>JAVMKO010000003.1:122250423-127250423 GCA_032164245.1 Sternotherus odoratus
ATCCCGCCAAGTCCCGCCCCGTCGCCCCACCCACGCTTGATGGGGCTGCGCGCGCATCCCGCCAGGCCCCGCCCCCTCGCCCCCCCGTGATTGAGGGGCTGCGCGCGCATCCCGCCAGGCCCCGCCCCCTCGCCCTCCGTGATTGAGGAGACTGCGCGCGCATCCCGCCAGGCCCCGCCCCCTCACCCCCCGCATTTGAAGGAGCTGCGCGCGCATCCCACCAGGCCCCGCCCCCTAGCCGCCCCGTGATTGAGGAGGCTGCGCGCGCATCCCACCAGGCCCCGCCCCCTCGCCCCCCGTGATTGAGGAGGCTGCGCGTGCATCCCGCCAGGCCCCGCCCCCTCTCCCCACCCGCGCTTGAGGGAGCTGCGAGCGCATCCCGCCAGGCCCCGCCCCCTAACCCCCACCCCCCTTAATTGAGGGGCCTGCGCGCGCATCCTGCCAGGCCCCGCCCCCTAGCCCCCCCGTGATTGAGGAGGCTGCACGCGTATCCCGTCAGGCCCCGCCCCCTCGCCCCCCGTGATTGAGGAGGCTGCGCGCGCATCCCGCCAGGCCCCGCTCCCTCGTCCCTCGTGATTGACGGGGCTGCGCACGCATCTCGCCAGGCCCCGCCCCCTCGCCCCCCACGCTTGAGGGAGCTGCGCGCGCATCCCGCCAGGCCCCGCCCCCTAACCCCCACCCCCATTAATTGAGGGGCCTGCGCGCGGCATCCTGCCAGGCCCCGCCCCCTCGCCCCCCCGTGATTGAGGAGGCTGCGCGCCCATCCCGCCAAGCCCCGCCCCCTTGCCCCCGTGATTGAGGAGGCTGCGCGCGCATCCCACCAGGCCCCGCCTCCTAGCCCCCCGTGATTGAGGAGGCTGCGCGCGCATCCCACCAGGCCCCGCCTCCTAGCCCCCCGTGATTGAGGAGGCTGCGCGCGCATCCCGCCAGGTCCCGCCCCCTCACCCCCCGTGATTGAAGAGGCTGCGCGCGCATCCCGCCAGGCCCCGCCCCCTCGTCCCCCCCCGCGCTTGAGGGAGCTCTTTGCGCATGCCGCCAGGCGCCGCCCGCTCGCCCCCCCGGGATTTAGCGGCCTGCGCGCGCATCCCAACAGGCCCCGCCCCCTCGCCCCACCCGCACTTGAGGGTGCTGCGCGCGCATCCCGCCAGGCCCCGCCCCCTCGCCCCCCCGCACTTGAAGGAGCTGCGCGCGCATCTCGCCAGGCCCCGCCCCCTCGCCCACCCACGCATGAGGGAGGTGCGCGTGCATCCCGCCAGGCCCCGACGCCTCGCCCCCCCCGTGATTGAGGGGCCTGCGCGCGCATCCCACCAGGCCCCGCCCCCTCGCCCCCCCCGTGATTGAGGGAGCTGCTCGCGCATCCAACCAGGCCCCGCCCCCTCGCCCCCCCGTGATTGAGGAGGCTGCGCGCGCATCCCGCCAGGCCACGCCCCCTCGGCCCCCCGTGATTGAGGGAGCTGCGCGCGCATCCCGCCAGGCCCCGCCCCCTCGCCCCCGTGACTGACGGGGCTGCGCGCGCATCCCTGGCGCATCCCGCCAGGCCACGCCCCCTCGGCCCCCCGTGATTGAGGAGACTGGGCGCGCATCCTGCCAGGCCACGCCCCCTCGCCCCCCTGCACTTGAAGGAGCTGGGCGCGCATTTCGCCAGGCCCCGCCCCCCCGCCCACCCACGCATGAGGGAGCTGTGCGCGCATCCCTCCAGGCCCCTTCCCCTCGCCCCTCGTGATTGACGGGGCTGCGCGCGCATCCCACCAGGCCCCACCCCCTCACCCCCTCACGCTTGTGGGAGCTGCGCGCGCATCCCGCCAGGCCCCGCCCCCTCGCCCCCCGTGATTGAGGAGGCTGCGCGCGCATCCCGCGAGGCCCCACCTCCTAGCCCCCCTCGTGATTGAGGAGGCTGCGCGCGCATCCCGCTAGGCCCCGCCCCCTCACCCCCCCAAAATTGAAGAGGCTGCGCGCGCATCCCGCCAGGCCCCGCCCCCTCGCCCCCGGTGATTGAGGAGACTGGGCGCGCATCCTGCCAGGCCCCGCCCCCTCGCCCCCCTGCACTTGAAGGAGCTGGGCGCGCATCTCGCCAGGCCCCGCCCCCTCGCCCACCCACGCATGAGGGAGCTGCGCGCGCATCCGCCAGGCCCCGACCCCTCGCCCCCCCCACGTGATTGAGGGGCCTGCGCGCGCATCCCGCCAGGCCCCGCCCCCTCGGCCCCCTGCGCTTCAGGGAGCTGTGCGCGCATCCCTCCAGGCTCCGCCCCCTCGCCCCCCGTGATTGACGGGGCTGCGCGCACATCCCACCAGGCCCCACCCCCTCGCCCCCCCGCGCTAGAGAGAGCTGGGCGCGCATCCCGCCAGGCCCCGCCCCCTCGCCCCCCGTGATTGAGGAGGCTGCGCGCGCATCCCGCCAGGCCCCGCCCCCTCGCCCCCCCGTGATTTAGGGGCCTGGCGCTCATCCCGCCAGGCCCCGCCCCCTCGCCCCCCCACGCTTGAGGGAGCTGCGCGCTCATCCCGCCAAGTCCTGCCCCCTCGCCCCACCCACGCTTCAGGGGGCTGCGCGCGCATCCCGCCAGGCCCCGCCCCCTCGCCCCCCCCCGTGATTGAGGGGCCTGCTGCGCGTATCCCGCCAGGCCCCGCCCCCTCGGCCCCCCGTGACTGACGGGGCTGCGCGCGCATCCCGCCAGGCCCGGCCCCCTCGCCCCCTCCATGATTGAGGGGTCTGCGCGCCAATCCCGCAGGCCCCGCCCCTCGCCCCCGGTGATTGAGGAGACTGCGCGCGCATCCCGCCAGGCCCCGCCCCCTCGCCCCCCCGCACTTGAAGGAGCTGCGCGCGCATCTCGCCAGGCCCCGCCCCCTCGCCCACCCACGCATGAGGGAGCTGCGCGCGCATCCGCCAGGCCCCGACCCCTCGCCCCCCCCACGTGATTGAGGGGCCTGCGCGCACATCCCCCCAGGCCCCGCCCCCTCGCCCCCTCTGATTGAGGAGGATGCGCGCGCATCCCGCCAGGCCCCGCCCCCTCGGCCCCCCGTGTTGAGGGAGCTGCGCGGGCATCCCGCCAGGCCCCGCCCCCTCACCCCCCCGTGATTGAGGGGCCTGCTGCGCGTATCCCGCCAGGCCCCGCCCCCTCGGCCCCCCGTGATTAAGGGGCCTGCGCGCATCCCGCCAGGCCCCGCCCCCTCGCCCCCCTGATTGACGGGGCTGCGCGCGCATCCCACCAGGCCCCACCCCCTCACCCCCCCCGCGCTTGAGGGAGCTGCGCGCGCATCCCGCCAGGCCCCACCCCCTCGCCACCCCGTGATTGAGGAGGCTGCGTGCGCATCCCGCCAGGCCCCGCCCCCTCGCCCCCCCGTGATTGAAGAGGCTGCGCGCGTATCCCGCCAGGCCCCGCCCCCTCGCCCCCTGCGCTTAAGGGAGCTGTGCGTGCATCCCTGCAGGCCCCGCCCCCCTCGCCCCCCGTGATTGACGGGGCTGCGCGCGCATCCCACCAGGCCCCACCCCCTCGCCCCCCGCGCTTGAGGGAGGTGCGCGCGCATCCCGCCAGGCCCCGCCCCCTCGTCCCCCGTGATTGAGGAGGCTGCGAGCGAATCCCGCCAGGCCCCGCCCCCTAGGCCCCCCGTGATTGAGGAGGCTGCGCGCGCATCGCGCCAGGCCCCGCCCCCTCGCCCCCCCGTGATTGAGGAGGCTGCGCGCGCATCCCGCCAGGCCCCGCCCCCTCGCCCCCCCGCACTTGAAGGAGCTGCGCGCGCATCTCGCCAGGCCCCGCCCCCTCGCCCACCCACGCATGAGGGAGCTGCGCGCTCATCCCGCCAAGTCCTGCCCCGTCGCCCCACCCACGCTTCAGGGGGCTGCGCGCGCATCCCGCCAGGCCCCGCCCCCCTCGCCCCCGTGACTGACGGGGCTGCGCGCGCATCCCGCCATGCCCGGCCCCCTCGCCCCCTCCATGATTGAGGGGCCTGCGCGCCAATCCCGCAGGCCCCGCCCCCTCGCCCCCGGTGATTGAGGAGACTGCGCGCGCATCCCGCCAGGCCCCGCCCCCTCATCCCTCCGCACGCATGACGGGGCTGCGCGCGCATGTCGCCAGGCCCCGCCCCCTCGCCCCCCCACGCTTGAGGGAGGTGCGCGCGCATCCCGCCAAGCCCCGACCCCTCGCCCCACCCACGTGATTGAGGGGCCTGCGCGCGCATCCCGCCAGGCCCCGCCCCCTCGGCCCCACTGATTGAGGAGGATGCGCGCGCATCCCGCCAGGCCCCGACCCCTCGGCCCCCCCGTGATTGAGGGAGCTGCGCGCATATCCCGCCAGGCCCCGCCCCCTCACCCCCCCGTGATTGAGGGAGCTGCGCGCGCATACCGCCAGGCCTGCACCCTCGGCCCCCCCGTGATTGAAGAGGCTGCGCGCGCATCCCGCCAGGCCCCGCCCCTCGCCCCCCTGCGCTTCAGGGAGCTGTGCGAGCATCCCGCCAGGCCCCGCCCCCTCGCCCACCGTGATTGAGGAGGCTGCGCGCGCATCCCGCCATGCCCCGCCCCCTCGCCCCCCCCGTGATTGAGGAGGCTGCACGCGCATCCGGCCAGGCCCCGCCCCCTCGGCCCCCGTGATTGAGGGAGCTGCGCGCGCATTCCCGCCAGGCCCCGCCCCCTCGCCCCCTCCATGATTGAGGGAGCTGCGCGCGCATCCCGCCAGGCCCCGCTCCCTCGGCCCCCCGTGATTGAGGGAGCTGCGCGCGCATCCCGACAGGCCCCGCCCCCTCGCCCCCCGTGGTTGAGGGTGTGCGCGCACATCCCGCCAGGCCCCGCCCCCTCACCCCCCCACGCTTGAGGGAGCTGCGCGCGCATCCCACCAGGCCCCACCCCCTCGCCCCCCCGCGCTTGAGGGAGCTGCGCGCGCATCCCGCCAGGCCCCGCCCCCTCGCCCCCCACGCAAGATGGGGATGCGCGCGCATCTCGCCAGGCCCCGCCCCCTCGCCCCCCCACGCTTGAGGGAGCTGCGCGCGCATCCCTCCAAGCCCCGACCTCTTGCCCCCCCGTGATTGAGGGGCCTGCGCACGCATCCGCCAGGCCCCGCCCCCGCGCCCCCGTGATTGAGGAGGCTGCGCGCGCATCCCGCCAGGCCCCGCCCCCTCGCCCCCCCCCACACTTGAGGGAGCTGCGCGCGCATCCCGCAAAGTCCCGCCCCGTCGCCCCCCACGCATGACGGGGCTGCGCGCGCATCCCACCAGGCCCCGCCCCCTCGCCCCCCCCACGCTTGAGGGAGCTGCGCGTGCATCCCGCCAGGCCCCGCCCCCTCGCCCCCTCCATGATTGAGGAGGCTGCGCGCGAATCCCGCCAGGCCCCACCCCCTTGCCCCCGGTGATTGAGGAGACTGCGCGCGCATCCCGCCAGGGCCCGCCCCCTCGCCCCCCGTGACTGACGGGGCGGCGCGCGCATCCCGCCAGGCCCCGCCCCCTCGCCCCATCCATGATTGAGGAGGCTGCGCGCGCATCTCGCCAGGCCCCGCCCCCTAGCTCCCCCGTGATTGAGGAGGCTGCACGCACATCCCGCCAGGCCCCGCCCCCTCGGCCCCCCGTGATTGAGGGAGATGCGCGCGCATCCCGCCAGGCCCCGCCCCCTCGCCCCCCCGTGATTGAGGGGGCTGCGCGCGCATCCCGCCAGGACCCGCACCCTCGGCCCGGGTGATTGAGGAGACTGCACGCGCATCCTGCCATGCCCCGCCCCCTCGCCCCCCGTGACTGACGGGGCGGCGCGCGCATCCCGCCAGGCCCCGCCCCCTCGCCCCCTCCATGATTGAGGAGGCTGCGCGCGAATCCCGCCAGGCCCCGCCCCCTCGCCCCCTCCATGATTGAGGAGGCTGCGCGCGAATCCCGCCAGGCCCCGCCCCCTCGCCCCCCCGTGATTGAGGGGGCTGCGCGTGCATCCTGCCAGGCCCCGTACCCTCGGCCCGGGTGATTGAGGAGACTGCGCGCGCATCCCGCCAGGCCCCGCCCCCTCGCCCCCCGTGACTGACGGGGCGGCGCGCGCATCCCGCCAGGCCCCGCCCCCTCGCCCCCTCCATGATTGAGGGGGAGCGCGCGCATCCCGCCAGGCCCCGCCCCCTCGCCCCCCGTGACTGACGGGGCTGCGCGCGCATCCCGCCAGTCCCCGCCCCCTCGCCCCCTCCATGATTGAGAAGGCTGCGCGCGAATCCCACCAGGCCCCGCCCCCTCGCCCCCGGTGATTGAGGAGACTGCGCGCGCATCCCGCCAGGCCCCGCCCCCTCGCCCCCGTGATTGAGGAGGATGCACGCGCATCCCGCCAGGCCCCGCCCCCTCGGCCCCCCCCCGTGATTGAGGGAGCTGCGCGCGCATCCCGCCAGGCCCCGCCCCCTCGCCCCCCCGTGATTGAGGGGGCTCCGCGCGCATCCCACCAGGCCCCGCACCCTCGGCCCCTCCGTGATTGAGGGTCCTGCGCTCGCATCCAGCCAGGCCCCGCCCCGTCGCCCCCGTGATTGACGGGGCTGCGCGCGCATCCCACCAGGCCCCACCCACTCGCCCCCCCGCGCTTGAGGGAGCTGCGCGCGCATCCCGCCAGACCCCGCACCCTCGCCCCCCCGTGATTGAGGAGGATGCGCGCGCATCCCACCAGGCCCCACCCACTCGCCGCCCCGCGCTTGAGGGAACTGGGCGCGCATCCCGCCAGGCCCCGCCCCCTCGCCCCCCCGTGATTGAGGAGGCTGCGCGCGTATCCAGCCAGGACCCGCCCCTCGCCCCCCGTGATTGACGAGGCTGCCCGCGGCATCCCGCCAGGCCCCGCCTCCTAGCCCCCCCTCGTGATTGAGGAGGATGCGCGCGCATCCCGCTAGGCCCCGCCCCCTCACCCCCCCATGATTGAGGAGGCTGCGCGCGCATCCCGCCAGGCGCCGCCCCCTCGCCCCCCCTTGATTGAGGGGACTGTGCACGCATAACGCCAGGCCCCGCCCCCTCGCCCCCCCCGTGATTGAAGAGGCTGCGCGCGCATCCCTCCAGGCCGCGCCCCCTCTCCCCTTGTGATTGACGGCGCTGCGCGCACATCCCACCAGGCCCCACCCCCTCGCCCCCCCGCGCTTGAGGGAGCTGCGCGCGCATCCCGCCAGGCCCCGCCCCCTCGCCCCCCGTGATTGAGGAGGCTGCGCGCGCATCCCTCCAGGCCCCGCCCCCTAGCACCCCCGTGATTGAGGAGGCTGCGCGCGCATCCCGCCAGGCACCGCCCCCTCGCCCCCCCCCGTGATTGAGGAGGCTGCGCGCGCATCCCGCCAGGCCCCGCCCCCTCGGCCCCCCGTGATTGAGGGAGCTGCGCGCGCATCCCGCCAGGCCCCGCCCCCTCGGCCCCCCGTGATTGAGGGAGCTGCGCGCGCATCCCGCCAGGCCCCGCCCCCTCGCCCACCCGTGATTGAGGGGGCTGCGAGCGCATCCCGCCAGGCCCCGTCCCCTCGCCCCCCCGTGATTGAGGAGGCTGCGCGCCCATCTCGCCAGGCCCCGCCCCCTCGTCCCCCCCCGCGCTTGAGGGAGCTGCTCGCGCATCCCGCCATGCCCCGCCCCCTCGCCCCCCTGCGCTTCAGGGAACTGTGCGCGCATCCCTCCAGGCACCGCCCCGTCGCCCCCCGTGATTGACGGGGCTGCGCACGCATCCCACCAGGCCCCACCCCCTCGCCCCCCCGCGCTTGAGGGAGCTGCGCGCGCATACCGCCAGGCCCCGCCCCCTCGCCCCCCGTGATTGAGGATAATGCGCGCGCATCCCGCCAGGCCCCGCCCCCTCACCCCCTGCGCTTCAGGGAGCTATGCGCGCATCCCGCCAGGCCCCGCCCCCTCGCCCCCCCCGTGATTGAGGGAGCTGCTCGCGCATCCCGCCAGGCGCATCCCCCCTCGCCGCCCCGTGATTGAGCAGTCTGCGCGCGCATCCCGCCATGGCCCGCCCCCTCACCCCCCCGTGATTGAGGGGCCTGCGCGCTCATCTCGACAGGCCCCGCCCCCTCGCCCACCCACGCATGAGGGGGCTGCGCGCGCATCTCGCCAGGCCCCGCCCCCCTCGCCCCCCACGCTTGAGGGAGCTGCGCACGCATCCCGCCAAGCCCCGACCTCTCGACCCCCCCATGATTGAGGGGCCTGCGCGCGCATCCCGCCAGGCCCAGCCCCCTCGCCCCCAGTGATTGAGGAGGCTGCGCGTGCATCCCGTCAGGCCCCGCCCCCTCGCCCCCCGTGATTGAGGAGGCTGCGCGCGCATCCCGCCAGGCCCCTCGGCCTCGCCCCTCGTGATTGACGGGGCTGCGCGTGAATCCGGCCAGGCCCCGCCCCCTCGCCCCCCACGCTTGAGGGAGCTGCTCCCGCTTCCCCCCATGCCCCGCCCCCCTCGCCCCACGTGATTGACGGGGCTGCGCGCGCATCACGCCAGGCCCCGCCCCCTCGCCCCCGCGCTTAAGGGAGCTCCTCGCGCATCCCGCCAGGCCCCGCCCCCTCGCCCCCCGTGATTGAGGAGGCTCTGCGCGCATCCCGCCAGGCCCCGCCCCCTCGCCCCCCGTGATTGAGGAGGCTGCACGCGCATCCCGCCAGGCCCCGCCCCCTCGCCCCCCGTGATTGAGGAGGCTCTGCGCGCATCCCGCTAGGCCCCGCCCCCTCGCCCCCCGTGATTGAGGGAGCTGCGCGTGCATCCCGCCAGGCCCCGCCCCCTCGCCCCCCCCCGTGATTGAGGGGGCTGCGCGCGCATCCCGCCAGGCCTGCACCCTCGGCCCCCCCGTGATTGAGGGGCCTGCGCCCGCATCCCGCCAGGCCCCGCCCCCTCGCCCCCCGTGATTGAGGAGGCTGCACGCGCATCCAGCCAGGCCCCGCCCCCTCGCCCCCCCGCGCTTGAGGGAGCTGTGCGCGCATCCCGCCAGGCCACGCCCCCTCGCCCCTCCGTGATTTAGGGGCCTGGCGTGCATCCCGCCAGGCCCCGCCCCCTCGCCCTCCCGTGATTGAGGAGGCTGCTCGCCTATCCCGCCAGGCCCCGCCCCCTCGCCCCCTGTGCTACAGGGAGCTGCGCGCGCATCACGCCAGGCCCCACCCCTCGCCCCCCGTGATTGACGGGGCTGCGCGCGCTTCCCACCAGGCCCCACCCCCTCGCCCCCCGCGCTTGAGGGAGCTGCGCGCGCATCCCGCCGGGCCCCGCCCCCTCGCCCCCCGTGATTGAGGAGGCTCTGCGCGCATCCCGCCAGGCCCCGCCCCCTCGCCCCCCGTGATTGAGGGAGCTGCGCGCGCATCCCGCCAGGCCCCGCCCCCTCGCCCCCCCGTGATTGAGGGGGCTGCGCGCGCATCCCGCCAGGCCCCGCCCCCTCGCCCCCCGTGATTGAGGAGGCTGCACGCGCATCCAGCCAGGCCCCGCCCCCTCGCCCCCCCGCGCTTGAGGGAGCTGAGCGCGCATCCCGCCAGGCCACGCCCCCTCGCCCCTCCGTGATTGAAGGGCCTGGCGCGCATCCCGCCAGGCCCCGCCCCCTCGCCCTCCCGTGATTGAGGAGGCTGCTCGCCTATCCCGCCAGGCCCCGCCCCCTCGCCCCCTGTGCTACAGGGAGCTGCGCGCGCATCACGCCAGGCCCCACCCCTCGCCCCCCGTGATTGACGGGGCTGCGCGCGCTTCCCACCAGGCCCCACCCCGTCGCCCCCCGCGCTTGAGGGAGCTGCGCGCGCATCCCGCCGGGCCCCGCCCCCTCGCCCCCCACGCATGACGGGGCTGCGCGCGCATCTAGCCAGGCCCCGCCCCCTCGCTCCCCCCATGCTTGAGGGAGCTGCGCACGCATCCCGCCATTCACCGACCTCTCGCCCCCCTCCCGTGATTGAGGGGCCTGCGCACGCATCCCGCCAGGCCCCGCCCCCTCGCCCCCCGTGAGTGAGGAGGCTGCGCGCGCATCCCGCTAGGCCCCGCCCCCTCGCCCCCCCACGCTTGAGGGAGCTGCGCGCGCATCCCGCCATGTCCCGCCCGGTTGCCCCACCCACGCTTGAGGGGGCTTCGCGCGCATCCCGCCAGGCCCCGCCCCCTCGCCCCCCCACACATGACGGGGCTGCGCGCGCATCTCGCCAGGCCCCGCCCCCTCGCCCCCCCCACGCTTGAGGGAGCTGCGCGCGCATCCCGCCAAGCCCCGACCTCTCGCCCCCCCGTGATTGAGGGGCCTGCGCACGCATCCCGCCAGGCCCCGCTCCCTCGCCCCCCGTGATTGAGGAGGCTGCGCGCGCATCCCGCCAGGCCCCGCCCCCTCGCCCCCCCCCACGCTTGAGGGAGCTGCGCGCGCATCCCGCCAAGTCCCGCCCCGTCACCCCACCCACGCTTGAGGGGGCAGCGCGCGCATCCCGCCAGGCCCCGCCCCCTCGCCCCCCGTGACTGACGGGGCTGCGCGCGCATCCCGCCAGGCCCCGCCCCCTCCATGATTGAGGGGCCTGCGCGCGAATCCCACCAGGCCCCGCCCCCTCGCCCAAGGTGATTGAGGAGACTGCGCGCGCATCCCGCCAGGCCCCGCCCCCTCGCCCCCCCGCACTTGAAGGAGCTGCGCGCGCATCTCGCCAGGCCCCGCCCCCTCACCCACCCACGCATGAGGGAGCTGCGCGCGCATCCCGCCAGGCCCCGACCCCTTGCCCCCTCTGATTGAGGAGGCTGCGCGCGCATCCCGCCAGGCCCCGCCCCCTCGCCCCCCCGTGATTGAGGAGGATGCACGCGCATCCCGCCAGGCCCCGCCCCCTCGGCCCCCCGTGATTGAGGGAGCTGCGCGAGCATCCCGCCAGGCCCCGCCCCCTCGCCCCCCCGTGATTGAGGAGGATGCGCGCGCATCCCGCCAGGCCCCGCCCCCTCGCCCCCCTGCGCTTCAGGGAGCTGTGCGCGCATCCCTCCAGGCCCCGCCCCGGAGCCCCCCGTGATTGACGGGGCTGCGCGCGCATCCCACCAGGCCCCATCCCCTCCTCCCCCCCGCGCTTGAGGGAGCTGAGCGCGCATCCCGCCAGGCCCGCCCCCTCGGCCCCCCCGTGATTGAGGGAGCTGCGCGCGCATCCCGCCAGGCCCCGCCCCCTCGCCCCCCCGTGATTGAGGGGGCTGCGCGCGCATCCCGCCAGGCCCCGCACCCTCGGCCCCTCCGTGATTGAGGGGCCTGCGCGCGTATCCCGCCAGGCCCCGCCCCCTCGCCCCCCGTGATTGAGGAGGCTGCGCGCGCATCCCGCCAGGCCCCGACCCTCGCCCCCCGTGATTGAGGAGGCTGCGCGCGCATCCCGCCAGGCTCCGCCCCCTCGGCCCCCGTGATTGAGGGAGCTGCGCGCGCATCCCGCCAGGCCCCGCCCCCTCGGCCCCCCGTGATTGAGGGAGCTGCGCGCGCATCCCGCCAGGCCCCGCCCCTTCGCCCCCCTGCGCTTCAGGGAGCTGTGCTTGCATCCCTCCAGGACCCGCCCCCTCGGCCCCCCGTGATTGAGGGAGCTGCGCGCGCATCCCGCCTGGCCCCGCCCCCTCGGCCCCCCGTGATTGAGGGAGCTGCGCGCGCATCCCGCCAGGACCCGCCCCCTCGCCCCCCCCACGCTTGAGGGAGCTGCGCGCGCATCCCGCCAGGCCCCGCCCCTCGCACCCCGTGACTGACTGGGCTGCGCGCGAATCCCGCCAGGCCCCGCCCCCTCGCCCCCTCCATGATTGAGGGGCCTGCGCGCGCATCCCACCAGGCCCCGCCCCCTCGCCCCCCCGTGATTGAGGGGCCTGCGCGCGCATCCCGAGAGGCCCGCCCCCTCGCCCCCCCGTGATTGAGGGGCCTGTGCGCGCATCCCGCCAGGCCCCGCCCCCTCGCCCCCCTGCGCTTCAGGGAGCTGTGCGCGCATCCCTCCAGGCCCCGCCCCCTCGCCCCCCGTGATTGACGGGGCTGCGCGCACATCCCACCAGGCCCCACCCCCGCGCCCCCCCATGATTGAGGAGGCTGCGCGCGCATCCCGCTAGGCCCCGCCCCCTCGCCCCCCGTGATTGAGGAGGCTGCGCGCGCATCCCGCCAGGCCCCGCCCCCTAGCACCTCCGTGATTGAGGAGGCTGCGCGCGTATCCCGCCAGGCCCTCCCCCTCGCCCCCCCGTGATTGAAGAGGCTGCGCGCGCATCCCGCCAGGCCCGCCCCCTCGCCCCCCTGCGCTTCAGGGAGCTGTGCGCGCATCCCGTCAGGCCCCGCCCCCTCGCCCCCCCGTGATTGACGGGGCTGCGCGCACATCCCACCAGGCCCCACCCCGTCGCCCCCGGTGATTGAGGAGACTGCGCGCGCATCCCGCCAGGCCCGCCCCCTCGCCCCCCCGCACTTGAAGGAGCTGCGCGTGCATCCCGCCAGGCCCCGACCCCTCGTTCCCCCCACGTGATTGAGGGGCCTGCGCGCACATCCCCCCAGGCCCCGCCCCCTCGCCCCCTCTGATTGAGGAGGCTGCGCGTGCATCCCGCCAGGCCCCGCCCCCTCACCCCCCCACGTGATTGAGGGAGCTGCGCGCGCATCCCGCCAGGCCACGCCCCCTCACCCCCCCGTGATTTAGGGGCCTGGCGCGCATCCCGCCAGGCCCCGGCCCCTCGCCGCCCCGTGATTGAGGAGGCTGCGCGCCCATCTCGCCAGGCCCCGTCCCGTCGTCCTCCCCCGCGCTTGAGGGAGCTGCTCGCGTATCCCGCCAGGCCCCGCCCCCTCGCCCCCCTGTGCTTGAGGGAGCTGCGAGCGCATCACGCCAGGCCCCGCCCCCTCGCCCCCCGTGATTGACGGGGCTGCGCGCGCATCCCGCCAGGCCCGGCCCCCTCGCCCCCCCGTGATTGAGGAGGATGCGCGAGCATCCCGCCAGGCCCCGCCCCCTCGCCCCCCTGCGCTTCAGGGAGCTGTGCGCGCATCCCTCCAGGCCCCGCCCCGGAGCCCCCCGTGATTGACGGGGCTGCGCGCGCATCCCACCAGGCCCCACCCCCTCCTCCCCCCCGCGCTTGAGGGAGCTGGGCGCGCATCCCGCCAGGCCCGCCCCCTCGGCCCCCCCGTGATTGAGGGAGCTGCGCGCGCATCCCGCCAGGCCCCGCCCCCTCGCCCCCCGTGATTGAGGAGGCTGCGCGCGCATCCCGCCAGGCCCCGCACCCTCGGCCCCTCCGTGATTGAGGGGCCTGCGCGCGCATCCCGCCAGGCCCCGCCCCCTCGCCCCCCCCGTGATTGAGGAGGCTGCTCGCGCATCCGGCCAGGACCCGCCCCCTCGCCCCCCGTGATTGAGGAGGCTGCGCGCGCATCCCACCAGGCCCCGCCCCCTCGCCCCCCGTGATTGAGGAGGCTGCGCGCGCATCCCGCCAGGCTCCGCCCCCTCGGCCCCCGTGATTGAGGGAGCTGGGCGCGCATCCCGCCAGGCCCCGCCCCCTCGGCCCCCCGTGATTGAGGGAGCTGCGCGCGCATCCCGCCAGGCCCCGCCCCTTCGCCCCCCTGCGCTTCAGGGAGCTGTGCTTGCATCCCTCCAGGACCCGCCCCCTCGGCCCCCCGTGATTGAGGGAGCTGCGCACGCATCCCGCCTGGCCCCGCCCTCTCGGCCCCCCGTGATTGAGGGAGCTGCGCGCGCATCCCGCCAGGACCCGCCCCCTCGCCCCCCCCCCACGCTTGAGGGAGCTGCGCGCGCATCCCGCCAGGCCCCGCCCCTCGCACCCCGTGACTGACGGGGCTGCGCGCGAATCCTGCCAGGCCACGCCCCCTCACCCCCCCGTGATTTAGGGGCCTGGCGCGCATCCCGCCAGGCCCCGGCCCCTCGCCGCCCCGTGATTGAGGAGGCTGCGTGCCCATCTCGCCAGGCCCCGTCCCCTCGTCCTCCCCCGCGCTTGAGGGAGCTGCTCGCGTATCCCGCCAGGCCCCGCCCCCTCGCCCCCCTGTGCTTGAGGGAGCTGCGAGCGCATCACGCCAGGCCCCGCCCCCTCGCCCCCCGTGATTGACGGGGCTGCGCGCGCATCCCGCCAGGCCCCGCCCCCTCGCCCCCTCCATGATTGAGGGGCCTGCGCGTGAATCCCGCCAGGCCCCGCCCCCTCGCCCCGGTGATTGAGGAGACTGCGCGCGCATCCCGCCAGGCCCCGCCCCCTAGCCCCCCCGTGATTGAGGAGGCTGCGCGCGCATCCCGCCAGGCCCCGTCCCTCGCCCCCCGTGATTGAGGAGGCTGCGCGCACATCCCGCTAGGCCCCGCTCCCTCACCCACCCATGATTGAGGAGGCTGCGCACGCATCCCGCCAGGCCCCGCCCCCTCGCCCCCCGTGATTGAGGAGGCTGCGCGCGCATCCCGCCAGGCCCCGCCCCATTGCAACCCCTTGATTGTTGAGGCTTCACGTGCATCCCGCCATGTCCCGCTCCCTCTCCCCACCCCCGTGCTTGAGGGGGGTGCACGCGCATCCCGCCAGGCCCCGCCCCCTAGCCCCCCCGTGATTGAGGAGGCTGCGCGCGCATCCCGCCAGGCCCCGCCCCCTCGTCCTCCCCCGCGCTTGAGGGAGCTGCTCGCGTATCCTGCCAGGCCCCGCCCCCTCGCCCCCCTGTGCTTGAGGGAGCTGCGCGCGCATCCCACCAGGCCCCGCCCCCTCGCCCCCCTGCGCTTCAGGGAGCTGTGCGCGCATCCCTCCAGGCCCCGCCCCCTCGCCCCCCGTGATTGACGGGGCTGCGCGCGCATCCCGCCAGCCCCCGCCCCCTCGCCCCCCGTGATTGAGGAGGCTGCGCGCGCATCCCGCCAGTCCCCGCCCCCTCGCCCCCCTGCGCTTCAGGGAGCTGTGCGCGCATCCCTCCAGGCCCCGCCCCCTCGCCCCCCATGATTGACGGGGCTGCGCGCGCATCCCGCCAGGCCCCGCCCCCTCGCCCCCCGTGATTGAGGAGGCTGCGCGCGCATCCCGCCAGTCCCTGCCCCCTCGCCCCCCCGTGATTGAGGAGGCTGCGCGCGCATCCCGCCAGGCCCCGCCCCCTCGGCCCCCCGTGATTGAGGGAGCTGCGTGCGCATCCCGCCAGGCCCCGCCCCCTCGCCCCCCGTGATTGAGGAGGATGCGCGCGCATCCCGCCTGGCCCCGCCCCCTCGGCCCCCCGTGATTGAGGGAGCTGCGCGCGCATCCAGACAGGCCCCGCCCCCTCGCCCCCCGCGCTTGAGGGAGCTGCGCGCACATCCCGCCAGGCCACGCCCCCTCGCCCCACCGTGATTGAGGAGGCTGCGCGCCCATCGCGCCAGGCCCCGTCCCTTCGTCCTCCCCCGCGCTTGAGGGAGCTGCTCGCGCATCCCGCCAGGCCACGCCCCCTCGCCCCCCCGTGATTGACGGGGCTGCGCGCGCATCCCACCAGGCCCCACCCCCTCGCCCACCGCGCTTGAGGGAGCTGCGCGCGCATGCCGCCAGGCCCCGCCCCCTCGCCCCCCACGCATGACGGGGCTGCGCGCGCATCTCGCCAGGCCCCGCCCCCTCGCCCCCCCAACGCTTGAGGGAGCTGCGCGCGCATCCCGCCAAGCCCCGAAGTCTTGCTTCCCCGTGATTGAGGGGCCTGCGCACGCATCCCGCCAGGCCCCGCCCCCTCGCCCCCCGTGATTGAGGAGGCTGCGCGCGCATCCCGCCAAGTCCCGCCCCGTCGCCCCACCCACGCTTGAGGGGGCTGCGCGCGCATCCCGCCATGCCCCGCCCCCTCGTCCCCCCCACGCATGAGGGGGCTGCGCGTGCATCTCACCAGGCCCCGCCCCCTCGCCCCCCCACGCTTGAGGGAGCTGCGCGCGCATCCCGCCAAGCCCCGACCTCTCGACCCCCGGTGATTGAGGGGCCTGCGCGCGCATCCCGCGAGGCCCCGCCCCGTCGCCCCACCCACGCTTGAGGGGGCTGCGCGCGCATCTCGCCAGGCCCCGCCTCCTCGCCCCCCCACGCTTAAGGGAGCTGCGCGCGCATCCCGCCAAGCCCCGACCTCTCGCCCCCCCTGTGATTGAGGGGCCTGCGCACGCATCCCGCCAGGCCCCGCCCCCTCGCCCCCCGTGATTGAGGAGGCTGCACACGCATCCCGCCAGGCCCCGCCCCCTCGCCCCCACACGCTTGAGGGAGCTGCGCGCGCATCCCGCCAGGCCCCGCCCCCTCGCCCCCCGTGATTGAGGAGGCTGCGCGAGCATCCCGCCAGGCCCCGCCCCCTAGCCCCCCCGTGATTGAGAAGGCTGCGCGCGCATCCCGCCAGGCCCCGCCCCCTCGCCCCCCCGTGATTGAGGAGGCTGCGCGCGCATCCCGCTAGGCCCCGCCCCCTCACCCACCCATGATTGAGGAGGCTGCGCACGCATCCCGCCAGGCCCCGCCCCCTCGCCCCCCGTGATTGAGGAGGCTGCGCGCGCATCCCGCCAGGCCCCGCCCCATTGCAACCCCTTGATTGTGGAGGCTTCGCGTCCATCCCGCCATGTCCCGCTCCCTCTCCCCACCCCCGTGTTTGAGGGGGGTGCGCGCGCATCCCGCCAGGCCCCGCCCCCTCGCCCCCCCGTGATTGAGGGAGCTGCGCGCGCATCCCGCCAGGCCCCGCCCCCTCGTCCCCCCCCACGCTTGAGGGAGCTGCTCGTGGATCCCGCCAGGCCCCGCCCCCTCGCCCCCCTGCGCTTCAGGGAGCTGTGCGCGCATCCCTCCAGGCCCCGCCCCCTCGCCCCCCGTGATTGACGGGGCTGCGCGCGCATCCCACCAGGCCCCACCCCCTCGCCCCCCCACGCTTGAGGGAGCTGCTCCCGCATCCCGCCATGCACCGCCCCCTCGCCCCCCCGTGATTGAGGGGCCTGCGCGCGCATCCCACCAGGCCCCACCCCCTCGCCCCCCCGCGGTTTCGGGAGCTGCGCGCGCATCCCGCTAGGCCCCGCCCCCTCGCCCCCCGTGATTGAGGAGGCTGCGCGCGCATCCCGGCAGGCCCCGCCCCCTAGCCCCCCTGTGATTGAGGAGGCTGCGCGCGCATCCCGCCAGTCCCCGCCCCCTTGCCCCCCCGTGATTGAGGAGGCTGCGCGCGCATCCCGCCAGGCCCCGCCGCCTCGGCCCCCCGTGATTGAGGGAGCTGCGCGCGCATCCCGCCAGGCCCCGCCCCCTCGCCCCCCGTGATTGAGGAGGATGCGCGCGCATCCCGCCTGGCCCCGCCCCTCGGCCCCCACGTGATTGAGGGAGCTGCGCGCGCATCCAGCCAGGCCCCGCCCACTCGCCCCCCGCGCTTGAGGAGCTGCGCGCTCATCCCGCAAGGCCACGCCCCCTCGCCCCCCCGTGATTGAGGAGGCTGCGCGCCCATCTCACCAGGCCCCGTCCCTTCGTCCTCCCCCGCGCTTGAGGGAGCTGCTCGCGTATCTCGCCAGGCCCCGCCCCCTCGCCCCCCGTGTTTGACGGGGCTGCGCGCGCATCCCACCAGGCCCCACCCCCTCGCCCACCGCGCTTGAGGGAGCTGCGAGCGCATCCCGCCAGGCCCCGCCCCCTCGCCCCCCCACGCATGACGGGGCTGCGCGCGCATATCGCCAGGCCCCGCCCCCTCACCCCCCCAACGCTTGAGGGAGCTGCGCGCGCATCCCGCCAAGCCCCGACCTCTTGCCCCCCCCGTGATTGAGGGGCCTGCGCACGCATCCCGCCAGGCCCCACCCCCTCACCCCCCTCGCGCTTGAGGAAGCTGCGCGCGCATCCCGCTAGGCCCCGCCCCCTCGCCCCCCGTGATTGAGGAGGCTGCGCGCGCATCCCGTCAGGCCCCGCCCCCTCGCCCCCCGTGATTGAGGTGGCTGCTCGCGCATCCCGCTAGCCCCACCCCCTCGCCCTCCCGTGATTTAGGGTCCTGCGCGCGTATCCCGCCAGGCCCCGCCAATTCGCCCCACCCACGCTTGAGGGGGCTGCGCGTGCATCCCGCCAGGCCCCGCCCCCTCCCCCACACGCATGAGGGGGCTGCGCGCGCATCTCGCCACGCTACGCCCCCTTCCCCCACGCATGAGGGGGCTGCGCGCGCATCTCGCCAGGCCCCGCCCCCTCGCCCCCCACGCTTGAGGGAGCTGCGCGCGCATCCCGCCAGGCCACGCCCCCTCGCCCCCCGTGATTGAGGAGGCTGCGCGCGCATCCCGCCAGGTCCCGCCCTCTCGCGCCACCCACGCTTGAGGGGGCTGCGCCCGCATCCTGCCAGGACCCGCCCCCTCGCCCCCCCCGTGATTGAGGGGGCTGCCCGCGCATCCCGCCAGGCCCCGCCCCCTCGGCACCCCGTGATTGAGGGGCCTGCGGGCGCATCCCGCCAGTCCCCGCCGCCTCGCCCCCCCGTGATTTAGGGACCATTCGCGCATCCCGCCAGGCCCCGCCTCCTCGCCCCCCCCGTGATTTAGGGGCCTGGCGCGCATCCCGCCAGGCCCCGCCCCCTCGCACCCCCGTGATTGAGGAGGCTGCGCGCCCATCTCGCCAGGCCCCGCCCCCTCGTCCCCCCCGCGCTTGAGGGAGCTGCTCGCGCATCCCGCGCGCATCCCGCCAGGCCCCGCCTACTCGCCCCCCCGCACTTGAGGGAGCTGCGCGCGCATCCCGCCAGGCCCAGCCCCCTCGCCCCCCCCCACGCATGAGATGGCTGCGCGCGCATCTCGCCAGGCCCCGACCCCTCACCCCCCGTGATTGAGGAGGCTGTGCGTGCATCCCGCGAGGCCCCCCCCCCGCCCCCCGCCCTTGACGGGGCTGCGCGAGCATCCCGGCAGGCCCCGCCCCCTCGCCCCCCCCCGTGATTGAAGGGCCTGCGTGCGCATCCCGCCAGGCCCCGCCCCCTCGCCCCCCGTGATTGAGAAGACTGCGCGCGCATCCCGCCAGGCCCCGCCCCCTTGGCCCCCCGCAATGGAGGGGGCTGCGCGCGCATCCCGCCAGGCCCCGCCGCCTCGACCCCCCATTCAGGGGGCTGCGTGCGCATCCCATCAGGCCCCGCCCCCTCACCCCGCACTTGATTGGGCTGCAGGCGCATCCCGCCAGGCCCCGCCCCCTCGCCCGCCCCCGCTCTGCAGGGGGCTGCGCACGCATCCCGCCAGGCCCCGCCCCCTCACCCCCCGCTTCAGGGGGCTGCGCGCGCATCCCGCCAGGGCCGCCCCCTCGCCCCCCCGCGATGGAGGAGGTTGCGCGCGCATCCCGCCAGGCCCCGCCCCCTCGGCCTCCCTCGATGGAGGGGGCTGCACGCGTATCCCGCCAGGCCCCGCCCCCTGGACCTCCCCCACTTCAGGGACTGCGCGCGCATGCCGCCAGGCCCCGCCCCCTCGCCCCCCCGCGATGGAGGGGGCTGCGCGCGCATCCCGCCAAGCCCCGCCCCCTCGGCCTCCCTCGATGGAGGGGGCTGCACGCGTATCCCGCCAGGCCCCGCCCCCTGGACCTCCCTCGCTTCAGGGGGCTGCGCGCGCATCCCGCCAGGCCCCGCCCCCTCGCCCCCCTGCGATGGAGGGGGCTGCACGCGCATCCCTCCAGGCCCCGCCCCCTCCGCCCCCCGCGATGGAGGAGGCTGCGCGCGCATCCAGCCAGGCCCCGCCCCCTCACCCCCCCGCATCAGGGGGCTGCACGCGCATCCCGCCAGGCCCCGCCCCCTCGCCCCCCGCGATGGAGGGTGCTGCGCGCGCATCCCTCCAGGCCCCGCCCCCTCGGCCCCCCGCGATGGAGGTGGCTGCGCGCGCATCCCGCCAGGCCCCGCCCCCTCGACCCTCCCACGTTGGAGGGAGCTGCGCGCGCATCCCGCCAGGCCCCGCCCCCTCGCCCCACTGCGATGGAGGGGGCTGCGCGCGCATCCCGCCAGGCCCCGCCCCCTCACCCCCCCGTGATGGAGGGAGCTGCGCGCGCATCCCGCCAGGCCCCGCCCCCTCGCCCCCCCGCGATGGAGGGGACTGTGCGCGCATCCCTCCAGGCCCCGCCCCCTCAGCCCCCCCGCGATGGAGGGGGCTGCGCACGCATCCCGCCAGGCCCCGCCCCCTCGACCCCCCGCGCTGGAGGGGGCTGCACGTGCATCCCGCCAGGCCCCGCCCCCTCGTCCCCCCGCGATGGAGGGGGCTGCACGCGCATCCCGCCAGGCCCCGCCCCCTCAACCCCCCCGCTTCAGGGGGCTGCGCGCACATCCCGCCAGGCCCCGCCCCCTCGGCCCCTCCGCGATGGAGGGAGCTGCGCGCACAGCCCCCTGAAGCGGGGGGGGTTGAGGGGGCGGAGCCTAGCGGGATGCGCGCGCAGCCCCGTCCATCGCGGGGGGGGCCGAGGCGGCGGGGCCTGGCGGGATGTGCACGCAGCCCCCTCCATCGCGGGGGGGGGCCGAGGGAGCGGGTCCTGGTGGGATGCACGCGCAGCCCCCTCCAGCGCGGGGGGGGCCGAGGGGGCGGGGTCTGGCGGGGAGTGGCGGGATGCGCGCGCAGCCCCCTCCATCGCGGGGGGGTCGAGGGGGCGGGGCCTGGCGGGATGCGCGCGCAGCCACCTCCATCGCGGGGGGCCGAGGGGGCGGGGCCTGGAGGGATGCGCGCGCAGCCCCCTCCATCGCGGGGGGGGGAGGCCTGGTGGGATGCGCGCGCAGGTCCCTCCATCACAGGGGGTTTGGGGGCGGGGCCTGGCGGGATGCGCGCGCAGCCCCCTGAAGCGGGGAGGTTGAGGGGGCGGGGCCCGGCGGGATGCGCGCGCAGCCCCCTCCATCGCGGGGGGGCCGAGGGGGCGGGGCCTGGCGGGATGCGCGCGCAGCCCACTCCATCGCGGGGGGGCCGAGGCCTGGCGGGATGCGCGCGCAGCCCCCTGAAGCGGGGGGGTCGAGGGGGCGGGGCCTGGTGGGATGTGCCCGTAGCCACCTCCATCGCGGGGGGGGGGGCCGAGGGGGCGGGGCCTGGAGGGATGCGCGCGCAGCCCCCTCCATTGCGGGGGGGCGGGGCCTGGCGGGATGCGCGCGCAGCCCCCTCCATCGCGGGGGGCGAGGCCTGGCGGGATGCGCGCGTAGCCACCTCCATCGCGGGGGGGGGCCGAGGGGGCGGGGCCTGGCGCGATGTGCACGCAGCCCCCTGAAGCGGGGTGGGGTCGAGGGGGCGGGGCCTGGCGGGATGCGCCCGTAGCCCAATCAAGTGCGGGGGCGAGGGGGCGGGGCCTAGCGGGATGCATGCTCAGCTCCCTACAGCGCGGGGTGGGGGGTGTCGAGGGGGCGGGGCCTGGCGGGATGCGCCCGCAGCCCAATCAAGTGCGGGGGCGAGGGGGCGGGGCCTGGCGGGATGCGTGCGCAGCCCCCTCCAGCGCGGGGGCGGGGTCGAGGGGGCGGTGGTCGTTTGAGCTATTCAGAGCTGTTTGTTTGGAGTTGTAAGCTGTAGAGCTGAACTATATAGAGTTGAAGACTGAATTGTACAAAGTTGTATATATTGGTGGTGGGGCCTGCACTGTGAATAAAAGAGCACTGTTTGGAGCAAAGAAGGGTTTCCTGCCTGTTCCTGTGGAGGGGTGAGAAAGCGGTCTGTCACATTCCTAACATCCTATTTGCTTTTTTGACTGCTGCTGCACACTGCATGGACGTCTTCAGAGAACTATCCCTTATGACTCCAAGATCAAATTTGCCCCCATCATATTGTATGTAGAGTTGGGGTTATTTTTTCCAATGTGCATTACTTTACATTTATCCACATTAAATTTCGTTTGCCATTTTGTTGCCCAATCATTTAGTTTCATGAGATCTTTTTGAAGTTCTTCGCAGTCTGCTTGGGTCTTAACTATTTTGAGCAGTTTAGTATCATCTGCAAACTTTCCCACCTCACTGTTTGCCCCTTTTTCCAAACCATTTATGAATTAGTTGAAAAGGATTGGTCCTAGGACTGACCGTTGGGGAACACCACTAGTTACTCCTCTCCATTCTGAAAATTTACCATTTATTCCTACCCTTTGATCCCTATCTTTTAACCCGTTCTCAGTCCATGAAAGGATCTTCCCTCTTATGCCAAGGCAACTTAATTTATGTAAGAGCCTTTGGTGAGGGACCTTGTCAAAGGCTTTCTGGAAATCTAAGTACACTATGTCTACTGGATCCTCCTTGTCCACATGTTTGTTGACCCCTTCAAAGAACTCTAATAGATTAGTAAGACATGATTTTCCCTCACAGAAACCAACTTTTTGCCCAACACTTTATGTTCTTCTATGTGCCTGACAATTTTATTCTTTACTATTGTTTCAACTAATTTGCCGGTATGGATGTTAGACTTACCGGTCTGTAAAAATATTGGCGTTACATTAGCTATCTGCCAGTCATTAGGTACAGAAGCCAATTTAAAGAACAGGTTACAAACCCTAGTTAATAGTTCCACAATTTCACATTCGAGTTCTTTCAGAGCTCTTGGATGAATGCCATCTAGTCCCGGTGACTTGTTATAGTTAAATTTATCAATTAGTTCCAAAACCTCCTCTAGTGACACTTCAATCTGTGACAGTTCCTCAGATTTGTCACCTACAAAAGATCGCTATCTTTTGCCTGCTAAACCCAGGGTTGTGAGTTCAATCCTTGATGGGGCCATTTAGGGATCTGGGGCAAAAAAATCTTGTCAGGGGACACTACGTGGTCCTGCTAGTGTAGGCAGGGGACTAGACTCAATGACCTTTCAAGGTCCTTCCAGTTCTATGAGATAGGTATATCTTCATATATTAATAAGCAGTGGTTAGTAATGAGAGACACATAGTAAATAATAATTATATATGATGTACGAATTTGGTATTGAACTTATAATTCTTCCTGTCCAATTCTTCTCAAAGTCTATATAATATATTTGTTATGCGGTTTCTGCTGGTATGGGGCAACCCACTTTTCTGACTGTTAAGCATGGGGTAAGGTTGCTATGAGAACCTTAACTCTGAATGTCTTAACTTTTGTGCAATTGTAACTTAATTCTTAATTATATATTGCAAACACACAGACTTAGTTCAATCCGTATTAGTGTCCACCCATGCTAAGTGACCATCCCTAAGTATCTCTTCAATGTGACCAACAACTGCTTAAAAACGGTCCCCATGGCAAAACAACCTGGGCAACCTCTATCCACAACTGTAATGACCATATGACCTGTGTAGCCCAACAAGCCCTATCACTGGAGCCTCAGGCAATTTCATTTAAAGCAAGCAGCTGATAAGCAGACTTGCCATAAGCTGGAGCATTGTTGCTATGAGCTTTGTCAGTTTTCATTTAAAGTCCAACATGTTTATAATCATCTGTTCAAGATAAATTAAGCATTTTTAAAAGGCTATGGCTTTGAGAGGCTAAAGAATAGTTGCTTAATATTTTCAAAGTATGTTTATGCCATACACACACAAGTATGGCAAGATATGATCAAGCTATGTCAGATTTAGTTTAGTGTGAGGCAAATATCTCTTATTCTTGCTGCAATCAAAGGATCTGCTTTTAACTCAGTTTCTTGGCTCCTGTTTTTTATATCTTTGGCGTGTCATTCTTAATAGCTACTCTCACATGGACAGACCAGCTTAGGTTGTCGCTATAGGCCAAATCACTTGTGTGTTAATATCAAAGGAGGTAAATGTATTCGTATAAATTTAGGCCAATTCACTTGTGTGCCTTCTTCCCCATGCCGTGGACCGAGCTGGGCTCCGTGCCACCCCCACCCCCAGGGCTCTGTGGCAGCGGCAGCAGCGCAGGCCAGTCCGCAGGTAGCCAATGTCCCAGCTCCCTGGCTTGGGGAATGGTGTAGGTGGGAGCAACCCGGGCACCCCTCCCCAAGCCAGTCCCACCCCCCTCAACACCCACCGACCAGCTACCCTCTCCCCTGTGCACCCCCCACAACCCACTCTGTCCTGCCACTTTTACCTCTGGGCGACCCTCCCTCCAGCAACCCTCCCCCCCAGCCACAGTTACTTTCACCCCTGCATCAACCTCAGGAACCCTCCACACTGCCTGCCATCTCCCTCCTGCCCATTCCTCTGTTGTGCAGACCCCTCCCTGCCACCTTCTCCCCCACAACAATCCTGGGCACAGACATCCCCCCCTCCCCCCGCCTACCAGCCCCTTGCAACAACCCCCTCCTGCGCATTTCTCCCTTGTGCCACTCCCTCCAACAAGCCCCTTTTGCTTCTGTGCAATCTCTTCCCTGCCACTACACCCCCACCACCTCTTGGCCACCTTCACCCCCTGCAACAATCCAGTGCACACACACCCCAGAAGATCCCCCATACAACCCCCCCCCCCTTTGCAGCCCCTTGCCCCCTTCACTTTGTGAACATCTGGGCTCCATAGGAAGATGGGGGCTGGACATTGGAGGGGTGGTGCAAGGTGGAAGTTTTGCCTAGGGCACAAAATATCCTTGCACTGGCCCTGTCTATTCCTATTATAATGTAATGATAGGCATTTACATTATGTATATCCCTGTGACTACATAACTCATCAAATGCAATTGAAGAGGAGCTGTAAATTCAAAAGAATCAACCGTTGGTTCCAGACACTTGTCAGATTGTTGCCTGTGAAAGTAAGCTAGAAGTACTGATTCAAAGAGATCCTTTATCTCTGGACTGTTCGGATTCTAACAAGACATAATAACTGAACAAGAAAACAGAGATCCCTAAAGTTATTCTGGGTAGCCCTGAAAAGACTCTGGCAGATTACTAAATTTGTACTACCATTTTGGACTTAGAAACTTTGACATACCTGTTAATGCACTTAATGTTAATGTGCTTTAACCTCACAGTAAATAATTTCCTTTTCTTGGCTAGTAAACCTTTAGTTTACTAGAAGATTGGCTGCCAGCATTGTCTTTGGTGTGAGACACAGAGTACTAATTTATTTTGGGGTAAGTGACTGGCCCTTTGGACTCGGAGAAATCTGATTGGTGTGATTTTTGGTTTATGTGACCATTATCGCTAAGTCCAGTTTGTCTGGCTTGAAGAATGGACTGGAGAATCTAAGGGGACTGTCTGTGACTTTATGGTAAAATTAGTCTAGTGATCAAGGAGTGCACATTTGTTACTGGAGTGGTGAAATCTAATTCTAGGTTATAGCACCAGTTGGGGGTGTCTGCCCTGTTTCCTGGTGAGACACTGCAGACAGCGTGACAGCTACAATAATATATGACAGTCCATCTGTTTTCAAAAGCAGCAGTAAGATCATTTTAAGAATTTGGATTTTACTTAGCTTTATGCCAAACCATGACTGCTGTGTCCTATAAATGCAAAGCAACCCCATTACTGATTTAGTTTTGTCCAAGGAACAAAAAAGTGAAATAGAGGAGACTCTTTTAGGCTTGGTCTACATGGAGGAGAAAATACGCAACTTCAGCTATGCGAATAGCATAGCTGATGTAGGCGTATCTTCGGTCGACTTACCTGGCCATCCACACGGCAGCGAGTCGACTGCAGCCTCGCCTGTCGACTCCACTTCCGCCTCTTGTGGAGGTGGAGTACCGAAGTCAACGGGGATCGATTGATGGCGTTTACACTAGATGCGATGAAATCAATCACCAATAGATTGATCACTACCCACTGCTCCAGCGGGTAGTGTAGATGTACCCTTATTCTTTAGGCATTTTCACCTCTCAGGAATTCTGCAGGATACCTGTGCCCTTAACCTAGTGTGAATATGTTCATAGTTAATGATATAAAATAAACTTTACAAAACCAGAGTCACAAGTGGGAAACGGGCTGCATTTTGCTTCATTTTCCCACTTCGAGAACTTCTAAAATTAGCACTATGGGTGGCTTTGGACATCATATACAATCTGCAAGACAGCAAGAATAAATTCAGTGATGTAAGGTTTGATAAAATAAGAATCTACATTTTGGACACAAACTGGAGTAAAATGAATCATCTCTCTTTTAGTGATTGATCCTTCTGCAATATTTTTTTTTAATTTTCACAAGTCTACATTTTCTAAATCCTCTGGAAGCAAAAAGACCAGAAAACTAGCTGAAAGGCTATTCTTGAGCTATTTTGAGATGACGAAGCAGGAAGCAATAGAAATTTCACCAGAAAGACTCCTCTTAAAAAACATTTCCATCCTACCTTAACGGATCTAAAGCGATGGAGAAACATTCAAGCCCGTAGGCACATTTTAGATCTGATCTTTCTGAAATTGGCACATCACTAAAGCAGTACCACAACACCAGCAACCCATTTCTTCAATACCTTAAATCAGAGCTTTTGTCCAATAGAAGTCAAATTTTCATGGAAATGCTGCTCTAAAACTCTTTCAGCCTCACAAAGTGTTGATTCTATCCAATGTTGTGCATGCCATACAGTTCTGAAATAATATTGATGATCAGATTCTATTAATTCTCTTGAGTACAAATGTATTCCTCTTATTAATAGGAACTCTCTCTTTCATGACATTAACATCCATTCACACACACTAGCTAAGTGCTATTAATTCAGGCAAAGGCAACTGATTATTAATATAATGATCTGACTTCATTAGTTCTATGGAGCTGAGGGAGAAAAGTCTGTAGTAGCTTTAGTTTTTGAGGATTGTGAGAATGTGTATTAAAAGGAATGGAGTGGGTAGACTTGGACTTGTCTAATTCCTTACAGAGGTTTTTGCATATGTTATTTAGTGCTAATTAGCAGTAAATGGAGAGGAGAGACACTTGTTTTGTAAAACTTGTAATTTAGATGATTTTTTTCTTCTAAAATTCTAGCCTTGGATAATTAACTTTTAAAGACACAGAGTAAATATTGGTTCCTTTATTAGATTAGAAGATCAGAGACTGATTTTCTACACTTCAAGTGGCTGAGATTATGTGTAAAAAAATGTGTGTATTTGTGTACCTAATATAGGAGCACTTACATTCTTTCTTTATACACAAAAATACTAAACATTTTTCAACACGAAGGACATTGCACACTGATGGTATCTGAAAAGTTAGTTAACTTTTAATGAGAATCCACCTTTAAGAGGAAAAACATGTTGATAAATAAACCCTTACTAGCAATATTGCCAGCTGTAAATGTCAGATATTATTCTAGTAAATTTGCTTTAACAGGAAAGGAAGATGAAGTATTCAATTACTTTTAAGTGATATTCTATAAACATTTTGAATACTTTTTCTGCTCTTGCCATAGCTTCAAATGACAAAACATGCTTACATGTGCTGTAAACTTCAAGGCTTACAATATTGCTTTTGCCTTTTGCTGCTTTCTGAAGAAAGTACATCTAGCGGGGGGAAATGCACTCTCACCTGAAAATCTCTACAGCCTTTCCTCCACTCATCTGCCTCTTTTTGTCTATCAGTCTACATGCCAGATGTGCTAAACATTCTTATGCCCCTTCATGCTTTGATCACCATTCCAGAGGACATGATCCCATGCTGGTGATGCTTGTTAACACTTTTTTTTTTTTAATTAAATTTGTGACTGAACTCCTTGGCAGAGAATTGTATGTCTTCTGTTCGGCTTTAACTGCATTCTGTCATATATTTCATGTTATAGCAGTCTCAGATGATGACCCAGCACATATTGTTCATTTTAAGAATACTTTCACAATAGATTTGACAAAATGCCAAGAACATACTAATGTGAGATTTCTAAAGATAGCTGCAGCACTCAACCCAAAGTTTAAGACTCTGAAGTGCCTTCCAAAATCTGAGAGGAAGGAGGTGTGGAGCATGCTTTCAGAAGTCTTAAAAGATCAACACTACAATGCGGAAACTACAGAACCTGAACCATGAAAAAGGAAAATCAACCTTCTGCTGGTGGCATCTCAGATAATGGAAATGAACGTGCATCGGTCCACTCTGCTTTGGACTGTGTGACAGACCGCCTTCTCACCCCCCCTCAGGAACACAGGCAGGAAACCCTTTTTTGCTCCAACAGTGCCCTTTAATTTACAGTGCAGGACCCCACCACCAATATATACAGCTTAAAACAGTTCATTAACATCCAGCTCTAAGTAGCTCATTAATATACAACTCATTAATACCCAGCTCTTAAACAGCTCATTAATACCCAGCTCTAAATAGCTCCACAGGTTCTGGCTCTACAAACTCTATATAGTTCATCCCCTAATACAATAATACAAACACAGCTCTTGCTAGCTCAAACAACACACAGCTCTGGATAGCTCATACACAACACACAGCTCTGGATAGCTCATGCCACCACCACGCTCTGGGCTTCCTTCCTGGCAGCCTTATATCCCCCAGAGGAGGCTGCCAGGTGCAACTCATGCAGGCTGATTGGCCTGCACCTCAGGTGGCTAATTAGCCTTCCTGCCTGGGGGTTTGCAGAGGGTTTCTGCTCCCTCTTAAAGGGGCGGCAGGCTGGGTCAAGCCCACCCTGCCACAACTGTTATCGAGCAGAACCCGTCATCAGCATGGACGCAAGTCCCCTGGAATGGTGGTTGAAGCATGAAGGGATATACGAATCTTCAGCATATCTTTCAATAGTAGCTACAACAGTGCCAGGCAAATGCCTGTTCTTACATTCAAGTGACATTGTAAACAAGAAGTGGGCAGCAGCATCTCTTCCAAATGTAAACAAACTTGTTTGCGTAATTGGTTGAACAAGAAGTAGGACTGAGTGGATTGTAGGCGCTAAAGTTTTACATTATTTTGTTTTTGAGTGCAGTTGTATTTTGTACATAATTCTGCATTTGTAAGTTCAACTTTCATGATAAAGAGATTGCACTACAGTGCTTGTTTTAGGTGAATTGAAAAGTTCAATTTCTTTTGTGTTTTTTACAATGCAAATACTTGTAATCAAAAATAAATATGAAGTGAGCACTGTACACTTTGTATTCTGTGTTGTAAACTAAATCAATATATTTGAAAGTGTAGAAAACATCCAAAACTATTTAAATAAATGGTATTTTATTATTGTCTCTGTGCGATTAATCGTGATTTTTTTTAATTGCTTGACAACCCTAATATTTGTCATATTTGAATAAATGTGAATTATAATTGTAAAAAAGCAAAAAAATACTGATATTACTAAAATTAATATAAAATGGAATTTTATTTAAAAGAAAAAGTAAACAGTTGTCCCAGGATTATTTCCACTTCATGTTAATTCTTTTTATGTTTTCAGTTTGTTTGGTTAATATAGAGTGATATCAAAAGAAAGCAAAATGAAAATTAAAACAAAAACAGTGAAGGCAAGATTCTCAGAGAGTATGAATTGGTGCAACTCCATGGATACTGGAGGAACCACACCAATTTACAGCTGTTGAGGATCTGACCCTAACACATTCTGATTCAGAATTTAGGTTTAAAGCCAAAATAAGACACAATTAAACCTGCAGTTGATTTGTGATTTTGAAGGAAACTTGCAGATTGAAGAGAATGAACAGCAATTACTGTATGTCCGACACTGCCATGGTTTATAAGTCATTACCTCAAGGATATAAATTCAGAAGAAGAACTGTCTCCTGGTCCTCTCCAGAAGTACCAAACTAAATTGATGTAAAATACTACCTTATTATGAACGCTTGCAAGCGGTCCCCATGTTTTCCAGTGGAATATTTAAGAGTTAGCACTATGTATACAGTTCTCCCTTCTGAGCTTATGTTTAGGAAAAGGTCTGGAAAAATCAGAGCAAAAAGTAAGACAATAGTAAAAAGAACAAGATCAGGGCTCAGCTGAGACTCCTCCTAGCTAAGTCAGAAACAGCTGTGTAAAGTCTTATACAGAAAAGAAATTCTTTGAAAGTAAACCTCTGTAGATTGTTTTCCTGCCATCTAGTTCTAATATCCACTACCTATGATGTACAACAAAATACCTTTAAATCTCACAGCTGCTACAATATGTATGACCACAAGATGGCAGTGGTGGTGTATTATTGGCA
Organism: Sternotherus odoratus; assembly: GCA_032164245.1. Lineage (NCBI taxonomy): Eukaryota > Metazoa > Chordata > Testudines > Kinosternidae > Sternotherus > Sternotherus odoratus. Next base: position 122,280,087 of record JAVMKO010000003.1, read on the forward strand.
AGGAAAGTCCAATTAACAGTATCTCACAGAAGACTGGAATGGGTTACCTAGGGAAGTGGTGGGATCTCCTTCCTTAGGCTTAGAGAGGTTTAAGGTCAGGCTTGACAAAGCCCTGGCTGGGATGATTTAGTTGGTGTTGGTCCTGGTTTGAGCAGGGGGTTGGACTAGATGACCTCCTGAGGTTTCTTCCAACCCTGATATTCTATGATTCCATGAATTTCAGAGCTTCTTTACCAGACTGAGGGGGGAAAAAAATGGTTGTCTATCTTCCCATAACTGTTGTTCGTTTTTTCCCTCCACAGCACCCATTGGGTCAGATGTGGAGCCCCCTGGAGTCGCGCCTTCATGGCGCTGCATATAAGGCCCTGCCAACCCGCTACCTCTCCAGTTCTTCTTGTGCGATACTCTGACAGAGGGAAGGTGTGTTTGGAATGGATATGAGCGCCACATCTCTAAGAACAACTGTTACGAGAGTGGGTAACTTTTTTCTTCTTCAGGTGCTTGCTCATATCAATTCCAGTTAGGTTACTCCCAAGCCTTACCTGGGAGGCAGGGTCAGAGTTCATGGAATCGCTGGCTGAAGCACAGCCCTGCCAAACACTCCATTGTCCCTGGTGTGCTGGGTGATAGAGAAACTGGGTGATCGCTGCAATCAAAGGCTCTGCTTTTAAACTCACTTTCTTGGCTCCTGTTCATTTCTCTCTTATAACGTGGAAGCGAGGACCACAATGCAACTCTACATATCTCCTGGGTCAGGACCTTGGTCTGGAAGGCTGTTCAGGATGCCTGAGCTCTGGTGAAGTGCCTGGTCAGGGCAGGGATCTTTGCTGGGTCGTAACATGCCTGGGTACAGGACGTTATCCGCAATGATATCCTTTGCGTGGACACTGGGAAGTCCTTCATTCGGTCGGCCCCCGCAACAAACAGCTGGTTCAACATGCGGAACAGCTTAGTTTGTTCAATGTAAAAAGTCAGTGCATGCTGCATGGCCAGGGAGTGGAGCCTGTGCTCGCGGCTATTGGCAGGAGGCTTCGGGAAAGACTAAAAGGAACAGGTCTTGCTTGGTATGGAAATTTCAGACTACCTTTGGGAGGAATGCCGGGTGAGTTTGCAGTTGCACCTTGTCCTTTTAAAAAGTGGTATATGGAGGGTCGGATGTGAGGGCCTTGATCTTGGACACCCTCCTGTCTGACGTTATTGCAACCAAAAAAGCCACCTTATGGGGGGGGAGGGAGAAGAGAGAGAGAAAGAAAAGCAAGCATGTCACTAGAACGGGAGTCTCCATCAGCCTCAAGAGTACCAGGTTAAGGTCCCGAGCTGAGGTGGGCCACCAGAGCTGAGGATATAGTCTGTCCAACCCTTGTAGTATCCACTGACATCTCCAGTAGCATGGTGTACCAATGCTGATGTGACCAGGCCCATGCCACCAGGATCATGAGAGGATTTATGAGAGTGATCTGTTGATCCACTTATGTCCTGAAGCAGCCCTTGACTAGCCAGTCTTGGTAGAGACTGTTCTAGCCTCATTGATTGCTGATTTCTCCCTTGCAATGGACAAAGATCAGATGTCTGCTGACTTTCTCCCATGAGTCAGCAGCTTTTGATACCTTTGGTATAAGCAACATAGCCCTTGCTTGAGTGGTTTTGTCCTTTCCTGTCTGAGGGGGAGATTGGCTGTAGATATGCAACTTCAGCTACGTTAATAATGTAGCTGAAGTCGGCGTATCTACAGACGACTTACCTGCCGTCCTCACAGTGGCAGCGGTCTGAGGACCCCGTCGATTCCAGCTTGCGCCTTTTGGCGAGCTGGAGTTCTGGAGTCGATGGGGGCGCCGCTGGCGATCAATTTATCATGTCTTGATGAGACGCGATAAATCGATCGCCAAAAGATCGATCCCTCCCCTCTGTAGTGAAGACAAGCCCTAAGTGTCAAAGCCTGTTCCCATTGAACTCAATTACAAAACTCCTTTTGATCTCAATGGGAACAGGATTTGGCCCCAGGAGATCAGAGAATGTGATTTTGATCAACTGCTTATCTGTCCAGAGACAGTTCTCATGCACATTCTGCCAGGCTGATTTTGATTACCCCCTCCTGTAGGTCATGCTGAGGAAAAATAATAGAACACCTTGGGCTGTAGTTCTATCAAGATGTACCCGGCACACACAGTTCTCTGTCTCTTTTCCATCAAACTCAGATAGCGCAGCATCTTTGCTTTCCTAGTGCCTGGTGGAGAGCAATACTTTGATAAAGATAAGCTGGCAGAAGCTTTGTGTGGATACAAGGGAGGCTCTGATAGTGTGTTAGGGGCAAGTGGGGTGATTGTCTTTCCGATCCTTCTTTCATTTAAGAAGTTTTCCATTTGGGGAGCTGCTGGATCCTCACTGACACCTGGATGAACGGGTGGCACCAGGGGCCTAAGGCATCATTTTACAATTGCATCTATTTCACAGATGCAGTTGTAAATGTTAGACAGGTAAGGGGGAGTTTGGAGAGGATCAGAGAGTGTGAGGGCCCCGGGCTGGGGGAAGGGCAGGGAGGAGTCACATGGAGTGCCTTCCCGTGTCCCTCCCTTGAATGCAGTACAGACAAGAAATGATTTCAACTTGCACCACTGGGCAGGGGCAATGAAAAGAGTCTTTTGTAACTAGAGACGTCTGAGAAAACACAAGGAGACCCTTTCATACTGCTCTTTTAGCCCCCTTCTCCTGATCAGTCCAGTTCCATAGGTGCATTGTTAGAGGTACTGAAAAGGGCTGTTCCTGTAACAGACCCCAAATGTTTTGGGGGCCTCTGGCCTCACAGAGGGTAAGATCAGCCCTATGAGGCATTTTGGAAAAGGCGAACGAAAAGAGCAGGACTGAGCCAGTTCATGTTGCTCTGGAGGTCCTATGGTTTCTGCAGAATTTAAGATTTCATTTGAAAATGGTTTCTAGTCCTTATGGGTGTGAAGATCCTGCTCTGAATTAGACTAGTGATTAGGTTGAATCTGCAGACAGGAACAAAAACTCTAAAGAGCTCTCGGCTCAGCAAAATGGCCATGATTCAATGTTGCACACAATAAGGCCTGAAGCCTACTCTCAAAAGTCAATCAGCCTAATGTTTGTGCATTTGAAGGCAGAATTTGGCAGCGATACATTCATTTTCCATAGCACTTTGTAGAAGCATAAGCTCTTTGTATTCCTTTTTTGAGGACTTTGCCTGAACCTAATTTAAACTATAATTAGATTAAAGGACACTTATTTTAGTGATGTGGTATTTTCTTTTTATTCAGATTATTGAAAATTCCAAAATACTTATTTTCTTGTGAAATCAAATCCTGCTTGCATGGAAGTCCATGAGAATTTTACTAGGAAGATTGGGGAGGGGGACTGGTTTGAGAATTTTGCACACTACTATCTTGAATATCTAATCTTGTCTCCCCAGCAACATTCTGATCTTTAGTGCAATTCTAGATATTCAGAGATATATTGAGATATTCAATATTTTTTACCTCAGAGCACATAATTGAAATCTTACCTGCATTTTTATATGAATGACATTTTGTTTTAAAAAGGCAAATTGTCTAGTGAGAGGGACTGGAATCAGGGGTTCTGGATCCTGATTCTGGCAACACCTCAAGGTGGGACATTGGGAACACTTTAGAAATGTGAAAGGTTACTTAGTTTGTAAAGTGCTTTGAGATCCTCCGATGGAAGGTCTGATGCAGAGACAGGCTATATGAAGAACATGGGGGAAATCTGTATTATTTTTATGAAAAATAAGCATGAGTCAGTTTCACCCACTAACTTTTGTATTGTTACCTACTGGGATTGAAGGAAGGGGTGCTGGACCAGGGGTGGCTAGAGGATCATGGCCCCATCACTTTTTACTGGCCATAAAGGCGAGCGATGGGGGAGAGGTGGGGGGAGAGGAAGGTAGCATGAGGCTGGGGAGAAGGAGGAGCGGGGAGGACAAAGACATGGTTTGGGCACCATCCCTCCCCCCCCCCCCACTTTCTGGGAGCTTCTGTTGCCCCTGATTGAAGGGCTTAATGCATTTCCTGGGACAGGGAAATGAGAGGGGTTTGGGGAAGATAGTTCATACCAACTAAGACATACCTATTAAGAACATGTACATGGAGGTACCTTGGAGAAACAATGGAAGACTAAGGACCGGTTACTATAGGGTGACCATATAGCAAGTGTGAACAATCAGGACACGAGGTGGGGGGGTAATAGGAGCCTATGTAAGAAAAAGCCCCAAATATTGGGACAGTTCCTATAAAAATCAGGACATCTGGTCAGCCAAGAGAGACAGAATGTGTGAAACCAGAGCGACTGCTACTCGAAACAAAGAACTGAAGCATGAGCAGACTTTTACATCCTAGACATTTGGGGGCAAAAAAGGAAGGTTGTTTTGCCAGCATGTGCAGACCTGTAATCTTTCCTTTTCCATTCTAATCAGAGAAACCCACATACGGTGTTCCACTTGACTAAAATAAATGCTGTTGTCTTTACAAAGACTCTTCTCTATCACGGCAACCATCTGCTGATTGCATTGCTTCTAAAGGGGCAAAGTCTCCAACAGGGATTCAAGCTCATTTGTACTCACTGGAGGAGCCATGGTGGGAAACAAACAGGAGAGCTAAGGCAAGAGGTCCAGTCTCAGACCAGTGAGCGCAGACTGCCCCATGCAAAGAGTGCAGGCCTCAGGCCTACCACTAAAAGGGGTACTCCCCAGAAAGGCTGTCAGAGACAAGTTCATCCTGTGTATTTGTGACAGGCTGTCATTTTCTTTTCAGTTTAGACTAGACTCTCAGGAGAGATGTATACGGTGCTCTCTCCTCAAGCTTTACTTTTGCATTTTCTTGTTTTGCTATTCTCTAGTTGGTTTTATTTCTGTTCAGACTTTACTCAGTCTCACTTCTAAAGTTCCCAGGTATAGCAGGGTGGACTCATCACTGGCTTGCTACCTCATAGATGGGCGTGGCCTACCAACCCCTCTCTCTAGCACCCCCTGCAGACAGGCTGTCCAATCCCATGGTGGTATCACTTGGCCCTTGGGCCCTTCCAGGGTAACCCAAAGTCCAAATAATTTCATGTCCATACAAAATATCTTTCATTCAGATTCTGGACCTCCTGGGCTTCATCCCCTTCTTAGGGTCTTCATGCCATCTTACCAATGGGTGGTAGGTGAACCCAGTCCCACCCTCTGCACTGAATTGCAGACTAGGCACTGCAGGATGAACAGTCAAGGTTCACTCCACCAGACTCCTTGCTTCCTGTCCTCCTTTCTACCAAGCCTGTGAACGGGCCTCTCCAACAGGCTCTAAATTCACTCTTCACTCAGGGCTAGGGTTCATGGGGATCACCCTGGGAATCCCCTAAAAAATCCCAAATCAGAAGGGTAACCGTAAACCAATTTCTGCCCCCCTCAAGCTTGCCATTTCATCCCTTTCTATTCCTCAGCTGAATGTCTCCCACAGCTCTCTCCACCCTGGTGGCTCCTCTGACACGCTCCTGTCTTCTTGCCAGACTTTGCTACGCAGGAGAGGATGCCAGGGCCAATTTTCCCCAGGTTTCTTTTTTGACACTGGTCTCTCCACATACTAGTCCCAGAGCAGGACTGTAAAATTCTTCCCTCTCCCCCTATAGCCCCCTCCTACCCCCAAACTCCCTGCTGTTATAGCAACCACACAGCTCTTCTCCCAGCTGAGACTCATCTTTACTTGGGGCTGATCCATACTCCAGGTTTAACCAGATAGGTTAATTGGCCTATCAGCCCACATTTAACCCCTTTTAAAGCCAGATGGGAGTATATAGAGGCCCACATAACCCAATGTTGCCATGCTTGGGTTCCAAATACTGCAGGGGGATATTGATTTCATTTTAAAAAACAAACAAGCAAACGGTTGTTGGAATGAAAAAACATTTCTATTAGTTTGAGGTTTCGTAAAATCCTGTTTTTACAAAACCAAAATGTTGCTACCCAATGTAACTGGATATAATGAAATACCTGTGACTGCTTTGATTTCTTGTAGAGCTCAGTAGTTATTGTATTTCTATCAAATTCTTGTCTAGGACTCCTTGAAGCGCATTCTAGGTCAAGTTACTAAGAGACACCTCAACAATACACAACTTTATTTTTAGGTGGAGTATTATTTGCCCCTCCAGTAAAGACAAACAACTTTGGAATGTACACAAACCTGAAGTGAAATGTTCTTATCTACCCTTTACTGCAACCAGAATTTATATTTAGAAACAAGAAATCATGACTGAGATTACAGAAAGTGCTTCAGAATTATGACAACATCCCAGAGAACATGTACAAAGCCTTAGTCCTACTTGAAAGAAATGTGCTAAAGATCAGGGGTCAAATTCTCCCTTGCACAGGAAAAACTGGAAAAGGGGACAGGAAACTCCATGAGCTTCAATTCACAAGCTTACACCTTATCTTTTCATTGGAGCGGGTGAAGGTGCTTCTTTGACCTCTATTGATTGATCTTGGGACACTGGGCCTGTACCTCCTCATTGCTTCAGGAGCCATGTTCTCATGTGGTCCCTAACAGCCCCCAATTTCCTCATCAGGTGGATTTACTTAGAATAGGATACAACAAAAGAAAATGTTGGCAGGGTCAACATGATCTTCTGTAAATTACACCCCCAGAGTTAAGGCCGGCGTGAAGGTGGGAAATGTTTCAGAGAGCAGCCATCTCTGCACCCTTAGAATTTGAAATCTGCAATGCATTCTTAGAGGGGTTTTCAGAGGATCACCGAGTAAGTCTTCCTCTCTTCCACACAGTTCGGATGTGCCAGGTCTGGGTTCTGTCCCCCCACAGAAACAAAGGAAACACACAGGCCCCAGCTTTTTATAAAACAGGACACAGAAAAGCTACTAAAATCATGAACTGTAATGGTAAGGAGGTTCCTATTTGGGATTTCAAAAAGCTTGCACACAGTTGATACACAGTTTTCAGGAAAACTACTTTTAGCAGCACAACCCTATGTGTAGGATATTACAATAGCGATGGGAAATCATTCCATGCCTAGTGTCCTAAAATGGTATAATGTGGTACTTTTCAGCCTGTAATCCATGGACCTCTGGGAGTCCGTAGATTATGTCTAAGGAGTCTGTGAAGGGTTAATGTTACCATAAAACGGTGGTTTTCAACCTGTAGTCTGCAGATCTCTGGAGATCCACAGTCTAGATCTAAGATTTCCAAAGGGGTCCATACTGTACCTCCATCTGAAATTTTGTAAGGGTCCACCAATGAAAAAAGATTGAAAACCATGAGTATAATGCAATATTTAATGTATTCTGGGATACCTTTCCATCACTGAAAATGACTGGCTAATATCTCACTGGATATCAAGCGTCCTAAGCATATTAGTCAATGCTGAGGAACAGTTCAGTCAGCTACATTTTTACAGACTGCTCTGTTATCTATCATGAAAGCAGCAAGAGGTATTTGAATGACGGCATCCCATTTCTGAATGAACAAAACTTCTTTGTATATGAACATCCCCCCCCCCCCCCCAAGACTCCAGATGTTTTCCAGGCTTGTTTATGGGACTGGGTAAAGGTCTAGTTTGTATTGACAAAAGTCTTGCTTGTTTTCTCCCAAATTGCCACTTCTTCAGTTCACAAGCAGCAGTGATATTTTAATGGAGATCAGTTTGTTTTGCATTACATAGGGCTTGCCTTACCAGGGTTTTTTTTGCACCAGTGGAGCAGGTTGGGCTTATACATTGTTTGGAGGCTTGATGAAGTTTGAGGAGCTAGTTTGGATTTACCATGATGCTGGGCTTCAAAAAAGCTTGTTCCCTATCTCCCAAGCCTCTTCTGAATCGCTCTACTGATTTCCAGCCTGCCTGTAACAATCTGTCTGAAGAGGCAAAGATTAATTTCAGCCAGAACTATGGACCTAAAATCCCCAGACCTTTGGTGAATTTTGGACCCAGATCTAAATCCGAACATTGCAAGCTCTGGCCCATCTTTACTGAAAACAAGTCAGCAGAAAACAGGGGCACCAGAGATCACTTAATAAAGATCAGCACTGAAACACAGCTTTGTAAAATGTAACCATTTTCCCATATAGTATATGCAACACAAAAATACTGCCAGAGGGTGCTACACCTGCAGAACCAGAAAGTGGACCTGACTAGTTATACTGCCCAGCTGAGTGGAAGGCAGAATGCCAACAAACAGCACAAAATGGTGAAAATGAAATTAATTTTCTAAACATCAATCATCTAAGATACGAGTAGCACATTGCTACTAGGCCTTGGCAACTGACCCTGTGCACCTACCATGTCCACTTGAAACTTCGTGGTGAATAGAATTCAGATCCTCCTGTTCAAAACAAACTAACCACATATACCTCCAATTTACACCACTTGAGCAAAAAGACTCTCCATTAGCTATTTGCAATATAGGGGCTGACATTTGTGTTGTTCTGAATCTAGCCCAGAGGGCAGCCACTCACTACAAGTTCATTACAGTATAAATATGATTTATAAGCTCTGCTGCTATGAGATACTGATTTAAATGTAAATTTTAAAACCTTGTTTCCTTGATATGCCCAAGAAAGTAGGCTTCTAACATACATTGTCCCAAAAAGGACAAACCAAAAGAGACTCTTAGCATCCACAGGGAGGAATTCAAGAGAGGTCTAATTTTTCACTTAGCCTTTCACTGGGGACAGCTGTTTTTCTCACTGCCACCTCAGTCACCCTCTGTGCTCATCATTTACTTCTGAAGCTGTTCGGAAATATAGGCATAAGCTCCAGTCAAATTGCTCCCACTAGCAGGAGGCCAAGGATCTCCCCAGGACAACATGACCCCCCACCCCACCCCCAGGCTGAAACTAAGAAAGAGGACAAAGTAAGTCTAAATGGGGTGGGGATAGGGTGGGGGTGGTGGATCTACCGTAATTTCAGACTGTCTCAAAAATTTCCCTCCGGAGAGAGATTTTCCCTCCTCATAACCCCACACCTATGGGGACCCTTGTTATCCTTCCATTCCTAAATCCTCAGTCTTCCTTCCATGTGAATCAGGCCACTCATTCTGCCCCTTGCAGCCAAACAGTCTGCTGCAATCTCTGCTGCCTCATAACCAGTCTCTGACTCAGTGCTCACTCCAGGCCCGCTCTAACCTTGAGGCCTAGATCCCAAGAATCCTACTTCAATCTGCCCTTGCCCCCCAAGGGTTGCTTCCACTGCATAGTAGTAGCTCATTGTGCATCAAAGTGCTTTTCTTGGGCAACAGTTGGAACTCCCAGCCTCAGGGACTCATCCCTCATGTAATCTCTGAAAATATTTTTAAAACGCCAGAGATGTTTTGAATTCTTGGTGTCTGAGCAATCCAACAGCTATTGAACCATCTGTGCAGAAGTATCTGCCCAGGATGGATCAAGCTTTAATATATTGATAGAACCACAATAGGTTTATCATCATTTGTATTACAGTATCACGCAGAGTTTCCAAATGAAACCCCATGTGCTTGATCCTCAACCTAACAGAGTAAGAGCCAGTCCCTACCCCAAATAATTTACTATCTAAATGGACAATAGCTGGGAGTGGAAACTGAGAGGAAGGGACTTGCCTAAGGCCACACAACACATCAGTGGCACCACTGGGACTAGAACCCCTATTTTCTGCGTTCAAGCACAGTGCCTTATCCACTAGACTCTGCTGCCTGTCCATGCATTTACTAATATATCAAACTGACTGCCATGGGAGTCACATGCCAGACTGAGGAAGCAGATTTGGTGAGCTCCCATTCTGCTCTTCCCCCATCATCTCCAAGATTTACAATGAAGTCCCCAACTAGACTTAATTGCTCTAACCCTGAAGAGCAGAGAACTGGTAAGAATAAGGCAGGGGGCAGAATCCGAGTGGCTGAGGAGAGCCTCACACCCACTCCAGGTAGTGTCAGAAGCAGGCTGGGTGAGACGCTCATCTGCCTCAATGCTGGTGTATACATAGCAGTATTGCCAACCCAAAAGGCTGAAAACTCATGAAAGGAAAAGTCACCAAACACACAGAATAATCTTCTCTCTTGATGTTTGAATTCCCCCGCCCATCTCAGTGTATGCATGTGGGCATTAGCGTAGCCAGTGCTCCCAAATTTGTTAAGAAAACGAGGAATATTTTCTTTAGAGATGAACCAGTTTATTTCAACATAACCTTTCATGGGCTTATAGCCCACTTCATCAGATGCATTGAATGGAACACACAGAAGCAAGACACACAGAAAACAGAAAAAGTTGGAAATTACCATACCAATTCTAAGAGGCTGTTTAATTTGGATGAACCATTATCAGGAGGGAAAAAAAACACTTTTGTAGTGAAAAATCAAGTGGATCTGTGTCCAACTGTTGACAAGAACCTGTGAAAGAAACTTAACTAAGGAAATACATTCAATTAGTGTAATGACTAAGCCATTCAGACTTCCTGTTTAACCCTTGGTTGATAGTGTCCAATTTGTAAATTAATTCCAGTTCCTCAGCTTCTTGGAGTCTGTTTTGGAAGTTTTTCTGTTTTAAAATTGACACCTTCAAGTCTTTAATAGAATGGCCAGGAAGACTGAAGTGTTCTCCTACTGGTTTTTGAATGTTATGATTCCTGATGTCAGATTAGCTATCTTTCAGTCATTGGGTACAGAAGCTGATTTAAAGGACAGGTAACAAACCATAGTAGTTAGTTCCCCAATTTCACATTTGAGTTCCTTCAGAACTCTTGGGTGAATGCCATCTGGTCCCAGTGACTTGTTACAGTTAAGTTTATCAATTAGTTCCAAAACTAGTGACACTTCAATCTGTGACAATTCCTCAGATTTGTCACCTACAAAAGATGGCTTAGGTTTGGGAATATCCCCAACATTCTCAGCCGTGAAGACTGAAGCAAAGAATTCATTTAGTTTCTCCGCAATGACATCATCATCTTTAAGTGCTTCTTTTGTATCTTGATCGTTCAGGGACCCCACCGGTTGTTTAGCACAGTGGTCGCCAACCTTTTGGACCTCAGGGACCACTAAACTCACAATTTTGAATCCCGCGGATCACTAACATGAATTTTTTTTAAAAGGCCTGGGGGGGGGGGGAAGTGAGGGGGTGGCAAGAGCGGGGAGGGGGTTGTTTAACTTTTAAATGACTTTTGTGTTATGCCTTTTCATATAACCTTGTTTTAGAAACTCTGTATTGAACTTTGGTAATCTGTTATAGCCCCCAAGGTAGTATAATTAAGGTAAAAGAAAAATGTCTCTGCTAGAAGTAGAATAAGATCTCCCCCCCCCCCACTTTATAATCAAGTGCCCTGTTGAATGAATGAGGTGTGAATGAGGAAGGAGAGACAGATCAAGGACAATCAGACTTGTCAAGTGGGCTGACTAAGAGCAGACATAACCCTCAGGGGTTAGCACCAGACCAGAGAGAAGCAGCAAAAAGGAGCAATGGACACAGACCCAGATTTGCAGGAGAGGGAAGCTGCTATAAAATAGCAAACTTGGCAAAAATTTTACCTTGCGCCTCTGCCCCCCCCCCCCATTCCCTTTTCCTGGAGCACTGCTTATTTTAAACTTTTTAAATGAATATTACATAAGGTAGCATTGCATATTAGAATATATGTTTGGTTTGAAATTTCATTATTTACCTTATATATTTAATGAAAATAAATGAATAATTTGATAGTCTTGATATTGTTGTTCTTTTTATTTTGCGCCCTCCACCAGACATCCTCCACAGTCCACACCAATCCTCACAGCGCAGCACCCCACACACCCCTCCCAAACACTCATCCACACTTGACCCTGCCCCCCTTCCCTGGCCACACTCACCAGCTCTGGAGGTCTCTGGCTCCAAGGGGACTCTCCAGCCAAAAGCACTAGCTCCATGGCTCCCATTGGGAGCTGGAGCAGGGCTTGCAGGGGAGGGGGAGCCAGGAAGTATCCAGCAGGTATGTCGGTGGCTGGAACTGGGTTGGGGAGGTGTGGGGAGGGTCTCTTCCCCCCACCTTCTTCTGCTAGTGCCTGCAATCAGGCTCCACACCCCTGCACTATGCATGCCCCGCAGGCAGCAGGAAGGTGAGAGACCTGTTCTCCTAGCCATCATCACCTCCTGGGATGTGGGGCCAATTATGGACTCAGTTGGGGGGGGGGGGCACAGGAGCGGCCACCGTAGCTGGAGGCTCTCTGTCTTGGCGGCCCTTAAGCCTCATATCTCATACCTACTGATGAATGGCTCTAATTAAGGAATGAAATCAAGCATGTGAAGACAGGGGATCGCTTTAGGTCCTTGTTTGGTAGTTTTCTCTTCCTGGCACACAACTCATCTAAATATCACTACTCTTTCATTTATTACAGAAAAAAGTTTTTAAATGCCCTGAAAACTATTTAAAATGCAATTTGCTAATTTAAAAATAGAGATGATGGTAGCTATTCCCTGCAAAGTGGAAAAGCACCCTGCTCCCGGCAGGCATGCGGGGCTCCCGCCACTTACCTCTTTCCCCCCCCCCCCCCCGCTCCGGCTTGCCTCTTCTCCTCTCCCAGCTCCGCTCTCGTTCTCCCCCCCCCCCCCGCTCGCCTCTTCTCCTCTCCCAGCCCCGGCTCCGTCTCCGGCCCCGCTCTTCTCCCCACCCCGCTCGCCTCTTCTCCTCTCCTGGCCCCGGCTCCGCTCTTCTCTCCCCCCCCCCCCCGGCTCTCCGGCTCGCCTCACCTCGCCTCCTGCCCCGGCTCCGCCTCCGCTCTTCTCCCCACCCCGCTCGCCTCTTCTCCTCTCCCAGCCCCGCTCTTCTCTTCCCCCCGCCCCTGCCGCTCCGGCTCGCCTCGCCTCCTGCCCCGCCTCCGCTCTTCTCCCCACCCCGCTCGTCTCTTCTCTCCCGGCCCCGTCTCCATCTCCGGCCCCGCTCTTCTCCCCCTCCCCGGCTCGCCTCTCTTACTGACCCCGCCCCTCTCCTCCGGCTGCGGCTCCGCGGACCACCCAAATTTTCTCGCGGACCACCAGTGGTCCGCAGACCACTGGTTGGCGACCACTGGTTTAGCAGACTTCCTGCTTCTGATGTACTTAAAAAAACATTACTACCTGTTGAGTTTTTGGCTAGTTGTTCTTCAAACACCTTTTTGGTTTTTTTTAATTACATTTAATTTGGCAGTGTTTATGCTCCTTTTTATACACCTCAATAGGATTTGATATCTTTTTAAAAGAGGTCTTTTATCGCTCTCTGTTTCTTTTACATGGTTGTTAAGCCACGGTGGCTCTTTTAGTTCTTTTGCTGTGTTTTTTAATTTGGGGTATACATTTAAGTTGGGCCTCTAATATTGTGTCTTTCAAAAGTGTCCATGCAGCTTGCAGGGATTTCACTTTAGTCACTGTACCTTTTAATTTAATTTCTGTTTAACACATTTTTGCATAGTTCCCCTTTCTAAAATTAAATGCCACAGTGTTGGGCTGTTGAGGTGTTCTTCCCACCACAAGAATGTTAAATATTACGGTCACCATTTCCAAGCAGTCCTATTATAGTTACCTCTTGTACCAGATCCTGCACTTCACTCAGGACTAAATAGAGAGTTGCCTCTCCCCTTGTGGGTTCCTGTACCAATTACTCCAAGAAGCAGTCATTCAAAGTATCGAGAAATTTTGTCTCTGCATTTCATCCTGAGGGGATATTTACCCAGTCAATATAGGGATAATTGAAATCCCCCACTATTATTGAGTTATTTATTTTGATAGCTTTCATCATCAGGATCACTGTCTTGGTCTGGTGGTCGATAATAGATCACTACCTGTTATATTTTTATTAGAGCACGGAATTACTGTCCAAAGGGATTCTATGGAATGTGGTTTCATTTAAGATTTTTACTTCATTTGAGTCTACATTTTCTTTAACATACAGTGCCATTGCCCCACCCCCATCACAACCTGTTCTGTCCTTCCAATATACTTTGTACCCTGGAATGATTGTGTCCCATTGATTGTCCTTACTCCCCAGGTTTCTGTGATGCCTATTATGTCAATATTCTCTTAACATGAGGCACTCTAATTCACCTATTATTTAGATTTCTAGCATTTGTGTACAAGCACTTTAAAAACGTATCACTGTTTATCTGTCTGCCCTTTTCTGAGGTGTCAGATTCTTTTAAGTGTAAATGCTTCTTGTCTGATCTGACCCCTACTTTATCCTTTTCCATCCTCTCCTCCTGACTGAAACCTAGGGTATGATTAGACTACAGGGTGTAGCGCTGTTGTTTATAGCGCTTCCCCATTTAGCGCTACAGGTGTTGCGCTAGAGGGTGTGCATATTGAAGCCCTCTAGCGCTAAAGAGTGAACAAATTATCAGCGCTTCTGGTGGTACTGAGAGTACCGCAATAGGAAAGGTATCCCACAGAGCACCTCTTCTGAAATCTGGCACAGTGCTTTGTGGGGAAGGGGGCGTTTATTGCGGCCATTCTGCATCCGGCTAAAAGTCAGCCCGCCCACCACAGCCCAGCCGCCCGCCTGCAGCGGCAGGGTCCGGCAGCCCGCCTGCAGCGGAGGAGGGTATGACGTGGGGTCACCTGAGGAGGTGATAGAAGAGTTTTAAATGATGGCCAGAGAGAGGATGCAATGGGGATTCTGGGCCAGGATGCTGGAGGCTCACTATAACGCAAGGGGTGTGCACATTGCAACCCTTTCGCTAAAACGGCAGCGCTAAAAGCTTTATTCCTCTCGTTTTGAGGTTTACCAGTAGCGCTTTAAAACGTCAGTAAAAGCGCAAAAAGTGCCTTGAAAGGGTGTTCTGGCAGTGCTATTGTAGCGCTAAAGAAGGGTTTTAGCACTAAAACAGCCCCAGTCTAACCATACCCCTAGAGAATCTCTATCAGAGACTCTCCTCTAAGGGTATGGTTAGACTATAGATTATAGTGTGTTTATTTGTAGCGCTTCCCAATGTAGCGCAATAGGTATCGTGCTAGAGCCTGTGCAGATTGAAACCTTGTAGCGCAAAATAATGGATACATTTGTAGTGCTTCTGGCGGCAGTAGCAGTTGCGGGATAGGGCAGGTATCCCAGCATTCAGCTGGGTGCAACGTGCTTTGCAAAGGAGGAGGGTGAGGGGGAACTGGGAAGTTGTTCACAGGGAGACGAGATCTGGCTGTCAGTGAGTTTTCGTTAGCGAAAACTGACAGGCTGTCTATTTCAGACACACAGCTCCGTCCGCAAGCATTTTCACTGGTTATTTGCTGTGTGAGTTGTTAAGAGAGAAACTGCAAAGCTACTTCCGCTTTTATCAAACAACACCTCACGTCATTTGCCTTACATGGCATGTTGATTGTCTTTAATGGCTTGCTGATGGCCTTAAATGGCTTGCTGATGGCTTTACATGGCTCGGAGGCATGCAAGAGATCCCATGGGTGTTCACATTCCCACCCTTGCGCTATAGCCCTAGTGCAAAAAGGCTGATCACTCTTGGAAACGAGGTTTAATACTTGCGCTTTAAACAGTGAGTCATTTTGAAAAATCTCCCTTTGAAGTGTGTACCCTACGAAAATTATTGCGCTACTGGAGGGGTTTTGTGCCGCAAAGCGCCAGTCTAACCATGCCCTAAGAGAAGTCTCTGTCCGATCCACATGCTCCCCTGAGGCCATCGGCTTTCCCCCATACTTTAAAAACTGCTCTGCAACCTTTTTAATGTTAAGCTGTAGCAGGGCCGGCGACAGGGGGGGTACAACGGGTACAGCTGTACCGGGCCCCGGACTTAAGGGGGGGCCCCTTAAATCCAGGGCCCGGTATGCAGCTGTACCCCCTTGTCGCCGGGACTTTGAGCAAGGCGCGGCTCCAGGCAGCCGTTGCCGCGCTCATCAGCCCCCTCCCCCGGCACCCAGCAGCCTCCCCCCGCCCCCCCCCCTTTGCTTCTCCTGGCCGGGGTTGGTAATATATCGCTAGAATACAAATATTTTGTGAATAAAATGGAAAAACATATTGATTATTACATTAAAAGACAATCCAATATAGGATATATCCCAAGGAACTAGGTGGGAGGCCTTTAAGCAGTAACAAAGGAACATTATCTCATACAATAGTTATGGGGGGCGGGGGTGGGGGGAAAACCAAAGGGAAAAACAGACAGGCTTAGAGGAACTAAGTTATGGTTTGCAGAAGCAGTACACCATGACTAATAATGCACACTTGCTCTAAGAGATTAAGAATGTGAAAATAGCATTAGAGCCACTGATAACAGAAAAACCCAGCCAGCTCTCCTATTTGCCAAAGAAAGATTGTATCAAGGGTTGTGATGGACTCTCCATTAATTTTTAAATCAAGATTTAATGTTCTTCTAAAAGATCTGCTCTAGAAATTATTTTTGGGAATTTCTATGGCCTATGTTAGACAGGAGGTCAGACTAGATGATCATAATGGTCCCTTCTGAACTTGGAGTCTATGAATCAAATGGGGGGGACAAGTCAGACAGGTTACTAACCAGATGGATTTCTAATAGAAGATCCAGAACAGCCATGGGCTACTCAAAAACCACACCAAAAAAAAAAAAAAAAAGAGCTGATACCACTTTGCAGAGCAACAAGACAAGTATGTCCCCTATCACCTTTGTTATTTGTTTTGAATTATTGAACAATTAACACAAAAGATCAGGCACACTGAAAAAATTCAGTGAATAAGCGTATTGGAAATAGAAAACAAAGTTTCATTTTATGTTGACAACCTTATGCTTTTTATACAAGATATACATAAAATATGGCCATTATTACAAAAAATAACTGAAGTGTTTGGTCAGGAATCAATGTACAGAGTAGTTTAGTGAAATCAGATACTATGGCTTGGCTCCAAAAGATCTTTGAAAGATGATAAATGGCTACTGAAAGTAATGGATAATAAAATTAGGTACTTAAGCATTAACTTATCACCTGTGGTGGGGGAGCTGCTTAAATTAAATAGAGCCATTAATGAAAGCTATTTACAATGAGCAAGACAAGAGAACATTATTGCCACTAGAAAGATGTGGGTGAGGTAACAGCTTTTATTGGACCAACTTCTGCTAGCGAGAGACAGAAGCTTTCAAGCTACACAGAACTCTTCTTCATATCTGGGCAAAGTACTCAGACTGTCTCAGCAAAATTATTTAGCATATCTGTTTGATCTTGTATTGGGACTGACACAGCAACAAACAATACTGAATACATTACCACCATTGACATTGATTAGTAGTACTTAATGAATGTCCTGCCTAGGTCCTCTGTTCTTTCCTTACCATTCCATTGGCACCAACTTTCAAGAAATTTAAAAACAATTATTCAAAGATTCCTATGGTCAAATTGGAAAGCAAGAATCAAAACAGAGTGGCTGTAACATCCAGTTGAGATGGAAGATAAGCACTACCCGATTTCAAGATACTGTAGCATGACACAAATCAGATGAGTACTAGAATGGATCCCTAATAGAGAAAAGCCATTGTGCATACAGCGAGAATAGAAACTGGCAAACCCAATTATGTCTGTTAGACCCATATTCCAAAATTGTGAAAATAAACTTCACAATAAAGATTTTTAAAATGTTATTGTGAATGTTTAAATATACATATAATCAAATGATGGTTGTTTAAATAATTGGGAAAGGGATTTATATATAATCTATAGAATATTGTTAATTTAATAAAAGCTGGCCCATTGTACATCACAACAATGTTATCAAAATCTTTTATTTTAAAAGCTGAGATGTCAATAAAGACTTTTCCTTATAAATAATCAAATTAATTAAATAAAAGCAAGCTGACTGTGCTGTCATAGGATTTACATTATGATTAACCCACGTTTTTATTAATAAGGCCTGGCTTTCCCCCCCAAAATACTGAGGTTTGTCACAACGTGAATATATTATCAGACCATTAGTTGGCATTGTTACTTCACAAAAATACATAGCTTTTAAATGAACACATCAGAACAAACTACTTCCTCATAGGGCTGGTCTTTACTGGGGGAAGAGGGGTGAAAATCGGCTGCAGATACGCTGACTTCAGCTACGACTTACCTGCCATCCTCACGGCAGCAGCGGTTGGCAGCGCACTCCCCCATCAACTCCAGTTTGTGCCTCTTGACAAGCTGGAGTTCCAGAGTCGACGGGGGCGCCGCTGGCAATCGATTTATTGCATCTTTAGGAGACGTGATAAATCGACCCGCCAAAACATCAGTCCCTCCCCACCGTAGTGAAGACAAGCCCAAAGACTTTTGAGGCTTAGATTTCATTCATTCAGTTACATATAGGGTGTGTGTGTGTGTGTGTGTGTGTGTGTGTGTGTGTGTGTGTGTGTGTGTGTGTGTGTGTGTGTGTGTGTGTGTGTGTGTGTGTGTAAGAAAAAGACATGAAACCCTCCTGGTTCTGCTGCCCCTGGATCTTCTCCACATACTCATCCCATGAGAGACACTGCACAGATTCTGAAGTAGAAGATGCCATGATAGACCTTCCACACAAGAAGGTGGAAAACCATGAGTGGAATATGCCCTCCACATCTAGTTCCTGGGGTGGAAATTTTCACCCATAAGAGTCTAACTTCTGTGACTGATCCTTTATAGTGAATATCTTGGTCCTGCTGTAAAGAAAATTCACTGTCAGACAAAATTGGGGCTTTCAGTTCCATAAAAATAAGCTTTCACAAAACCTAGAACCAATAGAACTGTTTTCATGATGAAAAGAAAAGAAATGGAAATTATATATATTTCCAGTACTGTAACACTTATGGTTGTCAACCCTCCAGGATTGTCATGTGATGAAATCTCCAGGAATTTGTCCAACCAAAGTTGGAAACTGTAATAACCTTGGGCTACTGCATGAGAACCATAAACTGAAGTTGAATGTAAACTAGAGTGAGCATCAGAATGGAAATCAGAAAATTCTATATTTAAATCTTGTCTGTGCTACTGGCTCACCATGTGGCCTTGAGCAGGTTACATCTCTCCATGTTTCAGTTTCCCCATCTGTAAAATATCATCCACCTTGTGTAGCACCGTTAAATTAATTATAAAATGCTAATTATAAAACAAAAGTTGGACTAGTCTATTTTCATTGCCCAAACTGGAAAATATGCAAAATATAAACAAACAGCATAATTAATAGAAACATTCTTCCATTTTAATAACTTAATCTGAAGATTTGTTTGAAGTAGAGGAGAAACTTGTTTTTGAAGAGTACTTTTAACCTGACAGCATCTGTTTAAGAAAGTACTTTAGAATGATCTACAAGAACCTCATACAATTAAACATTATGTGATTGCTTTTCATATGTACTTCACCTGCATCGTTTTCAAAGATTCATGATAGCAAATAGCTGATCTCAAGACATCCAGAGCTGTTTTAGGCTATTCACATCACTGATTGGGTAGATATTACACCAAAGTGCTCTCAGTCCTTTAGTCTCTACTCTGATCATTCACTATCATCAGATCTCTTTGTGGTGGTTTTCTTTTGAAGATCCTTACCATTAAACAACTCGATGCACTGGAGGAAACAGATGTAAAGTTGCTTTAAAACATGTGATATATAGAATAATCTCGTTTCTTAACACTGTAAAGCAACTGAAGACTGGATAACATCTCCAAGTTTATAACCGAGATTGCCTCCTGGTATTCAACTGACCTCATTATCACAATCTACAGAAAGCCGGTCCCTTATTCCACATGAAAACAGTTTCCATTCTTTAAAGATAAATCAGATTAACAAGCTTTTAAAATGGTTAATGAAGTAAGATTTGAGGAAGATCCTTCTGTGCAGCATAAACAATGACTCTGCTAATATCTCATGCCATTGCAGAAGAAAGATCACGAGCAGATGTAAGCCAAGATGCTGTGGGAAATAAATAGAAGACAACAACAGCTGGAAATATTTGGCTCCTATAGTAAGGCTTTCAAATCCTTTGGATGATGGGTTTCAAAACTTAGTTTCATGCAAACCATGTAGTTAAAGCACGCGTGGGAAACCAAATTAGTAGCATCAATGGGTACTGCAGGACTTGGCTTATTCTGTCACCTGAGATGAAGTGTATGAAAAACAAAATCTTCCCATAAACAAGTTAGTCTCCCCAGCTATAAAATTCACAGATGACAGAGAAACGCAACTCAGCTCCAGAGGTAACGTTATGTACATGGATCTGAAATTTAGATGGCTACTATATTGCAAGAACGTTCTTGTTTTTATTCTATTCCAATGGTTCCCAATTTTTTCTGGCATCAAATCTATTCACTCACGCATTGACCTGACCACATCAAGGTGAATAAGGATAATGAACAATTTTTTTTTTATTATTTGTATTGCAGTAGCACTGAGCTATGGATCAAGGCCCCATTACACTAGGCACAATACAAATAAAAAATGAAAAGATATTACCTGTGTCAGGTCTTTGAGACATGGACTATTTTACTTGCCTGTAAAGGAAAAATAAAAAAAAACCACCCCAAACTTATCTGGAGTAAATGAGTGCAAAGAATTTTGCAAGGGTGTAATCATAGCAACAGTTCAAACTATATAGGCTCAAAAGTGAGAAAAATAAAGTAAAAAAATGTCTTGGTAGTTAGCAATGAATTTTCCTACTTGAACTAGCAGGCCAAAGCAAGTACTTTACTTTAACCAGTTGTCTCTATAGGAAAAAGTAACTGGCCATGGATTACTGAGATTATATAAAATTGGTAGATAAGTGGCTGATTGCAGCTCTATGAACTACCATTGAGTTTCACTGGGCAAAAATGAAAAGCTGAACTTAAACAACAACAACAAAGAAGCACCTAGAGAGGAAATGTGTAGACTATTTATGCCCCTTCCTTCTATTTTCTATGAAGGATGGTCAATCACAGTGCTATTACAGAGGTAACAAAGTCCTGTGGCACCTTAAAGACTAACTATAAAGTTTTGAAGCATAAGCTTTCGTGGGCTAATACCCACTTCGTTACTCAAAGAATTTCTGCCATTACAGTTGTGTAATGCTAGGATACAATGAATATTTAAGGAATCCAGAGAATGTTCTTCTCCCAGGGTATCATCTGATGAGACTTTCAAAAAGTCGGAGAGAGGAATAACAAAGAAAATAAACTGTTTGTATTCATTTAGTACAGCATGTAAACTGGTAAATTGCGCCCCAGATCTTTACTTGAATAAACAATTGTGTGTTTTGTGAAATGTTCCAAACAATAAAATAGTATTTTAAGTAAATCATCTGTGTAAACAGAGAATAGGAAATGCTACTGAATTGCCAATTGCCAACCATTTTCTGAAGAAAAGGAAAATAAATGATCAAGGAATCAGCTTCCCGCGCTCTTCCAGGGATCCAAATACAAACATAACCTAGGAAGTGCTTTGTAGTGGATGGCTGTCCTGACTCCCATCTCTACATAGGGAGAAACGGGTTTGTGGAACATTCTAAATCTACAAATATGGCAAGGAATGAATAAAATTAATCAACAGGAGCCAGACACACTAGGCCTACTTTGGAAATGTAGTGCTTAATATATTGGGCGTTTCCCTCTGAGGATCCTCTCACCTTCTTTTCCTCACCATGGGCAACTGGACTTCTCCCTCTAAACAAACAGACTGCAAAAAACAAACAAACAAACAAACAAACAAACAAAAAAAAACACCAAACAAAAAAAACTGGGCATTACTTTTCTTATAAAGAAAGAGACAGGTGCACTGACTTTCCCAGTGGAAGGCAGTGCTTCTATATCCTGGGAAATTTCCCAAAATCTGGGAAATTTTAACAGCATGTGCCCGGCAGTTTCTCAATTTGCCCTGGTGAAACATTTTACTCAAAAATTCCCAGATTTTGGGAAAATTTCCCAGGATATAGAAGCACTGGCTAGCACTAAAAAGGTCCCAATTCTGGTGAAAAATTCCCAGAGTCTGGTCCAAAGAAGTGCACCAGTCACTGAATCCAAGAACCAGCAGAAACCACTAACCCACCACAGATGCAGCTAATCTGGGATCAGATAGCACTTTTGAGCACCTGTTGTGCTTTTTCTGCTCCATTGTGGGCCTTGAGATGTATGTAGTATTCTGTACCACTTTGTAAAGTCAACATTGAATATGTGATTAGCACACAGCCTGATTAAGTTATTTCATAAGATTTAAGGATTACAAAAGTACATGACTCGCTCTGTAATGGGGCATTAACATTTAGTGGTTCACAGCAGGAGAGATTCTTGTGGTTGCATGTAAATTGGGAGGGGGAAAAAAAAGCAAACAAGTTAAAACTGCCAAGAGGTAATCATTTCTGCAAACAAACAAGTGGCTATTCAAGCTACAGAAGAGGGAAATACCTTTTTTAATCCCGTAGATAAAAGTGGCATTGCGACAATTCCAATTATTGCAGCAATCAGCAGGCACGGCAGTGATACAGAATGAGAGAAGAGTGCAGAACTCGGAGATGTGTGTCACCAGCAGGATTTGTATTGAATCTTTTCTCAGCTAGGGTCAGTAGCAACCCAGCTCATTCCCTCTAACTACAATACATTTCACAGGGTCGATGACAACACACACAGGAACACTGCTGTCTTGACTGCAGTAAAGAGTTATGCAAACTAGGGGCGGTCTGATTCATAAGACCACCAAAGCAGCTTGTGGAAATGAACATGCATCTGTTTGCACAGAACAGTGAAAGCCACTGGGAGAGTATGGCAGAGAAAAGCTCACACACACCCTGGCTCCAATTTTAAACCAAAAACTTTTTGCCTTGATATTTTGGCTCTGTGACTGATAGCTGTTGTCTCTCCGTCTGACCTTTGGTGGACAGGTGAGGGGCGATTCAGTAGGTAAGAAAGAGTATTGTTCAAAGTGTACCAAAGGAAAGCAAGAGACCCCCAAGGACCTAGCTACCATCACAGTGGTGATCTTGAACATTGCCATGAACCTCAGTACACAATTAAGACACAAGAGGCCAGATTCTGAGTGCATGTGTAACCCTTCTGCCCATCAGAGTTGGCAGCAACCAGGGCCGGGTTCAGTATCCAGGGGTTCCATTCTAAGGACACAATACAAAACCGGCTCGAGCCCCCACCCAGTGACCTGGGACAACAATATACCACCCTTCTGGGCGCCTCTAAGAGGCAATACTTCCCCTCTCGCAAGCACAGAGTCTGAGTGTACCAAAACCCCTTTAATGACAGAGAGAAACACTGTGGCATATTATTGGGTAAATACCACAAACAAAAGTCACAACCCAAACCATGAACCAGAATCCCCCCCCACACACACACACGCCAATGGGCAGTGTCCTTTCCCTTGGGTTCTTGAGTCCCACAAGCCCCAAAGTCCCTAAAGTCCAACAGCCCCAGCAGAGTTCAAAAGTGCATAGCGGAGTTGTACCTCCCCACCGAGGGGGGGGGGCAGGTTATGGGGCACCTTACGTGGTCCGAGGCTGACTGCCCCACCTCTCCAGTCGTGCTGGTCACTCCACTAGCCGCCCTGCTAGCCGACACAGGAACTGCTCTGGCAGCGGTCTCAGGAACGGGTCCACTCGCCGTCACAGGAACTGCTCTGGCAGCGGTCTCAGGAACGGGTCCACTCGCCGGCACCGGAACTGCTCTGGCAGCGGTCTCAGGAACGGGTCCACTCGCCGGCACCGGAACTGCTCTGCCAGCGGTCTCAGGAACGGGTCCACTCGCCGGCACCGGAACTGCTCTGCCAGCGGTCTCAGGAACGGGTCCACTCACCGGCACCGGAACTGCTCTGCCAGCGGTCTCAGGAACGGGTCCACTTGCCGGCACCGGAACTGCTCAGGGCCCCCCACTTAAGATAAAGCTCAGTGATTTTTCAGCTCTTAAGTGATTTCAGCTCATAGTGCAGGGCCTTAGTGCAGAAGCACCACCAGACCCAAAGCAACTTCAGCTCAGTAAGCTGAAGTTAGACTCCTAAAGGAAGCAAAAGTCAGCTCTAACATTCCACAGGGGAGAGAGGCCAAGTGCAATAGGCCTGTGAGGCCCTCAGACAAGGGCCTGACCACAAGGTCTAGGAGCCTGTCCACAGCCTCTCTCAATTCAGTGGGTTTTGGAACCCCTGTCCCTTGTCTAGTGAGTGCTACCCAGCTGATGGCGAGTCCCTCCAGCATGCCAAAGGCCAAATATAGGTCCCAACCCCTCATTCACATAAACAGGTCAATCAACACCTTATCATTCTTGCCCCAATACTACAGAAACTGGGGGTCCCACAGTAGCCAAAGTGACCATCTGGGCTGTTAGAGTGCAGGCTAGGTGCAGTGGGTGTGTCTAAGCAAATAAGGTGTTATTTTCCAAAAGTCACTGCAATTCTTGCAACTCACCACCGGATGTCACCCATCCCGACACTGCTTACACATGTAAATTGGCACAACTCCATTTAAGTCAGTGAGTCAGATCCCAGAGATGCACCAATTTATATCAACTCAGGATCTGGACCAAGATTAGAGAGTCGGGGGGGGGGGGAAGAGAGAAATCGAGGCAAACATGCACTCAGTTTTCAACAGTTGTGAGTGAGATGTGGAATGGAGAGTGTCTGCCTTAAAGATCCTATACTTGAATGATACTGACTAAGGGTACATCTACACTGCAGAAAACAAAACAGGGCAGCTAGTCTCAGAGCCTAGGTCAACTGACTTGGGCTTGCATGGCTTGGGCTATGGGGCTAAAAAGAACAGTGTAGCTATTCTTACTTGGTCTGGAGGCTAAACTCTGAGACCTACCCAACTAACCTGGTTTCAGAGCCCAGGCTCTCACCCGAGTGGCAGTGTCTAGACTGCTTTTGTAAATTCCTTGAGCCCAAGTCAGCTGACCTGGGCTCGAAGACCAAATATGCTGTAGGTTGGGGGTTTTTTGGGGGGTGGGGGAAGAAGAGGGGGAGCTGGAGGGAGAGCTTCTTCAGGGTAGACTTATCTAGGATGTAAAGTCACAGGTGAAACAAGTGTGAGACAAACAAGAAGATCTGAAGAGCAGAGGAAGAAAGGGGGGAGGGGGGAGAAACAACAACACGTTACAGGAATTCCTGAAAGCACAAGAGATAAAACCCCAGTGACGTTGTTTGAATGCCCACTATACAACAAGATTAAGAGAGCTCATGTTATAAACTATCAATATGCAGACTAAAGACTGCCAGTCACCAAGCTCATACGCAAACTTGTAGTACTGTATCCCAGTAAGGAATGAACAACTTGATTAACATGACAGTTCATTTTTGGATTTTTTGTTGTTGTTGTTTGGTAAGTATGCAAATATATAGAACACAGGAAGCAAATTTCCTGTAAAACAACTCCACTTAACTTCAAACATATGCTGCAACTCACAAGGTTCTCCAGAGAAACATGTAGCTTTTCCACCCCTCAAAAGATTAACAATCATGGACATAACAGAGAGAACTAAATGCCAGGAAGGGCTGGAAATACAGTAGACTCAATTATCCAGGATGATAGGGGAAAAAATAAATTCTGGTTAATAAAATCCCAGATAATCACCATCTATATGTAATATGGGGTGAGGGGGTTTGTTCACCAGCCACCCTGCAACGGGGGAGGGGGTGTTGGTTCACTCGCTGCCCTGCACCCTAGTGGGGTTTTTTTGTGTGCGCGCTTGGGGCGGCAGCAAAGCCAGAGCTGGCCCTTCGAGTTGCATTTTTTTTTGACATCCTGGTTAATCCAATCCTGGATAATCGAGAGTCTACTGTACATTTTTAGCTTTGTGTCACTCAAACTTCAGGCACTCCCTGCTTCTGGAACCTGACAGTGCAAAGTAAAAGTGATGTGTCATCAGATGCAAAGGATTGCTTTTAAATGAATGCAAATACCTAACTATCCACGACCTACAGACAGGTAGTGACCCAACCGTCTCAAAGGCTCTGTTGTGGCTTTTCACCACAGCCTCAATTTGGGGATGCTGCAGAACAATCCACCTGAAAGGGAGGCCTGGGAAGCATGATGCCTCTTCGAGCAAACTGGTTCACAAGCGGAGTGTGCCTGTGTTGCACCTGCTATCCCTTTCAACCCAATGGCTAGCCAACAATCAGGGTTTTTCAAGTTATTTCCAGTAGGAAGATAAATTGGAGGCAGGTATTTCTTTGGTGCAATTCTGTTTATTTACAAATAATATACACGAAGTCCTGTTTCTCTGAATACAGCAAGATTCTCACAGCAGGAGACTGTTGTTTTTTTGCTCACAGTTGCAAGACTCTTTCCAGCCAACACTCCACTATCGCATGATCTATCAATGGTTTCTCAGCATCATGCTATAAGTGCTTCTCTGGCTGTCTCTGAGCTTCCTTTTAGGTGTGCTTCCTCACTCACACATCCCTATAAAACAAATATCCCACCCCCAGCATTTGTATTCAGTCCCCAGACAAAATCACCACCCACATAGCTAAGTTTTCTCAATGGCCTTGCATGTGGCCTGTATTTTGGGTGGCAGCTCCTAAATGTTTCAGCTATGTGTTCCATAAAGGAACATAATTGCCTTTTTACATTTATTCTGAATAAGAGGTAGAGAAATAGAGCTGGAGAAATAACTGATTTTTTGGGTTGCTGGCAATTCTGACCCCCCCCCCCAAAAAAAACCCCACCACCCTAGTGAATTGAAATAAATCCATAGGTCAAATGAATAGGATCCTGAATGGATTCTTCTGGGTGGCAGTGACCTCCCTTTCTTACTTTTAGGCACTTGCCTGGAACGTGGGAGACCTCACTTCAGTTTCCCCTCTCTGCCTGATGCGGAGAAGGCATTTGAACTTGGGTTTCCCATATTTCAGGACACTGGGCGCACCACTGGTTTAGAGAGTATTCTAGGGAGGAGCTCTCCTGTTGAAGCTGTTCCACTTTGTAAATCATTTGTCATTGTGGGACCACCCACCTTCAAGACCCAGATCTAACAGCTATTTAAATTATGTAGACAAATGGGAACAGTTTCAACAGGAGAGCTGGCCAGTGGGTCCCTCCATTCTCCTTTGGGATTAGGTTAACCGGATGTCTTGATTTTATAGGGACAGTCCTGATTTTTGGATCTTTTCTTATATAGGCTCCTATTACCCCCCACCCCCATCCCGATTTTTCACACTTGCCATCTGCATAGGTGCCGACTCTGTGGGTGCTCTGGGGCTGGAGCACCCATGGAGAAAAATTGGTGGGTGCTGCAGCTTCCTGCCCCTCCACCCCAGCTCACCTCTGCCCAGCTCACCTCCGCCTCCTCGCCACCGCTCCGCTTCTCCTCCCTCCCTGGCTTGCCACAAGTCAGCTGTTCCACAGTGAGGGAGGAGAAGCAGAGCAGTAGTGGCACTCTTGGGGGAGGAGGCGGAGCGGAGGTGAGGGGAGCTGGGGTGGGGAGTGGTTCCTCTGAACCCTCCATCCAGGTTACTTGCTGCGGGCTCCCCCCTCCCCACACCCACTCACCCCCGCTCTGCCTCCTCCCCTGAGCATGCCGCTGCTCCACTTCTCCCCCTTCCCTCCCAGGCTTGAGGGAAGGGGGAGGAGGGGAAATGCTGCGCACCCAGGGGAGGAGGTGGGACCAGGGATTTGGGAAAGGGGTTGGAATGGAGATGGAGAAGGGGTGGAGCTGGGGCAGGGCTGGGAGGCACGAGCACCCACCAGAACCAGCTAAAGTTGGCGCCGATGGCTGTCTGGTTACCCTATTTGGGATTGCTTGTGCTCTAGGAGCACAAGCAAGGATCGCTCCCTGTGCTCAGGAGGGAGCAGGGACCGTGACCGGATGCATGTGCAGGCCAGGCTTCTTGCTTCCTCTCCTCCCACTGTACACTTGAACAGGGGTCAGCCACCTTCAGGCCCAAAACACTGACATGGATGAAGTAAAGACGGACCCAGATATTTTAAGTGTGTGTGTATTTTATTTATATATATTATATAAAAAAATACACACACACAGCGCCATTCGGAGACAACTGTAGACACAATATCTTAAGGTAACATGCAATAAAGCATTTAAAGGTGCTCCAAGCACATACCAGAGTTCTCGGATGGGAATTTCCTACGTTTTTATTTTTAAATCTTCCATTTCCTTACATTTAAATATCAAAGTGTACACAGCTTTGAAGAAAGCAGCCAAGCAAGGAGTTTACAGATGACTCTGTGTTCTTTTATAGTTATGTGACAATTATATTAAGTCCTCTGAGAATTGGTCTTTTGTATCCATACTCTTTTTCTTACCAGTCAACAGTAATTACCAAAGGAAAAATAATTCTTTGGCTGATTTTAATAAAATAATTTTTCCCATGTAACATTTAACTCAGTCACAAGCTTAATGTTTTGCATTGCAATACTCTGTGGTCTGTTGTGAGACAAGTGCTGGACATATATTCCACAGGAGACTCACTCCCCTAGGATTTCTTGGGTTGGAAGAAAAGGCATTTCTCTTTGTGGACGGAGTGATTGATAGACATAAGGCATTAAGGTCAAGCTCTGGCAGTAAAAATTTGTTATTTATATTTACAGCCCCAAATGCCAATTAAAATATTTTTAAAGCATTAAAGACATTCCAGTCAACAAAAATAATCAATCCAATCACAGCAACAAACATAGAAGTCCCCCCAGCATACAGCAGAATCTATTCTTTCCCTACCCTTGCCACGGACAGCAGATGGCTAACTCTAGAGTCAAGGGGTCCTCAGGCAGAGTGCTCTGCAGAAAGTGTCTACTCGCAAACTCAGGAGGCTCCAGCTCAAACACCTTCACTGACTGCATCTGTGGCAAAAAGGCATGAGAAAGACTGTCTCTGAGGTACATTGGTTCTGAAACCAACATCTCAAGCTCCATCTGGAAGCCAGTAGATAGGCAGATCGGAGTGGGATACCACAGTTAAAGGGCCAGTATAACTGGGTTCCAAAAATAATTTGATAATTTCATGCTGGAAAGGTCCAGTCAATTGCTATTAGCCAGGATGGTCAGGGATGCAACTCATGATCTGAGAGTCCCTAACCCTCTGATAACAAGTGGTCCATCCCTTTCCGGTTATCTAATTGCCCTGTTCTGTACATTCTCTTTGAATCAACCGGCACTGCTCGCTGTTGAAAGACAGGATACTGGGCTAGATGTAAGATGACCAGACAGCAAGTATGAAAAATCGGGACAAGGGCGGAGGTGAGGGGGTAATAGGAGCTTATATAAGAAAAAGCCCCAAAAATCAGGACTGTCCCTATAAAATTGGAACATCTGGTCACCCTAGCTAGATGGGCCATTGATCTGAGCCAGTAGGACCATTCTTATGTTCTTATCCAAAAGCACCTGTTGGTCTAACTAGATCACCAAATTGCAAACTTGATTAACAAACAATAAATTGAACAATCAACTTGACTGTCACTCAAGGGAGGCCGTAATACAGTCACAGATTCCATTTGCCTAACTGAGTATACCTGCATAACTCCAGAGCAGCGTGCTTTACTTGGTTTACTGGCCTCTCTTTTCAAAGTGATGTCATAGAATCATAGGGTTGGAAGGGACCTCTGGAGATCATCTAGTCCAACCCCCTGCTCAAAGCAGTGCCAATCCCCCAACTAAATCATCCCAGCCAGGGCTTTGCCGGACTTTAAAAACCTCTAAGGAAGGTGATTCTACCACCTCCCTAGGTAACCCATTCCAATGCTTCACCACCCTCCTAGTGAAAAAGTTTTTCCTAATATCCAATCTAAACCTTCCCAACTGCAACTTGAGACCATTACTCCTTGTTCTGTCATCTGCTACCACTGAGAACAGGCTGGATTGTACCTTTGAGCATCATCAAAACACGAGTTGCTGATGATTGCATGGGCACAACTAGGCATGGCAGGATTTGGGGGTAGGAAGAAGTCCTCTGTTTGCATGCAATGTGAAATAGCAACTAAATTAAAAATGAGTTAAAAAAAAATCTTTTCAGAGTGTTTCTAGTGTCTGCCCTAATTTCATATGAAAGAAAAACTATTTTTTGAAATTTCAGAAAACTTTGTTCCCAGTTTGACATGAAACTGAAGTCCTGAATGTCTTCTCTGATCTTGGTCCATCAATTAAAGGAATTGCCGATGTATGTTCCTAACAAATGTTTTGATGGGGTAGCTTCCATTATGAATTCAGAGTTTTAATGTTTTGTCTCCATTATGTGTCCCCTTTGAACCAGATGGATAAAGATTTAAATTAAATAAGCAAACCTCAGGTCACAAAACTCTTTAAATAAATTAGCCTCTCCACAGAAATGTTTCTTCACTTAGCAAGACACAAGTTGGGATAATTCTTACTTCATTCAATTGTCCCTTGAACAACAACAGTGGGATGTTATTTCAGTGTTGTCTTGTTATCAGAATAATGTGCTGGTTTTGCTAAGAGTTTGTGTGTCAAAAAGTTGTATTTGCTGCAAGACATGTATGCATACTCACACAAGACAGATCCCACTGAAAATAAGTCTACTAACCAAATTCAGAGTTTATGGGCCAACTTCTGCTTTCACGAGCATCAGCCAAAGCAGAGTTTGGCCCTCTGACTTCAAGGAAGAGACTTTTTAATTTTTTAAGCATAAATCTTCAGAATTTAGCAGCGTCTTGTGTCTGATCACACACATTAGCAAGTAACAACAAATTTGTAGCGCAGTAATTTCTCTTCTGAGCTCCTTCCTTGCCCAGTTGGTCTCTTATGATACAGTCATACTCCACTTAGTAGAGCATAGGAACTGCCATACTGAATTGCTATATGACATCAGATCTAAGGTTCATCTAGTCTAGTATCCAGTCTCTGACAGAGGCCAATGCTAGATGGTCAGAGGAAGGTACAAGAAATCTGCAGTAGGCAGTTATGGGTTAACCTGCTCCTCACATTAAGTCTCATCCTGATCTCTAATAAAGATTGGCTTAAGACCTGAAACATTAGGTTTAATGTCCCTTCCACAGTGTTTGTTAGCATTAACTATTATGCCTCCCTCCTTCAATGTCCCCCTTCCCTCCTCTGGGCTTGTCTTGGCACAATCAACGTGGCGTACAGCTATTCTACTAGCCCTACAAAGGGCTAGGGAACCCCTTACACTGGAGATATTTCATGTTGTGATGATCTGGCTGGTATCCAGTCACTGGAGCAGCATAAAGGGTGCCTGCAACCCAGTTGTGGTCATTATTGTAAAACCTTGCTGTCAAGAAACATGTGTATTCTGGCAGTAGAGAAGAGGTTAATTGTAACAGCCCTGAAGCGTGTAACCCCATGGCTGCAGCTCTGACAATTCAGCCTACTAAAGATGTCTCAAAATATTTCTTGTGACTCTCATCTTCGGGGGAGGGTGGGGAATGTTACTCCCCTTGCAAAAGAAAATAGCAGCTCCAGGCAAAAATTTTCCAAAGGAGAAAGCTTCCTGGCCATCTGTTTTTAACTGAATAAAATACATCAGTTTTGCTGCCGAATATCAACAACATCCTTAGATATAATTTCATTCAAGGTTAAACTTTCATTTCCCTCCCGCCGACCCAACCCACCACCTGCTTGGAGCTGCAATATTTTTTTGGTGTAAGCTGGTTGTTTCCCCGCTATCTTGACAATAGTTCAGAAGCTGAATTTTTCTTCAAAATATTCAATTCATGACTTTCCAAATGGAGGGTCTCATTCTATGTAGTAGCCAGTACCTAACGCTGGTTGACTTGAGTGGAAGATGCAGGTATTCAGTATCTCTCAGGATGAGATCTTGGATGAACATTTGTTCAGCTTGTCCAAGGAAAAGTCGTCCTTTAAATTATCTGCCCTTCCCCCACCCCTAAAGCCTCTTACAGAAATTAACACTCACCCTCTCCTGTAGGTATCAAAACATGCTGCCAAGTTCATGTGACGTTTGCTAGCAGTGAAAGCAACCATACTAATGGCATCACTTTATGAAAAATCAGCATCAGAGACCAGAGCCCACTTCCATCCAACTCTCATGCTGGGAACAATCAAAGGCAGAGCTATATTATTACTACATTGAATATGTTCTTTACAGTTTTCAGAGTACAGATATTTTTCTTTGTTCAGGTCTGTGAAGTGCTGGTGAATGGTGCCAGTCTATTTCATGACTGAGATTGGTGAGGGAAGGACCACAGAACCCAGACATCAAGAGACTATGGGGGGACAAAAGAGAACAGAAGGGACAAGTGCAGGTCACAGGATCAAAATGAGGGAACCAGAAGAGAGCACGGAGCAGAAAACCTCAGATAACACTCACTACTACAAGGTGGTGTCCAAAGAGACAGTGGATGCAGCACAGAGGAACTGCCCTGATGTGTGCACAAACAAGCAATGGTAAAAAGGCCCTATGACGGGGTGTGCATACCCCCCACTAGCTAACCAGAAGTCCCACCCCTAGGATGGGCTGGGCATGCTCCAGATGCTGCAGTAGTATAAAGGGAAGAAGTCCAAATCATTTGGGGCTAGATGTCTGAGGGGAAGGAACTATACTGGGAGCTCCCACTGAGGACCTGCTATGGATCCTGTCTGCAGAGGACAGGCTTGGGGACCCCGTGAACAATGGAGCCCAGGAAGTGACCTGTGCTGTGAAGCCTGGAGACCCCAAAGCCTTGTGGACTGCCATACTAGAGACAATGATAGGAGGTGACTCAGGGAGGGTAATGGAGTGGTATCTCCTACCCAGGTAAGATCAGTGTGTTTTGGTGGGATTCCACACTGAGCCAGTAGTGGACCACTCTGCCATTGCTAGGTCTCTGGGTCATGGCCTGGAGTCAGGCAGACCCAGGCCCCCCTGCCTGGGCTGCCAGTGCCCTCTCCCCTTTGCTGGTGACCCCTCAGGTTCTGGCCACTAGGCCCCACTGCTGCTCTGTCAAAAGGCCACTCTGACTCTGGCTGCTATGCCCTGCCGCTATTACCTTTGTTCTGGTTCTGAAAAGCTATATCTTTTTAAAGACAAAAGGCACTGAAGCATTTAACTTTAGGGGCAATCCTGACTGTCTGAAGAACAGAGGGGACCATCAGAAAGCCAGATGGTATTACTGCCACTCCCTGTCCTTGTAAGCCTTAATGGTGTGCTCCCACTGGAGTCAGTGGTGCTCATTGCTCCACAGCACTAGAGCCAGTGTGTATTCCCCACATCTGTTGAGTCTTTTTAATTCTTCTACATTGTCATAATGGTGAAGCTAGTGCTAAGAGACCCTGAAAAAGTTTTCAGTTTGGATGGGATTTAAATACCCAAGAGTTGGGGAGCTGAAAAGTCCTCCTTACTCCTTGTGATGGGGCTACGTTCTGTTCCTGTCCTCCAATGCCCCAGAAACTGCTCTGACCCACTTTGGTCTTGTGGGCAGGCTGTATTTTATTTTAAACCCACCCTCCAACACCAGTACCATGCAACCTCAGTTAACTTCTAGGGCCCTAACAAGAAGCAGAAGTAGAGGAGGTCTCCCTCTCCCTAGGGAGCACCTTCATTCCAGGCTTGGTTAGCCCGATCCTCCTCCCTCTGTAACATTTCCTTCCTGGCTTCTTCTCAGATTGGCCAGCTGAGGGCTAATTAGTTGCTTACATCCCCAGTCTCTCCTTCTGATTAGCTATTCAATCAGCTGTTATTGGGGAAACCAATTGAGGTTACAGTGATCAGAGTGCTGACCCACCTGCCAGACCTTAGCATTCTGTCACTCTCCTATTCTTGATCCTGTACCACAAACTATCCTTTCTCCCTTCACCTGAAGTCTTGTAGTTATCTGGATCCTGTCACAGTAGCAAGTTAGTTTGTAGTGCAGACCGAGTCAGGATCCAGAAATTTACTTTCTTTCCTTATAAGCGTAAATTCTCTGGATAAGTCTTCCTTTCAGATCAAAACCTCTGTAGGTCAAGTACTGTACATACACATAGGAAGACAGAGCCATTCCCCCCCCCCCCCCCCAAGAGCTCATAGTGTAAATAGGCAAAGACAGAAGGGTCAGGGGAAGGAAACTTCATTATTCCACTTTTACAGCCAGGGAGCTGAGACACAACGATGGTAGGTCATAGACAAAGTTTGTGTCAAAGCTGTGAGATTGGGGTTCCCTTCCTAAATCCCAATCCGGTACCTTAACCATAAGCCCAGTTTTGTTCTCAGCACATTTCCTCCCCTCTCTGTCAGGCATGCTCATGGGGAAGAGGAAAGTGTGGGCATCATGACCCACCTTGCATATTGGAGAGAGAATTCTGCCTTGTGGATACACTTTAAAGGAGGATTATCCATTTAAATACTGCATTTTCTAAAACTAATAAATATCTTTTTTAAAAGCTAGACTTTAGAGGTTGTGTTGCTGCTCTCAGCATTGCAAAGCCAAACTGATTTAAGACCTAAATCTCACTTTCAAAAGGGAGTTTAAGAGCTTAAATCCCATCAACTGTCAATGGGATTTAGGATCATAAGTGCCTAAATCACATTTGAAAATAAGATTCAGGTTCCTAAATCAGTTAGGGTTTGCAATGCTGAGAGCAGCAGTGCCTAGATATCTAAAATTCTGGACTTCAGACCCTATGGTAAGCTCTGATACACAGATCAGTGTATCAATCAGCTGCCCTCAGCCCAGGTAAGTTTGTTTCTCAAAAGCAAAGTAAAAGGGGTGGGGGAAGACATGGTTATTTCAACACAGCAGGATATTTAGAAGCAGCAAAAGAATATTATGCTGTATTGGAATGTATATCCCTTGACCTGTTACATGTTTAAAAAAAATCTGAAGTTGTGCAAAAACAGTTAAGACGTATGGGAGTCAGGACATTGAGCCTCTGAACAATCCCCTTTTCATCAGGATCCACAATAAGTTTTCACGAAGCTGTTTGGAAAATGCCTGGCTATTTCTGTTCTATAGCAATTCAGTCACGGAAAGTTTTCCATGTACCACAACAAGGCCATAGAGCAAACAATTTATCATTGCACGAACTGAGCTTGCACAATAAACAAACAGGGAGTGATACATGACAAAACCTTGAAAACGGCATTTTGGTTCTTAATTACCTGGTTAGAAGCTCTCTGTGGAACAGTTTGTGGGGGCTGAAAACTTTCCTGTTTAGAAAGCAAGAATAACTGTGACCATAAAGTAAACTTTGTTTGGACTCTAATCTTGGTTTTCTGATGGGCGGCTATCAATGGATTTTTTCCCCTGAAGTTTTTCCTCTCTATAGAAAGAGAAATCCCTTTTTCATTTTCTTTTGGGACCATCCTCCATGGCTTAGTTGCTTCCTATGTGGTAGCTTTGGTGCTGAAGATAAAGGGATTGATTCTCAGTTATATTTATGCCCCTTATGTTGCCTGTGTGGCATAAAGGGGCCTTCAAGTGGGAAAAACAAACCCCCTCAGAATGCCCTGTCCACAAAAGACCTCCCTCGACTGGGTAGAAGTGGCATACAGTCTATACACTGCTGGCTCCACTCCCAGCCTTCAGTGCAAAGGACAGATCAAGGGTGAGGCAATAAAGCACTGCAGTTACTCTCTGCTTCTTAGGATTATAGGGCTGTAGGACACAGAATGTAAGGGAGTTTACGCTGCCCAAGTTACAGCGTGGCCATGCAGTGACATGGGCAGTGTAGACATGCTTTATCACCAGGGAAGAGCTCCACATAGCCCCAAAATACAGGGAATGCAATTGTGGCTTGCCCTGCTCCAACAACAACAATGGAGTTACTGAGAATGAGGTGCAGTGTTCATATGTGACATTTGAAACCTTTCCATACATTCTTTTGTTTGTCATCACATCCTCACTGAAATATCCATGAAAGGGCCATCTTATCCCATCATAAACATTATCTCATACTTAAGATTTCTTCAAAGCAGCACACACATTGGACCAAACCTAAAGTATCTCACCCAGTTATGATGCTGTTAACCCCAATGGAAAATATGCTGGTGGAATGTTTACTATTGCTGTGGGGGAGAGGGTGTTCATGACATTTTGTTCCTGTCATATCAAATGATGTTTTATAAACGTGCCTTCAAATTATTAATCTCACTGAGAGCATTTTAGATATTCGAAGACAGTGACGTGACTTATCAGCATCTCAGTGTCACACAAAGATAAGTAGGTAAGCTATTCCACTAAAGCTACAGGAAATAATATATCAAAGGGCAAAACTGGCTAGGAGTTAAAGCTACATGCAGTCTCAAAGACAACGGCAAGCTCAAAGCACACACTTAGTACAGGGTAATGGATCATGCTGTAGTAAAGGTGCTAATGTTTAATTTTATTTAGTTATTTAGGTAAAAGCAGACTTCATTGTTTTCCAACAAGCCATGAACAACAACGGACTATGAAAATTGGGCATTTCAGTAGCAGCTTTCATCCAGAGAGCTGAAGACACCTCAGGTCAATCCCTTCCCTGTCAGGTCATTCATGATGTCCATTTGAAAAAAGAATGGAAGGTGAGGCAGAAAAGTTTAAGTGATTTGCAGTAAACCAGAAGCAGAGTCAAGAATAGAACCCAGGACCCCACAAATGCATTCCTTTTCCTTAACCACAGTATCAAATGCATCTTTTATAAAAGCAGGGCAAAACTAAACACACAATTTCTATGTGGAACAGCCTGCAAACTCCACATATTACTGAAGTCACAAGGAAATATATACCATTACTGCTGGGCAAATATTAAAACGTTTGGAGATTCTGTTTGACTAAAAGTCCAAATGGCTTATGTTGTGTTATCCTGATTTCCAGAAGGAAGGGTAGCACTTCAGCTTTTGAAGATTATTCTAAACAGAACCTTCAAATCTTTGGAGATAAGAACGGTCACTGCAAAAACAAGTGAATCTACAAAGCGCATCACAGCTGATTTTTTGCCCAATTAGGGTTTGAAGAAAAAGGGTAGAAATATTCCTTTGTGGGTCATTTCTAACCTAGCCTTCCTAACAGAGTAATATTGGAGTCTAAATCTAGGAGAGCAAAAGTTAGTTTGTGACTTCACCATAGTGTCTTCACTTGGGCTAGTCTCCAGAGGACAATCTCTTGCATTAAAAGACTCATGGAGTGGTAAGAATGTAATTTTTCACTAAACCCTTAAAAAACAACACACACAGCGCTTTGAAAAGCACTAGAAAGAACAATCCCACACTGGCCCTTTGTTTGAGACAGTGAACCTAAAGACCCACTTTATGATTCTTCCATGTGAGCATTCAGCACCACTGTCCATTATCCCTCCCTTTAATCTCATGTCTTGGAAAATGTATCCTATTGAACAGTTTCTGCTTCGGAACTTTATTGCAGCAGGTTATAATGAGGTTGACCTGTACCTTCCCCCAGAGAGCTAAACTCTCTTTATTCCTCTGTAAGCTAAAGTTGTGGATGCCTTTGCATAAAGTTAATAGACTCATTGAACCAGATCCTCACTTGGTGCAAATCAGCTCCATGCAGCGAAGCTAAACTGTAGCAGCTGAGGAGCTGGCTTTACAGAGCTATCAATGTATTTGCATTTAATCATTTTTGTTTAGTTGTGATGTGGTTTTTCCATCACTTGTGACAACACACCTGTTGATTTCCACAGCTTCCCCCTTGTATGCATCTAAAAGCAAAATTTGCTGCTATGTACATTAAATATAAGCAAAGGAGCAAATTTTGTTCAGGCACACCAGTGTTAATCTGAAGTATTTCCATTGACTTTACTGGAACAGCTCCAATTTATGCAGGTGTGTGATTTAGTCCACTGCTCTAGAAAAGACAGACAGCCATTTCTTGTGAACATTGCTCTAACAAGAGGTCAAACCATAAACAAATGGGTTTGAATGATTAGGAATGTGAGGAAGACAAATCTCAAACTTTATTCTAAAACCGTGCTACAAAAATTACAAGCAAAATCAGACCATTGTTGTAAACCCCTGTCCAAGGGCTTATGAATCAGTATTTATTCTATTTTTATGGATAAATTCAAGGCAATTGTGTGTGTGCAGATAGAGTGCCAGCAATGTCTACAGACAGGACTTTTAGAAGTTTTTTTTTTTTTGGTAAACAAACCAACTTTGCAAAACCCTAAGGATTTTTAAAGTGTATTGTACAATAATATTAGTTCTCTTTCCTCGCCGATTAGGACAAAATTCACATCTCAGATCTACATGGCAGATCCCAGCTGTAAATTCTGCTTTCCATAATCTTTTACATCCTTAGCTAGTTCATTTTCTAATTTTATCCCTGCCTTCCACCTTTAAATTCTCAATCAGTTAATCCCTATTTGTCAGAATCAATTTAATTGGGGATTGGTCCTGCTCTGAGGAGGGGGTTGGATTAGATGACCTCCTGAAGTCCCTTCCAACCCTGATAATCAAGATGGCCGATCATAGAATATCACCAAAGTTTTTCTTCTCCTACTGATAATAGCTCATCTTAATTAATTAGCCTCAGAGTTGGTATGGCAACTTCCACCTTTTCATGGTGTGTGTGTACACACACCCTCCTACTATATGTTCCATTCTATGCAGTCAATGAAGTGGGCTGTAGCCCATGAAAGCTTATGCTTAAATAAATTTGTTAGTCTCTAAGGTGCCACAAGAACTCCAGTTCTTTTTATGATTCTATGATCTGTGATTCTATGAAATCTAAAACAGCATCTCCTTGTTGCTTTATCCACCTTGTGTAATAAAGAGTTGATTTCAATGTATTCTATGAAATTGTTATTTTATTTAAATCCTTTCTAAAAACTCACTTCTTCCCTATGCCCAGTGTGAAAGTAAATCTAAAAACTTTCCGGGACAGGGCCAGCTGCACTCGGGAAAGGGCACCTGGAATGTTGTCCAGAACTGGACACCAGACTTTGGGCAGGATATGAACAAATTGAGGCAACTCCAGGGGCAAGCAACAAAAATGATTAAAGGTCTAGAAATAGTGACTTACGGGGAAAGACTGAAAAACAGGAGTTTGTTTAGTCTGGCGTAGAGACGACTGAGTGGGGACACGATAATAGTCTTCAAGTATGCAAAAGGTTGTTATAAAGAGAGAATAAACTGTTCTTATCCACAGAGGGCAGGACAAGTAGTAATGGGCTAAAATTACAGCATGACTGATTTAGGTTAGACATTAGGAAAACTATCTGGCAGGGTAGTTAAACACGGGAACAAGTTACCTAGAGAGGTTATGGACTCTCCATCATTGGAGGCTTTTAAGAACAGGTTAGACAAAACACCTGTCAGGGATGGTATAGATAACATTTAGTCCTCCCTCAGTGCAGGGACTGGACTAGGTGACCTATTAAGATCATGTCTAGTCCTACATTTCTATGATTCTATTGTGCATTTGCAAGTAATTTCCATGCTCTGTGCCTCTGTTTCTCAATAGAGAGGCTTAACTCCTCATTGCTGGTAAAGTGCTTTGAGATCCCTAGAAAGCATTAATGCAATGCAAGTCCTACTCATAGGATTTCATCTACTAGCCTTCCCCATACAGTAGCAGACAGGTGGATAAATCAAAGTTGTTTTCATTTTGTGGGAGAGGAGCTATACAATGTCCCAAGCTGATCCAAACATGAAGGATGTGAGGGAGGAGGAAAAACCAACAACTGGAAGTTCTAGCTTATTTCTCCCCTTTCTCCCCCCACAGGCAGGTTTGCTGAACCATAGTGCCAGACTAAACCTTGGTGGGTTGCGTGAGCATTTTCTAGCTAACAAAGCAATGGCCCTGTGGGAAAAGGAAAGTGAAGACAAGCAAGCATATTTCTCTGGACACTCACACGATTCCACATTGGGTGCCTTGCGGTACAGTTTTGTACACATTTCCAGGAGAAGCTACAAATTTGTCCAAGTTCATTTATACAATGTTCAGTGCAAATTACTATGTATAGTGCCAACTGCCTGATTGGCTTACCAACATCATCTGGTTTAAATCTACTGGTAACTTCTGGAGGCTGGTCAAAAAAAAAAAAGTAGTCCAAATGCAGGATCCTTCCTCTTTGTTGTTTTTATTATTTAAAAACTTGTCTCTCCTCTGGGAATTCACTGTGGTTGGAAGAACTGCCACTGCAGAGCCAAAGTACATCTTTTATAAAATCAGATTCAGAGCATTCTCCATTTCCTTCTTGAGAACCGCAGCTTAATTATTAAATGAAGAGGAAATTCATAAGAATATTGTGCTAATTAATTTGAACTGCTCACTGTCTTAACAACTGCAGCTTCAGAGCTGAACTGGCCTGTCGTTGATACTATACTGTCTCCATGCTTAACAAATGACATGCAGTGGCTCTAAGAAAAAAAAAATTGCCATCACATTTGTATGTATGTAACCAATATAGTTTTTGGCTTTAATGGACGAACAGGCACTAGTAATCATTTTAGTCTGATGGACCCATGAAATCATAGTAATTTACTAGACCATGAAGGCAGCTCAGATTGTAGTAGGATATAAAACAAAATTTCAGTATTTTCAGGTGTGGATTTATAGCAAAACTTCCGATAGCAACAAGCACATCAAACTGTATAGTAGTCAAGGCATGGACATGGCATTGTTAGATCAAGAGTGAATAAGAGAAGTGTGTCTCAGAAAGAGGAGACCTGAAAAGGAATGATGGCAATTTGCTAGCAGAATAACTGAAAGGCTACAAGGTGCTTGAATCTGTCTCTTCTGATCTCTTACTAATGACTAGAAGATGATGATCTGCAAACACTTGAGGAAATGAAGTGGAGGATGAGAGATTAAATGTAGGGTTAGGCATAAAACATCCCTTATAAAAGGAAATACTACAGTGCTCTGCAGTTATCACACTGCAGTGTCACTACTGCAAACTGCTGTGTTTTGAGACAGGACTTTAGAATGGTGCAGTCACATTTTACGAGGAATTATACAGGTCTTTAAAATATAATGTGTTACCAGTAAATCAAAATACTCTTGATAGCCAAGTGGGGAGTTTTATAATCAATCTCTGCAGGACCAGGGGTATAATCTTACACGTTCCAAAACTATAACTACGGATTGTTCCTTAAGATCCCATCTAAAAGATCATGATCAACACTTACTCCTGGAGTCTGATCCAGTAGATAAATGCCACCAAACAAATATGATTGATGGAAGATGGCCAGTCCCTGCACATCCTAGGAAGGTTTTGCAACGAGTCCCCTGAAACACAGAAAATTGCTTTAAACAGCAATCTGGATCCACTACTGTACAAACTGACCGTGGATGCTTTTGGTGTTACACTGTAGCACAGATACAAGCAGAATAAACCTATGCACCACCAAGCAGAATCACTCCCACTCAGTGTTCTCAGCAAAGGCAGCAAAAGTAAACAAGGGCTTGATATCGTAAGATAGTCATTGTTTGTTCTTGGATAAACTTAAACTGTTTGGGCCTGATGCTGAGAGGCGCTGAGCATTAGCTCCCATTAGCTTAAAAGGGAGTTGAAGGCACTCCACATCTCTCCAGGCGGGTGCTCTGCAACCCACAAGATTGATCCCATGGATTGGCATTTTGCCCCTTTGTTGCCACTGGTGTGGGCACGGGTTTAACAGCAGTTTTACCAACAGCTCTGTGGTCTGGCCAGTCAACTGCCTGGAATGTCAAGGGCAGCCTGGGTCTCTTCAGATAAGTGCACTCAGCAAGGGTTTGGAGATGAGGGTGCTGAGAACCTCACTGGCTCAGGTCTGAGATCACACCCAGGCCAGTTCATATGTCTAAGTGCTGCGCCCAAGCGGGGCCTGAGCATGGAAACAGTTAATGTGCAGCCTCAGGAACAGTAATGGATACAGACTAGAGCATCATAAGAACATGGCACCTGACCCTATTTTCTGTAAGTAACATGGCAAGAGACAGATTATAACCACCCAATAGCCACGTAACGTGCAATTTGGCATGGACTCGAGAACAGTTATTAAAAGCTGCTTCACCACAAACAGGAGCTTAGTTTCTGCCACCACAAACTTGCACTCACTTTCCAAAACAACGGATAGTTGCACAGTGACTGTGCTCTCATGCTGGAGAAGATGAAGCCAAAATATTTATGGGCCAGAGTGTCGGTCCCAATATGGCAGTGCCAAGCAGCCCTAAAGCATACATATTTGCCTCCAGGAGGGCACCTCCCTGCTCAGAGTGATTCCCCAGATTGCATAGCTCTGTGCCACTACTCCCACCCATACTGGATCACATCCAGGGGGAAATGGCTATGCCTGGAAACAGGCTAGGGTTAAAGCCACCTTTGTGCAGTCTTCCCCACTTCCAAACTTCATAGCACCAAAAGGCTGGTCCTGAGGATCTTCCCCCCCCCCCATTTTAAATGCAAATTAGAAATGGGTTGAGGAGACCTAGTTTTGCAAACCCAAGAGTCAATCTAGGGGCAGTTCTGGCCCAAGATCTCTTCTTTCTGAGCCGGACAACATTAGGAAAAAAAGCTTCTGATACGGCAGGACTGATTCTTGCAAGGAAAGATTTTTTTACTTCAATGCCTGTGGGGTTTGGATAGGGGGACAAAGTCTCAGGGGTATATTAGAGCAAGAAGCAGAGAAGA
The DNA here is from genome assembly GCA_032164245.1 of Sternotherus odoratus. NCBI lineage: Eukaryota > Metazoa > Chordata > Testudines > Kinosternidae > Sternotherus > Sternotherus odoratus. The sequence goes on from JAVMKO010000003.1 coordinate 122,322,396, forward strand.
TTCCTGCCATCTCCCCTCTGACATTGCTGTGGTAACCCATGATAGAGGCACACTTGAAAGGGGAGCTTTGTTCTTTCCTCTACTCTCAGACTCTGGGGGAAGAGTACCTTTCACTATAGTCCCTTCAACTCTGGAAACCTTTCTGCTTATCAGTGCAATATGGATGTGGGGTGACAGAGACTTACCTGTCTTTCCTTTGCTCTTGCTTCTTCAAATTGCTGTAGCAGCTCAGTTTCTACACTTCTCTCCATGCTGCCATGGCATAAAAGGCCCATTCTCTTTATCCCCCTCAATCAGGAAAGCTGGCTTGTGTGAGAATGAAGCCCCAGGGGATTCCTCCCTTTTAGGAAGAGGCAAAGAAAAAAGTCTGAGTTTTCAAAATCAACTACTTCCGGATGGTCATTACCAGTAATCAGAGAAGCAAGACCCAGCTGCAGCTAATAAAAGAGGAGACTGATGGATAATTAGCACACTGGTTGGACCACATAGAGAGGTTGATGAGCCGGGGCAAACAGGGTTTTAGCTCAGATTTGTAGAGGCTGGTGTGTTGTAATCCACCTGACCAAGGTTTGAGCATGATCACTAACAACCTATAGAGGGGTATGATGGTTACATCTGTAAAAGGCAGCCCTGCCCAGGAAGGGACACAGCAATCGTTTTGCTATTTCATCACTTCTGTAGGCAAGACTCTTAGGAAACCCCAGGTAGAAAACAAAGCTGTTCTTCTCAGGGAGAGCTCAAAGTGAGAAGCACCTCTTGCCTTCCCTTTGAGGAGAAGGTGTCCCAGCTAGTGTAAGGAGGGGAATCTGAACCACTCACTCACTAAAGCAGTGGTTCTCAAACTTTTTGTAGTGGTGACCCCTTTCCCACACTGGGCCTCTAAGCGCAACCCCCTCTAGGGGTCAGGCCAGGGGGTGCCTGCAGCCCACTGTGGCAGGGGCTGGAATGGGGGGGTTCCAGCAGCCCTCCAGGACAGGGGTTGGGATTGAGGGGGGCTCCAGCAGCCCCCCGAGGCCAGTGAGGGGAGGGTTCCAGCAGCCCCATGGAGGCGCCGGCAGCCCACTGCGGCAGGAGCCGGGCTCATGGGGGCGCTGGAAGCCCACCTCTGCAGGTGCCGGGTCGGGCACGTGGCAGTGCCTGCAGCCCACCGCAGCAGGAGCCGCAGCCGGGACCGGCGTTATGGGGGCGCTGGCAGCCCACCGTGGCAGGGGCACAGGCTGCCAGCAGCCGCAGAGGCCAGATGCCAGCCACCCGTGGCAGCGGCATTGTTCAGGGCCAGCTGCTGGCAGCAGGGGCTCGCGACCCCCAGAGAATTGGCTCACGACCCCCAGAGGGGTCCCAACCCCCACTTTGAGAAGCAATGCACTAAAGGATAGTCAAGAGTCCACACCAGGGTGAGGACCCACTCTGTGACTCAGCACATTTCTTTAAACAAAACAGTCAGGCTGAGAGGCAGGCGAGGAAGAACTTGTTTATTTAATATGTAAAGTTTTATAGATGCGCTGAAGCTGGGGGAAGCATTTTAACCAGCTCAGGCTTGAGCTGCTCCAGGGCTGGGAAAAGGCTTTTGGTCCATCTCTGCCTTTGGCGGCACATTACAGAGAAGGGCAGTCCTGATTTTGCAGAGCAACATGTTATTTTACTTGGGAGTGTCCTGGCACTAATATGTATACCCCTAATTCTCAGATAATCCCTCCTTTTTAGCAGTGACCGGACCTCGCTGTTCATAACCCACATTATTCATCCTTGCTTCAAAGGTAGCTGCTGTTAGATTACAGCAATGTGACAGCTCTGCCAACCATCACAGATGGCATCTCTGCTTCCAGCCTTGCTCACTTGGACACATGCTAATACAGTTTATTCTGTTCTAACATTGGAAAGTCACAAGCTCTGTATCAGCATGTCCCATCTGACAGAGCTCTTCCTCCCTGTAGGACATTCCTGGTTGGCAGCCCTCCCTGGGCCTTACGTTTCTATTTGTCATTATTGATTTGGTCCTGGCAAGGTCTTCGGTTTTTTTATTTGTTCCTTCCATCCCACTCACATGCTTTTCTCTCACAGACAGCAGCCTTATGTGTTCCACATCTGTACATTAGGTTTCCAATATGGAATCAATAAAACATATTAATGGGCATAGGAAAACCTCATCTGCATTATCCATTCCCTGCAGGAAGCAGATTTTAAGGCCCAAAATAACACAAACCTAGTGGTGCTAGACATTTCCAACAGCTCGTTGCTGGAGTCTCCCCAGCAGGAGCTGGGCCAGAAGTGCCTGGCCTCTCCAGCAACTGCGTCCCAAGTGAGCTCTGGGGTTGAGCTCTTATACTTCCTGTCCAGCCTCTGACCTGCTGGGAGGCGGGCTTGGAGTGCTCTGGCTCCGCCCACTCTCGTGTCCGGCAGAGCTCGTCCCTCATCGGGGAGCCACACCGCCTCCCTACAAACCACCAACTCAGTCACACAGTGAGTGGCAGTGAGCCTCGGCTTGGACTAACGGACTTGGCCCCCACCCTAGGCTTCAGAGCCCAAGCTTAAACCTGACCCACAACTTAAAAGTGCTGCCTACACAGCTATTTTTACAGTCCCAACACAATCCCACTAGCCCACGTCTCTCAGCTTAGGCTGGGAGACTCGCTGCTCTAGACTGTGTAGACGTATGTTAAGAGTCAGTTCTTTCGGTCACTACTGACCTGGGTTACGTTCAAACTGGCTGCTTCTGTTTCTGTTAGAAAGTTTATCCACAGCATTATGTGTCATGTTTTCGTATTGCTCAGTGCTGATTTCTGACCTGAATGATGGACTGGAGTAATTTCCATAGAAATGACTGACTTAGCATATCATCATATTATAAAAGAAACCCACAAGCAAAAAATATCTTTGTGGTTTATTTGAGCAATGATCTGCTCTGGGCCTTATTCTGTGTTTCCTCATGGCGGCAAAACTCCTATTGCAATCTTCCCTCCTCAGTCCCTTCCCTTCCCTTCAGTGCATAAGGATCATGGAACTTAAGTTTTTTAGGGGGGATTTTTTATTTCCAGAGTAGCAGCATTGCTACTGGGAAAGTCTGTAATAAGGCTGGTCTGACCAGAACTTGTGAACTTCATCATGCAACCAAAGGACATTAAACAATAATTTAAAAGATTCAAAACCAGGGCATATAGTAAAAAAAATAAAAGGACCTCCTACCTGACTCTTATGGATTGGGTCTGTTCCACAGTGGGGACTAATGGTGACTCTGACATCACAGAACAGTGAATTCTGCCACATCACAGTAGAGATGGAGACAGACCCAGTGTGGTTTTGGGGAACCTATGAGGTTAAAACTAAAGGTAAGCTTAGAAAAATATTCACAGACCATAGCTATTGGCAATTAAGGTTGTGGCAAGGCCCACCGCTTCCAGCTAAGAACTTAAAAAGGATCTACAAAGGGAAAAGTCTCTGGCATTCCTTTCCACCTTCATATTGCCTACAATGTTGTCAGTAACACTCCAGTGCTCTACATAGTTTTCATTTTTATCTTCAAGAGATACCCTTACAGACTGAAGGCTGCTGGTCATTCCCAGAACAGGTAGATCACAGGTATGTATTCTTTTGGGTATGTCTATGCTGCAATTAAACACCTGTGCAGGCAGGCCTGGGTCAGGTGACTTGACCTTGCAGGGCTGTAAAATGTTGGTGCAGACATTTGGGTTCGGGGTGGAGCCTTGGCTCTGTGACCCTCCACTTTCATGGAGTTTGAAATGAAGTCACATGAAAGCTAAATGTGTTTCATGAATGGATTCTGCCACAATGGGCCTCAGGGGCTCAAATTGATCTTGGTGCCAGAAGTATCAGAATCACAGTACACCGCATTTATACCATGTTACTGCCTAGTTTCCAAAACGTGCTGCATTTCACACTCTGTTCTCCTACAAAGCAGAGAAAAGCTACAATCTGCTTCCGAAATTAGCCTATCATTTCAACAGAGGAAAAAGCCCCTGTGAAAATGTTGAGACATGCACAATGTCAGGAAATAATATTCAGGCAATTAAATCCTCAAGGGTGGGCATGTTGGAGACTGTAAAGCTATCTTATCCTGAAGAATTCTGTCATGACAAAGTTAGCATACGAAGAAGTCACTTGCATTATGTGAGAACTTGTTCTGATGTGTACTGGAATCAGACAAAGTCCCTTTTAAACAGGAACTGTTGCTGCAAACACTTTCTATCTAGGATCAGAGGGGAACAGAGCTGGAAACCGCTTGGAAGGGGGATGCTTGTTTGCTTTACCTGCTGTCACTTTGCAAAGACCTGCAAATTACACAGAAATGTTGACAAGAAGGGCAGGTAAACACAAAGTAGATGGAGTTTTCCTTTTATCTGCAAGGACCTACAAGAGTGGAGGCCAAAGTCAACACTGGGAGCAGTTTTAGTTATAGAAACCTGACTGTTTCAGTGGTTGGGTTTGTTTTTTTTTCCTTCTCCGTCAGTAGATACTTGTAAGTAAAGGAGCAGACATGCCAGGGCCAGATCTGTTAAGCAATTAGAGGACTATGAGTAGCACTCTAAGGTATGTCTTCACTACAGCAGTAGGTCGATTTCCTTTAATTTGATTTTGTAAAGCAGACTGTATACAGTCGATTTTGTGTGTCCCCACTAAGCACAGCAAAGCACAGCAAGTCGACAGTGTCTGCCCGCACAACTTTTGCAAGCGTCGACATAATGAGTGTTGCACTGTGGGTACCTATCCCACAGTTCCCAGAGCCCCCAGCAGGCACCATTTCGAGTGCTGCACTATGGGTAGGCATTTCCAAATTTCGCGCCCTTTTTCCGTGCCGCTGACCCCCATTACGGGCGGTGCACTGTGGGTAGGCATCCCATAATTCGCGCCCTTTCTCCGCGCCGCTCTAACGCCATAGCACTGCAAGCATGGAGCCCGCTGATGCCACGGCTGCAGTAATGGCCGTTGTGAGGACCTCGATCACGGTTGCGGATTTCATACTGTACCATCTGCAGAGGAATGCGATCCGGGGAGAACTGCGCTTTCTGGAACCCGACGACAGTGAGGAGGAGATGGACCAGGACGTGCACAGCAGGGACACTGACGTTTTTGGAAGTGGGGCGACTGACAATCTGTCAAATTTGGTGGCAATGGGGCAGGCTCATGCCATCGAACGCCGATTCTGGCCCAGGGAAACAAGCACGGACTGGTGGGATTGCATAGTGCTGCGGGTCTGGGATGACTCCCAATGGCTCAGAAACTTCCGCATGCGAAAGGGCACGTTCATGGAACTTTGTGACTTGCTGTCCCCGGCCTTCCGGCGCGAGAGTACCAGAATGAGGGCGGCCCTCACAGTTGAGAAGCGAGTGGCGATAGCCCTCTGGAAGCTTGCAACGCCAGACAGCTACCGGTCAGTCGCGAATCAGTTTGGGGTGGGTAGGTCTACAGTGGGCTTTGCTGTGATGCAATTAAGCAATTAAGACGATAAGTAGGGCAATCGTCGAGCAGCTGCTACCCAGGGTTATAAACCTCGGAAACCTGCAAGCTACAATAGATGGCTTTGCCGCCATGGGATTCCCTAACTGTGATGGGGCTATAGATGGGACTCATATCCCTATCCTGGCACCGGACTACGAGGCCGCCGAGTACAGAAACCGGAAGGGATATTATTCAATGGTCATGCAAGCAGTGGTTGACCACAAGGGACGTTTCACCGACCTGTACGTGGGGTGGCCGGGAAAGCTTCATGACGCTCGTGTGTTCAGGAACTCTAGGCTTTTTAGACAGCTGCAGCAAGGCAATTTCTTCCCCGACCAGAAAATTTCCATGGGGGGTGTGTGTGTGGAAATGCCGATCGTTATCATTGGGGACCCAGCCTACCCCCTAATGCCCTGGCTTATGAAGCCCTACACAGGAGCCCTGGACAGGGGTCAGGAGCTGTTCAATTACAGGCTGAGTAAGTGCAGAATGGCCGTAGAGTGTGCATTTGGCCGTCTGAAGGGGAGATGGCGTTCGTTACTGATTCGCTCAGACATCAGCGAGAGAAATATCCCCATTGTTATTGCTGCTTGCTCTGTGCTCCACAATCTCTGTGAGAGCAAGGGGGAAATGTTTATGGCGGGCTGAGAGGCAGAGGCAAATTTACTGTCTGCTACTTACCAGCAGCCAGACAGCATGGAAAGTAGAAGAGCGCACCAGGGCGCGCTGCGCCTCAGGGACGCCTTGAAAGACAGTTTTATGAGTGCCCGACATGGCGTTTGAGAACCTGCTCCCTTGCTCTGCTCTAAGCCTGCTGTCCTTTGCACCCTCTTTCCCTCCCCCCTCCCCATGCTTGCAGAGGAAATAAATTCACTGTTTTAAAAATCATGGTTCCTTTATTGCTTCATCAGAAATACAAATACAGGGGATCACTGTCATGGTAGCCTGGAAGGGGTGGGTGAGGAGGGAAACCAGCAGTCTCACTGGTGGAGGAGCGGACAGAGGAGGGGGGGAAGGGGGGAGGGGGGGGGGCCAAGACACAGCAGCTTTTAAAAGTTTTCAGAGAACCTCAGCTTGCTGCTGCTTGTGCTGGCTTGTGGGGTGGAGTGGATCGGTCCACGGAGCTTGCCCCCCCGGGTTCTCACCCCGCGTTTGGGTGGGGAAGCTATGGGAGTTGGGGAGGGGGGGAGGTGGTTACACAGGGGCTCCAGAGGTGATCTTTGGCCCTGCTCCACCAGAGAGCGCAGCATGTTGCTTTGGTCCTCCATTATACGGAGCAAAGCATCCATGCGTCTTTCTTTGCGGTCCTGTCGCTGCAGCCACATTTCTTCCCTCTTTTCTGCTGCCTGCCTTGACTGTAGCGCTGATTCCTGCCTTGACTGTATCAATCTTTCCCTCCATTCCGTCTGGCGGGCTGCCTCAGCGCGCGAGTTCTCCAGGAGTTCACTGAACATATCATCGCGCGTTCGCGTTTTCTTTTTACGCTTTCGTTTCTGCGATGCACGGCGGGAGGAGCAGGACGGGGGATTCTGAGATAATTGTTCATCTGTGGGCGAATGTGGGCAAAGAAAGTTTGAAAGTTATGAGACAGATACATTCAAGGTTATGAGACAGATGCAGTCTCGGACGGTACACAATGGGAGTACTATGCCGTTTGCAACCTCAGTATTCAGAGGCCTGATATGATTTCTGTACAAGGTCATGTTCTACACCTAAAAGTGACTGAATAGCTCACAGAAAAGTCACAGCATCTCAGACACATATGCGTGCCTCAGGCCAACACGGCTTCTGAAATCACCGTGCAGCCGGCCATGGTAAGTTAAAAGCAGCACTTGCATATTGTAGAGTAACCCCACCCCCTTCCCCCCACCGCCTGGCTCCCACTGAACCGCAAACTGCAAAACAAAGCCCAAAAATCTCTCGCTAACGGCTAAGGGCTGGTTGGGGCTCTTCAGCAGAGGCAAACCGCTTGCAGACTGTTCAGATTCCCTGCTAGCTACTGCTTCGGGCTGGAGGGGGGTGAGGGTTGTATGCGTGTTGGATCTGAAGCGGAGGCAAACCGCTTGCAGGCTGTTCAGATTCCCTGCTAGCTACCGCTACGGGCTGGCAGGGAGGGGGGGCGGGTGAGCGTTTTGGGGGGGGGGGGCGGTTGGTCGGTCTTCAGCAGAAAAGAGTACTTTGCAGCTGGGAATCTTTATCTCCCTACTAATTGCAGTCCGTATTTCAAACAGGCAACCATGAATGACATCACTTTGCTTAGAATTTCTCAGAGAGATAGAGAGCGCATGCTCCTTGCCTCCATGCAAAGTCCTGGTCCATTCGCCGCAATGCTAGCCTGCTCAATGATACCAGACTACTTACAACTTTCATGGCGTGGGATGGTCTCCTATCATGGGGGACCACATAAGGCGGCTCTCCCCAGAAATCTGGTGTGGAAGATTCATCGCTACCTTCTGGATAGCTTCATTGAAATGTCCGTGGAGGACTTCCGGTCAATCCCGGAGTATATTGACAGACTCTTTGAGTAGAAACTGACCAGCAATGAAAGCCCGCTAAGTCCTTAGGGCAAGTTACTCATTAATAAATGCTTCCTTTAAAAAATCACGCGTCATGTAATCCCTTAAAAAGAAACACTTACCCCCCTGGGAGGCTTGGGATGGTGCTGGCTGCAGGGTGATAAACAGCTCCTGGCTGTCTGGGAACACGGTTTCTCCGCTGGCCTCCTGCTGCTCCGTGAAATTTCCCTCCTCCTCATTGTCGTCCTCATCAGAATCAGTCTTGTCCCTGACGATTATCCAATCGGTGGAGTCCACACAGACCGGTGCGATGGTGGTGGGGGAGCCCCCCATTATCTGATTTAGTTCATTGTAGAACCGGCATGTCCGCGGTGCGCCCCCTGATCGTCCGTTTGCCTCCTTGGCTTTCTGGAACACTTGCCTCAGCTCCTTAATTTTCACGCGGCACTGTTGGGCGTCCCTGTTGTGGCCCCTTTCCAGCATGGCCTTGGAGACCCTGGCAAACGTGTTGGCATTCCGTTAGTTGTTTCGTAGTTCCAACATCACGGATTCCTCTCCCCAGATAGCGATGAGATCCAACACCTCACGAGTGGACCATGCTGGAGCTCTTCTCCTCTGGCTGGTCTCCAGGGCAGCTGAGCTCTGCATGGAGTCTTGTGATGCTGAGCTCTGCATGGCGGCTTGTGCTGCTGATTGCTCTGAATGGCGACTGAGCTGTGCAGGTGAGCTGGCCACGCTGACCAAACAGGAGATGGTATTCAAATGTTCCCGGGTCTTATCTACCTGGCCAGAGCAGCGAGTTCAGAGTGCAGTGCAGAGCGGTCACAGTGGAGCAGTGAGGCAGTCCAGAGCGGTCAGAATGGAGCATTGTGGGACAGCCTCTGGAGGCTATTAATGTCAGTTGCGTCTTCACTAGTCCACAATCGACCTTGAAATGTCGATTTTAGCACTACTTCTCTCGTCAGGCAGGAGTTATAAAGTCGATTTTGAGGGCCCTTTAAATCGACTTTAATGGCATGTATGTGAAGACAGGTACACGTTTAATTCGACTTAACGTCGTTAAAGTCGACGTTAAGTCGTAGTGAAGACATGCCCCTAGTTGTATGTTTCCACACATCTCCTCTATTCACATCTCTACCAGAGTATAACTGCAGTGCACCATGCAAGGATTTGCAGGGCCAAGATCTCAATGGGGATTGTGGCTTTAGTCTCTAATGAGAGCTCATTCGTCTTATGTAGGATTGGGATCCTAGGAAAATGGCTACTAGGAGAGGAATTGGCTCTGTTTAAAGCTAATGGGGATAGTGGTAGAGTTCATCAAAAATTTTGATGGAAAATTGGATTAAACAAAAAAAAAGTGTGTAAGAAAAATGTCCAGTTTGAAGATACAGTACACTACCACTGATAATGCAGAGAGACAAAGTGGGTGAGGTAATATGTAGGACGGAAGATTCCCATGCACTCTACAGACTGGGGACCGAATGGCGAGGCAGCAGTTCTGCAGAAAAGGACCTAGGGGTTACAGTGGATGAGAAGCTGGATATGAGTCAACAGTGTGCCCTTGTTGCCAAGAAGGCTAGCAGCATTTTGGGCTGTATAAGTACTGGCATTGCCAGCAGATCGAGGGACATGATTGTTCCCCTCTATTTGACATTAATGAGGCCTCATCTGGAGTACTGTGTCCAGTTTGGGAGCCCACACTACAAGAAGGATGTGGAAAAATTGGAAAGAGTCCAGAGAAGGGCTACAAAAATGATTAGGGGCCTGGAGCGCATGATTTATGAGGAGAGGCTGAGAGAACTGGGATTGTTTGGTCTACAGAAGAGAAGACTGAGGGGAGGTTTGATAGCTGCTGTCAACTACCTGAAAGGGGGTTCTAAAGAGGATGGATCTAGACTGTTCTCAGTGGTAGCAGATGACCGAACAAGGAGTAATGGTGTCAAGTTACAGTTGGGAAGGTTTAGATTGGATATTAGGAAAAACTTTTTCACTAGGAGGGTGGTGAAGCACTGGAATGGGTCACCTAGGGAGGTGGTAGAATCACCTTCCTTAGAGGTTTTTAAGGTCAGGCTTGACAAAGCCCTGGCTGGGATGATTTAGCTGGGGATTGGTCCTGCTTTGAGCAGGGGGTTGAACTAGATGACCTCCAGAGGTCCCTTCCAACCCTGACATTCTATGATTCTATATCTTTTACAGGACCATCTTCTGTTGGTGAAAAAGAGAAGCTCTGTGTAGCTTCTGGGACCAGCACGACTACAACAAAACTGCAAACAATAATAATGCATTCATTACAAAAAGATGGAACTCACCTAAAACCCCTCAGAAAAGAAAGTTTAATCAGGATTGGTTTATTACTGAAAAGGGGAGGGGACATTTGGACAGATGAGGAAGAAGCATTAATACTATGATATTGTGTATAGACTATTCTCAGAATATACCAAGGACATCTCATTTTATTATTTTATTTTCCATGCATGCAAAACTCTAAAGAACATTGATCAAACCCATGCCCACATTACTAATCTATGAGGTGTTTGAATAAAAATTAAAGGGGCCAGTTCTCACCCGCTCTGGCAGTGAATACAGGAATTCTCCTTCATGCAGGGGAAGTATAGAGCTGCTATTTGTAGCCCTGTGCCGTCCTCTCACAACCCCACTGTAGGAAGTATGGCAGAGACAGAACCACAGAGTGTTCATAGCGCTAAGTGTTATAAAGATTCTGTGCAGCAGCCCAAGACAGACTGAGGTCATAAAACATCTTTCTTTGTTCCCCACTCCCTGGGGTATACATCCTATAGGGCACTGTACCAAATCGCTCTAATTTTAAAGAAATATATATCTGTATTCTGCTGGATCATCACGGTATATTGCTGCTCTGCAAATATAACTCATGAATAGCAGCATTCATTGGGAACATATTGTTCAGCCAGAAACTTGTATGCTTGAAGTTTAACCTAATATCCTTGCCATTTCAATGCTAGGGATGCAGTGATGAATTGTTATTAACTAATTTTTTCCACTATGTTTTGGTCTGTCTCTTTAATGCATTTGGTGCAACATTGGTAAAAGACAACAGTGAAATCACTCAGAAACAGTCGGTGTTTAGAGATCTGAGACAGAACCAGTGCTTTAGTCCAGCATCAGGTACCCAGTTCTCTAAGCTATTGAATACACTCAACTCCCACTAAAGTCAGTAGCGCTTGAGGACACTTAACACCTAACAGGACAGGACCTGGGAAGGGATCCCACAATATTTGGACTAAACCTATAACTGCCCAATAAAAACCAAAACCTAGCAATGAACAATAATAGAGGAACAGTCTCATTAACTCCTCGAGCTACAAGCACTCTAAAATTTTAGGATTTGGGGACTGATATTTCAGGGTTTGGGGCACCCCACACTACCACCCTTATTCACTGTCTGACTGAGTACTACTCCATAAAGATGTTTAGTGGTACTCAGCTGCTGCCCACCTCCATTCAGTGATGTTTGATCACAAGTCTGAGGGTTGGAGGATGTGGGACAAAGCATAAACAATGAAATAAAGAATAAAGAATAAATACTTCCTTAGTTTAATGAACTGGCACTGGTGTCCCAAAAGGTGAACAACTAGCATAGACTATTCCTGGACCGCTCACTCTTACTGTAAAGTTTGAATCATCCCCACCACTAAATAGCATTTTAGATTTTATTTTCCAAGCCTTCCTCAGCCATTGTGTTTCATCAACAGTGGGCTTGCTTGAATCACTTCAGTGCAAAGTATAATCCAACTTCTTAACAGTGCTCAACCATCATTCTGACCATTTAGCTTCCTTCAGACATAGACGCTTTGATTGAAAACCGGTGTAACTTCCTGTGAGATGAGTTTTCAGACTTGCAGTTCTTAGAGGAATAGTATTCTGGGTGAATTAGACTTCAATTTCCTAGATATTTTGAAAAGAAAATACAAGTTTCTTTCTCAGGTTCTTAATGGTGGAGAGAGATCTCATCTGCTGAAAGTGACACTTGGAAGAGTTGTATGAAGTCTTCATGTAGCTATGCTGGCTTCAGGATGGTAGAGAGACAAGATGGGTTAAATAATGTTTTATTGGACCCAATTTTTAGGAGAGACAAGCTTTTGAGTTTACACAGCACTTTTCTTCAGTTGGAGCAATAAAAGATATTGTCTCACCTACCTTGTCTCTCATGGAAGAGTTAACATATCCTGCCTTTGCATTCCTTAACCTTTTCATACTGTTATACAACTGTTATTTTAAGTTTTAAGAGTCATGTAAGGATGGAGCACTGAGTCTTTTTGAGCTTTTTATGACTCAAAGCTTTTCTTGTAACAGATTAGGAATAATCAATTAAAAGAGACCATTTCAGTTTCTTTCTTATTCTGTTTCCAGGCTGGCCTTATTATTTGGTATGGGTCCAGCAAACTACATTCATTCCCTAATTATGACAGAACTTTGCAGCAGTATTTTTGATGAGTGCTTCATTTTAACACAGTAAAACATGTTAACACAGTAAAACCACATTTCAAATAGAACCAGTTGGGAATTTGACAAAATATTTTTCCATTAGAAAGTGCCAATTTGTCAAAATCAAAACTTTTAATGGGAAATAATCAGTTTCCTATTAAATATTCAACCCATAAAATATTTCAACCCATAAAAATTTTAAAGTGTTTTGTTTCTGAGTTTTCAAAGTTAAAAAAAATCTATTTTTCTGGTTCAAAATAATTTGTTTTGAATTTAAGCTAAAATAATTAATTTTTTTTAATGAAATTGCAAGGACACATTTCAAAATTATTGAAATGAAATATTTAATTTGACCACTACTAATTTTCCCCCAGATTTTGTGTGAGTATTTTTGAGATTGACTTTTCATCCTGAATTAGGACAGGATTTATTTTTGTATCACAAAAATTGACATAGGATTGGAAAACTGTTTGTCACCCTCCTCTAATTTCAAGCTAGTACCAGCAATTTTGTCTTTTAGTTTTATTTCAGGTTTAAATGGCTTTCCTTCCAAATAGATACAAACCTGGTCTTTGTTTTAAAAGCTTCATAGCGATATTTTTGGTTGATAGAAATTAGTCCCTTGGACAACTCCACTAAAGTCACTGGAGTTACACTTGGGATGAATTTGCCCCATTTTTTTGAGTTGGTCAGTTGTTAGATCAGGGGTTACATGGGGGGGGGGGGAGAGGGTGTCACTCCTGTGTTCTACTCCTGGGATGTGGCACTGAAGCACTGGGTACGCTTGGGAAACCTGCCTGTGTCTCTATTACTCTAAAATGGGACTAATAATGCTTACTTATAGGGGTGTTCTGAAGCTTCATTAATGAATGTGTGTAAAACACTTGTCCATCCTTAGATAAAAGGTGATAGAGCGAGTCAAAGCATTCAAGAACTTTGCATCTTCTCTCTCTTCTGTAAAAAAGCCTGCACCCTGCATAAATTGGTTACATCTGTGAGTTGAAAACTTGGTGTGTCTGGTAACCCTGTGTTAACCATAGACATTCTCTGCTGCAGAGTGAGATATCAATAGTTCCACTTCCGGGCTTTTCTTTGTTTAAACTAGTGATCAAAAGGCACATTGCACTGTCACCATGCTGTGAATCACCTTCACCACAAAACAATCACCCTTTCCATCTGAGTGGAAATAATATATTCCTTGGAAGGGAGTGTGTCCCAAGTTTATCTGCTGTAATTAGTGAGTTGAAGGAGGCTATTCTATATTGAGGAAAGAAGGTATATTGCATACATGATATTTATCTATTGTCATTGCATTACTAAGATTACAGCAGCAGGTATGCTCTAACTACTTCTTCCAAAGCAGTTGCAGAGGGAAAGTGTGTTAGAATGGGAGATACCAGTCTACCCTGCAAAACACATATTGCTCCTCTCATCTCTAGCAAAACAAATTGAAACCTCTCACATACATCTTCTTGGTCCTTCCATTGCATCATTTCCCAATGCAAACACTTTTTCCATTAAAGCAGAAGTTTTTTTCTTTTTTTGGGTGGTAAAGCTTCTCCATAAAAATTATGTTTTTCCTGGTGGCCATTGTTTTGGACTGCAAGCATTGTGGGGAGGAGGAGAGTCACTCAAACTGCCTGTCAGATAGGTCTACGACTAGTTGCCTTAGAAGTGCCACAAGAGAACCCAAGTTGCAAAATTCAGATCTGGATTTCAAATAGTCCAGTGTTTCAGGAGGTTGGATCTGGGGGCTTGGGGGGGGGAAGAATCATCCTGTCATAGAGATAGGGGTTGAGTGAAAAGTTTATCTGGATTTTATCCCATCCAACTCAAACTCTTTAAAAGGAAGAGGGTTTAGGAACCTGTGTTTTGGCTCAGGCCTATCTCTGTGCATAACATTAGCTAGCTTAGCCTGTTTTCAGTCAGGCTAGAGTTTACCTTACCAATGTTACCTCACAATAAAAGTGCCTTGTCTTCATTGTGATTTTAGCTTGGGGTATCTCACACATGTGAGGATAGGTCTACACTTGAAACTATGCAAGTAGCAGGGTGTCTTATCATGCTGGTGGCTTGCAATGTTAATGAGTGCCTACAAGCATAATTTCATGACAATTTATAGTTTAGCTGGAATATGGGTTATAGTTACTGTAGCGATGCGACAACTCACCACTGCAGCACCTCCTGCTGGTTGTCCGGGAATTAGCTCTTTATCCAGCCAGAGCGCCCTCTGCAAGCTGGTGTCTCACCATCACTGCCCCTCCTCTCCCGTATCCCTCCCAGATCCCAGTGCCCCTCTATCTAGGGTGCTGCCTCCTAGCAATACCCTCACACTGTGGTTCTCTCCTCTCCTGGGAACCCGCAACCCTCTTTCCCCATCTTGCCTCAGTCTACGGCTACTGCCAGTCAGCATCGAGCCCCTGCTCCCTGGGGCAAACTGCAGTGTAAAAGCCAGTCATCATAGGCATGGGGGGTTTTGGACCCGCTGTCTTTCTCTGCAGTCCAGTACCTTTTCAGGCCTTTCTATCGGGCCACAGCCTGGGAGGACACCAGGCCTGAGCACCCTCGTTCAGCCTGCCCCTTCCCCAGGACTGCTCCACCATCAGTACCCTTTATGCTTTCAGACAGCTAGGTCCATCTCCCTCCAGAGCTAGAAGGAGACTGTCTTCTGTTCCTTCTCCACAGCCCTCTTACATTCAGGACAGCTGTGGCCTAATTGAGCTGGCCACACCTGTGGCTGCTTCCCCAATTAGCCTACTTTGTCTGTTTTCCCCAGCTATAGTCGTCTGCAGGGCTGTTTTAACCTCTCCTGTGCTGAAGTGGGGCAGCCATCCCACTACAGTTACCGTTCTCATTAATGATTTTTAATTAAAGCTGCAATAAAGTGCCTCTTTGATTTCCCCCCCTCCCCTTGTCCGCCATTTTGAACTGATCACTTGGGAGCTGGGGATAGCAGGGAGGGCAATAATGTTGCTGCCTCCACCCTGAGCTGAACCAGCAGCTAGGGCTATAGGGTAAAAGCCTGACCAAATAATTTGTAATATTCTTCTTAGTAACAATGATGGAAGCCTCCATCTTACCAGCCTGAGCTGCTGTCCTCCCCTGCTTCTTCAGTTTGGGAAACCTCCACCACACCGTGCTCTGCCTGGGTAATAAAGGGGACCAGTTCCTATGAACTGTGGACGAGCTCTTCTTTGTGACTAGTGTCACTCTCCCCCTCGGCTTCTTCCACCTTTCTTCTCCCTCCTTCTTCCTCTCCCTGCTCATTGTCCGGGGCACTCTGGGGTGGGTCTTCGCAGACATCCAGGTTCCTAACCCACACTCATCTCGGCCCCACAAATGAGTCCATTCTGAAATGGGACTCTGTGCTAATGGGTGCTCGGAACACAGTCTAATTCATCATATAAGAAACAACCCCTGTTGGGGCACCCCCCGTTCTCTTATCCTTATCTTCAGCTAGCTCATCTTCAGCCCCTTTAGTCTCTCCCTGATATGCTGTGCATGCCCACTTGATCCCACGTTCGTCCTGAAGCTTTTTAGATATACCTTCCCACAATTCTTTGTATTGTTAGAGTCCTGGATTGTGCTCACTTGGCTCAAAGTTGCCCCATCTTTCTGGTGTTCCTATAGTCAGGTGGATGCACATTGATAGTCTTATCAGGAGCCATTGTTCTGCTGCTTCAATGACTAGAGATGGCCAAGCCTGGAGAAGCTGCAGGCAGGGTGGGACTGTGACATCAAGCAGAGGGATATAACCACTTGGTCAGAGATCACAGCGTAGGAAGCACAGGTAGATGGGAAGGTAATGAAAAGGAGTGGCAATCTAGTGGGCTCATGGAACCATGATCTCTTGGTTGTGAGTATTCGTGGCTGCACATGTTCACCAGGTTAACCTTATGGTAGTGACACAATTAAAAAAAATACCCTCCTAGTTCTGCACTATAGCTCAGAGCATGGCATCTGTCTCGCCATATGGCACTGACAGTAGCATGTGGATGTGAGAACGTGTGCTGTGTTAAGGGGGAAAACCGGGATTGAGCATAAGGTTAGCATGCAGCGAACACAAAGACTCTCAGACACCCTCCCATTAGCGCTCTCTCTCTCTCTCTCTCTGACATTCGCTTCCTCCTAATACTTTGCAAACTGCATCCAAAAAAGAGCTAGCGAGCATCCATTAAAGAGACTCAAAGCTGAATCCATAGTTCCAGGAGCCTTATTTTAATCTTAGGATTCTATGAAGAATTGAAGACTTCTCTTGAGTAGGGGAGCCTATGTCCCCATCCAACTAGAAATATTCCCAGCAGATATGACAGATAGATCCCTATGGGCCGATGTCAATACTCTGGTTGCTCCCTTCCAGAGTACCCAAATGAAGTAGCTTTTCCAGAAGCAGAGGATATTATTGGAAATGCTGCTTCTGGATGGCGAGAAGTTGTTGGGTGAACTGCAGAGCCCCTAAAATGGATCATTCAACTATGTTATTTTCCCCTCTTCCCTCAGAAATGTTTGTAGTTGTTTTTACTTTTTTGGGGGTGGGTGGGGGGGGTTGTTGGATAATCTCATCACCACGTAAATTTTTAACCTGGCTCTGTCATATACAGTCTTTACTTGGAGGCTTGTCTTTCTCTCCCTCCCACCCCCTTTTTAAAAAAATGCTTTCATTATGCAGCACTGCTAGTTTCTTTACCGCATGTGTCTTGGGTGTGGTGGAGGAAACAGCAGCCTAAAAAGGACACACTGTGTTTCATTTAATTGCCATTGAAGTTCAGTATTTTACCCCTGATTTGCATAGGAGTGCTTCCTAGAGGAAGAATAAACTTCAGGAAATAAGGGCTTGTTACTTCTGAATGAGAGCATCCATATGGGGCTTTAATGCACTTTAATTTATGGGCCTTAACTTCCACTCTTTTAGTTAATTCATCTTAACTTTCCTGCATGGCTCCACAAAGTGAAGCCCTAAAACATTTGCATTGTTACGACTGCCACGTACTTATTTAGATCAAGGGCTTGTGTACTTTGCCACACTCTGAATCTAATTTCTGCAGCAAGGTGCCTGATTTCTATAGCATACCAGTGCAAGAGATCAGAAAATCCATCCACAGATCAGTTCAATAAATTGGAGATCTTTATTGAAATATAAAAATGGATACTCTGAGTATAATATTACCTGGGCCATTTAACTTGATACTCAATTGGTTTTATACTGCCCCTACTTTTTAAAATTTCCAGCATACTAAAGCGGTTTGTATTTAAAATGCACAACCGCCTTGCAGAAGTTATTGGAGTTGAGCTAGAGTTTTTGGCAGCTGTGTAGTTGACAAACGGCATTTTTGGCACTTGTGGAGGTACGGGAGGCAGTTTGGGATTGTGGGATAAACACATTAGTTGGATGTTGCTGTTAAAGTGATCAGTAGCAAAAAAACAACAATTGTATCTTTGTCGTTGTTAGGGTCTAAACTCAACATCCCTTTAAGATGAATTAGGCAGCTTTCACTACCCCGAGAGCTATTTTTCTGGTTGGCAGACAGTTTATACACAGTTGACATTTGTAAAGTTCTCTTTGCAATGATAAAGGCTAGAAACAATTTTTTTTAAATGAAAGCTCAACTTCTGGAGCATGTTCAGTGGCAAAGGGTAAATTCTGAAGTAAATGGCCACAGAATCATGGAGTACATGGGACCCTGACTTAGATGACTGAAAAAGTCGGACTGAATTACCTGTACATTTTTGTTTGCCTTTTCTTGAGAGGTAATTTTATCTAAGTTCTGTTGCAAGGTCTGCCACCTACTTGCTTGAGCTTGGGCAAAACATTTAACCTCTGTGCCTCAGTTTCAATACCCACCTTTGTAAAGTTCTTAGCTAGGGAAAGTTTTACTGTGATTATTTCCTGCTTTCTTCTGTTCTCAGCATGAGCACACACTGTACCCTGTGGTTCCTGGATTTACTCAAAGTATTAGTTTCTAGTCCTGCTCCTGTGAGTTCTGTGTAGCCACTTCTCTCCAGGAATAGCTATAAAATACACAGAGATATCAATGAATAGCATCTGCAGTCCTCCTACCCTTCTCTGCCTCAGCATCCCTCCTCCTTCCCCATTTACAACCCTGAGGCTTCCTGAACAAGGTATTACCATGCTTGAGTCCTGCTGCCCCATGCTCAGAGCCACATCCACTCTAAGGGCCTGTCTACACTGGGAAATTACATTGCGCTAGAACACAATTTTGAGTTCTCATAATGACAACAATGTTAAACACAACGTGAAACTCAGCATAACATGGACTATTATATTTAACAGCATGTCAACCGGTATGATTAGGATGACCAGATAGCAAGTGACGGGGGTGAAGAGTAATAGGCACCTATATAAGACAAAGCCCCAAATATCGGGACTGTCCCTATAAAATCAGGACATCTGGTCACCGTACTTGGGGTTAACCATGACCAGGGGAGATGATGTTAAACACAATGGTCCCTGTCTACAATGAATATAACATCATGCTAGTTACCATGACTCCTCAAAGTTGTGTTCTATCATGATGTAAGTTCCCAGTGTAGACAAGACCTGAAAGGTTTTCAACATTCTATAGCTCTTCCTGAAAAACCTCTCCCTAGCTCAGGGTTTCTAAAACTGGGGGTTGCGACCCCTGGGGGGTCGCCGAGTGCTCCCAGAGGGGTCGCGAGCTCCCAGCGCCATTTAAAAGCCGCCAAATGAATTACCGGTACTTCCGCATTTGGCGACTTTTTGGCGGACATGCCGAGTTATGTTGGGAGCGCTTGACTTGTCCGCTAAAAATAGCCACTGAATACGGAACTAATTCATTCGGGGTTGTGCTTCTCAGAAGTTTGAGAACCGCTGCCCTAGCAGGACCCAAGCATCGCCTAATGCCTCTTTTCCTTACTTCTCCCCCAACAGCCTTTTTACATCCCATTCTCTTCATTAGGTCTTGATGAACCACCACTGCCATGCTCCTGGAATGTTATAATCCGTCTTCTCTCTAACCTCTCCTGGCTGGGGATCTCTCACAGCCTCTGCAGAGAGACCATTCAAACTCAGAGTTGGTGCACCCAGCAGCTGTCTCTTTTACAGTTCATTCAGCTGCCAAACTTTGTTTCAGACCCAAAATCATTAGTCTCTCCCCTTTTGACTGTTCTCAAACTACAACAAAACAAATAACCAGACAGCCAACAAAAAGCTCTCTGGTGCTTTTTGTTCCTGACAGAAGGTAATCGGGAATGTACTCCCATGGCAGGAGGGAGCTTTATCAGTTTGGAAAATGACCTTGCTCAGTTCCATTGAGAACACCGCATTGTTTTATATCTATCTGTTGTGAAGACTTTGTTGAAGAGCTAAACCAGCTTTTGACAGACTTAGCATCTTCTGCAGGTGTAGAGAGAATATTTTCTTTATTTCATTTTGTTGACTAGCTCATTTCAAAGTTGGGAAATCAATTGAGAGATGAACAAGCAGGAAAGCTTGTTTTCCTCTTCCCATCTATGAATAAAAATGAATGTGAGAGAATAAGATCTTCTAGCTCTAAAATCACGAAGGACATAGTGACCAGAAACAATCAGTTCAAGTCTATAATATCTACAGATAATATTTATTTTGTTTAATAAAGCAGTTCATTTTAAATGCAAAACATGCTTTGCTAAACTTTTTTTAAAAAATGTATTCAATATATTAGGTAGCTTTTATTTAACAAATGAAAAAAATTTGAAATACTGTTTTTGTATATCTTAATTGAATTCCAATTTTCATGTAAATGTAGCTTGACACAAATCACAAGTCAAAAATAAGTAATCTAATAAACAAGAAATGCATCATTCCCCATTTTCTAACATGATAAAATAGGTAAATATTAAGAATCTGAATAAATGAATATTTGGCTATATAATTGCTTAAATAAATGTGTATAGTTATGGTGTACCCTCCTGGTTAGCAAAAAGAAATACCAGTTTATATCAATGAGAATCAGCCTTTCTTTATGAAAATAACTAAAAAGTGCAAATGTAAAACAATATTAAAATCCATTATTTAAATCATGGTTTCCTTCTTGCTGATTTAAATCACGATTAAAATTGGTTATTTTAAATCACTTGCTATCATTTTTATGGCACCTATCAGTGCTAATGTAGGGGATGGAGAAAACTGCATAATTTTTCTAAAAAAACCTGTTACTTTATTTATTTCCTGTTCAATATCATCTTAAGGGAAACCATATGAGGCTGCATAGTTACACCAAAGGCACATGAGTTCTTTTTTAAAATGAGATTACAGTAAATAACTAGGGAATTAACTGGCATTAGCTTCTCACTGTTGCAAACATTTTATACTAACAAACTGTCCCCATGCCATAGTCTGTTTCCTTTTACAGCATATCTTATATCTGGGAATTGTATCTAGTAGAGATGGCCCCAAACCAAAAGCTAGGATCCAGAAACCCTTCCAAACTTTGCTGTAGGGTGGGAATGGACAGAGCTTTAAATCTGGGATCTGGCTTTTCACAAAAAAACAGTGTCCTAACCCCTGTTTATGTATACTCACGCGATTCTACTGTCAACCTAAATTACCCATGTTGTTTCACATGGATAAGAATATCTTTGCTTTCAGTCCTAAACCACTGTGTACTGTTGCTGCAGGCTATTAAACAACAGCTGCATTCCACTCTAGGCACTTCATTTCAGCTGTGAATGCAGTGATCCAAGTATACGGTTTGTTAAAGCACTTCGGGATCCTTCAGGACACAAAGTGCTATCTAAAATTATTGATCTGTTCTCACATACATCTTGAGACATGCAGGCTATTGACCCAGATCTCGCTGTTTTACCATCACATTAACCAGTAGGGCTGCATTATGCGGACAAAGGAATGAAACAGTATAAAATATGACTGGCCACTACCTCTCACCATCCAGCAATGATCTGTTCATAACTCGCTTGTAATCAGATCTCACTATTTCAAAAAAAGACCCACAATTTTTCTCTTGTCGAAACCTGAGCAGGGTTGAGGGAGGAGCAGTTAAAAACTTCCTTGTTCCATCCCACTACAGGGAAATGAAACAAGAACTAAAACAAGTGCCAGGATTCTGAGGACAGCACACTAGTTGAACCAAGCTTTCTTGGATTGTCATGCAGTATCATGAGAGAGTGGTCTCATAGTGGACAGCTCTCTAAATCTCCTTGCTCTCCATCTCTCTGACACATGATTTTGAAGAGATAAAATATTGGAGCTATTGCCCTCAGTGCTTCTTGTAGTTACACAGGATTCCAGAGGAGGGCAGACAGTTCCAAGTGAAGAGTTTACACTTGCTATGAGACAGAGACAAGGTGGGTGAGGTAATCTCTTTTATTGGGCCAACTTCTGTGGGTGAGAAAGACAAGCTTTCGAGCCACACAGAGCTCTTCTTCATGATTTCATGAGCACATCTACTTGCAAAATTGAAACTGATGAGTTATCTTCTCAGTGTAATAGATTCACATGGAAGGAATCACTTGGAAGGAAACATTTTTTCTGCTGTGTGTTTATGTTTCATGTTAAAGTACAAATGTCTCAAGGGAATGATGTATGTAGGAACTTCTACATGAGTCCAACATCAACCTCTAGTTAGTGTTATAAGAATGAAAAAACCTCCTTTATGACAAAATTTATAACATTCCAGGACCTGATCCTACTTAGCAGAGGGTGAGCATTAATTTAAAGGGACATCTGTTGTTTGATGCATTCTGTTCCGATTCCTGTAGGGAATTATTAAAAACCATTTGATCTGCTGAAAAGTAGAATAAAAGTTTTCAAATAACACTCCTGCAAGTTCATTCACTGTGATGTAACAATCAGATTTTGTACTATGAATAAAAAAACTGGGAGGTGCCACCTCTAAAAAATAAATGTTTTTTCATACCCTTGACCTTCAAAGCCGCTCTGTGTAACTCCTGTAGACTTTAGTGTGCTTGCAGGATTGGCCCTCTAATCCTAACCATACTGATGAAAACACCTTTTGCATGTTTGTCTCATTGTCTTTTAGATTGTAATCTCCTCGGGGGAGATGAAGGGTGGGGAAAGAGTGCTGTGTTCTCTCTTTTATTTGGAAAGTTCCTAACTAATTGTGGGCATTACCAAAAACAAATAATAAATGCACTGAACTGTAGCAAGCTACTACACAAAGGGAGGTTGGATTCTCTTTTTCCTAGTGATAGTAACTTTTGTTCATTGATGATGAACTTTAAATGTGAATTATTAATGAGTTAGGAATAATAATAAGGTATTAAAACAATGAGGTAATTAGTCTGCACTAGGTAGGCCTTGACTGGACCTTGGCATTCAACTCTTGGCACCACATTAAAGAAAAAAGGTTTGCTGTGAAGAGATGACAGGCAAAATTATCAGTGGATTGAAAAACACAGTTGCAGGAAAAGTTGCAAAATCTAGGCATGTTCAGTTTAGGCCCGCGGGGTCTTTGCTGCAGACTTAACTAGAGTTAAGGAGAATATCCACTATCAAACACGCTCTACCCTCCCACATCCACAAGTCTCTATTTGTACCACATGGCAAGACACTTACCATGCCCTGAGTGAGCTTATTCCATATATTGCTAACCTGAGATATCTGCAGGGAAAACACAACCACAGCCAGTCACAAGAATAGATACTTCATGGTCCTCCAGTTACTTCTCAAAAGCCTCTTGGGCACACACTCCTGCATACTGTCTTTGCCATCTACCTGTGGTCTGACCCTTGACCGGAAGTGGTCTGCCTTCACAGGCCTCTGCTCACCATCCCCATCTCCACTGTTTAATACAGCAGAACAGCGCCTATTCAGAACCCCAGGTATCAGTGTGTAGTCACCTAGCAGGAGAATCAGACCAGAATGTTGATTGAGTTCTGGGCTGAAACAACCAAAACCATGACTTTTAACTCCTCAAAGAACCACCTCAAATTGTATGATGGGTATATCTCAGCAGCTGCTGGCTGATGAAATGGACTGGACAGCAGTGCAGGGAGAATAGAAAGAAGCTCAAGGTGAGGTACCAGAAGGCCAAGCCAGGACTACCTGACAACATGTCTCTTTCACGAGGAGCTGGACCGTGTTCTGAGAAGCATGCCATGTATGGAGCCGGATTTCAGCATGGACTTAGCTGTGGAGCCAGGATGGGTATATGTTTAGAACTTAGACCTCTGAGAAGACATGCTCCATTCCACCTGACAGCCCTAAAAGGGTTGGTAGGTAATGACACTAGGTTCAGAGATGATCTAAACCACAAATCACAGGAACTCTTTCCAGGAAGTGCACAGTGGAGTGGAAAGGCATTACACACGAGAACTAGGAGAGGACGCAGTCTCTCTGCCAAAGATAAGATGGGCACAACCCCCTCTGTTATGAAGGATATTGCAAAATATTTGGGTAGGTTTTATCTCTAATCTTCAGCTGGGAGCAAATGCTGTCATTACACGTGTCCATCCATCCAGACTATGCTGCTTAAAATGGTATGCAGGTGGGTTAAAACCCATCTGCAAACCAGCATCTTATAGCAGCTGAATGCAATAATATTTTGTTAATGAAAAAACATTCATATGAAATTAAAAAGCTTCTCGGCTGTACCTAAGTCCAGGCAAAATGTAGCTTGCCGGAACACACTACTATCCAAATATACCTGCATGTTAATGCACAGTCATACCCACACCCACCTGCCCACCTGATGCTCATACAGGCCGTCTCTGAGATTCCTTGATAAAACAAGCCTCCTTCTGCCACTATTGTAACTTGCCATCCCTGTCCACTTACTTATCAGTTCATCTGTCACAAGACACCGGAAAATTTCCTTTGCATGTAGAGAAAGTCTTCTCCCTATTCTCCTGGAATAAGTGGTCCCTCTTCCAATCCGGAATCTGAAGCAGCATGAGGGCATTTTTTGAGCTCCCTGCCTCAGGTGCCAAAATGTTGTGGGCTGGCCCTGTCAAGGACTGGGGCAAGCTCCTCACACACCTCCAAAGACAGTGGCTTTTCTTATGCAAAAGTTCTGGCCCCATTGCTGTGCATCCCATGTTTCCATCACAATGTGCTCCTGGTTCAGAAGAGATGGTCTGCATTGGGAGCATCTGCCATGGAAAACTGGATCTGCTCAGTCCATCTATTCATGGTCCCTGTAACAGGGTTCACTCTCATCCTTGCTGCGCCTCCCGCTGGTCGATCGGGGAATCAGCTCCTCCAGCGTCCGGAGCCCCCTCCGCAGGTTGATGCCCCACTTCTTTCCTGGCCCCGTGTCCCTCCCGGACCCCGGTGCCCTCTACCTGAGGGTGCTGCACCCCTGCAGTACCCTCATAGGTTTAAGCGTCTCCCCTCCCTGGGGGAACCCTCCACCCCCTATCCCCACCTCGCCTCAGAACGTGCCACTGCCAGTCACCACTTGCCCCCGCTCACTGGGGCAGACTGCAGTATCATGGCTTCTCATCACCAGCAAGGGGGAGGTTGGCCTGCTGCCTCTCCCTCTGGCCCTGGGCTGCCCCTGCAACCCCTGGGTGGGGCCTCCTTCCAGGCCCCTACAGCCTGGGGCCTCCCTGGCTGGAGCCTTCCCGACTCCCTCTGCCTTGCCTCAGCCCTGCCCTAACCCAGGTACCTGGCTTAAGCTCCTGCAGCGAGGCCTATCTACCTCTGAGTACAGAGGAGACGGTCTCTCTGCCTCTCAGCCTCCCAGCCCTTATATCCTGGCTTGGGAGTGTTTGGGGCAAGGCCTCTCAGCTGGGCCTACTCCCCAATCAGGCCTGGAAGCCTGCTAGCTCTTGGCCTTAAGCCCTTCCTGGGCTATTTCCAGCCCCTTCCAGTAGGGGGCGGGTGGTCACCCCGCCACAGTCCCCATCTCTTATTATTGTGCTTCTGCTGCCTCCATCTTCTCTGGTTTAAAAGCAGCCTCTGAAACACCTTCCATCATCTCTTGTCAGAAGCTTCAGTGAAGGCACACAAAAAATTCATTGCCTCCATAGAAAGCTGTGGCCGTTGGTCTGGGTTACTGGGGCAAGCAGGATCCATACCAACAGCCCACCACCACACCAGTTGTGTCCTGCCAGGAAATGAATTTCCTGTACCTAGTTTATTTTCTCTCTCAGTTCCCCTGATTGGACAGATAAGTTGCCCCACAAGACCCTGTGAATGCGATCAGAGCGCGACACAGCGAATTGTAGCACTATGAATCTCAGGAAGTGCACCCAGATAGTTGTATTGCTTATTCCAGCCACATACAGCACCAGAGCGGATGAAAGATCTAACAGCAGAGTGATTATATCAGCCCTATGGTTATGTTAAAGTCCGTTATGCAAACTACATATTGACTAACCCACAATCACTTAACCAGTGGGGACCTAGCCTTAGACAGACTGAAATATACTGAGGGCAAACTTGATAATTGCCTACACGTTCATTAATGAACGTTAAAGCTACACAACAGGACCTCACAGCTATCTGTCAGACCTGAGCACAAGACATCTTATTTTCTTTTAGGAAGCTGGGTCGGCCACATTATATGTTGGAGGACAGAGGGTTGGAGCTTGAAGGGTTTCTTGTTCCTGATCTGGGATCTGTATTCCACCATGCTGCTTTGTTTTGATGAGTTCTGTTTTTAGTTCTTTCTTGTTATGGTGCCCTGATAACTCCAGGCCCTGGGCAGCCAGAATCTGAAAGATATAATTATAAGACTGAGGACAGGAACCAATTATTTCCCCTTTCTAACAAGGTCAGGAAATGGTAATTAAAATAAACTTCAGTTAGAAAAACGAAGTTTGCCTATTAGGAAATACTTAAGAACAATTATGCACGTTGGGAAAAAACTGCCAAGGTAGAAACACCATCGCTGGAGCTAGTCATGGTCAAGACCAGCTCAGAAAGAACACAGCCTGTACATGCTCCTCACTCCCCCAAGTCCCATACCACCACATTGTGAGGAAGCTACGCCTGTGCTACACCTCCTGGACCCCATGTCTGCTTGTTCCCAGACCCTGCCTAGACTCTAGCCCTGGCTGAAGAAAGTCTCCACCCCATACCAGCGAAAGACAAGGCAGGCGAGAAGGAAGTGGCTGCAGGGAAGAAGATAATTTGATGTTTTGCTTTGGGAAGTAGTGGTGGGAATCAGGATACTTTCCTCAATGGCTGCCAGTTGCCTTACTTTCTCCCTACTGGGGCTTTCTTTTGTGCTCTTTCCAGCTACTTCCTGCTGTTCCTCCTCTCCTTTACAGGTATTCTCCAGGCTCCTCCCCACCCTTACCAGCTGCTGCTGCTTTCTCTGGCTCACTCCCATATTGGCCAATTTATGCTGAACCTGATAAGCTCCTCAGGAACCACTTTCTTCATGCTACCTGCTACTTTCTGGAATCTGTCCCACAGCTCCCCTCCCTTTAGGCAGCCTCTCCTCAATCATGTCTGCCCTGTTCCCAGCCTGCCCTGCACTTTCTCTCTTCCCCAGTCACAGGCAATCTGACCTAACCTGTGGAAGTTAAGTGTTTTTGTTAAATAAACAAGACACTATTTGAATTATAAAATGGGAGGGTGGGCTAAGAACCATTTCTTAATCGGACCCCAAATGAGATGGTCTACTTGATCTGGCTCTGTGCTCCTTATTTAGGGATACTGAACTCTGTTCTGCCATGAAGCAGATGACTGGATAACCCACTGGAACCCCCTTCCAAAGGACTTTAACTGTGCTGATTCCCCGCAACAGAAAGATACATCCTCTACGTAGAGCATACAACTCAGCCCTTAGTTAGAAGTCTGGTTAGTGGAGATATTCAGCTCAGGAATGTGGGCTTGATATTTTCATTGCACCCAGAGAATTAAATTTTGTGTCTTGGGTAGCACAGACCACAAACAATTCCTGACATCCATCCAGGGGACCTCTAAAGGTCCTGTCACCTTGGCATTTATAAGAAATAAATTCAATATGAAGGGGAAGTATTGGTGGGGTTTTCAAGCATTGTACAGAATTCTCCCACCAGTATTTCATAGCATAAAAGCTCCCAGTGCAAACTGACTGGGTTTTGTTGGCTGCTTCTAACTCTCATCCCTTCTGTTTGTTTTCATTCTCTAGGTCATCCTGTCTTCAGTGAATAAGCAGGCACATTTTGCTCCGTTCATTTTCTTTGTTGAATTGCTGATTTAGAGCCAAAGATTTGTTTGTGCAGGTGACAATTTAGCTGCCTATTTTGTGCTACAAAGACACCAATTTAGATCCCATCCACACTATAAATGCAATGATGGCAGCAGAGCTGAATACAAGGTAGTTCAGTGTACCCCTTTCCTGAGCTTCAACATGATTCTTAAAATAGAGGTAGATTTCGTCTACATTGCAAAAGGGGAACTGTGCTTTAAACCAGGTTGGGGCTCTCAGATTTGGGGCTGAGGAGGTGGGAGGAGGGAGCCCTGTGAAAGAAGTGGTGAGGAGTTCAGGTTTGGTAGCAGATGGTGGTTGAAGTGGGATGGAGCAGTGGCAAGCAGGGCAAGGCCCTTCTGTGAAAGCCATTTCAGGTAACACCAGACCCACTGGCAAATGATTACATGCATCCTTAACTCAGTTTCTGGCCCAGTGTGCATAGCGTTCAAACAGTCAGAATAGGTCTAGGCTCTATTTTCTTAATCATGAGACGCCCAGAATCAAACCCATAATGGATAAAATAACATGCATGTGCATCGGTGTCCTTAATGGAGAGAACCCCCAAACTCTTCGACTGTGTGGCATGGGCCACATATTGCTAACAGAGAGTAGCCTCCAATTCAAGCAGTAAGGCCCCATGCTTTTAGAACAGGAGAATCAAAGTATGGGCTCTGCCGTCAGTGTGCAATGCCAGGTGGCTATGGTAGGCTGCATAATAGGGACAGCTACTAGAGACAAGATGGGTGAGGCAGCAGCTTTTATTAGATCAACCTCTGTTGGTGACAGACAAGATTAAAAGAGGCTGTGAGTGGGTCACAACCATTAGGGTGAGTTTCAACAATCTGTAACCCACCAACCCTCTATTTTTGTTCCATGACTGCAGAGGTGCCAATGGGTCATTTCACCTTGAATGGTCCCCCTCAGAGTATGTGCTAATTACTTGTGCTAAACAATCTGGTCCACAGCATTTAGCAGTGATGCTCAGAGTACTTTCCCAGACCTGAAGAAGAGCTCTGCATGGCTTGAAAGCTCCTCTCTCTCATCAACATAAAGTGGTCCAATAAAAAAAATATTACCTCACCAAGCAGTTTCTCTAATCTCCTGGAACCAACATGGCTACAGCTACCCTGCATAGAGACAAGCACAGCATACTTACATGGTCACAGGAATTGTTATAAAATAGGAGTGGGACAAATGCAGCACAGCAGAGGAAAGGGAAATTAGGATGCACAGGCAAGGGAAACATATCGATGGGAGCTGAAAGAGAACGACAAGGGCAGTAATATCCGTCTTTAAAGAAGAGCCTGGGTGATTACTGCATAAAGTCCGCATGTAATAGCTTTTGGAAGCTGTCACTGACCTCTTAGCCCTAGGTCTTGTGGTTTTTGAAAGAATGAACATTTAAAGTAAATAAACTTCGACAATCTCTGAGTCTTCTCCTCCCTTTCCCCCTCTCCTTCTCTTGGCCAAGGGAAGATAAGTTTATCACAAACATTTCCAAGACGATACATTGTATGAATGCACAAGGTCACATATTGGGTCGGAAGGCAGCAATTTATAAAGGAAAGCAAATTTTAAGCTTTAATCCATTTTCCCCCCCTCTATTTAAAATCTCTAAACGGACCAAATATTTTGAGAGAGAAAACTGTCTCTCATGCCTGGGCATTTTTAAGGATTAGCAGTGTCATGCTGTCTGGAATGGCTCATGGCCATGAGTGCCTACCACAGGGCAGACACCCCACACTGATGGTATGTTCTAGAATTAGATTTCCCCAAGCAATAACAAATGTGAACTCCTGAATCACTACCATAGTCTCACCATTCACTTACCCCAGAGCAGTTTGAATCTTAGCTCTCATATGAAAAAAACACAACACCCCTGTGTAGCCACTCCTGTAATAAACTAACAAAGGTTTAACAGCTAGGAAAAAGAAAGAGTTATTTATAAGTTATAGCAAGCAAACAGGTATGATTCCTAAAGATGACAGATGTGTTAGTCTATCAGTTCAAGATGTCTTGCAGGGCAGATCCAGGGGGTAACCTTTGGGGATCTCTGCGTCAGTTTAGAATCTCTGGCCCTGAGAGTTCACAGAGTGAAGAGATGGGAAATTTTCCTGTGTCTTTATTTTATTTCCTTTGTTCAGCCTCCAAATGCATAGGATGAGCTTCCTTGCACACACCCATTAACCAATCCTTGTATTGTGAAGTTCCTTGACATACACTCCCAAGCAGTCAGCTCTTTGTACAATTGGTAGGTCGTGGGGACAACACCAGCGGGGTAGTTTTGCCTTGTGGGCTTTGCGGTAGGCATTCCGCAGCTCCTTCACTTTAGCCCTGAACTGTAGCACGTCCTGGTCATGGCTCTTTTCCATCATGTCCCTTTATATCTGCCCCAAGGTATCACAATTCCTATGGCTGGAGTGCAGCTGGGAGAGGACAGCTTCCTCCCCTTAAACACTGATGAGGTCCAGCATCTCGCCATTACTCCATACTGAGGATTGCCTGGCGCATGGAGGCATGGTCACCTGGAAAGATTCGTGGACAGCACTCCACGCCTGGTTGAGCAAAGGGGGTTTTCAAAATTCCCAGAGAATTTAAAGGGTGAATCTGACAGTTGGTCACCTGAGGGTAGGGCAGTAGAATTCAAAGGATGACCAGAGTGGCTAGAACAGGCACTGTGGGACACTTCGGGAGGCCAATCAGAACGCATTAACAGACCAAGGAGTTCACTCTGGCGTTGCGGTGCTCCAGTGGGGGCACATCAAGCATTATTCTACTCGCTGAGGTGGCGTACCAGGAGCGCTCCAGTTGTGGAGTCCAGGTGCTCTACGTGCCTTGCCAGTGCAGACGTGTCATGAGTTAGAGCACACGGGGCTACTTTAATGCGCTCTAACTCACAAGTCTAGCCATGCCCTCAGTGTTTTTTGTTTGTTTGTTTGTTGTAGGACTCAAAGGATGGGGCTTCCCTT
The DNA here is from genome assembly GCA_032164245.1 of Sternotherus odoratus. Classification (NCBI taxonomy): domain Eukaryota; kingdom Metazoa; phylum Chordata; order Testudines; family Kinosternidae; genus Sternotherus; species Sternotherus odoratus. The sequence continues at coordinate 122,352,927 of JAVMKO010000003.1, forward strand.
GGGAAACCATGGAAGAGAATAGTAGGTCTCAAAAATTGTTGCTGCTTAGTTTTATCAGAGCCCTCCTTGTGAACCTTTCTGATTTTCTTTGGGGTAAGCCACAACTACTGTATCACTTTAGAACAGCAGATGACTATAAAATTAGTCACAGCGGGCAGTGTTCCCTAACAAATGCCCAAGGCATATTGCTTATTGCTAGTTTTTCATTAATTTCCCATTTTAGTCAGAATTTAAAAATCACATCCATTTCCTTACTAATTTGGCCTTCTTTTCCAGCTGTGCCAGAGATGGAGCTGGCAGCGGTCCCAGCCTGAACGGAGTAGAAAAATATTGGAGGAGGCTGTCCGTGCCTGGAGTCATGAGCTGCGCCCCCACTTTTCCACTGACTGTCAACATACAGGAGATAAGCAACCAGTCTGGGGGGAGGGGGAGTTATAGGAAGAACAGCAATGGCATTGTACATGAAACCCTATCATCTTACCTCACAGGGTGTGGGAGTTAAATCCAATCTGAGAAATACAGCATTCATTTCTGGTAGTAAAAATATAGGCAACCACATGCAGGAAGGCAGAGAGGAAGTTTTCATTAGGTGGTCTGTGCTTTTTTTATAGCTGCTTTCTAGTTTTTATGAGACTTTCTGTAGGCCTGCATGCAGGGGAACAAACTGATTTCCTCTACACTTTTGGCCATACATATATTTTTTTTAATGTCCCATCCATGGACAGAGTGTATGGTTGAGATAAGTGCTTCTCTGACCCCAGCATAGTTTTAAGCATAAGTATAAGCAATGCTCAGACCATAAATAAGCAGAAGCATTTTTAAAGGTATGATCTGAAAAGCTTTAGAAAATAATTAAAATATTTCCTTATACACCCAGAAACTGACTAGAAAGATGTAAACAGAGATGCAATCAACAAGTGCCTTAAGCCATAGAACCTATAGGATGGAGGAAGGACTCTGATTGGCATAGACTGGCACTCCTATTTTCAGAGTAGCCCTGTGCTCCTTTGAAAGACAAGGTGATGCACTGAGTATAATTAAAGGCAGAGTGCATTGTACTGCAATACATTCAAGCTTAGGCAGAATGACAGACAAGCTTGGAGAGTCTTTGTTATTTCTCAAAAATAGTACAGTTGTTTGGAAAAAACTCAACATTCCCCCCCCCCAAAAAAAAAATTATGGGGAAAATGTCCATTTGAATTTTCTCAGTAAAAAAGCTGTTTTCTGTAAGAAATTTTAAAGCATTTTAAAATGAAACATTGACAAAATGATTTTTTTCCAATTTTTGGAAATCAAAAGATTTCAGTTTTACCTTTTGATTGCCTCCCCCCCAAAAATCCAAAACCTGAAAATGGAAAACTGATGTTTTGGTTTCCCAAAACAAAGATATTTCATTTCTAAATTATCCAAAAATGTGTTTAAATTTCAAAACATCCATTCAATTTTTTAAAAAGTTTTGAATTTTCACAGTTACACTGTTACTCCAAACAACTATAGACTTTTCCAGTAAGAAAATTAAAATATTTCATCAAAATTTTCCTATAGAAATGCCAGTGTCAACAAAAACTACATTTTCTGATGGAAAAGTTTTTCAGTCAACTTTTTTTTTTTTGACTCTCTAGTAATATCCCAATATTTTAAAAATATAATAGTTTTTGAAGATGGTCATATCTGGGGTCTTATGCCATTCTTGGCACTATTGTATCCAAGTAGCTTGCACCAGCAGAATATGTCAACAGGCTTCTGTCCATAAGTAATAACTCAATTTGGGAATGTGAACATCAGAGACAGCACTTCCAGCCTGGAGTAGCTCAGCTTGTTTTGAAGTCCTGTTTGTGGGAGATGGTCTCTCTTGGAACTCTTTCTGTTCCCATTCTTCCCTTTTGGGATTACTTTTTTTTACCATTTTTTATCTGGAATTGTTAATTTCTATGGGCACTGAGCCAGTTTTTATATACATTTATAGCAGAAGTTTGTACTAGATACAATACTATATCTTGAAGACAGGATTTTTTTTACTATCTAGTTATGATGTAAAACAAAGGATATCCCATCCTGATGCTGGTTATATGATGGGACTTTTAATATCCGCTCCATCCCGCCCCCTTTGGTGGTCTTCTACTCCTCTCTCCCCCAGGATGGCCAAAGAGGGTTCTTTCAGTTTAAGTTTCTTGAGAGTTTAGGGCAAGGGTGGGAGGAATGAATGCTTAATTGAGCAGTGTTACAAAGGCAACCTCTGTTCTGCTGGGAGCATGCCTGCACATGAAAAGTGCCTGACTTTAAAAATAAAAAGTCTCATGATTTTTGAACGGTTGAGGTAGGCAATACCACATTCCCTTTTCTTTCATTGCACCCCCTCCTCCAAGCTGCCCTCAGTGAGACACATGGCAGCAGCCACCTCCTCTTCCTCCCGGCCAAGTGGGAGCGGTAGCAAGAGGCAGAAAAAAGAGGCAGCCTGGATGCCTGTTCCTCATCATAAACCCAAGAACTCCCAACTACTCTCCCAGCTGCCTGACAGCTTGTGATGGGAGATCCTGGGGAGCTGAGGGAGCTTGGGGTCAGTACTGGGCTCCTCATCTTGGGCCACCACCTCCTCCCAGCTGTTCCCTCCTGGCCTTGATGCAGCATGGGAGCCGCAGGAGCGGAGGCACACAGGGCAGATGGATATCTGCACAATGGCCTCAAGTGGCCAGGAGGCACCACCGCAAGCCTGGTGCCTGCCCACAACTCAGCTGGCTGGATACATGCCAGAGAATCCAGCTGAAATGCAGGCAGCAGCGAGAAGGCTGTCTAATGGGCGAGTTTCACAGGCCACACAGGACTCACAGACCTTAAGGTCAGAAGGGACCATTATGATCATATAGTCTGATCTTCAAGGACACCTGCCAGCCCTGTGTATTATGGGCAGGGTTAAATTTTCCTCGCATCTCCCTATTTTCATCACACATGTAACCAAAATAAAACCACATTCCTCAGTAGTTACACAGAGTCCAGGCATGGTATGTAGGATCAGCTCCCGCATTCACACACTGACTCAAAGTGTAATTCTACCCGTTTGCAAGAGAGAGGAGCAAAGTCTAATAAACATTGCACTTGCATAGTAACCTTTCATTCACGGGATCTTACAGCACGGGGTCTTATCATCCATGTTTTATAGGAGTGTAAACACTAAGGCAGAGAGGTGAAGTGACTTGCACAAAGATATATGATGAGTCAGCAGAAATCAAATAGAAACTAGATCCATGGTCCCGCTCTAACCACTCAACAACACTACCTCATAGCAGCAGGGATGCCACCACATAAAAACTGACAGGAGCAACATCCCCGAACTTTCAGGCTCATGGCTGGTTAGGATCTTTTGGGGGAGAGCACTCAAAAGAAATCACCAGGTGTTACAGGAAGTTGTGTCTGAGATTCCAAAAGGTAAAAAACTTATCCCCACAAGTCAGTACTGAAGAAGTGTCCCAGTCTGGCACTTCCCATCATCAACTGCTAGGTGTTAAATAGCTGGAGTGTGCCACTGGGTCTGTACATAATCATATATGTATCTATTAGGCCATGTTCAGACTTGGGTGCCTAAAGTTAGGCATGTGCAGTAAGTGATTTTTCTCTGTCACCCCATCTCCCACTGGTTTCTATGGGAGCTGCTGGTTCTCAGTACATTAAACTGCTGGAGACAGAAAAGTGCTGTTAGGTCTTCTAGCCCATTCAATGCCCACTGTAGGATTGTTCCTACAGTTTTAATGCAATTTTTTTTGGTCATCTACCTCCCATTCAGACATTGTGGAGGGAAGGATTGGAGAGCAGTTGTAGGTACACAAGCATATCCATATGACCTTTTGGCTGGCCTTCCAAATGCTGACCTCTGTGCCAACATGCCTGTCTTTTTGACAGACTTTGCTCCCTCAAAGTACAGTGTATTAACTTACAACTTGCTGTTTCAGGGCCTCAACTTTTTGGAACAAGACCAGTCTCATCTGTGAATTGCAATACAAATGCATGGTGTCATAGAAATAAGACTCGGTTCCTCGATACCTCTCCACTTCCCCCAATTATGACGGGAGAAAACTTGTACAATTCACGTTTTATTGTAAAATATTAAAATAAATTACATTTGACACAGTTATCCAATATTTACATACATTGTGATTCCAGTGACAAACAAAGAACGGACAGAAGATGTATTTGTTCATGTGACGGAGTGACAGAAGTGAGATCACCAGGACTGTATAGACTTTAAAAATTAGGGGCTCTTTTTCATCTATATATATTTTTAAGTTAAATGCATCACAATTAGTAGACTGAAGCTTAGAAGACAAGAAGAGTATAGAAAAGAGAGCTCTCAAGCTCCTATTAAGGTCAACAGGCTTCTGTATTACTTTTTTGTTCCTATTCTACTGAGAATGATGGTATAATTTTTATCTGTACCACTCAAATCAAATGGAGAAAAAAAAATCATACCTTATGCAGTAAGCACTGGTTTTGGTTTTATGACGTTCATTAAGTTTTGTGGTGTCCATTGACAGCAATGGATTCAGACAAACCCCTAGCACTGGAAGAACACTGCTCTTTTTGTTTATTACTCAGCAGTTTCGTACCAATGTATATCAGATTTGCTAGTCTGCCAGCCCCCCCTCCCCCCCAACACACATCTGTATCTGCCATAAATTTGTTTTTTTATTAAAGTTAGCCGCTGACCACATAATTCCACCTATAAAACTGAAATTACTGAAGAAAAAACCACAGCCCCAGTTCACAAACCCCAGGGGAATTCTAAATGTTGGCAAACAGTAAACTTAAGTTTCCTTGAGCTACTTCACATTATACAAAATTTTCCCAAAGCAGCATCTGGGAATTGAATAGGCACTTTTATGTTGAAGAGCTAAAACACAGGACACATTTCTAGTTCACCAAATGAGAATCAAAGGGCAAGACAACAATGCTAGTTAAGGCCCCAGGATGTTGCTTTTCTTAAAACGTGGAAGACAGATGGACAAAGAGGGCTGGCTCAGAACTCAATCAATTCTGAGATGGCACCAGATCTGAAAAATACTACTTCTTTTTTTTTTTTTTTGGGGGGGGGGGGGGGGAGATCACCTTTTTGCTATTGGGCTGGCCCTCTGCAATGTACCATTTAAATCCCAATTAATCTTCGGGTGCAAAGCAGGATTTAATTGGTGCATAGCCCTTGTGCTGGCCCATTGCAAAGAGGTGAATTTTGCCCAGTAGTATTACAGTAAGGCACGTGGGTGTGTTGTCTTGAGTGAGGTGTGTTTATGTCTCCAAAAAAGAATTCTGCACTTAGTTCCAGGAAAGTTAATCAGTACCTGAACATCCAGGGTGTTTATAATGTAGACTTTTATATTCTAGGTCAGGAAGGGCCAAATGAGGGCCACGTCAGCAGCTTGGCAGAAGGCAGAGAGCTGCACCTAACCTGATAACATAGAACAGATTACATCCCTCCACATCTTTAAAGACACAACCGCAGTTTGATATGGAGATTGTTCAACATTCCATCTCAGTCAGAGCAGCCAAGAGAAGTGTCTGGGTCATGAAATTTCTATATTAGAGAGGAGCCACATTCTAAAGCTCCATGGACCACACTTTGGCCATTCCTCTTCTCTACTTAACACGTAATACCAAGATGGACTTACTTTCTCCAGTGTCTCTTTCTCTCCTACCCTAACCCTGCAGTTAACTGTCACTAAAACTTTGATCTTTGTGTCAACAATGGAAGACAAGCTGGAGAACAAGAATAGATTTTTGGAGTGTTAAAAAAAAGAAAAGAAAAGTTTATGTATTTCTTTAATGAGACCTGCCCCAGTAAAAGTCACACTTCTATAAATGGAGCACTGCCTCCTATTTCTTATGCTTGAAAACAAAAAAAACCCCACAGTGGCATCAAGATACAGTTATGATTCAAAACCCTCTACACAAGGAGGCATACCTCAGGGACTTGGAGACATGCTGAAAGGTCGTGAAAAGAAAATCTACTAGAACTCATCAGAACTTTCCTAGTACACACACATTCATTCCACCCTGTTGCAAATCTGATCATCTAGGCAACCAAGACTACAAAAAGCAGTAAAAGTATGAAATTACACTGAGTTAGATACTCTCTTCAGCTAGAATATTGTAAAGGTGGAATACTGCTGAAACCAATTAAGTTAATTCCACATTTTTGCCCACAGTTTTAACAGAGCAGGATCTTGTTACAATTAGGTTACACATTTTCATGAACATAATACAAGTTTCCAAAGAGCAATCAATACAGACATTCCTTGTTTTACAGTAGTTGGCTTCAGAACTTCTTGTCAACATGATATCTAGCTGGAGTGCTGGGTTCCCACAGCTTCTCCTCCTAATGTGGAAGGAGACACCCATGATTCAAGCAGCAGCGAATATTTACAGTTATTAGTAAATTTAGTCATTCAAGATTAGTATTATAAAATTCCACACAATCCTTCTCACCCAGCTCTAGAGGCAGAAATATTTACCTCTCTCCTTCCCAAATCCATATATTTAAGTTTTAACTGTTCTCTGAATTTTCAAAATTTCTAGGGCATCTTGGAATGATTTAGAGACTATAAAACAAAAACAAAAGTTTGCCATTTTAAGTCCAAAGGTCTTGACAATTCTCTGTTCTAAAAATAGTTTGGATACTGGGACACTATCCTTTCTCCTCCTCCAGCATTCCCTCCTCCGCAGTGTCCCAGTATCCAGAGTAGCAGCACCTCTTGCCAACATGTAAAAAGAGTCTCATTTGAAAGCATTTTACATGGTATATGAGTGAATCTCTTTTTAATAAAAAGAAAAGATAAACATCTTACTGTTTTCTTTTTACTCAAAACATCTGGAGTTAACATTTTTAAAACACAGCCCACAACCAACCTCTAATTAGAGGCAAGAAATAAAATTTTCAGATATGCCCAAGTGACTTAGGAGCCTATGTCCCTTTTTCAAAAGAGACTCAGAATCCTAAGGGCTTGTCTACACAGAGTTACCATGCAGCAAGCCAGGTATAAATCTACAGTGCACTCGCTTGGTGCACACTAACTGGTCATGTGGATCCTGCCACAACCCACTAAAAGTTCCACCGTATGCTTTCATATGGGAATGTGTCAAATTGCACTAAAGAGATTTTAGTGCATGGTAACAGGGTCCACCTGGCCAGTTAGCATACAGCAAACTAGTGCGCTGTCAATTCACATTCTCATCTGTTGCACACTAATTCTCTGCATAGACAAACCCTAAGTCACTGGCTCTTCTGAAAATTTTCCCCAAGGTCTACCATTACACAACCTTCCTGGAAGTGGGGTAGAATAACCACTAAATACCTAAGTGGGTCATGCTTTTAAAAATACCATATTCAAAATATGACTGTTTTAAAAACTCTCTCAATGTCAAGTCTAATCTGAAGTACCAAGTTGGGGAGGTACAGCAAGAGTTTCTGAAACAGAGAGAGTGATCACACTGTACAGGTTTCTGTAGCAGCTTTTCAGGTCCCTTTGACAGGCATTGCAACATTCAGACAGGATCTGCTACTCAAAAGATCATTTTACTCAAAAGGACAATTTAACTAAAACTTCATCTGTACAGACAAAGAGTATTCAAGTATTTTCTCTAAAATACGACAGTCGAAGGACACTTTCCATGTAAAAAGTCCGTCATATCCTTTGTGCTCCTCTTTACTTTGACCAAGGTGGCTTTCCCCCCCTCACCTCCTTCTTGCAAAGTTCTTGGCTGCTGGACACACTGAACTTTAGCCACAAGTGCTTATCATGCCCCTAAGGATGATTTCATTCCAGGTAGGTTCTTGTTTGCTAAGCAGGCTCTCTTTCAGCCAGTTCCTTTGGTGATTTTCAGGTTAATATTTTTGTTCATAAATGCACTGTTCACCATTTACTAATAGCACTGGCATAACCTAGACAAACACCATGGTAGCTTTGAAGCTTCTTTGTTCACCTCTGCCAATGCACCTCAACTCTGACCTTAAATACATCTTGCTATTCTAGTCTCAAGCTTCTCTTGGAGAGAGACTAGTGGTAGCACGTTGGTGATGTGTGGCTAGGATAAGACCCCAAACTTATTTTCACTTGTGAGCTATGCAGGACTTGAATCCAGCTTTCCAGAGGTGAGAGGCTAGTGCAGTAACCTAACATGTTCCATAGGCCTAAACCAGTTTGTCTGCAACTGTAGAGTTTTATACACAAATGAATTCTCCCAGGAACAGCACAATAAAAAAATAGGTCCAGTGTAACAACTTTAGTCATTTCCTCCCACTTTCTTCAAGAACTACAGAGTCCGAAGAGGAAGCAAGATGCCTCGAGCTTTAAATCATCACCTTGCAACCGTTCTAACAGACAAGCAAAGCTGATTGGACTCCAAAAAGCAAACAACTGTTGATGACATTAAGACATAGGAGGTTTCTGGTTTGCATGTTAGAGGCGGGAGATGCTAGTAATAAATCTGCCTTTCTCCTGCATACATTTTGAATAGACAGTATTAACCACCTTTAAAAAACTACTGCCAGAATGCAGACTGCTTCACGTGGTAGCCGTTACATTGTTTACTGTGTTATACACATTCATCAGTTGTTCATAAGGCACAGAAATCTCCGACTCATTACTGGTAAAGGTAGATTCATCAGAGGATGGGAACTTCACCAGTTTTTTAGGAGTCTCAGTATCCTCTGCAAGATTGTCATCCATGGAGGACTTTGAAGTTTCCTCATCATCTGAAAGATCTTCCTCGTCATCTTCCTCCTCATTTACAAAATTTATATTGGCACTCTCAATGATTAAGGGTCGGTAATCCCTGGAGTCCCAAGCTTCCCCTTCTTCCTCGCTAATCCGGTCCAGCTGGTTTACAAATATGGTGCCTTTGAAGGGGCCATCTCCAGTGCGTTTGTCATTTAGGTGCTTCATGACGTGACAGTTTTTGAGTCCTAGGGAAACCTGGTCATAATCGAATGATTTGCTCTTTGTGTACGTCACCAGAGCATCCTTGTGGGCATTCTGGATATTTGGTTTGGCATTTTCTGCTTTAATCATTTTGTCATTGCTTGTCTTCAGAGCCTTCTTCCCAATCTGCTTGATGAGATCATTATAGGTCTCTTCCTTCTTGGAAAGGAAGCTGAAGATGTTCACATCCTTGGAGTTGCCCATCTGAAGGGATTTTTTAGAGGGAGAGTGATTTTCAAAGGACTCTTTCCTTTTTTTCCTCCGTTTCTTGATTGCTTTGTGGACTTCCACAAACATGCTGACCTTCCAATTGACAAAGAGTGAAAGCCAAGCTAGGCCCAGGTAGATCCAGAACTCCACAATATATCTGTAAAGGGCATGGTAGGTCACGTCTGGGTTTACACCTATAAAGAATTCAAAACAAGAAAAGTTATATAACAACAAGTTTAAGGAAGTTTTAGTCTGGATATAACTTGAAATCCAATGAAGAATCTTCAAGAGTTTTCAGACCACCATTTTCACACCTGCCTTCCAAGAGCAAAGCTGAAACAGAAAACACGTGGAGGTTTACATTTAAACTCTCCAGAACGAGACACTGCATATGAATGATCTTTCTTTTAAAGAACACAATTTTTCTAAAATGGGTTAGGGACAGAGGACAATCTAGTTATCCAAGCAGTGGTCAGTAATCAAGATTCTGGATTCTGTTTCAAACTCTCCAGGATAGTTTTGGACAAGATATGCCTAAATTTTCAAGAGTGCCCTCTAATTTAGGGCACTGAACTCTAGATATCTTGGGCTCAATATTGAGAGGTTCTGGTCACCCACAGCTCCCACTGACTTCAGTTAAGTTATGAGTGCTTGGAACTTCTGGAGAACAAATTCAGCTCACCAAAGCAGACCCTAGTTGGCTGAAGTTGGGCACCAAAGATTAAAGGTTCCTCCTTAAAGATTAGGCTTCAACACCTCTGTGCCTCATTTTCTCCCATTTGAGAAAAAGGGACAATGCTTGTCCCAGTGATGCTATGAAGCTTGTTTCTAAAAAGTTTTGATTGCTCTAAAAGTGTGTGTGTGTGTGGGGAGAGAGAGAGAAAATACTTATTACTAAAATTAGGATTATTGAGACAGCTATAAAGAATTCAATTGACTTTCTTGATGTCACCTAAAAGTTAAGGGCTCCATGGTTTCCCAGCTCTTTGGCCTAACCCAAGACTTTTTCACTGATGGGGTTAGATCACAAGCCCTCTGGGCACTCCCCATATGATGAGACACTATCAAAATCCTGTGGTTGCTCAGACCAGTGGAAGCAAGGGCAAGAACGGACCAGCATCTCCCACTCCACAGTGCTGAGACAACTCTCCTTACCCCCACCCCCATCTGCTTTCCCCCAACATCTGCGGAGCACTGAGCTCAGGGTCTAGGAAGTGCCATTTTGAGAAGCTGCAGGGCCAGCTCCAGAGTCTCTTGGAGTAGTGCTGATCTTTAATAAAAAGCTTCAGTAATGCAAAAGTCTCAAGATGCACCCAGATCTCAAGAAGTTGAACATCCCCCTCCCTCCCATTGACATTTACATTGAAGACAGACACACCTCAGGCCATATACAAATAATAAAATAGGGAATTAACTGACCAGCAACAAAGTCTCCAAATCCTATGGTGGTGATTGTGATGAATGAGAAATAGAGACCTTCAATGTAGTCCCAGCCTTCAGTCACCATAAAGACAAAGGGAGGAATGACCAGATGGACTAAGACTCCCCAGACAATGAAAATAGCTGTGCATGTAATTTGTGCCATTCGCTGTGAAGGATGAAGAAAAAAAATAATTCAGACACACAAGTCAAGTTTTCTTCCACCCCACTGCATGTTACAGTGTCCATCAATGTTAGCCCGAACTCTGCAGTCCATGAGCATATCAACAACCCTGCACGGTAGCTGCTGGAACGAAAGATAAGGAGTGCTCTAGTAGTAAGGAAGGGGGTTGCAAAAGGCCAGTGGAGGTAGGGGTGCAGTTGACAGAAGAGGAGCAAGTGATCAGTGAAGGAGCACTATGTGGTTGACAGGAGATAGCACTGGAGGAGTCAAGAGAAAAAGGAGAGCCACGGCATGTTCTATGAATTAAACATGCAGTATTCAGAATTCCTAGGCTTCAGTTCTATCAAAGGGTTTTGGGAATTACACAAGCTGCACTAAAGGGTAGGTGACACCACTAACACCTTTGAGAAAACAACAGCCCTGTCATCCATATCAGCCTGTTCATTCTCTAGAAGCAAAACTCATTCTGATGCAGAGGCAGAACTTGGTCCCCACAGCACTTAAGCTCTGTGACAGGTGGGATGTTGTGGTGGGAATAGCCATAAGAGTGATCACCATACACACTGCAATTCATAGCACGTGTGGAGAGAATTTTAGCACTTTCCTTCCCGTTTTCTCCACCAGCACCTGCACAAAACCCATTTACCTGCCTGCGTACACACACACACACACACACACATACATATATATATATATATATATATATACACATATATATATACACTTCACTCTCAATAGTTCATTGTACCTGCTTGGTTTTACTGCACTAACACTCAATTATAAATACCGATTATACACATTTTTGTAACACTGTTTTGTAAATGTCTCCATAGTGACTACAATATTATCAACTGTATGTATTACAGTAAAACCTCCATTTAACGGACTAATTCGGGCGAGGGGGTGTCCGTTAAATGAAAAAGTCCGTTATTTAATAATAATAAAAAAAAACCCGAGCTGTCGGAGCAACAGCCCGACCGCCACAGGGTCGGGGCGGCAGCTCCACAGCCCGCCCACTGCCGGGACCCGGGTGGCAGCCGGGAGCCGGCAGCCAGCCCTACCGTTGCCATGACTCGGGCGGCAGCCGGGAGCCAGCAGGCAACCCGCCCACTGCTTGGACCCGGGCGGGAGACGGCAGCCAGCCCGCCGGCTGCCTGGACCCGGGCGGGAGACGGGAGCGGGCAGCCAGCCCGCCGGCTGCCTGGATCCGGGCGGCAGCGGGGAGCCGGCAGCCAGCCCGCCCGCTGCTGTGACCCGGGCGGTAGCCGGGAGCTGGCAGCCAGCCCGTGACAAATGGATTTCGGATGCATCAGACTTGCTTAGAAATTTTGTCCGTTGCATCCGAAGTCCGTTAAATCGAGGGTTTACTGTACCATATAATCCAGAGGTCCAATCAGGGCCTCACTGTGCAAGGTGCTGTACAAACACTAGTGATCACGGATCCTGCCTCAGAGAGCTTACAAACGGGACTGAGTCCTTTCCTCAATTCAATCCATGTAATCTCATTGCAGAATATGATCCTTAACAGCCAAGTACACTACCCAGATTAGCAGATAGATGAAGAACTAGAAGTTCAAGTCACACACCAACCACACCCCGCAGGAGGAAAAACAAGCAAAAATCCATACCAGGCTTACTCCTCGCTTTGTTAGGAACTGGCCCAGCCTCTTGGCACGCCCACCGAAGAACTTCCCCAAAGCACTGATCCATGTCAAGCAGAGAGGAACTCCAAAGAGCCCATAAAATATGCAGAAGACACGCCCACGGGGGGTTTTAGGAGCAACATTTCCATATCCTGAAAGAGATAATAGATCATTTACACAGATGCCAATTCAAGGAAGTTCAGCATATACATAGGGAGTTGTTCTCTGACATCTGCTGTATGAGAAGCCTCAGGTAAGAAGCCCCAGGTAAGACATCTCTTTTATGAGATCTATTATGAACATCTAAGCCTTGCCCTGGTATTTCTGCAGATAAAGGAAGCCTGGGGGTGAAGCGGTAGAGGAAAGGTTGTGATAGAGCAAGTTGCCTTAGTCAGGGCGTTGGCCCTCTGATGGCAACAGAGCTGAGCAGATATTCTGAGCACAGCCCCAATAAAGACAACTAGTCAGATTTCTAACCCTCTGCCAAAATTTTCTTGTTTAAACCAGCTTTTGCTTTCTTGAACTTTTTCTGGAAGTTAAAGAACAATGAAGTCAGGTTTTTTTCCAAAAGGTTTTTAATAATAGTAACAAGCAGAACATAGTGCTGTATTTGGTTTAGCAGTAAGGTTTCCATCTCCCCAGGTCAATTTGTGTTTGCAAACTCTGTGTGTGTTCCTTGTCAGAACAAACAACAAACAGTGTCCCTGATGTTTTCCTGCATCTTGCAGGGCTTTCTGGACATATCAGCAAACACCTTCTGCAAAAGCAAAGGCAGATTTTGCAAGTTCTGCAACATGGTCTATCTGCATATCCGAGATGAGGAATAAGCCTTACGGTGCAATAGGGTTCCACATGAACAAATCAGCAGTGAGATTAAAGAGTGCACCAATTCTGCCCAGCTTTCTCCAAGAAATACAGGAGACACACAGAAAGGCCTTCAGATCAGTCTCTTTCGGTAATGACAATGCATTTATCAACAGCTTGTTTGGGATTGTACATGATAGGAGAGTTTCACAAACTCTTATCAATCTGTGTATACACCAAGCCCCAAGAATATTCCTTTAAGTTAAAGGCAACACTCTACACTAAATTTATATCACACAGACTTGAAAGTGTAAGCCTTGATTGGAACTAAGAATACATTAATCCCACCTTGTCAGCACACAGGATTGTAACTACTCAGCAAGGAAAACATTTCTATTATGTATTTCCAGCATTTGAGTGCTGTGGACGCAAACTGAAAAACTGCCATCGCCTCACCAAATGTGCCTAAAAGATTCATATTCAAAAGTTTTTATTGATTTGTATACACTTCCTATAAGCCTTTATCTTCCTTCAGTGGACAGCCAGTTGCATAAGAGGGTACCAGTTCATTGGATTTAAGGCCAGGAGACTTTAATGTTAAATACCCACCGATTGTTGTGATTACTGTAGCAGCAAAGATGACAGCATTCGGCCAATTCCAGTTGTTGAAGGTGTTGTTCCCAGTGATAGCCACCCCTTGCCCAGCAGCATCTGACACCACCTACAAGGAAACAATTTAGAGATAAAGTCATCTGGATGTAATGCCCAACACCAAGCTTGAAGTAGAAAGTTATACCCGTCAAGTCTTTCCTTTAGTTCAACCTTGAAAAACGGTAATGAAATTTTACTGGACACCAGACACAAAGTTTACTCTTCCATCCTTGCTAAGACTGGAGGGGGGGGGGGGGGAAAGGAGGAGACACAACCAACCATATGAATGGCCATAATGGGTCAGACCAATGGTCCGTCTAGCCTAGTATCCTGTCTTCTGACAGTGGCCAATGCCAGGTGTTTTAGAGGGAATAAACAGAACAGGTAACCATCAAGTGATCCATCCCGTTGCTCATTCCCATCTTCTGGAAAACAGAGGCTAGGGACACTTCAGAGCATGATATTGCATCCTTGCCCATCCTGGCTAATAGCCATTGATGGATCTATCCTCCCTGAACTTATCTAGTTCTTTTTGAGCCCTGTTATAATCTTGGCCTTCATAACATCCTCTGGCAAAGAGTTTCACAGGTTGTCTATGTGTTGTGTGAAGAAATACTTCCTTTGTTTGAACCTGCTGCCTATTCATTTCATTGGGTGACCCCTAGTTCTTCTGTTATGCAAAAGTAAACAACACTTTCTTTTTCACTTTCTCTACACCAGTCGTAGTTTTTTTTAAGACATCTATTGCCAGCGGTTCTCAAACTTTTGAGAACTGCGACCCATTTTTGCTTCCTCGGCTGCCACGGTGGACCTTTTTGTATGGCCGCCGAATGAATTACTTCCGCATTCTGTGGCTTTTCGGCAGACATGCTGAGCAGAAGTAATTCATTTGGCGTCTTTTAAGTGGCGCCAGGAGCTCGCAACCCCCCTGGAAGAGCTTGGCAACCCCCATAGTCTTTTCCAAGCTGAAGTGTCCTAGTCTTACTGATCTCTCCTCAGATAGAAGCTGTTCCTTACCCCTAATCATTTTTGTTGCCCTTTTCTGTACCTTGTCCAATTCCAATATATCTTTTTTGAGATGGGGCAACTAGGACTGCACACACTATTCAAGGTGTGGGTATACCATGGATTTATATAGATGGAATATGAGATTTTCTGTATTATTATCTATCCGTTTCCTAATTCCCAACATTCTGTTTGCTTTTTTGACTACCGCTGCACATTGAGTGGATGTTTTCAGAGAACTATTCACGACTCCAAAATCTTTCTTGAGTGGTAACAGCTAATTTAGACCCCATCATATTATGTGTGTAATTGGGATTAAGTTTTCCAATGTGCATTACTTTGCACTGGGGGACACCACTATTTATCTCTCTCCATTTTGAAAACCGACCATTTATTCCAACCCTTTGTTTTGTCTTTTAAACAATTACTGATCCATGAGAGGACCTTCTCTCTTATCCCATGACTGCTTATTTTACCTAAAGAGTCTTTGGTGAGGGACCTTGTCAAAGGTTTTCTGAAAATCTAAGTACACTATATCCATTTGATTATCTTTGTCCACACATGCTTGTTGACCCCTCAACAATTTCTAGTAGATTGGTGAGGCATCATTTCCCTTTGCAAAAAAACATGTCGACTCTTCCCCCCAACAAATAGTGTTCATCTATGTGTCTGATAAGTCTGTTCTTTACTATAGTTTCAACCAATTTACCTGGTACTGAAGTTAGGTGTACCGACTTGTAACTACTGAGATCACTTCTGGGGCTTTTTAAAGTAACTGACATCACATTAGCTATCCTCCAATCATTTGGTACAAAAGCTGTTTTAAATGACAGGTTGCATACGACATTTAGTAGTTCTGCATTTTCACATTTGAGTTCCTTCAGAACTCTTGGTGAATACCATCTGGTCCGGATGATTTATTGCTGTTTAATTTATCAATTTATTCCAAAATCTCCTCTAATGACACCTCAGTCTGGGACAGTTCCTCAGATTTCCCCAATCCACTAATGAAAACATGCTTGCCTATTAAAACTTTTCTCCACACAAACAGAGTTATGCAAAACTGCAGCAGTGTTTAAACCAGCTTACTTGGCTACAGTTACATGATTCCCCACACAGCTCAGGAGCTAACTCCCACATTATACTGGTGAAGTCGTATCCAGCTGGTGTCTAGCACAGCTACTGAATATGGTTTAGTGGGGACATATTCTGCAAAACAGTCCATCAAATTTTAAAACTTTCAAACATTATTAAAAGGCTGAGAGTAGCTTGGACATGAGCAGGGCCTAATGGAATCCTTTGGCCAAGCTACACAAATTCAAACACAAAAGAGCACAGGAAAGTGCTAGTTCAAAACTGGGCTCCCCTTGGTTTGTTTTCCTTTGCTTAATTTTTCCAAGTTATTTCATGCTATCTGGCCTCTAGTTTCTTGCTCATTCAGCTTTCTTTCTCATAACCTGTCTTTGTATTAACTGATCTGAATGCTGAATGTTTGTTTATAACATTTTGTGGTGGGAAGGGTTAATATTTTTGTTATCAAATCATCAGCTCAGGCCTAGAGGGCACTGAAGACTCATAAGGAATCCTTACATGTGTGGGGGATGATCTGTGGAGGTATTTTGGCCCAGACCAGCGTTTCCCAAACTGATTCACAGGGAGGTTGCACTGGAAACAACACCTAAGCCCAGTGACCATAGATAATTTGTATAGAAGTTTACAGGGTTTTAAATAAAATAAAACAAAACTAACAAATAATGCATCTGACCACAGTTCATATATATAATTGAACCTCCCTCACCAGAAACGGTTGGTTACTCAGTTCACTCTTATGCCCTATATACACTAGTGAGCTTATAGCAGCAACCCTCTACCAGTGTACTTGCACTGCTGTAAGATCACTTGTGTAGCCATTCTATGCCAACGGGAGAGAGCTTTCCTATCAACACAGTGCTGTCGGCACTTCTGTGGGGGAAATTATGTCACTCAGAGGGGTCTTCCTTCACGCCCCTGAGCAACATAAATTATATTGACAAAAGTGGTAGTGTAGATATGGCCTTAGGATAGGTCTTCACTAAAATTTTGATTGCAGTTAATTCAAAGTAGTTAACACATTTGTAAAAGCTGGCATGCACACTCCCCATGCATTTAATCCTGGCTATAAATGTTTGTTCTTTATCCTTAATTGGCAATCAATTATCTCAATTAATTAATTCAAAAGTCTAGTGAAGACAAGCCCTTAATAGAATCCATTACTGATTAGTTAGTCCTTACTCAGCAATTCAAAATGCAGTTTAGGACTTCTCAGGTTGCACTCCAGGCACTTTTAATGTAGGCTAGTCTAAATCTAAGCACAGAGAAACCATCTCTTCTAGGGTCAGAGACAATACATTGTGTACTGTGTGTTCTCCTTACACTGGCCAACACCTTGCAGGTGAGTTTCTCTCTCTTATCCACGCACCTACCCCTCCTTCCTTGCCAATGCGGGTCAGATACTGTACTTAGCACAGAGACCCAAACTCAACTTATAAACACGCAGCACGAATTAAATAAATATAACAAAACCCAGGTTATTTAATTTTGAGCCCTAATACTTACAACTACCCTTCCTGCAACAACATTGTCCTCAAAAGTGCATTTATTGGGTATGTGGTGGAGAAACACAATTTTTTTAACAAAACCTGCTTTTCACTATTGGAGCCCATTTAGAGATAAAAAGAAGGGAGTTTTGGAGTTTGGATGAAGGAATATGACTATAGACCTCTCTTCTGCGGAAGCCTGACAAGCGTGCAAGATCGTGTACAATATTTGTTGTAGGCTAAAGGCTATAGCTAGAGGCACAGGTAGAAAACAGGGCTAGCCTGCTGAGGACTCTTATCAGTTGATAGAAACCACAAAGGTGAGTGTTGCCGTAGGCAGATTTGTCGAAGTCACAAGTGCCCCAGAAGGAGCAGGTGTTATAGACACAGCAAGGTTGACGGAAGAATGCTTCCATTAACCTAGTTACGGAGGCTGGCATTCCTACAAGCAATAGAAAAACCTGTTCTTTCATTGTAGGAAGCATTTGCGTTACAGCGCCACAGTTAAGCTGCTGTAGCCCTTACTATAGACATGGCCTAAGTCTTTCAATTACAGCAGCCAGTCAGGTCATACAAAGTAGAAATACAGAGCCGAATGCCAGCTGACAGCCCATACACTCCTCCTATGCACGCTGAGCAGGAAAGAAATGAGAAAACGAAGGCCTACATGAGAAAGTTGCACTGGTATAAACTAAGGTGCCGGTTTAAACTGCCTGTGTGGACACTTCTTTGATGCAAGAATGGCTTTTTTGTTTAGTTTAAGTCAGTTGGGAATAGGTTTAAGTTAAACTGAAATAAGCTACTCTTGCACCAAGATCAGCGAATGTCCATACAGAGCTTTGTACCAGTCAAAGTTCAACAGGTGTGCTTTCTCTGTAGACCAAACCTCAGTGAAATCCCCAAATGAGGAAACTCTTGGAACAGATGAACAATTGTTTATACAACCTTCTGATCTCTCCTTTTTTTGGAGGTGCAGGGAGGAAATGAATGGAGCCATTCCAAAATGGAGTTCATCAGCTCTTACTAGGGACTGCAGACAGCTTCAAAACCTCACAAATCAGTGGTGTCCAAGGCAGCTGACAGATACAGGGAACTCTGCATGGATGCCTGAACTTCATCCAATCACCTGGAGGAGATGTATATTAAAACTGCACTAATGCCATTCACTCTCCAATTACATCCCATGCTCCAAAACAAACTAATCCAGTATAATTCCTCACAAGACAACTGACCTTAAAATAAACACTGAATCCTACATGTTGAAATTTCAGTCTTCATTGTCATTGGGCCATTATATCATACCACATTACTGCACCCTCAACTCCAGCTAAGGAGGTCTGTTTACCAGTCTGTGAAAGCAGTTAAGAGCACTATATGCAAGTGGTGGTGGTTTTGGTCATGTGAGGGGGAAACAGCTCAAGAGGAAGAAGGCAGCTAGAATGGAAAAGAAGCCCACACCTGGATTAGTGCCCTTCACAATGATTCAGTTAATGTCTTAAGACAGACACAGGATCAGCTCTTCTCAATGCTGTGTAAACATTTCAAAATTTAGATTAATAGACTTTCCCTGCCAAAGCCACGCCTCCCTCTTGTCCACAATGACATTCAATTATCTATGAGCTGCAGTCTTGCCTGACGGTCTCCACTTTCATTCTTGTCTTAGTACCTTATAAGCCTGTGTGCGGATGAGAGGCCAAAAGGCACATGCAACATATACAACCCAGCTGTAGTAGCATAAGATAAAACATGCTCTTCTCTTTCCCTCCCCCACGTAGTACAGAAGTAATGTCCCTTAAAATACCACAACGTGAAAATTTCTTGGTAGGGACCAAAACTATTACTATTGGTAGGGATCAAAACTATTACTTGGTTAAGGTTCCTCTGTAAGAAAAACATGCAGCCTTGAATCACAGGCCATGTGTTTGATCATACCAGTATGAAATAAAAGCAGACAAATAAGTTAATCTTGGCAGAGGGAAATATATGTAGCCATTTTCTAAGCAGAGTCCAACTTCTCAGCCATTTTGAAACAATTATGTCTTTTTGACATCAGCATCAAGCTGACACTAATACCATTAAACAGCAAATACACTTTTTATTCAGAAGTTTGTTAGACTGCTAAAATCTTTTTGAATTCAAATAGATTGCGTCAGAGACATCGCTAACTTTGCTATTCCGCACTCAAGTATATCATTTCCTAGACCCAGGGAGTTATTACTGAACATAAACAGGGATTCTACAAATGGAATCCAAGAAAGGGAAGAAGTTAATACATCTTTCAATTTTATCAACTGGAACGTGAATTTTTAGAAGACAAAAGGTCATTCCAACATAATCAAGGTAACAAAGTTCTCTCTCTTTCCAAAGTACTTCGCCAGGATAAAATAATGCTCCAGTGCAGTCTCAGGTTTCCTTCAGTGACATCTGTACTGTTAACTATTAATGACTGACTTGACTGAGGATTTACCAAAGGTCAAAGTGCCAGTCCAATAACTTTCTCCCCTCTGCCCAAGGCTGCATATACAGGAGGTTATCCATGCTAATGGTTAAAGAATTTTAGACACAAGTGCCACTTAAGATTGTCCATCAAAATAAGGATATGCTTGCAAATAAGAACAAAAGAACACACATTTTTTTAAAAAAAAGACAAAATTTGTTTGCAGGAAGATAAAAGGGTAAGGGAAAAAACAGATATTATGGCTAGATAGATGGATCTCTCTCCTGAGATCTTCCTTTTCTGCTAGTATGGAAAGGAGGAGAAAGAAAGCTCAGAGAGCAAAACAAGAATGTTTGGGAAGCCTTCTTATACAACCAAACCATACACACATATATGTTAACTGTGCCTACACCAGCATTTTCCCTTCAAATTTCCCACCACTTCAATATCAGCACAGCTCCAGTGCTAGCGAGGATGAGAGTGTCTCTATAGACAAGCCACCTGCATTTCAACTTTCAGGCTGTCTGCAGGTCTCTAAGGCGGTTCAAAGGCAGCCAGTGGGTCGGTCTCAACTATTGCAAAATCTGCTGTTAGTGCAGTGGTTGGAAATTTGAATAAAAATGGTATTGTAGACAAGGGGACAAAGGAGATCATGCCCCCAGCCCTCTGAGAAAAGAACAAGAGAATGGTGGGGGCTTGGATGAAGAATACAACCGTAGAATGCCAGACAAGCTTGGCCAAAGTACCCTCCCACTGGCTTGTCTATGCTATTATTTAAAAGCACCCAACCATGTTAAATTACAACAATTTAAACAGTAGGGAGCTGCCTGTGTGAACAGGAGCGAGCCATACTGTAGCGAGATATACAAAAGGCATGCCACTTTAGCCCTAGTTTTTAAACTTAAAAAAAAACAACCAGACTTTTACGTTTTGTCTTTGCAAATAAACCTGTACATGGTCCACGGTTTTATTTTTCTTCTGTTAATCAAACCAAACATGTAACATAGTTATAGTCACATTCACATCAACAAGATGCAACTCCGTTAAACAAATGTAGTCAATTTTGCAACACAGCAGGCCTCTACAACCACAGAATACCATTCAGGAGCAAATGGACACTTTATTTTATGAAAGTCTGGTCACATATATATTAGAAAAAAAAAATCCACATTACATCTCTCTTCAAAAGGGAGAAAAAAAATTGACACTGGCCACACACTGTCTCCTTGTTTAGACACCTGCAGTGATTTTCTGGCTCATCTCCCATCCAGGTAACACTTTAATTGGAGTGTTATGGCTGTAACTAGCAGAGCATTATCTGAAGATAAGTCAGTGCATTCAAAAATTGTAATCTGCCCAGATAAGGCAGAAGAATGAGATGTACATAAAAATCTGCTTTGTTACAGCAGCAACAGGTTTTGCCAAGTAATGCCTGTTATCGCTCTCTGCTTGTGGCACAAGGCTGATTGAATGTCAGTGCAAGTAGAACACCTACCCTGTTTCCCCGAAAGTAAGACATCCCCCGAAAATAAGACGTACTTCCAGTTTTGCCTCTCGTTGTAATATAATGTAATGTAATTTTGGGAGCAAAAATTAATATAAGACACTGTCTTATTTTCGGGGAAACACGGTAGTAAGAAATACTACAGTAATAGTTAAGGAATTGGAGAGGGTTGTATGAACCAGTCCCCATTAACCTTTTAGGAATCATGGATTTATTTTTTTAGTAAACTTGGATACACTTGGAAAGGAATGGCTGGGCAAGGTTACATAAGCAACAGCAATGGAGATTTTCTGAGCATTAGCCAGGTGGGAGAGCTGAACATGGTAGGTAACTACAGGGATGCTACAAGCCAGAATAATTCACCCTGCCCAACAGGCACTTGATTTCTGCCTGTAAAGTACAGCAAGAAACCACTTGCCCCAAAGACTATGTCCCCCTTTAGATTAGCTGCATTTCATCTCTTCCCATAAACCCAGTCAAGTCATTATCCAAATCATGCTGGGCAGATTTGATCACACAAGCCAGTGGCAGGTGCAGAGATAATCTCTGCACATTCTTTCCTACATTTATCCATTAGATTCAGTGCCCCTTAACCTGTAATTTGTTTTACGTTGCACTCATTGAACAAAACAGTTTTCCAAGTTTCCCACTTTCATGGCATTTTAAAACTTTGGAGTGTGAACAATGATCCTGTCCTAATATGAAATAATTCTCTTTAGCTAGAGAGAGTCAGAGTAACCGAATTCTTTAAGCCTAGAATCAGTGCAGTCAGCTTTCATTATACTCTCACCATGGCAGCACCATACTTACTCTATATGCAAAAGTGGTCAGTACTGAATACTGCATTTGAGAGCACACTCCATTGGTTAAAGCAGTGGTTGATGTGCGCTGTCAGTAGCCCTTTGCTTTGTCCCTTGCTCTGACCCTAACATTGAATGACCTTAGATGCATTAGGCTTTGTTGACATAGAAACGTCATCGGCAAAACTTTTGTTGTTCAGGGGTGTTTAAAAATGCATACCCCCTGAATGACAAAAGTTACCGACAAATAGCACTGGTGTGAACAGCGCTTTGTTGGCAGGAGCGCTCTCCTGCCGACAAACTGCTCGTTGGGGGTGGAAGATTTCTGTCAGCAGAAGAGCTCTCTGCCGACAAACAGCAGCTACACTGTGTTGCTAGGAAGTGGGTAGTGTAGACAAAGCCTTACTTCACATCTCAATGCCTCATATTCCTCATCTGTGAAATGAGGACAGCCCCCAGAGGTATTCTAAGAGGTTAGAGGCTTTCAAAGTGCTTTAGAGACCCTCCAGTAAAATATGCTAGATAAATGCCAGACATAAGGTAAA
The DNA here is from genome assembly GCA_032164245.1 of Sternotherus odoratus. Classification (NCBI taxonomy): domain Eukaryota; kingdom Metazoa; phylum Chordata; order Testudines; family Kinosternidae; genus Sternotherus; species Sternotherus odoratus. The sequence goes on from JAVMKO010000003.1 coordinate 122,375,668, forward strand.
TGGAACTAACTGATAACACATACAGTAACAGTATTGCTTCTTGGGATTGCATTCTGTTCCTCAGCTGAAGTAGACTGTATACCTCACACTCTGAAACATATGCTAAGCAGGCATCTAAAGATTTTTTTATGCAATCCTCAAATCATTTTCCTAATCAACTACCTTCTACATAATACACACTTAGTATTTGGTTCCTTTACAGCAGACTCAGTTAATATTTACTGGCCCAAGTCACCAAAAAGCTCTGAATTCCCATAACCTGCTCATGTTTCTTTTCATTACTTGCTGTACCTCAGATTTTAACTGAGATCTCATTTTTCATGCCTATATCCAGAGACTTGAATGTAAATTTAAAGCTAGAAAACACCATGGATCAGTTATCTAATCATGGGTACAAGCAATACCAACAATTCAGCCAATCACAATAAAATGTCCAGAGGCATGGGGTTTGCATTTATAATCAGATGAAATTTCATACTGCCATTCCTCTTTCAGCAGAATCCAGCAGTAACAGAGTGAAATAGCAGCGGACAACTAATCCTCAGGCAATCGGCACCACAGTCACATCTTTGATTTTACTACATTCCATTTCAAGAGGGGAAGAGAGATCAAATCAACAAATGAGGAAGGCGCCCCAGGGCTAGTTATGCTTGTATGGATGCATTCACAGGGTAGCAATGGCTCAGTCCAAGGGGAGAGAAGTCTCCACCTGTATCTACTGAAAGAGAACTTCCATCCCTCTTTCTTACTTTGAAAGAGCTCACTCAGACCCCTCCAAAAAGTCCTATATTAATGCAGGTGAGCAAATGCACATCCCCAAGACAATAAGAGACTCAATCCCAACATGTAGAGTAAAGAAGGTAAAAGCAATTCATGTTGCATTATCTCCAGATTCAGCCACTTAGAGACAGAGGCCTAGTATATATTCAGAGTTGCACTAGTTTAATGCAAGGCATTATTTATGGAATTGAGTTAAAATAAAATCAATATAAACCAGATTATTAACCTAAATTAAACAGAATTAAGAGTGTCAGCATAGGGTTTTCACACTTTGAACTACATTGACTGAAAGCCACACCTAACATTAAACCTGTGCAACTATTGAACCTGGTTAAGCTCAGAAACCAAGAGACAATATTAGAAGGATGCAAAGCCCTTTGTATGCTAGTAAAGAAATGATAAGTGTTTGGCACTGAAAATAATCAGAGTTTATATATTCAGTAGTTTGACTATAATATATTGACCTTTGCAATATTGAAGAAGAAACTGATTCACAGGTTCAGTTATTCACTAAGGCAATTTTCTTTTGGGAGATTCAGTTAGTGTGAATGAGTTTAGCCACATTACATATGATGGAGTTAAAGTCTGAAGATTTCAGCAAACTCTGAGTGAATCAGTACTGCTGGACAGTATTCCCCACTTGGCTGTAGCAGACAGAGATTATTGTGTTAGTTTTTAGCAATGAAGGTTTCATTTTATGAACTCTCACAATCTAGCCTTTGTTGTTGGACCTGCAGTACTACAAAAATGGATTTAAAGCCAACAGAGCCCTTTTATGTACTGTGACCTGATGCAGTACACAGGGTAAAATAAATATTCTTGTCTGTAAACACGCTTGGGATGGAACAGAAGGTGATTATCTGATTAGTGACTTTATTGAAGTGTAAACTTAGGGCATGTCTTCACTACAACTTAACGTCAACTTTAACGACGTTAAGTCGAAATAAACGTGTACCTGTCTTCACATACATGCCATTAAAGTAGATTTAAAACTCCTGCCTGACGAGAGAAGTAGCGCTAAAATCAACCTCTCTAGGTCGATTGTGATGTAGTGAAGAGGCATCTGACTTTAAGCCTCCGACCTCCGAGCAGCCCCGCGCCCGAGCAGCCCCGCGCCCGCCCGCCCGAGCAGCCCCGCGCCCACCCGCCCGAGCAGCCCCGCGCCCACCCGCCCGAGCAGCCCCGCGCTGGACCCCCCGCCCGCCCGAGCAGGGGGGGGAGCCAGCGCGGGGCTGCTCGGGGGGGCGCGGGGCTGCTCGGACTGGGGCTGGTCCCCTGGGGAGCGTGCCTGGCTGCCCCGAAAGGTGGTGCCAGCTGGGGACTCCGGGCACTGTGGGATAACTACCCACAGTGCAATGCGGGCTATGTCGACCACTTCAAAAGTTGAAGGACAGACAGTGTCGACCTGCTGCTGTAGTGGGGACACACTAAGTCGATTTTCTAAAGTAGACTTTAGAAAACCGACTTAAGGGAAATCGACCTACTGCTGTAGTGAAGACATACCCTTAGACATTATGGTTGCAGTACGGGAGGTCTAGCGTTTTTAGTAGGAGGGTGGTGATGCACTGGAATTGGTTACCTAGGGTGGTAGTGGTGGAATCTCCTTCCATAGAGGTTTTTAAGGTCAGGCTTGACAGAGTCCTGGCTGGAATGACTTAGTTGGGGATTGGTCCTGCTTTGAGCAGGGGGTTGGACTAGATGACCTCCTTAAGTTCCTTCCAATCCTGCTATTCTATGATTCTGTGATTAATCTGTTTCTGCCTTTTTCCTCTTGATAAAAATTTATTTCTACACAAGTTTTCCCCTCTTATGTCTTCATGTCTGCCTAAAGGGGCTCCATTTTATACTTTCCCCCCTTATTTCTGAAAATAACCACTCTACTGTAAGGTACCCTTTGCATGACACCATCCTTGCTGCTGCTAGCCAAAAAAAACCCCACCAAAAACAAAGTGGCATGGGACCAAAAATATGGTCAAGAAGTGGAGAGAATACAAAAGGTTACTACTACAGAAGGTCTGTGTAGCAAAAATGCAAGAATGGTGGCGAAGGGGAAGAGTGCAGCTCATAACTTCAGGGACAGTTGAAAAGCTACAAAGGAAGGAACCAAAGCACGTGTAGCCATGTTCAAAACAGTTGCATCCTTTTAATACTCTCCTTCTACTTTTGTATATTTCTTCCAGTCATTTGGCATGAGGCAAGTTGTTCATGGTATGTGTGCAATGTATGAATTCTCAGGAATACAGGACAATGACTCCTTCCAAATGGATCCAAATCAGCAGGAAAGCACACGCTTTTGGTTACTGCCCATCCCAGTTTTCCATCTCAGATATAATGACAGAATCATCATGATTGTTCAGTTGGCCTCTCAGTCCTCAGCTGCTTGAAACACACTGGCACATGACCAGGGTCAGTATGCACAGCCAAGGAAGCAAGCCTTTCAGGAAGCCTCAGGCACTTGATAAAGTGTCTGCGGGACTCTGGAAATCAACAGGACTGAGGACGGTTGACCTTTCATTTCCCCTCTCTCTCAACATTATCTGGGGCTGGAATAGGATTTTGATGTTCATCGGGATAACAGCCATGCCAGATGAAAAAAAAAATTTTTTTTTCTCAGGAGAGTCCTGGATTTCCTAGTTTGCTTTTGTGGGAATGGCTTGTGACCTTTTTTTGTAGAAAGAAAAATAAGACAGGTTAACCACATTGTCTCAAGCTAACAGACAACACCCTGGTGCCTTACAAACCTGTGAGAGCTTAACTGTCATTTATGATCTATGTCAAATCTAGCAGTTAGGAGGCGTGTGGGGCAAAGCCTCCAGGATATGAGTCAGCAGCAGCATTCATTTGCACCTGCACAAGGGAAGGATGGTGTGTGATAAATCAAGTGAGAAATAAATTCCAGATTTTAAGTAAAAAGACATCCGTTGGCTGCACAAATTCAATTCCTGCTCAACCAAGCGTGTTGTAAACAGACCGTCAGTTAGAGAAAATGCTTTGAGAGGCATCTCCTTTAGGGTAATCAGATCAGACCCGATTTTATAGGGACAGTCCTGATTTTGGGATCTTTTTCTTATATAGGCTCCTATTACCCTCTACCTACATCCTGATTTTTCACACTTGCTGTCTGGTCACGCTAGTCTCCTTCCAACCATCTAATCCGAGCACTCCAGATTTCAAGGGTCTCTGCATATCCTAGAATTTCTGTACTAGTTTGATTCTTCCCAAGGATAACATTAGCAGCAGGATATGATCATTACAGTGAATAGTTTATGACACAATGGGGCCAATATCAGTAACAAACTGTTGAAATTTGCATGCAGAGGCTGCAATGTATTTAAATTAATCTGGTGTCATGAAGGTATAGGAATTAGGTGTTGAAAACCTGCAAATAAGAATAAGCCTAATAAAAACTATAGTCGACAATACCTGAATAACTAATTAGTAACACATATATAATATCACTGGAGAGAGAGTTCCTCCTTCCAAAAATCGCATACAACAGGTGTTAGCGACACTGTTTACATTCCCAGATAACACATTGACACATAGACCAGACACATTTTTTTTCTTTTGTAGTCATATATTGCCATTAATTAAATGCTATCAGCTAGCAACAATCATTTTCTCTTATTTTTTTTTTATCTTAACAGATTCCCACAGCAGGCCTAAAGCAAAGTTAACTAAGTTTCAACTCCTCTTTCCCCAGTCTTATTCAATGTGTGGCTTTGTGTTCTACAGTGGAACACTAACAGGCTTTTACTTTGGGGATGTATCAAAAATAATCCAGTCATGGGTGTGTCAACATTTTAATGTACAATTCGGAAGTGTGCACATGTGACCTGCTCAGTTTTCCTCAGTCCTCAAAGGAAGGGGAATGTCTTCTCTAAACAGGGGTCAAGTCAACATGATGTGACAAGTTTTAACAAGACGAGTGGCAACTTCCTGCTACCGCACAGCAATTCTTTTAAACAAACCACAGATATCTTTATAGGCAGAACATCAAGCTTTAATGAGCCGTTAGACAAGTCATAAGCAATTTAGTTATCAATTATTTAACTCTTATCAAAATAAGATAAAATAATAATAAAAAAAAAACAACAAAGAACTTTGGCTCCATGGTACCTAACACCTGTAAGTGGTTAAGCTAACAAGCTGCTCCTTTTCCATTTGCAGTCAGTTTCTCAGCGTTTCATGCTAATTATGCAACAGTGAAGCTCTGCACATAGATATTTGGAAGATCCAAGTTACGCTACCTGTACGCTACTTGTACTAAAGTTGCTCCTAACTTTACTCTGGGCACAACCAGGACTTAAATCAGAGCAAATTTCTCCTTACCTCAGACAGCCTCCAGCTCATATAGAGCCTCCAGCTTCATATACAGCTGTCCCTGCCTCTGAGTCTGATATTTAAAGCATGCAAGTAAATACAATACATGCCTGGTTGCTGCTTTGAATATTGGTTTTTAAAAGGACAAACCAGATACGATGTGGGAGGTAGCAGGCCAGACTATTTTTCTGTCATTTTTCCAGCCTAGGTCTACTAATTAATTGTTCAGTATCTTCTAAATTCCCCTTGGGTTTTTAGAAACCACTAATGGGGATTTTTTGTTCCTTTCCTTCCCCATTTCTACTCCTTGCAATACTGCTTTATCAACAGACTGGCTAGTTTCAGTGAAGGAAACACCTAACCATCTTGCACTGCACAGGACTTTAGAACCAATCGGGTTCCAAGGAAAGCAATCAAGCGTAGATTAGGAGGGGGAGGCTAAGGATCAGTGCTGGAGGTTCTTCCCAAATCACTGATTAACCAGAAAACATGGAACATATTGTTCTAGCATAAATACACGAAGACCAAGATGACAAAGACAGAAAAGCACGTAAGAAACTTTTAATGAGTTTTGATATGGCAAAAATATTCTTGCCTCAATGACTGCACCACCCACTCCTTGCCTTGAGGAAGGCCATGTTTAGTTCCAAAATAAAAATCAATGTGGTTATCTAGAACAGGGGATTAAAAGATAAAAAACCATGCTCTTGCAACACAAATGTTAACATTATTGTGGCTCCCGGGAAGTTAGTTTCAGGTCTTTGTACAGGTGTGAACAACAACTAAAGGAGATGACCAACAACTGACAAGGCTTTGAGTTTCAAGAGTATCTATTCTGGGTACCCCAAACCACTAGGATACATATCATAACTGGGCTAAGGGGGAGACAGTTCTCCAGGACTGCAGCCTCTGACTACATGAGCACTACCCCAGTAAAGTTACTGAAAGGAGTTCGGGATCAACCTCATACAGACACTACTATTTGCATCTTCACTGAACTTTAGACCTGCGTGTATGGTCTATAGACAACAAGCAGAAAACATGGGGAAAGAATCTCCTTTCAGTTCTACATCATTGTACTGAAGAAAACTTTTGTTACTTCTTTGACTATGACCAATACTAGCCATTTCTGGTTAATAAGTTACAGGTCATCCTTGAAGAGAATGACTTGTTCTGATAAGGGGTTGATTAACCAATCTTCTTTTTAAGGATCACCTATTCTGGTTAAATTGTAAACCTCTGACAAGAAACAATTGAGCAAGCTCTCTAGGCAAGAGAAAGTGAATGATCCTGGTTATTAGGGAGATTCCTGTTCACAACACTGATTTTCTGAGACCTGCCAGGGGAAAATGGGCAGGAGTTTGTTTGGTTAAATCACTCTTTAGAAATCAAGTACTATGATGCAACACCACAAATACAAAAAATAGTGGATTAAGATGCTGCCTCTAGCCACTGTCTTCACTGCAGATGTCCCTGTTTCACAAATGAAACAATCCAGTTCCTCTCTAACTGCAGCTGCCGGAACAGTCAAAAATGAAGTAATAAGCTTGATACTCAGCACCCAGAACAGTTGCTGCTTTTAAAAATCCTCCCTCCCCACAACTATAACTTTTTTCTCCTTCCCATTGCTCATAAAATCCTCCCCACACCACAAAATACACAGATGAACATACAGACAATTTATAGGGTCTAAAACAGGGGTAGGCAAACTTTTTGGCCTGGGCTGGGATCGAACGGTTTGGAGAGCAGGAGGGGGATCAGGGCTGGGACAGGGGCTTGAGGAGAGGCTCAGGGGTGCAGGCTCTGAGCAGTACTTAGCTCAAGCAGCTCCCAGAAGCAGTGGCATGCCCCTTCTCCAGCTCCAGCCTATGTAGAGGCACTGCCAGGTGGCTCTTCACACTGACCGAGCTGCAGGCACCGCCCCTGTAGCTTCCACTGGAGCACCGGAGGGGCCATTGAAGTGTGTGTGTGTTGCTCATGTCCATTCCATCCTAGGTGTGTGTGTGCTTGCCACATGCACCGGTGCTAGAATTTTCTCTCTCAGTGGTATCCATAGGGGACTGGTTCTGGTGACATCTGGAGTGGCTCGCATATGCGCTGGTATAAGCCGCACCGGTGGCTCCCCCCTCCCCCAAGTTCCTTCTTGACAGAATTCTGACAGAGGGGAAGGAGGGTGGGTCATGGAATGGACATGACAACAGCAGTTACAAAAGATTAGAATTGTTTTTTTCTTCTTCAAGTGATTGCTCATGTCCGTTTCATTGTAGATGACTCCCAAGCAGTATCTCTGGAGGCGGGCAGGAGTTAACGGATGTGTTGATTGCAACGCAAGTCCAAATCCAAGCCAAATCCAGCGTCATCTCTGGCCTGCTGGGTAATGGCGTAATGTGTGGTGAACATGTATACTGAAGACCATGTTGAGACCCTGCAGACATCCTGGGATAGGGACATGCGCCAGGAAGGCAGCCGAAGATGCCTGAGCCCTAGTAGAGTGAGTCTTCACAATTGGTGGAGGCACAGCCTGCGCTGATTCCTAACAAGTGCAGATGCAGGTGGTGATCCAGTTTGAAATCCTCTGAAAGGACAACAGAAGGCCCTTCATCCTGTCAGTGATTGCAATAAAGAGCTGAATCTATCTGCGGAAGGGCTTGGTGTTCTTCAGGTAGAAAGCCAGGACAATCCTGACATCTGGAGCATGCCGGTGTCTCGCCTCATTGGTGGTGTGAGGCTTTGTACCGAACACTGGGAGGAAGATATCCTGGTTGACATGGAAGTGTGACACCACCTTCGGCAGCAAAGCTGGACAGGGCCGAGCTGAACCTTGTTCTTGTAGAACTCCATATATGAGGGCTCTGAAGTGAGGGCTTTAATCTCGGAGACTCGACTTGCCTCAGTAATGGCTACAAGGAATGCAACCTTTCACGGCAGGAGGGAGAGGGATCAAGAAGCCATAGGCTCAAAGGGTGGACCCACGAGCCTGGAGAGGACCAGGTTAAGGTCCCACTGGGGAACTGGGCCCCAGATCAGCGGAAAAAGTCTTTCAAGGCCTTTCAGGACCCTGATCCTACCATGTGAGAATACAGATCTACCATGGATGCAGGATGGAAAGCAGATATGGTTGCCAGGTGCATCTTGATCAAGGAAAAGGTGAGGCCGTGGTGCTTCAAGTGAAGCTGGTAATCCAGGATGGACTTCAGGGACATCTGGGTTGGGGAAATATTCCACTTTGATGCCCAGCAGGAGAAAATACTTCCACTTTGCCAGGCAAGTCGCTCTGGTGGAGGGCTTTCTGCTCTCCAAGAGAACCTGCTGTACCTGACTAGTACAGGCTTGTTCCTCTAGGTTCAGTCACACAGCATCCAAGCCTTGAGGTGGAGAGAAGTGAGGTTCGGGTGCAAGAGCTGACCATGATCCTGCAAGAGTAGATCTGGGTGGCTGGGAAGTGGTTGGGAAGTGGCCTTGGATCCGCTACTGCCAGGTCCATGAGCATGCTGAACCAATCCTGGTGCGACTATGCTGGGGCGATCATAATGACCTGCACCTTGTCCCTCTTCATCTTCTAAAGAACCTGGCTGATGAGCGGAGCAGGTGGGAAGGCAAACATCAGATTCTGCCCACAATAGAAGAAAGGCATCAGAAAGCAAGCCTCGGCCTAGACCTTGTAAAGAGCAGAACTGATGACACTTGCTGTTCTGTCTGTTGGCGAACAGGTCCACTTGGGGAACTCCCCACTTCTGAAAGCGCATCCTGACAACCTCCCAGTAAAGGGACCATTTGTGGTGAGAGAACAAGGACCTGATGAGGTGTGAGGCTTCCCGGTAGAGTGCATGCTGAATGCAGAAGTCCCATAGATGAGGGCTTCTTGACATAGAGACAATGAACAAACTTCCCCCTGCCTGTTGACATAGAACATGGAGGCTGTGTTGTCTGTCAACACCTGCACCACCCAACCGGACAGTTGGGGAAGGAAGACTCCGCAAGCCAGGATGGCTCTAAGTGTTCTGATATTTATATGTAACACAAGCTCTTCCCATGACCATAATCTCTGAGTCTGCAGTACACTGAGATGCACTCCCCAACCGAGGTCGGACACATTTGAAATCAGGGAGACCATGGGTCGTGGGATCACAAACAGGCACACCTTCCATTACCAGAGCTGAATTGGACCTCCACTAAAGTGAGTTAAGTACCTGTGGTGGGACTGTGACAATCTTGTCAAGGTGATGTATGGCCAGGCAGTAGACCAACATCAGCCACAACTGAAGGGGGCGCAGACTGAGTCTAGCATCACGGACAATGTACGTTCAAGCTGCCATGTGCTCCAATAGTCTGAGGCAGACCCAGACAGTGGTCTGAACCTGGTCTCCGTCAGGAATGCTCTGGCTCGGATAGAGTTGAGTACTGCTCCAAAAAAATTCTATCCTTTGAGCAAGGATTAATGTTGATTTTTGATCATTTATCAACGGGCCTAAAGCTTGGAAAGTGGCCCGCAACTTTGACACTGCGTTGGACCTGAAGTAGACCTTGATGAGCCAGTCGCCGAGGTATGGGTAGATCTGGATACCGTGACGTCTGAGGTAGGCCGCCACCATTGACATGCACTTTGTGAATACCCCCGGTGCCATTGCTAGGCCAAAGGGAAGCACTGATTGGTAGTGGGCTGTCCCAACTGCGAAACGTAGGAACCGTCTGCGTCTCTGGCATGTTCGTTCGTGGCCTGAAGTTCTTACAGAAGCAACACTTGTCTTTGGGGCTTTAGACAAATAATTGGCATAACTCCATCTATACTAGGGGCTTTTGCTAGCACAGCTCTGTCACTCAGGGATCAAACCTTATTACACCTCGACCAAGATAGTTATGCTGGCAAAAGTTTGTATTGTAGACATGGTCTAAGGCCACTTTACTTATGAATGACAGCGTGCACAGAGAGGTTAAATGTACTTTAGATTCAGAGGCTTAGTTAATTTGACTTAAACTTCCCTCAGTTTCCCTGAATAGACATGCCATTAGAATACTGTCGTCTACATTGGAAAGATATTCCACAATAAGGCAGGGTGTGTATTTAAAGCAGAATAGCGGTTTTGAAATAGCTGCATGTGTGGATATTTATTCCAGAATAAACAGTGCCTTTTTCTGGTTTAGTTTAATCCATTCTCAAAGTGGATCAAACCAAATCAGAAAAGGGATGCAGTATGGCCTAGTGGATAGAGCACTGCCAGGGACTTAGAAGACCTGCGCTCTATTCTTAGCTATGCCATGGACCTGCTGGGTGACCCGGCGCAGGTCAGTTCCCTTTTCTGTGCCTCAGTTTCCCCATCTGTAAAAAGGGGACGCTACTGACCTCCTAGGTAAAGTGCTTTGATATTTACTGAGCTAGGTATAATTATTATTCTGGAATAAAAATATCCAGACAGTTATTTTGGAACATCTATTATTCCAAAATAACTTCATGTTTAGACAAGCCCAGAGTGGTTGATTCTTGAAGTGTCATCAGAGGCAACTTGAAGAGCTAGTTTGTATTTGACTTTAAGACATTATTTCTACAGCACCATGCATGCACAGAGACCACTTTATACATAAACTGCCTGCCTTGGAGAGCTTACAATCAAAGTTAGACACAGGATAGCAAGGGATAAAGTGCATGAGGTAGGGAAGAGATGAACAATATAATCTTGAGAATTTCTAGTGCGCTCATTCTCTGCATACTTTTAACAATTATGTAGTATAAATACAAAAGAGCAGAGTATACCCTATCCAAATCAGACAGTTATGTGCCAATTGCCTTAATAGTTCAAGTTACCAGATGCTACTTAAAATACAATATGTATTTGTATACAATGCATTCCAAAGGACCTATATCTCTTCAGAGGGACAGTGTCCTTCAATGCCACTGTAAAGTAGTCTAAACTATTTGCTCAACCAGCATTAGGTAGCATCTCCAATAAAAATACTCTGGCTCCACTATACTGATGCTGGCATTATTCCCGGAGTGCATGGGGGGGAATGCAATGGTGACCAGAAGTTTTGGGGAATTCTGTGACATTTCCAACCATCACATGGAAAATTATAGCTGAACTAGAAGCAATAATGCAGTGAATCTGGCTGACAGGATTCGTCCTAAGACATAAATGCCCTCTCTCTTTTATTTAAATTTTTGTCCCTTGGCATAAAGAACGAGGGCTGAGAATTTGAAAGGAAATGGAAAATATCTTGGAAAATAATGATCATTGACCTGACAAGAAAACACTCTCCTGTGGGACATTATCTTATTACAAATAAACAGGCAGAGAGTAAGCGAATCTCCACTCACTTAATCCTCCCAACCCCCCTTTTCATTAATCTTCAAACACTGCAGAAGTCACAAATTGAGAAACAGGAGTCCCAGAAGGGGATTTTAACTGCGCTTAAACCACAGATGTATTATTAAGTGATGGATGTTACACACACGAGACAGTATTTGCCAATGGTAATGTGCCTGTCCAGGTAGATTAACATCCAGAAAAACAAAAACAGACCCACTAGGATCCAACTGACTTGACTTAATTCTGTCCTCTCATAGAAGGAAACGGGCTCAGGCAAGATGAGACATACAAAGTAGACAAATGGGTACAACTTTTCTCTTAATGGTCTGAAGACAGAATCAAAGTAGAGAAGGAGATGTCAAAAACTGCTTTGGGCCTTGACCCTATGCCCTTTGAAACGAATGGGAGTTTTGCCAACAACTTCAATGGGAAAAAATAAGGTCCTTAATTTGTAGTGTACTGTTTTGAGATAAGCCATTGCAGTCTTTCTGTAAGCATAGAGGTAATGACAGAAGCAGTCAGCAGGAATGTTGGATTTACCTTTCCTCATAGTTTAAAAATGAATAGATGTGGGAGTGATGCCATACGAAAAAGCCGTTGCAGAGATCACTCATATTGCTCTACGGCACATACTGTTAATAAAAAAATAGAAATCCTGAGTATAGCCAACCATTACCACCTCACTGGGTTTGTGGACAGCATATGCTTTGAACTAATTTCAGCTCTGAGTCTATGAACACCTACACTCAAGTTTAACTGTACACATGAATAGATCTATGGCTTTAATGTGAACAGGTCCCTCTGTGGTTCACCATCCAGTTGTATTGTCCAAAAGAGCTCTGAAAAGTTCTACTCACCAAACACAAGTTATTCCCCGCTACCCTCCATTAGACAAGTAAGGTGTTAACATTATCAATCATAAATCACAGGAGAGTAGGATTTTCTGCATGGCCGATCGATTTTATTGAGTTTTGCAAAGCTGCTCAAAAGGACGAAGACAAGACAAAGATGATGTATTCTGAGGAACAAATCATTCCAGCTCTGAAATTCTCATGATAACTGCTCTGAACGTTTCTGCTAAATACTATTGACAGCTTCCAACACTCTTTGGAACAAAGAGCAAGTTATTTTTATATAGAGCATACAAGTAACATCCAACAATCATACCTTTCCATCAGCATGTTTCAAAGATATGCAGGAATTCTCCCTCAAGGACTGCCAAAATGTTACAAAGGTGTGTCAGAACAAAGAAAGGCCAAATCAATTACCTGGCACATCACTATGGAGATAACGCAGCTAATAAAAAACAAAAATAAAACCAGCGTGCAGTAGAAACTTGCTCATTTGCATTTCTGTCTGGGAGACTCATTACAAGATGCTAATTCTTTGGGCAAATTAAAAAAAAAAAAAAAAGGAGCATGAATCACAAGATATATTTTCTTCCCTTGACGTGTGCTTCAGTGGTGTCCAAAACGGATACATATTTTTTATGAAGTCTTTATAGTTCAGTATAAACCTCTGCTATTAAAAAAGTAGAATCAAGCTGCAGATTTCTTTTTGTGATAATCCGCATGATTCTTGGCTTGTACAAAGTGCTGTATTATCAAAAGTTTGGACACGTCTGATACAAAATACAAAGCTGTCCTCAGATTAAGGAAAGTTTGTATGCAAATATTTTAACTTATTAATTAAGACAGGATCAAAATCAAGGTATATAGTGCAACTATAAAAAAGGAATAAAAATAAAAAGCAAAACCAAATCAAGATATCCCCAAGCTATACATTAAACAAGAGCAGGGTGTTGTCTACATAGTTGTTGTGGCAAGAAAGACACTAATGTCATTACTTCCACTTTAAGAAGATTCATTTATAAACACACTATATTTTGAGTTTACAAGAAACAGTTCAAGAGATGTTTAATCAACATGTAAATACTTAAAAAAATCCCCACTTTATAAACAATAAACCTTAGTTGCACTCTGCCGAGTTCTAGCTTGATTCCTGCTGATGGATTTTAGCATTCCTTCTTCAGATTCACTTCTTCAGAAATTGTCAGCAATTATACAGCCAGCCTTTCTTGCCACACAGCCCCTTCACCCCTTCTCTCCCTTCACCCCGCAAAAGAGATTTAACTTTCACAGCAGTAATCTTCCTCATAAGGGTGCTCAGCATTAGAACCACTGTTAGTTTTTGTTCCCCCTCTCCCTTTTAAAAGGAAAACAGAGATCATACCACTGCTCTTAGGCCATAGCTACACTACCAGGACTATGCGGGCTTAGCTATGGTGCTGTCATGATGCCGGCATAAACCTGCAGACACAGCCTACACTGACGGAACCCATTTCCCCAGCCAATGATAGCTAGACAGAGTAAAGCATTCTTCCATTGACTTAGCTGCAGGTTCACCAAGGGGTAGATTGGCACAACTGTCATTCAGGGTCATGGATTTTTCACACCCCTGCACAATGTAATTTGAAAGTATAGACCAGGCCTTAGTCTCTCTCATGCTTTTAGAAAGCAAAATATATTAGCATTTTTGTTTCTTCTTTAGGGTATGTCTTCACTACAGCAGTAGGTCGATTTCCTTTAATTCGATTTTGTGAAGCAGACTGTATACAGTCGATTTTGTGTGTCTTCACTAAGCACAGCAAAGCACAGCAAGTCGACAGTGTCTGTCCGCACAACTTCTGCAAGCGTCGACATAACGAGTGTTGCACTGTGGGTACCTATCCCACAGTTCCCGGAGCCCCCAGCAGGCACCATTTCGAGTGCTGCACTATGGGTAGGCATTTCCAAATTTCGCGCCCTTTTTCCACGCTGCCGACCTCCATTACGAGCGGAGCACTGTGGGTAGGCATCCCATAATTCGCGCCCTTTCTCCGTGCCGCGCTAACGCCATAGCACTGCAAGCATGGAGCCCGCTGACACCACGGAAACAGTAATGGCCATTGTGAAGACCTCGATCACGGTTGCGGATTTCATGCTGAACCATCTGCAGAGGAATGCGATCCGGGGACAACTGCGCTTTCTGGACCCCGACAACAGTGAGGAGGAGATGGACCAGGACGTGCACAGCAGGGACAGGGACACTGCCGTTTTCGGAAGTAGGGCGACTGACAATCTGTCAAATTTGGTGGCAATGGGGCAGGCTCAGGCCATCGAACGCCGATTCTGGGCCAGGGAAACAAGCACGGACTGGTGGGATCGCATAGTGCTGTGGGTCTGGGATGACTCCCAATGGCTCAGAAACTTCCGCATGCGAAGGGGCACGTTCATGGAACTTTGTGACTTGCTGTCCCCTGCCCTCCGGCGCGAGAATACCAAAATGAGAGCGGCCCTCACAGTTGAGAAGTGAGTGGCGATAGCCCTCTGGAAGCTTGCAACGCCAGACAGCTACCGGGCAGTCGCGAATCAGTTTGGGGTGGGTAGGTCTACAGTGGGCTTTGCTGTGATGCAAGTAAGCAGGGCAATCGTCGATCACCTGCTACACCGGGTTATAAACCTCGGAAACCTGCAAGCTACAATAGATGGCTTTGCCACCGTGGGATTCCCTAACTGTGGTGGGGCTATAGATGGGACTCATCCCTATCCTGGCACCGGACTACGAGGCCGCCGAGTACAGAAACCGGAAGGGATATTATTCAATGGTCATGCAAGCAGTGGTTGACCACAAGGGACATTTCACCGACCTGTACGTGGGGTGGCCGGGAAAGCTTCATGACGCTCGTGTGTTCAGGAACTCTAGGATTTTTAGACAGCTGCAGCAAAGCACTTTCTTCCCCGACCAGAAAATTTCCATGGGGGGTGTGGAAATGCCGATCGTTATCATTGGGGACCCAGCCTACCCCCTAATGCCCTGGCTTATGAAGCCCTACACAGGAGCCCTGGACAGGGGTCAGGAGCTGTTCAACTACAGGCTGAGTAAGTGCAGAATGGCCGTAGAGTGTGCATTTGGCCATCTGAAGGGGAGATGGCGTTCGTTACTGATTCGCTCAGACATCAGCGAGAGAAATATCCCCATTGTTATTGCTGCTTGCTCTGTGCTCCACAATATCTGTGAGAGCAAGGGGGAAACGTTTATGGCGGGCTGGGAGGCAGAGGCAAATTTACTGTCTGCAACTTACCAGCAGCCAGACAGCAGAGAAAGTAGAAGAGTGCACCATGAGGTCCTGTGCCTCAGGGACGCCTTGAAAGCCAGTTTTATGAGTGCCCGAGATGGCGTTTGAGAACCTGCTCCCTTGCTGTGCTCTAAGCCTGCTGTCCTTGAACCCTCTTTCCCTCCTCCCTCCCCATGCTTTCCCTCCTCCCTCCCCATGCTTGCAGAGGAAATAAATTCACTGTTTGAAAAATCATGGTTCCTTTATTGGTTCATCAGAAATACAAATACAGGGGATCACGGTCATGGTAGCCTGGAGGGAAACCAGTAGTCGCACTGGGGGAGGAGCGGACAGAGGAGGGGGGGGGAAGGGAGGAGAGGAGGGGTGGCCAAGACACAGCAGCTTTTAAAAGTTTTCAGAGAAGGTCAGCCTGCTGCTGCTGTTGCTGCTTCTGCTGGCTTGTGGGGTGGAGTGGATCGGTCCACGGAGCTTGCCCCCCCGGGTTCTCACCCCGCGTTTGGGTGGGGAAGCTATGGGACTTGGGGAGGAGGGGGGGATTGTTAGACAGGGGCTGCAGAGGTGATCTTTGGCCCTGCTGCAGCTCCACCAGAGATCGCAGCATGTTGCTTAGGTCCTCCATTATACGGATCAAAGCATCCATGCGTCTTTCTTCGCGGTCCTGTCGCTGCAGCCACTGTTCTTCCCTCTTTTCTGCCGCGGCTCTCGATTCCTGCCTGTCTCGATTCCTTGCCTGCATCTCTTGATTCCTTGCCTCTATCAATCTTTCCCTCCATTCCGTCTGGCGGGCTGCCTCAGCGCGCGAGTTCTCCAGGAGTTCACTGAACATATCATCGCGCGTTCGCGTTTTCTTTTTTCGCTTTCGTATCTGTGATGCACGGCGCAAGGAGCAGGACAGGGGATTCTGAGATAATTGTTCATCTGTGAGCGAATGTGGGCAAAGAAAGTTTGAAAGTTATGAGACAGATACATTCAAGGTTAGGAGGCAGATGCAGTCTCGGACGGTACACAATGGGAGTACTATGCCATTAAAAACCTCAGTATTCATAGGCCTGATATGATGTCTGTACAAGGTCATGTTCTACACCTAAAAGTGACTGAATAGCTCACAGAAAAGTCACAGCATCTCAGACACATATGCGTGCCTCAGGCCAACACGGCTTCTGAAATCACCGTGCAGCCGGCCATGGTAAGTTAAAAGCAGCACTTGCATATTGTAGAGTAACCCCACCCCCTTCTCCCCACCGCGTGGCTCCCACTGAACCGCAAACTGCAAAACAAAGGCCAAAAAATCTCTTGCTAAGGGCTAAGGGGTGGTTGGGGCTCTTCAGACCACTTGCAGACTGTTCAGATTCCCTGCTAGCTACCGCTACGGGCTGGGGGGGGGGGGTGTTGGGTGCGCGTTGGATCTGAAGCGGAAGCAACCGCTTGCAGACTGTTCAGATTCCCTGCTAGCTACCGCTACGGGCTGGCAGGGGGTGAGCGTTTGGGGGGGGGGGTTGGTCGGTCCTCAGCAGAAAAGAGTACTTTGCAGCTGGGAATCTTTATCTCCCTACTAATTGCAGTCCGTATTTCAAACAGGCAACCATGAATGACATCACTTTGGTGCGAATTTCTCAGAGAGATAGAGAGCGCATGCTCCTTGACTCCATGCAAAGTCCTGGTCCCTTTGCCGCAATGCTAGCCTGCTCAATGATACCAGACTACTTACTACTTTCGTGGCGTGTGATCGTCTCCTATCATGGGAGACCACATAAGGCGGCTCTCCCCAGAAATCTGCTGCGGAAGATTCATCGCTACCTCCTGGATAGCTTCATTGAAATGTCCGTGGAGGACTTCCGGTCAATCCCGGAGTATATTGACAAACTCTTTGAGTAGAAATTGACCAGCAATGAAAGCACGCTAAGTCCTTAGGGCAAGTTACTCATTAATAAATGCTTCCTTTAAAAAAATCACGCGTCATGTAATCCCTTAAAAAGAAATACTTACCCCCCTGGGAGGCTTGGGAGGGCGCTGGCTGCAGGGTGATAAACAGCTCCTGGCTGTCTGGTAACACGGTTTCTCTGCTGGGCTCCTGCTGCTCCGTGAAATTTCCCTCCTCCTCATGGTCGTCCTCATCGGAATCAGTCTCCTCCCTGACGATTATCCCATCGATGGAGTCCACGCAGACCGGTGCGATGGTGGTGGGGGAGCCCCCCATTATCTGATTTAGTTCATTGTAGAACCGGCATGTCCGCGGCGCGCCCCCTGATCGTCCGTTTGCCTCCTTGGCTTTCTGGAACGCTTGCCTCAGCTCCTTTATTTTCACGCGGCATTGCTGGGCATCCCTGTTGTGGCCCCTTTCTAGCATGGCCTTGGAGACCCTGGCAAACATGTTGGCATTCCGTTTGTTGTTGCGTAGTTCCAACATCACGGATTCCTCTCCCCAGATTACGATGAGATCCAACACCTCACGAGTGGACCATGCTGGACCTCTTCTCCTCTGGCTGGTCTTCAGGGTAGATGAGCTCTGCATGGAGTCTTGTGATGCTGAGCTCTGCATGGCGGCTTGTGCTGCTGATTGCTCTGAATGGCGACTGAGCTGTTCAGGTGAGCTGGCCACGCTGACCAAACAGGAAATGGTATTCAAATGTTCCCGGGTCTTATCTACCTGGCCAGAGCAGCGAGTTCAGAGTGCTGTCCAGAGCGGTCACAGTGGAGCAGTGAGGCAGTCCAGAGCAGTCAGAATGGAGCATTGTGGGACAGCCTCTGGAGGCTATTAATGTCGGTTGCGTCTTCACTAGCCCACAGTCGAGCTTGGAATGTCGATTTTAGCCTTACTTCTCTCGTCAGGCAGGAGTTACAAATTCGATTTTGAGGGCCCTTTAAATCGACTTTAAGGGCATGTATGTGAAGACAGGTACACGTTTAATTTGACTTAACGTCGTTAAAGTCGAATTAAAGTGGTAATGAAGACATGCCCTTAATGTACTAAACAAGACATATGAAAAACGATCATCATATGGGATGACCATTAAAAAAAAAAAATAGGGAGGTGGGACTGTATTTGGGTTCCTAGAGAAGAAATATCAGTTGTTCTTTCAGTGCATGACTCTGTTGCTGCTTAGGGGATTGCCACTTTTGTCATTTTTTCAGTTTTATTTCACATCATTTAACTACTGTGTCCCTGCTGGAAAATACAGCAGGGCTGAAAGAGGCACCTTTACTGCTAGAAATCAGTTTCAAAGCTGTTGTAAGGCAAGTAAGTCTTTAATTGCTCAAACTAATCAATTTTTTAAATAAGACAAGACCAAGGACCGCATTCTCTACTCTAGCGAAAAAACACAGGATGGTAAGAGAAGGAAGGAAATGTTGCATGTATCAGCCCAGCCAGGTTTCCTCACGCTGTAAACTATTTGGGGGAGAGACCACTTTTATTTTACAGCACAATGGGGTCCTGATCCAAGATTAGGGCTCCTAGGTGCTATGGTAATACAAATAATACAGAATAATGCCAGCCCCAAAGAACAGGCAAAAAATTCAGCCTCCTAAAGCAGAAGACAGCCTGCAGGGTCTCCAGTGCCTCTGAACAACCCTGCTGCCCACCTTTCCCCATAGATAGTATTACAGCTCCTTAAGTCATACTGCTGTTGGTCCCAAGATCTATGCAGTAGCAGCCACGAAAGGGATATAGTGATTAATACTTCTTGGAACAACAAAGAAATAAAAATAAAACCATAAAGTTTAGAGTACTTGCCATTTGCAAGATGTAGTGTGAACATGACAGTAAAAATCATTTAAGCACTTAGACTTGGTCTATGGGGGGTAGGGGGGAAATCGATCTAAGTTATGCACTTTCAGCGATGTGAACAACATAGCTGAAGTCGACGTACGTCAATCTATTCACCGCAGCATCTTCACTATGGTGCAGTGACTGCTCCCGCACCCCCGTCGACTTGACCTGCGCCTCTCGCGGCGGTGGAGTACAGGAGTCAACGGAAGAACACTCGGGTGTCAATTTATCGCATCTAGAGTAGAAGCAATAAATTGACCCCTGCTGGATCGATCGCTACCCACCTGTAGTGGGGTGACTGCCCCACTCCAGTGGAGAAGGTTTAAAACAGCCCTGGAAAGGGCTATGGCTGGGGGCAAGAAGCTCCCAGGCTGACTAGGGAAAGCTGGGCTGATTGGGAAGTAGGCTCAGCTGGGTGGCTATGCCCCAAAGAGACCAGGCCCTTGTAAAAGGGCTGAGGGGTAGGGGCCTGACAGAGAGTCTCCTCTGGCTGCAGAGGAAGACAGGCCTGGCTGCTGGGAGCTTGATCAAGGTACATAGATTGGTGCAGGGCTGGGACAAGGCAGGAGGAGCTGGGGAAGGGGCAAGGCAGAAGGAGCTGCAGGGCCTAGGGGAAGGCCTAACAAAGGGGTACTGGGGTTGCAGGGGGCAGCCCATAGCTACTGAGACAGTAGCAGCAGGCCAACCCCCCCTTGCCGGTGATGAGTGGCAATTATACTGCAGTCTGCCTCAGTGAACGGGGGGCAAATGGTGACTGGCAGTTGCCTAGACTGAGGCAAGGTGGGGAATAGAGGGTGGGGGTTCCCCAGGGAGGGGAGACCCTAAGACCTGAGGGGGTACTGCAGGGGTGCAGCACCCTCAGTAAGAGGGCACCGGGGTCTGGGAGGGACATGGGGCCAGAGCAGCAAGCGGGACATTGGCCTGCAGAGGGCACTCCAGATGCTGGTGAGCTAATTCCCGGACGAACCAGCAGGAGGCGCCACAGGGGTGAGTCGCCGCCCTGCTACACCACCGTTCTGGTGGGTAGTACAGACATACCCTTAGGAAGACAGAGAGCACTGCCAGGAGACAGAACAATGAAATGTGAAAGGCAGATTAAAACTTGGAGCTCTACTTCTGTATTTAATACAAATAACTTGATATGTTACTATCCTCTCTGGGCAAGAATTCTGATATGTTTGTGCATTTATCTCTTGGAGGCATGTCAATAATTTTCACAGAAAGTACTGTTTAAGATCTGCTTGTGTATGAAGAATGCCATAGACAGTTTAGGTTTCCTATAAAGCCATAATTCATAGGACAGACAAAAAAGTGAGAGGAATTAATGGGAAAGAGAGCAAAGAGGTGATTTCCTTTTGCAGTTTTCTGCAGAGTTACACAATAACTTGCTGAATTATGAGTTTTAGTTTGATAGAACAGTTCTGTCATTGCAGTAGAGAAAGCTGGAACTTTACCACCTCCGGCACTTACAAATCCCATGTGTAGAGATATATATCAGCTGTCAAATGCTACTTCACTTCATACAGAATTTCCATCATTTGCTTGTGAAATACTTTAAAAGGGTTGTACCCTCTATATAAGCCATTGGCATCTTTGTCAGATGACACAGACTACACAGTTTAAGGGTTGACACTGATTATTAAAAACAGACACACTCACTCTCACCTAACGATGTATGCAAGAAAACTAGGCTTTTACTTGGGCCTGGTCTACACCAAAAAACTAGTTTGACCTAGCTACATTGCTGAGGGATGTGAAAATGTACACCTCCAAGAGCTGTAGTTAGGCTGACCTACCCCTAGTGTAGACACAGCTAGAGTGGATGGAAGAATTCTTCTGTTGACCTTACTATAGCAATGGAAAAAAAACCTTTGCTTTAGGAAGAGGCTACACTATGGTGCTAAAGTGGCACAGTAGCAGTCCTGTATCTGTGCCATTATAATGTCTGCAGTCTAAAGAAGCCCAAGATCAGAGACCAGTTTCAGAAATTAATGCTCTGAGTTGCCATTTAGTGCCTCACAATCACTCTGTTTTTGTGATAAAGAAGCAGAGGAAACTAAGGCTGCATCTACACTAAAAAGGGTTTTCTGGTATACTTAGACTGGCAAATCCTCCTAGCATTGATACAGCTTACATGAGCAAGAGTATATTTTTGCTATTATAGTTTCCTGTACTAAATAAGCTAGACCACCCAAAAAAAAAAAAAAAGTTTTTTGCTGGTCTAGCTGTCAGCTAAGGGCGTGATTTTTCATAGCTAAACTTAAGTGTTGACCAAACCTAGTTTTCATTAACAGAGTTGGCTGACCCATGACAGCAGAAGACATGAAAACAGAACCCTAAGAGGGCTTTTCATTCTCCTCTTCTGTATGGAGTGTTTCAGACTCCTTTTCCTGAGTCAATACTTTGGACATCTATTTACTTAGGCCAGGTCTCTACTAGAAGTGATTTGCCATATGGTTATACAGATATAATACCAGCACAATGCTTTTAGTGAGGACACTATCAGAAAAAAAAAAATAGTTTTTTTTTGCCAGCCTAGCTTATGCAGTCCCTCTGAAATAGCAAAACTATGCTTTTGCCAATATAGGTTAGAATAACTGTTTACACTAGTGATTTATGCCAGTACAGATATGTCAGTCATAAATCTCATCTCGTCATATCCCTGACTGACACAGCTGTTCCACAAAAGGTTGCGGTGAAGACTTACCATAGTCATGATCAGGACATGAAAAGATGAGGATAATTAATTGTGTGTATCAATGCCTCTTAGGGCATGTATACTCAGGAAAATTAGGCTGAATTAACTGTATGTGTAAATTTAAAGAACATTTGTTAAGGTGCATTAGATCCCTGAAGGGATGCTCTGATCAAAAAAGAAAGTGGCCATAGAATTAAGTGAACTGACCATTTTCCTTCTGAGGGCTTGTCTACAATACCTGCTGGATCAATGGGCAGCGATCGATCAAGCGGGAGGGTGGGAGTCGATTTATTGCATCACGTCTAGATGTGATAAATTGATAGCCGACCGCTCTTCTGGTACTTAACCAGAGCGAAAGGTGCAGACGGAGTCGACGGGAGAGTGTCAGCCATTGACTTAACGCAGTGAAGTAGATCTATGTCAATTTCGGCTACGTGAAGTTGCGTAACTTAGATTTATTTCTCCCCCATCACCCCAGTGTAGACCAGGCCTGAGTGAGAGCATCCACATAGGGGTTTAATAGAGGTATTTTAACTAATGTGCTTTAAATTCACACCTTCAGTTAATTTGGCCTAATCTTCCTGAGTCTCCCCATATAGACGTGCCCTTTCTTTTGCAGGAAGAAGGTTGTTCAAATATTGCTGTTGTGTTGCATCAGCTGAACCAAGAAGTTGGTAAGGAGGCAAATTTAGACTGCCAGTGGATCTAACAAAATACCAATATGGTGGGTAAATACCACCCCTCTGGCTCAGCTTGGGTAAATGCTGTTGCCTCCCATTTTACAGATAAGGAAGTGGAGAAACAAAAGGTAAACCCAAACAGCAAGTCAGTGATATACCAAGAATTAGAACCAAGACCTTGTCTACACAAGAAAACTGTATAGTTTAACTAAAAGTGTGATTTTAATTAAACAGGTGCAAACCAGTGTGGAGACTTAGTTCAGTTTAAGAGTGGCTTATTTCAATTTAGCTTAAACTGATTTTTAATAGACTTAAGACAAACCAATAAAAGCCTACTTTAAAGCAAAACTAAATAGGTTAAAAAAAAAAGCACACCTTTTCTTTAAGTAGCACAACTTTCTCAAGAAGACAAGGACTCATGAGCTCTTCTTGACTAGCACCCAATGTTAATTTCACTATACCACTTTACCCATTTGCAAAATGCAGCTACACAAAAGTGTCTATAGGAGGGGAAATACAATTGAAGAATAAGTTTCCCTTTGTAATTTCAACGGGATACAACTAAGCAAAATGAGTAAAGGTTCAGATGAACAACCAAGCTGTCTGGCAACTTAAGCTACAAAATTCTAAAGACCCCCCCTTAAGTCACTGAATATGTTGTGGTATAAGCTACTGAACACATTGATGTTTTATCTGTCAACCTCTCACTTTACTGTAGTAACTAACGTATTATACATAGATTATACCTTAGTGAAGGTACTAGAGGTTATTTGAAAGAGAGATGATTTAACTTTTATGTGAAAGATTAACACAGCTAAAACTAAAAGATTTTACTTGTCTCACGTTAGTTTTGAATGTTAATAAATTTAGCCATTATTGTCAAGGTCTTGCTTCATTAAGAAAGAAAGCTGGAAGATACTGTCCATATATTTTAATCAAATAAGGATTGATTAACATTAGCCCTCCCACTTTAAAACTACCAAGATATGGCATAGTTAGAAAGTTAACAGACACAACAACTTGCATTAAGAATTTGCTCAGTTTACAAATCCAAATATGATGTTTTCCTAATGCGTGGCAACCCAAAACCTACAGCAGGATGAGCCAGAACATTATCAAGGATTTGAAAGTCAAGCCAGTGTTGTTGGTTTTTGTTTTTCTGTGGATGAGGGACTGATATCTCCAGTAACTGTCAGGAGAACAAAAATATTAGTCTAACAACGTGGAAGAATAAAATCCTGCTCCTCTTCCACAGCTGCATGGGTGTTCTAACAGGAGTAAGATTGGCAGCTAGGACTCAAAACAGACACAGGGTGCACAGGTGATGGCATTTTTACTGGGTGACTTTTTGGACTACAAAACAGAGGCAGATATTGCATTGCAGGCTATCCAGATGTCCTGATGCAGTACCTTTACCAACTTTCACCTAGTTAACTGCCATGGAAATACTTCTGCTGAAAAACCAAGTATTAAACACATTAGTTACTCTTCTGCTCTGTAACATTTCAACAAATGAGAGCGGGAAGCAGGGCAAGTTTCCAGTGTCAACAATGACAGGATGCATTTTTACTGAAGCGAGGTGATAGTTTTATTTTAACAGGAGTAGTAGGAAAGAAATTTGACAGAAAAACTATGGCTACCTCTATACTACAAACCCCGCAGCTGTACAGCTGCACTGATGGAAGGGGTTTTTCTGTCGCTGTCATTAATCCACCCCTCCAAGAGGTGATAGCTAGATCAATAGAATATTTTTTCTGGCATCCAAGCCATATGCTCAGGTCAGCTTAATTTACATCTCTTGGAGGGTGGGGGGGGGGGGTAAGTTTTTCACACCCCTAAGCAACACAAGATGGGTCAACTCAGGTTTTCTGTCTAGACCAGGCTAACTTTTCTTTGAGACTTCAGTTACTATGCATCCAGTTTAATGAATGTCCTGACCACCACACAATAATGATCCCAGTTTTCCCAATTTTTAGGGCAAAAGACTGACCAGTATCTACCACAGTTCCATGTGTTGTGTCATGATTCCCTCCAACACAAGTTCCACACTCAGCTTTGGACGCTTTCAAAATGAAAGAAGCATTGCATATCTTGGATGAATGTTTGTGAACAAGTAAAAAAACCAGCAAACAAAATGTACACTCTTTTTGCTGTTCTCTTACTATGTCCAGCACAATCGTGTTATTAACACTGTGCTCTGTGGTGTTGAGTACACAAGAAGAAAAACATTCCCTGCCCTCAAAGAGCATCCAATCTAAAAGTCAGACCTGCACACACAAAGAAAGGATGCACAGAAAAAGAAGTTTGTTTTTCTAAGCATTTTCTTGTCAGTTCTGCATCATGTTCAGTCCTTGGGCAAGAACCCATTGTAAACAAATTGTCACATTTAACTGGGATATATCCCGTGGAAAATATCTTGAATAAATAAATAAAAAGCCATTTTGTTTGACTGTGACAGCTTTAGCAAACTTACTTTCACAGCTTGAGTTCAGCTTTAAAGTTTGGCCTATAATTTAAGAAAGCAGTAAAAACAATTAACAGTTCTCAGTGGTTAACTTGATTATATCTTCATGCGGAGCTTTAGAAATACAAAGTTCTCACATGCCGGTTTTAACATGCACTCCTCCCCTCAAAGACAAGACTAGATTTGTTGGGGTTTCAGCATGGCAGTATCATACCAGATATTTCAAAGTTGTGCCATCATGCAAAGCTGCATCATTATGTCCCCAGAGGTGGTGGTGATATCAACATATTTCACAAGGGCAATTTTCTAATGTACATTAAGTGAGACAGCCAGCTTCCAGACTGAAGAAAAAAAAAGTCAGAGGGGGGAGGAGATAGGGAGAATCTGTAAGGGATGCGGGAAAATCATGAGCTTTCCTTGCCTGAATCAAGAGTTTAGAGCACAGGTGGCCAAACTTGCTGGCCCTCAGAGCAGCAGTATGACAGTCTTCAGAAGTTCAAGAAATGGGGTGCGGCTGCCGGGACTCTGGGCTTCAGTCCTGTGAGGAGGGGGTCTTAGGGCTTCAGCTCTGCAGGAGGCACATGCCGGCACTCGGGGCTTCAGCCCTGCTCCAGCTTCAGCCCTGAGCCCCAGCAGGCACATCCTGCAGAGATGAAGCCCCGAGTCTCCCCACCCTGCTGGACAGAAGTGCCTATCCCCACCACCCCACGAACAGAGGTATATTAGGAGATCTAAATACTCTTGAAAGACAAATATTCAAAATCCACTGGCTCTCTTTTATGGAGGCTTTCCGAACATCAAGAATGCAAGCCACTATCCCCGTAAGACTCTAGAAGTCTTGGGCCTTGTTTCCAGTCTCTCTGACACTGGCGTAACTTAATGGAATTACATCAGAGAGCACGCGACCAGATCCACTCCTTTAATGTGTGTTTTATTGAAGAATCCACAGCTTGTGGCATAATTGTGTAGGAAGGAATGAAGAAGTCTCAGTAGAAACTACTGGAATTTTTGTTAGTTTTATAGATGAAGTAAATATAATTTTTAAAATAACCTCCATCTACAATTCCTGACTTCTCCTCTCAAAGGGAGTCAGTGGGAACATACAAAACAGTAAGAAATCCAAGGAGCTAACTGGAAATTAACCTACAAACATATTAAATAAATCCCATATGTCCCATATAACATTGCAAATGGTTTTACTATTTGTGAAGTACTAAGTGCCAAGAACGTTTAAGATTACACTCAAATCAAAAGTCAAAACCCACACAAATTCACAGGTCTAAGATTTCACTAATGACTCCACTTCAGCTAGGGATTTTACAATTGCAGTAAAGTAAACTGTGGGGCAGTAATCACTTAATTTCAAGAGCACCACTTAGCATGGAACAGTTTCAGTTTATTTGGAACAAGTCCAAAAAGTCATATGAGAGTTATTGCTCGTTGAACTGTGTGCACTTCTACACCAACAAGACAGAAACAAACTATGTATTTCCAGCATATTCTTACACATCTCAACAGATTGCTATTGGAAGCAAAAGGCAATATTGATATTTAGGGGCAAGCAGCACCCCCGGAGGATATGGAAAGCTGAGACACACATCTTCTAACTGAGAAATGATCAACTAGCTAGCACAATTACTGTGAAGTTGCAGGCTTCCGTTTACAATCCTTTCTCTCCTTCCTGCTCCTGTAACAGGACTCAGCAAGTGTCTCTATTTACTCCTCCTTACATGCCGCGGGATAAAGGAAGTCATTGCGCAATTACATTTCCCTCTTTGTTAAGCAGAAACATCTTTAGCTTAAGAGTTGCTCATTATCTGGGCACTCTGAAGGTCATCAGAACCCTAGAAAAATTACGATCAGATGAACTACACACCCTTCCTCTCAAAGACATACAAGTTGAGCAGTAAGTTTCTTTCCAGCATCTAGTCTGAAACTGCATTACAAAAAACATTCTCCAGCCGGAAAAGAGAAAGCAGCTGTTGTGACAGCTGTCCAACTGACCAGCTGGCCATATCACCGCAAAGCTGAATATGCATTCTTAAGTGTGTGCCAATAAAGCCAGGATGCTCCAAAAATATAATCTAAATCTTATATTTAACAGAAGGCAAATGAAGTGTATCTACACTAGTCTTACTGAGTAAAATGCAAGGTCTAGGACCTTCCAAACAGATACTGTACAACAAAGTTAGCACAAATAGACCAAATATACAACACATAGGTGATGGGTGTAGTATATTTATTATTGATATTATTGTAGTACCTAGGAGCCCCAGTAATAGACCAGGACTCACATTGTGGTAGACATTGTACAAACACAGAACAAAAGACCCAATGGTCTTCTCTTACGATTATGCTTTGAAAATCTAAACCTGCTTTACAATTTACCTACAAGAGATAGAGTGAACTTGATTGTGGCATTTTTTGCTGCTTTAAGGTGAAGATAGGGAGCCAAGACTTCTGCATTAAAAAAATTAAAAGCAAAAACCACACACAGTTAGGGGCTCTGCTCTGGTGACCAAAGAAGTGTTGCTATCGATTGTGTTCACTTATCTTAACAGACCTTTCCAATTATGTTATGTCTGCACTAAGAAGAAAGGACGCACTTTAAAATATAATAGCTTAACATCTTTTAGGACAAGTGATAGTTGTGTTAGAACTCTAAAACTTCAAAACTCGTCCGTTTTCCACACAAGCCAGCAGAAGGGGACAAAATGACAGAAGCATGACAAATTTTAACAGCTTCACTATTAAACCTGTTTTTAACAACGGATAAAAAAACCAACCAGATTTGCATTCAGTTACAGGTGTGTTTTTTGTGGGTGGAGGCAGGAGTTGTTGGGGAAAGGTTCTGGGCTAGGCTGCTGCATAAGTGGGTTCGTGGAGGGAGAAGTGAGACCTGTCCAATTGATTTAAGCTGGACTCTACCTCCCTGCATGGCTATTTTGCTGCCCCTGTCCCCAATGCCCTCCTGAGGTGAGATTCGCACAGGGGATTTGGGTGCTGCAATGCTCAGCCAAGCTTTTAGGTGCCCAGCCACCTAAAATGCAGAGGCCCAAGTCAGGTGCTCAGTCTCCCTAATCAATGCTTTAGGAGAATTAGGCACTTAGAAAACGCATTCACAAAAGCCAGCAAACTGAATGGGGAGGTGCCTAAACTAGCCAATAGGAAATACTGAGAAGAGGAGAGTGGACTAAGCCCTGTCCTCAAAGGGAGTTAAGCACCTAACTCTAGGCTGGAGGGAGGTGCCTCCATGTATTCAGGATTCAGAGCAGTCAGCCCTCTTCTGGAGTTTGGAGACTGAGTCAGGGCAACCCCTTTCTAAAAGATGCAGAGAGAAGTCTCTGAGACCCATGGCATATTACTACCATGTGTAAGCTTACCGTCAGATTCACACCCTGGCTTGACACAGTAACTTACTATGTAGATGAGCCTTGAATTGGCAGCATCGGGAGCCTGAGCTGGCTATACCTTGTACAACATTTTGTGATGTTACATTTGAGAACTCTGTTCTAGTTTCCTAGAATGGAGCTCCACTCCAGGCCATGCCCCCCCCCCCCTTACTGCCCAGTTCCACCCCCTCCCCCGAGCATGCCCCATCCTCACGCCTCCTGCTTCTCCCACCCCCCCAGGGCCTCCTGCATGCTATGGAATGGCTAATTGCGGCAGGCACTAGGCGCTGGAAGGGAGGGGGAGGAGTTGATTCCCAGGGCTTCTGGCAGGCGGGAGGCAATGGGGGTAGGAGGAGAAGCTGGCTGCTGGTGGGTGCTAAGTGCCCACCGAGTCGTCGCTTATGGTAGTTTCTAAACTAGAGAGACTGTCAGATGAAAGCTGCCTTGGGAATTCAAAGTAGCATTAAACAACAGATAAATACATACAGCCTTGTTGTTACAGACAGCCAAGATTCATATTTCTAAGATAACAGAGGAAGTTTCCCTTGATGGACCCAGCTCAGACATATCCATTATCTAATTTTATTAGAGTATTGCACCTGCTGCGACTTCAAAAACAAGCTAGTTTATATATACATCACACAGACACACAAGTCCGAAAGGCTTGGATTTTATTTCTGAGCAGCTGGAAACCGGTTACACATAATCGTGGGAGGATGCATTCTTAAAACATGAACAGAATCCCTTCAGTGTTTGCCAGTTTGTACAAGCATGCCCAGCTCTTTTCTCTCTTCTAAGAAGGCAACACGATCCCCACAGCAGGGGTTCTCAACCTTTTTCTTTCTGAGGACCCCCTTCCATGCTACAAAAACTCCACAGTCCACCTATGTCACATCATCTGGTCTCCGCATATAAAAGGCAGGACCAGCATTTGCAGATAGCAATCAGGGCAATTGCCTGGGGCCCCCACCACAGGGGGGCCCTCAAAGCTTAGTTGCTCAGGCTTCAGTGTCAGTGAGGGCCCCATACAATGGGGCTTCATCTTTCTGCCCTGGGCCCCAGCAAGTCTAATGCTGACCCAGATGCCCTAAAACCAGCTCATTTCCCCACCCTCCCCAGTGGAACCTGGACCCCTGATTGAGAACCACTGCCCCAGAGCACAAGTTATTGTAACACCAACCCCATAGCAAGGGCTAAGGCCAAGTGGAGAAAACACTACAGACCTGCATGGTGATGGAACAAGAACTTTTGAAATATCTCATGGTTTGATAGATTTAGCCCCTTCTGAAAGACTATGGTTCACAATTTGGTATACTGCTTCCAAGCCCCTTCCCTCTTTATGCTGTTTTCGTAGGGAAAAGGAAGAAACACCCAAGGTCTTTGAACTAGCATCAGCTTTCAAAAGCTACCTCCCACCTGGTTCTTGCCTACTTTTCTATACCTGCCTCTGGACACTTCCACTGCTTGCATCCGACGAAGTGGGTATTAGCCCACGAAAGCTTATGCTTCAAAACTTTATAGTTAGTCTTTAAGGTGCCACAGGACTTTGTTACCTCTGCTATTCCAGACTAACACAGCTACCTCCCTGATTCTGGACAATCAATGGCTCCTTGGATCACAAGAACTCAGAGTGGATAAGAATCAATGCTTTTTTAAAAACAAACCAACCCAGATTTTGATAAAATGCTTATTGAGGAAAAAACCTATCTAAAGATAGTTTTAATTAAGATACATTATAGCTCAAAGACATCTTATCATGGAATAGGGATTATAAATTCTAATTCTATAGTATGCAACAATATATTCATGTAATGTTTAACATGTTTAACAAAAGTTTTGTAAATGAGTTCCAACAGTTCAATTTCATTTAAATCAAATCCACCCTGCAGGATCTTATGCACCTGACTGTGAAAGTCAAAAAGGGACAGATGTGAAAACAGAGTTGTACTTGGGCAGAGTGCTAAGCAATGGCTTATCCTGCTGTTAACTCAGATTTTTAAAATTTTACTTAAATACATCATTTATGCAAATATATCCAGGGCTAAAGTTATGCCACATGGTAAGAAAATACTGCCAAAATGTATGGAGCACAACTCTTCAGAACACAAATCTTCAGAAACTGGAATATGTATTCCAAGTTCCAACTACTTGTTAATCAAAGAAGAATAAGAGCACTTCATATCAATACCAAGCTAACACACCAGGGCTCTGTCGTGTCCTCGCTTAACAAACCTGAAATAGAATGGAGAGTATAGAAGACCAAATTCTGCCCTTCGGACCACCAACTTCAGTGTATTTAAGGGCAGAATTTTTCCCAGGGTATTTCAATAGCTCTGTGATAAACACTCACTATTTTCCTTGTTTCTGTAATGTGTCAGATCAAACCAATGAAACTGAAGTGAAGTTAGCATATGCAGGTTTGTAGGGCAGTTAAACAGATAAAGGCACTTGTATCCAGATTCAGCAAATCATGTCCTGTAGAAGGTCAGTACAATTAAAGCATGTGTTCAAGTGGTTTTATGAATTGGGGCCTTTTACTTAAAATGATATGCACAACTTTTTTTAAAAAAATTAGTGATTAATCAAGGTCTTAAGCCAAGGAGTTGGAAAAAAATTCAGATACAGTAAAGAGTCAGGGAGGTTATATGTAGGAAATGTGCCAAAAAAGTTAGTAGCGAGATACTAAGTGATAGGTAACAAGCATTCAAGAATTTCCCATTTTGCACTTGACAAAATTACGTTTTGAAATTCCAATTTTGTTTTGGTATCAGAGGGGTAGCCGTGTTAGTCTTGATCTGCAAAAGCAACAAAGAGTCTTATAGCACTTTATAGACTAACAGATTTTAGGGATCGTGAGCTTTCATGGGCTAAGACCCACTTCATCAGATTTTGTTTCGATGAACATAAACTCCCCTATAGATTTTATCATTACATTAAAGAAAACCAAACCACTGCCACCCAAATCAATTCCCCTAATATATACTCCACTTAATAGCCAAAATTAACTGTCTTAAAACATGATCTACACATCCTTTAGAAATCAAGTCACCTGGATTTTCAGTTGGGTTAGTATTTTTAAAAGGAATTTTGCTGCACAAGGTAATCCCTCTAAGACCATAATAGTTCTCAACCAGGGACACGTGTATTCCTGGGGGTAGACAGAGGTCTTTCATGTTGTGGTTCATCAACTCATCTAGATATTTGCCTAGTTTTACAAAAGGCTACATAAAACACACCAGCAAAGTCTGTACAAACTAAAATTTCATACAGACAATGACTTGTTAATACTGCTCTACATACTACAGCACTGTGCTGACTGCGCAAGCCCCACTCTGCCCGAGGCTGATAGCCTGAGGCCCCAGTGCCTCTTGTCTCTGCTTGCCCCTCTCCCCCCCCCCCCCGAATGTTCCTCCATACCCTGACAGGGGGGCACATCTCACTTTTTTGGGAAACTGAGCGTTTGTTCCAGGTGCTCTTGCTAAATGATGATCAGTTGACAAAAGCAAATGGGACAAATACCCATTTTTGCCACACAAAAAAAGTAGGGATATCCAGGACAGGGCTTAAAATGTGGACTGTCGTGGATAAAATGGGACATATGGTCACCCTAATGCAAGTACAATATTTATATTTCAATTGGTTAATTTTATAATTATATGGTAAAAATGAGAAAGTAAGCATATTTTCTGTGCTGTGACACTTTTGTATTTTTATGTCCGATTTTGTAAGCAAGTAGATGAAACTTGGGGGAACGTAAGACAAATCAGAGTCCTGAAAGAGGTACAGAAGTCTGGAAAGGTTGAGAGCCACTGCTAAGAAACTACTATATCTGTAACTACTAGCCCCCCAAGAAGGCTACCACATGGTTCAAGTAAAAGGAGGGCCAGCCTTACAGAAAATGACACGCTGGACAAACTTGTATTTTGGCTCCCTTTCTTTGTGTTTAAGTACAGATACACACCTTGAGTTTGCTGGAGAAGCTTTTAAGTTACAGTAGGGACTGTGCGCGCCTACAACAGAGACCGCTGCAAAAGGCTCTGGCAGTGCCTGGCACTAGCGGGCAGAATGCCAAGCTGGCGACGGTGTGAAGTGACTGGGGCAAGAGGGGGAGGGGGGAGAGAATGGCAGCTCTGCAAGGCACAAACTGAAGCTCAGCACAGGGTCCGTTTCCCTGAACTACCATGAACCTACTCCCAGGGAGCCCCACTGCCTCTGCTCTTCAGTGCCACTCAACTTCAGGCACTGCTGTGTGCTCCCAGGAACACATCTCCCAGCCGCCCCCGCTCCATGGGCATTTGGGGGCAGGTGAGCAGCTACCCTGGTTAATAGACTGTGCCAGGCAGCCCAGTGCCTGTGCAGGAGACACTGGGAAGAAGTAGCTCTCCCTTTGGTGCTCTTCTGCCCCACCCCAGTGCATGGCACAGCCCCAGGGACAAGGTCAGCCCTGGCTCCCGCCTGCCCTGCAGGGCACTTCCCTGGGCCTGCAGGGGCTCCCCTAGCTCGTCCCTAGGGCAGACCCTCACCAGGGCAAGTTGCAACCCCCCCATCCACATCTTCAGCTCCCTCCTCTACCTGGAAGCTGGCCCGACCCTCCTGCTCGCTCTGCAGAGCTGGGATATCGCACAGGCCAATGAAGCCACTGACAAATGGCAGGGATTACTCTGCCCAGGTGCTAGCACCCTTTTGACCACTGCACCCCGCCCTTCCCAACCAGGGTCTCCTAGGCAGTCACCCATGTTGACCGCCCACAAGGCCAGACCTCAGTGAAAGCATTTTTAAATACAGCTCTATGTTAAGAGGGACTAAATGTGAACTTTCAGCTGTGTCCCCCAACTATGTCTATTTTTTGGGGTTTGTGGGTTGTTTTTAAATAGCAACAAATGTTTTAGTTATTTTCTAAAGAGAGACTGTACAGTTGCTTGACTGCTAATATCAGTTGCAACGTAGTTTGTTTCCAGTTGTATCTCTGTTTTGTTAGTATGTTTGTTCTAAAGATTTAACAGCATTGTGGGAAAATAAATCTAATTGAAAACAAACTGAACTCTTATTTATGATGAAAGCAACATTTTGTTCCAAAAAGGAGATCAATGAAAAATGGAATGCAATCCTGAATTTTTACAAGCTACAGAAGCAAGGGGTTGATGCAATAGCCGTATGGTGGCATGATATAATGCATTATTTCCTAAAATAACCAGGGGGAGACTATGTTAGCAGCATCTAACACAGTCTCCACTGACAGTGGCAATAGGGGAGGCTGTAGCACTGATAGGGTTCAGGCATTTTTCCACCTTGCCATTTAACCCTGCTCCAAATACAATAAAGCAACTAAAAAACAAACAAAAAAATCCACAGGACACCTAAACCTTCTCCATCCTCCACCTACCCACTCGGAAGTTATCTAAACTACAGAGTATTGCAGTGCTGTATTTTATTGGTGAATTGTGGGTCTCTATTTTCCAAGTATAGATATTGCCTATTAAGCAGTGTAACCTAGTAGTTAGAGCAAGACCACCAAGAATGCCAATTTTGGTTGGATGTATCCTTGGAGGTTTCATCACATGACATTATCTTTAATTAAAAAGATTAATCTTTAATTCCTGGAGACTCCAGGACAATCCTAGAGGGTTGGTAACCCTAAAGAAGACAGAGGAGTCGCAGGTTCCATTCCCACCTCTGCAACTGGTTGCTGAGCAGTCAAGTCAATTAAAGCCCAAATTCCTCAGTTCCCCTATTTCTAAAATGTGTAAAACAATAAGTCTTCTCTCTGAAAGGTAAATAATCTGTGCTTTAAAAATTATTGGGCTCTAGATATTAACAACGATTATATTATCTCTTAAGAAGAATTTTGTATTAGCAATCTCCTGTCCCATTCCTGTGAAGGCTGTTCAATTTTATTTTTTTTAACAATATAAAATTTGGAAATATTCCATGGATTTAAACTATGTTGCATTTTGCTTTGGGAAAATCAGACAGCCTGGTGCAAACTACGAACTTCAGATCACTATTAAATTCTGCCCCTTCCAATTATTTAGATGGCAGCAAATCAGGAAATCAGGGCAGCTCTGTGGCACTAAGTGCCCAATTTACATGCAACACAATTCTTATGAAAAT
The DNA here is from genome assembly GCA_032164245.1 of Sternotherus odoratus. Lineage (NCBI taxonomy): Eukaryota > Metazoa > Chordata > Testudines > Kinosternidae > Sternotherus > Sternotherus odoratus. The sequence continues at coordinate 122,410,304 of JAVMKO010000003.1, forward strand.
ATGCCAATGGCACCTTACAATGAAGAGCAAATCAAATTTGAAGATTACTAATATTAACTTGGAGGTGAAGGAATCACCACTAAAAATCTGTACTCTTTTTACTGAGCATTGAGCAAATGGAGTTAAATCTTAATTGCCTTTCAAGTTTTGGAAAAGTAGTTTACAGATGCTCTCAAACCTGATAATAAATATTGTCTCCAAAGTTAAACCTTAAGATGTTAAAACTTTGAAGTAACAAATCCTGGATATAGAGCATTCAAAGAAAGTACAGTAAACCCTCGATTTAACGGACTTTGGATGCAATGGACAAAATTTCTGAGCAAGCTGATGCATTCCTGATCCATTTCTGGCGGGCTGGCTGCCGGCTCCCGGCTGCCGCCCGGGTCCAGGCAGCGGGCAGGCTGGCTGCCGGCTCCCGCCTGCGGGCGGGCTGGCTCCCGGCTCCCGCCCGAGTCCCGCCAGCAGGCGGGCTGGCTGACTGTTCCCCACTGCCACCCGGGTCCCAGCAGCCGGACCCGGGCGGGCTGGCTGACAGCTCCCGGCAGCCGGGCCCTGGGCGGGCTGGCTGATGGGTCCCGGCTGCCGCCCAGGTCCCAGCAGCCGGGACCCGGGCGGGCTGGCTGATGGGTCCCGGCTGCCGCCCGGGTCCCAGCAGCCGGATCCCGGGCGGGCTGGCTGCCGGCTGCCGCCCGGGTCCAGGCAGCAGGCTGGCTGCGGAGCTGCCGCCCCGACCCTGTGGCTGGCGGGCTGCTGCTCCGACAGCTCGGTTTTTTTATTATTATTAAATAACGGACTTTTTCATTTAATGGACACCCCCTCGCCCGAATTAGTCCGTTAAATGGAGGTTTTACTGTATTTTATTTCTTTTAAGTGCAAATGAGAGGGGAAACAAAACCACCACATGTGCAAGTCTGGTATTGAGACAAAATCCTTAAATCCTGCCAAAAGTTGTCAACTTCTATATCCTCCTGTTTGCATTCTCTCTGAACTCCCTTGCAGGTATTTTTCTTTAGCAAAAAAACACACAGGCACACTACTCTGAGCTCTCCTTGAGGTTCTTGAAGCACTTCTTCCTGGCACTGGGATCTGGTCCAAATAGTCAAGCTACCTGGTTACTTTAGACACATTTTAAGCCTTCTGTTTATTCAAAAATCTTACAACACTATAAAGATTATTCAATTATTTGTTCAAATACCTAAAGGAGGTAAACATCACAAGCTGGAACAGACACAGTTTTTTTTCTTTCTTTTGTAAGTTTTTCTCCCAAAACAAGTTTCCTATACATAGCTGTGAATTCTTTCTTTCACTGTCACCAGCAAAACGTTTTGGTTTATCAAAGAGAAGTATTTTGACTGCTCCTACCACCGCCAAAATAAAAAGTTCCCAATAAACAAGGTCAGTAAGACTCACCGCATGAGTATTTCACAAGCTGGGTGGGGCAATAAAGAGCAGAAGAAAGAAACTGGAGTGAAGGGGGAGACTGCATAGGTGTGTGGAGGGCCGGGTAGGGAAGGCTGTGCCTCCCCAAACAGCCTGGCTTGGCCCCCTATCCAACCCCCACCCACTTCCTGCCCCGACTGCCCCCCTCAGAACTCCCAATCCATCCACCCCCCCCGCTCCTTGTCCCCTGATCGCCCCCTCCAGAGATCCCCCCACTCTAACTGCCAACCCCCTAAGCCCCCATGCTCTTTGTTACCTGACTGTCCCCTCCCGAAACCTTCCCACCCTAATGACCTCCCTGGGACCCGACCCCTATCTAAGCCCCTCCACTCCTTGTCCCTTAACTACCCCGCTCCAGAGACGACGATGCCCCCTAATCACACCCCAGGACCCTACCCCCATCCAACCCCTGACTGCCCTGACCCCTAGCCACATCCCCGCCCCTTGACAGGTCCCCCTGGGACTCCCACGGCTATCCAACACCCCCGTTCCCCATCCCCTGACCACAACCCCGAGACCCTCCGCCCCTTATCCCAGCCAGGCCCCCTTACCACACTGCCGCTCAGAACAGCGTGTCTGGCCCAGAGCCAGACACTCTGCCCTGCTGATCCGCCAGAGTGCGCAGTGTCGGGCCCGGAGTCAAACACACTGTGGCACAGCCCCGCGCCCAGAGCGCTGCTCGGGTGGCATGCGGAGGCTGCGGGGGAGGGGCTGGAGCAGCCTCCCCAGCCAGAGCCCAGGGGCCGGTTAGGAGGAGCCCACGGGCCGGATCCGGCCCGCGGGCCATAGTTTGCTCACCCCTGACCTAGAGACTGACTGTGCACATTGGTATAATTCTACATGCCTCAGTGAGACACACTTCAAAAACAGCATCATAGGGAACAAGTGTCCTTACCTTTATTACATTAAACACTTACTTACTACATAAGGTTATTAGAAGAGTAGTTTATTTTTCACTGCATTCTTTACTTTTTTCCATTTCTCTCAGTGCAGATGGTGAAAAAAACAGACTGGTTGGATTCATTTGCAGGTTCCCATGCTCTAGCATATGCTGAAGGTGTTATTTGTAAATTCTTTAGAAAATGTTTGTTATCGTGCTTCCATGAGAATTTATTTTAATTCGGTACATTAAGTGTAGTGAAACCTTGTTTCCCAGAATCTAAATTTTAGCCAGATTGACCTGACAGTGTCCCCCTTTAAAGCAATTTTAATCTGTTAATGTAGAAATACTATTCTAAATGGGACTTGAGAAGCAAATAAATTGATAAGGTCCCTGGCTCCTGGGAGTTTAAGATCATAGGACCAGATTCTGCAGCCACTCCGCAAAATGAATTTCCATTGTTCTTGCGCCCAATGTGTCTACTTAATTGGACACTAAATCAGAACACAGTGTGCTGGGTATGAGACAAGACAGCATGCAGCGCTGCTCTTGGGACAAAGTCATTTCTTGTTATTTTTGTTTTCTTTCCCACCATCCTGTTACATAAACCAGGTCAGCAGAGCTAAGATTTTCTACGTTTCTTGTGGTTTCCTTGGGGCTGATTATTAGAAGGCAAGCTACGTTTTAAGAAGGGATATTAAAGAAGGGAGGACAGTCGACTGACGCACACAAGATCAAGGAGGCTATTCAGAGCTGCATAGGGCTGCATTGCAGAAGACAAGTACTGAGGGGAAAGGATACAAAAGGAGCAACCAAGCAGAAGGCTTAATTAAGAGTAGAGGGAGAGAAGGGAAGAGACAAAAGCAAAGATGCGAGTGGGTCTGGAGTTATGTAGGACCTTGAAGCAACGTTCACGGAAGCAAATAAAGGGACTAAAACAGGAGCATGGCAGTTTGAGCAGTGGGAGAGGAAGACAGTTTTGCCAGCATAGTAGTTTTGGATGTGCTGGAGGGAGAGTATGTTGATAGGGGAAGGGCAAAAGGGAGGGAAGAATCAAAATTCCCCACCACCACCTTCTAAATATCTGAATTGACACTACTGCTTTGAGGGGAATTGTGGGAAGGGCATCGGAGGACTATTGGCACTTGAGTGATTTTGCCTGCACCCTCATTGCAATGTGGGTGGGTTCCAGCCTGAGTTAAAGAGGCATTTAGGCTGTAAGCTACAACCCAGCCGTATAAAGTAGTCCAGGGTTTAAACACCTCTAAACTCCGGTCAAAGGTTTTTCTGCATGGACGGTAAGGATGGTTGGGCTAAACTGAGGGCAAGCGTCTGGGTTAACTGTGCAGAGAAGACATACGCACAGAGGCAGATGCTGAAATAGAACGAGATCTAACTGAGCACAGAATCATAAAAGCCCAAGAGGAGAGCCCGATCAACTGTGATAGAAGTCACAGGCTCTTGTTTTCTTTGTCTCTGCGTCTTTATACATACACACATGCATTCTTAACTTTCATAGCTCCCATTACACTCCTCAGCCTTTATCAATTCTCTCCACTATATCCCACAAGGATATGCTTCATAGGTAGAGCTCTACCACATTCACAGTCCATTTTGGTCAACTTCATAGTCACAGGATTGTGGGGATTCTGACCCAAAAATGAGTTGGGAGGGGGGGTTGTAAGGTTATTGGAGGGGGGTTGCAGTACGACTCCCCTTACTTCTGCACTGCTGCTGGCAGCAGCACTGTCTTCAGAGCTGGGTTGCTGCTGGCCAGGAGCCCAGCTCTGAAGGCAGAGCAGCCACCAGCAGCAGTCCAGAAGTAAGGATGGCATGGTATGGTATTGCCACCCTTATTTCCGCACTGCTGCCTGCAGAGCTGGGCCGTCAGTCAGCTGCTGCCACACTCTGGCTGCCCAGCTCTGAAGGCAGCAGCGCAGAAGTAAAGGTGGCAGGGTATGGTATTGCCACACTTACCTCTGTGCTGCTGCTAGTGGGGCACTGCCTCCAGAGCTGGGAGCCTGCCCAACAGCCATCACTCTCCGGCTGCCCTGCTCTGAATGCAGTGCAAAGGTGAGGATGGCAGTACAGCCCCCCCTCCCCCCCCCCAATAAGGTTGCAACCTCTTTGCAACTACATTCTGGGCCCCATGCTCAGAAAGGGTCTTGACCTGCTCTGCTTGCACTGTGCCCTGAGACTCTGCCAGACTGCTGGCTCCCCCCACCCATTACTTGCTCCTCTCCATCCCCTGGTGTTACACACCAGCTTCTCTCTGCTCCTTGGCCAGACCCCAGTGCACCCCCGCACCACCTGTGGGGCCCCATCTGTCTCCCTGGAGCTAAGCTGCCTGGGACTGGTGCAGAAACCTGGTTAGTCTCTGGCAATCCTGGGGGACAGTGTGGGTGGCTTGGCTGGGCCCCTACAGGCAAGGGGGTCCTGAGGGAGCCTTGCGAGGGCAGGCCCTGGCCTGGATGATCACTCCACTCCTGAGAGGCTGGAATGATTCCCCGGCCCGGGACCAGCCCTGGCTGTGCGGGCAGCTCAGTCTGGCAGACCAGTCACCTTCCAGAAGGGCTGGGGAGTGTGGGCAGGAGGCAGGGCGTGGGGGAGTGGGTCTCTGGGAACCTTGGGGAGGGTGCTGAGCTGTGAGGGGTCAGAGAAGATTTCTGTGCGTTGGGACTCTAGGGAGTGGAGGTTCTGTGTGGGGTGCTGGGCAGTTGTTGTGGGGCTGTGGGGCACTGTGCATTTGTGGCAGGGCCTGGGTGGTGCTGGGCATAGAGGGTCTAGGGGGCTCTGACCATAGGGAATCGGGGGAGGAGGGGATAGTGTTCCAGTGTTGGGGGAGGGGGAGAAGTTGTGTGGCACTGCATGGGGCCACCCCCAAGGGGAAGGAGCAAGCTGGCAGCTGTAAATAGTGCCCTTGCACTGGGCGGGGCGGACATGCCATGCCCCTGGCTGGCCCCTCACTCTGGGGACTGACCCCTCCCCCCACGCCATGTTTCATTGCCCCCATGGGGCCCACAAATATGTTTGGCACCAGGCCCCCAAAAGGTTAATCTGGCCCTGCTGTGACCAAACATATGGCCAACCCCATTGTCTTAATTCTCTGTTCCCCACTGCTCACCTCCAAATATGGCTGCCCTGTATGTATATGTTTTTTCCATGTAAAAACTATTGCATAGGCTCCAAAGAGACAGACTACATGGTTTTGCCAATTAATGCACACTAGATGCATAGCAAGGCACTAACAGTTTGGTATTACTGCGTGATCTGTGGAGTCTTATTAAATAGTTGTTAAGAGAAGTTATACATACAAGGAACGCATCCCCTCCACCACCAACCACTCCTGGTTAGGAAGTGGTCCAGTGCTACAGATGTAACAAATCATGGAGGTTAAATGAGATGCAAAGAATAGACTTGATATAGATTACAAAATTAAACTATACACTGCATTTACTCATTTACTGCATTTACTATACACTGCATTTACTCATTTACTGCATTTCAGTAATTGGTGTATTAAAATATCTAGTAATTATCCCTTCACATATACTAAAGCTTCATAAAAATGAAGCTCAAATTGTAACCCTTCCCATCCAAGCAAATCATACCATTTTGACTGGTTTCCCCTTAAGCCAAGTTTTTCCCAGACCAAGTTATTAAAGCTAACCACAGATCCCAGGCAAACTTTTCAAAGTGGTACTTACTAAGCACATAGAAAAACAAAAACAAAACAAACCAGGCCAAACAAAGAAGAGGATCAAGTGCAACAATTGCTTGGCTTCATTTTTTGTTTCCCTGATTCTCATGCCACCACCTAGGTCCATTCAGATATCCGAAAGTATCCACATAGAGTTAAAAGAAAAGAAGGGGGAAAATCTCCTCCATTAAAGAGTTGCTACAGGAATGCATCAGCGAACAGTTCAGTACCTTATTGAGGCAGCCTAAGGAGGAGTCAATACATTTTTGAAACCTCGGGAAATGAAATTAACAAACAGTTAAACTGGTAGTTGAAAATGGAACTTTTGCACCGTTGTGGTTAAAGGTTGAAGAGCAGTTTTAGAAAACTGATTTAATTAGACTGTAACTACTGTTTCACAGACAATAAAGACAAATGATGCTTACAGTAAACCAATTGCATTTTAAAAATTAGCATCTCTCCCTTTGGTAGAAAACCTCACGTTTTTATTGTAAACTCAGCTATTCCTTTCAGTTAGATGTGTTTTAAAATTCAACAAGATACTGCATCATCTTAAAAAGAAAAAGAAAAATTCTGAGCACATCACCTGCTGATGTAAACCCAGTCTGCTGGCCTGTGCCCCAGGGAAGGCGCCTGCAACTGGCAAAAAAACCTGAATGCTCAGCACTATGACTTTTGCAATGCGGGAAATTTGTAGGAAGTTGATTCAAACTCAATATACCAATTAAGAGAAAGTATTTGTCAAACTCTCTTTTCTCATGTTAAAAATAAAATTCTCCATGAAGTCCCAAATGTTCAAACGTCCCCCCTCTATGAATGAAAATACTTTGTTAGGAAACCAACGCTATTCCCCTCCCCAAGACGTGCATATACACCTCTTAAGTGCACCCTACTTTCAAAAGGCATTTGCTCTCCAAAACACACATCCCCACGAAGACCGGCCCTCCCCGGTTAGAAATCTCCCCCCGAGGTAAACTTTGAGTTACTAGGTCTTGCAGGGCAGGTGTCCCAGCTAAGTCAGGAACCTGCTTGGGGCAGGGACTTTGAAAGAGGCTTGTAAGACATTGACGGGAACACACAGCACGATTGCGGTGGCCTTTCATTCATGTCACGTCTGGGGGAGGATGTTGGTCAAGGAGCCATCAGCAGCCTTAGCAATCCCTATCTCGGCTGCGGGTTACTAACGCTGCCTTGCCTCCCCGGGAGGCCTTGTGCCGCGCTCTTAACCGCGCTTGGAGATCCTCGCGTTGAAAGCCTCCCACAGGATGCAGGGAGCCTCTCAAAGGGCCACAGTCACCCCCCAGAGCAGGCGAGAAGAGGCAGCTCCCCCCCCCCTCACCTGCAGGATCTTCTCCAGCCCCTCCTGGCCCAGGCAGGGGAACTCCTTGAGCAGCTCGGTTTTCTTGCGCTTGTAATCGTCCGTCGCTGTCTTCCAGTTCGGCTCCTCCAGGACTTCAAAGATCGCGGCCCCGATGGACAGGTAGAAGATGATGGCAGAAGTCAGCAAGGGGCCCCGGTCTACCATGGTGCTGGAGGCGGGGGGGTCGGGCCGGGGACAGTGACAAGCGGGGAAGGGAACAGCCGCCTTGGGCTCTGTCTGGAGAGGGACTGAGACGCTCTTCTTCCTCCTGCACCTTTCTCCCTCCCTCCCTTTTTGTCTGTGTGGCTCCCTCTCGCCCTCCCCCCGGCCTCTCGCGCTCTCTCCTCCCCCCGTCTCCTCCCTCGGGCTGCCTCCGTCCCACCCCCTCCCGCCTTGCTCCTTCGGCGGCGGTTTGAATGTGGTGCCCCGGTTCCCCCCTCCCGGGGCGGCGCACGCGGGCGGAGGTCTCCGCCTGGGCCGGGCGGGTCCCCCCACCCCGGAGATCCGGGACGGGGAGGCCCAGGGGAACCTGCCTTCAGCCGCGCTTTGCCCGCTCCGCGGGGCCGCCTCCCTCCCGGCACACACGTGTGCGCAGCCCGCCGCGCAGCCCGCCACGGCGGCTCCAAGGAGCGCGACTGGAGCCCGGGTTGAAAGAGTCCAACCTCCGCCTGTTTGCGTGAGAGAGAGAGAGATTGTCAGACAGTCACACCCCTCCCTCCGCCTGTACTATGTGTGTGTGGGGGGGGGGGGGGTGAGTCACCCCTCCGCTTGTACGGGGGGGGGAGTGGGGAGTCACCCCTCCGCCTGTACTGGGGGGAAGGGTGTGAGAGAGTCACCCCTCCGCTTGTACTGGGGGGGGGAGTGGGGAGTCACCCCTCCGCCTGTACTGGGGGGAAGGGTGTGAGAGAGTCACCCCTCCGCTTGTACTGGGGGGGGAGTGGGGAGTCACCCCTCCGCCTGTACTGGGGGGAAGGGTGTGAGAGAGTCACCCCTCCGCTTGTACTGGGGGGGGGGAGTGGGGAGTCACCCCTCCGCCTGTACTGGGGGGAAGGGTGTGAGAGAGTCACCCCTCCACCTGTACGGTGTGGGCTAGAGAGACCCGCTCCACCTGTACTGTGTGTGTGAGACACGCCCCCTCTGCCTGTTCTGTGTGAGTGTGAGTCACCCCTCTGCTTGTACTATAGGGTAAGATGCCTGTACCCTGTGTTGTGGCACCTTAAAGACTAACTATAAAGTTTTGAAGCATGCAAAACTTTATAGTTAGTCTTTAAGGTGCCACAAGATTTTGTTTCCTCTGCTATTCCAGACTAACACGGCTACCTCTCTGATTCTTGTACCCTGTGTGTGTGTGTGAGAGAGAGAGAGACTTCTGCCCTTACCCTCTCTCTGTGGGTGTGAGACACCTCCACCTGTACTCTGTGTTTGTATTGTCATCATCTGTGACAGGTAAATGGGGATTGGAACACAAACCCTTATTTAAAACAAATAGTATCAGGGCAAGAAGGGTGACCCATGTTACTGGAGACTGGGTGAATCTAGAAGATAACTGCCCTTTATGGTGCTTGGGGGCTCTACAGGACCCCTCCCAATATTTGTGAGTGACCACCCACATTAACGGGGTGTGAGATCTGATCCTTTTTTCTCCTGGATCTGAACGGGGTACGAGGATGCAACTCACCTCATTTCTCCTGAGGAGGGGATACACAGTCACTAGACAAGTTTTTGGAACATGCTTCTAATTTTCATCTGAGCTGGCCAAAGTGTTTAGGACCAATCACATGGGCAAGGGGCCAAAAAACCAGAAAGGAGCCATGTGCAGCTGTCCTTTCACCCATTCCCTTGTCTGTTTAGATCAGAGGTGGGCAACGGGCCACATCCAGCCCCTGGGACCATCCTGTCCGGTCCACTGAGCTCCCAGCTGGGAAGGCTAGCCCCTGGCTCCTCCCCAGCAGCCACGCAGCCAGCGCTCTGCGCAGGGGGGCTGCGTGCCCCGGCTAGGCAGCACGTCCTGCTCCGGCTAGGCAGCACACCTGCCAAACATGCTGCGGCATGGGAAGGGGGCCGGGGCGTTGGATAAGGGCAAGGGGTCTTGGGGTGCAGTCAGGGAGCAAGGGGCAGTTGGATGGGACAGAGGTTCGGGGAGGGCGGTCAGGGAACGGGGGAGGTGGTTGGATAAGCATGGGAGTGCCCGGGGGCTGATTGGGGTCAAGAAAGTCAGGGAGCAGGGGGTGTTGGATGGGGGTGGGGTCCTGAGGGGTAGTTAGGGTCCAGGGGCAGTCAGGGGATAAGGAGCGGTGGTGCTTGGATTGGTTGGGGGGGTTTGTGGGGGGCAGTCAGGGGTCATGAAGTGGGAGGCAGTGGATAGGGGGCAGGGAGCCAGGCTGTTTGGGGAGGCACTGCCTTCGCTACCCAGCCCTCCATGCAGTTTTGCAACCCTGATATGTCCAAAAAGTTTACCCACCGCTGGTTTAGATTGTAAGATCTTCAGGGAGGAACTGTGTTCTCCTCTGTAGTGGTAAAACCCCTAGTGTATTTTGTTCCTTAAATAAATAATGCATATGAGAGACCCCTGCCAGTGTTTCTCCATAAGACATTCAAAAACTCCCAGTTTGAGATAGTCCAGCGTGGCTTGTTCATAAAGCCTTGCTCATAAATTGTATTGACCTTTACTTTTAAAGAAGGGATTAAAGAGAGAGAGTAAAAGTTGCAGCACTCTTTTGGATGAGAGAAGTTGGAATTGTGAGAGAGTAGGAGGGGGGAAATGTACTGAGAAAGGGTGCAGGGGGGAGAAGGGAAGGGAAGCTGAAAAGAAGAGACAGTGCAGGAGGGAAGAAAGAAGAAAAAGAGCAAAATAAGAAAAAATGAAAGAAACGGAGGGAAATTCCACCTTAGGCGTGGGTGTTCAGTTACTGGTGTATAAAACACAAAGTTTTTATCAAAGCAGTGCTCTTGTGAGACTGCTTATTAAACAGCTCCTACGTAAACAGCCTTCTCCAACAATGTATATATTCATCACAGGCAACTATAACCTACAGTCAGTTCTCTTTTTTCAAGCTCAGCACTTTAGTAGCAGGGTGAGAGAAACCACTAATGGGGGATAGAATAGAGGTCTTTAAAATCATTAATGCTATGGAGAAAGTGAAGAAGGAAGTGTTATTTACTCCTTCACATAACAAGAACTAGGGGTCAACCCAGTGAAATTAATGGTCAGCAGGTTTAAAACAAACATAAGGAAGTTCTTCTTTGCACAATGTACAGTCAGCCTGTTGAAATCGTTGCCAGGGAGTGTTGTGAAAGCCAAAAGTATAACTCAAAAAAGAATTAGATAAGTTCATGGAGGATAGGGCCACATTTGGCTATTAGGCAAGATGGTCAGGGATATAACCCCATGCTCTGAGTGTCCCTAAGTCTCTGACTGCTAGAAGCTAGGACTGGATGACAGGGGTGTATCACTCAATAAATTGCCCTGTTCCGTTCATTCCCTCTGATGCATCTGGCACCCGCCATTGTCGGAAGACGGGATACTGGGCTAGATGGACCATTGGACTGGTCCAGTATGAGAATTCTTATGTTCACGAAGAACATAAATCTGTCAATGTATTGATAGTTCAGTATCTCTGATTTCTCTTGGGAATCCTCAGTTATGTGCAGGCTTCTTCAAAAGGGGTCATGGACCATGGAAAAACTTCCATATGAAGTGATATTAGAAATATTGTGTTTGTTTAGTTTAGCGAGGAGGCAAGAAGGGGGATGATGAACACAGTGGATGGGATAAAGAAAGTAAATCAGGCAAGTTTGTTTGTTTTCTAAAGCAAAAACAAGAGTACAGTTAATGTGATTAGAAAGCAGCAAATTTAAACCTGATAAAAGGGAAAACTTTTTTCACAATGCTCATTTACCATTTGGAAATTCTCTGCCACGTGTCATTTGGACCAAAAGTTTAGTGTAATTTTAAAAAGCACTGTCTGTTGATGGATAATGAGAACATCCACAGTTACATAGGATTTAAAAATAAAATTGAAAGGAAGGATCTCGGCAAGTTACTGTATAATTGCCTATTTTGGGGTTTTGCAGCTTCCTCTGAATTATCTACGAGACACTCAGCTAGATGGACCACTGCTCTGATCAGGTTATAGCAGTTTTGTGTTCATAGATTATTAAGCCAGAAGGTACCACGGTGATCATCTCATCTGACTTCCTGCATAATACAAGCCATAGAACTTCCCTGAATTAATTCCTATTTGAATCTGAGGATATCTTTTAGACAAACATCCAATCTTGAGTTTAAAATTGCCAGTGATTGAAAATTTACCACATGTTCCTATTTTTGCAGATCTGTGCCTCTTTACCTGGGAATATTTGATATTTGACTGCATTTTTGAAACTGTACCTCTCTTCCTGACTATGTATAGCACTTTACATTGTTGAAACTACCATATTAAGGGTGTAACAAAGCAGCTACTCACTCCGCGGCGCCTCCTGCTGGTCATCCAGGGAATTAGCTCATTCCAGCATCCGGAGCGCCCTCTGCAGGCCATAGTCCCACTTGCACTCAACCCCATGTCCCTTCCAGACCCCGGTGCCCTCTTACCTGAGGTGCTGCACCCCTGCAGTACAAGCACAGTCTCAGGGTTTCCCTCCCTAGGGAACCCCCACCCCCTGTCCTCACCTTGCCTCAGTCTGACTCCAAGCAACTGCCAGTCACCACTTACGCCCATTCACTGGGGCAGACTGCAGTATAATTGCCACTCATCACCGGCAAGGAGGGTTGGCCTGCTGCCTCTGTAGCCCTGGGCTGCCCCCTGTAGCCCCAGTATCCGTTGTTGGGCCTTCCCCTAGGCCTTGCAGCCTGGGGGTTTCCAGGCCAGAGCTTCCCAGTACCGCTTGCCTCCCCCGAGCCCTGCTCCACTTCAGGTACCCTAGGCTTACCCAGCAGCCAAGCCTGTCTGCCTCTGTTGCCAGAGGAGACTTTCTCTCTCAGGCCCCTGCCTCTCAGCCCTTTTATAAGGGCCTGCTGGTCTGTTTGTGGCATGGCCACCCAGCTAAGCCTGCTTCCCAATCAGCCTGGGACCTTGCTTGCTCCCAGCCCCAGCCCTTTCATGGGCTGTTGTAAGTCCCTCTGACTGGGAGCGGGTAGCCACCCTGTTACAAAGGGAACAACATGAACATCCCAGAACACAGTGCAGATTTGCAGAACAAATAGGAATGAATAAAGTTTCAACACAGTTATGGAATACATGTTTAAGATTGTTGCAATCTTTCTACTTTATCTCAAATTCTATCTTGACTGTTCCGCTGAATCTTTCAGGAAATTGAGTCAGTTGACATTTTGAAATATCTACACTTGTCAAGGCTGCTTCTCTGGGTTTTAGAGAGGTAACCCACACAGGAAAATCGTTAACCACAATTCAGTGGGAAGCAAATTCTATCCTCTAGAAGCAGAAGTGATCTTATGAGTCTGTCAGCTGCTAACTTCAATTTTCACTTCAATTTCTTTTGTCTGCCACAGAACAAAATACAAGGCACATTTTCATAGTCCACTGAAAGTAAATGTAGCAAGGAAGACTGTGTCTATGGATGATTTTGTTTGACACTTACAGTGCTATGCTTTTTATAAGTGGTTTTCCATAGCTGGCACCTCTCTTTGTTGCTTTTCTTGACCTCATAAAAGATCCAATCTCCTTTTATCCACAGCCCTTTTTTACTCCTGTCTCCCTGAGATTAAACAGTGCCCCTATTGTTCACTCCCAGCACCTGTCACATGGGCCCCACCGCTTCCCAGGCCAGTTGAGATAATGAAAAGGCCGGGATGGCTTACACAAAGGCTGAAAAATTTCAGGGCTGAAACAGCAGATAGCACTGTTGTGAGCGAAACCACAAGTATCAACCGTTTGCACTGTTTGCAAAAGTCATCATCATTTCAGGCTTTCCAGTCCAAAAAGGAAATCTCTTTCATCCAAGCTGTATGTCTAAGACACATTTGTTGTACAGATGTTTCCTAGAACAACCCTGAAATGAATAAATAAATGTTAGAAAATGTTTTAGATTGAGCACATGAAAATACTTTATGGCATAGGAAACCTGCTGCACAGTGACAAGTGCTGCAGATTTTACTGAGTATGAACTGAAAGGTACAATGAGCTTCAGGCATCTATCTTCTCAGGTTGAACCACTTCTCACCTGGAAGTTCTTACTTTCCAATTGACTCGTGATCTCACTCCAGGGTGTTGTCCATCAACTCTGCATCTCTCACTCTTCTAACAAGCTTAGACCCATCTAGATTTTCTTCTCAGCTCTTGTTGAAAATCTTGTCTTACTTTTTTGTACATACAGAGGTGGAGGGGGTTATAATTTGTTGCTTTGCTGCCCAGATACTCATTTGCCGTTTCTTTTTTCAGTGGGGTAGTTTTTAATCTTCATGAGCAACTTCCTCATGAGAGAACCCAGATATTTTAGTTTATTATCTGTGCATGTCTTACTCCTCTCTTATCTACAATAGCAATCTGACCTTCAACTTTGGACAGTGTAGTCCTGTTTCTCTCAAACTATTGGAAGAAGTTTAGAGTTTCTTCATGTATTGCACTTAAGATCTTGCAGACAAATATTGCTAATACCGATTTCTTCTTACAACTCTTGATTTTAACCTGGAAAAATCTAAATCATGGCTATAAAAATCAGTCAACTGCAGTATTTTCAGGCCTTGTCTTCACTTTCTTTTATTAGTTCACCATCATAATACCCATAAAACTTTGGCAGTCAGGGCTTGTGATCAAGTTTAGTGGGACACTGTGGGAGAAAAATGGTGACAGTTGCCAAATATTTTGCTGTTTGTAATATAAAACATATAACCTCCCAGTTGCAGATAGGGGCCCTGGTAGGGACATGTATTCTGGAGATGAATGCACAAGTGTGCAGGTGGTGTTAACAGGAGGGCTTTGGCTTCCTCAGCCATGGAATGCTGTTCCGGGAAGGTAGACTGACCAAGAAGTGGAAAAGCACCTTCACACTCCGATTCACCAATCTAGGGAGAAGGGCTTTAAACTAGGTTCATAAGGGGTAGGTGGAAAGGGCCCACAAGTAGGTATTAAAAAAAAGTGACCTTAACAGAGGGCTCAATGTTGTGGAGGGAATGGAAAATTACGCTAGGGTTACAGAAGCAATGAGAGCAAGAACAGTGGGAGAAACTGCTCAACATCTTAGATGTCACAAATGCAAGGAGTCTGGGTATGGGGAATACACTGGATAAGTTGGAAGTCTTAGTACACAAGCTAAATTACGCCTCTATTATCATCATTGAGCCTTAGTGGGATAACTCTTATGACTGAAATATTGGTATACAGGTGTATAGCTTGTTCATGAAGGACAGACATGGAAAAAGGGAGGAGGTGTTACATTATATATCAAGAATATATACACTTGTTCAGAAGGAGATGATAGGCAGAACAGCTGAAAGTCTGTGGGTGAAGATAAGGGGAAAAATGCGCGATGTCATGGTATGGTCTACTGCAGACCACCAAATCAGGAGGAGATGGTGAATGAGTCATTTCTAGAAAGCAGACATTAACAAACTTGGTGAACTTGTAGGTAAACTCCCAAGGGAAGAAAAATCTAAGGGGAAAAAGGATTTCAGGAAAGCTGGCAGTTCCTCAAAGAGACACTACAGCACAACCGTAAACTATCATGATGCAAAGGAAAAGTATGAAGAATAATAAGATAATAAGTTATGGCACATAATGAGTACACCTAGCAAGGGATGTAAAAGTAATAAGACGAGATTCTAGAAATACATTATGAGCAAGAGATAGATGAAGGAACGTGTAGGTCCTCTACTTAGCAGGAAAGAATAGCTAGTAACGGGATGACATCTAGAAAACTGAGGTGTTTAATGCCTGGTTTGACTCATCTTTAACTAGAAAAGGTTAATGGTAATCAGATAATTAATAACAACAACAAGAGGGAAGGAATGCAAGCCAAAATAGGGAAAGAACAGGTTAAAGATATTTAGACAAGTTCAAGACAGCAGAGCCTGATGAAATTCACCATAGGGTACTTAAGGAACCAGCTAAAGCAATCTTGGAATCATTAGCAATTATCCTTGAGAACTTCTGGAGGACAGTGAGGTCCCAGAAGACTGGAGATGGGCAAATATAGTTCCAGCTTTTTAAAAGGGGAACAAAGAAGACCTGAGGAACTATAGACCATTCAGCCTAACTTTGATACCTGAATGATACTGGAACAAATTATTAAACAATCAGCTCATAAACTCCTAGAGGATAATAGAGTTATAAGTAATAGACAACATAGGTTCGTCAAGAACAAATCATGCCAAACCAATCTAATCTCTTTCTTTCACAGGGTTGCCAGCGTAGTGGATAGTAGAGAAACTGCAGATGTGATTTTTTAAATAAGGATATTGAAACAGTTCCAAATGATATTCTCATAAGCAAATTAGAGAAATCTTGACTACATGAAATTACTATAAACTGCATATAAAACTTTTTGAAAGACCATACAAAAACGTAGTTATCTATGGTTTACTGTCAAACTAGGGGGACATAACTAGTGGGATCTTGCAGGGATTAGTTCTGGGTCCCGTACTATCCAATAATTTCATTCATGACTTGGATAATGGCGTGTGGAATATGCTTTAGAACATTTGCAGATGGCACCAAACTGGGAGGGGTTGTAAGCACTTTGGAGGACAGGATTAGAATTCAAAACAACTTTGACTAATTCAAGAATTGGTCTGAAATCAAGAAGATGAAATTCAATAAAGACAAGTGCAAAGTACTACACTGAGGAAGAAAAAAATCAGATGCTCAGATACAAAATGGGGAATAACTGGCTAGGCAGTAGTACTACAGGAAAGGATCTGGGGGTTATAGTGGATCACAAATTGAATATGACTTAACAATGTGATGCAATTACAGAAAAGATTATTAGTATATTAACTGCAGTGTAGTATGTAAGTCATAGGAGGTGATTGTTCCACTCTCCTTGCCACTGTGAGGCCTTAGCTGAAGCACTGTGTCTGGTACTGGGCACCATACTTTAAGAAAGATGTGAACAAACTGGAGAGTCTAGAGGAGAGCAACACAAAAGAAAAAAGATGTAGAGCATAGGCGGTGGGTGAACACGCCCTTGGGGGAGACTAGCCCTCGGCCCCTCTCCCTCTTCCCCAGGCCCTGCCCCTCCCCTTCTGCCCCCTCCTTCACCCAGAGCACCACCAGCCCCAGTGCTGGGCAGGCAGATGGGCAGCATGGTCAGAGTATCCCCAGTCCCGAAGTACTGGGTGGGCAGCACGGTCCCACGCTGGGCAGCGTGGCCTGGCCCCAGCTCCAGGGTCTTGTTCACACCACATTCCCACCTGCCTGCCCCTTGGTCACACAAGGGAACAGCAGGCAAGAAGGGGTCTGGGGATGGAGCATGGGCAAGGCCACTCCAGGCTGTTTGGGGAGGCACAGCCTTCCCCTGCCTATGTTACCCGCCGCCCATGATTTAGAGAAACTGACCTGTGATGGAAGACTAAACAAAACTAGACATGTTTAGACTTGTGAAAAGAAGCCTGACGGGAGAACCTTGTAGTTCTGAAATGTGTTAAGGTCTCTTATAAAAAAAAACCATTGTGATCAATTTGTTCTCCATGTTCACTGTGGGTAGAAGAAGTAGTAAGGAGTCTAATTTGCAGCAAAGGAGATTTAGGTTAGATATTAGGAATTTGTTTTCTAATTATAAGGATAATTATTCTCTGGAAGGGCTTCCAAAAGAAGTTGAAAATCTCCATCATTGGAGGCTTCTAAGAACAGGTAAGACAAACTCCTGTCAGATATGGTCTAGATATACTTGGTGGTTCTTCAGAGCAGGCAGTCTGATTAGATGACCTCTCAAGATCCCTTCCAGCCCTACATTTATATGATTCTATGTTTGAGGAGTCTGTGTAATTAGTTTCCTAAGAAATTGTTAATTTCTGTTTGTTTCTAATAAACAGTATTATTGTAGTAAATATATAAACCTGCAAAAACTGTCAATAAATTCCACTGGGATTTTAATCCTCAACATTGCATAATTCTTCAATTTGTTAACCTTATTTTATGAGCATTAAAGGCTTGTTCAGTGCCAAAATGTCTGTTGAGTGTTGTGTGCAGATTTTGACTGCCCATAGGATTCCTTGCTATAGTAATAGCTCCCATTCTTTTCATAGAAGCAATTCCTGCAGGAGAAAATGAGACAAAGTTGGTAGCTTTTCCTCTTTACTGTTTCAGGTTAATTAAATCACTTTTATGTGGCCTTCTAAGGATGGTCACTCATCCTGGGAGGAAGAACAACAACAAAATCAGGTTTTCATCATCTCCTATTCCTTTGTCCCAAATCCCGCAGCAACATCTTTTGGTCTTATTTGAAAACGGAGTTACCTCCATACAGTTTAGTAGGGCACAGTGTTTTACACCCTGATGATTTGCCATGATGCTGGAGATACAGTGAGATGAAACAGCATCAAATTGTCATGATACAGCACGAGTTGTAATGCAAACTGTGGCTAAATGAGAGTAACGGGCATTGAGGATGCTTAGCACCTTGCAGAATACAATCCTGTAATAGAGGATAGCAATTAGAAGGAGCAGGGTCTGTGTGAAGACAGCTAGGCCTGATAAAGCTTGCCTCCCCCAAAGTTTTCTCGGTTGCCTAGAAATGTCATCCTCAGAAATTTATTGGAAACAAAGGAGTTGATACTATAAGCAGGGGGGGTATATTAGTCAGGTTTGAGGGGACTTAGATTTCAACGTTCATTGTGACACTTTGCTTCCTTCAATTGCATGCCAAGATCAGATGCAGAGGTAGCAAGCAAAGTTCACTAGTTGATATGACTCTAGGGCAGCCATTCTCAACAGGGGCCATATGGCCCCCAAGGGGGCCCTGGCACATTTGAAGGGGGTCACAGACTGAAAACTGTGAGAAGGGGCACCCCAAGGGTTTATGGGGGGCCCTGGTAACTGAACCGATGAAATGCCCAAGCAGCAACCTTAATGGGAGTCAATAGTTTCCCTCCTGTTTATAATATCTTTCCAACACACCGTTTTAATTCGTCGCGCCCGGTAAATTCATTGCTTAAGCTCCTCCCACTTAAGCTCTTTTCATGGCTTATGTGATATTCTGGAATGGAAACGAACTGATAGAAGAGTTGTTGTTTGCCAGGAGGATTAAAACGGATACTAAGGGACTGTCTATTTTTGAAGACGTCAAAAGTTACTTAAGCGAGAACAATATCCCAATGGAGAATATAATTGCTTGTGCAACTGATGGTGCCGCTTCTATGGTTGGTCGATACAGAGGATTCATCCCCCATCTAAAAAGAGTTATACCTTCTGTCTTTACTATTCATTGCGTCATTCACAGGGAGCACCAAGTAGCTAAAAACTTAGGAGGACGTCTCAATCTTTCGCTTTCAGTTGTCATAAAGGCTGTAAACTTCATCAAATCCCATGCCCTTCAGGATCGTCTTTTCCGGCAGCTGTGTGAAGAAAATGACAAAGACTTCCGGACGCTGCTGCTGCATACCGAGGTGAGGTGGCTTTCCAAGGGAAACTGTCTTCAGCGTTTTGTTACACTCTGGGACACCATAGTTTCCTTCATGTCTGATAAAGAGTATGGAGAAAGACTCGTTGATGCTAAGGCGGACATATTTTATCTGGCAGATATCTTTCAGAAACTTAATTTGTTAAACAAGACCTTACAGGGCAAAAACAGTAACCTTGTAGATTGTAAGGAAGCCATTGTTTCTTTCCTTAAGAAACTCGAAGTCTATTGGCACAATATGGGATGTCGGGAATTTTTACAATTTCCAAACCTGAAGACGATCGCAGAGGCACTGAAGGACGATGACCTTACCATTTATGTGAAACATCTCAAGCAGATACATGAGGATATGCAAGAAAGATTTAATGACCTGCTAAACCTCGGTATCCCGGATTGGATTTTGAATCCATTTGAAGTACAACCCACCCAAGTTGAGGCAGAAATTCAAGAGAGTTTGATTGATCTTCAGAGTGATATAACTGCACGTTGTCAGTTCAGTCAGTTTCAAAAAGATTTTTGGATCAAGAGTGATCTGCTGAATAAATTTCCATTACTGTGGGAAAAAGCCCAAAGATTTTTTATTACCTTTCCGTCAACATATTTGGTGGAGTGCGGATTCAGCAAGGTAGTTTCCTTAACAAAATCCAGGAACAGAATTGATATCACGACAAAAGGTGACCTCCGACTGTCATTGTCTAATTTGGAGTCCGATATCATGAAACTTGCAGAAAAGCATCAAGCTCAAGGATCGCATTAGGCCTGATAGATGTTTAATTTCATACCGTCTTTTTTTAAGTTTTGTCCAGTATGTCGGAATGTTCAAGTTTTCTTGGTGTTCAATAATAAATGATTTTCTGTCTATCTGTTCATGTTGTAGTCCTGTTTGACAGGGGGGCCCTGGAACCTGAGAAGAGCTCCTAAGGGGGCCATGGCCAAAAAACAGTTGAGAATGGCTGCTCTAGGGAAGCAACTTGCCATATAACTGTCTAACATGCTGACAAGTTGGAAGACTGGAAAGAATCCATAAGAATCATTGCTTCAGTTAAAGACTCAGCTTTTGCCACCTCCATAAAGATCAAAGCTGCCTGGGAATTTTAGTGGCCGTGGGACCAAGTTTGCAGGGTGCTGAATGCTTTTGATTCCCATTGACTTTGGAAGAAGTTAAGGGGACTCTCTAAATTGCAGCATATTCAATTGTGCACCCTAGACCTGTTTGGAGGGGACTCTCCTTAGTGGTTTCTCCCCTTCTGCATAGAAGTTGTCAGCTGCTTATTTAGCACTATGTTCCACATGTTCTCCAGACCTTGCAGAGGCCTGTCTGTGCCAGAGAAGGGAACAAAGACTGGGCAAGTTGGGGGTGCGTGGGTGTGGGCTGGGGCACATAAGTTATTTATCTTCATTCTGTGTTACTGCATAGCCCACACAAGTTCTATTGGGAACCCCTAGTTATAGAGTTCCAAGGTAGCCACAATGCCGCGATGTGGTTGGGGAGAGGCCTCCCAGCCAGGAGCCAGAGCCAGGGCAGAGACACAGGACATCTGCATGGATAGCCCTATCCTCCCACAAATACCTGGAGATCTGCCAGGTTTGGGATGGTCCTAGGGCTTTTCTATGTGTGGGGAGTCCTCTCCCCAACAGGATGCTGTAGCAGGATTCTCAGTAAGGGAATCTTAACAGAGATTTCTTCCCTCAGGTTCCCTTCCATCCAAAGTGGATGATTAGGGCCAAGATCAGGATTGATGTATATATCACGCTAGCAACAAGGGTAATGAAAACTAATGATTAGCAGATTGTCAGATATATCTAATAGAAATTTCACGAATTTATTTCCTTTGAGCGCCAGGCTTTTCTGTTGCCAAATAGGAAAAAAAGAAAATAAAGCCATGCAAGGTATTTCATCTGTTTCAAGTGTCTAATCCAATTGGGGACACCAATGTATTCAGTCTTGAAGATGGCACTGGTATTGGAACTGAAAATTAAATGTTTTCCCTAAATGTAACTAAAATTCATTTGGTACAAAGACTCCCATAAACATTATAGGTCCAGTCTGCAAACTGTTGTTCGTGTGAGTAGCCTTACTCACATATGAATCATCTAGACGTGATACATCGATCCCTAAGCGTTCTCCTGTCGACTCTGGAACTCCACCGCAGCGAGAGGCACAGGCGCGGTGGCTAGGGGGAAAAGCAGCAGTCGACTCAGTGCTGTGAAGACGCCAAGGTAAGTCAACCTGAATACTTATGTTAGGTCGATCCAGCTCCCACCCCCTCCCAGTGTAGATCAGGGAACAGAATCATAGAATCTCAGAGTTGGAAGGGACCTCAGGAGGTCATCTAGTCCAACCCCCTGCTCAAAGCAGGACCAATCCCCAACTAAGTCATCCCAGACAGGGCTTTGTCAAGCTTGACCTTAAAAAGCTCTAAGGAAGGAGATTCCACCACCTCCCTAGGTAACCCATTCCAATGCTTCACCACTCTCCCATACACCTTCCTAGTGAAAACGTTTTTCCTAATATCAAGTCTAAACCTCCCACACTGCATCTTGAGACATTACTCATTGTTCTGTCTGTATGTAGTCCCATTGCCTTCAGTGGGATACTTACAACAATCAAAACTCTTCACGTGAATTTTTTTTTAAAGGATCTGTCTTTATGTCTTTGTCTGAAACTTTTGCAACTGAGTAACAATCAGAATTAGTAAAGGGTAAGTCTGTGGGTCTGTAGTTCACTTTGCAACATCAGCCTTTGTGATGCAGTTTAAAGGAAGAGAGGGAGTGGCTGCAAGATTTCATTTTACCCAAATGAGAGCTACACTGGCAACATACCAAGAGCCTGAGGGCTGCACTCATCTTTCATAAAAGGAAATGGATTGTAGGTAGCAGCCCATATTTGAATATGGAAGTGTGTCCTGTGTGTCCAGACCTTAGCATGCATTGTTTCACCTTGCTTCAAAAAGAATTCTAAATTGAGAATTGCAGGCTGGGTGCTATAATCTTGCATTGCTGCCATTGTTTGTTTTTTGTGGGTTGCCTTGTGCTGTGTTGTAAAGCTTTCTGGGACGCATGGAGCATGCATCACCCACCCCTGCAATGGAGAAAATATCATCTCATCTCACTAATTTGAAAAATGAAAATACTGATCTCATTAAGCAAAAACTTGTCCAAATAAATGTGTTAGTTTGTAAGGTACTACAAGGATTCCTCATTGTTTTGACAGATAGAATTACTGTGTTTTATATTATTTAAATGTGTGCCTATATAAACAGATGACAATGAAACTTGCACTTTGACTGAAGGAGCTGATAATAGTTTTTATAGCTCCAGATCAGTTAACAAATGAGTAATGTTTGTCAGTTCAATAAAAGAACTATGATGTGTAGCTTTCATCTATTGCACTGTCTAGCTCAAGTAAAGCAACCTTTTCTTTGTAATATAAACCTAATTTAGGCTACGTCTACACTTAAAATGCTACAGCACTACAGCTATGTCGCGATAGTACTTCAGCGTAGACACTCACTACAGCATTGGGAAGGGTTCTCCCATCGCTTTAGTTGATCCACCTCCCCAAGAGGTGATGGGTGGGCAATGGAAGAACTCCTCTTCACCACATTCTCTATATAGCCAATCCTGCAGCCACTAGCTTTCACCTAATTGTGCAGCTTCCAAAGTGATTCTAACACTTGCTGGACCAAATGGAGAGCTAATGGATCTGGGGATCTAGGTCAGAGCACTAGCACTAGAGCACTGGGCTGTCCCTTATTTTGTAGCGGGATGAATTTACCCTATGTAGAGGGCCAGCACAAGGCCTACTTGAGCCTCAAGAGGGACTTAAGTCATGCATAGCTTGTGTTGACCTTCTGCACAGGACAGGAGTCCTGAAAGAAACTGCAGGTTTGTTCCTTGCGGCAGGATCTTTCCTTTTGTGGCTGTAAACCACACAAGCCCTTGCGTTTGTAGAAAAATATACATAAAAAAGAATAAAGGTTGCAAAAGAATAAAGCAGTGAGAACCCCTCCCACCTCATTTAGTTGATTATCTGCATGCCTTGCTAATGGCTGGAGTCCACTTTCTATTCCGAAACGTTCCTGTTTGAATGCCTGCGCCATAACATGCTTGATGATGATTAATAGAACATTGTGCCAGATTCTTTGCTGTGTACAGTACATTGTTTTCTCTCCCCAACCTACTATGCAAGAGCTCAGAATGCCATTAAAGACAGCGGCTGTGCTATCACAGTTCAAGGCTCCCAACTGCACTTGCTGAGGCAGGGACATGCCTGGCTTCTCCAAAAATAACGCCCCAGAATAGAACAGAAAGCAAAGCGGAAAACAACAAGAATTTCAATGTAAGAAAAACAAAACAGAAACTCAATGACCCATGTTTTTTCAGAAGTCTCCTCTCCTGTTAGATAGCTCCACACAAGAACCTGCTTCTTAGTCCCCAAGGGTGAAATTCACTCTGTGCAGCCAGTCAGCATGAGTCCTATGTACCACTTAAGCCCTGACGGACTTCAGTGGTGGACAGGCCACCTCTTCACAGGGGTGAATTTTACCCTTAACCCCAAACCAATTCAGCATACCCCACCCCACCCCACCCCAGGCAGTCTGTGTCACTGTCCTCATATCCACATCAATAATGCATCAGGCTGAATGTTTCCCTGGTTTTGTTATGTAGGAATCTCATTTCACAACAAAAAAATCAGTCCAGGCAGCATGTTTCCTGGGTATTATTTCACTTCCCACGTGGTCAGAGTCACTCAGTTTTACAGCTTCAGCCCAAGGCCCTTGGTAATCCCTCCAGATTTTTTCTGCCTTGTGTCTTATTGCTTAAATATTACTTTCTGTATGCTATGTTGGAAAGGGACCATGGGGACCTGTTATCAAAATATTTGCTAAGTCTCTGGTAACTTTCTTGAACAGCAGAATACTGTTCTCATTTACCTATGGAGTCCTGTCCAGAAAACCTTTGCACGTGCCAAGGGATAGGTATGTTTAAAACAAACAAACAAATTAATTAATATTCTGCTGAGCAGCTCAGAGGATACACAATTTCCCTGGTGCATGTATTCAGGGCTGACACCCTGGCTATAAATGCTCTCTTACAATCCAATACACAAATGGGAAGGCTTTCAGCACCACCAGTAGCTAAAGTGGAGTGGGAACTCTCTTTGCACCAGTCAAAAAGGAATGTTGCTTCTCTAAGTCCATGAGAGACCCCCTCTGCTTTTAGCAGAATGAAAGGATCGGTGCGCCTCCTTAATCCCCCCTTATTTTAACCTCTGCATGCCACAGAAAATAAGTGTCAGGAGGTCCAAGTGATGATGGTGGAGGGTTATTTATGCCACAAAAAATGGAGAGATGCCCTCAATATCTGGACCCAGAAAGAGACATTTAAAGAGAAACACTTTGCCGGATTATTGTGGACTCAAGGTAAGCTTCCAAGTTTGATTCCTGGTTTGAACTTTCCCAGAGTTTCAGGTGTGTTCAGAGCTGAGGGTTTGGTTCAGGTCCCTCTCTATTTTCAACCTTCTTAACCTTGCTAGTCATGGAAAGTTCATTAAAGTGCAAGTTCATTGAGAACTAGCTATCACTCAAGGTAAAAATGCAGAAAAACAAGTTGTGAATGCAATAGCCATAAGTATTTCATTGTTTAAAACCCTTTATAACTCATTTGGTTTTGAAAGCCAGGGGCAACTGTCAGGAAAGAGGTTTTTATTTAATGAGGGTGAACTTTAATAATTGTAAGTTTGTACAGAATGTATACACATACCCATAACACACCACACACCAAACAAAATCTTCCAAACTCTGTAGAAAAGTGAAAAGAGAAAACCCCAAGTGAAAAGTTATCCCATTAGAAATTCTTTCAAGCCCTTGTTCGAATTTGGCTCAAAAATATATGTAGGTGGCATAAAGTCAGAAGCTGATTGAGCAGTCATATCAGTACTTTTCATTTACATAGCACCTTTCACCCCAGGGTCTCCAATTTCTTTACAGACATTATTTAATCCTCACTACATCCCTGTGAGGTAGACAAGTATTTTCACAGGTGTGGAAAATGGGGTGTTTAAGTGACTTGTCCAAGGCCACAAAGAAAATCAGTGGCACAGCCAGCAATAGAACCCAGGAATTTTGACTCCCAGTACTCCCGCCAACCAAAACCATTCATGTCAACCATCTCATCAGCAAAATATTTGGCTATACGTTATCATAAATCCTACTGGTATATGGTATTTTTGAGATGGTATTTTGTTTTACTTCTTGAATACTGTTCGACATTTACTTACCAGGTTAAATCAAACGGGGTCTAAATGTTTTCATACAGGCAGGATCACACTGTTATGAACACATGTGGTTCACAAATATGTTACAGAACAATTCTTTAAAGTGGTCTGACACAGTAGACAAGCCCTTAGAAAAGGCTGGTGGCCATATATCTTAAGTATCCTAAACACTGAGCAGTTATGTAATTTTTAAAATGTATTTAACTATTGTAGCACATGGTTGAAATATAGCTGTAATACATGTAGTGTATACATCTGCAGGGTAGAAGGATGGTTTTAATTTTAAATCACTGGACTGGGGCTCAGGAAGCTGGGTTTAATTAGTGACTAGGCTGTAGATTGTGTGTGTTATCTTGAACAAGTCTCCTTCTCGCCATGTACCTGAATTTCTTATCTGTCCAATGGGAATGCTAATTCACTAACTCATGTGGGTGCTGTGAGGATAAATACCTTAAAGTTTGTGGGATGCTGAGATATGATGGGGATGGGGCCCTACATATAGATAGAGAGAGATACACAAATAAAAAATAGCAGCTATTTAGCAATGACAATTTGGAGAGCTCTGCAAGTGAGAAAGGCTTTGGCCATATGAACCAGGAAACCCTTACCTGAGAACCCGTTCTTGCTTATAGTTTCCCCACCCAGTGTGGGCTGGACTAAAGTGTTCACAGTTAGTTGGTAGAGAACCTGTTTCTTGACATAAGTAGGCAGACATAAGTAGGCAGTGATGTCAGGGTTCAGTGGCTATTGCTGATCTTGCCAGCATTTCTAGTTTATGTGTTTGTACTGCAGATACACTGACATGAACAAACTTAAGTCAATGTTTAACTCTACTGTTAAAAGCAAGGCGAATAGGAGGGGGGAGTTGATGGCTTAAAGGGGGCTTGATAGCCAAAGACTACTGTCCTTGCAAAATTGATAAATAACAGACAGTCCAAATTTTTGTAAGAGCTCCAAGGTTTCCTGTGGGATTCCTTTAGATAAGAATTTGAAGGGCGCTGGTCATTTGTGAAGGTACATTCCCCTCTCAAGGTCCAGCATACGAGAGGAAACAAAGCTCTTTTTAAAAAAAAATCCAATAAAAAAAACTATTTGTTCTTGCTCTCAGAAGAATGGACTGTTTACAGGTTCTCCCAGATGCTTGTCACGAATGGGTCACACAATAGGAGAAAATTGTGGTGGGGAGTGAAAACAAGGAGCAGCAGAACTTTAAAAACAACTTCCCCCCTCCCCCAAAAATATCCAAATAAAAAGCTATGCATATATTGCCCTTTAGAACAACATCATGTCCTTAATATACAGTACTTCCTGAAAAAATTGGGGCACATAATATTGATATTTCTAAATACCTGCTTAGCCCATACTCGTGAAATATTTTCCCATTATGATGCAATATCCCTTCACTTGTACAGTATGTTACTTTGAGGGTGAACTATGGGCCAATCCCGCAAGATACTGAGCTTATCACCTTACAGGAGGTGCTGAGATCCCACCAGGCTTAGGTCAATGAGCACTGCAATGCTTATACTCAAATCAACCAAGTTCAGAGCAGTCTTGATGGATTATTTTATGGCTTTGTCTTGAGATTTAGGACTTTTCTGCACTACAGATGCTACAGCTATGGGACTACAACTGTGGCACCACAGTGTAGGCATTTGCTATAGTGATGGACAAGTCCATCACTATAGTTAATCCACCCCCACGAGAGTTGGTAGCTAGGCTGATGGAAGAATTATTCTGTTGACCAAGTGGTGTCTATTCTAGGGTTTAGGGTGGCTTACCTAGGTCTCTCGTGGGTCTGAATCTTTCACATTCCTGAGCAACATAGGTAGGTCAACCTAAAATTTAGATGTAGCCCAGGCCGTAGGATCATATTTTCAGTAGGGTTCCTTAATTGTGCCCACGCTGCCTGAAGGTGTATTTGAAAGTAATCTCATCATGCAAGTGGGTAGGTTCCAGAAATTATGGGGGAGAGGGATCAAACAACTATATAATGACAGTAGAGGATAAGATTAAAAAATGTAAAGCTTTATAAACTGTTAAAGTACAAATTGTGAATATCACATGTCAAAATATACAACACAAATACCCATACATCAAATCAGATCTGTTTTACTATTCATTTTCTATTCCATTTGTAACAAGCTGTATTCAAAAGTCTAAATCACTTAATTTTGTCTCGAATAAATCCAAGCAGCATTTTTCCTACATTGTCGATCTGTAAATTTTGATCATCACTGATGGAAATATTTTTTCATTGGTTCATGTGCATTCAGTGAAATCAGGGTTCATTGGTATTTACTGAGAAGAATCTACTCTTTCAAGCCTATTTATGGGTAACAAGATTTGATAACTCTCCATAAAAGAGGGGGGGGGGGAAAACAGTGAAGTGTTCTTCTTTCATGTGGCTTGGGTAGGTAGCAACTGCTACTAATTTATATCTAAGTTTGATAACCAGCACATAGCTGCTGCATTGAGCTGGTGAATGTCCTTCAGGCCGCCGGTGAAAGAACAAAGAGGACATTCAGATATGATGTGCTCTATACTTTGTGTCTGGTGACCACAGTTACATACAGGTGTTTGCCTCATTTTCCTTTTTAAAGAGGGTTTGTCCACATCTCCCAGGAGGTGTCCTGATGTGACTCAATCTGCACCAGTCTTTCCAACATAAAGCAAAACCCGGTGATTCCTCAACAGGATCAATGACAAGCAGTTGTGTTGAGCAGTCAGAGTGCTCCATGTGACTCTCCATTGAACCTGAGCCTCAAAGTTGGGTGTAAGAATCTTGATACAGTTCCATCGAGGGTTGCAGGATTTTAATCTCATCTTTGGTGGGTTCTGCAAGTCATGATGCAATGGGATTCTCATATTTGCATTGACATGACTAAGTAAGCGACATGTCTGGGCGGCTCTTCTAATCTGTGGAGCTGTATGTGTGATGGGACCGGAAGCCAGTCAACTAGAGTAGATTTGAGCATGCCCAACACTATGTGCATAGTATTATTGAGTTGAGTGTCCAGGAGTTTAGTGTGACTGTGATGAGACCACACTGGTGCACAATATTCAACTTCAGAATATACCAAGACAACTGTTGTGGTTCGTAAGGTCCATTGACTGGAGCCCCATGAAGTTCTGGCCGATTTCCTGATAGGTGAGACACAAGACCTGACCTTATCGCGCCAGGAGGTCTAGCGGGAACTCCGCAGAAGCCTTCAACAATGCCCAGAGGAATCCCCACTCTCTTTCCTATATTCTGACATGGAAATCAATGTTGCACTGTTGGAAACCAAAAGTCGGAAAGCTCCAGGGGCTGATGGCATTCCTCAAGAGTTTCTCAAGAATCTGGGGAGACTGGGACAAGAGTGGCTGGAACCGCCTTTTACTCCCATGCATAGAACTGGAAAAGTGCCAACAAGCTGGCAACAGTGGTTGCCCTACTGAAGCCTGGAAAATCCCCTGAGAACACAGCCAGCCATGTCTCTCTCCTCTGAACCACCAGGAAGCTTGTGGAATGCATGCCGCTCCACCATCTGTCTGATATTATTGAATACATCCTCCCAGTGGAGCAGGCAGGCATGATTTCGCCCAAAGAGGAACTGCTGTGACCAAGTAGCTTCACTTAGCAGCCATATTGAGGCAGGATTCAATGTAAATTGAAGACAGGAATCACCCTTGTTGATCTGTCCTCCATCTGGAGACAGGGCCTCCTACTTAAGGTCTCCCACATCTTTCATTGCTGGTGAATGATCTGCCTCTTGGTGGCAATGACTGGGTACTGCCGCTTTAAGGTACACCTTTAT
Organism: Sternotherus odoratus; assembly: GCA_032164245.1. Lineage (NCBI taxonomy): Eukaryota > Metazoa > Chordata > Testudines > Kinosternidae > Sternotherus > Sternotherus odoratus. Next base: position 122,439,338 of record JAVMKO010000003.1, read on the forward strand.
GGCCTGATTAGTAGACCAAGAACTCTTAATTTGGCCATCCCTCAGGGTCGGTCATGGCCCCAATACTTTTAATCGATACACCATGAATATACCAGCAACAGAGTCAAGGAAATTCATGTATGCAGATGATATTGCCCTAGCTGTTCAGCATACAAGCCTCCATGCCGTCAACCGCACCCTAACCTGAGATCTTAGCACAATGGCTGATTATTTCCAATGCTGGAAACGTAGTCCTAATAAAAAAACACCCATGTTAACGGCTTTCCATCTGAACAATAAAATGGCTAATACCAAACTTGATGTGCAATTCTATGGTGAGAACGTCAGCCACAATGCTAATCCAAAGTATTTTGGCATGACACTGGACTGGAGTTTGACCTTTTGACAACACCGTAAAATGTTACATTCATAAAACAGTTCGTTATTAACTACTTCAAACCAGATCTCAATTTGAGCTACACCTGGATTAATTAATTCTCACTGAACTCTACCCCCATTATCCGATAATTTTTCAAATGTTAATCTCAAAGATACCTGCAAAATACGATACATTAACACCTAAAAGGTGGTCTTCCTCTTTCATATCCCTCTCCTCACCCAATATTTTTGCTTTGTTTTTAAACATTAGAAATTAAAGTTTTGTCTACACTGTTTTTTCTGAAAAATTCTACTCAAAAGAACTGGCATCAGAGATATTCAGAAAAATGAAACTTTATTAACTGAGATGTGGAGTGATTTCTCTTCACTATTTCAAGCTCTTTGCCTTTTGTTTGTTTCTGTTAATGTCAACTTACCACAAAATACCAGCGAAACACTTTAGGAGAAAATTAGTCTTTGATAAAGCTCCAACATCCTCCCCCTCATCTCTACAATGAAACACTGATAACACTCACAATCCAAATCCCAACCCTCCTAGGAGTCTACAAGCAAAAGCAGAGACCAGACTTGACATTCCTGATCCAAGTTAACAAAACAAAACAAAAAACCAAAAAACACACACACTTTTTTAAAAACCACTGCCTTTCCAGACATCACAAAGGAAAACGAGGGCACAAAATTATTGTTTTCTCTCTGCAGATCACTAAGGTTGGGACAAATTCCATTGGAAGTTTTTTCATCTTTAAATAAAGAAGATGTCAAAAAGATTATTAATTCCATACACTGATTATTGCAGAATATATGCTGTTATGGTACTCATTGTCCCTTTCTGTTACTTAGTTGTTGCCAGCTGCCCTTGCCCTTCCCTACTGTTGAAATATGCCCTTTATTTTATCATTGTACAGTGTTATACTGCGGTTTCCTACTTGTGCGCTCTTTTTTCAGCTCTTCACCTACTGCCTACAGTTTGGTTAGACCAGTATAGCTAAAGGAGTACAACTTTTGTATGTAGATAAGGCCTACATGCTGCTTCTTCATGTTTCCTTTTAAAAATACAGAATGCCTTAGCTAGTGTGGAATAGAAACTATGAACATATAGTCACTTGCTCTCTGAACTAACTCTCAATTCTGAGTACAATTCACCATATTTGTTACTATGTGTGAAGGCTTGAACAGTCTTTTCTTGATAGCTTGCCTCAGCCCTATTGTCTTGTCAATGCACCTTTCGTTTCTTCTTGTCATTACTACGATATTTATTATTGTTATTGTAAGAGTGCCTAGGTTGGTTCTTATAACATTCCTGGACAGGTTGATGGGCACTCTTAATTAAAGGCCTTCATCACAGCAACAAGCTCCCTCTCTGACTAAGCTATCTTCATGCACCAGATGTAGGTGGGATGGAGGTAAATTTGAATTTTAAAATGGTGTGACGAGGGAGTGTTGATAAACACCAACATCCAGTCCTGGCTCAGCTGCCAACCAGACTCTAGTACCTTTAAATCTGGGGAGTGGTTGTTTATTCCAAATAGTTGAATGGTTATGCTCCTTTCACATCAGATCCTGTAGAAGTAACTTTCACAGCTGAGTTTAAGGAATCTATCTTGAGATAGTTTCCAGATGGATCCAGTATAAACTACATTCCTGAATCCACCATTAGCAGATGAAAACCTGACATTTGTGACTCATGGGACACCTGATACTTATCCAGGTGTGATTAGTGCTGATGATAGCAACCAGAGAATGACATAGCTCCAGGGGTAATGCCTTGTGGGCTAGTCATGCAAATCCTCTACTTGCTTTGCTGATTGCTATGATTATACTCATTGATTTCTTCCTCTATTTTAAAGACAACAAAACAAAGACTCTCAGGTCTATGCTGGTCTGACTTCCAGAAGTCCTGAGCTGGTTCAGGCAGGTTATGGTAATTTGTCTGTTGACATTCTTCTGACGGACAAAAGTGTCTATTATAAACTGGTTTATTGCCTCTTTAGCTGTAGTGGCTGCTAGCCAAGAGGGCGCTCTGAGATTCTGGCTGTAAAAGTATGTGCTGCAGCTCCAGAGCTTCACTACTGTACAGAGCAGCTCCAAAGAGCTTGATGGGAAACTAATTGAACAACCAGCATATACAATAGTACATGTTAGGGAGAGAAGTCACCAAAACAATTCTGGGAATCATTTAGAAAGGGAAGGGGAGCACTGGCTGACACACCTTGGGATAAATTCACCCCTCTGTAAAAAGGCAACACAAGGTCTGTGCAGCATTTAATACCACATAAACTTCAATGGGATTTATGTGGTCCATAGGCTTTGTCTTGATCTACTGCAGAGGGGTGAATTTCAGCTCTTGAGCATTTTTGAGACCTCTCCCTTATGTAATTGGAGACAAGGCACTAGAAGGAGATTGTGACTACTTGCTGTCTTGGTCTGCCTGCAGTGTTAATAACTATCACACAGTTGCAGTGCCCATTTCATTACAAAGGATCCCAAGATATAGACAGAGGAATCACACCACCCACCACCGAGGCCTTGTTCAACTAAAATCAGTTTTTAAATCAATTTAGTTAAACCAGTGCAATCTCCTCTGTGGTCACTTTTATAGCAGTTTACACCAAATTTATTTCAATTTAATTTCAACTGGTAACCATGTTTTGTGTACTGAGAAGGCTTCTAGTGCAGCTACCAACTGTACAGAGTGCAGTAGCGGTTTAACAGCATGAAGTCATGTTATACAGTGACTTGGGACTGGGAATGAAGAATTCCACAGCCAACTGAAACTGGTGGCATAGTTCAGGTTGCCTGAATGTAGTCAGAGTTGGAACTGGATCAGAACATGGGAGGCGAACACTTAACTCTGATAAAAAGGGCATTGGACAGGGTCAGAATTTTTAGCACTTGGTTTTGTGGCTCATACGCAAGACCCCCAAAACCATGCTTGGGCTTTTAATTTGTAGTGACTCAAACAGAATGACGGCCTACTCACCAAAACCGGTATCTCTTCCCACAGTACGTTGTGTTTTGTGCTTTCCCTGGAGGCCTCTCATCCAAGCACTGGTCAGGTTCATGCCTGTTTAGCTTGTGTGAGCCAACAGCATCCCAGGCTAAAGTGGCATCTCTGAGAAAGAATACCCTGCATTATGCTATTTGGATTGTACGGACATATGCTCTAGACTAATATTGTATAACTGTTGTCCCATTTCACAAAAGGGAGATGTGACGTATGAGACTATCCTAGTGAGCAACGTTTTAAACTAATTGTCCAACATAGTCCATGGGAGCACCTGATGGAAACAGGACACAAGGCTGATTAACTGACAGACTAGTGTAACTCTCTCTCTGTTAGTGCCACTGAAGTCAGGATATTTGAGTCCACAAGGAATATAATAAAGATCCAGGATGTGTGTTTTGCTTCTGAATTTTTGCAAGTCAAACAAAGATGGTAGAAACTCTCTTAATTAATAACAACCAAGAATTCCCCCTTTAAGTGGATGTCTCCCTGTGATTGGATGTACGAGGCATACACTGCCAGAGCCCCACACTTTGGCACCCCTCCTTCCCAAGAAGGTGTCCTGCTGGAAGGAAAAAGGACTGAGTTCAGATCTGCAGGGGATGCCTAGAGAAACCTCCCATGATCAACTCTAAGTAGAACCAGTGACAGGTGGTTCTCCAGCACCCTAGAAAGACAGCCTGGGAGCAGACAGAGGCCACTCAGAGCCAGGTAGTCAAATAAAAAGGGCTGACTCCTTCTACTAGGGCTGCGGTCAGTTCTGGGTGAAGCCAAGACAGAGAATGAAGGTTCTCCCTGAGCTAACCCTAGTAACCAGGCCCAGTCAAGAGCTTCATGTTGCCAACATTGGCCTTGCTTCTCTATGAAAGAATAATGTTCATACTTTATTATACACATCAACACCCGGGTGGCTATTTTGAATTCAGATTTAATATGTATTTTGTTAACTCTGGAAGGGGACTGGACTGAGAGCCGACCAGCTGGTGGGCTGGGCCATGGAAGTGGCAGACTGTTGTGGAACCAAGGCACAAAGGGGGCACAAAAGAGAAAGAACTGCTCTGGCGATAAGTGCACATTGTGACAGTCCCATATAAGGAATGCTTCTGCATCTCTTCCATGAAAGTAATACAATCTGCCTCTAGGCCTCTCTCACCATTACCATGAAGCACTTGGCTCACACCCAGGATGTCATTTACTTTTTCTGTAAGTAATGCAGCAATGAAACTTAGTACTTCAATACCGCTTAACAAATATTGACTATTGAACCCAGTGTCCTGATGGCAATCCAGCCAAAGCATGATGCCAGAGACTAACTAGTAGGAAAAGACAGAGGGTCTATAAAATTTCTCTCAACTTCTGGTTGAAATTTGGAAGCAGCTGCCCAGAACAACTGGTTTTCTATCTAGAAATTTATTCACACATCAGCTTTTTAAAATCTATATTGAAACATTTCACTATGGTTTATGCTTGGGAAGCACATGATGTTTGTAAATGTTCTATCTAACAATAAACAATCATTTTGTGAGAATCAGTGGTTTAAAGAAGGCACTTCCACATCTAAAACGTTCCCAAGAAAATAGATCTTCATTTACATTAGGCCTTTTTTCAGCTACATTTAGACTGAGTTTTAGGCACCTTTACATTAGCAGAGTCATGTAAAGGGGTCTTAGTGTACCTAAGAAGCAGGTCCAAAGGAAGTATAGATTTGTCCAATGAAATTAATTCCCATGTTCGTTCTTGATTCCGGTAGCTATATGAATTACGTATAAAACATCTTCCTGGCCCAGGAAAGACAAGAGCGGGAACTTGGAGTTCCATAAGGATATGAATTGATTAGGACCCCTTTAAACTGAGGGCCACAAACAGTACTAAAAGCATCTACATTTCAGCTGTGCAGAGCAGTAAAACTGAAAGGTCTCTCCTGCTAGAAGTAAACTGGGAATGCGCTGGTACCAGCCTCTAGAAAATGGGACATCCCTTGTCAACTAAGGGACATTCTGAAATACAAAGGCTACATTTGCATAAACAATGCGGAATAGAGAAGGCAAACTTTGTCTCATGTCTTACTATTATCTTGTGGACCCCTTGGTAGGGAGAAATCGGGGCATATGGTCAAGACACCCAGGCATAAGTAGCAAAATGATCTGCAGCCATGCCTTTGGGGCACTGCTGCCTCATTCAGCAGACAAAAATAGACCAGATCATCACATGCATTCACATGTAAAGATGGTGATGAAAAATCCCAACACATTTATTTTTAAAATTCAAATCCTAAACCAGTGGACTTTTCCTATCCTAAATACGCTGACATGCTGCAATCAAAGAGACGAGGTTTCAACCATCCTCATTAGAAAAAGAGGGACACCCAAAAAAACCTCCTTACAAACATGTGTCAAAAGCTATTTTGATCAAGCGCTAGCATGGACTCAGTGGATCAGAAATATCTTCATAAAGCTATTGAATGAGACGCATATTGCTTGGAAAATGGGATATCAAGGGGGACCTGCCTGTCTGATTATACCAGTTATAGACTCACAGTGTGATACAGAGCTGGATGTTCTATGGTGACCACAGCTGACAAGAAAATGAAATTCATTTCGTGAAAAATTCTGGGTTGCTCATATTTGTTCTGGAGCAAAATGGCAATATTCTGGAACTCCTGGAGAAATGGAACAATCCATTTGCCTACCCGCTGAGCAGCAAAGAAACCAGGAAGACTGTCTACTTGCCACCAGGGAGCTGACCACCTGGCTGAGCATGTCAAGCCTGCCTGCCTCTCTATCTACCAGGCAGCTCCTCTGCCAACTAGGTCAGCAGCTGGGAGCTGGTAAGTTGGCAAACCAAAGGCAGCCTGGGGTCTGCCTGGTTTCTACTGAAGGTTTGGATGGAATATACATGTTCAAACAAAAGATTTTGTGATTCTATTGAATCAGCATTTTTAAACTGTCCCATCTGAAATTTTTTGACCAGGTCTTAGGGGTGACTATCTATCCATGGTAGATACGTTTTGTCCTTCCCACACCACCTTAGGAATTTTTGATTGTGCTTTTAATTTAACTTCAGTGCACATGGAATGAGTCTGGCTGAGCTAAAAGGGCAGTACATACTGGAAATAGCATGAATTATATTCAGGGGCTAATGAGGAGGAAGGGGGGAGGGGGAGAAGCAGGATGGAATAGCATGCAAAAGTCTAGCCACAGATAATACTCCTATGAGGCCTTAAACCTCTTTGAGGCAAGAACTTGTTTTTCTGATGAGGTTCCACAGAGTAAGGGATTATGGTCCTAACTCCTGTCATTACCTGCCTTTTGTTGTCACACTTGGAAGCAGAGAACCTGGAGAAATTTGCATCCTTATTTGCATTTTGGAAAATACGCTGGACCCTCACTATAGCCTGGGGTTCAGGATCCATGTGTGGTCTCGCAATAATGCAGGGACCACGTTAACATGGGGGATGTGTTGCCATGGATCCCCAATATTTAAATTTGGGATCCATGGCAATAACCGTGCTGTACCTGAACCCATGCTATAGTAATGCAGGCTATAGCGAGGGTTCAGTGTATATGTTAACTGGGTTTTTTTGATCTTTGTGAATAAAGTCAGGTGAAATTTTTACAAATAGCTTTTTTCACTGAAAACCCTGGTTTTGTTTGACTGGAAACTATTCTTGAATTTGACATAAATTTGCCAAATAGTTTCAGCCAAACATTTTGTTGTGAAGTGCTAGATTCACAAAGGGACTTTGGTGCCATTCAAAAAATGGTGGCAGCGAAAACAGAAGATGGTGGTGCCGCCCCATTCTCAGCCTAACTTTTAGCCCAGTGTCTAGAGCATTCATCCAGGATGGGAGAGTCCCAGGTTAAAGTCTTCACTCTGCTGATGTAGTAGACCAGAGATCCAAGTCCTACATGAACACCTTAACCACATGGCTCTAGGTAATCCTGGTGGTTGTCACAATCAGGCTTCAGACATTCCAAATGAGAACAGAAGGTTTAAAATCCCCCCAAATGAGCAGCTGAACTACCTGATCGCATACTGTATTATAAAAGTGTATCGAGTAAAGTCTTTTATAAAAGCTTTTGATGCTCTGAACTGGATGGTCATTATGAGTTACAGATTCATAACCACAACCTGAATACATGTATCTGTGTATATAGGAAACTGTGCTCATAACTTCAACTAAACCTCACAGCAAGGAAGGGCACAACCTAAGCCAGGGGTTCACATAAAACCAGCTCCAAGTCTATATCCATTATCCAGCCCAGGAAGAGACAATGGTGAACTGTTGGAGAGACATTGAGACAACTTGAAACTGAAAAGAAAATTCCAGTCTTTGGAAACCAAGCAAGAAGGGAGTTTTCCCTACCATGAATATTGACAGTGGCTGAAAACCTCCCCTCTGCAAACTCTTTTAGAATGGATGGGTCTTGAATGAAAGCCATTCAAGAAACTGAGGCCTGGTCTACACTAGCTACCGCCTGTCTGGGAGGTGGATTTTCTGTGCTCACAAGGGAATCCATCCTGTCAGTTTAGGCAGGTAGTGTCTACCCTGAAGCGCTCCAGCGGTGCAGATTTAAATGTAGATAGGCCCTGAGGGACACCTTCTAAGTGAGAAGATGTGAAATGCTGGATCCCTCCTAAGTTAGGGGGTACATGGGGAAACCGTTCAAATGCAATAGGTAACTTGTATTAGCAAAGGGATTTTATTTAATATAGAAGGGTAAGGCCTGAAGCTGGGTCTTTATATTTATTCACTGTGTAACTTGTATATGTTTGCTCCTCTCTGAATCACTGGTTTTTCAATTCAATAAACCTTTGTTTGTCTGCCTCCTCCCCCTCACTCCCAGTGCAAACAGGTTGGAATGTGCATGCCAAAGAAAGCTGGGGGAGGGGGAGTTCATGCCCTAGGGGTGACAAACCAGAAGGGATGGATCTTCCCCTGACATTTCTTTCTTTGTCCGGAGAGAGAAGAAAGAAGATAACAGAAAGCTGCCAGTTTGAATGGATAGAAATGGTGAGGGGCATTCACAGCAGCACAGAACATCAGCATCATCCAGGGACTTGTGCACCAGGGTAGAAGTCAGGCACCTGTGAATTCTAACCTTGGCTCAGGCATGGGTTTACTGTGTAGAGTTGGCCAAATTGCTTCATCTCCCTAAATCAGTCTCCACATCTGTAAAGTAGGGATAATAATACTTAGAAAACAGCCTACCTCACAGGTCGGTGGTGAGGATCCCCTAATGTCCGTGAAACAATTTGTCCTGGTCTACACTTAAAAATTAGGTCAGCCTAGCTATGTTGCTCAGGGCTGTAAAAAATTTCATGCCCTGAGCACCACAGTTTGCTCCATACTTCTGCTTAATAATCTTGTCATGGCCATCAGTCTACTGTGATACAGTCATCCAGTCACCTGGATGACTATAATTATTCCGCAGAGACCCATAGTCGGGCTGGCTGTCAAACACACTATATAAAAAGCCCCTTTTATGGTAGGGAAAGGAGACTGAGTGACTCCAAAGTGCTTCCTTTAAACACAGATTTTCAATCTGGTTTGGTTTTTCTAATCTGCTGCTGGCCCTCTTCCCCCTTCAGATAATCTTGTCACCAGGTCTCTGGGGAATTTAGAAATAAGAAAAACCTTGATGAAAACAAACCCACTGTGTTGAGTTTCCTCTGACAAAGAGGTGCATCAGCTGCTCTTTGACTTGGTGAGATTTTTAAAGCAAATTTCTCTATGGAAAATCTCTCTACAAAGCACATCTCCATAGACAGCAGGGTTCACTCTGCACAAATAGGCCATTCCTGATGCACTGAAGTCAGAGATTATGCTATTAAACTGAGGGCACGGACTGTGTTTTCCTTCTGTTTTGTACAGCACTGAGCACAATGATGTTGGTGAAATTATAAATCAGGGCAGACGAAATCAGAAGGGAATGTGGGCAAATTGGCAGTTATCCCCTGATTTGTAGGACTTCATCAAGGATTTTAGCCAGGAATTTAGGTTTTTGGCTCTATTCCTCTATATTAATTTCAGCTCTCACTGTTATAAATTTTTTTGATGATTCTCCTTGTTTCTTTCATTATTATTTTATTATTATTATTGATTAAAACACTTTATCTAGTAATATCCCCCCCCCAACCTGTTACTCTTGACATTCAGAGCCATAAGGGAGAGTAATTTTGAGATATTTCTGATAAGTAAGTATACGTATGACTTCTTGTTGCAGTGAAGTAGCAGTTTTTCCTAGTACAAACCTATTCAGATTTGATCATTCCCTTTTTAAAGTTACAAGCAGCGAGTCACTGTTCAGGTTAAGTATATACTGGAGAAGATGGTGAAACTACTCTCCAGCCCCGAGAGGTAAGTTGCTGCATAATTATACCACCTGGCAAAATTGACCACAATGCTGATGTTTCTGGTAGTATGGAATCCCCTAGTTTCTATAACCCAGAAATCATAATTTAGTAAGAGCTAGTTTCCCCCATTTTCCTCTTTCTGTAAAATAGGGATTATAATGCTTTTCGAACCTTAAAAGGGGAAATTAATGTTTGTGAAGCACTTTGAGATCCTCTGATGAAAGGACCAATAGAAGGGCAAATTACTTGATGCATATTCCTGAGCTAATATTTTTAATCTTCAAAGAGGTTTACAACAGGTAACAAATTGAGCCTTTGTCAATATCTTAAAATCCTTCTGCCACCAAAGGTCACTCTGTGGTGAGTCAATCAACCTGAACCTGACTCCCTCAGTTTTGGGTCTTTCTTGAGGAGAGACCGTCAGGCATTCCCAATTATATCTATTTATGTACTGTGCTTGAACCGAGACTGGAATCTGAATAACAGATGAATGTTCACTTGCAGCCTTATCTAGCTAGCACTTGACTCCAGATCTCCCAAAATGAAAGTGCTGGAGTAGCTTCATTACCATCAATTATTTGTTTGGTGCCCCCAAAGTGTGCTAGATGCTGTATTGCTTCACAGAACAAATAAAAAACTGATTCTTGCCCTGAAGTGCTTCCAACCTGGATGTTAGGACACAAAAAACTCATTGCCAGAAGCAAGCTCCCCACAGACCAGGATACACCAGCTGAAAGCAGCACCAGACCCAGCCAGAACAACAGATGCAAAACAAGTAGACATAGCTCCACTGCTACAGTGATCAACATCCCTCACCACACACCTTTCAAAATCCAAGGGTCCTACACATGCCTATCACAATAGAGGGTGTACCCCCTCCAGTGCACTAAGTGCCCCAACAACAACTCTGTGGGTGAAACCAGACAATCACAACGCACTCAAATGAACTTACACCGGAAAATGATACGTCAAAACCACCCCACTACCTGTGGGTGGACACTTTTTACAAATCGATAACTCTATATGTGACCTGTCAGACCTCATCCTCAAAGGAAAGCTGTACAACACTTCATGACTTTGCTAGACTAGAATCATGGACTGAATAAAGACACTAGATTGATAGCTTATTACAACAACCCATAACTCACTAACTCCCCTTTTTGTCCCGCGACTACATGGGGGGTTAATGGGCCACTTCACCTTGAATGGTCCTGTAGTGGGGCAGCTGCCCCATTCCTGCAGAGAAAGGCTTAAAACAGCACAGGAGAGGCCTGGGGCTGTGAGAAGAAAGCTCCCAGGCTGATTGGGAGAATAGGCTCAGCTGGGTGGCCATGCTCCAAACACTCCAGAAAGCCTTTATAAAAGGGCTGAGGGGAAGGGGCCTGAGTGAGTCCCCCCCCCCACCCCGTCTGCAGAGGTAGACAGGCCTGGCTGCTGGGGAGCTTGATGGGGGTACCTAGAGTGAAGCAGGGCTGGGGCAAGGCAGGAGGAGCTGGGGAAGCTCTGGCCTGGAAACCCTCAGGCTGCAGGTCCTTGGAGAAGGCCTAACAAAGGGTAGTGGGGTTGCAGGGAGCAGTCCAGGGCTATAGAGGCAAAGCAGCAGGCCAACCCCCCTTGCCTGTGATGAGTGGCAATAATATTGCAGTCTACCCCAGAGAATGGGGGCAAGTGGTGACTGGTAGTTGCCTAGACTGAGGCAAGGTGGAGATAGGGAGTGGGGGTTCCCCAGAGAGGGGAGACCCTGAGACTGGGGGGGTACTGCAGGAGTGCAGAACCCTTGGGAAGAGGGCACCGGGGTCCAGGGAGGGACATGGGGCCAGTCGCAAGCAGGACATTAGCCTGCAGAGGGCGCTCTGGATGCTGGATGAGCTAATTCCCAGCGGGGCCAGCAGGAGGCGCTGCAGGGGTGAGTTGCCACCCTGCTACAGGTCCCTTAGAACAATGGCTCTTAACCTTTCCAGATTACTGTACCCCTTTCTGGAGTCTGATTTGTCTTGCGTACCCCCAAGTTTCACCTCACTTAAAATCTACTTGATTACAAAATCAGACATAAAAATACAAATGTGCCATAGCACACTAATACTAAAAAAATTGCTCTCATTTTTACCACATAATTATAAAATAAATCATTGGAATATAAATAGTGTACTACCATGTCAGTGTATTGTATATAGAGCAGTGTAAACAAGTCATTGTCTGTATGAAATTTTAGTTTTTACTGACTTCACTGGGGTTTTTTTTATGTAGTCTGTTGTACATCTAGTCAAATATCTAGATGAGTTGATGTACCCCTGGAAGACCTGTGCATACTCCCAAGGGTACACGTTCCCCTGGTTGCAAAACATTGCCTTAGAATAGGTGCAAACTACTTCTGCTAAACAATCTGATCTGTTGTTTAGTTGTGACACTCTTAGTACCTATCCTGGACCTGAAGAAGAACTCTGTGTAGCTCAAATGTCTGTTTCTATCACCAACAAAAGTTGGTCCAGTAAAAGATATTACATCACCTACTTTGTCTCTCTAGGACACAACAGGTGCAATAATCAGGCAAGGAGCAGAAAGATAGGCTAAGGATGACAATGAGATGATATGGCTACTAACTTAAGGAATATGCATAGCTAAAGAGTTCTCCCTCTTGCAGGAGTGAGACTTTGGAAGAATTTGAAAGAGGAGACTAGTGTTTTGCAAGCAGGGACCGTGAAGGGTGTTCCATGCACCAGGGCAACACAGAACATGACATTAGTGTGTAAGCATTCACCTTTTGTAAGCCACTGCCTGATTGTTACAACTCATTTAGGTTAAACCGCCAGAGCTTTCTTTAATATGAGTCATGTATTTTATGGAGGAGTCTTAAATTTACATGCTCATCGTATGCTAAAAATATAATAGAAGATAATTAACTAACTCAAATTGACTATGTCTACACTAGCACTTTTGTCAGTAAAACGTTTGTCAGTCAGGGGTTTGAAAAAACTCACGGTGGACCAACAAAAGTTTCATTGACCAAAGTGCCAGGGTGGAGAGTTCTGTCTGTGGTAGAGCATGTCCTGCTGACATATCTACCACCACTCATTGGGGGTGGTTTAATTATGCTGGCGGGACAGTTGTCTCCTGCTGGCATAGCAGAGGTACAGTTTTGCCACTGTAAACTTGAGAGGCAAAGATTCTCTTCCAAGATTCTGTACGGACAGGCTCACAGATTCTGATAGAGGTGAGTAAAGCAATCCTGATGAAATAAGAAACCCAAGTCGTCATTCACTGTTAGAACAACTCAAACCAATCCTCAGATTCTGTAACATTTGGCTGAACTCCCTCCCTTCCCATTCCTTCCAGGGCTCTATTTTATTTAGGTACATATGTGGCTCCCCATCACCACGCTATCTGATCACCTACCAAACATTTACAAACAAAAAAACCAATAACACTCTTTCCTTCTTCCAATGCAAAAGGACAACAACTCCCACTGAAGTCAATGGAAGACTAAGGGCCTGGGTCTCTCACAATGAGTGGCAGTTCTAGCAACAGGTACTGGGTGTCTAATGAAATACAGGTGACAGAGGCTCTTCCCCAGGCTCTTATTCCCAGATCCTTAAAGGTAGTCAGGCTCCTAACTTGATTTCAGTGGAAGTTGGAGGCTAAATATCTTTTGAGGATCTAGGCCTTAATGTCTAAACAAACAAAGTACAAATGGAGGATGGACTATAACAAAAAGCAGTGAACTGTGTTGGGTGGTACTGTTTAATATTTTAGCCAGCACAAATGTAGATTGAGATTGCACAGTAAAGTTGAACACTTATCATACCAACTCCACAATATATGTACTGTATAAATTTACAGCGCTGCACACTTGAGAGTTTATCAGCATCTTGGAAGAGGTGTGGGCTTTAAGGACAGGTGGAAAGTAAAGGGGTAAGGATGCCATACCAGGTCAGGAAGTGAGCTGCATGGAAGAAATCCAGAAGACAGAAATGGAAGAAGGGCTTGAAGAATGGGAAGTCTAAGACTGGGCACATGTAATGCTGTGAGACAGCCTGGCCTTAAAAGACATGTAGACACAAGCCATTGGATAGTTTGACTAAGCTTCAGGTGGACATCTAAACTGCTGGATGTTTATCTGGACTGAATCCTTCCAGGTGAGTTTTGTCTAGGGTAGGTCTACACTTAAAATGCTGCATTGACGCAACTGCACCACTGCCTAAGGGAAGGTGCTTCTATATACTGATGGGAAAGGGCTCGCCCATAAGCATAATTAATCCACTTCCGCAAGAGGCGGTAGCGATGTTGACAGGAGAAGCTCTCTATAGGGGAGATAAGATCCGTATATCTAGGTCACTCAGGTGTATGGATTTTTTAGACCCCTGAATGACAGTTATATAAACGTAGGTCCCTAGTGTAATTCTGGCCCTGGCACAGAGGGCTCTGATCATGTAATCCACTCCCAACACGTAGACCTGAGTGCCATGAGGAGCCCTACCAACTTCAGTAGAACTCTCCATGGGTTTAAGGTTCACCTGCATGGATTAGATTGTTGGATTGAGTCTTTTAGCCAGTATAAAGCTGTGCCTGTTAAAATGAGGTTTAAATTTAAATCAGAACGTTAATATAATAGCTCCACATGAGACTTAGGTTCAATGGGACTCACATATACTAAAGTTAGGGGCTCAAAGAGAACAAAATACTATTGCCCATTTTTCATGACACCTAAATCATCATTATTCTCTGATAACCAACAGTGTGCTCAGCCCTGTACAAACGTGAAGAAAGACACTAAAGCTAGGTGAATGCTAGACCAACACAATCTCAACATATTTCAAATAAAATACTTAATTATTTCTTTTCTCCACTGTACACCCCATTCATAAGCACATGATCACTGTCCTGTCTACAGCAGACAGTACAGATCAGACACATATATAGTGCATTACAACCATTGGACAAACATTCCAATGCTGACAGCATGACTCCCATTTTTACAGATGTTAAAAATGAATCAGAAACATTCATTAGCTTGTTGATACCACAGTGTCAAAGACCAGATTAGAACTCAGGCTATCATAATACACTTCTAATTAGCTCCACAAATCAATTCTAACCCACATGGCTTGGGGTCAGAAAGATCCCTTTGTTAGTATGGAAAGAGTTGGCAGTATGTTTAGAGAGTACAGGACCCTCCTCTCAACATTTGCCTCCTTTGGACAGAACGTTAAGCATCTGTCTCTCAGAAAAACAGTGATTTTCTTATCAACAACAACATTTTTGGGTTTTGTGACTAATTTACTAAATATGAAAGGGGCTAGACAATACCTCCACTCAACAGTCCTTGGCTGGCTTTTACTCTTTACTGAACTATTGCAGGCGTTGCTTTCCAACCACATGAATATTGGTTTTGGTTTCATCTCTAGTACGATTGCATGCATTTTTAAAGTCTTGTGGGATAGAGAAATTATAGGAAAAACCAACATTTCAGGGCAATAAATTTAGTATCTCACGGTGATGTGTTTTCCATTGCTCTCTGATTGCTGTGGGCCTCTTCCTTAAGAGTCATTTGACCCAATGAATTATTTACCAGAGATTAGTTCAGTTATAAGTGTACTGTAATTGTCTATTTGCAAAGCAGCTGTAAACATGATCTATAAATACTTGAGAAAACAATCATGTTTTTACTGTAACTCTGCCTATTATTTATTGTAGTAGCTGGTATTCCCCGGAAGAAAGAGGGCATCAACAGAATTCAGGCATGACTCATATTTACATCAGCAATATAACTAGACAATACTGAGAAGTCTTGCCAATTAAGTGCATTAACTGGCATTAACACTGACTTTTCAAAGCTAAGTATATTATTTGGCAGCAATAGCTTTACCAAGCAAGAGTTATCCTTTTACATTAGTACACAAGATACAATTCAGGGGAATTGTAATTGGCTTTCCAGCTTTGTTGACTGTTTCAAGGAAAAGTTAGGAAAACTAGAGAGAATAGGTTATAATTGTGATGCTGGCACATCAGGTGCCAGCTTTTGCCAAGACTGCAGACATTAGTTGTGAACTGACAAGCCAGTTCACCTGTGTGTTAGGTTTGCTCAAAATAGGTATTAGTCATAAGAATGTATGTAATGTATAGACTCTGAAATGCTTGTAAATTGCTGCATGCATTAAGATCACTTGTAATGTCAGTATTCCTGACAATCAGAAAATCTGTAATTTAACAATGTTTGCTCTGAATTTGTGAACCCAGGCATGGGAATTGTCCCTCCCTGCCAGCCAGGAGGACTATCAAAATTTAAGCCTGCCATTACAAGACAAAAGCTTTGTCAATTGCCCCATCCACCCATGGAGAAGTATGTGCAGAAGGCCTCATCCCATCACTCTGAGGGCATGGTTAGACTGGCGCTTTGCACCGCCAAAACCCTCCTTTAGCGCTATAATTTTCCTACCGAACACACTTCAAAGGGAGATTTAGCGCAATGACTCCCCGTTTACAGCACAAGTGTTAAACCTCCTTTTCGAGAGGGATAAGCCTTTTTGCGCTAACGTTGTAGCGCAAGGGTGGGAATGTGGACACCCATGGGATCTCTTGCATGCCTCCAAGCCATGGAAAGCTATCAGCAACCCATTGAGGGCCATCAGCAAGCCATTAAAGACAATGAACTTGCCATGTAAGGCAAATGACGTGAGGTTTTGTTTTTATAAGGGCGGAAGTAGCTTTGCAGTTTCTCTCTAACAACTAACACAGCAAATAACCAGTGAAAATGCTTGCAGACGGAGCTGTGTGTCTGAAATAGACAGCCTGTCAGTTTTCGCTAAGGAAAAGTAACTGACAGCCAGATCTCATCTCCCTGTGAACAACTTCCCAGTTCCCCCTCACCCCCCTCCTTTGCAAAACACGTTGCACCCAGCTGAATGCTAGGATACCTGCCCTATCCCGCAACTGCTACTGCCGCAGAAGCACCACAAATGTAGCCATTATTTTGTGCTACAAAGTTTCAATTTGTACAGTCTCTAGACTCACAGACACAACAACTTTGTCACTTTTAGGATTTAGGAAATCACCAGTGCTAACCAGTTGTTTCTTGCTGACCAGCCAGCATCCTCCTTCGCTGTGGACTGTGCTGGGCATGAGGTCATCATTGCTAGCTGGTTAGCCTGCTCTTGCCTTTGCTAGTAAAAGGGAAAGAGGAAGGAGGCAAGTGCTAACAATTATCTCCAAAGCATTTAACACCTACTGAGTATAAGAGGCAAGACAAAGAGTATAGAATGAAGTGCTAAATCCTGTTAATTACTTATCCTGGTTAGAATTACCTACATTGTAATCTGAGTGCTGCGTCATTAGAAACAGAATGAAACCCCATTAACAGTTTTGGGATTGCATTCCATGTCTCTGCAAGTAGAGTTTCATTCTGTGGCTATAGGCTTTATAGGGCTCTACCTTGCTGGCTGGGGGGGGGGGGGGGGGGGGGGAGAAGGGGTGAAAAATCACCCCCCTGAGCGCAGCAAGTCTGAGCGCTTTAAAGCGCTAGTGTGGACAGGCTCAGAAGAGTGCTGAGAGCCCCGCTCCGGGCACTTGGAGCTAATCCCCTTGTGGAGGTGGATTATCAGGAGCACTAGGAGAGCTCTCTCCCAGTGCTCCCGCATGGCCACATTTGCACTTCAAAGCAATGCTGCGGCAGCATTCCCACAGGAGTGCTTTGAAATTTCAAAGGTAACAAAGTCCTGTGGCACCTTAAAGACTAACTATAAAGTTTTGAAGCATAAGCTTTCGTGGGCTAATACGGGTATTTGCCCACGAAAGCTTATGCTTCAAAACTTTATAGTTAGTCTTTAAGGTGCCACAGGACTTTGTTACCTCTGCTATTCCAGACTAACACAGCTACCTCTCTGATTCTTGAAATTTCAAGTGTAGCCAAGCCCTATGTCTACATCAACTGCTGCACAGGTGTAGCTTTTCAATGTGTAGACACTTATTACAGGGACGTTAAGGGTTCTCCATTGCTGTAGCAGGAATTCTTTCTGTCAACCTAGCTGCTGCCTCTGAAGGAGATGACCCATCACTGTAGTGAGTGTCTACAATGAAATGCTATGGCAGCGCAGCTGCAGCTGTGCCACTGTAGAGT
The DNA here is from genome assembly GCA_032164245.1 of Sternotherus odoratus. Classification (NCBI taxonomy): domain Eukaryota; kingdom Metazoa; phylum Chordata; order Testudines; family Kinosternidae; genus Sternotherus; species Sternotherus odoratus. The sequence goes on from JAVMKO010000003.1 coordinate 122,457,187, forward strand.
TTTAAGTGTGGAAGCTTTGTAGCTAATATCCTGGGAACAACATTGCTACAACAATGCTGCAAACACCTTATAATGAAACACAAATAGATCTCATCCAGGATTTGGAGATAGGCACTGTGAACAATTAGCACACCAGGGTATCAGAGATTGAATTGCAGAGAGATTGAATTGAATGCCCTGTTTTGCACATTACAGGAACTATGCTGACATAACCACAGCATCGTAGCTATGCCAGCATAACCTTGTAGTGTAGGCACAGATTACAGGAATGGAAGGAGGTTTTCCTTCATTGTGGGAACAGTACCTGGTCAAGCAATAGTAGTTAGATTGACAGAACTATTCTTCCTTCAACCTATCTGCGTTTATACCATGAGCTAGGTCAGTGCAGATTTTTTACACCCTGGGTGCAATAGCAATGCTGATCTATGTTTTAAATGTCCATCAGCCCTAAACTGCACCTTCTTAATGGTGTAATGTTGCACTGATTGAGTTAAACTGGTGGAATATTGTGTGTGGACACTTACATTTGTTCAAACCAGGTTTACATTGAGTTTACACCATATAAACCAGATTTAAACAAATGTTTAGTGTCAACACACACAGTTGGCCTGATTTAAGTCAGTCAGTCCAACCTCACACCTTTAGTTAAAACACTACAACTTCAGATGTGGAGACAAGTTCTATTGACAGACATATATTTTGGCTTTCATCTACACTTTTGGGACCTACAATATTGTGGGAGCAGGCTAGGTCTTCATATGGTTTGGTCCTGCCGCATGGGTGAGTTGGAAGCCTGATTGAACGGTGTCCCTACACATCTTGGTACCACACTGGCAAAAGCCACATCTATACACAATTTAGAGACATAAAACATGGTTCAGGATCATCTATATTGCAAGTCTGAAATTGTATTATAATCACATCAGGTGCAGTTGTGTGATAAGTGGGTAATAATATATCATAGATTTCTATGGCCTTTAATAAAACTCAAGAGAAGTGGATAAGCAAACACTAGAAAGCATGTGAAGGAAGTTTTGCTTGGTGGTCAAATACAGAACAGAAGCATTAGGAAAAATACACAGCACCATGCTGAAACTTCGGGCCTAATCTTCAGGCCAAATCTCCAGAAACCTTTTAGGATTCCTGAGGGGTCCTGGATCCTCTGAGATAGGTTTAGTGTCGCAGAGGGTCTGTATAAGAAAATCTCTGATTTAGCGCAGGTAGAAGTATGAGGAAATAGGAGAGAAAGCTGCAAAATTATTCTGCTTGGATCGTGGCCCTGAGGTCAGAAGAGCTGGGTGATCTCTGTTCACTTTACAGTAAGAGCCCAGAAAATCCTTCTCTGTCTCCTGACACAGGTGGACCCAGCCCAGCTGTTGGAATGCTGGAAACCCCTGGAATATGCAATACAGGAAGCTTACTTTGAGTGAAAATACTTGTCATCAGTACTTGTCAAGCATCTAGGATGTAATTGCAGTGTCTCTAGAGCTGAATGTGTTGATAGTGGAATTCAGTGCAACTGGGAACCAAACCCTGCTAGCTGTCTATTAAAGGCAGCCTCATGACAAGCCTTTCCTGTGATGTGGCTTTTCTCTGTGTAACTGCTGATCATCAGTCCCTAGTACATCGTCATTTGGGGCTAAATCAGCATCTGCTTGGAGGCAAAAGACAAGAAGCTGCCGTCAGAGCAAGAGAAGGGATTGCTTATTTGAGTGATGAAAGTGCTATTGAAGTTGATAAAAATAATTATATCTATCTATATTTATAAAGAGGCCCTTCTAGTTCTGCATTCCTGGCACTGGGCAATGAAAAGTAAAATAAAATCACCATTTGAAATGCAAACAAGCACGAGTGGTCAATGAAGAAAGGAGAAACGGGAGTATTTATGGAGCCACATTCCAACACATCTTAGGAAGCAATATTTGTGGAGACTTTTTGTGTGTGTGTGTAATGAAGTGGGAACAATGCCCTGAGACAAATCCCAGAGAAGAATGAGTGCTATACCCCCAGCCCCACAATTTAAGATTAGAATAGTGAGATCCCTGCATAGCAGGTGGTGTTTAGGTGAAGCTACCAGTCAGCACAAGGTTCTTGGACCAGGTCTAGAACAAAACAAGGAGCTGCTCCACTAACAGAACCAATCTGCAACTTTGTAGGGAGCCAATATAGAGATTGCAGGGCAGGTGTAAAATCTGTCATGATCTCTCAAGCTGATGAGCAAACCTACTACTGCGTCCTGAACTTGTAGCAAGAGATGACAACCCTTTGAAGAAGAAGTGATAATAACTGAGCCTCATGCTCACCAGCACTTCTGTTGCTCACAGATCGTTAGGAGATAGAGAATGATGCAGCAGGTGGAAACTTCCAACAAGTGAGAGCTTTTTATGTGGTTATAAATGTGCTGACAATTCTTAACCTGACTCCCTCTTTCCGAACAAATCCTCCCAACAAGTGGAGACATGAAGACAGAGCAACCCTGCTTGAGTCAGTCATGTCTGTTCAACATTGCAAGACTTCTGTTTTTCTCAGGGTTGAGGCTGGAATAGCTCCAGCACATCCAGCCAAGCCTTCAACCAGAGCAGAGAAAGCAAACCTGTAACGTCATTCACCAGAGAGAGCAGTTCCTTGAGGCATTCCAATTTAGATCCTGGAAGGGTGCCCCTCATAAATCCTAATGATGACACAAAGTTGTCCATCAGCACTGACTAACTCATCTTTTATGTCTGACTGGAAACATAGGAGGGCAGCTCTTGGCACACTAGCAACACTTAATTTAAGCGGCATAGGTTGTTGTTTTTAGTAAGTCCACTGAGAGGTTGGAGGTAGACACTGATTTAAAATCAGCAGGGGATCAGTCATCTCTACGCTGTGGACTCACCAATCTACTTCTCCTCTCCTGAACAGTCTTCTGCCAATCAAATTAAAATTTATGCCAGTCGTTCTAACATCTTCTGGCATATGTCCAACTGCCAATTTAAGTGCAACAGAGCCTGAGCTTAGCTCTCAGTCCTTTCGTCCAATCCCTCCACACTGTCTCACCATGTCTCACCGCCATCCTCCCTGTCACTCACACCTGTAATCTGGGTATTATATTTGACTTGGCCCTTTATCATGGGTGGTGAGTGACCGGCCCATTGAAGGAGGCTAGCCCCCAGCCTTGCCCCTTCTGCGAAGGCCCCTCCCCTCCCCTGTCAGAGTGCTTGGTGGTGCAGCCCCATTGCCTCCAGCCCCATAGAGCTCCAGCTGCCCTGAGTCCTGGCCAGGACTGGCCCGCACTAGCCCTAGCCCTGGCCAGGGTGGGAAGAGCAGGAAGGTGCTTGGGGCACAGTGTGGCTGGTGGCCATGCCTGGCTGTTTGAGGAGGCTCTGCCTCCCTTGGCTTGTGATACCCACTGCCCATGCCCTTTATGTGGGCTCACGTATCCAGGATGTGATTAAATCTTGTTGATTCTTCCCACAAAGCACCTCAACAATCTGGCCATTTGTTTCCATTCATACAGCTAAAAGTCTCGACCAGGCCTTCCTCATCTCACCCGTTGACTTTCACAACTGCCTCCTTTCTGGCCTTATCAAATGCCACCTTGCCCTCTCCCTCAAATCTCCTAAAAATGCTGCTCCCAGGACCCCCTTCCTGGCCTCTTGCTTCAGCCATGACAGTCCCCTCTTTGCTTCCCTCCACAGGCGCTTCCTCTTCCTCCACATCACATACAACTTCTCTTTTAAGACCTTCCGTGGCTTGGCCTCACTACACCTGTCATCTCTGATACACTATTGTGCCATCAACAACTTCTGCCTCTGCTCCGCTAATAAGACCAGCCTGTCTGCACTACAAACTAAGGGTGTGATTCCACAGCTCATGTACACCTACTAGTGCTAGCTCTCAGCGAGCTAATACAAGAACATATAGCAGTGTAGCCTCTGTAGCCCACGCAGCAGCAGTGGAGGCCTGGCTAAGCACATACCTACTGGTTTCAGACAGAATCACACCCCTAGCTCATAGTGATAGTCTATATCAGGGGTTGCCAGCAACAGGCTGAGTGGGGCCGGCGGCCAGGACCCTGCCAGCTGGGATCTGGGCCTCTGGTCCCGCTCAGACCGCTGCTGGCCTGGGGTACAGGCAGCCTGCCTGGGACTCTGCTCCTGGCCTTGGCCCAGCACTCTGCAGTCACCCTCAACTGTGACAGATAGGGGCAAGAGGGGAAAACTCAGCAAGGAAAAGCAAGGGCAAGGGTCACACTAAACTACTAAGATCTGCATTTTAATTTAATTTTAAATGAAGCTTCTTAAACATTTTAAAAACCTGATTTACTTTACATATAACAATAATTTAGTTATATAATATAGACTTACAGAGAGAGACCTCCTAAAAACGTTCAAATGTATTACTGGTACACAAAACCTTAAATTCGAGTGAATAAATGAAGATTTGGCACACCACTTCTGAAAGGTTGCCGACCCTTGGTCTATATCATCCAGTCCTTCAAATAACTTCAGATTGTTTCCCAGGTCAACCCTTATTCATGAGAGAAGCTGCCCATGCATATCTGCAAAGACACTGCATTGTTGTCTTTCTAAATATCACCACCTTTGCAATACCGACAAAACATTTGGCTGAGGCTAGACAGTCTTGTGATGAGATGGCTGGTTATGACGACAGTCATCACTGTTACCTCGTACTTTCCATTGGTTGTTTCTGCCAAATGTCCAACCAATGAAAAACCCCATAGTCTGAGCTCCACTGAGCACGAGGGATTATTGTGCTATAATCAATGCTTGCTTTTATTCATACTTCTGAATGCTCAGCGCTTGGTTTTTAAGTGGCTTTGTACATATATATTCTATAATGCAGTGGTTTTCAAACTTTTTTCTGGGGACCCAGTTGAAGAAAACTGTTGATGCCTGCAGCCCAATGGAGCTGGGGATGAGGGATTCGGGCTGTGGGAGGGGCTCAGGGCTGGGGCAGGTGCTTGGGGCATGGGGTCGGGATACGGATTTACCTCTGGGAGCTCAGCAGTGCAGCCCCGGTGCAGAGGCACACTTCCTGCCTGTCCTGGCATCGCAGACCGCACTGCACCTGAAGCAGCCAGCAGCAGGTCTGGCTCCTCGGTGGAAGTGCGCAAGCAGCTCCATGCAGCTGTCACCTGCAGGCATCAACCCCCTCCCCGGTGCTTGGGCAGCGCACAGAACCCCATGGTCCCCCTGCCTAGGAGCTTACTTCTGGCCGCTTCCAGAGTGCAGCGCTGTGTTGGAACTGGCAGCACCAGCCTACCTTAGCAGGGCAGCATTGCCAATGGGATTTTTAACGTTCTAGTTGGCAGTGCTGACCAGAGCAACCCAGTGCCTGGCATCCCGCACCCCAGACTTTGAAAACTGCTGCTATACTGTACATGTTGATGCCCTATTGTTTTATGAAATGCTTTGAAGTGGCTTGACAGACAGATCACATGAAAGACACTGAACAAATCAACACTGTATGCTGTTGTATTTTGTTAAAGGCTTCTGTGGTTTAGATTGTCTCATGAAGTGACTTAGTCTTTGATAATATTGTTCATTTCTGTTAGGCTGTGTAACAAGCAAGGATGAAGGAATTTATACCAATGAAAGTCCTGATCTGCAATACATTGTGCATGGGCTGAGCTGGCTCTGCAGGGAACCCTACTCAAATCAAGAAGGCTCCTCTGTGTGGGTGTAGCTTCCACCTGTGTGAAAGGTAGTGCAGGATCTTCAGGGGCTAAATTACAAACAAGTCACTAGAATGTGCATGACCCTGCCTTAACCTCCCAAGTAACAAAGCAATAGCCTAGCAATGCATGCCCTGCTATGGCTTTGATGTTGGTATGGCTTTAATAACTAAAGGATGGTTAGAAAACTGCAAGAGGAAGTCTGGAGCACTGAGAATTTTTTTAGGAGTGGACGGAGTGTGGGAAATTCCCATGAAACTTTCCATGCAGCATCAGGACAAACAATGTTGCTTGTGAAGAATGGGAACTTGTAAGCCAATGGCAGTGTGCTTTCCAATACGGGAATCCACACCATGATCAGAGATGCTAATAACATTACAGGTGGATTGTGAACTCTTCTTTGTGGTGCTAATTGACATGACTGAAGGTGGCCCCGACATGGCAGGTGGGGAGAGCCAGCCTGCTGGGAATTAATCAAGGTGCAGTGATTTCCATGCATATTAATAGCAGAGTGACAGCTTACGACTAGTTTTCTATATGAAGATCATCAGTTTTAAGTGGTCTAAAATCTGTGTGGTTAACCAGATTGATTGAAGTGTGGGTGCTTCATGGGGGCACAGGGATGTGTTAGTGATCAAATTTACAGCTGGGATCTAGGGAGCCCTACCACTCTGCAGGGTTAGATGCTCCAGTCCTAGCTAGCTGTGTGTTCGGAGATCTGGAGGAGCTTGCTCCTCTTGGGGTGTATGAGCCCCTCTCCCTCCCTGCCCTTCCATGTTAGCTGGGATCTGGAGTGGGGGAACTGAAGGTAACATAAATTTAAACATTTGAAATCCAGAAATGAAGAGTTAAGATATACATCAACCTAGTGTAGGGCTAGGGAGCTGGTCATCGATTTGGAGAAGGGGGCAGATGTTGCAGGGAATGGTGAGACAAGGATGGAGATGGAGAGAGACACACCACTTGTGTCTCACATATCAAAGTTACTGTAACCACCATCAGACAGGTAGCCGTGTTAGTCTGGAATTGCAGAAGTGACAAAGAGTCCTGTGGCACTTTAAAGACTAACTAAAGTATTGAAGCATAAGCTTTCATGGGCTAATACCCACTTCGTTGGATGCAACCATGTAATAAAAATGCCAAAGGGCATAGACAAAGGGTGCGATTTCTCTCATTGGCCCTGTTAACAGTTATACATTGCAAACATTTTAATGCACGACCATTATCCTCATTCCATGTAACAAAAAGTACAGGCGGGAGGATGAGCACTGCAGAATCACATAGCAATGGTGTGCCCTAGGGGAAGTCCACTGTACTCGGAGTATTTCTAGCTATTTCTTCCACTGGCCAGCTGGGTGACCTTGGGCAAGTCACTTCCTCTATCTGTGTCTCATTTTCCCATCTGTAAAATGGGGATAGTGATGTAAGGTTCTTTTTGATATACTGATTAAACAACTATATAAAAGCTTGGACTTCTGAGTCGTATACCAGCCACAGTAGCAGATTAACTGATCAAGTCTTGGGGAGACCAACAGCTGTCTGAATGACCACTAACTCCTACCAACAAACATTTAAAAACCTCTAGGAAATGAAAATGGCAAAAAATGTCATTAATACAGTTAAGGTTGCCTGGTGATAGCTCATGCCCTTCCCCAATGTCATGTTCAGTCAAACTCAGACTTCTGAAAAACCAAGAAATACAGAGTTAAGATAAATGCCCATACAAACGTATCTCTGCCCCCTTTGAATGATGCCCCACAGTGCCTTTAAGACACATTTTAACACTCTACCTTTTTATTGTAATGGGCAGGCGCTGCCTGCACCTGACCTGTGCTCACACACTGAGACCACTTCCATGTCAGAGTATCACATATATATATATATATATAATTTAACCACCACTTCATACCCCTTTACAGTGTCTTCACACTCATACACATGATACCACCAAAACCTATACTTCCCCTACACACCATTAAATCCAGACTGCTCTCATATCCCATTTCACTAATGACAATACCCACAGCAAGAGGACCCCAATGCCCTGCTACTAACACAGCCTACACAATCCTATATTGAAATGATGTAGACTGGATTCTCAAGGTATATATATATATACACACACACACACATATCTCTTTTCTCTAATAACACACATGGGGGGGGGGGGAGAAGAGGGGATTGAGACCCAGATCTCCTAATATAGTCACAGCTCTTCCAAACTGCTTCAATTTACTCCTTTGACATTTGGTACAGCTACACCTAACACAATGAGTACAGGATTGCATGCACATTATTCCCAGGCCTGGTCTACATTTAAAATTTAGATTACTTTAGCTATGTCTCTGAGGGATGTGAAAAATTCACACACCTAAGTAATGTAGTTAAAATGACAATCTCCTGAGGAATAATTCTTCGGTTGACCCTCTCTCCTGCCTCTTGGAGAGGCGGATTAAGAGCAGTGACAGAAAAACTCCATCTGTTGCTGTAGGAAGTGTCTAAAGTGACACAGCTGCTGTGTTGTCACAGCACCTTTAGAGTAGATGGAGGGCTTGGCTACACTGGCACTTTATAGCGCTATAAAGCTGCAGGAGCGCTATCACTCTCTACCCGTCCACACTGGCAAGGCATGTATTAAGCTATAAACCCACAGTTATACCGCTCCTGGTAATCCTCCCTTCCTTGAGAAATAACAGCTATTGCGTATTCACTATCGCAAGTGTGAATGGGCATTAAGATTACTACGCTATAAGTGATCTCTGGCAACGCCTCCGAGCCATGTAAGGCAATTGACGTCTCTTCATTTGTTTTGAACTCGGCAGGAGGAATGCGGAAGTACCTTTTCAGAGTTTCTCTCTTAACTCGGCAGATAAGCACTGCAAATGTTTACAGAGGGAGCCTGTGTGACCGAGAAAACTAGCAGGCTCTGAATTTCAAAGGACACCCACTGACAAGACTCTCAGCCCGTAGAAAATCCCCTCGATCTCTCCGTCCGCATACACACAACACGTCCCCCCTCACCTCCTTGTTTGAAAAGCACGTTGCACCCAGCTGACTGCTGGGATAGCTGCCCATAATGCACCACTCCCTGTGCCGCTGCAAGTGCCACAAATGTGGCCACATCAGGACATGCTATAGTGCTATATCTATTGCTGTATATGGGGACAGCTATAACCAAAAGCGCTATAATCCTGTAAGTGTAACCACGCCCATAGTCCCAGTGGGGATAGAGTTAAGTTGTGAGGGAAGTTGCCTTTACTCTGTATTTCCTGGTTTTCAGAAGTTCGAGATTTGCTGAATTTGATATTCTAGAAGGGCACAAGTTGTCACTGGATAACCTTCAGTGTGTGTACTGTAAATGAAGTCTTTTGCCATTTAATATATCCTTTCAGTGATGAGGTCCCACGGCTTCAGTGTGGAGGGATGGAATAGATGACTGCTTGAGATCTCCTCCAGCCCTACATTTTTGTGATTATGTGACAACAATCAGCCAATGAGCGTAAGGACTGAACATTGTGATCCGAGATGTCACAGGTCCCGTGATTTGTATAATCAAAACTGAGAAGCAGCCAGATGGGGAGGGAACTGGGCTCTATTCTCATACTGTGTTGCCAGCCAGAGATGGACAAAGTCCTGAGCAGCTGCTGTTGTGCAAGATGTCTGTCTGGGATTTTGCAGCTTTATGTGCAGAAAATGTTTGTAAACGTTTATGGGCCAAGAGATAAAATGAAGACCGGAACTCAGGATTAACCTTTTATTAGAGAGAGAAATCATTATGAAGACAGGAGTTTGATAGAGGGGTGTTTATGGACCCCAAAATTGTGTATTATAGGGTGTAATAAGAGGTGTCATATCAGCCCCACTTCAGCTTAGCAGGAAGAAATGAGGGATGGTGTATGCTTGTATGGGGAGGGAGGAGGCCTGGTCTACATGTAAAATTTAGGCTGACATAGCTACATTAGTCATGGATGTGAAAATCCACATCCCTAATCAATGTAGCTATGCCAACCTCACCCCATGTCTACACTACAGCAGTATAGCTATAGCACCATAGATCTGCCGGCATAACCCTGTTGTGTAGACATAGGCTACACCACAGAATGGTTTTTCCCATTACTGCAGGAACACCAGCTTCCTGAGTGACGGGAGCTAGGTTGACAAAAGCATTCTTCCATTGACCCAGCTGGATCTACACTAGGAGTTAGGGCCACAGAGCAACAGTTCTCAGGGCTGTGGATTTGTCACACCCCATAGTGCCATAGCTATGTTGACCTATGTTCTAAGTGTAATCCAGGCTGAAGCTACAGGAATGGAAGAATGCGTCTGTTGACATAGCTAACGTTGTGCAAGGTGGTGGCTCTCCTGTCGGCACAGGCTACAACTGCACTTCAGAGTTATGCTAGCATAGCTATGGTGATATAACTATGCCTCTATAGTCTCTGTACTGTCGACACAGCTGGAGCCTCTTGCTGGGAGTTGCATGAGGCCACACGCCTTTTAAATGAGTGAGAATTTTTAAGAGTGACTTATTAACACTACATGCAGCCCTCAGGAATTCTCATATGATGGAGTGAGGGATCTGGCGCTGGCCAGCCAGAAGGGTGTGTGAGAAGGGAGGAGGTTGGTGGGGAGGCCCCGACTAATGACTAGCATGGAACTCAGCTGGCCTGCCGGCTCTGAGTACTTCATGTGTGCTACAGCTCAGTGTGCAAGGGAAGGGCCTGGGTACCCTTTGCAGATCTGGTCACCTATGAGATCTGCCTCTCCCAATAAGAACGGCCATAATGGGTCAGACCAAAGGTTCATCCAGCCCAGTATCCTGTCTTCTGACAGTGGCCAAGAAGCACTAGCTAACCAATGCTCTACTGAGTGTTGGCCAAAGGTAACTCAAGGCATCTCTCTCCCCACATCCCCTCAGATGCTGTGCATTGTCCCCCACACAGATCTCCCAGTCCCTGCTGGGCTGCAGCATGAGCCCAAATTCATTAGCTAGGCAAAATAAGTTTCCCCCCAGTCAGATATTCAAGAGTCAATAAAGAAGGGGGTTAGGTTCCAGTTACATGGGCTATATCCGAGACTTTGGGGACATACTCCCATTTTTGGATTAATGCTTTGGTGCAAGCCTTTGCCTGGGACACCAGCATCCATACTTGGAAGCACATTATACTGTCACTACACTGGCTAGTCCAACCATCCTGACTGGTGAAGTTGCTCACCTCTTATAAAAGTGCCGCCATCCCCCGAATCATCCTAAAGAGACTATTTTACTCTATGGGTTATAGCTGTAGGAATGAGTAGCTACAAGAATTACAGGAGGTTTCTGCAGCTCCTTCAGAAAGGAAATTTGGAAGTGGTTTAGTTACTCCACTGTGTATGAAACTAATGGAAATATTTTACAACCAGAAGGTTTTCCATAAACATTTGCAATACATTAGGATTGTTTTCACTGAATTAACATGACTGTTTCGCTGGCAAATGTCGTTACCCAATTGATGCTGTAGAGCTTTTAATAAATAAAAGCAGCCTTCATTTCTTCCCCCCCACCCCCCTTCTCCCCTGAAGCCTGTGACCACACAATTAGTCACTTTCACAGTGGAAAGATCAAAGCATCAAAGGAGGACATCAGAGAAATCTTTTTATGTGGATTCTTGGGTTTTAGAGACACTTGCTAAGTTTTGGAGTTAAAGAAGAACAGCTCAACTTAATGATGCAGTGAAATGTTGGAACTGCATGATACAAGGAGCGCAGCAGAAGGCCAGTGCCCAGACATGTGTCAGAGGATATTACATTCCACATATTAGAAATCATTACTGACCTCCTCACTGGGCCAGCAGCAGCAGCAACATTCTGGATATCCCTACATTTGGAAGCACTCAGGCATACTTGGGACAAATTCAAGCCATTGGAATTATTACAGGGATAAATTTAGCCTGCTGTTAAAAAGCCACTGGATGCCTCACGGAGAACAATCTATTTTATAATAATGATACCTAGCACTTATATAACATTCATATTTGTAAACAAAACGAGGAATACTTGTGGCACCTTAGAGACTAACCAGTTTATTTAGTCTCTAAGGTGGCACGCATTTTCCTCGTTTTCTTTACAGATACAGACTAACACGGCTGCTAATCTTATATTTGTAAACATCACCCAATCCTCACAATGCCCCAGTGAGGGATTTAAGAATTATTATTATTCCATTCCTTATGTGGAGAAAGTATCAGAGAGATGAAGGACCCAAGACCATGTAACACATCAATGGCAGGACTAGAATACAGATTTCCCAACCCCCGGCTTGACTTCTAACCACTAGCCAGTGCTGCCCCAGTTCAGAAACAAATGTGTTTGAATCACCATTAATGTTCTGTATTTCCCTTATCCCTGACTGGTGAGGATCTTTGTGTGGATACAGCACTTGGTCTCCCAAGAGTTCATCTTTTATTCTTGTAAAAACCTCACTTTACAGCCCTCGGTGGGCTACCTAGGCTATGAGTCTGTGGGGCTACTCCCCCATTTAATCCCTTTCCAGAGCAGGTGGGGAAATGGGTGAAGCTCAGCCCATTCTTTACTCTCTGACTGCGGTAGCTGAGTTAGTGCCTGCAAGGCTGTGGGAAAGAGAGGCAGGAGGAATTTACTGTTGGTATCAGTGAGCAGTAAATTACTACACTGGACCCTCACTATAGCCCATGTCTCTATAGCACAGGTTTGCATACAGCACAGTTGTTGCCATGGATCTCAAATTTAAATATTTAAATTGGTATCCATGACAATGCGTCCCCCGCATTACCGCGGTACTGCGCATGGATACCAAACCTCAGGCTATAGTGAGGGTCCGGTGTACCTGATTGGAGCAGAGAGAAAGGAGGAAGGGAAGTACATCTCTGTCTATGGGCTTGGTTACACTTGCAGCTTTATAGTGGTTTTGGTTATACCTGCCCTCGTATACAGCTATAGGGATAGCACTATAGCGTGTCCACACTTAGACCCGCCAGTGGTATAGCGTGGCCACATTCGTGACACTTCAAGTGGCAGGGGAGTGGTGCATTATGGGCAGCTATCCCAACATTCAGCTGGGTGCAACGTGCTTTTCAAATAAGGGGGGTGAAGGGGAGCGTGTTGTGTGTATGCGGAGGGAGAGACCGAGTGGATTTTTGGTGTGATGAGAGTGTGTCAACACACTGTCTTTAGCAGGATTCACATTTCACTCTTCTATTTCAGGCTGGCTCACATGGTAAACATTTGCATTGTGATTTGTGGAGTTTCAGCTAAGCTCTGAAAACTACTTCCTCATTTCTTCAGCCGAAATCAAAACAAAGGGAAGGGAGGCTTAATTGGCTTAGGGGCCAGAGATCACTCAAAGCGATGTATTGTTAATACCAGTTTAGACTGGAGCTAAAGCAGAGAGCTCCCAATACGCTACAGCTGTTAATCCTCTGGCAAGGGAGGATTATCAGGACTGGTATAACTGTGGACTTATAGTGCTCTATGTGCCTCGCCAGTCTGGACGGGTAGTGAGTTATAAAACTCCTGGAGGCTTTATAGTGCTATAAAGTGCCAGTGTAATCAAGCCTTATGTCTACACTGCAGCTGGAAGTGTCCCTCCCAGTCTGGGTAGACACACGTACTAGCTCTGCTTGAGCTAGTGTGCTAAAAACAGCCGTGTGTGGATGTGGTGACAAGGGGTCATGCCCAGGCAGCTAGCCCATGCTTCCACCTGCACCACACTGTCCACACTGCTATTTTAAGTGTGCTCTCTTGAGCAGAGCTAGAATGTGTCTGTCTGGGATGGGTGGCTTGATCCCAGCTGCAGTGTAGACATACTGTCTGAGACACCATGGGCTGGTCCTCACTACTGAGGGGGATCGACGGCAGATACGCAACTTCAGCTATGTGAATCACGTAGCTGAAGTTGGCGTATCTGTAGCCGACTTACCTGCCATCCTCACGGCGGCGGCAGTCAGCAACGCGCTCCCCTGTCAACTCCAGCTTGTGCCTCCTGGCAAACCGGAGTTCTGGAGTCAACAATAGAGCCGCGGACGATCGATTTCTCGCGTCTTCACAAGACGCGAGAAATCGATCGCCAAAAGATCGATCGCTACCCGCCGATCCGGCGGGTAGTGAAGACCAGCCCATAGTCTCCCAGGCCTACTCCTGGGGTGGCACAGCTTATAGATCACTCCTTGCTCAAGGCTGCCCCTAGTCACAATCCACTCTTTCAGGTTAAGGGTGCTAAAATGCATCTCCCATCAATGCAATGAGTACAATGTAGGAAATTGCTACTTCACAAGACATTAGCCTCCACCCACTCACAAGCTACCTGTCTTCACAAGCACGGATTACTACGCCCAGTCTCAGTCCCATCCCACATCAGGTTACCTCCCAATACAGACCTAAATCCACCTACAATGCACACATCCATGTACTCCCCAGCACACGTCACCTGGTGCTGAGAGGCTGGCGAAGACATAATTGCACCTTCCTGGAAACTAAAGGGACTGGAATCCCAAGGGGGGGGGGGCAGAAGGAGTGGGGGAAAGGTCAGTGCTCTTTGTGAGGGGCCAAAAAAAGTGAACATTCGAGTTGAGTTACCCAGACCTGCCCCCAGGAGGTGCTGACCACCCTCATCTCCCATTTACTTCAGTGGAAGTTGCAGGTGCCTCACTGCATCACAGGAGCAGACCTACCGGATACGTCTTGGATAGAGCCGTTCAGAGGCACTAATAAGATGAGCTGTTGGGTTACTGGGCAGTCAAAGGGTTTAACTCTGTGAAGAATTGAGAAAAATGAGTCAAAGTTGAGAAATTCCAGCAATGGGCAGGACCCCTGGAGGTTTCACTTTTCCTTTGTGGTTAACTTAAGTTTATCCAGGGAACCACATCACATCACCACAGTGCAATAAACGGTCTCCCCTTGAGACTAGGGAAATGGATCAGACATCTCTTTAATGTGCTTTATCACGGTTTGTTTTACACACCAGCAAGGAGATATTTTCTAGCCTCTTCAGGCTACCAGTTTCACCACAGAATTTTCACTTGAGATTATTCAGTCCTGGGAGAGGACAGGGAGAAGGGGCAGAGAAGGGGAAGTGGCAGGAAAACAGTCTATTTAGGAACTAGGAAGTATTTCTTCACTGGAGGCACAGCTTGCAATCAAAGGTTTGCCCCTGGAAAAGGAGAAGGGGATTGAGAGAGATAAGGATGAATAGATTTGGTTTAACCCAGTGGTTCTCAAACTTCCTGAGACCGCGACCCTTTTTTCTTCTCCGGCGGAGTGGCACGACCCTTCTATGTCCGCCGAAAAGCCGCCAAATTGAATACTTCCGCATTCGGCGGCTATTTTCGGTGGACATGTGGAGCGCTTCTGATAGCGCTCGGTATGTCCACCGTAAAGCCACCGAATGCGGAACTAATCAATTTGGTGGCTTTTCGGGGCGGCAGGAGCTTGCGACCCCCCTGGGAGCACTTGGTGACACAACCCCCAGTTTGAGAAACCCCGGTTTAACCAAAAATGAGTAGGGTTCATTGCAAGTCCAGATAGCCCCTTTCACCTCTTGAAATGTTTGTGTTCTAACTTACCACTGAGAAGTTACCACAACAATAAGTATGACATTTGTGCCCAGATGGACAGGTAGCAGAAACTAGACAGTCTCTACGCAAAAGAATAAATGGACACAAATCTGATATCAGGAATCATAACATTCAAAAACCAGTAGGAGAACACTTCAGTCTCCCTGGCCATTCTATTAAAGACTTGATGGTGTCAATTTTAAAACAGAAAAACTTCCAAAACAAACTCCAACGAGAAGCTAAGGAACTGGAATTAATTTGCAAATTGGACACTATCAACCAAGGGTTAAACAGGGACTATGAGTGGCTTTGTCATTACACTAATTGAATGCATTTCCCTAGTTAAGTTGCCTTCAAAGGTTCTTATCACCTGTCAGACACAGATCTACTACAAAAGGTTTTTTTCTCGTGCTGATAATGGCCCATCCAAATTAAACAGCTTCTTAGAATTGGTGTGGTAATGTACAACTGTTTTTGCTTTCTGTGTGTATAAATGCATCTTACTTCTGTATGTTCCATTCTATGCATTCGATGAAGTGGGCTATAGCCCATGAAAGCTTATGCTGAAATAAACTGATTAGTCTCTAAGGTGCTACAAGTATTCCTCATTTTATTCATCTCTACCAGTAACATTAATTCTGTGCTCCTCCTGCACACATTGGTTATTTCCCACACCCCTCCCCAAGGAGACAGGTAGAAAAATAGCATCCCTTCCATTTTGCAGAGGGGGTGACTGCATCACAGAGGCTTAGGTCCAGAACGGTAAAGGTGTTTAGGCATTGCTACACTCAGTGTTGCAAAGCCTAAGGGCCAGATATCAAAAGGGAGGCACTTAAAGATGCAGCAAGGAGCTAGATTTCAAATTAGGTAGCTCGCCATTTTGAAGGCTCAACAGGTTTCTATCTGCATCTTTAGTGCATGCCTACCTTAAAAAATCTGGCCCTAGCTGATTTAGATGGTTAAATCCCACTGAAAGCCAATGGGGCTGAGGCCCCTAAGGGTCTGATTTTTAAAAGGTATTTAGATGCCTGAAGATGCAGACATGCACCAAACCTCACTGCCTGGATGCTTTTGAAAATCTCAATAAGTACCTGGGGGAAAAAATGCCTCCCAGCTTGCTAGTAAGTCTGCTGTGAAAAGCGATATTAACAAACATATAAATATCCATTTTTGAGCAGCAGACTTATTAGTTAGCAAGTCTTTTTTAAAAAAGCAACCAAAAAGCAAAAGACACACCACCGACAAAAAGACGAGAATGTGCAAAACACCTTATTTGTGTTTCTATTCTGTTTAGGTCCAGTAAAGGATAGAGACAACTGTACATTATTTTAATGATTGAGTTTGCAAAAAAAAAAAGTCCCCAACCCCTCTACATACATAAATTACAATGATTTGGACATGTAAGCGTGCATATTTGTTTTTTCCCTAATGCTAATTAAGTATTTTAGGTAAAATTGTCAGAGAAGCCACCAGCAAGAGTTGATGGCCACACTCTGAGGTTACCAAAAACTTGTTGAGAACCCCTGTATACTAATGTCTCATTCACTTCCACAGCTCCTTCATATCTATGAGCTTAGTTATGCTACCTGTAAAACAGGATCCCCCAGCTCTGCCAGGTACTTTCAGATCTAAAAGGGGTAAAAGTACTATGCTATTACTAGCCCTCTTTTACAGATCGGAAATCTTACACATAGGAGGGCTGATTAGCTAGCACTGTGGGCTAGCAAGCTAAGCCTTTGCCCAGGAGCCAATAGACCTAGGTCTGACACTTTAAATTTAGGGACTACCACATAACTCTTGTGTGCCCAGTGTATTAATCCCATTGAAAACCCAAAGGATAATTACTTTCCAGGTGTTGAATGGAACAAGGGCACCTACAAACAGATGCTTTGTTGTATGGTAATTGCAGGTCTTTTAGAAATTGGACTACTGAGAAATAAAAAGAGTCCATCTAGACAGCAAGGGTTCCAAAGTGGCATGGTTTTGCTAAACAAGAAAACAGCTTGGTGCTGTTAAAATGATCTGTGAGTGGATCCTTCCTGAAGTTATTTTTAACATTTAGTTAAAAGGGGATAATGTGCAGCTAAGAATAAATATTCTAGGGCTGGGAGCAGGTTAATTATCACCAGCCCCCTACCAGGATAGCAAGCATGTTACAAATCTCCTTGTAATTAGCTTATAAAATTACCCAGCACTCATAGGTAGCTGACTATTACAAACCAGAAGCCTTAATAGTCTCTTAACATCATTTCTTTGTATGGTTTTCCTTATTATTCACATTACAGTAAAGCCAGGAACCCCAATCAAGGATCAGGCCCTTGTTGTGCTGTGTGCTCTACAGACAAATAGGAATGGTGACAGAGAGTCCCTGCCCCAGACAGTTTACACTGGTCTGCACGTAAAGTGGTCTGGTCTACACTTAAAGTTTGGGTCAACTGAGCTACACCACTCGAGGTTGTGAAAAATGTCACGCCCTAAGCGCCATAGTAAACCGGAATCAGTCGACCTAGTTACTGCCTCCTCCAAGAGGCAGATTATCTATACTGACAGAAAAACCCCTTCCACTGATGTAAGAAGCAACTACAGAACCGAAGCTATAGTGCAGCCATATCCTTAATGTCTGATGGGATGCAAGAGGCGGAAATATTGCTTAGAGCTTTTCTGGCCTATTGGCTAATTTTATATCTAGGTGGGTACAAAAAGGGCTCTTTCAGTCTGCTAAAGTGAAAGGGCTTTACCTGGGTAGATAAGGGGTTCTGTTCATACATACAGTGCAGATGCTGAACAAGATGGTTTAAATTATTGATTAACTACAAGCTACACCTCTTCTAGTCAACTTATTCAACAGCAGGAAAGACTCATACAGCTAAACAGTGGTGGTTATTTTAATCTCCACTGCTATAGCTCAGGGGTTTCTCTCCTATCTAAAGAAGTTGCATGACAGTCAGACATAGAAATCATTGTCTGGGAAGAGGAAGAGTTTTAACAGGGTGGGAAGGAAATGGCAGCCCAGAACTCAAGGATTGAGGAGAACCCTGCAAACCCACCCCACTCAGGTAGTCCCATAACCTCAGAATGAGACTCGTTCACTGAATGGGGGTGCAAAGCTTGCCTGCACCATGAAGAAAATCATATCCTCATATGCCCCACAGACTCACTGCTTTCCTGTGTTTGGAAGAACTCCTAGGTCAGTGTTTCTCAAATGGGGCCACTGTGGCCACATGAGGCCATCAGGGGCTTTTCTTGTGGCCACAGACTCCTGGGTGGTGATGGTGGGGACAAAGCAGCGGCCTCTCCCTTGGGGCTGCCAGAAGTGGTTGGGCTTATGCCCTGGGGTAGTGGGTGGTGGGCTCCACCCAGGGGGCTTTGGGCTCCATTGCCTGGCTGTGAGGTAACAGGCTTTGGCTCTGAGCTCACCCTCCTCAATCATCTCTGGCTCCTGCTGCCTCCCCCAGTGCCCCATCGCTTCCCTGCCTCCATAACCACTTCCCCCTCCAGGGCTTAATTTGTCCCCAGGCTTGCTGGGACTGAGTAAGTCTGCTGTGAAAAGTGATATTTGTATGTTTGTTAATATCGCTTTTCACAGCAGACTTACTAGATAGCAAGTCTTAAAAAAGAGAAGAAGCAACCAACCAAAAAAAGAAAAAAGGCAAAAGAAACAATAAGAAAAAAAGACAAGAACGTACAAAGAACCTTATTTGTGTTTCTATTCTGTGTAGGTCCAGTAAATAATAGAGACAACTGTATATTATTTTTATTACTGTCTGCAAAAAAGCCCTACATAAATAAATCACAATGATTTGGACATATGAATATTTATTTGCTTCTCCTAAAGTTAATTAAGTATTTTAGGAAGAACTGTCATGCTGCCACCAGCAAGAGTTGGTGGCCGTACTCCGAGGCCACCAAAAATTTTGTTGTGAGAACCCCTGTCATAGGCCCAGAGTATCAAGTGCAGCCATCTTGCCACCTCCCTGCACCTCTCATAGTCTGAGGGGATTGTGCTATAAGCAGCACAGCTCTAGGCACTACAGATGTGCTGCTGTAGGGTAGGCTCTTGCTATAGTGACAGAAGGGGATTTTCCATTGCTGTAGTAAATCCACCCCCTCAAGAGTCAGTAGCTAGGTAGAATTTTTCTGCCAACCTTGATGCATCCCCAGTGAGGGTTAGGTTGACCTAACTAATGTATTTATGAGTAGAGTGCAAAAAATGTTCACAGCTCTGAGTGATGGGTGGCTGTAGTGCTTCAGTGTAAACACTCACTCCAGCGACAGGAGGGGTGCTCCCATGTGTGTAGTTCATAGGCAGAAAAATTCTTTCATTGACCTAGCGCTGTCTCCACCAGGAGCTAGGTCAGTTTACCTGAGTCACTCAGAGGGGATGGATTTAACTTCTGAATGTGGACCTGGCTGTAGCTTGGTCAATCTGAGTTTTAGATGTAGAGCACTCCTCATGCATTGCCACAAATTACATCCACTTGCCACAGCTTGGCAGTCTGATCAGCATGCACTTCTCAGACAGAAGGGCTCTGTTGGGTGAGATTCTGCACTGCTCTAAATCTTTGAGATTTGCTCCCCTTATTGAAATGAGCCAACTCAGTGCATAAGACAACCCCACATAGCCCAGGTTGCACTTTGCTTTGCTGGAAAATAATTTGTTAGGCTTGATGTTATCAGCATTTCCAGTGAAAACTTCCAAGCTCACCTGTAATCAGGCGAAAAAAAATAACTGAGCTGTTCACACGTCATATCAGGAAGCAGTAATCACTGTAGGCACCAGAATGTCTGACTGTAGGTTATGTAACTGGTAGTTGTGAATGCAAGCAGCAATCATTTGAGTTAGTTCTGGGTTGTGCAGCTTCACCAAATAGCACTGCCTGATTGTGGCTTTATGATACATGAACAGGTTTGTGGCACTAGAGCCCATTTTATAGAGCTCATCCTCCCCATTGGTGTTGGATCTCATCATGTTACTTACCCAGGGAGGACCTTATGTGTTAATATTATCTGACAGGGACCTTCTTTCTGTGGTCAATACATTACCAATGTGAGGATTGACTCCAACTACTACAGTGGAAATATACTGAAGTGTGAAGAGATATGGGAGAGCTCCTGGGTAAGACCCAAAGGATACAATTTTCAAAAACACCTAAGTGATTTAGGAGACTATGTCCCATTTTCATAAATGACAAGGTATTTGGGTGCCTAGCTGCCTCTAAGTTCCTACGTCCACTATTTAGACACCTCTGACTTCTTCAAAACTTCCTGTCTGCTGCTGCCTAACTGCATGGTTGCCAATGTTTTTGCCAGTGAACATGTGCACAAATGCCTAAGGCCACATCTATACTTTGGTGCTACAGTTGCTGTAGCCGTGCTGTTGTAGTGTAGATGCTTCCTACAGTAACAGAAGGGGCTTTTCTGTCACTAGGGGTAATCCACCTCTCCCAGCAGCAGTAGTTAGCTTGACAGCAGCTTTCGTCCATTGACCCAGCTGTGTCCATATCAGGGGTAAGGTCAGCTTAGATACAAAGCCATGCTGATCTACATTTTAAGTGTAGACCAGGCATAAGTCCTGATGCCCCCGTGCAGCTAATGAGCTACTCAGCACTGAGGCTCAAGGTGTACCCAGACTGGCTCAGCTGTGCTACCTCTGCAGCTGTCCCTGCTACTGCGGCTATGCCACTATTTATACGTGAGGCAGCTCTCATTGAGTTATCATAAGTGTGTGTACACAAGCCAGGAAAATCACACTCCTAGCTCAGAGTATAGATGTAACCTCAGTTACAAACCCTTAAGACCCAGACTAAGGAACTATACTTCCGTAATCAATCCTGTGGTATCAGTGGCCATGGGACATCCAGTTTCACAAGTAATGAACACAGCAGAAGAGTACCGCCTCTCCACACCAAAGAGTTAATTTCCTGGTTATACCAGGGAAGGTGGAACTATCTGTCAAGAACCCAATTTGTCCTTTGCAAGCGAGTTCTTTTATGCATTTTTCCTTTGGGCACAAATCTCCTATGTTTGTGAAAGGTGTTAGCATCATAGAAGCTAAGGGGAATAGAGATCACAAACAAAACCACAAAACCCAGTTCCACCAGGGAACTTCCTGCATAACATCCGGAAAGGAATGAGGAAACATCACTTATTTTTCTGAACTCCTTGGACATTGTTCAGATATCGGTTAAACTATAAACCAGAGCAAATTACCTTGAAAAGAATGATTGTCACACACACGGACCTGTGGTAGCTCTGTGTCCCTCTGGCTGGACACTCCCCAGACAGAAGTATTTGGAGCCTCCTTCTCTGGCCCCCGTGTGCTTGTTAAGCCTCTGGAGTCTGAACTCCATTCCTGGCTGGGGGTGGTCTCTGGGCTCACTCTTGGGGTGCAGATCCTCTCTTTAGCACCCTCTTCTGAGAGCTGGGGTCTGGGGATCCTACAGTCTATCTCCTGGGACTAGTTCAGACTGCCCCAGAGCTTATAAAAACACACCTCCCCCAGAACTCCAGCCATGTGGATGATTAGGAGTCACAGGTTAACTTTTCAGAGGCACATGACAGTGAATGCCAAGAGCGAGACAAAGTAATAAACATCCCTACCTGCTTTTTCGTTGCCTCAGGTTCCTCACTATTCTGGAGAGGTCATTGGGATTGGACAGAGTCCTTTGAGGGGTCCAGGATCCTTCTCCTGCAGCTCATGGTTCCTCTTCCTAAACATGGAACTTCTGTAGGCCAACCAGCTTCCTCTGACCTGGAGTTAAATCAGGACCCCTGCCTACACAAACCTGCCTGTCTCTTCTCCTGTCCCATCTAGGGTGACCAGACAGCAACTGTGAAAAATTGGGGGCAGGGGTGGGAAGGCAATAGGTTTCTATATAATAAAAAGCCTCAAATATTGGGACTCGACTGTCCTTATACAATCAGGATAATACATCTGGTCACCCTAGTCCCATCCAAAGTTTTCTGTGCGGCTCTGTGAGCTTTCCCCTGTGATTTTTCAAGGCTAGCATCAATACTTTTGTTTCTTTGTGCTACTGCTAGAGAATTTCTAATCTCCGCTTTTGCAGCCCCCTGCAGAGAAACTTAGTCCAACTGGTTTCCGTAGGCCTCTGTCAGCCTATTGTCCCAAGATGCTTCCGCCTAGATAGCTGACCATTTAAGGTACAAACTGATCTAGATCTGGTCTTGCAGAGCTGTGCTACAGCCCTGGTCATCAAATGCTAGATTCCACATCCACACAGCAACATTCCATGATGCAACAATTTAACAACAACATAAATTGTACGTAGACAGTTCCCCAGATCATCAGTAGGGGCTTGTCTACACTACCGTGTGGGGTCAATCTAAGATATGCAACTTCAGCTTCAGGAATAGCTGAAGTCGATGTACTTAGATCTACTTACTGCGGTGTCTTCACTGGGGTACGGCGACAGCTGATGCTCTCCCGTCGACTCCGCTTGCGCTCCGCATTCTGGTAGAGTACAGGAGTCAGCTAGTAGACAAGCTCTGAGTCATCCCTCCCACCCTTGTTTCAATAATAGAAATTTGTTTCCTGGATGGAGCACAATATTACTCAGATTAATATACAAAGTAGCTTGAATTATTTAGACCACATTTATGGTGCCAGGGAAACCACAAAGTGTTGCCTTTAGTTAAAAAATTGGTTCTCAAAGTGGGGGTCGGGACCCCTCTGGGGGTCGCGAGCCAGTTCTGTGGGGGTCGCGAGCCCCTGCTGCCAGCAGCCAGCCCCGAACAATGCTGCTGCCATGGGCTGCTGGCATCCGGCCCCTGCTGCTGTAGGCAGCCTGTGCCCCTGCCGCGGCGGGCTGCCGGAGCCCCCATAAGGCCGGTCCCAGCCGCGGCTCCTGCTGTGGCAGGCTGCTGGTGGCCCCGCGAGCCTGGCCCCTGCCGCGGTGGGCTGCCGGCACCTCCGTGGGGCTGCTGGAACCCCCCCATCCCAGCCCCTGCCGCAGTGGACTGGGCTGCAGGCACGCCCTTCCCCCCCCCCCCCCACGGGGAGTGTGGTGTCATGCTTAGAGGCCCAGTGTGGGAAAGGGGTCACCACTATAAAAAGTTTGAGAACCATTGAGTTAAAGGGACTTTGGCTGAGTTATGGGAAGACAGCACCTGAATGATTTCATCCTTCTACAATAATCTCAACACTCAGCTTCCCAAAGCTTGACTCCTAACTGAGCAACCAGACCCAGACCCATCAATAATCAGCCGGGTTGAACAGCACAGGCCCAATCTCCTGGCCACAATTCTGAAAAGTGCACAAGAGAGTATGTTCCAGTCCAGTGACATAATTAAAAATACCAAGTGAATGGAATCAGTGAGAGAGTTAGTTAATGATTAAAAAATCAACTTCAAAGAGACATTCTACTGGACAGATAAACAACAATAAGGGCCACAAGGTAGAAAATCATTTACTATGTGGTGAGTCTTGTTTTGAGAAAAGTCGCTGGGAAGTGATGCTTGTCCCACACTGAGTCTGTGCCAGCAGTGCTTCTCTGACCATCAGGGTTGGGATCCTCTGGGAAGAATCTCAGCTTGGAATTGGGGGGTTGACCTTCCCAGACACAGTCTGGGCAGGGTTCTGGTAAACCATTGCAGCACTGTGGCCCTGATCCTGGAAGTTAGGAACCTAAATATCTTTAAGGCTCTGGGTCTGTGTGATCACTGGACACCAGAGGGATCGTCACATTACTTTGGCACCTAGAGTGCTTATTGTGATGAACAGTTTGGAATGCCAAGGTTAGGGCCAAGTGGGGAGTTGTCTCCTAGGCCTCTCACATCAGTATGGTGCCTGAGGTGATACCAAGACCAGCATTTTGGTTTGTCCAGCAGCCCTAGTCTTTCCCTACAGAATACAAGTAATTGAGTTAATAGAGAAAGCGAGGAATACTTGTAGCACCTTAGGGCTTGGTTACATTGGCACTTTATAGCGCTATAAAGCCTCCAGGAGCGCTATAACTCTCTACCCATCCACACTGGCAAGGCACATATTGCGCTATAAGTCCGAGTTTATAGCGCTCGTGGTAATCCACCTCTGCACGGGGAATAAGGGCTGTTGCGCTACCACTGTAGCGCTACGGCGTGAATGTGGACACCCACTGCGCGCTAATTAGCCTCCAGCCTGGCCCATAATTCCCGTTCGAGCCACTCTGCTCATCAGTTTCAAACTCTTCTGTCGCATCCTCAGGTGACCACACGTCAGACCCGCCCTTTAAATTCCCAGGGAAATTTGAAAATCCCCTTCCTGTTTGCTCCAGCCAGGCGTGGAGTGCTCCTCAGGTCACCATTTTGCTTGGCCGTGGCTCCACGTGCCATGCCTCCTCGCAATAAGCGAGCTTCACCGTGGAACAATTGCGAGGTGCTGGACCTCATCAGTTGTTGGGGGGAAGAGGCTGTCCAGTCTCAGCTGCGGTCTAGCCACAGGAATTACGATACATATGGCCTGATATCACGGGCCATGACGGACAGAGGCCATGAGCGGGACACTCTGTAGTGCCAGGCAAAAGTAAAGGATCTTAGGATTGCCTATCGCAAAGCCCGCGACGCAAACAGACGCTCTGGGGCAGCCCCTGTGACTTGCAAATTCTACAAGGAGCTGGATGTGATACTTGGTGGTGATCCAACGTGCACTCCATCGACCACCCAGGACACTTCCCAGCCCACCAGCGAGGGGGGGGGGGGAGAGGAGGCCGAAGAAGAGGAGGACGGAGAGGAGCAGGAGGAGGCAGTGGCCGTAGCAGCAACCCAGGGCACGGAGGAGTCACAGGACACATGCAGCCAGGAACTCTTCTCAAGCCCGGAGGACAGCCAGAGCCAGTCACCGCGTCCGGCGGTTGTGGGGGGCAGGGCAGCAGCAGCGGATTGCGCAGGTACAGCTACTTTTCTATTGGGAAGGCAGGCAGCTTGGCCGGGGTGGAAAGGGATGTTTGCCGCATGCTTGTCTACATGTGGAATAGTGCATTGATGTCGTCTATCACATCACAGTAATCGTCATCAGTAATTTCTTCAGAGGTCTCAATAAGAGCTCTTGCAATGTGCCTGCGCAGGTTTCTCAGGAGAGCCAGTGTGGTCCCTGTCCTGGCCACGGTCACTAGTCCCTGCCACTGTTATACGAAGGGTGGGGGGAGCATTACTGCACAGAGGAAAGCTGCATATGGCCCAGGCCGAAATCCGCATCTCATTAGAATGCCCTCCCTTTCTTGCTCCGTCACCCGCAGCAGCGAGATATCTTCCAGCACAAACACCTATACAGAGAATGTTGGGACAGCGCTCAGAGTACAGTTCCCGCAAATGCCCTCCGCTCCCCCCCAAGCCATAGTACAGCAAGGCAGGGAAACAATCATTGCCCCTGCATCCTGAGACAACTCACCATGGCAGGGGCTCTGTTGCTGTCTGTGTGCTATAGCTGTGTGGGACAGGCAAACGGGACAGAGAAACATGGAATGTGTGGGAATCCTACCACTGTCTGTTGTGAACAAGGGAATCCTCTGTTTTAACTTTGCACTAATAACTTTGCCCTAGTTTCGGCCTTGAACACATCAACATCAGTCTTATCTCCAGCTGAGAAGGATTCAAAAGAGACCACGGAAGAGCAAGGAAGATCTTTTAAAACAAGTTATGCAACAGGCTGCAACGGAGAATCGCGTTGCACAGGAGAATGAGAGCAAGCGGAGGGATGAACAGATCCAGTTGGGGGAGATGGCTCGCGAGCAGCGTGCTGACAAGTGTGCTGACAAGCTGTTCACATTATTACAGCTGCAAGTAGAGACTCTGCAGCGAATTGCTGCTGTTCAGGAGGAGAAGCAGCACTGTGCTCGCTGCCCCCATTGTCAGTTGCCCCCTAACCCTTCCCCTTCTGTCCCTCTGTCCCCTTCAGGCCACTATCAACAGCTGCCTGGTTATTACCACCCACGGCTGCCTCCAACCCCCCTGTCTTCACCGACCAAACCACAGACCCAGCACCCTTATCCACTGCACTCAACTCCTAACAACAAGCATAACTGCCCTCCGCAAATGGGGGTCGGGGAACACAGCAACTCGGAGGGCATTGGAGGTTATGAGGCCAGGACATATGCCAATCTCTGAGTGACCCCTTCCCACCCCAATTCCCACCCCAACTGCACCTCCCCTCCTCCCTCACACATTTTACTTTTTTTCAACTTTTATTTCAAATTCTGAAAAAGCTGTTCAATAAATGAATTATTTTTAATAAATGGGTTTCTTTATTTGGTGCACATATGTATCTAATAGCTACAGAAAAGCAAATGCCTTATCCTATTAACAGAATGCACCCTCCCTCCCTCCCTTTGGAATTCCCATTAGAACTCGCTTTTAGCATCAAAATGCTCCCTCAAGGCATCCCTGATCCTTGTAGCCTCGTGCTGGGCCCCTCTAAGAGCCCTGCTCTCTGGCTGTGCATACGTGGCCTCCAGCTGTTGAACCTCCGAGGACCATGCCATAGTGAAGCCTTTGCCCTTCCGCTCACAAAGATTATGTA
This sequence comes from Sternotherus odoratus, assembly GCA_032164245.1. Taxonomy (NCBI): domain Eukaryota; kingdom Metazoa; phylum Chordata; order Testudines; family Kinosternidae; genus Sternotherus; species Sternotherus odoratus. The sequence continues at coordinate 122,483,948 of JAVMKO010000003.1, forward strand.
GGGCACAACAAGTGGAAATAACTGTGGGGATACTTCCCTCTGCTAAGTCTAGCTTCCCATAAAGACAGCGCCAGCGCGCATTGAGATGCCCAAAAGCACACTCCACAGTCATTCAACAGCGGCTCAGCCTGTAGTTGAACCTTTCCTGGCTGCTGTCCAGGCTCCCCGTGTAGGGTTTCATGAGCCAGGGCATTAGAGGGTAAACAGGGTCGCTAAGCATCACAATGGGCATTTCCACTTCCCCCACGGGGATCCTCTGGTCTGGAAAAAAAAGTGCCTTCTTGCAGCTTCCTGAACAGGCAGCTGTTGCGGAAGATGCGTGCGTCATGCACCTTTCCCGACCAGCCTGCATTAATGTCAGTAAAACGCCCAAGGTGATCCACAAGCGCCCGAAGAACCATGGAGAAGTACCCCTTTCGGTTAATGTACTGTTCTGCTAGGTGGTCGGGGGCCATAATAGGTATATGGGTCCCATTGATCGCCTCTCCACAGTTAGGGAACCCCATCTGTTCAAAGCCAGCCACAATGTCACGCACATCACCAAGAGTCACGATTTTTCGTAGCAGGAGCCGATTAATGTCCCTACACACTTGCATCAACACGACTCCAGTGGTAGACTTTCCCACCCCAAAGTGGTTAGCCACCGATCGGTAGCTGTCTGGGGTGTCCAGCTTCCAGAGTGCTATAGCCACTCGCTTCTCCACCGGGATGGCAGCTCTCAATCGGGTGTCCTTGTGCTGCAGAGCGGGGGCGAGTTCAGCACACAGTCCCATGAAAGTGGCTTTTCTCATGCGAAAGTTTTGCAGCCACTGCTCATCGTCCCACACTTTTGACTTACAAGACGATGCGATCCCACCATTCAGTGCTCATTTCCCGTGTCCAGAAGCGGCGTTCCACGGTGGTGAGCATGTCCGTTAAAGCGATGATCAGTTTAGTGTCCAATGCGTTCCTCAGCTCGAGCTCATCTTCTTCAGACCCATCACTACTATCACCTTCCCTGTCAAGAATGAACTCCACTGCGCAGAGAGTTGTGCTGGTGACACTCGCCAGCATGCTCCTCAGCAGTTCACGATCCATTAGGGCACAGGAAAACGGACGACGGAGCGCGCGTGCCTTGCTGAAACCGTTGAAAGATGGCGCCTGAAGTGGACGGAAACACAGGGATTCCTGGGATATGACACAAAGCATCACGGGGAGTTGGAACAGGATGCAAAATGGCCACAAGTGACGCCCCCCCTTCCCACAAGGCATTGTGCCAGATTGGGAAGAGGTGCTATGTGGGATACCTGCCCTATTGCGCTGCTCCTAATGCTGCCTGAAGCACCGCAAATGTGGCCATGCTCTAGCGCTGGCGGCTCTAAGTGTGCACACGCTCTAGCGCAATATCTATTGCTGTATATGGGATGCGCTATAACCAAACGTGCTATAATCCTGTAGTGTAACCAAGGCCTTAGAGACTAACTAGTGTATTTCAGCATAAGCTTTTGTGGGCTATAGCTCACTTCATCAGATGCATAGAAGCACAGAAGTGAGCTATAGCCCACGAAAGCTTATGCTGAAATAAACTAGTTAGTCTCTAAGATGCTACAAGTATTCCTCGCTTTCTTTACGGATACAGACTAACACGGCTGCTATTCTTGAACCTGAGTTAGTAGAAGTAACTATAGCACATTTCCCAACCTGGGGCCCACAATCTCAAGTAATGCCACCCAAGAAGCCGAGAGGAAAAGGCAGGGCCGGCGCCGGACAGGGGGGTACAACGGGTAGAGCTGTACCGGGCCCTGGACTTCAGGGGGGCCCTCTGAAGTCCGGGGACCAGTACACAGCTCTACTCGTAGTCGTCCCCCCTGGGCACCACACCGCATTTCCACGGCTGTGTCCGGCGCCGCAGCCGGCTGCCTCCCGAGCCCTTCAGCCGCTGCTCGTCCTGCACCCCCCCAGGAGCCGCCCCGAGGCACCCCCGGCTGCAGCGCTTCCCCCGCCCACCTGCAAGAGCCGGGCCAGCCCTTGGTGGGGGGGGGGGAACACAAATGCTCAGAGTAGGGGGGGCCCAAATGCTCAGAGTAGGGGGGCCCCAAATGCTCAGAGTAGGGGGCTCCCAAACGCTCAGAGTAGGGGGCCCCAAAATTTCTGTCACCGGCTCTGGGAAAAGGGCCTATTCATTTGTAGAATCTTTAGTATTCAGGCTGGGATTGGCTTTTTAATCCCCTGCCCCATCCCAAATTGACAGGGGACTACAGCGCAGGAAATTCCCTTCTGTATCTCCCATCTGCCTTTAAGCCCCCTTCTAGAGCAGCCATAGTTCTTTCAGGCCAGGGGAACTAGATGGGATTCCCTTGCACTGACCAGCCATCAGTGCTGCTTCTTTACTGACCTGAGGGTTTGCTCAGTAGTGGGGTGAGCAGCTCACCTTAGTCCCCAGTCACTAAACATGCTGCCTTCAAAGCACTCCCAGCCCCCTGCAGTAACTCCTGTTTTCTAGCTAGGATCACCAATTGTCCAATCACACAAGCGCAAACACCCCTGCCCTGCCCCCTGACACACCCCACTGGGGCCATGCCCCTGTTCTGCCCCTTCTCACTCCACCCCCGCTCCCTCTGTCACTTGTTCTTCCCCACCGTCACTCACTTTCACTGGGCTGGGGCAGTGGGGTGCAGGCTCTCGGCTGGGGCCAACAGGTTTTGAGTGTGGGAGAGGGGCTCTGGGTTGAGCCAGGGAAGGGGATTGAGGTTCAGGAGGAAGTGTGGGATGCAGGCTCTGGGAGGTAGTTGGGTGTGAGAAGGGGCTCAGGACTGGGGCCAAGGGTTGGGGTGCAGAAGGGGATGACGGATGCAGCTCCTGGCCAATGGGAGCTGTGGAGCCGGCGCTCGGGGAGGGGGGCAGCACATGAAGCCTCCCAGATTGCCCCTGTGCCTAGGGTCTGCAAGGACATGCTGGACGCTTCTGAGAGCCTTGCAGAGCCGGGGCAGGTAAGGAGTCTGCCTTAGTCCCACTGTGCCGCCAGTCGGACTTTGGGCCTCTTAAAATCTCCCGGATTGCTTTCAATAGCAACTGGGAGATTGAGGCCAGTTCCGGGAGACTTCCAGCCAGGCAGGTGGCAACCCTATTCCTAGCTCCACCCTAATCTCTCCCAAGTGACCTTTTGTTTCAAGATGAATTCATTCTTTGGACTGTGGTAGTGCCTGAAGGACCCAACTGAGACTGGGGCCCTGCACACACACACAGAGAGTTCCTGCCTGCAGAGCTTTAGTTTAAATGGCCAAGACAATACCCAGGGAGGGAAGCAAAAGAAGTGAGCTAACTTAAGATCACACACTAGGCCAGTGGCAGAGTTGAGACTAGATCCCAGGTCTTCAAGCTACCAGCCAAGTGCTCTGTGTGGCCCACACTCCCTTTTGCCAATCACTCTCATCTGAGGTCAATAGCAGACAGGTCCTGGTTCATACAAGACACACTTGAAATCTGGATGCAGATATTTTAGTGCTAGGTTTGTATTCAAATGTACATGATTTATCCCAAATAAGGAGCATCACAAACATCTGGTCAAAGTTGTCACTGGCCTGTGTGTATGCAGCCCAGAATTTAGGAGCAACCCCACCAATTATCAACTCATATGTGGGAACCCAGTGTTCCCAATCAACCCTACAATAACAAACTATGCAATAACAAACCATGCAATAACAAACCAATGTACTCAATCTAGTGTTCAGAAGTAACTTTTTGATAATGTACCAGGGTCCCAAGCTAGCCTACAATAACAAACCTGCTTGTGCAGCCCCAACTCAAACAACCCTACAACAACAAACAAGAATGAAAACAACAACAAACAAGGAAAATCAATACAAAACATTTCTGTTTCATGTTTTGAAAAGGTTATTTTTTGATTCATAAAGAAACAAAGCAACCCCCAGACCTCACTCCCCAGCAGGAACTCATGGGCCAGCTCGTGGACCAGATCCGGTCCACGAGCCATAGTTTGCTCACCCCTGTTTTATGGGATCTCCAACAGAATTATGCACTTTTACAACCTTTCAATGTTGACAGGCCAATCAATACAAAACCAGGCAACACTACATAGACTTAACATGTTAGTGTGGAGGTAACAGTGATAAATAGGAATTAGAGTTTTCCATGATAAATGCCCCCCCCCAAATTCTCTAAATAAAATATCCATAAAAATCTGCATTTTTCTGCAGTTAAAATGAAATGCTGAACTTTCATTTCCCTAGTCACAATATGTATAGGTATCAGTTGAATACAAAGTTTTATTGATATATTTACTATTTTAAAGCAAGTTTGAAGCCTACCAGTGCCATCTGTCATTATACTGAAAAAAAATTAATAGAACTGCAATTTGTATTTCTTACATATACCAAATAATTCTGCCTGTATTCTATATTTTCAGAAAACTTTTTTTTAAATGCACAAAAAAGAAAAAAAATTGCTTTTATATTAACATTACTCACTTTCTGAGGCTGAAGTGAAATTTAAGATGTATTAAAACACAAACCCCACATAGGTCGTTGAGTAACTTCTATACACCGGAAGCAGTTTATTGGAGTATGCTTAGCTATGTAAATTTAAAGTGCATTAAAAAATCAACCACAAGACGGGGGGAGGGGGTGTTGGGCGCATGGAATAAGTGACACTGATATTTTCAGTAAAAATTAGTTACTAATTATTATATGTTTTTATTTTTATACAAAATGTAAAAACTAAAGATGCTCTATAAAGAGGCAAATGCTGCATTTTCCCTTGGCAAATGGATTTCTAGGATCCCAGGTGATAAAATAGGAGACAATATACATGAAGAGGGAAAGCAGGGACAGGGAGTGAAGAGGAGGTGTTAGTGGAATGGAGGTCTGGCATTTTTTGAGCCATCTCAACATTTTTATACAAATGCATCCAGAAATGGGTTCCAAATTTCTTCAAAATTCGTATAATGGCAATGAGCTACTCTTTCTGTGACTGACCATAGGAGCCGACTCTGTGGGTGCTCTAGGGCTGGAGCACCCACAGAAAAAAAACAGTGGGTGCTCAGCACCCACCAGCAGCCCCACCCACCAGCTCCTCGCCCCGCCAATGTCTCCTGCCCAACTCTGTTGTATCAAGTGCAGCCTGAGATCCACAGAAGCACTTTCAGCATATCATAATATGCTCTGCCACTGGGATTCTTTTAGGGGCCGTGCTTAATCCTCCTCCCAGGCTTTCACAAAGAACTGTAGGTGATGGAGTGCCTCTCCGTTAACAAAGTATCTTTAGTGGCCATGGGCTTGGGGAGTTTAAAGTGAGAGAAAGGAAAGTGATTTTGAAAATGATGAACAACCTTTTCCCTGCCTGTTGTTCCAATGAACAGTGTTTTCTGTCCCTCGTTTCTCACGCTTTGGAACCCCAGCGGCCAGCAACAATAACAAAATGGGATAACAGCAGGCCCGGGTCTGACAGTGATGAACTAGGTGATGAGGAATGAGAGGTATGTTTATGGCATTTACTATGGGAACCGTTCAAAGGGGATCCAGGAATTTCGCTGGCTTTTGTCTTCAGCTGGACAATGCTGTCAGCCTTTTCCTTCCCCAATCAAATAATGTCTAAAGCCTTGAAGAGGTCAGGGTGAACCAGACTTAGCCAGTGCCTAATGAACTTTAATGAGCTCCACCACAGAACCGGCTTCACCTGCTTCCAACCTGAAGGCTGTACAGCTAATGGCTTCACCCAAGGCAAAGCATCCTGCTCCTGTTCAGGAGGTACGGGGTGTGGGAGAACTGGACACATCATGGCTGCAGCCAAGAAAGGGGCATTGTGGTGCTGACTCGTTGGCTGGGAGTACCCATTCTGAGGAGAGTCTGGCCTTGCAAAATAGAATTTATGCTAGGGGTTGGAGGTTTTTAAGAGGGATTTCCACCCACCACAGTTATAGGGACAGGGCCTAGATCCACCAGGTAAAGGGGAAAAGGTGTCAGTAAGTTGAGAGGGAGGAACCTGAAGTTTCAAGTGCCCCCATCCAGTGGGTCCTTTGTATCCCTGCATATCGGTGATAGGTTCTATGGCAGGGGAGTCTCAAAGGGGGGTCGGGACCCCTCAGGGGGTCATGAGGTTATTATGTGGGGGTTGCGAGCTGACAGCTTCCACCCCCAAAGCCCGCTTTGTCTCCATTATTTATAATGGTGTTAAATATATAAAAAAAGAGAGTGTTTAATTTATAAGGGAGGGGGTGTCGCACTCAAAGGCTGGCTATGTGAAAGGGGTCACCAGTATAAATGTTTGAGAACCACTGTATGGGCTTCGGTAATCGCCAGTACAGCACTGTGAGTCATTCACTGAAATGTAAATGCAGTGAATGTTGTGCAGCTGTGTGCATGCGTCTTGCCTCTTCCACCAGCTCACTCATCCCCCTGCCCAGGTAGCCTCTATTCACTCAGTTGGCCTCCCACCCCTCTGTTCATCAACCTGTTCACTCACCAGGCAACCAGTGACTACATTAAACCAAAATAGTCACTCTTAACCCCAAACCAGATTGTTTACCAGGGTTTAAACACATCAGTTTAGAATTTTATATTCACACCTTGGGGCTGATTCTCTCCTACACTGAGGTTGCTTGACACTGTTCTGACAGAATCAGATGCTTCTAGTTAAACTGGTGCAAACCTGTGCATAGTCAAATGCTTCATTAAGACTATTTTCGCCTGCACTGCCCCTGTCTGTCCTCTCCCTGGCACTTTTTACCAGCACTAGAGCAGTGTTGATAATATTGCTACATTAATACACCAGCCCAAAGACATTGGCTTGTGTACTCTCCAGCCCTGTATATACTAGGGAAATGACCTGTTAACGGTAGGGTTAAAACAGTTTGGCTGCTAATAGGGCAAAACCATTATCATTATGGAGAGACCTCTAGTAGAAGGAAGTGTCCATATTCTGCATCTGAAGCTGCTATCTGAATAAATTCTCTTTCCTCTATCCACTACCATATCATGGAGCCATCATCAATGCATCTTCCGATCTATACATCCTATCTATACATATTCCTATCTATCTCTGCATCTTCTATTTAGACAGAGAAATTCAAAGGCCCTCTTGTCCTCACTGAGGGTTTTCCCCTGTAAAATAAGCCCACATTAAAAAAAACAAAAACCCCCCACACTCAGTGGCAAAATTTTCCAGCAATTCTTACAAAGCACACAGAAAACCCATCCCACCCATAAGCAACAACCAACCATCATCTTTCAGTTCCCCAAAATCACAGCTCAGCTGTACAATAGCCAGTGTGAATCAGTATTGGGGTAAACAAGCATGCAAACAAGAATGCCTAAGATCGCATTTTCTTTCACTCTTCCCTCATAACGCATTCCAAGAACTACAACAGAACCACAGCAGACAGTCACTGAACTGACAAACAGATACAGGGTGTTTTTCCAGGGACTGTGATGCTATCTAAAGCACATCTAAGTACAGAAAGGCCGGGTTGAAGTTGAATGATGTTGAAAATACCAGCTGAGGCTCTGGGCCACAGTAATATAAGTCAGTGTAGGGTCAGCCTTAATCAGAGCAATTTACACCACTTAAGGATCTGGCCTGTTCACATTAATTGCACTACATGATACACCAATTGAAGAACTGGCTTATATGTTTAAGATCAGTTTTCTATTTTAATCTTTAGACCCTTTTTCAGAGTACGCAAATTCCACCTGTGAACTGCCTCACACTAGATTTACTGGCTTGTTAAAGAGTTTTCAAATGGGGAAATGGTTACATTGATGTTTGACTTCCTGCTTTTTTCTTAAATTTAGGCCTTGTTTATAGTCAAAGCAGGATTTAAACTAGTCCCTGCTGATATCATCTCAAGAATGTAAGAAGCAATTTACCTTTAAAGTCACTTCAAAAGGACAGCACGCCAAGTTGCAAGGCAATTGATGAAGTGATAACAGTATCAGATGCACTCCAGGTAGTCTGCTGATGCCTAGAGGATTGGGTTAGTGTAATTTAGTTCAAAAATTCCCAGGTCAGCAGAAACCAAACAGAAAAAACATCAAAAAGTTCTTAGTTAAAAGTGATAGGAAAGAGTTTTAATAGGTTAACACAACTGAGGCCTGAAGTTTGCATTTTGGGGTGGGCCAAATGAAAGTTTTACAAAACTTATTATTAAAATATTGCTTTTGAGTTTTTAACATTTTGTAAAGAAAATAATTGACTTGGATGGAAGCCTTCACTTGGAGCGTTTGCAAACTAAACATCATGGCACTGGGCAAGTGCCTGAAAACCAAAACATGACACTGACCTAAAACCAAAGCAAAAATGACTGGTATATTTCCACTGATGTAGAAAGAAAAACAATATAACTGGGAAAAATAATAAAATGAAAGTGAGATTTTTAATATTTCCAAGAACAACAAAAGCTCTGCTGATGGACAAGTGTGAACAAAAGCTGCATATGACTCTCTCTAGCTCCCTGCTTGGTCACTGATAATGCTAGAGGTTTGTTTATATGTTATTTGCCACTGGTACTATGCTGTACCAATGTTTTGGACTCCCTAGCTATGCATAGACCTTAACATGAGCTGCCTGAATTTTCAGGTGCCCTCTTTTTAAAATTTTTTTATAACATTGAAACACGATTACCATCTCAGACACTAGCAGCCCCGCAAATGTCTCTTTCTCTTCTCAGCAGCTGGTTGGCTACTGTAACCAGTAGGGGACAATATGCTGTTTAACTGATTGTGTGGGAGTTTGTTATGCTAACAATATTCAGCAGTACTTACATAGTGTTTTAGAGATCTTTCCCCCACCCCAAACACTTAATTAATGCATCCTTAGAACTCTACCATTAGGTAGAGACGTAAGAATTAACTCCATTTTACAAAATGGGAAGTTTGGACAGAGAGATTAAGGGACTTGCCCAAGGCCATAAATTGAGGCCTGGGCTAGTCTGAAAAGTGTTACTGGCATAGCATACATCAGTGAGTAGTATGAAAAAAAATAATAACAAGCCTAAGCAATATTGCTATGCCCACAAAATGAGGAAAGATTAAAGCGACTAGGACTTTTCAGCTTGAAAAAGAGGAGACTAATGGGGGGAGGAATATGATAGAGGTATATAAAATCATGAGTGGTATGGAGAAAGTGAATAAGGAAAAGTTATTTACGTGTTCCCATAATATAAGAACTAGGGGCCACCAAATAAAATTAATAGGCAGCAGGTTTAAAACAAATAAAAGGAAGTTCTTCTTCACACAGAGCACGGTCAACCTGTGGCGCTCCTTGCCCGAGGAGGTTGTGAAGGCTAAACCTATAACAGAGTTTAAACGAGAACTAGATAAATTCATGGAGCTATTAGCCAGGATGGATAAGGAATGGTGTCCCTAGCCTCTGTCAGAGGGTGGAGAGGGATGGCAGGAGAGCGATCACTGGTTAGATTGACTTCCTCTTGGGCACCTGGCATTGGCCACTGTTGGCAGACAGGCTACTGGACTTGATGGCCCTTTGGTTTGACCCAGTACGGCCGTTCTTATGTTCTAAAAGTCTTATGTAGATGTACTAGAGCTTACTTTGTTTAGAGACCTGGTACAAACTATCCTGGCAAAAGCATTCTGTTGCTGTATAAACAGTGTCTCCACTAGGAGGGTAGCTGGTATTGGCTAGACTGGCAAACTCTTTCTGGTGAAGATGAGGCCTGAGTCAGTAACAGAGCCGGGATTGAAACAGAGGGATTCCTAGTTCATGGTATCTATGTTCCATCTGCTGCCGGACTTCACTGTTTCCCCCATAAATGACATGAATTGCATTTGAAATGGTGTGTAAATCTGGGTGGGATTTGCGATGGTACTTAGGAGAAATCATTGGGTGTTAGGTGCCTACATATCATTGTGAATCCAACCCTGTGTGTCTAATTATCATGTGTAGATAATTTCAAATAATACCCAGCATATGCCTGATGAGTAACACTCCTCACTCATAACAACTTCCAGAACACTATAGGGAGTAGGGTTATCTGTCCATCCAGGTTTTCCCAGGATCATCCCCTTTTCTGAGGTAGCTTTCCTGGGAAATCTGAGAGGGTGTTTAGTCTGCACTGGCAGCTGGCCAGGATCATGCCAGCTGTCCCCCTTTTTTGGTACTACAGAAATGGCAACTCTAAAGTTTGAAAATGTGCACTAAATAAAACAAATCTTATGTCTGGTAATGAGCAGACCTCTTGTTACTGACTTGAGGTCAGCAGATGGGACTGTTAGTGAGAGCAACTCAACACATCCTCCAATGCTGTTTGTCATGGGTGTGGAGGGCTGGAGAGGGTTAATGTCATCTGAGACAGCAATGTCGTCAGAGCCTCAAGTCCAGGAGGAAGGGAGGAGTAAAAAGTTAGTTCCATCTTGGCTGGCCTCAAGGCAGGAGGCAAGGGCCAGGGTGGGGAGTTCATCTCTGGCTGTAGAGATAACTCAGCTTTTCTTCTCTTAGGCTTCTACTTAGCTGATGTGAGTATAACCATTTGATTCTATTAAGCCGGTGCCTTTTGGGGTGTTTCTTTCCGTTTCAGAAGGGAGTGGGGAACCCCAAATTGTAAAGTGTCTGTATTTCTGTTTTAACCTTTTTCTTTATTAAAATTTTCTAGTTATAAAACCGTCTGGTTTATTTCCCTTAGGGTTTTTCTCTGCTTCCAGTCTGGGAAGGGAGAAGGGAAGGGAAATAGGGACCAGGGCAGCTAAGTGCTTGGCTGGAGTGTGAAGACTGTCTCTCCTTACCGTCAGGTTAGACGGGGGGAGGGAGGAAGCAGCCTCCAGGTGTCTGGCTCTCAGGTAGAGAGAGACAGGGTTAGGGGAAGTCTGCCTTCAGCCGGGAAGGGTGAAGGGAAGCGGCCTTCAGGTGTCTGACTTTGACTCCCAGGGAGGGAGACAAAGTTAGGGTGGGGAAGTTCAGGGCCCCCCCCCAAGGTTTTGGAAGTATACCCGAATGGTGGCAGCGATTGGTGACCCTAAGAACCCCACGCGTGTGTCGGGGTGTAGGACTTAATTTGGCTGGGAAGCAGCTTGGTTAAGTGGTTTGGCTAGTGACGAGTCCCAGCCTTTGTACTCAAGAGCATAAAGGCTGGGGTAACAGACTCTTACACTGTTATTTTCTCCAACAGGTGTAAGATCAGTAACCTCAGTTTCTCCTGCTTAATTGGCTTGGCATTGCTGAGCATTTGATAAAAGAGGGCAAGGCTATGAGACTCAGCGCCAATTGGTGCGTTCTGACAGCTCCCCTTTGACAGATGAGCAAACAGTATAGAAGGATATGGATAGACAAAGTTGCTTACCTAGCCGCATAGTGCCAGACATCACTACCCTCTGTTTTCCATTTGAGTCATGAGGCATGATGGGCCAGCACAACTGTTTTAACTGGATGCTGGCAGCTAACGCCATTATGACTATCCAGATTAACGTGTATTGTAACTACAGTGAGTGTACTCAGTAGAATTACACCAAAGATGAATGTAGCCCACTGTGTCTTGGCAACAGTTCCATGTCTGTTAAAGTATTTGGGGTACTTCACTCCTAGTTCACCAGAATGACTCTTCCACCTACCTAAGTTTCTGATATAGCCCTGTGATTGAAGGCACCCCCTGTACACTGTTGTAATAATCTTTGTCCAAAATATGCGTTGTGAGGTGTCATTTGAAAACTAACAAGTTACTGGTCAAGAATTTGATAGTGAAGTATATGTAGCACCATTATATGCAAAGTTATGAAAACTCCCTGTATAATATTATTAGCACATGTACAAAAACACATAGCCCTGCCTAGGGAAAAGCTGTTAAACAGGTCTGTCCTAAACAAAGGAATTTGTGTGTTTATCTAAATTTACATATAAATAGTAAACAGGGTCCTTGAGACAAAGCAAATTTGCATTTCAAGAAGCACAGCTGAGGAGAAAGAGCATGGAGCCTTCATCACCATGCTCCCTGCCTCCTACCTTGCTCTGTGAATAAAATCTGCTTTGAGAGGTAATCTTCAGAAGAATCCACCTCAAAGGTTCACTGGACTATAAAAGAACGGGGCAGAAAACCCTAAGTTCCTTGTCACCTGAGAAGACAAAGGCACCACCGCTGGGAGAGATCCTGACCAAGGAAAGGGTGACTCACCAGCTTGCTGGAAGACTGTAGGTGAGAAAGGCCATCTTGAACAAAAGTCTTGAACCAGAACTTGCACGAATAAGTTATAAACTTTTAGATGCACGTTTCCACATCTCTGACTTTATTTCTTATACTTGAATTCACTTAAAATCCTATTTTCTTTTGTTAATAAACTTTTTATTTTTAATCTAAACTCATCCCGTACTGCTGGTGGAAGCCAGAATGTGACTGGAGTGTGCTGATGAGCTGCTGAGGTCAGAGCTGCAGCTATACACAGACACTCAGGATGCGACCTGCAGACTGTTTGTGAATGGCCCAAATTGGAGCTACAACAGCAAAGCATCGTAAAGCACCCAAGGTTGCCTGGCAGGCAGTGCTACAATGTTATGGACTGGCAAATAGGCAGTTTGGACTAGTAGGCACAGCAGGCATCCAGGGTGGGGAACAAAGCGAAGGGTCAACACTAGAGTCAACCGCTAATTACTAGAGCTAAGGGTCAAGTCAGAGCCAGACAGGTAACTGACAATCAGAAGTGAGGCATAAGGGCAGGAACCCAAATTAAAGAAAGCATCAGGCACAGAGCCAGAACATGATGGGAACAGGAGCAGGGGCAGAGCAGGAATCAGGAACAGAATTGGGTGCAGGAAGCAGATACAAGCAGAGTCCAATGTAGTTACAGCCCCCATGCAGGAACAGGGGTCGGGGGGGGGGGGGAAGTGGGGGGGAAGGAAGACTATGGAAGAAAGTAGCTTTGTGCTGCCACAAAGGTACAGCAACTTCAAGGCTGCTCTATTTGCACATAGCTCTCTATGACCCAAAGGGATCATGCTCGTGGCTAGGAATAGCCAGAGCACAGAGACACTCTGCCCATACCTCCTTTTTTGCTGGAAAGGTCTCCTATACCAGGAAACCATGATAAACAGAACTCCAAGTACCTACACTCAGATTCTGAAACGGAAATGGGCTTTGGCATTCATGTGTAGACAAGCATTCCATCCATGACTTCATATCTCAAATGAGGCCTTAGATTAGGACCTTAAACTTTGGATCTCAAATGAGGCCTTAGAAGCCCTGTTTGCTCAGGGTTAAAGATCTCAGGATATTTGTATTCAGTTTCTTTGGGCAAAATTGCTTCCCACTCTGTGTGCAGTGCTGCTAGCTGGCTGCTGCCTTCCTCCCTAGAGGCGGCTGCAATTCAGTTGTGCTGTAAGGGCTGTCGTATCACATTTTGGGATCCTTTGGACTACAAGGGACGAGAGATCATCAACATTGTCTTCAAGGTTCTAATTTAAAATATGCATTTCCATTCAGCTGTAAATAGAACAACAAAACCTCTGGACTTCAGCCCTGAAAGATAAGACCATGCGGAGTTAGGGACACAACTCCATTGCAATACCTGCTTGGATCAAACAGGTGACTTAACTGGCGTGGCGCCTTCTGATGGTTGTCCAGGGAATTAGCTCTCCGGCCCTCAGAGCGCCTCCTGGTGGCTGGTGTCTCACCAGCCTCAGGCCCTGTGTCCCTCCTACCCCACCTTGCCTCAGTGGCTACTGCCAGTCATCATCATCTAGCCCCCACACACTGGGGCAAACTGCAGTCTGTGATGGCCACTCATCATTGGTAAGGGGTTTGGACCAGTTGCCTCTGCCTATCTCTGGACTAACCTCTGTAGCCCCAGTGCCTTCTGCAGGCCTTTAGCAAGGCCTGAAGCTTGGGGAGTTGCTAGGCTGGAGCTCCCCAGCTCCTTTGGCCTTTCTCCAGCCCTGCTCCACTCCAAATACCCTTTTCTCCCAGGCAGCTAGGTCCTTCTCACTCCAAAGCTAGTGAGAGACTGACCCACCTGCTGGTTCACAGCCCTTTTATAGGGCCAGCTGTCTTCTAATTGGGCATGGACCCAGCTGTGGCTGCTTCCCCAATCAGCCTTTTCTTATTGGCTCTCAGCCCCCAGCCCTCCCCAAGGACTGGCCTTTAACCCTTCCAGGGTCGGAGCAGGGTGACTGCCCCATCCCACTGTGGTTTTTCCTATGTGTTTTGACACAGCAAGCTGTACCAAGCCTGGGGTCTCTGCCTAGATGTTCAACTTCCTTTTGATTTGGGGGATTTGAATTACTTATGTGAAACATAAAATAGTGCTTGGCAGCAGATGTGGTGATCGTTTGCCTTAGCACCACCTAACATGTAGCCAGTGTTACTACTGCAAGTGACGTTACTATAGCCACTTGAACTGCTGAGCCCGTTAGTGGTGGGAAAGACCTATGAGGGTATCAAATCTCCCCCTCCCATCTGCCGGGGCAGGATGAAGGCCTTGTACAGTTGTTACTTTAAGATCTTAGACCTAAAGACTGGTGTAACTGCAGAGTGCAAACCTTTAGTGTTGATAGAGTAAACTGCAAGAAGCTGTGCTTTGCATTGGCGAGACTTTCCCCGAATTGAGTCAGGCTGGAGTGCTGAATACCCTTACTGGAAGGCCATCAGAAATGAGGTGCTGGGAGCCCTGGCTGGAGCTTCAATATACATAGACAAAAATGGTGGGGACAGATTCAATGGTACAGTCAGGCTATTAAACCGGCTTCTAGGCTGATTTACATCTCTGGAGCAGCACCAACCAGTCTGAGCAAATGTGGCCTTACATATATTTGATTGTACTCTCTCCAGACCACCTTTCATAGGTCACACTTCTTAGGTAGTGAGCTCTCCGAGGAAGCGCTTGCATTTGTAAACTGCTTAGCACCATGGGGAGCCAATCTTGATTGACATCTCTGGGCACAGATGTAGCATAACTAGTTCAATAATCACAATATAAATAATCTGGTCTTTATTTCCCACAAAACACAGGGAGCCAGGAAAAAGTGGGCTTGCGAATAACAACAGTGAAGTGCTAGTTAGTGATTTCAAACAGAAATTGAACAATTAGTTGGGCAAAGACTAGAATGTTAGATCCACCATGACCTTTCTGTAGAATTGAAAAAAGCAGCAGCAAAAACCGCCTGTAATTTTCCAATGAAGATTATGGAATATCCCAAGTCAGCTGTGACAAGAGTGATGACAGCCCAGTGGTTTTGGTTTTTTTATTTACCCTTGAACAGATAACCTTCCAGCTTTTGGTAGAGGAGTCTGTTTTCTTAGACACACTGGTGATGTTTTTCACTATGCTACAAAACTTTCCTCTCTCTCTCTCCCCCTCCCCCTTCTTCTCTTCCCTCTAGGAACAAATTCATCCATGTCATTTGGTCAGAGCACAGATTCGCAGGGAATACAGCAAAGGCCAAAGGCTTGGTATTTTGTAGGGGTCTTTTTAACTAAACTATGATGAGGGAGTTCATCTGCATTGAAAGCTGTCTGAAGGACCACCAACAAAGAGTACTAATCAGAGACAATATGTTGAGTTGGGGGTAAGGGATGAGATCGAGTGGGGTGCTAAGGGGAGATGCTCAGATATTATGTTGGTGGAGGGAGCTACAGACATACCCAGACAGGTAGATGGTATTTGGTCCAGTGTTATTTCCTATCTACTTTAGTGATATTAGAAAAGCAATTCCAGGCACTTTGTCACTAGAAAAATAGACACATTGAGGGAGTTCAGGAAGACCAAGAAAGAGGAGCAGGAAGGGCAAGAGAGAGAAAGAGAAAGATTAAAAAAAATAAACTAAAATAGTGTTAAATAGGAATGGTTTGACATGGCTGCACGGTGACTAGGGATGCGTGTGTGCAGGACATAATACAGGCCCAAGGTGGGATTTCTGAAAGTGCCTAAAGGAGTGAGGTGCCCAACTCTTATTGAAATTCAGTGAGATATGGGTGCCTAACTCTCTTAGGTGGTTTAGCAAGTCTCAACCCCCGTTGGCTATTATTTGAAGGAGGGACTGGAAATATTTGGGGGGGGGGGAGTGAAGGAGAATAACTAGGAAAAATGGGATAAGACTGAGGAAAAAAGGACATTTAAAATGAATAGCAAGAAAATCCTCTTTAGATTGAGCTCTCTTAGGCTGTGGAATAGGGGCAAAGGTGGAAACCGCAGAGCCCATGACCTTTCACACTAGACTGAAGAAAGAGGTAGGACAGTGGTTCTTAACCTTTTCCACATGGGATTCGTCCGTCCCATTGTCTTCTACCCCTCTAGCTTTAAAAACAGCAGTCAAATATATGGGGAGTTATGATTGTTCAGCCAATCATAGTAAATCAGGGATGGATGGGACCTCAGGAGATCATCTAGTCCAACCCTCCCACTCAAAGCAGGACCAATCCCCAACTAAATCATCCAAAAGATTTTTGCCCCAGATCCTTAAATGGCCCCCTCAAGGATTGAACTCACAACCATGGGTTTAGCAGGCCAATGCTCAAACCACTGAGCTGATTTTTGTTTACAATGTCACCTGAAAGTGAGAACAGGCATTTGCATGGCACTGTTGTAGCTGGTGTTGCAAGATACTTACATGCCAGATATGCTAAAGATTAATATGTCTCTTTATGCCTCAACCACCATTCCAGAGGACGTGTCCATTTTTTGTACATAAGTCTACATTTGTAAGTTCAAAATTTCATGATAAAGAGATTGCACTACAGTACTTGTATTAGGTGTATTGAAAAATACTGTTTGTGTTTACAGTGCAAATACTTGTAATCAAAAATAAAAACAGTATATTTATACAATATATATTACAGTATACAATATAAAGTACACTTTATATTCTGTGTTGTAATAGAAATCAATATATTTGAAAATGTGGAAAATATCCAAAATTTTAATATAAGTAGTAATCTATTATTTTTAACAGTGTGTTAAATCCTGATTATTTTTTTAAATCACTTAATTAATCACGATTATTTTTTGTAATTACAGTACTTGACAGCCATAACTTCCACTTTTTGGAAGCATTCCAGGACCTTTGACCCTGGGAGACCGAACAATTCAAGTGTCTGTATTGTCATGCTCCTAGCCCTCTATATTTCTAAATGCTGAACCCTCTACCTCAAAAGACTACCTCTTACATCCACCACATTCAATTCTGCCCATTACTTTTCTTGAACATGGGTCCCATGCAGACAGTGGGTGCCTCAGCCAAAATCTGAAACCTGGCCTAAAAGACCAGATTTTCCAAATAAACGATTTATGATGCTGGTAGCATATGAGAAGACTGGGAATGTGTATCTGAAGGGTACCAGGCACTAGAATCCATAAGCTCTTTTTAAGCAGCACAAAGGATTTCTGGGGAGTTATTTCAACAGGAAACCCCTTGATCAGTCTTATGAGTTTGATAGAATGCCACATGAGCAGTTCTAGCATTCCATCCATCAGGAGGTAACTAGTGCACATACCAGTAGGCTAATAGGAACACACAGACCACTGTGGTCTTTATGCCATGAGACACTCACAACAATCTCTTTTTTTCAGATTTTCCCATCGTTCAAACTATTTGCAATCCAGTCTGTGTCCAGATCAAAAGCAGACTTTGTAATCATTGGGATGAATAAGCTCTGGAGCCACTGGCACGAAAAAGTGCTTTTGGCTTTCCCTTCCGGCTCTCAAACTATGAAAATGCAACATTTTGTTTGCATCACTTGATTCACAGTAGAGTCTCCCCAAACGCAATTCTGCTGTTGGCTGAATTCTACGCCGAGCATTCTAATCAGAACGGTGCTATAATTCCTGGCACACCAAAGAGGACTCGACTATCAGATGTTCCTTCTACAAAGTTCACGTTGTCTCAGAGAAGCTCTGTGCACACCATTCAGTTTGCGCCTTCAGATTTTGTGTCCTTGCTGCTGCAGTTCTCCACATCATCCGGCCTTGGGCTGCTATTTTTGTTGCCGTCCATTAACTCCTGCTCCAACTTTTTGCTCTTCTTCTTGCCGCACTGGCAGAGGTCACTAGAATTCTCTAGCAAGGTGATGCACAGGTTGATGACCAGCGCCAGCCAGGCCATCCCGAAGAGGATCCACGCAGATACCAAGTTCTTGTACCAGGAGGGGTAGGTGATGTCTGGGTTCATCCCTGGAAGAAAAATACCCCAAACATTTATAGACACTGGGCCAAGAATACCGTAAGAGAAACTTTATTGCTAAAGCTAAAGCAGAGGCTTGGGTTGAGGAGGACTGTTGGTGTCTGCTCGTCAGCAACCCTGGGGAGAAGCCATGGACTCATAAATCCCTCTAGCATGGCAAGTATAAGTGCCAACTCCATGGGTGCGCCGGGGCTGGAGCACCCATGGGGAAGAAATGGTGGGTGCTGAGCACCCACTGGCAGTCCCCCTATCAACTCCCCCTCAGCATCTCCTGCCCGCTGGCGGGCTCCATGGATCAGCGCCTCCCGCTCACTGTGAACAGCTGTTTTTCAGTGTGCAAGAGGTTGGGGGAGGTGGAAAGGGAGGTGCAAGGACATGCCATGCTAGAAGGAGGGGGTGGAACTAGGCAGGAGTGGCGAGGCGGGAGCGGAACGGGGGCAGGAAGAGGTGGGATGTGGGTGGGGCCTTGGGGGAAGGGCTGGAGTGGGGATGGGCCTGGGATGGAGCCGGGGGTTGAGCACCTCCCGGCACTTTGAAAAGTCAGCACCTGTGATGGCAAGAGAGTGGTGTTCAGATACTACAGCGATGGATAAAATGGATGAGCTAGAAATATGGGACAGCTATAACACTCCATTCCGGCTGGTGTAGCCTGGTGGAAATATCACAGAATGGTACTGCTCCCTGTACAAAATGTGAACATGCCAGCTATCTTGCGGACAGGCGGGCACTGTAAAACAGACCCGTGTCATGGCTATGTCAGCAGCAGCTCACAATTCATTGGGAATCGTAAATATTACCATAAAGAAGAAAACCAAAACCAAAAGTAGATCCACTTTCAGCACGAAATTGCTGACAGGCCCATGGATGTGGTTACATTTACGTAGTCCCATCTGCCTCTGGTTTTTGTTAAGCACTCAAATCCTGCTGAAGAATGGCAGTGTTTGCTTGAAATACCCTCCCCTGTTAATAGGTGTTCATGGCTGGGAGAGGGCTAAGGGGCTCCTGCTTACTCACAGGTGTCGTGCTGAGCCACCTGGCATATGAGTGAGGTGAGAGTGAGCCTCTGAAAGCGGGGAGGGGGAATCTAAGGTAAGGGCTGAGCAGATCTCTGGGAGAAACCCTAGGAGCCGACAAGCCTGGCGAGAAAGTTTGAACTGAACTTTAACCAAGAAATCAACCAGAGGTAACATACTTAGATTGTAAACTCTTTGGGCAGATACCATCTGTTTGTCCAGGGCTCCTAGGTGCTATGGTAATATAATAAAGCAAACTCCAGAAAGGGGTCAGTTTGGTTTCTACCTCCTGCATGGACTGTGTTGAGAAACCAGTTTGGGAAAGGCATCTGCTCAGACACAAAGTACATGAGATAGAAATCACAGGCAGGAGATAAAGTGATTGCATTAAATGTTTTATTTATCGCCGCTTGGTTCCTAGCATTCGTTTTTAATGGGAAGGTTTGTCATTTTCACCCCTGGAAACCCATGAGCTGTGCAAACACTGTGGAAAGGGACACAAAACGGCAGATTTTTAAAAAACCATACACCACAGCAAAGTTGCCAGGAAGCTCACCTGGTGCTAGGTCATTTATAATCTTCTTATTTATTTAATGTTGAGTAATCTCCACTTGTTTGTAAATAGCCCAGTCCTGGTAATAAACAAGCTTGCCACTTTCCCTACATTCTTCCCCTTCTGTGCATACAAGGTGTAATTCAGCCCTACGCAGAGATGAACACAAAACCTATTCACCACCTACATCCCACTTAAGCACGGGGTTTAAGTAACCCCTAGGCTTTGCACCAGCTTTCTGCACAAAGGTGAGTTTCAGCCGGAGAGAATCTTGCAGGCTCCTTTGCTGTCAATCAGGCACCTTTCAACCAGTGCAAACTTCATCCCCTTTAGCTTCTACAGAAAGAAGTGAAAATGGTAAAGTGATGGACCATTTGATCCTGTGGAGGGGGAAAGCTTTCTCCATGGAGTTCACCTGATGGATAAGGTATTTGAAACGATCCAATTAGACAGAGGATGTGAGCCACGCTGTAGCATATGTACAGCAGGAGGGTTGACCGGGAGTGTTGAGTTATAGATTTTAAGGCCAGAAGGCACCATTACTGTATAAGACAGGCCATAGATTTTTATCCAGTTGCTCCTGTACCGAGCCCAATATTCCTATGGTATTAGACTGGTTATGGAACACAGCTTACAGAGCTCCTAAGCAGTCAAGCCTCTGCATAAAATGGGGAGTAGAATCTGATGATTGCCTGTCTCTATGTCTAAGGTGCCCATCACTAAGGTCATTAAGCATTAAACAAGAGTTATGAAGAAAGGGGGTGAGAGTGAAAGAGTCTATAAAAAGGTGTTTTCCTCTTTCTCTTTCCCAGGCCGTCAGAAGTGTGTGTGTTTCTCTCTCTCATGCTTTCAATGGGAAAACCTTTACCAAAAAGGCGTGTCCTGTGTTTCAATCTGAACACAGTCAGGGTTGGGCTCAGTCCATTTCCTCTGGCAAAGAGTTTTGGAAGCTGAGAACACTCTGCCCCTGCTGCCTGACAGTCTAAACCTAGGAGTCTCTCTTGGATTTGACAGAGGGGAAGGTCGTGACAATCTGTTTGTAGAGTAGGATCAGGACGAGACAAGATGCTCTAGGTGTCAAGGTTTTACGTTGCAATACATCCCATTTTAATATCAGACCTCACGATGACGGCTATAATGTTCTGGCTAGTTCTGGCCACAGGATGGGTGGATGCAGAAGGACTTGAAGAGATTACTTTCCACTTCCTGCCATACAGAGGAGTCACCATGCACGACCTGGCTATCTCAGGCCTTCGTTACACCGGCACTTTATAGCGCTATAAAGCCTCCAGGAGCGCTATAACTCTGTACCCGAACACACTGGCAAGGCACATATTGCGCTATAAGTCTGAGTTTATAGTGCTTGTGGTAAACCACCTCTGCACAGGGAATAAGGGCTGTTGCGTATTCCCTGTAGCTGTTAGGGCAAGTGTAAACAGTCATTACGCTATAAGTGATCTCTGGCACGCCTCCAAGCCATTTAAGGCAATTGACGTCTCTGTGTTGTTTTGAACTCGGCAGGAGGAATGCGGAAGTACCTTTTCAGAGTTTCTCTCTTAACTCAGCAGATAAGCACTGCAAATGTTTACAAATGGGAGCTGTGTGGTGCGAAACTTAAAAAGCAGGCTCTGATTTCAAAGGAAACTACTGACAAAGACTGTCAACCAGAGAAATCCCCCCCCCCCCTGCATATGTACTACACGTTACCCCTCACCCCCCTCGTTTGAAAAGCACGTTGCACCCAGCTGAATGCTGGGATAGCTGCCCATAATGCACCACTCCCTGTGCCGCGGTAAGTGACGCAAATGTGGCCACGCCATCCATGCTATAGCGCTACACCTATTGCTGTATATGGGTACAGCTATAACCAAAAGCGCTATAATCCTGTACGTGTAACCAAAGCCTCAGAAACCACCTCCTCCTCTATGACCCCTCCAATTCAGCCACCTACCACAGTGCATTTGTCATCAGTCCTGGGAATCATTAAAGGGTTAAAACCGCCAAATGGGTCTCTAGTATGCCACACACATTTTATTGGCTTCCATTAGGCAAGAGTGATGAAATCCCAGTTACTCACCAATTACATAATCGCCAAAGCCTATTGTGCTGAGGGTAACAAAGGAATAGTAGAATCCTTCTTCATAGGTCCAACCTTCTATCACTGAGAACACAAACGGGGGTAGCAGGAGGAACAGCAACAAGCCAGTCACCAGCGCACAGGTTCTTGTCAATATGGTGGCTGCCTCCTAGTCAAACAAAAGAAAAAAACAACCAGATATAAGGCTGGAAGATTAGAGAAGATGGCGCCCAGAGGGCTCAGCACTTCTGGAGCAGGGTGCTGAAGTTGACAGACGTGTGTGCTGTCAAGACAAGACTGATAATCTAGTTCAGGCACTACATCCAATGGCAAGAGCGGAGTTGGCTGGGCCAGAATCAAATGTTTTGTGTCTTTTCCAGGCCAGGCAAAGTTCACCCTGTGCAAAGGGACATTACAAGCCCTCTGCCCATAAGTCTCAGTTGGAACGTCCTAGAGCATTTTTCTTCTTTTATTTACAGGATGACAATGGCACCATTCACAGTGCTAGAGGGCAGGGAGCTGCAAACATTCTCTCCTTGGAGAACAGTTGATACAAAGGGATTAGCTTGTGGACACCTCCCTTCATGGTCAGTCATGTGGAACAGCTCCCATCCCATTTGTGATCACACACATGGATGGAATCCTGACTCTACTGATATCAAACTCCCCATTGTCTTCAGTGGGATCAGGATATCATCAAATATCTCTGTGGCAACTACCACTATTACATCCCATTACTATTATGGGCAATTAGATTTAGGGAAGTATTTAATGCATAGCCCAGAAAGCATTAAAATGTTAGCTTCTTTTATTGCAGCTGAAGACAAGGAGTGAATAAACCAGCTTGCTGTGTATCACCAAATGTCCACTGATTGCCAATGGAAAACCTTTGCTGTAGAGAAAGAAGGCTGTATCAGCGCTTCTGTTATCAGTCAGTTTTTAGGGGCTTACAGCACAGCCTAAAGTTGAAATGTGTTAGTAGCATGTGCCTCGGACAGAAATTCTTTTCCACCTCCAAGAAAATACATGTTGTAGATTTAAAAATGTCTGGGTATGCAATGGATATTTCTGAGTTGCATGTCAGGGATTCAATAGGGCAAACGGTACCTGCATGTCAGGAAGGAATGGCTCCTTTGAGATTAGCAAATAAACAACAGAACAGAGAAACAGTGGAGGGAACTCTCTTGTGACATTTGGAATTTCACATACTTAATGGGAAGGTGCTATTAGCTAAATTCTGAATGAGACATACAGAGGCAACATAAGTGAAATAAATAAAATATTCAGCTCAAACTCCAGTTTAGATAAAATGAGCGTGGGAATCTCAGTTTGTTCATATTTTTGCACGTTACTGAACCATAGATATTGGCATATTTCAGCATGATTGGCAATCTCTACAGAGCAGAGGTTGAAAAGAGGTATAGCAGGGGGTGCTATAGGTTAGGAATGGGGTGTATTGGCAGATCAAAACAGGAAGGTGGGGGAAAGAATCCGGCCAGGTCTGGAATAGCAAGGTTTGCTGCAGATCAGGACTGAGATCCACTAGCACAGCTGTGGAGGGAAGATCTACCCTGTACCTGTGTGCACAGTGCCTGACTCAAGCCAGTACCTCACTTTTGTGAGCAGTAAATTCAGAGCCATTTTCACATTTAATCCACAAATGCTCCTTAGTAATTCGGGAGTGTAATTCTGACTAAGGCGAATGACAAGCAGATCGAATGTCCAGGCAATGTGAACTGCACTCACAGTCTGGCATTTTTATTGCTATAGGGCAGGAGTGGGCAACGACTGCTTGTGGGCCGGATCCAGCCCATGGGATTGCCAGCCCTGTGGCACAGCAGGGCTAAGGCAGGCTCCCTGCCTGCCCTGGTCCCGCGCTGCTCCCGGAAGCGGCCAGCACCATGTCCCTGTGGCCACTGGGGGAGGGAGGAGGGCAGAGGGCTCCGCGTGCTGCCCTTGCCTGCAGGTACCTCCCCCAAAGCTCCCATTGGCTGCAATTCCCTGTTCCCAGCCAACGGGAGCTGCCAGTGGGGGGGGGGGGGGGGCTGAGGGGGGTAATGGTGCCTGCAGGGACGGGCAGAGCATGAAGCCCTCTCACCCCCCTTCTCCAAGGGCTGCACGAACCTCATGCCAGCCGCTTCTGGGAGCATCATGGGGCCAGGGCAAGCCGTGAGCCTGCCTTAGCTCCACTTTGCGGTGCTGCCACCCCAGAACTGCTCAAGGTAAGTGGCCCCAGGCCGGAGCCCACACCCTGAACACCTCCTGCACCGCAACCCCCTGCCCTGAGTCCCCAACCCCCCACTCTGAGCTCCCTCCTGCATCCCAACCCTTTGCCATGAGCCCCTTCCTGCACACCATACCCCCTCGCACACCCCACACCCCAACCCTCAGCCCTACAGTCATAGCCCTGCATAAAATTTCCCCACCCAGATGTGGCCGTTGGGCCAAAGAGTTTGCCTGCCCCTGCTATAGAGGAAGCTGTTCATGAGAACAGTAAGTAGAGCTATCAATTAACTAACACATGATTTGGCTCCTGTAAACCAAAGGTTAAGGCAGAGTGATCACTGCTTCCCTTGCTGGGTAACTCACCCCATCAACCAGACAACCCTTCCATCTTAATGTGTGGACCACACACTTATGGCCAGACTGCTTACCTGCCAGTGCAACTTCTCCCCCAGGCGCTTGGCACATCGCTGAACCCCAGACAACATCAGCTGCCCAATCCGGTTCAGGAGGATGAGGTTCAAAGGAATCCCAAAGAGGGCAAAGAAGATGCAGAAGATCTGAGCACTCACTGTGCTGGGGCTCAGGTTCCCATAGCCTGGCAAGAAAGGAACAGAGAGGGGTAAATTCTGATGCACTCTCTGCCCGCCCTCCTCCCCCACAGCGCTAGACCTCCATCTTCTATGCTAGGAATGGGAGGTCACTGCATTAAAGGGACCATGTCAGTCCTCCCCCCACCCCCATGTATAATTTTTATTACTCCCCATTGTTTGTAACATCCTCTCAGAGGCTGACAAATGTCTTTCCTAGCCAATTTTATTTTCCCGTTTCCACTTGCCAGTCACTTAATTTCCTCCCTTTACCCACTGCCCAAGCCAGGGACTTGACAGGAATATTTACTTCTTTGTTCTGGAGTGAGTATTATTGACGTCAGTGTGGCACTGGGAATAGGATTTGTTAGACAACTGCTGCTACGTAGCCAATAGAAGACTATTGAGACCATAAAACATCGCTTGTCTTTAAACACTACATAAATGTTGGCCTTTTCTTTTGAAGAGCGACTCAGAAACAGTGCTTGTGCCCTTTTTGCTTCATAGACATTAAAAAAAAAGAGGAATAAAAATGACATGCGATTGTTGTTTCTCTTTACAGGATGCCTTTAAGTTAACTGAGGGGTGGCACAGAATAACATTTTCAAAAGTGACCTCGTCACTTAGAAGCCTAAACTTCATTGAAAGTCTTTATTTCCCCCCGGCTCGCAAAAGAACCAACATCTCTCTCCCCCTGCCCCGATCGTTAGTATCTGGAGGACATGCCCCTCTAGGGAATAGTTTTAGGTCTGAGGACAGGTCTACGCAGCAAATGAAGATGTGAATGTAGCACAGGTAGGCACCCCCCATGCTTCCTTTAATCTAGCACACACAGGTACTAGCAGTAGTGAAGATGTAGTGCCAACCACTTCAGTTTGGGTTAGCAACCCAAGTCCGTATCCAGGGTCCCGCACGCGTTCCTTTGCTCTGTTGATCCTGAATCACTTGTCAGGACTGGCTTTTAACACACACTGCACTTAACTCCTTTTGATATTTCAGGTGAAGAACAGTTCTTCAAAGGGCTAGCTCTAAAGTCCTGTCCCTAGCAAGAGGCTGGGGTCTGGGAGAAAAAATAGTCGTTAATTAGATGATCACATACTATCACAATGCATACTCCCCTGAGTGCTGCATTAAGGATGCACAAGCATTTCCTAATGTTTGGGTGCTTGACTTTGCAACCTTAATGCTCTTTTAACAGAGATTTTTTTAAATTGTAATTGTCCATAGAGTCCCCCGCATAAGCTGTAGCTCTGTACAGAGTAAAGGGAGTAAGAAGTTAAAGAGTTCTAGGCACATGACAAAAGAGGGTGATGGATGGTTTAGGCAGGGTAAGCTACCTATGAGAGAACATGTGGGGTGTTTGTCTGTTCCTGGTTGCACTCCTGAGGGATTCTGTTTCCAGATTCTCTCCTGGACATTAGACCCATGGCATATTGCAAGTTCCTTTGGTCCTGAGGGGACAGAGCTGGGAAGCATTTACCCAGGAAAGCTGAAACTCAGACAGGAGTTATGCTGACCCAATGTGTATCTATATAACCAGCCAGCTCTGAGTTTCCTCTCCAACCTAATTAAAATGAAGAAAGGTTGTGTATTGGCTTGGACAGCTCTTCCTTTTCCTCCCTGATTTCTCTTTCCAGCACTAAAGTTTTCTCATTCCAGCACTAAAGTTTTCCCCAGTCTTAGTGCTGTGGAGGCAGGAAAAACTTTGGAAAAGGTAGGAAGAAGGGACCCTATTGTTAGGATCACTTTGAGAAACAAAACCCAAGAGGTTTCAGAGTGGTAGCCGTGTTAGTCTGTATCCGGAAAAAGAATGAGTGCTTGTGGCACCTTAGAGACCAACCAATTTATTTGGGCATAAGCTTTCATGGGCTAAAACCCACTCATCAGCTGTATAGAGTGGAACATACAGTAGGAAGTATATATATATATACACACACAGAGACACACACAGAACATCAAAAGATGGGGGTTGCCATACCAACACTAAGAGGCTAATTAATTAAGGTGAGCTATTATCAGCAGGAGAAAAACAACACTTTTTGTAGTGATAATCAGGATGGCCCATTTCAAAGAGTTGACAAGAAGGTGTGAGTATTGGTAGGTGAAAATTAATATGGGGAAATAGATTTCAATTTATGTAATGACCCAGCCACTCCCAGTCTTTATTCAAGCCTAAATTAATGGTATCCAGTTTGCAAATTAATTCCAGTTCAGCAGTTTCTCATTGGAGTCTTTTTACTGCTACTGAGTGACCAGAGAGGTTGAAGTGTTCTCCTACTGGTTTTTGAATCAGAGAGGTAACCGTGTTAGTCTGGAATAGCAGAGGTAACAAAGTCGTTCGGCACCTTAAAGACTAACTATAAAGTTTTGAAGCATAAGTGGGTATTAGCCCACGAAAGCTTATGCTTCAAAACTTTATAGTTAGTCTTTAAGGTGCCACAGGACTTTGTTACCTCTGGTTTTTGAATGTTATGATTTCTGATGTCAGATTTGTGTCCATTTATTCTTTTGCGTAGAGACTGTCCAGTTTGGCCAATGTACATGGCAGAGGGGCATTGCTGGAACATGATGGCATATATCACATTGGTAGATGTGCAGGTGAAAAAGCCCTTGATGGTGTGGCTGATGTGATTAGGTCCTATGATGGGTGTCATTTACCGAACCTATCTCCGTGTTCGCAGAAATCAGACCCACCTTTCCCTTTGGGCTTGGCTATCCTAGGCAAATTAATACCAGTGTAAATACAGCCATGTAGTTATATGGTGCACACTACACCAGGGCAAACTGGGGACTGATCCCAGTAAGTAGGTTGCACTAGTGCAAGCTCTGACTTACACCAGAGCAGTGCATCTACATGGGGGTTGTACTGGCTCCAAAAACAGACCTAACTGCAAACTAGACAGGGCCTTTGTGCCACCCAAACATGATGCTGTTATCTCACTTAGGGGATGCGTTACAGTGATACTCAGGAAAGCTAAGTGGAATGAACTGAAAGTGTGTAGTTAAAGTGCCTATATTAAATCTCATTGATTTAATCCATGTGGAAGCTCTCATTCAGAAGTGGCTTTAGCTTAACTCACTTCATTTCCTGAATTAAACTGAAGAGCCACTTCATTTAAGAGTGAGAGCGTCCACACAGTGGTTTAATGCGCTCTAATTGATCTGTTTTAAATTCACATGTTCAGTTCATTCCGCAGAGCTTTCCTGAGTGCCCTTCCCCACTGAGCTCAGAAATGCACCAGCACTCACTGAGAGCTCTTTGACAAGAGGAGACTGAAGTCTGGCCCCAGCAGCATCGCTATGCCAGTCCCTTATCTTCAATACACAACCCAGCTTGTCACACTCCAGCTCAGGCAGAGTAGTGGCACCGCCACATTGAAGATGGCGGATGCTGCAGTTGGCTGTTTCATGTAGTTTAGCTGCAGCTCTCAGGCTCCTAACAAGATATCAGGGTGCCTCCTTACAGACAATGGGGCTGATTTTCAAAGGCTCAAAGGGCAGTTAATTGTCCAAATGTCGCAGAAAGCTTAGGGGAGTGGGGTGCCTAACTCCCCTTTGTGCCTTTGAAATTCTGTCCCAGTGTCAATCCCACCATTTTTGTAAAGCTTTTGAAACAGTCAAACGAAAGTGTCTCATTGAGTTACATCACATGAAGGGAGACAACTAAATATTGACACATTTTTTAAGTGTTTGTATACAAATGCCAGAAATCTAAACTAAGATGGGGGAACTTGAGTGACTGTTATTAAATGAGCATATTGATCTAACAGGCATCAGAAAAACTTGGTGGAATGATGATATTCAATGGGAAACAGTAAATTCCAGGGTACAAAGCACATAGGAATGACAGTAGGTCACACTGGTGGAAAGCAGAGTCAAATACAGTATAAATCTAAGTTACTCAAACAGTACCATAGAATATCTATGGATAGAAATTCCATGCTTGAATAATAAGAATATAGCAGCAGGAATATACTAGTGACCACCTGACCAGGATGGTGATGGTCATTATGAAATACTCAGGGAGATTACAGAGGCTACCAAAACAGAAAACATAATAATAATGGGGGATTTCAACTATTCTCATATTGGCTGGGAACCACGCCACCTCAGGATGGGATGCAGACACAAAGTTTCTAGATACCATTAATGACAACATCATGGAGCAGCTAGTCCTGGAACCCACAAGGACAGGGGCAATTCTTGATTTAACCCTAAGTGGAGCACAGGATCGGGCCCAAGAAGTGAGCATAGCAGAATCAATCGGTAATAGCTTTTAATACGTGTGTGTGTGTGTGTGTGTGTGTGTGTGTGTGTGTGTGTGTGTGTGTGTGTGTGTGTGTGTGAGAGAAATACCAAAGAAACCCACCACAGTAGCATTTAGCTTCAAAAAGGGAAACTACACAAAAATGGGGAAGCTAGTTGAATGGAAATTAAAAGGCAAAGTCGCAAGAGTGAAATGTCTGCAAACTTCATGGAAACTTTTTAAAAACATCATCAAAGAGACTCAAACTATATGTATATCCCAAATTAAAACAAAACAAAAAATAGTGGACCAAACAACCAAGACACCATGGCCAAACAAAGCAAAAGAGGCAGTTAGAGACAAAAACATATCTTTTAAAAAATGGAAGTTAAATCCTACTAAGGAAAATAAAAAGAAGCATAAACTTTGGTAAGTCAGTATAAACGTATAATTAGGCAGGCCAAAAAAGAATCTGAAGAGCAACTAGCAAAAGACAAAAAAAAAAGTGCTCTTAGTTTTTGTAAGTAGATCAGAAGCAAGAAACCTGCCAAACAATCAATAGGGTCACTGGACAATTGAGGTGTTAAAGGAGCAGTCAAAGACGACCAGGTAGTGGCAGAGAAGCTGAATTAATTATTTGAATCGGTCTTCACGGCGGGGGGGGGGGGGATATTCCCACACTTGAGCCATTCTTTTGGGGTAACAAATCTGAGGAACTGTCCCAGATTGAGGTGTCAGTAGAGGAGCTTTTGGAACAAATTGATAAATTAAACAGTAATAAGTCACCAGAACTAGATGATTTTCACCCAAGACTTATGAAGGGACTCGTATATGAAATTGCAGAACTACTAACTGTGGTATGTAACCTATTGCTTAAATCACCTCTGTACCAGATGACTGGCTGATAGCCAATGTGACTCCAATTTTTAAAAATGCTCCAGATGAGATCCTGGCAATTACAGGCCAGTAAGGCTAACTTCAGTACCAGGTATATTGGTTGAAACTATCGTAAAGAACAGAATAATCAGACACACAGATGAACATGCTATATGGGGGAACAGTCAACATGGCTTTTGTAGAAGGAAAGCATGCCTCTTGAGGGGGTCAACAAACACAAAGACTGGCACCGACATACCCCAAAATTCACTTTCCGCTCAAATCCCTTCACTGGCTTCCTTTGCTTCTTCTGTATCAAATTCAAGCTTCCCATCTTCACCTTCAACACACTTCCCCATTCCAAACCTGCTTCAGTGTTTGTATATAGCCCATAGGTACAAGGTCCCTCCCGTGAAGAGCTGATAGTCTATACTGATCCTAGTGGGGAGCAGGTGTGGGTAACATGAATGGGGGGGGGGGGGTGGATGGATCACACAGAGCTGTTTGGGAGATAAAGTTGGCTGCATTAGTCCTTTTTATATGATGATGTATTTATTGCTATGGTTTTTAAAGGGACCTAGAGAATTATTGTTGGAGGGCTTTGAGAAAGGGAAGGGAGGTGTGTGAAAGGATTTGAAGGAAACAGAAGCTATGTGAAAGATCAAGGAGGACATTCCAGATGTAAGGGACAGCAGGTGAAAAGGCCCAGGGGTACACAAAGGGATGAGGGGAGAGGTGGAACTGGCAAAGCGCCAAAACTCCCAACCACAAGCATTCAAAAATCATGAGTCAGGACCCATAACAATCATGAGATTGAACTAAACACATGAGTTTCTAAAAATGAAAAAATTAGGTTCTTCTCATCTCCCTTCTGGTCTTTGAGCCTTCAGGGATTGTGGTTTAAAACTTTCTCAGCAGCTGTAAGGGCTAGAAACATACTTTGTCTTTTTAAACAAAAAAGTTTAGTCTCACATTATCCCATGACTCCAGGAGCTGAGACTTTAAGGAACTCACCAAACATCACAAGAACGGATAACACTGGCATTCAGGGTCTGAAAAGGAGATTGTTGGGCAACAGGGATGAGAAGCGGAGGGTTCTGAGCTGGCAGAACTTTGAGCAGGGGGACATGGTGTTTGAAGTAGGTGTTGAAGATGATGCAGAGTCAGAGAAGGGGTAGGGATGTGTGTGCGTGTGTGTGTGTGGGGGGGAAGAAATGAACAGAGTTGTGTGTGAGGGCAGTGGCATTTTGCACAGACTGGAGGAGAGCCAGGGAGCTGATGGGAAGGCCAGAAAGATTACAAGGTGAGAGACTAGGGTGTGGACAACAAGGAAATAATATAAAGAAGCTGTGGAGGAAGAAGCAGGAGGATTTAGCAGCAGCCTAAACGTGAGGGGTAAACTCCATCCATCTTCTCCTCTCACCATACCTGTGATTTCTTTCATACTGCCACCTATGCTGGGGACAACCTCTCTCGTGTCTTCCAAACCACTCCTAAACCCTTCTGCACTGATCTCCTATGACTGTGTCTCAGCATGGTCCTGCAGCAAAACAGCTACCGTGTACATCACATTTCTCTGAGCCTGACTACAAGTTCTTTAAGAAGGGACCTTGTCTCTTTCCATACTTTGAAGAGTCAGTCTCATTCATAGCTACGCTCTGAGGTCGTGCTTCCTTCCGGGTAACACCTTCTGATGTCTCCAGAACTTGCATAAACGTGGAGAGGGCTCTCAAACACAGGGGCTCTATGATCAGCCACCTGTATTTTTCCCTTAGACACTATCCTGCCATCTAGTGGGCATTACTATAAGGATTCACAGAATTAAATGTCAAGAGCTTGATCCCGCAAATCCCTACTGCGGCCAATAGTGAACTGTGGCAGAATGCAGCAGAGCAAGAACATGAAGAACCTAGACCTCCCAAGTCCTCAGGTACCACCCACACCACCAGACAACTTTAAGCCTTGCGGAATGTATGTGTGCTAGGGAAAAGAGACAGACAGACAGACACACATACAATAGCGTGCCACTGCCACTGGCTTCATTGTGAAAACCCCCCAAGAAGCACTCTGAAATCTGAGTCTACCCGTGGGACTGCCATTATAAAAACATTCCCGCTAGCATGTTTTTACCCCTCAGTGAAGCCAGGGCAGTAGTCTTAAAAGCACGAGAGTCTAAAACCCTGTTGACAATACAGAAAAAGACCTTGCTAGGAAATCATTTTTAAAAGAAAAGTTATAGTTTTGCCTGGAGTGTAGCCAAGTACAATGTGGCTAAAATGGTTTTGGGCGAACAGAGTAACTCCGGTTGGCTTGGAAAGGATGTATACACCCCAATCTGGATCTATGCTGGATATGTGATATGCATGTGCCTTGTAAACCCTGTACCTGTTACCTACAATCACCCATAACCCCAGCCTGACTCCAGATGTCCAGTACCTTACCTATCAATTTGTGTATGTTTTCATGTTTAACATTAGCTTTAATAAAATTTTAAATCTGTTGAACTATGGGAGTAGGTAAATGTGCTCTGAGCAAGTAGTTTGGTTTTAAATCAGAGCTCAGAGCACCTAGTGTCCAAACTTCTCTACTCCACTGGGATGACTGAGCACCTGTAGAATCTGCCGTCTAGATTCTAGAATGAGGCTACACCGCCATCCTGTGGTTGATTCAGATACAAGTGCATGCAGCAGTTCTCAGCCTTCTCAGGTTCAAAGCGCATGAAAAGGAAACCAGAGTGCCCAGGAAGAAGCCAGTAAAGTCATGCAGGTGTCTTTTCTTTTTCTAAGCTCATAGAAAAACCATTATATTATTACTGCTATAATTCCTTATTTCCAGGGTCAGCATTTCTGACGTCAATGCATTTTCAGGACTAAGCAGAGCAGTAAAAACAATTCCGTCTGCATGATATGTAGATAGATTTGGGTCTGAAAAATGACACAAAGATCAAAGAGCGCTGAAAGATACAATGTAAAGCTAGACATCTAGAATGACCCGTAGGCAATTCCTTTGATATTCAGTGACTGATGCTCTAAATCCCATGTCAGGGCTATTAATATTTTGGCACTTACACCAAGGACAAGATTTCAGAGCCACTGGCTAGACAATGGCTAGACAGGGGGCCCTGGGCATTTACTAATATTGTATATATCAGCGAATCCATGTAACCCCATGTGCTTTTCACTATTATCATTCTCTTCCTTACATTCCCTTCATTTCTGTGGAGCACCCATTTGTTGCAGCTTGTCTTAATTAGGCTGTAAATTCTTCAGGATAAAGACCATCTCTTACTAAGTATTTGTACAGCACCCAGCAGAAAGAGGCCCCAGACCACAGTGGAGCTTTTGGGCACTAACCCAAAATATAAATAAATAATCATTTGAATGCAGAGGAAGTCCCGATAATTTTTACATGCCAGCTCCAAAGTGATTCATTAAAATCGGGCTCCAAAAAAATCTCTCCGATTTCCTGCTACCCTTGCCCCTCATCCCCGCCCCCCCCCCGTATTTCCTCATTAGTCATTCACTCCACCCATCGCCCAGATACTCCGCAGCATGGGGCTTAGAGATCAAACTCACTTCACCGATACCAAACCAGATGGGTCCTTGACTGCTACGCAGATCAGCAGGCCCTCCACAAAGCTCAGCTTGGGAGTCAGGCAGAAGCTCACGAGAGACAAATGTACTTGGAATCTGCATGCAGTTTGCTTCTATTTGAACACTTCCCGGTGGCTGGGAAAGCCAGTGTCTCACAGGGAGCGAGCAGGGCGTGATCCTGTGATTATTCATTCCTATTCCATCCATGTTCCACCCAGGTTACCCGCCACAAGCAGCAGAGATCTCCTACCGATGGTGGTTATCGCAGAGATGGAGAAGAAGAAAGAGCCGACAAAGTCCCATCTCCCCAGACTGGTGGAGTTTCCTTGGAGGGTGAGGCCGCTCTTATAGGCCTTTATGATACCCTGCAAAGAGATAGTAGTGAATACAGGTGAGACCATCAGCCTACGGGGAGGCAACTTGAGCTGTTCTTTGTGTAATTGGCCTGTGCAGTGCTGGGTGGTGATAATTTAAATGAGAACCCCCACTCCCTCCTGCTACTTGTCTCTTAGGAGACGTCTTCTGTGTAAGGTTAGGAGACCCAAGGGCTGAGAGGTTAGGGAGGCTAAGGGCATAATGGTTTATCATCTGGTAAACCCTGACAATGGGCTCTGTGCTGTAAAAGCTGTAGGAGACAGTCCCCGCCCCAAAGAGCTTGCAATCTAAGGACTGGGTTCTCCTGGTACATTGAATAGTACCTTAGACCATGCCTACACTTACGGGTGCTATAGCAGCATTGCTACAGTGTGGTAACTATGCTATTGTAATCCCAGGAAGTAGATGCAGACTTCCGTGTTGGAAGTGGTTTTCCTGTTACTGTAGGAACCCCACCTCTCTAGGTTGACAGACACGTTTATCCATTGACCTAGCTGCATTTACAGCAGGGGTTCTGTTGGCATAGCTAGGGCATAGCAGAGAGGTGGGTTTTTCACACTTATACTTTAAGTGAAAAGTATAGACTTTTCACTTAAGTTTATAGTGTAGACCGGGCCTAGCAGAAATGATCCTGACTGCAAACCAAGGGAACCTACAGAACAAAGGGTCTGGGGAAGGATTTTAGGGCCAGTGCCGTTCCGTAAATCGTCACACTTCACCTACACGGTGTGGGTGAGTGAAAGAGAGATAGGAAGATAGGAGGGTCCCAGACAAGAATCCAAGAAGGGTTAATCCATATAACCCCAAAGCAAAAGCTCCTGAAAGGGGTCTGTATATTGCAGGATCCATGAAGCAATAAGGAAGCCTTTACAGGTGGATGATACTTCCCAGATCCCTTCCCCACACGTGGGAGGAATGCACGCCGTGTAAGAAAGCTCTGTATAACTGCGAGAAGGAGACATACTATATAGCTAGTCTAATAATACAGGGCAGTCACATCAGAAACTGAGCAATGCGCCCGACGTACAGATACTGCCCCATCACTGTTGTTAATTGGTCATATGCAAAGAGACCTGGGGCCTGATTCTGCTCTAACATACAACAATGTAACTCTGGAGTGACTACGCTGTAGTCAGTAGAATTAAAAAAAGTTGGGCCCTTGATGAGTTAACTGTGCCGACACCTGCGTGCCCTTTGTCATACTATTAAAGTTACTGATGTGGAAAAATTGATCTTAAAATAGCACTCTCCTTAGTATATACATTAACCACTTTACAACCTTAACTAATCCTCCTGGCACCCCTGGGAGATGAATTATCCTGCAATGCAAAGCTGAATCAAGAGGACACTAAACCCATCGCCCCCAAGCAAAGCCAAGCAGATATCTAGTACACAAGCCCCTGCCTTGCTCAGATACTGTGCTAGTGAGAATACTCTCATCCTTCACAGTAAGGAGAGTCACTTTCAGCTCAAATTTGCCCCCAAATCTGTTTTTTTTTTTTTTTTTTAAAGACACACTCTGTTAAACTAAAAATCCATTGAGGTAATTCAGGGACCACTAGCACTGTAGGATCCAAGAAACTACCAACAGATTCAATGAGTAGGAGGTAAGCAAGTATTAGCGTCTAATTTTACAGATGAGGAAACTGAGGCACAGACCTGGGATATGACTTGTCCAAGGCCACAAAGGAAATCTGCAGCAGAGCTGCAACGTTATATCCTGGTCTCCGGAGTCCCTGTCCAGTGCCTTAACCATGAGGTCTTCCTCTCGAAGATCAACAGGAATATTTCTGAATCCTTTTTTAAATGGCAGAAAGATTCCTTTTTCTCCTCCTCCTCCCCCCACCAGACAAATAAACATGGCTCATCGGGATACCATTGAACCAGCACCAAAAAGTGACATTAAAGAGAAAATAAAACATTGCGAATGACCAGCACGTGACCAATGTTAGTCTAAGGAGAGAGCAGTGTAAAAAAAGAAAACAAACAGAACAGGTGGCAAACAGTAAAGTCAGTGCTGAAAACGGCAGGAATGCAAATACTCTCCTGTGTGTTGCTTGTATGAAAGGTAAGTAATTTGACTGGAAATGTTTCACCTTTTCAGAGGGATGCTATCCCACAAAAACACAGAGAAGAGATTCTTTTAATGGTGAAACCCTGTATGAGGAGAGATTCCCCCCCCCCCAGCCCCCGCGAGAAGCTGGCATTAACTTCCACCTTAGCCCCCATGCTCCTGTAAGACCCTGCCTAAAACAGGGACAGTTTTGAAAAATTCCCCACTGCTGCTACTGCTGATTCAGTTCCTCTGGTGTGAGCAGCACTTGGAACCCTAGTGTAGAGGGGTCACTGTCCCCCTACCCCCATATAGCACTGTGTCGGTTAGACCAGCAACAGTGCAGAGTTCAGGTATTTTTACCACTGTATTGTGACAACACATAAGCCCTTTATGCTTACACCCGTGGTAGCAGTAAGAGTGTAGGGAACACGCTAGCTCTGACACTGTAGGCAAAGAGCAGTTCCCAGATCAATGCAGCTGTATTTCCAAGGCACAAACATTGCTTACAAGCAGCATGTTCAGAGGCAGGTCTTCCGTTTACCCAACACTCAAGCTCTTTCAACAGGGTGAATCACATTTATCACCTGTTAAGCCCTGACAACTGCTCTGTGCTCTACAAGATCCAGGAGACAGTCCCTGTGCCTGTCCCAAAGGGCTTTCAATCTGCGAGTAATCCCATTAATTTCAATGGTCAGCTCCCAGAATAAATTACTATTCAGCATGCATTAGGTTGGTAGGCTCTGAATTTATGAGAAGAAATGGAGAAGACAGGGCACCATGGGAAAGGATTAACTTTCCCTGCATTAGGGTGACCAGATGTCCCAATTTTATAGGGACAGTCATGATTTGGGTTTTTTTTTCTTATATAGGCTCCTATTAGCCCCCTGGCCTCTGTCCTGATTTTTCACATTTACTGTCTGGTCACCCTACCCTGCATCAACGTTGGGGTTTATCAAGCTGCAAGGGACCTAGGCTCTATCTTTAATATGCCCCGTTATGCCTGATGTATGGCCTCTTGAACTGCAGTTAAGGAAGATGTGGATAAGCAGGATTACTGGCAACGTACTTGTAACAGGGTTGGCACCCACCTCTTGCAAGTGCTCCCTTCTGATTGGGCATGTCTGCATTCTGGAGACCCCTTTCAGTGGTTTTCAGGCAGGTTTTTAGTGACTCAGCCATCCAGCCAAGTCACACTAGCCAGCACAAATCCCTTCCGAGGTATGCGGTCCTTCAGGGGTATACTATCTCTCTCTAGCCCTCCTTGGGCTTGAGTCTTTAAGTAGTCTAGCCCTGGTATGGGACTGTATCCCCAGGGCTTCCTCCCTGGAGACACTCTTTCTGTAGCTCTTCACAGGCTCAGTCCTTACTCAGTCCCTAGCAGCCAGCCAGGAGCCTCTTGCTCCCCTGGTCCATGCCAGCAGGCTTAGCTGTCGATAGTTCTGCTACTCTTCCAGGAAGAAACACAAGCCTTTCTTCTTCTGCTCCATCCAACAACTAACTACTACTCTGTTCTGTGGCTCCTTTTATATGGCCCTCCTGGGCCCTGATTAGCTGCTGCCCCCTGCAGCCACTCTAGCCTGCTTGGAGGACCTCTCTGCTGCTCCTTTCCTGGGATGGGTGTGGCAGAACTCGCAGGTCTCCATCAGGAAGCCCTTGGGCCTAGTCCACCCCTACTCAGGAACCACAACCACCAAAGCAAGTATTCCCTCTCCCTTGCCCCCATGTCTGTGAATTATGAGTTCTAAGTCATTAATGCTTCTGTAACAATGGAGAATCCTGTGTGTCACTAGGCCCATTGGTGCCAGCTGGCCAAAGGGTCACTACTCCGCATCAGCAATTCCTAATAGGTCTGACAAACTCACTACACCCAACACACGGCCATCATAGTATTTATCTGTAAAGAAGGTTGTGTGAAATATCAAATGAAAGCTGGTGACACACTGGTCATTAGGATCATGCACAGATGATAGTTTAAAAATTGTGTGTTAAATGCTGCAAGTGTATCAAGGTGTGAGTCACCAGCAGAGACAGGTTTTCTCTCAGACCAGAAATGTTTGTCCAACTAGCTAACTGACATGTGAATTAAGCATTGTAAGCCAAACACAATGGAAGCTACAGCTGCATTCCAAATCAATATGAGGATGTGAAATCAACCGGGGGGGGGTCAGCACACCGGAGAACAAGCATGGGGGGAGAAGAGTTTTCCCTGGGGGTGCACCGCAAAGGGATGTAGTTCAAAGGTTTATTGGACAACAAGGGGAAGGCAAGAGGACTCCACCTTATCCATCATTGGGGGAACACAAAGGATGGTTTCACATGTAACCAGTTGTTCTTACTATCCTAGCTCATTGTCTCCTGAAATCATCTTTGTTAATAAACTTTGTTTTTACTATAAATAAATGACAGCATTGTGTTGTTAATAAAAGGGAGCTGAGAACCAACTCAAGCAAGCTTGCGTGTGTGTTGTCCCCTGGAGAACTTACCTGGTCATTTCTGTAAGTGGCTATGCCAGGGGCTAGATGCCACAGAGGGGGAGGCTGGCAGAGGGGCTCAGGGGTTGCCATTTGTCCGTTACTAGCCTGCACAGAGAGGGCGAGGTCTGCGGGGGTCTGCAGGTGCTTGTCGGTGGCCTGGGGCTGTTGGTTTTGAGGAGCTGAGCTACAGCAGGCATCAGGCAAACCTGTTTCATGCTAAGGGCAGGTGGTGGTAACATGCCCTGAGTCCAGCAGAGGAGCATCACAGTCGTCCTTCAATCTGTGAGGTTTCCTCTTAGTATCAGCCAGCCCAGGACTCTTAGGGTTTCCGGAGGCTTTTTGTGCTCAACTAAACTAGAAAGAAAATATATTACAACTTCTCTGCATGCTGCACAGCTAGCTGGTTCCTGTTCTCTGTTCAGCCTCACTTTGGTGTAAGTTCAGCCGTGGTCAAAATTGCACACGGCACCAAGTTTTGAAAGCAGTAAACACTCAGGGGGACAGAACCACTCTGCAAAGAAGCCTGAAGAGAGGAGAGCAGAGAAGGCTGCAAGCAACCAAGGGAAATTCCACACTAAAAAAGAGAAAGTGCTCCACAGAGGGCGAGGAAATCAACAGCCCAGATAGGTCATGACGAGAACAAGCAGAACATCAGAAAGGACAATGATATACTGTTGTCCTTCCATTCTGCAAACACACAGGCTAAAATATCACCACTGAAGTGTAACTTTTCTCCATTCATCTCGGGGGCAGGAGAGTTTCTAACCCAAATCCACCACTCAAAAGTAAGCATTGGGCCTGCTCACGCAAGGTGCCAAGTCCTCCTGCCTCCTAGGAGTTTATGGCACTCAGCCCCCCTGAAGGAGGTACTCAGCACCACTAAGCATAGGGCCCAGGGTTAGCCACTTCTCTGTTGTGTCTTGTTATCAGAAGCCTCCAGGTGACATGCCTCTCTGGTATGCCCCATTGTACCAGTCCCAACCTGCTGTGTCATTCATTGCATAGACCTGAAAATCCAAAATGTTTCTGCTAGAATATTTGGTTACTTATATGGCAGGTGTTTGGGACTGCCCTTAAAACCACAGGGGAAAGCGGTATGCTTACTTTGTAGCCAATGTGTAGGATTCTTGTAGGAGAGAGATCAGGATATAGGAAGTTTTCTATCAAGATGCAGCCAGAGGTCATTGTAATAAGTCAATATTTATTTAATAAGAATGATTTATTGGTATCTGCATATAAAACATAGGGACAAGGGGAACAGAAATTAGAAATAACCTCACCCAGTATCCACATTCTACAGATTTAAGGAAAAAAGCCCAGAGCTTTGGCTAAGGATTCCTATTGCCCTCACTTAGAACAGGCATTTATCAGATAGCTTTTTCAAGACCTGACACTTTTAAAATCAACTAATAGATATGAGTGTTCCGCTTCCAGTTATTCAGAGTCAAAAGCTGGCCCCAAAACTCAAACTGTTGACATCAGTCAGGCCCAGTCAATACCATCAATCACTGGAAGGTAAGTTACTTGTAGAACACTTGAAATAAATACAGAGACAAGGTGGGTGAGGTAATATCTTTTATTGAACCGACTTCTGTTGATGAGAGAGACAAGCTTTTGAGCCACACAGAGCTCTTCTTTGAAAGCTTGTCTCTCTCACCTACAGAAGTTGGCCCAATAATAGATATTACCTCAGCCACTTTGCCTCTCTCATATCCTGGGCATGGACATGACTACAACTAAACTGGATGAAATAAGGACACTCAGTCATGAAATTGCTGTGCTTTGACCTGATATTTTGAGAGCTTGAAAGGTCACATGTGTAAGTCAAAGGACAAAATCAATCAAAAGGGGAAGTACAAGGAGGAAGCAGAATCTTAGTGGTTAAACCAAAAGACAAAGTCAGATCTAAATTCTGCTCCCGTCTCTGCTGAGTGACTTGCTATGTGACCCCAGGGAAGTCATTTCACTTCTGTGCACCTCATGTTCCCCCACCTGCAGCATCGGGATAAGAACCTTTCCCTAGCTCCTAGGGGAGCGTTAATGTTTGTAAGTCGCTCTAAGCTCCTCAGACCGACAGCTCTGTAGAAGTGCACAGTGGTTATTGTAAGATTCACCCAGGGGGACCTTGTGGATTTTTGTATCCTCGTGTATCAAATGTAACTTTATTTCGAAGTTGGCTTTCTCCTCGCCATCTAGCCTCATCTGTTTCTGTGTGGCCCCGTCTGTGATGCAAACCCCACTTTTACATAGTCGTACAAAACCCACCGCAATGTTCCAGTCCCGTTCTCTTGGATGGGGAAGGCGCAGGCTTGGCTTTCACAGTCAAATTGCTTTAGCTAAAAGCAGCTTTCTGTCCTGTTGCCTTTCTTGCCCCACAAACACCACGTTGCCCTGCAGCACAGGCCATGCCCTGTGAAGCGAGTGACCCTGGGGAAGGAACTACATCCATTTCGCAGTCAGAAATTTGCAAAGGGGACCGGTGTCCTGGCAGCACTGGCGCTCCCTGCAGTCAGCTCATCAAAGCCAACTGCACTTCGAATCTTTATATCCTGATACCAGTCACTGCCCAGTCTCATGTCTCCTTCCACACCTCACGGTCCACATCATCACCTCCTTTAACTTCAGCCCACTGGCCGCTCATGGAGGGGTTGTGGTGTTCCTCCGTGCTCACTCACTGAAAGAATACGTGGGGAGTACAGCCCCCATTTCTCTTGCCAATCAACACTAATGAGCCCAGCCCCCTGCTGTCTCTTACTGCTTCAGCTTCCAAACAAAGCAGCTTCCTGGCCTCCTGTCCCAGCACAGACACCTTCACTAGTTGTATCCACGCTGGCCTTTACACTGCATCTTGGATTCTGTTTTCCTCCTCTCTGAGCTCTTAAGTTTGCTCCCGAAGCCAGAATTACGTAGTTGTCACCTAGGGCTCTTCATCTGTAGACCTCAAAATGTGATACAAAGGAGAGTAAGTATAATGATCTCCCTTTTTCAGAAATTCATAGAGTTTAAGGCAAGAAGTTGGATCATCTCGTCAGACCTCCTGTGCATCACAGGGCACAGAATTTCATCCAGCTACCTCAGCAGCGAGCTCAGTAACTTGTGTTTGACAAAAGCATGTCTTCCAAAAAGGCATCCAGAAAGCAAGACCAGAGGGCGTACATGTGTATGACTAAGCTGAGCTGCTCCCTTTCTTACAAGCATGACCTTATCAGGCACCTGAGCTTCTACTGCCCTCTTTAACAGTACCAGGCAAGGACAAAGCACTTTGTATAAACAACTGATAATCGGAGTAGTTTCTTCTTCATTCAAATCCACCTTTTCTCTGGTCCTGGGAAGAGACGGGGGAATGAAGGACACGGATTCTCACTAACATCCACTGACGAACCTAAATACCTTTGAGGAGCTGGGCAAAAATGACTTTCCCGAGGTCACACAGTCAGTTACTGGAAGAACCAGGAGTAGGTCTCCAGTCCTAACTCCCATGCCAGCACCCTTTCCATTGGACTACACCTTAACTGTCCTTTGGCCACATTTCCAGAAAAGGACAATCATCCGCCTGCACAGGTTGGGAGAGGAAGTACTGTGGAAGATGACATGTAACGTCCATCGATAAACCCAAACATTGGTCAGTTTTAGTATCCTTATAACAGTATCCTGTGCTTTCTGATCGCGGCATTTTAGCCAGTGCTGTCAGAGTGCTATTTCAACATGAAGTGTTGCCTCTCCCTCTAAAACGGAGTGTGTCTCAGTGAG
This sequence comes from Sternotherus odoratus, assembly GCA_032164245.1. Taxonomy (NCBI): domain Eukaryota; kingdom Metazoa; phylum Chordata; order Testudines; family Kinosternidae; genus Sternotherus; species Sternotherus odoratus. Next base: position 122,525,879 of record JAVMKO010000003.1, read on the forward strand.
GTCCCCAGGAAAGGTAAAAAGAGTGAGTATAAGAACTGAATGGGAGAGGGGGACTCTCACTTCCCAGTTTGTTTGGTTGGCTTTCACACATTCACATGAAATCAGCTTGTCCAAGAAACTGAGACTATGGCGACTGTCTACCTGGCCTCAGAAACTTCCCTTCTTTCCCCAACTACCAGTGTGGGAGAGAGGCATTTCAAAGGCACAGGACCTCTGATAAGGGATTAATTAAGGTTTAAATGAATTTCTCTCTGCTGTATACTGGGAATTCTTAAGATTAACATGTACAATTGCACAGTTCTTATAGGATAACAGGAGCAATCAGACGACATTGATAAGGTTCACTCTCCTCTTAGATTAGGAAGACAAAGGTTAATTAGCTTCAAAACAAAAAAAGCTCTATAGGTCACACCACTGTTATTTACTAGCACACAACCCCAGTTCTTGGCTGGAGGAGGCCCTGGATTTGAATTCTGACGGATTAGAAATTGGGCAGAAAACAGCTGCTGCCTCAAATTAGTACCACTGAAGAAACCAAGGCCTGATTAATACTTTCCTAGTAGCTTCCTTCCCACACCTGTAATAGCATACATTAGGCCTTGTCTACACTAGAAAATGTTTGCCTGCATGACCATATGGATGTAGCTATAACAGCAAACCCTCCTAGTGGAGACACTGGTCATACTGCAGCGGAGTCTGCAATCCTGGCATACATTACAGCAAAGGGAGCGAGAGTCTGGAGAACCAGTTCAGCTCAGGCAGAGCAACGCACCCAGCCTACGAGACGAACAGCTGCTGAGGGATAGATTTTCTTATGTACCATAAATGAAAGCAGGTTTGTTTCAGGTGTTCTCAAAGCCGGAAGGAAAACTAGGCTTCTTCAAAGTTTGGGATGTTAGATCTGAATGTCTCTCTACAGAAACCTTCCTCTTAGTTATGATGATTTGTCCCACTCTTTAATAATTAAAAACATATGTCGGATCCATGCGTGTGTGACTGGTGTGGTGGGTAGTTGGATGTGAATACAGAACAATTCTAGATCAGAAATAGACAACTGTGGGAGGAGTGGGCTCCAGGATTCTGCTATATTAGACCCGCAGACACAATCCAGCTTCATTGCACCAGTGCTTGTCTTGTGCTGAGAAATGTAGTGCAGAAGGGAAAAAAGGAGCCTGACGGGATTGGAAAAGGTGGTGAATACACTTTCAATAGCATGAAAACAATCAAGCGGACCAGAAAGCAAATAATACTGTAGTTTCTATTACACCACGTTTAGCTACCTAAGCCATCCTCTCCTGATTATAGAGCCTCTCTCATCTAGGCCATCTGTCTGAATCCATCAACCAAAGTTGTTACTATTTATTGGCCGATTGGTGGTTTGTGCAACATGAGCTGCTGCTCTCAGTCCAGTTCCTTGTGACCAAGTGTCCACATCACACTCAGCGCCTTTGCTTACAGTCTCAGAAGTATGGCCAAGGATTAAACAGACCAAGGACACTGCACTTGTTTCTTCCCGAGAGGTGGTCTCTCCAGGGTACAGCAGGGACGCTTTGGAAGGGAGCAGCAAAGCCTGCTCTGCTGTTGTCCAAGATGTACCTGTTCTGGGGATATGTAATTAACGTTGGCCTTGAGGGCTGTCAATCCAGCACCTTTTATGAACATTACCTAATTTATGAAACTAAATGGCTTCCATCAGACTGCTTCTGAATGCTCCTGTGTGCTTTGACTGTTTGCTCCCACCCTTCCTGCCCCTCCCTTCCTTTGTCCTTCCATCTAGCTAGCTCCTTACATAACAAAATAAAAAACGACAACACTGAACTAACATGACATTTGCAATCACCACATTGCATTGCTCACTCTGCTTGTATGTTACCTTTCCCCCCCACCCTGTGTCTGTCTTGTCTAGTTAGACTAAGCTCCTTGGAGCAGGACTGTTTACTACTGTGTCTGTACGGTGCCTAACACAATAGAGCCCCAATCTTGGTCGGTTACAAGGCACAACCATAATAAACAGGATGAAAAATAATACTAAAGTATATGTTTGTAGAATGTGTAGCAAAACAAGACTCCATCCTCTGTCAGCCCCAGGGCCCTACCATAATAAATGTGATTAATAATAATGTTTGGAGTTAACCCTAATGAAAAAGCTTTGTATATAAACAATGCTAAAGAACTTCACAGACTGTGAAATGTATCAGAGTAATTAAAAAGCCCAGATACTGCTTTTGCTTTTCCATAACCACTATGCCCAGCTCTTTCCTATTTTGTAAGAAATTAAATTATGTGTCTAGAATACCAACATGATAGTGAGATAGGACCGATCGTGACTTTACCAGGTAACCAGTGGGTGAACAGACGACTGGGGGGGAAGAGGTTATTTTATTTCTTTTTTGTGTGGGTGTACCACACACAGTATCCAAGCAATGTCACAAAGGAAATTTGAAAAGGAACTGTAAAAGAAGTGAGGTCTTGTGTGATTTGTTTGGGTTTTTAATTAAACTCACCATGAAAACCGATTAAGCAAAAACTATATAGGGCTATTCAAGATCAGGCCAGGGTTTCACGTCGTAGCAGGAAGTCCGGCAAGCACAAGAACCTTCTAATTTAAAAACAAGAGTAAGAAAATAAACCCTTTAACTTCCTTCCCCTGTAGTCCAGCAGCAAGTTTCTTCACTGCATGTTGCAGCCAGTCTCTGGTCAGGGAGGATGGGACTGGCTCCAAAACTGCCCTTGGCACCCCAGTGAATAGTGAGAAGCTCAGAGCTCAGAACAGAATCAGGGTCTCCCATTATCACTGCATATGGTAAAACAAATCAGCGAACACACACCGGAAAGGCCTTCTGCTTGTCTGAGGCACTGTGACTAGCTTATCACTCACTGATCCCTTCAATTGTAAACTTTGTCCTTCTTCTCCCATCCCCCATTACTGTTTTGTTACTCACCTTCATCTAAACATTGCATTGTAAGCTCCTCGGAGCAAAGGCCAGGCCTTTGTATTTATTCGGCAAAACGCCCAGCACCCACTGGAGGATGTAGCAATGCTTCTCTTCTGTACAGCTGCTTCTCAACACTGCACCCAACACCGTAGTGCTGGAGCGCCTTCCAGTCTTGAGCCTAGGGGCTGACACCTGTGAGGCATCCCTTGTTCTCTCGAGGAGAAGAGTGAGACTTTGAACTCAGCCATATATTGTGAAATGCAAAACTGGACTCATCAGCTTTATTTCCCACTTCCTCTGGCTAATTAGCTCAACTCAAATTTCGCACTAAGTTGTTTATACAGTTAGCACACACGGTGGATGATATTCATTCTCTTATGGTGGTGCTTAGGGGCTAGAGCAGGTATCAGGGCCCCCTTGGGCTAGTCACTGTGATGCATATAATAAAAAGACAGTCCCTGCCCCAAATTGCTTACAGTCTATCACTTCCGGGGGTCAGAGAATGGGACAATCAGCATAATAGTGTTTCACGGCATTTATTGCTAGTCTGACCTCCTGTATATCACAGGCTATTAAATTTCATCCAATTTACTCTATATTGAGGACAATACCTTGGATTGGATTAGACTAAAATATTTCAAGTCCTTAAGAGACTAAACTGTTGTGTGCCACAGGCATGGAGGCCGATGCAATTGATTACATGAGATATGCCAAGATGATCATAAACTATCCGTGCTGCATGCTGTAGAGGAAAGAGAACCCCCTCCCCTCCCCCGAGATCTCTGCCAATCCCACTTGAGGGAAAATTCCTTCCTGACCCAAATCTGGCAATCAGTTTGACCCTGATCACATGAGCAAGACTCGACACCAGCCAAATATCTAAGAAAGCAGATTCTCTGCATCACCTCGGTGCACTTGTCCACCCATTTGGTGTCTTGTGTACAGCAGTGGCCAACCCTTGATGCCTCAGAGGAAGGTGAAACACCCCTCTATCCCTGCCAAGAATCATCTGGCCAATTCTGAATAGTGGTCAGGGGTTGTGAAATTCCTTCCTGACCCCTGCAGGCTGAAGCCCTGAAGCATGAAGTTTGGTTGTGGTCATTGCTTAATGAAGAGCTGCAAGTGCTATGAGCATGTTAAGGGCAATGTGGAGCTTCCTGTTCCCTCCATGGATGAACAGTTAGATTCATAGATTCACAGTATCCTAGTCCAGATGGGACCACCATGACCAACTTCCCCAACCTCCCCACATCTCTCTGCTGCCCTTGGCTGTAGAATTTTTCCCAGAAAGCTCTCTGATCTCATCTTAAAGACTACAGGCAATGGTGAGCCATCACCTTGTCCCTGATGAGCTGTTCCAATGTTGCTGCTTCTTCCTGCTATAAAATTGCCTTTCATTTCCAGGTTGACTTTATCTAACTTCAATTTAGACCCACTGGAGATTGAAAAGCCCCTTCCCCTTTCCATGTCAATCCTCACAATCTCTGTTAAGTCTCTTAACAAAACTCAGTTGTGATGATGGTTTTTTTTGCACAGATGAAACGAAAATGCAAAGATTTACCCAAGCCCCAATACCATCTACAGCACACTACCAAACAAGAACCACTTATCCAGTCTCTCACATCCTCCTGAATCAGAGACATTTAGATCAAGTGGGCCTCACATCCAAATCACTCCTAGGTCGGATTTTGGGTTTCCCAAACCAATGCCTGCCTGATGCAGAGGCTCTGCAAAACCAAAACTGCTCCTGTTTTGACCATCTTTTTTGTACGTGTGGCCCCTGCGGGTTTCAGCAAGAATATATTTGCATTGCACAGTTGTCATGGACATATCCTCAGCACTATTTACACACATGTTTTTGGTACTGTGTTGTTCGACACTTGTTCTTTCAAATAATGAACCGAAACCTGGAAAAAATCATAGTGTAGAAGACACCAATTAAACACTCTGCAAAGAAATTTCTGTATTAGTTATTAGACGACATTATCACTGGTAAGAATGTAGGCTGTAATGCATTCTGATTCACTGCTAAAAAGCAACAATACAACCTGCAATTAACCCTTAGAAAACTGGGTAGGATCATATAACGAAAAATTCTACCACTATCTCTATTCTACCAAGCCAGGCGGCTTAAAGACCAACAGTTTACTCAGGATAAATGAGGAGATAGAGATATTTAGGAATCATCATAATAAAGAAAATACAGCCAGATACACCTCGAGAATAGACACATTAAAAACATCTGCAGAAAAATTACCATGACAAAATGGCTAAATTTAAATGTACTGGGGACAATAAATGTTAATTAAGATTGGGGCAAAGATTGCTCCTAAAAGTGTGACTGGAAATGTTAAAACATCTACTTTTATTAATAGCAATATTTTCAGCTGTCAGAAGCAAATGGGGGGGGGGGGGGGGGGAGGGGGAGTGCAAAATTAAGTAAAAGGACAGACCAGTTTAAGAAAAGGAGGGATGAAACGGCTACATTTAAAGAGACATATAATGATTTAAGTATGACCGCCTCCGTAGGGGTATAAAATGGAATAGTGTTGCCTTGATGATTTTACTAGCACTGGGTCTGCCTAATTCATGTGCAGATTTACAAATCGGATAACGTGGAACGCGATTGAAACCAATGGGGCTGGCCCTCTATCCCAGGAATCCAGCGCTCTGTTTAGCACACACAGGTAGGGGCTAGTTCCCAGGTGCGGGGAGCAGAGGGGTGTTACACCCTGGAGAGCAGATGGAAGGTGGTGCAAGGCCCACATTGAAGAAGAAGGTGGGATTCACAGCCCTTTAGTCCCAGCGAGTCATATACCTGGCTAAACAAAGGGATGCACACGCTGGTCTCCTCAAGCGGAGAGGGTCCCGAAGCCCCCGAGCTGTAGCTGGTGTGTGCCACCCGGGGCACTGGGACCGCTCCCCCAGGGAAGGGGCACCACGCACCCAACATCTCACCCAGCTGCCCCCTTCGCCTCCGGCACCACGTGCCCACCCAGGGCGAGGGCTACTTGCCCCTTCGGGGGGAAGCGAGCAGCCACGTCCCCTGGGGAGGGGGTCGCCAGCCCCTCTGCCCCCCCAGCCCCCTACCTGGATGAGGCGCTGCAGGGCCGGCCCCTCCAGGCACGTGTAATTGGCCAGCAGCTCCCACTTGTCCCGCAGCAGCTGCTGCGCCGCGTGGCGCTCGGCCGGCCCCTCCAGCGCCCAGAAGGCCGTGCTGCCCAGCCCCAGGTAGCCCACGTAGGCCAGCAGCAGCAGCAGGGTCCCGGGCAGCCGCCAGCGCCGCCCGGCCACGGCGTCCCCCTGCGCCCTGCACATCGCCCCGCGGCTCCCCGCACTCCGGGCGCGCACCGGCCGGGGCCGGAGGCAGGCAACGCGCGGGGCGGGGGAAGGGCGCTGGGGGCGGCTCCAGTGTAACCCGGGGCCTCCCCGCTCCGACGGGCTGGGGAGAGGAGTCACCCCGCCTCCAGCCCCCTTCAGCGGAGATCGGGGGGACCCCAGCCCCCCTCCCAAGGAATCAGGAGCATCTGGCTCCCCGGAAGTGGTGGATCAAGGGCACCCGGTTCAGTCTCCACGTGTCCCGCCCATCCCCTGCTCTCTGGTACCCCAGGGGCGTGACCCAGGGGGGTAGTGAGTTTGTCCTGTCACCAACATAGGCGCAGCAGGCCGGGGCACCACCACAAGTTCCCAGGGGCCAGATGGCAAAGGCTCTAGCTGATATTACCAGTTCCCTGAGCCATCCCCTCCCTCTTTACCACACCCCTGTAGCCCTTTTCTGGGCTGTGCCTCTGGGTTTCCTTATTCCTTTCCTTTCCCTCTTCCCCCTCTCTCCAAAGCCTCCTGCGCAACACAAAACAGCTGATCTGGAGGGTTGGGAAGGCGCTGATTGGTAGGGGGGCTGGTGGGGATGAGATACTGGGAGCAGGTGTGTGTGTGGGGGGGGGGAGCTGCTGGGGGGCTGCTGACTATTACTGTGGCTCTTTGGCAACATACATTGGTAAATTCTGGCTCCTTCTCAGGCTCAGGTTGGCTGCCTCAATCTAGCCCAGTGGTATGTGCCCTGTGGCCTGAAAGGCACTTTATGGTGATCTGCAGAGAGCTTGTTTCCTGCTGCCAAATCACATTAAAAGCCCATTAAAATATTTTCCTAACATGACTTTTCCATGTAAGCAATTGCTGAACTTGCCCCAGGGCTGAGAAGTGAAGGTGAATGGGGGATGGGAAAGGAGTCCACCAGGCATTCTCTCCATCAAGGTGTGGTCCATTCTATGAAAAATATGAGACTTCCTGCCACCCTCATCCAACCTATTCCTTATCCATACAGGGCTGGTGCGTTCTAGGCTGAATTTGCTAATTTGGTGGATTAGCCTGTTGTGCAGGACTGTGTCAAATGGTACCCTGAATCTCAAGTAGAGTATACACACTATGACCCATCATCCCAGCTGAATTGTGGTCTCCACAAAACAAAGCAAGACAAATAATTTTTGGACACAAACTTGACTAATTTAGGGACAGATTGTGAGCAAGCAGGGGAGTAAGAGCCACTCCTTAAACCCCTGAGAAAGCTCCCCAGACCTTGTGTCTGTTTACACCCCAATGCCCAGAACAGCAGAAGTGGAGGAGGAGAGTGGATGGATCCTTTGCTGAAACCATTTACCAGTACAGCTTTGCTGTCAATGGGTTGTTGTAATTTGCTGCTGGTACAGGGAGTGGAAAGGAGGAGAGCTTCTGGGCTGTGCCTAAAGGCGCAATCTAGCCCTTTACAAGAATCAGCGAGGTAGCCGTGTTAGTCTGGAATTGCAGAAGTGACAAAGAGTCCTGTGGCACCTTAAAGACTAAAGTATTGAAGCATAAGCTTTCGTGGGCTAATACCCACTTCGTCGGAAGCTTATGCTTCAATACTTTAGTTAGTCTTTAAGGTGCCACAGGACTCTTTGTTAGCCCTTTACAGTTCAGGTTGCTCAGATATATTTCCTCATAACACGAATATCAGACATCAAGGGAATGAGTTAAGGCAACATTCACATTCAACATACAAGCAGCTTCCAAGCATTAAGTCGCTACCACAGTGACGTGCAACCACACCGGCAATATCATAGTCTCCTTCACAGGCTCACTTTCAGTTCAACAATGCATGCGTCAAAGAACTGAAAATTGCAGTGCACAGCCTTACCTCTTACTTTCCAAAGTACTGATATTTAATAATCACATGCGAGTTATAATCTTAAATTTAGATGTCTCCAGATACCATATGTCAGAGGGACAAAGGAGGAAAAGATGGTTACAGTCTGCATTTCCTATCTCGTCAAAAACACAGAACCATTTCTAGTATATTTTTACATTATGACTGTATAAAAGCCAGATCGGCTGCACAACGCATACTACGAAACATAATCATGCACAAAGATTACTGACGTACTTATGCTATTTAATACATATATTAATGATAAAGTATATAAAACAACTTAGGTGAGAGTTCAGGTGTTCTATGGAGAACTGAGCCCATATTCAAATCTAAATCAGGAAGTCCTTTGTTAGAAGGAAAAAGATTAGGCTCACCCCATAAGCTCCTAAAGGGGGTCATTTAAAAGACCAATAAAATTCATAAACTAATTAGATTAAAATGAAAATCCCCGGCAAATTCTTTCTGCACTCAAAGAGTAAGTGTTGTAAGTTTGGGGAGGATACACTGTATTCAGGATTTTCAACCTTCTTCCACTCAGGACCCATTAAACACTTCCCGTTTCCTATCCAGGATCCACCTAGCATTCCACAATCCACAAAATTCTGAGACTGGGGCCATGGCAAAAAATTGCAGGTGGTCTATTGGTGCTTGGGGACCTGTTGTGGTGGGATGGTGCAGAGGTTGCCAAGCTGGGGGGAGATCTTTGGGATGGGCGGGCTGGTGGGCTTCCTAGTTAGAGGCCTGGTGCCGTCTTGGTGGCCTGGTTGGGGATAGAGTGGCTGCTGTTGGGGATTCCCTGCTCATGTATCCACGCAGTGCTCAGCTCCGAGGCATTCCTGTTTACACACTGAAGTGTCAGCTCCACAACTTCAGGAGAGCTGCTTCCCTTTGCACCAGAGCTGAGCGCTCTGTACAGGAAGTTGAGAGAGCTCCACTGTGCAGGAAGCAGAGATTGCACTGTTAGCAACAGGAATAGGGAGAGGGCAAGATGCTCCTTTCCTGTCCCACCCTGGCTCCTTAATGACCATACCATAATAATACCTGGCCTGGCTCTTATATAGTTTCTTCAGCAGTAGATCTCAGTGTTTCTGCCATTTTATTTTCCTCAGCTGATCGGTTGTGCCCCAACCCTCGTCCCCTCAGAACCAACCCGAGGTTCAAATTGAACCCACTGAAAAACACTGCATGCTTATTCAGACATTTAAAAAGTATTTCGTCCCCACTTTAAGTGTAAATCGCAATGTAACCTGAACAATGGAGCTTTTATGGCCTCTCCGTGACATCTGGGCTCTTGTCCAGGGCTTGAAAAATCCACAGGACAGTGGTGAAAAATAAACTTTTCCCCCTGGTGAGTGTGAGGAGCCTTAAATCATCAACATCTGCAGCATTTAAGATTTTTCTTTCTTTTGTAATTTGTTTTCTAGCCATTATGGTTGTTAAGAAAACCTTTCAAGTGTGAGCACTAATGTATCGTCCTGAGTCTGCAGACAGACAGCTCCAGAATCTCTGCAGCTACTCGGAGCAGCGTCAAAATCATCATCAGCAGCAGCAGCAGTGTGAATTAACAAGTCTCTGGACGCTTTCACTTTTACTATTCAGAACTAGGGTCAGTGGGGAATTTTTTGAAGAAATCAATTTTGTGAGTGTGGAAATATGTAGTCATCAAAACCAAAACTGTTTGTGAAGCAGGGTCAGTTCTGACAAATCTCCTGACTCAAAAAAACATTGAAAAAAAGGTTTTGAAATTGATGAGATGTTTCTTTGACGTTTTCAAAACAAAGAATTCCAATGTACTGGTTTGGAATGACTTTTTGATTTAAATTTTAAACTATTTAGACTAAAAAGAGTTAATCAAAGGGGAAAAAAGGAAACAAAACATTTCAAAAATCATTGCAGCAAAATGTTTCAATGGATCCAAGCAATTTGTTTTTCCCATTTCATGAACGGTTTTGAGTTTTCGTCCCAACTGGGGACGATGCAGGTTTTCAAATTCTTCAAAATAATTGTGGGATGGGAAAAGGGTTTGCTGCCCACCTCTATTCAAAATCATGTGGGTGGCACTGGAAACTGACAGAAATCATGTCAGTGTCACTCTGATGCTGTTTGGCAAAGCCAAGGGCTGGCAATGGAGATATACATTGATAGGAGGACTGGGCTGAGGAAGCGGAGACTCTAACTGCAAGCTGCCAAGAGACGTGGGTGGAGAGGGGGAGGAGAAATAGAGCAGCAGAGCCCCCTAACATGTAATGCACGTGTTGTACCCCGGTCTAGTCATCTTTGCACATGTTTAGCACATTGTGTGGCAGGCAGCAGAGTAAAAGGTATTTTGTACACCTGCCTGTAGCCTAGGGCCTGGCACACATGGTTTGTGTTGCCTAGGTTGGGTCAGGAAGGTATGGAAGACAGGAGGGGTGGGATGGAACCTGGATCGTATGCACAAGTCAGTATAACTTTATCTGATACCCGATCGTGTCATTCAAACAAACCGCAGCCCAAAATGTTTCATAGAGCTAGATAACCTAAGGCAGAATATAATATCAAGTACAAAGACAGTGGTGAAAAGACAGCATCTAATGGCTATCTGTGAGCATTTGGTCTGAGGGAGGGAAAAGAGTGGCTATAGGGAAGAGAGATTTTCAGATGAGAGTTGCAAAAATATGGAGAGCTCGCTAAGTCACAGAGACACAAGGCAGAGGCTACAGAGCAGGCGGTCCTTGCACACATTTAGGAGATTGTGTGAAGGGGCAGAGGGGAGATCAGTGCGAGGAGAGTGGAGATAAGACAAGCGCTGTAAGGTAGGTAGTAGCAAGATCAGAATGAGTGTAAAATGGGCTGATGGTGTCATGGGCCTTACTGAGCAAGCCCAATAACTGGGAGCTGTCCACTCTGATTTTTCAGCATTTCAGACTTGAGCACCCAATCTGGAGTCTCTATGTTCCAACCATCAGTAGGGAAAACAGGTACCAGGGAAGATGCAAGATCAAGCCTTTGTTGTGAATCTCCTCAGAAAACAGGATCTAGCGGAGCAGAGCTGTGGGATGAGTTTCAAACCTTGTGCACTCCTTCTCCAGGCAGCACAATTTGCTGTCGGTTTTATAGACATCTTCCCCACAGTGAAATATCAGATTGCTAGTTGAGAGGCTGTCATGTGGTGAACTGTAATCAATAAATCATGGGCCACTGCTGGTTAACTCTGTCAGTCAGGTTGTATTTGGGGCACACTGTACATGAAGTTTCCATTTATAACAGGTTTATAAAGGGTCAATAAGTTATTAATATATGTTATTAGCATGTCACATACAGAAGTAGCATATGTCATAATGGTTACAAGCATATCTGTAGAAGACATGATTGATTAACTTTATAAAGTTTGTTGTACATAGGACTCATATTTCTACATTTCAGCAACAGGATCGTTCCAGACGTGTGGCTTATTGTTTTGCTTTTCCACCTCCTTGATTGATGTAAGAGCTGTTACTCCCTCTTTTCACCAACTAATGCCATGCATGTAACAGAGAGCAGGATTTGGAATGGGAGGAGTCGTCCAGTTTTGCTTAGGACTGAATGGACAGTGCCGACTTCACATAGTCCATGAGAGTTTCTTAATGAATGGGTCTAACGCAGGTGCCGCACATTGGCAAAGGATTTCTGAACTTGCAGGAAATAAGGAAGTCTGCTTGCATCAATAGTCACTGAGCAAGGGATGGGTATTATCAAGGGACTTGGGAGATCAGAATTTGCTATCAGATGCCTGTTTATTCCAGATGAAGTTTTTATAGTGCAGACAGCTCTGGAATGGACACAGAGTTTCGAAACAATTGTAAGGAGAAGCTTTTCAGCCCAGCTGGATAATGATAGAAATGTAACCACTGAACAAAGAGGACAAAGCCTTCCAAGAAGTTTCAGAAAAAGCTTCATTTGATGAATGTGATTAAACAGGTGGCCAGGCCTGGACCTGTTTTTCTCATTGTATCTGCTTGGAGGTGAAATTCAGCTCAGCTCTCTTGATGACAGGTATTCCCACCCTAGCTGTGAGACAGTCTCTCTGGATTTCTGAAAGCCAGAGATTGACAGAATTCAATTCCAATAGCTAAAGATCAAATCAGAGGGGTGGTAATTAATTATTTCAGGGGAACTTGCACCCGGGGGTCGTTGAGTGGAAAGTGAATGATGAATACTGGGATGTTTGTTTTACAGTTCCACTCCCTCAAAGGTATTTATTCAGCTGCTGCCTTTACACTATGAAGGGCTTTCCTTTCTTCTGAAAACATCTTCTCCCTTGGAGACAGTCTGCAACCTGTGGTTTAGATCCAGCAATCTCTTACTCAGAAAGCTTGCTTGGTGTGTATGAGGTAGGAGCAGGGAAGCCTTGCTCTTTCTAACGTGTTCTCCATGAGCCTCTCTCAGCTAGGTATGTGGATTCTGGGTTGATCAGGGTCATCCTCCATCTTGGTAATGGCTTCTTCTGCTGTGCCCGGCTTGTGCCACTTTAGCTGAAGGAATTTTTCCATCAGATCAGCTCCCAAGTTAAAGACCAGAGCGAGCCAGGCCAAGCCAAAAACAATCCAAATTGCTGCCAGGCTCCTGTACATCGAGATGTAGTGCTTGTTAGGATCAGTGCCTGAAAAAACCATGAAACTTCACATGTTAGACTGGACCCCTGGGACTGGCAAACAGGCCAACCGGATGCAAAACACACATAACCTCATGCTAAGATCTACTGCGAGGTTATGTGAGCTACACAGATCCCACATATGAAATCTACTGTATGTTGGCATATGTCCTAGAATGATTCACTTATTTTCTTGCTCATGCCTGGCCGACACTAGAAAATTAAGTTGGCATAACTATGTTGTTTGGGACTGTGAAAAATCCACATGTCGAGCAGTGTAGTTAAGCTGACCTAAGTCCTCATGTATCCATCAGAAGAATTCTTCCCTCGACTTACTACCACCTCTCTGGGAGGTGGATTACCTACGCTGATGGGAGAACCCCTCCTGTTGAGATAGGTAGTGTCTACACTGAAGCACTACAGCAACACAGTTGTAGCATTTTAAGTGTAGACATATCCTCAGTGTCTGAGGTTTGGCTTGGAGTAGATGGAATCAAAATTGTAAGACCCCATCTGCACACACAACTGCAGGCTGGGAACTTGCTGTTTTATTTAACTGTATCACAACCCAGTGAGGGGAAAACTCCCACTGACTAAACAAGAAGTAAGAGTGACACAGAGCATGGCTCCATCCTAAACTACTCTGGGTAACCCATCTAACCCTATCATGACCACTTTACTATACCTGCTATACAACTGGTAAATAGGACAAGTGATGTGACAGATTCACTCAATTGGTGGCATCTCCATGCAATCAAGCTGTTACTTTCATCAAACTTCAACTAACATGTGGTGTTTAACCTTAATCAGGGCTATGTAAAATTATTCATTCTTGCCTGTATTGATGGGAAACGACCATGTTACAACCATATTAGAAAGGCATGTTTTATTCTACATCTGGTTCTCTATCACGTTAGAATATTATTTTAGTTACACCCTTGGTTTATTAAACCCGTTGCTTTTTCTGTAGTATGCAGTATGCCTGAGTTCTGAACAGAGAGAATCAAATATGATTTGCTCAATACATTACCAAGCAAATAGTGCCATTTTCTATGTGTGTGTATCGGGGGAGATGGGGAGGAGCATCACTAATACCTACATGGCAGTTCTAGTGAATGAATGGTCAGTGCATCAGCTAAGCAGTGCAGTCGGTACTTCAGCCAACAACTTTGCTTAGACTCGAAGGACCAAATGCATCACTGATTTCCATAGTGTCACAGCCAGGCCTTATGGCAAAGAGGCTCTCACAAGGCACACACAAAACTTCTGGGAAGTGAGGGGGAGGATACACCCCAGAGAAGGTGACAGAACCTATTGGTCTTTCTACACATGTGGACATTCTACACCTCGTATGTTAAGTGTATTGCTTAAGTGAGCTGGTGCAGAGAAAGGAGAAAGGCCTCTTCTCTGACAGTGACTCTAGGGCACAGCCCCTGCCCCTGCAGATCCTATGCTGCCATTTGGTACATTTTCTTACAAGGGCCTCTGCTTGCCACTAGTATTCGCCCTGTAATTGCAACCGCTGGCAGCTCAGTATTAGACACGGCTTGATTCCTAAAATGTTTGATAGAGTTTCTTGTCTAGTCCATATGTAGGTGACACTAATTGTACTGGATGGCTCAGAGGATTAGTAATGGGATATAGAGTCTTTCACCTCTATGTCTGTGGCTCACTCTGAACCGGGTTAGGAACAGTTACTATCTAATCGGTGTTCAGTGGCCTGTTTGAAATGAATTTGGTGGATCTTAGTCTAGTTTTCAGTGGACAAGTATCCATACCCATCACCACAATTGGCAACACTTAACCGCCTCGTTGGCAGTCTTAGTAGAGACATAGGGCCAGATTTTGATCTCACCTATGCCCGACTTGCACTGGTGTAACTCATTAACTTCTGCAGAGTTACTCCCAAGTTACAGTGGTCTCAGAACACAGGTCGATAAAGTTCATCCAACCCCCACCCTCTTCATTACCTACTACATAGTCCCCAAATCCAATGGTGCTGAGAGTGATGAAGGTGAAGTAGAAGCCTTCTCCATAGCTCCAGCCTTCTACATAACTGAAGATCATAGGTGGAAATACAAGAAAAAGCAAGGTCCCGGCAGTCAGAAAGAGGGCCAATGCCAGCGTCTGCACTACCTGTAGGAGAGAAGGAAAATGGCAGCTCAGTGGCATTGGGTGTCTGTCACAGGGAGGTTGATGGCTTTTCTTATTGTTGCTGGATTGTAGAAGATACAGTACCCCACAGAACCCAATTATTGTGGGTACCAGTGGACAAGATTGAAGGGAGAAATGCTCATCCCTGCAGCCTGACTTGATTATATTCTCTCCCTACAGATACTGAAGCACTTATAGTCATGGATTCATCAGCAGTATTGCTAGTGCCAAGCATTCAAAAATAATGAGTTAGGCTTCAAAAAATCATGAAAGTTTTAAAAAATAATACATTAGGGGTTCTTTTACTTGCCTTCTAGTTTCTGAGCCTTTTGGGTGAGCTCAGATCACATTTTCAAACATCTGTCTGCAACCCAAAGGACTAGAAACTCATTTTAAAAAAATGAAAGCTGAGATTTTTCACATGACTCCAGGAGCTGGACCTTTAACAAAAAACAACAAATATGTGTGGCTCATGATAAAATCGTGAGAGCTGGCAACCATTGACGTCAATGGCCTTAGAACCAATACGCGACTAAGTCTGTGCGTGCATTTACCTTGAATGAACTGACAGTCATGACTATGGAATTTGCAAGTCTGAAAGCATGGGCTATATTGTCTCTGCCTCAGTTTCCCCCCTAATGTAAAATAGTTCATTACCTATCTCCCAGGGGTGTTGTGAGGATTAATAAGATAATGTCTGTAGACTGTTTTGAACAGAAAAAGTCCTAAGTATTACTTTCATTTATTTGGGGGTCTGGGATGTAAGAACTTTATCACACAAACTGATAGGGTGGGGAAAGGTGACTAGCCATGAATGGCTAGAAAAAATAATCAATTAATTTCCTAAAACTAGTTTAGAGCTAACCTATTTTTCTGGACTGTGACTTTCTAAAGTGAATGAGCAGTTAAATGAGGTCCTAGATATGATCGGTCCAGAGAGACAGACAGACACAGAGACTCTGCTTTGAGAAAACAGGATGTGCCAGAAGCTCTGACTGGGCCATAGATTCGCCAAAGGAGAATTCATAGACTGGGTATCAGAGAGTCTTCTCTAATCTCTCTTCTCTCTGATTCAGGGGCCAGCCACAGAGCCTTGATACACAAACACGGAGAACAAATTTTCTCCATTTACCTTGTTTTCCAAATTTGGATTGATTCTGACTGGGTGACCTACTGAAAGGCCTTACCCACAGAGAGTGAATATCTATCTTAATTTAAAAGGAGAGTAACAGAGGGAAAAGAATTAAATGCAGAGTTGCTGGTCCAATTGGTGAAGGGATGTCAGAGTAGAATGGACCAATACAAAATGAAATTGTCCTGGCATACAGTAGAACCCTGGAGTTACGAATGCCAGAATTATGAACTGACCGGTCAACCACACACCTCATTTGGAACCAGAAGTAAGCAACCAGTCAGCAGCAGCATTTAACTATGTTAAATGTAAACTACTAAAAAAATAAAGGGAAAGCAGCATGTTTCTTCTACATAGTAAAATTTCAAAGATGTATCGAGTGGATGTTCAGTTGTAAACTTTTAAAAGAAAAGAAAACCAATTAGCTTGAAAACAGCGGAAGACCGATAATAAATGGACACTGTACCCGTGCGCGGCCCGGCTTGTGCACCCATCTCTCCAGAGTGATCAGGTGTGCGTTGAGTCCTTTCCCCAGCTGATTGAGAAAGGCCAGGTTAAGCGGCACCCCAAACAAGGCATAAAACACACAGAACACCTGCCCAGCCACTGTACTGGGGGCCAAGTTACCGTAGCCTGCAGTGAAGGAGAGAAAAAAGGAACAGTTACATTCAAAGGCTCTACACTCAGTCTACTGGCCATGGAAGAACCTCCAAAGGCTTGAAGCTCAGTTTAGTTCAGTTACATGAAGACCCAGCTTATCCACACCTTTCCAGCCATAATTCAGTCTGGAGAAAATGGTACAGCTGCTGATTGGGTCCCAAAACTTTGTCACTATCAAAAGAACACTGGACATGACAAATGATTATTTAAAAATGTCTCATCCTTCCACATTAGGGGGTCTGATTTTTCAACCCAGGCCTCCAATTTTGTGACGAATGCAACTATCTTGGTTTGCACAAGCGCATGCAGTACCTCTCTAGCACACACAGCACAGGCACCCAATCTGCATATGCAAATGAAAGTTTTGCTGGTGCGAAATGGGCATGTGCCCACTTTTGACGGTGCAACAAGCGGGGTGTGCAAAATGAACATGCAGAACTGGAGGCTGGCTAAAAATGTGGTGCCTTAAATATGCCCCACACTGATACAGACTCTCCTTACAGGTCTAGCCTATCCAGCTGTCACTAGTGATTCAGTCTTTCACAGAACAGTTGGAGGCAGCATCTGTTGACAGAGGAAGAGGTTAATCGGAAGAGTGGCTACCTCACCTATAGTTGTGACAACGGTTCCTGCGAAAAAGAAAGAATTGCTGAAGTCCCAGTTGCTGGGGTTGGTAGAGTTTCCTCCTGGGTTGACCCCTTTCTCCCATGCTTCCAGGATGACCTGAAGCAGAAGAAGAACACCAGAAGCACAGGTGAGCAGCATTTATAGGCTGCTGACAAAGAGACAGTCAGGTAAAAGGGTGGACAGGTGAGTGTTGATGGGTGTCTCGAGAAAGCTTAGATGTGTAGTAAGCAATGGAGTTTCTAGACAGGTTCGAGTTTGATCAGAAGGACCTGATGAAGGCCTCTCCGTGGCTCAGCAAAGGCCTGAGGAGTAGAGCTGACCAGGGGCCTGTGCCCTCCGTATAGGAGAACAGGATCACCCAAGTACCAACATTTTAATAACTTGCTGGAGGATGAAGGGAAGGGAATGGAGGGGGCATCGAAAGTGCTTGAATTAGGGAAAGAAAGTGATGATATACCATAAAAACAAAGGTTGCTCCTCCTCAGTCTCTCCCACTCCATCCCAGACTTGCGTGTG
The DNA here is from genome assembly GCA_032164245.1 of Sternotherus odoratus. NCBI lineage: Eukaryota > Metazoa > Chordata > Testudines > Kinosternidae > Sternotherus > Sternotherus odoratus. The sequence goes on from JAVMKO010000003.1 coordinate 122,543,701, forward strand.
ACTCATACATGTCTGTGGGTGGAAGGGGAGGAGTGGCTGGCTCACCTCAACGTCTTGAGGGCTAGTTCTGTTTTTAGCTATAGCTTGTCAATATCTCCACCAATCATCTCCAAGCCTTTCCTTTCGGTCTGACAGCTGGGGTTAATTAATGAGACGTCCTCTGCTGCTCTAGACTGCTCTTACCTTTTGGGTGTTGGAGTGGGCCAAAGTCAACATGGGCAAAGGGAGTGCAGCTCCCCAAATTCAGTTGTAATATAAAATATTTTACTTCTCTGTCAAAATCATTGAATCCTGGGGCTGGAAGGGACCTCAAGAATCCATCTAGTTCACTCCCCTGTGTAAGGGGACTGTTAGCCCCTTACTAACACTCAGTGGGGTGTTTTCATTATTAGCTCCCAGGACCTAAAGGGGGAGGGTCAATGCTCAATCAGGACCCTGAGACTGGCGGTCCCCAGGGGCAATGGGGAGAGGCCAGCACTCCTGACTGACAAGCCGGGGAACTAATCAAGGAGTCAGGAGGGCAGGATGGGTCCCGTCCTCCGTGTGTGAGCTGGAATTGCCTGGGCCAGAGAGAGAGGAGCCAGAGCTGAGCTGGAGACTAGAGCTGGGCCAGATCCGGAGAGGCCAGGGAAGCAGCCCAGAGAGACAGACCCTGTGCTGGGAGCAGAGCTGCAGCCCCAAAGCCAGAGCTCAGCCCAGAGGGACAGACCTGCCCTGAGAGCAGCTGCAGAAACCAGAGGCAGAGAGGTCAGTGCTGGGGGCAGAGACATAGGGGCTGCCTGCAGAGAAGCCGTGTGCTGGGTGCAGAGCTGGGACAGCCAGAGGGGCTGTTCTGGAGGCAGAGCAGCAGCAGTCGTGCTCAGGCAGTGTGGAGCTGACACAAAGGGTGGAACTGGGCTGGAGCCGTCCAGAGGCTGGGAGCGTGTGAACCCCACCAGAGGAAGCGTCCAAGTCACAGCAACCCTGCAGCACAGCTAAGGAGGAGGCCTGGGCCCTACAAGGAACAGACTGAAAACTATCCTGACACTCCAGAGACATTATGTGTAACGCTCCCTGCCACGGGGCAGGATTTCCCTAACTGTTCTATTTCTTCTTTGTTCATTTTTAAGATAAATTGTTAATTAAATAATTTGCATTTGCTGTAAGTTTTATGTGGGTCAGTGAAGTGCCCAATGCAGAGGGAGCACCCCGGAGTGGGGACACCCTAGCCTCTGACCTGGGTAACCCCAGCACGGTTTGGGGTTGAGCCCCCCAGAAATCCTGGGCCCAGCCTTGTTGGGGTTACGAGGACTCCACCAGACAGGAGAGTGGAAGGGGAGTCCTCAAGGTCAGGAGGCCTCTGGGTAAAGGAAGTGGGAGCGAGGACTCAGATCCTTCCGCTAGCTCATTTCACCGGGGTAGTATAGAAGCCAGGAGAGTTCCCCACAACAGCGGGACTATTCCCCCGCTTACACCTGCACAGCTCAGAAGTAAATACACCTCGACCGTTCCTGGCAGGTGTTTGTCTAAACTGCTTTTAAAAACCTCCAATGATGGGGATTCTACAACTTCCCTTGGAAGCCTATTCCAGCGCTTAATTACCCTTATAGTTAGCAAGGTTTTCCTCATATCTAACCTAAATTTTCCTTACTTCAGATTAAACCCATTACTTCTTGGCCTACCTTCAGTGGAGATGGAGAACAACTGATCACAGACCTCTATATAGCAGCCCTTAGCATATTTGAAGGCTGTTATCAGGTCTCCCCTTAGTCTTCATTTCTCAAGATTAAATTTGCCCGGTTTTTTAATGTTTCCTGATAGGCCAGGTTTTCTTTTATAATTTCGGTTGCTCTCTTCTGGACTCGCTCCAATCTGTCCACATGGTTCCTAAAGTGTGGCGCCCAGAGCTGGGTGCAGTATTGCAGCTGAGGCCTCACCAGCACTGAGTAGTGCAGGACAGCCACAGTAAAGGTTAATATCATTCTGCAGTGTATGTGTTGTGGGTAAGCCATAGCAAGGGTTTGGCCCTGTGTGTCAGGATTGCTGTTGTCTGACAAATGGCTGGAAGCATGGGCCTGGGCAGAAAAGTGACTGTAAAAATGGCTCCTCTTTATGCAGCTATTCTGCTTCCTGTCTGTATATAGGGTCAGCTCTACTTCATTTTCTGACACAAAATACTTTTTTTACCAGAGATGGGCCCAGGTCACAAAGTTTTATGTGAATTTCCTGCTGTTCTAGGCTCTTCACATCAGGCCCATCTCAGTGTTTCTCCTTTTATTCCTGCAGAGACAACACTGCTAATGGAGATGAAACAACAGGAATCTGCTTCATGCAGAATCAACTCAATTGTTAATGGAGGTCAAGTCCAAACACTGTTACTGGAGATAATGTATGAGCCAGAAGCAACACTAACCTTTGACTCTCAGATCTCAGGGGGTGGAGCTGCAGGGCTGGGAGTCAGAAAGTCCAGTTTTTCAATTTAACTGAGCAAAGCCAACCCCATGACACTGGCACATATTAAGCATGGACCTGCAACAATGCCTTTTACCCAATCACTTTTCAGAGTAGTACAGCACTTTAGATTGGGTAGACAGGCGTCTCAGGACTGAAAAGATAGACAATTAAGACTACAGACAGGTGATGGCTTCTTAGCAGTAGTGTCAGAGCTAGGGATTCAGTTTTGGAAGAATTTTATTCCTTCTTATTAATAACAGCTTGAAATGTGTCTAAAAGGCATTGCAATGGATGACACACAGTTCTCCTCTCCCTGTGATCTAGTGAGCTGTTTTTGAGTGAGAGTCGTTTCAAATCCGATACACCATATCTGATACTTTGGTGCCCTCTGCTGGCTCTTGCCAGAACAGCTAGCAGTTGAAACATTCTCAACCAGAGAGTCTCAGCAAAATTCTTCTCTCAATGACACCAGTGCAACCCCTTTAGTTTTAATATAGCTCTATTAGTGTAAGACAGGAGAATTTGGCCCCCAGAGATCTTTCGAGGTTATCAGGGACTGAACTAAATAACATATTATCCCAGTATCCCAATTGGGCTTAGAGCTGGGAGTTATTGTCTCTCTCTATCTGGGCATCAGGGCTCTCTTCTCTGTCATGTTCTCCGCAGTGCAAAGCACTCAACAAGTATTAGTAATTACCCAGTGGTCTTAATGGACCAAGGTTCAGGTAGAATCATTCACTTCCTGCTACCTTTGTGATCTGTACCTCACTCTTCTATCAAGTTCATCTACTGTGCCTGCTGGGCTCTTTGTTGATCCAGGAATTGATCGTGGAAACCCATCAGACCAAGAGTACAATGCCAACTGGCATCCTGTTTGGAGTAGTTTAATGGCCTTACTGAAACGCTTAGCAGAAGGAAAGGCTCCCAAGTCTGTGGCTGGAGAAATTGCGAGCACGAAGAAGAGATCTGATTGATTCAAGGATTGCTTATTGCCCTGTCATTGCATGCTACAGCCAAGGAGCACACTTTCAGTAACAGAGGTATTTCAACTGGTCTGGAACCTATATTAAGTTTAAAACCCATTTATTTAGAATCAGAAGAGTAGCGTGTTAGTCTGGATCTGCAAAAGCGACAAAGAGTCCTATGGCACCTTATAGACTAACAGACGTATTGGAGCATAAGCTTTTGTGGGCTAATACCCACCTTGTCAGATACATGCAGTGGAAATATCCAGAGGCAGGTATAAATATGTAGAGCTGGATATTTCCACTGCATGCGTCCGATGAAGTGGGTATTCACCCACGAAAGCTTATGCTCCAATACGTTTGTTAGTAAGGTGCCACAGGACTCTCTGTTGCATTTATTTAGAGTGCACATTGGACCAGATGCAAATTCATGTTGTGCTGGTTCCTCTAAATGACACAGTAAACGAGTTTCAAGCTCTCACTGTACATGCTTTTTACTTCTGGTGTCAAATCCTGCCCGAGGTAACAAATGAAATGGAGTTTACACATTTTAACCTGGTACCTTGTGGACATTGACCCACTCGCCCAAAACACAGTACAATATGGCACAGCTCATGGCATTTGGAAGGGCTAGAGCTGGAATAGCCGGGGTGCTGCAGGACAGGGTCCAGGCAGAGATGTGCAGAGAGATATAGATCTGGGCCGAGGTGTACTGGCAGAGCTGCCTTTCTTTCTTAAGGTTTGCAGTAGTGTTCACCAGTGCAGTACCGAAGGGCTGAGCTGGGCACAGGACTGGGAGAGGGGAATTCCGGTGAGGCAGCCCTGAGTTGCATCCGCAGAAGTGTGTGCTTGGGGATCCTCACCAAGACAAGCTGTGGGTCAGGATCGAGGTGAAATGGCAGAACTGTGGGGAGGGAGCTTGCACAGCATCTGCCTTTCTTTAGACAGCTAGTTCTTTAATGGCCCCGATGTTAAATCGACCTACTGGATAAACCCTCCAGGACCAAACTAAGCCTTGAGCTCAGAGCTGGGCAGCCTGCTCCTCTTACCTGCACAAACTGCTCCAGGGCTTGCTTGTCCAGGCACGTGTAGTTCTGCAGGAACTTGAGCTTCTCCAGCTGGAATTGGTCCCGAGACTGGGCCTCTGCCTGCTTCTCCAGCAGCTGGAACACCATGGCCCCCAGGAGGAGGTAAAAGAGATACCCCAGCACCAGCACCAGAGTCCAGTTGATCCGCCGGCCGCGCACCACGAGGTGGGACATGCTGCTGCTGTGAGGTGGCAGACAGCTCTCCCTTCTGAGCACTCGCTGGGTTAATGTGCCGCGAGGCACGCTGCCCCCGGCTCGCAGGAATCACACGGTCACAGTTCCAGCTATCGCTGCAGAGAAGCTGTTTAAACAACTTAAGGGCATCAGGCCTGTATGAAATGAAAGGAGTGCAAACAGCGTTCATTCCCCTTCATCTTTTCTTTTGCCAGCAGTGAACTAACTGGCAAGCCCTTGTTAGGTAACACGAATGTCAATCACAATGCTTTACCCTTATAAAATGTCTTTTCCTCCAAGAATCTCAACAGGCATTATAACTCTTGATGACTAAAGCCCCACAAAACCCCTGTGAGGTGAGCAGCATTCTCCTCATTTTCTAGAGCGGAGAACTGAGGCCAGAGGTGATAAGTGACTTACCCAAAGTCACACAGAGAGGTGATGACAGAGCCAGGAAGAGACTCTCGGAGTCTTGACTCCCAGCACCTTGCTCTAACCACTAGACTTCAGTACAAGGCAGCGCTATAATCTCTCTAGTTAGAGGAAACTCCCCAGAAGAGAGAAGAGCATGGAGCTGAAGGCATTGAAAAGTCAGTAACTGCAGGAGGTACCACACAAACATTGGCGGCATCACTGAACACAACAGGATGAAGCTCACAAACATCCTGAGGAAAGCTTGGTCACGAAGTGAAGCGCCGAGCGAGGTCAGTCCTCTCACGGTGTGGTTTGCTGGTTCCACACGCTGTATCTGTGGACTCCACACCTGAAAAAGTCCTTAGTCTGTAGCTTTAGGGAATGACTCAGTCATCTTTGCTGCTGCCGCTCTCGAGGTTGCCCTTTTAATCCAAATGCTGGAGGGGAAGGAGGGCTACAGGTTAATCGTTAGCTAAAACGGTCCCACAAACTCATTCACGGGAGTCTTAATGATTTTCATGCTCTGGAAGGGATTTGGAGTTTTGTGTTTTACTGGAGGAAGAGCCAATGGCATCTTGGCCAAAATGTAGCTGAAAGAAAACACAACCAAGACAAGGAAGCCACATCTGGTGCTGTGGTTTTGTTATCAAAACTTCTTGCTGTTCAAATGTTATGGATAATGGTTTCCTTCCTTTGCTTAGTGTTTAGGGTTTTTTTTACCAGCCTTGAAATGGTGCTTGGGGAAGTAGACTAAAGGCTCCGACAGGTCACATCCACTCCTGGGAGTACCTTCACATGCTCCATTTGAACTGCTGTTTGTAGGAGCCAAATCCTGTTGTCCCATGTTGGAATGTGGGTTGGCTGACGGGCAGCAGACTGGGTGTAGCTCAGCCTTGGAATGGCAATGCTGGTGGAGGAAAGGTGGTCGCATGAGAAGGAAAAGTCCAAATAGGTTTGGCTATTATGGGTGAGAATCTTAAGGGTCTGGGGCTTTGATAAACGGAACCTCCAAATTTGTTGAGGTTTGTTCATCACAATACTTGAGACACTTGTAGCTGAAGTGCCTTATGCATGCATCAGAGATGCACCGCATTTGTTTGGGCCGAACGAAACAATTTCTAATTGCCTTTCATAGGAGGCGATAGGATTTTTAATGACAGGAATTAACTATTACTTAAAAAGCATTTCAAAAGAGTCGGTACCAAAAATCAATTAATGGAAAATAAACTATACCAAGCAGCTGTGGCAAAGTTGAAAAGAGACCTGGAACATGTGATAAGAGTCGTCCCGAGGATGAGGGTTTCAGTAGGAAAAAGAAAAAAAGCAAATCGATTGCATGTACGAGAGAGAAAATGGAGAGTAAATACACAGCTGGGGATGAGGAGCTTTCCGGCTGAATGAGCTTGGAGATAAGTGCAAGGACAAAATCGCACAGCGCCCATTGAACAAAGATATTTTCACACACATGCACAGCTCCATGCAAGTGAACGGAACGGTGTGTTCTGAAACTGTCGAATAAAACACAAGAGAAAATGGTCACGCTGTGTCTGCCCCTGTCATATCCTCCCATGGGAATATCATGTTTCTGGTGAGAAATTGATTTGAGATCTGTCCCCAGTGTAGAAACCGTTGCAGGGCTTAAGGAATGCCTCGTGGATTTTGTTGCCATTGCTCTAGAATCTGTAAATGTCAATGTATTTCTTTTTTCCCCATTGATCAGTATCACCTCCCCAGTTTCCAACCAATTGTTAGCACTGACACATTGATTTTCAGTTTCAAAATGTCTTAAAAAGACTAAAAATGGAGACCACCTGTGATTTGAAATGTCTCCTGTTATTAGAAACAATGGATGGGTGAACCCTGTCGTGTTTGTCATTTATTGATTATGGTATCGTAGCGTCTAGCAGCCCTGGTTACGGGCCAGAACGCCACTCTGATAGGTGCTGTACAAACACACACCAAAAAGATGGTCCTTAGTCTCGAGAGCTTAAATCTCTAAGTAAACCCTTTGGAACTTTTTTTTTGGGGGGTATGTCAGGGTTCACGCCCCCAGGTCGGGGTAGTATGACCCAGAGGTCGGAGTCAGGGTTAGCCCCCTAGCCTTGGGGCGGTGTGGCCTATCAGCCTTAGTCAATACCTGGCCCCTTCCCTGCGGGGTGGCGAGGCCTAGTGGCCAGGGTCAATAGCAGCCCCCTTCGCTGTGGGGCTGTGCGGCCTAGTGGCCGGAGTCAATAGCAGCCCTTCCGCTGTGGGGCGGTGGGGCCTATTGGCCGGAGTCAATAACAGCCCCCCTCGCTGTGGGGCGGTGCAGCCCAGTGGCCAGAGTCAATAGCAGCCCCCTTTGCTGTGGGGCAGTGCGGCCTAGTGGCCGGAGTCAATAGTAGCCCCCTTTACTGTGGGGTGGGGTGGCCTATTGCCCGGAGTCAATAACAGCCCCCCTCGCTGTGGGGCAGTGCGGCCTAGTGGCCGGAGTCAATAGCAGCCCCCCTCGCTGTGGGGCAGTGCAGCCCAGTGGCCGGTGTCCAGGTCTGCCCCCACTGCAACCTGCTCCAAGTCCTCGGGTGGGCAGTACCACTCCCTCGCTACCCCGGGGTCAGTTCCTACCCGATCTGGTGACGGGCTCCCAGCTGGCTGCTGGTCCCCTGGGGGTAGACGGGGCCATCGCCCCCTTAGTTTGGTCACCGTCTGGGGTTCCTGGCAGGCGGCAGTCAGCGGCAGGTCCTGAGGCGGGGTCCGGCCACGGCTCCGGCGGTCCCCAGCCGAGGACTCCTGGCAGGCTAGGGCTGGTGTCTGGCTCTGGGTGCAGCTGGGGCTGGTCCTCCGCAGGAACTCTCCAGGCATGTCCTCCTCCTACAGCCGCCAGCCGAGACTGAGCTGGGCTCACTCCCTTTATACAGCTAGAGCACTTGGAGCATGCTCAGTGCAGTGGGGGTGGGACTTCCGCTGCCAGAGCTTCCGGCCAGGGGCTGCCCGGGCCCATGCGGGGCTCCTCCGCCCCGCCACAGGGTGGGAATAGAGTTTCTGCTTTTTTTTGTTTTGTTGTTTAAAGTTTTTCAATACAGTTTCAGAGCTGTGGATCCAAACTTGAACCCAAGCATGAATTCAGTCTGGAATCGGTGCCCTGAATCCTTGCCCAAATCTAACTTGAATCCAGATCTGAATGTTTCCTTCTTGGCTCATCTTACCTACTACTACTAATAAACCTTCGCTGTTCCATTCCGGTGTGAAGGATCACTGACCCCAAGTGGCTCAGCCTATTGCACAGAGACTGAGAGGTCTTCTGCAAAGCATGGACACCTATGTGATTTCTAGAATTGTGATCCACCTGACAAATCACATTACGCTAGCTACACTAAACAAATGATCCCCCCCCCCCCACCAATTCTCCAATTCTGTTGAGTCCATCTCTGGTGTTGCTCTCAAAATACCAAGGCCTAAACATGGAACACGGGCTTTCAAAATATAGGACAGCTGCAAAATGAAGGACACACCTAAAAAAATAGCTGAGGAAGCTTAAATTGATGTTTAATGTTAGTTTCTTTAAGGTAAATAACACTGCCCATAACTTCGGTTTCCTGATTCTGCATTTCCAGTGCCAAAAGCAATACTGTAATGAAAAGCGGGATAACAGCAGGTCTGTGTGGGACAGAGGTAAATTTGGGTCTAAAATGAGTAATGAGGTGCAGCTGACAGTTATGTTGGCTGATCCTGTGTGGCTCAAATTTCTGACGTGACAGGATGCTTATGACTAGTTTTCTGGCACAAATTTTCTCTGAACAGAACACTAGGTGACAATCTGCATGCAAGGATACAGTGGTTTAGTGGAGTTTTGCTCCTGGACAGAACAACTGTGCACATCTAGTTGTTGAATTGTTTCAAATTTCCTTTTATTCTTGGAGTGTTTTTTATTCCTTAAGGCTTTGTCTACACTAGCAAGTGTTTGCTAGTATAGCGATACCGGTATAGCTGGACTGGCAAGCTCTTCTTGTGTAGATGCAGCTTATACCAGCAAAAGAGTTCTTAGGCTGTTATAGCTGAAACCAGTTCCTCAAACAAAATAAACTATAGTGGCAAAAGCACTGATTTCTTCACACCCGCAACCAACACAGCTACCATGGCGAAACTTTTAAGTGTTGACAAGGCTTAAGTTTCACAGCAGGAGTAGGAGAACCTACGGAGAACTCCTTTGAGATGCAATAAACATGAATATCATGAACATACTGTGATTCTTCATGCATGACACAGTCCTCTGGCAATTCTCTGGCCTGGATTTTGATCTCACATCAGTTTTATACTCATGCAATTTGATTTAGTGATATGCATCCGTGCGGGGGGGGGGGGGGAGAGGACCCTCTCTTTTCGAAGAAATGGATGAAAAAAAGCGGTAAAGTTTTGATTTTGCTTTTCTCATAATTTTCGAGAACAAAAATACCTGTTTACTTAAATCTTACTGTCTCTGAACATTGGATCAGGTTGTTTCAATTCCTCACAGAGATAAACTCTTAAAACTACAAAGTATCTTCAATTCATGCAAGGCCAATGTACAGCCCTAAGTGCAAGTATGCTCATTATAGCATTTGCATTGAGTAAAGAGCTTCAGATATTGAAGGATGCGTCTAGAGGGCTGTCTCAACTGCACTGCCCCTAAGAACAAAGAAAAGTAGAGGTAGACATTAAGAATTCCTAGTTTTATTGTGCTGGCATTAGATCGAGTCATTGGTAATAACTGGTATTATAACTGTGTGTGATGCTGGCCACACTGATGAGGTTCCATAACAAATATTAGAGGAAGTGGAAAAAATTGGAAAAAGACCATTTACAATTATTTAAACCTAACCAAAAATAATTAATGTAAAATCATAGTAAAATAGAAATTGGATTTTTTGTTATTATTAAAATGAACATTGAAAAGAAATCCATTCTATATAGAGACACCAAATGTTCCTCAGAGAACAAGTCAGGCCTGGAGTTTCATCTCATCAACATCCAGTTGAGCAGAAAGAACAATTAGCACTTACAAAAGCGTAACACTTTATTCAGTTGAAGTGCGCTCAGTTTATACTACTGATACTAACCACTTCCATTCCAAGATTGGCTAAACAACTTTCAGAGAGAGGATACTACAATACATACTGGTGATCCTATATGTGTGAATCTTGGTATTCGATTCCTAGGCCTATGTCATCATGTCAATCCTCTTTACAGGAGATGGTAAACCTGCAACTGCATCATCTTTTTCTCAGAGTTTCTATTGCTATTGTGGCCAGGAAGTAGTGGAAGGGGGGTGACCAGGGGCAAGAGTTGGTGAGCACATGGCATCCACATGGATGTCCCTGGCCTCTGTGTGGAGCCCTGGGGATTCACCACAAATGGGAGCAGACTTTGTGGTCCTTTCCATTAATGTGTGGACACACTTTAGCCCTCCCAGAAGTGATAATGCTATTGGGGAGCTCAGTGAAGATCCATCTTCTCCTTTGGTAAAACATGTGGAAGGGGATGTGAGTGTAGAAAATGTCTGCGTTGTACCACAAAAGGGGATGATGTAGCCCCTGGTGTTTGGCACAAGGTCCTCTGGGGAACATCTGCATGGCACTCAGCATTGTACAGCTACTGCCCCAAGCCATCTCTGCAATCAAGGTCTTTGTGTTTAGAAGACAGCTTGCTCTGAGTTGGAGGCGTTAAGTAAACAGAATTTACTATATCTACAAGTTTGCATAACCACTGGCTAGATATCACGGTCAATAGACAGTACTTGTTCATGCACAAAAACCTCTTTACTTAGAAAAACTGTTTTACAGGTGGCTAGGCAGGCTCAAATCCAAATATAAACGGATGCCACTGACTGTACCTTCCTCTTGGTAAACACCAGGGTCCTTTCCAGTGACTCAGGAGATTATCTGAAGAGGGACTATCAAGACAGGTAGCATTAGTATGGTACAGTCAACCTAACTGTCATACAGAAATAGCAGCTATCTAGAAGGTGCAGTCTTCATGGGGTGGTCATTGAAAAAATGGTGGACAAGTAATTTTGGATGAATGAGTAAGCACTTAAGATGTGCAACTTTTTGTGTCCCCAAAATCAGCTGTATTGTGGAAGTATCCAAAAGGTGTGGCAGCATTCCTATCTAGTTGTGTAGTTTCATGTTACTAGTTCTATCCTCAACCAAGCTTATTTAGAGCATATTGGTCTGATTCTGATCTCACACCATTCAGTAAATTGGGAGTAACTCTGCTGAAATCAATGGAGTCATGCTGACATAAAACTTGTGAGAAATCAGAATCAGGACCACAATATTTTGGATCGGGGAATTGCTAGATCTCTTCTCTATTTCTGATTTCTATGATTACATGGCAACATCAAAACACAATGTTACACATGAAATCATCAAGTGACAGTGTCACACAAGATCACGTCAGGACAACGCAGGGACAAATCTCTTAGTTTGTTACTTGAAGGCAACTGACAAATGCGTGTAAGTCTCAGAAAAAATGAACAATTTTCCTAATGCTTCTTTTCTGCTAACCTCCAATGTTTAGTAATTGCAATGGGGATTTTACTAATAATGGGAAGAGATATCCATGTAACTGAACAACAGTACTAGACTTTCAACATTGGCTTGCTGGTTCACTTCCAATGATCTTGGTTTAGTGACCTCAGTCTGCTGGCCCTGCTGGACTCAATGCTGCCATATAATCATCAGTTCAGCATGACTGGCCCTCTCTGCTCAAGCGCGGCCCTGCAGAGGAACAGCTTGAGGAATGCATTCTCTAATATAGGGCTTCCCAAATTGTGATCTATGGAGAACTGGCTGATCACAAGGCGCTGTCTCTTTTCCTTGTCTTCAACTGCTACAGTGCATTTAACAGTCTTCTTCCTCAACGCCCCCCCAGGAACCAACGACACGGAGTAGAGACCAAACCTACAGTCAGTAGCCAGAATGGGGTATGTTTGTGTGCTTATAGTGACATTCCCGGGAAGATGAGGAACAGAGACTTTTGCAGAAAAAGGAGTGTTTTGGGTCCTCTCGAGCAGGAAGAACTATGTCCCTTCTGCTACAAGTGATCAAAACCTCAGTTCCTCACTGATGATGAATAACCATAGACTTGACCCCCACTTCAGCTGGTGCTTGCTAAATACTGTGAAAAACATGCTGATTTCTGTGGCACTCGTGTTGATTTTTGCAGTAAACTGAAATGCATGGAAATACACTGCTTTTTAAAATAATAGATTACATTATTGATCATATTTTAAATGTTTATTTGATGAAAATCTTTAGCGTTGAGTATTTTCCAATTCATTGCATAATTTTCAGTTGCTGCAAAATTTAGTACCATTTGAAGTTGAAGTTTATGCCCTAAAAAATACATGACTCCTACCAATCAAGTTATCTGTATTTTGTACATGAATAAGAAAGCTTTCAGATTTCATCCCTGCATGTTGCTCAGTAGCATGAACTGCAGTGGTTTCAGTCTGAGCCTATGTAAATTTTGGAAACTAAATTTTGCTTTCATGTTTTAGATTTGCTTGAATCTGAAACAATTTTGGGGACTGTAGCGGCGTGGTCACCCGCTCCGGCCTTGAAAGGGTTAAAGTACACCCTGGGAGAGGGCTGGGGCTGTGAGAAGTGAGCAGGGGCTCATTGCTGACCAGTTGCAGCTGCAGACTGAGGCAAGGTGGGGACAGAGGGTGGGGGTTCCCCAGGGAGGGGAGACCCACAAAGAGTGAGGGGCTATTGCCAGGGGGCAGCACCCCAGGAAAAGGGCACTATGGTCCAAGAGGGACACGGGGGCCAGCGGACAGCAAGACACTGGCCTGCAGAGGGTGCTCCAAGATGGATGAGCTAATTCCCAGACAACCAGCAGGAGGCGCTGCAGGGGTAAGGCGCTGCTGCTACAGGGACAATACATTTTTACATTAAATTTAAGGTATCCAGCTGAAGAACCTAAAATTTCTGGAAATTTCACTTCAATTCACCCATCAATGCAGTTTTCATATTATAATTCATGATTTCAAAATTTCAGGCATTTTGTATGAAAACTGCCTTTCTCACAAAAAACGAAACAAAACAAAGCAAAATAAAAGTGATGTGCTGGGATTAGTCAGTCAATGGTCCTGAATAAAACTGCTAAATTTCATGATCCAAATATTTACTACTTTTGCACAGCATGACTGTGAAACCCACCTGAATCAAACCCAATAATGTTTGTACAAACACCTGTGGACAAAACTGTTGTATTTCATATAACTATATTCATAGGCTTCAAAAGTACAATCAGAAAAAAAGAAAAAATTGCATCAGCAGCAAAGAAATGTTCCATTTATAATAGTCATGGAAAAGTGGTTTTTAAAAGTGCTAGCTAATTGTGATGTTGTACAGCATAATATAACATCCCAATAAACAAAAAGTTTTTTTCCCCTGTCTAGTTGCTTCAGTTGTGCTTGATCTTTGTCCATGCTGAAGATATGATTGTATAGGTTTGACATACACAAGTCATTCATTTTTTTCCTCAGTCAAGCTGCAGACCTAAAGTGGTGAGTTGTTCCTGGTTCTTAAAGAAAGAAGACGGGGAAAAGGAGAAATTTTTGAATTGTCCATTTTCCTTCATTTACAGAGGGAGTATTGGAGTGCAGCGAGAAATTCACTTGTTCCCCAAGCCTGAAAGGAGATAAGGACACTGTTAATCAGACTGTCGTTTAAGACATTGTCATCAGTTTTAAACCAATGGCTATTCCACAGACAAAAATAGACGCAAGGCAAGAAGAGGTTTGAATCCAAGTGTTTTAGGCCAACATATCATTGACCTCCAACTGTTCTCACTTTGCTACCCCAAGAATGAAGGGTGAAACAAATGTTTATGCTCACAAAGCAGCCCTTACTTTGTAAGTAGCTTTACTAGCTGTGTGGCCAGGTTTCAAGAACCATAATGTTAGCAACCCCAGCAAACTACTCCAAGGCGGCTTGATGAACCAGATATCCAAACAAGCATAAAGGACTGCATGTGTGCCTGCTTTAATTAATGTCTGTTTGTAAAGCTCAGAGACATGAATGGCAATGATCTGTGAGTGTCTAACTAATCTCCCCCTGGGACCCCGTCAAAGAGGCCATTTTCCACTGTATTACTTTCATTAAGGATGTTGTGCATTCCCACGCTGATGCTTTTTCTATTTATGAAACTTGTTTTCCACACCATTGGCCTCTGCACACATTTTATCCTCTCTTTTCAACTAATACAAAGCAGAGACTTTGATGTGTTTCTCGGCTATTGATATCATGGAGCAGTTTCAAAGGGCCAGGGTCACTGAAGGAAGAGAGAGGAAGTATGATGACATCTTCCAGGCCTTTGCAGACTTTGGTTTGGCTCAGACAATGTTTTTTGCTGGAGTCACCTGCAGGGATTTCCCATGAAGAAAATCAAGCTCCATGAGTGAAATGGAACAGTCTTGGGAAAAGCACCATTATGGAAAAGAGCTCAAATGTTTACAGAATGCATAAGCCTAAAAAGGTTTGGATTCTGGGTAGGCAGTATGGCTTAGTGGATAGAGCACTGGACAGGGACTCAGGACACCTGGGTTCTGTTTGTGGTTCTACTACTAGCCTGCTGGGTGACTGTGGGCAAGTCATTTCACCTCCCTGTGACTCAATTTCCCCATTTTTAAAATGGGAATAATGATACTGATTGTCTTTGCAAAGTATTTGAGAGCTAAGAGCTAGTTATTATTATTGTCCCCTTTCCCAAAGCATCCACTTTGAGCAACTCCCTCTTCCTGCCCACTCAGCTTTCTCTGAACTTTACCTGAAATTTGTTTACCTAACAAGCATTGCTCTGGGCCCATTTCTTTTCCTTTCTCCTGCACCCAGCTGCTCTCAAAATCCTCTCTTAGTTAATCCATGAACAGTCCCTGAAACAGTCACTATTATTGTCTACTGCCTTTAACCTGAATGTATGTGTGGTTAAGACTTCCTTTGCATTGGGAAGCACTGGTGGTGAAGGTCAGGAGAAGCAATGGAGAACAGAAATAGCAGGATCATAAGACAAGGGGCTCTCAGAAAGCTGCGGGGTGTCTGAGGGATGCGGAGAACTGAAGTCATTTAGGGCCAAATCCAATCCTGTGTACTAAGAGTGTGCCGGGCCTGGGCGAGAAGTGAACAGAGGTCTCCATCTGGCTTTCGAAGGAGCGCTCAGAGAGGGACCCATCTACTGCATCTGGTGGACAATCTGCTGGCTAGGAACTTTGCTCAGCCCCAGTGCAGATACTGCAATGTACAGTGCTTAGCAGGCTGTACACTTCTGTAAGTCACACTACACCTTCTAAGTCATCCCACCCTGTATTGCCAGGCTGACTGTGGTAAGCATCATGCACGTGATACCACACTTATCTTCATAGTGCTTATAACTGAACTTTAACACAGTTTAAAATGTGTTGACCATCCTCTGTTCTGCAGGAGTCTCTTTCAGATACAGGTGGGCCTGAAACTTAAGTTTATCAGTTTTGGTAATGCCTAGCCTTCTTTGAGATCCACACATGATCCTAGGTGAGGGCCTATAGACAAGTAAGAAGCAGGTTAGGAAAGGCAGCTGACAGATTCATTCAGAAATGACTTCATGACAAATTGCACCCTTGTAATTCAAAGTTCATTTTTTGTATGATATAAATGGGATGAATCTTGGACCTTCTAAAAGCCTTAGATGTTTGCTTTACATGTGGCTTTTTTCTGTAGCCTGGCTCGTAGGTGAGCTGCCTACAAATTCAACTTTAACGTCTCCAGAAGAAGCTTGACAACAGCCTTACTAAATTAAGACGAAAGGGAACCCAAAGCCTAAGTGTGCTGAGTGTTTGCTTTGAATGGGCAGAAGGTGGCTAGATTTGCAGCCTGTGTGTATTTACCTGAGAGTTATTCCTGATAAGCAGAGTGATACTAAAGCACCACTCTGTGATAACACTAACACCATCTGCCAGGGGCTGATAGCTTGCAGAGTAATGCTGTCATCAGCACTTGAGTGGTGATGGAAAGTTATTGCTTCAGTAATCACTGCAGCTTTCATCTTCTCTCTAATTTGCTACTGTCATTAAAAACTGTTGTAAAAAAACCAGAGAAGAAACTTTTCTCTTTATCGTGATGAATTACTTCCAGGCAATCTCTGGGTGCCAGTGCTGTGTTTAGTGCCTTCTACCTACTGCCAGTTTTATTTACTCGTATTGTAGAGTGAAATATACTGCCCACCTATGACTATTCTTACCCTCTGATTTAGTGACAAATACCTAAAGGGGATTTCTATTAGCATTGATAGATAGATATATGTGTTACTGCTGTATCAGAGCGCTCAGTTTGGCCTACGTTTAGCAGGGTTTACCTTTCTTCTGCAGGAGATTCTGCCTGGCTTTAATGAAAGCCAGAATGTCAGCATCAGTCTGGCTGTCTCCAGTGAGTGGGATAGACGAACTTGAACTCCGGAGGGGCCTGAAATAAGCAAAGTATATTCAGGGACTCAGCTGAGTAAGCAGATTGATTCTATATTCTCTATTCCCGTCTCCTTTTTTTCTGTTTGATAAAAAGGGCTTTGTCCTGAGGTGGTGTTGGCAAGCAGCCTCAGTTAGGGCAGAATCGAGGCCATGGTGTTTAAACTTTCTGATCTGTATATGCTTTTAAAATACACCTGGATTCCCATAAACTTAACAAACTGCAGCCTGTTTAGTTATTACATGCCCTCCCCTCACACACACAGAGTTAAAAATATTTTCATGTCAACCCACAGAAAATGACCGTCAAGAAGAATCAAATAATGCAAGGAGGTAACTAGAGAAATGATGGGCGTATCCGTGCAATGCGACTCTTTGCTACAGAACTGATGCTGCTATTAGCATTGGACAAATCTGTTCAATTTGTCCTCTAGACAAATTGCCTTCTAGAGGCAAGCTGAGTGAGCTTTCCATGGAATAGCGTGTCAGCATGGATGTACATGTAGAACTAGACTGCGGATCATACAATGTTCATGACATTTGCCAGCATTCACTGCAATCAGGACAAGGGTAAGGGATAAACAGCAGCTTACTGCAATATCTTTTTGCCTATTTAAGTCTCAAACCTGCATTGAGTTCCTGTGCCCATGTGGTTAAGCCAGGGCCTTATATTCTAAATTCTTTGACACAAAGGTCATGTGTCAGATCTTCAGCTAGTATAAAATGGTATAGCTTCATAGATGTAAATTTACACCAGCTGAAGATTTGGCCCTATGCCTTCACATTGGTATATTGATGAACTAGTCCACAACTGGTGCCATAATAAATATTACTAACATTTTCCAATTGAAACTATCATAATCAAAGCACAATACAAATATGGACAGGAATCATGATTCTCTAGAAGACATTCTACTTTTAAAAACATTCTTTTCTAATTTTGGTTTTCTCTACAGCCCTTAAGTAACTATTATGGCAGAATATAATCCTGGCTGATATAGAACAGATGTCTGATATGCATGTCTATGTGCTGCTAATTAAGTCTGTAGTTGGTAAGTAGTGGTCTGCTGGCACAGAACCAAGATGGCAACTGTACAGAAATTGTTACAAACTCCACAACATTTCTATTTTTATCTAATTAACAAGGATATTCTAAACCTCTAACAAAGCACTATTTCTAAGGACGATCTTTCTAGTAGCTATTAGTGGAGACATCTCTATAAAAACTATAAGGCTGGAGTAAAAACTGATGACCTCAGGGGAGAGTCAGATATTCTCAGTTAAGGAAGCAGATTACAACACAATTTGTCACACGAAAGTCAACGTCCTCCTTTATGACCTGGAGTTACTGTTGTGCAGCATCTCACGGGTTCAGATGCAGGCCAACAAACAGCCATTATCAATAAATTATTCAGCACAGTATAGTAACTAATGCATATAAAAATTAACTTTTCTGTACCTTCTGTTCAATTTTGATTAGCAGCATGTTAACAGTGACAAATGTACAGTACATAAGAGCAGTGCTGCCTAACTTCCATTGTAACCTGTTTTTCCTTTCTATCTTTCTCTCACACACATAACCACATTTCTGAAACACTGATCTTTTGGGAAGAAATTTTCCATGCTTTGCCTCTGTCCCACAGGTGGATTATTTTGGAAAATTTGAGGAATTTACTTTCTGTTCTTTTTCCTATTGCAAATAGCAAAAAAAAAAAAAAAAAAAATGCTAACCGCATCTTCTTAGCTATGGCTATAGTAAAAACTGGCTTAAGTGATAAACTTGAAGCACAGCGGGTTATGTTTATCTTTTTTGGGGTGGGGGTAAGTGAACATAAACAAAAGTGATTTAAAAAAATCTCAGCCTCTGCTAACAAATTTGTTGAGCATAAGGCAGCCATGCCTCCTTTGAGAGAATACTCACTACATAGCCTGACAGACACAGGGGTTGTTCTTCTCAGTTGTTACTGACATCATTTGCACAAAGAAGATTGTGAATGTCTTAAGGAAATACACACAGCAAAGTTATACTAAAAATGCTGCTTTAATATCCACACTGGAGTAAAATCATGGTGGTGAAAAATATTATGGATCTCTTGATTTTAGGGTCTCTGCATCCTACATTAGTCTACAAATTTAAGATCCCCATTTAAAAACAAGAGGATATAAAAAGAGCCTTTTATGTTGTTGTGGTATAGGTTTGACAATATGAACCAGCTGAAACTGCCTCCAGTCAAACAGGAAGTGCACGAAAGGTGAGGAGTCACCTCCCAGTATGGGTGCACGGGGTTTAAGTGAGGACATAGACTCAACTTTAATTATAAAGTCAGATTCTTGAGCAGCTTCAGTATGTTATGAAGAGACACATAGAATGACAATGGAACATTCAGGATTTTAATGAACTGGAGACAAAATGCCAGCCTGCCCTTACCCTCTGAATGGCACCAACATGCTCCTTACCTTGTATTTGAAGCAGAGTTGCTGAGCCTGTTCAAGTTGTTTTTCCTACCACGATCTTCATTGGGGTTGACTCTACTGGTATCTGAAAAACTGGAGGTGGAAAATGGAGGGAAAATTAAGAGTTCGTGTGGAGGAAACTTCTGGATACATCTGAAATGACCACAATGAAGCTGGTTTTTAGAATGTATTTGTTTTACTAAAGAAAGGAAGAATGGAATTTTCTATACAACTTATGTGTTGATGGCACTTGCATAGTGAATATAGCCGCAAAAAGGCAGTCTTAGGACTTAATGTTTTCGAGTGGCAAAAAGGTGGTAAAGAATCGGAGGACAATGCACCATTTCACTTTCTATGCAGAAATATTAATTTCACGATGGAGCATTTTGGTGTATTTTCAAAATACATTTTGTGAACTTTTTTACCCTCTAAATTGATACTTAGCCAAATGTTGATGCCTTATCTCCATTTGTACTCAGCCTTTACTTGGGCAAAATTATTACTGAAATCAAAGGGAGACTGGATAAAAACTGAGTGAGGATCTATGGATCTGGCTTGTTGATCAGAGCTTTGCTTATTGCAAAGGCTATAGCACATTCTGCCCCTGGAGAGACGCCACTATCTAGGGATCTCTCAATTAGGAAGGCAGATTTCTGTCATGGGATGTCAGTTTCCTCTTGTTCAGAAGCTTTCCGGTGTCCACGAGGTTCGTATATAGAGCAGTATTTTGTACGCCAATACTAAGAGAGAATTACCACATGGTGTTATTCAGGAGCAGTGTGTTTCCGCTAGGTGGTGGGCTTGGTGTATTCCTGCTTTTTTAACCCTGCAGTAGTTCATTCATTTTGGCTTATGAATTGATGTTTCTGGCAGAGAACTTGAAAAAGGAAAGAAATTTATTACTAATATATTACTGTGTTACATTGTGCCAGGTCCAGTTTTGCAGAATATACTGTGCCCAAGAGTGCAAGTTATTTTCAAATGAGAAGCTCATAGATTATGGGATTGAGCATTTCTCTTTAATTCCTGAAGTCCTATACCATTGCTATCTGCCTACTGCATTGAAATGACACATTAAATTAATTAAATACAAAATGCAGCTTTCAATAAATGTTTAATACTTCATGCTTAGCTCACCCCATTGTGTCTGGGTGTTACAAGGGCCTCAAGAGAACGGGTAATGTGTGACATATTATTACTGTGATGCAATAACTAGGCACAAAGGAGTTCCACTTTTCTTCAGTGCTATCAGATCAATACAGGACTTCAGATCTTGAGTAAAATTTTCAAAAACATCTA
The DNA here is from genome assembly GCA_032164245.1 of Sternotherus odoratus. NCBI lineage: Eukaryota > Metazoa > Chordata > Testudines > Kinosternidae > Sternotherus > Sternotherus odoratus. Next base: position 122,563,989 of record JAVMKO010000003.1, read on the forward strand.
AGTGACTTAGAGGTGAAGTCCAACTTTCAAATGCGACAGACACTTTGGAGTCTTCTCTTTGACTTTCAACTAGAATTAGGCTCCTAAATTCCTAAATCACTTTTGAAAACGGAACTTAGGTCCCTATATCAGTTAAGTGCTTTTGAAAGTTGTTCCCTACAGTTTTCACTCTGAAAATACCTGAGGTTTATTGGGGTTGCATTAGAAAAGTATCAACCTTCTTTCTGACAGGATCTTGGATGGCACTGACAAGCCAAGTTGCTGATTTCAAATCTTGTGAGTTACAGGGTTTCTGTGGAGTTGAAGGGAGCGAGGTATTCTGTGTACAGTGGGAAAAATACTTGCAGCAAGATTCAAACTGCTTGAAATTTGAGCATTTTTAGTGACTTCAGTTTTGTGGGTGGTCTTTCCCCCCAAACTTTTAGAGCTCAAATGGAAATTCATCAACTGAGGATTTTTTCCTCAGAGACAAGGTGGGTGAGGTAACATTTTTATTGGACCAACTGCTGTTGGTGAGAGAGACAAGCTTTTGAGCTACACAGAGCTCTTCTTTCACAGACACATTATAATCTCCACAAATGTTCAGAAATGTGACATTTCAAGGGCATGAAAAATGGGCAAAATGGAAAACGCTACAAAAATGTTGTGAAAATATTTCCCCAGTTTCATACAATACCTATACAGCGAGTGATTCCTGCAACCCAGGGAAAGAAATGTGAAGACAATAGCAGGCAAGAAGTCATCAGAGAATGAGTAAGACCTGAGATTATCTCCTATGGAATGTAAATTGAGAGTAGGAAGCCTCAAGGACAAAGCTGGAGAGTTATCGGGTCTGTGGAGGTCAAGGAGAAAGATCTGGATGTCCATGGAGTCTGTTGCAGTTGGAGAAAGGGAGTTAGATGAAGCAAAGAGATTGGATAAGGTTAAGAGATGAAGATCTGATTGAGCTGGAAACAGAAGTGGAGACAGAAATGGTAGAAGGGAACTCTCCAGAGCTTCAGAGAAGATTTGTATAAGAACCAACATTTTCTAGACCCAATGAGAATGCAACATGTGAACAGTTCCATCCTTCTTGAGCAGTTAATCTAAATATCCAGTGACTAAAGTTGAAAATTCAAGAATGTGATAAACTTCCTAAATAAAAACCAATGTGAGAGAGGAATTGGGGAATGCCCATCTATCAGGATGAACTGAATACTATCCTTGTGTTTTGGAGTGGAGAAACCAAGGAGTGCTGAGCCAGAATTGTACAATTTAAGATGTTCTACTGAGTTTGTAGGATGCCACAGACAGACAGACACACCGACACAATTGCAATTAACTCACAGCTTTATACTGGTGACTGGGGATAAGTGAGTGCATTCTCTTTCTGATGCTTTGGGAATTTTATCAGGTATATTTTTTTTAGTAAAATAGTCTCTTTTATTCTGTACTAGCAAAAATACCCAGCATTGCTCGGGTCCGTCGGAGGGGGAGAGGGGGAAGAGAGCTGTGCGAGTGCAGGGTCCGTTGGAGGGGGGAGTGAGCTGAGCGAGTGGGGGGGTCGTTGGAGGGGGGAGAGAGCTGAGTGAGTGGGGGGCCCTTGGAGTGGGGGTGGGGGGTGAGATTTTAAAAAAATTTCTATTCTTACCTGAGGGGGGAGAGAGCTGAGCGAGTGCAGGGGCCGTTGGAGGGGGAAGGGGGGAGAGAGCTGAGCGAGTGCGGGGGCCGTTGGACGGGGGGAGAGAGCTGAGCGAATGGGGGGTCCGTTGGAGGGGGGGAGGGGGAAGAGAGCTGAGCGAGTGCGGGGTCCGTTGGAGGGGGGTATTATTACATCATAACTATGTCACAGAGAACAGCAGGTGTTAACCTGCTGCCCAGCTGATGTGAATGGGCTTTAAAGAATTTCACCCCTCGGGGGCGTCAGAGGTGAGATTTGAAAAATTTTCGATTCTTGACCCTGATTAGGACCCTAAAGCCTATAACTGTACCAAATTTCAAGTCTCTAGCTCAAACGGTGTGGAAGGAGTAAGGGAACATACATACACGCACGCACACATACAACATTTGACTTTTATATATAGAGATTTTATATTGCTCTCCCCTTCACACTATATTTTCACTCTGGGTTTGTTGAGATATTCATAGACCTTTTTCAGTCTGAAATGGAGAGATGATCAGTCTTTCTCTGTTTTCTCCCCATTGCAGAGTTTTCCATCATTATGACTAAATTAATTTCCTTCAAATGGATTGGATTTGCTCTAACAGCCTCATATGCCACTTGATAGGAACTGTTCACATTGCATTTGCACTAAGTCTAAAAAATTTAGATATATGAGATGATAAATTTAATTTAGATTTGGAAACTTTTATTAGAAGATCTAGGAGGATTTACAATGAATGTTGATGTGTCTCAGTATCACTTGATATGTACTCTAAAGATCTTATCTGAAGCCTCTATGCAGCTTATGCTCTTATTAGGTAGCATTTTTGTTTTTATTTGTCTGCATGGATATTTTCATTATACTTCATTAAAGCTTAAACAAAACCTAAGACAATGGAACAAAAATTTAAAAGTATTTTTGATGCCTCTGGCTGTTCTTCCTCTAACTCATCAGATGTTCTTGACCTCTTTCTTAATAGGTTGCTTCTCCACCCCCATCGCTACCAAGAATTGCAATCATTGTCTGAAATCTCTTTTGGCACCTATGCTTTCTGAACATTTCAGATTACTGTTTGCGATCAGAGAAATTATAAAATATTCAAAAGTACCTAGCGTGAATGGCAGAGCAAGCAAGTTTGGATTTGAAAAGAATGTTTCTAGTTAAGCCTCTAGAAAACGCACAGTATAAATTTCAGCTATCTGAAATACATCAGAGATGGTAATATGAGTAAGGCAACACTAGCTCACCTGTGTAACACAGCACTTTTCCTAGAGGAAGGTTAATCTCATGTAGAATACATTGAGGACGGCTTGTGTGTAAGTATGTGTATATCTTAAACAAATCACAGGTACAAAATTCAATTCTGCTGCCATTGAAATCAATGAGATTTTTGCCAATCACTTCAGTGGAAGAAAGATCAAGCTAGTGGTTTTGGGTCTATAAGGCCTAATCTTGTGAGATTCTAAGTGCCTTTGCTCAGCACTTCACAGAACTGAGCCCTTAGTAACACAGACTAATTCTGGGTGAGTTGCTAAGGGCTGAAAAACTGTTTTATTTAAAGGAAGATAAATATTTTGCCACAAACTTGTTAATTTTGTCCATTTAAACCTAACAAAGATTACCAAATTCTTCTTGGACTTAAGTTATAAATTGACCTGATACATTATCATGTATTACTTGGGGATATCTCTTCTCTTTCTGCGACCTGATCATCTCTGCTACCTCTAATTAATGACATTCCCAACTGCCAGAACAGCCAATGCACAAATGAAGTATTTTATTATTCTAAAATGTTTGTAAAGTGCCTCATACATGATAATAATCAACATAAACTGTGCATTACAGACTTGTAAGGTGACCGAAGGGTTTTCTTATAATGACTATGTAGGGTTTGAGAAAGGTTACTTTAGCCAAATCCCTGAGTTGTATCCTGGGATTGTGAAATGTGCCAAGACAGACATTGCATTACTTCTAATGCTGAAATGTGCATTTGCCTCTGTTCACACCAAGGAGCTAGTGTGAATGGTTTTAGTGCATGTTTATTCTGTCAGTGATAGTCTTACATTTCTGACAGGGAGCCCATTGTTAGATTTTATGTCAATTCAACACATCTTCTAACTGAATCCCCCTTTGGATATGGCTCCCTATTTCCACCGATCTACATATAACATTACATGGTATATAATTCATATCAGCTTCCACTATTGTGACCGGCCTGCTGGATGGGTGATGATGTTATTATCAATTTATATGAACGTCTTACCAGTTTCTTGGTGGATTGGGTAACAAAGGGCCATCTGTGAACCAGGACTATGTAACGGGGGGATGGGGGAAATTATAGCCAAGGTCTCATCCTACATAATGATGAGAATTAATAAGTAACACTACTGAGTCTACTGGGTACAAGGGAATCCTTGGGCAATGAGCATTCTGCTATTCTATATTCTGAAACTGTGTGAAACTGGAAACTTTTCCTCTAAAATATTAAAGCCTCAGCCAGGTTCCAAAGAGCAAGAGTACATTTTCATACACAGTGGGATACTAAGCCTGCAGCTCCCCTCACAACAAAAGAGCCGTGTTTCTAATTATGCATGCATACACTGAAAATGTACCTGTGTGAAGTTGGTTTAAAGAGCTTAACATAAAATAAAATTAACTCTCCATGAAACTATGAGAAAAGAAGAACAGTGGACTTCAAAAGGTCACTGCAAAAGTAACTGCAAAGGTGAAATTCGATATCTGAAAACAAAATTAGAGCTACACTAACTCCTCATAGAACATCACATCAGTTCAAGGTCTCTGTCTTTACATTCAAGGTGCTTAATGAGCTTGGTCTAGGATACATAAAAATCACCAAAAACTCCAGAACCAGGACCATGATATATAGCTAAACCCTGCAGGCACAATAGAACTGTTCAATGTTAGGGTAAAGTTTGTGCAGGAGAAATCATGTTTTCCCTATTGTTTTTCTTCACTTTGTTCATTTCAGCAGCCCATTTTCTTTACCCCCTAGACAAAATGCTGTAAGCAGACTGTGATAGATGAGGGGTGAGGGGAAAGTAGCTCCCTTTGATGGACACCCAGTTAGCTGTAAAATCCCTCTTGGTCTGTTCTCTGCATGCTTTACCTGTAAAGGCTTAACGATCCCACAGGTAGAAGAAGAGGAGTGGGCACCTGACCAAAAGAGCCAATGGGAAAGTAGAACTTTTAAAAATTGGTAAAGGAACTTTCCCTTTGTCTGTTGTTCTCTGGGCTGCAGGGACATAGAGCAGTAATGCTATAGGTATGATGATAGATTATCAATTCATACCTTGAATCTACTTATCTGGAGCCTCAGATATGTGCGTAAAAATAGTAAATGTCTAAAAAGATGCGATTGGGGTTATTTCTTTTATTTCTTATTGGCTTGTGGACTCCTCTTGCTAACCCCAGATGATTTTGTTTGCTTATAACTTTTAACTTCCCCAAGAAAGCTATTTTGGAAGGCTTGATTTTTGGAACTGCTCTTTTAAAATTTAGCAAAAGCCTAAGTTCTACATGTATTTTTTTCCTTTTGGTTTTTAATAAAATTTACCTTTTTTAAGAACAGGATTGGATTTTTGGTGCCCTAAGAGGTTTGTGCATGTTGTTTGATTAGCTGGTAGTCACAGCTAATTTCCTTTGTTTTCTTTCTCAGTTCTTCTCTGGAGGGGGGTGGAAGGGCTTGAGGGTACCTCACAGGGTGGAATTCCCAAGTGCTCCTTCCTGAATTCAAAGGGTTGGGTTTTTTTGGCATTTAGGAGGTGCCAGCATTTACCAAGCCAAGGTCTGAGAGAAGCTGTAATGTTGGGAGTGTAATAAAGCCTGGAGTGGCAAGTATTAATTTTTAAAATCCTTGCAGGCCCCCTCTTTTTTCACTTGCAGTGACAGAGTGGGGATTCAGCCTTGACACAGACATACACTGATCACTTACAGCAGTTAAGTTAACTATGGTCTTTGTAACATTCCCCATTCTAAATACTGCCAATGCCATGATAAATGTATTACTATACTACAATATATGCTAAGATTTTAATAGCACCCACTGCAGGTTGCTGTAATAATGCCATAATGCAAATTAGCTTGTCTAATAGCTACGGGCACACCACAATATTCAATATTTAATGGCACACGTGAGGTAATTTGCATGGTTCCAAAGCCAAGTACATTGTTGACATACAGTATCTTCATAAACTAGGGAATAAGGCCATCCTTAGCAGGGGATGAGAGAAGGGGCTGAGCACCACTAGAAATAGGTTAATCCTTTCCATTGGTTTAGTCTTGGAACATGAAAACCGGTAAATTAATGTGTGAACTAAACCTCTCTCTACATATGTGCAATGACATCACTCCACAAAATGGATGGATGTGAGAGATTTACCTTCTTATCCTAAAATTGTATGCTGTGAAATCAGAAATGACAGATGACAGGGTGGGGAAGATGGATGCCTTTTCTAGATACATGGAATGCCTTCCCTACTCTGAGATATCAAATTTTCTATCAAAATCAAATGAAAAACAATAACTATAGCAACTAGGGATTTTTTCACAATAAAACAAGGTTCCATACTACAACTAGCCACCCAAGTACTACCGCAAATAATAAGTGAAAGATACAAATATTTCTTTTGCATCTATTTTTCCATTAGTCCATTTCATGCCCAGCACTGTGGTACCTCAGCAATACATAATTCCCCAGGTGCAATTCAATTTTTATTAAGCTGTTTTACATAGAAAATGTTTGTAACCTACGGAAGAGCGGAGAGGCCAAAAGCTCCAACTAATGCTATTATCAGCTGCAGAGAAGATGGCTGAGTAAGGGGAAGAAAGACATTCAGCTTACCTGTTAGTACACAGATGTGGCTGGGATTCAAGAGACTGGGGAGAAGCCCTCAAGGCACTTGCTGAATTACTCACTGGCAGTTTCTCTTGCTGGTCCTAGAGAAACAGAAATGTGCAGGGTAGGATTTTTAAAAGCACTCAACATCTGTCTAATTCTGCTCCCATGAAACTCAATGGGAGTTTTATTGACTGCAATGGTAACAGAGTAAGGCCAATCCTCCGTGCCTTTGAGAATCACAGCCAAAGTCTTTTATACAAACAATGCTTTCTACTGTAGTTGCATCCTCCTGCTGATCTTATCATTGGCACAAGAACTCCTGTAGGCATTATAAGAAAATGTGCAGGAATGGTTTAAGAATTTCTTAGCTCAAGTTTCAGGTTTCCAAAATGTCTCAGCAGCAGGTGTTGGCTGACTTTAGTTACTCAGGGTGTTTAGATCTACAGATAGGTCAAGATTCAAGGTATCAAAGTAATTATTTAGTCCACATTTCTAAATCTTCCACTGATGAATCATGAGAGGCTGATCTTGGGCCTCTCCTGTGGACAGACATAGAAGACATCCTCCAGTAGGTACAGGGATTACACGTCACAGCTCTCTGAAAGGCTGTGTTTGCAGATAGCAAGACCATTGATCTCCCCATTGCCACCCACACAGTTACAGTGTTTTGACTTGACACGCATTTTGCTACCAAAGCTTGCATTTAATCTAGTTAAGTTGCCTGATGCCATATCAAGATAACAAGTTCATGAAAGTTAACTGTATGTTCAATAAATTTCTTTATAATGTTTTCATAAAACTACAGTTTAACAAAAAATATTGGCTGAACATATTAATTTTATTTATTAATAATTTTTTACTCAAGGAGTAAATATTGTCTTCCACATGGTCACATAATACATGGATTCCTTGGATTCCACCTTCTTTTTAATTTAGGCTCACGTTATTGTTGTCATTAGTTACACCATGCAGAAATGATCTCAAATGTTTGGGGATGATCTTCTACTAGCAGACATAATGGGGCTCTCTTCCAACCTGTTATTGCCACCACAATCTATATCTTAGCGAAATCCTCCCAGGAAAGACTTTTAGAGAAGTGACAACGAGAAAGCCAATGAGAATGATATCTCTTGTGATGTTTTTTGCCTTTGTGATCTCTCTCGTGATTGGGAAGCCCCATATCTTAGCTTGTTTCACTGTGGTACAAACTCTTTACATATTATTTTAAAATAAACTATTTAGTTTGTTATAACTAGAATTATTAAATTGGGGACCTCTGCTTCTGTGGATTTCCTAAAGTTGGCTACAGTATCAGCTGTGAAAGTTGGATAGAGAGCCAGGAGTTGTGCTGGCATTTTGAGCTGAGACTAGGTGAACCACAAGGGAGCTCAGTTCTGTAGGGCTACACAAATCATCAAAATCAGGGGAAGTTGGAAATCATTTGCCTGTGTTGGCTTTTGTAGATGTGCTACTGGCGGTGGATGACATCTCCCAAACCCCATGTCAATTATAAAGCAGCATAGTTTTGGTGAGCAGTAAGAGATAATCTGGCACTAGGTCTCTCCCAGTCACTTTACATTCTTTAAAATTAACTGGAATCGAATAGTTCATTCCCATGTACTCAGTATCCTAGTGAACAACTTCCTGAGCAGGCTGGGTGCACTAGATATCACCAAGATCTTTCAATTCCATTTGGAATTCCTCAGACAAGTGTTTCTGAAGTAAAACATTTACAAAAAAGTTAAAAGAAATTGAAAACATGCTCGACATGTATTGTTTCCAACTTAGGTTTGATGTGATAATTACTTCTTTGGAGGATGTTTAAGAGGGTGCCAAAGTAGGGCACACAGTGGGGGAAAAAGGCTGGTTAGTCCTTTCACTTGCATTAGTTTTACATGAGTGTAACTCTATCGAGTTCTGATTTACACCAGAATCAGAGTGAGGAAAATCAGGACCAAAGTTTCAGCCAAAATAGTCCCCTTCCCAGCTAATCAATGGTTTCTTTAGGTAACAAGTGCAGATTTAATTTTATATTTGCATAGCGTTGAAGGAGACATTCTGATACCTGGAGATTTGATGCCTCCTCAGACCACCAGACTTCAAAGTCTTTTTGTAGTTTCACCTTGGCTTTTTCCATAAGAAGCTGTAAGTGTTCAATCTCTATCTTCAACCCTTTCAAGCGATTGAACATTGTTTTATAACTGCAGTGAGAACGGAGAAGAGGGTTTGTTCAGAACAGAGAAGTTTGCTCTTTGGCTCTGGGAAAACATGCTGACAGATCATTAATGTAGTTTTATGGTACCTATGGCAGTTACCAAACCTGAACTTCAAAACAACTTCCCAAAGCCAGGGATGGGGAAGCATCTCATATTTTTTTAGAGCTTCTATGGATAGCAGATACAAAAACCCGACCCTAGCAAATCATTTATTGTTCCTAAAATAGCCATGGGAGCAAATAACAGATGGATAAGTATGTTGTCTTGGTAGCACTCCCACCTCCTGCCAACTTAAGACCAAAGAGCAAATTTCTAACTCTGATCTTAATGAACAAGTTGCTTACTCTGATCCTCAGTATAGTAGCATATTGCACTATTTTTAGACTGCCAGACCAGGCTTATAGATTTCCCATTGATGTGCTACTATATTTTACAGGAAACTAGCTGACACTTTAGACTGAAAGTGGAAGTTAATAGTGAACCAGAAAGATGGCATTTTTGTACTAATGTCAAAGTAAAGCAGAGGGTAGCTGTGCGTACTGAAGTCTTATTGGGACATGCTCCACATATCCAGATGTCATTTTAAATTGATATTTGAAGTATGTGATGAGGCAAAAACAACACCTTTTTTTCTCTTCTTCAATTTGTGCTCGAAGTTTCTCTTCCACGGGATCAGATTCATTTAGCTCTTCAGAAGCACTGGTGACACCTACAAGTAGAAGTTATCAGGGGTTAGCAATGAACATACGGAACAGAGATGAAAGAGAAATGCATTTTAATTAAAATAAGAACAGCTTCAAAGGTGCTAAGTAGTACTATGGGAAAGTGCATTAGTCTTTCCCCTCTCGGGATCAGGGCTCCAAATCCTAACTTGGGCCTTGTTCTGATTTTGCTCACATCAGTAACTCCAGTGACTTCAGTAGAGGTAATTTGGAGTTATAGGAATGCAAGATCAGAACTGGGCCCTGACTGTAAATTACACATAAAAATTAGCTTGGCTGTCTCTGCATAGACACCTGTAGATGTTTTCTACATCTAAAAACTAACTCAAAGTTGATACAACTGGCTGTTTCTGCTACCAGAGGGGAGGACTGAAATAGCAGAGGTGCTGCAAGTCAGGACGGAGGTACAGTGGCAGAGGAGGAGGTGCCTGGGACTGGAATAGCAAAAAAGAGTATTGAGGTACAAACCGTGGGGCAGATTAACTTTGATATACACTAAATTCAATGACTGAATATAAACAAGGGGAACTGCATGAAAGTTGATGTGCTGCAAGAGGTTAGATGAGGCAAAAATAAACGTGAGGGGAAATACTGCCATGCATGGAAAGCAACTTAGGATCTTTTAATTCTTTACTTAACTTTGTTAACCTGATCCTTGCTGCTGGACAGTATATTTGTGCTTCAGCAGCATTTTCTCAACATTTTCTGAAAGTCAGGAGGTAGAAGATACATTAGGTCAGACTGGAGGCATAAGTTCCTGGATGGTTTCTATGCCAGAGTGCGTCTGATCAGTGTGATGCTGGCAGAGTAGATGCCAGCTGACGCCAAGGCCCTGGGTCTCAACTGAGCACTGACAAATACAGTGGAGCCCCGGTATAACGCACCCCGCGATAATGCAAATTCGGTTATAGTGTGATCATACCGTGGCTCTCTGGATATGTCCCTATGTCCTGGCACTTGGCGTCGTCGTCGGCATCTCTCCCTTGCTGGGCAGCGCGGAGAGAAGCCACGGCCCGCACCTGCTGGGGACAGAGAACTCCAGGGCTGCAGGCGCTGCTGTTCTCTGTCCCCTGCTGAGAAATCCCACTATAAGGCAAACCCTCTTTTAATGTGATGGGATTTTTTGGATTCCAATTGTTGCCTTACTGTACATAGCTACACTGTACATAGCTGGAACTAGTCTAGCTCACCTGGATGTTCATACTATTAAAATAGGTATTAGAATGATAAGAATGTGTTTAGCGTTTAAAGTTTATGAAATGGTTGTAAATTGCTGCATGCAAATATCTGTATCGCATGTTACAAGATAATATTTAAGTGTTTGCTTTGTAACTGGAAATCACCAGGCAGGAGAGGTACTGATGAGTGTGAAATAGTAGTTTCCAGCAGCAGGTGCAACTCTTGCCCAATAAAGGGGTCCTATCAAGACCAGGTGACCCACCGTGGAACATCGGGGACAGGACTTCATTGATTGCGCCTTTTCTCCCCAAGAGTTAAATTGTCCCAACAGCAGAATTTGCAACTTGAAGCAGAAGGGGAGGAGAGAATAAAAATCCCTAACAAAGAGGAACTGTATCTCTTTGCTGCTTGGACTCTCGTGGGCCAAGATTCCTAAGCATAAGCAAGGGATTCCTCAGTGGACATATAGAGCTGGCTTATTATAGAAGCTACTATTATTTTTTGAAACATAAGATAATAGCATTTCTGTGTATGTTTACTTGCTTTAACTTTGTAAATAACTAATTTCCTTTCCCTCTATTATTTCCTTTTCCTACTTAATAAATCTTTAGACAGTTTGTTATAGAATTGATAACAAGTGTTGTCTTTGGTGCGAGAACTAAGGTGCAATTGACCTGGGGTAAGTGACTGGTCCTTTGGGACTGGGAGTAACCTGAATACTGCTGTGATCTCTGACGTAAGGGACTATCTATCAGAAAGGTAAGCTTACCTGGGTGGTAAGATAGATCAGAGTGCCCCTGCTACGGCTGATATAGAGCTTCAGGTGTTTACACTAGATAATTGGCTGGTAAAATCTAAGTATAGAACTCACAACCAATTTGGGATTTCTGCCCACTTCTTAACAGTCTGCCCTGAGTTTGGAATTCATGGTCTTGAGCCATTGCAGGACAGCTTGACAATCAGGATGGGCATTAGAACTGAACTTCCACACTCACTACAATATTTTCTCGTTCTGGTAGACAGCCTTCCCAACAAGGATTAAAATAACTGGGCTCAGTACAGCAATGAAAGAAAATGTTAAGTTACCTACTGAAAAAGCACAACTATTACAAAACCACTTTCTATTTCTAGGGAGTGTCTTAAGGTTCCCAATAAAACAAGTTTTGCCTTTTTAACTAAAGAAAAATGCAAGGAACAAAAGATTTGCTGTACAATACACTTCGGTTTCCATCTCAATTATTATTTCAGCCAAGAAAATAAATTATATGTCAACCTTTCATTAGGCCCAAGGAGTGTACCCTAGCTTCAAGGAATGGAATTCTGGCTGGAACACGAGGGCAGTAATGACCTCTCTTTGCCTGCCAGTGCTCCAACTAAAACCATTAATCTTTTGTTGTTACATCCTGTAGCTTAATCAAAAATGAGATTGAAACGTATTTAATTTCACCAAAAGTACGTAAGGTCAACTGTGTTAATGCAGACTAAAAGCCAAGGTGAACAAAAGCTACACATGCAACTTTCATTCCATACAAGTAGACTATAAGAGCAGGGTAGGGCTCATTGGGGCAATCTGTGGTGGGTGTTAACAGAAACAACATATGAGTCAAAAGAAGTGTCAGACTCATGGTAGAAGAAGTGTCAAACATTAGTGGTTTTATATGAATACACTACAATAAAACACAGTAAATAATGACAAAGCTTTAGTTATCTTGGATGAAGTCCTGGCCTCACTGCAGTAAGTATTAAAACACCCATTGTTTTCAGTGGGATCAGGATTGCACCCCTAGTCTCCTCCCTTATCCATCCATATCTCCACTGGGAGTTATACCAAAATACTGTAGGAAGAACAAATCTAGTGGGTCAGATTGCTTCATTAAGGGACAGATATACATTGAGAAAGTGCAGCAAAGGACTCCTGATGCTCTTGAGGTGCAGGGTCAGTGTTTTCTGTCCACCCCCTCCCTGCCACCCTTCCGTAGGAATTTGAAGTATTCAATCAACTTCATTGTCAGCCAGTTCTGCTGGTCATGGTGCAGTGAATCACAGAATTCATGGGGAAACGGATAATACTTACTTACCTTTGTGAAGCATTGTGATAAGCAGGGATGAAAAGCACTATTTTCAGTAACTGTTACATACTGTTATCATCAGTGTTACCATGGCAGACTTTGTAGTCAATTGACTTGAAAAATTCTGGCTTATTTTTGTCCACAATCAAACTGAAGATCAATTTTGTAAAGAAACTCTCTGTGACTCTGAACTTTAATCTCCCTAGGGAGCCCATATATTACTGGCCCTGAATTTGTTCTAGGAGTCAAACATTCTAGAGATTTATTGTCCCAGTACCTCAATTAACATTATGTCCTGCCCTTCAGCTGTACCTTTGCAGTCAAAGGTTTTCATTTCAGCATCAGGCAATCTTGTGTTTAACTACTTAAATTTATAGTCACTTGAAATAATCACAGTTAGAGCTGTCTTCAGAGTTCAATCAATCTTTGTATTGCTTTTATTTATCAGTTCTGCTAGTCTTGGCAAACTCAGTTTGGAGGCTGTTGTGCTATTAAGATGGAGATTACAATGCTGTTTGGGTTGGTTTAAAAAGAATCCCCCTTTCTTTTTGTTTGTAAAGGAGAGTGGAGTTACTCAGGCTTTCTCCTTATCTTTTGATTCCTCCCCTCTGCCAGTTCAACCTCTCTCTTTCTCCAGGATGGCATTATGGGCACATAATTTATATAAAACCAGAGATGGATATGAACTGTAAAATTCAGATCTAGATTCAAACTTTCCCAAAGGTTGAAGTATTTGGATTGCAGGTTTTGAATCAATAGTACCTCTAATTATTTTTGAATATGGTGTTTAAAACATTCTACCAGGTGGTAAGTTCTATGCATTAAAATAAAACAATTGTCCCATCTTCAACCTTTGAAAACATTATTTATGGGTTTTTTTAAAAAAAAGCCACACCCATTATGTTGTCTCTTATTTTGATTTTTAGCACAGATGCCAGTAAGACCATCCATCATTGTGTTGCTTTGCTCTGTATGATTTTATCAGTGGCCTCATATGCTTGTGTAACTTGTGTCCAGTGTAGCATGATACCTAGAATACATGGTCTAGCTTCGGTGTCTCTCTTATGAGTTATTCTGGTTAAATACAGATTTCTATTTTTGTTTTTCACTCATTGAAGCCTCTTGTTTGAAACATGTCATCAGATTGATTTGATCCTCAAAATACCTGACACATGGAATAAAAAAGTGTTTCCAATTCAGCTGTACTCAAGCCACAGGAATTTCTGAAACCAATATAACTAAAACTTTGCCAATGGTTTCTAAATGTACGAGTAGTAAATACTGAAAGTTGTAGGTGAACAGGTCCAAATGTTATGTATCACACACATGCTAGTCTATCTAATGGAATAATATAACACCTGGGTCATGGTCAGAAAACACCCACTGATCTAGAACCTTGACTAAGTTTACTAACTGAATTTTGCCACTAGATTACATAAGATTTTTTTCACCAATTATCTTGCCCATTTTATTAACCAGAGCCATACTTGACAGTTGAATGATGAAATTATTCTCTTTCTAGAGCCATAAAATGGGTATATGGCTTGTCATCCATCCATTTTAAGGTTCCTATACTGCCCTTCACAATAACATCTAAGCACTTCCATGAACAAATCTCTTTGCTAAGTTTGGAATAAACATTTTCAATCAAAACTAAAGTGATGGAAATTACTTTTGAGCCTTCTCATTTGCTTGTTAGAAGAATGAGATACTTTACTGCAGTGCCATCAGGATGCAAATGACAGCTGGATCCAAATGGTTCAGTGTCGTCCACCCCTCTCCCCTGCCCCGGTGCCTGGTCAAGATAGGAGCTTGGATGACAGGAAGGTGACAGAAGTTCAGTCAGGGCGAGACAGAGGTGATGTTGCTGGGCTGGGTGGAAACATTCAGAGAAAAAGGCCACAATATCTTCTTCCTCTTTTGATGGATTAGCAGAGGCACTCGCACCAACAGCTCCTAGAACTTAACGTCTTGAGGCTTGATGCAGGGTGTTCTCAGTGGAAGAGGGAATGTTTGGCTCTGGAATCTGTTTGCATCTGTAATCCGTCAAAGTGTGAGGTTATCCTGCTGAGCGAGGAGAAGATTTCCCATGCTGTGAAAGTTTTCGAGAGTTCAAAAAAATCCTTCTGTGTCAGGATGAACCTGAGTCCTGCTGAAGTCTTTTGACAGGAGGGAAAGAGCAAAGGGAGAGAACATGGGCCCACAGAACAGTCAATAGTTCAGAGATTAGAGTATTCTGCTGGGCTGTAGGTGATTCTGGCTCTGCCTGATTTAGAACAGTGACCTAAAGCTGAGAAGTAGGGGGACTTGGTTCAAATGCCTGATTTGGAGTTGGGTTCCCCCATTCGAGGTGAATACCCTAACCACTGGGCTATTGAGGTTTTTTGCAATCTCTCTTGACGGTGCAATGCCACTTGGTATAAATAAATAAATAAACATTGAGCGCGTGAAAGATTGACTTTATGGCATAGTAGTTATAGCACTCTCCTGGCATGTGGGAGTTGCAGGTTCAAGTCCCCTCTTCTCGCAAAAACAATTACTTATACAAATAGCATCATCTCTGAGAGGGGAGACTAAGATAGACACATGCCGAAGTCAGGGCTGGCGACAGAAATTTGGGGGCCCCCTACTCTGATAGTTTGGGGGGGCCCCCCAGCCCAGCCGGGCCCCCCCCCAGCCCAGCCGACAGCGGATGGGGGCCCCCCCAGCCCAGCCGACAGCGGCTGCCCCCCCCCCAGCCCAGCCCAGCCGGCGCTCCCCCCCCCCCCAGCCCAGCCCAGCCGGCGCTCCCCCTCCCTCCCCCGGGCAGCGAGAGCTGCGTGAGCCGCCCTTTCTCCCCCCTCCCCCTCCCCCGGACAGCGCTGCTGCCGCCGGGCCGGGCTCTCAGCTCCTGCTGGGGCCAGGCTCGCTTGTCTGGGGGAGAGCCGCGCCGCCTCCCCGCCCCTTCCCCGCTCTCCAGGTCCGGTGACAATGGGTACAGCTGTGTACCGGGCCCCCCCTAAAGTCGGGGGGCCCGGTACAGCTGTAACCGTAGTACCCCCCTGTCGCCGGCCCTGGCCGAAGTAACCAATAAACTGGCACATTAGAGTGAAATCAAGATTAGGCTTCAGTGACCTTCACTGATACGTAGGTCAGATCCAGAAATCTGTGCTCAAGGGCACAGGATTAAGCTAGAGTGGTGTCTCCCAAAGCAGGAAAGTGAGATATTAATTTTGGGGGAATAACTGTCAATTGGGCTTGTTTGAGTTAGGGAAACTGCATTATAGATGAACATTGTAGCCAGCCCTGGGGAGTCCTTATTTGGTCAGTCAGCTGTAGCAGCCCTTCAATGGTACCTAAGGGTGCCTGAGAAATATTGTGTCGTGCTGGAACTGTAGAGATCTGGCAGGGTGTTTGGTTGTGAGGGTGTGGGCCCCTTGATGTCTGGGGTAGTATGGAAGGGGAGACAAGAAAGGAAAGGATTTGAAGTAAAGCATAATCCAAAATCAAGATTGTTTAGTCTCAAATCCATTGGTTTCACACTTAATTAGCTATCAGAAGATTGGGATACCAGTGAGCAAGTTTCTGGGCCTTTACTTCATACTGATCAATGCAAAGTTAGTGATTAATAAAGCATCAACTGTCTATAATTTGCAGTACATGTGCTGGCCAAGTTTTGGTGCAGCTCACATTAGCCATATACTCAATTCAGTATGACCCAAAAGGAAGTGGCTGAGGATGTCTGGCCGTGCTGTTTGTATTCAGCCTGTAATGCAGATCTTCTACCCCCAAACTAGACTAAACATAGTGGGTGAAATTCAGGCCTTAATGAAGTCAATGGCTGAATTGCCATTGACTTCAACCGGGCCAGGAATTCACCCAGTATGCCCAGCTTGTCTGAAAATCCTGGGATGAAGTTAAGATAGGACTGGTGTTAGTACTGCAACTGTCCTGTAGCACAGCAAAGTCACTGCATGAGGTATCGAGATTCCTTCTAGGAGGAACCAAGGCTGAGAGTACTCAGTGACTTTAACAACTATGTTGATGACAATTCTTCTGGGGTAGCCCGGGATTTCACAATTACCATGATGTTCACTGGCTGCTACCTCAGTTCATACAGCTGGCCAGATTTTTTGTGTTTGGGTTGGGACAGGAGGTGGGCCAATTGTGATTCTGCCCAGGTCATGGACTAACACTGTCAGTCTATGAGGTTGGGATACATGTCTCCTGATTGGATGAGAGACCTGTTTGATTTCTGCCCTCAGAGATTAACGAAACCTGAGCATTTCTTGTAAGGTATCATTACAAAGCTTATAATCTACTGAGTGTGGTCATCTTATCTGTATAAATGTATCACTCTTGTATCTGAAACTATAAATATGAAATACAACTCTGAGAGCCTATTGTAAGTATGCAAAGTGTGGGCCATTAATGGTGGCTTGGAATCTTGATGGCTCCCATCAACTAGGACAATTGACTATAGATGGCTATGTTTACTTGTAAGTCTTCCTGTATACCTGTGTGCTGGCTAGTGGGTAATGAAGTCTTACAGTGACATGTGATCATGTCAGCTGAACTGGAATCCATCTCTAACCTGGTGATTTTCCATTTAGAAGGAGGGGTGGGAACCCAGAGAGTAGGCTGACCATACGTCCCGTTTTGAACGGGACAGTCCCGTTTTTTTCATGTTTTTGAACCGTCCCGTCTTTTTGTCAAAAATATCAATTTTGTCCCGTTTTTGGGGCAGGTGCAGGACTCCCAAGATCTTAGGTGAAGAATCTTGCTACCTAAGGACAAGTATCAGATGTCAAAATCTCCGATGAGCAAACTGAGGGATGGAGAAGGGGGATGGAGAGAAGGGAGGGATGGAGAGACGGAGGGAAGGAGGAATAGAGAGGAGGAGGCGGCAGCGGGCGGCGGGCTGAAGCCGACGCCGGATCGGAGCTGTCCGGAGCCGCAGCCGGGGGCCGAGCGCGCCGGCGGGGGGGCTGCCGGCCGGGTTTTATGACTCATAATCACATAAATTCAGTTATGTGATTATGAGTCATAAAACGTTCACCGCCTCCCCCCCCCCTCCGCCGGCGCGCTCGGCCCCCGGCTGCGGCTCCGGACAGCTCCGCTCCGCCGTCGGCTTCAGCCCGCCGCCCGCTGCCGCCTCCTCCTCTCTATTCCTCCTTCCCTCCTTCTCTCCATCCCTCCCTTCTCTCCATCCCTCCCTTCCTCCCTGCTCTCTCCCTCCATCCGCTGCCTCCTCTCGCTCCCTCCATCCCTTCTCTCTATCCCCTTCTCCATCCCTCCATCCCTTCCTTCCTCCCTTCTCTCTATCCCTCCATCCCTCTCTTCCTTCTCTCTATCCCCCTTCTCCATCCCTCCCTTCCTCCCTTCTCTCTCCCTCCGTCCACTGCCTCCTCTTCCATCTCCCTTCTCTCCATCCTTCTTTCTCGCTGTCCCTTGCCTCCTCCATCCCCCCTGCTCCCTACCCCCATCTCTTCTCTCATCCATCCATCCTCTCCCTTCTCACCTTCGTGCCTTCTCTCCCTCCGTCCCCTCCATCATCTTCATCCCTCATCCCCCCTTCTCTCTCTCCCTCCATCCTCTTCATCCCCCATCCCTGTTCTGCTTATTCCTCCATCCATCCCCCCCGACCCCCCTCTGCCTCCTCCCCGCCCGGCGCTGGGGGGCCCAAGTGGGGCCATGCCCCCCCCCGCCGCCCTGTCCCGTTTTTGCCATCCCAATGTCCCGTTTTTGTCTAAAGGAAATATGGTCAGCCTACCAGAGAGGGACAAAGGATTCCTGCCTTGCGTAAGAGGGGGTGAAACAGAACAAAAGGGGCTGCAATCATGAAATCCTCTGGCTACCAGCTGAGCTGGAACAAGGGCTGTACCAGGGGAAAGGATTGTGCCCTGATTAGGAAAGTGTTCAGTCTGTGATAGTAGCTTATTGAAACATCCAAGGGTGAGATTTCATCTGTAATCACTTTCTCACTGTATTAGTCATAGGCTTGCATATTTTATTTTATTTTGCTTGGTAATTCACTTTGTTCTGTCTGTTACTACTTGGAACCATTTAAATTCTACTTTCTGTATTTAACAAAATCACTTTTTACTTATTAATTAACCCAGAGTACGTATTAATACCAGGGTAGGGGAGGGTGAGGAGGCAAACAGCTGTGCAAATCTCTTTATCAGTGTTATAGAGGGTGAACGATTTATGAGTTTACCTCGTACAAGTTTTATACAGGGTAAAACGGATTTATTTGGGGTTTGGACCCCATTGGGAACTGGGCATCTGGGTGCTGGAGACAGAAACACTTCTTAAGCTGATTTCAGTTAAGCCTGCAGCTTTTGAGGGATGTGTTTCAGACCTGGGGCTGTGGTTGTAGCAACCAAACATGTCTGGCACAACCAGGCAGGGTTCTGACGTCCCAAGGTGCTAGGGAAAAAGGGGTCAGGTGTAGTCTCAGCACATCAATTGGCAGTCCCAAGGGGGTCTCTGTGATCCAACCCGTCACAGGGGAAGATTGACAAAAGTATTGCTAGTATTGCAGCATCCTTGAGGAAATCAATAGATTTTGAATTTGTCACTGTGTGTGACATCCAAATATGCTCAGTGAAGAGCAGATGGCTTCCAGACACTTGCAGAATGAGAAAAGTGAGAAAATGAATGTGGCAACAGCATCGGCAGCAACAGACGCTTTGCTGGAAGGGATCCGAACAAAGTGTTGGAAAGACAATTTTATAGCTTCTTTCCAAAAGGTCTGAAAACTATCTAATTCAGTTGAGGTTGACTATGTCGAACCACATTGTTTCTAGACATGGAATCACACTGAGCTAACAAGACAATACAAACTGGGAAACATCCTGTGGAAATAACTTTTTACTATTCTTCTCTCAGACTGCCAATAAGTGCATTCTCACATTGTCAATGACTGACAATTCTATTCACTAGGACAAAAGACACTTTAGAAAAGCAGATGATCAGTAAATCAGATATTTCTAGTTGCTCTAATGCAATGTTTCTCAATCTTTAGAACGCTAAGCCCTCTTTCAGGGGAATGAAACCGATTGCATAATCCCGGCAAATCAGCCATGTTGTTGTTAAAGGCCTACACATCTTAATTTCTACACCTTCTACATAGGGAAACATTGGTGTAGATCTTAAAATAATAGAATCTCAGAAAGGTAGGACTGAAAGGGATCTTGGCAGATCATTTACTCCAGACCCCGGCACTGAGTCAGGACAAAGTATTATCTAGATCATCTCTGACAGGTGTTTGTCTAAGTGGTTCTTAAAAACCTCCAATGATGGAGATTCCACAACCTCCCTAAATAATTTGTTCCAGTGCTTAACTACCATTAAAGTCAGGACGTTTTTTTTAAAGTGTAGCCTAAATCTCCCTTGCTGCAATTTAAGCTCATTGCTACTTATCTTGTTCTAAGTAGATAAGGAGAACAATTTATCACCATCCTCTTTATAACAATTTTTTACTCATTTGAAGATCAGGTCCCTCTTAGTCTTCTCTTCTCCAGACTAAACAAATCCAACTTTTCTAGCCTTTCCTTATAGGTTAAATTTTCTAGACCTTTAATCATATTTGTTGCTCTCCTCTGGACTCTCTCGAATTTGGCCACATCTTTCCTGAGGTCTGGTGCCAAGAACTGGACACAATACTCCAGTTGAGGCCTTATCAGTGCAGTAAAATCATTACTTCTCGTGTCTTGCTTACAACTTTCCTGCTAATACATCTCAGAACAAGGTTTGCTTTTTTTTGCAACAGTATTACATTGAAGACTCATATTTAGTTTGTGATCCACTACAATTCCCAGATCCTTTGCTGCAGTATTCCTTCCTAGGCAGTCATTTCCCATTTTTTTCCAACTGATTATAGTAACTTCTCATTGAAAGTCGTTCCGGTAATGTTGTTTTGTTGTTACACTGCTGATCATTTAGGGAACATGCTCATTTAAAGTTGTGCAACACTCCCTTATAATATTTGGCAGCCGCCTGCTTTGTCCACTGCTTGCAGGAAGAGCAGCCCATTGCAGCTGGCTCTTGGGGGCTTGAAACCAGGGTGGACCAGCAGCCCCCCTATCAGTTCCCCACTTCTATAAGTTCCTTGTGTAGCAGCTGCCCAGCAGGCTATCAATTGTCAGCAGTTCATTTATCCTTCCTCTCACTGCCATGTGCTCTGCCTTGGAGCTGCTCCTGGGAGACTCCTTTTTACTGTGCAGGGGTGGGAGAAAAAGAGATTAATGTCAGGGTGTTCCCCTCCCTCCTTCTCCTGCACCCCACTTAACCCTTCTCCATATAGAGCAGGATGAGGACACAGATGGAGAGAGAAAGAGGGTGCTTGGGGCAGCAACTGCTGTCTCAACTTCCTGATCGACTTAAAAAGACAATGTATTTGAGTGGGGTCAGCATACTTAAAGGGGCAATGCACATTTCTCTCTCTTTCCCGCACATACAGGGTGTAAGTCTCTGTTTCCTCCTACCATGCTGTCTTCCCTCCCTCAATTCATGCTGCCTTATAGAGTCTGAAGCTACATTAACAACGTGTTAACCTTTGAGGGCTCAGCCAAAAGTCAGTTCTTCATTTAGCAGTAAGGCATTCCCTGGGAAATCTCACCCTCTTCCACCCTTTAACTTCACCACCTCTACCAAGCTTCACAATCATCATTGCTGTGTACAGTATTAAATTGTTTGTTTAAAATGTATACTGTGTGTATATATTAGTTTTTTGTCAGGTGAACAAATTTTCCTGGAATCTAACCCCCTCATTTACATTATTCTAATGGGGAAATTGGATTTGCTTAACATCGTTTCGCTTAAAGTTGCATTTTCAGGAACATAACTACAACGTTAAGCGAGGAGTTACTGTATTGCTTCCTAAGTGCAGTATTTTGTATTTGCCCCTACTGAATTTCATCCTATTTATTTCAGACCATTTCTCCAGTTTGTCAGGATTGTTTTGAATTCCTATCTTGTCCTCCAATGTGCTTGCAACTCTTCCCAGTTTGGTATCATCTGCAAACTTTATAAGTGTACTCTCTATGCCATTATCCAAATAATTTACAAAGACATTGAATAGAACTAGACCCAGGACAGATCCTTATGGGAACTCACTTGATATGCCCTTCCAATTTGACTGTGAAACATGGTTAACTATGCTCTCTAAGTACAGTTTTCCAACCAGTTATGCACCTGTAGGATGGGAAGATTTTTGATAGCCCAGAATGCAGTAACATACCTAGACCATTGCCAGCAGCAGGGATACCAATTGTTATGCTTAGTGCTGAAAGAAGCTAAAAGGAAGCCTTTCTGAAACCTTAGCACGACTAACAGACCAGGAGGGGCACTGGGAAGTGGGTGACCACAAGTAGTAAACATGACCCTGTGCTCCCCTGACTTGAGCTTTTTGCCGAAGCATGCGGTTTTGCAAGACAGAAAGTCTGGCAATAGTTAACTATTACTATGTGCAATACAGCTGGTTAACTGATGGAAAATTCCCTGCCTGACAGGCTGGAAAAGTCCACACTTAACTTCTGCCCAGCAGTTTTTATGATGAACAAGCTATGTAATATTAACACATTGGGTATAAAAAGAGGAAGAAACCTGAGCTCGGTGGACACTTGAACACCTTCAAGTTCCATGGCAGATGGAAGGCTGATCACTGGACATCTACAGAAATCCACTTAAGACCTCCTTAAGACTTTGGGCAAATATTAATCTGGGGTTCATTGGGGGTGTTCTACTAACCTGTTGTGGATATGCGTATGGGTTGGAGATTAAATAAAGTAGAAGCTTTGAGTGAAAAGCACTTTTGTTTGCCTGCTTGTCCCCACTGATTTATTTCCTGCCACTGCCTCGCAAAGACTAAAGTTACCAAGAGCTTTGGGTTCAGCAAAACCCCTCATAACAGACCACTTTATACCGTGTTCACCTAGGCTATATTGATTGCTTATAAAAAGGTCATGTGAGTATCAAAAGCTTTACTAGAGTCAAGATATATCACATCTACTTCTCCCCATCCACAAATTCTTCAAAAATCCATGTTGACTGTTACTTATAACTTTATTATCATCTAGGTGCTTGCAAATTGATTGGTTTGATTATTTGCTCCATTGTCTTTCTGGGGATGGAAGTTAAGCAGACTGGTCTATAGTTCCCTGGACTGTCTTTATTCCCCTTTTTACAAATAGGTATCATATATGCTCTTTTCCAGTGCTCTGGGATCTCTTTCATCCCCCCAGGAATTCTCAAAGATAATTGCTAATGGCTTGGGCCCTACTAAATTCAGTCCATTTTAGTCAATTTCATGGTTTCAGATTTTACACCTAAAATTACAGGTGGAACCATGGGGGTCCTGACCCAAAAGGGGCTCCTGAGGGGTTGCAAAACTGCTGTAGGAGGGGTTGTGGGATTACTATCCTTGCTTCTGTGCTAACTTCAGAGCTGGGCTCTGAAGGCAGCAGTCACAGAGCATGCTGAAGTAGCAGGAGGTAGCCTGAGGTGGGTTTAATCTCTCCCTCCCCCGCGAGAGTGGCTGTGCAGGGGAAGAGGAAGTCCTGTCTTTCTCCAGCCCCGGCTGGACTAGTAGTTGGAGCCCAGTCCTCCCCTTCGCCCTTCCAATAGCTAGATTTCACAGTGGAAGATCTGATTTCATGGTCTGTGACATTTTTTTCATGGCCATGCATATGGTGGGGCCCTACTAATTGCTCAGAGATCTCTTCGGCCAGTTCCTTATGTATTCTAGGATGTATTTCATTAGACCCAGTTGACTTAAAGACATCTAACTAGTTTAAGTAATTCTTAACTTGTTCTTTCCCTATTTTAGCCTCTGACCCTATCCCACTTATGGTAGTCGTCCAATCACTGCTAACCTTTTTGGTGAAAACTGAAACAAAAAGGCATTTAACACTTCAGCCATTGCTGCATTTTCTGTTATTGTTTTTCTCTCCTCACTAAGTAATGGGCCTACTCTGTCCTTGGTCTTCCTCTTGCTTCTAATGTACTTGTAAAATGTTTTTTGTTATCCTTTATGTCCCTAGGTAGTTTGATCTTGGTTTGTGTCTTGGCCTTTCTAATTTTGTCCCTACATGGTGTTGTTATTTTATATTAATCCTTCAGAATTTGACCTAGTTTCCACTTTTTGTATGATTTTTTTGTATGAGCTTCAGGGATTTGAGAATCTCCTGGTTAAGCCAGGGTGGCCTCTTAACGTACTTACTATATTTCCTATGCATTGGGATAGTTTGCTTTTGTGCCCTTAATAATGTCTCTTCCTATCAACTCTCTTGAACTCTTTTTTTCCCCTTAAGACTTGCTTCCCACGGATTTTACCTACCAACCCTTGAATTTGCTAACATGTCTTCTTGAAGTCCATTGTCTTTATTCTGCTGTTTTCCCTGCTATCATTTCTTACAATCATGAACTCTACCATTTCATCATCACTTTCACTCAAGCTGCCTTCTCCCTTCAAATTCTCAACCAGTTCTTCCCTATGTCAGAATCAAATCTAAAACAGCCTCTCCACCAATCACACTTCCCGCCTTCTGCAATAAAAAGTTGACTCCAATGCATTCCATGAACTCGTTGGACAATCTGTACCGCGTTGCATTACTTTCCCAGTAGATATCTGAATAGTTGAAGTCCCCCATCACCGCCAAGTACTGCAATACTTCCTCTCTTTAACTTACGTGTTTTGAAGAGCAGTGTTGTGGTAAACAACATGTAAAGTACCACCATGGGCATCTGCATTAGCAGCCATTGCAGTGAATGGGGGCAGTTCATACCTCTTGCTTCGAGCTTTCTGCTGACTCAGGAAAACACTGCTGCACTGGTCACATTTGGGTCATATTCTGAAGGTTTTCTTCACAACTATAGCAAATAAAGATGTGAAGCTGAGACTCCAGAGAACAACTGAGAGCTCTGTCTGTCCAAAGTGGAATAAGGGCAATTACAGTGATGGAAGGAGAAGGGAGATGTTGGCTTTTTATGCCCCAAAACAATCAAGATAAATTTTCTGCACTGCTCTGATAAAGTGGCCATGATGGGGGATGATATCATCCTGGGGCAGGTTATCATCCAGCCTACTCCCTGGATTACTTCCTAATGCATCACAGCCTCTCCAGAGGCATGGTGAAGGCCTGGTTTATGGCTCAGAAAGCATCCCCCCCCCAGAAGGGGGTCAGGAGATTCCTTTTCCCAATCACAGGCAGCTACTCCACTGTCTCTTCTGCGGGGGGTTGCAGCTCTGAGTTAAGGTTGGTTTCGTGGCTGTATGGGGCTCCTGTTGGATTCTTGTAGTACCTACCAGTGCAGGTCTGCTCCTTCACACTGCACACCCTGACTGACCTGTGATGTGCCCTTTAAACTCCATCTCCACTGACAGCACACCCGGAAGACAAGGTTGGGTGGAACCTCCTTTGACCAGAGCTGCTCCTAAAACCCCTTGTTTCCCAGCATGGGGTTCATACTCCCATCACACTGGCATAAGGGAAATCCTTCAGTGGAATAGAGCCAGTAGAGCAGCTGTGCACACCCACCACTTATGGCCACTAGGGGAGAAGGTGAAGTCTAGGGAGAACGGGATACAGCTGGAGCACCCCTATACTTCAGCTATTCCTGGCTACTTTTAGAGCTCATCGGGGCTACGGGCAGAGGCTACTCAGATTTAAACTGGGACCAATGCAGACCTGCCCAGCCCCAGAATCAGTAAGCACCTAAGATGCCAACAAGCCACTTTTATTTCCACTCTGCAGCTCAAACCCTGCATAGCTTGACCGGACTAAGAACCAGGGCCTCTAACTCCAGAATTTACCAATGCTACTTACCAGTCACCTTGGGGAGTCGCTTAATAATGGGTAGTCCACACTGAATGTCCTATTTCTGTACTATTCCAAAAGAAATGGCTATTTTAAGAAAGCATGTGGAGCCTGCAGGCCACTACAAAGACAGTGAAATGCTGCTGGATGCCAGCACAGTTGAGCTGCACAAAAATAAGCAGTTGTGATATCAAGATGTCTAACAGGCAACAGCTCAGAGTTTTAACGGTAAGCCATTCTGAATTGAAACACTAAGTAGTTTGAGGATCCAACAGGAGGAGAATATTCACGGGCCAAATTCTGGTCTCTCTTACACTAGTGCAAACCTGAAGTAACTCCCACTGCCTTCACGGTATGTTAAGTACTACAGTGATGAGAGAAGTATAAAAGAGAAACACACAGTATTTGCAGAGGAAATGTGTGTGTGCGTGTATGTTAAAAATTCACCTTCCACGAATATTTCCAATATCTGTTCAAAAGTTGCTGTTTCTGCAAACATTCCTGCCAGCAAAATAATTTGCTACAACAGCCAAGGAAAGTGAATGCCAAAAGGAGTGTGAACACAGCCAACATAAATTCCACTTTTTTTATCCAAGCGAATATTCATGGAATGTTTTTTTGAGGTGTTCGCCCAGCTTTACTATTGATATCCTTGTGCTAGGATTAGTGGAAAATGGATGTTTTTAAACAAATATAACTCGATCCACCTCCTTTCAATATTAAAATTCCAAAAACAGCCCTCCAGGCTAAGCATTACCAATTTTTTTCCATGGAACTAATAGAAACCCTGGAGAAATGAAATCTAGCCATAAGAGAAGTGGCCGTAATGCCACTAGAGGTCACTCTAAGAATTAAGTCAGTACAATGCATACTTCTAGTAGTAACTGTGAGCTCTTACAGAAATAGATTGTTGTTGCTTCACCTTTCAAACACAAATAGCCAGAGGAACAGAACATACTGTAATATTGTAGCATAATCAAAATTGTGCAATATTAAGAGAAATTGCTCTTTTGTACCATTTCCATTCATGCCATCATCCCTAGGTCACTCGGTAGCAGTACATACTGACAGAGCAAACTGCTTCTGTTTTGCTTAAAATTTAGTGAACTTTAAAGATTGAAAAACTCAGTTATGTGTAAATATATGCACACACATATAGAAATAGATAGGAAATACCAAATGACAAGGCCTTCTTTTGACACTTAGCTGCACAGGGCAGACTTTTTTTGGTTATCTCCTGCCACTGAAGAGAAAATAATACTTAAACTTTTGGACTGTTTAGTAGACAATAGTTGGATTGTTCCTATAGGAGCCTTTAAACAGTTTATTCATAAGACATTGACTTTCACAGCCAGAAATGATTATGTTAAATCAGATCATTTTTATTTCAATTAAAGCTGTTATCCTCTATGGACTGCCTTGGATCTGTGTGGGAAAACTACCACTTTTCTCAGCTTCTGCCATTTTGTGATTGAAAACACTTGTGTGTCATTCTGTCAAGGCATTAGTACAGACAGAGAACTTGTTTCTTCACATGAACCATTTTAAAATGGTTTCTCAATTATGAAAAATAAGGCAATGGAAGAAACCGAGCTCAGGTTAGATTGAGGGAATAAGCATGAGGTAAACCAGTGTTTCCCAAAGTATGAAGTGTCCTTTCTACACAGAAATATGGGAAGAACTAGTTGAGAGAATCATGGACAGACCTTTCAACTGTTCTCCAGAATATTTAAAATCAAGCACATCTCTAGTTGCTATGGCTGCACAGAAAACTTCAAAACATGACCTAAGTATAATTGATTCAGCAACCTCTGCCTGAGTTTGCAGAGACCTTGAAACAATAGCTCTGAGGCGTGAACTGTTCTATTCATTTCAATGGATGCTAACTACTGCTGGGAGTGTAACTCAGGGGTCTCCAAACTTTATGAGACGAGGGCCATATTAGATTTTTGAAGGGGCTTTGTGAGCCAAAGTGACTGAGGGGGTAATTAAATATATATGCAAAATATATGCAAATTGTAAAAAAACACTACTGTGTCAGTGTTGCATTAAATTCTAAATCAGGTTGGGGGGACAGACACATCGAAGCCGCTGGACAGATCCGGCCCTCGGGCTGTAGTTTGGAGACCCCTGGTGTAACTCATATAGTTCACGGGTAACTCCTAAAACAAAACAAGCAAGCAAACAAACAAAAACTAAACAATATGACCACAACAACCAACCAACCACAAACACACAACCCAAAAACCCAAAACCTTTAAAAAAAAAAAAAGAAAAAGAAATTGGCAAATCCGAAAGTTGGAAAATAAAGTTGTGTGTGTGTGGGGGGGAGGGGGGTCCAATTAAATGTTTTGTTTATATTTTGACCTTTTAAAACATTTTTAGTTGTTTTGTAAATAAAATTAAAGGAAATTTTGAAACAAAAAATAATGTTGAACCTAAAAAAAAATAAAAATATTTTGTTTAAAAATTCCAAATGTTTCATTATGACATTTTTTAAAAAGTCATTTTCCAATCAAACAATTTGGTGAAATCAACACAAATTTCAAAATATTTCTAGGTTGAAAAATCTGCATTTTTCACCCCCCCAAAAAAATTGTGAAAAATTTCATTCAGCTCTAATGCTAAAATCACCTGCCAATTATAGTACTTCAAATGTTAGCACTGTATATTATTTCACTGTCCATCAAAACATTTAAGAAAGGACAAGCAGCTTCATTATATGAAGCTCTAAAATACATAAAATCATTAAGAATTACATGGAAGGATAAAAGCAGGGTGCAATTGGTTTCATTTCTTAAAGGGGTGTTCAAAGTTTTCAGAAGTCAAGCAAAAATGATGCAAGCAAAGCTACAGAGAGTTATGGCAAAGGTCACATACTCCAACCTGCATGATCATGTCTCATCTTAATCAAATGCAGGAGTAAACTGCACTAAAGACTCCTGCTAACAACGTTTGCCAGAGTTGAGAACTCTGAATCAGACATAGGAGATGGCAGTTGACATCTGGCTGTGTGGACCCAAGGAGATCAACGGACAATGGGAAATTAGTTAACCATCTAGGACTCCCCCAGTCATTTCACATAGAGTGGGGAGTGGGGTGCTTAAAAAAAAAAGTTTTGCTCAGCTGCTCAATGGGATTGGGAGTGTTCCCTTCAAGACTAGAGCATGAACACCAAGTTTCTCATCAAGCCTAGTTTCAACAGCTAAGTTATAAATCCCGGCAAAAGAGAGTTTTGTAATAAACATGCTCATAAAACAAGACACTCTGACTCTGAAACTAAAGATAGATTCCTGATAGCTAAATCTGCCACCCTTACGCAAATTAAATCATACCTTCCTCTACAAGCAGCTCTATTGAAAACATGGTATAACTCACAGAGATATATATTACATAATGGCCAAAAAAGGTGGTGGAATTGGGCTCTAAATGAGTATCTCTGGAAGCAGGGGCATTTCTCATTCACTGACTAGTGTTACTATTTCCTACTGTGTTCAGCAGACTCTTAACAGTGGTACAAGGGATTTAAAAATGTATATAGAAAATGAATGTAGAAAATTGGGATGAAGAATGGAAGAGAAGGTGAGAAAAAAGAGAGCAAATGGAGCTTGTTGAAGCAAATGAGGATGCACGGAACTTGTGAACTCTTATGGTACATCCCAGTATTGGAAAGAGAGAAATAAGTAGGTTCCAGGTTAGTTGAGCAAGTGAGTTAGCTGCTCTTGGTGTGTTTCTTTGTTAAGTGGACATCTAAGCACTATTGGTGGTCTATGTACCGGAAGGTGTGACATTTACAACAATATTTTGGACAAACCTTAGTGAATTAAGTCAAAGTATCTTAGGAGGTAATTGTATTAAAATGCAAATATTTATGTATTATTGTGGAATGGTATGTAACGTTTTTTAAGGGAGAGTCAGGACTGCTGTAAACACTGCAAAGTATTACGTGCGTCAAAGAACTCTGTTGAAACAATGAACCAGACAAGATTGAGCTTTAAGCTGAGTGGAGGTTCCTAGGAAACATTAGGAAGAAGGGAATGCAAATTACTCATTTTGAGAGACATCCATTTAAAGTTGCACCTTGAAGAGAAACTCACTGTATGGCTGATTACCTATTCATGGCCTCTTCAAAGCCCAAACTGGATAAACTCACTAATTCACTGGGATGGTGGTTCTAAGCTGAAGCTACCCTGAACTTGTGATGACGGGTCAAACCCCTGTGAGAAGTCTGAAGGGTTAAATCATCCCTGTTGGAATTGGGGGTGACCTCTGGTAAGCTTATTAGTATGTGTGTAGGTTGTTTTATTGTTTTTTAAATTTTTTCTCTGTAATGCTTTTACTTTAAGATGGGGTGCCAGAACTGGCAGTGAGGGGCTGACTGGGGGACCATAGTTCCACCCACTTTAAAAAGTGGGAGGGCCATGCCTGCCCATTTTTTAATATGGGTATCATTGGGGGGGGAAGTGTTGCCCCCCCCAAACTGCATGCCTTGGGCAGGCATGGAATGGCACCGGCAGGGGCTGTGCTTTGCGGCAGGGCATCTGCTGCAAAACACAACTCCTGCCAGTGGTGCCAGCCTCTTCCTGGTTGGGGTGGGCAAGGTTGTTCTTAGACTCCCCTTGCCATGAGGCCCAGCCCATGCCCTGCCCTTGATCCTTTCTCTTGCCCCTGAGGCCCCACCCCTGGCCAGGCTAAAAGCCAGAGCCGGGCCATGGTAAGAGCCACCTAGGGAGCCTGGGCCCCTCCACCTGCCCTGGAAAGCACACCACAGGGATGGGGACCTAGTGTGGGACTGCACTCAGGCCCCCCGCCTAAGGCAGGGCAGCCTGGGATCCCTTGGTGGCTCTCACCGCAGCCTGGCTCCGGCTTCCGACCTGGCCAAGGGGGGAAGAGAAGGACGAGGGAGTGAGGCCATGGGGAGGCTCAGAACCTCTTGGCCCACATCTACCAAGGTTCCATTGCTCTCGCCTTAAGAATAAATGTACTTGCTTATAAAGGGCTGTATGGTAACTTAACTGTGGCAATTACGCTGTATCCTATCTCGGAGGAAAGAAGTGAAGCAGGCCTGCATAGGCAGTCTGTGTTTTGTTGTGGAGATCACAGTATAGTCAAGGAACTGTTCAGCCTGGAAATACCCACATCAGACTGGGAGGAGATACCTATATCTCTCCTAAGAGGCAATGACTGGGGAGCCGAAGAGTGGGTGCCCTTGCTGTACCACAGAGGGAGAATACAGGTGCAGCTACCCTGAACTGTCATAGAAATCACTGGAAACTGGTGCTTTTACTAATGTAAATACTGAGCCTTAAAAACAAAAAAATGTGCAGAAAAGGCCTGGTTAGAAGACAGCACTTATTTCATAGCTGCTGTGCATGAACTGACATTGATCACCATTTATAATTGTTTCACCTGCAACATTTTGGATAAAACAGACTAAAAGATTATCTAGTTTCACTGTGACTTTTATAAGTCACTGTGGGTTTGAATCTCTGTGTTACTCCAGCTTTATGTTAATGCAACGCCAATGGTTTTATTGTCTTCAAGGGAGTTACAGCTGTATAAAACTTGGAGTAACATAGTGGAGAATGAGACTCTATAGTGTACTGGAATTTCATCTGATAGCACCTTGTGATACTACTGACCACTGAATCATATCAGACGTACCTATGCCTTCCCACAGCACAGCAAACCCAGGAGAATGCTTTTCCTTTCTCTGTAGTAATAGAAGCATATTAGTGTTCCATACTAGGTTGTTGTGCTACTTTAGGACTGTAATCCTGGGTACACTCATAAAAAGACAGATTTAACATGAAACAGAGAGTGAAAAAGTAGAGCAGAGAGAGACAGTAGAGGGCTTGAGATATAGAAAATACAAGAGCAAAAGGGTGCTGATAAGACAGGGAAAAAAGAGAATAAGAGGGTGAAAAGGAGTTATCTGAGGCTAAATTTACACTTAATCTTATGTCAGCAAAATATATGTAGCTCAAGGTGCGAATATTCCACCCCACTGAGCGATATAAGTAACACCAACATAAGCGTTGGTGTGCACAGCACTGTCAGTGGGAGAGTTTCTCCTGCTG
Source organism: Sternotherus odoratus (assembly GCA_032164245.1). Taxonomy (NCBI): domain Eukaryota; kingdom Metazoa; phylum Chordata; order Testudines; family Kinosternidae; genus Sternotherus; species Sternotherus odoratus. Next base: position 122,595,559 of record JAVMKO010000003.1, read on the forward strand.
ACATAGCTTATGCTGCTTGCAGAAGTAGATTTTTATGCCGATGAGAGAGGTGGAAAGGGAAAAAGGAAAGCAGGAAGACTGGAAGAAGAGAAAAGAAAATGTTAATCTGGTCATTTTGGACTTGTTTCTGCCACCGTTCGTCATGCTTAGTTATACGCTTCTCTGTGAGTGTTCTGATTAAAAAGAATGGGATTATTTGCATGGTAAAGTCCTACTGAGTATTAGTAAGGATGGCAGAATTAGACCTTTTTGCAATTTTATGCAGTTTCTTCTTTACAGAGGCAGAAGATCAGAACAATCTGATGTTCTTTGTCTCCACTGAAACTCCCCATCTGACTCTTTGAGTGCTTTGTCAATATGTAGAAAATGGTGATTTAAAAGATGAGACAGCTAGGAACAATTGGCCGAGCAGGGAGGTTTCCTTCAATGAGAAATCCACATCTGAAGTAAGCCTATTAGGGAAAACAGATCAGCAATGTTTAAAATCCAACTAAAAGAGCTCCTTAAAGACCATAAAAGTGCTTTAAGTAAAAAATAAAATAAAATAGAACAGGCAGCTGGAAGATGTTAACACTTGGATTCTAATGGAAATGGTATGTGTTATTTTATATAGGGATTTCTACCAACTTTTAATGAGGCTTCCTACCAAGCCCTTGATGGATTTATGGTCATCAAGAAAGATTCTAGGGGAATTGAGACCTGCTATTCTCTAGAAAAAGATATGTTGAATAAGATAAGGAAGCAAATGAGGCGCCCCAATTCACAAAATAAACATTAGGTCAAAATGCACAGAATATTTAAAAGGCTCAATGAACGAAGGAAAAAAAGTCTGGAAAATATTTGGTGTGGTCCAGATTTAGTGATGATAAGCATGCAGCAATGTTCAAAACAAAAGCCAAAACCCGCTGGCGGCACATTACATTGAGGAAAATTGATGGAATATTCACAATGCTGAGTATAGCTGGCAGAGTCGCTGCTGTGCCTTTTACCCCGAGGCCTTTAACAAAAAGTCCATACTTACCTTTTTTATGAAAATCAGTTAAATAGTTATTTAAAATTGCATTTTCCCCATTATTTTCTATGTACAATAAGGAGCCATAAAATATTTGAGACAAGGCCAGATGTTACAATGCAGACTGGAACACACAGTTGGAGTGTACGTATTTTTATTTCTTTGAAACACTGAATTCTCAGAGACAGCAGTGACATGGGTTACCTTGGAACAACTTTAAATGCAACATATTTAGTCAGATGCTCAGGTAGTTCTACTGAAGTCAATGGAGCTACATAAACATACATCACCTGAAGATTTGACCCAGTGAATCTACTTTGATTTTTCCCAGCTGGTTCATTGCATCTTACACACTTGAGTAGTTTCACATGGCAGAAGAGTACCAAGTATTTACTTGACAAATCAACCATCATAATAGATTCATATTATCTCTTCCTTTGTATGTCCCAGAGCATTCTCCTGTGTCATCTTTAGAATGTAAAATCTTTAGAGCAAGGCATGTCTTCAATTCTTATATTGTATAACTCTGAGCAAAATTAAAATACGTAAAAGTCTATTTGAATTGCATTAAAGAAACAAATCAGATTTTAGACTGATGATACCATCCTTAGCTTGCACTCCAGGAACTGAACAGGGCAAGTTGAGGGAGAGAGCCTTAGTTTAGCATTTTTTAGTTTTTAATGATTTGTCCCACAGCATAGATATTCTGGAAAAATATTTTTGCATTTAATTTATTTTTATAAAAAGGTAAAAAACCAGGAAAGGATATGAGGGGGAATATTGCTAGTAGAGAGTATCTTATGGTACCTCAGTCACAACCCCCTAGAAAGCTGTGACTGTTGGTTCCATGCACACGCTCCCTTATGAAAATGAACATTTAGTATGACATTATATAAGGAACAGAGAGGTAGCCTGGAATTGCAGAAGTGACAAAGAGTCCTGTGGCACCTTAAAGACTAACTAAAGTATTGAAGCATAAGCTTTCGTGGGCTAATACCCACGATGCATCCGATGAAGTGGGTATTAGCCCACGAAAGCTTATGCTTCAATACTTTAGTTAGTCTTTAAGGTGCCACAGGACTCTGTCGTTATATAAGGAGTTACAGCCCCACTCCCCTCAACTCCTAACTTCAGCAAGGAAAGAGGGCAGAGCTCACTATCACTCCCCTTTTTCACTTTGGCAGATGCACTGGTATATTATTTTGCAAATAGTTTATGAATATTTGTCTAGCTTTATTTTTAAACATGAACAGCAGTGTAGCATTAAGTGAAACTGTATCATTGCACTAGGGTGACCAGATAGCAAATGTGAAAAATCGGGACAGGGGTGGGGGGTAATAAGAACCTATATAAGAAAAAGACCCAAAAATCGGGACTGTCCCTATAAAATCGGGACATCTGGTCACCCTACATTGCACTAGCATGTAGGTCAGTCCATCAGCTGGTTGGCTTCTGATAGGGGCCATCTGAATCTGGAAAGAAAACCAGATTCAAATGCTGTCTATCTTATAAGAGCAAGATATTAGTTACTGACCTGCACAGCCACTTCCTTAACTATGTGGGAAAGGGGAACTTCATAAGATGTAGCCCAGTCTTGCACTGGCTCTGCTCCCCATTGCCAGGAAGAACAGAGTCTCAGCCCTGGACCTCTCTCTGAATGAAGAGACTCTGAAGGTATTGCAGGTGGACTCTGGAACTGTGACTAAACTGATGCCCAGTCTCAAAACAAACTGAAGGCCAGAATCAATTGAAGTTCAGATCTAAGAAGGGCCCAGAAGGCAAAAGGTCTAAGGATTGAGAAGGTTTGGATCTGTTTGCTCCTGGTTTAGTACCAGTAAAACTACTGGTTAATATTTTAGAAGACATGATTTACAAGGTTTTTGCATCATTTCCCTCACCCCATATAAAGTCAGTTGCCACGTTGGTAAAAGCTTTGGCAATGCTCATGTATGCCATGAAAATTGGATGGATGGCCTTTACACAATATATGAGCCAAGAGAATAACTGATTTTTCAGTTTGCTGGCAGTTCTGAAAAATAAATTGTTTTGGGTTGTACCAAATATGAAAATTCTGAAAGAATGAAAATCAGTGTCAGACTGAATAAAACATCTAGTTTGACCCAATTTTTTTTGTTTCCAGATGTTTTTAAATGGCTCGATGAACAAAACAGGAGGAAGTGGTAGTGCTGCTGATGTACCTCTTACAACTTTTAGCTCGGTGGTTAGGGCACCCATCTGGGATGTGGAAGACCCAGGTTGAACCCATCTCTCTCTCCTTCCAGGCAAATGCCCCTTTGACAATAGGCTATTTTTAGGTGGATCTCTCTCAGTCATTGAGCAAGAGACAAAGCGAGAATGACTCTATAACCTCTTGGTTAGGGCATTCACTTAGGATATGGGCTACTGAAGTTCCTGCTCCACAGCCCAAATGAGAGCCCTAATTTGGCCAAAAGTTATGATGGGACACCACCACCACTACCATTTCCTCCTCTTATTTTGTGAGTCAAGCTCCCCTGCCATTTTTTTTTTTTAGTTTTGGGTTTACTAAACCTGCTTTTTTGGAAAATATTCATCTGAAAAATTTTGCCCAGCTCTACACAATACGAGAAAAAATGCATCAATTATTGCAGAAAATTCATAATCCAAAACCTAAAGCCCCGATAATGTTTTGTTTGGCCTCCATAGCATGTATTATGTTCACACTGTGTAAACACTGGGAATTGCCCTGTCTTCCAAATGCACTATTTATTATTCATACAAAAATATGCTGCTCTTACCTAGAGCTGCCTTTTGCATGTGCCGCTGGGTTATCTCTCCTTTCAGATAGTCTGTGAAAGACACAAAGTGCAAAGGGTTAAAGAGCTTTCAAACTCTCAGAGGTTAATGAAGTCATACTTGCCTCTTATCATTTGAAATTTCCCATGAAGCCAGACAAATTACACTGGTCCACAGGATAGGAAGTGCTCCAGGTTAGCCTTCCCCAACTTATCTACTGTAGCTAAACTGGAGCCGGTATCTTTCAGTCCCATATATCCTAAAAACATAATTTTGTTCAATAAGAAACACAGGAACTTAAGCTATCTTCTGTCAATGAAGTCAAGCACTGACACAGGATAATGCTCTCCTGCTACTAAATACAAGAGAAGACCTAAGAAGGCAGAGAATTCCAAGTTGTCATCCAAACATTCTTAAAGATTCTACAGATGGAAAAGAGCTCCTAGGGTCATCCAGTCCATCTCTCTGCCAGTGCAGAACTGGTTCCTCATTGGTTTTCTCATGTTTTGTTTGGACCAATTTTAAATGCCCCATGTAATAAAGTTTCCACAACTTCCACCCCTTGATATATTTCACTATCAAGATGTCACATATTCATAGTTTTCCCTTTCTTAATTTCATTATCTCATTATCCCTATGTCCCCATGCCACATACAATTCCCCTTCACAGTACTGTTATCAAGTGTCCTTTGATCCTGTGACACTGGTTTAGTGTAACAATTATTTCAAAACCGTAATTAGATTGCTGGATGAATAACCATTATTCATAAAAATGTAACGGATTAAAAAAATGCAATTTCAGCCAGTATGTGTGTTTTGAGAACAGGAGGGATTTTCTGTTTTCCCAAGATTTTAAATTAAAACAATTTCTAGGCAGAGATTTGAACATGTACTTTACTAAGCTATACTTCTGGATACTAGGAAAAGGAAAATGCAAACTTGAGGATTAATTTAGCTTTTCCATGCTGACCATAATGTCTAGTATGACGGCATCTATTTCAAGATAAAATTTATCTTTAGAATTTAAAATCAATTCTTTATAAATGTGCAGATATATGCTATGCTAATCACAACAAATTAAGCCATTAAAGATATCATGTGTATAAGAGGAGTGTCTTAGAGAAGAAGGAAAATGTAAAACATCAAAGATCTTTAGCACCAGGAAGCTCCATTGCCTGAGAATCAGTGAACCGTAAGAAGTTAAATGTTAACATAATAGAGAGTTAACATAATAATCCTTAAGCATTTAATAGTCTTATTGCAGTATGCCCCATATGCAATATTTTAGATTATAACAGCCAACCTATAACATATATTTGGTGGGTATGTCTCCACTGCAATCACAGGGTGTGATTACAGCAGCTTGCCTAGACATAGCCAAGCTAGCTTTAACCTAGCTAGCTTGGATACCAAAACAGGGAAGCCATGGAACCACGGGTTTCAGAGTTGCCTGCACTAATCTGCCCAGCACTCTGGGTGGCCATGCTGGAGTCCATGCTGCCACAGCTTCCCTGCTCTGGGACCCAAGCTAACTAAATTAAAGCTAGTGTGTATGTCTTCACGGGTGTGATTGCAGTGTAGACATATCCTATATGTTTCTTGGGATTTCTAATACACCTTCCCATGCCTTGTGTGAACAAGACACCATGAAGTCAGACTCCTGTGTACAGTGTAAAACTTTACTTTTTCCAGTGTTTTCTAACCAATCTATAAGCAGAAAGATTATCAAACCACAAGGATGCAAAGGTGTGGTGATTCTAGGGAAGAGGGTAGTTAAAAAAAGATATTTTAACATTTATTTAGAAAGGAAGAATGGTCACTAGCAGTACTCCACTCCCACCATCCTCAGCTGATCAGAGTGAGAAAAGTTTGTAGTATATTTGATTGTATAATACGTAATGGTGACTGAATAAGTTTCAAAGATGCTAATAACACTTTTGAACTAAGCATCAAATTTTGAATTTTTTGTTGAAAAATACAAATAGCTGACTTGTCCCAGAGCTAAACAGAAAGGAGTGTTTATGTTAGTAGGGTTTGGTCTACATTTAATAGTTTTACTGGTATAAGCTGTGATTTTCTTTTCACTGAAACACTTATATTAGTAAAAGTCCTAGCATGGACACTGTTATACTTGTATTAAGGTGACTTAGACATGGTCAACATTACAAACTTCTGCCTGGATAGTTATTTCAGTGAGGGGTGTGATGTGGGTATGATTTGTGACTGTCAGATTTGCGGCAGCAAAATCCCAAAGCGTAGACACATTTATCCCTGCAAAACTGTGCATATAGCTTGTTTCACTCAGGTGGGGTCTGGAAATTGCATTTTTGCTTGTTTAGGCGCATCCACACAAGGAGGCTCTGCCAGTATATTATACCAGTATAGCTATACAGGCAAAGCCTTTCAAGTGTAGACCTGGTCTTCTACTAATATTCTCATATGGGAGTAACTATACTAGTATAAAGCACCTTTATAACTGCATTCACACTGAAGAGGTTGTACCACATTAACTAAACTGGTATAGATAAAGTAGAACAACTGTCCAGTGTAGACAAGCCCTCAGACAGTTAGTAGCACTTGGGACAGATTGTCTGTTTTTTGTGAACCCAAAACTCCACATGAAGCTGTTAGGGGAAGGAGAGCCCACACTGTGATGCTCAGTGCCAATGGAAGTTTCCAGTACACAAGGGATATAGGATTGGTCCCTTTTTTGCAAGTGTTTTTCCAAATTTGACAAGGGCCCCAGGCTCTTCCTGTACTAAAGACTCTTATTAAAATTACTAGACAATTATAGATCTTTGAGTATCGAGAAGCAGATTCATTGAAAGAAATGCAAAAACGATCAAAACAACCCTCCTCCCTGAAACCCAAACCCTCAATCAAATGAACTGCTATTTTCAGTACTGATTTAACTGGAGAGAGCAGATCACAGTGAACTGGTTGTTATGGATAAAGATTCAGTTAAATAATTGTTCAAGACAAACATATTTTGTGCTTTGAAATCCTTAAAATACAACTCTGTTGGAATCAGAGAGGTAGCCGTGTTAGTCTGGAATAGCAGAGGTAACAAAGTCCTGTGGCATCTTAAAGACTAACTATAAAGTTTTGAGACGCTTCTCCGTGAAATATGATTAAACAAATAATTGCTTTTAAAAATAAATTTTTACTGCTTTGAATATTTAACTACTCATATGCTCTGTAGTGTGTCCCATTAGGTGATGTTGATCACACTGTTCTGAGCCAGGCAGTACATATACAACAATTTATAATATGATCTGACTAAAGTGTTATAATGTGATTAACTCAAAGCAATGCCTGAAATCCAAATATTTCTGGAAGCCAACTGTGGATCTGTATAGATTTAAATGCTGTCCTGGTGTAATCTGAAGAGCCTAGGGTGACCAGATAGCAAGTGTGAAAAATCAAAACTGGGATAGGGGGTAATAGGCACCTATGTAAGACAAATCCCTGAATACTGGGACTGTCCCTATATAATTGGGACGTCTGGTCACCCTAGAACAGGGGTGGGGAACCCATTTGGATATTTAGAACGCCATTCGCAGGCCACTTCCCCCCCACCCCAGGAAGCCCAGGCTGGCAACGGGAGCTGAGACCCCCGCTGGCAGGAGCCTCGGGGAAACTAAAGTGGCAGCGGGCGGAGAAGCGGCAGCGGGCTAAGCGCTCAGCCCGCTGCGGCTTTAGTTTCCCCGCAGGCTCCTGCCAGCGGGGGGTCTCAGCTCCTCCCCCCTCCCACTCCCAACCCAACCTCCTGCCCCCCATGCCTGACCCACCCAGCCCAGCCTCCCCCCCACCAAACCTCCTTCCCTCCCACACCCACGCCTCACCCACCCCATCCAGCCTAGTCTCCTGCCCCCCTCCCCGCTCGCCCAGCCTGGCCTCCCCCCACCGCCCCCCTGCCTGCCCCCCAGCCCAGCCTCCCCCCCCACACCCCTTTGACCCCTCCAAACCTATCTGCACACCGTCTCCCCCTGGCCCGTCTCCCGCCACCCGTGCCCTGCCCCGCCCGGGCCTACGTGGGGCGCCTGCTGGGTCCCGCTGCTCCGGACGCGACTCCTGGGAGGGGAAGGTGCAGGCAGAGGTCATCTAGTCCAACCCCCTGTTCCAAGCAGCACCAACCTCAACTAGGCACTCCCCCATAAGGTGGGTCCTCTCCCAAGGGGACCTGCCTTCTGTCCAGCAGCTCCCGGGCTGAGCGCCGTGCTTTGGGGAGAGCTCTCCCCTCCTTCTTGCTTTCTCCGCAGGGCAGAGGTGTGGCGGGGGAAGGGGTGGCCCCGGATCTGGGCTGGAGCTTCGCTTGGCCCTGCAGCTCTTATCCGCTCTGGGCCACCCATCGACATCACCCACCCCCTCCCTGGGCACTGCTGGCTGTGCGGCCCCCTTTCCCTTTCCCACCCGGCTCCCCACCTGGGAGTGGCTCCGCGGCGCTCGGGGGAGGGTGCACGGCGCAGGAGGGCTCCTAAGGTGCAGCGCCTCCGGCCAAGGTCACGGCGCGGAGCCGCGGATCTGAAGAGAGGCGCAGCCCTGTCCCCGCTGCCCCCGCAGTGATTCCTGTCGAGGGCCAGGCGCTCTGTCCCGGGCGCGGGGTGGGGTGCTCGCTGAGGCTCCTGGCCGAGGGGCCAGCCGCCGCTGTGTGTGCCTAACCCCCTGGCGGGCGGCAGGTGCCGCTCCCCGTGGCGTCTCTGCCCCGAGAGCAGCGCCTCGCCCTCCGAGCTGCCCGGCCCTGCGCCGCAGCATGGACACGCCGCAGCCGGGGGGGGGGGGGGGCTGAGTGGAGCGCGGAGATGGAGACAGCAGCCGTGGAGCAACACCCCCCCAGCCCTCAGGGTGATGCTCTGCGGCAGCGTCGCGCCTGCGCACTCCCAACGCCAAGCGAGACCCGCCTGCGGGCCAGACCAAATGATTTTGCGGGCCGTATACGGCCCGGGGGCCGTAGGTTCCCCACCCCTGCCCTAGAAGATCCGTAAGGATTCCTTTCTGAAGGGTAACTCTCAGGGTATTTCTTCACTACCCACTGGGATTGATCTATTGGAGTTGACGGGGGAATGGCAGCAGTTGACTTGCCACTGTATGGATGGCCAGGTAAGTCGACCTAAGATACGCCAACTTCAGCTACACTATTTGCGTATCTTAGGTCAACCCCCCACCCCACCCCCAGTGTAGCCAAGCCTCAGATTAGGAATGATAATGCCATTGTCACAACATGAACAAGGTCTCCTAAAACTATCTGAATACACTGTTCATCAGCAAAAATAAAAAGTCCTGCTGATAATGGGGATTAAAGAGAAAACAAACTCCCATGTCTGATTTATGGTTTTAGCACACTAATTACTCTCTGACATTGCTGAAAACAGACTAGAAGATTAAAGTAGTGCACAGCAGTTTGAAAGAGCCACGAACGGAGTGACGGGGTCAGTTGAAAAAGTGAAACAAACAAGCAAGTAAATCAATGAAGAAGAGATCAAATTGGCAGAAGACAGCCTGAAATCAATACACATAAATGCCAGTACAAGACATCAGCGAATGGGTTTCTGAATTGCTGCCAAAGGGCTCAATCCTCAGGTGTCTTGAGTTTACTTTCAGCACTGCTGGGGGAGGATGGTAAAGGGCATGGGGTGGATTTAAACCACCTTGCTGCATCAACAATCTTGAGTTGGCCAGAGGCCGAAGAGGCTCTCCGTCTGAGAATATGTCTACTCAACAGCCAGGAGATGTGATTTCCAGCGCAAATAGATGTACATGTGCTGGCTTTGCTGAAGCTAGTGCCTAAAACTAGCACTGTAGTCACAGCTGCATGGGCAGTGGCTCAGCCTCCACTGTCACCCTGCTATTTTTAATATGCTAGTAGCATGATAGGGTGACCATATTCCCCAAAGGAAAACCAGGGTATCGCATGGGGCTGGCCCAAACCCACCGTCCTTGGGGCTGGCCTCAGCTGCTGTCCCCCCGCTTGAGGCTGTCAGTGGTCACTCAAACCCTGACAGGCCCCTGCCTCAAGGCTGTCACTGGTCATTCGAGCTCTCCCCCACCCCCACATTTAAAAGAGGGATTGTCCCAGCCAAAATGGGATGTATCATTACCCTATAGCAGGAGCAGAGCAAGTGTATGCATAAGTCTATCTAAACTGAGAATTACACATCTCAGCTGCTGTGTAGGCATTCCCAAACTTAGAGCAGTCCTAGGGTTGCTCTAAGTTATTCTGGCTGCAACCATCTCTTGTGCCAGCCAAGGATCTGGCAGAGTGCCATATGCTTTGCCTCCCTCCCTCCCATCCTTAGTACACCTCCTGTCCACCTCTGATATAACCCCTACATGGAGGTCTGAGGTGAGGTGGTGCGGAGATGTCTACATCGACTTCCCAACACACAATGATTCCTATGCTAAGGGGAATCTTTTGCTACTTCTTCATGGCAGCTTTCTAGCAACACAGAGCAGGGTGGAACAGCAGCCAAGGACTGAGCCCAAGATCTTTAATTATAAATATTGCTCATGTAAATCCTTGCATTTTTTTCTATTTATCTATGTCCTGGAGCTCGACAGACCCAGAGCCTGGTGTTTAAAAGACTATCCGGGATTAACAATGGAGGAGCAGGATGCATAGTTTATATTCACTGGCGCATCAGATTTTCTAACCAATAAAAAAGAGGGTAGGGACTGTGAAGAAATTGACTATTCTTCTTATGTGACTGACCATCCCTCTGAGCTCTTGGCTTGTGTACAGTTTGCCATCTGGCGAAAGAAACTCTGCCTCCACTTATTAATGCATTACTTGTATTAGGGTAGTGCCCAGAGACCCCAATTGGCTGAGGACTATGCTGTGCCAAGCACTGTAGAACACCTATTCCTTACCTTACTGTACCTTTTCTTTTAGTTAAACATGAGTTACCAAATTCATTTCTTTCTATACCAATCTGCCTGTTTCACTTTTTCTGGTGCCCAAAGCACCCATCTTGGCCTCCTGCTTCTTTTCTCCACCTGTCAGTGTTCTCTCTCCTGTCATAATCGTCAAGGCAAATCCCAAAGAGTTGTAGACTCCTTCCAGAACAAGCACCATGTGGATCAATCTCTAGCTAGGTCCTTAAGGCGGTCTGTAAGGCAGTCTGTCTGGTTATTCAGTCTATGTCCATCATGCATGATCTTATCACACCACTGAAGCTTTTGGCAATCACCTGCTATATAACAGCATTCTTTGGTAAATAGGCATAATATGTTGGTCTTTCATCCTAATAATTTGTCAGTACCAAGAAAACTTCCAAAACTGAAACAGTTCTGATTGAGGTGGTTGGTGGGTTCGGCTATGGACATTATTATTGTTGATTCTGTCCTGCCACTTAATATGGAATAGCTGACTAAGCCCTGGTCCCCACTAGGGCTTAAAGTCGACTTTAGCAAGCTAAAGTCGATTTAAGCCTGTACCCGTCCTCACCTGCATGCCCCTAAAGTCGATTTAAAGGAACCTTAAAATCGACTTTAACTCCTCCCTAACGAGAGGAGAAGCTGAAATCGACCTCTCTCTAGGTTGATTTTCAGCTAGTTAGGATGCAGGTGACATTAAGCCTCCGACCTTCCGAGCAGCTCGGTGAACCCCCCCGCCTGCCTGAACAGCCACACGCCGGACCCCCCGGCCGCCCGAGCTGCCCCGCGAACCCCCCCGCCCACCTGAACAGCCTCGCGCCGGACCCCCCCGCCCACCCGAGCAGACCCCCCCGGGGTCCGGCGCGGGGCTGTTCAGGCGGGCGGGGGGGGGGTCGTGGGGCTGTTCAGGCGGGCGGGGGGGTTCGCGGGGCTGTTCAGGCGGGCGGGGGGGTTCGCGGGGCTGTTCAGGCGGGCGGGGGGGTCCGGCGCAGGGCTGCTCAGGCAGGCGGGGGGGGGGGGGGCACGGAGCTGCTCGGACTGGGGCTGGTCCCCTGGGGAGCGTGCCTGCCTGCCCGGAAAGGTGGTGACAGCTGGGGACTCCCGGCACTGTGGGATACTTACCCACAGTGCAACACTCCCTATGTCGACCCCTGCAAAAGTTTAAGGACAGACACTGTCAGTTGCTGTCCTTTGTGGGGATGCATTAAGTCGATTTTCTAAAGGCTACTTTAGAAAATCGACTTAAGGGAAATCGACCTACTGCTGTAGTGAAGACATACCCTAGGATGGCAAGCTGGAAAGAACTAAAAACTTCTATCAATTGTTCTTTAAGCCTTCCTCAAGGCTCACATTTCACCCCCATTCAATAAAGTTAGTATAACCATGATTCTTTAGATTCAGAGCCTCATAGCAAGCCATTTTCCCAGAAAGCTGTCTCCAGGTAGGGCTGGTTGGCAGTGGAATGAGCAGGTCAAAAGCCACGTTGAGTATCCAGCTTTACCACAAAGTGCATCGCTGAGTCGAGTCATCTACATGAAATCAAAGACTTTTCCTGGGACTGACATCAACGTAATACTTCTACAGTCGTTACCTTTTTGAACAGAGGCAGAACACCACCCTTTTTCCAGTCATCAGGGGTGACGTTAGTTTGCTAGATAGTCTGGAACAGCCTATCCAGCCATAGGACTACAGTACTCTCACCTCTCTGCAGTAACTCAGGGGTGATGTTACAACCTCCTGGTGCCTTCCCAGACTTCAGTTTAGAGCCTGCAATCCAGATCTCTTGTTGGTTGTAGGAAGATGGCTCTATCTGAGCTTCCTGCCCCACTTCAAGCAGAAGAGGGGCAAGAGGCAGTGGACAATTGAGGAGTATCTTCAAATGACCTTCTAATTGATACAACTGCTCTTGCAGACTCTACCATCCTGATTCTCTACTGGAGAAGCTGGTGCCATTTTTCGCCACACACCCAGAACAGTTGCATAGAGGCTGCAGAGATCATTCCTGGTGGCAGGCTGTTTGAAACTGGGTTGCCACAACTTCATTTGTTTCCCTCTCATTTGGCCTGAGCTTAGGGCTGTACTAAATATTCAACTCTAGCTGCAAGAGAGTTCAAAATCAACCTGGGTTTGAATATGACCTGTCATTGCCAAACAGGTGTGATTTGTTAAAATAGGATTTGTGTTGGTGAACCATCCATCTAGGCTTTGGGTGAACTTTCCTACTCTATCTGGGTATCAGTATATATTCACAGGCTGCCTTTAACAGTTGAATGCAGAGTCTGAACCATGTCTGCCAGGAAAATCACACAGGGTAAGTCACAGGGTATTTTCCAGCATGGCCAATAGTCAAACTACATTTTCAGCAAACCCACAAAACCATCTAAAACTAAACCTTGCCTATGGATTTACAACATTGAGCATAAGAAAGGCTGGTTTGTTCAAACTCAATCCTGTTCAAAAGTCAGGGCCTGAGAATGGTGGTGTAATTGATTTTTAGACACTCAAAACTTTAAAGAAAGCCAGGAATACTTGTAGCACCTTAGAGACTAACTAGTTTATTTCAGCATAAGCTTTCGTGAGCTATCGCTATTTTTGAGCCTGTCAAAACTTTAAGAATCTTTTAAAATTATTCTCAAAGGGTTCAAACAATTCCAGCCATAGTTGTGGTAACATTTACTCGCTCCTTCCCATCAAGGTGATAGAAAAGGACACTTAATTAGGGCAGGTCCCCTAATAGTCTGATCTGATTTTCATTACTCTAATAATAATGATAACATCCTCTTCATTCTCTAGCTGACGCAGGACTTTTCATTCTCTTCTGTGGTTCACTGACAGTGAGAGGAAGAGTAGACTTGGTTTGGTTTCAGGGACGCAAAACAATATGTGACTTCTCAAATAGCAAAAGTTCAACTTATCTCCAAGCAGCAAGAAACTTTGAGGGGAGGTTGTAGTGTATCATTGGAGATGTAGTCTGGCCAGGGAGCCTCGCCTATAGGAGAAAATGGTGGCAAAGTTCAATTCTGATGAGGCTCTGCAATGGCTCACGTGGACATGGTTTAATGTTGATCTGATCTGAAATGAAGCACTTTGATTTGGTTTGAAAAACTGAAATATTTCAGTTTGGATCAATCTAGGTAAAAACTAGATATTCTGTTTTGATTTTCCCAAAAGAAATTTCTGGATCTCAAGTGAAAATTCTTGGTTTTCGATAAAAAGTTGAAATTTTGTGTAGAAAAGTTTTGATGAAAGTGATCTCTCTTTGGTTTTCATTTAAATTTTCAGTGAAAAAAATTCTGACCAGTTCTACTAACCAGAACATAGGTTATCCTAAGGCAAGTCTGAAAGTTCATTAGTGACAGAATTAGGGGACAATTCCAGTACTGTTGCCTGTACAAACCTTTCCCTATAAATAAACAGAAGATTTCAGCCTCTAGTACTGCCAGTTCTATAATCGTCACAAACACAAATATTTACCCAAAGAACAATGAAGAATCACATGCTCATACAGAAACACGTCTCCTGATCCCAATAATGTAAACTTGCAGACAAGGTAGCTTTTAAATGTGGTTTGCAAAAATTGAATTTAAGACTTGGCGAGCATCTCTCTCCATATGGCTAATTATCTTTTCTGAAGTCTCACCAAATAAGCAGCTAAAAATAGCCCCGCAGCTGATACCAAATCATTTTTTCCAGTGCACTCATTCTTCATTTGGAGATAACGGTCCCAATAAAATGTTGAATGCTGCAACTCCACATGTTTTGGCAAAAAAGTAGTTTTGGGGAATTTAAGAATTCACTCAGCATGCAGCTCGCTGTCATTAAGGCTGAGATAAATCTGTTGGTTTTGGCCTCTGATTTTGGACACATGTACCATCCTGAGGTATGGAAAAGGGATGGAACAGTACCAGAAAACTCTAGCCTTGTGACAAGAGTCAAAAGGCATGGAGGGGAATGGAGAAGACAAACAGAAAAAGAAAAGCCAAATGAAGAATAATCTCAAGCAGAAGTTTCTTGCATGAGAATGCTGCTAATTAAACATCATATTCAGTGATTTAAGGGGTACAGATCTCTTTCAAATTACATTTAATTAACTAGCAACTAGTGTGAAAACAACGTAGTCCGACAAGTTTTCTTTCAGCTTCCATTTTGAGCAAGCCTGTTATTAAATGCTTGCATAACTCAAGTCGAGAGCCCATCACCAAGGAAGGTGCTATTAAATGTGAATGTTTTCACCGTGGATGTGTAGTAGTTTAAATACAATATCAAATTTGTACAATCTCAGCTGAATTACAGTGCTATGTACTCCTCTCGCCATCTTCTACAGATAGGATCTGGAACCTCTTTAGGAATTTCCCTTCTAATGGAGGATAATATTTATGCAAGGTGAAAATCTCCTATAACATTTTTTGTCTTTAATAATGTTCCTTCAGATCTTTCCAGAGATCTGAAGGAAGCTGTGTTCCAAAATATCACAGACTTAAAGCTTTGACTTACCACACATACCACCAGATCAATAAAGAAACGAGCACTCTGTAATTTTAGAAATATTGGGGGGAAAAGCTTTTTTTTTTTGGTCTTCTTTTGAATCTTTATTGCAACATTTAAAGTTTCTCTTATGCTTAATCAGGCAGTCCATAAAAAGACTACATTAGAGAACGTGAAGATTGCAGGGTTCAGCATGAAAAGTCTGGAAATGTTGAAGTCGAAATTGCACATGTAACTGGAACTGATCCAAATTGGAATTTCTGTTTTGCAAAAAATTTTGACATTTCAAAATTTGTTTTTATTCTGAATTGGAGCAAAAAATTATTTTCGAAATTTCCTATGCAATGGAATTTCCAAAAAGTTTTAGTTTTGGAAAAGTTTTGTTTTGTGATTTTAGAACTTTGTGTTGGAATTTCAAAATGTTGTTGCAGAATTTCATTTTGTTTTATGCTTTTTTCATTGTTATATTCTTTTTTATTATTCTTACATTATTTTGTGACATGTCAGTAGTGTATTGCATTCTACAACAGCAGCAGTTGGGGCCAGATTTCCAAAACCTCCCAGCTCACATTACACCCTTATACATGGGGCAGATTTTGAAAACTGCTCAGCATTCAGTAACTTTCAGGGTGATGGTTCTGGTCAGGTCTGCGAGAGAGCTGACACAATTTGCTGTGATGTTTGTTGGTTTTTTGGTTAAATCTGGCCTCAGTTATCATTCTCAGAATGAAAAACAAGGTCTTTGGGTCATAGACTAAACTCTAACTCAACAGTTCATAATGTGGATCAGATAAGACATTCTGCCTTTCTATACCTCAGATTTTCTGGTTCAGATCCATGACCCAATATATTCAATTTGCACTGCTATCGTGGTGGCAAAGGGGCACAAAAGGGAATAACCATTTCTAAGAGGTAACAAAGAGTCCTGTGGCACCTTAAAGACTAATTAAAGTATTGAAGCATAAGCTTTCATGGGCTAATACCTACTTCGTCAGATGCAAGCAGTGGAAGTGTCCAAACGAAGTGGGTATTAGCCCACGAAAGCTTATGCTTCAATACTTTAGTTAGTCTTTAAGGTGCCACAGGACTCTTTGTTACCTCTGCTATTCCAGACTAACACGGCTACCTCTCTGATTCATTTCTAAGAGGAGTCCCTCTGTAGTGAGAATTCTCTTGATGGCATAAAGTTGGTGTAGTGCCACAACACCACTTCTGCTTGGCCAGAGCACCCCTATACCCTGGTAATCCCCAACTCTCAGAACAGCCTCTTGGGGCTGTGGGAAACTGGGTGTAATTTAAAGAAGTCCCTCGGAGGCTCCTCCATGACCAACTAACACATTTTATAGGTGTTAAACCCTGCCCAAACTAGCTTTTAAAAATGTGTTAGTTAACATGCTTTAAGCAACACATTCTAAAATATGACCCGTTTTCCTAGACTAGACAGGACCTATATGAACACTCAGATTATGAAGCACGACCCCATTACAAATAGTGAATTCCACAGCAAATTCCATGGCTGCAGCATCATGGAATATATGAGCCACTGACCATAACTAATCACAGAGATTTTCAGGCGTCTTATTAACTGTGCTAGTTTCCCAGTGCCCTCTGATCTCCCATTCCAGCTTAGAGATGTTAACAAATATAGACCTTTTTGGTGTCCAAATTTGAAAGTGTGCTTTCTAGAATGCAAGAAAATTCATATTTAGAGGTAATTGTTTTAGAAGTGCCTTGGGGGAGCATGCCCGTGGACCTCAGTTGCTGTCTTAACACAGATTGGGGTCTCACCCTGCCACTGCAAAGCCCTAAATTACTTTGCATGCTCAAACTGTAAGTGTACTTATCTTACTCTCATATGTTAGAGGGTATGCATGGAACTGATGCACATCTGGAAGTTGTTGTTCAGTTGTTTATCGCATCTATTTGTCCATGAATTAAATAAAGAGCTGGCCCATTACTGTAGCTGCAAACCAATGCCATATGGATACCCTATAAACCAATTCCATCTTAATGCTCATACTGCAGTCTTTAATGTGCTGGATGCTTCTAGACATGACCAAATGCAGTCTGTGAATTCACTAGTTCTTAGGAATTAATGTAAGGAGGGACAGTAAGTAAATAAATTCAGAGGAACTGATAGTGGTTTGTGCGTCTCATTTTTTCAAATGGCTATAATTGAAAAAACACCATACTTACATGAATAGGGGAACAATTCATAGACAGGTAAATATAAAGGTATTTTCTTTTTCTGACCAAATTGCTGGTAATCTTATACTGGTCTCAATTCATATTCTGAGTTGACTGTAACCACAGCCAAAATCAAACCAGACAGAAAGGCAAGGTTTTGTTAAAACACTGCATGTGTGGCTTTGTGCCTTTATATTATCTGTGTACTTACTTTAACAGTCTAGTTTCATCTTGTGCTGTCTTTTCTGGCCAGTAGCTGCCCAGTAGAAAATTACTAAAAAGTTCTAGGTCCTTATTGCAATACACTTCACTTTCAACCAACTTAATTTAAAATCATTGGGGAGGGGGGCACATGACTCTGCATCTCCTCCTCTCCCCTCAACACGGCCCCAGTATATTTGGGAGACGAATCCAGGTAGGATTAAAGGAGTGAGGGTGGCATGCTTTTCTATTCCTGCACTTTTCCCATTTACAGTAGAACCTCAGAGTTATGAACACCTCAGGAATGGAGATTGTTCATAACTCTGAAATGTTTGTAACACTGAACAAAATGTTATGGTTGTTCTTTCAAAAGTTTACAACTGAACATTGACTTGATACAGCTTTGAAATTTTACTAGGCAGAAGAAAAATGCTGCTTTTAACCATCTCAATTTAAATGTAACAAGCACAGAAACAGTTTCTTTACCCTATCAAATCTTGTTTAAACTTCCCCTTAATTTTAACACAATACTGCACTGTATTTTTTTTTTTTGTCTCTGCTGCTGCTTGATTGTGTACTTCTGGTTCCAAATGAGGTCTATGATGGATCAGTTTGTAATTCTGGTGTTTGTAACTCTGAGGTTCTAGTGTATCACATAGACACTGAACCCATGAAAGGAGTCTTTTTGAGGATTACATGCATATTAGCATCTTGGTGAAGTCTGAAAGTCCTTTGAAAAGTAGATACATGACATATATTGTGTCACATAAGGTATATGCTAAGTCTACCCTGGCTCCTCAGGCAGCACAGCCATTTTCAAGCAAATCTGACAAACCTGGACCCAGACTTCTTCTATTTGCTCTGACACCTCCTTAAGACATGTCCCCTGCAACCTTGCCTGGTAGGAGGCATGGAAGGAGACTATGTCTGCTGGGGAGAGCCCTGTCCTGGGGGAATCTAATCAATGTCTAATCAATAGCAAACTTCAGCTAATGACAAGGTGATTAATCTAATCAATGTCTAATCTAATCAATGTCTAATCAATAGCAAACTTCAGCTAATGACACGGTGATTAAGAAATAAAATCAGTAGAAATTCAGGGCTTGTTTACATGACGAAGGCTATAGTGGCATAGCTATGGTGCAGTAGCTTTGCCACTATAACCTTGTAACAGGAATGCAGACTTCAACAAAAGAAGGAGTTTTTCTGTAACTAGGAATTCCAACTCCCCAAACAATGGTACCTAGGTAGGAGAAAGCATTCTTCACGTGGACCTAGCTACCCTGCGGGTGGGTGGGTATAGCTACAGTGCTCATGCGTATGGATTTTTCACACCACATAGTACTGCAACTATGTCAGCCAAAGTTCCTTTGTTTTTAATCCTATCATTTAAAACATCAAGATGTAACATTTTAGAGTTAGACTTCACAACTGCTATCACAAAGGAACGGCACTTAGAATGTTATACAAAACAAATACACACTGAACTATATTTTTTCCAACATTATGTTGAAACTACCGGGCCAAGGAAGTAATGAGAAAAATATCTGAAGATTGCCTGCCATTCTGAATGACTTCAACTCTTAACTGGCTACTGCTATTTTTGATGGACACATAAACATGTCTGGTTTATTACAAAATGATTTTGAAACTAACCTAGGGATCAGAAACAGACTGAAGCTTCCAGGCACTACTAGGCCACGTTGACTAAACACCCAGGTGAGAAATTACATCTGGGACTATTTGCCCCCGTAGTCTATTGGTCTCTTTTGTTTTTCTCAGATAATAGCAAATTTCTCAGGGATAATATGCTTGATTATGTTAGTCAAAAGTGAGAGTCCAGAAGAGCAAACAGCACATTGTGTATCTCAGATTATGTATGGTAACATATGCTATCATTGCCCCTTCTTCCGACACCAGTATTCTGTTCTGACACCAGTGCCACCCCTCTGCCAAGGAGTAGCAGACATCTGGGAACTTGTAGGTTAGCTCTCCCAGTGGAGGAGATATCAGTGATGCACAGTCTGGGTATACTCCAAGTGTAATGTACTTTATTTATGCATACACACCTCAAACAGAGCTGTCAAACAGCATGCCGGCAATCTTTTCTTTCAAGAATCTCAGCTCTACACTAATGCCAGGGCTCCCAGAGAGCCATCCCATATGAAGAATAGAGACCAAAGCAGACAGCAAACTCCCCTGATGCTCATATAGCTCCTTCTCCAAGGACCACTGCCTCTACATAGAACACTGCAGAACAATGCCTAGTAACAACATGGTATGTCTTCCTATGGCTGAAAATTTGCTTGCATACCAGGGAGAAGACCACTGGCATGAGGGAAAACCTGTCTTATCATTAGCAAGCACCAACTCTGCTGAATCTGGAATATAAGGAAGTCTCTGGAAAATACTGATCTCAGAACTCAGAAATTTCAGTCTTCTACCTTTAACACTCCATTCTCTGTCCTGTATCCTTCTTATCAGTAAGTTCACTGACCCAAAGGCCCCTCCTATATGTAAATTAGAAATTAATAGTTTTAACCCCCAGCCCATAAAAGGACAGTTTGCACCTTCTGGTGTTTTGACTGCCTGATTCTGAAGGCCATTTATAGTAGTGCTGGAAGTAGCGTAACCAGATATCCCGATTTTATAGGGACATTCCCAATATTTGAGGCCTTTTTTTATATGGGTTTCTATTACCCCCTACTCCCTGTCCCAATTTTTCACACTTGCTGTCTGATCACCCTGGAAGTTTGCCAACTAGAGTCACGTTTAGATTTCCCTACTGTATGGCATCATTTTGTAAGCAAGTTTATTACACTGTTCACTCCTGCACAGTGGAACCATGGTACTGCTATTACTTCTCTATAATATTAAAGCCCACCAGTCACAATGAAAGCCTTACTGCGCTAGATGCTGTAAAACACAAAGGAAGAGACAACCATTTCCTTGAAGAGTTTACAACCTAAATGGACAAGGCAGACAAAGTGTAGAAGAAAGGAAGGATTATTATTCTCATTTTACGGATGGAAACTGAGGCACAGAGAGATCAAGGAATTTTCCCAAAATCATATATCAACTCTGTGGCTAAGCTAGGAGTTGAACCTAGAGTATCAGGCCTAACCTTCCTCTCTTTCATTATGGCTCTGGATAACAGTATTAGTGCAAGACTATATATGGTGTTAGATAAAGGGCCTAAAATGACAGCTAATCTGCTGTACATGTAATCAAAATACTAACATAGTTGTTTTATTCTAGAAAGGCAAATGTAATCTCACACTAGGAAGCTGATCTAAGTGACCTTTTAATGATCATTCTTTTCTGATCAGTTTTAAAAGACCAAGGATTGAAATATTTCACATTAAGTAAATGAAAGGAAAAAATGAACAGGGGAACTGGCCTTATTTATTATGTTTATCACCAGAGTACTGAAGGTCCCAGTCCAGTGGTTCTCAACACATGGCTTGTGGGCTGCTTGTGGTCCAATCAGTACGGAGCTGTGTCCCATGTGACATCCTCAGGGCCATACAGGTAGTATTGGATGCTGCCCACATAATGGTAAATAGGTTGAGAACCACTGGTCCCAATCAAACTTCCACTGAAATTAACTTCAGTGGGAGCTGGATGAGTTCCTCAGTGTTTTGAGTTGCTTGGGAGCCTCAGCCCTCAAGACCACCAGTTTAAGTACAACTCAGGATGACTGTAAGTGAAAGAGATTACTATTGGAAAGCTATCTGGTGGTATATGTGAAATAAATTTGGTGGGTTGAGTCCAGTTGCTTGCGGACAAATGCTCACATAATAAAAAATACTGTCACAATTGGCTCCAATTGCTACTCTTAACAGTCTCAGCAGAAAGGCCAATAATTAAATGAGCATGGAGACTAAACTATCCTTAGTGACTGACTGCTTGGCCCCTTCGGAATAGTTTAATTTCATTATCATTTTAAATTGTGCAGGATGACAGACGCACATGATAGGCATTATAAAGTCAATAAAATAAATAATGAGGCCCCCCGCCTCAGGAATAGTCAGTTTTTCCCCAGTGTTTATGGATTATTATACCACTGTCCATAACATAAGTATTTTATAGAGAAACAGAGGATTGTGGTCTCCATAAGGAACGAACATACAAACAAAAAGGATGAGGTCACTGTGCTAGCAATTGTGCTAGCACCTCAGTGACAAACAAAGATAGAGTTCTCCTTCTGCCCTAAGGAATGTTAAGTGTGTTGCTTTGCTGACTGAATTTTCCCTTTGCTTGTTTTGGGATGGAAGAAGAGAGAGCGGAGAAATGTACTACCACCACCAAAACTGTGATCATAGTACTTATCTGCAATTTCAAAAGGAAACAATGCTATTGTACCCTATTGCCAGCTAGCAGGGGGCACAGTTCAACAAATAGAGACTGAAGGCCCCAGGCCTGCAAACACTTACATACATTTAACTTTATATACGTTAGTAGTCCCATTCAAATCAATGGGACTACTCATGTTTGTAAAATTAAGCATGTGGGTTAATGTATTTGAAGAATTGGGGCCTTTGTTTACTTTTATGATTTCAAAGAGGTAAAATTAAAATTGAAGATTACAGAATCCCTATAGCAACTCTTCAGGGTAAATCCTGATCAAAGCCTGAATATGGTTCAACAACCAGGCCCTGTTGGCAAATGGAATTTTGCAGGAAAGCAGCCTTGAATAGAAACACACTTTTGACAAACTGTGCTTTAACTGAACTGAGATCAGGGGATCTGCATTGCCCCCTCCTAATCATGTGAAAGCTGTGAGGATGTCTGAATGACCTACAGATTCCCATCCAAGCTTTTATAGCCGGGGAAGACATGCAGATAACTGCAGCCTATCAGAAAGCAATTTCAGTGTAATATGTGTTTCACAAAATAAGTTTTTGTTGTTGTAGTATTAATAAACCTAGTATTCACTGCTCATTACCAATTAAATAGCAATCATGGGGCCAAATGTAGATGTCTTTTAAGAGTTTTTATTCAATCCTTAATTAAGCAGAACTCCTGCCAATCTCAATGGGTGTTTTGCTTGAGTACGAACTTCAGGTTTGTTCCACTGAATTTACAAGTTTCAGCTACAGATAGCAATTCATACTATGCTACCTGAAGAAGGAAAACCTGTGTAGTGGTATTTTTAGTGGAGTTATCTGTTCATTAAATCTTCAAACTGGATTCATTTACTTGTGAATTGCTTGCTTCTCAATTGATCTAAGTTTGCCTCTGGAATGTAACTCCCCCCCCCCCCGAGTTTCCCAATCCCCTTTTAATCCTAATTTTACAATTCTTGTTATGCACTAGTCACTTCCAATAAAATTCACTGAACATATACATCAGATATAAGGCTGGAAAAGTACTCGAGACTTTCTGGAAGCACACTAGAACAGTGAATTACACTAATCATCAGCTATGAAGTTTCAATGTTTATTTCATTAAAACAAAATGCATTTCAGAATCTTGTGCTAAAGACGGAATATGCATTCCAAAACTGGACAGTTCTTTCCTGCTTGCATTCTCACTTCCTAAATGGCTGGAACAATTTATGTCCAGTGAGCTAGTGTTTTGACTAAGAACTTTTACATTACCAGGCAATCAATAAATAATAATACCAATAATGAGCTTCTAGAAAGCAGTAAGGCGCTTTGGCTTTCTACATCCCCATGTAGAAAGCCAACATAAGAGTACATTAAATATAAGCCCCACTTAATGTCAGGATTTCAATGATGCATAGGCACTGTATTGTCCTACAACAGAGGATGAATTTCACCCTTTGTGAATTTATATGCCCTTCCACTACAACATTAAAAATGCTTTTGGCTCACACATAATTTTCCACAACTATTTAAAACCATAAAATATTGACATAGCCATGTACACAACATTCCTACAATCTTCCTTGGGATTCTGTTGACTAAGTAATTAGTTCTCCTTTCTCAAAGTGTGTAATTTATACTGGCAACTGAGGTTAAAAAATCCTCAAAATTGATTTCTTCAGCTGTAACTCCAGACATTGCCTCAGTGGTGTTTCACAATGTCTCTGTCTTGAGAAATCTGATTGTTTTAATTTTAATTAAGGCCTTATCTACACAGGAAAATTTGATCAGTTATAGCATCAGAGTTATACAGGTATAATAACTATAGAGGTATAGTTATACCAATATAGCACCCTTACCATCTTCCCACCTCCAATGGACAGTTATTCTGGTACATATGTAGGGATTTTTGTTTGTTTGTTTAGTGACACATTCAGGGTGACATATGGTGAATATATTCAGGAAATTATTCTTCTCTACCTTGATGCTCCCACAAGAAAGTTGCATGAATGCAACAAGATAAGAATAGAACCTTTAGGCATTTTGGACTAGACTCCCATTAACTCTTACAGGACCAGGATTTGACTCTGATTCTCTGTTCATGAAGCACAGCATGCATCAAAAGACAGTTTTTCAGGCCCTCCTCTTTTGTGATAACTATGCCAGCTTTAAATGCATATTTGCCTGTTCTTCCACAAGTTTTCATGCTTGCTTCCACAACTTCCATGAGCAAAACTTTAAGACCACAATTTTATCACCCTTCAAAAACTTACTTCTCTTGTGACATCTCCAAAAACTCAGCAGTTAGGAATAGCTGATTTTATTAAGTTATTTTAAAGGGGAGATGATTTGGTACCATCACACACCATCAAGCTGTGCAATCAAGCAGCTGTGTAAGCTTATTTTCATTGCGCTCAACTTCTTTCTTGCTTTTCCTTTTTTTTGTTTGTTACATTCACTTACTGTGTCTTGATCAAGTTGCCCTTCAGAGACACTATTACTAACTAGAGATTTTTTTAAAAAATGATTTTCTTCCTATATTTCATATGCCAGGTGTATGAAAAGAGACTGAAGTCTCGGCCATCCCCAAACAGGATATTAATAGCAGATGAGGACACATGGGATTCATTCTTTCAGTGTCCTTGACTTATAAAGCACCATCTTCTCTTTCAGTGAGAGTATGTGTGTGCATGTGTGTGTGTGTGTGTGTGTGTGTGTGTGTGTGTGCAGGGGCAGGGAGAAGGGAGAAAATGAAAATGCTGATGGATCCCAGGCTAAGAAACAGCAGCTCCAAAAATAAAAATACAATATACTTAATATAGTGTTTGAAATCAAGCCATTAAAACCAACAACATAACATTTCAGAGTTATGGTATTACTCCATCCCTAACTCAAACAGAGTACTACATCTGCTAAGGGATGCAGGAGTTCTCCTGCCAGATTAGACTATGTGTTGCAATACCTAGGAATGAGGGTAATCTGACTGGAATAGTAGCCTTAACCTTCAATGTTGTTTCTTTGAGGGTCTAAACCTTACTATTAGTTGAATAAAGCTTTTTCTAAGCAATAATTCTGATTTTCCACTGTCTTGCAACTTCTGTCATCATTTTCACCAGGGCAAAGTGGGTATAAAACCCTGTCACTGGTGTGCATGGAGAGATCTGAGACAATAGTGTTTTACACCCACTTTGCACTCACATAAAAGGCTGCATAAAATGTAAGGCAGTGGACAGTCTTGACCAATATTTTATTCTTTGCCTCCTCTTACGGTTAGCTCTTCACACTTCTTCTTGTGCTACTGCTCCCACAACAACTCTCACTGCCTTACTCTGTTGTTTGCAGTATTAGAATGTATTGTGAAAATGATATAGTGGTATGTATAAAAATTAATTATACTGTAATCTCATTTTCTAGTAGTAGCACTCTGACCTCACTGAAGAGTATGATTGCCTTGGATATCATATGATCTCATGCATTAATCAGCATCACCAAAGCGTTCAGAGAAGGCAGACCAATGAAACATCACAACATTCCTGGGGGTACAGTTGCATAGTCAACATCACATGCACATAATCCACCCACTTTGCCTTTTTCATTACTAGAGGGCCTGTTGTTTGCTTGCACAGCTATTACTCCCACATGAGTTTGCCTTTCCTCTCCCAGCTTCAATTATAGTGTTAGCTGATTTCTGGACAGACTAAAAGGAACAGCTGCCTCCCTTTGGGCTTTCAAATACCATTTGGTCTAATTTTTTCCTCAGGAAAAATTAGATCAAATAGTGGTGTAAACATCCCAAGTAAAACAGACATTTATAGTGAAGCACTGGAAATCTTTACTAATCTTGTATGCATCTATTCTACATGTGCCTGTTGCATGCTTGCGTGTGAGCAGCAATTTTAATCACTAAACTCAGCAAGAACAGACCAGCTTAGTTTTCCTTGTAGAAAGCATAAGTCTCCTCGATGAGTCAAATTTGTCTCTGTTCCAATTCCACTGAAGTAGTGCTCCTGGCCTCTTTGCTACCACTTGATTGGGGATTCTGACCAGCAGTTTGTGCAGTTGCAGACCCCCTCGCCCTGCCCCCTCCCCCAAATCTTTCACATAAGAGTGGGACAGAACTGTTGTGCAGCACTATTTTTCAGTGTGCTGGGAAAAAAAGAATTCCTGCCACGGGGATTCTCTATGGATAGGATCCCCCATGAAGTGGAATTGTGATAGTATCACAACTTTTGAGGCCTTCTAGCAGGCTTCAAGACTGGACTTGGAGGATGCTCCCTCCCTCCCTAAACTGTACTATAGGTGCCCATCCTGTGCCCTGAACACTGACCCATACATTAAAAATCAGAATAAACAAGGAACCGCAAATAACAACATCCACTTCAGATCAGCCTCTCCTCAACAACCTTGGAGAGGAGAGAAAAGTGATGGCCCTTCCAGCATGCCCAGAAGGTTAATAAGGCTGGACTCTGGCAGACCAAGTGGAGAGCAGGTTCCAAAGCTGAGGACCCCTCAAGGACAACACCCTGCCAGCAGCTCCTTCACATTTATATTAAGGTAGCTCTGGCTCAAATACCTCTCCTGATCTAATTTTTGGTAGCATACTACATGCACAGAGGCAATCTCTCAGGTGACCCGATCCCAAACTATTTCGTGCTTTATGAGTTAAAAAACCCAACATGTTGAGGTGCACCTGGAAGCTTATTGGAAATCAGTGCAGATCATGGAGTAGTAGGAGAACAAAAGGTTAGAAGTTTATTGAGATTCTTGCACTCAGAGGTTTGGACTAGTGACCATACCCTACAGTTTTATTATTAATTATTATTATTATTATTATTATTCATGATGGTCCAGACTCTGCCTCCTTTCCTCTTGTTGAGTACTACCCTGCAATCAGTGGAACTACTTGCAGAGTAAGATACTATTAAACATAAATAAGAATGGCAGGATTTGATTCTCTGTGGTGTGACTGCAGAGAGGAATTAAAATAGTGGAATGCTAGCTGCAGTATCTTATTACAGATATTATAGTCGTTCTGCAGTTAAACTCCCACTGACTCCTAGGATGTTTTTCCTTTATCTTTTTGTGAAAGCAACAACAGCAACCACAAAAGCCTACCAGCAAAAGTCACATTGTGAATTTCTTTGCTCAGTTCCAAATGCCTTATGTGTTTTTCAAAATGCTGATGTATTTGGGAAGTGGTTGCAGTATTTTGCATACCTTCTATTGCAAAATACTGCAATAGTTCCAAAAGAAAGTCAGAATGAGAGGGTAGTTATGACACACACAATACAAATTTAGGTTACAGCCAACTACTGTCAATATCACTGTATATAATCAGACCACGTGAAATGGGTTCTACATTGCACCAAGTGGCTTACCAGGAGGTTCCCCCAATGATCTCTGTGGTGCATAGTTTTTATATTATTAAGTGTATCTTGGAAATAGAAGAAACTGATATTGATGGGATCTGTTCTTCATTTTGTACGTCTACTCAACCAGGAATGTTTTAAGGAAACCAAAACAACAATAAAAGTGTATTAAAGACCCAGCTGCAAGCCCAGATGACTATTATTGCCCCTATCGGGTTTTTCAGTATAATTTTGGCAGGTCAGTAACCTTACGTGGCATCATTAATGTTGTTCTGTCTGAATATACAAACTATGAATGAGCTAGGCTTAACTGGAAAACGTTTTCATACTGCTTAACTATGCAAATTGGCCTAATTGCTCTGGTTTAGCTACAGAAACCAGAAGGTAACTTTTTTGACCCTAGGGATTTAATAATTGTCTGAGAGGTGCTAATAGGCAGGTTTATTAATACAGGTGATCTGAAAAGGCCCTGATAGGTCGAAGGAATAACTCACTATAACCTACATTATAATACCACAGTACAGGACTAGATTTCATATGCCCAGCATGTAGTTATTTAAAAAAAAAAAATCCTTCTGGCAAAGTGGTTTTGCATTATGATCTCTCTCTCAATCCTCTGGCATTTTATTAATATTTTAAAACTATTACAAAGTAGCCTATGTTACATCCTGTGACCCTGAGTTTAGGAAGTGATCCATGAAGTTGGCCACTCCCATCAGCATGGAGTTCAGCTGTGTACACTCGCACAGATTTTTTTTATAGGATTGCGCCTGGAAGCCTATGCAATACATGAAAAGCATTTAAAACCACAAAATGAGAGTTTGTCTGCCTATCACTTGAA
This sequence comes from Sternotherus odoratus, assembly GCA_032164245.1. Lineage (NCBI taxonomy): Eukaryota > Metazoa > Chordata > Testudines > Kinosternidae > Sternotherus > Sternotherus odoratus. Next base: position 122,623,633 of record JAVMKO010000003.1, read on the forward strand.
AAATACCAGATCAATTGAAACTAAAGTTAGTACAAATTGATACAGTACTAGTAAAAAGCCAAACCAACAAAAAACACACCTAAGATGAGGACTTGAATTCCAAGTTTCAGACCAGAGTGAGTTTTTAGGAAAAGTTGGTTGTTTCTTTGAGAAAACTGCATTTACAATGGATTGGAAGGAGATTCTAGACTAATAAATAATAATAATAATAAAACAACAACAACAACAGTAACAATAATAATAATACTATCTTGGCCTTTCATGCAAGGATCTCAAAACACTCTTAAAATATGGGTATTATTCCCATTTTACAGATGGGGAAATTGAGGGAAGAAGCTAGATGTCTTGACCAAGGTAAGACTGCAGTAGCATCAGGAAGAGAAACATACAGCTCCTTCATCCCAGTCATCCACTCTAACCACTAGAACAGTAACATTTTCACAGTAATCAAACTTTAGGCAACTAAGTTTGTTTAGATGATTGTACTTTTTAGTAATGGCAGGGACCCTGCTTTAGAAAAAATTAAAACTTTTAGAAAAGTGGTTTTTAAATAAAAAAATCCACAATCTGTATATTTAAATCATGTTGTGTCAACAAACAACAACAAACAAATAAAGTTTTCTAACGGATGTCCTTGGAAACAGGTAGAGGGAAAAGGGATTTCTGTTCTGATTTTTGACAGGAGTCTTTTGGTACTTTATGGAGGTTATTATCAGTATTACCTGTGGATGGCAGGTATGTATCTTGAAGTTCAGCACAGCTCTACTGATCTGTGTATAGTGGTAGTCAGTGATCGAAGGGTTGGCTATTTTCTGCTACGGATCCATTCGCTTCTATGCTTTATACATGATAATGGACACCAACTGATGGTGACATTCTTCAGTGTTAATAATGAAACAGTAAATATACCAATTTTGATGATCTCAGTATAGGGTTTGATGTGAAAAACTATTTAACTATGTTTGTAAATGCTGCAAAATCACAATTCTGTTTGTGTTTTTCTCAACAGTTCTGACTATCTTTTGGGAAAAGGAAAAGCAAATAATATGTCAGTCAAAGCCACCACTTTCCCGTAGATTCTGCTGGGCTCAACTAAAACAAATTAAACATAGCCACTCAAAGAGTCCAGCTCTCATTTTGGGTCTGCAAAGCAGCATTTTGCTGGTACATACTGTCTAGCAGGATACTATGGGCATGCACTACATGGGAATACTCAGGAAATTTAAGCTGAATGAACTAAAGCTGTGAATTTAAAGCACCGAACCCCAGTGTGGTTGCTGTCATTCAGAAATAAAGTGGTCTTAGTCTGCAAGGGGAGGTTCTACCAAAGCTCTGAAGTTTAAAGCTATGGTAATGCACTGAGTGATTATATTGCCAGTCTGTGGAAAAGGATTCATTCTCTCAGGACCAGTGAAGATTTCCCCAGCATATAGCCTGGCTGTTTGGGCTGAGAACTAGAGAAAGCATTTGGCCCCCAGGAATATTAAAATCCTACAATATTGTTTCTTCTGAAAAGAGCTAGATAAGATTTTTTCCCCTCCTGGTGCAGAGGGATTTCTCTTGAATCCCTGAGATTTTCTAATTTTTTTCTTTTGTTTAAACACTCACCCTTCCCATACGAGTCTCACATTCCTACTTATTAATTGTATAAGAGTGGTGCACAAAGGCCCAATCAGTACTGGGGTCCTGTTGTGCTAGGTAAGAGGTGGGCAAACGATGGCCCGTGGGCCACCTCCAGTCCACGGGACCATCCTGCCCAGCTCTTGAGCTCCCCAACCGGGAAGGCTAGTCCTCAGCCCCTCCCCTGCTTTCCCTCTCTCCCGCAGCCTCAGCTTGCCATGCCACCAGCACTCTGGGCTGTGGGGCTGCGAGGTCCTGCCGGGCAGCACAGCTGAGAGAGCCACCAGCCTGCCCTGGTGCTCTAGACTGCCTGGCTGTGTGGCTAGCTCCAGTTGGGTGGTGCGGCTGCCAGTCCTGGTGCTCTGGACAGCATGGTAAGGGGACAGGGAGGAGGGAGTTGGGATAAGGAGCAGGGGGTCCTGTGAGGGAGTGGTCAGGGAACAAGAAGCGGGGGGGAGGGGTTGGTTAGGAGCAGGGGGTCCTGGGAGGCGGCAGTCAGGGGACAAGGAAAGGGTGGGAGCAGGGGTTGGATAGGTTGAAGATTTTGAGGGGGGCAGGAAGTGGGAGGGGGTGGATAGGAGGCAGGGGCCAGGTTGTTTTGGGAGGCACAGCCTTCCGTACCCAGCCCTCCATACAGTTTCGGAACACTTATGTGGCTCTTGGGCCAAAAAGTTTTCCCACCCCTGTGCTAGGTTCTTTACAAACACAGAGGTAAGCACAATCCCTGACCCACACAGTTTACAATCTTTCTAAACCACACAGTATTTGGTTATTTTCCCCCATCAGATTCGGGATTGTAAATGCTAAACACCTTTCAACAGGTCTGTGTTCCACTTCACATAAGTGACAGCTATTATCTAAAGCCCCAAATGAAGAATATATTTGGCTTTCACATTATTGAAGTTTGTACTTAAAATGACCGCATCTCCTGTCATCAGCTAGGAACTGGTCTTAAAGGGACTTTTATTATTAATGGGTTGGCTAATTTTCATTAGAAAACAGACTCTGGTTACATGTCCCTGGTGTGTTATGAATATATGTTAAAACCAACAATTATTTAGATAGATAAGGAAATTAAAACAAATTTACTTACTTATTTTATTTCTTACTTCATTTACTTTTTCTCCCAGGGATTTTGCTTCAGCAAACCTAATGACAGAAACAGAGTAACAGGTGGAGTTACTCAAAACTAAAGCTAGAGCTATTTGTTGAGAATAAATTTTCTAACACATCAAGAGTGTATTTCTGTTTGCAAATTATCTGCAAACTCATTATTGTGAACAACATATCTGTAAGTAGAGCTGGTCACATTTTTTAGATGGAACAGATTTACACTGGAAAAGTCAATTTTGTTCAACTTCAATGTGTTAATTTTGACAAAATTTTGACTGAAAAAAGTCTAAATTAATCATTATGACTTTCTTGTTTTGATAGTGTCAAAAGTTTCATTTAATTTTGTTTTGATTTTTATATTACATGAAAATATTACTTTTAATATTACATGCAATATTTAATAAGGTAATATAACAAAGTCAAAACAAAATGAACTGAAACAACGTCAAACTGAACCTGTTTTTACCTATTGAAACAACATGCTTTATACCTTATCAAAACTAAATGATTTGATGGTCCCAACTGAAATTTTGTGGCTTGTTTGTTTCATGAGAAGTTTTGAAACTGTAGCTTTTCATTCCAATTCAGAATAATTAAAAAGAAAAAAAACCCTCAAAAGGTCAAAATATCTTAGGGAACAGAAATTCCAATGTCTATTAATAAAGATTCACTGAATAATTTGGATGGAAAATTTTCAGCTTATGAGCAGTATGCACACAGCTCACATCACTATTCATTATTTCTGATGTGTTACTGGTCACCCAAGTCACATAGTAAGGCTCCCTAACAAAATTATAGACAGGAGAATAAGAAATGATGAATGGTGGAAATTATTAATACTCGTTTGTCCACAGCTACCTTTCTTTGCATGCAAATGGAGGTATTCAAACAAAAAACCCAACCATATACCAAAATATTTTTTGAACTGAAACACATCCATATAAAAGCTTTCAAACAGCAATGAAAAGGGGCCTGAACATGGTGGAACTGAATCAATGGATGGAAACATTATTTTTGTAGCATTCAACCAGCTCTATGCATAGCTGGAAAAGAGGTTTTAAATATGTGACATTTCCCCCAGTTTATTTCACATTCTGTAGAGGATTATAACTGATAAACACCTATAAATGAAATACCCTTTCTTTCAAGCACATTTTTGCCCTGAATTTTCTTTTGCACTGCTCCAATACTACATTTTCCTTTTACTTAATATTGCACATTTTTACCATTCTTATACTGGCACAGATTGAGGTCTTATAGTCTTACCATCTTGGGATAGTGGTTTGACAGAAAAATTGACCTTGGTCAATACTTGGACGGGAGACCAAGGACAACCCAGCCAGCTGCAGGAAGTGGTGTTGGTGATTCAGTAAATGGCTTTTCCCTCTGTTTTTGTACTGAGTTAATTAACCCTCATGTTTTTAGGGAGTGTTGAAAAAGAAAACTGAGGCTTTGACCACTTGTGGTAATTAAAGATCCCAGGGAACTTTTTGCAAGAGTAGGGATGTTAACCCTGGTGGCCTGGCCAAGTTCTAGTGCTGGTAATAACATTCCTATTGCAAGTTTCAATTGTTTTGAACCTTAAGTCCTAAATTGTTGTGTGGCGTTTCTGTGTCAGCTTAAATTGTCACTTTATTCTATGATGAAAATGACTGAATTTCAGTGACAGGTGAGTGATTCCTGCGTGTGTAACATATGTGCAGCTATTTTGGTCTGTGGCAGGGCAGGGGTAAAAACCCCTGCATTCCCCTGCCTCTGCAACTTGAACAGCCCAGCTGGAAGCCCTCAGGAGTATAGGCTCAGGGCATGAGCTCGGGCTGAGTGGCTACAGCTGAGGCAGGAAGCTGACCAGGCTTGAAAAACGCTGACTCACGGTCGGTAGGGGGGAGGCCAGGCAGGGAGAGGAGGCAGTAGCTCTGTCTCCTGGCTGCAGATAAGGTGCTTTGAAGGCCTGGAAGCTGGGAAACTATGACAGTGGGGTAACTGTCTGAGGACTGGGGGAGCACTATTAGTCACTTGGGAGCCACGTACCTGTATTATAAATAAAGGATGCTTGGGTGAAACACTAAAGAAGGTGTGAAGACCCTCACTGGGGATATCAAGACCACAGGGGTGGCCCGGACCCTGTGACATGGTCCCTTCTGGATGTGAAATCATAACACAACAAATAACACTTTTAGTGCTATACATTTCCAAAGCACTGTACAAACATTAACTAAAACCCTATAACACCCTTTGGAGAAGGTATTGGCATCCCCATTTTAAAGATGGCCAAACTGAGGCACAGAGCAGTTATGTGACTTGCCCTAAACAATGCAACGAGTGTAGTGCCATTCATAAGTTCCTAGCTCCTAGTCCTGCTCAGGCATCTACACCATGCTGTATTCATGTAGTCTTCACAGCAGCGTCTCTGCATAAATGAACAATGGCAGTAGTTTAAGTCATGTAAACAATGGTAACATTAGTTGCCTTTTGGAATGACAGGTGATGCTGTAAGCTCATGGAGGCAGGGGACATCCTTTTGTTCTCTGTTTGCAATACATAGAACAATGGGTTTCTGGTCCATGACTAGGGCCTCTAGGTAATCACTATGGTGACACAAACAAACAATTCCCTTATTTTTTATTTCATGAAAGATGACTACAATGCTTAACTAATAACACTAACAATGTTTCTAAATTAACTAACTTGAAAACATCCTTGTTATCGGCTAAGGATCACATCCTCATGTATTATTCAAAATAATCTGCAGTGATTGGTTTCTGCAATCTGCAGTGGTCTCTGTTCAGCCCGAAATGTGATGTTAGACAGTATTTCTTTCCCAAAAAACTAACAATTAGCACTCTCAGCAAACTTGCTTCATCTATGTCCGTACAAGCTACCAATCACCATGATATCTGAGCACCCTCCAAAAAGAACAGCCAAAAGATAGGATCCTGTAAGTGGACTAAATTTCTCTGTCTTCCCTAGTAGGGTGCTAGAATTTTCCTCCCCCTGCTTCCTTTGCCCTTTCTGTTAAACAGGTTAAAGTATCCCAAGCTGTTTGTGCTATTACTGAATCAGCTGACAGAATCACTAGCCTGCCAATATCTAACTCAGTAATTTGTAGAGCTATTTAGGTTACATGGTATGCAAAATATACTTTGTAACACCAAATTTATTCTGTTTTAATGGTAAAGGAAATTAACTCTATATGCAATGGCAACAGTTGAAAAAGTCCTGAGGTATTTAAGGTACATTACAGGAAAACTCCATTGTAATACTCAAAGGAAATAAATATCAGAGGGATGATTTGCTGTATCAGGGTTGTTGTAGTCGGGCACTAGCCTTGTTGCGAAATTCTGAATGGTTACTTAGATGTGTATAGTCATTCCCTGAACAGTTTGGAGGCAAAACTACTGTACTTGACAGTTAATGGAGCCTTCTGCTGATCTGGATGAGCCATGCTTTAGCAGAACCTGCTGGGGAAACCCACAAGTTGTATTTCTGTCTAGCTCAAACAGCAGTGGTGTAGAGTTAAGAAATATTGCTTTCCCACTAGTGAAATAAGGTTTGGGTAACTGCCCCCATCTTAATTAGTGAAATTTCCCCTCAGACTAAGTATTTTGGTCCACCACATGCACATTTCCTCATGCTCACTTAGCCCTGGTCTACACTGGAGGGGAGATTGACTTAAAATACACAACTTCAGCTACAAGAACTTCAGCTACGAGTCGACGGGAGAGTGCTCGGGGATTGATTTATCACGTCTAAACTAGACCCCGATAGATCGATCGCTACCCGCTGATCTGGCGGGTAGCGTAGACATACCCTTATTGTTGAAGTCAAATTCAGCATGGATAAGTAGCCTCTACAAGGTTCCTTGACACTTGCTATTTACGACACGAGTAGGGAGAAACCTTAGAAACATTAATTTGTCATCTTTTATTTTTATAAGCTACTGTATTTCCATGAGTATTGACTTAATACAACCAAAGGGATCTCCTGCAGTCTGGGCAGAGATCTAAAGGGAAGCCTCCAAAAGGCCTCTTTCTCTCTCTCTCTCCTCCCAAACCTTGGGCCATATCCTGAGTTCCTTATTCACCTTTTCTTAGTCAGTACTCAGGTAAAATACCTATGCTTGAGTAAAAACAAAACAAACACTTCCGGGTTCAACCCGCTCATTGAATTATGGGAAAAGTGTCATTTCTGATTCTTTTTCAAGAAGAAATCTAGAATATGGATGCTCTCAAAGGAGGCTGATCATCAGTATGTGAACATTAATGCTTACAGTTAAGCAAACATATTCATGCAGTCTGTAGGAAATTCACCTGTAGCCTGAGTAAGCATTCAGTTCCCTCAAGAAGTCTGTTGTTGCTGAGACATGGATTTTAGTTGCCGTCATAAGTAAAACTCATAGGGTGAAATCCTTGTCCCACTGAAATGAATGGGAGTTTGGCCTCTGACTTCAATGGTGCAAAGATTTCATCCTTAAAATGCAAATATGACATATTCAAAATAATTTTTTTGGAAATGTAAGGCTCTGTTTATTCTGTCAGCGTAAAAGCTGACTCTCTTAGAGGCCATCAAATGGGAGAACCAACACACTTAGGTTAGCACTTCTTTATCACAGACTATTAGGTGGCACTGTTCGATTCCATTAAGGATCATTGCAGACTCAATCACCATGGGCCAAATTCATCCCTTAGTAACTATTGACCACAACCAGGAGTGAATTTGATACTGTGGTATCAAAGCATATTAACAAAAGCTTGTGGGTAGAGGAGAAAAGGCAAAAATGCCCTAAGTTATCAGGTTGGAATGTTGAGACTTAAAGAGGAAAATAAGTGGAAAATCTGATGTAGGAGAACAAAGAAACTGAGAGCTTGTCTACATGTGTTTCAAACAGGACCACCAGCAGGGTCCATACAGGACAGACAGTGCACGGCACACTAGTGTGCACTAAAATTTACACCTTTGTAGCACATATTAATGCACCATGTGGACAAGCCCTCAGACCAGCTTTACATTATACTTCTAAGTTACGATGAGATCTTGTAATTGGAAACATACGCGGGGGCTGGGTTTAGAATGTCTGATGCAGCATGGGAGGCTAGATTGTAGTGGCTTGAATGGGATGAGTTTTTATCCACGTTTCACTGGAAAATGAGATTTAAGATTATTTTTCACTTCAAGGAACGGATGCTAAGCGAAGCCTCTCCTCTCTTCAATGCCTTGGCAGGCACAGACATTATTAAGCTTTTCAGAGGTCTAGTGTAGGAAGTCAAAGGCCCGGAACTCTGCCTCCGTGTGGTTATAAATATAGGCATTTAGGCAGTGCCAGTGGGCAGCAGCAGTTTTCACTTTAGAGGACAGAAATGGATAGCAACTATTTTGTGTCAGATGCATACATGTCTGCAGGAGGCCCCTTCTACCTCATGAGGTCACTTGTTTAGTGTTCTCCAAGGCCAGCTGAAGTAAAGGGGCAGCTAAAGTCTATTGAAACCAAGAAACTCAACATTCTTGAACAATGACTCATTGTGTGACCTTCATCAAGAAACTAATCCTTAATGTACGCATCTGTAAAAACTGGGGAAAGAAATATTGACACACCTTCGGAAAGTGCTTTGTAGTTTGCAGATGAAATGAAATAGTTACGAAGTTTAAAATACATATTTCTCTTATGCACATCGTTTTAAGGGAGCACCTGATGTCTTTTTCCCCCAATTTTTATTTTAAATCAAATTTAATTCAAGATTTTTATTGTATTTCAGTATACAAAGGCATCTACAGAAAACATCTATATAGATGGCTTCCAGCGCCCAAGACATTTGAATTGTTATAGTTGTTAGCTTACAGTCAAGCTTTCAATTTTATGTTAAACTTACAACCAACACAAATAATACAACTAAAATGGAAATGAAAAGAAAAGAAAATTCACCCAAAATAAGATAAGAGGGGAAAAAACAAGTGAAAGAAGAGAAGAAAAAAGCAACTAAAATATAAGTACATTAAATCAAATGCTGCCATGATATGATAGAAGTGGTTATGCTACTGTATACAGAAATATTAGCATGATAGGTTTGCATATACGGGAAAGGTATGGTGACATTTAAATATGTGTTGTGCATAAGATCTTTACTGTGCAATTTGCAACTGGTGGTTCAGCAGCTGCATTTCAAATTACAGACTTGAGATGAATCCGTTTTTATCAAATGTAATAAACTTTGAGCTGAAAATCTCCTTTGCTAAAGTCCACTGCAAACATCATGAGAAATGATTTCCAAATGCATTAAGATTCACACAGCACTTATGAATAATGACAATTGCTATGTATTACAAATGGGGTACCCCAAGAGTGTGGGTCTGAACTCCCTTGAAATTTGGGAAAATATGAATCTGGTGCCAAGCTTTGTGGTTTAGGACCATCTCTACTATATAGTCAGAATATAAAAGGAAATATGCATTTTCCTTCAGAATACTTTGTCAGAGAAATTGATAAAAACATGCATTAAGTCCAAGAAATCATGGTCCTGATTCACCACTGTGTTACTCCAATTTTATGTTGATATAATTCCACTGAAATCTTTAAGAATAGCAGCCGTGTTAGTCTGTATCCGTAAAGAAAACGAGGAATACCTGTAGCACCTTAGAGACTAACCAGTTTATTTCAATTTATTTAAACAGCCTCTTAGAATTGGTATGGTAATTTACAACTTTTTTTTGCTTTCTGTGTGTATAAATGCATCTTACTTCTGTTTGTTCCATTCTATGCATCCGATGAAGTGGGCTATAGCCCATGAAAGCTTATACTGAAATAAACTGGTTAGTCTCTAAGGTGCTACAAGAATTCCTCGCTTTCTTTACTGAAATCTTTATTTATAAACTGTTTTATTAGTTCTTGAAAGGAAGAGATGCAAGAAATGATCACATTAAGTGAATCATTTGATCTATTAATCATCAGAATACAGACATTTCTAAACAGGATAGTTCAATATGTACATTTTATGATGACAAATAAATACTTTTCTACTTCCTACACTCCCATTATTTTGGTATCCGGGTGTCAGAGAATGGAAGATGTAGACATAAGAACAAAGTTCAGAGAAGGTGAACAAAAAACAAATAAACAGTGAGTTTCAGAATAAAATGCAGAGAGGGGAGGGAGATAACCTGGGGCCTGATTTTCAGAAATACTCTGAAGTAAATAAGAATGACAGGTGTTAGTCCCTCTGAAAATAAGGCCTTTGGTGCACAGAGAGTGGGAGCCCACTCTAAGGATGCAGCCAGGAAAGGGAGGAGACAAAAGGAAAAGTTGGGAGAGAGACACAGGAGTATAAAAAGTAAGAGGTATCACAGATCCACATTCATACCTCTGATCACCTCCCAAAGGCCTTGTTTTTCACTGAACACTGGGTGTGCTGTGTATATATGCCACATGCACGAGTGGGAATGACATAACACTGCTGGCCAGTTGACATTATCTGATGTTGTGCTATAATTTCCAGGATTATCACTGTCTTCCTTGCTGTGGATTATTACTTTCAGTATGCTACTCTTCTCTAGTCCCTTCCATCTGAAGAACTCAAAGTGCTTTACAACATTAATATGTGCGGTAGGAAAGTATTGCTATTTCTATTTGAGAGAGATAGGCACAGAGGTTAAAATGACTTGGCCAACATGACACAGAAAATCAGTAGTAGAGAACTAGAACACAGGTTTCGTGAGTCCCTTTGGTATCTTAATTCAGTGCCTGAGCCTATAAAACTCTTTCCTACAATGGAAATTATATTAATGAAAGTAGTAGTCACATGACTCCAATTTCCTTTACATAATTCAAAACTGCCAACACCATCCTGAGAGAACAGAAATGCTCGGTGACAAGCCTGATCACGCCTTCTATTCTATTCTACTCAGGTTCCTATATGATGCCCCTAAGCACCTAATGAGCAATAAATCGTTCCCATAGGCATAGCTTGTTGCTGTCCCACATTTAAGGTTGAAGCTTGAAACATAGTTCACAAGAGTCATTGTGAGCCCTTAGAGCCGTGGCTGTATGTCAATGTGACACTCACTCACCTCTGTTTAAGAAGCTGTTTGTTGTCCTCAATGGTTACGCTGTCCACATAATCCCTCTTGAAAATTTCAAAAGCCTCCTGACGTCCAAGTGACATTTCTCCTGATCCTGCCCACAAAACAAGTCAGAACTGGCTCAGTGGCAGCAGAAGATAGTTCACATTTGCTTTATTACTGTTGCAGACAAATATTACAGCAAGTCCTTTAGCAATCAACAGTTACTAACACACCAAACTCCAGCTTCCACCAAGAGAAAAGGCATTTTGGGAGCAGGCAAATTTTTTACTGACAGATTTCATTGATTCACTTCACTTGGGCATCTTCAAACCTGAATTCTTAATCTTTCAAAATAACTTTAATGCTTCCTTAAATAAAACCAGAGTGTAAAAAATAAAATAAAATCTAAGCATGGCAAACAATGGCAAGTGAAAACATTGGTATTTTCATAGTGTAAAGTGCCCATTTTTATGTGTTTTTCTTTCATCCCCCATTGTTGGTTTTCAGTTACCATCACTATTCAATGCAACAAAGCACATTATATCACATTTTAGCCCAAAGCCCCCACACTGGATTTTTCCAGTTCGCATGTGGAGAAAAAACTTTGGGTTTTATTTAACTGTGCATAAATGTTAACTTCCTTCAGTGACAGGTCAGGTACTGAACACACAGAAATGAGAGTTGCACTGTTGAATATATAAGTTTAAGGGGAAAAGAGAGGAGGACACAAAACACCAGAAAATTACGCATGATAGGGTGATGCCTTGTCTCTGCAGACAAAGCATGCAGAAATGCACCACCTTCTTCAAATACCACCTCAATTTCTGATACAATCCAATTACATGTTTGGTACATAAATACAACTTCTTTCAGCCAAAGGTTTTCCCCGCCTTAAGAGTGCAACATGAAACAAGAACTGAAAAGTTTGCTGCATGCTAGATCATCCTTGGACAAATCCTTAAAGTCCATGGTAATTCTGCCTTGAAACAGACTGAATAAAATTGAGTAAGGCCTCAGGAATTGGTTGATAATCTCTTGAAGTGATGCCAAACTATAAAAGTGGTTCCAGCACTCAGCCTCATGTCTCTGTAGGTCAGCATTCTACAAATACTGTTAGTCAATAAAGCCTTATTCAGATGACATGAATCCAGTTTTGTCAATCAGGAAACTAATTTAAAGGTCAACGTTTCTTTATGCTATGCTGACATATATACAAATGCTATTCACAGCAATACTAAACAACAAGTATTTGGCACCATGGTCAAATAAAATATGTATCTCATCCTCCAGTGGGGGGAGATATTTTAAAATAATGTGCAAGTCATCATCATTGCTAATACCTCCTTGCAAATTGAGTACCATCCAGATCAATCTCTGGCAAGGTGCTTACGGTGGTCTGGTTGAAAATTTAGTTTATGTTAATCGCTGGCAATCTTCTTGTGTCACCAAAGCTTTTGAAGCCTACTAATTACTGGCCCTGTAATGGCATTCCTTGGTATACATGCTTCTGAATTTGTTAGTTTTCTGTTCTAATAATGTCTATACCAAGAAAGCAGCTGAAATTGAACCAGTGCTGATGGAGATGGTTGCTGGGTTCAGCTTCATAAATCCTCATTTCTTATCATGTCCTGTCACTTGATATGGAGCAGTTGATGAAGACTGAGAGAACTGCAAATCCCAATCCAGTGTTCTAGAATCTTCTTCAGTGCCCACAGTGTCACAGATGGTACTAGAGGATGTTCAAAAGATGTGGATGTTTGTACAGTAGCAGTAGCTGCCATGTCTTGAACTGTTCAGTGGTCTCCAGCTTGCTGTGAAGCAGTGGACCCACAGAACCACAGTTACACCAACGTTGTAAGTGTGGGCATTCTGGTGCCCATGAGCTAATAGAGAAATGAGCTGCCAGCCTTATTCATGTTGGCTAGTATCCATTGTGACTATTCAAAGAGTAAGTGTGAGTAGGTGTGTGAGTAAAGTTGACAGAGTTGAATGCTTAGTTAATGGCCAACATTTCTAAATATGGGTGATAAAGTTAGGCTTCTAAATCTATATTTAGGCAACTAAATAAAATGCTTGAATTGCAAAGGTGCTGAACACTTATAAATCCTTTTGAAGCCAGTTTTAGGGGCCCAGGTTTGAAAATACGGTTTTGAAATGTTTAATTTCTTTCAGTGTGGCCTTATAGGGCTTTAAAGATTGTCAGAATTAGGAGGCAACTTTAAGAAGCAACAGAAAAGCACATTAGGGTGCGGAGTCATATTCACCAGCTTTAAAACAAAAAGGAGTTTATTTTCTATAATCAGAACAGAAGGAGCTTCAGAAAACATTTACAGGCACCTTTCGCTAATTTGGAAGGTTTGCTAAATGGCAACATGGAGCGATGGTGTGGAATTAAGTGAATGAGAAGCAATGAAATTATCTACTGCCCCAGGGGAGCCTGCTTTAAAATCTAGCACAACAATAGAAAAAACTTTTCAATTTAGATACAAAATAATGTGCCTCCATAATATGCTTAAACAACAGTTTATAGTTTTAAGAGCTCTCTCCCAGGTTGCAAACAAAATAAATGAGAAAACCAAAAAACCAAAACACACATCAATAAAACAAAAAAACCCCACCACCAAACAAAACCCACCAACAGGCTCCTACCCATGCTATCACATGTAATATCTTTTATGGTAAACACAATATTCATATTTTTAAATTACAACTTAAAATTAATTATTCTATTTCCATATTTGTACAGTACCTACTATGATGGCATGTTGGTCCATGATTAGGGATCCTAGGTGCTATAGCAATACAAATAATATGGTAATAGTAATAAAAATAATAAGAATCCGGAGGGAGGAACCCTAGGAGCAGCCAAAATTGGGGAGAAAGTTTGAATTTATGTTGTTAATTTACTTGTTAAGAAAGCCAAACTCCAGGAAGAGGGTGAGTTTCTGATTCTTCATATGCACCTACTGTGGACTTTGGTTTAGAGAAGGTCGAGAAAGGTGTCTGCTCATGCATCCCTTTTGGAAATTGGATGAAAGGTATATTGTGAGCCTAAATCTTGTCATTCTTACCTGTTGCCCAATCCTTGAAGTCAATGATTGTCAGGGTTTTCATTGAGCTTAATAAAACCAGAATTTGCATTTGATTCAAGCAAAACACCCACTGTAGGGAACGTGAGGGCTGCCTGAATACGGATTACAAGAAGGGACCCACTTCAAATAATTAAGCTTCCTTCTGGGGACTGTTCAAGTGATGGATCTGTTCTTGCCATTACACAGTTTCACTTATCAAATACCAGCAAGGGAACTATGGCCACTTTTCAAAATATGCTGAAGACAATTTGAAATGTCTTTTGTAGTCAAACAGAAACTGTTAGAAATATTTGCATGTAATGTTAGACATGTTTGTATGTATGCATAATTCATTGCATCTCCACAAGGATCCCTTAGATATTATCCAGTCCATCTGCTTAGCATGTAAAATAGTAAACATATTACTGAGCTGGAGAATAATGAACCAATAACAAATAAATATTTTATAAAACAAAAATCCAGTAGATATATTCCCCTGCTGTAAATCTCAGCTTGCTTCTGTATGAAGAGCATGAGTAATACATCTGGTTACCTACATGGGCTACACTTCAAAAACAGGAAAGACATAAACTATGGTATCCCTACAGTGCTATCCCACAGAACATGGAGTCTTTATGAAAGTTAAAAGCCTAAAACGACAGTGCCCAGACTCAGTGACCTGAATGAAACTCGGGCACAATCTAATATCATTGACACCATTGGCATTTAATCTGCTCATATGTGATGATAATTTCAGAGAGGGAGGGGGAAGATCAGATTCTTTACATGGTGATCACATATATTCTGGTATAGCAGCTTTGATGCAAATGGATCCAAAGCACTTCACAAATGGATGAAAGTCTTCCCTTTGCAGAGGGCTAGCACAAGGCCTATGCATAACTGAAATTCAACTTAAACCCTCAAAATAGGACTTCAGTAGGATGTAAGTGCTGCATAGGCCTTTGCACTGGGGTATATTACACTCAGACAAAACTGATGGTACAACCCAAAGTATTTAGTATATACAAGAATCATTAAACCCACCATCAAAGTGAAGCCATGTCAGAGTGAAACACTGTAGCTATTTGCCAGCAGACAACACTAAAGTATACAACAACCAAGAAGTGAAGAATAATACAATTTCCAATGGAAAAATTTGGGTAAACAGCATGTGATTACCCAGGCTGGAATCTGGCCAAGGTTACCAGAATTAAAGGGACAGCAGTTAAATGTGCAACAAAAATTAGATTTTGTAAAAATAAGCTTTTACAAAGATCAAGACCAATAGAAATTCTTCCATGAAAATTGTTAACAAAAATTCCAGCAGAAACAGTTTTTAAAAAACAATACATATGCCTTCAGAGGGGTCGTAATCCAAATATTGTAGTGATTATGAACCTGCAAGCTGAGTTGACCACAAACTGACCTTAAAGTAAAGGAAAACTGACTAACCTCTTTTAATTGTCCAAGATGAGAGTGTTGTAAAAAAGTAAACAAGCAGCAGTCACAGTAAAAATGCTTATTTTATCTTTTTAAAATTCCCTCAGTTTTATTAATCTAAGACATTGCTAAGGGAATTTATTTTAGAAATTAATCTGATAATACCTCTTTAACATCCTAACACAACTCTTGCAACAAAGGGCACATAATTCTTAATGCCCACAGAGACCCAGGACTTCAGTTTTATGTATCATCTAAATGCGGGCACATCTATTAGCATAGTGCTCTTTAACATCACCCCAAAACAGTATCAGCCCTGCAAGACAAGTGTTACGAAAATGATTAAACTCTTTGCCTCAGTTTTCGCACCTGGAAAATGGGCATATTAGTTTGTCTACCTTATAGCTATATTGTAAAAAGTAATTCATTTTTAAAGCACAATAATAAGAAATGCTTTATAAATGTTAAATGTTTTTAACAACTAATGAATCATCAAAACTACTTCATGGCAGAACCCTACATTTTTCTCTAGGGTCCTTTGATCCAAGGACTACCTTGGCCTGACTGTGATTAGCTTATGTGATCTGTCAAGTTCACAGCTTGAAATAGTATGGCTGCAAGATGCTACTGAATATCTGTTCTAACATCAAGGATTTACAGTGTGGCTACAGTTAATATATAACGTTGCCTAGATATGCTTTCATGTTTTCTTTAAAGAGCCAAGGGATAGCATAGCTCCCAAATTTGAGGTGGGGGTGGAGGGACAGCAAGGGCACAGAATCTGAGAATCAAAAAACCACTTACCATAAAAAAATGTTTGCAGATGTCAGCAGTGAAGTAGGGTATTTGTTGGTACACACAAGTTTGGCCAAACCATGTTTCTTATGTTCTGATATAACCATTACTAAGGAAACATTTTACATCTCATGCATCAGAGTTTGCATGGTTTAAAGAAGTTAAATGAATGACTCAAGACTAAGCCCTTCATCTATTATCTGCTGATCAATTACTTGATCAAGGCTGCTTATGAGTTTACACACTTGCCTTTACACTCACACACAAACACACACACACACACAGTCCTTAATTAGTAGGTACACAGAGAAAGACTGAATTGGGCTAAAGCATGGCAGGCTTGGCAGAGGCTCAGGGGAGTGCATACAAAGGAAAATCTGAAGTCAAACCCACAAAAACTTTAGGAGACCCACCCAATGGTGCTACCACATCTAAATAAATAAAAAGGATTTATGTTTGCCTGTGCCAGAAATCACACATTTCACATAGCTTCTGACAAACAGGATCTATATCACACACCACGTTGCTCAGTTTATATTAAGGGCTGGGCATTAAATACAGGTTGTGTTTTTTTCCTTCTTAGTAACAGAGTCTAAGTCTGCTTTGCTCCACTGTTGATGCTGTTGCAGGGTTTTTGCTGGAGCAGGATAAGAAAGAGCTCATGTATAAGCCCAGTGTATTCAGACCCTGTGAAACTAATCCCTACGTGCAGCCAGTTGCAGGTGCTCTTAAAGATATGGTAGCGACCTGAGTTATTTTCCAAATTGTCTTGCAAGACTCAGCAATGTAAATCGATCTTATTCAATGGTGTTACTATGTAAATTCTCAAGAGTTATTGCAGTCCAACTCAGAAATTAGCTTGCACAATATTTGTATTTGGTGGTAGGGCCAGATAGAGGGCTACTGACTACAGTTCAGGTAGCGTAGCATCTTCAAGGAAAAAAAGTTTGCGTCGTAATGTAAACCTCATTTTGAGGGCTTGCTGATTATCATCCATTAAAAATAATGATTTAATATTTATATTATGGCATGCCCAGAGACTCAAATAAAGATTGAAGCCCCACTCTCCATCCTGTGAAGAGCTGTCAGTTTTAAGAAACGTGGTGCAACTTAAAAAGATGAGAACTCGTGGAAATGCCATCCTCCTTACTACACTGGCTCATACAGTCTCTAGTGCAAGAGGAACTGGTCACCTACCTAGGAGGATCTTTTGTTACTCAGATAAGAGACACAGTAAATGGAAAAATCAGTTGTATGTCTACTGTTCTGGCAAAAGAACAACATATTCTACTCAAAAGGAATAAAAGAAGGAAGACAAAATTAATTCCTACTGACAGTGTTCCACGCCACTGAAAACCAACACCATGCCTCAGCTAGTGAGAGGAACAACAGAGAATCACAGTCAATTTTTCCAAATGCAAACTGAATCTTCCACCTATTCTGCCTCTGAAATTAAGTCTAACATCATCCATACCTGTGCTTCTCCAATGAGACTCAGAAAAGGTTAAAGCTGGATCTTTTTTTCATATCATCTCAGTTTATTCTGACTGGTTTCCATTCAAACATATTTTGGGGCTTTAATGTTCAAGTTATATCATAACTGCTGACCTGACACATTCATCCTTTGCATGGTACTGTGTCTATTCAATACTGGACCTTCTTGCTTAACTTCCAAGAATGCCATTCAGAGATGCATGTGGGTGGCTATGTCGCACATGATGTAGATGAACATTGAAGGTTTACCTTAACATGGCAATGATGGGATTTTTACCGTTACAACTGCAGCTGAAAAGCATAATTTGAGTTTATACCTGACCTCTCAGACCATGAACAGCAGAATTGTACAGAATATCACACAAGGGAAATGCTGTGCTTCACAAAATAGGTGATTGCTGCAGTAGTTTAAGACTCAGAATACAATTAACATTCATTTAAAAGAAGGTTGTTTGCTGGTCAGCTGAACTATCTATCACCTTCTATTAGACTACATGGCTGAGATGAAGAATGGAAGACAGCAAAGCAGTACAATAAAAGTTTTAAATTCCTATAATAAATTAAATAAATATAGACGTTTTGACATTCTGCATATATTTTGTCATGTTTAAATAACGAACACTGCCGTTAAATACTTGCATGACAAATGGAGCTCATCTCCCGCCTTTCCACATAATATCTCTCTGGATCCCTGGAAGATTACTCTGAATGATGGGGTAAGAGTATTTCAAAAGCCCTACAAAATGACTGCCTGCATCAATGAAGTCATGACAGGTTGGATCAGAGACAAGTTAAGTTTTTCCCCAGAGACATCTGCATGAATCTGTATGTATTTTGGGGGCCTGGAGAGCCGGCTTCAACACCAGTCTTGCCGGTAACACTAGAAACCACAGAAAGGCGTATTTAGTTTTCAGAGAAGTTTGGAGTCCAACGGAGGGAAAATGGCTTGTTATAAATATGTATTTCGGTTTGGAAACTCACTGTACTTTAAATTCCAAATGATTTCTGTTCTCACAATTTTGTTTTGCAACTTCTCTTTTCTTTATTAAGGTAACTGAGATTTTCTGCAGTTAAAGGCTATATGTTCTACACCTCAGATAGACAAGTAAAGACTGCTTAGAGGACATACATGTGTTGACAGCAGCACATAAAGCTTTCTTCAGGAGATTCCACTGTCTCTGAGGAGTTAAGAGTAGTTGTAGAAAATACAGACATGAGATACCACATTTTTGTGTGGGAGTAGGAAACAAGAGGCCAAATTAGCCTGGAAAGAACTGCATGCACCCATTGATGTCAAAGGAAATCTCATCTCCTTATGTTATGGCTGAACATGACCCAAAGCTGCCATGAATGAGTCTTCAGTTTATGCAAGGAGACATTTAGGTCAAATTCAGCATAGGTGTGAGTGATAAATTCACTGACTTAAAAGATTTAGTGATAGGCTAAATTAGTCCTGTTTCCTTTTGGCTGTGGATAAACAATGGTCAAGAGACTAGGAAAACCCAATGCCAGAGAATTAACTTTGGCCCTTGGCTTGTTGAAGCATTATAGGAATTAGTCTCTGAAAAGAAAATTGATTACCTATTAATACAAACATCAGAAGGCCTGCTTTAAGAGGCTCCAGACACCTACAGATCCAGCTGAAGTCAATGGGAGCAGTAGGTGCTCAATAATTCTGAAAAGCAGACTTATCACCACCAGAACCTTAATCCTCCAAGGTGCTGAGTGCCTGCTGCGTGGCACTGAGCAGTCTCTATTGCCAATGAAGGAAATGGGGGTTGAGCACACTGAGGGACTGAGGTGTGGCAATGTTTAGTGTAACCCACCACCCAATGGAATCCTCAGACCTAAACTGGGTATCCAGGCTTCCTCTACAATCCCTAAGGAGAGTTAGGCACCTAAGAAAGGGATTCACAGAAACCAGCAAGTTGAGTGGGGAGCTGCCTAAGCCAAGAAAAGAGGTGTGGCCTAAGCTGCACCCCTCAAATGTACTTTACGCCTGATGGAGCTTAGCCGTGAACTCAGGGGCTGAGCTGCTTGGTTTCATCAGGACATAAGTGGCTTTGTGAATGCCCACCAGCAGAAACTAAGGTGCCTTGGGAATTTAGGCACCTCCAGAGTTAGAGGGCTTTTGAGACTCCTGGTGGCTCCTAAATGTTGGACTTTGACAGCTAAAGTGGCAGTAAGGCCATCCCTTTGTGGATGTAGCCCTTAGTGCCTCATACAATGTGCTCAGCACCTTGCATTATCGAGTTTTATCTGTAGATGGAAAGCAACCACATGCCTGGCTCTGCTATCTGAAAAGGCTATGAAATGAGAGCTATAGTTAGAAAGGGGATAACAACAGATCAACAAAGTGAACATGGACTGTATCTTTGACTGTGTAAAAGTAGTATCCAAACTGTCTAACTGTTGTCCTGAATTTGCACTGACAGCTATATCAAATCCTAGTCTAACTATTCTTATACAACTTGTAACTGTCTTCCCTTCTTGGCATAGGTCTCCTTCGGCTGCTCCAGAACTTTCCATCCTTTTTTTTACCCTTTTTTGGCCATCTATCTTGAAAGCAGTAATCTGTTCCCCTGACAAAAGGAATTTTAAAGAGAATGCAAGAGACTTTGGTGTGTTTTCAAAAATAAATGGATTCTGAATGTTATAGACATCTCTTTTATCCCTCATCTACACCCTGTTGCTAACGACCCATCTGCGCCTACATATAATTAGGAGTCATGGTGCTCTCACCATCTGGCAGAAGCCAGCTGAACTTTAAGCATACAGTCAGTTTTAATTTGTTAGCAAACTGTTTGATGAACCCTGACACACCTACTTTTTTTTTTTTTTTTTTTTTTAAAGAACATCTTTATTAATAGAACACAATTTGCTAAAAGAGAACAGGATGAATGATTCTTTCCAGAACATATGGACAAAATTGTAATCCAATCCTACTTACAGCCAAGAATAAAAGGTATCTACAGATTACATTTTAAACATGGGATTGTAAAACACATCAACACACTACTTTTTTATTATACAAATAAAATCTTCAGATCTATAGAATTTTGCAGGTAAAAATTAATTTTAATTTGAACATACTGAAGATGCCATAGAAGGTTCAATTCAGGTACTTGGCTTTGAGTCACCACCATGAGCAACCCTTCTTTCTAGCATAAGAAGTTCCAACTTCATGGCAATCATTTCTGATTAGTGTGTATTGTGTTTTAAATAGTAACAACCCTTGTGATAAACAAAACTCAAAATGGCTGGTCAAATGTCTTGCATAGCTTTCAGCAATTTGGAGACCTTTGGGGCGCATCTGAGAACTGTGACTTAAAGGAAGTTGCAAATTATTCCTATTCACAGTTGCTTCATTGTTTTTTGGGCAGGAGAGAATGACGTAGTTTTCCCCTTTCTTTTTTTATTATTTTAAGACCTTCCCTTCCCCTTTCCCCCGACTGAAATAATTGTTTGCATGGTGCCCTTACTGACTACATATTAAACTTGTATACATAACTTATCTTCCATGTGTTTTGTGTCTTCAGAGTGTTGCATTGCAGTATCGAACTATGTAAAATAATACATATAAAGTAGAAGTTTGATAAATGTATGTAAGTATCTTTCAAATTGGTAAACAACTTTCTAATTTGCATTAGGGAAAAAAGTTTATTTACAAAAATTGTTTAGCAATCTAGGAACTGATCCTGCAATCAGATCTGCCTTCAGTGGGGCTCCCCATGTGCTTGGGGATCCATAGTAGCAAATCTGATACAGAATCAGAGCCTTATTTGTCATATCCCATACACTCGATGGAACTTCAGAATGCAGCACTGAGATTTAAGAAACGGGGTTCCACTGAAACCAACACCCGCCAATGTGATCAAAAAGACCATGTTTATTATTTTGGGTTTATTCACCCTAAGATACATGTTTGTAAATCTTACTCAAGATTTTGGGAGTCACACAGATGGAAGATGTATGACTATAACTAGTGTGATGACAGTGTTTCTAGTTGTTAGAGCAGGAGACTGCGAGTCCAGAGACCTGAGCTCTACTATTGATTCATTGTGTGACCCATGGCAAG
The DNA here is from genome assembly GCA_032164245.1 of Sternotherus odoratus. Classification (NCBI taxonomy): domain Eukaryota; kingdom Metazoa; phylum Chordata; order Testudines; family Kinosternidae; genus Sternotherus; species Sternotherus odoratus. The sequence goes on from JAVMKO010000003.1 coordinate 122,645,296, forward strand.
TAGTTTAATCTTTCTATGCTTTAGTTTCTACATTTGTAACAGAGGAATAATAATTCACTTCTCAGTTGTTTGGATCTGATGAATGCTGTAAGTGCAAAGTATTGTTAGTATTAACAGGATGCCTTAAAGGGGGAGTCTTAAAGTCACCACACTCCTTAAAGGACTAGTGGCTTTCCTGTCTATTCTGGGAACTCTTCAAACTTGGAGTTTAGCCTAGACACAATCAAGAATAAATATTCAGCTTTCTCTTAGTCCTGTGTTATCCTGGAAGTTTAATAAGTCACTGGTAGGATTTTTGTTGAGGAAAACAAGCATAAAGTGCTTTTTTATATAGTGGTAATGGGAAAACAAAATATTTGTTACATCTATTAAAGAGATTGTCTATCAGACAATTTTAGAGCATCTGCATTTCCAGTATGAATTTAAAACACATTTACTTTGGCTGTACTTCATCCGAGAGATAATGGGATTTGTGTGCATATGTAACTCTGGGCCATCACTTTGGAAAAAATGAGACCCAAAAAAGTCTCCTATCTGCTTCAGATTAGCTAATGTGTTATAGTATATATAAACTGTATAATAACTTAAGGCTTTCAGACATGATTTTCAACTGTTCCTTAGTCTGGAACAAAATTTAACTCCTTATGTGGATCCCTTTTTGATTACTACAAATTATTTACATTTGAGATGCTGACTTGGGGAACAGGAGATCAGTGAAAATACATTATGGAGAAGAAATGCATCCAACAGAATTTAAAGCTGCTTTGTGTAGTTTTTTTCCTCACTATGGTTTTGTTTTAGTCTTTAGTAGTCATAGTACTCTGCCCTGAGATATAAAAGTGAAAGTTTGCCTCTCTCCATAATCTAAAGCGTTGCCAAAGGATGTAGTTACTCTAATGGAGAACAGAAAGGAGGGCCCAGTGGTTAGTGCAGTAGCTTGGCTCTGCTCTGCCATATACTTCCTGTGTGATCTTGGGCAACTAATCTATGCCTCAGTTCCCCATTTGTAAAAATTTAACATAAGATAATAGCACTTCCCTACCTTGCAGGAGTGTGGTGAAGATCAATACACTGAATGTCGTGAGATGCTCGAATGATATGATGATGATAGGGAACATAAAACTACCCAAGATAGACAGACAGCTATATAGATCAATCATTTTACTTGAACCTCATCCAAACAGCATTTATCTTGTAGATACAATGCATAAAAAACTATCTCCAAAACATGAGGTGCAACAGTGTCTTTGGCTCAGAAGGATCTTGGTAGATGCTAAAGGCCTATTTTAGATGTTTATAATGCTTACCACCAAACTTTGTCTAATCTTTGCATTTACAATTGGTCACAGAGTTAATACATTTTTATTGTCTTTGTTTTAAAAATATTTTTAAAATAAAAACTCCAGGACATATATAACTTAGAGGAAAAGGGCGGAGGGGATGTGGAGTAGGCAGATCAAGGGCTCCATATTTCCTCCAACTCCCCAATTTCTGGACAGAGTTGGGCCAGTATGAGGGGAAGTAGATTTTAGCCTTTTCAGGTGCAGTTAGTTACTTCCTCCTAGGAGTAGAAGGGGAGCAGGGAGAAAATGGGAACAATCTGAGTGACCATTCCATCCTGGGGCTTCTCCTGAGGTGGCACTGTGCCCTTCCCCTTACTCAGACAGCAATTCAAACACAGAGCTAAGTACAGCACTGCTCTTGAGCTCGTGTTGATTAATATTTCAAAGATAGAAGCACATCCTTAAATGCAACATACTAAACTATGAACATTTAAGTGGGCAGGAAAATGAAAGATTTATTTTAGGACTAGAGAAATACTATGGAAAAATTATAGCTCCCCTGCACAAAGGCATTAGGGGCCTGATGCAGGATCAAGCTGTAAAGGAGGGAGAAGATGCAAGGAACCACTTTTCCTCCACTGATAGAAAGCAGTCATAATTTGACTTCTTAAGCACTCCAAGCAGGGAGGCGGGGAAGCATTGTCTGCACTGTTCTAGGCCCCATGGGGGGCATGGTCAGGTGGCACTAACCCCAGCTGTTCACAATGTTAAACTAGCAGCTGTAGAGTTGTCCAAAATAGCCACAGCCCAGCGGTTAGGGCACACATGGACTTGAACTTGCATTGCCCACATTCCAAGCAAGTATCCTGCCTATTCTGGGTTGGGTCTCTCTCTCTGCCCAGAAATTCCATCATGGAGCTGAGAAAGTTTCCCAAAACAGTTGCATTGAAAGCCATACATTCTCTTCAAAAGTTTCAGTTTCAACAAACTGGTTCCATTTTGTTAAAAAAATTCTGACCAGCTATGCTCCTGACAGCATCATGCCTTCCCTTGGCTGCTGCTAGCATAGAGACTGTAGGGGCCCTCACGTCAAGAATATGCTTCATCTCCCATGCTTCCAACATGGCTCAAGCTCAAGGGACCTTAACTTTTCTTATATAATAGTTCATTCACAATCCCTCAAGTTTACAATTACATCATGTGACAAAAGGTGGAGTATGATCATACATTCTATACATATCCATCACACTATGCAGATAAATGGCCACTTATGCGGATTTCAGTTACTGGCTTACAACAAAAATCCAATTAAAATATTTTCTGTTCCAATATTTTAATAAGCTCTCTCATGCACTGGCCTAAAGGCATACCTCAGTACGAGACCCCATCTGTCTCCCAGTGTGCCACTGTTCCACTTGGGGACATCAGAACTATTCAAGCTGGAGCCAGTTTAAAAGAAAGGGGGCTGCTATCAGGATGCATTCCCAAAGGGGCCCTACACTTTGCAATTCACTATTTTCTAGGGCCCAAACTGCTTGAATCAGTTGACCTTCCAAATATGCCCCACAAAGTTTGGGGATGAAAGGGTGAGATATGCACAGGTATTTCTGGGCGGAGTAGGCTAAGCTAAGCTATATTTGGCTATGTTCTCGGTTTTTTCCCAGTTAATATTTACTGGGTTTAGAATGAGGAGATGCTGCTGATTTTGTTGTTTTATAAGTCTATATTCAAAGATATAGACAAGGCCCTACTTGGGTGCTTTTTCTTTTCTGGGGATATTATCAATCAGTAAGAAAGGAATGGAAACTACAGGATACCCACTTACATGCTTCACAATTCCTTATATGTTAGAAGTACTACTGTTGACTCAGTTCTATCAGCAACTGAATTATCAGCTGCTTCTGCTTGGTACTGTTGTATTTTGCATTGCCAATTCAATCAGCAAAGACTGAACAATAACCGAAAAACAGACCAAACAGAAAACTAACAGACAGACAAACAAACAAAAAAACACCTTCACAAATCTAAAGGAAAAGTGCAGATAAATGTTTTCTGTATAGAAATCAAGAAAACTATTTTTCTTTCAGTTAACAATAAACAAATTGAAAGCTCAAAACACTTAACAACTGCCTGTCACCAATGTAGATCGAGTTCTGAACTACTTTCTGATAACTTGTCTGTGTGGGTACATGTAACTGGGTCTCTGTAGGGCCCCTCTGGCTCCTGCCCGCACAACCAGAGAGAGACTTTGGTGCAGTGCTCACCTGGTGCTTTTATTTACAGGTTGTGTTCCCACTACCTTTTCACCATCCACATAGTCCCTTTCTTTTAGTCCACCAGCAAGAGAGATGGGGCAAGTTATTTCTCTCTGATTCCCCTTACTGTCTTTCCTCTGGCAGTTTCCCTCTTTCCAGATCCACCCTGTGGCTCCCTTCCTCTGAGGCTTTTATCCAGCCTCAGCCTCAAGAGGCAGCAGCTGTTCCAGCTTCCCCAGTCAGAGACAGGTGATCTACCCAGCTCCAATTCACATTACTTAATTGGAGCCAGAGTGACAGAGGGTTGGCCAAGCAGTTCTCTGCTTAGCACCCTGTCACAGTGCATTGCTAGGAAAAGATATTATTCAATATGTGTGAAATTCAGTCCTGTGCAGAGGGTCCATACAATCCTGTGCACCAATTAAATCCTGTTTAAGACCTATATAGTTTTATGTGGGCTTAGCTGATATATGGGCCTGGTGTTCACTCTCTGCATAGGGGTGAATTTCACTCTGTGGGAATTAAATCATGTAAAAATGACACAAGCAAGAAATCTTCTTGCTCATCTTGAGACTAAAAATAATAAAAAGATGTTTGTGCTCATGTAACATCCCTGGCTTAGATTGTTCAAATGAAATAATCAAGAAGCTTTTGTGAAATGTTATGAATGTCCACAAATATTCCTGGCATTCCATTAACTGTCCTAGATGATTATTCCTCTTGGGCAAAAGCACTCGTCAGAGAGGACCTAGAAATATTTGGAAAAAGACCCAACTAACAGGACTATGGCAATTAATCCATATTTTAAGCTAGTATTCAAATCCTCTGAAGCTTAAAATGGGACCTTTAATCCAGTTCAGGGATCTTAATATCCCCAACATGCACTGTCAATGAGTTTGGAAATGTGATCTTAATTTAAACTCAGAGCAATTTCTATATATCATTTTTCATGACATTTCATTGCTGTGAATTTCCAAGTGTCTATTGATATAAAACAGCAGAGAGAGGGGGACTTCCATTTTAAAAAGGCTCAATATGATCTTGAAGATGCTTGTTTCATTTTACATTTTAACTGGGTCTAATTCTAGCACAGAGTCACCTCAAAATGTAGAACTGAGAAACGAGGGTGAGAAGCTGGCCAGACTGAAAATGATGGCAAAACTCTCTTTGATTTCAATAGGGCCAGGATTTCATCTGGAGAATCTAAAAAACAGAATGGAAAACTGAAATATAATCCTTTATTTAGAAATATCAGTGTATAGGCATCCTCTTAAATGAACATGGGGGGGAGCGCCATTTGACTTGGGCCTCAAGCTCAAAGGGGGCCTCAAAGTTAGACACTTGTTAATTTTTTGGCATTTTAGAAGTTTCGCAACTTGTTTTTATGTGCATCCCCATCGGACCAAAATGTGACACACACTCTTAGCTAAGAGCTGCAAATTTAAGCAAACAAGTGATGTGATTTGGTAAAAGACATCATTTTTTTGTTAACTGATATAGATTTTGTCATATAAAAGTTAAAACGTTCATAAATATTCATTAAAATATATCAGTTCTCATGGCACAAGATTAGACCATGATGAACGTGTCCTCTCAGATCAGCTGATTATATAAACAAACCACTACTAGTGTCTGGTGCTGGATCAAGTGCGTCTAGAAAGGAAGAGAATTGTTACAATTTAGTGTCTTTATAGTTTTACATCTTGATGACTAAGGAATTATTTGTGTGTGAGCATTCCTCATTATTATCTTCATATGGTGTAAGAGTCTGTTACCCCAGCCCTGTGCTCTCGAGTATAAAAGCTGGGACTCTTTACTAGCCAAACCACTCAACCAAGCTGCTTCCCAGCCAAATTAAGTCCTTCTCCCCCACACCCACACTTTGCTAGCTGGGAGATTGGGGTTACCCAATGCTGCCACCATTCGGGTGTACTTCCAAAACCTTGGAGGGGCCCCCGAACTTCCCCTTTACCCTAACTGGGAGCCAAAGTTAGACACCTGAAGGCTGCTTCCCTTCCTCCTTCCCCCTTCCCGGCTGAAGGCAGAGGCAGACTTCCCCTAACCCTGTCTCCCTCCCCGAGAGCCAGAGCCAGACACCTGGGGGCTATTCACCTCCCACCCTCCTCTCTTATAGTTGAAGAGTCAGGCACCGTTCCTCAGCTAATAACCTGAGCTGATCTGTTTGCCTACTCCCTTCCCTTCTCCCTTCCCAGACTGGAAGCAGAGAACCTTAAGGAAATAAAACCAAACGCTTTTATAACTAACACGATTTAATAAAGAAAAAGAATAAAACAGAGATACAGTACACTTCACAATCTGGGGTTCTCTACCTCCCTTCTAAAATGGAAAGAGACACCCAGATGGCACAGGCTTTATATAGCAAAGATCACTTACATCAGCTAAGTAGAAATATAAGAAGAAAACGCTGAGTCATCTCCATAGCTAGAGATGCTCGGACCCTGGCTCCTGCCGCATGGCCAGCCAAAACAAAACTGACTAAACCCCTCCCTTCCTCATGGTCTTGAGGTTCTGACGACACTTTGTCTCAGATCACATAGCCCCACCCAGGCTCTGTCTCAGATAACATAGCCCCACCCAGGCAGGGCACACTCCACACTTATGACATATGGTATCTAAAAGAGGTGACTGGTTGGTTGGTTGAGCCCTAGCTTGGCAATCACCATAGGCTTTGGTCGTCTATAGGCCCAGATTCTTGGACATTATCTCTCTGTCTGTATCTGTATTTTGTATGTATGTGTGTGTGTATATATATATAAACCCCATAGATACAGAGAGATAATGTCCAAAAATTTCAGAAACTCACGAAACTCATTGTACAAGTTTGTCCTCACAAATTTTCACCTTGAATCTGGGCCTATAGATGACCAAAGCCTGTGGTGATGGCCATCCTACATTATAAAAGACAAGCGAACAGTGTGTGAAGCCGTCATGCGCAGTAGAGACGGCCCGGACGAATGGCATGCTGGGGGTTGTAGTTCGGAGGCACAAAATGGCCACCGTGCGTGCCTGCCTGAGCGATCTAGAGCAGTGGTCGCCAACCGGTGGTCCGTGGACCACTGGTGGTCTGCGGGAAAATTTTGCTGGTCCGTGGCGCCGGGCTCCCTCACGGCCGCCCCTCCGGGCAGGCAAGAGGCTGCGGGCGCCTGTCCCGCCCCGTCCTCGGCAGCCAGCAACCGCTGGATCGCTCCTGCCTCCCGTCTCATGCCGCGCCACTGGAGCCGGGGGGCCTGAGCTGTGCCGCACCACTGGAGCCGGGGGGGGGGGGGGCGAGCCGCGCCGCTGGAGCCGGGGGCGAGCCGCTGGAGCCGGGGGGGGGGCCCAAGCCGCACCGCTGGAGCCGGGGGGGGCCCCCGAGCCGTGCCACTAGAGCCGGGGGGGGGGGCAAGCCGCACCGCGCCGCTGGAGCCGGGGGGGGGCAGGGGTGAGCCGCGCCGCTGGAGCCGGGGGGGGGGGGCCCAAGCCGCGCCAGTCGAGCGGGGGAGGGGGGCCGAGCCACGCCGGTCGAGCAGGGGGGAGGGGGGCCGCGCCGGTCAAGCGGGGGGGGGGGGGGGGGGGACCAAAAGGTTGGCGACCACTGATCTAGAGCACCAAGGAACAGTTATACATATAAAGTTAGCTGGGCTGTCGGGCGCATGATAAGGAGTTGAGGGGGGAGGGAGCTGAGTGGATGGAGGGGGCTGGGCGAGGGGGGGTCGTTGCAGGGGGAAGGGGGCTGGGCGACGGGGGTCGTTGCAGGGGGGAGGGGGGCTGGGCGAGGGGGGGGGCATGAGCCCTTACGGTTGGCCCGTGTACACGGGCTTTTACACTAGTATATATATAAAACACAGATTATATATACACACTAGCAAAAATATCCAGCGTTGCTCGGGGTATTTGTAATTGGAAACTGGGATGTAAAAAGACGACAATGTTTTTTATTAATACAAATTTTGTTCATAAGTCTCATTTTGTCTAATTTCATTCTCTTGCATTTAGATGGGGGAGGGGGGAGAGAGCTGAGCGAGTGCGGGGGCCGTTGCAGGAGGGGGAGGGGGGAGATAGCTGAGCGAGTGCGGGGGCCGTTGGAGGGGTGGAGGGGGGTGAGATTTTAAAAATTTTCGATTCTTACCTGAGGGGGGAGAGAGCTGAGCGAGTGCGGGGTCCGTGGGGGGGGGGGGAGAGCTGAGCGAGTGCGGGGGCTGTAGGAGGGGAGAGAGAGCTGAGCGAGTGGGGGGGCCGTTGGAGGGGGGAGGGGGAAGAGAGCTGAGTGAGTGCGGGGTCCGTTGGAGGGGGGTATTATTACATCATAACTATGTCACAGAGAACAGCGGGTGTTAACCTGCTGCCCAGCTGATGTTAATGGGCTTTAAAGAATGTCACCCCTAGGAGGTGTAAGAGGTGAGATTTGAAAAATTTTCGATTCTTACCCTGATTAGGACCCTAAAGCCTATAACTGTACCAAATTTCAAGTCTCTAGCTCAAACGGTGTGGAAGGAGTAAGGGAACATACATACACGCATACACACACGCATACACCATTTGACTTTATATATATATATATATATTATACCTTGCATGTTTGAGTTTTCATTCAGTGATAAGGATAAAAGCCTGTCTGACTGTTTAATTTTCTTCATTTTAAGTCTTTTCAGTATTTGGGTACCATGCAGCGCTTGCATACATTTTTACAGTAGGAGATATCAAGTGCAGATAAGCTACTTATTTACAACCGAATATTTCAAGTGTGGAAAGGCTACATATTGACCAGATAGAGCACTATGAAGAGGAGATTTGAAAGTGGCTTAAGCAAGAGATGGCATAAAAAACTGATTGAAGCAGCAGCTAAGAGCTCAAAGTCAATAACTTCATTTCTCAAACCACTGGAAAACACACCTTTCCGAACAAACAATGCAACAGATAATGAAAACTCCGCAACTGCAACAGATGTCTTATCAACAACATTCAACAGATTTGTGAACAATGGGATGCGATCCTGACTGAGTCCAAATTAGTAGCATAGAATATTGGCATTTCATCTGAGTTCTCCACCAATCACAATTTACCTACGGAATTCGATGCCGAGCAGCATGATAGGGTCAATATCTTCCTTGTCATCATTGACTCTATTCAATCAGGTCTTACGGGTTGATTTGAGTCACTGAGACTAATTTGTACCATTTTGGGGTTTCTTTGGGAGTTCAACAGACTGAGTAATGAAGATCTACTTTCTGCAGCTGAACAATTTCAGCAACAGTACAACAAAGAAACCTCAAAAGATCTGTGATGAGATCATTTTCCTCAAACGAATGTATTCCACAAACTTTAAATTGGATTGCAAGCCAAAGGAATAGCTTCAAGAAATACTCAAACATGGACTCCCTGGGGTGTTTCCTAATACAGTAAACCCTCGATTTAACGGACCTCGATTTAACGGACTTCGGATGCAACGGACAAAATTTCTGAGCAAGTCTGATGCATTCCTGATCCATTTCTGGCGGGCTGGCTGCCGGCTCCCGGTTGCCGCCCGGGTCCAGGCAGTGGGCGGGCTGGCTGCCGGCTGCCGCCCGGGTCCCACCAGCCGGGACCCAGGCAGGTTGGCTGACGGGTCCCGGCTGGTGGGCGGGCTGCGGAGCTGTCGCCCCGACCCTGTGGCGGGCGGGCTGCTGCTCCGACAGCTCATTTTTTTATTATTATTAAATAACGGACTTTTTGATTTAACGGACACCCCCTAGCCCGAATTAGTCCGTTAAATGGAGGTTTTACTGTATCACAATTGCATTGCACATTTTTGTCAGCTTCCCTTCATCAGTGGCTTCAGGTGAATGTATCTTCAACATACTGAAGCAGGTAAAGAACTATCACCATTCAACTATGGTACAAGAGTGTTTAAATGGGCTTGCATGCTTAATATCAACAGTGACACTGTATGAAAGCTAGATTTTTCCTCAATAATTAGTGCATTTGCACAGAAAAAGGCTAGAAAAGCATTTGTTAAATACAAAAATATTCAAGTTATGTCTCACTTTTTTGGTGCCTTAGTTTGTTTTCATGTACAGCAGACTCTCTATTATCCAGGATGATAGGGAAAAATTAATCCTGGTTAATAAAATCCCGGATAATCACCATCCATAGGAAATATGGGGGGGCGGGGGGGTTGGTTCACCAGCCACCCTGCACCGGGGGGGAGGGGGCTTTGGTTCACTAGCTGTCATGCACCTTGGTGGGTTTTTTTGTTTGTTTGTTCTTGGGGCGGCAACAAAGCCAGAGCCAGCCCTGTGAGTTACGCATATTTTTTTTTTGACATCCTGGTTAATCCACATTCTGACTAACCCAATTCTGGATAAATCGAGAGTCTACTGTATCGTCATTTTTTATTTTTATTATGGCCAGGGGGCCTCAAAAGCTGGAAGTGGCCAGGACCTCTTTGGACATCTCAGAGGGCCTGTATATGATAAAGGTCAAAATAATAACTTCTTTTCCCTCCTGATGTGAATGTTTAGCTTCCTAAGTAGTCAAAATGGAGCTCAATTTGCTACATAATGCAACATCAGTAGGTTTGTGTAACTAGGTTCTAAAGGTTCACACCTCATAACGGGCACTCCCATGAATTTGTTTTCCCTTGTACAGCCATTGCTAGGATTCCCATCATCCATTCTAGGATTATGACTGAGCAGCATTTTCCATGGCTAACTACTGCACTGCTCCATGAGTTAATCACATAAAGGAACATATATATTCAAAAATCATCTCCCTCTAATCTTCAGGCCAAGTGCCTCAGCTCTGCAACATCCTTCAACTCTACTGGTCCATGCCACAGAGGCCTGAGGCCAACAATGAACATATATCCTACATTATACTAATTATTACTGCTGCTAAACAACTGGATGAAGTAAGATTTTTTTCCATCTGTATCTTATTATAGAATAGATGCAACCTCCCGGGGGGTGTGGGGGGGTGTGGAGGGGGAGAGTGGAGGGATAAACTATGTTTTGAATTACAAAAGATTTTGAAAGTAGAAGACAACATAAGCATTCTATACTACTGGAAAAAATAGTCCCAGTAGAGCTTCTATGCCCGGAGGGTGAAAGTCACCCCTGTGCAGTGTTTCAAAGACCTTTTGCTAGTCCTGTCCTATCCAATGAATGAACAGAATGAAGTGACAGAGCTGGCTAACATTTTTTCAGAGTTGCTGCTGAACTGACAAAAAGGTCTGTGGTATTTAAAGACCGAAATCTCTCTTATTTGGGCATGAACATTTTCAAACTTTGTGCTCAGAGCTAACACTAAAGATAATCATACTTTGGGGTCTATAAATGTCATTTCCAAATAAAAATGCTCATGTTACCTCTGAGGTTAATCCATGAAATGATGGCAGGGTAAAATTAATTCAACTTTGTGATAAGGTTTCCAGTTTAAATTGACATTAGTGGCAGGAAGTGTCTTCTACCCTGTAGTTATGGGCTTGCGAAGTCTATCCCATTAACACTGTGTCTTGCTGCCTGTAGCGGGGTGACCATCCACTCCCTACCTCTTGGGGCTGGGATAGCCCGGGGAAGGGGTCGTGGCTGGGAGCCTGCCAACTCCCAGGCCTGATTGGGAAGCAGGCTCAGCTGGGTGGCCACGCCCCACACACTGAGGCCTGTATAAAGCCTGAGAGGCAGAGGCCTAGAGAGTCAGTCTCCTCTGTACTCAGAGGTAGACCGGCCTAGCTGCGGGGAGGCCTTAAACAGGGTACCTAGACTGGTGCAGGGCTGGGGCCAGGTGGTAGGAGCTGGGGGAAGCTCGAGCCTGGAAGCCCCAGGCTGCTGGGCCTAGTAGAAGGCCCGACCCAGGGGTACTGGGGATGCAGGGGGCAGCCCAGGGCTAGCAAGGGAAGCAGCAGGCCAAACCCCCCTTGCCGGTGGTGAGCAGCCATGATACTGCAGTCTGCCTCAGTGAGCGGAGGCAAGTGGTGACTGGCAGTGGCAAAGTCTGAGGCAAGGTGGGGATAGTGGGTGGAAGGTTCCCCAGGGAGGGGACCCTTAGACTTGAGGGGGTTCTGCAGGGGTGCAGCACCCTCAACGAGAGGGCACTGGGGTCCGGGAGGGACGTGGGGCCAGGTAGTAGGAGCGGACATAGGCCGGCAGAGGGCGCTCTGGAGGCTGGGAGAGCTAATTCCCGAGACGACCAGTGGGAGGCGCCGCCGGGGTGAGTGTCCGACTGCGCTACACTGTCATAACAATAAATATCCACATGCAGCAAAATAATCACTCTGCTTTTTCATGTGCAGCACCCTGCCCCCACAAAACAGAGCCAGAAAGCAATCTGATATACTCACATAGTGGTAAAATAAGGTCTGGGGCTGGGCAGCATCCATTTGTTCATCAAAACCTGAAGAATGTTTGTTGCCTAGTAAAATATTAGCATATCTTTGTGGGTTTTTTTTAGCACTGGTCCCTAGTTGCTACCTCCTATAGTAAAGCTCTGCTGACTGACTTTTTCAAACAATCCAATGAATGCAACATCATTTCCACTATCTCACCAAAGATTCAGTTTGCAGAAGTTAACTTACAGGTGTACCAAGAGTCATTTTCATCTGACAGCTCAGGGTTCTGGATTCCTATAACTGATGACATTACTAACACCCAAAACAATAAAGACAGAAGCATTAATTGCAATGCTTTAGGTGTTAGAGGTGTCAGTAACTATTGCAGGAGAAACGCTAGAGCTTGAACTCATCTCTTGGAGCTCGCTCAGTCCTTCAAGGAGCACATTGGATCCAATCCACCAGAAAACCTATTTTATAGTGATAGACTCCAGGAACTAAGTCTATTTAGCTTATGACTATTTAGCAAAGAAGAGGTTCTGAGGTGACTTGATTACTATTGGTACTCACAAGTGGAACAAATATTTAATAATGGGATCTTCAATTTAGCAGAGAAAGGTATTACACAATGCAATGGCTGGCAGTTGAACTAGACAAATTCGGACTGGAAATGAGGCATACATTTTTAACAGTGAGCTTAATTAACCACTGGAACAATTTGTCAAGGTTCGTGGTCGATTCTCCATCACTGACAATTTTTAAATCAAGACTGGATGTTTTTCTAAAAACTCTGCTCTTGGCATTATTTTGGGGCAGTCCTATGGCCTGTGCTATACAGAAGATAAGGCTAGATGACTGTAATGCTCCCTTCTGGCCTTGGAATCTGAATCTATGAATCAAAGCACTTCAACATGCTCTTACCTTAAGCACACAGCAATCCCAGTGAAAACTGAGATTAGTCACATGACTACGAGTTAAACAAGAGTCACGATTAACTAATTTTTATTATTATTTGCTTTGCTGGGTAGTGAGGCCACAGTGCTTAATATCTTGTAGGCTCAATCCTTGGATAAGTAAGTAGAAGAAGAATTGCTGTATTTGTTTGTTTTTAGAGGAATCAGAGATTTCAGGAATTGGTAATGAAAGATATAGACTACTGACAAATCCTAGTTATCTGAATGAGTCAAGGTCACCTCTGAAACCTGAAAAACAGAAATTCCAGAAAACCAAAAAGAATATATACCACAGGAAATAATCCTGCATATACAGCAAGAAGGACTAAATGATGTAAAACATCTTTCCATTTTTAACTTCTGTGATTCTATGAAAGATATTGATGGCCTCGGACCATTTCTCAGTGACCGAGTGGCCACATCACAAAATCCATCATTTGGCACTAATTGTTACCCTTTGGGACAGTCTCAACATGAAGGATAAGGAGTGAATGAGCATAGAAATTAAAGCCTTGATCATACAAATGGATAACCACAGGCAAAACCTTTACTTATGTGGGTTGATCCAGTGGGATAACTCACTTTGCTTAAGTGCTTGCCAGACTGAGACCTAAGCTACCTTATCTCATCCCTAAGGTGAATCAGAGAAGAACCTCCCTAACAGAAGAATTTTGCCCTAATGGTTCAAAACTTCATTCCTCTTTCTTCCATCTGTAAAAACTACACAGCACTACGTAATCTTGAGTAACAGGCGTCCCAGAATCACATGAGAGTATGCTCTTTACATAGTCTTTTCTTGCGGATTGTATTTTTATTGAGCTACTGTTATTTTCGATAGCCCCGCTAATTAAGATAGACAGAAAACAGACAAAGAGAACTAATCTGACGATGCCGAGGAAATACCAACTTCATTAAAATTCAAGGAGTTATGAATTTGTATTAATTTTTACTGTTTCAGGATCACCTAGGGGCTTCCTCTCTGGCTTCTTGATTTTTGGTAGAGATTTTTATGTTAAAAAAATCACTTGGCTTCATCACAATCAAAAAAGCATGGGTGAAATCCTAGCCCCAATGAAGTCAATGGCAAAACTATCATTGACTTCAAGGAGGACAGGATTCACTCACTGTGTCTCTGATACTCAAAGACTATACAATGACCTCTGCGCCAATATCAGGGAATTCTGCTCTTAGCAAGATTAGCTTTCATCACCTCAGCTGAGTTATTTGAGTTAAATCAGGTGATTTATGGACACAGTTTCCCAGGAAAAAAGCTCAGTTTCCTCAATTCCTTTTTAATCAAAACTTGAGCCCAGTTGACTAAATTATATAAGAAATGTCCAGCAAAGATCAGATGAGGATATTCATATCTGTAGTCTTTGTAGTTTTTGTCTATGTCAGGACACAGAATTAGGAGTGTTTTCTCCTCTGCAAGTGAGTGTCAGAATTAAGTTTCTAAGCAATAACTGAAAAAAACAGCATAACCCTTCCTGAACACCCAAGATGCTCTGTTTTGTTTGATGGTTTTAAATTCAGTTTGTTTTTCATAAGATCAAAACTGGATGACACATTCTGGAAATTGCTTGTCATCCAATCTTATTTCCACATACAATGTACTGTGCTGTGTCCTAAGCTATGAATACTTTTGTACCAGGATCTAGTTAATTAAATAAGTCTGCTTGGAAACAAAAGGATATCTGCATGGAAAACCCCAGTTCCGACATTGTTTCCCAGTATTTCCATATGTAAAGACATTAGCACTTCCAATGTGGACTTGAGACATTCCACTTCTGTTTTTCAATTCTGACACTTTGTACTTAAGAGTTAATTTTGATTAGCAATGGCTCCACATATTTGATTCCTGGAAAAGCCTTCTTTAAGGACATTTCCTCATACATTTCAATATTCAGAATGTTTTCTCCCGGAATAACTAGCCTGGCCTCTTGGGCATAGGCAAGCTGTGGAGACCTTACCAAGTTCTACAGTATCCATCCCAAATCTACCTACTACTGAGCATAAAAATAATTTGATGGCCCCATGAGACTGTGGTGCCTGTTTTTGTGTGGTTGTTTGTTTTTTGTTCGTTCTAGATAGCCTGGCTGCAATTCATCTAAACAAAAAACCAAAGCTTCAACCAACTTGGGCAGAAGGGTGCACCATAAAAACAGAATCATGTTCTCACTCAGCTTATTGCCATCTTGCTCTGCCTACCTGACATCCCTGTTCCCAGCTTGCTTCTGGAACCAAAAATAAACATTCAACATATTTCTCTTTGTGGATTACGAGGTTTTGATCAAGGACCAAAGCATTCCACTCGCCACAATACTGAATTTCAATTAGTTAGAATAACACTTAGATTTTCAACCAGCATCCACCAAAAATAGGGATACATTAACCACTAGCAAAGGTAAATGAAAGAAAGAGGAATGATGTGTAGTGGTTAGGGATGGGGACTGACACCCAAGACCTTCTAGATTCTATTCCAGGCTCTGTCACTGACTCATGGTGTGACTAGCGCAGTAATATGACCACTCTGAGCCTCAGTTGACACACTCCACAAATGGTTTTATAATAGAACAATAATTCTTTGGATTTTGGACAACCTTTGAACATCATATCACAAAAATGCTTTAGAAAGACAGGCTAGTCAAATTTATTTATTTTACAAATGAGTATAACTGGTGCAGAAAGATGAGGGGACTTGCACAAATTCACACAGGGAGCAAACGGCAGACAGAGGGATAAAACCCAGGCGCCTTGAATCCCAGTCCCATCCATTGGACCAGACTGCCTCCTGAACATAATGCAGTCCAGGAATTGTGGGGGCTATTTGATGTGGGAAAGTACTTTGAACCTTCAAAGCAAAGGTCAGTTATTTCAGGAATAATTTAGACAAGCATCCGAGTGAAAAGAGTGGAAATCATGGAGCAACAATAGGCAACAATAGTAGAAATCAAAGCGTGAACATGACAAACATAACAAAAAGCAATTCCTAACAAGTTAGTGCATCCTTCCACTAATGTCATAATTCAGAGACACTATATTATAAATATTCAGTAAAAACTCATAACCAATCAAAACCATCATGGGACAAATGCTAAGAGAAGTTGAATATCCGGAATGCAGTGGTGGTGGTTGGTTTTCAGGAGGCGCTTGGATGCAAGAGGTCAAACCCATAAAGGAGGTATAGCTTCAGTCAGTGTACAGTACTCATGATCCAAGGATTCCCAATGAGAGGAAGTTTTGTCTGTCGCAAAAGTTTTGGCACAACAGTATGTCACAATATTTTTTAAAAGTCAGTAGATCTGCCACCAAACTAGACACCAGCATGAAAGTCCCCCTCCTCCCCGCCAAAAATGACAAAACCTGAAACAGGTCACCAAAAAGAAAGCAAATAAAGCCTTTACCAAACACTGGAGGATGAAAAGTGAAGCATGAAAACAAATTCATAGCTGGTGTAGAGAAGAAACAGTAAACAAAGAGTCAAAAGACAGAAGATGAAACCTTCACCTAGCCGCAGACTGATAGCACAGCAGCAGCTGTTTGTGACTTAATATGGAGAGTCTTTGCCGAATGGGAGAGGTGCATACAATGATTGCCTGTGTTTATTTTTGCCTTAATTATTGCTTAGAAGAATCCGTTTCCAAAATATTTTTTCTTGTCTACAGTACAACTATTAAAAGCAAGGCAAAGTTTAAATGTCCTGAAAAAGATCTGAGAGAAAACTATAAATACTTAGACTAAACAATTTGGTAATGCTCTATTCTTTCAGTAACAGTGACTTCTCATCAGGTAGCACCAGAATTCAGTTTTTATTTGTCCATTACCTGTGAACTTTATATCATTTTTACATACAAGCCTTTTTCTGCATGAAAAAGCATTTACTTTCTTCTCTAAAACTTCTGGTTTCTGCAGCCAAATTTATAAGGAAACAGTACTTTTTCAAATGTTTCCACTTGATGCACCATACCATGGCTCATTTCATGGGGTTAGTTCTTTGTTCAATGACAGTTTTTCTCTTCTAGCATTTTTAAAACAGGCTTTCACTTGCAATAATTTTTTTAAATCATCTGATGTAAAACAGCTTTCCAACTAGTACATTTCAGGCATCTGATAAAGATTTAGGATTTGACCCTAAGATTAAGGGCACAAGCGCATAAAGGCTCTGATGATATTACAGGCAATTACCCAGCATTGTAAGGAAAGTTTCAGAGGATGTTATTGTGATATCCAGGATATTAGCCTTAAAAAAAGAGAGAGGAGAGAGAGAAGGAGAAAAAGAACGAAACAAACAACAAACCAACAACTGATTCGAAAACAAGAAGTTAGACTGGAAAAAGCTTCATTGGAAAGGAACAACAACAAAGGCAGCTTATTCTAGAGGCTGTGGGATCCTATTCATTTAAATTATTTAAAAATCCTGATGAAATTCTGATAGTATTATTAGAAGATGTATAAAGCAAAAAATTACTGTGTGTCCCTTCTGAGCCAAAATTATTGCTGATGCTATTTATTCTCTTTCCATTTTCCTTGGTTCTTATTATCTGTAAATATAAAGGGTTGGAAGGCCCAAGTCACGGGCCTGTACAACCAATGTGGTCATATAGGTTGACCCCTTATATCCACAATTTTGGTAATAAATATATTGATTACTCATTGCCTTACCAATAAACAAACTTTCCTCTTTTCCAGCCTCAAAATCTCCACACATTATCTAACAAATTTTGAGATGGAACCTGGTTAAAACAATAGCGGCAATGGGTAAGCACCAGCGATTCTCAAAAGGAGTTGATGGGTTTTTTCTGAGGAATCTACAAACTAGAAAAATGAACAATGTTATATTATCTTCATTAAGTCTTAGAAAATAGATTAAGTGTTTTGACAGTTGGTGTCAAACTGTTTTCGTGCACTTTTTGGTCATGATTCTTCCTCTCTCCCCCCCTTTAACATTCCCTTTACTGTTTTCTTTCCTATAATACACATTTGCAAGAATCAAATTCCAGAAAATGAAATTACTTCTTTACATACCAATGCCAAAGCCACTTCCTGTGCCCACTTGGCAGAAATGTATAGATATATGACAATTTTCAGTCCTAATAAAATGAGCATTCCATTCACAGCACAAAAACTCAATTTATCCTCCTAGCTGTTTGCCAGAGTTATATATTTGAATGTTCAGTGTACTTCAGTCCTGTAATAATAGAGTCAATTTTACATGTTGTTAGGTAAAATAGCAATCAACAGATTCCAAACAACAAATGAACTGACTGCTGTTGTTTTTTTAAATCTTGTGTTAGATATTACTCCAATCAGTATTTCACTTCTTCCTTCCTTTTACTTCAGTAAGGCCAATCATGTGCATGCTCTGGAAAGAGTAACTTATAAAAGGACTCTAAAGAGATCTTTGATTGTAACATGGCAGATACTAAGTAGTTCAATGGAAGCTAAGGATAGAAAGAAAGCTCTGTGAAAAATGGAGCTATACTGCCTCTCCACATAAACAGGTAGAAAAAACACCTGCACTGGTGTGACAGAAACGTATGAAACGCCAGATATCTATAAAACGGATCAATGTGCCAGCTGGCAGGAAGCAAGTATATTTCAAATTGCTGGACCATAATGCTTTGTGTTTCATAGTGAGTATTTATCACAAGATTTTGCACAAATTCTATATTCACAAAAGTATCTAGCTAATCACCAATGTTGGCTATAAAGTACCTGGAGGGAAACTTGTTTTCAGTTATTCTGGCCACCCTGTCACGCACCTTTAGTGTCCAACCTTTTCATCTTACAGATCAAAAATATTATTTCTAATTGTAAAGGGGCTACAATCAGTAGAGGTGGGACTTTTTCTCCTCCAACCCCCTCTCTCTAAGTTCTTATGAAACTTAATAGGGATCCTGAAACACCACATCGGGTACTTAAAGCATTGAGTACCTGACACCAAACTTTAGGATCAACAACTTTTTCAGAGTACCAGTTGGGTTTAGAGAGGGAAGTGGTGCCTTCCTTTTATTGCCTTTGTAATTCAGGCCTGGGCTACACTAGCGGGGAGGTTCGAACTAAGGTATGGAACTTCAGCTACACTATTCGCGTAGCTGAAGCCGAAGTACATTAGTTTGAATTACTAGGCCGTCCTCATGGCGGCGGGTTGATCATGGCGGCTCCCCTGTCAACTGTGCTTACTCCTCTTGCGGAGCTGGAGTTCTGGAGTGGACAGGAGCGCTTTCAGGGATCGATTTATCATGTCTATGAGAGACACGATAAGTCGATCTCCAACACATTGAACACTACCTGCCGGAGGGGCGGGTAGTATAGACATACCCTCAGAAACATTCCATCTCTACCTCTTTCCTTCTGCCCCTGAACCAAACCAATTTTCCCTCTCTCTCAAATGAACTAATTAATTACTGAGGCCCCCAACTCATTTTAAAATCAGTTATGCCACCCTCTGCTTGTTTTTGTGGAACATCTGTTGCTGCTGCTACTCTTATTAGTGCTCCTTTTTCTGGGAGCCGCAGCTTCTTCTTCACCAACCACCTGCTGTATTTGTTCGCTGTTTTCTTCATGTGAAGACTACATGGCTCTAGTCATCTGCTCTCTCACTATCTGCTTCCCTCTACAGAAAGCAACAGCAGTTTAGAGGCTGCACTGCTTCCCTTCTCCTCCCCTATTGAAAGAAAGTTATTGGAGAATACATTTGCAATTTGTAAGCAAATGTAAACTTTCTTCTTAATACAGAAAGGGGATCCTAGCCTCTAGACCTGGTGATATGAGAAGATGCAAAGAGCAGTGAATGAGGAAGAAACAAAAAGTCTAATACCTTTTTAAAAAAAATGTCTTCTATTTTCCACTGCTCTATGCACTGTCACAAAAATGAAAACACATACTATACAATATGAAAATCAAACTACACAAAAGACCTCTACCATTTCTTATATATTATTTTAATATTATTATAATTACATTGCCAATTCTAATTATGTCCTCCCACATCCCTTACCTCTCAAACTGAATCTCTGAATGCCTGGGAAAAAGATGGATTTTGAAACATGTCTACAAAGTTAACAAATCTGAGCTTTGGTGGGCCAAGGGCAGAAGCAAGTTGCAAAACTGTGGAACCTTCACAAACAATAGCCTGGCTGCACCCTCTTCTCATCTGTGATAGAGGTTCCTCCAGTTCTAGTGTGGTTTCTCAAACAGACAGGCCACAAACTATTTGGGAATTTATAGCCTAAGACCACTACTTTTAGCTCTACTCAGAAATTGAGAGGCAGCCACTGAGGACAATGGAACACTCATGTCACATCTTCAAAGCACACAGCTCCATTTAATAGACAGGCAGCTGCATTCTACACTAGCTTCGCTTTCCAAATATTTTCAAGATGTATCCCAATACAGAGCGCATTACTGTAATCTAAACTGAAGGCAAGAAAGGCATGGAACACTGTAGCAAAGTCCTGAAAGAAAGGATTATACTCATCTTGCCAAACACAGACAATATATAATATTTTCAGTAATAGCTATAACCTAAGCAAACAGGAACAATTTGGGAGCTAATAAATCCCCACATTGTGAATCTACATTAAGAACCATGGGTGCACTTTCTCAGACAAGGATGTTACCACAAAGCCTTCCCAATTCTCCTAGTTGCTTAATTTCTGCAAATTAGCCCTCATTTAAAGCCCAATCTCAACTCAAAGGGCCATAGTGTGAACGCTTTAATCAAAATAGTGAATAATTACTCACACGAGTAGTTCTACTGAAATCTACTGTGTAAGCAACTGCTCATCAATGTCAGTAAGGGGTTTAATTTTACACTGGGGGAGAAAGGCAGGTTTTATTTTTTCTGGATAGGGAACTCAAAGTTTTGGCAGATCCAGGCTCTATTTAATCCCAATTTGCCCACTAACATGTAGACAGATAACATAACTTTGGGCTGAATCTTGCAACCTATGTCGGTGGAGTTCTGCCTGAGTAATGACTGCAGAAGCCGGGTTCTTTACTGTAGGATCTAGTATTGTCCTCATATCAATGTACAGCTCTCAGTGTTGTGAGCCAAATTAATTGAAGAATTTGGCTTTCAGCATCTTTTGAAAGGTATTAATTATTATAAGAGAAATCAACAGGCTAACGTAGGACTGATCACCATGTTAACTCAAGGGATAGTCCACTTCTCATCCTTTGTAATGCTTTCCCTCCAGACCAACCTCAGTAAATGTTTGTGCTTTCTCTACGGAACCCATGTTCTACTGTAGGTACATCCTTACTGAAATACTAAGATTCACTTAAATTAAAAGAATGCTCCTGTGCTCTGCAGCAGAACAGTGGTCACAAATGAACACAACAGCCAAACCGTTAAAAAAGACACTTCATATATAAAATCCTAGGGGGAAAATTGTGATGAATGAACTACAAAAAGGTTTGTCTTAACTGGAAGACGCACTCAAGAGTTCAAGGGTCAGATTCTCTCCTGATATAAATGGCCATGGCTCCATTTACACCAGCAGAGAATTTGGCCCCAAATATTTGTCTGACTCTTATCTAGCCTGCTTGGTTTGTAAATTACACCAGAAAGTGAATAAAATCAGGTTTTCAGGAGAAATTTCCCATAATTTATAGTTTGGGGCTTATATTGAAATACACTGAGACTAGCTTCTCACTTGACTTCTGCTTTTGGATCTGCTTAAAACCAGGAAGCAAAAAGCCCTTTCCAAGGGTACAGGCACAAACATAAAGAGGTAACCAAACAGCTTCTGAATCTTCCATTACTTTACAGCATTAGTGCTCTGCTCAGAAAGATCTAATAGGAGAGGGTGGCCTAATCATCATCATCATCATCCATATTATCTACACACACAGACAGAGGGCACTAAATGATGTTACGAGAAGGTACTGCTGTCTCTTTGGCAGATGCTTATGTAACAGCAATATGGAAAAAGTTTGACAGATGCCTGTGCCAAATCTGACTGTCAATAAATAACAGAATTCAATCACCCCTTCAGCAAGCACAAACTTCCAGAATATCAAGAAATGCCAGGCTTCTTTCACTCACAGAAAAGGAAAATGATCTCAAGGGAGCTAGTATACAGAATCCATCAGCTACTTAAGATGGCCAAAGTATGGTTAATGAATCAGGAAGCCAGGAAGATCTGAAACAGTACAGAATTCACAGGAAACACTGGTTACAATTCAGCAGGCTAATCTGGATAAGAAAAGAGTAAACTAGTACAAAAGAACTGGAAAGTTTTCCGATTTAAACGGACTCAAAAGTAAGGCAGCGAAAGCTGCCAAAACCATCTTTAACAAGCTTCCAAACATACGTTACGCATCAGAAGAGACTCCCAGCTGAGAAGTAGAGAGGAGGACATGAGGGCCATCTCAGACAAGCCAAAAAGCTTTTGCAAAACTAAACAAATGTGGAATAAAAGCTGTTGATTGCCATTTAAGAAATAAGTGGTTTTGCACAACATTTTCAATACATGAGATAATTGAGTTTCAACATCTCTGAAAAATTAATGAAGTACTGTAATGATATTTTTCCCCCAGCAAACCTTTCTAAACTACAAAACTAGCCTTTGATGTTGCAAATATAGGTCTAGCTCCAAACAGCACAATCTGGGCTGCATCTCCTAAAAATAGCCTTATGTCCATATTTATAGAACCTTAGTTAAAACAGTAAAAAAATTATTTCAGAAGGCTTCCTCTTAAAATGCGGATTCCAAGAGCACTTACCTTTAAAACCTTGGATGCAGTACAGGTCTATATGTTAATACTTTTTTCCTAATAAAAACAAACAGTTGTTCTGTAGTTTCTTTAGATGGATTTTCCTATCCAATTTTAACCTTCTCAGGACATTTACTTTTTCCGATATTCATAAATCACAATGGGCTCAATCCAAAGTCCTTATACATGCAAAACTCCCAGTGAGGTCAATGGGAGTTGACTAAGTAAAGACTTTGGATTGGGCCCAGAGTGACAAAGAAGTTATAAATAGCACCCACAAGAAATGGGGACAAATAAAAACAGCAGGTTGGTCTCAGTGGGGAGTTCAGTTTAAAAACCGATAGCAGGATATGCCTCCAGGTAATTATTAAAGCCAACATGCATTTAAAAAAATCCATATCAGAGATGGTGAAGTTATAAGATGAGTTTCCTTCCTCTTTATACCTTTTACTAAGGGAATGTCTGCACTGCAATTGTAGGTCTGAGTGCAGCATGTGCAGACATATGAAAACATAACTGAGTTAATGTTAATCTAGTTAGTGTGAGTACCAAGAGTAGAGAAGAAGTGCATCATGGACTTCAGCATGGGTCAGACAAGCCTGACCAAAACCCTGTGTGCTTACTTGGGTGGCTGTGGTTTCACTGCGAGAGGTAAGCCAGCTTGGGTTTGTCTATATGTGCTGCCATCACACCTCTGAGTGCAGTGTAGACATACCCTGAATCTATGCCCATTTTACTTTGATTTTCAGATGGTACAAACTGGAAACAAAGCAAGCTACTGCTAGGATTCACAGATCTCCCTAAAAAGGTTCTTTATACTTTCTTTTTATTGCCGTCACAAGACTGCATACTGTACTGTGCAGTAAACAGTTTGCTAGCTATAAAGATATGTCAGTATTGTGACAGACCGCTCTCTCACCCCTCTCAGGAACAGGCAGGAAAACCCTTCTTTGCTCCAAACAGTGCTCTTTAATTCACAGTGCAAGACCCCTCCACCAATATATACAGCTTTGTACAGTCTTTCAGCATACAGCTCTTGATAGCTCAGCTCTACAGCTTACAGCTTTACAGACTCTATATAGTCCAGCTCTTAACATGCAACTCTAAACATGCAGTTCTAAACAGCTCTAAGCATACAGCTCTGACTAGCTCCAAACCACCACACTCTATACCATCCCCACCACACTGGGCTTGCTTCCTGGCAGGCCTTTTATCGCCCTGAGGAGGCTGCCAGGTGCCACTCGTCCAGGCTGATTGCCCTGCAGCCCTGGTGGCTAATTAGGCTTCTCTGCAAGGAGGTTTGCAGAGGGCTTTTCTCCCTCTTAAAGGGGCGACAGGCTGGGTCAGGCCCACCCTGCCACAGTATCTAAGGGGACCCAGGGCCCATTTTTCTTTGTCAATAATTTACAATACAAAAAATGAACAGAAGTGATATTAAATTAAACAAAAAGAAGACAGAAAGAATGTATCAGTGATTTTACAGCACTCAAGCATGTCTTGCACTGAAGCAGTGTGAAATTTGCAGGTTTCCCTTGGATGACAGATTCTTGAGCTCAGGTTTGTATTAGCAATTGCACATCTATTATAAGGGTACAAGAATATATTCAATTCTAAGACTATCTGCAAAGCTTGCATGCATCAGTGACTATTATGGGTGGAGCTAATAGCTCTTCCTGTAACTAAGGCGGCCACTGATACTTTCCATTATAAGACTGTGTTTTAAGTTGTTTATAACTTAACTGAACTTTAACAGTTTAGGCTGAAATTTCCCATGCCAAGTGCCAGGCTGATTTTCTTCTGAGGAATTTTCAGCCAAATTGGTTCAGCCATTTTGGAGAACAAGTCCAGGGGAAAATATGTTGTTTTAGCCGTGTTAAAAAAGGATGAGGTAGACAAGGCTTTTTCGGACAACAGACGTTTCCAGATCACAGGCCCTGGTTCTCATGAAGAACTTCAGTCACCCTGACATCTGTTGGGAGAGCACTGTACAGACAATTCAGGAAGTTTTTGGAGAGTGTTAGGGACAACTTCCTGGTGCAAATGCTGGAGGAACTAACTAGGGGCTGTGCTCCTCTTGACCTTCTGATCACAAACAGGGAAGAATTTGTAGGGGAATTAGAAGTGTGTGGCAACCTGGGCAGCAGTGACTATGAGATAGTTGAGTTCAGGATCCTGACAAAAGCAGAATACAGACCTTGGACTTCAGAAAAGCAGACCTTGACTCTGTCAGGGAACTGACGAGCAGGATCCCCTGGAAGGGTAATATGAGGGGGGAAGGAGTCCAGGAGAGCTGACTGTATTTTAAAGAAGCCTTTTTTAGGGCACAGGAACAAACCATCCCAGTGTGCAGAAAAGAATAGCAAATATGGAAGGTGACAAGCTTGGCTTAACAGAGAAATCTTTGACGAGCTTAAAAACAAAAACAAAGCTTACAAGAAGTGGAAACTTGGACAGATGACTAGGGAGGATTAAAAAAATATTGCTCGAGTATGCAGGGGTGTAACCAGGAAGGCCAAAGAACAATTGGAGTTCCAGCTAGCAAGGGATGTGAAGGGTAACAAGAAGGGCTTCTACA
The DNA here is from genome assembly GCA_032164245.1 of Sternotherus odoratus. Taxonomy (NCBI): domain Eukaryota; kingdom Metazoa; phylum Chordata; order Testudines; family Kinosternidae; genus Sternotherus; species Sternotherus odoratus. Next base: position 122,670,390 of record JAVMKO010000003.1, read on the forward strand.
GGTATGTTAGCAACAAGAAGAAGGTCAGGGAAAGTGTGAGACCCTTACTGAATGGGGGAGGCATTAGTGACAGACGATGTGGAAAAAGCCAAAGTATTCAATGTTTTTTTTGCCTCGGTCTTCACAGACAAGGTCAGCTCACAGACTGCTTCACTGGGCAGCACAGTATTGGGAGGAGGTGAGCAGCCCTCAGTGATGAAAAAATAGGTTAAGGACTATTTAGAAAAGCTGGACAGGCACAAGTCCATGGGTCCGGATCTAATGCATTCGAGGGTTCTGAGGGAGTTGGCTGATGTGATTGCAGAGCCATTGGCCGTTATCTATGAAAACTTGTGGTAATTTGGGGAAGTCCCAGATAATTGGAAAAAGGTAAATATAGTGCCCATATTTAAAAAAGGGAAGGAGAATCTGGGGAACTACAGACTGGTCAGCCTCACCTCAGTTCCTGGAAAAATCATGGAGCAGGTCCCCAAGGAATCCATTTTGAAGTACTTGGAGAAGAAGAACGTGATCAGGAACACTCAACATGGATTCACCAAGGACAATTCATGCCTGACCAATTTGATTGCCTTCTGTAATGAGATTACTGGCTCTGTGGATATGGGAAAAGTGGTGTACGTGACCTTAGCAAAGCTTTTGATACTGTCTCCCACAGTGTTCTTGCCAGCAAGTTAAAAAAGTATTGATTGGATGAATGTACTATAAGGTGGATAGAAAGCTGGCTAGATCGTTGGGCTCAACAGGTAGTGATCAATGGCTCGATATCTAGTTGGCAGCCGGTATCAAGCGGAGCGCTCCAGGGGTCGGTCCTTTTTTGGGCCCCACAGTACAGCAAGATGTGGACAAATTGAATACAGTCCAGTGGAGGGCAATGAAAATGATTAGGGGGCTGGCACACACGGTTTACGAGGAGAGGCTGAGGGAAATGGGGCTAGTTAGTCTGCAGAAGAGAAGAGTGAGGGGGGATTTGATAGCAACCTTCAACTACCCAAAGGGGGGCTCCAAAGAGGATAGAGCGAGGCTGTTCTCAGTGGTGGCAGATGACAGAACAAGAAGCAATGATCTCAAGTTACAGTAGGGGAGGGCTAGGGTGGATATTAGGAAAAAGTATTTCCTAGGAGGGTGGTGAAGCACTGGAATGCTTTACCTAGGGAGATGGTGGCATCTCCATCCTTAGAGGTTTGTAAGGCCTGGCTTGACAAATCTCTGGCTGGGATGATTTAGTTGTGGTTGGTCCTGCTTTGAGCAGGGGGGCTGGACTAGATGACGTCCTGAAGACTCTTCCAACACTAATCTTCTATGATTCTTTTATGATTCAGTATGGAAAAAATGGGGGAGTTGGGGAAGAGCAGACAGATGTAGGCCTCAGTTCAGAAAGTTCAGAAAGGGTCAGTGAATCATCAAGAAGCTTTGGTTGAGGATAAGTCTTAAGCATGATGACTGAAGCATCCAGAAATAATATACACTGGTCAGCCTTGTGCATGCCATGTTCTTCTACACAACCCAGAGGTATTAATTATCTACTTAAGAGAATCTCTCAAATCTATGGAACCCTCTTTTATGGCGGGTCCTGGAGCAGCTGTGGAAACAGAAACTCCTGATTTTAGTGGAACTACATTGTTAGGGAGCAAGGATGAGCGGTAGGCCCAACATATGGTGCAGTGGTATAGGACCTCCACCACAGCCTTATGTTCCATATAGCTCTCAAGGAACATATGTGGGTTGGCTGGTGAACCCGATTTTTCCAGTTGGTGGCTGCAAACACGCATTATCTGAATGGAAGAAGGTAGACTAAATAATGCTGCAAACTTGAAAGAATTTTCTTTGCCCTAAGGGACCTTCCTGTGCATTCTTCCTCAGGAGCAGGAAATCTCTCCCCCAAGTTATTACATTAATGGATTAAATAAGCCAAGAGAAACATTAAAACTAAGTCTTATGAAAAGAGGAGTACATTTAGAGGAAAGAGCAGCTGGTGTACTATGACCACTGCTTTTCATTCTGTTAATCATGTTGCTACCTTGCACTTCTCCCATCTGTTTCCTGTACCCATCGGTTGTCTTTCATCTCATACTTAGATTGTAAACTCTTTAGGGCAGGGGCCATCATTTTCTTATGCGTCTATAACAGCATGAAGCATGATGGGGCCCTTGTCCCTGATCTAGATGTGTGGTAGGCAGGCTGTGGGTGAAACTCTTTTTTTAGATCAGCCTTATTCTAAAAAATTCATTGATGAAACAGGAAACGTGGTCAAAAAGTGACCCTAATAAATTCCCTTGTGAGAGCAGAGCAATCTATCTCAGAGAGATTAGCACGTTCAACAATCTGAATGTGCTAATCTATTTGGGTTTATCTTATCAGTCCAATGTCAAAATGTTTACACTATTTTCTGGTAATCAGATTGTTTACTTTTTAAGAGGAAAGCAAATCCAGCAGAGAAAAAAGAAAAGATATCATACAACAATCAAAATGACAGAATTATGGTGCAAACAAGCAGTAGTGTGGGTTCCCTTTCAAAAGGAGGATACAATAAACTTATAATAAAATAATAAAATCCAACTTCAACTCAACATTACTTACTATAGTGACATGCATAATGAACTCTGACTTTTCCTTTACTCTTCCCAGGTTTTTTCATGGCTCCATCTCCTGTAAAACTACCAAACCATACTGATGCTCCCATTCAATGGGAATTGTTCTATGCACCTCTATATTTACATAAAGTCTTCATATATAAGAAATCTATCAGCAATATAAATATAACTAAAGCTGTAGAATAGGTTTTAAACTGTGCTAATTTATTATCTGATTTAAAATAAAAAGTTGAAGAGTATGTAAATCTCAATTTATGTGTGTAATGTATCTTTGCGTTTTATGGATTGTTCATCTGAAACATAAATTAAGTTTGTAGCCAAAAGGTGTGTGTATTTCAGATTTATGAAAGATATTACAATGCAATAAATAACAGTAGACACCCAGTACAGCTGTTGAATATGATAAAGTGTTATGTTCACCCCCCCCATGTCTTCATGTTTTTATAGATTTATGATTTAGAGTGTGCTGTGTTTAGAGCAGGTATCGTATAGTAAACTCAACCTCTTCAATAGTAAAATAGTTGGACTAATCTAAAAGTTTTAGTGTGTTCACTCTAAACTGACTCTTATGCAATCTGTAAACGTTCCTCAGTGACAGCAGCCAGCCTGCCAAAATGTCAGCTGCAGGACAAGTTCCAACATAAACAGACAACATTGTGCTGCTGACTTACTGAATTAGAGTTAGAATGATACCCACCATTCCCTCCTAAAAGAGGACTCTTGAGATCCAAGAATAACAGATCTGTCGGCACAGAAATTGGTATAATTTTCAACTAGAGACGCCAACGCCATTTAACCCCATTGTCATTAGCTGTGTCTAACTAGGACATTACAGTTGTGTATTTCTCAGCTACATCCTTTCTTTGGGCTCTCCAGTATAGCTGTGGACACTGTGACTAGGGCCCCTAAGTGCTACAATAATATAAATAATAATTATTAATAATAATAAGTAGAAAACTCGGAGTAGACTGTAAAATACCACAATATGAAGGATGGTAACAGAGTCTATGCATTCAGTTGCAAGCTTGTTTCATAGTGGATTGTTAACAGAGTTACTCCTGATTTAGGGCCTGATTCAGGAAAAAAAATTAAGCATGTACGTTAGCCTATCTCTGTTCAGAAAGCACTTAAGCGCTAACTCAATAGTAGTTTATTTCTATTACTATGAAGGCCCCCAGTTAGGAGTGGGGCTTGATAGTGCTATGTGCAGTGCGACATCAAAAAAGAAATAATCCCATACAAATGCAGCTCAGCATGGCATAATGAGTAAGGCACAGACAGTGAGGGGAGGGATAAGGACAGGTGCTACCACAAAGAGTTACATACCTTGTTTGTGTACCCGCATGCATGTGTTGCCTTTCTTTCCCTTCACTATCCATACATTTCACAATAGAAAATGAAGTTTTCTGAGGTATTAGAAGGTGTCTGAATATTATTTATTACTTGTATTACCATAGTGTCTAGGAGCCCTAGTTATGTCCCACTTGTCACTTTGCTAGATGCTGTGCAAAAAGTACAAAAAGATTGTCCCTGTCCCAAAAAGGTTACTATCTAAGTAGGTTTGGTGAAGGTTTTACAAAATGAGAGAGTATCAAATCAAGAATCAAAAATAGGAGAATAACGTTATTATACCCTCTATGGCTGCAGAGAACAGGTCTGCTTCTGAACAAACTTATAATAGAGTTACACAGCATAGCCACTGTGTACAAAATGTAAAGTGGTAATTTCAATTAATATACCATATGAGGCCAAGTATCAGCTATGGCTATGTTTATTCTTACGAAGGCCTGTTGAATACATGAACTGTGTGTGTAGCCACATGCAGCAGCGAAAGGCTCCGGCAGCTGCGAGGCAGTAGGGAAAGGCTTTGGCAGCTGGGAGGAAGCAAGTAGACTTTGGAGCAGGGGTGCTGGAACAGTGTGTGGTGGGGGGTGGGGAAGATGAGTGAACTGGGGGCAGGGTTTTGAGGGGAAGAGGCAGTGGGGGAGCGGAGCCTCAGGGCAAGGGGTGGTGCGAGGGCAGGAGCTTGTGGAGAAGGGGCAATGCAAGAGTGGGGCCTTGTGGGGAGGGAAGGCGCGAGGGTAGGGCTCGGGGAAAGGGGCAGCATGAAGGCAGGGCCTCATGGGGAATGGGCAGGGGCCCAGGGAGAAGGGACTGTGTGGGGGAAGGGTGTTGGGGGGGGAAGAGCGTGGGGTGGAAAGAGCCATGGTTTGGGTACCTGTAGCCCCCCAGCTCCAGGGCACTTCCACTGCTCCTGCGTTGGAGGCACTGCTTGGGAATGTAGAGAGCCATGTAGGGTACATACCCCGGGGGAATTCTACTTGCCTAAGCACAATCTCACCATCTACACTGCTATTTATATCCATGCTAGCTGGACATACGGGTATGATTAGACTACAGGGTGTAGCGCTGTAGTTTATAGTGCTTCCCTATTTAGCGCTACAGGTGTTGCACTAGAGGGTGTGCATATTGAAGCCCTCTAGCGCCAAAGAGTGAACAAATTATCCGCACTTCTGGCGGTACTAGTACCACAATAGGACAGGTATCCCACAGAGCACCTCTTCTGAAATCTGGCACAGTGCCTTGTGGGGAAGGGGGCGTTTATTTCGGCCATTCTGCATCCGGTTAAAACTCCCGTGATGCTTTCTTTTATATCCCAGCACTCCCTTTATTTTCCGGCCAACTCCTGCGCTGTTTCTGAAGGGTTCCAGCATTTCTCTATGCTCCATTGCCCGTTTCCCCTCTGCTACAATGGATTGAGAACTGCTGCAGACCATGCTGGCGAGTGTTGCCAGCACAACTGTCTGCGTGGCACAGTTTATTCTTGAAAGCCAAACGGAAAGTAGTGATGACTCCGAAGACTATCTTGAAATAGAGCCAAGGAAGAAATTGGACAGTACAGTGCTCATTGCTTTAACTGACATGCTCACAACCGTGGAACGCCACTTCTGGGCACGGGAAACGAGCACTGACTGGTGGGATCGCATCATGTTGCAGGTATGGGACGATGAGCAGTGGCTGCAAAACTTTCGCATGAGAAAAGCCACTTTCATGGGACTGTGTGAAGAACTTGCCCCCGTCCTGCAGCGCCAGGACACCAGACTGAGACCTGCCATCCCAGTGGAGAAGCGGATGTCTATAGCACTCTGGAAGCTTGCCACCCCAGAGAACTACCGATCTGTTGGCAACCACTTTGGGGTGGGGAAGTCTACCGTTGGAGTCGTGCTGATGGAAGTGTGCAAGGCCATTAATCGCCTTCTGCTACGAAAAATTGTGACTCTTGGCGACGTACGTGAGATTGTGGCTGGGTTTGAGCAGATGGGGTTCCCTAACTGTGGTGGGGCGATCGATGGGACCCATATTCCTATTATCACCCCCCAACACCTAGCTGACCAGTACATTAACCGAAAGGGGTACTTCTCTATGGTGCTTCAGGCGCTTGTCGATCACCGTGGGCGGTTCACTGACATTAATGCAGGCTGGTCGGGAAAGGTGCATGACGCACACATCTTCCGCAACAGCTGCCTGTTCGGGAAGCTGGAGGAAGGCACATTTTTCCCAGACCAGAGGATCTCCGTGGGGGAAGTGGAAATGCCAATTGTGATTCTTGGCGACCCCGCTTACCCTCTAATGCCCTGGCTCATGAAACCCTACGCGGGGAGCCTGGACAGGAGCCAGGAAAGGTTCAACTACCGCCTAAGCCGCTGTCGAATGACTGTGGAAAGAGCCTTCGGGCGTCTGAAAGCCAGATGGCATTGCCTTTATGGCAAGATAGACATGGCGGAGGGAAGTATACCCGCGGTTATTTCCGCATGCTGTGCCCTATTACAATCTCTGTGAATTGAAGGGCGAAGCCTTTACTGTGGCGTGGACCTCAGAGGTTCAGCGACTTGAGGCCAATTATTCTCAGCCTGAGAGCAGGCCTATTCGAGAGATCCAGCGCGAGGGGACAAGGATCAGGGAAGCCCTTAGGGAGCATTTTATGGCTGAAAGTGAGTTCTAACTGTAGTTGCAGCCGGAGGGATGGAGTTTGGGATGGAGGTTGTGGGGTATCACTCTATTAATCAGATGAGGCGGTAGCCTTGATGTACCTACTATACACATGTGTGCACCGAATAAAGAAACCTTTTTATTGCAAAAAAAAAACCCTTTATTGAACAGCTTTTTCATAATCTGCCATCATGGCTCAAAAGTTTCGTACTATGTTGTGGGTGAAGAAGTGGTGTGAAAGTGGTTTGTGGTGGTGGTGGTGGTGGGGAGGTGTTGAACTGTGCTTGAGGGATCAAGGGATGTGAAGTGAGGGTTCAAGGGTTCAAGGGGTGTGAACTGTGAGTTCAAGGGGTGTGCGCTTTGGGTTGGAAAGGGACACATCTACAGAGTGGTGTATGTCCCAGACCCATAATCTCCACTGCCCTCCGAATGAGTGTACTCCTCTAAACCATTCTGGGGATTGCGGCCCTGCCTGTTAATAGGGATCGGGTTCAGTGGGTAAGGGTGCTGGATCTCTGGGGTTCTTGGTGAAGGGATGGGGGTTGGAGGCAGCTGTGGGTAGTAATAACCAGCCGGCTGCTGATACTGGCCGGGAGGGGCCATATGGCCAGGATGCCATTGGTTGGGGGGGGGGGAGGGGGGAGTGCTCAGGGGCCTGCTGCACCTGAAAAGCAGCCATCTGCTGCAGAGCCTGTACTTGCAGCCCCAGCATCTTAAGAAGCTTCTCTGCAGTCTCCTGGCGAGACCTCTCTCTCTCCTGCCTTTGCTGTTCTCTGCGGTCTTCCAAGCGGTTCCCCTGTTCCTCCCTGCGTTGCCTGTCAACGCGGTTGTCCAGTGAAGCCTGTTCCTTAACTTGCCTCATAAGTTCTTCTCTGCTCTTCCTAGGCTTGCTTCGCAGGTTACTCACTTTTGGACCCAGAGACGCAGCTGGTGCAGGTGTCAGGGGCAGAGCTGCAAATAGGAATAGGAACAGTCGTAGAGTTAAAGCACAAGAATCCATTGTTAGCCACAGACCGACTCACAGGCATTCCTGGAATCATTTCTCCACTTCCCCTGTCCAAATTATTTTACACTTTTTGATGCTGGAGGATAACTCTGCTGCGTGTGACAGGGCAAGCGAAAGCAGGGGTTCTAAGGAGATGTGGCTTCCGCCCAGCCCCATACGAGGCTTGCATCTGTGTGGCACTCCCCACCCCCCTCTCAGACCTTTGGCTAGAAATGCCTTCCCTCCCCGCCCCAGGCTGTTTGCTGTACCTGTGGAGCTTGGTGTCTGAAGCACAGCAGCTGCAGTCTCCAGATGCTGTTGCTCGCTCTGGGTGCACTCTGGGCTTGAGAACAGCTCCTGGCTGCATGTTTCCAGTGAATCCAAAGTGTCCTGGCTCCCTCCAGGCGACGTCTGTGACTCATCCCCCTCCTCTTTGTCTGGCTCCTGCTGCGAGGGGGCTTGCTGGTAGTCTGCAGCATCCATTACCCCCCCACCTCCAGTAAGTGGCTTGGAAGAAGTGTCATGGGGGTTCACAGGAACACAAGTTGATTTCCCTCCTCCCCCCCCCCCCCAGGATCGCATCCAAAGACTCAAAGTACCTGAAATACACAGGAGCTGCCCCAGAGCGACTGTTGGCATCACGGGCTTTGCGATATGCGATCCGCAGCTCCTTCACTTTTGCCCTGCACTGGAGAGTGTCACGGTCATACCCTCTGTCCCTCATGGCACCTGAGATCTTTTCATAAGTTTCATAATTTCGGCGGCTGGACAGCAATTGGGACTGCACAGCAGATTCCCCCCAACAGCTGATGAGGTCCTTGACCTCAGACTCAGACCACGCTCGAGATCGCTTAGCCTGAGGAGGCATGGGACGGGGAGCCATAGCTGCAGGTAAATTGGTACCTGAGCACTTCATGCCTAGCTGCAGGAAACAGGAAAAGGTTTTCAAGTTTCCCGGGTCACCTGAGGAGGTGATAGAAGAGTTTTAAATGATGGCCAGAGAGGATGCAATGGGGATTCTGGGCCAGGATGCTGGAGGCTGGAGGCTCACTATAACGCAAGGGGTGTGCACATTGCAACTCTTGCGCTAAAACGGCAGCGCTAAAAGCTTTATTCCTCTCATTTTGAGGTTTACCAGAAGCGCTTTAAAACGTCAGTAAAAGCGCAAAAAGTGTCTTGTAAGTGTGTTCTGGCAGTGCAATTGTAGCGCTAAAGAAGGGTTTTAGTGCTAAAAAAGCCCCAGTCTAACCATACCCGCAGTAGTGTTTGTACACATAGTTGGAAATGCAGATGTAGCTTTAGATCTCCCACAAATGCACAACCAAACTGAAGATTTTCTTTCCATATACCTTTTCCCTGATTGTTTAGTTTAATTGTTCTCAGGCTAAGGCAATGGGATAGGTGAATGGAAAACATAATGCATTCATCTGCACATCAAAATTAGATTGTTGGCAAATGAACTTAATTTTAATCAAATTTACAGTAGACTCTCGATTATCCAGGATTGGGTTAACCAGGACGTGGATTAACCAGGATGTAAAAAAAAAAATTAAAAAAAATACGCGCAACTCTGGCTTTGTTGCTGCCCCAAGAACAAACAACAAACACACACACACACACACACACACACAAAAAACCCACGGGGGCGCAGGGCAGCCAGTGAACCAACACCCCCTTCCACCAGCGCAAGGTGGCTGGTGAACCAACTCTCCCTCCCTCTTCCCCCCCGGCCATATTTCCTATGGATGGTGATTATCCGGGATTTTATTAATCAGGATTAATTTTTTCCCTATCATCCTGGATAATCGAGAGTCTACTGTATTCACAAAGCGGCAATGATTAGAGTGAACAAACTTTGTAAAGGTTTAAACAATGTCATTTTGTATTACATTAAAGCAAGGCCAATTATGCAGTTGAGACTACGCAAATCTGTTAAAAATGAAACCAATTAAATTGTTAAAATGGTTATAGTGCATGTGAAATCAACTACATATTGTACATTTAAATAATCATAAACTGAGGGAAGGGTATGGAAAATGTTTAAATGGTGCAGTGTGGCTTTGACAGCACACTAAAGGCTCTACTTGGGAGTTCTATATTATTGGCTCCAACGCAAGGTCTTTCTCACACCTTTATCAAACCCATAAAATCTATAGACAAGGAGACATATGTGTATATATATTTCAGACAGATTTTAAAGAAAGGATTAGATAGCTTTATGACTATCAATATTATTTGCAGCTAGAAGATTTACACAAAATGAGCCTTTGTGCTGCAAAGACACACACTCTATCATACCCCTCCTTTCTACCCTTCCCCCAATGATATATCACTTCACACCTGACCAGGTGAAACATAGGTCCCTCACCAATTTTCCTGTGAAGCATTAGGCCTTTGGCACTGCTAACAGCAGGTAATCAAACTGAATGAAACAATGATATTAGTTGGCATGGCAACTCCTATTTTTACATACCACTGTAGATAGGCAGAAACATGTATACACACACACACACACTTGCAGGTAAGAATAGAAAACTAATGCACAAAGTTTACTGAAATTTAGGAGGGTGTTCTGAGGGTTAAAGAACAAAGGATAAAATGTACTGCATAAGGTGACTTTATCAGACGTCTGTTGATAGTATATAGGTATTTTATTTTTTTAGTCCACATATACCTGAAACAATCTAAAGCTCTGTGCTATGAGAGAATTATACTATGTGTTTAATGCCATTATGACACTAAACACATTAATTATTCCTACTATATTAAAAGTGAGGGGTGTGATAAAAACCACTAAAAATAAGATGTTGAGCGAAATCTTCATCTTCGGAGGAGATATGCTCAGGACAGCTGCAGAGTCTAGGGTTGAGGGAAGCAGTGCAAATGAAGCATTACATCACCTGAGTAGCTTCCTTGACTTAATAATGCCCTCAAGGAGCCATTCTGGCAGCATGTAGTTGCCAGAACACAGTGTTGCTCCAGTCATGCCCCCTTTTCCGTGGTCATACCCTCCATGTGAGGGCTAGGAGAGGTGTGTTGTAGGAGCTGCTATGGAAGCTCTCTTCTAACTGGCCAAATCCTCAGCTGGCCAAATCCTCTGTCTTTACAGTCTCTTTGTACCAAGGACCCAGCAAAATGGAACATAGGAATTGCAATACTGGATCAGACCCGAGCTTCATCAAGTCCAGTAGCCTGCCTCTGACCTGTATCAGATGCTTCAGAAGAAGGTGTCAACCCCCCTTAATACACAGATGTAGGATATTCTGCTACCCTCTAATAGTTAGACATTGTCTTAAACCATGAAGCAAGAGGTTTAATAATCAATCATTAATTATGACAACTCTGGATATTCTTGATATCTATATAAAATGTCCAATGCTTTCTTGGATCCTCTTAGGTTCTTGACCTCCACAAATTTCTGTGGCAATGAGTTCCACATTTTGGCCATTCACCTAGTTATTAAGGTATCTCTGAAGTTCTTCACAGTGTTCTATGGTCTTGACTCAACTTAACAACTTTGTGTCATCTGCACATTTTGCTCTCTCACTATTCACCATCCTTTCCAGATCATTAATAAATATATTAAGCGACAGGGCCTAGAACAGACCATTAAGGTACCCTGCTAGTAACCTTTGCCACAATGAAAACTGACCATTTAATCCTTCCCTTTGCTTCCTGCCTCCTATTCAGTGTTTGGTCCATGACTAAAAATGGAAGTGAGAGCAACTGTGGCAGTAGCTATCAGATGGGCTGCACAAGCAAGTGCCTACGTGGTGGGGTGAGGTGTCAGGCTTGTGCCGTCCATGCTGAGGCGTATGCCACACAGCATCCCCACTGCCATTTTTAGTGAGCTAATTAGAGTTTAGCTAATGCAGATTGGGGACATCTACAGGAGTTGTCTTTTTCACACCCTATTGCAATGTAGACATACCCTAAAAGAGTGTATGTGGCAAGTCAAAGAGAAGTGTTTTGCATTTTACTTCTAACAGTAGTGAGGTCAATAGTAATTATTAGCTTTTGCAGGAATAAGTTCCATAGCATAGGTCCGGCTCCCATGCAAGTTCTTTCTTTTGTGATCATAAGCCTCCCCTGTCGTTTACATTTTCATGATTCCACTGGATTGTAGTTGTCATAGGAAGACATGCTCATGGGGAGAGAGGCAATCTCCTTGACAGCGAGGACCAATCCCATCCAGGGCTCTGACTGCCAGGACAAAGATCTTAAATTAGACTATGTATTTGGAGGGGAGCAAAGTACTAGGTTGGTGTGCTCATGGCTACCTGTTTTACTAAGCAGGTTGGCTACTATGTTCTGTACCCATTGGAGCTTTTTCAGGGTGAATTGCTTCATTCCTAGACATAATGAGTTGGAATAATCAAACTCAGAGGGTAAAAATAAGGCAGGATCACTGTGTCTAGGTCTGAGTCCAACCGGAAAGGGAGCCATCTCCTAGCAGATGAAATTGGGTGTTTATTGCTGCCATGGAATGCACAAACATCTCTTTGCATTGTTACACTTGAATAATAAAATAATATACTATTACTCCTAATTTGAACTTTTATAGATCTTTGCAGCCAAGGATCTCAAAATACTTCATAAACATTAATTAATTCAAATAACTTCCCTCAGAAGAAGGTGGGCTGATTTATAAGTGTGGGTACATTCTTTCTGCTCATATGACATCCACCCAACCATACTGTAATTTGTAGTCTTATTGTTCTCATATTCTCTGGCAGGGATCACTTGTCCTGGTGCCGGCTTTCTCTGTGCTGCTTATGACCCCAGGGAACCTTTTCTTCTTGACAGCCCTCTCTGGCCCTCACTGGAAACTACCACTGCCGGTTCTTAAATAGCTGTTTTCTTTTCCCCAAGCTTTGGATCAGCATCTGTTATCCATTTGTTTTTTATTTTCTTCCTAAATCTCAAATTGTATCTTAAATAATCTTAAAGGACAAAAAAACAAAAACTTGTAACAAAAATATCTAGGCAGTCTAGTACAATTTTATTTAATTTTAGCATTAGAAGGCTTATCCTATAACAGAACTATATATACAAGACCTGCTAGTATTATGTACGCTGTATACAGCTACACAGACAGATCCTGATCAGCATCCACTTATGAAACCTTTGGGCACATTTTCAAAGTGGTATATGGGGGAATTTTGCTAAACCACTTTTCCTGATGTAAGTGGGACTCCAACAGTGAAATCTCTATAGGCTGATTAAAAAAACATACTGTACACAATCTATTCTCCTTAGTCCCCTTTACTATAAGACAGCGCCAAATACTGAAGCTCCTTAGAAAGGGAACATTCAGAATCCACACAAAAGAAAGTAAAAGCAATATACTGTAATTAATTCACTTAAGAAAACAATATTGGCCTTCTCAGTAGAGAAGTCAAGAAATGAAACAGCATGGATACTCAGAAATGTTCTTGTGTTAAATGGACCCTCCAACTCAGGGTTGAGGCATATTGGCATTCAATTAGTGTAATGACAAAGCCACTCATAGTCCCTGTTTAACCCTTGCTTGATAGTGTGGACAGGGACTATGAATGCATTTCCCTAGTTAAGTTCCCTTCAAAGGTTCTTATCACCTGTCAAACACAGATTCACTACAAAAGGTTTTTTTCTCCTGCTTATAATGGCCCATCCAAATTAAACAGCTTCTTAGAATTGATGTGGTAATGTACAACTTTTTTTGCTTTATGTGTATATAAATGTATCTTACTTCTGTGTGTTCCATTCTATGCATCCAATGAAGTGAGCTATAGCCCACAAAAGCTTATGCTGAAATAAATTGGTTAGTCTCTATGGTTAGTCTCTAAGTATTCCTCTTTTTATTTACGGATACAAACTAACTCGGTTAATCTTAAACTCATAATTACACGGAGCTTCCCAGAAGCATGGGAGATTGAACTAGATTTGCCTGCTTCAAAAGCCCATGGTTGATACCTTCAAAAACAAATTATGGGTTTAGCCACATAACTCCCAATAATTTAAATGAGAATTGTGTGCTTAAGTCCCCTAGTTGGCTTTGAAAATTTCAACACAGGTCGCCACCACTTGAGTTAAAGGAGAATCTCTTCTGGCTGATATTAATCTATGATAGTGATGGCGTATATCTGAAGTGACAAAGAGTCCTGTGGCACCTTAAAGACTAACTAAAGTATTGAAGCATAAGCTTTCGTGGGCTAATACCCACTTCGCCAGATGTATGCAGTGGATTACACTGCCTTCCACTGCATGCATCCGACAAAGGGGTATTAGCTCACGAAAGCTTATACTTCAATACTTTAGTTAGTCTTTAAGGTGCCACAGGACTCTTCGTCACTTCTGCAATTCCAGACTAACACGGCTACCTCTCTGATTCTTGAGTATATCTGGGCTTTGAGGCTACTTACAGGACACCCCACAGTCCTAGTACATTCTGCCTCAGGAAGTAGTAAAGTCTGCAGTAACAAGTATGTGGCTGCTGTGTCTAGGGTCCCTAGATTGGAATCCAGACTAGTGGGTGAGCCTAGGTTCCCCTTCTGGCTACAGGTAAAGTGGTGTAACCACAAGAAGAGGGCGGGCCTTATGTATGAGTCAGAACAAAGGTCTGAATTTAAAGGGACCAAAGCTAGGGCTGAAGACCCTACAGAGAGGAAACAGACTGATTATTTGTTGGACTCTTTTTAATACCCTGCAAGGAGTCCAGTTGTTCTTTGTGACTCAGTTGGATGGCCAAGCCAGCCGGCAGCCTGCAGGGGACACCAGAGGTGAAAAAAAGGACTACAATACTTGATCCTGTTACTTGGAGGCACTTCAGAGGTGAGTGACCCATTACAAGGACCTAGGGAACTGTCTAGCATTTCTGACAGAAACTAGGAGAGGGCAGTGGCTCACCTGGTCATTAGCCAGTTCATTACAATACAAAACAACAATAGCTAATGAAGCAAAGTAATGAAAACTTGTCTTATTAAATTTACACAGGCTTTTCTCCCATTAACCTTTAAATTACTTGGACATTAACATGGATCAGCCTAAGAATCCAAACCAGTTCCAGGGCACTAGTCATCTTTTAATATAACATTAAAAGATTAGGCAGGTTCAGCTGATGTGGTCCAGTTCATGGCAGAACATCCTTAAGTACTTCATGCTGTAAAAAAGATTACTGAGGGTCACAAGGAAATAATTCCATTAGTTTTGATGACACTATAAATCACAAGAGTGCCATTGTATTCAACTACATTACAGCTGATTTAAACGGTTAACATATATTCTATTAAAGTAAAATTGAAGATTTTAGTCACACAGTCACTATATTATTTAAAGATATTGAGGGGTAGTTTTACAATTTTAGGTACTTGCACTGTACTCAAATTTCCACGTATATGAAAAAACACCAGCTGTCATATTTAGGAACCTAGTTCATCACATTTATACACACATTCCTGTCCTGAGTGCAGACTGGAAATCTGTGAATAAATTAGATGCATGCAGGAGGTAAATGTATGCATGCAATTATGCACACCTACCTTTAAAAAGTTGGTCTTTAAATCAGAATTACTACACTATGTATTCAAATATTATTAATACTAATGTTATATTAAAAGATTATCATTTTCTGATTAGAGCATGATTAAACTTTTTAGATCATGTTTTAAATACAATTATTGAAATCAGCCATGAGGTACATTATAATACAACACCATCCCTTCTGAGACATACATTTTTCTATGCCAAATAATTATTTTTGTTGCTAATAGAAACCTTAAAGTTTAAAATGAAAGTGCTGATAGAACCATAACAGCAGTGTAACAACTGTAACAGCAGAATACAATATGACCATTGTTTCTTAACACATGATGGAATCCAGATACACTATATTCTCATGATACTTGCAGTTTTCAACATTTTGAGATAGTAGATTATATATTTTGCTTATATCGCAGCCTAAACACCACTAAAGGAATCCCCTGGACCTAAGTTCATTCCTATAATTCTTTACTAATCTTCCTCCACAAGTTATCCTTAATCCACATGTACACATACATGTCTTCATACTACTATAAAAATGGTTGCAGCATTAATCCCTCAGTTCATTTCCAAAGTCAAGCAGCTTTAGAGGAACCATTAATCATCATTTACACAACAAGCATCACAATAGTGTGGGTATTTTTATGAAAGCTTCCAATTCTGATGCAGTTTCAGCTCATGATGTACTTTAAAAAACTGCTTTGACATCACTTGGGAGGATGGTTTTGTTTTGTTAGAATCTCAAACAGTTAAAGGATTCAGTGAGTCATCTGGGGACTTCTGGAAAGCTGAATAGTTCCAGGTGACTATTTGGAACACACACTCAAGAAACATAAAAATACTAAGACCATTGCTATGTTAAAGAGAACAATATGGCTCCTTGCCGCATTAAAACTGAACATGCAGGCTTTCTCATTATTTCAATAAAACAAAAACAGACGTTTAACCAAAAAACAAAACAAAACAAAAATCCCTAACCTTTCTCTGGCTTGGGTGAATGCTTTAAAGAGCCTAGGCACTACACAAATTCTCTAGTGAGCTATGAATTCCATTTCATTTTGCTTTTTCAACAGGAATAGGTTGAAAGAAATATGTTAACCAGAAAAAGAGCTTTTTAAAATCCAAAGTAATATGGTGACTAGTTTCTAGGTGAAAGAAGGATAAAATACTCATCATCCTATGCAAACAATGGGGATATTCTCTCTCCCCTAGGTAACTTATAGCTGCATGTAATGCTGGGATAAAATTGCAATATTTTCTAAACTCACACTGACCATTTTGTTCCATGCAATATTATTGACATTATTTTGATGGTTCTAAAGTAGTGTTATAAACTTAACGGAACATTGAAATTTAAACTTTTGCTTTTCCAATTGTTCCTCTAAAACTCTAAGTGCTATGAAAATAGCAATATTGTAATTTTTTAAAAATGCTTTATATCCAGGTTGCTGTTTGTCTTTGGTCTGAGGAAGAGTGGAAAGAAAGAATCAGGTTCAGAACCATTTGTGAGAGGAGAAAATAGTGTTTAGATGATGTAATATATATTCTTGTACCAAAGTCCCTATGCCAAACCACTACCCTCTCCTCAGGCATTTGGCTCCTTAAGATTCATTCTTCCATGACGCTCACAAAAAGTGAGTCAACAATTATATTTACTTTTATTAATTAAAAAAACCCACATTAGTCCATCATGACAAGCACATGCCCTAACTAAATGTCATCCTTCTATCTCCAGTAAAACAATAATATTTTTTTAAAAAAGTAATTGCCTTCGGTGTGCTTATATCCAAGGGAAACACGTTAATATGTGAGCTTACAAAGACTCCTTAGGAAAACTTCCTCACCAGAAAACAGTATGGAAATAATTAAATTAGCTTCACTAGGAAGGGTTTGAACGCTATATAAGTTCAGATGGACAAAAACAGCCCTTCTCCTGAAAATGACATTATCTATCACATGCTTAAGTTGTATTTAGAGTACAGGCTATGTTAATCAAATACAGTAATTGTGAATTCAGCCATTTCCTAATCTCCTTTGGCGACAGCTGCATTCTTGAACACTTCTCCTTCCCATGGTGATTTAAATACTTTTTCATAGAAAGCACCAACATATACAAATATAAGCATTCTGGTTTTGTTCTTACAACCCAATGTCTCAGTTCAGCAAGGTTGTGAAGACTTCAGTGGAACTACTCCCACATGCTTCAAGTTAGTTCCCTGCTGAATTAACTTGCTAAACAGAGGTCCAAGTTTGATTTCATTAACACTGTAATGATAAAAATCATTACAATGGTTCATTAAAAATGTCAAATAAAACCAAACATGTTCTATATAATGTGGAACACTGAGGAGATTTACTTTTAAAGGTTAAGCCCTGAATCTTGTGTGGCACTATATAGCTGGAGACAGAACTAATCAACCTTCTTTTCACCTGACAAGAGGATTACTTTCCTATTTTGAAGGACAAGATGAGAGAGAATTTGAAACCTATTTTCTGGCCCCTACCACTAATTATATCTGAATGAACCTTCTTCCAGTACTAACTGTTTATCCTGTTTTAGTTAAGTCAGTGTTTGAGCTTCCATGGGAAGGATGTCATCCAGGATGTCATCTCCTGGATTACCATTACAAATCCTCAACATCCATTTTCATTTCCAACATTTGAGTCCTGTCAGCATATTAAATTACCTGTGCATTGAGGTGGCCTGAAATCAAGGTAATTATATTTGTGAAGTGAAGGATAAAAGCAAATGAGCACAAGAATGCTAATGCTGAAAGTAAAACTCCCCTGTCCTAGTCCACACCCAAGAATGATACATTTTAAAGTCATAATGTGAGAACTGGATACTTGCACATATAATTCATTTCACTAACCTGTTCGCCTGGGAAGAAAAGCAGATCTATGTACTGAGGAGCTGAAATCGTGTGTATCTTTCATATTAACACAGGCAGATGGCCTCTGACCTTCTTCCAAGCCTATAAAAAGGGAACTCTCTGAGACCGCAAGATCACGAGATCCAGCGCTGAGCTGAAAGAGGGCGTCCTGTGCTTTCTTTTTTTCTTTCTTTAACATACTTACTAGAATATCTGCAGAACATTTTAAGGAAATTAGCTGGGATCTCCTTTCCATAAATAATAATCCACTCTCTCTGTAGGCCACTTGCTCATACATGTAGTCTTGTAGAACTGAATGGAACTAGTCACATATGGAAGGCCTATTCATGTGAATATGGATTGCAGGGTTAGGCTCATATGTGATGTCTATGTATTCACACTTACCTTTCCAAATACCCAATTCATTTTGTCCTGAGCACTAGTAAGATGACATTAGTGAGGGGTATAAATGGCTATGGCCAATCCATGTTTGGATAAAAGCAATAAATACTGTAAGGTTCTATACAAAAATAGAAATGTTAAATTCTGGTTACTCTTTCAAAATGGGTGACATTCCCTGTATTAAGTTTGGTAACACTGCAACATCAATTAGACCCTGCAATTTTCCAAGTCCAATTTCAATCATGTAAGCCAGAAATCTTAAACTTTATAGGAAGACTGTCAAGCACACCACAACAGAAAGGATTATAAAAACACAAAACAGGGTTTTAAAGAAATTCCTGCCAATTACATACATATTCTTTAGAAAGACCTTTGACATAAAAACACTTTAAATGAAGGAATACAGAGATTTTCTGATGGAATTCACTGCACATTTAGCAAAAACAAAGAGGTAACATGAACTCCTATAAAGATGATGAGATACTCTCTATATGTTTTCCATTTTGTGTCTAATTTAACTGATAAATACATGGAAAAAATCTGGGCAAGGTGTGAGGAATTAGAATTATCAAATTGATTAGGTGGCAAAAATTCTCTCTCTTACAAATTGGTTCTTATCTCTTATAGTGTGCATAAAGACAAGAAGGATCTCTTACAGTTTATGGGAGGAGAGCCTCCAAGTTCTTGGAAGTTTTATTGCACCAGTCATGATGTTAATTTTTAAAAGTAAATTGTAAAAATTATTTAGGCTGCAAAATCCACTTACAGTTCTTTGCATGCTAGTTCTGATTTTAACTTTTAATATTTCAATTCCCCATATGCAACTCTAATTAAAATTGATGGATGCAATGAATACATTCCTTGCACTTCCATAAACCAAGCCATATATGCATATCTGGTGCAAGTGCATCTGTCTCTATGAACGGCATATTTTGTTGTTTTATTACAAATATTTTATCAATTTAATGATTTATTTAAAAAAGGCTCTTCTGAGGGATCCAGAGGTTGAGCTAAAATAAGAAACTTTTAAAAGGTGTTATAGGTCAGTGTTATAGCCAAATTAACTAGACAGAATTCCTTTCAAAATAAACATCTTGGCTCCTATGATGGATGCAGCTTCCCTACCATTTGATTTCATAAGGGTAAAGCAAGCTACCAGTCTGAAGTACAACCCATTCATACTTGATATACCAACTCTGTGAGTAACTGTTGAACACAAAGAATGCAGTTAATCTTGTTTTTAATAACGCTAAAGAATCTCTGTTCTCTATAAACTTGAAAAATAGTTGTCAATTTTCTGCCATTGTTCAAGTTTTGTCCACAGATCAGCCACACACTCAGGGACATGGTGAGGCTGTGGTCTGCCTGCAGTTTTGTCAGCCAGCTAAAAATAACTGCCCTTTCTTCATTTTGCTAAAATACAGCTACTCATATGTTTCCCATGAGGCGGTAAAGTGGACACAGCACATATGAGTACTTTAATTTTTGTTATACATACACAATATAAAGGCTCAGCTTTAATTTAAATTTTAACGTTGGATGTAGAAAGCACACATGTTACATTTAATCGAAAAGAAGAGAGTCCAGTAGTCCCTGAAGCAGCATTTCATTTGGCTAAAAATAACAATACAGGAAATTCTATTCTTTGTAAGGTAATAAATTGTTCTTTCTATAGCATCACAGTTTTCTATGCTAGATTCAGTTTTTCATTTGCTGGAAGAGAGTTTACTAGACGTGAACCTGAACCACAACTTTTGGATCTGGATCAGCATTTCCCATAACTCCAGGGTATTTGGATCCAGGATTCTGATTCAGTTCATAACAGAAATAGGGACCAAGTGCAACAATGGAATTCTGATAAAGAGTGGTAGGAGACTCTTAGATTAAGAATGTGGATTGATATGTCAGTCTGAAAGAGAAGAAATTAAGATCACCATCTCCCATTTCATACACACCCACACCTCAGATTGCAGCCAGATTAGTTTAAATCCAAATAAATCCATTTTCATAAAGGATACTGATTTCATTATCTCTTTGGTGCAGAAGGTCTCTCAACTTCTTTAACTCCTCTTTCTTCTCTGGGGTATTACTATCCTCATCTCCAGTGATGCCTGGTGAGAGCAGACTTCTGTCAGGAATTTTTGTACGATTTATCAGTTGCTATAAAATAAAATAGAAATAGTTCTGGGTCCTTGTCATTCTATCCTCATCCCATTCATTTTCCCCTATCTCTATCCCTGTGTGACTGTTTACCTATGCTAGCTGATTTGAGAGCTTCTTCAGGATTTCTGAAAAGCAAAATCCCACCACTGCAAAGCAATAAATACTGAGTCAGTTATGAGCTATCTCCTAATTTTCACTGATCAGTTTTCCTCAATAACAATATCTAAACCCTACACATCACTCGCTGGTAAAGAGCTCCCACTGTAGTAAGAAAAAAAACATCATCACCTGGGTACTAATTCCTCTTCATCTAGAAATCAAATTCAGGGACAGTATTTTATACTTTACTATATTAGAAAACTGCAAAAGCCTTTATAGCAGACCATAAAGAAAAACAAAAAATATACCCCATGTTCAATTTCTTCCCTTGCTACCCTTCACCCCGTACATATCTTGTGTGCATATCCCAGCAGAGCACATAACCAACACAGTTGATGCAGCTGGTTAAGTGACACAAATCCTCTTTTCTGATATCGCTGTTGGAGTTACTAGTTTAACGTAAAGCTCCTTATTAGCTGCATATATACCTGGATATACTCTCTATCCATTTACAGATTACTTCAGCACAGCAATTCCTGTAAATTTCAGTCCTCTCTACACCCCCTCCACCTTTAATACCCTTTGGTCTTTCCTTTTAGCTCCTTCAGATTCTTGCTGTGTATTTTCTGGTTATTATTCAAATCCATTCCAGTTCTTCAAGTATCTCTCAGACCTGCTGAGACCCTGGATTCAGTCCCTTCTTCTCCATAGCTTCATGGTTGCTTTTCAGCTTTCTTTCCCCTGTGTCCTCTAATATTTCCTATTCATTCTTAGGGCCCTCTGCCCTTCCTTGTATGTACACAGAATATACCTTTATGTAATTGAAACAGTGCTTGATCTTCCGCATATCAGCTCCAACATCCAGCGTGCTCTCAGGATCAGGATCTTCCAGAAATGTTTTAATTATCTCATCCAGCCTGAAAGCAAAGGAGGCAAAAATAACAAATATAATCTTTGAGGGAACTTAAAAATTCTCATAAGAACAGTCAACATTGACTCTAGCTAGGAATATGTTTCAGAGTTGTCAAGTTTACTGTTTTTCCCAGTAGACTCTTGGTTTGAGGTCCATTCTATTAGTCTGTTTGAAAACACAAGCGATCAACTTCTTTTTCTTGAGCTAGACTCTGGGCTTAATATGGGAGGGATCACAAATGAGTCAGATAATGATTTATGTATGCTAATAAATATTTCTGGGACTAAAATGTTTAAAAGTAATCTTCTGTTTTCCTGATTTCTCTCATAATTTAAATTATCCATAATCAGTTTCCCCATGCTCTTTCACAAGACATAATTCTAAGACTAGTGCTTTGGATGCTTTGTGCCTGTATTTTTTTCTAGCAAGTATATGAAACTTAATAATTTAGATTGCATCCATAAAATTCTCAGCCCTCACCATTATGTAGGGCAATGGTTTTTTTTTATTTCAGCTTTTCTATATACCCCAAAGACCCATTGTTCCTCTTCTTATTGTTGAAATGTATGAAAATTTTTATTCATTTATTGATAGGGGGCTGAGCCTGCAGTCTTTAGGCAAGAAAAATACCCACTGAAGTTAGTGTGTGCATTGCCTACATTAGAACTACAGGACCAGGACCATTAAGAAAATCATCTGACATATAGAAACATGTCATCGCTCTTTTAGAGACCAATTCTGAGGTATGGCAGGAAAAACTGGATACAGACCATGAAACTCTGTGAGTTATAATTCTTGGAATTTCTATAATAACTTTCAAACTAAACATCTTGTAGATAAGCTTTACAAACAACTCCCCCCGCCCCACTCGTATAGATCAGGCAGTGCCTGAGATCCATATTTCTGTGTGCGTCCCAAGGTAGACAGATTTTTGTGTGGAACTTCAGAAGACTGAAGAGCACAAGGATCCAGATCAGGGGGATGAGATGGATGAGGCTTTCTTCCAGCAACTAAGAGAAGTTACTAGATCACAAGCCGTGGTTCTCATGGGAGATTTCAATCACCCTGATATCTGCTGGGAGCGCAATACAGCGGTACACAGACAATCCAGGAAGTTTTTGGAAAGTGTAGGGGACAATTTCATAGTGCAAGTGCTGCAGGAACCAACTAGGGACAGAGCTTTTCTTGACTTGCTGCTCACAAAGAATTAGTAGGGGATGCAAAAGTGGATGGGAACCTGGGAGGCAGTGACCATGAGATGGTCGAGTTCAGGATCCTGGCACAGGGAAAAAAGGAGAGCAGCAGAATACGGACCCTGGACTTCAGAAAAGCAGACTTTGACTCCCTCCGGGAACTGATGAGTAGGATCCCCTGGGAGATGAACATGAAGGGGAAAGGAGTCCAGGAGAGCTGGCTGTATTTTAAAGAATCCTTATTGAGGTTGCAGGAACAAACCATCCCGATGTGTAGAAAGAATAGTAAATATGGCAGGTGACCAGGTTGGTTGAACAGTGAAATTCTTGCTGATCTTAAATGCAAAAAAGAAGCTTACAAGAAGTGGAAGATTGGGCAAATGACCAGGGAGGAATATAAAAATATTGCTCAGGCATGCAGGAGTGAAATCAGGAAGGCTAAATCACACTTGGAGTTGCAGCTAGCAAGGGATGTTAAAGGTAACAAGAAGGCTTTCTTTAGGTATGTTAGCAACAAGAAAAAAGTCACGGAAAGTGTGGGCCCCTTACTGAATGAGGGAGGCAATCTAGTGACAGAGGATGTGGAAAAAGCAAATGTACTCAATGCTTTTTTTACCTCTGTCTTCATGAACAAGGTCAGCTCCCAGACTACTGCACTGGGCAGCACAGCATGGGGAGGAGTTGACCAGCCGTCTGTGGAAAAAGAAGTGGTTCAGGACTACTTAGAAAAGCTGGACAAGCACAAGTCCATGGGGCTGGATGTGCTGCATCCAAGGGTGCTAAAGGAGTTGGCAGATACGATTGCAGAGCCATTGGCCTTTATCTTTGAAAACTAATGGCGATTGAGGGAGGTCCCGGATGACTGGAAAAAGGCTAATGTAGTGCCCATCTTTAAAAAAGGGAAGGAGGAGGATCCAGGGAACTACAGGCCAGTCAGCCTCACCTCAGTGCCTGGAAAAATCATGGAGCAGGTCTTCAAGAAATCAATCCTGAAGCACTTAGAGGAGAGGAAAGTGATCAGGAACAGTCAGCATGGATTCACCAAGGGCAAATCATGCCTGACTAATCTAATTGCCTTCTACGATGAGATAACTGGCTCTGTGGATGAAGGGAAAGCAGTGGATGTGTTGTTCCTTGACTTTAGCAAAGCTTTTGATATGGTCTCCCACAATATTCTTGCCATCAAGTTAAAGAAGTATGGGGTGGATGAATGACCATAAGGTGGATAGAAAGCTGGCTGGATCGTCGGGCTCAACGGGTAGTGATCAATGGCTCCATGTCTAGTTGGCAGCCTGTATCAAGCGGAGTGCCCCAAAGGTCAGTCCTGGGGCCGGTTTTATTCAATACCTTTATCAATGATCTGGAGGATGGTGTGGAATGCACCCTCAGCAAGTTTGCAGATGACACTAAACTGAGAGGAGTGGTAGATACACTGGAGGGTAGGGATAGGATTCAGAGGGACCTAGACAAATTAGAGGACTAGGCCAAAAGAAATTTGATGAGGTTCAACAAGGAGCAGTGCAGAGTCCTGCACTTAGGATGGAAGAATCCCATGCACTGCTACAGACTAGGGACCAAATGGCTAGGCAGCAGTTCTGCAGAAAAGGACCTAGGGGTTACAGTGGATGAGAAGCTGGATATGAGTCAACAGTGTGCCCTTGTTGTCAAGAAGGCTAATGGTATTTTGGGCTGTATAAGTAGGGGCATTGCCAGCAGATCGAGGGGCGTGATTGTTCACCTCTATTCAACATTGGTGAGGCCTCATCTGGAGTACTATGTCCAGTTTTGGGGCCCATACTACAAGAAGGATGTGGAAAAATTAGAAAGAGTCCAGAGGAGGGCAACAAAAATGATTAGGGGCCTGGAGCGCATGACTTATGAGGAGAGGCCGAGAGAACTGGGATTGTTTAGTCTTCAGAAGAGAAGACTGAGGGGAGATTTGATAGCTGCTTTCAACTACCTGAAAGGGGGTTCTAAAGAGGATGGATCTAGATTGTTCTCAGTGGTAGCAGATGACCGAACAAGGAGTAATGGTCTCAAGTTGCAGTTGGGAAGATTTAGATTGGATATTAGGAAAAACTTTTTCACTAGGAGGGTGGTAAAGCATTGGAATGGTTACCTAGGGAGGTGGTAGAATCACCTTCCTTAGAGGTTTTTAAGGTCAGGCTTGACAAAGCCCTGGCTGGGATGATTTAGTTGGGCATTGGTCCTGCAAGGGGGTTGGACTAGATGACCTCCAGAGGTCCCTTCCAACCCTAATATTCTATGATTCTATGATCTTAGTATGGACACGCAGTGCTTCTGCCTAGACTACTGCACTAGAATCTCTCTCTCCATATAGGAACACAGCTTTAGCGCAGCCATGGTTTCCTATTGGTGGCTGATCCAGAGCCCCCTCTGAGGAAAGAGGGTTCATAACACATACGGGAACAGATTCAGCATTAGCTTCAGCAGTAAATGCCTGAATGTTAGCAGGGTGTGGGGTGGTTGTGGGAATTGAGGAAGATACCACAGACATTTACTGTCACCTAGCTCCACCTCTTCCTGACTCCTCAATAGTAGCAAAGCCTGAACCCTGTGGAGTGGGAGCATAGGGTTTTTATGGGGTCTGCAGAAAGAGGGCCACATGCTCTAAAGCCACTGCTTCCAAAACACTTCCGTAAGCCTGGTCAATTTCAGCTAGGTTTTTCTTTCCTGTTTCCATTATCAGATGAGAATATATGGGCAAAATATTGAGTATATATAATTCATTATATACATGGTCATTGACACCAAATGCTTGGCAAATGGACCTCTGCAAATTCAAGAAGAGTTCTCGTTATCTTAATTCTCAACCCGTACCAAATTACCATAAACAATGGAGCCTCAAAATACGCAGGAAAGAGCTACTTTCTCTTCTAAATTCATGCATGTCTGAAATTTTTCTAATTCCTCTGCTCATCCATAAAATTAAGCAATCACGTTAATGGAATTAGAGTTTGTGCCCTCAAAAAGAACAGTTTATTGCTAACAAATACATGCTGAGACTCAGTAAGTAACACTCTTAGATCCCATTAAAACAAAATGTGGGCAGGATCCTGAAAGTTCATAGAACACCCACGGAAGCCAGTGTGAATTGTATATACAAAGGGCTTAAAGGCTTGGGCTATTAAAAAATTCTATTTAAATTAGTTAGAAATAAAGTGTTCCTGGAATTACAGGCATTTGTTTCTCAAGCTGAAGCAGAGCAGAGATTATTGGGTAATAAAGACCAGAATAATAGTTTTAATTATTGCTACATTTCTCGGTCTCTTTGAACAAGCATCCAATCTCACAAGTGGGAACCTTACTGGTAACTTCAGCAGATAGGCCAAGGACTAAACGGGCATAGGAACTATCCCCTCCACCTATAAGTGGCCTCTGTGTGTCATGACTGGGATATGTGGAGAAGTCTGTATTGCAACTGCCAGTGCTACAGCTAGTCTATGGATAAACAAAGGCATTCGGTATCTAGCACTAAGTCTGGCACTATACTGAGCATTACATTAACCACATTTAATAAGAGAAGAATTCGAAAAATATTTTCTCCTAATTTTAACCACTAGGGTCAGATCCTCAATGTGAGGTCATTTAACGCTACTACAACATGGCAGTAACCTTGAACTGTAAATAAAAGAATAGGCATTCCAGCTATACCCTGATTGCCTCAGTTGGCAGAGACTTAAGCTATGGGAATGAATCCAAAAACATTTGTCAGCTAGAAGCTTGCATCAAGACCATCATCAAGTTAACACTGCAGGGAGTTACTAAGAATATTTTAGGAGCAAAGAGAACAGTAAGGCAAGGGAGAAGAAAGCATGAATTTGTCCCAAGAGACCGTTCTGTCTAATTTAGTTTCCTATTTGCAAATTAGGTGAGTAGTATACTATACATACAATATGATGGGGGATAATTTAGCTACAACTAATCAGGACGGAGATCTTGGAGTTATCATGGCTAGTCCTCTGAAGACTTCCACGCAATGTGCAGTGGCAGTCCAAAAAGCAAACAGGATGTTAGGAATCATTAAAAAAGGGATAAAGAATAAGATGAAGAATATCTTATTGCCCTTCTAGAAATCCAGGGTACACCCACACCTTGAGTACTTCGTACAGATGTGGTCTCCTCATCTCAAAAAAAGATATACTGGCATCAGGGCCAGTGCAAGAATATTTTACGCCCTAGGCGAAACTTCCAGCTTGCGCCCGCCCCCACTCCCAACCGCCGAAAACTAGCAAACTTAGCATTATAAACAGCCTGTCAGAATGCGTAATGGCTGTTGTACTGTTTCTTTTTTTACCTTTAAGGCGTTTCAGTTGTTTGCCATTGCCTCTGATGGTGTCCCATTCAAAGTCTTACTATTGTGGAAAGCTAAACTATTGAGCCTTGCAGTGCATCACTAGCCAAGTTAGGCAGGGTGACAAATCCCCCTTGCCCCAAAGGGCCATTATCCCCTGGTGACTAATGTCTACTCCAAGTCTGCAAAACAGAATTTTAAGGTAAATACATTATTCCTTCAATATTACCCATGGACACATCTCGTAAAGATTCTCACTCTTGACAAGTTACCAGCCTTGTGTAGATCCTTTCCATGTTCCTCTTTGTGGGTAAGTGCTCTGTGAGGTGCAGTGAGTTTGTCAGGCCTGCGGTGACAGCTGTTTGTGAAGATGAGGGGGCCCTTTGCCAAGGGGTGCTGGTGTCACAGTGAACTTGGGGTGGCTGACAGCATGAGGCAGGGCACTGAGGCTGGTGGGGCAGGTAACACTCACTGGACTGGGGGGCAGGCAGTGCCAGGATGGGGCAGGGGCAGGTACCTGTCAGTCTCCAGTGCTCAAGCCGCTGTTCTTCACACAGCCACAGTCAACCTGTGGAACTCCTCGCCTGAGGAGGTTGTGAAGGCTAGAACTGTAACAGGGTTTAAAAGAGAACTGGATAAATTCATGGAGGTTAAGTCCATTAGTGGCTATTAGTCAGGATGGGTAAGGAATGGTGTCCCTAGCTTCTGTTTGTCAGAGGGTGGAGATGGATGGCAAGAGAGAGATCACTTGATCATTACCTGTTAGGTTCACTCCCTCTGGGGCATCCGGCACTGGAGACTATCTACAGACTGGATACTGGGCTGGATGGACCTTTGGTCTGACCCACTATGGCCATTCTTATGTTATACTCTTAGTAAATATGCATGTGAGCTGATATTTTCTCCCTCCTCCATTACCTGTCACCCACTTGAGATTTCTAGCATTTTGAAAAACCCCAACTGCCCAATTCACTTTTTGTGGCTTGAAGACCACACATTGACTGGAGCCAAAGTGGATTTTAGTGCCAGATGGACTGATTCAACTTTGCTGTAGCAGAACCTAGATTAGAAGTGGTTAACCAACTAAGCCTTTTTGCCACTTCTAAAGAACAGTACTTCTTCAGTGTGTTTTAATATAGACCTTTATGCCAAAGAAGAAGAATTTCCTGAACCAAAAATGAAATGGAATTTTTTGCCAATAGGGAAAAGGAATGGAAAAGGCCCTCAAAACTCACCACTAAGCACAGGAACTAAAACAAGCTTTCAGATTTATATTCTGACTATTAAAGACAAACAACATCATGAATATTAATTTCTGTGCACACAGCACAGACACCTTTTAACAGGACCAACCTTCTTAGGTAAATATATAGCCTGATGACAAAAAGGATTGAAATCAGAACATACTGGGAGTTCAGCCAGTGGATAAAATTATTAAACAAAGGTAAAAATAAATTGATGATGCGATGCAGATGTAGTCTGGGGTTTCTCTTCCTGCTGAACATTTCTTAAGTCCACTGAGTTAAACTTTCAGAAGGATTTATCAATGAAGGAACCACGAAAATAATTTAAACATTCAAATACTAGTTATATAATGCCATGATTTTAAGCTTTATAAAGGAGACAACAAAGCTATTCCTTCCCACTAAGGCGCTCACAGTTTAAATGTCAACGATAACACAAATAATGAGAACAGGGTACAAGACAACAGGAGGGAGGAGAAGAAACAAGAATAAATAAGGAGAGAGAGAGAGAGTGGGACACTGACCTTAGATCAACAAACTTTAATACAGTAAATTTCTTTTTTTAAAAAAATATATATACATGTATGTGTTTAAATTGTCAGGTAAGAGCAGGAAGGTAACTAGTGTCAAGGGAATCCCCCAAAAGATGGGTCAGAAGCAGTGCATAGGTTATGGCACAAAGGCTTTAACTTTATTAAATAAACATTAAAAATGTAAATAAATGAATGAAGGAAATGAATATGGTTTTTGCAACAAAGAGTGGTGGCAGCTGATCAATCACTTGTCTGGCCACCCAGTCAAAGATACTTTCTTGCCTGCCCTAGGCCTAGATATGTCTCTGCTGGAGCATCTCTTAGCCCCAGCTACACACCAAAGCCTACAATTCTAGGAGATATATACCCTCCCTATGGCCTAGCCCCAATAGACAAATATTTTAATTCTCCTGCAAAGACAGCCTGTCCACAAAGCTGTGATGCAACATGGAACTTGTGAACATGATTCTGGCTTGACCCAAGCAGAAATGAAAATGCTAGATGCGATAAATCGATCTCTGAGCACTCTCCCGTTGAACTCCAGTACTCCACTGCCACAAGAGGTGTAGGCAGAGTCAATGGGGGAGCAGCAATCCCTATCTCCCTCCCACCCCCCCAGTGTAGACCAAGGCTAAGAGGTCTTCAGGAGTATCCATGCAGACTCGTTATAGTGAAGCCACCTGTAAATCCAGAAGTGTCCCTTATGTATTGTTTCCCATTTGTTGTTGATTAAAGGGATTGTCAACTATCAAAACTTGACCAGTTACCGCTAACCTAGTAGCTGCAGCCAGCTCCAAAAGGAGATTTTCAAATCACGGCAATCTTCCCCTCAGGACTGTTGGGTTCTGTCCTAACTGCAGCAGGCTTGGCTCACGCTGTTGGAAGCTAGAGTGTGCTGAAGTCAGTTGCCAGAACTTTGCTGCCTCAGGAAGAATAGTTTTCCCCAATAGAGCTTCCCAGAGGAGAAGAAAAAAATAGTAGCACACAATGGCCTTTTTCTTTATGAAAAACAGCAGTAAACAAGAAAGAGTTTCTCTCGCTTAATGATCATCCAAGAAAAATGAACAAACAGAAACTCAAGTGAGTAAGAATTCCCCCCCCCCCCATCCCAAATCATCACTTTCTAAACACTCAGCAGTGATTAAGTTTCGGGCCAATTTATAAAATTCATT
Organism: Sternotherus odoratus; assembly: GCA_032164245.1. Classification (NCBI taxonomy): domain Eukaryota; kingdom Metazoa; phylum Chordata; order Testudines; family Kinosternidae; genus Sternotherus; species Sternotherus odoratus. The sequence continues at coordinate 122,700,384 of JAVMKO010000003.1, forward strand.
TAACGTTGGTCCAGTTACAAGACAGTATACATGGAGTGAAGCATAGGAATATGGCATGAAAAATTTAAGACAGCAAAAAACAGCAGCAGCAGCAACAAAAAGTAGGTTATAGTTTACTGAGACAACAGTGTGTCTTTAAGGAGAACTGCAAAACAAAAAACCAAACCCAAAACAAAATATTCCTCCTGCCTGGTGTATAAAAATCAATCCAGAGCCTCTTTATATCTGGGTTGTTCAGTTTAGTATCAAGAATATCTGGTCCTAGCTTTTCACTTTGGTCTTTTTTATACATTTTTCACTGTGGCTAAACTGTATTTCCACTGGTACTAGTAACGTTGTATAGAATGATGACTGAGTTAGCATTGTGTTAAGCACTGAGCAGTATTAGGGATGTTTACACTGCAAATGAAAGTGTGATTGTAGCACAGGCAGATATACTTGCACTAGTGTTAATCTAGCAATAGTGGTGTTAAAATTGTAGTGTAGGCCAGTGTAACATGAGTTAGCTGGTGGAGGTAAACACTAGGATAAACCCACAGCTAACATGTTAAAATACAAATTGCTCTTCTACAGTAGGGTTTTAGCAGGTGCTACCCAACACTATTCCCAGTGTACATACAGCCAGAGGGTGGAAAGGATGCTGAATCGTAGCCTTGGGAGACCTGCACCTCTCATGTGAAAGGATCACTGAGGTCTTCCAAAAATATTGCAAAAGGCCTTGTCCTCCCAACAAAATAAATCATAAATAAAAATAGAAAGAAGATTGGATCTGATATTTTGAATGTACAAATAAAGCAGAAAGTTTATTTTGGATTTTGTGTGTGTGAAGAAAACAACAAAACATGTTATGAGACTGTTTTTATATATCATAAAGGAGCATCACGGGGCAGTCTTTTTTTCCCTTTTCTTTTCAATTTGATTTCAAAGGACTTGAATTGCTTCTCATGATAACTAGAGTAACACTACTAAAGGGAAAGTTTTGACAGAAACAGAAAGTCCTTCATAATGACATCACCTTTTCCCCCGTGTCTTGTTTTTCTTTTGCCTTTTTCCCATCTTACTCCATTCCTAATATCCCATATTTTTACAAGTATTAAGACATAGTAACTCTTTGGTCTTTTATTACCCTCTTCTTTACAATGTTCTTATGTTGTAAATGCAGACATTTCTAACCACACAGCAGTTATAGACAGATTCGCAATATCAACTTTACCTCTGTTCTACCACCGTCCGTGCTCTCATGAGTTCTTCCTTAATTAAGCCCGCCTACCAACACCATAGTCATACCACACACAAAACAACAAAAGCTGCCTATCCATATTACCTGAGATGGGAGGCAGATTCTATGATAGTCCAACTGAAAGATGATCAGCTGATATCTGGTACTAGCATAAGTGCCCGGCGTTCCTCGGGTCAGTCGGAGGTGGGGAGGGGGCAGACAGCTGACACCCCCTGACCAACCCCAACACCCACACCTCACCCCTTACCCACCCCAACACCTTCCCACCCCCCCAGACCAAACCCGACACCCCCCGGCTCACTTACCCCCCCGACCAAACCCGACACCCCCACCTCACTTACCGTCCCACCAAACCCAACTTGGATCCGTCGCAGGCGGGGAGGGGGCCCAGAGCTGAGGAAGTGCCCGGCGCTGCTTGGGTCAGTCGGAGGTGGGGAGGGGGCAGACAGCTGACACCCCCTGACCACCCCAACACCCCCCGGCTCACTTACCCCCCGACCAAACCCGACACCCCCACCTGACTCCCCCTAAGCAAACCCAACACCCCCACCTCCCCCCCCCGACCGAACCCGACACCCCCACCTCACTTACCGTCCCACCAAACCCAACTCGGATCCGGCGCAGGCGGGGAGGGGGCCCAGAGCTGAGGGATTCCGTGGACCTTCGCAGGTGGGGGGGGGCCCACAGGGCTGATGGATTCCGGGGTTCCGTTGGGAGGGGGGAGGGGCAGAGAACTGAGGGATTTCCGGGGTTCCGTCGGAGGAGGGAGGGGCAGGGAGCTGAGCGAGTGCGGTGTCTGTTGGAGGGGGTATTATGACATCATCACCACCTAGCTGCCCAGCCGATGTGATTGGCCCTTAAAGACTTTCACCCCTGGGGGGCGTCAGGGGTGAGATTCGGAAATGTTTTGACCCTTATGACCATCGAGACCCCAAGACCCCTAACTGTACCAAATTTCAAGTCTCTAGCTCAAACGGTGCGGGAGGAGTTCGCAGTCATACATACATACACCACTTGACTTTTATATATATAGATACTGCAGTGTTATCCTCTTGAACAACTGCCTTTTACCTCTTTAAACAATATTTAACATGCATTTCCAGTTCTGAACCAGTCAGGCATGTTTTTATGAACCAGGATGCAAATGACACAGCTGAAATACATCAGAGAAAGCACCATCAGGCAGTTTTTCCATGATTTTTTTAAAGTTTGGAGCTTTCAGTAATATGTAGCATGCAGGGTCTCAAAACACAGGGGCAAGAATTCAAGACTTCTAGGGATTTTGGAAGCCCTCATTTTGCCCTTGCCTTGTGTGCAATGATTCATTTATGGGAGCTCTTGCTTTTTAACCACAGACCACTGGTACCGTATATCACATCTAAAAGTGGAGTTCAGTTAAAGAACAATTTAGTGTCAGCTGTGGACTCCATAACATGTGACCCTGAAATCCAAGACTATGAAAAACAGACTGTAAACAAAAGAAGCTACTGAAACATTTTTGAGGTCATTAGATGGGTTATTTTCACAAAATCTGCTAAGAGGAGCAGGCAGAAATTCAGTTTGCTCACTATAACCTTTGCAGTAAGGTCTCTGGCCTGCTGTTGTTAACTCATACCATGCTCTTCTAGTCCACTATGGCAAAAAATTCTTTTTGAAAAACATTTTAACTATTATAATGATCCTAGTGCAAAAAGGAAACAAGACTTCAAGTCTGAGCATGTAATTTAGTTTGTGATTGAACTAAACACTACGGATCTATTTATCCATTGCTATATGAGAGATTGAAACGTAACTGCCATCATAGCTAATTAGGAGCTATCCATGTAAGTTCTCTGAATCAACAGGAGAATAAAACCCCCAGGGTCTCTAGCCAGCTAATTCATTGATGGTCTTATGAAAGACTAGTGAGAAAATGGAAAATACTTCCAGGCATTGTGGCTAACATTACGACAGAAATAAAGTGTATAGGATACATCTCAGCTTACGCTGGAAAGAGTTGCAAAATGCCACTATCTATAACCAAAAAATCCCTTTTTGACTAAGTTTCAGAACAAAATGCACTCATGCAATGCAGTCTAGTCTTAATATTAAACAACACAATGGAGATTAATAAGATATGAGCCTGATTCAACCCCATTTTAGTCGACATGAGTCTTTCCATTCACTTTAAGGGGAGCTGGATCAGGCCCTAAGTATAAGGGTATATATTGTATAACCTTTACTGGGCTCAGGTTTCAGATGAAATGTCTCAGCATATTTTTTGCAAAAGTTATTTTTTAGCTTGTAGTCTAAAAGCATTTAGGCATCATCTACACTTGATTATTTTTGGGAGGGAGTCTTCCACCTTTGCACTAGCACGAAGCACTAGCGTAAATGGCAGCAGTTCTGTGTTGTCCAGATTTGTTCTGAGCAGAGTTAGACCACATGGTGGTAAAAATGCCAATATGCTGTATACACTGGCATTCTCACTTTGCTACTACCACTGGAGCTGCAACAGTGGTGAAGCAGCCAAAGTAGGGACTTTTGCACTGGGAGAGAGAGTGTAACATGTGGCCCAGCTAGGGCCACCCCTGCTGCAAGAACCTTCTGACCCAGAACTGTGCAGGGGAAACTGCCTCATTCTGGGGGCACTAGGACACAGGCGGTGCTTCCCCTTCTCCCACCAATGTGGTCCTGGGGGGGGGGGGAAGGGGGAAATGCAAAAAGCAGCCAGCCAGAAACTCCAGCCGAGAGGAACAGAACCAGCCAGGGCAGAGACTTTTGGACATTCCAGTCAAAACCATTGACTGTTCTGTCTCTGCCACATGCTGATTTGTTGTTTGCACCACCCCTCCCCTCTCTCCTCCAATCCCCTCAGTCTCTTCATCACAGCTTCACAGCACATTTGCCCCTCTAGCCCTCTCCTCCCCTGACCTATTCCCTTCACCACCACCACCACCCCCGCCCTTTTACTCCCTTTCCATTTAGCTGGTCCTCTCCTAAGTTAACCTATTGAAAACCAATCAAACTGATGCAGCTTTCAAGGATAATTTTGTGGAAGTACAGAGCTCCTGCATACCTAGAGCTGTGTCACCAACCTATAGCGTACTCAGTTACAGTTAGGGGGAAATATGGTAAAGATTTTTTGCACATTGTTATTCTTTCCTATCATAGCTTTCTTGATATGAGACAAGGTAATTATACCCTTTGTCCCCTCCGCCTCACAGTTGATATGGACTCGATATCAGCCAATATGAGATCTTGATCTCCATTCCCCTTTTTGTAAATGAAAATACTATCTGCATTGTTTATATAGCAGCTTAAGCCTTGTGTGATTGTTAAAACTCCATGTTTTATCACACAGTGCAATGTTGTTAGTACTGTGCTAGCATAAAGATGTCAAAATGCTGAATTGGGAAAAGAAAAGCCAGAAGGGACGGATGACAAGCCCTGCAATTGAAAAAGATGAACAATAACTGATTAAGTTAAAAATAAAAAGGTCTTGCAGTAGTGTGTGTACCTAAAAGAAGTAAGTTAAAGTTATTAATAGACTGAAGTGCTAGGCCAGCATTTTCAGTCCTGGGTGTAGCAAGTTCCAACTGGCATGGTTTCTGGAAGCGTGGGTGCTATGGAACACAAACGTTTTGATTTGAAATCCTGATTTTCTGGGCATAAAGCTTAGGTTGCTAGTGAGCTCATTCGGAGAAAAAATTATACCAACATCATTCAAACAAAAAGGCCTTTCCCTTTTATTTCTGGCATACTACTTAGAAAAAAAAAAAGAACGATTCCATTTAAATGCAACTTTTTTTAAATTTTAAATTATAATACAGAAACCTGTGAGTATACAATTACCTTCTAGTGGGTGTACTCATGCTGCTATTTTATACATATTTTTTCCAAGTGTGCAAAGGGTTCCAACAATTTTTTTCTAAACAAGGAACTAATTCTTTAGCTCCAAAAACATTAAGGATCAGCCTTATAGTTAAGGAAGCAGACTGTGAGATTCAAAGGAAGCAACTCCTATTCGAACAGCATTTTATGAACTCCATTCTGAACCATACAGTCTAGCAGAAGATAATAATATATATTTAAATAAACAAAATGAGAGCAGCAGAACTCTCACATGTTTAACCAAGTATAAAAATAATACAACCCTAAATATAAAGAAATAAGGTACATGCTACCTACACAAGATAGAATTTAAGATTACAATTCCAGAGGCAGGTGTAGCTTTATTCTCAAGACTTGTGCTGTGTAATAATGTACTCTACACTAGAAGAGTCAAGCACATGTTTTTCCATTTTGTTTTGACTGTTGTGAAAAACAATGCCACAATGTATCATTATGTGGCCTCCCTGAGAGATTTTTTTCCTTTTCACTAATTAAAAAAACAACTGGAAGATCCTTCCTCTATTAAAATGAAAAAAGTAAACGAAAGAACAAGCTACAGAAACATTTTCACATACTGGGCCGAATACTACTCACTTTACTGAGGTGAATAAGCCATTGACTTCAGTTGGGACTACTGGCAGAAAGTAATGAATCAAATAATTTGAAATACAATACATATATAGCTAATTATATTGTAACAGATCGCCTTCTCGCCCCTACTCCACAAACAGGCAGGAGACACTTCCGTGGCTCACCGTGCTCTTTATTTACAGTCCAGCTTAGTGCAAACCCCACCACCTACTATATACAGCTCTACAGTTCAGCTCAGTACTTCCCAGCTCAGGGAGAACAGGCTATAGCTCAGGTAGGCAAGTCTCTTCCTCCTGGCTCACAGGGATCCAGAGTCTGTTTTTACTCCTCCCTCCTGCTTCCCTAGCTTCCATCTCTCTCTGTATCTCACTCCTCCACACCACCACCACTCCAGGTGGCTGATTAGGCTTCTCTGCAGGGAGGTTTGCAGAGGGCTTTTCTCCCTCTTAAAGGGGCGGCAGGCTGGGTCAGGCCCACCCTGCCACAATATTTTCAGAACAATCGAACGTGAACTAATTAATTCCAATAGCAGACCTAGGAGACAAGAGTCAGAAGTAACACTATGCCTATTTTACTGATTAGTCTTGAGAAGAGGGGAGACATAAGGAGGGAGAGAAGTAGTATCACCACTTTCCATGTGCACCCCATTAATGAGAAAGAGAGAGAATACAATCTTTCTGATGATTTGGATGTTTATTTAATTTTTGTTAGTGCTAAGATACATGGCCATAGACAAATTATTAATTTGATTAGATTAGAAAACTATTCCTGGCCCTGAGCTCCATTACTTATCCACAGGTCCTAGCTACATTTTTGAATCCCTCCTCTACTGAAAAGAGCCTAAACCGAAGTAAATAATTATACAAAGATCACAGATGAAGTACTTGCTTAGTGCTTGAAAGATTATAGCTCAGGTGTTTTGTTCTTGAATGTTTCTTTTGGGTATCTATATCAGCATCAAACAAATAATAAACTGATCACACCCTATAGTACAGAATGCCTTTAAAAGTCTAATTTTATTTTGGTCTTCCTGAAATTTAGGTGAAGGAACACAACGAGGCTGCTAAAATATGAAGGCACAAATTTTTCCTGGACATATTTAGTATTTACTTCTCTAGTTAATTACCTGCTCCTGATTTATAATATACTACATAAACCTTAAGGAAAGACCACAGAAAGACTTCTATTAAAGTTTAAGAATTTTGAAGCAAAAGAACTACAAATACCCTGAATATTTCAAAATATGTAGTTTAGACACAGATAATTTAAGGTCAATGGAAGATGTGTTCACACAGTAGAAATTTGCAAATAGTATCCGCACTCCACAGTTGATGTTAGTTATAATTTCCTTTGATTGGATAAGTAGCAACATCTAACAAGAAATGGTAGTCTGGCAGAGATTCTTAATGTTTTAGGCCAAACATGCTGCTGCTAATCTAAAAGAATTATTCCTTGTGCCTCTAAGAGCCATTACTGTAAGGTGACTCCTAATTATGGGCAACTCTGCATGCTGTATCAGCCTATATACAGCATCTCTTCTTGTAGACTCATAGACTTTAAGGTCAGAAGGGACCATTATGACCATCTAGTCTGACCTCCTCACAACGCAGGCCACAGAATTTTACCCACCCATTCCTACAATATACCTCACCTATATTTGAGCTACTGAAGTCCTCAAATCTTGGTTTAAGGACTTCAAAGTACAGAGGATCCTCCAGCAAGTGACCCATGCCCTCTACTGCAGAGGAAGGCGAAAAACCTCCAGGGCTTCTGCCAATTTGCCCTGGAGGAAAAGTCCTTCCCAACCCCAAATATGGCGATAAGCTGAACCCTGAGCATGTGGGCAAGACTTACCAGCCAGACCCCCAGGAAAGAATTCTCTGTAGTATCTTAGATCCATCCCCTCCAACTTTCCATCATATACCACCAGGCCCTTCTATTACCATAGTCAAAGATCAATTGCCAAAATTATGTTTTCCCATCACACTATCTCCTCCATAAACTTATCAAGCTTCATCTTGAAGCCAGATAGGTCTTTTGCCCCCACTGCTTCCCTTGGAAGGCTATTCCATAATTTTACTCCTCTAATGGTTAAAAACCTTCATCTAATTTCGAGTCTAAACTTCCTGTTGACTAGTTTATATCCATTTGTTCTTGTGGCCACATTAGTACTGAACTTAAAAAATTCTTCTCCCTCCCTGGTATTTGTCCCTCTGATATATTTATAGAGTAATCATATCTCCCCTCAGCCTTCTTTTGGATAGGCTATACAAGCCCAGCTCTCTGAGTCTCCCCTCATAAGAGAGGTTTTCCATTCCTCGGATCATCCTAGTAGCCATTCTCTGCACCTGTTCTGGTTTGAATTCATCCTTCTTAAACATGGGAGACCAGAATTGCACACAGTATTCCAAATGAGGCCTCACCAGTGCCTTATATAACGGTACTAATACCTCCTTATCCCTACTAGAAATACCTCGCCTAATGCAACCCAAGACCGCATTAGCTTTTTTCACAGCCATATCACATTGTCGGCTCATAGTCTTCTCCTCTACTGTATGCCATAACTATCTGCCCTATTCCTAATATATTAAGTAATTCTATTTAGATTAAAACGTATGAGAACCTGGTGCAAATTTATAACAATAGGTTTCACAGTCACACACTCAATAGCAGATCATCATGCAGCCACCCCCATACAGGACTGTCCACTTAGATTTGTTCCCTAGTTTATGGTTGTTCCTGCAAACTTTCTCTCATGTGAGTAGTCCTTTCTCATGTGGATAGTCTCAATAAATGGGATTAATCCTGTGAGTAGAGGTTTGCAGTATTGGACAGACAGACACTAAATGAGGGCTGTACTCTTAAATGCCACCTCTTGATGTTCATGTACCTGCAGATATAGTTGCACTCATGAGTGGTTATGCAAATATATATTTTGCAAACACAATTCAGTTGCATCTTTTTCACAATATATGTTTTTAAGAATTTTATTTCCTACACAGTATAATATACTAAATAGTCTTCAACTATCTATACACCTATTATTTTATCAGAACAAGCTGAAGAGATGTGTAGAAGTTCAAACAAATACAGAAAGTCATTTTCACTAAAGCACAAGCTTTATAAACTTTCATTTGGCTGTTTAGTTCATCTCCAGCTGTTTTGCTACAGAGTCTATGTGCAAAAACACAAAAACTAAACAAATAACTAGATCCTGACATTAGAAACTTTCCCCACTTTAATCATCCAAACTTGAGTTTATTATCATTTTAAAATGAATGGATTGCTGAGATTCAAGGAATTTGACTTGCTTGTGTACAAGAGCATCAATTCTCTAGCAATGCCTTCTACATACCCTTTGAAACTACTTTAACCACTAAAAAAAACCCTATATGTCTATTTTTGTTTGCCATTTTTGGCCTGTAATAGCAGTAATGACCTTGGAACAAGGCAATTCTTTGGGGTTAATGTCTGGCTGGGGTTAATGGCCAGAGGCATTCCTTGTTGATTATTAACCTCCAGAAGATGTCTTGTATCTCAATCATTCATAGTGAAGATTATCACTCTATCTTAATTACAGATCTCTTAGTTCCAACAAAGAATAATTTTTGAAAAGGCAAATATCAACACTGCACAACTCTGAGCTAATTGTAACTAAACGACCAAGTTAAGAGAACGTAGAATTTGATGGTGTATATTCCAAAAAATGGTTGCCTTAATACAAATAAGGTTCTGCTAAGCAGTTTTGCTTTATGCTACTCAGTGTTCATTAAAGGCAGACAATCATCTTCCGACTTTGCTCTGAAAGAATTAAAATGAGTAATTCTATGCCACTCCTTTCAGCAGCAGCCATGTTACCTTTTCTGAGAAGTCAGAACGGAGTGCTTTTGTATACCTTACAGGGTTATTATGATAAAAAGCAATGACATAATAGAACAACACTTCATTTCTTTCAATTCATGCCCTTCAAAACTTGTGCATTTGTATTCACAAGTTGCTTAGTTTTCCAGATGCACACAACCACCATATTGTACCACCATTCCTTATTGTCAACCATGGGGAAGAGAACAGCAGAGGCAGGAAATCTCAATAAGTGGGATTTGTGATCATACCGTGTTTCCCCGAAAATAAGACAGTGTCTTATATTAATTTTTGCTCCCAAAATTACATTACATTATATTACAGCGAGAGGCAAAACTGGAAGTACGTCTTATTTTCGGGGGATGTCTTACTTTCGGGGAAACAGGGTAACCTCAAAAACAATTAAAAGAACCAGCATCACAGAACAGGACAAAAACCCTTTAGCAGACAAGCCCAGAGTGAATAATTGATGTAATGCATGTAACATTTCACATGTTTACTTGATAACAAAATGTTGCCAAACAAAGAACATTTTGATGTGTTCTCAGGCAAGTCACATTCTCCCAAATGTCAAAAACCATAAACTAATAAGGAATCTAAAAATAGACCCCAAAGACAAAAGTAAGAAAATTAAAATCTTTGAAGTCAACATGTAGACAAGATGACTCCTTGTTCAACTTCTTCAAGACTCATTTCTGTGATGCCAACAAGAAATTAGCCAACAAAGAAATTGCTTTCTTCTATTAACAAACAAAAAATTCTTTACTCCACTATGCTATGCTGGCCATTAGCACTTTTTGAATAACCAGTATCCAACAGATGTTAACCCTGTCTTTCAACCCTACTATTTTATTACTCCCTCATTATGTCATATCTGATATTAGCTTCAATCTGGTTCCTCATCCTCAATACACACACCGATTGAAGTTTTTGGGTTTTTTTAAATTCAGAAACTATAACATGCTAACCCAACTACAAAATGTACATTAATGTTTCTGGCGAGGGTTCAAGGCACTAAAATTTGCCATTGCTCCTGAATGGAGACTATTAGTACTGCTAATCCTTCTTTGGAGGAGTTTAGTACTAATTACATATTAATAGTAATAAATATTTAGCATTTAACATCAAATTACTTAACTGTTAAATAATTAATTAATCAATTCTCTTGACACTTTGTAAGATGGATATTAATTTCTTTTTACATGTGAGGCATAAAGAAATTAAGTTAGTTGCCCAAAGCCACATAGACAGTCATTATCAAAGCTGGGAATAGAGCAATGGCTCTCAACATTTCCAGACTACTGTACTCTTTCAGGAGTCTGATTTGTGTTGTGTATCGCCAGGTTTCACCTCACTTAAAAGTTACTTGCTTACAAAAATCAAACATATGAATACAAAAGTATCACAACACACTATTACTGAAAAATGGCTTAACTGATCATTTTTACCACATAATTATGGATCAATTGGAATATAAACATTATACTTACATTTCAGTGTACAGTATGTAGAGCATTATAGACAAGTCATAGTCTATTAAATTTTAGTTTATACTGACTTTTCTAGTGCTTTTTATGTAGCCTATTTTAAAAATAGGCAAATATGTAGCTGAGTTGATGCATCTCCTGGAAGACCTCTGCATACCCCTCAAGGTACGCGTACCCAGACTTTCACACTATATTTCTAGACCAAGCATAGCACAACCTTACATTATGTTCCACTGTTTTATTACAGCAAAGTTATATGCTCCCAAAACACTTAAATGTATTAAGCAAGTTCTTTGAATGCTATGCTTGATAAAATTTTAAATGTTTGGCTCTTAAGGCACGGATGTACCATGTATTAGTAGTGCAAGTTTTCTTTGATATGGGACAAACTCACACTGCAGGAAGATATTTCTCAACACAAAGGACGGTTCTTGAATTCTTTTCTGATCTGGGTGTTTGGGGTTGTTGTTTTTTTTTACTTTGCATTATTATACAACACTTCTCAGCTGGGATCTGTTGGATATTCCCATCCTTCACATTCTCTTTTCTTTACTTCCTCAAAGCTGAGGCTATGAAAACACTGCCAGAAGCCTAGTACAGTTTTTCATGGAAAGTTGCCACTCTAACCTGGCGCCTAACTGCACTTTATTATTGTCTCCAGGGAATTTGATGCTTTGAGGTGACTTGGACTCCATTATGCCAACAGAGAAGGTAACAAAAACTTTCACTGTGAATGTAGAAAAAGAAAATATTAAGCATTACTGAAGTAGTTCTTCTTGTGTTAGTTCTTCTGTTCTTTGTTCCCCAGTCATCATGGCCAGCTCATCCTTCAATTCCTGGATCACCTTCTTCAGCTGGATAATCATCTACAAATGGCAAGGCAATAAAACAAGCATCACCTTCTGATTAATGGCTAGACCATGATCTTTGAATCAGAAATCTGAGATCAATAGAACATTACATTGTGTGTGTTTCTTTCACTCTCTTTTTACAATTTCCCTTTTTTTCAAATAGGCCAAAATGACTAAATATATTCTACTTTTTTTGTCTTTTCCGTTTATAAAAATAGAAAAAGTCTTCCAAATTCAGTAAATTTTATGGGTTAGAAGACATGTATGTACAGCACGATTTTAAAATATTATGTGTAAGAAAAAACATTTGTCATTGGAGTGGAAGAGAATTTTATGACATTACTCTGGCTTGTTATTGTATCTTTGCCAAAAAGAGTAAAAAATTGGACAACCACACCCCAAAATTGGATCATTCTTTTCTTCTTTAGCAAAAGAAGTTTCTAAATGTAAACTAAATTTTTAATGTAGAAGTTTTTTAAAACATAAAAATCAATATTCACCAATATAAAGGTACACTGTGCCTCATTCATATACATCCAACAACCAGCAAGCATTATGAATTAACATAATAAGAAGTAATTAAAGCACATTAATAAGGAGAAGTAATTGAGGAGGTGATCTGAATATCTATATTGTGTTTTCTAATTTTGGCATTATTGGAACCTGGATCTCATTGCTCTAAAACACAAAGTTTGTATGAGGAGACATCTGGCGATACAATATCCTCCTAAAAGTAAATCCTGTGAAGTGCTGACCTCCTGCAACTCCCTTTGACTGAAATATGAACAGCAGGTTCTTGGCAACTCTCAGGATTTGGCCCTTTTTAATGAATTAACATCTTATGACAGGTTAGAGAAATATCAAAAGTTCATTATTTTTCAACCTTTAATAAATATGAAGGCCTTGATTCCACATACAATATCTTTTTAAAAAGGCGGCCCTTCCAAATGTTACATGGCATGGATTTTGGGCAAAATTAAACATAGCTGATTGTATATATGCTCTCTAGAGTTAAGATTATTTGGGTGTTCTAATGATGCATTAAAACCCTTTCAAATATATGGATTTCTTAACCATAAATTTAACTATAACTTTGAATTTCCTTCATTTCTGACTTTAAAAAAAAACAAAAAAATCCCAAAAATGCTTTTGAAAGTTTTCTTTAACATTGAAGTAACTGGGACCATTTGTACTTTGAAAGTTTTAGTCCAATTCAACAAATTATTTTATATGGGAATTAAATATGTTGGTGAATGGCTCATTACAAACTCTCTGATTACCACCATAAATGTGCCGTATTCCCATTGGTATGTCAGGATTTTTAATCTGATATTAGGAAAGGTTACTTAACTGTTATTCTCTGATACTGACACAGTACTTGGTACAGACATTAAAGTGAAAATTTGGGCTGGAAGTATAAAAAGTCAGTATGGTGTTCAATTTTATGTGCCAAATCATAAGCCCAGCATACAAACCTGTGCAGTGGGAAGATAACTGTGGTAGTGATGAAGGACAAGGAATCCTTTTAGGCCACAGTGTGGTCATGGAACCATGTAGCCTCTGTGGTTCCTGTGCTTTATCCCCTTACTCCATGGGAGTGAATGACCAATAGATTCATAAAATCACAGATCCACCAACTCCATTTCTAACCCTCCCTAGTCCAACTATGCTTTGCTCCCCAAACACCACCTTGCAGACTGCAGCACATTGAACACGTAAAGGAAAGCTCTGCAGTATGTAGTACATGCTGGGGGCCCTGCATGTGTTCCACAGCAATTCTGTGGCCATGAAGAGGGTGTGGCAGAATTTAACACTATATGGTAAAAAAAAAGTCTCATGCGATGTTAAACTTCTATTATACTTCAATTTGTCTCTCAATTTAAGTTTTTTAATAGGTAGAATTTTGGGAGAAAGATTTATAGCAAAGTGTGAGAAGACCCAGCAAGGATCACTCCTGTCTCCTCTGAACTTTCAGAACTAGTTAAAATAAACACAGAGCCATTAACAGTGGTGGCTGAAATGTGTTAGATAACAATAAATGTCAGTCACAGTTAGGATACTCCTTAATCAAAAGAGAAAAAACATGCCTGAGAAATCAACTGTCTCCTATCTATTGCGGCAGGGTGGGCTTGACCCAGCCTGCCGCCCCTTTAAGAGGGAGAAAAGCCCTCTGCAAACCCGCCGGTGCAGAAAGCCTAATCAGCCACCTGGCTTGCAGGGCAATCAATTGTATGGGTTGCACCTGGCAACCTCCTCTGGGGGATAAAAGGCTCCCAGGAAGGAAGCCCAGTGTGGTGGTGGTTTGGAGCTAGTCAGAGCTATGTGTTTGGAGCTAGTCAGAGCTGTATGTTTAGAGCTGTTTATAACTGCATGTTTAGAGTTGCATGTTAAGAGCTGGACTATATAGAGTCTGTAAAGCTGTAAGCTGTAGAGCTGAGCTATCAAGAGCTGTATGTTGAAAGACTGTACAAAGCTGTATATATTGGTGGTGGGGTCTTGCACTGTGAATTAAAGAGCACTGTTTGGAGCAAAGAAGGGTTTTCCTGCCTGTTCCTGCGAGGGGTGAGAGAGCGGTCTGTCACACTATATATATAAAAGTCAAGTGGTATATGTATGTATGTATGTATGACTGCGAACTCCTCCCACACAGTTTGAGCTAGAGACTTGAAATTTGGTACAGTTAGGGGTCTTGGGGTCTAGATGGTCATAAGGGTCGAAACATTTTCGGATCTCACCTCTGACGCCCCCCAGGGGTGAAAGTCTTTAAGGGCCAATCACATCAGCTGGGCAGCTGGGTGGTGATGATGTCATAATACCCCCTCCAACAGACACCGCACTCGCTCAGCTCCCTGCCCCTCCCTCCTCCAACGGAAACCCGGAAATCCCTCAGTTCTCTGCCCCTCCCCCCTCCCCAATGGAACCCCGGAATCCATCAGCCCTGTGGGCCCCCCTCCCACCTGCGAAGGTCCCCGGAATCCCTCAGCTCTGGGCCCCCTCCCCGCCTGCGACGGATCCGAGTTGGGTTTGGTAGGACGGTAAGTGAGGTGGGGGTGTCGGGTTCGGTCGGGGGGTGAGGTGGGGGTGTTGGGTTTGCTTGGGGGGGGGTCAGGTGGGGGTGTCAGGTTTGGTCGGGGGGTAAGTGAGCCGGGGGGTGTTGGGGTTGGTCAGGGGGTGTCAGCTGTCTGCCCCCTCCCCACCTCCGACTGACCCGAGCAGCGCCGGGCACTTATGCTAGTGTCATATAAAACCCCTTCTTCATTTTTTTAAAATTAACCAATTATTGGTCCACAGAAATACGAAATATACAATTAAAAAATTACCATGTCAGACTTCAGAAATTATAATGATTATTTTAGAGTATTAAAAAGAATTGATTATGGAAGTTATGCTGAACAAAAAAGGGACCCAAAATCATTTCAACTTGAATCATTCAAATTCTCCATTCTTCAAAGATGAAAAGCAATGGTCCAGTTTTCAAAGATAGCCTTCATTTCTGCAATTTTATGTCCACTAAGAATTATGGGTTCCAATACTAGTAGTTGGATATCAACAAAATAATATAATGAGATTTTCTCTTGAACTTATATTCCTTCTGAGATCTCTGTTGTAATCTATATATTGCAACTCATCTATCACTCTTTCCTCACTGCATCCAAGCTTTCCCCCTCTGGAGAAATTTATGTAACATTACCCAAATGTTGCAGTATGTCAGAAGAGACTATCTTTTGATCTTCAATATGCAGCCCACTTGCTGAGACAGCTATCATTACGTGCTGTAGTGTATTGAACTGATCATTCCTTAAAATGATGCTCTCTCAGTTTTCAAAGGAAACAAGTTATTGGTTCTGTAACCAGTGCAGAAAATTACTTTGTGTTTTACTTCACAAGTTTCAGGAGTACAGACCTTCTCATCAAATGAAGTTAATATGCAATGAATCTGGGTGTTGCATATAGCATCTTTTCATAGAAATAGTAGCCACAAGTCAAATAGACAAATGTGTATATTCTAATTTTGTTACATACATCAAAGGAAGCAGTTTTCACTTTTTTGTGGCAAACTTTCCCTTGATGAGTGTGAATTATTACCCATCTCTTCTGGAACTTCCTTCTCAGCCCCCTGCTCTCTTCCTCAATCCCCCTTACTTCCCTCAGGGGCTGAACAAGGAATACTGGCTAACATTTTAGCACAGAAATCCCATGTCTATTCCCATTTTATTCTTTTTCCTCCTTCCTTAATGGCGATTGGAGTAACAGAACCTCTTTTCCTGGATAGAAATACAGCAGACCTGCGTGAAGATTGCCCCAAGGAATAGTTCCAAGCCTTATATCACTGGAGCGCTGGATTAAGCATGCCATCTCAGTAGAGTATCTTATTTCTACAGACCTATGATCCCGTAACTATTTTATCACGAAGACGGCTATTGTCACCCTCTTTCCCTCCCACTTCTGCTGAATGCTTCTAAGTTTTAAGTAGCCATCTAAATAAACATGGATCAATAATTACTGTTACAGAAAACACAAGATTAGAGGAAGCCAAATTTAAGCTTAGAATAGTTAATTTCTAAAACTCAATACAAGTTCTCATTCTCTGCCCACCTTAAGTACAGTGAGTTCTACCTTGCATTGCTATCTCTGCCAGTGCAAGGACCAAGTGTTTGTGAGAAAAAAGACAAATGTAGATGGCACTCCCACTGTTCTTTCTCCTGAGACCCAGTGAATTGCTTCTATAACAGAAAAGTGGAGAACTAACTCTGAAATTCTTATTTCAGACAGCTGGAAAAAGCTTTACTTATATTTAAACTTCTAATATGCTAGTTAAAAAAATGATAATGGATTATAAAGAAATAATTAAAGCTTGCCGCCAAGATTTAAAAATGGATGGCAAAACTTAGATTCCTAAATCCTTACTTAGCTGTCTATGTGCCCTAATTTTCAAAAGCGCTGAGCACTTAGCATAGCCCATTGAAGTTACCAGAAGGTGCTGGATGCTCAGGGCTTCTGATTTTTTCAGATTATTTTACTGGGCAAGAGCCTATAAGAACCATCACTTCTCTCTGCTAAGAGTTTTGTGTAGCACTGACTGTAGCATAGAAAAGTAAATTCTATTCTTGTAGTATTTATTTACCCAAACTTCCAAAGGAGTAAAACTGTATATACCAATTAAGTGCAAAGTTTCAGCATTAACAGATACCATAAAGAGACCCATTGTGTCTAAAAAAATTAAATCAAAATGATAAGATGGTAATGTTAACGCCAACGGAAAATATGTCTGCATTAAGATGTTTTTCTCAGCTAAAAATGTAGGGATGCTTGTGGTACTAAATGTGGTGTACCATCTTCCTACTAGATTATGCCATTACTAATCAGGGAAGGCAGATGATGATATATACATGAGGATTACATTTAGAATTCTCTGATCTCCAGCCATCAATATGAAACAATAAAGTATACACTGACACAAATCCCATCAATGTTCTTGTGTCTACCAGATGTTATTTTTTTCTTTCCTTTTTAGTTCTTCCTGACCATCTTTAATAAGAAAATTATTACTTATGGATGAAAACAAAATTAGAATAAAGAGAAATATAAAATAGACAAGCATTCACACATACTGACTTTGTGAACAGTAAAGAAGCAATAGTACATGGCAAGCAGTACATAGGAAACTGCACTATGCTTGGGAAAGGTAAGGTAGGGAAAAGCATGGATCTGAAAGTTAAATTATTTTAGCTACATAGGAAGTGCAGTAAGCACACTGAAACACATCACAAGAAGTATTATGTGCTATTGTGGAAAGGAATTTTGGCAATGAAATATGGAAAGTAAACCAATCAGGCTGAAGTATTTACTGGACATCATAGACTTGGCTACTACATCAATGGCAGCCATTTGGAAAACTCCAGTAGAAGCAACACTTGTAAAGCCATTTCATGTTAATTCTAAACATTATTGTTCTGGCAGCCGGACTCTCTTTGCAATTAAATTTTGTCTCAGTTTTTTAAATGAAATCTTATGCAGTCGGGAACCTGCTACTGTCTATATTACACACACAAGATACTCTGTTAAAAAAAAAAAGTTTACAAAGGCAAAGACTCAAAAGTTAGTAAATGTCAGAATTAAAGTTGCCTGTGCATACTTAAATCAGCCCTATGTGTGTATGCACTGTGCTACACTCTTGAACTACTTGATCACATACTGTTTTTTTCACAAGAGCCCTGTTGCACTCAGGGCACAGGATGGGCAGTGCTCACTTAATGAGCAGCTATTAACTGTTCAATGTGTAGCCTGTGCTTTACTCATTGCATACCATTCAAACCCTCCTAAGAAGATATAATTATTAATTTTTAATCAGCTTTTCTATCATACTAATTATAGTATCTGAACTCTCAGTCCCAATTTTCCTCTTCCCACATCCAACAACCTCCTGTCCTACTTTCGACTACCCTTCCCCGTAAGGCTCCTTGTCCCAATCTACTCCCTCCTCTATTACCCCCCACCCTGCACTTCCAGCTCTTGTCCCCTCTACATTCAAATCAGGCAGCTTCTTCCTTCACACTGCCTGGGCCCTGTAGAGGGTCACTGAGGACACAGGAAAAACAGGCTCCCTGCTCCCGAGTTCAGGTTTCCGGATTTAGCAGGGCACCACAGCATCCCAGAGCTGCAACTGAAGAGAAAGTCCTGCTGAACCCTGGGCTGGAGTATGCTTAATGTGAATGAAATCTTCAGGGCATTGAGCTGCTAAAATCTAAGTGGAATCTACTGAGCATATGGAAACTGATTTTTCAAAGGCTTAGAACTTGGCTACATGTGGATTTTCACAGAGATGAGATATCCCCGACACAAAGTTTGCCCCGTTGACAAATTTCAAGTTCCTGCCCCCAAAGCATGGGTGCACTAGAGGTGTACAAATAAAAGGTCACAAAACAACAACATTCTTCTCCAAATCAGTTACACGCTTTTGGCAGAAATTGTCATATTATATGACAATATAAAAATGAGCTTGTGGCAGACATCCCACATGGAAAAGTTCAGCCCTACGCTTTGGAAAAGTTATAAGTAACTGAACAGAGGATCTTATCATCAGAAGTGTCAGGCAACCTTCATAATAGGCAGTGAAAACAGCCCCTACTCAAATCCTTGAAAAGATTCAAACAAACAGAGTTTTCCTTTCTCATATAAATATCACATTGTAAAGAGACTCCCTGGAATATAGCTTTATTCTTTACTGTAACTGAGAAGCAGAAATATTTCAGCAGAAAAGGAGAGAATACCTTATAGGACAATTGGTAGAGTCAATAATATAATTCACTAACAGATTTCTCATTGGCTGATACTACTAAAGCTAAACCTTACTGAATGCAATCTTTCATTGTGTATTTACTATATTTGATCTATTCAATGATAATTGAAAGTTTAATTTGATTTTGATTTCTAATATATTTATGGTCTACGTATAAAAAAGTTAAGCTAAGTCATCTTCAGGAGTGAATTCTCCATTGCACATTAGGGTTATCAATGATAATTTTACACAGTGAACAGTTCTCAGAGGTTTTAATTTCAAAAGCAAATAGTTAAAACCATAAGATGTTCATATATATGGTCCTCCTTTTGAGAATTAACCAGTCTTCCTTCTGCACTAATAGAGAAGTGGCCCCACTCTAGAATAACAGTTTCAGACTTCCTTCATCTTAATGCTCTTAGTTCAAGCACAAAGAGGATATTTCTTAGTTTTACCAACCTTTAGACTGCATATTTGTCAGCGATCTGGCTCATATGGCATGGTAATGAGCCTTCTCTGGAAATAATGTACAGAACACTAGTCATTGCTACTGTGGACTTCACCATGAGATACAATGTCTATTTTATATGACTGTAAATTAAGTCAATAGTCAACTATTTGGAAATAACAAATAAGTGAATCTGAGATCAAAATCAGTACCTATTAACATTATTTAATCATCATTAATAATAATTAATCTCAAAGTCACCATTCACAATCCTTATTAATTCATAAACTTTAATGGTCAGCTCATGGTACTCATAATATCTAATACTTTTTTTAATATTAGGATTATCTGAAGTGTTTATCACTGGCCTATCTACTCCTATTTAAGTCAATGGTAAAACCTCCATTGATAGCAGGGGCTAACAGAGCTCCCATGGAAAGTATTAGTGACCTATATGGTATATAAAGCAGGATGTCCCTTCATAGCTAGTATCTTATGAAGAAGTGACTGACTAAGACATCTCTGTAATGAAATCCTTAGAATAGGATGATAGCAAACATTTTCATAATATAGACCACATCTTAACAAACCTCTTCTGGACCATCTGACCTCTCATTTGCTATTGCATGGCCCATTTCCTCATCCAGGGCGTCGTCTTGCTTCCACTGAAGTCAATGGGAAAATTCCTATCAACTTCAATGGAACAGGATGAAACTAAGTTCCCAACATCTAATATCTCTTGTAGCAATTGTAAGCAATTGCTTATATGAAAAAGTCATACTAGGAAAATGCTTAATGTATGCTTTCTTGTCTTTCATACAATACAGCAGGTGGAAGAATAGGAAAAGGCCACCATCAAGTGTTCTACCAGTGCTCTATAACTCACTAGCAAAAGCCCTGTAGGCTACTGGTGGTCTGTGGACCACAGTTTGGGGAACAGCTGCAAGATGCACAAGGATTGTTATGAAAAGTATGGTTTCTTATAAATGACAAGGAGTTTCCCATGCCATTATGAGTTTTTAAAAAGGTCAGTTTAATTGTGCAATTACCAAATAAAAACAACAGCAGCAATTTTACAGCAAAAGCTGGGACTTGTATCTAAACATGACTTAATGGGATCATGAAAACTTCAGCATATATATGACTGTACCTTTTTACTAAAACTAAATAAAACAAACACCACCACCACCCAAAAACTCTCTTACCAGTCTAGGGTCAACTTCTTCATTAAGAACAGCCTCATTCTTAATAAGTGCAACTCGCTGTGCAAATCTGCAGGTTGATATAGATTCCTGGAAGGAAAAAAATAACTCTATTAGCATGCAATATGTAAATGAGTTTGCTCAATTCAGCTCTGAGTGCTATTTTAAGGAGGATTTTTTAAATTTATTTTACATTTTACAGTACCAATCTCAAACTCCTGGCACTTCAAATCTCCAAAAAAACCCACCCCAACAACCACCAAAGTTCAGTGCAATTGTTCTATTAACATATAACCTGCCAGATAAAACTCTCAAATAAAGATACCTATATTCAACACATCAACCCAACTATCACCAACACTCACAAAAAAGAAGGTAGGATTTGCAGCAAAAAGTTAACAAATCCAGACTTTGGTGAGATAAAAGGAAAGCAAGTTACAAAGTCAAAGGACCTTCAAAGAAAACACCATATCAGTACCTCCTACCCCATACCCCACACTGCAAAGCTTAACATTTATGGGCCAAATTCACAACTAACTTCAATAGCAAGAACTAAGGATCTAGCCCACTAAATAAAAGGGAACATCAGTAGAAAAGAAAGCGCTTACAGGATAAACAACTTCTAATACATGGCGTGGCATTTTTCAAAAATAAATGTTGAGGCAAAGCTAAAGCAGGAATCCAACACAGGAATTCAAGACAGGAATCCTAAAAAATGTCCAATCACAATGATTTCATATTTAATTATTAAATTACATATTATAGACTGGGCTAGCAGCACCACCTATTAATGTTGTCCCACACTTCTTTCTACAATTGACCCTGTTTTAAGTTGTATATAACATTGCCAAACTTTATTCATTTGGGCTGACATTTTATTGTTGTATGTCTGCCCCAGGCTAAATTTTTTTGGAAAATTTCAGCCCAAATGAATAAAGTGTAATATCTAGTAGATATTGCAGCAAGAAAGTGAAAACTGTCATTGTACCATTATTAGCTGGCTCATTCTGCCTGATTCAGTGATTGGATCAAATATTTCTAAATTCCAATACAAAATAGAGTGACCAGGGTACAAACTGGTGACTGGATGTACAAAATGGGTGACAGCAGCACACAACACTGGTAATTGCATAGATAGAATTATGAAGTTTGCATGTGGAGCTACAAGTTATGCCTGTACAATTACCTGTTCACAACTCTTAATAAGTGCATTAAAAATGTATCCTATCTTGTGCTTCAGCTAGTAAAAGATCTTATTTTTCTTTTACAGGTGTAGTTCTTTCCACTATACATCTAAGAATAACTTTGTTTATTTTTTTCCATTTTAAAATGTTCCAATTTTATGGATGGTTAGGAGTTAGGTAGATTGTAGCTCCTCCAGGCATAACCTGCAGAACACCTAGAACGGTGGTTCTCAATCCGTGGGCTGCATGCAGCTCCATTAGCACACAGTTGAAAGTGTGTCCAGAGGGGTCAAGAGTCCCGGCCGCCCAGCCAGGCCCCGTGCACTGGGATCAGGGCTGCTGCCCAGCCCTGCACGGCAAGGTCCTGGGTCGGGACTGGGACTGCCACATGGTGAGGTCTGAGGCTGCCACCTGGCCTCGCACAGCAGGGTCTGGGGTCGGAGATGGGACTGCCACATAGTGGGGTCTAGGCTGCCATACGGCCCCGCATGGCGAGGTGTGAGGTCCCTTCCGCGTGCCCCAAACCCCCACTTCTGGCCTTCACTGAAAAGACAGGTAGATAAGAATAACAGAATTAATAACGGATACTTTAGAGCCTGATTCTGAACCCAGCTAATGTTTAATACTGCTGCATATCTTGTAAGATCTGTCAAGGGTACTATAATATTATAGACAGAGATTATATTCACCCACATAACTGATCAGAATTTGGCTTTGAAAAGTGAAGTCAGTTACACATAGGATCCTTATGTAGTGGACATAAGTGATGATTTTAGTCTATCATAGTACAATTTCCATTGATAGTATTGCACCTTGGAGGCATTGGCAAGAAAGATTTTTAAATCTTCAGTGTGTCAGAAATTGAAGCATACACACATGAAAAAAAACATTAACAAGTTCAGAAAGGGATGACATACATCTATGTTTCTTTTGTCTAAAGAGAGTGTTGCAATCATGGTGGTCATGCAGTTTCCTCCCAGGCTGTCTCTGAGAACCGAAGTCATCATAGAGTTCCTGTATGGAATGTGAGATCGATGTTTCTCTGCTAGGGCGATTATTACCTGAAATAAGATCAGCAATACATGAGACTTTTAAACCTGCACATGTATGTACCATATGCACAAGAAGAGGAAACACCTATCCCGCAATCTGAAGCCCTGATGTTGCAAAGACTAATGCAAACGTTTCACTTTAAGCACAAGTAGCTACTATTCATACACACATGTATCTCTTAATAGGACAAACAGAAGTGGATTTCATTGTTTTAGCTTTGGTTTGCAATTTCTCAGTAAAAAGGAAACTGGGACAGATGATAAACTTATAATTTTAGGTTTAACTAATATAACAGCAACTTTCATGAAGAACTAAATTAAATTAATATAAGGTAGTTTCCTCTAGCCTACTACTAAGTTCAAATGTAGATATTGCCAAAGTAAAGGCTTCCTTTACATTAAAAAAAATCAAATATTTTCAAAGTCCCATTGTTCTCTTCATGGAGCTTGTTCATGTATATTTTGTAAACTCTCTTGAAACTTGTGCATGTGAGGAAAAAAAAGCCCTCCAAGGCTAGATATTATGTAATGTACTGCTGGAAAGATGTAAAATAAGACATAGCTCAGTTTAAATACTGATACACAGTCAAAAAGGAAATGATACACCCTCCATTCTTGAGTCTCTTGTCAGAAATTTACATTAAAAGATTTAATTATTACAAAGTAGCAAAGATTCCTTGATGGTGTGGGGTGGGATAAAGGTTTTTATTGGTAAAAATTTGGCTCTATCCACACTCATAGTGAAGCCAGGAGTCAATTATGAGATGACAACACAAAATATAAAACCATACACCATCACATATTTTGTTCATATGAAAAAGTAATTTTAATATTTTGGAGTGTTGCTTTCTTATTAATTATTATTAATATTGTCACTATATTCTCTATTACCTCTCCCCAAGAAGCACAGGTCCCTTATTACCCTTAGTTTTATTGTAGCAACCTTAAATGGGCAAATAATCAGCTTTTCTAGATTTTAAGATTAAGTATCTTGCAACCTAATAGAAGCAAATACTTTTATTATCAATATGAGAGATGTTCCTAGAGCCACCATTTTGTTAGGCAGTGGCTGCGCATATATACATAATAATAAACAGTCCCTGCTGCAAACAGCTTATGCTCTAAACAGGCAAATCAGGCAAAGGGTAAGAGGAAGGAAGTATTATTCCCATTATAGAGGGGGAACCAAGGTTCAGAGAAATTAAATAGCTTGCTGAAGCTCACAGAGGAAGTCTGTGGCAGAGCTGGTAACTGAACCCAGTTCTCCTAACTCCCAGTGTAGCACTTTAACCACAAGATCATCCCTCTTCAGAGAGATTTTTGAGTATAAATAGGATAATCTGGAGGGCAGAAAAATTAAAGGTTTGTCTACACAAATAATTAATGTGCAGCAAGCTGACGTGTGAAACTATTCTGCACTAGTTTGCCAACTAAACTGTCTGTGTAGACCCTGCTGATGCACATTAACAGTTTGTTAATTTGATTTGATCTAGTCCTCTTTGAAATGGGACTAAACCAAAAATGAACTAATGATCAGTTAATACATGATAGAAAGGTTCATATGGACAGTTAGTGCATGGCAGGGTAGTGCGGGGTAGATTCACATTCCATCTCGTCGCAAATTAAATGTTCATGTAGACAAGCCCAAATGACTTTTAGGTCACACAAGATGTCTTTGGAAAAGCCAGGAACTGAACCCATGTCTTTTAAGATGCCGTCTGATGCCTTAACTACGCAGGGCCGGCGACAGGGGGGTACTACGGGTACAGCTGTACCGGGCCCCCCCCGACTTTAGGCTCTCCCCCGGACAAGCGCGCCTGGCCCCAGCAGGAGCTGTGAGCCCGGCCGGCGGCAGCAGCGCTGTCCGGGGGGGGGGGGGGGGGGGGGAGAAAGGGCGGCTCACGCAGCTCTCGCTGCCCGGGGGAGGGGGCGGGGGGAGCGCCGGCTGGGCTGGGCTGGGCTGGGAGGGGGCCGGCTGGGCTGGGGGGGCCCCCATCCGCTATCGGCTGGGCTGGGGGGAGGGGAGCACCGGCTGGGCTGGGCTGGGGGGGGGCCCCATCCGCTGTCGGCTGGGCTGGGGGGGCCCCCAAACTATCAAAGTAGGGGGCCCCCAAATTTCTGTCGCCAGCCCTGTAACTACGAAATCATCCTTGCCTTTACACCATTATAAAGAGGGCATTTCCATCTCTTCAGTAATAATGCAAATGTTTTTAGGGCTAGTAGTTCGCAAAGTAATAGACCTTCTTAACTATGCCCCTAATCCAGGATTGCAATTCGTCAGCTTGGATCACTGTAAATTAAGGGAGAAAGTTTGCATATTTGAGGAGAAAGAAACATTTTGACACTTCTTTTTTCTTTTCTTTTTTAAACATGGCAGCTGTCTAAAATATATTCTAAAGTGTGGTATATAAAATGTAGGCCTATATGATATAAACCAATGAGCAAAGAGCAGGTGAGGAATAATACAGGTTCAAAACAAGCCCCTGAACCTGCAAAAACATAATTTTATTCACAAGGAGCTTTATAAAAGCCAATGGGACTACTTAAAAGCATGGAGTTGCTCACATGTGTAAGTGTGTGTGCAGAATCAGGGCCCAAGGGCAACAATTAAGTCAATGCAAATTAAATCATGAACTTGAACGGAAGCAGGATAAAACACTAAATACAGCATTCATCATATGGATATTATCACTATGTTGGTTTACAGAAATTATATGCTACTGATCATGTAATAATATCCTATATATTAAACTTCTTTTATACAGCCATTTGATAAATTACAGAATTATATATTAATAAATATCCATCCTGGATCTTGGGTCAAAGTAATACGGGATGGGGGGAATTTCACATTTGGGGTAAAAGAAGGTGACATTTTTGACTTTTTTTTTTCTTTAAATGGTGGCTATTTGAAAGCTGTTTATCAGTCTGGAATGTTAGTAATCTTGGTAGTGACAGATTAGACGGAAGAGTACTGGTGGGACAGATAAGGGTGCAAAATAAATGACATTTCTTTGACTAGAAACAGTTTTAAGGGCAAATCCCCTGCCGGCATAAATTGTAATAGTTCCAATATACACCATTAGAGAATCTGTAGACCTTAAATCCAACATTTTGGTATTCAATAGATCTAGAAACATCTTTATGCCTTAGGAAAGGTAGAAATCTATGCCTATCAATGGTTTAAAGCATCTGTATCTAGTTTTGGGAGGTTGCAAAACACCAGACCTTGAAAGCATGGCTCCCTGATGAACAGTACATGTATTTAGATCATTTTAAATGTTTTAAAATTGTATTCTTTTTTTCTATCACTCTGATGACTGCATCCGTTACATAAGGAAAAATACTAAAAAAGTAAATATAACAAATTTAAACTACAAAATTGTATAAAATATCTTTTCTATAAAATGTAGCATAAACATAATATATTTAATGTTAAAGTGTTATTAAACTACAAAATTGTATAAAATATCTTTTCTATAAAATGTAGCATAAACATAATATATTGTGGTGTTAAAGTGTTATTGATAGGAGTTTAGTGCCACCAATGTACTTAAATAATGCAATCTTTGCAAACTCATACCAATAAAACCTATTTATTATCATACCATTAGGTAGTCTCTCAACATTAGATTTTAAATAGCAGTTAACAGTTATATTCATCAAACCAGAGAAATCATTGTATTTCATTATTTTATGCTGTAATACTGCATATTATTATGGTGGCCTCTGATGAAGTTCAGGGCCTCGTGCTGAACACAATAAAAGAGAGAAGGAAGACAGAGATCCTGTCTCAAAGAGTTTAAAAACTAAGGGTGAAAAAAGGCAAAAATTATATACATGCACTTTTAGAGGCAAATATTTTACTTTTTTATTTTGGAACAGCTGGAATGAAATTGTTTAGATTTAAGTTTAAAAGAATGATGATGTATATACAATATTTGTGCAATATGCTGTCAAGACACTTCCCGCCCACAACAAAGTTTATTCTTATTTTAAACATCTTAGCAAGTACCCGCTTGCACTTTCATTATGAAGTGTCTTAATGGAAACTTCTCTCCAAAATACTGCCCAGGGTACATCTGTCCAGATACTTGTACAGTAGTTCTTCTCTCAGTTATTTCAATTAGTCTCATGCAATCAGCATAAGAACACTACTTTATCATTCAGATTTTAAAAAATGATGTATATGAAAAATATTATCTACGTGGCTGAAGAATCTTGCATAACATGTAATTATTACCTTATGACTGCATACTCTGGGACTATACAGTATGGTAACCAACCACTTCAATATGTCACGCCACATCCACAATGCCCAATCTTTACCAGCATAATTTTAAAAATTATATATTACTTTGACATTATTTTATTATATAAGACCTTTGGATGTGACATACATTGATTTGATTGCAAACTTCATTTTAAGTATGAGAATAAAGCTGAACTCTTTCAGGCTCATGCATTAGAACCATCAGTAAAAGCTTTTTCAGTCAGAATTTGAGCCTGCAATAAGATTAGTGTGTGCACATATGCAGAGTTCATTGCAGAATCAGGGCTCTAGGGCCCAATTCTCATTGAACTTAATAAATCTTTGCACTACATTAAATGAGCTTTAGATTAGTCCCTTAATAACCATTTCTATTAATTATGTATGATCCACTACAGAATGCAGCTTGCCCACCCAAAAGAGTCTTTATTCTACACTGGTAGCAGGAGTAAAAAGTAATAAAATAATAACAATGATAATCATATTTTGTCCTTATATAGAAACTTCAATCTGAACATCTCAGAGTGCTTTCTGCACATTAACAAATTTACCCTCACAAAAGCTCATGTGAGATAGGAATGATGACTATGCAAAATTTATTTTTGTCAGAAAAATAAAGAGATATTACTCTGAATACACACATGGAACAATTCAGTTGCCCTTGAGGAATTCTGTTTTTGCATCGTCACTTATCTAATCATGACTATAATTAAAAGGTAGTCTTTCTGCTTTAAGTCAAATTTAAACTGATCTGGATTTTTAAAAAATCTGTTCTCAATTTTAGCGTTGTCTGCTGTCAAGCTTTGTACATTTCAAATGTGTCTCACCTTTACAATAGCAGACAAAGACATATTAAGAGCTATTTAAAGTCCAGCCCAAGCTTTCCAAGGATCTGGGAGTATGAGAAAGGACCTTAAGCAGCACAGATTAGAGGAGAATGGAATAAATTGAGAGTAGGCACTTTTTCTAAAAGAGATTTCAGATTCTAGACAGACTGTGTGTTTTCTCACTGGCCAGCTGTGGTACTAAATCCATATTTAGAAAGTACAATAAATACCCATATCTGATTGGGTTTTTTAAATCACTTACAAATTCAATGTACAGTGAAACCTCGATTTAACGGACTAATTGGGGCAAGGGGGTGTCCGTTAAATCAGAAAGTCCGTTATTTAAGAAAGTAGGTTTTCCGAATGCATATGTTAAAAAATTGACTTTTGTGTAATTAAAATTAAGTACTGTATGTATGAAAAGTTTAATTTCACAGAAAAGTGTTCTGTATGTATTATTGCTTATGTACTCACCGTAGTTTTGAGACTGTAATAAACAAGTATGCGATCTAAATCAAAGTAAATAAACATTTTTCTGAAAACACACTTTACTGTACTTATATTTAACTAAACAAATAAACAATGTTCTTAAAAACGAAGCAAAATTTAAATTTTATAAAAAAACAATTTTTTTTCCTATTTATTCGTCTTCGGATGATGATATATCCAGACACTCCCGTTGCAGCGTGACGTTAATGTTCGATGTCGAGGTGCTTGCTTTAGGTAATCCCGCTTTGAAAAAACTATCAACTTTTGTTTGAACTTTTGAAGTTTGCTGCTTTTTTATAATTAACTCCCTAAAATTACGAAAATGGGTGTAATAAGGCTTCATTTCATTATCTGATGAATTGTCAATAAATGTTATTAGATCGTCGAGATGTGATCTAATCACTGATAACTTTATTTTTGGGTGTGTTGTTTCTTCTTCCTCATTATCTTCACTCCCATCCTCATCTTCCAACGTCATTACCTCAGATGCTATTTCACTTTCACTCATGATGTGATACCCAGGGTCACCTTCATCTTCTTCTAACCACTGTAAAACATCTTCCTCAGCTACTTCTTCTCCACCAATATTCTGTATTGTCCTACAGTAATCAGTAACCTCTAGCCCTTCTAAATCCAAGTCTGCATCTTCGTTGTCAAGCAAATTCTTCCAACCATTTTCCAATGTTTGCACTTTCACTTCTTTCCATGCTGCAGCAAAATTAAAAATTGCCGATTTTAAACTGTAGCTCTTTAAGTTTTGTAAGGTACGCTGTCCTCTTGTATCTTCTTCATTATCATCATCCTGCAATACAACCATTACTTCCTCTAAAAACTTTTTGCGGTATATTCGTTTGGTTGCCAGAATTATCCCCTGGTCCATGGGCTGGATAAGTGATGTTGTATTTTTTGGCAAAAACATACATCTAAATTTGCCATCTTCTGAACATAAAATATTTTTGGATGGATGAGCAGGAGCGTTGTCTAAAAGCAATAAACATTTTACATCTTCTGGTGGTATTCCAAGCTCTTCGCCTTGAAATTTCCTGACTGCAGGTACAAAGTGTTAGAAAAACCAATCTTGAAAAATCTTTGAGGTGAACCAGGCCTTTGTAGAGTTATAGTATAAAACGGGAGGATGATCCATTATATTTTTTAAAACTCTAGGTTTACGAGATTTGCCAACTATTACAGGTGTCAGTCTATGCGATCCATCGGCGTTGGCACAAAGCAGCGCCGAGATCCTGTCTTTACTGATTTTTCTTCCAGGTGTTGATTTTTCATATTTGGAGGCTTGTGTGTTTTCAGGCAGAGAACGCCAGAACAAACCAGTTTCGTCAGCATTGTAAATCTGAGACCTTAATAGCATTTCGTTAGTTATACGTTCTATTAATTTTTGCCTAAATGGTTCAATATCTTCTGTTGGAGCACTTGAAGCTTCGCCGTAAATTCATTTGTTCATAAGTCCGTGCCTTTTGCGAAAGCGCCAAAGCCATCCATCACTTGCTTTGAATGGTGTGTTCATATGATTTGCTAATTTAATTGCTGCAGATTTCAATTCAACTGCCCAAACTGGAACCCCACAAGAACGTTGTTGTACGTACCACTTCAACAATGCTTCTTCAACTGAAGTTTCACGTGCCAATTTCATATGTTTTCTGGGATTGGTGTTTTCACCAACATCACATAGTAACGTAAATTTTTTTATTTTGTCTTTGTTTTTTTTAATGTCCGATACAGTTTGCTTTTTTATGCCATATTGCTCACATATACGAGACACAGCCACTCCCGATTCCAACTTTTGTATGACTTCTAATTTTTGATTTAGCGTTAAATTAACTCTTTTCCGTTTCTCCATATTTTAAGGTTAGGGTTACACGGATGTGTTTACATACACAAATTTAAATTGATACGGAATAGGTCCAGTACCTTGAGCAAACAAACACACAGGGCTGGGGCCTAGCTTACCGCAGGTCAGAACATCTACCAGCACGTGTTAAAAGTGCTGCAGAAAGTCACAGCCACAAAACTCGCGGGATGAGACTTAATCACATGCTCAGCCAGCCTATCCCAAACTGGGGGCCCTGAGCTCCTGCTGTTAAAAAAAAAAGAGAGAAAGGAGAAAAACCCCAAACGGAGCTTTCCGAGCAGCAGCCGGACCACCCAATGGTCGGGGCGGCAGCTCCGCAGACCCCCCTCCTCCCACCACCACAGAGATGGGGGCTGCAGCCCGCAGCCCGCCCGCCCCCGGCTCAAACCCCGGCGGCCGCTGCGAGCGGGCAGAGAGCCCGCAGGGTCCCGGCTCCCGGGACCCTCCAAGGAGGGTGAATGCTGCTGGGGGCCAGGCGGCAGCCCGCCCCTGGCTCAAACCGCGGCGGCTGCCGCGCGCGCGGGCTGACAGCCACAGGGTCCCGGCTCCCGGGACCCTCCAAGGAGGGTGAATGCTGCTGGGGGCCAGGCGGCAGCCTGCCCCCGGCTCAAACCGCGGCGGCTGCCGCGCGCGCAGGCTGACAGCCACAGGGTCCCGGCTCCCGGGACCCTCCAAGGAGGGTGAATGCTGCCGGGGGCCAGGCGGCAGCCCGCCCCCGGCTCAAACCGCGGCGGCTGCCGCGCGCGCAGGCTGACAGCCGCAGGGTCCCGGCTCCTGGGACCCTCCACATAGCCAGCATGGTGCCGGGGGCCGTGCAGCAGCCCGCCCCTGGCTCAAACCCCCGGTGGAACCCTCCACAAACGGATTTCGGATGCATCAGACTTTCTGAAAAAATTTGTCTGTTGCATCCGAAGTCCGTTAAATGGAGGTCCGTTAAATCGAGGTTTCACTGTATACCGCCAAGAAGAGTCTGATGGCTATACACTTTTAAAGGGATTTCTGCAATCCTTGGTGGTTAGAATCAGTATATTTTCATCTTGTGCCTTAATAGTCAAGATAGATAAACCTAAGGATAGTATTAAGATATCTTGAAAGGATGCATCTCTCCCTCTGTTCCTGCAAGTATTTCTAATGTCTTTAAATAAATCATAAAACAGAATCCAGTGGATCTAGAGGAAGGATTTTGACTGCTGTATTTCATAATATCACAAATCCAAGCAGAGGAGGCCAGAATGCAGGAAGGTGAAAAAGAGCCAGTAGTATCAACAGCATCATTTTTATTACCTAGCTAGCTACTTGAATGGCCTCTCACTGCAAGTTAAACAGAGTCTAAGACCTTTGTTTTAAAAAAATCCATCCTGTCCACCCCCAAATCTCCTCACTGGTTAGTGGAATAACTGGTTGATATTTCCCAGCTTCAGAAAAACAATAGCCTGTTTTCAAGAGGTTTCTCACTTGATCATTTTGCCAAATGCTGTATGCAGTGGGATAAGTACCCATGCATTAAAGGGAAAAATCTCATGAGTACAAAGTTGTACAATATGCTCAGCTCATTTCTTCGTTCTTTTTACCATTTGTCTCACTGGATGTCAGTCTCATGGGCCAAGATGTACTCTGTTATTGTGGTGTATTCACGTTTTAAATGAAACTTTTGGAAAAAGTACTGTATTCACTAGCAGAAATCCAAAACCAACAAAAGCTTGGCAACAGGCATAGTGTTTACTGGACTATGGAAACAATACTATGTATTAAAATTCAAAAAGAACTTCAGTCCTCTAGCAGGTGTGACGGCTTGCATCTACAGTCAAATAAGCCTTTTGAAAAAAAAATCCAAGCTATAATTATTCCAACTTATTAACCCAGCAACAACAAAACATATATATAGTAAATAGTAATTTATCAGTATGTTATTTTGCTGATTCTTTTACCCTGGGTGGGAGTTTTGGAGTTTTGTCCAAAGGGGATAAAAGGTAAAAACCCAGGGAGACATGTAGAAATAGTATGCAACAATGGTTTACGAAAGAAGCATAAACTGAAGTTGAAAAGGCTCCTTGTGGGTCACAACAGTGTTATAGCAACACAACATGTTAAGATGAGAGGAAGTGTCTATAAATGGAACCACTGGATCCTTATTCTGGTGAGAGGAGAGTCTCTTTCAAAACACTGTTGTTCTGGGGAACATGAGACAATCATATAAGCTTGCTGGAAGGAGGGAACAAGGGGAGGAAGAAGAAAGGTATCTGTGACATACTGTACCTCAAAACAGTATCCTGTCACCCCCATATTCACCACTTGTATATGGTTATGATATTTTGTTCAAAGAATGCCTTGTAAGGTATAATTTGAAAGGTCATGATTTGCTGAAACTCATTGCTCTGTCAAAATATGAATATCATCATTGAATATGGAGTTATGAGATTGAGATATGGTGGTTACTGAAATATTCTGAGAGTCTGGGAGATGCCCACAACTAGCTCTCCAGTGGCAACAAAGGCATGATCCACACACAGATGCGTGTTAAGAGACCATCACCAGCCATTAACCAGCAGGGGAATTGTAAACAAGAGATTTAAAATTCAATAAGGGATAGTTTCTTGACCTCCACCCAATGGGGACTGCGTAACTCCATAATTTAGCAAGGCTTCAGGACATGTGATACTTGACTTCATGTTACAGCCAGTATTTTTATAAGCACATGAGTTGAGGGTATAAAATAAGTGACAGTGGTATCATGAGATCACCCCTCTCTCCTTTCCCACTTATTCTGAAGGCAACAAGAATGTTTGGGAAGAAAAAGACTCTGAACTGGGGAGATTGGTCCCAGATTGAGAAAGGAATTCAGCCTGTGTACTAAGAATTGTCAGCTTGTGAGAAAAGCTGTTTGATTCAAATATTACTTGGTTTGATAAAGTTTAGAATTTAGAACACGTTTACTTTTTATTTCTTATGTAACTATTCCTGACCTCTATGCCTACCACTTATAATCACTTGAAATCTATTTTTCTATGGCTAATAAACTTATTCTAATATTTAATCTTAACCAGTAAATTTGTCCTGAGTGTTTGGGGGATCTGATCAGATTATTAAAACTGGTGCATGTTCACTATCCTTTGATGAAGTGGCAAACCAATTAATGAGCTTGCATTGTTCAAGAGGTGGTCCTGAGCTGTGCAAGATGGCAGGTTTCTGGGATGCAAGGCTGGGCCTGTGGGGAGGTTGCTGGTGTCTCCCTGTGCATAGTTCATGGGAGGCTAAGAGAGTATGCATGTAACTTTGGGTGTGCCTTCACATGCTAAAGTCTGTTAGAGCAAAGCCTGAAGGGGCTGCTTCTCACTAGCAGAGCAGGGTGAGAGGTACCCTGATCCAGAGAGTAAAAGGGGACAGTGTGAACCCACAGTCCAGGTTATATCTCAAGGGTCTGTCATAGGACCACTGAATGTCAAGACGCTTCATCATCATAGATGTCATCACCCCTTCCTCCCAGCCAGTTAAGACCTTGATATTTACCATTACATAATTTTTCTGGTCCTGAAAGAGATCCTGACCAAATGAGTTGAGAAAAGGAAATCAAATGACATCACCATTTCAACAGGATCAGTTGAATCAGGAGTGATAGGATGTGAACCAAAGATTCTTATTATCACTTCTCTCCCTAATTTGTATGTTTCCACCACCACCTAATTCCTTCCTGTCTCTTTTTTATCTTGGGTCTAATAAAAACTCCGTTAGACCAGCTAGGATGAAACTACCCTTGCACTGATTTGCTATAACCAACAAGAGATGCTAAAAACAATGCCTGAGTAATCTGGTAAAGGTCTATCCAGACTCAGAGTGGCTAATGAAACCAAATGCCATCCCTGTAATTTTCGGGCAACTATCTTGCTAGTAAAAAAAAAAAAAGAGAGAGATACAGAATCTACATCTTTTCACCTCTACTATTCTTTTCTTTCTCCCTGCGCGTCTGTCTTTTTAAAGACAAAACAACAGTATTAAACTTCAGCAACTCAAGAAATACCACCTATGAATGACTTCCACTTCTCCCAACAAAGGCTTGTAATATCATCAGAAAAAGTACCAAGCAATGCATTTTCCCCTTAAAAGAGTCTCTATAGCAAAAGAAATACAAATAAATTATACAGGGCTTAGCATTGTTAGCACTGATACATTTTGTAGTCTTACTCTTAATGTAAATATGAAGTGGGAGGAAGGATTTGTAAATTTTGAATTTGAATAAGAAGTTACCAACCTGAAAAGGTTGAGAAACGCTGCAATAATACATGGTCCTGAAACTAAATAAGATAGGGATCAAGATTTCAAAAGCAACGTACATGGCTAAAAATAAATAAATGACGGAATTTCACATTCTGCTAATTTTACCTGTTCCAAGTAGTGTAATGACAGATTGATATATTTGGCCTCTGTCAGGAGTTGGCCTCCAACTCCAGTCTTTGCAACACGCTCTGACCCAGCCAGGTCTACTAAGTGTAGCTTGGAGCGTCGGATGGTTGCAGATCCTGGTTCCTTGCTTGAGATGTGAATGGTGAAGATGCAATGGGAACGAGTTGAGGCTTGGTTCATTGGAGTCTGTGAAGAAAAGGTTACTAAACTGTGACTAAAATAATTTGCCAAAAATAACTGCTGTAACACCAAGACTGACTAACCCAGATTTATGTAGCTTATAAATCACTACAGTGAGATCACTGCAAAGAAAGGCCCAGATTGTACCCCCAGCTCCCCTGGGTAAGTTGTTAACACACATGAAAATTCCCACTGAAATCACTGGGACTATTTATGCAAGTGGCTGATCACCAATGGAAATAAAATGCTCACACTGGTGTAAAATTTGGGTAGTTAAAACATGGGATTCATTATATTAGAGCAAATATGTCAAGCATTTACTTTAGTACCAAGATAAGTTTCATTAATAGCTTAATTAGCCATGATCTACAGTTAGCACATTCTCATTGAGAGATAAAGAGCAATATGATTATAAAATCACTTGGAAGGCTAATGAACCTAATTAACACATCTTGAAGGTCACAATAACCACAGCTGATCTTACTTTTAAATGCTTCCTTTCAGCAAAATCTTTGGAATGTAAAACTCTCCAAAGCTTCACAGAATATCCCCTTTAATTCGGTTCTTTAGTATCCAATTTCTGAACTGGAGATTAAAGAAACTACCGCTTAGAAATGGAGTACTAACAGTTCTAGTAGAAGCAGAAGGTAAGAGGTTAGCCCTCACCATGAATGTGGGTAGGGATGTCAGATTATAATGGAAGACAACTTCTACCAATGATAGAGTTAATTTGTGCAGACAGGTCCATATTTCTATAAACATTACCCATCAAACGGTTATATTTTCAATACTTTTAGTTACCAAAATTGTCCAATTTAGCAGATTCAGACAGGACTATAATTTGGACAAATCATTTCCCAAAGGATGCAACTTTGTAATGTAATATTTGGTATGGCGGTTGTAATTGTTCCCCAGCTACTGGCACACTGACATGAAGAAATGTATGGCCTAATTTCCAGAGGAACTGACCTCTGAGTGGAGTTGCTCAATACCTCTGAAAATCAGGACAGAAAACCTTTTAACTAGAAATCTGACTATTGCTTACCCTCCCAAATGGTAAGATACCACTTCTTGATCTGTTTGTTTTCTCATTGCATATTCACTAATATTCTTTTACATCTAAAAACACCTTCAAAGCTATTATTAGAAACAGTAAAACTCAAAATCATTGTCAAGATGTATTATTATCTCCAGTTTATAGAATGTTAGTGAGACTAATGTTCTGATAGTTAAAAGGCTTTAATTTGATGCAACCTGCAAATAACTGTAGGTGCAACTAAGTGCACATTGGCATATAACTATCGGATTTATAGACATAATAAGGTAGTTAAATATAAAATTGCCCTTATTTGAGCTTGCAAGCTAAATCCAACCTCAATTATTTGTGATTGTGAAAAGGGAGGCCAAAACATTCCTGTGCTTTAACCCCTGGACTATGCTTCCTGTCTTTGTTACAACTGGATGTTTATATTAAGGATTTTTTAAAAAAATCAAGGCAACTATCTTTGTGTATTGTTAAATTAACTGTAACAGAGTGGCAGTATATTCTCTTTTGGTCCCACCTTTTAACAGGTGTTGACCATGATAGGAGATTTTAAATGAGTATTGCTTGTTGCCGGTGTAGCTTGTTCACTCCACTGAGGACAAGGAAGGTGAGCATGGTTCTGAACAGAGACAATCTAGGCTGAACGCTCCTGTAAGTGGAACCATAGAAGCAGCCAGGGCTTCCAACAAGGCTTAGACTGGATTTTGTTTTATTTTGAGTTACTCAGGCCTAGATCCACAAAGGGACTTAGGTATCTAAAGCACAGATTTCTGCCTCAGACAGGTGTCTGGACATATATAATGCCCAAGCTCCAGATGATCCTCAGACCAAGGGCAGATAGGCAGTGTCCCACCTATCTTGCCTACAGTGGCCAATCAGAAGGTGTGCTCATGCCCATCTCCACACAAAAGTAGGAGGGGGAAGAAAAAGCCTTCTTTATAACTTTTAGCCCAGTATTTAGGGAACTCACCCAGGAGGTGGGCAACCCTATCAATTCCACTCTCTGCCAGATGTGGAGCAAATATTTTAATTTAGGAAGTATGGGGAGCTGAATTGGGGTCCCTCACATCCTGAATGAGTTCCCTAAACACTGGGCTAAAGATTAGAAAGAAAATCACCACCTCCACCGCTACCTGTGTTTTATGTGGGGCCAATTCTATTAGGCAGCCACTGAGGACCCTTATCAGATTGGGATTTTGGGATCCCCAGGCAAGAGGGGGGGAGAATGCCTAGTCTGAGGCTTAGGCTTATGTTTAGGTGCCTGAATAACAGGAACGAGGAAACCATGTGCACATTCATCGACAGATTTTTTGGCACACTGGAGGCATGGGGTATGATTAAGCAGCAGCTGAATGAGGATTTTGAGGATTTGAGTTTGAGAGTTAGGCACCTAAAATGGCAGTTGATATTCAAAAAGATCAGAAAAAATGTTATACAGTAGACTCTCGATTATCCAGAATTGGGTTAACCAGGATGTGGATTAACCAGGATGTCAAAAAAAATATGAGTAACTCACAAGGCCAGCTCTGGCTTTGTTGCCACCCCAAGCACACACACAAAAAAACCCCACCAGGGCGCAAGGCAGCCAGTGAACCAACAACCCGTGCCCCCAGTGCAGAGTGGCTGGTGAACCAACCTCCATTCCCCATATTTCCTATGGATGGTGATTATCCGGGATTTTATTAACCGGGATTAATTTTTTTCCTGTCATCCTGGATAATCGAGAGTCTACTGTAGTCATTTATACAAGCAGGATCTAAAGGAAACAGTACTTAAAATGATTTATCTTAATCGATGCAGCGACTTATTTGGGTATTTAAGAGTAGGATTGGTACGCAATTATTATATCAGAGGTTTTCACAGCAGAGATCACGTTTGTGCAGCACCTGGCACCACGGGGGCTCCACTCATGATTGGAGCCTCTGGCCACTCCTGGGATGCAAACATTTAAAATGAATGAAAATATAATAATGTATTTTTCTCATCTGGAGCATCATTACAGTAGCTGTTTTTCAACACACAGAAAAACATATTTTTACTTAATTCAATGTAATAAAGTCCAGTGGTGTTTAGCATGTTATAAACACTTAAACAGATGGACACACATTATATTATCTCAATCATTTTTCTAAAAGGTGTGACTACAATGTGAGAAGTGAATATGTTAAATTACACCTTTATTTTACCAATTGTGTTTCTATGAAAACTGAAGAGTCAGATTCACTTATTTCAGTGAAAAAAGTATGATTTTACTCACAGATCTGGAAGTGAAGTGGATATTTTTCTGGCTCATACATTATCAACAGAATTATTAGGTAAGTTTCATTTGAGGGGCCATCCCTAGAACCTCACTGTTTTCAAATTATGTTCTCAATAATATCCGCATACCCCATTGAAGGCAACAGGGTTACAGAGCTATAACTGAGGGCATAATTTGAAGAGTATAGGATAGCACAGGTATAGCTAGGGCAGCATTTAGGCTATGGAGTCCTTATTGTTGTTGATGATGCACAAGCCACAAAGAAAAGAGCTTGACTTTCCATATCCCAGGCAGACTCTGTGGAGCTGGCACTCAAAACTCCCCTCACAGGTCTACTTACATATAAAGTGAGCAAATCTGATCTGGAAATCATTGACACTGTAAATGTGGAAACACCAAATGCCATTTTTACAAAGTCACTTTTCAGAGTAGAATGGTGTTTTAACCAATACCGTCACTTTATAATATGATTATATTTCTACTTTGCAGTTCATATATATTCAGCTAAAGTGTTCCCACATACTGAAAACTCCAGCAGAGCTAGTGTAGGAAGTGTAAGCCAATAAAAATTTAAACTGTTAAATGGGATGTGATTATGGAATGTTAATTGCAACCATAATCCCCCTCCTCCTCTTCACTCTCCTACTTGTACCACACACATAGATGCAGGGCACAAAGCTAGAGAAACAAAAACGTACTTGTCAATAATTCCAGCCAAACAATAAGGCCCCTGTTCCTTTTTTTGCATCTTACATACGAAACTTCACGGAGCATTCAGAGTGCAGCTGTTCTGACAACTCGGAAACGGAAAAAAAATATTTTAGACAGGGTCTCAATGCCTACTATGAAGAGTCTGCTGGTGGCTTTCAAAGTTGGTCTTGGTTTTGTTGGCAGCACTCCTTCCATATTATATTATATGTATATATAAAGTCATTCTTTCAGATTAACTTAATGTGAAGGAGGGGAAAATATGGGAGGAGCCTGGCTCAGAGCAGATGGTTGCTATTGTGAAAGCTATATATAGAATAATAGATGAGTTACCTGACTTGCAAAGAAATAATTCCTTCCAGAAATTCTGTGACATCATAAACCACAAAAGCAGAGCTCAAGTTCTCTATGATGTCATGTGAAAATACAAAGGAATTAATTGCAAATGCTGATATCCAGCTGTGGCACGGTAGTGTAGGGATCCAATAATGTTTATATCTTGTAAAAACATTTTTTAGTAAGCATCAGCTTCTGGTCTAATGTTAGAAATACAATCCCCCCAAATTCCTATTACTATAGTGATAGGAAAAATGTCTAACATTGTTTAAATTAAAACAAACCTGTTTAGAATATTTGTGACTGCAACCATGAAGTGAATATAATCATTATGGTTGCAGGAACAAATACCATCTATAGAAATGTGGTTGACCAGAATAAAAGAATTAGAAGAAATGGAATGATGTACTGACTGTATTAAATTAACAACAGAACTATTTGAAAAAAGATGGACCATATGCAATGAATGGGTAAACAGAAATTACTGATGTATTGTTTATACCATTCTGTATACATACTGAAGTGTTTCCCATACTTTTGAAAACTGAGCCCGCCTTCAGGAAAATTAAATCAATTGTGTCACTCTGCAAATCCACCATGTGTTGTTAAAGGCTTACCCACTTTAATTTATACATCTGTCATCTACCCCTCCATACCAGCTAGTCATTTGTGTCCTTTCGCCCTGAAGGAACACTCCATACTTTGGGAAATGGCGACCTACTATAACTTGTCAGAAGTAACAAAGTCCTGTGGCACCTTAAAGACTAACTATAAAGTTTTGAAGCATAAGCTTTCGTGGGCTAATACCCACTTCGTCGGATGCAAGCAGTGGACGAAGTGGGTATTAGCCCACGAAAGCTTATGCTTCAAAACTTTATAGTTAGTCTTTAAGGTGCCACAGGACTTTGTTACTTCTGCTATTCCAGACTAACACAGCTACCTCTCTGATTCTATAACTTGTCACTTACTCAACAAAACACATGTTTAAAGAGCATTAAGATTAGTAAAATGTGACATTCACCACAATATAAATCCCCCAAAGCAAGAAAAGGTCTAGTCAGAGTATGATTAAACGGTGTCCCATAGTAGGTATGTAGTAGGCATTGCGTCCCATAGTAGGCATTGCCCATGACAGACTTTACATCTTCACAAAACACTTCTTTCTACTTCCAACTTAATTTCCTTCAGAGTGTAATGCAAAAGCGTTGGTCACTTATCTTATAGTAACTATGGTTCTTTAAGATGTACTGTCCATATATAGTCCACTCTTAGAGCACATGTGTCCCATGTGCTTGAGATCAGAATCTTCTGGCCAGTGATGTTCCTTGAGGCTGTGCCTATGCACTGAGTGTCCATATGTTCCCCATCAAGGTCATGAAGGCTAGTGCTGCGTCAACCACCACTTAGTTCCTTAGTTCCATTTAGAATCTGGGTGTTACAGGACCCCATAGTAGTATAGGAGGCGGCCAGCTCATGGATTACATATGGACAACACATCTCAAAGAACCACAGTTGCTATCAAGTGTTTCTTCTTCAACTGCTTGTGCAAATATATTCCACTCTTGATGACTCAAAAACAGCGACCTGATGTAAGGAAGTAGGTGCTGAGAGTCTACTTAAAGACTGAAGTACAGTTCTGCCTAATGAAGCATCAGATATAGGGACTTACCCCAGATCATAGTGTCTCATGAATGTATAGTCTGAACCACAAATAGCTACCTTGCATATTTCTGAAATGGGCATGTTTCTCAACAAAGGTGCAGAAACTACCTGAGTCCTGGTGGAGTGGGTTCTAATCTACACTGAAGGATCTAATCTAGCTAGAATGTTATAATCTTGATGCAGCTAAACACCGATTCTGGAAACCTCTGGGTTTGAAATAGCTTGGCTCTTTGATCTGTCTGCAAACTAAACTAAGAGTTTTGAGGAAACTCTAAAGGGTTTGGTCTTATGTAAATAAAATGATAATGCACTAAGAACATCCAGAGTATGTAACCTAGACTCCCCTTGGTTAGAATGTGGTTCCAGGAAGAAAACTGATAAATGTAACATTTTATTCAAATGATAGTTGAGGCAAGAATTTGGTATTAGGAAGTAATTGGAATAAAAACATTTTCCTGTGTATTGCAGTGGAACTTCTTTCTATTGCTCTGAAAGAAAGATGCGAGTCCACTTCTTGGTGTCAATGGGGAAAGGGAATGAGAGGTAGGGATGGTACAGAATAATTGAGAGCATCCCACTGAGATTACTTCTAGGATGTATTGGTCTGATGTGATGAGGTTTCATGACTCCTTCCACCCCCCAAAAATAAAAGCAGCTCTCAACTCTCCCATTAACATGACTGTCTCAAGACAGCTGCAGCATGGTATGAATATGATGTAAAAACAAAAGGTCACCCCTCCAATCCTTGCTTCCTCGGTGATTCCAAGATTCTTCGGTGGAAAAAGGCATTCAGTGTCTGTCTCTGTCCAGTAAAAGATGTAGTCTTCCTTGCTTTCATCTAGGAGCTGGCGTGTATACTCCAAGAAAATGAAGGGTTACTAGGGAGTCATTCAACGAATTAAGAGCCTCATTTGTCTTTATACTAAAGAGATTTGGGCCTTCAAAGGGAAGTTCCTCCATTATCATCTGCACTCTCCTCCCTCACCTGAACACTGGAGCCAGGATGCTCTCTTCATGACCATGGAACTTGAAAGGGATG
The DNA here is from genome assembly GCA_032164245.1 of Sternotherus odoratus. Taxonomy (NCBI): domain Eukaryota; kingdom Metazoa; phylum Chordata; order Testudines; family Kinosternidae; genus Sternotherus; species Sternotherus odoratus. Next base: position 122,742,533 of record JAVMKO010000003.1, read on the forward strand.
GAATCCAGTATCGGGGCATCTAACGTTGCCTGGAGGGATATTCTTGCTCTCAATTGTTCCTCAGAAACCACAGATTTAAATTTCTCCCTGTTCTCTTGCAGGTTATTGATAAACTCTGAAAACTCATGGTTGTTCAGAAAAAGCCTGGCAGTTAATCATTTGAAATTGCAGGCTAGCTGATGCTTAGTTCATCATTTTTGGCTGTTTTGGGTTATTTTCAGTAGCCGCTGCCACTAACAGAAAGTAACATACTGAATGAGTGTATAGATACTTAGAGTTGGTGCATGGTACAAGGAAACTCTTATACACCTTATCAGAAATCAGTGTCACTGTCTTTGGAGTCTGAAAGAGAAGTGAGGCTTTGATAGAGCCAGCAAAACTTAAGAGTAAAGCCAGACAAGTAGGTATGACTGTGTGGAATACTGTTGAAGAGCCTTTTGGATCACCTCCACAGGATTTCTAGAGAATCAGCTATAGATCTGGTCACGTCTGGAACTCTTGTGATCTCCCAAGTGATATAGTGTACTGTAGATGGAGTCACTGCCTTGTCTAGGGATGATGATAAGATAGCAGCCAGCATGACCTGTTCTTCTGTTTGAGGTTGCCCCTCATTAGATAATCTCTCAGGTTGTTCAAACTGATGGATTGTAACCTGAGACTCCCTAGCCTTCTGAGAGGATGCACAGGAGGGTGAGTTCTCGTCCTAGAGGGTGGCAGACATAGTTTGTCTTGTGTGGGGAAAACCCCATGGGTTCCACTAGGGCCATGGCTGCATGCTATAAGGATAGGGGGAAGGGGAGGGTACCAGAACATCTTCCTATCTCTATATCAATAGATGAATTAGGTGTGTAAGACGCCCGTGATGCCTTTTCAGAGGTCCCCCTTGGGGAATATACAAATGCTCCCTTTTTGCTTTGTTATGAATGAGATGAAGAGAGATGCACTTTTCCTCTAATGGAGCCACTTTCCTAATAGGAGTAGGGCAGAGGTTCTCAAACTTCATTGCACCACAACACCCTTCTGACAACAAAAATTACTACACGACCCCAGGAGGGGGGACCAAAGCCTGAGCCCATCCGAGCCCTGCCACACTGGGTGGGAGGGCCAAAACCAAAGCCCCAATGCCTAGGGTTGGGGGGAGCCAAAGCCCAAGGGCTTCAGCCCTTAGGCCTGTAATCTGAGCCCCACTGCTCAAGATTTATGCCCACAGGCTTCGACCCCAGACAGTGGGGTTTGGGCTTTGACTTCGGCCCTGGGACCCAGCAAGTCTAACGCCAGCCCTGGTGATTCCATTAAAATGGGGTCACAATCCCATTCACTGTTTGAGAACCGTTGGAGTAGGGGATACATGGCATCATTAAATTAGCTTTGACCAGCATCTAACAGGGACTTGGTACTGCAGCAGCAGTAGGCAATGTGGTAGAAATATTCAGCACAGTAGATAGCAGTGGAGACTATGCCTTTTGTGTCTCCCGTAGCTCTCAGTACCATATACATTCTCCCTATGAAGGACAGTGGTATCATAGACCTCCTTGAATGAGTTGACAGTACCACTGTGGATGGTGACAAGGTAATTAGTATAGACACCGTTGGTGTTAAGGAAGGCAGTACTGCAGAGATTAATACCAAAGGAATGAGTGCTGAAGAAGTCAGTACCAAAGTATCTGGTGTCAAGGTAGACATTGATATCCTGGATTTGGTACTGGATGCAGTTAGTCTCAATGCTCAAGATGATGCTTAAGGTCCAGTTCCATATTCCTTCTCAAAGGACATGCATATCACTTATATCCCATTAAATATAGGAGATATATTTGAAGCTGCAGACTGAAAGGAGTCTTTCTACGTATTTGACATGAAGAAATCAAGAGACCAAATACAGTTTTCATTTGTTCCAGATTTTTAAAGCAATCCCTCACTTTGCTTTAAAAAAATTACCTTGTCATACTTAATATAGTAGTGTCCTCATTCAGATTGAGACTTAACAGTAAGACTATGATGCAAAATCTTTATTATTCCACTGAGACTATTATTCAACTTTACATTTAAACAGTGCTCTTTATCCATAAAAATCATAAAAACACTTTAAAGATTGTTCAATACAGTATGTATGTGACAGTAATTGTTCTACTACTCGTTGAAATGAAGTCACGGCTGCTCGACATGTGACTGCCATTATGTGCCAACCAGAGAGGAATTTAGGGAGGTAGAAAGTCATAATTCAGTTTGGAATGTGGCCAGTACAGGGATAACATGCCAATTCTTGCCAAAAGTGCCCTTTCATCTCAATGTGTCAGAGTCCAATATTTAGGTCTCATCCAAAAGATGGTGCTTCCAACAGTGTAGTGGCCCAGGGGAGACTATACATTGACAATAAAATTAGCTAGGAGAGGAATGAGTCTAACATGGATGTCACAAGTAAGTCCCCACAGCCATCTTTAAATGTTTAAAAGCTTTATTTTCTATTGAAACAACATATATGAACATTGCCAACCCCCTGCTGTTTATACCTCCCGCATGGGTGCCTCAAACATGTTAAGTGATGGAACAATACTGTGTAAGTACTGTCTTCCAAATTCAAACTGAGAGTTAGTGTCATAAAACCATGTATTGAAACATTTCCTTCCTCATTAAAGTGGACTAACTTTTCATTCGAGAAAAACAAATGCTGGGTTTATTTGTAATTGCAGTGTTTAGGTATATTGATCTAATTTAACAAAATACGATTTGAGATTTCTAAAACTTGTGCATGCTCTTGGGAGGTTACTGACTTTGTCTTTTTAAGTTTAGAGAAACACAAAATCCAATAAGGAACTACATGGATGAGTGGTGTCTAAACTTTTCAGCCTGAGGGCCACGTAAGAGTCTCAGGTATTTTAAGGAGGAGCTAGGGGTTTCAGAAAAACACCAAATATCACAAAACTTGTGTGATGAAGTGGAAATTTTGTGTAATACAGTAAAACCTCGATTTAACGGACTAATTCGGGCAACTGGGTGTCCGTTAAACCCAAAAGTCCGTTATTTAATAATTTTAAAAAAAACCCAGTCTGCCCAATTAGTCCTTAATTCGAGGTTTTACTGTACTTCCCCTCTGCCGAAAAGCCCCCAATTTTTTTTAAAAAAAACAACAACAACAACAAAAAAACGTGCCCTGGACCCCCATGCGCCCCGGCCCCAGTCCCCGCTGGCGGCTGGGGCTCGGGGCTCCAGCCGCCGCCCCGGGAGCGCGGCTTGATCCGCGCTTCCCGGGGCTCGGGGCTCAAGGCGCGGCGCTCTCCGGGGCTCGCGGCTCCAGCCGCCGCCCGGGGACCGCGACTTCAGCTGCCGCCCGGGGAGCGCGGATCAAGCCGCGCTCCCCGGGGCTAGGGGCTCGCTCCTCGTGGCTCAAGGCGCGGCGCTCCCCGGGGCTCGTGGCTCCAGTCGCCACCCGGGGAGCGCGACTGCAGCTGCTGCCCGGGGAGCGCGGATCAAGCTGCGCTCCTCGGGGCTCAAGGCGCGGCGCTCCCCGGGGCTCGCGGCTCCAGTTGCCGCCCGGAGAGCGCGATTGCAGCTGCCGCCCGGTGAGCGCGGATCAAGCCGCGCTCCCCGGGGCTAGGGGCTCGCTCCCCGGGGCTCAAGGCGCGGCGCTCCCCGGGGCTCGCGGCTCCAGCCGCCGCTCGGGGAGCGCGACTTCAGCTGCCACCTGGGGAGCGCGGCTTGATCCGCGCTCCCCGGGGCTAGGGGCTCGCTCCCTGGGGCTCGGGACTCCAGGCACCGCGGGACCCCGGCGGGCGCCGGCAGGCAGCCCGCCCGCTGCCGGGACCCGGGCGGCAGCGGGGAGCCGGCAGCCGGACCTCAACAAACGGATTTCGGATGCATCGGACTTTCTTAAATATTTTGTCCGTTGCATCCGAAGTCCGTTAAATCGAGGTCCGTTAAATCGAGGTTTTACTGTATTTTTATTAATCCTATGCATGCTGGAGTTTCCCCCTATATTTTGCATTACTACCCAGTGGGGAACACAGCATTAAGTTAGCTTTCAGGGCAGGCTAAGAGACATAGGTGTGTGTACAGGATGGATAAAAATCAATAATTTAAAAAAACAAATCAGGTTTTTTTTATTTAAAACAATTTTTTTGATAAAACACTTTTTGAGGAAAAAACTATCTTAAGATAGTTTTAATTAAGATACAGTATAGCTCAAAGATATCTCATCATGGAATAGGGATTATAAATTCTAATTCTATGGTATGAGACAATATATATCAGTATATTATATATATGTTATATAATTATATATTATAAAATATGTGATTATTATATAACATGTATAGATATATATTACCTATAACGTTAGTACTGGGCAAATTAGTTGAAACAATAGTAAATAATAAAATTGTCAGACACATAGAAGAACATAAATTGTTCGGCAAAAGTCCATATGATTTCTGTAAAGGGAAATCATGCCTTACTAATCTATTAGAGTTCTTTGAATGTGTCAACAAACATGTGGACAAGGGGCATCCAGTTGACATAGTGTACTTAGATTTAAAGAAAGCCTTTGACAAGCCCCCTCACCAAAGGCTCTTACATAAATTAAGTTGTCATGGGATAAGAGGGAAGATCCTTTCATGGATCAAGTCTATGAGTCTAACTGGTTAAAAGACAGGGAACAAAGGGTAAGAATACATGGTAAATTTTCTGAATGGAGAGGGGCAACTAGTGGTATTCCCCAAGGGTCAGTCCTAGGACCAATCCTATTCAACTTATTCATAAATGATCTGGAGAAAGGGGTAAACAGTGAGGTGGCAAAGTTTGCAGATGATACTAAACTGCTCAAGATAGTTAAGACCAAAGCAGACTGTGAAGAACTTCAAAAAGATCTCACAAAACTAAGTGATTGGGCAACAAAATGGCAAACGAAATTTAATGTGGATAAATGTAAAGTAATGCACACTGGAAAAAAAAATAACCTCAACTATACATACAATATGATGGGGACTAATTTAGCTATAACTAATCAGGAAAAAGATTTTGGAGTCCATGCAGTGTGCAGCAGCAGTCAAAAAAGCAAACAGAATGTTAGGAATCATTACAAAAGGGAGGGAGAATAAAACGGAGAATATCTTATTGCCCTTATATAAATCCATGGTGCACCCACATCTGAATACTGCATACAGATGTGGTCTCCTCATCTCAAAAAAGATATACTGGCATTAGAAAAGGTTCAGAGAAGGGCAACTAAAATGATTAGAGATTTGGAACAGATCCCATATGAGGAGAGATTAAAGGGGCTAAGACTTTTCATCTTGGAAAAGAAGAGACTAAGGGGGGATATAATAGAGGTATATAAAATCATGAGTGGTGTGGAGAAAGTGAATAAGGTAAAGTTATTTACTTGTTCCCATAATATAAGAACTAGTTGCCACAAATTAAATTAATGGGTAGCAGGTTAAAACAAATAAAAGGAAGTTGTTCACAAAGCGAACAGTCACCCTGTGTGAGGGTGTAAGGTGGGGGGATAAGCGTTTTTTGTGTGGAAGAAGCTGGGGGCTCGCTCACCTGGGAACTGACTAAGAAAGGAAGTCAGACAGGCCGAGAGCCTGATAATGGAGTTCACTACAGCATGGCTGGTGGACTGCTCTAGAATGACCAGAATGGTTTATGCTAGGGATCGGCAACCTTTCAGACGTGGTGTGCCGAATCTTCATTTCTTCACTCTAATTTAAGGCTTCGCGTGCCAGTAATACATTTTAATATTTTTAGATGGTCTCTTTCTATAAGTCTTTAAACTATTCTTGTATGTAAAGTAAATAAGTTAAAAATGTCTAAGAAGCTAATTGAAAATTAAATTAAAATGCAGAGTCCCCCCAGACCGGTGGCCAGAACCGAGGCAGTGTGAGTGCCACTGAAAATCAGCTCAGGTGCCGCCTTCAGCACCCGTGCCATAAATTGCTTACCCCTGATCTATGCTTTAACCTCCAGCTTTCTATGCTAACTAAGACTTGCTATGCATAGAGATGGCATAAATGGTTCCTCCATTTCCCTTCCCACAGCTCTGGGTGCAGAGAATGTTTAGCAGTAAGTAGGCAGAATGGCTGGAGCATGTTATGCTATGGCTATTACTTTGGAGATCATATACCAAGTTAGTACATGTTAGAGCAGCTCAAAGGTTGCTCTTACCTAGACTATAGCAGAGAATCACAGAACCATAACTCAAGAATCAGAGAGGTAGCCGTGTTAGTCTGGAATAGCAGAAGTAGCAAAGAGTCCTGTGGCACCTTAAAGACTAACTATAAAGTTTTAAAGCATAAGCTTTCGTGGGCTAATACCCACTTCGTCGGATGCAAGCAATAACTGGTTGCACTAGCTTCTTCCCTTCTCATGGCGGCACCATGGGTAGAATGTCCTACCTCATTCTCATCAAAACTGAACTCCATCTTCCTCCTAGTCCTTCTTCATCACATTCCCTATCACCACTGATAAGACCACTATCTTTCTGTTTCCCAGGGTTGCAACATTAGTGTCATTACTGACCCTTGCCCGTACTACTTTCCCTAAAGGCAGTCTCTTAGTAAGTCCTGATGATTCTTCCACTTTTCTAGTATTACCAAAAATATACCCTTCCCTCATTTTCATCCCCATTACTAACAACCTTAACCATAGCTTGATTAATTCTCTTATCTTGATTACCATGAGTTCTCCTTCCAGTCTCTCTAAATATTACTACTAAAGTCATTTCCCCCTCTCACCACTAAGAACTTATCCTTCTCCTTGCACACCTTTACTAGCTTCCAGTCTCTTACTCTATCAAACTAGAGTTCTGTCCCTCCTCATCAGAGTTGTGCACAATCTTGCTCATGCCTACCTCTTTGTTTCGATTTCCTTTTATTCTTTTTTCTCACCCCATATTACTCTCATTTTTCTCCTCTGGGCTTCTAGCTGCCCTTACACTTGGAACACTTTACCACAACCTTTCCATGAAACATCCTCTCTTTTCTTCAAAGTCTTCCAGAGAACCAGTTCTTCCATGAATTCTTCCTATCTTGTTCCCTTCACAAATAATTTCCACACAAGCTCTATTCCCTGAACTACTGCCCAGAATCTTTTCTTGACCAGATTGTAAGCATACTGGGATAGGGAACATGTCTTATACTGTTTTTAAGCAGTGTATACATTTCACAATGATGAATGAAAGATTATGACTAAACAAATAAGTCAATCAAACTACCCTTTAAAATTAAAGAGTAAGCAATGCAGTTTATTACATCAAGTAACATAGACAGCCCGATTTTCAAACCTGGGTACCTTAATGGGATATCAAAATCTTGCATTTAGACATGAAGATCATCACTTGGGTGCAAGTAAATGGTCCTTGATATCTAAGTGTGGACAAAAAGCAGACATTGAAAGATGTGGACATCTTATTAAGGCATTTAAGTTTGAAAATTGTGCTTCCCATATGTAGTACAGCAAGTAACATGAAAATACTTCTTGTAATTTCAACCAGCAGAAGGTTCAGTCACAGCTGGCATTTTTCCAAGTAATTCTGAGCAGTTCATCTTTTTCATTTAGAATTATGAGATCAAGAACACTAATTAACATGCAGTTCTCATTACTAGCTTTAAGAAAACACTAAGTTATATGAAGGATATCTATAGAGGTTTGGGGATTGTTTTTAATGTTCTGGACTAACAAGTATGTATCTTTTCTTAATAACTTTTCCTGAAAATGCTGGCTGCAACTAGAGTACATGAAAAAAAAAAACCCAAGGAAAACTTGATTTTGTATACCAGGTCTTGGACTATGTTTTGCAAATGTTTTCTGGTTACCATAGTATCTTCTGACATTTCTCTGTAAATGTGACGTTGGTAACCAAGTTTAAAAAAGTGATTACTAAGTCCTTTCGCCTTCCCCCAGTAAGCTCTTCCTGCTCAGAAATTTAATTCTGACAGTCAGGTAAAAACAGAAGCCAAAATATGCGATAAAAAACCTGCCCATATATTTTGCTTTTCAGGTGCCAAAAAACTAGAAACCTTATTTGCCCTCATTATGAAGACAGATCCTCCAGTGTATTTCAATGTTATAACAAATTCCAGAACGAGGGTATTCACTGCTGTAGTCAAAAGTGTCAGCTTCTTGAATGAACACATTATGGATTTAAGTGTTTCCCTTCTAAGTCTGGGGGGGTGTATGTATCAGTCAAGGGGTGTTGAGTGCTACCTTGCATTTTTTTCATATATTTGAAAGGTTTCCTGATGTGACTATTTTTCTCCTCACTAACTTACTGTGTACCTTTCTGGCATTCTAAGATGTCTTGTCAGAACAGACCTCTTGAATAAATTACAAACTTTTAAGATGCAAATAGCTGTGTTGAGCATGCTGCTAGAAAGTAGAGAAGACATCTAATAATTTATGGGGTTGACAATGCCTTGCTACTGTGTGACTTATGTCTTTTATGCCTTTTATGTCTACATTTCACTTTCAGCTACTGAGTACGAGACAAAAACTGAAGGTTTCTGAGCCCAGAATGGCCACAATATATACGCAAATATATTATGCTACATGAATTTTGCAGAATCAATTAAAGCAACTTCATCTTAGCTTATCTACTAATGTTCATTTTAAACATAGAATATACCAGTATTTGTTTCTTTTCCCATGTAATACACACCACACATGCATATTATTTGGGAAAAAATACAGGGACTGTTAGCTGTTACTGTAACCACTTCAAATGCAAGCCAGTATGTCTGGAAGAAGTTTTAACAATGCCATATAAAATGATGATTGTTCAGATCTTTTTATGTGCATACATGTGGGACACACATAATATCCAAAAGTCAATCTATGTGCTTTTATTCAAAAAGGCTGCATTTACATTTTAATTGCAATGATAAATTATTACATAGCTGATAACCAGAGTCACATATTTACTGGACACTGAGGTACCAACTACACAGAGAAAGACATTATTATGGTATTTCTGAAACAGTGAAACAAATAAATACTCTTTAGAAAAACAAAGTACAGACTTTTGAAAGCTCTTCAGAAAGTGAAAACTTAAGCACAGAAAATGGAAACATGCCTATTCCATTTTCACAATGGACTTCTGTTACAAAAGAAGCCACCATTTCACATCAGCCTCCGGCACTGGTTAAGCAATTGTTACATGAGAATATTTATAACTATTTTAAGGTAAAATCTGTACCGGTAAACTTGATTCTTACCTCTGCTATCATCCTATTAGTGTCTCCCAAAAAAAGAAGGTTCAGTGCTTCCTCTTCATTGGTTGCTTGCTGAAGAGACAGGTTTTTCAAATGAATGTTCTGATCAGGGTCTTCCATTATTGTCACTTTACTGTTTTTAAAAAAAGGACAGAATAAGATAATACCAGAGCTGCTTGCAAGTGATCCTTCTTTTAATATTTTCATTAAGATTTCATATAAATGGTGGGTATTTGAACAGGCCTGGCACAGTAAAAGTAAGCCCTGAAGATTTGAAGTATTAAAACAATACTAACATTATAATAAATACCAAATAAAGTACTTTTGATTCCCTGCCACCTCCTGACTTCTCACCTTTACTGTTGAGACTTTGATCTCCTTTAGATCATTCCTCTCATAAATTAAACATGGTTATCTCACCATCTTTAGGGGAAAAAACCACCACATATTTTGACCCCAACAATCTCTACAACAGTGGTTCTCAATCCCCAGCCCAATCAGCACACAGCTGCAGACCATGTGATGGCCTCAGGGCCATATAAGTAGTATATATTGTGTGGACGCAGCCCACATAACATGGAGAGAACTGCATACGTGGCCCACAATGGTAAGTAGGTTGAGTACCACTCCTCCTATGACGACTTCCCTATTGACCTTCTTCCCTTCATTTTCAAAGCCACGGACTGCACCCTCTCTTCCTAACCCATATTAGAACCATTCCAACCTGGTTTGTCCCCCACTTCCTCACTGGACGCTGTTCTAACTAAAGTATTTAAAAACATATTGTGGCAAAGTCTCAAGGCCTCTATTTTATCTTTGGTCTTCTGGACTTCTCTGCTGCTTTTGACACAGTAGTAGTCTCTGTTTCAACACCTTGTCCTTGCACATCTTTTGTAACTCTGCCACCTTCTGGTTCTCTGGTCATTTCTTCAGTGTCTCTTTTAATGGATTCTTCTTCACCCCTTTCAGTAAGGATCCCAACAGAATTCCATCCTTGCCCCCTCTTCTATCTTTGTACCCTCTGGGGACCTTTCTGTGATTTGCTCACAAGGCATCAATAACAATATTTAGGTAGATGATTCACAAATCTTTATGTTCCTGATCTGACCCCATCAATTTGACCTCGTATCTCAGCCTGTCTCTCTGACATTTCCTCCTGGATGTCTTGCCATGACATTTCCTCCTGGATGTCTTGCCATCCATTTAAACGAAACATGAATCCACAGTGAACTTTTGCTCTTACCTCCAAATTCCTCACCATCCCTACATTCTCTGTTGTCGTTACCACTACAGGGCCAGAGACAGAAATTTTGCGGCCCCCTACTCTGATCGTTGGGCCCCCCCCAGCCCATTCTCCTTCCCCCCCTGCCTGACCCGGCCCACCCAACCTAATCTCCTCCCCCAGCCTAACCTCCTCCCCTCCCCATCCCCATTGGTTCCCCGCCGGCCCCTTGGCCGGCGCTGGCCGGGCTGCGCGCACCCGGGTCTCCCCAGCCCCGCTCACTGGCCCCCGCCCCCGCGGAGCGGCACGCCTGGCCAGTCCTCTGCAGCCGCCAGGGTGGGGGAGGCAATGGAGCCGGCCCTGTACCACTATATCATTATATCAGATCTCATTAACCTGAGAGTAATCTTCCAGGCCCTTTCCCTTGACCAGGGCTTGAAATGGAAAGTAAAATGTAGTGCTACTCTAATCTCTTCTCATTTGAAATGCTATTCACTGTAGTTTGTCCAGATATTCAAAATATTATCACATGTGCTCTGCTGGATTCTGATTGTCTTCTCAAGCTTGTCTCCCTATAAATGGAATTTCAGCTGCCCAGAGGAAAGCCCAGATTATGGCACAGACACAATAAGCACACGATTATGTCCCTGAGCGCCCAGAGTTACATGACGGCATCAGACTATCAGCTTTCATTTTTTAAATACATATATATTTCTAGCCTTCATGATAGTGGAGAAAAGCTTAGAAGCTTGATTTACAGTGTTAACAATGTATGATGTTTGCCCAAATCTGTAGACAGTCTCCAGAAAAGTGAGGAGCAGCAGCCAGAAGAGCCAGAGAAGAAGCTACTAGCCCCATATCCACTATCACAAGAGCATAGGCCCCTGCTGTTCTGAGAAAGGAATGTAATATCTTGTTGGGATGGAACAGGGGTTGGATGTCCTACCAGGCTCTGCACAGTTGGCTTATCTTCTGTGGGACTCAAGACACTCCCTTGGGCTATGCTCCTCCTTTCTTGCCTTTTGGTCCATGGGTGAGATTAGAGAAAAAAAGTGTTGAAACTCTCTCAAGTGCCATCCATTTGTGGCATTAAACTGAGATGCCATTCACATCAGATTGTGCAGACCTTTATAATATCATTCCACTCTCTCTCTCTGTTTGTATTTTAATATGTTTTGATTAGAAATGTAATAGCTAATTTAAATTATCATCATTAGGAATCTGAATCACCACACCAGAGAAACGAATGGATCAGTTCATACTTCTCAGAGCTGTTGTTTCAGAATGTCAACTGCATTGGTTATATACAGATCACATTTTGAAGATTTATTTTCATAATTATAATGCTGAGAGACTTAGGGCTTGTCTATATTAACATCTAATTCATGGCTAGTTGTGGAGTGAATCTACCCCACACTTGCCTGCTGCACACACTCTGTGTGGACCCCGCTGATACTCATTAACAATTTGTTAGCATGCTTTGATCTAGTCTTGATTCAAAGTGGAGTAAGTGTTCATGTAGACAAGCCCTTATTTATATTTTTAAATGAAAACTGAGATTAAGCAGGAAAAATGCCAGAAACTAAAATTTAATATTTTTTTTGGCTCATTCATCTGGCCAAATTGGAACCCTGTCCTTGACCCACATAAGATAAAAAATTGTCCAAAAATACTGTTCCATCCACCACAGCATTTCTGAGATCCAATCTTTTCTTTCAATAAACATAGTTAAAACATGTCAAAGATCCTTATCTCCAGTCTTGATTTCTACTACCTCCTCCTCTCTGGCTTCACTCACACCTTCATTCCCATCTCTTCAATGTTTTCAAAATACAGCTACTAAGATCAACTTCCTTTCTCATATTTCTGATCATGTTTCCTCTTCCCCTGTCCAACAGCCTCCAAATCCTTTCAACTCCTTTTCCATAACATCAAGATCATAGAATATTAGGGAAGGGACCTCTGGAGGTCATCTAGTCCAACCCCCTGCTCAAAGCAGGACCAATCCCCAACTAAATCATTCCAGCCAGGGCTTTATCAAGCCTGAGAGAACCTTTATCAAGCCTGAGAACCATGGCTTGTGATCTAGTAACTTCGCTTAGTTGCTGGAAGAAAGCCTCATCCATCTCATCCTCCTGGTCTGGTGGTCTATAGCAGACTCCCACCACGACATCAGCCTTGTTGCTCACAGGAGATCAATCTCCTCTCCTCTACATCCAGGCTCTTCAGAATTCTCAGAGCAGATACATGAAGATGGTCAGTCATCTCTTACCTTCTGCACTCTATCAATGATAGTCACCTTGACCACCTACTTATTAATTTCTCCCACAACTATTTCCATACTTTAGTCCACACTCCCCCCTACAAATGGAATACCCTACTTCAAATTGATCTGTAAGCTCTTTCTTTTTTCAAATTCCTTCAAATTCCACCTTTCCCATGATTGCCTACAAGAAATTCACTAACTAATAATGGCTGGATTGAAGGGAAATCTCATATAATCAATGTGCACTTCAGAAAAAAAACACAGAAACAAAAATGTATATAAAATTGTACATATTTTAATTTTATCTCTCTTCCCAAACTTCATAAGTTTTTTGTCATCTTAGACAGTTCTCTCCATCCCTAAGCAAGGAACCAATGCCTCATGTCATTCAAATGACCACTGCAGGATGACACAACACCATAATGGGCTAAATGGAAGCTATGTCCAGCCCTCCTTAGAAATATTAGCAGACTTTCTTGTTGATTGCTTAGTAGGATTAAGAAGGATGCCAGGACAGTGCTGCCCACACATCTCTCACTGGCCAAGTCGTGCCACGATAACATTAACTGTCTGCAACACCTATGTGATATATACTGATTACATTAATATCCCCTGCTTCTCTCTCTCTTAAAAATGTTCTTATTAATATGTCAAGTGCTATCACTCTACTACAAATCTTCTCACAGAAAAGGAATATATCAAAGTTGTAATGATCATGGAAGATTTTGTTTGTTTTTTTGTGAGAGTGGGAAAAGAGGGATGTCAGAAGAACCTGGAGGTGTTTGTTAGACGGATTTTCATGAGTAATTACTTCGGATCTTTTCACTAATATCATCATTATTTAATCATAAGCAATGTGCAATGTGCTGTACAATCATGCTGAGTAAAAGCAGGTAGGGGATATTTCAGAACCAACATATCTGTAGCCAACATATCCCTGCTAATTCAGCATTCACCAAGATTATTCCTCTTTTCTATCCCCTTTGAACACTACCAGCAACGAAAGAAAACAATGTCTTCCTTTGATGAAAAACAATCAGGATGTATTTAGATTTTAGATATTAAAGGATTGGCAATAGTATGATTATTGGGTAAGATCTGAATTGTGTATTAACCTGTGTGTGTTTCTGCTCCTTTTGGGATCAGAGGAACCTTTTATTTGAGAAAGAACCACTCATCTCTAAGACTCTAGAGACCTTACAGTGACACAGTTCTCCTGTGTAGCTACTCTGTGCCAATGGGAGAGAACAGCAGTAGCTATGTCAGCAGAAGAAGCTCTCCCACCAACATAGCACTGTGCACGCTACCACTTATGCCAGCAAAATGTATATCACTCAGGGGTGTGTTTTTTCATACCCCTGAGCAACATAAGTTTTGCCGACACATATCGTAGTGTAGACATGGCCAAAAGGATTTCCAGAGAGTTGTCTACATCTACAGAGGCTTCCATAAGATCTGCCAGAACAGCAGTCACATTTCAGGATGGTGACAAAAATTTTAAAAAATATTTTAATAGCATTCTCAAGAATGTCCAGTATTTTAATGAAATGTTTAAATTTCTAAGAAAAACTCCTAACTTTGATCCTGAAGTGGAGAAGTCCTGTTAAGTTATCCATAATGACTGAGAGGAGGCAGAGGCAAGGTTTGTGTTTTCTCGATAACAGACAATCGTTTCCATTTTGATAAATAGATGGAATTTGTGGACTCCTTTCTAGCTGACTGGATGACATGTAAAATAGGATCAGCCAAGTTATACAATGCTATCTTAGGTCCTTCCTTGCATCATCAGAGCTGTCAGTAAAGGAAGATAACCCCAACACTGAATGCTTGTATCTCTAAATATTCTTGTTTAGTATTATAAACCTGTGTGTTGTGGACATTGGTACTAGCCCAATACTGTTGTTGTTGATCAATACCATTGATACCGTTGTTAAACATTTGTATTTTTGCATCAGTGCCAATCATGCTATTTTTGCCAAATCTTTACATGTTGAAAGTTGTTTGTTGCTTTTGCTATTCATTGCTTGACATCTAGCATGGTGTTACCATCACTGCACAGCCCACTCCCTAGATAGGTAAAATCATTTACCTCTTCTAGAGTTTTTTTGTCCTTTTTAATGGGGACATTGGGGACATTGATAACCATATAATAGGTCTTCCCCTTGTTGATGAACAGCCAATTTATTTTGCTGTATCAACCTAAATCTGGGTTTTTCTTCCATTAAACAAAGTATTGAACTAAGTAGGAAAATATTAACAAAAACAATGTCACCCTATTGTGCTTTATTATACAATCATAAAATTCCCCATATGCCTTCTGCAGTCACTTTTCTTATGACATAGTCAATAACCAGTGCAAACAATAGTGGGGGCATAATACAGCTTTGCTTCTCATACTTCACTCATATTTCCTTGTTTATATAATACACTTCTCTGATACTGTAAAGTAAAGCTTTCCTAAAAAGAACACAGGAATAAGATGAGTTGAGTGATTTCAATGGTCACATATGGAGTTTCGCTAGATGATGGAATGAGTTAATATTGTGATTTGAAGTAGTGGCTTCTGAAAAGGTGTCGCTGACTGATTCTTCCTTATTTTGGTGAGATGGGTTAATAAGATAAAATGAAGGCATTTTTTTCTGAATGGGGAGGAATATTCCATGCTCTATGCTCAAATTAGCTCTTTCACATTCCAAGGTCTGGGTCAATTCCAGTTGTAATATTTTTGTGGATTATATCAAATCCAATCTTTGAAAGAATGAATCAGTACCATTTATCCACAATATCATTCCGTCTGCCTTTTTCTATTAGCATCCAGAAAAACATGGATTGTCAAACCTAGATCACCTGTTAATCTTTGGTGTGCGGTAATAATGGACATTCATGGTGCAAACTAAAACATACATTGAGCACTCTTCATTCCAAAGGGATGAACTTTCTAGTGAAAGGCCTGACCTAATATTGTGAACCTCAGGAATTTCCAGTGTACTAAGAATTACTAGTATGTAAAAATATGGGTCTTGTATATCTATGGATGGTAGCCAGTCTCCAGATTATATAGCTTGTATAACCACTGAAAGAGGGAATGGCTGACACACACATTGTTTAGCTAGAATCAGGAGATAGCCTGTTGGTTTCAGATGGAAGAAAAACTGCCATTTATCCTGTATGTAGAATTTTTTTCCTGTGGCTTCCTTGGTTAAGTGATCTATGACTTCTTGTTATAATATTTGGTTTAGTCTTGTGTGTCAGCAGTCTGGTGAACCCTTAAACCCTAGAGGGCAGTAGAGAAATAAACAGGGTTGGGAACTCTTTTGAAGTAATTTCCAGAACTCAGTGATTATGAACAATATTTTTCAAGACAAAAAATACTCTATATCCCCCCAATGGAGCCTAGAGCCTAAATTTTGTACATTGGTTGTGTGATGAGACAGATAGTCATTATAGAGGTTTGGGGCAATTACATCTTTTATTCTTAGTCTTCAACCTTTCCCTTGTTATGGAATTTAGGGATTAAAAGAGTAGTTTATTCTGATTTATGATTTAAGCAATGATGGCCTTCCTTGGAGGATTATGGGTTGTGGGAAGGCAGGAGGGGAAAGAAGGGTGGAGGGAGCTGTTCCCCTACTGGAGAATGTAATTTTTTTTCCAAATGCGCCATTATGATAGCAGACTTTATATACACTCTTGCCATCTGCCGGGGGAAGCTAGGACCTTTTCTAAGTCACTGATCATTTAAATGTCAACCAGTAAATTATTTAGATGGTGACCATTTGCAATTATTATTTTAGTTGTATAACAACGTTAAGTGTCAGGTTTAAATGTAGAAAAAAGAGGAAATGGTAAATTAAGACAGGTGTAACATACATGTAGCATATTGAGCAAAGTCAATTTTGTACCTACCATCTCCTTTTATAACTTTCTATCAGGTCTTTTAATATATTTTGGTCAAAACCTGAATTCTTTTCTTCACATTCATTAGAAGCTGCCCTCACATTTAGCTTTTCAAGCACTATCATTGAGACAATTGTGCACTTTCCATGGTTTGTGTTTATTATGTTAAACTGAATGATCTTATATGTCATCATTCTATGGTTATTCCTTGTGTTGAACTGGAAAGTGGTGTAATGTCATGAATAATATATGACTTGCTAGAATAAGGTCAGTCTCTTTCGTTGGTTCACAATGGTCCACTTTCTTCTTTAAGAATCTGTTTGTTGATACTACTTTCAAAACAAATGGCATATTTTAGCATCTTATTTAATCCTTTGCTTCCTGTTCCAAAATGACATATTTCTTCACATCTTTTATTTTTGTTCAAATGGGTGAATTTCACCCAAGTGCCAAGAGCCTTCACAGGGCTCTATCTGACACCTAAAATTCCACATCAAGGGCTTACATAGGGTTTAACTAATGTGTTAGGCATTGTGTGAACCTTCTGAAATAGGATGATCACCACCTTTTGGTTCTGAAGTTCTTCATTGGATACATTTTTCTATCACACTTGAATAAGTTTCTCTAGGATTTTTCCCTTCCCTAAATATTTGCTTATTATTCATCAGCTTCATAAATGTGCAGAGCAATTATAACTCTGAGAAAGTGAGAGAAGTCGCAAACGCTGAACACATCACATATTTTACAAAAACTGTTGTACACACATAAGAGGTAATTACTTGCACAATGGCAAACTACACAGAATAGCAATTACCATGTGCAATAAATCATTTATGCACAATTTATACTCCTTTTTAGCCATTAAAATGTAAGTATATATATATATTTTAAAATTATGAAAGCTTGTAAAACTTATTTGATAAGTTTGAAATACCTCCTTCCATGTTGATGTGATCATTAGGTGAGTCTACAGCAGAGGTAGGCAAAGTACAGCCTGCTGAACGTCCTGCCCAGCCCTTGACTTCCCGGACGAGGAGGCTACCTCCAGGCCCCTGCCCCGCAGCCTCAGCTCGCCGTGCCACTAGCACTCTGGGCAGCACGGCTGCAAGAGCTGCCGGGGTTAGTGTATTAAATTGCTTCCCGTAGATGCACCAGGACTGGCAGCCTTAAGCAGTACACCGTAAGTAGCACATTCCCCTATGGGGAACAATTTAATACACTACACAGGCCCTCCATGCATTTTCAGAACCCCGATGTGGCCCTCAGGCCAAAAAGTTTGCCCACCCCTGGTCTACAGTTAGGATTTTTTTTAAAATAAAAGATTCTTGATACAAAATAACCAATGAAAGGCTTTAAAAGTGTTGTCAATTCTATTGCATAAATACTACTTTTTGGCCACTGTAATCCACAAAACATGTATAAAAATATGTATCTAGTAAAATAGTTACTAATCTATTTTTGAAAAGTAGTTACTGTACAGCAAATAAATTGATTCTCTCTATATTACTCATACTGACAAACTGCTGTATATGGCTTACCAGGTAACTCCATTATCAGTCCCAATGCATTTCAGCCTTAATTGCACAATCAAATCTCCTTATAATTTTAACTTTCTTACAATATCCTAATACCAGCCACAAGACATTCTCTACTCTAGCTTAATGAAGATGCAAAATATAAACCAATTTTGATATTGTACAATTCATTATATTAATAAACATTGAGAACTCAGTTTTTAATAGTGACCTCTCTTTTTCCAGGCACACCCTACACTACAAATAATTGTTCCCACAATTAAAGAAATTGGATAGCTATGTGATAACATTTGCACCTCCTCCCCAACTAATTGCAGGCACAAATATTTACATCTGCAAGAATGGACATCAGAATGAGGTTATTTTCAAAATTAACTCTGATTTTTCTGCAGCGTTTAAGAAACTGCAAACATATAAGATGTGCCAGAGGTTTACCCCTGATGACTGACTAAATAAATAATATGCAGTAGTACTTTTGGCCATAGAACTCAAAGAACTGTACAATGGCAGGTAAGTATAATTATTCCCATTTTCCAGAAGAGGGAAGTGAGGCACAGAGAAGTGACTACCTACACACTGAATCACTCGCCTGACTCCATTATCTGTTGGACTATCCTATCTCATAATGGAGACAATCCAGTCATAGCAATGGATTTTTAAAAGGTCAATATTTTATATGACTGATGAGGAACAACTCTAATTTGCAGGGTGCACTTTGTCCAAGGACCTATGCCCGGTATGACTAGTTGAATCTAAATTCTGCAGCAAAATCTCTAGATACCGTGGCACAGTGGTGGAAATTCTATAGCAGTTTTACATACATTTAAAAAATGATTTATTTGTGTGTTACTATGAAAACAGGTAATTTATTTTGATATTGAATTGAATTTACAATGTTGCCAGATCTTCACATTTCAATATGCCACACATTTTCACTGACAGCACCAAAGTTGTCCTATATCAGAGCCAACATTTCACTGAGATATACAAGGCAGTTCACACTTCTCAGAGCTATTATATCAGGCTAGCTGCAAATTTAGGAACTCAACAGTGCATTAGTTTTACACTCGACTCCCATATTCAAAGTTACCTTCACGATCACAATACATCCCACAACCACATAACTGAAGAATATATGAGAGCTGTGACAATGCCACACAAATAAATATATATATACTTTTGAATAGTAAGCAGTTTTGATAATGGGTTTATTCCGCTTACTATTCAAAAGTTGCTGAATGGGGTTTGAATGGGTTTTACTAGACTGAGTTTAGGGTCTGTACACACCATGACTTACTCAGCTCAGGCAAATATTAATAGTGTACTAAATATTTCATCAGCAAAAGCTGCACTTTGATGATCATCTGTTCTGAAAAACTGTACTGCATTTTGGAATCCCTCTTGGCTGTTATCTCCTTTACTATCACATTACATTCCACAAGGTCCTGCATTTAAAAAATAATTACTCTTGAAGGAAAAGGTGCATAACTGAAATAGGTTTCTGTGTACTAGTTTCAAGGCAATGCTGCCCAGTTCTATTTGCCTTGTCACTTTTACAGCATAGGGTGAAGTGGATGAATTGTCACAAGGAGGAACATTTACTTCTCTTTTCTTGTACTGGTTCCTGTGAACCTTTCCCCCCTATAATATCAGTCTTGTACACCTTTAATTATTCTTATCCATTTTTCACAATGTCTACACATATAAAATATTATAATGGAAGCTTTTGAAAATATTGTTAAAAATGAACTATTCTGAGTTAATTAAGTCTGAGGTCAGTATCACAGTTTCAAAGGAAAACAATGAAACAGGCATCTGAAAGTGATTTTTTTATCCCAGCTGTTTTTTTGTAGTTTTCTTACTCACGGCAAATCTTCCAATCTGGAGGCTTCATGTCTTGGGTCCAACAGATCATAACCACATTCATTGTAGATTTCCAAGTAGGAAACATGGGTTGTGTAGACTTTGCTGCTGTCCTGAATAGGAAAGAAAATTAAAAGGGTTATAAATAGCAGTCAAAGCCGTAGGGCAGATGGACAAATTTACCACTATAGCTTCCATGCTGCTTCCTCACCCTTTCTCTCATTCTTTTGCTTAATATGTTTTACATTTTCAATTCATGACACTTTCAAGTCTGTCCATTGCCATATGCATGAAGACTAAAAAAAAGAAAGAAAGAGAGAGACCTATACCCATGATTAGAAGCAAGTTCAGTCTGTTATTTTTTTGTATTGGTTCCATATATTTAAAAAAGTCTTCATACACTTACAATGTGGCAACTTGGTTAGAGAATTGTGTAACATACCATTTTTCACTTCTCTGACAAAAAAACATGTTAGTATAAAGAGGTATACCCATACATTATAGATAAAGAGATGATGCCCCCACTGAAAAATACAAAGATTTACTTCATTTTAGAAACTCCAGTAGCACATTGCTTTCCATGTTCTTTACCAAAATACCTAAACACTGTTTATGCTGTCAGCTATCCTTTCTTTCTCTATTCTGTATTGCCAGAATGTAAAATAATACAACTGGTCTCTGCAGGCAGAATTCTCTCCTCCCCCAAAGCCATACAATGTAAACCTCAAAATAATGAACTGCAATTTCCAAAGTAAAAGTGAATTAATTTATTTCATTGGATGAAATCACTGCAAAAGCACTCATTATCAAATTTACAGAGGCAGTTTTCTAATCCAATGTGATAATTTTATTTAAAAGGCTATCTTGAGACATGAACCTTTCATTGGCACTGCATAAAATATTGCCAGGATGAGATATTTATTGATTGTGACAGAAGAGTGGCATAGGGAAAACTGTTTTAAAAGACACATTATGGGTAGATGAAAAAAAATCTGTATTATGGAACTGCTCAACCACAGAGCTATATAGATTGTAAGCTATGTAGATTGTACCTAGATCCACAAATGAGCCCATTCACTCAGACTTTGAATGGGGAGAAGTGAATTTCATCCTTTATTAGTGAGATCCTTCACTACAGCATCTACTGTATCTCTATTTGAAAAGCTAATTGCTCTTTGTAGATGTCTGCTCACCAATACCTGTTTTACCAAAAAACCGACTTAACAGAAACATGCCATGTACTGCTAAACACTTATGATGCCTCTGGGCCTCAACAGGAACCCTGGAGATTTTAAAGAACAGGTTGGACAAACACACCTGTCAGGTATGGTCCAGGTTTACATGGTCTTGCCTCAGCACAGGGGGCTGAACTTGATGATTTTTCAATGTCACTTCCAGCCCCACACTTCTACGATTGTCTCCACTATCTCCAATCCTGCTAAAGTACATTTCCTCTAATGATACTTTACCCTGCTTCTGAGTGTACCTCATGAACCAAGAGGGAAGTTGACATTTCACCACAAACATAGTAAAGAAACAATAACAAAGCTATTTGTATAATATATTTTAAATCTATTTACCGGTAAATGTAATTTTGACTGGTGCACAAATATATGGAAATTTTCCCATCAGCTTTTTTAAAAGGGCCCACTATAAAAGACAAGAGGAAATGAGAGAAGAGGAAGGTATGGAAAGAGACAAAGATGAAAGGAGGAAGAAACAACAAGAGATAAGGAAGGAAAGTAAAACACACACACAAAAAGAAGTGGCCAATCTGAGAGCAGAGAGGGAGCAGTGTCCTTAAATGGGTGGCTAGCTAATTCTACGAATTGCCAGTCACTTTAAGAGCCAGAAACAAGTCTGAAAAATCAAATGTTTCTGCATGCACTCTTGATAGAAATAAATATGCAAATACTACAAATCAAATGGTTCTTTCTTCATCCTCCTACATTATTATTTAATCAGCACAGTACCAGACAGGGGAAGACAAAGTCCTAGTCTAAAGGAGTTATTCTAGGGGTTCCATCTTATACACCCTTATTCATGTAGCTGTTCATGTGACTAAAATCTACTCTTATGAATAAGGATTGGTAGGATACAGCTCTAAATACAGTACAAACATAACATGGAATGGCTGACCAGATGATAACCAGGACACAACAGTAAGCTATTTGATCAACTTACCTATTTTCACATATATTGCATTTTCACATTTGCACAAAGTTGCTAAATTAAAGAAATAAAGTTTAATTCAGTCATGGACCTTATGGAGTAAAGAGGGACAAAGTGAAGTCAGATAGACAATACACAACTTTTACTTTTATTTTCTTGGCTTTGCCTCACATGGTTCATGGAGTGGCAGAATGAATGACTTATATTGGTTCAGAATTAATATTACAGCATATAAACAAAATTTCATTTATCTTTTGGTGAACACTGATATAAAATTCCCAAGAATATTTAATTTATTTTTCTCTTGTACAGATGTAATGAATGACTATCAATATCACTCTCTGTCACAACCTCTTAGAAACCTGGCAATAATATTGATCTCCTTGCTGATTTTGTTTCTGTCCAACGGGAAAGTAGATCATTTTTCTGTGTTTTGGTTGAAGTGAAAGCTAATTTTTAGCAGAAGTTCTTAACCTTTGGATGTCAAGGACCACTTCATAAGATCCTTTGATGGCTTCCTCACATTACCCTATCTCATCCATGGCAACAGTGCTTGGTTCGCAAACTTTTTTCCCTTCTGTGGGTCACCAAAAACAATTCCCACTTATGAGTCACTGACTTAAAAATAACTTTAGTACAGAATGAAAAGAAACCTGTTGTTTGTTGGTGGAACACACAATTTTAATTTCTTATCTAGACCATATAACAACAACTTTTCCAATTAAATCATTTTAGTTAAGACGGGAGAATGAAAAAAACCCAAGATTTTTCTAGACTGTTTTCAATCTTTAATGGAGTGCACAGGTGTTGGGACACTAATCTTTTTTAAAGAGAAAAAATTCACCCAGGTAAATAGGGTCCATACAATGCTCACTTCAACACTGAAGTCCCACAATGGCCCTCCTCTGTGAGAGGGGGAGGAACAGGCTGAGCAGCCATGCAGGCTTGGAGGCGTACTATTCTCTTTGCTTGTCACAGAATGGGGCTTTCTGCCAGGCCCAAGTGGGCTACCACAGCTGGGGGAGGAGTTATTGAATCAACATTTATGAGATTACATTGGTTCTGTGACAGCACGCTGACCAGGAACTGCTGAGCAAGACCTCAGTCACTCCAGGTCCAAGGGAGGTGAATTGGAGCTGACTAGAGGAACCTGAGCCTGATTGGCAGAGCCGGAAGAGCTATTAGCCTGGGACTATATACAGGCACAGAGGAATGAAGGAGGGGAGGAGAAACCAGAGAATGGAAGGAGAGGGGTAGCTCTCCCCACATGGCTACAAGAAAAAGACGCCCCTAAGGTTGGGACCTCCAGCAATATACGTTGAGAGGTGGTGGGTTTGCACTGCATAAATATACTGCACCCGGTAACTGCTGAGCCAGGTCTCTGAGTGACTGCTACAAGTCCAAAACTCATCCTAGGCTGGAATAGTAGATGTGGAGGGGTAGCACACTGCAACTCTACAGCAAGCCTGAAAATTGGAGGAATTGGCCCACTAGCAGGGTCTTGGAATCTATTTCCACCCACACATACTTTGTTCCCTGCAAAAAGACTGAATATTCATGCTTTGTGAAGAAAGGCATGATTTTCACACTGAAAAAATTAGGAAGCCCCCTTCAGAACTGCCATAGGGAGACTGAAGAGCTTCAGACATTATTGACATTCATTTTCCTGTTAATTAGCCAGCAACTCCATACCTAACATATATACCATACTATATACCTAGCATTTCAAGCTTTTTAAACTCCTCTGTAAAAAATTATGCAAGGTCAGGCAAGATTTTTTTTTTAAAAAAGTACCAAAATTAATAAGAATTAAATTTGGCAATTTTTCTCTTACTAAAATACAAACAGGTAGCACAATGCCTTTGGCTATGGAGGCAAGCTTCCAACTTTCTTTGGTCACAAGTGAAATATATTGCAAGGTTTCCAATCTCGTGATTTCCCACAAACCCACCATTAACCTGAAGAGTATCTTGCATAATTCATAAGTATCTGAGTTTCCTCATCTGTAACATGCAGATAATGGTGCTTAACCTCCTTTGTAAAGCAATTTAAGATCTACGGATGAAAGATAATATAAAAACTAAATACTGGCAAGAATTATTAGAGATACCATTCGTACTCCCCAATTAAGACTGAGTAGTGGTTTTGCACTTAAAAGCAAGGACTCAACCTTGATGTATGAAAAATACAGCATTTAGTCCCCCCCAAAATTACAGCACTTACTTTTAAAATATAGAATGGTATTTCTAGGAATTTACAAGTAAAACACTTAAATAATTTAGGAGTCAAAATTAACTTTAAAATGGCTTCTTTAAAAAATGTAGACATTATTGTCAGACTCTTGTTGTTGTTATTGTCCTGAATGAACTTAACAACAGAACAATGCAGATCCATCAAACCTCCCATGTCGTTTAAACTCAGTAAGATTTCGTGCATACACTACAATGGAAGATTTTTAATTATGGACAGATGAATGAGCGTGTTATTCTTCATAAATGAATGCTGTTTCTTCAGCAGAGGATGAAGAATAATGGTCTTTTACAGAGAATTCCACAAGAACCGTCCACATACATGTAAAGGGGAAAGCTGGGAGAGAAGGAGGCAGGGGAAAACTAGGGTATACACTCCAGCTTCTTTGTGATGAACTAGCAAAAACAAAGCAGCTGTAAACCCAGCTGGACTGGCAAATATGCTGTCGCTGCCATGCACTGCTCCCTTGTGCATAAGTAGCCAAGCATACTGGTACAACTGGCCACAAAAATTTAATGTTAAAAATTATTTATGGTTAAGATCTTAAAATTATTGAAAATATCACTTGGTAATATCTTTGAATTTCTTGTTTAGTGATCCTATATGAAATTTTAAATTTAGAAACCCATATATATCTCCAGAAAATGCTACATTAAGATTAAATGACCGTTGAAAATACACACCATTTATAGAGTACATTGACTGATTGTAAACTCCTTAGGCTGTGGGCTGCCCTTGTATTATGGTTGTACAGAGTCCAGTAGAGTGGGAGTCTGCTATCTGATTGAGGACTCCAGTTGATACCACGATACAAATAATAAATAGCAATATAAATAGGTTACACTGACACGTTACATGGTGTGGCAGGGTGGGCTTGACCCAGCCTGCCGCCCCTTTAAGAGGGAGAAAGGCCCTCTGCAAACCTCCCTTGCAGGAAGGCTAATTAGCCACCTGGCTTGCAGGGCAATCAGCCTGCATGAGTTGCACCTGGCAGCCTCCTCTGGGGGATATAAGGCTGCCAGGAAGGAAGCCCAGGGGTGGTGGCATGAGCTATTCAGAGCTGTGTGTGTGAGCTATCAAGAGCTGTGTGTGTGTGGTGGTATGAGCTATCAAGAGCTGTGTGTGTTGAACTATCAAGAGCTGTATGTGTGTTGAGCTATCAAGAGCTGTATGTGTGTTGAGCTATCAAGAGCTGTATGTGTGTTGAGCTATCCAGAGCTGTATCTAAAGCTGTTTAATACTCACTCTGCGGGTGCAGTTGGGGAGGGAGTCCCAACCGGGGGTAGTGGACTCAGCCTCCCCCTGTAGCTGTTTAGAGTTGTATATTCAGAGCTGTGTGTTAATGAGCTACTTAGAGCTGTGTGTTAATGAGCTACTTAGAGCTCTGTGTTAATGAGCTACTTAGAGCTCTGTGTTAATGAGCTATTGAGAGCTGTGTGTTAATGAACTATTCAGAGCTGAAGCTGTAGAGCTGTAACTAAAAGGACTGCACTGTTTTAAGCTGTATATATTGGTGGTGGGGTTCTGCACTGTAAATTAAAGAGCACTGTTTGGAGCAAAAAGGGTTCCTGCCTGTGTTCCTGAGGGGGGTGAGAAGGCGGTCTGTCACAATGGACATTGTACTTAATCCCTAAACAACACATTATAAACCCAGGAAATTCAGTTAAGGTTAAATTGAAAAGAAATCCAAACAGAAATGCAGAGTTAGGGCCCCCAAACAACCTTAACTTGACTCTGCAGTGATACCATGCAAAACCATATGATTAAGTTTTTGTGACCATAGACTATATTATGCTGATTTTTAAAGACATATTAGATTGCATCTTTTCATCCCTTCATATTGTCATTTGGACTAAGGTAATGTAACTTGGGTGGCCCAACCATATTTCAATACCTTGACATGGCTAGATGTCTTTTAAATTTAACCTTAACTCTGAATTAACTGGATTTATAAACACTAGGTTTTCAAATAACTACAACATTTCTGCAATGTATTTTACTTATCTAATATGTGCTCTCAGATGTAATTCCATCTTAATGTAGTTTTTGCCTGAGAATTATTATTAGGTGCAGCCTCTGCACAGAAAAACTCAGAAATGGATTAACAGGTAAGGTTAGAAAAAGAGGTAGAGTAGGAGTGGTGAATCAGAAGAAGACTCCAAAGTAAGGGCACAGGAAAGAGAGAGAAATTCTGTGCAAACCTTTCAATTATTTAATATTACCTTTTTGTCTTACACTGAAACCAAATCCATGGTCTCTTCATGCAAAGAACTTCCACTAGCTGCAACAGAAGTGCTACATGTGGAACATCTGCAAAACTGGCCCTATGAGTACAATTTACTACCTTTGAAAGTATTCTATAGACAATTTTTAACTAGTCTTTTAGGTCTAGACACCTTTTTAAAGCAGATCTAAAGACACTATTAAAAAGTAAAATATGTAACAGATGGCATATAAGTCCATCATGAGAAAAACAGATTATGGGCAAAAACTTTCATGACCTCTTTTTACAGCTTTACTTGTTCATGTGGCATACATGTGTAGTTATGCCGAGAAACCTGTATAATGTCTGCCCACTCTATGCCAGACTTCAGTCAGTGAATGAGCCTCCTATACCTACACATGCTAATATAAGTATTACATACATATTTAAAGTTAAAGACAAGACACACATACAAAAAGGATTATTCCGGTTTAGATATCTTTGTTTCTGAAAAATTAAATTGGCTGAGATATTGAAATTTGAAACTGTTTCCCAACAATATTTTACTAAATAGTTATGATTATGGATCTGTGATATTTAAGTGGTCATACTATACTGTGGTTGTGCTAATCTGTGTTAATTGCACAATCTAGTAAAATAATCCTGTTAAGTAATTAACCTGATTTATTTTAAGACCTTGAATAAAGTTTATCCAGGAAAATCAAGTTGTATTAAGAATTTTACAAATACTGCATAAAGTTAATATTATAAGCTGCACTCAAACACACAAAAAGCAAGGTAGTTCAAATGATGGGTGAAAATACTTGTTGATGGTCCATCTTTTATTTGCTCTTCTTGGCCTAAGGTTATATAGGATTATGAGTTTTCATACTTCATCTGTGCATTGCAACACTTACCATAGGCATAATACAGTGGATGATGACATAGTCAAATATTTGTTTAAACACCACTCTGGGCGAGCCTGAATGTGGTACACTCAAAAAATAAGAAATTGGAATAATTCCAATGACGTCCACTATTTTTCAGTGCCTTTCAACAACCTGGTCCACCACGCATGATGACTTTAAGGTAAGGCTACAATGTCAGGCTAGATTTCATGCTAATATGCATTTCTTTCGTTTGGTGGGTTTCAGTCAGGACTTATTGTAACATTACCACTAAAATTGTTTCCTGTGATTCAAAGCAGTATTAGTAAATCAGAATTTAATTTTATTTTTTTTAAAGAAAATGAAAGAACAGAGATCTGTACCTTCTCCAACTGCTGAAAAATGTAAGACAGAGTCCTGGGAATGATCCCTCGATCACTATAACGCTCTGCTCCCCCTGTGATGGTAAAAGTCTTGCCACTGCCCGTCTGTCCATATGCAAAGATAGTGCCATTATATCCTGCTAGAGCACTAAAAAATGAAGGAATAGATAACACGTTACATACAGTACCTTTTCCATGGGTATCTCATATAGCTTCATCAATAACCTGATCTAATGCCCATTGTAGTCAATGGGAATGTTTCAATTGTCTTCAATGGACATTTGGATCAGGCTCAAACAAATTTATTTTAAATCAGATGGAGTTTCAAGATCTTCATGACCTGAATAGAAAGCAATGATGTTCTGACTCATTCCATAATTAAATATCAGTTACCATTAGATTCTAACAACGTTTATTATAATGTACATACTTTTAGTGAGCCTATCACCAGACTATTTAAGTGAAAAGTGAAGAGTTGGTAATGGGCTATAGAGAATCTTTAATCTCTAATCCAACCCAGCCTGAATCCAGTCACTTGATGGTGAGTAAAATAGGCAGCACAATCTTGGATTGGCTACAAAAAAGGCTCTTGTCTCTTGCATAAATGAAAGTTACCATTCTGATAGACCAGGCATGGGCAAACTTTTTGGGCTGAGGGAAACATCAAGGTTAAAAATTGTATGGAGGGACGGATAGGGGGCGGGGCCAAGCTTCCCAACCCTCTCCCACTTCTAACCCACCCTCAGAACCCTTAACCCATCTGTTGCAGGGGGCTTATCTCGTTGCCGGGAGAAACGAGGCCTCACACAGGTGGCTAGTTGGAAAGTGGTGAGTTTATTGAAGAGAGCGGCATTTCGTGCTGGGGGGCTTATCTGCCAGCACGGCCGCAATACAAGATGACTGACACACCCGGGCGATGTCCAGAGAAGCCCAAGGAGGAAGCCCGTTCTAGATGCCCAGGTCAGGGTGGCTACAGTAGCCGGTTGGGACCCTGGGATCTGAGGAGGGGTAGCATCTGGAACTACTCCTCGGGCTTGGGCAGCGAGGAGGCCTACCCTCCCCCCCCCAGGCATAAGTGTGTAGTGGGGGGGGCGGTAGTGGCAGTGGATTGTGGTTTGAAGTGGTATATGTCTTTAAGGATGTATGTAGCAATAGTTATGGAGGCTCTGTGCTAGGAGTGTTATCGGCTGAGTTGGCAGACGGCCCGGAGTTTGCAGCTGGCCTAGACAGTGGCCCCTCCCCTTCCCCCGGCTTTGGGGGGGGGGGGGAAGCAGCGGAAAAGGGTTAAAAGTGTTTGCCTGCCAGCTGCCAGCAGTTGATGTAGGTAGATTTTGTTGGTGTGGTCCTGCCGGCAGGCACACACCTGTGTTTGTACCTTGATGACAACATGCTACCAGTACCTCACAGCAGCCTGCGAGGGCTTCTACCCTCTCCGCCTGAGCTCCTGCGCTCCAGCCCACGCCTCTGCCTGTGCCAAACATTCCTGCATTATCTCCTCTAAGAGCTTCTGCACTCTCAGTAGCTCTGTCCTGGATACGGAACAGGATTAAACACAGCCACGCCAACTCACTCATAGCGCGCCGCTCCGTCCCAGACTGCCGGCTCACTCGGTGCAACCCCGCTACAAGCTGCTCCGGGATACTGGCCACCATGCATGCCACAGGCCCCCATCGCTCCGCAGAGGGCCCTCCGGGCACGCACTGCAGGGCCAACGGTTGCTGCCCTGCTACCCCAACCTTTGACCACAGAGGCATTGTCCCAGCAAAATCCTGTTTGTGATGCCAAATGTTGTGAGGTACTTTGGATTTTGCGAGACAAGGCACATACACGTGGTTGTAGAAAGTAGATGAATTTATTGGAAGGCCTCGGTCCCTCAAATAGGCGCTGAGGGGCCCGATTCTGATCAGCACGACCGCAGAAAGGGTTACCTAGCACTTCAGAGCCATTGCTAGGTCAGAAGAGCCCACAGCAAAATACAGGTGTGGGTTTAAGTACACTCACACATTTGTATCTCATACATACTCATGTCTCATTTGCAAGCAACAAGCTGATTGGTTACACGCTGTCCTGCCTCAGTTTCCCCACTTAGTTTCCCACGCATTCATTCTCACACAGACGGGGTAAACACTCACACAGCTGGGAACGGTTCCGTTCCCAAACACACAGATAACAGCAAGGTCATGGCTATTCTCACATCTGATGATACCATTACACACTCTCCTGGAGTTGACTTAGAAGCGTAACTACACCTTCTAGGGTTGCCCGTCACAATGTCTTCCGGTCCTAACACCATCCAACCTCCCTTGCTCCCTGTCCCATGACCACTTCCTCCCAAGACCCCGACCCCTAACCATCCCCTGGAGCCGCACTCCCCCGTATAAGCCCTGCTGCTCCTTGTCCCCTGACCGCCCCCTCCTGAGACCCCCCACCCTAACTGCTCCCCCATAACCCCACCCCCACCCAAACCCTCCTGCTCGCTGTCCTCTGACTGCCCCGACCCCTATTCACACCCCACCCCCGCCCCCTGACAGACCCCCGGGACTCCCTGCCCTTTATCCAAGGCCCTGGCCCAGCCTGGCCTGGCCCTGACTCCCTTACCATACCACTCAGGCCCATTGGAGTGAGACACACCACCCCACCCCCTTACTACACTGCTCAGAGCAGCAGGAGCTTCGGCGCAGAGCGCTGGTGGTGCAGTAGGACTGCAGGGGATGGGGGACAGCTGGGGAGGAGCCAGAGCAGCCTCCCTTCCAGGGAGATCAGGGGCCATAGTTTGCCCACCCCTGTGATAGACAGTTTTATTGTGCCAGAGGAGCAGAGTTGTTGATGATGGTACTCATTCTGGAACTTGAGGCAATCTTCAAGGTAAGTCTGGGTTCAGACCCTTAAAAATCTTGAAGATAACAACTGAGACTTGAATTCAACACAGTATTTTAGGGGGACTCAGTGTAGTGAGATGACAATGGACCTTGCATACTTCCAGAACCCTGTGTTGCTGTGGAGGTGTACTGCTGAATTCTGTACTAATTGTAACTTACCCTGGAATAACTGTTTCATGCTCAGGTAGACAGCACTGCTGTTGTTCCACTAAGAGATAGTCAAGACACATTAATAAGGCTGAATCACCTTTTGAAAAGTTAAGATGCACTCTTCTAAGTAAATGTCAATGATAGAATGTGGACACTGCTATGTGAGAGTTTAGGTCAGTGATGAATCCAAGAGCCCAAATGATGCCACACAGTCCCTTAGTTAGTTATCAATGGCAGAACACATCACTCATGAATCCAGGAGCATTCCCAAACTGCAAAGTGATTTGATCAAGAGATTTCCCTGTGGCTGGAAACTCATCTGCCAACCACACTAACCTCTGTCATATTTGAATGTAACTTCAATCAACTGCTCTTCATCCATAAACTGATTTTGACCAAGCACTGGACAATCATGAGAACAGCGATATTGCTGTATATTGTGAAGGACAGATGGAGCTGTGTGTCATCCCATTTCCATGATCAACTGAGATATTTTTTATTAGAGAATTTAGATAATTCACAGGATATGAGAGTATGTATTTGAAGGTTTCTGGTCTTGGTTTTGTTTGCAGAGAGAGATAGTTTTAATGCAACAAACAAAGAGCATTCCCATTAACTATGGTCATCTGGATTTCATTACTACTAAGGTGGTATAATTTGATGGAACTATTTGTATATGAAAATATGGCTAATGGTCTTTTATTAATACATGGCAAATGTTCCTTCACTACTTACCAGCAGAGATTCATACTTTTTGTTAAATAAGACCTTGAGGAGGGAATGTCTGAGATATAAATGCAAGTTTTGGTAGCTTGCCCAGACCTCCCTGAGATAATATATATGTAGGTATATAGATATCTGTATTACGTTTTTCTTAATTTCATGTATACATTTTAAAGTCTGTACTGCTTTTACTGGGTATATTAGTTATATGTTTTAATTGTCCAAGTTTCCCTTCGGGGTAAAGACTATGTTTTGGCATTTTTAACTTCTTTTCTGATTATGGTAAACTGCCCCAAAATATTCCTGGAAAACAAGTACTTTGCTACCCGCTGTATATCAGCTTCTACATTCTATGGTGATTGATGAGATATAAATACCCAAGGCAGAAATTATGGTCATTACTTTGAATTTTCATTTTCATTCAAAACGCAGATAATTGGAAACAATCACCCCAAAATAGTTAAAATTAGAAACTGGATCGTATTCAGCCTACTTTTTACTACAATATTCATACGGCCAATTAAAGTAGGACTCGATAGTCTGCATGCGACAGGACAGATTATAAAATCTCTGGATTCAGGAATGCCAAATTCCTCTTTTTTTCTTTCAGCAACTGTAGTTTATAAAGACTTGCCCTAGATTTATTCATCTCATAAACTGTTTTTCCACATTTCAAACTCCTCTTACAATAAATTCAAAGGGAGCAATAAAAGGGATAAATCAATTAGGGAAGAATTATCCTCCTGATAAGATTTATCAGACCCCAAAAGTAGATTTAATTTATTTAGTCTAAAGACCCAACTAACTTTGCATAAAGGAAAAAGGGTAGAAATATTCTTGTGCATTTTTTATTTATCAATAAAGTGATAAGCCAAGACAAGAAAAAATGTTTCTTTCTTGTCTAAGAGGAAGGGACCATGTATAGATAGGCTGCTGGTCTGGTACCATGAGAGATGCAAAGGGTCTCCAACTTAATAAAGCTTATTTCAAAACCTGAGAGGTTGCCAAATTGCTCAGTTTAATCCACTACACTAGGATATCAAAGAAAAACAAACAGAAGTATATTGACAGCAACTACAGCCAACATCTGCTCCTAATGACCAAAAATACCCCATAAAGTCAGGGAATAGCTGGATTTTAGCTTCCAGATGTTAAAAAGCCAATACAAACAGCCTCAAGATTAGGAAACGCCCAATCCATCTACTCTAGGAATTTGTAGAGTACCTATCAACACACTATCTGAGTACTCAATACAATAATGGTGAATCACAGAGCTGCTCTTAAGTAAATCTGCTTCTTGCCTCTTCTAAGTTTGGGATCTTACTGATCTTCCTTCCTTTCCTGTTCTTCACAGTTGTCACAGTTCCACAACTTCAGTTATTGTGCTGAAGTACCTGCAAAAAGGTACTTTGCAGTGTATTCTGGATAATGGTCACACTTAGGCCTTGGCTACACTGGCACTTTATAGCACTATAAAGCCTCCAGGAGCACTATAACTCCCTACCCGTCCACACTGTCAAGGCACATAGAG
Source organism: Sternotherus odoratus (assembly GCA_032164245.1). Taxonomy (NCBI): domain Eukaryota; kingdom Metazoa; phylum Chordata; order Testudines; family Kinosternidae; genus Sternotherus; species Sternotherus odoratus. Next base: position 122,775,694 of record JAVMKO010000003.1, read on the forward strand.
CGCTATAAACCCACTGTTATACCGGTCCTGGTAATCCTCCGTTCCCTGAGGATTAACAGCTATTGCGTATTGACTGCTCCGTATTATCTCCAGTGTGAATGGGTATTAACACTTCAAGTGTTTTAAGCGAGCCATTTAAGGCAATTGACGTCTCTTCCCTTTGTTTTGAACTCGGCTGGAGGAATGCGGAAGTACCTTTTCAGAGTTTCTCTCTTAACTCGGCAGTTAAGCAGTGCAAATGTTTACGGAGGGAGCTGTGTGACAGAGAAGACTAGTTGGCTTGCTGACCAGCTCTCTGAAGGACGAAAATGCCCTTGCTCTCTCCCTCCACATATACACAACTCCTTCCCCGTCACCCCCCTCATTTGAAAAGCACGTTGCACCCAGCTGAATGCTGGGCTAGCTGCCCACAATGCACCACTCCCCGTGCCGCTGCAAGTGCCTCAAATGTGGCCACGCTATATCTCTGGTGGGTCTCAGTGTGGACACGCTATAGCGCTATCCCTATAGCTGTATACAAGGACAGGTATAACTAAAACTGCTATAAAGCTGTAAGTGTAACCATGCCCTCAGCCTTACAGTATTATCTACCTCAATGTCTCTTTCACTCCTGGGGGAATTCTGCACCAGTCCACAGATTTATTTGCTTCTCCACAGAAAAATGACTTTCTGACTGGGAAGCAAAGGGAAGCCACAAGAGCAGTCATACGACCCTCTCCAACAGTATGTTTCAGTTGCCCAGGACAGTTGGCAGAGAGGTAAATCACTGTGGGGCATGCGGCAGGACTGGGGAAGACCTGGCTGGTGGCTCCTACCCTGTGCCGGACTCAGCTGCTAGTCCCAGCTGGGCTGGAGAGGACGGGACTTCCACTTTCTCTTCCCCTGCATGGCATGTTATGTCAGACCCATCCCAAGGTTTCTCCTGCAGCTGTAGAAAGCAACACCCTTCCCCCCACGCTTTCTGCATCCATCACTCCTCAGCTCCAGGGGGAGGGATCCCAAGGGGAGCTGCTCCCCCATCCATCCAAGCCCTGTGCATCCAGAACCCCTCATACCCAGACTCTCCCGGTGAGCCTCACGCCCCCTGCCACACCCAGAACCCTTCCGATGAGCCCCTCTCTCTGCACCTGGACCACGCCGACAAACCACCCACACCCAGATCCCCACCCTACCACGCCCTGCTGAGCCTCACGCCCACTACACCCAGAACCCCCCTAATGGGCTCCACTCCCTCTGCACCTGTACTATGCTGATGAGCCACCTGGATCCCCATCCTACCAAGCCCCAAACAGCTGCACCTGGATCCCCACCCCCACTGAGTCCCATTCCCCCAGCATCTGGATCCCTCCCATGGATCTCCCCAGATCCCCCTGCTAAGCTCTATACCCCCCACAATCAGACTCCTCTGCTGAGCCCCAACCATCTTTCATCTGGACTGCCTTGCATAGTCCCATTACTGCTGCACCCAGAATCCCCCAACAAATCCCTCTGTATCCAGGTCCCCCCTGTACCCCAACTGCCCCACACAGAACCCTCTCAACCCACACCTGGATCCCACCACACTAAGCCTCCCACACTTGGATCCCGCTGTTCTGAGCCTGCCTGCGTGCACTTGGCACAGAGGGGCAGGGCCCTGGGGTGTTTTTGGGGAAGGGCCAGTCCTTGTACTGTGCCAGGGTTGGGTGCAACCTCACCGCTGAGTCCGTGACCTGAGTCCGTGAGCTGCACAGTGATCTCCCACCTCTGCGCAGCCAGTTGCCTGAGCTCCCCAATGCCATGCTGGAGCCACCACATTTATTTGACAAATAAAGTTTGCAGAATTCTGCAGAATATTAAAATACTGTGCACAGAATTTGTAATTTTTTGGCACAGAATGCCTTCAGGAGTACTCTTTCCAGCACACAAGAATTACCACAACCGTATGCAAAGAGCCAAATTTCACACTCCTTACATAGGGAAAACTCCCCCCGCAAACAAATGGGAGGTTTTTTTGTGTAAGGCACACAGGATTTGGCCCTAAGCTTTGAAGTAAATACTAGAACACGTTGATCTACCTTCAGAATGATCTGGAAAAATATGCTATACAGAATGTGGACAAATAAAGGTAGAGGCAGTGCTAGCCAAGGGGGGGCCTTCAGCAGGAATATTTTTGCCCATCCCCCCAACACATAATAAAAAGCAAATAGGGGCCCCCTTGATCTGCTCAGGGTTCTAAACAATTGCTTAGTCTGCTTATGTCTAGTGCCGGCTCTAAACCAAGGTCTGTAAAAAAAAGGTTCCAGTTCAATTTTGTTATTTTTATAATTAACGACAGTAGCACCCAGAACAACTTACTGAACAAGAACATAGAACAGTAGCACCCAGAACAACTTACTGTGTTGGATACTTTACAGAAATGCTGGTTGTGACTCCACAGTTAAGGCTAAGTTCTGTTTTGCAATTGAAGCAGGGATTCAGCCCCTTTGTTTTATATGAAAAATACAATGCATCCTCCCCAAATGTACAGCACTTATTTTTTGAGTACAGAATAAATGGAGAATTTTCAAGTAAATCCATTAATTAACTGAAGAATTAAAATTAAGAACGGAATTCCTTAAGAAATTTAGCATCCTTGTCTTTTCATTGTCTCCAATCATCTTAACAACAGAATAACACACACTCTTCAAACTTCCAGTATAGTTCACTGAAATTTCTTGCATAGGCTATATTTGAGGAAATTAGGTTGCAATTAAGCAAAATTATTAATGATTTGTGTACCTAATTACAACAGGTTTCAACAGGGTCAGATCAACAGCTCAGATAACTTGTAAGTGGGGGACACTGGACGGAACTCAACCAGTCATCACTGGTTAATTTGCAAGCAACATTTCTATTTGCCACCAATGAGTCAATGGTATTAGGGGAACTGTACTCCTATGTCAAGTGTTCTCACTGTTGGTTTCTCGGCCTAACTGTCTGTTAGGACCGGAAGACATTGTGACGGGCAATCACTAGGAAGTGTAGTTACGCTTCTGAGTCAACTCCAGGGGAGTGCATAGTGATGCTATGAGACTGACCTTGCTGTTATCTGTGTGTTTGGGAACAGTTCTCAGACTGTTCCCAGCTGTGTGAGTGTTTACCCTGTCTGTGTGAGAGCAAACGCGTGGGAAACTAATTGGGGAAACTAAGGTAGAAGTACGTAGTCATTGAGTGTAACCAATCAATTGTTGCTTGCAAATGAGATATAAATATGTATGAGATGTAAATGTGTGAGTGTACTTAAGCCCACTCCTGTGGGCTATCCTTGGGGCTTTCCTTACTCTTTTCCCCGGCCTACGGCTCCGAAGAGGTCGGGTACTCCTTCTGCGGTTGCGCTGATCTGATGAGCCCCCTCAGCGCCTGGACCGGGACCTTCCAATAAACTCACCTACTTTATTTACTTAACCACGTGTGTGTGCCTTGTCTCGCAATCTCCAAAGTACCTCACAACACTGTCACTGATCTTTAAATATTCTGTGGCTGTATGTTAACTTGGGCATCAGTGCTTGCAAGGTTTCTGACAGTACTGTTAACTTGGCTCCACACACTTCTTTCTTCTACTCAGTATTCCCCTACTCACACATCCATGGATATGATCCACTGGTAACAATCTTACATTGTTAATTACAAGGTCAGGATTTATAATATGATAAAACATATGTTGTGTTACACTTTAGGTCACTTACATATTCAAACATCCGGCTACCTAAATAACTCATTCTTCTCTCTTTGCCTCTTCAAAAGATGGAGCATTTGTGATGGGTTGGATCACAGAAACCCCCTTGGGAACTGCCAGCTGATATGCTGAGACTACTTCTAACCCATTTTCCCTATCAGCTTGGAGGTTCAGAGCCCTGCCTGGTTTGAGCCAGACACGCTAGCCTGCCACAAACCCAGACCCAGGTCTGAACAACATCCCTCGCTCCCAATGGAGTCCAAATACCAAATAAATCAATTTTACCCTGTATAAAGCTTATACAGGATAAACTCATAAATTGTTCGCACTCCATAACACGGATAGAGAGATATGCACAGCTGTTTGCCCCCTCCGGTATTAATACATACTCTGTGTTAATTAATAAGTATAAAGTGATTTTATTAAATACAAAAAGTAGGATTTAAGTGGTTCCACGTAATAACAGCCAGAACAAAGTAAATTACCAAGCAAAATAAAACAAAACACACAAATCTAAACCTAATACAGTATGAAAGCGATTACAGATGAAACCTCACCCTCAGAAATGTTTCAATAAACTTCTATCACAGACTGGATGCCTTCCTAGTCTGGGCACAATCCTATCCCCTGGTACAGCCTTTGTTCCAGCTTAGGTGGTAGCTAGGGGTTTTCTCATGATTGCAGTCTCCTTTGTTCTGTTCCACTCCCTTATATATCTTTTACATATGGCAGGACTCCTTTGTTCCTCTCTGGTTCCCACCCCTCCTTCTAAATGGAAAAGCACCAGGTTAAAGATGGATCCCAGTTCAGGTGACATGATCACATCACAGTAAGGCTTCAAGCCCTCATTCTTCCCAGGCTGAGTCACAGGAATGCCTGCAAGCAAACAGAGCCATCCATAGTCAGTTGTCCTGGTTGATGGGAGCCATCAAGATTCCAAACCACCATTAGTGCACATTTTGTATTACCACAGTAATAGGTCAGCATTATATTTCATATTTCTAGTTTCAGATATGAGTGATACATTTATACAAATAGGATGATCATACTCAGTAGATTATAAGATTTGTAATGATACCTTTGAAGAGACCTTTTGAATGAAACATATTCCAGTTACATTATATTCACACTCATTAGCATATTTTCATAAAATCATAGAGTACAATGTCACAGCATTGATAGCTCATCTATAGAGATCTTTTTCCTTTTGGCCATGCCTCCTAATTTCTCTTTTTTTTCAAATGACTGTTTATTGGGTTAAATTTTCAAAGGGGCTTCATCCTGGTCACATTTTTCTCTAGCTAAATTTTACAAAGATACACTAGTCCCCTCTTCCCCACAACAACGGATATATTAATGGAAACTACATTTCCCTGCAAAAAGGCAGCTTATATGTAACAGTGATGTGGCAAAGTTTGCAGATGATACTAAACTGCTCAAAGTAGTAAGGACCAAAGCAGACTGTGAAGAACTTCAAAAAGATCTCACTAAACTAAGTGATTGGGCAACAAAATGGCAAATGAAATTTAATGTGGATAAATGTAAAGTAATGCACATTGGAAAAAATAACCCCAACTATACATACAATATGATGGGGGCTAATTTAGCTACAACCAATCAGGAAAAAGACCTGGGAGTCATTGTGGATAGTTCTCTGAAGGCATCCACGCAGTGTGCAGCGGCAGTCAAAAAAGCAAACAGGATGTTAGGAATCATTAAAAAAGGGATAGAGAATAAGTCGGAGAATATCTTATTGCCCTTATACAAATCCATGGTGCGCCCACATCTTGAATACTGCGTACAAATGTGGTCTCCTCATCTCAAAAAGGATATACTGGCACTAGAAAAGGTTCAGAGAAGGGCAACTAAAATGATTAGGGGTTTGGAACGGGTCCCATATGAAGAGAGATTAAAGAGGCTAGGACTTTTTAGCTTGGAAAAGAGGAGACTAAGGGGGGATATGATAGAGGTATATAAAATTATAAGTGGTGTGGAGGAAGTAAATAAGGAAAAGTTATTTACTTGTTCCCAAAATAGAAGAACTAGGGGCCACTCAATGAAATTGGCGTGCAGCAGGTTTAAAACAAATAAAAGGAAGTTCTTCTTCACACAGCGCACAGTCAACCTGTGGAACTCCTTACCTGAGGAGGCTGTGAAGGCTAGGACTATAACAGGGTTTAAAAGAGAGCTGGATAAATTCATAGAGGCTAAGTCCATAAATGGCTATTAGCCGGGATGGGTAATGAATGGTGTCCCTAGCCTCTGTCTGTCAGAGGGGGGTGATGGATGGCAGGAGAGAGATCGCTCGATCATACCTGTTAGGTTCACTCACTCCGGGGCACCTGGCATTGGCCACTGTCGGTAGACAGGATGCTGGGCTAGATGGACCTTTGGTCTGACCCAGTATGGCCGTTCTTATGTTCTTATGTATGAATGAACAAAATCTCAGAAGTAAAAATGTGCATACAAAACCTTGTACATTAAAAAGCAATAGCAACAGTAAAGAACACTTTTGAAAATGTGGCCCATTATTTCTCTCTGCATTATTTAAGATCTATAAGGAACTACAGGATATAGGTCTAATCTTGCTAACCCATACTCCTGCTAAATAAGGACTATTGAAATCGATGAAACTGCAATATAATTTGGCAATAAATCTGACCTTGTAATTGTTAACATAAATAAATGCTACTTAAGGATCAAACGATCTTCGTTCATTTAAAAAAGCTGTGTCTTCATTTCCAAAGTAAAAATCAATTCCCAAATTGATTACTTAACCAGTAACTTATTTTAGTTTGTTCTTGAGAGAGCAAATTCTAAATTTAAATTGTAGCTGTATAAGCTTGTATATGGGCACTTAGAAGAGATAAATGGTTATGTGCTGAACACTGAATGCTTGAAAAGTCCAAGGTAAGAAATTTGTTTCTACAATAAGGTACACAATTTATTTAGTTAAAGAAAAATATGTAGAAGGGAGAATGTTTCTCTAAACAATTCAGCAGTACTGTGCCAGTGTACAACTTTCTACAGAAAAGGCCATACTTAGTGTAGCTGCAGGTGAAAGGCCTTTGCATATGAACATTGCACTCTAGGCTTTGACTCAGGTCTGAGCCCAAACCACTCTTCTGTCCACACAAAAATCAGTTCAACTAAAATCAGCAAGCCTTCAGAATCCAGATCCTAGGACCCTACTAATGGTGGTCAGTCAGAGCCCGAGACCTGCTAGAAGTTTGATTTAAGTCCTGTCATTTTAGCAGTGTGGATAAAGATCAGAAGGTCTTCATACTGCAGTATGAACGTGTTAACTTAGGGCTCTGGGTGCTACTGGGTAGCAAGGCATCTAAAAGTTAGGTGGTGAAATATTTAGTCCTTTTGTTGATCTATCCCAAAAAAGTAACCATTCAACTTCGAAGGTGGTGGCTATAGATGGCCTCTGCAACCCAAAAATTTGATAGTGCTTTTGGGAAGGGAGCATAGCCAAGATGGATTTCCTTAGAAGTTTCCTCCACAGGGATTTCTGAAGACCTTAGCCACAAACTAAATCTGCCTCCAAATGAAGTAGAAACATCAAGGGAAAACAGTAGGGAAACACCAACATACCTCCCTTGGAGCAAATATCCGATTTTGCAGGAAGCTAGGCTAGCACAGGGAGGTGTAATGTTCATCTCCTTATATTAACTTCAATTTTTCTAGCCCCCAAAGCTTTGTCTAGATAATTAATCCTGAACTAGATAGACTGGCCTGGTTATCAATTGAAATCTCATTTAGATTTTGAAATATTCACATGTGGAGAACAGACATTCTTCACAGTTACACCCACACTTCTAAATTTTAAAGTGGCATCAAAATCACCAGAAAACCCTGCATGTTCTTCTCTTGAGCAGTTGAGCTTTGGCATGGTTAAAAAGATGCTTTGTTGAATGAATTGTCTCTTTACTTCAAACAAAACACATCAAAGACACATTATCCAAGAGGCGAGGTTTTGCTGAAATGATCTTTAGTGAGTTTATGAAATGCTGCATGACTTCATCTTCAGAAGCTCATGAACTAATTCCAGGCAGATTGGCCAGGATGTTGCTGAAGAGATCTGTCTCCAGTATACTTTAACAAAATTATTGATGTTTATGATTTTCCAAGTTTTTGGAGGGACATCTCTTCTTAATAATAAATATCAAGTTCAGAACAACAGAGTCTACAGAGAATGAAAAAACTGTAAAATGGGATGACCTAAATATGTTCCCATTTGTAAATTTCTCTATTCCCAAGCAGTCTGTTTTTTTGATAAGATACATTTTACTTGCAGGCTAGAATGTAATAGCATTTATTTGTAGAATTGAGAGATAAATTTCTTTTGATTTATATAAGATCAGAAAACACTGTTTCATACACCAAATACCAAATCTTGCAGTCTTTACTCAAGCAAAGTTCCCATCGATGTCAATGGGAATTTTATCTGCGTAAGGTTTTGGCCCCTATTTAATTAAACTAAACAAATACAGAAAGCGGTCATGACAAAGGATCCAGTTGGGGCGCTGGATCGGAGCCACATCACGTGGCTCAGCCCTGCTCTGGCTGGGGCACTGGGTTGGGGCCGCACCACGTGGCTCGGAACCACTCCAGTCAGGGCCACACCATGAAACTTGGACCCACATCAGCTGGGGCTGGGCCACACCGCACGGCTCAGCCCTGCTCTGGCCGGGGCAGTGGGGCGGGGCCAAACCACGTGGCTCAGCCCTGCTACAGAGCTTCAGATCGGGTGCAAGATCGGGTGCAGCAACACATGGCATGGCCCAGCTCTGGCTCCTACATGTTCCAATGGGAGCTGCAGGGTGGTGCCTGTGGAGGGAGCAGTGCGCAGAGCCGCCTGGCCATGCTTGCACATAAGACCTGGAGAAGGGACATGCCACTGCTTCCAAGATCCACTTCAGGTAAGCATCATTTGGAACCTGCACCCTTTGAGCCTCTCCCCATGCCCCAACCCCCTGCCCCAGCCCTGATCTCCCTCCCACTCTCCAAACCCCTCAATCCCAGCCCGGAGCACCCTCCTATACCCCAAACCTCTCATCCCCAGCCCCACCCCAGAGCCCACAGTCCCAGCCAGAACCTGCACCCCCCCCCTACATACTCCCCAACCCCAATTCTGTGAGCATTCATGGCCTGCCAAACACTTTCTATTCCTCAATATGGCCCTTGGGCCAAAATGTTTGTCCACCTCTGACTTAGTCACATGATATCATGTGAACCCATACTATATGCTGTATATAATACCCCCAAAAAAGGTGTCACCAACGCTTTTTGTTTCATGTTTCCTACATAAATTATTTGAAATTTTATATATAATGTGTGTGCACGCACATGTGTGTATGTATAGGTCTTGTATATAAACACACAATAATTTAAGATTGCTTTTTTTTTTTATCAGATTAGGAGGAAAGGCCATTATAAAACAAATCACTGGTTCAAGGAAACATTGTGGTTATCCAGATGTTTATGAGTTAAATAAGTATTTATGAACTAAGCAGCTCAGCTGTAAAGAGTTCATACCATCCAACAATCCAAAGCTGCAAAACATAACAACAAATGTTCATCATGGATATAAGACTTTGAAAAAAATAGTACCAATAAAGTAATTCAAGAGGGGGTATTCTTAGCATGAATACACCTGTTTTATTGGAATAGCAGCCTGAGTTGCAGCCAAAAAACTTCCAAATCCCCAGTAATTATTTTAGCATAGGCACATGTCTATGTTGTCCTATTACTCAGTTTATTAAGTCACAGGAATGTGTGATACCATTTCTAGGCTAATGACTTCTCTCTTTTATAAATGAATCTATTTTTCTTGTTACGTTTCATCAATGGAATTACATTCTTGCCTTCTGATTAACTGTATAAGCCACTACCGCTGACGTTTGGAATCCTGACAGTTCTTATTTGACTTAACAAAATGAGTCAGCAACATTTTTCAGGTTCAAAAGTGTACAGACTGTCTTCAATGTACTGTGCACAATTGAAGTAAGAGTTTTTCCAAAGCAGGTGAAAAATTATGCACACATACATGGGATTGGCATCAAATTAATGAAATTAACATAATCATGTTGATGTTTATACTCATTGAGGTCCCAGGAAGCATTGACTAGTGACCCAAAGACAGGAGCAGAAGCCAGGAGTTTATGAGTTCTAGTCCCAGCTCTGACACAGACTCTTTCCATGGCTATGGACAAATCTCCATCTCTGACTCAGCAGCCCCATACATAAAATTGAGATATAACTTACAATATTTGCCACAAAATGGTGCTCAGGTAATCAGTTACAGTCTGGAAAATGCTTTGAGGAAGAAAATCATACTAGACTACGAAGCATCATTAAACAAGAGTCTGAGTCAAAGCTCATTAAACTCAATAAGAGTATTTTCAGTGACTTCCTTGGGGGTTGGATAAAGTCAAAAATGTATAAGGTGTAAGAATGCATTAGCACACTAGACACTTTGATAGTCAAGTATTTTAACCATACTACAGTAATTAAACATATCTGTATATCATCAGTTCTTTTGTTATATTTACAGCATTACTAATACACATCTTCATGATACATTTTGAGTATCAACTAATAATTTGGGAAACGATGTAGAATTTAAAACCTACTTTTTTGAAGATAAGATACAAGATATAGGCAGTAGGGTGTTTTTTTTTAGTTCTAATTATATCAAATGACATTTTCAAATACATATTCCACTTTAAATATAAAAATTAGTAAGTTTTTACCTGTGTACATTATCTAATGAAGAAAAATGTACTGTACTGGCAAGTTTCTACATTTGGTAAATTTCATCTTTAAAATATAATGGAAGGTCAACTTGTGTTTAATTTTATATGAAGAACTACAGAACATGAAAAATAGATTACAACACTTATAAAGTAAATGATCCTCAACTAAACTAACTGTTCACACATTTGACTCAACTTTTGGCAAGTAACCTGCATACTGCTCGTTGCTGTGTATTGTACATGTATTTTCTCTAAAATAGAAACTTTTGACTTGAGAGAAAAAAATAGAGCTACAATATCCTAACTTTTTCTGATTTTTAGTTCATAAGAGTTGTTGTAAACACACATTTTTGAGAAAACATTTGTATGGGAACAAAGGTTTAATATTTTAAAAATCACTTAATTATAGAATAGCTCTTAAAATAAAACAAAAAACACTTGCTTTGTTGAGACAAATTCAGCAATTGTTGACACCAAAAGATCAGAACATAAATACTTATTACCAATACTAGAAGATTAAAATAAATGCTGTGCATACAATATGATTTATGAGTGACAAAAACTATCCTCTCTGGTTAGGGACCCATCTGCATAATTTATTCAAAGTTCAGCAAAGTTGTGTACTTTTTTTCTTTTACAATGTTTTCCAAATCTCATATAAATCCTTTATCGATTTATTTTCTTAGTGTCCTGATACTCTGATGATGGGCTATAATACTAATGATCAATAATAATGACTATTTCTTACCATACTTACTTCTAAATCATTTCATTAAAGGTCTCAATTTAGATAACTGTGTAGAAAATAGCTGTCACACATTACTGTATTTATATTTTTGGTAGATCAGCTGATTTATCTTATCCCCAATAGACACTTATTTTCACCTTGAAGCCCTTTACTGGGGAAATATGCACAACAAATGTTTTCAAATGTTTAGAATGCCTCAAGTAAAACAGCTATATACAGTAGACAATTTCTGGATATCTTCTATAGCTCAGTAACTTCCTCTTCGAAATGTAAAGGGTTAGTACAAAGAGCAGTTTATAATCCAATAACAGCAAACAGTAAAAATACACTTTCTCTTTCTTGAAAACAGATTGAGGTTGTTTTATTGTGGCTGTTTTTCTGACTACATTTTGTTCTAATTTATTATGAGCATTTTCTCTATCTCAAGTTTAAGAGCAGAGAAATATATTTTTGCTTCTTATGCTCATTGTTAGAGAGAGTGCAGGGACTCTAGTGCTTGAGCTATAATGAGAACATTCTAAACTAGCTCTGCTGTTAGATTAACTTTGTTGAGATATACAACAAACTGGCTCTCCGAAGTGCAAGATTTAAACTAGAAGATATCTCAGATTCTTCTGTGAAAACAAACAACCAAAAAAACCCAACTAGAAACTCCTCACTTAGGTCCCAGTCTTGAGAAGTGATGAGTAAAAACTTCTCCTATTAACTTCAATAGGAGGTAAGAGTCATTGGTAACTTTACCCAATTGATCCCTTGAAAAGGACTTTTTCAGGCAGTACTCTTCCAGGAATAACAATGGCATCAATCTTCAAAAGTAGAGGTCTACAGGCACAAAATTCAGTATATCATACAGGACTTCAAAAGGCTGCATTGTGAAGTCTAGAACCAGTGCATGTATGTTTAGGTTGGTAAAGAATGTAGGAATAATTGGTTACTATTGAAAAACCACATCAGAGGTTGTTGAGAAAGTGAAAATCCATGTAATTGATACTGAATACAATGTTGCAAGTTCACAAAGAGCTAATTACAGAAATATTGATCATAAAGACCTAGGAACAGGATCAATGAGTTTGATTTGAACATAAGACTTATTGATCTTACAGCATTTTGTGTTTGTTAGTTTACAGAAATACTGGCCCTTCCAGATACTTTTGTAGGTAAGGATCACAGGAGCCTGAAGATACTAAAAATTGCAAGAAAATGAAAGCACTCATGCATAATAAATATATTCTTAAGTTTTGTAACATTAGATACTAAGAGTAAGATCTTTAAAACCAGCAAAATATTAGGTCCCTAGGAAACTTAAGGGGGGGTGGAGAGGAAGTAATATTACCTGAATATACCTTAGTTTTCTTAAACAAATTTTAAGTGAATCAAGTGTTCAGACCCATGGGGCTAAAGGATTTGTTTAGTTTCTGGCTACGCTCTCCTTTAAATGGGGAGGAAAAGGATATATCTTTGAGATTTTTGAAGTAGTGACAGCATTTCCCAACATCAAGAAAACTGATGTAAGGAGACAAACTGCTGTGGGAGAACTGAAAGCCCTGAAGGATAATAGTAGGCTTAATAATAGAGAAGTGTTGTCAGGGTCAGGCTGTGTGCAACCTGTGTGCAAGGGTCAGTCACCAAGTTGTGGTCAGGAGACAAGTAGCAGAATCAGGGTCATGCTGCGTCAGGATGCCAGGAGGTCTGCACTGATGCTCCGTGATGGCTTCCTGATTTAGACACCAGCATGGTCCAATCAGTAGGAGCCGCCACTCAGGTTCTGCTGGGTGGTAATTCCTGCAGTGTATAGCTTCACAAGTCCCCTAGCAGAAACCTGGCCTGAGTTTCCAGTGGTGATAGAGAAGTGTTGGCAGCACAAAACAAACATATTGTCAGAAACTGGGAAGTGAATGGCTAGACCTAGTGATTGGAGCAGCAGAGGTCAGGCCTAGCGATTGGAGCAGTGACAGTCATGCCTAGTGGTTAGGCCAGGGACCAGAGCCAGCGGTCAGGGAAGGAATCAGAAACCAAGAGTAGGGTTGGAACATGGCTATAGCAGGCACAGTCTTAGCCTGGAACAGAAGCAAGAGCAACTACGAACAGGGGCACAGACAGTTAGATACATCCCCGGTTGCACAGTCACAACTTCTGCCAGTGAGAGATTTAGGGACACCCAGAAAATGGGGCTGCATCCCTGACCATCTTGGCTAATAGCCATTGATGGACCTATCCTCTATTAACTTAGCTAATCCTTTTTTGAACCCATTTATACTTTTGGCCTTCACAACATCTCCTGGCAATGAGTTCCACAGCTGGACTGTGCATTACATGAAGAAGTACTTCTCTGTGTTAGGTATGTAAGCACCATACTCCAACAAACCACATGCTAATACAGTAGACTCTCGATTATCCAGGATGATAGGGGAAAAAATAATCCTGGTTAATAAAATCCCAGATAATCACCATCCATAGGAAATATGGGGTGTGGGTGTTGGTTCACCAGCCACCCTGTGCCGTGGGGAGGGGGTGTTGGTTCACTGGCTCCCCTACGCCCTGGTGGAGGGGGGCAGGTTGTGCTTGGGGTGGCAACAAAGCCAGAGCCGGCCCTGCGAGTTACGTGGGGTTTTTTTTGACATTCTGGTTAATCCACATCCTGGTTAACCCAATCCTGGATAATCGAGAGTCTACTGTACCTGAAAACAAAGGAACTGATTAAGGAATAAGTTCTGTCTATTGATGCGTATGTGCAGTCAAGAGAAGTATTTGGCACTAAGGAACAATTTTAGCTCTAACTCTAAATTACCTTACTTTATTGGTTTATGGCACTCGTTATTCTAACATGAGTTCTGATGAGTTAGTTGGTCAACTAAATGTAGATGGTCATTCAACAGCTATGCAAACACAGTACTAAACTAATGAAGAAAGTAGGAAGACTTCAGTATCCTTGATCTTTTGATAACATCTCATCTCTCTCCTCATTTCAAATCCCACTACCCTCGATTATTTTCCTGATGTTCCTGCACTTTTCCTCTCCCTATTTCAGAAGCCCTTAATTCATACTCAACTCACAATAAAATTCAACACCTGGCACATCAGGTATTTATGTTTATGATTAAGAGACTTGTGAACTTTATTTTATTTTTAAACTCTGGGAAAGCAATTTTGAAGGAGGATTTGCCTTTGGAGAAGCTCAGTACTTAAATATCCCTTCTTGTTTGGAGCACAGATAAAAGTTCCTTTTAATTAAAATAAACAAAATATCTCAACACAACATCTCTTTATATCCTTGCCAGAACTGTAGTATAAATCTAATTTAGTGATACCTCACATTTCATAGATATGTCCAACTCCCAAACATACATATAATAGCAGTGGTTTTTTTCAAGAAATTACTGCACAAAACAGTTTCTTTAGAAACTGATAACAATTCTCCTGAAAAACGAGGTGCAATATTATTTCCTGCGTTACTCCAACAAGTTCTCTAAAATACACAAGTTCAGCCATGAACACTGCATAAAAAATGGTATTTTATTGAAAAATATGCTCTATGCACCCACCCAAACAGTCACACTGTAACGTATAATAAGCAGGTTTCTTTAACAGTTTGAAAATCTACAATTTGTGTCAGAATAAATCTCATAGATTCTGTGCCCTATAATAGTGGTTTGATGAAATGTTAATGAATCCTTGCACTTCATATGGCCCCATGGTGGCAACCATTTCAAGAAGAAAGACCTTAATCATACTGTCTAATTTTTCACTTTAGCACAATTTTTAAACTGGGTTGTGTCAAACTGGCATCCAAAAGGAAAGTGATCCCACAGCCCTTTTGTGCCAAAGCCACCCACATTAGTAATAATAAAGCTATGATGGAAGTTTGTCTAGAGCAGAGCTCAGCTACTGCTCACCACACCGACTCAAGAATATAAACTGCTCAGGAATGGACAATCATTCATTTGAGTCTACCATTTAGAACCATGAATAATCATGCTGGACATTTACACCTTAATTTCTAGAATTCCAGAGAGAACAAACTGTGTTATAAACATAGCTACTGTGGTTATGTGTTCTTTAACTTAGCCACATTACCATAAAGCTCAAAGAACCATTTATGAAGCTCTGTGCCAATGACTCATTATTCATATATCATATCACGTCAATGAGACCTAGAGGCTTCCAGGACCCATTGCATTAGGCACTGTACAAATGTTAATGATACTCCCTTCCCCAAGGATCGTACAATCTAAAAGACAGGGTCGATTAATAGTTTGTAACAAGAGAGTTGACCATCTCTTTATTTTCAGAATAAATATATAAGAAAGACTTTCCTTTATGAGGCCACTGTGTTGGAAACAATTCTGTCCTGTCTGCCAGTTAAATCACCAGCAACCTACTGTACCAGCCAATACTACCTACAAGTCCAGAATTAACATGCTGCAGCTGCACCCAGTAATGCTACAAAACAAGACCAAGAAGATGGGAAATGTGTTATGTTACACCGCAGCTGAGTGATGAGGACAATGAACAAAGAATAAAGGGCATTTAATATTTTTTTTTGAGGAAGAGAAGGGGAGAGAGTGTCCCCTATGTAACTTGAAGAACAAAAAGATGACAAATTCATACAGCATTTATGTAGAAAAATGTACAATGCACAAAAATTAGGCAATTGTCTCATACTTGCAAAAATGAATATGCACCCTTGAGGATATGACACACTTTGAAGGACAGTTGAAATTGCAGAGACATTCTCATTTTTAGATCTGTTTTTCTCAGTGCATGTGTGTTTTCTAACTATTTTTGGGGTCTTTCATTTCTCCAACATTAACATTCATTCTTCCTTCTGGTGAAAAATAGACGGTCAAGCATTTAGAAAACTTAAGAGCAAATGAAAGGGACAATGTTCAGCTGTAGTTTGGTTAATACAGCAGTTATATAGCAGCTTCTGATTTAAGAGGTCAGCAAGATTGCAAGTATTCCCTCTTTGGGAGGAAAGCCCTCTGCATCACTGTTAACATTTAATCAATCTTCATATAAGCAGGAAGACATTTCCAATACCTTAACCGAATTTTGGCACACATCTGAACTTATCAAAATAGATGGTCTCATTGACTGAATGTGTCTGGGTTTGTGCCCGAGTGAATAACAGGTATACTTATTTCTGAGTTCTGGAGAAAATCAGCAAAACATCTACATAAAATTTCATTTTGTCATTTCCTGTTGCCTTTGCTCCACTCATGGTGCACAACTGACTCTTTGTGTCCTCCTCCCACTCAGTTCTGTATCTTCTTCCATACACCCCAATATGCCTCCTGAACCCCACTCCTGACCTAGCCTGCCCTACCTCCAGCCTCCCATCAAAGCCTCTCTTTAAAGCACACGTCAGAAAGCCTATAAACCCAAGTGCCCCCCCCCACCTCCCTCAACATAAAACAAGAATTAATTAAACTGGCAATAAGGGATGGAGGAATACAAGAAAGGGAATAGGAAACATTGTTTATAAATAATTCTGAAACTGGTAATATGCATATAAACCATGATGTCTGATGGTGAGTCAAATGGCTACCCGCGATCACTGATAACATTAATGTCTCCTTTATATATAAAGATTCAAATCTGCAAAGTGTGCACATAGCCATTGTACATAACCATGTGTTCCTGCCTCTGTTGACTTCACACTCTTTCTCCCATTTCCTCCTTGGTTTGCTACACCCAATTATTTTGTCTAGTCTTATTTTGGGTCCAGATTGTGACTCAGGCTAAAAGGAAGATCCTCCCACCATTCTGGTCTGATGCTTAATTAGTCCTTGTATCATGGTTTTAGGGTGGGCACGAGGAGAGGGAAGGAGCTGCAAGTTTCAAAACAGGTGGGAGATGTAGAGTTATTGGGGATTGGTGTAACTATATTTCTACCCATTGCTTTGCACCAGACAGTGGAAACGATACCACCTTCTGAAGGCCTGCAATTAGTTACTTCCCCACAGAAGAAAGCCTGGGAGAAGGGAGGGGATTGGGATACTGAGTAACTCCTGGGCCAGTGCAACAGTGAACTGCCCCTTACAAAAGGATGAGCCTAAAGGCTCGATTTAGCTTTTTAAATTGTAAGTTCCTCAAGACAAGAGATGTCTCTTAAAAGGTTTTTGTCCAGCATCCAGCACAATGGATATCCAACGTGCCTGCAGTTTCTGGGTGATAAAACCAACAACTACATTTCCCTGCTGATTTCCTGTTCCCCTGTTCTATATATGCATTGTTTATATTTTAAAATTTTCATCTTCATATTCAGCTGTGAAGCAGCTAGTTCACTGTTTATACCATATAAATATATTTTAAATACATGAAGTGTTACATATTCATGGAATTGTAGTCAGTCATTGTTATTAAGTACTGAAAACAAGATATTTTATTTCAGATTATGTAGAAGAGTAAAATGATGTTAATGAGAAACACTTGGAGATACAATAATGATTTTTTCCTCAGAAGATGTGCCTCAGGCAGAGGATAAGAGAGACTGAGGTACACTAATGCCTGTGGCCTCTGCAACAGCAGGGAATTGGTTAAGTGAGATATAACCAGATGAACCCGGCAAGTGACCTGCATCCCATGCTGCAGAAGAAAGGAAATCCCAACCCCCAAAGTGACTGCCAATCTGACATATGGGAAAATTACTTCCTGACCTCTCATATAGCAAGCAGTTAGACCCTGGGCATGTGAGCAAGAACCAGCTAGCCAAGCACCTGACTGAGATGATGCTCAGTGTCACCTCAGAGCACCAGCTCACCGTGCCCATTGTCTCATCTCCAGTTGTGGCCATCTCCAATGTTTCAAAGGAAGAAGACTACCATCTGTCTCTACTGGGAATGGAGAATTTTAAAACTGGTGCAGGGCCTTCAAAGTTTAGAAATAAGAATATACAGAATGTGGGAATATGCCAAGTATCTTTATCTTCTAATCATTCAGAAACAGAGTTCTTTATTTGGCACTACGAATGTGTTCAGTTCAGGGCTGGATTACCCAATAGGCAGACTAAGCACGTGCTTGGGGCACCAGCAAAGCAGGGGGCACCAAAAAGAGAAATTATAAAAAAAAAAAGATATTTCAAAAGAAAGCATCAACGTAATCGTCATGGGAAAAATCAGAACTTTGTTAGACTTCTGTACACTGCGGTAGCAGTAAGTTTTTTCTCAACAGTCCAGTTACTTTATACATTTTTCTCTGCCTCAACACACCGATGGGCAGTTCTTAAAACATATTTGTATGTTATATGTTCTTAAAACATATTTCGTGTGTTGAAACCTCTTTCTAATTCTTGCTGGGAGGCACTTGCCATGGCAACAAGTGCAATTCTGGAGTCCTACTCAAAAATTGTGGATGCATTAAAAAGTATAGCTGGGGGAGGAGGGATAGCTCAGTGGTTTGAACATTGGCCTGCTAAACCCAGGGTTGTGAGTTCAATCCTTGAGGGGGCCATTTAGGGATCTGGGGCAAAAAATCTGTCAGGGGACAGTAGTTGGTCCTGCTAGTGAAGGCAGGGGACTGGACTCAAAGACCTTTCAAGGTCCTTCCATCTCTATGAAATAGGTATATATCTCCACATATTATCAATCACAAAAGGGAGAAACTATACAAGAGGCAGAAAACATTACAAAAAAGATGCAAGAACTAGAGTTTGTATTCATGTGGAATGAAATTTTACAACACTTTTACCACACAAGTAAAGCTCTCCAAGAAAAAGAATTGGATTGGAAAACATGTGCAGACCTCTGTCAATCATTAGCAGACCACTTACACACTTGGAGGAATGATTTCGAAAGATTTGAAGACATATCAAAAGATAGCGTGCCTGATACTAACTACAAAGAAACCCAGTCCCGCAAGCGAATCAGGAAAAAACAAGCAAATTATAGCTGTGCAACAGAAACAGCATTAAATTCTAGAGACAAATTTTGCGTATCTACTTACTACGCTATAATTGATATAGTTGAAGCTCATATGAAGAGGAGAGGTGAAGTGTACAAAGAAGTATCAAGTAGTTTTTCTTTTCTAAACGATATGGACTTATCGGACGAACAAATTTCACAAGGTTCCCAAAAGCTAATTGACTCATACCCTGTTGACTTGAACATTAATCTCTGTGGAGAAGTACGGCAGTTCCACTGCTATATGCACGCAAAGTTTAATGAAACAGGAAAAATGAAATTCAGTCTCACTGACACAGTATTGAAAGATGGAATAAAATGTGTATTTCCAAATGTAGAGATCACACTACGTATTTTTCTAACATTGATGATTACTAACTGCTCGGCAGAACATTGTTTTTCTCAGCTGAAAAGCATAAAAAAACCCCAGAGAATGACAATGTGTCAGGACAGACTTGATTCACTTTCCCTATTGTGTATGGAAGCAGACATGCTTCGTCGAGTCAGCTTCGATGAACTTATCCAGAATTTTGCAATCAGAAAATTTAGTAAGAAGCTATTTTAATTTCAGCATACATGTAAGTTTTGTGTCATTTCAAAAAATAAAATTTTATTTTATGGTATAGTATTGTTTTTAATTACATATGGTCGGAGGAACCATAATCTTTTCAGTGCTTAGGGCCTCTAAAGGTCTTAATCCGGCCCTGGTTCAGTTCTGCACTGAACAAAGAGTAACAGAGGCTCCTTGCTTCAAGGAATTTTTAATCTAAAGGCCTGATGCTGATTACCCGACAGGAATTAAGGCTATCTCTCAGGCACAGACTTTAAGATTACAAAGACAGGACGCCATTGACTCAGAGGATGCCGGATCATGCCCTTAATATATCTAATGCATCTTCATTAGTTTGGTGATGGCTCAAAGGGGTGGAGACTATATTCTTTTCTTGATGGAACAGTAACACACTAAGCCCAAACCCCTAAGGTTTTAGGAGATAAAATATATCTTCTAAGTAGTTTCATTATGCTACTAAAGGAATGGGATAGAAAATTGACACTTGAATCCTTACATTGAAATAAAAAAGACAGAAATAAAACTAGAGAGTGCTCACTGCATTCATGTAATCATATACATATGGGATGGAAATGTCCTATTTGTTCATTTAATCTGTCCCTCACCAGTGCAGAACTGTTCCCTGTGGTACACTTCCAATGCTTTGTACTATAACAAAGGATTTTGCAATATTCCAACCATTTTAGATTACTAGTGAAACAGCTCTCTAAAATTGTTTACCTATACATTTCACTATATTCCTGTTGCTTCAGACATTATAAAATATATTATAATATAGTCAATAATGTACAACATTCTAGGGAATACCTGGAGGTGATTTCTCTTATAATACAGAACCTAGCCATATTTGATTGTTATTAGAAAGTCTGCTCTCTCTTGGCTCCATCCATAGCTCACTGAAATCAGCAGAAAGATTCCTATTGATTTCAATGGGCTTTGGATCAGGCCCTTTATAAACAATTCCCACACTCCCTTCCAGTCCTTTAAACCATCACAAGAAAGATGACAAGTACTCAAGAAAGAGTGTCCTTAAAAGGAAACATCTGATATGTGCCATATTTCATTTTATAATTTGTTAAGACAGAAACAGCCCTACTATTTCATGGCTCAAACTTTTTTTTACTGGTGACCCCTTTCACATAGCAAGTCTCTGAGAGCGACCCTCCCTTATAAATATATTAAAAAGTATTTTTAATGTAACATCATCATAAACGCTGGAGGCAAAGCAGGGTCTGGGGTGGAGGTTGACAGCTCATGACCCCCCATGTAATAACCTCACAGCCCCCTGAGAGCTTTATTCTACAACATTAACATTCTTTAGTTATTATAATAAGGAGTCAAGATACAGTGCCACCAAATACCATCATGCGTATGTACATTAAGCAGAAAGTAGGAAGGACAAAACAGGAGGCCCATTTATAATTGTCCTCAAATCTTACTGATGTTAATAAAAACAGAGAGATTAGATTTCCCTTTTCTTTAGAGTTGCATAGTGTGAGGGCTATGAAATTAACTTTTCTGAAGGACCAATGGAGATAAATCAACTGAATAGGAAAAACTAACCTAATATGAATTCCTCTGGTTTCCCATATAACATCAACAAAACAGGCAATCATAGCAATGCTAAGTTAGGAGCGGATTATGGAGCCTGTCTATAAACAGAACTTCCATGGAACGCTTGCATGCCTATCAGATTCAGATGGATCAGCATTTAGAGAATAAAAGCACAGTCCATTTTTAAATCGCATGGCAAATGATTATCAGATTGTTTTCAAATGGTATAAAGAAAGTTACTGGCAACCCCATGTAATTGCTGATTATTTACAAGATTAAAACCTACCATTCCGCAACTGGTTTGGCAATGCTTTCAAAAACTGCATCTTGTTTTGCCTCTTGATCAAAAATTTTCTGAAATCTGAAAATAACAAACAAATAATCAAGCAGTATCTTAAAACACTACTTGATTCATAATTTTTTTTCCCTGTTTGTAACTAGTCCATGTTTACATCATTGGGCTTACATAACCTAGTACAATGTTTTCCCTGTAGCCTTAACCACAGTGTCCTGTTGTGCAATTGTATACAAATAGATTGTAAACAGTACTGCTTTGAAAAGATCTGTACAATAAAACCCTCTGATAAAATGAGGCAATTGGTGTGTGTGTGTGTGGAGGCACTGTATTTTGCAGCCATCAAGGGGATCAGTGTTTACAAATGGCATCACACTGAAAACTGGATAAATTAATTATACTATAACCAAGCAGCACATATAAACAGTACAGCCAGGCTTCCAATTTTTAGACTACAATGAAATGTAGCTACTAGGAAGCATTGTAATCAACAGATGAACATCAAATAAAAAATAATTAAGCTTCTATATAAGCCAACTATAAGCCAACATCTGCATTTGTTCTCTTTGGCACTATAAGTTTACACAGTTCTTACTTCACAGAACATGTAAAAAACATGGTCTGGGTCTCAAAGGGTTTACAGTGTACAGTTACTCAGACAAATGCAATACATGGGGAAATATTCAATACATGAGGTATGGAGACATAGAACCCAATCCTGTAAACCTTTATTCAGATGAATAGTTGTGCTGAATGTGTTTGACTTTAATGACACTGCACACAGGAGTATAGAATTGCAAGATCAGGCCCAGAATTGGTGAAATGACCAGTGTAGGAAGACTTCACCAAAAAATAGTGAGTTTTAGGGAGGAAAAAGAAAGTGTTTCAGATGTAGAATTCCTTTTGCATGTATTGCTTTATGATAAAAGATTGAAAACAAAGAGCATTTCCTTAAGGATCACAATGCTCAGTAGTTCTCAGAATTCATTTGCACAAACTCCCATGGGAGCAACAAAGACACAGAGAATGTCAGCATCCATTAAGCTGGAATGGGCATCTGCAACCAAAGTGGTGTTGCAAAGAGCCTGTCCAGTGACATCAGCATAACTACAGATGTTTGTTTGGAATCCTACTCTACAGCAGATTTTAGATTTTCTTCAGCATCAAATTTCAATTGATATGAAATTCCATACAAAATGTTGCATCCACATTTTCCATACAAAGGATGCTATCAAGTAACTCTCTATTTCTCATGTGTAAATATCTTCTTTAAAATGTATAAATATATTTTCTAAGCCGATAATTTCCCTTTTCATTTGACAAACTATAATTTTCTTCACCGTGTTTTAATTAGGCCTGAAATCAACGAATTCCAGTTAAAAAGTGCTTTTTGTCAACAAATCTTTGGCTAAAGTCATGATCCACCCTAAGCTGGCTCATTAGCTTCTGCAGGAGCATCAGATCCCTCCCTCCCTCAGGCCTTATCTACACTAAAACTTTATAGCCAGCTGCACGGGTGCATTTACCACAATGTTATGTAACAGTTTGATGAAGCATACAAGTTGAGCTATTAAACTTTTCTAGTTTTATTATGTGTTGCCCTGAAATCATGATAGAGTATAATGTACTGTAGCACTGAAAGATTCCTCTTGTTAAAAAGTCTTCTTAAAAATCTTACTAAATATACAAAAACTGTATTGTGTGGATCCGAGATTAATAAGAAACTTTTACTGACTCTCTTTAGGACTGGCACACTGAATCTAGTGCAGGGGTGGGCAAACTTTTTGGCCCGAGGGCCACATTGGGTTTACAAAATTATATGGAGGGCCGGGTAGGGAAGGCCCCGCCCACAATCTGGCCCCCTCCCACTTCCCGCCCCTGAGAATCCCTGACCCATCCAACACCCCCCCACACCTTGTCCCCTGACTGCCCCTTCCACAGACCCCTAACCACCAGGACCCCACCCCCTACCCAATTCTCCTGCTCCCTGTCCCCTGACTGCCCCAATCCCTATCCACCTTCCAAACCCCTAACCACCACCCCAGAACCCCCCCCCCATCCAACCCACCCTACTCCCTGACTGCCCCCTCCAAAGCCCCCCCCCCCCCCAACCACCACCCTGGAACCCCCCCATCCCCCCTCTTACCACAGCTGCTGGAGGGGGGCAGCATGCAGCCCCAGCCCCCAGAGTGCTCCCCGCGCAGCGCGGCTCTGGGAGAGGGGCCAGCGTGCAGCTGCGGCTCCGGGGGAGGAGGACAGTGCGCAGCCCCAGCCCCCAGAGTGCTCCCCGCGCAGCGCGGCTCTGGGAGAGGGGCCAGCGTGCAGCTGCGGCTCCGGGGGAGGAGGACAGTGCGCAGCCGCGGCTCCTGGGAGGGGCCACCACACAGTTCCAGCCCCCAGAGCGCTGTCGGCGTGGCTCCGGGGGAGAGGCTACTGTGCAGCCCCGGTCATCGGAGTGCTGCCCCTGTGGCATGGCCCGCAGCGGAGGGCCCGCAGCGGAGCCCGGGCTGTGCAGCTCGGGGAGAGGCAAGGGGCAGCCCCCCGCCGCGGGCCGGATGGGACAGTGTCGCGGGCCGGATGTGGCCCGCGGGCCGTAGTTTGCCCACTCCTGATCTAGTGGCTGATCCTTACCCAATAATCTTCTTTGTAGGCAAGGGTGACACGGAGTAAAGAAAATGGACTGTCTTTCACAGGAAGAAAAATAATAAGCTTGGCTATAACACAGATCTGAAAGTGATCTTAATATAAATTGCACGAGGAAAAAAATCAGAGCAAAATAAACTTACTTAAACTTGTAGCTTTCTCGTTTATTATTGACAAATCCATCTGCCAAGTCACGTGGCACAATAATCTCTAAACTGGATGCTGACTTCTCATCTTCACCAACTGAAAAAATCTGCAAAACAAAATGTCTTCAGCAATAGAACTGTGGTTTGTACCAGGGCCCTATCATCTTGATGTGTTTAACTGCATCATCTCATTAAGATCATATACAGGAATGTAATCAGAATTCCATAATGACAGAAAGCCCACTTTGCCCTCCTTCAAAAATGTAGCCCTTGCCATTTGAGCTACAGGGGATTCAGCCTTACCCAGCAGAGAACTGTCTCTCTTTCACCCACCCACCCACCCCAGAATAAGATTTCAAACTATCTAAATGCAATTAGACACCAAGTCCCTTGATAAAATTTGCTTAATAAAACCACTTTCAAATATCTAACCAAAGAGTTATTTTTAAAAAAAAAAACTGAAGTAGTGTTTATTGTGTGAGACTAATAAGGCACTCATCAGGTAGTTTTTGGACCACAATTTAAGGAGCTTGGGGTTTATTGGAGGGAGAGGGGAGGAAGGGGAGGTTGTTTTTTAAAAGAGATTTATGGCAAAACCTACATACCACTTCTGAAAACGTTTTCATTAAAACTTTTTGTTTTTCATTTCAATGACGGTGAAATATTTCAGCTCAAGCATTCACTTCCAATATCCACAATGATGGTTTCATTAAACCAGCTTCCTGAAAGTATGTGGAAAATCAGCACCTTGCCCCCAGAAGTCACCAGCTTTTCTAAAGTCCAGTGTAGTTTTTGAAGGCTCCCTTGAACACCCGATGGTTGGGGGCTTCCTACTCTCCGCCGGGCCACTGAAAATCATCCCGGCGCTGCAACAAGTCCTCCTCTTCGGCAGCAAGTACAACACCGCTGGGAGCGGGGGGAAGCTCAAGCCTGGCAACCAGCCTCAGGAACTAGGAATAATGAAGGGGAACCTCAAACAGCTCAGACCCCTGCCCCCAGCGGGACCTCCCGGGCTGCCCTCTGCGTGCCCGTCCCCACCCACCTCGGGCTGCCTGCACTCGGGTCCGCCGTCTGCCCCCCGAGCATCCTGCCCCCCTCTCCGCCCCCGGGCTGCCCCACGACACCCAGGTTGGCTGCAGCTCGGCCACCTTCCCCGCGGGCACCTACCCCCGCCTGCTGCCGCCTGGCCAGGGGCTTCACCCGGGCATAGATCTGGATCGTCTGTTTCACCATCGCCCCGCTCATCGAGGGGGGAGGAGGGAGACTAGGCCCTGCATAGCAACGGTAACCAAGAACGCTACCCAGTATGCGCTGCGCCAGGGGCGGTGCCGGGGCGCCGTCAGCGAGCTACGCATGCGCATTTTAGAGAGGCTGCCTGCCGCCGGTGCCTGTTTCATCCCGACTTCCCCCGGTCCAATCAGCGGGCGGCGTTTCGTCGCTGGGATTCTCACTACCAGCTCAGACTGCTGGCGTTTTACACTCACTTCGCACGATGTACCTGACAACCCAAAGGTTCAAGGCAATGGAGAATCAGGCCGCCTTCTGGCAAATAGGATCGTGGCACGGATCCCTCCCTATTATTTAAATGTTTTTGTAACGATTGAGAAGCGAACATTCCTGAACAAAGAATTTTGGAAGTTAGCCGCGTTTCTCAACCTTTTTGATACAGGGTGTAAGAAAAGGTTAAAATATAGGAAAATGTCTTACTGAAGCTGTGTAACTAGCTCTGGGCTGCTTTAAGTTCTTTTCTTGTGTTATGCATTCCTGAAGGCACTACTGGGCCTCACAGGATTCAAACTCATATCTTGTCCTGTATATTTCATATGTTTGTCTTACCACGTATGTTTTAGCTCATATCTGCATGTATTCTTACCCCATATGTACCATTTCATGATAGGAACTTTGTGTTTGTATGTCTTGTTCTTTCCAGATAAATAAGTAAATAGATAGGAAACAACGTCATGTTTTTCACCTGTTAATTTGCATGAGGCCCTTCTTGCCTCCTCCTCCATGTAAAGAACCATATAAAAAGTCTTGTAATGATGTATGAGGGGAAGCCATAATTTGAGAGCTATCTCTGTGGCTTCACTTCGCTAGCGAATAAACTTTTGTATTCAAGCTTTCTCCAAGGCCTGCCTGTTCTTTGAAGGTAAATTGGGACACCTCCAAAGGAAACGAGCCATTTGTGCAATAAGGGGACCAGTGTGCTGCCTTCCTAAACTGTGTCAGGGAGATCTCAGGGACTGGTGCTGGTCCATGGTCCAGTTGAAAAACACTTGAGTTAGAGGACACCCATCTTTTGAGGTCCAGCATCTCAAGAGCTCCATGGACTGGAAACACTTTGACAGAGAAGTACACGTTTGTAGGAACAGTAAACTTCCTCAAGCACTAGCCTTGGAGCAGTATGCAAACAGCTATTTCTCCTCGTAGTGTTCTTTTGAAAGGAGTTGTGCATAGGGTCAGATGGGACACCTGTAATAGTAAACAATATGTTGAAGAAGCAGCCCGCTATCAAAACCATTTTAAACATGCCCTTAGGAAAAAATGAAACTCTTATTTCTGAGAATAAAATTTGTACATAACATCATGTTTATGTGTACCATGTTATTGAGAATAAATGTACATTACCTGTAAAATGGTTTCAGTCTAAGCTGAGTCCAAAGAGATCAAACTCTGTGGAATAGGACACTTACTGCCCCCGACTGCCCCCCTCAGCCCCCAAACCATCAACCCCCCTGCTCCTTGTCCCCTGACTATCCTCTCCTGAGACCCCCCCACCCCTAACCATCCCCCCGAGGACCCCACCCTCTATCTAGGCCCCCTTGCTCCTTGTCCTATGACCACACCCTCTTGAGACCCCCCCCCCCACCCTAACTGCCTCCTCAGGACCCCACCCCCTACCCAACTCCCCCCACTCCTTGTCCCGGACTGCCCCGACCCCTATCCACACCTCCCTGCCGCCTCCTGACAGACCCCAGGAACTCCCATGCCTACCCAACCCCTCTGTTCCCCATCCCCTGACTGCCCCCACAGAACCTCCACCCCATCCAACCACTCCCTGTCCCCTGACTGTTCCCAGGACTCCCTGCCCCTTATCCAACCCCCCGGCCCAGCTCCCTTACCAGGCTGCTCAAAGCAGCGTGTTTGGAGGCTCTAGGGTCCGCTGGAGCTCACAGCCCTGCCCCTTTACCATGTCGCTCAAAGTGGCAGGAGCTCAGGCCCGCCTGAGCCTGCAGCGCTGCCCTGGATCAGTGGGCAAGAGTGCTGGCAGCACGGGGCACTAAAGCTCCAGGAGAGGGGGAGAAGGTGCGGGGAGCCTCCCCAGCTGGGAGCTCAGGCGTGCCGGACAGGATGGTCCCACGGGCCAGATGTGGCCCACAGGCCATAGTTTTCCCATGCCTGGATTAGATTCTCCCCTACAACCTCATTGACTTCAATAAAAGTGCATAGATGCACAAGAATACAGAACTGGCCCTGTACCTTTAATAGCTTGTTAAAGGAATACCTTTCTTTGAAGTGGCAAAAGTGGGTCTCTCAGTAAAGAAGCAACAGACACTCCTGTCCCCTTCATTAGAGAAAAAAGGCTGTTATGTCTAACCCAGCCTCCTGAAAAAGCTCTTAGAATACACTACTTGATGATAATTTCTCATTGAGAGAATAAAAGCTATTTTTTTTCATTGTAGAAGAGCAAGGTGCCCATTTAGGAGGAGGAATTAACCCTTTCACTTTCCCCTGAGTCTCCACACCTCATCATGCTACCAATTGATCATATCCGTGGCAGGGTTCACCAGACTTGAATTTCAATGGGGAACTTAAAAATATCTGCAACTATATGTGCAATTTTGGGGAGAGAATAGCAGATTTTCACCCTTTAAAATGACATGAGGCAGAATGGTGAAAAAGAGACAACAGTGACGAGTCTGCTCAACAGCAGATTCCCTACTTTTCTCCCTCCACCACTACAAGGTCATAGGTCAACAAGAGGGGAAAAGAATAGATCCAACCCTCAGTCCGGGACAAGAAGATGAGGGAATTGGAATGAAAACCCAGAGTCTGTCAAACAAAGTGATCTGACTCTCTGATGATGCAATAGGAGGAAGTAATATTAGAGTTGGAAGAGGAGCCTGCTGCTAGATACAGGTGCACAAAGCCTGTGGGGAAACTGTAGGGACTCTGAGGTGGGGATATATGGAAAGAAGCTTTTTCAGCATCAGGATGACAGTGTAGAGAGTTCCAATGACCCAACAGACTACAGAACTGAGTCTTGCCCAATGGAATCTGTAGGTGATACTTAATTTTCCTCAAAATAATTTTCCTCAACTAGCTGCAGCACCCTAAACAGTAGGCTCGAGAAGCCCTAGCTCTCCTGTGGACTTAGTGTTTTGGGGAATTTAGGGCTTTCTTTTCTGTCAGCTGTAGTAAATCATCCTTTTGTTTGAGGTATATGCCAGACTGCTTATTGGAAATGTACCACATGATTAAGTCTAGTAGCTGAAGAGCCTTCAGCTCTTGCTTATGAGTTTGGGTACACCTATCATACTATCAACTACTGTTTTTGAAAAAAATTCACTCCATCAGATGAGGATATTATAGAGTTGCAGCTTGTATATAAGTTCCAATTTCTGGTACTTTTATGTTAAAAAATGCCCACAGAATTTTGAATGAGTAGTTTAACTATTGTAACTAATCATCTCTTTGGCTCCTCTATTTTTCATCTGATTAAAAAGTAATCTGGATCACAATATATACTGGAAACTGGAAGTTCAGGGATGATATTCCATGATGTCACCTAGCAACCTAATGTGCCTCCAAATAAACAGCCTGGTAAGTTTCATAGTAGCCCAAACTTTTTTTTTTTTTTTTTTTGAAGTTTTACATTTAATAGTCTTTACTTATTCTTGGCAACTACCATGATTCTTTGGCTGGGATAATGATTAGAAGCTAGAACACTAAAATCTTTCCATGGATCAGATGGATGGATGCAGGGCCAAAGCTCTTCTGTCAAAGGCTGAATTTGTCTGTTATCCAACTCCTGGAAAACCTGGTGCTATTTGTGGGTCTTCTACATGGCCAGACAACCTCTTGTCCCTTTTTAAATGAACAATATTTAAAATATTAAACTTGGCTTTTGGACTAAAGTTCAAATGCAACAAGTTTAGCATCTGATGCAAACTCTATGAGGGACTACAATCTGTATTTGTAGAATAGGGTGACCAGATGTCCCGATATTTAGCCTTTTGTCCTGTGTCCCGACTGGTGTATGATCAGGACGCCAATTGTCCCAATAATCGTTTAAGGAAGTGAGCAGGAGGGGTGAGTAGGCGAGTGGTGGTGGGTGGGTAGGCAAGCGGCCGGGTGGAGCAAGCCAGCAGATGGCTGGCCGGCTGGCGGGTGGGGTGAAGACATGAACCGGTGGGTCGGGGAGGGAGGATGAGGAGTGAGCAAGTGGCCGGCCAGTGAGCACACAGGCGGGGGAGGGTGAAGAGGACAGCAGCGGGCCAGGGAGTGAGGGTGAGCCAGCGGCAGGCAGGGGGGTGAGCAGCGGAGGGTGAAGAGGTGAGGAGCAAGCCGGATGCAAGCCGGCGGGCAAGCCGCTGCAGGTGGGTGAGCAGCAAGCCAGTGGGCGAGCGAGCAGTGAGCCAGGCAGGTGTGAGGAGGCAAGCTGGAGGGCAAGTGAAGAGGCAGGCAGTGAGCCAACGGAGGTTCTCGGGGTGGTCATGGGGGTTTCTGGCCGGGGAGGTAAGAGGAGGCATGTGGTGGGTGGGGGACTAAGGAGGGATGCAGCAAGCCAGCAGCAGGCTAGCGGGTAAGAGTGCGATGGCAGGGCCGAGCAGGGAGGGCGCGGGACCTGGGGTAGGGTGGAGGCGGAGTCTGGGAGGAGCGGGGATGTACTGTGGGCAGGGCCTACGGCACCCCAATGTGTCTCGATATTTTACTGCTGTGATCTGGTTACCCTATTGTAGAAGGGACTTGAAAATTTGGGGGTGGGAGCAGTTGGAGGGTGAAGTAGTACTGGTACTCTCCACAAGCTCCACTCATAATCCAAAACTTCACCCACCATCCCAGAATATTTAGGTATTTTAGCTGAAATGTTCATCAGCGAAATAGTTAACAGCATTGACATTTAAATTGTCAACAGCAGAGCCTGGTATTAACAGCCCACTGAGAGGAAATGGGATAGTCCACCCCCCTTGTCAAACTATTGTTACATTCTGTCTCTTTGAAGACAAAGCTACATCAATGCGCCTGTAATGGTTATGTCTGGCAAGTGTCTTGAAATATCCCTCCTCTGTTGTCCATTTCATGGTATTCTTACCAAACACATTCATATTTTTATAAAAATTTATGTATTGTTAGACAAAGCCAAGACTGGGAAAATCTTAAAATACTCTAAGTGCTTTTTTATTTTTATTCATTTTGGAATTTTTATAAAGTAAATGAAAAACACATGAAAGAATATGGAGCAAAAGAAGGGACTCCGAGGACTCTGCTTCAGCAGCCAATAAAATTTTTGGCTGAAGATTTTTTTTTTCCTAAATGATCAACTGAGTCCCCTGTTGGAAACTACATTGATAGTAGGTTTAAATTAACACCCTTTTACTGCTGTGCTGATGGTATCTGTATTGATTCCTCAACTCAAGCACTCCACCCCATGCAAATTTCTTACAGTGGTTCTCAGCTTTTTCATAATGGGGACCAATTTCTAAAATAAATATCTCTCTGTGAAACTTCCCATTCCAATCCCCAGTTCTGAACCTTCTCCTTCCTTGGGAAACTCTAGTGCAGGGTAATCCTGGGCAGTAAAGGCTATAGTTGTCAGTCTGAGAACCAAAGAGATCTGCAAGTTTCTGTCTGTGTCCAATGGCCTCAATAAATAATCCACATGTGGCAGGGTGCTGGCCAGGAGTGTCTGAGCCAGCCCTGCCGCCCCTTTAAGAGGGAGAAAAGCCCTCTGCAAACCTCCCTGGCAGGAAGGCTAATTAGCCACCTGAGGTGCAGGCCAATCAGCCTGCATGAGTTGCACCTGGCAGCCTCCTCTGGGGGGAAATAAGGCTGCCAGGAAGGAAGCCCAGGAGTGGTGGTGGTGGCATGAGCTATCCAGGGGTGTGGGTGTGTCCAGAGCTGTGTATTAATGGTAGGGTCCTGCACTGTAAATTAAAGAGCACTGTTTGGAGCAAAAAAGGGTTTCCTGCCTGTTCCTGACAAGGGGTGAGAGAGCGATCTGTCACACATATTATATTCATTACAAGATAAATCTGTCTCTTCTCTTCCATGAAAATGACAATCTATCAACCTCAGCAAAGGACTGAGGAATGTTATTATTCTCAATTTATTATTTTGAATATCGTAGGACCTAAAAGCCTTACGTGGTGATGCTGTCCACAGTGATAAAGAAATTAGGTAGTGGAGAGTGCCTGGTGGAGAAAAGATTAGGAACTCTGTTTTAGCCATGTTGGGCTTGAGCTGCTGTCTAGACACCCACAGAGAGAGAGAGCTTGAGACTGTAGTTTGGACAGAAGGAGGCAGCTCTGGAATAAAGAGGTAGATTGGTGAGTCTTCAGCATAGTTGATTATAGTTTGTCAATGAAATTATCCAGAGATAAGGTGTAAAATGAGATGAGAATGAGATCATGGACAGAGCCCTGTGGAACCTCCACAGAAAGTTAGAGGAGTATGAGGAGGATCCTCTGAAGGAGCAATTAAAGAGGAGAGGACAGGACAGAATCATGGAAGCCAAGGGAGGACAAGATTTCAGGAAGAAGAGCATGATCAGTGGTGTCAAAGGAAGTGGACAGGTCAAGGAGGGTGAGGCTGGCATACTAGTTCTGAACTTTGTCTAAGAAAAGGTCATTAGTGATGTAGTCTATAGGTAAACAATAGGCATAAGTTAAGGCAGTAATGCAATGAGCCTACAAGCTTCAAAGTCTGTAAAACAATAGCTTAGCTAAATTTATCAAGGCATAAGGCCCCAAAATCCTTGGCATAAGTAGTTAATCAGGAGTAACTCTAGATCGTAAGGTATCACAAAAAATAATAATGTTGTAATACTTAAACTGCTGACAGGACACCACAAAATGCTAGGTTATACCACTTTGGGATATTTTAAAGTCAGGAACATCTGTAGATGTGGGACCACAAAAATATCATGGTAACTTATTGACATATATGCTAATAAGCTGGAGGTAAATGGACAGGTAACCTCTGGGACAAGGGCACCCCAATATTAGTAGGGTTAGGATATACAAAATAAGGAAATGGGGATGAAACCCCGTACTGATGAAAGGGAGAAAGCATGGTTGCTGGAGAAGCAAAAGGTTGAAGAGACTAGAGAAAGTTTGTATTGTAAGGGGAAAGAGCCAGAGGAGAGTGAGAGGGTAAGGAAAAGAGCAAGGGAGAGGTTTGAGAGTAGGTGCAAGGGATTTCAGGAGATGGGATGAGGTCAGTAGGGCAAGTGGAAGGGTTACAGGAGAGCAGATAAGAAACTTCTGCATCTGTGACAGTGGAGAAGGAGGAGAAAGTTGTAGGAGAGGAAGGGAAAGCACAGAGGGGCAGAGGAAGGTCACATATTTTGCCAGTTTTCTCTTGGAAGAACTTGGTGAGATGCTGTGCCGGGAAAAATGTGGAGGGAGCAGGAGGGAAGGGTTTGAGTCAAAGGCTGCTGGGATGGTGGGCATGAGATTCAATTAAGTTGCAGAAGCAGTGTTGTTACACTAAGAAGAGGGCAGAACTGAAGGAGAAATATTCAAAAATGTCCCTGCTATAAGAGCACAATTGAAACTAAGGAGAGACATGCACCCTGCACTTAAAATCTGATGTAGAGCATCAGTTGCAATGAAAACATGAGTATATGTGTATGGTTGTTGGGGCCATTACGGATATAATAATAGCTCCTTGTACATTTCTAGTACCTTCCATCCAGGATGTCAAACACTAATAAATTAACCTTACAGAGGGTGCTTACCCCATTGCAAAGAAGAGGAAACAGAGGGGCTTTTGGCGGGGGAATTGGGTTTTCCTAAGCTAGAGTGTGGCTTTAATTTATTTCATAATTCTGTGAGTGTTTATGACACATACATTCTGTTACTGAAACACACAGAGTCTTAATGGCTCCTGAAAATAATTCTTACCATACTCTAAAACAGACCGAGGGGAACATCAGCGTAAAAGAAATGTGCAAATTAGAAACGTTCTTAGACTCTTTGAAACAAAATAGAAGACTTTTTATTAAGGCATTTTCCAACAGTGTTTATACAATCTCATTTTTTTTTACGAGGCTACATATTTTAAAATAATGAGGAAAAAAGAATTAGGTTTATTTGGCAACTTCCAACTTTTCTTTTAAAATAAACCAAGTAATGTAGCTCATTCAGGCCCCAAGTGCCAAGTATATTCAGTGCTGAGTGATTTTGTCATATGCTAGTACTGTGTGTCCAGTCTGGTAGTTGAGAAATCCTATAAATGGGTAACAGTTGATAGTCAGGGACTGTAGACATCCTTTGCTTGCCACTGTATAGAGGCAGACATTCTGTCTGATTTGCCAGTGGTCAAAAAGACGACTCCTAAAAAAACCTTCATTTATTTACCTAACTTTAACTTTGCATCTCTATCCTGACCACTAACCTTCCTTCAGAAAGACAGCAGGAGGGTGTCCAACTGCGCACCCAGTCACTGCTGAGAACTTTTGCTTCTGGGGGCATTCTGCACCCAAAAATTTAAAATTATACACCAAAAAAATAAAAATTCTGTGCACAGTGTTTTAATATTCTGCAAATTTTATTTGTCAGAATAACCCTACATAATCTCTCCAGTTTCAATTATTTTGGTAATTTAATTTGGTATTTTGGTAACAATAGGAAGGCATACAAAAATTCTCACAGGAGTAGACAAACCAGTTTCTGTTTCTCTGCCCCCTTCCTGCCTCCCAGAGCCCAGCTGTGGTGCTACCCCAAGCCAATACACCTCAACCCCCTCATCCCCAGGGCTCTGCTGCGGCGCCCCCTCAACCCAGATACCCATGCCCTGTCCCGCCCCCCCAAGCCCAGCTGCAGGCCCCCCCTTGCTCAGACACCCATTCCCCTCCTTCCCCAGAGCCCAGGAATCTAGAGAGAGAAACAGCCAGGTGCTTGGTCCCAGGCTTGCACAGAGTTTCCTGTTTGCTACCCTCTTCTTCCGTCAGGGCATGCTGGGAACTACAGCTACCAGGAACCCTCTTGCTCCCTCTTCTCCTCCCCCCCACCCCCCAGAAATATCTTCTATGTGCAAGGTGAGCTCTGCTGAGTCCAGTGGCCCCTGGTGGCGGCTAGGAGCACTGCAACCCATTTGTGTAGAGGGAAGGAAATTCTGTGTGCACATTAATTTCTGCAAAATTCTGCACTGCATAGTGGTGCAGAATTCCCCCCAGGAGTAAACTCTGTTGTCCAGGGTGCTTATACTGTATATGAGTCATTAGGCCAAGGGTTGTAAAGGTATTTTGTGATGCTACGTTCAGTGTCGCAACTCTTAACTGCTTTAGGAGCCTAAATCTGATTTCAAAAGGGATTTGGGAACTTGAAAAAAAAACAGTTAACAGATTAGTTGGTCACCAGTCATATTGATCACTGTGCCTCTTGCCCTACCCATTGTCTTGTCTATTTATACTAAGTTCTTTAGTACAGTGCCTAGGACAATGGGGCCTTGATCTTAGAATCTTACGGGTGGGCTACACTACATGAATAGCATAGCTGAAGTAAAGTACCTTAGATCAACTTACCTGGCCATCCCCGTGGCAGCAGATCAACCATGGCTGCTCCCCCACGACTCTGCTTATTCCTCCTGCCGAGGTGGAGTACAGGTGTCAATTCGGGGGTCGCTTTATCGTGTCTCATCTAGACCCGATCTGGTGGGTAGTATAGCCATACACAAAGACCCATGATTTGGCATGGCTGGTCCCTGGCACTCCTCCAATAAACAATGGTTTGTGAAGTAGCCAGGGATCACAAGTGCAAGATATGGTTAAAGATGAAGTGACTTTGGGGCAAAATATTGCAGAATCATTAGCCAAATCTTTATGTCCATTCATGGCCTAGAGCAGGGCTGTCATGTTTCCCCTATGAAATATTTCCCCTAAAAGACACGTTGATATGGAGAAAGATCCAGAAGGAGTCAGTGCAGAGTATAATGTGATGAGTGATGATAAAAGAGGAGGCCAAGGAAGTGTTATTTAGGTCCTGTACATAAGCAAGAGGGGCTGTAGTTCAGTAGATGTGGGCAGTTGTTAATAAGCTTAGGGCTTGATCCTGCACTATAGCAATCAGTGAGAATTTCACCATTGACCCTAAATAGCAGGATCAGGCCCTTAATAACATACAGTGACAAACAATGGTTGAAAGGTCTGTCTAGCCTCTTGGAACAAGATTAGACTAGATGATTATTCACTGTGCACATTATGAAATGGAGCTCTAGAACATTACTGATGAAAATTGGATCGTTGTGGGATGAGCACTTTAGAAACAAAATGATTTCTTATTGCTATTATGTCTCAATCAATTCTGTAAAGTAACAATTATTGAAATATTCCTGTTATGTGTTATGTGTCTATCAGAATTCTCCTCCAATGCATATAAAATTACTTAATGAAGATCGGCTTGCAGGTTTGTTATCTTCACATCCAGCTCTCAGTCCAACCCACCTTTTCCGTGGGCTTCTTGCCACACTCCCTTTTCTCTATACTGTTGATGTTATTTAGAAGTGAAATATGGAAATATCCTCAGTTTATAAAATAATCTAACAACCCTATGTTGTGTTTTTCTGTTATTAATGGGTAGTAAATGCAAACATGAGCTAACAAAGGGAAAAGGATAAATACACTTAAGCCAGACCAATTCCGAGGGAAATAATGTAAAGGCTTGTCAAACAAATCTTCAAAGACAGAAGAATGATTATTTCCCATAGATCCATTGTGTATACTCTGGCATTGTAACTTTTGCTTTATATAATATTTTGTTCAACTTGAGTGATAACATCGACAGATCTCAAAGAGATTGATAAATTTTAATTAAATCAGACTTGCAACCCCTTTCAGGAAAAGAAGCTTGTCAAAATATTTGTTATCAACAAAGGGTCAGATCTTTGTTTCTCCCTGCCCCTGCTCCCTAGCATCACAAATCTGAAAAACTGGCATAAGCAGCTTCCTGAAGATTACCTACCTTCTCTTGTGACCCCCATCCTGGAACATCATTATGCCCAGTAATTCAGGCTGCTGGAATGGGTCTTGGGGGCTCTTCCAGCTGAGTGTAATTTAAAGTAGCCCTCAGCTGGCTTCAGGATTGGGAGGGATGTAAGAGTAGCTTAATGCCACCTTTTCACTCTCTCAGATGTCAAGCACAGCACCAGAATAGTTCCGGATCTGGCTCAGTACATTCAATGACTTTAGCCCTTTATTTTGGTTTACAAATTTTAGTAAGTTGTTTGTAACAAGAATTCAGTTAATTATTCAGTCATCAGAATTCAAACATTCAAGCTTTTTAACTGGTCATCTCACTCATAGAGCATATATATTATCTGATTGGCTGACTTAGCCTTTATTAACTACTGCCTCAGGTCAAAATAGACTTTGTTTCATCTCAAAGCTAACCATATTTCTTGATTACACCTCATTTACAGGCTTGAAATTTATTTTCTCTAAAAATAAAATTTTGCTTACATGAGAAGTTAACAAAATAATCCATCCAAACAAAACTCTGATTCAGAGTTCACAGATAGACTTGGAGATACATTCCCCCAAATTCACTCCATAGTAGAAAATGTCTGTCTCTAAGGGTGTGGAAACAGAGCTACTGAACAGTTAAAACACTTGTCTAAGATTTGCCTGTGACAGATATAGGAATAGAATCTAGATCTTCTGTCTCTCAGCTTTCCTTCCATGCACAATTCAACAGAAAATCAAGGATATAAAGAAAAAAAAGCAGTGATGAAAACTATTGAAGGTTTAGCAAAACACAACCTGCCTTGGGAGGTTGTGGAAGATCCATCACTGGATGCTTTCAAAAGGAGGCTGAATAACCATCTGTCTTGGATGGTTTAGACATCATAAATCCTGCATCTTAGACTAGATGACCTTTGCAATCCTTTCTCACCCCATAGTTCTATGATTCTATCTCTCTAAAAATACCAGGATTCAGTATTTGTATTACATTATTATGATCTTACAATAGTGAGACCACAGTTAAAATTGCATCAGAAATTGTATTTACAGAGTCTGTTCCTCAGGGCAGGCCTATACTAGAAGCGCTACATGGATGCAGCTGTGCTGATGCAGCTGTGTTGCTGTAGTGCATCTGGTGAAGATACTGTATGCCAATGGGAGCGCATTCTCCTGCCAGCATAATTACTCCACCTCTGTGAGAGGCAGAAGCTATGTCGGCAGGAGAGCATCTCCCGCTGTCATCGTGCCAGTGTGGACAGTGCTTAGGTTGCTGTAACTTGGGTCGTTCGGGGTGTGTGTGTGGGTGTGTGTCTTTTTCACACCTCTGAGCGATGTAAGTTAAATTGATTTAAGCCCTCAATGTCTCACTGTTTTTTGGAACCCTTTTTTGTAAACATATCATACTGAATTTGAACCAAATTTCAGCCACTAATTCAGATGTGTGTGGAATGATCTCTAATGTGTATCCTGTGTTGGCATGTTAGTTTTTAGAAAATTTGGGGAAACAAACACAAGAAAAGTATGATTTTACCCCCCCCCCCCCACAGCTCCATGTCTGCTGCCTCTGATTACTGCCTAAGCATTAACATTGTGACAGAGATATGGTGACCAGATGTTCCGATTTTATAGGGATAGTCCCGATTTTTGGGTCTTTTTCCTATTACCCCCCACCCCGATCCCGATTTTTCACATTTGTTGTCTGGTCACCCTAGACAGAGATAATTACTCTCATCACTCACTCCCTTAAGTTCATTTGTATACCTGGGGAGAGTCACTATTGCCCTAGTTTTCATGGCAATGGCTGCCTTTGATAACTGATTTCCCTCAGACTGCCATAGCATTGTTGCAGAGAAGGGTCCCTGCAAGAGCTGTAATGAAAGCAGACTGGGTTTGGATACACCCTGTTTTGTTCCTTTGGGTTTGTACTGGGGTAAGTTACACCATTTCCTTATAAATGGTAATTGTTTGCGATTTTCCACAAAAAGCTTTACAAGAAAATAAGCTACAAAATTCCAGCTCCTTTTCAAGGATATTGGTTACCTGCTTCTTACAGAAGAGGGGTTGGGGGTGGCCTATGGCTTTCTGAATATTTACCTCTTTACAAAACAGGAAATTATAGCTATGAGTACAATTAAATAACCATGTGTCATTTAGAAGTTACAGTCAAACTGAGGTTGTTGCCCCACCATTTCCACAGTGTGCCTACAACCTTGCTGTACTGAAGTCGAGCAGGGAGAGCCTCCACAGACCATTACTCGAAAGTATGCAGGGAATTGCAAAGTCAACCTGCATGGGCTGTCCACAGCCTGGTACTCCCCCTCTTTCCACAGCAAAAAAATGGCCCTTCTGTAGTTTGTATCCAAGGCGGGGTGCCTGGAAGGATTTCACTTTCTATGGATAATAGTACTGAAAATCAGTCATCTTTGAGTTGGAAGGCAGCAACCTTCCAAGGATTAGACATTTAGGTCAGGGACATTAAGGAAAAAAGCTACTCCTCTTATAAGAGTTGTATCTCCGCATACTGTACCTCTCTTATAAAAAAGTGCCATGAAAGGTATTCCTTCCCTCTTACCTCGTCCTACACATAGATGCTGTGATGGGGTGTACCAATCCCGCACTACTGAGGCA
The DNA here is from genome assembly GCA_032164245.1 of Sternotherus odoratus. Taxonomy (NCBI): domain Eukaryota; kingdom Metazoa; phylum Chordata; order Testudines; family Kinosternidae; genus Sternotherus; species Sternotherus odoratus. The sequence goes on from JAVMKO010000003.1 coordinate 122,814,822, forward strand.
AGGGTTAAGGAGCTGTTCTGGGCCTAAGAGGCCACACCACCTCACCTGTGCTGGGCATGCTTCCAATGAAAGGAGCATTTAAAAGGGAATGACTCAGCTAGTCTGGATGGACCAGGGAGGAGAACAGTTGAGTGCAGCAGACTCCTGCTGGGAAGCTGCCAGGACTCCACACTGCTAGGACTGAGCCTCATAGCAAAGCCCCTGAGAGCCAGCCAACCATGAAAGTGAAGGGTGATGACTCACCAGGTGCAGTGGGAGAGAATGTGGAGACAAACTGGAGGGACACACAGGAGGGATCCCACGTTCAGCCCATGATGATGCTGGAGGGACTGGAACAAATGTAGGGAGTGACCTAGACAGTGGGTTTTGGGTTATCAGGCCCTGAGCCCTCTATGAAGGCAACTGTCCTGAAGGGCCCTGAGTCAGAACTGAATGGATTAGGGTGGGCCTGGGTTCCCCTATTCCTCCCCAGTCTTGTTAAGAAGCAATGCTACTCCTGAACTGTAGCAGCTAGGCAGAGCAGCCTTTGGACTCTTGCCAGTGGGCAGTGCTAACTTGGGCTGTAACAGCCAAATAAATCAAGCCTGGAACTCTCACCATTAGTTGTTATGCCTCAGAGTACACAGCCAACCCTTGACGGATGACTTATTGGTGTCATTATGAGTTTCATGAAAAGTTCTTTAAACAGCAACGCATATGGTTATTTATAAAGTAGTCCAAGGAAGGTCCCATATTTAATTTGAATGCTAGTTCTACAATGAATTTAAATTGTCAAGATTGACTTTAAAAATGAAGTAATTTATTTTCAACTCTTTTCTGTGTTAAAACCTGTTCCTTCTCAGAGTTAGGATATCATGGAGGCTTGCAGTTATTACCTTCTGTGCATGTGTTCTTGGTATTTTCCTAAACAAATCTAATTCCTGGAGATCAACATTTTATTCTTGCCTTGTCTGTTTCGACTACTCTGGCCTTCACTGACCTTTCCGCTGTATGCTCATCAATGTTATTCTGAAAACCAATAGAATCAGCATCCCAAAACAGAACAGAGTAGAGAGACATGCACAATTACATGTCACTAATGTTTGGAGTGCTACAAGTGATCCCCCTTTTCTATAAACTAATGTGAGGTACTGTGAATTATTTAACATGATTCTGGTTTTCTAGTGATGTGCACAGACAAAGGTATTTGCACAGACTCTAGCTATTTCTTTAGATTACTGAATAGTTTATACTATCACGATGTTAATGTAGGCAAAGGAGAGTAACAAATGATTACTTGGTTGTTGTTGGCTTTGGCCCATTAGAAACAAATGTCTGAAACCCTGTAAAATAGGGTAATTTGGAAACATGCACGGACTGAGGAGACTTGCTATAAGTTTACTTTTTTAACTTCTCAACCATATATATATATTGTTATTTGTGGTTATGTAAATTTTAGGCTTAGTTCAGAGAAGCTTAAGTACTGAGAGTAATTTACTGTCTTCTAGCACCTTCAATCTGTGGATATTAGAGAATTTTACCAATATTAATGAATTTATCCTCACAACACCCTTTTTGAGTAGGTTAGTGTTGTTATCCCTATTGTGTACATGAAGAAACTGAGGCACAGAGAGGTGAAGTGGCCTGCCCCAGAAGACACAGTAACTCCATGGCAGAACTAATTTATCCTAATCATGGGCTTTGACCACTGTACCAAATTCATCTCAAGTTTAATTATACTGCTTGAACCTCTTGAATTCACAAAATTGGGCTGGAAAAATTGCAGTAACTAACCTACCAAATTTCTGGATCTTCCTGTATCTGGTCAGGCTATAAATCTTCTAAGAACTCTGTTTCATAATATTTCAGCACTTCCCCCTTTCCATCTCAGCAGGAAACAGTGCAAGGAAATCAGAGAAGAGTTAACTAATTTGACCCCGAGAAGATGGATGCATGATTGTAGTGAAAATGTTTGGAGTGACTCTATATTTTACCAGACCAAGTTCGCCCATCCCTTGATTTTATAGGTGTCTCTGGATCTGCTAGAAACTGCAACAGTAGCACAAATGAGACTGATTCAGAAGCACAATTGAAAATATATTGGGGATTGATCTTAGGAAGTGCTAAGTGCACCAACTCCTATTGACTTCAGCCTCTCTCAGTGTTTGCTTATGATCTCACAGGAGCATACCCTAAGATCCAAGGGGCCCATCATCAGACATAGGTTAATGCAATTGAATAATAATAAATACAATTTGTCAAAACATTTTGAAACCTCACAAGGAACCAGTCAAGTTTAAGGTATAGATCTGGATATGTTCTTCTTCAAACCAGGTTGAATAAGTGCATACATACTCCCATGCTCACTCTGGAATATGCCTCTTGTTCTTTCCGTTGGAGTCAGGTTTTAACACCTCTCTTGTTCCCTCTTTCAGTTCCTTAAGCAAGGATACAGTCACCAACTGCAGGCTAAAAAAATGTGATCAGTGGGGCCAAATTCAGACCTGATGTAAATGGGTACCATTCTACTGAAGTCAATGGGCATTACACGTATTTACTGACTCTGAATTTAACCCATGAACTTTTATGCTCTTTCTCTTAGTGTCTCCAGGAAGCTTGTAGCACATACTTGTGGCTACCTGCAATACATTTTCAGCAGCTGTCTCACCCTTTCTTCAGGAGGCTATGAACATATGTGCTCATTATTGTCCCCCCAGGAGGCTCAAGTCTTGCAGCTGTGTAGCCCCAGTACAAAGTGGTAATAACAGTTTAATGCTCTCATTAGCCTCCCTGGGAGTCCTATTACAACCTGCTGTGCAATGTCTTTTTTTTTCTTCTGTCTGCTAGGTAATAATCAGGGCTAGCCTTAAACTTAAGAGACCTGACCCTGTGAAGTATTGAGCATACTCAATGCTAACAGAAATCATTAGGAGGTGAAGGTTCTCAAAACATCTGTGGTTTGAGCCTTAATGTACACTTTTAGATCTGTTATTCTTGTCTCTCCTCTCCAGTGGTCTGATGGTGCCGATCCCAGGTACTTGCTTCCCAGAGAGTCCAGAATCCAAACTTGTATTCTGCAAGCTCTTACCCTACTGTCAAAATCTCAATCCTGCATTTATCTTGCAGGCCTGGTTTTCATCCACCTGAAGAGACACATATCTCAGAGTTCAAAGGTTTTAAGGTTGATCCTTCAAACTATTACTCATGTGAGTAGATTATTGAGCAGATGAGGAGGTTACAGGCCATGATTTTTTGTTTCTTTCCCATGAACTGTCCATGACTTTTACTAAAAATAACCATGATTCAATCGTGGCCTTATACATTTCTGAATATCACTTCTTTACATGTGATGTGTAATGGGAGTGTTGGGCTGGGAGCTAGGAGATCCTGCTATCATATCTCACTTCCTCTATTGACTTGTGTTTGTAAATGTTGTGAAGGGCACAGAATTAATATTGAACAACGTCTCATGCTCCTGTCATAGGAGGCAGGCAAGTATATTTCCCCCACTTTGTAGATGGAGTAACTAAGACTTCACAAATTCAGTGTTAGCAGACCTGGTCATTAAACCTAAATCTCTAATATGGCAGAGTCATGTCTCATTCAGTTAGTTGCACTGCCTTTCAGAATGGATATGCCAAATATATGTGAGTGGCTATGCTGACTGTAACCACTAGACCACACTCTCCTGCACAGCCAGAAATAGAACCCAGAAATCCCAATTCCCAATGTTCTTATATTGTCTAACAAACAGTTCTAAAACTCATTGCCAAAGGGTATGTCACATTACCGTATAATGGCTGCTCCAGACAGAGCATAGCAGCCTCCTATTGCTCACCATTGCTCCTTTCGCTCAAATGGTACAAGTTTGTGTGGTGCTGGGTCTGATGAACAATAAGTGCAGTTTTCTGATTGCACATGATAGAATTTTGATAGTGGGTCTGTTTTCTTTTTAAAAACCTATCCAGTTACATACAAAACACTATGGCAAGAGACCACTAAGGGTGATAAGCCAAGCACTCAAGAGTATGGAAATGCCAGAATTAAAGTTGCCCACACAACTGTACAGTTGCCCCCTGGCATTATGGCAAAGTCTCAGGTTGGTCACATATCATTTTTTCTACAAATGTCCTGCCTCACTTAGTGCACAGGATGAATATCAAAGGTGGCAAAAGGCTGCAAGGAGTGAAAGGGTGGGTTTGTGATTAAAGCTTTGGCCTGACACCAAGAGAGCTGGGTTCTATTCTTGAGTCTGCTACAGTGGTGCTGGATAAAACTGTATCATAATGAGGCTGACATAAGTTTGCATGGGAAGCTATAAATCTGAGATCTAATTTTTCAATCGTTGACTTTGCAATCTTCATATTTTTATGTGGGTTTTGTGTGTAACTAGTTATCAACAGATACTCCTTTCAGGTATGTTGATACAGATCCACTGACTATTGATATACTCACACCTACGTGCACAGAAAAAGTTGTCTTAAAAGTTGTATTAGACTATTGTAGGAAGTGACACCGGATAATAGCTAGTCTAATAAGCTGTGTTGGCTTCCTGGAGACTTTTGAAAATAAATCATCTGCAAGAAGAAAGTCAAAAGACACTGTGCAGTTGAGAATAATTAAATCTGATATGGGCCAAAGGATTCAAACTCTCCATCCAACCCTAGCTCCTCTGATGTTGTGTAACATATAATGAATAATAGTTAACTTGGCATGTCAATGATGGCACCTACATCTGCCTGGTTTTCCTGCATGATTTTTCTCAAGCCATTTCTCTGGCATGTTTTTAAGATCATTGCTTTGAGAGCACTTAGTTCAGTCTGTGTGCAATGAACGCCAAGGGGCTGGTGTCCTACAAAGGTTTCATAGGATCCTGGCCACTCTGAATTCACTCTCTAGTTTTCTGTGGAAAATCACATGAAGCTCAGTTAACTCGGGGAATAACTGGGTGAATTGGGATGTATTACAAAAATGCTGTTTAGTTCTGATATTATCTGTGCAGGATACTTTTCATTCATAGTGGAACACAGGGATCCAGATTCTCTGAGCCACTTGGTTCCCTTTGCACTGCTCAAGCGAGGCAAATGAATCAGAGTCTAGCTACAACTCCCTAACAGAGCCGACAGCTGGCTGCTACACCACCTACCTGCCCATGTAGGGATAATGGCTGGAGTGTGCTGTACTCTTGCTCTCCTCAGGCTAATCTTAAGTCAGCGGTTCTCAAACTGTGGGTCAGGACCCCAAAGTGGGTTGACCAGGGCTGGTGTTAAACTTGCTGGGGCCCGGGGCCAAAGCCCAAGCCCCACATCCCAAGGGCTTCATTCCTGGGCAGCAGGGCTCAGGTTCCAGGCCTCCTGCCTGGGGCTGAAGCCAGTGGACTTCGACTTTGACCTCCCCACCCAGGACATTGTGCTCAGGCTTTGGCCTCACCACCTGGGACCACTACGCGCGCACACACTAAACCCTGTGCACATGGCGAAACACTGTGCGCACACACACTAAACCCTGTGCACATGGCGAAACACTGTGCGCACACACACTAAACCCTGTGCACACAGAGAAACACTGTGCGCACACACACTAAACCCTGTGCACACGGCGAAACACCGTGCGCACACACACTAAACCCTGTGCACACAGAGAAACACTGTGCGCACACACACTAAACTCTGTGCACACGGCGAAACACTGTGCGCACACACACTAAACCCTGTGCACACAGAGAAACACTGTGCGCACACACACTAAACCCTGTGCACACAGAGAAACACTGTGTGCACACACACTAAACCCTGTGCACACGGCGAAACACTGTGCGCACACACACTAAACCCTGTGCACACAGAGAAACACTGTGCACACAAAAATTGGCACAGAAGAATTTTTTTGCACACATGGCCTGTCAAAAATTAGAGGGAACATTGCCTGGGACAGCCGGGCTTGAGCGGGCTCATGCTTTGCTCCCCCCTAGTGGGGTCATGTAGTAATTTGTGTTGTCAGGGTCATGTTGCAATGAAGTTTGAGATCCTCTGGCCTCAAGGCAACCAGAGCTGGGCATGGTACAAAATTGGCTTCACAATCAGGGAGCTGTAGCCAGTTACCTGACATTGTCCATCACATTCTGAGCCCAGCTTCTGCTAAATGCTGCCGTGACTCTGGCCTCACTTATACCAATGTTAATCAGAAATAACCCCATTAAAGTCAATGGGTCTGTCCGCTACCTTTCACCTTTTTCTGATATTTACACCTCAGCAAAGTGTGTATAAAATTCTACCATTCCAATTCCTTTTGCACCCATTTTGCCCAGGTATACATGGTGAGACAAGGGGCAGGGCAGTGGAGAATCAGGCTTTGGTGGTTGAAGATGCAGGAGGCGAAGCCTTCTGTGTCTCTGGCTTGCAAAGCTAACAGCAAAAAGCCTGGTTCAGTGGAGACTCCCTTTACCCTGGAGCTGGAGGTGTAATTTGTAGCTCAGGTAGACAGAGCTGCACTAGTTCAATCAGAGACAGTGTACGAAAAACAGAAGTGTAGCCACAGCAACACGAGTAGGGGGACCTGCTAGCTGCCCTGAGTACAATCCCCTCTGAGAAACTAGAGGTACTCAAGATGGATAGCTCCTCCTCCTGCTCCTATCACCATGGGACACTTCTATTTTTAGCTCAATCAGAGTTGGCATGAGCTGGAATTTCCGCCTTCCGGCTCCATTAAATACATTCCACCATGGCCAACACCTTGTGCTTCCGAGAATAAATGGAAAGCTCTGTGCAGGCTTGCGAGTGCCCTATGCTCACTACCATATGCCACAACTCTGCATTTCCTGATTTATGTGGAAATGAGTGAAACCTGGTAGGTTTCCAAACTGAATTATACACAGGAATAACATCTACAGCTATGCCAGCTAGAGCAAAAAACCCAGCATCTCAAACCTCATGCTTCAGGGTGTAAACTGATCACCTGGAGGGTGGGGGAAGAATTCCTCTCTCTTTTCTCTATATAATATTCCATCACAACTGCCAGGTTCATTGTGTTCTCCATTCTCCTTGCTCTGAATCACCAGGTATTTAACCACTGCTGGAGGCAGCATACCAGACAAGGGAGGCCAGTGATGCTCTACTATGGCAGGACTGATAATATTTGAAAGTAAGCTTTGTGGTTTAATTTCCTTTGGGTCCCCTCCCCCCCCCTTCATTCTGCAGCACCAAAAGGCTGACACAATAAACCCCTGCAGCCAATCATGTGTATGCATACTGAGGCAGATTTTAAAATGCATAACACATGCCCCTGATGGAATTGCTGTGGACTGTTTACATGCCTGTTTGCACAACTTTATCTACAAGGAAAAGAAAAAAGTGTTTTTATAGTCATGATGCTGCTGAAGAGAGACTATATTTACTCCTTGGGGAGCTGTCAGAATGTCAATGCAGAGGTGAGCCGTGTTTTGAAAGTTGCTGTGTAGGCCGAGTAGCCAATATTTCAATAGCAATATCTAGATATATAGTAGTTCTTCATGTTTTAGTTTAAAAAAAACCCTGCTGTATATTATGGTCGGAGAGTCTGCAAAATAAACTGCAGAAGGGATGACATCATTTGTGAGTATTCACCTATGGTGAAATTCACCACTACGTAGAGTGTCAGCTTGAGGCCTATGCACCAACCAAGCCTCGCTTAAGCTCTACAATGGAGTCGCATCATAGATGCATTTAATTTGCGCGAATTCAACTATACATGCTCAAAAAAGAAATAAATTAAATAGTGCTGGCTGAGCAGAGCTGGCGGCTAGTATCCCAGACTGGCAGTGGGCTGAGCATCTCAGCCCACTGCTGGCCTGAGGTTCTGTTCACCCAGGCCGACAGGAGGCTGAGTGGGGCCGGCGGTCAAGACCCTAGACCGGCAGTGGGGTGAGCCGGGCCGGCGGCGAGCTGAGCATCTTAGTCTGCTGATGGTCTGGAGTCACGGCCGCCAGCCCCGCTCAACCCGCTGCCAGCCTGGGGTTCTGTTCACCCAGGCAGGCAGGAGGCTGAGCGGGACCAGCAGCCGGGATCCCAGACCAGCAGCCAGGATCCCAGACCAGCAGCAGGCTGAGCCGGGCTGGCGGCGGGCTGAGCAGCTCAGTCCGCCAATGGTCTGGGGTCCAGGCCACCAGCCTCACTCAGCCTCCTGCCAGCTGAGTGCACAGAACCCTAGGCCAGCAGCGGGCTAAGCGGGGCTGGCAGTCAGGACCCCAGACCAGTAGCAGACTGAGCCACTTAGCCCTCCACCTGCCCCGGTCAGCCCACTGCCGGCCTGGGGTTCTGTTCACTCGAGTTTATAACATGGTGAATTGGTTCAGGGCAAGCCATTGGAAAGCAAGACTCCTCATAGGGGCGTGCTTGTGAGATCTGTCAGAGAATCCCTGAAATATGCAGTAAAACCCATAGTTCCCTGCAGAGAGTCTGTGCAGCAGGCTTCGGAGGCCCTGTCTGATTCCCAGGAGTCAGCAAGTGAGCTCCAGGCTTAGTTCTCATGCAGATGCACAAGCTGGGAGTAAGGCAGCAGGGCTGGGGACTGAAGAGCCAAACTGACTGTGACAGAGTAGGAACATTCTTAATGTTTCCTCTGGATAGTGTGTGGATGCCTCGGTTTCCCCTGTGCATTTCTTGAATGTCTATGTGGAGGGATATAGCTGGTGCAGAGAAGAGAGATGGTGTAAGTAAGTAGCCCATGCCCTGTCTAGGGCCTGGCCCTTCCCCCTCTCTGCAAGGTGTTACGTAAGGCTGAGAACAAAAAAGTCAGGTGATACCTCCTGGCCCGAGAAAGAGACAAGGAAAAAGCAGAGGAGGGGCTAGAGTGGGAGTTTTTCAGGCTGGATCTGGCTGGGAAGAGGCAGAGAGCTATAGGCAAGCGTGCCTGGCTCTCTGGCCCCCCAAAATGGACCCAGTGGAGGGGTCACGTTTGCTCTACCTACAAGCTCTATCTTAGATCACCTGCCATCTAATAAACCTCTGTTTTACTGGCTGGCTGAGAGACATGTCTGACTGGGGAGTTGGGGAGCAGGACCCACAGGCTCCCCCAGGACCCCACCTGGGTGGGCTCGCTGCGGGAAACGCATGGAGGGGCAGAAGGTGCTGAATGCTCCGAGGTCAGAGCCAGGAAGGTGGAAGCTGTAAGCTGTGAAGCTCCGAGCCTTGGAGACAGGCTGTTCACAGAGAGGAAGCTTCCCCCCCGAGTCCTGACTGGCTTCTCAGGGAGCAGTTCCAGACCATCGCCCTGGGAACTGTGGCACTGACACTTAGAGTAAACATAGAGAGCCCTATAAAACTGACATCTGGGGATCAGAGGAAGAAAGGGCTCTGAGGAAGTTCCAGTTGTTAGAGAGCTAGATTGTATAGCGTAAACTGAGCTCTTTCTATTCATATGAAAACTTCTTTTGGTTCTTTAGCCCAGTGGTTCTCAACCGGGGTACATGTACCCCTGGGGGCATGCAGATGTCTTCCAGGGGGTACATCAACTCATCAATATATTTGCCTAGTTTTACAACAGGCTACATAAAAAGCGCTAGCGAAGTCAGTACAAACTAAAATGTAATACACATAACAAAGTGTTTATGCTGCTCAATATACTTACTATACACTGAAATGTAAGTACAATATTTATAGTCCTCTTGAAATGTATAATTATATGGTAATGATGAGAAAATAAGCATTTTTGCAATAATACTGTGCTGTGACACTTTTGTAATTTTATGTCTAATTTTGTAAGCAGGTAGTTTTTAGTGAGGTGAAACGTGGGGGTACGCAAGACAAATCAGACTCCTGAAAGGGGTACAGTAGTCTGGAAAGGCTGAGAGCCACTGCTTTAGCCCTAAACAATAAATTGTTGGGGAGAAAAGCTGTCTGGCCGAAAGTTTTCTTTTTGCTGGACCTGCAAGATACACAGAATCTCACTGAAACAGGTGGTAGAAGTCCCTTTCTGAGTGCCTAGCACTTGTCTTCTGGATTGTCTCTCAAGGCCTTTGGTTGTGAGGGTAACATTTCAGTGCATTACACTAATTCACATTATGAAATTATCAGAAAGGGCTTGATCCAAAATACATTAAAGTTAATTAAGTGATACTTATTGGTTTTGACTCAGGCTCACAATTTAATGATGGTGGCATAGCAGAGAGATAATAAGTGATTATGAAATATACACACACATAGGACCAATCTGTAAATTTGCACCTTCAGCAACTTGTACTGGCAAAAGCCTAGCTTTCACCCACAAACAGCACTTGCAAATCCAAAACTAGTAGTAAGACATCAACCTCTTGGATTTGCCTGAGCACATGCTGTTTACACATGATTTGCAGGGGCATGCATACAAATAATTGTGCATGGAAAAATAACAGGCACTAATTTGTGAGCTCCTTGAACAAGGTTCTGTATAGATGTAAAGTTCATCAGGATCCTTTGAGATGAAAAGCACTATAAGAAGTAAGTATGGTATTTACAACCCATCTGACACAGCACCCTGATCGCTTATCTATTTAACCTCATCCACCTGGACTTTTATACTGTGCCCATAACTATATCTGGAGTATAAGGTAGATTAGTCTATAACTCATTGTAATATTTCTTTCTGAGTTAATAATCTCTGCATTATAGCTTCTGCATTTACTGGCTATATGTTTATTTTAAGAAGCGAGCACCCCTGCTTTAGTGGAATATCCTCTCTCCCCTCCCCGCCCCCGCCCCGGCACACTCACAACCACCTCCCTCCCTGTGAACGCTGCGAGGACAGGCTTTGTCCCGGGATTCTGAGTGCTTCCGGTTTTGTTCTGGTCTGAAATGGGGAAGGAAAACCTGTTTCACAGTTGGATGATGCTTCTCATCCCACAAGGAACTAGGAAGCACAGAGAGAGTTTGAGAATTTTGAACCTCTCAGTGGGTATGGGAGCTCACTTTCAGTTCTGGAGTCTTACACAGGCACACTCAGTTGGTTCGGACAAATTTGGGCCTCAGTTTCCTTATCTGTACAACAGGGCTAATGATACTTACTGACCTCACTGAATGGATTTGAGGATTAATTAGTTAATGTCTATATAGTGCTTTAAGGTTCTGGGGCCAAATTCATCCTTGGTGTAACTCCATTTATCTCAATAGGATTACATCGGGAGTAAATTTAGCTCTTCAAGTCCAACTGTATATTAATGCTACTTCTTAAGAGCGGATTGATTCTAATTCTTTTGCTTCTTTATATAGCCTCATAAGTATACACCCAGCGCAGCAGGGAAACTGTGCCACACTGTGCAATATGTCAGCTGTGCTGAAGAAATAAAAGGTCCCTGCTTCAAAAAGAGAGCTGTGAGTAGATTGAATACAATACAGAGCAAACACAGAGTGAGGGATTGCCACTTGCACTAAAATGTTCTGTGGGATGGGGGGGTTTCAGCAGTATTCTGAAGGAAGACAGAGAGCGAGCTGGGCATACGCTCGTGAGGAGGCTTTTCCAGACATAAGGGGCAGACAGTTGGAAGGGGTTGTGGGAGAGGCAAAAGAAACAGTCTGGGAGAAGCTTGGGAAGGACTGATTCATTCATCCCTAATTTAAATCCTGTCACAGGCATGAAGCAGCCCAGGGATAGTCCAGTGGCATAGGGTGTGGTATGCTAAAGAAGACCTCTTTGCCAAACGCAACAGGCCCAATACGAATAGCATCTGTGGATTGCACACTGCAATTGAGGCACCCTCAGAAAAACCACTATTGCAAATGGGGCCCTGCATGGAAGATTTTTGCCTCCTGGACCTGGATGTATTTACAGAAGGCAGAAAGGAGCAAGAGTTTTCTTTTGCCAAAGACTGAAACAGTTGCCTTCATTGTCTGCCTCCCACTGTTCCACCCCCCCGCATCTATACCCCTCTCAGACTCCCACCCTCCCTCTGGGAGGTTTTCCATCTAAGTGTAAAAACTAGAAATCCCAAAGAACTGCAATCCAAACTCTACCTAGGGAAACTTTAAACCATTCATGCCATAAATATCTCTGAGAGGCTGCCTGACGTCAGAGGCTTCGGAGAGGGAGGCTGGTCTGAAAGTGAAAACAGCAGCAGTTCCAATCCGAGTACAGTATTGTGCGGAGAGCTAGAGGAGAAGGACAAGCACTGCTCTGTGTGGATTATAGGACTGCAGAAAGGGGGGAACTGCACAGAGACATGGGGACTACAATGTAAGTGCGGCTGCTGCAGCACCTCTTCTAATTTCTTTATGAAAAAAGCTCAGGCAAGCTCTGCTTTCCTTTCTTTTCTAAAACAATCTGGAGACAGTTTGAGAGCTCGGATGATTCAGGTTTGGCTGTTTTGTTTCTCTCAAGTGTATACACAAGGGCTGACAGAGCTTTCACGCTGCATGTGTGTGTGTGTGTGCATGTGAGAGAGAGATTTTTGGAAAGCAACCAAATGAATTGGGGATCGAAATGTTCTGGTAGTAGGACAGTTAAACCCCAAATAAACCCCAGGCAAGATACAACTTTCTTCAGATTTTTCACATCCTGTAATTTCTTTTTAACCCTTTCATTCCTAACACTCAAGAGTGGGATATTCCTCTTTCAGTGTCAGAAGCAGAGCAGTTTCCTGGCTCTGTGACAGTGGATGGAGAAGTTCCGTCCAATCCTGTTTGTCAGGCTTCTCAGGGAAGCAGATACTTAAATGCTTATTAGATAACACTTATGAAGTTCTGAATACTAAGCACCTCAGTGCTGTATAACCGTGGGCCATTGGCTCTCTGGGGGAGTTTGATAATTATATAGAAGGAAGGAATTGAGAACTCTTAAGTCAGAAAACTAACTGTTCCCTTTACTGTGGGGGTCCCTGAGGAAGGCAGCTACTGCAGCAAGGAAAGACTCACTGTAGAAAGGAGGTGAGCAAGTGTGTCCCTAGGAATAACAGAGTATGGGATTGGCAGCATAGACCAGCATTCTGAATCTCTAAGAAAACAGTTTTTTTCTACCTTTATAACCCAAAGGATTCAAGCAATTTGTGAAGCCCTTTCCATTAAAAAAGGCATATTCACTATAGGATAAAGATTTTATGTATTTTTTATGTACTCACTGTTGTTAGAGGAATTAAATTAACCACCTCTGTTCATACACAGATTCACTCACACAGTTCTCCATCTGTGGCATGAATAGCTGTTCTGAACAGACCTGGATGCTGCCGACTCCAGATTGAGTTGTTTAATGTGATCTCCTCTGCTTAGATTCTGTCTTCTTTCTAACCAGACTCGTGACACTTTGAAGTGAATACAGGGTTTTAGATTTCCTTGCCCGTACAGACACGAGAGTTTGGTACATGTTTGGCGACACTGACCTCATTAACAAGAGATTTGAAAAAGACAAACTCCTTTCCAACTGAGGGGGCGTTCGACCAGTGCAGGTGTTGTAAGGAAAGGCAATGCTGTTTAATGATTTGGGATGAGCAACAGAAGTGATGTGAATTGTACCATGTCAGTGATGTCAGAAATTGGCTTCAACAAACAAGCAACCACGAAAAAGACTGTTTCAAGTCAGTGCTATCTGGGCTGATGTTTGTGTAATGCAATAAATCTGCAAATACGTTTCTTCTTGTGGGTGGGAGAGGGAGGGATAGAATTGGATGAGGAGAAGCCAAATAAAATGTCTTTTGGCTTTTTTAAGCTAAATCAGGTAGCTCAAAGTTCCTGTATGTAGAGTAGCTGCAGGAATCTCCCTCTCTGCTTGAGTGGGTGGTGTAATGCCTATACCAGCTAATGAAATGGGGCACTGTTCAATGGACAGATGTTCAAGGGCTAATCCAGCTGAGCTATGCCATGCCAGGCAATACAAGCTTGCCTGACCCGAAGGAAATTAAATTGTACTGAAAAAGAACACAATTGTGTGTGTGCTGAGGGCCAAATCCGGCTGTCATTTACCCTGGTGTAAATCTGGAGTTAAAACTAGTGACTTTTAAGGTATTAGCTCTGGATTTATGCTGGCGTAGTACAGCAGCATTCAACCTTCCCTATTTATTTTTCAGTGGGTTTTATTTCCAGTAACTAGGCAGCTGCTTTTCCAAGAAGCATTTCTTCACAACAGCCTAATTGCACTTGCTGGCTGGCACCATGAAGAAAAACCCGTTAAAAAGGGTTTTACAAGTTGTTAGGAGCTGAAAATGTTTTCTCCAGTAAATCTTGACACAGTTAATGAGGGTAACAATGACTAGACAGACAATTTCAGGTGGCTCAGTGGTGACTCAGGCTGGCACTGAAGTTCTTCTGTACCATACTGGGCTGGAGCTGGTGGGGGATGGAGGAAAGACCCACACATTCAGGAGCTAGTGAGGAAGAGCTGATCGTGTCTCTTTTCTTTCCATACACCCCCACCTTAACAGTGGCAGGGGAGCAACTCTCTCTGTAGAGGCTTGGAAGAGACTAGAGGGAAAAGAGATCTTCTATAATGGTCCCCAGGGAGGCAGTGCTACATGCACAGCTGCTGGTGTGAAATGGTAAGGAGAGTGTGGTGCCCCAGAATGAGTGGGTGAGCTGTATATAAATGTGATCCATAATATGGATCAGATTACTTCAACAGAGAGAGCCTGCACTTGTTTGCTTCATTGATGGGCACTAACCCTAAAATGGAGAGAGAATTTTGGAAGGCAGTAGAAAGCAAACACTGTACTAAAATGAGAGTGTTGGTTTCTTTGTTGGGTTCCGGTTTCAGGGTGCAGCGGGACAATTTCTCGATAAAATCTTCATGCCAATCATTGTGTGACCCTGAAGTTTTAAAATATCTTCATTGTGTGTCGTAAATCCAATCACATGATCTTACAAAGCTGAGTAAGCAGTTTAACCTTTTGACATCTTGTTTCTCTGTAATGTTTTACTTGTTGGTGCTATACCTGCAGTTTACCTTAGCTGAGTTTTCTGTATCTCCTGGATATGATCCTGCTTTCATTGAAATCAGTGGAAAATCTTTCCAGCAAGATTGGGCCTGTAGTCAAGGAACACTAACTGTAAACTTTCTAATCCCCTCTTTTTCTTCAGGCAGAGTGTGAGATCCTGCTAGTGTTGAGCAGTCTCATGTTGTCATCCTCCAGATGGAGCATTTCTGTTTCTGCTCCTTCTCCCACAGCCATTTGAAGATTCCCAGGGACTTTTGTGGAATCTTAAGAGCATATCAAGCCATTTTAGGGCAGCCACATGTCCTGATTGTTGAGAAATGGGAGGACCTCATTTCCTTACACTAAGGGTGAAGATGTGTGGGAGATTTGGCTCTCTGCTCTTTAATTAGTGTGAATTTTCAAACTTAGGCCAGTCCTATGGAGATCTGACCCACCAAGGCAAAAGCAGCATGTTCTTAAACCAAACAAAAACCAATTGCTCTCTTTTTAATCAAATGAAACAATTCATATGTTTGTTTTCATGGTTTTTATCCAACTACAAATGGACAATGGTATCTCTTTAGGCTTTTTCCTATGTCTACTCTCCTTCCCCAAAATGTGGCTCCTTTGATGTGCTGCCATTCCAGTAGGTTGGCTGTGGTAGTACTCATTGTAATAACATGTATTGGACCTGATTCTTTTTTCATATACATCAGCTTTATACCACTGTAACTCTATTGACTTCAATAGAATCACTCCTGATTTACACTTGTGTAAGTGATATCAGGGTCATTAACCTCTAAGTACTGTATAGACATTAACTGTGTCTCACAATGCCCCTGAAAACTCAGTAAGTTAATATGATTGGCCCAGAATCTTAGCTGATGTAAACTGGAATAGCAGCAATTGAGTTCTAATTTATACCAGTTGAGGATCTGGCCCATTGTCTCCAGTTGAAAAATGGGTGACCTGAGGCACAGAACTGCTCACCTTTACACCAGTGAGAATCTTTAGTAACCCCAGAGACTTCAATGAACTTACTTCACATTTCTATTGTAAAGTTCAAATAGCAGCAGAATTTGGCCCAGAGAAATTGAGGATCAAATTTTGGGTCTCTCTATTTTTGGGTCTCAATTTAAGACACTTAGGCACACAAATTGTGACACCAAATATTACAAGCCACTTTTGTACATGCTGGCTTAAGTGACAATGCCAACCCTACAATGTGAGTTTGATTGGTCTTAGACCAGTTTTAGACAGGTGTAACCACACTGAAGTCAATGGAATTATTCCTGATTTTCAGCAATGTAAGTAATAGAAGAATTGGGTCCAGTGAGTCAGTGTCTAAGCTTAGAAAAATCTCGAGAGCTTTTGGATGTCAGTCCTCTCACATATTAATCTCTTGAATGGTCATGTAACAGCTTCTCTCAGTGGTTTTTCTGGTAGAATTTGTAACTCCCGTGTAGTGTTTGCTTTGTGGTACATGTTAGAGTTCCTCTTCTATGCAAATTGTCTGTCACCTTAGTATCTAATCACTGAGGTTCTGGCACAACTGGTGATCTCTGCTGTGTCAGGTATTGCCTTCTGATCTCATGAGTTTTGGAGTGTTGGAAGGAGGTGAGGCAGTGCATCTGACCCAGAGAAATCCAGATGTTTCTGGGATTTGAATATAGAAGTTACTCAGAGCCTTACAGTGAGAAAGCAAGACTTGAGATCCTTCTGATGGGTTGCATTCAAAGGTAGGGGTTTCCCTGGAGTTACAGAAAGGGGAATGGAGAGACTTGTTTAAGGTAGGAAGAGGGAATCAGATCTGGGGTCAGAGGACTTTATGGCAATTGGAGCTGGGGGGGTCAGGCAAGGAACAGCGAATACGACTTGATTGGAAGGAGTAGAGAGGGAAAAAGAGAGGTAACCTCAAGAGGCTGGGAAAAGCTTTAGATAAACTTTCTAGGTCCAGCACACATTGCCACCAAAAGGGAATGAACTCCTTCCCTAAATAGCAAAAGCTTGCTTACTTTCTGGAATTGCTGGCCTCAAAGCAATCATCTCTAAAGTCGACATTTCTTGTCACAAGCTTTGAAGTTCACATTTGTTTTTGTTCAAGAAGAATTTTTCTCTTAACTGTGTCCCAAGATGACTCAAATGCTGGCGACGCATGTTGCTGCCCAGTTCAGCTTTTATTTGAACGGAGTGTCAAGCCGAGCTTTGAGCCCCAGAAGCTCCTCTCCATTCTCTGTCGTTGGTGGATTTTTAAAAAAATTGGCTGTAAACAAAGGAACATTTTTAGCATGTGTTTCTGTTGATTCATGACAGCTAAAAAACCTAGATCTTTTTTGTTATTTGTTTGAAGGGGGAGAAAAAAGTTTCTGATGACTGAATTTATGAGCTATGAGGTCCTGACAGGTTAAAATTTACACCGAGACTTGTGAGAAAATGTCCAGCCTCTTTGAGTCAGCTACACTGATACCATTTAATTTTTAAGACCTGGACTGAAGATGTGTTTCCAGGAAACCTGGAAGAAAAGACCTAGCTTTTGGCAAATACAGCAAAGCAAGTTGGTTGTTCATCATCAATATATGGCTATTGATGTCCCCCAAATGAACCATTAGAGCGGACAAAGAAACGCTAGAAGAAATAAGTCATTTTCACTAGCTAGGGATTAAGAGGTGCAATATTGGTAACATCCTGCTAGATGTCAAGCAACAAATATCAAAAGCAGCAAACTACTTTCATAAACTTGTCAAGATTAGAAAAAGGAGCTTGATGGGCACTGACACAAAAATAGTTTTTTTTAACACTGGCTTCATGTCTGTTCTCTTGTGTGAAGCAGAGTCACGAAGTCTACAAAATAAATTGATAAGCAGATCAACTCACTCCAAAATAAATGCCTGTGGAAGACCTTCAAAGTCCATTGGAAAGGGTTTCTTGCAACATTAGAAATTCTAAGTAGAATAAACCAATCCAAAGCATCAAATATGGTGAGAAGATGACGATGGATATATTTAGGACACACTTTAAGGATGCCACCAACACAACTTCCACAGTGAGTGATCATTTGGACACCACCTGGAAAGAGGGCAACCTAGAGAAACATTATGCAGAACAATAGGGAAAGAAGCCAGATCTATCAACATGGCACTCAGAAGCCTGAGCAGACCAACTTGACTGGAATAAATGACAGAAATGTATGGCTGCCCTATACAACTGAGGTTGAGGGAGGATAAAGAAAGAAGATATAGTTTAGAGAACTATATTTTTCAAGTTACTTTAAGTAGGGAGTAGCAAGGTGTGTTTTCATTGCCAAAGTTATGAACAACGGAAATAGGAGATTATAATGGAAACTTCCTGGCAGTACTGTTCTTAGCATACCAGCTGGCAGGTACACATTCTGACTAAATATGGTAGAGATCCACCAAAATCACACTGTCCTCCCAAGAAAACAAATCATCCCCCCATCTAGCTCCTCTTCACTGGGATTCCATGTTTATCACTTTCAATGCAGGTTACCTTCCACTGGTTTTCCCCTGCTGATTTTTGATCTTATCTCTCTGCTCCCCGTAAGCCCTCTCGATAGATTTTTGCCTACACTAGGAAACTGGTCCATTGTTGACAATGATTGTCAGTAATGGATCTTCCCCCAATTGGCTGAAATTGCTTTATTTGCTAGAGTAAACAGGACAAAACAATTGTTGATATCTCCATAGGGAGGGTGATTTAGTTCCACTGATGAACATTCTCAGCAACAGGCAGTATGTTAGTGCAAATGGGGTCTTGATTTCTCACTGACTCACTGCTTGCCGTGTTGTCTGGATGCCTAGGATGTGAGTCCCCTGCTTTAATCCACCTCAGCAGAATCCTGACCCCCTCCATGCAGGAGACTCCTTTGTTGTCTGCACATCAGATTAAAGAAAGCAACATCTTAACCAAACATAAGGAGACTACTCCTTTGCTACTTTCAAAGCCACGTATGCAGCGGGAACCAATTAAACTGTGATGCCAGCAGCTGAATGCCTGGTGAGACAGTCAGTTGTGGTTCTTGCCTATTTTCTGATCTGTCAGCCTCCTTTGACACTATTATACAGGGTGGAAGTTATAACAACATCAGGGCCCTGCCAATACAGACTGTTCTCCAGCTGTGTCCTACTGAGATATGAACATGTCCTCATTGCTTCTTTCCATATTTTTACTGCCCTGCGGGTCAGATGTCCCGATGAGTGAATCCCTGTGGCTCTGGCGCAGAGGTCCTGAACTATGTTGCCGGTGACAGAAGTACAAAGCTTGACCTTAACCTTTCATTGTCAGCAGGAGTCAGGCAGCTAGCCTATGTGAGTGTAGCAGAGTCTCTAACACTGAGCATTGCTAAGCTTTGGGGAGAAGAGCAGATGCAGTTTCTGAGTAGGTGATTTTTTTCTCAGGAAACCTGGGCCTATCTAGAATAGCTTTATGCACTTTCTGAGGGACACATGTTCAGGTCTAAATGTCCAACTGCCCAGCATGTTTTTTTAAAAACATTTTTTGCTTTAAATGGAGGCAACATTTTATAAGAAACAATTCACTTCACCATCTCCTGTCTTAATCACAATGATAGTGTTAATACTCACACCCAATGGGCCATCTCCAGAGGCCCTTACTTTGATTTTACTCAGTCCTCATTCATACCAAGCTTCTACTTGTCTGAGAAAGAACTAAATGAAAACTGGTATTATGAAATGTTATAGTTTTCACATAACATCACATGTGCGTGTTATGACAGGTGCAAGGGAGAGTGTAGCACCTTGAGACTCGGAGCTAAGTTTTCAATCATTGGGCTCCATGGTTGCAGGTACAAATGACAGCACAATAATTTCTGCTATATTCCATGTCCTTTAACCTTAGATTTGCAAAAACAATCAAGGACTTAGACAACTAAGTGACATTTGCTACATCTGTGATTTTTTTCATGTACAAAAATGGAGGCTCACACAAAGCTGGGATGAAATATGGTCTCTAATGTCTGTCCAGAATGTTATGGAGCAGGGACATGATAGTCCAGCTCTGTACAATGCACTGACTCAAAAAAGAGATGGTTAATCCATGCCTGTCAATTGCATTGGGGTAAGGCTGAAAATGTTGTATCCTTGCCTGCTTTACCTGACAGCAGGAAGTTAACTTGTCCCCACTCCCTGTGGCTAGCTCAAGGTACTGGTGTTATGATAATCAAAGGGAAAGTACTCTAAGTACACAGCAGAATGCATTGGACACAAAGTCCAAGTGATTAGAGAGCTCCCAGTAGGCCACAGTGACACATGTAACCAAGGCAAATCAAAATAGAAACAGGTTGTGAAAAATCCTGTGTATCTCCTTTTGTTTCTCTTTCTTTTCGCTCTTAAATGTTGCCCTGAGCTTTGACCTAACTGGCCTATTGGGAAGTATGTCCATAAGCTCTGATAAAACAGCACCAGCTGTTTCTGGACACCTCAGTATCAGGGCCAAGGGTGTTAAGGGGGACTTCCAGATTCGTATGGCGTAACTGGCCAATAGAATTCAACTACTATTGATTGGCCTATCAAGGGGGTTTGGGGCTTTCTTTTCCACTTGAATCTATTAATGTACTTTTTTAGACAAAACAATATAAATAAACCTAAACCACAAACAAACTAGCATGGGTTTGGGAACTTAGAACCTGGTCCTGTGAGGTGCTGTGCCTCCCGAGGGAGGGTGAGTGCTCTCAACTTCCACTGAAATCATGTTATCCTGAATCTTGACTTTGCTTCTGCTGAATGATCAGTGCAAAATCTACATTGCCATTAACTGCTGATATCCTTTAGTTAATAATGGACACTTCCATGAGGACTGGGTTCAGTGCTCCCAAACTGGTTCTGTTTCTTGTTAATGGATCAGCTCATACAGCATGAATGTGGAAGCCATGTTTTCCACCTTTTATATTTAAATTGAATGACCCAAAGGACCACAAGCCTGGCTAAGTTTCTACATTTGTTGTACATAGTCTAGCACAATTCTTATCACCCCGTTCCAGGTTCAGGGTTCATAAGAAGCACTCACAGCTTTGTAGTGCCTAGAAATTTTTTTTAAAGCCAGTTCTGGGTCTTCTGGTAGGTAAGCGCAACACTGTTTCTGTGTTGCATCTCTGGGAACTTCAGGGTAACAGCGAATGCAGTACTGGTTCTAGTAAGCAGTACCAGGACTTGAGGAGTTTGTTCCACAGTTTGTGTGCATGTTCCTAAAAAGAGAGGATTTTCTTTTAAATATTCATCACACAAGCATTCATTAGTCACTGCATTATTTTAGTTTCTGCATATCTGTTACTCCCAGTGATCTTTTGGCAGACATTCCTCCATCCTCCGAGGTAAACTCTCACCTCTTCTTAGTTTGGGTCATTTTTATCATGCCTATGCCAGAAGTTGTCATAGTTTTGCTTGAGTTTTGTGGCTGTAGGTGATGGCACCAGGGAGAAAAAGTAGGAGCTCAGGAGATGCTGCGATACTGAATTACTAAAGGACATTTTTCAGGGAAGGGTTCTCCATAACCCTGCTGGAGCACTGCTCCCACTTCCCTTACTACATAGCCTTCACCTTCCCAACCACAGTCATTTGTGCTGCCCATCCCTTCTTATACAGCAGCTGAGGGTTCTGCCCTTGTAGTATGGGACTGACCATCTAACCCGAGCCTAAGCAGAGCTCTGTCACACTTTACTCCTGGGCCAGCACAGGCCTTTAAATTTCAAACTCATCATAAAGGTCTGATATTTGTGGGGAGATTTCCCTATAGGCCCTTTTCTTCCGGTTTCTTTGTTGTACAGTCTGTTCTGTGTGACAATAGGTTATCAACATTTTATGATTCTGGATTGCTTGAACTGAACCAGTGAGCTGCAAAAGGTCTCCTGTGGGCAGATTGTGTCACAGGTCTGAAAGCAGCCTCTTTGCCTGGCTGGCTATGCTGACTGTATGCAACTGTACAAGACGTTTGTAAACTACGATATGGAAACTAATGGCCTTCAGGTGAGGACTAGGCTCTTGCTGTAGCCAACAACTCTCAGTTGCTTGCTTCTTAAATTCTATAAGCTAAGCAACATGGTCAGTACTTGGATGGGAGACCTGTGATTAAAAACTCAGCATGAAGCAGGAAGTGGTGTTGATGATTTAGATGTCTACACACATCTAAACTCTGAACCCTTTCCTGACAATTTGAAATAAGAGACTGAAATCTGCCAAGGAGGATGGTAGGAGGCATATTTGGAATTGAACCATCATGTTCTATGGTGTTTTTGAGTTCTTGTTGATACGCAACCAGTCATCTTAAAATAGTTGGTTCAGGAGGCTTTCCTAGCCTAGTGGAAACCACATCTTGTAGAGCACACATAGATTTCCTCACAGTACTTCAGAAGGAATCCATGCCTGGTTAAAGTAAAATATCTGGGTTGCTAAAATACTGACCAGTAGCCGGACTGATGTAGGTGTGTAGTAATGAAGGTTAGACAAGATCAATTTGTGTATGTGATTTTGGGAATCCTCTCATTTAGGGTCAAAGTGAGCCACCTTCTACCTTCTTCATAGCTCCCCACTGGACCTTGTTAAATGGTCACCTTCCAAAATCTTTGGTTATAATAGACAATCTCTTGATTTGTGTTTCCATCTGTCTGTGTCTTGCTGTGCCACTCTGGGCTAGTCACTTAGGACTACATTTTCAAATATAGTCATTCGTTTTGGGTGCCTCATTTTTGGGGTTCCAGTTTTAAACACCTCACAACCTGATCTGGATCCACTGAATTCAATGGGAACCCTTCTACTAATCTCAGTGGGGATTGGATTGGGCTTAATTTTCGGACACACAGAGAACCCATACCT
This sequence comes from Sternotherus odoratus, assembly GCA_032164245.1. NCBI lineage: Eukaryota > Metazoa > Chordata > Testudines > Kinosternidae > Sternotherus > Sternotherus odoratus. Next base: position 122,837,490 of record JAVMKO010000003.1, read on the forward strand.
CCAATTCACTTCAAATGGAGCTGCGGGAGACGCAGAGAGATTCAGTCACTTGCCTAAGTCACACAGATAGTCAAGATCAGAGCCAGAACTAGAACGCAGCAGGTCTTGGTTCCCTTTGAATAAGCAATTGCACATGAAAAACTGATATAACCTCCAGAGCTGTGCAAGGATCTTGTTTAACAGCAAGCCTTGAAGTAGGTCATTAGATTTTATTTTTTTAAATTGCTATATTTTTCATAAGAATAGTAGCTACCATCATCTGTCCAGCAGGACTGGCTGTCAGCTGAGTAGGAACCTTTGTCTGTTAATGAGAGCTCTCCTCCCATCATACTGTCCATTTAATAAACACGAGGAAACTGTTTGAAGGTGCCTCAGTGGTTCAGCAGTGACCCAGCTGAGTGTGGCCGTGGGGCTCTGCAGTACATCACACTTTTAAAATGCATTGCTTCTTGGTTATCTTGAGTGGCTTTTTGTATATGCATTAGATAGGTAGAGGATGCGGGAAGCCCTGCCCCCTAATGGCAGCCATACTTTTGGCTAGGGCTGCGTGGAAGGCTGAATGGCTCTAGAGGTGGCATGTCCAGGGAGCCACAGTCCCCTCAGTCCCTGCACATTGGCAAGTGTTGGCAGGGGAGTGCTGAGAGGCCCTGGCCAGTCTTTTCAAAGATGTAGCAATTCCCACTGCTCTCATTACTATCCTTCAGCAACCAGTATGCCTTACAAAGACAATCATACACATCTGGAGTATTAGGTTTGGGCCTCTCTGGACAAGAAGTTCAACATGGTTCATAGCTGGAGTGGGGGCAGAGCCAAAAAGGTTGGTTATACTTTTATATTTAGCTGAGTTTTCCAAATGCTGAGGTCTGAGATGAGCTTCTGCCAAGTCTCCTGGCATTCCTCTGAGACAGGTGTTATTATCTGTATTTTAGTGAAATGGAGTCAGAGACATGCATTGACTTGCCCCAGGCCATATGGAAATTCACAGATAGAGTCAGGATTGCAACTTTGTTACTCAGTGGTATATACTGCACCTTTAAAAGGAGAAGATCCCCTCCCTATACTTGCTGCAAATGTAGCTGGTCTTGTGTTGAGATGCAGTCTGCTGCAGAGGAGACACACACACTGTGCTCTCTCTCTGGCTCTTTCATTAAGATTTGTTCTTGTTTTGATTTTCATTTAATATAAAATAAAGGTCTTCAGGATGACTAAATATATTCAATGTACTATATGTATTTCATGATGACTGTAAACATTTATGCTCATATATAAAAAAGTCTGTTGGTTCTTGTGATTACTGATCTTCCAGTAGAAGTCAGTACAAACCAGTAGAAATTGATAGAGACTGAATGAAGGGTTTCTTATACATCTAACCCAAGGTTCCCTTGCTATACAGAGATGTGAAAAAATGAAAATGCTGGAATGATAAAGTTAATGCAATTTTGTGCCTTTCAAAAAGAGGTTCAGTTCAGGTTCACTCTGGAGTTTTGACCTAAATTTCCTGTCTGTTCTTAGTTTATCTCAATACCTTTGCCCATCCCTATATGTCAGCCATAACTGTTTGTGTCAACTTCCCTGTAGCCCAGCACAGAGTGTGCAGACCCTTTCCTTTAAAGCCCTCAGAATTTACATAACCCCGGAATTGTAGCAACGTGAAATGTGGCTTTGGTTACAATAACAAGGATTTAGGGAACACAGAGAGAGATTGGAACTGCAGAGGCATAAAAGGAAAACAAAACCAAACCCCACATGCTGTTTTAATTTTCAGCAGCCACGTGAGAACTATCCTCTGGTTTCTGGCTATAAATAAATTGCTGCCGTCACAGGAAGATGGAAAACAAAACAATTTGCATTCCTTCCAAATTTTCTTAAGGTTATATAAAAAAAAAAGAAAAGGTAAATGTTTCTTAAGCAAAGTATGTCTGTGCAGAGGAAGGTTTAATTAACACTCAAGGGGACTGGCATTTGCATCAAGTGAAGAAGTTTGATATTAATTCTCTCCGCCTCCTGCCTCCCTGCCAACCCTCCCAAGCAAATCACTTAGAGCTGACTGTGGATTTAAGACACAATGCCATAGTGCAGTGTTTCCCAAAGTGTGGTACATGTACCCCTGGTGGTACGCGAAAGGGTTCCAAGGGGTACGCGGCAAATTTTTTATTTTAATTTATCATAGTTTGTTTTTTTTAGCAGCAGAAAACAATTCAATACAATTTTATGTATAAGAATGGTGTACACTTGAACATTTATTTCTAACAAACATTTAATCCAGAATGAAACGAATTAGGAGTGTGTTATCAAAATGTGCCTACCCCCGCCCCCCCAATTATCTTAGCCGGAGAAGGGGTATGCCGGTAAGAAAAATGTCTACAAAGGGGTATGCAAATGTTGTAAGTTTGGGAATCACTGCCATAGTGGTACAGCTGCTAAGGATGCGGAGGCCTACTGTCCCAATAGCAGTTTAGGCAGGCATAATGCCTTTGAGAGCAGAGCCTGCTGCTAGCCCTTGTTACAAAGCACAGCCTGCCTTTCCAGGCTGGTGCTCTGCTGGAGAGGTGGGACCTTGGTCCCGCATTTGTCCCGCCCCTTCTGTCCCCTTTACAGAATCTAATGTCTCTGCCAGTCAAGGGCAGCTCCAGGCACCAGTGCAGCAAGCGCGTGCCTGGGGTGGCAAGCCACAGGGGGCGGCCTGCCAGTCGATGTCAGGGTGGCAGTCAGGCGGGCTTTGGTGGCATGCCTGCGGGAGGTCTGCCGGTTCCACGGATTCTGCGGCATTTCAGCAATGGGTACGGTGAAGCCAAGGGACCGGTGGACCTCCTGCAGAAACACGGGAGTGAGTGTCTCTTTAAAAAAGGTAGTGTAGTCTTTGCAGCCAACTAGATTCAGCAATAGAAATGGATATTGCTCTAGTTTAAAATCTAAACAGAGGATTGTAACTCTGCCTGTTAAAATAGGGAATCTGTTTTTATACCAATGAGACAGAGAGTGAGTGAATGAATGCTGGTATACGGTGCTCTGAAGTTTTTACTTTGATGTGTTTGGGATCACCACATTACTCAGTGGTTGGATCATGAGTGAGTTATGCAGGTCATCCCAAATAAATGCCAATAAAATGCTTTCACTCCCCTCACATTGTGAAGGATCTTATTTATACCACTTTTTTCTTGGCTGTCCCTTCCCCCCATCCCCCTTTGAAGTACATTAGCTACTATGTGAAAAATGTCACTAGTCAAGACAGGGCTTAGTTTCAGTGCCAAGTGGAGTATAAAGCCAGTCTGTATAATAGTTTGAAATCTGTAGTGTGACCCAGAGGACTTTACATGATGATTATTTTGACCACATATGTGGTTTTAATAAATATAAGCAAATTGTATGGCTTAGGCACTCAGGCTGGATCCAGAAATGTATTTAGGTACCCATCCCGCAGACGTAAACACCTGGGCCCCAGTTTTAGGCACCACCACAGTCCACAGTGACAGGATCTGCATTTTGTGTATTTGCTGTCCTTTTCTTTGCCCTTTTGTGTGTCACAAAGTGAGCTGAGCCTTTAAGCAAGTGTTGGGTTCAACCTCAATTATGACTAGTTTACCTCTCAATCCAGGTGTCATGAGATGGAAGTACATGATTGGGAATCAGGCCTGCTGGGGAATATAAGGGCAGCCTGAATTCAGTTGGTGAGGTTCAGGGTTTTAAGGGTGTTTAATGCTTATCAAAATTAATAGCAGTTGGGTGCCTACATACTTCTGAGGATCTGGGTCTCCAAATGTGTTTGGGGAGAGTTCTGTAGGGTTTCTGTGAGGATGAATGGGGAGAGCTTGGGAGATAAATCTGTAGGAGACTTAGGGTTAGAGAAGACCTGGGAAGTCACTCCTCAACCCCAGTCAGATGGAAAGGCCTGGCTGGAGCTATCTGCCATGAGGGGCAGGGGCCAGAAGTTTTAAGAGATTTATATGGCTTATATGTCAATGTGGTGGAAGTAACCACTAGGCAGCAGGACTGCAGAGTGGGAAGAAACTGTTGAGCCAGGAAGGAGCTGAAGAAACGGTAGAGTTGAGAAAAGACTGGCTTTGGTTAAAGCTGACATTTGAACTGTGATGTGGTTTTAATAAATTATAGAATCCCAAGAAAGGGGTGCACTTGAATGACATGGGCCCCTATGTGTGGTTATTAGTGAACTCATGAAGGGCAAACTGAGGCAGTGCAGGGGCCTGATCATGGCTTGGATGAGCCCTGCTTCCTCATGGCTCTACAGTGTACCTTAGTATCAAGGTAGCAGCAGCTGGTGCATCTTAGTCCAGTTTCCAGTGACCCAATGTCCACCTTACAAAAGCTGTCATCACTACTGTCAATTGTACAGAGGCCCAGAACTAAATGGGCCACATAGGCTACTCTGTTATTTTACTTGGGGGGAAGTCACTAAAGGGCAAGATAAGGAAGTGTGGTGGGATGATTTGGAGGGGAACTGATAGCACTGCTGTCTGTGCTGTATCAGTTTTGAAGTTAAACAGAGGATTCTGTCTCTAGAGTTTTTCATGTGGCATCATTCACTAGCACCAACTTCTCACAGAAGTGAAAAAAATGGGCTTGGTTTTCCACTGCATTGATATAACTCCACTAAAATCAATGGAGTTATACCAGTGTAGAGCTGGGGTAATGAAGTGGAGAATCAGGCCCCTGTGTGTCTGCAGTCTCCAAAAGGTTAACATTACTGAGAATTATGTGAATGCACCCATGAGAGACAGACTCCTACGACTTTAATGAAGATTATCTTAAAACTATTTAGTGAAATGCCATGGGAACAAAACAAGGAGAAGGTCACTCTGATGGAATTTCTTAGAATGGCAATAGTGCAGCAGCATTCAGGGAGTCTTGAAGGAGGATGATTTGGCTTCTTTTTTTAACAGAATAAACTGATTAATAAAAAAAATAATTTGTAACAGAGCTTTAGGGCTTCTCTTGAATAATGGATACAATCATTCTAAAGTAGCTGATACCTGTAAAGCCTAAGACAGACAGACAGACAGAGACAACTGTTCTGCACCTGTCTATTAAATAAACAACTTTGTCTATATTAAACTTTTCATGCAGATGATCTTTTTCTTCCTCTCAGTATTTAAGATAGTTTCACCATACTGAAGGTTGTCCATGTTGCCAGAGCTACTATAAAGATCTTGATGATGTTGCTGAGGTTCTCAGATAGGGCTTGATTCTGCAATGTGCTGAGCTGTCAGGCCCAAACCAGCAAACCGGGTAAGCATATGCTTAACTTTAAACACATGAATAGTCTCATTGAAATCAAAGGAATTAATAAAACATTTAAAACTAAGCATGTGCTTAAGTAAGCTGCTGGATCAGGGCCAGACTGATCAGAACCTTGCAGGATCAAGCCCCTCACTGCAGAGATGGAGGCCATATGAGAACCTAGACAGAAATGTGATTTTTGTAACTTCTCTTGGAAGCAAGTGAATCGGTGTACTTTCTACAGCAACAGAACACTAGGGGGACCTAGTTATTTGTAATTATTTCTACAGCAGAACACCACCACTATCGTAAAACCTGCACTAAATCTTCTGGAGGTGGGACTTTTTTACACTGATGCCATGCAGTCCTGAACTTAACACACAGACCCCAAACAGAGAGTGAGGAGAGGAAAACAGGATCTGTAGGGATCACCCAGGTTAGTTTGGATTTGCTTTTTTTTGGGGGGGGGGGGAGTATTTATTTATTTGTTTTCTTAAATTTGTATTATATTATCTGCAGTGAACATCTTGTCTACTATAACCAAATATAGGGACTCATTACAAAATGGTTTCCCACTCACCCACTTACAGCAAGGTTAAAAGTTGTAGTGTGGACAGGGTCCAACCATATCCCAGCCACTGGATCTACTCTACCATTTTTAGCTAGGCCTGAGAACAAGTTTTGTAATTTGGTCTTGGTAATAACTGTAGTGAAGATGGGGAGGATTTTAGGTTGAACTTCCTCTTTTAAGGTTACGAATAAGAAGAGAAGATCCTTTCTAGCTGATTGGAAGCAATAGGTCAATAACTTGCTTGATTCTGTGGAGTTAATATTTTTCTTGCTTTAACTCACCATGGTCTCCAGTGTAAACGAAACACTCTCTTAAGTCCTTGGGACAAAAACTACCTCTCCTCCATTTTCTTCCTCAGTGAAATTTAAAATCCTACAAGGCTTTGGTTTGTAGGGAGGAGGCTATGTGTTGCTAATAGGGCTGTGCACTCAAGTTTCTGCATAAACTGTAATCAGTGCTAAAGTCTTGGAATTTGTATTGGTATTTAGAAGGCATGAGTCTTCTAAGGGGCTGAAATAACAGGAGATCTGCTCTTCTCATGCTGTCTCCATAATCCAGGAACAGAAATGTTGAAAAGGGAAGGGACTAACTCTATGATCCCTGCACCTTGAATGGTCATTTACACAGTGCAATGTGGGTATAAAATGCTACCAGAACAGGATGGTACTGGCATTACACAGGTGTGAAAGATTGCACAAGCTGCAGGCAGTGGTGAATGAGGCCCCAGGACTCAGACTTAATCCAATTGCTAATAGTTTTCATCTAGATTCCATGTGTTGTAGAAGGATATGTTTATTTTCCATCCCTGTTTAATAATTAGCATGATACATCTTTAAAGTGCTTTACCAAGGGTAACTAATTCATCATGATTGACAACATGGATCTTCTCTCAGGCAATTAATTTCTCCTCCTGCATGGGCAGTATTCCACAAGCTCATAATGGTTCAGGTGTCTACACCACAGCTGAGTGTGAATCTTGGCACTGATTCTCACTTGCTTATCCTAGTTTTAAGCCAGTGTAAGTGTAGATTTCACATGTTACACCGGTATAAAATGGGTCCACCAGAGTAGAGAATCAGGGCCCTTCTCCTAGATAAATGTGTTGCTCTCCTGAAACATACTGAATCTCCTCACATTACCACTGATGGAAGTAAGTCTTGCAGGGTCTGGGTGTGCCTCTCTTATTTCAGGTTGTATCTGCACTACCGCTGCACAGCTATGGCGCTGTAGCAATATCACTGTAGTCTTGTACTGTGGACACTTCCTATAGTGATGGAAGGAGTTTTCTTTTTCACCAGAGGAACTCCACGTCTCTAAGTGGCAGTAGCTAGGTCGACAGAGGGATTCTTCCATCAGCCCAGCCACATCTACCCCAGGGGGCTAGGCCGGCATAGCTATGGCACTTAGAGCTGTGGATTTTTCACACCCCTAAGCAATGCAGGGGTGTTGATCTAAACCAGGGGTCTCCAAACTTTTCAGCCCGAGGGCCGCATTAACTATCAAATAGCAGTTTGGGGGCCGACAACACACTCGAGGTCCAAATAAAAAAGAATCAAAACATGGATGTTGTTTTTAATTATTTATTTAATATTATTTTATTCAGTTATTATTTAATAACACATTGATACACTACACATGAACACTACACATGAACACTACACATGAACACCTGTTCACTACACATGAACACTACACATGAACACTACACATGAACACCTGTTCACTACACATGAACACTACACATGAACACCTGTTCACTACACATGAACACTACACATCAACCCCCCAACTGACCCACCCAGCCAGGTCTCTCCCCCCAAAACCTCCTTTCCTCCAACCCCCAACTGACCCACCCAGCCAGGTCTCTCCCCCCCAAACCTCCTTTCCTCCAACCCCCAACTGACCCACCCAGCCAGGTCTCTCCCCCCCCAACCTCCTTTCCTCCAACCCCCAACTGACCCACCCAGCCAGGTCTCTCCCCCCAAAACCTCCTTTCCTCCAACCCCCAACTGACCCACCCAGCCAGGTCTCTCCCCCCAAAACCTCCTTTCCTCCAACCCCCCCCCAACTGACCCACCCAGCCAGGTCTCTCCCCCCAAACCTCCTTTCCTCCAACCCCCAACTGACCCACCCAGCCAGGTCTCTCCCCCCAAAGCCTCCTTTTCTCCAACCCCCCCCCCAACTGACCCACCCAGCCAGGTCTCTCCCCCCAAAACCTCCTTTTCTCCAACCCCCCCCCCAACTGACCCGCTCAACCCGGTCTCTTCCCCCCCCCAAACTGACCCGCTCAACCCGGTCTCTTCCCCCCCCCCCCCCCAAACTGACCCGCTCAACCCGGTCTCTTCCCCCCCAAACTGACCTGCTCAACCCGGTCTCTCCCCACAGACCGTTTCGCCGCCTGGCAGTGGGTGGCTCCTTGTTTCGCCGCCTGTAACTGGGTGGCGGTGCGGCGCGTCCCGGCCCCAGCTCTGAGCCGTACCTGGCCGGCGGCGGCAGCGGAGCACGCGGTGCGTCCCGGCCGGCGGCGGCAGCGGAGCACGCGGCGCGTCCCGGCCCCGCGGCTGACGGCGGCAGCGGAGCGCGCGGCGCGTCCCGGCCGGCGGCGGCAGCGGAGCACGCGGCGCGTCCCGGCCCCTTGGCTGGTTCCCGACCCCTGCCGCGGGCCGGATGAGAGGGCCTCGCGGGCCGCATCTGGCCCGCGGGCCGTAGTTTGGAGACCCCTGATCTAAACTTTTAGTGTTGACTGGGCCTCAGTCAGTCCTTTCACCAAATATTAATGTACGTTTTTGTTCCTGGAGCTACGCAGTCTCACTCTTCATCACTTGTATGCCACTTAGTGCTTCCCTGCATCATTCCTAATGCATTACAAGTCATCCTGCCAAGTATAGCAAAGCTGCTTTAAACCCCTCCTTTCTCCTCCTGTTTGGCCCTTGAGATCAAGCAGCTTTTCAAGTGAGCAACTCAGCACCCCATGCCTAAGAACATGGAGCCACCTTTCCGTCGGAACGTTGTCACATTTCCAGGACTCCTAAGTTTACAGGAATTCCTGTAAGGAAATCCAAGGGTTCTTCAGGAAAGTGCGTGTCACAGAGTAGGACAATTTCTGTGTGTTGGGAAGTCATGCCATGTCCAGGAAAATCAGGGTGGGTTAAATATGGCACAATAGCAAAAACTGATGAAGAGCTTGGCAACAGTGTGGTTTGAGAATAAATGTCATTTATCATCCATTGCTATAATAAGATCAGCTTCTTTCCTAACAGATCACAGCATCTTACGAAGGGATCAGTTCTACCACTTAAATTGCCTGTAAACGCTACAGAATGTTAGTATTTAGAATCTACCTGCCATGCCGGACCCACGTTCACTAACTAATCCTTCTAACATTTACACAAAGTAGAGACATAGGCAGGTATTGTTATCCCCATTTTACAGAGATTTTTAAGTGGTTTGCCAAAGATCATAGAAGTTGTTACTGGGCCAGTAACCTGCTCCAGTTACTCTCAGATGATACAAAGCAGATAGAACCCTCATAGATCTGGCTACATGGGAATTCCCTGTGACTGGAGAGGAATTCTTGGGTGGTGTAAGGATGGTACAGTAACTCTACTACATTTCCATACCCTGCCCCCAGTATGGGGGGGGGGAGGGGGAAGGTCAAGCAATAGGACATGTGGCTGGAGCATCTCTAAGTTCACTGTCTGTTTGAACAGCATGTTAGAGATCATAGACAGCTGGGTATAGTTAATAGCAGCCCCAAGATTGCTTCTGAGTACTACAGCCAAGTTCTAAGATACAATCACATTTGGTCCAATCCCTCAGACAGAGACAAACACCAACAAGATCTCTATCAAGCATTTTTAAAACTACAATACCCACCTGGGGAAGTGAAAAAACAGATTGACAGAGCCAGAAGGGTACCCAGAAGCCACCTACTACAGGACAGGCCCAACAAAGAAAATAGCAGAACACCATTATCCGTCGCCTTCAGCCCCCAACTAAAATCTCTCCAGCACGTCATCAAAGATCTACAACCTATCCTGAAGGATGATATCTCACTCTCTCAGATCTTGGAAGACAAGTCAGTCCTCACTTACAGACAGCCCCCCAACCGGAAGCAAATACTCAGCAGCAACCACACACCACACAACAAAAACACTAACCCAGGAACCTATCGTTGCAACAAAGCCCAGTGCCAACTCTGTCCACATATCTATTCAAGTGACACCATCATAGGACCTAATCACATCAGCCACACCATCAGAGGCTCATTCACCTGCATATCTACCAATTTGATATATGCCATCATGTGCCAGCAATGCCCCTCTACCATGTACATTGGCCAAACTGGACAGTCTCTACGCAAAAGAATAAATGGACACAAATCTGACATCAGGAATAATAACATTCAAAACCCAGTAGGAGAACACTTCAACCTCTCTGGTCACTCAATAACAGACTCAAAGATGATGATTTTACATCAGAAAAACTTCAAAAACAGGCTACAAGGAGAAGCTGCTCAACTGGAATTAATTTGCAAATTGGATACCATTAACTTAGGCTTGAATAGAGACTGGGAGTGGCTGGATCATTACATAAATTGAATCTATTTCCCCATGTTAAGTATCCTCACATCTTGTCAACTGTCTGATATGGGCCATCTTGATTATCACTACAAACGTTTTTTTTTCTCCTGCTGATAACAGCTCATTTTAATTAAATAGCCTCAGAATTGGGATGGCAACTTCCACCTTTTCATGGTGTGTGTGTGTGTGTGTGTGTGTACACACACCTACTATATGTTCCATTCTATGCATCTGATGAAGTGGGCTGTAGCTTATGCTTAAATAAATTTGTTAGTCTCTAAGGTGCCACAAGTACTCCTGTTCCTTCTGCAGTAATGTGGGGGGTCACTAGATCAGTGCTCTATTTCACAAACCAATGATCTATGCTTCCCTCACTTTGAAGCAGAAGTAAAGTCTGAGAAGCTGTAATTCAACTGCAAGGGGAGCGTAATAGAGAGCCTTTCCCCTTATGGGCTGGGGCTAGCTAACCTTGATTATGGAATGCAGCACACCTGTGTTGAATCAGTTAATTCCCTATACAGGGCAGCAGCTGGCTACAGTGAAGGGGGAAGTATGAGGTGTTGTGGTGAGTAAGGAAAGGCACCTATTGAGGTGACCCTGAGATTGGGGGGCTTGGGAAAGATTGGAAAGGCCCTAGGCAGGGAGGAGAAAGAGAAATCTTGTGTTGTGTGTTCTTAGTTTGGGGATACTGCGTGTTACTTGCAGTTTGTTTTTATGTGTATAAGCCTGGTTCCCCCTCCAAGGTGGAGTATTTTTGACCAAGGAAAAAGCCTGAAGGAAGCTTCTATTTAAACAGTCCAGGAGGGGAAACAGAGTCAGCCTGCCTGTAGTATGCCCCTATACCGTGCAGGGGTGTATTGGAGGCAGTGGGCCCAGTTGCAGGAAGCAGCTAAGGAGACAATTTACTTTTAGAAAGATTTAGTTTTCTCTCACTCCCAAATAGGTCACTCCCACCTTCATTCCTCCAATAGCTTGGAAACTTTTTTTCACCACTGTCTAAAAATAAAAGGCTGCCTTTCAACCCCTTCCCCAGCTGCTCTAGTAGTGCCGGCTCTGCTTTCCCCTCACTCCAGCTTCAGCTGTTTTAGCTCACGCAGGCCACTTACTATTTCAAATTAGATACAGAATAAGAGGTTTAAAAGGGGTCTGGGAAGGGAGGAGGAATTGAGTGGAAGGGGAGACTAGAACTTAAAGAGATGAAGTTGCAATGTGCCATCTACAAGAAGGCCCAAACCAATACCCCAGATCCAACCAACCTTTTGGACCCAGATCTGAACTTAGTGTTTGGCTTGGCCTGAACTTTTATGACTGGCCAATTCCTAGCCCTTGATGGAAATGTACCCCAACTTTGGGAATGTTCAGGTCTGGAGCTGAATGTTGTGGTTCAGGCCCTTCTGTGATGCCAAAGCAGACTTTAATTTAGCAGAGCAATATTTGGGCTAGTGTCTTTGCATAGGAGCAGCTGGGAGCCTCCCTTTGTAGTACTGTGAGGACTGCTACAAGTAATTTAGATAGCTATTACATTTATTTCCTTTGAACAAAGGATGCTGTCCAGTTGTGGAGGCCTGGCACTTTTAATTACTTTGCATCTGTTACTAATTTGAAGGGACTTTCAGCTCTAGATATTATTATTTTTTAATATTAACCTCTTTGAAATATTCAGTGAGAAACTATAGCAAACCTCCTCTTTTCATACTGGGCCTGCAATAACAATAAATAACTTTTACTCTCCTAGCAACTGCAATTAACTAATAAACCCTCTTCCCACAGCCTGCTAGTGTCAGTGGTCCTGCAGGTGCTCTAAGAAAGAAAAAAACCAACAAATTCATCTCCATTTCAAACTAACTTCATTAGAACTATGCTCTGGGAGTGTGTCAGACACATACACACCATTATTGACCAAGCTGTAAACTACAAAAGCTACTGGTTTTGTTAATGTTTTAACTTTCCATCTTGTAGAATAGCTGAGTCCAGCTCCAAATCCCAACTTATTTAAAGGGTGCTCAGGTCTGGGATTTGTTTGATGCCTTTTTGAGATGGGTCAAGGTGAAAGGTTTGAACCTGGAACTCAAGCCTTCCACAGTGAGAAGCATTCTGAGGGATAGCTTAGTGGTTTGAGCATTGGCCTGCTAAACCCAGGGTTGTGAGTTCAATACTTGAGGGAGCCATTTAGGAATATAGGGCAAAAATGGGATTGGTCCTGGTTTGAGCAGGGGTTTGGACTAGATGATCAGGTGAGGTTCCTTCCAACTCTGTAATGCTATGATTTGGATTGGCCCTGACACTTCTAAAAAAACCAAAAAAGTTTGGCAAACTAAATTAAGCTATATGCATGTCTGTATTGGTGATATATTTCTCAGTGCTGCCCTTCCCAAGGGAACTGATGCTTTCGTGAAACATAATGCCATCCTCATGGGCATTGCTATACACATTGGCAGTGTAGTACCAACCTTTCTGCGTGTACTCAGCATAGCCAGGAGACACTCACTCACTCAGCTCTGCATGGCCTTTTGGAAAGGGGGACATGCAAATCAGTCTCTGCAGAGAAGGGATTAAAATAAAGACTTTCTAATTTTGAAGCTGGCAGTGACTGAGCGGTAAGAGGGTCACTGAGCCTGGTAGCAGCCTGTGAGCAATAGTGTGGAGCCTGGCACTGGAGTTCCATTCACAATGGGCGCCTTTGTTCTCAGATTAATAATGGCCTTGTCCTTTTGTTTTGAGAATGGATCGAACAAACAATTTAGATCTCCAAAGGCAGTGTGACATTTCACAGAAACCTCTGCAGAGCATTCAATGTGGAATCAATTATTTTTGTGTGGCATAATGAGCGTCTTAAAATGTCTGTTCTCCCTGACTTTTCCTTTCCTTTTTGCTATGGATCCAACAGAACTTTTTTCTTTCCCACTTGATATGATCCTGTTGCTTCTTCCCTATCTGGATCCCTTCTTTGAGCTATCAAACCTGATGACTAAGACGAAGTGACCATAGTGTCCTCCATTTAGGATTGTGATTTCAGGTTGGGAAGCAGCAGGAACAGCTGAGAAAGTACGGAATATGGGATTAAATCCTGATGCCACTGACATCAATGGGTCCATGATTTCATTCACATTCTGTTATCCTAAAAATACATAAATAATAACAGATTCTGTTATCATAGTATGAAACTGAAAATCTATAGTTTTGGACCTAATCCAAAGTAGTTCCTTGATTTCTTTGTTGACCTCATTTGTTTTATACTGCACCCTTACATGTCTAAGGAAGCTGCTTACCTCCAGAGGTGGCTGCCATGTTGTGAGTTGCATGTTAGGTTAGAGGGAGACGCGTGCACACACGCTGTACTCTTGCTCAGAGATTCTTTTCCTTGGTTTTATTGTTGCCCCTTAATCTAAAATAAGTTGTTCCTCCTGAAAGTATATGGTTGCTGCTTGTGTATCCACAAATATCAATGGGGATACTCCTGGGAGTAAGGGCTGTAGTTTTGGTTGTCGTGCTAAACCGAACACCTTCTCCATCTGCAGGGAGGCATCGGGAGCTCTTAATAATAGCCAAATTCCATCTTCTGTAGCTGCTTTCCTCCCAGGCTGTGAAAGCACTTAACAAATATGCATTTACTCATCCTCACAACACCCCGGTGATATAGGTTAGTGTTAAGGTATCTTATTTTATAGTTGGGGAAACTGAGTCACAGAGCAGCTAGAAGATTTTCGCAGTGCCACGCACTGAGTTAGTGGTAAAGCTGGAAACACAAAGCAGAACCTTTCTCAGCTCTTTTCTCGAACCATTAAACACCATTTCCCCCCTAAAGCTAGGGACAGAACCCATGAGTCCTGATCTAATCACCAGACCACGATTTATTAGAACAGCCAAATTCCGCATTTGGATGATCAAATCCATGCTTGGGCGCATAAATGTTGGAAATGGAGAAGACCTACCAGATCATCCAGTCCCTCTCACTGGGGACAGGGCAAGATTGTCCCTTACAGGACAGTTTCTGGTGTTTTGTCCAGTCTAGTTGTAAAAGTGCCTTGCAGTGGAGCCTCCATCACTTCTCATGGGAGATTGCCATGTACAAATATTAGATGGGGATGGACACCAAAGATAGAGAAGAATTACAGTACTGAAGAGGGGTATAAGAGAGGCAATGTTCCTGCTCTGCCATCTCTTAGTCAAGCCTCTGTACCTATTTCACATAGCTTGGGGGGGGGGGGGGCACGGGGATTTGGATAACCTGGTCAGGTCCCTATGGTCTTGTTTCTCTCTCATAAGGAGCAAACTGAGATGCAGTTTCCAATATAAACATACAGCATGTGATTAAGGAAGAGAACAAAAGAAAGGAAGGACAAACATGGTCTCTATTTGGAAACATGGTCTCTGTTTGTTTGGTACGGTACAAGGTGCCAAGGTGAGAAGGGAGATTGTTGGTAGCACATGAACCTGCCTAACCCATGATCTTCGGCCAGAAGCTTCAGGTTTTTTCCAGTTTACCTGCTAAATCTTGGGCTCCGGGCCCTCTGCCCTGCACCTTGGATCCCCCTGCCTTCTCCCCTTTAGTCAGTGCCTTTCATCCTCTCACTCCCACCCCCCCTTATCTCCAATGAGATCTCAGAGAGCCAAGGAAGGAGCCTTAAACTGGGCACACTGAACAGCTGGTAGGGGGAAGAGCAGCAGCTGCTGAAAAGTGCCTAGCTTGAAGGAGGGAGAGCTGAGGGACTAGGAGTAGGGGACTAATGGCAAGATATGAGTGAAAGGAGAGGACTAACACACTCCAGTGGAGACCAGGAAGGCTTTTTACCCTCTGAGTAACTGATGCTAATGTAATTGTATAAATCATATACACTTTCTCCGGCATGCAGCCAAGGCTGGTGGCAGAGTGCATGCTAGAAGAAAGATGATGGGCCCTGATGTCTTAACACATGGCTATTAATGCTAAAGTTCATAATTTCACAGTGTGGTTGGATGGCTTCTCCACTCACAGTGCAGGAACACACCTTCCCTCTGGTTAGCTGGCATCCACTGAACCCATTTGTAAAGGTTCTGAGTCTGGGTCACCAGTGCCCTGCACCTTTTGTAATTGTCACCATTGTGCAAAATGGGTGTGAAATGCTAACACTGCAATAGTTGTGTTGTAAACCCACTGTGTGCTAGAGCCAATGACTGCGCAAAGTGCAGGGCAGCAGTGGATTGGTCCCACTTTGTCTCATCTAACTGTTTCCTTTGGAGATATTGCTTTTTTTCAGGTGATGCTTTTTCTTTCCCTGTAGTATGTGCTGCCTTTTTATGGCTCAATCAGACTTTTTTGAATGTAGTGTGTTTTTTATAATGTTTTGGTTGTTGGTAGTTTCTTCTTGTTTAGTTATCATACTAAGTCAGTGTTTTCCATATACAAAGAGCAAACGTATACTTTCAGGCTGGTTTACTTATATCTGTGAGTAAGGAAGAGAACAAAAGAAAGGAAGGACAAACATGGTCTCTATTTGGAAACATAGTATTGCTTTGTCTGTAACTTCCACTGGGGTTGGACTCTGGGCTTTGCCCCCGAATCAACAGAGGGAGCAACTCCTTCCATGTTAAGGTGCGGTACACTTAAAACACACACATCTCCTGAATAGGAAACTTGGGAGTAGAAAATCCCTTGGAAACAGTGGATCGCTACCAGACTAAGTTTATTTTCAGAATGAGTGAGAGAGTGAAGACACAGGGAAATTATAGGTTTGCATTTGTTAAAATATGCTCTCTGCCCTACAAGGGAGTAAATACTTTTAAGGACAATGCAATGTGAATCACTTGCAGCCATGCCTGATTGGATAATTGAATAACATGTATGTTTATATTCAGCTATTCTTCACTGCGGGGAGGGGAGGGGTACTCTAGTGTTTAGATCAGGTATCTGGAGTTGGGATCCCTGCATTCTAGTCCCATCTCTGCCACAGATTTGCCAGGTGATGTTGAGCAAGTTGCTTAACCTTTTTCTCAGCTTTCCTCTCTGTATAATCATTCCTGCCCTTCAAACAATGCTCTGACAGCCTTGAATGAAAGGCTGTGTGGAAGACTAAAGTCTTGTTGTTAATGAAGCATGTAGGAAAGTATTTCGTATCCTGATGGATATCAGCCAGGTCTCAGACAATGAGAACACAACTCCCACCTCTCCTGCTCCAAACACCGTCCCATTCAGGTTTTTTCAAGAGCGTGTTCATTGGTATTGTCTGTCAAGCTGGAGCATGTCTCTTTAAGAAAGTGTAACACGGTAGCAGAGGAAGGCCCTGCCTCCTAAAGCTTGTAGCACTGTAGCTGGGCTGTGGAATGGGAAACAGTTCTTGATCTTTATCCGAAAACAGTGTATACACACACGCAGCCACCCCATCTGCAGCTCAAGCAGTAACATCCAGCGTGGAGATCAGTAATTTTGCCTGGCTCTCTGACACAGGATGGACGTTCCTGAGCACTGAGCTCAGCTGCTGTAAAAAGCAAGTAGGAAGACGTACAGCTGGATAAAATTGGTAAGTCAAACTAAAGTCACATCCTCCTCTTTGGACTGCAGCTTTCAAGTCTCTTTATTTTTAATATTCTTTGTAGGCTGTTTGGGTTTTTATCTTCTGAACAGAGCAGCTGGTAAAACATGAGGGGAAAATAAAAATGTAAAGTAGATCTTGAGCATTTGTGCTCCTTTTTTCTATTTTAAAATCCCTTTTCCACATTAACACTTGGCTGCAGGAGCTGGAAGGGGAAAGCCAGCAAGTGCTCCTGTGTAGTGGGGAGGAAGCTGGTAAGAGCTCTAATTGGCTTTTGTAGTGAGGCTGATTCAAGAGGGTGATCTAAAAAAAATTAAAAAATCAAGGTGTTTGAAATAGTGACTTGTCATTTACTTTAAACATTTCATGGTTGGCAATTTTTAAGAAATACTTCAGTTCAGTAAGGATAGATGGTTTTGTTGTCAACAATGGCTTTTAATCAGATTTCGAAGTACTTTTAAGTAAGTGGCGAATAGATGATTCATTTCAGATAAAATATATTGGTAGTTATATTGGTATATGTGGGAGGGTAGGCAGTGGCATAAGAAAATGCCATTTTCTCAGTGGAAGACAGAGGGCGGTGTTGCTGCATCTGGTAATAATAATTCGCAGTAAACTGGCCAGTGAAGTTAGTAAAACTCATTTGTGAATAACTTAATGGTGATAAACTGGGTTTTTTTTTTTAAAAAGATACATCTATGCAGAGAACCCCTACAGTATAGCATCCAAAGGTAGGTGCATCTAGTCAGTGGCTTGACCTTTTTTGTGCTGCAGGAGTTAAAAGTAGATTAATGATTTGAATTGTTACAAGAATAAAACTTCTGTCAATCACATCAGAACCTGCTTATAAAAATGAAATGCCAGATTCATGGCTGAAAAGAGTTAAATGTTTGTGTTGTGTTTTTGAGCACTGCAGATAAATAATGCTACACATCAGCTACTAAAGCAAAATGTTTAATGTTCGTGGCACTTTGTTGTGTGTTGTGCTGCATATGTAGCTAGGATGGTGCCAAAGGTTTGTTAGAATATCTGACACATTCTTCTTTCAAGAAGGTCTAATTCAATGTTAACCAAGTTGCAGGTAGGAAGTTCAGCACTGAGTCTGAAAACAGTTTGTCTCAAATATGGTCAAGTGATTAATGCAGGGGATGGGATGGAGACTTCAAACTGAGGAGTCCTGACTCCCCAATACCATTTCCATGTCTTAACCAAATATTATCAAGTGGTTCGGATTGAGGGGAAGGAGAGTAGAGGCAGGCAGGGGTGTGTGTGTGTGTGTGTGCATGCACGCGCGTGCGCGCCAGAGGGCTGGGGCAGGGGGGAGATGTCTAGAACAATGCAACACAACTGGTACAAGTCTCAACCCTTCTGAGTCTCATTTTACCCCTCTATAAAATAAGGGTTAGAGCATATAATATACACATGGATAGGGTTTAAAAATACTTAGCTACCTTATAGGGGTGCGAATGTAAGTCTGAGATTCTCATATGAAAGGCACTAGATAGGACCAAAATATTACTATAACCAACACAACTGTTCTAGCTAGAGAAGG
The DNA here is from genome assembly GCA_032164245.1 of Sternotherus odoratus. Lineage (NCBI taxonomy): Eukaryota > Metazoa > Chordata > Testudines > Kinosternidae > Sternotherus > Sternotherus odoratus. The sequence goes on from JAVMKO010000003.1 coordinate 122,855,940, forward strand.
GCCTGAGCTGCCATATCAAGTTCAAAGGTAATCAAAGTGTCTGTACTGGGATCTGTGATTTCTGTACTGGTCTGTCTCGAGCTGTATGAAAGTCTGAGGTTCCTAAATTTCACTCCTGCTGCTTGATATGGGGGTGGATTTGCAGTCTTTGAATCCTCATTGTAAGCCGTTATGGGAAAATTGGATTAAAACAGGGCGAATGACTGTTTTTGAAATCTGCTCATTCAGACACTTTGTGACCACACTTCATTGATTGTTTCAGAGCGCTGTTCTGTGTGCTGGGGTGGTGGTGAACCTGCGCTGCAGTCACATGGCTGAATTTCAAGAGGCTCTGAGAAAGTCATTAGGGAAGAGCATGTCTATGAGGTAGTGGGTTTTCAAATACTAGGCAGGTAGTCAGTCATCTATGGATGAGAAGTGGGTACAAGACATCTTTTTACATGATGTAGTTTCCAAGGTAGGATTTTCCCCAACATTTACTCACTCACTCAAAGATAATGCTGATTTTTGCTGCTGTCTCTAGTGGACACAGGTCAGCTGTCCAGGTGCTGCTTACTATGCATTTCAGTGATCTAGTTTCTTTTACGGCTCTGCTTTAAACAATTTGCCTGATCGCATTACTTAGCTGGAGGTGCTGCTGTCCTGTCATCATACAGCAGCGGTTCTCAAACTTGTTGAGACCGCGACCCCTTTTTCTGCTCCGGCGGTGCGGTGCGACCCCTCCATGTCCGCCGAAAAGCTAAAAGCCGCCACATGCGAAAGTGCAGGCACGGGCTGCTGGCCCCGGTCCCCCGCGGCGGGCTGCCGGCCCCGGTCCCCCGCGGCGGGCTGCAGCCGTGGGCGGGCGGCCCCCGGCCCCGGTCCCCGCGGGCGGGTGGGCTGGGGCCCCGGCCCTGGGCCCCGGTCCCCGTGGCGGGCCCCAGCCCCAGCCCCAGTCCCCGCGGCAGGCGGGCGGGCTGCGGCCCCGGCCCCGGTCCCCGCGGTGGGTGGGCTGCGGCCCCGGTCCCCGTGGCGGGCGGGGTGCCGGCGGCGGCAGGAGCTCGCGACCCCCTGGGGAGCGCTCAGTGACACCCCCCTGGGGGGTTGCGACCCCCAGTTTGAGAGGTGAAGGGGCTGCCACGAGATCTGGGTGAAGTAGTAGGTTACTTGACTAATCCCTGAGCAGGAAAGAAACCCTGAATGATTGGTTGCTAGGATGCCCTGAAGAAAATGTAATAAAGCCACCAAGACAATAAGGACTCAATCTCCCTCTTTGGTTTGGGGTGTTGATTCACCTCTATGCAGCAGCAACTTTCTCTTTCTGCTTATGAAACCTAGTGGTTGGTGCAGCAAGTTTAGTTGAGAATATGGATAAAGCTATCAAACACGGGGGATGAATTTGCCTCCTGCTGATCTTCCTCCTGGCAACCAGGCTGTTCAATTGCTGGGGATGTCCATAATAATTTGACTTCTCTCTCTCATTGGCTGACTACTGATTAGATTAAATGATTATCAGCTACATCTCTCTGTCTACTCTCTTGGTCATCATGACTGATTAGTTCATGGTGATGATTTTCATCCAGTTATTGCTTACCAGTTTACTAAATCCTCAGACTGAAGTCCCAAATTTATCCCTAGAATCGAAACAGTCTGGGGTACTACTTGTGTTCCATAGGACTCTACTTTAGGGTCTGCTTTATTTTACACTAGGCACTGGGCTTCTCTACTCTTAAAATGCTACAGTGCCACAGTTGTGCCCCTGCCAGTCTTTAGTGTAGATACTGCCTATGGCGATGGGAGAGGTTCTCCCAACAGTGTAAATAATCTACCTTCCTGAGATGGAAGAATTCTTCTGTCAACCTAGCACTGTCTACACAGGGAGTTAGGTCGTCTTAACTATGCTACTCATAGGTGTGGATTTTTCACATCACTAAAATAGTTAAATGGACCTAATTTTCTAGTATAGAGCAGGCCTATGGGATCATATCTTATCCTGGTGTCTGCATTGCATCATCTTTATTTGCTATATGTGTGTGATTTATTAAATTTGGAGATGCCCTTTCTGTTAAACCTGTCAGAGATAAAACTGGGCTACTTTGAATGTGTTTTTTCCTAGGGCTGGTCTTCACTACCTGCTGGATCGGCGAGTAGCGATTGATCTGTTAGCGATTGATTTCTTGCGTCTGGTGAAGATGCAAGAAATCGATTGCCCGCAGCGCCCCCATCGACTCCAGAACTCCAGCTTGCCGGGAGGCGCAAGCTGGAGTCGATAGGGGAGTGTGCTGCCGCCGCTGTGAGGACGGCAGGTAAGTCAGCTGCAGATACGTAACTTTGGGTACGTGAATCACGTAGCTGAAGTTTGCGTATCTGCAGTCGATTTTCACCCCCCCCCCCACTCACACACCCGTAGTGAAGACCAGCCCCTAGTTTTGATGTCTCTAGGATCACCCATTTTGTAATAGTGCAGTACTTTTCTGTACCCTTCAAAGGATGACCATGTCCTTGGAGTTGCTATGAAGCCTGAACTGTTGGCTGGCTGACATTCGATTAAGCTGTCACTGACACCACCTTGTGAGTCTAGCCAGACTGAGACCTGTCATTACTCTGCTAGTTGCTGACCATTCAGTTCCTAATTCTAATTCACTTCTGTTCAGGGACTGGTAGGCTTTGTTTTGCAGGTCTTCCAGTTTAAGTTCTTAATGAAGAAGCTAGCATCTACCATAGTCTGCTTACTATATCTTTCCATAGAAGCCCTTCACTGAGAACAACCTTGGTTTCCTGCAGAGCAGTAAGAACACTGTAAAGTTTTTGGTGCTTACCTAACAGTTGGATCTGGCTTTGCTCTCTGCTGTTCATGTGATCTCTTGATTTTCTTGTATACTGGTTGCTCTCTCTGCAAGTTCCTGATACAAGTAGCTCACTTCCACCTCTGGGACCCTGCATTTCAATAGCAGATCTTAAAGACCAGAGCAAGATGCTATCAGTTTATAAAACTGAATGGGATTGGTTTGATTTGGGTTTCTCTGCTGTTTATATCAGTTTGGTCAAGCCCTTTTATTTTGCAGAAGGGGTGCTTTCTGAATATAAAGAGGAGTGAGTTAAAGATAGAAACCTGGGATTTAGACTGTTCTGTCTAATTTTAAACATTGTAATTCATGTGCATTTGAGGTCCCCTTCTGCCCAACCTTTGTTTCTATGAATCTGCAGCACTGCCGTCTACTAGATGGGTTGTCAGGCCTGCTTATGTACGCATTGATATCCTGTGTGAATGCACCTTTTTCCATAGGCTCTTGGGGCAATTCATAGTGGAGGGAGCCTCCAATTGCTGGTGCACTTTAGGGGACCATCCTGAATTTAATGTATAATTGGCATGTGCTGCTACAAGACCATATTGACTTGCAGTAGGGTGATCAGAAACCAAGTGTAAAAAAAAATCAGGATGGGAGACGGGGGGTAAATAGATGCCTATAATAAGAAAAAGCTCCCAAAATCAGGTCTGTCCCTATAAAGTTGGGACATGGTCACCCTAGCCTGCAGAAAAAATGATGGCTAGGACATGAGATTTAAATGATTTTAAGGCAGTGAGGGAAAGAGATTGAAGGGTTAGGTTCTCCCAAGAATAACTCTGCTGAAGATACCCAAATGCAGCTAGCCCTGACCCCTCTGGACAGATATCAGACCTGCTAGTGCTTACATTCCGTGTCCTCTGTGGGGTTCATCATGCCATCTACTGGCTGGTATAGTCCAGCTGGTATTTATTTATTCTTGCATCTGACAAAGTGGGTATTCACCCATGAAAGCTTATGCTCACATCTGTTAGTCTATAAGGTGCCACAGGACTGTCACTTTTGCAGATCCAGACTAACACAGCTACTCCTCTGCTACTGGTATTCAGTCATCTCTGGCGGAGTCTGTAGTTCTGAGTTCTGTTCCTCATCTCACACCTGTGCCATTTCCCCAAGGACTCCAGTGTCTGTGGATGTATGATTGATTTTATCATTTCGTTAGAGTTAAACAACAATGAAAACTAGTCCGACACAAAGCTTTTAGCCACACTAATATTTAACTAAATTTACAGGGACACGATGATGACCACCCAGCATCATTAAACAATCTTAGTCAAATAACTATGAACTCAGCCAGCCAATAAATCAAAGCAACAGGAAAGTCCCTCTCTTCCCCACTCCTTCTCTATTCCAGGAATATAATATCACTCTTCTCCCCTCCCCCCCAAAAAAATCCAACTCTGTCCAAGAAGTGGTGGCTTTGCAGCATGTCCAGAAGGTCATCCGGTTGAGGCTGTTCTGGACGAGGGTGACTAAGTGGGGGAGGGAGGACAGGGCAATTTCCAGAGTCTCTGGGCCCAATTGGAAATGCCCTGTTGGAAGTCCCACTCCCTGTTGTGACACGATAATTTCAAGAGACCAGAGATTAAAAAGAATCTCCATTAAAAGGAAAAGCCCAAGGTGCTGTTGAGTCAGTGCCACCACATCTCTCAACTCCGTCATTGGAAGGGGGGAGCTTAACTTTTTTTAGACTCCAGTTTACCTTCCTCTCATGCTGTCTGTTTATTATTTTAAGGAGTTTGTTGCAGAACTGCTGATGTGTGAAGAGGGGCATATAGGAAATGTAACTAATGACTAAAAGTCCTTCATCACTCATCATTTTCAGCTGCCTGCACTCTTGTCTCTCACCTCCTGGGTTTTGTCTTTGGTGGGGCTGAGCTGTGTGGGTGAGTGAGCAAGGATCGCCTGAATGATATCCCATATGATGTGGTGCCTAATACAATATCCATGCATAGGAAGGTGGGCTAAGGACGAGAAGAGTCTTCTGTCTGATTTCCCCTCTGGCTTTTCCCATGGGTGTCACAGGCGTTGTTTCGACCTGGCGTCTGGTTAAACCACAAATGTTGTATGCATGTCTCGTTATGTCTAATGCTGCAGCTTCTTTCTAAATGTACTGGAACATGTAACCTTACCTAGCTCTGGCTACTAAGAGGCATGATCATAGAGCTGTGTTGATTTTGAAATCCACTGAAAGTGCATGGAGAAGCACTGTCTCAAAAAGCTGAAATTAATCTTTTCCAGCAGCGGATCGAGCCCAAGCACATGCCAGATGAAAAGTTCTTGTGTTCTCACTTTCAGTTTATTAAAAAAATAAACCCCAAATCCCTTACAGAGACAGTATTTATAAATACTGTATCTCTCACCTCACCCTTGCTCTGAGTGCCCTTGACTTAGACAGCTGCCAGGATATTGCAATGTGCTAGCAGGTAAAAGACACGAGACCAAGGGAGGATAAGGAGTTTTTTCTCCTCCCTCATTTGGGGAGTTTACTTTACTAGAACTAAAACATTCTGACTGAAGAACATAAACTGGAAACTAAGCGTTTGCTTATGAATGGCTTTTTGGGAAAAATATTTTAAATGTGAAATTTTATCTACTGGTAGGCAAACAATATTTTATAGCAATCCTGATTTCATAACATGAGACAGGATGTGATTTGATGTGCCTCCTCCCCACCCAAGAGCCGGAAGCAGTATTCACTTGAAAAGAAAGGTACATGAGGAACTGGGGCCAGCCTACCTCTATTGGCTCCCATGTTAACCCTTTAACTCCACTTCACTGGCTGGGAAACATCTTTCCCAATCCTGGGCAACTTCACAAGTGAGCATGGTTTTTTGTTTTCATTTCCCCCCCAAATGAATTTTTAGTTGTGGTAGATGGTGCCAAACGGGCAGCCCTGAAGACCTCTGTTTATTCACAGAAACAGTATAGCTTGGACAATAACAGGGTTAACTCCCACCATCCTACCCCTTGCCAATGTGTCCCCCATGACCTACAGTACCAACAGCCTCCTTCAGTCTCCCTATTCAATTTCATCCTTTGCCAGCAACAAGGCAATTGGTTACAATTGTGATGGTAATTAGATTGTGAGCTGTTTAGATCAGGGGCCTTGTTTGCCTACATGTGCCTTGCTAGTGCTGATTGGGGCCCTGGGTGCTACCCTATTAGAAAAAATAAATATTGTATGCAGTACCTCATTTGTTAAGAACTGACTGGACTCTTCCAACTCATTTCATATGAACAGCTATCAGATGGTCATTGCAACTGATTTTGGCCACTGACCTGGAGGGGAGAGGTTCTGTATCCCGTTACCAGTCGCCTGAGGCATTCAGTCCTGATGTAAAGAATCAGAGAGGTAGCCGTGTTAGTCTGGAATAGCAGAGGTAACAAAGTCCTGTGGCACCTTAAAGACTAACTATAAAGTCTCCTTCACTAGACCCACAGCTTGGGATCTCACTTCCCTTGTCCCAGCACACAGACAACTGCTTGGAGACTGAGGTAGCTTCCTCCACAGGCAAGTCAATACCCCTGACAGGCACACTCCCTTCACTGTCACACTTCTCCACACAGGACACAGGTAAGGCATAGGGACACTTCTCTTCCACTATCCTTGCCTTCCCAAACTGCTGCCTAGTCTTATTCAAACCTTCCTCACCAGGCACATTGCCACTTCCAGCAGATACACTGTTGCCCTTTTCAGGTTCCTTTTTACAAGCTGTATCAGCCAAAACTATTTCACCCTTTCCTTCCTCAGTTAGGGCTTTAACCTGACCATTCACTGCAATCTGTTCCAGAGAAACCCTTTCCTGATTTATAAGTTCTTCCTGCACTGTACCTAATTTCAGATTCACTTCTGAGATATTAGACAGACATTTAGAAACTTCATCCACAGGCAAACTGCTTTCTTGCACAGACAAACACTTGGAGAAACCCTCCCCAGACAAACAGCTATTTCCCCCCAGGTGAGAATCCCCCTCCCCCTGGTCATAGCATAATAGGCTAAACACAGAAAACTGCACAGGGTAATACCGCCTCCCAATACTGTTATAAAATGGACTTTCAAGAGGATATAATTTCTGATGTTCTTCTCTTGCTCTTTGAACTTGGAGCCGAAGTTTGGCAGTTTCTTGTTTCATCTTGTTAAGTCTCTCCTGTCTCTCAGCAGCTTCTCTTTGTAATTCAGCCTTCCTTTCCCTAGCTTTTTTCTCAATTTTAGCATTTTGTTGCTCTTCCCACAACCTCAGCTCTGCTAGTTCCCGTTCAAACTCACGCTGCAGGCTGTCTTTCAGGGCTTGCAGTTTCATTGCCTTTGTTTTCTGATTACTCATTGTCACTGCTCTTTAACCAACCAAACTCTCTACACCCAAAACTGAAATTTGGACAGCTTAAGGTGCCACAGGACTTTGTTACCTCTGTTAGTCCTGATGCAGTTTTTTCCCCATACTCCTTTAAGCTTGCAAAATCTGTTTCCAGGTTCATCATTCTTTCCTTGGACCAACTGGGGATCCTTGGGACCTTTAGGAAGACTGCGATTTGTGAATTTTTGTGGTTAGTGTCTGAGTTAAGGATCAGTCTGTGAACAACAATTTTTTTTCCACCTAGACTTGAAGGTAGGATTGAGAGAATGTGTGTGTCAGTGATGTACAGATTGTGGTAAAAGTCAAGAGGCTGAATCTCAATTTTTGGACAAACTGAATTTGTTGCAGTGATTTTGTTTTCAGATTAAAATATTACTTTAAAGCAGTTTTGCAAATTATGCATTGATACCTGTAGGTGTTTATATACTATGGTCTATGTTTCTGAGCTATAGAAAAGCATTGTCCTATTCAATATAATATAGTGTCAACAAATTACAGAACATTAGATAATTAAGTTTGAAATATTTTTTTAATTGACGTTACTTTTCATTCTTTATGCTACTTGTTTACTAACTGCATCAGTTTAGAAAGAGAAACAAATTCTATCAGTTTTATTTCTTGCCAGTTTCACTATCTGTCTTTCACACACTATCTGTTCAAGTTGGAAACATACAGGGATATATTTACATCCAAACACAGTTTTCATTAAAAGAAAAACAAATCATATAATTGCTTCTATTTATTTTAGATTTTGCACATAAATGTTTAGCCTAAGACAACCTGACTGTCACACTTCAGGAAGTTATTTTAATTCCACCTACAAAGAATAGCCAAATTAAAGATGAATCATGGCCAGTTTTTTTTTTAGTGTTTTTCATTTATTTTTAAGATGCTTCATCCAGTTTGGACAGGAAAGAGCTGACGTGAAGCCCTCCCAGAGCAGTGTAGTGATAAGAGCAGGAGAGTAAAGATCAAGGTTTTTGGACTCCATTTCTGGTTCTGCTACTGTCCTGCTATTTTATTTTGGGCAAGTTTATGCAGGGCCGGATTTTCAACAGTTCTAACCCAGGTTGGCAGGTGCTCAGCATTGACAAATGGGGATAGATTTCTAAGAGCTCAGCCCCCCGCAACTCCCATTGTGACACTTACGGCTGGATTTTCAAAAGAGCAGTTTCAACATGCCGAGCTCTTCAGAAAATCTAGCTCCTTATTTTCATGCCTAAACAGTAGCTGAACTCTCTCAGAAGTCTGGTCCTTCCTCTCTGTTCATCTGTCAGACACACGCTCTTTCCTATCTTACAGGGGTATAGTTAGTTTAATCTTTGAAGTCCTTCTGAGATCCTTGACTAAAAGGAGCAACACTTTGCACTTGCATGTTGTCAGCTTATTTATTCTTTGAACCAAAAACAAACCTCAGCAGTACTGGCATCCCAGCACAGAGGGCTTACAATGCCACAGGTTTTTCTGCCAGACCTCTGAATTATTGATTTCTCTTAAGAGTATGAAAGTTTAATAAAACACATGGATTAAAGGTGGAGCAATCAAAAAGGAAATCAGTGTTCACTTCTTGCTTGCTTCTTAAAATCCTCTTTTTATTATCCTCTTGCTTGCTTTCCTCCCTCCTTAATATATCCACCACCATGGCCCCTTAAGTGGAATAGACCGTGCTGCCACGCTTGGTAGCATGGAGCCAACATCTTGTAATGGAGATTTCCATTCATCTCTGCTCCCACAAATGCAACAGAACAACTCCTTTAAGCAGCTTGATATAACTGTGTTGCTGGATGCATGAGGATGCGTGGCATGCAGTGTTTATATAGGGGTCTGGTTGGATGAATGTTGGTATGAGGTTGGATGTGGGAACATACAGTTGTCTGTGGTTGTCTGTATGAACATCTGCAGGGAATTGTATTAATATGGTGATGTGTACAGATGTGCATGGAGAAAAAAGAATATATAAGCAAAGTTACAGTACTACTTGGCTTATTGAGCCTTTATCCCAATGCCTGATACCACGATATGATCCAGAATAGATTCACAACTCACTGTAGCTGGTTCTTTCAATCCCCTGGAAATGTTTTCCTGATTTAAATGGATGATACTGAAATGTGTAATACAGGGCTGCGGCTTATTAGATCAATGCTGGAACTCTGCAGGAATGAATGAATGAATGCTTCATGTCTGATGTGCTATGGAGAGAGTTCACAATTGACTCCTTATGTTATGGTTCTGTGGTTTTCAGACAGTGTTTTTTTGCTGTCTCTTGGACTATGGAGGTGTTATCCCGGATTTCTTGGGGAAGTGAATAGTTCAGGAGGGGTTGCTCCCTGATGGCTTTTTAATGGTTTCAGAAACTTCTTTTTAGTGATTATTCCATTCCCACCTGACACAGGGCTGGAACAAGACTGATGATAGCCCATAGTTCTATCTGCACATTTCAAACTGTAATATATTTCTGTTTAGCAACGATTCTTCATTAATAACTTGATTTCTTTTAAGACAGAGTCCTGTGGCACCTTAAAGACTAACTAAAGTATTGAAGCATAAGCTTTCCTGGGCTAATCCACTTTGTTGGATGCATGGGTATTGGCCCAGGAAAGCTTATGCTTCAATACTTTAGTTAGTCTTTAAGGTGCCACAGGACTCTTAGTCTGGAATTGCTGAAGTGACAAACACAGCTACCTCTGATTCTTGATTTCTTTTGTTTTGTTACTTATTTTCCCATTGCTTTTACTCCTGTGACCGCTGTGGACTGGATTCCATATCCTCTGTGTAGGTTCCTCTTCGTTGCTGATCTCTGGGGATACCTAACACTTGCATGAGAAGGGACTCATCTCCTCATCTTGTTGCACTGGTCTCCTTTAGACTTGGCCAGGGAGGAGGTTCCAGATATGTCTGTCTCCTATGAACCAAATTCCTTCCTGAATGCACCTATCTCCTCAAAGACCTGGAAACTCTGGCTCAGATGTCAAAGTTGTGTTTAGTAAAAATCAAACCAAGGAAACTATGGAGTTAACTGATGTGCCAACTAGAGCTGCATGCATAATTTTTTTGTTCATTCAGCAAACCAAAAAATCGGACAAAACATTTCTGGAACTGAACAAAATAATATTAAGAATTTGTCCGCAAATCAGTGAAATTAATTTCAGGCTGGCAACTGTGTTTGGATCCATTTCTTTGTCCCCCCTTCCTCTAGACTTGTAACCTTTAGCTTCCTTCAGAGGAAGGATTGAATCCACATCTCCTTCCTCCCAGGTGAGTGTCTTAATCCCCAGGCTCTCTCATAGGCGCTCTCTCACTCTTTTTTTCACACACTGAATGTTTTAAATATACAAAATGGATTAGCTTCAACAGGAGAGACTGAGCACAACACACACTAGCATAGCCTATAATCTGGTTTGGGCACTCACTGTTGGGTGGGGTGCAGGCGAACTGAGTTTCAGTCCCTGCTCCAGACTGGTGATTCAAACCTCAGTCTTCCACATCCCAGACAAGTATCCTAACCACTAGGCTAAACCTTATAAAGGGGACCCCCCCACACACTCTCCCACTCCCCCCCCAAATCAAATTCATGGATAGTTCTGGGTTGATTGATACTACCTATTTCAGCAAATAAACTTCCGCTGAAAAATGTTGCACTGCTCGAGTGCTAATAGCCTTACGAATATCTCTTGCTCTTGTTACATTTCATCCCTTCCCTTTTGTCTATGGTGTCTGCTTAGATCAGATGATGATGGAAGTGAGCAGTACAACAACGACCTTGATGCTCTCAAGGGCATCTGCCCTGTGCCCTTAGGTTAAGATGGCCTACAGCCTTGGGCCTTTTTGATCTCCTCAGTGCTCCTGAGTGCCTTCAAACAAAAACAGTAAGAGATGCCCACTCCCATCCTTGACTAGTCAGAAGACTTGTGTAGCACTTTGGCTATTCTAGCCCCAGCTGGGATCAGGAAGGACAGAGTGTAAGAACATTACATAATGTTCTTCCTCCCCTTTAAACAACCATTACAGGTTTAATTAGAGAGATGAGTGCTAGGGATAGAGGAGGGTGGGTGTTTCTGGGAATGGGGTTGGAGGTCTGGGTCTGTTATTTCATCCACACCTGCTTGCTCATCCCTGTGTTTAAAACTCCACTTTAAAGGAGCCAGCTGATTAGGCTTTGGAGGGGATCCAGATCACAGACCAGGCTTTGAGGGTGACGGGGGAATAAAATAGAAAACAACCTTCCAAGCACTTTCCCAGCAGGAATGAGACAAGTGGCTCTCAGAGCTCCAGATGAAGAAAGATTCCAGGCATTCACAGAGCCTATCGTTCTCTTTCTGAGTAGATGGGGAGTCACTGAGAAGAGTGAAGAATCATGGGCAGAGGAAGAAAGAGCTGCAGCCAAAGATGTGTAGTAGGAACCTCCTGCTGACAGGATCCCACGCTATGTGCAAGCCAGGGGAGGCTGGGTATGGCTTGCTTTGTCCTTGACACATTCCCATGCAGCCTCTCTCCCTGGGCAGTCAGGCTGACTTGGCAGTGTAATTTTTAGAGCAGCCGAGGGGTCTTCCATCTCAATGGCAACAGGTGCATGTCCCACATCTACCATGCTCCAGCCCACTGCAACTCAAAGGATCTGACTTCCGATTGTAGCCACTTCCCCATAGAAATTGCCTGTTAGTCATTGAACATGACATTTAAATTGTTTTGAATCACTCAATTGCTGAGAACTCTGGACCCCTGTCCTGCCTCCACTGTGCGTGTGGTTATGTGGTGGCAGACAGCAGCTGCAATAGCTTCATGCATCATGCATGCCCTACACTGTGCCTCCAATAGAGGTACATTAGCTAGGATAAGTCTAGGACCCTCTTATACATGTGCATTGGAGGTTCACAGGACCGGTTCCTAGAGAGTGCATAGGTCTTGGTTACTGATGAACATGCTATTAAAAATCGCCTTCAGATTCTGCCACTGTTCCATGCTATAAATGGGTTAGTCATTCTATGCTTCAGTTTCCCCATCTGGGAAATGGGGATGATAGAGCTCAACAATCCTTGGATAAAGTGGGCTAATTTATTATTGTAGTAATGTCTGGACTTGAATGATCTCAAAACACCACACTAACACAGGTCAACTTCCCTTGCCTTTTGGGTGAAGGTTGTAGAAGTGTCCCCTCCATTTTTCAGAGGGAAAAAAAGCAACAGAAGCTGTGTCTTGCTCAACAGACTCACTGCGTGATCTTGAAGAGGCAGGAGGAGGAGGACCTAGATTTGATTTGTATCTCTTCCCCTCCCCTCCCAACTCCTCCTTCCTCATACGTAACAAAGGATTAAAATAGGTGAACTCTTGAGCTGCGCTTGATTCAATTCAGCAGGTACATTGAGACTTCTTGGAAACTTGTGTGCAGGAGAACGGCTCATGGAAATAGGTGCTGCAGGAATTCCCAGGACCTTGTGGGTAGAAGAGGGCTCTTTGAGCTCCCACAGGTACTGGGGTAGAATTCCCAGGATCCTTCAAGTCTTGAGTTCAGCTGTCCAGATGCTGTTGTTCTCAGGGACTCTATCAAATATCAGCAAACAGTCCTTTGCTGTTCTGTTTTTCCTGGCTTCTTAAATGTTGCATGGAAATTCAAGGAGAGCGTCATAACATACCAGGATCCCTCTTGGATTTCTGCTGAAGGATGTTGGAGTTATAGCCGCAGGGTTAGGTCTCCTCTCTCTCCCTCTCAGATCCTGGGGAGAGGGTTGAGGCAGGGCCAGAAATAAATACTTAAGGGAATGCAGTTTCCATAGAAGGAAACCAATTGCTCAGTTCAGTTCCCTAGAACTGGAAAATTCCTCTTTGCTGTGATTTTTCTGTCCTGTGGGCAGATGGGATGGGAAGACTAAGAACTTGGAGGTCCTGATGCTTTCTGAGCAAGGAAATGCAGGTGTGGGTGCTGCTGCAGGTGGCTGCAGCAGGAAAGGATCCCTCCAAGACTCTTCTGATCAGGAGGCAAATACCTCCCGGTGCAAGAGAAGCTGCCCTTAGGTTGTAACTTTTGGTGCAGGTTCTTTTTTGTGTGTCCTATGTTTGTACAGTGCCTAGCCCTAGCACAGTGGGGACCTGGTCCATGACTGGGGCTACTAGAGGCTACCACAATACAAATGATAAATCATAACAGCTGCCATGCAACTTTGGAGGAACCTTGGTAGAGTCTGTTCTGATTTGGGCTCTCAAACAGTTCTGTGGCTTGATTTCAAGAGATTCATCTCCATTCACCTATCATCAAACCTGTTTCAATGGCCGAAGCCTAACGCGACACTCTGGGGGTTAAAATCACAGCTTGTAAAAGTTGTCAATGATGCTTTAGATTATAACGAGCAGTCTTAAACAGTGGTGGTGTTCGCTAGTTATGCTGTTTTATTTGCAGACAATTTTGCTATGAAATGCTAGTGCTGCTGAGCATTTCTTTCCAGGTGGTTTCAGTCCCTCGGTTCATGCTCTGCTGAAATATGGAGGCCTGCTGATTTCTGAAGAATGAAATCCTGTCAACACATTTTGCTTGTTTTTGTTAGACCCTTAATGTTATCTTTCCACTCTGTGTGTTTCATTCACTGAAAATCATGGGCACCGCTTTCTCCTCATTCCATCCTGACTTGTTTCCTGGTAACAATACCAAGGCATTGATAGACAGCTTCCCCTTTAACGTAGGAGGCGAGAGTGCCATTTCTGCAGGCTCGCTGCATGCCAAGGCTGCAGACAGAATGGCCACAGCTGTTATCAAGTGTGCAGGGTGGAGAATTCCTGGTGGATTTTATGAAGGGACTTATTCAACATGTGCTTTGCAGAGATTACTTATTTGAGACTCAACTGAATTTTGTGTATGGTCAGGAAAGGCACAGGTCAAGGTGAGTGGAAACTTTTTTTTTTTTTTTTTTTGGTCAATTCAACAAGGTTGGCAAGAATCTGATCTCTACTGATGTCTCTAGAGTTTTGCAATTGACTTCGTTGGGACTAAGAATTGGCCTAGTATGTTTTTGTTAAGTATGATTAAAGTTCAGTGATCACAAGGGGATTTTCTTTGTAGTGTGTAAAACAATGACTGCAGAAAGGTGGTTTACATCACCTGGTGAGTTAAAAGCAGCTGGGTGAATCTGGCATTCTAGCTTTTTTGCCTGTACATAGCTCTGGGGAGCCAAGGATCTGGCATCTGAGGGCTGGGTAGGGGAGACTGCCTCCCCAAACAGCCTGGCCCCACCCCTATCTGATCCCCTCCCATTTCCTGTCCCCTGACCACCCCTCAGAACCTCTGCCCCATCCAACTGTCCCCTGACTCCTCCCCCCCACGCTGCCTTGCAAAAGCGTGTTTGGCTCTGTGCGGAGACTGACACTCTGCTCTGCAGGAGCATGCAGCCTTGTCCACAGAGTGCTGGTGGCGTGGCTCTGGGGGAGGGGGGAAAGGCAGGGAAGGGGCTGGAGGGAGCCCCCCCCAGCCGGGATCTCAGGAGCTGGGCCGGACGTGGCCCGCAGGCCATAGTTTGCCCACCCCCGAGTTAGAGGGACGAGGCGAGAGAAATAAGAATACAAAATTAAATGAAATTCCTAGTACTGCTAAGTCCTCATATAGAGTGGGAGAGAAGACAGAACTCGGGTCTTGTAGCCACTTAAATGGGTCGATAAACATTTACAAGATACTGAGCTACTACAGTGATGGGTGTGTTATAAATACCTAGATTAGCAGGCCAGTAGGAGCTTTGCATTTTCTAGGGACATAATTTGGCTTTCGAATCAATGCTCTGCAAGCTTAACATTCAAACAGCTGATAGGAGGAGCTTGCCCAGGGTTGCTGCTGTGCTTGTAGCTGTTTGGATGACTTTAATTTTCTTCCTATAGAATTGATGTTTGTCATGCTGGATACTGAGCAAGTTGCTATGAGTGTGTTGTGCAGGGTGATGTCAATTTCCCAATTTGGTCCTCTTGCAGTCAATGTATGGCCCTGTTTGGATCTTTTCTCCTTAATTACTAATTTAACAGGGATAACCCTGGGTAAATTAAGTATCTGGGCTAATTAAGATTGCAGGTGCCTCTCCCCAGGCCTGTGATTATTAGGTCTTTCATTATTGACATGGACTATAGCCTGCCCAACCTGTCTGTGAACTTAGTCCAGTTCAGGATGTGTTCTGTAACTGGGAAGGGAAAGTTCCTTGTACTTTGCTCTTTTGTAGAGGTAAACAGTGTTTGTCTTAGCAACGCTTTGTGGGCCGGACCTGGAGAGATGACCCATCTAGTTCTAGTTCATCGAGCAGCCCAGAAAAAGCTAATTTCCCTCTCCTCCTTGTTTTGTTAATTAAACTTTGGATTTACGAACTCCCTCATGCACACGCAGGAGTCATGACCGGCAATAGACAGTAATCTGTCCTTACGATTCCTATGGCAAAGTGCCACCAAAGCTACCTTATTGCGTTCAACAGCTGTTCAGCAACAGGGCAGGGAACATAGAGGACTTGGAATTGGGACTATTTGGTTCTATTTTTGGCTCCAGGAGGACAGTCAGCCTAGAGATAAGAGTAGGGGATTTAGGAACTGGGACTTCTGGTTTGCTAGGTATCTATCCTGTGTTCATCTCTGTGGTATCTGGGAGCCTTCTATAGCTCTGAAATGGACTCCCAAAGTAACTCTGGGCAAGTCGCTTAACCACTCTGAGTGAAACCCAGGCCACAACTCTCATTGACTTCAGTACAGCTAGGATATATATCTATATATTTTTTATCTCTCTCTCTCTCTCTCTCCTCCCCCCCCCCCATCCATCATTAAATGGGAATAAGTAGTGTCTTAGTGTCCCACATTTGTGGTGCTTTCCCAAGCATGAAGCAGGGCATGTGACCTGTCCAAAATCCTAACAATCGAACAACGTTTGCCTACCCGTGCTTGGCGGGGAGGGGGTGGCAGTTGAGAGGCTTTTAATTTCTTGACATTTATAGTGCCCCTAGGATGGAAGGAACTATAATGCAGCCACTGACTCGGCGAATGAGTTTGAAAGACACACACACACGCACACACACACACACACACACACACTTTTTTAGAATTGTTGCCCCAATGAGAGGGGATGATATCTACTGCATGTGTTTGGATAGTGGGGGGAGGTAGTAATCTGTAACTTGTACTAAAGTTTTCTCCCTAGCAAATTCTTTCTCCCTCCCTCCTTTGTTTCTAAGTTACTGCTCCCTAGTGCTACTTCTGATGCTGGGATGCAGGAATGTGCTTTCCCGGGACCTTCCTCCCTCCTGAGCTAAAGCTTAATTCCTTGTGAGCTATTACATTTGCCCCAAGATGAGCCTTATATGGTATTTAAATAAACTTCCTGTTCCAGTCACTTAAAAAAACCCAAGGAGTGAAATCCTTCTCCACCCCGACAGGAATTCTCTTTACGTCTGAACTCCGCAGAAGCCAGCTAGTTTTCTCCCAATGTGCCACTTTGCTCATCCAAGTCACTTCCTGAGAAATGGCGCATCGTGATCAATGGTCAGGTCTGTCAGCAGCTTCCACACAGTAACATCATGGACCTTTGATCTGTCCACTGCCCTGACAGAACAAAAGAAGTAGAAATGCAATAACTGGCCATCACCCAGGGCATAGACTGACAACATTGCCTTTTGTGAGGTCATGTTTTAATGATAGTTTCTGGAAGGGCAGCTCTTAAACGGGACATAATCTGCAGAATTGTTTGTTCTGTCCTTCCCCCTCTTCCCTGCAGCACTATTAATGGGAAAGGTCTGTGACAATCACCATTACATCAGGCCACTGAAACTAAGTCTTAAAGAGAAGTTGAGGCTCTGTGGTCTTCATGAGGTGAGCCTGGCAATTGCTGTCTTATGTGGCTTTCATATTTTCACTATTGAGGCTGCTGCAAAGTAGCCATCTACTATAGAAGTGATGACTCTCTGGCAAGAGAAGCATTAAAAATAGCCTGGCCCAGGGATACTTTTCCCTCCCTATGGCATCAAGGCTTGAAAAACATTGCCTGGATTCTTTGCAGTCCACCAGGTTCAAAATAAATGGAATTGTGCTCTTTTAACTGAGCCTTGCATGGAAAATAAGCCAAGTAAAATGCTGCTCACGTGACTGAAAGATGCAGTGAATTGAAAGAAGTTGATAAAATTGTCTTGCGTTTGGAATGGCTCTTGATCTCTCGATAACATCCCCCCCCCACGCACTCCAATGTGTGCGTGTTAAATATATTTAGGGAAGAATAAATTCTACTCAACTGTCTGACAGACTGAAATTTTTATCTAGGGACTCTGGTAGCACTTTAAATAGTGATAATGAATCTCAGGTTGCTGGGTATCAAATACAACATTTTTATAGGTGTAGTTTAAGAGCATTTTGTTTTGCAATGTTTAGAGCAATACAAAGTGAGGGGGAGAAAAAAGTTCTTTATAATTAACCCTTTAGCTTTGGATGTTTCTATTTTTGTTGTTGCTGAGATCAGCCTAGCTTCCGACATATGTCATCTTCCTACTGTAACTTGGTGAAGAAAGCCATGACTGTGCAATAATACTCACCCTCCAATCCCCATCAAACAGGCTCCAATCTAGCCCAGAGTGTGACCATCTCCAGGGAGAACAAGGGAAGTCTGTTTCTCATTCAACTCTTCCCCATTTTGCTGACACTGTCAATGGTTGGAGCCTATTGTGTTGGTGAAATTTTTATTTCTGGTGTGGGCACCCGTCCAATAAGAATTGGGTGGAGACAGCAAATTCATTACATAGATGAGCTACAGAACATTCATCTGCTGGAAGTGACCTTCGCTTGCTACCAAATTTGGCCTTCATTTACACCTCTGGAATTCAAATGAAATGTTTGAATATGAGGGTGAGGGCATGGATTCTGTGCCATGACTTCAGGTAATTGGAGGGCCTGGATTCTGTGGTTTCGGGGTCCTTAAAAGCTCTGAAATTGGTAGCTGACTCAGGCAGGCAGAGGGCAAAATAATCATTTTGCTTTTTTTAGATGGCCTAAAATGCTCCAGGAAAATAATTAATGCCTGTGAAAGAAGACATCACAGAAAAGGACTGTTTGGATTCCAGCTGAAGCAGACAGTGGCTTAAAAACACAAGGCGGCCATCCAAGACCCACAGCATTGCTTCAAAGCTTCAGTTAATTCTGTTGTGTACAGTGAAGTGTGCCTCATACTCCTCCTGTTTTTGTCAGAAAATGATTGGATCTTGTCATAAATGTCAGAACTCCCAAGTTAATACAGCGCAGGCAAACTGTATAAGAGCCCACAGAAGTTTGTCATCTTCACAGTCACCAAATGACCTCACCTGAGGTTTCGACTCTGCTGGAGTTCGCGAATTTCCAAGATTTCTTTGAAGGATGCTCTCCCCAAGATTAAGCATGTGCATTTCTCTCAGGATGTCTGTCTTGATGGTTTAAGCAGCTGTTGGTGAGCTTGTGACTGCAGAAAGTCAAATGAGATGGTCCTGGAAATAGACTAGGATGTCATGCCTCCAGGAAGTGCCATGTGCACATGAAATGGAACAACAGAGAAGAGCATGGCTTTTCTAATGAGGGTGACATTTGTTATGAGAACCCTCTCCCCTTCCTGATTGACAGGTTACAGCATTCCTCCTCTAACTTCTTTTCAGATCTCGAAGAGGCACAAGGTGCACACCCACCCTCATGCTGGCAAATGCACTGGTATGCTTGCATTCACAGGAACACGTGTATACTCCGACATACACGCCCACTCTTCTGTACACAACTCCCCCCATCATTTCTTATGTGTCGGCAGGCTTGCTCTTTGGTAGTGCTATTACATCAACACACCATCTTACATTTCCATATACAGTAGACTCTTGACTATCTGGGATGATAGGGAAAAAATTAATCCTGGTTAATAAAATCTCAGATAATCACCACCCATAGGAAATATGGAGCGGGGGGTGGGGGGGAGACACATTGTTCAGCCACCCTGTGGTTAACCCGATCCTGGATAATCGAGAGTCTACTGTAGCTCTTTTTTTCCAGTTGGAACGTGCTTTTCTCTGTCTTAAACAGAAATCTTGCATCTTAAGTCTTAGAAAATATTTTGATATTTTGGCCTTTTGAAAAAGCCCTGACTCAGCCATTCTGATGTGTTGTGAAATGAAGCTGTATGATGACATTCTAGCTATGAAATATGAGTTTTCCTTGCTAGTAGAGGGATTTTGTGATCTCCATGGCTTTGTAGGGTACATCTTGTGTATGTGAATGAGCGACACAGCACAGTGCCTGCAGGAAACTCATTCTTTTGCAATGGGCCATATGGATGTCTTTGGATTTTTATGATGCAGATAGGAAGATAAGAATTGTTGCTTGCACTGTCTGTCTTTATTTAAAGCCCTTTTTATTGCATTTTGTTCCAGCACGTAGCTCGTGCATCGCAAAAGCATGTCTGAGATATAAAGCAGAACTGAGAAGCCCCATACCAGCATCTGTAGTGGAATATTATAGGTCATGTGAGGTGGGTCCCAAAATAGGGAGGACTTGAATTAACTCTGACATTATGAAATATAAATGGTTAACGAACGTTCTCAGTGAGTGGGGAATGGAAGACTAAAATATACTAGATATGTCACAAGGGGCTAAAGCAAACCTAACTAACCAGTGTGCGTGCCCTCCCCCCACATATGCAAGCCTTGGGTTGTCCGCATCAATAGATCTCAGGACTTTAGCATCAAAAACAAGCCTGTGCTACCTGAGCTAAAGGAATAGCTTAGTTACCTGTGAGTAGGTAGAAGGCTGCTATCCATGTAGATCCAGCTACTTGAGGGAGACACTCGCATATGCAAAATCTGGATTTCAGGCCCCGTGGTGTTAAGTACACTTTAACCTCCGCATGGGAGAAGGGACTAAATGCCTGTTCTAGGTCCTGTCCAGCCCCAAATGTCTATGATTCTGTATAATAGCCAAGCAATCCAGTAGGAAATGGGCCACTTCCATAGTGGTTCTGAGATCTCTGTCAGCCCCACAGGAAATGTTTGGAGCTGCAGTGCTGTCTCGTTGCGTGTACTGTTGCTCAAAGGGAAGGAAAGTGGTGCTCAGATGCCTTGGGGAGGGGCACAGTATAACAACCTGGATAGAATGGGGACCCTTTACATTGGGGCGTGAGCAAGTGAGCACAAGCAGGGGCATGTCCACTCAGTGTTTGATGGGAGCACAGAGCTCCTCTGGCTCTGACTGGGAGCATGAGATCTTCCAGCCTGGAGCCATAGCAGGGTCACCAAATGTACCCCCCCCCAAGGGGTGGAATTTAAACTTCTGCACACACCCTTACTTTACACTCCTATATGGGGCTCTCTTGTCCCTTGCTTCTGAAGTCTTCTCTGAGTGAGCTGCTCTCCTCAAACTTGGCACCAGCATGTCTGTTGTTCACTTTGTTCTTGGCTCATTGTTTCACCTCTCCCAGTATAGTCATCAGGTAGGAACTGTCCCCTCCTGTTACGGAGACTGGATGCCAGTCACCAACCAAACTGTGAAACTGACTGATTTTTAACCTCATGCAAATGTATGGGACCACCTCATTGCTGAGGGAAGGAAAACACTGAGATCACACAGGCATGTTAGTGCCAGGTTTACAGGAAGCTTCTAGGCACCCCTGAGAGAAGAAACTGGATCAAAAGCATATGAAGCACAGTGGGGTTCTGGTAGATTTCAGTTGGGTAAATGCAAGATCTTTCGAGCCTTTCTGGGTGAGGGAAGGGAAAATGATTGTACAGCAGACTGAGTCAGGATTGAGTGCTTTTGGTTTCCCAGACTGCTCATATCAGGAAATAAAAGGAAAGCTTTTGGTTTGAGCAGTGTCTTCAAGGGCAAGATCCTCATCCCACTGAAACCAATGGGAATTTTGACACTGACTTTAATAGAATTCGGATTTGGCCCCAAAAGGCAGCTTGGAACTATATTCCTTGCTTATTTATGGCTTCAAGTGAATTGCAAGGGGAACCTCAGAAATACTGTGTAATGCCATTGAAGGCAGTCTGCTCATTTACACGGGAGCAAGCAGAGAATTGGGCCTAAGGTGTTACACTTATGGAAGGCTATTGTTTAGTTCTGTGAGAGGTAAGGTGTTTTCTTTTTGTGTGAGACACAAGCCTGGGGAGGAAATGTTTAGTGCAAACAGGATTCCTGAGGTTGCCATGGTACAGGGAAGCCACATTTTGCTGTCTTGGTGGATCTGATCAGCTGAGGCTTAGTCCCCTGACAATGAAGAATGAAGTGGGAGGCAACAATTGCTGAGGTATAGAGGAGCTTCCGGGGAAACCTGTCTGCTTCAGAGCTGAGGTTATGTTATGTGTATGCCAAGGGCACGTGTCCTTGGAAAGCACCTCAGAGGAGTATGTGTTGCTGCACTTGAATGAGAGGTTAGAGATGCATTTTCTTGTAACCTTTTGAGCATGTAACACACCAGGGTGAGGTAGGGGCACATTTACAGTCACAAGTGAACGGGCCAGGCCCAGTGTTCTATCCCTTGGTGAAGACCTCTGGCCAGTATCATGCAGGAGGTCAGACTAGATTATCGTAATGATCCCTTCTGGCCTTTACTACATGAAACTGTTTTAAAGTTAAGTGTTCCCTGGGTAGTTTTAAAGCAGGGGTGGGCAACCTATTGCCTGTGGGACGCCCCCAAGCTCCCGGCTGGAGAGGATACCCCCTGCCCCTCCCTTGCAGCCTCAGCGTGCTGTGCCACTGAGTACACAATGCTCTGGTTTGGCGGGGCTGAGAGCTCCCGGGGCAGCACAGCTTCAGAGCCGCAGCCAAACTCAGTGCTCCACCTGTGCTCCGGGCAGTGCAGTAAGGGAATAGGGAAGGGGAGCAGGGGAGTTCAGGGGGTGGGGGTGGTCAGAGGGTGGGGAACTGGGGTTGAATGGGGGAAAGGAGTCCCAGGGGGCAGTCAGGAATGTGAGGAGGGATTGGATGGGGAAGCAGGGGGCAGCCAGGGGACCGGCAGAAGGGGTGGTTGGATGGGGCAGGGGTCCTGGGGGGACATCAGGAAGGAGAGGAGTTGGATGGGGCGGTGGGGGGTAGTTAGCGGTGGGCGGTCAGGGAACAGAGAGTGGATGGAGTAGGGGGGACTGTCCGGAAGGAGAGGTGGGGGTTGTATGGGGCAGGAGTCCTGGAGGGGCCATCAAGGGGTGAGAAGCTGTACAGGGGGGGGGAAGGGTTGGATGGGGGCTGTGCCACACCTGGCTGTTTGGGGAGGCACAGCCTCCCCTAACCAGGCTTCCATACCATTTCGGAACCTCATGTGGCCCTCAGGCCAAAAAGTTGGCCCACCCTTGGTTTAAAGGGATCTGCTGTCTCAAGGGGAGGAAGGATCGTCTTGTTACGAACACATTGGTTTTGAAGTCAGGAGATTGGAGTTCTATCCCGGGCGCTACACATCTCCTCCTTTTGAATGTGGGGGTTTGGATTTTTTTGCTTGGTTCTAGTGCTGTCAATTTGGACAGTGTAGAGGCCATTCAACATGTTACCTCCATGATGCCAAATCTGGCATGTTGCAGAGTAGGATGCCTGGGAGGGACAGATGGCTATTGATGGTATCCAGATGTCATGTTCTAGGTCTTCTGGAGGGTCCTTTTCATCTTGATTTCATTGGGTCAAAGTCAAAGATGATTC
Organism: Sternotherus odoratus; assembly: GCA_032164245.1. NCBI lineage: Eukaryota > Metazoa > Chordata > Testudines > Kinosternidae > Sternotherus > Sternotherus odoratus. Next base: position 122,878,747 of record JAVMKO010000003.1, read on the forward strand.
TCACAGGGAAGTTGGTAGGCATTCAGATATGACAATACCACCTTAGAGAGTGTAGGCTGGCTGGCTGAGAAAGCAGGACCTGTGTAGTTGGAAAATGGAGCTCTTCATTTGTCTTGTATTATTTGATGTTTTCACTCATGTGGAGATGCTGCATGTGAATGGTGTCCAGCATCTTTTTAGTTTTGACAGTACAGGGCTGTAGCTCAGAATATTGACCACCAAAGTATTGTATGTGGGCACATTGCTATATCTCTATTTTTAAAGATGGGGAAATTCAGAGAGGAGGAAGACTTCTCTTACATCCTGGCTTGAGGTAAAATTAGTTAGTATTTGTAAAGTATTATGGGATCCTTCAATGGAAGGCGCCATAGAGAATAAGGTCAGATCTAAAAATCTGACTTACCTTAAAATTGTTTTGGCTTGCTGGGGAATGTCTTCTGGATTCTAAATGCTGAAAAAGAAGCATATGGACTATCAGGTGGAAGGCAGGACAAAAGTTCAGTACTTTTGTGCAATACAGGGGTCACTAAATTTTCCCACTCTATAAGAAACAGAATAACCTGAATCTCAATTTATACCCTTTATGAAGAAATTCTTGGGTGCTTTTGTTATGCAAGAGGTCCAACTAGAGCAGTGGTTCCCAAATTTTAACAACCTGTGAACCCCTTTCACTAAAATATCAAGTCTCGTGTACCCCCTCCTAAAAATGAATATTTCCAGGGATTTTTCTCCCTTACCTCAGCATAAATTATAAAAGCAGTGATCTTGGAAATAGTGTGTAATAGCATGTCATAAAAAACACATCTATTAATTCTTTCATGCTATTTTCATAATGTAATAAAAATACTGTAAACACTCTTCCAAGAACTCACTTTTATAGCTTGTATCACTTTTGATTTAAGCCTGTTATAAGACAAGGCTCCTATCAGAAGTGTCAGTAGAAAAAAAGGTGTGTGGGCAAAGCCCCAACACATCCTGGGACCTGGAGGGGGACTACTGGAAAAGTGTGTGTGTGTGGGGGGGCACATGAAAAAAAGTGGGGGCATGCTGATGTGGGGGTGGAATGTGACCTTCGTTGCGCACACCCCCCCCCCATACTGCCTCTTCTGGCTCCTATGTTTCATCAAGGAGCATCAAATGTGAAACAGAGTGAAGGTGTTTAAGAAGCCAACCCAGAGTTCTTCCTACACAAGCATTCAGGTCTTGAGCAGTCCAAGAAAACAATGCACGTTACAACAAAGCTTAAACTTGTTCATCATAATTTAAAAATGACACTAGCAGCCTATATAATTTTAAAAACAGCAAAAAATATCCACCTCCCTTTCTATTTCATAAAAGGAGTCTTGAAGTTTAAATCTCCTCACTGTGATAGATATGCTTGCCTTGATCTGCTTATCTCTTGGAAGTCCCCAAGGCTCCGGGCTGCTGGCCCTGTGCTGCCCAGGGTCCCTATGGACAGCTCTGTCCGCCATTAGGGATTTTTTTCCCAAGAACCCCCTGTAGCATTTTGTGAACCCCCAGGGGTTCAGAAACCCCAGTTTGGGAACCATTGAACTAGAGGATGATCATAATCCCACCTGGTCTTAAAATACACAAAGGTAGATTTTTATCGTATGAAAGGTGACAAGGATTGGCCTGTGGAATGGAATGTATGTTTACACTGTAGTCACAAAGCAAGAAGTTCTTTAGTAGGATTACTTGGATTCTTTGGGCAAAAATGCCAAACAGTCCGGTTCCAGCTTTCTTGTGCTAGTGTTTTGCACAATATGGTTCAGCATATGTCATGTTGCATCATGATGATGTTTAGATTAAGTCCCCAGACTAGAAGAGAACATGCCCCTGAAACTCACTGTTGGGGTGAAGAGGTCAGGAAAGAATTGGCTACATGGGTAAAGTGGCTGGACGTGAAGAGTTTGTGGTCTGGGAACCTATCCCAGCAGTACAAAGAGAAGCCTATGTTGGGAAGACTGGTTGTGTCCTGTCATCTGTACTCCAGTGTTACATCACTGGGATGCAGGATGCTTGTCGCATGGGATCGTGACGTGACACACTTGTATGTTATCAAAACGTAACTGCACTGCCAAGCTAGTTTGCTGAACTTCATGCTTGTATAACCTCAGGTGAATTGAGTTTGCCCATTCCGTTACCTTTGTGTTCCATTAACTCAGGATGGTGCTATCTTAGTTGATCTAGCATTCAGGGAGCTGTAGGAAAGCATTGCTATGTAATATGAACATAATGATTTCCAAGGCAAGCTAATCCCTCACAACTCAGCAACTGCTGTAAGGGAGAAAACTGAGCCCGGGAGAGTATATTTAGGGTTGGGGTAGCTCTAGTATGCTCCCCAGGCTTGTTGCCTAGCCATTGAAAATGTGCCTGCTCAGACTCACTATATTATTCTTTGTGGGTAAACGCCAATCAGGAAGAAACAGTCACTGCTCCAGGGAGCCCTAAACTGGCAAAGTGACACAAGTGCACTGGGTGTAATTGTGTGTCCCTTTTTCTTGGGGTGGGAGGTGCTTTCATTGAAAAGGATGTTAGCAGCATTTTGCTGCTGAGTTAGTGTTAGTGAGCTTTGCATAAGTGAGTTTTCGGTGATATTTGAGATTACCCAAGAGGACTGTCCCTGGGACCTGGCCATCCCAGCACTGATCTAGTGGGGAGAGGTAGTAGAAAACCTGTGCGCTAAATGGAAAAGCAAATTTTTTCATTCAAACAAAACTGCAGTTGATGTCTGGGCCTGAGGGTTTGCGGTGGGGGAATCTTTTGCTAATCTCTTTTCCCAAAGGTCACAGATGGACACGTACCAGTCCCCAACCCCCACATCGGTCCTGCAGCTCTCTACCTGAGAAGCCAGGGCCAAATTAAGCATGAATATTCTCACTCTGTAATGTGCAGTGGGACAGGGCTATGGTATGTGAACACAAGCACTGCTTCTGCCAGTGACAGTGTGTTCTCTCTGCTCCCTCCTCACTTTATCTGACAGAAGTGAGGTGGTTAGGCCGGGGCAGTGCTCAGTTATGATGGATGGGTGGTGATGAAGCTTTTTGCTCCCAGAGTTCTCCCAATGACACTGAGTGGCTGTTCTGTGCTCTCCTCCTAGTTTTAGGTGGTCTGGAGAAATGGGCTGTTGAACTAGTCTCAGACCCATAGGTCTGAGACTTCAGCATCGGGATCCATCTGCATTTAAACATAGAGGATTTAAGGCAGGGGTGGCCAACCTGTGGCTCCGGAGCCACATGCGGCTCTTCAGAAGTTAATACTTTAACTTGTATAGGCACTGACTCCGGGGCTGGAGCTACAGGTGTCAACTTGCCGATGTGTCGGGGATGTTCACTGCTCAACCCCGGCTCTGCCACAGGCCCTGCCCCCCTTCACTCTTCCCTGCTCCCTCCCCTGAGCCTTGCTCCTACCCCTCTCCCCAGAGTCTCCTGGATGCCACGAAACAGCTGATCAGAAGGGGTGGGGAGGCACTGATTAGTGGGGCTGCCAGTGTGCAGGAGGCATTGGGAGGGAGCTGATGGGGAGCTGCTGATGTATTACTGTGGCTCTTTGACAATATACACTGGTAAATTTTGGCTCCTTCTCAGACTGGCCACCCCTGATTTCAGGCACGGATAGAGAAACTGAAAACAGCAGCAGTCATCTATCGTAATTATCAATTCTGATATGACATGCTTATGCTTCTAGCTATGCAACCCTACTAGAATCATTAGCTGAACATTTGTTGGATGCTTTCTATAGGATAGTTCGTGAGCTTAAAAGAAACCTTTTGCTCTTGCAAGTGTTTGTATTTTATTCTGAATGCTGCTCTCATTTACACCTATATAATCCCAATGGAGTCAAACACCACTTTCATTTACACAAGATCCCACAGTATTTTTCACAAGCAGGTGGGCACTGCTGTGGTGTCTCAGGTACACTGATGTTAGTGGACAGGATTTGTTCCAAGTTCTAACAATTCAGGCAATGCTTGTACATAGGTACTCTAGATGTATCTGTATCCCTACCTGTGGGTCATCACACCAATATGGCTCTTCCATCAGATGCCTCTGAGTGAGTGAGGTTTTTTTTCCTCTGCAAAATCTCAATCCGTGAAATGAGTTAAAGAATGTTAACAATGGAGGCCTATCGGATAGCTGTGAGAGATGCTGCAATCTCGCATGTGAGGAATAAACCAAGAGGCTTTCAGAGATGCAATCCATGTGCTCTGTAACAAAGCAGAAGAATGATGTTATAGCCCTTGCTTTCCTAAATGAGGAGAATCTAAGGGCAGGATTTACTTCTGAAATTCCACATGCCTTATCTTCTCTTGTATGTTTGACATTCCTATAGGGGCTTGCATCATCCGGATGCTAAAAGCGCTCCACAAAGGAGATTTTAATAGAGATCTTTTGGTCTACCATTGAGCTGCAGCTACCTGAAGGGTAGAAAGTAGGATGTGTTTTGAAAGCACACAAACACACTGCAAAGCTGTTTGGGATAGAAAGATACAGTATCCAGTTGAAATGGCAGGAGGAATTTTGGAACAGCAGAATATGCCCATGCTGTAATTTGACCAGAACACCAGGGAAGAGGTAGTGGGTCCTTTACGACCGACCCTGTTCTTGGCTCACACTCAGTTCAAATCTAGCTAAGTTTGGTACTGATCATACGTCATTGTGGTTTGATAGTTGGTCAGTGGTCTGTGTAAAATGAGTTTGGTGGGTCTCCATCCAGTTCTCATTGGACAAATGGCAGCATCACAAACGCCCATCCTAGTTAACAGTCTCAGCAGAGGCTGAGCATTGGATGGTCCAGGGTTGCACCAGGGGGCCTTAGCCCTTTTGCCATGGCACGAGTGTGTGTGTGGAAGGTGATGCAACTTGTACTCCTGTTTGCCACAAGGGACCTTTCCCTGTGGGTAAGCACAGGATTTCTATCTCCAGGGTTGTCAATATGGCCCCTTTCGACAGCACTAACTCCCTTTAAATGAGATGCACAACGTGAAAGGTGGATCAAAACCTGGCTTGTTGTGATCAGGGGCGTCTCCAGGCACCAGCGCACCAAGCGGGGGTGGCTGTTAGGGCAGCGTTTCCGCAGGAGGTCGGCCGGTCCTGCGGATTTGTCGGCGGATAAGCTGAAGCCTGCAGTAACACCGCTGAATGCCGCCCGAGTGCCACCCTCGGGGCGACAAAATACGTAGAGCTGCCCCTGGCTGTGGTGCTGAATCTTACCTGGGCAATGCTGCCACTGCAGCACTTGCTGTTGTCTGAGATGCACCTCAAAGTAGCTGAGTTAAGAATTTCTTTAGAAAAGTGTCTTGGCAGCCTGTTGCCTACTTTTCTGTGTGATGCACAGGTCCCGATTTTATAACTGCAATTATGAATTCCGTTGTACCGTAATCTTGCTTCTTGGGCTGCCAACAGCACAAAGCAAGAACGTGTGATTCTTGCACAATGATACTGGCCGTTTGTTCCTCTCTGCTCCCTTCCTCTTCAGCTTGCGTGGTTCAGATGAAGGAAGGTGCCGGGGGAGAGAGGAATGGCTCCTTTGAGTTACTATGCTACTCAATATACAATGTACCACTGTTATTTCCATCAACAGCGTGACTTATTCACAGGCCCTTGAAGGCCTGGGAGTTTTGGGGTGGGAGGTATGCTCTGCAAAGCTCAGTCTGGGTCTAGTCACTAGAGTTCTCAGTTTCCTGGCAGCAAGTCTCAAGCCTGAATGCTGCTGCTCTCCCTCGAGTTGGCTGGTTGGCTACATTTGCTAAAGTGTGTGTGTGAAAGACAGAGGCCTTATCAGTGGTGATCATTCTGAGGTGGGACTGCTCAGGAATGTAATTCATTTCAGCTCTGACTGTTGGGACTTCCACTGAAATTGGTCTCACTTTCCTCTTTAGCCAGCCCCCACATATCTTCTGAGGCCCTGCATCCTGGTGTTTTTTTCTTTCTGTGGCCAAGGAGAGTTTTTGGACATGTCTCCCCTGACAACTTGTCAGCAGTGCGCAGTGTTTGCTGGATCACAGTTCCAGCTCTTGCCCTCCCTCTTCCCTCCCCCCCTCCCCCCCACCCCGGCGTGAAAGTTCAAGACCTGGACTTCAGGTCATCCTGGTGACAGTACAGTGTGGAACCACCATGCTGGCCACCCTGCCCTGCTGAGTGAATCTGAGTTAAGGGATTAATTTATCTCTGAGACCTTTTTCTCCTCTAAGAAAATGTCTGGAGGTTGGGCTGTTCCCTAGTGGCTCTGCTATTAGGACTCAGGAGAATTATGTTCTCTTCACGGTTTTGCTGCTGACTTGCTGTTTGAACTTGGACAAGTCACTTAATTGCTCAGCGCCACTTTCTTTAAATGCCGTTTGTTGTTTTTACTGCGCATTTGCCATGTGCTCAACCATAGAGGCAGGCAGCCCTCCTCAAAGGACCTTCCATCCTAAAATCTCTACACTGTTGGCATAGAAGCCAAGATATGTAGTATTGCTTGTTACAAAGTATGCATGCAGAATTTGCACATACAATATGGGCAATCGCAATAACGTGATCCGTGAAGGACAAAAGTTTTAAGGCTAGTTTTGTTTTTCCTTCCATATGATGATACTAATGGACAAAAATCAAGTGTCTAACTTGCTGTTTTGATACCACCTTTCTGGGAATTGTGAATGCAGGCAGCACAAAATACTCTCACTGGTATCTGTGCTGCAGCTATTTTGAGTGGCTCCAAACATACGGGAATGTGTTTCTGTGGTAGTTTTCTCCAAAGAGAATTCTGCTGAAATGTCTCTTTCTTTGGTGGCTGCAGAAAGGAAGCCTGTGTTTGAGGCCCCAGTTCTGTGCATCTGTTGGATCAGTTTAGGCCAATTTCCCCCCCTCTTTCCATTAGCAAACTAGATATAAAACAGAAGCCATTGGATAAATAGGAAAAATGTGTAGCAGAGGAAGCCCTTGTGATTAGGGAGCTGTTAACCAGTTATTTCATGTCCGGCTTTCAGTGTATTTGTAAAAATGATGCTATTCAGTGACACTTTGAATTACTATAAATGGCATCTGCTCTGTTGCTGCTCTCACAGAATTGAACCTGCCCATTTTTTTTTCTTTTGCAGTTAATAAGGTATTTTCAATAGGTTCTCTAGAGAAATCGTTCCAGAGACAGGTACAGCCTGGGCAGTGGCTGAGTTGGCTTCCCCACACCCTATCCTGCTAATCTGCCTCAGGCTCATTCTGAAGGGTGAGAGGGCAGTTCAATCTCTGGCTATCCTGGTGCGACTGCTGGCTGCGATTTGATTAGTGCCAGCTGCGATGTTGGATGTGGCTGCTTGTCCACTAGGATCGGGACTTAGACCCAGCAAACACATTTTTCATTGCTCGCCAACAGCTGTCATGTCACTACATGCATTTATACAGCCCCTGTCTAGATACAGGAGGAGCACACATGGTTTAGATCAAGAATGAATAACATCTTCCAAAATAGAGGGAGCAAAGACACCACAATCCCCTCCCCCCTCTAGCCCTGTGCTTGCTAAATTTAAAGGAAGAGATGGAGAAAATCCAGCCCATGGGCAAAATGCCAGGGATTCCAGAGCCTGCAGTTAGTGGAAAGCCTTAGACAAGAAGATGAATCTTGTATTGTCTAAATGGGGCCTGGCGAAGGCCTGCATGTGTTTCCATAGGCAAGAGAGCAGCCCTACATGGGCTGTGCTGAGCTCTCTTTACTGTGGGGGAAGAGAGCCAAAGCATTCGGAGAGTCTCTAGGCAGCATGATAAGACAGCAGCAGTCTGAGAGGTAAGAGGGATCTAGGCCACTTAAGAAAAGAGCTAGGCTTTGTGGATAGGCAGCCTGTATAAAGGGTGGCACACAGATCTCACGGGTTCCTCTTTGTCTGCCCCACTTGGAAGTGGTGAGAACATTCCATACGAGCTAAAGGTTCAAGGTTTAATCCCAGGTAGTGAACTAGATACCAAACGAATGGGCACCTTAGATATCCATGTCTTTGTCATCTTAAAACTGAATGACTCTAGTGAAGTGGTTCTCAAACTGTTTTAATTGGGTCGCTGAGGCTGGCTTAGACTTGCTGGGACCAGAGGCTCAAGCCAAAGCCTGAGCCTCTCTGTCTGGCACTGAAGCCTGAGGGCTTCAGCCTTGGGCAGTGGGGCTGAGATTACAGGCCCCTGCCTCAGGTTGAAGCTCTTTGGCTTCCCCCCCAACCCCATCTGAGGTTGCAGGGATTGGGTGGGCTCAGGTTTCAGTCCCCCTTCTCGGGCTTGTGTAGTAATTTTTTTGTTTTCAGAAGGGGGTCCTGGTGCAATGAAGTTTGAGAGCCCCTGTTGTAGTGATGTGTAGCAATGACTTGAAATCAAACCAACCTGGGCTGTAATTTAGAGATGAAGGTCTCAATAGTCCATTCCAAATGCAATGGGCCATGCAGTCCCTTCTGTGCCTGCTGATCTCCCTAGAAGTTACACGGCACATGTTCCTATATTTAAAGTCACCTCCACCTGAGATGAAAACTACATAGGACATTCTGATTTCCCGTTATATTCAACACCATCATGGACTAAAACCTGCATTCTAACCTGCAAAATCTCAGTTGTTCTCCCAAAGGAACTGGACCTACTTCTGTGACGAGATCACTTCAATCTAGATTGGACCAAACATTAGACAGCACACTTAAGGAACAATGTTGTTGGCCATAGGGAGATGGACTACATTAGCTGGTGGACCTTTTCATTTTTTTGTTTCCATGGTTCTGAAACCCCAGTGTGTTCTGGAACATGTCACATTGGGAGTGTTTAGTTTGTTTTTGGTAGCCTTCCAGTTTGTCTCTCAAGAGGATCCTTCATAATATTTATATTTGCCTAACTAGAATGAAGAAACTAATTGCTCTCTAAAGTACCGGTATTGGGTAAATGTATAGCACAAAGTACTGAGTTTTTAATTATAATAACATGGTAGAACATTGCTAATAGGCCATTTTACTAGCCTGCAAATTTTATAACCTACTTAGCTCTCTTGGCGGACATTTAGTAGCAGATGCTGTAGTGGGGGGTCTCTCTTACTCAGACATTGTTATTTTAACAAAATATTCTACAATATATTGGCTAGTGCATTCTGAAGTACTATATTGTCATGAATAACTCACTTTTAATCTCAGGTGTATACCATACCTCCAGTGTGGCTGAGAGCAGAACTTAGCCGTCAAGTAGTGTGGTCCAGTTGGGAAAATTGCTCCACTTGTCCATGTCTCCATTTCCTCATCTGTAAAATGGGGAGATTGGTACTGAAACCATCTGTATAAATTGCTTTGAGATTATAATTTCCAAAAGAAACAGTCAATTTTGTGCTGTAGTATCCTTGCTCCCTGGTTGTCTTTGTTGCCTACTTGCTAACTTGCTCTATTTGGTAACTTTGCAAGAGGTTCTGCAGTCATGGGTGGGAATTAGGAAGGTTCAACTGTAGAGATCCTTCCACTGTTTCACTCACATGGACTTATTAACCAGCAGGCACCTCCTGGTGTCTGTAATGCAGAAACACGAGGAAGGGGATGATACTGAGGAAGGAAGATGAAGACTGGTTTTTGTTCGGCATCCTGCATAAAGCCCAGCATGGCTGTTTGAATCCTGCTGATGGAATATCCTGACATCATGTTTATTTCCACCACAGTCCTGCAATGTAAACAGGACATCTTTGGCTGCTAATCCAAGGGACTGGAAATGATTGGGAATCCTGAACTCTTGGGCCATTGGTAAGACACAAGGAAGTAAACCTGAAGGGAGGACTGACAAAATCCTGTTGTGTGCTGGAGATGTTTGTCTGTGCAGGATATGTGAGGTGTGTGCAGCAGAGTGATGGTCTAAGGCAATTGCATCTGGCCAGGTGCACCTCCATAAACAGAGGGACATCTGCATATGAGCAGAAATCCTGCGTTGTGGAAATGGAGTGTTAGAGTGCTTTAAATTCAGCTTATGGGAGGTTAAGTGGAGAGAGCATTTATAAGAATAAACAGACCTTCATGAACATATACAGAATAAAAAGGCCCTACAATGAAAAGAGGTGCTATGCTTCCCTATAGGTGATGCAGAGGGGAGCAATGTTGGTGATGTGCATGAAAGTGGTGTGCAGCAAGCGCTTAGGCTGGGACACGTGGCTGGTTGGAGGTTGCAGAGTCCAGAATCAACTGGTCTAGGTGGCCTGCTACATTAGAAAATCTCCCCTGCTCTTGGAAAAGAGCCCCAGATAACATTATGCTCTTCCTTGTTAACTTCCAGTCAACTTCTGCTACCTCAACAGGAGAGTAGGGGCAGTGTGGAGCATCAGTGGTAGGACGGCTCTGAGGTGGAAAAAGGAGAGGCTCCAGGAATACAAAGGAGCTGCCACTCAGTATAGAGCATGAGATTCTCATTGTAGGAGCCAGGACTCCACTTGGGCTCTTCATGGTTAGAAGACTTTGGTTCTTCCAAGTGCCAGCTGCTAATCCCTCCTCTATAGTATCCTTTATAGTAGAGAAGAGAGGACTGTGTTGTAATGAGTATAAAGGGGATCCTTTATTAAGAATGCTAGTTCACCCCGGTCTCTAGCTCCCAGATTGACTGGCTGCTCCCTCATGTCACCACACAATGTCTTCTAAGTACTGCTTTTGACCTTAGTCATGGAAGGGACTGTATGCTGCATACAGCGTGAGTTAAATTTTCTGTGCCCTTAACCTTGCCTGTTCTTCTTTTTTTAAATAAGAACCTCCCCCCGACTTCTGTGGGTCATGGGCACAGAAAAGGATGACCTGACTGTGTGTGTGGCTGATTTTAAATGAACAATCCAACATGAGTTGTTTCTGATTTCCCGTGTCTGCACACTGTCAACATGCACTGGGTTGTGCCCCTCTGCAGTGCTGCATGGGTTGGGTTTCCATCCATATCTGAAATTGGAAATTAATGACTTAGAGTTATTTATTAAAGGTGAAACTGGCCCAGGTTTCTTGTTACTTGCCAAGAGCTGAGTTGTGTTCTTTATATTGCGTCAGGTGTTAGTGATTTCATCAGTGCAAGAAAGGCAGAGCCCCAGACTCCTCCTCTCATTTTAAGGTACCAAATCAGAACGGGAACTTTGTTGGGCAGGCTTAAATGACCATTAAAAATAAAGCTACTTTTGGTTCACTCTTAAAATTTAAAAGTTGTGTAGATAAATATTGAAGGCTTTGATCCTGTGATTGAATCCACTGTTGCAGACCCCTGCGCCCTTGTGCAGTACCACCGAAGTTAACAGAGGAACAGATGCAACTGCAGGATCAAAGGGAAGAAATATCCTTTATTTGGAATTTCTCCAGAGCTTTCCCCAGAGACTCCATCCCAGGTTTTTTCTAGAGGCGGTGCAAGGGAGAGTAGGAGAATGGTGTGTCAGTGCTCTGTGTGCCCAGTCAGTAAGAGTGGCCTCAGTCAAGTAGACAGCAGATTTGATTCAGTGCTCCCACTGACCTGGGACAACCTTATCTGCAGCATTGATGTGGGCGTTCATAGAGCCTCCCTCAGGTCTGGTTTAGAGGGAGGGGCTGTGAGTTTCCTTTGTGTTGAGGATGCTTTGGGGGGAGTCACCGGGAGGAGGCGGAGACTAGAAAGGAGAGTATGAGAGGGACAATCAGCTTCTCATTACTGGAAAGTTGGCACTTGTTGGTGTTCTGGTCTCTGAAGCCAGGTTTCTGTGGAGACAATCTCCAGTACATAAACTGTCAGATGTTTTGCCGCCGAGCAGGAAATCTTTCACATTCTTTATCTTCCCCATAGCAGGCTCTGGAAAAGCCCTGCCAAACATACTGCTCCCAGACCTCAGGGACCAGCGCTTGAACTCTGGGAAAGGCTGGGGTACCTCCTTTGGCTTCTCGCAGGGTTTTGCTCACCAGAATTGCACTCATCTGCTTTCCAAGCATGTGTCCTGAAAAGCTTCCTAAGGGAAAAGATTGGATGACACTTGATTGGCTCTCTGAGTGCTTCCAAGGCCTCATCCTGCTCCCAGTGACATTTGTGCTTGGGGTGGCAAAAAAGCTAGTCGGCCGTGGTGATTGAGCCCCCATTGACTTAAACAGGGGTAGGAACAGTGATGAGCAGAAATGGGTCAGAATCAACAGGCTGATTCAGCCTGGGTCAGAAACCCCCTGAACTTTGGGAAAAAATCAGATCTGGATCTGAATCTTGCAGTTTGAGCTCCTCTCCAATACCAGTGATCTCTCCTCATTTATTCACCCCTGGGACCAATGCGGGTGAATGAATGCTAGACGGCTGAGTGGAGTTCATCTCTAGTGCTGCCTGGCTTACCTGGTATGTCTCCTCCTGTCTTCTGAAGAAGCATCAGATCTTCCAAACAGGCCAGTGTATTGTCACCTCACACCAGAGCTGATGTGGGAACCAGCAGCTGAGAGGTAAACATATTGTACTGAGATGCAATAAGACTGGTGTTGCTATTGCGCAGACACAGCTTTACAAAGACTCCTGGATACTGTATGTTTGGAAGGTGCCAGGGTTGGAAATATTCATAGGAATGAGATTAAGGTTTAGTACCCATGAGGTTTCCTTTAACTCTGGAAGGGCTCCTAATGCTGCCAAAACTGCAGTTTCCCCAGGAGTTTCTAGTGCTCAGTGTTTCATGTAGTTTAATAACTAGTCTTGAAGGGGGTGGGGCAGCTGCCTGCACCCAGTGGGCTGTGTGAGCAACAACTTATGCAGTCTAACCTTCTGCAAACAGAAATCAGAGGAGTTGGTGTTTTGTTGCTTGCAGACATGCTCCCTAAAAATTCCCTGACCCTGCGAGCAGGGAGGCTGGTTTAGACACAGCTCAGTTATTCCCACATTTGGACAGGCCTGGTTTTGGTTTTTTTTTAGATTTTTTTTAATGCCTTAATCTTTAGTTCTGTAGCCCACCCTTCGCCCGCACTGATACTCGCAGCTACGCAGGCCCAAACAGTCACCCCAGCCTATACCCCATCTAGAGCTGCACCAAGCAAGCCTCCCCCACACTCCTACATGAACATACCCCCATGCCTCTCTGTGCACATGCTCACAAGCAAGCCAAAGGGACCTCAGTACATACCCACAAGGAAGGCTTGCTCTCTTTGACAGATCCACAGGCTCGTGGATGGGCCTGTGCACCCATCTCCACCCAGCTCAGATACACTGTGTGTGCTGTCATCATAAAGAGAAAATGAGCAGTTCTTTTTTCACCCGGCCCCTAAAGAAGATATTAAAAGAACAGTTAAAACTGACTTGGCCTTAAAGTTGTCTACGATGTGGTTGTTCTGAAAAGGTATTTCATAATGACGAACACTGTGTGCAAGTGGGACAGATGATTGCATCCCTCTGACCTGTCATAGCCTCTCTCTTCTCTTGGCTGATCAGACCCACACGGGCTTTTGTCTGTGCACCCTTTTCTCAATGTGAGATACCTGTTAATGCTGATATTGTGTCCCTTACCCCTGGCTTAAAGCCCCTCCCCCCCCCCCGACTTGAGCCCCCCCTCCCCCGACTATCCCAGTTCTGGAATCCAAAAACCGGGCTAAATTCATTTCTGATGCAGTTTACTTAGCTGTGTTACCCCAGGGATTACTCTGGCCTGATGGTTCTTCCTTGCAGATATCTGCTTCCTCCTTCCGATCTAAATGCATGGCACATGTCTCTGACGTTCCCTTTGGTAACAAACATACGCATGTGCGCATACGCACATGTTGCTATAATATACAGAAATTCAAAACACTCTGCTGCACAGACTTCTACCCCAGGGGACAGAATGAGAGAACAAACACACTGCAGATGTTAATGGTGTTGCTTAATGCACTACAAGAAAGGGCACCAACACCACAGTGGTGCTCACAATATCAGAACCTTTTTAGAATCGACACTTAGTGTCATGCGCTGGGCATATTTCATTCGCTCCCCCACCCTATACCAAATCCAGCCTTTGTAGACCAGCTGTTTTGCTTGAGGAGGGAGTTGATTTGTGCTGCTTCACACCATCCTGTCCCCTTCCTCTTTCCCTGCCAGCTGCTTAGGATTCATTTATGGACTTCTGAATGAAGGGTGTGTCCTGGCTAATCTCTCTGCCAGAGGTTCCAAGAATTGGCTCACTGTGGCATTTGCCTCTTAAAGGGACACTCAATTCCTTTTTATTCAGCCAAGGTCTGTTGGGGGTTTTCTTGTTTTTACCATGCAATGTTTGCAAACCCTTTTTAGAAGCTTGCCAAGGAAGCATCGTTCCCCGAGAATTTCCAGAAGGCTGAAGGCAGTCTCTCATCCTTCCCTAACATTTTTTCCCCACATACCTTGTGCATTAGCCTCTAACACTAGCAGAAGGAACATGGATACACAACTGCTTCTGCCACACATGTGTGGACATTATAACCCAAGTCTATCAATAGTAAATAAAACTTCTCAGGAGAGAAGGAAATGTAGGCGTATGAGTGGGAATGGGGCCAGAGCTGCACGAAACTTGCTGCTCTTGGCCTATGTGAAACCATAGAGGGTAGGTGTACGCTGCAGTTTGGAGCCTGATAGCCTGAAGAGAGACTTGCGCTAGTTCGGCTCGGGCTAGGGCCCTAAAAATAGCCGTGTGACCTTTGTGGCTCTGGTGGAGACTCAAGCTCAGACACAGGGTGTCAGGTAGGCTTGAGAGCCCAGGCTGCTGCCCAGGCCTCAGCATCCACACTGCTATTTTTAGTGTACTAGCTCAAGCCCCACGAGCATGAGTCTGCCCACCTGGGTTGTGAGGCTGACCCCCCCCCCCCCAGTTGCAGTGTAGACACCTTTTATGGGCCTGCTTTCTGTGGGGCTCATGTCCTGCTTCCCTTTCAGGTTTGAATGGATGAGAATTCAGCTGTTTTGTCCGTTTAACTTAAATGAGGAGTTTCACCAGCCTGTGCCCAAATAACCAGCAGCAGGGTTCTCCTCCCATCTAGGTTCCACCCTAGATATGAGAGTGTTAAGTGATTTTTGCAGCACTGTACAGATCCTTGCCCTGGAGCTGCTGAGGAGAACCTCCCCTTGCCCCGGGGGGTGCTGTAGCTCAGGGGGAGGGAGTCGCGAACATTCTTCTGTGGCCTCCTCTGCACTGGAGAACCCCACACAGGGACCGCAGGTGAGAATTGGTTCCCAGAGCCAGCAGCCTGGGGGAAGTCTTGGGCCTGTAGCTCCAATGGGACTATGCTATCAGGAAGCTGGGGAGAGCCACAAAGTTGGCATGTCAGCACAGGGTCTCAACGCAGATTTCCCTAGCTGCCTTCTGTGGGTTTCCCTGAAATCTTCAGGGTTTGGGGCTTGTTCTTCGCCCCTGACACCAAATGATTTTGGTAAATCTCTTCTTGATGATTTGAGTAGTGTTTTCTGCCCCTTTCTGCACTCGTGTCCTTCCCTGAGTGGGTGCAAGGCCAGGACAAGAAATCCAGCCCTGTATATTCTTAATGGAGCAGATGGAGGTAGCTGCATTGTGTTGGAGCAGCTAAAAGTTGCCTCTGGCTCTTAGTTTTGACGGTAGGTGCCCCACTCTGGTTCCTCCACCTCCTCTGAGCGTCTTCTGCCTCGTCCTGCCTTAAGGGGGGGGGGAGAGAAGAGATAGTGGCAGGGCAGCTCTGCTCCCCAGCTGATCAGTGGGGCAGCCCCTGAAGAGCTGCCGGAAGCTTAGGGCAAGCCGCTGAACAGCTGATTGGTGGCTAGCCCCAGAGCAACAGCCCCAGGCTGCTATTTAGCACCTGCTATTTTTTTCTCTGTGGGTGCTTCGGCCCCTGAGCATCCACAAACTCAGCACCTATGCCCCTGAGCCTTTTTGGTTTTGTCTGGAGGGGGCATAAGGAATTGCAGGTTTCCCTCTGGCAATGGGGGAGAGGGGGAGGAGTCTGATCCTTTGTTTTAAGGAGGTGAAGCCAAATGGGGGTGAGTGTTTTATTGTTTGTAAATGGGGAGGGCTGGCTTGTGCTTTATAGTCCAGGAAACCTGCATGAAAGGTTTGCTTGTTTCTTTTGCCTTTGAACTGCACTTCACCCCCCCCCCCCCCTTTCCCCAGCATGTAAACATTTGCAGTGTGGGAGCACCTGTCACTGTAAATCCGGAACATGCAGCTCACTCAAAGAAGCTGCTAGTTTGGCAGATCTTTCAGTGTTTGGGTTTGAGGTTTCTTAAAGGGGATGCTGTCAACCTACCTTTAAATGCATATATCTACTCACAGATATTTGTAACTGATGCCGTGGGAACTTTGTTGACCAACGGACTCTTCATTTTGCACACAAGCACACTATTTTGTTGTTCTGCTGGCAAGCATGCCAGATTGTGAATGTGAATATGTTGAAGGATTGTCGTTCCTGTCCCTACATGCAGTCCCTCGCTCAGATAAGGCTGAGGATTATTGCAATAGGTGGGAGGGCATAGTGAAAACCCTGATTTGGTGGGATGAGAAGGTCTGAACCCATTCGGTGATTGGCTGAGTTATAGAAATACCGTTTGTTTTCCAGCGACCTTGGCTATGCATTGCTCTCCTGACTGAGGTAAGCAGATGGCTTTGCCATTTGGAAAGGTCTGAAAAATCCGTGACTTGGAGATAATCTCTACAATGAGACCTCTCCTGAGGCCTAGTATAGTGGGAGCCTTCTAAAGGGATGTCTGCACAGCCAGACATGGACGTGGAGTAGTCTGCCTGAGTTAGCTTGAAGGTAGCTTGTGTGGGTAACAATAGTACTAAAGACAGTGCAGTGTGAGTGGCACAAACTCTGCATGGAGCCTGGTTATGTACTCTGCTTGCTAGCCTGTTCTGAAACATGGGACCTAGTTTTGAAGACCTCTGATCTCTGATAAGAAATGGAGAGCAATTCTCTCTGAGGTCATCTCCGCCTAAATATTTGAAGATCGTATTGCAAAGGCATGAGGTCATTTCCTGGTTTGAGCCATGGGCTGGTTGATCCACTCACATTGTTCGACAATACAAGCCCTGCTATAATATCCCCACAGAGTGCAGCAGCCTTCCAGCGGGAAAGTTGATCTTTCCATATTGCCCTTTGCTCCGTGATAACTAGCTTCCTTAGGTTCAAATATGTAGTAACTTAAGCCCAGGCCTCAGTCCTTCGAGATACTTTTTTCTAAATCAGCAGAACACTTTCCTGGGGCGGGTGTGATCATTTAGGAAGGCTGAGACTCTCATTTCCAAGGTGCTGTTGGGGTTGCTTTCTCTGCTGTTAAATGGAAGTATCAAAGCTTCATCTCTCAGTGGGGCCAGTTTCAATACTTGTACACGTTATTCTTGTATCCTTAGGGCTCTGTTATGTCACCCTCACTTTTACACAGCCGTTTCTTGGACTAATATGGGGATCACCTCCTGTGAGGACTCTTCCCACAGGATGCCTGCTGGGAAGCAAATGATGGGGTGCATGCTGCTAGTGTGTTGGGGTGCATTAGCAATAAGAGTAAAGGTGGGGGAACTTGTTAGCTATGGGAGCACTGAGAGGCATGCTTGGGACATGCTGTATTATGTCCATTCATGAAATGCTCTCTGGGGATTAGGTTGGGTCAGTTGGGTCATCCAGAAGCTCTGCAGGAGATAGGTCATACTCTAGAGAAAAGCGGTTTATCAGGAGTATAGACAATCATTGTCCATGATATCACCTCTGGTCCCATTTTTGAAATCTCAGCATGAACAGGATATCCTAGCCAGCTCTTAGTACTCCTATCAGAGGAGCCTGTTTTCTGACTCAATTTTCCTGTTGAAAAACAACATTTTAAAAAATCCATTCAGACAATGAATTTAAACCACTTGACCTGGCAGATTAATTCTGTTGGGGTGACCTTGCTGGGGCCCCATATGGTTAAATAGCAGGTAGTAGTTTGAACCCAGAGCTCTGAGTATTCCCTGCTGATAGTCATGTGGTTAGATCACAGATATGGGCCACGTGAGCTATATTTATTGAGAACAGGCTGTGGATAGCACAAGCAATGGGAGACTCAGCTTCTGGAAGAGGTCCCCCACAAGAGCAACTCAGCACTGTTGGATCAGCGTTTGCATAAGGCAATTTCAAGTTTCCTCAGTTTGTAGGTGTAGTACAGCCGCATCTCAGTGGTCCGCTTCTCCATCAGAAGCAGTGGAGCTCGAGGAAGAGTACCCTCCTTTCTTTTCATGCCATGCACTTCTATGACAGAAGCGGCGCATAGGGACTGGGTGGGGTGGTGGAGAGAGACTTTCCACCGCTCAGTTGCTTGCTTGAATACAGCCCAGGGACCAAAGGTTGTTATGATCAAGTGGCTGACTGGAGGTTCATATAAAGTATGTTTGTGATCTCTGTCTAGGTTTGCCATTTATTCTTAAACACACAGGACTTGATTTGTTAGCCATGCTAAGAGCCTGCATTTCCTACTGACTTCACCTGACTTGGTACTCAGCAACCCTGAAAATCAGCTCCAATGTCCCTTTCAGGAGGCTCCCAGCATGGTTAAATTTATTTAAGCTGTTACGTGTTGGCATAGTGCAATAACCTACCAGTGCAAATCTTGTGTTGCAGATGAGGTTTTCTACTGCCTGCCAAGTAAGTCAGTGACAGTCTCTTTTGTAGCAGACAGGGAGTGGTCTTGTATTACACATTCTATTCCCATCATTGACCCTACTTAACAGCGAGTGCAGAAAAGCCAAAAAATGAACAGGCCATGAAGACTGTGGGGGGATAGCTCAGTGGTTTGAGCATTGGCCTGCTAAACCCAGGGTTGTGAGTTCAATCCTTGAGGGGGCCATTTAGGGATCTGGGGCAAAAAATCTGTCAGGGGACAGTACTCAATCCTGCTAGTGTAGGCAGGCGGATCCTGCTAGTGTAGGCAGGGGACTGGACTCGATGACCTTCAAGGTCTTTCCAGTTCTAGGAGATTGGTATATCTCCATTTATATTTTTATTATATTATATATTATATTAAGACAGAGCTGCTCTCTCACCCCTCCAGTTGGTGGGCCAGATTTGTTCACATCTACACCAGTGCCAGCCTGCCTTAGTATTACTGCCAGTGCTGGGGGGGGGGAGGGGGCGGCGCGCAGAGGGGAAGCTTGCCTTGCTTCTATCTGAACTGTACTTGTCCTGTACATGAATAAAAGGCTTCAGTAGCACTCTAGCAAACTCTACATAGACTTGCGAAGGATGCGGCAAAAGAAGCTGTTTTAAGTGATGACCTGGATACAGACATATGAAGCCTTGCCAAACAGTTTCCTGCTGTGCAAAAGCAGAGGCAAAGGTGAGATGTTCACATGTTGCAAAGCCAAGAGATGATGCAGAAAAGTTGTTTGCAACCCTAAAAGGAAAGGAGGAGATGGCGTTCAAATAGAACTTAACAGAAGAACCAGGAGGGGAAAATAGAATATTCCCACTTCTAAGAGTGGGCAGGGTGCCTGCCATATTAGTTGCATGAAGCAGCTCATCTTCTGAAGTCCTAATGGAACATTATGGAAACTAATATGCCTGGATCAGATGGTTGATAAACCATTTATTGTGTGTGGCAGAAGTGGGGGATTGGAAATAAACTCTCTGGATATCTGAGTGGTGCCATGTTTGAATCTCAAGTTGCTAAGCTCTTTCTGACAAATGCTATCAAAAGCCTGTTTGAAATCTATAAAGTTGTTGAAACAGGTTTGGTTGTGATCTATGTACTTTCTGATATCTGTCTTATCACAAAGCACTAATCTACTGAACTTCATCCTGGTGTAAATCTGGCCTGTTTCTCTGCAAGCACTGCTTCTGCAGACACCTTCATTCTTCTGTGCAACCTCTTAATGGATGCCTTTTCCCAGCAGACTCAATAAGCTGATTTCTCTATAATTCTTGCATTCATTCTTATCTCCTTTTTTGTGGATCAGTACTATTCTTGCTTTCCCCCACTCACTTAGCACTTGTTTGTAGATTTTGTTGACTAGCTGTTGGATCCTCTTTACTGCATCTTCTTACAGCAGTTTTGCGGTTAGGGTGTCATTTTCCAGTACCTTTTTCTTTTTCAAACTTTCCATAGAGAGCTTTTCTTCTAAGAATTCTGGTATCTGCTCTCCCTTGTTTGTGCTGGGAAGTTTCTTCAGGACTGTTTCATCTGTGTTCAGCACATTATACAGCTCTTCAAAATATTCTTTCCATCACTTATTCTTTGTTCAAGCTGATGGACAATAGCTCTAGCAAGTCAACGAGGTCAGTGAGAGAAGACAAGAAGCTGATGGAATGGTTCCATATGACCATGTGAAAGTGACAGTGATGCATGCTATTGCCAGATTTGTTCAGTTTGGTAATGGCTGTAGCACTGGGAGATAAAAAGGGAGGAGTCTATGTGGTAGGACAGTGCGTAACCTTAGATTCACAGATGATAGTGACCTCACAGTATTGACCAAGCAGGATTTATGGAGGATGTACTTGAATGGGAAAGCAGGAAATTCTGATTGAAGTAGAGTATAGAGAAGACAAAAGTTATGGCAATTTGAAGACCAGAGAAAGGAAAACATCAAACTCTGGGACAGAGAGCTAGAGTAATTGGGGGAAAATGTTGTGTACCTTGGAGACGAGGATCAAAGAATGGGAATTGTGAAGGTGGCATAAAAAGAAAAATTGGACACTTATCTGCATGGTCTGGAAGGCTTAAGACATCTTGATTTTTTTTTTTTAAAAAAAAAAATCTGTATACGATACCAGCGTCATTCTGATACTACTGTATAGATGGGAATGCTGGAGTGTGATAGAGGAGGGTCAGGGAGCTGTGGCAGAGTGCTTGAGGGGAGATACATTAACTCAAGGCTCATTAGGACGTGGCTCCCTGTAGACTAGGGAAGCTGGCAGCAGGTTAATTGGAGCACCTGCTGTCATTTCAGTCCTTAATAAAAAACCCTGCTTCAGGCAGACAGGGGTGGGAGTTGGAGTGGAGAGGATTGATGTGGAGGAAAGCAGAGGAAGAGTTTGGAACGAAGAAGACCCAGACCCTAGGTAAAGAGACACTTTGCTGGTGCAGCGAGAGGGCAGGAAGCCCCACAAGCTGAAGGTAGGAGAGGGAAGTAGCCCAGGGGAAGGAATAGCTAGTTCAAGTTGTTTACTGCTATCCTTAGGGCCCCTGGACTGGGACCCGGAGTAGAGGGCGGGCCCGGGTCCCTCCCTCTCCACTTCTCCCCTCCCCTAGGATACTAGTGGGGCAGTTAATACCTTGCTCAGGGGCAAGAAATGGTGCCCTGAACCCCTCACAAGAGGAGAAAGCGCGGGACCCACAATAATAGTGGTGGCAATTTGCCACACGAGTCTGAAGAAAGCAGAGGAATAAAAGACTGCAGAAATAAACTGACTGAGGGAAATCCTGAGTTTCAAGACTGCAGAGAATTAAAAAAATGAAGTGATGAGAAAATAGTTAGGGCAAGAAATAACATGGTTACAGAAGATTCAGGAAAGATGACTGCAATGGGTTGGACACATATCAAGAATGAACCTGGAAAGGATACCAGACATGACGATCATACCAGAGTCAAGGAACTAGAGAGGAAGACTAAGGATTCATTAGATAGACGTGGCAAAAAAGGACATAGAACAAAAAGGTTTAAAGGTTAACAATGCCATGAAGCTGGAACAAGGTAGAAAGTTGTAGATTTCATGTTGAGCTGGCTGATGAGAATCAGAGTTTGTTTGTCATGCAAGATGCATGTTACCTTGGGGATAGCAGCTGGAAACATCTGATCTACCTTTGGACATGCTATCAAGGTGCTGTGGCCACGGATGAATCGGGAGACAGGTACTGAGTGTATATTGTATGTTCCCTTCCTGCTGCTTCCTCAGGAAAGGGGAGCAATGAGATGATCAGCTGGCCTATATTTGGGAAAACATAGGTGGTTGGTCAGTCACAGATCTAGAAAACCTTTATCCAGACATGTTTTACTTCAACTTTGTTCCTACCACAAAAGGTCTCTGCAGCTATGACATTTTGCCATGAATTGAAGGTGGCTTCACCTTAAAATTGACAGTCATAGTAGTAAAACAAAGCTGTTGGCATGGAATGTACATGCACCACACATGTCTGGGACATGCATATGCTCTAGGCAATGTGGACTAATTCCACTCATCACGTTGTAAGGTAGATCCCCACGGTTGCATTGTATAAGGAGGGACAAGTAATCTGTGTACATTTCCCAGCTATTCCAGGGTTTGCTTTTCCCCTTCTCTGATCTTAGCAATGGGTTTTGTGCAGTACAGTTTCTGTACAAGGCAGCCATTGCTCATACAAGCAGTGGCAGACTTTTGCCAGGCAACACAATTTCTTTTCAGATGGTCTTAGTCGGCACCAATGTCCTTCTGAACACTCTCCCCATAGAGTAAGAGCACCCTAGTGTGGCCACAAAACCACTCTCACTGGCCCCAAAACCCAAAGATACAAGGCCGGAGACTGTAACCAGCTCCTCAGTATTAGTCTGTAATCTCCTGCCCCTGAAAGTATCAGGGCAGCCAGAAAATATAGTTTATATGAATACTACTTAAAAATGCACACAGACAATAACCAACAATCCATCAAGCAGGACTTACTCCAGCCTTCCATTCTTCATGAAGACTCATTAGGTTAAAAGTTCAACATTTTCACCCAGTTGCTGGCTCAAATTGCAAACCTACTTACGAAATGTTGAGGTTTCAGGGCATTGAACCCAGATTAGCCTTTGTCAAAATGCTTTAAAGAAAATAAAAATGCTGGAATAAAATAGTGTTTGACATCTTCTTAATTTCACTTTTTAATGTGAATGTAATGCTTGTGCCAAATTGATAGTCCTGCAGTCTGAAGTCCTCCATTTTTATCTTGAAACAGGTATAACGTGGATGGTACCTCACTCTGTCAATGTGTCTTTATTTAGAGGAACCATCATTAGGACCAAGAGAGAAATTCAGAGTCTCAAGACATGTTCAGGTTTCAGTGGGGTAGCCGTGTTAGTCTGTATCAATAGAAACAATGAGGAGTCCTTGTGGCACCTTAGAGCAGGTCTACACTACAGCAGGGATTGATGCTGTGTGATTGATGTATGCGGGGTTGATTTATTGTGACTAGTCTAGAGCGAGAAATTGATCCCTGAGCTCTCTCCTGTCAACTTCTGTATGCCACTGCCGTGGGAGGCGGAGTTGATGGGGGTGGCAACAGTCGACTCACCATGGTGTCTTCATGGCGATCTAAGTATGTCAACTTCAGCTACAAGAATGGCATAGCTGAAGTTGTGCATCTTAGATCAATTTCTCCCCCCCCTCCCCCACAGTGTAGACCAGGGCTTCGAGATGAGCACATTTATTTGGGCATAACCTTTTGTGGGTTATAACCCACTTCATCAGATGCATGGAGTGGAAAATACAGCAAGCCGGCATAAATATACAGCCCATAAAAGATGGAAGTTGCCTTATCAAGTGTGTGTGGGAGGGTGTCAGTGTTAATGAGGCCAATTCAATTAGGGTTAATGTAGCCCATTCCCAGTAGCTGACAAGTAGGTATGAGTATCAACAAAGGGGATTTTTTTTTTTTAGTGACCCAGCCACTCCCATTCTTTTTTTTTTATTATTCAGGCCTAACTTGATGGTATCAAATTTGCAAATTAATTCCAGTTCTACCGTTTCTTGCTGAAGTCCGTTTTTGAAGGGTGGGGGGTTGTTGAAGAATGGCACCTTTTAAGTCTGAGTGTCTAGGGAGATTGAAGTGCTCTTCTTCTACTGGTTTTTGAATGTTACAATTCTTGATGTCTGATTTGTGTCCATTTATGTTCAATTCTGGCGCATTCAGCGTAAACTGTCCATGACTGCCAAGTAGTATCATTTGTGCTAGTGGATTTTGTAAGAGTAGATATCTGTGTGCTAAGAACTGAACTGAGACCCGCCAACTTCTTAAACTTGGGGTATGTCTACATTGCAATTTAAATACCTGCATCTGGTCTGTGTCAGATGATTCAGTCTCTGACCAACTGTGAGGGTGTTTAATTGCAGTGGAGATGTTGGGGCTCAGGCTGGAGCCAAGGTACTGGGATCTTCCCTCCTCACAGGTTCTGAGAGTCCTGACTCTAGCCTGAGTGTATACATGGCAGCTAAACAGATCCACTGTCCAAGCTCCACGAGCCTGAGTCAGCTGGCACTGGCCGGCCATGGGTGTTTAACTGCAGTGTAGACATGCTCTTAGTCCTGTAAATGGTCATCAGCAGCATACTTAGCCCTGAGTGGCTCCAGAATGAGAGAGCAGTGGGATCACACATTGGACCCATCTTTTCCACATGGCATTGCAGAACACTAGCTATTGGGATACTGTACCGACCAGACGAGGGAGATAGCATAGGTCTTATTTAAACTGCGGTCTTGCCCTGACTATGACTGTCAGTGTAGAAAGGCAAAACTGCTATTGGCACCAGTGGAGCATGCCTGTGCTTGAAATCAAGGTAGGCACCAATGGGGAAAACAGACTTGCCTGACTAATTGGGGCAAATCCTCTGTGTAGACCACTCTTTATTGAGCTGTTAGAGAAGTACTGATTCTGGATCTAGAATTAGAATGGGAATCCAGCACTGGTCAAGCAAGGATAACATTGGGATACTGCACCGACCAGATGAGGGAGATAGCATAGGTCTTATTTAAACTGCGGTCTTGCCCTGACTATGACTGTCAGTGTAGAAAGGCAAAACTGCTATTGGCACCAGTGGAGCATGCCTGTGCTTGAAATCAAGGTAGGCACCAATGGGGAAAACAGACTTGCCTGACTAATTGGGGCAAATCCTCTGTGTAGACCACTCTTTATTGAGCTGTTAGAGAAGTACTGATTCTGGATCTAGAATTAGAATGGGAATCCAGCACTGGTCAAGCAAGGATAACATGGTATAAACTTTAGGGATGAAACATTCTTCTGATGATTGTCTGGAAAAGAAAACAATTCACATGGAAGGGGTTGGAGTTTGGGAAGATATAACTGGAGTGCTACCATTTGTTTGTTTTGGAGCACATGGGCAATTCTTACAAAATGTTCCATCTCCCAGCAAAAAAACACTAATTCCCTCAGTGGCTTATTTTGTCTGGAAGATTCAAGCACCCAGGATAGCAAATAAATACAATCTTGATTCCCAAATCCCTTTTGTAAAATAGCTGCATCACATCTGGACATATTTGGACAGTGATCGCATGGAAAGATCAAGATGAATCAACAAAACAGGGAGGCTCTTGGGAACAGGGCTCTGCTCATTCATTCTTTATAAGGCTGTGTTCGTTGGTGATGGTGAAGGATCAGGATTGGCCAGACTTGTGACTGACTTCCTTTCTGCCCAGTGGAAGTACAACAAGGACAGCAGCATGACAAGCTTCCACTCTACTGCACCCTGCCAGTTTTGCAGACCCATTCAATTCTTGGCTTTTCTCCTGAGATGGTGGTTTTAACAAACAATACTGACCTGGGCCAGAACCAAACCAGTGAGCTTGATCACCATTTGGTGTAATTGCATGTATGTTTGTAAGTGATACCACTGTAGCCCTCCCATAGAAGACTTCACTGGAAGTGGTAGAGTCCCGTGTTTTTGGAGCTGAAGGAGTTAGGGGTCTAGTCCTGGCTGCCTGGGTATAGGAGTGTATGTGTGAGAGAGGTTTATTCATTCAATGGTGTCTTGTCTTTTTAGCACATCAATTCATTATAGCAATGAAAGGCTTCATAACCCTCTTGCCCCTTAGGGCCAGTTGTTTCCTTCACCCTCTTTGATAAAATTGCTTGACTGGGCATTAGTGTTGTATGAAGGAGGTATAGAAAAGTAATGAAGCTGAGCAAAGATAGAGTACTTTGATTTATGGCTTGCAGGAGATGTGGCTTAGACCAGCCCGAATGAGTAGCAAAGAGACCCACTGAATTGCAATCACCGCATCCTTCTAGATGTGACAGCAAGATTGATTGAACTGTGGAGACTATCCTGGCCATAATGTTATGTATTTGGACAGTCTTAAAAATTACATTCTGGGTGGGTGATCATTTGTGACTTTGCAAATGTCTGGGGATCGAGGAGAGGGTCTGAAGTGACTGTGTGGTGGACTGACTGGCCTTGCTTCTTATTGGCCCTTGGACAGCACTTGTGAAATCAGTGGGATTTTTTCTTGATGTGTGGTTTTTTTTTTGTTTTTTTTGGTAGGCAAGCTCCCAGAGCGCTCCCTTAATCAAAGACTTGCAAGAGAACAATGAAATGTGCCACGTAACTAGGGTGACCAGACAGCAAGTGTGAAAAATCGGGGTGATGGTGGTGGGAGGGGATAATAGGAGCCTATATAAAAGAGCCTCAAAAATTGGGACTGTCCCTATAAAATCGGGATATCTGGTCACCCTACATGTAACCCATCTAGTGAAGTTACTGCTGCCACATGTGGTTGTGAAAACCATTCCCTGAATTCCTTTATTTCACAAGGTTAAAGCGCTCAGTTTCCCATCATTATATAAACTAACTTCACACTGAACTAGTGGAGCTGACTAAATGCCCCAAACCAACTCGTCAGGTAGGAGCGTGAAAAACAGTGTCCTGGCCGAATTCCAGCTTGGGTGATTATATTCTGGTGACCTACTGTTTTTATTATTATTATTTTGTGTAGCACTGTAAGTCTATATGGCACTGTACAGTAACTTAGCTGAGTTAAATATGTAACACAGTCCCTCCCCTGGAGGATGTGCAACTTGAGGGCACCAGCTGGGACAATAGAGTGTGATACAATAAAAACAGAACAAATGTAGAGTGGGGTGTAGCCTTTACAGATTGTTATGGGATAGGTGAGTTTTCAGAAGCTGCTTTTTTTGAGAGTGAGGAGTGCTGGAGTTTGAGATACACTTAAGTGGCCTAAGGGTTGGCTGGAAAGAAATCAAGAAGACTGGAGTGAGATGAGGGTTAAAAAGAGATGTCAGAAAATAAGCTTGGTGAAACAAAGAATGGGAGAAGGTTTAGGAGGAGCCGAGGGCTGTGCTGGAGATCGGGGTAGCATTTTGGAGAACCTAAAAATGGAGAAATAACTCAAATTTTATGTTAAGAAAATGGTGAGATTGAAGGAGTGGGTAAATTGGATCCAAGTTGAGGGGAAAGAAAATCATCCTGGTAGCAGAGCAAGGACTCTGATATGAGAGAGAGAGGTTTGGAAAGAATACCAAGGTTGGATAACTGGAAAAATAGTGATGGCATTGACAGTGAGGGGAAGAGAGAAGGCTAGGGATGAATATTGATAAATGCCTCTCATTTGAGGGAATATAATCCCATTGACTCCAACACCTGTCAGTGATATGAGAATTTGATCCATAGACCTTGGGTGGCGGCAAGACGGGCATTTTTTATGAGAATACAAGGTTGGTTGATGAAGGTAATAGTATTGATGTAACACACTTAGACTTCTGTAAGGTGTTTCGACTTGGTACTGCATGACATTTTATGAAAACTAGGAGATAACATTTAACATGGCACACACTAAATGGATTCAAAAGTGGCTAATGGCTAGGTCTCAAAATGTAATTGGGAATGGGGAATCAAGTGGGTATTTTTCCAGTGGAGTCCACACAGATTGGTTCTTAGCCCTACACTATTTAACATTTTTATCAATGACTGGAAGAAAACTTAAAATTATCACTGAGAGTTTGCAGATGACACGTGAGTGGTAAAATACTGCTCAATCTGGGACAGTTCCTCAGATTTGTCACCTAAAAAGAAGAGCTCTGGTATGGGAATCTCCCTCACAGCCTTTGCAGTGTTAGCAGCTTACCCAAGAATTAATGAAAAGAGAATCAGAGTTGATCTGTCTGACAGAACAGTGGGGACAAAGACATGATGAGTCTCTTGCACATCTCAACTGCAGAGATCGCACAAATTGCTTTAAGTTTGTGACTTTTCATACAGAGTGAGCACAGGCTGTTTGGGACCTCTTGCACATGGAACATAATTTCTGAGAAAAAGAAAAGGATGATTGTCTCCCTTTCTCCCAGCTGAATGAAGAGGGGATTTAGAGGCTGCCCTAGAGAGAGAGGGCCGTTGCAGGCAGTTGGAGTGTATCTCGTCACATGTGGCTAATCCATCTGATGAATCTTGGGGAAATTGCATTAGGTTAATTGTGTTTGGTCACTGAGCCAAGTGGATTAGAAATGAACATGTACTCCCTGTCGAAGGAAGAAGACATAGTTATAATTAGATCTCAGGCAAAGATCCAGACCCCAGCTCCTGACTGGCACAGACTGGGCTGTGGGGTGAAAGCAAGGACTGAAGTTGTCATTTTAAATGACAGTGAGCTGTTCTGTGTTGTAGAAAAGACCAAGACTGCACAGCCAAGAACAGGAGGGAGGAGTGTTTTATGTGTGGGACTCCTCCAGGGAGAAATTTCCCATTGATTCTCAAAACAACTGTCTAGAACCAGATGATAGCAAATGTTTGGTATTTTTATAGCACTCTACATACAAGTATCTCAAAGGGTATAGGAATAATTAAGATGGTCAAGAAGATAGTTTTCACTCAATATGTTGGAGACTTGAAAATAGTTTTTATTTCCATAGAGCAATTTTTTGTGTTTAATTTTTTTGCCAAACGTTTTAGCAATCCTTTTTGGAGAGAAAAGTGTGTGTAGCGTTGAAAAAGGGAAAGAGTAAGGGGGGGGGGGGAGGGACAGTCATTTTTGGAGATTTTATAGAAGAAATACTCCGGGGGGGGGGGGGGAACTTGACTTTTTGTTTGTGTAAAAGGGCCATTTTGCATCATTTTTAAACCAGCTGTAACAATAATTAAAAATTTAAGGGTCCCAGTACCTTCTGATTGGCAAGGTGTGAGGAAGGTCATACTCCTGTTCACACACCTCTGCCTGATTCATTTGATAAAATACTTTGTGTGTTTCACCCTGTAATCCCCAGTAATCTATATTTTAAAACCTCCCAGATGTCTCCTATGTCTACAGCAGTGATGGCAAACCTTTTTGAGCCCAAGTGCCCAAACTGCAAACCAAAACGACGTGTTTTTTTTCAAAGTGCCAACACCCCCGCTCGACTCGGGACCCCCCCCCCCCCCCGGCCTCAGCAGCGCGGCTCACACCCCCCCCCCCCGGCCTCAGCAGCGCGGCTCACACCCCCCCCCCCCGGCCTCAGCAGCGCGGCTCACCCCCCCGGCCTCAGCAGCGCGGCTCACACACCCCCCCCCCCCGGCCTCAGCAGCGCGGCTCGCCCCCCCCCGGCCTTGCCTCCCCTTGCCTCCCTCCCTTGCCTTGCCTTGCCTCCCCTCCCCTCGCCTTGCCTTGCCTCCCCTCCCCTCGCCTTGCCTTGCCTCCCCCCCTTGCCTTGCCTTGCCTCCCCCCCTTGCCTTGCCTTGCCTCCCCCCCTTTGCCTCCCCCCCCTTGCCTTGCCTTGCCTCCCCCCCCTTGCCTTGCCTTGCCTCCCCCCCTTGCCTTGCCTTGCCTCCCCCCCTTGCCTTGCCTTGCCTCCCCTTGCCTTGCCTCCCCCCCTTGCCTTGCCTCCCCCCTTGCCTTGCCTCCCCCCCTTGCCTTGCCTTGCCTCCCCCCCTTGCCTCCCCGCCTTGCCTTGCCTTGCCTCCCCGCCTTGCCTTGCCTTGCCTCCCCGCCTTGCCTTGCCTTGCCTCCCCCCCTTGCCTTGCCTCCCCCCCTGCCTTGCCTTGCCTCCCCCCCTTGCCTTGCCTTGCCTCCCCCCCTTGCCTTGCCTTGCCTCCCCCCCTTGCCTTGCCTTGCCTCCCCCCCTTGCCTTGCCTTGCCTCCCCCCCTTGCCTTGCCTTGCCTCCCCCCCTTGCCTTGCCTTGCCTCCCCCCCTTGCCTTGCCTTGCCTCCCCCCCTTGCCTCCCCGCCTTGCCTTGCCTTGCCTCCCCGCCTTGCCTTGCCTCCCCCCCTGCCTTGCCTTCCCCCTTGCCTTGCCTCCCCCCCTTGCCTTGCCTTGCCTCCCCCCCTTGCCTTGCCTTGCCTCCCCCCCTTGCCTTGCCTTGCCTTGCCTCCCCCCCTTGCCTTGCCTCCCCCCCTTGCCTTGCCTCCCCCCCCCTGCCTTGCCTTGCCTTGCCTCCCCCCTTGCCTTGCCTCCCCCCCTTGCCTTGCCTTGCCTCCCCCCCTTGCCTCCCCCCCTTGCCTTGCCTTGCCTCCCCCCCTTGCCTTGCCTCCCCCCTGCCTTGCCTCCCCCCCTGCCTTGCCTTGCCTCCCCCCCTGCCTTGCCTTGCCTCCCCCCTTGCCTTGCCTCCCCCCCTTGCCTTGCCTTGCCTTGCCTTGCCTCCCCCCCCTTGCCTTGCCTCCCCCCCTGCCTTGCCTTGCCTCCCCCCCCTTGCCTTGCCTTGCCTTGCCTTCCCTCCCCTTGCCTCCCCCCCTTGCCTTGCCTTCCCTCCCCTTGCCTCCCCCCCCTTGCCTTGCCTTCCCTCCCCTTGCCTTGCCCCCTTGCCTTGCCCCCTTGCCTTGCCTCGCCTTGCCTCGCCTCCCCTCCTTGCCTTGCCTTGCCTTGCCTTGCCTTGCCTCGCCTCGCCTCGCGCCTCGCCTCGCCTCGCCTCGCGCCGCGCCGCGCCGCGCGTCGCCTCGCCTCGCCTCGCCTCCTGCCTCGCGCCGCGCCTCGGCCCCGCCTCCGCTCTCCTTCTTGCCTTGCCTCGCCTCCTGCCTCGGCCCCGCCTCCGCTCTCCTTCCCGGGCTCCGGCCGTCCTTTCACTTCCTCCTCCACCGCCCGCCCGCCTCTTACTGACCCCGCCCCTCTGCTCCGGCGTTTTGACGGCGTGCCCACAGAGACGGCTCGGCGTGCCGGCAGCGGCACGCGTGCCACGGGTTCGCCATCACTGGTCTACAGTTAGTGTTATAACAACATGTAGGTGGCATTTCATACCTCTGAGTCCATGTGGAACTCCAGCAGGGGGCTGGGATGTGGACCTGGAAAATGCTACTGCTCTAGATATCGGTTATGGAGTGGAGCGGGGTGCTGGAAAGCTTTTACTGCTGCAAGCTTGGGATAACCACATTACTCATGTGAGCTCTATAGGCCTTCCCTGACAAATGGCAACAAAAGCTTTACAGCTGTGCTGAGTGGACTGAAGCCCAGGTCCCTATGAAAAGGTGTCTGTACTACAAAAACCGCCATGAGAATGGTTATCAATTGCCTCCTTGGTCAGCAAAGGCCTGGAGATTGACTTCTTTTCACCAAAGGGTGGCCACTGCAGATAAGAGTTGAGAAGCATTGATATCTTGGCATGTGAAAGCCCTTACAGCTAGGGCCTGGGCTGAAGATATGTCTCCCTGGCTGGCTGTCCTGTCTCACCAGCACTGAATTCACTTGCTAGAGGTGTTATCCTCTAGGGAGGGGTGTGTGTGTGTCCGGGCCCCTGCTAATAATTAAAGATCTCATGGCACTTTGTGTAAGCCCAGTATCCTGGCTCATTGTCCATGTGGGTAGTGACACCTCCGTGCTCCCCAGATGTTGCTGCATTTTGGTGGTTGGTGAAGAGATCTCTAGGCATAGTTCCATATTTTCAGTGCAGTTACATCAGTGCCAAGAAGCAAAAACTCTACAGACCTCAATGGTGTGTATCAAACTTAAACTGCAGGAGAAATCATCAGAATTTATCTAACAGTTTTGGGGGCCCCTCTAAGGAGATGCAGAGTAAGTATAATTATCATAACTCCGTCTCTGGTCTGGAGTATTATGTAGGTCATCAGATAAGAAGCAGGCCCTGAGGGAATGGAATGGAAAAGGGCAACCTCTCTTTTGAGTTGCTCTTGTGAAAGCATGTAGGGCATAAAGCTGCTCACCAACTACACAGAAAAAGAAACTCATCCTCTCCCTTGCTGGCACAGTATTGCACAACGTGGTGTGTTACGTGAGAGTGTTTTGCCTTTCCCAGGGTGGATCCCAGTCAGGGACTATGAGTACTTGTGGCATCTTGGAGACTAACCAATTTACTTGGGCATAAGCTTTTGTGGGCTAGAACCCACTTCATCAGGTGCATAGAGTGGAACATACAGTAGGAAGATAAACACAGAGAACTTGAAAATGTGGAGCTTGCCATAGACTAGATTCAAACTTAGGCCGGCTATTGGCCTATTTCAGTGAAATTCCAAAGTTCTCATGAATGTGCCTTGAAAGCCAACATCCGTCTCTGCTGGCTCTATCGATCCCACAAGCACATACCAACCATTACAGCTTTCACATGGACAGCAAGGGGAGTGGGCATTCCACAAGTGCAATACATGGCACCCTTTGCCAGGGTTTGTGCCTGTTCCTCTCAGCTGCATAAAATAGCCAATGCCCTCGGACAGGGAAGGAAAATGTAGATAGGATAATCCAGGTTGCAGAACGTGAGGGCACGTAAACTGCACCAAGCATGCAATGCTACTGGCTGATTATATGTTTTCCGTACAGGATATCCCTGAAGTGCTGTTGGATCGACAACACTGTGTGTTGGTCTCACTGAGCGACTGACACCACAAGTAACTTTTCTAGCCCGTACATTTGGTCTCCATGAAAGCACAAGGCAGCCTTGTTCTGGCAGACAAACAGGATAAAGGGTGCTGGGACAGGTTAGGACAAATGTACAGCAATAGCATCCAGGACAAAGATCAGCTGTGTTGCAGTTGATCTGGCATCCAGTGGCTCAGTTCACCTGCCTTTGCTCCTTTCCCCGGCCTTGTCCCTAGAGAAGCCTGACTTTGCAAAGGGCTTTGATTATTTACTCTCAAAATACAGTTTATTCTGCAGATTAAGTGGAAAAAATGAAGCCCTTAAAAAAACACAAATAAACCCCTGAGCTGTCAAACAACAAGTCCCTTAAAAGGGCAAAATATGCAGCTTTCGATGGCCTGCACAGATCCCTCCTTTCAGACTGCCGGCAGGAAACTTCCTGTTTGGATGGGGTGCTCACAATGGTGGTCGTGTTTTTGAGATCAGTAATTTCCTATCCCCGCCTCCTCTTCCAAACCCCTCACCCCTTCCATCCCAGCACCTCAAACCCCTCATGCCTGGGTCCTGTCAAGACTAGATCTGGCAGTTAAAATGTAAACTAGAAAGGGCGTGTTAGTTGCAAACAATCCCTCTTCTCCCCAGCAGGGGAAAACCCCTTGATTCATGAAACAGCCCCAAAGAACTTACCTATTTTAAAAAGGGATGGAAAAAGTATCTAGTTATTGCTGTCCATGAAGGGGCTCGTCTACACCCTTACCTGTCTGATTACAAAACTGTGAAGCGCTGATTTCTCCTAACTTGCTTTATTATTGATTTTTTTTTGTTTTACCAGAATGAGAGTGTTTTATCCTTTCACAGTCTGCAGATGAATTCTCCTTCAAGCCCACTTTTTGCAGGGTAGCTGTAAGCGGGCCCCTGACCGCCCTCTTCAAAATATCAGCCGGAGACTGCTCTGTGGCTTCACCAGTGTCTTTTTATTTCTATATACACAGTGCACAAACCCCACCACCTATATACAGCTTCTTCCCCAGTGCAGGTTGAGGCTCAGCCTTTCGCCTCTGGCTGGCCTCAGGGTTAACTAGCCCCTTCAGGCTTGCTGCCTCTGCTAGTTGACCACCCTGCACCTTTCTTTCTTTCTTTCTTTCCTTCCTTCCTTCCTTCCTTCCTTCCTTCCTTCCTTCCTTCCTTCCTTCCTTCCTTCCTTCCTTCCTTCCTTCCTTCCTTCCTTCCTTCCTTCCTTCCTTCCTTCCTTCCTTCCTTCCTTCCTTCCTTCCTTCCTTCCTTCCTTCCTTCAGCTCCCAGCTCCACAACCCACACTGGCTTCCTCCCTAGCAGGGCTTATATACCTCTGGAGGCTGCCAGGTGGAGCCCATCAAGCCCTCTGCAGCGCAGAGCTACAGCCAGCTGGCCAATTAGCCTTCCTCAGCAGGCTGCTTGCAGAGGCTTGTGGCTTTTGCAGGGGTAAGGAGGGAGCAGGGGCTGACTCAGCAAGTACTTAGTCAGCTGCCTGCTACAGTAGCCTTTATAGTACCTGGGTCTCTAAGCCACTGCGGTGAGAGGGAGAAATCAAGCAAGCGGTTGTGTCCTATGCTGGCAGCTGAGCTTTATTGAAGAGTTTCATTGCTGGGAAAGTGGGAGGTTGTGTGATGAGTTTCCTTCTCCTCCAGATAGTTGCTTTCTTCTCAGTAATCTTCATTTCTGCTGCACCTTGGTACATATTTTCCCCCAGAAGTGGAACAGGTGAAACCCCAGTTGAGACTTTTTTTTCTGATGAAATTCCTGGTCTGACCGGAAGCAAGTTCTATTATGAGCCTATTGTCATATGATTTCCAGCCCAATTATATTGACCCAAATAAATTTCCAAACCTTTTTGAAGTTTTCCCCGTCAGTATTTATTTCTCACTCTGGGCACAGTGAAGATTGGCACAATTTTCCCACCATGATGCATCTTCATCATTTTAGTTGCAAAAACGTCTTGGGCTGAGGTAGAGATGAAGAAATGGTGTCCTTTGATTGAAACAACAGTCTCGTGAGAACATGAGAACTTGCAAAGGGAAAAAAATGCTATGTTTGCTCAACTTAGCCATTCGCTCTTTTCAGCTCTCTGTCTGTCTGACTCTAGAAGGATGTTGACATGGAATTTAATTGGAAGATTTTGCTGGTGGAGTTTTATGGAACTTGATTCTTTGGTTTCTATCAAACCTTTTTCATTTGATTCACATGGAGTTTCATCCTCAGTTTCATTTTGCATTTCAGATTTGATAGAAACCCATATATCCAAGGGGAAGGAAAGGGGGAAAAACTCCCCAAACTAAAATGAAACCCCTCATTTTGTGTTAATATTTTAAATTAATCCCTGGCATGCTTGGAAGGCTTTGTGAATCTGAGGAGAACTTTTGACAAACAGGCTGAGTTTTGAGTTTATTTTGATCAAAACCCAAAATCCGGTGTAGTGCAATGTGCGGATCTGGATTTTTGTAGCAAAGTTTACAATAGTTCAGTTTGCTGCTTCATGATTCTTGCAAGTTACTTTCTAATCCCACCTAGGAACTAGCAATCCAAGATCACTCTCTCATAAGAATCTGAAGACCTCAAGACCATAGACTCTGAACCAGGTGCAGTAGGCAGAAATAGATTAATGGCCTCATTCTTAGGGCCCTACCAAATTCACAGTCCATTTTGGCCAATTTTGCAGTCATAGGATTTTAAAAATCATAACGTTCATGATTTCAGCTATTTAAATCTGAAATACCACACTGTTGCTATTGTAGGGGTCTTGACCCAAAAAGGAGTTTGGGAGCAGAAGAGGGGTTGCTTTACTGCTACCCTTTCTTCTGCGCTGCTGCTGGCGGTGGTGCTGCCTTCAGAGCTGGGCAGCTGGAGAGCGGCAGCTGCTGGCTGGGATCCCAGCTCTGAAGGCAGCGTAGAAGTAAGGGTGGCAGTACAGTGACCCACCCCCTTAAACTAAACTTGCAACCCCCTTGCAATTCCCTTTTGAGTCAGAATCCCTAATTTTGAGAAACCCAGTGTATATATTGGCCAGTGTAAAAGCACTCAGCAGCAAAATGATACCAGTGCTTCCCAACTTCTGGCATGCGTATCAGCTGGTACTGTGGCAGGGTGCTGGCCAGGAGGGCCTGAGCCAGCCCTGCCACCCCTTTAAGAGGGAGAAAAGCCCTCTGCAAACCCCCGGGCAGGAAGGCTAATTAGCCACCTGAGGTGCAGGCTAATCAGCCTGCATGAGTTGCACCTGGCAGCCTCCTCTGGGGGATATAAGGCTGCCAGGAAGGAAGCCCAGGGTGGTGGTGGTGGTATGAGCTATCAAGAGCTGTGTGTTGTGTATGAGCTATCAAGAGCTGAGTGTGTTTGTGTGGAGCTATCAAGAGCTGTGTGAGTTTGTGTGGAGCTATCAAGAGCTGTGTGTGTTGTCTGAGCTATCAAGAGCTGAGTGTGTTGTGTATGAGCTATCAAGAGCTGTGTGAGTTTGTGTGGAGCTATCAAGAGCTGTGTGAGTTTGTGTGGAGCTATCAAGAGCTGTGTTTGTATTATTGTATTAGGGGCTGAACTATATAGAGTTTGTAGAGCCAGAACCTGTGGAGCTGTTTAAGAGCTGGATATTAATGAGCTGGATATTAATGAGCTACTTAGAGCTGGATGTTAATGAACTGTTTTAACCTGTATATATTGGTGGTGGGGTCCTGCACTGTAAATTAAAGGGCACTGTTGGAGCAAAAAAGGGTTTCCTGCCTGTGTTCCTGAGGGGGGTGAGAAGGCGGTCTGTCACAGTACCTACAACTTGTGTGTCTAGGGCTGTAGCCACCTTTATTTCAATAAGTTTGTGTTCTGGGCCCTTGTGTGTGATCAGGGCGAATCTCCCACTATAACCCACAATGGAGTCTGGATGCTCCAAATCTCTGCATCTGTGGTGAGCAGCCAAACACCTGTTTCAGGTTAGAATGTGCACAAGAGAATAGATGCAAATGTTGGCTGTTATAACAATAGGGATTAGTCCAATATATGGATATGTTTAGGAACAAGACAAAATCAAACCATTCTCCAGCAAGCCAGCAGTGGTCAGAGATTAATTCCATTAAATGAGGGGTGTTTTACTATAAAGTAGTTCGGGGGATCAGATGTTTTCATTACAGGGCAGCATGACTCTAAGCTTCCTGAGGTGTGTGCATAGTATCTAGGAGCAAATTATTGCAGTGAATCAGACATGTAGGGCTCATAAGGATCCTAAATCTTTGCTTTTGATTTCTCTAGGGCAGTACCTCAGACGGCTGACCCCACCTGTCTGTCTTCTGAAAGGAACATAGGGTAGAGAGGGGAGATTGCCAAATAGTGCTGTCTAATTCGCATGCCTCCTTCCACTAGGATGACCAGACAGCAAGTGTGAAAAATTGGGACGGGGTGAGGGACCATAGGAGCCTACAGAAAAAGACTCCAAAATCAGGATGGGTCCCTATAAAATCGGGACATTTGGTCCCCCTACCTTCCACTCTTCTTCGTCATTGTCAATTGTGCTTATTCTGTGGACCTTTCCTATACAGCTTAACGAAGAAGGAATTATGTCAATGTGCCAGATAGAAGACAGTATATTATGCTGAATTAAACCACAAGTATATAGAAGGGGAAATAAATAGATATTTCCCATGACAGTTAATGTCCCAGTTACTCTTCCTTGTTTCTTAATCACTCAGTGAGTGAGGCTGATGGAATTTGCTGAATCGATGGTCACAGAGCTGTTGGAGGCTGGAGTCCCCTATCTATTCCCAGAGCAGATTTAGCGTGGGCAGCAACACTGCAAGCTTCCCTCACATATTAATATGCCTCAGTCCAGACTAGGGTGACCTGACAGCAAGTGTGAAAAATCAGGATGGGGTGGGGAGTAATTGGGGCTTTTTCTTATATAAACTCCTAATATTGGGACGGTCTCTATAAAATCGAGACATCTGGTCACCCTTGTCCAGACCAAGAAGGACCCTCTCTGACAAATACACAAAAAAAAACCAATTGGAAAATTCTGAACACATGAACATTTTCAATTTTGAAAAAAACTGTGTGCACGGGGGGGGGGGGTGTATTTAAAAAAATCCCATTTAAATGAAACATTTTGTGTAGTTCTAGTTACAAGTTTGTTGAAGTGCCTCCCATTATTGCCCTGCTAAAGTAGCAGTTCTCAAACAGTAATCGTATGCAGAGCCGCCTCTGTCTCTGTGGGGGAGCGTGCAGTAGTTTTTAAGCAGTGATTCTGCCTAATGATTTTGTACCCCAGCCCTCTCCAGGACTCAAACTTTCCAGAGGGTTATTTTTTTTAGCCATCAACACTAAAAGAACCTCCCACGTCCTTTGCTGCATCCTGTGCTCCTGGTTAGCTAGTCTGCATTGTCCCCTGCTGTTTCCACTGCTTTAGTATTTTTTGGCACTTCCTGTCCTAAACTGTTGTGCGATACTGTATTGTGATCTGCTCTTTCCATGTCTTCCGTCACTGGTGTCTGTGGGATAAAACCCATTGCGTTCTGTCCCAGAGGGGTTTTGTCTGCTGTGGGTGAATTGAGCAGTTGTACGTGTCAGTTTGAGTGGATTTTTAGAAAGGGCTTATCATTGACCTCTCCCGCTCAAGTCAGTGTTAAAACTCCCACTGATTTTGATTGGAGCAAACTTCAATCGATACTGAATGCTTTGAAAGTCACAGCCTAGCTCTGTCAAACCTTTTGGGAACCTTTGGGATGCAAGAGGCTATATAGCCATGGGAGGTGGTGATGTTTTAATCCTTGACTAACCAGTTCATCTAGATGGCTCATTTTTTATTTTGCTCCTTAGCATGACCGGTCAGTTTGTTCTCTGCCCATTACGCGGATGGCAATGATGACCACAAATAACCCATGCTGGATGGGACAGATGGTCATTTAATGGCATCTTTCTGTCTTCTCTGCAGATCATGATCAGTAGATAGCATCTCACACCATGACCATGGCTCCCCGGAAAAGGAATCGTCATGCTTTGGGGTTTCTTTGCTGCTTCGGGGGAAGCGACCTCCCTGAAATCAACCTCAAGGATAATAACCCCCTCCAGTTCCTGGAGTTCTCTGTCCCAATTCCACCAGCGGAGGAGCTCAATGCTAGGTTCTCCGAACTTGTGGTAAGTTTCTGCCATTGACCTTCTATTTTACAGGGTGTGGGAGAGTGTTCCTGTGGGGTAATGTAAGCTCTTTGGGGCAGGGGCTCTTTTTGTTCTGTGTTTTGTGTGGCGCCTCGCACAGTGGGATCCAGGCCCATGACTGGGACTCTAAAGTGCTGTGATGATACAAACTACACATGATGATGATAAGGAGTCAGTCTTTATTGGAAGCTGGGAAAAACCTCCAGTGAGTTGTGTAAACCACTTCTGTGCATTGTGGTAGGGTTTAGTTCATCACTCTTGAGTAGAAGGCTGTGTAACTGCTGCCTTGAATAGTTCTTTGCTAAGATTCCAAGGGAAAAGATGTCCAATTACTTGGACACTGTAGCAGGGTGGTGAATCACCCCTGCGGCGCCTCCTGCTGGTTTGTCCGGGAATTAGCTCGCCAGCATCCGGAGCGCTGGCTGATGTCCCGCTTGCTGCTCTGGCCCCGTGTCCCTCCCGGACCCCGGTGCCCTCTTACCAAGGGTGCTGCACCCCTGCAGTACCCCCCTCAGGTCTTGGTCTCCCCTCCTTGGGGAACCCTCCACCCTCTATCCCCACCTTGCCTCAGTCTAGGCAACTGCCAGTCACCACTTGCCCCTGTTCCCTGGGGCAGACTGCTGTATCATTGCCTCTCATCACTGGCAAGGGGGGGGGGGTTTGGCCTGCTGCCTCTGAAGCTATGGGCTGCCTTCTGCAATCCCAGTACCCTTTTGGGGCCTTCCCCTAGGCCCTGCAGCCTGGGGTTTTCCAGGCTAGAGCTTCCCCAGCTCCTCCTGCCTTGCCCCAGCCCTGCTTCCCTCTAGGTACCCTGTCAAGCTCCTAGCAGTCTGGCCAGTCTACCTCTACAGACAGAGGAGACTCTTCTCCGCACCAAACTGAGCCCTTTTATCAGGGCCAGCTGGGCCTTAATTAAACCAGCCACACCTGTGGCTGCTCAGCTCAATCAGCCTGGGAGCTGCTTGCCCCCAGCCGCAGCCCTTTGCAGGGCTGTTTTAAGCCCTTGTTGTCTGGAGTGGGGCAGGCGCCCCACTACAGACACCAATCATATTTCAGGTATGAATAGGATTAAATCACTAATGACCGCGCTCCTTTTTTACAAGGTTAGGCAGATAGTCAGATTTAGGGTTGGGAAGCAATTTCTCCCAGGGCATATTGGTAGGGGTATCATAGCATCAGTGCTTTTGATCTCTGATCATTGCTCCAGAGATCAAGTTCCTGTGGATGCCTTTGGGATAAAATGCACTGTTGGAGAGTACACAAGGAGATTTAGGGTTTTGACCTGTGTATGGAATGGAGATTAGTACTGGTCAGTGATTTCATGCTGGTGACAAATGAGAACCAAGTAACCATGGTGATCTTGTTGCATCTGTCAGCTGCCTTTGGCCAGGCCTACACTGAGAAGGGGGGTTGACCTAAGATCTGCAATGTAACTGAAGTCGGCGTATCTTAGGTCAATTTACCTGGCCATCCACATGGCAGTAAGTCGACTGCTGCCACTCCCCCGTTGATTCTGCCTCTGCCTCTCGCCGAGGTGGAATATAGGAGTCGATGGGGAGCATGTTTGGGGATCGATTTTTATTGTGTCTGCACTAGATGCAATAGATTGATCACTGCCCGCAGATCCAGTGGATAGTGTAGACGTCCCCTTTGATACCTTTTGGCCATAAGGTGGTGTTGAGACAGCTGTAGGTTTTAGCAGGAATGGAAGTTGTTCCACGTTCAAAAAATGGGCAGTATTTGAGCAATTGCTCAGTTGCTCCAAGGTTCCTCTAATGTAGCGTGCTGGACGATTCCATTCTTTATGGCCACTCCTTTCCCCTCCTCCTCCTCCTCCTGTTCAGCAAGTATATGAGACCACTGCGGGGATATGGAGACAATATGGATTATGGTGTCTACAGTAGGAAGAGGACACCCAGCTGGACCCAGGCGATGCAGCTGACCAGCTTATCCAGTGTCTGGGCAAGATTGGGGTTTAGATAAAGGTATGACTACAGATAACACTTAGGTTATGCTGGTGTGGTGGGGCAAGTCCGTAGTCCTGGCAAAGAAGATACTGGCTCCCTCAATTGCAGTTGCATGCCTAATTGTCAAATAGTTGGTAAAAAGGATCTCCAGCTGCTTCAGGATAACCAAACAGCTGCAGTGGCCAAGATGTTTTTGCATCATATATGGTTAGTCAGAAGCTTGCAACCTTTTCCTTTGGATGTGGATGTCGCCACACTGACCTGGGCCTTTCTCGGCTTGAGACTGGGTTACTATAATGTGCTCTATATAAGGTTACCCTTTCGTCTTTGGAAACTGCAGATGACACCGAATATGGCAGCCTGCTGGCTGATTGGTATTTCTTATGGGGAGCACATTACACTAATGCTCTGTGATGTACATCAGCTGCAGTTTATTTCTGGGTGCAATGTATCGTGTTAATTTTTCACCTACAAATCTTTCAATGGCTGGTCCTGGCTAGCTCAGCCTGTCTTTCTATCAATGTCATACTATGATGGCTGAAGTCAACAAAAGCACTGGAGCTGTTTTTCCCCATGGAAAAGTGTTTGTTCTCCACCTTGCCAGAACCTAAATCTGCTGACCTTCAAGTCCCACCACAGGGTCTATAATGCTCTGCCAGGTTTTTCCTGGTGGGAAGGATATGTTTCTGGGAGTAGACTGAGACTGTGTGTGTTTGTATAATGAAAATAATGGGAGATCACTCATTACAGAGTATGATCA
Source organism: Sternotherus odoratus (assembly GCA_032164245.1). NCBI lineage: Eukaryota > Metazoa > Chordata > Testudines > Kinosternidae > Sternotherus > Sternotherus odoratus. The sequence continues at coordinate 122,919,975 of JAVMKO010000003.1, forward strand.
TCTTCCATGGGAGTTATGGGTCTTCAAATGGCTATAAGGCCAATCCTTGAACCACAAGCTCTATTACAATGAGGGCACATATTTCCAGGCTCATTAGTAGGCTGTTGACCAGTCTCTCCTTCCTCCTGTGCCTCTTGTCCTCTTCAGCTTGTCGGCTGGCAAGTTCAAAATGCAGGGGACCCTCATGTAGGACTTCACTCCATTTAAAGCGATCCTGGGAAAGAGTCTCCCAAGTGTAAATGTTAGTTACACATTTTTAGGTTGTCCTTCAGCAAGTCCTTATAGCGCTTCTGTTGTCAACCCACATTCCAGTACCCTTTTTTTTCAGCTGAGAGAACAGGACCTGTTTAGGGAGGCAATGGTCTGACATCTGGACAACATGACCAGTCCAGTAGAATTGCAGACGGATGATCATTTCCTCAATACTGGTGGTCCTTGCTCTTCCAGAATACTAATATTTGTGCACCTTTCTTTCCATTTGATTTTTAGAATCTTACGAAGGCAGTGTTGATGGTGGCTCTCAAGGACTTTCAAGTGGTGTCTGTAGGTTGTATGGGTCCAAAACTTGGACAACAGTGTTGGGAGAATAACTGCTTGATAAATAATAAGCTTGGTGTCTGTTCAAATGTCATGATCTTCAAAAAAACCTGTGCCATAAATGAGGAAAAAACTACACTGGTACAGCTCAGGTGATGTTGAATTTCTGCATCAATATCTGCCTTGGATGAAAGATGACTTTCAAGGAAGAGGAAATGGTCGACGTTCCCCAGTGTCACTCCATTGATTTTGATAGATAGGGCATGTAATACCTCATTTGGAAAGGACTGATAGAGCACTTTAGTCATCTTGATATTAAGAGTGAAACCAAGACATGCGTAAACATCACCAAATGCATTCAAGATAATTTGAAGATCTTTCTCAGATATTGCATAGTCATCAGTATACTGAAGTTCTACAATAGATGATGTGGAAATCTTACTCTTGGCATTCAGCCTGAACAGCTTTCTATCCATTCTGTAAATGATTTCAACACCAGCTGTAAACTTCCCAGCAACTAGGTAAAGAATGATGGCAGTAAAAACGGCAAATATGGTTGGAGTGATGATACAGCCCTGTTTGACTCCTGTTTGTACTTTGAAAGGTTCACTCTGGGAGCCAGTGCTGCTCAGAACAGTCACTTTCATGTTATCATGAAGCAATTTTAGGACATTGGATGTCTTGATAAATACATCCATCTCAGAAAGTACAGTCCAGGGGACATGGCGATTCACTGAATCCAAGGCTTTCGTTAGATCGATAAAAGCCATGTACAGTGGTCGGTTTTGCTCCCAACACTTTTCTTGCAGCTTTTCTTACTGTGCTGTGAAGATCATATTCGCAGTTCCATGACAGTCTGAAATCATACTGTGACTCCACTAAAATTTCTTCTGACGGGTCAGAAGGCAGGTTGCAAGGATCCACTCCAGAACCTTGCCTGCAATGGCTAGGAGGGAGATACCATGATAATTTCCACAATCCACTTTGTCACCCTCTTCAAGAAAGGGGATAATCAGGGCATCTGTCATTTCACTGGGTATCTCCTCCTTTATCCAGATTTTAAGGATAAGCTGTCGAACTAGCTCTGATTCGTCTTTAAAGATTTCAGCGGGGATCCCATTTAGACCTGCTGCTTTGTTGTTCATCTGCTTGGTGGCATTGTGTACATCATACAAATTGGGAGGGTCTCTGAGCTCATCTCAAAATGGTCATTGAGGGATTTGCTCAAGGACTTCATTTGTAACCATAGAATGATGGATAAGGAGATCTTGAAAATGTTATTTCTAGCTAGAACTGATGCCTTTGTCCTTCAGAAGTGTGGCTCTGTCCTTAGAATGAAGAGGATTCATACCATGACAAATTGGCCCATAAACCGCCTTAGTGGTGTGTGTGGGTGTGTGTGGGTGTGAGAGATACATACTCACTCACTCACCACCGCAGCAGCACCTGCTTTTTACATCCAGAAGTAGCTCTGACCAGAGGTGGAGTACCCTCTGCAGGTGGTGTCTCGCCCGTTGTCTGCTCTGCTGTGCTGTCTGGGACCCACGTTGCTCCCTGGCTTGTGGTGTACTCTTCTGGACGTAGCCCTCTGGCTGTGCCCCACTTGGTTGTTTTCCCCTCCAGGAGGGAGTCAGCAATCCTCAGTCTGCACCTGCCCTCATGGCCAACTGCAGCCCCAAAGTCTAGCCTTTTGCCTCAGGGGCAAGCCACAGTCTGTATCTGGTCATGCTCCTCCATGGCCAAGTGCAGTGTAAGGGGGAGGGGAAACCAGGCCCACCCACTACTCTGGGTCCCGGCCCAGGGGCCCTCCGGCAACAGCCATGTCCTGCCATCCTTCTCTCCCCTCTTCTGCTCATGCTCCCTGGGCCACTTCCCTTGCATTTCCCCTGCCCTTCCCTTCAGGGGCCTCAGCCTGGCAGGTATCAGACTGGAGCTTTCCCTCTGCTCCCCTGAGCCTGCCCAGCGCTGCTCAATCTGAGGGGCTATTCCTGGGAGCCCGTCGTCCTCCAGTGCTGGTCAGGGAGAGACTTCTGTCTCGTCTGCAGCCTTTATATAGGGCCCAGCCTGGCCATGATTGGTTGGGTTCTGTGCAGCTGCTCCAAAGGCTGCTATTGTCTCACTTTGGCAGAGTTGAGGTTAACTACCCCACTACAGTGTTTGTTTGTGTGTGTGTGTGTGTGTGTGTGTGTGTGTGTGTGTGTACTGTACCATTGCACATATGCCCAGAGCCTGAAATGGACATGTATTTATTTTTAAAAAAGAAACCAAAAAAACCAACCCCCAATAAATCAAATACACTTGCGTATTTCTTTATACTATTAGAACCGCAACTTTCTGAGGACTTAGTTGTGGGAGAAAAGTGCTTCCTTTCAGAAGGAAAAGGAAATGTTTAATTTTGGAAGGTGCTCAGATACTATGGTGAGGGAGGTTGTATGAGTTCCACGAGAGGTAGATAGAGAGACAATAGCAAAGGATTTCTGAATGTGGTTGCCTGGGATAGAAACTAGGCTGATAGATGGCAGGATTTGCCCAGGAGGCCTAGTTCACCCACAGTTCCAGGCTAATGCATGTTCTCTGAAACACTAAAATAGAACAGACCACATTTGTATTGACAGTTGAGATGAGATTTTAATTGGATTAGAAAGGTTCAGCCTGTAAATGTGCCAGTGTAAATCAGCGACCTGGAAGTGCTTGGGAAGGCTCTGTGTTGTATACCAGCCACCCCGCTGTTTATCCTTTATGGGCTTTGAGACAAAAAACAGATACGACCATGGAGCCTTTTGACCCAAATCCCTGAGTGAAATGGTGGCACTGACAGTCTGAAATCTCTAGTGAGAGACACCTTGCATTGAGCTCCGTGAAGCATGCCCAGAGGGTATGGCTTGGCCTGTGCCATCTGTTGTGTAAAAGGGTATAACGAAAAATATTCCTGCACTTAGCTGCATTTATTTCTCATTTCAGAGCCCAGGCCTGTTCTCCCCTTGTGCAGCTAAAATCTGGGGCATTGTCCCACACTTTAGATGACAGTACGAAAAAACCAACCTTAGTCCACAGGATATTTTTTTGGCATGGCTGTTTTTTCCAGCCCAGTGAATATTCAGTATACCGGACATTCCACCCGACTGAGGGAAATATCTTCTCTGAAGATACAGGGGCCCATAGTAATGGGATATTGTAGGTCAGATGCATGTCTCTGTGTCTACTGTCCTCATGATTTTAACTTCATCTCCAAACAGCTAGATATGCCCAGCCTTTCAGATTGGGAGACAGAGTTTGGAATGTGTTGGGATACCTATTCTAGCAGTTGGATAATGTTTGGGGTCCCATCTCCCCAGTCAGATTTTTCGACAAAAGCAAGGAGGTTTTTCACTCCCCTCATGGAGGCAAACTAAAGCCCTGGGTGATCTCAGTAGGAGTTGCCTCTGCATGTGGCATGTACGGTTTCCTAGTGGGAATGTGAACTCACCAGGCCATCTGCCCACAGAGATAGGTGCAAGTTCTAAAGCAAATGCTGTTGTTGTAACATGTCCATGTCCAGTGCACTGGTCCATGACACAAAGCAAATGCCCACTTTGGTCCTTGTGCTTCTGGAGCCTCCCTAGTTCCAGATAAGATTTGCATCTCACGGGCTGGCCCTAATTCTTCCTGTGGTCCTGCTGTATGAGGGAAAGGAACAGCTGGAGCCAGATTCTCTCCTCCATCTCTCCTGGTGGTAGAAAAAGAGTAGGAAGCCCTGCATACTGGCACACCTGGTGAGGTAGTTTTTTGCCCTGTAAATGATAAAGCTGGCCCTAGCCTACAGTTCTCGGTTGCTTTTGCTCACTCTCCTCCATCTTCACTTGCACACCCTCTCCCCATGAGTTCAAATTCACTCTGTTCAAAGACAAGTAAGAAGTCCTAGGTTTTTGTTGCTTCTGGAGGTGATTTGCTTTTGAAGTCCCTTGACGCTGAATGTTTCACCATCCAAATCTGTCAGTTACGCAGGCAACCTGATCTCAAGCATGAACTCAAACTGCACCAGGAAGGGAAACTGACTGCAGCGGACCCAGAAAAATCAGAAAAATGAAAGGAATGTCAGCTGTTAGCCAAGAAAGAAATACAAAAGGTGGTGTTTGGGGTTTTTTACGTACATTGTTGAGATAATCTCTCTCTCGCTCATATATATATATATACATATATATAAAAAAATAAAAAAAATCGGTTTAGAATGGAATCTCCTTGGAGCTGGACTGAGTCATCTTCTGTGACCTTTCACAGATCTGAGCATGTGGTGATTAACAAAGCAGTGATATTATTGCCCTTACCTGGGTTACCAATACCATATTTGATTATTAGATTTGAAACGTTCATATTTATTAGTTTTGCAGTACTTCTTGCACATAGCTGATCTTGGACACTCAATTTAGATCGAATTGAGATTTGCTTACTGTTTCTCTTGGCTGCGACACACTTGTGTGATGGGTTCCCAGTAGGAACCGGAATGTTTAGATCCATCTTCTCTCTCTGGCCCCCAAAAAACCTAATTTTAATTCATGAAACATTTCTATCCATGTTACTTTTTTAAAAACCATAACACAACTTTGGGCCTAAACTCCCTGAGTGTGTCATATTTAATTAAGTTGGTCACGTGCCAAGGAATAATAGAAACAGCTTTGACCTTCCAGACATTTTCTAAGACGGAGAATTTCCATTCATTCTGTCTGAGGATTTTCGGATTTTCCATCATTTTCCTCTTGCCTTTCACCTTTCATCATCCTTGTGAATAAAGAGGACTCCCTACTAACTCCCCCCGCTTTTCAGACCCTATTGCTCCCTAATCAGCTGGAGAGAGAGGTTATTGCTTAGTTGTGGGTAGTTTGCTTTCTCACCCAAGGGACTGAGCCACTCTGGCCCGGTCTAACTCCTGACCACCATTGGCCTAGGGGGCAAGTAAAATAGATATTGAGCAGTGTCTCTGTTACTACTCCAGTAGAGTTCCCCACCTGAGGAGCAAGATACTGGGTATCCAAAGTCTCTTCCTCTGTAGCATTCCTAGCTCCAGAAAGACCAGGTAGAGAGGAGATCCAAGTACTGAACCTTTCTTCCCAGGACCCAACATTTGCTGTGCTCTTGGTCTCTGCTGACGCTGGGAATGAGATTAACTGTGACTGGCAAGCAAGCCCGGTTCACCTACACAGTGATGTGCAACACTACCTGGTACCCTAGGGACTGACTACTCCTTCCATTTATTACCAAAAATCCAGCTCCTTTTCCCTTCTCCTGTTAATTCACTTCACATCACCCTTTATGCTGGTTTCCATGGCACCTCAAACAACTCCTGGTCTCTGAATTAGGAGAGAGTGCTACTGTGTTGTCCCTCACAGAGGGTCCTAGAAGCTCCTTCTTGCCTATACGGTACTCAGGGACTGGACTCTTCCTGAGTACTTCGTCTGCCTGAAACCTGCCTTTCTGCCTATGATCGCTGCTCTTTCCATCCAGCCTAGAGTGAGTGAGATGACCATTTCCCCTGCACTCTCTAGCCCCTCCATTGCTGAGTCACTGAGAGGCCCCTGTTCAGAATCTCTATCCTAGGGTACCAAACAGCCTGAATTAACACTTCCCTGGTCCATTTCCACCTGCAATGGTCTCTTGATTCACTCTAACACTTCTCATCTGGGTTGGATAAACTGGATTCTGAACATGGAATATCCTAGGATGTCACTGAAGTGCAAGTCCCTGTTAGCCAATTTGTCCCATGGTGACTATGGTGGCCCTGTCTCCTGGGAGTGGTGGTACTGCTGTTTCCCAAGCCGCCATCCCAACAGTAGGTGCACAGTGTATATAGTGTTTTCTGGATCCCTCGAGGAGATTTCTGGCCATCTGAGTCCATCAGGTTGATGCTGCATTTGTGCAAGCCACACAAATAGATGCTTTGATGGGACTATGCATGGTTGAGGGAATCTGGTCCTTTCAGAATGAAGGTGTATGTGCAAAGATGAACCCTAGGTTATTTGGGGTAGTGAGCCCCTCCCTACCTTTATTTGGCTAGAGGAGACAGGAGGGGGCTCAAATGGGTGCTTAGCAAGAAACCACTCTTTTTGAAATCCTCCCTCTGTTTCTACTCCTTTAAAAGAATGGACCATGGGTGGGGGAGGGGAGTAGATAACTGTCTCATATCCAGTCTTATAGGTTTTCATTTCTAGTTCACCTATATAGATGCAGCCCAGGGTTGGCAGTGGCTAAACATTGTAACATTTGGATGGCTGTGTGATGGAGGATGTGAAATGAGTTGGTTGGTCTCGGTTCCCAGTAGGCACATCGCAGAAACCACCATCACAACTGGTACTCTTGTTGGCAGTCTTGTCACAGAGACAAAGGAATGAATGGGCCATGAAGCCTAAATTCCCACTAATGTTGATCCTCCAGGACAGACTCATTGTAGGAGATTAGTATGGGAAGCAGTACTATTATTGCCCATACTGTACCTGTTCTGCATAGAACCTCTATCTCCAGGGCTGTTTAATTCAGCCCCTTTTACCTTCTGGGCTAACATTTGTGGAAATTCTAATATTCACTGGACTGGTTCACCTGTCCCTAACTACCACCTTTGTTTTATATACAAATTATTAACTCTGATAACTATGTATTACATTGGCTACCCTCATGTAGTCTCTCTGAGTACTGTTTTATATCTAGCCTTCACCTGCTTAGTTTAAGTTTTTTTCCTTCCACATTTGCTATCTCGTCTCTCAAGAGGAAAATGTGACTGACTGACAGTACAAAATTGCATTGTCACAATGCTGCATTGTGTCCTACTGCCAAAAGTGACTTTTCTCTCCTTAAAGAAAATTTAGGGTTTTTTAAAAAATCCTATAGGATGAAGGACAAATTCAGCAATATCAGAACCTGGGGCTGTCCAGGGAACTCAGTCAGCAAGTAACCCTAAACTGTAGTGAATACAGGAAAGTTACGGAGCGGAGGTTATAAAGAGAATTCGAGAGAAAGGGAAAAGCTGATGATCTTTCCTTCAGATATGTCTATGCTTAAAATGTTGTAGTGCTTCAGTGTAGACATTTCCTATCCCAGTGAGAGGGGTTCTCCCATTGGCATAGGTAACCCATTGGCATGCGACAAACCTGATGATCCTGTAGGCTACTCCATTCAAGTTTGGTCTGGCCACTCCTCTGTCATAACTGAGTGGCTGGGTCAAATTTGAGCAAGTGACATTGCAACCTTCCCAGGTTACAATTAGAAGGCAGGGCCCCACAAATGGATGCCTGCTTAGAGCCCAGTGATGGGTTAATCCCAGCCCTGGGTAGCCTACACTGATCCCGCTCATGCTGCAACACTTTGGTGGCTAAATAGAGGCCTTTCAGTTAGCAGGGCCATTGATAAGCAGAAAATTCACTGAAAATATACTTTTAAAAATGCCTCTGTTCCCCCCCTTGCCCCAGACATGTGGCTTTTTCACTGCCTGAGCCCACTCCGGCTATACATTGATATACTGAATTGCTGTTTCTAATTAACCAGGAAAGTGCTCTTGTGCCAAATGCAATCAAGATCTGGAGAGGCCCCTCTGTTTCATTCGCATATGGTGAGCTCTGGTTCCAGTAGAGCAGGAGACTTGCTGGCTTTGGACCAACAGAGACTTTGCCCATTCCTAATTACCACCTCCTTTCCCTTAGGCTGCTAAACAGGAACATTTCAATGGCAGCTGTAAGAAAAATCCCAATAAAGAGATTAACTGGTATTTCTCATATATTAGATGGGGCCAGGAAGAGGACAAGAGTCTTAGAGTCATTATCTGAGGTGATCCTCTGAAGGCAGAGATCAGCAGGGCCCTACAGTAGTGGAGTGCCTTCCGAGCTGAGGGGGGCCAGACCACAAAGCCGCTTTTCTCTCAGTCAGGTTAGACTGTATCTGCCTGAGTAAGCTTTCTACACTGCTGTCAGATGTGATTTGTTTCCATTGAAATCACTGGCCTATGTGATGGGCTGTTGATTCAGATATTTGAAGCTGTTAGAGCAATTCTTTGAAGGGAAAGGCTCTCTTTGCTCGTGCCATGCGGCTCACTCTCCTCAGACACTCCGTCTCTTTCCTGTCTTATGGAAAAGAAAAAGTGAAAAGCTAGATATGGTGGGAGACCGATGGGAGTGCCATGGAGTGACTGGCCTCTTTCAGATGGAGTGAGGTCCAGTGAACTTGTGACTGATTCCCTGTTGCCTAAATGGGTTTAAGGGAGGGCACCCGGGCCTTATAAGAGGAAGCTGTGGCAGAGACTGCAGAAGAGCTTGAGGGGGCTACAAGGAGAGTCTGACACACCAGGAGGAGATGACTCCAGGCAGGTAGGGCTGGGAGAGATCAGCTGAAAGCAGGAGATTGGGTTGAATTTTATTGTGGGACTTTGTTTTGTTTGAAATTTTGATATTAATTAGCTAAGATCCTGGGTTGTACAGAGAGAAGCCTGGGTGTGGAAATCTGAGGGAATAAGGGAAACTGAGGCAGAATGCTGCAGAGCTACCCCTGACCACGAGTGGAGCTTGGGAGGTGGACTACCCAGTTGCAGGTAGTCTAACAGCCTTGGCTGCTGATGTGCAGTAGTCCTTGGTGAACCTATCCAGCAGACTTACTCTTTTGCGGTCCTGGTCTTGCAGGGCCAGACTTTCCAAAGCATGTGCATCTGCTTAACTCATGCACAAAGCTGATTCTCATTGGCAAGTCCTGAATGAATGCCTGTTTCTATAAGTAAGCACAAATCAGAGTCGGTGTTCGTGTTGCCAGAACGTAGGTGTGGGGGAAGCCAGGGCCACAACATTATCCATGTGTTTGTGAAATTCCTGCTCGCAGTAGTGCAAGGAGGAACCACACGAACGGATCACCTCACAGGATGTGTTGCTAGAGTGCTGCCTTATCCCAGAACTTGTGGCCAGATTCTGAGCTGGTGTAAATCAATATTATTTTACTGAAGTCACAGAGTTATACTGATTTCCATCAGCGGAGGATCTGGCCCATGTGATGTTTGATCTGTTCCATGGTGACTGGCTGCTACTGAATGCCCCAGGTAGTGTATTTTTGCTATATTGCTTAAAGTGATGGGTAGCGTCCATACACTATGCTTATGAAATGTTTGGATATGTTCCAGGTGGGATGCACCTGCCTAGAGAACATCCCAGATAGGACCCACTCATCATGGCAGATGCGTTTGAGGTGTAGGGATGCCCCTCCTGTGCTGAGGGAAAAGTGCTTCATCCATCCTAGCAATCCATTGTTGCTAATGGACTATTCCTGAATTTCAGCAGCAGGGGATCAGGTGTGTTGACCAGCATAAAGAGTAACTGATAGAAATGCAAGCTTTGCTATGCGGTTCCATCCATGTGACTTTCTCAGAACAGATAGTGATGTACAAAGAAGCAGATTTGACTTATTTCCCCTGAATACTTGAAAGCTGTGTAGAAGATAGAATCTCTCTGCTATTGGTAGCATTGGTACATTTGCTAAGAAATCATCCTTCCACAATGTCTTTAATACATTGTCAGCAGAGTCAAAACCCTTGCCTGATCTGACATACCTGAAAGTGCACTTATGATAAGGTCTGCATTAGCTACAACGAGAAGTTCATTTAAAGCTACACTGTGGTCCGTTTCTAATGCAGTGATGTTGATACAGTAAGAATTGTATATCCCATTAGAACTCTAATTTGTGGCAAAAAAAATATGGTTGAAATAAGACAGAGTTAATACTGACAGTGTAGGATGGATATACTGGCTGGCTCTCTCATGCCTGATATCATTTTGAGTACAAAGCAAACAATCTCCCTGTTTTTCCCCCCTGAAGTTTCGCTATGTATGAACTCGTATTGCCATGTGGTTCCACTCCTTATAGTCTTGCTGACTTGGGGTACCCATCTCAGCCCACCCCAATGGAAACAGAGCAGCACTGGCAATACAACAGTATATTCGTTTGTCTTCCCACTGATCTAGCTACCTGTGTATGGATATAGCAGTTTATGCTGTCCCTAAAAGTCTTTCTCTAGTGTTTAATAGAGTTCAGAATTATGTGAGGCACCTCACAAATCAAATAAGACCTGATCCCCACCTTCAGGCATTTATAGTCCAATTTCAGATGTGATGCAATGAAAAAGGTGACAAATACGAAGAGGTTGGGGAGAAAGGACAGGGTAGCAGGAGGGTAATGGTCTCAGGGACCAGCTCAGGAAGGGCATTCCATCTGCAGGGGCATGCATCGAGATGTTTGAGGGGGGAAATGGATAAGCAGGGTATTGAGGCTGGCTTTGTTGGTGGAGCAGAGTGGGTGTGGAGTGACGTCGAAAATTAGGGAGGAGAGGAGCAGAGTTTTGTAGGATCTTGGCTTTTTCTCGTGCTCATCTTCAATGTGGTGCTGAAGGATAGCAGGTGGATGGATCCAAAGGGGTGGAGGTGTGATCAGAATGACAGGCCAGTAAGATGATCCTTGTAGCCGTAGTTTTCAAGACCTGGAGCAGGGCAATGTGGGTTACAGTGATGAAGGGGAAGGATTTGACTGGGGCCAGGATGCAAGATGCATGGGAGAGGGAGATCATCAACTACTGTAGGAACCATGTAGAACTTGGATCTAAGAACTCAGGTTAGGAAGAGTCAAAGAGGGTCCCAGGCAAAGATGTCAGAGGGGGAGAGAAGCTAAAATGTGTGAGTCATTGGCATACGGTGGTGGTCAAAGCTGTAGAAGTAGATGTGATGTTGTAAATGGAGAATAAGGATGAATGGAACTTAGTGGGATTCCCATGGGGGTGTGGGGAGGGGGAAGGGTAATGCGGGAGGAGGACCCACCAAACAAGAAGCTGAAGTAGAGAATTGAGAGGTAGGAGAGAATTTATTGAATCTGTTGTGTTGAATCCACTCCCAGCTAATTAATCTACTACTCTTTCTTTTCATCTCTGCCCGCCTGCCCATCTTGTTTAACAGAGATCAGAAAAGCTCATGGCCTGAGTGATATGCAGTACAGTATTTGTGTGAACATGGCAGGGGGCTGTAATCGCTAGAATACCTCAATATCTGTGTGTGCTGCCACATCTGGGGTAGAATGGGCAATGTGCCATCTTTTTGAGAAGTGCCTGGCTGATGCCTTCCTCTGTGATGGGTGGGAGAGAAGTTTTCAGCGTCATCACATGCAACAAACCAGCAGCCATTCTGCTGCATTCCTCTAGAATCCAAGTGGAAAATCTGCCTGTGTTCTTGGTGTGGAAAGGGAAGAGAGACTGAGGGAGATTTCTGTGTCAGTCATTGCTCCTGGCCCCCTCAGTAGCTGCTGTGCTTCAGGGGTGCTGTGTCCAGGGGAAGGAAAGAGGCTGCTTTGCACCTGGGTCTGGAGCACCAGCTTGGCCACTCCTGTAAAAGCCTATTTGCATTTTTTACTGACTGTCTTTTTAAAACTTGTGCATGGCTGGCATTAGAGGGTAGCAACTAGGGCAATTGCCCAGGGTCCCACTTGGCAGGGCTCTGCTTCGGCTTCAGAAACCTTTCAGAAATCCAATATGTGAGCTGGTATGGCAGGAGGGGTAAGGGACCACTCCTTAGTTTCTGCCCTGAGCCTCAGCAAGTATATTGCTGGCCCTGAACTTGTGGGGAAGGAAATGCCCATCAAGAGCAATGGTCTCCTTGGAGCTATGTGATCTGAGCACAGACTTGAGAGCCAGGAACTCCGGAGTAGTCTTCCCAGCTCTGGAGCTGACTCCCTCTGGAGCCTTGCGCAAAACACTTCACTTGTGTCTCAGTATCCTCATCTATAAAATGAGGAGACTGTTCCACCAGGTTTTGCGTAAAGTGCTGTGTATACTGACAGAGACAAGGCACAAGCAGCTTATAGGGCACTGTGAAACACACCATCCTGATCAACTACTGTATTCTGCATCTCAGCTGCAAATCCCCAGCACTGTCTCCTATTCCTAGATTTTGCTTTGCTCTCCTTAGTTACAATTGTGCTGAGTGTAAACTCTTGTGCAGCCTGTAAACACTTTGAGGCAGGGACCATCTTTGTTGTGTACAGAGCCTTCTACAATGGGGCACCGATCCCCATTCTGAGCCTCTAAGTGCAAATGCAATAACAGCAACTCGCACTTCTATAGCACCTTTTCATCCTTAGGACTCCCCAAACTCTTTGACTATGTACAGAATCACTCTACCCAGAACTACGGGGCAGCCACCTTTACTGGTATACAACAAAGTTACTTAATGATTTATTAAGTGAGGAGCTTCAGCTGCAACTGAAGGGGAATTTTGTGTAGACAGAATGTAAATACCCAGGGGTACCCCTGAGTCATGGATAAGACTGGGATTTTTAATGGCCAAGAAAGGTCAGGGCCTTAGTGTTAGAGATAGAGATAGATATCGATAGAGATCTTCCACCTTTACATATTTTCTGTGTGTATATATCTCTTACCTACTCTGTGTTCCATTCTATGCATCCGATGAAGTGGGCTATAGCCTACAAAAGCTTATGCTGAAATAAATTTGTTGGTCTCCTAATCTATAGCCGTAAAAAGAACACCACAGCTGCTACCCTGAAGCCTGTCACTCACTAATTAAGGGAAGAGTTTGTAATGCATTAAATGTGACTTAACAGGTCCTCTATCCTTCAAAGTCGGTGAGGGAAATTCTGTTCTCAGTTACACCGATAAAAATCTAAAGTAAATTCACTGAGCTAATTGAGTTAGAGAAGGATTGTGTTCCCATTAGTGCTGGTGTCAATCCAGAGAACTATACTAAATTGAGAGGAATTAGCGCCAGATTCTGATCTGTTACCCTGTTGCAAATCTGGAGTAGCTGACTAGAAGTGGTGCCAATTTCTGATTTCACTTATGCCTGCGTAAATGTGAAGTAACTCCTTTAATTCCCGTGATTAAAATTCCTTTGGGTTTCTACCTGCGTGAGAGAGCAAAGTTTGGCCCTATGATCCTGAGTTCTGAGAGCACACACTGGCAATTTCATTTCACTCTGGAAATCTTATTAGCCTTGTTTCTACTGCCCTTTTACGTAATATTGTCTCAGAGAATTAAAGGTCAGCCAAGGCTTTTGTCTTGCGTGTGTGTTCTTCAGCAGAGGCATATGGTAAATAGGATGCACACAAGGGAATAGAGCTGAGGGGGAAAGAGAGGGCAATACCTACGCCCTTGGAAACACAGCCTGCTTTTGGCATGGGGCTCTGGCAGCAATGATTCTTTTGCTGTGCCTTTCCTGGCCCACGTTCTGTGGGGTGAGCCAGCTGAGCTGTGTTGGAGCAGGAAGCGATCAGAGAGGTGTGTGCCTGTGTACTTTGGCACAGTCAGAGCGGTGAATTGCTCCAGCTCAGGAATCGCCTCTGAACTTGATCATATTAAACAGAAGAGCAGAGACCTTAAGGGCTGGGGGTAGGGTGGGGAAGCTGGAAAGGTAGCAGTTGAGACGGCTGTTTCCTGATAACCTTTCCCACACCTAGCTTCCTAGGCAGAGTCTCATCTGAAGGGCTCTGGCCTGAAAAACAAACCTTGGGGAGGGAGCGGGAAGGGGGAGGGAGGGAAATGAGGGGAGGAGGAAGGGAAAAGAAGGGTGGGGAAGGGTCACTTGTGCTGAAACAGCACATTTTGATGATGATGGTTAATATTACTGGTAACACCCAGTGGCTCCAATTTGAGAAACGGCTCTGAAGCGGTTGGTGTCCTCCAAATATGGAGGTAAATTATGGGCCTTGCCCCAAAGTGCTCACAACCCAAGATGGTGAAAAATGTACAAAAGATATTTACTGTCCCAGCTGCTCTTCAGCTGCCTGCCCCGGTTACCAGCTTTCTCATGCTTGCTTCTTCTGTGTGGAGGGAGGAGTGAAGAGCCACAAAGGCAGGTGTCTACAAAAGTCTCTGGAGGAAGGGAGCCCTGCAGCCTGTTGGAATGGACCTTGTTGTTTGCATGTGCTGGGATACTGCATTGAGAAGCAGGATCTGGGTGGGACCCAGTTTTTCTCTAGGAAATAAACAAGAGATTAACCAGTGCTTAATGAGGAGGGAGAAAGGAAGCAGCAGTAGAGTGCTGTGTGGGGGGCGGCTGAGATTTCTCTTTGGCAACAAACTGCTTTCTCCTTGGCAGGTAAGATCTCTGCTCTAGTCCTTTGGGAGTGGACAGCCAGTCAAAGTGGCAGGGAAAGAGACACCAAAGCCTGGATTCTCCTTTCATTTACACCAATTTCACACAAGTGTAACACCATTGATTTAAATGAAGTTAGTTCTGATTCGTACTGGTTGAAGTGAGAGGATAACCAGCCTCCCTAGCCAGGAGCCTTCCAGAGCAGTATTTGTTGCAAAGACAGGAAAGGAAATGGGAGGAGGCGGGGAGAAGGAAACCTACAGACATCTGCATTTCAGAGTTACAGTGAGAACCACACTCAAGTGTCTTATCTGTGTCAGCCCACTGATAGTTACAGACCTAGATGTGCCCCTTCACACATCTGGTGTGTGTAGGGTGACCAGATGTCCCGATTTTATAGGGACAGTCCCAATTTTGGGGTCTTTCTCTTATATAGGCTTCTATTACCCACCTGCCCCCAGTCCCGATTTTTCACACTTGCTGTCTGGTCACCCTAGGTGTGTGAACATGTCGTATGCACACACAACACATACATGTACATGTAAGACATCACATTGTACATGTGTGCAGGCATGTACCATATGTAGTACATGGATATGTGCATAGAGCTGACACAGATGCTCACGGCATGCACATTGTATGCATATTAGTATGGATGTAAAGGTATGGAAGCCCAGATTTGCTTTGTTAATGAGTTCACAAACCCACATCCCCTTGCTTTCAGGAAATCAAACTGAAAATATTGCTTCTTCCCCAGTCTCCTCCCACAAGTGAGTTATTTCATTGGATCTTAAAGATGCTGCTGTTGATCATGAGGGTTTAAGATGGGGTGGACGAGTCATTCACATGGCTTAGTGAAGCACTAAGGCTGCACAGTACTTGCACATGTGGGAGATAGAATGTGCCTCCTGCCCATGTGGGAAAGCAGGGATCCACACCTGTGTAGGTGACAGTGGTGTTGCCTACTGAGTATGAACATCCACCAGGTAATACCGGTCGATTGTTTCCCTGCTATGGGGCTTGGTGAATGGAATTTCTCTTGCATTATGTTGAGCTGACACCACCAGCCAGCTTGTGGAGTTGATTTAATCTCTCTCTGTGAAAGCTCAGTCGTCAATTTTCAACACATCCTGCCAGGCGCTTTATGTTCCAAGCATGGATTTCTCTAGCATGCTGCTTCTGATTTGTCAGTGCGACAAACTAGATTGGACAAAGCACTGGGAAATACAGTGTGGAGTAACAGTCCTATACTGTTCCCTGGAGATAGACAAAATGATCTAATAAATCTTCTCTATTTCTGACTTCTATGATTTCATAGCTCTGTGTGGCAGGACTGAGATCTGAAGAGTGATTATTTTATTCATCCTCTCCTCATTGGCTCTGAAGTGGCTTTCAGGACTGCTGACTGTGAGCCTTTGATGGGACTTCTCTCGCTCTTTCTTTCCCCTCAGCAGGGAGAAGTGCAGACAGAATGTGAATGCCATTAGTGTAACCCAGTTGTAGTTTGCCAAGATGGGGCTGGCACAGAGAATGGGGCTGAAAAAGAAAGGTTCCTGGGATTGTTTCTCATGCCAAACTGTAGCTGTCAGGCAATATAAATCACATGTTAGCAATGTGGTCTCACTCGGTTGACTTGTTAACACCATAACAGCTATGCTGGGTTGGATACTGTATTGGAAAGGATCACACGATGCTGCTGACAACCCCTCCCTCCTCTCTGCTGCTTCTCCTCCCTCTCCAATCCCAAAGTCACCAGGGCTTTTGATCTAGTTTGGCTTGGGTTAATTTCAAAATTGCTTACCCCACCACCTCCCCAGCTCAAACCCTCCTTTGGCCCCTCAGAGTACCAGAGCCAAAGGACACTGGATTGGATCCTATGATGTGTTAGAATCTGTGTTTATCTTTTACAAAATAAAATAAACCCAGCGTGTGAGGCAGTTTTTTTGGTCAGGCTCAAGGCTCGGAGTGTCAGAGGCTTGGATTTTTATTGGAACCTCTTTGAATTAGGTGATGAGAAATCTACATGTTAACAGCTCTGGTCCAGTGTGCCATGGAATTGGGATCCCAGTGCAAAGAATTTGGCTCAGCCTCTTCAGGCTCAGCCACCTCTGAGCCAAGGATGGCAGTGGTAGAGAGGTCAGAAGAGGGGGTTACACTGTGGTCTTTGTAAGGAAGATAACCAGTGGGAAAGATAGAGAGAGTAGTGAAGCGTGTGTGAGAGCCTGTTTTCTGTGTGGGACCGAGCTAAGGGGACACGGAGAGAGGAGGGGTAAAGGGAAATGAAAAGGCACGTGGATGTAAAAGAGGAGGAAGCATGAATGAGAGACAGGTGTGCACATGGGGAGGGTTCATTTAACTAAAATGCGCACACAGGCAGACAGTCACAATACTAATGCCAACAAACAACTAGGGTCAGATTTGTTTGCAGTAACGGTGGAGGTAGTTGTCCAAATGGAAGGACCCCGAAACAAGGAGACCTTAGAGTGCTATGGGCATATTAACATAATTAAGCAGATTCATCACTAGTTTCTCTTAGTTGCATGTTCTGATTAGAATGCAGCTTGTGGGAAAGTGCCAAATGAGGCTGAAGTGACCAGCAAGAGAAAAGCTTTGCAGAGTTTAAAAAACAAAGTCCCCTTTACGAGTATGGAAATATTTTGGAAGGGAGGGACATTCACCTGCTTCAGGGCACCAGCCACTCTAGCTCAGGCAGTTAGGAACATGTATTTGCTGAGGACAGTTTTAGAATAAACTTTCTGCTGGAGGGTTTCTGCGCTTTCCTCTGAAGCTTCTGGCATTGGTCACTGTTGAAGACCGGATACTGGATCAGATGAACCACTGGTCTGATACAGTATGACAGTTTCTATCTTCCTGTTTTGAATTTACCAAAAAAGAGTGAGGCTTGAATTCTCAGTTCAGCTATGCCAGTCTACACTATCCAAGAATTTGGCCCCATGATCTTAGTTGTGCAAGTTCTCGGAGGTTGAGGGCTGGTTGTCCTTTTGCGAGATGACCCAGGTCATCTTAAGTACTGACTAAAATGTAAAAAACCATGCTCAGATTAGAAAAGAAATGCTGGCAATCATTTTTGGTTGTGAGTGGGTTCACAAGTATTTTTGCAGGCCGAAATCCACTGCGGCAGAAACAAGATTACAAAACCTTTGTAAGCTGTGTTACAGAAACTATTGGGCAACGTACCATCAAGACTTCAAAGTGTGATCATGACATTGCAAAGGTGAAATACAGACCTGGAAAGGAGCTGCATCTAGTTAGGCATGCTTTCAAGAGCACCTCTAAACAGGGGAAGCTGCAGGAAGAGGAGGTTGAAGTACTACTACCCATGTCTGAAGCAAAATCTGACAAGCTCAAACGAGAAACACAAAATGACCCAATTTACAAGAGCCTGAGCAAGAATTAGATGGATAGCCAGCAGAAAAAGTCCCAATATTGCCTCACATAAAAACATACTAGGAGTGTAGAGATGAACTTCCTGCCTGTGATGGAATTGTGTTCAGAGGACACGTCCTATTCTTGTGCCATCCAAGGTTGTAAATGATAAACATACAGTGCTGCAGTGTCCATCTGAGGCCTTGTGTACACTACAGGGGGTGATCAATCTAAGTTATGCAACTTCAGATATGTGAATAACATAGCTGAAGTTAGCATACTGTGGACCCCACAGTAAGTAGATCTAAGTACACTATGTCGACCGGAGAGTGCTCTGCGGTCAATTTAGCAAGTCTTCGCTAGACCTGCTAAATCGGCTACCAATGCATTGATTATTGAGCATCAATCCCCCAGTAAGTGTAGACAAGCCCTCACTGTTGAGAAGTTTTTAAGTACAGAGCTTGAGATCTTTTTCTGGTCAAGTTTGAGAGATCTTCTCCAGCCATCAAAGAGAGAGTGTCTAAGTATCACTCTCAATCCAATTTATTATTATTATGGTTATTGAGGTAGCACTTATTGACACCAGTCAAGAATCTGGATTCTAATAGGCACTGTACATATATGTGGTAAAAAGACAGTCCCTCCCCAAAGAGGTTGCAGAGTAGGTTGTGACATACACAATAGGCAAAACTGTTTGAGATTCTTGGATTTAGGAATCATTGGGTGAAGCCTATGGCCTGTGTTTATGCAAGTAGTCAGATTAAATAGTCCTAGGCCCTTCTGGCCTTAAACTCTATAAAAATTCAGGACTGGCCTAAGTCCAATATCAGCACAAACTAATTTGAATTTGATGACGAAGAGGATGTTGCATTGGATTGTACCAATGTAATAAGACATTGCAAACTGCAGTTTGTTTTCCCCATAGTTAAGAGATAATGGCCAAGAATGCAGGAGTGGTACCTTTTTGGTAATTCTCTTCAATGTCCGCTCATGTACACCATATCAAGCCCTTCTCATGCACATTCAAAAGGGTTGTTAGAAAAATCTACATAAGTAGCAAAGAACTTTATTTAAAAGAAAAACCCTGCTACATTGAAGGGACTCCACACACAGCATTGTTAGAATGTCCCAGCACACCTTGAAGGAGTTTATTAAGATCACCGTTTCAGAGTATATGAAATTCTGCCCATCTAAACCCTACAGTTCTCACTGAATGAATTATTTTTCCTGTTCTGAAGAGCACTGATGGGCAGAGTTACTGAGTCCTACGATGTTCTACCTGGAGGTAGCTACATTTTAGAGATGGGAGAAATGATCCCTAAACACAGTCCTTAATATGCAGCCAGATTCTCCAAGATAACCATGGGGTATTTTAATTTTCTCTCATTATTTTTCCTGTAGTAATTTAATGTAACACTTTTTTTCATTGAGGTGCCTCCTTTTATTGGTGAGACATTCCCTTTTGTTCTGCTTGTGCTGGACTTTGGGTATCATCATAAAACAATGGCTACCAAGCACCAGATCCAGAGTTCACAATTTGTGGACTGTTTGTTTCCCAAATCATGGGGAATAGTATGGATTTTAATCTCTCAAAAAATTGTTTTATGTTCCCTGTTCCTCTTCTCTCCCTCTTGTTTTCCTGGGTTGCAGCCATTTTGAAAGCCGGCCATCTTCCCCTTTGGCCCAGAGAACTGGACCGGAAATATTTGAGCCTCAAATCCAGCTCCATTAGGTTTTAATGTTGTCGTCAAACTTCAGTCTGTCCGTAAAAAAGGCCCACATAAAAGGGAAATTAACTGAACGTATCCCACCCTCAGTAAGTAAAATAGAAAAGGAAATGGAAAACTGAGTGCAATGTAAAGAATAGTAACTAGACTTTTTTTTTTTTTTAAACATCTCCCTGAGGCAGTCCTGGCAAATATATCTCTAATCTGTATTTCACTGGAGCACTTGCAGCTTGAAGTGCTTTTGAGAGCCAGGCAGCTGAGCTGTGTTGTACAGGAGCCTGTTGGCATGAATCTCTGGAACCGAGCCCTCCATCGAAGACCTGGAAGAAAAGTTACTACATTTCTGTAGGGAAATTGCCACAACAGATAGAAGAGGTTTTTTCCCCCTCCCTCTTTGTTTCAACAGAACCTCTCTTCTTCCCCCTCATGCTCCCTGGGCATTCAGGCATGAGGGCTTCCTCACCTAGCTCTGTTCAAAATGATGCTCTTCAAGGTCCTCACTACTTCTCCACTCTTCAACCTCCTCCTTTTTGGTCCCTTTTTGTTGTAGTGGGTGGCTGCTGTCACTGCACTCACACTAGAGCTAGCGGTCTCACTTGGTGACTAGTCCCACTCTGAAAACAGGCCAGTGTGATGTGTTCACCAGCACATCAGATATAACCTTCCAAAATCTCTTCAGAGCCTGAGGTGTTTGTTATGGCAATGCTCTCAGGCAGTGAGATTCTTAAGGTACCTTCCATGAGAATTCCATATCGGAACAGGCAAATGGTTCCTGTGGGCCAGTGTCTTATCTCTGGGTCAGATCCTGTGCTTTCCTCTGCAGTCAGACGTCCTTCACCCTGCCACTGCGGAAAGGAGTAGAGAGAGGCAAGGAGCTGAGGGGCTTTTGAGTGGCGGGGCAAGGGGAGGAAAGTAAGCAAGGCTATGCAGTTTCTCTGGCTTTCCTCCCTCACTGAAGGAGAGCACAACTGCCACAGGAGTTGACTGCACACTGCACTGAAGGCCAGTGAGTGGCTCTGCTGCTGCTCGGCATCCAGTAGGGAAGGTTTTCCTCCTCCCCTGTGGCGGTGTCCCCCCCTCCCCCTTGAATCTTGCCATTTGGGCTGTGAGGAGTCCAGGATTTGGCCTTCTGACAATGGTCAATGCTGGTTGTTTCAGAACAAGGAGTAACCTGCCCTCTCTAACTGCTGTTCAGTGGAAGCCGATTCCTTCCTGATCTTCACCTGGTGAGCAAATTATGCCCTGAAGTGTGACGATTGTAGCCAGGGCAATGACTCTCTCCTGGTTTTTTTTCGGTTGCAGTGTGGAGGGCTGCCTGCATGTGCTTGCTTTTTTCCAGTGCATCTTCCACCATCCCATTATCTATCTGTTCTGTAAGGAGGCTCACGCTATCAGGATGCAAAATATATAATTAAATGGCAGAACACTAGGTGGGGCAAAGACAGCACCGTCCACCTTGGTCCGAAGTATAGACTAGAAAGATGAGCATAATGATCCCTTGAGGCCTTATAATCTATGCCTGATGCATGCAACACCCACAAAAGGAGTTCAGCAACTTTCAGAGATGGCTAAGTTACAGCATCCTGCTAGGAGGGTATGTTCCAGGTATGATGTCCTATTTCTCTTGTCTTTGATTGTGTGCTGTCATTCAGTTTGGTACTGGGGGAGCTTCTGTGAAAACTGCACAGAACTAGAATCTCTCAACTTGCTCTTGTATATGAATTAAGCTTTGTAGCAGAGCTCCTACTGTTTATCTTGCCTCCAGTTTCTCGCAATGATGATTTTCTAAGGACTTGGCTAAGACTGGCCAGCTCACTTCATGTGTATTGCAGCCCTAGCAGCTCTTCTTCCAAACCTGGAAACTTTGATTTCCTCCCTGACCCTCCCACTCGTCCCACACACGTGACCTCTCACAGCATTCCTTTACTGGACTTACAACCTTGCATGTAGTTTCTCTCTTCCTCTCCACCCAAGAATATGGTTCAGGTTGGAGCTTATAGAACTCCTTGTCTCGCTTGGCTGCTCTCTTGGTTGGAAACTCACCCTAAACATTTCCACATGGCTTGTGCTCTCCCCCCCCCCCCAAACATTTTTGAAAAGAATAAAAATCCCCCAGCTCACTCTACCTTCTGCTGCTGGCAGTGACCTAGCCTTGTTACTGTTTGCGTTTCTTTTGTACCTTTCTGCCGCTGCAGTCTCTGTGGACCTTTAAATCTGTCAGCAGCCACTACCAGGCTCAGTATGCAATTTAGCTCACTGTTTTCACAAGTTTCCCAGCCCTGAAAGCTTTCCAAATGAGCCCCTGTGGGGCTGAGTTAAAGAGGTATTGTCCCTGCAATGGGTGAGCTTAGCATGGGTTCTGCATTTACAGTTCTGCCAGCCCTCACAATTTCATCTTGTTATAGGAATCCTGAACACTTTCTTCTTCAAATATATAGATTACAAAAAAAAATCTGTCTGAGACTATGTAAGGCAGGAGTGGATGGTCTTTGTACCACACACGTGCGCGCTAGCTACTCTTGTTCAAGCATACCCCTCTGCCGCTTGTCTTGTGTGATCAGCACAGATAGACCAAACAAAGCAAAATATGTTGGTGTGCTCTTCAGAATATAATTATTTATATCCAGCCAGAACCTACAGACTTCAACTAAGATTGGAGCCCTATTTTGCTAAGTGCTTAATGTACACAGTAAAAGATAGTCCCGCCCTGAAGAGTTTGCCGTCTAAATAGCCTGGGAAAAGGCTATCCCTTTGCAGAAGGGGAACTGAGGCACAGACCGGTCAAGTGGCATGTCCAGTGTCCCACTGGAAATCTGTTGTAGAAATGGGAATTGAACCCAGATGTTCTGAATCCAGTGTAGTTTACTAATGACAAGGTAATCTTTCCTCTCACAAAAATACTGTGCCAGATTTGCTGCTCTCATCAACAGGTGAAGATATTTGCCTAGTTACACCAATGGTGAATTTGTCTCTTTTTGGAATATGTTGGGTTTTTCTAAACATGAGTGGTTGTTTCTGTCTTTTGGTGGGGAGTGATAATGGGAAATGAATCCTTTTGCTCTAGGTTTCTGGTTCAAAGATGGCCTAAAAAAATCATGTGTAATTTGGCATAGCTGGCGGTCTCTGGGGTTCTGTTGGGGGTTGGTGCAGGTCAGTCTTAAAGTGTATTGGCAGGGCTGGGCTGGCGGTGGGCAGGATCCAGGTTGGTGTATTGGGCCTGGAAGGAGATGCATTGACTCTATTTAGATCTCTCAGAAAGCGTTTTGTCTGCCTTACTTTAGCCAGAGCAATGAGGTTTCTTCACTACAACTCTCTCATGATGTATCGCCTTGTATCGGGAAGTATCACTTCTTAGTCATCAAATACAGTGATTGCTACCACCGAAGTGAGCACATGTGTAATGATAATTCACAAGGGAAGTCAGACATTGTGGTTGCTCATCACCACCTTGGGTCTGTTCTGCTCTAACTGTGGGAACCCGTAGCAGAATGTTGAACATACTTCAGTGGTGAAGGTGATACATGCAAGAGCAATACAAATCTTTACAGAGATCAGTCGTTACAGGGAGACACCAGGTCCTCTGCTGCTTTAATTGAGGGTGTGGGGTGTGCTTGATGCATGTTCTTCCCACGGTATCAGCAGGTATCAATGCAACTGACTGTGTGTGTTTCATTTAACAATCCCAGGATGAACTGGATCTCACGGATAAGAACAGAGAGGCAATGTTTGCACTCCCACCAGAGAAGAAGTGGCAGATCTACTGCAGCAAAAAGAAGGTACTATCTCTTGATTAAGTAACTAAATAATCAACTGTTTGTGTGTAATTAATTATGTACGTGTGTGTGGAGTGTTTAACCATCTAGATCTACACAGAATATGTGGTGGAGTGATATAAAGGCTTTATTGGCATGAGTTTTGAGATGGCTTTCTTAGGAGTGGTGAAATCACAAGTGATTTATGAAGGGCATCCAGTACCAGTTAAAGCCACACCATCATGAATTATGCACATGCCATATATGCTGCAGAAAAAAACTATTTTGGAAGTGTTCTAGAATTTTAAAAAACCTTTTTTATTACTTTAGTTACCATGAATCTAATCATAGAAGGCTTAGAGTGGAAAATACATTTTTAGGAGCCTCTAAAGATCTCTTTTATATATATATATAATATTCAAACTTACAGCAGCAACATAATTACATGTTGTTTTTACACACACACACACACACACACACACACACACACACACACACACACACACACACACACACACACACACACACACAATATTATTTGGATCCGACTTGTCCTCGTTGCACGGCGTCTTGATTCCGCCATGAACGCAAATAGATACCGCTCCACCTTTGCCTATCTTCCGCAAGTCCATATATATACAATAGAGCTGCTGTAATGTATGATATCTCGGGGCCCTCCAGAGCAAGTAGAAAGGGGTTTATATCCCATTTGACCAGTTCATGGGAGTTTCTTCCTTATTCAAATAAACAGGAAGGTTTTGAAATTGCTGTCAAAGAAGAGAGAGAATAGAAGGATAAGGACTTGTGGCTGATAGCTACATTAATTCCCACAGGCTCCTGTCACTAGAAAAATAGGGGTATTGGGAGAGATGGCTGGATTTCCCTCTCTCTTCCCCCCCCCCCCCACCTTTGGGAAAGCTGTTAGTGAGCGAAACTTCCAGGAGGAGAGCACTGGATATTGTTGGTCCACAAGAAAAAAAGAAGTTTCCCTGATGGTTTAGCACAGGCCTGCACAACATGCGGCCCAGGGGCAACATGCAGCCTGCACAGGCTCACTGTGCGGCCCGCGGGGGGTGAGTAGGGGTGGGGCAAGCCAAGCGGGGGGTGGGAGGGAAGCAGATGGGGGCGGGACAAGGGTGGGGCTTTTTAGCCTGTTGCTGTTGTTTTGCAGTAATATGGCCCTTGCTGCTTTCCGAGTTGTGCAGGCCTGCTTTAGCACATGTTGGTTAAAGAGAAACGCCTGGAAAAAGCAGCTTTGGGGTGTGTTACTCCTTAAGCTTGTATTAGTCACACCAGGAGATCTTAGGTTTTCATCTTCTGGAGGCTGGTCCACATAAGAGGATAACATTCTGATTATATCTGACAACAAAGTGGCCTCAAACAGTAGACTCCTGCTTAGAGCACTGAAGAGTCCAGATTCAAAGTCTGCAGATGACCCAACTGAGATCTTATTTGCCCTGCTGTTGCTGCCGGCAAAGTATTTTTTTCTGTGAATACACTGATAGCTTTGGTACCTGGAGTTGTCAATCCAGACCCTTTTCTTGGCACTAAAATTACAATGGAATTTAAAACAAAAAAACCCTCAAACCAAAAAAAAATATGTTTTGCATATGGGCAGCTCTTGGCTGATACCTATCACCCAGGAAAAGTTGATGATGATGATGAATAAGATATTAATAGCTGAATGATGGTAGTAATCCAGGAAGTACCGAAGAACTTTTTTGGCTCTGAGAATTCCAGACGCCTATTCTGTTTGGTGGCTTCCATTATCCTTCCTGCTGGTGCATAGAGCTTGCACGTGGAGAGAAGGTGCAGGCTGCTGTGATTAATGTCTGCCTTACGTTTTTGCTGGCAGACTCATCTGGCTTTCTCAGCTCTAGTGGGAGAGGATCTATTTGTAGTCATCTTAGAGAACCACACATTCCATCTCCTGGACCAGCCAGCTTTGGCAGGAAGTTGCAGACTTTAATGCATTTAATATGTTGGTTGGATTCACTACATTACACTTTTTTAAGGCAGTAGATTTGATATAAAAATTCTGAAGACCTCCGGAGTTAAAGGGGCCGCAAACTGGAAAATCTTTATACTGCATGTACAGAGCAACATCAATTATCCAAACCCCAGGTATCTGAAATATCCTGTTAACTGAAACAAGGCCCTGATGCCAGATGTCCTTTAATTACACTGCAAATAATGTCAATTATCTGATGTGCTTTGCTTTCCCCTCCCTGGCCCCCATCTCTCCTTAAATACAGTCAGAATATCCGTGTTGATCTCTGTTCTTCTTGCTATCTGTCTGTATCTAAGCTAATGTATCTATTTAGTCTATAATGACAAAAGTTTGCCAGGTCTCTTGCAGTACAGAGAGAAAGAAATTGCAAATTCCTTGTGGGAGGGACAATCTAATATTAGACATGAAGGGTTCATTTCTTTAATGTAAAACACCCTGACAGGAACCCAGGATGTGCCCTGCAAGGGAGGTCTCACCCGGCAAGGTGCTGAACACTCTCTGTTCCCATTAGTTGCATTTAAATCAAGATGGAATTTTTTCCCCCTAAAAGATATTGTGACAGCATGACTATCTGCTCTAAGAATTATTTTGGGGAAGTTCTATGGGCTGTGTTGTGTAGGAGGTCAGACAAGATGATCACAGTGGTCCCTTCTGCTCTGGGAATCTAGGAATTGGGAGTAGAGGGCATTCAACACCTTGCAGGAGGAGCGAGCAGTCAGTTCTGAGTAGGTTGTGTACTCTGAAATGGAAGAGTTAAGAAGCAAAAATTGAGTAGACCATTCACATACATTGACCCAAGGTGCCATTTCCAGTCTAAAATAAAAAGGAGGACAAAGCTCCCGAATTTGCCTCAAAACTGTGGGACCCACTGACTGTCTTTTATGTAAACAAATGCCCTTTACAAAAATGTGGCTCATTCATCACTACAAGCACTTTGTTAATTTATCTTGACAATTGTTGTTTAGATTTAATTATTTATGATGATTGTTGCTAAGGTGCTCGTGAAAGGTCTTTATGGTACACTCAGACCTCAAAACAGCATGTCTTCCATGTCATATCATTAGTGAGAAATGGGAAAGGCAAACTTTTTTTTTTTAAGGCCTGAGCCAAGCCTCACCAACTTATGCACTGCAGGACTTGAAGAAATCTTGGAAATATTGGATCCAAATATTTTGGTTCTGGAGCCTGTCTCTTATTTCAGATAACTGCCAATTAGCAAATTTCTATAGCATTTGTGTAACCAACCCCACTCTGGCTATCATTGGCCTTTTGAAGCTATGACTTCTAGTAATTAAAAGCCAATCCTCCACCCATTAAGCTGAAGGAGTAGCACCTCTACCTCATTACTGTAGTAGACTCTCGATTATCCAGGATTGGATTAACCAGGATGTGGATTAACCAGGATGTCAAAACAAAAATACACGCAACTCGCAGGGCCAGCTCTGGCTTTGTTGCTGCCCCAAGCACACACACAAAACCCCCCCACCAGGGCACAGGGCAGCCCGTGAACCAACACCCCATCCTCACAGCGCAGGGTGGCTGCTGAACCAACCCCTCCCCCCATATTTCCTATGGCTGGTGATTATCCAGGATTTTATTAACCAGGATTAATTTTTTCCCTATCATCCTGGATAATCGAGAGTCTACTGTACTCTTTTGTGGACTTACCACTGGAGGTAGACCAAGACCCACTCAACTCCGGCATGAAATGTTTACATCTTTCTCATGCCTTTGCATCCGCTCCTTCAGAGTGTTACGTGGTGATCAATTCAGAGCTGATGCTAACACACAAGACTTCATTTGTATTGGAAATAATTATGATTCAGTCTCCCTTGAAGCTCGTCTGACCCAAATACCAAACGCCAAACTCTTGCCTTAGGTCCGTCCGCATGTTGCCCTCTCTCTCTCTACTGTGAGCATCCTCTGGGGCCAAAGGGGGATGTATGTATTGACTGATTACATTTTATGATATCCTCAACTCATTCGTGTAGCATTTGCTGCCTTTGTTCAGTGTGTGCATCTCATTTTCACCTCAGTGGAAATCTGGACTGCCGTAAAAATGACCCAATTCTGTAATCCCTGCACATATAAAACATACATCCCTCCTGAATTTCCTGGGAATTACAGTTCTTGCAAACAGATCAGGCTCTGCACAGTGCAATCAGATTATATTTTAAGCAGTAAACTTTCTGGTACCACCAATGCTTAAAAAAGTTTGCATTATTTTTTCAGGTTTTAGACCATTTTATTTGCATATTAAATTGTGCATTCCAACAATTAAAATCACTTGAACAAAAAAAGGCACCCGATTAACTGCATTTTTCAGGACACGGGACCTTGGTACAGCGTTGCATTTATTTTTGTGGTGTTGCTTCACCAGAAGAGCTATATGCACGTGTTTGTTTGAAAAAGTTAATTATAAAATGTCATTGGTTAAATTATTTGACTGTTACTTGGCCAGCTCTTATTAGGATTCTATAAGGGCCAGACGGTGTGAACTGCTCTGCTGTGAAACCTCAACTTATACTAATTTAGAACATTCTGCACCTCACACAATCAGGATTTAATGTGCTAGTAATAGCCTAGTGCCTTCTGCACAGTCTCAAAAACACAAGGCGCTCTTAGACTTCTTATTGCTAGATAAACAAGTGAGGTGGTTTTCTTTTCACGGCCCTTGCTGCCTCCAGAGAATAATTTTGTCAATGTTCAACTAACCAAATTTCAGAGGGAGGTGAGTGTATTTTGTGCACTTGGATGGATTTTTCTTTTTCTTTTTTGCTTTGAACTAAAATAAAAAGCAAATCTGTTTCTCAAAGCTGATCAAACTAGACCTGATCTGTTTGAAAGAAACAGATCTTTTGAACTCTCCTTAGCTGTCTGCCTAGCTGAGGCTGTTTCCTTGTTTGACTTTTTTTGTGGTAAAGGCGGGTTCTTGGCTGAAGCAGAAGTGTCAGGAGGAAGACTGGATAGCCTGATTCTGATCTTACCCTGGAGTAACTCCTTTGACTTCAATAGACTCACTTGTGATTTATACCAGAGCAGGTGAGGCGTGAGAAGAGAATCAGGGCTTGAGTGCTGAAGGATTAACCAGTCCAATCTAGCTCTGCCTCATGTCTGAGAGAACCTTCAGCACTTTTAATCATCCCGGTGGTGATACTTCTCATATTGATACCTAATCCTCTAGAGATGGGGAAGCCATTCTTCAGTGACAAACGGCAGCTTTTTCACGTGGCTTCTCAGTCATCCAAGGAGGCATTCTGTGAAACCATGCGGAGCGCGCCAAAAAACAGCACTTGAGAGAGAGCAGAATTTGCTCATGACTGCATTGTCATGGATCATTTATTCCTGCCATCTGTCCATTTACTGATTCAGTGTGGGTGACTTTTTTTTTTTTAACCTTCCTGCTATCCTTCATGTATATGAAATGTTGTTGTAGTCTAGTGGAGTGAGCCGGGGAAAGGAGCCCCATTAACTCTAAACTTGGCCCTGCCATTGATCTACTGCAGAGAACTGATCAAGTCACTTCATGTCCCTATGTCTCAGTTTCCCTATCTGTAAAGGGGAGGAGGTAATGCCCACCTAACCTCACTGGTGTGGGCTGAAAGTTATTCATTATTCTTTGTACAGTTCTTCGCTGTAAATTGCCGTATGAGGGATAATCATTACTAATTATTGTGTGTGTGTATATATAAAAAGATAGAATGTTCTGAGAGAAACTTCACCTATAACAAAACTAGTCAGTATAATGAAAATGCCTTGTTTTCCCCTCTACGATATGCACACCTTGCCCAAAGAATATAGAGGTATTTTGTAGCACAGTCCGCAGATATTCTGAAATCTTAGTATTGCTGCTCAGCCTGTCCGGTGTAAAAGTCCATCATCCTGGGGTGTTCATTTGGGAAGGGATCCCGCAGTGAGCTGTGTGTTCTTTTCAGACTATTAGGAATGAAAGGCACTTAGTGCCTCACAGGGTCAGACCTTTAGTTTTAAACAGTGTTTGCTGCTGGCTTTTTATAGCCTTTCAGTGCGGTGTCACAGAGTCCCAGTCTGTACCAATGCCGTCTGTCTAACGTTAATGAAGAGCATGTCTAAATGTTTAAAAAGAGTTTCTCTTACCACTCGAGCTTTGCCCTTGTGGTTTGCGTTGTCAGCAGAAATCCTCCATAAAAATGCAGAATGATATTGTGCAGCTGGGTGTAGAGCTAAAAGCTTCTGTCTTCCGCCCCCACAACTAGGCCCATCCATATCCATCCTCGGTCTCACTCTAGATGGATTCCTAAATCCAGCTCCAACCCCAATTCATACTGAGATCTCTGCTCTAAACCAAGCCCCAGTCTACATACATAGAGCATTTTGTTCATGTAATTTTATTCTCTTTTCTAATGTCTGATGATGAAATCGGAGCTGTATTTGCAGCTTTTGACACATATAGGTAAGAGGTAGGGGATAATGAC
Organism: Sternotherus odoratus; assembly: GCA_032164245.1. Lineage (NCBI taxonomy): Eukaryota > Metazoa > Chordata > Testudines > Kinosternidae > Sternotherus > Sternotherus odoratus. The sequence goes on from JAVMKO010000003.1 coordinate 122,949,930, forward strand.
GGTAACAAAATCCGTGCTCCTTAGCCCTTAGATGAAACCTGGTGAACTGATGGAGGATCCAGCATGCTGTGTTTGCACCCTGATTGGCTGATGCTGAGAAACTAGATAGAATATTACTTGTATTCATTTCTCAGCTTAAAAGTGAGCTGAAAGGCTGTTTCTTCTCACGCTCTGAGGTCTTGTCTCCACATTTCTCTTGCTACAGCTGATCTCATCACTGATGTTTAAGGGAGAGCAGGGAGCTTTGTGTTAGCTACACCATTGTTTGCAGCAAGGGAAAGTGTTCATTTCCTTCAGATCCCTCCGTCAAACATCTTTCTTCCATGAGGACCTCGAAAGGAAACTCTCTATAGAAGTAGAGAGAGAAACTGAAGCTTCATCTGGTCTCATGTAGGGACACTACACACCAAATAACACAAGGGTGAGATCTTCATCTGAATATGGGTTTTTGCTTTTGTGTTTGTATTGTCTGATTCGGATTATGAATCCCTTGAGTCAGGAGCCAGGTCTTGCTTTACATGTGTAGTGTGCCAAACACACAGTCAGTGCATAATCAATCATGATGGCTTTCAGTTAGTGTTTTCAGCTCTCTCTTTTTGTGAGGTTTTTGAAAGTCTGTTCATAGAATCTGTTACCAATTTAGGATCTGAAACTTTTTTTATTGTGGATTTATATTTGTAAGGGATACGTCTACACTATAGTGCAAGCCTAGGGTTTGAACTCAGGCTGTAGCCTAACCCCTCTTCTGTCTACACAGAGTATAGTAACCCAGGGTCCCAGGACCTCATGGGGGTTGAGGGACAAGACAGAGGCAAGCCAGGACCCAGGGTTCAAGCATTATTGCTTTGCAGTATAAATGCAGCATCACTGGACTTGTGCTCTAGGAGTCTGCCAGAAGTATCCCACAATTCCATGGGCCGCCTTTTTGCCCTCTAGAGACAGTCAAGGTTGATGGACCTCACATTTGCTCACACTGCACCATGAACAAAGGACTAATGTGGCCACATTTTGGGAGGTACTAGGATGTCTGAGGTATGAGTGGCTGGACTCAGGCCTGCATAATGCAGTGTAGAAGCTGGAGCCCCAGGTTGGGGTCTCGGGTTCAATAATTCCTACACTGGGGTTACAGATTTGGTGTAGATGCTCAAGCCCTGGGTTAACAAACCCAGAGTCTGCTAACTCAAGTTCTGCTAACCGTGGACTTATCTTGAGGTGTAGGCATACTCTAATGCCCTTGTTTAACTTTGTTCTTCAGCACTCTGTATCTGGGGCAATTCAAATGAGTATCTGATATGGTACAACACTTGAGAAGCACTTTATTAGGAACCCCAGTTAAGCAGAGCTTGATGAAGGTGTGATCACTCTTTCTCTTAATTATGAATATTGCCTCTTTTAAGGAGATGGAGCTTTCTTGCTCCAACTAGCAGGAAGAGCGATATACAGAGTAGCCCTGCTGCTAAGGCAAGAGCTACTGGTAGTTGGTTGATCAAGCCCCAGCTGAGAGTCAGGGGAGCTGGTTGAGTGTGTGCAAGTGTAACACACTGGCTAATAAGTGTGTATGGTATTTTGTCTTGTCAGTGGGTGATCCACACTTCAGATAAGTCTCTTGCATACTTGGTCAAGGTAGTTACTGCTTTAGCTGAAGTAGTTTGGGCTTCTGTTTTGGTGCCGAAGGTGCCAGATTGTCTCCCCACTGACTCTCCCTGAATTTGTTACAGAGGCTTAATGCTTCAGTCTTGTAAGTTTAAATGGGAATGTCACATGGGGCCATCAGCCAAACTAGGGGAGAAACTGCTTGTAGGCAGGACTCCAGAAGTCCCACAAAGAACTCTGGCAAGAGTGAATCTCTGTGTAAGGCTGGGATTCATCCATCATCTCCTTCACAATCACGAGGAGATCATCATCTTAAAACAGACTGCAACTTCTAGTTCCCCTTAATTCCCCTCCAAGTGCCTGGCGTCTCCAGTCACTCTCAGCCACAATGGTGCATTGCTTCTTCAGCTGAGGAGACTGACTAATGAAAACCAAGTCTGAAATGCAGAATTTCACAAAATAGGGTTCTCTGAAAGTAGTCTTGCATTTCAGTTACTGTTGTTCAGAGAAATCTCAAGTTACTGGTAAGTCACCGAAGGAGGATGCTTCCCTTTGAAAATAGCTACATTCTTGAACTGAAAGTTTTCAGAATGCCAACATCCTTGGAGTTACCGTGCTATTTTCCTTCCAGTGTCTGCTGCTTTTCCCCTTCAACAGAAGGATTTAATGCTCAGTTACCTGGGATGATTTGTTAGCCCAATACTGTTCCGGAGCACCCCTAGTCTCTCTAATCTAGATGTCATGACATGGCCTCCAGAGAGTTACGTAATGTAACTGAAAGTGGAATATAGATCAATGAATTCAGATATATAGGCCTATGACCAGCACAGAACATGGATAGTATGGCTGTACGTCGTATCAGATGATGATGTCACAGCACCTCTTGTGTTCTTTTGTTGCTGTATAAAAGACCTTATGTGCAGCGCTAATGCATCTATCTGCTCGTTGGAATGAAATGTGCAAGTAAGAGTTAGTGATCCATAACTTTTCCAGCTCTTGCCTTTAGAAGAGTTTAAACAAGGAAAGCAAAGAGATCTCAATTACTACATGATGGATGACATTCCAGGGCCACTTCAAACAAAAATAACTGTTTTAATAGTGGCATAAGTTAATGTATAACACATGCTGTGTATTGCAGGTGTCAACATTTGTGCAATATGGCTAGGTCCAGTAAAAACCAACACAAATCAGTATCTGCTTCCTCTCTTCAGCTTGAGGGATAGCATTCTCAGAACAGTAAAAGGGTTTGTCCCAATTTCAACTTGGTTAGCCTAGTGTACAAAATGTTATGGTACAGGAATGTCTTTTGGAGTTCACATAACATATTCACCATGTCAGTCCATTATGGCTCAGTGTAATTGTGTTTGGGCCTGATGCTCTTCTCTCACTGCTCTTTAGGGCAGTTTTCTGAAGGCATAGGCCCAAATAATGACAATGAGCATTATGACTATTTTAGGTGCCTGACTTGATACCCTGTGCCTGATTTTTTCAGCTGTATCAAGGGCCTGCAAGCCCCAATGACATCAGCTGGAGTTGCAAGTGATTAGCACTTCTGAAAATCATGGTCAAAGTGTTCTTAAGTTTGGGCAGTATCAAGCAGAGGCTGCTTTTGAAAATGGCAGTTGTGGAATCTCACCCTGTGCTTCCGATTTGGCTTGCATTGAAACAAATGGGAGTTTGGCTTTTGATTTCAGGTCGCTTTAGTATGTTTCTGTTTGTAAAAGGAAATAACTGGGGGATATCAGAAACTGGTGTGGGGACTGCAGGTAGATGCTGATTTTGTGTATATATGGTAGCTATGATGTTAGGTCTCCTAGTAGTCTGTCCCCTTCCAAAACAGAATCAGTCCCTAAATATTCATATTTTTCTCAGTTTTGTCCTGTTGATGGTATGCAGTAGTTAGATAGTCTCAAACACATGAACAGGAGCAAAGAATTAAAAAAATAATTAAATGTTCATCTAGAATTCTGGGAAACCATTTAGTACAGAACCGAGTTCCCACTATTTATTACCTGTGATCTGAATTCTGCTGAATGCTCATGAATCTTCCAAGGACAGCAAATATCTACAGCGAAAGTAATTCAGTTCCATATCCTCCTAGAGTTGAATACCAGACCATTTAGTCTGACCTCCTGCATTACTAGGGCCCTCCCAAATTCATGGCCATGGAGAAAACATTGCACAGATCATGAAATCTGGTCTTTTAGTGATTTTACCCTATCCTATGCAGATTTACTGGGGGAGACCAGTGTTTCCCAAATTGAGGGTTCTGACCCAAAAGTGAGTTGCAGGAGGTCACAAGGTTATTTTAGGAAAGTCACTGAATTGCCATCACCACCAGCAGCGTAGACGTAAGGGTGGCAATACTGCAATCCCCCGCTACAATAACCTTGTGAACCCTACCCCCCCCCCCCCCAACTGGGTCAGGAATCCCACAATTACATCACTGAAATTCCAGATTTAAATAGCTGAAATCATGAAATTTTGTGTTTTTAAAATTTGATGACAATGAAATTGACCAAAATGGGCCGTGAATTTGGTAGGGCCCTATGCTTAACACAGGCATAAGGCTTCCCTGCATTAATTCCCACTTCAAGTCCATTAACTGTACTTGAATTAGTGCATATGTTTTAAAAAAAAACACAATTGTGATTTAAAATGAGGCAGTGGATTCTGAAACAAGCAAATTAAAGACTGTTTTCAGAATCTACTGCCTGTAAGAAAAAGAAACCAAACCAAAGTTTCTCTCTTTCTAGGCTTCCTGCTTTTAGAAGGTTCTCTTGTGATTTTTTTCATTGTTATTTTTATTCAGCTTAGAGAGTAGCATCTAGAGGCCCAAACTAAGATGAGGGCCTGTAGCGGGGTGACCAGCCCTTTCCAGGGGGGGGAGCAGGTGAAGCAGCCCAGGGAAGGGGCTGTGGCTGGGAGCCTGCAAACTCCCAGGCTGATTGGGAGTTTGGCTCAGCTGGGTGGCCATGCCCCAAACTCTCAGGCTGGATAAAAGCCTGAGGGTCAGAACAGGAAGCAGTTAGTCAGTCTCCTCTGTACTCAGTAGAGTACCCGGACTGGGACAGGGCGTTGGCGAAGCAGCTGGGAGCCGGGGAGCGACTAAGCTCTAGGGAGAGGGCCCCAGGCTGCTGAGCCTAGGGAAGGCCCGACCCACGGGGTACTGGGGTTGCAAGGGGGCGGCCTTGGGCTGGGAAGGAGCAGCAGGCCCAGCCCCTTCTTGCCTGTGATGAGCGGCCATGAGACTGTAGTCGGCCTCAGTGAACCAAGGCAAGTGGTGACTGGCAGTGGCCAGATCTGAGGTGAGTTGGGAATAGTGGGTGGAGGGTTCCCCAGGAAGGGGAGACCCTAAGACCAGGGGGGTACTGCAGGGGTGCAGCACCCTCAGCTAAGGGGCGCCGGGGTCCGGGAGGGACACGGAGCCAGAGTGCAGAAGCAAACGTCGGCCGGCAGAGGGCGCTCTGGGGTCGAAAGAGCTGATTCCCCTGACGACCAGACGGGGGCGCCGCCGGGTGAGTGGTCGAGACCGTTACAGGGCCCCATTGTGTTGAGCACTGAGCTCTCATATACTTTAAGAAAGCTCTTGTCACAAAAAGTGAACAAACCAAATGCACAGGACGCATGCTGGCTGGGAGAAAGCTAGTATTATGGTTCACAGAAGGGGAACAGATGCAGAGAGGAATTAAATAACTTGCCCACGTTCAGACAAGAAGTCTGTTGGTAGAACCAGGAATTGAAGCCAGATCCTCATGAGTATCAGTTTAGTGCCATAACCTCAAGCCCATCTTTCATGCTGCAAAAGCTCTGACTACAGTATAGTCAGCATTTCATTTGGTACGTAGTGGCACTGATGAAAGGGAGACAGAATGGACCAGTCCGTCATCACCATCAAAACTCTATCAACTCTCCTTGTGACCAGGTGGCCTAGAGTGGGACCTGGGGAGAGGCATGTTGAAGAGGGGGATGGGAAGTCTTTGCAAAGCAGCATTTTTGTGAGGGGCAAGATAGTAAAGAGGGGCATGTCAAACCATTTCATCTGCCAGTTCTGTGCATATGTATTCCCGCAGGGAATAGTTTGTGTTGCCTTTTGAGGAGACGTGAAATCTGATTTCCATCACCAGTTCAACAGGCAGACTAATTGACATAGATCTTGGAGGGTTTTTTTTTTTTTTTAGTTTGGAAAAGAAAATAAGTGGTTGTTCACTAGAAATAAACAAATCAGCACAGAAAGAGAAACTTCAAGTGCAAGCATGTGGCAGCTGGGAGGTTCAGTTACGCTGGCTTTGGCTTTGCACTGAGTTGCCGAGGGGATGCCAAGAAAGAGGAGAAGGAATTGAAAAAGGAAATTCTCTCTCTGCCAAAATGACATAAATACCAACTATTTAGGCACACAATTGAAAAAGGTGCTGCTGAAAGGAATGAGAGGAGTTGCAGGCAGTCCACTCGAGGAGCAAATTCCTGACCTGTAGGCACACTGCTTTGGCCGAAGACCCTATCAGTTGTCACAAGCTAAGCAGGGTCAATACTGGAACAGAGACTCCCAAGCAACACCTAGATGTTGCAGGGACTGTTGGCGGTGCTGACAATGGGAAGGTGTAGTTGGGGGTGGGTGCGTGAGGTGCTGCTATCCCCGCATAAGGTTTGTCTGAGGTGGTGGCAAAACTCTGCTAGGATGGCAGGCAGGGAGGCTGCTGCCCCTGGTCTCGAGGCTGGCTGGGACCTCCCTTCTCCACAGCCTACTGCTCCCTGGTTTTGGGTGGGCTGGGGTTTGGTCTAGGAGGAGGAAAAAATCAATCCCCCACCCCCCTGCTACCATGAAAGAGGACTCCTGACACCCACACCCCCTCCAAGACTCTGTATGTTTAATCAGCATAAATTGCCCCTCCCCCATAATTAATTGATTGAATATGGGGAGGGGGCAATTGAGCTGCTTAGCATTAAGTTTTATTGGTTTGGGGGGAGGGGAGAAATGGTCAGCATTCATTGTTTTATTTGCGGATAGGTGGCTGCCCACCATGAATTCATTTATGTATTCAATTTCTGGTATTCAATTCATTGGCAGTGTAGAGTTCAGCCAGTAGGAAACTGAGGCCATTGGGCCACAGTAGTTGAGGGAATCTAACCAACAGGAGACCAAGTAGAAAAGGACGTGACTCACAATGGGGGCATGGCTTGAGTTACTGGTGTATTTCCACGACGTGAGTAAGCTTCCCTTTGGGGTTGGCAGAATTGGGTACATTTCTCAAGTGTCTGCTCCAGCTATGTATTTGATTAGACTGGTGAACTCTGGGAGGAGATGTCCTTTTGTCCTTACACTGTATCTCATGTTGGCCATATCCTCATCAGACAGCAGTGGCTCTATATTTGGACAAGCATATTTGCACACTCTAAAAATAAGATAAGAGGTGGCTGATGCTGTCAGCATTGCCAACAAGTTCACATTTGTCTGTGCCAATGACGGTGATGATAAAGAGCCAACGGGAAAGGAAGGAGAATGGTATGAGAGGGAGTTTTCAAAACTAAAAATGTGCTGTGCAGCCTTGCTATAATTTAAACTTCTCTTAGATAGATTTTATCCCGGAACAACCCATAGAAAGACCTGTGCCAGATACAATTATAGTAAAGCTTAAACTTGCTTTAAATGCTATCATTAGACAGTTTGTTTAAATTGGGTCTAAAACAATAAACACTGCATAACCTGGACACACACAATGTGCCCAAAGGGTTCTTGCCCTACAGATCTGGAATTCCAGCCCGTTGCTGGTGCAGAAGGGGAAGCATTTTGTTGTTTAATCGATTTTTACCTCTGAGGTGACCACAATGCCCCCAGGCCCAACCCGACTGTCCTCTCATTTGTGCAGATGTTGATGAGGACTTATTCATCTGAAGTCAATGGAGTTACACCAGTGCTAAGTGAGATCAGAATTGGGCCCATTGTGGGTATATAATGTGAAAACTATCTAATCCTCTCAACCTCAAGATCAGACCTAGTGGGAAATGTGGTGGGTAGGATGTTGAGAAGCAGTTGGAAAAAATAATGTGGATTCAGTTTAATGTGTGAATTTCCAGGGTATTGTGGGGGAAACCATCTTTTGGAAAATGACCGAGCACAGTGTCTAATTCTTCCAGTCTCTGGAGATTCATGGAATTGGGTGACATGCATGTTTCTCCCGGCACTCCATTAAGGTTCCTAAGAGGGAAGCTCCTTACGGGAGCTGAATGCTTGTTTTTCTTTCTGTCACTGATTGATTGTAGTTCAGGCTTGATTCAGGGATCCACTGGCTCAGGACTCAAGACCCGGGTTCTTGTCCTGTCTCTGCTATTGATCTGTGTGCCCTTGGGCAAGTCACTTCCCCTTTGTCCTCTCCCCTCCCTTCCCACCCTTTGTCCATCTTGTCTAATTAGATTCTGAGCTCTTTGAGGTGGGGCTCTCTCTGCCTATGTTTGTGTGCAGTGCCCAGTACAACATTGCTTCATTTAATGGGGGATACCATTAAATGTATCTGCTGCTGTAATATGAATCATTATAATGGCATTGTAAACTTTGCAGTAGTTTGTGCGTGAAACATCAATTAGCAGCCACAGTCAGAGACAGCAGACTTAGCCAGTTGGACCAGTGGCTTGATACTGCCTGGCTGGAGGAGAGAGACCAGGTTAGGTGAAACAATGATCTGATTGGGTAAATATGTCCCGATTTAGTGAGCTGGGTAGTGTGCGTGTGCATCACTTTTCACTAGATGGAATTGGAACATTTCAACAGTGTTCTAGTCCTTATAGCTGCTATTTAATGGATATTCTCTTTTTTGTATCTCATGATGCAATAGAGACTGCTTTTGCAGCACAAAGATCATTATCCACATATAGCCTGAATCCAGGGAGAGAAGAAATATTTGTGTCTTTTGCTCTGGATGAATTGTGCTTAGAAGGCTTGGGTATGGCACCATCCACAACACCTTGAGAATACTCATGTCAGTGGTAGTCCTGCAGTTGAGGAAATAGTGCAGTAACCACATCTGTCTAGTGAATGGTTCAGTCCTGTGATCTATCCTGTTTCAAAATTACTATCCCCTGGGGCCCGGTTGGCTTTTCGAATGCGTAAACTCTCTGAAAAATCCTGGACTTGTTTCAGCTGTTGAATTCATAGTTTATCTCCTGGGAGATCGGACTGTTTAGTATTTGTTAACCAAAGTACTTCACTGGGGCAGGCTTTATTACTGATCTAGAACTGAGAAATAGCTAACAGACTTTTTAATGTTCAAGGAAGAATTTCAGTTGGGATTCAGATTTTTCTCAAGATGAACTGCAAAGGCTGATTTTCTGAAAGATCAAGTTACATAATAAAGGAAAATGGTCTAGTGGGTACAAACACAGGACATTGGAGTCCTATGTGGGTTCTATTCCTGGCTCTGTCACAGATTTCCTGTGTGATTGAAGGGAATTGCTTAATCTCTGCAGTGAAGCTTAATTCATTAATTTGTGAGAAGCACTGGAATATGGTTGGGGGATGGCACTCCAGGAGTGCAAAGCATTCATTGCACTTATAAGCCAAACCTTTCAAAAACATCTTGTGGGAGTTGAGCTCTCGTTCACTTTCATTTGGAGTTGTGGGCCTCACTTTCTTTAGGTGCTTTCAAAAAAGCCACCACAGATGCTTAACCAACATTGCAAACCCTTAATTACACTTTTTAAAACAAAAACTAATCATTTTTTAACCACCTGAGTTCAGGGTTCTGTGACTTTTTCTGCCATTAAGTGATGACACTGACTGCTAATCCTGAGTATAGGAATCCAGCTTCCTCCTGTCTGGGATGGAATGATGCCATCAGCTGTTGCAGGGGAAATGCACTAACCAGAGCAGAGGTGGGCAAACTTCTTGGCCCGATGGCCACATCGGGGTTGCAAAATTTTATGGAGGGCTCGGTAGGGAGGGCTGTGCCTCCCCAAACAGCCTGACCCCCACCCTCTATCTGACCCCCTACCACTTCCCGCCCCCTGACTGCCCCCCTCAGAACTCCAGACCCATCCAACCTCTGCCGGTGGTTTTTTCTATTGCACTTGTCTTTCCCACTAGGAGCTGATGCTACCAAATATCTTTGTGCCATTGAAGAGAATGTGTCCATGAAAACTGTATAGTGGATTGATTCCCCAAGAACTCTGTAAATGGCCTGCAGGATCAAATGAACTGTGGCTAGAACATTTTGTTTAGTTTTATTTTTGCAGTTGGTTCAAATATTCCAAGTATTTAACATATTACATTAAATCTTCTTTTAGATGAAATTGTTCAGTTCAAAAGTCCCAGTTTCCGCCATGGGGAATGGACTCAGGCCAAATTAGTTTCAATGCCTATATAATACCTTGACTTTATCACAGGTTTATATGATATCAGGGCTGTGTTTTCACAGTAGTTACATAGCTTTTGCCCTGGTGAAGAATGACATGGTTGCTTCTGAAGCCCACTGACTGATGTCTGGTTTTTAATGTAATATTTACACTACTTAAGTAGCTAAAAGGTGGATTTGCTTTAATAGATTCCTTTGGCTGACATTTTGCTTCATACAGCTGGGTAATTATTTCCAGTTATTGATGCCTATGTGGCTTTAGGTATCAGGCCCTACTTTTTTCCTTCTGCATGTTCTGGAGCAAGAAGAGGATTTTGTGATCAACATCAGTGCAAGTTGCTGTGAGGCAATTTGAAGTTTTATTTGAGGATCAGAATCTCAACGGTCTTTAAGAATTCCAATGTATTTTCGATTGTACTGTCTGAGAAGAATTGTGGTGCTGTGATTTCATACTAAGAACATTTGCATCATCTTGGCAATGAACCATCTTCCCCAGTGTCTCCAATTGTATTATATCATGGTAGTGCTTTTCAGGGTGATGCAAATCTCAGTGTGATCTTGGGTGTTTCACTTAAGAATCTGATGCTTTGAAAATGTTCTCCAAGTGGCTGGTTAAAATTAGTGATGGACCAACCAATATTTTGGAAGTTCGAACAAACATCCATGTGCTTATCCAGACCTTTGGGGTTTGCAAAAGTAGCCTTTTCAAGAATGGGCTTTTTGCTACTTCAGAATTAAAGGGCTAGATTTTGAAGCACCTAGTCAATGTTCATTCAGACCTTTTCCAAGCAAAACACTCATTGACTTCAATTAAAATTTTTTGTCTGAATAAGGACAAAGGAATTCTGTTTATGGGCCTAATCTCAAAAGGAACAGCTTTCCTTATGGAATTTTGGACCTTCTGTTTTTGGTTGAAACCAGAGCCAGAAAATGAAATCAATCAATCAATCTCTCTTCCTCCCCCCCACCCCCACCTCCACCTACCTACCAAACGTTTTCTGAACCTCAGATCAATGTTTGTTTCATCCAAACCAGTTCTTGACCAAGCCCAAAAGCAGCAGGATGGTCATAGAAGAGGTGTTAGGCTTTGGTCTCAGGGTTAGGACCACCATATATGCTGGATATAGGAGGGTAAAAAGTAGTGGGAGGGAAACGGTAAATCACAGAATAAAATGACTAAACACCTTCATCTGCTCAGTCAACCAAAAATACAGGATCCGACCTTAGGAAGGTCAGAATTCCTGGTCTTTTAATAGAACTGGTCAAACATCCGAAGCTTCAGGGGTTCAGCTAGGAAATTACTTAGGTGTTTGGATGCTTTTCTTATCTTACCATTTTAGCCTATTGTTTGAGCTGAAAATCTAGTAAGAACAGGATTTCTCATGGTATTCTAACACTTCTGCTTTTTAAAGAATCTTAGAACATTTTGATTTGGATTCTTTTTGAAATTTGGAGGGTGGATCTGAATGTCATTGTATCTGAATTTGTTTCCTCTTCCCTAGCCTGGGGTTCAATGAATAGGCAAAGGAGATGCTGTGTATATTGTTCTCAGAGACTTACTGTCCCTTTTATCTAGGAAACAACAGTAGCACGGGTCACTCGCTCTTTCAAACTCCTTTACACAGGACACTTCCAGGAAGACAGATCAAGGCACCTTGCACTGCAAATTGGTGTCTTGGCCTGATGTCCCATTACAAATTGGTTGGTGTATGTGTCATGGTGCCCTGTGGAATGGCCTTTATTTAACAAGCACTAGATTAGCTCTTTCTCTCCCTGTGCTAGTCAGGTCATGATAAGATTATCTTCTAAAAATAATGCTGTATTTATCAACTGCATGTTTTTTTGCATTGTTTTTTCCCTTCAGCAAGGTCATATTTTGACTCTTGGATAGGAGCTTAAGGCCTGTTGTGTGCAAAATGGTTGTCAGCATCTTGTAGGGAATAGGTGTTAAAAGGCAGGCTGCAATGAAATGAGGTGTAGAAATCTAGCTGATTACTTATGGGGAATTGTATACCTCTGGATCTGTTGGTAAACAAGGATTTAGCTCTATCAGCCTACTGCTTTCATCAGGGAAAGGGAGAGAAGGAAAACAGAGGCTTTCCAACTTGCACTGGAAAAGTGTGCAAATATGGCATGAATTTCCACACACCCTGCCGATGGGGAGGTGGTATATATGTGATAAATTGTGGAACCAGGCGATACATTAGTTTTGACAGCCTCTCAGGCTTTATGTATGGTTAGAAGTAGATACTGTAATGAACTGGCTTGGTAGGTATATGTACCCCTGCCCTCTACTGGCTAGAAGTAGAACTGTTCTATTATTGGCTGTATACTGCAGGCTGTATACGGTACTCCTTTAGTTCAAGTGATAGGAGTCTGTGGTCTTGGAGCAGGAAGATCTGCGTTTTACCCCTGCTGTTGCTATGAATTCCAAATTTGAAGCCTGACATTTTCCATGGATATGTTACAATGTATACTATAATTTTAATTTTAACCTGAAAGGAGCTTGTCAAGTATTAAGGTTCTTTGAAGACAGGCCAGTTTGGGGATGTGTAGCAATAGTTCTTTTCTCCAAAAAACATAAATATGTAGCAGCACTAAAAGAATTGAGGTGATCTGATAAATATCTGGCGATTTAATGTTTATCTGTATAACTTTTACAAGCTAAGCCTGTTGAGATGAATAATTGTTTATACCTACAGGACAATAGAATGTCAGGCAGATTATCCTTCTGTCTCTCGCTAATCTCTATTCATCCATCTTTAGTATAACTCCAAGGGACACAGTTAGATAACCACAAGATAGAACTTCAATTGATTTTAATGTAAGCTACTTGTATCTTGTGGTGGGAGATTAGGGCTCCAGAAACCAATTGTTATTTCCTTACTAGTTTCTAGTCTATCTGCCTATCCTCTTCACAAAGTAAAGTAAAATAAAATCTGATGCAGTGAAACCTCTCGTGACGACCCAAAGAACCACTACAATGTGGTTGCCCAGTAGAGGCAGACCTTCAACTGAAAGGTGAGTTTTTAATTGAACTGCAGACTACATAGTGATACTTCAGAATTATTAAAACTGCCCATGGAGGTGGTCTTTGATGCAGCTTTCACTGTAATTCACAAATTACAGTTCTGTTCATCTGAATGCTTTGAGGTTGTGCTTAACTTCCTAAGAAGCAGTCATTTGGTCTATTTCTAGACTCTTTAGCTGGGTATTTTTCTCTGTAGTTGGTGAAACTCGTCCATCCAATCAGCAGAAATAATGCACAATATTTTCTAAAATCTGTAAAATGTAAAACTTGAAAATGTAACTGAGTTCTCCCTGAAGGCTATGTCTTTTGAGTGCAAGCTTTATCAGCGTACTGTGAGGAGAGGTGTATTGTCATTCAGTCACTGAAGGACAACCTTGCCTCCGTCAGTTTTGTAATGCTGTTTTCAGTAATCCTATTTGAAGGGTGATCTTTCCTTCTCTTCCATCACAAGGGTAGCTTTAGCACTATACCTTCAAGGACATTTGTAATAAAGTTCATAAAGATGTGTGTGTTATATAAGGAAATGGGTAGGAGGTGAGATAGTCAAGAATCCCAGATGATTTCAACCAAATGAAAACTATTTATCCTTTAAGCCTGCTTATGTAACTTTGTTTAATTTTCTGTTTCAGGAGCAAGAAGACCCTAATAAGCTTGCTACCAGCTGGCCGGATTACTATATTGACCGCATCAACTCCATGGCTGCAGTAAGTTACCTGTGCACACGCCAGAAAAGGTTTCCTAACAACGTCTGTTTGATGTGAAAGAGTGTCTTAAAGAGACTAGTGAAAGTCCAATTGCTTGAGTCATTTAAAATTGAACTGGCAAAGGGAGAGGAGTATACTCTGTAAGGAAGAATCTTGCACTGGCAGAAACAAGGATTCAATTAAATGCACGCCCTTGTCAGCTCTTATTTCTGTGATCCACAGAACTGAAAATGATGAAATTGTATTCTTCACTAGAAACTCCAAATTACAGAAATTAGATGTGATGGTGTCGCTGTGGCTTTTGTCTTGCAAATTAACAATGGGTTTTCTCCTATGCCCCTGTGTACATGCAGATGTGCGCAAGCACACACGTGTGTGTGTGTGTGTGTGTGTGTGTGTGTGTGTGTATACTCTTTCCTCTCTTTGAACAGTGCTAAAAGATTATCCAAAAAGCTTTAAAAACAAATTAAATGTAAATGTAAATTCCTAATCCTGTAATAAAACATGGCCCTAACCAAACAGTCCAACACAGAACCTGAAGGGAAGGGCCAAAAATGTCTTTGTCACCTTTGTGTTTCCCTGATCTAAGGACCAACTTGGCTCCAAACACAACAGAGATTTTAAGGAAGAAGTGATATCAAGCATAGGAAAGCCTTTGCAGCTTTCGCTAAACTCAAAGCATGGAAATCAGAGATGCAGTACTAAAACAAAACTGAGAATTTTCAACGTGAATGTCCTCTGTGCTAACATCTACGGCTGCAAGAGCTGGAGATCTATTAAAATGTTAGTTAGAAAACAAGATACCTTTGAAAATAAGTGCCTAAAAAAGCTTCTGACATAGGCACCTACTCTGTGGGCTGGAGCACCCATGGGAGGGAAAAAAATTAGAGGGTGCTTAGCAACCACCAGGAGCCAGCTCCCCTCATCCCCACCATGCCTCCAGCCCACCAGCAGCCCGGCCAATCAACAACTCCTCCTCCTCCCTCCCAGCGCCTCATGCCTGCAGCAATCAGATGTTCTATGGTGTGCACGAGATGCTGGAGAGAGAGGGAGGAGTGGGGATGCTTGGGGGAGGGGAGTGGAACTGGGCAGGAAAGAGGCAGTACTGGGGTGAAGCAAGGTTGAGAAGAGGTGGGACAGGAGTGGGGCTGTGGGGGAAAGGGTGGGGTGGGGGTGAAGCAGGGCCTGCGATTGAGCAGTGGTTGAGCATCCCTGATGAAAGGAGGAAGTCACCAGCCCCTGGAGATTCTGAGCATTGGATGGAGAGAGTTTATCAGCAATGAAAAGATGCAGTCGGCAGCTTGTTCCCGCCAAAATCTGAAGAAAGCGCTGGACGTATTAGTGCAGGTATCCCATATGCTAACACAGACTCCCACAGGAAGCTGAGAGCAAGTGGAAAGCAAGTGGTGTGAGGAAACAAGGGCACTCAATAGTAACGTTAAGAAGCAGCCTTAGCAGGGATGGCAGAACATTAATCGCAACACCACAGAGCAGATGGAAGCAACAGCTAATAGCAGAGAGGGTTGGAAGAGGCTAGTTTATGCCCTGTGTACCAGCATTGGCATGGGAAGAATGTAATATGACACAGCAACCTCAGGGTTGCTCTCAGTTACATTGACTGGTAATGGACCACAAGGGACATTTAAGCCAGTGGGGGCTGCTTGGAGCACAGAGGTTCTCTAGCAATTCCCTTTTATGTTGGAAATTTTGAGGGATAGTGATGTAGAGCTGGATTGCCTCACCCTACTCCTCCCTGGAGGGATGCTCACGGACGAATACCTTTTGTCTTTCACGGGTACTTTAACCCTCCCTCCCCCTCCAAAAAACACACAAGTTTTGCCAATGCAAGTGGCAGTGTGATCTGAAGGAAGCGCTCTCCTGCTGACAAAGCTAATGCCGCTCGCGAGGCTAGGAGTATTTTGTTGGCAAAAGTGCTGACAAAATACTGACAGAGCAAGAGCATACACACTGACTTTTGTCAACAAGGCTGTGTTGACACTGCCTTGTCACTAAAAGCTGCGTAGTGTAGACAAACCCAAATAAAGGAGAATGCTTCCCCCTTCCCCCTCCGCCCGCCCTGACACACACCACAGTGTATAATGAACCTATGGAACTTACTGCCACAATACATTACTGAGGATAAGAATTTAGTGTATTAATAATAATGAAATAAAGGGTTAGTCATATTTATAGATAATCAAAATTAAGTTATGTGAGATGGGATAAAACAGAAATATAGGGCAATGAATACTCAAGCCTCAGGGTAAAACTAACCACTTACTGATAGAATCTAGGAAAACCCTCCCTTATCAGCATGTCACTCAATAATTATTTATTGAGGGGTTCTTATGCCTTCCTCTGAAGCGTCTAGCACTGGCCACTGTGAGAGGCAAGATAATGAGATAGATGGATTGCTGGTCTGCTCTGGTACGGCAATTCCTGTGTCCGGAAGATGCACAATCTGTTACTGATTTATGGCCAAATTCTGCCTTTGGTTATTTATATGCAAGAGCCATTGATTTCCCTCATCAGTGCTGCAGGAATTTAGCTGTTAACATCTTGCACAGTGAGAGTTGTTGGTGGGTTTTTATCATTATAATTCATTTAGTTTTCCAGTTCACCTTCATAGCATTGTTATGGGCTGAAAAATAACTCTCTAAAAATCACACCATGTTGCACACTTTATAGATTGCTGATGTTTCTTCTTGGGAATGCATGTTTAGTTTACTGACACAGTCAGTGTTTCCCTAGTGGTTGAATCACCCTAGGAAGATAACAGAAGAGCTGCTTTCTATTTTGTCATAACTCATCAAAAACTACTGCCTAACTGCTGATTCCAGAATTTGTTGGTGATGGGGGGTGAAGTGGAAAGAACGCAGCTTGGGTTTAAGAGAAGAGGCTGAGTTTGCATGATTGGCAAAGACTAGTGTTTTGATGTCTAGACGGAGCAAATTTACTCTAGAAGAGTCATTAGGAGAGAAGAAATATGGAACCTTGCAATGTCACCACACTAAATTCTGCTCTGAGGGCTTGATCCACAGCCCTTTGAAGTCATTGGGAGTTTTTCCAATAATTTCAGTGGCTTTGGATCAGTACCTAAATTTATCCTGGTGTAAATCAGGATAAATTTAGGGACTGATCCAAAGCCACTGACAGTGTCCTAAAGCTAGAGTGGCTTCAGTGATTGAGAGCAGATTTTGGCCTACTTTTTCTGATTTTTAACCACATTTTAAGAGTATCAATAAACACCAGGTTCTGGTAATGCTGTTTTGACATACCCTGGCCCAAGAATGATTGACAAATTTTCCTTTTGCCTTATGTTTTACACTATCACTGAAGATGTTTAGGGGCTACTTGAGTTGAAATTAATGGGCCTCATTTACCATGTATTTGTTCTAATTTTCTGCAGTTTTAGCTCCGTTGATTTGTTTTCAGTGGAGTTACATCGCTGTAAAACTGGAGTAGTGTAGCCGTGAATAAGGGTATTTTAAAAGAAATGTCTTCACTTGTGTTAATAGGACTTCTGGGATTCTTAAAATGGAAAGAGCCCCTTCACTTTCATTGCTAATGCTGCTGTTTTTTTCATTCTCCACCCTGAGTGAAGTGTGTTCTTTTAAAAAAAAAAAAAAAAAAAATAAAATTAGTCAGTTTCACTTGGTTTCTAATCAGTTTCAGGTAGTGGCTCTCCCAGTGTTAGCTGATGCTATAATATTTAGATTGCAGATACGGCAGGGGAATGTTAAACTTGAAACAAAAATATTAGAATTTTAAAAACATTAGACATGTTTCTATTGTTTTAAAATGTTATACCCTAGGTTTTGCAAAACTTAATTTTTGGACCTACTGTAAATCAGTCAGTGGCTCTTTAAACAGCACCTTCATACCTTGTTGCCCCTAATTGCTTAGTTGTAGGGGCCTATCTTAGATAGGGGCTACTCATTGATAAAATGAAAGCTTGATCCAAAGCCCATTTGCAGTAGGCTGACCAGACAGCAAGTGTGAAAAATTGGGACGGCGATGAGGAGTAATATGAGCCTATGTAAGAAGAATTCACAAAGAACTTGACAAATTGGAGAATTGGTCTGAAATCAAAAAGATTAAATTCAACAAAGCTAAGTGCAAAATGCTTCACTTAGAAAGGAAATATCAAGTGTGCAAATACACAGTGGGAAATAACTGGCATGGGGGTGGTATTGCCAAAAAGGATCTGGGGGTTATAGTGGATCACAAATTGAATATGAAACAGCAGTGGGCCATTGTGAAAGGCTATATCAGTCATGGGCTTGTTAACCGGAGTGTTGTATGTAAGACCCAGGAGGTAATTGTCCTGATCTACTCAGCACTGGTGAGGTCTCAGCTGGATACTGTGTTCAGTTTGGAGTGCCATGCTTTAGGAAAGACGTGGACAAATTGGACAGAGTCTAGAGGAGAGCAACAAAAATGATGAACGGTCAAGAAAGCCTGACTTATGAGGAAAGGTTAAAAAAAACAACAACCTGGGCATGTTTAGGGTGAAGAAAAGAAGATGGGGGGACTTGATAACTGTCTTCAAATATGTTAAGGGCTGTTATAAAGAAGACTGTGATTGATGGTTCTCCATATCCACTGAAGGTTGGACAAGAACTAATTGGTTTAGTTTTCAGCAAGGGAGATTTAGATTAGATATTAACAAAAACGTTCTACTTGTAAGGGTAGTTAAGTTCTGGAATAGGCTTCCAGGAGATGTTGTTGAATCCCCATCATTGGAGGTTTTTAAGGACAGGTTAGACAACCATCTGTCAGGCATGGTCTAAGTTGGGGTGGGGAAACTATGGTCTGCTGACTGGATCTGGCCTGCCAGCCATTTTAACCTGGCACTGAAGCTCCCACTGGGGAGCAGAGTCTGGGGCTTGCCCTGCTCCAGTGGGAGCATTTTGGGGCCCACCCTGCACAGCTCTCGGAAGCAGTGGTATGTCCCCCCTCTGGCTCCTATGTATAGGGTTGCCAGGGGACTCTGCACACTGCCCCAAGCGCCGCTTCTGCAGCTCCCATTGGCCATGAACTGTGGCCAGTGGGAGCTGTAAGGGCAGTGCCTGCGGATCGGGCAGCACGCAGCAAAGCCACTTGGCCATGCCTCTGTGTAGGAGCTGGAAGGGGGGATATGCTGCTGCTGCTTCCGGAAGACACTTGAGGTAAGCGCCGCCCAGAGCCTGCACCCTTGAAGCATCCCCCTGCTCCAGCCCTCATCTCCATTCCACCCTCTGAACCCATTGGTACCAGCCTGTAGCAGCTTCCTACCCCCCACGCCCCTCATTCCCAGTCCAACTCCAAAGTCTGCACCCCCTGAGCTCGCACCCCCCTGCACTCCATGCCCCAGACCAGAGCCCTGTCCTGTACCCCAAACTCCTTATTTCTGGCCCCACCCTGGAGCCCTCACCCCCTCCTGTACTCCAACCCCAATTTTGTGACCATTCATGACCTACTATACATTTTCCATATCCAGATGTGGCTGTCAGGCCAAAACGTTTTCCCACCCCTTGCCTAGGTTTACTTGGTGCTGTCTCGGTGGGGAAGCTTGGACTTGGTGACCTATCAAGGCCCCTTCAAAACTGACGTTTCCATGATTCGCTCACCAGTTTGATACAGTTTCTAGTTCATATAACTTCATTGACTTTTGTGGTTTTACTTCTGATTTGCACACGCATGGGTGAGAGTAGAATAAGGCCCCTGCTATAAGTGTCATGCCCCTGGTTATAATTGAGTGAGCTTGTAGCCGAGCGGATCACTCACCCGGCGGCGCCCCCGTCTGGTCATCTGGGGAATCAGCTCTTTTTGACCCCGGAGCACCCTCTGCTGGCCGACGTCCGCTTCTGCACTCTGGCCCCGTGTCCCTCCCGGACCCCGGAGCCCCTTACTGAGGGTGCTGCACCCCTGCAGTACCCCCCTGGTCTTAGGGTCTCCCCTCCCCGGGGAATCCACCACCCACTATCCCCAACTCACCTCAGATACCGCCACTGCCGGTATTCATTTGCCTCAGTTCACTGAGGCTGACTGCAGTCTCATGGCTACTCATCACCGGCAAGAAGGGGATGGGCCTGCTGCTCCTAACCAGCCCAGGGCCGCCCCCTTGCAACCTCCAGTACCCCGTGGGTCGGGCCTGCCCTAGGCTCAGCAGGCTGGGGCCCTCTCCCTAGAGCTCAACTGCTCCTTAGCTCCCAGCTGCCTCGCCCACGCCCTGTCCCCGTCCGGGTACTCTGCTCTCTGCAGCCAGGCTCTGTCTCCCTCTTGAGTACAGAGGAGGCTGACTAACTGCTTCCTGTCCTGACCCTCAGGCTTTTATCCAGCCTGAGTGTTTGGGGCGTAGCCACCCAGCTGAGCCAAACTCCCAATCAGCCTGGGAGTTTGCAGGCTCCCAGCCACAGCCCCTTCCCTGGGCTGCTTCAGCCCTTTTCAGGGGGGAAGCGGGTGATCACCCCGCTACAGAGCTGTTCTTCAGATTGTTCAACTGGAAGGATGATACCAACTAGTTCACAAATGGCATAGCTCCTGCATCAGTCCCTGGAAGAAAGGAAGCTAACTATTGACGCTACCTAACGTACGATACTTGCCTTCAGTTCTACACCTGTAATTTTGTGCCTGTCAATCCAGTAACTTGACATTGCAACAAATCATACCAGTGATTACCTGCAGACACAAAATCATACACCATTCTAAATATCAGGGTCCTCATCATCGCGGCTGATTCGTCAAGTCATGAAACTTCTTTGTAGGATATGGCAGCTGCTCTATGTCTATCCC
Source organism: Sternotherus odoratus (assembly GCA_032164245.1). Lineage (NCBI taxonomy): Eukaryota > Metazoa > Chordata > Testudines > Kinosternidae > Sternotherus > Sternotherus odoratus. Next base: position 122,970,380 of record JAVMKO010000003.1, read on the forward strand.
ATGTCAAGAGTCTTTTCTCTTTCTCTCTGTGATACTGTCTGCTTGGCAGCCTCAATAAATGCAACCCCCGGTTTACTGGGGAGAAGGAAGATTACTTTTGACACCACCATGTTGCTTTTATGATCTTGGCTACATTTGCACTTGTACAGAAGGGCTTGCCGGTGAACAGTAGCTGCACAGACAGCTCTTTGGAGTGATAGCTGTGTTGAGAGCATGAGATGGGGTCAAGATTAATAAATACAGCTGTTACCAGGCCCTTTTCTCTGGCTCAGAAATCATTTGCTCAGGGCAAAACAGCTTCATAAGACATAAAAGAAAATAGATCTTTCAGCGGAATCTAACAGGTGGAGCATGATTCTATCTCCCATCTGGTTCATGCTGCTCTAAACCATTGTTTGCTTAGAGCATCTTAAGTTTGTTTGGTTTTTTTAAATTAATTCTGTAATTGAGAATTTCTGCTCTTGGATTATCCTTAATCCAGTTCCAGAGATGTCATGGCAGCTTGAATTCCACCTAAGCTAATTTCTTTGAAGAAATGTTTTCAAAGGGATATTGCCCAGATAATGCCCAATAAATGGCCATAGTCTAATTATGACACGGCCTGATTTTGATCCACTTATACTTGTTTAAATCAGAAGTCATTTCACTGAACTCAGCTGAGTAACAAGTTGTAAAAATGATACAAAATGGATCAAAATAAGGAACTTGGACCATAACTGTAAAATTCTGAAAATCCAGTTTGTGCTTTCCTTTTTAGTACTGTTTCTGCTGTTTATTTCCTTTATTCTATCTGACTCCATTTGGCAAATGAAACTAGGCAGGTCAGTTCATTTTCCGCTTCTAGTCAGTTTTGCTTTCTGGCTCTCATGCACTAGCATTATGCTGCTGTTTGGATTTCTAGTATTTCAGGGCACAGGAAGTGGGGGAGAAGTTTTTCCCTTGGATTTTAAACAAAATACAAAGTTTAAATTTAAGTATTTCTATTCATAATGAGCCAAATTTCCAAAAGCAGCCTTTTAAGATTGCCTGTCGTTTTGAACACACAATTCCTTGTATATAGTTTTTTGCACATATGTGCAGTCTGACTAATGCATGCAGACCAGGTAGCTGGATGTCCGATTTCCCTGATGTGTTCAAATCAACAGCTTTTTGAACATGCAAAAATTTACTTGTGAAAAATAGTCTGTATGTAATTCTGCATGGAGTATCTCAGGCTGGTTGAAGCCCTTTCAATAGTTTTCTCCTCCTTTTTGTCTGTGGAGAAAAAATAATTAACACAGAGTCCTAAACTAGGCCAACATTATTCCTTTAATGCAGTTTTTACTTCAGAAAAACTATTTATTTTCCAACCAAACATGACTATGAAATGCAGCCATAAACAGTGATCCCCACACACAAATTTCCTTTCCCTCTCTCCTAGTGGTGATCTTGTTTTCTGTAACTTTCACACTGTAATTTCATGATGTGGGCATGTTACCTTCTGTCATTAGAGGAGGCACGGGGTGTCGTGTTTCTGGCCGTGAGAAGTGAAGGGCTCTTGGTTGCTCATAGCTTCCAGAAAAGATTTTTCTGTAATTAACCAGCTGCTTCAAAAACAGGATTACTTGCATTTGTTTCACTTGGAAATAGGCTGTCTCCACTCTCAACAAAATATCTTTGAACACCCTCCTGCCATCCATGTGCCTCTCTCCAACAATGGGTCAGAGGAGAAAGTAAGCTATTGTAAAAATGGGAGCCTTTCAAAGGAATGCTTATGGGCCAAGAAAAGTTGACCAGATGGGCCCTCGCCCAAGGAACTATAAATCAAGCACCAAAACCCGCCCCAAGAATCTGCCATTAAGATTCCACAATGTGTTTTCATGGTTTCTATTTATTTTTTTGAAGAGGGGATTGTATATGGCTTGGCTCGAGTGTTTCAGTATATGTTTCTGGCTGTTGGGGATGCTGGCAGAAGATAAAAGGTTGTCAGCTAATTTTCCATCAGTAGCGCTCTGTCATTCCATTAGGGCAGGAAATATCTTGCTCCGTTAGTGAGTGAATTTGACTTTAGCATGGATCAGAGAAAGGACCCCTAAAGTTAAATACAGCTCCCTATGCCAGCTGTGTAGCATAAAACCACCACAGCTCTTAGTCAAGTGACCACCCTCAGGATTTGACATGCGTTGGCACCACATGGTTTGCAAAACAGAAGGGTTTGGGGAAGAAGGGGAGGGGGAGAGTTGAGATGTTCCAGTGAATGGAGGATTTTCTTTGAGTCTTCCTTGCGGAACCATTGCCATAAAGATAGTAGTATACTGCTGTAATGGGTCATTATTGTAGGTGCTGGACAATATTTGTTTGATCAAGATATATATTCAAGACGACACGGAGTTGAGAGCTGAGGTTTTCCTAATCTTAACATTGTTTTGTGAAACCCCACGGTACACCTGTCAATACGGTAGGAATGATCATCCATTTTCTACAATTAGGGAAGCTGAGGCAGAGAAAGATATAGGTCAAAATGTTCAAATGTAGTGACTCCATTCTCAGAGGCACTAAACAAATCCAATTGACTTCACTGAGATCTAGGTGTGCTTAGCATCTCTGAACATCAGGCTACCATTTCAAGTGTCCGACTCTGAATGTAGGTGTCTAGCTTTATGCATCCAAGTTTTAAAGCATGGTTTTCAGTGATTTGCCCAAGGTCATATAGCAAGTGAGCAGAATTGCTGGGTGAGACTAGATCAGGAGTACTGGCCTTTGGCCTGGATACCCAAGAAACTGTGCCACCCAGAATTAGTGAATACAACTGAAAATGTACCTCTTTGTACCTTGGTCTACCTGTCTGAAAAATTGGAATAGCAATTGAATTATAGAATCATAGAAGATTAGGGCTGGAAGAGACCTCATCTAGTCCAACCCCAACTAAATCATCCCAGCCTGGGTTTTGTCAAGCCGGGCCTTAAGAACCTCTAGGGATGGTGATTCCACCACCTTCTTAGGTAACCCATTCCAGTGCTTCAGAACCCTTCTAGAGAAATCGTTTCCCCTAATATCCAACCTAGACCTCCCCCACTGGAATTTAAGAACATTGCTTCTTGTTCTGTCATCTGCCACCACTAAGAACAGCCTAGCTCCGTCCTCTTTGGAACCTTCCTTCAGGGTAATTGAAGGCTTCTATCAAGGCGCCCCCCCCCCCTGACTTTTCTGCAGACTAAATAACCCCAGTTCCCTCAGCCTCTCCTAGTAAGTCATGTGCCTCAGCCCCCTAATCATTTTCATTTCCCTACTCTGGACTCTCTCCAATTTGTCCAAATCTCTTCTGTAGCAGAGCCCCAAAACGAGACGCAATACTCCAGAATTGGCATCACCAGTGCCGAATAGAGGGGAATAATCACTTCCCTCAAATACCTGCCTGTTAGGAATGTTGAGACTTAAATTGTTTGTTCACTGCAGTATGTCTGAACATCCCAGATAAGACACAGGAACCATATTTTGTGAGGGCATCTGTGACTTCCTCTGGTAATCTGAGAACACTGGATTATACACTATTGCCAATCCACGGGAATAGAAGCAGTCTCAGTTGGACTCAGTTTTGCAGCTGGAAGCAGCAAGCACCTCTAAGTGACTTGGTAGAATATTTCTCATTGATGACTTCTGGGCTGTCTAGCAGTCTGTTTTCCCTGACCTTCCCTGGCTTTTGTAACCATTGTTCTGCTTTCCAAACAGATGCAGACCCTGTATGCTTTTGATGAAGAAGAAACAGAAATGAGGAATAAAATAGTTGAAGACTTGAAAACAGCTCTGCGGACTCAACCTATGAGGTAATTGTTGTTCATCTCCTCTTTCACCCACTCCTTCACAAGGCTATATCTGATACAGGAAACAGTGGCAGTGAGAGAACCTAGATCGCAGCCAGGTACCCAATTGTTTCAAAGAAAGCCGCCTTTGGTAGCTCATAATTTTTATAGTGGACCTTACAAACCCTCCCCTCAAAACTCTCCATCCAGGTGCATTGTGGAGTTATGAATGTGCCTCCAGAAAAGCATAAGACAAGTCACATTGTTAGAGGTGAAAATTGTGGTGATCAGATTCTCGACCACATGGCCTGTGGTACCTTATGTATATTGGTGAATTAAGGATGGCATATCAGTGTTAATGCTCAAACTTCATTGGATTAAAATATCCTTTATCTGGAGCAACTCAAAATGCTAAGTATGAAACATTCAAGTCATCTGACATGCACCTGATGTGTGGTTTTGTTTCTGTGATGCATGTAACTATGAGACTGTAGCAAGATGTTTGATTATATGATGGGCTTGTCTGTGAAAGCAGAGGACTCTATGATCTAGGAGGTCCCTTCTAAGCCTCTATTCTTATGTTGGGCTTTTTTTGTTTTTGTTTTTCTGTATATTTGTGTACTGTACCTTCAAAAATCTAAGGTCACTTTTTGTTTGCTGGGTGCAGCAATAATGAATAATTACAAGCTCAAATTATAATTACTTGAGAGACCCTTTACATTGGAAACCACAGTGTACAGAAAACAGAACCATAGCAGGTGTGATCTCAGGAAGCAGAGTGGGTTGGTCAAAAAGTTCATGAACATTTCACATAGGTCTGAGCTTGACTGATGTATCTGCATCCAAACCATGCAGAAGTCGGTTTCCCGGGGCTTTAATACATACCCTGGTGTCATGTCACAGTTCCAGGGTGAGTTGTGAAGCCAAAGATCCAAGTGACACCAAGAGATGAACCATAAAGATACTAACTCCCACTGAAACCATCCATCTTTGTGAATGCCACCTCCAAGAGAGCTGGGAACTCAGGTGGATGGCAGTTGAAAAGAATCTTTCTCACATGTTCCTGCAAAGCCAAATGTCTGAGTTTTGCATGTCTGTGCCCTTCATGTTATCACAACAATTTTTTAAGACTGTGAGCTATATAGACGTGTGGACTTAGTAAAGGATCATGTTGAATGTGGTCAACGCAGTTATACCAGCAGTAACTCTGGAGCATGTTCCAATTATCCAATCAAGCAGCTGGGAACAATGATTGAAAGAGAGGTTCTTTTTTCCCTTTATGCAGAGAGCTATGTACAGCTGGCTGGGGGGTGCATGTGTGTGCATGCACAGCTTCCTCCAAAGCATCAGGTATTAGTCCCTGTGGGAGGCAGGATGGAGTCATTGATGGACCAGTGGCCTGATTCATTATGGCAAATCCTAAATCGTCTTAACTATAACAGGAAGTCAGTCCTCCCTTGTCAGGATTTTTCTTCTTCCCTCCATGCAGGAAAGCATAGTCCACTCAAAGCTCCTGAAAATGTGACCCTGTGAGAGGGCAACAAAAAGGGTGTCGTGTTTTCCACAAATCTCTGAGTCCCACCCCTCACACACTAATAATCTGTGGTGTATATCAAGTGGGGGCAGAGTGAAAAAACAGCTGATGCCACATTATCTCAGGAAAAATCATGAGAGTGGGAACTATGTTAATCTGAGCAGAAAGAACCCACTGTTCTTTGCTTTGCTTGATCCAGGCCCCATTGGGAATTAACTAGGGTGCTATCTACCTGCTTGCCAGGAGTGAAAACAACTTTTATTAAGGCGCTTGTTCTCTGTTTTGCAGGGATGTGAAGGGAACATCTAAAAAACCAACTGTTGCCTGTGTAGCCTTCCCACAAGGCTTCTCTCTTGAAAGAGCTCTATGATACCGAGTGCTTTGTGACATGCTGGGAATTCTGAATTCACGTTTCAATCCCTCAAACTTTAGAATCTTTTTGGATCCTGGGTTTTATTTTGGCCCATTAGAGAGAGGGGTTGGCCACTTGCAAAGTCCAGAGCTGGCTCCAGTGTTGGAATCAAGTTCAGGAACGTTCAGGTCTGGGATTTTGGTTTGGGACCCTCTCTAATTATAACTGGAGTAGGGACACCACCAGATAGGAGTCTTCAGGTCTGAGCTTTAGGAATGTGAATCTGGATATTGTGATTTGGGCCTATCTTGACTGTAAGCCAGATAGGAATGCTGACAAACCTCATGCCCCAGGGTACTCAGGGTTTTCCCCAAGTATAACCACCAATTAGAACTGGTGAAACATCTCCCAGAACAACTATTGTGTTGCCCTCTGAATGTGAAGGAACTTCTATGCACTTGCATCTTCTTTTTGAGGCAGCAAGCAAATGCAAATGGCCCATCACTTTAGCCTTTTGGTCTTCCCCGGGCTGGGTGAATGCATGCTCTGGTACTGGATGAACATGGAGCTTTTAAGTGGAGAAAGGAGACTGACTTATTGACCTGCTGGAATGTTGTTCTTGTTCGTTTTTCGAATCCATGTTCAGCCCTTTGCAATCTGACTTCATATAATGTAACCCAGAATCCTTTGAGGCAGTTTTGACAGAACTTCATAGGAAGTGCTGTACTGTCACATGCAGCACCTCCTCCGTGATGAGCTTCAGGGCAGTGTAGCTGAAAGTGGCGAAATTATTTGGAAGATGATGATGGCATCTGAAGACAACCTGCTTGCAAGTGACCATCTAATCTTGACTGCCTGTATTCTATTTGCACAGCAAAGAACACAGTACAATGCAAATTGACTTCAAGGATAAACAGGAGACATTGTCAGCTTGCCACAACTTCCCCACTCTTAGGCCAGGTGCTGGTTTTTCAACCCACATGTCAATAGCTGCTGTGATGGAATGTGCACCAATGCAAAGGATTGATTAGACCTATTTTGGGGCATATTCAGTGAAATTGACGGACTATCATCATGTCAGTTGAGTACATTCAGGGCAGTAAGCGGTGGAGTGAGGCATCTCCATGGGCTTGAGTGTCCAGCTCAAACATATATTTACAGCCACCAATGAATTTCCTTCTATCCTTCAAGAAGGCCGTTCCAATAAGATCCCACTCCCCAATCTCCTGGTTGGGGCGGGGGGGGGGGTGTGGAATGTGAGTGGGCTAAAAAGTGTCTTCAGCCAAAGATCAGATTTCCAAGGCTTTCTCAACCAGTCTTGTGATGCATGCGCTCGCGCTCTCGCTCGCTCTCAACAGACATTCATTTAATTTGTTTATAATAATGAGCATCTGCACCAGCATCAGTGAACTGTTGCATAAAGTGTTCCCTTTTAAATTGCTGACGGTGGCTTAGAACCTTTTTTCTCACTAGTTAAGCAAAGCCAAATTTTGAGTTAAGTCGTATCTCAACTAATTTCCAATGACTCAATTTGCTAGCTGCCAAATGGGCCTTGTGCCAAAGCCTGATCAGCAAGCCAATTCCTTCTTTGATGAAAAGGATGCGGGGGTGGGGGAGCCACAGCTACATCAGATCCCTTCTGTAAGCAGCTCTATACATAGGCCTTCACGATACCAGTCTTTTTAGTTGGATTTGGACATGAATCCCATTTTCCAGGCTGCTTCTTTGAATTGGATCCCTGAGCAACATGGCAAATGAAAACTGAAACTTGTATCAAATGGACTGAAGAGAATGTTTCTGCAGAGGACACAAGATACTGATGTGGTGCCTTGGTTCCTTATCCATAGGCATCCCTGCAAGAGGAGCCACTGAACAAAGTGCTCCCATCTGGATACGTACTTTATAATGCTGTAGAATGGAGTCCCTTTAACTGGGATACCCAGCTGTAAAATTTTAAAAGATGCACACCCGCATTTCAGCACCTTTAATGAATTAAACTTCACGAAGCACTCTGCTTTTAAGTGAAAGTGCGATAGATATTCCATTTAATAATAAGTCAGTGCGTCTGTCTCGGTGCTCAGGAGCAGCTCTACAATACTAAATAAGTGCATGGATCTCAGGATTGCATGCCTCCCCGTGCTCAGGAACAACTGTTACATTCAAGACAATGTGTGTTGTAAGGAAACAAATTTTCAAGTTCCTCCAATGATATTACTAGAATTGGTGAGAGAACAGCTTTGCTCTTCGTATTTCAGCACTTGAATATGGAGATGCAGCAGCCCAATGTAAATGAAATGTTCAGTGAGGGGCACGAGAAGTTAACCCAACTTTTTTGAATCTCGGGAGAGTTTTGATTCAAGTTTGAGGGCTGGGGAGAAGAATCTTGTTTAATTTGAATTATCAGCAAATAATGTCATATCACTTCTGTCCTGCACCAACCCTATTTTACCCTGTCTTAAAATAAATGGAGGTCGGCCTCTCTTTATTTTGGCCTGATTTAGCCATGTCTCATTCCTGTGTACTTTTTAGCTGATCGCTAATCTGTCCAGCAAATGCAGCCTATATTCTGCTTTGAATTTCAGGCAGGGCAGAGGTCCAAGGTTCGTCAGGGTTGTGCATGCCTCCTGATCCAAAGGCCACTGCTGCAGCTAGCCTGGGAAACATCGCCTTGACTGTCAGAAGGGTGGGAACATCCTGCCCTCCCCTCCCCCCCGCCACCCGGTTTATGTTCTTTCCGTCTTTCCCAAGCTGTGTCATTTCTCACAGTGAGGCTACAGCATAGTCTGTACAGGGATAGATCAGCAAGTAAGACACAGCAGCGGGGAAAATCACTGCCACATAGGCCTTGTCTACATTAGGATGAGATGTGTCGTTAGGCTATGTTAGCTAATATTCAAATTAACACATTTTAAAACCCTAGTCTAGAACCCTGCTTTTAACATGAGTTATGCTGGTCAAGCTAAAGCCTGCAGGGAGCCTAGGGTTTAATTCAACCAATTTGTCACCTACTTAAAGCCCATGCTGCCTTGTCTATGCTGGAACTTTAGAATGCGTTACACAGGACACGTTAGCAAACATCTTCTGACATCACACCTTTACAGTTCTGTCTAAAACAAGGCCCTTGTGAAACATATGGGGCATGTGGGAGGCTAATTGTACACACACCACAATGATGGAGGCACTCTTCCCTAGAACCATGACTGCACACCTCATGCGCAAGCTTGTACGTGTGTGTGCATGCATGTGTTTATGTGCACACAGATGCATAAAAGCACTAAGCAAATGTGGTGATGTCAATGGCATTCAGCCTAGGAGCTGAACTGTCCCATCTGTCTCACATGCTTGTCGGCCAAATAAATACACGAGTAGGACATTTAGCTCATGAGCTGAACTTCTCTCTCTCTCACTCACTCACACACTGTATAGCTTTTCCTGATGATAGGGGAGTGAGTGTGTTGAAAAAGCAAGGTAAAAATCATAGCTTTATTCCTATGTCTGATGTCAGCTGAGACTGGGAGGTAGTCAAGTTTGCTTCCTATTGAGTAACAACATTAGCGTGTTGCTCTCTGGACCAGATAGGATACAGGAAAATCCCGACATTGTTTGAAACTTCGTTAATCAAGGTCTATGACATCAATCTCTTTCCTGCACCTATCCTCCTGTTACAGTGACCTCACCCTAGAAATCCTAGCAAGCTTTCTCTGTTGTCAGATTTATTTGGGTATTGTGCTTCTGAGAATGTCACTGTGCCTTTCACAAATGATTTGTCACCTGCTCTTCAGAGCTGGGCTGGCAGAGGTACATGAAAGTCACAGTGACTTTGTATGTCTTGCACTAATAGCCAGTGGCAATGCTTTTGCTACTGGATTTTGGTAATGACTTTGGCAAGCCCTTGGATTCACAAGAGAACTTGGCAAGAATCACCATGAATAAATAGATTTGAAGTAACTATGTGAGGACTCTGAGCTGATGTGTTGTGCCATTCTCGTTAGGCTAGAAAATGGAGAAAATTTCAGGCCCTTTTGGACCACAGCTAGCAACATCTAAAAGTGATCATTTCGTGGCCATCTTCTAGTCTGCACAAAATTATTTTGGTCTCACCTGTATAACAGCACGACAACAGCTGGCCATGACTGCCTAAATTGCAGTCTCAGCAGAGAGACCAGCGACTGAATGGGTCACAGACCCTGAACTACCCGCTAGTTCTCTTGCAACCAGTAAGAATAGCAAAAAAGGGTGTTTAGTGTCCTACTGAATTCCTGGTGCACTCTGTGTGGTCTTTCCATCTACCTGGGGGGAGAGGAGCTTCTGTTCCCATAGCTCATCTAGATAGAGTTAGGATGGTGCACCCAAAAGACAAGTAATTTGTGATCAGAGCAGTGCAAAACTTGGCAGTTTTGCTGAGCGGAGTTAATGAAATCCCTCTTCCCATTGTTGGTGCATGTGTGTTTGGCTCCTAAAATTTTGCTTTAAAGTTCAGATCTGAACAAACCTCAGAGCAAAACTCATCGGAAACCACCAGGTTTTGCTTGGTTTCCGCTCAGAACTGTTGGTCCAAGTAAGTTGAAGGTTGGCAAACTGTCTAGTATATCCAGCCTAACTTTCAGGTAGGCCATGAAATTTCCTGTGTGATAAAGTGGAGTACTAACCACAGGACTGGCTGGCATATTTCTCCTGTGGATTGTACACAAATACATAATTGAGGCTCAGGAGTGTTCTTGTGCACAGAGATGAGAACAGAAAGCTGTCACACACTTGGAGCTGCCCAGTGTTCACAAGTTGGACAGGGAACTGGATGGGATCCTGTTCACTTCACTTTGCGTAGGACCCCAAAATATTAAGCCTACTGGAACGTAACAGTGAAACTCAGCTAAAACCAATGGGGTGAATTTGTTCCCAGTATTGTTCCACTGACTTCAATGGACTCCGTTAATGTCAGTGGCTTAATTCTAGGGATGAACTGACCCATCGTGTCTTTCTTTGGTTTGAATGAATCTATAGACCCTTCCTTGGGCTTTTTCTGTGTTGTATCCATCCGGATTGGTGCATGATCTTTATCCGAAACCAGACATGTTTTGCCTGGTCTCATAATGAAAGTTTGACACAGAACCCTAGTGACTTGAAAAGTGACCCAAAACGTGTTCCAACACCATTTTATTCCATTCTGTTCCCTTTGAAAATTCACTGTCTACATATCTAGCCTGTTTGTGTCCTCATGCCAAACCCTGGTGGTATCCGTGGCGGTCATTGAGTCTGCTCCCTCCTTAAGAACACCTCCTGCCAGCAGAGATCACAGAAGCCATTTTGTGAGTTTTGCCTGATCCTGGACTGTAGGTGTGGGCCGTATAGATTTGCCAGTATATAGGAATCTTTCCACCAGCCATTGAAACTGAGCAGCCATTGTAGCTATTATACAGTAACACTGTCCAAGCACCTGGACAGGAGAAACAAGAGGTGGGATTTGAAGCAGACCGAATGCAATTACCAAAATTGGAAAATGACCGTGACAAGACGACTGACTGACTGATGTTGCCTGGAATCATCTGGAGTTCTTTAGGCTACCAACTGCTCTGTTCTTAGCATTGTGGTTCCATAGCCTCTCTTAATTTGACACCTATTGTACAATTTGCCTTAATTCTGTTTTCCTCCCTTTCCCTTCAGGTTTGTGACCAGGTTTATTGAACTGGATGGCCTGACCTGTTTGTTGAACTTCCTGAAGAGCATGGACTATGAGACCTCAGAGAGCCGCATACACACATCCGTTATAGGGTGTATCAAGGCACTGATGAACAACTCCCAAGGAAGGGCACACGTCCTGGCCCATCCAGAAAGTATCAATATCATCTCCCAGAGCTTACGGACTGAGAACATCAAGACCAAGATCGCTGTGCTGGAGATTCTCGGGGCTGTCTGCCTGGTTCCAGATGGCCATAAGAAGGTCCTACAGGCCATGCTTCACTACCAGGTCTACGCCGCAGAGAGGACAAGATTCCAGGTATAAACACACTCAGACAACAATGCCCAACACCATGCATCTTTGAAAAGGGTGGTTTGTACTTGTACACAGTGTGTAACATTGAGAGAGGCATAAAGTCCATTTTCCTCTCCTGGACTTTGGATCAACCAAAGTAATGTCACCTCCCCACATAAATACATTATTTATCACACACGTTCTACAGCCAGTCACTGCTTTCAATGCTGATTTAAAGCTACTGTGTTTTACCTTAAAACTGAGTCCTGCTGTATAAATGAAGGTTCTCGGTAATCTCACACTCTAGTCAAGACTGATGTCATCTATTGGGTGCTTGTTACCATACTGTTTAAGTGCCAATAGCATAAAGACCCCACAAGCTTTTGTAATGTTTTTAAGGTCAGCTGAGTAAGGAGTAAATGATCTATAGCAGGGATAGGCAACCTATGGCATGAGTGCCAAAGGCGGCACACGAGCTGATTTTCAGTGGCACTCACACTGCTCAGGTCCTGACCACTGGTCCAGAGGGCTCTGCATTTTAATTTAATTTTAAATGAAGTTTCTTAAACATTTTAAAAACCTTACTTACTTTACATACAACAATAGTTTAGTTCTATAGTATAGACCTTTAGAAAGAGACCTTCTAAAAATGTTAAAATGTATTACTGGCATGCTGAACCCTAAATTAGAGTGAATAAATGAAGCCTTGACACACCACTTCTGGAAGGTTGCCAACTCCTGATCTATAGCAAAAGCCAATTTTAATAATCCAAAATTTGCCAGTTGTTACCCCACGGTTAGCACAGATCTTTCCTGTTCAAAGTATAGGAGGAAAAACTCAGAAAGCTAGATTACTGACTTTATGGTTGTGGGGATTATAAACTGATGCTATGACCTGCCTCTTCATAATCAAACAACCATCTTGATGAGGAGAAACCTTGTGAGCTGCTGTGATAAGCCATGGTTTCTAAACATATTGGTACTGTACTAGTTTACTGTTCTTATAGTATGACCCTATGTTCCTTCTATGGGTGATGTTTCCATTGGGTTTTGCCCGGCTACTATAAGGAGGGTAATATACAATTCGGTTCTAAACCTTGTTTACATCAGCCATTTCCCCAACTTCCCATTCAGCTTGTGCATACTCTGAGGTCTTGGCTACACTTGCAGATGTAGAGCACTTTGGATTAAACCAGCCTTCAGAAAGTGCACTAGGGAAAGCGCTCCAGTCTGTCCACACTGACAGCTGCAAGCACACTGGCATGGCCACATTTGCGGCACTTGCAGCTGCATTGGGAGCAGTGCATTATGGGCAGCTGTCACAGCATTCAAGTGGCTGCAATGTGCTTTCCAAATGTGGGGGGTGGAGTGTGACAGGGAGTGTATTGTGTGTATGTGGGGGGGGAGAGTGGGATTTTGGGGTGCTGAGAATGTGTCAGCACGCTGTCTTATAAGTTCAGCGCCCCCCCCCTCCTCCCTGCCTCTCACTGTCACTCAAAGCAAACATTTATTGTTTGCTTTCCCCAGAGGACATAAGCAGCTGCTGTCTGAAATGGAGCTTTGAAAGGGCACTTCTGCATTCCTGCAGCAATTTCACAACAATGAGGAGAGTGGTCACGTGGCTTAAGGGAATTATGGGACGTTTCTGTAGGTCAATCAGAGCACAGTAACATAATTTTTCATTCACACTGACACTGAAGCATCTCACCCAGTATGCATCAGACCGTATTCCTCTTGCCGAGGTGGAGTACCAGGAGCGCTCTAGCCAGGGAGTCAGAGCATGCTCCGTGCCTTGCCAGTGTGGATGGGGAATAAGGTAGAGTGCTCTGGGTGGATTAATAGGGATATAATGTGCAAGTGTAGCCAAGCTCTAAGCTTCATTGGATCTTGGGCTGCTCTAAAGTTGAAAGTGTAAAAGTAGTTCAAGCTCCATGGAAGTTAGCAGCATGCACAGCTGAGTGGGAAATGGTCATTGGTCGCTGTCACAGGGTCCGTGCAGGTTTCCGCCCTCTTGGGGCCTGCACCCTGCGTTTGGGCTGGTGCAATAAAGAGTCCCACCACCGCCTTTAACCGTTTCACCTTGTGTCTTTATTTACAGTGCTCTTGTGCAGTCCCAATTCCCCCAACAACAATCACCCCACATATCTTCCCAGGGTCTTCTGGCCCTTGAGGCTCCCTGCAGTGAGTAAGGAGAAAGAGGAATAGCCCTCCTGTCTCCTCCCAGGCCAGCCTCCTCACTGAGGTTTTCCCAGGGCTTTTATAGTCTTGCCAGTCCTCATCCCAGCTGTTTCCACTTGGCTCAGCTTGTCCTTAGGGCTTACAGCCGGGCTCCCTGCTGAATGCCTCTGCCTCTCCACCTGGCCTTTCATCATTTTAGCAGGGCCTTAAAGGGGTTGACCCTTGCCCTGCCACAGTCACCAACAGCAGTTCATGTGGTTGTTTCTCATCAAGGTGAGTCCCAGTACAGAGGCTAAGGGAGTCATGTGGCTTACTGTCCAGGTTACACGCCTAGGGTTCAGGAGACCTGGGTTCTATTTTCCAGCTCTGCCAGTGTCCTACTCTGATCTTGGCCAAGACATTTATGTGTCTGTGCTTCTGTTTCCACATCCACCCTTTTTCTTGTCTATTTGGATTGTAAGCTATTCTATGCATTCGCTGTCTCACTATGTATTGGTACAGAGCTTAGCATGCTGGAGCCTTGATCTCAGTTGAGGTCTAGTGCTAATGCAACCATAATGACAATAGGGAGCTGGGGGACTGATTTCAGCCACAAAAGACTAACGTAAGAGGTTCAGAATCGCTGATGCAAAGGATTGCATTTGGCTTCCATTCCCCAACTCTGAGAGAGTACGATGGTTAGTCTGCTGTAGTCTGCTTGTAAGAAAAAGAGGACAACCTTCAATCTTGCTCGTTTACTGGTAATTAACCCAGCTGAGGAAGCCTTTCTGAAGCTTGAGATTGTTTACACTGGAGGTGCTTTGGGGTGACCTTGCACGTTCGGCGTAGTTCACAGCCCTGGCAACTTTGTCAGATTTTAATTTTGTCCCAACTTGACCGACTGATCTGCTGAATAAACCCACATGATGTAGAAATCCCAAGTCAACTCAAGTGCCTCCTCTGTGTAGGTCTCTTTATTTGCCTCAAACTGAGCAAATGACTGGGATGATAAATCATTGCTGGGCCAGTGTATGGTAACACATCTCATCTTGTACAGCTGGGTCTCTGAGAAGTCACATCTAATGATTCACAGAAGCTCTTGTGAGCCTGGGGGAACTAACTTACTATCTCATCCACGAATGAATGGAATGCACAAATAATTGCCTTTGTCAAATGTTTTTGCATTGGGGGGGGGGGAGGGAGAAGATAAGTGTTTGCTTCCTCTTTTTTTTTTTTTTTTTAAATGTGATTAGCAAGCAGGAGCATATCCCTGCTGCTAACTTGGTAAAGCCTGTGCCCAGAGACTTTGAATGTAGTTTTCCACAGAGTTCTCTCCAATAGGTTGAACCCAAGCTGTTCTTATCTTAACTCTGAAGTCTACAAATACCTACCACTGCCACCCTCCATCCACTTACGTCTCTCAGTGGATCAATGGCGGCATCCCAAGTGAACATGGTCCATGCTCAATGAAGGGCAAGGGAGGAAGCTGATGCCACACTCGAAGGTTCTCAGTTAAGAATTCCTGTGACATAAAGCTGCCTATCTCATCTGTCAAGTGTGAAGCACTGTTACCTTCTAGTCCTGGCTTTGGCTCAGAGTGGTCTTGCAGTTCCTTGACAGCCAGGCCAAGGAAGCGGGATATCCATGTCTCTGCCCTACTGGGAGATCCTCACTAAGGGAGTGAGGAGGCTGAGCCCAAGGAGGCACTAGACAAGCTAGCTTGTGCCTTTACTCTGTGCCTGTGAGATAATAGAGGACCGAGTCCGGATTTAATACGATAAAGCAACAACAATGCCCTTTCTGAGCAGCTCTTCATTCTGAGTCTTGTATCTGCAGCTTTATAACCAAGACTTTGCAAATACTTTGCAGCTCCTTTGGCTTCCAAGGATAATTTTAGTGGGAAAGGTCTCCTATCACCAGGGGTAGCTCTACGTGTTTTGCCGCCCCAAGCGCAGCAGTCAGGCAGCATTCGGCGGAGTTTCTGCAGGCGATCCACCGGTCCCGGGGCTTTGGCTTACCTGCTGCTGAATCTGTCCTAACAGCTACCGGCTGGCCACCCCCTGCGGCTTGCCTGGTGCGCTGGTGTCTGGAGCTGCCCCTGCCTATCACCTGAGCATGTAATAGGGTCAGTGCATGAGTTCTCTGAAGTGTTTAGAGCTTCCTAACCCATTGCTCTCTAATTCCCTCCTCCAAAATTCTCTCTGAGACGCTCAAACCAACCCAGAATTCCCCCAAACAGGGATCTGGCATCAACACAGTTAAGCCATTAGCTTTCACGACTCAGGAAGAATTCTAATCAAAAGCAAACTCTACACAGGAGGAACAGGAGATGCAGATCCTGAACATGCAGAGTGGAAACAAATTGCTCTGGCTCCATTGTTCTTCATGATGGCAAAAGATGAAATTGTGGATTGGCCTCATGAAAAGGATGTCTGGGATCCCCCAAAGACTCTGCTCTGTTTTCACATAGATGATGAGACAATAGGCTATTTAAGGAGACAGCAGATGAGCCAAAGAGGAGGATGATTTCATCATCTCAGGCTTGGAAGCTAACAGAAATGGGACTATTGGGCCCATAGACAGTGGGGAAGATTGAGCTTCTCTGGAACCTGGCCTGAGCTCAGTCTTTGTCACAGATTCTTAGGAGGAACAGAGGAAAGTTGCAATACAGGCAGCAGCTGTGCAAGCCTTGCCTCACTACTGTGCTTCAGCCTTCACCACCTGGGACCAGCTAGTGAAAAGATGAGTGAGGAGTTCAGTCTTCATGGGCTATTTATTTTGTAGGATTCTCTGCTGAACCTGCCAAAAAAGTTGCCACTTCTTATGGCATGTTGAGTCGTATGGAAACCTGGGACTGGACTGAGACCTGACAATTCATTTCACACAGTGCATCAGATGGTTATCACCTTTTGGCCAGTACTGACTCAGGTTAGATAGAAACCAGTGATGTAGAGGTGAAAAGCTCCATTGGTCTTTCCCAGTCCTCTCAGCCATGTAGTCCCTCCCTCTTTGGCATTTCGTGATTTCCTTGTAAGAACAAAAAACATTCATCACTAATAATGAAGACCATGAACTACATTCATTGACTTTGAGGTTGGCCTTTCCCTCCCATTCCAGAACATGTGTTTTCCCCCAGTCACCATCCTCACAGCACTGGTACATATTCCCTTTTCCCCCTTGCCCATCTTGTTGCTGCCTGACCCCTCTTCTTGTTGAAATCCTCATTCTCCATCTCAGCTGCTCACTGGTTTTGGATTTAGTATTTTCCCAATAGTGCCAGCAATGAATGTTAGAGTTTTTTTCTCTCTCTCTCTTTCTCTCCTTGGGCAACCTCTCTCAATAGCAGACGATTCAAGGAGTCAGTGAGTAAATGCGAGACAGCTGTTGCCATTTTCTCCCAGAGAACTGAGAGTTTTATTTTCCTCCCTGTTTCTTGTTGGAATTCCTTAATGGTTTTTCTCCTACTCCCCCCTCCCTCACAAGAATGAGGAAGTGAGGGTCAGTTTTATTTATTGGCAGCTGTCTAAAACTTAAGCCTCTACATAACTCACTACTGACAGCTTCAGATTGGAGCACTGATTATTTCCCACTTGCATGTGCCTAAGTGATGTGGATTAGTGTGTGGAGATCGCACATTTAACTCTGAACCCAAGAACATTGTATTCTCCTTGCTACGGGTTGCTGCTGAGTCTCAAGTCATCTCTGGTCCTCCAGGCATGACTTTACTACCTGGAATGCCTAGTATAGTACAACATAGACACCAACAAATGAAGAAGTAGCAGGGAGATTACAAAGGGAACGTTGCTACTTTGGGCCACTTTCTTACTTTAGTTACATTGCTATAACCAAAATACTTTGGTTACGTTGCTATAACTCTTTTGACTTGAACAGAGTTGCTCTTGTTTTATACCAGTGGAACTAAGATCAGAATCCAAACCATAGTCTGGACACAATTCTTGTAACTCCACTGAAATCCGTGTAGCTGCACCAGTTTACACCAAATGAGGATCTGGCTCCACCACTGTTGAAATGCATGTGTGGAGCTGGGTCCTTTTATGGGACCGTGTAGAAAATATAGACAATTCTTTTGCTAAATCTAAGAATTAGTGTGCTAACTTGGAAAAGTTCACACTTGGGTCCTACTGGAAACTACAGCCTGAATTACTGCCTCTTCGTAACCAAACCATCATTCCTTCTACAATGGGTCTGACTCTGACCTTACACTGGTACTAATTTGGTGTAACGCTCATTGGCTTCAATGGAGTAATTCCTGATTTATTTTATTTTTGGAACAAATTGGTCCTGGTGAGTTCCGTTTAATTTATCAGATGGTATTCACCCAAGTGTTTTGAAAGAAGTCAAATATGAAATTGCAGAACTACTAACTGTGGTATACTAACTTTAGTTAGTCTTTAAAGTGCCACAGGACCCTTTGTCACTTCTGCAATTCCAGACTAACATGGCTACCTCTCTGATTCTTAACTGTGGTATGTAACCTGTCATTTGAATCGCTTCTGTGCCAGATAACTGGAGCATAGTTAATGTGATACCACTTTTTAAAAAAGGCTCCATAGGCAATCCTGCTAGTAAGCCTAACTTCAGTATCCGTTTCAAGCATTTTGCCTCTCAGGCACATGGATGAACACTATTTGTTGGTGAAGGAGTCAACACAGGTTTTGTAAAGGGAAATTATGCCTCATCAATCTATTTGAATTCTTTGATGGGTCAAAAACCATGTGGACAAGGGTAATCAAGTGGATACAGTGTACTTGAACTTTCAGAAAGCCTTTGACAAGGTCCCTCACCAAGGGCTCTTAAGAAAACTAAACAGTCGTGGGATAAGAGGGAAGGGTTGGTAACAGGATTAAACAGGGTTGGTAACAGGTTAAAAGATAGGAAACAAACTGTAATGGTCAATTTTCACAATGGAGAGAGGTAAATAGTAGCATCCCCCAGGGATCTGTATGGGGGCCAGTGTTGTTCAATATATTGATAAATGGCCTGGGAAAAGGGGTAATCAGTAAGGTGCTAAAGTTTACAGTTGATACAAAGTTATTCAAGATAGTTGCATCCAAAGCTGCTGGCAAAAATTTACAAAGGAATGTCACAAAACTTGGTGACTGGGCAACAAAACAGCAGATGAAATTCAATGTTGATAAATGCAAAGTAATGCACATTGGGAAACAGAATCCCAACTATACTTATGAATTGATTGTGTCTAAATTAACTGTTACCACTCAAGCAAGAGATCTTGGAGTCATTGTGGATAGTTCTCTGAAAACATCTGCTCAATGTGTAGTAGCAGTCAAAAAAGCTAACAATGTTAGAACTATTAGGAAGGGGATAGATAAGACAGTAAATATCATAATACTACTATATAAATCCTTGGTATTCCCAGATCTTGGCTATTGAATGCAGTTCTGATTGCCCATTTCAAAAAAAGACATGGAGGGATTTGGCTAGCAATGAAAAGCTTTCAGTAGCCAGGGTCAAAAAAGCCACTAAGTAAAAAATGAACTTCCTTACTCAAAATCCCTGCTCCATGTGTGTACTGTAGCCATACCTGCTGAGTGTATTACTTTTAGCATGTTTTAGTCCGGTTCTCCCTGTACAGCCAAAATACCTTTGGAAGACTGAGCAGGATTGCATTCTCCCTAGTGCATGAGCAGCACAATTGTTCACTGAATTCTGATTGTGGGGCTTTTGTTTAGTG
Source organism: Sternotherus odoratus (assembly GCA_032164245.1). Taxonomy (NCBI): domain Eukaryota; kingdom Metazoa; phylum Chordata; order Testudines; family Kinosternidae; genus Sternotherus; species Sternotherus odoratus. The sequence goes on from JAVMKO010000003.1 coordinate 122,989,886, forward strand.
TTCATGATGTGAGAGGCAGAAGCGGCACAACTTAGTTATCGTCCATGTAGAATTTGCAGCTTTGACAGAAGAATCATTTTTGGATTTACAAGCTGAGCACATTTGCCCTGGAATCAGTGAGAGAGGATACAGATAGAATGACACGAGTCGTTCATGACTCTAATCAGTTTTTAAGGGGAACTCTACAGCATGAGTTCAAATGGAGTTGAGCCTAACGAGGCTGCAGGGGGCATTTGGCATCAAAATACATTAACTATGTTCTTTGTTTTAATTCTTCCTTGCCTCATAACAGTTCTTGATGCTTCCAAACCCACTGCTGATATCCCAGAATCCATCATTCTGCCGCTACATAAATACCGGATGCTGTGACAGTGATGTGCTGTGGGATATTGCCTGCAAAGCAGGAAGATTTAATAAAGATATTTAAGTGCCAAATGCGTCTGTAGCTTGTTCAGTGGGGGACATCAGCATAGAAATCTGGGTTGAACTCCATCTCCACTTTAGCTCTACAGCTCACCTCTAGGCTCTAAAGAGTTTGCAGCTGAATGACCAGGAAGGCTCTTCTTGTGTACAAATACATAAAAGAAGCTTAAAGACTTGAGCAAAAATCTGCCTTATGTCAAGTAAACAGAACCAAGGAAACAAGTGGATACTAAAACTGCTCCAAGATCTAGGATACACTTCCAGAGGTGGTTCTCCACCAAGGGTAGTTACTGTTTGGGATTCTCTATCCCAGGGTTAGGCAACCTTTCAGAAGCGGTGTGCTGAGTCTTCATTTATTCACTCTAATTTAAGGTTTCGTGTGCCAGTAATACATTTTAATGTTTTTAGAAGGTCTGTTTCTATAAGTCTATAATATAGAACTAAACTATTGTTATATGTAAAGTAAATAAGGTTTTAAAAAAGTTTAAGAATTTAACTTTAATTTTATTAAATTTAAAATTTAATTAAAATGCAGAGCCCCCCAGACCGGTGGCCAGGACCCGGGCAGTGTGAGTGCCACTGAAAATCTGCTTGTGTGCTGCCTTTGGCATAAGTGCTGTGGGTTGTCTTCCCCTGCTCTATCCACTGTGGCACTGTCAGAATCCACTGTGCTAGGATTCAAGAAAAGAATGAAAAATTACGTGGATGCCACTGGTACAAATCGGCCAAAATGCATTAACCATGGAGATTCTGTCTTGCACGTGCAGAGTTAAACTGACTGGAAGATTTGGACTTGGGAAGGTCCTCTTATTGCTGCCATATAGATCATACTGACCGGGACTTTAATGGGAAAGGGTGGCAGGGATATGCTTTCCTCCAAAGCACTTGGCAGGGATTCTCCATCAAGATCAAGTGGGCGTTTTATTATTGATCACTTTTTGTGGAGTGCCCCAAATTGTAATGAATGTGGAAAGGCAGACTTGGCCCCTCCTCTGAAGCACTTGTACTCTAAGCAGAGATGTGACACCTGAAAGGCAGTCTGACTATGCCCACCATCCAGTCACCAGGTGCTAATGTGGGAAGCTGTGCAGTGGAAAGCAATGAATATTGTTAGTATCTCTTACCTCATCCCTTGTGTTTCAGACATTGCTGAATGAGCTAGACCGAAGCCTGGGGCGCTATCGGGATGAGGTGAATCTCAAAACGGCCATCATGTCCTTTATCAACGCTGTTCTAAATGCTGGCGCAGGCGAGGTGAGTCACCGCCCTGGAAACTCCATGTACAACAGAGCTGTTGCTACTGAATTATTTGCTGCGGAAATGGCTCATTAGACGAAGGTGCAAGTCTTATGGTGGTGTTGAGTGGGTTAAGTTCTTAGAAAAGGTGCTCGACCAGTCGTATCAAGCTTAACTTACAGCGTCTTTGCATGTAACTCCCCCTTGAAGCCCCTCTGGAGCACACATTCCCAAATATCCCATTGTGCATAGTGGTTTTGTGAGGTTCGTAGATGGGAACTTGAATGAAGCTTCCAAAAGTCTTTTCACTTGTGACCAAGCTTGGAAGTGACCTGCTCTTGGCTTATAGAGAACATGTCAGTTGCTTTGACTCTGTTCCCTGTTTGAGCAACTTGTAGAGCATCGTTAGGTCTCTGAGGGCTCCCTTCCACAAAGGATACGGGGAGCTGATGGCAATTAAATGAGGAATTTGGTTTTAAAGGGGGAACAGCAGGATACACAGTTACTCTAGAATGACACCGTGACTGAAGGCCTAGTTTGAACTTGCTTTTTTTGATGGAAGGGCAGGATTTTTGAGAGGAATTCTGAGTGGGAACAAGGGGACATGGGCCTATTCTGTAAACTTTTAAAAGCAGGCGAGGTGATATTCAAAGTAGAAGTTTACTTTTAAGTGAAACTGTCCAAAATCTTTTGGAGTCTGATGAGTTGGTTTGTTGTTGTTTTTTACCCCACTTCTGTAAGGACAATTTGGAATTCCGATTGCACCTGCGATATGAGTTTCTGATGCTGGGAATTCAACCTGTTATTGACAAGCTAAGAGGACATGAAAATGCAACATTAGACAGGTGAGTCATGCTGTTTGACAATAGATACTCCATTATGGAGCAGTAGTAGATAATCCAGAAATAAGGTTTCCAACTGAGTTTCCATTCAAGCTTGCTGTTGGATCTCTCCCTAAAATCTCCCCCTCCACCACCTTACCCCTCAAAAAAAGGGATAGCATCTTCAGAATTGGGAGATTGGTTATGGAGACAACGTGAAAATTTTGGCACAAAGAATTCCAGAATTGTGCTTCTAAGATGTAGATGATCACCTGTAAGAACAAACAGAAAACACCACCACCCCACAACCATGATAGGAAAGAGAGAGAACCACAGTTCAATAAATACATCAAATCAACATCTAGTATCCAGGGCTGATGTTCTGGTTCTTGAAGTCCTATTTTAAAAGTGAAGATATTAAAGAGGCTCTCCAGTGTGGCACATCTGCTTTGGTGACTTAAATTAAGTTCTGTAGCTCGCTGCATTGACTGAGGCAGCTTAAATTAGACTCCTCAGAAATCTACAAGCCAAATAAACTTTTTAGAACTAGGTGATTTGACCAAGGTACCTGAGGAGCTTGAGGAACCTGTAGAAGTTTCTCAGATTATAAAGTGAGGCAATGCAGAACACACAAACCTTGGGAGGCCTGGAGTGTGGTGCTGTGTTGCGGAGCAAACTCTCTCCTGTGATCCACCTATGCATGGAGGGGGAATTCCACACTACTGTGCTTACTCCCCCCTCCCCTCCCTCATTACCCTAGTTCAAACCACCCTCTGAGGACAAGACTGGTCTGGAGGTACCAGGTGGCTTGGAGAGTGGCAGCAGTTCCCGCTTGAATTACATGGATTGGAAGACAGTCCAATCAGGCCCCTACATTTTATATCTAATTTGCAAGATGCAGGCTGTCCCGTCAAAAGTGGAGATTCCTTCAAACCTCAATGTGGCTGGGAATACGGAGAGTGAGATTTCTACCCAAGGGATCAAAACATGACCTGCTGCAGCCTGACTCTTTGTATAAATACCAGGTTAAATCCAATTGCCTCTCATGAAGGATAGCAAAGGAGCCTCAAGTCTTTGACTCAGAATACAGAAGTATGTTGCTGGGCTTCTCCTTTTACACACATACCCCATTGTATTAGCACTACTGGGCCAAATTGTGTTACTCTGAACTGACACCATTGTATGTGAAATGAGAATCTGGCCCTCTAGACTAGTGATTCGTTATCCAGTAACCAAGGATGTTCAGCAAGAAGTCAGTGGGGCTGCTGAGTCTCACAAGTTACAATGGAGCAAGGTTAGAGCATGAAGCCCTGGGGGCTAGCACAGTCTGAGGACCCCAAGCACTATGACAAAATGTCTTGTGTTGAATGGAATACTTGAAATTCTCTGTGCTACGTGTCATAAACAGAATGAGATGATTCCAGCAGTCTGGCAAGCAAGCAGGGCACATGGATTTCTCCCTTATGCATGGGTAGTATTATGTCAGTCAAAATACAGAATGTCGTCTGCCTATCTTAATTTTTGGGCTCTAAAAGCAGCAATCACTGTGACATAAGGACTTAAATGGGGCTTAATAACATGTTGAACCCCAGGCAATCCACACCTCAAAGCTTGTCATTAAGCCCCATTAAATGCCCTATCCTCTGAGCATGATAGTGTAAATATTCCAAGGCGTCCAGACAGTCCTCCTCAAACCTGCCATTATCTCAGCCCGTTGTCAGGGAATGGAGTTCCTCTTCTCCCCTGCCACAGCTTTGGTCCAGGGTGAGAGTTGTACCATGTGAGTTGGTTGAATTTGTTTTCCTCTTTTCTAGGCACTTAGATTTCTTTGAGATGGTGAGAAATGAGGATGATCTGGAACTTGCCAAGCGGTTTGATGTGGTGAGTTGCCTCTGTGGGAGCTGGAGTTGCCAGAGGCTGAATATCTGCTTTGGCTGCCAAATGCAAAAGCCTGCAACTTTCCCAAGCAGTCAGCAAGGAATAGGCATGGCTGCTAAAGGGATGATGAATGCTCATGTACAGAATGGGGACAGTACACATGAACAATGAAAACATTAAACACTGCCACGGCTCCTGCCAAAGGGTTTGGAAAAAAGCATTTTCCTCTCTGCACTGTGCACCTTTCAGGGATGGAAGAGGGCAGGGGTGGCGGGAACTCATTCTCAATAGTCATGAGCCTGAACCAAAATTCTGGCTCCAAATATGCCCTGGCTTTCAGAGAGTTTGGCTCCGAGCATGGCTCAGACCCATCTCTGAGTTTTCCAATAACAAAACCCAGGGTACGTTTCTGAAGCTTGTCATCTGGGAGGTTGTGGAGACAGCGGCATTTTAGAGGAGATGGGTATGGGGTGGGGCACATATGTTTGTAGCGAGGGGAATAGTAGGTGGAGCAAGGCAAGAGGCATGTCGGCCCCACCTTTCCAGCCTCCCAACCCTTTCGGTGACTATTCCTTACTACCACTGCAATCAGGTGTGGCAGTGCTGATCCCAAAGGCCCACCTGACTCCTTATCTGCCAGCCCCCTTCTCACAGAAGTTCCTCTGCTCGGTCATCATAAAGGGATTCCTGCCTTTTGCAGTCTGCTCATCTCTCTTGTTAGAGTTTTCACTCATGGATCCATCTTCCATTCTTTAAACTTCCTCTCTCTCACATTATTTCTCTACTTACTCCAGATTCACATTGATACAAAAAGCGCCTCTCAGATGTTCGAGATGATCAAGAAGAGATTGAAGCACACGGATGCCTATCCCTATTTGCTATCAGTCCTTCAGCATTGCTTGCAGATGCCTTGTGAGTACATCCCTGCTTCCTGAGGCAGAAGGGAGTAGGGAGCCTTGATATAAGAAAGGGACAGTAGATCACAGGAGGGAATGCATTTTCTCTCTGATACAGCAGAGGCTTGTTCAGACATTGTGGGTGAAGGAGCTAGGATTTGACACAGTGGATTTTAGAAGATTGCAAGCTAACAAATGGCATTTTAAATCTCTGCACTTGCAAACAAAATTAAGAAGCTGGAGGGCTTCCCAGCTAGTCACAAACCAAGCTTTTTTTTGGGGGGGGGTGGTGGAGGGGAGGTTAAATTAAGTTTTGTGCTTTGGGTCTGGAAACTCCCAGGAGTGGGTGCCATTTTGAATTTTATCACTACGCAATAAAGAATTTTTAAAAAATCATATAAAATCTTTGTTGCCCATTGATGGGAAATCCCCTAATAAGCATGTCTTTGGACTGCTGTCTCATGGCAATACATCAGGCTCTCAGACCCTAACCAGAAAACCAAATCAGCATTTTCTTTTTGAAGTGTATGATATGAATGGGTTCTTATTTATTTGATTAAATAATCAATCGGCAATTACTGATTGATTCTTTCAAAGGGTAGTAGCCAGGAAGAAGCCTTTAGCAAGATCACGATGCAACTGTTTAACCCAGTTCATTTAGGAAAGAGCCCTGGGGAGTGGTTTTAGTAAATTTCACCCAGGCTTGAGCGGTGAGACTGAGAAGCTTAGCAAGGAACATGGGGGTAACCGTCCTGATGTCTCGACACAGAAAGTGGGAGTGTGCTAATAAAATCTAAGGATGAGAGACCGCTGGGAGGTATTTCCAACACAGAGAAGGACCAGAATATCATACAGGAAGATCTGGACAACCTTATAAACTGGAGTAATACTAATAGGATGAAATGTAATAGTAAAAAGTGCAAGGTCATGCATTTCGGGATTAATAACAAGAATTTTAGTTATAAACTGGGGACACATCAATTGGAAGTAACGGAGGAGGAAAAGGACTTCGGAGTACTGGTTGATCACAGGATGACTATGAGCCACCAATGTGATATGGCTGTGAACAAAGCTAATGCGGGTTTGGGATGCATCAGGAGAGAGATTTCCAGTAGAGATGAGGAGGTGTTAATACTGTTATACAAGGCACTGGTGAGACCTCATCTGGAATACTGTGTGAAATTCTGGTCTCCCATGTTTAAGAAGGATGAATTCAAACTGGAACAGATACAGAGAGAGGCTATTAGGATGATCCGAGGAATAGAAAAGAGACTCAAGGAGCTTGACTTCTTTAGCCTAACCAAAAGAAGGCTGAGGGGAGATATGATTGCTCTTTATAAATATATCGGGGGATAAACACCAAGGAGGGAGAGGAATTTTTTAAGCTCAGTGCCAATGTGGACACAAGAACAAATGGATATTAACTGGCCATCAGGAAGTTTAGACTTGATATTAGACAAAGGTTTCTAATCTTCAGAGGAGTGAAGTTCTGGAACAACCTTCCAAGGGATGCAGTGGGGGCAAAAGACCTATCTGGCTTCAAGGTGAAGCTTGATGAGTTTATGGAGGAGATGGTATGATGGGATCAATTAATTGCCAAAATTAAGCTATCTTTGCTTATTAGTGGTAAATATGCCCAATGGCCAGTAATGGGATGGGATCTGAGTTACTACAGAGAATTCTTTCCTGGGTGTCCGGCTGGTGAATCTTGCCCATGTGCTTGGTGTTTAGCTAATGGCCATATTTGGGGTTAGGAAGGAACTTTCTTCCAGACTGGCAGAGCCCTAGGGGTTTTTCTCCTTCCTCTGCAGCATGGGGCATGGTTCACTTGCTGAAGGATTCTCTGCGTCTTGGAGTCTTTAAACCATGATTTGAGGACTTCAATAGCTCAGATATAGGTTAGGGGTTTATTACAGGAGTGGGTGGGTGAGCTGCTGTGGCCCGCATTGTGCAGGTCAGACTAGACTATCATAGTGGTCCCTTCTGACCTTAAAGTATGAGTCTTTCTAAGGGGCTATATGAAGAGCATTATTAGGCACCTGCTGGATTTAAGAGTATAGTCACCCACCTAGCAGTTGTATGACCCAGTCAATTCTTTAATGTGGTAGAAGACAACACATATGCTTTGGGGGCTCAGGGTGAACCCAGATTGTGCTACTGGAGGAGGGCTAAACTTGATAGGAATGTTGTCGGGTTAGAGGCACAGTTCAGCAGTTTTGAAGTATTTAAACAAACAGCTTTTAAAGGGCCAGACTTTGAAATCCATTGGGCTAATCTGCAGTTCATTTCCTGATGGGTGTGTGTGTGTGTGTGTGTGTGTGTGTGTACAATGTGTGTATTCCTATCCAAGATGGCTCCTGGCTCCTTCAATGCATACCAGAGGGATGAGTCTTATTTTATTTATTTTATAGTCTATGTCTATGAAGTTTTATTGAATTGAATTACAGATAGTTGAGCATGCAAATTGTGAATGTAAATATTTGTAAAATGCCTGGTCACTTTGGTATCTAGATACTCCCCACCCCAAAAATCAGCCCCCAGCAAGTAGCAAAGACACAACTCTAACTTGTGGAGACACCTCTGTAGGTGCATTTCTGCACACACTTACCTGATCTGCAATAGAAATCGTGGAATTTGAATGTGAAAATTAGGTGCATGATTGTGTATTCATTTTTCACAGTAGTGAAAATGGATTTTATACCCTTGTTGCTCAAGTGTAAATGACAGTACAAGACCGTGCAGAACTAGGACCGATGTTCTATAATTTACCTGCAATGGGACAACCTCTGCCTCCTCCCAACTGTTTTGTTAAGATGGGCAAAAAGAAAGCAATGAACATTGTCCTGTTGTCAGGGGAATACAGGGATTCCAAGCACCTTTGGATATTAATAACAGCCCTTGTACATTGGTGTTTCTCCCTGCAGATAAGCGGAATGGGGGATATTTCCAGCAGTGGCAGCTGTTAGACAGGATACTACAACAAATCGTTCTTCAGGATGAGAAAGGGGATGATCCAGATATAGCTCCACTGGACAACTTCAATGTCAAGAACATCATCAAGATGTAAGTTGTGTTAATTATTCTTACTTAATTCTGTTATCCAGTGATTTAGTTGTAAATGGCACTTAAACAAAATACCCGATCCCTGCACTGAGGATCTTGCATCTAGATTATATTTTATAGTAATCTGTTATAAATTTTCTAGTTAATTGCTTTCCAGACTATAGCTTACCCTGGAAAATAAGGAACCGATTATGTTTTACTTTCCTCTTTGAGTTCTGTTAGCCTTAGAGCTGGTAGAAAATCAAGGAAGAAAAGTCATGAAATGTTAACAAAATTGTGTTTTTTCTTTTTTTCCAAAGTGTTGATGAAAGTTTCATTGACATTTTTCTAAAACTTGACCATTCAATTTAGATCTTCTTCATCCATGGCTTTGGGTTAATTCAGGAAGATTTTAAGTAACAAAATAAATCAGCTGCCGAATAGCCTAACATAATTTTGACCTCTCCGTAAAATATCTGTGCCTGCCCTCACTTGCATGTGGTTTTGGCCAGTGGTTCTCCAGTTACTTCATTTTGTGAGCTGCTTCATGTGAGAGGTGGTCACATGAGCCATCCCAACTTCTCCCGTGCACCCATTCCTTGTTCTGCACTGTACCTTCCAATGCCAAACCGTTTGATTATGCAGCCCGCCAGCACGAGCTCTGGGGACCGCTCATGGCCCATGAGCTGTAGGAACACCTCTGGTCTAGACACTGAAAAGTGTTTTGCAATACTTTGAGCATGAGCTCCTATATAGAACTAAATGCTATTCTATTAAAAATTATACAGTGCCTTCTGTGAGCCAGTGCTGTTTTGAAAAATACACTGTAGTTGACTTCCTTCTTTCCACCCAACATGGGGGACCTTCATTGTAGACCTTGTGCCTGGTCTTTTTTCATAGCTGCTCCTTCTGTTGTGTATCTAATCACTCCTTCTCCTGAGTATTTTCTTTCACTAGTGAGAAATGGCCATAGCAGTCTGAGGTATTGGCGTTGTCTGGCAATTGATATATTATCTGAAATGTAGCCAGCCTCCCTCCAAGAAACAAACACCACTGAAAAAGTGCAATAAAAAGGCCACCTACAACTTAAAGAAGTGTCAGGATAATTTGTGACCAGCAGTAGTAGTAATTTTAGCCATGAGGGCTGTGATAAAAATAAATAGATGTTCTACTGGCAGGACATCCACTTACCACAAAAGGGATTAGGAAGGATTCCTCTTCCCGCCTCTGTACAGTATTAAACAATAATGCAGGCACATTAAGGGCCAATTATATCATCATCTGTAGCATCAGGTATTGGCTACTGTGGGGAGCAGGATACTGAACTAGATACACCATTGATCTGACCCAGTACGGAAATACAACAATTCAGAAAGTTGTCTTTTCCAGTCCTCTTTCATTGTGGCTAGTTGCCCACGCATGGATGGCTCAGAATAGACCATAAATGATCTGGTTTCATCTTTCAGGCTGGTGAATGAAAATGAAGTAAAACAGTGGAGGGATCAGGCGGAGAAATTCAGAAAAGGTACGTGGTCTCTCTCTGTTTGAAGAACTGAAGGAGATGCTCTGATTTAACCACACAATGATAGACAGACAGTAGAGATGGAGAAGACCTTTTTGATCCTCCAGTCCATATCCCCATGGGACTATGCTTGTTCAATTCTAGTAGTATATTTCCCAGTGCCTTCTCTAGTCTAGTTTAAATGGCCCAAGTTGGGGATTCCACAAATTTTCACAGGTGATTATTCGACAGCTGAAGAAGCCTCTGTCAAGTAATATATGCTGAAAATCAGTCTACATATTCCTGGCCCAGTTTCACCCCATCGTTCTTGGTTATAAACCCTCCCCCCCCCCCCCCCCCCCCCCCCGAACTGGTTTGCATTATTTATCTCCTTAGAGAGCTTCATGGGTTTTTCTTAATCAGTCATACTTCCTCATTCTCTCTGTAGAACACGCAGAGCTGTTGAGCAGGCTGGAAAAGAAGGAAAGAGAATGTGAGACAAAGACCCAAGAGAAAGATGAAATGATGAAGACATTGAACAAGATGAAGGACAAGCTGCAGAAAGAATCCTTGGAACTGCGCCAGACCCGGGACCAAATGACAGACCTGGTAGCTCAATTCAATGAGTTCTCGGTATGGGGTTGAGACTTTTTTTCCCTCATCCTTTAACTCACGGAAGCGAATGAGTAATGAGCAAAGGCACAATAACAATGAATTGTGTCTCCCCCTTACCAAGGGAGTCTGAGTATATAGCTGCAAAGGTGGAGGCTTAGAATAGGTCTGCGCTGCAATCGGAAGTCTGATTGCAGCATAGATAGACATACCTGCGCTAGCTTTACCCATGCTAGCATGGCTAAAAATAACAATGAAGACATGGCAGCACGGGCTTCAGTATAGCTTGTACAAGCACACTGAGACTCTTGGGTGCATACTTACATTGCTAGCCTGTGCCAATGCCCATGCTGCTGCATCTCCACAGCCATTTGTAGCTGTTCTAGCTTAATTAAAGCTAGCACAGATATGCCAGCCCATGTTGCAATCACACCTCTGATTGCAACATAAAGGCTGCTCTGCTTAGACCTGCATTAGGGACCGGGGTATGTGCCCTGGTAAAATATGTGGAGGTTAAGGCCCACAAGTCTATAGATAGTCTGTCCTGTTCTTTCTTTGTAATTGCCCTCTTCATTTAACCAGGCACAAAAAGCCGAGGGGTAAGTGTCCCTTCCCACAATGCAGCAGATGTCCATAATTTGTGGTGTACCCCCCAAATGGAGTGTGCTTGCCTCTCACCGCAAGAGATGGTGGGAGGAATGCAAACCTCACCAGTTATACGGGTATAGGAAATGGAGGTGACAAATACTCTGTGTGGTGCCTCTGGAGGGACTGCGGCTGCTTCTGCACTCTGCGGGCCTAACCTTTCCAGCTGCTCCCTCCTGCCTGGTGCAGCCCCTTCCCCCCTCCCAGCAGGACTCAGCCTCCAGGAGCCCAAATGCAGCCCTTAGAAGCTGCTCACTATAGATGGGGGCTTCCCTCCCGTCTTTGGGCCAGTGGGGTTAGCTGGCACATATTCAGCATTTCAAAAATCCTGCGTTCCCCCCCCCCCCAAATTCAAGAGATCAGAAGAAAAATGCATTTTGCACTTTTTTTTTTAACTGGTTCTGTGTGTTGAGCATTTTAAGGGTCGCATTTTCAAGCTCTTTTCTGTTACCACAAGAGCTAGAAACTTACTTTTTTGCCTTTCAAATGAAAGCTGAGATTCTCCCTTATCACAAAATTCTACAATCTGGGGCTTTGACAAAAACACCAAATAGTGCGAGAGCGCATCACCTGGGTTGGCAGCACTGAGTTATTGTACATTTTAAACATCTTCTGCTTCTTTTGCTTTCCAGCAAGGAAGTGGCATTTCCTTCCAAACCCCTCCCCCACCCCCTCCTGGTGGCCCCTTAGCTTTGCCCTCCTCTCTGATGATGGAGTATTTGCCTCCGCTGCCACCCCCACTCCCATTCTCCAGCTGTCCCCCTCCGCCTGCTCCGCCACCTCCACCGGGAGGGCCACCTCCCCCACCCGGAGCCCCTCCTTTCTTCAGCCTGGGGATGATGCCCCCTCCCACAACCACCTTCAGCAACAACGGGACCAGCCTGAGGAAGAAATCTATCCCACAGCCTTCCCACCCACTGAAATCCTTCAACTGGGCCAAACTGAGCGAGGTAAGACACCGCGGCACCCTCAACACCCCATCTGTCCTAGTCAGGCATTACCGCGGGTTGGCGGGCGTCAGTGGAGAGACATTCAGGGTGCCACAAGTTGATGCTTTAGTGTCTCTCTTCGGACCAAGGTAGGTCACTGTCCTAAGAGAGGGCACTGTATTCTCTTCCACAATGTTTCATGGCTACACTGGAACCCTGTGGGACTGAACCATGTATATTCCCAGCAGGCCGGAGTGTAGGGCTTCAGCAGTGAACCTCATTATCACGACCAAGGCACAGCCTAGACTTTCCCACATCAGATCCCGGTGCATTTATAACTAGGGCAGCGCAGCCACAGTGGATCTTATGACAAACCAGAACCAGTTGCCCCCTTGGCTAAGGCCTAGCGCTAGCCCCTTCCTACAGACTCCCATCAGGGAACAAGAACATCCCTGTTGTGTGACCAGCTAGCACGTTGTGGGCAGAGCATAGGGCAGATGTTGCAGAGTTGACTTCTAAATTAGCCTACATTACTTTGTCGGGGCAGCCTCTCAGGGGAAACCGCAACCTGTCACTGTCCTCACCCTTGTCGTCATGGCGGTATGTGGACCCACCTCTACCTCTCTCACAGTTAGAATCTCAGTTTATTGCCTTGACTCTCCCTCTGGGTAGGAGAATTCCTAAGAGACGGGGCAGTGAGAAACGGAAAAGAATTCAAACAGACTGTTGCACAGCTCGCTCCTTTTCTGCCACCCCTGCAGCCACTCCCAGCCCTCTGTTTCTCCCCCTCCTGCTGGATTTTTTTCTTCCCCTCTTCTGGATGGTTTTTTTTCCACAGATGATAAAGGGGTCTGTGTTGAATTTGGGTAGCTGCCTAGAAACCCATGTTCTTTTTTAGACTGAAACTCACCCGGGGCCCAACTCAAGCATTCGGAATGGGTGCCTGGGGACCTCTGGAATGCCACAAGAATTCACTCTCTCTCCTTTTCTTTAAAATAAAATGCAGTGAAATATTTGCTGCACCGTCTGTGCTTGTCTGTCAGGACCACGTGGGGGTGTGGGAGAGAATGTAGGAGTGGGGATTTATTTTCCTTTTTAGAACATGGGACTTAGTGCGCTGAAGAAAAGAAATAACAGCAATACATATATATTTTTAAAAAGCCAGAGACACAGGTGTTTCTGTTTAGTGCACAGTAACCACAGGCTTATCCTGCCCTCTGGTTAGGAGTAGAGGCAGCTGTGCTAATAAAATTGAAGAGCTGGGCGGTGAGGTGGGTAAAAGATGCTATTTTGGGGGATGTGGAATAGTTTGGGGAGGTGTAGGGGGCAGGATGTTCCTGTGGGAGCATTTGTCAGTGTTGGTGTTTTGACTTAGTGAGCTCTCCGTAGATCTCAGAGATTGTGGTGCTGTCAGTTAGAGGTTAGCTGGGATGGTTGTTTGCTGTGATGGAATGTGCCCCCTCCCCATAAGTTGATGTTCCTCACTACAAGGGAGAGGAACATGTTTGAGCCATCTCCCTCTGAGCTGGTAGGTTCCTCAAGGCGCTGCTGGGTACCTCCTCTCTGCTCATTGCGGTGGGAAGTAACTTATGGGTTTTAATCAGAACCCAGAGTCAAGCCAGACCAAGGCTGGTTTAATGGGATCATCTTTAGTTTTACTTGGTTGGCATTTCTCTGGTGCTCATCCCTGCTGTCTCTAAGCACACTGTGAATGCTTACTGATTAAGCCTCACATCCAGTCCACCTTGTAGGAAGTGGTATCTCTATTTTATAAATGGGGAAGCTGGGGCATAGAAATAGTTTATTATTATTATTTGATCACAGTAGTGCCTAGATTCCCCCAGTCAAGATCCGGGGCCCATTATGCAAGCTACTGTATATACACATGGAGACCGGCCCTACCCTATGATCTAAGTAGACAAGACAGGCAAAATAAAAGTTTGTGGTTTGCACAAAGTCACGTGGCATATGTGGCAGAAACAAGGGTAAAATCCAGATCTCCTGATTCCAAGCCTGCGCCCTAACTACAAGACACTCCTTCCTCCCTCAAGAGCTGATGAAGGGGCTTGGTGATCTCTTGGACGATAGCATGTTTTGAAGTGAATTTGGGTCAAGGTTTGGGGTTCCTAATTCTTTGGGGAGCAGTCCATCCCCTCTGGACAAAACAGGGAGGAGAGTTGACGGGCTCCAGAAGGAGCAGTTTGAATCTTCTGCACCTTTGTGGGTTGTAGAGTGAATGGAAATGGTAGGGGGAGGGGGAAATCTCAAGCAATAGCCTCTGCAAATGACTTGAGAAATGTAAATTTGCCTCGAAGGTTGTTTTTTTCCTCCCTTATTTTTAGAGGCTTCTGGGCTCGGCACAGAGACCAAGTGCTTAATTGGCTGTGTGGAGTAAAATCCACTCATACCCTTATTGTGGGTCCTGAGATGCTCATGTTGGCTGGGGCACTGTGTGTTCATGTGCCAGAAACTTGTGTGGTCTGTGTTGTACCCCTTCTGTGGCTCCACAGAAGAGGGACACCCAGGGCAGCTGATCCCACCCCATACAGCAGCATTAACATTGGCATGGGAGAGTAGGTGCCCAACTATTGTGCATTATGAGAATGCTGTGCTGTTCTCTAACTCTTGTTGTCTAAGCACTTGGCAATGATTAACTGCATCTCACAAATCTCATGGGCACTCTGGGAGAGGGAACTCACCCACTGCTCAGCAGAAAGATGTTTGTGCTTTGAGGGAGCTCATGAACAATGACTTGTTAATTCACCCTGAGAGAGACAACCTCTATTAACTTTGTTCTGAGTTGATCACTGGTGTCAGACACGTTGAAGTCATGGACTGAGGTTTGGTTAATGCCTTCCATTCCAGTGCTACAATACTGTTTGTTGGAAGCTACTGGTTTTAAAGGGGCTGTGGAAGACACACTACGCATTGTGGTGTGTCCATTGTGAACTCCTGGGAAGATTTCCTTCTTTGCTCCTAGACCTGAAAATGGGGGTTGCTTCCCCACCAGATCATTCCATCCTGGGTTGTACACAAGACCTATGGCATGCTGGGACTGGATATTTGCTATTAGTTCAAAATATGGACCAGATATTAACACCCTGAAAGTTGGACTCCAGATGTGGTTTTGAACTGTCTGTCTCTTATCTCTTTATCTTCATAATAAATGCTAGTATATTAATTTGGAGCTACCAGAGTAACTAGTTTACTTGCCTACATCTGTTCCTGTTATCTGCTGGCCAGATCCTATCAAGTGGACTGGCCTAGTTAGGAGTCCTCCAACTGCCAGTAGTGGCTCTACCAAATGAGCTGAAAGGGAGTCTCTCTCTAGCCAAACCCAGTGGGAGCTGTGCCATGATTGCCTCATCAAGAAGGCTTTTGTTCTGCATATACCACAACATCTCTTGTGTGAAAAGAGTTGTGCAAATAACTTTTCACAGAGTGAAAAAAAATCACACATCGACCAAAAGAATTGTTCACCAGAGGTTGAATTTTCCACAAAAACGGTAAAATGTTGCTGCTGTGAAAATGACCAATTTCCACTTGTGGTGGATTTGTGACAACACAGTGGGATTTCCTTGTGAAAAATTGTAGATGCTGGTGGAAAATGGCCAAAATACGCTTCATTACAGGTTATTAATATTGATGGAAGTTTTTCACAAATATTCTCAAGGTAGAATCCTTGAGTATTCTGCTTTGATGGGGACACTGTAATTTCTTGGAGAGCTCCGAGGTACTGCTGAAATCAGTGGAGATTCTGCCTTCCTCAGTGACACTCAGAGTTCTGAGACATTCTTCAGTAGACAGCTCCTTAAACCAGTATGATTGCCATTGCCAAAAGAGTGATCCCCAAATGGGTCCCAGAGTGAGGGGATCCTGCCAATGGGGACTGGCCCTTTTAAAGGGAGATGGGTCTCCACCCCACCTGTGACACAGCCAGCTGTCCTCCCCAAGTGGGGAAAATGCAGCTCATGTGATCTGTGAGTCATGTAACTCAACCTAGCCGAGAGGCCTGGTGAGAAAGGGGAAGTGTTGGCAGCAGATGGCTGCAGAGTGGTTGTGAGGGCCAGAGGAAAGGAGAAGGCAGGCAGAGGCCTGTGAAAGACCCCAGATAGGCAGGCATTAGGGAGTGGCTCTTCAGGAAAGAGCAGACAGCAACTCAGAGAAGCCTGGGAGAGGCTGAGGGGAAAGGTGGAAAGGAAGGAGCTAGGGAAGGGCTGAAAGCCAAGCTGAGAGTTTGGGCAGAAGGATTAGAGGAGAGAAGACAGACACACCTTGGGAAGGAGGCCATGGACTAGTTTGAGACTGGGGCAAAGACTTTGTGTGTTGTCCATTTTCAAAAACTAACAAAGGAACTCTGTTTCCCAGGAAGGGGGGACTTGTGTTAAGGTGTTAGCCACAGGCTCAAATTACAACAGCCAGCCCCTCTGGCAGCTGCTGAAGCAGGCTGAAACTGAGACAGGGCTTCTGCAGAACCACCCCAGCCCATGAGAGGGCACTGTGGAGGTGGCCATCCTGGTACAGAACTACATGGGGAGACAGGGTTGCAACGTCGCCCCCTAAAAATGTTCATTGTTGTCTCGTGGTGGTTCTTTGTCTCTTAGATTTTGCTTTGTAATGAAATAGGACAAAGTAGCTGTCAATCGAAACCATGCATCCCCTTCAAAAAAAAAAAAAATTGAAGCTACATTTTGCTCTAAATGAGTCAAAATAGGTTTGTTTACATGGGTAAAGGGATCCATTATTAAGAGGGGAAAAATCCATTTTTCACCACATTTTCACGCTCACAATGAAATGTGAAAAAAATCAAATTTCAGGCAGTTTCATCTTTCAGTTGTGAATAATTTGCATATGTCCAGTGGTTGCCTGTCCTAAAATTCACTGGACAGTCACAATTTTCACCAGTTTCTTTTGGTTTGTAGGAGAACTAGAGTCCTGAATGTGTCTGGAGCCTCCCAAAGTGAAGTCATGGCCCACTCATACTGTGAAGTTATGTTGATGCATGATGGAGTTTGATGACTTGGGAACAGCTGGCAGCCATAACTGAGGACAAGGCTGTATGGACTACCTGCCCCGTGCAGCCCTTTGCTTTGTCATCTTTGTAACCCTCTGGGCATGCAGCAGACTGTGCTTCATTTCAAACACGCAAGTGCGGAAATGAAGTGGCTGCAGGAGGGTTATAAATATAATGCACCAAAAGCCCATCTCAGTAGAGCTAATGCTTTATTATGACTCATCCTGCCTAATCCCATGTTTCCCACTTCCTACCATTTCTTAGCTAATCACTAGGGGAACCTGGGAAATGTAGTTCCTGGGTTTTGTTTCTCAGTGTGGGCCAGGACTTCTGCAAAGCAGAGAAACCACAGAGCTTGGCAGGCTTGTAACAATTAAAACAAAAAAAGTAAAGAATTTATTTTTAAATTGCTAGTTAGGGACCATAAATATTTTTATGGAGCTGAGGGAATCATTTATCATAGCAACCATACTCTGTGAGTCTGTTTCTCTTAAAATGCTCAGTCTCTCTGGCCAATGACAAGAGACTATCAGCCAAGCAGCAAGAGCACAGCAGAAGAAATTGTTTAGCAGCTCTCTGCAGCTTTTCAAGGGTCAGTCTCAGCACAAGAATGGAAGGGACAGCCTCTCCTTGTGTACACTCTGGGTACTGAAGGCTGTTCTCCCCCCATCTCTCTGCATAAGGACTTTCAACTGCTATGTGGTATACTTCTTCAGCACTTAAGATGGGCTCTCTGGGATTGAAGTTCTCTTGTTCATGGCATAAAGACTATCCCAGCCTTGGATGTGTCTTTATAGGTTCATATAATATAAAACCAAGAGATGGGCAAACCAGCTAAAATAAGCCCATATCTGGCACAAATGTCTTCTGAAAGCTGAAGAAGTAGGGGTAACTTTCTGTTTGTTTGCTTTTTTTCTTTCTTTCTGGAGAAGCAGGTGACTGGGGGAACTTGCTTTGATGCTCCCGTTCTAGTTCTTGTTCCCAGGCTGATCAAAAAATCCAGTGAGAATTGCCTCCTTCCCATGATCCTTCTAACCACAAGGAAATCTTGCTCCCATTCCAGGTTTCCAGCCTGGTATTTAGATCAACAGAGTTTGAGCAGCTGTTTTGGTCACATACAAACTTTCACTTTACACAACATATGGCATACAACTTCTTTCAGTGCTTCATTCTGATGGGCTCTAGGACTTTTCCAGAAAGACTCCCTCTCCTTCTCCCCCTTCCCCAAATAGTATAGCTACACATCGACCTGGTGATGGGGTGACCCAGAAAGGGTTGAGAGCTCAGAGAAACATCAAGAACTTTTGGTGCTTGTCTGGAACTTTAGGGTCAACAAAAACTGGCTGGAAAGAGCGTGAGAACTAATTAACTCTGGTTGAGACTGGAACTGGAATCCAGGGATGGGAGAACATGAAAATTAGCTTTGGTTCCTAAATGTTGAGGTTCAGTCTGCTTGTTATTTCAGCCAGTTTATCCCATTCTAGTGGCAAAGTCCAAATGTCATGACCATGATCTTTGTAGTGGCTGGAAAGGACCATCCTGGATGCAGAAAAAGTCACAAAACTATTGGTGAGCCTGTTAGATTCTGGGTTCTACTCCATAAAGGGTTTTTTCCCAGGGCTGCAATGACTCTCCCTCACTCTCACTGCTTTCCCTCTCTCTGTTTATGCATCCATGAGCTGCCACAAGAGAGGAAGGGCATTTGTTTTGCTTTGCACCTTCCCACCTTGTTAGGAATTTCCTCCAGACACTTCAGTCCTCCCCTTTTGGGGTCCCCACATCAAGTGTTTTTCCTGCTTCCTTGGGCCTTGTGGCTTACAACATTTCTCTTGTTCCTCTGAGTGTGAATGGGAAGTGGAACATGTTCCTAATTGGTTCCTATAATGATGTGTTAACACACTTTGCTGCCTGGGTGCACCTTAGGTACTTAAGAGTTGGAGCCTATTGGGGGCAGTTTCATTGCCTTTCCTTATGTTCTGTCCACAAGACACCCCTTGCTTGGCTGTTCTGCAGCACCTTCACCTCCAAGACTTCCCCCAGATCTTTTATATTTCTATTTTTCTATGTAGTCTGATCTTTTTTTCACCTCAATGGAGTGCTATTTCCCTGGAGAGACAACCTGTGTCTCCAGGAGCTGTCTCTCCAGGAGTTGTTCAGTCCGTGGTGCCTTTGCTGTGACCACAAGAAACAATAAACTCCTTAAAGCTGGCCTTAAAATTCAGAGGCTTTCAAAAGCTCCCTTGTGCCAGTGGAGAGCATGTAGTTGTGAGAGGGCATCTGGCTCCACCATCTTGGTGACTCCCTCTTTTGTGCTAACCCCCTACCAGGGGAGGGGGGGAGGCTGCCCTACTCTTTATTGCCGTCACCATTGTGACTCTGTGCTATGATTTGAGAGGTTAGGATATGGATCACATCTACCAGTCACAGGGCAGCACAGGTTTCTCTTTCTCCCCCATGTTCTGGCTGGTAAAAATAAGAATCCTCACACCTTCCTCTGGTGTTTCACCATAGTGCCTTCTATTTACAGTGCAGTACAGTGTCTCCCATGCAATCAAGTGATTCCTTTATTCCCCAACAGTTACCCTCCTTCTACCTTGTTCCGGAGTCTCCAGGCCCCTGAGGCACCCTGCCCGTGGTGAGGAGACAGAGCTTCAGCCTCCTGTCCCTTTCCTGGCTCACCTCCTGACTGAGTTTAGCTCAGGGCTTTTCTAGACTTCTCAATCTGCAGCCCCAGCTGTGACCACTTAGCCCAGCCTACCGGTTAGGACCCACAGCTGGGCCCCATGCTTTGAGCCCCTGGCCCTCCTGCTAGAAAGCAGGGGCAGGACATTCAAGAGGTTTTACCCATGTCACAGACCCATAGGTATCTTCTGGTGTTGTCCCAGGGGGTATCTGCGATGATGTAGTCTAGTCTAGTAGTGTAGTCTAGTCTTGGAAAGTGCCATTTTTTAAGGGGGATTGATGTAAAACAAATTGCAAAATGCCCATCTTAAGAAACCAGCCCCATTGATTTGTATTAATGTTTCTCTTTGGACCAGAAAACACTCCGACATTTTCCAGAAATAAAACTTGCCCCCCAAATAACAGCTGCTTCCTGGTGCTGTGTCAAGTGGGTACAATAGCTGGGTCTGCCTTGCTGGAATTGGGTGTGCTTAGCTACAAATGTTCACTTGGTTTGTCTCCTGAACGTATGATTTTCTCTTTGGGCTGTAGGAAAAGATCCATGGCACAATCTGGCATGAAATCGATGACTTGAAGGCTTTCAGGGTGCTGGATCTGGAGGATTTTGAAAAAATGTTCTCTGCTTATCAAAGACACCAGGTAAGGGTGGAGCTCTTTTCCCCCCAGCATTGCAGGCCTTGCATTCCCTGAGACTCTGGATCAGGATGGGACACATTAGTGACTGGACCCTTCACTGGCACCAGTGGTGATAGGGGGAGGACCAGTATGGAGCTACTTCTGCTTTGGGAGTTTGGTGCTCCCTAGAAAGGCACAAGAGTGGGGAGGTGGGTGTGGAACAATTGGCCAAAGTACAGCATGCTGTTGCCTTGATATTATTTAATCCAAATGTGTAGCCCTTGGATGCTACAGATCCCAGCAGGTAATGCTCTGATTTGATCTGAGCAGCAGCTAGCTTCTGTAAAGCTCTTGAACTTTGTATTCAGTGCTCCTAATCTTTCTATCTTTTTTTTTTCCTTCTTATTCCTCCAGGGTAAAACTCTGGGCAGCTACAGAGTATTGAGCTATGTGACCAGAATTAGCTGTGTTTTGCTTTCTCTTTTTTCCAAACAACATATTGGCCAAACTGGCTGAGTTACAGAAACTGTCCGAGTTACAGATAATGACACTAACATCATACTTTAACAGCAGCCATTTATTAGAAGGTCTTTTTTCCCCTCCTCCTATTCTTGGAAAGCAAGTCACCTGCAATCTGTCTGCTTCATAGGAATGAGATTCAGCAGGAACAGGGCTCTACTTCTGCCTCCTTCCCTCCCCCAGATTTCTCTAGCATTTGGAATGTGTTCAGGGAAACTTTCTTGCAACACTGTAGAATCAAGCCATTGCTCCCGAGTCTGACGACAGACCCACAGAAATGATAGCTAGAAGCTATTTTGATGCTTAAACATTGCCCCCTATTGTGCTGCAGAATTACCAAGTGAGACTTACTGGCTTTGTTCTCCCTCACTCTTCTCTTGTCTGTTTAATTTTTCATCCAGTGTTAAATTATAAACATATTAAAATAATGTGCATAGTCTGATTTAATGGCACAAACATAAGGAGTTTAGCCAAGGCTTCCCTTTCCATCTTTAGTGGGTACCACTGAATCTACACTAGGTATCAGACCTCTTTTATAAGGCATTGGCAAACTACTTCCAGTGAAAGAAATAAACAGGCACTGGTAACAAAGTCCTGTGGCACCTTAAAGACTAACTATAAAGTTTTGAAGCATAAGCTTTCGTGGGCTAATACCCACTTCGTCGGATGCAAGCAGTGGAAAAAGGCACTGTATCTCCAGCAATCATATACACAGGATTAGCAGAACACTTCTGATTCACTACCCCAAAGATATCTAGATGAGCATCCCAACTTGGAAGCGTTCGAGGTTCCATTATATGATGGGAATGTTGTACTTTGATCCTCATTCTGCCTCTTCAAATATCTTGACATTTCAATGGGGTTGCTAGGATTATTGACTGACCAGAACTGTCCTAATCTTGGGATGTTCAGAGTAGGCAGATTATTTGCATGAGAAAAGACCCCCAAAATA
This sequence comes from Sternotherus odoratus, assembly GCA_032164245.1. Lineage (NCBI taxonomy): Eukaryota > Metazoa > Chordata > Testudines > Kinosternidae > Sternotherus > Sternotherus odoratus. Next base: position 123,011,651 of record JAVMKO010000003.1, read on the forward strand.
TCCTCCTAAAAGTATTTATTCCTCAATAAGAATACAATTTAGTAAGACTAAAGTTCATGAATTTCACTCCTTGTCCATGGCTGGCTTTAGGCATTTACAAAAACCACAGCTGTGAGAAGAACCCTGAATCAGTGCCGAAATAGGCAGTTGCCATCTGTGAGTGTTAGCAGCCCTAACAGCAGCAAGACACCATCACAATGCAGCGGTGTTGCATCAACACATGACCTAAAGATGTAAACATTGGAGCTTCATCGCTAGGAAAGGCCTTTCAAAGTCTTGCCTCCTTTGGGCCCCAGAATCTAAAGCCAAGGCGGTCCTTGTCTGCCAACTCCTTAGTTAGAAACATAATATTTACGGCTGCATTACCAACCACGGAAAAGCAGTTTGGCCTGTTCAATCATCATCTAACCTGACCCTAACCCCTTCCTACTGGAATAGAGCCATCCTCTGAGAATGACCTCCAGGAGTTGCAGAATGGTCCGTTTGATCCTTATGAAAATACTATTGTACTTTATAACAATAGCCCCAGATGCTGCAGTATCACTGAAGTAAGACATATTCGTGTGGAATACTGTAGTATGTTTTTGTACTAAAGGTTATTGACTGTATTCCAGCTTTGGCTTCAGTTTTACACATTTTTTCTTTAAATATTCCTTTGTTGTTCCTTGAAATATTTCCTTTTCCATCTACATGCATCTCAATGAAAACTGGATTCCAATCAATAAGTACTCACCATTATTTTATTTTTTTTAAGGCCAAGCAACCAAAGTTCCTCATGAATTAAAATCTGATCAGAACTCTTCCAGTTGATTCACACTTGGTCTTTTCTTCCTTTTTATTGCTGGAAATGCTCTACTCTGGCCAACTATGTGTTCATGACTTTTAAACTTCATCCAAATATCAGAGAAGAAAAATGTCAAAGCAAATCTCTGCTCTTTTGCATTTGAAACAGAAAGTGAACGTGTAAATAAGGCATTTCTTTCTTTTGCTGCTATTAACATGGTCTTAATATATTTTTCCAGTTTCATTTGTTAAACTGCTTCTTTAAAAATAAAGACAAAAGGATCTGTTCTCCCCTCCCTTGGCACATGTATCTCCTGCTGGTGGCTGTGGGCAGAAGCAGTGTTGTGTCCAGTGGACAAGCATTGAACTGAGGCGCAGGTCTCTTGGACTCCTCTCCTGACTCTGCCACTGATTGTGCGTTAGTTTGCTTGTCTATAAAATGGGGATAATAACTGCAGAAGGGTGTCATGAGCCTTAATTATTTAGTGCTTGTAAAATGCCTTGAGATCCTTGGATGGAAGTTGCTCTAGAAGCACGAGTTATGATTAACAAAGGGGAACTATGTACATGCATAAGGAGAGGAGAACAGAGCCTGGAGTGTTAACCTTGGCAGCTCTTTGGATAAGGACTGTGGCCTAGATTTCTAAAGGTATTGCGGTGTTGCTCCACTCAGTGTTGCAAGGCCCAAGTACCATTGACTTTCCATGAGCAGAGCAGTGCTTAAATACGGTTTCACGATCTGGGCCTATGTTTCTTGCAAATAATTTTATTCTCTTAGAAAACTGTGTATGGCTAAAATCTGCCTCTTTGTTAAACTTGGTATCTTTATCTCCGTGGCTAATGTTTGGCATGTTTCCTTCTCTGTTATTTGCGGCTGCTGCCTGCATAGGACCTGCTAACTAACCCCTCCTCCTGTAAGCAGGTGAGTATCACTGTCTGCCTCTTAAAAACGAACTATTGGCTTGCAAGATTCTCCTGTAGTGTGCCGACCAAAGACCACACTGAGCACCATGCAAATAAGGGGCCCTATGCTCATCTAGTGCTCGATTTTTCACGAGCTCCTGCGTGGGTGGGGAGGAGGTAAAAAGAGCTGCCCTACTTGCATTCATCTGGGGTGGGAGGAAGCTGAACACAAGCATCATCCTTTCACTCAACTGTGCAAAATGTGGAGCTCTTGGTCTGGTTTCTACTGACAGGTGACCACATCATGGAAACCCCATCAGTGCAGCTTGCCCTCACTGGTCCCCTTCTTGACCCCTTTTAGCAGAGAGGCCAAGGAACAAGTTGGACACAGAATGTGAAACTCCTTCTCAACCCTAGCAATGCTTTCTGCAGTTCAGTGTGAGACACACTGCAGTAGGGCACTATGGGGAAAGTTTACACTGACTGGTCTGCACCTGCCTTGGAGATGACTTCAGTCTCCAGGCCGGTCACTTCAGGTCCCTTTCGCCAGTCACAAAACAGTCAATAAAGAAAAGCTGCTGCCTGTGGGGCAGGAAGAAGATGCTGAGGCTTGAGGTGGGAAGAAGGTTTTAGGTCATTTGATAGTGACCCTTCAGGGCAATTGAAGAGCAGAGAAGGTGGATGAGAGAGGAGTCCTGTTCAGTCCACCTTATTTGGGAGCATAGTGCTCAAAGACCAGGAGGAGAGACAGAAGTATGTGCGAGTGAAGTGAACACGTTCAGTCTCACTTGTCTACTCATTGCACTACGGCCACCTTAAATAAAATCCGAGAAGAGAACACTTCAGAGGAAGGCATAGCTTTCCAAAACAGGTTTATTCTGCAGTTCAAGCCCCACTGTCTTATAGTGAGTCCTGGTCACCAAGTCTCTGGGAACTTCCCAGAAAGTCCTATAAGAACCTTGGCCACCAGGAGAAGCTGATATATGGCTGTGGTCAGCTCAGTATTTTTCAGCATGTTAAGGAACAACAAGGGATAAGGTTGTGTGGTAGAAACAACTCCCCAAGGCAAGTTTTAGGTTGGGATTTTCACAAGAGTTTAAGGGAAATACTCCCAATGGGAGATTATCCTTATGGCTGTCTGTAAAATAGGCACATCAGTTATTTCTCTTCCATGTGAGAGCACTAACTAGCACCGTTCAAGTAGTTTGGAGATGAATGATTTTTTATGCCTGTGCAGAGCTTCCATGAGTCCTATTCAGAGTCACACAAGCCCTTTGAGAGGAGAACAGACTCATTAAGCATCTTTTGTTCCTCAAGTCCTGGTTAATTCTCCATTACTAGTGGACAGTGACAACTGCAGGGGGCTGGTTGCAGCTCTCTCATCCCCAGCTGCCTTGCAGAAGCTAGAGGTGCAGGGAAGGGCTACTCTGCTGCTGGCATAAGCTCCCTAACAGACCTGACTCCAGTGGAGGATCAAGGCTAGTGCCAATCTGCTCCAACATGCCCCTTCCTGCCCCTGATGCAACCCTGTATTTTTCCTTACACTGGGGTCTGGAGGGAAGCTGACATCAGAGATGGTTCTGCTGCCTCTGCCAGCATCACACCTGTAGAGGTTCCCCTAAGGGGAAATTCTCCATAGTCAGTTTTTGGCCCTCAGTGGACTAGAGAATCTGGGTCTGAGACAGCACTGGGCACACTCCTGCTGAACATCCACTTGGCGTTTGTTCCCGTTTTTGTGCGTGAGTACAGCTGACTGACTCCAGGGATCCCGCTCATCATGTTGTTTCTCTGTGTTTCTTGGCATCCCTCACTCAATGGGAATTAGGCAGGCCTGTGTTCCAATGGTGAACTCAATAGTTGAGACACTATAAGGACGCTTACCCAACTGCCTCCAACTGGGGGATGTAACCTTTCCATACTGCTAGGCAACCTCTATTGCCGGCACTTCCTCCCGGAGGCCATTCAGGGTTCTGAATAGATCTGTGTTCCTGGGGATATACACAGAGGTGTGCACTGCACCACAATGCACCCGGTTCTGCTGTCATATTGGTTTTACACCAGTGTAATCCTGTTGATGGCATTACTCCTGATTTATGATGGAGTGAGATCAGAATTAAGCCCAGTGCCTGAAAGCTAGGATGATCCTGTACAACTAATGATGATCAGCACTTTTGACGAGTGAATTGGGGTGAAAATCTGTCTGAGTCCCTCCTCCTTTGGAAGCTGATTTCTGGCACTTTCCATCTCATATTCTGCCCTCTGGATGAATCTCCCCACACGTTCAGCGCTAGTGGATTAGGCCGGGCTGTTGTCCAGTATACTTGGTTTATTCTGTGGGTGTTGGCTAGAGAGAAAAGGAATTAAAAACAGGGCATTGATTATTGTTTCTGTCTGGTTACTTGCAGAAAGAGATGGGCTCAACTGAGGACTTATACTTGTCCACCCGAAAGGTGAAAGAGCTTTCTGTTATTGATGGCCGAAGGGCTCAGAATTGCGTCATTCTCCTCTCCAAGTAAGTGTGGTAGCTATGAACTCACGGTGTATACTAGCCTGACCTTAAAAACCTCTAAGGAAGGAGATTCCACCACCTCTCTAGGTACCCATTAGAGGGCTTCATCACCCTCCTAGTGAAATAGTGTTTCCTAATATCCAACCTAAGCATACGGTGCTTGCGGCCCAGGATGGCTATGAATGCGGCCCAACACAAGATAGAGACTTTCAATTGCACAACACAAGATAGAGACTTTCAATTGCCATAAACACACACAAACAAGTGTATGTGGGGAATGTGGCCCCTGGGCAGTCAACAGTACGTGGGCTGTCCCATAATGGTGTATACTGTGCACCATCTGTGTCATTTGGCAGCTGCTTTTCTGTCACATTCTTCTCTGCATATTGCTCTGAGAAACCCTTTGGGAGCACACCAGACACCTGAAGGATGCTGGCAGATCAGTATGTTTTTCTCCAGCCTCCCCTGCCCTTTTAAAAAAAAATATTCTTGCCTTCATGGGGAAGGCAGCGAATGTGAGAGACACTCAGGAATAAGAGTTGACTTGTGGCTTTAGCTGTTAAGGGCCAGCAGATGTGTTTGCATCCTCCATATCCTCCTGCAATGACCTGTGTCCTCATATGCTGTGTACCTTGCATGTCCTTTGCCAACTATTCTAGGCTAGGCTGCAGGTCTGTTGCTAAACAGGTCTGGCTCAGCACTGAGCTCTGTACAAGAAGACTCCCCTTGCTACCAGAGCGGAGAGGAGTGTCAGCAACTGGGGTGGAGACAGCTTTTGGGGTGGCACTCAGAAAAAATAATTCTGTTGCTCAGCAGGAAGTGCAGGTTAAGAAGCATGAGATTCCTCCCCCCACTCCAGCAAGCTAACAGTTAAAAGCAAAGCTGCAGCCAGCAGAAGTGGAGCCCGTTCTTTCCATTGCTTGGTGAAACCCACTGAGGTTCTCATTATGCTACTTATGTGACATTAGTCGGCATGTCCGCAAGACGCCCCCCCCATTCCCAGTGTAAACCGACCCCCTTCAGTCTTCTCTGTCTGCAATAGTTGCCTGCGCACGTCATTGGTGGCTGGCTGGGGGTCATTTAGGGGCAGCAGGATTTTCAATCCATTTGACAGATCTGCTGACATGTCAGAGTAAGAGCCTGTTACTTGGGTTGTCGACAAGAGATTTGGGTTGTTTGCGCATCTTTCTTTTTCAAACATTTAAGTTCACTGTAACCTGGTTAAGGCACCAGGGCGAAACTCCAGGGACTGAATTTCTGTCTCTGTCCACAGAACAAGGACAACTTGGACCCTAGCTTTCCCCACAACCCTTGTTCTGCCCTGCTCATGTGCCTCAGACCTGGCCTGGGGGAATTCTCTGAAAGAGAGAGCAGAGGTCATTCTCCAGCCCTGATCTTCTCTTCTCCAGCTGCTTTCAAATTGAGAAGTGGTTCTGAGATGTGGACATTCGTATTCTAGGAATTAGGCTGAGAGCCATCAGCTCATTTCACATGGTCCACCAAACCATCAGCAAATGAGCATGACTCTGAGTAGCTACTGATCTGGTTTGGATTCAAACTGGGGACCTCTTCCCCATTACCAACATCCTGAGATAACTGGTGCCCACAGCAAAAGACATTCTAACCCCCTTCTCTTAGTAGAGAGGCCAAGGACTGAATGGGGCATGGAGAATGAACTCTCATTTCTTTCTTTGAGGAGGTCAGATTTGAGCCTAATGGATAGAGCAGTAGCAGGGGAAGCTTGCAGTGTGTTCTGTGCAACTAGGAAACACCCATCTCCAGGGCTATCAACTGTGCATTTTCCATGTGCATTAAATAGCCTAGAAAATTAAAATGTTATAATGGACACTGGGCGCTTTCCCTGAGTAAAGGCGGAGTGAGGACATAACAATGTGTCCAAAAAGTCTTTATTTTATTTAGAATTCATAGCTCCATAATTCCCTCCCAACCTCACAGTACCCCCTTAAGACAAAAGAAGCAAAAATCTTTGGGCAAAAGTTTCCTTTAAATTCATGCCTTTCTGCTCCTTGGGCTATAGTCAGACTTAATTCCAAGTGCAGCATGTGGCTTTTTTGGGTTGATTGCAGCCAATAATTAAAAGGGATTTTATCATGCCTTTGCTGTTTCCTTCCTCCCTCCCAGCCTCCACCAAGCCTTTGAAAGTGAAATTCTCTAATCAGGGAAGAGGATTGGCATTCATGAGCATGTTGCTTTCCCTGCCCTCTTTGCAATGCATCTTATGCACACGCAGGTGCACGCAATCTCTGTGTGTGTGTGTGTGTGTTTTAAAAGATGCTCAGCAAACAGTGCATTTGTGCAATCCTAACATCCAGAGTTGCAGATCCAGCTCTCAGCTTGCTGCAGTACTTTCCAACAGCTGTTTCCAATTGACTGTAACTGTGCATACATCCCTGCAGTTTATTCCCCCTTTGTTTACACTAAACTGTCGTGTCCTTTAAAGTGAAATAGCTGTATGAGGTTTTTTCCACTACTCAAATGATTTTGTTTTACTAACACTGTGGTAGAAAGGGTCAGGCAGAGCTCATATTTCATAGGGCCGAACAAGCCAAAACCTAGCTGGAGTGGGAAATAGCCATCTCTTTCATATTTAACAAGACTGTGACTGAAGGGATTGATTGGGATAAACTGAAGGGGATGAACATTGGAATGCTAGTTGATTTGTGTTGACATGGAGGTCAGTTGGTGAATGTCCTTCCTTCACATCCTCTTCCTCGTGAACCCCCCTCCCCCCTTCCCCAGCAGCCATTTACCATCACTGAAACCTTGGGTTTTTCTCCAGTGTGGTGGGTGCGATGCTCATGTTGTGGAGTCTGATGAGACTAGATCCAAGCCCTAGTCCATGTCAGGTAGCTATGAGTCAACTGCAAAGGGCTCAGATAAGCATCCAAAATGCTGCTCTGAATGTATCACAAGGTCAGTTTCTTGCACAGTACTTCCAGTACCTCCTGCTTTCATATGGTGTCCTTGCACAATTCCGTGTGGTGTTTGTCCTGTGCAGGCAAGTGTCTTATATTTATCTCTGTGAATCAGTATGGACATGGGCAGTTAGTATGAAAAACATTATTTGCAAAAAGGGAGTGAGGTACTGAATGCATGTACTTGTCTGCCACTCGTCAGCTGGCCTAGCTGAGGCCTTGGCAAAAACTATTACACTGGGGCTGTTGCATGCAAGTGGGCTATTCACGCCTGTTGCTTCTGTGCAGGGATTGGTCAGCAGTGCCCATCCCCAGAGAACAGGAACAATGAGTGCTACAGAAGTGCCAGAGAGAGAGACACCCAGGTGTAACTGAGGCCAGGCTCTGAAACCCTGTGAGAGGAGGTGGGTCTCTGAGGCCAGGTTCCAGCCCAACTCAAACATCCACCCTGTGATTTTTTTTTAGCGCCACAGCCAGTGCCCTGCGAGCCCAAGTCAGCTGTCCCAAGCCAGCTATGGCCATGCAGCGCATCTTTTATTGCAGTGTAGACGTACTCTAGGGCTGGGTATCACACCAGTCTGCCACATGGTACTGCCTTCTCAGCACTTCCAACCCCTTCAGTCCAGACATCAAGAGGACTGGGTATGGGACCACTGCCCCAGAGCACTCCTAGGCCGCCCCCCCCCCCCATGGCAACCGCAGCACCCAGCCGTGATGGCAGCATCGCTCTTCACCTGTGACAGGCTGTGCTGGCAGCTGTGAGAGAAGGTGGCTCTGGAAGGTTGTGCTGTCTCTCCCTGCTGAGAGAAGCAGTAGCAAGACTAGCTCAGCCCCTCTGCGTGCTCCATTTGGGATCAGCCTGAGTGTCAAAGGGAGCCAAAAGTTTTCTCCTTGTCCCTCCCCTCAGAGGGTAGTATGTGAGCATGTCTCTCCTTGAGCAGGGAACAGGTGGGGTGACTATCATCCTGGAATGAAGTAATGAACTTAGCTCGTTGGAGCCCAGTTATCGAGGAGTGAGGTTTCTCTGAAAGCAAAGTGCAGTGAAGGCACCTGGGGGTTTCTCTCCATGTAACTGGGAAGGTTCATCTGCACACAGAAGTTGCATTGGCCTAACAAAAGATGGGTGCAGCTGTATGTGTGTGGACACTCCTACACAGGCTTATAGCAGCGTATCAATTTGGCTTACTCCTGTGTATTATAGGGATAGCTCAGGGGATCAGTCATGGGATGTGGCCTCCAGATCAAATCCAGCCTGGTTTAGCAGTGAATAGCGGGCACAATTGTCGAATGGCTGTTGTGGGGGTGGGAGAGTCATTCCATTTCCTTTTAAGACAAATGTCCACATCCCAAAAACATACCATGTGCCAGCCTTGGCTGGTAGTTTCAGTAAAGGCCAAGATGAGATGGGTCATGGAGCATGAGCTTCCTTCTGACCCTACAGCCATCTCTCTAGGTCAGGATTCAACAGGGCGTGTGTGTGTATGTGTGTGTGTGTGTGGAGGAGGAGTTCAATGCTGCTATACTATCCTGTGAGTAAAAAGAGCTTGTTGGTCTCCGGGCTGCCAATCTCCGTTCCGGTCACAAGAACCATAAGACACTCTTTTGAAAAGGTAAATGATCCTGCTCAAAGATGAGATTTCTTTTCCCAGGGAGAGTGGGAATGAGATCCTCTTGGTAGGAAAAGTTAACATACTTTGAATAACTTCATGGTACCCTGGCAGTAGGTGACTGCACTTCTTTGAAAGCTGAACAAGACCTAGCAACAACTTGCCTGGGACTAGAGCAGTAAACGGAGTTGCTCTTTAATTTCTGGCGCGAGTTGGCTGGTGAATGATGGGTGTACTGTGTTGGTCTTGCAGCAGAGGGGGAAGGGGTAACACCAGCTTGAATCAATGGATATCTTTAAGGAAGAAAAATGAGTAAGTGCTGGATGTCTGCAAGGGAGATTGATGCGAAACGACGGCATGTCTCCCGGGCATGTTCTGAGTCAGGCAGACGTCTTTCTCTGAGAGGATCAAACAATAAGCCACTTGATGTCTGCAAGAGAAACTGGCATTAAATCAGCCGAGGTGTCCTGGGGAGATTAGTGATGAATTACTCTGCAGAGTCAATAGGGATTATTTATCTGTCCAGAGGGGATAGAGGGAGGGAAACGAAGTACCATATTAGAAGCTATTTGGTAATTGTTCAGCTTAATGCCACTAGAAGAAGCCACAAGCAGTTGGGTCTCCTTCACTATGCAAGGGGAGGAAGGGTGTGGGGGGAAGGGGAGAAGAGTGGGATTCTTTCCAGTGCTCTTTAGGTCCTTTTCCATCTGACACAGGCTGGGGCAGGATTGAACGCAGGTTTGGGCACGGTCTGCACTATAGACTAAGCCTATTATAGCTGAAGAAGAGGGTGCTGCATTCCCTTTTAAGTCACATGTCACCAGCTGGGTATGAGGCCAAGATCTCTGTTGTCAATGAAGATATATGAAGCAGAGAGGATGCAGCTGGAATTACACATGCCATTTGGAGTCTGGAGGACTGTGGCAGTTGAATAGATAGTCTTTGGCTCTGGAGAGTTGGTAAGAAAGGCACTGATGTTGGAGAATAGCTCTCCAATGCTGAGCCATAATTTCTAGTGTCACTTTTTGGGCCATGATTACACTTTAATTTGGTGTCTGTGGCACATGCCAGGGAAACCTCTATTCAGTCTTGAATGGAAAGTTTTTACGCATCTGCTTTAGGTTCCTGTTTAATCAGTTCACCTGTTTCTGTTTAAATGCAGCACATCTGTTTCATGTTATGGTTGGCGATTTTCAGATCTACTGCAGGGCGGATCGGGAGTTTTGAAACTATAACGAGAATCGTTTGATTAACAATCCTTTGGGCCAGTTGTTCAGCTGGATCCTAGCTGTGGGAATCCATGTTTGTGCTGTTGACATTTCAACAGTTACAAGCAGTTACTTCCCTAACAGAAAATATACTCCATTTTGATGAGACCCTTCTATCAGATTTAATAGGATCTGTAATAGTCTGGGAAGACAGGACACCAATTACAGGCTTGCAAGTGACCAAGCTCAGTTGCCTCCCTGCAGATGATTGGACAAGCTTCATGGTACTCTCTAATGTGGACTGGGTCAACTAAGCCAGATATATTTCTGCTCATGGTTGGGCAGAGATGCATCCATTAAATCAGTGTTTGTGGAGCTGTCTCTCATTTGGGGGCTCCCCATGCGTGTTTTTGTTCAAAAATATTTAGGTGATTTTGGTGCTGGTGAAAGGTGCCAAGTCAATGGAGTCGGAAACTGAAGTCTTCAGTTAGGCCACAGAACAGATTAAACTCGGGTCGGTAACCTTTCAGAAGTGGTGGGCCGAGTCTTCATTCATTCACTCTCATTTAAGGTTTCTTGTGCCAGTGATACATTTTAACGCTTTTAGAAGGTCTTTCTCTAGAAGTCTATAATATAGAACTAAACTAAGAATGAAGACTCGGCCCACCACTTCTGAAAGGTTACCGCTTATGTAAAGCAAATAAGGTTTTTAAAATCTTTTAAGAAGTTTCATTTAAGATTAAATTAAAATGCAGAGCCCTCCAGACCAGTGGCCAGCTCCCGAGCAGTGTGTTACTGAAAATCAGCCCATGCGCCACCTTTGGCATACGTGCCATAGGTTGTCTACCCCTGGATTACAGTGACCAGCAGCAACATGAGCTTCCCCCACTGTCTTTGCCAATGTACCTCAAACCTGTTTGTTCAGTTTTTGGCCCCTTGTTGAAACTGATGCCAGTTCTAGGCAATGAATGCTATGTCTTTCCATAGCCTCTCAGCGAATTGTTTCTATTATTGGTCAAGTTGAAAATCATAATAAAGACAAAGTTAGGTTTCCATGTGTGTCTCCCCTTTGTAACAGTCTGCAGGATCTTTGCCTCACAATATGGCAACTACCTCCTGCAGAGAGCAGTGTCCTAGAAATGTAAAGGTGCAGTCCCAAGAAAAACAAAACCATAACAATTAAGTAGCCACAATGTGTGTGTATCTTCAAAGCCTGTTACAATCTGATGGCTGATCACTAGCAAGTTCATAGACTCACAGATTTTAAGACTGATAGGTTTTGAGGGCAGAAGGGGTCAGACCATTAAATCATAGTCTGATCTCTAGTTTTATGCAGGCCACAGAATTTCACCCAGTTCCCCCGTGTTCAGTTGCGCTTGAGTTAACCTGGTAACCTAGCAGTAAAATGTGTTTTCCAGCCTTTCATTTCCAAGCCTTTTAATCCTCCCATTTCCTCCAACTATGGCTCAACTGTATGCCTTGTATGGAAATCTAGTTTCCTTACCTTTTGTGCTGGCAGCTGGCCCTGTTTACCATTTCTACTATAGCTTCATTTCTAAAGCAGACTGGATTAATAGTTGTGAACAGCATAGCTGAAGCTAGTTAGGAGGCATAATTTTTAAAAAGCTTTTGAATGTCTGCTGATTCATATTTTAGTTCCCAGCTGTTTATTATATTGGGCAACATTAAAATGTTAAATTTCTCAGATTTAGTAATATTTCCTGTCTGTAAAAATAAAGCATTTACATTCGCTTTTGCATAGTTCCAAAAACGTGATCCCATCCAAATGGCAAAAGCAGCATGAAATGTTACCGTGATGTTTCTCAGCACTGAAGACAAAAACATTCTGCTGCGTTCATCAGCCCCATGACTCATTTAGTTTTGCTTCTTCTTTTTTTTCCCCCTGCTAAATGTTAAGTAATGCATTGATTGGGGAAAGTCCATGGAGACTGAAGTCCTTTCTGCACAAAAGCTTCTCCTCCCCCTGCCCCCACTTGCCTTGCCGTGCCTGTAGATTTCACCCCTGGTATACAGGCTTTTTTGGGTAAGATGGCAGTTTCCTTTGTGGTCTGTTCCATCTTGGAATACCCAACGAGGATTTCAAATGTGGTGTGTGGACTTTGTAATGGGGACAGCTGTTCACGACGAACTGGGTTCGAACACCAAGCCCTTTTCAGACAAACTGGCTGGCAGCCTAGATGGTAACAAGTTTTGATTGCTGCTGGTCTGCGTTGGATTTGAACTGGTGACCTAGAGGTGAAAAGACTCTTTGATCAATTCACTGAGCCTTGCTTGTTTTGCTATAACGGATTTGCCTAATTAACCGCAGATCTCTAAAACAGAGGGCAGAGGCTGGAGAGAGGAGGAGGATAATTTTACCACCGTGTCCATCTGACACAGGAGCTCCTATCTTGAAGTGGCTAGCACTGCTGAGGGGTGATGAATAACAAGTAACTCACTGGTTGCCTAAATTCATGCTGTCAATTCCCTTGCGCAAAACAAACCTATTCCCTGATCTAGAAGGGAAGGTTCTGCACCATGACTCAGTGGCCTTGGAGATGCTTTAATATTCCCAGAGGTGAAGCTTAGGTTCATAGTGGATTCAATGGTACTGTAGATTCAGGGTGTGAGCAGTAAAAGTGTTTGAAAAGGAAGATGTCTGTGATGAGGGAAGATCATAGATCCGAATTCCTTTTAAGAGCTGATTGTTGCTGTTCTTCTGCTTTTGATGTGGCTTTGATTAGCTGAAGGGGGGAGGAGGGGAGTATGATCTGGAAAAGTCTTTGTATACCAAAATTGATTAGATCATCTTAAAGAAGGCGACTGACTTCTTTAGACTGGCAAAGGAGGGGGGAGAGTGTCATAGGAGGCCCTGTGTTGAAGCTGTCAATGTGGCCTTATATGCCTTTTGCTTTCTGGGCGGGCTTTTTGTATTCCTCAAATTACTAATGGGGCCGTATTGATACTATTGAAAGGTTGAAGCTGTCCAATGACGAAATCAAACGGGCAATCCTGAAGATGGATGAACAAGAAGACTTGGCTAAAGATATGCTGGAGCAGGTGAGAAGAATCCCAATTACTTCTTACAATGGGTGGTCTAAGGATAATGGGCCAGTTCCTCCTCTTGGAGCAGTTCATTGGGCCCATTTAAGACCTAGGATAAGTGGATGCAGCTCAGTCAACTTCACTGGAAATGCTTCTGCTTATAGTAGTTCTGAATTTGGCCCTGAGACATCATTGTGCTTGTGTAAAAGAGGAGAACTTTGCCCAGTGTGCCAAATGCATTCCTGGTGTAACTCCATTCATTTTGATGGAGTCACACCTGGAAGAGTTTGGTTCAGTAAGTTTTTTTTTTTTTTTTTTAATTGTTGTTGTTGTTACATTCTAATTTCAGTTTCCTGATCTACTGAATATGTGGTTATGATTTTTTTTATTAGTAGTAGTTTTTCTTTCTCAATTTCTACTTTCCCTCTACTTCCTCTCTCCTGTTCAACCCACTTCTTTTTTTCTGACTTTCCTTCATTTCTGGTTTAGTGATTAGAGCAGCAGACTAGGACTCTGGAGACCTTGGTTCTATTGCCAATTCTGCTATTGGTTCACTCTTTGCCTGAGTTTTCCCATCTGTGAAATGGGGGTAATGATGCTTATCCATATTTGGAAAGTGCTTAGAGATCCTTGCATTAAAAAGTGCAAAATCTTATTATTTATTTGTGGTGTTATTCTGATCCCTCCATAAAAGATGGCCCCTTTCTATGTTCGATATTAATGTTTAATTGTATACACACAGTTTTGACATTTTACAAGCCTGTGCCCGGCTCAGCTGATGTGTCCGAGAGATTCAGCTGCTCTGCATCTCAGTATCAGATTGTTGGTTTCTTTAGATAAAATAGTAGAACAATGATGAAGAGCAGATCCACTGCTGGGTGCTCCTTGCAGGCAATTTGCGCCCCATGAATGTGGGCTGGGGTGTGTGCATGACCATATTTATAACCAGACTGAATCATGACTCCCATCAGATACGTCAAAAATCTGTCAAAGTATGAGCTTTTAAGGTCAGCACATGAATAGCAGCCTGTGTCAGGCACACATACAGTGGCTTAGATAGTGTTTATTGTTTCTGCAGGGCAGGAGAGAGAGAGGTGGGGCTTTGTGTGGTACTGTAGGGGGTGAGTGGGATAGATAAGCTTCACTTGGGGGGCAGATTCTACTCACATTTACATTGATGTAAATCTGCTATGGGAGTCTTTCTAGATTACTGTAACTGAAAGCAGAATTTGGGTGCTTAGTAGTTACAAATGGGAAAGATTCTCTGGAGCTAGAGTATCTAATGAGATCAGTGTGGGAAAATAAAGGCAGAACAGCAAGCAGATGTTTTAATGTGGTTACATTTGTAGCCACAGCTGCATTGCTTTGACATTAGTCACCTGGGGGAATCAGAGCTGCTCTTCCTCACAGTAGCACAATTCACTCACTTGCTTGTACGCAGTCTCGCACTCCATCTGCATGGATGTATCCCTCTGCCTCTCTCTGGATCCCTCATGCTTGTTTTTTATTTGCCTCTGTGGTTCTAGCTGCTGAAGTTTGTTCCTGAGAAGAGCGATATTGACCTGCTGGAGGAACATAAACACGAAATTGACCGCATGGCCCGGGCTGATCGATTCCTCTATGAAATGAGCAGGTTTGTGTGACGTATGCTGAGAAAGTGCCCTGGGGGCTTCTTGGGAGCTGCTGTAATTGTGATAGAAAATGGATAATGTGGTATTGATGGAAAACAATCAAGATATTGTGGGCCAGATTCTGCACTTAATTACACCCTGGGGCTACCAGACATCCACAACATGAAGACATTTGAAGTCCATTAGATAAGCATTTCTCGGGGGGTAAGAACTCTCTCTGGGCACCATTTCGGAGGAATCTCTGAGTTGACCAGAACATGTTTGTTACACCCATCCAACACCATTCATGTACACAGATGTTCAAATCTGGCTTTCAACTGCTGGATCTCCTGGTTGAGACTCATCACACACTGCTCCTCCATCTGTCTGTCACATCTCCCCCCTCCCACCCGCATTGGGATCTGTCCCTTTCGCTATCCCAACCTGACACCTCTCCTGGGTGGGGCCCCCTTTTCCATTTACCCCATTTAGTCTCTGTTATAAAAATGTATCTTTCTGAAAGAGACTGGAAACCCACCAGTTGCCCATGCGTTATGGTTAAAGTACAAAGCCTGTGTCCTTGCGCTACACTCCTCAGTCTGAGTAATAGCCCCTGCCACTAACCAACAGGCATTGGGAGCAATAGGGCTTTATAAGCTGCAGGCTGCTTCAGTCATCCCACTTCTGGATCAGTTTTGTGTATAAAATGAATGGTGCCTGTGCTGAATCTGCTTCTGAATGCTGCCTTCACAGGTAGGCCAAGCTTCATGGTTTCCCTCTGCTTCCCCTCATGTAGGATCGATCACTACCAGCAGAGGCTGCAGGCGTTATTCTTTAAGAAGAAGCTCCCAGAGAGGCTGGCAGAATGCAAGCCTAAAGTGGAAGGTACGGCAAAGGCCTCTGCAGGGACTTGGTGAGGGGCGGGGAATGTCTGAGAGATTTACTCACATGCTGTTTGTAGAGAGTCAGTCAAGACAAGACCACCAGCTAACATTGTCATTACATGTGAAGGTTCAATGAAGTTGCTACTGCAGAATGTGTCCTAACTGCTTCCCTGTAAGTTACCCTGTGCCACAGAGCCACCAGCGCTGGGTGCCCTTTTTCACAGCCCCAACCCCTGTAATTCCCTGTCAGGTGTGGCTGTAACGGGAGATACCCACAGGCCCTGGTGCTCTTCTGTAAATGTATCCCTTTTGAGGAGGGGAAGATAGGATTCATTCAGGTGTTTAAACTGTTCCTAGGCCCCCTCCTTGGATATTACAGTGAGCATGTTCCAGTCAGCATTTTCTAATGACATTGCTCTGGTTGAGGCTGTGATCAACCCCAGGATCAGATGCTTTGAGACTGGAGATCCCTGGGGTTGTGCTTTGGAATGCTTAGAATCGGGGGATAAATGCCTCCAGAAAGGCTGTTGTGATGTAACCTTGGGTCGTCTTTCCCTTCTTTTCAAGCCATTCTTCTGGCCTCCAAAGAGCTCACCCGCAGCAAGCGCTTGAAGCAGCTCTTGGAAGTTGTCCTGGCCTTTGGCAATTACATGAACAAGGGCCAAAGGGGAAGTGCGTATGGCTTCAAAGTCTCCAGCCTGAACAAAATTGCAGACACCAAATCCAGCATAGACAGGTAGGCTTGAAAGTCCCCAAGCAAATGAAAGCTACCATGCTGCGTCTTGCTTCCTCGGGTGACACTCTGTAGAGAATTTCAAACAATGTCTTACCTTTATATTCCAATGGTGCTTTCACTCTGCAGGAGCCTGAAGCACTTTAGAAGCTATTAATACAGCACTGCAATTCAGTCACCTCCTGGGTGGAACTCGTCGGATGTTTAACGGATTACAGCCATGCTGCCTGTATCTAATGTTCCACAGCTAATTTAAACTTCTTAATACCCTTTCTTTTGCAAAGAGAGACATGGAATCTTTAGCAGCCCCCCAAAAAGGCAGGGCCACAATTTTACATCTCATCCAGAACGCAGCCCCTCCGACAGTAGCGCACGTGCCGGGCCACCATTCCAGGGCCTAGGTTCTGTACTGACTCAGAGGGAAGAGCGCCACCTACTGAATCGATAACACCCTGCAGCACTTTAGGTTCTCCTTGGATGTCTCCCACGCAGGTATTGATGAGGCTGTACCCTCTCCCCTCCCCGCTTTGCTGGGATCTGATGAGACGGCAGTTTCAGGGGGAATGAGTAACTGCAGTAAGAAAGCGCCTGGAATGAATCCCTATCTTAGAGATTAAACCAGGGGTCAGCAGCCTTTCAGAAGTGATGTGCCAAGTTCACTGTATTTTAAGGTTCCACCTGCCAGTAATACATTTTACCGTTTTTAGAAGGTTCTCTCTCGAAGTCCTATATTATATAACTAAACTATTTGTTGTATGTAAAGTAAAGAAGGTTTTCAAAATCTTTAAGAAGCTTCATTTAAAATTAAATTTTAAATGCAAATTTTACCAGTTTAGTGTGATCCTTGCCCTTGCTGAGTTCTCTAGTGTGGGCCACAGCAGGGGGTGGCTGAAGAAGGCTGAGCCGAGGCCCCAGGCTGGCTGCAGGTACTCCAGCCGGAACCCCAAACCAGCAGCGGGCTGAGCAGGACCGGCGGCTGGTATCCCAGACTGGCAGTGGGCTGAGCAGTTTAGCCCGCAGCCAGTCTGGGCTCCCGGACGCTGGCTCCTGCCAGCTGGGGTCCCAGCCACCAGCCCCGCTCAGCCCGCTGCCAGACATGGGTTCCATTCACCCAGGCCGGCAGTGGGCTGAGCTGGGCCGGCACCCAGGACCCCAGCTGGCAGCAGCGTGCTGTTTAAAATCGGCTCACGTGCCACTTTTGGCATGCGTGCTGTAGGTTGCTGACCCCTGCATTAAACCAGTAAACCGAGACTTTGTTTTAGCTACTTCTATGTGCTTCCTGTCTACACATTCTGAGGTTACTCATCCCCTGTGGCGCTACTGCCTAGATAGTTTTTTCCTTTGGCCTGGATGAGCCGGAGTTTCCATATCGGGAATGCCCTCTGCAGATCCGATGGCATCCCCAAGTCCCAGCTCCCTTTAGTTCTTGAAAGGACTGATTCTGGGAGAATAGTCTCTTTTAATCAGTGATATTTTCATTTCATTAACACAGTTGCTGATTGGCTATGTGACGTCCACTTCATTTGACATACCAGATTCATCACCAAATCCTTTGCAATGGCTGATATTACCCCCACCATCTTTCCTTTCTCATCTGCATCCTTTTCATTTTAGGAATATTACACTGTTGCACTACTTAATTATGATCTTTGAGAAGAACTACACGGATATCCTAGACATGCAGTCTGAGCTGCAGCATCTTCCGGACGCAGCAAAAGTCAAGTAGGTCCAGTGCTACTGTCAGTCTTGGGTCTTGATTCAAAGTCCATTGAAGTCAAAGGAAAAATTTCCATTGGCTTCAGTGAGCTTTCAATCAGTCATTGAGTTGCTTAAAGATTATGTCCTCAGCAGGTGTTAATTGCCTCGGTTCCATTGACAGCCATGGAGCTATGCTGACTTACACCAGCTAAGGATCAGCCTCTGTCATTTGTGAAATCCATTGAGAGTTTTATGCAAACATACCCTGCTTGATACTCCTGAATTATTCACCCTAACTAGACTATTTGTAATTCACCACTTGTGCTGTGTGATATAATATTGTTTCTGCTTCATGCTGGATAGTTGGAGGTTGTTTTAAAAAAAAAAATAAAAACCCACACACCCAGCAAATAGATCCTGGGCTGGTTAAACCATTTTCAAGATGGTCACATAAACCTTAGTACAGTCACACTTTGCACTAGGGTTTGGGATGCTTTCATTTGTCACTAAAGATTTTGTTATAAACAAAAAAGTTTCTATGAATATGTGTGGAAAGTGAATAAAAAGGTTTCAACTACCTTCAAAACTATTTGGGAGTTTTTCCAAAGCACTGTTCCAGAATACCTGTGTGCAGTATTTGTCTAGGCATTGTTCTTTCTATGAAGAGCTGGCTAGGTTTGGTACTTCTACAGCCTACGAAAAGCAAAGGGAAAATGAAGGCAGGTTAGAGAGTGTTCTCCAAGCTCTCACATAGACATTAATTCGCACCAGTACTGTTTTCTCAGTTATGGACACTTCTTCATTAAGGAATTGGTTGAGAGTTTGAGAAACAATTTTTCACTCGCTAATAATCTGCAACCAGTTTCTAGCCAGTTATCTAGAGGTGAAGAGGTGACAAATTTAATCTCCTAGTGGTAATGGAAAGTACTCTGACTTTTGTATACTAAGGAGATATCCAGTACACCGCTACAGTTGAGAACATTACCCGGTTATGTGGGGGTTGCGAGCCGCCCCGACCCCTGCTGCAGGCGGCCCCAATCCTGGTCCCCTGCAGCTGTAGGCGGCCCGTGCCCCTACTGTGGCGGGCTGCCAGTGCCCCCCCCCCCAGCTCCCAGCACCTCCGCAAGCCTGGCCCCGGTGGGCTCCTGATGTATCTTCCTCTTCCCCCCCCCCCGCCCCCCGGAGCCCGGCTGTGGTGGCGACGGGCTCCCAGCGCCCCCATGAGCTCAGCCACCAGTGGGGCTCCTAGCACCTCCCCTCCAGCCTGGCCCCAGTGGACTCCCAGCGCCCCCGTGAGCCCGGCCCCAGCAGACCCCTGGCGCCCCCTCCCCCAGCCCAGCCCCAGTGCACTCTCATCACCGCTCTCACCCAGTCAGTCCCCGGCGGGCTCCCGATGCCCCCCTCCCCCCATGAGCCCGGCCCTGGGGGGGCTGCTGGTACCCCCCAGCCTGGCCCCAGGGGGCTGCTGTAACCCCCCCAATCCCAGTCTGGCCCCTGCCATGGTGGGCTGCAGGCACCCCTTCCCCTCCCGGAGCCCAGCCCCTGCCCTGGCAGGCTGCAGGCACCACCCCACCACTGAGCATGGCCCCTGCCCCAGGGGGCTGCCAACAGCCCCCCCCCCCAGCCTAACCCTGAAGGGGGGTCACGCTTAGAGGACTGGTGTCTAAAAAGGGTCACCAATACAAAAAGTTTGAGAACCACTGGTTTAGAAGGAGTTTGTTAGTGATTATTCGGGTAAGATTGTGCTAATCTACGATGTTAGCTCAAATGGGCTCCTATGCGACGAAAAAGTCAATAGTATTTAGTTAGTGCATGATGGTAAGTTTTGTCCCTAATGGGATTCTGTAGTTTAAATGGGGGAGAAAATGGTGTGTGACACTGATTTGAGACCATTGTGATGTGTGTGCTGAAGCAGAGTTCCCTGCCTGTGAATCAGGCAATTGTTGCAAAGGAGCCCTGTGGCTAGCACTCCATGCTAGAGCACTGGGTTGAGTTCACAGACCCAGTATCTTGCATCCTGTGGCAGATGTTCCAAGTTTAAACCTTTCTCTCCTCTCCGTAAATACCATGGGATCTTTAATCTGACCGCAAGCAGTTAGAACCCGGGTTTTGCATCCCATACAAAAGGCAGCACAGACCCTTTCCCCCAGTCTCCAGCATCTGGTGTGGCTGGTGCCAGAGGCAGGATCCCAGACTTGATGGACCCGTGGTCTGTTCTGCTACAGCAGTTCCTGTATTCCTGTGTAACACTGCCCTTTTTGTTTTAACCGCTGCGTCCGTCTCTCCCTTGCAGCCTGATGGAGCTGGAGAAGGAAGTTAACAACATAAAGACTGGATTGAAAGCCGTTGAGGTTGTAAGTATGTCAAGATTTCCAGATCTCCACACTAAAAATGTCCCCCTTGGGATCCGGGCACTATATCTTCAACGAGAGAAGAAGGGGGCTTTTCTTTTCTCATTAAGCACAATGCGTTCACCGGGAAAAACAAATAAAAGCTGGTCCTGCAAAGCTCCTGCTGATGATCCTAACAGATTTTGGCCTTAAAGGCTCGTTTGATCTTGGTCCAGAGATCAAGAGACAGTTTGACAAATGGTGCAGACACCAAAAAATGAAATAAACCTCTTTGCTTTTTGTGGAGGAATCACTGGTTGCTTAGCAGGTGTCTTGCATGCCCCCCTGGGACAGGAGTAAATAGGTGGGGAATAGACTACATGTTAGGCAATTCTAGCCTGCCACAGCTCCCTGACTGGGAGAAGAAAGGCATGGACTAGACCAAGGGGACCAGCATGAAATGTTACACACACAAGCTGTACGACCACATGCACTGGCATTTCTTCCCACTGTTGCTGAAAGTCTCCAAAGCTGGACTTCTGCGGCCTTTGTTTCCTCAACTACTGGTTACGTTTTGCAGAGCGCACTCGCAAAACAGATTAATGAAAGGTGTTGTGTTTGGATGAAGCAGCCCTTCCACCCGAGGTATTCCATCACAGGGGCTAAAGCTGAGGCATTGGTGTAAAATTTAAATGATTCCTGGGTTCAGCTTTTTATGTCAGCACATGGTTCCTCCACCTAGAAATCCCCAGAAACATCAACAATACCTACTCCCCATGAGGGCATTTGCAGAATGAGTAGAAATCAGGAGGCAGCTAACAAGTGATATCCATTAAAGTGGCATATTAAGGAAGGGTGAGGGAAGAGTAAGGAGCTTGGGAATTGGAGGTTAGAGTACATAGTAAAAAGAAAGGGAATAATTCAACAGTAAATCCAAATTACATAGCTGCAAATAACTCTCCATCCACAAGGGTCACTTTGCAAGGAAATCAATGTGATTTAACATGAACATCCTCAAATTCCTTATGGAGAAACCTGAGAGGCCACACCTTTCATTTCAATTTGTAGAATTCTGTAGGATGGTTCAGAAAACCTGTGTAAAGAATCCCATTCTCTATTCATTCCTGTAGGTTTGTAGAGTAATTTCTATAGAATTTCAGTTTCTTTCATCAAAGCTAGCTCTGGTATGTCTGCAAACACGCCTCCCTATTGTGGTGTAGACATACCCTCTGTCATCCTGAGGCAGCACGGTGTAGTCTGTCTGTTGGACTGAGTTTAGGCCTTGGAGCCAGAAACTCTTGTTTTTTAATCTTGGCTCTGCCACTGCCTTTGTGTGGCCTTCAATGAGTCACTTAACCTTTCTACCTCCCATCTGTGAAATGAGGATTCTAATTCTTACCTACCACAGGGTGTTCGGAGGGTTAGCTAGCTAACGTTTGCATAGAGCTTTGAAAATGTAAAGTCCTATATAAGTGCCAAGTCTTACTGTTGTTATATCCTCTCTTGCCTAAGTTCATTTAACAGCTGCATGGCTGCATATCCCCCCTTCCTTCTCCCTGGATTTGCAAGCCATGAATCCTACGCTCACTGTGTCCTCTGCTGACTGTGGGACATAAGAGCAATTACACCATTAAATAGCGGTAAAAGACCGCATTTGAGATGTTTGAGACGCAATGAGATCCTTGCTGTGTTTAGCTGTCTGTAACCTTTTCAGTCCTGGTTATCAGCGTAAGGCCGGTTTGCACTAACTTCCCACCCTTTCGGTGCCCTGTTATCTTTAGGATGAGGCGCTTGGCTTGGTTTTAAAATATGTCCATGTAATGCTAGTGGAAGGTTCCAGACTGGCATCCTGGAGACCTCACGTAGCCACTCAACCAGTGCAATAACCACTCATAGAAATGCAAGCTTTTCCCACGCAGCCCTGCCAGTGTACTTTCACCCTAGCCCCTAGAGACCCTCCCTCTCTAGACATCAGAGCAGGGCTCAGTCTTCATTGCCGATTCATTTGTTGGCCTCTGACTTGAGATTGCTAACAAAGGGGCTAACTGGTGGCAAGTGTGATGTCTGATTCAGACACCTCTCTGTAAGGAGCTTGAATGAGACCCACCTCTCACTTCTTATATGTCGTCAAACAGCCAGCAGAGGGTAATGACTTTTATCCTCGTTTTCCCCTGGGGAGGATTTGAATTGGTGATCAGGGAGGCGGAGGAGGGCTGTGTCCTATTAACGCTCCCCGGAGCCATCCTACTAGCGTCAGTGAGTCATCATCAGTTCCACCGGGATGAAAAGCTCCAGACCCAGTGTGGCTTATTGGGTCAAGAGGAAGGACTGGTAACAGAGGCTGCTGCTATGGGTGGGTGTTTGGAGATCAGAAGCACCTGTAAAAGGAACACTGACATGGGATCCATGGTTTGAAGGGAGCCCCACTTATGGCTGATTCAGGCAATTCCCTCCTTGAAATGCAGGCACCTGCTTCATTTGGTTTTCTATTTGTGGGTTGTTTGTCCTCTTGTCCTTCCACTTCACCTCTGCTTTTCCATATGTGGACTTCTGGGGCAAAATCTCCTTCCCATTCAGTCACCATCCCCCTCTTCCTCCACCCCCCACCTTGCATGATGGTTTTCCATCTGGGCTGCCAGCACCGTCCAGTCTCTCTCCTTTTACATTTTTTGGCACGGAAAATACAACACTAAAGCAACAATAGAAGATCATTGTCAGGTGTGGGGGAGAAGGTGCAACTTTTGGTGACCTTCCAAAGTGTTCTCACCACAATCCTGGCTCCACTGATTGAGAAGATTCTTCAAGGCCCCATAAGAACAGAAGACTAAAAATAGTTTCACAGTCAGCGACTCTTAAAGGTACTTGTAACCCTACGTTTCCCCAGGTTTGCACTATGATTTAAAAATGGGACATAGCTCTTTATTGCTCAGTCCAGCTTTTGGAAATCACACAACTGAAGACACATCCAGCCACTGCTTATCATGCAGGATACACTGGAGATTAAATTTGTAAATTTCAATTGGCATTTCTGGGCCTCCATCAATAAGCAGCCATGATGCTGAAAAGGTGCCCAAGGGAAGCGGTTCCAGACTGCATATACAAACTCTTGTGCTGAAGACTGGGGATTGGTTTCCATCCAGCTGAAGTGGTGGCTCAGCCATTGGCAGGAGAGCTTTCATGTCTAAGCATGTACGTTTTGATCAAATACTCCATAATTAAACATTTTTCTTCTGACTGTGAAACCAGTACCCCAGCTATATGGGAAATGCTTCCTGCTTCTGACACTGAGATCCCCTCCCTTTGCTATCGGAAGCAAGGAGATCCCCTCCCTTTGCTCCAGGAAGCAAGGAAGTACTATTATCCCCATTTTACAACTGTGGAACTAAGGCATGGAGAGGCTAAGTGACTTGCCCAAGGTCACATAGGGGAAGTCTGTGGCAGAGCAAGGACTTAAATAAGGGTCTCCCAAGTCCTAGGCTAGTGCTCTAACCAGTGGGTCAGAAAATTTCCCTGATCATCCTTTTGGGCTGATTTTTTTTAAAAAAACAACAAAACACAATCCTTCACCTCGGATGATAGAAATACTGCACTATCCCAGAGTAAAAGCCCAAATCCTGGCACCTCAGTTGTGTTTGGTAAAACTTTTAAAAATAAGACCAAGGCAAACACCCATGATTGTATTTACGCCACATGGCCAGACAACTCCGTGTCTGAACACTAGCAAGGCTTTGAGATCTTTGTATTAAAGATGTTATTGAAGAGCAAAGTATCTTGCAGATATTAATTAGGGACAAATGCCGGCAAGCCTCAAAATGCCCCTGTGAGCTAGGGACAGCACAGCCCTTCCTCGCTGCCTTAGAACCAGTGCATTCAGCAGCGCTCTGGAAGATATTTTCTGCCATTAACCCAGCTCCAGAACAGGACAGCTTCCTGAAAGGCTTTCCCGGTGATCCGCAGTACCACTTGCACTATTAAATAAATCAGCATTTACTTGTAGTTATCCCACAGTGTTCTCTGCGTTCGTTATTTCCCATTCTAAGTATAAGAAAAACCGTAGTGTCTCCGCTATGTGGCACTTAGAAACTAAAGGTGCCTTAGCAATACAATCAATTAGATGGATAGTGAGCAACTCTTGTTACTATTGCAGGATCCAGGAGACAACAAGTAAGAATTGCCTCCATCTCAGATTCTGCCTTTGAGTAGGTGAAAGCAGAGGTTGGGGGTGGTTCTGAGCTGTAGTTGCTGATGGGTTTATAGGGGGAGAGCCCATGCTCTGTGTTAACTGAAACAACTGAACTTACTCAGCCCCATTCTTCTCACTGAGGAGCCATTGCTGGCTGCCAGTCCACGCTTCTGACTTCTTCTCTTCCAGGAACTGGACTACCAGAAGAGACGCATGCGGGAAGCAGGGGACAGGTTTGTGCCTGTCATGAGTGACTTCATCACTGTGGCCAGTTTCAGCTTCTCGGAGCTAGAAGACCTTCTGACCGAGGCTAGAGACAAGGTAGGAAAACCCCTGAAAGTTCTTGACTGGAACCTGCACCTTTCAGCCACAGCAGCTTTCAGACCCACCTTCTGTGGCTCATCACTGACCCTGACAGCTAGGAAGCTCATTTCTTTTGCTTCCTTAGGATCCTGATGAGTGGGCTTAGTGAGAGCAAGGGGCAAACTATGTACCCAATATTTCTCTGTGTAGGAGGAGGGAGGGAAATCCCCTAACCAGCAGACACAGCTACGTCTTTCCTTCCCCCATGTCATGTATCTTTTTCCCAGAGAAAAGTACCGGAATGGCAGCCCTGGGGACTGAAGTCCTCTACTCCCTAGAGGTGGGCCATGGGGGTAGTACTCAGGCATAGGCTAAGTCTAGGTTCGGCCTCAGGTTCCTGGATGAATCTGGGGCAGAGTCTGAACTTGCAAGCAGCTCTTAAGAGATTTTGGCATCTTTGGTCAGTATCTCCTGGAGAATAGAAACTGGCCTCTGGAGCTGAAATGGAAGCAGCCAATTAAGATGCTGCGACACTAATCAGGGCAAGGTGAGGTGGGAGGCAATGTTCTGACATTCAAAGAGTTTCAGATTAAAGGTGGTGATTTTGGTCTCTATCCCAATCACTGAACGGATACAACCTAGATCCCCTCCTAGCTTCTGCCCATCGACTTTTTCTCTAGAGCTTATTGATGTGTATAGAGAGGAATGGCAACGGTGTTTTTTGTGACATGGCATTAGGAAATACTGTGTTATTGGGAGTGCTGCCTTTTGGGTGAGAGATCAGAAGCACACTCTCCCTTGGTTCTGAAAGCTCCCACGGCACGTTTTTCAAGAATAGCGTTGTTAGATGTGGTCTCCTGGCAAAACTTAGCTAAATTCTACTGATGTAACAGTGGGAGATGTAAACATCTGCAAGAAATGTTGGGATCCTTCCCGTTAAATGGTACCATAAATGTATCCGTATTCAGTTATTATTGTCATCAGCTCACACTTGCTTCTGTGAAAAAATCTAGTAAGGGAAGTGTAGACCTCTGAAGCGGTGCCAGCTCTTTGCTGATGACTAGAAGCTGGCATTAATCCCCCCGTCTTCTAGTTGAATGGGAAAGAACATGTGTGAAAAGCTCATAAGGATATGAAAATATTTAAAAGAGAACAAGTCCTAAAATAAACAGCATGTAATGGCAACGCTGTAAAACTTTGCCATTGGCTGGTATGTTAAAAGCAGTTGGCTGTCCAAAGTGAACAAGTTATTTCCTTTGGACCAGTTCGTTTCCATTGCTGGTGTCAGTAGCTTGCAGTGAGAGATGTGAGGGGACAAGCTGAACTGTGACTAAAATATCTGTCACTGGGTTGCCAGGCCTCCTGGTTTTCAGAAGACCAGCATGATGCTGGAGGAGGATCAGGACAAGAGTGTCCTGTCACCATGCGGTGCTATCGCTCTGACATAACATTTCATCACAATGAGGATGACTTGGCTTTTCAAAGGTGCATTGCTTGCCTTGGCCCTTGTCATAGAAATCATAACGAGCTTGTTGGTTGGTTATGGCAAAAATTGAACAAAAGTCCTCATTTGGCTCTGATCGCAAGGGATGGGTGGCTTATGTTCCAGCCCCTCCACTTCTGTTGTAGTATGGCTTCCCGAAGAGAACGCCCATTCTGAGGGGGGGTATTTTGGACCTCTGCCTTTTGTTCTTGTCTGGGATCAAAAAACTACATAGGTGAAGAAAAGAGCGGCTGGAAGGGAGGCAAGAAGTAAGTAGACATTTCAACCCTCAAGAAGACTGGTTCAGTTCAGTATAAATTTCAAGTATGAGTTTTGGGTCGGTTCATACAGTATCCAAACCATTTTACCTATCTTTATAAATGTCCTTTGTCCTCCCCCCGCTTATACCTGACATAGCACAGAAGAGGTACGGTCTGTTGACATGCACTGACAGGCAGAGGTGGTTTATTTGAGGTCAGTAGTGGGTTAAACACACCAAATCATTCACGCTGAGGCACAGATACAACTTTCCCTTGATTGGGCTAGGGCAGGAAAAAGGGGATCCTGTTGCTTTAAGGATAATTGGAGCGTCTCCCCGCAACCGGACCAGTATGTCTGGAACTTGTTGCACACGTTTTTTGACATTTGCCAACATAAAGCATTTAACAAGAGAAGTTTTATTTTAATGACTCTAACATACTTAGGAAACCTCTCCCCCATTCCCTTCTCCTAACACACCCCTACTATTCTTGAACACATGCCTTTCCAGCTTCTGCTAAATCTAGAGCTTTGGTTCTCCCACTGGCATTGAGCGGTCTTGGACTCCTAAAAGAGAACTCTCTGTCCTTACCAGTCCTGTGCTATTTCTCATGTTCGCTGCTTTTTTTTTTTTTTCCTTTCCTCCTGCTCCTTTTTCAAAACTGGAAATTCTCAACAAACCAGATGTTCTTCCTGGAGCCCATAACAGCTCCCATGCTCAATGGGCTCTCTGTGTTTGCTGAATCGTGAGCTCTGTCCCGGTCTGCCATGGAAACTGCTACTACAACTGCCCAGCAAAAGTAGGACACAACACACACAGCTCTCACTATCCTGTTCCTTTTGATTTCTAGAAATGAAATAGGGAGTGGGGGGTGAGGGGGCAAAGGACTTTAAAAAAAACCCTAATGAGCCCTGGAAGAAATGGTCTGGCTCACTGATTTTAATAACAAAGTCCTGGTTTTAACAGCTGGGATTGAATATCATTCTAAATATAGTACTGGCTAATTGATTGCCAGGAGTTAGGCAGAGCCATCTTTCCTGCGCTTGGATTTAAAACAATACGAAGTATCTTTTCAAATGCGAGAAGTGATTTTTAAGTGTCTTTAGTGCTGGCAAAATGTGCTCTATATTTATGTAGATTTATATAAGAAATCCACTCCAAAAGAGCACTACAAACCTTTGCTCCTCTCTGCTTCTTCAATATTTGTTAAGAAGAGACAACTCCCAGTAGTCTCTCTTCAGCTATTAATCAGCAGAGCGGCAACCAACAATGATCCGGCAGCAAAAGCTCCTACTGAAGCTTTCCCATTTCCTCACTACTAAGAGATACAAAAGGCCTTACAGTCTCTCCTGGAGGGCCATGGACTCAAGCTATTTGGGACTAAAGACAGGGAAAGAATTCCCAAGCTGAAGGTCCTTTGTGGAGAGCATCCTGCCTGCAGCCTTCATTCTCTTACACCAGTGGGGCTTGCAGCTCAATACCTCCACTGAACCCATCATGGCAGTATGACATGGACATTCCAAGAGGCATGGACAGATGCCAAAGCTTGCCATCCCAAACAGAGCCATTTGGTAAGTAAATTATCTACCTGACCTACACTAAATTAGAAATTAAGATGGCCCAGGACAAGTTATCTAATGTGTCAAAAATGCTCATAGTGTCTATATTGCATGAGCAGGGTTGCTATTGGCTACCATGGAGCTAGCTCAAATATCCTTTATAATCAGTAGGTTTCAAGGCGACATAGGGCCCCGTCAAACCTCTGTGGAGATCCATGAGAGTCTTTCCACTGACGGGCCTATAAAGAGCAGAGTCGCATTTAGTTGAACTGCCTTGCTGCAGAATTGGAATTTTAGTTGCAACAACTTTGGTATTGCTTGACTGGGGTAGTCTGGTAAATTTTGCTCAGAGCAGGTGCTGTAATTGACTCATTCTTCCCATTGCTAGTCCCTCAGTAATGTTTGGAGACACCAGGAAGGATTGTCATCCTTGCTGTTTTATTTCTCCTGTACAGGCCCCATCTTCTCCTCCCACCTCCCTGTTCGTATTGCTTCCAATGGCATCTCTGCAGCCACGTGATGTGTCATTGGCGGGCACAGCTGCGAGCATGTGCTACCATCCCATTTTCCACCTCCTTTTTGAAACAACTTTTTAAAATAAACAACTGTCTAAACCATTTGCTTTGGCAAAAAGAGGAATTCAGTGGAAAGTTTGGCAGAGGGAGGAGAGTTGGCAATGAGCTACAGACTTGTTATATCGTGAGATATATACCAGCCCATGTTATAATCCTCCCTCCACCCAAAAACCCACATTTTCCATCTTGCTTTGCCCATGTATCCTCCCCCATATGGCTTAAGTAATAAGCAAGTTTCTATCCATGTTCCAATATTTGACATCTCAGAACATCACAAAATAATATAATGCTTAATACTTGCATAATGATTTTTGTATATGGATTTCAAAGCACTTTATGAAAGAGGCTACCATAAGAACCCTTGTCCTCGTCACAAAAAGAAGCTGAGTCAAAGAAGTTCAGGGTATGTTTACAATAGAATAAGAGATCCATGGCTGGCCCAGGTTTGCTGACTCGAACTCACAGGTCCCAGAGCCTACGCTCCAGCCCAAGTCCAAACCTCTACACTCCTAACCAGCCCCTTAGCCCTACTCTGTTGACCTGGGCCAGTGGTGGGTATTTAACTGCTGTGTAGATGTACCCTAAGTGGCTTGCCCAGGGTCACCAAAGGCATCAGGGGCAGAGTCAGGAATAGAACTCGGGCGTTCTGATTCCCAGAGCAGGCCTGTCTGCTGGAGCAGTCTGGCTGTTTGTGAGTTCAGCCTGTTCAGCAGTCTGATCAGTTATGATGTCTGCTCATGAGGACTTGAGATGTAGTTCTAACCCCAAAGATGTCACTTACAGTAGCATAGCACCTTCTTGCAGCATGGGGGAGGGAGGGAGGGACCGATTCAGAGAGAAGAGTGCCACCTGCCAAATGACCAGCAATACTTTCTGCAGCATACAGTGTTTTCAGTAGAGGGCTCTCACTCTTTCATTCTAGTTATGGGCAGGGCTGATGCTACTTATTATGCTAGAAACATTGACAAGATCATAAGAGGAAGTGATACAGGATCAATCCATTTATTTATGTACGTCGATGAGAATGCAGCATTATGCCTGTCAGCAATCCACAATTACCTGTGACAAATAGGGCCCTAATGATGAAGGCTTGATGGCACCTCAGGGAAAGTTCATTTATCCATGAGAAAAGGGGGAAGGAGGTTCATGGGAAAACCCATTTCAAGTCTCTGTGCCCACTGTAGAGGGGGCTAAATGAAGGAGACACCTGTAGTACAGAATAAGCTCATGGAGTGTCTCTGAGATGTGGACTGAGATTGAAACAAGGAGGCATGAAATGCAGCTGATCTGTCTTGGTCGCTAGGGTGCGTGTAATTCACTATTTCAAATAAGATTGTGTCAATTCTTGTAAGGCCAACAGCTATTGTAAAGAATTGTGACAGCTCAGAAGCACAAAGCAGGCTCTGCCTGAGGGGCGCACACATGCAGAGTTAATGGGCAACTAGCCAGGCAATCAGAAATTTCCACTTCAACAAGGAGGCCCATTGAGTGGTAATCACCCAGCACTGTGATCCTGACCATTTTATTCTTCAAAGCCGTTGTTAAGGCAAAGGCTGTGGCAATGCATCACATGCTGCTCATGCACTGTAGGGTGGGCACTGGGAAAGTAATGTTTTTATAGTGGAGTGTCTTGGGTGGAGTTGGTAAGTTCTGAGAAGCACGTGTTGCAAAACTGATTCAGTTGGTAGATAGGTAAAGTCCTAAAATAGAGGGGTGTGTTGGAATTTAAAGGGTATGCAGACAACATGAGGTTTCCTTAGCATCCCATCTTCCGTGATACATGCGTTTATAGAGTACTCTACAGCTATTAACTAACTAATCCTTGCAACTCCCCTAGGAAGTAGAGGATAGGGCTCGCTATCCTCATGTACAGCATGGGGAAACTGAAGTACAGACAGGACAGTGACTAGCACAGGGGTAGTCAATTATTTTTTGTCAAGATCCAAATTTCTTGGTCAAGGTATAGTTAAGGTCCACACTCCAGAGAAGAAAATAATAAAAAAATAAGTGAATAAGATTTTTGGGGTCCATTCAAAAGCATCCAACAGTCTGGATTTGTCCTGAGCTCCATATATTGACTACTGCTGGACTAACAGAAGGTCATATCAGTGGCAGAGTGGGGTCTGGAATACATTCTTCTGGTCCATAACCCTCTGCTCCAACTACTTTTTTTTCCTGTGTGGGAACCGGAGAGAAAACTAATTAAGTAAACCATAATTTTGTTTCATAGTTTTACTTTTCATACTCTTGTGACTGGTATGTTTCTACCTTTCATATTTCATTGCTTTACAGTAAGCAAATTTGGCATCATGAGGTGTCATCCAGCGCAGTCCTTCCTCAATGTCACTTCAAAATCTAGAACCACTTATTCCTAAAACCCTCTGACAGTTATTCATTAACAAGAGTATTGTGCCTTTAAGGAGACAGTGGAACTCTGTGACTCCATGTAGTGGGAGGAGCAATGACCAGAGCATTTCCGCTGATACTTCTGACTGCCATTTGCCCAGCGGCACTCATGGAGTGTAGTGTGTGTGCATGCAGGTTCCCTCCTTTTGGGGGAATTGAGACTGTCACTTGGGAACTACACACGTTATACGTAGGTAGGATTCAAGAGGCCCAGGGAAGAGCCAGGTCTTTTGAGAGTCCCAATAAAAGGACTAGGCAATACTTATGTACTCTGTGGGATTGCCCCTCCATTGGTTTAACCCAGTTTAGTATTTGTGTACCATTCACCTTTCCAAAGTTCTATAATCCAAAGTAATATTAGGATTAGTTCCATTTCTTCACTGGTACTGCCATCCCTACCCACAAGAACTCCGGTGTCAAAAACTGACTGTGGCTAGATGTAATGACTGCCCGTTGTGTGGTGTGGCCAGGGACTAAACCCAGGATCTCCAGTGGCAAGAGCACAAGCTTCTGCCACTTGATCTAACAGAGCAACTCTTCCTGCTAGCAGCAGTAATAACCTCTTATCCTTTGTGAACTAGATACTAGCGAGAAACCGTAGAGAGTTGAGAATTTGGATTCTGGCCCGCCTTTTGAGTAAATAAGAGTCATTCTGGCAAATTTTGTGGGAGTTCAAAGGGCAGGAAATTGTGTAGAACAAGAGAGTGACCGTTTTTGTGCATGTTTCATGTGGGCAAGGAATGTTGCTGGTCTTAATTTGTGCCTTACTTTTTAGTTCCCTGC
Source organism: Sternotherus odoratus (assembly GCA_032164245.1). Classification (NCBI taxonomy): domain Eukaryota; kingdom Metazoa; phylum Chordata; order Testudines; family Kinosternidae; genus Sternotherus; species Sternotherus odoratus. Next base: position 123,043,448 of record JAVMKO010000003.1, read on the forward strand.
AAAGCATGGTAATGAGTTAAATGGCAGTGAATCCCTGACTAGGTCTGTCCCCTGCGGGCGTAGAATGTTCTGGGCTCTTTGTTCTGTGCGCGATGGCAGTGTCTGTGCACTACAGAGGTCTTCCCTCTTTCTTCTCCTCTCCCCCCACTGCCCTTGGCTGATTGGCCTCTAATGGTAAAGAGAGAGAACTAAGCAAAGGAATCTTCTTGTTCAGGTTCCAAAGGGGCTGTCTCTACAACCTTGGGGAAGGGCCGGAGTTCCCAGCAGTCAAAACATATAATGCTTGCTCTCCACTGTAATTTTCTAAATATATATGTCCAGAGATGGGGGTTAAACTCAACACAACAGGCATCCATTGCTAGCCTGCATATGCACCCTACAGTCTCTGATTCTCAGCTGTTGCTATGCCTCCTTTGACTCCAGTCATGCTCGCAACTTGTGTTGCTTGCAGCAAACTTTGTTTAATGTCAGCTACTCTGAATTTGTTTGTTTGGGGGTCTTTGCCAAAAATAAATTGTTTAACAGAACTAGACTGTTGCTGCAAATTGCTTTGCACGAGCCTGGCAGGAAGAGCAAAGAAGAGGGATTGTGGGGAGAATCACAAAAGTTCCCAGGCAGTGCCAGAAAGAAACTGTTCCTTCATCCATTTTTGTTCAGGGATTTCTTTCCCCTTGGGTGCAGGTTGGGGGGTGTTGCTTATGCTGTTCCTCTCCCAATGTCTGTCCTTGTGCTGCTATCAGAGTTGCAGGGGCTTTTGAGGCTGGATCCCAGAGTTTCTCGCTCATTTCTTGTTTGGGATACAAACTGCACAGCTCCTGGTCTCTCTCATGCTCTATAAAATCACTCAAGTGGGGAATGGGCAGCTAGGTTGTCACCCCATGGACCAGGACCGTCATTGTTTGTATTTGGCATGCACCTGAAGCACTTTTCAGTGATCCAAACACAGTGAATCTATAGCCAGCAGGAGTCATGGTGTGATTTGTGGGAGGTGTGTCGAGGGGGAGAGTATGGACATCTACACTGAGGGAGTGTGTGGATCTGTGTGTGTGTTGGCTGAGAGTGCTTATGGGTGCTAGTGTGTGCATGGATCAGTGTTGAGGAGCAAGAGTACCATTGAGAGAGCGTATGGCTCTGTGTGCGTATTGGCGGCAGAGCATGTGGATGGGTGCGTGCAAGTTTATGGCTGTGTGTGTGTGTGTGTGTACGTACTGGTAATGGCGTGTCTGTGTCAGGGCTGCAGGACTCATGACCCAGAGCCAGTCTTTGCTGTGACTTCACCACAGCCAGATCAAGGCTGCCCTGTGACTGAAGTCCTGCCAGTTGGCAGCCTCCAAATGCTTCCTATAGCCTCAGCATTCGCCTTGTAAAATAAAGGCCACTTCTGACGTTTCTGCTCTTTTAAGTCCGCCTGGGAGCGCTGGCTGCTTTCCTTAACCTCCTCTCCTGCCCTGTCTGTCGGCAGCCTGGTTTCTGCCAGGCAACACCCTTTGTTTGCTCAGCGGTCTCCACAGTGAAGGATTACAATGCAAGAGGCCAGTGACGGAACAGGCTGTCATGTTGCGGCAGGAGTCTCTTAACCATGGCCACGTTATCGATTGACCCAGAGGGCAGAGGTGGGTGGGGGAGGCTCATTTGACCAGGTACAGTTTAGCTCTCATTCCCTCATTGGTTACAGCAATGGCTCCCAAACTTTAACAACTTGTGAACCCCTTTCATTACAACATCAAGTCTCGCGAACCCCTTCCTAAAAATGAATATTTTGAGGGATTTTCTCCTTTACCTGCATATAAATAACAGCAGCAATTTTGGAAATCTAAAATTTCTTTGACATGCTTATTACACACTATTTATTTATTTATTTATTACGGTATTTTTATTAACTATGAAAATGGCAACACTCTTCCAAGAACTCACTTTCATAGCTTGTGTCACTTTGAATAAGCCTGTTTATAAGACACGGCTCCTCATCAAGGAGTATCAGATGTGAAATAGCATGAAGGTATTTAAGAACCCAACTCGGAGTTCCTCCTACAGAAGCGTTCAGGTCTTGAGCAGCCCAGGCAAACAACGTACGTTACAACAAAGCTTAAATTTGCTTTTCAAAATAATTTTAAGAACGACACTAGCTGTCTATTTAATTTTAAAAATAGCAAAAAATATCCACCTCTCTTTCCAATTCTTATAAGGAGTGTTGAAGTTTAAATCTCCTCAGTGTGACACAGATGCTTGCTTTGATCTGTTTAGCTCTTGGAAGTTCAGGGGCTCCGGGCTCCTGGCCCCATGTTGCCCGGGGTCCCTAGGGACAACTGTCTGACATTCGGGATTTTTTTTCCTGAGAATCCCCTGTAGCATTTCACAAACCCCAGTTTGGGAACCCCTGGGTTACAGTGCTGATGCTGAGGTGTGGCTGGACAGCTGCTCTCCCAAATAACTCTGTGACCCTTAGGCACTAGGCTTTTTTCTTTTTTACATTGATACTTAAGTGGTGCACTCCAAATCTGTCTGCAAATGCCAACTGGCTAGTTAGGGGAGCATCTTCTTCAGGGGAGACCTCGGGGAAAGATCCAGTGGCCTTTCCTTAACCAGCAGGGGAGTGTGGAGGCGATTTCCCATTGGCCACAAAAGAACCCAAAGGGGCTTGAGTGCTGTGCAAAGCCGTCTCTACCCTAGGCTTTATCTCCTTGTCCCCCTTGGCTAGCCCTTCTAATTGCCATGCTCGTGTTCTGTTCCTCTCCCTGTCTGACAGTACGCCAAGGCACTGAAGCATTTTGGAGAGAATGAGGGCAAGATGCAGCCAGATGAATTTTTTGGCATCTTCGACACCTTCCTGCAGTCATTCACAGAGGCCAAGCAAGATCTGGAGAATATGAGGAAGAAGAAAGAGGAGGAGGAGCGAAGGGCACGCATGGAGGCCATGGTGAGAACCTGGGGGAGGAGGCATGGGGGAGGGGAATGTCTTTCCTTGTTCTCAAGAGAGCAGGGGCCAAGTGAGATGATTCCGCTGCTCATGTTGCATCCCTGCCCCTGTTTCAGATACCTTCTCTGGCGGTCTCCTTTGCTCCCACAAGCCTGGCTCTCCGCCACCTGTCCCTCATTTCTCATCTCCTCTCCCAGCTGTCTGTCTCCCGCTCTCCGTCCTGCCAACGTGCTCTTGGCTGGGTGCTTTCCCTCCCCCTGCAGGCCTCGTTATTGACACTGAGTTCAGTCATTGGGCACAGACATCTGGTGGCTGCCTTGAGATCTCAGGGCTGACACGAGCGGGGGGCTTCCAGCCCCCAGGGATTGGTTCTGCGCTCTTTTCCCCAGAAGAAGTTGTGCTGGCCTGTCAAGCCAGGACACGCTTTCCCAGCCCCCAAACTGCCTTCTTGACATGTTGGTGGCCCCCTCCCCACACCTGGAGGACGCCATCCAGCCATTGGGCCGCCTCTCCCATGCACCTGGGGGATACCGTCCTGCTTTAGGGTCGATAGTCCTGTTCTGAAGCACTTGGAGGCAGATCCCACTCAGTCCTGCCAACTGGGATGCTTCTGTTCAGCCTGGATCATCATTTGTTCTGTGCCTGTCCCCGGACAGCGTGTTGTGACACAGGAGCACGCTGGCACCTGCCTTGCAGATACCAGCAGCATTTCCCCCTGGCTGCCCTCAGCGCCTTGGTTACTCAAGCTGCCTTCGGCCCTGACAGGGCTGGGAGAACGTGTGCATCGTTTTGATTCTCCTGCTGGAACTCCAGTGTGTGGGTCCCTGGGGACTGGGGTGAACTAACCTCGTTCCTGGGGCCTGAGAACAGCTCAGCACTCCTCTCCCTCCTTTTGTGCTGCTAGCCCTTTAACCCCAGCAGCTAGTGCAACCCAGGGCTTGCCTAGGAGGATAGCTGCTTTGAGCTCTTCTATTTTTTTTATTTTATGTAATTTCCCCCTCTGTTTGGCTTGGTTCAGAGGTGGAGGGAGAATTAAAGAGGAATCCCAGGACTGTCCTTGGAGTTGCCGTAGGAGGGGATTTAAAATGCCAGTACTTAGCATCGATGTATTAGTGCTTAGTATTTAAAAGTGAAGTGGTTCATTGTTAAAGTATGCGTATTGTAGGTTGGCAGCACTGAGATGCCTCAACAGCCTGGGATAGCAGGAGGGCTGTAGGTCAGGGGTTAGGGACATGGACAAAGCTGGGGGGGTGGGGAGGAGCCCAGGACCGGGAATAGTCAGGGGGCTGCAGGCCAAGAGTGTGGGGCACTGAGAAAGCTGTGTGGGGTCAGAACTGGAATAGCAGGGGATGTTACGCACTGCAATTGAGGTTTATTACCTGTGTAGGCTGGGGAAGGAGGAATATGTTTCCCCATGTCCCGTATTCAAACTTGATGGGATCCCTCTTTCCAGAAAATCTTTCCCTGTTGTAACCCACTTTGTTGAATGCCTCCCATCCACCACCATGCTTCAGGGAAGAGGTAGTGAATAAAACCCCTTCACTAACCTGGGGAAGGGTTGTAGTGGATAGATGGAGGTGGTACTCCTGCATCTCAAGGGCTGACCTAGGGAATGAGAGCATCACAGTTGGGACAGATCACCAGCCCTAAGCCAAGGAGCCAGCCAGTGCTGGGGAACTTAGTCGGACGTTAGCAAGACAAACTCATATGGCCAGAGCCCTGGCTGGTGTCACTCCAAGGAAGCAGGGTGTCACCCAGGGAAGAACTCGGCTAGTAAACTTTTAAAAAAATGTATCAACTCTTCTTTTCCATCGCTGATGCTGTTAGTTGACTTTCTGCATCTCCTTCAGGTTGGACAGTGCAATTTGGCTGGTCTACTTCATTTTCTGTTTATAATTGGTTTCTCTTTCTGGATCTTTATGTTGTCTTTGTGTTCCCTTCACTTTGAGACTGACTCCATCCCAATGCATATGTTTTGATTTGAATAACCATATTTCTATTCCTGTTTGGGGCCTAACCTTCATCTGTCTCTACTCTCTCCTCTTTTCACCTATGGGCTGGACTGTAACCTTCCAACCCAGTCTGAATAAGGTGTAGCATGTAGCTGCCACTGAGCAGGACATGAACCAGATTGTAACTCTGAGTTTGGTCTCTGCTTCTCCCTTGCTCCAGGAGGGAAGTATCTGCAAACTGTAAATTACTTGCTTCCCCCTTTAATGATGGGTTCAATGCAGGTCTGATGCATTATGGGGGCAAGAGGGGTAGACAAGGCTTCACCCACTCCTTACCCACCTGCACAGGAGAATAGAGGAGCAGCCCAGTATGGCTTCTATCCCCCCCCACAGGCTCAGGCATAGAGTTTGAGGGGCTTTCTTATGTCTCCTTTCTCCCCCCATGTGCAGCAGGGCTCACGACTGAGCCCCCGCTCTGTAATCTAGCTTTCCACATCATGCCAGTCACCGTGGTATCTTAGTGCCTGCTTGACAATGTCCCGTAACAATGCAATGTTCTGTCCAGCCCCAGCCAAGCCTAAACCCACGTGTCTTTCTCAACAGCTGAAAGAGCAGAGGGAGAAGGAGAGGCGACAAAAGAAAGCAAAGGCCGGCAGCATCTCAGAGGAGAGTGGGGAGTTCGACGACCTGGTGTCAGCCCTCCGGTCGGGCGAGGTCTTCGACAAAGACTTATCCAAGCTCAAGCGCAACCGTAAGCGTTCGGGGAACCAAGGCTTGGAGACAAGTCGGGAGCGGGCAGTGACCAAACTAAATTATTAACAACAAACGGAAGGAGGGGACATTTAAAAGAAAAAGAACCAACCCAAAGAAGATGATGACAAAGAACAAACCAAGGAAGATGAATGTGTGTGATGGCAATTGGCTGGTGGCTGCCCCCCAGGGCTCACCTAGCCCATGGCTAGAGACATTACCTTTTCATGACCAACTTTTCTCCCCTCCTGCCCCTCCTCCATGCGCCTAATGTGGAATGGCTGGAAAAGTGCCTCTCTGGAGTCAGTTGGGTTTGTGACTGGGCCATTTGGATCACTGGCCGATTTGCTTCTGGGAATCTTGCCTCCAAGCTCAGCAAAGGCCCACTGTTGACAACAGGAAGCACTTGGGCCTTGTGGACCACTCGGCAGCTGAGGGAAGATCATTCGCTGTGTGCCAAAGTACAAACAAGTAGCGTTCGCCGTCTGTCGAGACTAAGCAAGATCATTACGTCTCAGGCTGGCTCTGAACACACCTGACGCTTTCTCGGGATCTGGAGCAGCCTTCAGGAGTTTGCCATGGAGTTCCTTTCCAGAACTGGATTACAAAGAGTCATTGACTAGAGCATGAAAATGCTTTTGATCTCCTGTACTGTGTATTTTTATTTGTGCTTTTTGTGGCCTATAATAGCCAAAGCAAATGATGCTCGAAGGGGACGGATGGGGTCTGGAAATGAGATAGAGTCCAGGCTTGAAATCTAATAATCAGAATTGATAAAACCATTTACAAAACTGTTTTTGAATTCTTTTTTTAAAGCCTGTTGAAGCATCTAGGGATGTTCTAGAACCTGAAAAGTTGGGAGAGAGTGAAATACATGTTCTAGAATAGGTGCTCTGCGTTGGAGTCTAGAAAATGAACCCACATCTGATTGGGTCCGGATCCAGATGCTCTTAGACCCTACTGCCATTGCCATAGGGTAGAAGGGTAATAGCCACCAGTGCTGATAATTTCATACCACTTTTGCATCCTTTTGTTAGTGCAAACCAATGGACTTGGGAACTGTATGGGATCATCATAAGGTCCTAAATAAAGACAGTCAAATGGGGTCACTGACAATGGAAATGGGATGATTTTTTTTCCATTTGGTGCCAGCTACAACTTTATTGGAACGAACTAGAGCTTGCATCTAAGAAGCTGGCCTTCTCAGCAAACCCCTCGGGAACCATAAAACATCATAATATGTGAAGGAGAGCCATGTTACCCAGGATCTTTTCCACTTGGAAAGTGTTGCTCACAATGAAGGTGCCATAAACAAGACAGAAATTAATCAGGAGGACACAGATCTGAATGGGTCGAGGGCTTTGAAAAGTACAGTTAATAGGAATTTTTTTAATTAAAAAATAAAAATATAAAGCACACAGCGTAAAGCACACAGCCAAAACTAAACAAGCCAACAAGAAAGACCCTATTTTGTTGCTATTTCTGTTCACCTTCACGACTCTAGCAATGAGACTAGCTTCTGCAGGTTGTCACTTTTTTTTTTTTTTTTTTTTTTTTTTGTCGTAACCAAAAAGCTCACTTAAGGAAGACATCTTCCCAGGGAGAGAAAAAGGAAGAGAAAGAAGAGCATTCTGGATGTGATACTAGATGAGAGAAAGAGACCCATCCTCTGCAAAATATGCATTAAAAAACAAACAGCAGGAAATCTCACACAGAATCTGGAGGAAGTCAGAAACCGCTCAGTTTGTCACTTTAATTGCTTGGCTTTATTTTTCTCCAAATGTCACTTAATCTCAGGCTCCGCATTGAGTCTGCAGGACAAAACTCTGTGCCCCAGGCACACTGCCTGATCAGTATTATATTCAGACAACATCAGGGAAACACAATGTGGAGGTTCTCTGAACTCTTGGAAGGTTAAATAATTATGTAAACTATGGAGATAAGAAAAAAAAGTTTAAAACTGTAATGTTGTTTACTGTATTTTGAGTCTCCCACCCTAGAATTTCCCTACTGACGACATTCCAGACCACTGCACTGCTGCAGAATACTCATGGTGAAGAGCTGGTATCTTACAAGAGCTGCGTGCATTCTTCTTCAGTATTATCCCCCTTCCCCCTCGGTGATTAGCATTTAACAGAAAAGTCCCTCGTGGCAGACCCCAGACACCTTTTCGGAGAGAGATTTTGTATTTTCATACTGGGTTTTGAAAGTTTTTAAGAAAAAAATGCCCATTTTTAAGCAATATTTTAAACACTCCAAAATAGATTTTTTTTAAATGTCTTTTGTAAATTATATTCCCAAGATCCTTGCTGCCCCCGTACTAGATCAGTGCTCTATTCCAACACTATTTTTTTAAAGCATGACCTATAACCCACCCTGTGAGAGCCATGTGAGATTGCAATATGTGCCAAATTGGGATACAATTGACTGTAGTTTTTGGTAGTCTCCAAATTCCAAGTCTGAGATTTTTTTAGGATTATAAATATTGGGATTTTTTTTAACCTGTTTTATCTTCCCTGGGTTTAGTGCTCACCCACAAATTCAGTTTAGTACCAAGGTTAGATTTCAGCCCTGGTGTAAGCAAGTGTGACTCCATGGTTTCACTGGAGTTGTACCCTCTTGGATTCATCTTAGACTGGGGTCATTTTATAAGCAAAATTCAGCAGGGGTTGAAATATCAAAGAAAACTCAGCTCGGGAAGAGCCTTGAATTTGAGAGAGCATCTTCCCACCCTGTGGTTCTTTATCACCAGCAGGCTTGTGTTGGGCTTTCCGACACTCTAGTCACCTTGCAATGCCATGAATGTAGCAAAGGCAGAGAGAGGGAGGTTGTTACAAAGAAGCCCACTGTCCATTCATCAGGATTGCACAGCTCAGCCCAAGATTTGCAGAGATCTCTGTGCGAGAGAGTCAAAGGGAGCTGGTAAAATCTCCCAACTCCCAGACTGGTGCTCAAAGCACACTGGGTTGTATCAGGCAGCTTTGGGCCACACCGTGGACTCGGATTACTATGACTGAAAAGCCTACAGGAGCCCATATACACCTCCTAGATCTACTCCAGCTCCATTTTCTTAGCATCGTGTTTGAGTCGCTGATGCTGGATCAAGGCTGCTTTCTCCATCCTAAGGAGCTTTCAGCACATTCCCCTTCTCTGATCACCTGCCCCACAGCAAAATGTTCTTGGGAGGAGGCAGCCCCTGGCAAGGGCTTTGACACGCTTGCTTTGAGTCATGAAGGTTGGCAGCATTTCCTACCACTGACAGGTGGCAACAGGGAGAAAGGTCAGTTAACGTGTTTTCATGGTATGAGAAGTGGCTGGCCACATGGGATGGGAGGAGCCGCTGGCCCTGCCCTGGAAACCACCTTCATGCTGGGACCATGTTCCATCTTGATTGTAGACCTAGGGGTGCTGTGACTCCATGCAACTCCCTTGTGCCGTTTAAAACCAGTTCTCTGGAGAGCCACTAACTGGCTAAGGAAGGAAAATGAAGGTTGTACTGCCCTGCCTGGTCTTTGTTCTCAAGTGAATGAGTTTGTATTAGCAGGGCCCCACAATGCACAGGATATGGGCTGTGATCACCAACACAGTGACTGGTGCTCTGGAGCTCCGTCCTAGGTTTTTGATTGGTGGTTTTTTCCCTTGGCTGAGTCTAGGAGCCAGTGTTTCCCAAGGTTTGAAATAAGATGTCCCTTTCCCTTGAATAGGGGATACAAGTGTTGGGATTGAAGGGAGAGAGAGAATAGTTTAAATGAAGGCACTCAGTCTGCAATGCCCTCCCAATTTCCCATCTTCCCCAATCCCTGGGATCTGCTCCCCGATTTGAGACTTGCCCTGCAATGTCATAGGGGCTGTGCTGCTCCTGCCCCTCCCCCCTGTGCTCCTCTGCATCTTGGCTCATCCCAGGAGCTGTCCCGTTTCCACCTGCTCTGGTCCTAGCTCAACCCCGCCAGTCCACACTAGCACTCTTGCCATTGCAAGCGCCAGTGGAGCTGCACCAGGCTACAGCTATGGAAGAGTGTCCCTGAAATGTCAAGGTAGGTGCAGTCTCAGTGTTTCCCTTGTGGGAACCCAATGGCCTGTTCACCTTAAGGGTGAGCCCCGCACATCCGTGGACCTGCCCTTGATCTCACAGCTCCCGGATTTGCTGCTAGAGCCAAAACCTTCTCTGCAGTTGCCTTGGTAACCCCCAAGTGCCTCACTGCTGTCTAGGCTTTGCTCCACCCCCATCCCCACCCCCCACTGATACCTCCATGATCCTTCTGGGCAGGCATGTTTGTAGCATGCAGCTGGCCCTTTTGGCTCATTGTGGATGGAAGGAAAATGGGGAACAACACTTCAGTGGATTTGGACCTTCCTGTCTCCGACCATTCCATTCACCCTTCTACAGGAGCTACTCACACACAGCCCGGGTGGGGGTAACATGTTGGTAGGCAGAAAGCAGCCCACAGGAGGGCAGCTTCAAGTACCCCCTCTTTCTTACCTTAACCAAGGCACCTCCTGAAGCCTTCCCAGCAGCTCTTTCTAAATACTTAAACCCTACGCCAGCAAGGCATCCTTAGCCACTTTCCCAAAGACCTTCCTGCCAGGCCCAGAGGGATGCTGACAATGGGCCCGCTGTGCACCAGCAAATCCCAGGGAAGGGAAGGCAATTGGAAACAGAACAGGAAGACCAGGGCACGGGCAAGGTAAAGAGGACACGCTATCAGAAGAACCTATCTGGGGCAATTGACAGTAGAGCTGGGATTTGGTTAATTCAGAGTCACACTGGTGTAAACCTTGGCAGAGGTCTCAGGCAGTGAAAAGTCCCCCAGCCAGGGAACCAGGTTTCAGTGGCACAACGTAGCTTCAACCTCTTCTGCAATGGGGCAGCTGAAGAGGCCAGCCCGCCCCAAAAGTGGATAGGCTGAACAGACAGAGGTGTGTGCCGATTGGGTGCCCTCCTCGGTTCTTCCCACCAGCACAGCTCCTCTGGATCCACGGCAGAGATTTTAGCCCAACTGAAGGTAACGTTGCCTGTCCTCCTTTGAGCCAAGTCCCTCCCCTGGAGTCTCATCGCTACAGAAGAGTGTATTTTCTGTCTCCTTCAACCTGGCCCCCAGGGTCCAAGTCTATCCTTAATTACCCCTGTGCAAGCCCATTATTGTTAACAGGGTTGCCCCAGGTGGCCACAGAAAAGCTATTAGCACAAGTGCTTAGTCAAGTCCCTCCCTGGCGGTGTCTCCGGTTTGGGTCACACTTCTGAATCCGTCACATTTCCAGAGACCAGGATAATTCTCCTCAAAGCGGCTCCACAACATGGGAGCAGAAAGGCCAGTCCACGTTCTGCAGCTGACTGAAGATCCAGGCACTAAAACTGACCCTCATCCCCTCCTCCTCCCCACCCCACCCCAGTGGCAGCAGCAGGACTAGTGCTTAGTGGCTAGAGACTTCCCCAGGGGAAGATGGCTTGGGTGTTCTTCAGAAGCATTTCTGTTACGTGCTTGTGGTGTCCGAGGAAGGGAGAGAGGTTGTGAGGGGCCTTGTGGGAAGGATACGGGGTTGGTAATTTCCGTGAGGATCCGCCTCTTTGGAGGAATGTTTCCTCTCTTCAGGAGCACTCGCACTCTGAGCGGGGTTGTGGCGGGGGAGGCGTGTGTCCGAAGTGTCCTTGAGGGGAATGGAGACGGGTTGTACAGTTCATGATGTACATGATGTATGCAGTTTTGTTCTGGGTAATTTTTTTTTTATTTGGGTGAAATGTTTTTTAAAAGAATTAAGGTTTTTCAGAAGCTCTAGGGGGAAGCTGTAAATCTGACACCTCTATTTATTTTGCCTTATTTTAGTTGGCTATGTTTGCATGTATGCACCGCACTGCAGCAAAGACTATTGAGACTGTGCCAGGGCATTACACCAGCTAGCCGGTCTGCTTGGCAATTCTGGGCTGGGCTACATGTCATCAGTTGGGTGGGGGAAGGAAGGAAGGAGAAAGGGAGTGTTCCTTGGGGGTTTGTGTCCCCATTGGCCCATGCCTTCCTGAAAGCAGTGAGCTGGCCCCAATGATGTCGAACCCAGAAGAGCTTTTTCTTTTAGACCAGTGACAGATCTGTTATTTTTGCACAATGTGATTTTATTTTATCCCAATTCCGAGCAGTGGGCCAAAGGTATTCGCACTCTCCTCAAACTCCGCCCACAATCCCCACTTCTGCCCATCATCCCAGTGGAGCTGGATGTTTCTACAAAAGTGCTTAACACAGAACAATGTTGTCCTTTAAATCCTCATCCTTAGGTTTGAGTTAACAGGTTGCTGAGACAGTCCTCAGCACTCCAAGCTATCCTTTCGGAGTGCAGTCTCTTGGAGACCGCACTTAAATCCTGCACATCTCCCATGATCGGCTCCACCCAAATACTGATCCCAGTGGGCAGTCTGATTAAGGCTACTTAATCTTTATGGGATTTATGGCAAAAACAAAACTGTCCAAATTTTACTTAACATAGCACCAGTAAACTCATAGGCCTACAAGTGTTTGCCAGCGCAGAACAGGGCTATGGGTTCCCTGATGGTGGTGTCTTTAAGATACTTCAGAGTCATAAAGTCCTTCACCATGTGGTTCTCATTTTTGGAGGAACACTCTGTAAATCTTTAAGGTCAGATTCTTCTGTTAGCTATATAAATCCATATCTGCTCCGGTGTGGTCAGGTCAGCCTGCCCTGGATTTACACCGGTATAACTGGGAGCAGCATCTGACTTTATTAGTTTGCTTTTGTGTTGCCTCTACAGCATGTTCCACAAATTCCGTACACTACATTGTTAGAAGGGAGCCCAGCTATTGTCGGCCCTTCTAAAGGCCACCTGGAAAGGCTTCCTAAAACTGTCACAGTGCTGAAAGGAAACATCAGATGTTTCAGATTAGTGCTTCTCCTGCTAGGACCTCATCTCATCCAGTCTTCTCACTTCCTTGCATTAAGTTTAGCTTGAAACTTGCTGGCCACTTTTGGATTCCCCCACAAGCTAAATTAGAAGGCATAGTGCTGCCCGCGGGAGCTGGGGAGAGATCCGGTGCTGCTGTAATGCCTTAGTGTATCCTCATTTTTTGGGTCAGTTTAAGACTATAAATGAATAAAATGTACAAAACCTGTAGTGCCCCTTTTATCTGCACCTTTTTATAAGAATATACTGTAATACTTAAAAATTAAAGATATATTGCCCCCACTTTCGTGCAGTGAATTATTTTATGGTTGAATTTTGCATGTGCTTTGTTGGATATCAGCTGGGTATATTTGACTGATAGGTGTTTGGGGAGGATGTTCTAAGGAAATATCTGTCAGTGCACAGGGTGAGGAGCTGCCTATGCTAGCTAGTGGGAGATGGTGATGAGAAGGTGCATCATAACCCTTTTCTGGAGTTATGCACCTAAGTTGTTTCTTATGAGAGTGAATTAGACTTCTGCCTACCTCCCCTCAAAACCGCTGGAGGAAGAGGTAGTACCGCTGCCCACCTTATAACTATTGGCCAGTGCTTAGAGTTTGTTCCCGGGGTGGGGGAGACCCAGGTTCCATTCCCCATCTCTGCTTACAGGGAGAAGGGATTTGAACAGGAGTTTCCCACCTCACAAGAGGATGCTCAAATCGCTGAACTATGGGATCCTCTGATGTGAGGCTCCCTCAGTCTCTCCTGTTGAAGCTGTTCCACTTTGGCTAACTAATAAGTGGAGCAGGAGAACTAGACCTTGGGATCTCCCTCCTCCGCAGGACTAGAGAGCTATTCTCTCTCTGGCACAAAGCCTTTTCATTAGGGGAACAGCTGGGCTCAAAGCTATAAGGTGAGCAGTGGTGCTGCTGCTATATTTTTGAATGGGGTCTGAGCATCTCTCTGGACTGGGCCCAACAGGTGCTTCTCCCATTTCATCCCTCTCCCCTGTTTGTGCACTGCCTCGGGGTTTGGGCCTTAGCTTGGCGGCAGGGCACCTAAAGAAAGGCACCAGGCCACATGTGCCCAGGCAGCTCCTCGGTGCACTGAGAACTTTTACCCTGGAAACCTAAGTGGCAGGTGAGTTTAGGTGCCCAGAGGGCTAGGCAGCAGCCAAGAGGAGTTTTGTGGATCTTAAAAATTGGAATTAGGTGCCTAAATCCCTTTGTGGGGCTGGGCCAAAGATTATGGGCAGAGTCCCTAAAGAGTGCTGTTCCCTTTACGTACCATATCCAGAGAGCTCCCAAGATGTGAGGCCACAGTCACAGCAGGGGGAAGGGAGTACAAGGTTTATGACCCAGGCCACGGGATTGCTTGCTTAGCTACACCTCATCTTGGTGGCAAGGGAGTGATCCTAGCAATGTCAGGGAGTCGCGCCAAGCTGAAGGGAAAGGGGGAGTACCAAGGGGGAGGAAGCTTTTCAGGATGGGAGTGGGGAAGACTGAAGACAAGAGGCAGGGAGGAGGGAGAGCGGCACAGCAGCAGGAGGGCAGAGGAAGAGACAAGTTGAATGGTGTGCACTTCAAGGAGTGAAAAGGGGAATAGGTTGGAAGAAACAGAAACAGAAAATGTTGAGGCCATTGCTTATAACTAGAGGCTTGGGTTCTCTCACCCTGCAACACTGAGAGCCTCCCTGGGGCTTGAGGGGGGGCATCTAATTTGAATTAAAACTGCATTAAAGGATTTCTCCCAATGAAAAGCACACAGCTGTCATTTATTTGCACATACACCTCCCTTGTTCTGGGAGGAGGAATGGCTTGTTGGCTAAGCTCTTCCTTAAACTGCTCTGGGCTACAGGGTAGGCCCCCCTAGCTGCTTGTGTTTGGCTCCTTAGTTCTGGTTTCATAACAACAATATATTCCAACAGGAAACTTCAGGTGAGGTCCCAGGGCATTTCAAGCAACACATGGACTGCTGGATCTGGCAGGCCCAGGGTTAACTCCCTACTATTGTCTCCAGCAGCTCTGCACCCACACTGGTGGAAGCAGTTAGGCTAATGACCCAGGGCTCCAGGCCAGGAGCAATCAGGAGCTAACAGTTTCCACCAGGGAGCTCTAGAAAAAGGCCCACTGGGAGGTAGCAGGCTCAGACAGTGTAGTTAGTAGGAAGCAGACTAGAGCATGCTCTCTAGGGCTAGCATTTTATAGTCCCTTTGTTAAATACCCTCTGGATTTCTGTGTTCCGCTCACCCTGTCCCACCTGTTTTACAGCTGCAAGTACACAGGTAAAGACAAGGTCACCCTGGAAGTGAGTGGCAGAGCTAGGAATAGAACCCAGCCTCTCTGTCCCCCTTCTCTGACAGCCAGGCAAGTCCTCTGCGGAGTTAGAAAGGAGAAATCCATCTTTCTACTCAGTGGCCATCAAGCCTAGAAGGGCTTGTGTTCAAACTGCTTTAGTTAAGTGCAGCATTGTCTATGCTATAGAAAAAGAGACACAAATGTCCTGTTCCAACTGTGATCGTGGGCTGAACCATTTGGATATCTGGTTTGGGAGGGAAAGGACCTGCCCCAGGAGCATCTTCTAGCCTCTCCTCCTTGTGGTGATGTCCCAGTCTCTTCTCGCCAGATCAGTGCAGAGGATGGAGGTAAGTGCTTCTGCATGAGATCAGACCCAGGCATGAGCTGTCCCAGTGGTTCGGGGGTCTGTACCCTGGCCAAGGGGTGTTGGAATCTGTGCTGCCTTTCATTTTCCCTGCCTCTAGCCCCTGGCTTGCCCCATGGTTGCAGGTGGATCTCATCTTCAGAAGAGTAGAGGGTGCTATGGAGGTTGCTAGAAGCAATGGCTGAGGTTTTGGGAGCTGAGCTTGGGCCATGAAAGAACACGACTAATGGCTTTTTAAGGCTTGAACTGTGGTTTGAAAACTGTTGTGCTAGGTGATTTTCTTGTTGCCAATGGGCATTTTGAAGTAGCTTTTTGTTGCCTTTGAGATGTTTTTTCTGTTAGCCCCAGTTTGGGCGGCGCTCTAGGGGGGAGGGAGTTGCTTTCCTTAGTTGGTCCTGGCTCAATCTCACCAGTGTCTTCAGGGAAGGTAGCGGTGGATGTGGAGGTTGGGCTCCCCTGTGGTTACATGATAATTTGCTGGCACCCATGTTCCTGTCCTGGGTATCTGGGTTGCTTGTGTCTCAGTATCACAGCTGATGCCTCGGAGTTGGAGACCACTGGCCAACTGAGTCTGGGCCGGGGACCCACACAGGTTGTCTGGACTGGAGCTTTGCTGGGGGAGGTCTGTCTGGCCCAACAAGGGACATGGGCATTGAAAACTTAAACATTTAAAAGCAAAGAGCAGAACGTTTCTCTGGTGGATGTTGTGTTGAGGGGAAGGATGGCTCTCTACTTATGGTGCCAGTTTGGGGGACTTGGGTTCTTTTCAACTCTGTCACGGACTGCTTGTGTGACCTTGGGCAAGTCACCTAATCTCTCTGTGCCTCATCCCCATTTTACAGATAGGGAACTAACAGCCCAGCCTCAGAGGGGTGTTGTGAGGATAAATGTATAGAGATGAGATGCTCATACTACTGTCATGGGGGCCATCTCGGTATCTTGGAGCAGGGGTTCTCAACCTGGGGGTCATGACCCCCTCAGGGAGTCACAAGGTGGTTACATGTGGGGTTGCAGGCTCTAAGCCTCCACCCCCAAACCCTCCGTCACCTCCAGCATTTAGAATAGTGTTAAATATTTTTAAAATGTGTGTTTAATTGATGGGGGAGGGGTCGCACTCAGAGGCTTGCTGTGTGAAAGGGGGTCCCCAGTAAGTTTCACAATCTCTACCTTAGAGAGATGGGAAGCCCTAGGGCAGCAGTTCTCACCCGGAGGTCTGGGGTCATGAGCCTTTTTAAGCACGGCCACGGAGCTCCTGCAGGCCAGGAGCCCATGGGCAGAGTTGGGGGGCACAGGGGCATTACCCAGAGCCAGGCAGATTGAGGGGGCAAGGCACTGCTGTCCTGGGGACAGCTCCCTCCCCGCCTCTTCCTCCTTCCCCTAAGGCCTCACCCCCTGGCTAGGTCTGAGGAAGGGAGCCGGGCAGTGCAGGGCAGCTGCCGCTTCGGC
This sequence comes from Sternotherus odoratus, assembly GCA_032164245.1. Lineage (NCBI taxonomy): Eukaryota > Metazoa > Chordata > Testudines > Kinosternidae > Sternotherus > Sternotherus odoratus. Next base: position 123,060,060 of record JAVMKO010000003.1, read on the forward strand.
TGGTGCCATGGAGCGGGCAGATGCCACTTTCCCCATCTCCTGCTGGTGCCCGGGGCTGCAGCTGCTCCTCAGTTCCCAGCCCCCGTTGACTGCTCACACAACCAGTAAGCGCTGCCGGGGTGGGAGGGACCTGGGGGCCATCAGAGCCTTTGAGAAGCTGTGACTGGGGGGGGGGGGGGGGGGAAAGAGTCTCCCAGCACACAGCCCCTAGCTAACCCTCTCCCTGCATCCCGAGCTCCCCCCTGCCCGCACACACCTCTCCTGTGGGCACACAGCCCAGAGCTAGCCCCTCCATGCCCCACCCCCGCTATGCCTGGGGGCGGGGGGCTCCCCTGATCATTCCCCCCGGCTGGGCCCTGGAGTTTTTGTAGCATGTTGCAGGGGAGCGCAGAAAGGAAAAGGCTGAGAACCCTGCCCTGCAGGCTGAAGCCCTCTTGGGTTTAATCTGCCACGTCCCTACATGCACAGAAGAGGCAGCAGCCCTGCAACCCTCCCGAATGCGGCCCTGGAATGGGGCCTGTGAGGGGAGCTCAGCCCTATCTCATTGGCCCACGTGCCATGAATAAGGCCCCTAGTCAGCCTTTGAGCTCGATTTATACAACTCTTGGGTGGGGCTGGGCGAGGATCCCATCTCCTGCTGCCCACCCGTTCAGGGCCGGTGGCTGGACATGGACAGAGGAAGGAGACTGACCACGCCCCTGTTTGAAAGCCGGCATTACTGAAGTCATGTCTCCTATTGTTTACCCTATGAGACCTCCCATGTAATAGCATGGTCTGGGCTTAACCCCCGGCTCACCCTCCACCCCCATCCCCCAAACCCCTTTTATTTTCAGGGTTCTTCCAGACAGACAAGCCTGGCCTATTCCTGCCCATTTCGGGCCAGGTTTCTGCCCAGGGGGTTGTGTTCTGGGGGTGGAACTGAAATTCAGGCATCATAAATAATCCAGCCATGACCCCACTGGCTTTGTTGACACTGGCTCAGCCCCATTCCTAAGCCTCTTTGAAAGGAAACATCAAGCAGGGCCCTCCAAAAGGGCTGGTCTTGCTGTGGTAGGGATAAATATTTGTGCTTCTCTCCTAGGGCCGATTTCCCCATGTGCTTAATTAATGAGGGGAAAGCTTAGCTCCAACAGACCAGCTCCAAAAGCCCTTTCCAGCCACGATCAAAGGGTGCAACAGAACATAAAGACAATGAGTTCCAGCTCACTTCCTGCAGCTCCTGCCTGGAGCTGAGGGACTGGAGGACCCCTTGCTGGGAGATGACGCTGGTAGGGAGCCAATGGGGGCTTGACTTGCGCACTGAGATTCCCGTGCTACTGGGATCCCTTAAAGCTGCAGCTGCAGAAAGAGGGGAGCATGGAAAGGCTGCAGGTGACAGCAAAGATGTGAGACTTCTGGGGTTTCCAACCACCTCTCACCTTGTGAGGTAAGGAAGTGGGGCTGTACCCCAGCCGCTGGCACGGTCATCCTGGGCTGACTAGTATGTCCAAGGGAGCACAACAGCTTCCCTTCCACTCCTATCCTACAGGCCTCTGCTCCCACAGTCATTTGTAACTCCATGCTTTCTGTTGACTTGTAGCTAGAATAAGGTGAGATACTCACCAATGCATGGGCTGGTCTAATTTCATCTATCAAGCGACTTCTCCTTTCTTGCTCTTGCTCTCCCCACATCTTTTCTCCTCTGTGTGGGGCTAGTTTTCATACTAACCAGGAAGAGGGTAGCTCCCAAGGGGCTGTTGCTATCTCCTTTAGCACTGCCACAAATACAATGTGAAACAACAAGCGCCTTGAGAACACTGGGTGAAAACTGCAGCCTGGATAATGCTGCAGCACCAAATGCATTTAGTGGAAGACAGTGTCTCCAAGTGGGAAGCAGCTGTTACTTTTTCAGGTATTACTGATGGAAGAATCCTAGGGAGGGAGGGTGGGATTAGAGCTGGTCCTGATGTTTCCAATAGCGCTAACATCTAGCTATGCCCCCTGATGGCTGAAATGAACAGTGCACAGGCTTTCTTGGGAAAACTGGAGCCTGATCCGTGGAATGCTGATGGGTCCCACCCCTGGAGTGTCTCTGAAGGCCCTGAGCCTGCATGGGCCTACAGACCTCTGGAGAATTGTACCCTTGTGCTGTGACTAATTTAAAATGAATACAAGGAAATGCCACATTATTCAGCTGCAGGACTCACTGCTGCAGGATAGTATTGAGGCAAATAATAAGCAATTGCCCTAGAGGATTGGCTATTCATATGAATAAAATAGCATCTCTCAGTATACTAGCTAGGAGAAAAAATCACAGATCAACACATTAGACCAGGAAGCAATATACTTCAAAGCATATTGTCCAGTTGCATGATATAAGGAAGACTTGTGCTTTCCTGTGTGGCACTGAGCAGGGGTCACACAGGAGTAGGTGGTACATCCATCTGCCTTAATATGGCAAATCCTATGCATTGTCTCAACCCCGCCAGGTTTTCAGGGATTGTCAGTGAAAGCATCAGTCTGGGAAGGTGCGCGTAGCGTTGCCATGGGGATCGCCAGAGTATATATGGATGCAGGCAGTGAATTACAAACACTACCCTACAGCCCCTAACTCTGTGGATATGCGTAAGAAGGTTGTGCTCTGTCCAGAATCCTGATCCTTGTCCCTATGAGGCTGAGAAAGACATGAGCATGTGGATCTCGATGGGTTTCAGGTGGTCCAAGTAGCTTTGGCAACACCAGATTTGCCTGGGTAGTAGGGATTTCATTAAAGATAGGGGAGACCTGCTGTCAGGCCGTTAGACGTGGAGTCTGGCTAGTCATAAGATGTTGTTGGGCTTGTAGGGACAGGCCCTATATTGTACTTTCCTTACAAATAGCAGAGCGACTACTCCCCACCAGTCCTTGAAATGATGCCCTAGGAATAAGGGTGTCTGGCACTCCAGTTATTACCTTTCCCATCTCATCCCCACAGCTGCACTCATACTTTTGGGCACTTCTTTGTCATTATGTAGCCTTGGGACGAGGGGTCAGCATCCAACCGCCGTGTCTCAGTAGTCCTGATCCACCTCTTGGGAGCTTGGCTTGCGGTGTGATCAGTTGGGGGACGGACGATGCTTTTACAGCCTGTCACAGCCAAAGGTCAACACCGATGTAATTATGGGTCACATCAGCTTCGAACAGAGCCAAGGAGCAGTCCTAACCTTGGACCGGTTGTGTTCTCATTGTGAGCGATGAAATTGGGACTCTTCTAAAACCCTAAAATCAATGGGCTGTACTTTTCTGGGGAAATAGTGTGCATTCAGTGATGTCCCTTACTCTTGTGTACACCAGTAGAGTGACTCTGTTGTGACTATGGGAGTTAGGCACACACTGTCCCCAAGGGCAGGTTATTAGGTTCATTTCTCTCAAACCCCCAGTACTAAAGACAGGATACTGGACTTGATGACCATTTTTTCTGATAGTGTTTGGCAAGTCTAACGTTTCCATTGCTCTGCTGTAACTGCGCTCACAAGGTGACCCCAGTCTGCCTCCCAGCTCAGTGGGTGTCATGTCGTGGTAGAATTCTCCCAGTTCACACAAGGAACTCCCCCCTCCTCTTGGAATGGTGATCTCCTCCCTTCTTAGCTCCCCAGTTCCTTTTGAATCAATGAAGGTCTCCTGGGGCCCTGCCTTCTCCTCCCCACACCCCCAGCTTGGCGAGCTAAGCTGCCTCTGGAACCAGAGGGACTATGTAGCGTTTCACCACAAAAGCCACTCTCCAACTGTGCTGATATGAAGTTACAACCAGAGCTGATTGCCGCCTTGCCAGCATCCGAGTCTCAGCACTGGGAGGCACCAGCGGGCACGTCCCAGCCTTGCAGTGGGGTCAAAAAAGAGAAACTCTGACCCTGCAATCTTAGCCTCTCGCCAATTCCTTCTTTGTGAAGCAGTTGCCAGATCCCCATTAATCCCCTCCCAGCCAAGGTCAGTGATGCCTGCCCAGCACAGCCCAAGCTTGCAGTGGGCTGAGGTTGTGGGAAGGACCGGGACTGGGTCTAACATTAAAGCAACTTTACCCTTTCATTTTTTAACCCACCCCAAAGCCCTAAGACCAAAACTCCTTAAGCAGCAGGAGATTGGACACAGATCAATCCTGTGTAGCTGGGACCCAGCTCTATTTAGGATGGAAGTCATATAATGGTGGCTGAATGGACCAATGAGAAAGCATCTCAGGTCCATACAAAGGGTAGAGCCCTTTCTGAGATGTCCTATGGGGAATGGAATGCAGCAGGGATTCCCTTAGTAGTACCATCCTCTGCCATTCTATAGCATCTCCCAAAGTGCTTTACAAAGGTTATTTAAGCTCTGTAGGGCATACAGGGCCATAATATTGATGAACCTCCCAAACTATGCCCCACGGTGGTATTCCTATTGAACAGATGGGGAATTGAGCCACATAAACGTAGATTCAAATTTGCAATCGTGTCCTCATCCAAGGAGTCCTTTCTGGGGCTGCTGGGGACACTCAGAACTTCTGGAATTCACACCCTGGCTGTCGAAGGCCGAGCACCCAGGAAAACGAGGAACGCTCAATTAGAAGCCACCTTTGAAAATGCAGATTTAAGTGACGTGTACAGCAACCCACAGGAAGTCTGTGGCTGGGCAGAACTACAGTTCAGTTCTGCTTGGCGTCAGGCCAGTGTCTGAATCACAAGGCTCTCCTGCCTCTTCCTGACTCAGTCAATACATACCTTCCAGTGTCTACAACAGAGGCTGGAGATCTAAGCGCCAGTCTCCTCTACTCCACGGCCCTGATTCCCGCCCAGAGCAGGTCCAGCCTGTGCACCAAGTGAGACTGACAGGCAGAACTTGCGTGTTGATATAGTTAATGACTGCCTCATAACGTGTATGCACAAAGGGACCAAACAAAGGTTGCACAGGGAAGCTTTGCCTGGTATGTCCCATCTTTTGAGTGCTTCCTCAGCCAGTTGGTTTCTTTTTAGACTCTGCTTTATTCTCTTCACGCTTTTCTCTGCTCCCCACTTCTCAATCTCTCATCTCACCTCCCCTTCTCCAGTCTCCATTTTGCCCTCCCTACCACTCACTATCTCTAGCCTCCTTATCATGGTGGTCTTGCTGCTGGATTGAGAACTGGCACTACAGCAGCCTCTAGTGGTAGTGAGAAGTACAGCACACCCCCAAACACACACAGTTGGAAGTGTAAGGATCCCACTAGGTCGTGCAGAAGTGTGTCAGGGCTTGTACAAGTGCCACTGGAGACTCATGATGGAAGTTGTGGAATTTTAGAAGTAAATTTCCCCCCTTCGGTGCATTTGTGTTTGGCAGAGGAAAATACAGCACAGTCCCAATTGTCCAGCACTAGGACGTGGGAGTGTGGGGAGTTGCCATCAAATTCAGTCCTGGTCTGAAACATGAAATCCCCTTGTCTGCGGTTGGTCATGAAGTTCGTGAGCCAAGTACCACAGCAGTAGGGGAGGGCATGATGCCAGATGGTGAAACTGAGGATAAACAAAAGAGAAAAATAGACTGGCTCATTCTCATTGGCTAAACAGAAAAATGCCAAAAGTAAACAGATGGCATAAATGATGAAACGTAAATCAGGATTTTCTATTTATTTTGCTGATACTTATCTGAGGGGTTAGTAACAGTGGAGGGACATTCAGGTTATCTGTTTTAAAACAAGAAACTAAAAGTCTCTTTCCAACATAGATTAGCAAATTAAACTTTGCAACCAACAGAGCTAGCTGGAGTCTGCTTTAAGGAAACCTGTACTATGGACATAGGAACTACAGAGAAGCCTTGGCTAGATTATCTAGGGAACCAATGTCAGACCTGTGGCATGTCCCTGTGAATTACTCATATGATTTTTCCTGATTGCACTAGAGCTACAGGTCATCCAGGGATTCATAAGTAACAGATCCATGGGGGATAAAGCCCTCAACTGGTCTGCTGAGAAGGAAGCAACTGCTTTATAAGTTTATGGGCTCATCCTGTGTTTGGTTTTGCTATAGCAACTTGGGATGTTTCTTTTTTCGAGGGTGGTACTAACCAAAGCCCAGCTTTCAAGAGAGCTGTCTTTCTAACGCCGCTCAGAGTTAGAGGGCACAGAGGGCTTTTCACTTGGCGTCGCCAACCAATTTCTGAGGAGAAACACTACTTCAGAGGAGGTGGTGGCAGCACCACGAGCCTGCTTCCCTGCTTGCTGAATGGGGCACTCTGACTTGCTCCCTCCCCGTTCCGGCCAGCTGGGTTTAATTTCAGAAACACAGTGCTATCTTGGGGCATCTTTTTCCATGGAATGCAAGCCTTTAAGTAAATAAATAACAGCTTTGTCGAGGTGGAATGGCTGCCGAAACCACACTGCATAACACTCAGCAGAGAGGCAAGCCCTGGTTCGCTTGCATGTGGAACTACTTTATACGGCTACAGTGGCTGGATGGCCCTTCTTTCCCTCTCCTTTCACGACCCCCGCCTGCCCTTGTCCACACATGCTCCCAGGCGTCGTTCGTTAAATCCATCACTAACAGAATAACACCCTAAAGGGAGAGAAGTGAAAATCAGGCCCTCCAGAGGGAGATCTCTGGGGGCAGATGTGAAAATCCATGATTCACCTGAGACCCCATAGGTTGGCTCACTGTTACTGATGATGCTTTTGCTGTGTCTAGTGTATCCCAGACTGATGCATTCTGGGGCATCACTGATGGACTATAAAGATTACCTCAGGTAGTTTCTGTGGAATGTCCCCACTAGCTGGGTGGGTGAGGGCTTTCAACACACAGTCCTGTGCTCGCTTCTGTCTGTGTTTCAAGGTACCAAATGTACCTATCTACGTGTGTGTATGTAGGTAACTGAGGAGCTTTGCAACTCTGGCTTCATCAGATCAGCAGGTCAAGTGAATTGCAGAGTTTGTGGGTACTTTTACAGTGGTCAATCAGAGTGAGATCTAGAAGTGGACCCTCTGCCAAGAACACTGCAACCATGCCTCCTACTTTCAAATCTGGGTCCTGTTAGCCTCATGCCAGATGCTGGGACTGGATGACTGGGGATGGGTCACTCAATAGTTGCCCTGTTCTGTTCATTCCCTCTCAAGTATCTGGCATTGGCCACTGTAGGAAGACAGGATCCTAGGCTAGATGGACCATTGGTCTGACCTAATATGACCATTCTTATGTTCTCATCTGATCTTATAACCAATGGGCAAATTCAGCCCTGGAGTAAACTGGTAAAACTCCCATCAACCCTTGGTGGAGCTAGATCAGGGCTAAATTTGGCCCCAAATCTCTATTTGCTTATGTGGAATAACACACTGCATGTCTAGAGTAAAAGGACTTAGGAGGGGAGGGATAGCTCAGTGGTTTGAGCATTAGCCTGCTAAACCCCTGGTTGTGAGTTCAATCCTTGATGGGGCCATTTAGGGGTCTGAGGCAAAAAAAAAAAAATCTGTCAGGGGACAGTACTTGGTCCTGCTAGTGTAGGCAGGGGACTGCACTTGATGACCTTTCAAGGTCCTTCCAGTTCTAGGAGATAGGTAGATCTCCATTTAAATATAACTTCAGGGCTTGCAGGACTTGGACAGCCACAGTTAGACTTCTCCCTGTGCTATTCATTACAGTCACTCATAGCCACACTTCCTAGTCCAACCTGAAGCCAGCAATGAACTGCAGATCTCTTCCATTCCTCCTTCCCCGGCAGGGGGATATGGGAGATGATCATAGGTCACCTAGGCTTGGGGGCCACAACTCTAGGTGAGTCAGGACAAAGGACAGCAACTGCCTCATGACCAAATGCTTTCCCAGGCTGTGGCCCAGCCCTGCTGGTCTCATCCTGTGGTGTAGAGTCCTTAGAGAGACTCCCAACGTCTGCAGAATAGAAATAATCATGCAGGAATAACCAGCTGGGCAAGACTGCTGGCTGTTGAGTTTGGTCCTGCTGTAGCACTGTATTTGTGATCCCCTGCACTACAGCCACTTGGAAAATGCTACCAGTGGCTGAGATCTGGCATGTATCTTTACACCCACAGCATCCTGCTCAACAACATACATCCTTTGCCATGTGACAGGTGGGACAGGCAGCTCCCAGGGTCGCCATGACCTGTAGAGAGGTGGCAAGACCATCCCTGCTCATGGCAGCATGATCAAGCAGTAGGAAGAGAGTCCCCAGGGACCTCCAGCATGGTCCAGATGTTTGCGGCTTGACAGATGTCATGCAATGAGCCTTGCTTTGTGCAGTGGCCCGGCTGCTTGAAGTGTTGCTGTTCTCGCATTTATTAGCGTGAAGATTTCAAACTGATATCTGAGCCCCCGTTGCAAACACGTTTCCTCGACTGTGTCTTTTTTGACAGCCCAGAGCTGGACTACTGCAAGCTATGGGGTCATCACTGAGCTGTTTTAAGGGTGGATGTCAGCAAACCAGTAAAATGCCTGAAACCACTATGCTTATTGCTAAAAGCAGTCAAGTCCGCAGGCTGTAAATGGGCCAAGTCACAGCCTCAGCTTGACCAAGGCAGAAGGGGGAGGAGAGGGTCTTTGGGTGCCACAGAAAGGGCAGCTTGACCCCCGTCCTTCCTGATAAGAACTGTGTTGAAGTTGCTGATAAGAGCAGGATGTGCCCCAGGACTCTCTACTGGGCCGGGGCGAGGGGTCTCAAGGCTGCAAACTCTGGAAAAACTGATTGATCAATAATCAGAACGAACCTCTTGCTGGACCATTGCAACTCGTTAAGGAAGCAGTTTTCTTTAAGAGATATGTCATTCTATTACTAATGTCTACATAAGGGGGAACGTTTGAGGTAGTTGGACTTTCCTGGACTCTCCCTCTAGATACATCCTGCAGTTCCCAGCGGCCTCCAGACGGGCTGCTGCCGTGCCACTCGAGAGCCACGCTCTGCTTTGGTAATTACCGAGGGTTGCGGGGTGTTTTACTAACCTGCTGCGGACGTGCGTAAGTGCTTGAGACCACGTCAAGTTTATCTTTCAGTGAAAGCACTCCTGTGTTGTCCTGTTTGTGTCAAGCCATCTCTCGGTCGGACGGCGGGTCTCCCCTGGTTGATTTCCTGACACCACCACGTGCAGAGTGAAAGTTACCAAGAGCTTTGGGTTGAAAGAACCCCAGGTACCATAGCTGCAGCATCCAATCTGAAAAACAATGTCACACGCCCCCCTTGGCCTTGCTGGGAGTCTCGTCTTCCCCCTGCTGGCCTTGGCTATGTGCCTCTGCTATGGGCTTGTGTGTTTCCTGCCTGTCCTGACTTCATTCTGCCTTTCGCTTGGCTTCCCGGGCTCACCCCCTCTTCACAGGCAACCAGTCCGCCCGCTCCGCCTCCGGGTAAAGTATTTGGCTCTGGCTGAGGCGTTTTTCCAAACGTTCATGATGTCGCCGCCAGCTCCTCTCTTCTTTTTCCCACTGGGACTAAGCCAGCCTTGCCCACGTTCTCCGTAAACCCAGAATCGCGGAGGCCCTGGCCGCGGCTTGTCTTTTCCACTGAACCCAATTAAGTTTCAGTTTTGGCAGCATGGAGCCTCTCCAACTGCCAGCTGCAATAGGAGAAAGTAGGCTTCCAGGGCAGCAGGAATTATTCCCCTCACTCGGCTCTGCTTATTTCTTGGATTTGGCACAGAGGATGGCCCCAGGAGTTGCTCTGCACAAGCCAAATGAGCCACACAGAGCTATAGCATTTCTATACAACGTCACACGCAGGAAGGGGGAGGGCAGCTCATTGCAGGGTCAAGACTGTGTGTGTATGTGTGTGTGTGTGTGTGTGTCTCTCTCCAGGGTGGCTCGCATTCAAAATAGCTTTCTGGAGTTCGGGACAAAGTGGCATTAATGAAATGTTAAACCTGCACAGTTGAAATGGCACTGAAGCAAAAGTTGCCTTCCAGGTCCTCAGCTGGTATAAATCTGCACACTGACATCAGTGGAACTATGCTACAGTTCACGCTGGCTGAGGATCTGGCCTACGGCTCCCCCAATGGCATTTTATGCTGCGGCATGGCCCGGGCTGTTTATTTGATGACCGTATATTTTCCAAACATAATACTAAATTAAGCCAACTCTCTCACCCCCTTCCACCCAGAAAGCCATGCAGTCAAGCTCCTCTTGGTGTTGGAACCTTAACCTTTGCTTCTGGCTTTGCATCCTTTCAGTTGTGCACCCGGAAAGCTGTATTAACGTGTGCAGGAGGGAGTGTTTGTGTGTGAAGAGGAAAAGAAAAAGATGTTTCTGGTTGTTGAAGATATTAAGTATGTATTTATTAATTGTGGCTCTGGGTTTAAGTGGGCACCTGGAAATTCGAGGATAATACCTAATGGGCATATGCAGTAAAACATCATCTTTGTTTCCTATTCTGTTTGACGTTTGCACCATGCATCATGAAGGACTGGAATCGCTAACACCATTAATTGGTAGTTCCCTCAAGGGATCTGAAACCGCTTGTTAAACAGTAATGAATGAAGCCTCACAAAAGTCCTAGGGAATGGGCATTGTCCTCATGTCACTCATGAGGCAACAGAGGATGTGTCTACACTGAACACCAAGGCTGGGTCTGTGGGAGCCAGGTGTGTGGACTCTGTGTTGCCAAACCTGTGTTTGAGCATCCACACTGCATTGCAAAAAGTGTGGTTGCAGTTGCTGGACCCAGGTATCACAATCATGGTAACACTTCCATGCAGCACTGTGCTGACCTTCTGACTCGGGTTTGTGGCTTGACCTTAGGGTTGCCAGGTGTCTGGTTTTTCGATCGGCATGCCCAGTGGAAGAAGGACTCTGGCGGCTCTGGTCAGCACCGCTGACCAGGTCATTAAAAGCCCAATCGGTGGCACAGCAGGTTTAAGGCAGACTCCCTGCCTGCCGTAGCTTCACTGGGCTCCCGGAAGCAGCAGCACGTCTTCTCTCCGGCTCCTATGCAGAGGTGCGGCCAGGTGTCTCTGCGCGTTGCCCCATTCAGAGGTGCTGCCCCCGCAGCTCCTCTGGGCGGTGCTTCTCGGCCAAAGGCAGCTGCAAAGCTGGTACTTGGGGTGGGGGCAGTGTGCGTCCCGGCCTGGAGCCCCCTCCTGCACTCAAAATCTCTAATCCCTGGATCTTGCCCCCTTCCCTGTACCCTACTCATCTTCTCCAGCTCTGATGCCCCTCCTGCCCTCTGAATCCCTCAGTCCTATCTGGAGCCCACACTCCACCTGCACCCCAAATCCCTCCTCCCTGGTTCCACACAAGAGCCCTCACTCCGCTGCCCCAGCAAGGATCCCCCTTTTGCATCCTGAACTCTTTTCTGGCCCCACCCTGGAACACCCATCCCAGATCCCAGACGCCAACCCCCTGCCTCAGCCCGGAGCCCCTTCTAATACTCTGAACCCCTAGGCACCACTCCCCACTTCCTCCATGCCCCACCCCAGATCCCGCACCCCAACCCACTGCCTCAGCCCAGAGTCCTCTTCACCCTGAACTCCCCAACCCCCTGCTGAAAATGAGTGAGTGAGGGTGGGGAGAGTGAGCGACAAAGGGAGGAGGGATGGAGTGAGTGGGGACGGAGCATTGGAGAAGGGATGGGGCCTCAGGAGTGGCAGGGCAGGGGAGTGCGGTTTTGTGGGAGTAGAAAGTTGGCAACCCTGCTTGACCTGTGTCTGCACAACAAAAGGACAGGGCTCGGAGCTGAGTTGCTGTGGGACTCGGGCTATGACTCCCTCCATTAGCATGGTCCGAGGACCTGAATCAGACTGATTTGTGTGTGGACAGGAGAGGGGCTTGGGCTCAAACCTGAGTCAGAGTCTAGGCTTGTTGTGCAATATAGACATACCCGGAGACCCAGAAATTAGGTGATTTGTCCAGGGCCGTGCAGAATGTCAGTGTCAACGTAAAGCCAGGATGTGAATCCCTAGCTGTGTCCCGGTCATGTTTGATCAACCTCTTGCTCCAGCTCAGGGGTGGGCAAACCTTTTGGCCTGAGGGCCACATTGGGGTTCAAAATTGTGTGGAGGGCCGGGTAGGGAAGGCTGTGCCTCCCCAAACAGCCTGGCCCCGCCCCCATCTGACCCCCCTCACTTCCTGCCCCCTGATTGCCCCCCCTCAGAACCTCTGACCCAGCCAACCCCCCAATACTTGTCCTCTGGCCACCCCCTATCCACCCCCCTTCTCCCTGTCCCCTGACTGCCCCAACCCCTAGCCACACTCCCGCTCCCTGACAGGCCCCCTGGGACCCTCGCCCTATCTAACCCCCGCATCTCCTGACCATCCCTCTGGCCCTTATCCAACCACCTGGCTCCAGCCCCCTTACCACGCAGCTCAGAACAGCACTGATCCACCAGAGCGCACAGCCCTGCCCCCCCCCCCCCAGCCCTGCTTATGCAGTGTGCTGGGGTGGGGTGGGGGGGAGGAGCTAGTCTCCCTTGCTGGGAGCTTGCGGGACCAGACAGAATTAGCCCCCGGACTGGATGTGGCCCGCGGGCCGTAGTTTGCCTACCCCTGCTCTAGCTTGTGTAAGGTTTTATTAAGATCACACAAGACTGGCATCCTACACCTACCAGTACCTCCAAACTCCAGTAGGTGGTGGTCTATTACTTATCTGCCTTCTGCCCAGGTCCTCCAAGTAGCTTGTGCACAGATCATTAAGAGACCTCACTCTACACCGCACTGAAATGTTTTTAAATGTGGTGCTGTCAGCCATGAGGGACAGATGGAGGTAAGTTAGCCAGCTGGTGATCTCAGTCCCAGCCAGTAAGATGAGAAGTCAGCTTTGGTAGCTGCTGTGGTTACTTAGCTCACCAGTTCAGCCAAACCCCTTTGCTGTCCCAGCCCTGTGAGCTTCTCTAGGGCAGAGATTTGTCAGCTATGTCGCGGGTTTGCAATGTGACAATGAGAGATGCACCTAAATCCACTTTCATTGGTGATCTAAGTCCAGGCTTTGGACTAGAGTCGCCAGAAGTAGAAGGTTAGTGCACTAGCCTACTGCAACCAGTAATTCCTCCAGCTATTTTTATGTTCTCTGAAACCTTAAGCCTCTCTTGGAACAAGGTTATGTTAAGTGGAGCAAAGTAAAACTGTTTCCATTTAACTAATTAGCAAGCCTATTTCCTGGCCAAAGCGCGCGCATCTGCAGCAGTTTCAAAACTGTCACAGGCCTGCATTACCATCACTGAGCCAGACAAAGGGAGCCACAAGCTAGTTACAGGCCAATGGTTGGGGTGGGGAGGAAGAGCCAGATCCTGCTCTTAGTTAAAACCAGATCTGGAGTAAACCTGCATGGACGGAAGTGGAGTTACCCCAGAATTACCCTGGTGTGACTGTGGAATTTGGCCCTAAATGGCTTATCGGAGCCAAGATTTTCAAAAGCTACTAGTGATTGTGGGTGCCCAGCTTGAGCTATCTAAAAGGGGCCTTAGTTGGGAGGGAGAGGCACGGGGGGAAAGCTCAAGTCTGAAAGTCAGGCCCCTTTTAAGGTGTCTCAAGTTAAGCACCCACAAACAATAGCCATCGATAAAATTCTTGGCCAGTGATTTAAAGCTCTAAGTGTCCATGTCACTGTCCAGCAGGAGAATGGTGGCTAGTCCCAAAGGACGAAGGCTAAACCAGTCTTGAACAGAGAGTACAACGCAACGTGAAACAACAGAGACAAGCTAGGGGCAAGTATACTCCTGCAACATGCCCGTAGGCAGTGGACATGGAAGACTATGCCACAAAACTTTCCCCCATTTCCTGTGTCCACAGAAACGTGGATTAGGAGGGTTGCCACAATTCAGTAAGACTTAAGGGGCATGAAAAGCTAAATGTTGCTGAGGTGGCGGGAGGGCGGGGGTGGACCAGAGCCCTCAGGGTTCTAGCAGTGTAGGTACTACCCACCCAGGATAGGAACATGCCTTCTGCGGGTGGCTGCGGGGTGAGGCTGTGTCAATCTATCAGCCCCTCAGAAACCTGGTCTTCGCTCAGGAAGGAGATTTCAGAAACATTTGTAAAAGGCAAACAGGTCAACAGAGAAGAATTCTGGGAGAACTGTGGGTACCGGAGGGGAGGAGAAGCCAAAATCATGACACCGCCACACCTGCACTTCTGATTCCGATGCTGTAGTCCTCTTTTTGCTCCTTATTGGCAGGTTTGCTCGAGGGTGTGAGAATTGCCTCCTTCACATGGCACCTTTTGCCGGAGTAAAACTGTGCCACTCCCCTCATTACATTTTCCCTATGCCGTTCTTGTGAGGGAGGAGCAGGCAGAGACGAGATTTACACCAACTTCCCACCCACACCCCAACCACCAGGAGCACAGTGCTCGTACGCTCCACAGATCACCAATGATCCGCTGGTGGCACTGGTCTGTGTGTGTGTGTGTGTGTATAGAGGCTTTGCCTCTTTGCACCAGCCTTTAGGCAACATGGCTTTGATGGAGTCAGAGCTTCCAACTGCCAGGAGATGGTCCCAGAAGCCCCTCAGGGGGAAGCTCCCTAACAGAGTAGTTCAGTGCAGAAGTTCCTTCATCCTGAGGCTCGATTAACATTGAGGTGGATTTGTTGCTGGTGGCTTGAATGATGATATGGACCTCTTCCACCCTACCTAGAGATTCTGAAGGAGTGGCAGGGCATTTGCTGGGGTCTGGGGCAGTAGTGGGCAAGATCCCTTCAGGGGACGCTTCGATTTGCATGTTTATCCTAGGGGAGTGGTTGAGGCATCTCTAGCAGTGAGTTTTGAGTGGCCTTTCCCTTCACGCACCCAGCATCCTTATTTCTACTCAGGCCAAGTTCCAATCACTTCGAGACCAAGGCAGTTTGGGGTTTACTACCTTCATTTGAGGACAGGAACTTCACTCTGCCCTTTCCTTCAGCCCCATCCTCTTTGTGTGCCAGCAGGTCATTAATCAGCAGAGGAAGGTGACTGCACTGGGATCAGATGAGGAAGAACACTAGGGGAGACATAGAGGGTGTTCGAAGTTGTGAGTGAATTTAGTGCAGCTACAAAGGTGATAGAGGGACAGCACTTGAGCTTGAAGTCCTGTAATACCGCCCCTCCCCCCACCCCCATACAACACAGCAGTGCAAAGTTCCCAGTGCCCTGTCATGGATGGGACTTTGCTAAACATCAGTCACTTCCTTGGTGCACGTGACCCTGGGCCTCTCTTCGGAGATGGATGTTTTTAGGGCTATTGGTAAGGGTGATTGCTCTGCTAGGAGGCACCTGTGTCTGTTGCATGAAATGAACTGAGGCCAAACTTGCTTCAATTTGGCCACCAAAACTACATAGCAGTGATCTTTGAACCTATGGATCTAGGCTGCATTATCCATGAGCTGGAGGTGGATGGTTCTGTATGTCTTTCCCATAACTTTCTCTACCTAACCCAGTGAGCCGAGTGGAGGTTCTAATGCCCCTGCATGCAGGACTTGCACACGTAACTCCCCAAAATCTGTAAGTTACTCACTTAACATGTCTCCTTGTTTTCAAGATTAGCTCTTCTCTGTTTGTAGGGTAGCGTAGATGGAAAAGTGAACAAGGTGGAAGACAAGTCAACCTTATTTAGAACAGCAAATGTGAGGGGTGGGTGGGATTTCTGGCTGTGTTAGCAGGTTTGGCACAGTTATTGACACATAATCACTTTACCTGAGTAAGAGAAGCTCTGTATTTCCATGTTAGCAAGAACAGGGAATGAGAGCAGGGTGAGAATGTGGCATGGTGACTGTGCAGCAGAACACCAGCTAATAACCAAGTCTCAACAGGTGAGTATAACAGACAGACGGGGAAAGGAAGGATGGAAGAAGTGAAATGAACGACTGAGGTTATGGGGCTACGGTTATGTGATTGCTCAATTTTGGCACATCCACTTAGACAGGGCTCAATTCTAAAGATTTTTGTAAACTGACATTTCTTATAAGCATCGCTCCAAGTAAGTTCTACGGGGAGTGATGAATAATTTCTCTGTATAATAATAATTATATTATATAATTTCTCGGCATATAATTTCTGTATAAGGAATCACTGCCAATCACTGTCTGTCCATTGTAGTAATTTGTAATATGGCATATGGGCAAACTGAACCTGTTGAGCTAGAGACAATTAAATAGAGAGAGGTCCTAACTGATCATTTTAAAAGGGATTTTAAGCTTAACATTGACATGCGGGTGGTTCAGAAATGAACCCACACACAGCAGCTTATTTCCATTGTAATTAGTCTTTATTAAAAAAATGTATTGGAGCAAAATAAGCCTCTAAAATATGGACCCAGTTTACTTGTGCGTAACTGATAACACACTTTGTGTGTGTTGGTGCAGGGGTATAAACATCACACATACACACACACTCCTCCCCCCCCCCCCCCGGTGCCCTTTTGCAACACACACTCAAAGTAAAGGGACTCTCACATGCTTAGTTCAACATCTTATCTATATCAGAATAGCTGCTTGGATACGGAACAAGAAAATGCTATGGCACCAAGCTCGAGGTGAACTGTTAATCTGAACAGTTGGGGCAAATTAAGAGCCAACCTCCCAGCCCCGCCTTCCTCCCCTATCCCTGATGCAGGAATTGTAGTTAAATGCAAAGTCTGTGTGGGGCTCCTGGCTTGTTAAATCAACTATTGCACCATCGCAGATTTTCAGAATCCGAGGAGCCATGTGTCCAAATGCACCATCATTGCCGATTTAAGCCACCTTCTCTCTCTCGATGAACACAAGTCATTGTTCCCCAACTTCTTGAGTCAGGATAGGGGTTTGTATCAAACCTTATAGAACAGGTTGTACTTTTTTTTAAAGATGTAAATGTAGGTGAACAAAAGTGCTCATGAAAGAAAGACAACCTGGCTACAGCAAGCTAGGCCCAGGCAGAGTGCAGGGAGGTGTCCTTTCCCCGCTCGGCTTAGCCAATTTACTTCCGTCCGGACATGTAGAAACCACTCTATTGGGTTTTAAGGTTGCCTATCACCGTGGTATCTAAAGCAAGATCCTCCTAGAATTTCAGCACCTAACTGCTACTGCTGTCCGGGGGAGGTAGGTGCCTAAATTCTTTTGAGGATCAGGGCCTAAGTGTGGTATCTGTGCTGCCAAGCCTGACTCCCCTCCCCCAGCTCTGCAAGAGGGATTGCAGAGAGCATCTTGTGTGCGTTAACCAATATTGTTCTTAAACTAACCGCTTCTCTGCCATGCTGGCAAGTAATCAGTATTGTCTGATGCAGCAGTAAGACCTTGTGTGCAGAATTGGCTTATTTGAGCACCCAGTTGCTAAATGCTTCTTTTCATGCTGGATGCATTTCCAAAGAAATTTAGTACTGGGGAGTTGTGTGCAGTTAAAAAAAAGCCTTTGATGAACTGAGCATCTTGGGTGGTCGCTAGCTCAATGGTGTGGAAACCCCAAGTCACTTTTGACAGGTATGACACATGTGCAGATTGGTTTAGTGGGAAAAAAGTTGTTCCTGTAAACACCCAGCTAAATTAAAAGTTTAATGTGTATGGGGGCACTCAGACTGAAGCCACCGTCTCCTTCAATTCTATGTTTGGCCTAAAGCAGGATTATAAACTAGGCCAGCAAAGCAGAACGATAGAGGCCCAGACCAGTATCACGGCTTGAGATCTAGGTTTTGTTCCTAACATTGGGCAGTGGTTCTCTACAAGGAAGACACTTCCTCTTCATATAGGTGTGTGGGATAGAGAGAAGCAGGAAAGGAACTAGCCAGGAAATCAGCACCCATGCAGTGGTTGAAACCCAGTGCAAGCTGTAAGGGTCTAGCTACATTGCAGCTGGGAGTGAGCATCCGAGCCCAGGTCTGGAGACTCATGCTCGTGGACTAGAACAAGCTGTGTAGATATTGCTTTAATGTTGCAACTCAACCTGGAGATAAGGCTTTCAAGTCTACCTCAGGCCAGAGCCTCTAAACTCCAACCTGAGCTGAGATAGCTCCACGGCTCTTTTTAGTCCACTACCCCGACTCTGTCATGCCATGGTGGGAGGCTCGTTCCCAGGTGCAGAGTAGAGAGACCCCTGAAATCCTTAGACTTCCATTTCATCTATGACCACTTCTCTCACACAGCTATGTCACTTATTACCATTAAGGTGTGTGCAGGTAGAGGTGCTAATTTAATCAGTCCTTAAACAAAAGATCTGATCAATCTAAGCACACACACTGCCAAATACTTCTATAGCAAAGGGTATTAGAACCAACTTGGGCCATCTGGTTCCACACAGACACCCCATAACGTCAACAGGATATCATCAGCATATCAACTGGTGGAATTTAGTAGTCATGGCAACACTATTACTGGGATGTTGTGGATAACAGTCAGAAATATATATTTCAAACCACTAGCTATACCCGAGCATGAAGCATGGCTTATAATCCACAGTCACTCTACAGTGAACTCCAAAGTACTACCTTGGTGCTGGTGTGATGCTCCACTTGCAGCTGGGTTAGTAAATAAAAGGGTGGGGAAAGCACAGAGTGAGGGGCAATCAGGCCCTAAAGTCTTAAATCTGACCCTGCTGGCCCAGTTTGCCGCACTAGACCTGAGCTAATCTCCTGGCTGAGGTCATGTATAGTCTCACAGTGGATGACATGTTTCTTGAAACACAACTTTAGGGAGAAGGCTGTACCAACCCTAATAATCAAGCGGACGGTAAGAGAAAAAGAATTCTTTCAAGTAACTTGAAAGCTCTACTTTAATAGGAAAGCAAGGTTATTAAGGCTTTTTTTTAAACTTCCTCTGTGTGTATCAAAGGGGGCGGCGGAAGCACGGGTATTCAAAGGGCAGGAAACGTAAGCCACAGGAGCACACCATAAATTAAAGTTAGGGGCTCCTGGTCTTTGAGGTTTAGGTAAAGCTTTCAGGTTACTGTTTAAAACCAAAATACAGCAGTGGTGAGCAAGTTAAAACAAAGAGGTGGCTGAGTATTTGGGATAGACACTTTAAAAAAACAACAGTACTGTTGAAGTAGCCCTCAACACTGTGGACTGCATGAATTCATTTTTAAACACAAGATTTATAAACCAAGGCTTTTGGTCTGCCAAGATCTGAAATTAGGGACTTCTATGTCTTTCTCCAACCACAGCACAGGGTGGCACTAGCCTCCAAGCTGGCATAGAGAGCTGGAATCTCTGCTCTGTTGTAAGTACAGTAAAACCTTCATTTAACGGACTAATTCGGGCGAGGGGGTGTCCGTTAAATGAAAAAGTCCGTTATTTAATTAAAAAAAACTGGCTGGCGGGCTGCTGCTCCGACAGCTCCAGGGTCGGGGCGGCAGCTCCGCAGCCCGCCCGCTGCCTGGACCCGGGCGGCAGTGGGGAACCGTCAGCCAGCCCGCCTGCTGGCGGGACCCGGGTGGGAGCCGGGAGCCAGCCAGCCCGCAGGCGGGAGCCAGCAGCCAGCCCGCCCGCTGCCTGGACCCGGGCAGCAGCCGGGAGCCAGCAGCCAGCCTGCCAGAAATGGATTAGGAATGCATCAGCTTGCTCAGAAATTTTGTCCGTTGCATCCGAAGTCCGTTAAATCGAGGTCCGTTAAATCGAGGGTTTACTGTATTTGATCTCAACTATAGCAGGAGAAACTCTCAAAACTTAAGTTCAGGATTCTAAGGGAGAATTGTTTTTCAATTTGGATGGCCAATTCAGTATATTTGTCTGTCTATTCCCCTCCACTCCCAAAAATATGCAAAATTAACTCCTGCTTTTGAAGATCATCCTTATCAAGGAGACTAGTTCAAGTGCTGAGTGTTATCAACACCAAATGTTTAAAAACCATTAAACATGCCAACCCCCTGCCCAGGGTTCTCTCTCACTTTGTTTGCTTTCTAGCTTTGAGTTTTTATGATGGATTCAGGTCATACTTCCACATGCTTTCTCTGCAACCAGGAGAACGAGGATCTTTCCTTTTTTAAAAAAAGCAGAGATCCTTATCTAGCCTCGAGAGAGTTCAGGCTTTAAACAACAAAAAGCATAAGACTCTGCAACATCAAGGACTTCAGTTTTAGAAGACTGATTTTTCAAGCTTTTAAATGCCTATTCCAATTTCCCCTCTCCTGCGTTCCTTTGACAAATCTTGAAGGATTTCCTCCCCTTCCCTGGAGCAGAGTCAACACAGCAAAGGGATGTTTATGACCTTGTTTGCCAAAAGAATCACTGAGTTCAGCAACAACAGTATTAAGGATGGAGGGAAGATCTAGCTCAGGCTACCTCTGCTGGCTGAATGCAAAGTCTACAGAAGCAGCAAGTATGAGACTAGGTTATTCCATGTCATGCCATTAGTAAGGGCTACAAACAGTCACGGCAGGTAGGGGGATTAAAAAAAATAAATCAGAATCTGCTGGAGCTTGTTGGGAAACTCAGCTGGATTTCAAGTGCCAGAAATAAAAAGTTAAGGGCCTAATTCTGCTTATGTTTCAGGGAGTTCTGTCCGGGACTTCCTTAAGGAGCAGAATGAGGCCCTTTAGCAAGTTTATGGGCTGTGCCTGAGTACAGAAACATCCAAAGTAGTTTAAACTGAGTCCATCATTTGAGGCTCTTTTGGGAAGCCTATCATGGCTACACAGTTGTGGTCATGCTTCCTGTTAGTTGCTCTGGAAGGGGGTAGCACAGTAAGCTTTGATGTACCTCTGCAGAGTATCCTTTCAGCACCCTGCAAGGAAGGAGACATTACTTTCTGGGAAGTGGCTTTGTTGGACTGAGATTGATTCAGAACTGGCCCAGGAGCATGCAGGGACATCTCATGAGTTGGTTGTGACGTAAGAAAATTACAGCAACACAGTGTAGGATGTTCAAATGACAGTTCCTCCTATCCCAGTAGCCCTCTGTAGTCAGCATCATGCGCCTCAGTGCTAGCAGGCATAGGCATGGGCTATTTGGCATCTGTCCATGAATGGAAAGTTAGACATTGGCTGACTAACTCTTGTCCCCTTGCTGTGGTACTGGTCAGAGTCATTTAGGACCCAAGCAGTTGTGAGGGCTGTGGCTAAGGATTTTGAGCTGAATAATTCCAGCTGATGGGGCTCTGTCCATTATTAAAATCTTTGCTCAATGGTGGTCAGACTATAGAATGTCTCCCCATTGACTCCCTCTGAAGTTTCTTTCTAGGGGTATGTCTTCACTACCTGCTGGGTCCACAGGCAGTGATCCACATATTGGTGATTGATTTATCGTGTCTTGTCAAGACACGATAAATTGATCGCCAAATGCACTCCTGTCAACTTCGGAACTCCGGCTTGCCAAAAGGTGCAAGTTGGAGTCGACGGGAAAGCTCGCTGCGAGGACAGCAGGTAAGTCGGCCTAAGATGCGCCAACTTCAGCTACGTTATTTACGTAACTGAAGTTGTGTATCTTAGGTCAACCCTTCCCCCTAGTGTAGGCCAAGCCTAGTTCCAGCTTGGTGGGGAGAAAGGAGCAATTCTTAAGCCACAGTCATTGATTAAAGATACAATAAACTGTTACTACGCCTAATTGTGTCCTTTATTTGCCATGCGAATTTAATACTGATGAAGAGTACCTGACTAAGCACTGGCCGGGTTACAGCAGCTAGGCCAGCTTCCCTGACACTACCAGGCTGAAGGGCCTCAGTTTTGACCCAGGGCAGGGAGATGAAAGTCTCCATGGCCTAACTGAATCCTTAACCCCTCTACCGAAGTTACTGGCAAGGCTGCTACGCATGATTGTGGACACAGGCGTGAGGAGCACCAAGCAGTGAGCTGGCCTGGCTGTTCAGAGACTAAGTCACATTCTTTTATAGGCTACCTGCAGCTACTGTTTCCCCATCCTGACTGCAGACATGGCACCAAAGCGGATGGCCCCCTCGCTGCCCACATGGGGATGCTCCTGTTACAGGGTACGTGCTATCCACGCTGGAAGTCTCCCCTCTGCCCTCCCGTCTTGCTCAGCAACTTCACCTCTTCGATGACTATGTCATGAGTGACAGCTTTGCACATGTCATACACTGTCAGGGCAGCAAGGCTGGCGGCTGTCAGCGCTTCCATCTCCACGCCCGTCTGCCCCTGGCTGCGGCAGAGCGCCTGGATCACCACAGCCCGCCTGCTCTCGTCCAGGCTCAGAGTGACTTCCACCTGGCTCAGAGGGATGTTGTGGCACAGGGGGATCAGCTGGCTGGTCAGCTTAGCTCCCTGAATCCCTGCAATCTGGGCTACTGCCAGCACATCCCCTTTCTTCAGCTGGTTCTCCTGCACCATCCCAAACGCCTTCTCCCCCAGGCGAACCACAGCACTGGCAACAGCGGTCCTTTCGGAATGGGGCTTCCCGCCAACGTCTACCATGGCCGCCCGCCCCTCTCGGTCAGTGTGAGTCAGGCTGCTGGAGGGACCCTGTTCACTGGCACACAAGCCAGAACCTATGGCTTTGGAGTGAGTTCCTGGGCCCTCTTCTTCGGGCTGGGTTCCAGCTACAACCCCAGAGCGACTGTCCACTGCAATTTGGCTGGCGTGCTGAATGGAAGGACTTCCTGTCCTAAGGCACTTTGTGTCCGAGCTAGAGCTCAAATTATTTTGGAAGAGGCAAATACCGTGCGCCTGAGCTTGCAGAATTACTGCCACAAGCTGCTGTTGCTCTGAGCACGATCCTGGCAAGGCATGCTGGCCCGTAAACACATTTTTCCTAAATGCTTTTCCCAGCTGCTTGGATAAACTTGCTCTTGGGGTTCGCCAGGGGCCAGGGCTGTGGCCCCATTGCTTTGAACTTGGAGAATTCAGCACGGTATCTCGCAGTAGTGGGGTCGACGTCAATGCTTCTGCTGAAGAGGAGGATAAATAGAAATGAGACAAAAGTTATTGCTACTAACTGGAAGGAGAAGTTAAATATGGGAATTAGGATGCATTAAGAGCACTGCTCCCACTTTTATACACTACCAAAAGCCCTAGGAAGCTGGGAATTGATCTCCATTTCCTTACTAAAGTTCAGACCTCCCAATTCCCCATGTCCCTAGGCTTGTTGTTATATTGACTTGCTTGCAACATTGCAGCTGGGTGCATGGGGATTGTAGGGTCATTCGAGACAGTAATTTGTTTTCAATATTAAAAAACATCAACATTTTGAGAACAAGAAGCCAAGGCTTTACCTGGATTTCATCTTTGGGGAAAAACAAGGCAGCTGTGGTAGATACCCTCTCTGGCCCCCTTGACAGTGTGATTAAAAATGTCTCTCTCAACAAATAAGGGTGCCAGGCTCATTTCTCTCTCTCTCTCTCTCACACACACGTTTTCCACTTCCTTTTTGTCATCTCTCCTGCCCTCCAGTTCTGGCTGCCGCGCTCACCTTTTCCAGCGGGCTATTTAAAGTAGGATCCTTTCACTTTCCTGGTTTCTGCTCCTAGCCACAGCCCTCAGAGGTCACCTGGGCCAACAAGCACCCAGCTGCATTGCCTGCAAGTTCCTAGACGGGCTCCATACTGGGAACCTCCCTCATTGCTGCCCCTTTGAGGCTCTGGTCACTGGGAGCTCAGATTCCCTCTTTGATACTCGTTACCTCTGCCCTGGCCAGGAGCTCTGCCAGCTCAGTTTGGAACTTTATTTAAATCTCCTGGGAAGTAGCCCTCCTTGCCCCTCACACTATTCCCCTGACTTTGGCATTTCCACAGCCAAGCACCAAGTGGGAAGGAGCCTGTTACATACACAATAGAAGTGATTCACTTCATAATCCAAAGGACAAAGGGGCAGAAAGTTAAGTGGTGGCCATATCTTAACCACCTGCTTTTTTTAAAAAAAGGACATCTCCCCGCTGCTCTTCACTATTCCTTTGAGATACAGACGGCGCAGGAGAGGTTTGGTCGATCACAGATCAACAAACCCCTTCCGTAGCCCCTTTAAGCGGGACTCCTTTTGGGAAACAGCAAGTTCAAGGGCTGTTATGAGAGCTGCACTGACTCCTCTGTGGAGTGACACACACTGTGCTTTGCCTTTAAAGGCAGGGTCCCTACCTACTTTGCTGCTTCTCGATAAGAGTCCCGAACACAGTGCAAACGGCCCCTCACCACGCTGGACTCTGTCTATTGCCTTGGATTAGCAAAACCTTCAAACAGAAGATTAGTGTCTATTTAACCTCTTCCCTGCTAGGCTCCACATCTCTGCCATTCAGCTGGCTCCAGGAGAGGCATTCTCTGAGCATCTTGGTTCAGAGCTAGAACTTTCCTTAGCTTTTAATCAAGACAACAGGCAAAATTCAGATATGGAGAAAGCAGAGGCCGCTCCCCTGGCATTGTGCCCTCTTACACGGGGGCTGAATTTGTTTGTACGTCTGTGGTATCACCGAGTCATGGGCGTGCTAAAAGAAAGATTCTAACAGGTAATTAGCTGGGAGTGGGGGGGAGGGGGGAGGGTACCAAGAACTCATTCACTAGCCAATATAAGAGGGGAAACCTCATGAAATGGGGCCTACTGCCTGCAGCCCATCTTGTCATGGGCACTACACCAATGGTGCAACAGCACAGAAAAGATGCTTGATTTTTTTTTTTTTTTACACAGGTCTTGGGACACCTTGAACCTTCATTTTAAAAAAACTAATCAATCAAGAACTGAAGGTAAGTGAGACCTTTAGCCCCCTTGCTGGCCTACGCTCTGCAGGACTGAAGCTAAACTCATGCAGAGTGCCTGAACTAGGAGTTAAGAACTCAATGCCACAGGACTGAAGCAGCTCAGGAGCGGAGCAGCCGTTAGTACATTTGGGGGCACATAACCAAGGTCCAGTTAAACAGAAGTTTTGAGCAGATGAGTTCAGAAGACAGGAGTAAGTGAAAGTTGGATGAGGCACCCTGCAGTCATGCATGTTAGGGGTGCGGCACAAGCTGCCTCTTTTATACAAGTTTCCTTTAAATCCCACACAATGGTACCTCTGTCCTCACCCACATAACACGAAAAGGCAAAGAGCGAGACCAGGAACTTCCATGCCTGTGATGGGTACAATGTACGAGTAGCTTCCTACTGATGTAGATCAGCAGGGTTTTGCTAATACCTTATCAGTAAGTCTGCAAAGCTAAACTTGGTTTCATCACTGAAAAATTTCCAACTGGAAGATAAGAGGAATAATAAGGACTCTTCCATCACGAAGGTGAAGCTGGGAGGAGAACAGCTTATTCTTAATATTGCTATTAAGGAAAATAGTTATGAAAAGAAAAGGGCAGCAAGGCTTAGGTAATTCAGAAAAGAAGATAGTTTAATTTGCTAGGACAGCAAGAGAGATTAATCATTTCCATTGCATTAGATTTGATCAAATGAATTCCATGTTCTGTCTGCCTCCTGCCTGTTCTCACACTAGCTTTAATTGAACCCTGCAATTAAACACACAAATTAGGAAATCCCCCAATCTGCTTTCCATATGTATGTATGGTCTGCATGCCGCATTGCGTCATCCTTGTCTCAGCTCTGGCCATAGAGACTGTACTGTTTATGCAGAGAATGCCAGTGGTTACTTTTCAAGATGGGGAGAACAGGACAGACTTCTGCTATCATTGCATGTAACCAGACTGCAATTCCAGAAGAAGCTGGATAGATCCCATCTCTGCATCCAGACCAACTACCCTTCCTCCTCCAAATGCCATTTGAAAAGGAAAGAGAAGCCCCACCGATAGTTTAATAAAGGACAGTGGATGGGGTGTCTAGTTTGGGAGGTAAAATAGTTTAAATGTTCATCCCATTCAAAACCCCAGCTCATCCTCATGTTGCAGCATGTGAGACTGCTCTAACTGTACCTATTTCCCCCTTTTCTGGACCGTAATACAGCAACTCTGGCACCACAGCCAAAGAACCAAGCACACAGTGAGAGACCAGGAAGAGTCTGCACAGTTCAAGCTGTTCACCTACAACTCAATATGGCAGAAAATGGCCATAATTCCACAGGCAAAGGCCTTAACATGCAACTTTGAAAGCCTGACCCACTTTCTTTAAAGCTCAAAATGCAAACTGTTGACCGCCATATAAATGAGCCATTCCACATATGGCAGGTTGATGTTGACGGATGAGTCACCAATTCTCTTCCCCCCACATCCCTATGTTCTTTGATGGACTTAACCATGACCACGTTTCTGAAAATCAGTTCAGCTCTGCCCAAAGTGAAATAGAAATATATGCAGCAACCCAACCCTTTCCACTTCCCAGAGATGTAAACCTAATAAACCCATGGGATGTGCATTACGTACTGATTAGTCACCCACCGATCAGGATCATGGGCCGATTCTTCATCTGGGAAATGTTAAACATGCCTAGAAATAAAATAAAGAAACCTAGTAATTTTAACATGTACTCTCCTCCCCCCCCCCCCCCCCCCACACACACACATTTTAAGTCATTTGTTTTCTTCTTCGGTTTCTTTTCTTCTGCTGTCCCTCACCCAGTCATTCCTAACCTACACATCAGGAAGAGGAAAGTCCAAAAAACTAACAAGAAAATACCAATTAACTCATTAAAATGTAAAACATGGTCTGGGGACAATATGCAAGTGCCCAAGCACAGAGCAGCCATCATACTATGGAGTCTTTTCCCAGAAAATCTCCTATAACCAGACTTACTCTCTGCATGTTACAGCAGTCACTTAATTCAGACTGACTGGAGAAGGATTGTGCAGTGGTTAGAGCACTAGCGTATGACTTGGGTTACCAAGGTTTGATTCCCTGCTCTGTCACAAAACTTCCTGTGTTATGTGGGCAAGTCACGTAGGCTCTCAATGCCTCAATTCCCCATCTATAAACATAGGGATAACAGTATTTATATGGCCTCAGAAAAGGATGCAAAAACAAGTACATTAAAAGATTGTGAGACACTCAGTTACTATGGCGACGGGGGCCATTTCAGTACTTTAGATATATGGTCATATTTCAGCAGCAGCAATGGAATGTCACTATCTAGGTAAATAGGTTACACACAACTGTATATCTCCCAATACACCTGTATACCTTCCAGTACAAGAAGGGCTAATACCGAGACCCCAGGTTTGGTGGTACGGGGACTAGCCTTTACTAATTATCTGGAGGCAGCAGGCAACACCAAGTTGGCATCTACTGATGACTTCAAATTGTTCCCAGTAGTAAAAGAAACTCCAGATAGATGTATAGTTTAGATTTACTGGATAGCATGGCAGCAGACCCAACTGAGTTTGGGTAAGAGTTATGCACAGTGAAAATTAGTCTACACTCATATACTGAGGAGCGCTGAATGTGTCTGATTCCTCCCAGGACATGAAAATGTCCGCTCAGTGTACAGAGACAGTCAGGTAAGACAAGCATCAGAATGTTTGGGGATTGGCATGACAGAAGTTGAAAAACCTGGATTTACCCCCTGGTGAGAGAGTGTGTTCACTCAGCTTTGGTCACCTCACCTGCAGATAGATTTACTAGGTCCAGAGAAGGATAATGACAACGGTGAGGGGGCCTAGTGGGGTTTATAAGAGAACTAAAGAGCCACTCAAAGTTAATGGCAAGTGTATTTAGAGCAAAAAAGGAAATACTTCCTCCCAGCACGGAGTCAGTGTCTAGAATTTACTGCACAGGAGGTCAGTGTTTCATACAGCAGCTGAATTTTTAAAGGCGGCTAGACAAGATGTGTGAATAAAATCATTTGCAAGTATGCCAGCCAAGAGAAGAAAATCCAGTCTCCAGTATCAGGGTGTAAATGCATCACCACAGGGATTACGAAACCATTCCCCATCCCTAAAGCAGTGCTGCAGAGCCCGCGGTGTCTTAGCAGTTTCTCTCAGCTTGCTCTGAAGAATCAGTACTGGTCACAGAAACAAGAGATTGGACTAGATGGATCAGGAGTCTAGCTCCAGTATTTGTGGTCTTCATTTAATTCTAATGAGAAAATGTGGATCTCGCAGGATGCTGCAAAGTGGAAAGGTTTGCATCCATAACAAGAAGGTGGTAGGCTGACCGCAAATGACAGGGTCGCCACTAGGGATGGTAATAACCAGACAGGAGAAGGGCCAGAGATAAAAGCTGCCAAAGACAGAAAGTGGTTCTCCTGAAATAAGGGTAAAGGCAGGAGAACAGCAAGAGGGGGCTGTTGACTGACCTCCCCAAGCCAGAGGACTGAAGGCAGGAGAACAGCAGAGGGAGTTGCCTGCTGGCTCTGAGCCAGAGCCAAGGGCCAGAGAGGACCAAAAGAAATGAGAGCAGCAGATGGCTTTAGCCGCTGGACCCCGAGGAGAGAGCCAGAGGGAGCGAGGGGTGCTTCCCTGGCAAGGCTGCACGGAGAGGCCATGGCACTGCCTGCTGGGAAGAGTGGGAGTGCATCCCAGAAGACAGGGTTGGGGTGGCTGTCCTAGCAGAGGGACCGATGACTGGTAAGGAGCCTAGGTGTGACAGAAGACAGTGAGGTCCTGTATGAACAAGGACTGTGTGCACTGCGGTGATATGGACTGTGGTTTGGAACTACTGTTATGGACTATGTTGTTGTAATTTACTGGCCCCAAGCAGAGGTGTTGTTAAAGTAGAGCCTGAAGTGGAGGCGTTTGGGTTACTCAAGGGGGAAATTGAGGTGAAGGGCCACTTGCAGGACTGCCTCAAAGCCACAAGGGGGCACCGAGGAGAGGACTCATTTATAGCCACACTCAGAGTTCTATATACAACCCTGGAAATGGCTAAACTGCCCGAGTTCCAGCTCAAGAAGAGGGTAAGAAAGCTTCAGATAAAATTCAGAGTAAGCTTGGAGCATTGAGGATGGCCTATCACCAGGTGCCCCATTAAGATCAGTGGCAGATATTGCTCCGAAGAGTTTCTTGGCCTGAGTCATAAGTCCATAGAATGGCTTTTCCCTCCCTGCTACCAGGTCTTGTGACTCATCCATCCTATTTTAGAAAAGGGCATCATTTGTCCTAACCCCTCGTTATTACTCGTACGCAGTAAACATACCAGCATGCTGCTTCTTTTTTCTGCCCACTGCTGCTCCTATAATTTGAACCAGTTCGTCCTCCGACGCACCGGACCGTAGCTGATCCCTCAAGGACACTTCTGCATTCCCAAAAAGGCACACCTGCAATAAACCAAGGGGAGGAGACAAAGTGAATAAAGCCAGCTGGGAAACACTCTTCCTATTCCAACCAACGTCAGCATCCTGGGTGAAAACTGAGCAAAGCATTCAGATAATAAAAAGGCAGAGTCACTTCCCAGCCTCTGTAGGGTACGACACTGCTGTCTTGTCTCTGCATAGATCCTTGCAGCTGGGCGGGTTTCTGAGTGGGCAGAGTAGGGAAGCTGTTGGGGGGAGGGAGGGAGGAAGGTGCACAGGCCTTTGAATGAACAGGTAAGAGACAAACCCTACAGCACCCAGATCTCCAAGCTCATTTTCAAGGATGAACATTTCTAATGTTAATTCCTAGCACTGAACTGTAGCACGGAACATGGACTAGGCTGTAAAACTAGAAATTCACTGCAGTACTGGGTCTGGACGACTGAGCACTGGATAACAAAATCCAGGGGCCTGCTGGGCTGCAATGCACAAAATTCAACTCAGAACAGGTCCAATGTCTGGGAACCTGATGATGTTTTGCGTAACCCCAATAGGATCCACTACTACAGCAGTTTACCTGAACATCAGGCAGCAAAAAACCAACCTGGTCTATGGAAGAACAATGCCTACAGTTCTCCTAAATCTAGTACTCCTAAAGACACCAGCCAGCCATTGACTTTAGGAGTATATAGAATGGGACCATCTGGAAACACAGCCGGCAGGCAGAGATATCATGACCTTTTTTTCCCTTCCCCCATCGCTCCCACTGTGGTATGTCTTCTTGCACCACAGCAGGGCTGAGAGATGCCCCATCTGGTTCCCAGGGGTAACCCAGGAAGGAAGTATTCAGACAGGAGGCTTTTTAAAAAGTTCCACAGCTCCTGCTTCTAGGGTTTAAAGTGTAATGCAATTGCTGAGAATGGCATCAAATCAGTTTGTGTGCAATACAAAGTTGCCATCCCTGTCATGGGATTACTTTGCTCCTAGATGCATTGCTTTAGTACAATTGTGCCACCTCCAGCTAACTTAGAGGACACCTACTCTATTGTCAGCAAAGGGTCCCGAACACGGACAGATGGATCTCAACATAGGAGTATTGAAAGGCATATGAAAAAAATGGGAAATGTGTGGGTTTGACCCTAGTATAGCCACTTACACATTATTTCTGTCAAAGTGGGTTTTTAAAAAATTTGCTATTCTCCCACGTAACACAAGATTATTTGAAAGTAAAAATAAGGAAATTTGTTTCCTCTGTTCACTTTCTGCATTTGAATGCACTTGGTGTACAGTCAGTCTCGGTGACCTTTGTACAGTCAGGGTCACTGGTGTGTCATCATAGAACACACTTTTTTAGAACCAGAGAAAGGGAAATCTCCAAATATAAAACCACAAAAGTTAGCCGGGGGACTCAGGCAGGCAGATCCAAAACTTTTTTTTTTTTAAACTGACA
The DNA here is from genome assembly GCA_032164245.1 of Sternotherus odoratus. Taxonomy (NCBI): domain Eukaryota; kingdom Metazoa; phylum Chordata; order Testudines; family Kinosternidae; genus Sternotherus; species Sternotherus odoratus. The sequence continues at coordinate 123,090,368 of JAVMKO010000003.1, forward strand.
AGATTTCACACTGACATTGTTCTTTTCAATCTGAGTGCTACACAATGGAGCAATTCTTTGGCCATCAATTCCTCACCTTACATTGCAGTTTACAGTGTAGTTATAGTCAGCATCTGAATGCTCCTTCTCCTGGCTCCCTGACCACCACCTGCCATTCCATCCTGCTCCAAATCTCACCTTCATTTCCCTCTCCTTTCTAATATTGCCTCTTCTATCTCCAGCACCATTCCATTTAAGAGAGCTGAAACAGGGGGTTGAATTACTTCTAAGTCGGTGATGGGCATCTTGTTTCATTGCCTACCTTCAGGTTCCCATCTGCTGTTATCCTCAGCCGATTGCAGGATCCACAGAAGTGCTCTGACATGGAGGTAATAAAGCTGATCTGGCCCTGGAAATCTGGTACCTTGTAAGCCTGAAGCAGCCCCAGGACAGAAGAATACATCAGGGTGGATAAAAGTCAATGATACTTACATTTTTTAAATGGATTTTTGATTTAAATTAGGTACAGTTTTCTTTTGAAAAATAAACCTGGTTAAAATTAAATTTGCAACCACCACCACCTGTGTTAAGGCCTAAACTTATTTTATATTAAAATGATTTAAATAAACAAAAACACTGCATCAATGACTGCTCTTCAACTTTTAATGAGTCTAAAAGGGTGCCTGTTTTGGTTTTCTTTTCTTATTATATATCGAATCAGGGGTGATTAAGACCTGCGACCTCTAGATCCCAGGTTTAAATCAAGACTAAAATAGGAATAAAGGTATGGCTAGAGAATACAGGTTTAGTATTCCTCATACCTTAGAAACTCCTACAAGCGATACAACCAGAACCCTCTCTCTGGATATCCCCACAACATGTCACTCACACCTGACAGACAAGTAATTGATAGGTGCCTGGTATTTCCATGGGAAAGGTTAATGACTGTTGCTCATTGAGACTGTGTGCATGGAGTTTGATCAAGGACCTTGGCTATGGAGCATTATGCCACATGCTAATCCTCTTTGCTCCAACCATTCAAAATACAAGTAGTTGTGCACTTTGCTGAAGCATTAGAGAGAGACCCCTATCTCCTAGAACTGGAAGGACCTTGAAAGGTCATCGAGTCCAGTCCCCCACCTACACTAGCAGGACCAAGTACTATCCCCTGACAGATTTTTTTCCCCCCCAGATACCTAAATGGCCCCCTCAAGGATTGAACTCACAACCATGGGTTTAGTAGGCCAATGCTCAAACCACTGATCTATCCCTTCCCCTCACTGAGCTCCCACTCCCCCTTCATAGTGTTCTTAGCCTGCACCCACCTTGGCTGTGCTGGAGGCCTCACAGGGCAGCTTCTCCAAGTCAGGCCATCTCTGCCTGACTGTATCCAGCATCTCCTTATAGCTCACCATCTTCTTGAAGTTCCACTTGTTGCCTAGGTTTTAAATCAGCACAAATTTAGCCACCAGGAGTTCTTAAATAGGAAAGAACAGAAAGTCTTTTCACCTGGATTTCAAATCACCCCTTTCAACACCCAAAAGCTGAGGATCCATATTGACCCTTCTAGACGATAGCCATCCCAGACAAGATCTAGCAATCCTGGTCTCCTGGGGTATGAGAATGCCATGAACTGTGAACCAACCTGGACTTGTCGGGAAGGGCAAGGGTCTGAGGAAAGAGAGTCAGAACCGTGTCGATGAAGTGGCAACATGGGACCTCGCGGGGGGCTGTGGGCCTGCTAGGTTTGGTGTGGATTTGTGGCTTATGCCCTTGTGCTGGCACAGTTTAATGCAGAAGCTGGAGATGGATTAATCCAACCTGGAATAGCTTGGGGGAGATGGCCCCAGTTTCCAATAATGGGAATGGAAGGGGGAGATTGAGGGCCTTTCTGGAAAGAGTTAGCAGGAGTAATACTGATACTGTGGGCACATTTTCTTTCTGGAGCCCGGGAGGTGAAGAGGCTAGAATCCTGGGTTCTTGAAGGGCACCATGGGTAGGTCTACACAGCAAACAAAAAACCATGGCTGGCCCATGCTAGCCAATTTGGGTTTGTGCGGCTTGGGCTGTGTAGACGTCTGGGCTCAGGCTGGAACCTGGGGACCTTCCACCCCATAGTGACCTAGAGCCTGGACTCCAGCCTGAGCCCAGAAGTCTACATAGCAGTGAAACAGCCCCCAGCCTGAGCCTGAATTGGCTGGCACTGGCCAGACACAGGTTTTTCTTTGCTGTGTAGACATACCCCATGGCTCAACTCCCCATAAGCAGAACTGCCCATTCCATGGACAGTTACTGTGATAGAAAACAGATGTGAGGAGGGAGCTAAGGAAGTTTCACAGGCGGAGCATAACTGTGACACCATTCCGTTTCCATGAGATTTCCCTCACAGGAAAGGGCATCTCCAGTATACAACAAGCCAGCCCCTCCTCCAGCCCCTGGTCACTGCAGGACACATAACCTCTCACCCACTACACACTGGCCTGTCATCCACCTGCCCTGTGTACTTGGACACAGCAGTGAAAACTACAGTGGCTACTTTACACAAAGCTTCTCTTATGGATCGGGCACCCTGCAGCAGACAGCGAACACAATCCGGTTTCAGAAAAGCAGCCCAAATAGTGAAGACTTGACAGCCAGATTCACTGCCCACCCCAGAGAGAAGGAAAAACTGCACGGGCAGCTACAGACCAGGAGCACTCACCGTCGAAGGGCATGTATTCAATGAACCGCACATCGAGAGGCTGGTTCTTCGTGAGTGCCACAAAGTCTAACAGCTCATCCTCATTGAGGCCTCTCATCACTACACAGTTCACCTGGAAGGAGAGAAGGAGCCTGAACCCACTGTGCCGAGAGCCTGGTGTTCCCTGTAAGATCTCTATGCCCTGAGGCTCCGAATGAAAGATGGCGGAGTCAGCTACACAAGGCGGGATCACACTCATGTCCTGCAATGCTACTGGAAAATTTCTTTAATATTTATGAAAATTGCCAACCTCTGAAGGAACCTCCCCTCCCCCCAAAGCCGAAGTATCAAGTCAGAGTAAAACACAGGATTCAAGGGCATTACACACCAAATGATCTTACCTTAACAGGATTGTACCCCAGTTCAACGGCTTTGTTGATTCCTTCCATTACCTTATGAAAGCCTAAAACGTAACAAGAATTAAGTCTTAACAAAAATGTAGATGAGCAAGTCAGTGAGTATCAGACAAAAGGACGGCAGAGAAAACAGCTTGGTCCAGTAGACGGGACTGAAGTCAAGAGACTTTTGTTCTGTTTTCAACTCTGCTGCAGACTTAGTGTGACCTTGGGCAAGTCACTTGTGGCTAGATTTTTGAAGGTATTTGGGTGCCCAAAAAAATGCAATGTTACTTAGTGGCTTGTGGACATCCCACTAGGCACCCTGGTGTTTTTCGGCATCCAATACCTTCAAAAATCTGGCCCTTAACTTCTGTGTGCTTCAGCATTGCCCATCACTACCCCCAGTTTCATCAAAGTGGGAGGGCATCTATAAAAAGTGCTCCCAGGTTGAAGGGAAACCCTGCCCCCCCCACTAAATAATTGCTAAAAGAGGCCATCAGGAGAAGTGTCTGTTGCACTTTTGCTTCAGCTAAGACCGCAGCATGTCACTTCCTGTAAGCTGACCACTCTGCAACGAGCTGCTAAATGAATCAAGAAAAGGACAAAAATGCCAAAATTCTCAACTTGCCCCCGACCACAGATTTATATCGGTTCCTGGAAAAGCGAATGGCGTTGACTTTGGTTTTAAGGGGACAGGTGACTTTTCACGGCATCCTCATTTTATGAATCATTTGACCCGTCAGTTTAATGGGCACATTGAAAGAGCTTTTATGAAACCAGTTCAGCTTGGCCTTTGACCTTCCAGAAAGGATGACAAAAATCAGAAACCACAATGACCTCGGCAAGAGAAGTGCTTGGCCTCATCCTCTCATATTGTCTCTCCACCCCATCTCCCACCTCCAGACAGTGAGTCCACTCAATACTTATTCTTCCTAATTGCCAAACAGCCAGACAATTCACAAGTCCAAGGGCCTTGGAGAAATCCCAGCTCCCTTCCCGCTCTCCCGAAAACCCCACCCCAAGTGATAATCCAAGTTTTTTTGTTAAAGTTAGGAAGAGAACTAGCAGCAAAAAGTTGTTCCCTGCTTTGAACAGGTGGCCACAATGTGAATCGTTGGCAGTCTAGTTCCTAGGGGGATGCGTGTTCCCATCAAAACTCAACCTCAGAATTAGCACTAAGTGTCCCTCTCCATGCCCATTGGCAGTAGTCCCAGAGTGAGCCATGGAGCCTCAGCACCTCTTGCCAGAGTCAATGGTCCCACAGAAGAGGGGTTCATACACACTAAGTATTGTAAGAGGTTCGGGGCAAGGTCTCATTTTTGTCCAGCACTGTGGGGTCCTAGTTTGTTGGGTTGGGAAGTGCCCAGCACCCGGCGAATGCTACTGGAAGTAAGCAAGTGCCTGTCTGTCTCCCGGGCTGCCCACCCAGTCCCTTTCTCCAGTACTAAATACACAAAGAATGCCACAAACAAGATCAGGGAGTTTGAACCCATCTGCTCCCTGGCTAGTTCAGAGTGGGCACACCAAACCCGGGTTCTTTGGAGGGAAACAGAGGATGCCAGTCCCACTGATCTTTTCTAACCCACAACTACAGCTCCTTTAATGCTAGTCCTGCAAAACAGAAGGATGAAAGTGGGATGCAGGGGTAAAGAGCACAGGGCTAATAAACCAGAGAACTCACACACGCATCAGCTGCTTGAATTCAGAACCTGTTTGCTTTCTCCTCCTTACAAGGATGTTTGCTTTGCTGGCACCTAGGAAGCCCATGACATCAACAGTGGGTTTTATTCTCATTAAGCGAGCTGCAGACTAAACATGGCAGGGGAGATCATAACGCGCTGCTGTAAACATCTCCCAGAGTCACGAACAGCCACTGGGAAGCCCAGCAACCTCTGGGAAGGACTGAATGGAGAAGGGATAGTGTGACTTTGGCAATACCAAAAGGTGATCTTTAATTGAACCGCCCACCCACCAGAGGCCAGTCATCAAAACACAGTGCCAAGCAGTAAATCAAAGACACCAGGGACACCAGAGTCCATGCATACTTGGGCTCAGCTAGGTAGGGATGATCTGAGGAGGGTTACAGCTTGTAATGTGTACACAATTGTCCTTCTCAATTCCTCCTCTTATTCCCAGCCGCACACACTCCAGTCCCTGAGACTCTCCGAGGCAGGGTCCTATCCAGGGAAATGCTTATGCTCACTACTCCTTTGGATTGGTCTCAGCTGGGATTCCACCTCCCAGATTTCATCCCTGCAGGAAAAGTGGTTTGAAGCCACAAATTCAAGGGTGTGGCGGTGGGAGGCTGTTATCTCATCTGTTATCTGCAAGCATCCGACGAAGTGGGTATTAGCCCACGAAAGCTCATGCTTCAAAACTTTATAGTTAGTCTTTAAGGTGCCACAGGACTTTGTTACCTCTGCTATTCCAGACTAACACGGCTACCTCTCTGATTCTTGACAGTATGTTACAGTTACCTTTCTGTAGTCCTGCAGAGTTTTAAATAGCTTGCTCTTTACTTTACTGGTATTGCAGCACCATCTAGTGGCTAAGGGGAGACATTGTCTCGAAGCTAGCAGTCTACATAAATTCAGACACTAGGGGAGCGGGGGGTGTTGCATATTATATTTATATACATAAAAGCATATGAAGATCGATTTTTTCAAACATGAAATTCATCGAACCTGAAAACTTTGGTTGAACTTCATGTTGAGCATTAAGGTTCATTTAAAAGGAACTTTTAACTTATCACCATCATCACATTTTGAATTTGTTGTCCTAGGTCTCTGAAATTTACATTTGGATTCATTAGCTAGAAAAAAAAGGTAATAGGACTCAGACCTGCACATCAGTGACCTCAGGCTCTGTTTATCCACATTAAAAAAGGACAGCATGGACAGCAGTACAAACTACACGCATACAATACCAACATAGAAAGATAAAAATGTAGGATTGGAAGGGACGTCAATAGATCATCTAATGCAGTCCCCTATGCTGAGGAAAGACTAAATATGATCTAGAGTTTCCAGACCACCTCTGACAGGTGTTTGTCTAACCCGTTTTTAAAAACTGCCAATGATGGAGATTCCACAACTTGCTTATGCAATTTGTCCTAGTGCTTAGGTACCATTATAGTTAGGAAGTTTTCCTAATGTTTAACCTAAATTTCCTTGCTGCAATTTAAGCCCATTGCTTCTTCTCTTGTCCTCAGTAGATAAAGAGAACAATGCATCACTTTCCTCTTTACAATGTTTCATGTTCTTGAAAACTGTTATCATGGTCCCTCTGAGTCTTCTCTTCTGCAGACTAAAACCCAGTTTTTTCAATCTTTCCTCCTTGATCATGTTTTCTAGACCTTTAAATGATTTTTGTTGTTCTCGGACTTTCTCCAAATCTTTCTTGAAGTGTTGTGTCCAGAACTGGACACAGTATCCAGCTGAGGCCTTATCAGTGCTGAGTGGAAGCATTACTCCTCCCGGCTTGCTTACAACATTCTTGCAAAAAAAATAATGTTTGCTTTTTTTTGCAACTGTGTTACATTTGTAACATATTTAGTTTGTGATCAGCTATAACTGTCGGAACCTTTTCTGCTGTGCTGCTATAGCATTTCAAAGTGTACTAAAGTGAAATATATCACAGCTCTTCCCCACCCCCCATCCGCAAGACTAGTTACACTGTCAAAGAAGAATATTAGGTTGGTTTGACATGATTTCTTCTTGACAAATCCATGTTGGTGGTTACTTATTACCTTATTATCTTCTAGCTGTTTACAAACTGATTGTTTGGTTATTTGCTCCATTATCTTTCCAGACTGGTCTATAATTCCCTGGGTTGTCCTTATTCCCCTTTTTATCAGATAGGTACTCTATTTGCCCTTTTCCAGTCCCTCTGGGATCACTCCGATCCTCCACAAGTTTTCAAAAACAGTGGCTAATATAGCTCAGAGATCTCTTCAGTCTAAGTATTTTACAATGTAGTCTATCAAACCCTTGAAGACATGTAGTTTGTCTAAGAAATTCTTAACTTATTTCCCTATTTTAGCCTCAGATCCTACCCAACTCACCCTGATGTTCACTTTGCTAACACGTTTGGTGAAAACGAACAAAAAAGGCATTTAACACTTGTGCCACTACTGCATTTTCTGTTGCCTCTTTCTCTCCTTGTTCGGTAATGGGCCCAACTCTGTTCTTGATTTTTCTCTTGTTTCTAATGTTTTTTAAAATGTTTTCTTGTTACCCTTTATGTCCCTACCCAGTTTAATCTCATCTTGTGCCTGGGCCTTTCTATTTGTGTCCCTATAACCTTGTGGTTTTTGTTTTGTTTAAAAATATTTATCCTTTTTCATTTGACACTTTTGTATGACATTTATTTATGTATTTATTTTTTAAGTTTCACGTCATTGAAGATCTCCTGGTTAAGTCAGGTTGGTCTCTAACCCTACTGCCTATCTTTCCTCCACAATGGGATAGTTTGCTCTTGTGCTCCCCATAACAATGTCTCACTACACATTTAAACATGCCTCAAGACCAGGAGAGACCACAATTACTGTTGATTGCAAGTTTCAGTCTTTATGGTCTATTCAGTCCTTTGCTCTGCTATCGGAATGCCAACAAGGTGACAAAATAATGCCAGTTCTGAAGCTAATTTCAATGCAGGGTACTTGCTCACTATGAACTGGACTGAATCATTAACTCATTTCACAGGCCACCAGGACTTACCCGAAGGAGTTAATAGAGCAGAATAGTAAACCATATGGAGACATTTTAAATTGGTTGCTTAAGACACAAGATTGCCCATTTGATGGGTCCTTAAGCAGTATTCAGTGTAGGCAGTGGGTGGAAGGGCTTGTACTCCAAGGAAAGCAAATGTTTATAGAGCTGAAGAACAAATGTCAGAATGAGAAGCGGAGCTGGTGAATCGCACGAAAATCACGAACCAACCTGATACACAGTGAATATAGTCTGTATTCATCATTATCCAGTATTGAAGAATAATAGGTTCTGAAGCCAGGAGTCACAAATGGGCTTCACTCGTGACCATCTTCTTTATGGTTAAACAGGTGAGGAGGAAGGGTGGGGAGACAGACACACACACTTTTTGTCAGTTGTAACCTATGGTTATGGCCAGGAGTATTTTCTGTTCCCCTGCCACCCACAAAAACTATCTGGCAGTCATTCATGCCTTCATTTAACTATTAATGGTAGGCAATTGGTTTCAGGGCATTGTTTCTGTTCCTGGCTGAAAATGTTGAACAGGAGAACACTGTAGAGCTGAGAACTAATAAATGTAGTTACGAGACCTCCTACCTCACGCGGTTATTCACAATTGTGTTCTTTATTCCACCCCTTCTCATGAAAAGGGGATTTGCCTGTGAAAGAAGGCTGAATAGATTTTAAGCTGGTCTTAAGGAAGGGAATTTCTCTTTACTCCCAAGAGCAGTTTGAAAGAGACTGGCTGAACAAAAAGGGATATAAAAAGATGGTCAATGTTACCCTATAACCAGCGAGATGGTATTTGAATTTCTGTACCTTTCCTCCGGACGATGAACTCAAATTTGGCAGGAACCAGAGTATCCAAGCTGATGTTAATGGCATCCAGCCCCGCCTCCTTCAGCCGTGGCAGCAACCTAGCTAAGTTGATCCCATTGGTTGTGACAGCAATGGTTTGTAGCCCTTCTAGCTTGTACAGCTGAGCTAGGAAACAGCAGGGAAAAGGAGAGGGTTTAATGGCCAGAGTTCAACCACAAGATGCACGGGAACCTCTAGAGAATATTCTAGATCAATAGGGAAAGGAATGCACAATGGTGGGGAGGAGAAAGTTATTTTCACATGAGTGCAGCCAAGAGCCCAAATCTTTCCATCCACTGAAGTCCTTCACCCACTTCCCAATTCGCTACATAAGATAATCAGAGAGGGAAGCTCATCCCTTTCCAAATGGGCTTTGCTGACAACCAGCACACGCGTCTGTACCTCATTCTTTTTGGAGCTGCACTTACTAGATTAACAGAGTACAGCACAAGCCAGCTTCAAACGGTATTAAAGGAGCTAAAATGTGGCAGGCAGCAGCGATTCCAAGAACTTCATCAAAACACTCTGGTTATAGATTATCTGTGCTCTATATTTATTACAGCAAGTGAGTGCTTTAAAATTGAAGGAAGCCCCCAGGACTCATTTAACCTGGACTGTCTCCCAGCTGTCCTGTTCTGAAAACTGAATTCCAACGCTAATGGGTCAGTCGCTAACCACCACTTTCTTGAGACCCCGCCTGGATCCAGATACTGAACTGCTTGCACTTACAGAGCATCTTTTGTCCTAAAGGCTTTACACACCATAGCTGAAAATTGCTTCACCCACCACATCTCTGGGGAGAAAGTGGCAGCTACTTTAACAGCTCAAAACAACATTGCTTGTATAATGTAAGATAGCTAGTAAAGCATGCTGTAGTCACCAAAAACTGTACAGGGAATTTAAGAAGGCAAAGAGACATTCGGGTGGTACAGCTTAAAGGCTGAAATCTTCAAAGTTCAGCATTAGTATTAATACAAGCATCACTAGTCTGAGTGATCAAAACAGTGCTAATGCAAGACCCACAAGGGGACAGCTATTAAAAAAACACAGGAGGAAAGATTAGATAATCATCCCAAAGTTCAAGTCTCAGAAACAGCAGCATCCCTCCAGAAATGGAGGTGTAGAAACACTTGCAGGGTTCTGAGACATGGCTCATCTCTAATTTAGAGCTACGCAGTTCCAACGTTGGCATCAGTCATAGGAGAGTCACAGTGACCATTGGGTAGTTCAAAGGGTCTACTAAAAAGGATGCCACATGGGTGAGGAAATGGGGGTGTTAATTCCAACTGGCCCTAGTCAGGAAGTTATCCAATAATCCCCATTTCCTCACTTGAGGAGGTTTAGAACCAACCTGCCCCTCAAACTGAATGACACTTTTCCCAAACTTGGCAATGCTGCCCCACAAGTGGGCTCACATGACACTGAAACCAGCCTGAAACATCTGCACAGCTGAGTTAAATGCAGAAGGTTTTGCTGCTGAATTACCAGTAACACTTACTATGAAATTAAAAGTTTCTTCTTTTTCTTTCCTGAGACTTCCTTGCCTCTCTTTTTTAAAGTCGGATAGTGTATCTAGAGTTTGAAACACTAGAACAATTTTATAGCCAAGTCATCTGCTTACCCTGCAGAGAGAAAGCCTTGTGAAGCAGAGGATTTATCTAACTGGGATTGCAACTGGAAAATGGTGATGCACTTCAATCACTTGGGATTGGCATTCTGTTTCACTACAACCCAACTCACAGAGTGCGGTTTCCACTGTATTTAAGTTACGTTGTTTTGATGAGTAAAAGTGTTCTGCTTACATGTTTCCAAAAAACATTCCTTTTCTTGTCTCCTTGAAGTGCAGGTCTGCCATAAGAAGGGACTGTGTGAAAGTGGCATCTTATTCAGTAGGTTTGTCGCTCCGGCTGTGTCTATCTTAGACTCTTTCTGAGAGTCTCCCACTCATTGCAATATCAATAGAGGGAAAGTTAGTGTGGACATTTTTATCACCATGGCACCTAACCCTGGTTGGGGCAGTTCTACTAAAAGCACACAGTGGTAAAAGAGCAGGTGGCCACCTGGTCCCCATGTAATTCAAGCACTCCCACCACTGCTACCTCCAATGGAACTACACCTTTAGTGTTCCTCAAAATTGTTTACCGTTGACAAGCTCGGTCTGTATTCCGGTACACATCTGCCTATTTAAGGTGCAAAACGTTACCTGCCTTATATGTCTGTTAGCTCCAGGAGTGAGCACTAGATTCTAGTTCGGTTCCTCATGGAGTTAGCGTGCTAACAATGGAACGTAGCTGTGGCAATGCAAGTGGAGGGAGGGGTTATCCAGTCTGTGTATGTACTTCGTGTTTCTGACGGCCATGCACTCAGGGCCTATCGCTGCTCCCGCCCCATGCGAGGCTGCGGCCACGTTCTATTTTGAGCATGTTAGCTCCATGAGATGTCTCATTGAGCTGGGAATAATACCTCCAGCTTGAGCTGCAGACATACCCTAAGGGAGGCGCATGAGGAGATTTGGGTCTGAGGTTGCAGTTTAGGAGACGTATACCCAGTACTGCGAGTGTTGGAAGCAGAGGGACAACAGCGATGTTCTTTAAGAACCAACTTTCTCTTCATTTCCTTTCCAGATGTCTCAAACTTTCCCCAAACACCAGGAGTGAGCTACCAGAGAAGGGACAGCCACCGCTGGCCCATGATTGCCAGCAGTTGTGGGAGAAATACTAGCTAGCACCACAATCCATTTACCCGTAGGAGAAACGTGCTGTGCCTCCAGCCTGGAAGGCACATCAATGTAACTGCTCTTCTTGCCAATCAGCTGTCCTCAGAACACACACAAGCCTCCAGTAGGAGCCATTACAGACATCACTACTGGAAAGGTGTAATACGTACAGGGTTAAGCAGAATCCAATCAAACTTTCATGCTGCAGCCTGAACTGGATGGATTCTAGCAGAAAACTATTATGGCACCAGCTGAATTAACCCAATTAGATAAGAATGTGGTTGTTATCAGAGCCTCTTTCTTTGTATAATGGATACAAAACTAGACCATTCACTGGAGATGCTAATGGTGGGCACAATCTTGCAAACAGAGGGACAGAACCCAGAGATCAGAAATTAGAGACGGGAGAACTAATCCTAGTGTCTGTAGTTATTCACCACGACCAGCCACTATCCTTGCCTGCTTGTTTATTTGTTCAGGCTAAGCAGTGAAATATTTGCAGCTATCTTGTGCCACACTGCACTGTTTGTCCGGTAAACTCAGTAAACGATTAGAGAGAGATTTCATAACACAAACATGAGGTGTGTTGCTGGATTAAGGCTCCTTTTATGCCTCCCGTAATCCCTTCAGGAAAAAAAAAAAAAAAGAAGAAAAGAAGCAGCTAAATACATACAAATAAAGCCAAATGGCAAAATGACCAAATGGAATGGTAAAGAAGGTCAGACTACCTAACTCGGTAGTTTGAGGTGGAAGTGCAACATTTAGCAATAAATAACTAATTTAAAAAAAAAAAAAAAAAAAAAGCAACCACTTTTATTTTAAAAGGTTCCTAACAAATTGGAATCCAGAACAGTCCTTTCGAGTCCCTTGCATGTCTGTATACCAGCACACTCCAGGACAGCAGCAATCAGACCGAAGTACACGCCAGCTAAATTTAATTGTTGCTCCAATCAGCAAAGGGAGGTGGGAAGAGGAGAGAGTGTACACAAGCATATATATATATAAATGTACTAATACATTTCAAACCATTAATATAAAAAGCCTTGTAAGACTAAGACCTGCCCAGACTAATCATCTAATTTGTATAAATATCAAGGTATTTCAAAGAGGAAAGGGCTATTTAAAAAGCCAAGAGACAAACAAGCAAAATAAGGAGTACACTAAACATGAAGCATTAACAAAATATGTGATAATGCCAGGGTTGCTTTATATTTTTAATCTATATATATAAAAGTCAAATGGGGTATGTGTGCGTGCGTGTGTGTATGTACGTAAGCTTACTCCTTCCACACCGTTTGAGCTAGAGACTTGAAATTTGGTACAGTTAGAGGTCTTGGGGTCCTAATGACCGTAAGGGTCAAAAAAATTTCAAGTCTCACCCCTGACGCCCCCCAGGGGTGAAATTATTTAAAGGCCAATTACATCAGCTGGGCAGCTGCTAGTCTCTGTGACATAGTTCTGATGTCATAATACCCCCTCCAACAGACACCGCACTCGCTCAGCTCTCTGCCCCTCCCCCCTCCGACGGAACCCCGGAATCCCTCAGCTCTGTGCCCCCTGCCCACCTCCGACGGACCCGAGTTGAGTCTGGTCGGAGGGTAAGTGAGGTGGGGGTATCGGGTTTGGTCGGGGGGGGTGAGGTGGGGGTGTCGGGGTTGGTCGGGGGGGGTGGGAAGGTGTCGGGGTGGGTGAGGGGTTGGGGTTGGTCAGGGGGTGTTGGGTTTGGTTGGGGGGGTGAGGAGGGGGGTCGGGGTTGGTCAGGGAGGTGAGGTGGGGGTGTCAGGTTTGCTCTCTGCCCCCATCCAATGGACCCCGCACTCGCTCAGCTGTCTGCCCCCTCCACACCTCCGACTGACCCGAGCAATGACGTGTATTTTCGCTAGTATAATATAAAGGGAAGAAGAGACAAAGGCTCAATGAGACCCATAAAAATCATTGCTTCAGAAAAGCATAATTGTTTGATGACTCACAATTTGTGTGTGTTTGTTTTTTGGACAAGTCTTATTGCAGGGATCCTGCCATTAGCCAGCAGAGCTACCAGCACAGTCCCTCTTTGGCAAGTTTCCTCCTGCTCTAGGTTATGATAAAAAATACCCAATAGTCCACACTGCACCAGCTCCTGCTATAGGGGGTTTGTGGTTCTCTCTCCACAAAAGGACCAACAGCTAATGAATGACTGGGACCTGTGTTCACACCCTACCCACTATTATAAGCAGCTTGATACAAGTCAAGTCTTGTAAGGTATCATTTGTGAACTCCTAATTTTCTGATCAGTGTTGTCCTGGTAAGATAGATGTGGCAACATTGTACATGAAGTTATAAGATTCCGCCATATGGTGTTAACAATACATGTTCCAAACCCCACCAAACAGATGCTGGCAAACAGGTCTGTCCTAAACAAAGGAATGGTGTGCTCTGCTTAGTTTGCATTTAAGCAGTAAATAGAGTCATCAAGCAGGAAGGGAAGACAATACAATTCAAACAGCAGGGAACATCTTTCTACATACTCTGTGGTTCCTGGTTCTTCGCTCTTAGAAAAACATTTCCAGCTGACTGACACTATAAAAGGGAGGACAAACACCTCAAGGAACTCCTCTCTCTCTTTCTGCCTATCACATTCACGTTCCCTGAAGAGACAAAGGAAGCAGGAGCTGGACTCTGGGGAAAGGGTGCCGACAGAAGGAATCTGGTCAGTAACACTGCTGGAAGAATGTGGTGAGAAAAAAGTTCTTCAAATCCAGGCAGAGCTGGGAGTGATGTGTGTGTTGGGTGCTGTTTGTGAGCAGTCCAGACTGGAGACTACAGCAGCAAGATGCTGTAAAGGGCAGCCCAGGTTACAGGGTGGGTGTGACACAGCTACTCACCTGGGATGTCACACTGAGTAAAGGAAGTTTTAGTGTTATGAAGGTCTGTCCAATAGAAACTGAGCTGAGACACCACTCCCTTCTCCCACAAGCTAATTTTGTAGCTACACTAATTTTGGTCTACACTATCATTTTACATTTCTCAGTGGTGTGAAAAATCCACACCCCTGAGAGACATAACAATGCCATCCTAACCTTTGGTGTAGACAGAGCTAGAAGGAGAGCTACTGCCTCTTGGGGAGAGGATTAGCTATGCTGATTACCTACACTGATGGCAGTATCCCTCCCATCAGCAGGGTCTGCACGGAAGCGCTACTCCATTTTAAGTGTAGACATACTGACAGAGACTACTAAACAGCCATCAGATAGCAAAAAATGTATTTGATACCAATCTAAGGAGCCTTGGCTAACCTAGAGAAGACAGACTCTATAGCTAGGGCCCTACCAAATTCAGGATCCTTTTTGATCAATTTCACGGCCTGCGGTTTTTTAAATGGGTCAATTTAATGTATGTCTACATCCAAAATTTCATGGTGTTGTAACCATGGGGGTCCCAACCCAACAAGTACCCAGAGGTGGGTCTGATCTCCCCCAAGAGCAGCCATGCAGGGGAAGGACAAGTCCTGTCCCACCCCAGCAGGGACTTGCAGCTAGGAGCCTCCCCTCCCACCTCAGCTGAGGCACTCCTAGCAGCACAGGGGAGATCAGATTTCACAGGGAAGGGCTTATTTCACAATCCATGACACTTTCACAGCTGTGAAATCGGTAGGGCCTCATCTATACCCCATTTACTAGTCACCTCAGGAACCTGTGCTCAAAGCACGCAAAAGAACATGACATAACATGCAATAAGTTGTAGTTGCTCACTCATGGTGTATGCAAGTGTCTGAATAATCTGAAGAGTTGCAGCAGGCCTTTAGATAAGTAAGAGATTAAAGAATCTAGTTTCCCAAACTGGCTTCAAGCGACATTATTGAAGGGGGGGAAAAAGAAAAAAAATGCAGACCCAGAGTCTTAGCAGAACATGGTGTTGATTATTCCTCTAAACCCCTAGGGGGTTTACTATTAGCAGATATATTGCACTTTATATACAAAGAACATTTATTCAGTGAAATAAATTCAGAGCACCAGTATGGCCAAACACCTTAAGCACTGCATGCTGCTTAAGGAAAGCTTCTCGGGGACGCGAGCCATATCTATGACTTGCAAGGTGCCTTACAGCAGAGCAAGACGCCAAAAGAGTTTAAAATCCAAAATAATTAGGAGTGTTTTCATAGGTTCAGTTAAGAAATAATGTAAATATTTCCCCACAATGCTCAAAACAAAACAGCATGAAATCCAGAAAGTGAATTAACTAAGGAGAGGAAGTGAAATGGACCAACTTAGTTTCATTGTCCAGTTTGAATGAAAATCATCATCAATGATTAAACACAGATTATTAAAAATAGCAAAATTCAGAAATGTAAACCATGTCTAACAGGTAAGCGCATATTATAAATGATAATCCTGCAAAGAGCACTTTAATATACTAATTCCAAATCTATGGCTGCAAGACATGATTTATGTTTCAGCTAAAAGGGCAATAATTGGAATTTAAACTTCTTTTAAGACAGACATTTATCTAACACCAGTCACTGGTGGTTTTTATTACATTCAGCTTATTGGGTTTCAATTTCTAATCACACTGGAGTTACGTGAATAGTGCTCCAGTAATCTGAACATTTACTTATTTAATGCAATTAACAACAAGACTACAGATTAGGAGTTTATTGATTAACTGAATGCAAGGCTTTCCCATGTTATGGGTCTAATGACTTTGAAAAGATCAGTTATTTTCCAGCACAGCTGAACAGTTAAACTGTTTTCAAACAGAAACTGCAGAACTACAATTCATTTGCAAATTCAACACAAACAATCTTGGATTGAACAAAGACCTACAATGGCTCGCTCATTACAGAAATAGTTTCTCCTCTCTCCATGTCCACACCCCCCATTCAAATGCTAGAAGAATAACCCACCCTCCCTGATCGGAGATAACAAGCTGGTTCAGCCTAATTGGACTAACCTTTTTACCTCCCACCTGGTTCTTGCCTACTTTTCTATACCTGCCTCTGGACACTTCCACTGCTTGCATCCGACAAAGTGGGTATTAGCCCACGAAAGCTCATGCTTCAAAACTTTATAGTTAGTCTTTAAGGTGCCACAGGACTTTGTTACCTCTGCTATTCCAGACTAACACGGCTACCTCTCTGATTCTTGTTTTCAAACAGTGTCACAGCACACAATGCTCCATACAGGAAAAATGCAGATTGGTGCTAAAGTGCACATCATTTAGAAGCAGCTGCAAACAGTAACATTTCCAAATAAACGTACAGCGGGGAAAGTTTATGTACCCATAATTTAGTATTGCTGAGGTAGAACGCTTGCAGCATTTGCATCCCAGAGATGGCTGTAGTGAGAAAATTCATATCACATGTAATCATGAAAACACACAAACATATATACTTGCCAAACTATGATGTACTAATACATTTCAAACTATTCATACAAACAGCTTTGTAAATGTCACTATGACCTGCCCAGATTAATTGCATTATTTCTATGAATATCGAAGTATTTCAAGGAGGAAAAGGCTATTAAAACCACAGACAAACAAGCAAAATAAGAAGTAGGTAGACTAAACATGAGGCATTAACAAAATATGTGATAATGCCAGGGTTGCTATTAAATTTTTATTTCCACTTGTTTCAGAAAACGTGCAGAACTCACTTGTGAGTTAAATGCAACCATCTCAGATTCATGGCAATAAAGATTTTATAGCCCCAAACACGCATTTTTTCCTCTATCACACACATTTATTTGGCTCTTTAAGCTACAGTAAAACTAGCCAATTGCTCAATCCATTTAGCAAAGTACCTACAGCTCCCACTTCAAAATCAGCGAAATACCGAATACAGGAATGCTCTAGTACTCAGAAAATTGTATTAAGAGTTACATCAAAGCAGAACTATTGAACATGGACAACTCCCTCCTGACTTCAGGCATATTTTTGTGCCAATTGATCACAAAGACTCCCCCTCTCACCTTCCCCCTTCAATAAAATGTGTCCTTCACTAAATCCTGCTTTCCACTCAAAGGCTAGGGAGTGCAAACAAGAGTCAGCTAAGTGATGCATTGCCAAGAAAGAACATCCTAACCCAGACTTGCTGGTTGCTTCCCACTCCCCACACAACCAGCACTCTCATTTAACTAGAAAAGAGAATCCACCCCAGAAGCAGAGGCCACTCTAGTTATAAGTCAATGAGTGGCAGATTTCTGAAAGAACTGGTGTGAACTGCAAAGTGCTCTAACTGCCCTGGGGAGCCCCTGCTGGTGCAAACTACATTGATGTAGTTTATTTGGTCAGGCAAGCTGCTGGGTCCTGCTTGGTGAGGCCTGCTCGCACGTGCACTATAGTAGTGCCAAATCAGAGTGGGAAGCAGTGGCAGGGAGGAGCCTCCCATCTCACTGGACTAGGTAGGTAAAAGTTGGGGGTAGGTGGGCAGCTGGAACCTGCTCCTAGCAAGGGAGTGCACTGTGGAGATGGTGAGAGTGAACTGGGGACAACCCACAGTCATCCAGCTCCCACCCACCTCACCTCCCACATAATACACCTACTTATTTGATGGCATCCATCCACCACCTATTTGATGGCACAAATAGGGTTCTCAGATCATGGTGGGGAACGTTCCCTCAGAACATAGCCCACGTGACATGCTGCTCAATTTGATTAAGCCGAGACATCTTTGTGCTGCATGGTTTGTGGCACTGCTAAAGGAGGATAAAGCCAGACCAGAAACTTACCCACAATATCAACCACGTCAGGCCGGATGAGTGGTTCTCCACCAGTCAGTCGGATCTTGTCTACACCTTCCTTCACAAAGAGCCTGGCAAGGGTGATGATCTCGTGAGCAGTGAGCAGCTCTGATTTAGGGGTCAGTTGAACTCCCTCCTCCGGCATACAGTACTGACCTGAATGAGCACGCAAGAAATATGTGAGCAAATGGAAGGATTAGAAAAAAGAGTTGGATCAGCCACTGGCAAGGAACCAACACTGCACTTGGCTGCATGAACAGAGTCAACCTAGCAACCCACTGACAAGGCTGCTGGCTTAATCCCAAAAACAATTTTACACCCAGGGTGACCAGACAGCAAGTGTGAAAAATCAGGATGGGGTGTGGGGGGTAATAGGAGCCTATATAAGAAAAAGACCCCAAAAGTGGGAGTGTTTCTATAAAAATTGTGACATCTGGTCACCCTATTTATACCTACTTGACATGTCTGTAAATCAAGTGTCACTTAAATCTGTAGAGAGGCAAAAGTATCAGTGTCACTAAATCTGTATTTTTCACCCAAAAAGTGTTTTGGTTGAAAAATTTTGTTCAGCTCCAGTTCCTACAGGTGGGCCTCCATATCCTGTGGGTGGAGTACATGAACCTCACTAGGACATGGTGGGGGAAGAAACAGACAGACTTACATCTGAGGTTGCATTTCTCAGTCAGAGAGATCCGCAGGTAGTTGTGCTGACGGCCAAAGCTGTCAGTCAGGAAAGCAGAGAAAGGGGCAGCGTGTTCAGTTAGGAAACCTTTTCTTCTTGTGCTTGGCAATTCCTGAGGAGAAAAAGCAACAAAACAAATGGTAGCTGCTTTTGTCTTCAACGCACTGTACAAATGTTAATTGAGTCTAAACTTCACAGGGAAATCATCCTCCACATTTTACAGAAGGGGAAGACAGAGGCGCACACGTTCCCTGTTTAACTACGATGGGAGCCAGAGTTAAAACCCCTAATAGTAATATGACAGTGTTTTAAACAAGGTTGTCACTAACACAATGCTGTTCTCTGCTCCTTGCGTGTGCCTAAAAGTGCTAGAAGCATAACCCATTTGGGACGAGTTACTCCAGGTTGCAACACTATCTGAAACCCCCGCTTCATGTTCCTGCATGTGTAGAGCCCGGCACAGATACAAAATTTGTATCTGCATCTTATATGCAAAAATGGTCCGGGGATATCTGCAGCATTGCAGGACCCTATGCATGTGTAATTAAGGGAAGTAAAACACCAGCAAGGGCAGGGGGGTCAAAGAACTGTACAACAGGGGTCAAATGTGGAGAGAGCTAGAGAGAGACTCCCAGGCCTGGGTGGGAGAGGCAAATCTAAGTTTCAAACAAGTGCTGCTCAAGACACAACCTATATCAAGCAGCAGCTAACAAAGATGGAAAGAGGACAGGGGAGGAGAAAGAACACCCAAGTAGGGTGCTAACCCTCAAGGATTGCCTGCAGTCCCCAGGAATTAAAGATTCATCTTTCATTAAAGATGTCATGTGATGAAACCTCCAGGAACACATCCAACCAAAACTAGCAGTGTTTAGTGTTAAAGTTAAAGTTTAGCAGCAGCCCCAGGACCACAGCTTTGCTTACTGGGCCATTAAGAAAAGCTGATAATTAAAAACACCATAGTTATAAAGAATTCTGCACCTCATCCCGCTCACAGAGGGGCACTGGTAGGAAATCATGCTGTCAGCTGCTTACAAGGTGTCAGCAGCTGCTTCTGCCTTCCTACTCAGTATCAGAACCCTCTGCTTATGAAGCACTAAACCATCTGCACAGCAGGGGACAAGGACTCCACTCTGGAGATCAACTACAGCAAAATATCCTTAAGAATAAAAGAATGGGGGTATTAGAGAGTGAAAGGAAAGTTTGTCTTTTACCTATTTCCATGTAAGGAAATTGCAACCACCGATCCTCCGAGTGGGTTGCCCTGATCTCTTAGCTACTTGGAGAACAAGCCCAGACTTGTGGATGGGGATTAAGACTTTAAAAAACCCTCCAGAAAGAGTTATTTTAAAAGCAGAGAGAGTGCCAACATAGAAATTAACATACTAAAAGTGATAGAACAGATCGTTCCCAGAGCAAACTAATTAAGAAGGAGCTATTTGCCAAACTTTGCTTCTGCCGATGCCTGTGGGTTCAACAAACATTGTGTGGAAGACTAGAATGCTTTCTCTAAGAGGCTCAAACTACGCCTGTATTCCTCAGAAATGCAGGCGTGCTTTCAGTCATCTAGATTATATGGCTGGATTCTAAACTATTATACCAGCATAAATCTAGACACCACTGAAATCAATGGCGCTACTCCAGATATGTATCAGTGTAAATGAGAGAGGTTGTGGTGTACAGGCTTCAGAAGTCTGTGGGATTCCCTCTCCACTTCACCATAACGCAATATCCTCATTCATTTTACTTCTAAATCTCTCCATTTTTGAATAAGCCTATTAATGGTGCCTATCAAAATCACGCCTGGTTCTCTCTCCCCACTCCATATCCACACGATGTCAAGTTTAAACACACCTTTGAGTTGGATTAAGACTATATACATGAGCCCACCACTCATATTCCGTGGCCACTCTCCACTCCCCCAATCCCATGATCTATCATATCATTCAAGTCTTTGATTAAAGAAATAGTTACTGTGAAACCACCATTTGACACAGAGAAACTGAGATCCATGCTCTGCTATTAACATGGAGAACTGAGCCTGAGATTTGAGACCCTGAAGTAAGACAGGGTGACTGCAGCCAGTTTTCTCCCTGCCTGTGGGCTAATTCCTACCCACTTTCCATGTGAGACTACTCCCAAGAAGCATGCTTCAGTCTATTAGCAAGTCTGGATATACAACTGCCTCAAAAAGGTTTTTTTTTTAAACACACTTTTAGAGGTTTGAACAAGCATGCTCAGATGAACCTCCAAAGCTGAGGTCTTGGATGCACTCTTAAGACCACAAGATGAATATTTTCCAAGTATTTCTTCCATCTCACTCTACTGAAAGTTACCAAGCTTTCCCTACTGGTTACATCAGAGAACTAGGGCTTCTGATCTCTATTCCCAGCTCTGTCACTAACCTGTGGAGTGCTGGGCAAGTTATTTAACATGCCTGCACTTCCACTCGACCAACCCATAAAACAGGGAGAATACCAGTTAACCACTTTTATAAGTGTTTTCAGACCTTCAAATGAGAGGAGCTATAGAAGTACCAAGTATTTTTTTAAATGCCTATATGCTTTTATCTGTTGGTGGATGTTCACATTTCTCCATTTATATTAATCACAATTATATTAAGATTGTATGGAGGCCAATTGAATAATTATGATAGACACTGAGCAGTCACTACATGAAGGGAACAAAATAAGGTTAGAATAATGGGATGAGGGGTGTGAGATGCAGTGAAAATAGTTCTTAGAAACACAATGCATTTTGTTTCCATTAATGTTCTTCAGACACAGCATCACAAAATCACTTAAGGAGACCGATTTTGTGTTAGCAAGTTAAAGGACAAAGGAATATTTTAAGTCCTGTGGTTAGAGGGGCCAGGTCCAGACATTCTAGCTATCCTTGTTAGGTTATAATGGGTAAGGGGCTAAAAGTTAAATGTTAAGATCTCACTGTAACCCTCAGAGGTTAAATGAGTGACCAGACTCAAGGGCTGCAGTATGTGGAGGATATGGAGAGGATGAGAGAACAAGCCACCTGACAGATGTTAGTCACATCACTCAGTGCACTACTGGAAAGAGCTCAGATACCGTGCTGATGAGCATGGTATAAGAACCTATACAGAAGAGCCATCCAAAATTGTGCTGGGGTAGCAACAGGGCTCCGGGGGCTATTTAAAGGGCCCGGGATTCCTGCTGTCTCTACTGCCCCAGGCCCTTTAAATAGCCCCCACAACCCCAAGCTGCTGCTGCTACCTCGACAGGGTTGGGGGGAGAAGGAGGAGAGGGTATTTACCTACAGGGTGGGCTGGGGCTGGCTCTGACCCCGACCCCTGCAGTCCCACCCCTTCTGCCCAAGGCCCCGCCCCTTCTGGGGGGGCAGAACTGGCCCCAGCCCAACCCAGACTGGCATGCGAAGGAGGGAATAAATGAAGACACCACTTCTGAAAGGTTGCCAACCCCTCCTCTAGAGATATGGCTGAGCCTATTCCCCCTCAGAAGTTTTGTGGAGATGTTTTTCTGTGTGCTGCTCCTGGGGGTGGGAGACAGGTAGGAGATACACTCCCTGAACAGACCAGCCAGGCAGCATAGGGAATATGAGGCGGAGCAGGGTCAGGCAAACAGAAGAACAGTGGGCGGTGCAGAGAGGTGACATCTTATAGCTGATGCCATTTTGATTCATTCGCAGCTGTTCTAACACTGCAAACCTTTCTTAAAAAAGAAGAAAATCCTTTTGTAGGAGCCTAATCTTCCCAGAGACCATTGTTCAATTTACTTCTGCTCCCCAGCCGCAGAGATCTTGTAATTCAATGGCAAGAGTCCAGAGGACTGTCAATAGCACCTTGGCCAGTGGACTGGTACGGTCTGAAAAGAGGCACAAAGCACCAGTGTCTGCTTACATAAAGTGGCCCATTAGCCCTGGTTGGGTCCATCTACACTGGAATTTAAAAAAAAAAAAAAAAAAAAAAAAAAAAAAACCACCACACGGAGTCTCGGGTCCCTGGTCAGTTGAGTCAGGCTCCCAGGGCTCAGGCTGCAGGGCTAAAATTTGTGGTGTTGACATCAGGCTGATGCCCAGGCTTGTAGATGCACCACACTCTCTGGGTTTCAGGGCTCAGGCTGAAGCCAGGCTCAGAAACATGACAAGGAGAGTGGGTCTCCGAGCCCAGACTCCAACTCAAGTGTCTATACAGCCATTTTTAGCCTCGCAGCCCGTTCCCAAGTTAGTGGACCCAGGCCAGCTGCAACTGTCACAGGTATTTCATTGCAGTGTGGACAGACCCTTAGTTACCAGTGCTTCTGCTTTCGATCATCCATTTTCAGCAGGCAGAAGGAATTCAATGCCTGCTTACTATACTAAAAAGGATGCCCAATTCAGTTTGAACAATAGACAGGATCAGGTGTCAATATAGGACCCTAGCCCTCTCTGTTTGCATTTACCAGTACGCAAAACTGATAACTACAGACATTCATCAACACACAGCCAATCTGTCAGCTCACACCCTCTACATGATTCATCCATGGTAACTACTAAGGCAGCTTCCACGTGAGCAGGTGGTGGAGTAAATCTACCTTTAACTCCCAAAGGGTGGTGCAGACAGACCACACAGTGTCTGCCAGTTCTGTATAGCCTTGACGACAATAGGGAGTGCTACAGCAGGCCTGCACTTAATTAAAAAAAAAGAGAGAGATGAACCACCATTAGCTCTGGTGGTAATTTCTGGTAAAAAAAAAAAAAAAATCCCTAATGTAGACAGGGTATAAGTAAGACTGCACACAGGCAAGTTTATAGACTTTTAACCTTTGCTCATGCCTCCGCTAACTTTGTGGTTGTTTTACATCCTTCAGTTGCTTCACCTCTTTGCAGATAACTAGCAACCTTTGCCTACTATAAATGTGAAAGGGGCACTCTCTCTCTCTTCAAGGACACAGTCCAAGGCACATCAAAACCTGCCAAGGGCAACCACTCATGGGAGTTTGCAAAAGTGGATGCTAGTGAGAGGTGGTCTCTCTTCAAAGATATGGTATCGCCACCCTTACTTCTCTGCTGCCAACAGCAGCACTGCCTTCTGGCCAATAACCGCTGTTCTCTGGCTCCCTAGTTCTGAAGGCAGAGTGGAAAACGGTGCCTGCTAGCTGGGTACCCAGCTCTGAAGGGAGTATGAAAATGATGTGGCTGGTTGCAGATGACAGGTGGTTACTCTTCACAGTTATATTATAGGGGGGAAAGTTCTATGGCCTTTGCAAGTAGTCACTTGTGACTGGTGGTCTCTCTTCAGAGGTGGCTGCTAAGGCAGGTTTTACTGTAGTTTTACAAATCTTTTAGCTATTTAAACATACTTTTTGAAACTGAAAGAAAGATCTACTTCCTTAATTGGATTTTTCTTCAGTTGCATAAAATGATTTGTTTTTGTAGTAATGTTGCTTGAGTGCTAGAAGCTGATTGTAATTAAAAAGCAAATGCATTGCTGCATTTGCTTTTTCTAAAAAAAATAAAATAGAAGTCCTAGTTATCAATCATGACGATCTCTCATTGTAACCTTAGAACTTGTACAAAATCACCACAAGCGTGCAAAAGCTGGTGTAACACAAGGTTATAAGAGATTAACAATTTTACAGTGAATGAAGAGAGGAAAATTTACTGCCCAGTGAAAGCAGGACTCCAACTGTCCTTTTCCCTCTGCCCAAGTGATGCAAACAGAGATGCACCACTAACTCGTGTCATATGGATCTGAAGACTCATGTTGATATGGTCCCTTTAAAAGTATTCTTGGAAATAATTAAGTGTAAAACCCCATGGGCTGCAAGTAAAAAAACTCCATGGGCTGCAAGTAAAAAATGCCACCCGGTCTTTAAAAAGTAAGCCCAAATATTGCTTAATTGAGGCTACTTAGGGAACGCATGGGTTACCGGTGTAAGATACAGCAGGCCACAGTGCTGCATGTGACAGCCTCACCCAACACCTCTCTCCCACAGCACTCCCCTTCATTCCTCATGCAAGAAGCAAAGAAAGCCCAGATCTGCAACATGTATTGTGCATAACATCTCATTTTGGTGCCACAAGTAAGTAGTATTCAGGGGATTACATCTCCTAGCTCATTTAGGTGGATGGCAGAAGAGAGCTCCATATTCAAACCCTACCGAGGAGCGTGGCAAGCGACAAACGTGAGTGATCATACAGTAAAACCTCCATTTAACGGACTAATTCGGGGGAGGGGGTGTCCGTTAAATCAAAAAGTCCGTTATTTAATAAAAAAAAATTTAAAAAACGAGCTGTCGGAGCAGCAGCCCGCCCGCCACAGGGTCGGGACGGCAGATCCGCAGCTCACCCGCTGCCGGGACCCGGGCGGCAGACGGGACCCGGCAGCCAGCCCGCCCGCTGGCGGGACCCGGGCGGGAGCCGGGAGCCGGCAGCCAGCCCGCCCGCTGGCGGGACCCGGGCGGGAGCCGGGAGCCGGCAGCCAGCCCGCCCGCTGGCGGGACCCGGGCAGGAGCCGGGAGCCGGCAGCCAGCCCGCCCGCTGGCGGGACCCGGGCAGGAGCCGGGAGCCGGCAGCCAGCCCGCCCGCTGGCGGGACCCGGGCAGGAGCCGGGAGCCGGCAGCCAGCCCGCCCGCTGGCGGGACCCGGGCAGGAGCCGGGAGCCGGCAGCCGGCCCGCCCGCTGGCGGGACCCGGGCAGGAGCCGGGAGCCGGCAGCCGGCCCGCCCGCTGGCGGGACCCGGGCAGGAGCCGGGAGCCGGCCCGCCCGCTGGCGGGACCCGGGCAGGAGCCGGGAGCCGGCCCGCCCGCTGGCGGGACCCGGGCAGGAGCCGGCAGCCGGCCCGCCCGCTGGCGGGACCCGGGCAGGAGCCGGCAGCCGGCCCGCCCGCTGGCGGGACCCGGGCAGGAGCCGGCAGCCGGCCCGCCCGCTGGCGGGACCCGGGCAGGAGCCGGCAGCCGGCCCGCCCGCTGGCGGGACCCGGGCAGGAGCCGGCAGCCGGCCCGCCCGCTGGCGGGACCCGGGCAGGAGCCGGGAGCTGGCAGCCAGCAACACATACACCATTTAACTATCTGTTTTTTTCTCACCTTGGACAAGTGAAAACCTATTCAACCTCGCTATTGTTTACAGTCAATGTCAGTTTCAATGCTACGATATTATAGTTGCAATTACTCCAGGGGAATATTTAAACAGAAACCAGAAAATCTTGAATGAAACCAAATTTAAAGTAGTAGTACATTATAAACACAACACTTAAGTCTGGAACTTAAACTATGTGACACCACTTACAACTATAAAACATTACTTGTACAGCGGTCACCCTTTACACAAGGACCTGCCCTGTGAATAAACTCTAACTTATGATAATAAAGAACATTATTCTTAGCTATTTCCCCAATTTTTTAATATAGGGATAGAGGGATACAGTTAATAGAGGGACATGGTTTTCACCTTTGTTTCCAGCTGTGAACTGTCATGTGGCACCTGTTGTCCCCTATTAGCCAGCTGCCACATTTCAGTCCAGATGTGGTTACATTTCACTGGTGAGTGCAAGGAGTTCTCTAGATTATATTTCTATAAAGCACCTTAGGATCTCTCAAGGGGGGGAAAAAGTGCTATCTATAACCAAGAACATCAGTGTTCAAACAGTAGTTGCCAATATCAGTATTAAGGGGACAGAAAAGGCAAAAGAGGAGCTTCTTGAACAGATTTTTTAAAAAAATAATCGGCAGTCCACCCATTTTTTTCTTCCTTCTATATAACTTCCCCCTCAAAGTAGCTGACTGTGCGACTCAGCTTTCCAAGAAAGACAGACTTAGCACTCTGCAGCTCACCCTGACAGGCATTTTCACAAGGCTGCCTGCTCTATACAGATGTCCAAGGTCTCCTGGCACATTCAGTAAGAGCAAGTGGCTGTGCCCATATTTTGTTTAAAAGTCCTCACTTCTCTGCTGCTCAGCTACTGATCCCCCCCCCCCTTTCGCCCTAGAGGTGGCCTTGTATCAGTGTTTTAATTGCTATGTAAAATGACACCCCCCAGCCACCCACAAAGCTAGGTAACCACAACCTCAAACACACCCTCTTCCTTGGCACCCTCCCTTTAAATAACTACAGTACTGCCTTATTCACATAATCCCCAGGGGCTGGCACTCAGCTGATCCTCAAATCCAGTCACCCTGTGGCCCCCTCTCCCTAGCTAACTCACCCCCCCATTTAACTCCCTCTTCCCCAGCCGCCCCCCACAACCTCCCTACTGAGCCAGACACCTGCCTGTCTACATGAACCCCCCGCGGCTCCAATTACCCCCCCCCCGGGGGGCTGCTGACCCCCACTCACCTGAGCCGGGGCGGGGGCAGCCACCAGCGCTTGCTGCTGCTGCTGCTGCTGCTGCCGCACAGGAGCCCCGGAGCTGCAGCCCCTGCCCGGCCGGGCACGGAGGAGCCCCCGCAGGAGACACCCGCGAACCCCTCGCGCCGCTGCCATAAGCCCTGGCTGATCTCAGGCGGCTTCTGCCCCGGGACAGCAGCAGAGGCTGCCGTCCTGAGTCACATGGGGGAAAGAGCCCACGCCCCCCCAACCAGCCAATCGCAGTGCGCCGACGGCGGAGGACGCCGCGCCGCATGCTGGGAGTTGTAGTTCCTCACTTGAGGGACGCTGGTGGTTCCAGGCTGAATCCATAGGGAAGGATCGCGGCGTAACTGGCAGGTGAGGATTAATCCTAGGCGCCCTGCTCAGCTATTGGTATAAATAAGGTCCTTGGGCCCCTTACGTCTGCTGCTACCGTTAACAGAAGAGAGTTTGGGCACTTTTTTTTTGCGGGGGGGGGGGGGGGGGTATTAAGTTACAAACAGTGACATGCAAAGACAAAAAGAACTGGGGATGGGACATTTGGTCCTGCTCATGCGATCACATCCTCCAAGACACGGATCTAATGGCAGGAACAAGGCCTTATTTTCCTTTATCATGATGTCAAGAGAATGCCTGAAAGAAGTAAAAACAACAACAACAAAAACATATTGGGAGGGGGGGTCTTGTGTTTCCTGCTGGAAGACTACAAACAATTGGAGAACTGGCAGGGATTTTGATATCAGAAATGCCATTGCAAAATGGATGTGATTTTTATTCAGACTGTTTAAGAGTTTGTTTTTGTTAATTCCTGGTCAGCTCAAGTGTATGAGAAACATTTGCAAGAAAATATATTTTTGTTAAAGATTCAAAGTCTTCAAAAGGACTGAGAGATCTCCCAGTCCATTTCTCTGGGTCTTCCAAGGAGTTCTCTAGCAAAAACAGGGAGGACAAAATTTTATATACTCAGTACTTCTAAATTTAAAAAAAAAAACCTTTAATGTTGGAGACTGACCGGTAATTATGCTTCCATTCGCTTTAGAGAACATACAAAAGCACGTATGTGATCCAGTTGATGGAAATATGCTGGTTCAATTGATGGTAATAGACGCATAGAATTTAAGGACAGAAGGGACCATTATGATCATCTAGTCCAGGGGTCAGCAAACTTTCAGAAGTGGTGTGCCAAGTCTTCATTTATTCACTCTAATTTAAGGTTTTATGTCTATAATATAGAACTAAACTGTTGTTGTATGTAAAGTAAATAAAATGTTTAAGAAGCTTCATTTAAAATTAAATTAAAATGCAGAGCTCCCAGATCAGTGGCCAGGACCCGGGCAGTGTGAGTACCACTGAAAATCAGCCCGTGTGCCGCCTTCGGCACGTGTGCAATAGGTTGCCTACCCCTTATCTAGTCTGACCTCCTGCACAACGCAGGCCACAGAATCTCACCTACCCACTCCTGCAATAAACCCCTCATCTATGTCTGAGCTACTGAAGTCCACCAATCATTGTTTAAAGCTTTCAAAGGTGCAGAGAATATGATCGTACCTTTCATTTCTACTTTCGTTTTTCTTTAATATAATGTTGCACCATGGACATTTTATATATATGCAAAAATTGAACAGTAGGTCTCTACTGACTCTGGGCCAAATTCTATTTTCAGTTATCAAAAGCTTAAAAACCCCTACCATTTGAGCTAAAAAGACAACACGATTAGTTATGCAGCTGGCTGTTGTAGTCACTGTTCAGTTAAACAAACAAATATTTTCAATAATAAAGATAACGTTTCATTAAAACATAAACTGCTTGATGTTGTGTGCAACTGCAGAAAGGTAAATAAGCAAGTTATGACTTGCCTAATTACCACTAGTTTTGTGAATTCTTTCCATGGTGCCTTAATTTCCCCCTCCCTTATGGTGGCTCTTCCCCTACAGTCAACTACAAACACTTATGCACTTACGCTGAAGAGCCTGGGGGTGGGGGCAGAAGACGTGCAGGGCTGCCGCCGGCCCCGCACTGAAGCGCCTGGGGGCGGGGGTAGAAGACGTGCGCGGGCCGCCAGGCGGGGGCGGCTCCACGCTGAAGGTAGGGGCCGGGAAGCGCCTGGGGGAGCCGACGGTCAAGGGGGGGAGGCTGGGCTGGGGGGCAGGCAAGGGGCCGGTGGTGGGGGGGGAGGCCGGGCTGGGGGGGGCAGGCAAGGGGGCAGGAGACTAGGCTGGATGGGGTGGGCGAGGCGTGGGTGCGGGAGGGAAGGAGGTTTGGGTGGGGGTGGGGGGGAGGCTGGGCTAGGTGGGTCAGGCATGGGGGGCAGGAGGCTGAGTTGGGAGTGGGAGGGGCGAGGAGGTTAGGTTCGGTGGGATGGGCCAGGCAGGGGTGGGGGAGGGAAGGCGGTTAGATGGGGGGAGGCTGGGCGGGGGTAAAGGAAGATGACCCCCTGGCCTACACCCAGGCTGACAGCGGGAGCTGACTGGGGCAGGTGGCAGGACCCCGGCTGGCAAGGGGCCAGCGGGGGAAACCCCACAGCAGTGCAGGGCTAAGCACTCCGCCTGCCACTGCTTTGGGGTTTCCCCCGCTGGCCCCTTGCCAGCTGGGGGTCTCAGCTCCCGTTGCCAGTCTGGGCTTCCTCGGGGGGGGACTGGCCTGCGAACGACATAAATGTGCAAATAGCCCTCGGAAGAAAAAAGGTTCCCCACTCCTGTCTTATAGGAAAGAAGCTTTAAATGCCCAATTCACCATTGCCTTGCCCTGCACCTAATGCCACCTTTTGCAATCACTTTGCACTAGTGTCACGAGGTCAAGGCAACCTTGCGTTGAGCTCTATAGCTCCAATCCTGTTCCTGTTAGTGGAAGGTTTTGGTTCTGACTTAATGAAAGCAGGATCTGCCCCAAACTCTCTCTGTACCCTTGACTTGACCACTGATGCCAAGGCTTGAGAAAATTTAACAAAGGCTTTGCACGGCCCCGGTGGCAGATTGTGGGCATTGACAATCAGAAGCTGCAAAAAGCTGATTCTAAAAATGAATTTTGATGCGACGTGAAGAAAAAAACAAACAAAAAAAGCCATCCAGCCCCATCACCTTTTTGTAATTTTAGCGCTCTATTCTGTCTCTACCCAGCGCCCCAAATGCTAACAAGTCCTGAGGCTGAAGCACAGTTTTAAAGCACTGTCTCACTCGCTGCTAGCACCTCTCTGTCTGTTCTTCACATTGTCACATTCTCCAACACAGGTAGGTGTATGTGTGCGTAAAAAGGAAGAGACATTTAGGAGCTTAGAATCCGTCATTACAAGGCAGTGAAAGAGAGCTGTGCTTAATGGACTGGATACAGGCCAAAGTGTAAGGGAGCTTGGGTTCTTGTTCTAGTACCCTGTTTCCCCGAAAGTAAGACATCCCCCGAAAATAAGACGTACTTCAAGTTTTGCCTCTCGCTGTAATATAATGTAATGTAATTTTGGGAGCAAAAATTAATATAAGACACTGTCTTATTTTCGGGGAAACACGGTACAGCTGCACATCCACTCTGTACCTGAGGCAAGACGTGTTTTGTCTGTAAGCCTGGTTCATCCCCTACCTTCACTCTAATTAGCTTTTGGGGGCAGGGACTGTTTACAGTGTCCAGGACAGTGGGGTCTTCATGCACTATTGTTATATGAGTAACAATAAGCAGAAACACCAACTGAGCTTTTTTAATAACAGGATGTGCTGAAAGATTGCATTTGCTGGGTGGTGTCTGCCCCTTATGCTGACACGGGTTGGCAGCAGAGAAGTTGTCTTCACAGCTGTCCCGGGGCATTGTTGTTGACAAACTGCACTGTTTCCCAGCCACAACCAGGTCTGTTCACTTTTAGTTTGGATTCCCAAAACGACAGAGGTGTGTGAGGGAGCTAATGACACTGTGGAAAAACCCATTTCTAACGGTGAGTGAGCTGTCATTCCAACCTCTCCGCACAGACTTTGATGATGAGATGGTGAGAAAAGGTCCTATTGTTTATAGGTCTCTCTTTCTAAGTGTTTTTGCGTGATGACTGGGGTGAATCCCGCACCACTGTCCACAGAAGGAGAATGAAAGTGACATGCCAGAAATGTCATCTTTAAGGTGAAAAACGCCCTCTGAACTGTGCTCCAAATGCACATAGAGAAAGCATAACTGTCAAATTTCCATTGTTCCACCAAATGCAATACTGTCTTCTTTGGTGAAATGATCAGTCACTCATAAAGACCTCTAGCGAACGTTGCCTCTGTCTGCTGCCCTGTTCTAACTGTATCCTGGGCCACTGAGTTCATGCAATACCCATTTTGTAAATGTCAGATTTCACGTCTCCTATGCTGGTTTCTGGGAAGTGTATTAAGTGCAACTAAGGTTCTCTGTGTGTGCACTGTTGTGTCTCCAACATCCTTAGTACATTACTAGCCTTTCTCTCCTTGTAGCTGATTGTACTTTTGAATTTGCATATGTCTGTATGTCACTTCAAATACTTCACTGCTTTTTTGTTGTTAAGAAGAGGGGAGAATCAAAGGCAGTAACAAAGCACACCCGGTCAGCCTTATCATTTAAATTAGTGTATATAGCTGAACTCATGAACAACCCTATGATAATAAATTAGTGTACATAACTGTGTGCTTGGGACTAACCCTATAGTAACATATCTGTGTCATTAGCAGAAAACTCAAAAACAAGCCTACAATAAAAAAGCCAGCATATGCAGCCCAGTACTCGAATAGTAGGGGGAGCAGTAGGTTAGATTAGAGGTAAATTGATAGAGCTAGTATGAGAGCCACCTGTACCTCTAGCTAATGATATTAGCTCTTTGGTTTTCAGGCACGAAATTAACTCAGAGGGGTTTTGTTGTTGTTGTTGTTGTTTAATTAAAAAGAAAATCAAGTATTTACAGCTAGATGGAGCCATTGACCTATCAATCCCAAGAAAAAAATCTATTATGTTCTATCAAGGGACCTTCATTCCAGACTCATTCCATGCAGGGTGCAGGGAAGATTTTTAAAAGACCATAATAGAGGCTGACATCATTGGTATAACCCAAATTAAAAAAATAAAAGTAACAGGGATCTCCTCCCCCACTCCTCAAAAATGCTGCCAAAGCTAAACAACACAGTAAAAGAGGCAATTCGAGACAAAACAATAACTTTTAAAAATTGGACGTCAAATCCTACTGAGGAAAATATCTAGGAATGATCTCTGGCAAACCAACTGGAAAAGTATAATTAGTCAGGCCAAAAAAGAATTCGAAGATTAACTAGCAAAAGACACAAAAACTAACAGTAATTTTTTTAAGTACCTCAGAAGCAGGACTCCTGACAAACAGTGGGGCCACTGGATGACCAAGGTGCTCAAGGAAGACAAGGACTTTAGGGAGAAGCTAAATTAATTCTCTTCATCAGTCTTCACAGCAGAGGATGTGGTAGAGATTCCCACACCTGAACCTTTTTTTTAGGTGACAGATCTGAGGAACTGTCCTAGACTGAGAGGTAACTAGAGGTGGTTTTGGAACAAGTTGGTAACTGAACAGTAATAAGTTGACAGGACCAGATGGCATTCAACCAAGAGCTCTGAAGACACTCAAGTATGAAACTGTAGAACTAGGGCTTGTCTTTAGGCACCAGAGCAGCTGTACCACTGTAGTGCTTTAGTGAAGATGCTTCTATGCTAACAGGAGAGCTTCTCCCATCGGTGTAGTTAATCCACCTCCCCAAGAGGCAGTAGCTGTCTTGATGAGAGAAGCTCTCCCCTTGACATAGCACAGAGGTAGGTTGATATAAATACATTGTCTAAACGGAGGTTAAGTTGACATAAATACATTGCTCAGGGGGGTTTGGATTTTTCACACCCCTGAGTGACGTAGTTATACCGATCTAGGTCTATAGCAGGGGTGGGGAAACTTTTTGGTCCGAGGGCCACATCGGCGTTCAAAATTGTGTGGAGGGCCAGGTAGGGAAGGCTGTGCCTCCCCAAACAGCCTGGCCCCACCCCCTATCCAGCCCCCACTCACTTCCAGCCCCCTAACTGCCCCCTCGCAGAACCCCTGACCCATCCAAACTCCTCCCCCACCTCTCCTTGTCCCCTAATTGCCCTCTCCAGAGTCCCACACTCTAGCTGCCCCCCAGAACCTAACCCCCTATCTAAGCCCCCCTGCTCCTTGCCCCCTGACTACCCCCTCCAGAGACCACCTGCCCCTAACCACCCGCATCTAAGTGCCCCTGCTCCTTGGCCCTTGATCACCCCCTCCAAAGATCCCCCTCCCCCTAATCACCCCCTATCCTCCTATCCAACCTCCCTGCTCCCTATCTACAACCCTGGGACTCCCACGCACCATCCAACCTCCCTCCCACCTTCTCCGTCCCCTGACCGCCCCCTGACACCCTCTACCCCCTTAGCTAACCCCCACCCCACCTCGCCCCTCCCCACCCAGTCTGGCCCGGCCCTCCCGGCCCTCTTGCCTCCCCTCTGTTAAGAATAGTGTCTGGCCCGGCGGAGAGCGCGGGGCCCCGCAGCTTACGGCACTGGGCCAGGCTGCCGGGCCAGGAGCATGGGGCCCTGCGGCACGCCGCGCTCAGCCCGGCCCGCAGGCTGGGAGGGCGGGGAGCCACAGCATGGCCCACTCACTCGGCCCCTGGCTTGTACTCGCGGGCGGATAAAAATGGCCGGCGGGCCACATGTGTCCCGCGGGGCGTAGTTTGCCCACCCCTGGTCTATAACATAGACCTGGACTTACTAACCTTGGTATGTAACCTATTAAATCAGTACCAGATGACTGATGAATAGCTAATATACTGCTGATTTTTAGAAAAGGCTCCTGAGGCAATCCTGGCAACTAAAGGCCAGTACAACTAATTTCAGTACCAAACAAACTGGTTGAAACTGTAATAAAGAACAGTATTATTAGACACAGAGGAATACACTACTTTGGGGAACAGTCAACACGACTTTTATAAAGGGAAATCATGCCTCACAAATCTACTAGAATTCTTTCAAGATAACAACAAATATGTGGACAAGGGTGATCTAGTGGATATAATGTACCTAGACTTTCAGAAAGCCTTTGGCAAAGTCCTTCATCAAAAGCTCTTAAGCAAAACAAGTAGTTGAGGATAAGAGAGAAGCTCCTTTCATACATCAGTAAGGGTTAAAAAATAGGAAAACAAAGGATAGGAATAAATGGTCAGTTTTCACAGTAGACAGAGGTAAATAGCAGGGAACCCAAAGGATTTGTACTGGGATCAGTGCTGTACAACATATTCAAAAAATGATCTGGAAAAAGGGTAAACTGTGAGATGGCAAAACTTACAGATGATACTAAATTACTCAAGAAAGATATTGTGGAGTCATTGTGGCTAGTTCTCTGAAAACATCTGCTCAATGGACAGCAGCTGTCAAAAAAAGCTAACAGACTGATAGGAACCACTAGGAAAGGGATAGATAATAAGACAGAAAATATCATAATGTCACCAAATCAATCCATAGTACTCCCATGCCTTGAATACTGCATGAAGTTTTGGTTTCCTGATCTCAAAAAAGATGTATTAGAATTGGAAAAGGTACAGAGAAGGGGAAAAAATGATTAAGGATATGGAACAGCTTCCATATGAGGAGATTTTAAAAGACTGAGCATGCTCAGCTTAGAAAAGAGACAACTAAGACGGGATATGATGGGATTTATAAAATCATGAATGGTGTGGAAAAAGTGAACAGGGAGGTGCTATTTACCCCTTCACCGGACACAAGAACCAGGGGTCACCCAATGAAATTAAGAGGCAGCAGGTTTAAAACAAACAAAAGGGAGTACTTCTTCACACACAATGCACGGTTAACCTGTGGAACTCATTGCCAAGGGATGTTGTGATGGCCAAAAGTATAGCTGGCTTATAAAAAGAATTAGATACGTTCATGGAGGTTAGGCTATTAGCCAAGATGGTCAGGGATGAAACCCCATGCTTTGGGTGTCCCTAAATCTTTGACTGCTATAAGCTGAGACTGGACAATACAGGGGTGCATCAATAATTGCCCTACTCTGTTCATTCCCTCTGAAGCATCTGGTACCAACCAGTCAGAAGACAGGACATGGAGGTAGCTGCACCATTGATCTAACCCAGAATGGCCTTTCTTATGTTCTTAGATTTGTGCACTGAGCTCAGAAGTGTGGCTTTGCCCTTAATAGCAATAGTAGTTACCCAGTTCTACAGCTACTGTTCTATCGCTCCTCTGATTCCTCCAAAAGAGAAGACGAAAGACCAAGTAAAGAAGAAGCAAATGTTGTGCCATGAAATGTTCCAGAGCAATCTCATTTAGCTTGAGAATAATCATAAGATGCTACATGTATAAAGCTTGGCCATCAAATGGGGTGTCTTGCCACCCATCCTGAAATACACAGGACTGTCTCTTTGTTGGAATTTTTCCTATGTTCTGTAACAACAATCTGGATTTCTATGCGGGGCTTAACTTCTCAAAGAGTATTTCCAAGGCCCTCCTCGGGGGGGGAGGGGGGCACCGAGGCTTAGGGTTTCAGCCCCATGGGAGGCGCTGGAGCTTGGGACTTCAGCACCTCAGGAGGCGGGCTCTAGGCTTCTGCCCTGTGGGTTTAAAAATATTTACTAGAGCTCCATTCCACACAGCTCCAGCTGAATTTAAGCCCTGTTTCCAGATTTATTTTAGGTGTATTTAACTGAGCACTCAACAATATGATGCGGCTGCCATTGTGCACGGATGCGCTGTTACAGGGTGATCACATTTGCATCACTTACAGTGCAGTATCACAAATTTTGACTTGGAAAAATAACATCTGAAAAGTGGAAACCCTATTGCCAAAAGGCTGATTTTGATACAGAGATAGAGTCAGTTCTAACTTTGAGGCTACATCCTTCCCAACGATGAATTCTCCAGCGCTACGAGAACCTGAATTTCGTTCAGGTCTGGAAATAACTCATTTCATGAATGACTCATAGTGAGCATGAATCCTTCACAGATTGGTTTAGCTATAAGATAACTTTGTTCCAAACCTTGGCAATTGACTGCTGAGAATGTGTGCATGTATTATGTCCTCTTAAGCATTTATCTGGCTGACAATCTGGAAAATGCCAATGTTATAGCGTTAATAATGTGGGAGAGGTATATGAAGATGAACAGAAATACATAGAGCTCCCATGAGATATGCTTAGAAAAAGGAATGAAAAAGATAGGCCCATCTGTTTTTATCAAAACTTCTAATGTACACTGATGGGACAAGTCAAGGCAAGAAACCCCAAATAGGCAGCTAATGAATGACATAATATATCACTAGGTATTTGTAATGACTCTATCATACTGTGTTGGGGTTCTAGTAAGTGACACCATAAATTCCCAAGAGTAAAGCTTGAATTGCCAGACTACCAGGATGGAATTGCCATCTTAATTTATGCACATTTTTGTGGTGCGTAATCTAATACTGTTAAACACATGAGAGAGATCCTTGTTCATGCTAGGCTTTAAAACAGGGGTTCTCCAACTGGGGGGCTAGGACCCCTCAGGGGAGTCCCAAAGTTATTACATGGGGGGGGGGGGGTCACAAGACATCAGCCTCCACCCCAAATCCCGCTTTGCCTCCAGCATTTATAATGGTGTTAAATATATAAAAAGTATTTTCAGTTTATTACTGGGGAAGGGATGTGTGTCACACTCAGAGGTTTGCTATGTGAAAGGGGTCACCAATACAAAAATTTGAGAACCGCTGATTTACCGGTAAAAGGTAATGCAATGAATTGGTACATTTCTCTTACTTATTTTGTCAGAAATCAATCATATCGAGATCTGGAACGAAATTATCCAGTCAGATCACCTATGCAAATGTGTACATCCAGACTGACTGCAGGGAATTCCATGACCATGCCTGATCTTATTAGAATAAGCAAAGAGTAGGTTTTGGGGGTCTTTAGCTTCATCTTTAGTTTTGCTAGCTTTTGGTGTGAGCCTCTCATATCTCAAAAGTTAAGCCATGGTGGGCTAGAGCTGTACTTGTATGGATTACCTTTAAGGGGCATCTAGGCACTGTAAGATATAGTGCTGATGATTCAGTAGGTGTTAATTCTCCCTCTGAGTTAGCACTGACGATGTGAAATACCATACTGTGGGAGGTGCTATTTTTTTAAAAAATCCAACATCAGTAATATGTTTGTATTGCAGAAGCTCTCAGGGGCTCCTTTGTGCTATATGAACATGTATGAAAACTGGTGCCCTGTCTCAAAAAAACTTAACTGTCTAAAACAAAGGTCACAATGTTTGTGGTCGTCAAAGAAGCTATAGCATTTGCCATAAGAGCAGGGATGTTAGTCATGATGTCCTGGCTGACTTCCAACTTTCTGAAGCAGCTAGAATGATAATATGGAGATACCTAAGGTGGCGCTCTGCGTCACACCCAGTAATAAATAAATAAAAACATTATGCTGAATACATATTAGGTCAGGAGGGCTCTGTGCTATAGAAATGGAGATTCTGATACCTACTGACAGCTGGAAACAGGAAGGAAGGTTGGGGTCCTTTGAACTTTTCTGCTGCCTCTGCCTTGCTATTACAGATGTTCTGGATCCAAAGGAGGGATGCTATTAAGACTGCTAGCATTCAGTTGTTTGGTTTCTGGTTTTACCAATAATAAAAACAAACAAAACACAAAACAACACCACCCCGCCCCCCAAATATCATCACCTTCTTCATTTTCTCTCCTGCATGGGAGGTACTAAAGACAGACCAACTCAAAATACATGATGACCATGCCACTGCTGTATGGTGATCAGATATGTTGGCAGCTAATGATGACTGTGGTATACATGCCAGACAGACTGAAGAGATGACGTTCAGGCTCTTTCTTTTTGAAATTTAGCACCATCCCCTTACTCTGAGCTGCGCTACATTTGATAATAGCAGCTCAAAAGAGGATAGGTCAATAGTGGAAAAGATAATGCTGACCTTAAATAAATGAATGCAAGGCACCTAGGAGAAGCTGGATGAACAGGTGCCCAAATTATATAGTTGTAGGACTATGAGTAGGGAGGAATGGACAGCACTAATGTGTCCAAATCACAGAGCTTTCATTACTTTCTCTATGTAATGTGGCAAGGTGGCTCCTCTGCTCCCCCTGGTTCAAGTCCTCTGGGGTGCTGGTGCGGCCCTGGTGCCCTGACCAGACTGCACCAGACCCGGTTTTTCCTACTGCTCCTTAGCAGCTTGCTCCCTCTCTTTCTCTCTCAGGGTCAGGCTCCTGCAGGCTAGGGAAGCTAGGTTCCCCCTGGAAGGGACCCTTAGTTCTCTCCTCCTGCTTGCCAGCAGCCTCTCCGTCCCTGCTTCTTCCAACTCGCTCCTCACACTCCTCTGCTTCCACCAAATTCACTCCTCTAACACCTACTGCCTCCAAACCCACTCCTCAACTCCCACAAGCCTCTCTGGGGAGGTGTCCCTTTTCAAGGGCTCTGGCAGCCTCCTTAATTGGCCTCAGCTGGCCCTGCTTCTGGCTGTGGCAGCCCTGCTCAGCTGGACCCAGTTCCCTTGTGGTAACCCTTCTAATTACAGGCCTTACTGGCAGCTGTCTGCCCTGGGTCTGCCACAGTAAATTAAAGTATGGTGAATTATACTAAATTAAAGTTACCTTGTTCCTTCACTTATGTGTATGTCCCTTCCCTCTTTATGATTTGTAGCCCCATCTTACCCTTCCCAACATGCCATGGAACCATAGAAAGGAGAGATTTATTATCACTGGTCGTCCAGTCTATCGTGTGGCAATAAAGACCATTGACACATCTCTTCTTTTCAGGAGGTACGAGCTTAGATCCCAGGACTGAAGTTGCTGTTGTGTTTGTTTTGTGTTCCAGGTTTTTATTAGTTTCTTGTTGACATATTTCTTTCTTACAACAATCTTTGCCATGGAAATATGTACAGAGCAAGCGCATGGAAAATTGTTACTTATTGCTTATCTGTACTGTGTCTTGTTTATTTGTATGCTTTTCCCAGTCAAAACTCCTTGAACAGAAATGAATGACTAGTGCCATGATAAACTCCATTATCCTTATCACACGGAACTTGAAAAGGACAATCAGATTTCAAGCTGAAGATGGTAATGAGAAAGGCTTCTGCTGGTATTGCTACTCCCTGCCAAGAAATACCCTCTTATGATACTTGCTGCAATGCTGTAGCTCTTTGCCCATTTGCCCATTATTATTGCTTAGGCTATGTCTTCACTACAGCGGATTGGTGGGTAGCGATCTATCTATCGGGGATCGATCTATCACGTCTTCTTTAGACGTGAGAAATCGATCCCCAAAGGCGCTCCCCGTCGACTCCCGAGCTCCAGCTTGCCGAGAGTAGTAAGCGGAATCGACGCGGGAGCCCACTGAGGATATCAGGTAAGTCAATCTAAAATGTGCCGGCTTCAGCTACGCTATTCACATAGCTGAAGTTGCGTATCTTACTTAGGTCGACCACCCCTGCTAGTGTAGACTAGGCCTTAGCGATGACCAAATCCTGCAGTCCTTGCTCTGGCAAAATGTATACTTCTGTAGGAATGTTACCTGATTAAAGACTATGTAGGAATAAAAGGATCTGGGCTCAGATCTCAAAAGTATTTAGGTGCCTAATTCCCACTGATTAACGTAGCACTGTAATTACTTGCCCAATAGCAATGCAAAGCACAATACACCGTTACTCAGTTTGTCCACTTCCCAGTATTACTATATGGACAGATTTTGGGTTTGCCAATGATTTCCATCAATTACTGATGGCTTTTTATAATGTAATTGCTTTGGATTGTCACTTGCAAGCTGTCTGTGCATATGTAAAGAGTAGGGCTGTCAAGTGATTTACAGCACAGAATACAAAGTGTACAGTGCTCACCTTTTTTTTGATGACAAATATTTGCCCTGTAAAAACAAAAAGATCATATTTTTCAATTCACCTCATACAAGTACTGTAGTGCAATCTCTTTATTATGAACATTGAACTTATACATTAGAATTATGTACCAAAAACTGCATTCAAAAATAAAATAATGTAAAACTTTAAAGCCTACAAGTCCTACTTCAGCCAGTCCTACTTCAGCTGATTGCTCAGACAAATGAGTTTGGTTACAATTTGCAGGAGACAATGCTGCCTGCTTCTTGTTTACAATGACACTTGAAAGTGAGAACAGGTGTTGGCATGGCACTGTTGTAGCTGACTTTGAAAGACATTTATGTATCAGTTGTGCTAAAGATTCATATATCTCTTCATGCTTCAATCACCATTCCAGGGGACGTGTGCCCATGCTGATGTGGGTTGTGCTCAAAAACTATCCAAAGCAGAATGGACTGACGCATGTTCATTTTCATCATCTGAGTCAGATGTCACCAGCAGATTTTCTTTCTTGGTGGTTCGGGTTCTGTAGTTTCCACATCTGAGTTTTGCTCTTTTAAGACTTCTGAAATCATGCTCCACACCTAGTCCCTCTCAGATTTTGGAAGGCACTTCAGATTCTTAAACGTTGGATCTAGTGCTTGTAGCTATTTTTTAGAAATCTCACATTGGTACCTGCTTTGCATTTTGTCAAATCTGCGGTGAAAGTGTTCTTAAAACAAACATGTGCTGGGTCATCATCCGAGATGGCTATAACTGAGATATATGGCAGACTGCAGTAAAACAGAACAGGAGACATACAATTCTCCCCCAAGGAGTTCAGTCACAAATTTAATTAATGCATTTTTTTTAATGAACATCATCAGCATGGAAGCATGTCCTCTGGAATAGTGGCTGAAGCGTGAAGGAGCATCTGAATGTTTAACATATCTGGGACTTAAATACCTTGCAACACCGGCTACAAACGTGCCATGTGAACCCCTGTTCTCACTTTCAGGGGACATTGTAAATAAGAAGCAGGCAGTAGTATCTCCCATAAATGTAAACAAACTTGTTTGTCTTATCAGTTGTCTGAACAAGAAGTAGGACTGAGTAGACTTGTAGGCTCTAAAGTTTTACTTTGTTTTGTTTTTGAGTAGTTAGGTAAAAAAACCTATGTTTATAAGCTGTGCTATCACGATAAAGGGATTGCACTACAGTACTTGTATGAGGTGAGTTGAAAAATACTATTTCTTTTGTTTATCATTTTTACAGTGAAAATATTTGTAATAAAAATAATATAAAGTGAGCACTGTACACTTTATATTCTGTGCTGTAATAGAAATCAATATATTTTAAAATATAGAAAAACATCCAAAAATATTTAATATATTACAATTGGTATCCTATTGTATAACAGTGTGATTAATCACAATTAACTTTTTAATCACAACAACTTTTTTGAGTTAATGGTGTGAGCTGAGATTAATCAATAGCCCTAGTGAAGAGTTAAGACAAAGTGTGCCAGCAGATGGTGCACAAGAATATGTAGCATTGCTGATGGATTTTGTAGGAACAGGTTCAAGAATAGCAGCCATGTTAGACTGTATCAGTAAAGAAAGCGAGGAATAGTTGTAGCACCTTAGAGACTAACTAGTTTCAAATTGGACACTATCAACCAGGGGCTTAACAGAAGTTCAGATTGGTTCTCTCATTACAGTACTTAATATCATTTCCCGAGTTACTGACAGCAGCTGTCCATTTCAAAAGGTCTCCTAGTGATAATGGACCATCTACCCTAGTGATAATGGACCATCTACATTTAACAGCCCTCTTAGAATTGGTATGCTAATGTACAATTTTTTTTCTTTCTGTGTGTATAAATGCATTTTACTTCTGTTCCATTCTGTGCATCCGATGAAGTGAGCTATAACTCACGAAAGCTTATGCTGCAATAAACTAGTTAGTCTCTAAGGTGCTAGAAGTATTCCTCGCTTTCTTTGTAGGAACAGTAACTTTTGTTCTTGTTAGGGTGCACTGCAAAAGACTTCCCTTATGTGGCTCTTTACATCAGCTTTTAATATGGTATTGGAAGTAAAAGAGTTTTTATTCCTTTATTTTTTGTGGCGATGACCCCAAAGCACTGAGCCACTTTGGCTGTGAGCAACATGCAGCTCCCTGCCAGAATGCAGATGTAGGAGGATATCTGAAAACTGGAGATTCTTCAAGGCCTCATGGATTTATGCATATCAGGAACTCAGGCATACCTTTGTGACAGTTAATTACTCTTAGGATTATTGGGAATGTGGCAGGTTGGGCTTGACCCAGCCTGCCGCCCCTTTAAGAGGGAGAAAAGCCCTCTGCAAACCTCCCTGGCAGGAAAGCTAATTAGCCACCTGAGGTGCAGGCCAATCAACCTGCATGAGTTGCACCTGGCAGCCTCCTCTGGGGGATATAAGGCTGCCAGGAACGAAGCCCAGTGTGGTGGTGGTAGCATGAGCTATCAAGAGCTGTGTTTGTATTATTGTATTAGGGGCTGAACTATATAGAGTTTGTAGAGCCAGAACCTGTGGCGCTATTGAGAGCTGTGTATTAATGAACTGTTTTAAGCTGTATATATTGGTGGTGGGGTCCCGCACTGTAAATTAAAGAGCACTGTTTGGAGCAAAAAAGGGTTTCCTGCCTGTTCCTGACAAGGGGTGAGAAGGCGATCCGTCACAGGAAATAGAACCCTTAAATACACAAGCAGCCGGTAACACTGAATACTGTCAAGCTCTGTTTTTCTGGCATGGAATTCCAGAGATTGTTCTTGCAGGCAATGAACCTCACTATGCCAATTGGGAAACTTCACAGTTTACAGAATCAGTAGAATCTGAACATATCACAGGCTCTCTGCACCGTGGCCAGTCTAATGGCAAAAGAGAAGGTGCTGTCAAAACTGCCAAGAAACTATTTAGAACAGACAAACTAAGATAACAAAGATGGTGAACGGCGTTACTGGACTGGAGAAATACACTACAACAGGCATGGGCAGCGGCCCTGTATAGCACCTCATGTCATCCACCACACAAACTCTACTGCCTGTAGCAAATAAGCTTCTGAAGCCAGCGGTAGTGGAAATGGTGACAGAACAAATGACTCTGTGGTAACAGCAAGCCAAATGCTACTATGACAGAGGAACCACAGGGCTCCTGGACAGCCAGAGACTGTACTACCAGCACCTGACAGAGACAAGAGATGCAGGGCAAGGACAGCTATGCGAAGATTAAGGTCACCTCCAGTAACTGCAAGAACAACTCCACTGTCTCAACTGTTATTTTCTGACAAAAACCAGCACACAGTTGTTTAAATGAGGCTGACCATGCAGATGCAGACATGGGAAAATGGCAACGAAAGGCCTTTACCTCTTAGGCAAAGCAAATATCAGAACATTTAGCAGCCCAGAAATCTCAGGAAGGCAATCAAAGCCACACAGAATGGAAAAGAAGGAAAGTTTCCCAGTAATTTCAAAGCCTGTGTAGTTAATTATCAATTCATAATTTTCCATTATTGGCAGAGAGATATTAAGAGAGTTCTGAGTGGGGTGTGTGTGTGTGTCTATCTATATACAATAGAAAATGTACCAGTAGATGGTGGTTAAGACTACGTAGCACTGCTTAGGGGTTTGGAGGAACAATAAAGTTTGCTGTGATAGAGTGCTGCAAATGGCTTCCTTTGTGCTCTTTACATCAGTTCTTAACACAAACTAGGAGGTTCTTCATTATCCATAAAAATAAAAATATTGTCAAGATTGAGACCATCACATATAGGCACAACACATGTGTGAGTGCATTCCTCTTGGAAAGCTTGATTTTTGTAATGAGCAGAATTACCTTCGAATCATCATTTCCACAGTGCTCAGGTGATCCATCTCTATTTCCTGTATATGGCTTGGAGCTCAGCTGTGTAAGCAGCTACAGGAGTTGCTCCAGTGGCTCCAGTCTTAAGTATCTAGGCTGTATATGTATATGGAAAACAATGTGTGTGTGTACATGAGAGTGTGTGTAGGATTAAGGGAGGCAGCCTTACCTCGTGGATATAGCATTCCTGGCTCTG
The DNA here is from genome assembly GCA_032164245.1 of Sternotherus odoratus. NCBI lineage: Eukaryota > Metazoa > Chordata > Testudines > Kinosternidae > Sternotherus > Sternotherus odoratus. Next base: position 123,134,360 of record JAVMKO010000003.1, read on the forward strand.
TCACTGTCCTGCTGGGTGACCTTGAGTGATCCCATTCCTCTTTGTGCCTCAGTTTCCTCCATCTGTAAAATGGGACTAATGATACTGACTTCCTTTGTAAAGCGCTTTGAGATCTACTGATGAAAAATGCTGTACTAGAGCTAGAGGTTATGATATCAGCTACCACAAAAACGCTGCTTTTTTAAAGTACCCACCCCCAATTGATACAGCAGTTTTTGTTTTAGCCACAAGGTTTGACTGAAATAAAAATGGGCTTGTAGCTGGAAGACAAATCCCTGAATTGGAGGTGTTTGGCTCCAGAGCTCTAGGTCTGGACATAAATCCGAAGTGCGAAAGCTATCATAGATTCAAAGCACAGCCTCCACCAGTCCCCTCACCCTGAGAGTGTTCAGGAAGTACTAGTAGGCCACTCTCCCACCCACTTTACTGGCACCTTCAGGGAGGCTGCCAGGTTGAAATGCTGACCACCTCAGTCTCATTGGGCTTTCTGGACTGCTGCCTCCCACTGATGCCTGAAGCTGACAAGGAACTTTGCAAAGGCCTCTGGGATTTGTAAAACAGTCACATTTCAGGAGCCTGTCCAAAATTGCCTTCCTTTTTAAAAAACCTTTCCCGGCTCCTTTATGGACTCTCCCTCTCTCCCCTCCTCCATCTAGAATCTGTATCTTTAAACTATGCCACTTTTAGTACAAGAGCCATCTCCTCCACAGCTCCAGCCCTCTGAAACAGACTTACCATCTTGCTCTCTCATCAACTGAAAATGCATCTTTTCTCACCAGGCTCTTAATTTCTGCCTCCTTCTGCTGTGATTGAAGATGGTAAAGTGCTCTGGGATAGAATTTTACATGAAAGACGCTCCACAGGATCACATTATATTGTATTCTATTCATTCATCAACTGCTCACCCACTCTATCCTTAATGTACACTATTGAGTTTCTCTTTCCTTTCAAAATGCCATGAGTTAAAGTGAGAGTACCTGCCTTTTAAAAACCTGGTGCTTATGGGTTTTAAATGAGGCACTTCACATTTATTCAGACATACAAGAGTTGTCTTGTGTTTATGGGGGAAAGCAGCAGCATCTGAAAATGTTTTTAAAACATCACACCCCAATGCAGTGCATTGCTGGTAAAAACAGAATTCAAGCCGCTGACACGTTGCAGCAACACTAATAAATGAAGACACTTTTATCTCTCATCATGCAGCCCATTGTGTTAGAACCCATCAAAAATCCTTTATGTGGCCAAATCCCTATTAAAATGAACGAAAGAAACAATAGCTGTGTTCTGGCATCCTTATTTTCTCCACATGTCTGGTGAAGGCCATGTCCTGCGCTACTCATCTTGGCACATTACCTTTTGTTCTGCACTCACAAGTTGCATCATTATGTTAAGTTCTCAGGGACTGGCACACCATGTGATTGCAATAATAAGCAAATATTTTATTTATAAGCGTGGCAGAAGTATATATGTGATATCATCTCAGTGGGGCTAGTTAGCTTCGCCTCCTGTTTCAGTTTAACTCTCTCAAGTTTTGTTTCCTTCCCCCCTCTGCTTTTGGCAGCTCCTTCTAATCACTTTCTCTTTCACCTTAATCTGAGCAGAACACACAGTCACCCATAATAGGATTATCAGAAGCAGTTGTTTGCATGTTATTATCATTCATTACTGATGCTGTTTGGTGTTTAGAATCATTATCAAAACAAGGGGCTTGACTGATGTGGCCCACACCAGGCTCAAGACAAGGGGGATCTTCGCAAATTCCCCATTCCTAAACTTGGTTTGCAGCACTTTCTGACACCCGGGGAAGCTCTCCATTACACCTCATTTGGGCTTGCCGCAGTCCCTGCTACTATGATGTTGTTATGAGCGAGGTCAGGGGTTGGCAACCTTTGAGAAGTGGCGTGCCAAGTCTCCATTAATTTAAAGTTTCATGTGCCGGTAATAAATTTAACATTTACAGGGGCCGGTGGGCGGAACCCCGGTTGGCAGGGGTTGGCGGATGGAACCTCAGACCGGCAGCTGAGGTGAGTGGAGCTGGTACCCCAGGCCAGCAGCGGGCTGAGCAGGGCCAAAGGCTGGGCCCTGTCTGTCAGGGGCCCTGTGCTGGAACTTCAGATTGGAAGCGAGCTGAGTGGGGCTGAAGTGGGGACCCCGGTTGGCAAGGGGCCAACAGCTGAAACCCCAGAGCTCCGGCTGAGCGGCTCAGCCTGTCGCCGCTCTGGGGTTCTGACCCCAGCTCCTGCCAGCTGGGGTCTCAGCCTGCTGCCAGCCTGGGGTTCCTTCACCCAGGCCAGCAGTGGGTGCTGAGTTGGGATACCGGCTGTCAAGGGGTCAGAAACTGGAACCTCAGAGTGGGGGCTGAGCAGCTCAGCCCATCGCTGCTCTGGGGTTCTGGCCCTGGCTCCTGCTAGATGGGGTCTCAGCCCGCTGCCAGCCTGCGGTTCCTTCGCCCAGGCCAGCAGCAGGCTGTGAGTGGGGTTAGTGGTGGGACCCGGCAACCGGAACTCCAGAGCCGTGGTGAGTTGAGCGGCTCAGCCTGCTGCAGTGTGCCATCAAAAATTGGCTTGCGTGCCACCTTTGTAAGAGTTAGCCCCCACCTAAGACAACAGGAATATGTGATCCTGCCCAGGAACTTTTTCTGAATATTGTTTTGGGTTGGGGGTAGTATGTGTGTGAATGTGGAATAGACAAAAAGAACAACAACCCAGCAACTGGGAAAGAGAGAGAGATTGAAGGCTGACCATGGAAGAAACCAGGGGAGAGGTTTTTGGTTCAGGGATGCAGCCTGAAATGAATTCTTTCAGAGTGGTGGACAAAAGAAGCCTTTTCCTACTACTTGATTCCTTCCGCCTTCAGAGAAACAGGATGTTGTACATTCTTTGTAAATAAACCCAACCGTATCAGAGAAATATCGGTCTCTGACCAATTTCTTTTCCTAACTGGAACTACATACTTGATTCTGAATATTTGGCTAGTCGGTTGAGTCAAAATGGTTAATAGTACTTATGTGGCTCCTATTACAGTAATATCTGATCACTTCACAAGCTTTATCCTCACAAAACCCTTCTGAGGTAGGGCAGCACTACTAGCCCCATTTTAAGGATGGGGAACTAACTTGCCCAAGGTGTCACAGGCAGTCTGGTGGAGCAGAGAGTTCAATCTGGGTCTCCAAAATCTAAGCTAGGGCCCTAACCACTGGACCATCCTTCCCCTCCAAGCCAAGTTCCATACATAGCTCCCCCTATGACTAAGTGGGGCATACAAAATTTCAGGAAGATCAGCTAGATAGGCAGATTGGTGGGTGTGAAAATCAGGCTTATAATGAGAAGCTAGCTTCAGCTTTAACTCGCTGTCACTCTGCAATACACGTCAAGGTCAGTAAGCTCAAAATTGGAACAATCTACTATTTTATATATGGTTTGCAAAGTTTGCTTTACTAGCCGTATAGTTTTGTTAATGATTTCCATATTCTTTGCCTTGAAATAGAAGTGTCAGGAACGGGGGATAGCACACAACAGAGTATACATTTCACATTGCGAGTTCAAGATGTAATCATAAACTCAACCCCCAACATTACCTTATTGTCCTTTTAAAATAAAAAATCTCTCTCTCTCTCTCCCTCTCTCACATGCTGCCTCCCAGTCACAGCATGGAGAGGAAACCAGGTCAAGCCGGTGCATGGCCACAGCAGCTCTGGAGAAGCCAGAAGTCAGCTGTTGAGCCTGGTCCAAGATATACGATGCAGGAGACAAGGAGACAAGTGCAGTGATGGACTCCTGAATTTGCTTATTGTGTTAGACTCTCTTTCCCACGGATGCTTGCTCTCTGTAAGGACCTAATTTTCAGCTCTCTCGAGGTGCTGATCAAAGGGCCAGTAGCGCGGTTGTCTGAGCCTATGTGAGCAAAGCTGTAGCAAAGGGGGTTGCCATAGCAAAGAGCAGTCAAGAGATCAGACATGGGGTCACACTCTGAACTCCAAGAGTGTGATTCTTCCCCTGAATATCAGTAGACCTTTGAGTGGGTGCAGCATGTTGTTGTCCATCTGAGAATGGGGCATCAGTCAACTGGAGATATAACAGGTTGGTTCCATCTGTTGCAGCTCTCTGAGCAGACTTAATTCATCACACATACAGACCGCAGATTAGTGTATAATTCAGACAGCCACAGCTTCAACGTAATGTGTATAGTCACTCAGCTCATGCCTTGTGCTGTTGGAATGCACCCTCACAGTGTTCCAGGTGGGCCTTTCTGATGAAATACAACAGCTCTGTGTCCCTTTTCCAAGAAGTAAATAAAAAAGAACTACACTAAAGGAAAAACGATTATGTCTTTCTAGCTTAATATCATCCATTTTGTTCGGTGTTAATCACTCAGTGCCTCAGTAAATTATGACTCACATTTAACACCGTGTTGTTAAACTCATGCTATTTTATGTCCTTTTGGACCAAAATCTAGCCTCTGTTAGTCATTCCACCACACTGTGCAAAAATGCATGAATTCAATACCAGTTACCTTCCCCTCAGATAAAGAAATAAGTGTTTATTATGTCAGTAATATGGACGATTACGAACTTGTTTCTGCTCTCACAATTGGCATAAATCACAAGCAATTCCAAAGAGGTTAATGGAGTAACTCTAGTGTAAAACCAGTGTGAGATCAGAGTGAAGTACTAGCTACTACCATTTCCTAAGCAGATCCCAATTCCATAATACTTTGCGGCCCTATTTGTTGTCACCATGAGGCATAGGCATCCTGGGTGTAACTACTTCAGCTGAGTTTAGTATGATCTGTATTACCAAGGTAAACACACTTACAAAAACATATCTAGCAATTTGCAGAGCCACCAATTATGGACCACTGTGCTCAGGTTCTAAAGAAGGTTTTGTAAAGGTTTCAATATTAGTGTTCATTTGAATCAGGGAGTAGTAAACTCACAGAATGGTGGGCAGGGGGTAGGTTGACCAAGCCTCCCCTAGACCTGCAATTCCAGGTGCTGATTCAGAAACATATTTACCCACATTAGTAACTTTAAGCATACGAGAAGTCCCACGGATGTTAACTTTCTGAACCAGGTGCCCAATACATAATTCATGATGAAATAAAAGGTTGTGTCTTCTCTACTGTACTGTTAATTCTACCCCAAACAAAGGCCCTGATTCAGTAAAGAACGTAAAGAGCCTGTGATTTTTGTCCATTTGAAGTTAATGAGATATAAGCACATGCTTAAAGTGAAGCACAGTCCTAAATGCTTTGCTGACTCTGGGCCAAGGTCCATCTGCATTCCCCACTTATCTGCCCAATGGGAAAAGTCACACAGTTAAGGTATTGTAATTTGATTGTCATGGTTTAAGTACATTTTAAGATGCTTTCCATTATTGCAGTGGCTGAGGCCATTTGTGTGTTCAGGTTTAACCCTTCCCTTTTCAGACTGTGCAGTGTACTAAAGGCAAAAGGAAACCAAGTGGATCCTTATATCCCACATCATAGCAAAAGTATCCCAGAAAACCTCCTCCTACTTTGCTAAAGCACAATATCTGGAGTGGGAGGTGTGACTTTTCTGGAAGAAACCATGGCCCTGAACAATAATCTTTCTGCGGCCAGTAGAGAAATATATTTTTGTCTAGGGGGCAATGTCTAGCTGGTCTCTAGTGCACCTGCTGTATGTATTTTTGTGGGTTTCATTTTTATAGACCCATAATCTCAAGCAGGGTGTCTGAAAAAGGCAACACCTTCATTCACATGGTAAAGAAATAGGCTCTCAAATGATTCATTATCCTTCTTCCAGCCCCCAAGGGGAAACTTATGTATTGTAGGAGATCCGCTTGTTGCCTACTTCAAAAATAGGCAGGAGAGTCCCTTGTGGCTTCACCAGTGTCCTTTTATTCAAGTGCAAACCCCCACCACCTATTTACAGCAATATACAAGTTAGCTCTGGTTTAGCTCAGCCTCAGCCCCAGCCCTCAGCTGGGCTGGCCTCAGGAATGGTTAGCTCTAACAGGCACCTAGCCTCAGCTACCTTCCTCCCAGCTCTACTTCCTTCCCTGCACCTTCTCTCTCTGTCACCTTCTCTCTCCTCCTCCACACAGGGCTTCCTCCCTGCCAGGCTTTTATATCCCCTGGGGAGGCTACCAGGTGCAACTCATTTGGCCCTAATTAGCCCAGGGCTGCACTCTGCTAGGTAATCAGCTTCCCTAGCTTAGGGAAGCTGCTAGCAGAGGCTTTTGCTCTCTTAAAGGGGCAGCAGGGCTGACTCAGTCACTCCTGGCCAGCACCCTGCCACAGTATTAAAATCACACCAGAAAGAATCTTTGTGGACATTAAAAGAAAGGAGATGAAGGAGGAGGGGGAAGTGTGTTCCAGTGGCTAGGGCCTGAGATGCTGGAGACCTGGGTTAGTCCTGACTTTGCCCACTGGACGACCTTGTGTGAAAGTGATTTAAACCACTCCGTGCCTCAGTTTCCCCATCCGTAAAGCAGTGATAATGATACTTACATCCTTCTTAAAGCACTTTGGCCCAGATTTGTAAAGGTATTTAGGTGTTCCAGTGCTCACTGTGGAAATGCCTAACTAATTCAGGAGCCTCAGTCTAATTTTCAAAAGGGATTTAGGCACTCAGGAGCCTAAAACACTTGAAAATGGGATTTAGGTGTTGTCACTCTCAGCACCACACCCTTTATGTACCTTTAAAAATGTGGGTCTTTGAGATCTACTGGGGAAGAACACTATATGAGAGCTAGTTATTATTATTTGGTAGGAGGAATGGGAGGAAATTATTTGATAAACTACACATATTATACACATACAAGACTATCAACAGTTTCCTGATCCAGCCTAAAACATATGATTTGGGGAGCAGTCCCATTGTGCTGGGCAGTGTAAGGAGAACTTGGCTCCCCACTCTGCCCATCTGTTTCAGGCAGGACAGGGAACACTACCAGACTAATATTCTAGTAGGAAAGGCAACAAGGTAGCTTGCTTGCTACCAAATGAACTATGGCAAAGGGTTACAGCTAGATAATGAAGGAGAGACAGTGTAAGGAATCCTCTTGCTGAGGACAGCGGACACAACTGTTATACATCTTACATACATACAGGGAGCGGAGATTGGAATTGTCATCCCTCAGTTCTAAAAAGCATAATCCTTTACTAGCTGACGTAAAGGAGAGCTCTTGTAGATCCCTTATGCTCTCCATATGCCAGGTGCTGGTGGGCGACATCATTCACTCACAGATGCAAAGGCAGGACAGTACAGTAGTGGTGGGTAGGGAGATCACTTAGGACTCACAGGCCCTATGCACATGGAGTGGAATGATGGAGTTTCCCCAGTGGATTCGAACCAGAATAAAGCTGTTATCCATTATACCCTAAATTGAATTTCATTTATTTCCACCTCGGAATCCTGGATTTTCCTGACACATTCTGGAGCTTTGCTCTCAGGTTAAGATGTCAGCGAAAGACAGTGATGACATTATTAGTAGTGCAATCAAGCAAACAGATTTCCCTTTGTTTGTCAGAATTACAGTGATGTATCAATTCCCGCATTTCCTGGGTTTTAATATGCCATGAATCAGGCAGCAGTGGTTCCGTGGAATGTTTATTTATCCTGTGCGATAACAATACACTGCATTTCTATCGAGATGCGCATCTGAGGCTCACAAAGAGCTTTGCAAATGCTAAGCCATTACATATCGCAGCACATATCCCTGTGAGGTAGATATTGTTAATTACATCCTGCTTCCCAAGCAGAGGAAAAAGAGGTGAAGTGACTCATTTGCAAGATAATCTGGCAAGACAGTGGCATAAAGTGGATAGAACTGAGCAGTTCTGATGCCCAGTCCCCCTAGCTCTAGCCCCTGGACAAAACTCTCCTCACTTTTGATGTTTTCTAAAGGATACAGAATAATATTAAAATAACCATCCAACTGTCTTATAAACTAAGAGGGAAAGGAAGGAAGGTTTTAGGGAGTGGATGAACTTGTTACACTTTGGAATGACATTGGAAGTCTGAGCCTGGGCTGAATAGAATCTTTGCTCAATAGACCCATATGACCAGTTTCCATTCTAGAGAGTCATTAGTTCTGGTTCTCTGTGAAAGAGAAAGATAGAGGGAAGCAGAGTCTGTATAAATCCCCTAGAGGATAAACTTGGAGCACCTAACTTCTGATGGAGCCGGGGCATTGAAACCTGGAACTGGTCCACTTGCCTTTCATCAGGTGCTGTCACTCAGTCGACAAGCAATGCCGAAGTCTCTTTAAATTCTGCCGCGGGGACTTATTAGGCCTTCTCCCTTTGGTACAGGATCATTTTATGATCCCACACTGTGTGTGTTATTATCGGCAGTTCTATATATTCCAGAGACATCAAAGAAAGTCAGAAATCCACACAAAATGGTTTATGAGATAGGAAACTTCCTACCTCCTTTCTTTGGGTTTTCTCTGCTTTGGATAATCCCAGGGAGTGAGAACAGACTTTCTCTCTGCACCTTTCAATTTCCTGTTTATAGTCCTCCCCCAGCTTTTTTCTTTCTAGACTTCATCCTCAAGTAAAAAGGCTAGCTCTCCCTCCAGATGTAGCCTGATATACTTGGCCTCCTCAGCTCACCTTAACCCTTCTGGAGCCTGTGTGGCATACATGCCTTATCACATATCCCCATTTCACAGATGGGAAAACTGAGTTATGGAAGGGGACATCACTCACTCAAGACCCAAAGGAAAGCAGTCAGTGGCAGAGCAAGGATTTGAATACAGGAGCTCCCAAGTCTTCATTCACAGTCATCCTACTAAGCCAGCCTACCTCTAATACAGGAATCAACTAGGGCTTTCGCAAATGGTAGAGAAGAGCACACACAAGAAACCTGTCCACCTCTTGTGTCCCCTGTGGAGGGTACCGCTGTAGCTTTTCTGCTCACCTGAGTGCTGGGACTGCTTCCTGCTAGTGCCCACAGGAAGTAGTAGTCAACTAAATGGGTCAGGGAGAAGAAGGAAAGAAGTGGGGCACATAAGTCAGGGATTGTAGGAGTTGGGAGATGATTCTAACAGTGGAAGAAAATTTCCTGTTAAACAGGAGGAAAGGGGGGAGGGCAGGAACTATATGTGGCTCATAGAAAGGAAGTTTATAATGGCTTTCTGAGAGCATTTAAGCTTACAAGCCTGCAATTCACTTTCTGTGGATATTTGTCCTTGCAGTGTTTAATTGCACACGCGTTCCTGGAAAGCTGAACACAAAAGAATCTGTTTCAAAACAAGGATGAATATTCATAGGGATTTTTCTGAAGCATTCACCCAGCTCTGTGTGACATGAAAAGAAATTGCTTCTTGTCTGAGCTCACCACAAGCAGCTCAGCTGCTTCCTTACACTGCAGCTACAAGGAGAGGGCTCCTGAAGTTGTAGCAAAAATGTGATTTGTCTGCCTTGTTTCCACCCAGACAGGGACATCCAGCATTCAGATGTGCCTCTGAATCATTGTATTCTTTATACCCTCTAACTTGATCTTAAATCGCTTTATCTTCCTTAAGTAGCTTTCCAGGGATCACATCAAGCCTTTCAATAGAAGTCTCCATTTCCAGCATCATTTCTCCCCCTAGCCTACGATATGTATCTTTTGATCCCTTTAAATGTTTCTGCTACTTGAAATAATTTTCTCTCAAAGTGCATTCAGTCTGCCCTGTCTGTTCAATGTTGTTGTTTCGCTGTGATATTGTCAATCAATAGAAAGGCTGATCATTGATGTCTGAATAAGCTTGGGCCCATTATTTCTTTTCCCTCTCCCCTTGCTGCTGTTTAATGTGGTGGAGAACAGTCTCTAGCATGGGATGGCTGGGACTGCAATATTTAAATGAAATATCAATCCCCTTTCAAGGTACACCGTTGTAACCCTCTAGATATCACCCCAGATGTCATCAGCTAGCAGATCACAGCAGCTTGAAAGATTGTTGAATGGTGGGGCTAAAAGGGAGATTTGTCAGAGGCACAGGCCCCTAAAAGGGAAGCTCAGGAGCTGCTAGTACACATTTGAACAATTGTGATCCCAACCAGTGACAGGTGTCTGGATGTGCTCTCTCTCTCGCTCTCGCTCTCTCTCTCTCTCTCTCGCTCTCTCTCTCTCTCTCTCTTCATACTACTAAATAGCCTTTCCTTTCTCCTAAGGTTCCTTTAAATTGTAAATTGTGCTCATACAGTGCCCAGTACAATTGGCCTGCCTCTCATTTGGGACCTCTAGATGCTAATGAAATACAAATAACACTTTAAAAAGGAAGGCTTAAATGAGTCTTTGACGTATACATTTAGTGGGTCACACAGGCAGAATCCTTTGACTGCTTCTCAATACCATGAAGCGACAACGTGTGTTTGGAGAATGAGGGTTTTTACTTGAAGGGGATGCATGTAACTGTGGCATCTCTGCTCAACCTGCAATAATTCTGTCCTTGGGAGATGGCTTATATCAGAGTCAGCAGTATTTTGTACTGTAATAGCTTCACTTTTAATGTGTGCCATTAAATCATATAAGCAAATTGCATGATGGGCAGAATTCAGCATCATGCCTCGTGTCGTCCTAATCACAGTAGCACCCTGGCGCTACTACCCCCCACGGAGGTGCCATCTGCTCCCCACATCCACCAGCAGCACTCCATGAATGGAGCAGAGCTGTCCCTGTTCTCCTCCAGCCTGTTGTGCTTGCAACTGCAGTTTCACAGGTGTAATAAAGGTTTGGCACATTGGAGAGCTGGGAAGAGACTGATCTTTTCACCCTGGCTCCCAGTCACATGATATTGATTATGGTTGGAAAAGGTTAAACCCCTGTCACATAGCCGTGATCATTATCCACTGGCTCCAGGAGCTACTGTTCCAACATACAGAAGGATGAACAAAATTCAGTCATGAACTGCAGTTTCTCTTCTGAACCACTAGATGCCTCTGAGAGTCCTTCGAATTAGTGTTTGCCTCCGATCATTCAAACTGTTACTAGGGAGAAAAGCTAAAGATGTTAGATAAGTCATGAGAAAAATAGTGTCCTGGCATTTGGGGTATATTTTAAAGATTAAAACGGTAACTGCTGCATAAATGTATTCAATTCAAAGGCTGACAGAAAAGCACTATTCATATTATGGAATTTATCAATAATAGGTGATCTGTGTAACAAGGATGAAAGATTGTTCCCTCAGGCCATGCTGATAGAAGCCAAGAAATTAATATTGCAGAGATGGAAAGCAATCTCCTGATTACCCAAAATAACAGATAGTTCTGCAGCATCAGTGAGAAACTTCGACGCTCCGGTGAAGGTATCCTTCAAATTGCAGAACACCCCAGAGACAGTTAATACACTCGGAGCCAAGTTCTGCTCTCAGGTACCATGGTGTAAATCTGGAGTAACTCCATTGACTTCAGTGGAGAGACCCTAGATTTACATTAGTGTAAGTGAGAGCAGGATTTGGCTCTCAGAACTCCCCTTAGGGCAGTGCATCTTCAGCATGGCCCTTAGTTACACCCATCCCTCAGGTCCCAGGGACCCTTTCTCTTCCTGCTGCTGTGACCACATGTTCTTCCTCTTCCCAACTACTGCTTCATCCCCCAACTGCCATAACACTAGGGAATTGTCAGAGTCCAATATTCCATCCCTTTGCCTGCTAAAGGGGCATCACCCAAAACAGTCTGCTTCGTGTTTGAATAGCAATGCCGTGCAATAAACACGTGCACTAGACACGTGCAACCTTCACCATCAGTGAGGACCAGGTAGAGGACCAACAGTGTTAAAAGCTTGAGCCTCTACCTCAGGAGCTAAAGCAGTGCAAAGGGGTCCCACTCCCTGCAAGTGAGCCACCTTGTGGCTAGGTCTGGAATTAGCTCTTGCTCAGTCTGGTGTCCCCTTCCATTGGCTGGTCACACTGTGGCCTCCCTCTCTCCAAGGCTAAGGGTGCTCCCTCTTCATGACTTGGCCCTCTGGACAGGTTTCTATGAAGTCTCCCTTTCCAGTGTAGGAAACTCGCACTAGACAAGCTGTCCATATGCCATCTCAGGAGACCTTCTGTTCCAACTCCAGGACTTGTGTCACTTTGTCAGTTGGAGGACCCTGGCCCACCTGCTCCAGGTTCTGACCCAGGGACTACTAACCTAGGTTCACTCAGTCTCAGACCTAGTTGCTGTTTCCCTGGGCTCCTTCCTACTCCCTCTAGCTGTCCCTTTGTCTATCGCCACCAGAAATCCCTTTGCTCCCTGTCATTGCTTCGTTCCTCTTAGCCTCATGCCAAACTTCCCAGTCCAGGGCAGGATCCTGGGGCTTACTCTCCCCCTTGATCACCTCCTTGTCCCTCACCTACTCCCTTTCCCTCTAGGTAGCGACTGCAGATTTATTCCCTGCAACCTCTTCTTCCTCTCACTTCCTGGTTTATAATCCTATTCCAGCTCCTCTCTCATCTGGGATTCATCTGCCATTAGTGTTTATCAATCCCTGGCTTCCCTCTAGGTGAAGCATAGGAGGTTAATTGGCCTCTTCTGCCCCATGTTAATTGGCTCTGGGCTTGTGTGGTGTGGACACTCCTTCACAAGGAGTAACTCCCTTAATTGAGAGATGTAGTAAACTCTTATTCTCATATGTAAACCAGCCACTAGAGGAGGACAAAGACTCACACTTTTCCAGACTCAGACGGCACCATGAATGTTCATTTATCAATGGAATGTTTTGCCTGGCCCACTCCAGACTTTGAAAAGGCAACTGCAGTTTGCAGGGCTAGCCAGACTGCTCACACCTGGCACCCCCTCGTGAGCAGCCACCTTGTTTACTCAGGTGTTCCTTTTCTGCATTTTTTTTGACTCCCCTGGGAAACCTTGACCATTGAGGAGCAAAGGGCAAAACATGGTTCTGTTTGTTTAGAGAGGGACAGCATTGTCTGAGTCTTGGACCAAGATCAACTAGAAGCCAAAACAGAATCTCGCTTGAGATGCTGTCTGGTGAGAAGGAATGGGCTGGCTTCTACCCCAGCACTGGCTCTACTGAATGAATGATCTGTGTGATGCTTTATTTGCTTTCATATGCAGAGAGTGAGGCAGAACCTCGGACTATCAGGATCTTGAAGATACATAGACTCCAAGGGCAGAAGGGACCATTGTGGTCATCTAGTCTGGTCTCCTGGATAACACAGGCCACAGATTTCATGTAGTGATTCCTGCAACAAGCCTACTAAATTGTAAAAGAGCAGGAAAGGGGACTCCATCCAATTGCTTTATTGAAGGTAGATACAGTGCAAAGGATTCAGTTCATTAATCCACATAGCAGATCATCCAGATAATCTATTCACTTTGTCCCATTTCCATTTTCTCTACGTGCCCTTTGCCTCTGTGTCTCTTTTCAAAGTCCATAATAATCATCTTCATCATCCAGTTTTAACACCCGCATTAACTGAACTCCAGGGAGCAATTTATTTAAATGAAATGTCCCTGTAATTATTTTAATTACCCCCCCAAAAAAATCCTTTGTTTGATTACAATGAAAAACTCATATTAGAAATTAGTGTTAAATGAGGTTAAAGTAAATGGTCCTGGATTGGCTGATAACTAATATTTCCCCATTATCCACAGAGCAGGGAGAGTGGCACTAAAAGCTTCACTTGTCCCATGCCCCAGGTATTTTGCTGGGTTTTCAAAAGGGCTTGAATAGATTATAACCAGCTGTAGCCTTGCAGGAGTGGATGCATAGGAGTGGAGGGAGCCAAGAGCCCTCTGCCCTTTCACACTCCTCACAGAGCCTGCCACAGATGCCACCCTTGTGCTCCCCCAAGACAAAGGTCTGGGCTGGGTTATTTTCTCTGTAGGTGCTAGTCTCTCCACAGGGGGCTGGGAAGAAGCAGAGCCAACCTTTCCCTGCACTAGCTGGTAGAGCTGGCTAAGAAAGGCAGTCCAAATTGTTCCCTATACGTTCTAAGGGGTAGTGCAACAGCTGTGCTCCCCAGGAATTCCAGAAGCAGGAGGGTGGTGAAGCACTGGAATGGGTTACCTAGGGAGGTAGTGGAATTTCCATCCATGGAGGGTTTTGAGGTCCAGCTTGACAAAGCCCTGGTTAGGATGATTTTGTTGGTGTTGGTCCTGCTTTGATCAGGGGGTTGGACTAGATGACCTCCTGAGATCTCTTCCAACCCTGATCTTCTATGATTCTAAGCAACTGGTGTCTCTCAGAACTCCCCTTAGGGCGGGGCACCTTCAGCATGGCCCTTAGTCAGAGCAGTGCTCTAATATATAAGATTTTATTTAGCTGGGTGTACAAAGCCGATTCCTTCCCTCTCTTTAAAGCATTAAGTACTGGCCAGTGGTGGATGCAAAATATCGTTAGGCTAAACTAATTTGAGCTGGTATGGCCTAATCCTCTCTTCAAACCTGACGTGGGTTAGAGGCCAGATCAGGCCCATTCAGTTCTTGATCTCTCTGCTAACACTGCCAGTTAAAATTAGATGTGATATATACAAAGCCTTGGCAGATCACTATTTGAAACATGCCGTATAAGAGCTTAGTAATCATATTATTCCATCAGCCCAGTAGGAATGGGACGGAGAGACACCCACTAATTTCCCATTGGCTATTGAACAGCCACCAGATAATTATAGCTTTTGGTACAAGCAGCCCAGGTGATATTTGAAGCAGCACCCACTCCCCCGCGTCATCCAGTTCCTCCCCATTTAAGCATTTGTAAACTCAGCTAACTTTTTCTGAGGCCTGGTCCACACCTAAAACTTAGGTCAACCTAGCTACATTGCTCAGGACTGTGAAAAATTTTACATCGTTTGACAAAATATGGTCGACCTAACCCCCGCTGTAGATGCAGCCAGGTTGATGGAAGAATTCTTCCATCGACCTAGGTACTGCTTTCCAGAGAGATTAATTAGATACACTGATGGAAAAACCCTGCCACCGATGTAGGAAGCCTCTATGCTACCTACCTCTATGCATGACCCTAGCACAGTTGCAGCACCATAGCTGGACCGCTGTAGCCAAGACATATCTGGAGGCACCACGATCCATCTGGATGGTGGCTTCTTAAATGGATTTCCTTTTACATCTACTGGGCTAGATAACATTTCTCATCAATACTGCTCCCAGAGGGGACTATGAAGAGAGAGAAATGAGCTTTAGTGTTTTATTCTGTCTTCTTGGGGCGACATTTCTCAGCTACATCCAACTTGTCCGCACCTCACTATAATAGCTGCATCACACAATTCACATCAGCGCTGTGGCTGTCCCCTCTGTCCCTCTCTCCAGGCAAGATAGAGGCCCTGATTGAAAGGGTCTTAAAAGCACCTGACATTTTCCTTGCCATGGCTGCACGATGACTAAGATGAAGAGAAGCACAACTCGCCCCCCATGAGTTGCCCTGCAGGCTACAGCGTCGTGCTGATCTCTTCTCCTTGTTGCTTGGCATATTCAGACAGGAGGCTTTGGGCCATGGCTCCAGAGGGAGGCATTGCTAAGAAAAGTCAAAGGAAGCAAGGTTATTCACTGCTCTGCTTCTCTTCTTAATATCTTCACTCGGGCTTGTGAGGAAGATTTTCCACTGTTGTTTAACCCACTTGTTCCTTCTATTCTGACATTACGCCAATGCTGTTCTCAGCTAGCAATACCTGCACACCTCACACGTACCTGCAAATTCCTTAAGGCTGCACCGACTAGTAAGTTAGGGCCAAATCTTCACACTTCTTGGGGACGTCCACAGGGATCAGAGGGAAAGGACCCTCCCCACTGAGAGTCCATGGCAGTCCCGGTTCTGATATGGTTGGAAGGTGGGACAGGGAGCAACTAAGCCTTAAATGTGTCAGTAAAACTGTCTAAATAAACCTGAATGGTGTAAACCTCAAGGGAACAAAGGAGTTATCTAGGGTGTCTTTAAGGGAGTAGAAGTAGGCGATATAGGATGAATTAAGAAAAGGGACATTCAGAGGGGGCTATCAGGAAGCCTGTGGAATAGTTACCTGGTGAACTGGTGGAAGTTCCGTTGCTTGGAGGAGCATCGAAAAAATCATCTAGACAAAGGACTATCAACCATAGTCTACAGAACCACCCTGCAGTAGGAGGGTTATGGACTAGGACTTAGTCACTGGTGGCCTGTTTTTCAAAGGTGCCTAGCACCTGCAGCTCCCACTGACTTCCACAGGATTTGTGGGTAATCAGTCTCATTTTCAGAAGTGTCTATCTGTCCCGTCATGAACCTTTCCCATTAATGTTTCTGTGATCACTAGTTTGCATTGCTCAGCCCAATAGGTTTATTGCTGGTCCTGGCTGCAGTGGGCCACAACACATTCTTTGCTGTGATGATGGTCCATTGTAATTTTGGAGGATGACACAAGGCACATCAGTGAAAGTACCAGCCGTGAAGCATCTTAGCAGTTGCTTGTGTGTCTGTCTGCAGCTTACAGATCTGTCCCAAACAGAGGGGTAAGCTGCCTAAGAAGTGGACCAGTCTGAGTGAAGGACAAGCAGCATTGCTCATCTTGTTAGTGAAATGTTTGCGCTCCTTCTCCCATTGGGGGATGGCACATGCTGTAGCCCCAGTGACAGTGGGACTTTGGTTTAATATTTAAATTTCATTTAGCAGAGCAGCAGGGGAAGATGAAAATTGTGTTCCATAGGGAAATTATTTGCTGGAGTGCAGGTTAATATTTAATTGGTCAGCTCCTCCCCCCTTCCCGTTGGTCATCATCTCACCTCCAAACTGCATTTTTAATACCCTTTTAATTTGCTTGAGTGATAGGGTAAAAGGAGAGTGGCAGGAGGAGGAGGAAGAGAAAGAGGCTCTGATTGCATTATTCCTGCTTTTGTGTTGATGGCAGCCATGGTGTCATCATGTTCTTGCCCTTCCAGCCCCCCAAAAGCCTTACAACGCTCTGCTACATTGCCACACCTGGCCCATTCGGTCTCCACCTCCCTGTGGACGCGACACTATGTATTTCCTACCTGCATGTGAACAAAAAATAAATCTGAAGCACAGCCAATAAATGTAAAACCATTATGAGCTGGCCAATTTTCTGGCTATTTAAAATATACGGTGGTGACACACTCAGGGCCCATGCAACCACTAGGTGAACTAGACAGTTGCCTACAGCGCAGGGGAACCACATCCCAGCTTACCTGCACTCCACCTCCTCCCCTTAACACCTCCCCCCCCCCCCCGCTTCTCCTCCCCTCCCAGTTGATTGGTGCTGCAAGCTCAGGAGGAGGAAGAAGTGGAGCACAGTGGCATGCTCAGGGGAGGAGGTGGAGCAGAGGTGAGCTAGGGTGGGGAGCTGCTGCAGGGCTCCCCAGGTGGGGAGCTGCCGCCCGCAGGGCTCCCCGGGAGGGGGAAGGGGAGGGCAAGATTGAAGTTTCGCCTAGGGCGTGAAATATCCTTGCACTCTACCTGGACACACTACCCTGTAGAGCATGTGGATGGAGAAAGCTGGATTTACGACGTTGTGCTATACCTTTTAAATGTCAGAACAAGCCAACTTCTTCAATCTATCTCAGCTCCTGCTACATCATCGCGCCGCCAGACTCTGAGAATGGTGCAGGCTGCCTACTGGCTGGTTTTATTAATGTGGCATTTTTATTAGTTAAAAACATTTAAATGGGCACCACAGAGCCTTGAATTAAATAAATAAAATGTGAATTAAGGCACTACCACAACTAATTGATTGAACCAGATATCTCCATCTATTCACCTATTTCCTCTAATGTCTAATATATAGGTGTTCATAGTAGCTCATTACATTGGTATCTGAGCATCTGCATAGTGGAATTACTGCCCTGTGTGCTGTGAAAACTCAGGTGATGCTTCGGTTTGCGATTAAATAGAATTACCATATAATTTTCTTCCTCATATTTCCAACGCTCTGCCAGAGGCAATCTGTTGAAAAACACAGTTGCATGCTGCAGTGTACAGTAGGCAGGGAGATACTGATAAGATGTCAATGCCCAGGAGGGGGAAAAATGTTTTTTTGGCAACAACGAGGAGCAAGGGGTGAAACTGATCCAAGGAAAATTTAAATTGAATATGAGGAAAAACACCAGTGAAGTGTGATAGACTGTGGAATTAGCAGATTCTTTCTGAAGAGGTCATTATTAGATGTTTCAAAGGAAGATGCAAGGTTCTTTATGATGGGAAATTATGGGATAGCCTGCTAGTATAGTAAATTTCTTCCTAACCCAAAGGAGTATGTGCTGAACGTATGCTCTGATGCTGGAAGGTTAATTATGTCTCTATATTTTCTGTAACAAAGAGTCCTGTGGCACCTTAAAGACTAACTAAAGTATTGAAGCATAAGCTTTCGTGGGCTAATAGCCACTTCGTCGGACGCAAGCATGGGTATTATTTTGTGGGTATTTCGTGGGTATTAGCCCACAAAAGCTTATGCTTCAATACTTTAGTTAGTCTTTAAGGTGCCACAGGACTCTTTGTTACCTCTGCTATTCCAGACTAACACGGCTACCTCTCGGATTCTTTTATTTTCTGTACCCTGTCAAATATAAATGTAGATGTTCTCATTCATATGACCATCTAATCCTCTTTTTAATCCTACTACAATCTTGGTTTCAGTGACTTTCTTGTGAAGGGAATCCCACAGGTTAACTATAAGTTGTGTTGAAATTTATTTCCAATTGACTTGTTGCCTTTCACTGGATCATGGATCACTCCGTGGAAGGAATTCCATCACTGGGTTAACCAAGACTTCAGAATGTCTGTCCAGGAAGTGCTTTAGCATGTCTGCAGAATAGACTGCAAAATATATTTAGATCATAGATTCTAACTCAGCATAGGTCAGTGGAGACCAGAGTTCTACTCTAATGCCTGTGCAGTAGCTTTATGAAATGGGTCAGTTGAGGGCTCTCAGGCTAGATACTAGAGTGAAGAGAAAAATCAGAATTTCTATCTGGTGGGAAATTTGTACATTTCAATATTTCTCCCACTCCACCTGAATTCAAGTAAAAAGTTGAAATCTCAAAATGGTTTCATGGAACATTTCATTTCAGAACTTTTGGTAGAAATGAAATATTTCAATATTACCAAAGAGGATGGTTTCATTTTGCTTTGTTGAACTGACTCCAAGCGAAGCATTCAGATCAACATTAAATTTGGTTTGCTGTTGTGCCACATGGGAGCTGTAGTTTTAGGTATCCTGTCCCTATCCTAGGCTCTGGATCAGGTACCCTGGTCAGTCTCCCCCTCAATTTTGCAGAAGCTGCATTTTCCATTGAAAGAATAAATTGATGGAAAATTCCCAGCAAGATCTACTAGATTTCTACCTCCATCACTTAAGAGGCCATCATCATTTACACGAATTGTCACCCCTGTTGGCAGTTTCAGCAAAGATGCTGGAGATTAGTTCACCATTCATATCCATTTAATCTCTCACCCTTAGAGATGATCTCTTTGGGTCTGGGCTGAGGTACATTGGCAGGGCAGTGTGGAGAAAAAGCATATTCTGGATAAGCAGAACAGTGTCTGTAAACCCAACATTTAGTTGTCTTGTCAGACAGGGTGAAATGAAGGAAGAAGTAGAAGACTGTAGAATTGTAAGTTGATGACACAATGGAGCACTTCTGGGGGCCATTTCATGCAGAGATAAGTATGTATTAGTTTGATAGAAAATATAGAGAAAACCATCAAAAAAGTGATAAAGGAACCGAAAAATGAGACAGAGGGAGCTAAATTTATATAGTCTAGAGAAGAGAAACAACAGCTAGAGGAGGCGTGATCAGTCTATAAATGCGTTCCCCAGAACAATATATAAATGTTTGCCATATGAAATCATGAAGACAAGTTTGATGGAAGACACTATGCAGGCTACTATAAAATATTACACATCAATAATGGGCTATGTTTGATGATCATAGTGTGTCCACGATTCTAACATCCCCTGAAGTCTCCATCAGCATTTGTTTTCTTTTGCACTTCTTTGGATTGGAGAGACATGGCTATAACCACAACGTGAAATCTGGCTGTGTCACAAGGTTTGACACTCACCACCAGGGCGACTCCTAGTGGCTCATCTGGGAATTTGCTCTCAACCAGTCTCCTTTTGGTTGTTCACTTGTGGTCACTCTCCTTTCCCTCTCTTCCCCTCCCCCACTTCAGATTCAGACTACTCCCTCTTTGTGACGTAGGATGCTCCCATTCCACAGGTTGGGCCACCAGCCAAGTCCCTACGGCCCTTCTCTTCTGAGGTAAAGTCCCACTGGAAAAACTGTCCCAGACTGTTTTCTTAGCCACTGCAGTCTGTGCCACTTTCTTGGTGGCCAGTAGGGGGTCCTGGGCCTGCCTACTAATCTGGGTTCCAGCCCAGGGACTCTGTGTCAAGCAGCTATGCCCACTTCCTCCAGACCCTGTCACTATCTCCCTGGACCTCTTCCTACCTTTCTTCCCTGTTTTATGGCCCCCATCTGGTTTACCACTGGAACTTCCTCTGCATCTACTCTACCCCCTTTTGGGTTCTTGCCAGAGTCTGCATTCCCTGGCTGGATCCCGGTACTCACTCCCCCTAGAACTCATTGTCTCTTGCCAACTCCCCTGCTCCCTAGGGAGTGACTGCAGAATTCTTTCTTGTGCAGCAAGATAGGGAGGTGGATGAGGTACCATCACTGCAGAGATTGAAGAAAAGAGTAGGTGAGACATTAGTGAGAATGACAGAGTGACTAGTTCTGCAGAACATCTGGGTTCAGACTGTGTGGTCCTTGTGGTCTTTTTCTGGCTCCTACAAGCTATTACTGTACATGAAAAGAACATCAAGGTAATATACAGATTGCACAGTTAAGTATTCAACATTCATGAAGCTGCAAGTTGACATTTTGAAGGCAGATAGAAGGCGACGGGAATCACACTGGCCATGCAGCAAACAGGTACCTTTTACTCCAATCCTGAACTCCCACAGAAATTGTTACCTCAGAGATGTCCTAAATTCACCTGTCAACCGATGTAAATTCACCTGTCACTCCCACTATAGATTTACAGATATTAAGGCCAAATTCTCTCATTTGACCTTTTGTGGAGCACAGGCCACAGAATTTCACTTGGTAATTCCTGCATTAAGCCAAGCTACAGCATCTCTTTATAACACGAGGTTGTACTAGAAATATCATTAATGTGGGTGTGGGAAGTTCAGCAATCAAGGTTGTCCTCAGAAAGAAACCCTAAGGAGCATTCAATGCTAGAACAAGACTTACTGTGCATTAATGATATTATATATCCCTTAACTCTTCCAAGGTCTCTCTCCACTAAGCCTAGTTTCTCCCATCTTGGATCCACCCTACTTGTTCTGACCGATGTCTGTATTTATTAGATCTGTTTTCTGACATGTCTTCTCTATAAAAGGTTACTTATCTGGCTACTGGCTGTGTACTGTTCCATCTGCTTGGTGTACAGGGCCGGCGACAGGGTGGTACAACGGGTAGAGCTGTACTGGGCCCCCGACTTCAGGGGGGGCCCCCTGAAGTCGGGGGACCGGTACAGCTCTACCCTTGGTTATCCACGCTGGCTACTCTTTCCGCGGCTGTGTCCGGCGCTGTGATCCGCTTCCTGGTAGCTTCCTGCTACCCTTCATGCCGGCGGCTTCAGCTGAGTGGCCGGGCGCGCCGCTCCCGCTCCCCGGCTGCATGCAACTCCCCCCGCCCACGTGAAAAAGCCGGGCCAGCCCTTTGCACGCGGGAGGGGGGGGGAGGCGGGGGGCCCCCAAACGCTCACAGTAGGGGGCCCAAAAATTTCTGTCGCCGGCCCTGTTGGTGTAGATGGATTGCCTAGAATCCTTTGATCAAGCTAATGTTCTAATTGTTGGTTCTAGTTCCTAGTCACCTATTTATTTTTTTGACTATTCGTAGTATTAGGCTTCCGGTTTCTCCAGAACCAAATGGCCCAAGTAGAAGATATCAGTCATAATTTACAATTCATGCCTTCAGCTCCTGTACCTCATAACTGCAGAAGCTCAGTAGCTGAATAATTTCCCTTACTTCAGGATAATCAGACATGACCATCTCTTAGGAATACATGAGATTCCATAATGAAATCAAAGTACTGGTCCATCTACAGTATGGTCTGTCCTAGATCCAAAAAGCCAACATAAACCTGAATAATTGTGCAACTATACCCTGGAAGACAGAGCTGAGAATTCCTTTCCAATCCCCACAAGTGCTCAACCTCTGGCTTGAAGCATGAAGATGGGATGCCTTCATAATAACTGACCCAATTTCTAGGTCTACAAACTTTTCAGACCTGCACCAATCAGTTTCCCCATCAGTCTTTGTCATGATTTCCAGTCTACAGTTCATGCTTAGCTGGTGGCCCAGTTGTATAATAACTTCCATTCTCCACAGTGGGGCGCCTTCAAATACAAATTTACTTTGACTTAGTGTTCAGTTACATGTGACTGTTTCTCTTGCTGCACACTTGGGAAAATTACTTTTAGGTTTCCTCCAATATCACTGCTACAGCTGAAGACTCCAGACAAGGCATCAGAGCTTTCTTTAAAAAAAAGTTAATTCTTTAAAGACACTACTCTTTAATAATTTCTCTAGCTCTACTGCTACATTGGTCTTCAGAGGGAAGTACTGCTCTTTTTGTTAAAGCTGGGGTGGAATGGCATTTCCATGGATTTTAATTTTATGTACAAAGACACTGCATCAAACTGAGGAGATAAAAGTATAGAAAATGGATGCCAACTGTGAAAGTTCTTATATGAATGACAGGCAGCAGGATAAATGGCCAAACTGTCTAGAATAGAGGATGTTCCTGTGCTAATTTTAAATTAAAAAAGAAACCCCCCAACTTCAGATGTTAATTTCCTCATCTCTACAACATATATAATAGTTCTATGCTTCTAAAGAAGTACTTCTGAGACCAGAATTTGCCTTTTCTCTGCTGGATTTTTCCAGTATGCTAAACTTCCAGTTTGTAATGGATTCAGACCACATATTTTGTCCAGCAATCTGCCAATTTCACACAGTTTTAATCAGGGGAGGGCTATGTCTTCAGCATTCGTATCAGAACCTCATATGATATGAATACATCAGACGGCTTTTTCCCCCACATAAACATTTCTGTTCTGCATTGAACATTTCTGCATTACTATGGACAATTCTACCATTTCCAGCTAGTGAAAGACCAATACCATTGTTAGGATTCCTTTTGTTTCTAATATACTTAAAAAGTCTCCATTTTATTTCTTTAACTCTGCTGGCCATAGGTTACTTCTTATGAGCTTGTGCTTCCCTTTATCAATTTTCTACAGTTTCAATTTTCTATATGAAATGATGGAACACCGAATAAGGAATTCAATTAATAAAGAAATTAAGGAAGGTAATACAATTAATGCCAATCAATATTAGTTTATAAAAAATATATTTTATCAAGCTTCTCTCTTTGATGAGATTACATGTTTAGTTGATAAAGGTATCAGTGTTGATATTAATATTGGTATTTAGCTATACTGCAGTAGCACCTAGAAGCCCTAGTTAAGGACTAGAACTCCACTGTACTAGGAGCTGTACAAACACAGAGAGAAAAAGACAGTCCAATATATCTGGACTTTGGTAGGGCACTTGACTTGTCACCATACAACATTTTGTTTAAGAAACTAGCATAACACCAAGGTAACATATGTGATAAAATGGCTAATGTTGGGTCCCACACTTTTCTTGGTGTGGGGGCTAGGACGCCACCCTAGCCACTGCTCTTGGGGTCCCAAGGGCCCCACTAGTGGTCCAAGAAGGTGGTGGAGGAGGAGGGAAGTGGGGAAGGAGTCTGGGTTTGCTCTTCACTCTGAATCCTAGCCTTTCTGAACCCCTACAGGTTTCTTACCCTCTTCCCCTTTGGTAGGATTACCCTTGGTCCTTGATGCTGGGGAAGGGTCTCCCTTCCTCAAGTTCTCTGGCCTTTCAATTATCAGCAACACACCTCTAAACTCCAGTTCTCTCCTTCCTCATACACCCAGTCTGCCTGAAGCAGTGTTTTTTTTATTATGGTCCTGACAGGGCCTCAATTGACTTCAGGTGGTCCAATTAACCTGTAGAAGCCCTCCCTAGTCCACAGGGAACCATGCCTTAATTAGCCCAGGGCATAGATATCTCCCTTCTCCCAGTGCTCCCTGGCCCTGCTATATCACACATAGCTCACATTAAATGGATTAAAAACTGGCTAACTGTTAAATCTCAAACTGTAATTGTAAACAGGGAATGATCAATGAGAGGGTGTGGTTCTAGTGGGGTCTAGCAATGATTTGTATTTGGTCCTACATTATTTAACATTTTGAAACATGAAAAAAATCATAAAACATAAAACCATTACTACAAAGTCTGCAGGTGACACAAATATTAGGGTGAGTGGTAAAAAAAGTGGTTATAAGGGTTGAGGAAAAACTCTTTTCTGATTGTACAGTTATACTCAGGAAGGACTGAATTTGGGATTTGCAGTACTAAAAGAACAGGCTGCTACCACTTGAGCTGAAGGAGTATCTCCTCTTAGTAGTAGAAGTGGTAGATTCTTATCCTCTCATGTAGGGAAGTCTCTAGACTGGGAGACAACACAGTTAGCTAGTCTGTTGTAACTGCATTTGTGCTTTATTTCTTTGGAGTTATTTCATCATCTGGGAGGATATGGGACCAAAGTCAGTCCTCTCATAAGTAGATGCCACTTTCCTTCAAGTCGGGGAAGGCTGAATTTTGGCCTAAAGTGCCACTGGTAATGAGATGAAAAATACTAGAGCAAGTCTGGATGTATTTAGCCATAAATCCTGACGAGTCACTGTCAAAAAGAAGCTGGATCCTATGAGCCAAAAGCCTTTACCCGAGGGCTTCTGTTGTGCTACAGCTTGATAAGGAAGACATGCTGTATGCTCCCCCAAATAGCCAGCAGAATTAATACAGTGGCAAGACTGCGAGATAAAGCTAGTGAACGCTTAAAAGAAGAAGAAAGTCCAGCGCGATGCAGGGGAAGGATCATGATGTGAATAATAATGCAGCCTGCCAGGGGAGACAGAGGCAGGGAGAGTGGCAGCCTGTTAGACACTTCTTGATGCTCTTCGGAGCACTGAACCAGGTTAGCAGCAGCCATTAAGGGTATGTCTACATTGCAGTTGGACACCTGCAGCTGGCCCCTGCTAGCTGACTTAGGCTCAAGGGGCTGTTTAACCACCGGGTAGATGTTTGGGCTTGGGACCCTCCCACTCCTGGTCGATCAGCTCCAAAGAGGCAGGTTTCTAACACTCTATCTTACATAGTTCTAACGGCAGATCCCTTAGCCACTCTGTGGGCCAGCTGCTAAAAAGCAACAGCACAGACACATACACAGCACATGACGTATTCCTTCTGCAACCAGTAGGTTGTCAATGCTTGTCCTGAGCTCCAGGGGACTCACCGGAATTTAAATCTGCTCTTGGGCACCATTCTGTAATAGCTCCATATTTCTCATTTGCCTGACGAGATGTTGCAGCCAGAGAGGGAGCTCAGGTTATTCCAGTCACATGGTCAACACCCATCTGGAATGGTGGAAATTACTAGTCCCAGGAGGAAGGCCCTGGTAGCTAGCAGCAGGGCATTCTGGATAATGGGTCTGCATCTCTTCAGCATCTACCAGGAATAATTAAATCACCAGCGTGCCCATGCTCAGAAAGAATTGCAAGAGGCACCTCTGTGTCTGGGCTTCCAGCTGCTCCTAAGATATGAATTCCCAGTCTTTTAGCCACCTGGCCAAACCCACCTCCTCTACCTGAAAGCTGTGTGGTGTAGCAGAGAAGTATGATCATTTTTTTCTGCTCCTAGTTGTAATTCTTAATGACCTAATGTCAGTTATATGAAATGCATCCAGATATGATGACAAGTGCCTTATAAATGCCTTTAATGATAATTTAAAGCATGATGATCTTCATGAAGCTTTTGTAGTATATAAACCAGAAACTCATGTGAGCAACAAAAGTGACAGTATTTACATACACAACTAATAATTAGTAGATACACAGATATGTTTTTGAGAAGAACTGGGCACGTGTATTAACTTCTCTTTCCAAATCTTCCTCCCAGTCAACTGCCCCACCCCACCCCACCACCCAAGACAAACCAAAAAACAAACCCGCAGTTCATTTTTTTAAGGCAATCCTCATAAATTCTAATGTATTTTGAACAGTTCTGCTTTAGTCACCTTATTGAGTGGCTTTATCAGCAAAAGGAGGTCTTGCTGTTAAGGTGGTGAGTGGGAATTCCAGAAGCTCAGTCCCTGGTTCTACTACAGATCTTGGGCAAGTAATGTCTGAGGTCCCCATTTGTAGAACAGGAAAAACATTACTTCCTTTCTCCTTTTTCAGGTAGACAGTAAGCTTTTGGGGGATATGCATTACAAGGTCTATAATATGTGTATTTATTGCACCTAGAAAAAATAGTGACTCTAGGCACTAAGGTACACAGACAATAATACTCTGAACTGAAGGATGATTTTATAGGTCAGAAAAGGGTTCAGTCACCTTAGCTTTTTCAGTCCTTGGCCTCTCTCAACACACACAGAGAGGCGGGGCATTCGGCCTTGGACTACGTAAAGTACCCCTCAACCTGTCCTCCATTTCCACCCAGCCTGGGAGGTAAGACTCTGCAGATCAACTTTTGACCAGGGACAGAGACCTTTGGGCTATTGGACTTTTGGGGACTTTGTGTAATTTTTTTTGGACTTTGGATGATTTTTGGGTTGCTGGACTCCTGAACCTAAAGGAGAGGACTCAGCCTAATTTGCTGGGGTAGGGCAATTTGTTCGTGGGTTGGTGTATGAACCGTAGTGTGGTGTTTTCCCAGTATAATGATATCATTTACCTCCTGTTATTAAAGATCTTCTGATCACTGATCTGTGCTTGCAAGAGGGGAAGTATTGCCTCTTTGAGGCTCCCAGGGGTGTGTGTAGGATTTTCCCAGGTTACTGGGTGGGGGCTCAAGCCAGTTTGCATTGCATTGTTAAGAGGGAACCCCTATGTACTGAACCCGGCCCTTGTTGCTGCCAACTCTGACGGGCAGAAGGGTTACATAAATATGAATTGGACCCAGTGTGGTGTCAATCACTGTGAATTAGTCCATAACAATGCACAACAGTGGAACATGTTGCAAACAGGTGCAGCTCATTCTGCCTCTGGAGAACGGATACTGTTCTAGGATTGGCAGAACCATTTGGAGATAGCAGCTGCCTTTCGCTTTCCCCAGCATCCATGGCCCTGTCTGAGAGTGAATTCTGCAGCCTTTCATTTTGCAGGCGAATGGCCCTTAGGAAACCAGCATGAGGTTGCTTCAGAGGAGCTCAGAAAGCTTCACTGGAAGACTTCAGTGAAATGTAATTTAAGGAGACAAATTTACATTTTTTGCCCATTTGTAAGATTCATCTCTTCCCAGCAACAGGGGCCAGAAGCACATCCATTCCACAACTATCAGAGGAAGGATGTGAATTAGTCTCTGAATGCTGAATGTGCAAAAGGAAGGGAGCCAGCGTGGAGGCCTGAGATATAATGACACCCCCCCCCACAGGAATGTACGTATTTCACACAAACTCTGTGCATTGTTAGGGTCAGTCCCATCAGATGACTTCCATTTGCTTCCTCCTCTTCGCCAACATTTCTTAGGAGTTCACCCCACTAAAAAAAAGATGGATAGCAAATCACTGAATTCCTCTTCTAGACTATGCATGTGCCCTGACAATTGGAAACAACTTGGTCCCCCTGACCTCATCCCCGGTATTCCCAGTTTCCTACAGTGCAGGTTCTTTGTCTGCTGGGGCCATCATTCCAAAAAGCTGAGGAATTATGCTCAGTTAACTTGACCTCTGCACTGTCTACAAAGTCACATAATTTAATGCCTCAATGCCTCAGTTTCCCCATCTGTAAAACGGGGATTATACTGCGACCATTCCTGTGTAGAGTACTTTGAGATCTACAGATGAAAAGAGTTATAGAAGTACTAAGTAAGATGCTGATGATGAGTATGGAAAACACCATTTTAGTGAACATTTCTGGTATCCATAGAATATGAGTAAGTCTGAGTATCTTACACAACGTCATGCCTGCACCAGATCCTGCCAGCATGGCAGAGGATGAGGGCTTAGAGGTCACAATTCAATGGAAAAATACTTCCGTGGGTTTCATACATGATAGGTGCTGCAGGTCTTCTTCTGTAAAACGGGGATAAGAATAGCCCCACATGGGTTGTTGTGAAGATCAACCAATTATTACTAATGGACCACTTTGATACTACAGTGATGTGACGCACACAATAGTTCCAGTTGTTCCTCTGTAAGCATTCCTCCCCATTGGCTTGCAGTCTCAGTCTCCTTGCTTAACTTCTTGCCCTACCCCCTCAACTTGTCCTTAATTTACTTGCCCAGCCAGTCCCTGTCTTCTTCCTCCTACCAGCCTCCAGTTCCATTTCCATGCCCACAGGCTCCTTGTTCCAATCTACTATTTCTCCCTACACTCTGGTCATGTTCTGGTCCCTGCTATATTCCTCCACACTGTATGAGTGCCAGAAGTGGGGGCACAGAGAGTACAAGAGAGACAGGCTCCCCTACTCTCATTTCTGATGCCCAGCCGCACCCCCACCAGCAGTAGCTCAGAGCTGAAATTGCAGAGGGAGCTCTGCTTGGCCCCTGTCACTCTGGGCTGGAGCTTACTGCTCAGTGCAGACAGAATCTTCAGCGTTTAGCTGTGAAGCTCCATGTCTCTACTGAGCATGTGTGAACTGAGATTTTTTCAAAGGCTTATATCTTGGCCAAATGGAGGCGCTTTATTATGGGAACATATTTAAGTGTCCTGTTTGAAATGCTGCTTCCTGACCACGAGGGTCCCAGTCTGAGACTTCGCTGCACACACAACAAATCCGACCACTAAATGTGGACTCTGTTCACTGGTTACATTCATTTGAAAGGCGGGCCACTTATAGGTGCTTAAGAGGTGAACCACATTTCAGCAACCTGCCCAGCAATGAGGGGTGTTTTTTTTTTTTCTGTAATAATTAGAAATCAAAACCATAAGCTGTCTTGGAAAAATAATAAATGTCACAGAGGCTGAGCATAAAAGTTCTGATTTAATTCCAGACAGGAATTGCTAACATTTCTTCATCTGTGCTCTGCCTATCATAGAGATCAACGTACCTCTGCTGAGCAAAAAAATTATTGCTACCTAGCCACCCCTCTCCCTGGCTTATCACAGCTTAATGCAGCTGTCAGCTAGTGCTTAGAATTTAGATACCTTTCTACCTTGTTATCCTGGTTCTGATTTGAGACCCAGGAATATAAGTCGCCTCTTCACCCAACCGAGCGTTTTGGAGTCTGTTTATCTCCCTCCTCATTCAAAAAACCCCACGGAAGTCATTGAGGAGGTACCAGTGCAGGGCACATGACTTGATTAAATAGTGGCAACGTGTCACACGAAAACCATGACCTTGTCTTTTATAGTTGAGGCTGAAGGGCCATCTGGCACAGGTGGTGCTAAGGACACATATAGCCTATACTGGGCCCCATGCCACCTTCTTAATGGGATGGCTAGGGATTGCCTCAGGTGCCAAAAAAGCAGCAAGGTGGCATGTGAAGGCAGGGCTGGGGGTGTGACTGGAGCACTGCTGTGCTGTGATACCCCAGCTGTCAGAACAAGCCTTCGGGGATGTTGGTAACTGGGCTCAACTTTGAGTGTAAGTTAGCATGCAGCCACCTTCCCCAGCCCCCTGACCAGACTAGAGCACCTCAATTAGCATCTCTGGGAACATACAGTTCAGGCAAGTCACAGAGCATATCTGGTTAGTCCCAAACATTGTACCAGAATGAGGCTTGGGAACTGTTCAGATTTTTATCCTAACCTTTGTAATTGCACTAGCTATTGTTTGTAGAAAGAATCTCCTCCAGCTCAGAGATCCCTGGATTTCTTGCCCCCCACTGTTCATTGTGATGAAGTAGGGAGAGGGGGAAAGAGAAGGGAAGAAAATAGAGTTATCTGATACTGGGAGCTTTTCTCCTGCAATGTAGCCCACGCTGGCAAGTTACCGATGTGTATTACTGACAAACGGGCTTTAACACTGGAACGGGTGATTTAATTAGTGCTATGCTCCTCTTTATAATTAAGTTTCTGTTAGTTCAAGCTGAAGCTAGATTTCATAATAAAAAATATTTAAAAAAATATCCGGTGGGAATTTTCCTAGTAAATTAACATTGCAGGCTTTGATGAAGTGATGCTTTTAATAGGCTGGGGTATTTTGGAAAGAATCTAAATCAAGGCAATAGCGTTGAAGTCCCATAAAAGTCTGTGCCACATGATAATAAATCTGAATGCCAGGAGGAGGAATAGCTGTTGGATGGGGTCCGAGAAGACTGCACAGTCTGGATGATTCCGTTCTCCAAGTCTGTCTCAGTGGCAAAGACGTGGCAACTGGTAGAAGGGATATTTCATTAGAGCTGGGCAGGAACCTGTTTTCCTACCTAGAGAGAATTGTGGAAATGTTGATCTTTTTTTTTCTGTCCCAGATCAGGGTGAAAAGCTGACATCTCAAACATTTTGCACACTGACAAATCGAAGAACGTTTCAGATTGGGTCATTCGAAACCGTTTGTTGTGATAAAGATGAAATGTTGTTTCTGTTTTGACCTTTTAAATTTTTTTGTTCACATTTCTTTTCCTGTGAATTAACATCGATTTCAAATGGTCATTTGGACCCTAAAATGGAACTTTTAAATTTAGAAAACATCAAAATAGGATGTTATGACAATTTTGGAACTCTTTTTTTCAAAAGGTTTTGGAAATGGGAAATGCATTGAAATGGACCCTTTTCTGCTAATAGGTTCAATTTTGATAAATTGCCTTTTTTTGATCAAAAAAGCATTTTTTTAGAAAAGCGCTCCCAACCAGCTGAAATTTTCACTCTTCTCCAGCTGGGCCTGCTCCTGTGAGGTGCTGAATGGGCACTGCCAGTTCTCAGACCTTTGCAGGATCAGCTGCTTTGTATGTTTCTTTCCTCCTCATACCTCTGATTGGTAAAGGACAGGGGATAACTTATAGGTTTATAGAACAATAAACCACTATAGAATAATCGCAGCAAAACAAACTCTGATGCTACTGATGAACACCAGCAAATGCATGTCAGGTGCGGTGTGAGTGGGTGGGAAGCCTTGCACAAATGAATGCAGAATAATAATGAGGTAGCAGCTGGGTGGGAAGCTGGCATTCAGCAATCATTTCTAAACAAACACCCAGGCAAAAGCAGAATGTGTTTACCCTCAGTATCTGGAGGCAAATGCTGAGAACACAAGGTCTCCTGGACTGTTTCTTACCCCTGACATAAGCTGAGTTTAAGAAAAGGGCATCTTCATTTTTACCCCTCAGAAGAATCTGATAGCCCCTGTGTTTGCTCACTTGAGCCAGCAGAAACATTGCTAACTATATTATCTATTGTTTCTATAGGATCACACATCTTCACGACTCTTAACAGATGGAGACAAAGACAAAGTCTCTGACCCAAGGAACTTACAAAGGGATTGACACAATCTTCGTTAGAATCAATGGAAAGACTCCCATTGATTTCAGTGGGAGTTAGGAGGGTAAAGAAACATACAGAGGAAAGATGGGGAAATTGTGCCACGTGAAACCATATCATTCTAAATCAGGGGTGGGCAAACTTTTGGGCCCAAGGGCCACATTGGGGGTTGCAAAATTTTATGGAGGGACAGGTAGGGAAAGTTGTGCTTCCCCAAATAGCCTGGCCCTGCCCCCATCTGAACCCCTCCCACTGCCTGCCCCCGACTGCCCCCCTCAGAACTCCCAACCCATCCAGCTCCTTGTCTCCTGACTGCCCCCTCCAGAGACACACACACACTCCTAACCACCCTCCTATCTAAGCCCCCCTACTCCTTGTCCCCTGACCTCCCCCTCCCGAGACCTCCCACCCTAAGTGCCCCCCGGATGTGGTCCATGGGCCATTGTTTACCCACCCCTGTTCTAAATTGTATAGTTCTGGCACATTGCTTGTAGGCCGTGCCAAGTTTGCTCTCTTCCTTTCTATTTGTTTTGCACCAGTGATCCTTCATTGGAGTTTTCTTGGCACAAACGCTTGAGGAGAGCAAATTTCAAAGTCGCACTACAATGGACTGTGGTTTACCTCGCAATTTAGTCTATAGATGACCAGATTCTTGGGGCAGGGACCTGTCTTCTTATATGTCTGTGAGGTACCATGTCCAGGTACAATGCTATATTATACTTACAAAGGAAAGGTTCTTGTGAGCCAGTGGTTTAGTACTATGCACAGCACCCTGCCATGTGGGAATTACTGTTTTAATTTTCAGTTCCTCGACACCGTATTGGCCTGGGCCAGGAGTGATGTTCAACTTTCAGGAGAAAGGGTAACACCTTGTCTTATTCAACAGCACCTTTGAGGTCAGTGGAAAAGCGGTGGGGATCAGCTCCAGAAGGAACCCTGTCTTATCCTTCTGTGAAGGGTGGTGGATGCAATACAGGGTGGGAGTGAGGGGACAGAAACAGAGAGGACTTTAATGCCTCCTTCAATCCCCCTTCTCCAGAAATACTGAACACCAAACTCCATCGCTACTGGACTCCTGTTTGAAGGAAGGAGTTTTCAAAGGATCAGCCAGTTGCCTGGGTCTCTCTGCCTCAGCATTTGTGTTATGCTCATCACCATGAAACTGGAGCACTTATCTTGTAGTCGTATACATCATGCTGGTAGCATGGAGCACACAGGATTAGGTATGAGTGGCAGCCATTCAGACTCGTTCTGGGTTGCCTCCAGCCTTGGGGAGTTTCCGTTCCATAAAGTGTCACATGCAATTTCATCAGAGTGAATTATTCTGTCTCTTTCTGGGCAAAGGAAAGGAGGAGATAGGGTGGGGAGGACTCTGATGAATTTGCATTAGCTGTTAACTTTTCACATGGAATCTCTTTCTTAGGCATCTGGAATCTGGCCACGATGAAAGCACACAGAGGGCCAAGATAACAGGAGGTCAGGTGCTTTTGTCTCCTTGCTTCTTTTACTAGACTAGTTTTATTTGAAAGGAGGAAATGGGAGCGATTGGCTGCTTTATTGTGAAGAACAGAGGATCTTGTAGCATTCACAGACTGGGCCATGCTGTGCTAGGTATTAAAATAAATAACCTGGCCCCAAAGTCTATTGTTTGCTTCTTTGCTGCCTAATGTACCCGGTAGGATGGGGCTAACTGCATATCTCTACTTGCCTAACACAGAGCCACTGAAATTATGGCATTCTAAGGAACCGCAGCACTTCAAGGAACACCCCTGCCTTCTATTGCCATGCAGGGGCATCAATGGAATTCAGTGGACAGGGGGTTAACAAAATATGAAAAGGTGGGTTTAAGCTGGCAGAAGCCAGGAAATTCAGAGTTAATTATGAAACAACCTCTGTGCGATGGAGCTTACAGACCCCCCACTAAACCAGAACACGGCATGGGGCAGTACTGGGTGAAGGAGGCCCTGCCCCTCAGCAGCAGCAGGGTATAATCCAGGTGGAGGGACAGTTTAAAAGCACATTGGTAGCCTAGGGCAGGGGGGGAAGGAGTTACAGGCTGGAACAGCAAGTCAGGCTGACTCCTGGAACTCTGGGAACAATGGCTCAAAATTAGGCGAAGGTTTGTAATCATCAGAGGAGTGAAGTTCCGAGAGGAGTTGTGGGAGAAGAAAACTTAATTGGCTTCAAGACTCAGCTTGATAAGTTTGTGGAGGGGGTGATATGATGGGATTGCTTATGATGGCATGTGATCCATTGTCCATGCAAAAATCCCCAACAGCAGGATACAGGACACTAGATGAGGAGGGCTCTGAGTTTCTACAGATAATTCTTTCCCAGCTATCTGCTAGGTGGGTCTTGTCCACATGCTATGGGTCTGATTGCCATATTTGGGGTCAGGAAGGAATTTTCTCCTAGGTCAGGTTGGCGGAGATTCTGGAGGCTTTTTTGCCTTCCTCTACAGCTTGGGGCATGGGGCAGTTCCAGGTTTAAACTAGTGTAAGTGGTGAATCTATATATATAAAAGTCAAATGGTGTATGTGTGTGTGTGTATGTATGTATGTTCCCTTACTCCTTCCACACCGTTTCAGCTAGATACTTGAAATTTGGTACATGTATAGGCTTTAGGTTCCTAATCAGGGTAGGAATCGAAATTTTTTTAAATCTCACCTCTTACACCCCCTAGGGGTGAAATTCTTTAAAGCTCATTAACATCAACTACACAGCTCACATAACATCATCTGGGCAGCAGGTTAACACATGCTGTTGTCTGTGACATAGTTATGATGTAATAATACAAATAACCAGAGAGCTTAGTGTTGTGTAGCGCAAACATAATTAAGTACACTGTCTTAAAACGAACCCCATTTGTTATGCCACATAAAAAGCGAAAATGTATCGGAGAAACCACATCTAAATGCAAGAGAATGAAATTGATTAGACAAAATGAGACTTCTGAACAATGTGAGAAATGGCTACATAATAATAGAATACGAAATTATCAATCCAGGGCCACAGAAACAGCCGAACAACATCCCAGTTTCCAATTACAAATAGTCGAAGCAACGCCGGGTATTTCAGCTAGTTCTCTATAAATTGAAGTCTTTAAACCATGATTTGAGGACTTCAATAACTCAGCCAGAGGTTAGGGGTCTATTTCAGGAGTGGGTGGGCAGGTTCTGTGGCCTGCAATGTGCAGGAGGTCGGACTAAATGATCACAATGGTCCTTTCTGACCTTTAAAGTCTGTGAGTCTATGGACTGCAGCATTGGAAAGGTCACTCTGGAAGCGATGATGCATATTGCACCCAATCCCCTTTTGGGTTGGGGAACCAAGAGAGGCCTTGAAGAAGGGGACACTGACAGACGACTCTGATACTGCAACAACTGTGTTCAAGCCACAAACAGAGGAATCACAGCCCAGCAGGAAGTGACCCAGGGAGGAGTGTAACTGGGGGTGAACCGAGTGGCCTGGGACTGCAACATTCCTTTAGGAGCCTGGTTCAGGACTTGGTCAAATGAGAGGACCCTGGGTTCCCTTTCCTATCCCCCACCTCCCATCGGTTGTGATAGAATGCCAAGGGGAGAAGAAGGGATACAGCAGAGTGAGAGGCCTGTTGTATACATCCGAGCAGGGCCCCATCTAGAACAAGTAGACTGAAGAGAACTGTGGAGCCACTGCCTGACCACTCGGCCAGCTGGCTATTGGATTGACCTGCTACACTCTGTCATATCTAGGATGGTAGAAGGCGCCAGCTAGTGTAGGTCTGACTTTGAGTGGCAGATCCTCAGCTTGTGTAAATCATGACTTACTCCAGCAGAGGATCTGGCTGTCAGTGTCAAATTCTTTTCCCCCTTCCCTTCCCTCCCTTCCACTCCACCAACCTTACTCCCGAGATACATTCTTGTGGTAGGATCTACATAGGGTTAATCCTGTGCTCTTCCTCTATGGTGGGAGGTGTTTCCGGACCAATGCTTCCTAGAAGTGCAGCCTGAGCTTCCCTCTCTGTACCTCAGGTCAATAAAATCCTTACTTGTGTAGCTTCCGGTGGCCTACTGAAGTTCTTCATCAAATGCAACCACCACCAGGACTGAGTCTAGCAAAGGAGACTCTCTGTTAGCTCTGCCCCGTCACCTGTTAGCCTTTTGGAAATGGATACAGCTGGCATATACACTGATGCTGCACCCAAACAGTAGTACCTCACCTGCTGCTCCCTTGCACTGTACCCTTTTGGATATGGAGAGACAGGAGATACACTGCACTAAGCAGGCCATACTACCAGCATGCAGTCTTTGTTAATGACACCAATGTCACATGCTAATGCAAGTCATGTTACAGTGAGTTTTCCCAGCACCCGCCTGGCAGCAAATTTGCTCACTTAAAATTCTATAGCTGAATCTTTTATGAAAACTAATTAACACTTTGCCACCTCGATGAGCAAGTCAATTCTGTTAGGGCACCTTCATCTTCAGTAGTAGGGCCGATGCGGAAATTATGTGGTGTTCTGCTATATGGTCATATGAGAGCCTTATAAATAATGAAACCTCAAGTATTAATTATATATATATATATAAAGCCTCACTTAGTATTCTGTGACACTACTGACATTAGTATGCTTCAAAATTCCTTTATAAATACTACCTGAGGATTCATATTCTATTTCTCAAGTTGAGCAGCCTGTGTGGCTTTATTAAATGTGGTTGGATAAGTAACTCCCAAACTATGTACTTTCCTTTTTGTTCTATTGTTTGTCTTGCCTATTTAGATTCCAATCTCTTCAGGGCAGGAGTTGAGTCTTCTGCCATGTATGTACCGTGCTTGTCACATGTGCTCATGATCCTGACTAGGGCTTCTGACCCTGACACAATAAAATAATTGTTAATATTTAATAATTGTTATATACACAGAGGAATCAGTGAGTGGTAAAACTCAGAAGGCTCCGAGATACAGTTAAGGTAGAATAATAGTTTTAGAAATTACACAGCACTTGTCTATCAGTCTCAAAATGTTGTACAAAAATGAGTAAGAATCATTATACTCATGTTGCAGATGGAGAAAATGAGGCAAAGAGAGGTTAAGTGACTTGCCCAATGTCACACAATGAGTCTGTAGAAGAGCTGGGAATAGACTCCAGGAAATCTATTTGATTCCAATTTTTTGCCCTAACAAGGATAGCTGAAATGTCAAAGGTTTATTTGTAGAGCTAGGCAAAAAGATCAATATTTTCCCCCCCAAAATTGCAAAAAAATCATCCGTATTTTGGTAGAAATTCAAAATGGTGGTGAAAATTTTCATCAATTTGTTGGAAGTTTTTGAGTAACTGTTTCTTTGAACTACCCACACACTTTTTGCCTGAGGTGGAATTCTTACCAGGTGACAGCCTGTCTCTCTGTATTTCAGTGCTTCCATTTTGAGATGAAACCCGAAAATGCTGAGGCTCAGCAAGCTGAAAGACCCCCAGGAAAGCAGTTAACGTGGTCTAAATCTGGGGGGCAAAGTTCCCAGAGTTAAAGAAGAGATGGGAGGAGAGTGGGAGAAATCTTATTTCAGCCAAACCAGTTTTCCCATCTCTGATTTGAATCAAGTGGAATGTGATGGAAACTCAGAAATAGTCAATACCTGTATTACATTCCCTTAGTTCTTGTAAATGGTTTGCATTTTATTCTGTGCCTTGAAACCTAAATCTAAAATTCAAAGAACTATTGAATGATTCAGAGACCTTCGGGACTGTAAGGTGGGGAAAATGATTCAGCAGAAAAAATATAGCTGTTCCATCAGCAGGGTATTTTTCTCGAGGGATAATAAGAAAGTAAAATAACAAACAGAAAACTCCACAGCTTTTGATTTGACCCTGGACCTTCCCAAAGGAATGCTCTTCCCATGAGTGCACAAGCAAGAGGAAGGAAAGCTGGGTTAAAGCTAACCCCTGGTTCAGTGAAGTGTCATTGCTCCATCACAGACATAACTGTTTATAGTGGTATTCACAAGGAGACAGAGCAGTGCTGGGTGGTTTCATCACAGGACCGGGACTGAGGCAATCTGGGTTCCATTGCTAGCTCTGCTAGTAACTTTCTGAGCAACCTTTGCCATGTCACTTTCTGTTCCATGCTTCACTTTTGTCACCTGGAACATGAGCATCATAATACCTGTGTTGTAGGCGATGTTGTGAGGCTTCACTAATATTTGCAAAGGGGTTTATGATCCTTGGCTGAATGGCACAATGGATGTGCAAAATATGTGATCATAGAATATTATGATTGGAAGAGACCTCTGAAGGTCATCTAGTCTAATCCCCTGCTCAAAGCAGGACCAACACCAGCTAATTCATCCCAGCCAGGGCTTTGTCAAACTGGGTCTTAAAAGACCTCTAAGGATGGAGAGTCCACCAAGTCCCTGGGTAACCCATTCCAGTGCTTCACCACCCTCCTCATGAAATAATGTTTCCTAATATCCAACCTAAACCTCCCCCACTGCAATTTGAGACCATTGCTTTTTGTTCTATCTTCCACCATTGAGAACAGCTTAGCTCCATCCATTTTGGAACCCCCCATCAGGTAGTTGAAGACTGTTATCAAATACCCCCTCATTCTTCTCTTCTGCAGATTAAATAAGCCCAGTTCCCTCAGCCTCTCCTCGTGAGTCATGTGTTCCAACCCTCTAAACATTTTCATTGCCCTCTGCTGGACTCTCTCCAATTTCTTCAGATAGCTTCTGTAGTGAGGGAACCAAAACTGGACACAATACTTCAGGTGTGACCTCACCAATGCAGAATAGAGGGGAATAATCACCTCCCTCAATCTGCTGGTAACAAGGGCACACTGCTCACTCATATCCAGCTTCTCATCCACTCAATAAGGCTTCTTTAAAATACAGCCAACTCTCCTGGACTTCTTGTCCCCTCATATTAGCTTCCCAGGGGATCCTGCCCATCAGTTCCCTAAGGGAGTCTAAGTCTGCTTTTTCTGAAGTCCAGGGTCTGTATTTTGAGGCTCTCCATTCTTCCTTTTGTCAGGATCCTGAACTTAACCATCTCATGGTCACTGCTGCCTAGATTTCCACCCACTTTTACTTTCCCTACCAATTCTTCCCTGTTTATGAGCAGCAGGTCAAGAGGTCAAGTTGATTCCTCCAGCACTTGTTCCAGGAAGTTGTTCCCAACACTCTCCAAAAACTTCCTGGATTGTCTGTGCACTGCTGTATTGCTCTCCCAGCCGATGTCAGGGTGATTGAAGTCCCCCATTAGAACCAGCACCTGTTATCTGGAAACTTTAGTTAATTGCCCAAAGAAAGCCTCGTCTACCTCATCCTTGTGATCCGATGCTCTATAGGGTACGTCCATTATGACATCACCCTTGTTGTTCTCGTCTTTAAACGTAACCCAAAGACTCTCAAAAGGCTTTTCTCCAGTTTCATACTGGAGCTCTGAGCGAGCATACTGCTCTCTTACATACAATGCAACTCCTCCACCTTTCCTCCTGTACTTTTACTTCCTGAACAGTTTATACCCATCCATGACAGTGCTCCACTCATGTGAACTGCCCCACCAACATTTTACTATTCCAATCACTCCATAGTTCCTTGATTGTGCCAGAACTTCCAATTCTTCCTGCTTGTTTCCCAGGCTTCTTGCGTTAGGGTACATGTACCTAAGATAACAAGTTGATTGCCCTGCTTTCTCAGTATGAAATCAGGAGGCTTCCCATCTTGTACCTTTCTCTTTGTGTTTCCTCCCAGTATCCCACTTCCCCACTTACCCCTGGGCTTAGGTCACCAGCCCCTAGCAAACCTAGTTTAAAGCCCTCCTTGCTAGGTTAGCAAGATCATAGTAGTTCAGACCTAGAAAAATTAATTATTCCCCATTTTATTATTCACTATGTTTGCTGTGCTATTTCTTTTCTTGAATTGAAGGTTCAGATAATGGTCCCCGTTCATCTTCACCTCCTTTCAGGTAACACTCCCCTCCCCACATCTTAGCACTCCTGTTTAATTTGGAAGTCAGACGTCACTGCTAAGAGTCAGCTTCCTCTTTTCTTTTTAAAATGGATTTAGTGCTGGAAAATGATGCCAGATTGACAACGGTGGGGATGACTCATCCACGTATCCTCAGGCCAGGTTCAGAATGGACAGTGTCAGTGTCTATGCCTGCTCCCAACACACACACACACCTCCCACCAAAATGCCTTCCTCAGGCTCGGATTGCAGGAAGCACCTCTGGAGATGAGAAAGCAGGTCTATTTCCATGGTTTAGTCTGCCCTTGATGCTAGTGTTGATCCCGTAAACCAGTTTACTAATCCTACTCATGATGGTGGTTTCTCTGATGTGGGCACCGATTCAGTAGTTAGTGGATTGAGATCAGTAAGTACATTTTAGTGAATGATCACGACTACATGAAGGTTGATCGGTGGCTTAACGACATGGACCTAATTTGAATTGGTAACCTGAGGCTGAAAGTCTAATCCCCCAAACTGTCTGATTCCCCAGGCGTCTCATTTTTCTAAAGGAGCAGCCGGAGAAGAAAAATAGCCCTCATCTGCACACAGGAGAAAAGAGACTAAAGGTCAGCAAAGAAAGATGCCTCAAATAATGCCCCCAAAAGAGAAACTGCTCATCTTATTTTAAAAGCCAAATTTAATGAAGAGTCAAAGTAAATCTCTGTTCATTCTTTTGAAAAGTCACCTGAGGGCCTAAATCTCACCACATGAGATCAGCATTAGCTCTATCTCTAGGGTTCCTCTGCATACTCTTCCAATTACAGAAAACATGGGCCCGATCTTCCTCTCACTTATCCCAATGTAAATTAACAGTAACTCCACTGGAGTCGAGGGTGGGGTGGGAGGCGTCATCTTGTCAGCTAATGTAAATTGGAAGAGTTCTACTTCAGTCAATGGAGCTATGCCAATATACTCCAGCGGAGGATCTGGCCCAGTGGAATCATACTGATGTAAATGAGAACAGATTCAGACTCATTGCTTTTACTGGGAGCATTTCTATGCTCCTGCTTCTCCTGTTTAGGGATGCTCTGAGTTCCTGTCCTCTAAGTGACAGCTAGTGGGGCGATTGGAGAGGGAGGAAGCCATGGAATAGTCTTAGTAACTATTCCCACAGTTTTCAGACCTATCAAACTGGAACTAGTGTGGTCATTCCCTACAGTCAAGACATAAGTAGGCCCCAGGGGAGTTGTCATCCTGTCTCTTTCCTCCTCTTCCACCAGGGAGCCTTGTTCCTCATGTAAAGACAGTTTGACAGCTCTGCTTGATCTTACCATGCAGGGGGTCTTCTGCGTGTGATTCCCACCCTCCTCTGGCCACCCTTCTACACTTCGTTCTTTACCAGCCTTTGCACTGGAGTACTAACCAGAAAAAAATTGGCTGATGCCTGCTGAGGTGATTTGTGAACCAGTCCCCCCATCTGACCACACAGCTCTTTGAAAGAAACAAAGGCTTTTAATAATACCGTGTGCTCACAGACAGGTTGGATCTGCCAGAGTCTGGTGCTTTTGGAATGAAAACAGAGATACATCTGAAGGCTGAGCTGGAGTGAGCAGAGGGAGAGGGGAGTTTTTTTGAAAATGATGAAGCTAAATCAATTCACATTTATATTCATTTCAGGTAGGACCGTCAATTAATCCCAGTTAATGCATGTGATTAATGCAAAAGAAATTAACTAGATTAAAAATAGTCATTAATCACAGTTTTAATTGCATGATTAAACAATATTAGAATATCCATTTGCATTTATTATAAATATTTTGGATGCTTTTCTACATTTTTAAATATGTCAATTTAAATTACAACACAGAATACAAGCTGTACAGTGGTTACTTTACTTTTTTTATTACAAATATTTGCACTGTAATAAGAAATAGCATTTTTCAATTCATCTCATACAAGTCCACTCAGTCTTACTGCTTGTTTAGCTAACTTCCAAGACAAACAAGTTTGTTTACATTTATAGGTGATAATGCTGCCCAGCTCTTATTTATAATGTCACTGAAAGTGAGAACAGGCATTCACATAGCACTGTTGTAGCCGATGTTGCAAGGTGTCAGATATGCTAAACATTTGCATGACCCTTCATACTTCAACTTGTAGGCTCTAAAATTTTATTGTTTTGTTTTTGAGTATAGTTATGTAAAAAATATATACATTTATGAGCTGTGCTTTCATGATAAAGAGATTGCACTACGGTATTTGTATGAGGTGAATTGAAAAATATCATTTCTTTTGTTTAACTTTTGTACAGTGCAAATATTTGTAATAAAAATAATACTATAGTGAGCAATATACACTTTGTATTCTGTGTTGTAACTGAAATCAATATATTTGACAATGTAGAAAAACATCCAGAATATTTGTAATAAATTTAAATTGGTATTGCATTATTATTTAGCAGTGTGATTAAAGCTGCAATTAATCACAACTATTTGTAAATATGATTATTTGCAATTTTTAAAGATCATTTGTCAGCCCTAAGTTAAAGACAAAGAGTGGGTAAATCAACATCACAATGTGCTCATCAGTGATCCCTGGGAACAGATGGTCTTCTCAGCCTGCTAGTACCAAAACACAGTTCGCACCCACTGTAGAGGGGCAAAAATCTCCCATTCCTGCAATTCAACTTTATTAACATGAAATAAAAAATATGAGCTACAGCCCAATCCTTCTCCCCTTTCTTGGCTATTCCTTGGGCTCCAGCTTCAGGACTGCTAAACCCCAGACCACAGATTCCTCTTGCACCAAAAACCACTCACTCACACCTCACTTACATCCATAGTGGAGTTAAGAAGCATGCCTGGCTCAGTTAGCTTCTTCCTTGCAAACAAGACGGACAAAAAAGAACCCAGCCACCCTGTTGCAATCACATTTCCAGAGCTATCACAAAACCAGCACATATTGGAAACAATAGGTCGTCCTAACCCAACCTGTGCTAACTGAGATACATTT
Source organism: Sternotherus odoratus (assembly GCA_032164245.1). Classification (NCBI taxonomy): domain Eukaryota; kingdom Metazoa; phylum Chordata; order Testudines; family Kinosternidae; genus Sternotherus; species Sternotherus odoratus. The sequence continues at coordinate 123,176,779 of JAVMKO010000003.1, forward strand.
ACATACTCACAAGGATCCCTGAAGTCACGTTCTCACTAGCATCCTGCAGTGCAATATAAGCAATATTGTGCAGGGAAACTTATGTGATACTGATAGTCATGGGAGTCCTGGAAGTCATACAAATTTACTTTATCTTTTCTCAGAACCATGAACACAATCTAATTCAGGAAGGGTCAACCTAACCTTGCAAATTGTGTCACTGAATAATATTAATTTCAGCTGATTTTGTCAGAGGCTGGAGTTCATTTTGAGAATGATTAAAATTAAATTTAGGGAATTCTGATTTCAGTGGCATAGTATATTTTTGGAAATGCTACAAAACAAAACAAAAAATCCCAGGGCTATTCATTCATATTTTAAATTAATTTGCTTTGGCTGGGATCCCAGCCCTTCTCTCCTCCTACATTTCTAACAAAGGAGCTTACAGGCAGGATGGATGCTTGTGGAAACACTGTAGTTTATGTGAATGTTACAGAAGTGATTTTGGTTGCATAGTCCTGCATATTTACAGCAGAAACCTGATTCCAAGAGTCACTTTCATCCAATCAAGGAACAGATAGATATCACATGATCTAAAAAGCAATTGTTTGAGAATAAGCAATGGACCAAGAATTATTCTGAATGACAAACATAGTCAAGAAAATAGTGATTTTCCTCATGGACAATTTGCAAACAACAACAACAACTATAACAAGAACAACAACAACAAAAAACAGAATACATTGAATACAATATTCACTCAATCATCTAGCTTCCTCTGTCTGAGTTCCTATACAGTCCCATTATGATGGTATGTGAGTGCCTCCTAAGCATATGAAGTATACACAGAAAAAGATCTATTTCTCTCTTTTCCATCTAGGACTGAACTATATTTTGCAGGTTTTGTTTGGTTTGGGTTTTTTTAGTGGTGTTATTGTGGGAAGACTGGATTGAAGAAGTGGGTCTGCATTTCGCTCTGGGAATGCTGAGACTGATCTCTGTCGGGAATGAGTTCCATATTTGTAGGCCAGTTGCTGAGGAAGCTCTGTAGCCTGCACGTATAAATCCCATTCTTGAGGTTGACAGTTGGCTTGTTCCAACTATTCTGGGAGGTTAGGATCACACAGAGTGAGGAAATTTCTCAGGTATCTTGGGCCAAACCTCTGGAAGATTTTGAGGATGGGGACCAAAACTTTGAATAATTTATAATGCACTAGCAAAAATACCCGGTGTTGCTCGGGGTATTTGTAATTGGAAACTGGGATGTAAAAAGACTACCATGTTTTTTATTAATACAAATTTTGTTCAGACGTCTCAGCGTTGCTCGGGTCTGTTGGAGGGAGAAGGGGGCAGAGAACTGAGCGAGTGCGGGGTCCGTTGGAGGGGGGTATTATTACATCATAAGTATGTCACAGAGAACAGCAGGTTTTAACCTGCTGCCCAGCTGATGTGAATGGGCTTTAAAGAATTTCACCCCTGGGTCAGAGGTGAGATTTGAAAAATTTTCGACTCTTACCCTGATTAGAACCCTAAGCCTATAACTGTACCAAATTTCAAGTCTCTAGCTCAAACGGTGTGGAAGGAGTAAGGCAGCATACATACACGCACGCACGCATACACCATTTGACTTTTATATATATAGATTTTGGGATGAATGGTGGCATAGAAATGGGAGAAATTATCACTGCCCTTAGTAGAGCAGATGATGCCTACTGGAAAAATGAACAATATTCATTTTAGAGACAAGTTCGTTGTTATTTTCAGATGAACTAGGGTTATTTGCATGAAAACAGGATCTTTGTTTCTTACCAGTTTATCTCTATCAGATGCTGATTCCTCACCTGAGGTCAACATTTTCCGAGAGAATTAATCATAACTCTCTCTAGAGCAACTGATGTGGTATTTGGAAGATGAGAGAAAAAACACATCTTAATTTAATTAGCACTTGAAAGTGCACTGAAAGTATTACAAATGCCAGTGAGGACAAAGAAATCATGAAAGGGATTCAGAGGATAGAAATATGGACAGGAAATATCATGCAAGCTACCGTATATACTCGAGTATAAGCCGAGTTTTTCAGCCCACTTTTTGGGCTGAAAAAAGCCGCCTCGGCTTATATTCGAGTCACCCCGGTAACTCCCCTCCCCGCCGGACAAAAAAAAAAAAAAAAAAAAAAGCGCCTCGCTCTCCCGTCCCCGCCGCGCGGGCGGGCTGCCGGGAGCGTCCCGGTTCCCCCCTCCCCGCCGCGGGCGGGCTCCCGGCAGGGACAGGACGGGTCGCGCCCGCAATGGCCGGGGCTCCCCCCGTGACAGGCCGCGGCACGGAGCCGCCGGGCCCAACCGCCCCGGGATCCTCCCGAGCCAGCCCTGCTACCGCGCAGCGGGGGCCGTTCCCCCCCCCGGGGAGGGGTGAGTGCAGGGGACGGGAGAGCGAGGCGCTTTTTTTTTTTTTTTTTTTTTTGTCTGGCGGGGAGGGGAGGAACCGGGGCGCACATTTTTTTTTTGGTCCGGCGGGGAGGGGAGAACCTCGGCAGCCCGCCCGCGGCGGGGAAGGGGGAACTCGGCAGGGGGAACCTCGGCAGGGGGGAACCTCGGCAGGGGGAACCTCGGCTTATACTCGAGTCAATAACTTTTCCAGCTTTTTGTGCTAAAATTAGGTGCATCGGCTTATATTCGGGTCGACCTATACTCGAGTATATACGGTAATTTATCTGGTGAATAATCATTCAAATCTAAGATATTCAACTTGAGGGCGATACATGGAAATCAGCAATGCCAAAAAAGATATTGAGATGACTGTGGACAGCAAATTAGATGAGTTTACAATGAGATATAGTGGCAAAAAGTCAATGCAATTTGAATGTGGGTTACATATCACATGCATCATATCCTGGACTTCTCTATATGGCACTTGTGAAACAATAACTATAATATATTTAGTTCTGGAGATGGCAATACCAGAAAGAGGTCACTAAATTGGTCCAGGTATAAATTTAGACACTACTGTGACACCAGGCACCCCAGTATTCACCACTGTTATGTAATTAGGAGATGTTTTGTACAAAGTATGCCTTGTGAGGTATCATTCTAAAAGTTTTGGTCTGCTAGACAGTAATATCTCATTGGCTTGCACGTGCTATCGTTGTATGTGAAGTTATGAAGTTTGGCTATATATGTGTTACTGAAACTTACTGTGAGGTTGAAGGCCCCCACAAGCAGCCTTTCAGGCCTTTACAACAGTAAAAAGGCCAAACAATGTTAATGGCTTATTGAGGAAATGCCCACAAGCACAAGGATTTATCCAGAGACTGTGCAACAGAAACCTCTCAGAGATAGCACTACACAATGGGATTGTTTAACCTACGTCACTGCAAAAGAGCTTTCCAGCAAGTGGGAAGAAGATATAAAGGGGGGAAATGACATCATGGGTGTACCTCATTCCCTCCATAATACACCTGGAAAAACCTGAGGAAAAACACTGAACTGTGGGAAGTGATGGCCCCAAGGTAGAGGGATTTCTAGCCCGGGAATGGAAATCTGGAAAACCCGAACTGCAGAGCCAAGTCAGCTTGTGCCTTAAGAATCTCCCAGCCTGTTTATCACTCAGGATGAGGATTTGCTAATTCACAATCTAACTATTTAGTGTGTTAAACTCAGTTTGCGGTTTTGTTTATTTACTAGACAATCTCCTTTGATCTGTTTGCTATCACTCAGAATCACTTAAAATCTACCCTTTTGTAGTTAATAGACTTATTTTATGTTTTAATCTAAACCAGTGACCTTTGACTGGGTTACTCGGGGAAAATCTCTACTTGGTTACCACAAGTGTGCATTGTTCTCTTCACATTGAGGGAGAGGCAGACCGGCTATTAAACCCATATACTGGCCAGATTGGACCAGGGCAGGACAGTACTGCTCTGTGGTCCCAGGCTGGGAAGCTGGTAGAGAGCCTGCTTGTAACTGGAGCTGGGTGTGTCCCTATCTGTGTGGATGCTGGTGAAAGTTCAGGCTGGAGGACTTTACAGCTTGCTACAGCAGTACAGTGTGAGAGGGAGCTCAGGCTGGTAGGTCAGAGGGCTCAGTGGAACCCCACTTCCAGGTGATACCGCTGGGTAGATGGGGGGGAGGGGAATTCATTACAACTATGTCACTTAAAAACTGGGAATCCTTCTCTATCTCATTCCCTCCTCAAATCCAGACTATGACCAAATCTTGCTATGCAGTGGTATCTGTTGTCTGCCATGAGGTATCGGAGTGTCTACCATATGGTTCACTGCTCGGTGGTACTCTCATCCCCCGCCAGAAAGAGGCTAGTTATCGGTTTGTCTGTTGGGTTGCTTTACTGTTATTGCTGAAGGAAAGCTAAGGCAAGGAGATGGATCTTTGGGACATGGGCCTGAAAGCAGTGAGATTTCCGGTCATTCGAGATTCTTCAGTCTCATAACCGCAGAACAGCCACCAAGAAAGCCCTGTCTCTAGTTCTCACCAGACTTACTCTGACTGCGGGCAACTTCATTGTTCTTGAAGAGTGTAGCTGCCATGGAAGATACTACAGTTATGAGGAGGGTAGAGAACCTATGTAGAGTAGAAGACACTATTATTTCCTTTGCTATAGTTGCATCTTATTACTTCAGGTTATAGCCCCTTGGAGTATTCTAGGAAATTCTCACTCCTCCATATGAATAACACCCTTCAAATACCAGCAGCCAAACATCACATCCCCAGCTTCAGTCATAATTTTTATTGGGAAATTCAGCAGTGGTTGTTTTATCATCACAGGCTTGATTCATGTTTGCACGGCACTTCGAGATCATTGGATGAAAGTCCCTATAGAAATGTAAAGCGTGATTGTCCTTTGCGGTTAGTACCTTGTAATGTGTCCACATAGTATACTCCCTGCTGTCTCTTCTGCACCCTCTGATGATGCCATCATGAAATAGTCCCTTTCAACCAATACAAATGGTCTGCATGAAGGAGGGAGGGGAGTGGGGTGCAAAGTCATTAGCATTGTAGTTATAAAGGTCACGATAAATAGCCCTGGGAAAGTGATGTACAGCATTATGTCAAAATGGATTATAATATATAGTAGCTGCTGGTATTGCCATTATTGCTTATAAGGACACTGCCTAGTTCTGTTAATGTTCTTGTCTTTCAAGTTTGTTTAATGTTGAAGTCCCTCTTTAAAATTAACATTAAAGAAACCCACAAAAGAAAAGTCACATGCACACATAGAATAAAACCTGACAGTATATTATGCATGGAGTGTCAGCTCTTAGTTGTTAATTTCCTGACTTTTTGTCAGTTGAAATCAATCCTTCAGATTATTTAAACCTCTAGGATTTTTGTCTTTGTGTGTGTGTGTTTCATGCTGATGTAAATGGGATGTAGGCTGTAAAACAACATGTTCCTTAGAACAGCGATAAATAAGTCTAGGTAGATCCGCTTTGAAAGAAAGGCATCAAAATGGATCATTTCCCAAGATGTCAGAGATAAATTTCTGTTAAAATGCACTTAGCATTCACATGCTGACCACTACTCCGTCCCTCTGTTGTTAAGTTAATGGGGTAGTGGTCGTTAGTACAAAAGGCTTTGTGGTACACGGGATGCACATGTTGGCATATTTCTAATTAGAAAGAGAAGCCATTGTTTGCTTCTCTGCTTTTGTCTTCTGTCTTAGATGGAGAAGGTGGAAGATAAACAATTCTGTCCAATTTTTAAACCCACAGGGTGCTCACTTTTCCAGCCACATAGGCTCTCCGACACAGATGCTGACTTTTAGTTAGTTAAATGAGGTACCCAAAGGTTAAGGGACAGGGACAGGTCACAAGATAAATGAGAGGCAGAGCTGAAATAGAATTCAGGTCCCCTGACTCCTGGTATCACTGTCTGACCTCTAGTGGAAACTTCTTAAAGACACCAGAGGATGCAGAATAAGAACCAAGAACAGATATTTGAGTCATGCATTAGTGATCTATGTCATTAGAAGACATAGGCATTATAATCCAGAGCCTCAATTTGTAATAATTATAAGGCCCACATACCACGAGAGTAGAGCAAACTCCTGCATTAAACCATTGAGTTAAATGAGAATAGTGTCTTGAGGAAGGAGTTAACAGTTGTGTTGTAGTCTCTCTCTCTCGGTCTCCTCTTCAGACAGGGCAGTAGGTTAACTATCTTTCTGATTAATGGACAGAATGGCTAGCACTGAGGCTTCATCAAGAGAAATCTGCAAAGGCCCATCTGTGTCGATCAACCATCTTCCATTTATCATGGCTGTATCTGCCTTACTGCAGATGGGCGCCATACGCTACATGAGAATTCTGCCATCTGGCAAGGTGGCACTGTGGCCACAATCCATTCAGCCCGCCAAGAAAGTGACCTTGAATTTGGTCCCAGTATGACAGAAGTCCTGGGGGATGCTGTAGGAGCAGAGCACCTGGTGCTGTGCTACATTCCAACTACCTATATATTCCACCTCGGAGAAGGCAGATGTGTACTGCACATGATCCGCTACAAGCACATTAGTCCAAAAAGGTGAACAAGTGTTTCAAGCAAGACTGGGGCATTTAACAATTCTAATTCCTGTCCCTTTGTGGGGTACATGTTCTTTGATTATGTCTAGATCCTTAGGGTCCTGGCAACATTTTAGTCATAGGGATAAATACATAAAGTGATTTAGGCACCTAACTGCTACTTTAAAAGCCGAAGTCCAAAATTTGGGTACCATTGACATTCACAAAATTCTCGCTGAGCTGCTCCAGAGAAGGTAAAGGGAGACTTTGCCATGTCTCTGCTGAAATTCAGCTACAAGAATGACAGGTGGCAATCCAAGCCATTGTCTCACGAATATTTGGCTACCGGTTCTCAAATATTAACCTTAGCAGTGTATTGAAACTCATGGCATTTGCACAGTATTAATGATAAGGAATAATTCATATTTTAAAAAAAGAAATTAAAAGACGCATTCCAGCCATGCTGCACAAATACTATTATACAATAACCAAATATTCTTGTTATTTATAACTTCCTTTTTCCTCTCCATTGACTAAACATGACACTAGTAGACCAAAGTGGACCAGAGTGTTTTGCAATTGTCTGACTGATTAAACTGAATCAGCATGTCTTTGGCTTAGCTGCAAAGATAAAATGGGAAAATACAGTTTGTGGAATCATAGCACGGCTGTAGCAATGTCAGCTACCGTATCTGAAATCTAAAATTTGTAAACCTGAGTTCTCACAAACAGACCAATTAACCAGGAATGTAAATTGCTTTCTTCGTTTGTCTGGATAGAATGTAATGCGAAATCAGTTCTTACAAGTAAAAGGTAAACAGGTATTGATTAAAATATGGGAGTTGTTAATGTAGCAACATAAGCATAGATGAAAAAGGGATGTGTACATTTGTGGTCCTAATCACTAGCTGGGAACAAACTGTCAGCCATGCCCAGCTTAGTTTCTGTCCCTTTCTTCAGGGCTCTGTTTATTGTCTTCACAATGACAGAAACATGTGCAAAAAATAACACAAACAACAGTCTTGATAAGGGGTCAGACCGGGCCCTCTGGCAGCTACTGAGCAGGGCCTTCCCCAAACCAGGAGGAAATCCACAGGGCCTGCCGGCCTTCAGTCTCCTGCTCTTACCATAGCGAATGCTCCCTACTATCTTCTGAGCCCCAGCTGCTGGGTTCTCCTTTATATTATCCTTATCCAGATGATAGAATGGACCAGTCATGAAGTGCTGTTAACTGTGTCAGCTGATTCCAAGCACCTGTCGATTGGGATTCTCTCTGCAGCAGGGTCAGTTGCTCCTTGTCCACCCCACTTCAAGGCCACTAATGGGGCAGATCTCCCTGTTACAAGCCTCCCCTCTGAGTGATATTGAGGACACACTCTTTGTTCACCAAACTTCCCCCTTCCTGTGGAAAAAAAAATCCATGTTCACAAGGGTGGCTCCAGAGCTGTGGTGGACTGTGAAGATATGTGGCCACAGGGCTAGGTACCATCATATCAATCTGTGGTTCATCTCCTACATAGCATACAGTCACTGCAGCAGGGCATAGTTGGTGATGAAGGAGAAGGGTGCGCCAAGGAAATAGTACCTCAGGGCCTCAAAGAACCACATTATTGCCAGGCACTCTTTTTGGATCTCCACATAGTTTTGTTCACAGGGCGGGAGCTTTCCTCTCAAATACAATATGGGATGTGCCCGATCCTCAAGCTTCTGAGAGAGGCCAGTCCCCAGGTGTCTGGACCAAGGTATGCCATGGGTCAATTTTAACACCTGATTCTGGTGTGGCCTGATGCAAAGGAAATTATGGTTGCATGTTCTGAGAGATATGTGACCGACACCATACAATGCTTCACAGATACAGAGTGGATGCAGATTCTAAGGAGTATGGATACCCCTCACAATGTGCCCATTTTCATCCAGGGTCCTTTGGGTGTGTTCTAGGAATGTGGGAAAGCCCTCAGGATGAGTACACTTCCCCACACCTTCCTTATCCATAGTAGGGAACATTTTGAGGAATGTTTGGGGAAGGGAAATTAACTCTTCCTTTCCCCCCCCAGATCTCATAAAAGATTTTGTGTTGAAATGAAGTTTCATAGGGTTTATGATCTGAAGAGACCGTTGTTCAACTAGCCTGACCTCCTGTTTAACACAAGCCATTAATTTTCACCGCGATACACTGATATTAAACCTAAATCTTGGCTAAAGATATGAGTTGGGTCTTAAAACAAATTGCTGCACTTCTACAGTGCCTCCCATTTAGCAACCTCAAATTGCTTCACAAATATTCCTAAATTAAGCCTTTCAGGCCCTTTGTGGCATAGATCATTTTCCTCATTCTATAGATGGGGAAATGGAGGCACAGGGAAAATAAGGGATTTGCCCCATCACAGAGTGTGACAGAGATGTGAATGGAACATAGGTGTCCTTATTTCAATTCCGGTTCCTTAACCATTTGACCCACTCCTTTCGAATTTTGGGGCACATTCTTGCTTTGGTCTGGTGGGGGTGGAGGTGTTGGCTGGTTTTCATTTTGGTTGATGGAAAGCAAACAGAGTTTATTGGCTTCAATTACTTTTTTTTTTTCACTCCAACCTTTGTGAAAACCAGTTCACACAGTCCCCTTTGTCATTTCATCCATACTGCTTGGTCACATCCCCTCCAGACACCTAATGGAGCACAATGCATTTCGATGGGGTTGTTTCACACAAAAAGTTACCATTAATTGCTTTCAGATGCTAGCACCTCTAATATTGAAAGGGACATTGACAAACTGCCTGATTTTCTGTGTGTCAGACTGCAAATTAATCTGCTCTCTGGGCTAGTTCATTTACAGTGGGGCATGCTACGGGTTGCTCTTGTTAGCATCCCTTTAGGGTCACTTCATTTTCTTGTTCACCCAAACACCTAGACAGTCAGAACCTCATTCCTCCCTTTGATGACTACAGAGGGAGTTGAGGGCTATCAGCACCTCATAAGATCAGGGTATTTACAAGAACTATTCCTTTCCCTCCTTTTCCCCTCATGTTAAACATTTGGGAAGTTTTCCAAAAATTGGAGCCTATTGGATGTCTTGTTTTGAGTGTGGGTCTGAAAGACCTTGAGAAAAGATTGTTGGCAGAAAAGATTTTCAACCCTGCAAAGATTTCCAGTGGAACACTATTGTTAGATGGTACTCCCCATCTGAGGCGCCTCTCCCAGTGAACACCATCTTTCAATACATGGGTGCACTAGCAAAATCACAGCTTTGCATGCCCAGATCTGGTCCTTACATGCACAACATGGCAGGTAGATGCAGCCTGGTGGCTTTGGTCAGCAGCTCTTGCCAATGGCGCTACTGTGGCAGAAATAATTCAGAGATTGCACATGGTGTTTGATATTAGCAAACAGATAACGGGGGGAGGGGGGAAAGCACAGGCCTGATTCTCTTCCCAAGTATTCTGGTGTAAATCAGTGCTAAGTGCCTCCTGAGGAGAGAGGAGCATTCTCTACTCTCATTCATTTTCAGAGGGAGTAGAGCACACTCAGCACCTCTCAATAGGTGCTCAGTACCTGGTAGGCTCAGACCCAAAGGGAAAAGAAATATTTTTATCATCCAAGCAAGGTCATTACCCGAAGGCAACCCATCAAGCTGCTGGCAGCAGGAATTCCATAAGGAACAGGGAGGGCTTCAAGGTCTGTGAATAACCCAGGAAAGGCCAATCTTGCTGATCAAGAGGGGAAGAAAGAATGAGATACATTTAACTCCTGTGTTTTGAGGTCCGCAGGTGCCAGGTGAACCCTTAGATGTAAGGTGCTATAGAAAGTATTATTAGGCCAAATCCAAAAGATGTTTTGAGCAACGGCAGCTCACACTGAACTCCACGTCTGAACAACTCATGGGAGCTGGTCCATTAGTATTTACCCGATCTGCATGTACAAGTATCCATTTGTGAGCACGCATGCAGGTTTTTGTTGTTAATGACAGTCCAGGTGGTGTGTGATCGATGGGTTCAAGGTGTTTCAGGTGAGAAGGAAATGGATGAATAACCCAGCTAGGAGAGGTGTGCTGAGGGGAGACAGACTGAAGTGTGTAATTCCTGTTAAGAATCAGTGTGAGTTACTGGGCTAAATCCCTGCTGAGGATTCTGAAAATATATTTTCTACCATTTCATGACCAAAAAAACCCAGTGAACAGCTGCCAGTTTGTGGTGTTTGGGCTCCTGCATTTGGCTTGGAGAAAGGAACAGCTGGAACAAAGCAAAAGGGAAAACCCCAAAGAACTATCTTTGCTCAGGGGCTTTGAGTTTTAATTAACTTCATCATCCTCTTATTAAAATCAAACTCCTCTAAGGAGGCTTTTTTTTCTACACTCTTTTTTGTTCCGCTGCATTGATCCCATGGAACATCTTTCTTGGAAAGATCAGTGGAAGCTGCGATTTCCTGGATACCTCTCAAAACGGTTCCTTACCATTCTGCAGGAATTAAGCTCTAGAGAAAAACCATGGCAAAGATTCTACCAGTGGAATAAGTACATCTTTTTCTTTTTGTACATGTGGACTAGATCATTTAAAGGTAAGGCCATGCTTTTTCTTGCAGTACACTTCATTTGTGGACTGCAAGGGAACACTGGATTAAGATAAACTGATCTGGCACTGACCAGTACCTAATGCTTTGAAGGAAGGCAAACCCCTCCAAATGCTTCTCTTGATGAGTTCTGCAATGCTGTGCATTCAGCAGGAGAATTCCTTCCTGGCCAGTGCAGTGGTCAGCTCATGCCTTGGAGCTTGAGATTTATCACCTTTCTTGCTATGTTCACTTGCAGAGCTATGTATTACTGGTCATAACAAGATAATCTTTTATGTGTCGTCACACAGTATCTCCCTCGGTGACCTCATGAAACCCAGAGGATGATATGTACCATTTATTCGTGCTTCATTGGTTTGAAATTGAGGGTACACCCAAAAAGATCACACATAACATGTGTGTTTCCTTACCACCACTGCAAAACAAGGACCTGCGCACACAGGTGGCCATTTACAGGAACCACTGGTGACTTTCCCATGGAATATTAGAGACTACATGAGCAAAAAAAGCCATGCAATTGCACATGTACAGTCCATGTGCGATTACACACCTAATTTTCAGAAAAGCAGTTCTTTTTCAGAGTATGTTAACTTCACTGAGCATCCCTGTTGCCCATGTATTGTGGGACAACATGTAAAAAAGGAACCAATTAGTTTTCACGATAGCCTTCATGGTTTTGAAATTCCTCATTCAATTCCCTCTATGTCTTCTTACGAGGCTGAATACGAGCCTCATTGTTGCAGTGTCTCATTAGATGCAGAGCAAACACTGGTTATTCCCCCATCCTCCTGCAATCCATCATTTTGCCTGCTTCTTCAGGAAAAAATAATAAGGCAGCTTGAAAATAGTCTGGCCTCCTGAACTAGCTCAGATTGCAGGTGCTGGGGAATCTGTGCATTCTCCCAGCTTGCATCTCCCCCTGTCTGAAGGTGGCTTGCTCTCCAGATGGGATTAATATGGGATATCAGGGTAGGAAACAAACCCTTCACCTTTCCCGGGTGACACTTGCTCTGTAGATGCTTCGTGTCTGACTCTGTCATCATGATGCTGATGTGATATATCATGACCTTTGAAAAAGGAGTTTTGCAATATTCCTGCTCCTGCTCTGAATTCAAATAAGGAAAAATCATTTTGACTTTATAGCAGTTGATTTAAAAGACAATATCCTGACTATAGAAATAGAACACCACAGTTGTTCTTACAGAGAAACAAATACCTTGCTGTGACAGAGCTGCTAAGCAGGGGACTACAGCTCCCACCAGCACTTCCTCCTGGCCAGGTAGGGGGAAGGCCCTGAAGCAGGGAGTAGCTGGCTCGGTTGGGAAGCACAGATCCAGAAGCTACAGAGAAACTGGATGCAGAGAGGAACCCCCCCAACAACCGTATGCAGAGCAGCATGTGGAAGAGGCTGTGGGTGCCAGATGCTATAGCTGAATGGAGGTGTGTGTGTGGCTTATAGGTGAGCAGCCGCAGCTGGGCAAAGAGCCAAGGCAGAGGGGCCCCAGTGAAAGACATGAACTGAGGCTGGCCTGGAAACCTGCAAGCTCCTGTTGGCTGGGAAGAGACTGGAGAGGGCACCCCAAGCACTAGGCCTGAAGAGCCCTGGCTCTTGACTGGGCTGCCCCAGGGCTCCAACCAAGAACCGCTGTTGCTCACTTTGAACGGTACCTGTTTAAGCTCTGTACCTAGGGTATCTGCAACCTTTCCCTTTCCCGCCAGCCCTAGTAAAATACATGTTCCCCAAGCGATGCATTTGGGAGGTTATCGGGACCCACCAGGGATACCACTCTCCTGCGTGTGTGATGTAATTACTGGGGTTGCTCAGTGCTTACCTCCAAGTCATGGTACCAGGGCCGGCGACAGGGGGGTACTACGGGTACAGCTGTACTGGGCCCTGGACTTTAGGGGGGCCCCCTTAAGTCCGGGGCCCGGTACACAGCAGTACCCGTAGTCATCCCCCCTTGGCGCCGGGCCTGGAGAGCGGGGAAGGGGCGGGGAGGCGGCGCGGCTCTCCTCCGGACGAGCGCGCGTGTCCCCGGCAGGAGCAGTGAGCCCGGCCGGCGGCAGCGGCACACCACCGCCTGTAAAGAGGGTGAGGGCGGGGAGGCTCTGCAGCACGGTAGGGCTTCCCCCGCTGGCTCCAGGGGAGAAAGGGCACGCGGGGGGGGGGGGGAGGGGGGAGGGGAGGGAGAGCAGCAAGGGCGGCTCGCGCTTGTTCCTGGGCTCGTGCCGCTCCTGCAGGACCCCGCACTCCTGCCAGCCGCTGTCAGCTGTGTGTGTGTGGGGGGGGGGGGGGGGAACACCGGCTGGGCTGGGCTGGGGGCCCCCCCTGGCTGGGCTTCCCCCCCCCAGCCCCTGTCAGCTGGGGGGGGGGGAAGTGCTGGCTGGGCTGGGGGGGGCCCCAAACGATCAGAGTAGGGGGCCCCAAAATTTCTGTCGCCGGCCCTGCATGGTACACCTGGCACACGACTGGATCTGTAGGGTATGTCAACACAGCAAAGAACAAGCCCCAACTGGCCCATGCTAGCGGACTTGGGCTCAGGCTGCGTGGCTATTTTATTGCAGTGTAGACTTCTGGGCTCGGGTTGGAGCCTGGGCTTTGGCCCCTCCCATCCAGCGAGGTCTGACAGCCCGAGGCTCCAGCCCAAGCCTAGAGATCTACGCAGCAGTGAAACAGCCCCATGGCCTGAGCCAGCCATGCATTTTTCTCCGCTGTGTAGACGTACCCTTAGGGTTTAGGGTACTCCAGCACTGAGCAGCTCCAATAATTACATTACACATGCAAAACAATGGCTGTGACTCGATCTATGTGTGAGAGGGAGTACACATGGTGTCATTTATATATTCCTTATATGGTAGAGAAAAAAGTATTTGAGGCATGTTTTAGAGAATTTGTAAAAAGTGTATATACCTATTTATTGTATCCCTCTGCCTATAAAGCCACTTACCAGGGTCACAATTTCAAAATCTACTGTCTTCAGCAGGACATTGGGGTGCTCAGCATTCCTGGGAATCAGACCATTTATATTTATGTTCATTCTCCTCTCAGACGACTGTACCTGTCCCTTTTTTGTTATAGGGTATATTATTTAGCCACTAAGTAGCTGTGTGCCGTGTGGCGTTCCAATCAGAGTGTGGTCCTTGGCAAACAAGAGACACAAGGCAGGAACTCAAGCTGTGTGAAAGCCAGTTTGCTTGTGCCTACAGTTTGCAGTGGTTTTCTATAATAAATGCATCCTCTTTAAGGCAGACTACAGTTCTATATAGCATGATGTAACAGGGTGCTGGCTGGGAGAACCAAGCCAGACCCCTGTTAGCCCAGCTACAGGGGAGAAAGGCTATTAGTTGGGCTGGCTGGGAGGCCACGCCCTAATTATTCTGAGGGGTTGCACCTGCTGGCCTGAGTAACCAGCTTGGTATAAAAAGCTGACAGGAAAGAAGCAGGGGGAGCTGAGGGGATGGAAAGGGAGGAGTTTGGGGCTCTAGCTCCCTGCTAGTAAGGATGCTAGCGGTCTCTCTGACTGGTTGGTCTACGTATAGTTGTAAATGGCAGGTGATGGGAACAAACAAAACTATAAAAGGACATGGGTGCTGCACTTCAATTGGTTTCCAGGTTTTTGTGGAGTGAGGACTGGGGAGAGCCTGGTTACACATGATATTTGCAACTTCACTCAGCTTCTAGAAACATCTCCAGGGCCGGCGACAGAAATTTTGGGCCCCCCTACTCTGATCGTTTGGGGCCCCCCCAGCCCAGCCAGCGCTTCCCCCCCCCCAGCTGACAGCGGCTGGGGGGCCCCCCAGCCCAGCCGCCCCTCCTAGCCCATCCGGCGCTCCCCCCCCCCAGCTGACAGCAGCTGGCGGCAGTGCAGGGTCCTGCGGGAGCCCTTGCTGCTCTTCCCCCCCCCCCCCCCCCCGTGCGCCCTTTCTCCCCCGGACCCGGCGGGGGAAGCCCTACCATGCTGCAGAGCCTCCCCGCCCTCGCCCTCTTTGCAGGCAGTGGTGCGCCGCTGCCGCCGGCCAGGCTCACTGCTCCAGCCGGGGACACGTGCGCTCGTCCGCTCCGGAGGAGAGCCGCGCCGCCTCCCCGCCCCTTCCCCGCTCTCCAGGCCCGGCGACAAGGGGGGATGACTATGGGTACTGCTGTGTACCGGGCCCCGGACTTAAGGGGGCCCCTCTAAAGTCCGGGGCCCGGTACAGCTGTACCCATAGTACCCCCGTCGCCGGCCCTGAACATCTCATCTGATTGGCATGCCTGTTTTTTCTCCTAGTGTCTCTGGCTACCTCTGCCCTACAATCTCAGGGTGTGATTCCCAACTCATGTAGACGTAGCTAAAATTAGTAATGTATCTGTGGTAGCATAGGTAGCAGCAAGCAGCAAAATGGTTTAGCCACCCCATAGAGACTGGATTGATTTATACTCAGGGCAGCTAGCCCATGCTGCCACGCATTACTGCTTGTGATACTAGATTGGAATTTTTTAGGCAGAAATTTTGAGAGTTGCAGAGCACCTGTATCTCCCACTAAAGTGAAGTAGTAGATGCTCAGCACCATTCCAAATGTAGCCCTCTAACAATTTTTTCAGCACATGGACATCAAGGTGACATCAAGGTAGTTAGTCTTTCAGTGGTCAGATTCTTTGTCTCTGCCCCATCCCACCAAAAAGCAGCTTCACTCCACAACCCCTTCTGGAGAAGTCCTACACAACTGAATAGAGAAACAAACATTTTTAGATTACTCCAGCCAACCTCTAGAATAGAATACAATTATCCCTGGTGTAGAACTCTATGGGTGGTTCAAAACTGTATAGAAATCATCCCATTCCTCATTATAGACTAAGGGGTTTTGGAGTATTTTCTGTAGAACACTGAGGATTCATCCCCGGTACACTCTGTAGGCATTTTCCATAAAGGATCACATGCCAATTAGTGCACAGTGCTGGGAAATCAGTGCTTGGTTTATGTAAGACAAGCAGTTGTTTCATTAACTTGGAAAGATATTAAGTGTAGCTATTCCTTCCATTTTGCCTGCAACCTTTCTTCTGTCCCATCTCAGTTTCTTTTGCATTGGGGGGTGTAGTAAAAGCTATTCAGGTTGTAGAATAGAGGTCTTCAGTCAGTAATAGTGACAATATTTGTGTCCATTTATGTGTAGATTTACAACAGGCAAAGTACAGGAAAGCTCGTGTTATTTAGGCAGAATTGTATGTAGATAGGAATCCCTTTAAAAGGGAGTGAACACAAAATCTGCATTAGAGTTTGTCAGAAAATGGAATTTCCATCCTGAGGAAAATTCTGACATTTCAAAGTTAACAAAGAGTCCTGTGGCACCTTAAAGACTAACTAAAGTATTGAAGCATAAGCTTTTGTGGGCTAATACCCACGTCATCCGACAGGACTCTTTGTTACCTCTACTATTCCAGACTAACACGGCTACCTCTCTGATTCTTGAGATTTCAAAATTTGTTTTAATCCTGATTCAGGATGAAAAGTCCCAAATGTGATTTTTTTGTTTATGAAATGGAAATTTGGTATGATTTCATTTAGTAAACATCCAAACAGCTTCTCCAAATGTTTATGTTGATAATGTTGAAATGTTATAACATATGTAAATAATGTAATATATAATCATAAGCATTCATAATATATGACATAAAATAAAAACAAAATGAGAAAAAACAAAATGAAATATTCCATTTCAATTTCAAATTGTTTCAAAGTTTGTTTGTCAACAGCACCACGTTCCTGCAAAATATTTTGATTTTGACAAAATAGCATCTTCCTCCAGAACAACGATATGGAGAAAATTTTTGACCAGCTCTAGTCTGCAGTTTCAGTTTCATCACAGAAAGAACATGACAGGTGATCTAGAGCCGTTCTGCTTATATATACTGCAAGGTGTTCTCTGCCACACACAAAGAGAAAAGTAAAGGCTTTTAAAGACCAGAAATTACCTCCAGGATTGTTGTGTGGGGTGATGTGACGGGGTCGGTCACTCACCCAGCGGCGCCCCCGTCTGGTCGTCACGGGAATTAGCTCTTTGACCCCTGGAGCGCCCTCTGTTGGCCGACGTCCGCTTCTCCACACTCTGGCCCCGTGCCCTTCCCGGAGCCCCTTTTGGGGGTGCTGCACCCCTGCAGTACCCCCCTGGTTTTAGGGTCTCTCCTCCCCGGGGAACCCACCACCCACTATCCCCAACTCGCCTCAGAATGTGCCACTGTCAGTCACTACTTGCCCCTGCTCACTGGGGCGGACTGCAGTATCATGGCTACTCATCACCGGCAAGAAGGGGTTGGCCTACTACAGCTATCACCAGCCCTGGGCCGCCCCCTGGCAACCCCTAGTACCCCGTGGGTCGGGCCTTCCCTAGGCTCAGCAAGCTGGGGCCTTCTTGCTAGAGCTAAGGCTCCCTGGCTCCCAGCTGCCTTGCCCTCACGCTGTCCCAGTCTGAGTACCTCGGTACAGGCTCCGTGCAGCCAGGCCCTGTCTCCCTCTGCTTACAGAGGAGACTGACTTTAGGCCCTTGGCTGCACTTGCAGCCTGGGGCTCTCAGGCTAGAGCTTTCCCCAGCTCCTACCGCCTAGCCCCAGCCCTGCACCCAGCCTAGTACCTTCTTTCAGGTTTCCTGCAGCAGGCCTGTCTCGCTCTGACTGCAGAGGAGACTGCCCCTGCTTCTCTGTCTCCCAGCCCTTATATCCTGGCTGGGAGTGTTTGGGGCGTGGCCACACAGCTGAACCCAACTCCCAATCAGCCTGGGAGTTTGCAGGCTAGCCTCCCAGGCTATTTCAAACCCCTTTGGGGGCTTTTCCAAGCCCCTTCCAGTAGGGGGCGGGTGGTCACCCCGCCACAGGTGACTAGTCCATCTTAAGCTAGGCTGTCCTGGCATTAAAGCAGCATCACAGCCATGGAAGTGGTGCAAGCAGACTTCTGGAAAAGCATGCTGCATTTGTGTGGACAAATTAAAGGATATGCAACCAGCTGCCTTGATACTGAAAGTCATATTTAGAGAAGAATGATTCAGTGGGTGCTACCCTGGGACTTAGAAGACCTGCATTTAATTGCCTGCTCCTCCACAGACTTGCTGTGTGACACGGGGCACGTCACTTAGTCTCTCTGTGCTCAATTCTCCAACTGTAAAATGGGAACCGTGCAGGGGTGTTGTGAGGATGAATACTGTAAAGATTGTGAGACACTTAGATTCCGTGGAAATGGGGGCCACATAAGTAATTTGGATGGATAGATTGACAGAGTACAAGGAACACAAAATTCTGTATGCCACAAGGCCAAAAGATTCACTGTATCTGCAGAGGTAAATTAGAACATGAAGGAACTGTTCATTCCAGCTATGGTAAATCGTCTTCACTTCATGTTTAGAATTCGGTATTCCTTGTATCTTCTCTATCTATCCTGCACTCTCCATCACAGCATCTGAATTGATAGATGTATTTATATGTACAGTTGTATCTAGTTTTGTTTTGCTTAATTATTGAGGGAGAGCTCAGATAAAGAGATAGGTCCCGGTCTCTGACACAGGGGAGGTGAGGTTCAGGATAATTCTGATCTCCTCGGTGTATTCTCTAGACAGAAATCAGCCCCTAAGAAAGCTCCGTCTCCAGCTCTCATGAGTCTTATTGTTCTTGGACAGCTCGATTGTTCCTGAGGAGCATATCTGTCATGGGAAATCGTCGTCAGAGACGGAGAGGTCAGTCACATCGCACAGCCCCCCAGACCATCAAGAATGTTGTAGATTAGCACCAGGACTTTACAATCGACCTTCCTTTCAATGGGGAACCCCGGTAGTGACCAGAAAATAAGGAAGATATGGAAAATAAAGCAGAGGTCAGGGAAAGGGCAGATCAAATTGTGCTGGTCATTGAGGAGATGTGATGATGCCTGGTGATTTCAAAACCATGATTACCGCTGTTTTAAAAAATGGCCAGTTATACCTTTTAATGTACAGATACTTTTGCTTCATTCACAGGCAAGTACAAGTGTAGGAAGGTGGTCTTACCTCGTGCTTATTTACAAAACTGAGAGGAGCCTTGAATCCCATGAGTGACTATAAAGGACTGTTCTCATTTTGGAGCAAGGACAGTCTCGCAATATAGAAAAGTGTTTCAAGAGAGCCTTGAACCCAGGTGCTCTTCAAAATATGTTGTTGTTACGGGGGGAAAGAGACATGTCTGGGGATCTGGGTTATTTTCCAAGCTCCACTGCTTACTTCCTGTGTTGACCTTGGACAAGCCACTTCAAAGCAATTGTGCCTCAAGTAATACCGAGGTATTGTAGGACTGAATTCATTAATGTTTGAGAGACAAGGTGGTGATTGTATCAACTTCTGTTGGTGAAAGAGACCAGCTTTCCAGCTACACAGAGCTCTGTTTATAAAACAAGCCTTCAGATGGGAAGTACTTTAAAAATGCAACATATGATTTTATTTGTACAAAACCTTAGTTAAATATTTCAGAGGTTAGAGGAAATATGGGTTGAGGACAACCTACGCCAAAAATGATTTTTTTCCAGAGAAAATTAGTATTCTGTTTTTAGGCTATTTGGAAGGAGCTGGCATAAATCACAGCATAATGTAGCTGTTATGAAGAATTATCTATGTGTTTCCAATATTGTACACACCGTTCCTTTTAGGTTTACAACATATTACAATTATGTTCTGCCAGAAGTTTTCTTTTTTTCTCTGAACTAGCTGTTCCAAAAAGGTAGAAAATATCAGCGGTTTGAAGCCAGTGCAGACACGTTCAACGAAACGGATAGGTTTAGAGATAGTATTCATTCCTCGTGGCCTGGGACTTACTGTGCAATAGGTCTTTATGTCTTACCTCATGATGTCTGAGTGGTGATGCACAAGTATAGCTTGCTGAGTATGAAAGACCAGTAGTGGTTGCATCCCACTTGGGTTAATTGGAAAATAAAAAGACACAGATAAATGCATGACATTAATTTGGCATGACAAGTTAAGCGTGGTCACCACTACTAGTGACTGAGACCATCACCTTAATAACATTTCTGATGTGTATGTTCAATCCAGGAAAAAGTATTGCAACATTCTTAGTCTGGGTACAATCCTCAGCCTTGTCAAGAATAAATTTATGTTTGGCACAGCTGAGAGAAGGGAAGGCAAAGTTGGTTCTAAGCCGTCTTTAGGCCTCCCCAATCCTGGGCCAGCCAGGGAGCTGAATCACTCCCCATGGCGAGTTGGAGTAGTCACAGGGTTCCTTCAACTTGCACCAGCTAGAACAGTGCCCTTAGGGACCATTCTGCTAGCTGAGGATCAAGAGAGGCCATTGCATTCTAGCTCTATCACACCTCTACCTACTCTAGATTACCCCATTCCACACTAGAGGAATCTTCATCATCCCTTTTGGGGTTAGTTTAGGGTCCCTTTATGCTGTCCAGAGATGCAAAGGTACCTTATCCGGGGACAATGATCTCGATGGGTAAAAGTATGAAACTGAATGTCAGAAGATGGCAAAATGTTTTTAATACTTATGAACTGTCAGCTGTTGGGGCCATGTCTACAAAATATGGCCTCTTTCCTCCCATGCCATTTTGTACATGTTCTTTCTGTGTACTGCTACTTGTGTCCACAAGTGACTGAATCTACATGTGCCAAAATGGATGTACTTGTGAACAATGATTGTGAGCGAGTTTTGGGTATGTAAACGCTACCATCTGTACACACAAGTGAAATGACTTACAAGCTGTGGGATAAAAATGGACCTGAAGTCTTTATCTGGCCCTTTTCACAATTCTAAATGTACTTTTAAATGCTCTGTTCACATCCACTCCATCGTACTCCATTTCCAACTGACCTAGTCCCGACTCAGTAGAACTCTTTATGCATCCTGAGGAAAGAGCTTTGAAGCATTTATCTAATAAGCTACTTAATCGCTTAAAGCTGCAACATCAAAGTGTGTTGTTTTTTCTTGACAGCACAGTTCAAGTACCTGTACGTGGCTGACTGCTTCTTAAAATATAGCATAAACATGCTACATCTTTAAAAGTCATGGGGCCAACAATTTTCTTCTCTCAGCCCAAGAGTGAAGGTGCATTACTGAAAGCAATTCATTCCTCAGATTTGGCACAAAATGAACTGATTTGATTTGTTTCTATTGCCACTTGCTACAGGCAAGGGACAAAATTGAGAAAAAGGAACATATTGTGCCCAGAATGGGAGAATATATTTAAATAAGAGAGAGTCCCATAATTTGATCATGGCTGGCATATTTCCAAGATGGTGTTATCTCAACGACTGGAAGTTATCATGGTTTGTTGCTTGTTATGCTCTTCAGAAAAAAAAAATTCTCCCCATCTAAATGCAAATTTCAATTTCGTTTTAGTTTTGTTTTTACTCAAGGGCTGCCAAACGACAGTTGCCTAGGAAATGTCAACACAATTAAAATTTAAATTCTAAAACTGTCAAGCCCTACTAGGGAAGAGAGTGTTTCTAAAAGCCCCCCCCCCCCCCCCAACAGCAAAGAGTGACTCTTGCCTTCTGAAGCAGGACTGTAAGTGAAACTTGCAAAGAGACCTGCCTCTCTTTGATAGTGTGTTACAGTCAGACAAACCTTATGAGATGTCTGCTTTCAGCCTGAACTGTAAAGCCAAATGATCTTGGAAGACGGGATGGGTGAACTGGTTTGGAAAATTCAGACAACCCTGCTTGCTTGCCTGAACACCTTAATAGGTCTAGTTTCAAGAGTGCCTGCTACATGGTTATAGAATGGATGGGAACCAAACATGGAACTAATTCCACAAGCAAACCCCAACACGAACACACCCATTTCTACTGCCATGTTGTCCTTTCCCTCTCTTCTCAGTTTGTGGGCCAGGTTCTGTCTCCTGCACACTGCTCTGGGCTGTGGAGCAATCCATAGGAAGCCATAGGGAGGCTACCATTAACTTAGCCATAGGCTGCTCTAACAAAGCGAGGGCCACGCTAATCCCAGGCCACAATCTAGCAGGCAAAAAGGTGCTTTAAAGCCACTTCGTCCTCAGGCTGTACCTTGTGTGCTGACCCTTCTGAGAGGTACAGTATAGAATCTAGCTCTGTTTCTTTATTCAGCTGTTAATTATTATGATTGCATTCGTGCCTAGGATTCCCCATCACGGACCGGGACCCCATTGTGCCAGGGGCTGTACAAACACAGAACAAGAAGATGGTCCATGCTCCAAGAAGTTTACAATCTATGTATAAGGAAAGTATTGTGAACTGTCTAAATACTAGATCGTGAGCTCTCTGGGGCAGGTGATGGCTTGTGTTATTTGTATAGTCCCTAGTGCAGTAAGACCCCGATCTCTGATTGGTGCCCTGAGATTGTTGCTGCAATAGAAAGGAAGAGCAAATAAATGTTGGAATGAAACAGAAGTTGTCCAGGTTTCAGACTCAAACAGGAACCAACTCTCCCCACAATGCTAGTATCAAACCTCAGCGAAACCTTCTCCAGGTTCTAGAATAGAACTTATAACTCATTCCACAGCTGAAACCAAACTGAGAAATGTCACTGTTCTGCAACAGGACCAATAATACGCATATTTCCAGAGCCATGCTTGACCAATCCCTGGCACTTGAATAAGAATCAAACACAACCTTTTTCACAGTCTGAACCTTCTGTGAATGAATCTTTTGGAAGGTGCCAAAACGCTCCATTAACTTTCCCTCATTTATTTTTCCTTTTTGTGTGGATCTATGAAGCAGCATAAAAACACCAAAAGAGTCTTTTCAGGCCAACTCAGTTTGGTCTCCTTCCCAACTTTGCATTTGCTCATCTATTCTCTGGCAAAGGCTTGACTGAGAGACACTTTCAATAACACTGTGGACAATTTAGTGAGACACAAGTACCTTGACGAGGCAATAAAGAAATATTTAGTCTGCTGCCTCTTCATCAAGTTCTTTAGCATCCTTTTTCATCAGATTGGATCTCTTCATCTGTTCCCCATTTCCATCCACTTGAAAAATGAGAAGCACTTACAAACCTGCGTGCTTTTCTATTTAGATTCCAGTTATTGTTTATAATTGTCACTGTTCAGCCAATAAAGTGGCCCCTGGGGGCTCTTTACAGCTCTCTCATGTTGGAAATAACTAAATCTCAGTCTCATTTTGAAAATCCATTCTAAACGTATTTACCAAAATGAAAAGCGCACGACAGCTCCGCTCAAGCACACACCGTACGGTGTGTTCGGGCTCAAGGGAATGCTCTGAAAGGTGACAATGAAGGCAGTACTGATCTGGCTTGTCACGCACATGTTGGCTGAGTGTAGCATGCCCAGACAGAGTGGATTCAATCCCCGGGGAGGTTCTTACTCCCTGCAGAGTGGGGGCAGAGTTGACTTTTTACTACGGGACTAAGATTCCATGCTGTGCCCCCAGGACAGACCAAGTGGGGCACTGGGGACAAAGGTGGCTTCAAAGCTAACTGTGCACCCACCCAATTCTGCAGTGCTCCATGGGCCAAAACAGCCTCCAATGAAACAGAGGGATCATGGCAGGTTTCTTCAAGTTATGACAAGCTTCCATAGCTGCAGAGCTGCCTATGTCTGTAATGGAGGCTGGAAGGGCTCTAGGGGTGTGTGCAATGAAAGTGCATTTGCTATGACTTTGTCCAGGCTACATCCCCATTTCAAATAGCAGGCCAGAGACTAAGTGAAATTAGAGACACAATTCACTGAGTAATCATGTGCAGCAAATAAACTTGAAACCTCCAGCTCCATTCCCTGTTTCATTCCTTTCGGTTAGTTATATGGCTAATTCTGGAGAGATTCAAGACTTTCACGATTGTAGAAAAAGGGGACAACAAGAGGGAGGGAGGAAGAGAGAGAGAGACCTACTACACAAGCCCACTGACAAATATTCAGAGTGCATCCTAATGCCACAGAAGATTCAAAAGTGACATAACCTACCTTGAGTGAGCAAGGCCTTGTCTTGGAGGAGTGTTGCCTACCTAGGAAATGTTGTATTTTGCCCCTCGTTGGCAAAGTTCCGCTTCGTACTGTCCATTTGGATTCTCTGTGGTCGCAGACGCTCCTCCCTATTTCCATCCTCCTATGGCTTTAGCCTCTAGCACGTCTCATGTTTGCCACAGAAGCAATGCCACTGCTCGGCAACGAAACAGGCACCAGGACACCAGCAACAGATGTATCTTCTGTGACGGTGCATCTGCAGCTACTGAATCTCACTGAGGAGCAGCCAGAACTAGCTCCCTTGAACTAGTGTCCAAAACAGCCATTGCAGGTTACCGGCATGACTTGGGCCCCATTTTCTCTGGCACTCTAGTCTCTTTGCACCACACGGGAAAGCAGCCAGATCTGGGACACACATAAATTGTCTTCATGTGAGGCAGCTCTCAGAGACTTACTTAGTCTTTGCATCACCATCCCCAGCCACCTCCAGTACAGGGAGCAGGGACAGGATTCTGGTAACCCCTGGCTATGCATGAGCTGTTGAGGACCCGCTGGCACAGGTTAGAGCTGCCTCAAAGCTGTTCCTGCCTATGGTGGGGCTGGGGCTGCTCAGTCCTGAGTGAACCCTGCCTGGGTAGGGTGGCCATATTTCCCAAAGGGGGGCTAGACTTAGCCACCCTTCCCCCCCCCCACACACATGCAGGGCTGGCCAAGCAGCTCATCTAAGCTCCCACCCTTCTGCCATTGATGCTCACCCAAGCGCTGTCTGCCCCCTGTGCAAGGCTGGGACTGGTGTCGCTGCTCACCTGAGCCCTGCTTCCCCGCATGCACGGGGATGGCATCACCATTCGCTCCTCCCCCTCCCCACACGTTCCGCTGCACAGGACAAGTCCCCACTTTTGCCAAAAAGCCACTTTGCCAAAAAAGTGGGGATGGCCGGGACAGGTCTTAAAAAAGGGACTGTCCTGGCCAAACTGGAATATACAGTCACCCTAAATCCGGGTGCTTATTGCATCCAGTACATTCCAGTGAAGTAGGGGCAGGTCTCCCTGCCCCTGCCATCCCCTGGGCTGTCTTTCTAATCAAGCTACCTCCATCAAAGTGATGAGGGGCCTCTCTGTCTGTACAGGTTATGTGGGGTTTAGGAGTTTTCTTTCCTCCTCCCAGGCTGGTCTGATTTGATGCCCCATGACAGTGAGACCTAGCTTGGCTTGTCATACCTGCATCATGTCATGTCAGAAATGTCACGTCAAGAATCAAATGCAGACACGGGGGTTAATTGGATTACGAAGAAAACTGGTTCACGTTTTGGAGACAGCCAGGGAGTCTGTGTCTCAGAACAGGCTCTGATGGATAAAACTCTGAACAACGAGAAACAAACAGTTGAAGAAAATCCTAGTCAGGATTGCAAAACAGAGTGTAAAATATAGAAAGAGATATGGAGGGACAAAGGGAGAAGTTACTTATTCCACTGTCATCGTCCTCCTTCTCCGCTCCGAAATCCAGCCTCTCTAACCCACAAACCACCTTCTCCTTCTATTACCTCTCTGGATGTAATCTCTTTCTTTCTACTGTTCCAAACCAGCCCCTTTTTATTACTGCCAATAGAGGTATCCTCCCCTTCACTCTGCCCCTAATCCAATCAGACAGAGAGAAATAAATTGCCTTCCAAGTAGCAAATTAGCAACAGACCCGGGATTCGTACACAGAAGATCCTAACTCCATCCTCAGTTTACCATGTTGCTTCACATCCTGCATGGAGCCAGGATTCTGCAGTGGAACCTGTCTCATGGAATCACACATTGATTATTTGTTAAAATTTGCAACTTACCCAACTCTACTCAAACACACTGAAAGTGAACAGGCCCCTTAATTGCTAACCAAGGGTAAAATTCACCATTGTGCAGAGGTCCTGCATAATGTCTAGGCATCACGTTAGTCCTAATTAACCCCTCAAAATAGGGTTTAAATGGGACTTAACTGGTGCACTGGCCTTCTCCAGGTCTCTGCACAAGGGAAAATTTCACCCAAAGAACTAGTCCCTCGGGGCAAATGTCTTACAGCCCGGGGGAACCCCAATGAAATCAGATGGAAAGGGTAAAAAAACTCATTCATTGCCGATTTTTATTTATTTAATTTCCTGGGAATTTAGCAGTGTTCATTTCAAAAATGTTAAATGGTTGAACATCAGTACAACAAATTAACTTCACAGTTTTCCAGCTAAATCTCAGGGTTAATACTGGGGGGTGGGAGGGAGGGAGGGAGAGGACAGAGAAAAAAAGCAACAAATAGAGAAAAGTAGGAGTTTATTGTTTATTAAACCATGATCTCTAATCCATGTAACAAAAATAAAACTTCTGTTTAAAACGTTGACAGTTTACTGTTCATGATCTGCGCAGTGATATTTGATATAAAGGGATTTGGTGCGAATGCCAAAAGTCCG
The DNA here is from genome assembly GCA_032164245.1 of Sternotherus odoratus. Taxonomy (NCBI): domain Eukaryota; kingdom Metazoa; phylum Chordata; order Testudines; family Kinosternidae; genus Sternotherus; species Sternotherus odoratus. The sequence continues at coordinate 123,203,183 of JAVMKO010000003.1, forward strand.
GGGTAGCACAGTCTTGCAACAGTTTTTTCAAAGGCCTGTTCTCCTGCAATCTTAGCTCTATCCAGATTTAGAAAATATTCGCTCCGCCTCAGCTGAGTCAGGCTGGTCACGGAGGAAGGGAGAAGCAGCACTGCTCAAATCTGGGGAGTTGGTGGAGTGGATTTTTCAAAATGTAATGGAGTGGCGTTGCCATTTTCTGGAGAAGGCATTGCTGTGTACTCATGGAACCTGCTTTCCAGGTTAGCGCTTTCTTCACTAAAAGCCGCAGAGGAGGATATGATATAAAAACAAACCAGTTTATCAGGAGAGGACACATTTTTGTGATGGGGGTCTGTAATGGGGTCGGTCACTCACCCGGCGGCGCCCCCGTCTGGTCGTCTGGGAATTAGCTCTTTTTGACCCTGGAGCGCCCTCTGCCGGCCCACGTCCGCTTCTCCACTCTGGCCCCTGGCCCTTCCCGGACCCCGGAGCCCCTTGCTGAGGGTGCTGCACCCCTGCAGTATCCCCCTGGTCTTAGGGTTCCCCCACCCGGGAACCCACCACCCACTATCCCCAACTCACCTCAGAGTGTGCCACTGTCAGTCACTACTTGCCCCCGCTCACTGGGGCGGACTGCAGTATCATGGCTTCTCATCCCAGGCAAGGAGGGTTGGCCTGCTGCTGCTATCTCCAGCCCTAGGCTGCCCCCAGCAACCCTGGTAGTTCTGGGTCGGACCTTGTATCAGGCCCGGAGGCCTGGGGCTCTTGGCTAGAGCCTGCCCAGCTCCCTCTGCCCTGCCCCAGCTCTGCCCTCACCCAGGTACCCAGCTTCAGCTCCTGCAGCTAGGCCTGTCTCCCTCTGAATGCAGAGGAGACTGTTTCTCTCTAGGCCCCTGCCTCCCAGCCTTTATACAGGCCTGTGTTTGGGGCGTGGCCGCCCAGCTGGGCCTAATGCCCAATCAGGCAAAGCCTGCTGGCTTCCAGCCTTAACCCCCTTCCGGGCTATTTCAAACCCCTTTTGGGGCTTTTCCAAGCCCCTTCCGGTAGGGGGCGGGTGGTCACCCCGCCACAGGGTCAAACGGCACAATGACTTTCCAGAATGATGATTCACTCTTAAAAGCTTCAGGGTATATATTATGAGTGACAATACCTTCCCACTTCTCTGACTTCTCTGCATTAAAAGTTTGGAAAGCTTCTCCGACTGTAGACTGCTCACTGACTGGCCAAATAGATGTGAAAAGTTTGTTTATTCTGGAACCTTTCCAGATGCGCTTTGGGGACAAAGTTCCACAGAGACATTGTTGATCAGAAGGCCATACACCTCTATGTTAGAAAACATTCTGTTTGTAGAAGAACAGGATCCCAATTTCTTCTGTGCTTCATACACTAGCTGAAGGGTTTCATTCAGAAATTTGAGTTTTATGTGAAGGATTTGCTTAAGTTTCTTGAGCAGCTGCTTGGAGTTTTCAGCTTTTCAGCTTTTCCACTGCTGATCTACAAGCTGCGTCAGGGCACCTCATGTCTTCTGAACACTCTGCAGCTAAATACTAAACCATCTTTTCAGAACAATGGTAATTGGAAGGCTGTGTTCATATTTGTTCTCTTCACAGACATCATCCAGCATGTACTGGAATGCTTGAAACCCACAGTAGCACCACTTATAACCTTAAGTTAGTTATTTCTGGAATACCCATTGCATGAGAAATGTGGGCTAGACAAACAAAGCAATTCAGGTTTTTCAGTTGGCTTTACTTCTTATATGAACTTTGTGCAGTAAGAGGCTGAGTCAGAATTCACTGTTGCCACATCCTTGCATGTAGTACATTTTCATGTAAAGTTTACTGACATGGGCTGCAATTGTCTGACTATTTGCTGAAGTTACAAACTTCAAATCTGCCAAAATAAGTGCAGACTTCTCCACTACAAAATCAAACGATGTAAACAAAATTGCTGCTACAGATTGATTAAGAACATCTGGTGATTCATGAAAAATCAAAGAACTAACCATCTTTCCAGCCAGCCTCTCTTTAATTTTTTTTTCCGGGCAACATTGTTCTCCTCAACAAATTTCTTGGTCTAGTTGATTGAATTTGGAGGGGATTTTGCAGCCGGCAGAACTTTTGCACAAAATCCCCCCCCCCCCCCCCGACCATCAGTAAGGTCTAAAGGCAAGTCCTGAGAAGCACAGAGCATGGACAAAATCACATACTACATCATGGCATTTTTTGGTAAAAACTGAACATGAAGAACTCTAATAATGGTCTAAATCAGTTGCCATGATTGTCACACCCTGGGGAGTCCAGGGCAGCTGATGACGACAAAACCAATTCAGGTCCATTATATTTTGGCTTTCCCCTTTTGATTATTCACACCAGTTCTACTGGTTTCAATCCAACACCATGTCTCTCTCTTTAAACCAATTTCCTCGAAATCTTAGCCATCAGTGAGTCCCAGAGGAAGGATGCAGAGAGTAAATGAGTAGGTTTGAAGCAAACAAATAGGTGAATCATTTGAAGGGAGGCTTCAGACGTCTGAATTATCAAGTGCTGAAAATTTGCAGTAATCTGACATTTTGGACGGAAGTGAAAGTATCTCTCACTTTCTTCTTTTAACATGTTTTGTGTCGAGATTCAGAAATCCTGTGAAGTGATTGCACTACCTAATGTCAAGAAGAACATGGGTAGGATTTGTTCAGGCAGCCAATTAAAGCCCTGAATCAGGATTTGCAACAATGCCTGCTCTCTGGGCTAACCTGACACACAGCTCCGCCAATGCACTTCATGGAATAGCAATAGTCTCTCCCATGGCATTGCTTGCTATTCCAGTTCCAGAAACTCACACGCATGAACTGATGTATTTCCATCCTGACCTGCAATCCTCTGCTGTTCCAGGCCTCTCCCCTCCCCAGAACAGCTCTTCCAATACATTTGGACCTTGGTATACAACTTTGATTATAATTATAGTAAGGCCTTCATTCTACATTTGGGCACGATAGGATTGTGAGGTTAACGAAGCCCTTTCCTAATGATCACATTCTATTACAACTGGGAGGGAGATGATAAAATAGAGTACAGTCTCTACATGAAAGACAATGTAATAGCTGGCAGAGCTTCTGGAATCTAGGACCTAGGGTTGCTTAGCAGATCACATCTTAGCTAGAAAAGAGTTTCTCCAGATATTTTTCTGAAATGGTTCATAATCTGGAAATAAGAACCCTGTCCCTTAGCCCCAAACCTTACTATAACCAATTATTAACCTTTCCTGAAGTCTGCACAAGTTTCCTAAAGGAACTTCCAGATCCTATCTTTCCCATAGGGCACACCCTTGCAATGTATAACAGAAAAAGCATGTTATTCATGCGGTGCTTTCTTTTATGCTGTCCCTGATGGCTGTGCATGGGAACCAGGCTCCGATGGCGTGGAATAACCTCAGTGCATTAGCAAATTAATAAAACTAGCTGTTTGTTTCCAAAATCACAGCAGCTGCTTCCTAGATATCTCACTGACTATACTTCATCACCTGTTTCTCTAGCTAGACGTCACAAACGCCTACTGCCCAGATACACCGTAGTGTCTGGGCTGTAACTTGGGTTATGGAGTGCAGCCTAAATTCAAATGAGATTTTTATGCAATCCCTGGCTTTAATGACAGTTATATATATTTTTTATTGCACCTAATAGATGGAGTGAAATATCTTCAATCTGCTATTGATTTCCGCCGAGGAGCAGTCAGCCAAATCAGATGAGAACAATTTGCCAGCTGTTGTCGAGCGATAAATATTAGTCCCCAAATGTCATGTTTCTTTGCAGGCTCCCCTGGAAGAGCTGTCAATATTTTCACCTGGCGGCTGGTTCTATATCCCGTAACAGTGGGAGCTCTCTCAGGGGAATTTGTGCCTGTGAACAACAATTAAGGGTCCATCCAGAGAGCCTGCCCAGAAGAATATAGGGCAGGTGATCAAGCCAGCCTGCCAAGTCTTATCAGTCACTTCTTTCTGGCTTGCAACTGACTAGCCCACTTGGCTTGTTAGCCGGTAAGGATGCAGCTGAGGGAGAAAAGAGGAGAAAAAGAAGAACCTGCACTGGGTGAGAAATGAGACTCTTATTTATTTCTCCTCTTGTGAGCCAATGATTTATACAGTCCACTGGGTAGACAGAATGAAATATGACTTTAGGGGTGTGACAGCAGCTTCATAATTGTTTATCAATCATTTTTGGAAATACAATTCAGGGTCTGATGAAGGTCTTTTTAAAGTTTGTTGCTTAATTTATTGCTGTTTTCAGCTTGATTCTGTGGGAGAGATGTAATACACACACCTCTCCTTCTCTCAGACGCTCTGTTCTGTTCTCTCGGGGTTCTTCTAATGCACCCACCAACGTGTCTGCCTTACAAAATTAAATCATCGAAGGGAATTGTCAGCACAAACATCTAGTCTCCCTCACCAAACCCCCCCCCCCCGCCTCTTTCAGCACATATTCTCTCGCTTTCACACAGGAGCTTAAACCCCCATTGTAAGTGTAGACAATGGCCGGGGGGAAAGAGGGTATGGCTACACTGGCACTGAGCTCTGGCAGTCCTCTGCTGTGATCCCCCAACGTTAACTCCTGGTACTAAAGAAGAAATATTAATTAATTAAAACAAATCATTAAAAAAATGTTTTCAAGCTTTTGTCGTAGTTTTAAATGTCTCCCTCCCCACAAAAGTAGCAACAGATCAGCCCATTGGCTCTCACTCTGCCACGACCATTCAACCAATCATCTCCCACTATGAAGAGCAATGGTTCAAAGTGTCCAGCCAGTCTTCATGAGGGGATTGGCTGATCATTCTTAGGGGCTGCAGAATAGCTTAGCTTAGTGTGCAACCTGCACAACATCTGCAGAAAAGAACGGGTCCAATCGAGAAGACGAGAGAATGCAACACAAAATAAAGGCGGCTGATGAGTCAGGAAACTATTCTTTCCACACTTCATTGGACCCAGCTGTGGCCTAATTAAATGCAAGAGTTTTGCCAGTTCCTGCTTATACCCTGGAGGAAGCTTGACTCACAGCTTACCCCAACAATTCCACTTTCTTAACAAATTCACAGGGCTTTGAACATAAAAGCACATATCTCCCAAGGGACCTTTACAAAGAACGGTCCTCGGGTTCATCTGTCAGGGAAGATAGAGACAAGCACGAAACGAGAATATTCATTTCAGAGGGCTGGGTTCACCATTCTCATCACTGGTTATTAACTCTTGCGTGATCTGATTGTGTATGTTGCAGAGTTAAGGCCAGATTTTTAAAGGCATGGAGACACTTAAGGATGCAGAGAGGTGCCTACTGCGATTTTCAAAAGCACCTAGGCACCTAATTCCCATGGATTTAAATGAGAATTAAGTACCTTCACACTTTGGAAAATCCCACTAGGCACCTATTTGCAGCTTTAGCCACCTAAATACCGTTGAAAATCTGGCTGTTAGGCTCTGTAGTGTAGATGTAACCTATGTCAGAAAAGTCCCTTAGTGTAGACACTGAATATGCCAAGAGAAGTTCTGTCAGCAAAGGAAACTTCCCTCACCCTGCAAAGGACATTAGCTATGCTGACTGAAGCCCTCTTCTGTTGGCATGGCTGCATCTCCACTGGGAGTTTTATCTGCATGGCCACTCATGACTGGGATGTTTTATTCATGTTCCTGATCAACATAACTCTGCTGGTGTAAGTTTTAAGTGTAGACCAAGCCTTGGTGTCCTCCGGTTTGTCAATGTGTCAAGTGGGTGTGGAGTAAGCTACGATGTGAATTTAAAGTGCACTAGCTGTTCCACATTAATTCCCAGTACTGTACAGACACTTTTACTGCACACTGGATCTCACTAAACACTTGAGGGCACTTTTTCTGTGCAGTAAGAACGTTCACACGGGGAATTAGTGTGGAAGAGCGAGTGTGCTTTCAATTCGCATCCAGCTTATTCTGCACTAACTTACCACGCAGGTGAGTCCTTAGAACTCTCTGGACTCTGCCTCTCCATATATGTTCTTGGAGAAGAAGCTATGTGGTGGAGGCATCACCATTTTGATCAGGAACTCAGCCCATGGAGATTAAAATAAAAGCTGTCTGCATTGTTCTCTGGACTCCAGCCTAGCCTGAGAACATCGGAAGGATACAGCTTTGTACTAAACAGGTGGAGGGAAGGAAAGGTCTGGATTCTAGTTGTTCTACCACAGAGGGGCTGAAACTAGGCAGCAAAGAATTCCCCTAGCAGGAGGAACTCTGTGGTGATGTAAAGGCAGCACAGCCAGCTCCTGTGCCCGTCATGTCTTTCCCAGAATAGCGGGTGGAGTGGGGCACGAGGTGTGGCAAAACTCCACTCAGCCTTTCCTCCCCTATTGTTGGGTCTTTAGAGGCAGCCCTTTGACTTCTCTCACAGAAACCAGGGCCAAGTGGTGCACAACCAGAGAGCCATCCTCAGCTCCCTAGTGCCTTCCCTTCTCTCCCCAGCACTGAACCAAACCTGTTCTGAGGGTGAAACAGGTTGATCCTCCTTGTTTTTCTCTTTCCGCCCCCCCAGCCCCCCAATTCCTGCAACTGCCACAAACTTTCTGTGAGACTTTAGCCAAGTCACTTTATTTTTTGGTGCCTCAGATCCCCATCTGTGTAATGGGCATGATTTGGTCTGTCGTGTCTGTTTAGACAAGTCTTTCTGGAAAATGAGCTCTAGCTCAACAAATATTTATGGGTTAGATCCAAAAATTACTGGGTGAAATTCTATGCCTTGTATTATGCAGGTGGTCATATCATATGTATGATCATGGTGGTCCCTTCTGGCCTTAAGATCTGAATAGAGGAGTTCCGGTGTTCTTGCTTTGTGATCACTTTACTAGACCACTCTATTTCTCCTGTCCATGTTGAAGACTTTACATAAACATCTGAACTTTTGGATGCTTCTTTCAAACCTTGTGAGGCTCACCTATTGCTAATGGGAACTTCCAAAGGGCCCATGCCACTAGATGCCACTAGAACTCTCAGGTCTACTTTTCACATCTGAGTTTTGTTGGTTTGGTGGTTTGTTAAGTAGAAATTATAACAGGATCGGTGGAATGTGCCATGGAGAATTTAATATTAAAAGTCGTAGGAACAGAAAAGGTCTAGCAATCTCTAAAGCTAATATGTTCTCCAAAGTTTAGGCTTGGAAGAATAACCCTTTTCTCATTAAGTATATCACGTTAATGAAATAGATTTATAAAGGGCATCGGCTTGGCCCTCGCTGGCCATAAATTGTTAAAAAGAGTCAGACCTTCCAGCTAAGGGAGCCACATATTGTAGTGAATTAAGAAGTGTTAATGATACTTTTATTAAAAGGAGGTGATAGTATCACTCTAGAAGCTTCTTCTTAATATCCCCATAATACCATTTCAGTGAGCAGTTAATCAGTCTCTGATGTAAGTATAACCTAAGATAACACCATTAACTGAGACACATATTAATATATGGCACTTAACACCTTTCCTTTAACAGTCACACATTGCCAGGAATTTATCATGAGGGAAAAGTTAGGAAGGAAAAAAATGGGAAGTTGGCCACATCAGCAAGCAAGAAATGGAATGACTGGAAAGAAATATATTTCCAAGGAGAATGCTGGGAATTTCTGCCCCCGTGATCGAGGCTTTAAGGGTTTGGAGAAGCCAGAATACTTTGTGATGTGTGTCCAAATCGATTGTCTAATCCTTTCAGGTTGTCCCTTTGCTGCCTACAATCCAGAGGATACATACTGCAAATAAATAATGAAAATCTTCATCCTGCATTTACCAAGTGTCTAAGGCCACAAGCATGAGAGTGGGGAGGGAATGGATCATCATTTAGTGAGACAGCTGAGAACTTCATGAACTTGTTTATTTAGTTTTAGCCCTGATCTCTCAGTTGATATGATATGATATTATTCAACACGTTACGGCAGCACTCAAAGATCCCACTGTGATGGGCACTATACAAACAGATAAAGAGACAGTCTCTGCCTTGCTGAGCTTAAAGTCTGATACACAGCATGTGTTTAAATACTTTGCTAGAACAGGGGTAGAGGTGTGTGTGTGTGACCTTTATTCTGGGTATTGCTTTGAAGCCGATTCTTTTATTGGTAGCCAAGATACTCCTGCTGTTTCTCAATCAAGGAATCTAACAGAAAGTAATCTGTACATTTTCTTAACCATCAGAACCAATGTCAATTTAAGACGTCAGAGGTTCCTGTACTGGGCTTAATCATCTCTCATCTAGTAGCTCCTGCTGACATTTGACTTTCCTTCCCGTCAAGAGAAATTCATGCAAGATATCTGTGTACAAGACAGTGACCCTTTAAATGGAGACAGCAATGAAATGTGTTCATTGTGGAGAAATAAAAGCCATGAATCTTGGCTCTCACACTGGCTCACTGTGCTCTGTGGGGCAAATCACACCTCACAGGGGTGTTGTGGAGGTTTGTGAAGGATTGCAAAGTGCCTTACTGATGAAAAATGCTTCAGAAGGATCATCATCCTTGTCATCACCATGCTACTGTGAAACACTAGACAGGATCGTTGCTGTTGTGGGCTCCAGGTGCGGGAGACTTCAACGCTTTAGGGAGATGGTTTCATTATGAAGATACCAACCCAGTTCTCAGCAGCATTTCTCTGACTCTCCTTTCTTTTTTTTGCCTTGACTCTTCTTCCCTGGGTCTTCTCTCCTTTACTTGATCTTTGTCTCTGTGCATCACTCTGTCTCCCACTGCCCCATCTTCTTTCTTAGTCACTGTCTGCTTCTCCTCCCTTAGGGTGTGATTCTCCACTGTGGAGCAGGGCAACACAAGACCTCTACACCATTTCAGTCCCACTTAAGCCCTGACTACAGGGCCTACATTTGATTTAAGTGGTGCATAGACTATGCCCTGCCGCCGCCCCCCCCCCCCCACACACACTAAGGGTAAAAGAATGTCACCCTTAGTTTTCACACACAAGAAGAAGACAGTGAGATAGATGGATAGAAGGTGGGCAGAGCACAGTGTGTCTATTCCTCCTATCCACCTCCTTTCTTCTCTACACACTTTTTGTTGATAGGAATATGCAACAAAGCAAACAGAAGTGTGTTTGCACTTGCAAGCTCTGGACAGAGAAGGTTGTGTAGTGAGGCTGATTATGACTTCCTTTCCTCACCTTCCTGAAGATAGCAGTATCCATGGGGCAAGGGGCCCCAAGGATGCCTACAACCACTCCCTCCTTCCTAAAGGCCCCAGGCTGGCAAGGTTCTGAGCATCCTCAACTCCCACCAAAGGCAATATATGGGGAAAATGGCAGGTGAAGGCATTCATACCTTGTAGGATCCAGCCCAAAGTGGAGCTATGAGTATTTGGAGACAGGGATCCAAGAGAGGCAACTGTGCCTGGTGGCAGACAAAAAGGACATTATACAACACTTTGCTTGGGCAAAGAAAGTCTCACCCAAAAAGATACTCTTCCATGTTGGATTGTGACAGTTCACTTATGCAGCGTAGCTGTCTTGGATTCCACTGGAGTTGAGTTACTTTAGAAGTAAAGCTTCAAACATGCGACGATCCCCTGGAACTGACACTGCTGTGATCTTTCAGCTTCTCCCTTTGCTCTCAAACATACCATCTCCATTGAAGACTACAGAGGCGGAAGCACACTTTTTCAAAGGACTCTGTTTTAGAGGCAGTTTTAGAAAGGGAAGTCTGTCCTATTTTCCGGTCAAGTTCTTGAAGGATACAGCTCTTTGAATCTTCTTCCTCCCTCACCCTCAAACCTAACCTGCACTTTTGGAAGAACAAATACAATCACAATCCCATATACTCCCATTGGGCATCCAAAGGGTCACTTGGCAGTTGCTGTGTAGTTGAAGTAACAGGTACATAATGAAGTCTCAGATTACTAATTCTCAGAGGGCCAACTCCTAAACCTACTGGAGTCAATGAGAGTTTTGACACTACATTCAAAAGAAATAGATTTTGTCCCATAGAAAATAGATATGGAAAATAGAAAATAGTCTCTGTCTAATCTATCTCATTGCCAATGCAGCACTATCCCCTGCACAATATATGTGTTCTCTAGTTCTTTGTCAAGTTCAGTTTTAAATGACCCCAGAAATGAAGTTTCCATTGGGAGAAAGTAACATGGTCAGTTTATCACATTCTAGAGTCTGTTTGCCCAGTTGTCCATGTCTTGACTTTCTCTGCTTTGCATTGTCATTTCCCTTCAGGTCTACTATCATTCTTCTAGTGGTAGGGTGGTTTGGTGAATTGGGGTGATTTGGCTCTCCAACTTAGACATCAATCCTCACTTCCAAGGAGAAGCAGAAAGAGTCCAAATAAATCACATGCCCAGGTCTTGTCACCATCTGTCAGGGGCCTCAATGGTCGTTCCAGCCCTCTCTAAGCACACACTGTTCTCCCTACAAGAGTTCCCCTTGTCTCCAGGATTGGTCTTCTGTCCACTCTTCAGGACTCAATAGGGCTCAATAGTGTTCATAGCCTTTCCCTGGGCTCAAACTCTCCTTCAGCCTCCTTTTAAGGCATAAGTGGGCCCTCAACCCTTTCCCCAAGTTTGAGCAGTCCCTCAGTCCTTCATGCAGGTCTCTACTAACATTGTGTCCTCTTAGTGCAGGGGTTCCTCACAGCTCACTCCCAGAGGCACAACCAATACATTTCCCTTGTGCAGGGTAGTGATAGGTGGGTTTTTATTAAACCTTCTGGACTCCTCTAATATACTCCATATTATACATTATTGCCAACCCCAAGTGTACAAAATCAATGAGTCAGGCCCTCAAAACCATAATACTGGTGTAAAAGTCATAATATAAAAATAACAAACAGTTCTTTTTTTAAAAAAATTAATATTATTTAAGTCTTTAGAGGTCAAGTTTTCCAGCTTTTCTCCACAACCATGAGGGCTAGAAACTTACTTTAATTTAAAACAAAACAAACAAACCAAAGGGCTGAGATTCGGTGTAATCACTTGACTCTCCTAGAGCTTGGTTTCTCCTGCTACCCTAGGCTGCATCCCTGAGGCTTGAACTAATGAAACAACCATCTATTCCAGGCTCATTATTTCCTCAGGGCTACTTCCTTCATGGTTCACGCAGCCCTTCTCTTAAGTCCTTATCCCAGGCTTTCCCCAGTTTACTCCTAGCTAAAACCTTCATAGGCTGTGTTCGTAAGCCTCAGGCCAGATCACTGTGGCAAGTCTCCCCTCAACTGTGATCTCGCAGACTCAGAGAAAAAGACAGTTCTTTATATAGCTGTGCCATGCCAGCTGGCAGTCACCTGACCCAGTTTTGTGAACCTTCCTGGTTACATGCTCCCTCTACTGTTGTGCTTCACTTGGGGGTCTCCCAAACCCAGTCCCATGATTCAAGGGAAACGAGACGTGGAGCTGATCCCAAACTCCTTTCAAAGGCCAACCCATCCTGTGATAGAGACTATTTCACTGTCTGATAATTCTCACTATTAGGATACTCCTGAGCAAATATTTTGCAACGAATAGCTGATTCTGTGTATTTTGCCATATCAAAGAATGTCCCTGCACATATCACAGTTTCCTCAAATTCAATCATTGTTTGAATGATTTTATCATATTTTTACTCATTTTATTTATTCTGTGACTTGCAATCTAAAATTCAAACTAGGAGTTATGATCTATGTTTGATCAGGTCACATTATATTGTTTCCATTCCCTGATTGGCAGAATGTAACTCAGGGGCCATTGCAAATGCTTGCTGAAAGCAAATTTTTAAAATTGTTTCTCACAAACATTTGAGTGTGCAAGATAAAAAAACATTTTGCAGGCAATATTTATGGAAAATGATCACAAAAGGTTCCGGAACACTACTGAAGAGTAAGAACATTGGAGATTTTTTGTATTTCTTTTTCTTTTCTCTTCTTGTATTTATGAAGTATATACCTGGCACTAAATAATTCCGCTCACTTTTCTTCACCTATATTTTTCTTTCTTTAGTTTCATTCCATCACTCCTACTCTTACCCACTTGGGCCAAATTAAATAATTCATCCAATCTGTCCTTGATGTTACACCTTTCAAATGTTTTTCTTATCTACATTGTCCTCTAAGATTGTGCTTATTGATGTGGAAAATGGGATCATGTACATGGATTAGTATGGAAATGTCCGATAGGTGTGTGTTCTCGTAGATGGTCTCTGTCACAGTACATCTGTTCAAGTGTATGGGGTTAATTTCAGCCGTGACAAATTCTACTATGGTCCTCTTACAGAATCTTGATCCTAGAGGCCTAGGATTCTAGGAAACAGCTATGTGGTTTGCCCCAGATCACACAGGCCATCTATAGCAGAACTAGGAGTTGAGCCCAGTCCTCCTGTGTCTTAACAAAAAACATCATTTTCTCACTGTAGCCCAAAGTGAGTTGGAATGTGCCTTTCCTGTGGTTTGGAGGGACTGTCAGTGTCGCTGAGAAGGAAGTTCAGCCTCCATAAGCCATTCTGTTGATGGCCGCCAACAAAAGGGCCAGTTCTGGTGGTGAGTTTTCCAGTGTGGATATGTGACCACTAGGGACTAGGCTGATCACATTGATGTTTTTTTTTCTTTACTGGATATGCATCTCCAGGTTTCTTATAGACATTGAAACACTAAATATCTTAAAACAGGCAGTTCACCTGAGATTTTCAAGAGGTTTTCCAAGGCATGCATGTTCACATAAACATAGACCCCTGAGATTCTCTTATCACAAATTGTAACCACACACCTCCCATCCCACTCTCCAGGGGATAGCCTGGTTTGCATCAATTGGCTTAGCACAGAATCTTAGGCCTGGCCCTGCCACTCTTTTTATCTCTATTAGTTCCAGGAGATACAGTAGCATGGACAGGTTAATTGACAAATGTGGGAGGTAATGTTGCATCACCAACCGTCTTTCCCAGTTGTTTGATAATAAAAAACAAAGCATTACAATGCGCCACACCATTACATTGCCATGTTTTCACTGGTGCTATCATTGCACAGTCCATAAATTCTTGCAATAAAAAAAATGCACTAAACTGTCTACACAGAGAATGGTAAATTCAATGTGTTGCCTTTCATTTCATCTCAATTAGCACCAGCTAAATGGTTGGAGCCAATTCTGCTGCTTTATTTGCACTGCCTGTCGAATAGCCTGATTTACATCAATTGCACCAGCAGAGAATCTTAGTTAATTGAGCCTTCAGTAGCAAAACAGCGCCTCTTTGTCCCAGCAAAACAAACACATGTTTATGGGATTTTAAGTAAAACTTTAAAAGCCACGAATGATGCCTGGTGTATCAAGCTGCAAAGCTGTTTCCTATTCCAAACCACTTTCGATAATGCACACAGAGAGCTCGTCCTTCCGCTAGGTGAACACCTGCATTTCTCAAGGAGACGGCAAAGAAATGAAGGCCACATGTGGTTCAGCTATTACTGGCTGTTGATTGGGCAATAAGAAACCTGTTCAGCAGACTGTCTTGCTGTACTGCCGAATGGGAAACTTTGCGTTCCTGTTAAAGAATTCACTCCCGAGAAGCTGTGCTGTTTTATTAGGACAATTTAAGCAAAGGGTGAAATTCACCCCTTTGAATGTTCCACTTTAGTTCCACTTATAGCCAGAGGGACTGCGGAATAGCTTCCCAGCCTGGCACTACGGATGAAATCCTTTCCCCATTGAAGTCAATAGCAAAACTCTCATTGCCTTCAGTGGGGCTAGGATTTTCCCCTCGCTGCCAGAGGGCTTAGATGGGATTTAAATATCACCTAGGTTGTGACGGTGCTGTTCCTGGTGGGATCTAACTGTGAGTGTCAGATCAGGACAGATTGCTTCCAAAGGGGCAACTACAGCCCAAAGCTGGGGTTTTTCCACACTAAGGCAAACCAAACCAGCCAAACAGAAAAGACTTTGGTTTCGCCCCACTGGCTAACCACAAGTCACACAAGCAATTCCCTTAGACACTCCAGCTTCCCAGTATCACCACCACCAGCCACCTGTCCTGGGGATCAATGGTTATGAAAACCAATACCCCAAATAAAGAAAAAGGTTCTCCCCAATTCCAAAGAATCAGGCCCCAGACCCAGGTCAATATACCAATCAGATCTTACCACAAATTACGCTGTTGCCAATCCTTTAGAATCTAAAATCTAAAGGTTTATTATACAAGGAAAAAGGTATAGGTGAGGGTTAAGAATGGTTAAAAGAAATCAATTACATGCAGTAATGGCACATCTCTTAATTCAGGCTTGCAGCAAAGGTAGAATAACTGCAGGTTCAAATCAAAGTCTTTGGATGCACCCCATTTAGGGGTGGGTCAGCACCTTAGTCCAGAGTTCCCAGAGTAGCAAAGTTCCATCCAAAGCTGGAAACAAGGCAGGCTGAAGACTGGAGGTAAAAGACAAAATGGAGAATGCTTCTTCCAGCTTTTATAGACTCTGTCTTCTGGGCCAAGCCCCTCCTCCTTCTTTTGCAGAGTCCGGTTGCAAAATGGAGGTTTACAGTCACAAGGTCCAATCACCAGACTTCTCCAGGATTCAGTTTCTGACCAGGCAGTGACATTCCTAGAGCAGTTTGGGTGTGGACAGGCATATACCAAGTCCATTGTGTGGTTGATGTTCCTTAATGGGCCATCAGGCAGCCCAAGCCAAGCTGACGCCCAGTATTGAGGAATCTTCTCCCCCAGCAGAGCACAATATTTGGAAAGACAGACAGTCTAGAGCCAATATTATAGCTCTAACTACAAAATTGATACACATATATCACTGGCATATTTATAATCAGCCATTCATAACCTGGTTGTAGGCACCCATTATGACCCCCTGTACATAAGATTTGGTGCCACTATAGGACCCTGGTTGCAGCAATGAGTTATAGGGTCCCAAATTATTTCAGTCACGTGACATAGGTCCTTTGAGCAAAATATATCCTCATGTAACAGATCCATATACTGGTGTTATCGTTTATTACAGGAGTGCTTAGAGGCTCAAGCAGGATGGAGTCCCATTGTGCTAGGAGGCATTGCCACCCCCCAGGCTTTCAAAAATCACCAGACTGGCTTCAAAATCATGAGATTTCAACAAATAACACACGTGGGGGGTTTATTATTTGCCTTCTGGTTTTGACCCTCTAGGTTGCATTCCACTCACATTTTGAAGCTTTATACTGCAACTTTGAGGGCTAGTAACTTGCTTTTTTTAAAAAGGAAAGCTGTGCCTCTCATGTATTCCCATGACTCCAGGAGCTGGAAGCTTTAAGGAAAATACCAAATATTTGGAAACTCTCAAGTCACAACAGGAAAGTGCTGTATAAACATGTACCAAATACCTGTCCCTGCCCCAAAGAACGTCCCATCTAAAAAACAAGACTGAAAGCCGGTTGAGACAAACATGTGGGCCGCATAGGGGAGGGAGGACAAGGTACCAAAATGATCTGGAGCTCAGGTGGTATAAATTGGCATAGTTCAATAGAATGAGGTTGATTTATACCAGCTGAGGATCTGGTCTGCTTTGTGTACAGTTCCTAATCAACCAATCAGCAGCAGCAAACACTGTAATGACAACTCACCATTGTCTAACCTTTATCAGTTGTTCTTGTTTGCTATCATCCTTACATCCTATCATATAAATTCCTTGCAATGGATTCTACCAACCTTGCCTAGTCTGTTTTAGCTCCATCATTTTTGAGTCACTGCATCTCAGCCGGATGGATCAAAACCGACAGACTTCAAGTCAGACCTGCTTTTCCCATGATCAAAGAAGCAGCAGTCTGAAAGAAATACTCCGAGGCCTCACTTCGGGGCTCTGTGGCATTTGGAGCACAATGGGTGAAGATAAACACACATCTCTGGTCTCCGTTGAAATGCTTAGGGCTAGATAGCAATAATTTATTGTGTTTTTTATGTAGCACTTTTAATACCCTGTAGAATACGTCACAAAATAGTTTGCAGAGAGAACTGATTGCAAGCTAAAGGGAGTGAGGTTTAAAGTGAGGGACATGAATAAGGGGTCGGGGAGGTTTGACGCATGAGCTAAAGGGAATGGTTATACTGTGCTAAATAGGCCCAGAGTGGAGTGGATCGTGCCTCAGGAAGTCCTCATCTGTAGATGGGTTCACTTTCCGCCCTCTTTGGGGCAACATGTACTCGTGTTGGGGAGGAGGAGTTACAAAGTAGCTCATCCTTGGGCTCCCCTGTGCACAGGGGCAATTCAGTCCTAGAGGAACTAAATATCTATAGCTTGGTTATGGGAACAAAAACCAGAGAAATGATAACTGGAGGGTGCAAAAATGAAGGAGATGGAGGAATTATTTGGGGATGAGCTCAGGGTAAATAACAGGAGTAATGGGAAGAAATTAAAACAGGCAAAATTTAGGGTGACTCCCAGGAAAATGTATTTGCAGCATGATCTAGTGGGCTGTGGCATTATCAATCCACGGGTGTGTTGGAAGTGGCATAGATCAGGACCTTGGAAACCAGGCTGGCTGGAACACTAGCAAGTGCACTGTGGGGATCGGTCCTTGTAAGAGTGTCCTCCCCTCTCTCTGGGCCTGGGGTACAGAGAAGAGGGACTCTTCTAAGCCAGACCAACTAACTCCAGCTGCTTCCCAGCTTAAGTTAGGTCTTTACACCCCCAGCCCCCCACACTCTACCAGCTGAGGAATTGGGGTTACCCAAGGTGCCACCATCGGAGTAAATCTCCAAGGTCCTGGAGTGGGGTACCCAGACTCCCCCCCCTACCCCCCCCCGTTCTCTCTCTTCCTGAGAGATAAGGAGAGATAAGGGTACTTCTCGCTGTATCACTCTCCCTGATAGCCCAGGGCAAGACAACACAGCACTCCGGTCTCTCTCTTTCTCTCAGATTACTAGAGTCAAGCTCAGATCACTTTACTAGAATTACCAGACAATTCTTATGAGTATAAAAAGTTTAATAAAGAAACAGAATAAGCATACACTTAATACACTACACAGATATAGAATTTCCTAACCTTAATCTTCTTGCATAAACTAACTTCTCCCCTTCTCTGCTAATTACACAGATAGAGACACCAAGGATCGAATGCAAGGTTATGCAGGATACAATACTTACTTATGTTAGCTAGTTATGAAGACACACAGGGAAGGGACGAGGCGGGCGGTCCATAGCTGGACAGAGAGTTCTGAGTCAATTCAAAGCCCAAATTGAATTGAACTTTACTTCCTGGTCTCTTTGTGTTTAGTCAGACCCCTCTGACCACACTCTCTCTCCTCCCTGAATTAACCCTTAACAGGCAAACCGATTTCCTAAGCTACTCCACACTTATGACAGTCCTGCATTGGTCCATGGAGAAGGGCGAAATGACTTAGTAGGTATGTTCCTCCTCTAAATTCTTGAAGTCTATAAAGTGACACAGAAGGAGGGAGAAGGAGGGGGGGAAAGGTCAATGCACATGGTACAGGGCTTCCTCTCTGAAAGAGAAACCTCCAAATAGGGAATCAATGGAAGAGACAAAGAGGACGTATTGTAAAGTTTTGAAGTGAGTGAAGAGAGTGAGCAGGGAAAATAGATGGCTCCGAAGCTGGAAATGCAGAGAAGAGTTAAATTAAAGAGAATAAAGTGAATTAGAAACCATTCTCAGAATTCATCACCAACTCACACTTCCTGAGAGGGACAGTTGGCATATACAGTATGCAGCCTCTTCAGGGAATAATTCAGACAGAGTCGATGGATGACTATAATAATGACCATTATTTCAGTCTCTGTGACAGCATTTGGACCTGAAAAGCCAGCTTTGCTTAGAGTCACAGAGGAAAATTAATGAAAATGAAAGAGCCAAAGTTAAGAATCTCACTTTATCCTGACTGAAAGGCAGTTTAATGCATTTCCTTTTTCAAAAGCTAAAAATGTGAAGAAATTTCACAGAAATAATGAAAAAGTGCACAATTGTGATACTCCCAGTGAAAGTCAGAGAAACCAGAAGAAATTTTGCATGAAAAAAAGCAAAAACAAAAAATAGCCCGCAAATGTTTCAGTGTCAAAGCAAAACCATGTGCTGAGTGCTTTGTATATCTCCAGGGAATACTTAATCAAACGGGTAGCCATCTGCCTTCCATGAGCATTAATGGATGCTGAATAGTAAAATCCAATGCATTTGTTTTTAAATTGTTCAGGTCAGTTCTAGGTCAGGGAATAACGATTGTATGAAGTTGATGCACAGTATTCTCAATATAGTAATTAGGTTTTGTCCACATTTGTTACTTTTTTTGGCTTACAAGTGATGTGTATAAAAGTTAGAAATGAATGGAGTTACTAAAATTTGTTGTTTAACTTCACAATTTAGTGCTGATGTGGGTTGGATTCACTGGCGATTAGAGTCCTGAATTAATCTATGCAACCATTCAAGATGCCTTTCACTCCACCCCACCAGCATGCCTCAACTCAGTCTTGGAAAAGTAAGAGTGTAATGTTGTGTCTCATGTTACTGGGAACACTACCCCCTTCAATCAAGGCACTGAGCTTCAGTGGTGAGGCACATAACTACAGTATCAGGTTCATTATCACATCTGTACTGTACGGTCATTCATACAGCACTCCATGAAGGTATCACCCCAGGAGCTTAAGTGGTACATAAGCCTTTTGCTGGCCCAGTGCATAGCACTGAATCTTCCTCACTGTGGAACAGTTGAAAATAAAGCTGTTGGAATTTTTCCGTCAAAATGTGTTTTTGATGGAAAATGCAGTTTCTGCAAAATCTTGGAAATTTTTGATTTTTTCTTTTTTTTTAAATTTTCCTTGGAGAAAATAGAAAAAAATAATTTGTGTTGGATTGGCACAACCTCAAGTGAAACATTTCTTTTTGCTGAAATTATTCAAAATGCTTAGTTTTAGGTCAGGTCCACGTTAATCGGTGTCTCCCGGAGTAGCTGAGGTGCCTCCTGGGAATTATAGCTCAGATTCCTCATGGCCCTATTCTCCTCTTTGGGCTGAGTTCCCTGGCTGGACTACCTCCCCCATGATGCTTCATGGTTTCCCTCTGGTTGAGCCACCACAGTACATCATGGGAATCATGTGACCATAGTGACAGTGGGAGATGAATTTGCTGTCTCTCCTGTTACCCTTGAGGAACAATTTTTATTCAGAGAAAAGAGAATAAAAATGTAAATGAAAACTGAAAAGAGACAGCATAAAAATTATGATGCTTCTCTGAGACTTTATGTCCCCATAATTCAAAAGAAAAAAACAATCAAAAAACAAAACAATAGTGCATCCAGTAAAAAGAAAAAAGAAATAGAGGGATTCTGAAATTTAGGACAGCTGTGTCTTAACCCATTCGTCTGGATTCTCCTTTCACATTACATTGAAAGCAATAGAAGTAATGCACTGTAATACTGGAGTGAGGGGAGATAAGTCTACTGACTTTTCCCTTATTTGATATCAATCAGCTTGCATGAATACCCTTTTTTTCCTGCTAAGCTGTGTCCCACAGTATATGTTAGCAGTAGGAAGCCACTGGAATCTCAAAGGAATAACAAAAAAAGCCAATAACCACATTTGCTAAATTAATCCATATTTATGTCAAAGAGAAAACATGTATTCCCCTTTCCCTGTGTCTTGCCTGAATGACAGCAGTAGCACAATTCAGTTCTCTAGGGGAGAATGCTGGGGCCATCTCTCTCCTCCTTCTCCTCTCCCCCACCTCCTTCTTGAGGTGAAATTGACAAGATTTCCCAGAACTCTTAATGGGCAAACTGAGGGGGTTTTGATTAAACTTTTTCCCAGACATCACTTCATTGTACTTTAACAACACCATATCTCTGCTCTGTCTCCTCTAATGCCCTGTCAAAGAAAATGTTAAGCCAGAGGAAGTAACACATCATTGAGAGGCTGCCACCATGGGCAAATTGCTGCCTAGCTGTATTGGAATCATAGAAATTAATGATGGAGAGATGATAAATTCCTTTGTTTTGTCCATCCCTGCCGACATGCAAGGCACTCAGAGCCTATGCTGATGACTGCCTTATAAAGTCTTAGATAGACAGATAAGATTTAAACTGCTCAGTGCACACTTTGCTTAAAATTTAGAGCAACGTGAAGAGTGAAAAATATTTCCATGAACATTCCTACTAACATTAAATTGATTTCAAGCCAGTTTTGGTCTGCCCTTGTCTAACTCACTTTCTATGAACATTTATTCATGTGAAGCTTTGTTCATACGAATGTTCAAAGGGAAGCTGATAGTCGTGCAAATAGATATATTGGTATGGCATAGCATAGTTGCCTAAAAGAGCACTCTCTGCCATCTTGCAGTTACAATGAGGTATGGCTGTATCTCAGGTCAGTATAATGTACAGAGTGATAGCATGAGCTGGAGAGACTGTGTCACAGGCTCTTTAAGGCTGGTGCAGGCAACCATCCCAGATCAGGTCTGACTCACTCCATGTGTGTCTCCAAAAATACTTGTGGGCTAGGGAACAACATCACTTGAGGGAAGTAAGTGGTGTCATTGAAGCTGTTCAGGATCATCCCCCCCCTCCCCCCCATTGTACTGTCTTGCACCACCAGGACATAAACCGAGCACATACTGCAGGGGTGGGCAAACTTTTTGGCCCGAGGGCCCCATGGTGGGTGCAAAATTGTACGGAGGGCTGGGTAGAGAAGGTTCTGCCTCCCCAAACAGCCTGGCCCTGCCCCCTATCTGACCCCCTCCCACTTCCCGCCCCCTGACTGCCCCCCTCAGAATCCCTGACCCATCCAACCCTCCTTCTCCTTGTCCCCTGACTGCCCCCTCCCGGACCCCTCCCAACAACTCACCCGGGACCCCACCCCTTATCTAAGAGCCCCTGCTCCTTGTCCCCAAACCATCCCGAGACCCCCCCCACCTTAACTGCCCTACCAAGACCCCAACCCCCCCACTCCCTTTTCCCTGACTGCCCTGATCCCTATCCACACCCCCACCCCTTGACTGCTCCCTGGGACTTCCTGTCTCTTATCTAACACCCCCTGCTCCCTGTCCCCCCGACCATCCCCCCAGAATCTCTGTCCCATCCAACCCCCCCTTCTCCTTGTCCCCGGACTGTCCCCTGGACCTCCCCAACCCCTCAAGCAAGGGTCCCTGACCTAAAAGAGGGTAGCAAGCCTGTTGTTGGGGGTGGGAGGTTCACAGTATAGCCACCCTTACTTCTGCAGTGCTGCCTTCAGAGCTGGGTGCTCGGCCAGCAGCCACCGCTGTCTCCTCTGCCTTTAGAACTAGGTGGCTTGAGACTACATTTCATGGGGGAGACCAGATTTCACAGTCTGTGATGTTATTTTCACTGCTGCGAATTTGGTAGACCCATAAGTACAAACAGTCCTGCAGATCTAGGTTGAAAAGTGTGGATAAAAATCCTGATCTATGCAAAACAAACCCAACCACAACATAAAAAGCAAAGCCAACAGCCCTGAAACAAATACAAACTGCTGTTTATATTGTCTGGTGACAAAGCACCAAGGAAGTGTGTATGTCACTGTGAAAAGGGAAGAGGAATAAGCTTTTATCTGAAGCAATAAACATGACTTTCATTTCTTATTCTCTTTCCCCACCAATGCTGCTGTTTTGAAATAATCCTGGAATTTTGCAGACCTTAGGAAAGACCAAAAAAAAAAGAGAGAGAGAGAGAGAGAGAGAAAACCCAGCTAAGCATTCTTTTCTGCCAACCCTGAAACTTTCTCACAGCCAGTCGAAATTCCCCCATGTGCAGAAGGCCAGCATGAGGCCTATGCACTGATTCAGGATTTTGGCTCAGGGTGAAATTTATCTCTATGGAGAAGGCCAGCACAGAATTTAAGGGCTTGTCTACAATACAGACCCTATAGATAGAGGCACAGCCAGGGCTGGCGACAGAAATTTGGGGTCCCCCTACTCCGATAGTTTGGGGGGCCCCCCAGCCCAGCCGACAGCGGATGGGCCCCCCCCCAGTCCAGCCGGCCCCCCCCAGCCCAGCCGACAGCGGATGGGAGCTCCCCCAGCCCAGCCGGCGCTTACCACCCCCCCACCCCCCCCGCGGCAGCGTGAGCCGCCCTTTCTCCCCCCCTTCCCCCAGACAGCGCTGCTGCCACCGGCCGGGCTCTCTGCTCCTGCCGGGGCCAGGCGCGCTGTCCAGGGGAGAGCCACGCCGCCTCCCCGCCCCTTCCCCGTTCTCCAGGACTGGCGACAAGGGGGGACACAACGGGTACAGCGGTGTACCGGGCCCCCCCTAAAGTCGGGGGGCCCGGTACAGCTGTACCCGTAGTACCCCCCTGTCGCCGGCCCTGAGCACAGCTATGGCACTGTAGACACTACAGCAACGGAAGGCGTTTTCCCATCATTGTAGTTAATCCACCCCTTCAAGATGCGGTAGCTAGGCTGAGGAAGAATTCTTCCATCAACCTAGTGGTATCTATACCATGGCTTAGGTCTGCTTAATTGTCTCTCACAGGTGTGAATTTTTCACACTTTTGAGTTCTATAGCTAGGTCGGCCCAAGTTTTAGTACATAAGTAGGACTTAAGTGATGTGAAACCCTTGTGCTGGCCGTCCGCACAGGGGTGAATTTCAGCCATATTCTTAGTGGCTTCCAGTTTATTTTTGGGGTACATGAAGCTTCACTGCTGGAAAGAAAGGAACAGCACACGGCCTTCTCCACCACTCTGAGACCCGGCAAACTTCCCCCAGCATCGGACTGTTCAGAGCATTGCTTTTAGCTGCCTCTCTGGTCACAGGCTGACATCAGTGTTGCAAAGCAGAGTCTTGGCTGGCTAAGCCAGACTCTTATTCTACAGCAGGAGAAAAGAGGGAGAGAAGAAATAGGGGAGGAAAAGGACACACAGTGGGGTAGGTTGAGAGAGTGAAGAGCCCAATCTCCCACATCCCAGGTAGTGGTTGAGATTTAGCTGAAGCCTGTGAAGGTGTCCTTGTCATTTAGGTCCCTCTCGCTGGCCCGGTCTGGTCAAGCCCTCTCTTGGACTCAGGATGACGAAGGCCCATAGGAAATATGGTAGATCCTGGGGTCCCAGGAGAAAGTGGGGGTGGCAGCTGTAATGACACCTGACTCCTTCTTCTTCTTCTAATTCCCCACCCCAAAATCTTTTCTTTTTCAGAATCCACAAAAGGAGCGATGGGCAACATAGCCCACCTGCCCATTATTTTGTCCACAAATTAAGTCTAATTTCCGACACACCAATTTCAGCCCATTGGTTTCCAACTCCACTCTTTTCTTGTTTACTGTGCGGAATCTTAACACAGCTGTTGAACTCTATCAGGGGGCCTTTTCATTTGCACTAATTCATTCTGTCTCCCGTGTCTAGTGTAGACGTGATATATCGATCCCGAGCGCTCTCCCCGTCGACTCCAGCACTCCACTGCCGCAAGAGGTGGAAGCGGAGTTGATGGGGGAGTGGCAGCAGTTGACTGACCGCCGTGAAGATACTGAGGTAAGTCGACCTAAGATACGTCAACTTCACCTACGCTATTTGCATAGCTGAAGTTGCGAATCTTAGGTCAACCGCCCCACCGCCAGTGTAGACCTGGCCTGAGTCAAAGTCAAAGCCGATTCTTGCAGGGAAGTTGGTAGGCATTTGCAGCAGATGACCATACCAGCTTTGAAAGCACTGGGGACCATTGGAGAGAATGGGACAGAGGTGAAAATAACGTAAGGATTTATCAGTACTCTGGAGGCTTAAGGAGGAGGTTTCAACTGGAAGAGTCATGGCCTCTACCTGAAGAGGGGGCCTTTAAATCCCTGGGCCCTTTAAATCAGGATTTAAAGGCCCGGGGTTCGGGCTGTGGTAGCAGCAGCTGGCGCCCCCAGACCCACCAGCTGCAGAGGCGGCTGGGAGCCCCGGGGCTTGGAGGTGATTTAAAGGGCCTGGGGCTCCAGCTGCCACTACCGCAGTGGAGCCCCGGCCCCTTTAAATCACAATTGGAGCCCCAGGCTCCCAGCTGCCGCTGCTGCCCTGGGCCCCCAGGCTCTGGCAGAGCTTTAAAGGGCCTGGGACTCTGCTGCGGTAGTGGCAGCTGGGAGCCCCTGGCCCTTTAAATCACCATCAGAGCCCCACTGCCGCTACCCCTAGGCTCCAGCAGCAAGGCTTGGGTGGTGATTTAAAGGGCCCAGGACGATAGCAGTGGCCGGAGACCCGGGCCCTTTAAATCACTGCTAGAGCCCCTCCGCCGCCTCCCCAGGGCTCTGGCAGTAGGGCTCGGGTAGCTATTTAAAGGTTCTGAGGCTCCCACTGCCACTACCGCCCCGGGCCCTTTAAATCATCCCTGGAGACCTTGGGTAATGGTGGCGGGGCTCTGGCAGCAATTTAAAGGGCCCGGGGCGGTAGTGGCAACAGGAGCTCTGGGCCCTCTAAATTGCCGCCTGAGTCCTGCCACCACTATCCCAGGGCTCAGGCAGCGGGGCTTTGGTGGCAATTTAAAGGGGCCGGAACTCCAGCTGCTGCTGGCAGCCCCAGGCCCTTTTAATTGCCACCTGGGGAAGCCAGCTCTTGGAGGTGCACTGTACCGGGGCTGGCCGCCTTACTTGCACCTCTGGAAGAGGATCTGTTTTGTTGGGAAGTGGATCTCTTCACTTAGCTCGACTTCATACCATTTGATGGTATTGATCATCTCAAGAGGCTTCTTTTCAATAATGAATCAAGATGGTGCAATCTCCCAGAATCCTGCACTTAGAAGTACAGATACACTAGATTGCCAAGATTAGGAGGCTTCATGTATCAATGCTAGGGCTACAATTTGTCACAGAGGTCATGCAAATGTTAATTTGATAAAGTCCATGAAATACAAGTGGTGGTGCAACCTGGCACATGGGGTTGAAATACGACTCACGTTTGGCCCAGGGGCCCCTCTGTAGATTGAAAGGAAGCGGTGGAGAGGCCACACATGAGTGGCACTGACATCCTGTGCTCCAGGTTGAATGCCTGGAGTGGGGAGCCAGGCCCAGCCCTGTGGGACAGGAGCCGCTGCTTCAGGATGAGCACAGGTGGGCTTATTCTCCAGCCCCACCCCCTCTTACATTATTTGGTGAGTGACCTTTCTGCAACTTAGCATTTTTCCTGCATCTTTGCCAGGAAATTTACTAAAAATTTCCATGCCAAAATCAGAGCCTTACTGATGATAAACCAAACAATCACCATGAGAAATACTGCTCTGACGCTGTCAACAGTTGCACATCTTCCTGTGCTCATTGTTTTAACTACTAGGCATCACAGCCTCCTCCACTTGAAGCAGGCTGGTCTCTTCCACATTATTAGGTCTATCAGCTACTGTGTACTGGGGAACATCTGAACAGTGTTTGTGGTATAAAGTAATCAAGGTTATTGGTCAGGTCTCTGTGGGAAGAACTTGTTTTTGATGTCATAATCAGCTGCAGCAGGGTGTCCTTTGAAGATAAATGGCCATTATTTGCAAGATAATCCATCACCATTAGCATTATCAAAGCTGTCATGGGAATTACAGGTTTCATGAGCAAGGTCTCTCTGGCTGTGAAAAATAAAATTATTGATCACAAATAAAATAATTACATCAAAGCTTCCAAGTTTAGACATTTTATTAAAGATGCATTTCTCTCTGGAAGTGAAAGCCAATGCAAAGAGCGTGAGACGGTAACCTCCAGGAAGACAAATTCTACTGTATCTTCATTAATGCCATGTTTGAAGTGATAGCTATGCCCACAAAGTGCAGCTGCAGTAAGCTTGTTGCTAACAGCATAAATATCGAGGAGGAGGAGGGAACTGCTTTTGCGAGATGTAGAGAAATATCTTCCAAATAACACCCATTTACAACTTCCATGGTGTGACACTCAGACAACTGGAAAAGGGTTCCCTGTCCTGTAACAGCAACTCCTCACATGACTGACAAACTCACTACACCTCACACACTGCTTTCATGATACTTATCTGGAAATTGTGTCTTTTAAGGTATCAAATGAAAGCTGGTATCACACTGGTCATTAATATTGTAAAACGTATGTCCCGATGGCATTCTAGAAGTTGTGCATATGTACTAGAATCACGTTTTAAAGTCTAACCAGACAGTTGACAAACAAGACAGCTGCATGCAGAGGGTGGTGAGGTGCCTCACAGGCCTGGGTGCTCCTGGGGAGTGTCACACATGCATTATTGTCTTTTTCTGCACTTAGTGGTAGTAGTGGTATTACAGTAGCACCAAAATATTGAGACTCCATCCAAGGCCAAGGCCCCACATCATTGGACAGAATGTCTATGCGCGCGCGCACACACACACACACGAGACACCTCTCTATTTGCAGAACAAATTCAGGTGTAATTGCAAACACACACGCATTATTGGTTATTTATACATTCTCTCTAATCTGCATTTGAAAATCCCTCGATGGGTTTTACCCCACATCAGAGCTCCAGGGAATACAGAAAACAAACCTGTGTTGGCCTGCAGGAGGTGAGGCCCAGGATGACCTGCCAGGTCTTTCCCCATCTCTAATTGCTATGACTCTGTAAACCAACCATCCCCCATTATCATACCAGAAAAGAATAGGACAATCTCCACCCCACCAACCCTCACACCAAATCAATCAATCAATCAGTAAAGTAGGGGTGGGGAGAGGACCCTATTCTACCAGACCTCAGCTTAGTTCTTGGGAAATTTGATATGTTACCCATGGTGCAGAGACAAGAATACAACTTGTTACTGTTACGGTCAGTTCCTTACTCTTATGGGACTAGTTTTTACACTCTATAGATGCTTTTCCTGTGTAAGGACTAAAGGATATGATCCTGAATACTGCTTTTCTGGCTGCCCACAGGGTCCAGTCCTGCAGCTCTTTAAGTCAGCAGGTCCGTGCCTGAGAGGAAGGGTTTCAAAACTGGGTCTCTAGGGCACTTTACAAAGTGGCCTCAAAATGGCCAGACGTAGCTAACAATGCCTGCTCCTCATGTAAAGGAACTCTCTGCTAGTGGAAAAGCAGACAGATGATCTGCTCTGACTCCTCCTACTCCAGCTACCATCCACCACCAGCACAAGGGGAGGAAAGGGGGAGTAATAAAATGTGCCATGGATGGGAGAGGATCCTCCTCTGTCATATCTAGTACAGACCTCAATGGGATAATTTAGAGCAGGCCCCTAACCGGTCTAATTTCTTCCGGAGCCAAGCAGCAAAGGATCAAGGGGCTGAAATCAGCTCCCTACAGTCCCCCAATGCCTACCCTGTCCAAACACAGATCAACCAAAGTGGAGAATCAGAGCCTTAGTCTGTACTCCTTCCTGTTCCTTGGCCCCACAATGGCCTTTCTCTGGCCAAGCCTTCCATGGCCTGACCCTCTGACCAGGTCATTTAAAAGTCCAATCGTTTTTTGGGAAACAAAAATCCAACAGTGAGTCCAAACAAATATCTAAACTAACAATTCTTTTGCCCCTCTTGGGCTACACTGAAGTTCTCCTTCCCTCCCCCCCAGGCTGAGCTGAACTTGTCCAATACTGCTTCATCCCAGCAAGAGTCTCTCACTGCCCCTCTCCCCAAGAACTCTGGCAGCTTTCCTCAGGGACCACCCTGCATATTATAGTCTCTGACTCAGGGCCCCCACCAGAATCTGACCTACTCCCAGTGGGTCTTCCAGTCTGACTTCCCAGGCCCTTACCAGAGAGGGAACGCCCCTGGATCCTCTTGTCTGGGCCACCTCCCTTAAGCTGAGGTCACAGCTGTGTTCATAGATTCATACATTCCAAGGCCAGAAGGGATCATTGTGATCATCTAGTCTGATCTTCTGCATAACACAGGCCACAGAACTGCCCCCCAAATAATTCCTAGAGTAGCCCTGTTAGAAAAAAACCCCATCCAATCCTCATTTTAAAATAGTCAGGGCTGTAGAATCCACCACAACTCCTCATATACCTTTCCAATGGTCACTCATCCTCACTGCTAAACATTTACACCTCTTTAAGTAGCCCCTCCTCTGAGATCCCCATAGCTGGGGTCAGTCATTATAATTAAGAGGCCATCACACTCAGCTGGGGGATAGCTCTCTGGTCACAGGCAAGGGCGAGTCTGGATTACCTTAAATGGCCAGCTAGTCTGTGAAAAAGAGTCTTCTGGATAGGGCACTGGACAGGAACTTAGGTGGGTCCAATTCCTTGATTGCACTACCTAAATTGACCTTAGGCAAGTGACGTCATTGCCCCGTGACTACATAAAGTGGGGATAATAATTCTTCCTTTCTCTCATCCTTTGACTGTTTAGATTACAAGTTCTTTGGGACAGTTTCTGTCTCTTGACATTTGTTTGCATGGTGCCTGGTACAATGGGACCTCATTTTTGGGTGGAGTCTCTAGGAGCGTATAATAAATCATAACACACACTGCTTCATTGTAAAGCAACTGATTGATCTCTAGGGTGAGTTTCCAACTTTGCTTACATTTGAACCAGTCACCTGAGACATTCTCATTTTCCCCTTAGTAAAGCAGATGTTTGGGCATTTTTGTTCTCACCCCTCCCCCCACCATAAGATCACCAGATGAGTGGCTGACCCAGGAAAACAAATTGCACATCTTCAAGTCGCTGGCTTTCAGAGGAGGCCATCTGCTCCAAACTGAAAGAGAAATGGCAGAGCCTCTTGCTGGAAATTAATAAATTGATTCAGACATAGTTGGGAAATCAGAAGTGCGGTTGGGAGACATTTCTTTATGACCCCATCTGGAGATCACCTTCTGCCCGAAGCCATGAAGATTGTAGAAGCAGGATGGATGAAAATACCAGGGGATATATTGTGTGGAAAATTCTTCCCTGGCCAGGGAATGAGCTAGATGATCTACAAAATGGATGTTTTGTATCTCTAATTTCTCTGAACCGATGATTGATAGTTCTTGTAATCTCACCCCAGCTAGTGTCACACTGATGCAAATCTTACCCGTGTGTGTGTCTAATCCGCTCTTGAAACTTGCTAAAGCTATTTGCCTCAATCTTTTAAAATAGGTCAAAACAAAACTGCAGAGAGGATTGATTTTTTTTTTAAAGTCCACTCTTCGGTCTATTTCATGTGTGTACGTGCCTCCTGCAGCCACGGTATTGGAATGCTGCACCACCTGTCTGAGGTCTGGAAGTGCTGATCTCCCTGGTTCACACAGGAGAACTGAGGCACAGTGGCTTGCCCAAAGTCTCACAGGAAGTCCATGGAAGGGCAGGGAATTGAATATGAGTCTCCTGTCTTCCCGGCTAGGGACCCTACCCACCTGTTCAATGTTAATTCAGATGACAAGTGAGGAAGGGCTGTTGGCAAATGGGGCTTCAGTTCATAACCCTAAGTCTCTAGAAGAACACAAGGAGAATGTAGGTGATCTGCCATACAGTGCACACCTGTATTTTGTCTAGTCTGCATTAGATTGTAAACTCTTTGGGGCAGGGAACCATGTCTTAGTCTGTCAAGTACATTCACAGGCTAGCATAAATAGTTTATGCTAATAAATAGCTCCTGTTAGCAGTAGCCCCTTCCCTTCTGGTCCACACCCTGCCCTCTTGGTACGGTGAGAGAGTCGGCATTCCCTTCGAATTCACCTGGGGAAGCCATTCCATGACACACTCCCACTGAGTTCACTGGAAGCAAGATCAAGGCAGTGATGCTCTGGGAAAGGGCGGTTGTTGCAGTCCCAGGAAGCTGTGTAGGAGGAGGTGCGAGCGGGAGTAGGAGGCCAAGGCTGCATGTAGCCCAGCAAAGTTAACAGAGCGAAGAACGGGGGAAGAGGGGTCATATGGACAGTGATGTAGGTGAACCAGAACAGTGATAAGCCTTAAAAGTGACAGTAAGCCACTTAACTGGGATGTAGATGGAGCCAATGAAAAGATTTGGGGCCCAATCGTGATCTCATTCACACAGGTGTAAGTTGGGGAGAGTGAGAGCAGGATCAGGCCCCTGAGGAGGAGACTGACATGCCCCTAGCAGCGGGAGATGGAGGGGGTGCAGTAATTGCATTTTGGAAAGACAGGTGGGAAGGGAAGTGTGAGACAGGGGCTAGCAAGGAAGAGGTTGTAATAGCCCAGGCAACAGTTCATGGCATGAGGCAGTGGGGATTTCGAGACGAGATCAAGACATGCTGAAGAGAGTGAATGTTAAATTGCACTGAACTTACTTTGGCATCAGAGTGTCTGACTGCTCTGCCCGGCGACCTTTGCCCTGTCTCCCCTGAGACTATCCCAGTGAACGCAGCTGTGAATAAACACGGAACGCCACAGCCTCAGCTCTCCACTCAGTTTTCATTCAGCCAACGCTCCCAGGGATGTCAGTGGGAGTGTTGTCTGAGCAGAGGTAATGAGTTGAGCGGGTATGAGGGGGGAAATGTGGGTCACATGACCCCTCCCCCCAGATTTCTGTCCGGGTTTATATTTGCATTTATTCATTTATTCATTTATTTTGCAGGGGGCGGGTTCAAAATTGTGCCCCGTCCTGCTCTCAACCATTACACATCACCTCTGTGTCTGAGCAAGGCCAGGGTGGTTTGCACAGGTACCCACTGCATCCCCGAGGGCAGGTAGATGATAGCGGACAGGATGCTGTTAACAGGTAGATCGGAGTGTTGGAAAATCCTGGGCACAGTGGTATTAATCCAATTGGATAACACTAGAGATGTAACGGGGGAAGGGGCGGGGTGGAGTGATGTCTCCTCTATCTGAGATAAAGGCCCCCATCTTGGGGAGCTAAGTAACACATAAGTTTCCGACATATCTCTAGGAAGGAGTGGAGGGTGGGGGCAACAGCCAAAAAATTCCCCTGGAGCAAAGGGAATTCAGCAGACATTGTCCGCTGGGTGGCCCTCTCTGTATCGAATTGCTTGCTGATGGTCTAGCTCTGCCAAGCCGTGATTCATTGCTGGCTCAAATTGGGGTGAGGCCTTTTATCTTAACCTTAAAGAAGCTTATTTGTCCCACCCTCATTAAGATCCGGGTTTTCCTGCTGTGGGTAGGTGTTGGGAGGCACCGTGACATTTCCGCAAAGAAAGCAGGTTCCCCTTGGTTCCAGAAACCTTCAGAAAAATGAAGGAAACAAAGATATGGAGCCCAGAGTCATCTATGTTAGGATTTTCTAGAACCCCAAGCACCATAGGATCTAACCCCTAAACAGATAGTTAAGCCCCTCAGACTATGATCCAAAATGGGCTCCATACCTGGACTTTATTCTTCAGCTATCCCAGTTTCTAGGAGTACACCTAGGTTTTGTTTCCTCTTTCCCCTGCCCACGCTAGTGTTGTCTTTTCATCTCTTATGGCAGGAATTCTTTAGTGAATAAGTGGGCCCCAAAGCGTGTCCTGAAGCTGGGAGAAGGTGGTTCTGGCTATTGTAGCTACCTTGGCATTCCAGGGACGTTCTTGGCTTTCCTGAAAACTGAGGGGGCTCGGTACCTCCTAGGGTGGGGCCCTGAATCAGACACAGCGTACACCCTGATATATAGTACACCTTCTGAAGGTTTATTCTTGAGCTGTCTTTGGAGTGTCACTAGTAAGTTTCATGTGCCTAACAACCTATTAAAAAGTGAATGCTGCCTGTTGCTCACTGTCATCTCATGATGTTATGAGCCCACGTACACTCCCAGACATGTGTCCACTATTAATTCTTTACTAACAACAACACATTATGTGCCAGGTCCTTAGAGGTACTAGCTAGCCTTGTAGATGCATTGACTTCCGCCGCGCTATGCCTGTTCCACCAGGAGACAATCTGACTCTACATGGCCAAAGACCTTTTCTTTCTAAAGGATCCTCAGTCACATAAACCATAAAAAAATGGATCATTACACGAGTGACTGACATGCAGCCACCTCTGAGGCAGAGCATGATAGCTGCTGAACACGACACAATAAGATAACAAAACAGTTTAGGACAGGAAGTGAAGCCAACTGTACCCAAATTTCAGGGTGAACGCTAGGAAATAGATACACCTGAAAATTTGCATGAATGTCCCCACTTCTTCAAAAAGTGCTCTGGGATCTTTAATGACATCCATCACTATTTAATATGTGTACCACAGCAGTGCCATGATTGGGGGTGCATTGTGCTAGGCACTGTGCAAATACATAGTAAGATGCATTGTCGGCCCGCAAGAGCTTACAGTGTAAGTAGACAAGACAAACACAGGGTGGGAGATGAGGTGCTGAATTGGCCAAGCCTTTTTTTGGCACACCAGGACTGACAAGCAATGGTTGCAGCTGGACGCACCTCACCAACGATTAAAATCAGAGGAGGCAGAACAGAGAAACATGGAGGGGATGATGGCACCTACCCCCTAATCACTTTCTATTTAACTATTCCTGTTGACTTAGTTTGCTTTGTGGAGCAGCCCCTCCAGCGTAAAAAAAAAATCCTGCCAGCAGCGAAAATAAACCCGACAAATTAAAATTCACCCAGAAAAAAGATCGACATTCTGTGCAGAAATAAGTGACAGCAGAACTGGCCGGGCATGAATTACAACCTCACTTGGCAGAAAAACAGGGAGCAGGATATCAATCAAAAACAGAGGAACCGTGCCCCTTGGATTTGAACCTTCTGACATGACTAGTGCCCGAGACCAAGCTAGGCACGCAGCCTCTCTGCCAGTAACGCGTGCCCGTTGAATAAAGCTTATATCTGTGGGCTAATGGCTCGAAATTGCTCACAGATTTAATAAAAGCTTTGGGGGAAAAAAGAGAAAATAATAGTCATTTAGGTAAATGATAGGACTGTGAACAGGACAAAGGCATTTTAATATGGATGTGTTGCCATCAATGGTGGCATGTGTTTTCCACTGTAATTAGACATTTCTAGGAAGGCAACACAAAGCCAGCTGTTTGGCCTATTGTGTGAGCCTCAATTCTCAGAGTCCCAATCGCGAGGCCTAGGCATAAAAACCACAACAATGGTCCAAAGAAAGGCTTTCTTATTTGAAATATGAAAACACACAAACATACACAACGCAAAATATACTGCCGGGTGATAGACTAGCAATTACACAATGGGCTGATTATGTAGCATTAGCAATAAGGGATTTAATGGCTAGACTGCTGCCAGATGGGCAAGGTACAGCCCGTTATGATGCATATGTTGTACAGTTGAATGAACCAGATCCATTCAGGTGGAACACACCTGTTGCTGAATGCACCAGGCACATGGTGAAGGAACACTCTAGTTTTGCTAGTGAATGTACCAGGTTAGTTTGTGCAAAACACCCCTGCTGTGCTGAATGTACAGTCCTGGCCCTTTCAAATTCCTCACCGTCTGCAATAGATTTCCACCCTGCAGCCTCAATTCCATTGACTACCACTGAGTTCCTGTAAAAAAGATGCTCCCTCTCCCAGGACAGTTGGAATTTTAAATGGATACCAGGTGTGTTCAGGTTTGATGCACCTTGGAGATAGTACATGTGGGGCCAGGTGCTCCGCTGATGTATTGGCAGAGTTACACTGATTTACACCCGCTGAGGGGCTTGGCCCCTCCATGCTTCTGAATGTCTTCGATACAACCAGGTAGAACAAGCCTGCTATGTGTCAGGTATGTCTGGGTAATAAAGACTTGACTATATTTCTGTGTATAGTGGGGATACCCAGGTAGATTACAGCTATTGTCTCACTGAATGTGCAAGGTACATCCAGGCAGAATCTACCTGCTGCAGTGCTGTTGATGATGCCAGGCATGTCTGGGAAGAACCCTCTTTCTGTGCTGCTGAATGTGCCAGGTCCATAGAACGTGCCTCCTAGGCTGCTGGGCATATCTGGTTCCTCCTACCATATCACTGATTTCATTGCAGCACTGGTAGCAGCGGAAATGCCATGGAATCACTGCCGGAAGGTCCGGCAAGGAAAGGGTTAAAATATTTTCAACCAATTCACTTCATAAGACAAGGTTTGCTGATCTCAAAATACAGGCACTAAATTAAAGTCATTCTTTCTTAAGAGGCCTTGTAGAGATCAGTGGCCAAGCTCTGATCTCACCCTGTTTTTACACTGGTGTAACTCCATTGTCTTCAGTGGAGGGACTCCCTGAGTGTCATTAGTTTAAGAGAAATCAGAATCAGGCCCCTCTTTTTTGTTTTCGCTAGTGCTGAATACTAAAGAGTGTGTAATTAGTATCACAGAGTGTAATTAGTAATGCGGTGAATGTATCTCCCCCGCAATTATCTTTAGTGAGGACCAGAGGGAAGCAAAGGAGATTTGGCAGAGTAGGGAGATGGTTTTGCCCTCTTTCCCATAAAATACAGGGCATGTACTTTGAAAGGAACATATAATGGATAACAATGATCCTTGCCAGTAGGTTGCATGGATGGATGGATGATCATCATGCACGCCTATCAGAAAGACCATGGGGCCTCTTCTCTCCATTTTTTCTTTCTGTGCATTTCATGTGTGGCATGCAGCTAGTTTATCCTCAGTAGGAAATAGGATGCTAGGATAAAGGTTGCTACTTCTGGGAGTTTATATTATGGAGAAATCTTCCTTCCCCTGTGAAAGTCACCTTACCCCATGCAACACCATGAGATGATACAAAGTTAGGGGGCGTGCCAATACTTTGAAGGATAGAGCTAAATTTCAGAGGGATCTTGATAAACTGGAGAATTGGGCTATAGACAACAACATAAAAATTCAACAAAGACAAATGTACGGTGCTACACTTAGGGAAGAAAAACCCAATGCACAAATACAGAATGGGGGAAAACTGGTGTGGTAACAACACTGCTGAGAAGGGTCTGGGAGTTGTAGTGGTCACAACCGCAACATGCGTCAGCAATGGGATACTGCTGTAAAAAAAGCAAATGGAATTTAACAGAAGCAGAGCATGCAAGTCATGGGAGCTGATAGTACCTCTCTACTTGACACTGGTTAGGCCTCAGCTGGAGAGTACTGTGTCCAGTTTTGGTCACGAATATATAGAAAGGATTTCTAAAAAACTGGAAAGGATCCAGAGGCAAGCAACACAAATGATCAAAGGGATGGAACACAAGGCATATGAGCAAAGGCTGAATGAACTGGGTATGTTTAGCTTGGAAAAGACGAGATTAAGGGGGTATATGATAGTGGTCCTCACATACTCAAAAGGTTGCCATAAAAAGATGGAGAAAAGTTGTTCTCTTCTGCCACAGTGGGCAGGTCAAGAGCCAATGGGTTCAAGCATAGCAGATTTAGATTAAATCTCAGGAAAAACGTTCTCACTGCAAGAACAGTAGGACAACAGTAGGCTTAGGGAGGTTGTGGAACCTTCTTTACTGAAGGTTTTCAAAAGGAGGCTGGATAGCCATCTGTCTGGGATGGTTTAGCTACAACAAATCCTGCATCTTGGCAAGGGGTTAGACTGGATGACCCTTTCGATCCCTTCTAATCCTACAGTTCTATGATTCTAAGTCATCACACAATGTTGTGATGTCATGTCATGAGGACCTCTGATGGGACATAAAACTGAGGTCCTGGCTACTTGTGATCCTTCAAGAGTCTATGGCATGTTTGAAGGTGTACAGATGTGAACCTCAGTGTCCAGCACAAATTAAATTCTGCTCATCTAAAGTTCTCCATTGAATTCCATAGCCATAAACC
This sequence comes from Sternotherus odoratus, assembly GCA_032164245.1. Classification (NCBI taxonomy): domain Eukaryota; kingdom Metazoa; phylum Chordata; order Testudines; family Kinosternidae; genus Sternotherus; species Sternotherus odoratus. The sequence goes on from JAVMKO010000003.1 coordinate 123,238,654, forward strand.
AGGGCTTAATTTGTCCCATTGTTCTGAATTCTCTTAGTATAAGTGACAGCTCAATGTAACAGCAAAGAAAAAGGGTGATGGTGTGAGGAATTCTTGTTAGCAACGGGAACCTGTAGACGAGTATACTTCAACAGGCAGAGTTAACTGACCTGTCAAAGTAACCTCCTGAAGAGCAGGTTTGACTGATTTTTGTGCCTGGCCTGCTACATGTTGATGAACATGCTCCAAGACTGTCTTGTCATGTTTTGGAGTAGGATCTCCTGTGACAATGCATTAACAATAGATGGAATTATACAAGTTATGCTGGGTGACTGACAACACAATGTGGCTGCAAGTGAAGCTAGCTGATCAAGAGTTAAAAGGTCCCAGGGGTGAAGTGCATGGGGCATGTGGGTGATTCATATGTATCTGCCTAGTCGTGTATCACTGCTCGTATTCCAGCAGTCAGACAAACTAGGGAACACATTTACTGTTCCCTTTCAGCCTTTTTATAACTATTCTTGCTTCACTCACTTTCTCTCTTTCTCTCTCCCAAGGAGGTCAGCGGGGAGAAAAACTCCAGCCAGCCACTTATTGTAGTTTGAAGACTGACTTCCCTGTTTTTCTTTAAAACAAGAATGAAAAAAAAAACCCCTATATATTTCATGTTCTGAAACGTTGTTGTACTAGCCGTTAGAAAGAGAACGGAAAGTTGGAATGGGGGTGGGAGGTTCTCCTTAGCACAAGGAGGCCATACTGCATAGCTCTTAAAAGAGGCAATGGCTTAGCTGGCAGGGAACATAGCCCTCTACTGGTGACATTAAACTATGCCACACTGTTCAAATTCCTTCATCTGCAGATATAATCCCTGTGCTGAATTTTGAGCCCATTAAGTCATTGCACTTCTGCTTAAGAGTGACAAATAGAAGACAAATTTCAGTTCTCAAATTCAACCCTCCATCACTGATAATTCTTAAAAATAGTATTGGATTTTTTTCCTTAAATGATATACTCTAGTCTAGTTCAAGCAAGAATTATTTCAGGGAAATTCTATGGCCTGTGTTATGCAGGAGTCAGCCAGACCAGATAATCACAGAGGTCCTTTAGAATTTATAAATCTGTGAATCTATTTAACTGAAATAGCTGTCTTTATCTACATGGGAAAGTTTTACCAGTTATATTGCTATAGGTGTACAGGTATAGTTTTATTGGTGTCTGTGTCCCCCTCCCCTGTTATTCTGGTATAAGAGTAGATAAGAATAGATTTTTTTAAATTTAGTTTAAATCCCTTCCATAAGCTAAATGGCAAAAAGGCCCTCTTCTACTGGAATAAGCATCCCCACGCAGGGGGATTATACCTGTGTAATTCACACCTTAGTGCATACTGAAAAAAAACCTTCCCCATGTAGACAAGGCACAACTGGATTAAGAAGAAGGGAATTTATTCTTCCCTGGGGTGGACTGGGGGATGACTTTTGCTCCTGAGACAAAAATGGGTGTGGAGGTTTTAGACAGCAGGGAGAATGGGCTTTTAAAGGAACACAGACCCAGCTCACAACTGAAAGGCTACAGGTGTACCACCCCAGGACCCTATGCCAACCTGCCAAAAAATAGGACCAGAGAGGACTTGGTCTTATAAGAATGGAAGGTGTGTCCCTCATTTCCTATATTTTAGAATGAAATAGCCGTATTTATCTTAACTTTTAGTCTCTAGCCTAGATAGGAGTAGATGTGTGCTAAGTTTGTTTAGTCATTTTTCTCTTTGCTTTTGAATTCTTTAGAGAAAACAACTTGTTTTTCAAAGAGACCTGATGGTTTTCTGCAGCATTCAAACCATCCTCTGTCTTTGTGGAGAGTTAACCCAAGCAGGTGGCCTCCCACTAAGGTGCCTGAAAAGTTAAGGTTATCTGTGGACCTAGGCACCTACTCTTGCTCCGGTCTAGGGGGGACCGGGACTGTGGAATCCACTCAAAGGAAGAGTGACTTGCAACAGGTGAACGTGGGCAGTTCACCAGAGGTCAACCAAGATATCCAGGGGCAGCAAGTAGCACAGAAGCCTTAAAAGTCACACCAAGGTACATGACTCAACTGACCTTCCTTCTCCAGTATGTCAGACAACGTTCCCCCCTTCATATTCCTCCTCAAAGCTCACTTCTTTTCTCTACCATTCTGCTACTAACCTGCCTCCCTCTTATTGCCCTATGGAAAAGTCCTCTAGGATTAATAGAGGATTACAACCTTCCTAGTAGGATTTTTAAAATAATCCTATACCATTTTTTTAGCAGGGAATATACAAGTCTCCACTCCATTTGGCAGATTCTTAAAAGTACTTTCTGTGGAACTCTTTTTTAATTTCAAGAGAATTCTGCTGCCTTCAACCCTGTGAAGTCCTATAGCGCTTCCCCATACAAGGTACTTCTGTAACCACTATGATAAGTTTATAATATAAAAAATGGGAAAGGACAAAGGCTGCTGGCATTCCACTCCATAATTAATTGGGTTTTTTTCATTATTTGATTCACTAGGGGGCATTCTGAGCTAATATTGGATCCAGGCCTCAACAGAGCCCTAGAGTGTGGCAGCAGTAGTGTCATCTTTCAGATGAGATGTATTAGACTGAGATGCTAACCACGTGTGACCATGAAAGATCCCATGGCAATCTCCGCAAAGGTAGCTATAGGCACCCCGGAGGCCTGGCCAAATTCCAGTTTAGTAGTTACTTTTTCCCTGCCAAAATTTCCCTGGCAATTCAACTGGAAAGTTGCTCTCAATTGCCCAATCTAACCTGTGGTATTGTGCTGTTCTGCATGGTTGACCAACGGCCATGTTCTGCCCCAGAGGTAGCTGCATTTCAGTGGCGGATAAAGTGATCCCTCCAAATAGGGCTGGAATTTGGTCTAAGCACCCTAGTTCATTAGAGATGGAATGAAAGAGCTACCGAGCCACTGGAGCCCCCATGTGCAGGTATCCAGAATTCCTTCTTGGGGCTCCTAGGTAGTGTACACTGGCAGGCCCCCTGCATTACTTTTCAAGAGGGTGCATGCCCCTTCCCACAATGCTTGGGATGGGGGAGGAAAGAGCGAGGGGGGGGGGAGAGAGAGAAGCAGGGGGCTCGCCTCATCTCTCCTTTAGGTACCTATTGTACATATCGCTTTTTCCTCCCTCCCTCCCCGCATCCGGATTCTAGACAGCTCCCAACACAGTGGCACAAAAGGTTCCTTGCATTCTTCCCCCACGTGTACATGGGTGGCCAAAGTGTCACACATAAGGCTAGAGCAGGGGTGGGCAAACGTTTTGGCCTGAGGGTCACATCTGGGTATGGAAATTTTATGGCGGGCCATGAATGCTCCTGAAACTAGGGTTGGGGTGCAGGAGGGAGGGAGGGCTCTGGCCCTAGGCCAGGAATTAGGAGTTCAGGTTGTGAGAGTGGTTCCGGACTGGGGCAGGGGGTTGGGGTGTGAGAGAGGGATCAGGGCTGGGGTAGGAGGTTAGGGTGTTGGAGGAGATCAGGGCTGAAGGCTCCGGGTGGCACTTACTTCAAGCAGCTCTTGGAAGCAGCGGCATGTCCCCCTTCCAGCTCTTATGTGGAGGTGTGGCCAGGCAGCTTTGCTGCATGCTGCCCTGTCCGCAGGCACCACCCCTGCAGCTCCCATTACCCACAGTTCCCAGCCAATGGGAGCTGCAGGGGTGGCGCTTGGGGACACATCCTGCTGCTTCCAGGAGCTTTAGCACATGCGTTCGGAGCGGCCTCCAACCCCGCTCCCTGGCTGGAGCACAGGAGTAGGGCAAGCGCCAGACTCCACTCCTCACACCCCAGCGAGAACTTGAGGGCCAGATTAAACAGGCTGGAGGGGCAAATGTGGCCCCTGGGTCATAGTTTGCCCACCCCTGGGCTAGATCCTGCACTTGGGTCTGTCCAGATGTATCAGCAGTCAGCCCATAGTTATCAAATCAATTTAAGCCTGTAACAGTTGCAGAGACGATACAAAATGACAGGTGATATCTGTGTAGGTTATTGGTTATTATTATTAGGGGGAGAAGGATGACAGATAGTTCTCTGTCTTTTCCTTGTTAATTTCCACTCTGCTATGGCTCTCAGATATCTGAGCCTTTCAGTGGAGAGTTTTTGGCTTCACTCCCCACTGATTGTTGATCTAATTAGCTTCTAAACCCCATCCTGGTCACAGCTCAGCCAAGGGAGCCAGGGGCTTGAAGAGCTGGAGATAATGATGAAAGCTGCATTGTCACTGAGAGCGGGAACTCCCAGGTGTCCTTAGGAGCACTGGAGTTCAGTCTGGCTCTGCTCCCTTCAGACAGGGCCTTCCTCAAGGAGGATTCAGTTGTCTTTATCTGGACAAAGAAGCTTTTCTCCTCGTGACAAAAGCAACATCTGCCACAGCATGTCTTATTAAGGGCACAGCTTCCAGTCAAAGAAGACCTGTATTTGTGAATAGGGGTTGTCATGGTGCTGTATGCACTACCTGGAAACCAGAATTGCGGAGGATTTATTGTATCTAAAACGGACAAGAACTCACACATTCTCTCATTACTTGTTGTCAGTAACTCAACCTGGGCTTGCAGGTTGGAAGAGGAATACCTTTAAACTCAGAAGCCTGCTGTTGTTTATGATCAATTACCATCTACCCTGTGCAATTTGTACACACACTAACAGATAAACACTTATGGCTTCAAAAATCCAGGCTGGTTTGGGTGTTTTTTTCACAGTTCACATTACAGCCATCTTCAGAATCAACAGTATTTAATAAGATGCAAGGAAATGCTCTTTGCTCTAACAACTAAAGCAGCGTTGCCAGAAAAAGAAACACTTCTCCCTCAGACTGTCAAGACAAAAGTCACCTAAGCATAAGTTCATTCGTTTAATGTGTGTGTGTGTGTTTAATTGGCTGATCTGCATTAGTAAGAGAGCTAGTTAAATTGTATTTGCCTAATGCAAAATGCAGCATACTTGACCTTTTCGTTTCTCTTGCATCCCATTGTGAACTAGATCTGTCATTTGCACGTTTATCTGGAAATATGAAAAGTACATCACAAGTGAAGGGATGGCACCTTCATACTTTCTCCCATGCTGCCTTCTATGAATAGGAAAAACTCCCTGAAAAAATACACAAAGCCATTACCTTCTCCTTCTTCATACTCCTCCTTAAGCCTCACATTTACTACGACAGCTATAAATTACCACTGGCTGACAATAGCTAGGCAAGTAGTGAGTTGAGACCACTGCTTACCAGAGGAGAACTCAGTCACTTTATTGTTACCTCATTACTCCCCTAACCCTTATTTGTCTCAGCCAGCTGTTGCATCTTGTCATGTCTAGATGGGAAGCTCTTTGGAGCAAGGACTTATGTTTTCATTGTGTGCCTGTACAGCATTTGGTGCCTGTACAGCATTTGGTGGCCCCTAGTTCTTATATTATGGGAACAAGTAAATAACTTTTCCTTATTCACTTTCTCCACACCACTCATAATTTTATATACCTCTATCATATCCCCCATTAGTCTCCTCTTTTCCAAGCTGAAAAGTCCTAGCCTTTTTAATCTCTCCTCAAACGCCTATTCCAAACCCCTTTTCTGAACCTATTCTAAAGCCAGTATATCTTTTCCCTGATTTGTTGTAGCCAAATTAGCCCCCATCATATTGTATGTATAGTTGGGGTTATTTTTCCAATGTGCATTACTTTACATGGACCATTCTACCTTAAATGGTCCCTTAGAATATTAAACTACCTGAGCTAAATAATCTATTCCACCTTGTATTTAGCTGTGATGCTCCCAGTACCTTTCCCAGACCTGAAAAAGAGCTCTGTGTTGCTTGAAAGCGTGTCTCTCTCACCAACAGAAGTTGGTACAATAAAAGATATCACCTCACCCACCTTATCTTTCTAATGTATATTATTAGCACTGAAAGAACTTTAAACATCTAATTCACTTGTCACTAGTTATGCCATTTCCCTGATGATATGAAGATGATGAGAGTGGTTTAAAGAATCTGAATAGATTAGAATGCTCAGCAAGGACAAGGGAAGGGGGCTGGTCAGTTTCCCTTTCTAGTTCTAGTCAGTTTCACTTTGAGGTTCTCATGAACTAGAACCATCTGATTGTGTTCCCAAGAGTGTAGGGGAATGTTTAATTTTAAAAAATTGCTTTCACAGGAATTAACATTATTTTTAAAACCTCCAAAACATTGCTATTCATAATGCCTTCAGTCAAACCTCTTTTTCTCCTAAATATAGGTACTACATTTCTCAGCAGTCTGTTGCCTTGTCAGAGAGGGTTGTTCTGTCTAAGCTAACTCCATGGTCCCACAGCAATGACAATGAACAATCTGGAAGGTATGGATTGCCACCCTTCAACTAACACAATCTGGAAGATTTCTGCAGGCAGTCCGAAGAGTGAATGTGAATGGAGCAAAGCAGCATTGTTTGTCAGGGAGAAAAACAACCTGTCAAGTTCTCTGTCTGCTGAGAAGGACTAATCTGAAAGCCCCCTGCTAGCATCTTTCAGTGCTGGGGAAAAGCCAGGCAGACGATGCACCTTCTGGTTGGCCTTTCCTCCCTTTGGTCAGTTGATTTGGCATTTTTTGTGTTCTGTTAAACTGTCCCTATACCTGCCCACAGGAGAAAATTCAACAGCCTCAGATTTTAATGTTCGCCAACCCTCATCCTAACCCTCTCAAATCCCTTCCCTTCTCTCAAATGTTTGAAAAAATCTGTTTGAAAACATTTTTTGAAGTCAGGAAAATAGTATAATTTTGATTTTAAGTGAAACCAGACAATGATGAGACCCAGGAGGCTTTATGGTCTGTCTGGGCAGGATCCATTTCTCTCTCATGGCCCTGGGTCTGCGGGTTTAGAGGAACCCTAGTGCTCTCACAGACAGAATAAAGGGGTATCTCTTCCTTGACTGACGTGGCAGTGCTGAGGGTAGCACAGTCATTGAGTGCACTATACCAAGTTCTTTATTCTAATAGTGTTACATGTAAGTGTTACATGTTAATGGAAAGCAGAGTTGTGATGAAGACAGTTGCCAAGACATTGCAGAAATGACCCCCGTTTGCATCAGGAAGCGGGCTGGGCAAAAGGAGATAGGATAACATGGGGTTTAGCTGTGATAAGGCATTCTTGGGGACAGGTATTCAAGACAGGAGATAGGCAGAGCCCCCATTACACAACTCAGCAGCAATGCTATGACTGCAGGCCTTGCCCTCCAATCCCTGATGGGTTAGTAGGTGGGCAGAGAGGAGAAACTGGCTGTGATGGGGCACCCCATAGGGCTTTATGGGGATATGCTTATTAATGTATGTATGACATAACTGGAATATGTTTTATGCTACATATGCCATGTAACATATCTGCTGGATATATTCATCCTATGTGCATGCATGTGTCATTTTTGTGTTCGAAGTTATGAATACTGGCTGTGTACTTGCTTGATTTCTAAGCAGCCCTAGTAAAAACATTTGGGCAGCTTCTTGAGAAAGGAATGTGCAAGTTAAGTGCCCAGTCAAGAAGCATTTAAAAGACAATAGAGCTTGGGAGGCTCCAATCCACATATGAAGTCTACCTGAGGATGTTCAAGCTAGCATGTGAGCAATGGCTACTACCTGCAAGTTCTGAGTCATCCATGGCCATGTGACTTGGCCATGTGACTCCAAATCTCCATTTTGCAAACTGGATTTTATACAAGGGGAGGGTGTCTATCCAGAAGAGAAAAGTTTATACAAGCCCCTGGGAGACCCCTCCATTTTGTCTTCAGCTGGCTAAAAATATAGCCTCTCCACTCCCAAGGATACCTGAAAGAAACTGGAGCAGAGGCAGTAACTACAGGGGGGTATGAGTGATTGCTGGACCCAGACTAGAGGGAGTCTGGTCTGTAAAAGGAAACATCTCTGATGGTGAGGCTTTTATCTACATTCCGTTTTACTTTTTGTACTTAATAAAATCACTTTTTACTTATTAACTAACCTGGAGTATGTATTAGTACCTGGGGAGGCAAACAGCTGTGCATCTCTCTCTCTATCAGTGTTATAGAGGGTGAACAATCTATGAGTTTACCCTGTATAACCTTTATGGAGGATAAAACATTTATTTAGGATTTGGACTCTATTGGGAGTTGAGCATCTGAGTGCCAAAGGCAGGAACACTTCTTTACCTGCTTCCACTTAAGCCTGCAGCTGTTAGGGGATGTGGTTCAGACCTGGGTCTGGGTTTGGAGCAGGCTAGCGGGTCTGGTTCAAAGCAGGCAAGTCTCTGGAGCCCCAAGGTGCCAGGGCAGGAAAGCAGGGGCAAGAGTAATCTTGGCACATCAGTTGGCAGCCCCAAGGGGGTGTCTGTGATCCAACCCATCTGCACCCTCCTCCTTGAGCCTTGGTTGTCTAGAAGCTTGGCAGGAAATGCAGTCCTGACTTCCTGCTACCAGTTCGCCTCCCAATAGACTGTGGGGTTGCCTTTCAAGAAAGCTCTGTGAGGGCTGCAGGAAAGTGCATGTGCTGTAGCTGCAGGGGCATGGCAGGCCAAGAGTCTGAGCCCAGGGCTGGGGGCAGACTCAGGGAGCTGTTTCAGTGGGTGGTTCTTTTGATTCTGCACCACATGTAAGAATCAGCCGCTGCCCAAAGGGAATGAGGTGCTTTAATCCCGAATTAGGAGCCCCAGCTGGAGGGCAGGTCAAGATGGCTTTTGACAGAGGGAGCTAGAGTGACTTTTAGGCATCTGGGATTTATGTTGTACTCCCACTGTTTGATTGCTCTTTGCAATGACACTGAGGTTCTGTACACGCTAATAAAAGCACTGGGATAGGTCTCTGTGTTCGTGATTACAGGGTGAATTCCTCCCACCCCAATGGATCGTAAGAGTCTGGAACAAGCTAGCAGAGGGAAGAGTCTCCATCCCATACATGCCAGGATTACAAATTGTCCACCCTTCTAGAGCAAACCAAAATAAAGAAACAGCACCGGCATGATTGTATGCAGTGATCACTGGAGTCCAATTGTCAGGGATTAAATCTTTTGCAAGTCCATGACTGCAAGAAGATTGTGATTGCCTCCCACTCCTGTCTAGTGGCTGGAAACTTGAGAGAAGCTATTGGGGATATTACTCAATTAGGAAGCTTGGTCAGGTATTAAAAGGCCATTGATTTTATTAGAAGAGCAATAGAGGTTTTGTAAGCACTCCAAGTGAGCTAAACATTTTGTTCTAAGCATGATTTAGGGCCTGTTGTGTGCTGAGTCTGATCCATTTTTGCAGTGGGATTTGGTCCAGATTTTCCTCAATGTCTGAACGCTCCTTTCGGAGAACAGTTTGTAATGGACTAAGCAGCGGCTACCCATAGCTCAACTGGCTCCTGTCACTGGGAGCTACCAGTCCTACTCCAGTGTTCTGTGTATACTGTTACTAGTTATGTGAAGCATACTGTCCTGAGTCATGTTGTCAGGGATTCATAGTGTCTGGGGTATGACTTGGCCTTTGTATGATCTCCTGGGAGTAAGCCCTTTAGTGTGCTGGACCACAAGGATCCACACTTTCCACAAGGGCAGGCCCATGGCCTCAAAAACTCTGAAACTGAGCCTTCAGACTTCAGCAACGCCTGTTTCTCTCCATGACCCTTTGGAGCAAATCCAACTGAACTCAGGGTACGTCTATACTACCCGCCGTATCGATGGGTAGTGTTCAATGTATCGGGGATTGATTTATCGTGTCTCATCTAGATGCGATGAATCGATCCCTGAACACACTCCCCATCGCCTCTGGGACTTCATCTTGGCAAGAGGAGAAGTGGAGACGATGGGGGAGCGGCAGCAGTTGTCTCACGGCTGTGAAGACAGCCAAGTAAACCAACCTAAGATAGTTTGACTTCAGCTATGCTATTTGTGTAGCTGAATTTGCATATCTTAGGGAGACACCCCTTCCCCCTCCCAGTGTAGCCCAGGCCTCAGACTCCTGAGAGAGCGGTTGTCTTTGTAGGGAGCAATGTACTTCAGTAGGCATTTGCCTTGACACTGAGCTTCTTTTTCAGGTTTTAATAGTCAACCGGAATACAGCATCTGGAAATCTTTAGGTTAGCACAAAAGATTAATCATCAGTAAGCTGTTTAAGAGGTCATTAATGGAGGGTTAAGGAAGCTGAGTGAGATTTCCGACTAGTGGGAACAGTCTAGTAGAGGTTTTAAGTGGAGCTGGTTGGGAATTTTCTATCATTTCATTTTGGTTGAGGTGCTCTGTCGCAAGATCGTCTGAGCCCAAAATTGGGATATGCATGCCATATCTCATCCTGCCGCAGTTAGGGAATCCCATTGCCGCAAAGCCTCAAGTATTTCCTGCACATTACCCAGAGTCACAGTCCTTCACAGCAGGAGGCGATTTATGATGAACATCACTGCAACCCCCAAAGCGGACTTTCTGAATTTGCCAGCTTCCACCCAGCCATTGCCACTTGCTTTTCCACTGGGAGGGCAGCTCTCATTCTGGTGTCCTTGCGCTGCAGGGCAGAGGCGAACGCCGTACACAGTTCCAGGAAGGCGGCTATGTGCATCTGAAAGTTCTGCAGCCGCTACTCATCATCCCATGCCTGCATTGAGATGCAATCCCACCACCCAGTGCTCGTTTCCCAAGCCCAGTACTGATGGTCCACCATAAGCAGCTGCTCCATGAATGCCAGCTGCAATCTTGAATTGTTTCTTTCCATTGCACATAGCAGGGAAGGCACCACCGATTCCCTTTCTGTTTTGCAGCTCATGAAATCCAGCCGTGTTATGTTCATAATGCTCATCACCAGGCTGACCAGTAGTTTAGGATCCATTCTTTCAGGCATAGATGACAAGCACATCGTTTACAGGGGCTGTCCAAAACCAGTGCAAAATGAAGTGGGAAGCCCTTGGAATGATGGGACGGAAAGAACTGCATCATGGGGCAGTGAGCATGCCCCATGATGCACTGCGATCCGTTCCCAGATCTCCCAGTACCAGAGGATGGTGAATTGCACTATGGGATAGCTACCCATGATGCAGCGCTGTCTCTGTCGATGCAAGAGCACCGACTGTGGACGCTCTCTGCCGACACAAGGAGCATTGTGCGGATGTGCACAATGGATGTAATTAAAGCGGCTTATGATCCTCGATGTTACTTAAGTCGACTTAACTATGTAGTGTAGATATGGGCTTAGGGTGTGAAGCATTTGAACTGCTGCTGCTATGGATGGTTCATGTTTTGTAACTCCTTTTTTACTCAGTTTTTAAATGTATATCAAGAGTGCCCAGAGCTTTAGATGTGCATCCTTTTGTGCTAAGTTTGTATAAGACTGATATCTAAGTAAATAAAAGAAGAAAATGGAAAATAGAATTGAAATCCCTGAATTTTAACTCTAGCTTTTTTTTTAAAAAAAAAATTTAATCTGAAAATCTTTTTAAAAATCTGAGAAAATGTAGGCTCATTCTTCATTCCATTAGCCCCAAGAGAGATGAAACTGAGACAGAAAATTGGAGCTCCAGCCCTGCCTACCAAGGAACCGCCTGGAATTCAATTTCTTTTCTGCTCCTGAAATTCTGTACAGCAGTAACCATTTAGAATCTTGTGGACATGTTATTTATCTCTGTCCTGCTCAGCATTCATTTAGCAGGCAGTCTGCAAAATGCCACAGTGCTATGGGCTAAGATGACTAGAAAATATGAGTGTTTCCCTTGTCATATTTTCTGGGGATGAATAGTTGTTCTCTTTAAGAAGCGAGCCAAAGTTTATGTTGCTCCAAGATGAACCACCTCCATAATGCTGTGATCCTCGGAGAGCCAGAGGGCTTTGTTTATAGACAAATTACTTTGACTCTGAAGCCTGATAGTTCTCCAACACTGATATTGGCAAGCAAGCGAGGACAGAAACTTCACGATCAGTTCACGATCAATAAAAATATTCCATATAAATTCAAATGGAATGGTAAGCTCTCTCCACAGGCCAAAATACTTGCAACAAATATTGCATTGATTTTGATGTAAAAGTAGGTATGAATATCAGAAACACAGAGATGATAAATACCTGCCTGGGAGAACAGGCAAAAAGCTACACCGTTAAACAGATAAGAGGAACACTTTATTTAGGAGTCAATTAACGGTTCCATTGTGAGTGCACTGATGCAGGTATGTGGCTTTCTGCAATAAATGATGGTGTCCAGCAGTTAAAGGTTGGAATAAGGAAAGAAAGAAAAATGAAATAAAGGGATCACAGCTAGTGATTAAAGCACAGGACAGGGATTCAGGAGATCTATTTTCTACTTCCAACTCAGCTGCTGACTTGATATTTGACTATGGGCAAGTTGTTTCACTTCTATGGGCTTCCCTTTCCACATTTGTTAGTGGGGGGGAAGAACAGTGCTTATTTGTACAAGCACATTAAGGATCATTGAGTCATAGACATTAAGGCCAGAAGGGACCATTATGATCATCTAGTCTGACCTCCTGCACAACTCAGGCCACAATCTCACCCACAGATTTCTACCCCAGATCCCTAAATGTCCCCCTCAAGGATTGAACTCACAACTCTGCATTTAGCAAGCCAATGCTCAAACCACTGAGCTATCCCTCCCCGGGTCAGCCTAGAAATACAGAGTATTAGTAGTAATAGTAAAATTAAGTAGAGGTAGAAAGATAATTTTCATAACAGATAATCTTCTGATCAGTTTTTGCCATAGTATACAGAGAAATGATCAATTGAACAGTGAAAATAAAACAGCGCAAAGCATTAGTCACAAAATGTGTTCATATATTCCCCACAAATCCTAGTGGCCATACTACACGTAGCAGTTGGTGAGAAGGACTCTGAGGAATTAGCATATCATGTTTACTGGTTTGGGTGAGTTGCCTCCTGGCCACCTGACAACTGGTTCAAGGTTCCCACACTTCTCATTCCTCTCGTACTCTGTAAGGGATTCTGTGATCTAGTTGATCCAGGCCTGGTCTATATTTAAAAACTAGATCAACCTAGGTAGTTGCTCAGGCTTGTGAAAATTTTTGCACTCTGAATGGAATAGTTAGGGCAACCTAACCCCTGGTGTAGATGAGGCTAGGTTGACAGAAGAATTCTTCTGTCGACCTAGGTACTACCTCTCAGAGAGGGGGATTAACTATGTCAGTGGAAAAACCCCTTGTCACTATAGGAAGGGTCTCTACTAGGTACTACATTAGCTCAGCTGCAGCACTGTAGGTGTGCTGCACAGCTATAGTGTAGACATACCCTCAGAGTCCAGGGGACCCATTAAATTCCACATGCACCACAGCTAGCAACCTTAGCCCTGGTTTACACTGCAGGGGTGGGTGGGTTTCCGACCTAAAATACGCAACTTCATCTATGAGAATAACGTAGCTGAAGTCGACGTACTTAGATCCACTTACCAAGGTGTCTTCACGGCGCTGAGTCGACTGCTGCCACTCCCCCGTTGACTCTACCTGCACCTTTCATGGCGGTGGAGTACAGGAGTTGGTGAGAGAGCGCTTGGGGATCAATTTATCACGTCTAGACTAGACACGATAAATAGACTCCTGATGGACTGATTGCTACCCATCTATCTGATGGGTAGTGTAGACATACCCATAGGAGAGAGAGGGGGACAAAAACCAAGGAGATGTGTTCCTTAGATAGATTAACCATCTTAATAAAACATTGTCCCTCTGGATCTTTGCTCTCTTTAGTGACTGATAAGGGTCATTAATCTTGTAGGTTCTATTGTTAGAACCCTAGGATAAATTTATTATGACACCTGACTTTGAAATGTACAAGATACTAAAGATTTATCTATCTGAAATTACAGTGATCTCTAATGCTAAGAAGGATGGTGCAATTATCAAATGGTTTTCTGGTTGCAATGTCTAATGATAGGCTTTGGTTTCTTTCTTTCTTTCTTTCTTTTTCTTTCTTTCTTTCTTTCTTTCTTTCTTTCTTTCTTTCTTCGGCACTTATGGGTGTTTTTTCACACCCCCAAGCAATTTTTGATGATATAAGTTGTTGGTAGACATTGCCTTACTTTTCCCATTAGCACTGTTGCTGAAGGCGGCAATGCGACTTTTGTGGTGGAGGGAATATAAATCCAGCTATTTGAGTTTGGATTTTCTGCCATTAGATTTATTAGCCAATCCAAGTGATGATCCACAAGGTTTGGAGCAAACAATTTCCAAAGAACATTTCTATCTAACATTTTAAAAGCAGTGAGAACACCCACCCTCCCCCCGCCCCCAAAAGTATTTACAGCTGGATGAATCTTTTGACCTTTTACTAGAAGCAACACTGGATCTCTGCCTCTCATCTCTTTATCTCTGATTCTGTTCAGTCTGGGATTTTGCAACTAAGAGTTCTCTGAGCTGAGCTCAAGGCTTTTCCCTTTATGTTTATTTCCTGGTACTTTCCCAAAGTCCCATTCACTCCTTATCTGTCAAGATGAGTTCCTTCTATCTTTCATTTGATGACTGTTTAACCCTGTCTGAGTTGACAGCCTCTGCTATTACACAGATGCTGTGAGAGACAGCTATAGTGTGTGGGGTTTTTTAAACTGTAAGCTGTTCGGTTTGGAGTAAGCACACCAAGTACTTACTGCTTTGGGCATTAATGTAAGGTGGATTTGGGAATCCTCCCCACTTTCCCAGTTGCTACAGTGTTCCTCTCTGTCATTGCCAGATTGTTCTCTTCTGGATATTTTCAAGTGTTCTGCTCATTTCCATCATAAAGTTTGTGCTTTTTCATACAATGGTGTGTAGTTCAAGGCTGAATTTAGCACAGGCTTGCAGTGACCTGAGATGCGCACCAAGGATCTTTGAAATTGTATGGGTCATGGATCCCCGTATGAGAAAAGGGAACTTCCTGACGTTCCTATCACAGGCACATGAGGCATGATTCTCTAGTGCCATGCTCATGCTTCTGAGTTATGTGGCAAATTACTCCCATGATATTGATGGGTCCTGCGCTTTCTCTTCTTGTGGAGGAATTCAGGGAGCCTTTTTCTTGCCTCTGAACAGGGTATTAACTGTCCCACAAGTAACCTAGAGGGGAGAAGGGGAGAGGGAGGGACCCGGGCCTGCCCTCTACTCCGGGTCCCAGCCCAGGTGCCCTGAGGATAGCGGTAAACCACTGGGATTAGCTACTCCTTCCCCTGGACTACTTCCCTCTCCTACTCTTCAGCTTGTGGGGGGCTTCCTGCCCTCTCTCTACACAAGCCAGGTGTTCCTTTACTTAAGGCCTGGGTCTTTTTTAGCTCATCACAGCACTTCTTCAAACTCTCTCTGCTCCAACTCCTCCAAACTGCTCTCTGCTCCAACTTCTCCAAACTGTTCTCTGCTCCAACGCCTCCAAACTGTTCTCTGCTCCAACGCCTCCAAACGGCTTTCTGCTCCAATGTCTCCAAATGGCTCTCTGTTCCAACGCCTCCAAACTCCTTCCAAACACCCACACCTGTCTGCCTGAGGCAGGGGTTTTTATTAAGGCCTTAATTGGCAGCAGGTGCTCCTAATTAACCTGCTGCCTGCTTCCCTAGTCTACAGGGAGCCACGCCCTAATGAACCTGGAGCTGATATATCTCCCCTCAAACACTCTGCCACAGCTCCCTGGCCTTCCTCTATCACAGTTAGTAGAATATTACTTTCATCTTGCTCAGGTATAAATGATTGCACAAGGTTCCAGGCAGTGGATCTGTCTTATGTAGGTATTTATCTGGCTCTCATCACCATAGCTAAGCCTAAGCATCACTGGATTTTATCCTCGCTACACATCTGTGAAGTAGGCAGGTATTATCTCCATTTTACAGATAAGGAATTGAGTCACCAGACAGATTAACTGACTTGGGCAGGGTCACTCGGGGAGTTTGTGGCCAAGTTGGGAATTTAACTGTCTAAATCTAGTAAGACCCAATAGACTACCCCAAGGAGAGCCAGGCCCATAGTCTCTTCACTATGGCAGAGCTCTTATCACCTTTAACGAAGATGGTAAGGTTAATTAGGATACAATGATGGTATTGGGTAGGGTTGTCTGTGCTCCTCCTGCATTTGGTAATTCCTCTTCCTGTGTTTCAGGAACTGGCTTTGATGTTCATAAGTGACTCCTGAAGTAGGTCCATTTGTCTGATGCCCTGCCTTGCTCAGGCCTTGAGGTGTTAATACTTACTGAGGAGCGGCCAGGGCTTTCCTACACACCTTTACTCGATTTTCATATGATGGCTGATTTCACACAGTCACCTCAGTTATCTGTCGAGGCAGGAACTGATTGGAATCTCTCCAATTAGTCCATTAGCATTTCAGTTCCAGGAGCTCTCACTATCAACATTATACAATTTTCTTATTATAAGTCAACATATTGTATCTGAGTCAATTTTGTGTGTGTTTGTGAATGAAGTAGTGTTGATCAGTGAACTAGAATCTGAGCTGAAAGTTACATAACAACCTTTCCATGACTGACAATTGTAAGCTGCCTATCCTCACACGTTCCTATATTTTCCTATCTCTGAGCTCAAACCACGATCCCTTATCCTTTTCTTTCAGTAACCCTTTAAGAGAGTCCCAATCCATCTCTCAGGGATTCTTGATTTTCCTGGCTGACTCCATCCTGCTCTGGTGTCTGATCTAATTATCACTTATCACTCCCTTGTGTAGGCTTAATATCTTGTGTTGTCAAACGTATCACATCTTGTGTTATATTTTAATCTATTTGTTAACCCCACTCCTCCATTTTATTAAATCTAATTTTATACTTAGATCCTTTCCAGCCTTTCTTGACAATGAATGACTGTTTTAAGAACACCTTTTAGGCCTGAAGATTTGAAACATCATTTTTTACTTATTTTTATAAAAAGCTTCTTCTGATAATTTTTGGCATTTTGTCATATTTTGTAACCATCAAGTGTATCTAAGGCTGATAAACTAATTATCTCTTGCCCTTCTCTGTCTAACATAAAAGGATTAAATTGATCACACGCAGTTAGAGTTGGCATTAAACATACAGACACGTTCCCTTTTAAGGAGAAAGATAGAAGTCAGTGGCTTTTATTAAAGGGTTTTCTCTGCACATTAGAATCTTCTCTTACTTTTAGAAGTGTTGTGAGTAATTTTGCTTATTTATGTTTCATTTAAAATGGTTTCATATTCTTCAGAAGAAGACTGACATATTAGGGCTCGGTTTTATAACACTCACTCGCATGAATAATCAATCCCTAGTGAGCTCAATGGGGCTATTATTATACAACAGTGTTGGAGCTGTGAGGAGAAAGGTAATTACATTTAATGGAGGATTTCAATATTTCAAAATGTGGTTTAGTTTGGTTTAAGTCTCCACAGCAAGGATAAGCTTTAGGGTCCTGGCTAGCTGTCCCAGAGCTGCATACCCTGAGAGCTCTGGGGTCTGAAGCTCCAGGGGGAATCTCCATATTGGATGGTAGGGAAGCCAGAGGCCCTGGAAGCCTGGGCTCCCCATCAGCCCACTATGCAGGCAGCAGAGCAGCTAGGTGGTGAGGTAGTAGGAAACTAGGCAGTTTGCCTCAGAAAACTTCCTGGCAGGTAGGATTTGAAAGCTGCCTGGCTTCTGAATGTTTCACTTTTGACAAATTGGCAAATTCCAATGAAAAACAGTTTCATCAGAACCTTTCCAACCAGCACTAAACATTACAGATGTGCCTGGCCCTACAAAGTCAAATGGATACGTGCTCCTGCCCTGAAGAGCTTGCACACTTAAGGCCTGATCCTGCAAATGCTTTCAGCCAAGGGCAGTGCTTACTACTGTGGGAACTCTCATTAGCTTTAAACACCGTTCTCAGTAGTACGTCTTGGCAAGGTCCAGTGGTAAATTGTAACTACTTAAGTAAGGATCATACAGTCAGAGAAACATAGGGCTATATGGGTTTTCCAGAGGGCATCTAGTCTGTCTCCCCATGCTGACCTAGACCCTCCCTGCCAGGTGTTTGTTTAACCTGTTCTTTAAAACCTCCAGTGATGCAGATTCCACAGCCCCTGAATAATTTGATCCTTCAGCCCTTGGTTTTCATAGAATCACCACTGAAATGTTCAAAAGGTTCATGTTCCTTAATAGATGGGCATATTGCTGCTTATTAATGAAGTTGGCCCAAGTCACAACAGATAGCTCCGGATTTGGATTCTGAATTTTCCAAAGAAAAAAGGGTGGTTAGAGGCCCTGTACAGAGAGATCCGCCATCAATGATATTCTAAAGCAATTCGGATCACAATGTGAGTCTAACTTAAAAAGGCACTTCAAGCAGCACCGTGCCCCCTAACACCATGCTGGGGTAGTTTGGGACTTATGTGGAAGAGTTCTACCTACTGAATCAAAACCTCATCGCCTCTGGTAGCACCTTATTTTCCCTTGGAGGTCTCACAACCCTGCTTAGCTTTTGAGATCTGAAGATATTACAACCAGAGGTGGTAGGGCTGCCGGACAATGGAAAAATGACCATCACCCAATACACATCAAAGGCAAATCAGCAAGTTATCCACATCTAGACAGGTCAGATTTCCCAGGGTGGGTAAATATTTGTATCTGTCAGTGCTCTGCTGCCATTCGGACGCTGTGTCTGTGTATTGCAGTGAATGACATTTGATTTAGAAACAGCTTGAGTGGAAACCAGGGTGATTCACCTGCAGGGCTTGTGCAGCACTTTTACATAGTGAAATCAGTATGAAATCACAGTCGCAAAGGGGCTGTTTCCTCCTTAGATCTCCTTGTGCCCATTGAAAGCAATAAATGATGCCCACCCCAGCTAAAGTTTGAGACTCATGAAAGGACACTCTGGGAGAGGCATGGCTAAACCATCAGTCACAGTGTCCAAGGCATAACCTGGGTTTCTATGTGAAAGATTGTTTGGATATAGAGTTTGCAGCACCCAATAAGCTAGTGCTCCATCTCAGACAGTTGATTATGGTTCTATAATCGAGATATTTTCAATTTGATTGTATTCTGTTGGTTAAGTGATGCAGTGTTGCCAACTCTTGCAATTTATCTTGACCCTCGCAATATCTGCAGCATTTCTTAAAGTCCCAGCTACTAGATTTGTGTGATGAGAGGAAAACTTCAGCATTTACTTAAAAAAATAGTACATTTGTGGCCTTCATGGTTATAGGGAAAAAGCTTGAAAACATGACCCGACTGCACCCTGGAGACTCAGAAGCCAGATAGCCAATGACACACCCACCAACATTTTTGTTGGTTTTGATTTTTAAAATCCTGTGATTTTTTTTTAGATAATCCCATTAATTTTTAGGCCTGATTCATAATTTTTAAACAATTGGGGTTAGCAATATTGATGTTGTCTAAATGCCCAGTGCTATGCAACATAGAGACAGCAAGAGGGTCCCTATTCTGAAAGAACATAAGATTGAGCAGACAGGGTCATGTCAATAGTCTATCTAGGCCGGCATCCTGTCATCTGACAGAGGCCAATGCCAGATGCTTCAAAGGGAATGAACAGAGTAGGGCAATTATCAAGTGATCTATGCAGGGCCAGCGACAGAAATTTGGGGGCCCCCTACTCTGATCGTTTGGGGGCCCCCCAGCTGACAGCGGCTGGGGGGGGGAAGCCCAGCCGGGGGGGCCCAGCCGGCGCTGCCCCCCCCCCCAGCTGACAGCAGCTTGCGGCAGTGCGAGCCCGGGAGCGGCGTGAGCCGCCCTTGCTTTCTCCTCCCCCGTGCCCTTTCTCCCCCCCCCCCCCCGCGCCCTTTCTCCCCTGGACCCGGCGGGGGAAGTCCTACCATGCTGCGGAGCCTCCCCCCACACTTTCTCCCCTGGACTGCGCTGCTGCCGCCGGCCGGGCTCACCGCTCCTGCCGGGGACACGCGCGCTCGTCCAGAGGAGAGCCGCGCCGCCTCCCCACCCCTTCCCCGCTCTCCAGGCCTGGCGACAAGGGGGGACGACTACGGGTACAGCTGTGTACCGGGACCTCCTTAAAGTCCGGGGCCCGGTACAGCTGTACCCGTAGTACCCCCCTGTCGCCGGCCCTGGATCTATGCCCTGTCAGTTAGTCCCACTATCTGGCAGTCATATACGTAGGGACAGCCGGAGCATGACGTTGCATCACTGACCATCTTGGCTAATAGCCATTTATGGATTTATCTTCCATTAACTTATCTAATTCTGGGAGAACTACTGGCTGAGAATTAAACCTCCTCCCCAATGCAGTCTATTACATTATGCAACTAGTTTAGATTACTTTTGTTTCAGGTTAAAGGAAACAGCAAAAAAAAGAAATCCACCAGCCACGATTGCTACTTTGATTGCTATTATATTTTTTTTTCAAGTCAGTTGTGCCAGTTCCTTCTCCAGTTATACTGATTGCCTTGTGCAAAATGTTGACAAATTTTCAAAAGTGACTAGTGATTTTGCATACCTCCATGTTGGCTGTTTAACTGGTGATGCCTTAAAAGGATTAGGTTTTCAGGAGGTAGATGCACACTACTTTTTGAAGATCATCCTCCTTTAAGATGTCTTAAACTGAGCTCCCAAAAATGAAGAAATGAAAAATCACCAAGAGAGTTGGTTGAAATGTTTTTGATGGAACATTTTTTTTCCCCATCAGACCATACTATGTCATCAAAACTGACATTTTCCATGGGACCATGTCAATTTAAATGAAATTTTCAAAGGGAAAAACTCAAACCATTTCATTTTGATTCTCTTTTGGACAATATGAAAATGATTTGTTTTGAATTTACCATTTCTATTCACTTTGTTTTGACTTTTATATTATAATAAAATTAATTGAAGTAGCCCAAACTTTCTAACGATAGTTAAGTACTGGAACAGACTTCCAAAGGAAGTTGTGGAATCTCCATCACTGGAGGTTTTTAAAAAAAAGTTTAGAGAAACACCTGTCAGGGATGGTCTACGTTTACTTGGTCCTGCTTCAGCAAAAGGGACTGGATTTGATGACTTCTGAATGTTCCTTCCAGATCAGTCCTGGGGCCAGTTTTGTTCAATATCTTCATTAATGATCTGGAGGATGGTGTGGATTACATCCTCAGCAAGTTTGCAGATGACACTAAGATGGGAGGAGTTGTAGATACACTGGAGGGTAGAGATATGATACAGAGGAACCTAGACAAATTAGAGGATTGGGGCAAAAGAAATCTGATGTGGTTCCACAAGGACAAGTGTGAGTCCTGCACTTAGGATGGAAGAATCCCATGCACTGCTACAGACTAGGGACTGAGTGGCTAGGCAGCAGTTTTGCAGAAAAGGACCTAGGGGTTAGAGTGAACGAGAAGCTGGATATGAGTCAACGGTGTGCCCTTGTTGACAAGAAGGCTAATGGCATTTTGGCTGTATAAGTAGGAGCATTGCCAGCAGATCGAGGGACGTGATCATTCCCCTCTATTTGGCATTGGTGAGGCCTCATCTGGAGTACTGTGTCCATTTTTGGGCCCCACACTATAAGAAGGATGTGGAAAAATTGGAAAGAGTCCAGCCGTGGGCAACAAAAATGATTAGGGGGCTGGAGCACATGACTTATGAGGAGAGGCTGAGGGAAATGGGATTATTTAGTCTGCAGAAGAGAAGACTGAGGGGGGATTTAATAACTGCTTTCAAGTACCTGAAAGGGGGTTCCAAAGAGGGTGGATCTAAACTGTTCTCAGTGGTACCAGATGACAGAACAAGGAGTAATGGTCTCATTTCAGTGGGGGAGGTTTAGGTTGGATATTGGGGAAAACTTTTTCACTAGAAGGGTGGTGAAGCACTGGAATGGGTTACCTACCTGGAAAGGGGTGGTGGAATCTCCTTCCTTAGAGATTTTTAAGGTCAGGCTTGACAAAGCTGTGGGTGGGATGATTTAGTTGGGGATTGTTGAGTAGGGGCTTGGTCTAAATGACCTCCTGAGGTCCCTTCCAACCCTGAGATTCTATGATCTACATTTCTATGATTCTATATTATATTTATACATTATATTTTTATATATATATATATATTACATTTACTGTTTTAATAGGATATAAAAGTCAAAATAAAATGAACCAACATTATATCTGAAGTGAACTAAATTAACATTATTGAAATAAAATATTTCTATGTTATGAAACTGAATTTTTTTTGGAATTTTCATTCTGTGGGAAAATTCTAATTCAGAACTTTTTTTTCTTCAGAATTTTGGAATTTCTGTGGAATAGAAATTTCAGTTTCCAACCAGCTCTGATCACCAGTCACTTTTGTGTTGGCCAAGATGTAATTTAGCCTTAACGGAATACTTGAATTAAAAGGATCCTATCAGGCTGCTTATCAATGAATATATGTTAATATATTGTGTTAATCACATCTTGGATAAATGCCATAATAATGTTTTAATATCCTGTACTGGCAGTGACAGGGTTAAGGGGAGGCAGAATGTTCAATTATCCCATCCTGTAGCATCCCGAAGGGAGATAACTAATTAAGAATTAGCCCTATCTGGGGAGAACCAGACTGAGTGGTTCCTGTAAGGGAAGGACTGCAGGACAATGAGGAAGGGACCCAGGAGAGAGGTAGCTGGGAGTTTTTTTGTCTCAGAGAAATGAAACACAGAGGGACCTGCAGAAAGGTGCTTATCCCTGGGACTGTCCCTAAAGGGAGAGGCAGCTGGGGAGAAAGGGACTTCTAAAGTAGGCCTCGGAAGAGAAACTCCAGGGAAAAGGAGATGGGAAGAAAACCCTGAGAGGCAGCACTCCATAACAGTGAGGAGGAATTCTGCAGAGACTGAGAAGGGTGGAGAGTCTGTGGAGGGTTGAACTTGGGAAGGTGGATGAGCATTCATTCCTTTGAGTTGGGCTATCATTACCCTGGAAGGGGTGGGACTCTTAGTGTGACTTGATCGAAGCGCTGGTTACTGCAGAGTCCACTGAAGTCCAGAGGATTGGGGAGGCAGCGAGGCTTCAGTGCTGAGTCTCGTGGTGAGCCCGTTTTCTGTTCTGGCTGTCATATTCTTCCAAAGTATTGTTGTGTGTTGGGTTGTTTCCCTGGAGAGAGGAATGTTGTTTCTTTAAAAGAAAATGGCTTCCACTGAAATTTTGTAAAATGTTCCCTGGTAACAGTTCCATTGATGTTACATTTCATAATAGCTCTTTTTTGGCCTTAAAGCACTTGACATCATCTCATTAAAGCAGCTTGATTTCAATACCAGTGATGGAAAGTGAATATTAGCTGTCATGGGCATGGACTTGCTATCTACACATCTGTGATACCTTTGTTTTCTGTGTGCTGTGCTCTACCATGGAAACTTTACCTTTGTTCTTTCTTGGTGCCCTTTTTTCCATTAGCTTAACATAAAAATCAGATTGACACTACAGAGTATATGAAAATAAACCCGTAAAATGGCTGAAGCAAGTTTTTTGTTTAAAGTTGAACAAATCTTCATGGGCTCTATTATTCACTCAACTCTACTGAGTACGTGTACAACCTGTAAATGCAGAATAACAGGTCCTTTATGGAGGTGATGCATCAGTGCTGTACTATGTATAACTTGCTTATCAGTCCAAAGTGATGAGTACAACAGCATATATCTTTGAAATCTCTTTCTGTCAGGTTGCACCTGTCTTGTACATGGCCTTAACTCCATTGCTATTCACAGCGGCCAGACGCTAGTTCTTTTAGCTGCCATAGCCTCTGTTGAAGATTCTATAATGCTTCAAGCATTGACACAAGTCAATCTTCTAATGCCACAGATCTTGTGAGTAGCATAACATTTTCCAGGCACCTGATGTGGTTCACCTCTTCTTCTCATACATTTTCATCAGTAGAGCTGTCAGACAGTATAGCAAGCAATTCTGACTACTAGAAGGGGAAATACGGTTGTCCCATGACACATTTTATAGGTAGCCTTTACACAGTCTGATTTGCTTGTCATTAGGGAACATTAGAGAGACAAGGTGGGTGAGGTAATATCTTTTAAAAGACCAGGTTCTGTTACATTATCTTACCCACCTTGTCTCTCTAATCCATTGGGGAAAAGTGGGGGTCGGGACCCCTCTGGGGGTCACGAGCCAATTCTGTGGGGGTCGCGAGCCCCTGCTGCCAGCAGCCGAACAATGCCGCTGCCGTGGGCTGCTGGTATCCGGCCCCTGCTGCTGCAGGCAGCCTGTGCCCCCATAAGCCCGGTCCCAGCTCCCGCCGTGGCGAGCTGCTGGTGGCCCCACGAGCCTGGTCCGGGCCCTGGCTCCTGCTGCGGCGGGCTGCAGGCACTGCCACGTGCCTGACCTGGCCCCTGCAGAGGTGGGCTTCCGGCGCCCCCGTGGGGCTGCTGGAACCCCCCCACTGGCCTTGGGGGGATGCTGGAACCCCCCTTTAATCCCGACCCCTGTCCTGGGGGGCTGCTGAAACCCCCCCATCCCAGCCCCTGCTGCAGTGGGCTACAGGCACGCCCCCCCACACCTGACCCCTGGGGGGGGGTCGCGCCTAGAGGCCCGGTGTGGGAAAGGGGTCACCACTACAAAAAGTTTGAGAACCACTGTGACTCATAGGACCAACACGGCTACAAGAACACTGCAAACAACAAACAGGGAACCTGACATTGATTGGAACACCACTTGATCTCTGTAGTATGTTTACACTGCAATTAGACACCCACGGCTGGACTGTACCAGCTGACTCCAGTTCTGGGGTTTGGGTTAAGAGACTGTTCAACTGCAGTGTAGATGTTTAGGCTTGGGCTGGAGAAGCCTGAGCCTGGACATCTACACTGCAGTTCAACAGGCCGTTAGCCTGAGTCAGCTGGCATGGGCCAGCCACAGGTTCTAATTGCAATATAGACATACCCCACAAGGCCTGCTCTACACTAACATGTTAGGTTGACCCAGCTATCTTGCTCAGGGGTATGAAAACTCTACTCCCCTGAGCAACATATTTGAGATGACCTAACCACTAGGTAAGCGGCGCTGGGCTGGAGCCCGCACCCCAATCCCCTACTCTGAACCCCCTAACTCCCTGCATTGAGCCCACTGCTGCACCCCTCCTGCACCCCAATCCACTGCCCTGAGCCCCCTTCTACACCCCGCATCCTCCCTCCACCCCAACCCCTTGCCCTGAGCCCCTTCCTTCACCCCACACTCCTTCCCACACCCCAATCCCCTGCCCCAGCCCTACATTCATGGCCTCACCTACAATTTTCCCACCAAGATGTGGCCCTCAGTCCAAAAAGTTTGCACACCCCTAGTCTAAACTATGGCAGTGCAGCTGAACTGCTCCAGTTGTGCTGCTGCAGTGTTTCAAATGTAGACAAGCCCTAAATTAAGCTGCTGTTTGAAACTGGTGAAGGAAATAGACCCATTAGGCAAGGTGAAATGCTATTCTGAAAAGAACCTTCCTCTAGTCACATTCTGTTTCTTCCCTGTCTTTGACCCACTTTCCCCCAGGGAGGAAATAAGTGGGCTTAGTTCTGTTAGCAAAGTAAAGCCCTTCTAGAAATCCTGTGTTGTGCAGATTATTTATGGCATTCGACATTAGTTTTCTGACATGCAATACAATCATTCCCCTTAGGGGAAAGTTGCCCCCATGCAGACAGCAGCAAAAGGCCAATGCACCATTTCAATAGGACTTGAGTGGGAGGGAAGTAGCAGAAGGAATGCCGCCCTATAAGCATTTGCTTTGCCTGATTCAAATTGTTCAAACTGACCCCTGTGCACAGGGCTGGATTAGCTTTGATGGCGGCCTGGGGTTGTTATAGTCTTGGGGCCACCTCTTTACACATTCAGCCCTTTGTTGACTGTTTCACCACCATTCATGCCTGATGCCAAACACCACATTGTTAAAGCAGCTTGTTTGTTTCCGTGCGGGTTTTTTTGGCCTGTGCTGTATCAATTGCAGAGCTGAGTGAAAGTCCAAACAAATAAAACCCATTTTAATTTCAGCATGTAACTCTGAGTAATGCATATAGTGATGCTATGGCTTTAATGACCTAAAGCACTAGTATTCAGTTACATTTCTGGCTGGCTGGATAAGGCACTGGCCAAATCTTGGGTGGGTTCTTTCTAGGGCCAACAAAGAGCTCTCCATGTGTTTGCTCTCCAGTGAGCCGGCCACAAGTCCCTCATTTTCAAGAGTGCTGGATTGTATTTATTCATCTAAAAAAGAAGGGATCAGGGTGCCGGTAGATGATATTCCAATGAAATCTTGCAAACAAAGAATAATAAAACACACCGTAGTGCTATTAAACTAGCATGCTACTAATATTAAGTCTGGCAAAACTATGAAATTAGAAATAGAAGTTAAACTCACCAGAAATGAATGAGCATCTAATTACCCTTTCTTCTTGCTTGAACTTTTGATACTCACTCGCACCATCTTTTTTATTTTTTAAAAAACATTTCCCTAGGAAAAGTACCGTGCAGCACGCAATCAGGTTAACTAATGTCGATTACAGATCGTTTCACGTCGCAGAAGTGTCTGATTAAGCGCCTGATTAAAAGTGAACCATTTTAAATCAAAGTGTATCAACACTCCCCAGCTCCAATGTGCTTAAATGTAAACCAAACGTTTTGAAATTAAATACATGGCATGACGGTAAACAGTGGGAAAATAAACTGAAATGTATCTGCCCACTAGCCCTAGCAACTGCCCAGTCCCCTAAGCTTCCAGCTTCCCCTCCCCTTCCTCCCCCCCGTCACCTGGGCCCTTCCCACCCAGTATCACCTGTTTCTGCTGGGATTCTTCACCTCTCTCTCTCATCCCACTTCCACGCAGGAGGTGCAGGGTTCTAATCAGCCTCTTCCCCAGGGCGGGGTGCTTCAGGGGAGGGAGTGGGGAGAAGTCAAGGCTCACAGGAAGGGAGAGGAGAAGAGAGAGTGGAGCCAGGCCAAGCTGCAGGGCTCTGTCTTTCCCTCTTCCCATCTGTCCTGTGAGAATAGACTAGGCTCCTGAGCTGAGGGAGAGAGAATTTAGGGTTAGGGTTAGAGTTAGACTAGACTCCTGAGCAGATGGAGCGAGAGTTTGGTGGCTTCCTGAGCAGGGCAACTGGCAAAAGGCTTGATGCTACAGATATTTCTTGCCTTACATGTTAAGGAAGAGGTGGTATCAGCTAAGTCACAACAGTGTTTGAGGGCTCAGCTTCCCTCACATTTTAAAAAAAAATCTCATAAGGTCAAATTCCCACTGGCACAACTCCCTGGGCTTAAGTAGTGTTATGCCAGAAGGGAATTTGGCCCTGTTATGTGTAGGTGCCTAAATCAACACTGCCATGCCTACAATTCGTTGTTTATGGGCCTAATCTAGCTGTCACTGTAGTCAATAGAAAGACTCCCCTTGACTTAAATGAATTTTGGATCAGATGCTAACGGTCTTAAGATGGCATTGTGCTTGGTGCTTAACTTTTGGCATCCAGGCTGGACTATTGACAGAAGGTAGAGCGGGTGCTGTATTTCACTACGGCCATGCATGGGGACAGGGATTTTCAAAGGTGGCTAGGAGAGGTAACTTAGATTAATTAACGACATAGAAACATGCCAAAAAAGGTTTCCAAAGGGAAGTCTTAGGGCAAGATTTAAACCCCGTTGTCTTCAGAGTTGCAATTTTTTGCTGTTCATCTAAGTTGGGCTCCTGGGCTAAAGTTGTTTCTCTGAGCAAATTGATTATAGAATTTAGCCAGGAATGATTTTTAATAACACTCGAAAATATTTTTGCATCATCAAAAGGAAGCAGAGGCGTGTGCATGTCAATGACTCTTCTTCCTCCTTCTCGGTGCCTTTCTTTCCTCCTGGAATCCAGATAATAGGCAACAGCACTAGCTGGATCAGTTGAGAAGAGCAGGCAAATTACCGCCACATACTGCAGTGCTGAAATAATTTTTGAAACCACTGGACAAAATCTGCTAGTGAAGCTAAGTTCTTTCGACACACGCCTGGCCCAAGTTAGGGCGGGTTTGGGCGGGTTCTCCCCCCGTCCCCCGAGATCTCTGATTAGATAATAATTCATTTGCTGTTGTGCATACGTGGAGATAAACTGCTCAAGAATAAAAAAGATGATGAGGCTACAGGCTCAATCACTCCACTGCTTGGGTGATATTAATCTTCCAACTTATTTTGCGAGCAAAACCAAGCAAGTCTGTCATCCTCACATTAAAACAACAGAACCATCGTAATTCTTGTCTATAAGGCTAGTCTAAAATTTCACAGTTGCTTTTTTTCAGTATCTATTATTTAAAAACTCCTTGGTGGATCAGCATCCTGGGGGAGAGAGTCAGCTTGATCAGTTCACCAGTTATCATGTCTTGTAGGTCACTAATGCAATGTAGTGACCAGTCTCTTTGCAGGTGGGATCAGATTTTCGAAAGAGCTACGTATCTAATCTGAAAAGCTGGTCCTTAATGACCAGGAAACTCTCTAATGTTCAATATGGATCAATAGCATGGATTGCCAAGGTAACATTGTCTAGTATTTGGGGAATAGAAGTGGGAATCAGTATTTCTGGATTTTTTTCCTGGCTTTTGCCAATGTCTAGGGGCAGGACCTTGGAGAAATCACTCGACCTTTCAGTTTCAATGTCCTATAGTGATACTTCTCAGTATTTTCTTCACAGGTGTCTGGTGAGGCTTAATTCATGTTCCAAACTGCTTTGAGATTCTTGAAGACAAAAGAGAAAAAGGTGTCGGATTAATCCCAGAGCCATCTCCCACATATATTATGAAGGCACTGTGGTCGGTACTGTATTCGCCTTGGCACACAAACCAGTATATCCACAATGCTGTCGAAAAACAATAACACTACCTCAAAATTCCCTCCCACCCTTCTATACTCCCAGATCGAGATAAAAAAAGAAATCCTGGATAAACTGAAAAAAATGAAGAAGTCACAGTTAAGGGGGGTGTCATAAGTGTAAAGTGCTGGAGAGGGTTAATGTTACCTGAGAACAAGTGACGTAAGAGCTTCCCTGCCATGAGAGAGGGAGGGAGGGGTTTTAGAGTTAGTTTCAGTTTGGGCTTGCCATGCAACATGGGCAAGGGTCCGGGAGCTCATCTCTAGCTGTGTAGATGACTCAACTTTCCTTCTTATATTCCTACTTAGCTAATTGTGAGTAATATTTTGATTTTGCATAAAGTCTGTACCTATTGGGGTGTCTCTGTCCATTTCAGATGAGAAGTTATCAAACTCTAAATTGTAAGCTGTACTGTGCCTATGTTCTATGCTCTTTTCTTTATTAAATCTTTTAGTTATAAAGCGTTTGGTTTATTCCCCTTAAGGTTTCCTCTGTTTCCAGGCTGGGAAGAGAGGAGGAAGGGGGGGTAGATAAAAAGATCAGCTTAGGGTATAAGCTGAGGAACGGCGTCTGTCTCTCTCTCTTCAACGAGAAGAGAGGAGGGGGGAGGTGACACAGCCTCCAGGTGTCTGACTCTGGCTCTCAGCGAGGGGGACAGAGTTAGGGTTTTGGGGAGTCTGAGTACCCCAATCCAGGGCCTTGGATATCTACTCAGATGGTGGCAGCCATGGTTCCCCAAGTTCCCAACTGGTAAAAGGGGGGAGTCTTGGGGTGTAGGGAATTAACTTGGCTGGAAAGCAGCTTAGAGTTATTCGGTCTGGCAATAAAGAGTCCTTTTCTCTGTATTCAAGAGCACAGAGACTGGGTAACACACTCTAACAGGGGGGGATTCGGTTTCCAGACTCAACTAGCTTCTTGGGGCTCAATAACATTTAACTAGCAATGCTAACAGCCTGGAGCTGTCAGGGATAGAGTATAGCCCCTCCCCACAAACCTGTCAATCTGTGTGGGGATTAGATGTGTTACTGTTTATCCTGCACTGATCCTTAAGTGGAATGTCTGGCCTCTCGTCCTGCCAATTCCCGGTGCTACAGGCAGCACAATGAGTACTGAAATGCTGGTGTTCACTCCCTATTTCTAAAAGGTATGACAGGAAGTCAGATGTGAGCACTGGGGTTTTGGTAATGTGCACAAAGGAGCAGGAATGATGTGCTGTCTGCGACAGGCTCTGATTAAAATAGTCTGAATAGAGAAGGAAATGAATCTATAGTTTATTTACTCATCTAGTGCAACTAGATGTCTCTGTCTGCAAGTTGGTCAGTCCCCACAAGCTAAGTGCTTTCCCCCAATATACTATAGCTGGGGGATTTGCCTCAGTGCCCTGGTCATATTCCAGCTATAGCAATTGCAGTCTGCCTCTCTAATTTCCCCCACCATTTTTAAGTGGACAGAGAATTCTTTGCATTCTCTCTTGCATTGTTGTGTAGTGCTGCCGAGTGATGTTCTATGCCAGAAGTGGGTGCCCTTCAGAAGTGCGTTACATTAGTCCTGTTTGTAAAGCATGCTAGGATCCTTCAGAATGGAAGCTGCTGTGTAAATGAAAATTATAAGTGATTATTACCTAACGAATTCATTCACGTGCCAGCAATATGCAGATGATGCACAACTCTACTTATCCTTCACATACTACACCACCACTCCCACTGAGAAGGCCCTGTTCTTGGATGAGATTGTCAGTGACCATAATATATGTGATTTTGCCTAGTGGTCAGAGCAGGAGTCACGCCTAGGGGTCAGAGCAGGAGCTAGGCGATGGAGCCCCAGGTCAGAATCAGAGTCAGATGCCAGAGCAAGGGTCAGAGCCGAAGTCAGAGCTCAGGAGTTGGAGTTGAGAGTGGGAACTGAGTTACCTAGGGTGAGGCAAGGCAGGGGCAGGGCAGGGTCCAAGGTAGGGGCAGGGCCGGAAACAAGGCAGGAGCAGGAGCTAGCACAGCCTTGGGAAAATGCTTTGAGCAGACCTTGAGCTGCTGCTGCTTCTGTTTTATGGCAAGGCAAACTCACTTCCTGAGTCTTTGATGGCCAAGCACTGAGCACCCTACATAATTCAAGAGTTAAAGCCTTTCGACCTCCCCAGTATGCTGAAAGAATTTCAATATTTTCTTAAAGGCTCCCATTTTCCTGGGGCTCTGACAAGGTGTTTCAGTGAACATTTTGATACTTTAAGGCCTCAGGTTTTCATATAAATGCCCTCTTTTGACGATGCCCTCTTTGTACTCCCAAAGGAGATGAGCAACTGTTTCCAGGACCTTGCGCATGCCACATAATCCATCTTTATGTTAATTAGAAATGAATTATTGTCTAATCCACAGTGGCCAGTTATAATTCTAAATGGAACCACTTGGTTCGGTCTCTCAGGGTCTTGGTGTATATCAGCATTTTCAACTCTTAGGCATATTTCATGGAGTCTTTTCCCCTTTGTTTCTTTTGCCCCAAATCTCTTCCCTACCTCTCATTTTTAATTAGATTTTTAAACTCTAGTTTACTTTAAGGGATCTCTAAATCAACTTGCTTGTTTTTAACAGCATTTTTTTCCATTTTGTATTCCAGCTCACAACCCCTGCATGTGCTGAGTTACCTCGTTACACCCAGCTGTGTCAATTCTGTTGTTAACAGTATTATATTACATGAAATATATCATTTTTGTTATCTGAAGAGATGTTTCTAATCACCAGTTGTCCAGATCAGGAATCAAATAGGATGACCATGGTGACATGGCAAACATCTATGACACAATTTAATGCCAGCATTATCCCTACCATTTCAGCCATTGAAACAGCTACAAAATTTGACAGACTTACTGCTTTCTTGATTCCCAGTGTAGGAAGGCAGAGTGCTGTTCCCCCTCCTCCTATTCTTACATCTTTATGTGTAAGAGCCATCAATATATATTTGACAGTAGCATCCCCACTTGTCAGAATCATATTGATTTGCTATATCTTAAGAACATAAGAATGGCCATACTGGGTCAGACCAAATGTCCTTCTAGCCCTGTATCCTGTCTTCTGACAGTGGTCAATGCCAGGTGCCCCAGGGGGAATGAACAGAACAGGTAATCATCAGGTGATCCATCTCCCGGCTGTTGCCCATTCTCAGCTTCTGACAAATGAATGGGTTAGGGACACCATCCCTACCCATCCTGGCTACTAGCCATTGATGGGCCTATGCCCCATGACCTTATCTAGTTCTTTTTTGAAATCTGTTATAGTTTTGATCTTCATAACATCCTCTGTCAAGGAGTTCCACAGCTTGCTTGTGCATTGTGTAAAAAAACACACCTTATTTTTGTTTTTTTTTTAAACCTGCTGCCTATTAATTTTATTTGGTGACCCCTAGTTCTTGTGTTATGAGAAGGAGTAAATAACACTACCTTATTTACTTTCTCTACACCAGTCATGATTTTATAGACTTCTATCATATCCCCTCTTAGTTGTCTCTTTTCCAAGCTGAAAAGTCCCAATCTTATTAATCTCTCCTTATATGGCAGCCATTCCATACTCCTAATCTTTTTTTTTTTTTTTTTTTTTTGCTCTTTTCTGAACCTTTTCCAATTCCAATATCTCTTTTTTGAGATGGAGTAAACCACATCTGCATGCAGTATTACAGTATGCAGATGTGGGCATACAATCAATTTATATAGCAGCAATATGATATTTTCTGTTTTGTTATTGATCCCTTTCTTAATGATTCCCAATATTCTGATTGCTTTTTTGACTGCCGCTGCATATTGAGTGGATGTTTTCAGGGAACCATCCACAATGACTCCAGGATCTCTTTCTTGAGTGTAACACCTAATTTAGACCCCATCATCATATATACATAGTTGGGATTATGTTTCCCAATGTGCATTACTTTGCATTTATCAACACTGAATTTCCAGTCACCCAGTTCTGTGAGACCCCTTTATTATTGGATTCCTCACTGCTCCCTTAGCATCATCCATAATAATGCTTTCTTGCATCTCTAGGAGTCTAGGAGACTGTCCCATCGCTGCATATGATGACATGAACTCAGTTATTCATGCCTCCATCACCTCTCAGCAGGACTATAGACATGTGACATACCAGGGCATGAAGTCTTCGGCACTGAGGAACCTCCAACTAGTACAGAATGCTGTAGCATGTCTCTTCAGCAACATAAGCTACCATGAGCACATCATCCTTTACACCGTATACTGGCTTCCCATAGACTATTAAGTCAAGGTGAAAATCTGAGTCCTTCTCTTCAGAGAGCTCCATGGTCTACGCCCAGGATACCTAAAAGGCCATCTCGATCTCCAGGACAAAGACCAAGAATGAAAACACTGTTCCTCAGTGTAATTCCCAGCAATAAGAGTCATGCGAGTCTGTGTGGGAGACAAAACATTCCCAGGGCCCAGTCTGAGGAAAGAACTCCTCTGGAAAGCAAGGACCATCACAAAACTTACCATCTTCTTCACATTTTTTTAACCTTGCCTCCGCTAATGTAAAAATATATCAACCAATATATTGATTTAAAACAAAACAAAACAGCGAAACAAGACACTCCACTGCACATGCTTCTCCCTCTGGGGAGAGGATGAGAGAACAAACATGTGAAAGATGCTTAGTCATGTTTCTTAAAGCACTCCTGGAAAATGCTCAGAAATGACAGTGAGCATGATATAAGAACCTCTACAGAACAGAACAGAATAGAACATTCTAATTGGCCATATGACCTGTGCTCATATAAACATGTGTCCATATAACGTCTTTAAGATCTTAGGTCAAGATTTTAAAAACTTAATGCCTAAAGTTAAGCTCCTACATCCATCTTTATGCATCTTAATAAGTGGCCCAATTTCCAAAGGTGCTGAACTGTGCACCCAGCAGTGTTCATAGGAAACAACTGAAACTGCAAAGTGTTCAGCATTTTTGAAAATTACAACACTTACTTAGGTGCCTAAAGATGGATTTAGAAGCCTAATTACATTTTTGAAACCCTATGCTATAATCCATGTCTGGTAATGAGTGATGTATTGTGGGGTATGGGAATAGATTAAAGCTACATAGTTTTACCTGAGGATAAATGTACTGCAGGTGCAGAGTTTAGCTATGGCTAATTGGATAGCAGGTAAATATAGGAAGCATAGAGTATGTTTACAAAGGACAGAGCAAATAATAAGCAATTAACAGATAATGGAAATATCTGTCTTAGATAGCGTCTTTATTGCAAATGAACAATGTGGAGCTAAAGCAAGGATATTTTTCAATATTGGACATATGGTGATCAATAAAGAATGATGAAATAAAAATATAGAAAAGTGATGTATAAAAATGTTTATTAAATAGAATGGTTTTGAAATATTCCTGTATCTGGCCCTTTAAAGACATTCACAAAATAGTGCCTCTTGGCTTGAATCATTCAGAACTGTGATATGTCCAGTGTCTGTGCAAGCTGAACTCACTTGAAAAATTTCCAGCCTTCTAACAAGTAGTTCTAACTGGAGTGGGTTGAATAGAGTAAAAACCCATTCACACAGAAGTCACTGAATTACAAATGGGGCCATTTATTATACACTTGCGCAGATGCATGCAACTGAAGTTTTGTTTACCTTATGCAAAGTGTTCGCAAACAACGAATTTTGTACCCATAGAACTACATTCACATTGGGATTAAATGAAACATGTTTTGTATGGATGCAGAAGTAGTTTTGCAAATGTGAGCTCATCCAATCAAGGAACAGAAATATTCTAATGTGACTGTACTGGCCAGCCACAAATTTTGAATTAATATATGATAATCAACTAAATACTTGCAATGGATGAAATTCACTGCTGTGTAGCAGGCCAGCAAAAAGTTTTGTACCACTTAAAGTGTACTCTCACAAAATATTGAGGAATTAAAACCCCTGTTATTTAAATTAGCAATGGTTTGCTTTTGAAATGTCATGAGAAAGTTTTGGGCCATTTTGACCAGCCCTACAGACTAATAACAGTTCACACTGTTGAGAACTCTTCTGTTCATATGAATCTTTCTATTCTGGGCCCAAATTCCTCCTTTCTGAACAAGCCAGGAGAACAGAAGTGACAGCAGATCCCAAAGAAGCACAATTTCCTTTTGTTCCATCTTCAGTATAACTATCTTGCAATGCCACACAGTCATGGCAATGTCAATGCCAGAATAAGAAGGTGTGAGAGTAGATGGGAATAGAGACAAGGAGAAGCAATGAAGGCTTAGTGACAGCAAGTGATAGCATGGGTAATTGGTTCACATCAGGTAGCAGAGGACAGGTGGGTTCAGAGCCACATTTCAAAAGCTGGTGGTGAGGCAAAGACAGGAGTTTCTAGCCACCCAGAACACTGGAGGAGCAGCAGCTGTCACTTTCACCAGATACTTTGTCTGAGATTTCCCTTAAAAACTAAGTTAATTAACTTATGGGTGGAAAAAAAGCTTTTCACTTTTCTAGGAGCCTTTTGTCATCTCTGTATGGCTGAAAACGTCTGCGGGTAGCAGTGAGCCTGTGAAATCTCTAGTGAAAATAGAGTGGCACACTGTTAAACATGGCTATTAAACTGTTTTCTCGGGAGTTGTTTTTGATTCATGTGGAATAGATTAAAAGTCTGTTTCTAATCCCACTAGATTTCCCACGGAGTATAATTATACATGAAACAGAATAAGAAATGCGGGCCGACAATTACTTTAATTAGACTGTGGTTACTGAAGCTGTCAGCATGACTAGCCCCACAAAGAACTAAGAGGGAAGAGTTGGGTAATGGAGTTGTTGATAAATGTTTGTACTGCAGAGGAATTAATTATCTGTGTAAATAAATAATGGTCTGAAGAAATCACAACCAGCTGATAGGGTTT
The DNA here is from genome assembly GCA_032164245.1 of Sternotherus odoratus. Taxonomy (NCBI): domain Eukaryota; kingdom Metazoa; phylum Chordata; order Testudines; family Kinosternidae; genus Sternotherus; species Sternotherus odoratus. Next base: position 123,274,204 of record JAVMKO010000003.1, read on the forward strand.
TGCCCTTCATCACTGATGACATAATAACTGCCTAATGGACCATTTTGCTGCCTTAGCTCCTCAAGGGCTAGCTTGAACTCCTCCAAACTCTTTACTAGGGCTATCCAGACAACAAGAATTCCACTTCAGTAAAGAAATGCAAGGATTCAGCATTGGGTTTTGTTCTATATTACAACAAAAACTAGACCTAGTGACTTATTTTTTTTCGTGAGAAAAAATGCGAGCTACCCACCCCAGAATAACAACTGTCCCCTAGGATGTGGGAGACTTGGGTTCAGTCTCTGCTGTAAATCACAGAGAGGAGAGACTTAAACCTTGATCTTCTAGGTGAGCATCCTACACCACCAAGCTGCTGACTATTTTAGGGTGAGAAGTAGTCTCTTTCTTTCTCCTGCTCCGCCCCCATATTCTTTCATGGCCTGAGACACCTTTTGAGTGGCCAAAAAAAAAAAGTTTAATTGAAAAATTCCTGATCAGCTTTACTTCCCACCTGGGCAGTTTTCTGAGACTTGGGCCTCAGACAAAGCTGAAGTCAGTTGGCAAAATGAGCTGGATATTGCTACCATCCTTTCCTCTGCTAGTCCTTTCCCTTTAGTAAGCTAAATATTGATGCATCAGGGTCCACAAATGTGCAGATAGTTATGAACTTTACCCCCCTGGCCAATGGTATAGAATTGCACCACCCAATATATTATCGAGACTTGTTATGCCTGGGGTGGGCAAACGTTTTGGCCCGAGGGCCACACTGGGGTTCAAAATTGTATGGAGGGCTAGGTAGAGAAGGCTGTGCCTCCCCAAAGAGCCTGCCCCCTGCCCCCTATCTAGCCCCCACCCACTTCCCGCCCCCGGACTGCCACCCCCTCAGAATCCCTCCCCATTCCTTGTCCCCTGATCGCCCCCTTGGGAGCGCAGGATCCCATGGCTTGCCTGTCCCTGTAATATTCTAAGGTACAGTAAACCCTCGATTTAACGGACCTCGATTTAACGGACCTCGATTTAACGGACCTCGATTTAACGGACAAAATTTTAAAGAAAGTCCGATGCATCCGAAATCTGTTTATCGAGGTCCGGCTGCCGGCTCCCCGCTGCCGCCCGGGTCCTGGCAGCGGGCAGGCTGCCTGCCAGCGCCCGCCCGGGTCCTGCCGGCTGCCCTGGTTCTGGCAGTCAGCTGGAGCCCCGAGCCTGAGGGAGCGCGGATTCAGCTGCGCTCCCCAGGCGGCAGCTGGAGACGCGAGCCCCGGGCGGCGGCTGGAGACGCGAGCCCCGGGCGGCGGCTGGAGACGCGAGCCCTGGGGAGTGAGCCTGGAGCCTGGGGGAGCGCAGATTCAGCCGCGCTCCCTGGGCGGCAGCTGGAGACGCGAGCCCCGGGCGGCGGCTGGAGCCGCAAGCCCTGGGGAGTGAGCCCGGAGCCCAGGGGAGTGCGGATCCAGCCGCGAGCCCCGGGCGGCGGCTGGAGCCGCGAGCCCTGGGGAGTGAGCCCGGAGACCGGGGGAGCGCGGATCCAGCCGCGCTCCCCGGGCGGCAGCTGGAGACGCGAGTCCCGGGCAGCGGCTGGAGCCGCGAGCCCCGGGGAGTGAGCCCGGAGCCCGGGCGGCAGCTGGAGCCGCGAGCCCCGGGGAGCGCCGCCCCTGGAGCCCCAAGCCTCGGGGAGCGAGCCCCTAGCCCCGGGGAGCGCGGCGCCTGGAGCCCCAAGCCGCGCTCCCTGGGCGGCGGCTGGAGCCGCGAGCCCCGGCCGCCAGCGGGGACTGGGGCTGGGGTGTATGGGGGTCCAGGGCTTTTTTTTTTTTTCATTTTATTTAGAAAAAAAGGCAGCTTTTCGGCGGAGGGGAATACAGTAAAACCTCGAAATAAGGACTAATTGGGCAGGCTGTTTTTTTTCCTAATTATTAAATAACGGACTTTTGGGTTTAACGGACACCCAGTCGCCCAAATTAGTCCGTTAAATCGAGGTTTTACTGTATTAGTATTGGCTCTTTGCAGAAGGAGAGAATGCTATATGTGTGTGTGTGTGTGTGTGTGTGTGTGTGTGTGTGTGTGTGTGTGTGTGTGTGTGTGTGTGTGAGAGAGAGAGAGAGAGAGAGAGAGAGAGAGAGAGAGAGAAAACTTTCTACGGAGGAGCATACCTGATTCTCAGCAGTAACCCTTGTTGGAGCATTCTCCAACATGGGGCTCAGTCTTGGCATTGAGACCAAAGCAGTTTCCATTTCTTCTCCAAATATCTGGGATGGGAATTCAATTCCATGGATTCTAGTATCTAGATATTCGCTTCTGAATTGAACTGCCTGCCTTACTCATGGTTCACAGTTTCAGTCAATGGAAAGAGAAGCTCCTGAATGGAAAAAACCCTCCTCCTGTTTAATTGCATATTGCCCTAGACTACATTAATCCAGGAAGTGAGATATGGAGCATGTCAGGGAAACAATAATGGCGGGGGAAACCGCATCCCCCCACACCCCAAACTGCAGACCTGCCCTTGCATTGGAGAGGAAGTTTCTTGATAGCCACTTCCTTCCTTTCCTGCTCCCATCGTGGTCTTTGCACATTTGGCCACAGTAACAGTTCATTGTGTCATGGGTTGCCAGCTCAGGGAGCTGTTCATTGACCCATGCGTCTCTTCTCTCACAGCACTCAGCTGGTTCAGCCCTATGGGGATACGAATGGGCATCCATCTTGAGCAACAGGGAGTCTTTGGGGGGAGGGAGGGGAGAAGAAGCAAAAAATAAACCCAAACCCCATAACAAACATCAACCCAGCATGGGGGGGGGGGAAGAAATCAAAGAGAAGGAAAAAGGACAGAGAGCAAAAATGCAATAAGACAAAGCAAGAACTGCAGAGATGCTGACAACAGCGCCAGGGCCTGGTGTGAGTGGACTATGAGGCGGGTCCTCAATCCACTGTAAGGAGGACTCTGGTAAAGGGTGGGAACCACTGCCCTGCTTGGAAAAAAGGCTGTACAGTGAAACCTCGATATAACGGACTAATTCGGGCGAGGGGGTGTCCGTTAAAGCCGAAAGTCCGTTATTTAATAATTTTTTAAAATTATTAAATAATGGACTTTCGGCTGAGAATGGACACCCCCCTCGCCCGAATTAGTCCGTTATGTCGAGGTTTTACTTTTATCACGGCCGGGAGCCCAGCTGCTGGGACCCTGGCGGGAGCCGTCAACCCGCCCGCCCGGGTCCCGGCTGGGGGGGGGGGGGGTGGTTGACAGCTCCCGCCGGGCTCCCCGCTGTGGGGAGCCGGGAGGGAACTGTCAACCCCCCCCGCCCGGCTCCCCCCGCAGGCGGAGCCGGGTGTGTGTGGGGGGTTTGACAGCTCCCGCCGGGCTCCCCGCTGCGGGGAGCCGGGCGGGAGCTGTCAACTCGCCCGCCGGGCTCCCCGCTGCGGGGAGCCGGGCGGGGAGCTGTCAACCTCTGCAGGGGGAGCCGGGCGGGCGGGGTTGACAGTTCCCGCCGGGCTCCCCACAGCGGGGAGCCCGGCGGGAGCTGTCAAGTCCCAGCGGGAGCTGTCAACACAGGGGAGCCGTGGGGGGGGGGGTTGACAGCTCCCGCTGGGCTCCCCGCTGCGGGGAGCCCGGCGGGAGCTGTCAACTCCCCCCCACACCTGGCTCCCTGCAGGGGGAGCCGGGCGGGGGGGGGGGGGGGTTTGACAGTTCCCGCCCGGCTCTCCGCTGCGGGGAGTCGGGCGGGCGAGTTGTCAGCTCCCCCCCCACACCCGGCTCCCTGCAGGGGGAGCCAGGCGGGGGGGGCGGGGTTTGACAGTTCCCGCCCGGCTCTCCGCTGCGGGGAGCCGGGCAGGGAGCTGTCAACCTCTGCAGGGGGAGCCGGGCGGGGGGGGGGGGGGGGTTGACAGTTCCCGCCGGGCTCCCCACAGCGGGGAGCCCGGCGGGAGCTGTCAAGTCCCGGCGGGAGCTGTCAACACAGGGGAGCCGTGTGTGTGTGGGGGGGGGGTTGACAGCTCCCGCCGGGCTCCCCGCTGCGGGGAGCCGGGCGGGAGCTGTCAACCTCTGCGGGGAGTGACAGCTCCTGCCCGGTTCCCCGGGGCGGGAGCCGGCAGCCCCCGAATAACGGATTTCGGATGCATCGGAAATTTTGTCCGTTGCATCCGAAGTCCGTTAAATCGGGGTCCGTTAAATCGAGGGTTTACTGTACTATGTTTCCAACAACCATGATTCATAGGAGGCAGAGCAACAGCAAATGAAGAGCAAAAGATTTGGGTTCAGCTCCATCTTTTCTGAGCCCTTAATGTTTTTAAACAATAAAGAAGACTGCACTCAGTTTTCACACTTCGGTAGCACGGGAGGGCTTGCAATGGGACAGTGAGAAAAAACAAAGGAGAAACATGCAGAAAACGTGAAGGAACAAGACAAAATAAGCTTGATTTCCAGGTAGATCTGTAGCAGCCAAATTAATTATATATTTATATCTATCTAGATCTATATATCTATATCTATCTATAATCCTGCAGGGGATTCCTACTCTGCAGAATGAATTCCATTGAATAACAATGAGTGCCTGTAACTCAGAGCCTCCTTCCCAATAGGCCAGGTTGGATTTTTGAGGCTCCCGGACTGAAGTCAGAAGAAGACAAAGGTCACTCTGATTACTTGGGAGCCACTCACTGCCTGAAGATATTTTAATTCTTCAGAAGGTCTTTACATTTTAATGTCTTTTTAAAGCGTGTTTCGCCAGGCAATATCCAAATAAGCCCTGGTGATTAGCCAAGATGCTCTACGAGACCCAGAGCTGGGTCTCGTGAATTATTCAGCGCTTAAGTTGAGCGAGTGTGTTAAATCCAGCATTTGTCATTTACAATGAGTGCTTCTTAAATGTGTGATGGGGGAGAAACAGCTCGTTTGTCCTGACCCACTCATTTGGGATAATGACTCCAGTTTCCTCTTTCCTATGAATCCCGCAGTATTTATTTCTACCTCTCATGTGCTTTTCTTGGTCAATCAGCAGTTTCATAACACATCCTCCTCTTGTTCTGCTAACCCAGCCTTCTCTGTGGCATGGGTATAGGTTGATGGAATTCACAAAAGCTCCTGCTTGGAGGAAGATGTTAAGGGAAAAGCTGGTTCATTTAGCTCAGCGCAGCAGGCTCAAAGATCAAAAGTTAAGATGCATTCTCACCGCTAATAAGCTATGAAACACACTTGTCAAACATTCATTTAGCCCTTTCAGTGCTGGAAGAATATTGTGATGGTGGGAGGGGAAAGTTAACTATGTCAATGGAGTGTAACCCTTCTGCCCATCATAGTTGGCAGCAACAAGGGCCGGGTTCAGTATCCAGGGGTTCCATTCTAATGACACAATACAAAACCGGCTCGAGCCCCCACCCAGTGACCTGGGACAACCATATACCACCCTTCTGGGCGCCTCTAAGAGGCAATACTTCCCCTCTCGCAAGCACAGAGTCTGAGTGTACCAAAACCCTTTTAATGACAGAGAGAAACACTGTGGCATATTATTGGGTAAACACCACAAACAAAAGTCACAAACCAAACCATGAACCAGAATTCCCCCCCACACACACGCCAATGGGCAGTGTCCTTTCCCTGGGGTTCTTGAGCCCCACAAGCCCCAAAGTCCCAAAAGTCCAACAGCCCCAGCAAAGTTCAAAAGTTCGTAGCAGAGTTGTACCTCCCCACCGGGATGGGGAGGGGGGAAGGTTCTGGGGCACCTTACGTGGTCAGAGGCCGACTGCCCCGCCTCTCCAGTCGTGCTGGTCGCTCCGCTAGCCGCCCTGCTAGCCGACACAGGAACTGCTCTGTCAGGTGTCTCTGCTCAGGCTGGACTCTGCTCTGTCAGCTGTCTCAGGAACTGGTCCACTAGCCGGCACAGGAACTGCTCTGCCAGGTGTCTCAGGAACTGGTCCACTAGCCGGCACAGGAACTGCTCTGCCAGGTGTCTCAGGAACTGCTCCGCTAGCCGACACAGGAACTGCTCTGCTTAGGGCCCCCCACGTAAGATAAAGCTCAGTGATTTTTCAGCTCTTAAGTGATTTCAGCTCTTCAGTGATTTCAGCTCATAGTGGGGGGCCTTAGTGCAGAGGCACCACCAGACCCAAAGCAACTTCAGCTCAGTGAGCTGAAGTTAGACTCCTAATGGAAGCAAAAGTCAGCTCTAACATTCCACAGGGGAGAGAGGCCAGGTGCAATAGGCCTGTGAGACCCTCAGACAAGGCTCTCACCACAAGGTATAGAAGCCTGTCCATAGCCTCTCTCAATTCAGTGGGTTTTGGAACCCCTGTTCCTTGTCTAGTGAGTGCTACCCAGCTGATGGCGAGTCCCTCCAGCATGCCAAAGGCCAAATACATGTCCCAACCCCTCATTCACATAAACAGGTTAATCAACACTTTATCATTCTGGCCCCAATACCACAGAAACTGGGGGTCCCACAGTAGCCACAGTGACCATTTGGGCTGTTAGAGTGCAGGCTAGGTGCGGTAGGTGTGTCCAAGCAAATAAGGTGTTATTTTCCAAAAGTCACTGCAATTCCTGCAATTCACCACCGGATGTCACTTACCCTGACACTGCTTACAGGAGTAATGCATGGGAATGCAGCAAAATTTCATCCACTTGTGCAAGCTTGTACAGCTGCAAAAAACCATGAAGAAGCAGTCAGGACGCAGCCCTAGTGTACTGAATGTGTTGTGGACTTCATGGGCTGTGAGTGGGCATAAGTGGCCTTCAGGGAAAAAGGGAGTTGGAATGAGGTTGCCCTTGTATCTTCCAGAGGAAGGCCAGACAACAGAGTAGCAGATAACTGGTTAGCAATTCTCCAGCAGTTAGTTGAGTAGGTGGCCCAGACTTAATACCTTTTCCTCCAGTTTTGCTGACACAAATTGTGTGTGTGTGTTTGTGTGTGTGTGTCTGAGTGTTTGTGTGTGTGTGTGTGTACATATTATTGAGGGGCACAATTTTTCACCCATAGTTAATGTCAATTAAATACCCAAGTCCCTGATTTCATAAGCACCTACAAAACCTACAAAAATTGAGGCCCAGTTGAGGCTGGACTGCACCTCTGTCCCTTTGCGTGTAGTCCAGGACATTGCCACAGGCAGGACAAAAACTAGGTAATGCACACTGGACTGGAAGGAACAAATTCAGCTACTTGTAACCATTGCTGGTGCCTAAATTAACTGCAATTAGTCAGGAAAAGGACCCGGGCATCAATGTACACAGCCCAGTGGAAACTTCTGCTCCTTGCCTAGCACAGTCTGGAAGCAAACAAAATAGTCAAGATTCATAGGGATCTGAGATTGAAAATATCATTGTACTATTGTATCCACCAAAGGTACTTACCTGTGATACTGGCCGGTGAGAGCATAGAGTTAGTCTAAATTTAGGCAGTTATTGTAAATCTTGGCCTTAGATTTTTTGTTTTGTTTCAATTGCTGAGACAAAGGAAGAAGACAAAATGGGTCAAGTTGAACACATAAGGATTGCTTGTAGAATGGCTGTTGAAAGAAATGGCTTGGCCGAAAAAAGGGGTTTCAAGGCATCTGGTGAGATGATAGCATTGTGCCTACATACCAGAACTTTCTGAAGGTGAGAGTGAATGTCAATATTTGGAATGCTGGAAGCTTAGTTTTGCATGGACACTTGTAATGGATGTTCTTGGATACTCCCATTTCCCTCTTCCTCTCCCTCACCCCCCGAACTTTGTCAACTTAATTAAGGATTCTTGTTTCCATCCTAATCATCATCATCACCATATGCTGAGTCGCAGGATCTTTCCATCATACTATTGGGCCTTTTTGCTGCTCCTCAGAGATTCTTCCCAGATGAGGAGAAAGAAGATGAGTCTGGCTCCTCCATGGCTGTATCCTATATGCAACACTGGAGATGACAACCTAAAGTTCCTGCTATGCCCCTACCAGTCTGTCAATACCCACCCTCACTTGAGGAGGCAACTGAAGACTGCCGGCATCCTGAAGCTCCCCTGTTGGGTCTTCTCAGCAGTGCACCACTCTTCTAATGGTGGAGATGGAGGTCACTGCTTGGTGGAATAAAGGCACCTGCTTGGGAGGAGATGGAGAAGTGCCAGAGAAATCTATGTAATGACAACACATACTGTGGGGCATTAGGGTTCTCCCCTCCCCCAGATTTGGCTTCCGCATCAGGCATCAGTCAACAGGTTTGGGGGGAATGCTATCACCTGCTTTTCTGAACTGATTTGTTTGTGAAGCTTTGCTTTCTCCTTCATGCAGCCAGCCCATTACATATAGGCCAGGCTATACATCATTATGCTCTAGAGTGAAAATACACAAAAGGAAGAAGTGACGGGTCATATTTACGACATGGCTGTTAACAACCCTGTGCAAGCATAAAACGAGACAAGCGCCTTCCACGCTGCTGTGTTCCCTGGAACTGCGTCGTGCTGCCCCTGCAATAATCACAGCTTTATGATATGGAAATGGGAGGGAAAGCGTTGAAGCAGGATCTTTAAGGAGGCTGCAGAGAGTGATTTAGGTGCTGATGGAGATGGAATTGTTGTTGTGTGTACAGTTTATCTGAGGTCCTGGGACTAAATAGAGATGTGACTGAAATCTACCACCTTCTTAGGGCTCATAAAGCCAGGCATATTTTTAATAAGCCTGACGCTAAATTGCTTGTGCACTCTCTTTCCTTCTCTCTCTTTCTTGAAACTAATAATATGGCCCCTAGTTCATTAAAGTTGGCACGTCTCTTTGCTTCACTTTTGTAATGCATGAGAACACAGGCCTTAAATAAAATCTTTGTGAGGCACTCACACTTGTCTGAAGATAAAAAGCATGTTCCTACATTTGCATTACAAAGAAGCTCATATCAGCATCTCCTTTCCCTTTGGCACCCCCCTTCCTCTGGGCTTGTATCTGATGGAAAAGGCAATTTCCAGCTAATCATTCTAAAAGCCTGTCATTTGGGTCTGTAATGAAAGGAGAGAGTTTTCACTGTTGATTTTCAGTAGGCAGTGGGTTTGTGGCAGTTCTGGAAATAGGTACGGCATGCAGAGCAGAATGGGAGCATGCCGTGCATGGGATTTTCTGCCCTCCAGGGTGAACAATACTGTTGAGACACCCTGAGGTCCTGTAAAAATGGACTGTTAATGGGACAGTTGCAATTGTAAATCCCCTGAGGGCAACTTCTGCTCCCAGTATATGTTAACATAAATCTGGAGTCATTCCACTGACTTTAGTGGGGTGACTCCAGACTTACCCCGGTGCGGCTGAAAACAGAATCTGAGCCCAGGATGCTATTCAGTACATGGGAGCTGCATCGGTCACCATAGCATGCCTTGTTCAATGCATTTACAGTCTGTAGTTTCATGGTTTGTAGTTCCATGTGGTGGTGAAAATGTCTGGAAAACACATGTTTGGAGATCAGAGAGATCGGTACCCAAAGGGGAAGATGTTTGTTCAAATCTATCACAGATTCAGTGGCCAAGAAGTTGAGTTTGGACCTCCGGAGAACAGGCTTTCTCCCAAGATTGCTAGTAAATTCTAGTGTCAGCTGCGTCCCGAATCCCGGAGAATGGCGCAACCCATCTGGTGAGCTCAGCAGTGAAGAGATTCACAAAGGGATGTTGTAAGAGGTTTTATTTGAAGGACTAGGACAGAGCTTGACCTCTGCAGGGCAGATGAACGCAGTTTATCTGGGAGCAAGGTAGTGAAAGGCTTAACGTTTTCCAGAATGGCGGTACAAACTAGCTTGGCTGGTTTTAGACCATTCAGTTTACAAAACCAGAAACCCATTCACTCTCCCAGCTGTCGCGTCCCTGCAGCAGTAAACTTCCCAGGGTGGATCTTTCAAGGTGCGGTTGATTCTTTGCCGGTCGATCCTTGGAAAGGTTTCCACATGCCGAGATTCATGGTAGGGTTTGTGCTCTTCATATTTAATCATTTCATTACTAATTAATGTAGTTATTCTTGCAGTGCCACGGGAAGGGAGGATGATTATTGAAGGTTAATGTTATCACAGCACATACTGTGACTTGAATTGTTACAAAACATTTCCAAGGTATTTAACTGAACCTGTAAGTAACAATATAATTACATTTAATAATGTATGTCCCACCACATTTATTTGTCACTCCGTGAGGCAATAACTCCTGCCTATAACTCCAGTTGTGTATGAGAGAAACTAAATCCATTAGCTTTCTGTTTTCCCTTTTATTGTGCATCCTCAGCTGCTTTCTGATTTGCTCCCACTGGGGGTCAGCTACAGGTAATGTAGCAAATACAGGCAGCAGTGCAGGAGGATAGTTGAAAACGCATAAGGAATTTGAGGGCCAGGCACACAACTCAATGGCCCTGTCAGCTTAGTCCATAGGAAGGAGGTTCTGTTCCATCTTCTTTGCCTAGACATCATAACAATACATTGTTTTACTATCGCCCCAGATCTCACTATTTTAGGCTCATTAACCTGCCCTATCCCCACTTTAACCCTACTTTGCTGAAGATCACTGGTGTGTGCCCAAGGTTAGATGGAGGGGCAGAGGCAGGGATGCTACTTGATTCCCAGGCCTCTGCTCTACCCAATAAACATCACTGTCCCCTAGAATATATATGTTTCATAAGCACAGAAAGGAATGGAATGGAAAGCACCCAGGCCATTCAAGAAGCTTCCCCTAGCAAGATCAGGGCCAGCTCCAGGCACCAGCATCCCAAGCACATGCTTGGGGCGGCCAACGTTGCGGGGGCGCGCACCATGATTGGGGCAGCGCGCCGCTTCCTCTTTCGGCGGCATTTCAGCGGCTATACCCATGCTGCCGCTTTGCATTTCAGCGGCAGGTCCACGACTTCAGGGTGTTTTTGTTTTTTCGCCGCTTGGGGTAGCAAAAAAGCTGGAGCCGGCCCTGAGCAAGATGCAGAGAGAGTGGAATTAAATGCAAAACGCTAGAGCGAGGCTGAGAATTTAAATGCAAAGAAATCAAGAGGTTCCACTGTTAAGGATTGAAACGTGAGCTTAGACACCTTGTATGTCTTTGGTATTACACACACAGACAGGTGAATAACATGTGTGTACTGTGATACTGAGGGAGGTGCCTTACAGGGCTGAGTTTCCCAGGCAAAGAGTCTAGGTGTGGCACTGCAAAGCTCTTGTTATACACAGCTAGTTGGAGTGGGACACAAAATAAAGCAGATCTTTTGGAAGCGCCTTGGACACTGTCCACGGACTAGATTGACAAAAGAATTTAGGCCTGGTGACCTTAAGCATCACCACACCTAATTTTTAGGTGCCTAGGAAAAGCACAGTGTGTAGCAAGAGATCTCCCCTCAGAATGGCTTGTGATTTCTGTAGTACAAGGTATAAAAGAAATGAGGTATGTAGGAGGCCTGGTCCTGAGCCTGTTGGCATTAATGGGGCACTTTCAGTGGGCCCATATTGCTCCCTGTGTAAAAGAATTGGGAGAAACATTCAGTGCTGGAAATCCCATCTCTGGGGACAGCTTTTCAATCGAATAGGATGAAGCACTGGAGAATCAAGGGCAGAGTTGCATTGGCAGGCAGAGCCGCTAATAGCTTTCCTGACTCTGATCTAGAGTTCACAAGAATGTCAACAACATCTCTGCAAGCCAAGCTGCAGGAGGCAGATTTCTCACTTTTTCCTCTGCACCAGAATTTCATGTTTAGACTCTGGTTGACCAGGTTCCACAGGGATGGAGGAATTAATCCCATTGGCTATCGCTTCTTACCAGCTGTCTGAGCAGCTGAGGGAGTTAGGGATGCTGACCTTATGTCAGCACCAAGACGGGGAACTACTGTCATGATCAGATGACTCCTCCCAGAGATAGTCCAAAAAGCCCCCCCATCATTTTCAGCAAGCTTCAGAGAGCAGCAAAATGAAATCCCAGGCTTACTTCAAAGAGCAGCTGCCCTCCCTCTGGTGTTTAATTTCATTAATTTATGTTTGTTGAAATAAAGCCAATTAAGCTAGTTTATCTTCTTATCAGTCATGCCTCTGCTTCCATTATTCAGCTGGAGAAGTGACATCATGTGTTTTATGGCAGACAGCAGGGACGATCAAACCAACCTGCGCGCAGGGCCACCTGCAACAGGCAGCTCAAGGAGAAGATGGCACAGGAACTAACTATCCCGATGTGCGGAAAGAATAGCAAATATGGCAGGTGACCAGCTTGGCTTAAAAATGAAATCTTCGGTGAGCTTAAACTCAAAAAGGAATCTTACAAGAAGTGGAAATTTGGACAGATGACTAGGGAGGAGTATAAGAATATTGCTAGAGCGTGCAGGGGTGTAATCAGGAAGGCCAAGGCACAGTTGGAGTTGCAGCTAGCAAGGGATGTGGAAGGGTAACAAGAAGAGATTCTATAGCTATGTTAGCAACAAGGTCAAAGAAACTGTGGGACCCTTACTGAATGGGGGGGAAGGCCACATAATGAGAGATGATGTGGAAAAAGCTGAAGTACTCAATGCTTTTTTTGCTTTGGTCTTCATAGACAAGGTCAGCTCCCAGACTGCTGGATGGACTGGGCAACACAGTATGGGGAGGAGGTGAGTAGCCCTCAGTGGTGAAAGAACAGTTGAGGACTATTTAGAAAAGCTGGACAGGCACAAGGCCTGGGTCCAGATCTAATGCATCCGAGGGTTCTGAGGGAGTTGGTTGATGTGACTGCAGAGCCATTGGCCGTTATCTCTGAAAATTGTGATTGGGAGGTCCTGGATGATTGGAAAAAGGTAAATATAGTGCCCATATTTTAAAAAGGGAAGAAAGAGAACCCAGGTGACGACAGATACCGGTTAGCATCACTTCAGTCCATGTCAAAATCATGGAGCAGGTGCTCAATAAATCCATTTTGAAGCACTTGGAGGGAGGAAGGGGATCAGGAATGGTCAAAATGGATTCACCAAGAGCAAGTCATGCCTGACCAACCTGATTGCCTTCTATGATAAGATAACTGGTTCTGTAGATATGGGGAAAGAAGTGGATGTGATATAGCTTGACTTTAGAAAAGCTTTTGATAGTCTTACACAGTATTCTTGCCAGCAAATTAAAGAAGTATGGATTGGATGAATGGACTATAAGGTGGATAAAAAGCTGGCTAGATTGTTGGGCTCAATGAGTAGTGATCAATGGCTCAACATCTATTTGGCAGCCGGTATCAAGTGGAGTGCCCCAGGGGTCTGTCCTGGGGCCGCTTTTGTTCAAGATCTTTATTAATGATCTGGATGATGGGATGAATTTCGCCCTCAGCAAATGACACTAAGTTGGGGAGACAGATAGATATGCTGGAGGGTAGAAGTAGGATCCAGAGTAACCTAGACAAATGGGAGGATCGGGCCAAAAGAAATCTGATGAGGTTTAACAAGAACAAGTGCAGAGTTCTGCACTTAGGAAGGACGAATCCCATGCACCACTATAGGCTGAGGATCGACTGGCTAAGCAGCAGTTCTGCAGAAAAGGACCTGGGGATTACAGTGGATGAGAAGCTGGATATGAGTCAACAGTGTGCCTTTGTTGCCAAGAAGGCCAACGGCATATTGGGCTGTATTAGTAGGAGCATTGCTAACAGATCGAGGGAACTGATTATTCCCCTCTATTCGGCACTGGTGAGGCCTCACCTGAAGTACTGTGTCCAGTTTTGGTCCCCCCAACTACAGAAGGGATGTGGAGAAATTGGAGGAAGTCCAGCGGAGGGCAACAAAAATGATTAGGGAGCTGGGGTACATGACTTACGAGGAGAGGCAGAGGGAACTGGGGTTATCTAGTCTGCAGAAAAGAAGAGTGAGGGGGGATTTGATAGCATCCTTCAACTACCGAAGGGGAGTTCCAAAGAGGCTGGATCTAGTCTGTTCTCAGTGGTGTCAGATGACAGAACAAGAAACAATGGTCTCAAGTTGCAGTGGGGGAGGTCTAGGTTGGATATTAGGAAGCACTACTTCACTAGGAGGGTGGTGAAGCACTGGAATGGGTTACCTAGGGAGGTGGTGGAATCTCCATCCTTAGAGGTTTTTAAGGCCCGGCTTGTCAAAGCCCTGGCTGGGATGATTTAGTTGGTTTTGGTCCTGCTTTGAGCAGGGGGTTGGACTAGATCACCTCCTGAGGTCTCTTCCAAACCTAATATTCTATGAGAAGCAGATTTCGATGGCTGAGGACACAGCTTTTCAAGTGGCTTTTTACTGTATATGTATGTTGCCTCACCATACCCCTGTATTATCCCCCGTTACATAGGGGAAACAGAGGCACAGAGCAATGTCATGCCCTGCCAACCGTCACACAGCAGGTACTTGAACTCATGAGTTTGGCTGCCAGACCCCGTTCTAACCCTGCAAAACAAGCCATCTTTAATTATTGTAGCCACCATAGGGTAAAGTAGCCTGATGACACTTGGAAAATATATTTGTGCACCGTAAAGGACTAGCAGATCATGTGTGTAATCATGTGTGAAGGTGAGGAAACTCCATAAAACATTGAACCCAAAGCTAATCAGCCTACTGATAGTCCAAACTGTTCATTTCAGCTAATCAGTATGGTTTGTGATTGGTCACCCATTCCACCTGGTATTGTTTTGCTTCGTTGATTGGGCAACTGAAACTTTTAAAAAAGGGAAATGCTGAATAAGGAATCACAATTACAAATAACATACTAATGTCTACTGTTGCTATTTTAAGTTGTTCTAAGATGCTTATATCACCATGGTGTCTGCATCTCCTGTCTTTCCTTATGTGAATTTTCAGATGAAAAAGCTGAGATAAAGTTCCCTATTTGTGAGGTTCACCCATCAGAGGAGATTTATTTGGGGATTTGCTAACCCCTGAAGATGCCTCTCCTCTGCAGAATCCTATTGGCTGGGTCTGGGCTGTTACAGATGTTTAGACTTATTTCTCCAGCCTGTCCTTCTAAGCAATGATTGGCATTTGGCTCAGGTTCCTGGAATGTGCAAACTGCTTGCCCTTAATGACAATTCCCCACAGCTACTTAGCTTGCTCAGGACTGATCAGCACTTCTGTAAGAGAATCTTCCCTCCACTCTAAACTCTAGGGTAAAAGAGGGGGGTCTCTTATGCAGATCACTTAACTGTAAGCTACTTTTCCTGCCTAAGTTAAATCTTTTCCCCCCCAAAACCCAACTCTTCCAGTTGGGGATTGGATCCAGCTGCCACCACCAATGCTATTATTCCAAACCCATGCACTGGGGCACATTGGAACCCCCCCCCCCTTCTCTCCAGCCACCTGAGAGAGAAACGAACTCAGAGACTCCGCTCCACAGCCCCTCTCCCGTGCCACCCAGGAGAGATTCCAGCACACAGTCTCTCCCTCTCCCTGGAAGCCTGTCACTGATTTTAAGCTCAGATTACTTCAATTGAACTACAGACAATTTTTATAGACATAGAAATTTTAATAAAGAAAGAAACAAAGCATACAACTAATACAACTTCACAGATATAAAGCGATCTAACCTAAGTCTCCTTGCATAAATTAGCCCCCTCCCTGGGAATTTCTCTCTCTCTGATAAACTCTACAGTATAAGGACACCAGAGATCAAATACACAGCTTATGCAATCAATGTTCTACTTACTGTTCATCTAACTTATGAATATATGAAGGAAAAGGAAAAGATGAGTTTCCATAGCTGGAGAAAGGTGGAGTCAGCCCAAAAGCCTCAGACAAACTGAAGTGAAACTAAACTCTCCTCCTGTGTCTCCAGGAACGGAAGCTCTTACGTCACCCCCCTCTCCTGTTCAGTTAACCCCTAACAGGCAAAACAGCAACTCCAAAGCACTTCACACTTATGACAGATGTTTTGGTCATAGACACTTGTGTGACTTGAAAAAGTCTGTCTCAGGTGCAGACGATTCTCCCAAGGAGCAGGGAGGTATTAATTGTATGGGTGTGAATGCTCAGGCACAGATGTGCTCTTGCATGTGTGTCTAATTCTATAGGCACAGTGCATTTTCGAATGGAATTTGGCCTTGACTTTTCCTGTTCTGCTTTCTTTACTTTCAGAAGGAAACTGAAATGGAAAATGAGCTTAGGAAAATGTTCTGTTAAAAGAAAAGTTCTAAAGAGAAATAATCTATAACATTTTAATAAACGTGATAGAGAAAAAAGGTCATTTTGATACAGAGCATCTATAGAGCCAGCTACAGTTCCTATGAGAATTAAAAACAAAAACAAAAAAAACCCCGAGCAATGCCCTAAGAGTCCTCATCAAGGCTTTACAAGACATCCAGTAGAGAAAACTTAGTTTAATTTATATACTTATGTTTTCAAACAGTGAACTCCTGGGAAAACGAGCCTTTGATGGATTTATGTTTTTTAGCCAAATCTGATCACTGATTTAGGAAAACTGCCTGATCAGTGGCAACTGGTCTTAGTGTGCCTAACCTGCTGAAATATTCAAAACAAGAGGTACAGGCACAAAATGGGTTTATCAGCAGACACTTTAGGCAGCTATCCCTTCCCCCGGCAAGAAGCAGTGTCTGGTATAGTTAAATCTGGAGTTGGAAATGAATCTAAATTCCAGCTCTGCCACAGAGGTCATCTGTCAAGTCTCCTTGCTCTGTGCCCAAGCTAAAAGGGTCAGGTTAGGGTTAATTCCTTCATGTTTATAAAGTGCTTTGAGATCCTGAGATGGAAGATAGAGTAGAATAATGTTATTATTTTTATTATTCTATTCTTTATATACGGTACTTTGAATAGTGATTACAAGCACAGCCATTACATGAGATGGACAGTGCTTTACAGAGGGTCAGGGGTCACCAGACACTGATGCATTAAATACCAGAAGACATGCGAGAATGTTAAATGTTGCTATGCCATTTCAAACTGCAGAGTAAGAGAGATTGTGCAACAGATAATGAACAAAATGGCATGCAGGTGCGTGTAGAAAAGCATAACCCCCATTTTTATTTGAACTTGCCACATCTACACTCACCTCTTTAAGTCTTCAGAAAGCAAAAGCAGTGATGAAGACTATGCCTATGTTAGTTTGTCTGCCCATCTTTAGAATGAAAGCCATGGTACTGCTTCCCTCTGTGGTAGCTGAGAAGGAGGATGGGTGTGTGGCTTGGCATGGGGTGCCCTGGGAATGAGGAAATCTGAGCGCAGTTCCTTTCCATATGACCTTAGGGTCACTTGGACTCTCTGTGCTGCATTTTCCCCTCTATAAAATGGTACCTCCTGACCTTAGAGGAGTGTTTTAAGCATAGATCCAACCATATTTGGAAGATACTAGGGTGAGGGAGCTATATAAATATGTAGAGAGCATCACAGGGAAGGTTCTTCTCTCCAGTTTGTACAATTAGGGTTTTGTTTGTGGGTGTATGGGTGGGCTGACTTATTTTTTTGTGGGTGCTCCACCCCTATTCCAAGGCCCTGTCCTCTCTCTGTCTCTTCCCAGTCCCAATCTGCCCCCTCCCCCAAACCCTACCCTCACTCCACCTCTTCCTGCCCCCGCTCCGCATCCTCCCCTGAGGCCGCTGCTTGCTGGCTCTCTGCCCTCTCCCAAGTGCTTCCCACCAGCTGGCAAACAGCTGATTGGTGGAGGTGCTGATCAGCTCGTTGGCAATGCCACCCAGCAGCTGTGGCTGGTGCGTGCTGAGCACCACTGTTTTTCTTCTGTGGTTGCTTGAGCCCCAGAGCACCCACGGAGTCGCTGCCTATGGGTGGGTGGCTGGGAGTTGTAAAACAAACTCTTGGTAGTTGTAACATACATATGAGACACTTTATCTCTCCCTCGCTGTAGGCCGGTCCACAGTGCATCAGCCTGCTACTGTGACCAGCTAATAGAATTAGACCTTTAGCTCAAGATGTAGCTGTGGTCCTGAGGGTCTTGAGTTCAACCTCTACTGATAAACCATACAGGAGCTGGACATCATAACACAGTCCTCAAAAACAAGATAGCTACTGCTAACATCTTGGCCTTTGAACGCTATCATCAGCATCATAGGGCGCATAGGAAATGTTTGCCTTCAAATATCCGTTACTGGTTGCTGATGAGAGTGTGATCAAATGTTTGGCCCCAGCAGGATAAATCAAATAAATAGACTTGGGAGGCATTGGGTCACCACATAAAGGGAACATTTTGTGTGTATGTCTTGTTTTCTCTAGCACTCTCTATAAAAGTTTATATAGAGACACAAATCTACCTGGAAGTGAAGAGATTTGAAATATATAGTGCATAGAAAGTGATTTCACATATTGCAGAAATCATAGGGTGAGATTAACAGTACACAGGACAATATAATGACTGCATACTTCATAAAAGAGGAAAAAATGCACAGTTGATAGACCGACTCCTAGATGCTGGGGCTGGAAAGTGTGCCATGGATTATGTAGTCTGTCCTACACTCTGACTCTAGTGCAAGATTATCCTCTGTGGGGATGTGTTTTATCTGAACTCCACTTGGTGGTGAGGAGGAGTGAAGAGCTTTCAACACCCTTTTTTAGAAAAACATTGAATTTTTCCATTGCCAATTTATGGAAATTCCCCTTTGCCTTAGCTTCATAATATCACCTTCAATCACTTCTTCCCCTCTCAGGTATTTTACAGACAGCTATCATCACACTCCTGGTCCTCCTTTTTCTAAACCAAGTACTGTCTGTTAAAAATACTACCTGGCTTAATTGCTTTTGAATATTGATTTTAAGATTGAATGTGTTCCCCTTGAAGTCAAGGCCAAAGCTCCGGCTGACTTTGAAAGCAGGACGGGGTCTTCTGCATCTAAATCACTTTGAACGAGATGTGCTTAGAGACAGATATTCAAAAGGGCCCAGTACCCACAGCTGGGGCTAGATTCTCCAAGAAGCACGAGCAGGCTGGGTGCTGAGCGCTTTTGAATATCTGCTCGAAAGTGTCGCAGCAGAAGCTGGTGAATGTGGAGCCCTTTTGAAACTTTGGCTGAACTATTGCAATGGAAGGGACTAGTAATTGCTGAGCATTTGTAAATATTTAGTCCCAAGTTCCAACCCTGGGTCTGAACACTGGAAAACGTGCATGGAGCTTTTATTTTTGTTTGGTTTTTTGTTTGGTTTTTTGAAGTCCCCACCCCGAAGAGCTTCCACTTTGTCATCTCTTCGTCTGTAAAACATCATGTACCTGTATGGCCCTGTAAGAGTATAATAAATAATATTTATAAATACTAGAACTTTACTCTCTGAATGCTTATTCCCTTTAGCTTTAGGTTCTTATTCTGCAAATAGCTTCTCATGCCAGTGTTTCTCACATGCTTCAAGTGTAAGGCTGGCTGGCTACTGTCTTGCCTCACACCCCACCTTGCTTCAGTCATTATCAAACAAGAACTCTCATCAAACACCCCACTGCTAAGGCTCCTAATGCTCTCAAAGCAGGAAGCTGCTGCGAGCCACAGACTCTTCTTCTGAGGGAGGATTAAATAGAGGCGAGTCATTGCCAAGACATCTTTATGGGGGACGGGGTAGAATGTCCCCAGTCATCAATTTCAGCTCTGAAGCAAATCCAAGTGGAGAGCAGGAGCGCAATGAACACACACCAGTGATGGGAGGAGACAGTGCCACCATTCTCTTCTACCCTGCCTCCCCTCATGATCAACACTATAGATCAGGCAGCCTCATGCTACGTTCCTGATTTCAATGTACATAATCTCTACAGGCGCAGTCTCTGTTGAGCAGAAGACTGCATTTGCCAATCAGCTGAGAGTCTTGCCGGGCACACTGATATCTTATTGCCTGCAAGTATTAATCTGTTTAGCAGCTAATATACCATGTGAAAAACTAGAGGGCATGCACTTTTGTCTCTCTGTCTATAATGGCACACTGGCCACAGATGAATGTAATATAAGTGGAAGTGGTTAGGGCAGGGGATGGGGTGCCAAGATTCCTAAATTCTGTGCTCAGCTCTGCTACCATCTCACTAGAGATACATCTGCACAGTTGCTGGGATTCCCGGGTTGGGCAGACACACATGTGCCCTCTGCTTGAGCTAGCACCTAAAAAGAGAAGTGTGGTTGTGTCAGCACAGGCAGTGGCTCTGATGCACCTGTTTTTAAAAAATAAAACACACTCCTAGCTAGAGACAGATTTGACTCATATGTGTGACAAAGTTGCTCTGATCGTATTCATTTCTTCCTCTTCCATTATTCAACATTATATTTCCCTTTGGCATCATGAATTCATGAACCTTTCGGTTCCAATAGTAACCAAAAAGGCCTTTGCTCTTAGATGAGTGTGTGTGTGTGTGTGTGTGTGTGTGTGTGTGTGTGTGTGTGTCTATTTTACCTATTTTTTTTATCATATATAAAAATCTGGCCTTAAGCAGTCTTTCAGCCTGGAAATAATAAAGTAAATTTCACTAGATCTGAAAAAGTAAGTTGAGACATTATGAGTGTTTGTGACCATAAGTGGCTGCAGGCAGACATTTAATAACAGCAAAATGCATCAGTTCCTATATAAAGTGGTCGGTAATGGGTTTAAGAACAGGCCCACAAAGAAGTGTTTAATTTACACTTAAGCAAAACAATTGTGAGTAAATTAAACATTGATCGTAAAGACGGTGACTAATTAAGATGTACTAATTATATAAAACTCAATTGTTGTGCAATTTATTGCAATTACTCCTGAACAAATATTTAATTACATTCCCTTTAACACATTAAAACAATATTGTTTTTCCCCCTCTAAGCTGCTAGATAGGAATATGTGAGCACTTAATTGCTGTAGAATAAGAGAGCCAGGTATTAAATGAATTTGTTAAGTTGCATGTACATTTTTAGTTTTAGAAAGTTAGTAACGAAATGCTCAATTATATACTGTAACATACGGGTGATCTGAAGAGTGCATAGTGGCTTTACAGACTAATTGTTTTAGTTAATTGAATTAATTAATGGATGTTTGCAAAGAGATTTGAAGACATAAATTGCTATATAAGTACCATAGTAGAATTATTATTATACTGAATACTAAACTGTCTCCCAGGAGCTGAACTGAGAGTACCTTAGATGGTTAAAGAGGGGACCAGGGAGTGGAGAAGATTTATTTACCTGAAGTTCTATTTCTAAAGAAGGATAAAAGTAAACTAAAGACTATAATGCAGAATCCAGACTATATTCATGGGAAGCAATTTAGATGAAAGAAAACCAAGTTACAACGTTGCCCCAAATTTGAGATGAATACCATGAATAGATTAAGAGATTTATAGATTTTAGGGCCAAAAGGAACCATTGTTATTATTTAGTCTGACCTAATGCATTACACAGGCCATAGAATTTAATATAGCAATTTCTGTATCAAGCCCAAACTTCTCAAACTTCTGTTTGAGCCATAGCATGTCTGTTAGAAAATAATCCGGTCTTGATTTAGATTAAATCTCAGGAAAAGCATCCTAACTGTGAGAACAGTGAGACTATGGAATAGACTGCCTCGGGGGGCTGTGGAAGCTCCTTCAATGAAGGTTTTCAAAAGGAGTCTGGATAGCCATCTGTCTTGGATGGTTCAACGGTTCTCAACCTGCGACCTGCGGGTCACTTGCGGCCAAATCAGTACAGAGCTGTGGCCCACATGACATCCTCAGAACCATACAGGTAGTTTGGATGTGGTTCACAATTGTAAATAGGTTGAGAACCACTGGTTAAACCCAACAAATCCTGCATTTTGGCAGGGGTTAAACTAGATGACTCTTTCAGTCCCTTCTAACCCTAGGGTTCTATGACTTCGACCAGCGGTTCTCAACCTTCTTCTTTCTGAGGCCTCCCCAAAATGCTATAAAAACTCCACAGCCCAACTGTGCCACAACAACTGTTTTTCTGCATATAAAAGGCAGGACCCAGATTAGGGGGTAGCAAGCAGGACAATTGCTCTGGGTCCCATGCCACAGGAGGTAGTGCTTTGGTTTTCTGCCCTGGGCCTCAGCAAGTCTCATGCTGGCCCTGCTTGGTGGATCCCCTGAAGCCTCCTCAGGGCCATCCAGGGGGCTCTGGACCCCTGGCTGAGAACCACTGAGTTACATAATTCAAGTGATGGAGAATCTACTGTGTTCTTATGTAAGCTGTCTCAACAGTTCAGAACCCTAACTGTTGACATTTTTTGATTTATTCGTAGTCTGAATTTGCCTAGCTTCAGCTTCCAACCACTGGAAACCATTATAACTTTTTCTGCCAAAATAAAGAGTTGCCGTCTGTCAGAACTGGCTTCCCTGTGTAGATATTTGTAGGCCATGATCAAGCTAACTCTTAACCTTCTTTCGAATAAATTAAATAAGATTGAGCTTCTTAAGTCTCAGTGTTTCCTAATGTTTTCCAAGTTCCCTGAATGACCAATCAACTTCTATCCTGTAATGCTAATAGACCTTGTAACTTAGGGTAAGATTTTCAAAAGACTCTAGTGTTGGCCAAACTTTGATTTTATTAAATTCAATAGGAGCATTGGCGGAAAATCCCACCACTATAATCTAGCTACTTAAATTGCAGCCCTTGAGTGAAATCATCTCCCCATTGAAGTCAATGGGAACTTTACCACTGATTTTAATGGAGGCGCTATTTCACCCCTTAGTCTGCAGCCTGGAACTCCAACCCCATCAAACACTGACTTTTCACCATAATTGCCTCCTCTCTAACTAAGGCCCGGTCTACACTGGGGGGAGGGTCGACCTAAGATACGCAACTTCAGCTACGTGAACAGTGTAGCTGAAGTTGGTGTATCTTAGGTCAACTTACCTGGCCGTCCACACAGCACAGAGTCGACCACTGCCACTCCCCTGTCGACTCCACTTCCACCTCTTGCCAAGGTGGAGTACAAGGAGTCGATGGGGAATACGCTTGGGGATTGATTTATCGCGTCTACACTAGATGCAATAAATCGATCCCCGATAAATCGATCACTGCCCACTGATCTGGCAGGTTGTTTCCTATATGTAAATTAAGATAACATGTATCAGGAAAGTGTTCAGTGCTGTGAGGGAACGCCAGAATGTCCTTGTTATATTTTCTGCTGTTCTTACTATGTTCCACTTTTAAAAACTAGGTAACTTTGGTTTAAAGTTTGGTTCAGAGTCATTCTGTCTTACAAATTGTTCCCCATCTGAGTAACATCTCTTTCCCCCCCCGAAGTCAGTTAATAGTTGCTGTGAAAGGTTTCATATCCTATGTGAAATTATAGTTAATTTACTGCCCCCTAGGCTCTGCGCCAGTGGGAATTATCCAAACATATTTTTAACAAATCACACAAACGCAGACGACCCCTTTCCTACATACAAATACTCAAGCTTGCAGGAGCTTTGCCTGCAAATATACAATAGTTGAAATATTCAGCCTGTGCTAACACTTGCCATTAACATGGGTTTTCTGCAGCTCTCCCTTTCATTCACATCAAGCACTGAGAGCATAATCGTAGATCATTTCCGCGATGTCAGATAATGGTATTGCAGTAATAACAATGGGTAAAGAAGATGGAGTATTAATTATTATTATTGCCACATGAATGGCAGATGAAATAGTTTGGCTAAAATAAAAATCAGTCTGAATCTACACCCCAACCTCAAATCAAATCCAAGTTGTCTGATATTTCAGAATATTGAGTGAGCTAATTAGTTCCAGGCTATTTTCTGTTTGTGTGGACTTTGTGTAAGACTTTGCATTTCTGGAATCCATGGGGGACCAGAAACAAAACCTAGGAGTTTCAAAAGAACCCAAAAAAGTAGATGATCAAACCCCATTTGTAAACCTGGGTAGCTCAATGGGATTTGGGCACTTAACGTTCATGACTCAACTAGTTTCAAGGAAGGCTATGGTTTGGGTCCAAGGGTGCTTACCCTGCGGGGCCGTGTATCAAGGTTGCCATTCCTTGGTCTATAAGGTGCCACAGGACTCTCTGTCGCTTTTGTTTTTACAATGAAATTTCTTAATGTACCATGTCTTGATGGAAAAACCACCATTTTTCAAAAATGTCATTTAAAGTGCCATTTGGGGGCTTGGAACAATCATTCTGGACATTGTTGTATCCCCCAACTCTCCTATTTTCGATCACTCAACAAAATTTGCTCTTTCCACACATCTCCTTTAAACCTTTACCCAGTGTGCTGTAAAGTGAACTCAGTGAATACTTAATCCTTCTGAAATCAAATGCAACCCATCTGGAGCAACAGAACCTGGATGCCTTTTCTAATTATTGTAAGAGGCTTACTGTGGAAGCTTAGTTCTGATATGTACCATTAGCATCACTAGAGGGTACTGCAGAGTGTTTTGCTTTGGTTTAGTGAAAATATAAACTTTTGCAATGCTCTATGGTCATTTGGTTAGTGAAATGACCATTTTCTATAGTTATGTTACCCTGAATTGGCTTGGTTTTCAGTTTTGTACTATCCAGAAATGACAGATTTGTGAAATGTGACCAAAATACAGAGTATTCACTATTGAATGTGTAGTGAAATAAGCAGCAAGAATTGAGAAGGGACACCATCGCAGTGTTCCTGATACACTACCCTCCACCAGGGCTACAATTCTAACCCTAACTCGCTTCCTGAACACGATTCTGTAACCGTGTTGCTCCATCCCACTCCACAAACAACAAGTTGCGGTTGCACATGGAACCTCCTTGACATGGGTTAGTGCATTTAGAACTGTTGCGTAGATGAAACCTAAAGCATCTGGAGTTAGGGCCTGGAGGGAAAATAGGATTCAGGAAATGGAGGATTCTGAAAACTCTGGTGGGCTAATGCTCTAAAGTGTCCCCTCCCATCTAGTGGCACTGAGACCACTTAGAGATTGATTAATGAGTCTGCTACAGCCTTAGCTATGGACCCCATGGCTTTTGGCGCATTCATTTAGTTCCAGAGGTCCCAGGTTTGATCTTGATGACTGGGGTCTGTTGGTGTTCACACATGCATTCTGGATTTTATCTTGCTGTGCATTGTAGGATGCGTAGTGGAAGCCTGGCTAGTTCTGTTTTTTAAAAAATCCCATGATTCATCTGTCTCCAACCCGTATTTCCTTTCTGGGTGGACTAGCACCGTTTTTTAATTGCTGCCTGCCAGCATGGACCCAACAAATGCTCTGGGCCACTATCTTGACAACTATGAATACATCGGCTGCTTGGGCTCTATATCCGCACTTGAATTTCAGCATGGGGAAGGAAACCTTTCTGGAGATATGTGCTGAACTAACTTGGGGGCTACAGCAGCAGCGCTCTGTCCCCATACACAGGCAAGTATACATCTGGGGTCTGCCTCTTCTGCTTAGGGGGACTTGTGGCATGGAGTGCCAAAGCTTAGCATTACCGAGGGTGACAGAGGGTTCCAAAGGGCTGGGGTCCCAGGTGCCACTCTTCTCCCCACTGAGCTGGGGCGTGGGAGGGTACTGGCCTCTGAGACCACAACGGCTGGAAATGCAGTGGGAGTTTATGGCATATCTGTAGTGAAGGGGAAGACTCACCACAGGTGCCTCCTTGGAGGGCTGGGCCAAGCAAAGGAGCTTTCTCCCTGCTGGATGTCTGCTGCTGACAGCTGCTTCATCTCTGTAAGCAACCCACCTTTTCCCTGTGCCTTGGTCCTCCAGCCAGGTCACTGTAAAGTCTCCCCTCTTCCAGGGCAGACTATCCATGAACAAAAAGCAAGGGGAACTAACACAGATACACTGAATTAATAGAAATAGAGGGCAATGACTCCCTCTCAGTGTGCGTCAGACACTGGCCCTCCCTTCCCTGTGGGAGAAGCCTTCAGCAGCGGTCACTGGGAAGCTCCTGCCTTCAGTCAACTCTTTCCTCAGGAGGTGGGAGCTAAAGGTCTATTCTCTTCCCTAATCTGCCAACAAGGGAGCAGTTCTGTTCCCCACTTAATCCCCTTTTATGCCTTACAGATGTGGCGGGGTGGAGCTAGCTATGCCCCGAGCAACTTCTTAGCCCCTTGTTGTCCTGTGCGGGTTTGTATACCCATCACACTGCACAAGACAGTACATTTCAAGGTAAAATATTTACCAGTGACCACCGAGCAACAGGAACCCAGCAGCAATTTGCTGGAACTGTTACGGGCTTTGGTTTAACAGCTCATTGGAAAGATAACCCCATGACCGGGGCATTGGCTCAGTACTAACTCCGAAGGAACAGCACTGAATTACACGGCCGGCTTTATTAACCTTGCCAAGGATATTTTCGAAGGCGACATGTTTACAATCAGAGCTACTTTTCATGAAATGCTTTTTTATAAGGAGGCGGATTTCAAAAACAACCTGCTAAAATTCCTTTTTGATTGAACACAAAGCCAAAGACAGAAGCTCCACAGTAAATGCTAATGCTAATAATAGATCATATATCTTTTAAAACACATGGTGTTCATTTGCACTGGGGAGGATGGCAGGGGGAATATGGCTCTTTATTGATAATGTCCACACAGACAAGGCAATTGTAGATAATAACAAGAAAAATCTCTGGCCCCTTCTCAATAAACCCCTGGAGGGAGATGGAGTTCATCTGCTTATGGATGCAAGAAATGGTTTTTCAGATGGAAAGTTATGCCATGTTTCTTAATTGCTTTTGCATCAACTTCAAAGAAAAAAGAAAAGAAAAGGAAGACTTAATGGTTCGCTCATTGCGCATTCTAGATGTGAGGGTGGCTGTCTGTCTCTGATCACTCACAGGGGCTGTTTGTGCCACGATTTGAAATCAATGTGACGTTCCCAGCAGAGGAGAGCACTCACTCTGTCACTGAAGCAGGAACAGATGGTTTGACAGGGGAGATTCTCTCTAGGCCTCTTGCATAAAACATATATTCTGATATGTGGGCTCTCTTTTAACACAGCTTCCAGCACAGGGCTTGGCATTGCCTTGTGGCTAGGGAAGCACATGGCAACAATAGCCTGAGAATTCCACTCACTCCTTTACTACGTATTGCAGGAACCCAAGAGTTAGAGATGGAAAAAACCCACCAGCGTGGGAGAGGAGGAAAGGTTGGCACAAGATGGGGAGTTAGAAAATTCATCGATTCCAAGGTCAGAAGGGACCATTGTGATCATCTGGTCTGACTTTTTATAGAGCACAGGCCCTAGAACTTCCCCAAAATAATTCCTAGAGCAGAGCTTTCAGAAAAAAATCTCAATCTTGATTTTAAAATGGTCAGTGATGGAGAATTTACCCTGAAAGTTGTTCCAGTGGTTAATTACTCTCCCTGCTAAAGATTTACACCTTATTTCTAGTCAAATTATCTGTCTTCAACTTCCAGTCATTGGATTGTGTTGTACCTTTCCCTCGGAGATTGAAGAGACAATTATTAACTATTTGTGCCCATGCAGATACTTACAGATTGTAATCAAGACACCCCTTACCCTTCTTTTTGTTAAACTCAATAGATTGAGCTCTTTCAGACTGTCACTATATGGCATGTTTTTTAATCCATTTATCATTCTTGTGGCTCTTCTCTGAACCCTTCCAGTTTATCACATCTTTCTTGAATTGCGGGCACTAAACCCACAGTATTCCAGCAGTGGTCAGACCAGTGCCAAAAAATGAGGTAAAATAACCTCTCTACTTCTGCTTGAGAGCCCCCTGTTTATCCATCCCAAGATCACATTGGCTCTTTTGGCCACAGCATCACACTGAAAGCTCTGTTCAGTTGATCAGCCACCATCAGCGCCAAAGCATGGTGGTCTCTGCTTACTTACTTATTGTGGTGAATGTCACTTTAGGTCTCTGTGCTTCCATTTCCGTGTCTGAAACTCCTCTGGCCAATGCAGGTTTGTTCCCTGCAGTCTATTTTCTAGAGCTTTTGTACAGTTTAGAGTTACATGTATTAGGTGAAAAACCTGCCCCTGTTTATTATGCACCCCTTGCCATCTCATTTTGGATGGATTTCTATTCCTTTTACATGCTTCCCTTGCTGATTCACAAGCCAGCCTTTCTGCAGCACGACCGGTAGAGTGCCTCTCAAATCCCTTGAAAGAGGATCTCTTCCCAGCTGAATTTTTGTTTGTTGGGTTCCTTTTATCGGCGGCAAAGAATGTATTTGGGGGGTAAGCCCACACACCATGGCCTTGCCTGGACTCAAGTAATTGATCAATTATAACAGTACTCAGTCGGTTGAAGGGCACCATGTGTTCACACCCAGACTGACTACAATCCATAGAACCAACCCCCATAACTTATAGGGGTGAAACCTCTGCTGAGTGCCAGAGTGGATACCAGTGTGTTCCCACTCCTACCCAGTTATATCAGGGACCAGTGCAGGGAACTCTGGGATTACACTTCAGTTGGTGCAGTGCATTGTAAATAAAGAGACAGGGCAAATCTGCTTGTGGTCTTGAACTGGTGTAGCATGGCCAGTGTGGACAGAAACAGACTCAGTCAGTGGTGGAACAATTGATCACTATACAACAGACTGATTTTTTCTAGTGGAAGCAAGGGCTGTGCTATTTTTAAATGCAGATAGGTTTTGTCAGTGATCCTCAGAGGTAACAGGAGCCAAACTTAGCAAAGTTCCTTCAGTGTCCGTGTGCAAACAGGCCCCGGAAGCTTCAGAGGAAGAAGAAAGGGGAACATATACACACATATATATATATAGTAGGAGAGAATGTTTTCTGCACTGATTTTTATTTAGAGATTGGTGATTTTCTACTGACAAAGAAATAAACACACGTCACCAGGCCAGGCATGCTGAATCACTGATATATCAGCAGAGCAAAAGAAAATGAAACTAGGGTCCCTGGAGGCCATCAAAGCACAGGCAGCAGTAACAATAGGAGCCATTCCACCAACCAAATCCAGGGGTGACCATTCTGGTGCATAATGCATGAGTAAGGCCATAGGCAGAGGGTAGTGGGAGAGGCTGTCAAAATCATTTTCAGAGAAACAGCTTCAGCTGATCTTGTGGATGCCAAGCAACTTGTCTCATCTCTGTAGCAATGTTTTGTTTGTTTTACCACTCTATTTCCCTCCCTTTTCAGGCAGAAGGAACAGGACTGACTCTGCCACTTTCAAAACATATCCCCCCTTGGAGCAGAGCTGAGTCTGACTCTACCATAGCTCATAGTCAGTATCTGCAAAGGGATTCATAGTAAAGTTCCCAGAGCAGTCCCCCCATCTCCATTCACAAGTATTAGGGCAGGACATAAGGTCTTTAGTTTGACTATGTTGCAGTGATGGACCCAAACCTCACAATCCAATTCCCAATCCAGATTTCCAGTGTTTCAAAGGTCATGGGTCTTTAGATCCAAGATTGGGATTTGTCCCATCGTGAAGGGAGCGGCCATTTGCAAAATACAGATTCATATGCTCTTTGAGAACTGAAACACTCCTTGTGATGGTCTACTCTACACTATTATAGTATCAGAGGGGTAGCTGTGTTAGTCTGGATCTGCAAAAGCTACAAAGAGTCTTTTAGCACTTTATAGACTAACAGATTTTAGGGATCATGAACTTTCGTGGGCTAAAACATAAGACTTTTTAGTGGGTCTTAGCCCACGAAAGCTCATGAGCCCTAAAATCTGTTAGTCTATAAGGTGCTACAAAACTCTTTGTCACTTCTACACTATTATGTTCACCACTTTCACAAGACCATGATACATTTTGTACAAACTATGCCTTGTGAGGTAACATTTGAAACATCATAATCTGCTGAACATTATTATCCTGGTAAATATGTGTATCAACATTGTATGTAAAGTAATACATTTCCACTGCATAATATTGCTTTAACATGCTCCAGAGTTAGAAAAGCAGGCCCAAACCAGTTCTTCAGAGACAAAGACACACCGATACCCCCTGTCAGGTATCAGCATAATCAATTGGACAATCACCTAGTCAATGGCCATTCCTTGGCCAGAAGAAAGGTGTGAGTGAAGACTCTACATATTGGAAAAGACACAGTGGGAGGTTTCCGTGTAAATAGATCGCCTGTCACCTGAACCATAGTAGGAGATAATCTTCCAAGAAGGGAGAAGGGTATGAGAATGGAGGAGACACACATCACAAATTACCTCTCTCCTCACATCTCTACTCACAGCATCTACAAAGTTGAAAGAGAAAGGGAACATCTTTGAACTGGGGGAGGGGTCCTAACTTGAAGGCTTTTGAGCTAGAACAAACTACTGTAAGCTTATGGAAAGCAACGAGGAGTCGTTGTGGAACCTTAGAGACTAACACATTTATTTGGGCATAAGCTTTCATGGGCTAAAACCCACTTCACTGGAACTTTTTGATTTTAATTCACTTAGCTTGTTCAGTTAGACATTCAGCTTGGATTTTATTCTTTTATTTCTTTTGTAACCAATCCTGACTTTTGTGCATCATTGTTTGTAATCACTGAAAATCTATTTTTCTGTATTTAATAAACTTATCTTATTGTTTTATCTTAACCAGTGTGTTTGGATGAAGTGTGTGGGAAACTTAATTTGGGACAACAAGGCTGTTGCGTATCGTTTTCCTTTGATGAAAAGAGAGACTTCCTGTGAGCTTCCATTATTAGTGTGCTAGACAGTACAAGACACACATTCCTGGGGGAAAGTCTGGGGCTAGAGAACTTGCTGGTGTGGCTCTGCATAGACTTTAAGTCATAGACTTTCAGGTCAGAAGGGACCATTATGATCATCTAGTCCGACCTGTAAAAAACACTAACCTATGTCTGAGCTATTGAAGTCCTCAAATCATGGTTTAAAGACTTCAGGGTGCACAGAATCCTCCAGCAAGTGAACTGTGCCCCACCCAGCAGAGGAAGCAGAAACCCCCCCAGGGCCTCTGCCAATCTGCCCTGGAGGAAAATTCCTTCCTGACCCCAAATATGGTGATCAGCTGAACCCTGAGCATGCGGGGAAGACTCACCAGCCAGACACCCAGGAAAGAATTCTTTGTTGTAACTCAGCTCTCACCCCATCCAACATCCCGTCACAGGCCATTGGGCATATTTACTGCTAATACTCAAAGATCAATTAATTGCCAAAATTAGGCCATCCTATCATGCCATCTATCAGTTTAATTCATGGGTGGCTAACTAGTAGCACTCAATATTGTGCCGCCGGGAGCAAGTTACATGCTACAGTGAATGTTCTTACAGCAAAACAGCATAAGAGTTACCCTGGGTTGGAGACCTGAGGGGACACAGCTGTTCAACAATCCAGACTTTCCCCTGGGGAATGTCACACTTCTAATGCTTGGGGCTGTTCTCATGCATGAGTTTGAGCTAGGCCTGCCTCCCCATGAATATTTAATACTTGTTCCAGGTACCAGGAATTGACCTGAATCTCTGGATAGATGGTTTAGCATGGGGAAAGCTATGGAGGGAATGTCTCCCTGTGCTGTAATCACACCGCTGGTTGCAATGTAGACATCCCCTGAGACTCTGTCTTTTCACAGTGAGTTTTGAATGTCAGCTGAAGACACCAGAAATCTTGGGGTACATGTGGTTTGAGTTGCTGCATCAATGCAGGCTGGAGTCACAGGGACACAAACAGCATTGTCACTGACTAAGAGAAAAAGCACAGGGAATTCTAAAGCGATTTCACTATGAATGCACTTTGTTCTTATACAGCCCCATCCTTCTCTTTATTTGACAAACAGAAATTAATTTCACACTTTAATGCTCACTTAGACCCACACTGAGTGTCACTCTCTTCCAAAAAAAATATCAAATAAGATAATGGAACTAGCTAATCTCCCCTGAGATGTGTATTTTTGTCACCTGCTTCCTCTGTGATCTCCAAAGCGATGAAGGTCTACCTTGAGTGGCCAATAGGGTGAGGGAACTGACTAGTCCTGTTGATATCCAGGAAGTGGGAAGGCAAAGCCCGCCCACTGCTAAAGGACCTCCCCCCCCCAGCCTAAGGGGAGGATCCACAGGTCTAGGAAACCAAATAATTCTGGGGGACAACTAATGAGATAACAGGAATGGAAGTGAGGTCACAGGGCTAAGTGGCAGGGAGGGAGCTGCTGCAGACGATTTTCTATGCAGAGGCAATGGGAAAGGTGAGGAGAGAACAGAAGAGGGGAAACAGGCTGGAAGCTAGGAGGAGAGAATAGGACATGAAAGATACAAAAAGGAAATGGAAGGGGTGGATGTTCAGGAAAGAGTTAATGATAGCAAACAGTCAGATGAATGGAGCAGAAAGGAAAAGGGTGGAGAAGAAGTGGAAAGATATTTAAGAGGAAGGTTGTTTTTATGGGTATGGTGCTGGACTGGGTCCCTGGAGATCTGGATTCAATATCTAGGTCTGCCATAGATTTTTTTATGTAACTTTGGACAAGATATTTAATCACGGTGTGTCTTAATTCCCCCGCTGCAAAATGGGGATTGTTGCTATTTCATTGCTTCCATTAATGGCCTGTCATGTCTATTTAGACTGCATGTTCTTTGGGAGCAGAGGCTGTCTCTTAACATATGTAATGTGTATGTGCCGTGCCTAGCACAATGGGTCTCTAGTCGTGGTTTGGCCCTCTGGAAATGGCTATAATAAAAATAATAAATTACAGGATTTGGCTGATTTTATTTTCATATCAATTGGTGAGCCATGCTCCACAGGCAGTTACAAATGATGGCTTCTCCCTCCCTGGAGCACAGGGTGATCATTGACATCCAGGGGGTGCAGGAGCACTTAAGTCAAATATTTTTCCTGTCGAATATTGATAACCGTCAACGAATTATTTTTGAGAACCGCTGCCAAACTCCACCCTCTCCTAACCCTATGGAGGAATAAAAACCACATTGCAATCAGCAAACACTGATTTCAGATTACACAGGGAATAAGGCCTTTTACCCTTAGGTACACAGCACCTTCAAGGAGCCCATAGTGTGGCATCAACCAGTCCTGAAATTCAGCTATCCCTGAGGTGGACTGTGGCAGCTGTCTAAAGACAGAATACTGTATTGAAGAAGAATACCATATCCAAAATGCAGAGAGAATCTGGGGCCCTGTAGTTTCCCAAATGTGATGTATGGTCAGGGCAATGGGTGTAATATGTCAGGAGAACCTCAAATGACTGCAGGGGAGGGGGCCATATTCTGTTCTCCATTTCATCTCTACCGATCCATCGACTGCAGTGAGGATGGGAAGGGGGATGGGAGATCAGAACTTGGCTTGCAAGCACTGGAGGCAATAGGAAGCCAATAAGGGAGCGTGTTGTGTGAATCTCTTTCCTCTGAGACAAACTGTGCAGCTTTATTTTTGAATGCAAAGTACATGCATACGCTTTCTGCTTCCTATAAGATGTCCTGCCTGCTGACAACCGTGGTCTGTCGACATTACATTCACAGTGTTTTCCAACCTGGAAAGTTACAAGCTCAGAAATAAGACATCAGATTTCGACGTTGTTTGGCCATTATGGGCGCAAATTCCCCCTTCAGTCAGCCCCATGCAGCTTTGTGAATTCAATAGAGTTAGTGGTGTGATGTCAACAGAGCTACTGTAGCGATTCATCTGGGTGACATTAGGACCAGCATTTCAGTCATTGCTCATGGCATGCTCACAGGGTTAGACTTCACCAGCTGCTGAGTGTCCGTTACAGTTGTACTGAATTATAATGGGAGACGAAAGGTGTTGTGGAATAATAATGGGATCGTACAAGGAGCTGAGAGGGTTCAACACCTCAGAGGGGCAGGCACTTCAGCCTGGATGCACAGAAGAAGTTAGGTGTTGTGGCACTGAGTAGCACAGAACCTAACTTGAAGGGACCTCGACCATCACTTTGATTCACAGAGCCTGAGCTGGGAGCATAAGCTCCTTGTACAATGAACGGGGAGAGATTGGCACCCTGGGCTGCAATTCATAAAAGCCAGCACACTAGGCAGGGAGTGGGTTATGCTAGCCAATGGGAGATGCTGCCAAGGGGTGAGCGGCTGAGCCCTACCCCTCTCTCAGAGTTAGGCGCTTGAGTCCAGGCTGCTGGGACACACCTCTCTTTGTTATTGTGCCACCTCTCAGGCGAGTGCCCTAGCCATTGGGCTATGGGAGAGTCTTTTAAGGAGGTTCTGCAGCCTCTGCTATTGGAGCGACTGCACTGTGGGTAATTAGAGTCATTGGAGCTGGGGGACTGGACCCTGGCTCTTCCACACCCTTGGTGAGTGTGCTAACCATCAGGCTCTAGAGTCATTCTTATCCTGGCTCTTTTTCCCTCCCCCCATCGCCCCCAAACGATTCTTAAATTATTTATCCTCAGTGCAACAGCTTCAAACAGGAGCCCTACATTACAATATCTCAGGATGAGAGGTGGCAGATCCTGATTCAGTTCCCTTCTCCCACCTCAGCCAGGGGAGGGATTTGAACCAGGGGACCCTCACGTGCAATGTGTGTACTCTAATCACTGGGATAAAAGCTATGAGGTGGCAGCAGCCCAAGGTGCCCAATCTCCTACATGTGCTCAGACAGTGCCTACTGAATTGGACCTTGCACTCCACTGGCAGCCAAATACCAGTCTTCCCCGGCTTGTGAACCGCTGTGGGGCTGAGGTGGGAAACAGGCACCTAGATGCCTAGAAGGAGGCAGCAGTTTGCATGTTCAAACATAGGTACATAGGGACCTCCAACTGCCAAAACATAGGCACTAAGTCTGCTTAAGAACCTATATAATTCAGCGGCACTTTTGTAAAACAAAGTGGAGCCTAAAACAGGGACTTAGGCATGTAACTCCTTTTATGCATGCAGGCCTGAGTTCCCCTTCCTCTCTGTGCTTTGGAACAGCACTGAGCAGAGCTGTCCAAACATCACACACAACCCAGGAAGCATTTATCATTCCAATAAAACAAAAAACTTACTAATCAACAGGTACAAACAACCCAGCACTGATGTCAGCCATTGCCACATCACTGCAGGACGTGAATTTGTTCAGTTCTAGATAAGGAAGAAAATGCAAGTCCTTTTATTTGGGCAATTCTCTACTCTGTCTTTAAATGGAGCTGGACTAGGCTTTGTATTGAGTGGCCTATAGACACTGACTGTCCTTTGAACTGTTTCTATCACTTACAACCAGAAAAAGAAGAAGGACATTTTTGCTTTGTCAGTATTCACAGGCAGAAAAGCAACGAGTCAACATTGTTCATTCTTTTGATCCCAGTTGCAGGGTCAGTGATTATGGATCCTTGCAGCAAAAATGGATAACATTTTCCTCCTCCAGCAAGGAAAAAGACAAGATAATTCCACAAATTAGCATGTGGGGGAAACTGTCTAGTAAGTAGCCTATCTCCAGGTGTTTTCCCACTATCTGCCCGTGTAACTCACTGACTACATGTGGTCCACATAGAAGTTAAAAGCCTTCTACTACCATTTGTTAAATTATTCCTTTAGCTTAATTGATAGAAGCCTGAGTTGAAAGTCCTTATTCTAGTGGACATGACCAATGGTGTAAAGGTCATTATTAGAGTGAGGCAAGTTATTTTGGGCAAATAATTTATTCTTCAAAAAAACACATTTTTCAGTTAAACAAAACTATTCACAAACTCAGGCTGAATTCAGCAAATAGTTTTAGCTGAATAAAAAATGAAATAGTTGACAAAAATGGTTCATTTAGCCAGTTTCTAAAGGAAATGTTTGGAGCTTTTAAAAAACAATACTTTTTTTTAGAAATTTAGCTAGATTTATTAAATAAAAGAAATAAAATGGTAAAAAACCCACCAAACCCACTAGAAAACATAATGAAACAAAATGAGCAAACAAACAAAATGTCCTTTTTGGATTGAACAAAATGTTTTTCTTGACCCAAAACTGTTTTTTCGTCTGGCCACTGATCCAAAAAATCAATTTTTTGCTCAGTTCCAGTCACTATCCGCGCTCTTCCACCTATATGACAGAGAATAGCAATTAGAGAGAATAAAGGGAGCAAAGGTAAGATTTCTTCCCCATGCCTCTTCCTTACAATAAAGTTGTATGTGTGAAAGATCATTTCAACAGCAGTGTAGACTGAATTGGTTTCCCCTGGGAAGCCTGTCATGTTTTAAAAGGTTCTTTCTCATCCCAGTTTCAATGCTGTCCTATAGATTACTTTATTAGCGCTGTTGCTATACTATGTCACGTTCAGAGCCAATGCATCATAATTTGCAACTCTATGTCTTGTGCAAGGGAGCTTGTTTTAGTTCTGCTGCTTTAAGCACCAATGGCTGCTAAGAAATGATTAGTGAAAGAAGAAGTCTTTATAGTCAATAAGGGAGGATGCATGGCCTAGGGGCTAAAGCAGGTCTGGGCTCTATTTCTATAGCGACAGACTAGCAGTCCAAAGATTCTCTCAGCAAGTTCAGATCCATATGCCACCAGTACAGTTCCTTGCAGCCCAGAGCTTCCCAGAATGAGAGTAAAACTACAGAATCTTACAAGCCATAGAAGGTCCCTCTGGCTCAGGGACTGTTGCCTAGGCATTATTCTGGTGCCCATAATTGAAGTCTGTTATGTGACAGCCTACAAATAGTGAGGACAGAGGAGAGAGAGCGAACCTTTCTCCAGACCCTGGCATTGATCAGCTTATTCCTTGAAGCATGGGAGTGGATTCTGCTCACATGCAGAACTACAACTTTTATTGATGCTCTAAATACTATCTGGACCTCTCTAAAATCTAGTTACTGGTTATGTATGTGACAGTGAATTCTTTAGCCTGGCTCCAGGCTGCACAAGAAAGCATCCACTCCCTCCACTTTTGATAAATTTGCCTGCCAGTGATTTAATAGGGGTGCTGCCCTTGTGCTATTCAGATGAGGCAGCATAGAAAGGGGGCATAGAGGAGTTTTCACTAGTCCCATCACACCTCCAACAAGTCCCTTCTTACCCCTTCTTCTTGGCAGCTACATGATCCACAGTTTCCCCACTTTCCTTGCTCTATATTTGTTCAGTGCCTTTCTCCTTGATTCCTCACAGCTGCCCCCTGAAGTCCCAAGCCCCCTACTCAATGTGTGCCCTCATCACCCAGCCTTCCAGCACACACTTTGCAGTGTCCTGGTTAGGTCACACTTAGTAGGAGTCCTGGTTAGGCCAGAGAAACCTGCTAAGGAGTTCCACTAGCCTTCAGCACTAATGTTTGGGCAGAGAGAGAAAAGGGGCAGGCAAAGTCTTTTATCTGCTGTAATGACAAACTGCATGTGAACTTCCTCGGGAGGAGCCAGCTCTGGGAGTGATTCATGGATCAGCGCTAATTGTGCTGGGCATTCACTGATAAGCTGCCCTGGTGATAACCATTGGTGAGGGATTAGTCCATAAATCACGGTGGGAAGGTCATTTGTTTGATGTGATCACTTATGGCTGCCCATTCTGGAAGCCTCCCAATTGTTTTATTTTTTTTAAATGAACCTCCTTTTAGGAAATAGCCAGCAGCCTGACTTCTCTCACTTCATGCTCCATCCTTTACTACTCAAGCTTTGCCCAGGATCCAGGAATAGCCTGATGTTCCTCATAAAGTAATCAAAGAGGCCTAATTTATAATATTTATTTATGTTATTGTAACTGACCTACCGATTTTCAAAGCCAAGAGCATGTGTCTCTAGCCCTTGAGCTAAAGAGGGAAGTTCCTGAGGTGGGAGCAATAGCAGGCTCATTAACCTCTCTAGATCAGTCCCCTAGGCAACCATTAGCACTATTCAGTGTGTTACATCATCATTAGACTTCATTAACATCCTGTTGAGGTGAACAGGGACAGTTCACAGCTCGGATCAATAGACCAAAATCATCTCTAGTGTAACATTGTCGAAGTCAATTGAGTCCCACCAGGCATACATTGGATCATCATTTGCTTCCTTTCTGCTGCAGCACTGTCTTGGGGTGGCATTTGGAAGGCTTTCTCTGCAAGGAAAAGGGCTAATGAGTTTTGTGTTTTGTTTTGTTTTGTCCCCTGCTCCCTCCCGCCCTTTTCTAAATAAAACTGTAAATCATGCAAACAATGCTGGGCTCCCTAAAGAAATCCTGGTAGGGTGCACCACTTCCCATCCCAACATGCAACACAACTCAACTTTTCAAGGTGGGGGGCAATTAACCCCTTGGCTGCCAATACTGAAGAAAATGTTCTAGGACCCAGGTCACATTTTCAGATGTAGTTGTGGAAGCTGCCTTTGGAATGCTCATTTTCACAGTCACACACAGGTAAGTGTACACCAAATAAGCTTTTTGCACATGATCTTATCTGTGCATGCAGTTACTTTGCACACACAAATGGGTGTACAATTAACTGTGTTGCAGGCTTAATTTAGGTTGCCTGACTAGTATTGCGCTGGTAGCTGCTTGTATATGATTTGACTCTTTGTTCTATTGGAAGTTATGATTTGTTTATAATTTAAATGTTCTGGAAATGTGTTACCAAGTAAACTGGAGACAGTAATAACAGATGCCATTGTATAGCATACAGCACAGCAGGTGCAATTGTACAAACACAGCTGGCATGCAATATCAGCCAGTTATTCAAATAAGAGACACGTGTGCCCTATAGTGAAAACAATTAACATTTAGCATCAAAACCAACAGAAAAGGAGGGGGAAGGAGGAAGCAGAAAATAAACTAGAAAGAGAGCTAGAAGAAAGAGTGGGGTCTGACCAACAGGCCAGATCTTCAGCCACTTCATAGCATTAGTTATATAATCATCTGTAGGTCAGCCTCTTTGAGACCACCCTACTGGAGGAAAGGGGGTTGGGCTAGCTAGAGCATGTGGCTGGAGAGTACTGCACTCCAATTACCTTTTTGCAGGACCTGAGGTCATAGGGGACTGTTAAAAGATAGTATAGGTTTGAGCCGTTGACAGTCTGCTTTAACTTTTGGCAGCAGGTGAACTGGCCCTTTTGTGGCCTGGGCTATTGAAAAGATGGCATAAAGCCACATTTGTCCTTCTCATCTTGAGTCCTGGATCACAAATCCAGCTTGGCTGGACCCAAGGGGTGGGGCCTTAATTGTTCCTTGGACTTATAGTCAACACTCTTGCCTGTGGGTCAGTACTGAACCTAGCCTGGTTCTAAGAATTGCTGCTGGATTTATCTTGGGTGACCTGTTAAAAACAAGGTCCACAAAACCAATTCCTCTCTTGCATGGACTATGGGGTACCAGTATGTTCCAGCTGTTGGAAAATGTTTTGGAATACACCATCTAGTTTTATTTCTAGTGAAACCTATAGCTGTGAACTGTAATGCTCTGGTGTATCACACTTATTACATGTTAGTATAGTCTCAACTTTTTTGATACCAGGGACCATCTTGTTGTGTTCCTAAACTGTGTCAGGGACATCTCAGGGAGTGGGCCCAGTCATTGCAAAACACTAGTACAGTTGCTAGTCCTAGGGCATGATAATGGGAAACAGAGCCTTGGCTTTTATCACTAGATCACCAGTTCAAGCCTGACCTGGTAGGGTAGATAGTGCAAATCACAGAGCCTGGTCAGTGCCTTATGTGAAATGAGTTCATGGTCTCAGTCTAGCTGATATTGGACAAGAGCCAACTAAATAAGGTCATTACTGAAGTTAGTCTCAGCAAAGAGGCCAAAGGTTTAAAAGGTCTGGAGACTGATCTACAGTCTAATCCTTAAAAGGTCCCTGAAAATGTAAGTCTGGGAGACATTGGCAAGGTAACAGGTTGAGCTGCTGCTGCATTAGCCATTCTCTTCTGTAGCTAAATGGAAACTAGAATTCCATGTAGCCAAACCAAACCCAGAGCCCTTTCACCAAAGCACTGAAAAGAATGTATTGCCTTTTTCTGACCCTGGTTCAGCTGGATGTTTCCTTAGAAAGCAGCAAGTGGAACTGGGCCTGACTCCCAGGCTTTAGATCCAAATCCAAACTTTCCCCAAGTTCAAGGAGTTTAGATTAAGGGGTTAAATTTGACCCATTATAAGAAAAGGGGCCAAGTGTGAAATCTATGTCTAAATATGAATTTACAAGAGTTGTAATGCTCACAACCCTTAAAAATCAGCCCTCTTATTTAGGTCTCTAAATATGGATTTACATGCCTAACTGTATACTCCAAAGTTTAAAGATTTTTGTCTCTAGTTCTCTAGGGAAGTGCCCTTTCCATTATGTCCCGCTTCACCTTAAAAATGTATTTTGTGTAACTTAGGCCCTATTTGAGGTGATGGGAAAATAATACAGTAGCTTAATAAATAAGACTATGGAAAAAGACTCTCTCTTGGTATGATCTATATCATTGATTATTTTTTGAAAACACAAACAGACCTTTCCTATACAGACTCCCACTGGGAATTCTGTTCACTTGGAAATGCAGAGCTAATAGTTTGTGATGAGTGATACTCCCTTGTAAATTGCCTTCCAGTCTTATTGGAATAGGCGGATGCAAACTGCACCCTAATTGCTGAATTAGGACCATGTTTTTTGCGGAGCTAATTTCCCTGCTAAATGGGCACGTGAGGTGGTGGTTAAGGGCTTTTTAGCAGGTTATTACAATGAGGGATTGTACAGCTTCAGTGTAATTGAATTTTAATGAGGATGGCTCTTAAACAAATACACCTCCATAAATGATGCGGCACTGATACTGTGTTGGGAAACAGAAGATGACAATTCAGTGAAGCCAGCTGGACCTGTGGGAGCCTTTAAGGTTTTAATTAAGAGCAGAGATGAGTCTTTTCTACATCATTCTTGACCTGTCTCCCTTCTTGGCATAACCACAGAGAGCCCAGTGGGTCTGAAAGGCAATCCTACATTTGTTCCCAGTTGTCTCCGAATCACCATCTGTCAAGTGGGTTGCTCTGAAAGCATGACCTGGGCAGTTTTTGTTCTCTTTGGAGGCACGCTGGCACCTTGCCCATGCACACCAGTAGTAAAATCTACCCCTCTCTAGCAGAACAAGCAGTTTTGAGCAGATGAATTAAAATGTGGGATCTACTGAGCATGGCAGAGACTTTTTTGTACCTCTTCAGTTCCTGCCCTTTTTTTTGTACCTCTTCAGTTCCTCACCTTTAAGTGGTGAATACTAGGCCTACCTCAGAAATGTGTAGGCTGGATTCTGGTTGTGGGGGTGGGGAAATCATGTAACAGTGAAAAAAAATTGTGCTTGCCAGCAATGCATCTGTGTAGTTCACTTTCCAGTTTGCCCACATTTCAAATGTTAAGGTATTGGTGGAGGTAGGTTTTGAGGGGTGAACCTCTCATGGAGGAGTTACAGCAATCATTCTAGGGCATTGTTTTGAATTCCCATGAAGTCATGTCAGTCTGTTAGCAGTGGTACACCTCTGGGCACGTTCTGTGTCTGTATTACTGCTGGAAATGCTGAAAGTGAAACTGGCTTAATGGATGCCCAATGTAAGAACCAAACCAACCTTTCCAGCAGTTCAATGATTATTCTGCTGAGGTGGGAGACACTTGCCACCAAATCTGTCACTTCAGCATATCCAGATGAGACATCGGTTGGCCAAGTTGGTTACTGATATTTAATTACAACTGTATATACCCTGGGGTGCTGGTTTTTCAATTTCTCTATTCAGCCCCTATGTCTTTCTTTTGGAGACAACCTGTGTAGTGCAAGGACATGGAGATTAGCTCTTCATAGGATGAAATATTGTGTAGCAGAAGATCTGCTAAGACCATATACCCACAAGTGCCAAAAGAGTACGGGAAATTCAAAACTGGGCTAGAAAATGTACTAGATGAGTCGTCAACATTTCCCACGGTCATGTCCTGTTCTAAGTATGGAAAAAAACTAGGTAAGCTCTAATGTTGTTGTGTGATAACTGCTGGTAAATGCTCACTCTTTTTAATGGCCTCCACTGTGTATCAGCCATGCACAGGGTTAATGACTGGACTGCTGAGGGCTGGATGGAAGCCACCGCAGGTGTGTGCCTTAACGAGGTTCTAATGGGGAGGCAGGTGCACACAGAGAAAGCTCTGAGGCTACAGGAAGAGTTGGGGTGGAGAGGATAAAGCAGTGTGAGCACTTGTAATCTAAATGAAGGCATAATTAAATTTGTAATCATGTGGCAGTCTGTCTCACACACACATCCTTCAAATGATGATTGAGTCAGGATGTGCTTTTAATCAGAGAGACATTTGATAACATCATGATTACTGCACTAGGCGCAACTCGCTGCCCCCTGGAAAGGTGACACAGACCTGGCGCAATGAACCAAATTGAATTCAGCAACAGAACATCAACTCTGAAGACAGCGTGCTTATAACATCTTCTTTTTGTTTTTATAATCTCTATCTCCTCCAGTACTCTGTCTGAGAACAAAGGACATTCCACGCCCCACTTCCGAAAGGCTCTGGGAACTTCCCAAAGCATAGCTATGGAGTAGTTAGGTTCCCCGAAAGAAAGGAGAACCTGTGTGCAGGAAATATGTATACTCAAATATGTCCATTAATCCATCCATTTTGAGACTAGTTCAAACTTCAAGTAACTTTAAACAACTAGTAATTAAAGCATATAAACACCAAGACTGGGAGGCAGCATGGTCTAATGGAGAAGGCACTCAAGTGAAAGTCCGATAATTCAGGTTCTGCTCCTGACACCAGCCTGTGTGTGATGTGGGGCAAGTTACTTAATTTCTCTGTAGTTCTATTTACCTTCCCATCCTTTACCTTGTCTATTTAGAGAGAAAGCTAATCGGTGCTTGAGACTGTCTCTTGCTATGCATTTGTATATTGCTCAGCACAAATAGGCCCTGATCTCGGTTGGGTTCTCAGGGTGCTACTGTGATATAAACCGTAATTTCTTTCAAAAACTATGTTAAAAAGAGGAAGACTTTGTAGCATCTTAGAGACTAAACAGTTTATTTCAGCATAAGCTTTCATGGGCTATAGCGCACTTCATCAGATGCATAGAATGGAACAAAAGTGAGATACATTTATACACACAGCTATAGCCCACAAAAGCTTATGCTGAAATAAACTGGTTAGTCTCTAAGGTGCTAGAAAATCTTCCTCGGATACAGACGAACACAGCTGCTAATCTTAAACCAATTAAATGATTGTAAGACTTCTGAATATAGGCAAAATGATGTTTTTAATCCCTAATCTTGCTATTAGAATTGTCTGAACAAGTTGAGCTAAAACTTTCCAGAAAAAGTCCATCTCGGGCAGATATACATCATGGATTAATAATTAAATGGGGTAATTTAATTAATGATAATCAACATAGGTTTATGGAAAATAGAGCCTGTCAAACTAACTCGATATAGTTTTTTGATAAGATTACCAATTTGGTTGAGAAAGGTAATAGTGTTGGCATAATAGACTTCTGTAAGGTATTTGACTTGGTACCACATGATATTTTGATTTAATAATAAAACTAAAATGATATAAAATTAACTTTGGTACACATTAAATGGATTAAAAGCTGACTAACTGATCAGTCTCGAATGTAATTGTAAAGTGAGTTAATAATCAAGTGGATGTGTTTCTAGTGGTGTCTCCCAGGGATCAATTCTTAGCCCTGTGCTATGTAACATTTTCATCAATGACCTAGAAGGAAACATAAAATTATCACGGATAAGATTTGCAGATTACACAAAAATTGGGCACATGGTAAATAATGAAGAGGACATGCCACTGTTACAGAGCAAGATGAATTGCTTGGT
The DNA here is from genome assembly GCA_032164245.1 of Sternotherus odoratus. NCBI lineage: Eukaryota > Metazoa > Chordata > Testudines > Kinosternidae > Sternotherus > Sternotherus odoratus. The sequence continues at coordinate 123,317,567 of JAVMKO010000003.1, forward strand.
AAACTGGAAGCAAGCAAACAATATTTGTTTTTAATATGGCTAAACACCTAGGACCAAGGAATGTAAGACCAAACTTACAGGATGGGGGACTCTGTCTTGGGAAACAGTGACTCTGAAAAAGATTTTGAGGACTGTGGTGGATAATCAGCTGAACATGAACTCCCAGTGTGATGCTGGGCCAGAAGGTCTAATGTGATCTTTGCATAAACAGGGGCATCTCTAGTAAGAGTAGAGCGGTTATTTTACGTCTCTGTTTGTCACACATGCAACCTCCGCTGGAATACTATGTCCGGTTCCGGTGTGCACGACACAAGAAGGATGTCAGAGAAGAGCCACATGCAATTAAGAGCCAGCTAATTTGTCCTATGGGGTGGAAAGAAGAAACAACCTTTTGACTCTCACCTAAATACTTTGATAGGAGGCAAATTGCTTCCTCCTCCCACAACTATCTACGTTAATCTTTATCTGCTCCTAATATTTAGTGCAGCAGGCATTATATATGCTGGCTTAACTGTTTCTAAACCTATTGGAGCCCTGAAAGCTGCATTACCTTTGTTCCTAGACTCCCCTGGAAAATCAGAGACACAGATTGAGAGACCAGTTGAAATTAAGTAGGCTCAATGTGATTGGTCTGAGTTGCCTTGTAATTCTATTTTGGTCCCCAGCTTTAGTGGCTGCTGACCCCTAAAATGTGCCATTTAATGTGAAAGTTGCACTTGTACAAGGAAAGGAGAGTAGGAGTTGGAAGGGACAGGCTTTCAAATGTAGGTTACTGGTGCACTACCAGAACAGAATAGTGAATTGAGTTAGTACTTCCCAAGCACTAGCCTAGAGGTGTCTGTAACAATTCCATCCTGGGTTGTTGGCAGGGTTTGAATCTAGGACCTTCAGACCCTAAACATGGGCATCTACCACTTTATCTGAAAGAGTAACTCCATTATCTGGCTGTTAATATCTAGATGGGGTAGCCAGTGGTGGGGGACGTGACAAACGCTTTATAAGATGTATGTCCATCCCACTACAATCCCATCCTCTACTGGCAATTTTAGTAGAGAGGCTGAGGATTGAAAATTCATGGAGACTGAACTACCCTCTTCCTCCGCCCCCCCAGCAATGCTCCCACTAGGGAAGGAATGGAACATGTTGAGTCAGGGATCTCTGGGAGAAACTTGTGCTTCACCTGTTTTGTGAGTATCTATAAGGCACTCAAATTCCACGGCTGTCAAACAGCACTCCTAAAAATAAATATACAGTGGGTAGTAACAGCCCAGCTAACTCATGCTTAGCCATTAAAAGCTCAAACTCAGTCCCAGAAGCATGCATGCGTCTCATCTTATTTCCTGTGCTGTATGAGTGCCACGGCCTTGAACATGTTGTCTGTATTATACAGCGGTGGAAATATGTTGCTGTCTGTTTTGACAATTCGATTACACACACATTTACCGCTGGATATAATTCCAGGGTCCTGTTCCAGCTCAGTTAAACTGTCATTCCGCAGAGAGGGAGTGGGAGGGAACAGCAGGGTGATACAAATCCACACTGCTTTGTTCTCCTCAATGAACTGAATCTATAGGTGCTTCCCCCATGCTCATCGATGGCTTGGCCTTGAGGCTGTGGGATTGGGATGGTAATTGACGGTGACCTTTTTGCAGCATGTAATGGCACAAACCATGCTTTGGGCTTTCCTTGCTAGAAACGTCAGTCTAGAAGTGTCCATCAGCTAACCACTTATTTAGTGCCAGTTCTTATGTCTGGTGTTTCTAACTAGACACAGACATTAGCTAACATAAGGACTATTTAGGAATAAAGGACCCAACAAGGCCTATAATATATGCTGTCCTTGATGCCTCTTATTCTTAATCAGTGCTGTGTGAATACCTCAAGGGCAGTGGTTACAGTGTTTAGTCCCATTACTAATTATCAGGTGGCTAAGAGTAAACTGGAAATGCATAGCAGAAGAGGGTTTCCTTCTGGGGGTCCCTCAGTGTTCAATCTTCCTACCACTTCCACCACCACCCTATGTCATGTCCACTATCACTCTGATAGAGAACTGAGCAGGGCTCCTTTAGGCACCAATGCTGTTCCTTTCATTGGCCAGAGAAAAGAGACCTAGTGGATATCTCATGAGGGAGCATTTTCTCATGAGATTTCTAACCCAGCTTTACAGTCCCATGGTATTCGAATCAGCATCTTGCCTTTCAGGGTGCAGATTTGAACCTACCCCTTTCTGTGCTGGCTTGACAGCCTGGGAGATTGAATTCCTGCCTGTGGAACAGGCACCATAGGAGCTGGACTGGCAGGTCAAGCTTTCCCCTCCACAAACACACACTCTGCCAATGGGTTTTTGGCAATGGATTTTTTTCTCATTGGACACCAGAACCTGGACTAAGGTCCTCAACTCATAGGCCACTGAATAGTAAATAGTTCCTTGGTTAAAAAACAACAAAAAACAACAACAACAACAAAACCCAAAGCCCATTGTCAATCCCTTGATCCATTTAGTTCCACAAATCCTCAGTCTTTGAAGTTATTATCATAAGAATCCCAGACCTCCTGTACTCTCATGCTCAGCACTTTTCACTAGGTCTCTGGGCTAGACTAAGGTTGGGATAATTCTTTTTTTTGGGGGAGAGGGGGGACCGGGGGACCTAGGGAAAGCATATGTTGCTTTACTTGCCATGTGATAAGCCAAAACCTAAGTCACCATTTGTATCCTATTCTCCATGCTCCAACATTCTGTGCTGGGCTTTGTAGCCTATGAAGTTCCCTGTTTGTCTGGTAACTCATGGGCCCAGTCATGCAGTGTTCATTAAATACCTTGTTGAGTGGGTAGAACACCCAGTGGTAAGTGTTTACATCAGGGGTCTCAAAGTCCTGGCCTTCCCTGAGAGGCTCCCCACTGCGGCCTACAGAGGAAAAACGCATGCAGACACACTGCCAGCAATGTCTGCTACAGGCACCATCCCCCACAGCTCCCATCTGTCTGCGGAGAGGGACAGAGATACTATCACTAATTGCTGGGCAGAGTCAGCCATGGAGGCAGCATCATTAGTTGCCAGGCAGAGTCGGCCATGGGGGCAGCATCACTTTTTCCCCACAATGAATATAAACAAGTCAAAATACACAGCTATCTGATGCCCACCTTGCTGCAATCCTGAAGTTTTCAACTCCTCAGCCACTGAGGCCAAACATCAACAAACGGACAGAACTGAAACGTTGCCAGGTATCTGGCAAACACTAAAAACTCTCTGGCAGGTGAAGAATTGTATGACAATTTTATTATTTCTAAGAAATTCAAAATAAAAAATTCAATATAAACATTTTCTTCTCTTAACACCATCTTCAGTGACATTATTGGCCTGCTGGGAGGGATTTGAGGACTGTACAGTTCTGGTCTCCCATGTTTGAATTCATCCTCCTTAAACTGGAACAGGTACAGAGAAGGGCTAGTAGGATGATCCGAGAACGGAAAACCTGTCTTATGAAAGGAGACGGAAGGAGCTTGGCTTGTTTAGCCTAACCAAAAGAAGGCTGAGGGGAGATATGATTGCTCTTTATAAATATATCAGAGGAATAAACACTAGGGAAGGAGAAGAATTATTTAAGCTCAGTACCAATGTGGACCCAAGAAGAAATGGATATTAACTAGCCATCAAGAAGTTTAGACTTTAAATTAGAGGAAGGTTTCTAACCATCAGAGGAATGAAATTCTAGAATAGCCTTCCAAGAGAAGCAGTGAGGGCAAAAGACCTATCAGGCTTCATGATTAAGCTCTATAAGTTTATGGAGGAGATGCTATGATGGGATAACATGATTTTGGCTATTAATTGATCTTTGACTATTCGTGGCAAATAGGCCCGATGGTCTGTGATGGGATGTTGGATGGGATGGGATCTGAGTTACTCCAGAGAATTCTTTCCTGGGTATCCAGCTGGTGAGTCTTGCCCACATGCTCAGGGTTCAACTGATCCCCATATTTGGGGTTGGGAAGGAATTTTCTTCCAGGGCAGATTGACAGAGGCCCTGGAGTTTTTTGCCTTCCTCTGCAGAGTGGGGCATGGGTAACTTGCTGGAGGATTCTCTGCACATTGAAGTCTTTAAACCATGATTTGAGGACTTCAATAGCTCAGACATAGGTGAGAGGTTTATGGCAGGAGTGGGTGGGGCTAGCATTGTGCAGACTAGATGATCATAATAATCCCTTCTGACCTTAAAGTCCATGAGTCTGAGACTGGCATGGGTTTGAAGGTAAATTGAGTGTGAGACCCCTAGTTTACATGATTGGCTCCTCTGTCCTTACTCAAGAAAACTTTCCACTGAGAGTAAGTCAACTGCTTTGTTGATACATCTTTTGTACAGCTCGCTCTTGGTACATGGAAGCACAGACCCATCTTGAGGCACAGAAAAACATGTGTTTCTTCCCAGAGAATCATTCCTACCACTAGACGTCGGACTGACCAGGTATTGATTGCATTATTGTGTACACCTCAAGCTTTGGAATTCAAATGGGGTTTTAAAATTCTGTTCCATATTCAAAGTAACCAAACATCAGCAAAACACAGACATCACTGGGACATGCAATCCGCAATACTGATCGCAAGATTAACTTTTGCTGCCTGGCCTAACCCATGGCTATGGCTAATGAGTTTGATTTTGTATGGGTGAAAATGGACAGTTCAAACAGGGTTGAACGCCTGCCAGAGCAAAGAAGAGAGCTGTTAAACTCTAAACTGTGAAGAGTGACAAATGCAGATCACAAGTTCAATCTGTCATCTATGCCTGTACTTCATATAGCTCATGTCAGGCTCCTGCATCAAACGAAACATAGTAGAATTCTATAGTAGAATATTAAAATACTGAAAGTACAGAATAGGCTGGTTCACGTTATCACGGTTTCTGGAGTGGCTCATGACTATGTCAACCATAGGAAAGAGGGCAGACACCCCAAACTAGTGGTATGTTCTATAATTAGATTTCACCAACCCGGTAACAAATGTCTGGATCACTGTTGCAGTCTTACCCTGGAGTCATAGTCCCCTGAGCCTCCTCAGTTTTTGTTGCCATCCAGGCAAGGTGGACTTAATGATAAATCGAGTCCTGTAGCACCTTATAGACTAACAGATCTTAGGTAATTAATGATAAATGGTCACTTACACAAAAAAAATCACAAAATATTCAGTTTAGTCCTAATCCCAAGAGACCAGTCAGATTACCCCAGACAGATTACCCCAGGTCAATCTGTATTTTAGGTCTCATACCAAAGACAATGCTGCTAGCCAAAACTAACAAAGTTTATTAATTAGGAAAAAGGAATGAGAGTTATTTACAGGTTGAAGCAAGCAAGCATATATATCCAAATGAGTTTCAGTCTGTGACGCAAGCAGTAATTTGTCAATTCAAAGTGTCTTTCAAGGCTAACCCATGCCAAGACACATAGCTATCTCTATGCTTATATTTACAAATCCTTGCCTCTCAAAAGCCTGATGGCATAAAAAAAAGATGCAGTTTCTCCTTGTCAGGGATTTTTTTGATCCCCTCCACTCCAAAGACCAAAATTGATGGGATGAGTTCATGAGTAGGTCTTTGCTTCCTGTAGGGAGGTAGGAATGCAGTCAACAGGGCCTCTGTCCTTTGATGCTACACAATAACATTTGCCTTAAATGGGCCATTCTTGTATGCAAGGCAAGCATTTTACTTTAGTGAATGCTTCTTTTCCGGTTTGAGTTACACAATTACAAAGTTCCAGAGTGGTAGCCCTGTTAGTCTGTATCAGCAAAAACAATGAGGAGTCCTTGTGGCACCCTTAGAGACTAACACATTTATTTGGGCATAAGCTTCCGTGGGCTAAAACCCATTATGCCCAAATACATGTGTTAGTCTCTAAGGTGCCACAAGGACTCCTTGTTGTTTTTACAGTTACAAAATTTTACAGTGCAGACATTCAGTATAACTTTAATGGTTATAGAGGTTATAAGTGAGACCAGTGCATGCAGCATCCTACAACCATTTTATAAATTCTAAACATATTCTTATCAACTTAATATCCAATATCAATTTTGATAATTGTAAAATAGAGGCGAGTCAGACTGGTTTCCAGCTATGCATCTGTAAGCATTCAGTGAGGCCTGGGGCCTGGCAGCTGGTCTGTGAGCCTCACGTGTGCTCCCATATACCCTGTGCCATAGTACAAAAAAGCAAGTAAGCTAATGAAATTAAAAGACTAAAATGAATAAACATTTCTTTGATTAATCCCTGGAGTGATTAACCTGCAACATTCATTTTTGAAGGATATTATTCAGGCAAAGAGCCTGTTCCTAAATCCTATGAGTTCTGTGTCATAGGCTAGTCAAGAGGCATTTCTTCATTCTGACCCCAAGGGAAGACGCACCCAAACCTCCTGAGAGCTGAAAACAGCTGAGTTGCTAGAATGGCCGAGACCTAAACATGAATTCCAGCACCAGTCAGTAGCTACGGGGGGAGAGGCTGCAGTTTGGGAAGAGAGCATTTAGTAAATATCCCCATTATTCTGGACATTTTAACAAGGCTTGGATTCAATTTAACATTAAGGCTTAGGCCTTAATGGTTTTAGGCCAAATCTGGATCCCTTTGGCTGGCTTCACTTAACACAATACAGGTTATTTTTATAGAAATAGGAGAACATCAAAGAACTGAGAACCTGACTTCCACTCCTAGAAGCTCCCCAAATGTGGGATGCTTTTCTGAATTGCTCCACTTTTAACCCCTTCCTTTCCACTGGAGCCAGGGCCAGCGACAGGAATTTTGGGGCCCCGTACGCAGATCGTGCGGCCCCCCCCCCCGGTCTCCCGCCGCCTGCGACCCCCCTCCCCCCAGCTGGTTTCCCGCCGCCCGCGGGCCCCAACCCCCGCATGCGCTCTGGCCGCATGGCCCCCGCATGCGCTCTGGCCGCGTGGCCCGGCCGGGAGAAGCAAAGGGGGGCGGGGGGAGATGCAGAACATCAGTGGAGATAAAGTAGGTGATGATAGATTCTGACTGCCCTCTTTCAAGAGACTTTATCTGTCTAAGGTCCTTATGAGGCCCTCATTACTGTAGTAGCTGGACACCAGGCAATGTGTAATGTATTTAGCCTCACCACACTCTTGGGGGCAGAGCAGTGCATTATCCCCATTTTGCAGGTAGCTTTTTTAATGTCTCGGTTTCCTATATGACTTGCCCAAGGTCAGTGGCAGAGCAGGAAATTGATCCTAGGTCTTTCAGGGCCTAGGTTACTACCCTGACCACTAAACCATTCTGCCTCTCGGGAAAGAATGATCCATCCAGCTTCCCCAACCAGAGAAAATTTGACAGGAGAAGGCACTGCCCAAACTTTGCCTGAACTTTTGGGAGTTTGGTTTTGGTGAATGAATGAGTTTGGTGCAGTGTTTATTTGGTTCATACCTACTTAGTACATGGCTTCAGAAAATACTTGTGAGAGAGTGATGAGAGGGAGGGAAGAAGAGAGGATATTTTTAAAGGGACTTAAAGTGACCCCAAATAGATGCCAGTAATGCACAGAGTAAAGGATGTACCCCATTTTTAGTCTATCCAGCTGGATGTGCTCCCCATGCTTTCAGAAGATGGACAAGGCACTTTGAGACGCATCTAAGAGCCTTTTGGGTTACCCAGCCTCCATTAAATAAATGAAGCCCCTGGTGCAGTGCCCTCCCAATATTTGTAAGAACCCCTCAAAATCTATAGAATTATCCAAGTGCAAATAGAGTGCTGGTTGACCTGCTCCGTGACTGCTACTGACCTGCATAATAGTTGAATGCTCCAGACAGCAGCGTACAATGGAAGGCACTGTGCTTCTGGCAGCAGAAAAATAAACACTCAAATCCTCCATTAAATATTGCTTGCATATATAGTTCCCTATGGCCGGCTGTCAGGAGGAATAAAACATGTGGAAGGCAGTGCTCTGAGTTGAGGCTACACAGCTTGACTCAGATAATAAAGGATGATTGTTTGGGATTTGGAGCAATAAACACCATATTTCAATGAATATTTTTTTGAGATAACAGAACACGGAGTCATGACATGGGTTATCTATTTGCCTCAACAATCTGTTGTGTTTATGAAAGTAGCCTCTGCCTTTTTGGGTATAAATTATTCTTACACCAGGGATCCTTAGAGAAGTAGTTACGGCTTGTAATTCAAATAAGTTGGGGGAAATCTGAATTTGTTACAACCCTTGTAAGATTCTCCGTGCACTTACACCAAATGTAAAAGAGGAGCAATTATTGAAGTTGAGGTAAGGGAGAGGGCAATCAGGTCTTGAGTGTCTCATATCCCTACTTGGAACAGAACAGGTTCCTGTAACCTCAACCATGGTGGTATTCCTGTGAATCCCAGATACCTGTCATGTTTTGAATTTTGTGGAACTGCAAAACTTGAATCTGGATTTCAGAGCTCTGGAAATTCAGAAGATCAGAGGTGATCAGAATGAGGCTGTCAAAGTGGCCCATTTCACTGTGATGGAGAGCTCTGGATTTTAGCTCTGGATCCAGGCTCAACTTCAAACCTCCCTTTGAATTTCAGGAGTGTTCCGCTGTGGGGTTTGGCTCAAGCCTGTCCATAGCACCGTTTCCCTGTCACTCAGATAATACTTTCAGTGAATACAGTCTCTTTCACTTCAGGATCTCAAAGCACCTTTTCAAACATTTTATTTATTAAGCTTCACAACACCGTGTAAAGTAGGTAAATGTTATTATCCCCATTTTACAGAAGGGGGGAACTAGGGCTCAGAAAGTTCTAAGTGACTTGTTTATGGTTGCAGAGTGAGCCAATGGCCAATCTGAAAAGAGAACCTCATAGCTAGACTCTGCATCTCAGGACATCAAAGGACATTTTGACACTGACTTCAATGGAAGCAGGATTGTACCACGAGAGACCTTTGGGCTAACTGATATGGTACACAGCTCCTCGCTGCTCTTATTATAGGACTGTCACTGTTTTGGGCAGCTGTGAAAGAGGATGGGAGTCGCAAAAGTGGAGAGAGAAACAGAGAAAGGGGGATGAGAAAGGAAGAGAAACAAAGGGAAGGAATAGTGGTGGTCTTACAGGCGAGCGCATTCTCCAGATGAGTGATGCTGAACGCAGCAATGAGGCCCTGCAAACTAAAATTAAGTTACTGCGCTCAGGGCTTCCTTCTTTATTTGATCTTTATGCAAACTTCCCATTGACCTCAGTGTGACCTGTGTTGTGGATGCTGGATTGTGTGTTGTGTTGTATTAAAGATATACTCAGGCATAGAGACTGTAACTAAAAATAGAATATGACCCCCTCCCCAAACTGCACTTAACAACTAGCAGTCCTTCAGCCCAACCCAAAATATTAAGCCAGCCCTGTCTACTGAATAGAAAGCTGTTAACTGTGGATTTCTCAGTGGTTATTCATGAGCTGAAAGCAGCTGGGGGTCAGCCCCAGAGGAATGGACAAGAGACACTCCCCTCTGTCCAGCCATGATGGCTAAATGCTCCTCCACTGAATGGGAACCCCCCTCGAAACACAGAGGGAGCGATGAATAGCGGAACTATTTTCTGACATTGAAGGACAGTCTATTCTTTTTCTTCCCCTGGATGTGCAAGCTCTCAGTCCATCCTGAGCCCAGGTATGATAATAGGAGTCATTCACATGCAAATTTATCAATTTATTTCCACAATGGCAAAGCACTGAAGGCTGAAAAGGAAGCCACCGTTGCACTGAAAATGTTATTATCCCAAAAACTGTTCTCTTGAAAATCAGCAGTGGAAGAAGAATAAAGGGTCATTCAAATCTGAAAGACACACATGGTTAGAAGGAGGAAAATCCTGACTTGGATTCCTAGTCCTCTTTTTGGCTTTTTTCTTAAATCCTCTTTTGCTGCAAAGTCCCTGACTCTGCCACCTGTCTTGCACCATCTTGCTGTATCAGAGCACTTTTGCCTGAAGAAATGGGGATATATGACTGTTTCTTTCACGGTTTCAGCAATCCCTTTTCTCCCTTTTGCCCTCTCCGATTTGATGATGGTTCACAACCACAGGAAATTTGACCTCCTGGGTGGTGCAGGTGACTGCATAACCTTAAAAGTGGCTGACAGCTTCCATTTATGAAGTTAGCCAAGCCTGGAGCACTAATTCATTAGAATCTCCCACTATAGCATTAGAGAGGCATCTCTTGTACAGGTCACAATGCTCAGATCTGGTCTACACTTGAGAGGTGGAGGGAGATTGATCTAAGTTACGCAACTTCAGCTACGTGAATAATGTAGCTGAAGTCAATGTACTTAGATCTACTCAGCACGGTGTTTTCACTGCGGTGAGTTGACTGCTGGCGCTCCCCTGTTGACTCTGCCTGCGCCTCTCACTCCAGTGGAGTACCGGAGTTGTCGTGAGACCGCTTGGCAGTCAATTTGTTGTGTCTGGACTAGATGGGATAAATCAACCCCTGCTGGATTGATCGCTGACCATCGATCCAGAGTGTAATGTAAACCTGCCCTTAGTCTTTTACCATGTGTAAATATACAGAAATAGATATACTATTGTATGCTACGTGAGTAGCCTATACAGTACAGTGTTTGGGCCCTTTTCTGTAATGAAAAAAAACCCCTGAGAGTATTTTCTAAAGGACGCTTTTATAGCAAAATTAATAAATTATGAAATTTGGGGGTCCTAAAATGGAACTCCTGAAAACCTGCTCCCAGTCACTTCAGGGGGAGAACAATGATGATCAGTTATTCATGATCTTTAGCTCTTACATCACGATTGTTATTTGTAGATTCCCAAATGCTTTACAAAAGTGGGTAAGCATTCTCCACATTTTATAGATTGTGTAACGGAGACGCAGGGCAGGTCAAGAGACTCACCACATGGCTGGCTAGTGGTGGAGCCAGGAAAAAATACTAGTTCCCTGTCCATCGTCCTATCCACTGGACCATGCCGCCAACTTTTATTGTGGATGGACTCACACAAAATCTATCAATGACAATACAAGCACAAAGAGATGTTATTCTAAGGATCACTTTATGCAAATTAAAGCATTGGCCTTCTGGCAAAATGCAATGTGACCCTTGGTATCCCAAAGCCTGAACGTCTCCATCATGGAAGATTTTGAAGCATTAAATGTTAACACCTAGTCCATCCGCTTTGGAACATTTCTGTGTAATTTTGCCTTGTAGCTATGGTCAGAACAATGCCTATGGGAGATACAATTAATGTGCCACAACAAACACATGAGAGAAGCCTTCCAGGCTTTGGCTCTAGCTTGTTCTCAAAGTAAAACAAAACCAAAGCTTTCAAAGTCCCAGATATTGCCTAGGGAACTGCTTGTCGGGCAGAGCAGGCCCATGACACCTGCAACAAGACAGTCAGCCAGATCCTAGAGCCCAGCTGTAGAGCCCAGCCCTGTAGTCTTCATGAAACCTCTACAGGGTGGAGGTCAGGGTGGGGGGAAGTGGCTGTAAGCCACCTTTCTCCCTTCCCACCCACCATTTGAGCAGTTCAAAACAGCTGGTTGCAGGACTCAGGATCTGGCACTATGGGTCCTACTAGGTAGGATCTTAGTGAACAGAAGAGAGCCCCAGTCTTTTTAAAGACAGGGCTCCTGAAAATGGCTGACTTCCAAGATAGGCCAAAATCCTGCCCTGAGTGAGTCAGGATAGCTTCTATTGAGGACGATATGAGTCTTGTGCTTGCCTTTGAAGGTGGTGTTTGGCTCTGAGAGAGGACACTTATAGAGTACATTGGCTTAGTGTGTGTGATGTCTTCCTCTAGTGGCTGACCCCATGATTACCCTACCACTGACATCACATGGTGGTGGTCCCCTTTCCCTCAAGCGATTAGAGTCTGTGGTTTTGGTACAGAACAGCCTGGGTTCCACATTCACTGATGGTTCTACCCTCTCACTTTCCCTCCTGCCTCCATCCCCTATGTAGAAGTATTTATATATATTTTGCTATGGCACATAGTGAAAGAATTACCCAAGAGTCAGAAATGTCACCAGTTTGGTAGGGAATTTAGTAATTTTTATAATTAGAATAAATAATTCTTATTTAACTACATTCAAATTGTAACCAATATAAAATGCTGTTAATCCACTAAAATTCTCAAACTCAAACCCTTCTCTGTCCCTCACATGTCTTCTCACTGAAACGCTTGGTCCACTGTCTTGCTGTAGATTTCAAGAAGGCCTATGGATTCCTCACTGTATCTGTAAGGGAGCCAGGCAGCCAGCAAGGCTGACTGCTCACATTCCATTAAGACACAAACAAATTCCCTCCTACCCGTCTCCCCAGGTCCCTGACAGGTTCCTCTCCTTCTGGAGGATTCCTTCTGTCGAGTGCTGCACTGATGGTGGAACTGATCCAAATTCATCCTTCTTTCTTTTGTTTTTAAGTGGACTATTTTTTTTAAACTGTTGGTTCAGCTCCAGCTAATTACTAGGAAATGGAGAACCGTGTGCTTCCTGCCACAATTAATTAGTCCACTGCCTGTTTCCAATCTTACATTAGACTCCATTCTAATTATATAGAGTGACATTCCTGCCATGAGGCATTAGCATCCAAACCAAGAGGTGTGCACACATCTCCACAGATCCTGTGCATTGGGTCAGCTGTGGCAGACTCACAGAAGCACAGATGGCGAAGGCCTACTAAAGAGTCACGGTGAATGAGGTAATATCTTTGATTGGACCAACTTCTGTTGGTGAAAGAGACAAGCTTCTGAGCTACCCAGAGCTCTTCTTCAAAAGCAGTGTAGCTCAAAAGCTTGTCTCTTTCACCAATAGAAGTTAGTCCAATAAAAATATTACTTCACCACCTTGTCTCTCTAATAGTCTGGGACCAACATGGCTACAACACTGCAAACAAAACCTATTAATTCATCTTCTCTTGCCCTCCCCTTCAGCACTGTTCTTAGTGTTTTTTAAATGCTTTTTCCACTCTGTGCTCAACTCACTCAAGCAACAGGGCTTTTTGTAGGGCAGAATTTCTCAATCTGTGGGTTGTGACTCCTGGGGGGGGGGCGAGAGAGGGGGTCACTAAAGATAATTAGGAGGGTTGTGAGACATTGAACAATTGCGTTACAATTCTAAAACAAGGAATATTAGCACTTCCAGGAGAGTTTGGAGGCAACAAAAAGGCTGTCCAAATTTGTGTGGTTCTCGCCAAAGGAAAATATAAAAACATCACTGAGTGTAGCCTAAAGGCTCAAACACCAGAAGGGAAATAAAAAAGAAACTTTAACCGTGCAATTTTTAGATCCAATTTCATGATTTCTGAGGCCAGACTCATGATCTCTATACATTGGAGTGCTGGGATGGGAAGGCAGGTGAATCAATAAATAATCATAAAAAAAAACCCAAGGTAACCAACTGATGCCACTGACAGAGGATATTGGAAAGCAGGAAAGGCTTCTGCGCCACTCAGAAAAATGAATAAATCAAATCAGAGTACAACATACCGACTCCCGTCCCAGCTGAAGTCCCTGTACCATTTGCAGCTGCCTGTTTGAACAGAAACCAGATGAGGCCCTTGGGCGGCGGGCCAACATTCGGGAACGTATGCAGTAGCCAGCAGCAATGCTTTAAACGAGGCTGCCCACAATTCACGGAGGCTGCTCTTTTAAAAGACCCTGCTCTGAGGAGGTCCTGTCTGGCTCAGGGGTGGATGGCAGGACCCCACATCAAATTCTGACAGCAGGTGGGTTGGCTCAGGAGGGTGGTTGGACAACTGGACTGAGGTTAAAGATTAAGCTCCTCTCTCTTTGTTGAACACCTAAAAAGTGAAGGCACAGCTGCCCGTGAACTTTAAAGAGTTTTGGGGAAGATTTTCTCACACTCCTTCCAATAGGCTCCCTAGCAGTTCAAAGTAGCTCATGCTCCATGCTTACAGCATGCCAAGCATTATTAGCACCCATATGGCTTCACTATAGAAAAGCTGCCACTGATAAAAATAGGTAGCAGGACCGGAAAAGCCCTCTCAGGTCATCTGCTCTGTGCTATCCGCATTTCATAGGACTTTATTCTCTACCTCATTCTCACTAATGTCTTATCTGACCTCTTGAATCCGGGCAGTGATAGTGCCTCAGCCATCTCCCCTGGGGAGGTTCACCTGTTTTCCTCTTGTTCGGACTGTTAAGAACTTTTTCCTAATATCTGGACTGAACTTTTCCTTCATTAGCTTCAGGCTATTTCTTCCTATCCTGCCATTTTCAAAGGCTGTGAATTAATTCCCTTCCTTCATTTATATTGTTACCTGGAAGGTATTAGACTCAGATCTTTTTCCCCACTGGTCTTCCTGTAATAGACTCCTTCACTGTCTCCTCCTGTGACATATCCTCCACTCCATGAATCATTTTTTTAAAAAAATATTTCCCTCCTTGTCTTTCAGCCTCCTTCCTTAACAGTACAGACCGGAGCTGCTCATATTTCTGCAGGATCCCTTGCACTGAGGCTACATCAAGTGCCATTTTCCACCTCCCTAGTTTTGCGTGTGTTCCTCTGCTGCTTGCAGCTGAGAATAACACGTGTGCATATCTGCTGTCAGCTGTGTCAAGAAAAAGACGAGGAGTCAATTAAAATAAAATCTCTTAAATCCTCCAGGGTCCTCTTCTTTTTTATTCTGGCAACTGTTAAAAGGTAGAATAAAAATAAAGCAGAAATCTCTTGGGCAGATCAGCAAGGCAGATTTAAAATGGGAGGGAGTGTATGATAGATTACTGTATGGCAAGGGTATAGTTGCAAGTATCTATATAAAACAACTTCCATTTTGTTTTCTGAACACTATTTTGATTATGAGTCTAATCTGTAGCTTCACTTGGCTTTGTAACCTCCATCTTGAGCTGAAACAAATAGGTGTGATAATTTTTCCTCAAACCACCTAGCAGAGGGATAAACCTGCTGTCCCAGATGAGCTGATAACCAAAGAACTGATTTCCTGATAGGGAGACTTTGCTCACCTAGCAGGATTTGAGATTTAATAGGAAGGTCAGCTTACAAGGGGGACTGGAAGCCTGTAAAAGGGAGGTCTCTCATGGCCGTTTTGAGAATAGACCAGAAGAAGAAAAGTTTGAGCAGAATGAAAAGTAGGAGAGGAAAGATCTTGGACTCTTCAGGAGACACTGAAATCCCAAAGGATGTCCAAAAGTGGAGAGGTAGCTGAGGCAGGGAATCACATATAGTTGTTTTTTGTTATACCTAGTGTGGGGGTGCTACCTTATATACTGGAGTACCACTGAGCCTTCCTGGTCCGGCAGCCTGGGCTCCCTCACCCTGTCCTTCTAAGGCAGGCCCTCAAGCCTCCTCCAGCATGTGTATACACACACACACACACGTAGGGGCATACCCAGCTGTAGAAAGACACAGACACTGAAATCAGCTCTGTGTGGGATTGCCCTTTATTCAAGCGCACATCCCTTCTGCAGTGCAAACTCAATGCAAACCTAAAACTGTATTGTCTTGCATTGCACAGAAATCTGTACAGTGTAAGCTCCTGAAAACTGCCCCCTCCCTCAATTGGAGGAAGATATACACAGTTTTCCCCACCCTGCCCCCGGTTATAAATTGCACAAACTGTTTTGAAGAAAACAAAACAAATTTATCAACTACAAAGGCTAGATTTTAATGGATGATAAGGGCTAGCAAACAGATCAAAGCCGGTATCTGAACAAATAAAACAAACATGCAAACTAAGCTCAACACATTAAAGAAACTGGCTACAAGTAGTAATTTCTCACCCTAAATCTTTTAGGCATTTCTTTCACAGGCCAGACACCTTTTCTAGCCAGGGCTCAAATCTTCTCTCCTCCCTCCTCAGTCCCTATTTCTTAGGTGTTGTCTACACTACCAAGTTTTTTCGATTATACTTAGATCAACACCCAAAAGTTGACTTAATAAAAATCAGAAAAGCTTGTTCACACTATCCCCCTCTGGTGACAGATCACATCCACATTGGGGATCCCACAGTGCAGGGTGACACCTTCTGTTGCTAGATGTTGTGGGAAGGCAGAGTGGATCGCGGCACATCTTGGGACCATGCTAAATGTCCTGTCATGCATTGTTTTGTGTCCCAGACCTCCAATGGTTTCCAGCTTTCTTTCCTGCCATTTTTTCAATGTCCGTTCTTTGCCGTGCACACCGACATCTGTAGTGGGAGGGGATGGATCCCACACTTATCACTTATGCTTTAAGTGTCATGAAGACATGGCATGACAATGCATGTCATGAGGACATTGCACATGGCAGTGCAATTAATTGTGCAATTATCAACAGAAGAAGACTCACAGGCACCTGATATTCTGTGTGATGTGTGTAGTAGCAACTTTACATTGCTTTTGGCATTCACAAAGCCGCTGCATAGGGTAGACTGTCACTCTTGGCCTAGGTGAAACCTCTTACTGAATGGTGGGATTGCGTCATCCTGCTACAAAGGACTGTGCCTCCGTGACTCTGGGAAATGTGCATGAAATAGTGGGCAGCTTTGCAGAGATGGGTGTCCATAACTGTGGAGGGGCAATTTAGGGCACACATATTCCAATTTCAGCATAAGACCCCCCTTGCAACAGAGTATATCAATAGGAAGAGGCACTTCTCCATGGTGTTGCAAGCGCTTGTGGCTCACCATAGGTGTTTCACATGCATCAACGCGGGGTGGTCTGGAAAGGTGCATTAGGCATGCATCTTCAGGAACAGTGGCCTGTACAGAAAGCTACTGTGGGGACTTTCTTTCCATACCACAAGATTACAGTGAGGGATATGGAAATGCCCATAGTGATCCTGGGATACTTGGCTTACCCCTTACAGACCTGGCTCATGAAATCTTACACAGGACACCTGGACAGCAGTAAGCAGTGTTTCAATAACAGGCTGAGTAGGTGCCAGATGACAGTGGAATGTGCCTTTGCCAGGTTAAAGGCATGCTGGTGTTGCCTTTGTGGCAGACCTTAATGAGAAGAATATTCCCATGGTAATTGCCACATGCTTCACTTTGCATAATGTCCGTGACTCTAAGGGTGAATGTTTTGCTCAGGATGGAGCGCTGAGGCAGAGCTCTTGGCTGCTGAGTTTGAGCAGCCAGATACCAGGGATGTCAGAGGAGCCCTGACGGTGGCAATTGAAATCAGGGAGGCTTTCAAGAAGCACTTTGACAATGAGCAGCAGAAACCTATATCTTTCTTAGAGTGGTTTCCATGGTGCATTCCATATTTTTTTTCCTAGGAGGCTATGTTGACATTTGAGGCCCCATATCCCAGTAAGAAAATGATTAAAATGACTGTACATATACTCGTAGCGATTGCACTGTGAATTTGTAGAAGACAAAATAAAGATGATTTACCATTATACAGCTTTGCCTTTATTGATCAAGAAAAAGCACAGTGACACTCACCAAAACACAGATGCTTTCTGGGAAAGGAGGGACTGGTAAAGGCAAACCCTCACAACTGCGTGTAGGTCCAGCTCTCATTCTGAACGTTGTCCGAGGGGGTGGAGTGAAAGGGAGGTTGAGGAGTCGCAGAAAGGAATATGTGGGTGGAGTGGGTGTGGGGTGGGGCTTGGTAGAGAATTGTGCATGTGCTGCAGAGGAGTTTGAGCCCAGGTCTTCTCACTCTGCAGCATTATTAAAGACTTGAGCATTTCTATTTGCTCCCCCATTACTTTTATCATCTGTTCAGTTGCATCCCTAGCAAATGCTTGATTCTCTTTTCTGTTCTGTCTTTCGGCATTCCAGAACTCCTTTTGTTCCCTTTTCTCTGTAGTGGAGGGACTGCAATACCTCCCAGAACGTATCTTCTTTGCTGCATCTTGGCCTCTTTCTTATCTAGTCAGCAGGGTGTGTGGGGTGTTCCTGAAGGCTACTTCTGGTGAAGCGCAGGGGACAATGCACAGCGGTAGGATTGTTAGATTCAAGCACAGGATTGACACCTTTCACTTATAGGCACCTTTTGCAACATTCCAATCACTTTCTCACTGACACACATCTCTGCAAGCACCCAAAACATGGTGAGTGTTGGCTTATTAATTGTTTTAAACCTGCTGCCTATTACTTTCATTTGGTGCTCTCCTAGTTCTTGTGTTATGAGAAGTAGTAAACAACACTTCCGTATCTACTTTCTCTACACTAGTCATGATTTTACAGACTTCTGTCATATCTCCCCTTAGCCATCTCCTTTTCAAGCTGAAAAGTCCCAGTCTTATTAACCTCGCCTCATATGAAAGCTGTTCCATACCCCTAATCAGTTTTGTTGCCCTTTTCTCAACCTTTTCCAATTTCAATATATATATTGAGATGGGGTGACCACCTCTGCATGCAGTATTCAATATGTGGGCATACCATGGATTTATATAGAGGCAATATATTTTCTGTCCTATTTTCTATCCCCTTAATTATTCCCAGCATTCTGTTTGCTTTTTTGACCGCCGCTACACATTGAGTGGATGTTTTCTGACTTTAAACATACGAGTAACCTCAGCGAAGTCAGTGGGACTATTTATATGTTTCAGGATAAAAAGTTGTTTAGGTACTTTGCAGTCAATGGGAGTTGAGCACACACTTAAAATCAAACACATATATAAGTGCTTTCCTGAATCAGGACCTGATCCAAGGTCCACTGAAGTCAACAGGATTTGGGTCAGACACTTAAGTTATTAATATCTCTCTAGAAAACACAGTTTTTAAAAGAACTTCTTGGTCTTATTTGCACACCCTAGAATGAAAATGGTTGAAGCATGGGTTATCTTGGCACAATTGCTGGTGGGTATTTGGACACTTATAATTGGCTACAAAACAGGTTATTTGTCCTTAGCATCCCCACTTCTTATTCAGTGTTTAAATTTTGGAACAATTTGACTAATTAAAAGCCTGTCAGCAAGTAATATACCTGACATCAAGGGTTTTGCCATGCCTACTTGGAAGAAACTCCATGAGCATTAATAGTTGCTGCAACTTCCAAGAATGTAACACTAATCAGATGCTGATGTGTTAGGGGAAAATAGTAACTGGCGGAAATAAAAGCAGCAGGAAAGTGAGATGTTGTTAGCTCATTTTCTCTGCTCCCCAGACGGTTTATACATGTTGTTTGTGGCTAGTTCATCTTCCATTTTGTAGACATTAGAAATGGAAATGACCTACTAAATCATCCAGTCTGTCCCATGGGGCAGTGAAAGATTATTCCTTGTAATATAGTCTTCAGAGCTTGTCTAGTCCTGTCTAGTTTTAAAAGACTCAAGCATACAAATATAACTGAAGTGCAGCAGTACAATTCAATAAACTCACTACTAGGAAACCTCCATTCACGCATCTATGACCTTAGGTTGCAAGTTCACTGGGGATGGGAGACCTGTAGTGTTTGTAAAGTTCCACTTTTAATATGGTATAATGAGGCAGAGTGGCCTCCCTCCAAGCCTCAGATGGAGGGACCACGACATTCTCCCTGGTGGGGGAGCCAAGCCAGCCCCACCTCCTGTGTTGGAAGCACAGGGAAAGGACACAGAGAATAAGAGGCGGGCCCTTTAGCTCAGTTGGGCTGGAGCCAGTGAAGGAGGTAGATGTCTCTAGCCCGCTGCAGGACTCTGGAGCAGATCTCTAGCTGTGCGGTGCCCTGCCTGCCCCTGGAGGAGGAGACTGAAAGGGGAGAGGAGCTGCTGGGACTGGCATCTGTCACCAGTCTCAAGGAGATTGAGAACCTGCAGCCTACAGAGCCACACCAATGGAATGGGATAGGAATAGCCCAGGGGAACCAGACATTAGACAGGTTGTGCGGTCGTAGCATGAGGCAGCATGTTTTGATAGGATCCCCTGCCACTGTAAGGGCTCTGGACTGGGAAATGGTGGAGTAGGATGGGACTAGGTCCCCTACCACTCTGCCACAAACCTCAACCCTCAAGGGTGGCCTACTCACCCTAAACTAGAAGATCTGTGTCTTGTTTGTGGCTTGCCCCAGCCAGAAGACTGCAGGCCCCTAGACTGTGTATGCTCTCTGCCTTTGCGGGAAACTAGGCTACAGATTTCTTAATTGCTTACTGCTCTGCCTCGCCTGGATGGCCAGAGTCACTGACCATGTTGGGTATCTGCCTTAGCCAGGAGGCTAGGCTAAAGACTGCTTATTGCCCTACGCCACAGAAGATCGGAACTTGGACTGGGAGCACTGTTCTTCCTAGCCAGGATACCTGGGATGGGGACCCCTAATTAACTGTTTATTGCCTGACACAGTGGGTAAGCGTGGTCACCCTCTAAGCCTGAGACGGAGGGAACATTACATATGGTATAAATAATAATCAATGGCCAAATCAATCCTTGGCCTCTCTGCTGATTCTGAAAAGGCATGTGTCAATTACAGCCAAGTGCAGTGATGGTTTTTGTGAAAGGCACAGCTGGCCAGTAGAAACTGGACTGATACTACCAGGCTAATTTCAACACAGTCCAGAAGTCCTCACCAATGTCCTCCCTGACCCCTCTGTTAGTTACTACCAAACTAGAGATGAACGACTTCTTATCCAATTACCTGAGCAATTCAATCTCTTGCTAGACCTGTCACTAAGAATAAGTGAGATGGAGATGAGAGAGAGAGGCTGGCCACAAATTTTGGCTTCAGTTCTGAACTTCCCTGTAGTTCAGGGATGTTTGTATTGAGGGGTTTGGGTTCAGGTCCATCTCTTGAATTATCTTTTGTCCTGCTGCAAAAGAACATTGGAGACCCATATCCTCAAATTCATACCCACAACCACGTGTGATACCCTGAGTCAATCCAGTCTCCCATAGCCCACTAAGGAAGTATTTGTAGAGTGAGGCCCAGATCCTCAAAGATACTTAGGTACCTAATTCCCATTGAATTCAATGGGAGTTAAGCACCTAAATACTTTTGAGGATGTGAGCCTCAGCCTTTTGCAACTATACATCAGAGTTTAGATCAAGGGTCCTGCCATCCTCATCCAGTGCTACTATGAAGATAGTGGTTCCCAGAATAGGAGTCAATCTTTATACAAATCAGGACATCAAGTCACTTTCTCTAATAATGACTTACTATTAATAATTTAAATAGCACTAAAGCTTATGTGAATAAGAGCCACCCAAACTGGAGACTGCCATGTGGACTATGGGGCTGATCTCATACGGCAATTCCTCTTACTTCTCCCAACAGGAAATATAGCAAATAACTAAAGAAAATCACAATCTATTATTTCAAAAACCCCTATTGTACCTCCACTGTGAAATCCAGTTGGGTCTCCTTCCAGCCACACTTTGGATCTCTTTTTGCCCAGTTACAGTCCAGGAGCACAACTGTCCTGCCAGTTGTTGCTGTCACCCCAGGAACAGTGTGAGGAAAGAGCTCATGACATCTGACAGTGCTGCTTATATGATCTATAGAACCCATGACAACCAAGTTGCACACAACAGGGTAGATCACACCAGCTGGAAGAAGATTTTGTTTTTTCTTCATGCTTCATGACTTGCCTTATTACTCAGATACATATTCTATGATCAATGATACTTGGTGCCTAGCAAATAAAAAAGCCTAGGATTTGTCACATCTCCACAGTGCATGCACGGTGGTGTGTATTTTTTGCTTTAAAGCAGCACTACTATTCACTTTTAAAAGTATCCACTTAAGTAGTGGATGTCTGAGGAGGTTGGTAATACCCTAGAGGCTTTTCATGTATAAGTAAGTGGTTCAAATCCACACGGGATCATTACTGCCTATAAATTGTTGCTTCGTGCAGCATGTGAAATGGAGTTGGTAGGCTCTGAGGAGTGACTAGTAAAACATGCATCCACATCAAGAACAGCACTTGTCCCTAGTTGTCTCCCCTGTTGACAAATACAGCAGAGAGGCCAAGGGTTGAAAAGACTGTGAAGAGGACAATATCTCCTCCTCCTAGAAGTGGTCCCTTTCAAGACATGGTTAAGATACTTTAGTGGGGATGTAAGATGCTTTAGCGGGGAGAGAGGAAGCTTACATTTCCACTACAAGTCTTGAATCTGTGCTGTCTGCATACACATGGAACTTCAGTTGCCAGAGCTGCCAAACCAGCACCTTTCCCCTCAGTACTAAATTAAAGAAAAAGAAGGGGTCCAAGGAGAAAGATCAGCTAGAGGAAAAACTAGGAATTCAGCGAGGAACGTGCCTGTGGCTTTGACAGGCCAATTAATTTTAATATTTAATTAAGAGAAGAAAACAGGGAATCCTGGGCTGGTGGAGCCTTCTCAGGTGAATGTGGTTTGTTTGCTTTTGCTCATTCTTAGATCTGGGTTTGGAGTCTCAAGTCCTTCCACAAAATATTTGCTAGCAGCATGATCACAGTACACTGAAAATTGCTCCATTTTTATCAAATTAACCAGAAGTGTGTGTGTGGTGGGGTGCGGGGTGTGTGTGGGGGAGACAAAGGCCCAGTTATGCAACCTATATTCATAGTTTCAGTGAGGCTATTAGAATAAAACACTATTCGGAGTAAGTAAAACTGGCACCATCAACCTTATACTAGCCATCCAGAATGTCTTTGGCTGGGAGCTTCTGTTAATGACTATTATGGGGGACTACTCCTACCTCAAATGTGGCCTTGTTAAACAGATCAGGGGTTTTTCAGTGCTATGTAAATTACCAGCAGCTTGAAGCCAGGAGCACGCGTGCACAAAATAAATCAGTTTAAATTAAGATCAGAAATGAGCTTTAAAATGTGTTGCTTGTAACTGAGTCTCTCTGGAGGCCTTCATGTCAGCTAGCATGGCTAATATCATTAATACAGTCACACACTGGCTGCAGTCCTGAGAGGGAATCCAAGCCAAATGGAGTCACGTTTTTCTAGAGAGACTCATCTAGGGAGAATGATGCTGCTGCTTGGTCTAATATGAAACACTGTTGGGATGAGAAACATCTTTGAAATTGGAATGAGGTGCCTTCATGAAGGAATATTCTGTCTATGGAATCTGAAGAAGGGGTACACCAGGGGCATGTCCCTCTTAGCTCAAATGATCTAATTCCACCTCAATTTGGTATATTAATTGGGGGATCATCCCACTCAGGCTGGGGTGAAGTGGGTCATCATGATGTCTTGTTCTGGATGTGGGGAGGAGACCGTCTGGAGACAAATATATAGGTCAGGCATAGATTAGCACTCAGAGAATAGACTTCAGACAAAATGAAAGACACTCATAAGTACTGTAGTCATATGTCATGATTCCAGGTTGGACCAAGAGACCCACGCGGTTACAATGAAAGTTAATCAATCAGTTCTGGGTTCAAAGGTCATGGCAGGCTCTTTGCACCTCTCAGGATAATGTAACGCCAATATTTAAAAAGGGCTCTAGAGGTGATCCTGGCAATTACAGACCAGTCAGTCTAACGTCCGTACCGGGAAAATTAGTTGAAACAATAGTAAGGAATAAAATTGTCAGACACATAGAAGAGCATAAATTGTTGGGCAAAAGTCAACATGGTTTCTGCAAAGGGAAATCGTGTCTTACTAATCTATTAGAGTTCTTTGAAGGGGTCAGCAAACATGTGGACAAGGGGGATCCGGTGGACATAGTGTACTTAGATTTCCAGAAAGCCTTTGACAAGGTCCCTCACCAAAGGCTCTTACGTAAATTAAGCTGCCATGGGATAAGAGGGAAGATCCTCTCATGGATTGAAAACTGGTTAAAAGACAGGGAACAAAGGGTAGGGATAAATGGAACTTTTTCAGAATGGAGAGGGGTAACCAGTGGTGTTCCCCAAGGGTCAGTCCTGGGGCCGATCCTATTCAACTTATTTATAAATGATTTGGAGGAAGGGGTAAACAGTGATGTGGCAAAGTTTGCAGATGATACTAAACTGCTCAAAGTAGTAAGGACCAAAGCAGACTGTGAAGAACTTCAAAAAGATCTCACTAAACTAAGTGATTGGGCAACAAAATGGCAAATGAAATTTAATGTGGATAAATGTAAAGTAATGCACATTGGAAAAAATAACCCCAACTATACATACAATATGATGGGGGCTAATTTAGCTACAACCAATCAGGAAAAAGACCTGGGAGTCATTGTGCATAGTTCTCTGAAGGCATCCACGCAGTGTGCAGCGGCAGTCAAAAAAGCAAACAGGATGTTAGGAATCATTAAAAAAGGGATAGAGAATAAGTCGGAGAATATCTTATTGCCCTTATACAAATCCATGGTGCGCCCACATCTTGAATACTGCGTACAAATGTGGTCTCCTCATCTCAAAAAGGATATACTGGCACTAGAAAAGGTTCAGAGAAGGGCAACTAAAATGATTAGGGGTTTGGAATGGGTCCCATATGAAGAGAGATTAAGGAGGCTAGGACTTTTTAGCTTGGAAAAGAGGAGACTAAGGGGGGATATGATAGAGGTATATAAAATTATGAGTGGAGTGGAGGAAGTGAATAAGGAAAAGTTATTTACTTGTTCCCAAAATAGAAGAACTAGGGGCCATTCAATGAAATTGGCGTGCAGCAGGTTTAAAACAAATAAAAGGAAGTTCTTCTTCACACAGCGCACAGTCAACCTGTGGAACTCCTTACCTGAGGAGGCTGTGAAGGCTAGGACTATAACAGGGTTTAAAAGAGAGCTGGATAAATTCATGGAGGCTAAGTCCATAAATGGCTATTAGCCGGGATGGGTAATGAATGGTGTCCCTAGCCTC
The DNA here is from genome assembly GCA_032164245.1 of Sternotherus odoratus. Taxonomy (NCBI): domain Eukaryota; kingdom Metazoa; phylum Chordata; order Testudines; family Kinosternidae; genus Sternotherus; species Sternotherus odoratus. The sequence goes on from JAVMKO010000003.1 coordinate 123,342,193, forward strand.
TGTCTGTCAGAGGGGGGTGATGGATGGCAGGAGAGAGATCGCTCGATCATACCTGTTAGGTTCACTCACTCCGGGGCACCTGGCATTGGCCACTGTCGGTAGACAGGATGCTGGGCTAGATGGACCTTTGGTCTGACCCAGTATGGCCGTTCTTATGTTCTTATGTTCTTATGATAAACTCTCCTCACTGATTGCAAGAAAACTCGAATCCCACATCAGGCTAAGTATTTGGTGGCTTTACAGTCAGAAAGCAACTCTCTTCACAATGGTGTGTTTGGTTTGCTGATGAAGCAGGCCATAGTAATTAAGTTATGATTTTAAGCTGAAGTGGGATCAACACGGAACTACTGTCTGTGATTTTAATGAGCAGCTACTACTCCAGCTGTCCCGCCTTTGCTCCTTCAGCTGCGATGGCTTTACCAGGATGGCTGTCTGGGGCGATGGGCATTTAATGCAGACATCTTTTTCTTTATGGAGCACTTTACACTACTTATATGGGTTATACTAAAACAGAAATGCTGTTGGATGGCTCAGCAGGATGCATCTGTATCTGATGCAGCAGTTTGCCTCCCTGGGACTCCCACGGCATACACATGAGCAATCCTTCCCCGAACAGAAAGGAAAACATCCCGCAGCTCAGCACTGCCGCTTAAGCAACAGGAACTTCTGTTGTGTGCAAATGGGGCTGCCGAGAGCTAGCTACAAACCAGAGTATTTCTGATCAGTTTAACAAGCCAACAGCAAGGTAATAGGTCTGGGAACCATTGGGATTTTAGTCTTCCTGTGAAGTACGGGGTGTGTGGTTCAACTGCTGGGATTATCTCTGCCTATCCCACCTGACCAATTCCCTGCCACTGTAGGAGCTGCAGTCTCTCCTGTTCTCTGCCTGTGGTGCACAGCGGTTTAGTTTCCGAAGGACTGCAATGCATCAGTCTAGCCCAAGTTATTGGGCTCCACTCCAGGGCAACTGGGTGCAGTTCAGTGGCCTGTGATATAAAGGAGGTCAGACTCTATGAAATCTATAACATTTCTATTAGTCCCTCCCTTGACACTGGCCCTAGCTTCTAACACAGAGCTACTAGCATAATGTCCAGAATAAGCCAGGCCAGGAAACTGGTCCGTGTGACTCCCTCAGCAAAGTCTTCAGCTCAGAACACACTGATATTGCAACACTAGTGACCAAAGCAACTTACTGTGAGAAGGCAGCACCCTATGTATTGAGGGAGGTGGCTCAGCCAGGTGGACTGATCATAGGACAGAGAGTCAAGCTCTCCTATTCTGATTCTTCTCACATTGTGTCCCTCTCTGACCTTGGGCAAGTCACTTTTTCTGGGCTGGTTTCCCATCACCACCTTGCTGATATCTCTAGCCATTTCCCTTTGGATCATAGTGATCTTACCTCTGGCAGGCTAGAGCTGGGTTCAGGCCCCTCCCGAGTGTCTGCTTGTGTCAATCAGAGGTGATAGGTGTTGCTAGAGAACAATGCTAGGCACTTCCTGTCCCATCCCAGTGTTCCGCTGACATAATCCTCCCAGCTTCTGAACCTTGCTTTACTGGTGGACAGCTCATTTTAATAGACAGCTTTTACATATGCCTGGCACTGTCTTCTGCTGGGCATGCACTCAGACCTTCTTGTGTGTACACATCAGTGCCCTCTACCAGCTGGGCTAATGCACTTGCTCCTTTAAGCTCACTGGGTAGCAGTTTCCTGCAGCTGTTGGAGCTGACGGCTGGGACTTCTAGTTTCCTGATGCTGCATGTGCAGCTAGGATGACCAGATGTCCCGATTTCGTAGGGACAGTCCCGATATGTGAGGCTTTTTCTTATATAGACTCCTATTACCCCTCACCCCATGTCCCAGTTTTTCACACTTGCTATCTGGTCACCCTATGTGCAGCAGATGTCCACGGCATATGCCCTGAGGTTACAGATCATTAAAAACCCGGGATTGTGTCGTCTCTGCTCTGAATGAAGGAAATTGACAGCTTATTGGCATGCTTTTAAAGAGCGTGGTTGGCGCTTAACCAATCTGTGACAGAGCAATGGCTTCCCCTACTGATAATTGATGAGACCCTGTCAGATCTGTCTCTTTTTGCATCACGTCTGTGTGCTCATCCCAGCGCTGCTCACCTGCCTCTCAGCATCTGCGTCACAGGGGAATTGGAAGGACAGTTTGAAGCAGATGTTTCACATGCGTAGCCTTGACTCACACGTGAATGCTGACGGGATAAAGCCACAGACGATCTGCTAAGTAATTCCTTATTGAACAAAGCCCTCGGAGGACAGAATGGCTACTCCATTAATATGCTAGGCACAATGGGTATTTTCTAATAGGACTAGCACATGCATGTCCATAATCATATAGATATAGGCATTGGTTTGGAAGACAATTTTCATCCGATCCAGGGGTGACTGCTAAGCTAAGTACGGCAAGCCTGGATTAAGAGCTTCTGACCTGCCAAGCGTACGCAGTGCTGTGTGGATTGGGTCTGAAGGGAACAACAGGCAGAACATACGAGGTCTCACAGCCCACAGAGCCATCCTGGCCTCTGCCAAGTTCAGAGTGAAGTTGCCCAGACATGGCAGTTTGCCTGACAACAGCTTTTCAGAGAGAAGTACTGTTAGCTCTGGACTACGTTCAAGAGCAGGGGATGGGGAATCAGGATTCCTTGGTTCCGTCCTTGACTTTGCCATGGGCAAGTCACTTCATCTCTTTGTCCCTCAGTTTCCTTAACAACAGTATTATCATGGCAGTTATGTAGATATGTGGTCTTCTAGTCTGTTTATTAGGGGACTGGCACACAGGCATGTCTCCCAGAATAAGGATGGAGGCACAAGATGAGTAAGCAAAATATCCATGTTCGTTTATTAGTGGGAGAGGGCATGTGCAGCAGCTGCTGCTGTTACGAATGTGTCCCCTCTCCTGCACAGGAAGGAAGAGCAGACACATCCCTGAACTTCCTCTTCAAAGTGCATCCCGATCCTGGGGTCCCCTTTGAGGGGATGTCCCCTTTGAGTGTGTACCAAGAACCAGTTGCTCAACCAGCCAGCACAATAATGCTGTTGCAATCCATACAATTCCTTACAGAGCAGCTGAGAGGCTAATATCCATACAGGGCTTTGAGATCCCCCGATGGAAGGTGCTATCTATAGAAGTGTGAAGTACTGTACTGTAAAAACCCTACTGGCTCATTACTGGGCACTGTGTTAACTTGCAGTTCAACATCCCGCCAGTAGATAGCTCTATAATCCCTCCAGCAAATGGAAGGAAAGTGGAATCTGAAGTCAGAAGGGACCAGAGGCTGCATGGCTCTGGTCCCTTCTGGTCTAGGGAGTTGGCTGGGCAACTTGGAGGCTGGGATTGAAAGGACAAGAGCTTGGCTCCCCGGAGCAGCTTGTTCCTGTCAGGGGGCCAGCACTAGCCATGAGAGGTGGATACTTGGGAGCAGCCTCCAAACATGGCGACCATAAGGTTGGATCCAAACAAGACAGACTAAAGAACTGAATGCTGGCTGGGGATAAGATCATGGGCTGCAAACAGCAGAAGAGGAGGCACTGAGCAGAGAATACAGGCTTCCGTGAGGCAGAGTATACACCTCCCTTGAGCATCCATCCCTTAGAGTCCCAGAAACTTTTGTTGATCTGGTCAAGAGCTGACTTAACCCCCTGCAATCTATCCCAGCAGAAAGCTCAGCTGCTGCTTTAACAATCCCATGCTTAAGGAATCGGGGGATGGGCGGAATACTCAGCCCTCTCTTAGAAATGATAAAATGGCAAAGCTGTGCTTGCCGAAAGAGGAAAGCATCCCTAGCATTGCTACTGGAATCTCTAGTGATTCTTAAACTAAAATTGTGGGCCTTGCAGCCAGCCATTAGAATCCATCTTGCTACACTCCGGCACCTTTTTTGGACAGATAGGCCAAATGTCCCCATCCCCCACTTCCACCTTCTTATTGTACCAATTTAAGAAGGGAGTGAAAAGCAAAGGTTTGCCCTGTGTGTGAGCGAAAGTTTTGGAATGGCTTCTCAAATCCTTACAGAGCATCATCCGACGAACCTGGTAGAAGTCTCTCTTTATGGAGGGAAAAATTGATGTACGGCACATGAAGGAAAGAAGCCGGTCTGCTCCACCCACCTCCTTCCAGATGAGAAGTGAGCAGCATAGTCAGTGAAACTCCATATGGCTGCTGCAGTGGCTGCTAACTAAGCAGACTCGACTGATTGGTTAGGTTCTTTCAACCACACACCAGCCAGTGCCTGGAGTCTCTGGGTTTGCAGCCTGCTTATTACTGCAGCCAAGACTCCAGTCCAGAGTCAGCTAGCTTGCATGCATTCGATGAAGTGGGCATTAACCCACAAAAACTTGTTTCAACACTTTTGTTAGTCTTTAAGGTGCCACAGGATTCTTTGTCACTTCTACCTTGCTAGGTGAACTGTAAAGCAGTCTTGGTCTGGCTAAGCCTGTTCAGGAGATACTGAGTTTGTTTTGTACAGATGTCATTTTGTGAACAGCTTAACTTACCTTGTCTGTTTGAACCAGCTATGTAAACAAGGCACAATTTATGTCACACACCTTCAAGTTGTGATAGATTGCTATTAGATCCTGCACATTAGTTGCAAAACACTTTTCCATCTTAGGATGGTGGGAGAAAGGGCCCTCCCTACTTCAAAAGGAAGCTATTGTACGTGTGTATGATGGGTTGTCACCCCCAGGGTGCAGTCAGGGAGCCATGGGAATCGCTCCTTCTCCTCTAACCACCCAGCTGGGCTGGCCCTGCTTATGCTGCTCTGTTGGAGATTTACAGCCAGGGTCAACAGGCCCTGATATCACCCAGCATGACAGCAGGTGGCACTACACACCCAAACTGAGCTACCTGAGTGCACACAGTGGATGCCAGCCAATTTCCTAGCTTCCCAGGCCTGCACCCTCTCCATCCCCCCACTGGAATATAAACCGAAATTATACCGTCTTGCACTGCACAGGGATCTGTACAATGTAAGCTCATGAATAGTTCACCCTCCCTCAGTGTGGGAAAGATATGTAACAAACCTGTGTTAACCAAGCTGAGAGTTTTCCCCAGACACTTCACTCAAAGACTCATTGATTTAGATAAAGCAAATAACTCATTGATTTAGATAAAGCAAATATTAACTACAAAAGATAGTTTTTAAGTAGTTATATGTGATAGCAAACAGATCGAAGCAGATTACCTAGCAAATAAACAAAACTACAAACTAAGCCTAAAATACTAGAAAGATTGGATTTGAACTAGCAATTTTTCACTCTGGCTGTTGATACAAGCAGTCCACCAGGTTTCCATTCACAGGCTAGATCTCCTTATAGCCTTGGAACATCACTTCCCCCAGTTCAGTCTTTGTTTCTTAGATGTTTGCAGGAGTATCCTTGTGTAGGGAGTGAGGCCCCTAGATGATGTCACACCCCACCTGACATAGCTTTAACATATGATAGGAACCCTTTATTCCAAACTCAGTTCCCACCCCAGTTTGTGGGAAAATAGAGTTACATAAAATGGAGGTTCAGGATCATGTGACTAGGAAACATGCCCTTGTCGAGTCATAGCAGCCATTGTTTACAGGCTAGCTGAAACATTTACAGGATAGTTAAGCTCTTTCATAGTCCATTATCTTTGCTGATGAGCCATGAGAACTGGTGGGAACACACTTAGAGAATGTGTCCTGATCATTCCAATTTATTTTTGCTCAATTTCTTCTTGTTACTGCTAGTGATACCCAGAGGGAATTACCCTTCCATCTCCTGCTTCACCTTTGCATCTATAGGCAGTTAGCCAGGGCATTTGTAGTCATTTTGAGTTGTGTTGCCACACCCAATGCCCCTGGACTTCAAATCCTTTGAAAAATAGGTTGCATATGGCCAAGTAACTTTCATTACTCAGAATGCAGCTATGAGCAGGTGTAACTAAATAAAAGGCACCACTTATGTCTTAAGCTATGCATGTGGTTATATCAAATACATGCACAGTTCAAGCCCTCCTTTCATAATCTCCACTTTATACATGCTGTACGCACCTGTCAACAACAATTAGCTATGGACACCAGGCTGGGAGGAATACATTTTGGCATCACCTCTCATCTTATCAATGCAGTAGGAATGTAAAGGCCATCCTATTACAACATACAGAGTCCAACAGATACGTAGCAAGCATAAAGATCCATTTTTAAAACAATCTAATCCTCCACATGATTGCACTTGGTGCTTGATTTGTGCACGCAGCATAATAATGTTATTAAGGGTAATCAGTACTGGCATCCCTATTCTGCAGAGGCAGGCTGCTGCAAAACCAAGCAACACTTGTAATGTGGATCAGATGGGCAAGTACAGCTCATAAAGTGCCCCTGTGGTCTTATCTACATTGGAGAAAATCCAAGGTTAGGGTCTTGGAGCACAAAACTCTTAATTAGAAAGGATGCTAGCTAGAACTTGGCCGGTGGGCAAACATCTTAATAAGACAGCCCATTCCCTGGGTTTGGATCGTCTACATTTCAAATTGGCATGCTATGTTCCTGAAAAACAGCAGTATGGGTATTGATTGACTGTATCAGTGAGAACAGGAGATGCTTCAGGAGAAGAAAACTCTTGAGAAGGAAAGATTGTGAGCAAATCCTTCTATAATAAAACTTTCTTCTTCCCTAGCCCTTTGTATGTGAGGCGCTCAAAAGCCTTTATACACAATGAAGACATTAATCTGCTTAGAAAGACAACACACTTAAGATTTAAGTAAGGATTATTAGTGGAACTAGTCAAAAATACCAATTCTTTTTCATGCAAATATTTCAAGATAGTCTATTTTCACAACTGTCCATATTTATTTTTATGGAAAACCCTAAGCCAAACATTTTTACCAAACAAATAAATACATTTTAAAAAATCAGGTTTCAGTTTCTCCTTGAAAAAACTGCGAATGTTGAACAAAATGAAAATATTCAGATCAATTTTTTGGTTGGATTGAAAAGCTGTTTTTCATCAAAAAATGTTTAGATGATCAACTTTCAATGAATACTAATTATTATCCACATTGTAGTCATAGGGGAAATGGGGCAGAGAGTATGCAAGGGCTGGACTTTTAAAGGTGTTTGGGCTCCTTAACTCTCTTTGAAATCATTGGGATTTAGCCACCTACATAAACATCTGGGTCTAAGTAACTTGGAGCAAGACTGGCAGATTTGGGAACAGACCCCAGTAGACCGGTGGCCAGTAGCATGCCTTAATCTAACATGTTCCTCCTTGACTTTGTTTTTCAAGCAATGCAAGCTCCACATCTCAGAGAATTGAGCCCTAACATGCAGCTAGCTAATTTGTGAGGGATCGTGGCTTCTAGAGATCATGGCCCTAGAGATGGTGTGACAGCACCTTGATTTAGCTGAGCACATGGGAAATTCTAGCTGGGCCTGGGGAATGTAGGATAAATCCTGCTACAGTGACAGCACTTCTTCCCTTTCAGGGGGCTGGGGATCTTGGTGCAGGAGAATACAGTAACTGGCTGAATCCCACTCTTTCTAGGCTAAGTACAATGTAGAAAGCTACAGTGGAAGATTATAGATCCCCAGCCCCTCAACCTTCATCCATCTCTGCAGTCAGGCATGGAAGGAAAATGGGATCATGATGTGCCCCATCCCCCTTTCAGATGATTAGTGCCCACGGTGATGCTAGCTGGGGAAGAGCCTGTGCTCCCCAAGGAGATTGGACCTAGCTCATGCAAAGAGCACACAGTGTGAGGGAAGGCTCCTCATACCCTCGGCACCTTACAGGCCAGTGTAAGGCAGGTCATAGCCAACCCCTTTAATTTCAGTCAGATGTGTCAGTTAGAACTTAACCCTTTGTGTGCAGCCTTGAGTTCTTCGATGATGCAGTGAGAAAAGTAGGGACAGATGAACTGCGGTAGATAAAGTAAGAAACCTTCAATGAATACTGAACTGACCCCAAATTAGACCTTCTTCTAAGTTACAAACAAGGTGGGCAGATTCTCTTTACAAATATACCTTTTCATTTGATTCCCCAGCCCTGGTCCTGCCTCCTCCATTGCCTACATTGTTAGTTATGCCCATTTGTTCCTTCTTGGCTCCAATTAGATTACATGCTCTTTAGACTTTGTTTATCTGATTGCCAGTACAATGGCTATTATAATGAGACCATAAAGTTGAACGGGGCCTCAGGGTATTATCACTAGACAAATGATAGTTGTCTGTAGGGTGCTGGTGCTGGCTGGTGTTGGTGGCCAGCCAGCAGACCAGATCCTGCTTTCCATCTCTGATTTCATAACTGAAGCTGGAAGACTGAGTCTAATCTGTACTTGGAAGTATCAGTAATTTGGATCCGTTTTTACATCTGAACATTGTGGCGTGGGCCCACCATTACTAATTTCTCTGGTTGCATGATATTCAGGACATCCTGTTCTAATCACCTCGTGGATCTGACAACTACTTCAGGTTTTAATATGACAATGTAACCTATCACATACTTACTCATTTATTATTAGATAGACTCATAAAAGCATGAATTAATCCACAAGGGCAGTCTCCTGAATACATTTTCTTATGAAATATTTGCTAACAGCCATTAGTAAGAACTCTTACTGGTGGTCCCTTCTGGCATTAAATTCTGTGACTCGAAGTCACAGTACAAATAAGAAGAGTCCAAACTATGGGCTCAGTATGCTGTCCCTGAAAATAAACAAATAAACAAAACCTGGATTCTGATTTCAGTTACTTCTGTACAACTTTTGATTTCACTGGATGCACTACAAATTGTAACTAGGGATGGAAGAAAAACAGGACATTTTTCCAGAAGGAAATGCCATTTGGTCAAAACCAAAACTTTCCCTGGGAACTGTCTAGTTTGAGGAAAGTTTGTTTACAGATGGGGAAAAAAGCATTTTGATAAGACTGGAACATTCTGTTTTGACATTTTTGTAATGGAAAAGTTCAAGTTTTCATTTTGAAATAACTTTGTTTCAAAATTTATTTGATATTATGAAATAATGAAAATAGAAATAATGAAAAGTTTTGATGGACCCCCAATGTTCCCCCCCCCCCCCCCGAATTTAATTTCATGGGAAATTTTGAAATTCTTTGTTTTCATTTTGAGTTTGTATGAAAACAAATGGCAAAATTATGTGCTTCCCGGCAAAAGTTCATAACTTTTGGTTCCTCTGCTGCTTTAGTTGTGACTTAGAGTAGAAACGGGTTCAATATATTAAATTTAATGCAGAGCACAAGAGAAAACATCTTGTCAGCAGAGGCTTACTCTGTATGGCAGTGCAATTTCCCTCTTATTTTACTTAAGCTTAGATGTGTTAGGCAGGCAGCCAACATAGAGTCCACTTTCCCTGTTATCAGAAGTGTTTGCTTTAAGCAAACTGTCTGATCTTCAGTTTCTCAGCCTTCTCAGACTCTAAAGAGCAACTACAGTCAAATTCACCAAAGCATTATCTCTTCCAGCTCAGATTTCCCCTAGTGTTTTTTTCCTAGGTGGGTTTCTGCTCAGCCTTCCATGAATAAAGAGGACTCCATAACTAATCACATTGCATCTATAACCCTCTCCTCTCATTTTGAAAGCAAAATGTATTCAGGTTTTTGATAGGATTGACACCATACCATAATCTAATGATACACTAATGTTTTATGAGCCTAATCCCTAGGCCCACTGAAATCATAGAATCATAGAATATCAGGGTTGGAAGGGACCTCAGGAGGTCACATAGTCCAACCCCCTGATCAAAGCAGGACCAATCCTGAAATAAATCATTCCAGCCAGGGCTTTGTCAAATCTGACTTAAAAAAACTCTAAGGAAGGAGAGCCCACCACCTCCCTAGGGAACCCATTCCAATGCTTCACCAACCTTCTAGTGAAAACGTTTTTCCTAATATTCAACCTAAACCTCCCCCTCTGCAACTTGAGACCATTACTCCTGGTTCTGTCATCTGCTACCACTGAGAACAGTCTAGATCCATCCTCTTTTGAACCCCTTTTCAGGTAGTTGAAAGCAGCTATCAAATCTCCCCTCAGTCTTCTCTTCTGCAGACTAAACAATCACAGTTCCCTCAGCCTCTCCTCATAAGTCATGTGCTCCAGGCCCTTAATTATTTTTGTTGCCCTCCGCTGGACTCTTTCCAATGTTTCCACATCCTTCTTGTAGTGTGGGGCCGAAAACTGGACACAGAACTCCAGGTGAGGCTTCACCAATGCTGAATAGAGGGGAATGATCACGTCCCTCGATCTGCTGGCAAAGTCCCTACTTATACAGCCCAAAATGCCATTAGCCTTCTTGGCAACAAGGGAACACTGATGACTTGGAACCAGCTTCTCATCCACTGTAACCCCTAGGTCCTTTTCTGTGGAACTGCTCCCTAGCCATTCGGTCCCTAGTCTGTAGCAGTGCATGGGATTCTTCCTTATTCAGTGCAGGACTCGGCACTTCTCCTTGTTGAACCTCAGCAGATTTTATTTTGCCCTGATCATCTAATTTGTCTAGGTCCCTCTGTATCCTATCCCTACCCTCCAGCATATCTCTCACTCCTCCCAGTTCAATGTCATCTGCAAACTTGCTAAGGGTGAAGTCCACACCATCCTCCAGATCATTGATAAAGATATTGAACAAAACTGAATGCAGGACTGATCCTTGGGGCACTCCGCTTGATACTGGCTGCCAACTAGACATGGAGCCATTGATCACTACTCTTTGAGTCCGACGATCCAGCCAGCTTTCTATCCACCTTATAGTCCATTCATCCAGTCCCTACTTCTTTAACTTGCTGGCAAGAATACTGTGGGAGACCATATCGAAAGCTTTTCTAAAGTCAAGGAATAATAGGTCCACTGCTTTCCCCTCATCCACAGAGCCAGTTATCTCATCATAGAGCCCTGGGTTGAGTCTCCTCCGGGCAGCAGCAGATCAGGCAGAGCGTCCTTCTCCTCCTCTGGTTCTCTGCCCACTGGGCTGCAAGGACGGCCTTTTATAGTTCCGATCCTGCCCCTATACTTCCGGTTAGAGGGGCGGGGCAGCCTAGATCTCTGCCCTCCAAGGGGTGTGTAAGGCTCCTTCATGCTCCCAATCGGAGGGAGACCACTCGGGCCCACTACAGATCTCTACTGTAAAATCTGTACCATGTTTCCTGCTGTGTTGTATCTACTGACCTAGGCCAGTTGCCCTGGTCACCAAGGTGATGCATGTAACAGCTCTTCAGGTCTTACAGTTTATAGAACTTAAAGTGTGATGCAGAGTCCTGAACAAGAAGACAAAGGGCCAAACTCTAGTCTCTGATCCTCTGGGAGCACTTCCCTGCCATCAGTCTGTCCTGTTCCTGGGAAATGAGGTGTGTATGCATAAATATATTTGTATTATAGAAGCAACAAGAGGCCCCAGCCAAGATCAGGGCCTGATTGTGTGAACACTTAATAAGACACAGGCCCTGCCCTGCCAAGGGATGGCTGCCTGAATAGACAAAGGAGGTATCATTATCATCATCTCTGTGTTACAGTTGGCGAATGGAAGCTCAGAGAGATGAAATCGCTTGACTCACGGTCACACAGGAAGTCTGCGTCTACACTAAGCATTGAATCCAACTCTCTTGAATCTTAGGCCACTGCTTTAACAGGGCCATCGTATCTCACTAATGTACCTTGTGTATCATTTCAGAGGGGATGTGTTTCCTGCTTCCCTATACTGGCGGGAAAGTGAAACCTGACCCATCCTGTGATGTTCTCAGCACCTGATTGCTGGTTTGGGGAAAAGTTATTTGGGTCTGGAATTCCATCATTTACTTTTCCTTCTCTCTTTCCCATCCACTGACAAGACTAGTTCCTCCTCCCATCCCCCAGCTGTCTTTAACACATTGCTGTTGTAAATCAGTGTGCTGATGCCCAGCTAACCAGTCTTAATTCATTATCTAGACTTCATTAACACTCAGAAAACTGTCAACAGCATAATCACCTCAGCTAGCTTCAGCACAGTTTGTTCATCCTAGGAGCACTTTTGTCCCAACTGGAGGGAAAAGGCAGGAGGTGAAGCAGAAGATTGTTAATGAGGAAAATTAGTTATGCAAATTAAATATTGTATTAAAGATAATCTCCAATGAACCTGTAAACAGTTCACAGTCAGAGTCATGTGCCTCCTCTGAATAATTTGAACCTATGTTCAAGATCAGATAATTCCATTTAGGCCTGGTCTACACTAGGGGGGAGGGTCGACCTAAGATATGCAACTTCAGCTACACGAATAGCTACTAGACAGTCCAATAGACTCTGTGGGAAAGAAAGGACACAGCATTGAAGAATATACTATGGGAACAGTCCAGAATATGGAGACAGACCAGATCCTGCTTTCCATCTCTGATTTCATAACTGAAGCTGGAAGACTGAGTCTAATCTGTACTTGGAAGTATCAGTCATTTGGATCCGTTTTTACATCTGAACATTGTGGCGTGGGCCCACCATTACTAATTTCTCTGGTTGCATGATATTCAGGACATCCTGTTCTAATCACCTCGTGGATCTGACAACTACTTCAGGTTTTAATATGACAATGTAACCTATCACATACTTACTCATTTATTATTAGATAGACTCATAAAAGCATGAATTAATCCACAAGGGCAGTCTCCTGAATACATTTTCTTATGAAATATTTGCTAACAACAGCCATTAGTAAGAACTCTCAGTCCCCCATAGCCTTTCAATAGTGTTATAACAATCTCCACAATGATGCAATCGTTACAGATTCAGAAGACTGATCCATTATTATTGGTAAATACAACATAGGTGCACATGATGATGTTCAGTAATTCCAATTTTTGACAAATTGTACTAGGTATTTTTTGAGTTGTATATAATATAATGCTGCAATATTTTATTTATTTATTTATTGAAAAATCTTTCATGCAAATGTTTATTGCTGAGTGTTTTCACCTAATCTCCCAGCATTTTTCATAGGCGACGTGAAAACTCAAAACAGTTGTGAATTTTGAAACAGCAGCAATGCCTATAAGCCAGGTGGTCTAAGCATGGAACTAGGAGCCAGGAGGTCATAATCTATGTGTCTGAAAGATCTGATAATCCTTTGAGCTTTATAACTGCTATTTAAAAGCTAAATGTCATGACATCCATTTTACAAATGGGTAAACTAAGGCACTGAGATATGTGGCTTGCCCAAAGCCACAGAGTGAATCAGAAATTCTAGGGCTAGAACCCAGGTTTACTACTTGCTAAAGCCATGTTTAATCACAGGGCAGACATCGATCCCCCTCTCTGAAATAAGAGAAATTATTTACTATAGTGAAGATGTTCATAGCCACAAATAAATAGACATGTATTATTATCCCCATTTTTTCAGTTTCAGAGAGTCAAGTTCATAAAAAGTAAGGAACTAGCCAGAGAAGAACTGTGCTTGGCAAGTAGATTAAGCACCCAAACTGGTGAATTTTTCGAGACATATATTTTCTCTCTGTGTAAAAGGGGTGCAGGAAATGAACTTCTATTTTGATATTGCTAGACCAGCTTCATGATGCGTATATGAGATCATGGGGGAATACATGGGGGTAACATAGGGTCACAATTGAGACTGTCTATTTAGCCAGATTGAATAATTATCACAGTAGTTGCCTTGTTTGGCTCATTGCAAAAAAACCCACCCCACCTCTTAATTCATCTGCTTGGAGTGGGGGGTAGGTGAAAGAAAATTTGCATATTAATATGAATTATTTCCACCCTTTTGATTTGAAACCAAGATAACTCATTAGACATAACCTGGCTTGTATTGTCAAATGTGTCTGGCCTAGGATTCAATTAACTATCATCACATAATAGAGAAAAAAACCCTAAATAATTTAAACTAATTATTCTGCTAATCTTCCCATTCTCCCAGGCTCCCTGGAGGTGTATTAGGAGGTAATTGAAAACATTTTAATACACTGAAAAGACATTCAAGACTAATATAGTTCAACCTCAGTAGCTCTCACTTGATATATTTTTTTAACCCTGCTATTTAACAATAAGGAAGAAAAGTTCACCTGAAAAAAAAATCCATCCAGAGATAAAAACAGGCATGTACTATAAATAAGAAAATTTACCTTATAATCTCATCTTCAGTCTGAAGAGAATTTAACAGAGCTACGGACACCCATGAGAGTCTGAGGACCATGAGGTCTAGTGGTTAGTGTGGGGGAATTAGCCATCAGGACTCCAGTGACCCAATTTCTGGCGCTGCCACTAAAATAACATGTAGCCTTCAGCAAGTCACCTAATTGCTCTGTGCCTTAGTTTCCCCTTCTTCACTTGAATCCTCAAAGGTATGTAGCCACCTAATACCCATTGATTTCAGTAGAACTTAGAAACTTAAACCCCTTTGTGGATCTAGCCCTCTAATACTATTTACCTACCTCAAAGAGCTTTAATTAATTCTCGTTTGTAAAATACTCTGAGGTCTGATGAAAGCTGCTGTCAAAGTGAAAGGTGGTGTTATTATTGCTCCAACATCCTGCTGCAGAGGAAGGCATTTAAATGCAAATATTATTTCAGCGAGGCAGCACTTTGATACTTCAGGGCCAAACTGTGTCATTTAAGCACTAGCTCCCGTTAAGAACAGTGCAGCGCTTCACTACCCCAGGGAGAAGTTAGGGAGAGATTACTGTGGCCTTTACTTCCACTTAATCATACGTTTAACTCTTGAGGGGCAAGGAGAGGGAATCTTTCCAGAGCCATTGGACACTATATTTTATGAGAACTGTGATTTTCCCATCCTGGTGAATTTATGATTGAAAGAGGCAACTTCCCTGCCTATAAATCTGCTCTCAAGGTTGTGTTGCTGCTGCCAGTTCACATGTTGCGGGTTGGTACTAGCATTTCCCCAACTCTTCTTGTTGTTACACAACGATTTATGAATCAATAAAGCTTTCATGGGTTTGAAAAGCTCTGAGCACCGGCACCCGATAGCTCATGCCGTTGAGTCTGGATTTAAGAGGCTTTTGCTTCTTGGTCATGTGTTCGAGCCAGGCTCTGGGAAGTAGTGCCCCAAAGTTGTTGCTACTGGATACCTGGTTGGAGGTGCACATAAAACAAGTGGCTGGTTTTGCTGCAGTTCCACGTCGACACTAACTCCCCTTTGCCCTCGGGTACCCGTCTCAGCAGAGAGGCCAAATATTGAACAGATCATAGGCACTAAATTCCCCTCTGGCCCCTGGAAGCGATCAGGGCAGCAGAGCAGTATTGCTGGAAGCTTGCACTGTTGCAGTCTGTGCTCTGTAGTTAAATAGAAAATTACAGTTTTCTGGGCTTTGCAACCAGCACTAAGCTTGCTATTTAGTTTTAAATGAAGAAGGTCTGCAATGGTTTCCCAGTCCCTCCAGCTCAGAACTGTTTCCGTTTTCTGGTTAATATACTAGAGCCTCCACTAGAGAATGGGGATACTTGCTTCAGTAAATAGTTTCTCTCACGCTGACAGGTCCAGCAGGTAAGTGGAGTGAGTAATTTATCTCCCTATATGTCCCTTTGTCATTCTTGCTAGCTAACCGTGATGGTTTAAAAGGGCTGCCATTGAGTTTAGTTGAAGGCAAATCAGCTGAGTTATATATGCAGTGACAGGCCTGCAAATTTATTTATATCGGTCCCTTGTTGTGTCTCTGATTGTCTGGAGGGTTTAATTAGTTAATTAAGATGTAGGGTATATATTTTTTAAAGCAGATTCATTGCAAACACCCTGATTGACTGGTCAACTACCTGAAATTAGCTAAAAATCCCACAGCATCTCCAAAGTCTTGTGAAGAACCTGGGATGGTTTCTGTGGGGTCTCCAGCTTTGGTCCTGCTTATGAACATGGGGTAGATTCATCCCTGAGATGGTGTACATGCAGATATAGAGGGGAGGCAGCTTATGCCTGCCCTATTCAGGCACAGCTTGGGCTGATGCTCTTCCCCCTGCCCCCGTGTAGACACTATGTGTTGGTGGAAGAGCTTCTCCCACCCACATAGTTACCGCCTCTTGGAGAGGTGTATTAACTATGTTGATGGGGAAGCTCTCTGCCATCAGCTTAGAACATCTTCATTAAAACGCCACAGTGCATCTGCACCAATGCAGCTTTTAAAGTGTAGACATACCCTCAGAACTGTTGGCAGAATTTAGCCTTCAGTTATTGTTGGTCGTCAGCATTGATCTTGTTAGCTCCATGGTTTTGGGAATGGTGGTCACTTCATGGATTTAATCAGTGTGTGTTTAAAGGAAGTGTAATGGGCATTCCCCTCTCTCCCCCTGCCTCCCGTCCCAAACAGGGGAAGGCTAAGGAGTGCCTCTGGGCTCAAACACTACCAAATGGCCATACCTGCAGAGCCTGCTCCAGTTGGAGGAAGTAAGCCTAAAACAAAGAGCTGGTTACATGAAAGGGCAGCAACCAAGAGGAAAACCGCTGAGCCTCAGATGGAGCTGAGAAGCCTGTACCAAGAAAGGCTTTCCAAGCTACCCCCCAAAGGGCTCTGAATGGGGGGAGGGGGAGGAAGTGCTTGGAAATGCCTGATTGTGACTCCTGAGAAAGGCTCTGCCAATCTCAGGGAGCTCCAGGGGGGTTCAGGCCTCCTAAAAGAAGTGAGTTACAAGGAGGATTTAATAAGTGAGGGAAGGAAGGATAGACTAGGAAGGATGCCTGGTTGGCCACATGTAGAAATGGACTGAGATCAGGTAGCCTCTACAGCCTTCTGCCTCTTGGTTCCCATCTGGCATACACACTCCCTTTCTCTTTGGCTTCTGTTGTCCAGGAAGAGTCTGATTGAATAGACTGTTCAGGAGGGCTGTGTGTTGACCATTTCCCTGTGAGGCATGGACACTCAAGGATCAGAGTCATCAGTTTCTAATTTGCCTTCCCAAGATCAAGGATGAGAGCCAGTCTGGGTAAAATAAATATTGACACAAACCTTCACACAAACTCAGACCCAGCCCTGAGCCTCCCCTCACCCCCATCCACCATTTAAAACATTTGAAACTTTTTTAACAGTCACTTTTCATTGGATGTTTATGCTCTACATGCTGTCAAGAAGCTGGCTCTTTGACAGCTTGATGTATTTTCAGACACTGGTAATGCAGCTGCGGTAAGATACTGTTCAATGAACCCTAATCAAACATCTAAATAATAGAAGTTACAATCAAACTATTTTGGAAGTCCCTCTGCTTTTTGTGATGCATTCAAATGTCAAGCTCCATTGTCTGTGTCTCACTACATCATTTATCAGATTGGAGTTCCAGCTGGAATGTGTCAATAAAAGGGCAATTCTCATTGAGAGACATCAGCACCACTGCTCTGAAAGTGCAAAGTACTATTATTACTCACAGTTATGATGACATCAAGACTATGACAGGTATTTCTAAGTGCTATTTGGAGAATTATGGGCCAAATTCTGCTCTCGGTTACATCAAAGTAAATCCAGAGTAACTTCACTAAAATCAGCAGAGTTGCTCCAGTTTGATGGGACTAAGGACAGAATGTGTGTCGGCTCCAGTGATTCTGCACTGCTCAGGTGGCACCAAGTGGGTAGGTTATGGTTGTAAATGGCTGGTGGAAAACTTTCCAGACAGTGGGCATTGCCTTGATGACATAAAGCTTGCAGAGCCAGATCCTGTGCCAGTTGACCCATTGCCCTGTTAACAGACAGTGAATGGCTATACTATGTTACACTGGCATGAGATTCTTAGGGACCTTGTGCCTTGGGTGCACATTAGAGCAACCCCTTGACTGCTCTAACTCTTGCTGGGAAGCATAGGAACAGGGGGTCACAACTAGCTCCCTGGTAGTCTCCCATACACACACGTTTCCTTGCATTTAGCAGGAATCTGACACAGGGGGAAATAAAGGCATATCTATATCCACATAGGGCAAAGACTTTGCTATTTTTATCCATGAATTGGAGGTCTATTTAAGGGGTAATAACAGCTTAAGACAGCTCTGTGGAGCCAAGTGTGGTCCCAGTTTGGTGTACTCCTATGAGACTCTCAAGCAGTAGGTATTGAGCAAGGGTATGTGTGTGTGTGTGTGTGTGTGTGTGTGTGTGTGTGTGTGTGTGTGTGTGTGTGCAGGGGTTGTAATTGGATTCTAAGTTTAATAAAATGCTCCCATTTTAAACCACCCCTGGTCTCTGACCCTGAGTGTAACAGGGGCACCAATCAGAAACTCAGATAGTGCTTTTCCTTAGCAACACTTCAGATATGGAACATGTTATGACTCTGGTCCATATACTTTCCCTCTTGTTCTGGCCTGCAGTCCAAGAGATGATTTTTCTCTCTAAAAGTTTAGGAGTTGGCTGCATTAGAAATGGCCTTTCTCTCTCTGGGCCATCACTTGTTCTAGGATGAATGGGATGCTCTTTCTGATGGTTCAGGATTTGAACTCTAGGGAACCTGGAGTCAGAGCTTTCTCGGTGGAATTATTTTGGCTTTTCATTGTAGTGGCCGAGAACAAAATTTTGCCTCTTTGTCTCTGGAACTGGTCCATGAAAGACTGAGTTATCTGATCTTCAGGACACATTGCACAACCCCGCAGGGTTTTTGCTTGAGTGTTTTATGGAATTCATTTACAAGCGATGACAGGATTAGAAAATGACCCTTTCCCCTTTTGGGGTATCTGTATGGTTTTACGTTGGGAACTATTAACCCGAACCTTCAAAATGATGCTGCTTCTTTACAGTATTAACTCATAACAAACCTACTATGAAGAAAGCGAGGAAGACTTGTAGCACCTTAGAGACTAACTAGTTTATTTCAGCATAAGCTTTCGTGAGCTATAGTCCACAAAAGCTTATGCAGAAATAAACGAGTTAGTCTCTAAGGTGCTACAAGTATTCCTCGCTTTCTTTATGGATACAGACTAACACGGCTGCTATTCTTAAACCTACCATGGTTCCCACCTACATGTAACCGTAGGTGTATTATGCAAGGAAAGAATGAGTTTCTGGTTGTGGGGAGAAGGGGCTGAGACCAAAATACCTGGACAAGTAAGTTATACCACTTGTAATTGTGTAATAGAAAAGACCCAACTTTACTGTTAGTGAAACTTTAGTTAAATCAGCATTTTCCAAACTTTGCAAGTCATCAGTGTTCCATTTCTTTTAATTACTTCTCTTTTAAATATATGGATGAAGCAAATTTGATGAAACTGCTCATTAAAAGATATAACAGAGACATCTTTCAAATGGGTAAAAAGGACCTTTTGAGTTGTGGTTATTAAAATATCTACCAGTTTCATAAAAAGCATTTTTAAAAGATTGATCCCCACCCCCTACAGTTTAAAGAGACATTGTCAACTGGTCTAAGGATCCCAATTAAATATAATTTCATTTTTAAATTTTTTTTACAGAACCTAATATAGACAGAAATGTGTTCATGATCTTTTATATTTCAGTACAGTATGTCTGTGTTTCATATTTCAACATTCTCTTGTGGGGTCGGAAACCCAAACAGAACTTAATTCACCAAACAGTATTGCTATTGCACTAGTGCGTGAGAAACAGAAAATTAAACTGACCTTTCTATTTTCACTGTCCAAGAAGATTGAAAGGCAGAAAATTAACTAAGAACATGAATGGTGAAAAGTTGAAATTAGCTTGTGCAAAAAAATCTATTATCAAATGTTAGGAAAGGAAATGATGATTATTTTAAATATAAGCCTTATGTGGATAATATTCCTACCTGCTGAGGCAAGGCATGTGTTCATATACTTTAAGAACAATCCTGTCTTGGTAAGGGAAATGGACAAGATGAGCTTTATTAATAAAATCTACACTAATGATCTAGATACAGGGTGGCTCAAGTAATCCCTGGAATAAGCAGGCACAGTTCCAGCAATTATGCCCAGAAGTTTTCTACTACATCTGTCTTTTCTGATTCATGGCATGTCAATTTCAAGTTTTGATTAAGATTTGAGTTAACAAAGGTAGACATGTTTCCCATGTAGTATAGGGAAGATTGAAAATCATGGGCGTGTTGGCTAAAGATGGTTGCAAAACTTAGTGCAATATTCTGTTTTCATATGTGTGGTCCCCTTTGACTTGAGTTGGAGCTGTGTACTTGAATCCAAGGGCACTATGTTCCACCCAAATGTCTGAATTCCTTGAAAGAGAATGTCTGATGCCAGGTTTGGGGCACTGCAGGTGAAATCCTGACCCCACTGAAATCAATGGCAAATTCCCATTGACTTCATTAGTGCCAAGCTTTTACATCTTGTGTCATGTACTGGAAGCTTGTAATTTCAAGATGTGCACACAAAGACTGAGGCCTTTACTCACTGCAGACATTGGGGAGAAGGACTGCATTGTTAGTAACCATCCAAGGTCCCAGCTGGAAATGAAAGGTAATCTGGTACCAGCTGCACCCCGAAGAGTTGTAGCCTTCTTATCCATTGATGCTGTATTATGTCTTGACTCTAACTTTACATTGTAAATGGGCAAAGACCTTGTCAATATCTTTGCCTTTAAAATGCCATGCATAATTATTCAGAATAGACTTGAGTAGGGGACAATCTTGCTTTCCAGGCCAACATTCTGTCTCTCCATAAAATATGCGGGGGTGTTCCAGGCTGTGAGTGATTTACTGCTGAGTGTAATTGCTGGAGTAGCCCTGACACACTGTTAATTTTCTCAGGGGTGAAGAAAACAACAACAAAAAAACAAAACCAAGCAGCTGACTCTAGTTAACCAATCCTCACAGAGCCTGCTAGGAGTGGAGAGGGCTGAGGGTCTATATTGCCCAGATGAGGGGAGAGGCAACATTCAAGAAGAAAGACTGAGATGCTGAAGATGTGTTAAAGGAAAAACAGTTCCAGAAGGGAGTAGGAGAGATCTTCATCTTGGGGGGGAAAGGTACTGAGTTTTGGGAGAGTTGGGTACCGACTGGGGCCTGTCTCTTGCCTGCGAGGTAAGAGAATGTATGGGGAAAATGGGACTAAGTCTTTGGGTAAAGATGATGATAAACTCAATACTGATATACCCATTTTATAACCACTCCTGCTTCTAACAAGAGTCCTTTCTCCCTCCATCCTTTCTGTGGTGGTCAGGTCATCCTGGCCCACCAGGCAATAGTAACATATGGAGATTGGGGCTTGGGGCTGAGCTGGACAGCCAAATCATCTTATCATCCCTTGAGCTCCCTGGGGCTTGTGAGATTCCACCAATCCATATGCCGATATGGTCACTGAACTGAGACTCAGTAGACACTGGACTGAGTCTTTCCATTCATTCCACATAGACCACTAAACAGCCAGTCAGATACTGGTAATGATTGTTGGACTACAGCAATGTGATGTACCTGGCTTTGAAACCCACTGTGCTTAGGAAATGGCAACTGGTATTGCAGCGTGTCTCCTCAGCAACACAGGCTACGATGAGCACATCACACTTGTCCTCTGCTCTCTGCACTGGTTTCTCACAGCATTTCAAAATAAGGTCAAAGTCTTGGTGGAAGGTCTCAGTCCTTATTGTCAAGGTGCTCCATGGCCTGGACCAGGACTGTCCAAAAAAGATTGTCTAAAGCTCTGGGATGTAGACCATTGCACACTGGAACGCTTAACAATAAGAGTAACTCATCTGTGCAGGATGGATGCAGAACCTTCTCTGGGGGTGCTCCGAGACAGCAGAGTGAACTCCCAATGGGAACTAAGGATCATCACAAATCTCACCACTTTCCTAGTACGAGGCACATCTCTTTGATCCTGCCTTCTCTACTATAAGCATATAGTATATTATAGTTATTTAATAAAAATAATAAAGAAAAAACACCCTACCAAACCAAGACACTCCACCGCATATGCATCTCCATCTGGGGAGAGGATGAGAGAACAAACAACACAGGTGACACATGTGTGGTCATGTTGCTTAATGCAGTGTTTCTCAACAGCCGATCCATGGATTGGCACCAGTCCCTGAGATCTCCCTGACCCATTTAGAATGGCTGCAAGCCAGTCCCTGGCACCAAAAAGGTTGAGAAACACAGGCTTGCAGTATTAATGGAAGGTGCACAGACAGTGCAGTGGTGAGAGTAGCATAAAAACCAATATAGAATAGAACAACTGAGGAGGGCTTAATCTCTAGCAGTAATCTAGAGGGGAAAGCCTGTATAAAACCTTGATAGTCCACTGAGCCATCTAGTCCCCTGTTCAGATGTAACTAATAAAATAATCATTTTAAAAAGTAAAAGTAAGTTGTTGCTACAGGTTTAATTAAAGTTCTGAGCTAACTTCACAGTGCAGCCATTGGGGCTTGATAACAACAGATCTTGAGTCTCATTACTGTCATACCAGGTGGCCTGCTTTACATCTAATTGCTTCCCTTGAGTCTGACAAGAGCCTGATTCGGAAAGTCAGCTCTAGCTCCAAAAGAGTATGATTTCATTTGAATAAAAAAAAAAAAAGCAAATAAAAAGACTTACTACAGCTAAGTGGTTACCCTGCTTCTTGTCTGTGCTGAGGACCTAGGTTGACGCTTGAAATGAAGATGTTAAAGAAAATGTATTTCATACAGGATTTCAATTACCAGCATGACTACTATATACAGCAATTCCAACGCTGCTCCTCTTCTAACTGCAGTCTTGAGTCCTTTGCCCATGAATCTTGTGGATGGATTAGGAAGGCATGGATTTTTTTAAAAAAATCTTTCTTTAATATTTTTTTATCCTTTGCCATGTGCCTGGAAATGTATTGTCTCTGTTTGTGAAAAGTTACTGGCCTAAGATAGGTCCATGGTCATATGAGCATATCACATGCCCTTCCATGGCTCAATGACTCACATGGGGTAGCCATTGCCCATAGTCTTGCTCAGGCATCTACAGGACGAGCTGCCTGGGTGCAATGAGTTTCTTCCATACCCCATTGTGAGAACCGTGTATCCCGGATGGGCCATCAATACATAGCTATTGGGCCTTAATGTAAATTTTACCTGGTGAGTGTTACGCAGGAATATAACACATATTTATGATGCCAGTACATAACCAATATTCAGAACTTCAGATACAAAAATGATACATGCATATAAAGAGGATATCATACTTAGCCAATCCTAGGTTTTCCACTCACACTGTACATGACATACTTTGTGCAAGATTTGTTGCATTTGTATAACAGTGACAATATCAGCGATACAAATGGTCCTATTCAAACATACAACCTCGCAGGGGACAGCGGGGGGTGGGGGGGGCGGGGGCGGGGGGGGGGTGTCCAAAGGGCTGCTTTGCTTAAGGGTAGTAGCACCCCACAGAAGGAGTCTAAGAGGGCACTTGTTCTGATGGGAGTAAGTATTGCAGCAAGAGTATGGGGGCCACTCACTCCAGAGGCAGTATTGTCTAGTGGCAAGTGTGGGGAGGGTAGATGAAGCTGTTCCACCCTTCTCCACCAGGTTCCGACCTAAAGCTCTTCAAAACCAGTTACTCTCTTACAGGTCTCAGGTCTCCATACCCTCAAGCACATCTCCTGAGTCGCTTCCTGCCCTTTATTCTGTCTCTGGCTGTTAACCTGCTGGTTTTGGCGCATCATCCCCTTCTGTTGCCACGGTAAACTGGCTTCCCACGCCATCGTCAGGGTGCTCGGTCTTGGTGGTTTGGAGTCCCAATGGCTTCTGGGAAGAGCCTGCTGCACACAACTACTCTCCTCCTCAGCCAGCCCAGACTGGGTTGAGATGCTTGCTTTTGTATACTTCCTCCATTGTGAGCATGCTCATCCAGGGTGAGTGGGTGTGGCCTCCTGGGCCCAAATCCGTTTGTTAACCCTTCCATTGCCAGTTCAGGGTCGATACACCCTGTCCCAAAGAGGATCTAGCTTTAATGTTGGTTAATGAGGAGGTCCAGGTTGCTTATGAACATGAGATGATCTGTAAATGTTAAAGGCATCCATTTATATCCCTACACTGAAGATGATGGATTGGTATGCAGGATATTTATTTGGTACTTGGGGACTTGAAATACCACAAGTGGTGTCAATAGGCCTTCACCCCTCATGAGCCCCTCAAAGAATTATTTTCCACATACTTCAATAGGCTATGGATCAGGTCCTAGATGATGTTGGACTTGATCCATTTTATGACCATTGCAATAATCATGAGAACTCACCAAAAAAGTATGTTTTGTGAAAAAATTCAAAATAATAATTTTTGTGTTGTTTCATTCTAAATTTTTCATTTTCAGTGACAAATTTTAAAAGTTTCATTTTGTTGCGGGAAAATCTCTGCATTTTCTCTCACTCTTTAATTTTGTTCTACACTTTCCCATTGGTATTGACTCCCTTCCCTGACTGGGTGAAAACTGGCCTTTATAAACTATGTACAACTCCCCCTCCCACCCCCAGAAGTAAATTTAAGCACAATTTTTTGTGTGTGTGATTTATATGATTTTTGGGCAGCAGGCCTGACATTCACTGTTTGTAAACCTGTGTGTGAACAGAACTTGGGCCACATGGATGCTAGAGAAAATTGAATGAAACACGATGCAAACACAGTTTCACTATAATCCTATTGAGGCGTTAGCAGGAAGTTTGTGAATTATTATTGCAGTATTCATCCAGCTCTGCTAATACTTGCCCCACTCTTCACATGCACAGCTTGAAGTAAAGCTAGAGTGACCAGATCACAGGACCAGAATATCGGGACACACTGGGGCCCCGCCCACAGTCCACCCCTGCTCCTCCCAGACTCTACCGCCACCCTGCCCCAGGTCCTGCCCCCCTTCCCCTGGGGCACAGGACACCTCCCCCCCCCACACACAGCTCCTCCGGGGTCAGGGGCACCAGCCTGCCCCCCAGCTTCAGGCACAGCCCCACTGCGGGTCAGGGGCACCAAGACCCCTCTTCTACTCCCCCGATCTGGGCACAGCCCTGCTGTGGGTTGGGGGCACCAGCCCGCCCCCAGCTCCGGGCACCGCACAGCCCCGCCATGGGTCAGGGGCAGAAGACCCCCCCCCAGCTCCAGGCAGCCCTGCTGCGGGTCGGGGGAGAACCCCCCCTCTGAAACCAGGGGCTGGGGACCCAGGGCCTTGGCTCCCACAGCCCCCCCTGCTTACCTGGCTTTTCTGGTCTGGCTCCTAGGGTCAGCGGGGGAGGGGGGCCCTGCACTCCACGTGCTATGCCAGCCAGAAGCACTGGCCATTGGCTGAAAGCTGGGGGGGGATCTGTGCCCGCAGCTCCCATTGGCCACGATGGAGCCAGCGGTTGCAGTGGGTGCAGCAGGGACTAAACAACTAAATATCGGGACAGTCCCGATTTTATCGGGACGTCTGGTCACCCTAAGTAAAGCACATGTGTAAATGCTTGCTGAATCAGGGCCAGTGGATAGGGTTTCTGACTTAAAATCTTTAGCGGCGCAAGTATCTTTGAAATAATCCTCATTCCCCACCCCCATCAAAACACCCTCGAGACATCAAATATACTTTCAAAACTTTTTGCTGAGAGGAGGAAAATAATGTATGCTTTTAAAACATGGAAAAACTCCAAACAAATGATTAGGCAGAAAACTACTTCTCAGCACTTTCCAAAGTTTGGTGCATTATTCAGAAAGGAAAAACAAGAACACCTCTTAAAGGCATTGATTGCTACATATAAACTATCCATACGGTACTATATATACTCATGCACATACAAATGTTGTTAGGTTGGAACATGAAAGTTGGCTGTATTCACTGAAATAAGTTGAGTTCTGTTGACACAAATTAATGGTGTTATATTGGCTTCCCGTCCTGTCCCACTGTGTTTGGTCCATTTGATAACAGCAAACGTATTTCATTATGTAGCTATGTTTTGGTGGAGATCAAAAATCAAATCAGCAGCATGAAAAGCAGAAGAACAAATAGGGGAACTGGATAGCTCAGAGAAACGGGGCTAGGGAATGCATTATTTTACCTACAGATCAGTGCTTCGCTCCTGGCCCAGCTCAATGGCAAAACAAAAATCAGTATTCTCTATAAGGTGTTCATTGGCCCATGTGAAATATTTGTAGTAGGCTCTGTTTTTTAGGTCAGCTGTAGACCTGGCTTACACTGCAAAATTATGTTGACCTAACTTTCATCGGCCTACAGGCACTACAGTTGTAAAATCGCTTGTGTGTGTGCACCTTTGGGTCCTTGTGTCGGCGGTGCACAGTCTCACCAGAAGAACTTGTATCGATTGTATTGTCAGTGTGGGACGGCTCCTGATAGCCACTAACAGTTGATGTCAGCAGCATAGTGTGTACGCTGACTCTACATCACCCTAATTATGTTGACTGTGACTCTATGCCACTTGGGGAGGTGGGGTTTCTAAATCTATGTACAGTGGCACTTATATTGCCGGGAGCCAAATTTAAGTGATGCCACTTCCATAGCTAGGTTGATGCAAGCAGTTTACGTTGACCTAGCCATGTAGTATAGACCATGCATTAAATAGTATCCTCAGCAGAATCCATACACTGAATGGGTCAAAGTGACTGAGCTGCCTTCTCAGCAGTAGAGGATGGGGTCTTTTCATACCAGGGCTGAACACCCTACTGGGAAAATGCTCCCTATCCTACTTTTATTTACCACTAGCAAAAATACCCGGCGTTGTTCGGGTCCGTCGGAGGTGGGGAGGGGGCAGAGAGCTGAGTGAGTGCGGGGTCTGTTGGAGGGGGGAGGGGGCAGAGAGCAAACCTGACACCCCCACTTCACTTCCCCGACCAAACCCAACACCCCCACGTCACCCACCTACCAACACCCCCTGACCAACACCTCACCCCCCGTAGACCAAACCTGACACACCCACCTCACTTCCCCCCCAACCAAACCTGACACCCCTACCTACCACCACAAACCCGACACCCACACCTCACTTACCTCTCAACCAACCCCGACCCCCCTTCTCACCCCCCCAAACAAACCCAACACCCCCACCTTGCCTCCCCACCAAACCCAACACCCCCTGACCAACCCCAACACCCACCCCTCACCCACCCCGACACCTTCCCACCCCCCCCCAGACCAAACCCAACACCCCCGGCTCACTTACCCACCCGACCAAACCCGACACCCCCACCTCACCCCCCAACCAAACCTGACACTCCTACCTCACTTATCCTCCGACCAAACCCAACTCGGGTCCGTCAGAGGTGGGGAGGGGGCAGAGAGCTGAGCGAGTGCGGGGTCCATTGGAGGGAGGAGGGGGCAGAGAACTGAGCGAATGCAGGGTCCATTGGAGGGGGTATTATGACATCATAACTATGTCACAGAGAACAGCAGCTGCCCAGCTGATGTGATTGGCCTTTAAATAATTTCACCCCTGGGGGGCGTCAGAGGTGAGATTTGAAAAATTTTCTACTCTTACCCTGATTAGGACCCTAAGACCTCTAACTATACCAAATTTCAAGTCTCTAGCTCAAACGGTGTGGAAGGAGTAAGTGCACGTACATACACGCATACATACACGCACGCATACATGCATACACCATTTGACTTTTATATATATTGTGGCAGGGTGCTGGCCAGGAGTGCCTGAGCCAGCCCTGCTGGCCCTTTAAGAGGGAGCAGAAGCCTGCAAACCTCCCTTGCAGAGAAGGCTAATTAGCCACCTGGGCTGCAGAGGGCTCAGCCTTGATGAGTGGCACCTGGAAGCCTCCTCAGGGGGATAAAAGGCCTTCCAGGAAGCAAGACCAGTGTGGTGGGGATGGTATGAGTGTGGTGTGGTTTGAGCTATTCAGAGCTGTGTGTTAGGAACTATTTAGAGTTGTAAACTGTAAGCTGGACTATATAGAGTCTGTAGAGCTGGGAGCTGTAGAGCTGTAAGTTGAAGAACTGTACAAAGCTGTATATATTGGTGGTGGGGTCCTGCACTGTTAAAGAGCACTGTTTGACGCAAAGAAGGGTTTCCTGCCTGTGTTCCTGAGAGGGGTGAGAAGGCGATCTGTCCCACGTGGTGTCAGCGGTGGGATTGCTACACCAGCAACCCAACTGGTGGCCCCGAGATGGAGGGAACCCTGCAGTGGCTCGTGGAGAAACAGAAGCAGACCCAGCAGGCCATGCACGCCTTGCAACAAACCCACTGGGAGATGCAACAGGCTCAAGCAGAGCAGCAGAAGACGCTGCAGGAATTCATCCAGGAGCAAGCAAAGACCCAGGCAACTCTCCTGCAGCACCTGATGAGTCGAGAGGCAGGAGAGGGCATGCGGCCGCTGGGCTGGGGACTCTGTAAGATGAGCCCGGCGGATGACCCCGATGCTTTCCTGGGGACTTTCGAGAGGGTGGCCACCACAGCCGGGTGGGAGCGGACCACCTGGGCCCTCCGGCTTGCTCCCTACCTTGCGGGCGAAGCCCAGGCGGCCTATATGGCCCTGGGGACTGTAGAGGCCCAAGACTTTGAAACTGTAAGAGTGGCCATTTTGGACCGGGTCGGTTTATCACCGGAGAGGTACCGGCAGAAGTTCCGGGCGGCCCGCTGGACGCAGGTGGTGCGGCCCCGGGCGTTTGCCCAGAGGCTGAGAGACTGGGCGACGTGTTGGCTGAGGCCGGAGGCCCGATCAGGGGAGGAAATCATGGACTCCCTGATCTTGGAGCAGTTTTTGCTCAGCCTCCCCGAGACTGTCCGTACCTGGGTCAGGAGGCACCAGCCAGAGACGCTGGAGTCTGCGGTGCGCCTGACCGAGGAGTATGTGGAGGCAGAGGGACCTCGGGGAGAAGACAGACCACGACGGGTCTGGGATTTGGGGCATCAGCCCATGGACTCCCCCCCAGCAAAAGACAAAGGGACTGATGGGGAGCCCAGAGGGGCACCAGAGAGAACTGCCCGGCTTACCTGCTGGCAGTGTGGGAGGCCAGGGCACATTAAAAGGGACTGCCAAGCCATGGAGTGTGGCTACACCGATTGGTGTGGGTGGACCGAGGTTTGGGGGCGGAAACCGCATAAGGGGATACCCACTCTGCGGGTACAGGTGGGAAGGAAGTCCCAACCGGGGGTAGTGGATTCAGCCTCCCCCTGTACGCTCGTCCGCAGGGCGTTGGTACGCCCCGAGTGGTTAATTCCGGGGGCTACCATGGACCTACAGTGTGTCCATGGGGACAGGAAGACCTGTCAGGTGGCCCGGGTCCCCCTAGAGATTGGCGGTCGATTCCGCTGGAAGCGGGTCGGGGTGCCAGCGGGGTTGCCGTGCCCCGTGATTATTGGGCAGGACTGGGGCCTAGTGGGAAGTACGAGGCCCCGGGCTGCCCCAAGGCCGAGCGTGCGAACCCGTACGGGGGGTTCGGCCAAGCGAAGGGGGTCTCAGCCCACTAACCCAGCGAAGGACCTAGACAGCCAGGAAGGGCTGAGGCCAGAGCAGGAGGTAAGCTCCACAGTGGAGGCCCCAAGCTCCTGTGAGAGCCAGGGGGAAATTGAGGCCGGGGAAGTTGCCCTGTGCAGTGAGGCACCATGTGAGTGGTGTGAGCGCCGAAGGGCACAGGGACGGCCGATACCCTGCCTTTCATGCGCGAGGCTGGAAGTAGGGCTCTCTGCCGCAGCTGCAAGGGAAGCCGAGGCAGAGGAGGCTGGCCCTAGCCCTAAAAAGGCAGTGGGACTCTCCGCCACAGCCAGGCATGACACCCCAAAGCCTAGGGACCATGCGGCTATGGTGAAGGAGATGAGGATTAGAGGTTCAAGGGCCCTGTTAAATATACTTGGGAAACATTGAAGGGTCTGAGCCAGCCCGATGGGGCTAGGCTAAGGGGGGAGGTGTGTGGCAGGGTGCTGGCCAGGAGTGCCTGAGCCAGCCCTGCCGGCCCTTTAAGAGGGAGCAGAAGCCTGCAAACCTCCCTTGCAGAGAAGGCTAATTAGCCACCTGGGCTGCAGAGGGCTCAGCCTTGATGAGTGGCACCTGGAAGCCTCCTCAGGGGGATAAAAGGCCTGCCAGGAAGCAAGCCCAGTGTGGTGGGGTGGTATAGAGTGTGGTATGGTTTGAGCTATTCAGAGCTGTGTGTTAGAAACTATTTAGAGTTGTAAACTGTAAGCTGGACTATATAGAGTCTGTAGAGCTGGGAGCTGTAGAGCTGTAAGTTGAAGAACTGTACAAAGCTGTATATATTCGTGGTGGGGTCCTGCACTGTTAATTAAAGAGCACTGTTTGATGCAAAGAAGGGTTTCCTGCCTGTGTTCCTGAGAGGGGTGAGAAGGCGATCTGTCACAATATAGATTACCAACTATTGGAATCAGTTAACCTTTCTGATGTCCGTTCACCACCATGCCACTAATTCTCCTTCCCCCATCACATTCCTTCTCCTTTCACAATGTTTTACTTCAGAACAGTCACAAAGAATTCCAGGCAACTTTGGGAATTGTTACTTTGAGAAATAATGCCGTCCTTTTGTTAAGATCTCTAGCCTTGAAGGCTAGGAACTCGTTTGCAATTGGTTAATGACCAAAGACAATGACCTGGAGGTTTGAAATCGTGTATCGCCTAAGGGCTAAAGGGAAAATAAGTTTGATGATCTGATCCAGGTCACATCAAAGAGTCACCATGCAGTGAGAGCCTCATTTTGTCACAATAAATAGTCCCTGCGTAGGAGCAGCCCAGGACTGGAGTAGCAGGGGATGTGTGTGGGCTGCAATTGATGTGTATTTCAAAGCTGTATGGAGGCCCAGGACTAGAACAGCAGGTCACAAGGTACATTAGTAACAGTACAGGAGATTTGCACAGCACCTTCCTGCCCTACATCTGACTCTAGTCATAGTTTGCAAACCTTCCCTCTCCTAGGCACCAAATTCAAACTGCTGTTTTTAAAAATACGTATAAACCACACATGGTGAAATCCTGCCTTCATTGAAGTCAGTGGCAAAACTCCCATTGCCGTCAGTGGAACCATGATCTCACCCCAGCGGTATGAATCTAAGGAGAATCACCATATTATAGAGCACTGAATACGGAGCTGGGAGTCAGGAGTATCTATGGTCCCATCCCAGTTCTGGCACTCCATTCTTCCATGAATTATTTCACCTGTGTGTGCCTCATTTTTCTGATCTGTAATTTATCTACCTTGCAAGGATCTTGTGAGGATTAAGGAGTTAATGTTTGCACAGTGTGTTGGAAAGGTAAAGTACTAGGGATCAGTATAGACATCTTGAAATCTTTCTTGGTAATCCAGCATAAGATTTCATTCCTTTATCTTTTAATGAGCTACCAATTCAAATTAGCAATGGTCTTTTGCTCCTATCTGTTCAATGAATGATGCACAGCAATCTATAAATAATTCAGTCAACAATGGCCTTCATCCCGAACACGATGAATGAATGTCCCTCAAATGCTATAAGAAATCAAAATGTAAATAGAATTGCAGGGGAAACACACATGTTAATGGACACTGGTTAATAACATTGTTTGCGAAAAATAGCTGCAGATGCCTGACTATACAAATAGGAAGCAGCAGGAGTCTAGCTTTCAGATGGTAAATTTTATCTTATCTAAAACACCAATAATAATTAGCCACGGACATTCCTTAGTGTAATAAAAGCCAATATTCAAAGCAACATTTTTTGTTCAATCCTTAAAGTGCAGAGAAGCAATTTTGTCAGATTTAGACATGAACTAGTATTGGAACCATTTTCCTGTCATCTTCCCTTCCTAAACTTTGGGATTCAGGTTAAATGGGATGGGGATTCAAACCACATCAAGTTTAGAATTTGATTTGCAAAACCTAAAATCATCTCCAGTTTTGCCCATTTCTAGTTGAAATAATACCTTCTTCTTCTGGCACCTGGATCCATATATAACTTCTCTACTGGGGGACATGCAGGATAATTAATTCCAATTAATTAAAGGTGTAAATTTAAAGTGAATAGTTAAACCGCATTAAACCCCTGTGTCAACACTTCCAAAGTGAATTAAACTAAAGTGGATTAAGGCCACTTTAATTTGAATGAGACTGTCCAAACAGGGGTTGAATGCAGTTGAACTAATCCACTTTAAAGTCACATCTTTAGGCTTGGTCTACACTTCAAATTTATATAGGCATAGCTATGCCGGTCAGGGGTGTGAGAACCCCACACCACACTAATTTACCTATTAAGAGACTAGCTTTTGGCTGGTTCCTATACAAGTGCCCTAGCATGGGACAGAACAAGACATTTATTCCTACACTTTCTTCAGTGTAGCCAGAGACCTAAGGTCCTGCTCCTTTTTAGACCCCTCTGATTACTAATTGCCTGAAAAGGGACAGGGTGAAGGTATAGCTCTGTACCTCCTCCCATCACCATCCTAAAGAGCTGCATGTCAAGTGAGGAGCACAGAGAGAATTCCTCTTGGATGCAGTGCAGCCCTTCGGTACCTTCCAGCTTGCCAAGGGCACCATCTAGCTCCAAGTGTGCTCTCTGCTCAACAGCTTGTCAGACTTGCTCCAATGTGTTGCCTGCAGGTGGCTCTAAGGATGTAAAGCCGAGTGCCATAGCTAAAGTGAGATGCTCCTTATAAGAGACTGGAAATTGTGTTTTTTGGAGCCAACTGTGCTGTGTTCCCTTCCCCAAACTTGCACAGTGCAGATTAGCTGGGGACCATGATGTCCATGTGTTTATGCAACACCCACATTCCAAAAATGTGCCAGGGGCTTTCTGTCTCACATTGGAACCCAAAGTTTTACCCACATACTTCCACATCTATCCTTCACCACAGTGGAAATTCCTTACCAGTTCCCAAGAAATAATACTGTAAAAATTGTGCTTATTTTGTCCTCTCTGAGTATTAGTCCAAAATACTTACCTTGAATTCCTTGATTCCTTTTTTCTGACACTTTTGCTGACAGTGTCTGTCAGGAACATTGCCCAATGTCCATTATTTCCAATGCTCCCTGTAGTTAAAATCCTTATCCCTGGAATCAAGACTCAAGAATCAAGTGACCTGCTCCATCCCAGTGCCTAGTGGAGGTCAAAGGTCAATGCATGTCAGAATGCAATGATCTCTGGCTTTATACATAAAGACCACAGGTACCACATTCAGCCACTGACCACATTTAATATGCAGCATGGAAGGGAGTGTAGGAAGTTTTACACCAGAAACACTGATCTCCACCTGAGGAGTGAAAGGTGCAGCTTTACCAGAGAAGAGACTCACATCAAGTCCCAGCCATTACAGAAAGATTATACAAAAAGCTTGCTTTGTGCTTAATGGAGCATATTTATGATTCAAAGGCATGTCATGTAAGCATCAGTCACCAGTCTATAACTGCACATCTGTATCGCATGGCAATCAGCTGACTGTATAGCCCGGGCCTGATTTTGCAAAAGGCTTCATATCCCCCATGTATCTGAGCCTGCAGTTTTGTAATTTCCTTAATTGGGTCCAAAAAGCCACAGACATCCAACTTCCTAACTGTCAATGAAGCCTTTCCATTTACTTAAGTGAGAGTTGGATCATGCCCCAAACCAAGCAGCTGGACGTCTAGCATTTGTGGGTCGGCAGGCCTCACAATGTGCCCTGCTCCAGGAGCCACTAGGGTGGTTCTGTGCCAAATAAAGAGACCTTTACAGTGAGCAATTGGCACTAGGTTTGCTTTGTGCCACTGGCGTGTCACCCCTGATGCACCAGAGAATTAGGCCCACAATCTTCTCTGTGGATGAGACCTTCAGCTGGTATATTTTAGTAGTGAAGTCAACGAAGCTACATCACTGTACACCAGCTGAAGATCTGATGTTCTCTTCTCTCTACAGGCAATTGTTTGAGTCTGTTTATTTTATTAGACATATTTTTAAGGGTACCTAGAGCTTGGGATGAATGTCTTAGTTTAGTACCGCATGAGTTTAGGTACAAAAGTAATTAAGGAAAGTAGTAACTGGATAAAACTTTGCACTATGAAAATAATCATAGAATCCTAGAAATATAAGGCTAGAAAGGACCTTAAGAGGTCCTCTAGTCAAAGTGCCTGCAGTGAGGCAGGATTAAGTATACCATCCCTGACAGATGTTTGCAAGGACAGAAAACAGACAGGACATTTCATGGGAACAGGCTCTGTCTTGAGAATGTTGATACTTCTTGAATCTGGTTGGGACTGAAACACAACCTTTCTTGTGGTTCCAGCATCTGGTCCCTTCCACATCCTTAGTAGTTACAGAGGTATGGTGGAATGAAAGTAGTTACAGAGGTATGGTGGAATGAAAATTAATGAAAG
Organism: Sternotherus odoratus; assembly: GCA_032164245.1. Taxonomy (NCBI): domain Eukaryota; kingdom Metazoa; phylum Chordata; order Testudines; family Kinosternidae; genus Sternotherus; species Sternotherus odoratus. The sequence goes on from JAVMKO010000003.1 coordinate 123,376,300, forward strand.
CACAAACATTAATGGCAATTTCAAAACAATCTCTAAAGCTTTTAGGCTTTATCTGAGATGAAGATATGGGTCTCATTTATTGGCACCATTTCACCCCGGGGTAACTTGATAATGCAAAGAATAATTTTGGTCATTGCTGCCGGGCGCTAAATATGTGTTGTTAAATACAGCTTTCCTATTGAGGACACTGCCTTAGCAAATGACATGCAAACTGTTGATGAGCATTTGACAGTGCCTGCTGTGATAATAAATACTGAATTCTTCATAATTGCAATAGCTGTGAATTGTCTTAAGCAAAAAAAAAAATTCTCCCCACCAATTATAATGGTGTATTAAGCATTGCAGTTATTAATTACAAGATATGGGGGAAGGCAAATGTGATTATTCCCATCTTCTGTTTATGTGGGTGGATGGCTGTGTTCACAAGCTGAGTCAAAGAGCATAATTTAAGTAAACTTGTGCTGAATGCAGAAATCTTGTCTTCTGAAATGTGGTGTGCCCAAGTGGTTAGGAAAGGGTAGTAGGAGTCAGGAAATTTGAATATTATTCCACTGATATGCCACATTCCCTTGTACAAGTCATTTCTCCTCTTTTAACCTGCCACTTAAATTGCCTTGACACGGGCAAGAAGATGCAACTAGATCATTTCCTAGTTCTTGTCAGTCTTTAATTTCTATATTCTCTCTGCCACATTTTCCCCACAGGTGAAATGGAGATAGTTCTATTAGTAATATGAAAACCTTCCTGCTTCTTGGGAAGTTTTAGTAAGAGGTTTTAGTGTTTTTTGGTTACAGATTTAATTTTTTGTTTATTGACAATATCTTGAAGATTATGCTGCATCAATTAAAAACAGTTCAAAGTTCAGTTTCAACAACAAATCTAGCAAACATACCAATTAGCACTGAAGTTTTATCAGAGCTTATGCAGTATAGGTCAAATTCTGCCTTCACTTACGTAGGTGCAACTCCTATTAATGCCAACAGCATCTGCATGCATGTGAATGAGAGCAGATTTGGCCTGAAGTGGTGTCAGGTCTGGTCAGTGCTTGGATGGGAATCCTTCAAGGAAGATACAGGTGCTGTAGAAAGTCGTATTAATAATTCATTAGGTGACACTCTTCACTTTAAAGTCCTGCTCTTGAAGACATTTCCTCATGTGCCTAATTAAGTCACATTAAGGTCAATGACGCCCCATGTGAGCAAAGTTACCTAAGTCACTACCAAACCTTTCATGTGTAGCTATTATCATTATATGTTCAGGCTTGCCATGGCCATACTATGCCTTTTTCCGGGTGCTTTCTCCAAACATCCTATGCCTTTGTCTCCCTGGTCACCCATTGAATGCTTACTTTCTATGAACATTTAGGGACTTATTCTTGATGCTGGGGACCTGGTTCAGTACTGCCTTGGCATGGGAGGAGAAGAGCGCCACCCACTGCATCACTGACATAACAATTATGAAACATTATGATATTGATGAATCTATTCTCTCCCGGGTGCACTTCCACCTCATGTATTAAACAACTTACAGAGAATAACCTACCGCAGGACACACTAGCTCTAATGAGAATACGATGAAATGTGTTCCTCTCTCGAGCTACGTAACAGCAATTTTGATTCTTGTGAGTTTGCTGCTGGTGCTGACTGCCAACCTGTTTGAATCTTGGACTGGTGGGCACAGCCCCTCAAAACAATGGAAGGCCCATCCCCACCGACGAGGGAGAGGCTACAGAACCCAGAGCTCAACCGATTATGGGGATAAAGAATGCAGGACCAGGAGTGAGGATGCAAGTCAAAAGAAATCCCGGAGTGACAGAGCTCTGTTATTCATGTAGAGAACAGGGGAAGACATGGCAGCAGCATGACCACACCCGTGCCCTCTATGGGTAATTTAGCTTTATCTCCAGGGCCCATTCATTTCTTGGACCCTCTGCTGAGGACCCCAAGGAGGGAGTCACCTATGGTACGGGGGAACAATTTGCTACTAGGACCCAGACTAACATCAGACTCATTTGATTCTAGGTCCCTAAATAGCTTTCAGAGCATCATAACTGATGGTCACTGCTGATCTGGCCTCAGTTTGAACTGGCACCACCAGGCACAGTAACCTGTTTGAAATCCCACAAGCCATCCACCTCCAATGCAGGGACAGGCTTATCCTCAGCCCACCCCCCACCTCTTCCCAAGTCTCACAGGCTGAATTCCACTGGAGGTAGGAGGTAAACAGGGTAAGGAGGAGGAGACAGAGAAGCCTGGCTGTCTTTTTCTGGAGTGAATTGCAAAATCAAAAGCTGATCAGCAAGCCGTTGTACAGCTACAGCCACACCTGGGGTCTCCCTGCTGGCTGATCTATCAGTTGTGAAATATGTCATGTTTGCCTCTATAAGTCTGATTTTACAACACTTACTGGATTCATCCTCCTTCCCTTCCCACTCTCATTCTCTCCGAATACACCTGAATACATTGCAGCATAGGGATGCCCATCAGAAATATGTTGTCAGATAATTTTTCATATACATTTAATGTTAGTGTAAGGTGCTGGGTTGCCCCCACCTTGTGTCCAAGGTCCTGTATCAACAAAAGAGGAACACTAAGAGCAGTAGCAGTGCACGGCTTCTCCTCTCACTATCTTATGCCTATGGGCCCTACCCTTGACCTGATAGGAACAGCTCTCAAACATGAGTGCATAGTTCAGTCTCTGTGAGCCATTCAACCCTTGGTCTATCCACTTAGATTGCAAACAAGTGAGCCAATTGTGGAATAGTGTTAATGTGCTATGAATACCTTCCATCTAAGAACTGGGCTGAGAACCACTAACTCATTTCACAGAGGACACCCCATAGGTGGCAACAATTTGGGGTTGTTCACTTCAGCCAAGGTGAGATTGAGATCAGTGAGTAAAGGTGGAAGGCCTTGAACCCCATTATTTAGGTTCTAGCAATGTTAATGTAAAATCAAACTGGAGATAGTTCCTTTTAATTAGCTCTGATTGTCATTTATGGAATAATCAGCTAGGAGTTTCATTTGCATAGTCGCAAGTGTCTCTGAAAAGTTTCCCCCAACCTGCTACCCATGAGACACATGGACAACAGCTGTCATGCTCAGATGATGTTTGTCAGATCTAAGGAGGTGAGAGGCAGATGCATATTGAATATAATGAGCTAAATTCTGCATATTGACTTTCTATATGAAATGCAATGTAGGGCGATGTTTAAGAGCACTTGAAACAGAGTATCCCGCGGGGATGCATTTATTATATACTCTTCATGGCAATATTTTATAATGATGATGATATCAAATAAAGCCTACTTTTTATAGGCCAGGTAAAGACACAACATTTTGAAGAATGGGTTCCAGATGGAGTTTTACAGCTCTATGGGAATTTTTCTCAACTGTCTCTGTGATGGAAAGGGTTGAGGTCCATATACTTGGTACCTGACTCTGGACTCCTAGGGCCAGATCCTGATCTCAGTTACTCTGGCAAAATCAGTGGAATTCCTCTGTATTTACCCCAGTGTAATAACTAACAGCAGAGGCTGGCACCTAGTGATGACATAAATTCTGACATGGGAAATTCTGGCTCAGTTCTATGTGTAATTTCTATATATATATATATATTGAAGCTTGTCAATTACATTTCTGTAGTGCCTCTCAAGGACTGAACTGTACTTACTATGGAGCTGCCACTGCACCCCGGGGACTCAATGGCAAAACTCCAATAACTTCACAAGGACAAGAGCAGGTTTGCTGTATGCTGCAACCCTGATCTAATGCCTATTAAAGTCAGTGGGAGAATTTCCAGTAAGTTATTGGGTGCTGGAGCTGGTCTTACATCCAGAAAACACATATACAAATTGCCATCTGTGAAAGAATAAAGGAATGATTTAATATATAATAGTAACAGGAGGGTTTAGGGGAGGAACTAAAGAATATTGCTTCCAATAGAAACGGCATGAGGTACCTAGCATAATGTGGTTAATACCCAGGTAGGAATTGAGCTGGGATGTTGGAACCAATCTCTCTACAGTGCTATAATGACCACAAATAATAAGGTGGTTCTCTCCACATAGCTCATCTGCAAGATAGCACAGACTCAAAATGCCTTGCCAAATCAGCACGGATGCAGCGGAAGAGCACCGGGCCCTGAATCTCTGCTCCTTGCAGTATTTTCTTAGGGTGGCTCCCATGCAGATTGTGATCAGACCTAGTCCTGTAGAGTTTGAGAAGGATGATGTGATCCCAGCCCCAAGTGCTATTGCGACAGTCTGAAGCAAAGCTCGTCCTCTGTCTATAAGTTCTGATAGTCACATATTTTAAATACCCTTTTTAAAATCTCTACTCTCCACTGGATTTTACCAGCAGCCTTTAACAAAACAACCATGTGCTAGTAGCTTCTAACTGATCCCAGAGGAAACTTTAAAGGAGAGATTTAGAACAAGAAAAGAGATAAAATTCAGGAAGATGCTCAAGTAAACATCCCCATTCCATGTAATGACTATCTGCTTCGTACAAAGGACATGCACAGAAGCCCTTTATCATTTATATTCAAATTGCATCTAGATGTGGTTTTATTTTTAAGTAGACATTTAGAATTCCCCTGATTTCTTTCTAAGTCTGCAAAACAAGGTTACTTCTTATAAATAGCACCAGACAATCAGATCAGTAGGTGAAAACAAGGAAAATAAAGCCTTTGGCTTAATATGTTGTAATTCCCTTTCACTATTAGCATGTCTATGAAGTGTGCAGCATGTTACTTGAGTTAATCATATGCATACTCACATTGGCAAGTCCAAGCATCCCAGCCAATGTCTTTTCATCAAGGCATAAATTGCCAAGGGCCAGATGATGCCCTCCAGCAGAAATATCCACCCAGTGGCCAGAAATCAATGTGGGCCTCGCCCCCTTCTGAATTACTCCACCCAAGAGCAATGGGGTTTGCTGTCCTGTCAAAGAAAACAAGGCCAGCTGAATGGACATCAGGGATATCATTGGAGCACAGAGCTAGCTGTGCAGAGACCTGATGGCTTGGCCCTACCCTGCCCTCAATCCCTGACTTCCTTGGCGCTTCAGTGTCAGAAATTCCCTAGGTGATGTTTGTCCCTGGTGCCATTTTTAAGTGCTGTACTAATTCCCTTTGTTGCTTGGGATGAGTACTGAGGATATGCAGTGCCCATCACGACTCCTCAGTGCTTGGGAAATTGCCTCCCTACCCTCATTCAGATAGAGAGTGGGAGACTAGAACATGGAAGGTCCCTTCTGGATGCACATGTTGTTAAAGGACTGATCTGGTCTTGAGTCAGGTTTGGGAAGGAGCTCATACCTTTGCAGCTCTTCCCAGGAGCACGGGGTGACACTGGCTAGACATGATTTGGAAAATAGATGCCATTTTGTGCAGTCCAAGGGAAGTAACTGCCCTTTACAAGCCAGAGATAATATTCCTGGCTGAGAATAGTCCATGCGTCCCACAGAGGGGATAAACTCCACCAAGAATGGACTTCTCACCCACTTTCATTGTGATAACAAGTCTCTACTTGTATGTTTTCAGTTGTAACCTTGTTGTCCAATTTTCTGATGAATATGTTTTCAAATGTAACATACTGCAACTAAATGGATTTCCCTTCTCCTTTCTGGTGTTTCTCTCTATTTTATATTTGGGGGGGGGGGATCTTTCCTTCCTTCCTTTCTTCCTTCTCTCTCTCTCTCTGCATCCACCTTTATCTTTCTAGATTATCTAATGGTCCCTTCTGGGCATAAAATCTATGAATGTACTACCAGCTTCCGGAATTCCCTGACGTTGCTTTACTGAGGGATACAAATTTTCATCCTAAATTATTAACGGTTAATGTTGTTTTCCCAGCACGAGTGTGGGAAGTGAATGGTTTTAGAGAAAGGTGACTGTTTATAGCTTAAAATAATTTCCCCCATTCTCTCCCCTTCTCCCCTCAAAATGGATGCCCTAAAAAAAGTGTGATTAATTTTCAGTTTGCCCTTTCTTTTAGCATAGCAAACTTCCACTTTTGAGGTTTAATTTGACTCTGTTCTAAGATGCAACAAAAAGTTAGTGGAAGATAAAAGGGGCATATCAAGAAAAAATATTCAAAGTGAATAATTTAAGATCACATCCATAATTAATGGCATTTGGAAGGCTTCCTCTGGTGCTCTAATCATAGCTCAAAATGTGCTAATTAGAGCAGTTTGGTGCAAATCACACCGTGCAGGTGTTGAGCAGCAACTTCTGTTCTTTATGAGAAATGCTCCTGTAACTGGATCTCCCCACATTAGCGTTCACATTTAATAAATGTTCCTCCATTTAAAATATATTTGACAGCTGCCGAGCTTGCTTGTAATTATTACCTTGTTAAGCTTGGTTTGATCATGGATGCTGAACAAAATCAGATGTTTTTAATATAGAAGGTTGGTAGAGATAGGAAACATTGAAGCAGCACATAGTGGCCACTGGAGATACAATTAGTAGTGATGGGATGCAATTAAGACAGGGAAGATCCTGGCCCTGGTTCAACAAAGCACCTAAGCACATGCCTGAATTTACGTATAGAGGTAGTCCCACTGACTCCAGTGAAATCGCTCCCATGCATAAAGTTAAGGAGATGCTTAAGTACCGTTGTCCCTGTAGTAGCAAAGGTCAGGATTTTGGAAGCCCACTTTCCCATCTGAGGCATAAATGCAAAGCTATTCAACCAGGACCACTGGATCTTGGAAAGAGTAGGTCATTACTTCTCCTTCTGTGTTCCTGTGCAACACAAAGGAACCTAAAAAAGGTCCCGTCCCCCCCAACACTGAGAAGAAAGAAGATGACTTATTGTATACATCACTTTTTCTTATAGCTTGCTGAACTGATGCCCCTGTCAGGAAATTTCCTCGCAGTAAGATCTATTAGGCTGTGGAATGGTCTTCAGGGAGTAGGTATGTGAGTCCAATTGCTTGGGACTAGAGCTAGGTGAAGATTACAGAAGTAGTCTACCAGCCCAGACCTGTTTGGGGCACTAAGGGGTAACCCACCAGCTAGAAAAATGTGATTGTTACCACGTTAGGCACATATCTAGTGGTCATCACCTGGGTGGCTGCAGATGCTAGAAGTGATGTAGTTTTTCTTTATAACAATGTTTTTAAGCTTGCGTCCAATCCAAAATATAAAATTCAAAATATGAAAGCACAATAGGGGCCATAATTCACATAAAGATAGTTTAATTTTGACCAAAATTGACAGAAAGCTTCCAAATATAGTTGATAATGCAACTGAGTACTAAACAGAGTACTGCTTTGGAAAGTTTGGGAAATATTTACCCCCACGTGATATATTTTATGCATCCCCCCCCCTTTTTTTGCCTTGCGTTAAAACAAAAGACTGTAGTCACATGACAGTATGAGCTTGTTTGTACCATATGCTACATCAAAATATTTGCCATTACTGTATTCATAGAATGGATGATTTGAGGAAAATATTTTCTGTCTGCTATTTTTATGAAGAAATACAGATAATAGGATCCCGTCTCCTGATTACAAAACATATTTTTGATGTTATCTGCTGGGCCAGAGACACATTTCTAAAGCACACATGGCACAACTGTGATTAACTTTTTACCGTCACCGAATACGACAATCCATGTAAACCATTTGTATAACAGTAATGACTCGTAGTAGAAAGGCTGTAGAATGTCTTGTATGAATATATTATGTAAATAATGAAGTGTAACCCTGTACACTTATGTAACCCCTACATGTAACTATGAGCTACTGTCTAATGCAACAACCCTTCAAGATACATTTTCTCAAATAAACAGTCATAGTAATGTTCAGATAGTTGAAACACTTCTTCTCCCCAGAAGCTGTTTGATGTGTTCTGTAGTGTGTTGCAACACTTGTCACTGGCACCATTGCATACATAGCAGGGATTGGCAGCACACCCAGTTTTTCCAGAGGCATTTGCATCTCCATGTTGCATAGATACTTTCCCAGATGAGACGCGATAAATCGATCCCTGACACATTGAGCGCATCCGCTGATCCGGCGGGTAGTATAGCCGTACCCTTAGAGTCTAAGGTTCTGATCTTCTAACGACTAGCAGTCATACTTAACTTAACATACTGAGAATAGGCTCAGCTTTTGAAGAGGTGCAACACGTATTCAAGCCTCTTGTTTCTCAAATCTTCCATGGACCTATTCTAGCCTACAAAACAGACCTTGTTTTTCCTGCCTTACTCCTTTTACCCATCTAGTATTTAGCTCTTTCCCTTCTGAGGCTGGTTGAATTATTCCCTGAGAACAAATCAGTTGACAATTGTTTCTGTTTGTTTTGTGATTATATGTGCACAGATCACAATTTGTATTCATTTATTAATTGAAATTATTTGATAAGTTTGTTCTAATTCATTTCAACAGTGCAGCAAATATTCATTTGAGTGTTTGCTATTTGGAATTTGCTACTCGAGCTGCATCACATGGTAATGTTTCTGTTTCCCGCCTGGATGACACAACTAGAGCTGTTCAAAATTTTGTGGAAATAAACAAAAAAAAATTATTTGGCTTGAAACTTTCTACAAAAACTCAATTTTTTTATTTTAAAAAAGTGCTTTGAGAAATGCTCTACAACATTTTTACCTTCCCATCCTCCCACCCTTTTTCCAGTGAGGGGAAAAGGTAAACAAACCAAATCCTTTCTTTTTATTCACTCCCCAGAAGACAAGTAAACATTGAGAGAGATGTTTCCCACCAAAACACAATAATGTTTTTTAAAAAAATAAAACTTTTTTTAGTTCAAAAAATCATCCAAAATTTTAATGTTCCTTTTGGTCAAAAAGACATTTTTTCATCACAAAACCTCTACAATGAAAAATTTGTGACCTTCAGTAGACATAACCTTTAAAAACAGCTTCTATTTTCACCTGGTATGAAGTATGAAAAAGAACATCATTCTTTTATTCAACAAAACCTTGCTATGAGCTCAAAACTTGCACTACTTGATTCATTTGTTTGAATACAATATCATTGAACAATAAAAAGGAAGTGGTACAACATTGGTAGGGTGGTAATGGGATTCAGTTTATCAATATTTATTTGCAAATACTGGTTTTCTACTCTTTGCCAGGTTCTAGTCTCTTCACCCAATGTATTTACTGTTAATATTATCTTTGAAATCTTCCTATTTCTTTCTGCCTCAACAACCTCTTCAATTCTGCTCAAATATCATCTGAAAACATCCTGATACTGAAAAGGCAAAAGTATTCAATAAATATGCATGTTGTGTATTCAGGGTATGCTGAATCAGAATAATGTATTCATAGTGTTCATGAAATATTTTCTAGTCCATCAGGAACAAGGGAGGATGTTAAACAGCAGCCATTACAGTTAAACATTTTTACATTCGCAGGACCAGATAACTTGTACCTAATAATATTATAAGAATTGGATGAGGAGTTCTGTGAACCATTCATTTTGATTTTTAACAAATAAATCTGGGAACACTGGGGAAGTTCCAGAGTACTTGTAAAAGCTAACATTGAAACAATATTTTAAAAAGGCAAGGGGGGTTGTCCTGGTATGTCAGGAAGCTTGATATGAAACCTGGGCAAAATCATGGAAAGGTAGATATGGGATGCAATCAGTAAAGAATTAAAAGATGGTAGCATAAGTACTTAATCAAGAGTCTTATGAAAAATAGGTCTTGCCAAACAAACTTGATAACATTTTTTGATGCATTCACAAGTTTAATTGATAAAGGTAACTATGCTGACATAATATACTTAGAATTTTCCAAGGCATTTGATGTAGTCCCACATGACCTTTGGATAATAAAATCAGCACTATACAGAGTCAATAATAATGGAGCAAATAATTAAGCAATCAATTTGCAAACATCTAGAAGATAATAAGGTGATAAGTAACAGTCAGCATGGCTTTGTCAAAAACAAATCTCGTCAAACCAACCTGATAGCTTTCTTTGACAGGGTAACAAGCCTTATGGATAGGAGTAGACATGGTATATCTTGACTTCAGTAAAGCTTTTGATATTGTCTCACATGACTTTCTCATAAATAAACTAGGGAAATGCAACCTAAATGGAGCTACGATAAGATGGGTGCAAAACTGGTTGACAAACTGTTCCCAGAGAGTAGTTATCAGTGGTTCACAGTCATGCTGGAAGGGCATAACAAATGGGATCCCGCAGGGATTGGTTCTCAGTCTGGTACCAGTACCTAGCCTGTCTGACTCATGAAAGATTCCCCCCACCCAGCCTCTTCTTGAGCCAAAGCTGATCAGAAGAAAAACTTACAACAAGCAATGAAAAGGCAGTGGGAGACACACCTAAACCCCTCCGGACAAAGGTGACAGGATTAAGGAAATTCCTCTAGCCTCATTTGCATCGAAGATGGGCCAGGGAGGCATCCCTATTAGCATACAGAATGGAGAACAGAGATTTCAAGGCACGGAACTCTGGGACCAGCAAAGCAGGGAAGCACTGCATGATGGAGGATCTCTGCTCCAGATATTAGTGAACCCACAACTGCACACACCCAGCTCAGTAGTTATCAGACCAATTCTAGTAATAAATCCTTTGTTGGTATCCAAAATCCTGAAGCTGCCTAATTGCATCATGGGCTCCCTTGAAGGAACACCATCTATAGCCAGGAATGAGTAGTTCCTATTGTCTAGCCTGAACAAAACAACTTTGTTATAGTCCCTTGAGCCATCAGTTTACCCACAAACAAATCTAGTGTTCTCCCTTGAACCACTGTTCTTTTCCTACAAAAACCCCTACCCACGCTCAAGTAAGTGCTCTGATGCCTGGATCCAAAATCTGCTTTAGTTCCATTAGGACTTCATCTTCTCCTGACTGATCATGCTGGGGCCCCTACCTGTCTCCAGCACTCTGGACCCTCAGCTACCACCACTAACTAGGACCCCCAATCCAAGCTTCATGGAATGGTGAGAATGCAGCTCTCACTCTCTTTCTCTCTCTCTCTCTCTCTCGGTATAGCCTTCTGACCCTGACTTTTGTGATCAGTTATCGTTTTCTAAACCTGACTTTTATAATCAAATTTATGTTAGATTTAAAGTTGTAACTGTTTTGTTTGTTTGGCTCCCCTTGTATGATTATTCCCTGGCAATAAATAACTGTCATAGTTTAGCTGGTTGGTTCTCTCTCTCCCCCTCATGAGTGTTTTTTGGCTTCCCCATTCGCTCTGCAGCAACGCTCCCCATACTTAAGCTAAAGATCCCTGCAGTGCCCAAAAATCCTGTGGGGTTTGCTCATCAAGTGGGTTACTCCCAGAATAATTGTAACGTGAAAGTGGGGATAGGAATGTGCTGAACCTGAGATATCTGAGGGTGGCAGCTTTGAAGTGCTGCTCAACCCAGCCTGCTCAGGCGTGCTCTATTCCGGGGTGATGCCCATGGCCTGTGAGGGTGACATAGTGCTGCTCCACCCATCCTACTGAGTCCAGGGACATATAAGGGGTCAGCTTGGGAGTGCTGATTAACCTGGTCCTCTCAGATGCGCTCTGGTGCATGTGTGTGTGTGTATGTGTGTGTGTGTTTGTCTGATTCTGGGGCTGGAAGAACCCAGCCCTGGGGAACCTAGGTCCTGCAGGATAGCCCCATTGGGAGGGAACTTACAACAGGGAGAAGTAGAGCTCCGCAGGAAAACACAAATGACACAAGCTGTACATTGATAGAGTTACAGAAACCTTCCCACTCCCAAAGAGTAACCCTAATAAATGAGTGTACCCCAAAGTAACAGGCAAATCTGGTAACATTTATCAGAAGGGGATTTAGGGGGCATAGTAAATAACCAAATGAAACTGAGCTCCCACTGCGGAGTTGTAGGTAAGAGAGAAAATGTGATTCTTAGATAAATAAATAAAGGAATATTAAATAAGAATAGAGCATTTAGTAAGATGATAACTGGAATTCTGTGTCCAGTTCTGATGCCCACACTTCAAACAGAATGCTGAAAAACTGGAAAGCTACTATAAGGATTCTAAGTCTGGAAAATGTGTCTTATATGTGAACCTGCAGAAGTTCATATTACTTAATTTATTCAATATGTTTAGAGTGACTTGATCACAGTGTACAAGTGCCAACATGGGGAAGAGATTTCTATAGTAGATGTCTCTTAAATCTATTTTAAAAAAAAAGGCATAAGGAAATCCAGTGGTTGGAAGGTGAAGCTAGGCAAAACAGTGAGCATAATTAATCAATGGAATAATTTACTTCAGATATGGTGGATCCACCATTCTTTCAGTCTCTGTTTAAAGTCTTGATATCTTTCTGAAAGAGACACTCTCTCTCTCAAACAAATGTTATGATCTTCATGCAGAAATTATTGGGTAAGTTCTTTTTGGTCTTAGGATGATCCTAAGATCATTTGGCTTTAACATCTATAAATCTATTAATCTTTTCTCTCTAGGCCACACTTCTTAATCTCTCTCTTCTGCTGCTGCTATTTATTATTTAACTCAGTGTAAAGTTTTTGGGAGCACTCTGTGTTTTAAAGACGCTGTGATATATAAAAGAGAATTCAAAGTACGCTTGAAAGCAAAAGAGACATTGCTGTAGTTGCACTAGCAGAAAAACTTTCTAGATATTCTGGCTTCCGTCTCAAGCAGACAGACAGATCACTGGATGGATTATCTCACTAAATGATAGGCACAGCCATGTCACCCTCTCCTTGAGCCCCAGAACTGTCAGCTGCACAATCAAGCTTTCTGGAACACTGAGGAGTTAAGGAGACAATGAACAGTAACAGCTATAGTGAAAATATTGGGTGTCGCAGGACAAAAACAATAACAAACCCATCATTGTTAGAATGCCCAGCCATGTCCTGAGTGCTGTGGAGCATATGGATCATTTAGACCTATTGCTTATTGTTTGCGAGGCGGGCAGGTTTGTCTCAATAAACTTGATCTATCTCGGTGATGGGAGGACGATAGTTCTGTGATAAAAGGCCTACAGATGTCAGGGATGACTATTTAGTATACTGGGAAACAACAAGTTGGCGGTGGCCAATCCTGTCAATGCTTACAGATTTCCCCTACCACCTGTCACATACTCAATGCATATGCTCAGTACTTCCTTGCTAGAAGGGCTTTAATTTATGCAGTTCATGCTGAGTCTCTTAGTTTTGTTTTTAACCTCTTTCTTGACACTGAACGTGCTAGTTTCCACTGTTTCACTGGAATGTCCATGGAATGGGGGATGAAGGATCAGCAGTGATACAGTTAAAGATGACAGGAAAACATCCTAAATGGTGCATCTGTCTCTGTGATTTACATCTCAGAAAAGAAATCTGAGCCTGGTGGGGAAGGAGGGCACAGACAAGCTTAGATTTATTAACAGCGGGTAGGTAGGGTTGCCAACTTTCTATTGGTACAAAACCAAACAACCTAGCTCCGCCCCTTCCCTGAGGCCCCGGCCTCTTCCCGCCTCTTCCCCGAGGCCCTGCCCCCCACTCACTACAGTCCCACTCCCTTCGTGGCTCACTCTCCCCCAACCTCACTCACTTTCACTGGGCTGGGGCTGGGGTGTTGGAAAGGGCTCTAAATGGGGGTGCAGGCTCCAGTATGGGGAAGGAAGTTGGGGCTTGGGAGGGGGTGAGGGCTCCAGCTGGGGGTGCGAGCTCTGGGGTGGGGCCGGGGATGAGGAGTTTGGGGTGCAGGAGGGAGCTCCAGGCTGGGCGGTGGGGCCGAAGGATTCATAGTATGGGAGAGGGCTGCGGGTTGAGGCAGAGGGTGAGGTACAGGAGGGGGATGAAGACTCTGGTGTGGAGCTGGGGATAAGGGATTCAAGGTGTGGGAGGGGGCTCTGGGGTGGTGGTGCAGGCCATGGAGGGGAGGATCTGGGTTTGGGGGCTCAGGGCTGGGGGTTGGGGTGCAGGACAGGGTACAGGCTCTGGGCTGGGGGTCTGAGCTCTGGAGTGGGGCCAATGATGAGAGGTTTGGGTTGCAGGAGGGGCTTTGGACTTGGGGGGGGGGGCTCAGGGCTGGGGCAGGGGCTGTGGTGTGGGCTTACCTGAGGTGGTTCCTGGTCAGTGGTGCTGTGGAGCCAAGGCAGGTTACCTGCTGGTCCTGGGGCACCGCACTGTGCCCTGGAAGTGACCAGCAGGCCCGGCTCCTAGGTGGGGGTGGAGGGCAGGAGACTCCATAGCGTGCATTGCTCTTGCCGGAAGACATCGCTCCCTCCTCCAACTCCCATTGTCTGAGCCACTGCTTGGGGCAGAGGCAGCACATGGAGCCCACAAGGAGGCAGACCTTCTGCCTAGCCTGCCTTGGCTCCGCTGCACTGCCGAATGGACTTTTAATGGCCCGGTCAACAGTGCCAATCGGCGGCGCCAGGGTCCCTTTTCACGAGGTGTTCCGCTTGAAAACCAGATCCCTGGTCACCCTATGATGAGGATGCTTGTTCACTTTCTTTCTTAAATTGCTGTGAAAGTTTAGTGATTTTTTTCCCCTTCTAAGAAAGAAAGAAAAGATGTGACTTCTGGCTAGCGAAAATTCGGAAACACCTTGGTGCCAGATTTACACAGCTGCATGCGTGCTACTGCTGATCGAGCTGTGCAACACATCACAGAGCACCACACTAGGATATGAGGTCCAGTTCAGATAATTACCCCAAAGATCAGATGTTAATGTATCATGTTGAGTCTCCTATTGGATGTGCTTATTGGATGGGCTCGAAATCTCTGATAAGCAAGCAAATGAGTTGATGAGGCACAGCAGTATAGGACACCCGCTCCATAAGATAGGAGAGGTCTAGAGAAAACTATAGAAGGCTCTCTTAGGGCTTGTCTAAACTAACACTTTGTTCTCAGCAAGCTGAGGTGTGAATGCACCCCATGCCAGTCAGCTGTGCACTGCATTAGCGTGGACTCTCGTTGCCATGAATTCAAAGTTTCATCGTGTTCTCTGATCTATTCCCATTTCAAAGCAGCGTAGGTCAAAGCCCGCCAGGGAACTTTTAGTGCATGGCTGCAGGATCCCTTACACTCATACCACAGCTATGTCTACACTACAGAGCCTATAGTGGCATAGCTAGGCGGACATAGCTCCCAGGTGTAGACGCAGCATACACTGACAGAAGAAAACCTGCCAGTGTAGGAACTCCACCTCCTCAAGGAAGGAGCTACGCTGATAGAAGCACTCCTCTGGTGGCATAGTTGCATCTACACAGAGGATTTTTTTGGCATAGCTGTGTCACTAGGGTATGGCTGTTTTTCATACCCTCGACTGACATAAGTTTTAACTGTAGACCAGGCCTACATCTGATGTTTCTCTCTTCCAGATATACCATAAGAGCTAACCTGATTGTGGTGCACAGAATTATATGATCATATTTTATAGGTACGGCTTCTTTAATTAAAAGAATTCCGCCTACCTCTCTGCTAAGGGTCAGGGCTACCTGGAGATTCAACGCAGCTGATTTTTGAATGAAAAGTACATTCTGGTCTTTCATTCTTCTTAGGACATAATGTTTTTCCTTTATTTGACAGGCAGCCTGAAAATGCATCTTTCACTTTTTGTGCACAAGAAACAAATAGGAGGGAAAGGCAATGGCTCTTGGCAGTTGTGATGTGGAGGGAAAATGGCTGAAATGCAGCAGTCCGACAGAAAGCCCCAGCAGGTATGTGCCAGGATGGGTATGCAGCTAGGAAGTGTGATTCCCAGCCTGGGTGGACAGAATTGTGAGAGCTAAGTTCCAGCTAGCATGCTAAAAATAGCCGTGTGGACATTGATGGCTGAGTCGTGTCTCGTCCTAGTCAACCAGACCCAGGGGGTCATGTGGGCTTGAATTTAGGCCCACGATGCAACATTAGTGTGCAAGCTCAAGTCTATCTGCCTGCATGGAGAATCACACTTCCAAATGGTGTGAAGTGACCTTGATAGAAAGGCCAAAGCACTATAACAAGAGCAGGTTGTAACCCAAATAAAGGCATATTTTCGTTGCACCTGTTTTTGGTGCATTTTGTTACACCCAGCCTGGTTCACCCCCCATATGTAGCAACCAGCTGTTTTCATGCAGACATACTGAGAGAGAAAGCGAACTGCACTCTCTGAAACATATTTGCTTTCTCTCAGCCCTGCTTTGAACTCGCTGTTCTCCGGCTTTTGCCTGTTACAGGGGGGAGGCTGAAAAACTGGAGATGCTACAGATTAGGACAGCAAAGCTGCTAGAGGTTGTCAGGAATTAAAGCTCTGAAGAGAGTGGGGGAAGAAGAGACTGGTGCTCATAGGAAAAGAGATGAAGCCACTGCGACGTGCAATGTTTCCAAGGGGTTGCAGAGAAGGTGAATGTCACAAAACTATTTGAGAGGGTCACAGGCTCAAAAATAAGACACAGAATGTGAGGTGAAGAATGAATCTACAGAGCTAAGGAAGCTCAAGTGACCTCTGGATGCCAAGGGAAATGAATGTGAGGAATGGATAACCCACAGCAGCATGGTGGGATGTCTGCGCCACACAGGTGAACACAAGTTAACAGGATTCTGAGACATCAATTCGCCCAGCTTGCTGCACCTGGAGGGCGTGTTAGGCTTGACTTGTTATTAAATCTAGCTGGGGAGGAGCTGGCTCTTCCTCACAAGAGAAGGAAGTGAGAACTGTGGGGCAGGCCTAGCAGAGGGGCCCAGGAGAGAAGAGCCCACGAGAGATGAGTTAAAGAGTTTCCTCTTTCTAGATGACTTGCTGAGGTCTATTCACTGCTGACATGGCTCCAGTTTGGAGCTGGTAACCTAGAGATGAAAAGCTCTTTATTTAATGCCGTCAGGATCCTGTCCTCTGTTACTGTGCAAGTTTGCAACTGGACTGGTTTTTTGGCACAGGAAGTATGGAGGCATTGTTACTTTATGGTAACAGTTTTCAAGTATAGAAGGTTGTTACAATGAGGAAGGTGAAAAGTTGTTTTTGTTAACCTCTGAAGATAGCAGTGGAAGCAAAGGGGCTTAAATTGCAGTAATGGAGGTTTAGGTTGGACATTAGGAAAAATTTCCTAAATATCAGGGTAGCTAAGCACTGGAACAAATTATCTAGAGAAGCTGTGGAATCTCCATCATTGGAGGATGTTAAGAACAGCTAAAACAAAGAATAGTCTAGTAGTTATTACTTAATCCTGCCTTGAGTGCAGGGAACTGGACTAGATGACTTGCTGCAGTCCCTTCCAGTCCCACACTTGTATGATTCAATGATTCTCATGGCCCATCCCGAGTCCAGGGGTGGCCCAAATGTGGTCTATGAAGCAAACCAGGTCCCCTGAGCTTTGCAATGTTACCTTGGCTGCCCTTATCTTTATTACAGAGTTTGTGGCCCTTGGAGACCAAAGGGCCAGGCATACTATGTTCCTACTTGATCCCTGCAGAAGCCAACACCCTCCATGTCTGTGTATTAAAGGATGAGGGTGGCTGCAGGTTGCTCCATTTTATATATATAAGCTGGAACTCTGGCTCTTGTGACGTTGCCAATGGCTAAGTCTGGTGGTGTGATCACCTACGGTGTAGTGAAATCCCAGAGCGTTATCTTGGGCTAGCATTACTGGCCTCTGAAATTCAGGTTTGTTGGGTACTACCAGTCAAGCTGATTCTTCCAACTTCAGCTCATTTCTCTTACATTTGTAGCCACAGTTGGTAACGTCCCCTTTTTATTGATGTCAAATCTAAAGAGACAAAGTAACACACAACACAGAAAAGTCAGTCATTAGAACATAGATTTTTTCCAATCCCCCATCTACCATCTCTACCTCTACCTAAAGAGTCAAGATGTGGGGGGCGGGAAGGAATTAGGAGACAAGTGTCAAGGTGACCAAGTGCACTGTGATTTCTCTTTAGAACATGCAGATGCTCAGTTGATCCAGCCCTCTTACATGCTCTTATCATTTGAGAAACAGAGAGAGCACATTCTGAAGCTATAGTATTCTGTCTCCAGGAAAATCTATAACAGTTAAAATAATCTGCTAAAGAAAAAGAATAACCCAGGAACCTGGCAGAATCCTTGTCCCCAACCATAAGCATTGTGTTCTATTTAAAAATTCAAAAGGCACATTGGCATATAATATTAGTTCCACACTTTTACTAAAGAGATTTAATGGTCCACAATTTAATTTGAAGTGAAAGTATCCCCCGCACACTCTTGATAAAGTCTTTTGGAGACCAAAGTCAATATCTATAGGCCTTCTGAGAAGCAGCTATTGATTACCTGCCTAAGCCAATGATCATTAAAAGCCAAGGAGATTCAGGAGTACATCTCACTATTAGAAAACCTTGCACCTAATAAAATTGGCATATATTGACTGGACAAGGGTGAAGCCCAGAATGTAAATAAATTATGTTATCTTCTTCTGAGAACTAATTGAAGTTTTGTAGCATTCAACAACCTGTAAGCTAATAACATCCACAACAGCATTAGTGTTCCCTGAGCAGAGTGGAGAGGCATTTCAGGACATTGGAAGTGGGTGTCTTTGTACATGATGGGCATAAACATGCCAGATTGTAGAATACACTGACTCAGCCCATTAACATCTGATCTCTTCTCTCCTTGAGATTGTTTAATAATATCATCTTGTGTTTTTAGATTTCCTTTCATCTGACCAAGCTTTGCAAACTGCATATAGTATCTACATACGCAGGAATCATAGCATCTCTTTGTAAAATAAAGCCACTCACACAATTATTTTGTCCCTCTCTGGAATGCAGTAGCTGTTTAACAGTACCAACAGTTCAAGGCAAAAAGGGAGGGAGGATAGAGTATCCACTTGAAGCTGCATGTGGCATATGAGCTGTACATGACACAAGCTAGAATTCAGTTGGGGATGGACCTAGCTTCTCTAGTTCTGCAACAAATAAATTATGAGTTCAAAAAGGGGTTTCTCTTCTCCCAGGTCTCCACATAGAAAGCTTAAAGTTTGATGTCTCCCTACTCTCAATTCTGGTGCTTGGCACCACAGCACCCTACAACAACCCACATCTGAAAGACAGCATTAACCAGCACTATGGTAGGGCACTGCTTCAGGGCTGACTGAGATGGAAATGTGTCATTTTCTGAATCACCAACACCATGTTCTTCAATAAGTTGGGGTGGGGTGAGGTTGGAGGTCTTCCACACCAGCACTGATTTATTTCATCCTTATTGATCATGCAAGATTTGATAGCTGATAGGTCAAGGTGATATAGCAGCCAGCAGACTCATACCTTGACTTGTGATTTCGAAAGGTAACTAGCCTTCTTTGATAAACAGATAAAAGAGTTTCCTTTTTGTAGAATTAGGGATGGCATGGACAAAAATAAGTAATGTTGGGGGGGGGCTGTGAAATTTTTGGAAACAAAGTTAACAATTTTTGTTTTATTCTACATTTGTTTGGGGTTTTTTATTATTTTTTTTTTAACAAAAAATTTCACTTACAATTTTGGGTTTCTTTTTTTTTCCTTTTTCTCACTCCCCCTCCCCGGAAAAGTAGTGTTTGTGGCATTTTTAAGTTTAAAAGCTTAGAGTCGGTAACATTTTCCCTCACTTTCTAAAATATTTTTTACCCTTTTTCCAGTGGAAGAAATTTTAAAAAGAGTGAGAGTGTTCTCCCACCTTCCTTTTTCTCTGATTTACTTACCTTTTTGCTCTCTGGAAAAAAGTAAACTGTGATTCCCCACTATTTAAAAAAAGTAACTGAAAATTTCAAAAAAAACTTGAAGAAATATTACAAGGATTTGTTTTAGAAAAAACTTATTATAAATTGTCAAATTTCCTTTTTTGTTTGTTTTAAAAATTCTATTTCAAGGAAAGGTAACTTTCTTACAGAAAAAAATTCTTTAAAAATAATTTCAGCCAGTCCTATTTAAAAGACAGTTGTACTGTATCTGGCAGGGAACAAACCCAGTCCAGCGACATGTAGAAAATTAGTTTGTTCTCCTTCCCAACGGAGGAGAAAAAATACAGCTGCATATCGGCAGTACAAGGATTGTCAGAGATCCATCTATGAAGAGACTAAGATTGGGCTAAATTTTAGTGAATAATGCTGTCTGCCCGGGCACTATTAGAGCTATATCTTCTGAGGAATCTGGACTGAGCCTATGCCAGCAGTTTGGCTCATATTATAGGTGGAGCTAGCAGGAGAGTTATGGTTATCGAACACTTCCCATTATAAGGCTTTCTTTTCAATTTTCTATAACTTTGCCACATTTTTACCACTGAGGCTGAAATTTCCTGTCAGTATCTGCTGATTTTATTTCTTAAAGAATCAGAGAGGTAGCCATGTTAGTCTGGAATAGCAGAGGTAACAAAGAGTCCTGTGGCACCTTAAAGACTAACTAAAGTATTGAAGCATAAGCTTTCATGGGCTAATACCCACTTCGTCGGATGCAAGTGGGTATTAGCCCATGAAAGCTTATGCTTCAATACTTTAGTTAGTCTTTAAGGTGCCACAGGACTCTTTGTTACCTCTGTTATTTCTTAAAGTTTCAGCAAAAAATGTTCAGCCATTTCTGGGAATGAGATGTGGGGTGGAATACATTCTCTTGTTGATGCTTAAAAAAATTCTTAAAATTGTTTAATTGGGGAGCTCTAGCGTCTTTGTGCTTTGGACCATGGACTTGAAATTTGGCAGGGAGTTATCCTAGTGTCAGGGGTATGATTCTTCCCAACCCTTGAAAACTGCCCATATGTGGACAAGTTATGAGCCTTTGAGAAATAGCAGTTTTCACATGCTCAGTAGAGACTGTTAAGAGTTCAGCAGCTAAATTCTCAGAAGATTCCATCCTCAATGAGCATGCTCCATTCCTTCACAGCTCCTAGGTACCAACCAGACTGCACATGTGCTGTCACCACAGAGTGACTGAGCATGCTCCATCCTGAGAATGAATATTCTGAGAAAGGCTTTCCCTGCAATTGCTGCTCCCCGTTGCTCTAGGGTGCTATGGCACTAAACACCAGAACTGAGTGCAGGGAGACTGTTTCCATGAGGAGACCTGGGAAAAGACTCATTGGCTGAAGGAAACCTTTTATTTTTTCCTCTTTGTTTTGGCCATGCCCTAGAAAACCTCAGTAGCTCTAGCTCTGTCTCACATACATCTTGATTCAGGAAGATACATAAGCACATGCCAGACTTTGAGCAAATAAGTAATCTTATTGACATCAACTGTTTTATTCATGTTTTTTTTTAAATTAGTCACATGCATAAGTGCCCAGTTGAACAGTGGCCATAATCTGTCAAGGGGTGTTATGCAGCCTGTTCAGCAACGGGGCTTTGAAAAACACTGGTGTCTGGGCATTTACCTAAAAAAACCCATAAAGACTTCAGATCAACATTGTGCCTGCTCTAGTTTTACTGGTAATAATTATAGCTGTGGAGTTTTACCCAGGGCCGGCGACAGGGGGGGTACAACGGGTACAGTTGTACGGGGCCCCGGACTTAAGGGGGGCCCCCTTAAATCTGGGGTGGGCCCGGTATGCAGCTGTACCTCCTTGTCACCAGGCCTGTGAGCAAGGCGCGGCTCCGGGCAGCCGCTGCAGCGCTCATCAGCCCCCTCCCCCGGCACCCAGCAGCCTCCCCCCGCCCCCCTTTGCTTTTCCCGGCCGGGCCACGCGGCCAGAGCGCATGTGGGGGTTGGGCCCCGCGGGTGGCGGGAGACCAGCGGGAGACCGGGGGGGGGGGGCCCGCAGGCAGCGGGAGACCGGGGGGGGGGCGCACGATCTGCGTACGGGGCCCCAAAATTCCTGTCGCTGGCCCTGGTTTTACCAGCAATGAAGCTGCCCAATTATACTCAAGGGAAGAAGGCCCCTATCTTGAAACGCCTTGGCCTTATTCAAACATTCCAGAACCTCTCCTTGTGGGCTACTGAAAAGCTTATGTCTCTACTTCCGTTTTGAACATTAATCCAGCCCAGAGAGAATTGGTGATGGCTTTTTGAGATTAGAAATATCAGCAAAAATGTATTTACTCATTTAGTATTTTGATGTGGAACAGGAAAAGCTCATTATGGAATCAGGCCCTGCGCCTCATAATCTGATGACCTTTTATCTCTTCCAGACAGTTATTCTGAACAGTTAAAATTTAACTGTTTGTGTGGCACAGGGAATTACGGCGTGGCAGCGGAAACAGGGTTTACTCAATGGAAAATGTTTAGAATCCAGTTTCTGTAGTCTGAAGAGAACTTTTGAATGGCTTGAAATAAGAGTGCTAACCCCTTCTGCCACACCTGGAGAAATGGTCTTTACCAGCAAAAGCAGAAATCTAAACAAGGAGCCCCCTAAATGTACAATCTACAGCCAGTTTTCAGACTTTGGGAGGGGCCAAAAGGAAGTGGGGTAGGCTGATTTCAGGAAGCAAATGAAAACTGCAGGATAGGGATGAGGTAAGAAATACAGCAAAAGTATACCAGTGGGGGGATACTGATCAGAGAACCCCATTTCTCCAGAAAGAGATCATGGGAGTTGGTGGAGCCAAAGGTGCTGGCCTATGTGACCACCCTGATGGAATGGGCCCAAAGTGGTCCTCCCACACAGACAACAGTGGCCTGGGCACCAAGACAGGAAGGTCCAAAAAAGAAAACGGGGTTGACTAATTACATGGGAAAACTTAAGAATGGCGGGGCCAATGGTGGAGCAAAAAGATGCCAGAGATAGACACTGGGCAAAGAACCACGGACAGCACCCACTGCTTGATGAAGAAAATGGGATGAGTGGAGCTGAGAAGATAAATAAGCCCTTGAAGCGGGTTCTAAACAGGAAAAAAAAGATGGCTTCCCCCTTCTGTGGAGGATACAAGGGTCAATTAAATGGTAGAGGACAAATTATAAAAAACAGGAGCAGGAGTGAGATTTTAGGGACAAAACAAGGGATCCAATAGGAGACACGGCTCAGAGAATCCCCAGCAACATCCCCGCTCACAAAAGAGACTAGAGGGAGTCGGTGAAGCTGAAGGTACAGGATTGACAACCCTGAAGATAAATGTTCTCTCTTTATCCACAGCACAGGCAGCAGAAGCGCTGTCTTTCCCATGGTGTACTCCTAAAGCTCCGCTCCACCTGCTGACGTGTCTCAACCCTGGCCGGGAGAGAACAGCTCCAAGAGTGAGAGGGAAGTGTCTATGCCCATTTAGTCATTAACTCATCTTTGCTGAGGTTCCAAAAAGATAAATAGCTAGTACCAATGGTGGCACTTCTTTAGTGTCTATCCCTCTCTGGTACTTCTGTGGCCCCCATCACCATGGCATCTGAGCACCTCACAATCTTTAGTGCATTTATGCTCCCAGACCCACTGGGGAAGCAGGGCAGTGCAATTATACCCATATTACAAATGGGGAGCTGAGGCACATAGATGCTAAGTGACTTTCTCAAGATCACACAGGAAGTCTGTGGTAGAGCAAGTAATTGACCCTAAATCTTGCAAATCTTGGACTAGTGTCCTAATCACTATTATCCTACGTGCACCCATCTATTATAAACAGCATGCAAACCACTGATATGTTTCATACAGCATCTTCCAAACAGCAATCAGAAGGTAACAACTTTTATTCATTGGTCTTCTGGGCACTTGATCAATTGCACTTGATCTGTGCCCTGGGCAAAATAGAGACGTGAGGCTCTGTCAAAACCCAGTTACTCAATCCATGAAGTCATCCAGTCCCCTCTTTACCACAAGTCCTGTTTGTTACTGACAGAAAGGTAGGACACAGAGTAGGACTGGGATGAGAATGAATGTTACTTCCAGGCCCTAGTCATCTGACCTGGTCGGTGTTATAAAGATTAATTCAAACTCCTGTCACGTGTAGTAGTTATCATAACAGACACCTTATAAAAGGGTGAATTTGAGGTTGGGTGCTCATTATTTGCTTGTGGTGGACTTTGTTTTTGAAAAAAGAAAGCAATAAAAGAAAGGCTCTAAACAGCAGAAGTCGGTAACAGCGATCGTAATTGTTCTGTATCTCTCATCTGAACTGCACGGTGACTCACGGGAAGCTGAGATTAGATTGGTTTGTGCGGTAACCAAGAGTCTTTCAGGATCTCAGTTAAGGAGGCACACAAACATCCTGTATTTAATTGAAAGCAAATGTCTGCTGCAGGAAGGCTGCACCTAAGAGATGAATCTGAAAGGTGAAAAAAGTAATTTCCAGATAGTGTGAGTTGTTTAAGCCAAAGTTTCAGAATGGTCTGCTGCAGCGATAGAGCTTCAAATCCAAATATTTATGGATTCCATTATCTTGGTACTGACTAGCTTTGTTCCAGTGTCATGGTTCCCCTAGTTAGAGACTGCAAATGACAGCCTTTCATCTTGAAAGCTATATAATTTTGATAACACCCGGACCAGATTCTTTCCAAAGGTATTATCATACATTAACTACAGTCTTCTGCACAGTGCCCATTGACTTCGCTTATACAGTAGCTCTTAATTTCTTCCTCGCCTAATTTTTTTTTTTTAATTTAAATCCTTGCTGTGTAACTCAGTAAATTAATTTGGGAAACAAAACTAAGGTCGGCTGCTGCAACCAATGGGAGTTGAGGATGCTCAGCACTTTGCCTCATCGGGCACCAAGATTGTACTGTCTGGCTCAGGGAAATGCCATATCAGTGCCTTGGCCTTCAAATCAGCGAGGAACCAAGGTTGCACAGGCAAATTAAAGTTCTGAGGAAGGAGAACCCAAGGGATTTCAGCTGCTTTCCATCTTCCTATTGGTTTACATAAGTAACGGGCCCCTTCTGAACTGCTGCCATTAGGTTGTACAAGATGAGCATCCATCCATCTCCAAGCACCTGGGATTAAACAGGCTTTAGTAGTTAATGGTTCTCCACCTGTGTGGCTCCAGAAGAGCAGAGGGATCCCCATTTGCTTCTGAGCAGGATACGAGAACATCCCATTGACTTGAGTGGGAGAAAAGGGCCCCAGAAGGTAAGCAGAAAGGAAAAGTGCTTGTACATAACTGTGACAGCAACTTCTGAAGAGAAAAAAGTGAAATGTCATCACAAATGTGTCAGAAACAGAGCGCTGCTTTCCAAGCCGTGGTAGAAACTGATTTTATATTGAATTTTCTCTCTCTCTCTCTGGTGGAATCAATGCAGACTTTTCACAAGGTGAGCTCTGAAATAGAGATTGTTAAATAATTTTCTGCAATGCTTCAAACCTAAAAAGGTCTAACGTGTGTAGAGCAATAACAGGTTGCAATTGCCTAGAGCCATAGGGGTTTGATTTCTCAGTTTACTTTGCATGAGGACATGCATGCAAGTGAGGGATTTGCATAGTTGTATAGCTAGGGAAACACACATTACACAAGGTGCCAGCACTGTGGAGTATGCAGGTCCGCACATGCAAAGTAAGCACTCAGTTGTACACCCAGTTTTAGGATAAAAATCATGTACAAATGTTTCTTAACCAAGCATGGGCCTTTCAAAATGTGAACCAGGCTAGTGGGTCTTTTCCACCTCTGCCCCTGCAGTTCTCTAATTATTTGTAAATCTGACTTTAAATTCTCTGTCCTCTTCTAGTTAGAAGCTTATAATGCCCTGAACCCCGTAGTATATGAGAACCTTCCAGTGGTGCATTTAGTAATGTAATTAACCTCTGTCACATCTGGTTCATTCTTTCTCACCTCCTTTTACCTCAGCCACACTTGATCTGTGCTCAAGAACCTTTCTTCTCTAAATCTTCCACCAGGATTCTTCCACCAGGATGACTTCCTCCCCAGTAATGGACTCTTCTCCTTTACTTCCATGATCACCAAGGAGTTTGGGAACCACGATGGTGACCTTTTAGAGCCCCCTCATTGCTCCTAACTTCCTGGATGCTCTTTATGACCAATGGTCCCTTCCAATCCAGACTTTACATCCCCACTCTGGGCCAGATTCTGATACCATCTCACTTACACAATTGTGGGTTCACAGTAATGCTGTTGAAGACACCACATCTATTTGGGTGTAACGGAGATCAGAATTTGGTCCCTTTCTAACTCTGATCCTGCCACATGAAAAAATACTTCATCAACTTTGCTTTTTCCCTAACCAGCAACCCTATGTATATGCATACCAGGAAAAATGTTCCCTGGATGCTACCCAAGGGACCCAGTGCCTTGTGAGATTACAGCTACTGGAGCATAACTACATTCCTTTGAAAATTGCTGCTATATTTGGTCAGTCATCAGTAAAGTACCAGATTAAGGATATGTCTTCACAGCAAATGCAGTGCACAGGATAGCCTGAGCTAACTTGAATCCAGCTAGCATCGGTAACAATAGCAGCGAGAACAGCTCAGTAAGGCCTTCAGAATGGGCTGGTGAGCTGACCCAGGATCCACGGGTGGTTTTACTACCTGTCCGTAAAATGAATGCTGCACTATCTTCACTGCTATTCTTATCCACACTAACTGGATTCAAGCTAGCTCAGGTAGACATAACTTATGCATAGCTTTTGTTGTGTACATGAATCTAGGCATCTTGAGTCCTAAGGTATATCCTAAAGTAAGTCCTTTCTCAGCCACAGACTTCCTTTGTGACCTTGGGCAACTCACTTAATCTACCCTGTAGCTCAGCATCCCAGCTGTAAAACGGGGATAGAGCTTCCCTACCTCAGAAGGGTGTTGTGAGGATAAAATCCATTCATGACCGTGAGCCTCTTAGATATTACGAGGACCATATAATTAGACTGACTGGTCTAACAGTGCTTTACAAACACAAACAATGATATCCTGACAACTTCAGTGTTTCTCTTATACTACACAACCTAATATAGTTCCTGGCAAAGATCAAAGCCCCACAATGAGCCATATCATGCCCATGCTTCTATATTACACTGGTTCCAGAAAGTTATCCTTCGCTGCAGTGTTTGACTCATAAGAAAGCTGACATTTGTCATGGCTAGCTTTGATAAAGGTGTGTTAATCACTGACTGGTTCCTAGCAGTACATAGAGGCTGCTGCATTTTCCAAAATTAGATGCTTGGTTTGTGACACTAGAAGCCAAGTTGATTCGACTGCAGGCAGGACACAGAAACAATTGTGGGAAAAAAAGCCTGCTTAGGGAGCAGTGGGCAAATTGTGTGGGGTTTTATTTCTCTGTCTAGCTCGAGATGGGGTCTTAGTTAAGAGCAAGATGGCTCACAAAGATAGCTGCCTGCAGGAAGAGATCAGGGGCTTACCGTGCTGCCAAGCTACATCATTTGGGATTTCAAAAGGAAGAAGAAAGTGTGTGATGCTAGTCCAGAGATTTACTGGAGAAAGCCGGTTCTAGCTCAATTAAGCCCACACAATATTTAGTAAAAAAGATCTAGTTCCACTTGGGTGCTGGGACCCCAGCTTCTGCTTAAGCAAATCCCTCTTAAATTCACAGTGTTTCTGTGAGGCCTGCAAACAAAACAATAGAAAATATTAGCGTGAGAAGAAGGGAATGTAACCCCTTCCACTCTGGATCTCCCAATATGTCTAGTCTTTCTGTGTTCTCTGTGGCAGGGACTGTTTCCTGCATAGCATTAAGCACTGACAATCCAATGATAATAATAATTAAATGTATTACAATTTGCATGCAATGAAACCTATAGATGAGGCTGAGAATACTTTTTCATTCTAACCCTCTAATCTGCATGGCCTTTTCTTAAGAAAAACAGCTGGATTTGTTCTGAAATTTAGGAGCAGGATATGAATACATTCCCGTGACTTGAGTGGGAGAAAAGGAACCCAGAAGTTAAACAGAAAGAAAAGGTGCTTGTACATAGCCAGTTTCATCCTTAGTGTATCTATCATATGAAGTCAATTGAAGTCAGTGGAATTACACCAGGGATTAATTTGGTCACTCGTGCTCACTCAGTCATAGCCCAAAGGTGTAGTCAAAGAACAGCTGTTAAAAGATGAGATAATTGTGATTTTCAAGGACTTCACCTTCTTGTATGACTCTTTAGTCCCTATTGTAAGATTGACTTTTTATAGGAAATGTTTTACTCAGCATGCTTTTCGGGGGACTGTCTCTGTATATTTGGCAGAGGGAAGTGGCTGTAGCTTTAAATGTCGTGTGACCTAGCGAATTGTATGCTGGACCGAAACCCTGGAGAATTGGGTTCCCTTCTCAGTTGTGCCATGTGTCTGCTGGGTGACCTTAGGAAAGTCACTTCCCCTCTCTTTGCCTATTTTGCTGACTGTAAAATGGGGATAATAGTATTGGCCTCCTTTGAAAAGCACTTTGAGACCTACCGGTACTCAGGAAAAGTGCTCACATTGCATTCAGGGAGAGAAGGATTTTTGATTGTGAGTGGGTAAACCTGGGTCCCTGACACAAAGACCCGTTTCCCACACACCAAATCTCAAGATTTGCATTGAAACAAGGGGGCGCTAGAGCTTCTCAAAGAAAAGGACACCTGAATTTTTGAACACAGGCAAAACAATGTATTTCCCCAAACCTTGTTCTCAGAAATGGCTGGACTGTTCTGGCTGAACATTTTCATATATAGTCAATCTGAGGCAGAAACCTGGCATAGATATTTTCAGGCCAAATGGTTAAAGTTTGGTTAAGTTATAAGCAGAACTGCTCAAAACTTGGAATTTCCATTCCAGGGGAAATGCTGATATTTCAAAATGTCCTTACATCCCCAGTCAGAACAAAAAGTCAAAATTTTGAAATTACTTGTGAAATGACCTTCAGAAAAAGTTTGAAATGACCTTATTGAAGCCCTTCCAGGGTCCCTGTGAAACAGACGAAATGCTAGGACGTGATAAACCTCAAAAGATGTCATTCCCAAAAAGGAAAGTTCAATGAAGCAAAAGAAAGTAGATGCAGCCAGAGATGGTAGAATAGGAAAACTCCATTAAAAGTTTCCATTCGGGAGGCCAAAATATATATAAATAATCCAAAACACTGGAAGAACGGGGCATTGTCTTGTTGTCGGTGCTGCATTTATTCTTATTTTGTTGCTCTTCCAAGTACTAAGGTGATAATTAAAGCTCTGGCTTTGGCACTTCTCAACAGAATAAAGATGCCAGCAATGAGGACAGATGGATGGAGAGAAATAGATAGATACATTCACAGGCTATAAGGAAGGCTCTGCAAAAGCCAAGTTAGTGATACTGAAAACTGACGAAAGGCATTTGTATTAGAGGCATTCTTTGCTGAGGATGAATTTTTGTATGGATTTGGTCTGTTTGTTTGTTTATTATTCCTAGGAACATTAGCATGATAAATAGGACCTACTACCGTATTGCTCCCTGCAGTTATAACGGGAAGACTGTAAAAGGCACTGGTCCCATTAGGAATGAGGGTGTGTGGCTGTTGAGTTTATATGCCTAATCTTAGGGATCTAATATGCTGATAACACTTCCCTACCTTACAGAGCTATTGTGGGGGATAAACTGATTAACGTGGGTGAGAGGATTCATGATTGTATCTGACCATATCACCAATCTAGAGAGGCCGACATGACCCATCCAAACCTGGCCCCAGTGAGACTTCTAAGATGGATGATTATAGGGTCAGTACTTTGTTATGAGCCAATTGGAACCAGAGACACAACTAATTTCACACAGGTCAGCCATCAGATGAGTGATATTATCCATCTTTATCTGCTAAGTATTCCAACTAGTGACTTCCAGGATGTATCCTATTACTACTCCCCCGAGTCCTCCATCTTCCACCGCTCAGCACCCCTTTGAAAGAGCAGTCTTTAAGGTAAGCTGCGACAGGCTGGAAATTCAATGCCATTTACCTGAACAAATGAGTGTCTTCAAGTGTTTGTTCTTCCTCTGTAGATCAAAAAGATCTTACCAGGGCTTCAGTTTCCCCCCACTAACTCCCTCCCCCCTTAACAATTAAATAATAGTTTGTCCACTTTCATGTCAGAGCTCAGCATCAGTCAACTGGGTGCATCTACACATAGCTAATACGGTCACCCCAAATTTGCGGCAACAGCGCGATCACTTCTTCCCTCCCATTCTCTGAATGTTTATACATCTGTCTTCATCCCTTCCTGCTGTTGTTATTTTGTTTTTCCTTTGCATTTTGTGACCTGTGTGTGGCCAAAGTAAACATCTCTAATTGGGAGCTGGCTGGA
Source organism: Sternotherus odoratus (assembly GCA_032164245.1). Classification (NCBI taxonomy): domain Eukaryota; kingdom Metazoa; phylum Chordata; order Testudines; family Kinosternidae; genus Sternotherus; species Sternotherus odoratus. Next base: position 123,406,309 of record JAVMKO010000003.1, read on the forward strand.
TGTTGCCATTTGCCTCTCTTCAGAGCTGTGTCTCCCCTGTCAAATCCTGCTTAATATATTCAGCTGCACATTTCACACATGATCTCTCCTGTTCCCCCCCACAGCCTCCCACAGACACGGCTGTTTCTGTATACACCTGGGAATTGATTTTCCTTTGATTTACTGCGTATGAGGGGATTTGCCCTCTTATTAGTACTTTTTCTCTTGTGAGTCTGGCACATTTCAGTAATTCCAACGCTGTATGGTATATTATAGATGTTGCTCATTTAGTCCTGTTCTTTTTAGGGTCTTAGCTATTTGGTCTAATTACCTCTGTAATAACTCTGTCTTTAGGGCTTTTTGCCATTCATTTTTTTACTGAGGTGCTTTATTCTTTATATGCTTTTATACACTGGTTGGTCTCCCATATGTAGTTTCACAGCTGTGTACATTTAGCTTATTCACATGCATTACAGGGGACCTTCACAAGAGGAGTGGAAATGTAGCTATATGAGTGGTGCGTGAGTGGCATTTGAATAGTGTGAGAGGAAGATGTATTTGTGTGAGAAAGTGTGTGTGTGTGTATGTGCACGCGCGTGCATAGGTAGGTCGGAGCCCATTCACGGTCAAAGGTAAATGAGTGTATGTGAGAGAAAGGTATGGATGAGTTGTATATGTGAATGTGAGGTGGCATCTCAGTTTAAATGACACCTCAGGAGACCCACTGATGCTGCAGGTTTTGGGTGGTGCTTGGTTAAAAATCTGTCAGGCTTCTCTCACAAGACTACTAGCGGTACTAAAATAGCAGCCAATGAAGGCTCTTGGGTTCCTCATCCCCCACTAGCTGCAGCTTGTGATAACACCTAAAGCCAGGCGTGTATTTATTGTTCCTATAATCTGTTGACAAAGCACTTGTGTCCAATTATTAAATGTGCTCTGCAGTAGTGTTGCATCTTGCCTGAAGCTTTGGTCTTTGAAGAGTGTCGGTGGGTTGCTAGCAAGGAAGCCTACCTTGCATATCTTTGTCTGAGAGGAAACGGGAAGCCGTGGGATGCTGCTTTACGCCTCCCCTAAAGCCTTGTGTTGGGTTGTCTCATAAGGAGGGTTGGATGTGGTTCTCCCTAGTTCTCGGCAGGGTCTCTCCTCGGATGGCCAGGAGACAGTGTTTAAAGTCAGGAGGTGCTTGGTGAGCACAGCTCTCCTTCATCTACTAAAAGCAGTGGGAAGCTGCCACTCCTCTTCCGGTCTTGGGAAGCAGCAGCCCCTCTCCAGCTCCACCCTCTCCTTTATCTGATATGGACAGTGCGCTTCTCTTGGTCTAGTCTAACTTAACCAAGGCCAGAATGGGTCAATTGAGAACAATGTGGAGAACACCCCTCCCCCACTGTCCCAGCAGGATGGCCATCCATCTTCCTTTTCTATTGTCCATAAGAAATGAGTTCTGTATTGACCCTTAGCTCCCTCATTCTTAGCCCTCTCTTCTCAGAACGCCTCACCCTTTTCTCTCCCCAAAAGAATAAAACGGCTAGAGAGGCAAATTCTCTAATCTTAGAGCACGGTCTGCTGGTAAGTCTGGGATTGAGAGCAAAGAGAGCTGGGTTGTTTTCCCAGCAATGTCACTAGTTAGTTGTGTGACCTTGCAAAAGTCACTTCACCTTTTCATGCCTCTGTTTCTCTACCCTCTACAGAAAAGGAAATAATGTAACTTACTACCTCACTAGACTTAACTTATTAATGTCTGTAAAGCTCTTTGAGATTCATGTACTGATATAAAAAGGCCTTATGAAATTAGCTGCAAAAGTTGGATCTGGGCTTTGAATTTGACCTATCCCTAAAAAGTTCAGGGGTGTTCTTGACCATGGCTTAAATTTGGGGACATCTCTGCTAACCCCCCCCCCAAAAAAAACAAAACAAAACTGATAGCCAGGAGAAATGTTATTTTATAGGGCTGAGACCAGCCTCCCCTGTAATTCCATTTGTGTCTGTGCTGCAAGACATGATGGCTGAGGAAGGACAAAGAACCAGAACAGTAAGGAAGTTTCAGCTACTCCTTATCTCCTCTGTGACTGATTGTTACAAAGAGTCCTGTATCAGAGTTAGGCTGAGAGAACAAATCCTTTAATATACTGGTCTGGGAACAATGAAGTACCATATAACCCTTATTTATCAGGTGGAAGCCCTTTGGTGATGGCCACACATTAGTATTATTTATTATTTAGATTGCTGTAGCATCCATCACATGCTAGACATTTCCAAACACAGAACAATACAAAATCCTTTCCCTAAAGAGCCTGCAGTAAAAAAAAAACAAAGGCGCCAGGGAAGGGTACAATGTACAAGCAAAGGCACAATAGAATTGTAGGACTAGAAGAGACCTCAAGAGGTCATCTAGTCCAGTCCCCTGCCCTCATGCCAGGACTAGACTCTCCCTGGCAGGTGTTTGTCTAACCTGCTCTTAAAAAATCTCCAATGATGGAGATTCTACAACCTGCAATTTATTCCAGTGCCTAATTACCCTGAAAGGAAGTTTTTCTTAATGTCCAACTTAAACTGCTCTTACTTCAGTTTAAGCCCATTGCTTCTTGTCCTAGCCTCAGAGGTTAAGAAGAACATTTTTTGTCCTCCTGTAGATAAATCTGTGTAACTTTTTTGTGTAACTTTTATGACTTTTGTGTTAACTTTTCATATAACCCTGTGTTAGAAACCCTGGGTTAAACTTTTGGTAATATAGATTATAGTCCCTAAGGTAGGATAATGAAGGTAAAAGAAAAATGTCTTTTTGCTAGAAATAAAATAAGATCTTTCCCCCACTTTGTAATCAATTGCCCTGTTGAATGAACGAGGTGTGAATGAGGAAGGCTTGGAAGGCAGGTACCTCCAGAGAGCTGCACCCTTGGAGAGGGGATGGGAGCCAGATGCAATGACAATCAAATGTGTCAAGTGGACTGACTAAAGAAGAGGAGACATATTGACAGCCTCAGGGGTTAGAAGCAAGCACCTTCTTTTGGGAACACCTCCTCTGCAGCATTGGGACAACATCCAGAGACACAAAGGACCAACTGACATAGATGTGCATTTTGAATCTGGGACAGATTTGCATGAGAGGGAATTTGCTATAAAAGTGAGGTGCCTTGCAGAGGACCCCCCGGGTCTCGTCTTGTCAACATCAGAGCATCGATCCGGATTGGTAGAAGCCCGGCTCCACCACTCCCCCATCTAACTCACCTGGCCAGTGCAGTTAAGGGGAGCAACTCATTGGTAACAACAGCTAGATGGAGTGTGTGTGTGTGTGTGAGTGCATGAGTGTGCTATATATATCATATGCATAGTATTGATTATTGCATGTATTATCAATAAATGTGGTGTTTTGCCTTATCCTCCCTGAAAAGATCCTGTACAGTACTTTAAGTACAACACTCCTTGTAACAACCTTTTATGTACTTGAAAACTATTATCATGTCTCCTCTCCATCTTCTCCAGACTAAACCAACACATTTTTTTCAATCTTCCCTCGTAGGTCATGCTCTCTAGACCTTTAATCATTTTTGTTTCTCTTCTCTGGACTTTCTCCAGTTTGTTCACATCTTTCCTGAAATGTGGCACCCAGAACTGGACACAATACTCCAGTTGAGGCCTAACCAGCAATTACTACTTGTGTCTTGTTTACAACACTCCTGCTAATACATCCCAGAATTATGTTTGCTTTTTTGCAACAGTGCTATACGGTTGACTCATATTTAGCTTGTGATCCACTATGACCCCCAGATCCCTTTCCACAGTACTCCTTCTGTGGCAGTCATTTCCCATTTTGTATGTGTGCAAACTGATTGTTCCTGCTTCAGTGAAGTACTTTGATCTGGACAAACTGGAGAAATGGTGTGAAGTAAATAGGATGAAATTCAATAAGGACAAATGCATTTTGAATTTTAATTCTTTCCTATAGAACACACTTGTAACCTCTCCCTGCTTGGTATCAGCTGCAAAATTAATAAGTGTATGCTCTATGCCATTATCTAAATCATTGATGAAGATATTGAAGAGAACTAGACCCAGAAATGATCCTTGCAGTAGCCCACTCAATATTCCCTTCCAGTTTGACTGTGAACCAGTGATAACTACTCTCTGGGAACAATTTTCCAGTTATGCACCCACCTTATAGCAGCTCTATCTAGGTTGTATTTCCCTAGTTTGTTTATGAGGTCCTGCGAGACAGTATCAGAGTGAAGATAAGAAAATCGGCCTCAATAAATTGATGGAGTCCCGCATTCCGGGAGTGAGTTTCTCGCAGCTGGAATTGGCTCTTTGTCGAGTTTACTTGCTGCTGCTAGGACTGCAGATTGGAGAGACATAATGGTTCAACGCGTTTGCCTTGTAGCAATGCAGAGAGCAACAGCATTTTGCTATGAATGACTGCACTTGAATGCTGTTTACCAGTTTTAAGGTAAGAAGAAATAAAACATGTGGCTTCATCACCTCAATGGGAGTGAGGAGTTGGTAATATTTGCAGTTAAAAAAAAAAGAGGCCTGCCAGAGCTTGCTGAATATCTTGTAGCTATAGGTCATGACCACCAATTTTGCCTGGAGGCCTGTCCAGAGCAGAGAGCAAATTGGAATCATCCGGGTAAAGCATCTGGAATAGGCTTTTACAGGGGATTAACATAAACAGAGGGGCCAAGTTTTGCATGTTGACTGACAGCATTTTCCAGTGATTACAGTGGTGACTCCGATTGTGGGAGCTGTATTCTCTGCTTCACCATTTTCATCCTGCGAACTCTTGGGGAAAATAGTGACTCTATTTGTGGCTCAGTTTACCCACCTATGAAAAGGAGACTGTATTATTTATTTATCTTGCAGGGTTGTTGTGACTCTTAATTGTTCCCTGAGCGGTTCAGATCCTTGGACAGAAGTTTCTGTGAAGTAGGGATGCCAACTGTCTAATCGCACAAACCCGAACACCCTTAAGGCGCACCCAACTCCCATTATATTTCCCTTAGTCTCCTTTGAAAATCCTATTCTTCCATTTATAAACTAATTAAGGACCCTATCCTGTAAAATGCCCAGGGTCCTCCACCCCCACTGATGTCAACAGGAGGTGAGGGAGCTCAGCACTTTGAAGGAGGAATATAGCATGTCATAGGATCAGTCACTTAGTAGTTGTCTAGGATGTGCTGTGTGCACAAAGTCCATAGGAAGAGGAGGTGCACAGAAGCCCTGAGAGGCATCGTACTTCAGATTCAGAGATTAGGTTGTGCACTGGGGAAGGAACTCTCTGTCAGCACATCCTCAAAGTCCTCCTGGACATCCCTGGTTGCATTTAAGTGGAGGGAGTAATTTCTGAGTCTTATGGGGAACAGTATCTTCTCCCCACCCATCCTGTGTGCCCAGTCAGTCCTACTGGTTGGGTCATGGGAAGGTAGATTCATGGCTCCGCCTGCTTCTTGTCCCATGAGCATCACAGCTGGCTGCTTCTCAAAGGCAGTGTCTGGAAGACAGCCTCTGAACTCTCCCAAATCCAGAAGCAGCAAATCAAGTAGCCCTTATGTGGCCATATGTGGTGGTGTCAGTGGGAGGAAACCTTCCTTCCTAGCTCAACAACCACATAAGGACAAAGCACCATTTAATCCCAGATAATTAATGCCCAGTTTGCAAAGAGTGAAGCGTGTGAATAGCTTTATTTTCCTCATAGGGATTATATGTGACTGGGATTACTCTGGTGAGTAAAGCTACTCATGTGCTTCAGTCTTTGCAAGATCATCTCCTAAAAGCAGAAGAATGAATTTACTAGGGTAATCTCAACGCCCAAGAGACTAATAACTCCAGAGTCCAGCATCATTCTCTTCTATTATCCGTTTAGCCAGGTGATACTGATGTTAACTGGAGAACTTTAATGAAATGATTTCAAAAGGAAAGAGATAGAAACCTTCCAAAACTCAAGCTGCTGCAATTGGCTTTGCACTGAAAGGAGGAATTCTGGTGACTGTGATCTATCTGATTTCATTAGTGAATGTGCAATTAGAATAATCTATTTGTTTGCATTTCAGGGAAGGGGGGTTAATGCACAATATGGGTATTTATAAAGCCACTGAAAATTAAATTAATATAGGCCTGATTCTGCCTCCTGTACTTGCACTGACTAGTGCCTTACTCTGAGAGCAGGGGGAAACTGCAAAGTTAGGTACTATTCAGCATGAGTAACAGTGGCCGAATGTAGCCCTGAGAATTCAGGTGTGGTTGGACAATATTTCAGTCTTCTCATCCAGTTAAACTGAATAAATTCAATACAATTGTAGAGCCTTGGCAGCTGAGTTAGTCTCTGGACTCACTTAAGAGAAAAGTGTTGATTCTCCTCTTACTTACACCCAGTGGAGTTATTCGGCCTCAAGAATGAGGTAAGTGATTGGAGAATTAGATGCGCAGTCTGTAAGACAGGACATTTACACAGAATGTTGTTCACTGGGTTAGGCTCCGGAGATACGTCACTTACAGGCCTTACTCCATCACAATATCTAATAAGAATACTAATTATATTGTGCAGCATCTTTCATCTGAGGCTCTCAAAGTGCCCTACAAACATTCATTTATGAAACCGCCCAGCCCCATAAGAAAGTGTTGTCTCCATTTTACAGATGGAAAAACTGAGGCAGTGAGAGGGTTGTGGTTTTTTTAGGCCAACGTTATGAGGCGTTTTGATTGCCTTGGTGTTTAGGTGACAGGTGGACAGCCATCCACCTCTTTAATATAAAGGAGCAACCCCAAAAAGTTTTAATATCCCAGCACACAATGGTCCATCTTGATCCAAGGTGAGACACTGTTATGAGCATCCAGTAGTTTATCTTATCTCCACCTCTTTGCTGTAGAAATTAGGGGGTAAGTGAACTCGTTCATATAAAATAGGAGCTGACCTGAAATTTCACACAGAACTCAAGCCATCCCATCTTTTAAAGCACTGATAACTTTTTCCTTACTTGTTTGCTTTTTCAGAGGCTCCTTCCTTAAAGGTTCTAGCCTTCTCCTCCCGCTTGTGCTCAGTGGATGGATTCCAGCTCTTCTGGGCTGGCCCTGACATTCCAGCATCATGATGTCAGGATGCAAAATCTACAGAACTCAAGCTTGTGATACTGAGCATCTCTTTTGCAAGATCAGAAACAGTCAGATGAGAGAGTTGGGATCTTTTCTATTCTCTTCTTCCAGCTTTATCTCCAACCTTCTCTTCAATCCGGAATACATGTGAACATTTTTCTGGGAAATACTTAATAACCACAGGTTATTTATTTCTGAGACAAGTGGAAAAAATAATTAAGGAACAGACTGATATCTGATGGAGATCTCCTACTGGAGAGCTCAATGTCTCATCACAGTGAAAGTTGCAGCCAAATTCCTTTAAATTTTAAAGCGAGTAACTTTTCCGTCTACTACATGTTTTCTGTCTTCTTTCGTCTGAGATACCTGACTTCTATGATGCCTTCTAAAGTCTAGAGGGCTGATATAGAACACTTGCCACAGCAGCAATGTACATAAGTAGCTAAGCCATATATATTTGTACAAAGTTAATAAACACGGTTATTTGGAAGCCAGCTGGGCTAGTGTTGTTTCCCTATGCTGTGTAGAGAGCAAGGATGCAACACTGGGGAGTCTAAACTATATATTGGAGCAGCTCAGATACCCTCTAGATTTCTTCTTCTTATCACAAAGAGTGCTTTTAAATGAACTTACTAAGCGTCTGGTTCCGACCCCCTTACTTATGATGAATACCTTGATACACATGGGAGTATTTGTATAAAGTACTACGCAACAAGATCAGGCCCTTGCTTAGAGCTGGATTGTGGAACCCTGACATTATTGAGTATTCGTTCCCCCAAGAGTAGTCACATTGGCTCAAAGGCTCCTCAACATGAGTACAGGTTGGCTGCACAATCCAGTCCGTAGACACACACCAGCTTCTCAGTGCGTAACTGACATCCTCCTCCGGTAAGCATCACCTTGGAATGTAGCCTGCTGAGTCTATCAAAGACAAGTGAGTTTAAACTCATGCTGAGGGGCCAGAAGAGAGAAGTCTAAGAACAAAAGGGATTAAACATTGGGGAAGAGGTGTAGGATTGTGTGATTTAGAATGGATCAGTTATGTTCTTTGAAGTGTAATTTACAGTAATTTAAGGACTCCCAGTGACTTCAGTGGGCTTTGGATCACATCCTAAGATTCCTTTACACTCTGGTAGATATTAGCAAGTGGGTGTGCCCTAGAGAAGTATGAATCTATAGGAGCTGTACTACTGAGCCATCACATCTGAATTTGTCCTTAATACTGAAGTAATACAAGCACTCATCTCTCTGTATCTATCTACACACTCACATCCCAGTCCTCCTACCCACACATGCCTTTATATCTAGAAACCATGGTTGAGCCATGTGCCTAATCACAACACCTTATTAACTTCAACATTCCCAGGGAGCCTTGTATACCCAGCAATGGCATGAAATCTGGGGAAAAACCCCTCACAACTGTATGTCACTGGTAAGCATAATCCCCCCCCACACACACACACACATACATACACACAAAGACATTCAGCTTTTTATTTAAACTTCAAGGAAAAGCTACCCTGGGAGAGGGTGGGGGGACAAATCAATATAGTGAAATAAATTACAGATTTTGCTAGGTTTTGTGATTCACTTTATATTTAGGTTGCTGTTGGATAGCAGAAATTATTACCCACCACCTTGCATAGCAAGGATCTTGTCTGATTTTGACTCTAGTTTGTCTAGTTGTCTGATTTCACGTAAGCAGCTGAGAGATGAATTCTCTCTCTCATCAGCTGGCTCTGATGTTTCAAGGGTTGTCTGCTGAGATGAAAATTGTGAAGATCTGAAGGAATTTATCTGAGTTATTCCACCCTCATCTTTCCCTATCAGTTCTTTTTTTATATAAATTATTTATATTATGGGATCATCTAAAAGTCCCCATCTTAATTGGGGGGCCCATTTGTGCCAGCCAGTATAGTACAAGAGACAGTCATTGCCCCAAAGAGATCACAATCTATATAGACAAGGAGAATCAGAAGCACAGAGAGTTCAGGGGTAAAAGTTGCTATAGGCACTTACCATTATGGGGCTGGGTTGGGGCTGGCTCGGGCCCCTGGAAGGGGAGTGGCTTCGGGTGGAAGGGGTAGGGCTGGGGGAGGAGGAGGGTCAGAGCCAGCCCCGGCCTGCTATGTACCGGTAAGTGCCTGTAGCTGTTCCCTTTGCCGCCCCACAGCCGTTGGCGGAAGGGGGGGGGCGGGAAAGGGGCAGGGCCATTAAAGCACTGCCATGGCAAAGCACCATCCTTAAAGCACGGCCGTGACCATGCTTGAACATCCCTGCCCTTTTTGCCTCCACTGATGAGGGCCCTGCTGGTACAGACCCTACCGGCAGGGCCACCCACTGAGGGGGGAAAGGGCAGTGTATTTATAGGTGCTCATACATATGTGCTCTTTGCTTCCCTGTTGCTGCCTTTCTTATCCATTCACAGCAACAGCAACTTCTTCATGACACCACTATACAGAATTCTCCGTGCTGGTGTAATTATCCCCTGTAATCATCCTCGTTTCCAGGCATCACTGCTGGTTTCAGAAATGAAAAAGGCAGCACAACTTCCATATAATCCCCCATTATTAAATAATGACCCAAGAGAAACATGCAGGCCAAAGGGGCATTGTGACAATATGTCGACTGTTTCTTCAAAACTGTAGCAGGAAGCCAGGCAGCAGAGGGCTGGGGAAGCTTCGAGGTAGAAGCTCTGCAGTGCAGCACAGAGAGAGAGCAGCTTTAGGGATTATGCTGTTTTTCCTGATGCTCAAATAGGTCGTCCTCATTCCGTGTTCGGAAAAAGCAGCGCCCCCAATGATTCTTCGCTGGTTTCACTTTGGGGGCTTTTGGTTCACCCTCAGTATTCAGAATTGCTTCCAACTTTAGATTCTGCAGCCTTTGGCATTCATAACTAGGCTTTCAGTTTGGGACCCTCCTCAGTCAGGTATGTGAGCTCTGTGCTTTTCCAAGGGAGGGAGGGGTGAGCTGGAGATCTCTATGCCCTAACAGAGCCACTTGTGGATTTCTCTCTCTCATTGGCTACTGCTCTAGCTGTCCTTCCCTAATGCATTTAGTTTTTCCCATCTACAGTAATTGCATGAACACCCTTGTTCATCACCTTAGGGCAGCAATTCCCAAACCTTTTCAGACATAGAAAGATTGCCTTAGGGACACCATCTCCTCTCCCTTTGGTAGCCACAGAAGATGCCCAGGGTGCTTCCAGCAATTACTTACCTATTATATTAATATTAGGAAAGTGCTTAATATGTTTTATTTACCTAACATCATTTAGCAACCGGAAATAGGGTGACCAGATATAAAGTGTGGGAAATCGGGACAGTGGGTGAGGGGGTAATAGGTGCTAATATAATAAAAGGCCCTGAATATCAGGACTGTCCCTATAAAATCAGGACATCTGGTCACCCTAGCCGGAAACAAGGAGGCGAATCCACCACCATGTGACCAGGCAGCTCTTTGAGGACCACTAGCAATGGCTCTGTAGTCCACACGTTTGGAAATGCTGCCTTAGATAGCGAAGTAAAATTTCCCCAGTATTTATAGAATTCCCCGTCAAAGGTGTATGGAAGACAATGTTGTCGTTGTTTTATCCTTAGAAGGCATTCTGGCCCAGATCCTTAAAGAGGGGCAGAGGTTAGGAGCTGAAATACCTTTGGGATCTGAGTCTCTGATCCTGTGATGCTGGGTACCAATTAAAAAACCCAGAGAACAGCTGCATAGATAGGGAATGCTGCAAATACGGAGAACTGGAAAGTTTCTAAGCACAGTTAGCTTGAGCTCTGAACACTGTGTCAGTTTAAAACAACTAAAAACAATGAAAAAAAGAAATATCTCAACTCCAGGAAACAGCAGTGTAGAACGCGCAAGACATTGTTACGGTGCAGGGGCCTAGTAGTAGTAAGCGCTCCCTCGGCCCCCCTCCTGGAATGGGCACTGAGCCACAAACAGCGCTCCCAAGGTAACGGCAATTCGTTATCTTCTGGGAAGATGAGCTCAGAACACAGTCCTGCAGTTCTCTGCTGTGTTTTGTCTGCCTTCTGCTGCTCTTTCTCGCTTTGCTATCTGTATGTGCTTAAAAGCAAGTTCCCAGCTGTATAAATCTTTACCCCATCTGTGTGAAAGCAAACGCGTGGGAAACTAATTGGGGAAACTAAGGTAGAAGTACATAGTCATTGAGTGTAACCAATCAATTGTTGCTTGCAAATGAGATATGAGTATGTATAAGATGCAAATGTGTGAGTGTACTTAAGCCCACTCCTGTGGGCTATCTTTGGGGCTTTCCTTACTCTTTTCCCCGGCTACTGCTCCGAAGAGACCGGGTACTCCTTCTGCGGTCGCGCTGATCTGATAAGCCCCCTCAGTGCCAGGACCGGGACCTTCCAATAAACTCACCTACTTTATTTACTTAACCACGTGTGTGTGCCTTGTCTCGCAATCTCCAAAGTACCTCACAACAAGCAGATTGAAGGAACTGTGCTGATTTCAGGGAAAGAAGCTGAAATATCTCATCATGTAGAACAGGGCTTTGGCTTGGCGCCTACAAACAGGTAGAGGCTAATTGGTAGCAAACTGCACCTCTGAAGAAATAAAAGCATAGGGAATTTTAAAATATATGAATCTTCTAAAGCGTTACGTTGAAAGAGGACACTGACGGGTACTGAGTGTGTAGAAATAATCTTGCTGCCAGGACAAATGGTGAAAGAGAGCAGGCTTCTTTTTTAGTCCTTTTTTGCAAAGGACAAAATTTGTGATGGGTTTTGTCTCAAAGTGTTCCCTGTTTTCTTACAAAATAAGAATGGCAAGTTCACACAGTCACTTAAAAATGCAGTTTTGCTGCAAATACATTTCTCTGCAACAGGTGAGATTTTTGTTTTTGTTTTTATGTGTATGACATCTGTAAACATTTTCCTATTAATTCCAACATGGGATTTAGCCTAATGTTTGCCCCTGGCAAACTGGATTCATTGATGAAAAATGCCAGCTTTGACAAAACTCATGAATTCTTGTGAAAGCACACCCTAACTTTCACTTTTTTATGTTAAAATTTGCAAGAGTAAAATTCAGTTTTCTGCATCGTCAACCACTCTTTTTTTAAAAACAAAAATTTATTTACAATGATTTCCATTATTTGTAATTATAGGACTACTTAGAAGTCTCTCAAGCAACTCTGCAACAAAACTGCAAACAGTATTTTAGAGATGTTCTATGAGTGCCCTCATCTCTCAATCCCTGCGGCTCAGGGAGCTCTACACTTTGAGGATCAAGGTCTTTATTCCCTTAATATATAGCAAGTTTATTGTCCCCAATATTTCAACTGGAGCTTGAAATTTAGTGCCACTTTGTTGGGGGTTTTTTTTGTCCATCTACCTCCTTTGGAGCCTAGGTGCCAAATCCAGAACCCAGTTCCCAGCCTGAGTGGTGTATGACAGAGCAGGGGTGGAAAGGAAGGAATCTTCCCAGGCAGAAGCAACCCTCTGTGGCCCCACCATGTCCCTACCAAAATGTGTGGGCAGGAGGCCTGAAGAGTCCTACTGTGGAAGAACCTCTGAGCTTTCCCTGACTCCACCATCATGTCAGTGTTGCAAAGGAACCCATCATGGAGCTAGGTGCACAAATCCAGCTCCCCCTTATACATTGAACTACACCAGTTCCATCGCCAGGGAGACATCCATAGCCATAGAAGTGGGGACTAGGTTTTCCCTATGGTGTCCTTGGTCATGTCAGCTCAGGGAAGAGATGATGGTTTTGCACTCCCTCTGCTAGCTTCTTAAGCACAAAGCACTGTAGCTCCTACCTACACAGTGGCAATGGAAGACTGCAAGACATTTTCCAAAGCTGAAGTGCATCTTAATATGTAAATAGTCAGAGCAAATGGTTTGTGGGAGATCGGTATGTGGAATGTATATATCATCATTATAAAAAATGATATATTTTTAACATGAGAGGGTGAGACCTAGGGCTGGAATAAACTAGATTCCACTGTTTAAACTACATTATGTGAAAGTGAGGAGGTGGAAAAATGGGAGAAGAAATACAGTAATAAAACTGTTGTGGAAAGAGAAATAGTATGAACCGAGCCAATCATTTCCCCATGTGCATCAGCAGCAACTATTCCTTCATACAGACTTCATTCTGGCTTCTTTTTTAAAAAAATATTATTTGAATTTTGAAAAGGGGTTTAGTTTTCTGTTTCAAAAAATCAAGTCAAAATCTAATGTGGCAGACAGCTCTCTCACCCCTCTCAGGAACAGGCAGGAAACCCTTCTTTTCTCCAAACAGTGCTCTTTTATTCACAGTGCAGGCCCCACCACCAATATATACAGCTTTGTACAGTCTTCCAGCATACAACTCTTCAGTTCACAGCTCTATAGCTTACAGCTCTACAGACTCTATATAGTCCAGCTTACAGTTTACAACTCCAAACACACAGCTCTGAATAGCATAGCATAGCATAGCATAGCATAGCATAGCATAGCATAGCATAGCATAGCATAGCATAGCATAGCATAGCATAGCATAGCATAGCATAGCATAGCATAGCATAGCCCAGCCCAGCCCAGCCCAGCCCAGCCCAGCCCAGCCCAGCCCAGCCCAGCCCAAACTCTATACCATCCCCACCACACTGGGCTTGCTTCCTGGCAGGCCTTTTATCCCCCTGAGGCTGCCAGGTGTCACTCATCAAGCCTGAGCCCAGGTGGCTGATTAGGCTTCCTGCAAGGGAGCTTTGCAGAGGGTTTTTCTCCCTCTTAAAGGGGCGGCAGGCTGGGTCAAGCCCACCCTGCCACACTAAATAACCATAGCAAAAGAGAGGGAGAAATCACCACCAACAAGAATGAATATGGGGAATTTAAATTACAATGGGATTTGGGTGCCCAATTCCCTTTGGTCTCTTGGAAGTCTTTAGCTAGATAGCTCTCTTTCTCACAAACACACACATATATTTTACTGCAGATGCATTGTGTCTGAGGTACATCTGCTACTGGTGTGCTGTGTTTTTGACTTCAAAAACAGGTACATAGGATGAAATTCACCCCTGTGCAGCAGGCCGGCACAAGCCCACTTAAGGGGTGCATACAGCTTTTGCCAGCCCTCTGCAGAGGGGTGAATCTTATTACTAGGTTTCAATAATACTATACGTCTATGCATCCACATCTGTGGGTTACAAACATTGGTCTATTTACACTCCAGTGCAACAGGCATCATTATTCCCAATTTACAGATGGGGAAACCGAGTCATGGAGAAGTTAAGAGTCCGGTTCTGTTGCTATTGAAGTCTATGGCAAAACTCCTTTTGTGTATCAACAGGAGGACTGAATGAGGATGTGGTACAACTGAGAACAGGTGCCATCTCTGCAGAGTCCCAAGCCTGCGCTGTCAGCACAAGCTCACTTTTCCTTTGAAATACTGTCACGGGCCATTGGTCCATCAACTCCAAAATCCTGTGTCTCCCTGTTGAACACATGTGATGTTTCAGAAGACAGTGACTTCACTCCCTCCATAATACACCCAGCCAAATATGCAATGCTGCCCATTGAAGGGGCTAGGGGAAGAAATTTCCTTCCTGACCTCCCGTAGCAATGGGCTTATGCCCTGACACATGAGTTACCTTGAACATACACAATTGCAAATGTTATTAGTGGCGATAGAATTATCCAGGCTTCTTAAAATCCAGATGCAATGTTTGTTAGGACATTGTCCCATGGCACAAAATCTCACAAGCCTGACGATGCATCTCTCTTGGCCAACAGAGGCTATCCAAAGGCATGAAAAGAAGCTGCCACACCAGAGCACTCAGACCCCTTTCTCAAAAGCCTTTCTCTTCTTTCTCTCTATTCCCGATTTGGGGGGGGGGGGGGTGTATTTCACATTCAGCAGGGAGAGGGTTAAACTGCCCCAGAGCAGATTACCTGGCACAGGTGTCTACCCTCATTGTAGTGATTGCCAGGGAACCTAGCCATGGGTAAGAGTGACTTGTCTCAGCTGTGCCAATGAGTGTGTATCAAGAAAGGGTATCGGGACCATTCTGTCTTTCTGTGGATCTGATCAGATTTCAGTTTAATCTGCTGCTGATTATGCTCCGCCACTTGTCACAGCAGCAGTAGCAATGCATGGCCAATACAGCAAGAGTGATGGAAGTAGGGCACCAGTCTTAGCAGTAACTTCTGCACCTGTCAGAGATCTATCTGATGGTTCTAGTGATGGGGAGCAATTTGCTCCTCCCATCAGCAGGGGACATTCAAACATGAGTGGTAGACAAAATGGAAACATCCTAAAGTAACCAACAGTAAATATACATGTGTACCGAAGAGGTTTGGGTGCTCCGGATCCTAATCCACGCTCACCTGACACATGTATGAAAGGGCGTTCTGAGGGGGTCTGAGAGGCACTCCTTGCAGGGAAACCTTCAAAGTTCTAAAACCACCATTGAGTGGAACAGTATGGAGATACAGCATGAGTGATTCTCCCCTTTTTTCCTGCCTCTCTAGGGTTGCCAACCCTGCCTCCGTAGGGTTGCCAACCCCCCTCGATTGTCCTGGAGTCTCCAGGAATTAAAGACTATGCCATGTGATGAAACCTCCAGGAATACAACCATCAAAACTGGAAACCCTGTTCTAGCCTCACTCATAAAAAAATTAGTCCCAATTGGTGGATGGCCATGATGCAATGACTTTACATCAGACAATATATGACAATATAGATGGGGGGGGGGAATGGAAAATATTTTTAATCAAAAATTTTGACCAAAAAAGTTTCAAGCAGCTTTATATACCATTGCATCAGGAAATGGGGATGCAATTTCCTGATGCAAGACTTTCTGTGGTTTTCCCATAACTACTCCAGAGTGCTAACAGTTCACCATAATGTTCGAAAACTGGTGAGACATGGATGGTAGTGATCTGGACAAACTGCAGTTGCCAACTGATTTTTTTCACAGTCAGTTCTTTAAGCATAGCAAGAAAGATCAATATGAAATGACCCACAGAGAATGAAGGACTGTGGGATTGTTTGTACCAGTGTTCGTAAAATTCAGTCATTATTCTCACATTGAAGAAGCAGAGATGTATCAGTAAATTGCACATTTAGTGAGTAGAAAGTGTTATGGAAGATTATGAAGGGATTATGTTTCAGTTTCCCTGCAGTCATAAATTACGGGTGTGGATGTCATAAGATGCTAAATCAAAGTATTGAGCAAGAGTTGGGGTTTTCAGAGATGAAAGTTATTAAATCTGTTCTGGAGGCAGACAAATTATAGGGTTACTTATAGAGAGGAGGCTGAAGAAAGAGAAAAGAAAGACAAATGCATCTAAAATGTACATCTCAAGCCTTTCAAAGCTTTATCGAGGAATACTCCATTTCCAGCTGTTGAGCTACTCATTGTGAATCAATTATCTGATGGGTTTAGTCCTTCTTTCTGCTTCTGAATCATTTGTGGTACAGTCTTGGTTGCAGGGAATGTTTTCGTTATTCAAGGGTATTACCCAAATAATCTGAATGAACATTGTACGTGCCATGGGATCTTCACAAACTATTCATTTTGACTATTATCTGTGAAAGGTGTCTGACTGGTTTACCTGACTCATATGATATCGTTTCATCTGCCCAACTGGATGAATTGAACTTTGGAAACAGAAAAAAGATGAATGCTTTGGTTTGCAGCAAAAATACCTTTGTTTACCTGTGAATACATCTGTATGAAGAAAAATCTCACCTGCTTTCCCCAAACTGTGCAGGAAAGAGAACAGGTCATGCCAATAGCAAACAAAGAGGTTGAACAGCTGTTCTGAATGTCAATCAGTGTTTGAGAATGCTGAGCTTTCATGCCTGTATTATGTGGAAACATGCACAGATAATGATGGGAAAAACTCCAGGTCCAGAGCTTGGGTTTGGATAAAAATTGTGGGGTCTGATTCCACTCATTTATACCAGTGCAAATCCAAAGTAACTCAATATCTGCCAGTAGAGTTACACTGATGTAAAACTGGTGAGAATCAGGTGCATAGCTAGAGCTTTTGGGTCCGCAACACTGGGCTGAGTGTTTCACAAACCAGACTTTCCTTTCTGCTTGAACCAGATGGACCACAAGATCAGTCCTTCTCAGTGGGGATCTGACACTTCCACTCTCCTCCTAAACACAGAAGTGTGCAGAAATCAGAGAAAATAGGGTATTTCTGCATCTCATCAGCCACGGAAATGCTGCCTCATTGACTGCTTTTAATGTATTGGGCCCTGGTTCAGCAAAGAACTTAAGCTTGTCCTGTAAGTCCCGTAGAAGTTAATGGGACATAAACAAAAACTTAAAGTTAAGCATGTACTTAGGTGCCTCACTGAATTTGAGACCTTATTAAATAAACTATGTTGCTACCCTTTGTATATCTACCATTAGTTCCATGTTTTATTTGCTGAGAATTCTACACAACTATCTGTGAATTAAATTTGAAAATCACCTCACTATTATGAAGAGCCAAGGGAAACAGCACAGAAATAATAATAATTAATGGCTTAATTCATCCTTGGTTTAGCTCCATAGAAATTCAGTGGAGCTACACTGAAATCATTTTGCCCTATTATTCTATATTAGGCCCAACCCCCCCCCCCTCCCCCCGGCAGATACGGGATGTCATACAATCACTTTAAAATACAATAGAGTATTATTATCCTGCCAATTGTGTACTATCCAAATAAATAAGATTACTAGTGAAGCAGTGTGAAGGAGGAATAACGTCGCTGAAGTCCATGGAGTAATTTAAATCAGTGTACACACAGATACAGCCAAACTCCCAGGTCATGTTCCAAAAGTTTAACGTCTAGCTCAGACACACATCAGACACAGATAAAATAATACACGGTTGTGCTGGCATAAGCAGGTATATAAGGACAATGCAAATAAATAAGGCTGCTTCCAATTAAATGATCTTTTTTTTTAATTAGGATCCATTTTTTCATGCATATCTGCCAGTTCTGGCTTTCTACCCTGCTGCTTTGCCTCAGGTATACTTGTGAGGTAGTGGGAACTGAATCTGGGACCAGGGAAAGAAAAATCTGTACAACACATTCTGATTTCTGAGCAGTTTCTCACGGCTGTAAATACAGTCATCAGAACAAAAGATTGTCTGAATTCATGACACACATTCCTGCTGACTGCGGCAAAACACAGCCCCAAGCAACTGCCAGCGAGGCTGAGTACAGGACCAGGTTCCTATCATACCCAGGGGGGACTGGGAGGGATGTCAAAAAGGTTTTGGTATCAAATGTCTTCATTTAATTAAAACAAGTGGGGGAGGAATAGGTCTAACCAATAAGCCTGCATCCTCCCAGCTTCCACGAGGCCAGCTGTTCCAACAGACAAACATAAATTCCAAGCCAATTTTTCATTAATGAACCTTGCTGTTCTGACTTAGCTGATCTAAAGGTTCCCGCTCCCAGGCTTCTTGCTGTGCCTCAGAGCTTATTATTAAAGTTTATTGAGGGGGAAACATAATTAAAGCAGCAAACACAAGTTTGTGTTGTATTTTTTTGTACAGGTTGCTTGCCTAATTCAGATCTCATGCCAATTTAAATCAGGAATAAAGTCATTGAAAGTGGACTGGACCAATACAGAGCAGGCTTGTGATTGGGGAAATTTAAAGTCACATTGCTCTTGTCCTCTGCCCAGATGATCTTGAACTTCTCTCTTTCGCTGATGATAGGGATGGCTGTAAAATGCTACCTAATCACAATTCTCCACTCCCGGCATGGATAGCGTTTACACTCTCTTTGCACAAGTGGCTATGCAAGGTGCGTTTGTACAGCACCTCACTCAGTGGAGGCCCGGTCCATGACTAGAGCTTTGGGGCACTCCAGTAATACAACCAAACAACAATAATGCAAAACAGAGAAGAGTCACTCCCACCCCCGCACCCATGTGTTTAAATTTCTTTAGAGATTTTGAACATATTTCACATGCTGAATGAGGACAAAACCAAAAATCTGAATTTTTGGGAAGGGGGTTCCACCATAATGTTTCATTTTGATAATTTTAAAATATTGAATTATGATTTTTATCTGTTTAACTTTTTTATGATAAATTAACAAATTTTGAAACAAAAAACTCATTTCAACAAAAAACTAAAATGTTTTCATTTTAATTGTTTTTTAATTCAAAACTTTTTTTAAAAAATGTATTGAAATGGGAAATTGGTCAAATTTCCCCAAATAGTTTCTGTTTCATCTAACTGGCATTTTCTGATTTAAAAACATCTTGTTGAAAAATTCCCAATCAGTTCTCATTCCGATACAGTGATGTCCGTGTTTAAGGGAGCAATTTTCATCTCTGGCTATTTAGTCCAGGCAGGGCCGGCGACAGGAATTTTGGGGCCCAATACAGCAGACCGTACGCCCCCCCCCCGGTCTCCCGCTGCCCGCGGCCCCCCCCCGCCAGTCTCCCGGCGCCTGCGGGGCCCCCCCTGCCAGTCTCCCGCCGCCCCCCCCGGCCGATCTCCCCCCGCCCACGGCCCCCCCGCCCACGGCCAGTCTCCCGCCGCCTGCGCTCCCCCCCTCTCCTGCCTCCCGCGTCCCCCCCCCCCCGCCGATCTCCCGCTGCCCGAGGGCCCCCCCTCCGCCGGTCTCCTACCTCCCGCGGCCCCCCCCAGCCGATCTCCCGTGCCCCCCCCCGCCGGTCTCCTGCCTCCCGCGGCCCCCCCCGGCCGATCTCCCACCACCTGAGGGCCCCCCCCCGCCGGTCTCCTACTTCCCGCGCCCACCCCCCGGCTGGTCTCCCGTGGCCCCCCCCGGCCGGTCTCCTGCCTCCCCCCCCCCGCCGGTCTCCTGCCTCCCGCACCCCCCCCCGCCGATCTCCTGCCTCCCGCGGGCCCCCCCCCGCCCCGCCGATCTCCCGCGGGCCCCCCCCCGGCCGGTCTCCTACCTCCAGCGGGCCCCAACCCCGGCATGTGCTGCGGCCGCGTGGCCAGCCGGGAGAAGCAAAGGGGGGCGGAGCTGGCTGCTGGGTGCCGGGGGAGGGGCCTGGTGAGCGCGCCTCGCTCACAGCCCCGGACAACGGTTACAGCTGTACCGGCCCCAGACTTCAGGGGGCCCCCCCTGAAGTCCGGGGCCCGGTAGAGCTGTAACCGTTGTACCACCCTGTCGCCGGCCCTGAGTCCAGGAGTAACATACTGAAAATATATTCCCATTCCATGAATCATTGCATGATCATGCAAGTCACAGAACGCCAGTCATTTTGACATTCAGGGTCATAACCTTGACTGATTGACTGGTGTAAACCAGTGTAGTTGCATTGAAATCAGTGAAGCAGACCCGATTTACTCCATCTTGGAACTAACCAAATATGGCTAATGTGATTTGGTGCTGTACAAGCTTCCTTCACATCTCTTTGCCAGATGCTCCCTCCTACCTTTCCCCTACGCCAGTTCTGGTACTGTGCATCCAAATGACTGTCAATGCATCTCACTGCTGACCTACAACAAACACCTTTCAAAACTGTCACGAAATTAATCAGAAGCACATAAGCATTGTTGACTCATCTGGAAATGATGAATCTACAGGATTGCTCTAAACACTTCAGGATGTGTTTTCAGTACCACCCCATGGCTATTGATGGGCACTGAAATAAGACAAGTAGGCCCAAATTCTTACCCCAGTAAGAGGTAAGTAGGATTTGCCCTGTATAAATTAGAGCAAAATTTATTCCCTACTCTACACAGTGCTGCAACTGTATCTTTATCAGCATCCAAAAGGCTGAAAATAAACAGAGAGATGTTGTCACATAGTGTATATTGTCCAGATCCTCAGCTATATAAATGGAATCTGTTCTCCCAAAGTTGTTTTCCTGCTAAGCTTCTCCTGCGTTCCAGATATGTACATTATAATACAGCAGAAAACTGCTATGAGACAAAACACATTCGTTTTGCGTTGAATGAAACGTTTCATTCTGGAACTTTTTTTCCCATTTTGTTTCACGTCATTTTGGGGTATTTTTCACCCTAAGAAATGTAGCAAAATTTTGAAACAGAGCGCCATTTTGTACAAAAAGTGGAAACCTTTCAAAATGGGTGAAAGGAAACATTTTGTTTATAAAATTGTAAAAATGAAAAGAAAAGTCAAAATGTCACATTTAAAAATGAAACTAGCAATTTCAACATTTTATTTCCCCACCCATTTTTTGTGGGGGCAGGGGGCTAAACTATTCAATGCAATGAACCCTAAATTAAGGAATAATTTAAATGCACCCAAAATGCTTTCCCCACAAAATTTAGTATTTGCGGGGGGGGGGGAGGGGGGAGGAGGAGAGGGAGGGGAATTCATCCAACTCTATTCCTGGGATCTGAGCATTTTAGAAAATCTAACCCTTATTTAGGTGCTTAAATGACAGGAGAGTCCATATGAAAATCTTCCCTCATAGGTCATGTTTTCTAGACCATTAATCATTTTTGTTGCACTTCTCTGACTTTCTCCAATTTGTCCACATCTTTCCTGAAATATGGTGCCCAAAACTGGAGATAATACTCCAATTGAGGCCTAATCCTCATAAAGTAGAGCAGAAGAATTACTTCCTGTGTCTTGCCTACAAAACTCCTGCTAATACATCCTAGAATTATGTTTACTTCTTTTTGCAACAGTATTACACTGTTGACTCGTATTTAGCTTATGATCCACTATGACTCTCAGATCACTTTCTGCAAAACTCCTTTCTGAACAGTCATTTCCCATATTGTATGTGTACAGCTAATTGTTCCTTCTTAAGTGGGGGTACTTTGCATTTGTCCTTAATGAATTTCATCCTATTTATTTCAGACCATTTCTTCAGTTTGTCCAGATCATTTTGAATTTTAATCCTATCCCCCACAGCACTTGCAACCTCTCCCACCTGGGTATCATCCACAAACTTTATAAGTGTACTCTCTATGCCATTATCTAAATCATTCATAAAGATGTGGAAGAGAACCAGCCCAGCTGTTCTTCCTCAGCTGGCTACGCTGCTTGAGCTGGCAATGGTAAAAAAAAAAATGAACCTGATTTGTGGCCAAATCCTAAAGTCATCTTTCTGATTGCACTCAGCCAAAGATCTCATTTACGTCAGTGGGTGGCTGCCAGTTTTTGGACTATAATCACTCCTTAAAGAACCACTAAGTGCCTATAGGCTGGGCCTGCAGTATAGGTAGCACTTGCAAACACATGTGAATTGAGCAGTCTAGATACCCCATTGGTGAGCAAAGTTATTTACTAACAACTAACTCCTACTCTGTACTTCGTGATACTGTGTGGCTAAAGCCTAAATAGTGATTTAAAACATGGTGTTTTTTTATTCAGCATACCTGCATCCTGTGTGGGGTTGAGTCAGATCTGTGAGATCTACTGACAAAATCCCCAACAAATCCAGAGAGCACCACATTGCCAGTGGAGCTGTTAGGAGGGTCAGTTGGATTCTTGCCTTTCTCATGATTCATCAATAGACGTGTCTGCTAAATCCTGCCTGAAGTGTTTCTATGTCCAGTAGATCCAGAAGGAATGCAGAATGCTTCTGGAACCTTGATTCCTGTAAATGGAACAGACCTGATCTGGAAACGAGCGAGAGAAAACAAATATGGGAGCTCTCCATGCCATTACTGACAGTCACTTTTATGACGATGCAGAGCATGAGGGAAAGTTCTGTGTGCACTCTGTGCCTCAGGACACGGGGAATGTGGTAGCAGGACTGCTAAAGTGCATTCCCAAGAAGACTCTTCAGGGAGATCTCAAGTGAGAATTAAGCCATGTGGAGATGCCCACAGCTCCCAGATACTCAAAAGAGCTCCTTTCTGATTAGGTGTAAATAAAGGCCAGATTTTCAGAAGTGTTCAACGCCCTGAATTACTGAGATCTTTTGGGAATCTGGTCACTTATTTTAGTGCCTAACTGGGAGCAGAGTGCTCTTGAAAATCTGGCCTCAGTGGAGGGTGCTGAGGTCTTTAAGGGCAGGTTCTCAAGAGTCCAGCATGTCTACTGAGTCCCTGTCAGCTCCAACAGACTCCTCTCCCAAACTCTTTTTCCTCAGCACTAAAGTCACACAGAGAAAAATTATTGGAAGGAATGAATGAACACTGACATATCCTGTGTATCCCACCCCACCAGGACACTGGAGAACATGCACATTTTTACAGGTCACTGTTTTCTCCACAGGGCATTGATTTACTCAAGAGGACTTTAGTGGATTAAATTACCTGGAGACAGAGAGGATTTTAGAGAAGTTTATGGGACTAAAGAATTAAAACAACCCTCTCAGACTATGCTCAATGCAATATTACTAATAATTACTAATACTATTTCTCCACAAGTCTGCTAGGTGCTTCATGGAAAATGTTTAAAAGACAGATTCCTGCCATAAAGTCCTTACTATCCAAATGGTGGCACTTGACAGACAATTGTGGAAACTGATCTGCCTATCCTTACTCCACATGCTTCTGGGCCTCTTTCTGACGTCCTAAGCTCCTACTGAACCCAACACAACAGTCCTTCAGTTTTAATGGCAGTGAATTGAAGGCTGAAGTTTTATTGCAAAGTATTGTACAAACTGAGCAATAAATTATCCAAAAGTTTCTTATGCAATAGCAAAGCACCACTGCCAGCTAATCTGCAGCTGGCTAAGAAGAAGGTCAGGGATGTCAGAGCTTCATCTCCATGCTCACTTGAAATCTGTATTCTGTATTTGCAGTAATTTCACCTGTTTGACTATAATTCTGTGGTTTTTTACTTTCAGAGTTGCTTCAATACTGTCTCTGTGTTTAGCCTACTGGGTGTTGGGTGGAATGGAGGGAGCTGAGCTGTATAAGAAAACTGCAGTGGTTACTTATAATCCGGGAAGTATAGCTCCATATTTCATCTATAAACACCTATTCCTGTTGCTCCGTCCTAAATTCAAGACTCTATCTATCTTTCGATATATTCTTCATATACAGAGTCTGATGCTCAAAGCACAACCATGGGAGTCAGGAGATCTTCTAATTCTGCTACTGACTTTAGAAGTGCAAGGGATTACAATACAAAATAGGGAAACGTCAGGGGACCAGGGGCACAAGCAGCCCTAAAGCTGGAGGAATCAGTCACTTCCTCCTTCCTAATCCTTGGGTGGCTCTTCTGCTGCTCCCACTTCCCCTGCACACAACCACCAGCTGTTGGCACAAGGAACATAGCGGGTGAAAATCCCTGCGTCCAGTTGATTCCTAGCGACTGTGATAACCACTGACAGCCCGTGGCAGCAAACCCAGGAAAGAGAAGCTCTAGCTTCTGCTAGGGGCCGGGCCAGTGCTAGGGGCCCTATGGCCAAAGAAAGGTGACTCAGGGTGTGTTTACACTGCAGTTAGACCACTGTGGCTGTCCCATGCCAGGTGACTCAGGCTCCTGCGACTCAGCCTAAGGGGATGTTTAATTGTGTTGTAGATGTTCAGGGTCAGTCAGCAGCCTGAGTTCTAGGACCCTCCCAACTCACAGGGTCCTAGATCCCAGGCTGTAGCCTGAGGCTGAGTGTCTACATCGCAATTAAAGAACCCCTTAGCTCGAGCCCTGCGATCCCAAGTCAGCTGGCATAGTGTCTAATTGCACAGGTGTCTAATTGCAGTGCAGACATACCCTAAGTCACCTTTGCCCCCACCATCCTCCTCTGACTTTCGCAGGGGCATAGTTGAGGGCTGGTCTACACTTAAAACGATGCAGTGGTACAGCTGTGCCACTGCAGCTGCTTTGCTGTAGCACTTCAGTATAGACAATACCTACCCCGACGGGAGGGGCTCCCTCGTTGGTGTAGGTAATCCACCTTCCCAAGAGGCGATAGCTAGATCGATGGGAGAATTCTTCTGTCAACTGTCTATGCTGTGGATTAGGTCAACTTCACAACGCAGCTCCGTGGTGTGGATTCTTCACATCCCTGACCGATCTAGTTAAGTTGACCTAATTGTCTAGTGTACACCAAGGCTGAGACAGACAAGAGACTCTGGCCCATTCTCGGAATGTTTGTTAGTACCTATGGAAGTGAGAGAATCTTATCACTAACTATGGCCAGTAGCCATGAAGGGTGCAACTCAAAAGACTTGAAGAGGAGCTATTTGCAAACGCTTGTTTTGAAACAACGCTGCTTTCTTTTTATTTTATTTTCTTTTTTAAACATTTTGACCAGCTGGAGTTGAGAGATTCATTAATATAAAAAAAAGAGAACCTATAAGTCCAGGTGCTTATCCATTCTATCTAAATCTGCAACATTGGGCAAGAAATCACCTTGCCTGGTATACTGAAAATCATTTGAACTTCCATGAATCCTCTCTCAGAAAAATGTGGGGCATTCAATGAAAACGGGAAAATTCAACACTGATAAAAAGGATTTCTCCCCTCCCCCCACATAATGCATAATTAGCCTGTGGAACTGACTGCCCTGAGATATCACTGAGGCCAAAAAGTTAGCAGACTTCAAACACGAATTAGATATGTATATCCAAGAATATCCAAAGTCACTGTAGTAAATATTAAAAAAATAAAGAAGAGCTTTGGAAGGGATGTAAATCATTAGGCTCCCAGGTATATTCCAAACTCTAATTGTTGGGGTTTAGGAAGATACCGTCCTTAAAGCAGGTTGTCCCCTAAGGCAGGATTTGTTTTTCTAAAGCATCTGGTACTGGCTATTGTCAGAGATGGGATACTGGACTATACAGACCACGGGTCTGAGTCACTAGGGCATTCCTATTTACCTGAATTAATGAAGTTCATTATTGTGCAGAGGGGCCGCTTTTGTTTTTCGATACCATGGCAAGCTAAAGTGTCCATCTAGTTTTACTTCCATGCCACAGTGTCTTGGGTGGCGTGATCTGCATGCCATGTTGCCCTACACGGCAATGGGAACTATTAGGAGAAATTACCCCCAGGAAAACAACAGTGGCTGGAAATCACAACTATCAAAAGCGGCAGAAACACAACTGCCTTTGCTTCTCATCACGTGGCTTGTGCTGCTGACACGCCTGTACTCAGCAGTCCTTCCAATACATATTTCTGAGGTTGGCAGCAAAATACCAATGATCCTTAACATGCTAAGTTGAGGCACGTGCCTCACTGGAGGGGGGGGGAAGAGCAAGAAAACCATTGCCATTGAATTTTAATAAATCAAAGTCTGTGAAAAAAGTCACCTTGCTTTAGATGCTGTGGTTCCTTCTTCCCTCCTTGCTCTAAAATTAGACAGATCCATTTCAAAGGGAGCCATCTGGGCAATCCTGAATAAAGTGAGAGAGACCAGACCTGACATTCTCACAAGTTCAGTCAGTCTGAGCAAGAAAACCATTTATCTTTTCCTCCCTTGATATGAAGAAGAAAATATAAAACAAAGAACAAAAATGTCTGGGTTCTCTTGTGAGGCAGAGCGGGGAGTAGCATTGTCAATTTTTGCCTCTGATGCATGGGGGCTGTTTAACCAGTAGAGGTCTGATTTTTTTGATTCACAATGCGATATAAACCATTGTTATGGCCGACATTCTGTATGTTATAAGGAACTGATTCAACAGTACCTCTCTGTTCGGAAACACATGGAAGTGAAGCTGCCCTTACACACAGTCTCATAACAGGGATTACACTGGTCCATGCTGCCCAGAATCCCTGGAGCATTCCTTCTGACTGCACAGTACTTGCTGGATCTCCCACAAGGGGGTAGCCCACCTGTGCACCAGACAGAACTGTGTTTTAAAGCGCACCCCTCCATCCAAATGGAAAATACCCACCACAGTGAAAAATAATATCTGCTGCCTTGGTGGTTTCTTCTCTTTCCCCTTGTCGCAGGTGGCAGATGCTCCTTGCACACCTTTCAAGCAGCGTTGTTGTCTGCCAAGGGAAGTTCAGCTGAGCTGCTTAGCAGAATGTTCTATGGATGCTAGTCTGGGCCATAAATAAGACGAGGAAGACTTGTGGCACCTTAGAGACTAACCAGTTTATTTCAGCATAAGCTTTCATGGGCTATCGCCCACTTCTTCGGATGCATAGTCTGGGCCATGTTATTTCAGCTGGGAGCAACTGGAACCCGTGTTCTGTGGGTGCTTTAACCACAGACACAATGCCTGTATTCTTCTGAAACATTTCAAGCATCAGATGTCTGGTTTCACCTGGGAACAGCACTGTCTCTTCCAACTGACTCCTCTCACTAGAAATGGGCAAACTGGTTGGGTTAAAAGAAAAGCCTGAGCAGAACTGAAACCAAACCTCAGCTGTTCTGGACAGCTGAAAAAATGCAGTTAGCAGTTGTTTCCTCTTTTTATTTTCTAAATACATTTTTTTGTGTCTGTCTCAGTGCAAGGGGGAGTCCACCCCTCACAAGACCTGAAGGGGTTGAGGGGGCCAATTAATGGTCTATGCTGCACCTGGAGGAGAAGCCAGGGAATAAGGACTAATTAGAGAGAAGGCTCAGCTGGACAGGAACAGGAAAGGATTGTATTAAGCACAGTAGCTAGGAGCAGCTGTGGCCTGCACAGAGAGAGGGGGCTTCAGTCACTGTCAGGGTGAGCAAAGGGAAGGTAGAAAATAACCCAGGGATACAGCAGTGAGGTTCAGCACTGTGCAGATCTTGATTGCTTGTTGGAGTGTCCTGGGATGGAACCCAGTGTTAGAGATTGGCTGGGTTCCCTGACCAGCCAAAGGGGAAGTGGAACCGTTAAGGGGCAGTGAATGGGAAGACTGCCTAGGATAGTGGGTCTTGAGAGACTTTGATGCCCTGAAAGGGGAGGTTTGCAGTGGTCTGACTGGTGGGCCAAGCCATGATATGGGAGCAGCTGAGTCCTGACAGCACAAGACAGAGAGCGTGATGGAGTGCATCTGCAGGGAGGAGCCTGGCAGATCTAGTCTCCAGATACAGCCAGAAGGAGGCATTGCCCAGCATGAGCAGCGCAGCCTCATTCCATGGAGCGTCCTAGTTTTGGAGGTGAGTAGACGTGAATGCTGCAGGTAAGGGGTAACGTGTATTGGTAGAGCTCCTTTGGGGCTCAGGACTAGAACAGCAGAGAACACTGCAGCTTGGTACTGAGGTTAATTGGCAGATCTGGGCAGAGACTAACAGAACAGCAGAGGCTGCAACAAGCTCAGGATTCTGGGGGGAAACTTGCTCAGTAGGACACTCACCTGCTCTGTGCCTGGCTGGAGCCAATTCTATCATTTCCTTGAGTACTAAAGCTTTGCTCCCAATTGAATCTTTGTATGAGCTGGTCTCCTTTTCAAAAGGATGTTCACATTTTTTCCCCAAACAATTTCCCAAAAGCTTTTAATAGTCAGAAGCCTGAGTGTGAACTCTCCTTTCTTACCAGAATGATTGCTCATTCCTCTGAAAACGCAGGGTGGTGTGTTCTCATAGGGTTGCTCATAGCACATGTTTTGTTTCAGTAGGTTTGGCTGTGGTTAGTGCTGGACTGTGAGCACCTGCTTATAATGATAAGTTATTCAGTGGTGTTGAGCTGTATGCACCTGTTTGTTATTGTTGGGGGCATGTTGGATTCTGTGGAGTGGATTGTTTTTATATGGTTGCTCATGAATTCTGAGTTTTGCAAACGTGTTTGTTATTGCAGGTTGCTCTTGGTGCATGTTAGGTTCTGTATGCTGGGTTTTTTTTTTAATAGGGTTGCTCATGAGCCCTATGCTTTGCATACATCATTACTATTGCAATATGAGATGGACTTTGCATTAGGGTGATCACCAGCAAGTGTGGAAAAATCAGGACAGGGGGTGGGGGATAAGAGGAGCCTCTATAAGAAAAAGATCCAAAAATCAGGACTGTCCCTATAAAATCGGGATATCTGCTGGTCACCCTACTTTGCACTGCTATGTTTCTGTAGGACTGGTCATGAGGGTATTATACACTTGCTGTGGGGCTGATGTTTGCCAGGTTTGTGCCACTAGAACGTTTTTGAGGATGTGCTAAATAGAGCAGATGCTCCACAACATCCCATCAATTTAAATGCACCATAGAGGCAGGGGGCACCGGTTACAGGAGATGTAATACACCCTATATGTTTAACACACAACTGGTGTATACTTCAGAGGCTAGAGATCTGAAATGTGGAAATGACAAGCATGAGTAAGCCAATTGAGACACTCTCTGCTCAAAGTTACTGAGCAGCTATGGCAGTAACATGGACATTATGACTGAAAATACAGATCATAGGAGAGGCAACCTGGGGTAAAAAGGAAATGCATGCATAGATACAATTCACAACAAAAGGAGAAATGGAAATGACTGGAGGAGAATGCCCTTGAAGGGCATGGAAAGATTACACTAAAACAACAACCGTACAGGAGCCTGCTAAGAATCAATTAGATGCTGCACTTGTTAGAGCACCGGTGGCATTTCCACTTGAAGCTTGCATTCTGGGGACAGTTCTAGCCAGAGGGAAATGGATGGTATTTCAATGCTGAGCACAGTTCAAGCCCTCCATCAGAACGATGTTTAGCTATTTAAGAGTTTTTCTTCTTTAGAAGTGGGAGAGGAGAGGGAGGCAGAGGAAAGGGGAGGGGAAAGAGGGGTAGGAGCTCATGGTGATGGGCACAGAACCGACAGACCTAGAGGGAGAGGTAAAGGAGATTCCCGATACCAGAAGCATCAAACAGACTAAGTCCCTCCAAGCTCAGAGAATGAATTATCTAAACCTAGATATCCGAGGCTCTATCTT
Organism: Sternotherus odoratus; assembly: GCA_032164245.1. Lineage (NCBI taxonomy): Eukaryota > Metazoa > Chordata > Testudines > Kinosternidae > Sternotherus > Sternotherus odoratus. Next base: position 123,436,023 of record JAVMKO010000003.1, read on the forward strand.
GCCATTATGAGATTCCTTTAACCTTCACTTAAAGTGAGTTATTTCCAACACCCCTGTCCAGGGGTGAGCACATCTGAATGACAAGTCAGAAAGGCAATAACCATCTTTCACAACCCAGACATCTAGGTTTATTCATAAATCGTAATAATCCATACTGGAGCAATAAACCTTTTAGAGGAGTTATCCCAGGAAGCTACCTAAACTCTGCAGAGGCCAGAAAAATCTCCTCTGCCCAGCACTAATAGAGAGGAGGGAATGATCAACAGCTCTCTCCTCTCACCATCACAGAGGAACCTGAACCAAACCTCCTCCACAACTATGACTCTCTATGTGCCCCCCCCCCCATTTCATTTAACAACTCCCTCACAAATAGTAGCTCAAGTCAGGGAAAGAATCCTTTTGTATGCAGGGCTCTACATTGTTTCAATATTCATCTCTGATTCCTGTTCAAGGGTCTGGTCTCTTCCTTTATGAAGAAATACAGTGATTAATAAGATTCTCTGACACAGGTGCCCCTCAGTCTGCCACAAATTTCCTGTGTGATCTTGAGCAAATCACTTAACCTTTCTGTCCCTCCGTTTTCCCCCATGTATGTATCTGGGGTAATCCTAGACACATCCGTGACAGGCAAAATAGGCCAGGGGAGGCTAAGCCTCCCCTGCAATGCAGACACTGACCCACTGCCTTGCCGTGCGTGGATGCCTGGGCTGTGATGGCCCCATCTGTGCTCTACTCCTGAGGGCCCCTCCTGCTTTCCCCAGTGGTCCTTCCCATGCCCCACCTCTTCCTGTCCCTGCTCTGCCTCCCCCCCCCCCCCCCCCCGAGGCCCCCCTTGCCCACAGCTTCTCGCTGAGTAGTCCCTCCTCTCCTCCCCAGAGGCACGCAATGCTGAGTCTCTCCCCTCTACTGCCCTCTCTCCCCTGTGACACCCCCCCACACACACACTGAGTCCCGCAGAGGAGGGAGCAAGTGCTATGGTGGGTGGGGGTAGGCTGTGGGGTGGAGAAGGGGGGAGGGTTAGGGACTCAGTAAGTACTGCAGTGGGTGGGGGCATGGGGAAGGGAGTGGAGGAGAAGAGGGATTTGTCAGGTGCTGAGGTGGCAGGGGAGTGGGGGTGGAGGAGAGGTAGTGGGGTTTTGGGGGAGGTGGAGGGACTCAACGGATGGCAGGGACCTGGGGGGACAGGGTAGAGGAGAAGAGGGACATGCCAGGGGCTGGGAGGGCTTTGAGGGAGGGGGGCTGTGTGTGGGCAGGTTCTTGGAGCGGAGTGTAGGTGGAGCATGGGCAGGACCTTGGGACAGGGCCTGGGGAGCTTCTGGCACTGAGGCCACCCCCTTTCCCCCAAATGCCGGAGCCACATGCTGCCCGTACCTAGACGCATTGTGAAGATAAAATCCAGGGTGGACTATGAGGACTAGATACTGTCATAATAGATTCTGCAGAAGTGCCTTGATTGGAAGACTGTTGCTATCGGAGAAACCATTGCTATTACCCTGGACTGAGAATGGGAGATAATGGCTGGGCATATATATATATATATATATATATATATACACACATACACATACACACACACCCCCTAGTGCGGTGAATGCAGATCACTTTACTTAAATATTAGCCTCTTTTTATGGCTTTGGAGAGAATGTGGCTTGCTGCGCAGAAGCAGGAAGGATTCGTTTAAGGCCACCCATGGTCTGTGTTAAAGCTGGGATCAGGACTCTGGAGTGCATAGCTTCTAGTCCTATGCTCCGTCCACTATGTTCCTGATCATTCTGTTTCCACTTCCAAGCGAAATACTGAGTCTGTTACTCTGAATCGGAATATGGTGCATCCAGAAACATGCTGTGCTCTGGGAAAGACATTCCAACAGTACCCACATGATTAAGAGAAATGCCACCACAAACCACCTAACGTATTCCTTGAATTACTGAAACTGAGTGTATACACCATCCATAATTAATGATCCCATTTCCTGTGTTAATGGTACAGAAGTCAAGAGAGACTAGCCTACATAATGGAGCTTAAGTCAAGATAATTTGTTTGAGATTATTGCCAACTCAAAATCTCCTTCAGTTTTGTAATGAAGAGGGGTGGGGAAGATCTGTGCAGTAGACACTCAGGTAATCAATTTAACTTCATTCTTGTGGATATCTCTGGCTGTGCTGGGGAAATGAAGCAAGTTCATGGATGCACAGCTGAACCCCAGGTTGGGTCAATACGCAGCCCAAATGTCTGCAGGATTGGGTCAATGGAGAATGTCAGGGGGCTTAGGTTGGGGTGGGACTGAGGGTCTGAGTAGCTCTGTGGCGGAATGAGAATTTATTAAATGTTAATGGGAGAGCAAAGACCTCAGGGCTGGTATGCTGTGTGAATTCTGCTGGGCAGTATTTCAGGGCTAATAATCAGCTTTGGGAAAATAGTGGTGTATTTTGGAGTCTTGGTCTTCTCTTTAAAAAAATATGAATGGCTCTGTCCAATCCTTCTCATTCCTCCCTCCTTTCCCCTCTTCTTCCCATACACTCTGTCCTTTCAAGCATGTTCCCTTCCCTCACACATACAGTGAGGTACAACTTTGTCAACAAATGCATTTTTTTGTTTGTTTTTGAGGCTTCAAACTGTTAACAAATACAGGTCAAATTCAGCACATCATTTTGTTTGAAAAAATTGTTTGGTGAAAACATTTCATTCTGACATTTCCAAAATGAAACATTTCAACCATTTCAAACGGAAACATTTTGTTTAGACAATCTGGAAATGAAATGTTTTGACTTTTCACTTTGAAACAGTATTCTGTTCTTAAATGTACCCTTCTTTTTCTTTTCTTTTAACCATTTCTTTTAAATGGGTGGAAAAAACCAACCAAATAGTGACCTGAAATTGAACAAAACCCAGACAACTGTTTAAAAATTAAAAACCAGTTGCGATTGAAACCAAATTTTTTCCCACCTCAGCCTCCGATCTGAAACATCCCTTATTCACTCACCTCTACTCAACAGATTTTCCCTCTAATGCCTGGTCTAACCTGGGGGGGGCAGGAATCGATCTAAGTTGTGCAACTTCAGCTACATGAATAATGTAGCTGAAGTTGATGTACATAGATCTACTTACCGTGGTGTGGTAAGTCGCCAGCTGACACTCTCCTGTCCACTCCACCTGCGCCTCTTGCCCTGGTGGAGTACCGGAGTTGATGAGGGAGTGCTTGGCAGTTGGCTGATTGCATCTAGACTAGACACAATAAATCGACTTCCACTGGATTGATCACTGCCCGTTGATCCAGCGGATAATGTAGACAAGCCGTAACTCTCCACCATCCCTTCTGCTCTTCTTTCTTTTGCACATGCTCTCTCCACCCAGAAGGATAATGGACCTTAGAGCCTTCTCTCCACTCCCTTCTCACATAAAATCTCTGCCGCTCGCTCACACCTACACTCCCTCTCACTCTTGGTGAGATTTGAGACCGGCACTTTTTGTACTGAATTCTGGTCTCTTGATAAGCAGGAATTTTGCTGTTGACTTCATTGGGATCAGGATTAAATCAAGTGCTAGTGCAAGGTTCACAATCCTGGTGTCAAAAGTCCTTTCTTCATCTGTCTTTTTGAGTGTTTTGTGGATAAACTTCCCTCAGTGCTCTCCTAATATATCCCTGCCTGGGTGAGAACTGGAGCTGACTTGAAGACTAGTTTTTTCCAAGGAGAGATTTCTAATAAAAAGCCTTGGAAAATGTTTTGGTTTTCCCCAAGGGAAATTTTGAAACAGAAGTTTCATTTCAAATCAGTTTTGAAACTAGCAATTTTAGTTTTGTTTTGGCTGAAACTGATTGTGTTATTTCTTCAGTTAAAAAAAATAAAATGACACTTTCAATCAAATGAGACAAATTGTCATTTTGATTCAACATGTGGCTGTGAAACATTTTTTTTCAAAACTGAAAACAACATTTTAAAATCAAAATGAAACAATTTTTCTTTCAATTTAAAATGTTGGTTTTGTTGCTGTATTTCTCCTTTGACATTTCCCACAGGAAAAGCATTTTGTGTGTGTTGAAACAGACATTTTTCCTGTGAAAAGTGTAGGTTTTGATGAAACTGCAATTATTTATTTTTTGGCAGGAAAACTTCCCGCTTGAAAATTGTCATCCAGCTGTTGCTGGACCACTGGACTGAGGGAATGACTAATCTCCATAATCCATTCTGGTTTGGGGCACTGTACCAAGACAGCCATCACAGGAACCAGTTTGTGACCAGGCCCAGCTCCCGGCACCAGCACGCCAAGTGCGTGCTTGGGGTGGCAAGCCATGGCGGGTGGTCTGATGTCCCACAGCCCTGTTGTCCCCACTGCCAAAATGCTGCCGAATCTGAGGCAGCCGCGGACCTACCACAGCCATGCTGTCAAAGTCCGTCTGACTGCCACCGAGGCATGCGCCTGGAGCCGGCCCTGGACTCCATATCCATTATCAATCCCTTAAGCAAAAATGGTCTTGTATAAAATGTCATTTTCTTTTACATATCACTGCCAGAAAGCACACAACTATAACAAACTGCCTCAAACTGCATTGGGAGGTAGTAGTAGATGGATATTTTGCCATAATGGACCTCTGAGCCTTCTAGTACTGAGAGATCACTGTAGTTCCTGCCTTTCAAAAAATGTAAAGTACAAATATTGGTGTTCCTCCCAGTTACCACTAACTTCTGACTCTGAACATCCTCCCTATTCATGTTGACAGAAGGATTTTGCAGACCACTCTTGAAATTGCTTTAATCATAGGCTTTGAAAGGGTCACAAGGTAATTCTTTTCTATCTACTGTGAATTTCTTTTCTGAGCCCCATAACTGCATGACAGATGACTAAGTAGTTTTGAAATTTAGCACACATCCTTCATGTTGACCAGTAATAAACATGAAGATAATATCCCAGAGTGAGGAGTAACCATAGCTCTGTCTGTTAGTCCATCTACTCCCCTTACATTTGTGCATTTAGAATCTTTGCCATTTATCTTTCCCAACTCAGATCAAATGGACTTAGAGAAATCAATGCTTCTGTGCTGTCTCTGAACCAATATTTTTTTCCCTCTGTAAAGCAGAGCCCTGCCTCTAAAAATGGATTACAACCTAAGGGGCAGAGGATGAGTCTTGGTGTTATTGGAGTCAATAGGAAATATTGCACTGGACTTCAAGGGAAGTAGGATCGGTTGCTAGATCTGTGTCATATTAGCTAGCATCACTTCACGAGGGTCTTGATGAACTTTTTCATCCATCTCCAATCATATGGTATTTTCAACCTTTCACTTCTGATCCAAGTTTGAGGTTCAAATCCTCTATGATTAAATGAAAATTCAAAACCAAACTGAGTTTCATTAAGCGCTCTCATTCAGAAGGGTTCAGTCTCCCCAGAAAAATTACTCTGAAAAAATGAATTAGAAAACTGTCTAAAACTTCATGTTCCTCCAGAGATAGCGAAGAATTGTGCTCTAGGCACTCTAGTTGGGTGGATTTGGTGTGGATTGTACAACAAAGGCCTATGCATGTGTAGAATATTCAATATGCATCTTAACCATGATGAAGTCAATTCACCCTTACTGCTATATGAAGTAATTTATGGGTGTAGTAGGTAGGAGCAGGAGCAGCACAAGAAGCAGCTGAAGGTAAATCTTTGGATACTGATGGCATTGACAGGCTGTTTTGTGCAGTTTTTCTTTTTTGTTAGCGACTGACTGATTACTCCGCCAACATCCGCTCACACCTGCTCTTAGTCTCTTCAAACTCATACTGCCCTCTATCGTCTCCTCCATCCAAACCTCCTCCTATCATTCTCACACCAGTGCCCCATTTTCCTTTCCTTTGTGGCTTTTTTTTTTTTTTTTTAGTTTCTTCCCCTTCAACAAATCCCCACCAAAAAGGAAAACAAACACCCATGCAGAATTTAAACAATGCTTGCAAGCCATCATTTTGTGTGCTCTGCTCCCATGTTCTATTCTCCCCCACCTTCCCCATGCGTCGTCATTTGTCAGTCTTGATTAATTAGACTGTAAACTCTTTGGGCAGGGACTGTTGCATATTCCGTTTGGACCACTCGGTAATAGTGACCATAATATAATTAAATGTAAACATCCCTGTGGCGGTGAAAACACCACAGCAGCCCAGCACTATAGCATTTAATTTCAGCAGGGGGATTACACAGAAACAAGGAAGTTAAACAGGAATTAGAAGGTACAGCACCAAAAATAAAATCTCTGCAAGTTGCAATGGAAACTTTTTAAAGACACCTTAACCGAGACTCAGCTTTTTTCTTTCTTTAATTTGGGGGTAAAAACAACAAAAATGCCACTTTGTTGGTTAGCCAAAGTCGAAGAAGCCATGAGAGGCAAAGAGGCATCCTTTAAAAAGTGGAAGTTAAATGGTGTCCCTAGCCACTCTTTGCCAAAACCTGGGAATGGGTGACAGGATGATTACCTGCTCTTTTCATTCCCTCTGGGCACCTTGGATTGGTTACTGTCTGAAGACAGGATACTGGGCTAGCTGGACCTTTGATCTGACCCAGTGTGGCCATTCTTGCATATAGCATGTGGCATATTGGTGTCCCATTCTTAGCTGGTGTTTAGGCACAACCATAATAAATAAGCATTTGTCAAGGTACATGCTGTAGAAATGCAGGTAGTAGACTCCAGGTGGTATGCGGTTCTTAAGGGCCTTCATTTCCTCCAGTGAGTCATGTGGCTTAGGTAAAGATGTTTCTTAGCTCATCAGGAAAGGTGCTTGAAGATCTAAAAGCACACATTTTAAGGAGTTAAGTACCCAAAAGGGTGCATAATCAAAAACGTAACATTATTTTTATTTGTTTTAAGTATTTCAGTTGCTGCTCTGACTATAATAGAAATGACTAGAGCAACTTAGTATGCAAATCCTGGAAATGTGAACCTTATCTGTCAGAATGTGGGAAGTTAAGTGATAGATAGGGTTGTGGTTTTTCCCTTTTGCCACCAAAAGAACAAGAAGCAATGGTGTCATCACTTGTTAATGACCCCAAAGTGCAGGGGCCACTCAAAGCGTAACTTCTGATGTCCATTCCCCACCTCTTATTTTTGAATATATTCAATGGAAAACTTCCCCGTTATTTATTTAAAATTTTGTCTGTGTGTATTTAAAATATATAATATAAAATTTTAAAAGTTGACCGGCTATATTCATTGCTCTCAATGCTCCCATATCCCTCTCCCTTTGCCTGACCCCCCAACTCCCTCTCCATCCTACAAAGATGACTATGCTCCAGGTCCCCTTTGGTGACAATCCATGGCATCTCGGGTCCATTGTCTTGTCTGCTGGGCTCTTTCCAAAGCTGCTTTGGTTCAGATGATATCTCCAGAAGAAGCCACGAATAAATATGAGTTTTGAAGATGGCAGACAACCCAACACAGAAAGCCAGATCTGCTGAGGTCCAAATATGATTATTTAAGAGAAATTAGACCGCATGTTAAGGGTCATATGGGGAGCTACTTTAACAAATTGATCTATAGCTTTAAAAAAAGATTCAGTTAAATATGTCTTGAGATTTGGCCTCATCCCATACGTAACAAAACCTAGCAATGGGCAAAGCTCCAGAGTTCAGGCTTTGTTTAGATGCCAGCCTTAATTATCAACAGCCTTGAGACTAGCCCCAGATTCCCCAGTTCTGGGCCCTCACTCCTGAACCCCTATATAAACCTCTCCCTGAAACAATCTTTGGATGTCTACCATCTGATGGCCGCTCTTCTTGGAAGAGGCTGAAGATGAGACCAGTATCCTTCTATACCAGTACTGGGACAGTTTTGCACTTCAGAAGGTGAGCACCAGTCATTCCACTCCTTCCCCCAGAGTCTTGAGAGTGACATTTGATGAACTACTTTTGCCCTGTGGCTGACCGGCTGACCCACTCCTCTTTTATTTAGCAGAACATTTGCTGGGTCCCACTAAGCTGTCCTTGTAAGGGTAAAAATGCATACAGGAGCAAACTGGCTTTCAATCCCGCATAAAAACACTCTCATCGCGTTGCCATCATTTCATGTCTGACGAGGGCTAATTAGGGATGCATAGTGGTTCCTAGTTTATCTGTGAGAGACACTGCATCCATCTTGGAGCTATTATCTGTTTAGCCTTTGAGAGAAATAGTTTGGCTGTCAGCCCTGGATGAATGGGGTTGGCTATAGGAACTCAGACTGTTGGTCATAGCAACAGCATAATTAACAATGCCTGTTCCTTGTCATCCAAGAAGCACAGATGTGCACCCTCCCAAGCTATTACAGTATTTGAAACCGCAATCCCTTCCCCATCTTGGTAAACATCACTCTTTGGAGACAGGCATCCCATTCCTCCCCAGCTCTAGAATTAAATGTCATTTTATTCTCTCCCACCTTTGCTTATTTCCAGGTGCCGGTGGCTTTGGAGACTCCATCATGCAAAGGGGGGTGATCACCAAAAAATTAAAATAGCAGAAGTGTAGCTGCTCTAGCTCAGTCCTTCTCGCTGCGAAAGTTGGTTAGTTTTATTTATTTTATTTTGTTTATTTACTTCTGGCTCAGAGCTGTTCTTGAAATTAGACTCATTGTAGCAGTATTATGTGCAGACTGTCTGCTGACTTTGTCAGACTGAACTACATAATATTTTCTGTTGATTGAAAGAGCATACACACTGCCAGTAATAAGTATTTGCTGCCCTTGGGGCCCAGCTCCTGCAATGTATTACAAATCTCAGGAACGTGGTCATTACTTTGTCTTAGCTGCAAAATTACTTTTATTGAATTGCAGTTAAGAAAACCTATATTTTTAAGAGGTTTTTTGCACATTTCTCCACCCTCCTACAGAGGACTAGAACGATGCCATTTAACCTCCATGAAATTCTGGGGCTGGATTTTTCAAATAAAGGTCTAGATGTGTGACTTCTCTTTAGGACTATGTGCTCTATGATTGTGAAGAGAAGAGCTGGCTGAATATTTGTTAGGAATTTTGGCCATGTATAGGGTAGAAAATCATTCATGAACCACTTCTGAATTTTTCTATTGCACCTTTTATTTGTGAGTATTTGCTGTCTAGTTTGGACAAACAATTTTCAGCCTGGGGATTGTTCATGATTTATTTTCTACAACCACTTGCTATATGGCCAGGTTTTGTGACTGGCCACCTGAGTCCCATGGGATTGTTTCTGTTCCATAATTGTGTAGCGGTTTGCGATATGTCACCCAAGTCATCTGGTGTGGTGTTGCACCCTTGTTGGCTAAATGGAACATTTTTTAACAGAAGAATACCACAGTGAGTAGGGCACTTTTCAGAGTACATTTTTCAGATGAATAGCTGCTCTTGGTAAATTCATGAGCACCAGGCAAATGGTCTGAATACTCACTAACTGTTAACTATATGGGAACAAAAATCACAGCAAGGCAATCTTTGCCCCTTCTCTGTGGGAACATATTGCAAACAATATTGTTTTTACTATTTAACCTGCCCTAATGAAGATCTCTTGCTTCTTTGAAGAGGCTAATTGCCACAAAGATTGGCAAGCCATGTCCCTTCCAATCAGAACTTGGGGAGCCTGGGTGTAATGAGACAGACCCATTTAACTCTAAGTGGTCTCGGTGCCACTAGATGGGACAGAACACCGCACCCAGAAGGTGTGTGGGTTACATAGGGACATGAAATGGATAGATAAGAAATACAAATATTATTGGAATGCTTTCAAAACTACCCAAAGAATCTGATCTGTGAAGTGCACATTTCCAATACAAGATAAACCAAACATTAGAAGCCACCATGGAAAGATCATTGCTATGCATGTTGAGTGAAGTTCTCCTTGTGCAGAAGAGTATCACAAGACCATTTCAGATGCCTTGGGATTTAAGTGGTGTATATAGCTCTTTAAACGAGGCTCAAGTGGGAATTTTCCCCCGCCCCCAAGAAAAGAAGCCATTTCATGTTGGTAAATCCCATTTGGAGCCCATGCCAGTGTTGTGTTTCTGAGTACCACGTCTGGGTATTGCTCTATACACTGTTCTTAATGGGTTCTTTTTTAAAAAAGATTGATTCCCATAATAAAAATGAACGGGCCAAGTGAGATGGCTCTTGGTATATTTTCCAACCAGGAATTTGTTTCTAAATGTTAACAAAAAAAGAATTGTAGCTTAATTATGAAGCAAATAATTCATCCTTCAGTCGGCAAGTTGGCTTTTTATTTTCTTCCTTGTCAAACAAAATAAACGAAAGGGGTTTCTGACTGACTCGTATCACTAAAATAACATGGGCTGAATCCTAAGAGGTACTGAGCACTTGACTTCACTGAGTGGCACTTACCCATACAAGCAGTCCAATTCCAGTATTTTGATCGTAGTCACACAGCTAGCCAATGGCAGAGCTGGGAATAGAGCCCAGGAGCCCTGGCAGCTAGTCCCTAGCTCTCGGCACTAAACTGTACGCACTCTGCGTAACAAGAATCTTGTATAGTTTTTAAAAGCTGTACTTTTCACTCTTATGAATTTTCTTGGGAGTCTTACATTTTATTTTAAAGCTGTTTTATGTAGATTAAATATGTATTTTGTTTAGCAATTTCATTATAAACTCTGTGTTTTATTATTGGCGTGATAGAAATAATGCTTGCTTTGTTACAAAAGCAAAGATTATAATAACAAAAATAATAATGTTACTAATTCCTTACATCATTACAATAATAAATAATCCCTTATTTTCCTCAAGCACCTTTCATATTGCACAGTCTCAAAGTGCTGTCTTGGCCTGATTCAAAGCCCATTGAAGTCCGTGGAAAGGCTATCACTAATTTCAAATGGCTTCAGTAAAGGCCATTCCTTCTGCAGGGCCGGCGACAGGGGGGTACAACGGGTACAGCTGTACCGGGCCCCGGACTTAAGGGGGGGGGCCTTAAATCCGGGGCGGGCCCGGTACGCTGCTGTACCCCCTTGCCGGCGGGCGGGTCCCCCCACCCCCCCCCCTGCGGGCGGCGGGAGACCGGCGGGCGGGGCGGGTCCCCTCCCCCCCCCCGCGGGAGACCGGCGGGCGGGGCGGGTCCCCTTCCCCCCCCCCCCCCTGCGGGAGACCGGCGGGCGGGGCGGGGCGTGGTGGGAGACCGGCGGGCGGGGCGGGGTGGGCCGGGTCCCCCCCCCCGCGGGCGGCGGGAGACCGGCGGGCGGGGCGGGTCCCCCCCCCCGCGGGCGGCGGGAGACCGGCGGGCAGGGCGGGCCGGGTCCCTCCCCCACCCCCCCCCCGCGGGCGACCGGCGGGCGGGGCGGGGCGGGTCCCCCCCCCCGCGGGCGACAGGCGGGCGGGGCGGGTCCCCGCGGGCGGCAGGAGACCAGCGGGCTGGGCGGGTCCCCCCCCCGCGGGCGGCGGGAGACCGGCGGGCGGGTCGTCGCCCCCCCCTCCCGCGGGCGTGCGGGTCGTCCCCCCCGCCCCCCCGCGGGCGGCGGGAGACCGGCGGGCGGGTCGTCGTCCCCCCCCCCCCCCGCGGGCGGCGGGAGACCGGCGGGCGGGGCGGGGCGGGTCCCCCCCCCCGCGGGAGACCGGCGGGCGGGGCGGGTCCCCGCGGGCGGCAGGAGACCGGCGGGCGGGGCGGGTCCCCCCCCCGCGGGCGGCGGGAGACCGGCGGGCGGGTCGTCGCCCCCCCCTCCCACGGGCGTGCGGGTCGTCCCCCCCCCCCCCACGGGCGTGCGGGTCGTCCCCCCCCCCCCCCCGCGGGCGGCGGGAGACCGGCGGGCGGGTCGTCGTCCCCCCCCCCCGCGGGCGGCGGGAGACCGGCGGGCAGGGCGGGCCGGGTCCCTCCCCCACCCCCCCCGCGGGCGACCGGCGGGCGGGGCGGGGCGGGTCCCCCCCCCCGCGGGCGGCGGGAGACCGGCGGGCGGGGTGGGGCGGGTCCCCCCCCCCCGCGGGCGGCGGGAGACCGGCGGGCGGGGCGGGTCCCCGCGGGAGACGGGCGGGGCGGGTCCCCGCGGGCGGCGGGAGACCGGCGGGCGGGGCGGGTCCCTCCCCCACCCCCCCCCCCCGCGGGCGACCGGCGGGCGGGGCGGGGCGGGTCCCCCCCCCCCGCGGGCGGCGGGAGACCGGCGGGCGGGGCGGGTCCCCGCGGGCGGCGGGAGACCGGCGGGCTGGGCGGGTCCCCCCCCCGCGGGCGGCGGGAGACCGGCGGGCGGGTCGTCGCCCCCCCCTCCCACGGGCGTGCGGGTCGTCCCCCCCCCCCCCACGGGCGTGCGGGTCGTCCCCCCCCCCCCCCCCGCGGGCGGCGGGAGACCGGCGGGCGGGGCGGGTCCCTCCCCCACCCCCCCCCCGCGGGCGACCGGCGGGCGGGGCGGGGCGGGTCCCCCCCCCCGCGGGCGGCGGGAGACCGGCGGGCAGGGCGGGCCGGGTCCCTCCCCCACCCCCCCCCGCGGGCGACCGGTGGGCGGGGCGGGGCGGGTCCCCCCCCCCCGCGGGCGGCGGGAGACCGGCGGGCGGGGTGGGGCGGGTCCCCCCCCCCGCGGGCGGCGGGAGACCGGCGGGCGGGGCGGGTCCCCGCGGGCGGCGGGAGACCGGCGGGCGGGGCGGGTCCCCCCCCGCGGGTGGCGGGAGACCGGCGGGCGGGTCGTCCCCCCCCCCCCCCGCGGGCATGCGGGTCGTCCCCCCCCCCCCCCCGCGGGCGTGCGGGTCGTCCCCCCCCCCCCCCCCGCGGGCGTGCGGGTCGTCCCCCCCCCCCCCCCCGCGGGCGTGCGGGTCGTCCCCCCCCCCCCCCCCGCGGGCGTGCGGGTCGTCCCCCCCCCCCCCCCGCGGGCGTGCGGGTCGTTCCCCCCCCCCCCCCCGCGGGCGGCGGGAGACCGGCGGGCGGGTCGTCTTCCCCCCCCCCCCCCGCGGGCGGCGGGAGACCGGCGGGCGGGTCGTCTCCCCACCCCCCCCGCGGGCGGCGGGAGACCGGCGGGCGGGTCGTGGCCCCCCCCTCCCGCGGGCGGCGGGAGACCGGCGGGCGGGTCACCCCCCCCCCTCTGCGGGCGGCGGGAGACCGGCGGGCGGGTCACCCCCCCCCTCTGCGGGCGGCGGGAGACCGGCGGGCGGGTCACACACACACCCCCCGCGGGCGGCGGGAGACCTGCGTACGGGGCCCCCAAATTCCTGTCGCCAGCCCTGTCCTTCTGACACCTCTTTACATAAAATTAACACCACTGTGCCCCATCTCTGCTAGCAAGGGAGTGATGTGAAATCAGGACTGATCTGGTGTGCAAGGATGACTTCCCCCACACCTGAAATGCACCCACCTCTGGGCTGGGCACATGACATTCAATACAACAGGGGAAAGAGATGAGCAATTCGGCCACCTGCGACCACAGCTGGGCTGGTGGGGGATTAGGTAGGCAGAATAATCACCTGAGCTGGATCTTGTAATGAAGGAGAAAGACGTCAGACTATATTTGTTGTACAAACCCTCTAAATGTTCCACTACATTTATATTATATCTCTAGCCCACTGTTCTCACCTATTTTTTTTTCCTCCTCCCCACTTTGGCTATGGCTTTTGAACAGCACAGGGTCAGCAAGATGACAACCCGAAAATGAAAAGGAGAATAGCTGTATTTTAGGCACTTTCTCTCTTGCCATTACAATTTTGTATACAGTCCCTTTAACGAGGCATAAACATTATCCATAGATTGTAGTAGTGGGCTGCTGAGCTGCCATATTTGACCTTTTATACAATTTATATCCATGTGGTTATGAATTTTAATGTACTTGCTCTTCTGTTCTCCTGCCCTAGTGTTTACGGTTCCTTGCTGGCTGTTAAGGACAGGAAAGGGAGCACAAGAGCTAGCCAGTTAAAGGACTGGAACACACGTTAAGTACTATTTGTATTGTGCTTGGTCCGATGGAGTTCTGGGATCAAACAATACAACAGATGATGTTTGCGATGGTAGGATCTACTTGCTCAGCTCCTGAAACACAACACACAGCCTCCTCAGCTGGGAGGACTCCCAGAGAGCTTTTGAAGTGACACATTTTCAGTAACTAGGGAGTAACTGGAATATAGAGCCCATTTTATGTGGCATGCCTAGTCCTGTCTGTAATTTACTCACACAACTTAACATGTGCAAATTGTTGCTTGCCAGCATACACTTCCCACTGTGTGGCCTTTTGTTCCATTCAGGCTGCTTCCCTGCTCTGTTACGGCTGCTAAAGGAATTAAACTGGCTTTAATAGAATTATTTTGTTAATGATTCAGGATTGTGCATGATGCTTGTTTCTGAAGGAGTTGAAATAAAAGTGGCACTATGTATTTTCATGAGCATCTGAGAACGGGGCCATCTTGTCAGTGGAAATATAGAGGGCTTAATTCTCCACTCCACAATACCACTCTTATTCTCTGGCATAACTCTGACGTCAGGGGAGTTACATTAGGCTAAATGATATAAAAGAGAATGCAGAATTGGTCCCTCCATCTGTGCCCATTGGTTGGATTTGACTGTGTAAACAGTTATGGCTCTAATGCTGTAGGCTTGTGATCAATACTAAACCAATAGCACGGGCATTTCCCTGGGTGCGTCACACACCTAATGTGCTATCTAGTCATGTGCATATGACTCATTCCATTGCTCTCCCAGAGGCATGTGGGTAACAAACTGCTGTACTCTGTAGTACAACTAAATTAAATAATTATAAGTAACATATTTGAAGTGTGACACGTTCTATTGCTGCTTATGGAATGTCCAGGAGTAGAGTTCATGGTTGATAAAGGACACTTTTTGTGTGTGTGTGTGAAAAATGTAGATAATTTTTTTTTTTTTTAAATGTTGACTAGCTGAATCCACCAGAGCAGGCAGCACTGTGGCCAATATGCCAGCTGCCATAACTTAAAAGGGGCTCCAAGGGGGTGTTGGAGGTGGTCGTTGGCAGATCCAGGAATACAACTCGGTTCTCTTGAATGCCTAGAAGACAGCAAAGTGTCTCAGACCCATATGTAGGTGCTGGAACTAGGGGTGCTAATGCATCCTCTGGCTTGAGGTCGTTTCTATCATACACAGGGTTTACAGTTTTGGTTCAATGGCTCTCAGCACCACGACCATACAAGTTGTTTCAGTGCCCTGAAATCCATTACATACCACTTTGTCACACACCTCTTCTGATTTCTCTCTCTCTCTCTCTCTCTCTCTCTCTCTCTCTCTCTCTCTCTCTCTCTCTCTCTCTTTCTCTATCTACTCGGACACACACCTCCCTCTATTCTTTCCCTTTCTCTCACAAACCTCCCTCTGTTCTTGCCCCTCCCACACACCTCTCGCTCTATTCACACACACACACTCCTATCCACCCTATCTTTATGCAGTTGTGTGGATCACGGAAATTACCCCTCCTGTCACCCTTCATTACTTCTCGATTGGAAACCCTGTTGTCTAATTCAAAACAAATGCTCCAGAAGTAGATGTTCAGAAGGAAAGGATTTTTGGTCTCAATGGTGCCTTTATCGCATGCACTGGAATTGAAATATTCATACTTTTAAAAAGCTTTTGCGGTAGTAATTATTTCACTCGCCTGCCAGGGGGACTGCAAATGTGTTTTTCCTCTTGGGTTCATTCTTAATCTGCTGTTTTTGTTTTTTTTACCAACAGTAGAATTTGACCCCAGGCTTCCTGTTTCATAGTGATTTTGACATTGCTTTCACATATGCCAGCATCACACATTCAGCCTCAGTACAGAGGAGCCATGTAGCTTTCATGCTTTTGCTTTTTTAACTAGCTGTGCTAGCATAGGCTCTTATTGGTGCCTAGCCCCCATGGGCTGGTTTCTCCAGTCTAACACCTCTTTGTGTCACACCAGGGGTGAGGGTGCTAAGAGGAAGGAGGAGCAGAGAGCTGGGGTGCCCTGGCAGTGGGATGGAAAGCAGAGAGGGGTGTGACTTGGAGCCAAGAACTGCTATTCCCAGACTGAGGGAACAGTCCCTTGTTGGCCGGGCACAAGTTACTGCTATTTGTAGCACACTCTGGGACATTATGGCTTAGGCTGAATCTTGGGCTTTCAAGTTTGGGGGGCTGGGTGGGCTTGAGAGCCTGTGCTCCAGCCCAAGTTGCAATGTTCATACTTTGATTTTTAGTGCAGTAGCTTAAGGTCACTAATGCAAGTCTATCTGCAGACACCCCTGCAGGGGAAACTTAGCAAACTGCAAAAATGCAACAGGCAAAATGATGCCAGTAGCTACCCCAGGCAGAGAACGGTATTTGGATTCTGGGCTTAATTAATGTGTTGCCAAAACACTAACCATCGCATTATAACTGTACCAGGGAGGACATCCATAGTATGCTAATGTATAAGAATTAGGACTCCCTGGAAGTACACTATAGTGTCTTCGCGGTGCCTCATCTCTTTGCTTTTAACATTTGTCAGATTGGTTTGGGGGCCTTGTTCAGAAATACTTTACTCAAGCTGTTTACTCAGTTATATTTTTTTTCAGAGGCTTATATTTGGCAAGCATGAGGCTGACAGTTAACCTTGTCATTCAAAACTTCCTTTCTCCACTCTGCCACAGGGCACCTCTCATCTGCCCACGCTTAACCCATCCATCTTATGTATGTTTGTCCTTAACAAAGTATTTTTACCCCCAGACCATGCGTTGCAGCCACTTCCCTTGACAGAGGAGGGCTAGAAAGGACGTTATTAACATCCAATCAGTAGCACCCCGTACTTGACAACAGGAGGGGGCACTGTAGATTGTCTGTAGGGCCAATCTGTGGAGCGAAAGACCCACTTAAGAAACAGAATCCCTGTCTCTCAGGTTGCTATGGAGTGCTAACCACTTGGACAGCATAGATGCCCCAACGTTTGGGGCCTGTCCTGCTTCCATTCAAGTCAGTAGGAGACGTGCCATTAATTCCAGTGGGAGCAGGCTTTGACCCTTTAGAAGATATTTTTCACTCCCAGCCCTCATTACTGGGTATTTTTACTGTGCATATATGAACAACATCCACAGCCCACCCCGGAGGTAGCTGAATTTGAGTGATGGATGAAAAATATTGTCCAAATCTAGGACCATTGTCAGTTTAGTCCTAAATTCTGCTCCATCCCATACAGAGCTGTCTTCTCTCTAGAGGTCATTTACAACAAAAGTGCATCATCAGGGAACAAAAGTTATAGCTGCTGTGCTTTGACAGTAAATTAATCCTAGCATTCAAGTCATCTTCCCCACATCTTTATTTTTCTTCTCTCTCCCTGGTTGAGGTCCCAGATGATCTCCCGTATGTGGACCTTAGATAAGCTGAGAGGTATGAACAAGTGTCCACCTGAAGGAGAACACCCTGGTCTATGCTCACCCTGCCATTCCCAATGAAAGGTCTGATAAGAAATGAGCTCTAGCTACAAAAGCACAAGCATGGGTTTTTGTTTTTTTTTGGTTTTTTTTTTTTTTTTAAAGTAACCCAGTTGAAAAGGCAAATTCGCAGTTTGGAAAAGAAACAGTTACTTTGCTCCCGGTCTGAGTGTAGGTTTTATTCATTGACGTGTTGTGTCCGTTGCTCGCTAACAAAGCAAATCTTGGCCCATGGAGCCTGCCATGGCACATGGTAGGTACGTCTGCTGCTTCTCAGGTCATAAAGCATCAGGCACCCATTCTTGGGCTGTTCCATAGCATTTTTAGCCATGGGAGAAATGTATAATTTTAAGAACCTGAGGTTTTTTGATTCTCCCATACGTTCATCCAGAGTGCTAGGATATAAATAGGCAGGCCTGCCAGTAAAGGCCTATACTTTAAGAACTTGGGTGTATTTTCATCACTTAGCTGGTTATAGAGGTATAAAACAAAGATTCAGAATCAGTCCCCCTGTTAATGGGCCTTCTCTCACAAGGAGAGTCTGAGGCCTGGTCCTTAGGCTAAGTCCTTTGGCTAAGTAGCACAGGCAGCCATAAGGTGGGAAGCGTCTGGTCACATCCTCACATTCCCAACTAGTCAGATTGAAATAAAGTGCTATTGGGCTGTTAGGAATATAATCCTGTCCTGATAATGCCTATGACCAGATAAAGACGGTTTAAAGAAACCTTAGTTTGATAGCATCCTGTCTGGCAAGAAATCACGTCTCTGCAGTTGTGGTTGTGAAACCCTCATTTCTATATATATATTATCTTTATGGCCCCCACTTTTCTATTGTTAATCTGTCTGGTTCTCTAACTGCTTCTGTTTGCTGTATAATTAATTTTGCTAGGTGCAAGTTAATTAGGGTAGTGGGATATAACTGATTAGAGAATTGTTACAATGTTAGGATTGGTTAGACAAATTTCAGTAAAATGGTTGGTTAAGGTATAGCAGAGAATATTACTATATAAATTAGGGGCAAACAGGACATAAATTCGGATTCAAAAATAAAGAAGAAGGAACTTGGATTTAAGTTTGCTGTATATTTAACCAAATAAACATCAAATTGTTTGCATCTTTGGACTTCGGGCATTGTTGCTCTCTTTTCACGCGTGAAGGACCACATGAAGGCTCTAGTCCTTCTAGATTCCCGATTATGATGGTTTTTTTTATTACTTACCAAGTGTCCTAGATGTGCATGGTGCTTTACAAGATAGATAATGATGAAATCCTTGCCCTGACAGCCTTGCAATATATGGCTGAAAGTGACTGGCGATGTTGGGTGCCTCAGTTCTTGGAGGCCCAACTTGAGATGCATTAAAGGGGCCTGATTTTCAGAAAGTGCTGAGCACCTGTCCTTACAAAATTAGCATGTCTCAAACTGAGGCACCCAAATCCCTAATTACTTCTGAGAATCTTAGTCATAGTATGGCCCTGATCTTGCAGCTGGATTTGTGTAGGCACCTGGGCCTGCCTGAGTGGATCAAATGGAGGACCTCGGTGAGAACAAGAATGGATGGAAGAGATTACAAATATGAAGCTCCATCCCTTGCCATATTTTGGGGCCTAGCAAACACCACTGCATTACAATGTTGGTTTGTGATGACATGGAGATCTTTGATTGCCCAGGTCTAGGGTATGTCTTCACTACCCACCGCATTGGCGGGTAGTGATCAATCTTTTGGTGATTTATCACGTCTTGTCAAGACACAATAAATCAATCGCCAAAGGCACTCCCGTTGACTCCGGAACTCCAGCTCACTGAGAGGCACAAGCTGGAGTCGACAGGGGAGCGCGCTGCTGACTGCTGCCGCCGTGAGGACGCCAGGTTACTTGACCTAAGATGCACTGACTTCAGCTACGTTATTCACATAGCTGAAGTTGTGTATCTTTGGTCAACAACCCCCCCTGCTATAGACCAGCCCTTAGTCACAGCTTGCCAATGAAATAGTTTGTCCTGCTAGGATACACTCCAGGGGATGACAAACCTGTGTTTGCTTAGAGTTAAGAGGCCCTCTTTAATTTGTAAAACTATTTCTACCATCCTCTTCCCTGCTGTTCTGAATGCTTTGTGTAGATAATGACTTGCAAATAAAATATGCCCGTGTTAATAGAATTTCTACAAATGAGCAATGAGACCTGCAGGAACTGTCCTGCATTTTGTTGGTCCGGGAGGAGCCATAGAATTTGTAACTAGCTTCACTTACACCTGATCAATGGCCAGTATCCAGAGTACTTTGATTACCAAAGGATAAAAATTCTCCACTAACTACCTGCAGCCTTGAGCATGTAAGCAGCTCTGATGGGAATGGAATAATGTATTGCTAATATCTGACATTCCAATAAATAATTCCATCACCTGGAAGCCACCGACACTGGCAGGGAAATTGCAAAGGCCAATAAGCCCTTGTGATTATTTTCCTCGTCGTAATAACATGTCTGGTTTATTCAGAGTTTCAAGGCAATAAAGTGTGTTTGCAGAGGGTCTTTTAATTCTTGACAAGTGGCACTGTTTCCTAACAAAGCTCAATGTTGTCAGTGGAAAGGGATGTGCTGATGAGGCTGGCAGCATTAGTGCCCCATGGGGTCCTCTGAGCTCGGCAGAGCTCCCACTGATTTGATCTAGTTGCCGTGAAGAGAGAGAGTGAAAATGAGATGGAAAAAATCCTACACAGACATGAAATAACCATCAGACTGAATTAAAAATGCACAAAGTCTCTCTCTCTCTCTTTCTCTCATACACACACTTCTCCTCTTCCCCATCCCGCTTCCTTCCCCACATCCAAAATCTTTGCACACATGGTTATCTGCACATGCTGGGAGCCCTTGAATATTTGTTTGTTCCATCAATACCTCTGTGTCCAAGAGCCCGAGCTGCAGCCCCAACCGCAACATCCACACTCTTTTATTTTGTCTGCTTGAACCACCTAGTGCAAGTCTGTTTTCCTGGGCCGAGAGGCGTACTCCCAGCTGCATATTAGACATGCGCTCAGAGACCCAGAGCTTCCATCTTCCCACTGGCTCCAGAGAAGGTGGTAATTTACATCTGGCCTATACTAACAATAAATTGAAGCTTTCATCCCCACACCTTCAACTCACCTTCCCTGGCTAGTGAGTGGGCCGTAGGATGGAGCCAAGGCTCCACCCATTCCTGACCCACTTGGTGCCCTGCTGAGTCTTGCATGATGGGGCACAAGTTCTGGGTTGCCTATGTAGGACTGCAAGGGATAGGGGTTCATAATCCCTCACATGGGCATGTAGTCTGAGTCAGAACATAGCCCTGGATCTTCCTCTTTCTTAGCCATGCAAATGTTAAAACACAAACACAATAGGGTCCTGCAACACCACTGCTGAACCAGGGGTATGTGCACTTCTAAAAGTCCAGTGATTCAGCTAAGACAAGGATCCTAAAGATTGAACCTTTCCTTGAAGCTCTTGGGTATGGCTGGAAACCTCATGAAAACCATCTTCCTCATGAGGTAACAAAGTCCTGTGGCACCTGCTATTCCAGACTAACACGGCTACCTCCCTGATTCTTCCTCATGAGATTTCCAAGCCTTCCTGCTTCAGGCCAGGCTGGAAATTACAGTAAAGTTAACTTTTTCTCATAGTGCTTGGACACGTTTTCTGCTGTCTTCAGGTAGGCCCTAGAAGCACAAAGGTGCTGGGTTTTAAGGTTTGGTTTTAATTTATAGGTGGAGGTTCATGTGGGTTCTCGGTGGTGGTTCTGAAGGACAACTGAAAGCTTGACCCCTTTCTCGCTCATTAGTTGTTACGGATC
This sequence comes from Sternotherus odoratus, assembly GCA_032164245.1. Classification (NCBI taxonomy): domain Eukaryota; kingdom Metazoa; phylum Chordata; order Testudines; family Kinosternidae; genus Sternotherus; species Sternotherus odoratus. The sequence goes on from JAVMKO010000003.1 coordinate 123,457,118, forward strand.
ATTATATAATTTTCATCTGCCAAGAAGGGGGATTGAAAATGCAATGTGGAAGCCCAAAGCAAATAGCTTAATTATTGCCAGCTGCTAAGGTGTCCGTTGAGAAACACACTTGCTCCAGACCAGGAGCCAATGTGGTTCAAAGTCACGGACCAACTTATTTCCCCTTGACTAATAAGGCAGCAGCAAGGGTAACCTGAAAAAAGCCCATTGCTCTAACTGCACCACAGGAAAGTGATTGTTCACTGTGGCAACATTGTGGGACATATTTCTTGTCTGCCAGTTGACCTTTTCTTGTGCATTTTCTCCCCTCTGGCTCATTATAATAACAAATTCTAATTATCACATTAAATTCATTTCTTTTTCTCTTTGCCTCCTCCTACTGGTTTCTGTTGCTCTTGCATTTTTTGTATTACACTGGAGAATTTTGATTGCTAGGCTAATACTAACTTGCATTTAAATACTTAGGACTTTTCATCCTGAAGCATCCCAAACTGCTTGGCATATAAACGAATCACTTCACCTGCCAATGGAAATGCAGCCATCCCTGGGGTGAAATATAGCAGCTGTTTAGCAATGCCTTGCATCACCACCCCACAGTTTAGAGAGGGACAGAAAATAGAATTACAGGGGCTACATTTGGATCTAAAATTTCCACCACTGATTTTTGTGCATTGATAAATTCCCATTGAGTGTGTGCAACTGCTTTCACATTCTTTCAGAGCATGTCTTTCTGATGTTCTATATTTTTTGCTACTGTCCTCTGCTCTTAGTATTTTGAATCCAGTAGTATTCTGATCATTAAGTTCAAGTTGTTCCCCTAACTTAGCTCCAATGTAACATTTGACCTTGTTGTCTTTTTAACTTGTCTGATTTAAGATCCATTACACCAGTTTCTATCCCTGCATGTTTGTACGGCAATGGAGAATCAGGTGCCTGTCTGATCTTAGGGTGACAGGTGCAGCACCAGCACCTGAAGAGGGCAGAATCAGACCCTAATCTTTTTAATCAGATGTTTTCAACAGGTGCTGTTCAGATCCACCTTTGGCTGGGGTTTGGGTTTGAAACTGAACTAGGCCTAGAGTTCAAGTGCCACAGCAATGAAATGCCATGAACCCTTCTCTTGGAATTTTGCTCCAAGATCATGCAATCTCCCTAAGAAGCAGAGTTCTGATTGTTTTGGTCACCTAGTGGTGAAATCTGGTGGGAATGGCCTGTCCTGTACATTAGAATCAAATGAAAAATGGGATCTTTCTGTCGGTTAGAGCTGACTCTGAGTATGAGTCCAGGAGCTTGAAATCAAAACTATCATCAGCAATCTGAAATTCTAAGGGTAGCCTAGCTAAGAGTCCTGGGTTGTTGTTGTTTTTTTGGTTTGGTGTTTTTTTTTCCATTTTCAGTCTCATATTTTTCTCTGGACAGCGCCTTCGTTAAACTCCTGTCGGGTTAACTACAGCCCCCGTGCGCACACTCCCAGGCTGCAAATAAAATATACAAATTAGGATTTACAATGCAATAGGGTGCAAAATTGCTCCTAACCTTTTCTCACAGGAAATAAATGAGACTGGAGCTAAACAAAAATTGTATTTGTCATTTGATTAAAACCTTTCCCAGCCCATGTAATCCAAATGACTTTATGAATTACTGTCATCGGGGCTGGGGATTGGCGGAAAGATTCCCAGAAGTCAGAAAAAGCTAGAGCGAGAGAGGATGAATGGTAAATCGAAAACCTACAGGAGAGGAAATAGGTTACCATCATTTCCCCACCTGTGGCACTTACAGAACTAGACAACTGTCTGTAAGGCAATTGACTGTTCTCTACCAATAGCAAATGGCAGCGCCTGGGAAAATGGCCAGTCTGCCAACCTCCCCTTTGTGCTTTTTCAGAGTGAATTTAATACTGGCAAAAGGTGCTAACCCAAGAGACCAAGGTCCTCTGTTTAGGCACAAAAGAGGTCCAGAATTACAGCGTCCGTGCCAGCTTCCCACAAACCCTACGAGGGTGGTACCACCTCAGTGAACCAGAGAGGAACTTCATCCTCTTGGCCCATCCTATTCTGGGTGTTTCTTCTCAAACTGCCAATAAAGGGGGGATGTGTTTTTGGTGATGGAGACTCCTAGGGCATAGCCCTCCTGTTACCACGTTCAGCAGAGACTGTACATGCAATAGGGCATGGAGCCTGATTTAGCCAGTTACCCAGAAGTGGCTTTCAGGATCTGAGTTGAGGTGCACAGCCCTGGAGATGCTTTCACAAATGAATGGAAAACCTCAGTCTCCACCAGTGACTGTCTGTTTGGAGAGGCATTTTTATGATCACCCAAATCTGAGCCTTTCATATGTGTTAATCTCTGCAATTTTTCTGGGAGATTCTTTCCAGGTGCAGCATATTGACCAATGTGGTCCAATAGAACACTGGACTCAAATTCAGGAGATTGTGGTTTTAAATCCCAGCTTTGACCCAGACCTCCGGTGTGACACTGAGCTTGTCACCTCTGTTTCCCTTTCCATCTTTTGTCTGCCTTGTTTATTTAGGCTGTAAACTCTGCGGAGCAAGCACTGTGTCTCATACGTATGTGTATGGGGTGGCTGGCACAGTGGGGCCTAGAGATGTTACAGGGATACAAATAATAATCCCATTTTCCAGGTGCACAACTGAGAGAGATGCTCAGGGGCTTGCCCAAGGCACTCAGGAAGTTTTGGGCAGGGTCAGGAATAGGACCCAGACTCCCTAACACACAGTCCCATCCCCTGTGCACAAAAATATCCTTTATCCTAATCTTGCACCTTTTACCAATGCTGAATACCGTACAAAAAATTTATAACAATCCATACAGCCTTAAACTGGTGAGGAAAATATGGAAGCTTAGTGTTCTAATCCTCAAGTCATTTGCCTTGGCCTTGATTTGTATGCATTGAAATCCTGTCTGTTTGAATTCAGAGCATTTATTTGGTAGAGCAGATTCATTTCCTGCTTTTTCATGCTCTCAAACTGTATGTATAATATTTGCATAACAGATTTTTCTTTGCTTCCTCTTCCCAAATTCTTTCACTTCTCACGAAATGCTATTTTGCCTCTACACCTACGATTGCTTTTCATGTACTGATGTGTTTATAACTTAAGCACCCATATGGCGGCTACAGAGAACCCTTGCTGGTTTCTAGCCAGCCCTATATGATATTCGCAGTATACCTATTATACTTCACAAACCCTGTTCTTGATGTGAAATCTAAACCACAGGGTGAATCTTGTTGGGATCCCACCAGTCACCTCCTTTTATCCAGCATTTCAGTGCCTTTTAGCTGCTGATTTGTCAGCTAGCAGGTCATTCCTCTTTATTTCCCAGGTTTGATGATGATTTTAAGCCTGCAATTTAGCAAAGGGCTGATGCATTTTTTCCCAGTGTATTAGCATTGCTTTATAGAATGTGGGCGTGTGGTGGGAGCAGAGGCTCAGGAACACAAGCTCTGGGTTCCAATCCTATTGCTGCCACAGACTTGCTGTGTAAGATGGGAGGAAGTCACTTAAATGTCTGTGAAGTAGACCTAAAAACATTTCCTTCACAGGGCTGTTGTGAAGCTTAATTAGTGTTTATAAAGTGCCTTGCACTCCTAGAATAAAAGGGGTTACATAAGTTTGTATTTTATTATATATAATTTACTTATTTCTAAACCCTCCTTTCAGTTAGGAGAGGCTCTTGGATTTCCAGGCACATAATTATAAACAGCAATAAATGTCTCACTTAAAAAAAATCCGCACCATATAAATGTGGTCAGATTACAAAACTGCTCTGAAAAATAACATGAAATCTAGGACATCTTTGACTTTTCCAAAACCCGTGTTCTGCAAGTGCCTGTGACCTCAGACAAAATCCTGTCTCCTGATATGTAGTCAGTTCTTTAAAAATGGCCTTTATTATGCAAAAACTTGATTTATGCAAACACCTATAGGGTTCTGCATGACATCTGAATAACCAAGATTGTACTGTAAGGGCCTGACCCAGTGCTCACTGCTCTCATTGGAAGAGCAGTCATTGAATACAATGGGCTAAAAAGATCAAGCCCTAAAAGAACAGCTTAAGTCAGTATTTCCCAAAGGGTGGGTGGCACCTTAAGTAGAATTAAGGAGAAGCCAAGGGACACAGGTACCCCTCAGATTTTTTCCCCTAAAATCTTAAAAACAAAACAAAACAGTCCCTAGCCATCACGGTGGCAAAGAAAACCTTGAAAATGCAAAGCATGTGTAACGGAGGCAGCAAAGCCCACCTTGGTCTGCAGAGAAACTGAAACTTACCCCCATCTAAATTCTCTGATTCCTGGTTCTAAACATTCAGTAACTCCCTACTCAAGCAGTTCATTGTAACACTCCCCTAGCTTCTTAGCTGATCTCTGTGTTAAAATCATGGGTGTTAGAGTGGCTGCTCGGACAGCGAGGTGATAGATTCTTTAGAAATCCTCCGGCCAGGGAAACAGACAGATATGTAGCCAGCTAGCCCCGGTAAAGATCTGTTCTCATCCAGTCTATCTCCATGCCAAGTCAGGGCAGTTTCCTTAAGGATTTTATCTAATAGTTTTTCCAGTCAAACTTTAAAGCAGAAGCTGTAGCCAGGGGTGAGCCCTGGCCCACGCACTTAGCATTCAGGCCCACCCAAATCTGAGCAGGGGTGCAGTGCTGCCATAGTGGCCTGGAGCATCACTTGGGGCGGACACCTGAAATCCGGGATGGAGCTATGCTCCCGCCCTTCAGAAAGCTACACTCTGCCTTGCCCTATTCTGAGCTGCCCACTCCACATGCCCAGTTTGGCAGGCGAAGTCCTGCATCTGGGGGCACGAGGGCTAGGAAGAGGGCCTGGCATCGGAGGAAAGCTGAGATAGCACAGTCTGTCATTGCGTGTGCACCTGCAAGTTGGGACCAATCCAAATCTCCACTCCTAGCTACGCCACTACTTTGAAGTTCCAGGCAATAGATCTTTCTCTGTTTCTCTTGAGACTAACGCCACACATCTTTGAAACCCTGTTCAGTGCCATTCTGTAGCTGTGACATCTGTGTGGCTTCCCACTCATCCTCATCCTCTAGGAATTTCACATCAGTAGCACAGTTAACAGTCTGACTTAGGCCCCAGTGATCAGGATTGGTGAAAGTTTTTCATCATGTTTGTACTCCAGGTACTGGATATAATTAGAGGGGCCAGAACCAAAACCCAGAGAGCAGAGCAGTCCTGAACCTTGAAGGGACTTCGAAACCAAACCCAGATCCAAGTGTGTCACTGTGGATCTGATTATGGCCAGTACCTTAGACCTTCAATTACACCTATATATAGGGAGTGCAAAATGGTACCATACTAGAATGAGGCCCTTGGCTCCTATCTCTGTAACAGGCTGTGCCTAAACAGTTGGATATATAGAATCATAGGAATGGAAGGGACCTTGAGAGGGCATCTAGTCCAGTCCCCTGCACTCCAGGCAGGACTAAATATTATCTTGACCATCCCTGACAAGTGTTTGTCCAACCTGCTCTTAAAAATCCCCAATGATAGAGATACTACCATTTCCCTAGCGTAGAGGCCCTCGCCCTCCCAGTCGGAGGGGGACCACTCGGGCCAGTCCGAACTGGCCCGGGTTATGCTCTATCTGGCCCCTTTAGGGGTAGCGCAGCCAGTAAACAAGCAGTCTTTAGGGAAGGCTGGCTCTAGTCTTGAGCTCAGGCAGCCAGCAACCAAACAGTCTTTAGGAGGCTGGCTCCAGAGCCCCGGTACCTCGGTTGCCCAGTCAGCCTCCGGCTCCTCGGGGTACATGGCAGCAGGTACTCCGGGCCAGTCGTCCTCAGTGTCAGGGTTGGGTGCACCACTCAGGTTGGAGTCCCCTCTGGTCAGCAGCCAGTTGGGCGGAGCCTCCTCCTCCTTCTCTGGTTCTCCCCCTTCTGGGCTGCAGGGCTGGCCTTTTATACTTCCGGTCCCACCCCTGTACTTCCGGAGAGGGAGGCGGGGCGGTCTTGGCTCCACCCTCCAAGGGGTGTCTCCAGCTCCCTCGCCCTCCCAGTTGGAGGGGGCCCACTCAGGCCCACTACACCTAGACAGTTTTTCAGTGCTTAACCACTCTGACAGTTAAGAAGTTTTTCCTAATGTCCAACCCAAACTGACTTTGCTGCAATTTAACCCCATTGCTGCTTGTCCTATATTCTGAGGCTAAGAAAAACAAATGTTCTCCCTCCTCCTTGTAACAACCTTTTATATACTTAAACTGTTATCATGTCCCCCCGTCAGTCTTCTCTTTTCCAGACTAAAAAAATCCCAATTTTTTAAAAATCTTCCTTCATAGGTCATGTTTTCTAGACCTTTAATAATTTTTTTTTGCTCTTCTCTGGACTTTCTCCAATTTGTCCACATCTTTCCTGAAATGTGGCACCCAGCTGAGGCCTAATCAGCATGGAGTAGAGTGCAAGACTTACGTCTCATGTCTTGCTTACAATACTCCTGCTAATTTTTTTTTTTCTATCTTCCAAAGCACTTGCAAACCTTCCCAGCCTGGTACTGTCCGCAAACTTTAAGTATACTCTCTGTGCCATTATCCAAATCATCGATGAAGATATTGAACAGAACTGGACCCAGAACTGATCCCGGTGGGACCCCAGCTGTTATGCCCTTCCAGCATGACACTGAACCACTGGGAATGATTTTCCAACCAGTTATGCACCTACTATATAGTAGCTCCATCTAGGTTGTATTTCCTTAGTTTGTTTATGAGAAGGTCAAAGCGTGACTGAAATCAAGATATATCCCATCTACTACTTCCCCCATCCACAAGGCGTGTTAGCTTTCTTTAACAGGGTATCAGGTTGGTTTGACACCGTTTGTTTTTGACAAATCTACGCTGACTGTTCTTTATCATTGTTTAATTATTTGCTCCGTTATCTTTCCAGGTACAGAAGTTGAGCTGATTGGTCTGTGATTCACTGGGTTGTCCTTATTTCCCTTTTTATAGATGGGCACTACATTTGCCCCTTTTCCCATCTTCTGGAATGTCTTCTGTCTTCCATGACTTTTCAAAGAGAATTGCTAATGGCTCAAAAGCTGCAAATGCAAAATCTGGCTCCAGAGCTAGGAGTACGAGTGCTTGTATGGTAAAAGCACTAGCCTATGCTACATAACATCTCAGTTCAAGTCCTAGTTCAGTCACAGTCCTCTCATATGACCAGAGACAAGTAACTTCTCCATAAAATGATGTGACTACTTGACTGTGGTGCTGTGAGGGTAAAATCCATTAGTGACCGTGAGGCACCCAGATATTATTGGGATGAGGGACATTTAAGTAGGTGGCTTCCAAATTTTTTAATTGGGCACATTTTTAGAGATCATTTCCAATCACATCTGCAACAAATTGCTCTGAGTTGGTATCGTGTGTGTGTGGGGGGGTATTTATTATTTTAAATGGAGATTCTGCTATGTCTCCTAAGCCCTCATAAGATATTTGCATCAAAAATGCTGTTTAAAGGCAGTTGCCCTCCCCCATTTCTTGAACAATGTCAATTTGAAATTGCTTCTGATTATTCTTCATCAAAAGGCTCATCTTTATCTGAGGACTATGTTCCAATTCCTTATTTTCTCCTTTTCTCTCTGACTCTGCATACATTTAAAGCCTAATTTCAGCTCCAAACATCATGCTAAATGTTATCTGTTCCTTTAGATCCCTATTTAACTGTTCTTGTCTTAATTTCATCTCTTGCAATTGTAACTCATTATTCAGGTTATTTCTCACAAGATTGATTCGAGTATTAGGGGATCATTTACTTTTCTAGTAGAACAGCCACTTCAGGTTATAAATTCTGACTGTAAGGAGAAAATGTGCTTATCGGTTTTGTCATCGTTTGTGAGAGACAGGATTGGGTTTATGTTGCAGATACTTTCATAGCTGGCATGAGCTCTGTTCCTCTATTTTCTGTGGATAGTCCTTTGCTTCTGCCTCCGCTGCATATTAAAAAGTAGATGAAGTCAATGGACCTTTACTGCACTTTTCTGATGGGATTTGACTGTATGCCTGAACTGAGAAGATCTTCCCATTACAAACCAACATTAAGACTGAACTGCTACTTTAGGAGATCAAATGGCTCAAGGGGCTGCGAACTGTGGTTTATGTAGCTACTGTTATGATTTTGTTTTGTGGCCTGTATCTTTAAATGTCTGGGTCTGCTGGAGGCAGCTGCCATTTTATTTTCAGTTCTGCTGCAGCATGTTCCTGAGGAGAGGCACACCGTGCTCTCAGTTGTGGACATCTTATCGTCTTGTTTTCCCACGGTGTAAATCATTAAGATGAAGTTACACAATTGTCTTTCTATGTAGAAATATGTAACCACAATGTGTTATGGAGTCTCACTAGGTCATTGAGGTGAATCCAGTTCAGGTCCAGGTACTAACATCAGTTGGTGCTGACCTAGTGTGAAATAGGATGGTGGGAGTCTCAGTCCACTTCCCAGTAGGCTGATGTTATACTGCAAAATCTGTCATTGGAGTGGGCACCTTTGCTAGCAGCCTGCACTTGCAGGGCCTGGAAAGTGAAGTTCCTTCTTATTCAAAGAGGTGATCTTGCCAGGTCAGAGCTGAAGCCCAGCAGTAGGGCAGGATGGGCACATCTCTCTGTTCTATGGATCAAATAAGGATTTCAGTCACCATCTTTTCCTCTGCATGCCCATAATTTGTAGTGTCAATTGTACGTAATGGGTGATATTGTGAGAACAAATAAATATGGCCCATGGCGATGGTGGGGGACAAAAGTAGCTTCAAGCCTAAATGTCCCACAGCATAACTTGGGCAGCTCAGAGTGTCCCTCTAAATTAAGACCGCCTGGCCTGGCCTGCATCTGAGTGGCTCAAAAACCACGCGTGCTGCTCAGAATGGGCATAGCAGAGAGAACTATACCTCCCAAACCCAGTTTCCCCCGCCCCAGCACATTGCTTGCCAGGAACGCTCCCCAGGGCAGCCTGCAGCTGTTGTATGCAGTGCCTGCTCTAGGGGATTTCTTCAAGGACTTGACAAGGATCTTTTATGGCTCCCGCAGAGTGCCCCAGCTGCGAATGGGGTAGAGAAGTGCTTCCAGTAATGGGCCAAAATCCTGCGGTTTTTAGTCAGGCAAAACTGCCACAGGCCCACAGTTTGACAGTGCAGGTAGTGCAGTTTCCATTCCTGGCCTCTTGCTCTTTACATGATGGGTTTGTCGTCACTGGCAGCAGTCTCAGCAGTTTTATGAGCAGCTGAACTCCATAGAGATCTGTGTTGTATATTGTTATAACTGATGCGCTCACAACATTCAGGTCCTAAAAAACCCTTGAGTAAAGGCTTCCTTTGCATTAAGCACTACAGTTATGCTGGAGCATCATGCAGTGTTGTCTTGCAGGGATATCATCTAAAGCAGGGGTGGGGAACGTCCGGCCCGCGGGCCGTATAAGGCCTGCAAAATCATTTGGTCTGGCCCTTGGCAGCAACCGCAGGCAGGTCTCTAAATTCAATAAATCTAAAGCGGCAGCGGGCAGAGAAGCGGCTGCGGGCTGAGTGCTCAACCCGCTGCAGCTTTAGAGTTTCCCCTCAGGCTCCTGCCAGCGGGGGGTCTTGGCTACTGCTGCCAGCCTGGGTTCCCTACACCCAGGCTGACAGTGGGAGCTGACTGGGGCAGGCGGCGGGACCCCGGGTGGCAAGGGGCCAGCGAGGGAAACCCCAAAGCGGCAGCGGGCTGAGCACTCAGTCTGCCGCCGCTTTGGGGTTCCCCCGCTGGATCCTTGCCAGCCGGGGTCTCAGCCTGCAGCCAGCCTGAGTGTAGGAAGCCCAGGCTGGCAGCGGGCTGAGACCCCAGCTGGCAGGAGTTAATTAAATGTTTGTTTGACCAAATACAGCAGGCTAATTTTTAAGTTGATGATTTTGTATGGCCCGCGAATGATGTTATAAATATCCAAATGGCCCTTGGCAGAAAAAAGGTTCCCCACCCCTGATCTAAGGGATCGGTCATTGCATTGTCATGCAGATGCCACATTGCAAAATATGGCTATTAAAACGTGATCAATATTTGATGTTTCAATAGATACAATAAGGCTGCAACATCCACCCATCAAGATCGAGGTCAACAAATAGTTATTTGTAGGTTTTTTCATTTGCAGGTAATACTGTACATACACACAGCGATTTATAGGAAGGGTAGAAACAAAGGGCTTGATCACACTCCATTATTCCTGGTTGACACCAACATAAACTGGAATAATCCAAGGGTGAATCAGGCCTATTGTGTCTGCCCTGCACAGAGTTACAATCTAGATTGGCCATTGTCTCCAAGGTTTCATCTGATCCTCAGAATCAGTTGAGAGATCCTAAGCAACTCTTTCTCTAGAGTTCCTGGTAAGATTTCTTGTATGTGCCTTCTGTTCAGACCAGGGTGAATTTCACCCCTATGCAGAAGACCAGCACAAGGCCTATATACCATGCAAGTCCAGCTTAAACACTGAATTCATCACCTGTAGAAAATCAGTACAAAGGCCATATATCACATTAAACCCACTGCAAAGGGCCTAAAGACATCACAAGGGTGAATTTTGGAGCTCAGGCATTAGGTGGTGCAGTAGGCCTTGTGCTGCCCTCTGCACAGGGTGAATTTCACCCTTCTGAGGGTCTTGCCCAATTTTGACCTCTCTTTCTCCTCTGTTTTCTCTGGGCATTGAGTGCAGTCTAGTTTAATTTTTGTTTATGATGCACAGCATCCCAGAGATGGGCATGCTACAAATTGATAAATAAAAATGTATGCATGTTTACAGCCATGTGTCTGGCACTTGCCAAGCAGATAATCAGGAAACTCTCTGCTTCCAACCCTTCTGTTCTTCTAGTAGTGGATTGCAGGAAGGACACTGGTGCGGCTGGAATACCTTTGCACACGGAATTTGAGAAGGCTGGGTGCAGTGTGTTTTACCTGATTTTTTTGAGAAGCAGCCTGTGATTTTTGTGGACATAACTTTGCATATGCAAACTAGTGACTCCAAATTCATTGTGTGTGTATATACAAATGTTGCAGCTGTCACTGTGGAGCAGAACACAAGCCTCACTTGAACTAAAGGGGTAATTGTAACTAACAACTCCAGTAATTGTAACTAACAAGCTGTTCTAGACTTTGGTCCCATGATTAGGGTGTGACCTGCTCTTACAGTCAACTAGTATAGCAGAGGTAACAAAGAGTCCTGTGGCACCTTAAAGACTAAAGTATTGAAGCATAAGCTTTCGTGGGCTAATACCCACTTTGTCAGTGCTTGCATCCAACAAAGTGGGTATTAGCCCACGAAAGCTTATGCTTCAATACTTTAGTCTTTAAGGTGCCACGGGACTCTGTTACCTTTGCTATTCCAGACTAACACGGCTACCTCTCAGATTCTAGTATATCACAATAACAGTTGTATGTTTAACTACCTGGAGTGTGGGTGCAATCAAGTTTACAGATATCTAAGTGCACATGCAGTTGCACCACAAAACTGGAGGCTGGTTTTGTGGCTCCTTTTAAAAACCCAGGCCTTAGAATTGCCCCAGTTTGTAACAGGCTGTAACAGTTTTCTAAAGTAATCCCCTCTATATGGTTATCTACTGTGGCCTTAATTGAAAGGCTGGTTTTATGTGACTGATTGCTTGAGAACAGCTGACACTCATAAAAAGAAACACTGAAGATCTTGTTAATGACTTGTTGTCATTTTTTCCCCTTTGGATCTGGGGCTGGGGAAAATAAACAGTTACTTGGTTCTAGACAGAAGGGCCCAGCAGCCTTCCCCAGATTGCTGATGCCAAAGTGAAATTGATTAATTGGAACGCATTACACTGGGAAAAAAACCCTGCACATTTACACCGCGGCTGCATTCGGAAATCCACGGAGAATGAAATATAACATATCTGGAAGGGAATGGCAAAGCGGCAGAAATGACTTTGCCCAGCACAGCTCTCTTGTCAATTATTTACAGGATCTAACTCTGCTCAGGTCTACATAGTGCTTGTCATGCCAATGGTGGCACAGATACACTAGGGCTCCCAAGACGGCTGATGTGGCTAGAGCTGAGCCAGTGTTCGTGATGGTGGGAAGATATTGAAAGAGATCTCTGGTGTGGATGAGGTCTAAAAGAGTGTCCCTGGAGTAACAAAATTGCATTAAAAGGAGCTGATTAGCTTATTTGCTGACCATCTGATATTATTCCTTGGAGATACTGGGGCAGATTTCACTTCCACTAGTGCCCTTCACATTGCTCTGCCAGTGTAAGTTGCCTTAAAGTAGGTATAAATGTAATTCAATTCCCAGGCCCCTTTACATTGCCAGAGTGGTGTAAGTTAAGGGACGTTCGTGTAAATGAGTCTGAAATCATTTTCTCACAAGGATGTAACAGGAATTTGTACGATCTCTGGGACAAATTCAGAGGTGTAAGCCGGTGTAACTCAGCACTACTCCAGTGTCACACTCAGACTTCACGAAGTCACACGTATGCCAAATGGGAGCTTTGCGATGGCTAAGCAGCTTCGGAGGGAACAGAAAAATGCTCAAGCTACAGTGATTTAGCTTCAATGAGACTCAGTTGGTCTCCAATCAGAATTAGAACCTATAAGTCACAGGGCGCTTTGCCCCCTTTGCCCTGCTCTGATGAGACAAAGGGGCTACCCAGCTGACCAAGTTACAATTAACATTATGTAATATTTGTATTCTAGTAATAGTAGAGGCCTCAACTTTGTTCAAGGCCCCACTACCTGTACATGCACAATCTCTGCCCTGAGGAGTTTTCAACTGAAATAGACGAGAGACAGGGCGGGAGAAAGGAAATATTATCTCTGTTTGCAGATGGGGAGCTAAAGCATAGTGAGGCTAAGAGAAGTGGAAGGAATCTTTAGGTGATATAAAGCCAGTATAGCTGGCTCTACATCTACACTATCCCTCAGTGCAGGGGGCATACCTGGTAGCGGAGTGAGGAGGAGGCAAGGCCAGAGTGTGCTGTGCTCCAGCACACTCTGGTCACCTTGTGGCTATTCATAGTCAGGTTATGGCATAGAACAGCGCTCCCGTACTGCTCTGAACTATGGCCCCCAGGCTCAGGGAGCTGTAACCTGGCTGCAGCTTCACCACCTGTACTATGCCCAACCAGACTGGGTACAGCAGAGGATTGAGCCAATCGTGTTTTAGGTTGGACATACGAGAAATCAGGGCCCTTGGATACTCCCATGCCATTTTACCTACACTTTTTAAAACATGCTTGGCCTAAAAGATTTGGTTTATCCAGTTACTTGTGAGAAACTGGAGCCTGGTGCAAAGTCGTTCACTACCAGGTGAGGTGGGAGCAGGGCCGGTGCCAGGGGGGTACTACGGGTACAGCTGTACCGGGCCCCGGACTTAAGGGGGGCCCCCTTAAGTCCGGCGCCCGGTACACAGATGTACCCGTAGTCGTCGTCCCTCCCCCCCCGCCCCCCCCCTTGTCACCGGGCCTGCTCCCGGAGCCTCAGTAGCGTGCCGCTGAGGCTCCGGAAGAGCAGGGAAAGGCGCCCAGGGAAAGGCGCCCAGGGGAAGGTGCTGGGAGAAGCTTCCCCCACTGGGAGCTCCTGGCCCTCTCCCGCTCTCCCATAGGCTCAGTTGCGAGCGCCTGAGCTCCCAGTGGGGAAGGCTGCTCCCAGCCCCTCCCCCTGCCTTCCCCGCTCTCCCAGAGCCTCAGCGTGCCGCGCGGGGCTGCACGCTCCACTGAGAGAGCAGTGCAGCCTGTTTAGTTCCCGCCTAGCCGCCAGCGTGGTAAGGGGGCCGGGGTCAGGCTGGGGGGTGCTTAAAGCACAGGGGGGCCCAAGGGCAGTCAGGGGGCTGTTGGATGGAGCTCTCGCACTCCTGCGGCTGGTCACAGCAGCGGCGTCTCCATCGCCAGCCGCAGGGTCTCGCGCGGGTCCGGGGGGGAAAGGGCGTGCGGGGGCCGGGGGGGGAGAGAGCAGCAAGGGCGGCTCGCGCCGCTCCCGGGCTCTTGCTCTCTCAGGCCGCGGCTCGCGCTCCCACAGGACCCCGCCAGGCACGAGAGCGCAGCGGAGGGCGAGCACCAGCAGCGAGCACCCAGGCGGTGGCAATGCTCGGAGGCTCGCACTGCCCCCAGACGCTGTCAGCTGTGGGGGGAGGGGAAGCGCCAGCTGGGCTGGGGGGGAAGCGCCGGCTGGGCTCGGGGGGGGGGGGCAAACGATCAGAGTAGGGGGCCCCAAAAATTTATGTCACTGGCCCTGGGTGGGAGTGGAGGACTGACACATGGGAAGTCATCAGGTGGCCTGAGCACAGCACTGACAGTCAGGAGACGGCCTCTGATGCTGATGTACTGTGTGACCTTGGTGCAAGTCACTTAACTTCTCTGAGCCTCACTTTCCATACTTGGGGAAACCTTCCCAATTCTCTAAAGCTCTTCCTTGAGATCTCTAGATGAAAAGCACCTAGAAATTTCCAAGTAGTGTTGTTTATATGTGCCGCCTTAAAATGCCATTGATCTAGGCCACCAACAACAAATGCATTTATTAGTATTCTTTATAAGCATTCCTGGGGCATTTATCACCATAGTACCTGAGATCCTATTTACTCCTTTGAGGAGTGAGAAATTTCTTGCAGTGTTGAAATAAGATTAACGTTTGGAGACGCACCAGTAAAAAGCCATAAAATTCAGATTTGAGGCTGACGCCTCCAGGGAAAATTGTCAGCGTGGTGGGTGAGAGTTTAGCTACATGACTCTCATAATGAACTGCTGGATACCTGTGCATTGGGCTGTAACCATATCCCCTCCTTTTTCAATGCAGAGCAGAGGATAAAGGGCAGGTTATAGACTTAACTAAGGACTTGTATGGTTTTGCATCATTTTTTGTCAGTCTCAACTGTTCCTTATTCTGGTATGAATAGATTATTCTACTACATTATTCTAATATGAAGAGAAAATTGCTGTGTAGGCATCTCCAGAGATAGAAGGCTTCTATTTCTTCCCACCTAAATGAGCAGCAGAAGTGTGAGTATAATGTACTACATGGGTCATCAGGAGGGATTGTCCGTGCTGCAACATAGACCTCTACCACTTAAGCACTAAGTAGGCTCTTACCCTCAAAGGAACTCACCACTAGTGGGGGATGTGACCTATAATTTGCCAGTGCATTGTATTCACTTTTCCAAGTACTGTATGTCCCATCCCTCTCATGACAGGACCGTGTTTAGGGAGGTAGATCTGTCTGCAAGTTCTCCCTCACTCATTGTCCAAACAAGGACAAATTCAAAGCAGTGATCTACAGGAGAAAGCCCTTGTGTCCCATTACCAGTTATCTGAGTCTATGTAGCTCTCTAGTTTCTTATAGAAACACAAACCTTATATATTTACATGCTAGATTGGAACAGCACCTGAGGAGCAATGCTATTCTCTTGGGTATAAAGAAGCATTCAGACAGTCATTTAAAAACATACTGTGTGCGCAGGTAAGAGCTGTTCCAGTCTATCCATTAAATCTGCATTCATACTTTAAACATGGGTTATTTACCCATTAAATGTGAACTGCTGGTGCTATCTTGGCTAAATAACTTGAGTTGAGGTGGCAACAGTGGTGAGTGTGGATATTGTTGAGTTTGCAAGCATAGCCACATGTCTGACTTCTGAATCTGGCAAGTCAAGGCTCTCATTGGATGTGAGCCTCGCTCGTTAACATCCTATCTCACTCTCGCGCACGTTCCTAAGATGCTCTCACTCATTTTGAGTAAATATATAAAGATTTAAAATATTTTTACTCAGGCGCTGCGACAGACAACAATACATCCAGGGGTTCAAACGTGGGGCTTAGAGCTTGGAAAGCCACTCTCCAAGCTTGTGTACTGTGGTAACCATAGAGACTACTGCACGGGTTCTATGTGTATGAGAGGAGGGTATGTGGGTGGGTGGGGGGATGTTTCTGTATGTGAATACCTGACAAAAGTTTTTTTAAAAAGAGTTCACCCAAAAAACAAGCTAGACTTGTTGGATAGTTCACGGTTTTGCTAAATGCAGTTCAAAATTTAAATCACACTGGACAAATCATGTCTTCAGGGATCTCCAGACATCCAGCTTTTGGTTCCAACCAGCAAATAATTGTTTTTATTAAAATCCACTGGTTTGCACTTCATATAGTATTCTCACGTGCCCTAGATTTTAGCATGAATTGGGACATTTAAGTGTTTCATGTGCAATATGAAGCAGTGTACATTTTAAAACAAACTCAGTGCGATTTGGATTAAAAACCTGGATTATTGGATGTTGCCAAGGTCTAAAGATGAGTCTCTGTTTTAAGCAATGATCTAAGACACCACCAGGAAAGCCTAACACTCTGATCTTGAATCTCTCTCTTTAGGGCTGTGAATCTCACTCTAAGGACAGCCAATCCTTAGCATCTCTGAGAAGTGAGAAGTTAAACTGATTTAAATTTCACTTAGACTCCCTTATCCTTCTACTTGTATCTATATACTGATATATAAATGAGGGTATGGTAGCCTAATCTGGAGCAACTAATATGCTGCTGATATAGAAATAAGGTTTAAGTTAAATGAGGGGTGACCTAAAACAGCCAATGGAGTCACTGGGTATTAACCCCTGCCATGGGACAGGGAACATTTGTAACTCTGAAGCGTGTCATATGATGTGACTAGGACCTGGAAATAAGGATCAGGCCCTTACTATGGCTTCAGAAGTAAGCTACCTCTTTAGGAATTGCCTGAATCGCTCAGTCTGGCAGAGAGCTTGGCAGACACCTGGAAGAGGTGGCTGTGGACCTTCCAGCCATCCTAGAAACAGGTAAAACAAAAGAAATCCTACCCACTGCTACATGGATGGATCCCAGAGGCAGTGGAGATCTTCCATGCACTCCAGTGGGCATATTCAAAGGCTGTAAAATGCTAGACAACGTTATACGAATATTTTGATCTACACAAGAGGATGACTTGGCATAGACAGCTTTTCTTTACGAGAAACCTGCTGCTGAACCCATTGACCATTGTGTTACAGACCTCCATAGTTACGGTATGTTATGCGAATTTGGAAGGCAACAGATGAACTAATTATAGACCCAGTCATTGCTGTAGTTGATCAGTTAAATAATAGTAAAAAACCAGTTGGAAGAAGAAATGTTTAACTCAGGGGGAATGAAAGGGAACTTTCCAGGTTACTGACATACCTTGGTTGTTTAGTGTTTCAACCTACAGTTTAAGGACACCTGCAATTGACATTGCAATGATTTCTCAGCGTATAAACTGATGTTAAAATAAACCTGCCATTAAGATTTGCATGAACCAAATTAAAACTTGGCATTGGTTGCATATGTTATATAACTGATGTCAACTTACTTGAAATTGTGCCTTGTGCACATTTTACCTAGGGCCTGATTTTCAGAGGGATCGAGCAACCACAGTTCCCACTGAAGACCGCCCCATGCATATGCTCATTACCTGGGACAGGGGATCTCGACCTGGGGGTCGTAACCAGGTCATGACCACTCTGCCCTTTCCGTAGTGCTAAACTGAAGGGACTAGATTGTGGCTAAATGGAAGGGGTATTCAGTGGGGCCAGTCTTCGTATACAAAAGAGTTGAGAGGCATTAATCTAGGAGATATCATATGAGTGTACGGTTACACATGCTGCTATGAAAATATGCTAATGAGTGTGAATATAATATAATTGGAATATGCTTCATGCAAAGGGTCTCTTGTAAGGTATCATTACAAAGCTTATAATCTACTGAGTATGGTCATCCTATTTGTATAAATGTATCACTCTTGTATCTGAAACTAGAAATATGAAATATAACTCTGAGGTGCAATTGCAGTTATGCAAAGTGTGGGCCATTAATGGTGGCTTGAAATCTTCATGGCTCCTATTTAACTGAGGCAATTGGTTGTAAATGGCTCTGTTTACTTGGAAGTCTTCCTATATACCTGTGTGCAGGCAAGTGGGTAATGAAGTCTTACAGTGACCTGTGATCATGTCACCTGAACGGGAATCCATCTTTAACCTGGTGCTTTTCCAGAGAGAGAGAGAGAGAGAGAGAGAGAGAATTCCTGCCTTGTGCAAAAGATATATGAGAGGGTAGAACAGAACAAAGGGGACTGGAGTCATGAGAAATCCCCTACCTACCACCTGAACTGGAACAAGGACTGTACCAGGGAAAGGATTGGGCCCATATTAGGAAAGTGTCCAGTCTGTGAAAGAAGCATATTAAAACTTTTCTCTGTATTAGGCCTAGACTTGCATGTTTTGTTTTATTGGTAATTAGTGTAACAGCCCATGTACACGGGCCAAAGTGCTTAATGCTGTTTGTCCGGGCCGTTTCTACGGCTCATGGCAGCGCACGTGTGGTGGCCATTTTGTTTCACCGAACTACAACTCCCAGCAGGCTGTTTGTCCGGGCCGTCTCTACTGCGCATGGCAGCTTCAGACAAACATCCTCTGGCCTTTTATTATATAGGATTTACTTTGTTCTGTCATTACTTGGAATCACTTAAAGCCTACTTTTTTATTTAATAAAATCACTTATTGATACCTGGATACACTGATCCACGTGACAAGTAGTAAAAACTTATTTTTAATCACTAAAATAGGTAATATGGCTGAATATATGCAAGGAGCAGATCTCGTGAGTGAGATGGTGAGATGCTGAGATGGTGCCATGTTACTGGATGCACTTCAGATCAGAAGTGCACTTCACAAAGTTTACAAAGATGCACATTTACTACACAGTTAAAGAGGAAAGGATTCTGTAAAAATGTACTAGCCATTCTGGACAATACTGAAAGTATATAGTCAGATACAGCAAAACCATGCCAATATTCAGTGGGAGGGAGATGATTCGCCACAGACTGAATGATGATAATCAGTAGAGCTGATGAGGAAAGAGTTGAACTTGAGGATAAGGGGTCATTTTAGTGGCTTAATAATAAATAGCTGCATCTACTTTTAATTTTTAATTTTTAACTACCCTGCATAGTCATTAGTTATTATTGCCACTACTAAACCACCCTGAACACGCCTGATCCCATCTGATCTCAGAAGCTAAGCAGGGTTGGGCCTGGCTAGTACTTGGATGGGAGACCTCCTGGGAATACCAGGTGCTGTAGGCGTAACACCTGGCAGTAGGTATAAAATGCCTCCAACGACAGATGGAATGACGCATCGGTTGGAGTATACCCCAGTCGTATCACTGGTTGTGTCTAGTCTAAGCGGACCCTGCCATAGTGTGGGAATAACGCTAGGAAAAACACACTTCTTAATACCTGGAGGGAGAAGGGGGAAAACAGCTGTGCATATATCTCTATCAGTGCTATAGAAGGTGAACAATTTGAGTTTAGTTTATACAGGGTAAAACAGATTTTGGGAGGGTTTGGACCCCATTGAGAGCTGGGTATCTGAGTGCTGGAGACAGGAGCACTTAACTGTTTTCAGGACGTGGTTCAGACTTGGAACTCTTTGCGGCAGGCAAGCATGTCTAGCTCAAACAAGGCACGGTACTGAAGTCCCAAGATGGCAGGGAAAACGGGCTCTGTGGTAATCTAGGCTGATCAGCTGGCAGTCCCAAAGGGGTTTCTGTGATCCAACCTGTCACAGCATGGCTAGGGGACTAGCCTCAGACTCAGAGTTGGTTTCTAGTCCTTACTCTGCTACTACATGACTTGAGACAACATGCTTTTCTGTTCAGTGACTCAGTTTCCCCACCTGTAAAATGGGAATAATGATTGCATCCCTGTGTAAGGAGCTTTGCAATGTATGGAGGAAAAGTGCTGCATTGTCAAATGATCTTATTATTGTATAGTGCCGTGTACACATGTGGAACCATGTAAATAAAATAAATTACATCCTTGAGATCACCGATAAGTGAACATAAATCACTAGTTCAGCTACCTATAAAAACTTTTTAAAGCTTACATTTTATCAAGTGAAAAAAGCTCTTAGAGTATTTCATGTGATTATTTTTTTCTGTACAACGTGAACATAGCACAACAAAAATGTTCTAGCTTTTAATGAAATTTAACTGAAAGATTATTTACAATTTTATTGTGAATAAAAAGAAAAGGGTGAAGTCTAGTGTGTTTTAGTAACTTCCTATTAATATAGTGTGTTTAAAATCCTGCGCACACCAAAAAAATCTAAAAATCCTTCCCCTGCAGGGGGATGGACAGGATGAGAGACAGGAAAGATGGGTTGGTGGTATAGGCCTGGGAGGTGGGGGTTCTGGAAATGTTACCACCTTCCTGTTTGATCTTCAGTAAATCACTTCCCTCTCTTCACCCACCTGTAAAAGTCAGTAATACTTACCTGCCTCAGACCAGTGTTGAGAAGTTTAATAAGTCACTGATTTCTGTAAATTGCTTTTGAAATGCAAAGTAGGATATTGTTACCATAATGATTTAGAATATAGTAGTTCTTCCTTTCTACCTACCATGGCCCTACATGTCTTTTCCAGAAGTATCAACCTTTATGTTTTGTTGTTAAAAAGCAATTGGTGTGTACTGGGAAAAGCAGTTACCCAGGAATTGTGACATCAATAAATTCTAACTGTAGTGGATGTAGTTGTAGAGCTGCTATGCTTTTGTTTTCTTTGTTCTGCGCCTCATTAAGTCTAGAAGTTTGCTGTTTTTTGGAGGCAGCTACCATTTTATGTTCAGTTCAGCTGCAGCGCGTTGTAGAGGAGAGGCACATGCTGTGCTCTTCCATTGAGTTTTTGTATTTTGCTCATTTCTTATGTTCTTTTTAGCTGTAGTAGTATTAATTAATTGATAGTCCTGGCTGAAAATAGAAGGATATTTATGGAAAAATGCAGCAATAATGTGCCTCTTTCTCTTCTGTATTTTCTTTCTAATTTTTTTTTTAGAAGGCAGAGCAGTTTGCCTGCTAATTCATTTAAGGCTGCTCTTGTGAGCCTGCTCAAAGCTCCACCAGAATTGGCAATCCTGAAAACATACCATTTGGAGGGTGAATGGAGAGATTCCAGTGAGGCAAGAGAGGGGCCAAGTTTGCACATGGAAATATGACAAGGGAGATCTCAGCTGTGGTTAATATCCTGATCACTTGGAGGGAAATTAGGGCAGAAGTCCAACAGCACAAGGTTTATGATGGGCGTGCTTACGTAGCACACAGCCTTCACACAGCTTGGATTCAGCCCTCCGGACCTGATCCTGCAATGTGCGAAGTATCTTCGGAGAAGTACACAACACCCTCCGTTCCCACTGAATTTGCACATTTCAAAGACACTTAGCCTTGTGCAGAATCAGGATCTATATTCCTGATTAATAATGTGTGTGCATTTATATAAATTCTGTCTGGCTTTGCAGCATGTTGCCTTCATTAAGTACTACTCAATAGCTCTGGTTTCTGGATAGTTTCTCTGCAGGATCTTTCCCCCCCTGCTTGCTCCAGGCTGTGATGATTGATTCATACAGCACAGAGCTGTGCTTTGCAAGGTCAGCATTAGCAGCATTATTACCATGTGCATAGTTTGTAATTCTAACAAACTTTACTTACACATTGAGTGCAAGGGGATGCGGTGTCTGCTAATTGGAAATCTCCAGGTATCTTTCTCTTAATGTATTATTAAAAAGGAAACACTCTTTCTTCTTAGAGGCTGGAGCCAGATCATATTTGCATTGTGTATCCATACCAGCTTACAGTCGGTGAAGTCGATTCATTAATGATGACTGAGTAGGTTTTGTACAACTGGAGGCACAGTTAACATCCTCTCTCCCCAGAAAAAGCCTTTCTTAATGCATGGCTAAGGAAGAGAATTTATATTGCTTTGTAAAACAGTGTGGGGCCCTTTGAAAGGAAAGGGCTCTAGAAATATACAATAAGGGGCCTCAGTCCTCCCAGGTTAAAGTTCACTCCAAGTCCTATAGAGAGCCAGCAACAGGCATATGCACCACACAAGCCCACTTCAGCCCACAGGGGGTTTAACTAGTCCACAGGCTTTGTGCTGCCTCTCAGCACAGGGAGGCATTCCTTCCCCCCAGTGAAGTAAGTGATAGTTTTGCCATCCCCTTCAATGGAAGCAGAGTTGATTCAATTATGTTCTGCCCCACTGTGAGACAGAAGTGAGACACTGAGATGGTGTTTGTGCTCCCCTCTCCGGGAAGAGTCTATGATTTATAGAGTGGGTGAATAAAAAACATAAGTTCCCCTCCACCATTAATTTACCACTTGATGTGGCCCAGTAGGTCTAATGGCTATGTCCCTGTAGTTGGTTAGGCATGAGGATGACCAGACGTCCCAATATTAGGGGCTTTGTCTTGCATACACGACTATACCGTCCCCCACCTCAGGAAAAAATGTGTCCCAATTTGCTATCTGGTCACTCCAGGAGTGAGGCAAACTCTTTAGCAAGGGGAACACTAAGGCAAATGTTCCTAGCTATGACAAGACCATTTGCTTAGACTTCCCACAGGGGACAAAGGAGGGTCTCAGCAGGGGCCTTCTCAGTGATGTGTATATACATAGGACTAAACATTTCTCTATTTGTAAACGCTCTATAATATCCTTGTTCAGAAAAGGAAAGAAAAATAGAAGTGACAGGGTTCAAAGAAAGAGATGGAAACTAGACCAAGAAACAAAGAGTGAAACAGGGCTGTGGGTCAGAGGGGAAAGAAAGTCAGAAAAGGAGGATGAGTCAGTCAGGATGTGAGGTCAAGCCTAAAGCTCAATCCTATGGAAAGCTGAAGTAGCTCTACTGTATGTAGTAGGTAAATACAAAGGGAAATAGGAAGTGGAAAAAAGACTCATCTGGGAAAGAGAAAAATATTTCCAATCTGTTTAGTAGAGGATTAAAATTTTTCGGGTTTTTGTTATAGAAAAATGTGTGTTTTAGTTGAAATTGGTTCAGACAAAATTTTGATTTTTCTGATTAGGAGAATCAAAACAGTGTCATTTTGGTTTAAATTTCATTTTGAAATGAAAAAAACCCCATCACTTCAGCCCATTGAATTGTTCCAGTCAAAAAGTGACACGATTTTCCGTTTCGACCGTTCCAATGCAAAACTTTTCAGAATTTTCCATTCTGAATGATTTTCAGTATTCTGACTTTTCATTGTAATTTGAAATGGAAAATGTCAAATTTCTAGTTAAAGGAACATGCCATTTTTGGAATGGCTATACAATTCAGTAAAAGCAGAGAACTGGCAGCTCTGTACATTAGTGAGGCACAAGATTACTTCTGAGTGAGGGAGAAAGACATCGCTACTCAAGAGGATAATTTTGATACTCATACCAGTGCGTCTGTACCTGAGGAGTGTAGGAAGTGCAGGTAGGACTGAGCTGAGATATTGGAGAAAAAACCCCATAGCTCTGTTTTCAGCCTGTAGATTTTGCTCTGGTTTTACAGTGATCTATTAAGTGTTTTCTTGTTCACATAAATTATCATAATGCTTTGAACTCTTAGTACCTTTCATGTGAGGTTCTCAAAGCATTTTGCAAATGCTGATTGATTCAATGGCACAGCTCCCTGTCAGGTTCTGTAAGGACCAAATCCAAAGCTCACTGAAGAAACTGAAAGATTCCTAGTATTATTAATAATTTTGTATTACTACGGCACCTAAGAGCCCTTCCTCTAGGGGCTTGCAGTTGAATAAGCTTTGACTTTGATGGGCTTCAGATCAGGCCCTAAATGAATATAGTTATCCTCATTGTACAGCTGGGGATACTGAGAGGTTAGGTGACTTATCCAAGGTCACATAGCCCTAGATTCTGCAGTGAATTCTGTTCAGACACAGGGGTCATTGCAGGCCCAAGCTCCTAGTGAGTCATTGCCAAAACGCTAAGCAGAACCCAAGGCTCCAAACCCTGGTCTCCTTATGTTAGCACTGGACCGTGCTCCCTCTCTGAACCCAAGCTAAAGAATAGGCAGCAGGTGATAGAGGCCTCATGAAGTGCCTGATTCTACTCCCTTTGGAGTCTGTGGGAATTTGGCTAATGATTTCAGCGGGAGCAGATCTAATCAAAAACTCATAATTCCTTGGTACCCGTGTGAATGCTAAACAGGAGAGGCAGGTGCTGGTATTCCAATGGCAGAGTATGCTAACAGACTCCGCTTGTAGACTTTCCTAGGCTTGTCCCCTGTGGTCTACATCCTTACTCATCACAGCTGTTCTGGAGATCGCACAGGCAAAGTAATTATGTAGATTTCTTTGTTTCCTCATTTTAAACCATCCAAGAATTGATCATTCTTATAAAAGTGATTGCTTGGTAGGGGACAGAAATGGAGCAGCATATCACGCTGATTGGGCACACCTCATTAGGTCAATGACAGCCTTTGGCTGGCCTCTCTACAAAGGATAATTTTGTACTGACAACAGTGTTGTCTTGTCACTTACCAGTCAACAGTGGTATCAACAACAAGATCAGTGAAATAAACAAGGAGGAAGGAAGAGGAGGAAAAAGAGCTTAGACACAAGCTGTGTAGGAATTAAGAAACATACCCACAGAGCTGGTTTTTAATTTTATTATGGGCCAAGGATGGCAATTTTCTATCTTAAGTAACAAATGACTGAGCAAAGCATTATGAAGTACTACTTAATGAAATGGAGGCAGACCACAAATGCCTTTTGTGCAGTCTGAAGACAGAGTTCAGTGGAAAAGCCAGAGACTGATACCTCTCTCCTTTTCTATGTGCCCATGGTGAATGTTTGTTTTTTTCCCACTATAAAGCTTATGATGGGGTCCTCTTGTTGACTTCAGCAGGAGCTGAGGGTGCCTACCATTTAGTTGGGAAGGGCTTTAACTCTCCTCTTTCTGAAGATAAGTTTGGTTGGCAATGATTGTCAGTGAACAACAGAAGTTGGGACCTATAAAGATAGTATCAGAGGGGTAGCCGTGTTAGTCTGGATCTGAAAGTGACAAAGAGTCTTGTAGCACCTTATAGACTTAGGGTATGTCTTCACTACAGGACTAGGTCGATTTCCCTTAATTCGATTTTCTAAATTCGATTTTAGAAAATCGAATCAGTGTGTCCCCACCAGGACAGCAGGTCGACAGTGGTCGACACTGTCTGTCCTTAAACTTTTGCAGGGGTCGACATAGCCCGCATTGCACTTTGGGTAGGTAGGCCACA
Source organism: Sternotherus odoratus (assembly GCA_032164245.1). Lineage (NCBI taxonomy): Eukaryota > Metazoa > Chordata > Testudines > Kinosternidae > Sternotherus > Sternotherus odoratus. The sequence goes on from JAVMKO010000003.1 coordinate 123,482,203, forward strand.
GTGCAATGCGTGCCAGACCTCCCTCCTCCCAAGCAGCCCCGTGGACCCCCCCACCCGCCTGAACAGCCCCCCCGCCAGACCCCCCCCGCCCGCCCGAGGGGGGGTGAGCCGGCGTGGAGCTGCTTGAGCGAGCGGGTCAGCTGCCTAGTCAATTTCACCTGAAATTGACCAAGCAGCTGACCTGCTCGCTCAAGCAGCCCCGTGGCCCCCCCCGCCCACCTGAACAGCCCCCCCGCCGGACCTCCCCCCGCCCACCCGAGGGCGGGGAGCCAGCGTGGGGCTGCTTGAGCGAGCGGGTCAGCTGCCTAGTCAATTTCACCTGAAATTGACCAAGCAGCTGACCCGCTTGCTCAAGCAGCCCCGCCGCGGCTTCCCCCCCCCCTTGGGCGGGTGGGGAGGGTCAGGCGGGGGGGCTGTTCAGGTGGGCGGGGGGGCGCGGGGCTGCTCGGAGGTCGGAGGCTTAACTTCAGATGCCTCTTCACTTACTCACAGTAGACATAGAGAAGTCGATTTTAGCCTTACTTCTCTTGTCAGGCAGGAGTTACAAATTCGATTTTGAGGGCCCTTTAAATAGACTTTAGGGCATGTATGTGAAGACAGGTACACGTTTAATTTGACCTAACCTCGTTAAGGTCGAATTAAAGTGGTAGTGAAGACATGCCCTTAGATAAGATAATAGACTAGATGGGCAATTGTCCTGATCTGGTAAGATGATTCCTGTGTTTCTTAAATATTTCATTTGAATTCACTTAACGAATACATTTTACGGGTTTTGGTAAGTGCCCATAGTCATTCAGTCTGGGTGTCCCATTTATGTTTAATATCGTAGTTTGTTGCAACATAAAGGGGAATCTTAGAAAAACTTAATTGTTTCATTGGTAAGTACAGGTGCCAATAGAGACAAACTCCAAAAATATTTGGATCCATATTTCCAGTATATGGCGCCATGCTAAGACTTTGGAACCAGAGGACAGAACTTTCTCCAACACTTAGTATTGTTGGTTTTTTGTGTTGTGCAATGCCTAGGAGACTCCGTCATGGACAAAATTCCCATTATGCTAGGTGCTGTACAAATTCAGAACACAAGACCGTAGTCACCCTGTCATGAGTGTGAAGTGCCTTGGAGTGCTGTTTTACCTGTTGGGGGTTAACTGAGAGGGGGGTGACGTCAAAGTAGCCCACCTGGAGGAGAAACCAGGAAGTCAGTTCAGTTTGTCCCAGAGCTTTTGGGCTAGCTCGACCTCTTTTCCAGCTATGGAAGCCCTTCTCCCCTCTCCTAGCTTGGGAGAGATGGAGCACCTTTCTATTTCTAAGATTAGACTAAATATGAGTAGCATATTGAGTTCATAAGTTTGTACCTGATTTAGAGTGTCACTAACCTTCCAGGGGGTAAAATCTTGAGGGAGGGATTAGAAAGCTCTATATCTGTGAAGTTGTATTAAGTGTAAGTTGTGCTCTTTTCTTTCTTAAACCTTTTTTGTGATAAGAAGCATTTGGTTATTCCCTTAAAGTTCTCTCTGCTTTCAGGCTGGAAAGGGAGGGGGGAAGGGGAGCAGTGCCTAAGTGTCCTGATCTCTCAGGGAGAGGGAAGGGGAGTTTGGGGACTTCGTGTGCCCCCTCCAGGGTCTTGGAGATTCACATGAATGGTGGCAGCGTGGTCCCCATTTCCCAACTGGTAGAGTGTGGGTTTTGGGGGGGGTGGATGGAAAAGACTTAACTTAGGCTGGGGAAGCAGTTTATAGTTAAGGGGCCATAGGAGAGACCCCTTCTGTTACCCCAGTGTTTAAAGAGGGGGGAGGTTTCCTCTTCACACACCCCAAAGAGCATACATTTGAAGAAAACACCGAAGGCTTGTCTACACACACAACTTGCACCAATTTAACTGAAATGGATAATTTGGTAATCAAGTATGTATAGACCAGTGCATACACACACACAGTTTTACAGTAAATTTTACACCATAAAACAATTAAATGACATATTACAATAATGTACCTGTCAAAAAAGATACTACATGGCTATTGTTCTTTTAAAGGAAGTATAAGATTAACATTGGTTAAAAACTGTTAACTTCTTTTAGTGGGAAATGAAAAAAAAAATCTCATTGTTTCAAAAATTCCCACTAAAATTTTAGGCATTTTGATACAAATCAAAACAAAACAAAATCCTGGTTTTAGTTTTAAAAAAGGGGTTTTGAAAACCAAAACCTGAAATTTTGTTACCAAACCCCAAAAACCTTTACAGTAAAATATCAGGTTTTGATTTCCATTCTTTTGTCAAAAAAGTGGGAAATTTTTCCTGGGGAAAAAAGAATGAAACAAAAACATTTCAACCACCTCTGTGTATGCTATTTGCAAACTGGGGGCCAGATCCTCTGCTAGTGCATAGTTGTGTACCTCCTTTGGCTTTAATTGTGTTGTATTGATTTACACGAGGGGAGGATCTGGTTCTATCAGCCTTAACAATACTTACCTTTATGGGTGGGGTCTGAGCCTGCATACGCACACACCAAAAAAGTAAAGGAGAAAAAAGGGGATGATATTTGGAGGACAAAGAGGGTTGTATACGGATGTCATTATAATTAAAGCTGGCTGAAAAATAGACCTTTCTGTTTAGTTTGAAATGGAAAATACATAGTTTTGGGTCGGAATGAAAATGTTGAGTGCATTGAAAATTCAGAAAAGTAGTTTCAAGTCAAATGAAATATTTTGTTTCAACAGTAGTCAAGTGCTTTGTTTTGATTTTCAGCTTTTTTAAAAAATGATTTTTTAAAAATAATGGAAATTGTTTCTAAATTAAAAAAATTATTTAGAAAATATCAAAACAGGCTGTTTGGAAGCTTTTGACTTTTTTTTTTTTTTACTTTTTTCAAAATGAAAATTTGGCTAATTGATGCACAGCCACAAATAATTTAAATGACACTAAATCTGCATCTTTTTTGGAGGAAAAAATTGGTGCTAAAATTTCACCCACTCTAATTATGACGTGTATAAACATTTTGCCCTCTGGTGCATCAGAGTAAATCTGGAATATCTCCATTATCCTCAGCTATTTCACATTTTTAAAGCAGTTTAAGCAAGATTAGGATCTGGTCTCATAAATGTTGCTTGAAACTATGCAAATGTTTAACCCTGTTTACATCATGGTTGTGATATGTTTAAAATCTACTTTTGTATATAATCCTAAAGAGAGAATATTTCTTCTGTCCTTTGTGACACTTCAGAGCCTTTTTATTCTCGATATTCTTCCCAGTGTTCCCTTTTTTTTATGCTCATTTCTCCAGACTTGCCCAAGGTCTTGCTTACATCAGCATCTGCATGAGCGTGTCCCCCCCCCCCCCCCCCCCGGCTTCTCTCCATCTGTGTACTGTATGTGTGCGCTCGTGTAGGACTGGATTTTTTCCCCACATTGCCCCATTGATTTCAACACAAACTGTGGATTGTAGTGTCTCTGGCAATCAGGCCTATATTGTGTGTGTCAAAGTTCAGCTAACCTTGCTCAGTCCTTATCGATTGTTAACCCTTCACTCACTAATGAAATGCAGCCACCTCTGTGATGTTACTAGCAATAGGGCTATAGGGCACCAAGGCAGAAGAAGACTGCTGCAACTGAAGCTTATAGGGGAATTTAGGTAGAGAGGTGTGGGTGGGTGTGTACACCCACAAAGACACACCCTTATAAATCAAAGCCTTTAGGAAAGCAAAACTGATTGTTATAGCTCGATCCTGCACACATTTGGTGTGGAGTGCTATGTATACAGGTGTAAGGTAGAAAGGAGTGAGCAGGATGGAGAGTACATGGTATCCCACTCTTGTATTAACACAGGAGCCTTTCCTGCTACTAAGCAAGCATCAAGGAAAGGAAAGAGGCAGCAAGTAGCTGTGTGCTTTTAAGTCCTTCTCTGTGCCAGTCCTATCCTTTTGTGTGTGTAAGGGAGTGGGAATCTAAGATGTACGGCTGCTGAATCTAGCTGCCTACACTAGCGCTAGGGTTGCCAGCTTTCTAATTGCACAAAACTGAATATCCATGTCCTGCCCACTGCTCCACTCTTTCTCCGAGGCTCCATCCCCACTTAGCCCATCCCACTCTCACTCGTTTTCCCCCATCCTGGGGCAGGGGGGTTGGGTACTGTCATAAGTGTAAAGTGCTGGAGAGTGTTATTCTGCCTGTATGGGGTTAATGTTACCTGAGAGGGAGTGACGTAAGAGCCCCAGACCACAAGGCAGAGAGGAGGGAGTTTTAAGTTTGTTTCCTGTCGTTCCAGCGTTGGCAAGAGACCCAGTTTTCGCCTCTAGCTATGGAGGAAGAAAACTTCTACTTTCCTTCCTATATTCATAAGTAGCTGTGCTGTGAGTAATATGTTGATTTCCATAAGTTTCTGTACCTATTTAGAGTGTCGCTAACCTTTTCAGAGGGGAAGTTAGGGAATTCTAGATTGTGAACTTGTATTGTAAGTGTCTGCTGTATTCTCTTTTCTTTATTAAATCTTTTTAGTTATAAAAAGTGTTTGGTTCTTCTCATAAAGGAATCCTAGCTTTGGATTTAACCCAGTTCCCAGGTACTGGGAAGTCTGTGTGTCTAAGAGGAAGGCTCACCGTGTGAAAGCCTCAGGGCGGTTTCTCATCTCTCTCGGTAACAAACGGGAGGGGGAAGGGGGAAGGGAAGCAGCCTCTGAGTGTCCCGGCTCTCAGGAGAGAGGGAAGGAGTTTCGGGGAGTCTGGGTGCCCCCCTCCAGGGTTTTGGAGATGCACCCGGATGGTGGCAGCGATACCCCAATTTCGCAGCTGGTAGAGTGTGGGGCTTGGGGGTGTAAAGACTTAACTTAGGCTGGGAAGCAGCTTGTAATTATTTGGTCTGGCATAGAAGAGAAACCTCTCTGTACCCCAGGTTCAGAGAGAGGGAATAGACACACTTACAGGTACAGAAGGGGTTGAGGGCTATGGCTGGGCATGCACGCTCTTGGGGGGCAGAAATGAAAGGTTTAGGTGTGGGTGGGTTGAGGTGTGGAATCCAGCTGCGGGCATGGGAGGGGGCTCAGGGCTTGGGCAGGGGAGGGAGTTCATGGTGTGGGCTCTGGCTTGGTGGCGCTTACCTTAGGTGGCTCCCAGAAGTGTCTGGCACGTCCGGCTCCTAGGTGGAGGGGTCGGGGAGGGGGGGGGAGGGTTGTACGTTGCCCACGCCCACAGGCACCACCCCCACAGCTCCCATTGGCCGGGGTTCCTAATGGAAGCTGTAGAGATGGTGCTCGGGGCAGAGATAGTGCACAGAGCCCCCGGCCACCCCTGCACCTGGGAGCTGGGCATGCCAGACAGGGAGTCTGCTAGCCCTGCAGCAATCAGACTTTTAACAGCCCAGTCAGTAGTGCTGACCGGAGCTGCCAGGGTCCCTTTTCGATTGGATGTTCCGGTTGAAAACTGGATATCTGGCAAACCTAACTAGTGCTTATCCTTTTGTGTGCCCACGTGGTGCCCCCCCCCCCCCCAACTGCTCTGGCACTGTGCACCATCCAAGGGCTGTCAGGAGCAAGGCCTTCCCATGAAGTGGTTGTACCAATCCAAGTGAGATCATGGAGATGTCTTTCCTCTGCTCTTAGCGGCTCTCCTCATTGCTTGAGTTTTCCCAGCATGTGAGGAGGGCACTCTCTAAGCTACCTTTCATAAGGAGTAAACCGATGTCACACAAACATCAAGGAGGGCTTGGCTCTCGTCATGTCTCTAATCCTGGCTAATTCACACCAGATGGCTCCAAAACATGTACTGGTGGGGACAAGCCAACATCCTCCTATGCCAGCCTGTCTGTCCTTGGAAGGGGAAGGGGGGGGGGCAGAGGCTAAAGCAAGCTGTTCCCATTCACAGGAGCCTGAAGGCCCTTTTCAACTGGCGTGTCTCATCACATTACTTATAATCTCCTTGAAGAGGTTAGTTAACCTTAAACCTTTTTCTGTCCCATAAAATCCTGTCTCCTTAGCACGGAAGGCAAGATGCTATCCAGTTAATGGCTTAGAACATAGAAATACGAGGGATGCCACACTGGTGCAGAACAAAGGTACACTCTATTATACTAAGCCAAGAGGTGAGGTCTAACAGGCAGTGGAAAAGGATGGGAACACATCACTTAACATTGGACTGGACAGAGTGCTAGAGAATGAACTATGGGGGTACCACCCTGCGCTGTCCTAGCGATAGACTATGTGATCTAGCAGATTTTTAAATTTCCAATTTCATAGATTTCAAGGCCAGAAGGGACCATGGTGCTCATCCAGTATGACCTACCTAACACAGGTCCTAGAACTGCTCCTCCCCCACAAATTCCTAGGGCAGATCTTTTCAAGAGAAAAATCCAATCTTGATTTTTAAAATTGACAGTGATGGTGAATCCACCATGACATTTGTTAAATGGTTCCAATGGTTAATTACTCTCACTGGAAAGAAAGCAAAACATTTTAACAATCTGAATTTGTCCAGCAACTTCCAGCCATTGGAGCATGTTACGTTTGTATCTGCTTGATGATTCTATGGCCTTTCTCCAACCCTGCCAAATGCTGCACAAGACTGCAGGCCAGTAGGATGCCTCTGACAATGTAATGCACTACTCCGAAAAGGGGAGAAGGGATGTGATTTCTTCCTGGCCCAAACTAATGAACAAAACAGCCAACCTCAAGTATTCAAATTTCATGAATCCACTACTTCTCCCCTCCCCCAGATAATGAGAGATTAAAACTAAGTGTGGGTTTTTTTTTTTATTTGCCTTCTGGTTCCAGAGCCGTTGTCTTGAGTTTCTCCCCACAACCAAGAGGGCTAGAGACTTACCTGATTGATTTTTTTACAATGAAGTTGTCATTGTCACAATAACATGACTCCGGGAGCTAAGGTTTTAAAAAAGACCTCAAATATAGCAAGACCTGCACTAGAGTCACTGGAGTTGGCAATATTAGGATCTTTATGTCCTGTAGCAGAAGAACTGACAGTCCTTTGAATTTTTATATTAGCAAGAATCGCTGTAGAGGTTATCAATTTTCCATAAATGTTTAATCCTTTCACTGAGATAGTTTCAAGTGGCTGTTGGCCCTGATGTTCTAGTTTGTTTTGTTCTTTTCGGCTGGATATGAGTCAGTGTGCCCTTGCTGCCAAGAAGGCTAACGGCATTTTGGGCTGTATAGGTAGGGGCATTTCCAGCAGATCTAGGGATGTTATCGTTCCCCTCTATTCGGCATTGGTGAGGCCTCATCTGGAGTACTGTGTCCAGTTTTGGGCCTCACACTACAAGAAGGATGTGGAAAAAATTGGAAAGAGTCCAGCAGAGGGCAACAAAAATGATTAGGGGCCTGGAGCGTATGACTTATGAGGAGAGGCTGAGGGAACTGGATTTGTTCAGTCTACAGAAGAGAAGATGGGGGGGGGGGGGGATTTGATAGCTGCTTTCAACTACCTGAGAGGGGGTTCCAAAAGGAATGAATCTAGACTGTTCTCAGTGGTAGTAGATGACTGAACAAGGAGTAAGGGTCCTAAGTTGCATATAGGGAGGTTTAGGTTGGATATTAGGAAAAACTTTTTCACTAGGAGGGGAGTGAAGCACTGGAATGGGTTCCCTAGGGAGGTGGTGGAATCTCCATCCTTAGAGGTTTTTAAGGTCAGGCTTGACAAAGCCCTGGCTGGGATGATTTAGTTGGGGGTTGGTCGTGCTTTGATCGGGGGGTTGGACTAGATGACCTCCAGAGGTCCCTTCCAACCCTAATATTCTATGATACTTGTATTTGACCCATTTCCCAGCTATTTGAACACCTAGTAAAGTTAAAATAAAAATGTACAAGGTGACTTACATCAGTAGTAAGGAAAGCATGTCGCTCTCTTCTCTGATAGTTTTTGATCATTTAACCGGTGTTTGTGTGTGCTAGTCATGAGAGGCGGATGAAACCCACCCCCCCCTTTTGGGAAGGCTAGTCCATGGACCCTGCTCCTTCTGCCCAAAGCCCTGCCTCTCCCCCGCTTGCCCAACAGAGGCCTGAGCTCCCCCTCCCCCATTGCTGGAGAAGCCCCGGCTGAACTACCCTGGGCTGCTGACTGACCGGAGCACCAGCCCAACCTGCCGACTGGCCAAGCCCTGAGCTCCAGGCTGCAGGACTGAGCTGAGATGCAGCCAGCTTTGGGGCAGAGAGAGAGCCCCGCCTTCTGGGCAAAGCATGGGTGGGCCCAAGGCCTAGGTTAGGGGAGGACCTGCTGCCCATGGTTCTAGAGATGCTAATAGACTGAGTTGCTTTGTTTGGAAATCCTATTCAAAGAAATTGAATTTGCTTTTGGACCTGAAGGTGGTCAGGTTGATGGTCACCCTTAGATCCTGGGAATCAATTGCCCACAGTCAGGCCAGCCCCCCCAAGAAAGTCCTGTCTACTTTGCATCAGCTTCACATTTGAGATAGACGGGTCCCTTGTTCTGAAGGAGCAGAACTGCTGAGGGCAGGCAACGATCAGGAAGCCAAGGCAGTCCTCTAGGGATCCTGGTCCGAGAACATTGAGGGCCTGCTGAAAACGTCACCAAAGTCCAGATATACAGAGGTGTTTATGTCCCTAAGTGCAGTTAAGTGTCTAGTGAGGTTTTCAAAAGCACTTTAGCAGGAATGTGAGGAATGAGGAATGTGAAGGTCAAGGGGAGGTAGGCATCTCCAGTACTTCACTTAGGTGAAAATCCCACTAGGTACCTATCTTCATCTTTAGGGGCCTAAATAGCTCTAAAAAGCTGGCCCCAAGGTCACAAAATTGACATGACCTTCAACAGGGAGCCTATGGTTTACAAAGGGGATACAGCCAGGGAGCTGTGCACTGCCCAGGAACCAGGCTGCTGCATTGTGAACTAGCTGCAGCTTGTTTAAGCCTGGTGCTCTGAGTCTACGGTAAAGCAGATTATGTTGATCTGGTCTGGAGGTAACTAAAGTGTGTGTGGGCAAGGCAAGGCCACCACCAGACAGGATGGGATGTAATCCTCCAGCAAGCTGGCAGGAATAGACTATGAGGGTTTGTGGACAATTCTCTGAAAGGCCAGGGTCGGGAGGAGCCAAGGAGTACTCTCAGCCAGCGAATGTTTTGACAATGTGGGGATATGCATCTTAAATTGGCGGACACATCAAATCCCATTATAGTTTTGCAAGTATGGCCACACAGTGTGTTTTTACTACATACGCTATGCACATGGGTTCCAGCAGTTACAGTGCCTGGCTATGGACCTTCAGCCTCTCCCTCAGGGTAGGATGAGAACCACTACCCAACTAACTGCTCCAGTGGCAAAGTGGATCCGCTGTCTGTCGTAGCAGGTTCATCACCTTTCCCAAACCCCAAGCATTACTGAAGTGCGCCAGTCACTGCAATGCGAACCAGTAGCTCCGGGGCCAACAGGAGAGCATATTGACATTTCTCAAGACTAAGTAAATCCCCATTCCTCTGCTCTAGCAACTAACCCTCAGAGCTCTTGTGCAAGCTAATGTGCTGAGCGATTGGGCTGGACAATCCTATTTTGCTTTCCTTGATTCAGAGATTAAAGGCAGTCGTAGAATGCTTTGGTATTTAATAAGTCAATCCCTCCTCCTTCAGTGGCATCCAATTATAGGAATAGATCTGCTAGTGGACTAGACCTGTTTAAGAGATTGTTTTCCAGGCAGCAGAGCAGAAGACAGAATGAAAAGCAGGGAAGTTCACTTAAAGGGAGTACTTAATAGAGTGCTACACTTGGTGCTCAGTTATCAGATGCACCAAACAGGGATGATTCTCTGAGTGAAAAGCACTCACTGATATTGAGTTTACTTTACGGCCCTATTTTCGTCTCCCGCGCATAGTGTGAAGGAGAAAATCCATATAAATTTAGTCTGCATCACAACCACAACCATGGCTACCGAGTAGTAGCTTGCCATAACACAGAAACTGAACTCTATACAGGCACGGCAGCTTGCCCTGTCGGGGAAACAGGGAGAGGGAAAAGATGGTAGGAGGGTCTGTAGGGAATAGCTGCCATAGGTGGCGTGTTCCATGCCCAGGGCAGTGACCTTATGATGGATGTTGCATCGTAAACTTCTGCCTTTCCACTTCAGCAAAGCAGTAGCAACTTGCTTTCGGCTCCCCCTTGTGTCTTCACCATGCAGATGCCTAGAGCTGTAGTGATGGGCATATTAGAAATGTCACAGACCAGGGATGTGAGAGTATGTGAATGGGCTGAGATCAACAGGAGATGTCTATTGGTACCCACAGATCTTGCCCTTCCATAAAACTGTATCCTAGATCCTGCAAGGAATTTAGGCCATGGTTACACTTACAGGATTGTAGCGCTTTTGGTTATAGCTGTACCCATATACAGCAATAGGTGTAGCGCTATAGCATGTCCTGGCGTGGCCACATTTGCGGCAGTTGCAGCGGCACAGGGAGTGGTGCATTATGGGTAGCTATCCCAGCATTCAGCTGGGTGCAACGTGCTTTTCAAACAAGGGGGGTGAGGGGAAACGTGCATTGTGTATGCAGAGGGAGAGAGTGAGGGGATTTTCTATGGGTGAAAGTCTTGTCAGTGGTTTCCTTTGAAATTAGAGCCTGCTTTAATAGTTTCTCTGTCACACAGATCCCTTTGTAAACATTTGCAGTGCTTATCTGCTGAGTTAAGAGAGAAACTCTGAAAAGGTACTTCCGCATTCCTCCTGCCGTGTTCAAAACAAAGCGAAGAGATGTCAATTGCCTTAAACGGCTCGGAGGCGTGCCAGAGATCACTTATAATGTAATGACTGTTTACACTTGCCATAACACGCTACAGGGAATATGCAATAGCCGTTATTCCTCAAGGAAGGGAGGATTACCAGGAGCGGTATAACTGTGGGTTTATAGCGCAATACATGCCTTGCCAGTGTGGATGGGTAGAGAGTTATAGTGCTCCTGGAGGCTTTATAGCGCTATAAAGTGCCAGTGTAACCAAGGCCTTAGACGCCGAGATCCTATTTAAATCCTCTTAGCAAGACTGCCTTGCTTTTCTGGCTGTTCTTCTCTCTTGCTCTGGCACTGCTTCCAACAGAAGACCATGGAGTGAAGTGGAAACAAAGGCTCTAAGGGGCTGGAGGTATAATTGGCATTACAGCATAATACCCCAGCAGCATTAAAAGGCAAACATTTAGAGAAGAAATCAACTCAACCTGGCCCACTAACAAACTATTCTACCACACCCATGTCGTTACAGGCCCATACTCTACCACACCCATGTCGTTACAGGCCCATACTCTACGCCTTCTCAAAACCCCCTATCAAATAGATGGTGTTTGCAGCACGTCACCAACATCAAGCTATTTTGGACCAAACACTGTTCCAGCAATACAAAGGAAATCACAAGCATCTCTAACAGGCCTTACTGGCTACTTCTCACCTATTCCCTGCCCCTGTGCTGTGCGTGGGTTCCTAGGTGGGCTGGGGGAATGGCCAGGGGCACAAATGAGTGGTAGCGAGTGTTCCTCAGCTGGCAGAGCACTCCCTGTGGAACTGCTGTAGACAGCACAGAGGACTGCTGTAACTAGTTCACCCTTTGGTTGGGCTGAGATTCAGGAGCAGAAAGATAACTTCCAGCCACCTTTTTCCCCCCCATCCCCCATCCTGTGCTAACTGCTAAGCATGGTCCAACCGGAACCGGGGATGTGGCCTTCTCTGTTTGGTTGTTTTTATGATTATTATACCAGTTCCATCACAGCCTGCCGTCATGTTTGCTATATAAATATAGATGAGATGTTGTGGAAATCCTAGCAATGTAGAGCTGGAAGTAACCTTGAGAGATCATCTAGTCCAGCCTCCTGCTCTGAGAAAGGACCGAGTAAACTTAAACCATCCCTGACAGGTGTTTGTCCAACCTGTTGTTAAAACCTCCAAACACACGGATTCTACAACCTCCCTTGGAAGCTTATTCCAGTACTAAATTATGCTTGTAGTTAGAAAGCTTTTTTCCTTGATATCTAACCTAAAGCCCCCTTGCTGTGGATTAAGCTAATTACTCCTTGTCCACCTTCAGTGGACACTGAGAACAATTGATCACTCTCCTATTCATAACAGCCTTAAACATAGTTGAAGACTTTAATGAGGTTCCCCGGTCCCTCATTGCTGCTGCAGGATATTTCTTTTGGAGTAGTAAATATTATCCCCTTTTCTGTACTTAAGGGGTTTCTGTTGTTGTTTTCTTCCTTTTGTCATATATTGGTGTGGGGGTAGGGGTTCTGTTTTAGGAACTATATGGATGAATTTGGAAGTGACAAATAAAACAAAGATTTCATTACAGTATATTAGGAAAGACATTTTCTTTGTACGAGACACTTCTTATCCGCCCTCAAGGTCTCCGAACAGAAAAAGTGACCTCTGGAATCTGTCCTTTGTAATTAAAAGAATAAATCCACTGCCCATCTATGGCTGAGCAGGGTCATGTATTCAACTGGCGTCTCAGAGCCTCCACCCCCAAGAAGAGGAATCTATAATCCTGATATGTGAATGAAGGGGAAGTGGGATACCCCATTGCTGCCAGTTCTCACTCTAAGCATGGTCAAAAATCCATGGAAATCCATAGGAATTTTTTAAAATTGATTTCAATGGGCTCGGGACCAGGATCCCTATGTGTAAGTCATACCTTGTGAATACAGGGAGAACGTGGAACAATACTACACGAGTGGAATCACTGCCATCTTACTGTCACTTCACCACCCACTCTTTATGGGATTTGCATCACAAGTTAGGATTTGATCCAATCACTGAAATCAATGGCAAGACTGCCATGGACTCCGAGTCATAGCTTTAATTTCCCGAGGTCTATTTCTTTCTCCAGTGAAGTCAATGGGATTTTGGTAATCGACTTTAATGGGAATAGTCGTGAGCCTGTAGTAGCCAAGATGTGTCAGAACATAACTCTGCTGAGTAAAACTCAGTTTCACATCCCATCCAGTGATGCAATAGCATGTTACAAAACACAAATTCTTTCATAAGTATTATAACATCACTTGTGTTGGAATGCATGCTGGGTGAATCTCAGTAGGTTCATTGGTTTGGTGTGGCTAACAATTAAGGAATTGGGATAATATGTGGTCAGAGCTTTTTGATCCACCAAGTTACAAATTGGATTGCAAGAACAGGATCTCGAGAGATTCTTAACATTTTCTGCTCCCACTCTGGTTGGAAAAATAGCCCCTCTCTCCATATTTCAGCACCACCGCTGTGCCAGCAACCAGAAACACACAGATCCCCCGGGACAATTAAGAACACTTTTTCATGTCCATTTTGGGCAATCTTTTAGGGCAGATCTTATTTCATCCAAGCTTGTGTATGTCTCAGCTCACCCCACACATACCCAATTCTACCACATACATATATGTATTCTTCAGGATACATCTTCTGCTCTGGGTGGCATCTATATGCTATTTGTTGAGGTACTGGGGGAAAAAAACGAACATTCTGGGCTTTTGGGGGGGGGGTTGTTTGTTTTTTTTCAAAAATTGGAAAAATATCAAAATGTGAAGGGAAAACTATTGAGAAGCTCTGTAAGTGGTCAAAAAATCCCTGACAAATTTCATATAGAACTCGCATTTCAGGAAATCTTGATACGCTCTAACTCTGTGGTTCTGTTTTGCTCCTCCCCTATCTGATTGGTATGTGACTTCCTAACACATTGTAAAAAAGTGGGTATTGGGGTGGATTTTGCTTTCTCTCTTCTTCTCACTCTTGCTATCTTTTTGGTTATTGTGGGAAAGTTAAGTTGGGGAAGTGAGACTTACATTTCACTCACTGTAGTGACGGTGCATGGTGGCTTGAGTCTCTTGTGGGAAGAGGTGAAAGTAAGCCAATACACCCTGGTACGGTGGACCGGCAAGAGCCGGTGCACCATACTGGACCGTCTTCCCCAGGTGGCAATTTAAAGGGCCTGGGGCTCCACTGCGGTAGTGGCAGTTGGAGCCCTGGATCCTTTAAATGGCTCCTGAGCCCCGGGGCTCCCAGCCACCTCTGCAGCTGGTAGCTCTGGTAGCGATTGAAGGGGCCCAGGGCTTCCAGCTGCCACTACTACAGCTGGAGCCTGGGGCTCTGTTTGTGAATTTCATTCTTGGGTATCTAAATCTCCCCATAGATTGTGTGGGGAGCCTGGATAGCTAACTGAGGGCCGTGGCACCTAACTCAGGGCACTTAAAAGTTAGGCATTGCAACACTGAGTCGGTCTCTATTTGTGGACCTACCCTTAGTGACTTGTTCTTTTCTGCTTCCAAGTCCAACTGGCTTTTTCCACGATCTGCATTTTCCTCCCTACGTATGATGGGCCAGATGCTGCAACTGGGGTAAACTGGCTTACCTCGATTTGAGGGCACACCAATTTACAGCAGCTGAGGCTCTTATTGCAGATGGTATTTTAAGAGAAGCCTGCCTTTGAAGATGATGATACAGCCAGAAAAACAGCTAAACTCGAACACAGCCTAGTTTGGATGTTTTTACAAAGTCTTACCGAGTTCCCTCCACAAACCATTAAGTCTTAATTGCCATGCAAATGTTGTTTTATATTGTAAGTGCAACTCCAGACCCATGTTGTTACAGCACCCAGTGGAATTAGAGCAGGCATTTAGCTTCACCACGTTCCTTGCTGTAACCTTTTCGTTCGGCGATTATTATTCTGCCGATGCATGCTTGTTCATTATTACTTAAAGGTATCGTCTCTTTCGCCAGGATGACTTGCAGTTGTGTAAATTAGAGTCATAACTAACCGGGTTCAGTGCTGAGGCAAGCACCTTTCTTCTGACAAGTTATGAATTAAGGTTTCTTTTTATTCCCAGTGGAAGGAGCCTTTCTCCTTCATTTCTAATAAGGGCAATGCTGAGGTGGATTTAAAAGGTTCTTTTCAATGAAAGGGGTTTGACCCGTGATAATCTCCTCTAATCTGAGAATAGCAACAAATTGAGCATTAGGCCTGGATTACAGATGCATGGTTGGCTTCTTCCCCCCTCCCCTCCCCCCCGGTTTAAAAATTCATTTAAGATATGCACCCCAATGGGATGACAGCAAGGGAATGACTTTCCAATTAAATTGCAATTTGATTAATAATTAGGTAACCCTATCTCTGATAATGACATTCCTACTGCAGACATTTCCTCTGCATGTTAGAAATGATTACTGTGTTGCCGTGACTGCGTTTTAGTAGCCCAGATAGTGGTCTTTCTCTTTTGAGTAGTGAAGTAATGACCATTACAATTAAGGAGCCATAGCTGCTTTCCTCTTAACCCTCTTTCAAAGATGCTAGAATTCTTTATTGCAAATAAATTAGCCAGCGAATTTAGTCCTTTTTTAATTCATGAATCACTCACTGACTTATCCTAATTTTAGCAAATGTTTTCATTATTTGAACAAAATCTGGATGAATGAATATCATCCCACAGGTTGTTCAGACTCTGGTCACTTTGACTGTTGCGCTTTGCTATTGGTGATTTGTGATTGTTCACGTTCTTGTTTCTACACCCTTGCTGGATGATAGATACTTTTAAAATCAGTGGAAAGCACAAAAGAAATGGTGACTAGTCACTAGCCAATAATGAATGGGGACCATTTTTCTCATACAGGAGTTCTGTGATTTGCATGCAAATATAGATAGTGGTAGGAAGAACCACCATTCCCTGACAGTCCTATCAACAAGAAGCGTTTCACGTGAATGTGTGTGAATAAAGACTAACAAGGGGTACACTGGAACCGAAACAAATCTTAGGAATCTGAGTGATTTTTCACAAACACTGGAAACAAGATCTTCTACCCCCTTGAGCCTCTTGCACCAGGTCTGATGGTGCTGTTCCTGGTGGGATCCAACTGTGAGTGTCAGATCAGGACAAATTGCTTTCAAAGGGGCAACTACAGCCCAAAGCTGGGGTTTCTTCACACTGAGGTAAACCAAACCAGCCAAATAGAAAAGACTTTGGTTTCACCCCACTGGCTAACCACAAGTTACACAAGCAATTCCCTTAGACACTCCAGATTCCCAGTATCGCCACCAGCAGCCACCTGTCCTGGGGACCAATGGTTATGAAAACCAATACCCCAAATAAAGAAAATGGTTCTCCCCAATTCCAAAGAATCAGGCCCCAGACCCAGGTCAATATACAAATTAGATCTTCCCACAAATCACGCTGTTGCCAATCCTCTAGAATCTAAAATCTAAAGGTTTATTATACAAGGAAAAAGGTATAGGTGAGGGTTAGGAATGGTTAAAAGAAATCAATTACACGCAGTAATGGCACATCACTTGGTTCAGGCTTACAGCAAAGGTAAAATAAACTGCAGGTTTAAATTAAAGTCTTTAGAAAGCATCCCCTCCAGGGATGGGTCAGCACCCTTGGCCAGAGTTCACCTGTGTAGCAAAGTCCATTCAGAGCTGGAAGCAAGGCAGGCTGCAGGCTGAAGGTAGAAGACCAAACGGAGGACGCTTCTTCCAGCTTTTATAGACTCTCTCTTCTGGACCAAGACCCTCCTCCTTCTTTTGCAGAGTCCGGTTGCAAAATGGAGGTTCATAGCCACAAGGTCCAATCACCAGACTCTCCAGGATTTAGTTTCTGACCAGTCAGTTGACATTCCTAGAGCAGCTCGGGTGTGGACAGGCATATACAAAGTCCATTGTATGGTTGATGTCCCTTAATGGCCCATCACCCAGGCCAGCCAAATTAACAACAGCTTGTCTGAGATTTCACCCAGCAGCCAAGCATCAGTTTGAAGTACAGGCACCATATATCCAATATTCATAACTTTAGTTTCAAAAAAGATACACACATATTAATGGCATATTCATAATTAGCCCTCCATAACCTGGTCATAGACACCTGTTATGACCCCCTTCACATAAGATTTGGTGTCACCATAGGACCTTGGTTGCTCCAATGATCTATATGATCCCAAATAATTCCTGTAACATGACACCAGGTAAAAGAGCTGGCAGGGGAAAACTGCACAGTAGAGATTGGCAATAAGGTTGCCTTGGAAGCACCCTCTTGCAGACCCTGGAGTAGGATGGGCGTCGGGGTGGAGCTGCAGCATGCTGTGCTGCAGAGATTCCAGGCAGTGCTGTGGCCCATAGGACTGCCTGAGAAGGCTACTGCAATTCAGACAGCCCCCAAAGCAGCCTAAGTCACACCATGAACCACTGAGCTGCCAGGATCAGGACGGTGCGAACTTGGCTTAGAGCCACCACATGGCTCCCTCCCCTTGGGCTGCAAGATGGGTCCTGCTGCTGCTCCTTTCAGAGATGCAGCACAGAGACTCACCCTACATTGAGCTGATTCTTCTCTGCCTTGCTCCTGGTCTGGTCATTTACTTTCCTGGAAAGTGGAAGTAAAATGCTGCTCTCAGTGGAGAATTCTGCCCTGGGGGTGTTTTACATCCACGTCAAGTGAGTGGAAAGTGGGTGTAATGATGGTACAAAGTGCAAAACAGTGGGGAATCAAGCCTATGCTTTTGTAGTGTCTGACCAGTTATTCTCCCTGGGAAAGACCTTTGGCAAATGGGATGGATTAGTGCCAATAAGTGGCAGCTGGAAATTAATGGTATGAAGCTGGCATAGTATCTCTGTCACCTGCTCCTGGCACCTCTGGCACATTCCAGATGTGGGAGG
Source organism: Sternotherus odoratus (assembly GCA_032164245.1). Taxonomy (NCBI): domain Eukaryota; kingdom Metazoa; phylum Chordata; order Testudines; family Kinosternidae; genus Sternotherus; species Sternotherus odoratus. Next base: position 123,499,815 of record JAVMKO010000003.1, read on the forward strand.
TATATGGCTGGAGATGTTGTGTTCTGGCAGTCCTGGATCAGCTGAACGGTTCCTAAGTGGCTGCTATAGTGGATATAACGTAGAACAGCCCTGTACCTGCCCCAGTTTACACAGGAGGCTTGTTACACTAGTATAAATCCAAAGTAACTCCTCTGGAGTTACTCCAGATTTGCTTGTGGAGCTGACAGAAGAATTTGGGCTCAGTTCTGAGCATCAGAACGGCCCATTCACACCACTCTATAGCAGCCATTCTCAACGGGGGCCATATGGCCCCCAAGGGGGCCCTGGCTCATTTGAAGGGGGTCACAGACTGAAAACTGTGAGAAGGGGAGCCCCAAGGGTTTATGGGGGCCCTGGTAACTGAACCGACGAAATGCCCAAGCAGCAACCTTAATTGGAGTCAATAGTTTCCCTCCCTCCCTGGAACCTGAGAAGAGCTCCTAAGGGGGCCGTGGCCAAAAAATGGTTGAGAAATGGCTGCTCTGTAGTATGCGGCCCAGCAGAGGACTGAGCCTGCAGAAAAACTCATCTAACTGAAGCCAACGTTCTAGACCTGGCGTAATCTGGATTTAGGCCAGCAATGGAACTGACAATGCATTAGCAGCACATATGGTTCTCATGGGGGACTTCAGTCACCCTAATATCAGCTGGGAGAGGTATACAGCAGTGTACAGACAATCCAGGAAGTTTTTGGAAAGTGTAGGGGACAACTTCCTGGTGCAAGTGCTGGAGGAACCAACGAGGCACAGGGCTCTTCTTGACCTGCTGCTCACAAACAGGGAAGAAATAGTAGGGGAAGCAAAAGTGGATGGGAACCTGGGAGGCAGTGACCAGGAGATGGTTGAGTTCAGGATCCTGACACAAGGAAGAAAGGAGAGCAGCAGAATATGGACCCTGGACTTCAGAAAAGCAGAATTTGACTCACTCAGGGAACTGATGGGTAAGGTCCCCTGGGAGAACAACATGAGGGGGAAAGGAGTCCAGGAGAGCTGGCTGTATTTTAAAGAATCCTTATTGAAGTTGCAGGAACAAACCATCCTGATGTGTAGAAAGAATACTAAATATGGCAGATGACCAGCTTAGCTTAACAGTGAAATCCTTGTTTATCTTAAACACAAAAAAGATTACAAGAAGTGGAAGATTGGACAAATGACCAGAGAGAAATATAAAAATATTTCTCAGGCATGCAAGAGTGAAGTTAGGAAGGCTAAATCACACTTGGAGTTGCAGCTAGCAGATTATGTTAAGAGTAACAGGAAGGGTTTCTTTAGGTATGTTAGCAACATGAGGAAAGTCAAGGAAAGTGTGACACAGCTCTACCTATCCTTCACCATATATGACAGCAGCACTGCCACCACGAGGACCTAGTGCTTGGATGAAATCAGCTCATGGATAAAGAACAGCTGGCTGAAGCTAGACCTGAGCAAAACAGAAGTGATATTGGTGATCAGAGGAACATATTTGGAGGAATTCACTGCCATAGTGCAGTTTCCTTTGATTTGAAAGTTCACATCCACAATTGGTCAATTCAGTCTGTAACCTAGGAATATTATTGGATTCCTCACTCATGCTGAACTCTCCCATCACAATGGCCCAAAGTAAAGCTTTCTACCATCTCCAATTGGACAGGACACTCTGTCCCATTGTGGTGGATGAAGACCGTGGCCTCAGTTGTTCATGCCACCATCACCTCTCTGCTGGACTACATCAATGTCATCATGAGCATGAAACCATCGGTGCTTAGGAAATACCACTTAGTACAAAATGCTGCAGCACATCTCCTGAGCAACACAGGCTACTGTGAGTGTGTCACACCTGTCCTCTGCTTTCTACACTGGCTTCACATAGAATTTTGAATCGAGTTCAAGGTCTCAGTCCTTATCATCAAAGATCTCTGTGGACTGGACCCAGGATACCTCTCAGACTGTGTAAAGCTCTGGGCTGAAGACAGTGGTCAACAATTTCACTCCTCTGGCCAAGTGGAACTCTCAGCAATGAGACTAAAGCTCATCTGGGTTGGGAGAGGGAGCCTGCTGCTCTGGTTGTTGTGTGAGACTGTAGAATGAACTCCTCCAAGTGCAAGGCGCATTTCTTTGACCTGACCTTCTCTAATATACATGCATAGCAGTAGGTCTATTTAAAACACATTCACAAACAGGAAAACCACCTACCGCCTGCATATGCTTGTTCTTCTGTGGAGGGGATGGGACAGATGTGTAGTTTTGTTGCTTCATGCACGACTGGAAGGCACACAGATGCTGTGGTGATAAGTGACATATAAACATCTGAGTAGATTACAATAGAAGATGATTTTGGAAACTGTCCATGAGAGGATGAGGCCTCAGAAATACATGAGTGCCTCACCTTTCTGAAATGAGATCCAGGTCACCCACTCAGGAGGCTAACCTGGAAGCACCCCAGCAGGTGTAATCCCTATTAATGCCAAGAGCAATTTACCTGAAATTGCTTTAGCCGTAAATCTAACCCACCTGACACTGCTGATAAACCTTCTGTCAATGTGAAAACTAGGGCACAAGACACATGAGACTTCAATAAATATAAGGGGTGCATGTGACAGGCTGTACCCGCTATGCTCACCCTCTTTTACAAGACTGTTAAATGCTGTACAAAGCATACGATGGCAAAGTATCATTTGAAAACGCATGATTGGCTGATCATTACTGGCTTGGTAAAATGTGTGGCAACAGTGTGTGCAAAGATATAAGCTTCCACTGTGTTCTATTACCCAGGACATGTCTCAGAGGGCAGTCACAAAGTTCAACAGAGACAAAAGACTAGCTAATGCCTCACCTGGGGTGAACGCATTCAAAGGGACCATCACATGCTTAAGTGGCCACTCTTTGGGCTTGGTTAGACTGGCGCTTTATAGCGCTAAAACCCTCCAGGAGCGCTATAACTCTCTAACCTTACACACTGTCAAGGCACATTTTGCGCAAAAAGTCTCTGTTTAAAGCGCAACTATAAAACCACCTCTCCGAGGGTGATAAGGGCTTTTGCGTATTCCCTGTAGCGTGTTAGGGCCAGTGTAATCCGACATTACGCGATAAGGGATCTCTGGCACGCCTCCGAGCCATTTAAGGCAATTAACAAGCCATTAAAGGCAAATGACTGAGTGTTTGTTTTGAAAACGGAAGGAAAAATGCGGAAGTACCTTTTCAGTTTCTCTCTCACAACTCACAGCAAATAACCACTGGAAATGCTTACTGATGGAGCTGTGTGACTTAAATACAGAGCCTGTCCGTTTTCTCTAAGGAAAAGTCACTGACAGCCTGAAGTTCCCTCCCTACGCACACATTCCCTGTTCCCCCTATCCCCCCTCATTTCAAAAGCATGTTGCACCCAGCTGAATGTTGGGATAGCTGCCCAGAATGCACCACTCCCTGTGCCGCAAGAACTGCCGCAAATGTGGCCACGCCAGTCATCCTATAGTGCAATACCTATTGCGGTATATGGGTACCGCTACAACCAAAAGCGCTCTAATCCGGTAAGTGTAACCTTACCCTTTGGCAGGTGAGAGGGTTTGGGCAAAAGATCTACATTTTGACAAGGAAACAGCTTAAGGTTCCTGGTCACACTGACCTTCTGTCTCCTGAACATTAGCTGGAGATGAATCATGCAAAAGAGAAAGGGCTACAAGAGAGGGCATAAACCATCTCTCCCTTCTTCTCTCCCCACAGCATCATCAACTGCTGCAGGACAAAAGAAGTAGGATTGGACCAGGGGGAGGGGTGGATATCCTGACTGAAAGAGGTTTACCCAATAAGACTCCTGGAACATGTGGTGTGTGAGACCTTTGCTGTGTATTCATTCAGCCTGTTAAGTTAGGTGTTTGTTGAGTGTTACATTTTATTTCCTTGTAACCAATTCTGATTTATATGCTTCATTATTGTAGTCACTTTCAAATCTATTTTTCTGTAGTTAATTTGTTCTGTTGTCTCAAAACCAGTGTGTCTGGATTGACAGGTTTGGTAAACTCCATTTGGGATAACAAGCTTTGTGCATATCATTTCCTATTAATAAATGATGGACTTTATATGAGTTTGTATTGCCCAGGAGGATGTTGGGCAGTACAAGACACATTTCTAGCGGCAATCTGGGACTGGGACTTTGGTGTTGCCCTGCAGTGTAATTCAGGAGTGGCTGGCTATAGCACTCATCCCGTATAACTAGGAATGATTTACATGCTGGAGTCTGTGTGAGAGCAGGCCAGGAATGGTTACGCTCACACGGAAGCAGTATAAAAGGCACCCCATGTTGGAGAATGGAGGGGACACAGCTGTCCATCAATCCCGATTGTACCCCAGGTAATGTCACAGTGCACTTTGTCCCTTGAACTTTATACAATCCTCCCTGAAAGGACGGGGGAGAATGTTAAACCAACTAGTCTGTTTAGTTCACCGGTTTGTAAAGCTGTAGTGTTGTCCTCAAGAAACTAGCCACAGCTGGACTTTTCTGAGCTAGCAGGCAGAAGTGAGTCGCTTGCAAACATTCCCTAGGCTGACATTTATTCACACCCAGCTCTTCGGGGAATAATTATGGATACCAAATACATTCACAAACCATCCCAATTTATGAGAATGATAAAAGGGCTCGATTCATGTAATCATTTACTTGCCCTGAATAATTCAAACATTTCTAATTGAAACCATCCATCATTGAAGTCAACAATGGAGTTGTACCAGGCTAATTTAGAGAGCAGTGTAGCCCAGAGGGAGCAAACTAGTCAAATTCAGCCTGGTTGGGTTCTTGACTAGATCTCTATAGACCTTTCCTAACCCAAAAGCATGAACTGCTTCAGCTTGAGCTAAAGCTCTCTAGCTCAGGGGTGGGCAAACTATGGCCTGCAGGCCCCATCCCACCTGTCAGACCTTTTAATCTGGCTCTTGAGCTCCTGCCGGGCAGTGAGGTCAGGGGCTTATACTGCTCTAGCACTCCTGCTGGGGAGCGGCATTAGGGGCGTGCCACGCTCTGCACGGCTCCCGGAAACAGCAGCATGTTCCCCCCGCCCCAGCTCCTTCATGTTGGGGCAGCCAGAGGGCTCCTCACGTTGCCCCCACCCCAACCACTGGCTCTGCAGCTCCCATTGGCTGGGAACTGCGGCCAATAGGAACTGCAGGGGCGGTGCCTGCGGGTTGGGCAGTGCTTAGAGCCACATGGCCATTCCTCCATGTAGGAGCTGGAGGGGGGCAGGCCATTGCTTTCAGGAGCTGCTTGAGGTAAGTGCTGCCCAGAGCCTGCACCGCCAACCCCCTCTGCTCCACCTCCAGTACGCAGCCCCCCCCTTGCACTCAAAGCCCCCATCCCTGGCCCCACCCCAGAGCCCGCACTTCCAGACAGAGGCCTCCTCTCCTTCCAAATCCCTCCCTCAGCCTGGATCCCTCTCCCACACCCGGAAATCCTCATTTCTGGGCCCACCCCAGAGCCTGCAGCCCCATCCGCAGCCCTCCCCCCCCCCTCGCCCCGCCCCCTCCCCACACACACATACCCCAACCCCCAATTTCATGAGCATGCCTGGCCTGCCATACAATTTCCATGTCCAGAGGTGGTCCTCAGGTCAAGCAGTTTGCCCACCCCTGCTCTAGCTCGAGCTGTGGCAGGGCTCAGAGCCCCTGTGATCTGCACCAAGGGGGACCTGGCGCACACAGTCACCCATGGGTTACACAAGCCTGGTCTCAATTTCATGCAGACGTGCGCTTAAGCTTGTTTCTGATGGAAATTCTAATTGGCTGGGTTTTACCAGCAAAACTGTTCAGCTGAGCTGAAGCAAAATGGGATCTTGCTGGCTCAAAGCAAAACACAGATGACTGCAGACAAAAGCAGCCGTATTTTGCCCACCTGCCATGGGGCTGCTACCCTGCGCTAGCAGATAGATAGCACACGGGTGCATGTGGACAGTTACATTTTGCGCCTTGGCATCTGCTTAGCCATTTCCTGTTTATTGCTATGGCAGGGCAACAATTCCCGCAGCACTGGGTGTAGTATGGGCTGTGTTAAGCAGGAGGTCCGGAGATAATGGCCCGTCTGGCCTTAAAAATCTGCAACTGCTGGTTACACAGTAACCTACTTATACTGTGTGCAGCCTTCATTCTGCCAAACATTAACAGATGTACCTCGTCTTTCTATAGTGCAGTGAAGTCTCCTGTTAAGCAGAGTCCTTCTTATTCATGCCTGGTCTATATGCAGTGGACGGTCTGGGTGTGTGGGGCACAGAGACTGTGTGCCCTGGTTTCTTAAAAGCGGCAGAGTCATAAGAAGGGCTGACAGACAGACTCTTCATATTTGATAACAGCTTTTTTCCCCTCTGTACATTTGACTTTTGTATCGCGTGACTCCAGGAGCCACACACAAGACGCTGCGTGGACTTGAATCAGAAATGTTCTCCTGTCTCTGCACACACTGTGCCATGTGCTATGTTTTGTTTGTTTTTTTTTATCTACTCAGGCACTGTACTCCCAGGAGGCAAGATCTGGTTTTTCAAAGCGAGTCTTGGCAAACTGTGAGGCAGAGAACGCAGAACAAGATGAGTCACTCTGTGCTCATTTTAGTTCCATAGTTACTGCATGTTTGTTTACTTTGGGTCCAGATTTTGAACGGAGAATTCTGCTTATCCATGGCTGGGACATACCAAAAGTTCAGGAGGGCCCAATTCTCTGTAACACTTTGGGAGTGCAGGCATTGGGGGCATTCTGTAGCGGTCCCCTGCAGGGTTTCTTGCACCTGCATCTGAAGTATCTGGTACTGCCCTCTGTTGAATGCAGGATATCGGGCTAGCACTGCTAGATGGACCTTGCGTATGAGTCAGCGGGCAGTTCCTATGTTCTTTTAATGTCAGATTTCCTCTCTATGACCATAACTCATTCGGTGATCAAGTTCTGGGGGTACCACTTTGCCATTTCTGCGATCTGTTGGATACAGGCTGAAGGTGTCTCCCCTCCATTCAAACAAAGGTGTGTACAGAGTCCCACTTTCTGATGCAACGGCACACTGGCTATATAGTGAGGTCCTGCCTCTTGGTGTATTGGGTTTACCCGATTAAGGATTCATGCTTCTCTGCGTCTGACCTGTTCCATGTACAGTTTGAAGGAAGGAAGAATTGTTACTTCAGAACGACTATGGATTGCAGTTTGAATCCATAAATCAGGATCTCTTCCTGATGCTAGCTCGAAAAGGGAAAGTGTGTGCATTACTGCAGTGGTAACAAGCAAATATAGCAGCGTGTGCATCTCAGGCTCTGCCTTCTCAGCAGCTTCGTTTTTACGTCAAGCCAGTGACAGCGTAAGCAGGGCCAACGTCTCTGTAAAAGTATAATTTAGTCTTCCGTCTCAGACACCTGTCTTGTAGCTTGACTCATAAAATGTTACAACTGGTAATTAACTGCATGGTATGAAAATATTCCAGTGTGGCTTGTTCTAGAGAAGAGAAGTGGGACTATTAATAAAATATAAAGTGATGACTTTTAAAATGTGCTAACCACAATGGAAGAGAATCATTTATTTCTGCGAGTGGAATTGTTAAAGGGATACATTCCATGAGTAGAGGCATGAAACGTATTATATGTATTAAACAATAGCATTGCCTGTTACTAAGGTTGCTCAGTACTTCCTCTTATAAGGCAATGTTTTCTGTTTCTTATAACTTTTCGCCAAACATTAACCATTTGAACTGAAGTTTTACATGCTGGGTGTCTGGATGAAGCTGGATCTTCCTGGAAAAATTCAGCCAAAATTTCCTCAGAAAGAGGCCATGAGAAAATATGGTGGTTTTTACCCAGATTAAGATTAAGACCTTCTTTGAAACATTCTAGAACCTCCCTGCTGTGGAGAAGAGGCATGACATTTGGCAGGGGATGGCCTTTGTGTCAGGGATGTGACTTTTGCTGTCCCTGTGAAAAACCCATCCAAATTTGACCTTATTATAAGCCTTTGAAAAATCACGGTTCACACATGGTCGTGCTCCTATTTCTCCCCTTCCCCCTTCCAGCTTCCTTCTCCTGGAGTGATGGATGGCTATCTCTTCCAGTGGCCGGAGGAGGTTGACAAGGCGGTCCCATGCCTTTGTGGGGCTAGGGATTGGTGTGAGTAGATCAGGAGGTGGTCAAAGAAGTGGTACACCACATCCAGTGCACTAAATGCCTCAATAATACATAGGAGTGGGAAACCACAGAATCACTACGCTCCTGAGAACTCACACAGGAAAACGATAAAAGACAAAAACCACACCATCAGCTGTGGGTGAACACAGTGATTACTCTCTCCCTGACCTGTCAATCCTCAGCCTCAAAGGAAACCTGCACAGCACATTCTAGAGATGAGCCCGGGAGCATCAATTAATAACTAACTCTGCCAGACATTAAAAATCATGGGCCTAATGAAGATCCTGGATTTACGGTTTATTACATCAATCTGTAACCCACTAAACTCACTTTTTTGTCTTATCCCTACAGGGGTGTTAATGGGCCAGGTCACCTTGAATGGTCCCTACTTTAGTATAGAATATGTGCTAACCACTTATCTGTTTGATCTTGTATTTAAGTGTGACTCTCTCAGGGCTTGGCTACACTTGCAGATGTAGAGCACTTTGGATTAAACCAGCCTTCGGAAAGTGCACTAGGGAAAGCGCTGCAGTCTGTCCACGCTGACAGCTGCAAGTGCACTGGTGTGGCCACATTTGCGACACTTGCAGTAGGAGCAGTGCATTATGGGCTGCTATCTCTGCATTCAAGTGGTTTTCAAATGGGGTGGTGTGGGGTTGAGTGTGACAGGGAGTGTGTGGTGTGTATGTGAGGAGGGGGGAGAGTGGGGTTTTTGGGGTGCTGTGTATCAGATCAGCACGCTGTCTTGTAAGTTCAGGCCCCCCCTTTCCTCCCTGCCTCTCACTCACAGCAAACATGGACTGTTTGCTTTGCCCTGGCTCAGCTAGATAAGCAGCTGCTCTCTGAAGCGGAGCTTTGAAAGGGCACTTCCACATTCCTGCAGCCAATTTCAAAACAATGAGAAGAGTGGCCACATGGCTCAAGGGGATTATTGGACGTTTCTGGAGTCAATCAGAGCGCAGTAATGTGACCCTTCGCTCACACTCAGACTGAAGTGTCTCACCCAATACGCATCAGACCTTAGCCCTCTTGCCGCGGTGGAGTACCAGGAGCGCTCCAACCAGAGAGACAGCGCGCTCTGTGTGCTTTGCCAGTGTGAACAGCGAGTGATGTAGAGTGCTCTGGGAGGCTTTATTGTGGTATAACCTGCAAATGTTGCCAAGGCCTCAGTACCTTTCCCAGAGTTTTGTATAACTCAATAGCTTGTCTCTAGCACCAACAGAAGTTTGTCCAAAAAATAATAATTACCTTATCCCCACTTCTCTATCACATGTAATGGTTAAGGCAGTCAACTGCTGCCATGGAGAGTTGGATTCTATCCCTGCCTCTGCCCCAGAGTTTCTGTGTTATGAGGAGTCCGTCACTTAATCTGGACATTTCACAGATGGCCACTGGTTGTGTGGTCCTCATTTTCTGGCTGCCTGAATTGAGACCTTGCAGAAGTGCTGAGAAGTCAGTGGTGTAAATGGGCGCTGTGCTTTAAACATACAAAGTGCTTGATAATATTATTTCCTGTGGGGAAAAATCAAGTTCCAAATTAGGCATCCAAAATTAAGGGATACTTGTGACCTTGATGTCTCTGTTTCTCATCTGTAAAGTGGGGATAATGCTCAGTTCACAGGAGTGTTGTGGCAATAAATTATTTTAATAGTTGTGAGGCATGCAGGCACTATAGTGATGGGTGCCAAAGAAAAACCGACGAGGAAATTCATAATTCTGACATCAGAGCAACGTTTGAACAGCACACAGTAAATAAGGCCCATGGCCACACATTGAACAGTGAGGATAACCCATAATATTGAGTAGTTGTTCATGAAATAAGCAGCATCCATCCTCTGCACTCAGTAAGACAGGGGCCCTGTGGAAAAATATAGTCTGTGATCATCCAATTAAAGCCTGTATCATCATACATATGCACAATGGGTCCAAATTAAGGTTGCAAAAGCAACTATAATTTTGGCATTTCCTAACTTGCGACTCTTGGACTTGCAAAGTTAATGATGTTCTGTTAAGCTTTTTATATGTAATACAAAAATAGGATTGCACATGAATAATTTCAATAAATGCAATCAATCTAAAATAAAGGGTTTAAAAGGATAAATTCTTCATGTGTCCAAAAGGGAGGCCTAAAAAATTATTGTTCTATAGTTATTCCCTTCAAAATGAATAAATAATGAAAAAATAAAACTCCTTTACAAAGCCAGGGGACTACACACACTCTCTCATTCTCATTGATGTTTCAATAATGTCGCTTTCATGATTCATACATAAAATACAGATGCAGAGTAAACTTTTATTTAAAAAAACACTAATCTTCTCTCCAGGGGTGCTGAAATAATTTGTATAGTGGAGGTGCTGAGAGCCATTGAACCAAACTGTAAACCCTGTTGATGATGGAAACCGCTTCAAGCCAGGGGCAGCCCCTGCACCTCTCCTTCCAGCACCTCTGCTGCTTTCTAGATTACTAGCACAGATGGGTGTCATTTGACTAATCCAAAGAGAGAGCCCACTGGAGCTAATGGTACAAAGGGAACTAGATGTACAAGTTTGTTTTCTGGTAACTTCTCCCCGCGCCAGTAGAGGCCTGTTTTTCTTGCGCTTTCTTTTCCCCCTGACAGTCCCACACAAAAGGCATCTTTAAAAAAAAAAACCAAACTTTATCAACACAAAGAGTTCAACTGCTGCCAATACAGTTCATTAGCTGACTACAGGACCCTTCCCTGGAGAACATGCTTTGGACCAGTCCACACAGGAAATCCACTTCCTAGACACCACAGTGCAAATTAATGACGGCCACATCGACACCACCCTATACCGAAAACCTACCGACAGCTATGCCTACCTTCATGCCACCAGCTTCCATCCCGGACATACCACACGATCCATTGTCTACAGCCAAGCACTGAGGTACAATCGGATTTGCTCCAACCCCTCAGACAGAGACCAACACCTACGAGATCTTCACCAGGCTTTCTCAAAACTACAATACCCACACAAGGAAATAAGGACACAGATCAACAGAGCCAGACGTGTACCCAGAAGCCTGCTGCTACAAGACAAGCCCAAGAAAAAAAACAACAGAACACCACTGGCCATCACCTACAGTCCTCAGTTAAAACCTTTGCAACGCATCATCAGTGACCTACAACCCATCCTGGACAATAATCCCTCACTTTCAAAAGCCTTGGGAGGAAGGCCAGTCCTGGCACACAGACAACCTGCCAACCTTAAACAAATTCTCACCAGCAACAGCACACTGCACCACAATAACTCCAACTCAGGAACCAATCCATGCAACAAACCTCGATGCCAACTCTGCCCACATATCTACACCAGCAACACCATCACAGGACCTAACCAGATCAACCATACCATCACTGGCTCATTCACCTGTACATCAACCAATGTCATATATGCCATTATATGCCACCAGTGTCCCTCTGCTATGTACATCGGCCAAACTGGACAGTCCCTACGAAAAAGGATAAATGCACACAAATCAGATATTAGGAATGGCAATATACAAAAACCTGTAGGGGAACACTTCAACCTGCCTGGACACACTATTTCAGATTTAAAGGTCACCATTCTGCAGAAAGGGAACTTCAGATCCAAACTGCAAAGAGAGACTGCAGAGCTTCAATTCATTTGCAAATTCAGCTCACACACTTTGGGATTGAACCGGGATCTACAATGGTTGACTCATTACAGACATTGTTTCTCATCTCTCCATGTCCACACACCCCATTCAAATGCTAGACGAATAATCCACACTCCCTGATCGGAGATAACAAGCTGGCTCAGCTTAATTGGACTAACCTTTTCACCTCCCCCCTGGCTCTTACCTACTTTTCTATAACTGCCTGTTTGTGAAAAATTGAACACTTCTACTGCCTGCATCCGACGAAGTGGGTATTAGCCCACGAAAGCTCATGCTTCAAAACTTTATAGTTAGTCTTTAAGGTGCCACAGGACTTTGTTAACTCTAGGATTTACTTGTATCCTGAGATGGGAGAATAGGTTACACAGCGGTAATGAGATTTTATATAGAAATGGCCCAGACTGAAACCTGGTTTCTGTCTCCTGGAACACATCATGCGCCTCTTCCCCGTGACTGCAATGGGCATCCTATGAATCCTGCGCAGGGTCAGGGGAGCTTTGGGTAAGTTCATCTCCAAACCCAGCCATAGGTCCTCATAATGGGCTGAATTAAAACCCCATATATATATCAAAACTCTGCAGACTCTTGGGGAAGTTAATCCCTAGAGCGGTACTCTACAACGCGAGACCACATGCCCAAGTGGTAGGATTGTCAATTGCTCATTCACAGACCAGCTACTACATGTAAAGAGAATGGTTCTACCATCTCTTTCCCTGTCCCATAATATTTCGTCACAGTCAGGTTCTTTTCCCAGCAACACCAAACACACATTGCTACATAAATTAGTCAGAAGGTCAGAGAACTCCATACGTATGGAGGGAGAGCAGTGGCACTTGCCATCTGTTGGCAGTGCCGTTCCAGGCAAAAGCATCTTACAGTCTTTGATCTAATAGGGGTTGGCGACTGCTGATGCTGAGGGACACTGTACCTTTGAGGATACAGGCATAAATTAACTGGGGCTAGACAAACATACTGGAAAAAACAGCATTCTTATAATGAAATGAACAACTTCAAGCTGGATTGAATTTGTGCCAAGAACTAAAAGAACCAGCCTTCTCTCAAACTGTTTAAAGATGAGGGATGAAGTATCATCATGTTTAGGGCAATTTCAAAGCAAAACATGCTGGATCTTAATAATAAGGATTGTTAATTTCATGTTCAGCATGTTATTAAATATATAGCATCATTCAAGTAACAATTCCTAAGTGCATAGAGGAAGCAGCTAGAGCAAACGCCTGAAAAATATGTTGAAACAAGTAGCATGGGGTACAGTATACATATACACCATATGGAGAGTTGTATATTACCCATGGGTTAATGGGTATAAAGCATTGGAAACAGATGTGATATTCATGCTATTCAAAGACTAAGATGTTTTCTTTGTTATCAGATGGAATTATTCATTGGCCCCTCCAGGTTTGAAAGTGTTGAAATCATTGCTCCTGGAGTGATTTACATCATTTTCCCAGACAACTCCCAGGGCTCTGTTTGGTCAGCTGGCTTTGGATCATGTCTGTTGCGATACAATGAGAAAATGAACTGAACAGAATCCATCTGAATATTCATTTGAACACTCTGGAGGAAAACAGTCTCTGTTGCAAGATGTCACAATCTGAGTACCAGGATGCTAGTGCCATTCAGTCTTGCACCATGCAGGATACTGTTCACCTGTGTGGCGTTATGGGAGCCGGTGTTGCTTATGACAACATCACCCAAAGTGGGGCCCAAGCACTTAAATGAAGCTTGAAGAGTTCTAAAATAGTCTCTCCTTAGAATTGCAGAGCAAAGGAAAAGCAAATCCTCTGAAATTTTCCATTGCTGGGGAACTTACCATTCATCAAGGAAGATACAAAAGCGACAAAGAGGCTTGTAGCACCTTATAGACTAACAGATTTTAGGGATCGGGAGCTTTCGTGGGCTAAGACCCACTTCATCAGAAGTGGATCTGATGAAGTGGGTCTTAGCCCACAAAAGCTCATGAGCCCTAAAATCTGTTAGTTTACAAGACTCTTTGTCGCTTTTGCAGATCCAGACTAACACAGCTACCCCTCTGATACAAGAAAGGTACAATCACAGTTGTGCTTTAACTAAAAAACAGAATTATATACAGCAGTAATATTATGTACAGCTCCTGGGTGCCAGTCAAGGTTCCAGAGAGTTTCTCAATGACACAAATTTTGGGCATCTATGCTTCTTGTGTTATAATGCAAGACTGCAGTGTTTTTCAGCATCTCAAAACGTGGGCTCCATTTCATAATGGAATCTTGTCCTGTTCTTTCAAATAAAAGGCACGGCACATTTTTAGAAACAATGTCTGTTTCCCCCATACACAATGTCAAAAAATGTAACTTCCATGATTTACTTACACATACACACCCAGACTCCCAGCTGTCACGTAGCGTTTCCAAAGGCATCTCTTTGGTTTCTGTACCTTTAACTGTCCATGCTGTCTTCTACGGAAAGCTGTTCTCAAGCTGTGATGTGTATTTTACTATCTAAACCAACTGACACTTGTATTTAGAATACGGTTGTTGATAACATATTCAACACACTGTAGCCCTAAGTCAGGTGCTACTTTGTGTGACAATATTGTTACCTGAGGTTTTTAAAAGGTCTGTCTCAGTTTAGAGCCGTAGGAACAAGAGGCCAGATTCAACTCCTCCTAGCCAGTGGGTGTTGTTCCATTGACTTCAGTAGCAGCTGGATCAGATGATCCATGAAGTGCTCTTCCAACCCAAATAAGTCTCTGTGTGTATGTAACTTCACCCACCACTGAAATTGAGCCACTTCACAGATGGAACATGACAGCACACAGCAACAGTACACAAAAATACAGATCAGAATGAAGTATTCCACTGAAAACTGCAGACACCTGGGAGTGTGAGAAATCAGAGTTGGGCTAGGATGCTGGGCTTAAAACCACTGATGTTGTGAAAAGTACCATGGGATCTTTAATGTGCATGAATCATTAGAATGTTGGTTCTACATTTCATCCAAAAGACAGGTCTTCTAGAAACAGTGGTCCCTGAGCTAGAACCCTGGAGCATTAGTTTAATACTGAGTCAGGGAGAAGAGTGCCACCTGTTGCAACATCAGCACAACTTCATTCAGCACTTGAGTGTTCTTTGGTGGTCTCCCAGCCAAATATTATCCCATGCTGGACTCATAAGATCGAACAGGGTTCTGTAGGTGCCGATCTTGTTTGCCTTTCAATCAGCATTTGCAAATTTGTTGAGCCTCAGCCTTTAGTGGTAAATGAATAAAAATAAACAACAACAATAATAAGTGCTCCTCTGATTGCTACATTGTGGATCTTAATACCTGGCTCTTTTGGCATGCATCCACTTCTTCAAGACCGCATCTGTTGGGTTCCTTTCTCTGATCTTATGCAAAAATAGAACAGAGGGTTTTTTCTCTTTATTAAAGAGGAGTGCGTTGGCTACTGCTTTTGAATTTTCATGAGGGTGAACGCTATTAATATTGCAAATGAACTTGACAGCTGAATTCGAAGCACCCCAGCTGCCATGTTTAAAGGGAAACGTAATGTAATAAAAAATAATAGTCTAACCACTGCATATAATAATGAAGAAAATTAAATTACTATACAAAATTCTTTAAGTATCTTAAATACAATCTAAAATTAAGTATAATTAACAATTAATGGGAATCTGTCATCTGGACAGTTGGCTTTTATAGATTAAAACAAGAAATGCAGCTCCCATTTGAATGCATGAGAAAAGCAGAAACTTTCAAAGCCATTGTAAAGTTATAGTAAACATTTTTTGGTTATATGAACATAGGGCATGATCCAAAACCTATTTAAATGGGTGGAAAGACAGTGGCCTTTGGATCAGGCACTTAGATCACTGTTAAAATACATTGGGAAAATTAACCCTTAGGGAAAAAATAGCGCTTAATTTATAATTTTTCTTCCTCCTCTTCTACATGCTAAAGGAATCTGAATTGCTTGATTCCTAATCCCTGGTGAAATTCTGGCCCACACTGAAGTCAATGGGAGTTTTGCCACTGACTTCATTGGGGTCAAGATTTCACCCTAAATCTTCGTCAGAATTGCCTTCCTTTAGGAAGTAGAAGTAAACAGTCAATTCCCAGTTGGAGAAATACGAGTGCTAATCACTGATATTGAGACAAGGAAACAGCAACTTGTTTCTGGAAATTCATTAACAATCTAGCTATTAATAATAAATAATAATAGATCCTCAGTTGGTGCAAATTGGCATAGCTCTATTGATGTGGATGAAGCTAGGCTAATTTACAACAGCGGAGGATCAGACACACTGTATATCTCATCTCTTATGTTCGAGGCACTCTGTAGACATTGGTTAATTAACCCTCTCAAAACACCCTGAAACATCAGGACATGTTAGCTATTAGTCTTTGGCACCAAACACGACACATCCATGCACAAGCGGCTTAGAGTTTTCAAGTCGGCGCTAGTTTTACTACAGCAAACCGTTCAGACTGGGTCCACACAAATTATTGCTATTAATGACTGAAGCTTTTCTTTTAAAAGGCATCTAAGGCCTTGTCTACACTAAGGGGGTTTTGCTGGTATAGTTATACTGGTAATAACTGGCAACTGCCCCTCCCCCCCCCAAAGGTGGATGAAGTTTTATCAGTATAACGGTGTTGATATTGGTGTAGCTTATGGGGAATGGCATAAGCTATACTGCTCTAAGTACAATTATACCAGCATAATGGCATCCAGGCTAGGGCCCATACCACCATAACTGTGTATGGGCCTATCTACACTGCAATCGGAGGGTGTGATTGCAGCATGTGTAGATATACCTAAGCTAGCTTTGGTCTAGCTAAATCAAAGGTAGCTCGAGCAACAATAGGAGGGCGCACAGGGAGCAGCATCGGATAGCCCTGCTTGCCCTGGACCCAAGTACACACTCAAGAGGTTAACCTATACCACCACCACCTGTGATGCTGCAGCTTCATGCCTGTTGTTACTCAAGCTAGCTAAATCAGAGTGAGCTTGGGTACATCTAACCATGCAATCAGACTCCCCAAATGCAGTGTAGCTACATCACACTCCTCACCGACAGCCAAGTTTAGCTCAGGTTCTCAGAGCATGATATTCACTCTTACGCAAAGGGCCCGTGCACCACCGAATACCTCTGATTAGGGATGAAATTCACCCAAAGAAAAATATCTTTCGGCACACGAAACAGCAAAGAGAGAAAACGCCTCAAGGTCTTTTTCTTTTTTAAAAAATATGAATGCTTCTTATGTAGGTTTCCAAGCAAAACACAGGACATTACAACAAATGAAAAGAAGAAGGTGCTTTTTTCCCCAAGGAATGTTTTGTTTTTACTGTACATTTTGTAGCAAAAAAGAAAAAATTAAAGGAAAATAATATTCTGATCACAGGGATGTCTGTCTAAAAGTTCAAGTAAGAAACATGACGAATACAAGATCAAGTACATAGCCATGTCACAATATATCTCTGAATCTTTAAAAAAAAATACATAAAGTTTTTCTCTGTGCCTTACAACCGTTCTCTACACGTCTGTTATAAAATAATAATAATGTGCAATTTCAAAATGGCTCCCAGCTGACAGATCATTGGGAACAAACAAATAAATAAACAAATTAAATAGACAGTTGCTGTAGCCACCGAAATATTGGAAAGCACATTAAAATCACTAAGGACAATGGAGCCAGGTGGATGGACCATGTGCATCCACCGCATTCCCAAAACTGCAGCAATGCACCCCCAAAAGGAACTTCAAAATCAGCTTACAAGCCATGAAGAACCACCATTGGTCTCAGGTAGGAAGTACCTTTGCAAGGAATGGGCCAGAGGTCTAGGAGTAGGTGAAGGGCAATGTGCAGGTGACAATTGGGAGGCCATCTATTCTGAGACATCCAATTCTAACTTGTTTTCCGTGGCTAAATAGGAACATCCCCATTATACTTATAATCCCCTTAAATGCTCAGAGACCTGTACTTCCTGCAAGGATCTTGATACAGACACACCCTGTTGTGGCGACTGTCTGACTGATAAAGAAAATGCAGACTTTAGCTCGTTTGCAACAGCAAGCTCTTTGTCCAGTTAGAGTGACAGAATAACCTTGGCCAGCACCAATTTGTATTAATAATGTGGCGTTCATCAGAGCAGCTTTTGTTTTCACCTCTCTTTTGCCTTTTATATGAAATCTTGATTCCCCCCCCCCTTCCGGGATATGAATAGCTGTTGCAATCTGCCTTGACAAGCAGTGACCATGAAGGAGATGGAAGAAAGATGATTATTTTTAAAATTTATTTGCCCCCTAGATTTCATTTTCCTAGGACATAAAGGGTGGTGTTGAAGGCGGGTTATACAGTACATCAAGAGTTTAATCTTTGTACATATCCTTGGTTTCATCACAGGGATTTGATGAGAGAACAAAAACAAAAAGGAAAAAAGAAACATCCCTTTTTCCTGCAAAAAAACCCCCAACCCAACCAAACCCCAACCCCCCTCAGCCCAACAACAGGGGCAGGGGGAGAAATCTCCATATGTTTTTGATAACACCAAGAAATCAAGCTGAAAAATTGGTCTGTTCTGTCCACACAGTTGCCCTTAGTGTAGTTCTGTGATGACACGCACAATTACAGCCAGTGACATGCTTGCATCAGTCTTCTCTATC
The DNA here is from genome assembly GCA_032164245.1 of Sternotherus odoratus. Classification (NCBI taxonomy): domain Eukaryota; kingdom Metazoa; phylum Chordata; order Testudines; family Kinosternidae; genus Sternotherus; species Sternotherus odoratus. The sequence continues at coordinate 123,518,251 of JAVMKO010000003.1, forward strand.
CATGGGAGCGTACTTCACAGGCTACCAAAATTGGAAGAAACCCTCCACCCCCAACCCTTTGAATTAAATATGTGCTGCTAAACCCACTTTAATCCTCCTTTAATCCTGTTAGTCGGGTCACCAAGAGGCCAGGAGACTTTTGGGAAGCAATGCTAAATACAACTGGTAAATTCCTTGAAATGTTCACACTCAGTTTTGTTGGGACTGGACATTAATGGGGCCACACGTGCTTATTAGAATTTCAATACCTCATTCCTCTTTTGTTATCTTATTTTCTTTATTTACCTCTCTTTTTTTCTTTTCTCCAACGCGTTTGAGCATGCCCCCTCCCTTTTTCATTTTCATGGCTTTTCAACAAAACCAAATTTTATTACATTTGATGTAATTAGAGAGAAGCGAGGGGGAGAAGCTCTTATTTACACTGTGCTTTCCATTACCCATTCTGAACTCCCATAAGTCCCTTTCGCCCCTGCTAAGTCATTGTCATCATACTGCAAGAGCATGCCATTCACCGAGAGGCTGCGCTTTGTCCAAATGTTTGTTATCTTTTTGGGGTAGGTGCAACACTGAGAAGTGGCAAAGTCCCCCATGTCAAAAGAATGGCTACGTTTAGTTTTCCCCTCCAGTGGTAACATGAGGAGACTACGGAATTTTGACTCCTGTTGGCCCAGAAGTGGCTCTTTGTCCGAGTGGTGGGCCACTGTGGAAGTTCTGGAGTCTACTGTGTCTTCCTTTTTCTGACACTTCAGTTCCAGGGAGGCGAAAGCTCCCATTAGCCGATCAATGTTATGTTTTGACCTAGAAGGAGGCCTCCACTTACTGGACAATGTGCCTTGTTCACTTTGGAGGCTATAATCATCACCGTCACGGCTATTCACTGAACTAGAAGAGGAGGAGATGCTGCTCTGTACAGACTCACAGTTAAACTCCATGAGTTCATTTCTTACCACCACTTTGGGGTTGACTTGGGGCAGGACCCCGTTTTGAACAGGTTGAGCTCCATTAGTCTGTGAGTAGACATTGCTGACGTTGGCCATCTTCCCCTGGGAATTGTTACAAACTTTATACCGCACCATGAGGATGACGATGAACACCAGGAGTGTCGCCACAATGATACCTCCAATGACTAAGATCATCGTCCCACCCAGGAACTGGCTATGCATGGATTGGCACTGAGGATAGTCCTCTTTGGTGAAGAACTGGGCACACCCCACAACGTTAGTGGCTGTGAGTGTCGTGGCAGTGTCATCCCACATGGCCAAGACGCAGAGATCATAGCCCGTTCCAGATACAAGGTTGTTCACCACAAAGGCTTTGTTTGTAGCTGGGATCATCCTTTAAGACAAAGAGAAAATTAGGTTAAGGTTTAATGGGAAACAGATACACCATTTGTTAATTACCAGTGGAGATGGGTCTCATCTGAAAAGTTCAGACCTAGAGCCAAACTTCCTCAAGGGTGGCTCAGACCTACAGTTTTTCTTCAACTTCATGTCTCCTGTAGTTACAAAAGGGAACAAGAGTAAATAAAAGCAGTCTGGCTTGTTCCTCTCAAAATGTTTGTATCCAAACTCAGAGTGTATATGGTGTAACCATGGTTGGGTGAACAGCTCAAGAAACATTAACCTCAGCCTGTATGAGCCAACCCTGCCTGAGTCTGCCAAATGACCCTCAATGTTGCTCAGCTCAGGACCAGCAGCCTAATATTGTTTCATGAGGGTTGGGAAATTTGTACTGTGATATGATGATATTTACATTGCAATACCAACCTACAACAGACTGTGCTTTTGGTGCATACAGGTGGCAGACAGCCATCTCTCTCCTTCCCCTATACTATGAAGAATGGATCCTTGAAATGCAGAGATCGTATCTGGTGGAAATTTCTGCATGTGACCACCTTTCCCAGATGGGGTGGAGCAGAAGTACCGTATATACTCATTCATAAGCCTTTTTTTTTTACTACAAAAGAGAAGTTTCAGAGAAGGGGGTTGGCTTATGAATGGGTATAGAGAGGGGGAGAGGTGGGACCCAGCTCCTCCCCACAACAGAGGGGACAAGGAGAGGCAGAAAAGCCAACAGAGCCAGAAGGGAAGAGGCGGGACCAGAGGCTCTCTGCTTCTGACCATGCTGCTCTCCCCCCTGGCTCTGAAGCTGCTGCAGCTCCGGGGCTGGCAGGCTGTGGCCACACCGCCTGCCCCCACCTGCCGGAGCATGCTGTGGCCATGCCACCCCATCTGGCCCGCTGGAGCAGCCTGCTGGAACAGCTCCGCCAGGCCAGAAACATCCTCCCCTGGCCCGCTCCAGGTAAGGTGGGGGCGGGATGGGGAGAGTATAGGGGGTCCTAGGGTGGGGGGGGGATCATGTGGTGGGTGGTCACAGGAGTTACTCCCCGGACCACCAGCTCTCCCTCTCCCCCCCAAAATGTCCCCACCAGTTGCTGTCCCGGCCCATCGGGGTAAGCAACTGGTGGGCCAAGACACTTTCTTCACTTAGGTTTACCTCTGTGCTTGTGGACGCACAAGGGAAACAAACCGTCTTGGCCTGCCAGCAGCTTATCCTGATGGCCCAGAAGTCAAAGTCTGCCAACCCCTGAAATATAGGGTCGTCTTATGAATGGGTCATAAAAATTTTCCATTTTTACTTATCCATCTTGGAGGGGAATGGCAGGGTCGGCTTATAAACGAACCGGCTTATGATCGAGTATATACGGTATCTGCACTAAATGCAGAGGCGTGGTGGGAAGATGTGAGATTGCATTAGAAGAGCAACTTTTTTTTTTTTTTTGGTAAATCCATTCAAAACCAAACAGTGCCAACCTTCCAACAAATGAATGGGATAGGAAATGAAAAGATATGCCCGAGTTGTGTTTGCAAAATATGGAGTTGTGCATGGAAAAAGACAATGGGCTTTGCAATCTGGGTGGTCGCTAATGGGTCTAATACTCTGTTGCCAGGCATCTTGGGCCAGTCGCTTACATCTACACTAGACACTGGAGCAAATTAAATGTAAACGCATTATTAAATCAGAACGGCAGAGTTCTACCTACAGCCACTCCACATTCATGTTACACTGATATACACGATGGCATAAGATACAGGGCAGTGGAGAACCAGGCTCATTCACGGTTCACATGTTCTACGTGTATCATCGTCTTCAGACAGCATCCCGGTATAGAACAGCAATGAACAAGGCCGTTTAAATATAAGAAGCCCGAGTCTCATTTAGATCTCAGGCAATTTATTGCAATTCTAGCTTACTCCCACTCTAAGGCCCATTTACACTGCTAGAGTGTTTCTAAAGTGGCTCTAGGCTAAAAGAGAATCAGGTCCAGCCCTTCAAATCTTGCAGTCTTTATACTGGCTATTGCCTGAATAAGGGCTGAGTGGAAATTGAGTAAGAAATTCAGGATTTCCCCCCCAGTAAGCTGAGATTTGAAATATAAAACTATGGAGCCAGAGACCATCTAGCTAAGAACTGCTGGCTGAGTTATAGTGTTTGAGTCTGGATCAAAGCTAAGACCTTCAGCAGACTCCGATCTAGATAGGACATCTTTGCCTGCTGCATCCCTCTCCCCATTTACCATCCTCTCACCATACTGGCAAATAACAGGAACAATTATATGAAAGGTATTTGTTTTGTAGCTGATATTCAACAGACAGCTGATGGCAGCAAGACACCTCATTACCTGCAGTAACTGCCTTTGTGTGACCCCCCCCCTCCGCCCCCAAATCTCTAACGTTTGGTCACAGGCGACAAGGTTAAAATAAAAACGATTGAGAAATTCACACACAACTCTTTCCCTGCTGGCATTCCTTCACATGTGCTGTGCTGTCGTGCCCTGCCAGCATTCCAGACGACAATGATATCTGCAAAGTATCATGTAATAGTAGATGTACTCAGCCACACATACAGACATGTAACAATCACTAGCGTGGTATGTGGATAATACCCGAGCCTGGCTGTTCATATAGCAGTTCAAAAAGCGTGTTCTTCCTGGACATACTGGACCAGAATCTCAGGTGCAGTATGGCTGCTTTGCACTACACTGCCAGTGTAACCTGTCGCTACAGTCAGTGTAACCACCTCAGGGAGGATCATTTCAATGTACAAGTGATCAGCCAGCAGTAGAGCAGACACACAGACACTTACACTACTCAATCAGCTGTTGCCAGGGTAGCAGGAAAAATGGCATGGGTAGAAGAAAGGTGGTGTAGTTGGCATGCCCCCTAAACCATGCCAAAGTTCAGATGTATGTTGGCCTTGTGTAGCCACTGCAATCAGCACAAATTAGAGTCGCTCAGAGGTTGTTCTATCACAATGCACCCGCCTGCACAGAGATGCAGCAGTATCAGAGCAGGGTAAAGGTGAGCATTAAGCTACCTTGGCATGTGTATACACACACACACTCTCTCCCCCCCCCCCAACTTGGGTCTCTGTGGTTTAGCCACAGCTGAGGATCTGGTTCATTGCTTTTAGCACACACTGTAGGCAAAGTAAGTATCACCCAGAGATGCCTGGAAAATTGAGCCACCCAGCAGGTGCATTCTAATCTACCTAGACATACCTGGTACATATGTCTACCTAGACATACCTGGTACATTTAATATCAGAGCGGAGGTGTTCTGCACAGACACAGGCAGGATACTCAGGAGCACTTCAGGTACACTCAGTAGTGTGGCAGGAGTGCTGTACCTGCCATCTCTAGAGCCGCTTTTCATTGTGCTCCCCCCCCGCCCCTCAAGTGGTTTGAGAGGCATTATACCTCCAGCCACCACAACCTGGGCAATGTTCCTCTTCAAAGCCTGTTCCACCCCACAGGCTGGGATAGACATAATTTAGTCCTTCGAACACAATGCCAACCGGGGCAGAGATCATAACATCATCTGCATTTTGCAGATTGCCAGCCACCCTATAAACAATAATAGTGAAAAAAGCACAGCAAGCAATGGGAGATCTCATTTGTTCAGATTTTACCACTGGAGCCCTCAGTTAAGTAGCCCGCCCAGTTTGCACGTGCACATTTGTGCTGGCCAGTTACTCTTGCTGGCTAATACTGTATCTGTTCTTCTGTGGAGGCCAGGCCAGTGATTAATGTGCTCCTCTAAAGTATTCACACCCCTCACTCCCACACTTTCTGGCCTATGTGGATGTAGGGACATAGCACACGTCTCCTAGGCAAACCTGGTCTCATGAGATTTCCTCCTCAGCTTGCAAAGACATTTTGATACGTCTGATTTGTGAATGCTGTGGGGAGGAGGGGGGGGAGACATAGAAATGAGTTAATGTTTACAAAGTGCCTTGGGCTCCTCCAATGAAACCGACTATTGCTGTCTGAACCAAACCATAGCCCGCTAGTAGCCTGAACATAGCCCTAGAGATTCTGCCCAGCTGTGGTTTTAAAGAGCCCTTTTGGGTCGGTGCTAACTCCCTACCACTGAGTGCGACGTTCCGTGATTAACAGCGCTTGAAGTGCAGAGCAGCTGCAAAAGACTCCCCCGCTTGATGGAGCAAAGTAAAGATTGAAGTGGCATCTCGCAGCTACCCGTGTTGTGGATAATCAAAGAGTCATCAATATCCCAGAGTGAAAATGTGTCTACATTGATTTTAGGAATGGGGACTCTTAAGTGTTGCCATCAATCACAGCAGACTAGTAATAAGTCTGGGGGAGGGAGGATTATTTCAAACAGAGTATCATGAAATACTTTAAAGATTGGGTAACTTCATGAAAACAAGATCCTCCTCTTCAGACGCAAGAGAACTGGTTCTTCGTTTAGTCGCTTAACTCCTACGGTGCAGGAACCGTCTACTTATTTCCATGCTGAGCTCTTCTATTACAGTAGCATTTATTTGAATGTCATGGAGGGTGGGACACCTGAAGTACATTTATAGAACCATATGTAATCCTTGGCTTTAGCCGTATTGTGGAAAGATGATCACCTTTCCATAAGTAAGGTTGCAACCAGGTTCCATTAGAAGCCTATTATTAGCCTTTACACAGCTACAGCTGTGCCTAGCAAAATTGATTGAACTTTAAAAAATACTAGATTTCCCCCAAAGGCTATGATTTTTTCTGGAAAGTTTGAAGAAACTTAACCAAACTGCATTTGAGTTCCAGGTCATTAACAAATTGCCCTGCACTAAAGTTTTGATGAGTTTCTCATGTTTCTTTTTGCCCCTCTAGGTTAAATAGCTAGTTGCTGCCTCTTCAAATACTTCACATAGTTAAATCTCCATGAAAATTCTTGTCTGGTCCATCTTTGAATAAAATAGGTTATAAATGAGTAAAGCTGTTAATGCTTGTTATATGTAACTGTAATGATATGGTCCCTTTAGATTAAATTCACCTGTGTGTGCACCTGACAAGTACAAGACTTATTATATACTATTTAAACCCTATTTGGAGGGTTTAAAGGGGATTTAAATAGTGCGTAGGCCTTGGGTGACCCTGTTGATCAGCTGCTCTCTGGTGGTTTAGAGAGAATATAAACACTCACTCTGGCTATTGTAAGAGATCCGCTCTTCACCCCCACTTCACACAGGCAGGAGACTCTTTTCTGGCTTCAACAGTGCTCTTTATTCACAGTGCCAACCCCACCACCGAAATACAGCTTCACAGTGTAGCTGAGCCCCAGCCCTCCACCTGGCTGGTCTCCGGAAGCAGTCAGCTCTCCCAGGCCCCTAGCCTCAGCTCTACTTCCTTCCCTGTACCTTCTCTTTCTCTCTCTCTCACTCCACACACCACCACCCTGGGCTTCCTCCCTGGCAGGCTTTTATCCTCTAAGGAGGCTGCCAGGTGCGACCCATTAAGCCCTCTGTAGCTCAGGGCTACAGCCCGGTGGCTAATTAGCCTCCCCGGTCAGGGAAGGCTTCTAGAGGTTTTTCCCTCTTAAAGGGAATGAGTTAATGTTTACAAAGTGCCTTGGGCTCCTCCAATGAAACCGACTATTGCTGTCTGAACCAAACCATAGCCCGCTAGTAGCCTGAACATAGCCCTAGAGATTCTGCCCAGCTGTGGTTTTAAAGAGCCCTTTTGGCCAGCACCCTGCCACACTGTGTGTTCACTCATGACAATACGTCGATTACAGACACTGCATGCTCAGCTAGCACGGGTACGAACAGCAATGTACATGGTGAGATGTGGCTTAGGCAAGTCAAGTGCTCTTCATGCGTGAACCCCCACAGTGTTTATCCTGCCCGGTCTGTGGCCTGCCCTAGCGGCTGCTGGAGCTTTTCCTCATTGCTAGAGCCTTTTATTACCACGTGTAGCTACACACGTAGTACCTACACATGTAGTACCTATTTGCCACATGCCTCCGTACGTGTAGACATAACTCTGCTTGATAAGGAGTAGTTGAGGGAGTCAGTGGAGTTCTTCAGAGCCACATGCAGTGGTGTCTGAGGGTGGGTGGGGGGAAAGCTGGGCATCTTTAGTGCTCCTAAACTCTGCAGGACTAGGTGAGCTACAAAGAGTTACAGAACTTACAGAGCTCCTGAGATCCACTTCACAGAAGAGGCATGGAGGACCCCACAGACCTCCTAAACTCTGCACTGGCTCTATTTCAGAAAAAGCCAACAACCATACAAGGAAATAAACTGGCAAAAATACTATTAATTTTAAGCTAAGGTTTCCTTTTCAGTTAAAGAAGTCAAAGCCTTTAAAAATATGAGAACAAACACTCTGGGAAAGGCAAATACTCAACTACACTAACAGTTCAAACAGAGAGACGGGAAGCAAAGCGTTCCTCACCTCCTGGAGTACGCACAGGGGGGTCACATGGGTGGAGAGCCCCATACGCCAAGCGAGCGCACGGGGATCCGCCCAGTCCCCCCGTCGTAGTCCAGGAGGTCTCAGAGTCTAGTGATTTCTGCCACGACCAACCTCCGGCGCACCGAGGGAGACTCCACCACCTACACACGAAAGGTGGGATTGTGTAGCAGGGGCTCTGCAAGGAGATCCTCTCCCTCCGTGGCCACAAAGGACCTGGTCGAGAGGATCTCCCTGCCCACCCCTCACCCAGGGCCCTCCGGAAATACTACTTGGGCCCCTGCTTTGTGAGCCCTCCCAGCCTCCCCACTCCCACACCCCGAGCCAGCTGCATACTTTGCAGCTGGTTTCGTTCCGAACCGCGCTGAGGAACCAGCTGTACACGCTCATGCTTCACACATTACATCTCCTCACCCTCGCGTCCCGCCCTAACACCAAGTGGCGGGACTACCTGCCATCTAAAGAGTGTGAGAAGCCCCGGTGGGCCAGCCTCTATTCCACCTTGATTCCACGGCCCGCCGGGGATATTAGTTGGCAGTTCCTTCACGGAACCGTGAGCACGGGCATGCACTTGGCGCGGTTCATCCCTATGCCCGAAGCCTGTCCCTTCTGCGGCGTGAGGGAGGACCTGGCGCACGCCTACCATGAGTGCGCCAGGCTGCAGCCCCTATTCCGGCTCCTCCAGAACCTCTTACTGAGGTTCTGGCTGCACTTCTCCCCACACCTATTTCTTTTTGCGCACCCCATCCGTGGCCCCACAAAGTCGTGAGACCTCCTCGTCACCCTCCTCCTGGCGCTAACCAAGGTCACCATCTACAACACCAGGAGGAGGATGCAAGATGAGGGGGTGCGTTGCAACTGTGGGCCTACTTCCTGTCCTTCCTGACTTCACGCATCCGGGCAGAGTTCCACTGGGCAGCGTCACCGGCTCCCTCAACAGCTTTGAGGAGCAGTGGGCGCTGTGCGGGATTCTCTGCTCGGTGTCCCCATCCGGCACTCTCGTTTTGAACCTGTGACCCTCACTCCCTTCCCTACAAAAAAACCCCAAACAGTTCAAACAGTCTCTTTCACATTGAATAATCCAAAACCAACATTACCTCATCCCCGGCTAGACAGTCCAGACTATAGGGTTCCACTGGCAACCTAATTATAACAAGCACAAGTTTGGAAATTAGTGGCATTAACCCATTCCCTGCCAACTCTTGGATGTGAGCCAGACACCGCAAAACACCTACTCTGACCAAATCATTTCTATATTTCTTTCCTGGCCCTTTCCCCTCTGGGTAGGAAGGGCAGACAAATAACTCCATAATGTTGTTGATGATAAGGTTACTACTAAAGTGTCTCACTAGAGATTCAAAAATGTTCCAGGAAATAAGGAGAGTCTCCCATATAGGAGTCCACGTGCTAGCCATTTGGAAATGCTGTCTTTCCCAGATGAAATGAGTTTGCAAGTCTCAACTTTGGGATTGAGAAGGACTGGAATCGCAGGAAGTTTTACAGGTCAAGACTGAGGCACTTTGCAAGAGCTTTATGGGAACCACAAATGGAATAGCAGAGGTACTATGGGGGAAAACTGAAGTGCATTGGTAGAGCTTTGAGGGGAAGCGGAAGTATACATGGCTCCAGGAAGGACTATGCCTGCTTTGGTCCAATGCTTTTAATTTCTTATTTTGCATGAGCACTAAAATGAATGGATCACAATAAAACAAAACGGCATCTCCTCTCCCAGTTGTTTCAGCTCCCCTTTTTGAGCTCAGCCCTGACTTACCTCCAGCCCTCTTTCCCCGCTGATTACATACCAGGCAATCTCGTAGCCACAGCATAGTGCAAACTTTTGTGATATCTTAGCTAGGCCTTTGGCGTCATTTAAACAAATTAGGAAATAAAAGACTTTGAAAAGCTAACAGCAATGGTTAATTCCCAGGGCTGCTGTGGACCTCACTTTCATTCCTGGCTAGCAGGGACAAGTGTGGAGGAGCATGTGGTCTTTTGGATGGAGCACTGAACTTGGACTCAGAAGACCTGTGTTCTAGGTCCTACTCTGTCACTGGCCTACTAGGTGACCTTGGTCAAGTCTCTTCAGCTGTCTGTGCCTCAGTTTTCCCATCTGTAAAATGGAATAATGACACTGACCTTCATAGACCACTTTTATATCCACTGATAAAACAGTATAGAAGAGCTATGTATTATTATTATAACATACAGTAAACCCTCGATTTAACGGACCCCGATTTAACGGACTTCGGATGCAACGGACAAAATTTCTGATGCATCCTAAATCCATTATTGGGGGCTGCCGGCTCCCGCCCCAGGGAGCCGGCTGGGTTGACAGCTCCCGCCCGGCTCCCCGCAGCAGGGACCCCTGCGGGAGCTGTCAACCCCCCCCCCCCCCCGCCCGGCTCCCCGCAACGGGGAGCCTGGCGGGGGGGCTGACAGCTCCCGCCCGGCTCCCCTCTGCGGGAAGCCCTGCGGGAGCTGTCAACCCCCCCCCCCCGCCCGGCTCCCCACAACGGGGAGCCGGGCGGGGGGGGGCGTTTGAGAGCCCCCGCTCGGCTCCCCGCAGCGGGAAGCCGGGCGGGGGGTTTGACAGCTCCCGCCGGGCTTCCCGCTGGGGGGAGCCGAGCGGGAGCTGTCAACCCCCCCGCCCGGCTCCTCGCAGCGGGGAGCCGGGCGGGGGGGGGGGGGCGTTTGAGAGCCCCCGCTCGGCTCCCGCAGCGGGAAGCCGGGCGGGGGGGGTTTGACAGCTCCTGCCGGGCTTCCCGCTGGGGGGAGCCGGGCGGGAGCTGTCAACCCCCCCGCCCGGCTCCCCGCTGGGGGGAGCCGAGCGGGAGCTGTCAACCCCCCCGGGCGGGGGGGGGGGGGGTTGAGAGCTCCAGTGGTGTACAGACAGAGGTGATAGTAAACCAGTACGCCCCAGTACCGCGTAACGGCAAGAGCCGATGTGCCGTACCGGGCCGACTGGCTTCCCCAGCGCAATTTAAAGGGCCTGGGGCTCCTAGCAGAGGCTGGAGCCCCGAGCCCTTTAAATTGCTGCCAGAGCCCCCACTGCGTGAGCCCGGGGGAGGCTGCGGCAGAGCTCCGGCGGCAGTTTAAAGGGCCCGGGGTGGTAGCAGCGGCCCAGCACCGGGCTTTTTAAATAGCTGTTGGAGCCCCGCCGCCGCTTCCCCAGGGTACCAGCAACAGGGCTCCCGTCCCCGCGGAGCCCCGCTGCCGGAGCCCTAGGGAGGCTGCAGTGGGGCTCCCATAGTGATTTAAAGAGCCCGGTGCTGGGCCGCCACTACCGCCCAGGGCCCTTTAAACTGCTGCCAGAGCTCCGCCGCAGCCTCCCCTGGGCTCCCGCAGTGAGGCTCTGTAGGGTTGGGCTGAGGAGGGGAGTGTGGTGGGAGGAGGCCCCTTACCAATACAGGGGGCTGGCTGGGCTGGGCCTAGCAGTGACCCCCTAGCCCTGCCCCTTCCCCCCGAGGCCCCACCCCTTCCGGGGGCAGAGCTGAGCCCAGCCCCCATACAGGTAAGACACTTCAGTTACTTTCACCCCTGTGCACAGACCATGCAATGGCAGGAGAGATAGGAAACGGGTGAGGAAATGAGGATAGTTAGAGTGAGAAGAACCTGAAGGAGTGGGTGAGGTGAGTGAAGATGAAAGAGGGTGAAGCAAAGAAGGTGATTAGAGTGGAGAACATGGTCGAGTCAAAGCAGAGGGAAGATGCAGAAAGACAAACAGACATAAGTATGACAATCGGAGGGTAAAAGCATGCAAACATGCATGTGAATGGCAGCATTCAAAATGATGGAAACAGATCAATGGGCAGCTGACTTATTATCAAGGCCACAGAACCTGATCAATACACAGGTGAACGCCAGTCAGTGCAGGTGAAGCAGCTTTGTGTGCAAATATGAGACAATTAGCAAGGCAGTGGAAAGAGCTTAGCTGGTAGCATGCCAGATATTTTTAAGGAGCATGGGGATAATGAAGACCAGAGGGGGACTGAAGAGATCTGGGCCCCAGAAAGAGTAGCTGAGTCCACTTTTGGCTGCACGTCCAGTGGGATGGTATTCCTCATTGTTGCCAACGCTTGTGATTTTATTGACAGTCTCATGATATTTGGTGTTCCTCTTAAAGCCTCAGCTCCTGGAGTCATGTGATTAGGTGAGAATTTCAGCTAGTTTTTGTAAAAAAAAAGTGTGTTTCTAATCTTTTAGAACAGAAAACATGACCCGAGTTTATCCTAAAGGATCAAACCCCAGCAGAAATATAAAGAAAATGCCAACTTTATTATTTTTTTCAGTTGCATTATTTTGGGGCCTGACTCATCATTTTTCAGTGATAGCGGTTGACGTTACTGATGAAGTGAGGGAGAAAGTTGATTGCAGGAGAATGCTAGGACTTGGAGCTTCAGTAGAGAGCGGTACAAGAGACACTGTGTATAAGGGACAGGACAAAAGGGGATCTGGGTCCACTCCACCTCTGGCACCCTGGGAAAGAGGCAGTTGGTATTGTTGATGGGCACAATTCTTCTGCCATCTACACCAATGTAAGGCAATATCTGGCTGAATGCTGAGTGGTGTACAGTGTTCCTCAACCGAACAGTGCACCCAGAGCCTCTCAGCAAACATTTGCCCAGCCACGCACCAATACAGTCATGAATTTTCTCCATTTAATATTTTTCTTTATTTTATGGCAGACTTAATTGTGCCTTGTGCTGGAACAATCATCATCAGAGACAAATCCCTCCCCACCTTTCTGAATCCTGTCTCCTCATCACTCACACATCCAGCCACTCTTTGGAGAATTCATCTTGTCAGATGAGCCCCGCGGTACATGTCATCTCATTATTCTTTCCTAATTTGATTATGTTCTCTTTTGCTCACTTGGAAAAAGGTTGTGGGGGAGGGAGGAAGGAAAGGGGTGGAAAAAGTCAAAGGCAAGTTATAAGCCTGGTGTGAAATAATGAACCAGAGAGAGACACCCCCTGAGCTACAGGGAAGAAGAAAGGCACATTGGATACTGTATTTTAGGGAACATTAATTAGTGGTTAGCTCTATTAGACTGCTGGATAGTGTTCTAATGGAAGGTGTAAAAGACATTTAAAAGGGGATGGACAAAGCACTGGGAGAACACAGGGAACAATCCTGCACTGGTGCTGGGGAACAGTGTCTATATAACCTGGTGAGTACCTTACTTCTCCAGGTTCCTTTGTCCTACAATACATTTCTTCCATTAGAATTGTCTTCAGACTCTTGCCTAGAGCAAGGAGCTACACGCCATTTCTGATTGAATGGAAAGGCACAAAACTCACTACGTAAAAGCCTGAGTAAACAAAGTCTGGGGAATGGTGTTTGGCTCCTCGGTGTGACCCTTCCCCAAGCCTGGGTTCTGGGTTTTGGCTTAGGCCCATTATAGAGATGGGCCCAAGCTTCTACCACACAACCTAGTCATTCCAAGCTTCTCTGAACTTCCTGGTTTTGAATGAAAATCGAGCTTCTTGAACTTTCCCCTGACACACCTGGTGCTGGCTACTGTTGGAGATAGGATGCTAGGTTAGCTGCAGCCCTGATCTTATCCAGTATAGCAGTGCCAGTGTTCCTACGTGGAAGTATGAAAATACCAGAGGGGCTGGCCTTAGCGTCTGCCTTGTCCAACTGGAAGCAGAATTAGCAGAAATCTCACAGAACAGACTGACCTCAAGATCTCCTTCAGCCTCACTTCGCAAACCAAATGGGGTCAGAGATGTTCAGAATAAATAGCTGACCATTTGTATGCTTGTTGAATTAACCTGTAATGCTGACCTTTTTGAGGTTCTCCCATAATGTTCCCACGGAGAAAAAAAAAAAGCTTTCTGGAACAGGAAATGTAGCAAATTCATCCCAAATCTTACACACACTGAACTTCAAAGCAGCATGGGGAAGAAACTTGGGTTCTCCCATTTCAATAGCACCATCTCATGCCATTTGAACTAAAGGAGAATCTCCACTAACTGCAAGCAGCATTGGTGCTGTGACACAGAATTGAGCAGTTCTGATTCCATCCAGTACAGCAGAGTACATACACACCAACCTGTTAATCTGAGAACAATGCAATGTAATGCACACTTGAAAAAATAATCCAAACTATACATATAAAATAATGGGGTCTAAACTAGCAGTTACTACACAAGGACGAGATTTTGGAGTAATCCTGGATAGTTCTCTGAAAACATCTGCTCAGTGTGCAGTGGCAGTCAAAAAAGCTAAAAGAATGATACGGAACCATTAGGATACTTGAATACCATGTGCAGTTTTAGTCACCCCTTCTCAAAAATATATTAGAATTGGAATATGTACAGAGAGGGAAACAAAAATGACTAGGGATATCGAACATATGAAGAGAGATTAAAAAAAATGGGACTTCATCTTAGAAAAGACATGACTAAGGGGGGATATGATAGAGGTCTATAATCATGAATGATGCAGAAAAAGTGAATAGAGAAGGCATTGTTTACCCAAGACAAGAACCAGAGATCACCCAATGAAACTAAAAGGCAGCAGATTTAAAACCAAGATAAGGAAGTACTTCTCCACACAACTCACAGTCAACCTGTGGAACTTGTTGCCAAAAGTATAAGTGGGTTAAAAAAATGAGATACGTTCATGGACGATAGGTCTATCAATGGCAACCAGCGAAGATGGACAGGACACAACCCCATTCCCTACATGTCCTTATCCTCACACTGCCAGAAGCTGGGATAGGACGACAGGGATCACTTGATAATTGCCCTGTCCTAGTCATTCCCTTTGAAGCATCTAGTACTGGCCGCTGTTGGAAGATCTGGGCTAGATCTGCATTGGTCTGACCCAGTAGGACTGTTCTTACATAGACATATTGCATTTAGGTATTCTCTGAGTAAGTGCCTAAATACAGTTTCATCCTTTTACTCTGAGGTCTAATAGTTAAATAAAGCATTTCACTGAATTCTGAAACTCTGTCATCCTTTGAGAATATATTTTAAAGCACTAGCTGAAAAACATGGGGGGAGGTGGGGAGGTAATATATATTATTGAAGGGAATATTGAAGCCCTGCTAGGTCAGAAAAAGAGCTTTGATTTACACATACTGTAGGGGGGAGATAAGGTGAATTAAACACCTAAGGCTAGTTTTAGAGTCTTGTCCAGGAATATGTTCCTTTATTCAAAAGTCTCAGACAGATTAACAGCTATTCTCACAAGGTTACAGTAAATTGACAAAGTCATACCAGTAGCCCAAAGACTGTGAGATATTCCTTACACCATTGCACCGGGACACAGACATGGAGCAATTTGCCCAAGGTCACCCAGTAGGCCAATGGGAGAGCCAGGAATATAGCCCTCCTGAACCTCAGGCCACAAAACTGAATGCATTGCAAGAAAAAAATATCATAGCCAAAGCTTATCAAGTCCTCTACTTCCAAATACTGACTATATAAATCTATACATAAGTACTTACATATGGTCCTTCTCTGACCCAACAGCAGAAGGCAATGTGCAAAAGACAGTTCTGATGTGTACAGCAGATTTCTTAGCATTAATTGTGGAGGAGCTAAGAATTGCCTCTCGGCAAGATGACTTATTAAGTGTGCTTTGTCAAATTGTACAGACAGGAAAATGGACAAATCAGCGTTGGAGAAACTAGTTCTATTTCAGAGTTTCAAATCAGCTGGCTTGCCTGGATGACATTATACTAAGAGGAGACTGAATCATAGTTCCAGTCTCTAAGATTGAAGAGTACTGCTTCATGAGATTCACCCTGGTGCTGTTCAAACTAAACACATTTTGCACAGTTAGTTTTGAGGCCTAATATGGATACAGATGTTGAACAGCCATACATGATGACCAACCACTGCAAATTTTAGATATACCTTGCAGTCTGTGGATAAAATTAGATCCAGCTCTGGTTGGTCTATTGATTCAATAATGGGGCTTGTCTTCACTACAGCGGGGAGGGATCGATCTTTTGGCGATTGATTTATCGCGTCTCGTCAAGACGCGATAAATCGATCACTGGCAGCACCCCCGTCGACTCCGGAACTCCAGCTCGCCAAAAGGCGCAAGCTGGAGTCGACGGGGGAGCGCGCCGCCAACAGCCGCCGCCGTGAGAACGGCAGGTAAGTCGGCTGTAGATACGCTGACTTCAGCTACATTATTAACGTAGCTAACTTTGTGTATCTACAGCCAATCTCCCCCCCTAGTGAAGAACAGCCCCTAGTCTCGATACCCTAAGGCATTCACAGTCACCGCTATTTCCTCATCCACCATTAGAAGGAAAGTTGAGGAAGTTGTTTTGCACATTATGGATATCCTTTTGAAGTCCTTACAGATAATGGAGAACAGTTTGTGAGTAATTTCATTGAAAGATTCTTTACAGAGTATGGAAGCAAACACAGAAGAGCTTCCCCGCACTCTCCAAAGAGTAATGTAAAGAGAGAGTGTTTTCATCATTACTTGAAAGAAGCTTTCAAAGCCACTAATAGTGACAGAAAGGACTGGAAAACGGTTGCCAAAGATACTATTGTGGATGAGGTAATATGTTTTATTGGACCAACTTTTGTTGGTGACGGAGACAAGCTTTTGAATGAGGCAGAATTCTTTAACCTGAAGAAGAGCTCTGTGTAGCTCGAAAGCTTGTCTCTTTCACCAACAGAAGATGGTCCAATAAAACATGACCTCACACACCTTGTCTCCCTTATATCCTGAGATCTATACAGCTACAATAACACTGCCTACAAATGGGGTTGCCAACTTTCTATTTGCAGAAAACCAAACACCCTTGTCCCACATTGTGCCATCTCCAAGGCCTTGTCCTGGGTCACTCCATCCCCCCTTCCTCGGTTGCCCGCTCTCTCCCACCCTCACGCCCTTGCTCATTTTTACCATGATGGGCCAGGGGTTAGGGTGCAAGAGGTGGTGAGGGCTCTGGCTGGGGGTGGAGCTCTGGAGTGGGGCTGTAAATGAGGAATTTGGGGTGCAGAAGGGGGCTCTGGGTTGGGAGTTAGTGCCAGGGGGTTTGGAGTGTGGGAGGGAGCTCCAGGCTGGGATGGGGTTGGGGCATGGGGTCTCAGTGGCACTTACCTCTAGTGGCTGCCAGCATTTCCCTGTCTCCTAGGCAGAGGAATCTTTCCCACTTCCTCACCAGGGAATTCCTTCAGGGGTTGGGGGCTTTGTAAAAAGTTTAATTAATCCTTTTCTGCTCTCATGCTTCATCATTGTGACAAGGGAAGGAAGATAGGCAATCAGCAAAAATGGACCCTGGAAAACTGCTGAATAGCAACCTTTGCTGAACGGGGAGAGGAGAGCGTGGGGGCTGGATCCAGGCCTCCGGGAATGGAATACCCATGGTGTCGTGTGGAGAGCACAGCAAAGGAACAGAAGTGGAAATGGTTAAGTATGAGACTCCTGTTCTAATCACAAGTAGATTTGCTGCCTTCATGTAGAATCGAGTTCTTGTTACCAGCCTTTTAATATGGTTGTATCTGTTTCCAAATTAATTGGCGACACCATAAACAGAATAAGTTTTATTCATGATGTCTTCACAAGCAGAGTACCTATGTGGAGAAGTCTGGTGTCCAAACAGAATGAAATCCGTTACTTTAACAAATTGCCTAAAAGAGACCATAAGAGAGAGAGAGAGAGTGTGTGTGTGTGTGTGTGGTTACACACACTGTATGTATGCATATGCATATGCACACTTATGTGTATGTACAGTGAGAATACTTTTCTCTACATATCACATCTTGTGACATTACTCCTTACCATTACACTGTAGGCCTACAGCCACCATGTAACAGGCATGAAACAGACAGTTCAGGTATTGCGTAAGTCTATTATGTCTGCTGCTTTTCCCACAAACGTTCAGTCTAATTACAATGTACACACAAAGCACATTAATTAATATCAGACAGACGAAACTACACTGAATACAGTCAGAGCCAGGCCCTGCCCAAAATGCCTCTATCCCTCTTTTATTAATGGCAATAAACCACAAGCATGTATCCATAGACAGAATTTGTGCCTTAGTTTCACTTAGCTACACACCTAATGAAGGTATAATTCTGATGCATGGTGATTAAATACCAATGAAATATTAAAAGGATATGTAATTAGTGTTAGCACCTCCAGAATGGAAAAGGACTTGTTCTGTAATGGCTAAACTTCACAAGTATCTTTTCGAAATAGCAATTGCTTTTTAAGGGGCATGCTGGTAAAAAAGGTTTTGTGGTAACACTGAAGAAGGGAATGTTTGCCAGCCCCGTGAAGATGTGCAGAAATATTCAGGAATACATTTAAACATCCAGGACTCCCCCACAAGACTTTTTGGTGAGTTGCTCAGTAAAACTATGGCCTATAAACTCTTGAGTCCTTATCTGTGGCACTTTCCTTTTATGTGCCCTTATGGTTTTGCAGACAGGGATTGCAGCCACGGGGAGCCTGATCCTGTCAGCTGCCATGTGCCTCAAGCTATGGGATGAGTGCCCTCAACAGCATTGACTTCAGTGGGAATGACTGGCCAGAATGGCATTGCATTAATTAATTCCTATTAGTCCCTTCATATTCTGTTCTGTTTTTTAATACTATGCCCACCACTGTGGTATGCGAATGCCTTCTAAAACTGCATTAAATGACGTGACTAGCATCTGTCACATAACCACACTGAAGGCTATATAGGAGGCTCTGACACTATGCACATTTCTGAATGGGCGATTCATAGATTTTAAAGCGAGAAGGGACCATTATGGTCATCTAGTCTGATCTCCTGTATAACACAGGCCAGACTAGTTCACCCAGTGATTCCTGCATTAAGCCATACCTTCTGGTTGAGGTACAGCATGTACTTTAGAAAGATATCCAACCTTGGCTTCAAGATGTCAAGGAATAGAGAAACTACCACATCCTTGGACATTTGTTCTAATGTTTAGTTACCCTCAATGTAAAAAAAAAGTTGCATCTTATTCCAATTCTTACTGAATTTAAGTAGCTTATGCTCTTGCCACTAGATCATTAATGTCAATAAAAGTACTTTAAGAATAAGAATGGAACAAAATGGAGTTTAAGTAAGGGGAGGGAAGAAGCACTAGAGATAGTGAATTGAGCTTAACAACACTAGTTCAGCTGATTTTTAAAAATTATTTTGTCTTCTGATTACTACAGCAACGGAGATCCCAGAAACCCCTAACATGAATAGATAGCTTGATAGAGGGAGTCTAGCAGAGACCATGGAGACTCAGAAACTACTGAGAGATAGCACTAACATAGCTTGAGGAGGTCTTAGCCAGTCTGGAGGCAGACAAGGGGTTCAGAAAAATGGGTGCCCAGGCGTGAGTGCCATTGTTTGGCAGATGACACTCTCAAACCTGGGGGTGGCTCTGTCTTAGGAGCTTGTGCGCTTAACTATTATATTAATTATTATAATATTTATTATAGATTGTGTAATGCCTAGCGCTCCAGTCCTGGATCAGGACCCCCCTGTGCGAAGCACTGTACAACCACAGAACAAAAAGATAGTCTTTGGCATTTTAACCCATTAATTAAAATCAAGTAGACTGTGGTGCTAAGTTCTAAGGTGCTGTACCACAGTTCTGCCTGTCCTAAGGTCTGTTGAGGAAATCAGTATCGCTCAGCATAGGAGTCTGTGCTCTAGACCAGTGATCCCCAACCCCCGGTCCGCGGCCCGGTACCGGTCCGTGGATCGTTTTGCACCGGGCCGCCGCCGGAAGTGTCCGCCGAAAAGCCGCAGAAGTCAGACGCAAAAGTGAAGTGACATACAAGCGGTCCGCGGCGGCGAAGCAAAAAAAAATCCGGTCCGTGCCGCGAGAAAGGTTGGGGATCACTGCTCTAGACTCTTAAAAGCCTTCAAAATGAGACATTTCAAAGCTCGTGTTGCTCTGATATAATAAAAGATGACCTTTATTCTTCACTTTTCATGAATCAAGGTCAGCAGAATTAACTATGATCTATTGACAATGGCCTACGTTGCCCATTGAGCAAGGGATACCCCATGGTTGTCGATGATTAATATCTCTATTTCACTCACCTCAGAGCCATAACTCACTAAACGCTTCAGTGTTTGAGAATGATGGAGCATCACTGGAACAGATAAACCAATAAATACTCCCCAGTCACCTAAATATTGCCAGCTCTCTAGGGGTTCCTTTAGGATTCAGACAACAGCTTTCTGTTTAACATGTGCACATAGGGGGGTGGAGGATGGACACAAATCTCATCCAGAAAATAAAGGGAAAATTAATAAGGTTGCATTAGCAGAATTGACTGATTAGTGTCACTCACTTTCATTATTAGTCACTTTTAAGGAGAAGAAATGCTAGACAGAAGGACATTGCATATATTCAGCTGCATCTGTGACTGGCAAGATAAATTCTTTTGCAATTTTGCTGAAAATCATACTCTGAAGTATGGTACTTCTCTGAAAAAAACATCTTTGTAAAAATATCACCTTCTTAGGCAATAAAACTGATTCCTGGGAGTCCTACTATCAATCACATCATTCAGAATCATATCTACTGACTGTAATGACTAAAATAAGTTTCCCGTTATCAGAGAGTGATCTGGATTCTCGTCTGCCTTAAGTGTCATCAAACAAATTGTTAACTATGTTGCAACTGCAGAATATTTATTGCAGTTGATGCATGAGCCAGGAAGAACCCACCTTGACTCTCAGATTCTGGGCAATGAATTAGTAAGCATGGCAGTTACAAAAATAAATCGTAAACACAGCGGATTTAATCTGGATTCATAGAGATGATAACATGGAATCCTAAAATTTTAATTTAAAGTCCCTTTTCAGAGTAGAACTGCTTTTACTAGAACGTCTTTTCAGTCTAAGTTCACTAGACACATTCCAATAACATAAAGCTGACTGGGAAATGTATGTCATTTTCCACACAAAAAATTGAGTACAATTTTTTTTTTGTTTCCATTTAATTTTTTGTGGTGTTTTTCAGGATTTCTTGAGAAACCCAAACCTGAAATATTTTCAAAAACCAAAAAAACAATAATAAAAAGTTGGCTTTCAGATTTTTTAAAAAATAAAAATATGAAAAACATTAATGAAAATTTAATCAAAAAGACTTTTTTCATTTAAATATAGTATTTATTTATTTATTTATTACCAACTCTACCTATTGTGGCAAATTACTCCCACGATATTGATGGGTCCTGCGCTTTCTCTTCTTGTGGGGCGAATTCAGGGAGCCTTTTTCTTGCCTCTGAACAGGGTATTAACTGTCCCACTAGTATCCTAGAGGGGAGAAGGGGAGAGGGAGGGACCCGGGCCCGCCCTCTACTCCGGGTCCCAGCCCAGGGGCCCTGAGGATAGAGGTAAACCACTGGGACTGGCTACTCCTTCCCCTGGACTACCTCCCTCTCCTATTCTTCAGCTTGTGGGGGGCTTCCTGCCCTCTCTCTACACAAGCCAGGTGGTCCTTTACTTAGGGTCTGGGTCTTTCTTAGCTCACCGCAGCACTTCTCCAAACTCTCTCTGCTCCAACTCCTCCAAACTCTATCCGCTCCAACTTCTCCAAACTGCTCCCCACTTCAACTTATCCAAACTGCTCTCTGCTCCAACGCCTCCAAACTGCTCTCTGCTCCAACGCCTCCAAACTGTTCTCTGCTCCAACACCTCCAAACTCCTTCCAAACACCCACACCTGTCTGCCTGAGGCAGGGGTTTTTATTAAGGCCTTAATTGACAGCAGGTTCTCCTAATTAACCTGCTGCCTGCTTCCCTAGTCTACACTATAGACATTTTAAAATGTCTCCAGCCCTAGCCCCTGGAGCTCTGCCGGCCCGGCGCGGCTCTGGGGGAGGGGGGCAGCACCTGGCCCTGGCCCTGGCCCCAGAGCACTGCCGGAGCGGCGTGGCTCCGGGGGAGGGGAGCAGGCAGTGCACAGCCCCGGCCCCTGGAGCGCTGCCAGCCCGGTGCGGCTCCGGGGTTGGGGGGTACGCACACCCCCAGCACGCCGCCCCCCACTGTGGGACTCCGAGGGAGGGGCCAGAGGCAGCCTCCATGTGGGCCGGAAGGGATGGTCCCGCGGGCCGTAGTTTGCCCACCCCTGCTATAGAACCTGCCCAAAATAATTTCTAGGGCAGATCTTTTAGAAAAAAAACACATCCAATCTTGATTTAAAAATTGTCAGTGAGGGTGAATCCATTGTTCCAATGGTTAATTACTCTGCTAAAAATTTATTCATTTCCAGTCTGACCACAAAAATGGTCCACAGATAGAAAGTGGATACCTGCAGATTTACAGGGCTCTAATGATAGCATGTGATATATCTAGCCAAATACAACTAACACACCTTGAATAAAGATGATCATAATTAAAATAACTAGCCAAAAATCAGTCAGATAATTTTGAACGAATTATAAATCTGGGAAAATCAAACTCTGGCCATGGATATAAACACAAGCAGAAAGAGGCTCCATTCCAGATAAATTATTTGTTGTGACTTATTGGCTCAGCTGTATCAGCATCCTTGCTGATAGCCAAAACCTGGAGGGGAATGACATAAAAAATAATAGGAAGAAAGTTAATCAAATTTACTTAGATTTGGTTCACATTTTTTGAGGGAAATGTTGTTGTTTTTTCCTATTGCTCAAACCAGTGCTCCTAATTGTATATATCCCTTTATGTTTCCATATATGCACCCTTTCTTTAGCTAAGTGCTATGTAGTTGTGTAATTTTTTTAAAATTAACATAAGAGCACATAGCAAATAAACAGCATGTATGTCACTGCACTAGCTGCACTATGGGATGGACACTGCAAGGAAAAAGGAGAGAACAGAGTGTGCACTGAAAATAAAAAGGCAGCCAAAGTACAAAGGGGCACTTCACCTTCTGCTCATATGCAGCCCTCAACGGCAGGGGAGCAGCTGGGATGGAAAAGGCTGAAAATGTGTAACACAATCCTCCCCTGACTTACTGCTGCAAATGGATAGTGCTGAGAATGGTGAGGGCTCCCTGAATGTAAATCCTAGCAGGAGATCCTGGCAGCCAGGGTTATAGCATTTCAACACATAGCTGAGCAGTTCTGATCTTATCCACTAGAGCAGGCCTGCAGAATATGCGGCCCGGGGGCCACATGCTGCCCGCACAGGCTCACTGTGTGGCCCACAGGGGGTGAGTAGGGGTGGGGCAAGCCAAGTAGGGGGGTTGGGAGAAGCAGATGGGGGCAGGGCGAGGGCGGGGCTTTTTGGCCCACAGCTGGGTTTTTTGCAGTAATGTGGCCCTCGCAGCTTTCCGAGTTGTGCAGGCCTGCATTAGAGAGTAATGTTACTCATTTCAGTTCATGGCTTTATTTTTGTGGACTTGTGTAATACAGTATAAGAAAAGTATTTCACATTTATATAATTATCTTTCTTTCAGGGAAGCATTAATACTAGATATAGCCTCACACTACCTGTGTGTGGTAGAGAAGAATACACAGAATAGGGTTGGCTGAAAATTTTGAATTAAACATTTCCCTAGTGGAAAATGTGGATTCTTCTAAATCTAAATTTTCTATGGGAAAAAATCAATCTTTGTTTGATTTTCCTGACAGAAAATCCCATCACAACATTTAATTTTGGGTCATCTTTAATTTCTGTGTCCACCTGAATCTTTACAGGGGTAGTTGTATTTGCAGGTCCTGCAAACCCCGATTCTGCACTATGGTCCTTTCTCCATAGCTAGACAATATTTCTTTTTATGTGCTGTAGGCTCTCCCTCTCCCGTAATGCACTATAACCGCTCAGCCATGAGGTGAGAAAGACACACACACACACACACACAAACTCACCATGGTTCATACTGGGAGATATAGTCCAGCTGTACTAGTTTCATGTGTTCCTTTTCTCTCACTCTTATTTTTGGTAGTGGTAGCAGATAGGGTGACCAGATTTCCCAATTTTATATAAACAGTGCCAATTTTAGGATCTTTTTCTTAGATAGGCTCCTATTACCTCCCACCCCCAGTCCCAATTTTTCACATTTGCTGTCCGGTCACCCGAGCAGCAGGATTTATATACTGATGGGCTAATGCAGGTAAGGAAAATGCTAGTTCTTTTCATTTGAGAATACAGTGGACAAGCCCTTATAGATTTAAATAAAACTTGTCCTTTAAAGTCATAAGAAGGCTAAAGTCAAATGTATTTTTATTTTATTTATTGGAAGGAAAGCTGTATTGTTCTGCCTTGCAGCAAAAATATCTATCAGCTTTTGCACAGTGCCTCCTGTCACTTTTTCTTCAAAAAATTGCCCACACCTCTGACCTCTCAGGTGTTCTTCTTTATATACCACTCAGCTAATGAACACATTAATAAACACCTATTAATCTTGCTACAAATGCCTAGAGCAGCTGTGACAAAGATTCCTCTTTACTTGTTGCAGACTTGACAAACTCATTACACCATACACATATCTTGCAGGGTATTACTTCATAAAGGTTAACATGCAAGGTGCCTACAGAATGTTTGTAACTTATCAAGGCTCGTAATCATTGCAAAATGTATGTATGGGTAACATTTAAGGAACAATATAACTATACTTAAAGTATGCCCTATGGTCTTGGAATAAAAGGCTACCCTTCACTAGAGGCAAGGGGTGACAAGGGAATTCACATTGGTTCTTTCTGCTGGGATTATTTCTTCTTCTGATACGGTCCACACCCACTCATAGACATTTCTTCTATGTTGTTATTTATCTTTGGCCAAACCACAACTTCTCAAACTCTCTTATTTCATTTGGTCATTCCTAGGGCCTTTTGTGTATGGATTCCATTATTTCCCTTCCAGTCACTGTGGGAACCACAATCTGTGTCCCCTTCAAGAGCACTCCTGAGATCACTGAAAGCTATTTTTATAGTGGGAATAGGCAGGTGGGAAATGCTATTTTCCCCTCCTTTGCTTAGTGCTGCAAGCTGTGGTACATCTTTAGCTGTTTCTGTCTCCATTTCATCCCATATGCCTAGAAATACCACACATGGCACTTTGATCATGTTCACATGTATGTTTTCTGCTTGTTCCAGATCATCAGGATGAGTATTATCAGATGGAGGATATGCTCTTGAGATCGTCTACCATTAAGTGACATCCACATTGGAACGCTAGGGTCACATCATGCTCCTGCATTATCAGTAGTAGTCACTGTATCATGGGTGGTGCTTCTCCAAGTCCAATTCTGTGTATTTCAGTCAGTGGTTTGTGATCAGTTTCTGCTTTGAAGCTATGGCCAGAGAGAAAATTATGAAATCTTGTATATCCACAAGCCAGACCCCGTGTCTCTTTTTCAATTTGCGTGTACATCTTTGTAGCTGTCGTAGCCCTGGATGCATACAAGCCTGGTAGCCAATCCATTCCATGACACCGTAATAATACAGCTCCAAAGACGTCCTTTGGAGGCATTTGTGGAGAGTTTGATGTCTTTCAGTGGATCAGAAAAAGTGCAGAACTCAAGGTGATGTTAGAATGTGCTTGAAATCATTGAACTTTCTTTCATGGTTTGGCATCCATGTCCATTCGTTTCTTTGTGGAGGAGATGTTTTAGTGAGCTGTGCAAGCTGTATAGTTAGGTATGAACCTGTTGATGTAATTCAACATGCCTACTTGCCTTTTAATTTACTTTTTATGTTCAATATTGTCTGAATCTTTGATTCATTGGTCAGTCTCTTTCCTAAGTATGTTATTTCTGTTGTGTGAAATTGACATTTGGCCTTATTCAGTTTAAGGGTTACTAGCTCATACAAATATCCAGTACTCTCTTTATTGTTCCTGATGTCCAGTGACAGTGCTTCCCCAAATTATTATATCATCAGTGAACACTTTCATGCCTGCCAAACCCTTTAGCATCTGGTGAAATACTTCTGAAACTGAATATATTTCAAAAAGCAATCTTAGGAAGCATTATCTGCCAAATGGTGTGTTGAAGTGCAGATCTTGGAGCTCTCTTTGTCCAAGGGGATCTGCCAAAATCCTGCTGATGCATCTAATTTGTTGAAGAATTTGGCTCCTGCCATCTCAGACAATAGTTCACTGCTTGTGGGCAAGTGGAACGGTTCCTTTTTATGTTGTTATTCAGCTCCTTAGCATCCATACACAGCAGTAAATCCTCTCCTTTTTCTCTGTGATTACTAAGGCATGAACTTAATCTGCTGGTTCTTCTGTTCTCCAGATGATAGCATTTGCTGTCATGTTTTCCAGCTCCTTTGCTAGCCTTTTTCCTAAGGCTTGTGGAACCTTACATGCAGTATGCACCACAGGCTCCTCATCTTCTCCTGACCACGAGTATGTTTCTGGGAGGCACCCATTTGCTGTGTTTACATCTTCATATGACACTATTCATACCTAGTTCTGTGTTGTCTGTCTGTCTCTCTATGGCATACATCCTCTTAA
The DNA here is from genome assembly GCA_032164245.1 of Sternotherus odoratus. Lineage (NCBI taxonomy): Eukaryota > Metazoa > Chordata > Testudines > Kinosternidae > Sternotherus > Sternotherus odoratus. The sequence goes on from JAVMKO010000003.1 coordinate 123,544,409, forward strand.
CAAGACTAAGCACTTCATGTGTGTAGGCTCAAGACTGCTTGCTTGTCTCTGGGTACCACTACAAATTATTGGTTTATCATTTTCTCTTTGAATTTAAGTAACCGTGTGCCCTCTCCTAATGCTCAACTGTCCCTCCATTATAGTCTTTCACATGCTCTTTTGACTCATCCACTTTTATGTGCTCCTTATATCTCTCTATTTTAGTTTCTATAATAACATTTACTTGTGCCCCAGTGCCTATCTTGTATGTCACCTAAGTGCCACCTGTGCACATTTATAATTTCCAGTTTTTGAGTTTTCAGTCCCCTCCATTATTGTACTTAAGAACAGCTCTTCCTCCTTGCTTGCGGAATCCATTTTTTTCACTTCATACATACATACATCTTCCTGCTTTCTCTGCACATTTTAGTATAATGGCTGAGCTTATTACATTTTCTACATATTTGCCTAAATGCTGAGAATTTCCTATATTCATTCAGGTGGCCATTTCCTGCTTTCTGTTTTAGTGTCACTAGCCAGTTTCCTTTCTGTGAACTTTTCCCACACTGGTTTAGTTATGGTCTGAACAATCATATGCTCTGTGTGCCTTTTTCTAGGCTTGTTATTTGTGTTTCTGTTCTGCTGTTTTGCATATGCACCTTCCCCTTTCTAGCATCACATCTATCTCTCTTATTAGTAACCACTCACCTACATGCCCCCAAATCAGGGACTGGAGTCCCTTTGTGCAAGGTGGTTCCATGCTTAGTACGTTATTCATAGATTGTAAGTCAAGAGACAATAGTGGATACAACCACACGAGAACAGGAATAATCTAGATCGAGCTTTAGAACCTTCCAGCACCCTCACCTATTTGTTTTCTTCACCATCTGAACTCTGGGCCAGTTTTTGACATTAGCACAAATGTCATCTTTGTCATAAAACTATTCATTGGACATTGAAGCACACCCCCTGCAACAGTATGTTTAGCATGAATCTTTACTGCTTCAAGATTTAAGCTCCTAATATTGGGTGAAATTCTCCCCTGGGCAGAGGATTAACACAAAGCCTATGCACCAGTAAAATCTTGCTCACACTCTCAAAATAGGGCTTACAGCATACGTGGTGCACAGGCCCGCAGTAGAGGGGTAATGTTCACCCACTCTGAGCAAGCACACTTTGCTCTTGAACTCAGCATGCCCCATCTCAGCTTGATTTTTTTTTCCTATGGTTTTGTCCAGTCTAATTTTAAACCTTACAAGTGATGGGGTTTCAACCATTTCACTTGGGAAATGAATTGCACTGTTATTATTTGTTAAGCTCCGGCAATGTGCTCAAGGCACAAAATAAAAACAGGTTCTGTCTCCAAGAACTTATAAGCTATAAGTCAGACACACAGGATACACCAGGGAAGCCAGAATGAGGGGTTAAAGGCTGTGTGTGCTGGTGGATGGAGCACTGGACTCAGAGTTCAGGTCTGTGTTCTACTCCCAACACTGCCATGACACTCATCTGCTGTGTGACCTCTGGCTAATCACTTCCCCGCTGTTTCCCCGACTACCCTTTACCTGTTTTGTCTTTTTAGATTGTAAGCTCTTTGGGGAAGGGACTTCCTCTTAATATATAATTGTTCAATGCCCAGCGCCACAGAGCCCTGATTATAGTAGGGCCCTATAAACATTACTGTAGTACCAATGAATAATAAGACATTGGAGTTACTAATGCAGTATATGTAGCTCTTTTGCTACAAGGCAACCTGTCTGCATTTTGTGTTTTGTTTCAGAGGCAGAATGTTAGAGCTATTTGCCATGCTCCCTCATGTTTGTTTTTACATGGAGACTTTATATTTGTTCTTTCTTTGTTTTCCCTGCATCTAAAATAAAAGACATTTAGATTGAAAATAGTGTTTTCTATTAATTACCCTATTTTTTAAAACATCTTATCTGTATCTCAAATATCAAGATATTTTTCTACATATGCAAACTAAATTTCCATCCCCCTCCCCTATTTTAGACATAGATTGCACCTCCACATAAATTAAAAGAAACTTTTAAATTAAACCTTTCCTTTCCTTTGGAAACCGTCACACCGTGGCTCAAGATTCTTCTCCCAAGGACAGTACCAAAGATGGCATCCAAAGATAAGGAATGTAAATTATAGCTTTGCATGATCCTAGCTAATTCTTAGTTATTCTTGGGGGGGGCGGGAGGGGGCGCGGGACACATTTGTCATAATTCTGTCTCTTTGAGTCTGTTCTGATAAATGTTTGGTCACAGATGTTCGACAAGTCTCTTAGAGACAAGTGTTTCTGATTATCTCTCAAAATTATAAGAAGCATATTCAGGCTACTTAACTTTCTCACTGTCAGTGGCAGTGAAGAAGTTTCTGATCCCATTTGTTTTCCCTCTCTCATTTGTCTCCTGCCCTTGTATCATTCCTCCCAGAGGGCTGACTGACATGACACTAGGCACCCTGAATGCAAACCCTACACACTACTGTGGTAAATATTTGTGCACAATCTGCCTTGTGAGGTCTCAGATGAAAGTTTATAACACATTGTTTATTCATATCATTGTAAAATGCATGCATTAATGTTATATGTGAAGTTATGAATTCCCTCTGTTTGATGTTTCTAGAACATGCTTAAAACAAGACAGCCTAGCCTAGTTAAAGGCAAAAAACCCCAAACAGATCTGTCTTAGGCAAAAAATGGTGGGTTTACCTCAATTTACATATAAGGTATAAACAAAGCAATCAAGCTAAACTTGCTGGTGTTATCCTGATCCTGAACTCAAAAGATAGAGAATTAACATGCTTCTGTATCCCAGAGAGACACAGGAGGCCTTCCTTCCTTGAAAAACAAAGAAAATGCCTTTGGGGATATAAGGAACAGAGACTCCATCTTTATCCTTCACCTTAGCAGACACACAAACAAATGGTTTGACCTCTATGATGGGTCCAGGCCAGGCTAGCCACTAAAAAGCTGGAAAGGAGACTGTGAGTGAGAGAAATCATATTGAACAAAGACTGCTATTTGCTAGATTAAGTACTAGATTTTTAGATGTGTGCTTTCACTTTTTCTTGCTTGTAACCATTGCTGCCTCTCTCTCTTATTTGGTATCTCTTAATCCATTTGGTATCTCTTAATCCATGCTACTTTATTAATAAATAGTTTTACTGTAAAATGAATGTAAACTGTGAGGAATAGGGCAACTTAATATTTTCAATGACTGCACAATGATAGGGGCTGTGAATTTCCAGAGAAACATCTCCAAGGAGTTTGGGAACTGGAGTTCACAAATTGTTACCTCACAAATAGGCAAGGTTTGGACCTTGAGGAGTCGGTCTTCCTCATTAGACAACAGGTTTGGCAGGGAGCTGACACACAGCCTTCTCGCCAACAAAACTTATTCTTGCTGAGGCAGAGAGGTAACACAGTGGGCTCTGCGTATCCCCAGCAGCAAGTTACAATTGACTCTGTACACTTCAGCCTTCCCCACAGCAGCGTTATTTTTTAAAATATTCTTTGTGCACCACCTAAAAACCCCAATTGTGATGGGGTTTATTATTTTAAATTTGTCTGTTTTTGCTTCCCTGAGATGGAAGCTGTGCAGAACATGGGAATTATCTGTCTTGTTTTTTATAATTTAAATTTTGCTGGTTAAGGTATTGCTGGTTAAAACATAGCTAAACCCTGCAGGAGTCTACAAATAATGGTTGTCTACACTATATTCAATTCCCTGGCTCTCAGAGGATCAATACTAGGCATCCACTGTGTGAAGAGGAGAAACTTTCAGGAGAAACGCATAAACTAGTTGGGTAAGGTTTGGTTGCCCTGCTCAGAAATCCAGGGGACCTTCCAGCATGAACTCTGAACAAAGGGATATTAGAATGGATAAAAAGACTATCTTAAGGTGGCTTCGGGGAAGAAAAATGCTGGCTGGGGACTGCTGAAACTTGCTGCTGCTGTCAAAATGTGAGGTGAACAACAGCGTCTCACTCTGAGATATATTTCAGTGTCATATAGGAGAGTCATAAAAGAATCACCCACTTCCTAGGGACTCAGTTTACAGATAACTAGAATTCAATCTCAGTGATGAAATTACAATGATGTATCATTACAGAAGGCAAAACTAAGGCTTAGTCAGACATCTAGCAGAGCTCCTTGCATGCTTAAAGGTAATCTATAAATAAATATAAAATGGGAAAATCAAACACCTTGACTTTCATGGTAGGCTCTTTGGGGAGAAGCCATCTTGTTGTTCCCACGATGGGGCCCTGTCACAGGATCTGTGCCGGTCCTGTGTCCTCCCTTGCCCGAATAAAGGTCTTGACACTCTTTCTTGGTGCAGCACCCAAGTGTCCTTTATTTTACAGTGTTTGTACTTGTGGCTTTGGTGCTATATACAGTGCTCCCCTCAATCCCCCGACAGCTACCCCACTGTCTTAGCTGCTGGATCTCCAGGCCCCTGAGGCCCTTCTCTTACAGTAAGGAGATAGTGCGACTGCCTCCTGTTCCCTGCCTGGCCTCCTCCTGACTGTGAGTCAGGGGTTCTTATAGCCCTCACAGCTCCTAGCCGCAGCTATAGCCCTTTAACCCTGCCTAGCTCTGCGAGCTGGCACTAATTAGGGCTTCCACCTGGGTCTCCTGCTGGCTACAGCCGGCCCCTGCCCCTGAGCCTCTAGTCCTGCCAGCAAGCAGGGTTTACTTGACAGCGGCAGGGCATTCTAGGGGTTTTCACACCAGCCCTGCCACAGGCCCCAATCCTTGACTAGGGCTGATAGGTCGTGCTATCACAATTTAAATATAATAATGGTTTAGCACAGCATGCTGAATTACTCTCAGTCAAAAGCATGAGGAGAAATCGGCACATTTGGAATGCGTTGACAGCTGCTCACTGGTACGCCTGGGTTCTGTTCCCAGCTTTATGCCACTAGCTCACTCACTTACCTTGGGCAAATCACGTAACCGCCCTGTGCCTCAGTTTCCCTACTTGTAAAATAAGAATACCCACACCACAAAAGTTTAAGGGTGATTGAAAACCCATTGAAATGAATGGGAGTCCTTCCTTTGATTTCAATAGTCTTGGGATCAGGCCATTAGTAAGTAGTTAACATTTGTAAAGGGCTATATCAGTGCTATGTTTTATTATTTTATATGTGAATGAATAGTTTGGGAGGTGGTTACCATTAAAAAGTCAGTATTTTGCAATAGTTACTATACAGAGCAGCCTATGAGACACCATAACTCTTTCCAATATTTAGAATAGGAAAAACTGTAGTAACTATATAGCTGTGGGCTGGCTTATTAATATTCACAAATCCTATGTATATGTTAAAACTTTTCACTTAGACATGAAAATGTTGAATCACCTAAAGCTTAATCAAAATGGCTCATTTTAGCATCAAATATGTAAAACTCTATTACTGGTATAGGTGTGGACAGCTTCTAGCACTAGGGTTCAGAACAGCTAAGATATGACAGATGATGTGGGTAAGAAGATTCTCCTCAATTCCCCTCCAAGTAAAAATGTTGAGCCTTTGATGAGCTAAATAAATAAACTACCCATCGAGCTAAAATGGGATCACCTCAGTCTTATAACACTCTGGAAACCAGTTCTGATTTCACTTCCATCTGTGTAACAACACTGACTTTAGTGGAGCTGCACCTGAATAAACAGTGACAGAGATCAGAATCAAGCCCTTTGTCTTTTTGTTCAGCTCGTGAGGGAGAGCTCAGAGGGACTGCTGTAATATACTAATTCTTTATATACATTCCCAAACATTGTCAGACAATTGTTACACTTCAAAACAAGGGCTGGTACAGTAGGGTTTAAATATTTTGAAAGGTGCTAACAGCCCCGGGGACTGAAGTCTTATCTATCTGTCTTTCTCATAGTGGTTCTTAAAGTGGTGACCATCACTGCAGTATCAGAGTACTCTGTCCACAGACAGATGCCCTGGGTAACAGTAAGGCAAGCTTCCCCTACTCTGCATACCTAGAATTATTTCCTCTGGGGATGAAAGAAGAGTTCAGTCTATGGGCCCATTCAGTCTTGGGCCTTGCTTCTGTGACCGTCAAGGGAACCCGCACCCCCAAGGGAGTTGGTTCTTGTAAAGTGGACACCTGTCCATTAGGAATGGACTGATGTCCCAATAACTCATTTCACACAAGCCAGTGAACAAACACAAGATGGTAACAACTTCTTGTCACTAACAATCTGGGGACTGCTTTGATGATATTGAGCTTTGAGCTTTCCCTTGATTCATCAACACTTTTATATATGTGCTTATTTATTTTGTGAATATCTACCAAGTACAAATCACCTGTTAAATGCAGTGATTCCTGTGCGGACATCATAATGCAGCATTTGCCATCCCTGACGCATTTCACCTCCTCTTTTTCTCTTCCTCTTAGATTTCTTTTCAGTACTGCAGAACAAACCAGTCTGCATCCTTTTCCAGGCATGAGACAAAACTTGTATGGAAAGGGGGAAAAAAACAACCCTAAGATCTAACAGATATGTCACTGTGAAGCATTGTAATGTGGCATTTAATACCTCAGAAGACCTTCAGCAAACCCACAGCACACTAAAGCACCACTGGAAAATAGCCCAAACTGCTTTTTGAGCTGCTTTGAAGCAACCTCCAGAGGTCCCTCGCGGGCTTCCTCTTGTCCTGATTTATGGGGATCTCACTTCACTTCAAGGATGAGATTCTAGGAGAGGAATGTTATTATTTTGATAAACTTAGTACCTCTGCCTGTCAAGGTGAAATAATGAATACTGTCTCTTCATCTGGTTGGCTCTAGTTTTTTAGACTATTCGTCCCTCACTGACTACTTGTGCCAGCAGTTCCTTTGTCTGATGCTTAGATGTTGGAAGTTGAGTGGTTAAAGGGGAGAATCCTCTGATGCAAGTAAGGGCCACACAGTCCAATGGGGGTCCGTGCACGTCAAGTCTGCATGGAGGGGAAAAGTGAAAAGGTTCCTCCAGGCTAGCTATGGGTGCTAGATTATAGCTTGGCAGCTAGGCAATATGGCAGGTCCTAGGGACCATGGGAACGCTCAGGTGGGCTAGGAAAAGGAAGAGGTACAGCCAATTGTTCCACAACTATACAGAGCCACTGTCCACATCCACCATGTATAGAGTAGTCTGGCCTCAAAGAAAGAGTCCATCACTCCATCACCTGTGGAACTCCTCTGTGCAAAGCCACTTCCTCATGATTTGCTTAGAAGAGAAAATAATATAGCTTGACTAACTATAACCAGTGCACCACAGCCTGTGATCTTAGGTAAACAGAGTCAGGCATGCTCAGGACTTGGATAAGTGACCTTCATGGAGTAAGCATGTGTCATACAAAATGGTTTTAATAATTTGGGTGCTGGCACTCTTTTTTGGGGCACTGGCACACCCTAGTCCTGCGGGTGTTGTGCTGTTCCACGGCTGAAAGGAAACATCAAATTCCTGCATATTTTCAGTATTCTAAAGCACCCATCATCATAGTCTCTAAGTGCTTGATATTAACAATCCATCAAATGCAAGAGTAGATGTATTAGTCCCATTGTGCTGTGGACATTCGAACTCAGTTAATTACTTCCTGCTTAACTACAAGTTTCCATAATTGCAATTTCTGAAATTATTCTTTGCTTTTGAATTTTAAAACATTGGTGCATTGGCTTTCTGGTGCAGTTGTTGCTGTGACTTAACAGAGATGTGGCTGGGTGTCAGTGATTGGTTTAGTGAGCTCTCTTTACCTAGCCTGTAAAATGTTTGCAATGAAGGAAGCTGTAAATGTAAAGCACTACCACATTGTTAAAGTAATCCAATCCACTTCACCATTGTATAAACAGGAGAGAGATGTGGAGCCATTTATTCCTATCTTAGAGTTTAAATTAGAGAAATAAAATGTAGACACTTTGAAAAAACAAACAAAAAAACAAAAAAACAACTGCCTGCTACGATTAGATAGATAGATAGATAGATAGATAGATAGATAGATAGATAGAAAAGAACTAAATCCAATACATTTTTCAGTGCTGAATTTATAGGTTAGAGTGCAATGCTACAGAAATCCATAATTTGTACTGTTGTTTATATAACTCTTTATATTAAATACTGCAAAGTAAAACAGGCCTAAATCTATCATAAATGTAATGGTTATGGAGTGTTTTTAAAATGCACGTATTTTAAGCAGCTGTACTGTGTCAGTTTTAGGATAACTGCACCTGTATTCGCCTCTCGTGGTCCACCCAGGTCATCCACTATAACTATAGGCATCCAGCTCCCAGTCATCACCTTCCTTAGGTAGAGACCTGCAATTCTCTTCCTCCTGACTTGGGTCTTTACAGGCTGCACTACACTGACTACACTCTGATATTCCCAGCAAGCCAGACTGCCTAAACAGCCCAGCGTCTGTGTTTTGCTTTCTCCCCAGAGGATAGGAACAGCGCAATTGCCCACAGTTATAAGTTACCACCCGGCTCTTTCTAAACACATTTATTCTTAAGGTGAAAGCATTACAGGGACAACAAATTAAAACAACAAATGTTCCTAGACCCATGCTGACATATTACCACAGATCACCCATCAGTCTTATGGGACCCTAGTAGGTCAGGTTCTTCTAACCCTTTCGCAAGGGTTCCCCACCCCGACCCCCATCCCACCCCCTTGGACAGAAGATCCTACCTGTTTGCTGGATCAGAAGGAAACTCAGTTTAAACTCAGACTATTTATCCAGAAGACCTGTCTATGTCTGTTGGTCTCTGGAGAATCTATTCTGAACTAGTATATGCAAGCCTCCCCAAGCAGTGATTCCTCTCTAGGGGCGGGGTTACAACCTGACTGATTTGCCTTAATACTCGCCCACTGCTTTTGGCTCCTGGAGAAGGAGGCAGCTTTCCCCCATGGAGTGGGACACAATCATACATAAACCATGATACAGTGGACCATGAAGATACTGCAGGAAGATGCAATATGTGTCCCCTTTGCCCACCATAGAGGTTACATTGCAATCCCAGTCCAGAGTAATATGTAACTTAGTACACTAAGGGCTTTCAGGGATATTGCAGGAAGGTGCTGTATCTGTCACATCATCGTTGCTTTAATTCAAAATACAACCAGCACGCTAAATGTGGCCTGAGAAGTTCTACAGCAATACTTGCAAATAGTCTCATCTTTTGTAGTAGTAGTAGTAGTAATAGTTAATAGTACATTTCGATAGTGCCCAAAGTCTCCAATCAGAATTGAGGTCCCTATTGTGCAGGGTACTGTACTAACACAGAAAAGAAACCAAGTCTCCCAAGGTCTAGGCTAGTGTATCTGGATAGGGCACTGCTCTGGAAACCTGGGTTCTAGTTCCAGCTCTGTTACGGACCCAGGTAAACTGTTCCCTCTCTGTGCTTTTATTTGCCCTCTCTCCCTTTGTTTGCTGATTGTCAACTCTTCAGGACAGGGCCTGGTACAATGGGGCCCTGATCTCAGCTGAGTGCACTAGATTCTACTGTAATACCAAACCACATAACGGTCCTTCCGATCTAAGTTTGCTTTAGTAATGAAGCACATTTAAATGTGCTTTAGCTTGTGTGCCTGCATGTGGGAAAGGACCAGACTGCTGAACACAGATTCACATAGATTTCAAATGTCCCTGCATTCACCTGGCTCCTGCCTCGTAATCCTCACTGGCTGTCTCTGATACGACAATAATGAAAATTCCTGCTCACTTTTCAAATAATTAGCTATCAGGATGGAAGCAAGCAGCAGCACCAGCTGCTGCTACCTTCGTTCACCCCTGGCTGCTGCATGGAACACACGTCCCAGTCGGGGATACTGAAGCCCCAGAGCAACGATTATTTCCATCCCACTTCCAGCCAGCAGGTGCCGTTCTGCTTGTTTACGGGGATATAGAGGATTTCCAGCAGAAGGTGATGGCAGTCTCACAGGAGGGAAGGAAGGAAGGGGGGGAAGTGTAGAAAGCAAAGAGAACCAGGGCTATAATTATTCCTACAGTTAAAAACGTTAATTTGGTAGGAATCAGAAAAGAAATTGTCAGCAACCCATGTGGCTCTTCTAATCTATACAGCCTGTGTTCTCAGATGCTGTCTGTATCAAAGGTCTTTGCTAGTTTAAATGCTATTGGGATACTTAGCTAGCAGGGCTTCTCATGGAATTCCCTACTTTACTATGCTTATGTATATAATGCAATTGGTGAGTATTGCAATTCGTGGACCTGAAGAAGTATAAGCACAAAAGCGTCTCTCTCTCAGCAACAGAAGTTGGCCCACTAAAATATATTACCTCACCCACCTTGTCTCTCTAACATCATGGGACTGACATGGCTATGGTGACATTATATACAACACTTGGCAGATGCAAGACAAGGGGCCAGATCCTCAGCTGGGGTAAATCAGTGTAGCACCATTGACGTCAGTGGAGCAACACCGATTTACACCCATCAAGGATTGGGCCCAAAGTATCTGCCCTTGTAAGGTGTTGAGCAGCTTTAGAGGTGGGGGACAGAGGAAAGAAAACAAGATAGAAAAGTGACAGAGTCCTGTGGCACCTTAAAGACTTCCACTGCTTGCATCTGACGAAGTGGGTATTAGCCCTCAAAAGCTTATGCTTCAATACTTTAGTTAGTCTTTAAGGTGCCACAGGACTCTGTCACTTCTGCTATTCCAGACTAACACAGCTACCTCGCTGATTCTTGAAGATAGAAAAGATGCATCTAGGGTCCATTTTTAGAGTTTTTTCGGTATCCTCTATTTCTTTCCTCATTTGCTCTGCTTGGTAAAGACATCCAGGTGAAAACTTAGGTCTTTGCTCCCTAAGAAAGACTTCCACCATTCCTGCTGGCCTATTCCCCTCTTAACATCACAATTCCCTCTTTTGTGCCATTGTCTCAACAACAGCAAGCTATGGCAGAACAAGCACCTGGTTGTTACAAATCCAAGCTCCTCCTACTCCAGAGCCACAGCATGTAACACCGGTCACTTGGCATTAGGGTGACCAGACGTCCCAATAAAATCGGGACTGGACTGATAAAATCGGGACTATCCCAATATTTAGCTGTTTGTCCCGCGTCCCGACAGAGGCACGGTCGGGACGCCATTTGTCCCGATATTCTAGCTTGGGGCTGTTCCAGGAAAAGGCGGACACTAGGACCCTGCAGCCCCCTAGGCACAGGAGCGGCAGGAGGGTCTCTGCATCCCTGCTGCACTTACCAGAAGCTCTGGCTCCACTGTGGCCAATGGGAGCTGCAGGCAGGCAGGCAGGGATGGATAATCCCCCCCTCCCCCACCGCAACCAGCTTTCAGCCAGTGGCAGCTGGAGCCAGTACTTCTGGCCGGGGCAGCATGTGGACTGCAGACCCCCGCCCCTGTGGCTGCTGACCCTGGGAGCCAGGCTGGAAATGCCAGCTAAGCAGTGGGGGCTGCAGGCGGGAGCCAGGGCCTTGGGTCCCCAGCCTGCGGTGGGGCTGCGACCGGAGTTTGGGGGAAGGAGGTGCCCCTGACCTGCAGCGTGGCTGCCTGTGCCTGGCCCTGGGGGGGGGGGGACTGTGTCCCTGATAAGTGGCAGAGCTGTGCCCGGCCTCAGAGCGGGTGGGGGGGCAGGGGGAGGGGGCAGTGGCCCTGACCTGCAGCGGAGCTGTGCCCGGAGCAGGGGGTCTGTGCCCCGGAGCCAGGGAAGGGGGGGCAGGGTGGGGGTGGACTGTGGGTAGGCCCCCAGTGTGTCCCGATATTTTAGTTCTGTGATCTGGTCACCCTACTCGGCATATTTCATAAAGATCTCTTTCCTACAACTCTGCCTATCTGCTCCATTATTTATTGCTAATGACACACCACACAACAGAGATCCTGTGTCCAACAACAGAAATACACATGTAACGTAAATGTTAATTAATTAAAAAAACCTAACAAAAAGGGAGGAGAGACCTTCACATTATTTGCTTCCCTTGTAAGATGGCGCACCTCCCTCCCCATTGGCTACTGTTGTATCTTTCCATCTGCCTTTCTCTACCCACTGTCTGTTGCCATAATTCACTTTGAAGACCAAAGTGATCCAGGAGACATTTAGTACAATGTATCCCATGCTGAAGGAATATATCCCAAAGGGGAGGCCCCTGAATAGTCCAGAGGCAGAAGAGGGAAACTATGAGATAGCTATGTGATTTATGTCATTACAGATCCATTCCCCCCCAACCCCCCACTGCAAATGTGTCCTGGGACTGTGCATGAAGCAGCAAGTAACTCCTTGAAAGCCCCCCGCCCCATCTTCCCTCCTTGTTTCTGTGCTGCTTCCTACAGTATCCAAATGTGGGAAAAGCCCAAATGTATATGGGCTGCAGGCACAGGCAACAACCTGCCAGGTCAAGCTTTGTTTCCCTGCTCCTGTGGCACCAGCTGGCTAGGACAACACATAGCAGCCTCATGGCTCCAACAATTAATGGTCTCCAAACAGCATGTGGCTGAGCAGGGAAATGGAGAGTTGGTGAAGGGGAGAAGCAAGTGAAGGGGGGTGTCTATAAGAGGAAGGGGACCAAACAAGGAAAAACGTTAAATGGAAAAAGAAAGCAGAAAGAGAGAGGAAGACAAAACAAAACAGTGAAGCAGAACCAGAAGAGACCAGGCAACTGAGACAGAAGGCTTTGTTCTAATCAAAATATATCAGAGTAACTCCACCAATTGACACTAATGGAACTAAAGGCAGTCAAGATAAAAAGGAAAGGCAGTGGTCACTGCATCCAGGCATGGAGTAATAAGTTAATGGTGCCCATCTGCCAATCTATCACAAAGCAGGGGCTATGATGTACAACCCGGGTGTCAGGAACTCTTTCAATACTACTGCACTTGCAAGGTGGCAGGTAGCTGAGTCCAAAGCCAAAGAACAAACTTTTTGGAGTCAAGAGTTGTATACAAATGCCATTGACACAAAGCAGATTTGGCACAATGATCACCATGATGCAGAAAGGGTGGCATGTGGTATCTTACATCAAGGAAGGCAGGTTGCACTTTAAATGCCTGGGGTAATGCTCAAGATCATCACTGTGAATTAAGACTGATCAAGTCACCTGTGCCTTTAAACACAAGCACTGTGCAATACCCTTAGACATATGCCAATCCATTCTCTCACCATTGTCCTTATGACTCCAAGGCAGTAGAACGCAGCTAATGTACTCTTGTTTGACACTGAAATCAGTCAGATTTTTGCTGTTGATTACAGTGGGAGCAGAATCAGACCCTGGGCAGAAATTACAGGGGCACATACAGATTACTCGGCTGCCACTTCCATTAACCCTAATCATGCCAGCATTAATGAATCTAGAGCTGGGATTCGGATTTTGATAACCTTTTGCTCCCTTCAGTCAGGAGAGTTGATGGGAAACATTTCTCATTATTTCCCAGGTCTTTTAATTTTCATGAGGTCATTGGAGCCCTGATATCCTATTTGCACAGCCTGCAACATGTGCAGATTGACCCGGAGAAGACAGCAGAGATCTACAGGCCAGATGAATGGCATATCGTGATCAGTGTTGTATGCAATTGTCATTGAGATCAATCAATAGTTTTCACTGACAATAGAAGGGTGGAGTCCCTCACCCTTTCTGTTTGAAAATGAATTTAATGTTCATGAAAAAGGCTGAGCGAACAACACAGCAAACTTGTCTTCTCTGCATATAGCATTCACAGCAGCAGGGCAAGCGTCCTCCTTTCAAAGCCTTGCCAATGTAGCATGTCTCAACCCTGTCTATACATTTTAGGTGATTATAAAGTGCCTATCGCTGTGTAATTTAAACACTGAATTATTTTTTTAGCATTTACACAACACTTTATATAGTCCAAATACATTACAAAAAATTTATTTTCTAGGCTTTACTATCATGCTCATGACTATGACGTAGGAGTACCTATTAAAGAACAGCTAACTTCTTTAGCTTTAGCAAAGTAACTTTGAGAAGTAGAATGGGCCAATGGATAGGTCACTGAACTGCAGCTCAGGAGGCCTGGGTTTGGTTCCTGTCTCTAGCACTGACCTGCTGTATAACCTCAAGCAAGTCACTTCATCTTGCTATGCTTCAGTTCTCCTATCTCTAAAATGTGGATAATGACACTTACCTTCCTGTATTAAACACTTTGAAATCTATGGACGAAAAATGTTAGGTACAATTAATTCCTCCTCAGAGTGTCTTTGTCAGATAGAAAGCAAAGAGCATTGTCTCCAGAAACTGAGACACAGAGCAGCAAAGTGGCTTGTCCAACGCCACTCACCAACTTGGCAGCAGAGCCATTATTAGAATTCAGGACTTCTAGGCCTCTGTTCGTTCCTTCAGACCATGCTGAAGGGACCATTTCTGACATCTTCCGTTCCTTCTATTCTTACCACGTCACCTGGTTCCCTCCCCTCGAGCCATTAGATGGCATTTCCTGCATCATTTTTATTTTTTCTTGACAGTTTTTTCTTCATAATCATCATCACACAGTTTTCATGGCTAACTCTTGCATTAAAAGACGATCTTCATGCACATACCCGCCTCTTTGTACTGTTTCCACAGCTGCTGCCTCAGACCTCCAGGGGAATCATGATCTTAAATACCACTGGCCTTACCTCTACAAGTTGGTCCTAAGGGAAAATTGGGACTATCATAAGTTGATTCCTTCCCCTCCTAATATTCTACCATTAATTAATTTATTATTCCCCTTTCACACTACCCAGTTTCACTTGGTGGTGAAATCCAAGGTGAACACCAGTTCTCACGAAAGCTTATGCTGAAATAAACTAGTAAGTCTCTAAGGTGCTACAAGTATTCCTCACTTTCTTTACCAGTTCTACAGTACATTAGCCAGACCAAAGCAAATCATGTCCCTCTAGTAATTAATCTGATTAATTTAACATATTTTTGTTTGGAGAAAATATATGAGCAGATTGTGATTTCCTCAGATTTATTCACTATTTGAATTTTTTCACATTTTTTACTCTATGGATTTTATTTCTAGTATTCACATTTTGAGCTGTGTCACTTAGTTGTGAGCAGCCAGATATATCACATGGTAATGGGCCTGTTCCTTGATTGGCTCAGCACATAAGAACGTCTGGCTCAAGTACTTGCATGTGTTAATTTAAAATTCGGTTTTGACAAACTTTGGCATTTGCCTCTTGAAATCAAAGATGAATGCAAGAGGGATCTGAGCATGAACAGAGTGAAAAGGCCAAGTAGCCAGATATTATGGTAGCTATCAGCAAGCAGGTGAGGATTCAGCCTAAAAGCAAAGGCCTTTGCAACTGGGGAGTGCCTCCTGTGACTTTACGAGTGCCCCAACTCCCACTGAAGTCAGGCCCAAAGATAATATTCAGAACCCTCACCATAGACAGAAAATGCATAGCTCCTGCGTTTTGATAAGGGGCTTCCCATTAAGTACAATTTAGCCCAGTACACCTGCTATTGCTGTCTTTGCAGCCACAGGGCAGAAAGGAGTGGTTTCTAAGTATTATTTGTTTTCATCACTAGTGTAAACACAGTACATCAATCTTACATTCTTTCTTCCGAGAGACGAGAAAAGCAATAACATACTACTACTTTTCTAGTAGTAGTTAAGGCATGTTAAGTAGTTAAGGAAATGTTAAGGCATTTCCTACTACTTTTTTAAAACCTAAAATTTACAGCATTTTTCCTTTTCATGTGCTTGCTTCCCCCCTGGTTTATTCTGATGGAATGCCACTGAAATCAAAACTGGTGTAAAGGTGGAGTAGCACTGTGGGTTTATCAGGCCCTACATTTTTGGAGTGACATTATGGGTCTGGTTCTTCTTTCCATGAACACCAGTGTAAATCACAAAAAGCTCGAGTGATAACATCAGTGACAGAAGTGTAAAATTGGGGCAAGTGAGAGAAGAATAAAGCCCCAATATGGTTTAAACCGCCAGACTGAGATCCCTCGAGGTCTTCTCCTATTCTTTGGAATAGGCAGAATATGGACTGCAGACAGACAGGACAAGCTTTCATCCACACAGCTTTCCTCCATACCAATAAGCTTCAACCCTGATCCTGGTTGAGGGTGGTGGAGTGGCAGGTGGGCACTGTGGAGAAGGAATTTAATCTCCAAGCAAAGTAATTTTTGCCTTCTTTTCCAAAAGTACCAACAAGGGCGCCAACTGCAGTGGTGATTTCCCCCCGCCCCCCCACCAACATGGATGCCAATTAATTATGAAACGGTCCAGTCAGAGCCTAGATACTATAGTGATCAGTACTGTATACAGATAGATAGATTAGATAGACCTACCAAATAGTAAGGAATTTTTGTCACCGCCATCTTGGGTCTGATTCAAACCAGTGACATGACATAATGACAGGCTACATCATCCATTAACACAATCCCCTTCCTCCCACACACCCGTCACCTCAATTTTCAAAGGAAAAACTGACAGTCACATTTACCTGTAAATCAGAACTTCATCATCCGAGCAGTTATATTGCAGCTGGTACATTTTAACCCTGGGGGCTGACTTGCTCACCGTCCACTTGACCAAAGCTGAGGTAGTTGTCACCTCCGACACCACGACAGTCCTTTCTGGTGGACCTTTCGTCTCCCCTCGGTTGGACTTGCTGGAGCTAGTGATGTCAGAAAGCCTGGATTTGGGTGGGGCGGCTCGGCCCGTACCGTTGCTGAGGTGTGGAAGCTGCACAATTGAGAGCTCAATGGTTGCGGTGGATTCTCCAGCAGCATTGGCTGCGATGCACGTGAAAGTTCCATAATCCTTGGATGTCGTAATAATGATATCTAAAGTACCATTATCGTAGACTGCTGTCCTCGAAGAATTCCCAATGAGTCGGTCATCTGGAGCCACCCAGTGAATGACTGGGAATGGGTCCCCAATGGCTTTACACTTTAATGTGGCAGTTTGCCCTTCTAAAACCAGCAACTTGTGAGTGTGCTGGGTAATGAGAGGTGGCTCACAAATAAATTCCTCTTCCCGGACATACCAAAAGTATCTTCCCTTCAGATTTGGAGGGGAAGCACAAGTTTCCATATCATCATCTCTGTCAAGCCGCCTTAACCACAGCAGCTCACAGTTACAGTGCAGTGGGTTGCCTCCAAAGCTAAGAGACAGAGGCGGAGAAAATGGAGTTGCTTCTAATGCAGATGTTTGGGACCTGGCAAATATGGGATCCGGGGGGAGCTTTTGAAGTCTGTTAGAGGTTAGATCCAATCTGGCCAATTTCTGAAGATCTGCAAACGTCCCCTCTGTAATATAATCTATCAGGTTATGATCCAAGCTAATCTGGTGCAGGTTTACCATCTTCCTTATAGATTCCCAGGGGATGCCTATGAGGTTATTGTAGGAAAGATCCAAATCTTCCAACGTCACCAGGAAATCCTCAAAGGCTTCGTCCGAGATGCTGCTCAGCTGGTTGTTATTTATAATCAGGTGCTGAAGGTTAATTAAGCCTCTCAAAATATCCTCTCCAATGTTGGGCAGCCTATTGCTGTCCAAATGCAAAGACCGAAGGCTTTCAAGATCAGCAAAGGAGTAGGGCTGAATGTAACTGATGGTATTCCTGGACAAAGTGAGGTCAACAAGGCCGGACATGTTGGCAAAGTCCTGTCGGCTGATGTTAATAATGAAGTTACCCCCGAGTCGGAGTTCAACAGTCCTTCGGTCTATGTCTAATGGTACAAAAAGGAGGCCCTTGGAGGGACACAGAGTCCCCAGTGACTCCGACAGATTCTGACACACACAGTATTTGGGACAAGCATTGACTGCAACTGCCATTCCAAACACCAGGATGCTACAGAGCAATTTTTCCATGGTAAATCACGCAGCAGTACCTGCAAGAAAGGAACAATTACAATTCAGTCAGCAGCTTTTCCAGTCATGCTTTTTAACTAGTATCATCCCCCAAAGAATCAGCTCAAATGCAACTTCTCCCATTCATGTGGGAGAAGCTGGGATTGGGCAACAGGGGATGGATCACTTGAAACTGCCCTGTTCTGTTCATTCCCTCTTAATCATCTGACAATGGTAACTGTCAGAAGACAGGATATTGGGCTAGATGGACCATTGATTTGCCCCAGTTTGGCTATTCTTATCTTTGAGGTGTCCACTCTTCCCAACCAGGGGTGCTAATCTTGTGATTAGAGCATCAATTTCTCCCCCTATAATGCACTTGATTTTTTCCAGATTATGGTGGTGGTGTTTCGAATTGGAGAGGAATAGAAGTTATTATCCAAAAATGACCATTTGCATTTACAGACATAATACTTTATGTCTGCTCATGGGTTTTGATAACTGCTCTGTAGCTATATGGTAACATAACAGGGTTTACAATTAAATATGAGGTCGAGGACATAACCTATCGTTGGACAGTGCCCTTACTTAAAATCAGCATGACTTCAGTGGGAATTATGCAAACTTCTGAGGGCAGAAGGTGCCTGCTAATAATTACACATCCCTGCATAATAATGTGCAGTTAAATTTAGGGTCAAAAGTTCCAATTTAGAAGATAAAAATAGCCACATATTTCCTCTTCAGTTATATGACAATTATAGTGTAATTATCTGGCCAGTCCATGGGGGAGGCTAGTTCATCCCCTCCCATGGCTAAACCTGTTGGAGGCAGCTCAGGGAGAGGAAGTCTTCGAGAAAACTCACTGAATGGAGATTCCCTTTAACCTCACCATACCATCTCACCAGGAGGTCACCCCCCTGGAAAAGGCTGCCGAGCCCAGCATAGCAGATCCCCAGGCATCTGTAGGACATCTGTGCTGGCTCCGGCCCCGGCAAACCTCCCGTTAGCCCGACTTCCTTGCAGTTCAGACCCTCTTGGGTTGGGACTGCCCACTGGGTCTAAATAGAATCATGTGTATCCTCCCTGACCTGCCCACCCACCCTTGGCCAGTCAGTCTCCACCCCCTTCCCCTGTGCAAATTCTAGACAAACAGAAAGGTCTTTGTGGGGACTTGAAGAACAGGAGTGGTGCTGTGGAGACAGTTGAGTGCCCTTCCATGCAGGAGAGAAGAGAACCACATGCATAGATTCCACTCCACATGCAGAACTTGTGTGTGTGCGGGAAACTATCTGGGCTTTAGTAATTAACATGGTCAACCGATACCATATAAGTAAAAACAGGATCTGAGCGCTTTAAATTCAAGGCACAGATGTCTACTAGAGTATCTAAATTATACAGGAGCTAGAACTGTGATTTCTGTTCTAACACATATCATGGACTCATTCTGACTTTCTACGTAGACGTAATCTATTTCTCTCTTCTGTCCCCTGCCCTCTTTTCCCATTCATATTCTAGAGTCATCTTCCTTTCTATCCCTTCAGTCTGTTGATGTCAGTGCGTGCTCCCCTGCATCTTCTGTTGTCCCTAACATCCTTCTTGTTTCTCCCTGCCTCAACGCTTCCATCTGTTTCTCAAATCTCATGTGCAAACATATTTTGCCATCTTGATCTGCTAGGAGCATTCATTCAGAGAACAAACAAAACACACTTAGAGATTGATTCAGAGGGCTAGATCATGCTTGGAACCACATGCCTCTGCAGGGGAATAAAAACACCCCCAGGTCCCTGCATGGGCTCTCTGATCCTTGGGTCTGGGTGCACAGGCTACATGCCTGCTTACTTTCCTCATTGCCCCCTTACCCTATAGGCTGGGAAGGATAAGGAATGGGCAGTCCTCCTTCTACCCCAGAGACAAGGGGAAAGATGGGAGGGAACTGTTTCTCGGAGAGGTGTCCATGAACTATGAAGTCACCCAGGGTTAACTCCCAGGGAGATGAAGTTAACACACCTCTCCCCTGCTCAGGCCTATGCCTAAAAGCACAAGCCAGCCCTACCTCATTAATGAAAGGAGTTCACCTCCATTTGACCTCCATCACCTCACACCACTATTTGTGACCCTAGGGGCATATAGCACCCCTTCCTGATCACACAGATGCCTCCTGCTTTCAGTGCCCTATAGTAGCATCCTTTGAAAAGGAAACCTTACAGAATAAGAAAGAAGACACACTCATGCTATATTGGTTCCCTTTACAGGCCCACCTTTCCAAGATGGCTTCATCTGATTTAATGAGGAGACATCTCAGAGATTTGCTTTTGGTAAGTGACTGAAGTATTTATCACCATCACCATCTTTTATGCTGAGTAACATCGAAAGCTCATCATCTTTTATACTGAGTAACATTGTGTTACATTGTCTGCTTTGAAAGAAGTAAACAAACTTTAACCAAGGAGGGAAGGATCCACTCTGAAACATTTACCTAGAGTATTTCTGACCATGCATATTTGTAGGTGGTAAATAAATCATCTGGGTCGAAAAATGGCTTGGAGAGATGTTACCGCTGCATACACTGTGATTTCACACAGCACTCCACAAAGAGCTGCAGTTATTAGCATTGGGATGCCATTCACTCCTGAGAAACCATCTGATACTAGATATGCTTTTCAGTAAATACAGCTAACTATGCATTTATATATACTTCACCCCACAGTTGAAAAGACCATTGTCCACCTATTATATCATAATGCAAAGAAGAGATCCAGGTTGGTTAATAATCCTCTGGCATAGGAAACCAGTTTGTCACATTGATACATGTTTTCCAATTCTCGCTCTGGGAAACAGCTCCTGCTCCCATTACAGTCAATGAGAATTAGGGCAAAGAGCCATTTGTTATTGCAGGGCTCATATCCTGTCCACTGGGGTGCTAGAGTACTGGGAGGCATTGCAAAATTATTAATTGGGTTAAATGCATTCTGACTATCCTGTATCCATGCAGATTTTACTCCACTCTTACCACCATGGTATCTGAATACCCGTGTTCCTCGTCAAATTGTTCCTGCAATTTTAACTGGGTACAAATTCTACTGCCCTAAATTATAATACAGTGTTCATGTGTACCAAAAACAGCTGGTGTGCTCTGCCCAGAGGTGGCCGCATTTCACTAGTGGGAAAAATAATTCTGGTATATTCCCTAATAAAGTATGTAACTTAGTAGAGAAAGAAAGTAGCTATATAAATGTAAAATATCCCACATGCTGAGTTGTACACAGTAAGGAATTAAGGGAGGGTGCGCTTTGGGATTTTTTTCTTTAATGATGGGATTGATCACTAATGTTGGAATATTAGTATTTATATTATATTTTCTGGAAGGGCAAGGATTGAAGCATCAGTAATTTCTGAGCTTTACAAATCAATATGGCTGAGGTATTTTTTTTTAAAGGACTGTCGTTTTGACGTATTAAATAAGGAACTAGTGGTTAAAAGAGGTTTGTAAAGACTTTGCAACTATGTTACTGATGAAAGTCTATTGCATAGTTAGCAAAGCTCTATAAATATCCTTTTTATTATCATCAATTGCTAGTTTTCTACAGACAATGGGCTTTTTGAATCTTAATGATAATTGTGCTGTAAGGCCTTAATTTTGAATATTGCCCTACCAGCTGAAACAATAAACAAAAAGCAGCTTAAAAACAATTTTGGGGGGAAGATCAGTACAGTTAATTAATAATAACCCCTTCCCCAGCTTCTCTTTTCCCCCATATCTCCAACCCCCAAACATCCATTTGAAAATATAAATGCACACTTAGCAGCAATGTCTCCTTTAAGTATCCCCAATTACCTAACCACCTTATTTTTTCTTTTTTGGATGCTGTTAAATATCATAGCGATTTTGGGAGACAGTCGACTGTGAGCATTGGAGTGAAAAGGGTTTGCAAAAACAGGGGCAGGAACAGAACTTAATTATGGAAAACAGGCATCGATACACAGAGAGGAGGCTGTGAAACAGGCGCTTCTAAATGGCAATGCAAACCCCAATGGGGAAACCATCTGTGGAAGATTTGACAGCTCATCTGCTGTGTGTCTATGTGTTAGAGAGAGAGCGAGAGAGAGCATGAACGCGAATGCTTTTACCAGCAGAAGAATCAATAGAATCTTTAGCAGGAGTGGCATATGATGGCAGCTATCATTCTGACTGTAGTATACTATTTGGAAGTATCACTGTGTTGGTTATTTTCAGTAGACAGCCCTAGCCCTTGTGATATATCACCAGCACTAGTATTTCTATACCACAGACTTCCTTGTGATGCTCTACCTTAGGGCCCATTTATGTCACTTTTACTGAATACTACCGTACCCATACAAATAGTCTCATAGACTTCAGTGAAGCTGCTTGTGTGAGAACAGGGAGAACTCATCAATGATAGTGGCAGATTGGGCTCTTAGATGAGCCGCTAAGCTGGAGCCCGGTGCATTAGCATTCATTCAGTTGTGTGCTGGATAATTCAGCTTAGGCTGCTCTTGCAACAGCAAGGCCCAGCAACAAGCTTGTAAGGCTTCAGGACACGAGCATTTGTTCCCTAAGAGCCTGAGGAATCCATGGTATATGCAGGCTTTTTTATTCAGGCTCTTTATGAGGTTAGAAAGTCAGTCAGTCAAGGTATAGATGAGGCTCCTCAAGGAGAGAACATTGTGGGGTTCCCTTCCCAGTGCAGTTCCCTCCCCCACCCCTTAGATTTTTCCTGCAGGAAGAATGGAGGATTCCAGCCCATCGTTTGGATGAAAATTCAGAAGTATGAATAGTATCCAAAGCTTATCCAAGGATCTCCCAAGCTCTAGCCTCTCTCGCGCTACCCTTGGTACTTCCTGGTTGTTTCAGATGGAATGGATAGAACAACGAGAACTGCCTTCTTCATGAGACATGAGGATTCCACTTCTGGTAGTAAATGGGCCCCAAATCAGGAGCAGCAGAAGGCCCCTAAAAGTTGGAGACCCACAAGTGCCCAAACTGTGGCCCTGCCCCCCAAACCCCCACTTTCCCTCAAGACTCCCCCCAACTTGCCCCCTCCCCCCCACTCGCTCGCCCTTATGGCCAGTAAAAAGGGGAGACATGACTCCCCTGCCCCAAACTGTAAAACCTATATTAACCCTCCCACACTATATATAGATTTTTGGATTCCACTTCCAGGAACATTAGATCGATTGAATCTAATATTACTGGAAGTGGAATCCCAAAATCTATGGGTGTATATATATATTGCAGGTGTCAGTTTAGGCTTTGGGCAAAATTTGGCCTGGTTCTTATTTTACTCAAGCCTGTTTGCTTATCCAAAGGTGCAGACCCCAAATCTCCTCAGCTCCACTCACATCCAGGAGCCACCATTTCACAGAATGTTGATGGGACCCTGGTGATGTCTCCCTCCGCTGATTTACATGTAATAGATATCTATCATCCAGGCAAAGGGGCAGCCTCAGCTGCAGAGCCATAAATCTGGCAAAGTTCCTGTCTCAGTACAGGATGAAAAACAACCCCTTTAGTACTCTTATGACCTGGCTCTGTGTGAATTAATGTGAGCACAAGGTATAAACCCTGGTAGTTTGTATTCAAAATTCCCTTATAAAAAACAACGCTTGAGATGTGGCATCTCATTTTAGGATGGTCTCCAAGGCACTTGTTAATTCTATATTCATGGAGTTTTGCATAGAAATTCCAATCACCTTTGCATAAGCTGCACCAGTTCATCACAAGGTAACTGTCTATTCAGAACTGTGGCTATTGTATACATATAAAACGAGAGATGGAGGGAAAGTTCCAGTCTGTGACTTGCTAGTACTCCGGGACCCAAGGGTTAAGGAGTCTAATGGCAGGATTGGGCCTAGCTCTTTGTAGTGACAGTGCTAGGGGAAATGGGAAGGATGCAAGGAACCACCGCTTCACCCTCTTTCAGCTCTGCACATGGTCAGGTGTAAGCTCTGTCTTCGTGATGTGGGGATGTGATTTTCAATATAGCGTGGTATTGGCTTAGCTCTGAGAGACCCACAGCACCCCTGGATTCACACGCTGCCATGGGCATAATCTTTGTATAGTATATGCCTTGTGAGGTATCATTTGAAAACGAATGACTAGCTGGTCAATAATATCATGATGAAATGTATGTAGCACCATTTAGTTATGACATCCCCCATGTGATCTTATTAGCACATGTTCAAAACTACACTGCCCTGCTTAGGGAAAAGTTGTTAAAACAGGTCTATCCTCAACAAAGGAATAGTGTTTACCTCAGTTTAAATGTAAGTTGTAAACAGGGTCCTCACAGTGAGAGGGGGAGATGGGAGACAAAGAAAATCTACATTTCAGAAAACAGAGGTGAGACGAAACAAACTCTTTCACCACCAGACACCAGACTGCCTTCTTTACAGTTTGAATGAGCCTTAACTAGGGGAAACCCTCAGGAAAATGCATTTCAAAGGGTGGCAACTATAAAAGTGAGAGGGAAAACCAAGCCAAGTTATGGCTCCCTGTCCGTCTCTCTCTTTTCCACCTAAGATGACAAATTAAACAGCCTATGGACTTTGGGAGCAGATCCTGATCTGAAACGTTGTCAGCAATATTGCTGGGAATCTGGGGTAAGATTTTCACCTTGAGTCAAGTCTAGTTTCTTAAAGTTTAGAAAGTGTTTTATCTTTATTTCTCCTGGACCCATTTCTGACTTTAAAGCCATATACATCTATGCACCTAAAATCTCTTTCTGTAGTTAAATAAACTTGTTTTATCCTTTAATTTAAACTAATCCAGTATTGTAAATTGTTTGAGTAACTCCATTTAAGGTTGTATATTAGACTGTTGTATATTAATCCCCTTATGGGGAAAAACAGACCTAATAGATCTGCACTGCCCAGAAGGGGTCTGGATAGTGCAGAACATGTCTTTCTGCGGGGGAAATCTGGGACTGGGAGTATGTTGGGGGAGTGTCCAGGTAGTAACCACGGCTGCCGGAAGCCAGGGTGGGGCTGGTGTTTGCCAACAGGCTGCTGGGGTCAGAGTTGCTGAACCCAACCTGTGAGTATACATAGATGCTTAGGGTGCCACCTGCATGCTGTCTGGCTCTTTGCAAGGAGCCTAGCATGGGAACTACAGCAGCAAATCAAGGTGAGACACCACAGATTGTAGGGCAGGAGTGACAGCCCCTCACCAGTCTGGATTGCACTTTGGAACATCATACTCTCTTCCCGGTGACCTCAGTTAGGCCAATTATGAACTCTTTAGAAACTTCCATCCCACAGGGCAAGGCCTGAGGGAATCTGGCATGGGCAGTGGTGTGAAGAGCACTGTATGATGCAGGATGGGTGGGACCCTGTCAAAGAATGTAGGGCAGTGGTTCTCAAACTTTTGTATTGGCGACCCCTTCCACGCAGCAAACCGATGAGGGTGAAACCCCCCTTAATAAATTAAGACCACTTTATATGTGTAACTTTATAATACATGCTGGAGGCAAAGCGGGGTTTGGGGGCAGAGGCTGAAATCTCACAACCCCCCGTCACAACCTTGCAACCCCCCAAGGGGTCAGGAGCCGCAATTTGAGAACCCCTGGTGTAGAGGATGCTACCACTTGTATTCCCCTAGGGCTCATGGAGGCATTTGTTTGATTCAGACATAATGGGCCAGAGCCTCAAGTGCTTTACACCACTCTAGAGCTGTTTGTATACTGGGACACAAATCCTATTGCAAATGACTTCAACGAATAAATCTGAGAATTTCATGAGCTGCTCCTGAATGCTTTGGGAAAAGAAGAAAAAAAAAAGGATAAAAACTGGCACATGGGTTATTCATTATGTAATTACCAAGTGCCAGATGTCTGTGGCTTGTGTTGGTGCACAGGGGTGGGAAGGGGGTTGAGAGGAACCCCAGCTACCTGTGCAGGAGCCAGACTCAGGCCTCACTCCTGTGTTCAAAGAGCACAAGGACTTCTAGAGGCTTGCACTGGGGTTTGGAGAGACCGGTGCCACTAAGGATGCAGTCCTGGCTTTGCCCTCCCTCTTCACCGGACAGCACAGCTGGCCCCCGCTAGTGTGTGTGTGTTAGGGGGAAGTGTGGTCTGTACTTCATCAAAGCATACAGCAGATACCACTCAGGCTAGTGCTCCTCTAGAGTCTTCACAGAAATGGTGTTTGAGTCAGGCACAATGTCTTGGAGAGCTCACACTGAGGTGTGCACAATTCCCCATCCCCCCATGCCATAGGCTTATGTTCTAAAGGCACAATCTAGGCCCTATGTATACAATTCTGTGTCCTAGGAAGCAGAGACTCTACAGAGGACTTAGGGGATCATGGTTGGTAACTGAGTTCCCAATGTGATGTGGTAACTAAGAGAGTAAATGCAATTTTTGGACATATAAGCAAGGGGATACTAGATAAGAGTAAGAGTTGGTGTTACCTCCTTATAAAGCATTGGTGAGACCATAATCAGAATACTTTGCCTAGTTCTGGTGTCTGCACTTCAAACAAGATGTTAAACAAGTTTAGAGAAAAGCTACAAGAATGACACAGGGGTCTGGAAAACCTGCCTTCTACCAAGAGATGAAAGAAGCTCAATCTATTTAGTTTGTCAAAGAAAAGGTTAAGAGGTGACTTCAACCTAGTCTACAAGTACCAACATAGGAAAAGTTTTCTGATAGTGCTCTTTAATGTAGCAGACAAAGGCCTAAAAAGATGCAAAAGTTGGAAGCTGAAGCCAGACAACTTTAGTCTTGCAATAAAGTGCAATTTTTTTTTTAAACAAAGAGGCTAATTAGCCATTGGAACAATTTACTTAGCGGTGAGGAGGATTCTCCATCACTTGTAATCAAGACTGGATGGGGTTTTTTCCTAAAAGAGATGCTATAGCTCAAACAGAAGTTATGTGTTTGATATTGAAATTATGGGGTGAGGTTCTTTAGTCTTGTTATACATAAGGTCAGACTAAATGATGATGATGATGGTCTCTTTTGGCTTTAAAATCTATTATGCTAATTAACTAGATTTCCAACAAAATAGCCATTATTTAGGAAAATGAAGCACTGTGTTTGTATAGGTTCAGTCCTAAGGTTTATTTACTGCAGAATATTATATGTACATGTGCATATTATTTATACACACAAATATGCACATGCACATATAATATTTGCTCTCTGTGTATACACACATATATATATATATATATACACATATTATATATATATATATATATATATATATATATATATATATATATATATATATATATATATATATATATATAAATATATGTATATATATACACACACATACACACACACACACACACACACACACACACACACACACTAGCGAAAATACCCGGCGTTGCTCGGGTCAGTCGGAGGTGGGGAGGGGGCAGAGAGCTGAGCGAGTGCGGGGTCCGTTGGAGGGGGCAGAGAGCAAACCTGACACCCCCACCTCACCCCCCCGACCAAACCCGACACCCCCACCACACTTACCCCTCGACCAACCCTGACTCACATTTTCACCCCCCCAAACCCAACACCCTCATGTCTCCCCCCCTACCAATCCCAGCACCCCCTGACCAACACCCACACCTCACCCCCGTAGACCAAACCTGACACACCCACCTCACTTCCCCCCCCAACCAAACCCGACACCCCCACCGCACTTACCCCTCGACCAACCCTGACTCACATTTTCACCCCCCCACCCAAACCCAACACCCTCATGTCTCCCCCCTACCAATCCCAACACCCCCTGACCAACACCCACACCTCACCCCCGTAGACCAAACCTGACACACCCACCTCACTTCCCCCCCAACCAAACCCGACACCCCTACCTACCACCACAAACAAACCCGACACCCACACCTCACTTACCCCTCGACCAACCCCGACCCCCCTCCTCAACCCCCCACCTAACCCCCCCACCAAACCCAACACCCCCTGACCAACCCCAACACCTCACCCCTCACCCACCCAGACACCTTCCCACCCCCCCAGACCAAACCCAACACCCCCGGCTCACTTACCCCCCGACCAAACCCGACACCCCCACCTCACCCCCCCGACCAAACCCGACACCCCCACCTCACCCCCCGACCAAACCCGACACCCCCACCTCACTTACCCTCCGACCAAACCCAACTCGGGTCCGTCGGAGGTGGGGAGGGGGCAGAGAGCTGAGGGATTCCGGGGTCCGTCGGAGGTGGGGAGGGGGCAGAGAGCTGAGGGATTCCGGGGTCCATTGGAGGGGGGAGGGGGCAGAGAGCTGAGCGAGTGCGGTGTCTGTTGGAGGGGGTATTATGACATCATAACTATGTCACAGAGAACAGCAGCTGCCCAGCTGATGTGATTTGCCTTTAAATAATTTCACCCCTGGGGGGAGTCAGAGGTGAGATTTGAAAAATTTTCAACTCTTACCCTGATTAGGACCCCAAGACCTCTAACTGTACCAAATTTAAAGTCTCTAGCTCAAACGGTGTGGAAGGAGTAAGCGTTCATACATACACGCATACATACATACACGCATACATACACCATTGGACTTTATATATATAGTCACATACACACATATACACACACACACACACCTGTCTCTATGGATCTGTATAGACATATGAACATTTTCCTACCATTGCAAAGGCCACAGGCACCTCCATCCTTCCTCGTCTCTGCCTATGGCACATAATAGTTGTGTCTCCTGTGGGCTGTAATACTTTGCTCTAATTTTGGTTGTTGGATTCAGTGTAGAGGTGCTGGTGGCCTGCGATATACAGGAAGTCAGACTCTACAACCCCTTCTGGCCTTAAACTCTATGACTATTGTGGCAAGGTGCCCTCTCAGACCCACCAGGTTCCAGTCCTTTAGGCTCTGGCAGGGCAGTTGCTGCCCAGGCGAACTGCCAAGAAAGCTCAAGGGCAGGCTTTCCCTTCCCCTTGTCACTCCTTTCTGGCTGGGTCTTTTACCTGCTGTCCAGGGAGCAGTCTCCTGGCTTGGAGAAGATCCATGTCTGGCTGGGTCTTTTACCTGCTGTCCAGGGAAGGCAGTTTCCTGGCTTGGAGAAGCCCCGTCTGGCTGCCCCAACCTGCAGGCAGCCTCACTCCCTCTGTCTCTCTCCCCTCCCTTCCTAGACAGGGAGGAGGATTTAAAAAGGCCTTACTTGATACCAGCTGATCTTGCCTGCCTCCCTGGCAACCTCTCCTCAGCTGAGCCCAATTGACCTGTGGTTACCTCTCCTACCACCACCCTCTCTGGTAGCTGCCTGCTCTGGCTTTACCACACTATGCTGCTATGCCAAGAACGTGATCATTTTTTCTTGTGGGAGAGGAGGTCTTGTGATTAAGAACAAGAACTGGGCACAAATCTTGGTTAGTTCCTGGCACTGAATTTGCATGGGACCATGGCGAGTCACTTAGACCCCAATTCTTCAAATACTTAAACACAGGCTTTACTTTACATCCATCAGTAGTTTCACAGACTTCAATGGGACATCTCATGTACTTAACATTAAGCAGGTAAGCAAGCGTTGGGGTCTTAATATTTATGTGTCTCGGTTCCCCAGATGCAAAATGGAAACAAATAGTTCCTTTCTCCCAGCTGTTGTCGCCCTTGCTTATTTAGACTATAAGCTCACTGGGACAGTTACTATGTTTATGTGCAGCACAGTGGAGCTCTGATTTTAGTTGGGTCTTCTACAAGCTAGTCTAGTACAAAATAATTAATAGCATGAATTGCATGAACTTCATTATTTCTCCAACCTTTCTATAATCTGCAGATCATGGAGAAAATATGTTCCTGCACTTGTGGCAGTCACTACTAAACTCTGCCCTTCCCACTGTGACTGATGTTTCCATAGTAATGGAAATGTGTCTCACAGAAAATTACAAAAAAAGCAGAAAGGGTCTGGAAACCTCACAACAACCTATTAAAAGGAGAGAAATAAGCAATGTTAAACTGCCTGGTGGTGCATTAGGGAAGGGGAAGAGGGGGAACAGCAAAGTCTATAGGCATCTGCACTACTTGCTCATGAATATGTAGCCATAGCACGCTCATGACAATAAAACATTATAGCTGCTCACACTATCATGGGACTCATTCATGCCATTTGCTTCATTTGAATTTTGTTCTCTTGTTCCCATCTTCCTGCAACTGTCCCTCAGTGAAATATACTTCAGTTACTACGGTCACAGCTGAAGACATTCGGGATTCTGCAGGAGTATGGGCATCAGGCCTGGAAGCATCTGGGGATGCAATGATCAATCTGGGTAGAGAATAGTGAGGTGCCCGCAGAATAATAAAGTTAGTCCCTGGGGTGGTTGAAATGTAGGACAGTTTCTGTCAAAATCATTAGCAGGGCCAAAAATGGAACTGAGTCATTAAGGTCAGAGCCAGAATCAGGTATGAACTTCAGCAAAGTCTGGGTCTGTAGAGCCAGGGTTCTGATTCATTCCAGCACAAAGATAGGGGTCAGCTGCCAAGTTCAGGTGTGTTCAGATCTGGGGAGCTTGATTTGAGTCCATAAGAACATGGCAAATTCTTAAGCACAGATCACTTACAAAGTAAGATACTGGTCTCTCTCAGCCTCATACTTGACTGAGTTCTGTGTATGTTACATCTCCATAAAGCTTTTACAGCACTTGCCTGCTCCATCCCTGTTCCTAGCTATGATCACTGGCTTCTATATGCCCTAAACTCACTCCATTTCTACCACCAAAACCAGTGCAATTACATTCAAAAAGCTATCGTCATGTGGTTAGTTGCAGGGATGGATGAGGTGTAATTCAGATACAGCTAGACAGTCCTAAAGCACCAGACTCTCAGCTTGGCGGAACATACATTATTTTACACACCACACCGTCATTGTTGCTGCAGGGTTTCGGCTGAGGAAGCTGTGATCTGATAGTAACTTTTCTACTGGAATATAGGAATGTAACACTGATAGTCTCTGGCAGGGAAGCTGCACAGTTTTAATGCAGACAAATGGTTTCAGCCTTCTGTGTCTCCCAGTCTATTGAGACATCACATTCTCTCTCTCTCTACCACAGCACGTTCCATACACCTTAAAAGAACAAATCCATTTATTAATGGGCCAGCACAGTTAACTCTTTCCAGTTAGGCGCATCATCACATTTCAAATACAAATACAAACCTAGGGCACGTCACCTATGAATGATGAAAGTGGACAATACTCGAAACACAGCCACAATACTGACTGACACTGCACAAGATCCCATTTGGTTCAGTTCAAACACCAGCACAGCATTTTAGTCGCACACCTCCAAGCGCTGTATAAGTGAGCTCTGGAAATACATGCTGGAAGAGTCCCTCATTTCTAAATGTTCCTCATTGTGATCTTATTTGAGGGGATATTTTTTGGTAGTAAAGGTGTGGGGTGTGTGTGGGTGAGAGAGAGAGAGAGAGATGAAACTGTTCGTTCAATTTAGTGGAGGATTTTTTGTTTTGCTACAATTCGGAATGAAAACCAATTGTTTCTAAAGTCTCTATGAAAGGGATCAGAGCATTGGCTCCAGGGCAGCGTACATGGGTAGCTGCCCCAGAGCCCTCCAACGCCAAGGCAGTTTAGCAGGAGGGCTGCTGAGAAGCTGTGCAGGTGAGCTGAGAGGAAACCTTCTTCGCAGACAGGTTCCATCGAACCTCTGTCTGGTTTCCGTTGGAATAGGTTCAAAATTGAACCACCGCCACAAAAAAAATTGAATTTTGACAAATCAGCTAGGGTTGTCAAGTGATTACAGAAAATATTTTTAATCATGATTAATCATGATTAATAGAATACAATTTATTTAAATATTTTTTATGTTTTTCACATTTTCAAATATATTGATTTCAGTTTCAACACAGAATACAAAGTGCACAGTGCTCAATTTATATTTACTTTTTATTATAAATATTTGCATTGTAAAAATAAAAATTATTTTTCAATTCACTTAATACAGTGCAATATCAATCATGAAAGTTGAACTCACAAATGTATAATATTATGCACAAAAATAATTGCATACAAAAATAAAACAATGTCAAACTTTAGCACCTACAATTCCACTCAGTCCTATGTCCTGTTCAGCCAATCGCTTAGGCAAACAAGTTTGTTTACACATTCAGGCGATCATGCTGCCTGCTTTTTCTTTACAATGTCACCTGAAAGTGAGAACTGGCGTTCACATGGCTCTATTGTAGTGGGCATTGCAAGATATTTATGTGCTAGCTGCGCTAAAGATTCATATGTCCCTTTGTACTTCAACCACCATTCCAGAGGACATGCGTCCATGCTGATAATGGGTTCTGCTCGATAATGATCCAAAGCAGTGCAGACCAACGCACATTCATGTTCAACCTTTGAGTCAGATGTCTCCAGCAGAAGGTTAATTTTCTTTTTTGGCGGTTCAGGTTCTCCAGTTTCCGCATCAGAGTGTTGCTCTTTTAAGACTTCTGAAATCATGCTCCATACATCATCCCTCTCAGATTTTGAAAGGCACTTCAGACTCTTAAACCTTGGGTCAAGCGCTGTAGCGATCTTCAGAAATCTTACATTGGTACCTTCTTTGCGGTTTGTCAAAACTGAAGTGAAAGTGTTCTTAAAACGAACAACATCCTAGGTCATCATCCAAGACGGCTATAAAATTGAAATATATAGCTGAATGCAGGTAAAACAGAACAGGAGACAGAATTCTCCCCCAAGGAGTTCAGTCACAAATTTAATTAACACATTATTTTTTAATGAGCATCATCAGCATGGAAGCATGTCCTCTGGAATGATGGCTGAAGCATGAAGGGGCATACGAATATGCAGTATATCTGGAACATAAGTACCTTGCAACGCCGGCTACAATGTACCATGGGAACATCTGTTCTCACTTTCAGGTGATATTGTAAAGAAAAATTGGGCAGCATTCTCTCTCCAAAATGTAAACGAACTTAGCAATTTGCTAAACAACAAGTAGGCCTCAGTGGAATTGTAAGCTCTAAAGCAGGGGTCTCCAAACTTTTCAGCCCGAGGGCCGCATTAACTATCAAATAGCAGTTCGGGGGCCGACAACACACTCGAGGTCCAAATAAAAAAGAATCAAAACATGGATGTTGTTTTTAATTATTTATTTAATATTATTTTATTCAGTTATTATTTAATAACACATTGATACACCACACATGAACACCACACATGAACACCACACATGAACACCTGTTCACTACACATCAACCCCCCAACTGACCCACCCAGCCAGGTCTCTCCCCCCCAAAACCTCCTTTCCTCCAACCCCCCCCCCCAAATGACCCACCCAGCCAGGTCTCTCCCCCCCAAACCTCCTTTCCTCCAACCCCCAACTGACCCACCCAGCCAGGTCTCTCCCCCCCCAAACCTCCTTTCCTCCAACCCCCCCCAACTGACCCACCCAGCCAGGTCTCTCCCCCCCAAACCTCCTCTCCTCCAACCCCCAACTGACCCACCCAGCCAGGTCTCTCCCCCCCAAAACCTCCTTTCCTCCAACCCCCCCCCCCAAATGACCCACCCAGCCAGGTCTCTCCCCCCAAACCTCCTTTCCTCCAACCCCCCCCCCAAATGACCCACCCAGCCAGGTCTCTCCCCCCAAAACCTCCTTTCCTCCAACCCCCCCCCCCCAACTGACCCACCCACCCAGGTCTCTCCCCCCAAAACCTCCTTTCCTCCAACCCCCAACTGACTCACCCAGCCAGGTCTCTCCCCCCAAAACCTCCTTTCCTCCAACCCCCCCCCCCAACTGACCCACCCAGCCAGGTCTCTCCCCCCAAAACCTCCTTTCCTCCAACCCCCCCCCCCCCAACTGACCCACCCAGCCAGGTCTCTCCCCCCCAAACCTCCTTTCCTCCAACCCCCCCCCCCCCAAATGACCCACCCAGCCAGGTCTCTTCCCCCCCCAACTGACCCGCTCAACCCGGTCTCTCCCCACAGACCGTTTCGCCGCCTGGCAGTGGGTGGCTCCTTGTTTCGCCGCCTGTAACTGGGTGGCGGTGCGGCGAGTCCCGGCCCCAGCTCTGAGCCGTACCTGGCCGGCGGCGGCAGCGGAGCACGCGGCGCGTCCCGGCCCCGCGGCTGGCGGCGGCAGCGGAGCACGCGGCGCGTCCCGGCCCCGCGGCTGGCGGCGGCAGCGGAGCACGCGGCGCGTCCCGGCCCCGCGGCTGGCGGCGGCAGCGGAGCACGCGGCGCGTCCCGGCCCCGTGGCTGGTTCCCGACCCCTGCCACGGGCCGGATGAGAGGGCCTCACGGGCCGCATCTGGCCCGCGGGCCGTAGTTTGGAGATCCCTGCTCTAAAGTTTCACATTGTTTTGTTCTTGGGTGCAGTTATGTAACAAAAAAAAATTACATTTATAAATTGCACTTTCACAAAGAGATTGCATTACAGTACTACTTTGAGGTGAATTGCAAAAAAAATTTCTTTCATTTTTACAGTGCAACTATTTGTAATAAAAATATAAAGTGAGCATTGTATACTTTATATTCTGTGCTGTAATTGAAATCAATATATTTGAAAATGTAGAAAAACATCCAAAAATATGCAATAAATTTCAATAGGTATTCTGTTTAACAGTGTGATTAATCAATTCACTTTTTGAATCACAATTAATTTTTTCAAGTTAATCGCATGAGTTAACCAAGATTAATCGACAGCCCTAAAATCAGCAAATGCCAACTACAACTAAAATTGTTTCTTTGGAATTGTTTTTCAACCACCTTTTATACACTAAAGTTTAGGCTGAACTTTTCAAAGCTACTTAGGGCATCTGGATGCTCAGTTGATGTTAATGGATATTGGGCATCTACATCCCTGGGAGTTGAACGATTCTGCCCTAAAGAGTATTAGTGAGACTGAGTGCGAGGATTGAATTGTTGCACTGTTTATTTACATTCAAACAAATGTCATGTTGTCTTTGGGTTTCCCTTTTAAATATATTTAACTGCCAAGGACGTTTGTTAATGCAGTTAATGTTGCCAAGTGCTGCTTCATGCCCTTCCTGGGTGTTGAAAGTGGCTAAACTTCAACTTCTGAAAAACAGATAACACAAAGTTAAGGTAACGCCAGATGCAGCTGCTCCATTCAGCTCAAAAGCTGTTTTCCCATCCAAGCACTTGTGGACCTGCACTACGTACTGAGCATGCCCATTCTCAGCTCCTCCCCCTAGTCTCAGCACCGTGTCCTCAATGCGTGCATGGAGCATGCTCACTCAGTCCCCCACCGTCTCATCAGTGTGTGCCTGGGCCATGCACCAAGTATGTCCAGCACAGATGTATGGCCCCAAGTTGAGACTCTATCCCCAAACTCAAGGAGGCACGGCAAATTTCATGTCACTCTGAGTATGCATGGGACTTTCAGAACATTTAGAAGAATCAGCTACAAGACACTGCCCCTCTATAATTAATGTTCACACACTATATTCTCTTCAGTGACACCGCTTAGAACTCGGACTTTGACTCCAGGAAACACAGAGGACAGAACAAAAGAAATATGAGCTTAAAATTGTATTGAGCCCTTCCCTGCCTCTCTAATGCTGCAAAAGATGGCAGAGTGTTAGAATGATATTTACCTTCAAAGTCAAAGGTGGCCTCACCACTCTCTCTCCCCAAGTTGTAAGGTTTAGCGTTTAAATCATGGATGCTATTTATAGCTATAAAGTTAATTCAGCCCCACAGCATGACTAAGCTGCATATATTGTGTCTATCAGCTGTTCTCCCAGCAGAGGGTATTTAAAAAAAAAAAACCCAAAACCCCAAACCACAACTGATTTCCCTCTGAATGACAGGACCCCTTCCCCACATAGCTTTAAAAATCAGCTCATTCTGCTGTATGTGTACAGAGACTGCAGTGCAAAGCACACTGCCAAAACCGTGGGTGAAAACCAGGACCATCCTTAGGATTCATGGGGCCACATACAGTATTATTAAACTGGTGACCCTATGCCCAACAGCAGCCTGACAGGTGTATTTTAGATAAGGGTGGTCTTTTGAAGGATTTATTTAGAAAACTGTATGTCTGAAGATCCAAGCATTTCAGGCTAACGATGAATACTCAGAACATGCCTCTAAAAATCTATGCAAGGATTTTTTTTAGAGAGGTGATTTTACCATCTTCAGCAACACACTAATGAAATATTTTTAAAGCAAATTTCAAGCTAAGGTCCTGTAGACTAACATGTTCGGAGTAAATATGACAGTAATGCACAGCCATTTTTGTCAGTAACTTCAGCCATGGTTACACTTACAGGATTATAGCGCTTTTGGTTATAGCTGTCCCCATATACAGCAATAGGTATAGCACTATAGCATGTCCTGGCATGGCCACATTTGCAGCACTTGCAGCGGCACAGGGAGTGGTGGATTATGGGCAGCTATCCCAGCATTCAGCTGGGTGCAACGTGCTTTTCAAACAAGGGGGCTAAGGGGGAACGTGTAGTATGTATGCAGAGGGAGAGAGCGAGGGGATTTTCTACGGGCTGAGAGTCTTGTCAGTAGTTTCCTTTGAAATTAGAGCCTGCTTTAAGTCACACAGCTCCCTTTGTAAACATTTGCAGTGCTTATCTGACGAGTTAAGAGAGAAACTCTGAAAAGGTACTTCTGCATTCCTCCTGCCGAGTTCAAAACAACGCGAAGAGACGTCAATTGCCTTAAATGGCTTGGAGGCGTGCCAGAGATCACTTGTAGTGTAATGACTGTTTACACTTGCCATAACACGCTACAGGGAATATGCAATAGCTGTTATTCCCCAGGGAAGGGAGGATTACCAGGAGCGGTATAACAGTGGGTTTATAGCGCAATACATGCCTTGCCAGTGTGGATGGGTAGAGAGTTATAGAGCTCCTGGAGGCTTTATAGCGCTATAAAGTGCCAGTGTAACCAAGGCCTTTAGAAACTGACAGTATATACCTGGGGGGGTTGGCAAATGTCTGTTAAATGGCTTCAATGTTGTGCTAATAGGTCTGGCCGGCTGGAAGGCTTTTTTTATTTTTAAGTACTAGATCCCCTCTGGAGGAAGACTCACTAGGCTGCAGCAGTCAGCTGTAGTGGGAGCCTGCAGGAAGGGTCAGAACAGGGACTGGAAGAGGTGGGAGGGTGGACACAAAGACCCAAGGGTGCCCCAAGTTTTCGGGTGCCCCTGTGTATGCCTAGGGACGGCCCTAGTGAAAACCCACAGGTGACACCTAGATATGGAAATGATAGCCATGCTACGTCCCCGATAATCAGAGACTGTTTCAAGAAGCATGATTTTGCAGATAACTATATTCACATTATTTCAACTTCCATGAGTGGAGAGCACAAGCCTTAGCACTTAGGCCTCCAATTACCTGACTTGAGGGTGCAACGAGGTGATTAGCTGTATATCAGTATAGGGTTAGGGTGCCAATCCTTCAGGATTGTCCTGAAGTCTCCAGGAATTAAAGAGGACTCTTTAATTAAAGATTGTGGCATCCAATGAAACGTCCAGGAATACACCCAACCAAAACTGGCAAACCTATAAAGGAGCCAGGATTTGACCAGCACAGAGATCCTCCAGTGAAAGCCATGCAAAACATTACTTCCAATAGTGTCAACTGCAAATGAGTTGATTTTGTTCCCAGACCATTTGCAGGTAAATTCGCTTTGTTACTCTCACTGCTTAGATCACACCTGTCCTATTCATTTAATGCCCTTAGCATATGTTGCTGGCACCTGTGTTTATTACTTTGTGTGTATTACGGTGCATCTACTGTATCTTCAGCAGATTTATATCTCGCTCTTCTGAGCCCCCTTTTTACTGTTATTTATCCATTTATTTATTTATAGCTATCCTGGATCTTGCTTCATCAGCACAGTAGAAAAGTGGCCACTGTGGCCCTTATTCACTTACACAGATAAATAAATAGCAAAGGCATCAAAGGATCCCTCAGAAACATCCCCCACAGGGCGACGTGATTAATCATCAGCCAGACCTTGTTTCCTCCCTTGTAGCCAATTCAGAGCCTGCTCTCATCATCTGAGACCTAATTCCCTGCTGTTCTGAGCAGGAACAGCAACTCCACAGGTGGCCCTTTATCATAGGCTAGCTCTAATTCACGTAAATGGCTCTATGTACTGCAATTTCCAAGCCACTTCAAAGAAGGAGAAGATTATAAAAGTTGGGGTCCTTTCTGATATCTGTGTTTGCTATTTTTTCTTAACCCATGGCTAACCCCTGTGGGGAACTCCAACAGTTTCTCAAAGGCTGTGTTTGTCCTTTCCCACAAACTGCATTACAGTTTTCCTTTGCTAATGTATAAAAAATATTTTAGAGAGGCACTGTAAGAAAAATAAACCTTACATTAGAGGAGTTTTCTTACTTTCTATAGTTTTGTTTTATCCACAGCTCTCAGAGCACCTTAGAAAGACAGGTCGATATTATTATTCCCATTCTAGTGATGGGAAAAACAAGCCACAGGGCGGTTAAGGACAACATTTTTAGAAGTAGTTGCCTTAGGTTTTTGAATGCCAAACATGAGATCCTTAAGTGTCTCATCATGAGTCCCATCTATAGCCCCAAGGCACCAAAAATTAGCAGACATGTCTAAAAGTGTGTCCAAAATAATTACTTGTTCAGGGTCACACAATAGATCAGTGGGAGAGCTGGGAATAGAACACAAACCTCCTGACTCTCAGCCCTGGGCCCCATCGGTGGACCAAAGGCTTCTCAAGTCTTTATTCATCCTGAAAACTACCTTTAAATACTCTTAATCTTTTCACCACTAATGCAGTTTATTTATTTGCCTTTCACTCAGTTTAGATGATGAAACTAGACTGGTCAATTTCATCTTGAGTTTATAGTCAGTTTCACTTCCTGATTCTTGGGCACTACCCTAATAACAAGACTCTCCTGGCTTTCTAGAGGAACTCTCATCGCCTATATTTCCAACACCTGAATAACTTCTTCTTAGAGCTGGTCACCATCTCACATCAGTTTATTCTGTTCAGGGCCGGCGACACGGGGGTACTACGGGTAGAGCTGTACCGGGCCCCGGACTTAAGGGGGGCCCCCTTAAGTCTGGGGCCCGGTACACAGCTGTACCCGTAGTTGTCCCACCTGGGCACCGCATCTCCCTGGCTGCTCTTTCCCGGGCTGTGTCCGGGTGTCAGTGCCCGGTTGCCTCCCGAGCCCTTTAGCCGGCGGCTCGTCCCGCGCCCCAGGAGCCGCCCCGAGGCACCCCCCGGCTGCAGCGCTTCCCCCGCCCACCTGCAGCAAGAGCCGGGCCAGCCCTTGGCGGGGGGGGGGGGGGGAAGAGCCCCCCGGCACCACAGGATGCCGGCTCCATCGCCTCCCCCGCCCTGGCGGCTGCAGAGGACAGGCCGGGCACGCCGCTCCACGGGGGTGGGGGCCACCGAGCGGGGCTGGGGAGACCCAGCTGTCCAGAGTCCTAATTTGGTGCCCTCTCCAGTAGTCTGCACAGCCTTGTTGTATTAGAAATGTCACTACAGCTGGAGTTGTCACCTAGACAACTCGCAGCACATGCAGTTTTCCTTTAATTGTAGGGGGGGGGGGGGGGAGAGAGAGAGAGAGAGAAAACAGTGCAGCCCTTGAAACCTGAACAAGGGTGTAGGAATTTAGGCTCAGTCCTGACTCCCAGTATGGTATTGGGTAAAATGATTTAATTGCTCTGTGCCTTGGTTTCCCTATCTGTAAATTGGTGATCCTCATGCTTATTTACTTCAGAGGGATGTGCGGAGGACTAATTAGTACATGTTTGCACAGTGTATAACTGCTAAGTAAGTATATTATACCAAGAATATGAAATGGGGGAATCAGGACTCCTGGGTTCTCACTTTGGTGCTTCCAATGTCTTGACATGCAACCTTGGGCAAAGCTTACTTACCTCTCTGTCACATTTGCCTCATTGCCTCTTCTCTAAGATGGGGATAAATATACTTGCCCACCTTCATTAAATACAGCTTTATAAAGTACTTGGAGATTTTGTACATAAGGTGCCATACACTGTAAGTGCAAAGTAAATCATCATTATATAGAAAGGAGGATTAAGTATAGTTGATGGATTCTGGAGCCTTTCATCTGCTAAGTCGTCAGTTCAAAATCAATGCAAGGTTGGCGTGAATAAAAAAAAAAGAGAGAGTCCTCTGATGGCTATTACAGGGCTTAGGAAACAAATTGCCAGTTTCAGTTTAGCTGCAGTGTGATAGGTGAGTGCATCACAAAAGCTACCATCCTAATTGCGGTGTTGCCAACTCTCGTGATTTTATGTCAATTCTCAGGATATTTCGGTGTTTTTCTTAAAGCCTGATCTCGAGTCTCATGAATCTGTGAGAATCTCAACTTACACTTTGAAAAAGGTACGTTTCTAGCCCTCCTGGTTGCAGAGAAAACATGACCCGAGTGCACCTTGAATGCTCAGAAACCGGACTGCAAATAAAAAGATGAAATGAAATTTTATAAAATCTCACAATGTTTAAGCCAGTCTCATGATTTTTGATTGCTCAGCACTTGCAGTGCTGGAACTGGTACTAACAAGCAGCCTTGCTGGTCCATGGAGTAGCAACTACCCTCCCCCAGCAGAGTGCCTTCAGGTGAAGCTAGAGGAACATTAGCAGGGGGGCAGGATGCGGGAAGTTTGTGCTGCTATTACAAATGCTGTACTACGTACTTCACTCCCCAGAGCTCTCAACATGGCACTTTCTATTGGCACAAAAGGGGGGGGGGAACCACCCCTCTCAAAAAAGGAAGAGAAAACACCTGCTAAAATAAAAACTATAAAATCAACATATTCCAAATATGAATTCTCCTTCACTTCGCGGCTCCTACCCACCAGCCACAGGATGACAGTCTGATCAGATAAGACTGGCCTGCCGCTGTACACTGCATTTATAAATTTATATTACAAACAGGTTCCATTACCCAGGGATTTTCTTGCTGCATCCCTAATATTGTCTTTCTGCATGTTTTATGGTTCCTCATTTCCCCACGTGCTGTTGGCTTTCTAGTGCAGGCAAACACATCCCACTATTTGTTTCAACCCTTCTCCAATTCCATCTACCTCCAGCTAAACAGCCTGGTTTATACCTCAGTATATGCATCAGTCCCTGCTTCCCAGCTCTGGAGCTGCTTTCTGATAGCCTCTTACTGCCTTCCTCCTTCTCCCTTTTTGCATGTCACCACCAGCACCCGCAATCATTTGATCATGGAGATCTTTGAAGTGTGCCATCAAACGTAAGCCCAATTTAATTATGTTTTTAGATGACTGACCTCTGTGCCCCCAATTTATGTGAGATATTTCCTTAACTGGTCCAGGGCCATATCCACATGCTGCCTGCTCCTAGCAGGACACCTGACAAAACAAGCAGTCATGTATTGTCTGTCCAGGCTGCTTCCCACATATCAGTGGTATTTATGTATTCACTTGTTTCAGTGTATAAAATGCACCCAAGCTGATCCCTGGATTTATGTACATAAAAAAACCAAAGAGACAACGTAAATGAACAGCCTCAATTCAGATGAGCTGCCCAATTTACAACTCCTCCCATTCCACCACTCGAGTGTGGCCTCGAAGAATAGATTGCATCAGACAATAAATTGCAAGGTGCCCTGAAGATGAATACACTTGTGCTCTGTCAGACTAATTAGAGAAATACATTCCAGAGCTGTGGGACCCTCTCACACTTGATATCTCCTGGCATCATCTCAGAGTTTGGAAACTTTCAGTGACACTGTCTTGGCCACTTTTATCTGTTTCGAGGAGGCATAGAGAGACGTTCTCTAAGATAACCAGGATCCAAACCATTTAGAACGTTTATGGATCAAAGTGAGCACCTTCCATTGCACCTAGAACCAAACTGGAGCCAGTGCAGCGTATGAAACACTAGTTTAACACGCTGCATGAGAGAAAGTCCTGTAAGTAAGTTCGCAGCTGCATTCTGTGCTCATGGAAGTTGCTGAGTGTCCTTCAAGGGGAGTCCTACTTGGAGGAATCCAAAATAGCAGACATCCCATCTGCATTTGAGAAAGCCCCAGAAATTGGAGGTGTCAACCATCTCTCTGATAGGAAAGGCTGAAGCCTTCCAGGGAAGCAATGGTGGAAAAAAAGTGCATTTGGTGACCAGTGGATTCTATGGTGTCTAAGAGCAGCCAAAGATCCAATAGAATGCAGAGTAGAGTTTCTGTCATCAGCATATTGGTGACATTGTATCACTTGTATCCTTCTGTCTCACAGCAGCCTCACATGTACAACAAACAGTAAAAATTGCTGTAGCGCTCTACGTAAGAGCCCTTGGGATCTCTCTGAGAGAAGAGAACAACTCCATCGTCCCCTGCCAGGATCTGCAGTACCTTTGGATTGAACATTTATCTTTGTCTGCTCTCAGATGACACCATCCAACAAGACCAGCACAACTTCTGTGCCCCACCCAGATTTAAAGCCAGATTTAAAGGGGACAAGAGAATCTAAGGATTTCAGCTAAAGCCAGAACTGCATTGTCAGAACCTCAATAGCCTTTCCCCAAAGGCAGAAGACTAGAAATAGGATGTCTAGTAGCATGACAGCCAGTATCAGGGGGTGGTTTCGTAAAGCTCAATCATTACTGTGAGAG
This sequence comes from Sternotherus odoratus, assembly GCA_032164245.1. Classification (NCBI taxonomy): domain Eukaryota; kingdom Metazoa; phylum Chordata; order Testudines; family Kinosternidae; genus Sternotherus; species Sternotherus odoratus. The sequence goes on from JAVMKO010000003.1 coordinate 123,586,752, forward strand.
ATGCTGGCATCCAGAGAGATGTTGACAATCTCCACCAATAACTGTCTCAATGACCATTTGATATGTTACCACTCATGATAATGTGAGGTTTTGGTTTGGGTCTACTTCTAGTTAAGTACAGATATTCCTCTAAACCTATACACCCAGTTCAAAAGCCCTGGCATAGATTTTTTTTCTTAAACAGGAGAAGGATAACTTCCAGACAAGGAAAGAGAGGGGAGGAATCAAATCATACTTAAGAAATGGAAAACTCCTCTTAGATTACCTGCCATACTCCTGGCACCTATATTCTCCAGTGCTTTGTTCCATCTATTTGTAAATGACCTGATGTGCAGAAAGAATAGCAAATATAAATAGCAGGCAACCACGTTGGCTTACCAGTAAAATCTTCGGTGAGCTTAAATTAAAAAAGGAAGCTTACAAGAAGTGGAAATTTGGACAGATGATTAGCAAGGAATATAAAAATATTGCTAGAGTGTGCAGGAGTGTAATCAGGAAGTCCAAGCCACAATTGGAGTTGCAGCTAGCAAGGGATGTGAAGGGTTACAAGAAAGGTTTCTATGAGTATGTTAGCAACAAGAAGGTGGTCAGGGAAACTGCGAGACCCTTACTGAATGGGGGAGGCAATATAACAACAGGTGACGTGGAAAAAACTGAAGTCCTCAATGCTTTTTTTGCATCAGTCTTCACTGACAAGGTCAGCTCCTAGGCTGCTGCACTGGGCACCACAGTATGGGGAGGGGATGAAAGAACAGGTAAAGGATATTTATAAAAACTGGACAAGCACAAGTCCATGGGTCCAGATAAAATACAACCGAGGGTGCGGATATGATTGCAGAGCCATTAGCCATTATCTTTGAAAATGTGTGGTGATCGGGGGAGATCACAGTCCTGGATGATCAGGAAAAGGGTAAATATAGTGCCCATATTTTAAGAAGGGAAGAACGGAGCCCAGGGAACTACAGACCGGTCAGCATCACTTCAGTCCCCAGCAAAATCATGGAGCAGGTCCTCAAGGAATCAATTTTGAAGCACTTGGAGGAGTGGAAGGTGAACAGTCAGCATGGATTCACAGAGGGCAAGTCATGCCTGACCAACTGGATTGCCTTCTATGATGAGATAACTGGCTCTGTGGATATGGGGAAAGCGGTGGATGCGATATATCTTTACTTTAACAAAGTTTTTGATACAGTCTCCCCCAGTATTCTTGTCAGCAAGTTTAAAAAGTATGGATTGGATGAATGGACTATAAGGTGGATAGAAAGCTGGCTAGATTGTCGGGGTAGTGATCAATGGCTTGATGTCTAGTTGGCATCCGGTATCAAGCGGAGTGCCTCAGGGGTCAGTTCTGGGGGTGTTTTTTTTCCAACGTGTTTATTAATTATATGGATGATGAGATTAATAGAACCCTCAGCAAGTTTGGGTTGGGGAGCGAGGGGGGGGGGGGTGAAGAGGTAGATATGCTGGAGGGTAGGGATAGGGTACAGAGTGACCTAGACAAATTGGAGGATTGAGTCAAAAGAAATCTGATGAGGTTCAATAAGAACAAGTGCAGAGTCCTGCACTTATGAAATAAGAATTCCATGCACCATTACAGGCTGAGGACTGACTGGCTAAGTACCAATTCTGCAGAAAAGGACCTGGGGATTACAGTGGACGAGAAGATGGATATAAGTCGGCAGTGTGCACTTGTTGCCAAGAAAGCCAACATCATATTGAGCTGTATTAGTAGGAGCATTGAAGGAAGTGATTATTCCCCTCTATTCGGCACTGGTGAGTATTGTGTCCAGTTTTGGTCCCCCCACTACAGAACGGATGTGGACAAAGTGGAGAGAGTCCAGCGGAGGTCAATGAAAATTATTAGGAGGCTGTGGCACATGACTTATGAAGAGAGGCTGAAGGAACTGGAGTTATTTAGTCAGCAGAAGAGAAGAATGAGGGGGTATTTGATAGCAGCCTTCAACTAGCTGAAGGCGGGTTCCAAAAAGGATGGAGCTAGGCTATTCTCAGTGGTGGCAGAGGACAGAACAAGGAGCAATGGTCTGAAGTTGCAGTGGGGGAGGTCTAGGTTGGATATTAGAAACACTATTTTAGTAGGAGGGTGGGGAAGCATTGGAATGGGTTACCTAGGGAGGTGGTGGGTTCTCCATCCTGAGAGGTTTTTAAAGCCTGGTTTGACAAAGCCTTGGCTGGGATGATTTAGTTGGTGTTGGTCCTGCTTTGAGATGACCTCTTGAGATCTCTTCCAACCCTGATATTCTAGGATTCTATGACCCATGCAATGGGGCTCCTATCTCTTCTCTTAAGGAGATAGTTCCACAGTATAATACCTCTCAGAATCAGGAAGCATTTCATGACATTTAGCCTAGATATTCTTTTGATCAGAGTCACCCCATTATACCTACCTTGGACCAACCTAAAAATTTCTCCCGTTTTTGGATTCATACTGTACTTCAGTTTATTCCCTTTAGCTGCCAGTTAGCAAGTCAGGCTGGTGTGGGTGGGAGGGAAACTTTCACCTTGCGGTGAACAGCTGCTGCTTCTCTTGATCATGTTCACCCACTCATAATGCTTCTTGCCAATTGGCTTTTGGAGGATATTACTCATTTGTTCTCTCTTCTTTGGGCCAAACCCTGAAATCCTATTCATCTCTAACTGAGTGGGAATTTTGCCTGAGTAAAATCTGTGCACGGTCTCAAGGTTTGGCCTTCAGTCACTAGCTCCTTTAATGCTTCTCTATGCGGTTGTGTTAAACAGGAGCCATGTAGCACAAGCCTCCGAGAATATGGCTGATGAATATAGCTTGTTTGGCAGTAGCTGGTGTCACTGAGAGGATACCAGTAAGTACTCTACATGTGCTTGCACAAACAGTCTTCATAAATCTACAAGCCAGCTGCATAGCATTAAATGATCACAGAAATCAAGACTTTTGTGAAGATGAACTCTGCGTTACTTGGCTTCAGAGATTTTCTTTCCTCTTGCCGCTGAATTGTTTGCTTTTCCTTCAGGGTTTCTGGTATGCACTGGAGCACAATCCTGGTTCCTGACCAAGTCTTCCTCATCAAGGTGTTATTTCCAGAGTCTTTCACCTACTTGGTGGTAGTGAATGGTAACTAAATTGGACAAAAAGGCAGGCAAATGTGGGTAGGGCATTGGGCTTAGAGTTAGGGGATCTGGACTCCATGCCTGGTTCTATCACTGACCTGTTGTGTGACCTCAGGTGAGTCACTTCCCATCTCTATGCCTTATTTCCCCTATCTGCTAGATGGGCAAAATTCTACCCTTCTATGTAAAGTACTGTGAGACCTGCAGATAAAAAGTGCTAGGTGAGGTTTAATGCTCAGATTCTCAAAAGTATTTTAGACATGTAACTCCCATTGATTTCAATGGGAGTTAAACACTTAAATACCTTTGAGGTTCTGGGCCCAAGTATGTGACTATTATCAATTAATTATATTAATGCTTTTGCCTCTTATTCAACAAGAGCTATTCCTTCTCCCCCCATCTCCCACCCCACTTTTAAAATCATGGACAGGTAGGCTGTATTAGAACCTGCAGGATCTTTCCTGGTTCAGCCACTAGAGGTGCTAGAATGTGACATTAAAACCATTGCTTCTGTGTTGGTCCCATCCCCAGTCAGCTGAAGAAGGAAGAGACAAAAATGTGATGCCCAAACCTGGGTCTCCCACAGCACAAGGGATAATGATATCCAAAGCTCATGGAACAAGCCACTTCCCCAACACACTGATTAACAGGAAGTTAATCTTAGTCTCAGCATCAGTCCTGTCACAAAATACAACACAAATCTGAAAGCAGCAAGGGCCTTAAGTAAAATTTGATGACATAGGCTATTTTGTGCATGCCATTATAATAGGGATCAAGTTTCTGTCTCTGCATGAGAAGTTAAGTTTGCATATGTGGGTAAAATCATGGAAAAGTCATGAACAGCACCTGTTCATATATACACATACATATACTTCTTGCTTTGTAAATATTTCCAAGCCATTTAGCTTGGAGGTACAGCTTATTTCACCAAAAATGTATATCAGACAGTACAGGGTGTGAACTAGTGTTAACATCCCAAGTTAATAGCATACAGACAAGGTGGCCACGGCTCATTATGTAGGATCTCAGATGCCAGTGTGCAGTACAAGAGGCTAGAAAGGAGTGAGTAGAAGAGCAAATGCCAGGTTTCTTCCAGAGTTTGCACTATTAATTAAATGAAGACTTAAAAAAAGAACTTTCACATTATGGAAACTGATTTTAAAACTAAGTTCCTTCCACTTAAGTCTTAAGGGGAATTCTTGACCCCAGTGCGGAATCAGAGTAGCTGAGCTGTATAGCGTGTCCTTGGACTTAGGCAGTTTATCACTTTCACAATAGACTTGGAAGGCAATGGAAATAACAGCTAGCCCAGTGCATCTGTTTATAGTAATGAACCATATTACCAAGGCCATCCACTTCTAGTGAAGATCATTAAATCAAAAACATCCCTCATTATTGCAAGCAGCTCTCTTACGAAAGCAAGCTAGTTACTTTCCCCATCAAGTCATATTTTACAGCTACAAAACTAAGTACCAACAAAAGGTGAAGAAATACAATCTCTGCATCTTCAATATTCCACAGATCAAGACGAGGCTAATTGTGCTAGTTGGTGAATTATGGTAAAATTATTGTCAGAAATCAATCCTCTGTCAAGATGATAGTGTGATTGCAACCAAACAACAGTTCAGAAAGCCGGGGTCCAGATTTGTGCTTATTGCTCACTTTGGAAATCACCTTAAATTGTGCAATTTAGGACTATAGTGGCAGTTAGTGAATTGCTATCGTCTCACTTCTCCACACACTTGGCTTTTATAAAAGGGGTGCAGGTTTACTCTTGCTACTCTTAGCAGAAAAGGTGGGATCAATGAGAAAACAGGCTCTTCTCCAGCTAGGAGATAAATAATGAATGTCAAGTGCCGCCAGGCTGGCTGTCCTATCACAGGTCACTGTATTTGCTGAGGTAGAGGTTCAGCCCTTCTCCTCATTGCAGAAATGTCCTCTGCCTCAACCAGGTAACTTTCAGTTCTTTTCTGGGATGGTTGGGGGATATTGCCCTCCTGGGAGAAGGTTTGGAACATAAACTCCATTATGTGCTATCTGATGAATTCCTTCCCATTAAAAAAAAAAATTCTCCAGAAGTATCTGTGAGACAGGGTTAAAATCCAGTAATAGCATGGATGTTTAAGTGATATCCAGACAACAGAATGAACCCAGAGGTACAGGATCATTTCCCCTACACACAACTCCCTGTAGTTTGAACACAGCCAACATCAAAGCAGGTGCTCAGATACTACCCTGATGAGGGCCAGATTAATCGAAAGAAATAATCATGAGAGAAAGAGACACAGACACCAACAGGGTTAAAAACCAATGTACTGTACAGTTGACAGAACTTGTGAGAGTACCCATTAACTGTTTCATTGCTGCCTAATGTATAAAGTCTGTTGTAATAATTTGAGCCTACAAATTTCCCCTAATTGCATACTTAACTGTAAGAAGTGAGTGAAAGTTCATAAAGTGTTACAATAACCTATAATAAAATGTTGATGGGAAAAGGTGCAAAAGGGAGACCGAAAGACTGAATTAATCCAAACAAAAAATGCCTACCGATATAATTCATGAACAGTGTTAAAATCATGCCTGCTAAACAGGAGAATTGTGAGACTGGAAATCAATGGACCAAAACTGAGGCATCGGAAATGAGGCCTCATTAACAATCAAACTAATGAGGGAATGGGCTCTTCCACGCACCACTGCCTTTTGGGATTCTTTAAAAAACACACACTATGGGAAAGAGGGACTGCAAGCTGTCTAATTACAACTACTGTCTGGGAGACAGGTCAAACAGAATCAAGCTTTACAATCATGGTGGTCACCCCACCAAATCTTGGAACTCCAGGATCCACTGTAACACTATTGGGCCTTCGTCATCCTGATCCTGAGAGATGTCCTCAACAGACTGGGCCAGATAGAGGAACCCAGATGGACAATACCTACTCCACTGTCTTTAGCCACTGTCTTTGGCTGAATCCCAATCATCATCTGGAATGGGAACCTTGGGTTCCTATAGTCACCCCACCCCCCCAATCCTTCTGATGTATCCTTTGTCTTCCCCCTCTTACCTCTCTCTCCTTTTTCCTTCTAAAAAAATCTGGCTTTGCCAGAAAAGACTATATATTTAGCACCACTGCTGTAAGCCTGTGACCAAAGACCAAAAGCAGTGCCCTGAACAGCCCACCTCTGGGACAAGCTTGCCAGGTCTCAGAGTAACTGATAGACAATGTGCCATGGCAATATTTCTCCAGCAGTGAGGTTGCAAGTGAGAGTCAACACCAGAGACAGCAGCTGTATTTTCTCTCTTTGCTGTTCTTTTCTCTCCCTCATTTGTGTGTTTGTCTTTTGTCTTCTGGGAAGTTGAATTGGACTTTAAAAAAGCAGCAGCAGAAACATCTCAACTAACTTCTCTTTCCCCCAAAATGAACAATTATTACCATCTTTAATACCATCTAGAGACTATTAAATGGGGATGGGCTCCTTCTAAAAACTCTTTATAGCTAAAGAGAAAACAAACAAAGCCTATTGTTAAAATGAAAGCACTACTTAATACTTTACATGCTTTAATACTTTAATGCTTGTGTTGTTCCCCCTCCCTTTTTTTCTTTATCTTTAATGAAAGATTAAAGAGATTTTGAATGGAGTGTTTGCCATTGTACTAAGCAGGCTAAGGTCCCTGTATATCACCTTTCAAAACTTGTTTAAAGCTGTTTAAGGTTGGATAGTGAAATGGTCATGTTAACACACTTGACTCTTTAGACCCATTTATTCCATCAAATTAAAGCAATGAGTCCCTGGAGGCAAAACAGTGCTGCCTTGTGTACTAGATACCTCCACATTGAAGTGCCAAACAATCCCGGGGCATTCACAACACATTTTATTTAACGAATGCCACATGGGTAGGTTTATCTCCAGCTGTCTTGCAGCCAAAATATAGGTTTTTCCACTTTCTTTTATTTTAATTCAAAACCTAATCTCTTCAGGTGTTTTGCTGAAGAATAAAAGGAAATCAAAGTCCACAGAACAAACTGTCTATACCTTAAGGCCAGGGATTTCCAGAAATATACAATCCTTAAAGAAAAGTAAAAGAAGGACCCACTGTACTTCTTTATCAGTACAAGTCAGATGGTTTCCAGAAGTTTCTGCCCACAGCATCAAATATACTGAAACACTGTGGGCTTCTTATGGCTCAGGAATGCTCAGAGTCTGGAGACAAGATTTATGTTTCAACATATCCCCTGTTGCTTATCAAGGGCATGCACAAGATTAATCACAGGGCAAAGAGCTGGAAGGAACTGCAAAAGCTCTCTGCCATACTTCTCCCAGTTCTGCGTATGTGTCTAATTCACTGACTCCCAACACTTCCTGATCTTTCAGTGCTTGCTGTCCCCTTGTAAGAGGCAGCTAACCGTGCAGTGGACTGGTGGCGTACAGTAAGCATTCACTAAGGACTAGGCTGATTTTGCCAAACTGTTTTTCTTTGGCTAAATCCTGAAATGAAAGAACATTTTTTACTGAGTTAATATGGAGGAAAGCTGTAAGGATTTGGGGGACCACTGACTTCAGAGAAAAGGTGGCCTTGCTCAGGATGTGCTAGGTCTTCACGTTTCAACGCCTTGTTTACCAATCTACATTTGAAGCCAGGTCTCACAAAATAAAATAAACAATAATCCACCGTGCCAGCCTAACAAAGTTTGATACCTACAGTTATGCTTAGAACATGTGCCCTCAGCCTTGAGGTCCTAATCAGACTATAAGGGCGTTGGACCACCCTTTCCTTCCAATATTGCAAACTGGGTGAGGAAAGCCATCTAGATAGGGTTGGAGTCCTGAAGAGAGGTGAGAACCCAGTATTTAAAATGTGGAGAACCCCAACTGTAGAATATATAGGGAAATGTCAGGTTCTACTTCCTCTTCATTTATTTAATCATACCTGAATAATCAAAAAATAAATAAGAGTTAACAAAGTCCTGTGGCACCTTAAAGACTAACTATAAAGTTTTGAAGCATGAGCTTTCGTGGGCTAATACCCACTTCGTCGGATGCAGGCAGTAGAAGTAAAAAATAAATATATGTTAAAATAATTGCCAAAAGACTGGTTTACTGAGAGCAGAATTCTTGGGGAAAACGAACATTAGGAGGTCCTAGAGGCACCAGATAAATACTTAACCATCCATGGACTTATTTTGGGGCATTTTTCACTGGTCTGCCTTGAAGTAGAACACTGGACACTGTCCATGGTGCTGAACTAGTGCCAGGCATCTTAGTATCTGCCAGGTCTGCTCTCACTGCTGTTTTCTGCAGTCAATTACATAGACTGTATGTGGCACTGGAGCAAAATGGACAGTCTTCAACGTTTTTAAAAGAGTTACTTCACAGATGGATCCAAACAGATTGAAAGAGAGGCTGATGGGATTAATTAGGGAGGGCAGATTTTTTTAAAAAAACAACACCTAAATCTGTATAACGTGGCTGAGCAATAACTAAGAAGGGAACAGATTACCTGCCTGCAAATAGTTGAAAGCTGTAAACACCAAAACACCAAGGAGATAATCATTATCCTCACTCATTATCTCTTAAAACTTAAACTTGGAAAATAAACCTATGATTGTTTTCACTATAAATGTATCTCAGTGTGGTGATGTTATATAGGCGCTGATCCTGAACTGAATCAAAAAAACTACAGGGGAACATTTCAACGGGGCTCAGGTATTCCTATTAACCTGAAAGGCAAAGTAAGGCCTGACATAATAAGAGGAAATTGCTTGGGTGGCTAATAAACTGATGATTTCAGGGAGCTGGCACCTAGTTAAGCACAAGCAAGTCTCCCTCTCTCTGGAGGATATGGGAGTAACAAGGTCCTGGGCATCCTGAGAACCCATCACAAAATATTTCCCAAAGAAGTGATGGAAACCTCATTGCTAAGACATTTACAGATGAGATGGACAAAAACACTGAAGACTATGCCACAGGACAGTCCTAAACTAGTAGGAAGATAGACTTTATGACCTAATAGGTCTCTCAGTTGCTCATTTCAATTATTGCTTCATAAAGTCATTTCTAATGGCCAAAACTTCACAAGAGATATTTCTTCAATAGAACTTTACACTCATGCTGTTAATTCTTTGGAGCCTAACCTCCCTCATTAATGTAGCCTACACACTCATGCACACATCAAACAATATGTCAAAAGATAAGAGGAAAGTGGAAGAACTTGGGTGACATTTGACATTTTCAACACAGAAAAAACAAACAAGTTACGTTGTAGCTGAAAGTTAGCAAAGCCTTGGCGAACATGTTTCTTCTCATCGGTGTAGCCTTGGCAGTAAGTTTAATAGAACCTGAAATGTCAGAAGATGGGGATAACTCCTCTTAGCACTTTGGAGACCTCAATAAAAAGATCATAGATTTTTTAATTTATGATTTTTTAAAGATCAGAATCAACTTTTAAGAGAAAACGGCAAGATCCCCACCCATGATTTTAATAGAATGTCATCTCCAACTGGAAATTAAAATGGCAATATGGACATTTTCATTTTTATATTAAATAAGTGAGGATTCTCTCTCTTTTTACCCCTTCTTTACTTTTCAGAAAACATTGAGATCCCTTTAGAGGCTGCAACTAAGAAACATCAAAAATTTAATGTGGCCTTCGGGTGGCTCACTACAAAGCTATCTGCTTACATTTACAGTTCTTTTTATCCAGAATAAATGGATCCCCAGGCACTTTAGAAACTATATATACACAGGAATCATTTCACCTCGAACTCCACCATGGAAATGCAGCTGCCTCTGGGGTGGAACTAGTGTTGTCACACAGCATTTAGGGTAGGTAAGTAGGTAGGCATAACATATCATATTGAAGCTGCAAAGTGCAGCAGAAAGTAAATACCTGAGGTGTAATTTAGGCAGGACATGAGAGCTAAAACAACCGTATTCTTGCAGAAGGAGCCATTAGGTCTTTGATGACTCATCGAAGAGATAACACCTCTGCAATAAACCATGTCCCAGCATCTCCTTGAGGCATTGGTTCAGTATAGATACATAAGGAAAGGAAAAGCTCAATCTGTTATCTCACCAAACACCAGTTCCTGCACCACCCTAGGTTTCCCCAGGAAGGTCTCTCATCCCATGTCTAGGACCAACCATTCTCTAAACATCAACACATTTTCATTGAAAGGATAACAACAAAGGACCACCACCACCTCACATTATTTAGTGATGATAATCCTTAATATCCCAAAGCACTTTTTAATCTATAAGTACATGGTAAGAGGTACTCACACACAGAAGAATTACTTCACCCATCACTGACAATGGACCACCTCCATGGGGAACTGTGGCAGCTGTTCAGCAGTGCACAGCAACACTAACCAATGTTTTGTGGTAGGAATAGCTGAGGAATCCAATTGAAACTACACAGAGAATTTTGCATTGGTATGATGGAAATACCAAAGTGGAACATAGATAGGACACCCGAGTTAATTCCCCAGCACTTATGGAAAGAGCCATCATAACTGTTCAGGACTTCAGGTTTACATCTCACAGCACCAGGCTAGGATACTGCTTTTCTCTAACCCAATCATCTGCTACACCATTCTGTCTTGATCCACACTGTGGTTTTCCCTTAAGTGACTTGTCCACCTTAGTCTAACTTGACAAACATAAAACAACTCTCATAAATCAGCCCGTCTGTTGAAAAATAAAGTTTATTGATAACCCATAGTTGGCGTAACTTTTAAGAATTCATTTTGGAGGCTTGTCTTTTGCAGTTCTAATTTAACAAACACTGCTTCCTGCATCAACCTGAATAACCAACCAATGGCCCCAAGAGGAGATTCATATTTCAGAGATTACAGTCAGTAATATTGCAACTCCAAAGAAGTATTCATCAGTAATTCCATGGCTTCACTGTCATTTTTCACACTGAATTTGGATAATGCCTGATATTGTACATATCCCATGTCATTTAAATGTGTAATGCAATAGCTCATTTATTAAAGTATGCCATTACCTCCTGTAATGTGCTCATGGATTAGAACTAGTATTTGTGAGCTCCACATACTACAGATTTCACATCTTTCCTTTGGAGCTTTCATTACTCCCCTCTCCCTCCCTCTGTACCTCAGCTCCATAACCTAGTATATTCACTTCATTTCATTCTACAGCTAGATCCATGCTACTGAATAACAGAATTAATTCCAAAATTCAGCTTTATGTAAAGTCTAAGGAGACTTAATCAAATGAAGGGGTTGGTAACTGAATCACAGTTAGGTTAGATGGAGAAAAAAAGGACATTGTCATTCATTGTTAAAGCCAGTCGCCCTCAAGTCTATCATGACACAACAGAATACTTGATCAACCCTATTTGTTAGGTGGGGCCAGTTTAAGTGTAACTCTCATTGTGTGCACTGGATGATAAAATGTACCCAAAAGACAAGCTGCTGCCAGGTTTGGTCGTCTACAATTACTTCGTTCAATTTTATTTTATATGGCCATGAACCATCTAGCATTAAAGTTCATATTTTTGGCTTGGACTATTTGTTTTAAAGGACTGGATGCATTATCTATACAGATGTGCAAACCATAGTTAAAGGCAACTGCTCTTGAACCTATGGCTACTGTGATAACTTTCTCGTGTATCTTTGGGAGAGGACAGTAATCTTAAGGAAGTGGCAGCTAGTAGTTAAGGCAGAGGACTCAGAAAAAGGAATTAGGGTCCATTCTGCTGTTGACTACATGTGTGATCTTGCACAAAAAAGACAGGACTTGGGAGACCAAGGCACAGTTCCCTGCCCTGCCACAGACTGACTGTGTGACCTGGGACGAGTCCCTTAATCTCTCAATCCCTTAAATACCCATCTGTAAAACAGGGATAATAGCTCTGCCCTGCCTCATGGGGGTTTTGCAAGGATAAACACATTAAAGACTGTAAAGCACTTTGATATCTCCTGATGAATAGCTTGACATAGCAGCCAGGTATTATTATTGCTATTTTGTTTCTATTCATTTTTTTTTTTGTTTCTACTCTTTTTTAAAATTCCCCTTCTCCCTCTCCCACACATTTTCCAGTGGCAAGAAATGGGGTGGGGTGAACCCTAAAGCTGAAATGAAGCAAAAAAACCCACCATTTAGAAACAAAACCCTTTTTTTGCTTTGATTCATTTAATAAAAATATATTTTAAAGAAGAGAAACCCACCCCACCCTCCATGAAAATTTATGAGCTAAACATTTTTTTCTAAACATTTCCATGGAAAATACTTATTATTTTTCAACCAGCCCAACAGAGGCAGTGAGGCCCAGTGGAAAGAACGTTGGACTGGGATTCAGGGGACCTGGATTCTATTACTGTCCTGCTGGGTGACTTGACACAAGTCATTTCACCTCTCTATGCCATCTGTAAAATAGAAGTCATGATCCTGACCCCCTTTGTATAGTGCTTTGAGACTGATGAAAAGCACTATGTAAGCACTAGGGAGTGGTATTATTCCTTGTACAGGCAAATCTTCGGGTACGTCTTCACTACCCGCCGAATTGGCGGGTAGCCATCGATCTTCTGGCGATCAATTTCTCGCTTCTTATGAAGACACGAGAAATCGATCGCTCGCGGCGCCCCCGTCGACTCCGGAACTCCAGCTTGCCGGGAGGCGCAAGCTGGAGTCGACGGGGGAGCGCGCCGCAGACTGCCGCCGCCATGAGGATGGATGGTAAGTCGGCTGCAGATACGCAAACTTCAGCTACTTGATTCACGTAGCTGAAGTTGCGTATCTGCAGTCGATCCCCCTCCCCCAGTGAGGACCAGCCCTTCAACTGAAGTTAAATATGAGATTTTCCTGAGTAAGGGTGGAGTAAACACTACGTAAGAGCCTGAGGTTTTGGACCACATTGTGCCTATGAAGGTATCACAGAACTCAATACCACAGAAGTTGCTCTAATATTGCCACCTTTCCCTCTCAAAAGATGTGGTTTCATCTCAGCTCTGGTTACACAAATGGTGACAAGTCTTAGAGCCAACCTCAGCACTCACAAAATCACTGCATTATTTCAATGCAATTAGCTGTCTGTTTCAGGGAGGCCTAGAGGTGTACAGACTCTTTTCATACAGGACTATGCTTATGTGATTGTATCTTGAACACCTATTGAATACAAGTCTGTGACCTTCAGGAAAAGAGCAGGAGGAGCGAGTTCATTTGGCTGAAGCCTGGACAAACGAGAACCGGTCAGTGAACCCCTCTGAAAAACAACAGAAACTCAACAGAAAAGGAAAGTTCTGACCTTTATACCTAGTTTCCCTGGAGAATTCTTGCTCCTCTATAGGGCCAGTCAACAGTTCCATCTGCTTTAGATGCAAGACAAGCCTGTATCCCTCATTGGGAGATAAAATAAGAAGGAAAAGGCCAAATGCTTTGTAAATGCTTCTGCTCTCCTGGAGAGGATGAGCAAATGTCAGGCTGACACACCTGACATGCAGTCTTTATTCATTAAATAAATGTTAGTACATTACTACTTTGGTCAATTTAGGATGAGACACAGAACTTGCTCCAGCTGCAGGTTTTAATCTGAGAGACAGATTCACTCTTCGAGGCCTAGAGGCCTCAACTTACCCATACCCTGCACCCACTGGAGCTGCTGTGCCTGAGGGGGGAATCCAGTTCACCTATGGAAATAGCACTGCCGCCCTCTGGCAGATGTTCCACTAGGGAAGCAACTTTGAAATCTAAACAGGACCCCCGTGACCTTCAGTGCAGGTTGCCCCTGATAGGTGCTGGCTGAATCTCCCTGCCACCGTGGTTCTGCTCCTTCCTGGGCCGCATTCTCCACTTTTGAGGCTGCACTGACTGGAATGGAGACTGCAGGTGAACTCTGCCAGAAGATGTAGGTGGAACTCAAGGGGTAAAATGGGCTTTGTCTGGTTTCATTATTAAACACAGATGCTTTGCATCATATTAAAATCTTGTAGAGGAAGATGCTGTCAGGGTTGCTTTTAACCATTAGCAATGGCCCAGCAAGTCACAAGCTTTCGCTTACAGCCCTGTAAACCATAAGGTTGCACCTGAACAACCAGCACGAGGCCTGTGGTTGACAACACAATACAGGGCCTGACTCTGTGGACTCGTGGTCAGGCAATGGGTAGCCATGTCACAATTCTGGATTCCAAGACTTGGACTCAGCCCCTTGCTCATGGGACAACAGAGGGAAGGTGCATGCAGCTGCCAATACTCCCAATCCATAGGAAAAGAACAGTGTATGTTCCACTGCATTACTCTTCAGAGGATGACTCCATTTCTACTCTGAAAAGTAGTAGTGTCCTTGGGTAGTCGCACCTGACTGCCAAGAGAATACTCTGTCAAGGTGCTTCACATTGCCACTCAGTTCTTTGAATGGAAATCAAAGAACTTTAAAGTCCATTCCGAATTTTGAGGGTATCAGTGTTCATATTTTGCATAATAAAAATATTGCAACCAAGGATCTCAAAGCAATCTGCAGTCAGTCATTAACTAAGCTTCAGACTTTCTGTGTGGTAGGCAGGTGCTACTATATTGGTTGTACAGAAGGATGAACTGGGCTACCTCCTTGCAATTTTACCCTTAACTTCTAAATAGTGCATGGCCCTTGTTCTGGCCCTTCGCGCAGCTGTCAATCTCACCCTTAGTGACCCCACATCACACAGTAGGAATGGGTATACTTGAGAACAGAATTCACAAAACTCCCACTCCTTTACTCTAATCACCACACCACTCTGCCTCTGTGTAATAAGAAAAAAATGGATCATTGTACATTTTCCTCTTGCATTGTACATTTTCCTTTGGCACATTAAATGAAAGTTGCACAGTAGGACATAGTAGGTAAGATCAAGAGTGTATTGCTACTTAGGTAGTCAGTGATCTCCTTAGAGAATATCTTAAAAATTAGGCTGTCAGGTGAACAAAACCCTCCTAAGCTACTTAAGTCTACTCTTGCTCTGTAAACATATCGTGAAGCCACGGATGACCTGTCAGATTTAATTTGGAGTAGCTGATAGTCCATGCTCTTTTGGTGACATCTTTATATTAGAAGTTGGCATTAAAACTTGCTTCAGAAAACACTTATTTGGACAGATAAGAGGAAAAAAATATATATGTTCACTTTTCCATCTCTCCTTCTTTGTTTCTTACCATTATAGCAGGCCGAGCCTGCCCCAGACATATGGAGAAACAGTGCTATTCATTGGGTTATTAACTCACACACTGCGTGTATCTGAAACTTAAATTAAACAAACCAGTGTCAGGAAAAAGCATGAGGAAGCATCAAAACACGTACGCAGTGAAACTGGTTTCCTTGGTGAAGTGGGTTCTTAGGAAGGTAACAAGTTAGTTGCTTTAACCAAAAGAAACACAAAAACACACATCATAGAGACAGATTTTGTTGCAGCTTTCTCCATATTGTTTTACCAGTGTGCCTCAGCCTTCATTTTCCACAACCACTACTCCAATCCTGGGAACCCCACACCCTCCACAGCTCTGCAAAGTAATTACAATCTTTAGCTGCAGCATCCCCGCTATTGTAATGTAGTGCTCTACCCCTATGAATCCGGTAACATAACAGTCATGGTGGCCTGCTGCCTACCCTGCTATTCCAGCACACAGCTCTGCAAATGCACCAGGACCTGACCTGAAAAGTGCCTACCCCTGCACTCCCAGAGTACACTATTTTGACCAGAAACTACATCAGATTATACAGTAGACTCTCGATTATCCAGGATTGGGTTAACCAGGATGTGGATTAACCAGGATGACAAAAACAAACAAACACGTAACCAGCAGGGCTGGCTCTGGCTTTGTTGCCACCCCAAAACACACACAAAAAGCCCCACCAGGGCACAGGGCAGCCAGTGAACCAACACCCCCTCCGCCCGGCACATGGTGGCTGGTGAACCAACCCTCCCTCCCTATGTTTCCTATGGATGGTGATTATCCAGGATTTTATTAACCAGGATTATTTTTTTCCCTATCATCCTGGATAATTGAGAGTCTACTGTATGGTGATTTGGGGAATGAGGAAATAGATTCTAGGAGGATGTCAACACTAATTTTAGCTACAACTCAAAGCATGATTTGCCTTCCCTAGAGAACTCACTCAGTTTCATAAACCACCTCACAAATGAAAGAAATAATAAAAGAGACAGTGAGTCAAAATACTCAAATCCATTGGCTTCACGGGAATAGCAGCAGTGGGGAAATTGGCTTAATGTGTTTGTTTAATTTTTGACAAAGGAGATATGACAACCCTCTACAAGTATTTGAAGAGTGAGGGAAAGAGGTTTTATGTTGGTTGGTCCAATATAATTAGGAGTGAGGAGGAGAAAACTGAACAGGAATCATGTATGATGAATTTCAGAAAGAAATTTCCAATGGTAAGATTGATCAGGCTGTGAAAGAGTTTCATAAGGATGGGGTAGAAGTACAGCTACTTTGAATTTTTTCAACAATTTTTTGGGGGGATGTCATAAGTGTAAAGTGCTGGAGAGTGTTATTCTGCCTGTATGGGGTTAATGTTACCTGAGAGGGAGTGACGTAAGAGCCCCGGACTGAGAGGCAGAGGGAGGGAAGGAGTTTTAAGTTTTCAGTTTTCCTGCCGTTCCAGCGTTGGCAAGGGACCCAGTTTTCGCCTCTAGCTATGGAGGATGAAAACTTCTACTTTCCTTCCTATATTCATAACTAGCTGTGCTGTGAGTAATATGTTGATTTCCATAATTTTCTGTACCTATTTAGAGTGTCGCTAACCTTTTCAGAGGGGAAGTTAGGGAATTCTAGATTGTGAAGTTGTATTGTAAGTTTATGCTGTATTCTCTTTCTTTATTAAATCTTTTTAGTTATAAAAAGGTTTGGTTCTTCTCATAAAGAAATCCTAGCTTGGATTTAACCCAGTTCCAAGGTACAGGAAAAGGCTCACAGTGTGAAGCCTCATGGCGGTTTCTTATCTCTCTCGGTAACAGACAGGAGGGGTAAAGGGGGATGGGAACCAGCCTCTGGGTGTCCCGGCTCTCAGGAGAGAGAGACGGAGTTTGGGGGAGTCCAGGTGCCCCCCCCTCCAGGATTTTGGAGATATGCCCGGATGGTGGCAGCGATTTCCCAAGTTTCCAGCTAGTAGAGTGTGGGGTTTGGGGGTGTGAAGACTTAACTTAGGCTGGGAAGCAGCTTGTAGTTATTTGGTCTGCAATAGAAGAGTCCCCTCTCTGTACCCCAGAGTCCAGAGAGAGGGAAGACACTCTTACAGGGGGGCGGAGGGGACACAAAAAATGCAGTTCATGAAACAGTTCAAATTCCCTAGCTTCAAAAAATTAAGGAAAAACATTTAAAAACTGTTGAAACCTTTCATTTAGACTTTTTTGAAATATTTCAGCAGACCCAAATAAAAAACAAACAATCTGGTTTTTGGTTTGTGAATATTTAGGTTTGTTTACTTTTTGTCCAAGTTACAGATGAGGAAAAAATAAATAAAACTATTGAAAATACTTGCAGGATGGGAAAAACATTTCCCACCCAGTTCCTGGTTGCAGCCCCATCATGATAAACAAGTAGAAGTAAACTAGAGAAATCACTAGTTCAGTCCTCTTCTCGCAGGAGATTGAGAAGATGATTTATTACTAATACACCTTTCCATTTCTACTCTGACTAGCGTGACCAGTCAGCAAGTGTGGAAAATTGGGACAGGGGTAGTGGTGGATGGGGGTGGGGTGGGGTGGGTAATAAGAGCCTATGAGAAAAAGACCCCAAAACTGTGACTCGATTTCCAAGGCATTGAATTAAATTTTGAACACTTGGGGATTTTACAAAGCATGTATGATGTAATGCTCATGTACAGGCCAGTGAATTAAGGATTAACAATCAGCCTAAAATCAATTTAAATTGATTTCCAGTATGTTGTTAAATCTTTGTAAATATTAATTTTCAGATTAAATGTTGGAAGCAGATAAGTATCTACTGCCCCTTTATCAAAAGCATTAATCTTTTTTCACCTTTATTTTTTGCTCAAGCTTTCTTAACTCTTTGGCACATATTTCTGGCTAACGACTTATTTACATTTTATTTTAGAAAATGCTCATTCCTAAATTAATTGTGAACCTCCCCCCTTTGTCCTTTTTCTCTCAGTAGTCCATCTGCAGTCAAACTCAGCAGAGTACAGAGGAACTAAAACCCCTAATTCCGAAAAGGAGGGCCAACATAAAACAAGAAAAGGTTGGCTGCAAGGTTGTAATGCACCAGAGCAGCCATCTGATCTTAAAGCCAGGAATATGAAAAACTATCCAGTGGCTCTGACAAGGCTTTTCATGGCAGTTAAAAGAAATAACTTGGCTGACAGATGAATTTGTTACAAAAATAAGTGAGCAATATCCATATGCTAGTTCAGTTTTGATTTTCATGTGAATTAAGGTACAAAATGTCAGATCGAGAGTCCTGGAAACCGAAGGCCTATTATTTTTTTAAAAAATCAACTGGACAGGTGGAATCTTGGCAGCAAAAGAGCAAGCTTCACATAATATCTACACTAGCATAACACCAGCCTTGACCTAAAAGGGTCACCTGTATAAATAAATAACGAGTTCTGTCTCTTTAGAAGGGCTGGGTGGGAAACAGATTTTCTCAACAAGAATTTGAGCAATTTCAAAACTGTTTCCCATCCCAAATTAGGATGAAGACTATTAAAATTGGTAACATTTTCAGAAATTGACAAAACAAAAAAAATGCTTGGTTCCCATCAGTTGTGATATTTGGTTTGATAATCCTCAAAATATTTAATTTTGATTTCAACCTTTATTTTTAGCATAAATTAAGTTATATTTCAAATGAAAACAAATTTCAAAACAATCAAAAGAAGCTTTTTGATTTGAAAAAGCTGAACCAATGTTTTTACACTTTTTTTCTTAATTTGTTTTTCCACATCAGGAAATTTGGCAAAACTGAAGTGTCTGAGACCAGTTTCGGTTTTAGACTCACTGACTTTAAGGTCAGAAGGGACCATTATGATCATCTAGTCTGACCTCCTGCACAATGCAGGCCACAGAATCTCACCCACCCACTCCTGCAATAAACCTCTCACCTATGTCTGAGCTACTGAAGTCCTCAAATCATGGTTTAAAGACTTCAAGGTGCAGAGAATCCTCCAGCAAGTGACCCATGCCCCACGCTGCTGAGGAAGGCAACCCCCCCCCAAACAGAGCCTCTCCCCTGGAGGAAAATTCTTTCCCAATCCCAAATATGGCAATAAGATGACCCCTGAGCATATGGGCAAGATTCACCAGCCAGACATCCAGGAAAAAATTCTCTTCCCATCCCATCCCATCCAATAGACCATCACAACTTGCATAAAAAGGGTGTGTCAAAAAAGCCCCAACTATCTCTATAGGCAGTGGCAGATTTAGAGTTAGGAGGGCCCTGCGCTTAGCTTCATTTTGGGGGGACCCTTCCTGGGGACCCAGCCAAGAAAAAGCATTCTCTCTTATCTCTCCCATCCCTGTTTGTCAGTCTTTTTTTCTTCATCCTCCTCGTATTAGCAATAGGAAGCAAATGAAAATAAAGTGAGGTACCTTGATTGTTTTAGTAGTCTAACTTTTTTTTCCCCACAGACCACTTGAAAATTGCCGGGGGTCTTGGCGGACCACTTGATGATCTTCCCAAATATTGTTTGTACCATTAGCTAACTATTGTAAAGTGCTTTGGATAAGAGTGATCAATATAAAACCAAAAACAAAACATTGGGATGCGGGGTCTGACAAATGGGGTTAGTATGTGTGAGGAGGCTCAGGACTGAGGTGTGGGGTCTGGGAGGGAGGTAGGGTACAGGAGTCGGGGTGTGAGGTCTGGCCAGGAGTTAGAGTATGGGAGGGGGCTCAGGGCTGGGGTGGGGAGTGCTTATCTGGGGCAGCTTCTGTTTGGTGTGAGGGGTGCAGGTGGGGATGGGGAGTGCAGGAGCTTCCATTTGTTGCTCAGGGCAGGGATGGGGGATGCAAGAGCCAGGGCTGGGGTTGTGGGGGCTACAGGGGTGATGGCAGGGGGCTGGGCCAGGTGCGTGTGTGTGTGTGTCTTCTTGGGGAAGGGATGGGAGGCAGTGTATCATGGGAATCGGATGGCTATGGTACATGATGAGAGATTAAATTTGGCTGTGGAACCCGGCCCACAGGGGAAACAGTGACACGAGACAACCATACTACAATTATCATAAGGCACCTTAATTTCACAATTGAAATATTTTGGTTTTCATTCAAATATTTTGGGGGTTTGTGGTCAAAAAAAACTGAAAAAGGCACTCAAGATATTGAAATTTTCCATGGAACGCTGACACTTTTTTACAAAAACAATAATTTTGTCTAAAACTCAATTTTCCTGTGAAATACAGTTATCTGTCACAGAGGACACACAACTCACTCTCAAAAAGACACTACATTTGTTTTCTTGTTGTTGGTTTTCTCAAGCTATAAGAGAAGAAGGCTTAACCTAGAACACACTCTCACAATTTCTATATGTACACATGTATGAAAAAAGCATGACAATAACTGTTGACCACTAATACCCTTGGCCTGAGCTGAAGTGATTATCTAAACCTGAAAGCATCCATGCCTCAATACCACCAACTCCTTTGTTCTGGTTACAAGTCACCTGTTCTGTCTAAATCTTTCCACTGGCCTAGAGGGAACTAGTCATGTATTTCTCATTTCCTAGACAAAAAGTGTTCATATTGTACTGCCTGGTGCCCCTACACTCTGCCAGTCCCACCGGCAGCAATTGCAGGGCCCAGGGCAGAACAGTCAATGGGCACCTACCCATGCACAAGCTGAGCCTGCATGGTTTCTATCCCCCTGACATTTGTGCTGTGCTGGCTAATGCCCAGTGGGTCTGCGTCTGTGCTGGCTGGTGCCTAGGGAGCTGCCACCTGCTCTGCTTGGCACGCTCTTCCAGCATGGCCAGGGCTTCTACATGCCCACCCGATAGGGGTTGCCAACTGTCTACTCGTGCAAACCCAAAGACCCTTGCCTCACTCCTTCCCTGAGACCACGCCCTTTCCCTGCCCCTTCTCTGAGGACTGTCCCTGCTCACTCCATCCCTCCTCCCTCCTCCAGCCTCACTCATTTTCGCCAGGTTGGCATGGAGTGCGGGGGCTGGGAGAGAGATTGGGTGCGGGTTCTACACAGGGGGAGGGGGTTGGGGTGCAGGAGGTGGTCAGGGGATTGGTGCTTTCCTCAGGCAGCTCCCAAAAGCAACCAACACACCCCTCTGGCAGCAGCTCCTAGGTGGGGGACCCAAGGGGTCTCTGTGTGATGCTACCCGCAGGCACAGCCCCCTCATTTCCCATTTGGCCACAATTCCCAGCCAATGGCAGCTCTAGAGTCGACACTTGGGGCAGGAACAGAGCACGCAGACCCCTCCCCCCCCACCCCCCCCGGGTTAGAGATGTGCCAGCCATTTCTGGGAGCAACACAGAGTGACGGTGGGTAGGAAGCCTCCCTTAGCCCCACTGTGCTATGAGCAGCAGCGGCTAGGGGAGTCACTGGACAATTACCCCCTTTGCTCCCTTCCTCGTTGGCAGGCTTGCTTTCCGCCATAATTAACTAGCGCGCATCTTCCCTTGTACGGATTCATCTGTTTTCACCAAACGCAGGTGGCCATGAATTAAAAGGAAAAAAAAAAAACTCTACATGAAGAAGGCAAAATATTTGAAATTCCCTGGCAATAATATTTACAAACTCAAGGATAACAGGAGGGGTCCCAGAAGACTGTAGAAGGGCTAATGGAGTGCCCATCTTTAAAAAGGGGGAAAAGAGGAGCAGGGGAACTCTAGACCAGTCAGCCTGACTTCACTACTAAGGACCATCAATCTATCGGTTTTCACTCACAATCAAATTCTCTCCAAAGGCGAGAAAGCTAATGAAGTCTAGCTTCAATAGTCAATTACCTGCCTTTACTTTCACATCATCAGTGGTGAAAATTTGATCCTCAGCATAGTTCTCCCTCCTCCAAGGCACACCAACATCACTTGGCAGCATTTTCAAGCTGCTGTCTGTTTCCTGTCCAGAGCCCTAAACTTCATCGTGACATAAAATACCAGGATCATCAATGGCCATAAAACTGCAGCTCACTCATGCCAACCTCCCTTCCTGCCTCTTCAAGGCAGCCCACAAAAGCCACCCACCTGCTGCCGCTGCTGACCTTGATTTTGATTGATATGAATGTTGGTCGATTCTAGTCAACATACTTGGAGAGGGAGGAGGGAGAGACCTTGAGCAGAACACTTAAGGAGTGTTATTGCACTGGACGTATTATTTCTCTCATCTGAGAGAAAGGAGCATCTCGCGGTTACAGCAGAGAACTAAGAGTGAGGACTAGAGCTGGTCGGAACACTTCTACAAAAAAACGTTTCTTTGTCAAAGCCAAAAACATTTTGCAGCATCGTATCTATCAATGACATTTTTGATGGTTTCCGAGATTCAGGGCTCTCTGGTAACTTCCGATGAAAGAGTGGGGAATGAAAACTTGAGTTTTCTGCGCCATAAATAGATGTTTCAGCACAATGCGGTTCTGCAAAAAACTTTCAGGAGGGTTGGTTTTGTTCTTCAGCAGACCAAACACAAATTTAGAAACCATGAAAGCCTTCACGAAATGGAATGGTCAGTCTGCAGCCAGCTCTAGTTAAGATGCCTGCATTCTGTCCCAGCTGAGCTGCTCACTTACTGCTGGGTGAGTCACTTACTTTCTCTATGCCTCAATTTCCCCCATACATAAAATGGGGACAATAATGCCTCTTGTGCTTCCCTCCAAGTATCGTTGTGAGGTTTAATTAAATCAGTGTTTGCAAAGTCATATCAGACCTTTCATACCAGTTCTTAGCATTTTTCATCTTTTTAGCTAGTCGAGAAGAGACAGCAGACAAAAAAGGGCAGAAGTCACAGCAGCTTTTCCTTTGCTTAAACTTTCTGGCTTTTACACACAAAAGTCCTTTCCAGACAGCGTTTAGCACTAACTGTTTGGACCAGTCTCGCTGCATTTTCACAGAGGAACTCTAAAGCCAACATGAGGCTCTCCTGGGAACAGGCTCTCATGGATTTCTGAACACTGCTTGCTTTTCACAGTGCCCCAGAGAACAGCCGCTCTTCTGGCGTTTGGGTTCTGGATGCATCAGGAAGCGCAGTGGTGCAGAAATGAGGGAAGATAATGGGCAAGGCTGGGGGTGGGGGGGGGACGTAATTCATTGTTCTAAATCTCAACCAATAGTCATTTCTGTTGGAGTCAGCAACTTTAAGAGTAGCCCCCCTTGCCCCTCGAGTTCCTGCCCTGGCTCTCTGCCTAACAATTAACAGAAAGCTCTAAGCAAAAATAACAGCCTTATCGGTCATTCTTGAGTCTCTTCTTGACGAAAAACAGGAAAATTAGCTATGCCTCAGTTTCCTTCTCATAATGGAAAATCAGGAAAAATGAGCGAAAAGAGCAGAAAAAAAGCAACTTAAAATGTGGAGACAACCTTGAGGTACGTGTCACCTTATTTGGTAAAAACAGGATGAGGCCTGCCTAAAAAGCTGACACAAACAGCAGCTTTTTCCCCCTTGTCACAAGTGTGATATCAAATTGGCTATTTAAGAAAGTGCCATTCCTACAACAGCTAGGGAGGGAAGAGAAAAGAACCCGAATTCTGCGTGTCCCGATTCGTAACCGAGTCTTGATCATACTCGAGGCCCTCCCTCACCTCTTGAATCTTAGAGAGTCTCCGCGTTTGCCGGCCATTATGCATTGGTTTGCTTTTACTGTAAGTATTGCTTTTTACTAAATGTGTATTTGTTCTAACTGCCCCAGTAGTTAATCAGTGAAATTGTTTGTTCTTAAATGTTTTATTTTTGTATGTCCCTATGGTTATTAGGTGGCTGTGCAGTGGCCATTTAGTTCTTTTTGTCTATAACGTGTATTATACTCGCTTGCTTGTAAACCTAACTCTCCCATCTTAAGTGTCTAAATTGTTCCTAATAAAACCATTATTGTTACACCTCATTTGTGTGTGTATTCGCAACTTGCCTAGTGGCTTTCCCCTCCTACCCTGCATTCCGAACTTATACGATATTGCCACAAAGCAGTCTGGTAAATAACAGCCTGTTATTCACATTTACACCTACCTTACGTGGCAATCCCCAATTTCAAATTCAGCTCAGGTGTGATGGCAAGGATACACCAGCATGGAGCAGAGGCTGTGAGGCTTTTAATGTTACAAAATTTGGGTCACACTTCCCTCATCGCCTCCCCCTCCCCCCCGCCTCGAGTGTGACACAAGTTTTACGTCTGGCCCGTGGAGTGCCACATTCTTCAGCACATCCATAGCCATGCCTCTAACTGGACCACAGAACCAGCCCCATTGAGCAAAAAAAGTGTATGGAAAGGGATGAGGGTGGGAGAGCATATTGCAAAATGATCAGCAGTTCCCAGGATGTCATTCCCTACTGCCTGATGCCTCCTCCCTCATGATTCTCCTCTGCTCCCTGCACTCCTGCTGTGCTGCTCCACTTTTGGGCGCAGCGGGTACTGAGTGAAACAGATGAAGGATCTTCATTTCTACAGCATCTGCACAGGGCACTTCAGGGAACAGGATTCCAGGCAATTTCACTGTTAGAACATGTGCACTAGAGAAGCTCTAAGTCGATTATCCCCAGAGGAGAAATGGGGGAAGCACGTGTCCCCTTGCCTTCAAATAGTCCAGTTAAGTAGATGGTCGGGCTCATGTAGTGCAGGGGTTCTCAAACATCATTGCATCGCGACCCCCTTTCAACCACAGACATTACTACATGACCCCAGATGGGTGAACTGAAGCCTGAGTCAGCCCAAGCCCCCGGTTGGGGGTGGGGAGGCAAAGCCAAAGCCCAAGGGCTTCAGTCCCAGGAAGGGGCCTGTAATCTGAGCCCCAACACCCCGGGCTAAAGCATTCAGGCTTTGGCCCTGGTGCTCAGGCTTCAGCTTCGGCCCCAGCAAATCTAAGCCAGCTCTGTTATTAAAGTTATTATAAAGTTATTAACATGGGGTTGTGACCCTCTTTGGGGTCCCGAACTACTGCTTGAGAGCCCACATCCAATCTAGCTGTTGGTAGGGAGCCAGTAAACGCTCTTTTCCAGTGCAGGGGAACCTCCAGCTGTACAGTAACCCCTAACACTAAGCTGTTCAGTATGGACTCTGGATAGCTGAATGTCACACACAAAATCACCTAAATCACTTGCCAACAATCCCCAGTACCACTGGGTCCTGCAAGTCAGAGCCAGCCGAAGTCCTAATTAATGTGTCAAGCCAAGATCCTTACAAAATGGTGAAAAGAATCAGTCCCCTGGATTTTCTCCTCCTTCCCCCCACCAACTTGGTGATGGCATCTCTCTGTTCATTTAGAACTTGATATTTGAAGCCTCAAGATACAGGTGCTGACTAAAAAGTTATTGACACTGCAGGACATCTTCCCTGTGAGGGGAACCACATGAGTCTTCCCATCACAGAGCTAGGCTTCCACATCTGACCTCTTAGAGTAAACATTTTATATTATTGATAGCAACCAATTTAGAAGAATAACCAGCTGCCTGCAAACACACACGTAACACTGTTTTACATTCATTATTTCTTCCAAAAGACATTCGCTAAAGAGGCCTGACAAGAGGAGATTAAACATTAAGGCAGCTTGTTCCCCATCTTTGGGGACAGAAATCGTTCATCTTAACCCTAGGGGGAAAAGAAGAATATTTAATTTATCAGACAACACTGCAAGATGTTATTTACTAGTATACAGGATGTACGATTTACTCAACAAACCGTGAACATTTTAAACCTGTTCACGCTCTTCCGCAGCGTAATAATTAAAAAGACAGCTTGGATCATATGTACGAAGCAACAGAGCATCTAAAGGAGAAGCACAGGGGCCAGTTTGGCTGGCTTTCAATTTGTTGTCTCCCTTTTTCAGTGTGGAGATAGAAAACAACTCTGGATCCACTCTCTTCTCAGCATACCACAGTATCTGGGGGTGGGCGAACAGTATATTACCCAGGAGGGATGGAATGGGAGGAAGTACTAACATCCCCTGGTATGGAAGAGAAGGATATTATCTTAGAGAAGATCAGAGTCCTAGGCCTGCTAGAAAATTTTAAGATATGGGTTCTGTTCCTGGGTCTGCCACTGACCTGTTGTGGGGCCTTGAGTAAATACGTTTGATGCTCTGCTCCTTCTTCCCATCATTAGTCTGTTTAAACTGTATCTGTGAGGGGACTGTCTCTTACTTCATCTATGGCACAATACCTAGCACAATGGAGTCTCGGTCCCAGTAGAGGCCTCTTGGTGTTGCCTAAATATACAAATAAATAAATAAAGGATTGTATGGGGCATATCATGATCTCATTTACACCAGTGCCGATTCAAATAGTGTAATACTGAGACTTGGAAACATGTCCACCATAAACAACCACCACCAACACCACAGACTACGAGGTGTGCCCTATCCACTAAGTTGTGCTAGACAAATATAAGAACAGAAGAATGGCCGTATTGGGTCAGACCAAAAGTCCATCCAGCCCAGTATCCTGTCTACTGACAGTGGCCAATGCCAGGTGCCCCAGAGTGAGTGAATTTAACAGGTAATAATCAAGTGCTCTCTCTCCTGCCATCTATCACCCCCCTCTGACAAATAGAGGCTAGGGACACCATTCCTTTAGGACTAAACCCCATGCCACCAGAGAAAATGTCTGCAGTGTATTCTCTTCCTGTGTTATTAATACAAAATGACAAGCCATAGCCAAGTATGTTAAGTTTGACACGGGAGGTTCAACTGAGGCAGTCTCTACGGGTGCAGCAATTTTCTGATGTATAGATCTTCTCAAGTTACCCCTTTAAACATTTGGGGTTAAAACAATCTTTTCCCCCCTGCTAATGATCAAGTCGCTGGCTGACTGATTGCTTATAACTGGCAGGTGTCTAGCGGATGACAGGAAATGAGCCTGGCACTGCAGGAGTTTGATGGGTTAAGATGATTGAAGCAGGAACAGCGGAGATATTATGCGTTACCTTTATTTAGAGGTGTGTGCTTGCTAATTGAGGAGTGCCAGCTTTATGGTGTCTGCAAGGAATCAGATGTGGGGACTGGGAAGCACAATGAGCCTGACTCAAAGCAGGCCCTCAGCGCCTTTGCTAAGAGCAAAGTAGCTGGACAGCTCTCCCTGGGAAATACCCCAGGTACAAGAGACACTCTTTAGAAGTCTCAGAACTCTGCTGGCTCTGGGTCCTTCCTCCATTACAGACAGACCCCGTACAGGGGGTGTTGCATGGTGGGCCAATAGCAAGACAGGGAGTATCTGGTGTGTTTGTATGGCTTGGTGCTTCTGTGCCCTTAAGTTTACCTAACCTGTGGCGGGGGCCAAACTGGCTTCTAGCGGCCCTGGAACTGGAGAGATGCAAGCTTCTTCCCATCTGTCCTTGTGCAGCTGGGAAGCAGCTTGATGAATCCGGGGCCAGAGCATGATCTTTAAAGGATTTTCATCCAAAAATTAGGTTCTGTTTAAAATAAGTCACTTGGTGAAATTTTGCCAGTGCAAAAACGAGTCATGAAAACAACTGGTTTGGACTGGAAAGAGCATTGCTCTGGGAACCAGAACGTGAAAGGGATGGTGCTTACTCATATACACACACACACTCATCCATTTCATACCCACATGTACCCACACACTTACACAGGCAGAGAGTTACCAGACACAGCATGGGAAGCAGAGAAGCCGAAGTGTGGTTGATTTGGTGTGTCCGTGTGGGGTCACCAATCCGGGCTGGTGAGCAGGTCAAGGAGCAGCCGCCGCTTGTGTGTGTGGCTGCTTCCTTTTATTTTGGAACTGGGCGGCTCCTGTCACGTACCCAGAGTTTTTCTTCTGTGTCAGATACTGAGAAGCATCCCCAGTCCCTCTTCCTTTCAGGCATCTTTTCTTTACAGCCCTCCGTGATTGCCTTCTCAGGACAGACTATAGCAGACACACAGGCTCTGGGCTCTTTTCTCATTGCAGTTCCTCTCCGCCCAGTCCCACACACACTCCCCCATTCACACTCCCTTATCTTCCACACACTCTCCCTTATTCACACACACACTGATTGCGTTGTGGGATATTACAAAGCTTGGAAGTTCATACAAGTGGTAATCTGAAAAGGTTACAGAGCTTTCAAAGGTTACAAAACTTAAAAGGCTATAGGGAAGTTATACGTTCTGCAAAAAGGTTGCAGAACTTAATGATACAAGTTACAGATCTTACAATCGCATTTGACTGCATTACTCAGAAGTGCCAGTAAAACCCACACACCACAACACCAGGTATTACATTTACCTCACATTTTAGAGAGAGAAAAAGTTATTTTGGAAATATTTTAGAGCTGTAAAATCTTGATTGCTACTATTTTTTCGTCTCTCCTCTGCCTGTAAAACTTGGTGTTTTAGTCACTGTCCATAGCTCTTGGAGCGATAGAAAGTCAGTACTTATGCATTTTGTATTCCCATAAAAATTATTTACACTAGAGTTTCCACAAATCAGAATGTTGCAGTTTTAAGGTCAGATAGCTCACAAAACCTGCCAGAGCTAAAATACACACATGCTGTGCATTTCACAGCTTTACATCCCTTCTCTTCAATGGGACACAACAGGTGTTTCTAGCCCTAAGGGACCACCGAGACCTGAAAAGTGGCCACTGGTAAGAGAATTGAAACGTGTCAGTTTTCTACCTTAAGGCCAGTGAATTTTTGGTATAGAAATTACACTTAGGGACAGAAAAAGTGGGCAGTGCTCTGGGCAGGTTTTATACATACACACAAACGGTGATATGGGGCCTGTGTGTGAGAGACCAGAGATGCTCTCTCAGGACTTGACATTGTCACAGTTCAGATATACTGCTGGATTATCTAAAATGGCTATATCCCCACACCAGCAGTTTCTTGCTTAAAATTCAATATGTAGAGACTAATGAATGAATTATCCAAGTGGACTGTGTGCACCCTAGACACCAAACCATGTAAATATCTCCTGGATTTTTGTTCATTAAAGCATTATAGAGTATCATTGGGAATAGCACTTATTTACTCTATACATCTACTCCCTGCAAGGCTTTCACTCGTATTTGCTGCATTTGCTGACACGTCTGCACATACACACACACACCAGATTTTACTCCTATTAGTCCTGCAGAGCCAATATCATACAATGAAAGTGAGCAAGATTCTATTTTGCTTTGTGCATCAATGAAACTGTCAACTAAATTCTAACTGCAGTGTCTTTACTGGAGGTCATGTAAGGGAGGTAGAAAGATACCAGGGAGATTTTCCAATCCAAGGCTAAGGTTGCAGTGCTGGCAGGTAGAAAAATTATCTTTTGACTTATAAACTGAACAATAATGTCTCTTTGACAATTGCTTTCCCGTCTATAACCACCCTTTACAAGGGAAGCCAACGATGTTTGGAATAAGATAGCTGCTTTAGCAGCCAACAGCAGTTTGCCAAGCAATAAAATGACAAGACTCGGTATGGTTATTTAATTATTTAGGACATAATACGCTATTTTATTTGACAATCTGTTTGCTATGTGGATAAACTGTAAGGCTGAGTAATTTTTCCTGATGAAAGAACCAGATCATCTCCTCATTAAACAACCTCACTGGCATAACAGCGGCACGATGCAACAAATAGAAATGATCCATTGAAAAGAATGGAGCACAGATGAGTGGAAGTTACAGAGAATACAGCGGAAGATTAGTCTTTCATTTGATCAGCACGGAAGGCAAGAGGGAGCATGTTAGGGAACAGCCATAGCACTGTAGTCTGAATGGTCAGAGCAAATTAGATTGCTGGAGAATAACTGAGTGGTGGCAGTGCATGTTCTGGCTGGTTGAGATCATCTGCCTGTGGACACCAAATGGAGAACAGGAAAGTCTCCACTGACACTGGCTGAACTACTCTGGTTTCAAGCTGGGTCAACATCAACCAGTGATCTTCTTGTATGCCCTGGAACAACTATGCCAAGTGTATGTAGAGCTAACCATTCTTCCCCTCCAGCAAATAGTAAATTCACCAACAAATGCATTTTTCAGGGCACCAAAATTATTGGGTCAAAGTTGGTAAAAAATTTCAGCTGGGAGAAAAAAAAAACCCTGAAAACAAAGTATCAGAAATGTTGAAATGCTGCATTGACAATTTTTCCAACAAGCTATTTGGTTTAGAATGTTGAGTCAAACAGACACGAGAATCATTTAATTTGTCTGAATTAAATTTTTTAGATGTTCACGTTGGCAAAAAAATAAATAAAAAAAAATCTGTTCTGGCTCAAAATGAGCTGGTTTCAGTTTCAGCCACCAAACCAAAAAAAAAAGGATGTGTTTCACTCAGTTAGCTAGCCACCCATTGCTAAATCCAAGTTATAGACAAGAGATTCGGTTTCCATAGTGTGTTCTTTCCCTTTGTAAAGTGCTTTGGGATCGTCAGATAAAAAAATGCTACAGGAGTGCAAAGTATTATATCTATATATATAAAAGTCAAATGGTGTATGCGTGTGTGTATGTACGTTCCCTTATTCCTTCCACACCGTTTGAGCTAGAGATTTGAAATTTGGTACAGTTATAGGTCTTAGGGTCCTAATCAGGGTAAGAGTAGAAAATTTTTCAAATCTCACCTCTGACGCCCCCCAGGGGTGAAATTATTTAAAGGCCAATCACATCAGCTGGGCAGCTGCTGTTCTCTGTGACATAGTTATGATGTCATGATACCCCCTCCAATGGACCCCGCACTCGCTCAGCTCTCTGCCCCCTCCCCCCTCCAGCGGACCCCGCACTCGCTCAGCTCTCTGCCCCCTCCCCACCTCCGATGGACCCGAGTTGGGTTTGGTCAGAGGGTAAGTGAGGTAGGGGTGTCGGGTTTGGTCGGGGGGTGAGGTGGGGGTGTCGGGTTTGGTCGGGGGGTAAGTGAGCCGGGGGTGTTGGGTTTGGTCTGGGGGGGTGGGAAGGTGTCGGGGTGGGTGAGGGGTGAGGTGTGGGTGTTGGGGTTGGCCAGGGGGTGTTGGGTTTGGTGGGGGGGGTAAGGTGGGGGTGTTGGGTTTGTTTGGGGGGGGGTGAGGAGGGGGGTCGGGGATGGTCAAGGGGTAAGTGAGGTGTGGGTGTCGGG
The DNA here is from genome assembly GCA_032164245.1 of Sternotherus odoratus. Lineage (NCBI taxonomy): Eukaryota > Metazoa > Chordata > Testudines > Kinosternidae > Sternotherus > Sternotherus odoratus. Next base: position 123,618,010 of record JAVMKO010000003.1, read on the forward strand.
TTTGTTTGTGGTGGTAGGTAGGGGTGTCGGGTTTGGTTGGGGGGTTGAAAATGTGAGTCGGGGTTGATCGAGGTGTAAGTGAGGTGGGGGTGTCGGATTTGGTCGGGGGGGTGAGGTGGGGGTATCAGGTTTGCTCTCTGCCCCCTCCCCCCTCCAACGGACCCCGCACTCGCTCAGCTCTCTGCCCCCTCCCCACCTCCGACGGACCCGAGCAACGCCGGGTATCTTTGCTAGTTTATATATATAAATGACAGCAGATATTTCATGTCTCTCTGGTTGGACATGGCTACATTGTAAATAGAGACAGTAATACACAATGTTTAGCTATAATATAGTACCTTTCACTTGAATATTTCCAAGTGTGTTACAAACCATGGTGATTATTATTATCCTCATTCTATTGTGGAGAAACTGAAGCACAGGGAATTAATTTGCCTTTGGTCACATTATGAGCCAATGGCAGATTTGTGATTAAGAGCTACGTCTTTTGCTTCTTTGTCCTATGTTCTAACCATACATACACAGCATGTATAGTACTTTCTATATTGCAATGAATCAGAGAGGTAGCCGTGTTAGTCTGGAATAGCAGAGGTAACAAAGAGTCCTGTGGCACCTTAAAGACTAACTATAAAGTTTTGAAGCATAAGCTTTCGTGGGCTTATGCTTCAAAACCTTATAGTTAGTCTTTAAGATGCCACAGGACTCTTTGTTATATTGCAATGTAATATCGCATAGTTTTCCCCACTTATGCAGGTGCAGCAGTTACAATAATGTGAGTTTTTATTAGCTCACATTTAGAAGTGGCCTGAGGCCTTGTCTAGGAATAATACACTTGTGTGGCTAAACTAGTCTCCAGAGTAACTCCCCCGTAACCAGACCCATTATATCATTGCTGGGGAAAGTACCACACAAAGAGCCCTGGAGAATGAGGTCTTCTGTTTATCCACAAAACTGGGCCAGCAAGGCCAGCAACAGTGTGAGCCTTCCACACATTGACCGATCCATGTGGTGTGGTGTGTTCTGGATGGGACCCCATTAGGGATGTCTATTTTAAGTACAGTATTTCTTAGGCACCTATTACTGTGGTATTTAAGCAGGTGAAAGGATAGCTCAGGTTCTCTACCCATTTAATCTTTGCCTTTGGGTAACCATATGTCCTAATATTATTGGGACCATCCCAACATTAGGGGCTGTGTCTTATATAGGACTTTATCTCTCCCCCTTCCACAGGGCCCTATTACACCATCCCATCCCAATTTTTCCACGCTTGCTGTGTGGTCGCCCTAGCCTTATCTGAGACTGCCAACACGGCTTCCACTTGGTGCCAACTCTGATGTGGACACCTGTTTGATAGAACTTGACCAAGCCCCCACCAACTCAATGCACATAGACTAAGCCAATAGCATTGACCCAGACTAACTCTGAACCAGTGACCTACATGTAGATTGCTGTTGGTCCCATTCTCAAGCCCCTAAATCACCCAATCAACCATTATACACTTCTTAAAAGGTCAGAGCCATCTGCTTCAGCGCAATTCTCTAGGTCTCCTTCACCACTCTCACCTGGGGCTTCGTTAAACCTTATGAATGCAGACAGACAGTCTGAATGAGCAACATACAAAGAGTGCCTGGAGTCCTGCTGCAAACTGATCCCTGCAGCTAATTTATTTCTCATGTCATGGCAATTAAAGATGTCTCTTCTTTGTGCCGCTCCAGGAGTGCTGCCTATATTATGTGGCCAAATGCAGAATATTCCTTGTGAAGATGTGGCTGTTCTATGCAACCTCATATTTCCTATCTCTCTCTGCTCACAGGAGAAGTCAGTATACACTCTTCATTCTGCTTCCTCCAACTGAGAGCATCTGATGCTAATCCTGCTCCCCCTCCCCCCCTCACCACATTATTAGGCAGGCTTTGATTCTGATACTAAGATTAAATGGTTAGGCACATGGGAAGGATCAGGATTTTGTTTCAATTTAGAGGCTTTTATAAAAAAAATAATTTGTGTAGAAAGGCAACTTGCAAATTTAGGTAAATAATGTTGCCTAATGGCTGAGGGGTGTGTGGTGTCTGGGAGTGAGGACTGGTTGGCCCTATTCCCATCTGCAAAACTGACTCACTGTCGCATTGGGTGGTTCACTTCATCAGGGCTTGAGCCTGACTTCTCTAGAGGAGGGTCAACCCCCAGTACCTCAATTTACCCATTTGCAAGGTGGAAATGTTAATATTTAGCTTTCTTAAAGGAGTAATCTGAGCCTTAACATGGATTGGAATGCTTTGCTGTCCAAAGTTGGAAGGAGTTCATAAGTGCAAAGCAGTATTTATTGTTATTAGCAATATAATTACTAATACAATCAATCAAGAGTTGTCTAAGAACCAGCTGATCAACTTCCAAAACTCTCCGTAATGAAAAAGTCCTCGGGGGGGGGGGGGGGGGGACGGGGGACGGGACAGTAACTCTATACTGCAGAATGGTAAGTACGTTTGGTTTAAATGTAATCAGTTGATTAGCAATCATCTAAGGAAAACCTCCCCTTTTAAAGAGAGCGAGCAAAACCCCCTCTGCAGTTGGTTCAGACAACGGGCAAGCATATCAGGCATAGGAAATTTGTACAGTACATGATGTCCTTTGACCATGGCCAAGGAAAATACAATATACTTTAACAACTATACTTGAGCCATCATCCCTTGGGCACTGAGACACCAACAGGATGAAGGCTATATAAAAACCTAGAGAGACAAATCTTTTAAAATAAAACCACACAGATGTTGCCTACCAATCACTACAAGATTATTTGCATCGTGATGTAGTGTTTTGACTGTAGCAGGCAAACAGTTAGTAGGATTAACCTGAATTATTTATTCAAGCCAACTCAGTCAACTGGAAGAGCTACCACAATCTTGATCCTGCTTCTATTCTTTCCCTAAGCCCCCCTCGCTCCCCAAAGTACACATTGCATCTACTCATGCCTGCTCTGTTCTGCCAGGACTAGCTACTATACTTGATCAATCATCTACAGACTGATCCAACTCCCAGGAAAATCAATGCTCAGGATCACATAGGATACATCTACACCGCAAGCAGGATCCCCTTACAGCGAGTCTCCGAGCCTGGCTCTAGAGACTCATGCTACAGGGCTAAGAATAGTCGTGTAGGCATTCAGGCTTGGGCTGGAGCTCAGGATTTGAAGCACACACCCCTCCCCGTGTTTCAGAGCCCTTGCTCCAGCCTTAGCCCAAACACCTACGCAGCTATTTCAACATTGTAGTGTGAGCTCTGCAAGCCCTAGTCTATAGACCTAGGCTTTCAGACTTGCTGCCGCCAGATCCCACTTACCTATAGACTTCAGTGGGAGGCGGATCAGGCCTGTAAATAGAGCATAAATATCCCAGGCATTCTACAGTGGGGGGGGAAAAAAACCCCAAACATGTCACATAGTTTTCTGCTTCAAAAAGCTTTTGGTTTAAAGGCACTAACAGATGCACTGCAACCAATACGGGAATGTTCAAAAGTGAGAAGATCTTATTAAAAGCCATTAGATCTTATTCCTCACTTTCTCCAAATCTTTCTCTCTAATAGGTTAAAAGGGGACAGTGCTTTCATTTCTTATCTGTATTGCAGCAACACCTAGAAGCCCCAGCTATAGACCAGGACACTATTATTCCAGGTGCTGTAAAAAACACAAAACAAAAAGACAGTCCCTGCCCCATGGAACTTAAGTACTAACATTGGAAAGAGACTTCTGACTGAAGACAGTGTTTTAATCTAACAGAAAAAGGCATAACAAGATCCAGCAGCTGGAAGCTGAAGCTAGACAACTTCAGACTAGAAAAGAGGGGCAAGCTTTTAATACAGAGGGTAATCCACCACTGGAACAGGTTTATGTAGGGCTGTGGTGGATTCTCCATCCTTTGTAGGCTCAAGTCAGTCAAGACAGGACATTTTTCTAAAAGATGGAAGCTATGGTCTTGATGCAGAAATTCCGGGGTAAGCCTCTATGACCTGTGTCAAGCAGCTCAGACTGGATGATCACAATGATTCATTCTGGTCTTAAAATCCATGAATCTGTGTTCCCCCAACTGGGCACCACACACTAACTGATCTGACACAGCGCCACTACGCCTCTGCAAAAATATCCTGGGAATAGTCAGATGAACAGTTTAAAATGTGATACCAGACAAGAATCGCTAATTAGTAAAACAATCAATACCGCCCACATCTCTTTCACCTCCTATGCTTTTATACAGAGCTCCCGGCGGTAGTAGCTGAGTGCCAAATACCCACTGAAACAAACTTTGACCTTCTCAATCCAAGGGGCATATTCTGGTCTTGTTCTCTTTTTGGAACTCCTAGTGATGTGAAACCATACAGATATTAGCTCTAGCTGCAATAACTCATTAAATTCTATATACCGTGCTGCCTTGAGCCATGTGGATCAAGGGGGATTATGGTCATAAGCGCCAGACATTCTTCATCAGATTTAACATTCTACTGTGTGAGGCTTATTCTGGGCCCTGTCAGCACATCTCTCCTTACATAACTCCTGTTTCCAACTCCAGCTCTCTCCCTCCTCACCCAATTTTAGGAGAATTAATTTAATAGCCAAACCCGGCCTGGATCACTAGCAGAAGACCCCCTATTCCAATCCCCTACACCAGCTGCCAAATCTTCCCCTAGGTTTCCCCTTTCAGTGACGCCACTGCAATTGACACTACCTACCTGCAACTCTGACTACAAGAGCTTCCAACCCGCCTCTCTGCCACAACAGTCTGTATTCTCGAAACACTATGCATGGTACTGAACCCCATCTGGGGACTCACACAGGAACCTGCACCATCTAGAGGCATCTCCAAGTCTTCACATTCAGCAAGCGTTATAATAAATCTCGGAACCCACAACGCAATGGATGGTAACACATACTTACTCCACTTCATGCAACACATTACCTCCACTGCTCAGAGTAATTTACACAGATGGAAGTGAATCGATTATCTGTTTCTCCGAACACATCTATGGGCCTTAGGTTACAATGGTATTGGGCCTCTCTTGGATGTGCTTGAGGAAATAGTCCCTGGAGCTACCCAGCCAGGGACAGATTTCTTGAACTGACAACAGATGACAAAACAGAAGGGTGCCTTATTTGGCAGCATAAACCCCTTCTGGCTGCAAAGTAGGTGACAGCAGAAACCAGGGTGAGGAAGGGGATTAATTGGTGTGTGTAACATTGTGAAAAATGAGACGTCATCATGCTTTGCAGATAGGAACTGGGGGTGGGGAAGAGAGATAAGGCGAGAAGAAGAGTTCAGAGCAAGGGCTTAGTGCTAGACTTATGCTGCTGCATTTTCGAAACTTCAGTGCACAAGCAGAGCGACACAAAGATACTTAGCTCGGACACAGATGATTAAAGTGAGGCTCGGAGGTGAAATGCATTGCCCAAGGTCACCCAACATGGAAATGTCTGAGCTAGGAACAACAGCCAGGTATCCTGCCTCCCAGTGCTGTACTCTATCCACTAGGTCATCCTGCATCAATATAAATTTATTTGGGACAAAAACACTTGTGATTTAGGGCTCACATCTACAAGATGGTGAGAATCCCTGTGAGGTATTGAACATACTCAGTGCCTATCAGCTCTAATGGATGATGTTACAGGAGTGATCCCCTTGTGTCTTGGACACCTAGGGAGGATGAAACCACTGGTGCTATCTGGATAGCAAGGAACAGTGGAAAACCCAATGAGCCTTCCTAAGATGCTCTCCAAGAGGAGGATTTTCTGTTTTGGAGCCACCATATGGCTTCTTGAATACTGAATTACTGCTTCTTTTTCACTCTTCCAGAGCCCTCTGTGTAGATCAGGGGTGGGCAAACTATGGCCCGCAAGACCGTTCCATCCGGCCCGCGGCCGGGCAGGCTGCCCCTGGCTCCTCCCCCGGAGCCGCGTAGCACGGGCACTGCTGCGGGGCCATGGCTGCACCCCCAACCCCTTTCCCGGAGTCGTGCCCCGCGGGCAGCGCTCTGGGGGCCGAGGCTGCATGCTTCCCCCCTCCCCCGGAGCTGTGCCAAGTGGGCAGCACTCCAGGGGGCCGGGGTTGTGCGCTGGCCCCTCCCCCGGAGCCGCGCCATGCAGGGAGAATTCCGGGAGGCTGGGGCTGCGCACTGGCCCCTCCCCCGGAGCCATGCCGCGTGGGGAGCGCTCTGGGGGCTGTGACTGCATGCTCACCCCTCCCCCGGAGCCATGTGGTGCAGGCAGAGCTCTGGAGGCCAGGGCTGCATGCTCCCCCCGTCTCCCGAGCAGCTACGGTAAGAGGGGGGGTTCCAGGGTGGAGGTTGGGTGGGGAACTTTGGAGGGGGCAGTCAGGGAGCAGGGTGAGTTGGATGGGGGGGAATTCCAGGGTGGTGGTTAGGGGTGGGAAGGTGGATAGGGGTTGGGGCAGTCAGGGGACAGGGGAATTGGGTAGGGGGTAGAGTCCTAGGGGGTGGTTAGGGGTCTGTGGAAGGGTGGATGGCTCAGGGATTCTCAGGGGGCAGTCCCGGGGCTGGAAGTGGGCACCGGGCCTTCCCTACCCGGCCCTCAATATAATTTCACAAACCCGTTGTGGCCCTTGGGCCAAAAAGCTTGCCCACCCCTGGTGTAGATCCAGCCCTCATCCCATTTCCGCATCCACACAAATATTGCCAGAAAGCTGCAGGGGGGGCTTTTGTTGCCTACTTTACTTCACCCTACTGTCTCAAATTTAGGACATCCCACTTTTAATCCATTTGTCTAGGTCACTGTATATCTTGCTCTGATCCCTAGTTTTGCCTGGCCCACTGTTCACCAAAAGCTTCCTTTTCAGTAATATGGTCTGTTCTCTTTAGAATGCTATATGCTGCAAGCAGTGATGCTTAGTGTCAAATCTGCCCAACACTTTCCATTACAAGACAAAAAATTGTTTCAGTTCCCTACAACTCTAGCAAAGGTCAACTGTTCAGACTGAAGTTTCCCATACTGGGAGTCTGTCTCAGGTTGAATCTGTGAGGGAGACATTCCAGTTAAAACAGTTCAGCTGTGTCAGAACAAAATACAGTGAAAATATGATGTTTTGTTCATGTCCACAGAGATTTGAAACAGTTTCACTGGGGAGCTCTAGCACCTCCATGTTTTGGGGAAAGGGCTTAAAATTGGCAGGGAGGTTGTCCTGGTATCAGGGGTGGGCCTTTTGCTGTGTATGTGGAAAACAAACACACACTCTCCAAATTTGGTTAAGTTTTAAACCCTTAAAAAATTTCCATTCACAGGTGCTCAGTAGACACTTGATAGAATTTTGCAACATTTTCAAAGATTATATATGCACTAATTGTGCTCCAGCCCCTACAGAGCTCCTACATGCAGAATAGACTCTATGCACAATCCCCATGGAGGGACTGAGCATACTACAGCCCACAGCTGCAAGGCCTAAGCAGGGCCTGTCATGCAATTGCTGTTCCTGGCTACTAAGGACTGCTGTCATTTCAGGCACCATAACTGAGAACAGGGAGACTGTCAGTGACACCATGGCAGCAGTGAGGAGGAGGAGGAAAGTACCTGATTGAATACAGAGGGGTGAGGAACAGCAGAGATGGGGATGAGATGCAGGTTGGGGGCACAGTGGCAGGAGCTGGAGGGGGGGAAAAGGAGTGGGGATTGCAGCTGGGAGTCACAGGCAAGAGCTGGGGGTGGGGCAGAAGCCCAGGTTGTGGGGAGGAAATAAGAGCAGGAGACAGCAACGAAGTGGAGGGGGGAAGAAGGGCAAAAGGGTCTGTAATCACTGGAAAACACTCCCCTATTAAACCTGGAAGTGGACCTATTATTCCTAAATCTCACCATTCCTTTGCGTTTAGCAAATAGCTGTGAAACCCACTAGCAAAGGGTGTCCCTCCATCCTCCTTGTGTGGTAGATCCATGCAGAATATAACGGTCTACCATTGCTCCCAGGAATTCTATTAGCTGAAGTAGTAGAAGACTGTACTGTGGATTTAGAGATCCCATCTGATGCCCCGGGGATGGGTTAGGAGGGGAGGAAGGTTCAAGAGGATTCCACAGGATGAAATTTGTTTTGGTTTTACATCTTATGAAATTACATTTTAAAACAACACTATTAAGGTTGCAAAATCAAGCACTTAAAAGCTAGGAAATGCCAGAAGATTGCCTGTGCAACCTCAATTTCACCCTCTTGTCCCTATGCATTATGATCCAGACTTCAATTACTTAATCCCAGACTATATTTCCACAAGACCCCTGCCTCATTCCGTGCACACAATAAACCTGCTCTGGGCATAAATCAGAGTTGTGAAGGAAACCATTTTCTGTAGCTCCTCCTCTCCCTCCTCTCCACCCACCTCATTTGGTGCAGAAGTTGGATGGTGTATAGTGAATAAGGCAAGAAAGTGCGGAAAGAAAAAAGGATAGATTCATGGTTAAGGTGGTTGATTGTTCCCCAAGAGAACTGGATTCTAGCCCTGCTGGCACCACAGATTTCCTCTGTCATACAAACCAAAACTTTGTACTTGTGGTTACTGTGTTCCTTAGTTTCTGGGTGCCCCACTTGAAACCATGGGGCGTGTGCTGCAGAAATGCTGAACGCTTACAGATGCAACTGAAGTCAATGGGAGCTGTGCTTTGAACATACAAAGTGCTATACAACGCTGATTACTCTGAAAAACAGTCCCTACGTCTCTCAAACTGGGCACCCTATATTAGTGGATACTTTTGACACTTTGGCCTTAATCTCTGTTCCCCGGTTGTAAAATGGGGAGAATAAAGACTAAAGACTTTCAACTCTGATTGTGCTTGTGGCAAACATTCCTCCTTAGTTATGATAATCTAAATGGGAGACTATGTGCCTGCTTAAATTATCCCATCTTATATTGTGTGTTGCTCACTGAAGTCAGTAGGGGTTGTGCCATATAGTTGGGGCAAGATAGAGCCTTGCTTTAAATGGCAATTTACTCTCATGAAGCTGAATGAATAGAGGGGAGACATATCTGCAAAAGTACACAATTACATTTGTGAGAAATACTCCTCATGATTTACTTGACTTTGGTCATAAACCAGATGTCCCAAACCTCAAGAGATTCTACTCAATTCACCAAGAAAGGACGACAACGACAAAAGAAATACCCTATCTACGGCCATCACTGACCAAAAGCGTCATGCCAAGAAGGGCAGCACCCCAACCTTCCTTGACAGCTTATAAAAAAAATCAGCAGAGGCAGTGGTGAAAATATATCCGGGCTTGCTCTACAATCCAGTGGGAGTCTCTCGGCTTACTTCAGTGGGCTCTGGATCAGGCCCTCACTGTGCTGAACATTACTGAAAGCTTATTATCTGGTTGGTGAGTGCGTTTTATAAGCAGATGCTGAAGTGTATCTTCCTTGATAATTGCCAAATGAGGGTTTTGAGCATTACTGTCACTTTCTGCAGATGGTCTGGATTAATGCGTCTCCACTGATATCTGTGTCTCCCTTCCCAACCAAAGGCAAAGATTTCTTTTAAAAACATTTTGAGGCTCATATGTTGCTATGGGAACATATGCTTATTTCTGTGATGTGGGAAGCGGAACAATTTTTGTGGTGGCCTCGACAATCTGCTCCAGTCTCCTTCTTGCTCCAGTGGCTGTTTCGTGGCCGTTGTGAAATAGGTTGGTGGATCTCAGTCGCATTCATAGGGGAGAAACATCCAAGATACAAAAACGATCAGAATTATTGACACGGATTGGCCAGTGTCCCAGCAGAGGACTCAGTGACTGCATAGTATTGTGCTGATTACAACAGCCTTTCCCCACTAGGATTAACCCCTTTAGGTCAGAGTTGAGGCAAGTAGATGGGTAGGCATTGTCACTTCTAATGCTGTTCGATTTAATGTAGATATATAAAGGATTTCTGTTTCCAGGGCTGTCCAGCTCGCTCACCTGTTGTGATCACTGTTAGGAAATCAATGTAGATTTGTGTCTCCTCAGTATCGCTGAAAACCAGCACACTTCTTTAACAACAACACCTAACTTGTACATAGCATTTTTCATTATTAGACCTCAAAGTGCTTTACAAAGGTGCTCAATATCATGATCCTCAATTTACCCATGGGGAACTGAGGCAGAGACAAAATGATTTGCTGAAGCTCACCCAGAAGGGCAATACCAGATAGGGGGATGGAACCCAGGTCTCCTGAGCCTCTCTCCACTGCTCCATCAATAGTGCCTAGAAAGAGATTTGGGGGTGAAGTTCATCCCTGGGCAGAAGGCCCCCACTTGCATCCTAAATAAGCCCTATTTTGAGGTTTTCAATGAGACATAAATGATGCACGGGGCAGGTGCTGTCCCTTTGCACAGGGGTGAATTTCAACTCTTCAATGGAGTAAGGATTTCACCCTTGAAGTCAAGGGGAATTTTGGCATGGGCTTCAATAGGCTAAGCACTTCTTCCTTGGTATGTAACTTTAGACAAACACGTTTGAAAATCCTGGCCTAAATGTACTAGAAAATAAACCAATCATGTGAGAACATGTGCTAAAACTTAGAAGCACAAAATATACTTTCATATGTTTATCTTGGAAAAATTCTGCATTTTACTCTTTGTTTTTGCCACAAACCCTCTCTAGAACCAAGGTGCCTATACCAAGATTTTAAAAAAAAAAAAAAAAAAGATTTTTTTTTTAAACTCACTCTTTTTTTTATGATTTTGTCTTTGATTAAATTCCTGGGTTAATTTTAAAGAGTGACACTATAAGCCCGGAAACCATAATCCCTTTAGTAGTTCAATATGGTTATGAGGGGAGAGGATGTTAAATGTGGCAGTTAAAATGCTAAGCTGAATAATCAGTTCATTAGGAATTTGCTCAATATGTTTGCCGTCCGCAGCTGAAGCATGCAAAACCGGACTTGGATAAGTCAGCAGATAGTATAGTGCACAGACAAGATAAACTCCTCAAACACTAACTGACGACCCTAGGATTTCGGTGGCATAGATGAATATTCACACACAAGTGTATACATTTTATCTGCTTCCAGCACAGAAGGCCCCATAATAGAAATACTTCTAGCAGACGGGATGTGAGGTGCAGGGATTCTGTCCTCAGACAATCTCAACGGTGTTAGTAGCATGCAAAAGTTTGGCAGTGTTGGGAGAAATCCAGAAAGTTGTTAAACTGGATTTCAGAATCGTGGATTTTCCAGGTCACTGGCAATTCCAAACAACTTTGTTTTAAAAAGTTTTGGTGCAATCCAAAACTAAATTTTAAACCGTTTTTAATGAATCAAACAGTAAAAAAAATTTGAGCCAGACCGAAATGTTTCATTTTGATGTTTCTGAAACATTTTGACATTTTTTGGTTCAGTCTCACCTATTCCCTGAACTCAGCCAATTTGTGAATAGTTTCGCATTGACCGAAACTGTTTTTTTTTGGGGGGAGAAAAACTATTTGCCCAAAAACTTTTTTGCTCAGCTCTGCTGCTTAGCCTTCAAGGACTGATCCACAGCTCAGTGAAATCAATTGGCATCTTTCCACTGACTTCAGTGGGTTCTGGATCAGCTGAGCACCTGTTGTCAATCGCAGTTGCAAATGCTCAAGTCCTCTGAGGAACTGCCTCTGTTTGGAGGAACTTCCCCTTTAGCAAATAAAGCAGGTATGCATCTCTTTCTGACAACCTGGGTATCCCTGAGCCTAGCCCCCTCTCTCTGGTCCTCATCTCCCTGACTCCACAAGGTCACTATCTTTGCTAATATCACACTGCTGATGTGCATATGCAGGGCTAGGAATTCTGGGCTCTCATCCTGTTGGGCTCTTGTTATGTGCTCTATCGAAGGGCATGTCTACATTTCGAGCTGGAGGTATAATTCTCAGCTGGAGGAATACCTGTGCTAGCTCTGATTGAAAGAGCATGCTAAAAATAGAAGTATAGCCATGGCAGCACAAGCAGCAGGAGGGGCTAATTTTTTTTTAAGTACTCTCCCATCCAAGATACTATCTATCTTGGTTAGCATGGTTAGCTGTTCCTGCTACATCTCCATCTCCGAGTGTAGAACACACACTAAATGTCTCATGCTGTGCAGACTACCCCCAATAGGAGCCATTCCTCTGGTTTGACCCTAAGGGAAGTCCTGGAAATGCTGAAATATAAAGACAGTCAGACCATCAGGAATAGCTGGACCTCTTGGGCCCTGATGAAGGAACAAGGCTGGGTGTGAAATGGAGAATAGAATTGCAACAGGGAGTTGCACATCTATGGGCCAGAAAAAGGGTTTTGTTTGAGATTTGGGGTAAGGTTCAAGACAGTTCTTCCTTGTTCCCAATCCCATCTCTCTTTGCCCATTTCTAAGGGCTTGTCTATACAGCAAGTTAGTGAGCAGCCAGCTAGTGCATTTAAATTCACACCCTGGCTTGCCACCCATTAAATGTGTCATGTAGCCAAGCCCTTAATCTCAGTTCTCTCTATTGTTTTCCTCTTCGCCGTTGCAGAAGCCCATCACTGTAGCATCTGGGAGATGCCCCTCCCTCCACCACTGTTCCCTCTAAATTGTATGCGTGCACACAGATCCTAAACCCTGCACACACCGCAAAACACTGGGTGCATAAAAATGTGCACAGAAGCACAAACATTTGCACAGAAGAAAGTTTTGGTGCACACGGCCTGTCAAAAATTAGAGGGAACATTGCCCTTCACCCACACATGTGCGAGTTCTGCACACCGCACTAGCTTCATCTCCCGTACCAGCATCCCTAAGGTTGTGACTCTAATCAACCAGGTCCTCAGTGGGTCAGGCCCTGGCCGTCTCAGAGACTACTGCTCGCCCCAAGGCCTTGTCCTACCACCAGAGGTGAAAGTAAGGCGGTACGGGCCGGTATGCCGGACCGGTAAAAAGTCTGCCAAGCCCCTCCCACCTTGCTTTAAAGCGCTGCTGTGGCAGCACTTTAGAGGACCTGGCTTAAAGTGCTGCAGGAGCAGCACTTTAGCGTCCCTGCCTCTTTTTTGCCCCCCACATCTACAGCCCCGCCAGGTCCCTACTGGCAGGGCTGCCAATGGGGAGCGCAAAAGAGGCAGGGACGCTAAAGTGCTGCTCCTTTAAAGTGGCAAAAGGACCCTGCTTTAACCTCCCTGCCCCTTCTGCAGGCCTCTCCCCCCCCCACCGATGGTGGGGGCAAAAAGGATCAGCTACCCACCCCCAGGGGTAGTGGGGGGGTGATCGCAGAAGGGGCAGGGAGGTTAAAGCGCTGCCACGGCAGTGCTTAGAGCAGGGTCCTTTTGCCGCTTTAAAGGACCCGGCTTAAAGCGCTGTGGGAGCAGCACTTTAGCGTCCCTGCCTCTTTAGCACCCCGCATTGGCAGCCCTGCCAGTAGGGACCTGGCAGGACTGCAGATTGGGGGGGGGGTGCAAAAAGAGCAGTAATGTTAAAGCCTTGCTGTGTCAGCGCTCTAAGCTGGGTCCTTTAAAGTGCTGCCGCAGCAGGGCTTTAAGGTCCCTGTCTCTTTTGCTCCCCGCCCCAGCTGCTGACGGGGGAGAGGGGCAAAAGGAAGTGTGTGTGGGGGGGTGACTGCAGAGTCCCTAGGCCTGCCTCTTCTGTCAGAGGCCCCGCCCCTTCCTGGGAAGCTGCCCCTCCCCCCCCCCCGTACCAGTAAATCAAAAATTTTACTTTCCCCCCTGCCTACTACCACAATTAAATTCATTGGAGTCGCTGTGTGCTGTGTAAGAGTTGCATGTGCAGGGAGTCGGGTATTCTCAGCAGCAATGGAACTCAACTTCCCAGCAGCTATACCAGAAGGATCATAGACCTTTCTCCCTCTCCATGCATGAGGCACCCTGCCCCTCAGCCAAGCCACCACCCTGTCTTCAAGTGCCCTTTTTAAACCTCCAGTGAGGCCCACAAGGAGTGATCTTACCATTAAAGTGAAGTGACAGGAATAGAACCCACATCTCCTAGCCCTAGCCACTAGGCCATGCGATCTTCATTTTCTGTGTCCCCCTTCATGGACTTCCTACTGGAGGAGGGCTGCTGTGGCACCACTGGCCACCAGTAATTACTGTAGAAAGCCTTCTGATGTGCAATCCACCATCTCTATGTCTATAACCTTTGTCAACATGAAAATGAGCCAGCAGCAGAGCCTCTTTGTAGAACACACATGTTCCTCCATTAGCATCCATCTAATTCTTTGCTCTTGTCCCGCTGTGTGTGGAGTTCATTTAGATTCTCAATAGCTGGAAAGGTCAATCCATAAAACTCCCTAGGTGTTTCAGTGATCAAACCCCTCTGGAGGCTTTGTTTTTGTAACAAAGATTAATGAAAGAAGCTATGAAGGGGAAAGCAGACAAATATAAAACTCAATGTCATTGCTTAGCATGATACATGAGTGTCGTGAAGAAAGGATGGGTTGTGGGGAGGGAGAGGAAAACGGTGATTATGTGACAGCAGAACCATACTCCCTAGCGCACTGCCTCTGGGGAGGAAGAAAGGAAACGTGACAATATTATGATCACACCCGAACACAACAACCCTTCAGATCACGAGAGGGAATCTCCCTGATTAAGATAATTCCTCTGAGGTCTCTGACAACTTGACATTTGCCAAATCCCATTTGCCTCTCTAATCAGTCAGTCAGTCACTTGGACAAATTCTGCTCTTAGTTACACCAGCAAAAATCTGGAGTAACTGCTGAAACTAGTCTGCGCTGGTGCAAATGACAGAGAATCTGACCCTCTGACTTCTACTTTAAATAGCAATTTTTAAAAAAATGTTCACTGATCTGTTTAAAGTATGACAACCAAAAGCGAATAGGCGCCCACGGGTGGCTAAAAAGGTACCTATGGATGTAACTATGTAACGAGTCACTTTTATGGGTATGGTTAGACTGGTGTGTAAGACTCAGGCCTGAAAAGGAGGCAGTGCACAGCTGTGTCACCCCATGAAGAACCCTGGGAAGAAGCTGTTATTGAGAGATGCAGTTCTTACCCCGCTCTTTCACTGCTCTTGGGGGGAAAGGTAATGTACTGCAGGCCTTTCCAAAGCCCATCACACTAACCCAGCTTGTTAGGGGTCAAAGCGATAGCCCCTCTCCCCTCCCAAAGTTTCTCCATCCCTTTCCACCCACTGATCCTGAGAGACAGCCTGTGCTCTCCCCAAGCAACCAAACTCAAGATCCTTGAAGCTCCTACATGCAAGGGAGAGATCGGAGAATTTATTACCCATTACTTCCCTATGCAAACATGTAGCACCAGGACACAAATCTACCCATAATTAGATAGCGTGTGCCATTCCTTATTAGTCTAGCGGTCCATCAAGTCCTGCCTCTGATAGTGGCCAGTAATCAGTGCAACAGAAGAGCAAATTGCACAGTGTCCCTACATGAGTGGAAAAATTGCTTCCTGACCCCTCAGCCCCACAGGCAATCAACTTATACCCTGAAGCATAAGATTTTATTACATTTTGTATGCATAACTACAGCTGTTTTTATTGGGAAGAACAACAATAGTTATTACAGTTCAACAAATGTGTCTTAGTCAATTTTTGTTTCTGGAACACACTGTATTCAAGAATTAGGGCAACTAAATGCAGCCTAGGTTTCAAAAGAGAGAGTGCAGTGGGGTATTTTGGGATTTCACTCTTTTTTATTCCATCAAAATGTTCATCAAACTCTCTGAGTTTTGCATGAGGAAAGAGTCAATACAAACTAAGATTTGGGTGTGTGGGCCATATTTATTTTCAGTGGGTTGTTAACAATTATTAAACTGAGTGCTACCCCTGTGAAAGTAGAACATCTTGTATGTAATGGATAAGTTTCTGATCTCAGTTGCACCGAGTGCACCTGGAGCAACTCCATGTGCAGGTACTTACATTGTTTTAACAAAGATCAAAATGAAGTCCATGGTCACTGGTGTGGTAGTATGCTCTGAAAAAAAATCTCTGTATAAATCAAGAAGTTCTGTGTTTCTTTCAATGTGTGCATATCAAATGTGCTTAATTTATAATGTTTCTGATGAGGAATCATTTGAAATATGGAAACAAGATGATGGTCTTTAAAAAGAGTATCTACTTCCCAGCTAGAGTTAGATAACTTCATGGGGAATTTCCCCCATGCTGCCCCAGTAGCTCCACCCTTTAAGCAGAGAGAAATAGTTAATCCCGTATCAGTCAGGAAGAGATGGGCTCAGATCAAAGAGAACCAAACACCCAAACTGCTACCCAAAATGCAAACTGAACTTTATATGTTTGACTTCAAGGCGGGGTAGGGGAGAGGCTGAAATGGAGCTACTATCAGTATCAGGAGCAAACATCATCTTACAAGATTTCCAGCCCAGTTTTGTACACTCAGAGTTTGGATAGTTACAGACTCACTCAAACTTCCAGATGCCTATTCAAACCAAAACTCTAGCAATGGGTAAAACTCAGTGGTTCAGTCTCCATACTTACTCAGCTCTAGGTCTCACCTGAGTAAAACAAGCCAGCTGTGCTTAGTTATAAGGTATTTATGATGTAAACTCTTAAGCAACAGGGATTGAGAAAATACCACCAACGCATTTCACTTGAGATATTCCAAATGGATCTGAAGCCAGTTCTTAAGTGTGGCAGACTGATGTGCTCACCGACCGTGCAGCCCACCCACTGTGCCTCTTTTTAAAAAATCCACAGTACCCAGCAAAACATATGACATTTTCACTATTAAGCTGTAATTGACTAGGGCTAGATTGTGGCTGAAGGAGGGGGTAGGGGGAGTAAAGCCCCCACTACCCCTGGTTCAGCGTACCCAGATCTTAGATCCAAGCCAGGTATGAAGCATAGGCCTTCCTCTTTATTGTGAGCAAGTGGTAAAGGGGCAGAGGGAGGGGTGAAGAGACTTTCTATTCACCGGCAGGATAGCTGACCAGACACGAGGGAAGAAGCTTGCACGCCTTCAAAGACTGCAGTAACTTACTCTACCATCTCCAAACAATAAGGGGTCAGGGACGGAAGTGTGATTCACGGGGTGCCTCCCTCTCAGGTCTATTTCTGGGGTAGCACAGCCTGCACATTATTCCTCATATGGCCTAGTGGTGCTGGGGTATAGCTTCTACTTGAGAGTTCAAATCCCCCTGTGGCTATGGCAGGGGGAATAACGATTGCTCCATATTTAAGGATTTGTTTGTTTGTTTGTTTGTTTTTTGGTCTGTGTTATGCAGGACAGCAGAGTAGTTGATCACAGTGGTCCCTTCTGGATTTTGAATCTATAAATCCTTGCTTAGGGCTAAGGGTACAATCTCCTCTAAAGAGACTTTGAAGAGTCTGTCTTTCCTCACTGAAATAGTAAGACAAATGCATCTTTGGAAGTCCATTGAAGTCAGTGTGAATACAGCAGGGGTGAATTTAGGCCACCACTGTTCAGGCAGAAAAGAAAAAGACTAATTTCCCCACATTTTGGATTGCATCCATTTTCTTTATGATGGAGTGTTTCTGAAAGTCTCTGTGCCATGCTGAAACAGGTCAGGAGAAGAAGTGCATCTCTGTTGTCTCAGCTGGGTGCTGGGAGCATTTAGAATGCAGCAACGTGTATGTGCAGTGTCCTTGGCAACTTGTTTTATTTATTGCCTAGAAGAAGGACAGTCCCTAGGACTTTCAGATGATCTTCCCTGACGGAACCACAAATGATTTGATTTCCATACCATTGGGATCATGCAGCTAGCCCAAGAGAAGCAGCTAGTGGCATGATATCAATACATTCAAACAAATTAGGGAAAGTAAGGGAGACATTAATATGAAGAATGATATCACCTTGGATGTGTTCAGCAGCACAATGGCCTCTTCATGGAGAGTTGGATAATAATCTACGAGCTTCCAAGAATATATTCTCCCTCAACACTAGGAACACAATGGCTTCACAAAGACAATGCTATTGATAAATATCAGCAACATGTGAGCATCTAAAGTCACATTTCCCACAGTTTGGGATATGCAAGACTAGTTGGGAATATTGACAAGAAGGCCTTTAACAACACGCTTGGGTGCAAGGGTGGGTGCAGTTGATTCATTTTCCTGAAGTGGGCTCAACTTTCAAAAGTTTGGAAAACGATGATCAAAAGGTTTGGATAGTGGAAGATACTTAGTTACCTGAATTAATCCCAAACTATATAGATTAATCATCTTGCCCACCCAAGAAATTCAGCCCTGTACTTTTAACAATGCATAGGAACACCACATCATAACATTGCAGCAAGTGACAAAAAGAACATAATACCCAATGGAATATGATGGGGGAATATTAGATACAAGAAGGTGGAATGTAATGTTCACTCAGCTTGGACTTGGGCCAGGATACACGAGGTAATGTTCCAAGTCTTTCAAAAAGTCATTTAATTATTGTCTACAATTTTTAATTAGGTTTTGATTAGGCACCTAACAGTTCAAGGCAAGGCAGTTTAGTACCCCCTGGAAACACTGTACTAGCTCAGAAGAAAAAGTTCCATGCAAAGAGTCAACAAAACTTTGGTTTTCCCTGGAGGATGCTCCTCCAAGTAAGGGTATAGAATGCCTCTGCTTAGTTTATAAAATCTGATAGGCTCCAACATCTCAGTGATGTAGGACTGCCTAATGAGAGCTTATCTGCATGTATCAGATCCTTTTATCTGGGAGCTATGCTAGACGTGTAGCAAGAACACATTGTAATATTTCTAGGACTCTGTGGTCAACTGCAAAAACAATTTATCTTACAATACTTCCAACTGCAATTAGAAAAAAACAAAGATGCATGGAAAATAAGGAGAGCGAGAGAGAAATAAATGATGAAAGACCAATCACTTGAATAATCGAAGCTAAACTGAACAAACTAGTCCAGACAAGCACTGACCAAGCACTGCAGGGAATGATATCCTGAATTGGCCAATAGTGGTGGACTGGATGATCTAATATGGCCTTTTCATCTCTAGTCTCTACTATTAACTTAACTGCTCTATAATTAATGCTACATCATGCATTTTAGGTTATCTCCTGAGCACCTGGAGAGTAGCACAGTGGACTGAACCAAGAACCAAACTAAGAACTCCTGAGCAATTGTTCTAGCTTTTCCATTGATATGTTCCGTGACCTCGAGCAAATCAGTTACATCTTGTGATGCCTATTTTCCCATCTGTAAAACTATTCTAATCTTACTTGCCTAAATCATCTAAGTCTTGTGAGCAGTTAGCGGGGCCAGGTTGTGAATCTCTCATGCATGCTGGTGAGGAGCTATTCAGCTGGCTAACCTCACTGACTTTTATAGACCTGTGTACCTAATTATTCACTGGTGTGGGCAGGGGGTCATCATCTGTCCCCTTATTCTTGTATAGTTTTTGGAAGCATTTTGAACAACAATAGTTTCTAGGACTGGACTCTTGTTTCAAAACTCTTGTATTTATGAGAAAAAAGAGGTCTGGGATCAAGTAATGCCATTATAGCATAAGGTGCGCTACTGGACTCTCTTTCCCAATACCATGGGCTGTACTCAAGCAAGTTGGATGATAGAGAAACATCTTCCCTGCAAGGTTGTGATTACAGCTGTTTGGAAGTCAAAAATTATCAAACCATTTAATGGACTGATGAGTTCCAAGCACATTTTAATTTGGAAATGATGAAATTACAAAGGTTGACATTTTCAGTCAGTAAAAGTTTTGTCTAGTTTTGAAAGATCGGTATATTTAACCTTTCAAAATGTCAATCTGAAATGACATTACATTTCAGATGTTCACTTGGTCTGAAAATGTCATTGAAATTATGTTTTTCTGAAGGAATTGTTTTTGATTTTGATGAAATCCCACCGTTGGGCAAATTGTTCGGTAATTTTTTTTTAAAAAAAAAATACTCCAGTTGTGCTTTGGGGATCTGTGGCACAGGGCTGGCCTTACAGCGGCATGATGGAGGTGAGAACCACATCTGAATGATGGTTTCCTGTATCACAATTGTGCCCACAGGCCCCACCGGTGATCAAGACTCCATTGCGCTAGGTGCTGTACAAATACATATTACAAGACATTCCCTGTCCCAAAGAGCTTCCACACTAAACAAACAGAACAGGAGAAAAGATGCATTATCATCACCATTTTACTAACAAAAGAACACAGAGAGATTACATGATGTAGGCGTGGTCACACAGGAAGTTTGTGACAATGCCAGGAACTGACCTCAGATCCTGCAAGGTCTCCACCCAGTGCTTTAAATAAAAGACCACCCTTCATCCCTTGAGGGCTAAGATTCTTTTGAGCAATGTAATGGGAGGGGAAATAAAAGGAGACCTGCATTTCAGAGGTAACTGTGCCTGTGTGTTATTAGAAATCAAGAATGAGATTACAGCAGCAATTAGACACCTAACTAGTTCCACAGAACTACACTGGTATGACAGAGTAGAATCCCCACTGCCCAACCATTAGTGAACTCAATGTCAACCCTTTAAGTAGCCAAATATCAAGTGAATCATATGACGAGTACTTCACCTCTGCCTGTAGTTGACCCAATTCTTCCTACACAGTCTGTGCAGTCCAGGGAACAGTTGCATTCATCACCTTTCTGATAAGAGGACACTGATGCCGCCACAGTGTTCGTGCCCTTGGAATACCCAGCCTACCAGCTGTTGCTTCATTCATATTACATGAAGAGTCACAGGCAACATGAAACAGCAAAATTAATCCTGACAGAGGCATGAATAAAATGTAAATAGCTCTAGAAGGACACATTTGTGGGAGAATTGGAAAAAAATCTAAGATGGGGGCGGGGTGGGGAGGGGATTCGGGAGCAGAATCTACAGAAGGCGCACCTGGCTCTGCTAGCTTCCTTTCCTCCTACTGCGAACCAGGCTCTGAAATAAACACACACAGCAAGACACCATAGCTGGGAGGAAGCAGAAAGAGGCGAGAACAGCTTAGAGAGTGAAGAAGCAGGCACTCCAAGCAGAGAAGAATTGAATACTAGTATTGTGGAGCACAGCACAGAGGCTTGCTCTGTTTGGGATTGATGGGAGGGAACAATCTAGTGGCTAAGGCAGTGGCCCTCCAAAGATTTTATTCCTGGCTCTACCATTCACTCACTGTGAGATGGTGGGTAAGCCACTTGTGTTCTCTGTGCCTCAGTTTACCCATTCGTAAAACAGGGCTGATAATATTTTATGTACTTCACAGGGACTGAGGCAAAAGTAAGTGATCTGGTTATGGATCCTTGGATAAAAGTGGTTCTGTATTTGTGAAGAACAATTATTAATTGATAATAATGAATTAAATTTATACAGTCCCTTTGAATCTCCAGAATCAATATACTTTTTGGAACATGGCCCAGATTCTGCTCTCAACGGTACCCATACAACCCCAGTTGACTGTAGTATAAATGAGAGCAGAACTTCATATTATATTTACAGGGGTCAATCGCCCCCCTCTGAAATGTGCAGGGATGGCCATTCTGTGACAGTCATGCTGCCTACCAAGCCGGGTGCAGGAGAGGGAAGTGAAGAATTGCTTTCACAGTGGAAACTACAGAGGGAGAATTTTAAGTAGGCAGAATGTAATTACCTAAAATAGACTCATACATTATATACACCACACCATTCCCCATAAAAGTTTAAAATCTGACTTACAACTGGAGAAGCGAGAACGAATTTCTGTGTGTAATTAATTTCACCCTTCTCTTTAAGAGAATACTGAGAATAAGGGGCAGATTCACCTGCCTGGAGCCATGGTACAATCTACCCATAATCACCTCTCCCTCTGCCATGTCCAGAGATGGCCAGTGGAGCCCACAGCCTCAGTGGGGAAAGCCTAGATAGGGTCAGGGCCAGGCTGGCTGGGAAATATGCACAGTCAGAACATTTTCTGTTGGCAGGTCATACCAGGGCTTATCTAAAGAAACAGTTAGAGCACAGCAGGCTAATGCCAGATGGAGTTACATCCCAGTTTGCCACGCATTAAACTATCTGTGTGGTTGCTGTTGTCACACACCAAAGCTCCCTAATGCACTGTTTTTCTAGACAAACCATTAGTGAATTAAGTCACAGGCCCTCACTCATCCCATGCTGATTTATGTTTCCACACCTCCTCCTTGGTATTGTTTTAGCTTTCCTGGTGCTATCATAGGTACTTATTACTCCTGGGGGGATTTTGCGCCATTGTGCACGCACAGAATTTATGTCCCCCACAGATTCCCTTGCTTCCCTGCAGAAAAATGACTTTCCAACAGGGATGCCAAGGGAAGCCACAAAAATGGTCCCGTGAACCACCCAAGCGTTGGGTGTTTTGGGTGCCAAGGGCAGCTGGCAGAGAGGTAAACCCTTGTGGGGCAGGACGCAGGACTGGGGAACACCAGGCTGGGGGCTCCTACCCTGTGTTGGACTCCGCTGCTACTCCCGGTTGGGCTGGGGAGGACAGAATTTCCTCTTCATCTGCATGGCCTCTGGGTCTGAGTCAGACTCATGTCCAGATTTCTCTCCCGACTGAAGGAAGTTCTACAAACTCCCTCCTCTACCCTGTCTTCCTACACCTATCACTCCTCAGCTGCAGGGGGAGGGATCCCTGTACAGGGAGCTGCTCCCCCGTCTGCCCAACCCTCATGAATCCAGACCCCCTCATACCCACACCCTCCCATCAAGCCTCATCCCCTGCACTCAGAACCCGTCCTATGAGTCCCACTCCACTTAGACCACCCCGATGAGCCATCTGCACCTGGATCCTCACTCCACCAAGCCCCAACTAATTGCATCTGGATCCCTGCCCTACTGAGCCCCATTCCCCCCAGCATCTAGACCCCCACCATCACTGCCAAGCTCTATCCCTCCCAAACCCAGGTGACCCTCCCCCCCACCCCACTGAGCCCCAGCCACCTTCACATGGACCCCTCTGCAGAGTCACATTATCAGACCCTTGGGCTGTGGCAGGACCAAGTAAACCTAGACCATCTGTAACATGAGTTTATCCAACTTCTTTTTAAAGCTTCAAATGAGGGGGACTCCACAATGCTTCAAAGGAGACACTGGCCCTTACAGTGTTTCATAAGAGGCACGGAGCATCCCCTGCAATGGGTTATAAGGCAATACTGGCATACAAAATGGATGGGACTGAGCCAATAGAAATCAGGAACTAACCTGACAGGACAATGGGATAGGGTTGTGAATCCCTGCAGTTGGTGGCTACCTTTCCCCAGCCTAAGATTCGATACTCTAGAACAGGGGGTCTCAAACTCAAATGACCATGAGGGCCGCATGAGGACTAGTGCACTGGCCCGACGGCCGCATCACTGACACGCCCCCCTTGCTGCCCCTGGCCCCAACCCCACTTCACCTCTTCCATGAGGCCCCGCCCCTGCCCCGCCTCCTCCTCTGAGCTCCTGGCCGCCACTGCAGAGGCTCCTGCGAAGCGCCACCCCAGCTTGTTCATTGAGGTCGCAGTAGCAGCGCCCAGAAGCCAGGGCTTGGCAGTGGCCCAGCCAGGGTGCTTCGCAGGAACCCTCTGCAGCGGCGGCCAGGAACGGTAAGTCTCCCGCAGAGGAAGGCGGGAGGGCAGCAGAGAGCCTGGCTTACTGCTCCTG
Organism: Sternotherus odoratus; assembly: GCA_032164245.1. Taxonomy (NCBI): domain Eukaryota; kingdom Metazoa; phylum Chordata; order Testudines; family Kinosternidae; genus Sternotherus; species Sternotherus odoratus. Next base: position 123,641,523 of record JAVMKO010000003.1, read on the forward strand.
GCCGCCGCTGCAGAGGGCTCCTGGGAAGCACCGCCCCAGCTCATTCACTGAAGCTGCAGCAGCAGTGCCTGGTAGCTGGGGATCAGCAGCAGACCAGCCAGGCAGCAGAGAAGCTTCCACTTCTGGCCCCTTCCTCCCAGAAACTGCTATGGGGCACGGGGGTGCCAGGGAGCTTCAAGGGCCGCATGCGGCCCCCGGGCCACATGTTTGAGACCCCTGCTCTAGAAAGTCAACAAGAAAGAGATCAGAGAGGAGAAGCAGATAAGAGAACGACTCATCCTGCTTGTAATTTATACACTGCAGCAAAAACGGATTAGGAGTTGAAAGAGGAGAAATCTCCTACGTGCCACATCAAAATGGACCCAACACCACCTCTAGCAGTCAGAAAGCCAATGGACAAGGTCTCTTTACAACAGCTCCTGTGGGGCGGGGGAAGAGAGGGGGAATCCTCAGGTCCCATAAAACTGCCACAGCAGTTACTAAACCACGCCTTGCCCAGCCCTCTGCATTAGGGGTGGGACAAGGAGAAAGGGAGCATGGACAGGCCAACTCTATGCCCAGCAATCCCTGACTCCTGGAGTAGCCCTTTGGGCAGCCAGTATCAAGAAGAGCAGCCTCAGTCCCCACTACTTTACATCAGAGACCAAACTGGCTAGTTCCATGAGGGGGGAAGGTCATAAAAGTGACTTAATGCCACTTTCCCCCTCATCCTTCCAAACTGCAGTGAACATTTTGGGGTTTCTGCTCAGGAATAGGTCTGAGTGTCTGCAGGGAATGTGGTCACTTCTCTGTTTTCTGAACCAGTTCAAAACCTGCCCTACAAAATACTATCATTATATAAAAGGATTGTTACTTTAGAGTGAGATTGTTCAGTATGTACCAATCGTTGGAAAACTATCACAGCTCAACCCCTAAAGAGCCAAAGGTTTGTTTCATGGATAACTATAAAAAAGGAAGCTTGAAGGCTCATCTGAAACCTAACCAGCTTTACTGTGTGTTCTAGAAGTGGGGTAGGCCCTCTTCCAGCCAGAGTCCATTCTAATATTTCTCACATACCCTAGTTCCAGAGGAGTCAGAAATCCAAATGTTTTAGTCCTATTTCAACATTTTCTCAATGAAACTTTTTGATTTTTCAATTCAAGATGACCTTTCTTTTTAAAATTTACCTCACATTTATTGGAAAAAAGGTTAAACTCAAAAATTAAACAAAAATGTTCACTCGGCTCAAAATGAATTTTCTTAACATTTTTCAGTGAACCAAAAATGTTGATTTTTTTTGTTTTAGGACCACCCAAACTGAACACAGTTTCCAATTTTGAGTTATGTTGAATGAACAATAAGTTATTCACACAGCTCTAGTCAGAAATGGTCCAATAACAGCTCTTCTTTCAGTATACTGGCACAAACCATGCAGCTGAGGTGCATGATGGATGAAACATTTTACCAAATGGATCTATCGTCATATGAAACAGTGTTACTCATCCATAGTGTAACTGGCCTGATTCTCCAGTGCTCTATACCTTGAAGTCATTTGCACCTACCAAATGCGACCACATCAGAATGGTAGGCGTTTGCCCAATGTTACACAGATGTAAATAACTTATCCATTGTTTTCTGCAGCTCCTATTACATCTTGGATGTGGAAGACAGGACAGAAAGATGTCCTATTCCCCATCTTTTCCTACTTCATCAGGGCATTAAGTGAAGCTGGAAACACTTGCACAGGTTTGGAAGATGCATGACTCCTTCACACCACTGGCCTAGTTTAATACCTGAAGAAAGCTCTACATTGGACTTTGTTCGCAAGTTGTGCTTTGAGCTGAATAGAGAACTACTCCTCTAGAAGGGAAAACAGAGCAAAACTGAAGGACAAGTCATAAAGTCATTGAGATAGAAAATTGGAAAGCAGTATAAATTTGCTCTTCAGAGGAAAATAGGTCTTCCCTGCTATCGAGAGCATGAACAAACAATAGAAACTCATGTCACTAAGGAAAACACACCTGTGGAGAAAAGGTCTCTTTCCTTTTCAGTTGCAAAGCTTTCATTGGAAGGCAGTAGTGCACAGACACAGAATTAACCTTGCTAGGCTCTCCAAATGTTTAAATCTGTTACTAGATTTGTTCTTTTTCCCCCTCCATTAAAAACTAGTGTGGTGTCATTTTGGGGGGTGAACACAACATTTACAACCTTATTCATGCGGTTTTTAAAATGTAGGGGGTTCCATGTGTAATTTATTCTTGTACAGCAGCTTGCACCTGAGCGTCTCAAAATGCTCACTGCATCAGCTAGTGCAAGTATTTCCACCCCCCCATGTATGGGTAGGGTAGGCAATAATATGGAGAGGCAAAGTGACTGTGGCAGGGTCACACTGTGAGTGAGTGGCAGCACCATGATAGGTGGTTGAAAAGTTTCAAGTCACGTTTTTTCCCCCAAGAAATGTTCACAAAAGTCCCCATTTTTCATCCAGATTTACCGACTCACACTTTCATGCTCTAAATCACAGATGGGAAATCTGAGGCACAGCAAGATTTGTGTCTCAGGCCTCGTTCACAGTGTGTGTTATATGTCCTAACAACACTTCAGGCTAGAGTCAATGCTATTGCTCTGCTACTCTCATCACCCTCGTTGATACTATTCAACATTTTTATCAGTCAGCTGGAAGTAAATACAAGATCTCATTGCTGATAACATTTTCAGATGACACACAGATTGGAGGAGTGGTAAATAATGAGGAGGATGAGGAAGTCACACAGAGCAATCTGGATCACTTGATAAGGAAGGTCCATTCAAACAAAGTGTGTTTTAATGCAGCCAAATGTATTTAGGAATAAGGAACACAGGCCATACCTACAGAATGGGGGACTGTATTTGGGAAAACCAGTACTCTGAAAAGCATTTAGGGGTCATAGTGGATAAGCTAGTGAACAAACACACCCAGGGCAATGCTGCAGAAAAAAGGTCTAATCGGATCTTTGGAAGTATAAATAGGGGAGTAATGAGCAGGAGTAGGGAGGTGGTTTTACCTCTGTATGCAGCATTGGTGAGACCGCTACTGGAAAGCAGCATCCAGTTCTGGTGTTCAACAATTGGAGAGGGTGCTGGAAAGAGCCACAGAAATGATTTCAAGGGCTGGAGGGAAATGTATTCCATTGAGAGACAAACTGAACAAACTGAGCTCCATCAGATTGAGAGGAGACCTGCTTACAGTGCATTAGTACCTTTACTGTGAGAAAATATAGGTACTAGAGCACTCTTTACAGAAGAGAAAGGCAAAACAAGGACCAATGGCTGGAAGCTGAAGCCAGACAAACTCATATTAGAAATGAGGCACAAACGTTCAACATAGGGTTGCCAACTTTCTACTCTCACAAAACCGAACACCCTTGTCTTGCCCCTCCTCTGAGGCTCCGCCCATGCCCCACCCCTTCTCCAAGGCCCTACTCCCCGCTCATTCCATCCTCCCTTCCTCTGTCACTGGTGCTGGGGGCTTGGGCCCAGGAAGAGGTCAGGGGTGCAGGCTCCGTGTGGCGCTAACCTCAAGCAGTTCCCGGAAGCAGTGGCACGTCTGCACTCTGGCCCCTTCACGGAGGCACAACTAGGTAGCTCTGGGAGCTGCCTCGTCCACAGGTGCCTCCCTCAACTCCCATTGGCTGCGGTTCCCAGCCAACAGGAGTTGTGGGGGGCAGCACTTGGGGCAGGGGCAGTATGCAGAGTCCCCTGGCTACCCCTACACATAGGAGTTCAAGGGGGGACATGCCAGCTGCTTCCCAGGAGCTGCACAGCGTGGAAGCTAACAGGGAGCCCTGCTGCATGGCACTGCCAACCAGTCAACGGCCTGGTCAACGGTGCTGACCAGAGCCAGCAGGATCCCTTTTTGAACATCCTGTCTACTTTTTCAGTCAAGTTACTCACAAGCATAAGCAGGACTAGGAGCGGGTCCTGGGAAAATACTTCAAGATTTAGTCCACTGTTATTAGTAAAAAATGAAAGTTTTAAAAGAAAATCTAATGTGTTTCTCACCATATCCTCTGGGTTTGCTGCTTGCATTTCACCCAGCTTGGACAGGGAAACTAGACTTGTGCTAGTTTCACTGCTTTTTTTCTAGGCTGTTTCACATTCTAGGCTCCACATATCAGATTTGACACTATACTGTTGCTCTTGGGTTTCAGCTACACAGGGAATTTCATTCCTCAAAATCTCCCCTTTTCACTGAAATTTTAAAAACACTCATAAAAATACATCTATCACTGTCTCTTTCCTCCCCTTCTTTTATTAATAAAATGAGAAGGGCCCTACCCAATCTGACAGCACTTCTTTAACAAGGCAGGAACATTCTATCCTATGTAACATCTGCTAATAGTAAGCTATTAACCAAGTACAAATGCTCAGAACAGATTTTTGGGTGCACACACAAAAATGTAAAAGTTAAATTGCAAGAAGCTCTCTGGAGTCTAGTAACGGGCTCTGACATTTTGACCCTTCCAGGACTGAGCTGTTTTGCTAGCTGTATATTTCATCCTTGACAGATGATTTATTGCATAACCCAGTCCCCCACTCACTATCTATGTATATTCCTTACAGAGGAGGTGGTTCTGAGGGGTAATTTAGCTACTAGTGTGCCTCCCATCTCCTTCATCCTTATAATAGACAGGCTCAATAGTTAGCTAACCCAAAACACAATGCAAATAATGAAGAATAAGGTGAAATTCCCCTGTGCAGAGGACCAGCATAAAGCCTATATATCCATTACATTCCAGTTAAGCCCTATTTTGAACATTTAAGTGATGCAGAGGCCTTCAATTAGCCCACTCCACAGGCATGAATTTCACCCACTACTCACTAATTGGAAATTGATTCCAACCACAAAATTTGGATCCAGATTTCAAACACTCCAAAATTCATGTGCAATTTTGATCCCGACATTTGTTTTCAGCCCATTGTAAAAGCAGTAAGTGGCCTCTTAAGTCATTTCTTGGATTTTAAGGACACTCTTGCCCCCAGTTTGTGGTGATCAGATGTAGAGTTTTGGTTCAGAATCAACCATTAATAATTTTGGTAAGATGCACTTATACAAATAAGAAATCTCATGATAAAGACTTCAGCAAGATTGAACAAATAATCCATTTTTGCTTTTCAGAAAGTAGTAAGAATCAGAAGGATAAAGAATGAATGTGATGAAAATGCAATTCCTTAGATTCTTAGAACAAGAGCTGGAAACGCCCTGTTAAATCAGTATGTTATTTATTAATATAGCATCTTTTGCAAGTGTGATACTGCTTTAGAGAATTACAAATTATCAGCTAAATTATTTCCTTTGATCTGATCAAGATCTACCCTACATTCCAGAGAGGATAATGTAACACTACATACTCAACAGGGATTGTTCACTCAGTGCTGAAATACTGTCACTGCGGGACTGGCACATAGTGACCGTTATGACATCAGCAACACTACCAGCTTCATAGTGTTTGCACCAGAAAAAGTAAGGGAGAGAGTTTCAAAAGTGACAAAAGTATCAGAAGCGCAAGACAATGGGATTTATGCTCCTAAATACCAGAGGTCCTTTTGAAAATCTCCCCCTAAATCACTGAGATTCTCCCAAAACTCAGCCCAGTTTGACACGAAGGGTTTCAAGCTGCATAGCTGAGGTCTGTTGGGTGCATAAGCACAGGGTCAAAGGGGATGAGCAGGAAAAAGAACTTGACCCAGGTTACTCCTGTTTAGTAGCAAGGGTCACATAACTCATCTACTTGTTCTTTTCTCCATGGATAACCCTGTGCGTGCGTGCACACACATACACGGAAAAGAAAAGTATTAATCCTTAACTAATGTCCTATCCTAAAGCAGCCAGCTCCGAAATGAAAATGTGGGCTAGATGCTAATCTCAGTTCCACTGGTGTCAATCCACTAAAGTCCATGAAGTTACTCCAGATTTACACCTTTGTGACCAATCCAAGACTATGGCCCATTGTCTGGATTAAAAAGAAAGACATCTCTTTGTGGAGAGTGTGACATACAAACTGGTAAGTGATCCAAGAATCCCTCAGGGAATTTATTCTAAATCGTATGCTTTCTAGATTTAAGATGGGAAACAGCTGCCTAATAATATATCTGTATTCTAATACCATCTGCTTAGACTGAATCCCTCTAACAAACCCAGGCTGCCCATGTGCTATACATTTCTGAAGTTTCAGCCTCTTTGCAGTTCCTTCTCCAGGTTGAAAGGATAAATCCCCGTCATGTGCACCCAAAGCGAAGCATTAGGCCATTGGCCATCTGTTGTTTATTTGTGAGGTAATCTTATCTCTGCCAAGCCGCACACATCACATCACTCAGTCCTGTTCCATTTCTCTCCTTTCCCATTACAGGACATTAAAAGTTGTTCTGCTAAATCAGATCAACCCAAATAAATACCTTTAAGAGAAAAGAGGATTCTCAAATGCATTTTTAAAATAGATTCAACAAGATATTTCACTCTGACTAGAACAACTGATCATTTTAAAACACACTTATTGAGGTTAATGACTCTGAAAGGAACCAGCCCTTCCATTTTCAAAATGCAGAGTGGGTATTGTATTTAATGCTCAGATAGACAGCATGCTGAACTATTATAGCATGTCCACTTTCCAGACATTGTTTATTCCTCAAAGGTGGCTAGATCATGACATTTGTACACAGCCCTGCTTTAGAGGCCAATAAAAAGCTGCACCAGTCCAGGACAGCATTGGGAGATATTCTGCCTCAAAAAGGCAAACTCCTGGTGCACTGGGGGAGAAATCTGCAAACCTCCCCCCACCCCCTTTAAGCAGGGTAGCATACTTCCACCCTACCTGTACAGCTGACCAGCTCAGGTCAGCCATTGGCTCAGCCTTCTCCATACTCCTTGCTGCCCTCTTTCAGGGAACTTGATCTTGATCTTTCAGGGAAGCTGATCCTAGGGTTGAGAAACTCAGTAGCAATTCTAGCTGGCCTTTACACAGACTGTATAATGTAGGAGGCGGCGCCTTACTCTCTGCATGGCTACATAGGATTCTTGCCCATACCGTGGGGTCACTCTGCTATTTTAAAACTAGGAAGCTGGGCTTAGATAGCCAGAACACTGTAGCTACACAAATATTTACAGGAAGATTGCAGTGATTCATTTTAATTATAACAGTAATTCCTCAGCCCCCATTGATCAAAATGGACAAATTCCCTGGAGCACCATTACATTTCATAAACACATGATGGAATGCACAGTATCAACCAAGCAATTCTTTCGAATGATGCTAGAAAGGGTTCAGTACAAACTTGAAGGGAGACCCAAAGAATTCCCAGGCACTTTATAGCTTCTTGGAGATTCACTTTGTTAACAGCACTGTTTTCTCAAAGTCAAGGAGGAGATGCTCCTTTCAATGGGCCAGTTCATCAGCTGGTGTAATCAGCACAGCTCTGTTGAAGTCAATGGAGCTAGCTGAATTTATGCCAGCTGAGACTGACCCAAGGGAGTTTTTCTCTCTCTCTCACTCCCTTCTTAATGGTTTCGTTCCCATGAGGCAGCGGAGGTGAGTAGTCTGCCATGGAGACAGGCACACTAAGGCGATCTCTACATTGGTGCTAGAGGGCTAATTTCCAGTTCAGGCAGAGCCATGCTAGCTTTGATGGGGCTAGCACAATAAAAGTAGCAGTCTAGCTCTGGCTGCATGGGCAGGAGACGGACTAGCCTCCCGTATGTACTCGGGTGGCCAGGCTGTCCTGCTGCCCACACAGCCGTGACTATACTGCTATATTTAGTGAGTGAGCTCAATCAGAGCTAGCACAGGTACGTCTACTGTAGCTGGATGTTACATCTTCAGCGTAGACGTACCCTGAGAGCAGCAGAGCTCCTGCACCTCCAGTTGTGATCTGCAGCATCAGACAGTCAGGTCAGCAGGTTTCCATTCTAGCCTACAGTTAGTCATTCCTTTTTTAAGCTGTTAATAAATGCTGGGATTGCGTTATAAGGGACTAATGTGAGGAACTCCTGCTTTGAGTGTTGTAGCCAAATAATCAGTATATCCTGAGCCACAAAACAATGAACACTGCAAATCAGGCACCTGTTGAGGACACAGCAATTGTCTCCATCTTGTCTACTCTGCACATGTTGCTTGTTTTCTTCGGGCCTGAACTGAAGCCCTTTGAGTTCAATAGAATTCGGGCAATAACCTTAAATTACAAGTTCTTTGGGGAGTGTCATGTCTTCCTACATGCTCCAGTCCTGACTGGGGCGTTTGATGCAATTAGGGCCCAATTTTCAGAAGTGCTGAGACAAACTACTGAATCCCCAGGGCTTCAGTCTCTCACTGACCTGGAGAAAGATCTTTGTTCTGATATTACCACATCCACCCTCCTCAGGAGTAAGTTGCCACCACTGCCATTCTTTTGTCTGTGTCCTGCCTTGGTCCAAGAGAACACCTTGGTCCACTTGGCATTCATGGTGCACTGCCACACTGGCAGGCTTTGCTCAGGCACCCCTCAATGTCAGCTGGAGGACGAGGCCATTCGAACAGACCTGCACACAGTAGAAGACAGCCTGTGAAGTGTGCAAAATGGAGGTGGCTCTTGCAAGGGCAGGAGATGGGGGATTCAAAAGTCCTATGACTACCCCAATGGGGGAAACCAAGGGCTGCCTTTGACGAGACTAGTGCAGCAAGCCTTGTCTGCCAGAATCGAGAACGAACAAACTAAACTATTGCCACATCATGATCTCAGTATCTTTCTTACCAGTGCTGGGGTTCACAAGGCCACACACTATGGGCTTGTCCACACAAAGAAATTCATGGTGATTAAGATGGGGTGTAAATTTAAAGCAGAATAACTCTTCCAGATTAACTCCCTGTGTGGACATTCATACCAGAGGAAAAGTGCCTTACTCTGAATTATTTGAGGGCATTCTTATTCCAGAATGAGAGCATTGTCACAAGGAGTTAAATCAGAATAACTATTCCGCAAAAAACTCTACATGTAGACAAGCACCTCTCCAATTCTATGATTCTATATACACCCATCAGATGTCTGTAATAAATCTATTCATGGGGCCAAATTTTGAACGTGAGTTACTAGGAACAGATTTGGACCTTATTTATATTTACAATGTTTAAGCTATCCCATATCCTCAGGCACAGAACTGGATTGTTAAATCCACATAAAGTACTTTTTCAGGCCCTTTCATAAACCATTATTAACCAGCATACTGACATAACCTTGTTCCCCAATGGTATCCTATAGGACGGGGGGCAAACTGTGGCCTGCCGGCCATTTTTATCCGGCCCACGAGCGCAAGCCGGGGGCACGGGTCCCCGCCCTCCCAGGCTGGGAGCCGGCCGAATGAGGCATGCCGGGGGCTGGGCCCAGCGCAGCATGCCTTGGGGCCCCACGTTCCTGGGCCGGCCAGCCCAGCCAAGCGCGGTGAGCACTGGAGCGCCTGGCTGACTATGGTAAGAAGGAGGGGTTACAAGGGGGGGTCCTGGTGGGGGGGATCTCGGGTAGTGGAGGAACACAGGCTTAGATGGGGAGTGAGGTTCCAGGGCATGGTGGTTAGGGTGGTGGGGTCTCGGGAGGGGGCAGTCAGGGAACAAAGAACAGGGGGGCTTATATAGGGGATGAGGTCCTGGGGGGGAGGTTATGCTGGGGGGGGGTCTCTGGAGGGGATGATCAGGGGACAAGGTGCGGGGGGGGTGTTGAATAGGTCGGGGATTCTGAGGGGAGCAGGAAGTGGGTAGGGGTTGGATAGGGGGCGGGGTCAGACTGTTTGGGGAGGCACAGCCTTCCCTACCCGGCCCTCCGCATGATTTTTAACCCCAATGTAGCCCTCGGGCCAAAACGTTTGCCCACCCCTGCTATAGGAGCACCTTCCTTTCCCCCTTACTTTTTGCTGCTACATGTTATACAGCTGGATAATAAAGCTGGTGGTGTCGGCATTTTTTTTTTTAATTATTTCATTTCTCTCCCTGCAGGGGATAAGAGAGGCTATGAGCTGCATTGACACCCTGCCATGAAGGAGTAGCACTCTTCCTGCTTGGGAGCATTGCATTTGCACTGTGTGCTCTGGTGCACATGTCACAATGTTGTGACACTTCAGATTTCTTTCCTTTCCTCACACTCTCTCTCATTGTGCAGATACCAGGAGACAAAGGTGAAGGTGAGCATGGCTGGGGATCTTTGAAATCGCTGAGGGAAAGGGAGGAGCAGGAAAGAAAAAGCTGAGCCCCACTGAGACCAAAAAGAAACCGTAACAGCGACTGACCCCCACATGATATCAAATCTTATTTCCCTGGAAGGAAACTGAGCACTAGAATGTAGCGAAAATTAATTCCAGAAATAAATGCTCTAGCAAACAAACAGCATCACACCACAGGTCAAGGTTATTTTAATTGAAAGTTGAAGTAAGTGACCCAAGATTTTGCCTAATTTCTTATCTTTTATCCAAGAAAGGTTAATGATAAATCCCTAAATGTGAGTATCTGGGGAGTAGGGGTAACTCAGGTGGCAATGACTCAAACAGCTTTTGTGGGTGCATGTTATCTTTTCTCGTGCTGGAAAGAAAAAAAAATGTAAAAACAAAAACATGATGGTTTGTCCTGAAAGAAAACTAGGTGCAAAAATATGAAAGCAAGAAATCATCTCTTAACCAAACACTTCTATTCTCATTTCAGTGCTTCATGCTATGCATAACTCAGAGTATTTTTCCTTGCATTATTCATGAAAATTGTTACGAATTTCTTTTGTGTCTGCACAATTTGGCTTTTTTGCAAAATTTGACAAGATTGGGGTTATCACATTGAATTCAGGCAAAACACAGGGAATTTGCGCATCTTCATAGCAAATCCATTACCCTGCTATTACATCATCTTCTGATTTTTGAAAAAGCAAATGGTTTGTACAATTTGCACAAAAATAAGCAATTTTAGATTTTGCAGCAAAAAGCTAGTGATACACAGAGTTGGAGCGTTTCTTAGAAATCTAATCAGTGCCCAGTAATGTTCCTTACTTATCCATATGATTGACAGTGTTGCAAAATTTTCACTACGTTTGAGGGTACAAACCAGTAAAGAGCCTCCCTTGTCTAAACCAGAATTTATAGGTATGGTATTAGAGTGCTAATTAACACATTTAAGGTCTACTGTAGACCAGGTGTGCTGCCTTTAACATATTCTAAATCAAGTTCCTAAGCTTTAACTCACTGTGAATTCCAGGAACAGAAGCAAATTAAGACAATATACCATTGTAAAATCAGACTAATTTCACTGATGTCAATGAAGTCACTCCAGATTTATACGACTGCAACAGGGATCAGAAACTGGCCTATCATGGATTAAATATAAGGCACGTCCTTTATTTTTCTGATTCTAGGTGACGTGAAAGGAGGCTTTGAGGGAAGAGATTATATGGAGAGAGAAGATGACTGCATGGATGTTGCAAAAACCAGCAAATGACAGGGCATTTTGTAAGAAGATTCCCATTTGCTTTTAAACTCTCAGGTGACTCTGGATCATGCAAAGGTTGTATGTATGTAGAGGCTTTTGTGAATGCACTCTAAATAGCACAATGTTCTAGTACAAACTTCCCCCCCAACACACACACTGATCTTAAAAGTTATTATTAGAGTTAGACTCATAGATTTAAGGTCAGAAGGGATCATGATGATTGTCTAGTCTGACCTCCTGCACAATGCAGGCCCATAGAATCTCACTCACCCACTCCTGTAATAAACTCCTAACCTATGTCTGAGCTATTGAAGTCCTCAAATCACGGTTTAAAGACCTCAGGGTGCAGAGAATCTTCCAGTAAGAGACCCGTGCCCCATGCTGCAGAAGGCAGCAAAAAACCCCAGGGCCTCTGCCAATCTGGCCTGGAGGAAAATTCCTTCCTGACCCCAAATATGGTGATCAGCTGAACCCTGAGCATGTGAGCAAGACTCACAAGCCAGACACCCAGGAAAGAATTCTCTGTAGTAACTCAAATCCTACCCCATCTAACACCTAAATTAGATTATTAATGATGATAATACATTTGTGAATCTCCTTTTATCTGGGTGCACTTCTAAGCTTTACAAACCAATGTAACCAAATTCTAGCAGACTCAGTGGTGTGCTGTTTGTGGAGCCAAAGGCATTCACTGCACAACTCAGAATTAAAACACACAGGCTGCATCTGGCCCACAACATGAATCCCTCCAGCCTCTAAATGCACATGGTAGAACAAAATGACATCTTCCGCACAGCATGACCTTGAACATACAGTACGTGCAAGATTACACCCTGTGGAGGATGCCATTTTAGATCACCCAAGGCATGCGAGTGTAGAATTGCATGCCTTATTAAAATTTAATAGCACACCACTAAGCAGACACCAAGAAATGAACGCACCACTTTGGACTTGTCTTCACTACCCGCCGGATTGGCGGGTAGCGATCGCTCTTTTAGTGATCGATTTCTCGCGTCTAGTGAAGATGTGAGAAATTGATCACCCGCGGCGCCCACGTCAACTCCTGTAACTCCAGCTTGACACAAGGCGCAAGCTGGAGTCGACGGGGGAGCACGCTGCCAACTGCAGCTGCCATGATGACAGCAGGTAAGATGGCTGAAGATACATAAACCCACATATTGACTAGCCTGCAGAGTTACTATTCACCTTTCTATTTGAACAGATGAAGTCCGGAGGAAGAAACCATGCGACTCGAGTGACCAGTGGCACAACCCGAGTAACGAATTACAAATACATCGAAGAGAACAGTTCGCGAACAGCCAACAGGCTGGAGAGCATTCCTCCACGCTTCAGTGATCATCCAGCAGTAACAAACGCTTTCAAAAGAGCATCGGGATAGGGTCAGAAACAACTTACGAAGGATGAAATTCATCCCTGTGCAGAAGGTTCAGCACAAGGCTTGTGCACCACTTACGTTAAGGTAAGGCTCAAGTGTGACAAAGCAGAACTCCTGCTGGCCCTCTGCACATGGGTGGATTTCACCCTAAACGGGGGGGGGGGGGGACACACCAACTTCACAACAAATATAACTCAATGAATACTTGGATTGACTCTAATGCTGCCTGCGGAAGATCTTTCAAGACATTGTCCTACTACGAATGGACATTTGCGCTCCCACGTGTGGCTCCGGCACCCTGCTTCAATTGTATGATTTACCCGAATGCGGAGTTCCGTGGGAATTATTTATAGGAAGAGCCAGAAAAGCTGTGCCCTTTGATTTCACACCATGGTCTCTATTTCATGGGCTGCAGCCAAAACCTCAGCAAAGAGTTTGCATTGCCTTATCTCAACCTGCTGCCACACAAAGTGTGCAAATGACACACATCACCATCACTGGAGACACAGAGCAAACAAGCTAATCCTCGGCTCCTACGGAACTTGCACAAAGCAACTGTGAACTAAGCAAGAGGGCATCTGACTGACAAATAAAACCATGGAAACCATTCTCCAAGAACAAGCAGCCCCACAGAGTTATGTAGTACATTATAGTCAACAGAACCCAATTTCACAAAGGTCTGAGAGGAGATCCAAAAGTTTTGTGAAATGGTGGGTTGGTGAAATTTGAGGAACAGGAAAAATAAACCACCCTTAGGCTGGGGTATGTAAAGGCATTTCAGATTCTTACAGCATGGGAGAGGTAGGTAAAATTGAAGTTCTACTGCAGTCACACATATACACAGTCCATGAAATATACAGAGGCGGATTCAAAGCCCTTTGAAGTCAATGGAAAAAAATCTTCCACTGAGTTCAATGGGCTTTGGCTCAGGCCCTCAGTTACTATGAAGCTAAATCAAGTGCATTTAATATCAAGGAAATTACTAACATCAAGGAAATCACCCATGAGGGCAATATCATCGCCACCAAGCTCAGTTCATTAGCCTTATCGCTCATACACCGTAATACCCAAATGCTCTCAGATGACTGTTGTGAAGCCAAGTATTCCTTTAGTTCCATCACAGAACCACTCCGCACTTCCAGATCCTCACAATCACACCCAACCACAGCAGCCCGAACAGCTACCCCCCTCCCCCCGCAGTCAGTATGGCGGAGGTCAGAGTTAATGGTGTGTATTTGAGAGAGACCTTGCAGTACAGGGCACGCTGAAAGCCATGAAGTGTGAATGGGAGCCTGCAGGGGTGGAAAGCCATTGCAAGGGCACTGTTGCAGAGCTCCCCCCTTCCCCCCTGCCACCAGTAGGTCTTTGCACATCCCTCCAGGGGTGAGTCTGTGTGGAATTAGAGCCGTGTGGGATAGGCGGCAAGGGGAGTGGAGGGAAGATCCAGTGTTAAGAAATATTAAACATTTAGACCTTAATCAGGAGAAAACTCTCCCTTCCCCGATCCACCTGCCCCTCCCAGCAAGCGTCTCACCTCCTTTCATGCTTCTCTGTGTCCTCGGCAGCCACTCCCTCCCTGTACAGCTTTTGGATCTGAGCACCTTTCCCCATCTCTGACCTCCCCCAACTCCTGGTCCTCAGACCCATTCTTCCAGGCCCTTCAGCACCTTTTATTTCATTTACATCCTGCTCTTCTCCTTCCTTCATACCCCCTTATCTACCGCATCTATCCCTCATAGCCCTCATGGTCCGCTGTACTGGCTTTTTGGCCTCCTTGTTCCCTCCATGCCATTTTCCTTGACCCCTTTAATCCCTTCCATTTCTTCAGTCTCCCGCACACATTCCCAGTTCCCTGCCCTGCACCAGGGAGTAGCCTTGCTCCCCAGCCCTTATGCTCCTGCCTCAGTGGCTTCACAGCTCTGCTCCTGAAAGAGATCAGTAATCCAGGCCACTCCTCCAAGCACATTCTGTCTCTCCTCCTCTTTGCTGCCCCTCAACTTCCCACAGATTTACTACGTATCTACAGTGGGAATCCCAATCTAATGGACCTGCTATCTTCACCAAATAGAGAAGGCACCTCCATAGCAAAGCTATTGGCACTGATGAACAGAGAACTTCACCTGCAAGTGTCTTCATCTCCTACCCACCTCCATGTCCCCTATGGCTGTTAAGGACTGTGACAAAGATGTGGAAAAAAGATGGGAGGGAAGATTTAGAATCAAGAGTTTAAGGCCAGAAGGGACCATCAGATCATCTGAGCCAACCTCCAGAATATCACAAGCCATTGGCACCACCTAACACCGTACACACTAAAGCCAACAACCAGAATGGGACCAAAATATTACAGCCCTCAAAAACTCAACTATTGTGTACCTCAGGCAGAGGATAGGAGGGACTAAGGTGCACCAACCTAAACTTCCCTGCTCAGACAGCGAATAGCTCTCCTAGGGAGAAGACTTCTCAGAGTGATGAGTATCCTGTGCTTTGCCAGAGAGGATCCCCATTCTGACCAACCTTATCAAGTCTATCAGATTGGAACACCCCACTGAAAAACCTTCTCGGTCCACAAGAGAGCTGGGGGAGGGGAAGGATTGAAACAGAAGGAGGGCTGGCCAATTCCATGAGTAGGCTGCAATCAGGATATCCGGCCACTTAGAGAAACGCAGACTGCAGCTAAAGCACTGAGCTGGTGAGGGGTAGAGATTATGGCTGGACAGCCAGGATGCATATGACTTCAGTTTCAGGCAAAACTACTGCACTCTCTGGCCTATTTCCCACCTCCACCCCCTCGGGTAATACTTTCCTGATGCTGCCATGCCTCCTGCAAAGCAAGTCATTATTTGTGTTATATTATCTCTGCCATGTTTTAAGTTACAAATGATTAATTCCTAAACATCACAACTAGAATGTTTGAAATCAACACAATAGAAAATCTAAACTGTTCCTCTCTGCTCTCTCTTCACCTTTTAATATCATATTATGGATTGTTACTCCCTCCGTCCCTCCCCCTCCCCGCAATGTCACAGCATAAAAATAATTAAAATGCTCCTGGCTGTTTTTAATCCTCCTCTCTAGACACTTTTAGGGGAAACTCAGACTTTCAGACACTGTTGAAGCCAAATGTGAACCCAAAGGGCTGCTTTCTTGCTGACATACAGGAACAGATCAGCCTAAACAAAAACACAATCCACAATCTGAAAAATTGTGCTCCAGGCTGAAATTTGGCACAGAAAGGTCTGAGCCCAGGAGAAAATCTCCGGTGTGTGCTTTCAGAAAGCTAATAGGGTTCAGCAATTTCTATTCTGGTCCATAGAAGTGTTAAAATGAACAAATCCACATCTACCAGGTTTGGGCTCTTTTCCTTTTTCCACCCGTAAAAATCATAAATTGATTTGGTTAAAAAAAAAATCCGATGGGTGAAAGATTCACCACAAGGTAAATTCAATTCCTGGCAGAGGCCACTTGCGTAGGCTCTACACTTCCCTCCATTGGATGCCACGAAGGGGAGCACAGGAGCAGAAATTCCAGCCAAATGTTCTTGGGGATTATAAACCTTGTGTTGGTCTGATAGCTGTACTCCTGGCTAACACACCAGGATTGGACTGGAGACTTACAAGGCTCTGTACCTGGGGACTGTAGCAGACTCATATCCCCAGTGGATTGGCACAGAGACAAACCTGTACCACATAGTCCCCATTGGTTTACACTGGCCCTCTGCACAGAGGTGTATTTTACCTCATAATGGCTAAGGGGAAAAGGCAAAGATGAGGAATGGAGGCTAGGAGAATTGTCTACAAGTATCTGAGATTTTAAATCACAAGAAAGGAAAGCATTAGTTTAGGGAGGCCCAAAGGGGTGGCATGGGGTGAATCTGAACAAAGGGAAATGTAGGATTAATATCTAGGAAGATAGCCTAATACTGAAGTTTATGAGACTGTAGAGTAGTTTCTCATGGGGAGTGATGCTGGTAGCCCCCTTTGCCCGAGTCACTTAAAACTGCTCAGGATAAAAGGCTGGAGAATGTAATTCATACATTCGCAGATTCTATGGCCAGAGGGTTTCGTTATGATCATCTAGTCTGTCCTCCTGTGCAACACGGACCATAGAACCTCACTTAGTAATTTCTGCAACAAGCCCAGCACTTCTGTTTGATATAGAGCATGTCTTATAGAAAGGCATGGGGGGAGGCAAGGGGTCAAGACATCCAAAGGCCTTTTCAAATGCTAATGTCTTTGATTAGCCATGCAAAAAGTTTAAATCATTTCCAGCACTTTGGGAAAACAGGAGGGATATTACTGCGGAGTTATTTACTGTTGGCTACTGTGCTTGTGTAATAGCTACCTAGGAGAATGTTTACCATTGATAGAATTTCTTTTAATCATTTTCTAAATAGGCATTTATAATGCTATGCCCTAATGACTCAGGGAAAGTCATTAGCAACTACTGGGGATATAATCCATGGCCCCCAAAAGTCCCTAGCCACATACTTCCCCTACACATTTGAATGATAAAAGGCACCAGGCTGAAAGAGAATATAGGCCACGATCCTACAATCAGAGCTACCTGGATGGGCTTGTGTGCCCGCGTGGTGCCACACAGCAGTCAAGGGTCTGGCTACAAGGATCTGACTGCAAAACTGGGGTCTTATCAGCTTCCTTTGCTATAACATACTATTAGCCTCCAAAGAGAAGACCACCCTCTAGTTCAGATCAATAGCCACGTTTTCAGGTACATCAAACCTTTGGGGGGGGGGGGTCACCCATCTCCAACAAATGCTGAGAAAAATATCGTAACAGTGGGGGTGGCTGAAGGAACACGGTGAGACCACATCTAAAAATCCAACACGCTCGTGAAACCACAGCCCTCCCATACAAGTGTCTGCCTCACCAGGCAACCCACCACCAGCAGCACCCAAAGAACAAGCTAGCAAAGTTACAGCATCTTGGGTTCATTCCATTCACCCCTTCCCCAACTGCTCTCTCAAACAACCCCCACCTGCAATCCAGCTAGTGGAGGTGGGGAAGCCCATTACAATATCAATTAACTCCATCATAGTGGTGCTGATTTAGAACATCTAGATACCTTTGGAAATGAATATTTATTTGGACTGAATTCATATAAGGGCTCAATCCCCCCCACAAAATCTGCACGACTGGGATTGAAGGAGGAATTAATAATTATTAGATAGCAATTGTATCTCAAAAATTATGGGATTAGAGATTTCATTATGGTCATTCTTGACCTGTGCACAGGGTTAAACTGATTCCTACATCTGAGGCCAAGAAAGACTCTCTCCCACCTCAGATGACACTGGAGGGAGAAATGGCCCGCCCCTGGAGCAGGGATCAGCCACGGATATTTCCCCATTGATCAGTTTCCTGCCATGGAGAGTGCATTAGTGCTGCCTGTTACTTCAGTGCATCAGATTCCTGGGCTTTACAAAGCCATGCTGAGAAATGACGGAGATCACACAACAGCTGGTGCCTTCTGACCCGTGCTGGCTTGCTGCATGAATCCAGATGTAAACACACAAGTTCATCACTTCCCAGATGCTTCGGGATTTAACAGAAAACATTTAATCAAATGAGTGAGAGACTCTGAAATCACTTTTTAAAAATAAATAAAAGTTTCAGTAGTGCTTCTGCTTCTAGGATTGCTTTCAACTTGTTTTCTTTTCTCCTCAATATTCCATCTTTTTTTCCCCAGCTCTTTGGAAATAGCATCAGGTGAACTTAAAATGGTTCTTAGACATGGTGTGCACAAAACACTCAACATTCACCTTAGCAGGCTGCTTTTTTCATGGGAAGAACCTTCACCGTGGGTATTTTGGAACCTACATTTCCAGTCCTGGCCAGACCCCCAAAAAGGAGAGATGTCAAAAAGATTAAAACAATAGCGGAACTTTTGCAAGCCTTAAAAAGATTTAAGTTATGGCTGAATCTAATTTGGGGTCTAATCCTATTTAGTAATCGGCTAGAGAAGTTTGTGTGAAGCCGTCATGCGCAGTACAGATGGCCCGGACGAACGGCATGCTGGGGGTTGTGGTTCGGAGGCACAAAATGGCCGCCGCACGAGCCCACCTGAGGGATCCTCACTCACATGGAGCTAGAGGACCAAGGAGCAGTTATACATATAAAGTTAGACATAGTTGGAGGGAGCTGAGCGAGGGGGGAGTCGTTGGGGGGGAGGGAGCTGAGCGAGGGGGGGCCCACGAGCCGTTTCCATTGGCCCGTGTCCACGGGCTTTTACACTAGTTTAATATAAACTGGTTCAGCCTGGCCTTCCTTGAAGCTTTGGCCAGAAACTGAACATGATGGGCCATGTTCTGATTTACACTACAGCCCCATTACACTGCAGTGGAAGTGTAAAGGGGCTTTAAAGAGGGTGCCAGTGTAATTTGCTCTCACTTTCAGGCTCTTTTCCATTGCCAGAGTGGAATAAAGGGTAAATGAGAATTAGGATAAATGAGAATCTGGCTCCATATATCTAAGGTTCCTCCTGCTTATGGTATCTGTTCTGGAAGGACAAGCTGATCACCTAGCAAGATGCAATTTTGCTAGACAACGTTAGCATCTTTGTGCCATGATGCATCACTACATGAGGACCTCAACTCTGAGTCTGTATCACATAGTATCTTAATATTGCAACATGAGGACACAATATTATCACATCCAGATGCTCAAGAGAAGTCTAGCTCTCCAGACCCAGCTTGCACGACTATTCTGATGTGTGCATAGGACAGATCTGTAAAACTAAAAAGTCATTGTCCTACAAAATTTGAGGACTGCTGGAAACCATAAATGAAGCTTTCACAAGTTAACAGTTGTGATGTTACTTCCCATGACTTGTTATGTGAATTGCAGAGAACCTGCTTACGTGTGATTATTATTTCTGAGTGTTCATGGCAAAAAAAAAAGAAAGAAAAAAAAAGTTAGAATATACTTGTAAGGAAAGATTAAGAGAGCTCAACTATCACTAAGCAAGGACTAAGACAGGATCATTGTCTGTGTTTGAAGATCAAAAACCAGGAGGGAGAGTAATTATTTAGGGTGATCCAAAAGAAGGGTAGCTGAAGGGGGTTTATAATGGGGGGAAAGGAAATGGAACCACACAAAGAAAATTTAGATTGAAATCAATGGAAAAGCTTCTTAAAGTTGAGCTATGAAATACCCTCCCAATGGAAATGGATGGAGTCTTATCACTTCAGAACTGAGTTAAGCGCTGGAGAATGTAACATAGGGAACAATCTTCACTGGCTCAAAGGGGAAGGCGGGGAGAGACTAGACTGAGGCTACATCTACACTATGCACCTTTTAGCAACACAGATGTGCCACAAAAAGCTGTACAGTGTGGCCGCTCTTCGTCGACAGGAGAGAGCTTTCCCACCGACAAAATAAATCACCCCCAATGAGAGGCACCAACATTTCACACTCCCAAATGACCAAAGTTTTACTAACCAAAGTGCAATGTCTTTCTTAGGTTTTTTATAGTATCCAATACTGTGATATCTCAGCCTGTTCATGGCTCTCATCTCTGCTTTGCATGATTCTATTCTTTCATGTTTAGTCATTAATTTGATCAGTGGACCTGTTTTGTGTGGCAAAAATGGCAAAATTCTAGTCCCTTGGGTGGCATTGGGAATTCCCCTCAAGCTCTGGGAAGGGTGTGATGGTTCTGAGTTATAAACTGTGCCACTTATGTAGGAGGGAGACTTTTCTATGAAATGTTTTTCTGCTTTCTCAAAACACAGTTCAAGGCTGGGATGAAAAGTGCTTTGACTGGGGGGGGGGGTGTTGTGAGATTGTACCCCTGTAAAAATCTAAGAGCTGCCTATATGGCTAAGAGCATTCCGATATCTCAGACCAGGAAGACACACCATTTCATTACTCTGGGGCTGGGCCTTTAAGATTGCCACTCACTCAGGTTCAAGCACAGAGAAAGTAGCACTCGAAGTATTTTGTTTAACAATCAGTGTCACTAAAAAAGTAACAGCCTCCACACACACAAGGAGAAAGAGGTCTCTCTTCTCTAGCAGTCAGCGATGGGTGAACTGGTTTTGAAGGAATCAGAACTGTAGGGCTAAAAAAAAAAAAGGCAAAGAATAAGGAAAGAAAAGAAAAGAAAAAGCTTGTTCCCCATCCTCTCGCTCTTTCCATTGTCTGTAGGATGTTTATTAACTAGAGACCTGAGCCACAAGGTGCTGAAAGCCCTTAGCACTCACCGCAGTCCACAGGCATTCAGAGCACTCAACATCTAGCAGAACTGAAGCCTTTCACGGTAAGCTTCCTGGGACTGTTTTATTAAGGACCGGACCAGAATGTGCCACGGGCCTGCATTGAGGGGTGATAACAGAACTGTAGGACTCCCAAGCTGGAAAATGGGTTGAGTATCAAAACAGTGACAATGGGACACCTCATTTACCTATTTGCATTTAAGGTTGGCACCCAGCTCTGATGAAAGGAGGGACAATTGTACTAGGGCCCTGATCTCAGAGGGGTCCCCAAAATATCTGTCTAGATAAAGTGAAATGGGAGAGGGTGGGGCCCCAGAAAACATGAAGTACCAGGCCCCCACGGGCTCATTGGCACCGCTGAGCATCCTGATAACAGCTGAACGTGTAAGCCCCAAAACACCCCACAAAATGATGTCCCATGGTATTTCTGATGCAGCTTCACTAGGAAGTGTTCAGAACTCTTTGAGAACACACTCGCCTTATGATTTCTCAACCAAGAACTCTTCCAGTTTCCTTGATCACCCTTTGAGCTTCCAGGTGCTTATCTGAACTGGACACCAAGAGCACTCGGCAGTTCACTAGTGGCTATTCTACTCCATTACTCTTCTGCCCAATTGTTAGCCACCAAAAGCAGCCTGTATCCCAGATCTGGCCATGCCTAGATATGGTGCAGTACAATTCTCCTTTGGGGTGTTGGTAAAAGTATCTCCTTTGCTCCATTTGGGAGGAGCCACAGACTAGTGGTTAGAGAAATGGTAATCAGGACTTTTGGGTTCCACTCCCAGTTCTGGTACTGAGTGACTGGGTGACCTTCAGCAAAATCAGAGAGAGGCCAAAAGTTTCAAAAGTAGCCACTGATTTGGGGCAATTAAGATATAATAAAGAGGCCTGATATTCATATGTGCAGAGTGCCCACATCACCTATTGAAAACACTGGGATCTGGAGGTGCTCAGCACCTCTGAAAAAGGAGGCCCTAAATATTTCAGTTTGGGCACCCAAAAACAAGGTACCCAAAAAATCAATCAATTTTTGACAATTTTGCCCTTAAACTCTCAGTTTCCCCATCTGCAAAACCGCACTGTTAACACTTCCTTGCCTCACAGCGGTGTTGTGGGGTCTGATTGATAGAGGTTTCAGAGCTCTCGGGTATCCCCAGGTGAAAGGCACTATAGGAAGTGAAAAGCATCACCACCCGTGCACCCCAGTCAAAAGACTCAAAGTCCACCCACCAGCCCGGCTGTCTTCAGGCACGGCGTAACCTACATTTCAGGGGGGGGCTGGCTGTTTTGATTCGGCTGCTAGAGGCAGCTAAAAGCCTCTGCATAGAGTGAGAAAGCTGGTTTTATGCTGACACTGGATTAGTCGGAGATGAACCGCTGAGAGCAGCGCAGCAGAGGATAAAGCTCTTACGTCTGCAGCTCGAGATTAGGCCCCGTAGGATAGCACAGCTCAGGGAGATGGGCAGCCCGTGCAAAACAGGTGCATTGAGGGTCTGTGCCACACAGAGAATGCTCTCCTCCTTCGCATCCAGGTTAACAGCACCGTTGGCAGAAGGGGATATGCTGCAGATTCTACTTATGGCCATGGCATTGATTTGATCATTGCATTTATTGAACAGCTGTACAGTAGAAAAAAAAGTCTAGGGGTCCATGTGTCAGATCCATAGCAAAAATGCCACCACTATGCCGACAGCATCCTCCTCACTTAACCCCAACACGTAAGTGCCAGAAGAGACCAAGTCACTGTGGCTGATTCAGTACGATGCCCTGACGGCGGGTGTATCATCTTTTCTGACTAGCCCCCTGCTACGTAGCCCTATGAGCTCAGGGACAGCCACAGCCAGGGGGCGGGCTCTCTTATTTACTTAGGAATAAGGCAACCATTTCAAGCTCATGTTGATAAACTCTTAACATTCCATCTAATATACACAACTTCCTGCCCTACTGTCTGAACTCAGATCTAGAGAGGTTTTTTAGACCAGACTATAATCGTGTCGTCTGACCTAGTGGATAAACTGAGTTCCTATCCAAAAGATATGCTCTTAGGGTCTTTCACATCCAATGTAGCACTGAAAGAGAGTCCTATATTACAGCACATGTGCGCACATAAACTAGGGTGACCAGACGGAAAGTGGGAAAAATTGGGATGGGGGTGGCGGGTAAGAGGAGCCTATTTAAAAAAAAAAGACCCCAAAAATAGGACTGTCCATATAAAATCGGGCATCTGGTCACCCCAACATAAACATTATATTACAGTAAACGTGACTTAGTGCTGAAATACTGCAGGATATTGGGACCTGAAAGAACCCTTAAGACAAAATGGAGACAGAAAGAGACCAAAATAGAAACAGAGAGGCAACACTTTCATTTTTAGATATCCCAGTGAGATAGATGGAGATGAAAGACTACTATTTTTCTAAGAGTTTGGCTCAGCAAGCATCTAGTATTCTGCTTCCCAATGGCATTCCTGTTATCTCATAGGCACCATTTTCAGGGTTGCAGTCAGAAGTGGTTTCCCATGTTTACTTTCCTATTTGTTTCAAATCTATGATTTTCCCTTTTTCTCCCCCAATTTTCTCCAGAGGTACAAAACAAAACAAAACAAACAAACAAAAAAACCACCCACAAATGCGTGCCTGCTTCCATCCCATGGAGCTGAGCTTTAGCCTGGTAGATTTGGGAAGCTCTGCAGGCGTGGAAGGCAATGGGCCCTCGACCTGCCCAACTGCAGTCTGACCCTGTGTATTAACCAGCTGAATAAACAGTGAGGCTTGGATAACCAGGGGACAGCAAACCACTATTTTGATGTGTTCTGACTAGGGATGAGTGAAATGGAGGTTGAGTTCAGCTAAGCACCCAAACTGTCACTATTTTTTCCCCAAAACCCATAGGAATGCAAAAATGCAGCTGGAAAATCTTACAACAGGCTTCCTCATATGGATGTCTGATCTTTGCTTCTTCTCAGCAGGCCACTAACGCTGGAAATGTGTCATTTGGATAGCATCCCTAGGATCTGGCTCTGGCTGGTACCCAGAAGTGCAGAGACACAACAAAAATAAAAAAGAAATCATCTCAGCACATGCAGATGTTAAACACCCTGGAAGTTTGGGGAAGTGTAGAGCTGGGATTCTGGTTTCTCTCCATCTCCAGTTCTTATTTCATTAGAATTGTTTTGTTCTTCCCTAGCTCTGACCAAGCAGAGATAACTCTCATAGCAGTGGGTCTTACTCACAAGAGGTTTCTGACACCTCAGAGCGCTTTGAATTTTACCTTTTCATGTTCTCAATGATAATGTACCCATACTGCAAGGCAACAGAAACAGCAGGAACCACAGTCCTCGATTCCCAAATGCCAACATCATCCTCATGTAAATGAACACAGGAGCACTCTACTGCTGCACACATCCTGAACTTCTAGCTGTGCCTATGCACAAAACCGCAGAGTCTATTTCCATGATTACTTCAGTCTAGGGTGACCAGACAGCAAATGTGAAAAATCAGGATGGAGGTGTGGGGGTAGTAGGAGCCCATATAAGAAAAACACCCAAAAAATCAGGATTGTCCCTATAAAAATCGGGACATCTGGTCACCCTACTTCAATCAGATGCTTACAACAGGATTATTCCTTTTTCCAGTGGATCATGACCAAATAATAATAATAAAAAAAAATAATCAAAAGGAACACTGCAAAAGTTGATAAGAAAAAATCAGTTTGAATTTTGGGCCAATTACCCATTTCCTGGTTTCATATAAATCTTTTCATGTCTTTCAAAACAAAAGCTTCAGGACGCCACCTTTATTTTCCTTAGTAAATAAGTAAATAAAAACCAGGAGCTCAGCTTTTGCACACAAACCTCTGCTATTGTGCTGATGAGCATGCTAAAGGACCTAAATAGTCAGACAGGTCTAACAGGCTAGTGTGCTCAATCAGCACTCATAATAATTAGTAGCAGTAATGTTACTTAGCTTTTAAATAGGCATTTTTATCCATCAGTTTTGAACCAAAAGAAGCAAAATGTCATTACTTTGGTGGTCAAAAAATTTCCACTGAAATGATTTTTAAAAACTGGATTTCTGACTGAATACTTTTAGAGATTGGCATCTGTTTTCTACAAAAAATCTAATTTTTTTGTCAAAAAAACCAAACACCAAATAGCCAAAACAATATTATCTTTTTTTGGTATTTATACCACCACAATGCTTAATATAGTTCAGGTTCCTTGTATCCTCATTCTCTTCTATCATCTGGGTTCCCTAGCTGGACTACATCTCCTATGAGGGCACTGCAGTAGTTCAGCAAGATAGGAGATCATAGTGCATTATGGGAGATAGTATGGCAAGGGAGCCTGGCCCAGCAAGCAGACTGGCAGCATGAGTCACCCATAAAGCTCCCACGAGACACTTCTGAATCATTTTTTTGGTTTTCAGACAGAAGTTCTCAGGTAAAATTTTGAAGTTCTTTTATATTTTTTCTTCTTCTTCTTCTTTTCTTTGGGGGTGGGAGAGGGGTGAAAAGTCAAAGTTTTCCGTGAAAAATAAAAAGTTCACATTTTCTGATCGTTACCCCTGTTCACTCATGGGGAACTGAAGCACAAGGAGGTGTGGGGGTGTCTGTGTGAATGCATGTGAAATGACCTTCTCATGGTTGTATGCTATTGGAGTCAGGGTCAGGAAGAATGTTCAAGTGTCCTGACTCCCACTGCAATGTTGTATAACATGTAATCCCACAACAGTCCAATGTGCACACTTCCAGCACTCGAGCTCTGGGAACTAAAGCCTGGTTTATAATTAAGTTTTTCCACTTAACTCCTTCGGCATTAAGGAGCGTGATTCTTTGCAGACATAGCTATGTGGGTAAAAATCCTAGCATAGATGCAGTTACACCATTAGAGATACTGCTATGTGGTAACTGCTAACAAATCATCACTGTTATGGAGGGTTACCTCTGTGTGAAGGTGCAGAACTGCTGGTGGTGGTACCCCATGGAGGGGAGAAACAGAACTGCTGTGCCGGTAGAATCTAAT
This sequence comes from Sternotherus odoratus, assembly GCA_032164245.1. Taxonomy (NCBI): domain Eukaryota; kingdom Metazoa; phylum Chordata; order Testudines; family Kinosternidae; genus Sternotherus; species Sternotherus odoratus. Next base: position 123,667,619 of record JAVMKO010000003.1, read on the forward strand.
AATTCCATTGCCCTACTATACAAACCTGGGGCTTTGGCCTTCATTTCCCCTATCAGTAAAATAGCTTTTAAACATCCCAGGCTGCATATGAAGTGCTCCCAAGTACATCAGAGCTGTTGCTTTTGCCTATAGTCTTTGCATGATTATGATCACTCTTACGTGACAGTAAAGCAGAAGCAATTCTAATGAAGTCATTGGAGTTGCACTGGAAAAATCCAGTGCAAGAGGCAACAAAACCAGGTCCCAGCTGGTATGCAACTTGCAGATTTGTTAAATGCTTCAGGGAATCCCTTCAGCGTAAAAGAATACTGTATCAAACTAAATTCTATTCCATTCTGTAATTTAGTCTAATGAATATTCTACTTTCCAAAGCCAGGGACGTTTTTTTTTGTGACACATCAGGCAGAATGTGGCATATTATTTTCAAGAGTTAAAACAGACCCAACATTTAACAGTGGTTTAGCTCCCAAAACTCTGATGCTCTACACCAGTGGTTCTCAACCAGGGGCACACCACTGGGGGTAGGCAGAGGTCTTCCGGGGGGAATGTCAACTCATCTAGAGATTTGCCTCGTTTTACAGCAGGCTACCAAAAAAGCACTAGCAAAGTCAGTACAAACTAAAAGATATCATACAATGACTTGTTTACACTGCTCTATATACTGTACACGGAAATGCAAGTACAATATTTGTGCTGTGACACTTCTGGATGGCTATGTCTTATTTTGAAAACAAGTCATTTTTAAGTGTAGTTTTTAAACAGAGGTGAGACTTAGGGGTACGCAAGACAAATCAGACTCCTGAAAGGAATACAGTAGTGTGGAAAGATTAAGAGCCACTGCTCCACGGAACATAAGACCATGTTGGTGCTGTTATATGGCCACTGAGAACTAAGCACTAATATAACCAACTCCAAGACTCCACTTTTATGAGTATTTATTGTCTTAGGGTAAAATTTCAAATCCAGATTTCCAGTTTTGAGTCCTATACTATGCCCAATAAATGTGACACATTTGCAGCGGTGGTAGAAATATATAATTGGAGTGCTAAGGAGCTCCAGACACCAACCATTGATTTACCTGGCTTACCTGCTTGCCGAGTTTGGCAAGACAAGCATGAATACGGTGGGCAGCAAGGAGTAGGATGAGGAATTTGTTTTAAATCAAGTAATGTAGAACCTGCCAGCAGAGCACTGCAGTAAAACCAGAGAATTTATATTTCTAATGGCTCCCGCGGCCCATCTTTCTTTGCTGGTGGGATGTATTTACTAGCCTCTGTTATGTAGTTCAGGTTCAAAAACATTCCACAAAGGCGTGTTTTAGCTGATAAATCTCTTCTAGGAAGGCAAAACATCTTTCACTGAGTAATTTAAAATACATTAGCAGAGCTATTTGTTGCTTGCTCAAGACACTGAGCGAGGGCTGGGGTGGTTCTCCCTCCCCCATATTTTCTGCAGCAACATGCTCTTTGCTCATCTGGGGAATGTTATATTTACTCCCAGTACCTTTCACTGGGAAATATAGGAGTTTCTCCTACAAACAGAAGCACCCACGTAATACCATAAAAGCCTATCACGTGGGATTTATGACTCACCTGAAAAAAGTGCCGGTGGGATTCTCATGGGGATCTGTTTTCTCCAAAGACTTTTGGCCCAGATATTAGACTATAGAAATTTAAACCTTGGATAAAGTGTTCAGTTTATGTAACCTTAACTGGACTGAGTCCCCAAGGCTTCTGAGGTTTGCCTAATACTAAATGTGTAACAAAATGAACAATCCCTTCCATACAGTATTCATTCACTAAGGAGCTTGTTATGGCTGGAATTCAGCCCCTTAAATCACCCAGACTTGTTATTTATTTCTACTGTGGTAGTCACTAAGGACCCCAGTCAGGGATCAAGGCCCTGCTGCACTAGGTAGAGCTGTGTGAATAACTGATTGTGTAATTTGCAAACCTAACGTAAAGGCAGAACCTAGCAAAAACTGTAGGCCAAGGGGGACTCAATAGAAGTTATACAAAACCAAACATCCTTGAAAGGCAGATGTAAAGCAGTAACATCATATTATAGTGGCAAAAATATCAAGAAAGTAGAATAGTTCATCTACCGGGGCAGCACCACATTGGCCAACAGAGGCCTCAAAGGAGGAAGTGACATCAAAGATGGAACAAGCATACACAATGGTTTACTAAAACAATGTATGTAAATCAAACATATGTAACAAAGAACAAAGCAGAGAATTTTCATCTCAAACCGGTGCTAGCATACAGCAGCAAGAATGGGAGAGCTACCAAACCTTTTTGACAAAAAAAGGAGACACCTTCAAAAAATAAAGTGCCTTTAAAAGATTCTGGGCATTGGTCGGAAAGATTCCCTTTCCAACGAAGAGATGCATGAAACTACCAATCAGCAGCTCATTTCCACCAGAATTGGAAAGTATATATTTGGGCAGGTACTTCACAGGCCAACACAGACTTCCATATGAAGCTATTAAGAGGAAACCAACTGGTGTGAGGAAATGAGGTTGCCCAAAAGAAATGTTCAGAAGAACTCTTAGCAGAAAGGACAGGATAGTCAATCTCGACACCATAAAGAAGATGGAAGGTGCAGCTAATGACAGAGGGCTGGAAGAGAGAAGCTTCTGCCCTGTGCACCAGCATTGACATGAGAAGTATGTAATGGTATACCCTAACCATTCAAAAATCAAGAGATTGGCTTAAAATGCATGAGATTCGAAAAGATTGTAAACTTGTGGTTCTTCTCTTTGACTTCTGTTTTTTGAGACTTGTAGAGATCAAGTCTTCAAACTTCTCACTGTAACTATAAGGGCTTAGAAACTGTTTAATGATGATGAAAGCTGAAATTCTCACATGAGCCCATGACTCCAGGAACTGGAGCTTGAAATAAAATAATGAAAGTCATGAGAGTTGGCAACTCTGCGATTTGATTTATAGGGAACTCAACCACCTTCATAACTACAGGTCAAAAACTGTCCCAAAAATGAAAGTACTGCAGACAACATTAAAAAGTAAATGGTATGGACCACGTTTTGCTCAGAGTTGCACCGAACTTGGTCCATATACTTTTAGATCTGTGCATGTGCTGGATTGAGCAACAAAGGCATGAGAGAGAGAGGGAGAGACAGAGAGAGAGACAGAGACTGACTGGGGGGAGGGAGGGAAGGTAGGTGTTAATTTAAAGTGTTGAGAAAGAAACTGGCATTGGGTTGCTATCTGCATCAGTGCTGATCCATTGGACCAATCCTCCCTCTCCCGCAAGGTAACATGCCATAAAAGGATGGCCTCTGTGGGAGGAAGGGGGAGAAACTAGCATGGTTGAGAGAGAAGTCGGCATTGAGCAGTGTGTGAATAAAAGCCTAATAAACCCTACTCCCCCTTCAACAAAGCCACCGGTATTCATAAGAAACCATTCTCAGGAATGAAACAAAATACTACATTGTGCACGACCTTTTCCACACACAAAACATTCTCTCTCCATAGTTCTGAACATCAAGGGAAACCTATGATTAAGTGCATATGACCAATTATAAGGTGACTTTAAGGCTCTCTTTATTGGACAGAACATAAGCGTAAACCTTTGCAAACCCTGTGGCCAAACTAGATGATGGAAAAATGCATCAAACAGAGAAGGAATCTGTTCATGCTTAGTCATCTTCAGCACTGGCTATTTTTAGAACAAGAAGCGCAAAGCTGCCAAACTGAAAAGGAAAAATAAGCCTTCAGTGTGAATTGAACAGCATCCCGGTTTTGATTCATAGAGCTCTGATCCAAAGCAAGCTCTCATTTACATTCAGACCCCTTTAGACTGTCAAAATGGTGTAAAAGGGGGGGGGGAGATACAGTGTAAATGAGAATCAGTCCCATGTGTCTCAGTTTCTAAAGAGCCTGTAATCAGCCTAGTACATGGCACATACCCAATCAAGTGCAGCTATAAAGGAACAGTAAATATGGAAAAAAGTAGCATCTTCTAGAATACCTGAGCCAAGGAAACCCAATTTTGATAACCCAGCGCAGGATTCCTGTTGCATCTCTTTCCTCTCTGAGTAGGAGAGTATTACTGAAGATCTAAAATACACAACCCTAGTGTGGCCCTCGGGCCAAAAAGTTTGCCCCCCCTCCCCCGCCCTAGGGCCTGTCTATGCAGCCTAGCAATGCCCACTAGGGGGCTATGATTTCCAAAATGCATCAATGTGTTGCACACTAACTGGCCCATGTAGCCCCTGCTGGTGTGAATAAAGAAGTTAAATTTGCACCAGCAGGGTCCCTGCACATTGGAGCACTTTAGAAATCCCATCCTTCTATGCACATTGCTGCACCACATAGACAGGCCCTAACACTCACGTCACTCCATTCACTCTGATGAAGTCACACCAGCAGGACAGTGGAATGAGCCATGAGCTGACATCTGTGTGGGGTTGAGGGGAGTGAGTTTGCAACCCAGACATGGTTCTCAATGCATCACTCAGGTTCATTTCTATTTTCCCTGCAGCCACAACCTGTTTCCGAACTGACCCCTTTGAAGTTGGAAGCCCTGATTTTCCTCTCCCTTGCACCTTGATAGCATTTATACCTATGCAAAGTTAGTACAAAGCTAGTGTTACAGATCAGAATTGTGGTAATTTACACCCTGATTTACAGAGATATAAATATGACATGAGGAACAAGGTACTAGAGACCCAAAGCCTGAATTTGTGTATGTATGTGGCCAGAAGTCTATTAACTGGTAAATTACATGTTTCAGGAGGAAGCATTTATTTTGGGAAAGATATGCAAAGGCATTTCATCAGTCACTCACCTTTTCCCTTCACCAATCCAACACACAGAGCGCAAAACCACAATGAACTTTTACTAACCTCTGATGATGAAAAATTGAAGTAATCATATTTACCTGCATTTTAATAAGATCAGCCATACCCTACAGACGATTGTCTACTTATTAACAGCCAGTTCAATATATTTATTTTTTCATTTAGAAATAATGTGTATTTAAGCTTAGAAAATTTATGGGTTTTTTGCTTAATAATCAAATGCACCATTCTTGATGCCTAGTCATGGTCTTATAAAATTAGCAGTTACACTGCTCCTCTCCCATTACTACACTATATTATTTGTTGTGGCCCGAATCCTTATTCAAGTAATGCTTAGTGAAATCAACAGGAGGGGTACCTGAAGTGAGACCCCAGGGTAACAATTATTCCTTTTCATGAGTTATTCCTGTGGACGGGAGCAGAAGCTCCATCAGTTTCAACTCGGAGGGTTGTTAGAGTTCTCCCGGAGGGGGGGAAATGACTGACCTGCCTCCTGTGGAAGAGCCGAATGGTTTCCATCCCCCAGAGTCCTCAGCATGTCCACTAGCCTCTCTTTGCCTCGGGCCCTGATTCTGTTCTCACTTACACCAAATTACACAGTGGTGTGACTACCATGATTTCAAATGATTTACACTTTATTTAGACAGAACCAGGCCTTGAGTTCTTGCAACGAAGGTGCTGTAGAGGTGCACATTTTTATCCTTCTAATATTATACAAGGGAATGGGCATAGATACTTTCACACAGAGACAAAAGGAATTGGGACATTTCTGCCTTAGAAAGAACACTGCAGTGTGTTATATTCTATTTCAGGTGATGATTCCATCACATAAACCAACCACTATCCTAAAGCAGAGTTGGATCATAGATCAGCCACATTAGAGATGGAAATGACTTGATATAATAAGTCCATTTTTCTGCCAAGCAAAGAGACTCCCTTGACAGAGAATGTACCAATTTCTGCATTTGACTTTAGTCAAGCAAACCAGGTTAATAGTTTACAATAAAAAGGTATGATTTTCACAGATGCTGGCCACCCAAAGTTCCCACTGCATTAACTGAGAATTGGAGAGGACCAGCACTTCTGAAGATCAGACCCTAGGTGTGTGTACTCTCCCACAACACTCAAAAAATTATTCACTGCCTCTTGCTTGTAAAGAGATGTGCATATGATCTATTTTTAAAAGTAGTAAACACCTGAGAACGGAGCAAGTAGTATGTTTGGACACTGACTTCTGTAACTTTCAGCTGAAAGACAAGGAGAGAGGAATCTGAGAAAATACATGTAACATTTGGAAAAGGGGAAATCACAGACACCTCAAGCAAATCTGAGTGATCACAAGCTCCTGTCCTGCTCCCCTGAGAACTTTAGTAGATCCCAGGCCTGCAGGAGGTGGCTCTTCCCATAAAATACACCCCCACCCCACCCCAGATCACAGGAATACAGTAGCAGGGGAATTTGTAGGTTTAGACTGAAGAACACTGAGTGAACAGCAGACAGGAGGTGGGGGACTCAGGATTGGAATGGCAGTGTGTGTGTGTGTGTATGTGTATGTGGGGAGGGAAGGGGGTGGAGTGGGAATGAGCAAGGGAAAGGGGACTGTGGATCACAAATGAGGTGCATTGGCAGAACACTAGGGTGGGGGTATGCAGACAGGGGACAAGCAGAGCAGAAATACCAGGCAGTTCAGGACTGAAGTGCATTAGCTGTGTAGGGAGTCCAGGACTAGAGCAAGAGGGTCTGAGGTTCAGGATTAACATGCAACAACAGGACACTGAAGGTGAGTTTTCAGGGATAGCCATCACGGATGGAACAGCAGGGGCACTGCAGGTATGGACTGAGTTGCATGGGCAGAATAATCACAGGGAGGGAGGCAAGGTAAGTGGGCAGAGCTGAGTGTAGGCACAGCAAACCTTACACCCTCCTCCCCACATGCATGACTTAGGTTAGTATTCTTATTAGACCCACACTTTCACAACCAAACACTTTCATACCCAAAAAAGTCCCATTGCAGAAAAACCTCTTTGGCATTCTCTTTCCATGTTGCACCCTAATAACACTTTAAACTGATCATGCCTGGCTTTGTCTTTCCCTGGTGGCATCAAGCACAGTTAATGAGATGAAAACCTTAGAGCAAGACATGCACCACCTCACTACCCATGTCTGGAGGAGCATTTTAAGCTTGATCAGCAGCACACACCAACTTTGAAAGTCCCCCCCACCCACCCCTTATTGGTGCAAAACTCACCCAGCTGTTCCTGCCAGAGAACTCCTTGCAGTTGCTATTGAGGATTTCAGCTAATTTTCTTCAAGCAGAAGGTGACCTGATCCTTTAATCCGACTGACTTTCCAATATGACAAGTCAAATCAGAAGAGCTCATCCAAAGAAAGTTTGCTGTGAAGCTGTCAGTTGAACTTCAGAAGCTTCCTCCTCCTGTACTCCCCAAAAAACAACTCCTCCTCACATTTGAACTGCAACGTTCATTCCAAAGGATTTTTAAATGCATCACACACTATGGGCTATAATTGGGGCTGCAGGAGCTGCAGCCCAGGGCATGCCCGGGCAGTTCCTGGAGCCATTCTGTCTTCCAACTGTTGGAGCAGGCAAAGTGCTTCTGGGTGCACCTGGGGAAACATGTGGATGAGCATCTCACTCCTCCTTCCAGGAAGTGCAGTGTGCACCCCCCTGCTCTCCTGATGTGCCAGTCAGCGGCCAGTAAGGGGAGGCTATGGCTATACAACCATAGTGTCCAGGCACGCTTCCTTTGGGGAGTGAAGTCACCAGCAGTTCTGTGACAGAGCTAGAAGAGGGGCCTAAATCAACGAAGGCAGAATTTCAGAAACCCGTCAGTAGAGACACAGCCAAGGTGAGTCAGTCAGAGATGGGCCGGGAGTCACCATCCTCTGCTCTAACCACTAGGTCACAAAGCTCCAGAGAGCCATTTCATGTAGGGGCAAATCTCTCCCACTACTCTGTGGACCTCAAGGCTCAAGGAGCAGTATTCCTCAAGTAACAAGCAGCAGTATTCCTCTAATGATGTGGCTATGAACTCTAAAATCCAGTGCAGAGAAGCAGCTATTAAAATTCTGCTGCATGATGGAGGTAGAAAGACAGTATTCTGCACTGATGAGTAGTCAGCCCAGGGATGGCAGCAGCCGATGGAAAAAGAGAGATTTAAAAAGGGGAAAAAATGGGGATTTTATTTCCCAGCAATAAACTCTCTGACCTCTTTGAAATGAAATAGTCTCAGAGCCGACAACCTGTTAACTAAGCAAGTTGCTACTATTTGGACAGATAAAAGATGATAAAAATGGTTCTGATTACACTCAAAACAGCCTGGAATGTTAATTAGTTTTCATTTCTGTCCAGTGGAGACAAAACTAAAATAAAGTGTTTTATTCCATGAGCTACTGCTAATATAAAATCCTGCTGAAGAGGCTCTCACTGCTACAGCAACTGAAAGACGCCCAGACCCCAATTTAAGCTCTTCACAGATGAGTGGCACCTGTTACTCACCAATGGACTAGATGATTGAATAAACAAAACCCCTGGGTTTGAATAATAGGAGAACGACACTGCCTCAAACTGTTCTGCAGGACGAAGGGACCTTTCCCTTAATGAAAGCATGAGCTAGTTTCCCCAGGCTCCACACAGCAAAAGTATAATGACATTAAGAACATAAGAATGGCCATACTGGGTCCATCTAGTCCAGTATCCTGTCTTCCAACAGTAGCCAATGCCAGGTTCCCAAGAGGGAATGAACAGAAGAGATAATCATCAAGTGATCCATCTCCTGTTGCCTATTCTCAGCTTCTTGGAAACAGGGGTTAGGGACACCATCCCTGCCAATCCTGGATAATAGCCTTTGATTGACCCATCCTCCATGACTTTATCTAGTTCTTTTCTGAACCCTGTTATAGTTTCGGCCTTCACAACATCCTCTGCCAAAGAGTTTCACAGGTTGACTGTGCGTTTTGTGAAGAAATACTGTTTGTTTTAAACCAGATGCCTATTAATTTCAAATATAAATGTGGTGACCCCTAGTTCATGTGTTATGAGGAGTAAATAACACTTCCTTATTTACTTTCTCCACCCCAGTCATGATTTGAGAGACCTCTATTATATCCCACCTTAGTTGTCTCTTTTCCAAGCTGAAAAGTCCCAATTTTATTACTCTCCCCTCATATGGAAGCCGTTCCATACCCCTAATCATTATTGTTGCCCTTTTCTCAACCTTTTCCAATAGATCTTTCTGAGATGGGATGACCACATCTACACACAGTATTCAAGATGTAGGTATATCATGGATTTAAATAGAGGCAATATATTTTGTCTTATTATCTATCCCTTCCTTAATGGATTCTCAACATTCCGTTCGCTTTTTTGATTGCTACTGCACATTGAGTAGATGTTTACAGAAAACTATCCACAATGACTCCAAGATCTTTTTCTCGGGTGGTAACAGCTAATTTAGACCCCATCATTTTATATTTGCAGTGGAGATTATGTTTTCCAATCTGCATTACTTTGCATTTATCAGCATTGCATTTAAGCTGCCATTTTGTTGCTCTTCACAGTCTGCTTGGGACTTAACTAGCTTGAGTAGTTTTGTATCATCTGCAAATTTTCCCACCTCACTGTTTACCCCTATTTCCAGATAATTTATGAATATTTTCAATAGGACTGGGTCCAGTGCAGACCCCTGGGGGACACCACTATTTACTCTCTCCATTCTGACCATTTATTCCTACCCAATCTTTTAACCAGTTACCAGTCGATGAGAGGACCTTCCCTCTTATCCCATGACCACTTACTTTGCTTAACAGCCTTTGGTGAGGGACCCTGTCAAAGCCTTTTTGAAAATGTAAGTACACTATATCCACTGCACCCCCCTGGTCCATATGCTTATTGATCCCCTCAAGAAAAAACCCTCCCTGACTACATCAGGACAATGGGCACAATGGTCGCTGATCAGCCTGTAGATTTCAGATTCAAGCATGTTACTAAGAGGTGAAAGTCTCAGCACCACATTAATATGGCCCTCAGCAATCCAGTGGCCTGTTTAAGTGGTTAAAGAGAGATCCTCTTACTAGATCCACACAGGCATCGAGGCAGATTTACTCAGTAGGTGCACCAGTGACTGCAGCATGAGAACTGCAGAGGGATTCTAACCCCAGAAGAACAAGGTAGAAAGGTTGCCCTTGCCTGTGAATTGCACTCATGGCTCACAGCACACAGTCAGAGTTGGACACCCACTTTGCTGCTCGGATGCTCTGGGCCACTCCCATAGCTGCACAGGTGATTGGGGTGCTGGAACTAGGGGTGCAGCAGTACCCCCTGGCTTGAAGTAGTTTCCATCATATACAGGGTTTAGAGTTTTGTTCAATGGTTTTTCGCACCCCCCACTATACAAATTGTTCCAGCGCCGCCGCAGGTGGTTGATAACATACCTTACCGTTTGCTCCAGAGAGCCATTTCATGTAGAGGCAAATCTCTCCCACTACTCTGTGGACCTCAAGGCTCCCCAGACTCTAGTCTGAGGACTGCACTGTTTCAGTGTGGATGTGAGGGGCAGGATTTGTGGACCCCTTACGAAGGCAGTGTCCCTTCTGCATCCCATGCAGTGTGGTTTGGGGGTGAGGCCTGGGCAAGGATAACAGAGCTGATTCTACATGTATCTGGTGGCCATTACCCATTGTAGAACAGGGATAAAAGAGCTACAGGAGCAGCTCTGCTGTCACTCCACAGCCTGGAGGAGGGGAAAGGGCAAGGATTCTTTCCCCCACATTGCCGCAGAGAACTCCATGAAAAGTGCAGCTACTAAGAGTTCACTGGAGTCCAAGGAGTCTCTACTGCCTTTTGGTTTTGTAGAGTGGCGTTCATGTGTCATCAAAGCTCTAGATACAGTGATGAATCAGACTGGCACCAGGAGAACTTGGTTGGCAAATGCAGCAGCCAGTCGGTACTCAGAAAAGCTCTCACAGCCTCAGGCACTAATCAGCCATTTTACTGAGAAAGGGAACTGCTGCCAGAAACTTGGGGTTATCCTCAGCTCTTTACAAAGAGTGTCAGCTTCCACCTAGTCAGGTCGCAGTGAAAGACAGAGGGGTCCTTGGTGTAATGCCTCAGTTGAAGAATGCTAGCACTCTGCCATTGCAGTACCCCATACTGCTTGCAGCACGGCATTAGCTAGGGCAGGAGTAGGCAAACTTTTTGTCCCGAGGGCCACATTGGAGTTGCAAAACTGTATGGAGGTCCGGGTAGGGAAGGCTGTGCCTCCCCAAACAGCCGGGACCCCCGCCCTCTATCTGACCCCCACAGACTTCCTGCCCCTTGACTAATCCTCTCAGAATCCCTGACTCATCCAACGCCCTCTCCCCCACTCCTTGTCCCCTGACTGCCCCTCCTGAGACCCCATGCCCTAACCACCACCACCCAGGCGCCTCTCCTCTATCCAACCCCCCTTCTCTCTGTCCCAAGTGCCCCAAACCCTATCCACACCACCGTCCCCAGACATGCCCCCCCGGGACTCCCATGTTCCCCATCCCGCAACTGCCCCCCAGCCAGAACCTCCGCCCCATCCAACCGCCCCCTACTCCCTGTCCCATGACTGCACCCCTGGAACTCCCTGCTCTTTATCCAGCCCCCCAACCCTTGCCCCAGATCGGCACAAGGCATTTTGTTGCCCTAGGCAGTAATTATTTTTCTGCCTGATGCAGCAAGTGCAAGCGGGGGCGCCTGTGGCCGAAAAGCAGTGTCCTAGTGTCCGCCGAGTTGCTGCCGATAGGGAGTCAGCTTGTAGAGCTGCCACCAAATTGTCGGCATTAATTTGGTGGGAGCTCAACAAGCCGCATTGATTTTGGCAGCAATTCTTCGGCCGACCACCCGTTGAGCTGTCCCCGAATTGCCACCAAGGGGGGCAAAAAGCCGCCCTCCAAATTCTGGCACCCTAGAAGACTGCATAGGTTGCCTAATGGGTAGCGTCGGCCCTGCCCTTACCGTGCCACTCAGAACAGCATGTCTGGCAGCCGCACTGCCTGGCCAAAGCCAGACACTACCACGCTGCCCTGCAGAAGCGTGTGGTGAGCTGAGGCTGTGGGGGGACAGAAGCTCCACGGCCAGAAGCTCAGGGGCTGGGGAGGATGGTCCAGTGGGTCGGATGTGGCCTGTGGGCCTTAGTTTGCCCACCTTTGAGCTAGGAGCTGCTGCCTTATGTCCTGCCAAGAGGAAGATTCTGGAACTCCCCATGGCTAAGGGGCTTAGACACAAAAGTGTTATGATTCCATACAGGCATACAAATCACACCAGTGCCTACTGTAGTAATAGTAGTATTGAGAAGCATAGTCCTATCTGCAGGTGGGCCACATTGAAATGTACAGACATGCTCACCAGTCCACCTGTGCTCAGCCAGGAGTGATATAATGCAGACACTCAAAGCAAAACAACCCCATTAAAAAAAAAAAGAGCACATCTATCTGTTAAATCACAATAAGAGCCCTTGTATCTGAAAAGTCTGTGTGGTGTTTGCTTTAGTTATTGGCAAAATGGTTCTTCAAAACAAAAGCAAAGTGGCACAAATTTTTTAAGTGGTGTTTCTTCCCATATAGACACACAGCAGCCAAAATGTATTACCCCAATATGGTGCCTCCACTTCTGAAAAAGGAGCATCTTCATGCAAAATTAGAGTACATTGTGGGTTTTAAAACAGTGAAAATAATTGTCACCCTGTCAGGCCCCTCATCCAGTTTTCTCATCGGAAAAGGAGAAGAGTCAGAGACTCCATTCAATCCGTTAGTAAGTTTGCTCTACCTAATCAACCTTGGGAATGCTCAGTTACCAACAGACTAGGTCCTGACAACTAGATTTTAAAAAGTGATCCAATGCTGTTAACAATGAACAAACGTTCATGTCCCCAAAGCTACCCCCTGTCTCCCAAGTGGCACCCTCATTATCATCACTGCAGAAAGGCCAAGCAATGAAGGCTAAATGAACTCCTCCCTCATCCAGGGGAATATCCCCTCCAGGTCAGGATTGTGGTTCTACTGATCCACTTAGTCTCCATCTCAGTCAACCCTACAACACTCAACAGTGCTGACTCGATTTTTAGACAGACAGACAGAATGGCCAGGCTCTTCCTGCACACTGTATTGAGGAGGGGAAGAAACAAGAGAACACACCAGAAACACAGGTCAGGGTAACCAACGATTCCATGTTCTGCAAGGGTACCTCTTCGGGTATTGGAGCCACTCAAATTTGCTTTGCTGTTTGTTTTTTTCAGCCAAACCACTCATGAGCTGACCCTCTTGTCCCATAAACACACATCTTGTATTCAAGTAATTTACAGTGACAGATAACCCTCAAAACATTCAGAAACAGTCTGAAACCCAAAGGCGTTTAGCCAAAGTTTTCAAGGTCTCCCTCCTAGCACCTTCTCCCAAGTTGTGCATGAAACTTCTACCCTCAATTCCTTTTCTTCCCCATCCCCACCCCACCTCCAAACTTTCATTTTCTTGATGCCCTTTTCCCTTTCTCTGGGTGAAATTCACTTCTTTAAGACTTCAATAGGACTTAAGCAGTTCACAGGCCTAACATGGTGTGACAACTAGGGTCCAAACACTCAAGGGGGAGAACAGAAGTTTTAAACCCCCTAAAATGAGCAGTTGGACTGCAACTGATTGCATACTGTATTATCATACTATAAAATTATATTGAGTAAGGTCTTTTATGAAAGCTTGTAATGTTCTGAAGTTGATGGTCATATGTTTAGAGACTGTGGTCATCTATCTACAAACTGATGTATACAGAAAACTGTTTTTATAATCAGTAATACAACTACAACTCATAGCAGGGAAGAGTACCTCCCAAAACAGAGGTTTACATGAAACCAGCTCCAGACGGCTCGGCAATGGATGGTTAAGGAAAAGAAAACGATGGGCCATTAGAATTAATAAGAAGACATTGAGAATTCCGGTCTATCAAATCAAGAGGGAATTTCCCAAGTCTGAATAATCATGAGTTCTCATGAGTAAGGGGGAGGAAAAAGTCTTTTTTAAAAAATCAGGGTTGGGACTGAGAACTTGAGAGTCTTGAGACGGGAGGCCATCTGTGAATGCTGGATCGCCCTCGATAGCTAGCTGATGCACTGAGAAACTATTGCAAGGCAAAAGGTGACTTGTAGTAGAAAAGGGATTTTATTGAATACAGAAGTGTAATGCCTTATGTTGCATCTTCATGTTTTTCTCCTGTGCAACTTGTTTAGGTTAGCCCACCCTCGCTATTTCATCTTTGAATCCGTGGTGTTTCTCTTAAATAAACTTTGGTTCATTTTTTTGTCCCAAGCAGATCTCTGTTCTGCAAACTGTGTGGAGTGGAGGGGTGAAAGTAAAATTGAACTCTTACTGTATGGGGGGACGGATCTGCCCCCCAGAAGGGGCAGGGCCTTGGGCAGAAGGGCGGGGCTAGGGGTCAGCATCCCCCAGCATCCATCCACGCTGCCTGGCCTGCACCGCTTGGGGCTCCAGCTGCCGCAGTAGGAGCAGTGGTGGCCAGAGCCCAGGCCCTTTTAAAATTGCCAGCCCAAGGCAGCTGCTCCTTTTGTCCAGGCCCCCATTGGTGGTGGCCCAGGGAGAGAGCGGGGGTGGGGAGGTCGAGAAGCAACAACATTTAAGCAGGGTCCTTTGTCGTGGCAGCATTTTAAAGTCAGCTGTAAGGGCCGGTACTGGCGGACACTTTTTTACCAATACACTGTAGTGGCCCGTACCATCTTACTTTCACCCCGGTGGAGTGTATGTACCAAAGGTAACTGATAACTGGTGGACTGTTTTCAGAACTACCAGGGTAACAAAGCAGAGGGGAACAGTCCAAATGTTTGGGAGTTAAGAGCTCAGGAGAGACAGGAGACTGGAAGGGCTATTGGTGTCCCCCTGTAACGAGTAATTAAGCTGGTGAGCACCAGGGTGAGACCTTATGTTTGTTTCTGTGCCAGCTCACATTATATGTGAGCCCTCTGCAAGGTGCTAATTTCATCCTCTGTTCTCAGCAACACTTTTGACTCCTCAGGGATATTTCAGTCCCCAACAAGTCCCCTGATGCTTAACTCAGTTCCTTCCCTCTGGCCCCATGTTCATCGCTTACCTATAGTGAGATCACATTGTGCGTGTGGCAGGGGTGGGGGGAAGAACGGGTTAAATAGCAGGAATGTCCTCTTTGTTGATTCGGAGATGCTAGGCAGAGTCCAACACTCATCTTCTGGAGCCTCCATATCTCAGACACTCTACCCGCTGTAAACACTTGTCTCCTCCCAACCTTCTGATCAGGAGAATAGGCGACAAACATTTTAGCTCAGATTGCCAGCTCTGCTGAGATCCAGGGATGATTTTCAGCAGAGGTAGGATGTCCATTGGAAGAGAAGTGGAGTATTTATCCAACCACTTTCAATCCATAATTGAAGGTTTGGGTTCACTTCCATGAGATTTAAGATGGTCAGGCCATTTTATCTCTTCCCTGAGCAAGTCTTTCCCTTTCCCATTCATTTATAATACAAAACTAACCTGCTGCATGGCTTATCAAGCTGAAGCAACATGTATCATTAGCAAACAGAGTGAGTAAGTTACCTTAGTCGAAAGAGACATTGATTGAACAATTTCTATGCTAGATCTCAGGCATTAAAGCTCTCAGAAAAACGTTACACACGTGTAAATGCAGGTTTTCTCTGCTTACAGAAAATTCTTTCAAGACTCTGGCTGATAGGAAACAGCATAACGTGTTGAATAGAGATGTTCTACCCTACAGCATGTGTATTACTTTAAAATGGCCATTGTCTGTGCATCCCCACTAAGTATTTTATTTTTTTTATAAATTTAATAAATACTTTTATAGCAACTTTTGTCAGTAGAGTCCAAGATGCTTTGCAGTCTTTAATATATCAGTCCTCACAACACCCATGTGATGCACTGCTATTGGCCCATTTTACAGATGGGAACTGTGACACAAAGAGGCTAAGTGATTTGCCAAAGGTCACTCATGAAGTCTGTGGCAGAGCACGCAATTGAAACCCCATCTCCGAACTCCTAGGAGCATGCCCTAACTGCGGGACCGTCCTTCCTCCCTTTACTAATGGAAGACAGACTGGCAGTCTGGGGTGTTATACCCTGATTAGGATTTCATTTACCCTGATGTACTTGACCATTGAACTTGAGTGGATGCTTTATTTATCCACAGAAAACAAGCAGTAATGCAAGCTTCCCATGCATCCTCCTGCCATCATCCTTCCATTCACCAAAAAGTTCTAGGTTGTAAGCATGTATATATACACCTGTCTCACAGAACTGGAAAGACCTTGAAAGGTCATCAAGTCCAGTCCCCTGCCTACACTAGCAGGACCAAGTACTATCTGTCCCCTGGCAGATTTTTTTGCCCCAGATCACTAAATGGCCCCCCCTCAAGGATTGAACTCACAACCCTGGGTTTAGCAGGCCAATGCTCAAACTGCTGAGCTATCCTTCCCCCACACAGTAAAGTTGTAAAGTTATGACATACAATGCACAGTAAAGTTATCACATACACTCACTATTAAGAGACTAGCCTTTCTTTCTTGTCCCTATCCACATAACATGGATCAGGGTGACAAAAGCTTTACACCCCACAGAAACGGAGAAAGGCAGAATCCACTACCTGTGGCAAAAAAGAATACAAATCCAAACACTCGTATCAAGTCTTACCTTGCATATCATACAGCGCTCCAATCCCACAATAAACGCAGTCACAAAAATTAAATAGGCCCAAGTCTCATCTAATCTATACGAGTTTTGCACTTCAATACGTTTAACCAGATTCACTCCTTACACCAGTCACGTGAGAAGAGAATAAGGCAATATAAACTAGAACATCCATTACAGGAACCAAACGCAGACTGCAAACAACTTCTTTAAATGCAGCCTCAAGTTATGATGCTGCCTGCAATGCAGAAGATAAGGATCAAATGTTCACAAATAGGAGGCAGGAAGAAGAGTAGTTACACGTGGTTAAGTTCTGGCCAGTGGCCAATCCAATTTGCCATGCCAGGCTAATATACTATGGGTCACATCCGAGACTCCTTTCCCCCCAGGGAATCAACGGTTATACCACCAGTTTGTTGCTAGAGCCAGGTTTCGGGTGAGGAAGATGTTAGAGGTGAAAATGAATATATTCATCTCCTTTTCTTGGGAAACCTTTTCCCTTCCTTCTCAGTCAGTGAGCATACAGTGCTGTGGGGAGATAGAAAGCTACTCTTATTCTGTTGACTCTGCTCTTTTGGGGGGGGTATCACTGCAGTGGCTCAGAGGCAGGCAATGGAGATTGGATGGTTGCCAGCACATTTATTTAAATCTGTACAGTTCCTCCCCCTAACCCCAAAGGGGAAGTTGAAACACTTTTCCTTTCATAATGAGCCAGTCACTTGCAACTCCAGGTTTCTTGTTGTTCACAAATAGCACAGAAACATAAAACACTAACGTCAGAGGGCGAGTCTATACTGCTGTGCTGCACCGATGCTGCTGTGCCGCAGTTGTAGACACACTATGTCCAGGGGAGAGTGCTCTCCCAATTGTATAATTACTCCACCTCAGCGAGAGGTGAAGCGATTTCAGCAGGAGTGCGGTGTGGACACTGCTTTAAGTAGATATAGCATTCGTCTCTCAGGGGTGCGGCTTTTCACACCCCTGAGCAACATAAATTACATTGACTTAAGCCATAATGTAGACAAGCCCTTAGGTAAACTAGACCCATGGCTCTTACACTACTGGATAGTATACATGAAAGGTTATGTATGGGTACACAGACCTGCCACTCAACTGCATGTACCTTAGCCAAGTTTCAGTACTGTATTGACTTCCAGGGGAGAGAGGGCAGTAAATAAGCTATTAGCTCCCCATTTATCAGGCCAGACGACGTCATAATTTCAGTGTTTCTAATACTGCATTAAGTCACTGAACCCTTTTAGGGGAGGGAGGGAGGGAGGGAGAGAGGGAGAGAGAGAGAGAGAGAGAGAGAGAATGACAGGCATGGAGTGAAACGTATGGCAAACCTCATGCAGATAATACTAATATTGTACATTCATAATAATACCTTACAATACTTCAAGATGAAAGGCAAGGTACTTTGAACAGCTTTATACATCCTCTAATCCACTACTGGTGAGATAGATTAGATACTGGAATAAATCAATTAATATGTGTATGTGTCACCACTACCCTCTGCTGGATGGAATCAAACCCACTAAAGCAGATTTCATAGGCATTATACTGCTAACAACTAATGGTGATTCTCCTTTAGCTCTGTTTTTTAGGCAGCAGGACCTAAGCATTTTCCTTGATGTTGCCCTAAAGCTCTGAGCCACCACAGCATTCAGTATGGTGACCACTATGGAATCCCATGTGATCACAGTTTTATTATAATATACATGTCATTTTCTATTCCCACATAAGAAAAGATGATGACTTTTGACATCTTTATTGGCTGCCCCTTTTTGCCACAATTATAAAAATGCTTTGGATTATAAACATTGTTTATCATCAAGTTCTAGAGATCCAGATGGCTCAAGGGATTAGAACCTTGACAGATTCAAGAATAGCAGCCATGTTAGTCTGTATCCGTAAAGAAAGGGAGGAATACTTGTAGCACCTTAGAGACTAACCAGTGTATTTCAGCATAAACGTTCGTGGGCTATAGCCCACTTCATCGGACGCATAGAATAGAACAGAAGTAAGATGCATTTATACACACAGAAAGAAGAAGAAAAAAGTTGTACATTAGCATACCAATTCTAAGAGGCTGTTAAATCTGGATGGGCCATTATCAGCAGGAGAAAAAAATACCTTTTGAAATGGATTTCTGTGTCAATGTCCCTCTGCTATGTACCTTGGCCAAACCGGCCAGTCTCTACGCAAAAGAATAAATGGACACAAATCTGACATCAGGAATCATAACATTCAAAAACCAGTAGGAGAACACTTCAATCTTCCTGGCCATTCCATTAAAGATTTGATGGTGTCAATTTTGAAACAGAAAAACTTCCAAAACAGACTCCAACGAGAAACTGAGGAACTGGAATTAATTTTCAAATTGGATAAAATTAACCAGGGGCTAAATAGGACTTGCAAAGGGTTCTCTCATTACACTAATTGATTGCATTTCCCAAGTTAATTTACCTTCAACACTTGCTATCTTGTGCAGACACAGAAATCCATTTCAAAAGGTATTTTTTCTCCTGCTGATAATGGCCCATCCAGATTTAACAGCCTCTTAGAATTGGTATGCTAATGTACAACTTTTTTTTCCCTTCTTCTTTCTGTGTGTATAAATGCATCTTACTTCTGTTCCATTCTATGCATCCGATGAAGTGGGCTATAGCCCACGAAAGCTTATGCTGAAATAAACTGGTTAGTCTCTAAGGTGCTACAAGTATTCCTCCCTTTCTTTAACCTTGACAGAGACTATCACTGGCCTGAAACTTTCCCAGATCAATAATTATCAGAGATTGCTGAACTCTATTCACTGGTCTAGGAGAAAAGAGTAGGTGGTTTCACTTCAGTATCTAGAAGACATGTATTCAGTGCACAAAAAGCACGATCACAAAAGTAGTGCAACACATCTGTGGCCTCAAACCTACTCAGACAGCATGAGCATCTGCTATACCCACACAGCTGGATCATAAAGAATAGCACACCTGACTCTGAAGAATTGGGGTTTCTGGGATAAAGGGAGGGAGACAAGGACTACCTGGGCAGTTCTGAACCTAGTCAGCCTCGGCAGTGGTGTGGCGTGCACACACATCCTACTGACAACGTGACGTTCACTTTAAGTGTCCATTATTTTGATTGTTTATCTGAATCCCTCGGGACTTCAACAGAGTTTGAGCCTTCATAGGAACAGGCCCTTTCTTCATGTAATCACCACACCACGAGACAAACGGGAGAGTTTTGTCCAGGGAACATGGCAATTCTACCTAAAAAAAGTGTTGACCCAAATCAGGAAGGCTCTCCCAGGCTACCCAACTCCCCATGCAGCCAGCTCCCTAGCTGGCCAGAAGATGGGCTGCCCAGCTCCCTGGACTGCTCGGATCAGCTGGCTGGATCCTTATTCTGATTTTTTATATATAAAAATCAAGCTTCTTTTTTGGTTCTTCCCAAATGAAAATTTTTCTAAAATTTCTGTTCCATGGAAAATTCCAGTGTGTGTCATTTTTGGTACAGTGAAACCTCGATTTAACGGACTAATTGGGGCGAGGGGGTGTCCGTTAAATCAGAAAGTCCGTTATTTAAGAAAGTAGGTTTTCTGAATGCATATGTTAAAAAATTGACTTTTGTGTATTTAAAATTAAGTACTGTATGTATGAAAAGTTTAATTTCACAGAAAAGTGTTCTGTATGTATTATTGCTTTGTACTCACCGTAGTTTTGAGACTGTAATAAACAAGTATGCGATCTAAATCAAAATAAACAAACATTTTTCTGAAAACACACTTTACTGTACTTATATTTAACTAAACAAATAAACAATGTTCTTAAAAACGAAGCAAAATTTAAATTTTATAAAAAAACAATTTTTTTTCCTATTTATTCGTCTTCGGATGATGATATATCCAGACACTCCCGTTGCGGCGTGACGTTAATGTTCGAAGTCGAGGTGCTTGCTTTAGGTAATCCTGCTTTGAAAAAACTATCAACTTTTGTTTGAACTTTTGAAGTCTGCTGTTTTTTTATAATTAACTCCCTAAAATTACGAAAATGGGTGTAATAAGGCTGAATTTCATTATCTGATGAATTGTCAATAAATGTTATTAGATCGTCGAGATGTGATCTAATCACTGATAACTTTATTTTTGGGTGTGTTGTTTCTTCTTCCTCATTATCTTCACTCCCATCCTCATCTTCCAAGGTCATTACCTCAGCTGCTATTTCACTTTCACTCATGATGTGATACCCAGGGTCACCTTCATCTTCTTCTAACCACTGTAAAACATCTTCCTCAGCTACTTCTTCTCCACCAATATTCTGTATTGTCCTACAGTAATCAGTAACCTCTAGCCCTTCTAAATCCAAGTCTGCATCTTCGTTGTCAAGCAAATTCTTCCAACCATTTTCCAATGTTTGCACTTTCACTTCTTTCCATGCTGCAGCAAAATTAAAAATTGCCGATTTTAAACTGTAGCTCTTTAAGTTTTGTAAGGTCCGCTGTCCTCTTGTATCTTCTTCATTATCATCATCCTGCAATACAACCATTACTTCCTCTAAAAACTTTTTGCGGTATATTCGTTTGGTTGCCAGAATTATCCCCTGGTCCATGGGCTGGATAAGTGATGTTGTATTTTTTGGCAAAAACATACATCTAAATTTGCCATCTTCTGAACATAAAATATTTTCGGATGGATGAGCAGGAGCGTTGTCTAAAAGCAATAAACATTTCACATCTTCCGGTGGTATTCCAAGCTCTTCGCCTTGAAATTTCCTGACTGCAGGTACAAAGTGTTCGAAAAACCAATCTTGGAAAATCTTTGAGGTGAACCAGGCCTTTGTAGAGTTATAGTATAAAACGGGCAGATGATCCATTATATTTTTTAAAACTCTAGGTTTACGAGATTTGCCAACTATTACAGGTGTCAGTCTATGCGATCCATCGGCGTTGGCACAAAGCAGCGCTGAGATCCTGTCTTTACTGATTTTTCTTCCAGGTGTCGATTTTTCATATTTGGAGGCTTGTGTGTTTTCAGGCAGAGAACGCCAGAACAAACCAGTTTCGTCAGCATTGTAAATCTGAGACCTTAATAGCATTTCGTTAGTTATACGTTCTATTAATTTTTGCCTAAATGGTTCAATATCTTCTGTTGGAGCACTTGAAGCTTCGCCGCAAATTCGCTTGTTCATAAGTCCGTGCCTTTTGCGAAAGCGCCAAAGCCATCCATCACTTGCTTTGAATGGTGTGTTCATATGATTTGCTAATTTAATTGCTGCAGATTTCAATTCAACTGCCCGAACTGGAACCCCACAAGAACGTTGTTGTACGTACCACTTCAACAATGCTTCTTCAACTGAAGTTTCACGTGCCAATTTCATATGTTTTCTGGGATTGGTGTTTTCACCATCACATAGTAACGTAAATTTTTTTATTTTGTCTTTGTTTTTTTTAATGTCCGATACAGTTTGCTTTTTTATGCCATATTGCTCACATATACGAGACACAGCCACTCCCGATTCCAACTTTTGTATGACTTCTAATTTTTGATTTAGCGTTAAATTAACTCTTTTCCGTTTCTCCATATTTTAAGGTTAGGGTTACACGGATGTGTTTACATACACAAATTTAAATTTATAGGGAATAGGTCCAGTACCTTGAGCAAACAAACACACAGGGCTGGGGCCTGGCTTACCGCAGCTCAGAACATCTACCAGCACGTGTTAAAAGTGCTGCAGAAAGTCACAGCCACAAAACTCGCGGGATGAGACCTAATCACATGCTCATCCAGCCTATCCCAAACTGGGGGCCCTGAGCTCCTGCTGTTATAAAAAAAGAGAGAGAAAAGAAAAAACCCCAAACAGAGCTGTCCGAGCAGCAGCCGGACCACCAAATGGTCAGGGCGGCAGCTCCGCAGCCCCCCCTCCTCCCACCACCACAGAGATGGGGGCCGCAGCCCGCAGCCGGCAACCAGCCCGCCCCCGGTTCAAACCCCGGCGGCCGCTGCGAGTGGGCTGAGAGCCCGCAGGGTCCCGGCTCCCGGGACCCTCAAAGGAGGGTGACTGCTGGCGGGGGCCGGGCGACAGCCCCCCCCCCCCCCGTTCAAACTGCGGCGGGTGCCGCGAGCGGGCTGACAGCCCGCAGGGTCCCGGCTCCCGGGACCCTCAAAGGAGGGTGACTGCTGGCGGGGGCCGGGTGCCACCCACCCCCCCCCTTCAAACCGCGGCGTGCGGGCTGACAGCATGGTGCCGGGGGCCGGGCAGCAGCCCGCCCCCTGGCTCAAACCCCGGTGGAACCCTCCACAAACAGATTTCGGATGCATCAGACTTTCTGAAAAAATTTGTCCGTTGCATCCGAAGTCCGTTAAATGGAGGTCCGTTAAATCGAGGTTTTACTGTACTTGCGTCTTAAGATACCATGAAACAGGTTCTTCTCTTGGTATGCCAGCTCCTGTCTTTTGGGTCTGATCTGCAAGCAGGATGTGGAGCAGCTTCGGGAAACTAGAGATCATGAAGGAAATACTTCTGAAATTTCTGAAGTTCCGAAAAGGCTCAATTCAGACATAGGCTCTAGCTCTGGATGTAGATTTGTATCAACTCTTATCCTATCAAAAGGCATCCCTCCATCCATTGCCTGATGGTAGTCACATCAAAGGGGGCAGGGACTGAATAAGTCAAACAGGCCAACCTACCCTCTTGCTCCCAGAGATGGTCGCTCCACATCAGACTGGGGACACGCTGAATGATAGTGTGTGAAAGCAGGACTATTGTGTACTGCTGCTGCTGGCAGTGCTCTACCTCCTTTCTGGCTAACCAGAAGGGTCCATTCTCTAGGTCTATCAATCCAGTACCTTTCTCAAGCTCTCAGATACTGGAGCTGGGCAAATGCATTGATTTTTTTTTGGTTCAGCCACCAAATCAAATAGTCAGGAAAAATAATATTTGGTTCAGTTCTGAAAATGATCTCCATTTGTCAGCCAGTCTATTTTGGTGCATACAAAATGAGTCATTCCAGTCAGGTTCAGCAAAGGAAGTATAAGTGTGTGTCCCCCACTTATCACCTGTAGCCCAGTGGTTAGGGTACCTGACAGAGTGGAAGACTCACATTTAAACCCCCATCCCGGAGCAGGGATTTCAGCTCATGTATTATTATGAATTCCCCCCTTCAGGTGAGCATCCTAACCACGAGGCCATAGGCTATGCTGGGGTGGGTTGGTCGGAGTCTCTCCACTTTGCATCAATACATAAATATTTACTGGACCAGAGAAAGAGAGAAGGACAGTTTTCTGAAGCTGGCCCTAAAGAACTTTTCCCTAGACTAAACAAATTGGGCCAAATCCATGAATAGTTTCAAGTGCATTTTAAGCAAATAAACTATTTGTCTGATTTTTCCCCCTAGCTTTAATATTTACCCTCCTTTGAGAAGCAGTTTGTGATCAACAGATGAAAGGTTCTACATAAGAGCTTTGGGTTTAATTTATAAATAATAAAGGAAAAATAAAATTAGTTTCATATTTATAGCAGGTGAAATTCAGCTCTGTGCAAAGGGGGAACTCGGGGTCGCTGTACAGATTAAACCCCATTTAAGCTCTCGTTTAAGAGTTTATATGGGACTGAAGTGGTGGATAAGCCTCATGTTGTTCCTTTGCACCAGAGTGAATTTCACGTACTGTGAGATGAGTCTAGATTGGGGTGAGGGAGGGGAGTCAAAAGCCCTAACTGGAACTCAGCCTCTTTTCCTAGACAACATCTAAATGGGCATCACTGCTGGCAAGAAAATTTGATGAGAAGAAAGAGTGGCCTTGATGGGAGAACTGAGACAGCATAAAGAAGATTTCATCCTGTTGACAAAAGGACAATTCAGAAAGACTACTTGTGGGAGGAGTTCACAGATTCATAGAATATCAGGGTTGGAAGAGACCTCTGGGAGGTCATCCAGTCCAATCCCCTGCTCAAAGCAGGACCAACACCAACTAAACCATCCCAGGCAAGGCTGTGTCAGCCCTGGCCTTAAAAACCTCTATAGATGGAGATTCTATCACCTCCCTAGGTAACCCATTCCAGTGCTTCACCACCCTCCCATTGAAATAGTGTTTCCTAATCTACAACCGAGACCTCGCCCACCCCTGCAACTTGAGACCATTGTTCCTTGTTCTGTCATCTGCCATCACTGAGAACAGCCTTGATCCATCCTCTTTGGAACCCCCCTTCATGTAGTTGAAAGCTGCTATCAAATCCTACCTCACTCTTCTCTTCTGTAGACTAAATAACCCCAGTTCCCTCAGCCTTTCCTCATAAATCACATGCCCCAGCTTCCTAATAAGTTTCATTGCTCTCCACTGGACTCGCTCCAATTTATCCACATCCCTTCTGTAGTGGGGGGACCAAAACTGGATGCAATACTCCAGATGTGGCCTCACCAATGCCAAACAGAGGGGAATAATCACGTCCCTCAATCTGCTGGCAATACTCCAACTAATACAGCCCAATATGCCGTTGGCCTTCTTGGCAACAAGAGCACACTGCAGACTCATATTCAGCTTCCCATCCACTGTAATCCCCAGTCCTTTTCTGCAAAACTGCAGAGTTGTTTGTAAATTACAGGGGATAGTTCAATACTTCTAACTGTGTTAGAGTCAGGCAATATTGTTCTTTCCTGTAAAGTGGTTGCTTTCCTACAGCTACTACTAATCATGAATCTGACAGCTTTCCTGGCCTCTCCTTGACTTTCTGACATGAATCTGTAGGGTTTTTTTAATCATTAGAAGGGGCATCATGTAATGATCCTGGCATTGAGAGCAGACTACAAACATTGCCACAAGGAATCATGTTTCTTGATGAATGAAGTGAAGACTAAAGAATACCAATGAGGACTGACCACAGATGGAGGAAAATCAAGCAAGTTTGCATGAGAAAAAGGAACCTGTATCCATTCTCTCTTGTTTAGGAGAAGATGACTTCATGCCTCCAGGTGGATAGGGACCAAAGTGGAGATCTCTTTTCACTTGAAACCTTCAGTAAAATAAACAAGATCCACTTTTAATAGCAGTAAACACTGAGTGATACAGAGGGAGGATGGGTGCATCACTGTTATTTTATATAGCATCTTTTGTAGTTGAAGTACCACCAACTACAGGGCTGCTTTGTGAAACAACAAATCAGGCCTCATAAGCCAAAGCGATTACATTTACAGTACAGTTTAATAGATTGCCAACCACTATAATCTGATATTCTTTTCCGCTACTTTGGTTTGCTCCTTAGCTATAAACCCTGGAAGGATCAATGTAAACATCATAAATGCAAGGAATTCCATGGAGATTTAATAAGATGGTGACAAGTTCAACAGGTGAATAAATACCAATTAATTACCAGGGGTGTATTTATTGAAATTAGAAATGCTGCAGCAGTTGGTGTCACTATTAGAATCCATTTGATAGCTAAGGAAACCAAAATCCATAGAATGTATTAATCAAAATGAAGAAAAACAGAATTCTGTATTAGACTATTAACAATAGGAATCACTCTCTATATACCCTCCAGAAGAGCCCAGGGAGGGGGGGAACCCAAAAACAAACCAACATGAAGAGATTCATAATAGTATGTTACAGTTAAACACACAGATATTCAGTTTACAGTAACAGAACCAGAAAATACCTAACATGCGAGGAGCTGGTCTTTAGGGTCATCAGAAAACTCCTTCATAGCATGGAGAGGAGTAGTGGGGGAGAGAGAGAATAAAAAATACAAACCAACCTGTCTGTTCATTGTGTCTGATGAACGTGTCCAAAAACAAAACAAAAAAAAACCCCACCACCACTGCCTGCTGGGGAAAAAAAAGGCATTAAACACAGGAGACCTTTAAACTGGCATACAGAAAAGCCAAGGAACTTAATCAAATAGGGAGGAGGTAGCGTCATATTACAGATGGATACAATATAAAATGGCAGCTGGCCTAGGGAGTGAATCAGTTAGGCACCAATCTATTTCTGGGTCTCAAACAGTAAAACAGTTTTAAGGACCAACTGTTTCGTGAGGTGGAGATGCGGGGGAGTGGTGGGGGGGAGGACGACTTAAGGGGAAAATGCATACGATCAGCCCACATGCTCCCAGTTGAAGTCAAATGGGACTATTTACTACTGACTTCAATTGGATCAGAATTAGGCTACTTTTGAAAGTCCCACTTTAAGGATCCTTTCTCAGGCGGTCAAATAGTCATTAGGAGCTCAGCTCCACAGATTAAGTACCAAAATAGAGGCTTGATTTTCAGAAGGACTTGGCTCCCAGTGTGACCCTCACAGCCAGATTTGCAAAAGATCTAAGCACCCAATATGCTGAGTTTATTTGAAAATCTGATTCTAAATCATTATCACGTATGGGTGCAATATTCGTAAGCATAAGCTTTCGTGGGCTAATACCCACTTCGTCGGATGCAAGCAGTGGAAGTATCCAGAGGCAGGAATAAATAAGAGGCAAGGACCAGGTTAGAGATAACAAGGTTAGTCCAATCAGGCTGAAGCTTATGCTTCAATACTTTAGTCTGTCTTTAAGGTGCCACAGGACTCGGTCACTTCTGCAATTCCAGCCTAACACGGCTACCTCTCTGATTCTTTTTTTTAAATAAGCCTTTAGCCCTCAATGCTCAAGGGATGTTCTTCATTACCAGGCACGGACTGGTTGCAGAGCTTGCTTATACCAGTTGTGCTCATCATAAGATCCTTTAAATGCTCTGCCAGCTATGGCTGAAGTTCATTTAACTAAGATATGTTACAGCATTACCTAGTAGCTGAGCAGTATTATATAGGTTAGCATTCCCTTACAGGGGAAAAGCTTCAAAATATGATCCAGGTGCACTCTAAAGGCTCAGAAACCTAATAATATGAGCCTGAAATGTATGTTTTTTGCAAAACTAATCTCTCATGCTTTTTAAACCTAACTTGTGATTTTATAAGGCTCAACTAAGACCTTAGGTTCTAGAAGCAGAGCAGGGGCTGCATGACAGATCTGCCACCCACAAGGGAGAAAGTGGGCAGAGAGTAGGTTGGGGAATAGCTCCATCCCTCTTATCCCCACGTGCTGGGCAGCAGAGTCGGCTGGACACACGTGAGGGAGCGTGCTTCACAATATGGAATGCTGTAGCAGTTTGCTTCTCCTCAGTGCAGCAGGGGAGCTTCAGCGAAGCCGCGCTTTGGAGGGGTACACGGTCTTGCTGAAAGGAATTTATAATTACTCGGGGATTAATTGTTCAAAATCTTAGTCTCAGGGATGAGAAGATGCATCTTTTCCCCTCCCTTCATTTAGTGAGACAGAAATCTCACACGGACAGGTCTCATCAGTGCTGGCTCTCTAGACAGAGCCCACACAAAGCTGCTCTTTTGAGTCACCTAATCATTCATGACAGACAAGGATGGAAAGCAGAAGCCAAGCAATAAAAGTCAGGGGAATTAAGGTAGCTTGAATTGCATATTACGAGATGAAGCTCTAATCACTCCCGTGAAGAAAGCTATCACCACAAGGAGTGGTCGTTCCCAGCTGGTGATGGCATTGGCTTGGCAAATGAGATGAGATGATTTCACTTAAAGACAAAGGGAGGGCAGCTACTTTTAAAATGACTACTATAATTTTAAAACTCAGTATCAGTTAACGTCCCCTTCTTCCCCAACAGCACATAATTGAAGCAATATCACCACCACCTCATTAGCAGAAGTTGTAAGCTTTGAAAATATTCCTTCAAGCACAACTGATACTGCTTGGAGAAGTTTGAAATAAACATGGTATTTAGGAACAAATTTAGTTGTGTGTCACAGTTTCTGACTCAAGCAGAAAGATCTCTGCATTATAATTCAGTCAGCACAGCAACAGCATTCTGCAGCTAAAAGTCTTTTGATTACAGGAATTACCCACGAATTGGGCCGGATTTTCAACCGTGCTGCTCTTAAAGCTTCCACAGACTTTAAAGGGAGGTGGAGACACTCTACAACGCTGGAAAAAAATCCATGCCTCAAGATTGCTCTACAAACACTTCCAGTAGCCCAGCAGAATACACGTATGCTCTAGGACCTCCTAACAGTCTCCTGAAACAACTCCCATTGGCACACTTTCTTGCTTTGGAGCTCACTTACTCTTGAAGTCATAATCCTTTACTTGTGATCTCAGAGTTTAGAAATAATGGATTCAAAGCAAACTCCTTTGCCTATTCCTATTACAATTCTGATGATGACAATGACGACTTCAACAAACAATAAAGCTGATGAAACCTTGCAGCCAAAGAATGCTGTTTCTAAGCAACATGGGACTTCAGTGGGACCCACGATTTCACCCGACACAGCTCCCATCAGCTTCCATGGGGCCAGGATATCACCCCACAGGTACAAGTTTTACACACCACTACCAATGAGGTCATCATGTTGCGTCATGACATGGAACATCATGCAGCATGTTGACCGATATTTGGGTTACGATACAAGTGCCTTGAAACCAGTCCAGAAATGCTCATGGATGTTAGCTGCTTCCTGAGTCTTCTGGGTCTCAGACTTCTCCTGTTGCATCCCTTTCTTTGACAGGTGGCATAATACAATGATTGAGACTTTCCAATTCCTAATATAGCATAAGCATAGGAAGCTGGTGAAATGCTAACTAACAATGCTCCTGTTTCTATTCACACATCTTTAGACACTAGATACAAAAAGAAAGGCCTTTGATGCCATCTAGTCCATTTCTTCAGTCTCTACTAATGCAAGATTTTTTTCCTTGTCTAGTGTCTGCTTTGAAATCCATTTTCAAAGGATTTTTTGCCAGTCTGCTTTGAAAGTCCTAAGCAGTGGGGTTTCCATCTGCTCCCTCGGGAGACTATTCCCCAGCCTAATAAACCTCAGTAAGCAAAATCTTTCCTGGTGTTCAGTCTAAAGCTTGTGGTTTTGTCCCCTGGATTTCTCGGGAAAACAAGAGGAAAACATCTGCCTCAACAAAACTGTCTCAAGTAGAACTCTGTCTCCATGTTTCATGGGAGGCATCAACACTTCTTCAAATAGCCCTGTTAATAAGAGAATTGACACAGGCGGCTCCCAGGGAGCAGCTTGGGGTTTTTGACACCTGATTATAAAGGAGTCTAAAACAAGCCCCTGATCTTGCTTGGAGATACAGCAAGAGCATTAGAGGTGACACTTGGTGCCCCAAGGAAAGAAAGGGCAGTGGAGCCAACCCTTCTAACGCACAAAAGCTCAAGGTCAAGATGTGATGGTTAACACCATGGCAGGCAGGCTACTCTGTGTGCATGCTTCATTTATTGCAGAGAACTTCAAGTCAGGCAGAAGACATTACAGAACACACGCTAAGAAATTCCCTCTTGGACCCTGGGAGTGCACATAGCATGACCCAGTCTTTTCCTTGGTTTTGTACAATAGATGAACAGCTGAAGAGTTATGAAAACCTAACAAGCGAGAGACTTATCCATGGAATTGCTGGGAAGAGGAGTAGTCTAATGAAACAGCATTTTCATATCTTAATACATCAGAACCATTTTGGATCATGGGTAAATATATAGGTCTACCATAATTTTCATCTTTTATTTACATGCGAGTCTCATAACAAGAAAGGAAAAGGAAGGAAGGAAGGTTATCTTAAGGCACAAGGCTGGAGGTCAGGAAACCTGTTATCCATTCACAACTTTGCCCCATTTTCTGGGGGACCTTGGGCAAGTCACTTTGCCACTCATCTTAATAAGTGGTACTGCCCACTTCCCGGGAAGCTGAAAGGCTGAATTCATTAATGTTCGTAAAGTACTTTGAAGTCCTTGGATAGAAGTTGCTAGAGAAACAAAAGTACTTGGTCACAGATTTTAAAAGTAATTTAGCCATTGCTGTACTCAGTGTTGCAATGTGTAACCGATTTACAAGCCTAAGCCTTTTCTCCAAAGGGATGTAGGTACTTAGAAGCAGGCCCAGGCTTGTAAGTAAAGTAGGAGTTTATAGAAAAACAGTAACTACAGCAACTATGCCCTATAACTTCCATCTAAAAAGGAGTGAAGCCACATTAGGGCTAATTGTCCACTCCAGCCAGAGACCATGTTAATGCCCATAACCTCTCATGATCAATGCTGCTGACAGAGCTAGTAAAAATTAACATTGGTATTTCACCCTTGTCCACTGCCAGGAGGTTATTGACCAGTGCCACTGAAAGTGGTTTCTGCTTCATGCCAAGAACAAAAAGTAGTAACTACTGCTTCCCCAGTGCAGCCCCATTCCAAACACCAAATTCAGAAGGTTTCCAGCTAGGAGTGGAGCCAAAAACCACCTGGGGCCGTCCCAGGGCACCATGATATTCTGAGTCAAACCAGAAGAGTCAGCCTCGGCCTGGGCACTGAAGTCAAGCCCAAATGGGTGGCCGGAGGCAAACTGGAAAAAAGGTACAGGACGTAGTCACCCAGTGCAACTAGTCATTTTGCGGTCACTGGTTAACCATTTGCTCTGCCTGCATGGTATTACTTGCAACTCAAAAGGTGTGCATGGCACTTCGTAAACTAATGAAATATGCCTGCCCTAAACCTTTACAACCTAAAGTACAGAACACAGCAGAGCATGACAACAAAGAAAGATGATGATATTGTAACTTAAAAAAAATGCCCCTGAAAAATCCTTGCTGTAAGGTTTTTAAAACTAGACTGGAATGAAAGCCAGGAAGCATGCTGCCAGTTTCACTCCTGTATTGGCCCAGGGAGATAGACCAGATAACACCACTGGACTTTTCCATCTCTAGTTTGTATGACTAGTTACAACACTAAGGATTACAAGGTGAATTGCCAATTACTCACCAAAACTACTTTCCTTCCACCAGACTTGTTAAGCCGCTCAGGAAACTAAATGAAGCCATGCATGAATGATGCAACGGACCCCAGGGATTCACAAATCACTTGCTATTATTGATGGCATCAAGGGTAAACCTTCTATATTTTATGACCACCACTGTACTTGTTTCTCTTATGGACTGAATATACTAATAACAATGATGGCCTTAGAAGATTTATAGTTGGTTCTCATCTTTAATGTAGTTATTAGTGGCCTTAAAGAAAACAAGTTAATACGATTTTGTTGGCTGTTTCAGAGTCCAGGAAATTCAGAGCAGAGGTGTTAGAAATAGGATTTTTTCCATAGGCTGCAACTTTGTTTACTGAATGTGAGGGGGAGGGGTACTCAATGTATTTGTGTAATTAAGTGAATTATCAATGCAACTAATAGACATTAAGGGACAAGACCCTGTTTTGGATAACTGAGGCTGGTATGCACTCCACATCACTAGGGGTTGGATTCTAATCCTCACAATTCAGATGAATGCTTGCAGATCTGAACTGGCCACTGATGCCTGCAATTTGGAAATTTGATTGCATTGCTGCTGCAGTTAAAGGAAGTTGTGCACTTGTATCAGATGGTGGAATTTAGCTTGGGGACTTGCACACTTTCTATACAAAGGAAAAAAGTTTGAGAGAGCATGTATGTGGGAAAGAGATAAGTAACATTTGTAGCATATAAAGATGAATTTCACCTGTTATCCTGATTGCAAGTTGTCCATAAAAAAATTCCTGCTTTTCCTCAAATCAATTTAATGAACAATTTCGGCAAATAATTTTTGGTCTTGCTGCCCCCAGAATTGTGTCTCCTTTGACCTTCCAAATTGGCAGACCAGCTCAATGGCCAGCCAAACAGGAAAATGTATGTTATTCCCCGGATACAGAGTGTAGCACTGAACATTCTCCCCTGCATGCCTGGGAAATTCTGGGAGTACACATTCCTCCCAGTGGAGGCTATGGTTAAAAGGAAAAAAAAGTGTTTTTCCACCCAGTGGAACACATATTGTTTTACACACACAAGTGATAGTTCTGTTGAAATATATAGCACATCTTCCTTATCTTTTCAAGATCTTCGGGAGATAGGAAGCAAAACACTTGCTCTGAAGCTGGTTTCAATACTAAAGTACCGTACCTCTTTAACAGTATAGCTTCTTTTTTAGTTAATCGCGGTCCTGGCCACTTTTTCCAATTTGAGGTAAGGTTTAAAATGAAAAAACAAACAAAATCTAGCTACATTTCTAAAAGGTAAAAAATTCAAACATTCAGCTACAATGAAATGAAAACCAAAAATATGTTTTGGGCTACATGAAACATTTTCTAAAACTCCAAGTCCCTTTATGGGATGGATTTTTTTCCTATTTTGACAAGAACCAAAACTGAAACCTGAAACTTCCCCCACTCCAGATTTCCATTGGCCACCAAACTGAAAAATCAATTCATTATTCACACAGCTCTACTGATGAGTCAATATGGTAAGAGACTCTCTCAAATATCCTGGTCCCCTATCTGCACTGATTTCCCAGCACCTGACAAGCAATGCACAGACAACGTGCAAAATCTGAAAGTAGCTATTGTAGCCATCTCTTAAACGAGATGATCCAGGTAACCTAAGCTAACCAAACTATAGCTTCAGACAGACATATTCCCTCTCTGCCAGTGTAACAGGGCATCCTACAGTATGTTGTCAAGTACTATATCTAATGATGCATTAATTATCTAATGCATTATCTATATCTAATGATGCATTACATGACGATGGGGCTCCCACCGCTTTCCTTTAGGCTATTCCACAACCTAATAGACTTTGATTTGGGAAGGGTTTTCTTCTGATTTTCAACTTAAAATGTATCTGGCTGATTTTCACCAACTCCCCTTCCTCCTTTGAGACAGGGGAGGCTAGAAACACACTACCGGATGGCCCGACAGAGGTATAAGGTTGGGCTGGAAAGAATAAAATAGCAGTCCAAAGTCTATGATATTTCGATTTCAGAACAGTTTGGATTATTGTTTTAACATACTAGTGTCCTTCTTGTCCAGCTTGCTTTGTTCACAGCTTGTTTCCAAAAGATTTTTTCACATGGGTGGTCTCTGAAAACTAATGTTTTCCCTACATGATATGCCTATAGTGGGACACTTTGTGTACTGAGACACAAAATGTATCACCAATACTAACCACAATATTCCAAAGCAAAGTACTGGCATAGTCTGAGGTGTACTTCAAAAGGCATGAGGCAGGGGACAAGAAGAGGAGGGAATTGCTTGCCCTGGGATGTCAGACAATCAATTTTCACTCCATACTGAAGGGGGGGGGGGGGGCAGAAGAATAGCTAAAAAGCAACAGCTGCTCCTAGACCTGAACAAGATAATTAGCACTAGCAGTGGTTCTCAAACGTTTTGTAGTGGTGACCCCTTTCCCACACCGGGCGTCTAAGTGCGACCCCCCCCCAGGGGTCAGGTGGGGAGCGTGCCTGCAGCCCACTGTGGCAGGGGATGGGGGGGGGTGTTCCAGCAGCCCCACAGGGCAGGGGTTGGGATTGAGGGGGGCTTCCAGCAGCCCCCCGAGGTCAGTGAGGGGGGGTTCCAGCAGCCCCACAGAGGCACCGGCAGCCCACCGCGGCAGGGGCTGGGCTCACGCGGGCTCCAGAAGCCCACCTCTGCAGGGGCCGGGGCCAGGTCAGGCACGTGGCAGTGCCGGCAGCCCGCCGCAGCAGGAGCCAGGGCCTGGACCGGGCTCACGGGGCCACCAGCAGCCTGTCGCGGCAGGAGCCGCAGCCGAGAGCGGCCTTATGGGGGTGCCGGCAGCCCGCCATGGCAGAGGCACGGGCTGCCTGCAGCAGCAGGGACCGGATGCCAGCAGCCCGCAGCAACAGCATTGCTTGGGGCCGGCTGCTGGCAGGAGGGGCTCACGACCCCCACAGAACTGGCACGCAACCCCCAGAGGAGTCCCGACCCCCACTTTGAGAACCAATGCACTACAATTACTTAACTTTCCTTAGTGCCTCAGCACTCTCTCCACTTTATGTTTTTTTCATCCTTCACTCCCCTTGGCTGCAGTGAGCCCACTTGCTGTCTTTAAACTGAAGTTAAACAGCTGTGGCAAAATTAATTGAGAGAAAATGATACCCGATCCACCATTTTCTACCTCTCTCGCTCTGTGCACTTTTTTTACCATGCTCATCACCTTAGCACTCCCGTGGCAAGCTGCACCAAATGGTCTCTCCACTTCCCCACCAGGGTTCATTCATATGCCATGAGCAGGGAGTTACAGCAAACAATTTGATTTTCATCCACATGCTGAAGGAAATCTGCAATCATGAGCCAAAGCACATCTAGCACTCTGGAACTTTGGTTCAGAGATGCACCCAAAACTCTAGATGCATAATCAATGCTTTTCTGAACGCTAAGCATCTCTTTGGCCAAATGCATTCCTGCTGCAACCCACTGATTTCAATGGCATTGCACCAGAAATGAATTTGATCCCTTTTTTGTCTGCACTACAGGCTAGAGAGGGTCTTGAGAAGACTATGTTGGAATCGCTTTTGCAAGATTTCTGGTACCGCTGGTTAGAAAAACAGCCTGGGAGTAGCCATTAGTGTACTGTTTGAGCATTTCCGGCTCTAATCTTGGCTAGATCCCACAGACAGCCACAAGAAAAAGAAAAAAAGAAAAAAGAAAAAGGATATTGATTGTTAATAATCTTTAGGGTTTTTTTTAAACACACTGTGGTTTAATGGGTCTTATTTTATCTAAAACAGCTTGCTCATCACCATGTGTAATAGCTTTATTTTGTCTGATCCTCTCAGTGCAGTCATATTATAAAAATATTTCACCCCCCCATTCTGCTGCATGAAATACTAATATACTGACTTTGTTTGCATCAGTGAATGACATTACCCCTAGTGACTGGCCCACAGAAACAAAGAAAGGGTAGTGTCACTACTGATGGAACCCTGTGTACCCAGAGTTGAGGGACAAAGGTTTTAGCGGTCGTTCCCCACAAATGTGTGCAATTTATACAGCGATCATATCTGTGGGCTGTAACTCATGACTTTGTTGTGGTAAATCTCAGACATTTGCTCCAGATCATAGTATTGTGCTGCTAGCAAAGAGCCAAATGTTCGCATAGTCATTAGAATTTTACAGAGTGCTTAGGAATGTCAGGACCAATGTGACTGAGATATAGCTCTTGGCGGTTAGAAATGGCTGTCACTGGGGATCATTTCTCGTTACCCAGTTTGCCCTGATCATCCAAACAAACCCCAAGTTTGCCGGGCTGAAACCAAAGCACTGAATGTTAAGGTTCAGCAGTGGGAAGGAAGCATGGTTAAACACAGAGCTCTGTCAGGTGACCTGATTACCGGCTCCACCATACACGCGGTATGTGACTTTGGGAAGTTACTTAACTTCTGGGCCTCAATTTCCCCACCCGTAAAATGGGAATAGTGATACTGCCCTTCTCCCCCAAAAAGGGATTTAGTGAGGATTAATTCACTATTATTAATTCACAAATTCAAATATTTGCTATGCACTTTGGAAGCCTTGAATAGTAGATGTACCAGGAGTGTGAAGCGTTATTACTGCAATATGGTACTCGTGTCATCTCACAACACCAGTCCAAAAACGCCCTGCATGCTACGATGATTTTGGCTTGGGCACAATATAGTTTACAGCAGATGAAGTCATCACTGTTCTCCTTTTCGTTGGCTGAGAGGGATGAAATCACCTGTTTTGGTTGATAAAAATGGTTCCTAGCACATTTAAAATAGGAATATAAATCCCAAAGCTATCCCATTTCAACTGCTGGGTAACATTAGGGTGACAGCAAGTGTGAAAAACCGGGACAGGGGTGGGGGTAATAGGAGCCTATATAAGAAAAACCAACCAACCAAAAATCGGGACTCCTGGTCACCCTTTGCCCCAGACAACCTTTTTAATATAGAGGCTGCTGAATTGCCATATGCAGTATTTACTGCACCTCAAGAATTTTCTACAGCTGTTATCCCTGGTGTTTGCTTTCAGTATGTATCCACTCACACAGCGGCACCAACTGTTAAGCCTTGAATCTGGTCTTTGAAGTTCCTTGTTGATCATTCTTCCCATCTCTGTACTGCTAGATTTCAAAAGGCAGCCCTCTCCGGGGGGTTCGGAATGACCATCACCAGCCTCACTTACTTTGACAGACGAGACCCAAACTCACAGCTAGAGTATAAAGTGTTGATTACCATTTCCCTTCATACCAGCAGCCCTGTGAGCCATAAAGCAACTTCAGCAGTATTTTTACAACTCAGAGACCTGGTTAAACTTTCTCTCTCCTCTGTGCATAACCATCCACAGGGAACAGACTCACTAGGGCAAGATGAACAACAGAGAGAATAAAATACACATTCAACAAAGAAAGAAGAATCTCTTTGTAGGACTATGATATGCCCCAAACCAGCATGGAGACTGTTCAGATCAGGGTTGAATTTCATCAGGAGTTGGGAAGAGTTTTAGCTATGTTAGATTATTAGTAGTGCTGTTCCAAAACAGAATTTCAATCCTGTAGATATTCCATGTGGCAGGGTGGGCTTGACCCAGCCTGCTGCCCCTTTAAGAGGGAGAAAAGCCCTCTGCAAACCTCCCGTGCAGAAAGCCTAATCAGCCACCTGGGCTCAGGCTGGATGAGCTGCACCTGGCAGCCTCCTCAGGAGGATATAAGCCTGCCAGGCAGGAAGCCCAGGGTGGTGGTGGTATGGTAGTGTGGAGGAGTGAGAGAGAGAGAAAGGTACAGAGCTGAAATAGAGCTGAGGCTAGAGGCCTGACAAAGCTGAACTATATAGAGTTGTGTAGAGCTGTAAGCTGTAGAGCTGTGTTAGAGCTGTAAGCTATAGAGCGGTGTATAAAGCTGTGTATATTGGTGGTGGGGCCTGCACTGTGAAATAAAGAGCACGTTTGGAGCCAAGGAAGAGTTTCCTGCCTGTGTTTGAAGAGGGGTGAGGAGGCGATCTGTCACATCCAGTATTTCAGCATTTCTTCCAAAACAGGACAGGCAATTGAAAAAGTGAAAAATCACCACAGAACAGAAGTTTGAAAAATATTTCCACATTTAAATGTTTTTAGTCAAAACCAAAACATCATTACAAACGTTTTGTTTTTTGTTTGTTTTTTGAAAAAAGTTAGGTGAAATTGACCATCTCCAATTACTGTCACTTTCGTTAAAAACAAAACACAACCACCCTACTTTACCAGGAAAATTATTTGGTGGAAAAAATCTTTTACCAGCTCTACTTATTAGGTAGTTATATCCATCCTTCTGCCAGCACGCAATAGTTCCTTACAGTACATTCTTTTTACCTCTTCATTAATATCCAAGCAAAGCCATCCTTCTCTCTCTCTCAAGTGTTTTGTCCATCTGAAAATATCCCACAAGATGGCATTGCCAGCTCTTCCCTATGGAGATTTATTCCAGAGTTTAACAGATCTCTCACTATTAAGATGTATCTTCATGTATACAGCCTTTTGCTTAATGTTTAATACTAGTCAAAGCCATTGATTCAATCAATATCCATTATTAATTTAGCCTTTACTGTATTTGTATAGCAAATGATTTGTGATTCTATTCTGACTCGCTCATATGTATCAAATGGTCAATTCTTTGTCAAAATAGTTTAGAGAGAATTTTCAGCATGGTTCAAACATGGGGATAATGGTATGGACAACCTTTGTGAAGAGCTTGGGGTGCTACTATTGACAAGTGTTCTATACAAGCTGGGTATTAATATTACTTGTCATGATTTGCTTTTCATTGTATGGAATGGTTGGTCACCTAAATCACAAGGTATATTGTTCCTGCTTCCTAAATGGATGGCTTATGCATCTGAAAAGAAGGGGTGGGGGAAACAAACAACAAAACAAGGAAGTGACCGATTCTGGAACAAATTTTCAGTCCAATAATCACTGGACAAGAGTTCTTGAAGCTTTTAAGATGCACAAATATTTTTGCTAATGGAGTTCAGTCAACTGGATGATAAATAAGATCAGGCTATGAATCATAGTGAATCAAATAGGCTGCTTTTATTCACAAAATTACTAATGAGTTTTTTATTTTTGTTTATTTGTAGAGCTGTTGATTAATCGAAGTTAATTCACTCAATTAACTCAAAAAATTCATTGAAATTAATCACAGTTTTAATCTCACTGTTAAATGCCACAATTAAATATTTGGGGATTTTCTCTACATTTTCAAATATAATATTTCAATAACACAATACAAATTGTACAATGCTCATTTTATATTTTTATTACAAATATTTGCACTGTAAAATAATAAGAAATAGTAGTTTTCAATTAATCTCATACAAATACTGAAGTGCAATTTACAAATCTTGATTTTGTGTTTACATTTATGAGATGCAGAACCTGCCATCAGCATGTCCTCTGAATGGTGCTTGAAGCATGACTGGGCATACTTCAGGTGACATTGTAAACAAGAAGGGGGCAGCAATATCTCCAGAAAATGTAAACAAACTTGCTTGCCTGAGTGATTGACTGAACAAGAAATAGGACTGAGTGGAATTGTAGGCTCTAAAGTTTGACATTGCTTTCTTTTTTGAGTGCAGTTATTTTTTGTGCATAATTATACATTTGTAAGGTCAACTTTCATGATAAAGAGATTGCACTACAGTACCCCTCAGTACTTGTATTAGGTGAATTGAAAAATATTTCTTCAGTGAAAATATTTGTAATCAAAAATAAATATAAACCGAGGAAATACTTTGTATTCTGTTGTAATTGAAAATCAATTTGAAAATGTAGAAACCATCCAAAAATATTTAAATAAATTATATTCTATTATTAACGTGATTAATTGCGCAATTAATCACCAGTTTTAATCGCTTGACAGCCCTATTTATTTTTTCTAATATGGACCTGATCCAAAGGAAAAAAAACCATGGACTTCCGTGTCATTTACATCAGGCCTTATTTGACCAGCACTGATAAATTTTACTTGTTCACCCTATTTATAGCCCCTTTGGTCAGTGCTAAACAAGTAGTCTTCTTGCTGTTCACAGCCTTCAAATACTTATACAGTAAACCCTCGATTTAACGGACCTCGATTTAACGGACTTCGGATGCAATGGACAAAATTTCTGAGCAAGTCTGATGCATTCCTGATCCATTTCTGGCGGGCTGGCTGCCGGCTCCCGGCTGCCGCCCGGGTCCAGGCAGCGGGCGGGCTGCGGAGCTGTCGCCCCGACCCTGTGGCGGGTGGGCTGCTGCTCTGACAGCTGATGTTTTTATTATTATTAAATAACGGACTTTTTGATTTAACGGACACCCCCTCGCCCGAATTAGTCCATTAAATGGAGGTTTTACTGTATGTATCTTTTGTCTCTCCCTGCTTAACCGACACATCAACAGTGATGATAATATGACTTTGCAGCTTGAAACTTACTATACATGCGCGTTAGATGGTTATCACATCAGGAGTGGTGCCGAGTAATAAGGACCCTGTGAAGAAAAGGTGAACAATTCTCTCTCACTCCAACTGAGATATGGCAACACTCAGACACCAGAGGTGTACCCCCAGAATATTGACATAGGTGTTGGAACTGTAGCATCCCCTGGCTTGAAGTGGTTTCCATTAAATACAGTAGACTCTCCATTATTCAGGATTGGGTTAACCAGGATGTGGATTAACCAGGATGTCAAAAAAATATATACGTAACTCTGGCTTTGTTGCCGCCCAAAATATCCACCAGGACGCAGGGCAGCCAGTGAATAACCCCCCCCCACACACACACACACACACATATTTCCTATGGATGGTGATTATCCTGGATTTTATTAACCAGAATTATTTTTTTCCCCTATCATCCTGGATAATCGAGAGTCTACTGTACAGAGTTTACAGTTTAGTTCAATGTCTCTCAGCACCACCACTATAAAAATTGTTCCAGCACTCCTGTATATTAACAGGCAGTTAAAGAATGTTCAACATACTTCATTAAAATAATGCTAGTGCGTGATTACAGTCAGAGGAGGGATTCTAAAGAGGACATTGTGTGATGCTGCATTTACTCTACCAGAGCAGCATTCTTTTTCTTGGCTTGACCAGATTGCATACGCCAAATAAATAATAGCAGCACTCAATTTACAAGTCAAAAGCTAATTTTCCAAACTGCCAGCTCTGCAAACTCAGAATGTGGAAGAAAGGGGGAAAACCCCCATCATGCTGTATTCTCCTCTTCTCCAACATCACAAGCTGTAATAAAGATTCTGAAAACAGAACAGTGCAACTTTGGACTTCCACAGTGCGGAGT
Source organism: Sternotherus odoratus (assembly GCA_032164245.1). Classification (NCBI taxonomy): domain Eukaryota; kingdom Metazoa; phylum Chordata; order Testudines; family Kinosternidae; genus Sternotherus; species Sternotherus odoratus. The sequence goes on from JAVMKO010000003.1 coordinate 123,708,293, forward strand.
CCCTTCTGGAAACATTGCAACTCAGGAAATAGACTTCTGGAGATGAATCTAAGTTTCCAGAACTTAGAATTTGCTGCAGAAACATGGCAATCGAATGGCTTTTTAAGGCCACAAGTTCACTGTTCCCTAAGCAGGCAACGCAAGTCATGTTTGGGAAGAACAGCTTGGCATACGGGTTCACTGGTTTTTAATATTACAGATCAATAAAAGCAGAGAGACAGACCTACTGTACATACTAAAGTTGTTTTTTTTTATTTAAAGTAACAGCCTCATGATTTATATATCAAGGACTTTTATGAAATAATTTCATTTTTAGACCAGCAATATGCCCATGGCAGTCCTATGCTAGTACAGCATATGGCATTAAGATAGCAGTGAAAAATATTTTCCCCAGTTAGATTAAAAGCATTAATTAGGGCAAGGAGGAACAGTGGGGTCTAGAGAGGAGGAACAGAGCAATCTAGAGAATAGCGGACTGGAACTCAGGAGATCGGAGTTCTGTTCTCAGCTCTGCCACCAACCCCAGCTAAGGGCCAATCTCCAATTGTGTTAAAACAGTACCTAGCACAATTACTACCTCCTCCACCCCTGCATAAGCTGGATCATTAAGGTGCAAACCACAATACAAAAAATCATGTTACAAACTACCAGAATGTGTTATGTGATAGGATATGACCAGTGAGAACCACTGGGATGAATGCAGCAGCTGTTTTGACTAGGGTGATAATGGTTTGGGGCTTATTTATTTAAGTCTTAGAATTGAGCTAGTAATTATTACCTTGGCTGTTTCATTTTGCACCATCGTGGCTCTGTTTTGAAGGCACAGGACAGGTAGAACTCATGCTGGCCCTCTGTTGCGAATTTCATCTTTCGAGATCCTGGGATATTAGTGGAAGGGCATCCTATGGCAGTTTCCATGGTCAGACTCATGCGCCCTTGTTATGCCATTTGCAGAATTAGGCAGGAGAAGGATTATCTGTATATATTTTTAAAAGTGCAGCATGCACATATTCAAGGTATTTGATTGCTAGCACTTATAAGATCATCAACGCCACTCCGCAGGAAAAGCATAGACAAGATCTTATATACAGATGGGCCTGTCATGTTTTAAAGGACCTGTCTCATGTTAACCTGGCAACAGGGTTCCAGGTTTTACTTGGATTGAGGTCTTTTTTTATTATTATTATTATTATTATTAACTGGTGACTCATCTGAGTCATGATAAAAACCCTCTAAGTTCAGAGAAGGGAAATAAAAAAATAAGCCCATTCATTCCACTTACAGATTCAGAAAGGTGAAGGAAAGATGGAAAGGCTGGAAATAAAGGAGAACTCACAAAGGGCTTGAATATATTTGTCATATTCGTATAGAAACGTAAACAAACAGTTAGAAGTGACAAATAAAACCCACAATGGCTCAAGTAGGAATGAGCTATATACAAAAACAGTGCAACTGAAATAAAGAGGTCCTAGGCCCTTCTTTATTTTAGCCAGGTGCACAGACTATGGTGATAAGGGCCGTAACACTAATTTTCTTCCTCCACCCTATCAAATTTTGTTCTTGGTCCCTCCCCCAAATCCTTTCACATCTCTAACCCATGATTGATCCTCCTGCTTTTCTGACCACCTACCAATCTGGCCTCTTCACCAGAGCATTCATGTCATCACAGCTCCACTGTCCCTACTGGCACATTTGTGGCTCATTACACACGGCTACTTGCAGGGCCAGGGCCTGTATCTCCTGAGACATGTTAGCACCTTCACTTCCCACTGACTTGAAGGCAATCAGCACCTTGCAGGATGGGATCCAAGAGAGACTACAGAGCACCACATTACACCTGTCTCGGGGGGAGGGGGGAAGGAGGGATCACCTCTTAGAACACCATGGCCACATTCTGCAGTAGCTCAAGCTTCTGAGTGGTCATCAGGCCCGTCTTGAAGATGGCAACGAACTGAAGTAATCTAACCTAGAGGTGAGGCACAACAGATCTGGCTGCTGTGGCAAGGTTCCCCCGCATCCAAAAGGAAAGGTTGCCTTGTCCCGGTCAAGTGCATCCAAAAGGAAAGGTTGCCTTGTCCCGGTCAAGTGTATCTGAACACAAGTGCTCATGGTATCATGAACACAAGTGCTGCTACTTGGTCATGTGAACTTATAAAACACCTACACGCGTCACAATGGTTTTTCCTCGAGCACAGATTTTTGGAGTAATAAGTGCAGGATATTTGGGTCAGAGAGAGCCTGCAAAAAAGTGGGCCTCATCCTCCCCAATTGAATTTACCTTGTTATCTCTAGCCTGATTCTTGCCTGCATATTCATACCTACCTCTGGAGATTTCCATGACAGTCATCTGATGAAGTGGGTCTTCAAACATGAAAGCTTATGTTCCAAAACATCTGTTAGTCTATAAGGGGCTACAAGATTCTTTGTCACTTTTGCGGATCCAGACTAACACGGCTACCCCTCTGATACTGCAAAACCCAACTAGCCTGAGGATCTTACCGCCTCAAGAGATGTTGGACCTTTGGTTTTTTTTATGAACTGAACACTTCTAGCACAGATAAGTCACCTGACCTGACTGGTGGGAGAAAGTACAGGCCAAAACTTTCAGAGCAAGGAATCAATGTTGTACTGTAATTTAAAAACCAATATACAGTAAATATCAGGCAGCAGCAACATTCATTTATATCTGAGATAACTCACACAAAATGCCAACCAGCAGTCAGTTTAGGAGACCTATCAAATCATCTCCAGCCAAGTAACTTGTGCTCTGTCAATATGGTTTTTTTTCTGTATGTCTTTTTGATACATGTGTTTAAAGTATAGAATGTGCAGAACTGTCAGATCATCAGGCATATAAACCTACTCCCAGTAATATGCATGGAGGGAATAAGATCAAATGTTTATTGAAATGACTGGGAAGATTTTGTTTTTTATCTCTGAGGAGGCAGATGTTTGTTATGGGTTGTTTTCAAACCAGATAGAGCACACTGAAAGAACCATGACACAGGATTTCTCCGCTTCTCCCATTGCCACTTAATTGCTCCTTGTTTTCATTCAGCACCGGAAAGACTTTTTCTGGATCCCTTATTAAATCTACATGTTGACAACTAAAATCACTTACGCTGCCACAAGCATCTCCTCCCCAACACACACAGATGCCATCTACCCACTAATACCAGAGCCCACCTCTTCCTTGGCCACAGAGGACTGTGTTTGAAGTTATCACCCTATTTCCCTTTCCTCATTCCCATCAGCCATCAGCCATAAAAGAAGATTTGTTATTTATGCTCGGTATGTTGTTTACTTAACCGGATCTGACAAGCATGGCTAGAGAACAGCTAAGGAATCTGCATATCTGATGCCATTTTGGACTCTCTCCTATGAGAGGAGATGAATACAAGGAGTGAAAGATCAGATCACTCTCTCACCTACTTCCGATAGCGCGGCCATTTCTCAGATGGCCACTTCTCTGATACCTCTCACCCTAGCCCACATAGTATGTGATCTTATTGCTGCTTTCAGAAGTTGATCTTTTGCCTAACAGTGTGAAAATCAAAGGGCTCAGACCAGTTCTTTAGAAACACCTGAAGCATTGCAGGATCTCGTCATAGCTTTGTACATGAGGAGACCATATTATCTCTGATATAACTCCACTGGCTTCAAGGCAAAGATTTGGCCCAATATTATCCTGCAATGAACTTTCACATACTTTCTTAAGGCAGCTTTTCAGTACAACAAAAAAACTGAAATTAGAGTGAACAGATGTCCCAATTTTATAGGTACAGTCCCAATTTTGGGGTCTTTTTCTTATATAGGCTCCTATTACCCTCCACCCCCATCCCGATTTTTCACATTTGCTGTCTGGTCATCCTAACTGAAATGCAGGAGCAGCTCTTAGCCAGCATTTAATTTCTACTGACCTCATCCTTAATCCTGCATTTCCTTCTTGTTCGACACTATACTGACATGGACTGAGATGCACCAGTCCAGCCTCTTATGTTGTAACCAACCAGAATCCAAGCCTCTGGATCTGACTGCTATTCCAGGGCCTCTCTCCTTATCTTACCCCTGCCCATCACAACTACCGTGACAGCACAACACCTGGTGGTAGGATTAGAGGCCAGCTCAGAAGAGTTATGCCTAGAGACCTTTTAAACACCATTTTATACACTTTTTGTACTCACAGTAACCACATCCAGAATCCGAGCATCCATACCAGCCACCCCTTTAGCAGGCCTATTGGCACTTAGCAGACACATCCAGTTATGCCATTAGCTTTCGTGAGTTGAAGAAAGGATTCTGAAGGAAGACTTCCAGAGTCACAGATACCTCACAGAAAACTTCGGCAAGACAATTCTGCTTTAAATGCCTGATCCTGTGAAGAAGAGCCAAGCATCCTCACTCACCTCCTTCTAAAGTCAATGGCAGTAGACTGAGCATTGTATTAAACTATTTTCTGTACACCTCTTCTCTTCAGGTTTTAATAGATATTTTATATGGGGAGATGGTGTTTGGTTGGCACAGGTTCATTTGTTGCGGCTACTACTTACTTCCCGACCTGAAGACAAGACCCTCTGTCTCCGACAGTTTATTGCAGTGGAGATGAGGGTGTTGTCATAAACATTCAGGTGGGAAATAAGGCCAGCAGGAAGAGACTGGATTCTGAAGTAGTGTTTTTAAAATCCCATTTCCATGCAGACAGAGAGAGAGAGAGAGAAAAGAAAGATGCTCTGGAGAAGTAAAGATGTCTCTAAAGGACATATTTTTCAGTTTTCTGTGCAGCCTCATTGTGGGCCTTTTAATGACATGTTTACATCTGCTAGTTTCACACAGGGCTCTGGCAACCTCCCAGACAGAAGGTAATTTGGGTTATTAGAATCAAAAGAACCCACTACAATCCCCCTCCGCCCAATGTGGAGGCGGGATATATGGGAAAGTGACAGCTGGTGCAAGAATAAGTGTTTTGTCACACTGAGGTTGACTTGATTTTAAAAAAAATTATTATAGGGCCCTGTGCTGCTAGCCCACCCTGTTTCCAAGTAAACCAGCATTGTACAATAAAAGTCGATCAGCACCTTGTCATTCTTTATATATCTGGGCCATGCAGATTTAAATCCAGACAGTTTAGTGGGAACCTTGGTCATGATAATCACAGAATCATGGGGCTGGAAGGGACCTAGTCTAGTCCCCCGCACTCATCTAGACCATCCCTGACAGGTGTTTATGAAAACCTCCAATGAGGGAGATTCCACCACCTCCTCAGGCAATTTATTCCAGTGTTTAACCACTGACAGGAAGTTTTTCCTAATGGCCAACCTAAACCACCCTTGATGCAATTTAAGCCCATTGCTTCTTGTCCTATCCTCCAAGGTTAAGAACAATTTTCTCCCTCCTCCTCCTAACAAACTTTTATGTACTTGAAAACTATTATGTCCCCTCTCAATTTTCTCTTCTCCAAATTTAACTTCCCCATTTTTTCAATCTTCCCTCATAGGTCACATTTTCTAAAACTTGAATCATTTTTGTGGCTCTTCTCTTGACTTTTTCCAATTTGCCCACATCTTTCCTGAAAGGTGGCACCCAGAACTGAACACAATACTCCAGCTGACTTTAAAAGTCAAACTGTTGAAGGTTCAGGGACGAGGTAATTGGATACACTAATTGGCCTTTTGGTTTTAGGTCACTGGTTCAAGCTGATAGGCATAGCTAGAAGTTGCTACTGTCTGATGGTTTCTTGGTGGCCTTTGTGAGATGTGTTACTGTTTCTCAGTCTAGCTCCTAGTGGACAGGTGTCCACAACACACACACACACAAAACCCCTACTGGAACTAACCTATGCAAATGACATTCTTGGAATCTCAGCAGAGATCCCAAAATGTGGACTGAATAAGGAATGAACCATCTTTCTAACCCTATATGTGATCTTTGTAGGTCAAGTCTGACCCAGTAAGTGAAGAGATTGCACTTTCACTGCCCATATTGTGCCTTTTAGGTGAATAAATGGCAGAATTTAGTCTCCAGAGCTGCCCATCTGGTACTTTTCTCAACATTAATTCACTTTAAAGATACATTAAAAAAAATCTCCACCTACACCTACTAAAACTTGATTATTTGAGTCAGCTTCTCAGGGCAGCTTCTCCACACACAGGCATATGGTCTCTGTATAAATACAAAATTCATTGTGAAGCACAGCTCTCTTTTTGGCACACTCCCCAAAACGGACCTGCCCCTGCAGCATTTCAAACTTCAGTCAACAGGCAGCCGGCGCTTTGCAAAAAGGACAGAGTGACATGACTTGTAAGGAATTGTCAAAGAGCCGTCAGCTCTGATCCCATCTCTGAAGAGCAGGGAAAACAGACGCTGCTGCGGCAGTGCTAAATGCGTTGTTTATATTTCCCATATGGGGGAAAGTAAATGATTAGGCTCCATATCTGAATTTAAACAAGAATCACTAATACTCTGAATAGTAGGAGAGGGTGATGGTAAAGTAGCAAATAGTGGCTTGGAGGGTTGACTGTATTGCTCTCTACACTGGATACATTGGCATATTAAGTAGCACATAGCTAGACTGTATAGTATTAAGATGCAACAGAAAATAGTTGTACTAGAGAGGAGAGAATAACACAGCATGCATGTCATAGAGACTAGGCAGATTCTAAAGCTTTTTTATATTAATCCAGCCTACAGATTTCCTCCCCACCCCCAGATTCATCCCCACTGCAATACTTCTCTTCCCAAAAACTGCTGGCTAATTTGGATGAGGTTTGGAGCCTCTTTTGCTTTACAGGATGGTGATGACGCTGGCTAAAAACAGAGCGTGCAAATTACATATGTGGCAATTTGTTAGCACTGCAAACTAATCACACACACACACAGTGAAACTGTAACAAGCCCAAGACACAATGAGAGTAAGAGCAATTACCAGCCTCTCCCTCCTTCACCGTCCCCTCAAGTCTTCATTATAGTGCTCTCTGCATATAACGGTCTCCACTGGAAAGTCAACACCTACTGCCTGCATAGAGGTATTTGAGATGGCATGGTTTCCCCCTAGGGATAGGAAATAAATGTGGTAATTGTGTGGTACCTGCTGGAAAGTGTTGACTTTGCAGTGGTGACTACTGTATTATAAAGTTAATTCTTAGTAGACTAATCAATGCATTTGTTTGGAACCGCACCAAAATCTTAAACTACTAATATTATTGTCTTCCAGAGCAATTCTCCTCTGAGTATAGTGCAAAGTTGCCTTCTCTATTCATAGCCATAATAAAGTATGGAAAATAACTCCACTGGACCTAGTGCCTCCATGACACCTCCCTGGAAAAGAGGGAGATAACCCCTGCCCAAATCAATTCTTGCTGCAAAACCAATGTTCTTTGTTTGTTTCGGGTGTGGAGTAGTTGTGATTGTCAGTGAGTTACAGAATTCTGCAGTACACTAGCTGTCCAATTCATGGGGGGGGGGACGGTATTTCAGTGTGCCCAGTCTTTCTATATGAACTTGCTGTCTACATGGCTGATCTCCACTTCTTTGTTTTAAAATTCTAGCATGACAGTTTGTTGTTTTACCTATGTGTGTGCTGGATATTACTCTACCATATCACTTACATGCCCCCCCCCCCCCCCACACACACACAAAATGCCCAGCTGGTCAGATATTTGACTCCTTGCAAGAACTGGCAACATTGAACAACATGACATGGCATATACCTGCCAAGTACCCATCCCCCACATGTCCACCTTGCCAGTCTTGGATGCCCAGCAACAACGGCATCACCCTTCTCACCAACCATCATGAGACAGGACACTGAACCTGGTTCCAGCTTCCCTCTTCCACCCCATCTGCTCCTTTACCTTCCCATTTCTTCCTAGGACAGCTGAGAAGGTCCCTGTTCTTGTACTCTATGTTTTTATACACAGAGTTCATCTATCCAGCAAAGTTCTTCCTTAGCTTTACAGAGTATTATTATCCCTCCAGGAAGCTTAAGTGGGTCACATTTTACTCTATTTTTCAGTTTTGCCTCTAATCCAGACCAAATTCTTCTTCTTCCCTCCAAACCCCTTTCAATCTGATTACATTGGAGATTTTAAAAAAATTGCCACCAACATGAAAAAAAATATTTTGAACTCCTTTTCATACCAAGAGAGAAGCAGAAACCAAACTAAGGTTCATTTTGCCACAGAAACATCATCTAGGCTAACAAAGTTAAACATTTAGCTAATGCCTTTAAAATCCATCACAGAAGGGTTCCCTAACATCAAAGAGGTGAGCAGGTATATAGAGATATGAATGTGTATCTATATAGATGTATAAACAATCAAGCACTTACCTTTGAGAAGTAACATTTATCCCTGGTTCGGTACAATAATTTCACAGGCACTTAGACCCTCTTTCTATGCCACGCATCCTTTTTCAAAAGGAGATAATATCAGACAAAATCCAAGCTTCATCTCCAGCTTCCTAAATCGCAGACTAGCATTGCTGGCAGATGGAACCTGATTCAGTGAAGTCCAAGTGAGTGAATCCCTGAGACTCCTTATTTAGTAAAATCCAAAGCACACTTACACACACACACCAAAAAAGAAAAAGAAGGGAAAAAATAGACGTGAATAACTTGCTCTTTTTCTTGCTTGATTTAAAAAACCCAGTCTTGGAAGGCTAAGCAGCCTGCAGACTTTAAGGATTTTGATCCCAGGGCATCCAGAAGCACCACATGCATTTTGGCATTGCACGTCTTCACGCTCATATTAGCAAGCTCATCTTGTGTGTGTGTGTGTGTGTAGGCACTGGGAGAGGGGGCTGGCCAGGGGTGAGTGAGAGGGATATACACACGCAGAGCTAGAAAAAGGAAAAACAGCAAACTGGAGTGATCTCACAAAGTGCTCTAGATGGCAGAGCCTGCACAGCTTGTAAGACAAGCAGTGTGAAAAAAAAAAAAAAAAGAAAAAAAAATCCACACACACCACCCTAGCAAGCAGCTTCAGGAATTCTTCTTACCTCTTCTGCCGATGTAACATACAGCAAGGGCTTTATGCTGCATCGGAACCCTGGAAGACAAGTCAATATGCTCTCACTACTTCTGAAATAACAAAACGTCCGTGGGGGGGGGGGGTGTATCCAATAGAAAAATAGATGCTAAAAATAAGCTACTCAAAAATAAAAAAAATAAAGGATTCGGCGGGGAGGGGGGGAGAAGAGGAGGATATTTGGTGCCAAAGGAGCATGCAAACCCCTGCTCCTAACTCAGATTGGTTCTGTAATTATGTAGCAAAGCACTGCCTTCCTAAGCCATTGCATAATAATAGAATCCTAAGCTGTGCACACACTGCCTGACATGCTAAATCCTCAGAAGCAACATTCAACATTTGTTGGCAGAAAGCGTGTCAATTCTCCGGGGGAAGGGGAGCTCCAGGAGAGGTGAAATTTTAGAGGGAAACACATAGGCTGCAAAGGGCTGCTGATTGGCAACTGTGTCAAAAATGTTACTACCACGGTAGTAATAAAACATCAATCTAATAACGCTGTCAGTTCCAGTCATATTGTTTAATACTAGAGGAAGAATCTTTCCTTGATATATTTCAGGAGCTTCAGTGCCAGCAAGAGGAGAGTGCAAAGGGATTATTTAATTTTATTTTGCATTCTGCTGGATGCAAATAGATCTTCCTTTGTACTGAATGACATAGGAATGTTTAAATATCACCAGCGGGGGGGGGGGGGGGGGTAGCCCTTTCAGCTAACGGGATGGTTTCCCTCCAAACCTCAACAGTATATTATCTTTCTTCTGCTTCCATCACCTGGTGAAGTCTCTTGCATGGCTCTGGGGAAAAGCAGAAAGCCGGATTAGAAAAGGCACTGGGAAGGAAAGGGCTGGTTTATAATGTACTTGCGGGAAAGAAATGCAAGTACAGCTTTGCAGTGGCATCTTCTGTAAGAATCACTGTGCCGGACCAGATCCAGGGTCCGTCTAGCCCACTATCCTGTCTCAAGCATGTGGCGCTGGTCCCCTCCAAGCTATGCATGCACACAGATCCTAAACCCTGTGCACATGGTGAAATACCGCATGCACAAAAATTTGCACAAAAGAATTTTTTTGCATGCACAGCCTGTCAAAAATTAGAGGGAACATTGCTGGTTACTGTTGCACAGGAAGTGCAAAACGTTTCTCCTTAACTTTCACTAAAAAGGGGGTGGCTTATGCCCTCAAGAAAGACCACATTCCTCCAGTCCGATGGCACACAAGATCTCCACACTAGTATAACTCCACTGAAGCCCATGGAGGTACGCCAGTGCGGAACTGGTGTGAATCAGAAACTGCCCCAGTATTTTGGCCTGACTCATGAAAGGTGTTTTCCTCTTCTAGCCATAGTAGTGGCCAGTTTGTCCATTGCTTCTCATATGCAAACAGAGGGCAACCTGTCTAATGAGGCCGTGCAATGGGACTAGCAGAATCCATTGCATAATAGAAATGGGTCTTTAACACATATCCAAGGTTTCCAGTACAATCTTGTTCATTTGCCTTTTAAAGTGATCGCAAAAGTCGAGGCTATGAGCATCTCAGATGCCCAGTGAGGTTTCACTATAAACAGCTCTGGACCCCCTCAAATAGCCTCTTCTCTTGACTCCCTGGGGTGTCCTCAATACAGAGAGTGGATCAGAGCAGGCACCAATAAGAGTTTCCACATGACGATCCCTGGATAATATGCTGTGGGGTCAGTGTAGACACTTACAGTACTACGGTGAATACAGGAGAAAGGTCTGTTTGTGCGATTCAACTCACTTGTGAGCCCATGTTACACATAGTATAAATAATAGTGAGGCCAGTCCTGAAGTTCCTTAATCCATCTTCACTCAGGCAAAACTCCCATTGAAGTCAATGGAAGTTGTGTGTGAGTAAGGAAGGCATTAGGATTTGACCAGGTCTTTTAATGTATAGACCTCAAAGTATTTTATAAATATGGGTATATTAAGTAAGCATCCACAAAAAGTTGTTCCAGTCCCCCATGCCTTTGGCTTCAATTCTAAAAAGTGGTTGAAACTCAATTTTCATTTGCTAGGAAATGCCGACATTTTGAAATTGTTTTTAGTCCCAAATCAGAATGAAGAGTCAGTTTCCTGCAAAAATGAAAATTCTGAATATTTCATTCCAGAAGTATTAGTACAACCTTATCAAAATGCTTCAGATCAAAGTCAAAACAATGAAGTTAAAATGAAGTGATGTTGTCAGTACAAGAAAAATATTATTATTACTAGAGTATTCAAGTCAAAATGATAAATTGGGCATACCAAAACAAAAAGCTTTGATAGTGTGTCATCAAAAATAGACAAAATTTAATATGATCCTGAAAAACATTTGGATCTAATTAGCATTTTCTGATGGAAAATTGTTCTGTCAGAAATTTTTGACCTGATCTAGATAGCAGCAGAAAAATGGCAGCACGCCGAGACCATGGGAAGAACCATCTGTTGTATAGCTGGACCCATTCCCCCTGCCCTCCCCTGCTCCCAAATACACACTTCTAAGAGCAACACAGAGGGGCCCCGCAGGGAACCAGCATCAAGATTTTCAATAATAGGTACCATATCTAGAAGTATCTAAGTAAGTGACCTGCTGTTTTAAGGGTGCCGAGAAGCTGACTGATGTCAATGCTCAGTTCTTAAATCAGGCCAATAATTAAGATGCCTATGGCATTGATTTAGGAGCCTGAGAGACACCAACTTCTGAAAATCTCAGTTCACGTGTTTCAAATGGAAAAAGTTAAACCAAAGCCTTAATCACGTATCGTTCTTACAAAAGATGCGGCAGGGCAGCACAGACAGAAAACAGGTCTTGATGATATCAGGGGCTAATAATAGGACTATGCTTTCAAATCAGACACCAAAACACTAACCAAAGTGTCGCTGCAATGCCAAAATCAATGAAGTCCATAAAAATCTCTCATCAGCTACCAACTGTGGCAAAGTTGATTCCTAATGGGAAAAGACATTCATACAACAGTGCTGACCTAAATGAATTTACTTGGACACTGACCTTTGATAATAGAGCGGTTTCTTGTTCAATGTGCAATGCCGGATCTGGTGTCGACACCCAATGAAGGATTAAATGAGATTACATCAGGGCAAAAGAAACATACTTTTGCAGCCATCAAGATGATTCCTCCTGATGCAAACATCACCCATCTTCATGAACATGCAGCTAACATGTGCTGAAGTCTTTGTCACCGTGATTGACGGTGTAATTTGTCATGGGCATCTGGAGACTATGTGGTTCCACTTCCCCCGTTCTGGAAAAACAAACAAAAAAAAACAACAGAATTGGTCTGCATGGACTTGAAGTGGATTTTTAGTCAATGGCTGACAAACAACTTCATTTATTGGAGGATTGGTCCAAAAAACAGATCATCATTGGGTGTCTTGATAGAAATAGCTACATGGCTAGTATGAAGTAAACCCATCTACTGTCAGAACACTAGATACGCTAGGAGAGATTACAAATTTCTTGGACATCATGCAGCTGAGCAATTTATGAATCACAGAGTTGTGCACACACGAACACACTAGCATAACATTTTTACCTATAGTTTTAAGCAACAGCTCTAGCCAGGGCACAAAACTGACCCTGCCATTCTGTAACAGGATGAATGTCCCGTCCAAAGTGCTAGAGATTTCTGAAGCAGATGAAGGCCAAGGGAAGGGCAGAGGCAGGTGGTGGGAGAAAGAAAGATGGTCCTGGGGGAACAGTTAGTTCAGTGGTTCTCAAACTTTTTGTATTGGTGACCCCTTTTGGCCTCTACGCACAACCCCCCCTTAGGGGTCAGGCTGGTGGTGGTGGGCTGTTGGCAGCCCCCTGGGGCAGGGGCCACGCTCGGGAGTGTGGTGCTGCCTGCAGCCTCCCAGGGCAGGGGCTGGGTTCTGGGAGGGGAGGGGGTGCCTGCAGCCCGCCATGGCAGGGGCCAGGCTGGGGGTGGAGGGTACCAGCAGCCCCCCCCCCCCGAGGCCGGGCTCGCGGAGGCGGTTCCAGCAACCCCCCCAGGGCTGGGCTCACGCAGGTGCCACGAGCCCGCCACCACTGCGGCCGGGCTCTGGGGAGGTAAGGGGGGGCACCGGGAGCCCGCCGGGGACGGACTGGGTGGGGGCAGCGATGAGAGCCCACTGGGGCTGTGCTGGGGGCACCGGGAGCCCGTTTGGGCCAGGCTGGGGGGGGTTGCCAGGAGCCCCACCCGTGGCTGAGCTCGCGGGGGCGCTGGGAGCCCGCCGCCACCGGGGTCGGGCTCGGGGGGGGGGGGGCAGCAGGCCAGGCTGGTGTGTGTGTGGGGTGCCGGGAGCCCCACCGGTGGCTGAAGTCGCGGGGGTGCTGGGAGCCCGCCAGGGCCGGGGGGCGCTGGCATCCCACTACGGCAGGGGCACGGGCCACCTGCAGCCACAGGGACCAGGATTGGGGCCGCCTGCATCAGCGGCGGCAGTCGGGGCCAGCTGCAGGCAGCAGGGGCTCGCAACCCCCACATAACCAGCCCACTTTGAGAACCAATGAGTTAGTGCTTCATGTTGTAGTGCAGCATGAGAGGTAACCTCAGACCAGAAGGGGGAGCTTTGGGATGGTTTCCATCCACACCTCTCTTTTCCCTGCAATTCATTAAAAGGAAAATCCAGTTCTCAAGTCTGCAGCCACAATGGTTCAATGAAGAACAAGTATAGTTCCACCATGCAATGGAAAGGACTTGATTCCAGGGAACTGGGCAGAGGGTGCAGAGAGCTCAGCACCACAAGGAAAGTGGTAGCGAGGCACATGCAGTGCAGGCCAGAGACAGAAGAACCAGGGTTGTCTGCATCTTCCAGTACCCTGTCCCCCCAACCCCTTACCATGGACCAAGGATCAGTTGTCCCCCCCAACCCCTTACCATGGACCCAGGATCAGCTGTCCCCCCAACCCCTTACCATGGAACCAGGATCAGATCCCGTTTTTGCTCCATTGGGCAAGATTATTTGGGTTCCTACCAGGCCAAGTGGACAGGTCCAAAGTTTTCCAAGAAGATTTCTTGTAAAATTTTCATCCCAACGCTACAGAACCAATGCATTCTACTAAACATCAGGGACAGATCATCAGTTGATATGGACTGTGATAGCTCCACTGAATTCAACTGAGTTGCAATGATGAAAACAAGTTGAGAATCTGACCCCTGGATCATTAGGTTGCTTAGATGGATTGATCCCAAATTTTAAACGGTTTGCAGAAATTCACCCATCGCTATTCCATTCTTCCTCTTGCCTAGGATCAGCCATGGTATATTTAAAGATGCACACACATTCACAGCCAATATCAGACACCGACTCATGCTACAAGGAGTCATGCTCTGCTGGTGGAGTTTTTCCCATTATAAATTATGTCCTAAAATGGGTCACGGCTTTTCCATGTTTTTATTATCAGAGCACCTAGGTATCTAGGTCATAAATAAGGAGCCCATTGTGCTAGGGACAGTACAAACACAGAACAAAAAGAGACTGTCCCTGCCCCAAACAACATAAGTTGACATGGTATATTTAATCATTGGAATGTACCCTGGTCTATTGTGATAAAAAGTTCACAACTATCAGAGTTCTCCTTTAACTCAGTTGGTAGGAGTTTGTGCCTAATGGTTCCATGTTCAGTCTCCAGTTATGATCCTGGTATGTTGTTGCCATGACTTGTTACTAAAGAAATATATTGCTTTTTGCCTCTGCCAGACAAATGGTTCACAAAATTAGAAAAGGCCACATCACTATTTAGAAGCATGGTCAGGTTGACATGCTAAATATGATGGTGGGACTTGTTCTATTGGTTTAAGCACTTTAAATCCAGGATGGCAGAGATGAAAGAACATTGTGAAGTTGAATACTAAAAAAAGTTTTCAAGTACCGTTTGTAGATCTAAACAATCATTTTGAAATCAACTAAACTAACAGCCTGAGGGTTCATTTAATTTCAAATGACTAAAATGGTCAAATCAGAAGGCTACAAAAGATGTTCTCAGATGCTCTGCAAGAAACATAGTATTGTTTTTATCCCAAAGGTCTTCTCCCCAGGTTTTCTCTCATCAGCCAGACCTTATGAACAGGAGGTTGTGTGTGTTTCCATTCACAGAGTCACATGTCCAGATCAGTGGGTGAAAATTAATGCTATTTGACAAATAGGCTTAAAGACCAATAGGGATCATTACAACCATCTAAATCTGACCCCCTACATAACACAGATCATATAACTTCATCCAGCGATTCCTGCATCAAGACCATCCAGTCTTGATTTAAAGATTTCCAGTGATGGAGAATTCACCCCCTTCTCTTGGTAAATTGTGCCAATGGTTTATTACCCTCAATGTTAAAAATCCACAGCATATTTGGTTAGAGAAGCAGTTCTGGTAAATTGTCAAGAGAAGGTCAGAGTGGTAACAATTACTGTATTTGGATTTCTCTATCCAGCAAATGTGGGGAGAAGAAAAGTAGGTGTTTCTCCAATACAAGTGGAGTTGTTTTACCTTGGAGTAAGAGTGCACTTTATTTGCTTGAAAGGCTGTTGTAATGGCCACCTGTTTCTGCACACTGTGTTAATCAAAGTGCAAAGCATCTTTGGCAATACTTCAATTCCTGTAATTTCTTGGAGAACCAACCACCACTTTTCTTTGCAGCTGGAGGCAAAAACATCCTACATTCTGCCCGACAGAGAACAAGACTTTGCCATCTTGTTTACAACCTAAGACTTGGATGGCCCTCACCTGCCGTTGCCACTAGGTGTTCCTTGTGCTCAGTGGCACTCACTGTAATAAAGGGCTTGTCTCCACTTGAGCCGGCAGGGATCGATCTTTTGGTGATCGATTTATCGCGTCTCGTTAAGACTCGATAAATCGACCACCAGCGGCTCCCCCGTCAACTCCGGAAGTCCAGCTCGTGAAGAGGCGCAAGCTGGAGTTGACGGGGGACGGCGCCGCCGACCGCCACCGCCGTGAGAATGGGAGGTAAGTTGGCTGTAGAAACATCGATTTCAGCTACGTTATTAACGTAGCTGAAATTGCGTATCTACAGTCGATTTCCCCCCCTAGTGGAGACCAGCCCAAAGGCATAACACAGGAGTGTTGATGAGACTGATTTTTATTTCCTGGCCCTAGTCACTCCTAATAAGTCAGTGTTACAAAAGGGTATGTAAATGCCTGTAACCTGGCAGGAGATCCACAGTCTGAAATAGCTCCTACTACACTCATGTCACAGAAAGGGATCTGTAGCAAAGAAACTGCTAGCAGTTTGAACAGTGAAATTTGATTGGCAAAGTCTACAACTACTTCTTGTTTATGATCCCCTTCACTTTTCAATACTCAGGCACTATTCCAAATAGAGCTGCATTTGTATTTTCAGCACTAAAAGGGAATGGCGAAATTTTCCTCTTAAATAAGAATCCCTAGCTGTTAAACCAAAACTACAGCAGCCAACATTTTCCAGTAGTTACCATACCACAGTATCTGACTACGACAGATCAGAATTAATCTGTCAATTTATATTTATGGGAGATTAATTCTAAATGTTATACTAACCTAATATAAGCCTTGTCTAGGACACTTGACCAAAACTTTGCATGTTATTAGACTCAAACAAAAGAGCCGGCAGTTTTGGAGTGGGGGAAGCTTAGATGGGCCAGGAAATAAGAATTGTGTGGTAACACCTCCCAAAAGGATTTTAAGTTTCAAAAAAAGGGAGAGATACAAACTAGTCACTGGTGCTTTAAAATGAATATAGTGAAAACAAAGACATGTTTTGAAGTGTTAGGATTTGAGAAAGTTATTTGGGAAATAACACTAGATCTAAATGACGGGGTCCTAGCAGATAGTGGAAGAAAGGGTTATCGTGCAGAAGACGGGGCCTATCTCACCCATTTCCATCTACACCAAATGCTACACCTGATCAAACGCCCGGTTGCTGAAAACTGATGTAACCTAAAGCTGCATGCCTGATTCACTAATGAATTCGGTCACATCTCTAACATCAAAAAGGGTAAAAGACTATAACGCATTTGGAGCAAAGGGGGAGGATGACATGACCCTAATGACTGTCCACGATATACTGCCTGTTAACAAACAGTAAGGGACAAAAGAGACAAGCTGGAGAAAAAGGATACATGCACCAGAAAGATAAAGGATGGCTTATTCCCCTGGAAACCACATGAATAGTGTCTATCTAGAGTAGCTTTGGCAGAATTTAAGACTTGATTTGTCATCCATGACTTTCTTTTGTTTCAATCTGTTTTTCTCTATATATTAATAAACCTTGCTTTTTTATGAGATCAGAGTTTCTGATTATTTTCAAGATAAAGTCATTGCAATAATCCTTGAAAAGAGGACAAGCATTTGCAGAGTTGTAGAGAGATACATCTAGAAGTAGGAGTAGAAGTAGGGAGATATTATTGCTGCTGAATACGGCATTAGTGAGACCATTACTAGAAAGAACGCTGCCCAGTTCTGGTATCCACAGCCTAGAGAGCGTTTACACCCGGGGTTCTCAAACTGTGGGTCGCGATCCCTCGGGGGGGTCGCCGGCCGCCTCCCGAGGGGTCACGAGCTGCTTCTGCCGCCGAAAAGCTGCCGCCGCAATCGCTTCCGCATCTGGATATACAAGGGTCCGCCGCGCAGAGGGAAAAACTAAAAAGGAGTCGCGGTTCTCAATAGTTTGAGAACCCCTGGTTTACACCAATGATTTGGATGTTTATGTAGATTTTTTCCCAAAAAACTTTTCTTTGTTTCAGTGAGAGTAGTTAAAGAGGTGGCTTGATCACTCTCCATAACTATCTACCTGAGGAGATTTCTGATGGTAGATGGCTTTTAGTGTAGCAGACAAAGGACATAACAAATTCAAGAGGCTGGAAGCTAATGCAAGGCAAAGTCAGACTAAAAAAATATTAATATAGCACCTTAGTCATAGGCCCTTGTGCATAAAATTCAGATTAGAAATAAGGCTCATTTTTTACTATTAGGGTAATTAAACATTGGAAAAACTTACCTAGTGATGTGATGGATTCTCTAGAGCTCGGTGGAGAAACTTTGACAGCTATATTCCATCAGAATATGCACTTCCACTGAAATCTAAGTATCTAGTGAAATCAGGTAGATGTCTCTAGAGTGTTATTTAGGAAAAAAAGCAAAATAAGGAGGTCTAACAATGTTGAAATGGACTGTTCTACAATGTTGCAATGAAACTGATTTTCTGTTTGGAAACAATTTTGTTTCTTTTTTTTTTTAAATGTATATTACACACTAGTATAAAATAAAAGTCAAAATCAAATATTAAGTTTGTCAAAAAAATGTTTTTAAATGGCAAAACTTGTGGAGGGGGAGGGGGGAAGGATTTTGGAATGTTTAGTTTTTACTCCGGTTCAGAACAAAACCAGATTTTGAAATCTCAAAGTCTTCTGTCAAACAGACTTCCTGTCCATCACCCTGTTTTGGTATTCCTCCATCACTTGCGGTCTTAATTTAAAGACTGGATACCTTTCCAAAGTTTTTGCTCTATTACTGGGTAAGGTTCTGTGGCCTGCATTATGCAGAGGTTCAGACAAAGTGATCATAATGATCTTATAGTATTTTTGTTATCGATTATAAAAAGGTGGGTTAGGTGGGTGAAGAGAAAAGAGGGCGAGTAATTTTGCCTGAAAAGCAGAGCTCTTATCTCCACTCAAACGAGGCTGTCCTGTAAGAAAGAAGGCTGGAGTGTTGAGCCTGCTGCTTCCGGCAGCACTTTGGGGACTAGAATGGGTCTCCCCTTTCCTTGTCTCCATCCCAGATAGAAAAAGTGCCTAGGTCTTCTTACCTCTTGTGAGAGGCATGAAGGAGAAAATGGTACCTATTCTGGAAACTTCAGTTGATGAGAACTCTTAGGAAATGCTACCTCAATCTGGGCTGCTGTCAGCAGTGTCATGAGGAAAGCTATTGGACCAGCAGGATTGGCAGGAGAGACCAAAAGCTACCGTTACATGGCACAATTCATTTCTGGGCCGAACAGGGAAATAATATGGCACCTCAGATAATTGTTGTTAGTAAGACCCTCATTGAGGCCAGAGCCCCAACGTGCTAGGCCCTGTACAAACATATAGTAAGAGACGCTCTTGGTCCCAAATAGCCTACAGTCTTAATAGAGAAGACCAATGGGTGAAAGAAAGGAAGGATTATATTATATCCATTTTACAGACAGGAAACAGACACTGAGAAGTTAAGTGGCTTGTGTGGAGTCATAGTGGTAGCGTTTGATAGAACCAGAAATTAAACCCAGATCTCCAGGCCACTACCTAACCATGAGTCTATCATTCTTCTCAAGAATACAGTAAAGTAGTATGTTGATATTTTAAGGATGATCACAGTACCTTTATAGATCTGATCCTCAAAGGTGCTGTGTGCCTCCTTCAGTGCCCTCAGTTTGTATGGACCTCAGAGGAGTATTAACATACTGCATTGTAAACCCAGGTTTACAATTGCTGGATCCAGGTCTCAAAACCATGTGGCCACAACCATACTGAAAACAGACCTTCTGCTTCTGGGAACCCAGGTGTAAATTGCATCAGACCTCTGGCTCAGACCTGCCCTGCTAGGTGGGTGCTAGAGCTCAGGTCCCGAGGGATTACTGACCCCTCCCTTAGTGAAAAGGATTTACATGTGGACAGTGTGTGGGAGCTGGGTTCAAACCTGCGTCTGATCTGGATGTACAATGCAGTACAGACATACCCAGTGGGACTTATGGGTCCTCAGCCCCTTTCAGTATCAAGCCTGATGTTTCTAGTTATTACAAAGATTTGCTCACCAGTGCTGAGAAGCTGTTTAGAGCCACAGCACTTAAACAATAAATGCATAATAGGGATTTTTTTTCTCTCTTCTGTTTTAAAGAGTCCGTATCATAAAGGATATGTGGTTGCTGAGTAATGGGTCTAGTTTCAATACCTCCGTATTGTAGTATCCAATAAGACAACACTGGAGATTCAGCTTTTAAAATAAATTGTTAAAGGTGTGTCAGCATGTTATTTTGATTCTCTGCTTCCCTCCCACTATGCCCCTTTTCACCCCACATTAATAAGTTTAATCATGAGAGGCTGGAAGCTGTGGGGATGAGCCTGACAACACTTGGACAAATCACTACCTACTCCCTAGAGTGCTGGATTGAATAAAGTTGATTGACACAGCTATGAATATTTAACATCTGATAAAGAAATACAGGAAGGCAAATTAAGTGAGCTTCTTATCCTGGCATTCTTTTCAGCTCACTGAGCCCTACCCTGTGCTACCTGTCCTGCGCTATTTGAAGCATCTCTAGGGACTTCACATTTATCTAATACTAGCAAAAATACCCGGCGTTGCTCGGGGTATTTGTAATTGGAAACTGGGATGTAAAAAGACTACCATGTTTTTTATTAATACAAATTTTGTTCAGAAGTCTCATTTTGTCTAAGTAATTTCAAGTAATTACGCGGCATAACATTGCTCGGGTCCATTGGAGGGGGGAGGGGGAGAGAGAGCTGAGCGAGTGGGGGGGACCGTTGGAGTGGAGGGGTGAGAGCTGAGCGAGTGTGGGGGCCGTTGGAGGGGGGTATTATTACATCATAACTATGTCACAGAGAACAGCAGGTGTTAACCTGCTGCCCAGCTGATGTTAATGGGCTTTAAAGAATTTCACCCCTAGGGGGTGTAAAAGGTGAGATTCGAATTTTTTTTTATTCTTACTCTGATTAGGACCCTAAAGGCTATAACTACCAAATTTCAAGTCTCGAGCTCAAACGGTGTGGAAGGACTAAGGGAACATACATACACGCACGCACGCACCATTTGACTTTTATATATATAGATTGTTCCTTGCAAGTTCACGCCCCAGATTAGGTTAAATAATAAAATAAAAAATGATTTGATACTGATTGTCCATGGTCTCCACAGCACAGTGACATTGTGGAGAGGCAGCTTACAAGAAAGCTCTGGGCCTTGAGGTAAAACAAAGGTGAGGGAGGACCAGGAGGCCTGTAATAGTAGGGAAAGGAGGACACTGAGTTTGAAGCAAAAGCACAGATAAATATTAGCCAGAGGTGAAATAAGAATATTATGCAGCAGCTACAACAGTTACTAAGGGCCTGGCAGGATTAATTTATATGAAAAGGTGAGTAGAAATAATTTATTTTGAGGGCCATCATTTTATGTATGACTGGAGATTGAACAAGGGGGCTCCAGAGCTTCGAGCCTGAAAAGTTTCTACACCTTGAGCAAACTAAAGAATTAAGTCCCATATCTGTAGCAGACTCATTCTCTGTGTGTCCTATTATTCAACGTGTCAGCGGATACTTATTGAACAATGGATTACCATATGGCTTCCCCCCAAATGATGGGGATAAGATAGCAGTGTACATAAGAATCTGAAGGGAGTGAACATCAGGGATGAAGCGGAACTATTAGATGGATTGAAGGAGGTACAGCTAGGAATTATGGGAAGAAATTAGCCCAAATGTAATATTTACTCTTGATAATAGATGTCATAGTTTGAACATCTTTCCTACTAAGACCACGGAATGCTCTCCAGTAGGAGGTGTGGAAAGCCCTATTGATAGAGTAATTTGAAACAGAAATGGACAAAACCACCTCATAGGGACCAAATAAATTCCAGAGTGTCCATTGATGATAGTGATTATATGTTTTAATGGTCTTTTTCATCAATATGGTAGCTCTGGAAGCCAAGAGATACAAGGCTCCAGGGATGTAGAGAGACCTCTAGAAACTGAAGTTAAAGCAAAGTGTGTCTACCACATAGGTCCTGATCCAATACCTATTGAAATCAATGGGAATCCAGCCATTAAGTTCAAAGCATGATGGATCAGGCCCTCAGTAAGTAGTGCTGCACTCAGATTAATGCAATCCATGGGCTCTCTGTGGCTTAGGCACTAGCTTCCACCCAGGGTATATCTATATTGCAATCACAGCATATTACTGCTGCTTGAGTAGACATACGTAATCTCGCTTTTATCCAACTACCTTCATTGCTCCAGGACCTGAGCTGTGTCAGCGTGGGCTAGCCCTGTGAGTAGTCACCCAGGCTTCCTAGCAGGTTTGTACAGCCTGTACTAAAGTACATGCTGCCATGGTATCACTAGATTAAAGCTAGCTCAGGTATGTGTACTTCAGATGTCATCACACCCCATGACTGCAATGCAGACACATACCCCTAGTATCCAGTTTGAGTTTTGGGTATCATTCTAACTATTGGACAGTTGGCTACCAAAAAGAGACACTCAAACCAACCTCACCCTGTTTTAAAAGGGGAAAGGTGGTGGTAGGGCACCTTCCATGAAGGATCTTTGACTCTGGATCATATATCCACCCCTTGGCATGACAATGGGAGTGTCAAGACATGCCTTTCTCCTCTCTGAAGTGCCAACTTTCAGTCCAGTAGAAGAGTCAGAGGGGAGGCAACATTTAGCAGAAGAAAGGACAGCTGGACCCAGAGGTGTGTCCTCCCTCCACCTTCAGTGACTCAACAGCAATGAAACAGCAAGCTCTGCAGGCAGTCACCATTAAGCAGAGAAACAGGAGAGAGAGAGAGAATCTGACTTCAGGTCCGAAATGCACAGGAATGTGTGAGGAAGACACCCTGAAGTACATCCCAGAGCTCACTGCAAGTTCCTGGGGTGGTGGAAGATGGTAAATGAAAAAAGAAGCAAGGCGCGCGCGCACACACACACACACACACGGGTAGGAACAAAGGGAACTATGGGGGATCAGACTGAGTGGAGGGGGAACACCACTGGAGTTGGGAGCCAAACAGAAGTGGGGATTTGAGGTGGGGGCAGGAGGACTCAGGGTTGAGGAACAGGAGAGGAGGCTTTGTAGGGGAAGGAGAGAGAGTATGTCAGAGTGAGGGAAACAGAATAAGGAAGTCACAGAGAACTGGAGAGGGGAGCCAGGAAAAGGAGGCAGCAAGGACCGAAAAGCACTTCTTGTCCCCCTCAACTTTGGGGCCAGACTGACGCTACTCTCGGACAGCTCACAGGCACACCTCAAGCCTGGGTTGTTTTCTAGGGCTGCATGTGTGAGCCTGAGCTGATGGCTGTGGGGAGGTCAGACAAGAGAGGCCATTTGTGAGATGGGACTGAGCAAGCCATCAGTTTGGATTCTTCCCCTCAGTTTTGTATTTTGGCACAGGTGTCCAGAACTCCAGCATAGGAGCTTCTGAACAAATAAATATAACAAAGCCAGTCTGTGCTCCAGGAACTAACCAGAGGTACTCGATTCAGTTGGGAGAGATGAGAAAAACTGAAATTTTATTTTAATTCATTTTTCCATGTGCAGCATTCAAAACGGTCTCTTTAGTGAGAAATTATATTTAATGGAATTCAAAGCTATTCCCCTTACAAAACAAAATTAAAGACAAAAATCCTCCCTTGGTGGTAAATCCAGAACATTTCCTACATGTCAGATAAGAACGTACACTGGGGGCCTGATGCACCACCAAGCTCAAAATTATTCCTGTTCGCACAATGTGGATGTGCGTTTCTTATGCCTGCAGACAAGAGAGATGTTAAGCGGGGTTTTTTGGTGCAATGTGTTTCTTTTGATCATACATGTCATTCCTAAATATGCCGGAGGAAAACACAAATAAAAACAAATGCTAAAATCAGAAAGGCAGATTCTAATTCTGGATTCCCCGAAGTAGCCCCATCATTCCTACTAGTGTAATAAATTAAACCTTCCCATTTCTGACCTCCATGTCTATGCATGGAGCCTGGCACTGCACCAGTGCCAAGCACTGGCTGAAGAGCATGGCATTCTATCAGCAAATATTGGCATTGAAAAGGGTCTGCACAGCTCTACAGGAACTTTTCAGGGCCAAGACATACTAGTGTATGAAGGAGCTCTAACTCTTACAGAAACTCCATCCAAACAAGTGTTGTTTAGAGAATACAAAGGACTGCTTTGCCATTTGGGCTATCTTTGGAACCCAACTTTAAGCCCTGATCCCAAGCTCATTGAATTCAAGGGCAAGATTTTCCATCAACTTTGATGGATTTTTGGATCAAGCCCATAGCGAAGTATTATATTAATTTTGGCCTTAGACTTTTATGTGGCAAGTTCTCTCCTCTCCAAGCTATGCATTTTAATAATTTAGTGAACAACAACTACTATGTGTTCTCTCCAAGGAGCAGCTCAGCCTTCTTTGGCTGCAATTCAGGTAAATGAGCCAATTAACTATGAATCTAGTTTACCTCCATATTCAACAGGCCATAGCTTTCCTTTGGTTCAATTCAGGGAATGAGGCAAGTAGCTACAAAGCTAACACAGCTGAAAATGTAAGAAACACTAAGAGGAAGGAAGGAGGAACAGTTACCCCCTTTGAAATTCAGGTAACTTTCTAGTTCTGGATGGAAACGAGCAGCAAAAAAGAAACAGCTAGATGAAACATTTGGGCAAGAGTTTTCCTTGCCTCTTCCAGAACAGAGTGAAAGCCAGTCACCCTTATGATAAAGTAGTACAGACTGGTTCTGCTGGCTGGCTGATTGCTTAGAGACATGGAGGCTGAAAGAAGGGGCTATGTACTTTTGCCCCTGCTGCCCAGTTGCCTGATGGGGATAATTGAACACAAAGCACACCGTAACTCAGGAAGGCTTGCCATCAGGAGAGGGCTACTGCAGGGACTAGGAAAGGTTGATGAAGGCTCAGAATGCAAGGGTAGATGGTTTAAGTAGAACCTCCTCAGAAGTTCATCTTATGCATGTAAACACCCAAACATTCAGCTGAAACTCAGTCCCAAACTTCCAGTTACTTAGCCTCTCTTAGGTGTGCTAGTCATGAGGAAACAAAACTTCTGCTGTGGTGTTCCTCTCAAGAATCTGCTCAGATTTTTAATCATTTGTACTGCTGACCAAATAAAGACAAACAATATGAAAATACAGATCCAGCTTGGGTGCCTTCAGGCTGAGGTATCTGCAGCTTAAAGCCTGGGATGTGGATTTATTTTTTAATGCTCATATGCAGACTCCAGTGATGTTCTTTAAAAGTCAGCACATCCAAAGAACATGTCTATGTGCACAGAACAAGAGTTAGCTTGGAATGTTCTATCAGTTCTTTGAGCTTTTGAGGGGAAATCAAGAGTGTCTGCAATAGTGTAAAAGGCAACAACTGATCCCAATAAGTATAAACCATGAAGTGTTCAACTTTGCTCCAAAGTCAACAACCTAGCCAGTGTCAATACCTCCCTTCAGCGCCCATAGACTCAACCTCTAATGGAATATGTTGCACAGGTGGAAGGAGGAGGTCACACACTAAAGCCAAGGGGTTTGGGAGGTTCCAACTGCATGGATTTGCAGTGGAGAGCGTTGTCTAGATTTGTTTAAACAGATTTGAACACTGACCTCCCACCTCTCAGGAGAGAGCTCTAACAATGGAGTTATGAATTATTCTGATGTGGGACATTCAGTTTCTCCAGTCAAAGCTGTTCCCCTAAGGGAAACAGCAAATGAATGTCTAAGTATTAATCCACAGTGGAACAATCACTGAGCCAGAAAGTGAGCAAGAGAGAATGACTCAGTAGTCCAGTGGCTAGCATTCTCATCTGGGAGGTGGGAGACCGTGGGTCCAGTCCCCCTGCTCTGATCACTCATTATTTGTCCACAGGGAAATAACTTCAACAGGAGAGAGAGTGAGGTAGCCCCCACATAAGCCTATCCCATAGCTCAGTGGTTAGAACACTCCCCGTTTGGCAGAGAGAGGGCACTTGAATCTCAGTCTCCCACATTCCAGATGAGTGCTTTAACTATTGAGGTTAAATGTCTAAGGTGGGTGATAACACCACCTCCCTCTGCCCCCCATTTTGTATGGAGTAAGGCAGGCACTGAAATCATTCCCACAAGAAACACTTTCATCACCTAAGCTGCCTGACTCCAAGCAGCTGCTTCCCATTCATAGATCCCTAGCAGAGAGAAACTCATAAGTCTGAGCTGCAGGGAGTCACCTATCTCCAAGAGAAAAGTGGGCTCTATAACACACCCCTCCCGCCAGCATCTCCCATTGGCTAATTTAAGCAACTCCCCAGCTAATGTGCAGGCTTTTATCACTCACCTTCTAAACGGTCTCTCTCTCCTCATTCAATGTAGAGTATAGGGAACCTCAGCACCTAATTAGAAGCTAGGTATTGTGATACCCAGCACCCCAAAGTCTAAGTCCCATAGTTATTACAAAATAATTCATACATATAGCAAATTAGTAGTTACATGGTAAGATCTTGTCCAAAATTAGAACCATCTAAACTGTCAGACATTGGGTGGGGTGGGAGCACTTTAAAGTTTGAGAAAACAATACTTACTTTTTTGGCAGAGTTGGGGAAAGCTATGTGGTTGTTTCCATGCATTTTCTGATTTCAGCTAAAACTGAAGTAACAGGAGCAATGCTTTCCTTGTGATATTTCTGATCTATGTAGAACCTGTAAGTATCAAACTATTTTTATTGTATCCAGTGTGAAATATATGCAAAGAAATTCAAAGAGGCTCAAAATGTGTTAATTTGGGATTTCATTGCAAATTCACAGTGGCCCCATTTTTACTTCCTAGCAGAATTGCTTTCTTTGTGAAAAGCAAGTCCAGAGTTTTGTATATTTTTGCCACCAAATAATAGTTATCAAAGTTTCACATTAATGGGAAATTACAATGTGTATAAAAGCAAAATTATGAAATTTTTTCACAAAACTATTTTTTTCTTGTTGCCCAGGCTGATTTAGATCATAGAGGTTAAATTAAACATCATGCCAGCATCTAACACAAAATTGGAACCCCCCCCCCCTCCAGAAACACCTAACCACCTTCAGGTCACCAAGTGCTATTGATAATTGCACTAGGTTTATTAAATAGCTCATCACAGTTACAGCCAATCTCACTAATCACACAGATCTCATTGAAAATTATATTTAAAAAAATCAGTGCCCCATGTGATCTTTATTAATCAGAAGTGTGAGCAAGGAAAGACCCTTTGCTAGGAAGTAATTAAATTGAAATTGAGGTCACAGATGACCTATAGAAATAGCATTTGGTGAGAGGGCATTGAGCAAATGGGGTGAAAAAAAAACTTCAAAAAGGCCAATAACCACATTATGATTGAAATTCAACCTCCAAGTCTCATCCTTTCTGCTATTAACTTATGCCAGAGCTTGAATCCTGCTCAGGAATATCATATCATCAACCAATATAAATGGATGTGAGAAAGTATTTTTTCTCCTTTATTGCTCCCTGAGCTCTGAGGGAACCTAGAATGATTACTGGCAACACTATAAGGAACTGGAGGAAGAGGGATGCTTCATTTTATATTCTATAAGCACTAGCATAATACACCCATGATCCTTTAAAAAAATACAAGCAGCCCTTTGTTGTTTCTATTTCCATACTAAAAATCGATCAGCTCTGTGTTCTTGTCACAGATCTTCTGCTGTAATAGTATCCTTTCACAAAGCTGACATAGCAGCCAGCCGAATGAAAAAGGCAATTTGGAGGAATGCCAGATTGTGTTCGGATATACTTTTAAAATTAAGAGGAGTCCAAAGGGAAATCTAGTCAAATGGATGGGGCTAAATGCCCAGAGTAAGCTTTGGAGGGGGAAGTTTGCCCGCTGAACTGACAATCACAACGACAAACTTTATAATAAAACGGACAGCAAAGTCCTGATCATAAGCAGGAAACAAGGTGTTCAGCTCATGGTTCACCTAAGAAAGGTACAGTCTCTTACCACCTCAATTTTCTAAATGTTGCACAGAGAAACAGAACATGAGGAAAAACTATTTTCACTGCCCCCAAACTCAGTGAATAGGTCCAGTATGCACGTGTATAGTAGGTCTGTACAGAGACCTCATGGGAAGGGGTGGAAGCACATTGCTTCAGTCGTTTAAAACTCCACTAGACAACACACTGGGAAACACGCTGTAAAGAACAAACCTGCATTGACAGAGGGAGGAAGAAGACTGAGCGAACAGCCTGTTCTCTCTCCACTTTCTATGTACAGCCCAGTACAAGCCACATGTTTAGAATGACTAGAATTCAGCCCTTCCAGATAGCAGAACTGGTGTGATTCTCCTGTACAAGCGTGAGGGCTTGCCTATGGGGTCTGCACTCATGCATGGTAGAGAGCCTATGCGGTAACATAAAGGAGACAGGAAGGGGCAGGTCACGTCAACTACAGATGGTGGGGACCACCACTGCATACACCCTCATCTTTTACCTACCAAGGGGGCTGCACAGCCTACCATCGCTCTTGAGCTAGAGGAGACTCTGGGTCGGGTGGAGGGGATCGTTCCCCCACTGATCCCTTGCACGTGTACTCAAAATGCAGCCCAGGTACTTGGGCCAGCCACTGGTTGGAGCATTTTATGTACAACTAGTGTAAAAGCCTGTGGACACAGGCCAACAGTAACGCCCCCCCCGCTCAGTCCCCCCTCTCCAAGCGCGCCCCCCGCTCATTCAGCCTCCCCTCCCCCACTCAGCCCCCCCCGCTCGTTCAGCCTCCCCTCCCCCCCACGCCCCCCCCCACTCGTTCAGCCTCCCCTCCCACCCACTCCAACGGCCCCGGCTAGGCTGGGTGCAGCTGGCCGTGCCGTGCCCGGGCGCCTCTGCCCCGCCGGCCCAGCGCCCCCTTCCCGCGCCCCGCCCGGCCAGAGCCCCCTGCCTGCGCCTATTGCGCCCAGCCACCCTCCTGCCCTAGGCCCCTGATCCAGACCCTGCTTCCCTCTCAGCGGCGTACGCGCGGCGGCCATGTTGTGCTGCCGAACTACATGCTACACACCTCCCAGCATGCCGTTAGTCCGGGCCGTCTCTACTGTGCATGACGGCTTCACACAAACTTCTCTAGCCAATTATTAAATAGGATTATATATGTGGACTGAGGGCTATAGGTAGACAGCTTCCCTGTGTATATTGTGTGCATGGGCACACACACCTGTGCTCATATACTGAGAACTGCAACTGTGTGCAAGTCAAAGAGCACAGCTATTTACTCTCTATGGGTGAAATTTACCCTTATGCACAGTTTCAGCACAAGGCCTATCTATTATTTGAGCCTTTTTTGAGAGTGTGCACTCTTCAGGGTCCACAACAAACTATAGGGCAGACTCAGGTTGGGTGCAAAAGTCTACACAGAGTTTACTGAGGCCATTCTCTACACCTCCTTGAACAAGGGATCCCTCCAGCAGACTCCTTATACCCTTCAGGCCTCTCCAAGGCAGCACCGACTTCCCCATTATCTCTCTATAATAAAGCAAAGAAAAAGTCCTATGAAGAAAACAAACTCAGTGGTCCTGTGCCAGGGGTACCTTTTTCCTCCAGAGAGCTCTAGCAATCAGCAATCTCTGCAAAAGGGCTGGGCTGATCCTTTTCTCGGGGGGGGGGGGGGGGGCGAGGGGGGAGACAGGCGGCCCACTCCCTCTCCTGCTAACTACTGAGTTACCCTCTTCCCTTGTTAACGGCCCCTTCATTATCTCACAGTGAGCACAGGTGTAGCAAGGCAGGACTAAGTGGGCCCATAGCACTCAGTAACCCTTGTGGCCTTAGCATATTCCATCTCAGAGGGTTTATGTGATGCATAGGCTCTCTGCATAGCACAGGAATTTCATCCAACAAGAATGAACTTGACAGAGAGGTTGGCATATTGCCAACATCTACTGCAGCTGGATTATAAACCGAGTCATTCTATCAACATGCACTACAATTATTGTGTCCTATTTATGGCATAACTGGTAACCAAAATGTAATCTACAAAACAAAAAACCTCTTTCTTCTCACACATTGTTGAAGAAGCAAAAGCAAGCCATACGTTAAGTCTGATTTTCATGACATTTTCTGTGCTTGTCTCTTTTAGTAGGATCTAGGGAACACATTTGATTTGAACTTTATTAGACCTTATATTCAATTTTTGTTGTCATTCCCAATATACTTCTATTACATTCATGGAAAAATGTCATCTTTCTCACTCTATTTGCAAAACTAATGCCAAATGTTGTGCAGTAGATAAAGTGCCTGCTTTATATGCAGAACTAACTGGGACTTCTTAAAAAACAAAGGTTGTTACTATCAGACTAGCTTGAAATCAGAGTGAGACAGGAAAATGGCTCTCAGACCTTCTTCCCCACTGAAGAATCTATACTACAAATAAGTCTCAGCTTAACCCTCCATTTACTGAACATTTGCTGCACACTCAGCACCAGGGGACAGTGGAAGGAACACTGTAGGAATTGGTATTAAAAATGTGAATTGTGTTTGGGTCTTTTTGCAATTTGTTGCCTTTGCTTTGATGGAACAATGTGGGCTCCCTCTGATGGCCAGTGTAATGACTACACATTGCTTTCAGCTGATCATTTATAAACCATGCCGCATGGAAGCTGAAGAGCCTGAAGTATGTTTCAGAGGCCCCGTCTTCACTACAGCACTAAGTCGATTTTCCTTAAGTCTATTTTCTGAAGTCGACTTTAGAAAATGGACTTAGTGCATCCCCACAGAGGACAGCAACACCGTGTCTGTCCTTAAAACTTTTGCAGGGGTCGACATAGGGAGTGTTGCACTGTGGGTAGTTATCCCACAGTGCCGGGAGTCCCCAGCTGTCACCACCTTTCGGGGCAGCCAGGCACGCTCCCCAGGGGACCAGCCCCAGTCCGAGCAGCTCCGCGGACCCCCGTGCCCACCCGAGCAGCCCCGCGCCGAACCCCCCCCGCCCGCGCCGATCCAGATTGAAACGAACCCCTCCATTCGCCCAAGATAGTGGAGGGAGGGAGGTGACAGATGCGGGGGCAGACGAAGGGTGGGGGGTTGTGTCTAAACAAATACTGAGGTGGTTAGGAAGGTCTCCCCGAGAAAATTATTCATTTTCCCCCAGTCCTCCCTGACACCCACCATCAGCGACTCCCGTCACTTAACCTTTTTGTAGCGGTTTTTCCGGTTGTGGGGCGCAATGTGTGACCCTTCGGAAATCAGTCGCGCAAGAGTGGTAGATTAAAGAAAAGGTCTCGCTGTTTGGCGGGTGGAGGGGCAGGGTGGAGATCCAGGGGGTTGCTGGTGACGGGGAGTAACTGGAAGGTATCTCGGTGACAATTCTCTAGTGGCGTCCTGGCCTGGGGGAGCTAGGGGAGGAGACGAGGCGAGGTCGGGAAGTTCCCCGGGAGACGGAGGGGGAAGAACACGTTTGCTTCTGGTGCGGGAGTTGGAGAGTAGCCCGGGAGCCATGATCGTACTGGGGAGTTCGTGGCTGCTGAACTTGGAGCCATGTGGCCGCGGGAGAGGGGGGTCGCGGGTCGCCCAGGAAGGATCGGCATGGCCGGGGCCTGGGGGGGGGGGGAGCCGGCGCAGGGCTGCTGGGGCGGGCGGGGGGGGGGGGTCCGCGGGGCTGCTGGGGCGGGCGGGGGGTCTGGCGCAGGGCTGCTGGGGCAGGTGGGGGGGTTCGCGGGGCTGCTGGGGCAGGTGGGGGGGTTCGCGGGGCTGCTGGGGCAGGCAGGGGGGCTGCTGGGGCAGGCGGGGGGGCTGCTGGGGCAGGCGGGGGGGCTGCTGGGGCAGGCGGGGGGGCTGCTGGGGCAGGCGGGGGGGCTGCTGGGGCGGGGCTGCTGGGGCAGGCGGGGGGGCTGCTGGGGCAGGCGGGGGGTCCTGCGCGGGGCTGCTGGGGCAGGCGGGGGGGCTGCTGGGGCAGGCGGGGGAGTCCGGCGGGGGGGCTGCTGGGGCAGGCGGGGGGGGTTCGGCGGGGGGGCTGCTGGGGCAGGCGGGGGGTTCGCGGACCTGCTGGGAAGGTCGGAGGCTTAACGTCACCTGCAGCCTCACTAGCTGAAAATCGACCTAGAGAGAGGTCGACTTCAGCTACGCCTCTGGTAATGGAGGAGTTATAAAGTCGATTTTAAGGTCCCTTAAAATCTACTTTAAGGGCATGCAGGTGAGGACGGGTACAGGCTTAAATAGACTTTAGCTTGCTAAAGTCGACTTTAAGCCGTAGTGGGGACCAGGGCAGAGGTAGATTGGTTTTAAAAAGCTGTGCTTGTATGTTCATTTAAATGACAGTTTCAAGTACTCTTTTCTCCCCTCCCTCCCCTACACACTGGCAAACAGATCACCATATTTTCAACACTAAATTATGTACACTAGCCACACCAGAAATACCATGAGAATAGCCTTTTTCATGGCCCAGAAACAAACCATGGCCACTCAGGACTTTATGGTTCTCACTCCACTGCTTGCAGTAGTCACCCAGACCTTCATGGCAACAGCTGGGATAGGTCTTAGAACTCTGTGCTACCACAAACATGGGGTTTCATCGCTCATGGGAGGGGAGAATCTCATAGCTCTGATTGTACCCATAGAGAGCAGAAGAATACACCCAGCCTGTTAGTTCTACTTCCTGCCCCAGTGACAGCAGGCAGTGCAGCACCATTCCAAAAATAAAAATACCCTCCCCCCACAAACATGTTAAATTGTTCCATCTGTAGCAGGAAGGCTGGGAAATACCTAGGTACAATGAAGTGCAGAAGATCATGTGCAACTGAGGGGCAGAAAATGAGCTGCCCTCGTGAGGAAAAGAGCACAAACAAATGTTCTCTTGGAGTTTGTCATTGATACCAGGCCCAGGGTCATATATGACCAAGTTATATTCAGCTCCTTCATGGCTGTGTAATGGATGGAGGATACAAGAACCCTCCCCCCACCCCACATACATACATACATCTCGCACAGTTACAGCCTCCATAATCACTTGACTGTTTCAGGCTGGCTGATGCTTCAGGACTCATGGAGGAAGTAGTGTCATGACTCCTGCCCTTAGGGGTAGGTACCTGCTGATCCCACCCTTACTACATGCTAGGGAACTCCAGGAGGCATTTCACGGCCACAACAGACTCCTCAGGGAAGTATGATAAAAGCTGCAATATAGCAGTGACCTTTATATGTTCTCAGTTGAATGTTTTCACAAAAGTGTTATGTATTTGTGGGGGAGCACGGTTAGAGCTAAAGACAGCACATGGCTACCACTGAAAACACAAATCATTTCCAATTATGAAACATTGTACATTTATGCCTCCTATCAACAGAGCCGCCCACAGCCAATGTATTTACATATCTGCCTGATCTCAAAGTAAACAGACCCCTCTAGAGAAAATAGAAGAGAGAGTGGCCCTCAAACTGCTGTCCATCAAGGACTAAATGCCCAGTGAGCTCCTGCTGGTGTCGTTGAGAGTTGCCTGGTCACATGGTGCTGACTCCACCGGCTTGTTTCCAGTAGCTACACTACATTAAGGATATGCCTTCGCTGCACAGTTAACAATATAGCACAGGGCATTCCATCCACCTAAAATAGCAGACATCAGTATGGAATAATTGCAACTCATTTTATACTGGCACGGCTAGATAAGAGATCAAAACCTCCTTAAACCCGGACAGCATGGATGCAGGTAGCTTTCAACAACTGTACAGGGCCGTAGACCCCAATGAGAGCCTCCAGCAAGATTAAGACTAAATTCAAGCTTGCTCCCGAGTTCACCCAAACTCGCATATTAAACTGTTCATCCAGAAACAGAGTTCCTGGAATAAAAACGCACCACAAGCTCTCTGCCCTGTTCCTTCTGCTGTTAAGAGATTGTTGTCTGCAATTCAACAGTTCTTCAGTTCAAAAGGCAAAATTTTCAGACACAAGTGCTAATAATGGTTGTTCTACGCATGCTCTTCTGATGCGATTTCCCTCAGTATCTGAGCCCTCTCTCTTCCATAGAAAATACTATTTTTAATCACAAAGGGGGGGGGGGACACCAATATAATTCTGGTAAGAATGGAAAAGATAATTTTATAGTAGATATCTCTTTGCTGAGGCAGATTTGTTCCCAACAGAAACATCTACACATTAAGATGAAGGATGGCTAGATGGTGAAAGCCCAACTTTAGGAATCAGAAGATCTGGATTCTAACAGCAGCTCTGTTTTTTACCTGCTGTCAGAATTTGAATTACTTAAGCACCCCATGCCTCAAATTCCCCATCTGAAAGAGAGAATAAAACATCCCTCCTCCACAGGATTAGTGAGGCCCCATTGTGAGGAAAGCAGTCTGATGTCTTCAGCCAGAAGGTGCTGTAGAAATGTATTTAAGAGTTTGTTTATATACAATAATCAGAGAGGTAGCCGTGTTAGTCTGGAATTGTAGAAGTGACAGAGTCCTGTGGCACCTTAAAGACTAAAACTAATGTACTGAAGCATAAGCTTTTGTGGGCTAGTATATACAATGTAATTTAAATAAAGTGTGGCATGTTGGGTTCAAACATTAATTATAATTAATGATGGCCAAAAAAGTTTAGCAAAATAACACTGAGCAGAGTTTACCCACATTTGAAATAAGATTTTCCCTAATTCCTGAGGTTCAAAGAAGTTACCTACTGTCTTTCATATTTTACATACCCACTGCAGAAAATTGGGTGCATCAGATTACTGAGAGGCAGCCTGCTTTGGTAGCATTTTCATGGCAAGTCAGCAGGCTCAAGCAGCAAAACTCTCAGCTGGAGTAAATTGGTGTTGCTACATAGAAATCAGTGGAGCAGTATCAGTTTACAGCAAAAGAATCTAAACTTCAGATATGCTTAAGTACCCGGACTTTTGGGTGCTTATCTCACCGGAGTCTGACCTCTGAACCTTTTGAGGATCCTCCTTCACAGCTCCCAGTACTTCAGAATGAATAAAACAGGGCTTAATTGTTATGCTGCTGCAACCAAAATAACAGACACTCAAGATACAGAAGAGGGTGGAAACAATTTCCCAGAAAACAAAACCTATTGGAAATTAGAACTTCACAAATGAAAAAGACCACAACATTGCTACAATATCATAGCAGGTGGGGCAGCTTAGTAAGTAAGACTGCAGTGCTATGCACTGTAATTCCACTTCAGTCAATTGAGTTACTCATTAAATCAATTGAATTAACTTAAAGCAGTGGGTTCCTCTATTATAACTTATTTCAAGTGGTGAAGATATTGGTGTGATGCTGAATCATGCTGTGCCCTTTCCCCTGCCTTCCTATATTTTAAGATTTTATATGCAAACTGTGTTAATATGCATTGATTGTTTCCACCATGCTGACTGTGTGTAGAATATGCATTCAATTCACATGCATATCATTAAGAGGACCTCAACCCTCAGAAGTCTAAAACTGAATTATATGCTTTTAGTATTCAAGGGGCATGAATGGAGGCCAAGAGTTCTCTTCCTTTCTCTCTCCACTGCAGGATATAAAGGCTGGTGAAGCACAGAATTCGTTACAGTCCAAATGTTCAATATCAGGGTGGTCCAGGTGGGATGGAAAATCTCAGTCATATGACTCAAACTTCCCCTGAATAAAGTTACAGCAGATCGGAGATGAAAGAATTGGGTCCCAAGAGTTTTTGAAGAGATTTTTTGCAACCCCTTAACAGCTTGGGTCCCAATTCTTAGGGGTCACCCCTTAGGTGAAGAATAGGCTTTTGAAGTCTATTTCCTAAACATCATCAGTAATTAGCTACATGGATCAACATAAGGCACTTCCACTGCTTGCATCTGACGAAGTGGGTATTAGCCCACAAAAGCTTATGCTTCAAAACTTTATAGTTAGTCTTTAAGGTGCCACAGGACTTTGTTACCTCAACATAAGGCAGTTGCCTATCTCCCACCATTTGCAGGTGATTTGCTATATATGTCAAAGAAAAAAAATGGAGACAGTAATATCACAGTATTTCCAGTTCATTTGAATGTTAATATCCTCCTTTGATCTCTAATGATCAGAATACAGCCATAAACAGGAACTGTTTGATTACATTCTAACAATACATGTGCAAAAACACAAGCATTATCTATTAATATGTCTCTAAAGGTTGAATCCAGGTCAAGTAGCCTGCAAGTTGCTTAGCCCTTTCTGGCCCCATGTCACACTAGCTCGCATCAAAAGACAGAATTTCCATCCCATGGGCATTTCAGATATTTTGACATTTATTATCCTGAAGCTGAATAAGAAATTGTTTGGTTTGGTTTGCTGTTTACTTGGGAGGCCAAAGATACTTGCTGGTGGCTCAGTCACAAGAATGCAGCATGGAAGATGTAGTCTGACTGGGGAAGAGGGCCTATAATGGATATTGAGGACACAAGAGGCCCAGAACAACAATTCCCATCAGTCACTGCAGCAGCTCATGCAGACATTAATGTTGAGCTGAACTGAAACATGCTTTTAGATTTTCCTGATGGAAAATGGTCAACATTGATCTTTTCAGATGGTAAATTTTCAAATTTTGATGAATCTGCATTTTCCTACAAGAAAAAGTTTCTTTTTAAGGTTATTAACAAGCCCTACTCAAAATAAAGATGATTTGGAGTTATCAAGTTAAAATAAGTTGTGCAAGATGTAATATTTGTCATTATCATTCTCCTCCTTCCCTTCGTTTTTCATGGTCATGTGTTTCATCCCAGTGTTTCATCTCAGTTTAGATTCCGAGCTCTTAAGTCTTGGAGGGACCATGCTGATAATATAATCAGACCGCCTGTTCGTCCATCAGAATTGATGAGGACCACCCAGTGTCATCAGTTTGTTTGGGAGTGGGTTCGGAGATGGCTGATTAGTCCAATCCAAGCCCAGAATTGACGGTTGCATTGAGGACATTGAAGATCAGGCTGCCGACCGGGGGAAGAGAGGATACCAGCCCTGGACTTGCGAAGAAGGCGTTTCTCTATAGCATCATTCAGTCTCTTTTGTTCATAGGCTGTTGCACCATCATGAACTCGTCTGCGCCAGGCGAAGCGATCATTAGCGATGCTCTCCCAATTTTCAGGATCTATGCTACAGTTCTTAAGGGAGGCCTTAAGGGTGTCTTTGAATCTCTTCTTTTGACCACCAAGAGATCGCTTGCCGTGTTGTAATTCACCATAAAACATCTTCTTGGGCAATCGCTCATCAGGCATTCGCACAACATGGCCAGCCCATCTAAGTTGTGCCTTGCAAAGCAGGGTGTGAATGCTTGTTATATCAGCCTGTAAAAGGACATCGGTGTCTGGAATTTTGTCCTGCCATCTTATCTTCAGTAGTTGAATCGCTTCCATCTGAGCTGAATCACTTCCATCTGAGCTGTCTGCGGAAACTACTGGACAGGCCATAGTACTTCACCCAGTGATTTCTATATAAAGCCCATCACATCTGTTAGAGCTGGACCATATCTTTGGAAAGACATCCATTTCTTATTTAAATACTGAAAGTGATGAAGAATCTATTGGAGCAGGGGCTATATACACACGTGTATTTGTACAGTCCCATACACAATGGAGTCCTAATCCTATTGTGACCTCTAGGTGCTGCTGCAAAAAACAATATAAAAAGGGGATTTTTTTTTTTTTTAGAAATATGGTACATTAGAGGGGACTTTCTTTGTGAAATGCTTTGATATATACAGATGAAAAGCACGATGTAAGAGCAAGCATTGTTATGATCTAGGTGAAACCTTGTTATGGATTGAGTTAAGACCCCATTGAAATTGGTAGGTGTGATCAACATAGTTATAAACATAACCCTCTAGCTAAGACAAAAGGCATATTTAAAACTACCCAGGAGCTTTTGCTGAGTATTTGCCACTAGAGTTGAAAAGGGGCAACAGTATTATTATTGTTGCCGGAGCATCTAGGTACTACTAAGAAGAGGAAGACTTTGTAGCACCTTAGAAACTTACCAGTTTATTTCAGCATAAGCTTTCGTAGCCCACTTCATCGGATGCATCTACTGCAATACTTGGATGGAATTGAAGCATAAAGAAACTTAGAGGCCTAAGTTTTCCAAAAACTGACTAGTGACTTTGGCCATCTTGAGATGCCTTAAAGGGGATAGATTTTCAGAGAGTGCTGAATAATCAGACCCATCTCAAACAGGTCATCCAAATGTACAGGCACCCAAATATCACTAGCTCCTTTGAAAAACTGAGGCTGCAATATACTGTTTACATTTGCTTTTTTTAAAAGCAATTGACCAAATTTTTACTTGGGATGTGGTTTCAGCATTCTCTTGTTCACTTAGAGCCCTACATGCATCTCAGGGCAGAATTTGCCTCCAAAAATCACAATTGCTGATATGCAAGAAATTCACATTCCCAGTGGTGGGGGTCTTCTATATTGGTCCTGACCTGACACATGTATTTTGCCCATTTCCCATGTTCAGTTATGGCTATCTCTGCTTGTAAATTATGTAAGTCAAG
This sequence comes from Sternotherus odoratus, assembly GCA_032164245.1. NCBI lineage: Eukaryota > Metazoa > Chordata > Testudines > Kinosternidae > Sternotherus > Sternotherus odoratus. The sequence goes on from JAVMKO010000003.1 coordinate 123,746,499, forward strand.
GGCTGTACAACAAAATATTAATAAATATGATTGATGCAGGCGGGAAAGAGCAAAACCTTTTTATGATAGAGCTTGCATTACCACACACATACACACATGTACGTCAGGGGAATTCTATGCCTCCAGGTGAGTTGTTTGCAGAGGCAGGAAAAAGTGCTATTTCAGTCCCTAGTTATCACTAGTATGTAACAAAGGAATTTTACCTTCTCAGACTCTTCACTTTGCTCAGCAAAACTTGATAGATACAATCTCATTCTTTTACATCTAAACTCTTAGGCAAATTTGATTGTTTTGGTTACAGTTGAGGTTTTAGAATAAAAATATGTTCTGCCCAGCTCCTAATGCAGTGACTGCAGTTCCCATTTATGATTCGCTGTCAACAAACAGACATTAATTTCTGGCAGTTAGAGTCAATATCTGATGTCATTCTCCAGACTTTATGTAGCTCTGTGACCTTCCCTCATTTTATTTGTAATAAAGGTGGCTTTTATGTGGCCTGCACAACATTCAATTCAGAGGAGCACTAAATCAAACAAAATATTAAAGGATAAAAAAAAAAGATGTTATTTTATATACCGCAGATGAGGAAAGAGGAGCTCTAGTTTCTGAAAAGTAGGATATCTCTGGCTGTAGCCTACAATTGCAGTCAGATGCTTGGATGGTGTCAAACCGCATAGCCCCAGTGAAATCTAGTGATTGCTGATTTATGCAAATTAAAATCTGGCCTTCAGCATCTGCCCAACTGTCCCTAATTTTAGATGGATTTCCAGCATTCCTTACAAGCTCCTTCCCCAGAAAGGATCTTAGGGGCTGCAGATACACCTGTCCAAGGAGATGCATGTGCTACCCAATAGGGTGTTGTTTCCAATTCATTCCTCCAACAGAAGAGCTTTTCTGAACATTTTCAATGCAACAACCACAACCCCCAGAAAGACATTTTACCTACTTGAGGAGTTGAGTATTCTATCCAAGTCTGCTGAACAGTGGCAAGCAAGAAACTCTGAAGCAAGGTCAGGTTCAGAGAATGAATATTCAGAAAAACTGAAGCAAGAGAACGGAGTTCTAATGAGTTCTTCTGCTGTCATGTTGCCCCAACATGTCTCCTCAGCATTTGCCTATTACCCCAGGAAGCAGAGAAATATGCACAACCACAGTACACTCCGCCTTAGATTTTCAAAACCATTTGGGGGATTTTCATGGAGGAGGTGTCCCCCTAGATGGTTTTGACATTCTCAGCCTCACTAGGGAAGCTCCCATAAATCAGGTCCTTCAGAGTTCCCTCTGTTAGAATGAACAAGAGATATTTAATAGGGCAGAAGGATCTTGTGTGAACATAGGGGTATGAACCATTCTGGGCTTTTTTGTTTCTTTACTTCTGATCCATGCTGAGAAGCTGAAAGCCATGATTGCTATATTCCAGGGGATGGAAAGGTGGACATAGAAAGAGCAAAGAAAGTCATGTGAGGGTGGCAAGAATTCCATCATCTTTTGGGTGAGGGCTGCTTGCCAGGCATGCAAAGGGATGGGCTGACTCATTGAGTCTGGATTAGTTTGGATTAGTACACTGGGAGATAAGCTTCCACTGGAAAAGAATCAATCAATTGGCATAGCACTTCGATTTCAGAATAGACGTAGCCCTGTGGGATTTATGACGGCGAGACAGGCTTTCGAATTACAGATAAACTATTAAATATGCAGTTGGCACTCAAAGCTCAAACACTTCCAGTCTCTAACTTTTACATATTAATCTTTAAGACAAAGCCGGACAGCCTTGACTTATATTCCTTGACATAATTCATGACATGGCTAAGGGGTCCATTAAATAAATATGAAGTGGTCACAAGTGATAAGAAGCTGAACTTGTCTTGCAGCCTCATTTTCAGCAAGCACAACTGGCAACAGATATTAAACATTCATTAAAATAGAAAAAGGCCAATGGGCTTTTTAAAGAATAAAAATAATTCTCTTTGCATTTGAAAATCTTTACTTATCTGGAAGTTCTTCTTTCTAGATAATCTAGATCCCCTGGGCTAAGGTTGGGGATCCATTGGATGGGGCTCTCCAGGCTAGATTTAGCAATCAAAAGGATAGAGCTCCCTGGGCTAGGGAAGGGTTTCCCAAGCTAGGGCTCCCTACTCTAGGGCTAGGGTTTCAAAGAGTAAGGATCCCCCCAGGGGAGAAATAGGGTTCAAAAGGTTGGGGATCCTGGGCTAAGGTTAGGGATCCATAGGGTGGGGATCCTTGGGCCAGGATGCGGGATTGGCAGACTAAGGTTAGGGATCCATCAGTCAAGGTTCCCCAGGCTACAATTTAGGTTCCGAAGGGGAGGACTGCCCAGGGTAGAGACACACTTATAGTTGATAGGGCCCCCTGGTCTAAGGTTAGGGTTCTAAAGCGTAGCATTCTCCAAGTCAACACGAGGCATACAAATGGTAGCTCTCCCCTGGGTAGAATTAGGGTTTCAAAGGGTAAGGCTCCCTGGGCTAATCTTTAGTATCTATAGGATGCAGCTCCCTGAGCTAGGGATGAAGGCCAGAGGCTACTGTTCCCAAGGCTAAGGTAAGGTTGCCAAGGGGTATTGCTCCATGGACAAAGGGGGTTCCAAAGAGAAAAGATCCCTGGGGTAGTGTTAGTGATCTCAAATATAGGACTACTCTGGATATAGTTAGGATTCCTCCACTTCCCACCCAAAATGGGCCAACCCCAGACCCCAACACTCAAAATTGGGCCCATCCTGCATCTCCCCATTTGGGCTCATCCCCCACCAACCCCCTGCTGCTGCCCTGAACTGGGCCCTTTCCCCCAGGGATTTCCCTAGAGCCCCCCAGGAGTCAACTAGTTCCATGCAATGTTTCCAGTTTAGTCACTGCTCAAAATTTGAATTCAAATTGAAATATTAATTCACACTTTAAAAGCATATACAGTATATGACACAATACCTGTACTTAAAAAGGCATTATAGGTTTGAAAAGTGTAAACTAAGATTAGCTTCCTCATTCAGCTGTTTTTTGTGTGTCAGCATTACCATTTGTGATGGCATTAGTAATGAGAGCCCTGGCCCATGTCGGCTGCTCACCCCATCAAAGAGAGTGTCACCAGGTGATACTCTGGAACTACTCTATGGAGCCAGGACTTTTGGGTAGCGTGCCTCCTTCCTCGGAGCACTTGCAGTTAGGGTGAGGGTTCCTGGGGGGTAAGGCTCTTGGAGCTAGGATGAGGGTTCCTATGGTAGGGGTGCCAGCCTTAAAATAAGGTTCCTAATGGTATGAGACTTGGGGCTAGGGTTAGGGATCCTATGCGTAGGAGTCCCTGCCCCATTGTTACGATTCCTATGGGTAGGGGACTTGGTGCTAGGTATAGGGTTCCTATGGTAGGGCTCCCCATCCTAGTGTTGGGGGTCCTATCAGTAGGGCACCCAGGCCTAGGGTTAGGACACAGAGCTAGGATTGGGTGTCCTAGGGGTGGGGCACATGGAGCTAGAGATAGGTTTCCTATTGGTAGGCTTGCCAGCCCTAGTATTAGGGTTTCTATCGGTAGGGGACTTTTGGCTAAGGTTAGCGTTCCTATGGGCGGGCTTTGGGCTAGGGTTAGGGAGACTGAGACTTGGGACCAGAGTTAGGTTTTCCATGAGTAGGGATCTCCACCACAGGGCTAGGCATCTTGTGGGTAGAGGGCTTGGATTTAGGCTTCCTATGGGTATGTTTCTCTATGCTAGTCTAAAGGCTCCTATGGGTTGGGGTCCACACCCTAGGGTAAGGGTGCCTATGGATAGGGGACTTGGGGCTAGGATTAGATTTATTATGTGTTATGGCTACATTAGGGTGCCTATGAGTAGGGGTCCCCACCCCAGAGTTAGGCTTACTATGGATAGGGCTTTGCACCCTAGAGTTAGGGTGCCTATGGGTAGGAGTCCCTTCCTTAGAGTTAGGGTGCCTATAGGTAACAGTACCCACCTTAGTGTTAGGTTTCCTATGGTAGAGATTGGGGGTCCTATGGTTAGGGGAGCCCCATCCTAGGGTTAGGGTTCGTCTGGGTAGGGGACTTGGGGCTAAACTTAGGTTGCCTATGGGTAGGGGACTTGGGGCCAGAGGTAAGTTTTCCATGAGTAGTGGTCTCCACCATAGGGTTAGGGAGCTTATGATAGAGGACTTGGGCTTGATTTCTACTGGTAGGGGTTCCCTCCCTAGGCTTAGGGTTCCTATGGATAGGGGACTTGGGGCTAGGGCTAGATTTACTATGGGTTGGGGTGTTGGGGCTAGACAGAGTGCCCATGAGTAGGGTTCCCTGCTCTAGGGTTAGGCTTAGTACGAGTAGGGGTCCCCACCACATGGTGCCTATGGTTAGGGGACTTAGGGCTAGGCTTAGCATTCCTATGTGTATGGTTAGGAGCTCCCCACACTAGGGTTAGAAGTGTGGGCTGGGGGGTTGCTGGAAGCCTCTAACTACCTGAAGGGGGTTCCAAAGAGGATGGAGTTAGGCTGTTCCCAGCAGTGACAGATGACAGAATAAGGAACAATGGTCTCAAGTTGCAGTGGTGGAGGTCTAAGTTGGATATTAGGACAAACTATTTCACTAAGAGGGTGGTTAAGAACTGTAAGGTGAAGGAGTGAAGCACTGTAAAAACTCTGCCTTCGTTCCCTCCCCCTCCATCCAGAGGGATTACAAGTGGCAAAGAGGCCAATGGCATCACAGCAAAAGAGTTGACAGCCACAACAGATGTTGAGAGACCACTGGAGGCTTTGCAAAGAAAGTGCAAACAGCAGCATTGAAACGCGGCCAGCTCTGGGATGAGTGAAGAACAAACAACCAGTCCACAGCACACTGAAAAAGAGTGAGGATTGGGAAGGCTGGAGTTTTGGACAAAGACACCAGGGCAAACACCTGCTTTTACACCTAGTGTCACAGCATCTACGAAGAATGGTCAAGAGTTCCATTTCTCAGGTCTGAACTGAATGACACCACCCACAATCAACTGAACATCACTCAGAACATCTACCTCTGGAAGCACACTAAAATATTCTGAAGGCAGGGGAAGTAGCAGTGGCAACCGGAAATCCTGACCCCTTGCCATGAGACAAAGACAGTGGTGGATTCTCCATCACTGGCCACTTTTAAATCAAGCCCAGATGTTATTCTAAAATAAATGCTCTAGTTCCAATAGGAATTAAATCAGAAAAGTCCTAGAAGCTGTGTTATGCTAGATGATCTCAGACTAGATGATCACAGTGGTGCCTTCTGGCTTTATAAATGTAATCTATGATTTATGACAGATAATCTCTACAATTTTTTGTAATCCTGATCCAGGCACGTGACCAGGGCAAGGAAATAAACATCAGCTTGACCCCAGCATTCCTGGGGGCACCACATTCCTCTGTAGCACTAGTTCAGAATTTTCATTCAAAATGCTTTTTAGGAGAAAATGGCCTTTAAAAAAAAATTCAAATTTTCCAACAGAGGAAATAAAATCTTATGATTTTTCAGTTATTCTCCCCCTCAGTATTTTTCCCTTCTCCTCCCCCCCCTTTTTCTGTGGCAACATGTAGCAAAGGAGAAAGGATGGGGAACCAAAAACTGAACTCCAAAAATGCTTGGTTTTCATTTTTCATATTTTTTTTTAAATCAGGAAATTCTTAATAAAAGCAGGAATTTCTAGATGTTTATTTTTGTGTGTAAAATATAGCATTTACTACCAGTTCTACTTTTTACAGGGGTGGCACTAGATGTAGGAGGAAAAAAAGCATGACTTCTTTAGCTGTACTGAAGGGACAGAGCAAGAGGAAAGTAAAAATCTGAGATGTGAGAGGAAGGCAGCCCCATCATCCTCTTTGTTATGCTTTGACATACCAAGAGCAAAACATGTTCTTTCATTCCAATGACTTATCACAGAATGAGGAAAACAAAAGAATAAGGCCTCAAGGAAAGCAACATAGTCGCTGTTCCTTTCTGTAAAAATCTTCCATCTTCAATTCCCTCTCATCACTTTCTGCTAGCAAACTTAAATTTAGGGGTGTGTTATCCACAAGCACTGAAGTGTTTGCACCTACAGTAGGAAGATGAAAGGATAAGTAGACCACACCGGGATTTGCATCTTATAAGGAATGTATGAAATCACTGGGCAGAAGTTAAAATGGGATGTTCTCACTCAGGAGAGAAGTGGCTCTAGTTTGCTGTAACTCAATCCTAAATTGCCTTAACTTTGAGTGTTCCCATGTGTAGACGTGCCCTACGTGTTTCAAGCTTGATGCTTATCTCACATAGCCAACCTCTTGCTCAATTTCCAAAGAAAGCACCGGTGTGGAATTGCTTAGCCCACTGATACATCCGCTCTCCCTCCCTCCCTTGTCTGGAAAGGCCACAGTCATTATGGCATTTTTTCCATTTCCTTTTAAAAGTCTGCTTATTTAGAGTTCAAGAGGAGAAAATGAAACCAGGTCTTTCAATCTCTTCCATTTTGCAATGTCTCCTTCTCTTTGTCCAGCTGCAAAATAGCAGCAAAGAGCTTCTATTTTCCCAGTGATGGATTTTGTTTTCTAATCATGTTTTTCGTGTTTAAAATTAGGGAACAAAATATTTTCTACACTGGAAGTTTGAGAACACAGGATGGCTGGGATTTATAGGCCAGTCTTTTTTGCACTCTCATAGCTCAGCAGTAATTGTAGAGAATTCTCATATACTGTGACAAACTGAAATACCTCTAGGGGGTTCATCTGTCAAGCAAGTTCATCCACATCTCATCTGCTTTCTGAATGAGATATGAAAATGAGTCTGCTGCATTACTTCTGCTGTCAAAGGAAGGGATAGCTTCCATTCCCTTTAAGTTGCAGTGAGAATTTTGCTCTCTGTCTGTGAAGAAAGAGTACACAGGGTCTGCCTGTATCCACACGGGATTCACTCTGTCCCATATGCAGAGAACAGGGAGGTATGTTAAAAGACTGGGAGGAAACTTTTAAGTGCATTGAACCTGAAGGAATAATCCATTTAACTTTCACTTGGTGTTTTCCCTTTTGAAGTGCTGAGAGTTAGTTTAGTGCTTGTGAGAGGTGTCTGACAGCTTGGGAAGCCACAGTTCTCTCTAACCACAGAACAGCAGCAGTGCAAGCTAGGAAGTTCCCACCACCCTCCCATACAGTGTGATCTCTAATTGAGGGAGGAGAGTTCAGTCTTGCTGAGGGGGGCCAGTTGGAGGAGCAGTGGTTTCAGGAAGGATGAAAAAAAAATTTTCCATTAAAAACTAAACCAAGAGAAATATCAGCTTGTTTCATAGACAGCATTGACCTGCCATCAGTGGTCAATTGCGCTGGAGAGGAATTCAACTGGTAGCCTACAGATGTTCTCCATGTTGCTTACAGTTGGTTTTCATGTTTTATCTTGCCAGGTTTGTTAACTATGGAAGCTCCTTCCCAGTTTATCACCCCAAGTTTACACCATCAATCAGTAACAAGGAACGAACAGGTACGTAACAGATCTACCCTAGCTTTCCCTGGCATTGCCATCACCCCAACATACCACCTAATCCATAGTTCTTTGCATCTCTTGCAAGTTCTTGGTGATTCAGGGTTTGATCCTGCAAGATATTGAGCACCTTCATGCTTTGAGCTGTGAGCTTCTCAGGGCAGGGCTCCATCATTCTTATTGACCCTAAGATGTAACGCTCATCCATTGTGATGAACAGATACTACATAAAAACGATGCCCAAAATTCACAATGATGACTTTGACAACAACCTGAGATTATTCTGTCGGTAGCTCCCTCTCTTTCACACCCTCTTCTGAGATTCCAATGGGAACACAGGTCAATGCTGAACACTTTGGAAAATCCTACTCAATAAAATTCTCAAACCTGAATTTATCCAAGTCATCAGGGTTAACATTTGTCCATATACAAAAAGTCCCATAGGATCTTCTATTTTCACATATGGTCGGGACTTTGGTTTTTATCTCTGTTAGGAAAGAAGGTGTTTCCAGTAACACAGTGCCACTTATGATGTTGGGCACTGGTTCAGAATGGACAGGAAAGGGCAGGTTGGAAGGGATTATCAATGACTTCCCCCCCCCCCCACCAACAATTTTACACGCACAGTCTTATCAGTAATGTAGTGTCATTGTAACATATTATTACAGTACCATGTGCATGGTATTTTATGGACCAAATGACAGGGTCTTGCCCGTAGGTGCTTACTCCCATAAAAAACCAACAACACTACATCTTAGTTAAAGTTTAACTAGACCACTGCATCTTTAAGACTGTTACCCAGCATCAAATTCCTTTGCTGTAGTTGTCACACTTTGCACGCGCTAAGCAAATATGCCTGTACAACAAACAGACACGCCCACATTTTAAAAAGTGCTCATCAGTTACCAACAAAAATTAAAATGGCAACATCATTACAGGAAATGAAAGTGCCACAGACACATTTAGACCCTTGGGCACTGAAATGTTTAATTTAAAAAACTAAGCGGATTCTCTCTGCAATAATGCTATATTATTATGTTTATTACATTCTCTTGCTCCTGTAGCAACTTTTTCCTATAACCATAGATCTCAAACTACTCACATTACCATGATGATATAATTTGTAATGCTTAGCCATCGGGTAAGCATAATTTCTTTTACAAATTGCATACTTATGCTCATATGCTATATTCTCTCTTTGAAAGACTTTTTGGTTTTATCTACATACCTGCAGTTCACATGGACTTTTCGAAAAGATAAGCCACATTGTGTGTATTTCAGTTATTTACGCCTTTTCTTTTAAAAAAAGAAACAAAACCCTCTGTATATGGAAATTACACCACCCAATTGCTAAGCAGTAATGGTTATTTTACTTTAAACAGAGAAGGAGAACAGTGAGAACTAAGGCCTTCTGTTGTGTAATCCTGCAGTCACAGGATTTAAGGAGCAATCCATCCCTTGCCTAGAAAAATGTGCTGTCAAATAAATAAATAAATAAAAGCGTTCGTTCCAAAACAAATGTATTATTCTGTTAATTTCATAACTGTGAAGAAAAACTTGACAGCGTGAACTGAGTATAACCAAATACAGTATCATCCACATGAGTCTGTGGATGGAATGAAACAATAATGCTTAGGAAGCATGAACTACCTGATTCAATTCAATGGGTATTAACCTTGAAACATTGAGATGCTGAATTTAAATATCATTATTAGTAGTTCTCTCTTTTAGCAGAATAATCAGCATGTGCCATTATCTAGCATACCCAAACTGCCTTTCCAGATGCCAGAAGTTCTCCCAGGTAGGTGCCCAAAACTCCAGTTTCTCTAACACATAAATGCACTATAAAAGTTCCCAGTATTTAAAAAAAAAAGCAGTTGTAACCATGGAGACATCCTAAAAAGCTGAAGTCAATATGAACAAAACTCAGACTACTCTACTGAAGATATTGTTCATTTTTATAACTATTAATTCAGGTTTATAACCACCATTTAGAAAACCACCATTTTAAAAAACCATGACAAATTCTGTGGCTGCTTCATCTAAATTATCTGTCACAGCAGAATGCCAAAATATCCAGACACCTTGCACAGAATTATAGGTTCTCACAATAGAGAACAGGGCCCTGGATTATTGCAAATGAGCTGGAGCATGCTGTGCTCGCCAACACATATGCGAATATATGGACTTGTGCGCACTTTGGGCAGAGCGCCCAGTGGTGGCTTAATGCACAGGCCCACAGGGTCCATACCCAGGGACCCCAGCCAATCTGAGTGCCTCTGAGGAAGTGCTGTAGAATTCCCCCCCCCCCCATCGGCACCGGAACTGTGGCCCTTCACCCTGCTCCTCCTCTTCCCCCAGAGCCCTGCCCACCAGCCAGGCCAGAAGGTGGACTTGAGCTGTGGTAAGAGCCACCCAGGGAGCCTGGGCTGCTGTAGGGAGCCCCAGACCCTCCACCTGCCCTGAGCAGGAGACTGAAGTGCCCAAGAGCACCCCATTTCCCTTCCCCCCAGGGCAGACAGGGGGTCCAGGGTTTCCCACAATGGTCAGGCTCTGTGGGTAGCTCTTACTACTGCCCAACTCTGGGTTCTGACCTGGCCAGGGCGTTCAGGGTGGAGAGGGGCGGTAGAGAAGGAGCAGAGGGTGAGATTCCTTATCAGTTCCCCCACCATGAAGTGCAGCCCTACCTCTACCACTCTGCACCTGCCTGAGGTGACTACACTCATGTCAAAAAGTGGCAGGCTGGTGCCCCTGGGCTATGGGGGTCCCAAAATGTTCTTTGTTCCCAGAGCCCCAATAAATCTTAATCTGATTCCGAGAGCATCACAGGTGACTCTAAAAAGAAAAGCTGAGAACCGGTAGGGCTTTGCATTGTCTTCAGACGGAAGGAAGAACACCATCTACTAAGCCTACTTTGTGTGGAACCTGGACTCGGCTTGGCTGTCTCCCATCCGAGTATAACTTGTAAAATCTTACACGGTCATCATAATCTATGGTGCAATGGCTGCAGGACGGTATTCTTAATGCGTAAAGTGCTGCTCTAGCGCCTGGCCATAAGTTGACAACCATTACTCTATGCAGACACAGCAGATACTTTTCTAAGGTAACGATTTGTCACAGCAGACAACTCTAACTTATATGGAACTAATGAACTGCAAAGTTTCCTTATTAAATATAAAACCAAAGCTGTTTGTTGATTGTTATGGTTTAAAAAGCATGCAGAATGAGCCAATAAACTATTTTCTGGCCTTTCTCTAATTTAAAACTAAACCAGCATAAATGTTTTGAAGTTCTACCAAAAATATTTATCCATATAGACAAGGTTTGTCAGATGACTTAAAGCTACAGCAAATGTTAGTATCTAAGGACTATAACCTGCTTCTCTCCTGTACCTAAAATTCATAAGGACTGAAGGCTTGGATTTTAAAAACCATTAGAACTATGTAAAAAAAATTGTATTTCTAACTAAGAATAGACAGGCTAAAGCTTTCAGACCTTTCAATGTGGATTTGGGTAATCGGGTTTTATGAGTTGAGATCAAAATTATCTGCCCTTTAGATGGTGTTGTATGGTTTCTGAATGCACAAAAATGCATTTTCCAATTATTATTACTATCATCTGGACAACTAAAGGCCCCAACCAACATCAGGGTCCCAATGTTCTAGGCACTGCACAAATATATAGTAAGTCCCTGCCTAAAGGAGCTTGAAATCTAAATAGACAAGAACACACAAGCAGGAGAATGAGAATTCAGGCCAAAGATAAAGAGATTTGCCCAAGGTCACAAAGGAAGCCAATGACAAAGTCAAGAAATAAACTCCAATCTCAAGTCCCAGTCCAGTGTTTTAAACCACAAATCCAACAAAGAGTATAACTTGTTACGCAACACAAACATTCCCAAGTCAAGGGGGAAAAAATTATATAGCCTGTAGTCTGTGATGCTGGTAGATAAAGTGCCAGCTCTTGCCAAGGCTATAGGTAGGGTGACCATACAGCAAGTATAAAAAATTGGGACACTTTTTTCCCCGGGGGGTGGGGGAGAGGAGAGACACATTTAATGTTTAGACTCTATAAAATGCTTGCAAATTGCTGCATTCATTAATCTTACTTGCAATGTCTGTATCCCATGCTATAAAGGAACATGTAAGTTTTTCTTTATAACTGTAAAAATGCCTGCTCTGAATTTGGGACCCCAGCAGGAGGCAGGTTCCCTTGCCCATCAAGAAACACTATCAACACTAAGAGGGCCATATTGAAGTATCATGATACAAAGACTGGGCTAACAGCCTTCTCAAACCCGTGAAGATACTACCGTATTTTTCGTCCTATAGGACGCTCCGGCCTATAAGACGCCCCCTCGTTTTTCGATAAAAAAGCCGGACCAAAAAAATCAAATAAATAAATAAAAAGTGCCTCGCTCTCCCGTCCCCGCCGCGCGGGCGGGCTGCCGGGAGCGTCCCGGTTCCCCCCTCCCCGCCGCGGGCGGGCTGCCGGGAGCGCTCCCGGTTCCCCCCTCCCCGCCGTGGGCGGGCTGCCGGGAGCGCTCCCGGCAGCCCGCCCGCGGCGGGGAGGGGGGAACCGGGACGCTCCCGGCAGCCCGCCCGCGGCGGGGAGGGGGGAACCGGGGCGCACATTCGCCCTATAAGACGCACCAACTTTCCCCCCCCCCCCCGTTTTGGGGAAGAAAAAGTGCGTCTTATAGGGCGAAAAATACGGTACATGCAAGGAAGTTCAACCTATCGGCTTGAATTCTGGAAGAAGGACATAAAGATAGCCAACATGAAAATTCTTCATCTCCTTGCTGTTTGGACTCTCACAGAGCTAGAGGTAGAAAATAAAGAGGGATCTGGGTTAGCTCTAAAAGACATCCAGTGCTGGCAGATTACTACTTCTGTCACCTTTTAGCACCATACACAAACAAACTCATTTGTGACTATTTTGCCGGTTTTAACTTGCACGTTACTCATTTCTTTTTCCTAGTTAATAAATCCTTAGTTAGTTTACTATAGGATTGGCTACCAGCACGGTCTTCGGTGTGAGATCTAAAGTACAAATTGATCTGGGGTAAGTGACTGGTCTCTTGGGATTGGGAGCAACCTGAAGATTTTGTGATCTTTGGTGTGACTATTTATCACTAAGTTCTTCTCACCTGGGTGAAAAGAGATTGAAACGCCCAAGGAGACAGTCTGTGACTCCATGGCAAGACTGGTATAGTGATCCAAGAGTTCACATTTGTTACTGACTTGGTGAAATCTAATTATAGAACCTACCACCAGTTTGGGGTGTCTGCCTTCATTTTTGACAATCAGCCCTGAGGTTGTCACCCAAGGTCATGAACCAGTTTCCTGAGTTCCAGTGCAGTTCCATCACAACTCGAACAAAGATTATAAATTGTTATCCAACATATAAACATACAAGTCAAGGGAAAACGGATATAATATGCAGCCCATTTACAAATCAAATCAATTGAAGATATCTATGATGTAATGGTGGAAAACCAGCCAGGTGCAAATCCACAAAATAGAGTTTGTGTTTTATCAGAACATATCTAGTGTCAGAGACTTTACTTTGATCTTGTCTAGTCTGGGAGTTATTTCATACTAATACGTCCAGTTCAGGCTCCTTGAAATTTTTGTTTTTCTTTTCTCAGCTAAAAACCTCTATAGGTACCAATCCCACACTCTAGACAACTATTGTCTAAGCAAAAATACACAGATAACAATATGATACAAAGGTCTGCTCATTCCACCTGAACACCACCTCTAGTAAACGCGATGACAAAATAAACCCAAAATCCTTCAACCCTCAGCCCATCTCTGCTAAGAGCTATGTAATCCAGAAACCATTTGCAGAGCACAAAAGCAACTTTTTGGCTCTACAAAGTTAAATAATCTTGCATACCAGTGGATGACACTATTTATATTAGCTACATATAGTTATTTTATATATAAAAAAAAAATCTGTGACAACCCTCTTCTGAAAAGACTGGGGGCACTTTTCAGCATGTCTAAAATGTTAACAAAACTGAGCTCTGGCAGACCAAAATGGGGAGAAAATACCAAATTCTAGGACCTCTCAGAGAATACAGTGGGAGCCATACCCTTCCATGTATATGGAGAGAGCCCCATTGCAAGTGCCTCTGCTGATTTTAAATGACCAGCACTTAAATCAAACCTTGGAGGACATATCAGAGTTTTGGGGAACAAAGGATTTTGGTTACCTAGGTTTTAGATATTAGAGGTGTAACTGTGACAAAGATAGTCAAATTCGCAGTGGTAGCGCAAATCTCAACTCGGTTCAGATAGTTTTTTTGAATAAATTATAAGGTTTGTCCAGAATCTATGTACATTTTAGGATAATGAGCCAAATTCACTTCGGATTTAGCTTAAAAACCACAGAAGTTTTTAGATCTATATATTTTGTCCCACATGACCAATATTAGTTAGGGGCAAAGATGTATAACTTGTGTAATTTTAGGATTATTAGGCAAGCACCTATGTGGGAGGGAAAGTGAGGTTTGGATAGACATTCTGGACAAAAATAAAAAATCACTGTTACACTACTCTCTCTGAAGAATATCAAGGTGCTTTGTACATTGCAGCTAATTCTAGATTCACCCCAAGACCACCAAGCAGATGAAATGGATCAGTAATTTACACAAAAGAAGGAATCTTGATCAGGTTTGGCAGTTAGGAAAACTGTAAGAGACTGCCATCTTGTAGACGCTGGTTGAGGAAAAGGAAGTAGGCTAGAGAGGAAGTAGGCTAGAGAGAGAAACATGGAGATAAGAGTTTAGGGATTTTCCCTGGTAAGACATTGAATTTGGTTTCATTCATTATGCTTGTAAGAGATTACTCTTCCCCCACTCTAAACTCTAGGGTAAAGATGTGGGGGTCTCTTATATGAAAGACCAATTAACTCTAAGCTACTTTCCCAGCCTAGGTTAAATCTTTGCCCCCTAAACCCAAACTTCTCCAGTTGGGGCTTGGAACCCCCTATAGTAACACCCCCTCCCCCTTGCTACCTGGGCGAGACTGAGAATACAGACTCCGATCCCAAACTAGGATCCCTCCAATAGAATTACCAGACAATTCTTATAACAAAAAATGTTTAATAAAGAAAAGAGAAGCATACAACTTATACAGACTTCACAGATACTCAGTCCTAGCCTTAACCCGCCTTAGGATTTCTCCCCCTGATGAGGTTAAAGACACCATAGATTGATTACAAGTTTATACAATTAACAATTTCACTTACTGCCAGACTGACTTAGAAACTTATCAAGAGATTAGTAGGAAGGTGATTCAATTCCCCAAAGCTGGAGAGAAGATGCAGACAGGCTGAGTGCCCGGGAAAAAGTGAAACTAAACTCCCTTTGTCTTTAGAAATTTGCATTCCCAATACGTCATTCCCTCTTCTGCTTCAGGTTAACCCTTTACAGGTAAAACAGTAATTCTAAGGCACTTCATACTTATGACAATGCTATTCATATAATAGTTAAATAAAAGCATTTTGCTACAACCTGAGATTCCCTACTTCCTCATAGATGCTACATAAATGTCCCTGGAGATGAGATTTTGTACAACAGTTTTAATGCTAAAATCTCTTGGACGTATTTATGTTACTGGACTGTGAAGACACCAGGGCCAGAGGTCATTCTTCATTTTAGGAGTTGAACCATTTATTTTAAATTTTCCTGTTGAAAGTGGGATAGTGACGATAGTTATAGGGGATAATCAGCTTCTCATTTAAAGTACTCAATAGGTATGTCTACACTGCAATTAAAACACCATAGGCTGGCCCACACCAACTAACTGGGGCTCAGGCTAAGGGGACTATTTTATTGTGGTGTAGCCATTTGGCCTGGAGCCTGATCTCTAGAATCCTGCAAGGTGGTAGGGTCCCAGAGCTCAGGTTGAACTGTAATGTCTACACCACAATTCAACAGCCCCTTAGCCAGAGCCTGAGACTGCTAGTCTCTAATTGCAGTGTAGACATATCCTAGGGGTCTGTAAAAATGGTCTCTTTGACTCCCGCTTTCAACAGCTGTGAATAGCATTTTGAAATGAGTACTAGGATTTTTTTTGGTTACAACCCAAAAGCACAAACCTTGGTGGTGGCTGTTAAATTTCATTTAGATTTTTACAGAGTATAGTCAGAAACTAAACTCATGGGGTTGAAGGCATCTGTGAACCAGAAGAGTCTACTTACCTAGAACACTTGTTACAAGGAGCCTCTGGAAGAAACAGTGCCTACTCAGTTAGAAAAGCAGCTACAGTGTTGCTAGAATACATGTTGCAGACTTTAAAAAAGCACAAGGTGAAACAGTTTATTAGCATTACACCCAGCTTCACAGGGCAATAGTTGAATTGAATCATCTTTTGACCTGTGGTATTCTACTAATGCTTTATGACCTGAAAGGCATTTCTATCTATACAAGTGTATTTTATGCCAAACTGGCAAGGGTGTTGTTATACTGTGGACTTTTAGTGAAACTGCAGGAGAGTGGAGAAAAATAGGACAGGGAACAAGGAAAGAATCCTCAGTTACAGCATCTATAAATGTGTTTATGATAGAGGTGTGAAAAAACAGGTTTTATCAGACCTACCGCACATTTATTTCTTTTGTCCTTAGTTACTGGTTCTTTCTTTCAGTGAATTTAGTGTTGGTGAAAAGTGCTCCATTCACTAGGCAAGGAAGCGAAGACTTATGTTTAGCCACAGGAGTGATAAATGTAGTATGGAGAGCTGCAATACAAGCTTCCCCATGCTGCTCTGCCTTACCTTCCAATGTTTTAAATCTACAAACGGTGAATGCCTGGGGAGAGAAGGACGTACACAGGATGAGATCCCCATCTGATGAGAGTTGCTACAGAAGCGTAGGATTACTATGTTAAACTCTCCGGGGTTTGGGATGTGCTCTTTAAGCACATACACAACTCGAATATAGATAATTCTCCTTAACTTTTTCCTTTGGCCTCCGCTATTGGGGCAAATCAAACGAGAAAGCAAGATGACCCCCTGAATGCCTACGCTTATCACACTCCAGTTCCCCTCTCACAGCACCTATTGAGGTGCCTTTGAAACAGGTAAATGCACATCTCAGGGAATTATTTACACCTTCTCTTCTACCGGTGTGGATACAAGACAAAGATTCATTCAGACACAACACTGAATATAAAACTATTGCACCACAAATGACAAGTCTTGTACTGAGACCTTCATCCTAGGAATTAGAGATTAAAAGGCCTAATAGGAAGTCAGTTCCGTTGCCCTGCCAAAGAAGAGTTGTCCTCTACATGTGAAAGAGGAACAGTAGGAAAATACACCCCAAAATGAGTATCTCTGGAGCCTTACTACCTTCACCTCTCCAGAAGGTGTGGTGCTGGAGGCACAGGCAGTAAATAAATGCCCAGAGCTTGATGTGTTGGGTTTGCCTATGTATTACTTCCAGATGTCAATCACAGTCAAGAAAATACCCTTAATATTTGTACTACAGGAGCACCTGGTTGCTTCAGAATAAGATCCACTATGCTAAGCACTGTGTAAACACAAAAGGAAGAGACTGTGCTTGCCTGAATTAGTTTATAATAACCTTATAAAAATATATCCAGAACGCTCCCGCAACACACGCACAAAAAACTCTTGCACTAATGTGCTCTCCATATAGAACTACTCTAGCTATATGCCATCAGAGGATTCCCCAACACTGGTGTGATCTACTCGTTGCTGTTATGCCAGATTTGGGGGCATTTGGCACTGGGAATTCAGCACAAGGAAGCCATAGCACAAAAGAGAATCTGGGACAAATATTTACAACTCAGATTGTAATAGCTCTCCATTGTATAGTACCTTACACCATGATCAGTCCCTCTGAAGTCATTAGGATAACTTGCAGAGTAAGGAATTATGAACCATGAGTAAGGGAATCACAATCTAGCCCTGAATGTGTTGTAAGTCTATGTCATGCTGTCTGGAGCAGCTCACAACCATGAGTGCCTACCTCAAGGCTGACTGTCAAAAACAGGGCCGACACCTCAAATTGGTGGTGTGTTTTATAATTAGGTTTCACTAAACCAGTACCAAATATGAGCTCCTGGGTCACTATGCCAGTCTTACCACAGAGTCACAGACAGTTTCCTTACACCCTCCAGTCTAACTATTGTGCGTTGCAAGTTAGACTTGCCATAAATAGTCCCTTGCACACACACAAAACCCCACCACCACATTCAGATTGTTTCCAGTACCAGAAGACCAGTCACTTACCCCAGATCAATCAAACCCTAGATTTTACACCAAAGACAAAGCCTGTCCAATCCTGTAATTAAGTTTATCTATGAAATAGAAAAGTTATTTATAGATTAAAGCAAGCAAATACACACACAAATGAGTTACCATCTAAATCCTAAGAGTGACAGACTTGTAGTGATCTGTCAATTCAAAGTGTCTTTCAGGTTGGACCCAAGGGGTAGCCCTGGTGATCTCTGGCTTCAGTTTGGTGTCTCTAGCCCTGTCAGAGTTCCAACATCCAAAAAGATGGAAAATTTTCCTGTGATTTTGTTTTATTTCCTTCATTCAGCTTCCAAGTCCATAAGACAAGCTTCCTTGCATGTAGGTAGCATTTCCAAGGTGGGATAGGGTCATCAACTAATCCTTTGTATTGTAATGATCTTTGGTCTATCTATTTTTGATATCCCTTCTGGATGGGGGCAGGTGGCATGATTCTCATGCCTGGGTTCACAAGTTCATAGCAAACATTTTCAAAGTTATAAAGCAAAAAAATAAAACTAAAATAAAATACACATTTTCTTATAGAATGGAATATCAGCATTACAAGGGAGATTAATGCATGCAGCGACTTACAAGCATTTCATAGAGTCTAAATATTACATACATTTGTATAAGATTAATACCTATGTTAAGCAAACCTAACACAGGTGAGCTAGGTCTCCAGTTAGGAGTATGTTAGCCCTTAGCTAATGCCTGCAGTCTGGGCAAGAGTTGGCACCTGGTTTGCCAGCATCACAGTCTGCATGTTGCCATGCATTCTGATGCTTTTAGCTCCTATCTTGACTGCAGGAGCAGAAGGAACTTCATTGTGTGGGTCTCAGTGATCTGTTTTATGGCTCTAATCATTATATTGACTCTCGTGTATATATAACAGAACAATCTGTGAACCTGTGCACAGTGTTGTAAATATAGAGCAACTGCTTATTAATGCTGGAGGGGAGAGATTTAGATTTAGAGTTTGAAAACCAAATGAAAGTTGTAAACCTAATAGGCCTAGGGAGCTGTCAGCTTGTTTTCTATCAGGCCTCAACCTTACTGCTGGACTAATCATCCATGGCCGATTGATCAAGGTAGAAAGTTACCATGTCTCTGTCACATTAGACAGGCTTAGTGTTTCTCTACTTAACCTTCTGTATTTTGCCAGCCACTTCCTGGGGAGAATGGACTCATTGGATGGTGGAATTTGGGGATGGGGGAAAAGCAGCAGACAACTTCAGGTGTTCTTACAGCTAGTGCCAGCATTCAGGTATGAAAACAGAAAGGACCAGGAACCTGAGGGGCCAGCTGAATTTTGCTTTGACCACACTGGATTTTGCCATGTATGTGCATCTCCTACTTATGGTGTATATGTGAGAGAGTGAGTTTCTATCTAGTCATTTATTATTACATATATGCTGGGTGTCAGATTGGGACTTATGCAATAAATCCCTGTAATATTAATGGAAAGTAAGAACATTTACAGCACAGGAGTGGCTGAAGAAGAATTTCTATATTCAGGGCTCACCTCTAAAGAGTTTCTCACTAATTCACTTATGAAATACAAATGCATTAACTACATTTCACAAACAAATCAGTGATACTTTGCCACTGGACATAGCTGTCCTCAGATAATTTCTAAAATGCATGATCTGAACTTAAGGAAGGAAAGGACCTATTCAATCACCTTGCTCATCTCTTCTCCTCTAAGGATGATTACTCATAGTACATTGTCTACACTGGAGAATGTATCTACTGACAAGTGAAAGACAAAACTTTTGTCATTCAGAGGTGTCACCCCGCCCCTCAAGACAAAAGTTGTGTCAACAAGCACTGGTGTGCTCTCCTGCAGACAAACATTAATGCTGCTCATTGAGGGTGGAAGTCAGTGGGAGAGCGCTCTCCTGCCAACAAATAGCAGCTACACGGCATGCCCTTTAGCAGTATGGCGGTAGCACCACAGTTGTGTTGCTAAAAGCTATTATAGTATAGACAGAACCTTTGAGTTCCTTCCAATAAGTGACAAACTCCAGGGACAATTTCCAAGGGCCCCACTGGCAGTTAGACACCTAACGACTATTGGAAGCTAATGGGAATTAAGCACTCAATTTCCATTTGTACCTTTAAAAACCTCCTCCCATTCAGTTTCAGCCCAAGGATCAATGGAAATCTTTCAAGATTTTTCATAAGTGGAAAATAAGTAGGACTTGGAAGTATCTTCAGGCTTAGGAATATAGATCAGTTGCCAAAATGTCTAGGCTAGTGGGTTAGATATCCACTAGTTATTTCTAGGGAAGCTTAGAAACTGGGCAGGTGTCTCTGTGTGTATTACATACAAATGCGCATTACCTGCGTGTGGATCATTTGGGAGAAAAGATGGTCTTAGATCTAAGACATTGGAGTGGGAGTTAAGAAACAAAGAGATCAATTTATGGGGCCAACAATAAACACAAGATTTGCCCCTCCTGTGGTAGTTCTTCATAGGATGATTAAATCTCCCATTACTTTGGCTCTGTAGATAACTCAGGCATTAAAACAATGCCAGTGAAAAATCCACATATATGTACTATGACCCTAAGAGCCCTTCTATGCCAACTGAGCTCTGTAAACTCCTACCAGGAGTGAGACACTCATTGAGGCCAACACATTGCTGTGTTTAACCACTAGAAACACAAGTCATTCTTTAGTTTTATTTGTCTCAGGATCATTTAAATCTGTTCTTTATGTGTTGTGTGTAGTATCAAGTGAAAGCTGGGGACATTACTGGTCATTAATAATATTGTGTGACATATATGTATGGCTGGGGTGTAGAAAAATATGTATGTGTGTGTGTGTGTGTGTGTGTGTGTGTGTGTGTGTGTTAGAAAGAGGTTTTTCAAAATAAGTTTTGGGGCAGACTGGATAAACAAGTTTGGCCTAGAAAAAAGAATGTTGCTTTGCTCGTGTCTATGGCTACATGTACGCTACACATGCTAAAGTGGTGCAGCTGTAGTGCTTCGGGTGAGGACACTAAACCAACAGTTGAATTATTCCATCTCCCACAAAACGTAATAGCGCTAAGTCAGTGGGAAGGTTTCTCCTGCCAACATAGCAATCTACACTGGTGCTTAGGTCAGTATAATTTAAGGTCTATAACATAAATTGAGCAGGAGGATGTCAGAGATAATGGACAGGTCATTTGCACCTTAGGTAAACACCAGTTATCAGGCTAATGAGGAAACAACCTGGCATCAGCATACTGGAGAACACCTGGCAATCTGAACCCTAGAGTGTCATTTTGATTCTTGAGACAAAGCCAATGATCTTTGGGGAATCTAAACAGCAGGACAACTTGTTATCCATCACTGAGGGAACAAAGATCAGTGCTTTGTGGATCTAGGAATGGTGGAACCTCAGCTAGGAGGGCTGCTGATGCTGAGAAGTGGCTTTAGATAAGAAATTTATCTTAGACAAGGATTGCAACCTGGTGAGGTTTAACCTCTAGAAACACAAGTCATTCTTTAGTTTTATTTGTCTCAGGATCATTTAAATCTGTTCTTTATTAAAAAAAACTATTCTTGTTTTATTATAAATTCAGCTCAGTGTTGTTACAGTGAAGTGAGGTGAACATCTTCAGTGGAGCCAGCGGGCTGGCGTGTATATCTGTCTCATTGTCAACAGTGGACTTGGAAATTTCTGTGAGCATCCACTGATAGGAGCTGGATACCCTGGGAAGTGCTCTCCTTGGGGGGTTGGGAACTGGGACACCAACAGCTACCTGCCAGGCAAAGTAAGGACTGGCAGAGTCCTGAGGAGTTTGAGGTGCTGGCTAACAGACAGACGTTTCAGGGAGTTGACGGAATTTAGCAGCCACCAATCTCTCTCTCACTGAGGAAAAGAGTAGACAAGATGACTTACAGTTCTGGATGCTCCCAGAAAATGTCACATACAAACTACAGACGACAGACATCTGATCACTGCTTTGAGCTAATTTTGTAATGGTTCATAAAACACTTTTGACACAGTGGAAAATTTGCCATTTTTAACTGCACTACGCAAACAGCATGCAGAAATAAGCAAACACCATTGTTATCAGCTTTGCCCATTACGTTGGGGTATGATCATTTATTACGGTTACTCTTTGGGGGCAGGGGTTGTATTTCTATCAATGTACTGCTTGTATCAGTTGTGTTCTCATACAGAGCTCTACTTCTCCCTGCTGCAAGTTCCCTCCCAGTGGAGCTATACTGCAGGACCTACGTTCCCCAAGGCTGGGTTCTTCCAGCTTCAGAATCAGGTGAACACGCACACACACTCGCTAACAGAGCACCACTGAGAGGACAGTTGGCTTGGTTGAGCAGCACTTCCAAGCTGTCACCCTCATATACCCCTGGACTCAGCACATCTCTATCCCCACTTGCATGTTACAATTGTTCTGCTTGATGAATGAACCCACAGGATTTTTGGGTGCTGCAGGGATCTTTAGCTTAGGTACGGGAAGCACTGCTGCAGAGAAATGAGGAAACCAAAACAAAAAAAACCACCCACACCCATGAGAGGGAGAGGGAAAACAACCAGTTTAAAGTTATTTATTGCCAGGTAATACCTATACAAGGGGAGCCAAACACACACACCAGTTACAACATTACATCTAACATAGATTTGATTATAAAAGTCAGGTTTAGAAAACTATAACAGGTCACACAAGTCAGGGTCAGAAGGCTAGAGAGAGAGAGAGAGAGAGAGAGAGATGGGGGGAGGGGGTTGTGTGTGGTGTTTCTCACCACTACATGAAGCTTGAATGGATCAGAGATCCATGGTGGTGGTAGCTGAGGGTCTGGAATGCTGGAGTCAGGCAGAATCCCCAGCAAGATCAGTCAGGAGAAGATGAAGTCCTAATGGAACTGAGGTGGATTTTGGATCCAGGCATCAGAACACTTAGCTGAGCATGGGTAGGGGGTTTTGCAGAGAAACAACAATGGTTCAAGGGAGAATACCAAAGTTGTTTTGTTCAGGCTCAACATGGGAGTGGATCATTCCTGGCTTTGGGTGGTGATACTTGGAGGGAGCTCACAATACAGTTAGGGAGCTTCACTATTTTGCATAAATGATTTGTTACTAGAATTGGTCTGATAACTACTGAGCTGGGTGTGTGCAGTTGTGGGTTCATTAACATCAGAAGCAGAGATCCCCCATCATGCAGTGCTTCTCTGCTTTTCTGGTCCCAGAGTTCCATGTGATTCTCACCTTGGAATCTCTGTTCTCCATTCTGTGGGGCCAATGGAAATGCCTCCTTGTCCCATCTTTGATGCAAATGAGGCTAGGGGAGTTTCCTTAACACGGTCAACCTTATCCCAAGGGTTTAGGTGTGCTTTTCACTGCCTTTTCATTGTTTTTGTAAGTCTCTTCCGATGCAGATTTGGTTCAAGCAGAGGCTGGGGCCGGGGGAGGACTTTCAAGAGTCAGACAAGCTGGGTACTGCACCCTGGTTCCCCAAGAACACAGAGCTGCTAAGTAACACTGTTTCCCAGCAGTAGTTTGCAAGGCAGGTACTAAATCCTTAAATGATTTTATCTTTACTACAGTCTATGCTTGTCAAGCTTGAATCCCCACTCTGGGACTTAGAGCACAGAAGGTGGAGGCCCACATAGATTTTTTTAAAATTAATACTTGCCACTACAGGCTTGCATTAAAACTCATAAGGTTACAGCTTTTCTCTGACTTTGGCTTGGTAAATGCTGGCACCAACCAAATGGGGGAAAGGAAAAAAAAAAGCCCAGAACCTTTGGACCCAGGAAGGACCACTTGGGAATTCCTCCCTGTGGGGTACCTTCAAGCACTTTATTTGGGGGGTTTCAAATAAGTAATTCTAGGTACGATCTGATGATTTCTCATACCTGGCTTAATACTTTACACAGCATTCCCATTTATAGCGTTGCTGCTGTATGTCTCCTTCTCCAGAGAACAACAGAGAGGGGCAATTTCTTTTCCATTTTTGAAAAGTTCTAGCCTTCCCATTGGCTCTTTAGGTCAGGTGCCCACTCCTTTTCTTTTACCTGTGGGCTCGTTAACCCTTTACAAGTAAAGCAAGCAGAGAACAGACACCAAGAAGGATTTTACAGCTAACTGGCTGGCTGGGTATCCATAAAAGGGAGCTACCACTGCTCCATTTAGCACAATGCTCTTACAGAATTTTAAACAAAAACAAACAAAACCCAAAAAAACAGAACCCAACCCCCCACCCCTACATCTCTCCCTGTTGGCTGTTCTGTAACCATTGGACAATGAAAAGAACCAAGCTGCATGGTCTCTTCAAAGGCAAGCTGAACGTATTCCTTCAAATGACACAGGCTAATGATCCAGCGTTGTCTTTACATACTATTTTACATCATCCGTGGTTCCCTTTTGTACCCTCTACTGCTTTTCTTTCAGTCTTCAGGGATTTACTTTTGAGGGGTCAAGCACAAATCCCTGATGCTATATTATAAACAAGCTAACAAGAAGTCCTACAAAATCTCACTGAATCTATCCTAGGGCATGTCTACACTGCAATTACAAATGCCTGAGTGGCTCGTGCCTGCTGACTCAGGCTAAAGGGGCTCAGGCTAAGGGTCTGTTTAACTGAGTGTAGCTATCCAGGTTGGGGCTAGAGCCCAAGCTCTAGGACTGTGTGAGGTGGGAGGGTCCCCAGAACGTGGGCTGCAGCGCAAACGTGTACGCTGCAATTAAATGGCCCATTAGCTCAAGCCCTAGTCAGCTGGCATGAGCCAGCCTCGGGTTTTTAATTGCAGTGTAGATCTACCTAGGCTCTCATACAATGATCGGAGCCAGCAGGATTTTCGGTAACATACAGCACAGCCTGGGTGCAGGGCATGTCTTCATCCAAACAATATTTACAATTAGCAGGCTTTATTCTCCTGCTTGACAAGAGCATTTCCTTCCATGGTTTATCGGGTGAATAATGTGCATTTATAATTAGACTTTTAAATGCATATTAAAGACCTAATTGACTGTAGCAGCCTTTTGGGAGGCACTTTACAACTGTCTCCTGTCAATACATATTTAGGCATATAATAAAAATCCTCCGGTGATTTCTTGCTGCATTCACCATGATTCAAGATTTAAAACATGGCCACTTTAAAGGACTAAAGAAACACATACAACAGCAAGAGGAATTAGTCTTTATTATATGTGAATTACACACCATTATTTTTTACCCTCATGATTGCTTAATCCCTGCATTAGGGGAAAATTCTGGCCCTAAAGAAGTCAATGGCAAAACTGACTTCAGTAAGGCCAGGAATTCATCCCAGGCATAGAAGGGAATTACACAAGGATGGCCGTTCAGAGGGAAACTGACCGGGATGCCAATTAGTTACTTTTTTTGCAGCCCCTCCATGCCTGTTTGAAGTGTTATTACTCAGATCCTATTGATCATCCAGGGATGACAATGATAGTTATCATTGGTCGGTTTGGCAAACGTATCTGTGTGTTTAGGTGCATTTTATCAATCCAACTAATCAAGAGATGGAAAGGAGGATTCAGGGCAAAAATGAAGGAAGAGAAACTAGCAGAAGTAATCAACAGCTGTTGTTCTAATACTGATACTTCTTCCCAATCCACCAAAAGTCATTTTCCTCTCTTCTCCCACAAATTATATAGAATACAAAAGTTTAGAAGTGATCCAACAAAATGTGTATATAGGAGTCCAGCAGACTGTCATCCAATCCAATTTACTCGCACCTGTTAAATTACACACTAAGCAAAATATAATGTGGAATATTTTGGTAGAACTACATTTAAAAAAAAAAATCCATAGGGGAAATCCATTAGTAACACCAGAGCTATGCCCTTGTACAATTGACTAACATTCCCCATGTTTCCTAAAATGATGGGGGCAGGGGGGGAAGGGGGAAACTACTACATTTAGCATCTGTAGAGTGATCCCCTGTCCTGGCCGAAATGGGATATATGGATAGGCAGGGCTAGTGGGTAGGTGGTAAGGCAGAGTGACCAGCAAAAGGCTTGCAGGTGGGGTGGGGGGACCTCAGGCAAGTGACTGGGGGTGTCCCATTTTCCCTTTGAGAAATATGCTCACCCTAAGAATCTGGGCATCAAGGAGAGAGGTGCCTTCTTAAAAAAAAAAAAAAAAAAACCAACAACCACCAAAAGGTGAATACAAGACCTTGGCTATACCCAGAATGCACATGTTTAAATACACATCTTTAATTAAACCAATACAATCAAGGCTCCCCTCTCCTTCACTTCTGAAGAATCTCGTGGACCTTTTTGAATTTACAATCCTAACTGAGGATATTAACAAATTAATATGAAATCCTGCATGTGCCCTGGACATTGTCACCAGACATTGAATTCCCTGGGGAATTGTATCAGTGTAATGGAGTGGGGAGTGGGCCCTGTGTTTTCCAAAATGAGACACTGATTAATCAGGAAAGGCAAACCCTTGACCTGGTACATTTGGCAAAAGTGCCACACAGCCACTGCAGTCACCATTTTGTGAGCCTGTTCACATCTGACCAAGCCTTTTTTTTTGGGGGGGGGGGGGGGGGAAAGAGCACAGTCATGGTGAAATACAATCTTTTCCCTTTATTGAAACCAAACACACTAAACAGCCTGATCATGAACAACAGAAAATAAGGATTTTTAATGCGAGGGTCTGGTTTAATGTGGGGGAATATGTCTGTGTCAAATTGCAAACTCCCTTTTGTTGTGTGAATTCCATTTTGAATACAACCTTCCCTGATCATTGTAACTTTTTCTTTGGGTTCAAATAGCCAGGTGGAGTTGAACACTAGTCATGTGGTTGTAATGCTGACAGACCCCAGTCATTGGCGGTCAGGATCGAACCTGTGGCCTCTGGAGCTTAGTGCATGAGCCTCTACCACATGAGCTAAAAGACAACTTGCTGTTTGCCAAGGGTGTAGATCTCTAAAATATATACATCTCCCTCATCCCCCCCCCCAAAGGTGTGTGGGTTACGTGGTGACAAGAACAGTCTATTCTGGACACAGAACTTATGCTAATGAGAGGGACATCAGATTCTAACAATGAGAGCACCATCAATGGCCATCATCTGTGATTGATTCGGGTGTTCTTGTATCCATGTTGGTCCTGAGATATTAAGAGAGACAAGGTGGGGGAGGGTAATACCTTTTATTGGACCAGCTTCTGTTGGGGAGAGAGACGAGCTTTTGAGCTACACAGCCAGGTGGTGTCAGGGGAAGCCTGGCTAAATAGGGGAACATGGAATGTCTGTGCCACTGGTGAGGTCTAAGCCACCTAAACTTCAGGGTCCCTCTGCCCAAGAAGAAGTTCAGACTCAGGGTCTGCACCTGGAAATATGAGATTCAGTGGTTGGATCACCTCCCAGCTGATTGGTGTCCATCTCAACAGTGCCACCTTAGCCTTATATAGACATTTGCATCAGTCTAGTGCTGTCACACGCGTATGAACTGATATGTGATACAATGGTGTAGGGTTGTAGAAAGTATTTCCATTTCAAGGAGGAAGAGTTTGAAAGGTGCATTTGGGAGAAGTGTGAGAGGGCCAGGAGAGCTAAGGTTGATATAGTTCAGGACTGCCAATATCTCAGAGTTGTCTAGGGGAATTAGTGAAAAGAACTAGGCGCTGAGCTGAGGTACTGCAGGTTGTGACTGAGGGGTGTTGGCAGAGTGTGTTGGGGGGTGAAGGTTGGCACAGCAACAGTTGTGTTTCAATAAGATTGAGGCTCATTCGCAGAGCTGTTTGGAAGAAGCATGCAGAAGCTTGGTCACACTATACCTGGTTCTAATCAATGCTGTTCATTGCACATGGATAGGAGCAGTTCATTCACTGCAAATGTAAAAGAAACAACCCAAATATAAAACCCTCCCCCACCCATGGTCTCTTTTTATATTTAGAGTAAGTACTTTGGGGGCAGGTGTGTGCGCGTGTGGATTGAGATCTCTAGGTGCTCAAGCAAAACCACCATCCCCAAAGCCTGGCACAAACGCAGGCTTCCCTAACCTAGCCCCACATTTCCGGAGTACTGCACTGCAGCACATACCAGCCACCACCAAGATGACACTGAATGTTTATATTCCTTTGTCCAGGACAGTAGCGATAAGACAAAAAGATACTTCTTACCTCATGTCTAGCGAGGATTTGGACATCCTCGTCAAGTTATTTAAGAATGCAAGCCCCTATGTCAGGAGTGGGAGTGGGGTCTGGCGCTTGCTCTGCTCTGGTGCTCCAGTCAGGGAGCAGGGTTGCGGGCCACTCTGCGTGGCTGCCAGAAGCAGCTGAACATCCCCCCTCCAGCTCCTACATGCAGGGACACCTGGGGGCTCCACTCCACAGGCTGTCTCCCCCTCAAGCACCGCTCCTGCAGCTCCCATTGGCTGGAAACTGCAGGCAATGGGAGCTGCAGGGTGGTGCCTGTTGACAAGGCAGCACGCAGAGCCGCCTGGCCACACCTCCGTGTAGGAGGCAGAGCAGGGATATGCCACTCCTTCCAGGAGCCACATGAGATAAGCGCCACCTGCACCCCTGAGCCTCCCCCCACACTCCAACCCCAATCCTGATTTCCCCCTCCTGCACAACTCATTTCTGGCCCCACCCTGGAACCCACATCTGCAGGCAGAGCCCTCCTCCCCCCCCCCACAACCCAATCCCAATTTCATGAGCATTCATGGCCCATCATACAATTTATTTATATACCCAGATGTGGCCCTTGGACCAAAAAGTTTGCACACCCCTGCCCTATGTGACATTCTAGCAAAGGTCACTGATATACCTAGTGTACCTGGGCCACATTTTGCACTAAGGTACAGATTCTGTTCCTTCTTACATCAGCTCAAATCCAGACTACCTGTAGTGGAATAACTCCAGATTAATACAGACATAATGAGAGCAGAGTTTGACCTACAATCAAATTAGGCATTGGTGAACCTTGGCCTTCTCTTAAAATGTGTACTTATTTTTCTCTTGAATTAGAAAAAGCCAGTCTCTGATGTGACCGTGGACTTTGAAAGAATAAATCAGGATTACTCTCAAGCAGCTACGGCTGAAAGAAGTGTAGATACACAACAGACATACTCACCAATGAGCACTGCATTGTTCATGTCATAGTGCTTTCAGGGTTTGCTCTGCAGAAGAATAGGAACAAATGGAACCCTTTTCAATTATCTATTTATGCCTAGATTCTACTATGATGGGTTATTACACTGCCTGTATTTCACCCGTGTGTCCTTTTCTCTTTCCTCCACCTGCTTCCTTTCTGTTTTTGTTTTTTTAAACTTCTGGGATAGATAGCTGATCCCAGCTGTTGACTATTTCATGCTGCTTTCTTCAATGTTTCTCCACAGGCTTTTACTTCTGCTATACAAACGTGACTGCTGCTTCTGGCCAAAATCTGTTTGAGTTTCTCTTCCCCCTTCAATTTAGTTTTTAATATGAATTTCATATTTAATTAATATGAACTCAGTGCTTTAGAGAAGAGGCTGATTGACAGCCCCACAGACCAGAGACCATGCACCATGATCCCTAAACATTTGCCTCAGTTCTGAGGAGCAAAGCACACCCAACCCAACTCTAGTGAAGTTGAGTCATGGCTCATTCAATCCTCACTTTTCCCCTGAGCTAGTCAACAAGGGGAGTATTAGAAGTTCAAAGGAGCTGTGGTCAATGCCCCCAGGTGGTCATTAATTCAAAAAAGGAAGGTCATCACTTTGTATGCTCCCATCACCAAAGGCTCCATCTGGTGAATAGAAAATCCAAGACACTTGGGTTTTGGTCAAGGAAACCTCTCCCCCTCTCCCCAATACTCCTCAGGGAAACATAGGATCAAAGTTTTCCCCAAAAGTTTCACTTTCAGTGACGGGGGGGGGGGGGGGAGGGAGAAAAGAGTCTGTTCTCCCACAGAAGTAACATTTTCAGAAAAAATAATAATTTAAGAATTTTTAAAAACAAATGTATATAGAAAAGTTGTATCTCTCTCTCTTTTTGCCAGTCACCCCCCAGCCGGGGTATGGGCCACCAAATGGTGTTGGTGTTTCAGTAGCAATTGGTTCCCTTACGGGATGGAGTTGCTAGCCCCACACCCATGTTAAGCCTACAGCACCTGGTATTCCCAGGAGGTCTCCTATCCAAGTACTAGCCAGACCCGACCCTGCTTAGCTTCCGAGATCAGACAGGATCGGGCATGTTCAGGGTGGTTTAGCCGTATGAAAAGTTATATACTATTCCAAGAATATGTATGGATAATTTATGTTGCAGGTTTTCAATGACTGATACTTATCTTTTTCTGACCAACTGTATTAGAGAGTAGTAAATATCCATCAGGAAAAACATATTATTCATTTCATATCACAATTAAAAATATTCCCCCTTGTTCCATTTCTCAGCCTCCGAGGAAAAAGTCTAAGCAAGGAAGTTGTGCTAAAAAGCTTTTGAATATAGAATGAAGCCATCCAATAGGGATTTTCCCAGCAGTTCCATAAAATTCATTTATCAGTACAACTGCAATTTTTTTAAAAAAATCCTTGCGTTTACTGCATATCAATAAGCAAATGCAGCTTATGCCAATAAACACCCCACGTAGTAAGGACAGTGACACTGGAAATGGCCCGTGCAGTTTCACAGTCCAAGTGGAAAGAACTTCAGAAGTAAACCAGAATAAGGAGGATGGAAAATAGAACCTAGGTCTCCCTACCTCTAGTCCCTGTTTTTATTCCAGGGAATTCCTCCTCCCTGCATATTTTCTAAAGCACTTTAAAGCTCATTGATCTATGTGCATGCCATCAAGATACCCTCTTGTCTCCTCTGCCCACTTTAGATTACTCTGGGCCAGACCCTCAGTGTAAATCAGCACAGCTCTGTGAAGACAATGAAACTGATTTACTGACTGAATCCAGATTGGGGGGAGAGGGTGGAAGGGGGAGCGGAATGCCATGTCACCGTGGCCCTGTAATCTTGGGTGCTTTACAATGCCTTGCTGTAGTAACTTCCACCAGATCTGCCCACATATAGACTTCCACCATGCAAGTCACACCCTGAGTGTAACTGCAACCTGTCAGCTACACTTTGACTCTCAGCAGCCTTGGCTATAAGTGTAGGGTGACCCCAGCACACCCACAGTCCTGCACCCACAGTCAAAAATGTACATCCTGCACTGCCCAGCCCCTCCTAGATAATACAAATATTGTAATGGAATAAGGCTAATGGAATAACATGCAATTTATTACTGTAAATTGTTTCCCCAGACATTTCAATTTAAACACATTGGACTAGATAAAATAGTAAGCCAGATTAACTACCAAAAGATGTTGAGTGAGTATAAGTAATGAGGCATAAAGTCAGAAATGGTTACAAGAAAAATAAAGATAAGCCTTACTAGTATTTACTACAGAAACCAACTTAGTTAAAAGCAAGCTCTCTCACCACATTTCCAGTAAGGCAGCAGTTTTGCGTCGGGACCCCAAAGCAGGTCTTAATGGGGTTGCCAAGATGGGCCCCAGCAAATCTAATGCCAAGGGCTGAATCTCAAAGGCTTCAGACCTGGGTGGTGGAGCTCAGGCTACAGCCCCCCTCTCCTCCCAACCATGGCTGAACTCCTTCGGCTTCAACTTTGCGCCCCCACCCCTGCTGAGGGCAGCAGAAGCTCAGGCTTCAGTCTCCCCAGAGTCTGGGGTCCTGTAGTCATGGGTTTTTGGGGGTTTTTTGGTCATAAGGGGGTTGCGGTACAAAGAAGGTTACTGACTAAACTTCAGGTCAGGACCCATCTAGCCTGAAATTCAATGGGTGTTTCCTTTTGTCCTCTGAGGTGCAGAGAATGTGATGGACTGGGGAGGAGAGTATCTTAGAGAGTCTCCTTCCCCTTGTTATATAATTTCAGCCCCCCTCTGGAAAAACATTTCCAGCTGAGACCCAGGAGCCAAAGAGTCAATGTGGCAGGATATGGCCACCTGTCTTTTTCACTTATTTGAACTCCCCCACCCCTTCCTTCTTGAGAACTGTTTATTGCTGAAATGCAAATTAAGGCAAGCACACATTCCTTCCTTTGCTTAGGACAGACCTGTTTGGGCCGGACTGTGAGGCATGGCACATGTGTTAACACCACCATGCAGGGAACTCTTATGGCCTCACATTCAATTTTGCCACATATATATTTGACGTGAACAATACTGACCAACAGATGAGGTGTTTTCAAATGCTACCTTACAAGGCATACCATGTAGAAAGATTACAGTAGTGTGTAGAGTGTAAATACAAGCATGTACTCAGTCACAGAAACTGCCTCCATTTCCATCCACTGAAGATCTAGCCCTTCGTGCCAGCTTTTGGACTGCCCTATGTGCCTAGAATAGCCTGTTACTCAACCTCCTCCTTTCAAAAATTCCATCTCATACACTTTTAAAAAAAACAAAACAATAAACCAGCAGATTTGTAGAGATGTTAATATTCGTTAGTCCATGTGTATTATACTGCACCTTATCTACTGTGCATTGGGGCGGGGACCCGGTATCTGTTTGTAAATAGCCCATGGCTTAAGTCACCGTATAGCTTGCATGCTAAATACCTGGAAGGCATATTAGTGCTGGCTGTTGGGTATACAGCCACTAGACATGGTCATTAGCTGCACCAGACATTATAAAGCTTTCCATGCTTCTTTAAGCATAGAATTCCTTCTGTAGATTGCTTATTTACCCATCATCTCCAAAACACTTCTAGGAGCCAAGGGCTGCCTTCAAGCAGAACCATTTTAAACATGGCATCAGAGAGAACGCTGTTGGTTTGTAGGAGCTGGAGCTCCACACAGTTGCTCACCCCTTTCTTGCTATCTGTGTAGAAGAGGAGATTATTTAAGCTGCATTTACCCAGCAATGCAGTCACCAATGTTAGAAAAGAGCATGTATATCATGTCTGTACCCTGCGGTTCTGACTTAAAACAGTCAGCCATTTCCTCTTGAGCTTTTGTACTTTCCTTGTGAGGTACAGCATATTGCTGCTGCTGGAAGGAGTTGCCCTTTAGACTGTGAACCTCCACAGCCTTTTCTCACACTCACCAATTGCGGATTACAATGCCAATGCCTAGGCCTACAGGCACGCTTCACTTGTGGAGGATGGTGTTGACAGCATGACCCTTTCCATCTCTAATTGCCACGGCCTCGAGAAGCCCAGCCCATGGCAAAGTGACGACTTATGGCAGAGCATTGCATCTGTACAAGGAATTGCTATTTTGTGATTGAACAGCTTGTATGCTAAGCATATGGAGTCAATGCATTCAGTTGGCAGGCCAAGGGAAAGTGGAGCTGGAGGAGATGAAGAAATAGCACCATGGCCTTTGACTGCTTCTAGCAGCTAGATCAAACGGCCAGAGACAGAGATGGCACTGTGCTAGCAGGATCGATTGATGCATTTTACCTGGAGGAATGCACAACAGGGTAAATTGGACATTAGACAAAACAGAATCCAGAAGGGTGAGCAATTCTGTTCTGGCTAGGAGAATAAGCTACATGGATAAGAGTCAGGGGGAGGGACATGGGGGGAGAGAGGCGAGAGAAGGCATTTTATTTTTAATAAATAAATAAATAAAAATGTAAAACGTACCAATGACAGCACTGAGAAAATAAACTAAACACAGAATGCTGTGGGGGTAACAATTTTGTCCTCAAAGATGCTGATTTGGTTTGTGCAACATTTCCAGATACTGAGAGCATGTAATTTTCCTCTGCTTCTGGTGTCTAACAGAAAAAAATCACATCAGAATTATCCCTGACTTTGGGGGAAGTTCTGGATCGGTATAGTGAGATGCGCCCATCACCGTGCCAACTGTGTATTGTTATGTGCAGATGAAGTGCCTTTATCTGAAGAGAAATTGTATGTTTCCTTTCAAAATCCTCTCTTCAAGATAATGGGTGCCATAGAAAATTTGGCTCAGAAACTTTTGTTCACTCTGTCATAATACAAGCACAAGGCGATATTCAGGGAAGAGCAAATATGGAAATTCAAAATAGATAAAAGGAAAGTAACACCAGACTGTCCCAGTCGGTGTTCATGCTGGCTGATGCTGCTTTGGTTTCCTCTCTTGGGCTCCTCAATGAACCCACAGAGACTCATACCATCTTTTTGGGAGCTGGTTCATTAACAAAGTTCAAAATGTAAACACACTCCCTTTGGTGGAGTAGCCACTTGACTAGGTCCCTCAGGGTTCCAAATAACATCCATCACCACAACAAAGTTCATATGTTTAACTGTGGTGTCTTCTGCCAGTCATGGGCTCTACCCTGTGACAGAATCACTTTTCCATACAATGCAAAATTAGCAGGTGGAATTCATTGCCACAAGATATCATTGAACCAAGCGCTTAGCGGGATTCAAAAAGAGGGTTAGATGTTTATATCAAGAAGAACAGAATTAGAATAGTAAATATTAAAAATATAAACAAGAGTTTTGAAAGATAATCTCATGGCTCAGTACATAAGCCAAACGCTAATTAACAGGAGTTCACTGGAAACTTTTCCTGTGGACAAGATATTCCTTAACTTGGACCTTCCTCTGAGGATAGTCACACCTTCCTCTGAGCAGCTGCTGCTGGTCACTGTCAGAAACTGGATTCCAAACTAGATGGACTATGGGTCTGAACCAGTTTGGCAATTCCCACATTCATCTCCTCTGTAGTTGTATTTCCAGGTATAGCAGTGGAAACGTGCACCACCATTCAAATGAAGAAGAGACATACAATAGGATTATGAATCTGACGGCTCGGAATCCACTAGGAGAAAGTCCTTTAATCTGGATTAATAAATAAACTTCTCTGAGCCTTTTATCCCTCCAGGTTTAAAAATTTCAGTTTTTTTTTTTTAATTATAAAACTTGGCCACAAACTCCTAGACCCAAGTACCCCTTAAATTTGGGGAAGTTGAGATCAACACCTAGGTCAGAATCTGAATTTCATGGCTGACCCTTATCTAAATACATGAGCCAAAACCCCCGATCTGGATTCCAACATTTTAGAGATGCAGAACTCCTGGGAGACTTTTAAAACCATCTCTACAACCTGTATGTTCTTTGTAACACTACCACATATGCAGAACAATAGGTATTTAAAGGTCGTAATTTAGAAGAGCAGCCTGTGACTCTAGTTGCCCAATTTGACACAAAGCTTGAGCTATAGTAGTGCTGAGCACTTACAAAATCCATTTGAAGCCAGTGAGAGATGTAGGTTCTGGTGTAACTGAGTTCAGAATCAGGTGTTGAACTGCAATGATGCCACATTCTCACCTAAGAACCGTCAGTAACTTGGTCCCCATTTTTAGTAAGTGGTTCTCAGTTAAATACCTCAGTACTAGAAATGGTCAGGAAATGTATTCCCTGTGAAGGGGGAAAAAAATCCAACTCAAAATTTTAAAGATTTTGTTTTTCATTGATAAAACACCTACCCTCCCACCCCCTCCCAACACAAAATGGTTTTTCAACCTGAAGACTTTATGAAAACAGATTTTTCCTCCACAAACATTTCCATTTGGTTGAAATGCCATTTGCACTCCAAAAGGTTTTTGACTGGCTATATTTAATAGCCACAAGGTCTGACTAAACTTCCTTCTTTTTGAAATAGGAAAGTGAGAATCCATGAGACTAAAAGCCTGAGAGCTTGCAGAAGAGACACCCACATAAAAAAGCACCTTAGACAATGAAAGTGAAGAGCTGGATACATCTTTAACTTGCCTCCTTCTTGGGAATTCAGCAGAGAAGCAAAGGACTGACTGGGCAATTTGCAGCACTGTTGTAGCCATGTTAATCCCACTATATTAAGGAGGAGGACAAACTGAGTGAGGTAATTTCCTTTTTTGGCCCAGCTTGGGTAATGGATATTGACATTCCCCTCCCCCGGGTAACCAGACAGCAAATGTGAAAAATCAGAATATTGGGGGGGGGGGGGGGCGCAGGGGGGTTGGGTAATAGGAGCCCATATAAGAAAAAAACCACCCAAAAATCAGGACTGCCCCTATAAAAATCAGGACCTCTGGTCACCCTACCTTTCCCCCCCAGCCCACTTCAATCTAGACCACAACTCCAGATCAATTTAGCTCTATAGATTTTAAAATACATAACCACCCTTCTGTAGGCTTTTGAACCATCGTATAGAATTCAAACAGAAAAAAAATTCATTTAGTAGATCTCCCCCCCACCCCCAGGAATTATATGTACTGAGTGCTACTGAACAGACTACACAATATTTATTTCATACAGATTTTTCTACTAGTGATTGCAACTACACACTCATATTTTTAATTTAACCAGTCTCACCTTCAAATTGTGAGGAACAGTCTTTCAGCCAAGTTTTCCTGGCACAAATATCTGTGCCAAGTGAATTTCAAAGTCACAGGTATAACTGTTCCAATCAGAACGATCAACATAGATCAAGTAGCAAATACCAAATCCTGGCAGAGAACTGGTCAAGGTTGATCTATAGAGTAAATTCAAGGAAGCCATGATCTGCTCTTGGATAGTCTGCAGGGCAAGGTTTGATTCCTCCAACGTGTTATTTGCTAAGAATTATTCACTCAACTCACTTTAAGGAAGTGCTGCTGCCTTCTCCATAGCTAAACGTGATGCTTCATTCTCCATGGTTGTGTAGCCAAAACTTTTAAGTGAATTTAGTGCCACTGAAAGGAGTTTGGGATGTTTATTTTAAATGCAATCTGTCAGGAGTCAACATTTCAAGGATTTTCCTCTCCCCTCCCAAGCAAAGGAGATGAATATTTTTAAACCCCTTTGTAAGTGAGTGAATTTGTTCCTTTTCAGATAAACTCTGTTATAACAGAATAATGAAGGGCCTCATTTTGCATAGACTTGCTTAATATTCAAAAACAGCTTTTTGAAGAGGAGATTTAGTGGAGGCTCCATTACCTGGTTTGCACAAGTGCATGCACACAGAGCTCCTAACTTCTCTGGCTTCCAGTGGCAACAAACTGAACGATGCCTTAAAAACACCTTGCACACTAAATTACACAATATTAAATTATAACAAACATAGATTGAAGTTCTATTGCTGCTACTTGCAGTTGACAAACAAGGCTTGCGCACCATGGACAACTAGGCCATGGTTACACTTACAGGATTATAGCACTTTTGGTTATAGCTGTATCCATATACAGCAATAGGTATAGCGCTATAACATGTCCTGGCGTGGCCACATTTGCGGCACTTGCAGCAGCACAGGGAGTGGTGCATTATGGGCAGCTATCCCAGCATTCAGCTGGGTGCAACATGCTTTTCAAACGAGGTGGGTGAGGGGGAACGTGTAGTGTGTATGCAGAGGGAGAGAGCGAGGGGATTTTCTACGGGCTGAGAGTCTTGTCAGTGGTTTCCTTTGAAATTAGAGCCTGCTTTAATAGTTTCTCGGTCACACAGCTCCCTTTGTAAACATTTGCAGTGCTTATCTGCCGAGTTAAGAGAGAAACACTGAAAAGGTACTTCTGCATTCCTCCTGCCGAGTTCAAAACAACGCGAAGAGACATCAATTGCCTTAAATGGCTCGGAGGCGTGCCAGAGATCACTTATAGTATAATGACTGTTTACACTTGCCATAACACGCTACAGGGAATACGCAATAGCTGTTATTCCTCAAGGAAGGGAGGATTACCAGGAGCGGTATTACTGTGGGTTTATAGCGCAATACATGCCTTGCCACTGTGGACGGGTAGGGAGTTATAGTGCTCTAAAGCCTCCAGGAGCACTATAAAGTGCCAGTGTCACCAAGGCCTTAGTCATTAGAGGCCCCATCTCCTGCCATTCAGGCCACATGACAGTTATAGCACTTAAGACTTCAGCTATAGCAAACATCACTTAAAGCTTATTTGCTTGCATGTAGATGCAGCTGCCGGGGCAGACTTTAACATTCACAACAAGGAAGCAAATGTTGCCAAATCTTGAGCTCACTGAATAATTAATAGACTGCTTAAAAATACATACTCTGGAGAGAATTTAGGGATGGTTTTAGTGCCAAATAGCCATCCCTGCAGAGTTAATCCCTATTTATCCACATGGAAGGTACAATACAATGTGAAGGAGCATAAGCTTCCCCAAAAGCACACCAAGCCAGTTTACCTCAGCCATGACCTGAAACAAAAAACACTTGCAGAGCGAAAAGAGGAACTCAGTTTCTGAAGCTTGTTCTTTCCTTGGCTATTCTGATGCTACTGTTTACACGGGGGCAATTGGCACCAGTTGTGGTGGTAGATAAATGTCTACAAAAAACTAATGAAGACTGGACTGCAATACTAGTCACTCATTGCAGACATGCGGCTAAACAAAACTGTCCACTAAACTGGATTGGATTTGAACGATAGTACATGCCATTGACAGGATTGCTTCAGAGAGCTCTTTGTGCTTGCTCGCTAGGGAGGCATTCTATTTTAACAGCACACACAGCAGCCTATTGGTTTAGGTCATACAATCACCAGCTGTATTCTGCCCCAGAAATGGATGCAGCTCAGTGGGGGATGAAGTAATCCCGGTGTCTAGTTTTCCATTTGTAAGGCCTTTCATGGCTTCTCTACAGTGACAGGCACTAAGGTCTCAATTCATCCTTGCACAAGGAGCAAAAAGGAAGGAGAACTGCTGAGGGGAGTTGAGCTCTTGAGTCAGGTTACAGCAACATTGAAAGCCTCCCTAACTTGTACCCCTGCTGCAATAGCCCACTGGAAGATGAAGGTCTAGTGTTTAGGCCACGAAACCGAGATTCACTTTCCTGCTTTGTCACAGAGAAGATCACTTATCCATTAACCTTTAGGCACCCTACCTTAATAGGAAGTTCAGTGTCCTTACATCAGGTTTTGGTCTCTGATTCTTTACAATCCCTTACACGCTTCCATCCCAAGGCTTTCAGAAGTCCTTCTCTCTAAGGAGAGCTTTCTCACCACATTCCTTAGTAGTTAGTAAGGGAAGCCAGGCCTTTTTTCTCCTCTGGGTTCCACAGTGGTGATCCTGTAAAAAGGCAGGCAAAATACATATATTCAGACCCACTCTCTGCTACCTCCCTAGGCGTCTTCCTTCCTCAGCTTGCAAATAGGCTTTTCCCCCCACAGTTCCCTCCTGGACCTACTACATACCTGTTTTTCAAACAGGCCCTCAGAGGTTTCAGACTTCACCCTTCCCTCAGAGCCATGACCAACAGGATTCTTTCCTGGAGTTCTCCACCAAATTCCCAAACAAAAATGCAAGTTTAAACCACTTCAGTCCTTCACAAATCTTCCCTAATACTCTACTCCTTATTTTTCTCTCAGAAGAGGAACTCCCACACTTTCTCTTTGTTAGGGCTCTTCCTAGTTAAACTTTCCTCTCTTATTAAGGAAATCTCAGACTCCTTCTCAGGTGGCCCTGCTAATTGACCTAATTAACCTCCCCCCCCCCCCCCCAGGGATCAAAAGGAATGTTCATTCCTAAAGCTCCCATTAACTCTCTCAGTACCAGTGTGGGGTATACACTCCATCACGAGCTCCCATCACTGTTATAGCTGAGCACTTCACAATCAGAGGAATGTATGTAGCCTTACTCCCCTGTGAGTCAATAAAGTATTATTATCCCCACTTTATAGTTGGGGAAACTGAGGCACAGAGATTAAAGTAACTTGTTTTAGATCACATAGGAAGTCTGTGGCAGCACTGGGAATTTAATCCAGATTTCCAGAGTGCTAATCCAGTGCTTTACCACAAAACCTGCCTTCTTCCCAAACCCTATCACAGTAGTCACCTCTACTTCAATTTTCCCACTGAAACTACAGGGGGAATGTAGGCAGTGAAAAGTAATTACCAGAGTTGCAACTTGGCCAACACCTTGCTTTTATGAGAAATATGATAATTAAAATAAGAACCTAACTCTCCTGCAAGTGGATGTAGTCTCTGTTTGACCCCTGTGTCATCTCCAGCAGCTGCACAGCACTCCTCATTATATATTAATCAACAACATGCAGGGGGCAATGGAGGATTTTTTTTCTCCCTTTATTAGTTGTGCAGGTGACACAAACAACTTCTTCTCTACCCTTCCATGCCAGGGCCAGTGTCCAGGGGCCCCAGCCAACCCATGGCCCCTGGAAAAATGGGTGCCCCCAGAGCCTGATCTCACTTCCTGGCAGGAGCACCAGGAGGGCAGAGTGCAGTGGAGCAGGGTGAGGGAAACCCCTGTGACCTGACCTTGCTCCGCAGCAGCATGCTGGATGGGGCAGGAGAAACCCCTCACCTGGATCCTGGCTGCGGCCCAGGGACTGGGGGAGTTCTGTCTCCTTGCCCTGACCTCAGGGCTGGAGAGCTCTCACTGCGGCCCTGGGATCATGGGCAGGGGAACAGAGCTTTTCTGGTCTTGGGGCTGCGGGGAGAAGGGGGGGGGGGAGAAAGGAGCAAAAGGGATTGTGGGGCTGCAGAATGGAGGTGGGAGAGTAGGTAGAAGTAGGGAGGGGCCCCCACTTGCTCTGGCCCAGGGCCCCACAAAACCTTAATTGCCTCTGGCCAGGGCGGAGAGGAGGGAAATTATTTGGTGATACAAATATTTCAGGATCAGAGCAAGGAGTGCTCAGGATAGACCTCCATGACCATCCCCCTAGAACACTCCTTCTGCAGAGGCTTTCAGGGAGAGGCTTGCCAAAGACTGAATATCCATTTCAACAGCAATGTGCTTAGCCTCAATCCTGAATGAGCAACTGTTAAGCAGAGTCTCTGCCCCACCAAGTCCTGTTAAAATCAGTTCATTATGAGCACATGACTGTGCCCAGTGCAAGACAGGGGAGAAACTGGTTCAAAATGTGCAAACCACTTTACACAAGTAGTAAGCACAAAATCAAATTTATGAGCAGACAACACAGCTTGTTCACTAAGGCTCTGATAAGTGAAATCAAAGGTTGACTCACCAGAGTTCACTGCAGGATGGGGGCCACAGTGTACAAATAGCACAGGTTTGACCATCATCTCATCATATGTATATTTGTTTGTTCAGCCTGGTCTTGATTCTCCCTGCCCTGCAACCTGACAGTCATTTATACCTGCACAGAGCACAATAGAATGAGCACATGTCCTTCCCATTTCACACAGGTGTTGATGATGACACAAGTTGCAAGGCAGGGGGAGACTTGTTATATGAAGTTTAAATTGGACCCTGGTGCAGAGGTGAATAATAATAGGACCCACAATATATGAATGCTTAAATCTCCCCTAGAGAGTGCTTATGGAGGGTAGCTGCTAGATGTGAGAGCTGTCTCCACTGCACCATGTAAACATGAAGACAATACAAATAGATGGTTTATCTGGTGTGGCTGAGCTGTGCTACATGCAGTGCTGTGGTGATAAGGGTGGCTTTAAATCACTTTTTCAGTTCCTTAATCCTGGCTAGCTCAGGACTGAGCGCTCTTCCAGGACAAATTACAGCAGACATGCAAGGTCCCACTGCTAAGTCCTTGAACAGACTCAGCCGCTCTGGAGGGGACTGCTGACTACGCTGCAGGCATGAGGCAGGAAGCTTTGATACAAATCCAAGAGTTTAATAGAATTTGGACTCGACATTCTGAGTCAGATCCATCTCTAAATGTTCCCTGTGACGTTGCACGCAATATGATTTTATGAAAAATGATAATGTGTGTGAATATAATGTAACTGGAATATGCCTCATGCAAAATGTCCCTTGAAAGGTATAATTACAAAGCTTATAAGCTACTGAGCATGGTCATCCTATTTGTATAAATCTATCATTCTTGTATCTGAAACTAGAAATATGAAATATAACTCTGAGGGCCTATTATAATTATGCAACATGTGGGCCATTAATGGCGGTTTGGAATCTTGATGGCTCCCATCAACCAGGACAACTGGCTGTGGATGACTGTTTGCTTGCAGGCCTTCCTGTGAGTCAGGCTGGGAAGAATGAAGGCTTGGGGTCTCACAGGACATGTGACTATGTCACCTGGTACTGAAATCCATCTTAAACCTGGGGCTTTTCCATTTAGAAAGGGGGGGGGGCAGAGAGGAACAAAGGATTCCCGCCTTGTGCGAAAGCCGTATAACGGGGTAGAGCCGAACAAAGAGGGTGGCAATCATGAGAAATCCCCTAGCTACTACCTGAGCTGGAACAAGGACTGTACCAGGGGAAAGGATTGTGCCCAGACTAGGAAGGCATCCAGTCCGTGACAGAAGCTTATTGAACCATCTGAGGGTGAGATTTCATCTCTAATCAGTTTTCTTACTGTATTAAGTTTAGACTTGTGTGTTTTATTGTATTTTGTTTGTTAATTTACTTTGTCTGTCAGTTATCCCTTAGAATCACTTAAATCCTGCTTTTTGTATTTAATAAAATTGCATTATACTTATTAATTAACTCAGAGTATGTATTAATACCTGGGGAGATGTTCAAACAGCTGTGCATATCTCTCTATCAGTGTTATAAAGGGCAAACAATTTATGAGTTTATCCTGTATAAGCTTTATACAGGGTAAAACAGATTTATTTGGGGTTTGGACCCCACTGAGATCTGTGTATCTGAGTGCTGGAGACAGGAACAGTTCTTAAGCTGTTTTCAGTTAAGTCTGCAGCTTTGGGGCATGTGGTTCAGACCCTCGGTTTGTGTTGCAGCAGGCTGGCATGTCTGGCTCAACAAGGCCGGGTTCTGGAGTCCCAAGCTGGCAGGGAAAATGGGCTTAGAGGTAGTCTCAGCACATCAGGTGGCAGTCCCAAGGTGGTCTCTGTGACCAAACCCGTCACATTCCCTACTTTATTTTGTACAGGCAGTGAGGTCTTAAATCACATGAAGAACTCACTATGGCAATCAATAGTGTGACTTTATCTGGAACACTGTGTACACCACTGGTCATTCCTTGTCAAAAAGGCTACTGAAGTAGAGGGAATTCAGAGAAGAATGTCAGGCACAATCAAGAGTCTGGAAAAAAATCTGACATGACTGTGATTGGGATTGTTTACTTTAGAAAATAGATTAATAAAAGGAACATGATCAAATTATATAAAATAATGAATGCTCTAGACCCAGAGAAGGTAGATTGGGATTCTTGCCTCAGAACACAAGAAGAGGTGATTTTTGGAAAACAAAAAGTGGCAGAGGAAATACTTGGTCGCACAACACATTGTTAGACTGTGGAACTCATTGCCACAGGATGCCATTGAGGCAAGAATTTAGCAAGATTCAAAGAGGGATTGGACATGTATAACAAGAATATCCAGAGTTATAAGTGTTGTAGGAGCAGCAGTGATCTGTATCCTATGTATACCTGTATGCTTAAAAAGTCTGTTACACTTCCTCCCCCTCCCCACTTGTTTCCTTTCCCTCTTTGAATACCTGTGAAGTGGCTTTCCCCCACCCCTCCTGGAGTGCTTTTGGGATGAATGGG
This sequence comes from Sternotherus odoratus, assembly GCA_032164245.1. Lineage (NCBI taxonomy): Eukaryota > Metazoa > Chordata > Testudines > Kinosternidae > Sternotherus > Sternotherus odoratus. Next base: position 123,789,582 of record JAVMKO010000003.1, read on the forward strand.
CTGTTTAAACAGCTAGAAGACAGAAGAGCTCCAATGGTAGACAAGGTGTCTGGGACTCTAATTAGGCAGCGATCACACGATCACACACCCAATGCATGGACACTGCATGGACCTTGCCTGAGGTGGAGTGTGACCAACCAGATGCAGCCAAGTCATCTCTAGTGGCAGGCAGTGCTCTCTCTCTCTCTCTCAAGCTTGTACCTCCCGAGAAGGCCCTTCGCCCGGACCACCTGGCTAGTGGTTCGCTAAATTGCATTCCATCCTGCCTCAGGAAGATTTACCTTCATCACACCATCCACTGCTGTGCTGTTGAACACTTACCCTGAAAGATCCTGACACCTCCAGTGCTGTGCCTCTCCTAGGAGTGTGAGTATGTGAGCTTGAGTGTGACCTGACCTCCCTCCTCCTGCCCCCTCTTCTCAGGAACTTAGATATCAGTGTAATAAATGTGCTGCTTTCTTCCAAACTCTGGTGGGTCATTAATCCTCCCTAAGCTTAGTAGCTGGCCCAAATTTTGGGTAACAATAATACTAAATTATTAAAAGAAAAAGAATATTGGAAGGGATATCAAGTCTCTTGCTTCAGGGTTTAAGCCAATCTCTAACTATTAGGCTGAGACGTTTGTAGGGGGAAGATTATCCCACATCTGCCTAATGCAAGTAATCTTGCACCCTCGGTCCAAGCTATTGTCAGAGACAGCACACTGGACTAGAGGAATCTGAGCCAGTCTGGAAAGTCCTGTATTCTTACAGAAACTCTGCAATTAACCCTTTGCTGAGAAACTCAAAGTAACTATGAGCTTTTTAAATGAGAATTAATATTGTGTGGATTAGCCGAATATAGATTAACAAGACTGTGCTTTGTGGTATCTGTATTCAGTTTGATCAGACAATCTCTTCTCTTTCTTGCCTGTACCTGTACCATTTCTTTTCCTCTCCAGTGCTCTTTGTCTGCATAGGACAGCTTTATCCAGGCCCTGAAATGTCCAGTGGCACAACATGTTTAGGAAACCCTGTACAAGTTGCCTGACCGAGCATCTGCTGCACTGGGGGTGTTCGGTGTGAATGAAATGGGGGTAGGGTCTTTTCACCCAGTGTTTCCCGGCCAAAATCAGGGAAAGCCCCTTGGAATTGGAAACACTCTATGCAGAGTATACTGTGCCAGGCTCCTAGCGAGAGCCCTTATAAACAGCTTTCATAGAAACATGTGTTCTCCAGTAACTATGGATTTTAATTTCAGACAGGGCCGGCGACAGGGGGGGTACTACGGGTACAGCTGTACCGGCCCCCCCGACTTTAGGGGGGCCCCGGTACACAGCTGTACCCGTTGTCGTCCCCCCTTGTCGCCGGACCTGGAGAGCGGGGAAGGGGTGGGGAGGCGGCACGGCTCTCCCCCGGACAAGCGAGCCTGGCCCCAGCAGGAGCTGTGAGCCCGGCTGGCGGCAGAAGTGCTGTCCAGGGGAGGGGGGGGGGGGGGGAGAAAGGGCGGCTCATGCAGCTCTCGCTGCCCGGGGGAGGGGGGGATGCGCCTGCTGGGCTGGGCTGGGGGGGCCCCCATCCGCTGTCGGCTGGGCTGGGGGGGGGCCCAGCCGCTGTCGGCTGGGCTGGGGGGGGCGGCTGGGCTGGGGGGGCCCCCATCTGCTGTCGGCTGGGCTGGGGGGGCCCCGGCTGGGCTGGGGGCCCCCCCAAACTATCAAAGTAGGGGCCCCCCAAATTTCTGTCGCCAGCCCTGATTTCAGAATAACTCAAGATCCTTAAGAGGTTAGAGAATTTTGGCATCCTGGCTGCGCTGAGGCTGGGCTCACGCTTGCTGAATTATCATCACGGGACTATAGGAGATAACACCCACCCTCTTGAGGTATAATGCAGGACTTGATTGTACTGCCAGTCAGCTGCTCCAATCCTTGGCTCCAGCCAGCTCTGCCAATGAACCTCAGATGCAAAATGCACTCCCACTCCGGTGCTGGGACCCCACCCAACTCTGCCAACAAACCTCAGTTGTGACCTATGATAACCCCAGATCTGGGCTTCCTCTGAGCTGCGAGTGACACTAAGCTGTATTAGCTGCAATGTAATGGGAACCTGAAGAAAACCTCTATGGCTATTACTGCATCCGACCCAAGCTGAGATACAACCTCAGATCTGCATCAAAGGCTGGTGAACTAAACTACGGTGCCACTGAGTGGCCCCTGCAGAATTTACACTCACTGCGGCAGCTTCTGACCATGTAACAAGGCTGTAAATTCTGAGCAACTCTATCGACGGCAATGGGGTTCCTCAGCGCTTACTGCACTGAAATGGAAATCCCAAACTGATCAAAACATATAGAGGGGAGGTTTAAAAAATAGCAGGGAGGGTGACACATTCTTTGTCATTTGCAAAGTGTCTTCTCCAGCGAAATATTTCGAATGATGGGGCATGGAGCAAAAGTGACTCTGCCTGCTGATACCAGCCCAGCATGGGAAACTGCCCCCAGAAATGCAGACACCTTCCTAGCCTCTAGGTCTAATTAAGTGATGGCTTGTTGATGCCACTGTTCAGCCACTAGCCTGCTGGCTCACTACTGCTGCGTATGTGACGAAAGATGCATTGGTGGACTGGCAGCCTCTGTCGGAATATGCTAACGTGCTGCCCCTTTAAAAAACATGGCCACCTTTCAACAAATGACGGGCAGCAGTCCAGTGGTTTGAGGAAAGTGTTCTCTGTTTTGTCTAGGGCTCGGAGATCGCAGGCATGGGTTAGTGAACGCTATTAAAGGTGCTTGCTTAATGGCTGTGGAGAGGGAAGTGTGCAGCAGAACTATGGGCAGTGGTCCATGCTGGAAAATGGGTTATGGGCACCAGTATGAGCAACACACGTGTCCCCCACACCATGACGCTGTCATGCCAATTTGCTTAAAACCTGGCCTGAATGGACAAGGCCAATTTCATCACTGAGGAGTGGAGTAACCCTATGGATGAATCTGGCCCAATCCAACTAGTGGCAAAGGGACTGTCAGTTTTCAGGACTCATTCAACCCTTGGCCTCTGCTGAGCCTGCCATAAATCATGTCAATTTTAGTGTTTAATAATAATACCTAGCACATATAGAGCACTTTTCATCAGTAGGGCTCAGTGTTTTACAACAGAGGTGAGCATTATTATGCCTTTTACAGATGGGGAAAGTGAGGCACAGGGCGGTGAAGTGACTTGCCCAAGGTCACCCACCAGGCCAGGGACAGAGCCAAGAATACAACCTATGTCTCCTAAGTCTTAGTCCAGTGCCCTAGACACTAGGCCACACTGCCCTTCCAACACCCACTGACATTTTTTTCCGGTGGCCCCAGATATGGTGGGACTTTTAGTCACACTAACTCTGTTCAGTGACCTAGACTATATCTACATTACAGCACTTGCAGCTGCACTGCCATAATGCTTGTGGTAAAGATGCTCTTAGCCATTAGTGGAGAGCTCTCCAGTCAGCTTAATAACTCCAGCTCCCACAAGAGGCAGTAGCTATGTCAGTAGGACAGGGTCTCCTGCCGATGTAACACTGTCTACACCAGAGCTCAGATTGTTACAATTTACATCACTCGGGGGTGTGGATTATTCACACCCTGAGCGACATAAGGTATACTCAAGTAACCTGAAATAGACAAAGGTCAGAGAAGAGAGAAACTCTCTATTCATTACTATTGCTGGAGAATTTATCCCCCCCCCCCCCCAGTGCCAAAACAAAACATTATCGGTTCAGAAAACCAATAGTTCCAACTAGCAATCACCACTGACATTGATTTAAAAATATCACTCCCATTAGGTAGCCATGCAGTGCAAACGTATGCAGGAGATAAAACACCCTCAGATAGCTCAGGTTTTCCTCTTTCATACTTCATTTACTCCTGGGCATTTGATCAAAGATAACAACAAGACTTCCCAGAAATCCAGAGCAAAAGAGCAAAGGAAACAAGACTAACCCTTTGCCATTAAACTCTAAAAACTGGGGAGAACGGCAATTCAGATAATGCTCACAAATAAATGTCAGAAATAATTACCCAGGATCTGCCAGTGCCCCTCTCCAGCTCTCTTGCCAGATGCATTGGTTTCCAAGACTCACCAGGCTCAGATGAGCTCAGAGACACAGTGAAGCAGGAGAAATTATCTCTGGGCTTCACTGGGCCCTGCTCCAGCCATTTACACCTGTGCAAAGTGGGTGTAAAATGCTGCCATCAGTATGACTAGTGTTCTGAGTCACTAGCTCTTTGCACTGGTGCGACTGAGTGAACACAGTAATGGAGAATCAGGGCCCCTTTTTTAAAATAAAAACTGGGATACATTGGGAGGTTTATACAGAATTTTAACAGCGGTGAGGAACAGCCACAGAGGTCTGCTCAGTAAGGGCATGTCTAGAGTACAAAATTATGTGGACCTAAGTTTAGGGCAACCATGTTTCCCAAAATGAAAACGCTGCTCCTTCCCTGCCAAAATGATCCTCCGCATCCTCCTGAGGGACACCCCCCCACCTTTTTGGCAAAACTGGGCATTTGTCCCATTTGCCATTCCCACCTCAGGCTCACTTGGCAAGAGCAAAAGAGACAAATACCCAGTTTTGCCAAAAAGTCAGGACATCTGGGAGAGGGCTTAAAAAGGGGACTGTCCCAGCCAAATGGGACGTAGGGTCACCCTACCTAAGTTACGTTGCCATACCACTGCAGCAGTAATTAAATCACTTTTGCATGGCCACCCTATGCTCCTTGTGTCTGAGAGGTGTGTCCTCATGAGCAGCCCTTGCACTGCTGCAGAGATCAGCAATCTCACTGTGCAACTCACTACCATCTTACACCGGGGTGACTGGGAACAGGATCTCAACATCCCGTAATGCAGTGTTCTCCCACCCATAATTTCATCTGTATCCCATAAGGTTCCATGCCTCTTTTAAAAAATTCCAGCAAACCCATGTGTCCCTCCTCATTGTTCACCATCTGTGACAGAAACCTGGATCCTGCTGTACACTATTGTAATGAGCACTGCAAGCCCGGGGTGCGTGATCCTTCAGTATTTGCTGAGCCACCATAGGAGCACGTTGATTGCTGTGGGACATAGAAAACAATTCAAAGTTGTTGGTGGCGTTCATGGAGCAGCTACAGCTGGTAGAATTCCAGTTCTGGGCCTGAAAAACAGGCACTGATTGGTGGGATTGCACTTTAATGCAGATTTGGATGATCATAGAATGTCAGGATTAGACGGGACCTCAGGAGATCATCTAGTCCAACCCCTGCTCAAAGCAGGACCACTCCCCAATTATATTCTCCAACAGATTTTTGCTCCATATCCCTAAATGTCCCCTTTAAGGATTGAACTCATAACTCTGGGTTTAGCACTCAGACCACTGAGCTATCCCTCCCTCCAATCCTGAAAGAACAGTGTCAAAATTAGATGGAACATCGCTCATGAGATTGAACCTCAGTGAAAAAAAAAATATCCCACTGCATAATGTCTGTGAATCAAGAGGCAGAAAAGTTTCCGCCGGAGTGGAGGTCTGCTGTCTGCTGATTTTTAGCAGCTGGATACAAAGGCCATAAGAAGCTATTTGGGTCAGGGAGGTTTTGAAAGACCATTTCAATAGTGAGACACGGTAATGTGTGTTGCTGGAGTATGCTCTACTGGCACTGCTCTTCTGCACCCTGGCATGAACCTGGTAATGAGTACTGTGTGTGTGTGGTAATGTAGTATTGTAGATACACCTATTATTATCTGTGAATGATAGCCCCAAACAGCATATGTTGTGAACGAATAAAGATGAATGAAGTTTCCATAAATAGGCTTATTCCATACCCATGCAGGCACATTTATAGCAGAATGAATCAATAAATAAAGGGGAAACAGCTTTTGAAGGGGAAAGAACAGTCGTTTTCATTTCACAAACACATATTCCAATTGTATCTTTCACAGGTCAATGTATGTGCGGCTGTGATTGCCTGTACTCCAGAGGCAGAGGAACCAAGAGGGTGGGGGGCAAGGGGCCAGGTCCCTCCCACTTTTTGAAGGGGAGGGGGGGCTGGCCTGTTCACTTTTCACTGGGGCAGACCTGCCCCCTTCCCCTCCTCTTCCCCCAACGGTTCTCCCACAGCAAGAGTCTGCAGCATGTCTGATGCTTGGGAAGTGCTAGCACCTCCTACTGCTCACCCCTGTCCTTTTCTTGCACCTTTCTTCTCTATTCCTGTCCATTCTGCCCATGAGGGTGAGCCTCTGTGTTCAGTATCTGAAGCAGCAGGGGCTTGCAGGGTCTCTTGGAACATGTCATCCCATGTCCTCTTCCTTCTCCTCCTGATCTAGCAGAGCCAGGAGAGACCCTCAAGGCCACATTTCCAGCTGCAAATGACACAATGCATAGAGCTACTTGTTAGGATTTGATTTAAGGATATTTGCTTTGCCTATTTTGACATTGATGACAATTTAGGTTTTATGCAGTGTTGTAGCCATATTGGTCCCCGTGAGGTAATATCTTTGACTGGACTCTTCTCTCTCACCAACAGAAGGTGGTCCAATAAAAGCTATTCCCTCACCCTCCTTGTCTCTCTACTTTGTGTTCAGCAGTGATACAAGGTTTATCTTTTTGAAAATCAACATTCACTGTCCCATTAACGTTCACATTAAATAATTGTCTGGCCTCCCCATAAATTCTCATAACTGTAAATATTTAAATGGATAAAAAAAATTAAAAAGCTTAAAAATGGACATCAATGTTGCCTGTTGAAATGATAAATAAAATTGAATTCTGCCAAGATTATTTATAAGCCTTGGAAACATCACTGCAAGCTGTAACTGAAGAGTAATTCTGTGGCATGACACCCTGAGCACGCTCAGCAAGTTCAGGTCCTGTGGGACCCTCTAGAGGCTGTTGGAGAACTGGAGCCTGCTTGTTCTTCCAAGGGGTGCCCTAATTACAGCCATAAGGCCTATGGGAACTATTGACCTTGCTGGTTCACACTAGGAACGTACATTGGTATAGCCGTATAACTCCCAGTGTAGATAGTGCTTATTTGATGGAAGAATTCTTCCATCTACCCAGCTACCACCTCTCAGGGAGGAAGATTACCTATGCCGAAAGGAGAACCCCTCCTATCAGTGCAGGTCGTGTCTATACAGAAGCGCTGAAGTGTTGTAAGTGTAGACATAATAGCTGGCTGTAGCAGAAGGAAAAGTCCTCTCATCCTGCTCCTTTAGAGAGCAAGTTGCTTCTTGTCTCACCTTCCACACACCTTTTTTAGACTGGGAAGGGGGTGGTGGACAGGCCTGATGTGCCTCTCACACGTTTGTATCTACTTTGACAGTCTCCAAGGCCAGGGACGGCTCTAAGGTTTCTGCCACCCCAAGTTCCGCGGCACGCCTGCAGGTGGTCCACGTACCGTGGATTAGGTGGCATTTCTGCGGGAGGTCCACTGGTCCTGCGGCCTCGTCGTCCCCGCCTGCGGAGGCAGCCGCTGAAGACAGCCTGACTGCCGCCCTGACGGCAAACGTCAGGCCGCCCCCCACGGCTTGCTGCCCTAGGCACGCACTTGAAGCGCTGGTGCCTGGAGCCGGCACTGTCCAAGGCACACTATCTAGGTATCATAGCAGGAATTAAAGGCTATAAACCAGTTCCAGAGAGGAACACCACTCTGTTCTTACGGGCGTTACTCCTGGCTGGGAGAGATGCTGTGCCAGCTGCAGAACTCCTCTGCAGGAGAAAGGACACATGCAGGAATGGCCGGCTGGTATCCCCCTAAAGGCCCCTAACAGTCCCAGACGAGTACAGGGTAAGACAAGCTACCAACCCACTAAATTAAAGAGAGGCAAAGCATGGGGAGGGAGCGCATATTGCTGGAGAGCTTAGGTTGTGAACATTCCATGCAAATGTTTCTAGGCCCGGGGTGAGAGTGCCCAGACTTAGCTGAAACCCCAGACTGGAGGTGGGTGGGGGAACTCGGGTGAGAGGTTCACACAGCTACCTGAGCTGATCATACAGTATGGACAGAGAGTCTTTTTGTGTGACGTTGGTGTAAATGAGAGGTTTGCCCCTTAAAAGTGGGAATTATAGGTGAGCTGACTGGTTGATGGGGGGGGGGGCATAATTCAGTCCAGTCCTCTAGTCTAGAGGGAAGGGGCTGCACTATTCATAGTTTATTAATTATTATTTGTAGTACTGTAACACCTAAGAACTAGGTCCCCACGGTGCTGTTGCAGTTCCTGAGAAATAGGAGTCTGCACTCCTTCCTGAACCTGAAAGTGACAAAGGAACTGACCTATTAAATTATAAACACCTGATTTTCTTTGTAACTGTGCTGCCTCTTTCTCTAGCTCGGGGCTACCCATTAATGTGCTGTTCTGAGCAATCTGCAGTTTATTTTCATGTGCTCCTTTATCTAGAGGGCTTATTTTCTATCAACCTTGCTACCTGCCTCTACTAAGGAAGCTTAGCTGGTGGGGAGAAATGGTGGGGTCCACTAAGGGACTTGGGTGTGCATTGTTGCAATGCTGAGCATCACAGCACTTAACTTCTAGGTATTCAGAAAAATCACAGGAACAACACTGCTATCCAGGAAGCTGAGTTAGGTGCCCAAGCTCACTGTTCAATGAATGAGGAGAGACAGGCCCACAAAAGCCAGCATGCTGGGGAGCCGCTCACCACAGGGAAGTGTGCTAAGCCCTTCCCCTCCCCCATAGCACCTATCTCTGCTAGCAATCCACAGATAGGACTCAGCGGCCTGTAGTAAGATGTCTGGTTCAATTTCCCCCCCATTTCTGCCAGAGATGGGGAGAAGCTTTGAACCCTCCCTCCCCTTCAGAAAGGTGCTCTAAGCACTGAGTTCTGATGTGGAAGCCATTCCACTGCTGATCAATAATGAAAAAGTGATTGGAGTAGGTAGACAGGATCTTAGGTCTCCCACCCCTGGACTATAGATTCATTCCCCCTCATTCGAGCCCAATGACTATTCCACTATGAATAAATAATCAGGGTCATTGGGCCAGAGAGGGAGAGAGAGAAAGCACACCAGCAAGAATGAATGCAGCCCAGGGGATACTCTTAACATGCAGTTTGAACTGAAACTGAAGTTCTTTAAATGTATCATAGCAGCCCCCAGAGATGCCCTCTTCAGAGGAAGACGACATCAAAAACCGTGGCTGGGAATGCACTGATTCCTGTGGTTGTACCCCATGTGCGACCTCTGCTCTTCACGTGCAGTCTGGGACTGCATTTTCACTGCTGATTTCAGGTCTTGCTTTCTGCAGTGTTACTGTACTTCAAGGGCAAGGAAGAAGACAGAATAGATGATATTTAGCACAAAAAACAAACATGGCTAGGAAACTCAGCCAACCCAGTCCAATTGATGGATGGCACAGACTCCTGCTGCATGAAACTGATACTTAAAATGCTGTTCACATGGGCCCATGGCAAAGACAGCTCCTCTTTTGCATTCCTTCTCGTATAGAAAAATAAGTCTTGCCATACTGTGTCAGACCATTGGTCCATCCTGCCTCAAGCAATGGGGCAATACCTGATGATTCACAAGGCCCTGGATACCACAGTGATGGCAGTCTTAAAAATGTTGCTATAGAAACATGCAACAAACCAGTAAGACATGCACATAAACCAATGTAATCACATAATCTTGTTTTTGGAACCTTTGTCTACCCTCCCCATCGCCTCTCTAGCATGTGTCTTGTATTGTTCATTTCTTGTCTTATATATCAATTGTAAGCTCTTTGAGGCAAGGAATAGAGTCACAGAATTTAAGTCCAAAAGAGGTCACCGGATCAGTGTAACAGAGGCATGAAACACCACCCAATCAACCACCAGATTTAGACCAAGGTATTATGGCGCTCAGCAGACTCAACTATTGCGTGCCACAGACAGAACAGGAGCAACCGAGGTGCACCAATATCCCAGGCTTGTCCAAAGGTAGGAAACTGATAGAAGTGAGATAGATCCAGATGAACCTAGCAAGTGACCCATACTCTGCGCTGCCGAGCAAGGCATCTATTTGTTTGCAGGATCCCTAACATGCTTTTGGGCACTTAATAAATTGTGGTAAAACAGGAAAGTAAATCTTCCTACAATATACCTAGATAATTGTGTAATACTGAATACATGGGTCCTGCCTGACCTCACAGGTGATCTGTTAACCCCCTGAAGCATGTGATTTGATTACACTTAATCATGACCTTCATTTTTATGACTGAAAAAGTTACTGGGCATAATATTATCCAGCTCTTATACAATCCAAACCTCAGCGTTTGACTCTATGACCTCCTAAGGCTGAGACCTCTGCAAACTGGTTACAAGCTGCTTAAAAATGTCTTCTTGCATTCTATATCTAAGACTGAAAGATATTACTCATATTTAGGATATGCAGGTGAAATATAAGAATTAGTTAATGTTGTAACACAGGGCCTACGGCAAGGTTTTCATTTTAGCCTCACAAGGGCTGTTGGCTTGAAACAGGTTGGCATGATTAGAGAGATAACTCTGTCCCAGGAGGTAGTAAAATCACAGAACAAGATGTGTTAGGTGCTGACGTTCTGGAAACTACCTAGCAAGAGACTGGAAAAACATGCTGTAATGTAACAGTTAATATCAGAAGATGACTGGTAGTAACAAGGAGAATTTTAGCCTGACCATAAGTTGCTATGGTAACTATTTGACATAAATGTTAATAAGAATAAAGGGAAACTAAAGAGCTACCCAGTGAGAAATGGGGTATCCCTAAATTAGTGGGGTGTGGAAGTATGGATAAAGAAAAAGGGGTCGGGACCCTTATCCATATGCATGAGCCTTAGCAGGCAAAATCATTCCTCAGGATAAAAAGGTGTTGCCAGGCCTGTATGTTGGAAGGGGGAAATGCACAAGGAGGTGCCATGACGACAACCAGGGGTGGTGATGATGGACACTCCTAGGTCCCCCAGCAGGAAATGCCAGTGGCAGGGATAAACACTGAATTCTTGCTGACTGCCGTTGTATTTCAGTGTTTGTGGGATTTTTTCTGTTAGTGGATCGTTAATAAAGGGACTTGTGATCAAGTGCCATTTTTTTCTCGTGTGCCTCTAGGGTATTCTAATGCTATGGATATTATTTCTGATGCTATGGCCTTCAGGGGGGCCGAAACTTTATTGCCCATTGCGGTTTAAGAGATTAAATCAATATTAATAATTAATCCATGAATAAGGCTACCGTTGACTCTCCATGCACAATATCATCAAGAGAGCTTCCTGTTCTGGCATTTTGGGACTGCATAAAAATGGAAGCTATGACCGTCGTCATCATAAGGGTCAAACGGAGGAAAATATCCAGCTCCAAAGCAGCATAGACCTTGAGTCTGAATCTCCTCTCACACTGGTTTTTACGATCGTGTGTTCCTCTACTGCAGAGGTGGGCAAACCACGGCCCACGAGCCCCTCCCTTCCAGCCCCCGGTCGGGGAGGATGCCCCATGCCCCTCCCCCAGAGCCACGCCACCCGGGCACTGCTGCTGAGCCGGGGCTGCAGGTTCCCCCCTCTCCCAGAGCCACACCACAGGGGCAGTGCTCTCGGGGGCTGGGGCTGCATGCTCTTCCCCTCCCCCTGAGCCACACACGTGAGCAGCACTCCAGGGGCCAGGGTGGCACGCTGGCCCCTCCACTGGAGCGCACCATGCGGGGAGCGCTCCGGGGGCCGGGGCTGTGCGCTCCCCCCTTCCCCGGGGCTCCGCTGAGCAGCTATGGTAAGGGGGTGGGGTGCTGGGGTGGTGATTGGGGGGGGATCTGGAGGGGGCAGTCAGGGAGCAGGGTGGGTTGGATAGTGGGTGGGGTTCTGGGGTGGTGGTTAGCGGGTGGGAGGGGAGGGTGGATAGTGGTTCAGGCACTCAGGGGACAGGGAGCAGGGGAATTGGGTAGGGGGTGGGTCTTAGGGGGTGGTTAGGGGGCTCTAGAAGGGGCAGTCGGGGAACGGGGGGGTTGAATGGTTGGGGATTCTGAGCGGACAGTCAGGGGGCGGGAAGTAGGAGGGGGCCAGATTAGGGGCAGGGCCTTCCCTATCCGGACCTCCATATAATTTTGCAAACTGGATGTGGTGCTGGGGCCAAAACGTTTGCCCACCCCTGCTCCAGTGATTTACCTGGGTGTACGTAAGAAGTGAATCAGGCCCCTATTGTCTCTAAACACAATGACTCTGCTACATTAAATTTAACAAACAATACTGCCCAGTGAACAGCTTCCATTTCTTCTGGGATGTTATAAATGGCTGTACGCTAAAAATATTAGACTAATTAGACATCTGTTGTTCCCCAGTTTACACTGCTGAACAACATTGTTATTCATCCCGCTCTTTCGCCTTATACTCTTGTTGGCATATGGAATTAATTTAATCTTCATGTCTTTTCCCCATGCTCTGCCTCAGGCCTGCACCCCTTTGACCGGTGAAAAAATCAAGTCTTCCTCCACTCGTCCTTCAAATCGCTCCTTGAACCCCACCTCTTCAAGCAATCCTCCTCAGTGATAATGTGTTGTCTTCTGTGTATTTGTGTTGACTTAGTTCTCCAGGATAGGGGGTGTGTTTTAGCAGCACAAAGTGCTGTGTAAGTGTTACAGTGCTATATAAATGTTTTGCAATAATAACCTTTTTTGTTGTGTGTGGGGGGAAATAAAAGAGGAGTGGGGGAACAGACAGTTAACTCCACAGAAGGAAAATTGTCACCTGCCTAAAATTAACAAGATGATCACAGAAGCACAACCAGAGGAATATATAGGAAATTATAGCCGGAGCTTGTTTCCATCATTTCAATGTGACAATGCAGCCTAATCACACTGCACTATGTGAGTCCACCGAGTATCAAAGTGATGATAAAAGATTATCTAGATAGATATTATGTACCCAGATCCATGGTGTCAGTAGGCACTGAAATAATGTCTTGATGAGAAATGGCAAACATCACAAGGCAGAATCAATGTAATTATTTTGTTCTGAAAAACAAATACGAACAGGTGGCAGCCCTGGCTGTATCTTGGCCTAGTTTAAAAATGGAGGGGCTGAGCTGTGAATCTCACCCTGTGACAATTGTCCTTTCCTAATAGCGGTGCTGTGCCTTTGAAAAGGCAGAGCTGTGTCATCTGTCCTAATGGAAATTCATTAAAGCCCATTACCACCTCTTCAAATTATAAAAATCTTTGCAACCCCAGGGCTGAGGCTGGGTGAAAAATTTACCCCGCTCAGCAAAAGTCCTGTTATCATTCAATTGCAAATAGACCCCTAAAAAATACAGAGCCAGTAGCACTAAAAATAAATCCATCAATCATTCTAGAGTGACCACAGTTCTCTGCAGCTTTTTCGATGACAGAACTATTAACGAATCCTCCACCAGTCAGGGAGGAGGGAGATTCATGGGGCTGAGAAGTAACAGTCACTGTGGCCTGGTTTTTAGACTGTGGAGAAATGAGAATCAGGAGGTGTTTTGTTTGCTAGTTTGGGGGGGGGGGGGGGGACCTTTGTTTGAATAAGAAAAGTGCCAAAGAATTCCTGGCACCTTCTGAGTTCACTGACTTGGATTCTATTCCTAGTGGGAATATGTGACAATAGATATTAGTCACCGCAGAAGATATTAGCATGGCAAGCCCGTCTGGAAGTGCTCGTACACCTTTTTTTTTGCCTTCAGTGCAGACCTCTGGCAATAAGCAAATCCAAATGAAGCCCAGAAAACTAGCGTGTCCTTTGAGAATGGAATGTGCTGCTTATTTTGATTTTTCTGGAAGAACAACTTTTTCACTTCAAGGTGCATCTTTTCAGGTTGCATTTTAGTTTGCACAGAGTCTAACAAACTGTGCACATGAATGTTGTATCTGGGCACATTTTTACTTACTGCAAGATCCAGATTAATGTGACTCAATATGTTGTCACTCTATGAACCTCCCCTATAAGCCTGCATTCCCATTTGAGCAGATGGGAATTTGTACCTCTGCCACCAAAACGTCTCCACTGCCCCGGGGATGGAGCTGAATGGACGCTAGCCCCATGACATGTTCCTCTGACAGAGGTACTACCCCTCCCCCGTACCCCCCATACATCCCATATACACTATGCATCTATGTAAGGGGTAAATCCATAGACTTCAATGAAATTGCACCAGGGAAGAGTCTAGCCAAATATTTGACTGTACTCTCCCACAAACTTTATATACTCAGATTCTTCCAAGAGAAGCTTATTACACACAGGACAAACACTGCCCCGGTGACACTGCACCAATTATTCCCCTAACCAATGTGGTTAGAGATCTTGCAGTGCCTGATGGTGAACCTGCCAGGCACCAGAAGAAATTCTCACCCTGGGACATTTTAAAATTGGCATACACCTGTTAGTGATCACGTGTGTACTGGATGGGCTGCAAGTTCTTGTGCTGGAGGGATACAATGGTGGGCAAATACTATGGAGAGAGGACTTGATAAAAACAGGGCCATCTTGTGTCCCAACTGGGGGACTTGATAACGCCATATAGAAAGGCTCAAAGAGTGAGCTCACTGCAAACCTAAGCAAACAGTAGAAGACTAAAAGCATGGTTTGTGGTGACTGCAAACTGGAGTTATGCAGGGTGCCTCTGTAAATCAATTAGGTATTTTGTATGTATATTGACTCTTCATGATTGAAAGTACCACTTGTGAAGGAGGTCTCCTGCCTCTCAAAAGACATCAGGGTTAACAAGTAATGAATGGCACTGAGTGTTTGTCATCCATAAAACTGTCCTGCAGTGAATGAATATTGGTCAATATCCAGTCCTTTGGTATCTGTATGCTTTATAGGCCTTCTCTTCTCTGCGGCATGGTTGCATAGTTCTTGTGTGAAATCAAGTGGCTGGCAAACTTTGTTTTGGGGGTGGAAGGTCTGTATATAATTAAAGCACCAGCTTAGGGGCAAAACTCCCTGTACAATTCTCCTGGTGTGCACTGCAGGCTGTGATAATTATATAGGCGCAGAGACTCAAAGGTATTTGGGCACCTGAACTTTCAGGGTCTAACCATAATGACTTGCACTTGAAGATTTCAAAGGGCTTGACCAAAGGAGGTCCCAATCTGCTCATTTTGTAAACGAAGAAACCAAGGCACAGGGGGGGAGGGGGGAAATAAAATCAAGCAACTTGCTTAAGAAGACACAAGAAATGAATGGCAGGGACAGGAACAGAAGCATATAGTCCCAATCCCCAGTTCCAGGCCTGAACTATTAGACAACACAGTCTCTCATAATTCTCAGTTAAAAGCCACATTGTCTAGTTGCTGAATAAGCACAAATCAGATTTGGGATTTTGGTGACACAAAAGAGGCGAACAAACCATTTCATCTGAAATAACTTGAATTTTGGTTCAAAACTCAGACTGAAGATTAAACCATGAAACTATTCAGCTGCAGGGACCAGGATTGGGGCCGCCTGCGGCAGCAGCAGGAATCAGGGCCAGCTGCAGGCAGCAGGGGCTTGCGACCCCCACATAACCAGGTCGCTATCCCTCTGGGGGTCACAACCCCCATTTTGAGAACCAATGCTGTACAGGCTTTTGCTTTTACAGGAGAAAACAGAATTCTACCCATGCAGCAAAATTCAGAGAAGCTATGGTGTGTAGCATAGTGGCTGTCGTGAAGCTTTGCAGGGCCATAGCTATGTTGCAATACAAAACTTTGTTTTTTTCAATGTACAAAGACTGAAGAGAAAAAGGAGAAAGCAAGAGCAAGAGATCACAACTGGAGCAGCAAGCAGAAGAATTAGATCCATCATTGTAACTCCTCAACAAGGCCAGGATTACACTAGCTATGCAGTTTGCTAGGAGTACTGCCAGCAAAAGAAAAACTAAGAACCTACCTATTTAATGCTGGTTCATCTGGAGACTGAGTTAGGTAGAGAGGTGGGTATCTAACTCACTATTCATAAATTGGGAGGAGCATTGCAGTTGGCTAGAGGGTCTGGGGCTTCCAAAGAGATTATTTTGCATGAACCACAAGCTTGGGTGGTCCCCCAAGATAAGTATTTTGCACGTGGCGGTCAATTGCCACTTCACTCATAGCCAGACCCAATCTATTAAGGGCAAGTTAAGAGAAGGAGGGTGTATTGATTGTTGGGCAGCACAACTCAATGCCATAGGGCTTCCTGGAAGAGAGGACTGGATGACAGAGTTGGACCTGAAAACTGATTCAGATGCATGAGGAAACCTGGGGTCTGGGAATTCCACTAGTGCAAGTGGACCCACTGGGTTTAGGAGAAAGAGTGACAATACTGACGTAAAAACTCAGGCCGTGGTCCAGGTTGTTCACTGCCCATTGTCCATATCATTCAGTGTACGAGGTGGGTGGAATTTGCAGGATGATGGTGGGAGCCAGTGAGGAATCCATTTGGACACAGCTAGACCTCTGGAACCACAGTTCTTGATCCATTTTGTCAAATGTACAAATCAACTGGCATCTTGAAATTGCAGGTATATATTGTTTGTTTATTGAGCAGCACACTAAATGAGGGATATTGGGTTAGTAGAACCCCGTAGCAGGTCTTATTTAGACTATTGGAGGGGTGGGCTATCAGCCTAATAAGGGGTCAGCAAGGGAGGCTTTGGCATTTCAGGTATCCACAGAGGTGTGGGAAGAGATCTGACATCCTGACTTTTAGTGTGTCAAAAAACAATTAAAAGATGGCGATGTGAGTCATAGTATTACCATATTACCATAATACAGTATTACCATGACTGTATAGGGAGACTAAGATTGACCCAGTCAAAGCAGTACAGACTTGCTTAGTGGAAGCTCATGGTAGCAGACTACACCTTCCTCTTGGGGAAGGGAATTATCTAAGAAAAGGAAATTTCAGTTCATGGAGGTGTCAGAGAGCATGTATTGCTGAGGCTTCCATGGTGAAGGGGGATCCAGGATTGAAGTGGTCACATCCACAATACTGGAATACAAATCCCATGTGTTATGCCTATCAAGGGTAGCATCTGAATGCATACAAGGTATAGAGCATCCAGTTGGGAAGGTAATTCAGTGATAGAAAAGTGCTAAATTGTTCCTATTCATCCCTTCCTTCGGGATAATGCGAATGGGTCACAGGAGTGGCAACAATGTGCAGGCACATTATTGTGCATTGGGGCCATACATGGGGGACCAGTTCCCTAGGGAAGTCCATTGCTGGACCTCAGTGTTGAAGTAGTTCTGGAGTTGGCACGGATGGGGGGCATGCTCACTGGTCAAGAGATGCTCCTCATAAGTTTGTTGGATAGGGAGGGCCATGTGAATGGATCAGTGTGCACCTAGGGGGGGAAAAGTTAGGGATTTAATAGAGGAGTAGGACAAAGATGGGGTGGAGTCGGGTCTTCCCAGGGGTAACTGTAACCTGGCCTGAGATGTCACAGTGGAGTTGTCTGGCATGAGAACAGCTGGTTGTCATGAGTAGACAAGGTCTGGAGAGAGGTAAATTGACTAGCAGCTAAAATTATGGCAATAGGAAAGGCTAGCAATTGCCTATCATACAATTGCATATCCAGGGCCTAGGTTATTCAAAGAAGAGGAGGTACACCTCTCTGACTGGGAGGTGGATATGATGCTGGCCACCATTAGGGAAGGAATGGTTAACAATGTGGGGTAGAAGGGAGACAGCCAAGCAAACTGCTTGTGCCTCTTCAGGGCGAGTACACAGCAGGGGTCCAGTTCCCTGATAAACCAGAACAGGTAGCAAAGTAGGAGAAACCATCTGCTAAAGAAGATGTGGAAAGCAGTTGGGGTTCCTAATGTCTGGTACAAGACAGACAATCCCTTTCCTCACTCCCTCTACCTCTGTAGAAGGAGGCAGTGGTAGGCTCCCTCCAATGGTGCTGGGACCGGATTAGTGGTTTGGGGGCTGAACTGAGCCCTCAGCCATGTGACACAGATTACAAAGGAAGAATGACCTGCACTGGGTGAGTTATTGACAGCTAGGTCCCTGATGTGTTACTTTGTAAGACTATTGCTTAGTTAAACCACATTCCTAGTGTCTTGGCTGTGTTCCTGTGATGGTTGGGACAATATCTCATTTTTGTCATTAAAGTAATTAGAACTGACTGAGTACTCCTAGGGAGCAGATGTACTGTGTGAGAAGTTGCCAGTTTTACAGTCACTTCACAATGCAGCTGCATACTAGCCCCTTCGGGTATGTCTATCCCACAATGAAAAATCCACAACTGGCCAGTGCCAGCTGACATGGGCTCAGGGGGTGGAGATGGATTTAATTGCCTCACAGGGTCCTAGAGGCCAAGCCCAAACATCTACACTGCAATTAAACCTCTCCTTCGTCCAAACCCTGCTAGCCCGAGTCAGCTGGCATGGGCCAACCATTGATCGTTAACTACAGTTTAGACACATTCATAACCATCCAACTCTGCCTGAGGCCTAAAGTTATTTTCCAACTCCTGATTAGGCTTCAGCCCACAGTTACATTGGGTGAAGTGATGGTAACACTGACTCTTTTCACTCATTTGACAATGCTCTGTGAGGCCACTGATGTCCGTACGCTTACTCCCGATTTCTGCCAGTGCAAGTGTGGGGAAAATCATGCCTGTTAACTCTGGATGGCACAGTTTGCTGGGCAAGGAATAACTCTTGCCAAAAACAGTTGTAAAAGAGAACAAGGAACTTAAGCCAGGGACAAATCCATCTGTCTCCTCTTGGATAGGATCAGGGACCATGTCATTTCAAATACACAGCACATTTCATTCCTTTCAACTCTGCAGTGCACCATCAGTTGCCATAATAGATTAGACCGTTGGTTTACACACAGGATTAGTGGCCAGGAACAACTTGGTAAGGAAAGGCAATAGTTTTTGTGCAAATAATTCTCTTTCTACTGACAAAGGCAGATTTGGGGTGACCAAAACTACTTGCAAGTTTGGGTAGATTTTGGGAAATAGTTGTAGTAAAAAAAAATAATATTGGAAGCCTCACAGTGGTTCATTTTGATATTTCTGAAACAAAAACCCTTGATTTTATTTCAGAAAGATGTTTTGTTTCGAAATTTCCCTCTGATTTACTAAAAATCCATGAAAAATGTTTAACTGCTGCTGCCCCACCCCACCCACCGATGTTTCATTTCAGGTCAAGGAAAACATTTTTTGACCTGGACTGTTTCATAGACTATCAGGGTTGGAAGGGACTTCAGGAGGTCATCTACTCCAACCCCCAGCTCAAAACAGGGCCAATCCCAGCAGTACAGGAAGCTGTTCAGCAGCAGGGTGGCCTCCCCCATGGATGGACGCTTGCTCTCCTTTTTGCAGTCCTAGCCAGGGGTCTCTGCTCTATTATCTAAACCTCTGCATTTTCCAGATCCCTTCTTTGTCTCGACAGGCAGTGCTAGCGCATAGGGGGCCTGTGACAGACCGCTCTCTCACCCCTCTCAGGAACAGGCAGGAAGACCCTTCTTTGCTCCAAACAGTGCTCTTTAATTCACAGTGCAAGACCCCACCACCAATATATACAGCTTTACACAGCTCTACAGCTCCCAGCTCTGCAGACTCTATATAGTCCAGCTTACACCTCCAAACACACAGCTCTGAATAGCTCAAACCACACCACACTCTATACCATCCACACCACACTCTATACCATCCCCACCACACTGGGCTTGCTTCCTGGCAGGCCTTTTATCCCCCTGAGGAGGCTGCCAGGTGCCACTCATCCATGTTGATTGCCCTGCAAGCCAGGTGGCTGATTAGCCTTTCCTGCAAGGGAGGTTTGCAGAGGGCTTTTCTCCCTCTTAAAGGGCCGGCAGGGCTGGCTCAGGCACTCCTGGCCAGCACCCTGCCACAGGGCCCTAAACAGGAATATTTTTGCCCCCTCTCCACAATAGATACTACAAACAGCAAATGGGAGCTCCGCCTTGAGCTTCTCAGGGCCCTGAACAATTGCTTTGTCTGCTTATGCCTAGCAGTAGCTCCGCTCGTCTCCTAGCAGGAGATCTATGCTGCAGAGGGCATGCACCTAATGCTGGGGGACAAGAAAAGGATTTGGATAATAGAGCTGCGGATAAATGGGAGTATGCTATATATGAATCTATCAAACAGTCCTCATGAAAATCTTTTCAGTTATTAGTCTGTCTGTAGATTACAAGCTCTTCAGAGCTCTTTGTTTTGCTACTTTAGAGATGACTTGCAATACAAATAAATATCACTTTTTAAAAAGCCTAAATGATGACATTGTCTCTTTAAATGTCACAGCCTTTCCCCATCTCCATGAGGTAGGTAAACAGGCAATCTTTTCCCAATTATTATGTTTCATTCCAGTCTACTTTATAGCCACAAAGTTTCAGGGCAAGATCCTCAGCTGGTATAAACTGGTGTTGCCCCATTTAAGTCTATTTACACCAGCTAAGAATCTGGCCTTCAATTTTTGTGAAGTGGTAGTTTTCCCTCATTGAAACTCACAACATTCACTTATTTCATTATTTCAATGTGAACACTGAACTTTGGCTAAAACAATTTTTGGATATTCAAAGTTTCAAAAATATTTTGTTTTCTGCTCCACAATGGGAGATGAGTGAAAAGGCTCAGTTTTGCAGTGGTTTTTTTTTTAAACAAACAAAAATAAATGGTTTTCATCATTTTGGCCCTGATCCTGAAAAAGTTCACACAGCTGCTTGACTTTGCACATATGTGGCAATCCACTGATTTCATGGGGACTGCTCAGTTTGCAGCATAGTTGCTTTTTGTAGCAAATATTTCACATTGCCTTGGAAGAGATGATTATTCCTATTTTACCAGTGTGGAAACAGAGGCACAAAAATTTTATTTGACCAGCAAGTCAGTGGCAGAGACCTAGCTTTCACCTCTAGATGTGAAACTAACTATACAATTTCTTTATACCTTTCCCTTTTCTTTGCTGTTAGCACTTCCACTCTATTGCATTAGTAACATACATTTTTGGAAAACAAGTGCTGGCAAGTTGATAATAAGTTTCCTTTGTACGTTAACAAAATGAAAACTACTAATTTGACACGGGCATTGTTAAATGAATTCACTTTAACATTGAAAAATGAGTAATTATTAGGACAAGACTCTGATCCAAAGCACAGCAAAGTGTAAACCATTCTAAAAATGTCTATACGATTAAGGAACCTTAATTTATACCTACTGCAAAAATAAGTCATAGAGCAAGTTAATCATGAAAATATGTGCTACATATCCATTATTTTAATTATTTACTTACATTAGTGTTACTGGCTTTTTAAAAGAATTAATTAAGAGTTAGGTCTCAATTCTGTTATCTACAGTTGCAGTGCTGGCCTGGACCTCTAAACTAGTTTTCCCATTTAATTTGTGCTTGAAACGGTTTCCAGACGTATAATATTTTGTCATAAATGAGGAATGTAATAGTGATACTTTGGTTTTTTGGGTTTTTTTCTTCCAAATTACCTGCTTTAAAATGCACGGAGGGGTTGGGGAAGGAGGATTAAGGGAATTACAAGTCTCTGTGCTACAAAGCAACACATTAACTAACAAAATTGTCCACATTCCATGCTGGTATAAGCAGCTGAAAACTGAATTATAGTCATTGGGTCTATATATTGTGACCAAATGTGCAAAGCTGTGAATTTGTACCAGTGAAAACTGAGATTTCCACTAGTCTTTGGGAGAATCTGTGACTTTGGCCAAAGGGGAAATGTTGTCACTCTCTGGAGAGTAAACACCCCATTTTACGCTATGGAGAGGTTATTTCCTAAGGGCCTGATTCCGAGCTTATTGAAGTCAAATGGGAAGCTTTCTCCTAATTTCAGCAAGCAGTGGATCAGGTCCTAATTGCCCAGTCTGGGTTGTTTGCACCTGCCAGTTAAGTATATGCTACTGATCAGACAGAATATTAGACCAGATGGACCATTGGCTGGATCTAGTATGGCTATTCCCTACATCCTAGTCTCTCCTAGAAAAGCGTGAATTTCCCCACTGTAGCTTGTTGGAGGAAAATTAACCCTTCACATTAAAATTCCATGGTGCTGCTTCAATTTCTGTGGCCATAATAAAAAATAAATAAAAATGAAGCCACAAATTACTGGGCCCAAGTATGTTCACTTAAGTAGCAGAGTAGACTAATTCCCTTCTTAGAAGGAATTGCTCAGTAAAATTCTCCCACAGGTCAACTAGACTATCAGAATACTTCCTCTTGGACACAAAAAAGCTATTAACCCAATAGAGCATCAGTAAAAGAACTGGAGAAAACAGATAAGTAAATGGTTCCAGCTTTTGTGCCCATGAGGTTCTCAATCTGAGGGGCTATTTTGAGGTTTAAAGCACATTTACAATTCTCTGTATAACCTTTAGAAGTTGTCGAACTGCAGCCTTCTTTACTTTCTCTCCAAGTGATAGAAAGTAAGAAAAGTTAAAATAGGCCATTGGATGTTAGTGGACTGGGTTCCCATACAAGCCAAAGTCCCCATGTTTCAACTAAACACGGAGAAATGCACAGCAGGAAATCAGTCTGACTCACCTGTGTGTTAGTGTTGTTAAAATAGGTACTGGGATTAGAAGAGCATGTTTAGATTTCATTGAATGCTTGTCAGTTGCTGTATGAGTTTTCCTCCCTTATAACATCCATATCCCATATTGTAAAGTGTAATGAGGTTCACTCCTCACCACTGGTGCACTTCCTCGTGGCTCAGCTGGGGAGCAGCTCGCCCCTAGTTGGACACCCCTTCCTGCTATCACTCAACCCATTGACTCAGTCTCACACTCCAGGACTCCGGGTAGTGTTCTTTGTAGTTTGGACCTCTGGCCTGGTGACTTTAGTTCTGCCCCTCTGGGAATCTGTCAATGTCTTCCAGGACAAGCTGTCCCAGACAGTCCTCCATTCTACATCCAAGACTGTGCTACTTCCCTAGTGGCTAGTGGGGACATCCAGGCTCACCCTAAACTCCAGTTTCTAGCCCAGGGACACTATACTCTACTTACTCCGAAACATGGTTTCTAATTCCCTGGCATCTGTCGTACTTCCATTTGCTGGGTGTACCACCTATCCAAACTTCTTCTACTCCTTATGGCTACACTGGCTTCTTACTAGATCGTGTAATCACTAACAAACCTCCCGCCCATCAAGAACCGATTGCAGATTATTTCTCCCTGCAGTGCTCTTCTGTTTTCAGCTTTATAGAAACCCTGCTTATAGCTGCCCAGGTTAACTTCATCCTTAATCCAGCATTATTTAGCCCTGGCTACACTCTATGTGCAGCCAATGAGGTTAATTGGTCCATTTAGCCTACCTTAACGCCTTCAGGAAAGGTGTGGAGTGGACATCTCATCACAGAAGGTAATATTTGAGCATTTGCATTGTAAGCCTCCATAACTGTGTAAATCAGAGAGGACAGAGACATTAATTAGTGTGAAATGCTGGTCCCCAGCAGAAGGTGTTTGGTCTTTCTTGTTGGGCAGGACATATCAACACCAGACAGACTACTGTGGACCATCAAAGAGGATAAAAGGCTTTATTGATTGTTCTCCCCTCCATGAAAATGAGTCATGCAAGTAAATACCTCCTATCAGCTGAGTTTGCAGCTCAGAGAAGGGGTAGGGGAGGGAATAAGAAAACCTTAACAAGAAGGAACTGCATCTCTGTGCTGTTTGGATTCTAGGGGCAGGTTTCTAGGCATAAGTAAGGCATCCCCAGAAACTTAGCCTGGGTTGGTCCTAAAGAACATATAAAGCTTGCTAAGTATAGACACTTCTATCACATTCTGAACCTTAAGACTGTAACTCATGTCTGAAATGGTGGATAAGAAAGATAGTCTTGTCCTGGATAAACCTGGACTGTGCTTCCTTCCCCTGAGCTATAGACTCTGGAAAGGGGAAAGCCATTGGACTAAGACCCCATTCTTCACTGAGCAGAGGCAAGCAACTTGCCAGCTCAGAATAAGCTAGCACAGAGGGCAGAGTTGCAACAAGCTGAAAGATGACAAATGATCCCTTATTTACAAGGGATCTAGAAGCCCCTCCCCTGGGAGAAGCAGGAACGGTGGCTGCAGAAGCTGTACCGGAGCATTACTGTTGTGAGGTACTTTGGAGATTGCGAGACAAGGCACACACACGTGGTTAAGTAAATAAAGTAGGTGAGTTTATTGGAAGGTCCCGGTCCTGGCGCTGAGGGGGCTCATCAGATCAGCGCGACCGCAGAAGGAGAACCCGACCTCTTCGGAGCCGTAGGCTGGGGAAAAGAGTAAGGAAAGCCCCAAAGATGGCCCACAGGAGTGGGCTTAAGTACATTCACACATTTACATCTCATACATATTCATATCTTATTTGCAAGCAACAATTGATTGGTTACACTCAATGACTACGTACTTCTACCTTAGTTTCCCCAATTAGTTTCCCACGCGTTTGCTCTCACACAGACGGGGTAAACATTCACACAGCTGGGAACAGTCTGAGAACTGTTCCCAAACACACAGATAACAGCAAGGTCAGTCTCATAGCATCACTATGCACTCTCCTGGAGTTGACTCAGAAGCGTAACTACACTTCCTAGTGATTGCTCGTCACAATGTCTTCCGGTCCTAACAATTACTTAGAGCCCAATTACTCAGAATTGGTGTAGGCAGGGGAATCTTCATGCTTCAGGGCATGAACCAATCTTCAGATGGAATTGGGAAGTATTTTCTCTCAACAGGGCCAGGTCTACACTACAGACTTACATTAGTATAACTATGTTGTGGGGGGAGGGAGTGCGTGTGTGAAAAATCCACGTCCCTGAATGGTGTAGTTATATCAACCTAGCCCTTGCTGTAGACAGCGCTGTGTCAGTGAGAGAGCTTCTCCCGTCAACATAGCCTCCAGGAGGTGGATTAACTATACTGAAAGGAGAAGCTCTCCCGTTGGCATAGGATGATCTTCACGGACAAACCACCACAGCTGTACTGATGCCACCTTTTAAGTGTAGACCTGTGACTCCCCTGAGTCTTTCTCCCCTAGCCCTCCACAAGTATCTTGAGTGCAGGGATGTACTGGGGTAGTCTTTGGTGGAGGGAGGCATAGCAGAGAATCTCTATGCCCCAGTCAGATCCCTGACTGCTGCGAGCATCTATAAGGGCCATTAACAATCAGGCACAAGCAGGAACATCCTCTGAGGCTCTATTAGCCTTGGGGAGGGCGGGGGGTCTGAACTAGCTCCTAGCAGCTTCCATGTAAGGAAGAACAAAGGGTACGTAAAGTGATCATTGCCCCTCCTCTTTGGTCCCTGGACCACTCTGCAAGGGTAAATTTGGCCCATTATGTAAAGTTTATACCTTTCTCTGAGACATCTGACATTTGCCGCAGGCAGAAACAAGATACTGGAGTGGCTGCTTCACTGATTTCTTATATTCCTAATTAGCAAAAGGGGCACAGTATTAAGAAAACCACAGATTATGGCTGCTAGAGAGCTCAGCAACATAGCCATGTCTCTCCTTAAGGACTTCCAGTTTTCTTCTACCCCTTGGCATTGATTCTTGACGCTCTCAGAATCTTACCCTATCAGACAATGAAATCTGACCCTTTGTCTTGGGTAACGGTCTCCTTTGATGACCAGATAGAAGAAAAAGTCAGTTTAATAGATCTGCTGTTTCTACATTCCGTTTCCAATTCCCCACTATTATTTCTAAAGTGGTCCAATTTTCTCTCTTACTATCTGTAGCTCTCAACCACAACTATATCTGGAAACCCCTTTATGATTACCTTAAATCATCCCTGCAATTTGACTTTTGATATTCCATTTTATTCCTCAAATGATGCTTTTTAGCTCGGCTCTCTTTATTTTTATAGTTCTCTGCAATATTCCTTCCAACTGGATTGTTTATGCTTTTTTTCCCTTATTATTTAAGACTTAACTGGGAAACAACTCAGCTGTGGCTCATCCAGCTGTTTGCTTGCAGCTATACTACCCCCCTGCCTGTGATTTTTGTCATCCCGCCTAAACTGAGCTGGATTGATGCTTACATGGGAGACCTCAAGGCACTGTGGGAAGCAGTGCTGGTGACTCAGTAGGCAATCCTCCATCTGAATCAGTATCAAACCAATGCTCCAGAAGCATGTAGGCAACTACCATGCTGCTGGAGGTGCTGTCTCTTGGAAGAACCATAAATCCAAGGCTGTAACCACTTGTCTTTAAAGACATGTCACTTTTTGTTAGAGCAGGGACATTAATTCTGCTCTCCTGACTAAATTTAAATTGGGTGATTGTACCCTTCCGACCAGTAACAAATGTCCCCCTGTACTTTCATCTGGTTATACTATTTTGTATTTACTTCAATTATTCTATAGTATTCCTGTGCTCTGTTTAACAGCCACTACATTCCACCTAAGACGCAGCTGCCTTTCAGTGCTCGCTTAATATAAAGGCCATATACTTTAGGGAAAACTTTGGCATCTCTGAACAAAAAAGGAGCTGTCTAGATATTCACTATAATTTCCAAAATGGCAACACTTTTCATAGAATTACATGAAAACAAAAACAAACATCATATTATTAAGATTGCAAAGTCAAGCACCCAAAAGTCTAAAAATTCCAGAATGTGGTTGCCATTGCAACTTCTACCCAGATGCAAAGCCACCTCTTCAGGAATCCTGGGCACAAGGAACAGCCCATGTGTTCTTACACTCCAGCCATTTTGCACGGCTGGCACATAAAAGTTATTTCACTTGTGAGAGAGTGAGGACCACTCAGGGCTGTCCTAGTCTGTGTCAGGGGCTGAATTGGACCCTGAGGAGGGGAATCACAAGCTGCCATTTATTCTTGTGCCATGGATGAGTTTAATTCTCAGTCTGCAAAATGTCTATACCATGCAAGAGGCCATGAACAAGAAACAGAAATAGACTGGGTTGTGAGCAAACAAACAACCGGAATGTGCCTGATTTAATCTCCGTGTAAAAGCTAAGCAGGTTTGGGCCTTTTAGCATTTTGGATCAATGACCAACTGTGTGTAGTTAGAGGGCCAAGTTTTGCTGCTTCTATGTGCCTGCTCATGATTTCCCATAAAGAGCCTTTGCTTCAGCTCAGTAGGTAGCACTACTACTTTAAGATGAAAAGGTCCTTGGGTCAGTTTCCCACTGGACTGGATCCCTCACAAATAAGGATAATCCCTCATTTGATGCTTTCTCACTTGGTTGTTTTCCTGTAGTCAGGCTTCTCATCTTTACATACGCTTATCCAAAAGCATGCTGTGCTTGGGAGGGCAAGAACAGAGAACAGGGAGACCTAGGTTCTAATCCTAGCTCTCACAAAGGCTTGCTTGTGTCAATCACTTAATCAATGGTGATGTTGGGTAAATCACTTAATCTTTCTGGTCCAGTTAGGCACCTAACTACTACTGAAATCAATGGGAGTTAGGCTGCTAAATGCCTTGGAGAATTTGTGCCTTTGTTTCCCTGTCTGTACTCTACCTGTGGATATAGTGTGCATGTGCATTACTCTATCAAACAGGAATGTTGTAAAGCCGATTTCATTAATAATACCCTTAAATGGTTTTAAGAGTCTGGGATGGAAGGAGAAATGCAAGTGCTAAGTATTATTATTGTTTGCTGTTTTGATTGATTAAGTTAGCTGTAGTAACAAACTTGTGTAGGTGCTAACAATTTTATTTTTCAACAATAAAGAGCCTATGACATATTTAATAAATGCTGCATGTTGCGTATATTTCCTTGACCAAAATTCCTGTTTCCCATTTATACAGGGCACTAGTCACAGATGGTAATTGCTTTCCACACCAAAAGTCACTGCATTTTCGCGGTGCTGAATAGATTAGTATAAAAATGTCTTAGGGAACCTTCTGTGTGTTAACATTGGTCCAGAATGTGAACCCCTGGATCAAGTTAGTGCGCAGTTACTCACATGGGTAGTGTCATTAAAATCAGTGTGTGTGTGTAATTGCTCACCAGTTTGGTCGAGGAGGACTTCACAGTCTAATCCACTATTTTTATTAAAGAATTTGTATCATGGCAAACACTATAGTTAAGCTTTTTTGTACGATTTCTGTTGTAACCCCCAGATGTTGCATGCTCACAATTTTCTGAGAAACATCACTTTTGGAATGAAGCATTTCCTGTTTTGTTTTGTTTTTCTCAGTCCAAAGGAAAGTTTCACCAAAAATCTATCCAGCCATTTTAAAGTGTCTGCACAAGGAGGAAGAGGTGTCACATTTCCCATTTTAAAACAAACAAATCTAGCCATATTTTTTTTCTGATGCAGCTAACACAGCTCAAGTTGACTCTTTGAAATTGTATAGGTGAAAAGCCCTTACGCAGGAATAATGTCTTCTAAATATAAGAGTTGATGAGCGGCACTCAGATATTGTAGTAACAGCCAGCATTAAAACCCCAGAGATACATAGTATCAAATCTTGTTAGGTAAAGCTGGAAAGACCTAGGGATCTAAGGGTGAAATTGATCTCTGTGCAGAGGTCTAGCACAAGGCCTAGGCAACACTTGCATTCCACTTAAGCCCTCTTTTGAGAGTCTAGAGCTGGGAAAACCTGTCTGGCAAAACTTTTTTCAGTTTAAAAAAAAATGCAGATTTGGCAACACTGACACTTCCTGTGAACTGGTGGTGGTGGTGGTGGGGAGAGGGAAAAAATGTAAACAGTTCATTGTTTTCAGTTTGAAACAATTTTGTTTCAAAATTGCCTTTAATTAGAAAAAAAATATCAGAAATATTAAGTGATCAAAATTGAAACATTTGATTTTGTCAAAACAAGTTTGTTGGACCTGAAATGAACCTTTTTTCCAATTGTTTTTGGAAACCAACACAAACCAATCCCTCCCCTCAACCCCCACCCACTTTAGAAATTGCCAACAAACCCCAAATCCATTATTTGCACATCTCTACTTCATAGACCTTAGGCTGGTCCTTTGCATGGGGCAAATGTCATCTACAGTTAAGCTCAGTAGATGCTAGGATTCTTTTGCTCCAGTGATATGAAATTAGGATTGTCCATGCAGGATCAGATGATGAATCAATCTGTCCATCATCTTGCCTCTGACAGCAGCCAGTACTAGTTGCTTCAGAATAAAGAGGTAGATATAGCTATTGTTTTATTACCTGTGTGAGTAGCCTCCGGGTTGCGGATCTGGATGATGTATCTATCGATTAACATTTTTATTCAGTTGTAGTTATGAATTGCAGGTCCCTTCAGTTCCAGGGCTTGTGAAATGGGTCATTAATGCATGTGCATTATTTGTGGTATGACACTGCATTGCAAAGGATAGATTTGCACATGTAATGCTGCAATGTTTTATATCTATAAATAAATATTTTTAAAACAAAGACCACCCTACATCTGAGTGCAACATGCATTGTCCTCATCTGTCCCCTAGAGCAAAAAGAGCTTGCTTTTATTATCCTTACCTTTCCCTAACCTGCAACATTTACTCTCATCATCCGGACTCCCTGCATGACTAGAGACCAGGTGGCCTGTCCGCATTGAACTGCCCCTGAATCACACCGAGTTTGGAACGTTAATGAATGCTAAAGAATGCCTATTATACCCATAGAGGCATCCAAAAAGAATTCACCATGATTAACAACATGACTCGGGATACCAAGGAAGGCCAATTGATTTGGCAGTTATTATAAAGTGCTGCCCAATTTCCATAGACTATATAAATCCAGATAGCAGAAACAATCTGCTCTTACACTGTGCCTACTTAGT
The DNA here is from genome assembly GCA_032164245.1 of Sternotherus odoratus. Classification (NCBI taxonomy): domain Eukaryota; kingdom Metazoa; phylum Chordata; order Testudines; family Kinosternidae; genus Sternotherus; species Sternotherus odoratus. The sequence goes on from JAVMKO010000003.1 coordinate 123,819,220, forward strand.
ACTATTACTGTTAACTTAGCTAGTATTTACTGCTTTACAGCTCCAACACAGACTATGATGATTTTGTATTAGATCAAGGACAGCAGCAAGTATTTAATTAAAGCATATTGTTGGCTTCTCCTATTTAACAGTTTAAAGAACAGGGATGACAAGTAAAAACGGAGGAGCAAATTCTCTGTTGGTATAGATCAGCCTAGCTCTATTGACTTCAACTGTATTATTCTAACGTACCCACCTCTGAGGATGTGGCCCGTGAACTACAGTACTTTATACAGATGGATTTTCATCTACTTCAACCATTCTCTAATAAACATATTGCTGCGGGCCCAGGCTCCTATTTTTCTATCTGCGAGAAAACAATGGGGCCAACTCACAAAATTCAGATCTGGACACAGTCACTAAACCACCTGTATTTCTGGCATATCCTGACATGGGCTGTTCGTTCAGCATTTTGGAGAGATGTGGTGGTTTTCAAAATGTACATCCAGACTCAAGGTTTCAATGGACATTTTTCATGAATATTTGATTCTGCTACAAGAGACCAGAACTTGGTCCTTATTTAGAAGGTGCTTTTAGCAAAGCAGGTCTCTTGAGAGGGGAAGAGGAGGTAACATTGCACAAGAATAGAAGCAATATGTAGCTTTCTACTTTCATAACTCTAATTACTAATTGTAACGGTTTGATCTAGTGTGGTGGGGATCTGCTCTGTTCTTCCTGGAAAGAAACCAAGATCAAGGAATATGACTAAGTCAGCAGCACGATAAACACTCCACAAGGTGGAGAAGCTCCATCAGGAAGCAGTGAGACATGAATAGGTGTCAGGACAGCTGAACATAAGGGATCCATAGTAGGAAAGGAGAACTTGAAGTAATCAATGGAAGTGATTGTGGTTAGGGAACTGGCCTGGGACTCAGAAGATTTGTGTCTAGTTCCTAGCTCTACCACAGATTTTCTGCAGGATCTTGGGTAAGTCACTTTCTCTCTGTCCCTCAGCTCCCCACCTATAAGATGGGGGGTAATCATACTTCCTTTCTCTGTTTTACTTATTTAGGTTGTAAGCCGTTCATGGCAGGGACTGCCTCTCAATAGGAGTATGTACCGTGCATGCCATAATGGAGCCCTGGCTTCAGTAGGGCCTCTAGGTACTACTGAAATAATAAATGAGCAGAAGAGGTATCTGAGGTCCAAACCCAGATAGCCCTGATCCAACAAAGCACTTTAAGCATGACAATAGTGGAGCTGTTCCAAATTTCTCATTCAAAAGTGTTTATTTTTAACAAAAAAATAGCATTTTTGTCAAAAAAAATTTGCAGGAAATTTTCAGTTTCAGGCTTTTTGATGTTTCAATAAAAACCTCAAATTTTTGAACAAAAATGTACATGTTAGTCTTTTTCTGTGTGCATGAGTGGGAGCAAAACCACTGAGAGCAAGTCTAGTGAGTCGTTCTATTGACTCCATGTGTCTATAAGCTGCACACGTTTAAATACTTAGCTGGACTTGGGCCTTAATTAGGGATTTATGTCAGTGGAAGAAGCAACTAAGGGGTCAAAATCCACTTGTCACTGTGCTGGCCACCGACAAACCAATTCCAGTATCTGAGCTCCAAACAGCGACAGCATCTTTAAGTTCTTTCGTTGGTGTTCAGTGAGAGGCAGGGACGGTATTGTTTTCAGGCTCCATGACATGATGGTGAAACGTGTAATGCTTGCTGAATAAAAACCCACAAGAAAATGTTCCTCCTCTTGAAAAATCTTCATTTCTCCTGATGATCCTTCTGAGAATCAAAAACCTTTCCAGGCAACTTAAATAATTTCCTCCGCCCTATTTGTTCTCCTGGCCCGGCTGCCAAGCTCTTGTGTTATCCATGTTTTTTATTTTAGCCCCAAGTGTTTGTGATATGTTGTCAGAAGCAAATGTCAGCCAGCTACCAGCTTCACCTATGGAGCCTGTTTTTTATGAAGTCTTATTTTACACTGGAGACGGACCTCAGCTCATCATAAACCAACATTTTTTTCTTAGATGGTTTCTTTTTTTAAGTTAATCTGGTGCTAGTGAAATGAGACAGTGACAGCTTGGAAATCGCAGGCCTCTGTGTAGCTAGAACACAAGCAGCAGGAGCATGGGTTTCCCCAAAAAGGCTTCCCCACTCTCTCAACGAATACTTATCCTGAAAAACATAAAATCTGTAAAGTGTCCTTAAAGCTCATGACTACTGTGCAGGCCACAGAACACTGCCAGCCAGCAATAGCTAAGCAGGCAGAGAGCTGACTGGTGCTATTGACCTTATCTCCATTAACTCTATTCTATGAAAAAAATCCTTCTCTACTTACAAATTGTGTACACAGCTAGTCTATAAATAAAATGCTCATAGTAGTGGTACCCTACTCTCCTCCCCCAGCTCTCTATTTGTGTCTCACCCATCTGCTACGTGTCATCTTAAACTAAGATTTTAAGCCTATCACAGTGTTCCCTCCCAGCCTCGCCCCCATGGGTCAAGATAGGCCTTCACACCCACCTACTTCCAGTCTGGAATACACTAACTCCTCATTTAGCGCTGTAGTTATGTTCCTGAAAAATGCTACTTTAAACGAAATGATGTTAAGCTAGTTCAATTCCCCTATAACAATTAATGTAAATAGGAGGGTTAGGTTCCAGGGAATTTTTTTTTCACCAGACAAAAGACTACATATGTACACACACAGTCTAAGTTTTAAACAAACAATGTAATACTGCGCACAACAATGAAGATTGTGAAGCTTGTCTGAAGTGATGAAGTCAGATGGTGGAAGAGGGTAGGATTTTCCCAGGGAATACTTTACTGCTAAATGATGAACTAGCACTCAGCTGAGCCCTCAAGGGTTAACACATTGTTGTTAATATAGCCTCAGACTACAAGGCAGCAGGAATGGAGGGAGGTGACACAGCATGGCAGAGAGAGAAAGACACACACCCTCATTGCCCCTTTAAGTACTCTGACCCCACTCTAAGTATACTGTCTTTTAAAGTAGATCAGCAAGTTGAGACAGCAGCTGCTGCCAATAAGTTCCTTCCATCTTGAAACCTGTGTGTCAGTGGGGGGCCCTGGCCTATGGTTGGGGTTCCTTAGCATGATCAATGATAACTAGTACAGTAAACCCTTGATTTTGTGGACCTCGATTTAACAGACTTCAGATTTAACGGACAAAATTTCCGGTCCGTATGTCATATGTGAAAACTAACACCCTGTTAATTTTAAAATGCTTTTAACCAAGATTTGCTTATAATTAAATTAACAGGTTATTTTTTGTTATTAATTCACTGTTACAGTAGACTCCCAAGTATCCGGGCGCGGGTTAACCAGGCTGCGGATTAACCGGGATGTCTAAACGGGTCGGTAGGGGAAGCCCCAAAGCAGCGGCGGGCTCAGCCTTAGCCTGCTGCTGCTTTGGGGCTTCTCCCACTGGCCCCTTACGAGCTGGGGTCTCAGCCTGCTTCCAGCCTGGGTGTAGGAAACTCAGGCTGGCAGTGGGCTGAGACCCCGGCTGGCAGGAGCCTGGGGGGGAAAGCCCAAAGCGGCAGCAGGCTGAGTGCTGAGCCCACTGCCGCTTTGGGGTCTCTCCCCAGGCTCCTGCCACCTACCCCACTCAGCTCTTGCTGACAGCCTGGGTGCAGGGAACCCAGGCTGACAGCGGGAGCAGACTGGGGCAGGAGGCAGGACTCCGGCTGGCAAGGGGCCAGCGAGGGGAAACCCCAAAGTGGCGGCGGGCTGAGCGCTCAACCTGCCTTGGGGGTTTCCCCTGCTGGCCTCTTGCCAGCTGGGGTCTCAGCCTGCAGCCAGCCTGGGTGTAGGAAGCCCAGGCTGGCAGCTTGAGCTGAGACCCCAGCTAGCAGGAGCCTGCGGGGAAACTCTAAAGCAGCAGCGGGTTGAGAGCTTGGCCGCTGCCGCTTCTCAGCTCTCTGCCGCTTTAGACTCTCCCCCCCCCCGGCTCCTGTCAGCGGGGGGTCTCAGCTCCCACTGCCAGCCTGGGCTTCCTACACCCAGGCTGGCAGCGGGAGCTGACTGGGGCAGGCAGCAGGAGCCTGGGGAGAGAGTCCAAAGAGGCGGCGGGCTGAGCACTCAACCTGCCGCCGCTTTGGGCTTTCCCCCCAGGCTCCTGCCAGCCGGGGTCTCAGCCTGCTGCCAGCCTGGGCTTCCTACACCCAGGCTAGCAGGGGAGCTGACTGATCCACCCCGACCCCCAGGGCGTCCGGCGAACCCCCTCCCCCCCCCGTAGACGCGTGATTATCCAAGATTTTATTAACCGGGATTAAGGTTTTCCCAATCATCCCGGATAATCGAGAGTCTACTGTATAGAAAACTTTTCTGTGAAATTAAACTTTTCATACATACTTAATTTTAATTACACAAACATGTCTACATAAGTAAAAACTACTGTAATGTGTCAATTTTTTAACATACGCATTCGGAAAACCGACTTTATTATATAACGGACTTTCGGCTTTAACGGACACCCCCTCGCCCGAATTAGTCCATTATATCGAGGTTTTACTGTATTAGGTTAATACAGATAATAGTTTTGTTCTTGGATATCCAGTCTCAGTGCTTTGGATCTAGGAGCTCATGGTAGTCTGTGACACAACATTCAAAATTACAACATACCCAGGGCATTCAGAGTTTTACAGCTCACACTCAGTAGTTTGTCTGCTGTCACATGGATTCATGCTGTCATTAGAAACATGAACTAAGAAGTGTGTGTGGAGCAAGAGGACTTGGAATGTCCTGGTTTTTTTCAGTTTGCAGTTTGCTACTGTCTGTATTTAAATGATATATAGATTTAATTTTTTGCACTGAGTTTCATGTTTGTTCCTAAAGCAACAGCAAGCCATCAGAGAAGGTTATAAAACATGCAATGCTTGCCCAAGAGATGACCTATTCTCTGTAAGAATATCTTGTTTTGGCTTCTGCAAATGACTAGTTTGAATCCACTTATGTATGTATTTATACCTTTTTAAATGCTTCCCTTTTGGCCTATTTAATACATTTTCTGGGTCAGGCTCTGTCTTCAAAGCCCTATTCTGTGCCAGTCAGATGGAATTTCATACAGCATTTGGTTCACACATTTATGTCTCCCAAAAGATTGTGGTACCTCCTGTTCAGCATTAAGACCTCACTGTATGCTTGAGTTAACATTTGTTTAAACCCAATTTAAGAAGCGATGACACTTAGCAGAAACAGTGAGGAAAATTCACAAACGCATGCACACAAAGAACCACCAAGCAAGAAACACAGTAAATCCATCCACTACACATGATATACGTGAAAGTTCTCTCTTTGCCCTGGTCCCCACTACGGCTTAAAGTCGACTTTAGCAAGCTAAAGTCGATTTAAGCCTGTACCCGTCCTCACCTGCATGCCCTTAAAGTTGATTTTAAGGGACCTTAAAATCGACTTTATAACTCCTCCCTTACCAGAGGTGTAGCTGAAGTCGACCTCTCTCTAGGTCGATTTTCAGCTAGTGAGGCTGCAGGTGACATTAAGCCTCCGACCTTCCCAGCAGCTCAGCAAACCCCCCGCCCGCCTGAACAGCCCCGCGCCGGACCCCCCCACCCGCCCGAGCAGCCCCGCGAACCCCCCGCCCGCCTGAACAGCCCTGCGCCGGACCCCTGCCTGCCCCAGCAGCCCCGCGAACCCCCCCACCCACCGGAGCAGCCCCGCGCCGGCTCCCCCCCCCGCTCGGGCAGGCGGGGGGTCCGGCGCGGGGCTGTTCAGGAGGGCGGGGGGTTCGCGGAGCTGCTGGGGCAGGCGGGGGGGTTCGCGGGGCTGCTTGGGCAGGTGGGGGGTCCGGCGCGGGGCTGTTCAGGCGGGCGGGGGGGTTCGCGGAGCTGCTGGGGCAGGCGGGGGGGTTCATGGGGCTGCTTGGGCAGGCGGGGGGTCCGGCGCGGGGCTGTTCAGGCGGGCGGGGGGATTCGCGGGGCTGCTCGGGCGGGCACGGGGGTGGGGGCACGGAGCTGCTCGGACTGGGGCTGGTCCCCTGGGGAGCGTGCCTGGCTGCCCCGAAAGGTGGTGACAGCTGGGGACTCCCGGCACTGTGGGATATCTACCCACAGTGCAACACTCCCTATGTCGACCCCTGCAAAAGTTTTAAGGACAGACACGGAGTTGCTGTCCTCTGTAGGGATGCACTAAGTCCATTTTCTAAAGTCGACTTCAGAAAATCAACTTAAGGAAAATCGACTTAATGCTGTAGTGAAGACGTATCCCTCAACACTTAGATTAGAAGGAAGGAACTTTACACACTAATAAATATAAGCACGAAGGGGCTTTAAATAACATGCATTTTAATAGTGCATTTCATCCAAGGCTCTGAAAGTACTTCAGGAATATTCATTCATTCTGCTTCCCAAAACCACATGAAGCATCATTCCATCCCCATTTCACAGATGAGGAAACTGAGGCAAAGGGGATTTTTTTTTTTAACGACTTGACCAAATTCATCTGGAACAAGCATGCCAGAGCAGGGAATAGCTCTAATCACTAATAGCTCTAATCACTAATCCAACCCACCCCCAATTATAATTGGGTTATAATTACACTTCTTTTTTTAAGCAATAAGGGTAGTTAACAGTTGTGTGGCCTGCTGGATGGACTGCTAGAATAAGACTTGAGAGACCTGTGTTCAAGTCCCAGCTCTGCCGCTGCTTTTCTTGGGCAAGTTATTGCCCCGCTCTGTGCCTCAGTTTCCCCATTTTACAAATGGGGATAATGATACTGACCTTTGGGACTTACTGATGAAAAGTGCTAGATAAAAGCTAGGGTTTATTGCTGAAGGTTCTGTATTGATATAAGGAAAATTCCTTTTTTTTAATTAAGATGTGCCACAGTATTTTTTTTCCTTTCAAAACACTGTATTAGGTTATTACCGTGGAATGGCAGAGAGGTCACTTTCAGTACCCTCGCACATAATGCTGGGCTGTAACACTACACCACTGAACTGCCTCCTTCTCTTCCAACATGCTAAGAATGTGCAAAGACTGCTGCACAGAGAACCTGCACTTTATGACATCACACCTGTAATATCCAGTCCTGGTTTCTCACTTGCTAATGCCTGGCTAGGGGCTAGGAGTGCCTAAAGCAAGAGTGATTTCTGTCCATGACTTCTGGTGCTTAATAACTACCTCCATAGTTGATTAATGAACAGCAAGGATGCTCCTAACCACCAGGAAAGAAAGTACAATCCATATATGGCAGTGACACTGCCAACAGCAGCCAAGATATGCAGACTTGGGAAATGCTGAGGGGTTTGCTGCTGGTATTGCAGCACCCAAGGAGTAAAGAGTAAATGGCCATTTAAAAATGTGTGTGAGCTGGGATTGGATATGGTGTATGGTGAAAGACAGCAGAACAGAGGTCAAGGGGCTTCTGTGGTGTGGACATGTATCTGTTAAGAACATAAGAAAATAAGAAAGGCCATATTGGGTCAGACCAAAGATCCATCCAGCCCAGTATCCTGTCTACCAACAGTAGCCAATGCCAGGTGCCCTGGAGAGAGTGAACCTATCAGGTAATGATCAAGTGATCTCTCTCCTGCCATCCATCACCCCTCTCCCCCTGACAAACAGAAGCTAGGGACATCATTCCTTACCTATCCTGGCTAATAACCATTAATGGATTTAAACTCTATGAATTTATCTAGTTCTCTTTCAAACCCTGTTATAGTTCTAGCCTTCACAACCTCCTCAGGCAAGGAGTGCCACAGGTTGACTGTGTGCTGTGCGTAGAACTTTCCTTTTATTTGTTTTAAACCTGCTGCCCATTAAAACCTGCTGCCATTTAGATGTTTTGTTTCATTACAGTACCTTCCAACCTCTTACTTCTCTGCTGTCTGCAGCAACTGGCAGCCATTTTGTGCTCAGGACAGTGCAGACTGTTACAGAGCCCGCATGTGCACATACAGGTACTTTCATTCTTCCTTGTTTTCTTAATCTAAAATAAAAGTCCATCTGGTTAAAATGACCACAGCACTTTTTTACTTATAAAGCATGATGCTGTGGGTGCAAACAGAGGAACTTTTGTGAGAACCAGCTTAAAGAAGCATGGCGGTGAAATGTAACTTCACTTTGCTCAGCTTCTTTCATAGGAATGCTTTGCAATGTTAAACAATACAGGTAGAGCTCTAAATAAAAGGACACAGGCCCACATTGAAAATTAAATTGAGTTCAAAATTTCACAGAACTCACAGGTGTGTGGAACTGCGATTTTGGTTCAAATACATCTCTCTAAGTAATAAAAAATGTCTGAAGAAGGGAAATTGAGAAGCAGATAGAGAGAGAAAAGTTATATTTCCAGTGTATCTCTGAATCCACCAAACAATGCAATAGCTAACTAACATAGCCACATCATTTTATTATCACCTGTCTTCCCTGTCTCCTCCCTTTTCTTCCCTTTCTTTGTCATACTCATTTGTTGCACCTCTTGTCTCAGATCAGATTGCAAGCTCTTTGGAGCAGACTGTTTCTTTCTATGTGTCTTAGCATCAAGGAATTCTGATCTGATAGGGACTGTTGCTACTGAAATACAAATACTGAATGACAAAAATGTAATGTGTAGAGAAATACAGAGAGGCTGTTCCACACAGAGGAAACTGCAGAGGAGAAGGTTCTCATACAAACAGGAGTGAGGTTGTGGGAGGGACAGAGAGAAAATCAATTCAAAGGGCTATATTTTCCTATTCACTCTTGAGATGAGTTGCCCCTTACTCAATGAGTAATATCATTGAAATCAGCAGCACTACCTGAGGAGCAACTTAACTTGAGTAAGGGTGGCAGGATCTGGCCCGAATGGGCAAGGGGAGCAGCAGAGGGAAACAATAGCTGTGAAGTTTGGCTGGAGCAGGTGTATGGAAGTTTCACAACCCAACAAGGCAGTTTTGAACTGGACCCTGAAATGAATGAGGAGCCAATGGAAACACGGGTGATGGGAAGACCAATTGAGAGGCAGAAAATAATAGTGGCCCTTTTGTCACAAGGAAGCATCTTACCACAGAGACGGGTTTGTTTAATCCAATGAATTAGTGTCCATGACAGACTCCCTCCCTCCAGATATACTTCCTGTCTGCAGTGCAATACAAGAAAAGGATTAGTTTATGGCACAGGGACTAGCTTGTTATCATTTTCCATGGTGCCACTCTGGCTTAAGGCAGTGCTTCTGTAGCCCTAGGATCATCTCTCCTCTGTGTCAGGCAGAGAGAAAATGACAGATGATAGAAAGCGTGAAGTGCTGTGATGATCAACCTATGTGATTTCCAGATCCAGATGGAAAGGGAATATATGTCCCAGGAGACTACAGTAAAACCTCGATATAATGGACTAATTTGGGCGAGGGGGTGTCCGTTAAAGCCGAAAGTACGTTATATAATAAAGTAGGTTTTCCGAATGCGTATGTTAAAAAATTGACCCATTACAGTAGTTTATCTGTTTTTACTTATGTAGACACGTTTGTGTAATTAAAATTAAGTATGTATGAAAAGTCTAATTTCACAGAAAAGTTTTCTATACAGTAGACTCTCGATTATCCGGGATGATCGGGAAAACCTTATCCCGGTTAATAAAATCCTGGATAATCACGCGTCTACTTGGGGGGGGGGGGGTTTCACCGGCCACCCTTGGCGTCGGGGTGGATGGTGGTGGTCCAACCACCTGCCCCAGTCAGCTCCCTTGCCAGCCTGGGTGTAGGAAGCCCAGGCTGGCAGCGGGCTGAGACCCTGGCTGGCAGGAGCCTGGGGGGAAAGCCCAAAGCGGCGGCAGGTTGAGTGCTCAGCCCGCCGCCTCTTTGGACTCTCTCCCCAGGCTCCTGCTGCCTGCCCCAGTCAGCTCCCGCTGCCAGCCTGGGTGTAGGAAGCCCAGGCTGGCAGTGGGAGCTGAGACCCCCCGCTGACAGGAGTCGGGGGGGGGGGGGGAGGGGAGTCTAAAGCGGCAGAGAGCTGAGAAGCGGCAGCAGTGGCCGAGCTCTCAACCCGCTGCTGCTTTAGAGTTTCCCCGCAGGCTCCTGCTAGCTGGTGTCTCAGCTCAAGCTGCCAGCCTGGGCTTCCTACACCCAGGCTGGCTGCAGGCTGAGATCCAAGCTGGCAAGGGGCCAGCGGGGGAAACCCCAAAGCAGCGGCAGGTTGAGCGCTCAGCCCGCCGCCACTTTGGGGTTTCCCCCCGCTGGCCCCTTGCCAGCCGGGGTCCTGCCTCCTGCCCCAGTCTGCTCCCGCTGTCAGCCTGGGTTCCCTGCACCCACATAAAGCTCTTTGTCAGGTCTGGGAAAGGTACTTGGAGCATCACAGCTAAAAGCAAGTCTATTTAGAATAATTAGCACATATTCTAAGCGACCATTCTTGGTAGAACTGCCTGTTAACAGCTCATCAGTCATAGGACAAAAACAGGGGATTATGGATTTATTACAACAATATAGGAATGGGCTTGCAGTGAGGACCAACAGCCTGGCACCTGCACTCACAAAAACCTTAGGCACCCTGCGGTGTGTACACATTTAGCTGGGAACCACAGATTCATCTAATCATTCATCCCCTGGGCTGTCTCCAGTCCAATGCAGGTGATGTAGAAGGCACATAGAACTAGTCAGAGTTATTCACTGTGCGCTCATGGGTTTTGATCACTCACATGGAATGAGGTTGGTTCTACAATCCACACTGGTTACTGTAGGATCATTGTATTATTTTTTTCTTCTTGGGATGTCAAACTACTTCCTCTATGCTCCCCATTCTGCCTCAGCTGAATTTAAATTGGAAACATCCTGCTTTTGTTCCCCAGACAATTCAACCAGATTTAATTCCATCTCCGTATCCCCTGGGAACTAGATTTACTGTATGCACTCATGGTGGTTGTCATTGTGGACTGCATACCAGGAATTGCTTGAGGAGAGAATTTCTTTGTTGCTGGACTAACTGACCCACACCACCTGACAGACCCCAAAATGAGAGTCAGTCTTGAAGAAATCTTGTGTTTCACAGACAGATTCTCCTGGGGCTATTCTATTCTGTATAGGTTTTTATATCACCTGTGTCCCTCTAGTATCTGCGCGGCTTCCAGCCTTCTGAGACCCCTGCCATGGAGGGACTAGAGAGCAGAATGGCTCCAACTTCTGACTTAAAATCAACCTAAGTGAAGCCTTGTTTAATGTTTGTACAGATCAACTTTCTTGTATGTATTTATGTAATGCATTTTTAGGCAAATAGCCCCAGTGTAAGTGCTTGTCTCTAGCTGCTATTGAATAAAGCCCACAGCTGTTCCCAGTGCCTGAATGGAACCGAGAGATCCCTTGTAAATTATTCATCACAGATTTTGTGTATGCATTTGTCTAGATTGCTCCCAGAGTGGGCGAGTCTTGTGTTTCTCATTTACAGGACTTTGAGACTATCAGAAAGGAATCCCTGGGTGGCGGGTGAACCCCCATTTTGGGAAGGCTAACCCCCTGACTCCTCTCCTTCCACCAAAGGCCCAGCTCCTACTACCCATCTTGTCCACTAGAGTCCTGAGTCCTCCCACCCCAACTGCTGGAGAAGCTCCAGACAAACCGTTCTGGTTCTGCCAGCTAACCGGAGCACTGACCTGACCTGCTGGCCAGCTGAGCTCTGAGCTCCAGGCCAACCAGGCTGATCTGAGTCCCTGCCAGGGTAGAGGGGACATCCTGCCCTCAGGGCATGGCATGGGCAGGGGTACAGCCTGGGTGAGGGGAAGCTTAGCCTCCCCTAGCCTATTATCCCTGCTGCCCATTAAGGAATCTTTTTTTCTAATGATGTATCAATAGATTGACTCTGCCATTGTACACGTGCCTTTTAAGGCTTGGTCTACACTACATACCAACTTCCCTCAGGGATGTGAAAAATCCACACCCCTGAACAATGTCATTATACTGACCTTAACCTCCCGTGTAGACAGCGCTATGTCAGCGGGAGAGCTGCTCTCGCTGACATCGCTACCGCCTCTCACCGGGGCGGCGTTACTAAGCTGATGGGAGAAAACTCTTCCATTGGAGAGTGTCTTCCCCAGAAGCAGTGGAGATGCACCCAAGTACATTTGCAGAGTAGATCTGCAGTAGCTCTTTACAGTGAAGTGAAACAAAAGAGTGGGAAGGGACTGGGTGGTGCAGGGGACTGGTGACACTCCAGTGGACCTGCTCACCTCTGTCTCAAATGGTCTCTTCAGTGTTCCACAATAGTTGATGGGCTATCTGGTGTTGATGGGCTATCTCTATGGGGAAGGATGTAGCTCCTTTTGTTATAGGCCAGCATTTCACACAATTAATGTTTCTCGTCTGTCTGGTGATTTACACAGCTACAGAGGCTTACAGGGCAAATGCTTAAATATTACCTTACACTATGGGATACAGATGTTATTAACACATGCAGCAATTTACAAGCATTCAGTAAAGTCTTAGTGCTCATCACAGTTTTATAACTTGAATACCAATTTTAACAACAGTAACACAGAGGTAAACCAGATTAATTCCAGCTATGTATTTGTCAGTATCTACACGAGGCAAGAGGATTTTGGCATAAGCTAGCACCTGGTCTGCCAGCATCATAGGCTGTTCAGAAACCTGTATGAAATGAGCTTCGGGTTCTTAGCACACTTCCTAATGGGACAAAACCCATCATCATAGTTGACATCCCATTTGGCAGTCTCAGGCTGAAGACTGTGGAGACCACACATTTCTTTCTCACCCCTAGAGATGGTCCCAGCAAGGAACATAGGGAGGAGTAGTGCAGTGGAAGTTTTCACATCTGCACTTGGTCTGCAGCTCTATAGCATATGTCAATGTCCAAAACTGTTCCCTGGTCAGTTTACCTATTGAACAAAGTCCACCGACTCCTTGGACTCCTTCTGAGAACAACGGATATTGTCCAGAGTTCTCTGCTCAGTATCCCTCTCTGGATGCCTTGTTTCATAGCCATGATCTTCGCTCCCATTACTGTTTTTGCATTTTTGTGGGCCTTCCCTCACTTGAGGGGGCAGTCCTTACATTCTTGTGGGCTCCACTCAACAGTCCCAAGCTATTAATGCACTAGCAATTTTCATACCTCTGTTCTTGTGTAGCCTCCTCCTCAATTCTATCAGGGAGGTCTTTACAGTTACTTTGGGCTGGGCTAGCTGAAGTTGCGTAGTTGTGTAGCTGAAGTCGCAGTATCTTAGGTCGACTTACCTGGCCATCCCTATGGTGGTGAGTCAACTGTGGCCATTCCCCCGTCAACTCCGCTTCCTTCTCTTGTGGAGATGGAGTTCCGGAGTTGATGGGAAGCACATTCAGGGATTGATTTATCGCGTCTAGATGAGACACGATAAATTGATTCCTGATACATTGAACACTATCTGTCGATCTAGCGGGTAGTATAGATGTATCCTAAGTCTGTGGTCCTGTCCTGCCTCTTTCAAAGGAAGGTCAAACAAGCTGGCAACATTTAGTGTCACTAAAAAACACATGAAAAGATGTAAAGAAAGCAGCCTGGAGCCTTTGGAAGGGAAAAGGAGGTAACTCAAACTAAACATGGACATGGCAGCAGAGTGATTCACACAGCAAACTGGAGGAAAACCCAGTCCTGGCTTCCCAAGGAAACAGTTTCTTTCTCATGACAGAATTACACTTCCTTTTAATCGCGTGGGTTTGTTTTAAGCAGAAGTAGGAGCAACAGTAAACATCTATCAAAAAGAGTTTAATTAAAATGTTAAATACTTTGCCGTAGAGAAATCTCCTTTTCCTGCAATAAAGCCTCACTACAGAGTTAATTATTTAAAGTAATGTATTTGCTTCTCTGTCTGTGTATGAGAGATTAACATATTAATGGGAATGTAATTATGTTATAAAATTCCTTTTTATTTGAACTATATTTTAAGATGCAATGTTTCAATGAAATCTAATTCCTTCCCCTGCCACCCCTTTTGTAACCTCAAGAGCACAAAGTCATAGTTTGTAGCATTGTTGTGGTAGCACAGAAGTTCTGGGGACCATAAAAAAGGGAACTTTTCTTATTCCTGTCCTCCAGAGGTCTTGAATTCACCCTTTCGAAACTTCAGAGCATGCTTTCTTGTGTATTTTTATGAAAATATGTTTTCTTGGGAGACGGGGTGAGTACGAGGATACACAGACGTTCCCCTTTAATTTTAACTCCAGCTAAGCTCAACGGTAAATTGAGTAAAATCTGTATCCTGTGTACAATACATTTGGTGGTTTCAGTCCATTTCACACTGGACATGTGTCCATACCACTAAAACCAGTACACATTGCATCCCTATTGGCAGTCATGCAGAGAGGCCAAGGACTGAATGAACCATGGAGACTAGACAACTTTCTTTCACTAAAGACAGTACCATCAGTTCATGTTTGTAGCATAGTGGGGGGGGGGGGGAGAGAGGGAAGAGAGAAACTTTCCTTGTCGCTGTGTAGGAACTGAATTTTATAATTGTTCAATGAGAATTGATGTATTTTGTCTATGATAAATAGATTAAGGAAACGTTGAGGGCCTGAAGCCCCAATGTGAATTGTTTTAGTTATAAGATTTAGCAAGGCTTGATTTACAATGTATCCTGCTCAACATAAAATACTGCTGTCTGTATACCTTTAAAGGTTTCTGTAAGAGATTGTGTGAAAGAGGAATGCATGCATCAGGAAAAGATAAGGTGTGAAAGCCATCACATATGTCCAGATGGTCAAGAAAAAATGAGAGACTTGGAAAGACCAGGAGACAATGAGAAAACATCCATTGTATCAGATGCTAAACATGTTAGCAGCATTGATGACTTCAGAGGTGAGGCAGGCATCCCAGAAGGCAAGACAACAAATAGGAGATAACGATGGGAAACCTGACAATAACCATTGAATAAGGACAGCGGAAAACCCCAAGATTAACACCATTTAAGGACTAGTGATCACAGGAAGACATTGCAAAATGCATGGACTCAAATGGGAATTTACAACTATAAAGATGGGGTGTTTTGCCATGGAACTCTGGGTTCAGTCCTGCAAAGCCTCAGAGCATCGGATTGTGACCGACAGAGCCCAGCTCCTCACTACTGCTCAGTCTAACTGGCCATTAGATTGACTCGAGCTACAACAGACTGGTAACTATAAACATCAACTGGCAGGACTTGTGTGTGTGACTGAAAAGTGTATGCTAACTGTTGTATTTTTAATAAATATGGCATGTTTGCCTTCTCTCTGATAAAAGATCCTGTGTACTTTGTATAGCTGTACCTGTTCTGTGGCTAACCAGGAATTAGAGGACTTCAACAATCTACCACCTTTCACCGGCAGAGAAACAAACATTAGACAAGGAAAACATATTTAATGACTTTTTCTCAGTCATGCATGCACAAACAACAATGGAAGGGTTCGAACAGAATAACCGATTGGTTGGGGTGTCATTAGTGTGCAAGACTTCTAGCTCCAAAGCACAGAATTCTAACACTTGAACTAAATGACTAAGGGCCACATTTTAAAAGGTATTTAGACTCGTATAAATGCAAAGAGGTACCTACTTGGCTTTTTAGAACTAACTCCCAGTGATTTTATTCCCACTCAGAACCTATCTGCCTCTTTATTGACTAAACAGCTTTTTGAAAATCTGCCCCTAAGTCTTTTAGCTGAAAGCAGAAGCAGGCAGAGAAGAAGGATGGTCCAGTGATTACGGAACTAGCCCAGGACACGAGAGAGGTCTGATTCCCTTCTCCAGTCTTCTCCACATCCCTTCTTTCCCTGTCCTTATCTCTCTCTCAGGCTGCCATTCTTTTCCATGTATCTTCAGCTTTATATTCTGTTTCAAGACACATTTTCTGAACATCCGTAGACCCTTCTTTTCCCACCACGTGGCCACTGTTGCATATGCTCTTCCAGCTGAGGCAGGAACAACTAGAGAGAGAGCCATGCTCCTAGCTTCTAAGCATTGGCCCTGCTGTCGGAGAGGACTTCCTTTCTCCACCCTTCTGCTTTGTAGAGGCAAGGAGGACATTTTCTCTTTAAGTTCAGCAACATGACAGAGTCTAAGGGGTTCAAGAAGATCCTGCAATTGTGGGACCCAGAACCACTGGTACAGACAATTGTGATAGTCCCCTGCATTGTATACTCCAGTGCTCCATCTAGTCTAGATTTAATCATCTCATATACTGGGTCTCCCATAGCTTCTACTCAGAAAATTTCACAGTCTGCACTGCAACATTTTCTGGGAAGTTGAGCCACTATTTTCCTCAGCTAATCCTCCAAGCTATGCGTCACCCAAAGCAACTTGTCTCTTTTGCATGTGGGAATTTAGTCCGAAACGGTGCCTTCTCTCACGTATCTGAAACATCCCCCTTTGGAAATGCAATTCATGATTTCCTGGAAGGGAGAAGGAGGGAATTGTAGCACCTGGTCCTGTTTCTTCCACATGGGTTGAACTCCAGGTCAACAGGCAAGGCCTTGGAAACACAAGCTACGGTCATATTCTAAACATGGATACATCCAACTATGGAAAATAAGGTAAAAGTGAAAGGTAGGTTTCAATAAAATGAGAACCGTCTGATAGATATCTGGAAGGAGAGAGGGCACCAGAGATGAGCAAGTGCATGAAAGGCTGATACTGTTACATGTAAAACATCCAGTTCAGACAAAAGTCAAGCAGGAGAGGAACACTAGTTCAAAAGTGGCCGCTCCAAAGCTCATTGTAGTCAGTGGAAAGTCTCCCATTGATATTAATGAGCTTTGAATCAGGGTCCAATTCCCCCACAATTCAAGCGGTGAGCATACAGAGGAGCGAACAGCAATAAAAGATAGCATGATCTGAAGTGTGTGAGGGAATGAAGTGTCTATCTCTAGCACAGTAGGGCTGATTACATTGTACCTGCTTAGCCCCCAACCTCTACTGTGTCAATAAGGGAGAGATCAGAGTTGCAAAATTTGGATCTCAATATTCCCATATTTCAGGGGCAGAGAGGGATTGGATCTAGGATTTTGCTTCAGCCCATTAGACTTTCTTTATATTAGGTGAAAATTTCCTCACCATCACATATACTGGATCGGGTGAACTGGAGTCAGTAATGTGAAGAGCTGCAGTGTAGACAGAATTTCTGCAGCTGACACTATTTGCAGCACCGTGTTGACCAGTAGATATACAATTCCTAAAACTGTCTTGGCCACAGGAGCACTGTCTGCACTAGGGCTCTTTGATTTGCTAACACTGACTCAAAGGTAAATTCTACAAAAAAGTCACCAGCCTAGATAAAATCTTAGAGAGAACAAAGGCAGCTGTGAAGTTCCCATCTGGATTCAAATATTGTGTTGCCCAGGTGTTAATCAAAACCAGACAGTTACCAATGTAGCTGGATAATTAGAAAATGTAGTTAGCCACTGTGAGCTCAGAAAAATCCTTACATTTTAAAGGGACCGCTGTCTTTGAGAAAATGGTTTGTATAAATTCCATCAATTTCTACCTGTTCTCCCCAAAGCACAGGACCATTGACCTAACTCATTAGTGCACTGGGAGGCACTGCAGTGCTGTTTTACAACACCCACCCCCTTCCTATTTTAATTATAATTTAGTTCAGCTGATTTATTTATTCCATATATTTTCCATATTATGCCACTATATGCACATCACATTCAAAGGGTTAAGGACATTTTATTGCTTATCTTTTCTGTCTCCTCTTGTATTTTGGGGAAGCGTTCTCCCCCCCCCCCCCATTTTCT
This sequence comes from Sternotherus odoratus, assembly GCA_032164245.1. Taxonomy (NCBI): domain Eukaryota; kingdom Metazoa; phylum Chordata; order Testudines; family Kinosternidae; genus Sternotherus; species Sternotherus odoratus. The sequence goes on from JAVMKO010000003.1 coordinate 123,836,915, forward strand.
GCTGCAGCATACACAGTTCTCTCTTGCGGCATCTCCTTTGGATTAATGGTTTCTGTTTGCAGCATGCCTCTAGCCAGCCACTGCAAGTGGCTCTTGAAGCCATGTCAAATGAAAACTGCTCCTTAGATCTTAAGGAGCAACTCTCCGCAGACAGAACAACAATATTCCTCCGAGACACCGGGCTCAATGGTCATGGCTTCTCTCTCGCTCCCTCTTTGCAATGGGGTGTTCAGAAAGCATGGGAAAGTGTATCCACACAGGGCCGATTATCACCATCATTAAGACCCATTTTCCTCCTAGTTCAAAGTTCAGAACAGAACTAGCATTGCCTTCAAAAGCCTTTCCACACACCTTGTCCACTGGGAACAGATTGCATGGCAGATAGGAAGTTCCCTGTATATCCCATGAGCCTTTGGTCTGCTCTCTTTGATGATGCCAATGGGAACAAATTGTTCAGTGTCTGCAAAACTCCTTGCTGACAAACTAAGTGGTGACAGTAAATAGTTACAGACTCTACAGTGTACAATTAGTATTCCAAACATGAAATTAATTTGCCTGAGAATATAGAAACCTTGTAATTTGTTTCACTTTTACTTTATTGTCAGATAGGATTCATTTTCTACATGATTTTATGGTTGGATAGGATTCATTAGAAATTTTCCCCAAACTACCTCTATAAAAAAACCCTGTTTCTATTCTTTTCACTGCAAACATTGTGCTGGCTTTTCTTCTGAAAATGAACCTTAACTTGAATCTATCCACACACAGTGCTCCGCTCCATAGCCTTAGGATAGTTTTTATAGTATTGTTTTAATTTTCAGCTCCAAAGAAGATGTTTCTATACAGGTACTCAAATGAAGACAAATCTTGTTTGAAGACTAGCAAAGGCCCCCTAAATTATACAGCGGACAGAGCAGTCTTTATATTTTTTTAAGTGTTAAATTTTCCAAACTTGGCTTTAAGTTGGTTTATTTAAAAACTTTTTGACCCATGACTTTTAATTAGAGAAAAATAATGTTTTAAAATTCAACAGGCATGATGGCTTATTGTTCATATTATTTTTCTTTTGTATAATAATCCTTCTTCAGAAGTGAGATATGTATTCATACTTGCACTGCACTTCTTTGTTACATTGGCTTTATCTCAATTTCTTTCACAATGGCTACAATTGCTTTCACTAATACAGACTCCTACACATCCATGCAGACCTTCATTGTCTTAAATGGAGCTTTGCACGGGTACAGGGATCTTGCTGTGGGATCATGGCCTTAATTTGTTATCCACACAATAATGGTCAGTGATGGATGTATAAATACGAAGTTATAATACCTCTGACTACTAGCTCAAGCCTTGTGTACCTCACTCACAGTACTATATTAGGGTTGTAGAGTAAACTATTCTTATGCTTATCCCATGTTTGGTTCATGTCTTGAAATAGAGTGAATAATACATTGGAGAAAAATAATTAAAATTTCATCTTCCTTTCTCTCTTGCTGCTGCTGTTGAAATGAAAAATTCAGCAAATTTTGTCCAGTTCCAGAACTGGAGGAAAAAACAGGATAATTTTATTTTTATTTCAATACTTCCATCCTTTTGTTTTTTTCCTTCAGAATTTGATCTGTTGATGAAAAAAATTGCTACACACACACACACACACAAAACCACTTTGGAGAATTTTGACCATCACTGCCCGGATGTGAGAAGTCTGTCACTGAATGTAATTGATTCTTTCTTATGTAATTTATATACAGAAAGGGTTTCTAGATTTCCATATTAGTAATCAAAATACTGTAAAGTTAAATTAACCCATAGCCAACTCTGAACAGTTCAAAACTTTTTTCTAAAAAGAAATATCTCCTGGACTAATTCCTCATGCACTAAAACTTTCCTGGTGGTATCCAACTAACCCCCCTTTCACCTTTCCAGTGGGGCAGTGTTGTCAAGTGGCTAGAGAAGAGATCGGGGATTTGGGACCAATGAGCTATATTCCTGGCTCTACTTTGAAACCCTTGCTGACCATGAGAAAATCATTTGGTTTCTCTTTGTTTCCATTTCCCCATCTGTAAAATGAGAACCATAATAATTTGTGTAACGGGCTTTGAGATCCTTGGGTAGAAGGTGCTACAGAAGGGCACAGTATTGGTACTGTTGTTTTTGGGCTACAGTCTGGTAAAATGATTCTCATTCTGTTTTAAGCTTCCTGCCTGGACGAGTAACTAAGGGAAAATTATACACTCTCCATGTCTTTCTGGACTAGGAGGGAGAGGAAAGAATTTTCATGAAACCCCTTCATCCTCTTCAACCCTTCACAAGAGTGAACCAACATTTACAAGCTCCTGAAGAAGTAACTCCTTGGCTGGTACATTTTAAAACTGTACACTACATTAATTTCTTCATTGTCATTAGACAAAAAGAGCTCCTAATAAGATATATTAGAGCAGAATGGGAGGCAATCCACTGTCCCGTAGAACACAAGATGGGGGATTCAGCTGGGTTTAGTAGTCCCTTGACCATGTGCTGCCATTGGTGGGAAAGGTTGATTGTTCCTTTCTAGAGGAACCATAAGGAGCACTCCAGAGTGCATGTTTCCCACTGCCCTGGGCAGCCAGGATGGCTCAGGGACCTCCCACCACTCACTCCCGTCCCCAGTACTTCTCAGAATCATGAAGAGGGAATTCTGCCTCAAACTTGGCACAACTATAGCACCCAGGCTTGTTCCCACTGAAGTCTGTAGTGATGCAAGGCTCATCCCTGCAGCGCCTCCTGCTTGCTGTCTGAGAATTAGCTCTTTTCCAGCTCCAGAGCGCCCCTTGGGTCAGGGGTTCTAAGGGGGGCAGTCCGGGGGCGGGAAGTGGGTGGGGGTCAGCTAGGATTGTGGGGCCTTCCCTACCCGGCCCTCTGCACAATTTTGAAAACCAGTGTGGCCCTCAGGGCAAAATGTTTGCCCACCCCTGCTCTATCCTCACCTCACCTCAGTCTGAGGCAGACATCACTGCCAGTCATCATCTAGCCCCTGTTCCCTGGGGAAGACCGCAGTGTAAAAGCCACTCATCATTGACAAGGGGGGTTTGGACCTACTGCCTTTGCCTAACCCCAGGACTGCCCCTCCGCAGCCCCTGCAGCATGGGGAGTTGCCAAGCAAGTGAGAACTCCCCAGCTCCTCTCGCCTTTCCCCAGCTCCTCTCGCCTTTCCCCAGCCCTGCTCGGTTGCCTGCAACTTAAGCTTTCAGGCAGCCAGGTCCTTCTCCCTCTAAAGCAGGAGGGAAAGTGTTCTACCCAGTTCCTTCTTGAGCCCTTATAACAAGGCCTGATTGGGGCATGGCCCCAGCTGTGGCTACTTCCCCCAATCAGCCTAGTTTATGATCTCCCCTGGGGCATTCCTCTCCCCGGGCTGTTTTAACCCCTTTGGGGCAGGAGCGGAGTGACTGCCCCACTACCAAGTCATTAGAATTTCCTCCAACACACATTGTTTTCCACTGGGACAAAAATAAGGCCCTCAATTTGTAGGTTATATAATACACTTACCCACTTTATTTTGATTTTTTTTTAAATATTGACTACGTTTTCTACTACTAATATATTATTAATCCAGTCTGTAGCCTTTTGCCAATAGGGGGGAAAAAAGTCAATACACGCGAAAGACCGTGCCCAACAAATAAATAAATAAATGAAAAATGATTGCATCTACAAGTTCTGAAAGTCAATGCACTTTAAGAGCATTTGGAATTTTTTTCTGCTCCTCTGATTAGCCAGTCAACCTGAAAGGCAGCCGTGTCAGGGAACTGTTGTTCAGCTTTCATTCCAAAAGTCAGGGTTAAAGAAGAAATCTAACACTAGGACAGCGGAGAGGATGGGCACCCACATTCCAGGGATTATTGATTATCATGTGGACACTCATGTGAAACTGTTCCCCTGCTACATTCACCGACAGGCAAGTGGGAGCTGGGCACCCTGATCTATTTGGAGAGGAAAGATGTTCCTGTGGCTAAGGCAATAACATGGGGACTTGTGAAATCCAGATTCAGTTCCATGATCTGTGGTGCACTTGCTGTATGAGTGTGGACAAGTCCCTTAGGGCTGGTCTCCACTAGGGGGGGAAATCGACTGTAAATACGCAATTTCAGCTACGTTAATAATGTAGCTGAAATCGACGTCTCTACAGCCGACTTACCTCCTGTCCTCATCGCGGCAGCGGTCGGTGGCACGGTGCCCCATCGACCCCAGCTTGCGCCTCTTGACAAGCTGGACTTCCGGAGTCGACGGGGGAGCTGCTGGCGATCGATTTATCGCGTCTTAATGAGACGTGATAAATCGATCGCCAAAAAATTGATGCTTCCCTGCCATAGTGAGGACAAGCCCTTAGTGTCTCTTTGCCTCAATTCCTGATCTTTAAAATGGGGGTATAAAGGCAATAGCCTGCCTCATAGGGGTACTGTGAGGTGCTCAGGTGTTGGGGTGATGGGAACGATATTAGTACCATAGTTTACCTGATCTATTTGGTGCTGTTAGGATCAGATCATCATATACTTGATCATGTTGAATAGTAATGGAGACAACAATTTAATGGGGACACTTTATACAGAAGTGGTTCAGAATCTGGCTCTTAGTTATTAGAGAAGAACTCAAGCCATATAATTTTACTCTAGATCCAGATATAGATTTTAAACACAACAAAGTTTGAGGGTGCTGGGTCACCTCCTTATAAAGCAAGGAGTTATTTGCAAAATTAGGATACACATTTTGGGGTGTTCAGATCCAGGGTTTTTATTAGCACATGCATCCAATACTAATCCTTTACATTTACTGTGTGGCCATGTTTAATACAAGAATCTCAGAGCACTTGATAAATATTCATTAATTCAGGCTCACACAAGTACTGCCAGATAGGTAAGGGGTAAACTGTTTATATTACAGGTGGGTAAACTGAGGCACAGACAGGTTGAGCAACTTGTTTGTGGTCATGCAGAAAGCGAATGGCAGAGTGGTAACACAACACAGGAGTGGCAGGGTCTGTCTCTTATTCTATGTTTAAACTGTGCTCAGCACAATCTCTGATCTCAGTTCGCGTTCCTAGTGACTATCATAGTACCAATTATCAATAATGCAATTATTACTAAATCTGAATTCTGAGGCCTTGTGTACATGGTGGATTAGCCCAAACTCAGCCATTGGTAGCCTCAGTTAGTGTTGACCCCGGAGGTTCTGTCTACAGTGCACACTAAGCCTAGGCTCTGCTCAAGTTTGAGCTCAAGCCCTCCCTTCCAGCCACACCTAGATGAGTCTGACTCAGGTCAGCAAGCACTCAGAAACTGGGTCCTGCTGGGGAGTGAATTCTCCTTCCAAGTGGTGGAAAAAATGACAGGCTAATGCTGGACCAAGTACTCTTTCCCTTTACACTATTACACTATGGTGGGAAGGCTGATGACAAACTCCAATACCAACACCACCATAGAGACAGGAGGATTAGGGAAGAAAGAGGCCGGGTGTAATGAAACAAGGGATCTTTCAGGTTGGAATCAAAGTGCATTGGTAGAGCAGTGTGCAGGCAGAGATTTGCACAGCAGCCATTTGCTTTACGTCTAGGACAAGCCAGTGCAATGAGACATGATCACAAACATTCATTAAAACAATGAACGAAGAAGCTTTTCCCCACTCTGGCCTGCTACTTCTAATTCTAATTCTCATATATGTGTGAAGCCCGACAAGGCTTCTTCTCCACCCACAGAAACCCCCTTCCTGAGCTCCCCCACTACTCCCATTTCCTTCTCCTATTCATAATGAGCTCCACGTATGTAGGAATTCAATCTAATAACATATCTGTGCCCCTATAGTTTTAGAGGTAACAAAGTCCTGTGGCACCTTAAAGACTAACTATAAAGTTTTGAAGCATGAGCTTTCGTGGGCTAATACCCACTTCGTCGTACAAAGCTGTACAGTGATGCCATAACAGCGGTTGATAGACGCTAATGAACCTTCATAGGTACACTTCTACCACAGATATGGGATATCAAGGAGTTGTTTAATAGTCAGAGTGACAGCCATTTAAAATTCATTCTTTTGCATTCTGGCCAACACCCAGACTGCCTAAACTAATTTCACTACGTACAGTAGTTAAGCAGCCAGACATCATGGGAATGTTTTCATATATTAGCCCTGTGTTTACTTTCAATCAGTTTACATAGCAAAGATAACCAAGGCAGGATGTTTCGAGTCTGCTTATCCAATCTTCATCTGCTGCCGGAGATATAGCGAGCTGATTGAAATCTGAACAAAGAGGTTATACAAGGAGAGCGTGAGGAGGGGTAAATGCATTCTTATTGTGTTACTCCATTTCACTGCATCTCTTCCTTGAGCTGAGCTGGATTTTCTATGTTCCCCCCCTGCCTTTGAATGAGATTGCAGGCTCTCAAGCGCTTTTAGAGGAGCCACGACACCAGTTCTATCACACGAAAAATAGAATATAGGTATGGCACTGTGACTGGCAGGATGGGCTAGTTGGCCTCAAGTACATGCTTTAACATTTTGAATGGGTATATACTCAGGGCAGCGAACCCTCCTACCACCTCAGCTATGCTATCTTTCAAATGCTTTAGCTCAAACAGAGATAGCATGAGTATATCTCTGTGAGCTGGAAATCACACCCTGTGCGCTGTGTGAAAAAATAAAAGGAAGTTCTTCTTCACACAGCTCACAGTCAACTTGTGGAACTCCTTGCCTGAGGAGGTTGTGAAGGTTAGAATGATAACAGGGTTTAAAAGAGAACTGGATAAATTCATGGAGGTTAAGTCCATTAATGGCTATTAGCCAGGATGGGTAAGGAATGGTGTCCCTAGCCTCTGTTTGTCAGAGAGGGGTGATGGATGGCAGGAGAGAGATCAGTTGATCATTTCCTGTTGGGTTCCCTCACTCTGGGACACCTGGCATTGGCCACTGTCGGCAGACAGGATACTGGGCTGGATGGACCTTTGGTCTGACCCAGTACGACCATTTTTATGTTCTTATGTTCTCAAAGTGTAGACATAGCCTTAGGACAGGGGTCTCCAAACTATGTCCCGGGGGCCAGATCCAACCCGCGACGTCGATTTGTCCAGCCCTCCCAGGCCCTAGCTTAGCAGGAATGTGGAGAAGCCTCCACTGCTTCCCCCCCCCCCCCACAGTGCGGCTGGAGGAGCAAAGGGGGGGAGGATCACAGCAGTGGCATGGCTGGTGGAGCAGATGGGGGGGGGGTAGTGGCAGCGGCCCACAAAGCCCTTTCAAAAATCTAATATGGCCCTCTGTCACGGAGCGCCCGGGCGATGGTCTGGAACCACTCCCTAGGAAGCCAGACAGGACTTCGGGTGAAGGGCCCCTTCTCCGTACACAGCCTGTTTCCAAGGCTAGGAGCTTCACGGGTACCCACTTCCACCTTCCTGTGTCTGACCTCGGAGCATTCAGCACCTTCTGCCCCTCCGTGCGCTTCTGCACCCCAAATCCACAGTCAAACGTGACTCTCAGCCAGCCAGTAAAACCAGGGCCGGCGACAGGGTGGTACAACGGTTACAGCTGTACCGGGCCCCGGACTTCAGGGGGGGCCCCCTGAAGTCTGGGGCCGGTACAGCTGTAACCGTTGTTGCCGGGGCTGTGAGCGAGGCGCGCTCACCAGCCCCCTCCCCCGGCACCCAGCAGCCAGCCCCGCCCCTCTTTGCTTCTCCCGGCAGCCAGCCCCGCCCCCCTTTGCTTCTCCCGGCCGGCCACGCGGCCGCAGCACATGCCGGGGTTGGGGCCCGCTGGAGGTAGGAGACCGGCCGGGGGGGCCGCGGGAGATCGGCGGGGGGGGGCCCGCGGGAGGCAGGAGATCGGTGGGGGGGGGGGGCGGGAGGCAGGAGATCGGTGGGGGGGGCGGGAGGCAGGAGACCGGCCGGGGGGGGGGGCGCGGGAGGCAGGAGATCGGCGGGGGGGGCGTGAGGCAGGAGACCGGCCGGGGGGGCCGTGGGAGATCAGCGGGGCGGGGGGGGGGACCGCGGGAGGCAGGAGATCGGCGGGGGGGGGGCGGGAGACAGGAGATCGGCGGGGGGGCGCGGGAGGTAGGAGACCGGCCGGGGGGGCCGCGGGAGATTGGCCGGGGGGGGGGGCGCGGGAGGCAGGAGATCGGCGGGGGGGCGGGAGGCAGGAGACCGGCCGGGGGGGCCGCGGGAGATCGGCCGGGGGGGCCCGCGGGAGGCAGGAGACCGGCGGGGGGGCGGGAGGCAGGAGACCGGCCGGGGGGGGCCGCGGGAGGCAGGAGACCGGCGAGGGGGGGCGGGAGGCAGGAGACCGGCCGGGGGGGTCGCTGGAGATTGGCCGGGGGAGGGCTGCGGGAGGCAGGAGACCGGCGGGGGGGGGGCGGGAGGCAGGAGACCGGCCGGGGGGGGCTGCGGGAGACCAGCCAGGGGGGGGCCGTGGGAAGTAGGAGACTGGCGGGGGGGGGGCCTCGGGTGGCGGGAGATCGGCCGGGGGGGGCTGCGGGAGGCAGGAGGGGGGGGGAGCGCAGGCGGCGAGAGACCGGTCGGGGGCGGGGGGGCCGTGGGCGGCGGGAGATTGGCCGGGGGGGGCCGCGGGCGGCGGGAGACTGGCAGGGGGGGCCCCGCGGGCGGCGGGAGACTGGCAGGGGGGGCCCCGCGGGCGGCGGGAGACTGGCGGGGGGGGGGCCACGGGCGGCGGGAGACCGGGGGGTCCCCGTACGGTCTGCCGTACGGGGCCCCAAAATTCCTGTCGCCGGCCCTGAGTAAAACAGAGGTTTATTCGTCGACAGGTACATGGTTTAACACCAAGCTTGTAGGTACCCGAACCCCGCCGCTGGATCCATATTGGGGGCCCAAGGGAGGCTAGACCCTGCCTGGGCCTGCCTCCCTTCTGCCCACCCAGCTTCAGATTCATAAACATCTTTTCAGCCAGCTGCAGACTCCAAACCTTCTCTACAGCCCCTCCTTCCTGCATTCCTGTGTGTTTCCTTTCCCTGGGCAGGTCAGGTGACCTCCCTTCTCCTCCTGGGGTCAAGTTACAGCTTCACCTATGGACACCTGCAGAGAGACTGTGCTTTGCATCAGCTACACATTCCTATCCCCTCACATAGACGCTCAAGAAATGCATAGGGGAAACTGAGGCACACACACACAGTATTCCTACTCTAGCACACCCTCGTCTCAAAAAGTTTGGAGACCCCTTCCTTAGGGTTTTATATGGCCACTTTTTTTTTACTGTAGTATCTGAGTGCTGTCCACACAAAAATCAGCAGAAATAATGAAGTTAAATTCCTAGAAGCTCTTCCTTTTCAGGTCAAAACTCTACCAGGGGCAGGTTTGTGGGTGTGGAGGTTTTTTTGTTTGTTTTTGTTTGGTTCTGGGAGGGGATGGTGTAGGTGTATAGAATAGAAGAAAAATTTCAGCTAGAACTGGTCGAAAAAAAATCATCAAACTTTGTTTCAATGAAAAACAGCTTCCCAGCACATGAACATTGTTTCAAAAACCTTTTGTCTTTGTCAAAAAAATCATGTTTTCAGAAGAGAAGTTCAATACAACATTTTTTTTGTTTGAAAAAATGCATTAATGCATTTTTTTTTCTCCTACCACCTTCCTCTCACTTTCTTACTCGTCCTCCTGTTTTCCACCATCTACTGGAAAGAAGCACATAAAGTATGTGTTACTTTCTCTCACTTCTGAAACATCTTTTAAAAAAACTGAACCAAACAAAAAAAAAAAATCTTATTTTTTTCCTTGGGATGGGGGGCGGAGGGGAGGAAAGAGCGAGACAATGGAGACACTCCAAAAAAATCAAACTTAAAACAATTCAAACCAAAATAGGTTGCTTTGTTTCATTTCAAATTTTCACCCTCCCCCCGCCCCCCCCGGCAAAAAAAAATCCTGAAAAAAATCGAAGGACATTTGTGTGTGAGAGTGTAAATAAAATTTTAAAATTTCAACCAGTCCTACTGTTTACCTCATCTGAACCTCTGAAATTTGCCCATCACTGGTTTGAACCCTAACTTCTTATTCTTCTACCACCTTCCTTCTTAGTCCCTGTCTCCTCTAGATCTGAATCTAGAGCAGTGCAGTAGTTCTCAACCAGAGGTCCACATATCCCTGAGGTACACAGAGGTCTTCCATGGGGTACATCCACTCATCTAGATACTTGCCTACATAAGATACAACAGGCTACATAAAAAGCACCAGCAAAGTCAGTACAAACTAAAACTTCATACAGACAAAATAAGAAAGTAAGCAGTTTTTCAGTAATAGTGATTTGCAACACTTTTGTATTTTTATGTCTGATTTTGTCAGCAAGTAGTTTTTAAGTGTGCTGAAACTTGTGTATGCAAGACAAATCAGACTCCTGAAAGAGGTACAGTTGTCTGGAAATATTGAGAACCACTTAAGTGGAGAATAGTGTAAGCAATGAACTGAGTACCAGGAAGTCAAGATTTCTAATCTCAGCTCTGACACTGACTCCCTTGATATCCCTGAGTAAGTCACTGCATTCTACTGAATCTCAATTCCGCCACCCCCAGCTATAAAATGGGGACAATATTTCCTACTTCACAGGGGTTCTGTGGGGATGAATTCATGTTCTGAAGATAGAAAGTTCTAAGTATATTTAATGCACAAGGTCGGTGAAGTGATATCTTTTACTGGACCAACTTCTGTTTATGGAATGGATAAGCTTCAGGCCAGACCTGAAGAAGAGCTCTGTGAAGCCTGAAAGATTGTTCCTTCCACAAACAGAAGTTGGATATTACTTCATGCATCTTGCTATTCCAGACTAACACGGCTACCTCTCTGATTCATGCATCTTGTCTCTCTCACATCCAGGACAACAAACCCACAACAACACTGCAAACAAAGCATACTTAAGACACTTCTTTAGTGATGTTCCCTTCTTTATAAGACAACATGGTTGTGATCAGATAGTTTTTTATGGCTTTGTGTGTGTGTGTGTGTGTGTGTGTGTGTGAGAGAGAGAGAGAGAGAGAGAGAGAGAATTATCCTCCGTTGAATGGAATCAGAATGGTCACTAATAATGACTTATAAGCCCTTAATATCTGACAGGGGTAACAAAGTCCTGCTATTCCAGACTAACACGGCTACCTCTCTGATTCTTAATATCTGACAGAGATTCTCAAATAGCCAGGGCTTGTGCTTTTGCAGCAGTCGGATCGGTGTTCTCTCATCACTGCCAGCATACGGTTTCAAGCAGTCATGTATGCATTTTAGTGACAAACCACAAAGCCTTGTGTGGCAACAGATTTGTTACAGTATGTTTGGTGTCTCTGGAATTCATTTGTATTCTTGGCTTCATTCATTCATCTTCTTTGGTAACTTATTCCATATGTTTATTACCCTTTTAGAATCTGCTCCTTCCTTGTTTACTCCTCAGGTCTTCATTATGTAGATTAAGTTTTTTGACTCCTACACTCCTGTGAACAATTCATCTCCATCAGCTCCATCAGTCCTCCCCCTTCCCTGTCTCACTGTTCCTGCAACCCTAGCTCAGGCTGCCTCCATGCTCCCTAGCTCATGCCAAGGATAAGCCCCCAAATGGCAGAGAGCTAGCAGAGGAATGTCTTTGATGGATTGGGAACAATACTGAGGCTTGCAAGAGATTGGAGGCCACCAGTAGGCTATCAATCTCCTGCCCTTCCCACAACAATCATTGGCCTGTTCGAAGTGCTTAACCTGCAGTTTGTGAAGCTTGATTCAACTTAAGGTGAAGTCAAGAATCAGAGAGGTAGCCGTGTTAGTCCGGAATAGCAGAGGTAACAAAGAGTCCTGTGGCACCTTAAAGACTAACTAAAGTACTGAAGCATAAGCTTTCATGGGCTAATACCCACTTCGTCGGATGCAATAGTTGCATCTGACGAAGTGGGTATTAGCCCACGAAAGCTTATGCTTCAATACTTTAGTTAGTCTTTAAGGTGAAGTGTTCACACTGTGTTTAAAAAATGAATGAAGTAGGAGGGGAGACAGTCATCTAAGCAGCAACTGGTAACAGCAGCCCCTGCCTCTTTGGCCCTGGAATCACGTGCTTCCTCAGAAATCAGGGCAGTCCAAACCAGTGGTACCAAGGAGTATCCTTCACATTTACGTACATTTGTAATTTTCATTTAAAGACTCAAAACTGTGTTGCTTGGGTAGCAGTGATGTCCCTTTCATGGGGCCAGATCCTGAAGGACCTACTCTGGTTTTACTCAGGTAAATCTCCCACTGAACTCAGTGCACAGCATGGAGTATAATACTGTGGGGCCCAGATTGTGCCATGTAGGCAAAGCAGTTCATAATGGACAGGGACTTCCAGAGCAACCCTGTACAAGGATGCCACATTGCTCACTACTACATTTATGGGCGTGGTGCAGTTTACTTCTCCCCCCTCCTCAATGGCTCTAGGGCTCCATTGGGTGGGGGTTGGTGCTCCTACTACTCATCCCTATCTTCTCTATTTGGGACACCAGGGAAGCAGAGCAGGACAAATCTCACACTCCCAGGAATACAGGGGCAATTGCACCTATCCCTTACGTGAGCCGGGCCAGTGGAGAGAAGGTTCTGTAGGACCAGGCAGAATCTGACAGAGTGAATTTTACAGGATTTGGCCCCATAACAACATCTCTCACTGGTCATCTTATATGGGACCAAAATCTGGTAAGACCCTATACATAGCGGTCCTGCCTTAAAACCCACACACAGCAGGAGAATTACAGAGTAGACATTTATAGCCCCAATCCTCTTTCTACCCCAAAGCTTTAGAAATGGCTGCGCTGCAAGAGGAAACAGTGTTCGGAAACGGACTAGGAATCAGTTGAGTGGGATGAAGTTTTTCCACGCTAAAATTTTGAGGGTGAAAAATGCAGATCCGTTGACACCAAAACATTTTGCAAATATACGTTGATTGTGCCAAGTTTTTTGTTAAGAAAAAATTTCAAAAGCAGAATAAAGAAAAATGAAACAGCCATATTTGACATTTTCTAAGTGAAATATTTCAATTGTTTGGGACAAAAAGTCTTTTTGTTTCAAAATGTCCTTTGATTTTTTTTTAAATTAAAAGCACAACATCAAAATGAAACACTTTGATTTTGTTGAATCAAATGTTTTGTCTGACCCAAACAATTTTTTTCAGATTTTTTTATTAGCCAAAAATACTTTAAAAAATGGTTTTCATTCCTAAGGGGAATTCTTTTTTCCCAAAAAAACATTTTCAGTGAACCAAAGAGTTCAATTTTTTTTTTAAAAAAAAACTTAGCTGTAGTCAGGAAGAGTGGGCCACATATTTTATCCATATGTCCCCCTACTCAGCAATAGCTACCATGCACACTGCATACCACACAGTAGTAATGCCATCTGGAATAGGGGTGCACTGTGAAACTACTGTAGAATGTGCGCCATCATTTTGGGGAGCTATATATGTTGCCCCAGTGTCTGGAATCCCCCCTGCAAATTCATGAGGTGAGTCCTCACTCTGTTCAAATACCCGAGTCTTCACATTTCATCCCGCTCTGGGAGGTTTTGAGCTATCTAAGGGCAATTTATTTTATGTCCTTGATTCAGTTCTTTCCATCACCCAGTTTCTCTGTGTCTTGCCTGTCCAAGGCTCTCAAAGCACTTTCTCTATCGAATCTATTTTAAGTGTTTTGATAGAACGCTTCATAGTAGCATCTAAGCACTGAAATCTAATCTGATCCATCAGCACAGCATCTAGACACTTTATAAACATTAATGGACAGATAAAGTTACGCTTTCTCAGACTGAAATCAATGGGAATACTCAGGAAGTACAAGACTACTCAGCAGTGAGTAAAGGCCTCACAATCTGGCCCTAAACTCAAATACCTCACTCTTATTCTAGAGGTGGGGAAACTGAGGTGCAGAGAAGTGAAGTTGTCCAGGATCACACCCTGCAAGTCAACTGGAAATAGAGTCCAGGAATTCTAACTCCCAGTTCCCTGCTCTAACCAATACATGTGAGAAATCTAATAGCTGTACAAGGAGTTGACTTCTGTTTAATGCACGCTATTTATTCCGACTTGTGTCTTTGGTAATAAAGGTTTTAACTGTAAAAGAAATGTCCACAACCACAGTGTTTTGCTTGCACTTGAAATTCTCTTTCTAGATTAATAGAAATTGCTTGTTTGAGTTTCCCAGCAGCAACAACAATAATAATAATAAAAAAGCTACAGCTGATCAGTTTTGTTCTCACCCTTCAGTTATAAGGCAAGTGTGGCCACAGATCAGCTTTTAGGATGCCACACGCTGCATTGGGTCCTCAGGATGCAACGTATCATCTTCTGTCCTAATTGGCTAGAGTGCAGAGTGCCAAGATATGAAATGAATCACAGTAGGTTTAAAGAGGCTATAAATTAATAGTCAGAAGCACAGATGCCTCCTGGAGTCCTTTGAACAATTCCAAGAAATTCTGCTGGTAGATAGCACACATTTTCTGTTTACTTCTCTCTCTTTTTTAAAAAAATGATTCCTAAGGACGTTTGCATGAAATCAAAATGTTAGTTCTTAAATTGTTTGTCTGCTGCTGCGTATTCCTAACTTGCTGTCGTAATCTTCTGTTGAGACTTCAGTTGGATGCTGAGGAAATGGTTATACTAAACAGAAGACAGTAATTGATTATAATTAGAGCTGTGCACATAACTGATTCTTTGGTTCACCGGCCAGACTGAAAAATAAAGTTTAAAAATAATTGTTTCAGGTCAGCGCAAAAGAAAAAAAAATCACATTTTTTGGTGAAACAGGAAGTTAAAAAAGTGAAAGTATTCTGGATCAACCTAAATATTTTGTTTGCCTTCGAACAAAATGTTTTATTTAGTCTGACCCTTTCAAAGGGGTTTTTTTTATATAAAATTGAAGTAGAATTTGAAAAATAGCCATTTCAGATAAAAAATTCTAAACATTTCATTTTGAAAATGTCAAAATGACACATTTTAAATATTTAAGAACATTTTGTTTTTGTTTGTTTGTTTGTTTTCCAAACAAAGCAATTTGGCAAATTTAAACATAAATTTGCAAAGTGCTTTGGAGAAGCTGAATCTTCATTTTTGTTGACTTAAGTGTCCGGTGAAAATGTTTGCCTAGGTCTATTTATAAAAGTACTTTGAATTTATACAGCACTATTCAGCACTATTCATTGTGGACTCATATTGAATTTGTGAGCCACCATAACTCACACATCCTTTTCAGAAGCACTACCACCTAACCAATTATTCCCCTTTTTGTAGCTGTGATTTTTATTTTTCCTTCTTAAGTACAGTACGTTGCACTTAACTTTACTGAATTCAGACCAGTTCTCTAATTTGTTAAAGTCATTTTAAATTCTAATCCTGTCCTTCAAAGTACTTGCAACCCCTCCAAGCTTGGCATCATCTGCAAATTTTATAAGCATACTTTCCACTCCATTGTCCAAGTCATTAATGAAAATAATTGAATAGTACCATATCTAGGACTGACCCTTGTGGAACCCCCACTAGATACACTCTCCCAGTTTGACAGCAAACCATTGACAGCTCTGAGTGAAGTACTCTGAGTGAAGTATTTCAACTAGTAGTGCACCCAACATATAGTCATTTTCATCTAGATCACATTTCCCTAGTTTGCTTATAAGAATGTCATGTGGGACTGCATCAAACATCTTACTAGAATCAAGTTATATCACATCTACTGGTTCCCCTGTATCCACTAGGCTTGTAGCCCTGTCAAAAGAAGTAAATTAGCTTGGTCTGGCATGATTTGTTCCTGACAAAACCATGCTGGCTATTCCTTATAATTATATTATCTCCTAGGTGCTTATAAACTGATTTGTTTAATAATTGGTTCCAGTATCTTTCCAGGTATCGAAGTTAGGCTGACTGATCTATAAGTCCCCAGGTCCTCTTTGTTCCCCTTTTTCTAAAGATAACTTCTATGTTTGCCTTTCTCCGGTCTTCTGGGACTTCACCTGTCCTTCAGTTAATGAAGATAATTGTTAACTGTTCCAATATTGCTTCATCAAGTTCCTGAGGCACCCTAGGACGAATTACATCATGCCAACTTGAATACATCAAGTTTATCAAACT
The DNA here is from genome assembly GCA_032164245.1 of Sternotherus odoratus. NCBI lineage: Eukaryota > Metazoa > Chordata > Testudines > Kinosternidae > Sternotherus > Sternotherus odoratus. The sequence goes on from JAVMKO010000003.1 coordinate 123,852,977, forward strand.
TTATTTGGCTTGTTCTTTCCCTGTTTTGGCTTGTGTTCCTTTCCCCTTGTTGCTTATATTAATTGTGTTGAGTGACTGGTCACCACTAACTTTTTTAGTGACGATTGAAGCACAATAGGCATTGAATACAACAGCCTTCTTGGTGTCATCAATTATTAGCTCTTCTTCCCTGCTAAATATCCTCTCTCAAGGTGCAGGACAGCCATCCAATTACCACAATGCACTATTGTCCCTCACTAAGAAGTGAGATTATGGTGTATCATTGCAGGTGTAGCTTGGCCTGAGAGCTCACTGGAAGCATGAAGCTCTCAAACTACAATTCCCATGAAGCACCACACTGGTGGCAATTCAAAACTGAAATATTTTGTTTTACAGCCAAAGTCTTTCAGATTTTGATTTTCTGACAAAAACATGGACTTTTCCTTGGAAGAAAACCTATTTCCTGAGCAACTGTAATTGCCACTATATAACACTGAGTCAAACAGAGAAGTCAGACTTTCAAAAAATTTACAGCACTTATGTCAATTTGAATAACGTCTATAGTGACTATTAGCTAGGATAAAAATTATGAGAGCTTTCAAGTGTCATGCTTCAGGGCATAAGCTGATCTCCGGCTGGGAGTTGGAGACTGTCAGACTAGTTGAAGTTACAAGTCTGATCTGACAAAACAACTATTTTCTTATACTCATTTACAATTACCTTTTCAGGTATATACACTAACTTTTAAAAATGTATCACAGTGAGATCTGCCTGTGGCCCAAACTGGCTATATCTTCAGAAAAGATGCTGTTCATCTTGACAGTTCCAGGTGTAGTTTAGCTGGTGTGTTAGGTCTCAAAACACTATTCACAAAGAGAGAAAGGTGACAAAATAGAATATGTGCACAAATTAGAGGCTGCTTTGTTCAACTCTTACTTTCATTGGTGAGCAATTAGGGCCCGATCCACAGCCTGATAAAACCAGTGGGCATCTTTTCATTGACTGCAAGGGTCTTTGATTAATAGATTTTAAGACCTGAAGGGAGCATTATGATAATCTAGTCTGACCTTCTGTATAACACAGGATATAGAATTTCACCTAGTGATATGGATTCAATGAAGGAATCAAGTGCCTTTGGAGAAAGCCGTACTCACATGATTAGCTGTATTGAAGTCAATGGGACTGCTCAGGTGAGTTGGTGCTCACCAACCTCTGTGAAGGTTGCACGATTTAGCCTTAGGAAAATTATCCATTGTTGTCAAAGGGCATCAGCAACAAGACCTGGCTGTTATATAGGAGAGCTATATAAAGGAGTGCATGTAAGGTGCATATGTAGATAGCAAATAAAAAGAGCACCATTTACTTGAATATAAGAACATGTGGCATTGTCCATGACTGAGTAGGTTTGATCAACTTGTTACTGCTATATACCCCATGTGATGGTCAGTGCTCATTGGAAGCACCACCTAATTGTTAGGATGTTGGGTCTGTCTTAATGTGGAGAGGGGTCGGTAGAGGAACCCAGCCATCCTACTCCACCAGGATCCGGCTCAGGGCCCTATAATGGTTAGCAAAGGTCTGGTCCCCAGGTGTGCCTTGAGGCTGTCTTCCCTTGGCCACTTCCTCCCACCGACTCTAAAATCCAACTTTTGCAGCCTGTTGTGAACAGGTAAGAGAAGAATGTACTACCTGAACCTTCAGTCTGTCCAGGTCCTGCAGGTAGGGTCTTCTTCACCAAAAGAAAGTCCTTCTCAGGAACTCCCAAGGCATGTCCTTCTTCCTGTCTGGTCAACCCCTATCTGAGCTGTTTGACGTCCTTTTAAGATCCCTCCTTCATCTGGAGCATGCTCTGCAGGTGAAGCTGGATGGGGTTATTTGGGCCCAGAGTTGCTCTTTAGTTTTAGTGTGGGGTTTATACCCCCCATTACACTGCAAACAGATTCCAGAGTCTAGCTGATACTGAAGGTGAAATGGTGCTGGACAGAATTTGACTGAAAGCATACAAAAGAAGGCCCCAGTAGGCCAGAACCATGGTTAAAACTTGTGATGTTGGGCACTATAGAAAAACCTAAATAGACAGAATGAAGAGAAGAGAGAGCGCTGAGACAAGATTTGTACCTGTAACTGTAACGCTTATGAAGGACTTGCTTGTATTCACTGAGTGGTCATAATGCCAGAGATTGCATAAGGCCATCTCATCTGTAAACATCTTTAGAATGAATCATTAGAAAAGAAACTAATAATTATATTTTACTGTGGGTGAGCAAAAGTTCTGAATAAGCGATCTAATTGCAAGATGACCCACTTCTCTGAAATCTCATCCACATACAAAGTATGTGAGAAATTATGCTAGAGGGAAGAGGCAGAGGAAAGGAAAATATGTAGAACCACCAAGTAATCTTTATAATGAAATAGCATTTAAGCAGGAACAATAGTTAATTTAGCGTGATTGGCTTTCCCTTGGGTTTTTAACTTTGTTTTATAGTTGATTTGTTGAACGGAGGATGCTTAATTGCTTAAGGAGCCTTGATCTTATTTATTTCTTAAAGGCAAACTGAGAAGTAACTGAAAATATCTTCGGATCATGAACACATCTCCTTATAAAGAAGAGTAAATCACTACAAGAAAATGTCTTAAAGATAGTTTTAAAACTAATTAACCAGCAGGAAACTGCTCTCTTTAATTTTTGGATAACCGAGCCTGAGACATTAGAAATGCTATTTGAATGCATGAGAAAAGCAAGAGACTTTCAAAGCTACAGTGTATTTCTATTGCTTTAGAGACCGTGTGGGCATGTAAATTACCAAAACAGAGGATGGTCTTAGAGGGATAAATGAACCACAATGTGCTAGGCTGTGTTAGGCTGAACCCATATCCTACTGGGGCTGGCATTTCCCTACCACAGATTGTAATTTTGGCCTCTAGCACCCATGCTAGTCAAATCTTGGGTCTCTTCACACATCCGGTGATGGGTGTCAGTGAACATCTGCTCTTTTACTGAAACAGGCATGGGTATATGATTTACTGTTGAGTTTTCTCCATCTAGTAGAAGTTTACAAAGTGTCTTGGGAGTCCCGTAGATACAACATGATACATAGCTACCAGCAATTTCTAATGGAATATTCCAGTGATCCTCAACCTGTCTGATGCTAGAGCTCCCACTACCTTCCATAAAATAGATTGGAGTCTAGTGCTCATTATAAATGGAGTCAACTACAGTGTTAAGAATGTGAAAGCATCCTTTCTCTTACTGATGTAAATCAAGAATAAATCTGCTGAAGTACACTGAGTTACTCTAGTTTGAAATTGGTGTAAGTTAGAGCAGAAATAGGCCCTATATAGTCAATCACCCCTGTTTTCTAAGGGTACACCTCCATTGTTGTGCCTTTACGTTCATCTGCTGGATGCATCTGTTATTGATGGTCAAGCTGATGCATGGTGAAATGTGTAATGCTGCGATATGAAGTTGATAATCTCTGTAGAAAGGATGAATAAGATGCTCACGAGTATAAAAAGGGCCAAATTCTGTGCAAATGGGGTTCTTGTAAACTTCACTGTGTGTGTGGCACATACAAGTGTCCAAGGGCAGAGTCTACTCAATACCATCGCTCCCTTCAGTTTGCTCATCTTGAAATATCTCCTGAAAAATGAGTCAGCTTTGGCCCATTCTATGCATGAATATTTGGTGTGGTTTTGTAAGGAACAGACAGACCTAAGATGGCTGCTGCCACCCTCCAGTGCAGTAAATGAAAGACTCAAGTCATGGTGTTGAAAAAATGTTGGTTGTGGCTCTTACTGCAGAGAGATCATGCAGTAACATGTTAGGAGGGGAGAGAGAGATACAGTACATCCTAGATCTCAGGAGTTTTCAAAGAGTGTGTGCCAGTATCACTCAATATGCTAAATTTGTACTAACATAGCAGTTAAGATGCTGAACTCCAGTTTAAATGTCATCTGACAAGACAAACGTGTTCTGCTGTCTCCTCTTATCTCATGAATGCTTTATCTCTGGAAGAGGGAAACTGCAGACATTCTCCCAGTCTTTCAAATCTAGTCTTTATGTTGGAGCTAGTGCTTAGAATACATCAAAACTGAAGAGAGTCCAGGAAAATGGGACAGTCTCAGACTTCCTCTGAGGACATCTAAATCATGGGTGGCGGGTATCACAGGCAAGGTGAGGCTGAGCCTCCGCAAACAGCCAGGTGTGGCCCTGTTGCACAAATCTGTCCGTTCCCTTGGAGGCCTCTCCCAAATAGCAACCAAGGACAGGCAAAAGACTCAAGGTAATCCTGAACAAAAAGGTTTATTTGTGCACAAATAGGGGATCAGGGGAATAGAAATCCAAAGCCTGAAAGCCCACTGACACAGGGTGGGCAAAACTTATATACAAAGTACGAATATGTAAGCAACCAATCCCATCAAAGAGAGTCAGAGCTACATACAGCCAATAATCATATGCCACATACATGCCTGTACACAGATTCAAACAGCACCTTGGCTACCAGCCGTTAGTTCCCGCTCTTACTGTTACACAAGCATGACAGACATTGTTACAAAATAAGACATGAGCTGCCAGGCCTAGGTGCAAGCTCAGCTTCTGATTATGGCTACATGCCCACCCAGCTGACAGACTCCATTTTAAAACAAAAACTCCATCTTGCATTACATATTACATAACTATTAACCCCACAGTTGCCGCAAGGATAACGCATCTTATACACTATACAGTTAAACTCCTGTTAAGCTCCTATTTCTATAACTGTTAACTAGAAACAGGCAGCAAACATTACAGAGTAGGTAATCAATAAATACCATTTTTATATTTGTACTACAGCCCCACCCACGTTCTGCCCTCAGGTCCCCTCCTGCTTCCCGTTCTTCCCCTGTGGCCCCAGCCCAGGCTGCTGTTCTTCCCTGAAGTGGGCGGGGGCTGGGTTAGGATGGGCCGGCCTGTGACCCTGGGACTCAGGCTGCTAACCGGTGAGGCCATCCACTGAGGGCGATGGGGCAGGCTTCAATGGGGAGCACGCAGAAGAAGCAGGGCCTCAAGCAGAAGGAGTGAGACTGAGGACCAGCCTCCCCAAGTGGGCAACTCATGCACCTCCCATGATCTAAATAACAGGCAGGTGTTGTCCACTCAATTCTAGAAGGGGGAGAATTTCCAGAACTCCAGGTCTAATGGGTAGCAAAACTTTTTTATTTTGCTTTATGTACATTCCAATTTTGACCCAAGAGCAGTGAATGTACAATCCACCCACAGCCAACCAAACCACTTTCCAAACACTTCTCCCTCTCAATGTTCTGCCACTTTCCTAAGACAGCTACACAGCATGATGCTCAATGTCTTATGACAAATCGGACTATGTAATTTGTTTACCATTGTGGACGCATTCCCTCCCGCATTCCAAACCACGGCGAAGACACTCACTGAAGATGTGGATAGTTTGATCCCAAAGACTTTCTGGGGATCTATGCTCAGTCAATCTGTAACCAGGGACACATCGGAGGTTTGAACTTCTTGAATGATAATCTATAGCTACTGCACGATCAATGGTAATTATATCCATTCAAATCATCCTTACTGCCATTCTTCTACTTAACATCAGGAAAAATATTCCCATGTTAACTTTTGCTGAATCATTTGCATAGTGTTCACAGTCAACTATATACTTTACAGGTAAATATGAGGGCATGACTTCTGCTGCAAAAGTGCTTATATTCTAAGTACCTTGGAAAAGAGTCACTGACCATTCCCTTGATCCTGGGTATTTGCATGTCCATCCTTCCTTCCTGTTTATTTCTGAATCTGTTTTTTGGAAACTGATTTGAGGCTTTGTTAATAGTATGCTGACCTAGTAGTTGCTATGTAAGAGTTATATGATGACTATTACAGATAGAGATACGGGGGGGGGGGGGGGGTGTCCAAGAGGAGGAGTAGTGGCTGGACTCAATCTGCATAAGCAGAAATATTGTCTCTGGGTTGCTGGGGCAGCAGCAATACTTACTACAAGACAAATCCTGTGAATGGATTCTGCAACTCCCAACAACTTCAGCACAGAGGCAGGTTGCAAGGAAAGCACATGCTGAGGACAGGGGAGGGTTTCTAACGGTGCAAAAGGTTGGTAGGTGGACTTCTCCCACTTTGCTACCCCCACCCAGGAGACACAACCACTCCTGCACCCTGTTAGATTGCCCTGTAGATATATACTCCCCTGAATTTTCACCAACAGCCAGGTTCAGTTTCCGGGTGCCATGGTCGAGGGTTAAACATGACTGTAAGTTTGGCCATAGTAGAAAAGTTCCAGACTGACAGTTCCAGCCTATGATATCGTCTCCTCTTTTCTTTTTTGTTTCCTCAACAAGTGGTTGTATAAACTTGTCTCCAATGGCTGTCAAGGTGACAATCTCTATACTTCTCTTGTCACCATTTCCTTCCTTCTGGCCGATCATTACAAGTATTCAGAACACAGAGCCCAGCCCAGAAACAAAAGGTAAATCACAGTCAGCCAAGCAAGGCCTGCAATGTGATAAATGCTGTTTTCCAGGCTCATCAGATTCAACTGGCCTTTTGGAAAATGACCTTTCTTAACACAATTGGAACCATTAAGGAGCATCTCGGTGTCACAAGGCAGCTGTTAAGCATCTACTTTTTACAGGAAAGGCCCAGAGCTGGCACTTACATTGCTTTGCATTTATTATTCCAGATTGAAACATTTATTATTCCGTGTTTGATTTGTCCAGGCTTCTCTCTTCCATTCGGTTTCTTTAAGGGGGTAGTTAATTTTGCTGTTGGGGATTTTAAGCTGAGGTTTTGCTAATTGGGTTAAGAGAGGGGTGTGTATATGTATAAATGGTTTAGAGAATGTGTTTTAGAGGCAGGCCCAAGTCACAATAATAACCAAATATGAATTAATACTATCCAAGAATTCTGCTTGGATTCGGGCAGACAAAAAACAGCTGTAAAATTTGGGTCCAGAAATGGGTTCGGATACTGCAACCCCCACCTTCAATATTAGAGGGTATTTGGATCTGGAGTTTTGAGATGGGATCACATCTAGCGAGTGAGCAGGAAGAAGAAACAGTCATTTATCCTAACAGAAAAGGGACCATTCTGGAGAGATCTCTCCTCTGTGAAGTGCAGCATAAAGGAGAATGTTCACACACTGTAGTGGATTTATCCATTTGAGTTATCCCTCCACCGGGATGACTCACTATGCATGCATCCTGCATGCTAACACAGATCAGATGGGAATTCAGAATATCATAGTCTGTAGGCAATAGCTCAGCCAGGGAAGTTACAATGGTGTTGCTGAGCCCATTGGAGTTGCAGAGATAGTCTCAGATTGAAAGAGCTTTTGCATATCTTTCAGATTCACAATGCAGAACACAGATCCTGTGGAATCTGCTGGTATTTCGGATTCTTCCTTGCTCCTTTCCATGCCTGCTTTTCTAGTGTGCAGGTCCAGCTGTGAGGGGGGGGGGGAGGGGCGGAGGGACGGGACAGGTCAGTCAGCTCCTGTCCTCACACATGCTACAAATGGCTGAGTTCTGAAATGCTGCTGGGACTTAGATGAATGATCCATTTTGATGTAATATGGTCAGGGAATGAACACTAGTTGATCTAACATTGACTCATCTTCTCAGGCATTTTCTCTACAGTGCACCAATCCTCCGGATTTATCAAGGACGGAGACTAGCAGGAAAGTTACAGGCTGGGCCCTGCTTCTCATCTCATATAAGTATAAATCTGGAGTAAATCCTTTGAGTTACACTGGTGTAAAAATGATGTGTCAGGAAAATCAGATCCCAAGGACTCAGAGGGAGAATTAGGCCCACAGCATTCACACTTGGCTAGATTCTGACACCCCTATTCACACTTAACTTCTTGAATAATCCTATTGATTTCAGTGGGATTAATAGCTGCACATGGGGCTACTCAATGTAAGGATGGCTAGACTCTGGCATTCTGTGGCCTTGGAAGACCTGTCTTTCACTATGAGGAGAGGGAAGGACAAAGAAGCCTATTAAAAAGACAGATGGAAGAACACACATCAGCTATTACTCCCAATAAAGATATCACACGTAGGATGCTTGCTGAGAAAGTGGATTATGTTCAATTTCCTGATTTTGGTCTCGATTCAAAGCCCAGTTAAAGTCAACGACTGATTACAGTGGGCTTTGGATCAGGCCCATTAATATTCCATTATATGTGGAGCCCAGTTTTGAACTTTTACTGAAGCAAAACTCCCACTAGAGTCCAAAGTTCTAATCCCCTGGCTGCCCCATCATATCTTACAAGATAGCACCACACACTAATTCCATACACTGGGTCACAAGACATCAGGTACTAATTCCTTTGGAAGAGGCAACTCACTACTGGTGTGCACCCCCGGCCTAAGGTTGTTCCAACATTGTGGTGGTCTGCATCTTCTCATGACTAAATCTGCTAACCAGGTCCCCATGTATTTCCACCCCTTCCGGAGTAACAGAAAGTTCAACTAAAAGTCCCAACACAAAAGATCCTACTGCTACCTCTTGGGCTATTCCTCAGCTCATCCTTGAAGCTCTGTCTTCAGACCCATCCTGGGCTCAATAGGGCTTATGTCCCATTTGCGCGCACCCCTTCCTCAGGGTTGGGGTAACAGAACCCAGATTCACCTTCTGTTCAAGGTTCTGACCCAGGGACCTTATATTAAGAAGCTAGGTCTATTGATTCAGACACATTGGTGTTTTCCTGGGCCACTTTCTACTTCCAAGCCCCTTCTGTTGTTTCCCTAAAGCCTGTGCTTAACAGCCTCTTCTCTGGTTCTCAGGCCTGTCTTCTCCATAGGTCCTCCCAGTTCCTTCTTCCTTTGCTAGAACACTGACCCCTCAGGACTGCCTCTCTGTGCCATCCCCCTCTTTCTAAGACCCACCACAAGGATTGATTCCCTCCCAGTGGCCACCTTCAGTTTGCCTTCCCCAGGTCCCTCCCAGAGGGTATGTCTATACCAATTTGGTGGGTAGTGTTTAATGTATCAGGGTTCAATTTATCGCGTCTCGTCTAGATGTGATAAATCGATCCCCGAACGCGCTCCCCGTTGACTCCAGAACTCCATCTCCGCAAGAGGAGGAAGCGGAGTCAATGGGGGAGCGGCAGCGGTTGACTCGCTGCTGTGAGGACGGCCAGATAAGTCGACCTAAGATACTTCAACTTCAGCTACACTATTTGCATAACTGAAGTTACGTATCTTAGGTGAAATCCCCCCTCCCCCGTGGTGTAGACCAGGCCAGAGAGAAGGAACTCCCTACCTCCTCTCTCCCAGGTTTCTCTGCTGGGCGTGCCCTACAACTTTCACTTCTTTCTCCTATGAAGACCCAGCTCCTCCCCAGCTGGATAAAACAAATCAATCCTGACACACCCTCCCAGCTCAGCAAGCCGACCTAACTGAGATTTCAGGGTCCCATTAACCCTTTATTCACTTGTGTGGGGTAGATACCCCACCACAATTCCCTTGTAGCATAACATGGTATCCTTTATAGTAGGCACTTGTATGGCATATTTCATCCAAAGATCTCAATGTGTTTTACAAACTTTAATTGACTAAACAGACAATGCCTCTGTGAGGTAAGGTATTGTCTCCATTTTAAATATGGGGAAATCAAGGCACAGAAAGTTTAAGTGACTTGCCCAGAGTCATAGAGTAAATTAGTGTCCAAGCCAAGAGTAGAACCCAGATCTGACTCCTGTGATCTAACTGGTACATCACACTGCCTCTGCTTCACTGGGTAATCTGAAACAAACTCCCACTGTGTCTCCTGCTATATCTTTGATTGGAATAAACATTTAATTCAAATGGCAGGAAATTGTTCAAACAAACTAAATCTTTTGTAAGAGCTCCAAAAATCAAAATATCTGGATTGATACATGAACCTTAAATCACCTCCCCCTAGTCCGCAACTTTTAATAAACATGTTGTTGAAAGATTTCACTTGCTGCCGGCAGTCTAAGAAAAAGGCAGCATTACAGATAAGCAGTCATGTATCCGCACAAAAAGACGTCACTCCTTATTCTTACTTATCAGACTCCATTATCACTCCTTGAAGCAATAATGCACTGGGATATTTCCCCCATCACCACACACTGTTAACTCAATACCCCATTAAAAACATCAAAGAAACCATTACATGAATGCACTAGCAAAGTAATCCCAACACACAGAGAGTGCAGCAGACCAATCGAGTGTACAGAATGTATCACCTATTTCTCAGTAAGGCTGCATTTAGCCTGTTGAACAGAGAACGCTCCGGTAATCGCAAGGAGAGGTGGTGTGTTTTGGGGACTAGAATGTAAATTGTGTAACCTCCCTCTAGCCATTGACCTGGATCCTCTCAATAATGCTCCACAGATCATGAGGGAGGGCACTCCATATAAATCAGTCTGAGGCAGTGCTGTTAGTACCCTGTAATCTGCTACAAATAGTGCATGCTGCTGACAAAGTTCCAGGCTCCCAGTGAGAAAGAACATTATTCATTTTCTCTTCTGGAACCGAGGTTTCAGTTTGGCCCATCTCTGTGGAGGATGTAATAGTTTTAGGTTCCACACACCATTGTTTTCAAGCATGCCGTGTGAGTTTAGTCACAGCATGAGGTCAAATCCCTTCATGACCCAAATGCCTTCAATTCACACTACTCTGGATATCTTTATGACACCCTCCAAGCCTGTTGCTTTTCCCAAGTCAGCACCCGAGCATGGAAAGTACATCTTCCCATCTGATCCCCTGGGTCATGCACTTTACAATTTTGAGCCCACAAGGAAGCACTCTGATCATCTAATCTGACTTTCCGCATAACACAGGCCAGAGAAATTCACCCACCAATTCCTGCAATGGAGGGAATTATTCATCCCTACTATAAAAGTGAAGTCTATTGAGCCCAGTTATATAATTATTATTATTTATGTGGCATAGCAACTAGAGGCTCCATCCAAGAACAGCCCCCCATTGTGCTAGGCCCTGTACATACCTTTAGGAAGACATAGTTTCTACCACAAACAGTGTACAGTCTAAATGGACAAGTTTGAAGTCTAAATGGACAAGTTTGACAAATGATGGAACAAACACTGTTTTCCAAGTCAAGCTTTCAAATACAATATCCTGGGATGACCAACTGAATGCAATCTAAGATTTGAAAGGCCATCTTTATTACTTTTAGCTACAAATATTTGTGAAAATGTTACCCTATGATTTCCACGCTCATAGAGCCTCACCTACGCATGCAACTCCAAGAGAACTATGCATGCGTATCTGAAGGCATAATGGCTTGAGTAATCAATTTGATGTTTCCCTTGAAGCACAGAATATTATTTTTATTAATAATAAATATTATTATTAATAATATTATTATTATACTTACTGAAGCCTTCCCTTTTGGTGTGGATCTCACATACCCCTTTTTGGGAAGGTGGGCGAAACCAGTTCCTTGCTTAAAGTAATGCTGTCTAATACCAGTGTTCAGTTTGAAAGGAAAGTAATACGGATTTCTCTGCTTCTGCTGGATTTCACCCCTGCTCTAGATACTGTTCATTGCTCTACTTTAGACTTCCTTCCCAGGGGGGATTTTTATCCTTGAAACTCTTTAAAAATATTTTAGAAGCATATTTCTTTTGTCTTTGGAACACGCCACATTTCACTAACTGTCAGTGTGTGTCAGAAACCCTTCCCAGAGGAGGAGTACCCTAGGCTAGCCTGGCCTTCAAAACAGACAAGTTAAACACTCTGCTATATACTATCAATACACCATGTATTTTTCAAGATCAAATAGTAAACATTTCCACAAAGTGTATTTAACAGAGTCCCTTTGCCCAGTAGCAATACTTCTCCTATTGGCTGTGGTGGGCAAATATTTTTATTTAATTGAGAGAATAAATTAAGAGCTTCTGTTTGCTTCATTTTTCATTCTGAGCCCTCACCCCTCACCCCAAAATGCTTTAAAAACTCCACAGCTCACCTATAACTGGTGCCACAATAACTGTTTTTCTGCATATAAAATCCAGGGCTGGTATCAGGGGGTAACAAGCAAGGCAGTTGCCCGGGGCCCAATATCACAGGGCCCACCATGAAGCTACATTGCTTAGGCTTTGGCTGCAGCAGCCAGGTGAGGTGACACTGTTCAGGGCCCTGATCTCCAGATCCATATGGCAGGGCTTTGGCTTTCTGCTCTGGGCTTCAGGGGGTCTATTGCTGGCCTAGGACCCCTGGTTGAGAACCACTGTTCTACCTCATCTTTCATTAAATCTGTTCTCAGTTTATGCTATTATGGTTTGTGCTGAGGTCTCTAGATTTCATTGTCAAAGAAATACATCATCATCTGTAAGGGCAAAATATAGTCAATCCTTACAAAGTTAGGAAGGAAATGGAGAGACAGAGAGGGAGAGAGGGAAGGATGGATTGATGGACAGACAAATTTGCCATAATCCTTTATTCACTTTTTGTCTGTCTCTGATCCCTAGAGCTGAGCTGTTAATGTGACATAGATCAATTGCCTCACTAGCTGCAGGTTATTTTTTTTTAATAATAATAATCTAATTACTGGTGGAGTGTGAATTGTCTCCAGAATACCAGGCACTTGGGGGATGAAAACAAAATTAAACTTCTCCTGATTTAAGCATAAAAAGATAGTCAGGTGTAGCAGATCGCCTTCTTGCCCCCCTCCACAAACAGGCAGGAGACTCTTGTGTGCCTCACCAGTGCTCTTTATTTATACAGTGCAGCTTAGTGCAAACCCACCACCTACTATACACAGCTCTACAGTCCAGCTCAGTACTTCCCAGCTCAGGGAGAACAGGCTATAGCTCAGGTAGGCAAGTCTCTTCCTCCTGGCTCACAGGGATCCAGAGTCTGTTTTTACTCCTCCCTCCTGCTTCCATAGCTTCCTTCTCTCTCTCTATCTAGCTAGCTATCTCCTTCTCTCTACTCCTCCACACCACCACACTCACACCACCCTGGGCTTCCTTCCTGGCAGGCTTTTATCCCCCCTGGGGAGCCTGCCAGGTGCAACCCATAAGGCTGATTACTCTGCAGCCCAGGTGGCTGATTAGGCTTCTCTGCAAGGGGGTTTGCAGAGGGCTTTTTCCTCCCTCTTAAAGGGGCGGCAGGCTGGGTCAGGCCCACCCTGCCACACAGGGCAGAACAAAGAGTGGAATCGTATATTGGTAGGTTTATGACACGTGAACCACAAGAGAGGGCAAATACTAGTACCTACTCTGTTACACTTAAATAAGTCCCTTGACTGTCCTACCAAGAGTCTTCAAACGGAAGGGCCTAGGAGTTCCTTATTTGAAGTGGGGCTGGATGTACTTGATTGGAAGTGGCCACTGCCCTATTAGTAAAATTCTATTTAACAATGTGGGACCTTGGGCAAGTAACTTCAGCTCTGAGCCTCTGTTTCTTTCCCCTCCCTTTGTCTATCTTGTCTATTTAGATGGTAAACCCTTGGAGGCAGGGATTGTCTCATGTTATGTGCATTTACAGCACATAGGATGCATTCTGTTGGGGGTCTCCAGTCACTGCTGTAATATAAATAATCAAAATAATAACGAGCCACATAAAATGCTTCTTTTGTTCTTTCCTCATCCTCCCCACTCCTCGTCCCCTCCTACACCTGCTGGGTCTTTTTCTGGAACTTAAATTGTGAGCTCTTTGGGGCAGGAAAATGTCTTATTGTTTCTCTGTACACTGCCTACACACTGCATTGTATATTTGGCACTGGTGCAACTGCTGCTGGAATGCTGTGTCCAGTTCTGATGCTCACAATTCAAGAAGGATGTTAATAAATGGGAGAGGGGGCAGAGAAGAGCTGCAAGAACAATTAAAGGATTAGACAACGTGCCTTACACTGATTGAGTCTTTGAGTCTATCTATTTAGCTTAACAAAGAGAAGATTAAGTGATGATTTGATTACAGTCTAGGAATATCCATCTAGGGAACAAATATTTAATAATATGCTCTTCAGTCTAGCAGAGAAAGGTATAACATGATCCAAGGGCTGGAAGTTGAAGGTAGACTAATTCAGACTAGAAATAAAGAATAAATAGGATGGTTCTCTCACAGCTCTGCTCCAGGAATTATTCTGGGGACATGCTAGGGCCTGTTTTGTACAGGAGGTCAGACTAGATGATTACAATGGTCCCTTCTGGCCTTCCAAACTATTTGGAACCCCTATGCATTACAGGTAATAAACAATAACAAAAAAATGGAGGGCAGTAAAATGGTGCCCATTTGTCTTAGTGGAAAACAAAAGAAGAGACCACAGGGTGCGATTTGCAGATCTCAAGCACCCCAAACCCTTCCCTTTCACCTGGCAGAGGTACATATTTCCCAGCAAGCTTTGTGGTGACATTAATGAGAGAGAGTGAGAGAGCGCAAGCATAGAGGACAATGTAGAATTTTCTCACAAGAATAGCTACTTTAACAGCCCTACAGGGCTTCCACAATCAGGCCATTTCAGGCAGGAATGTAATTTATAATAAATGATGTCCATAAACCCAATGAATTTGCTACTTCAGATGTTCACACTGATTTACATTTAGAACCTCTGTGGTAGCTGGAGAGCCTGGCAGGATAGCAAAGTGGCGTATTTCGTGAGGAGTAGCAGTCACACTCACAAAGCCTATGGGAAACATAGCTGTCATGGCAATAAAATGATTAGTATACAGAGGAACAGAAGGGCACTCTCTAGCCTGTTTTTAATCTTTTAAATAATTCTGGCTTCTGAAGGTTAAAGGGGTTGGCAGCATGAGACACCAGAGCTTCGTAGACATCCAGCTCGCTCACTCTCACTCGCTTTGATTTTCTTTTGCTCTCCAGCTAATATTTCTATCAGAAGGTATGATCTAGGCACAAGCAGTAGGAAATAGCTACCCTGTAATCTCAATAGGTCAGGTCCTTTGGGAAGGTTATTGCCCATTATGGAGGGAATGACAAAGCAAGGCAGAGGTTCACAACCAGCCCTAATAATTCTACCTTTTTCCAGTGGAAGGCTGGTAGTAAGTGCTCCATGTTCTGTGATCATCACAGTTCTCTGTTGCTCTTAGGTCTCTGTGTACCATAGAGCTTGATATTGTGTATTTGCCAGCACAAAGGGCTTCACCTTGCAGATAAATCTCAGTGAGCTGGTCACAGAGATTGTTCAGTTGCTGCCTTGCTCGAGTTTTTGGTTACATGGATTGGTGAGATATAGGCAGAACTGGTCCTTGGTTCAGGGTGCATTGAAACTGTGGTCCACTGACTCCTAAGAGATGGCCTGTTGTCATTCTAATGATGGAACAAAACTGATCACATGCAGAGTGATGATCTCAGATAGTAAGCAATCCCTGCTCATCTATCATAGATAATTTGTGTACAAGCAATTATGAATCTGTGTATTTATGATTTTTTTAAAATTTTAAAATATGTATCTGGTCGGCTCTTCGTGTTTTCCCGTCCCCAGTGCGGCAGTCTGGCGGCCTTCGGTGGTGTTTCTGTGGGTGGCCCACTGGCCCCGCAGATTCGGCGTCATTTGTGCGGGTGGTCCATCAGTCCTGCAGTTTCTGCTTACTCGCCGCCAAAGGGATCGGCGGACTTCCCGCAGAAACGCTGCCAAAGGCCGCCAGACTGCTGCCCTGAAAGCTAACGGCTGGCCGCCCCCCGCGGCTTACCACCCCAGGCACGCGCTTGGTGCACTGGTGCCTGGAGCCGCCCCTGATATGTATATATGAGTCAAATAGATTAATTAGTTTCAAAATAGGATCAGACATTTACAAATATCTGGAGTATTCCTGGTTGGGGCAAAACAACAAGGGCTTTTAATGTTGTTAAAACTCATACTTCAGAGCATAAGTCACCATCTGGCATCAGGAAGAAATCCCCTCATGGTAAAATAATTATGTTGATTGCGGGTTCACACCATCCTCTGAAGCCAATGTCAGATGCAGAACACCTGATATGAGAGACCTTTGCTCCGTCCTGGTACAGTTCTTAACTCTTCTCCACTAGAAAGTGACTTCAAACTTTAGTCTATATGCAGACTTGTCCTCACTTTCCTTAGAAACAGCTTGCCCTGAATTCCTTTATGTCTAAAACAAAACTAAGGCAACATTTGAGTGCTTTGCACAGAGTCATCCAAGCTCCTTTTTTCAAGTTGTCAGCTATCACACAGAATGTCAGGTTTGGTGCAAGAGATCGTGTGAAGGGCAGGTGTCCCCAGGAGAGGATAACTGGAATAAGTCACTGAGCACTCCTTAAACGGCTAAAAGTAGCTGGCTTTAGTAAGCAACACTCATACAGGAGCTCGCTGCTCATCTCCCATAGTCTCTCAGCAAGGGAGAGAATTAGAAATAACAATTATACAGATAAAGAAAACAAGATAGGTTATAATACAGATTTTCAGTTTTATAGTACCTTTCTGTAGAGAACACTATAAAAAACACTGTACAAATATTGGTTACATTAAACTTCATAATAGAGCAGTTAGGAATTTTTCACTACAAAGTTTTGTTTTTTGAGTGGAAAACACCAGTTTGTTAAAAGAACATTTTCTGCAGAAATCGATCTGTTTTGACAAAATGATCATTGAAAAGATTTATGAATTTCTGGTCAAAAGGAGAGTGAGACACTAGATCTAATAGCCCAGTGGTCAGGGCACTCACCTGAGAGGTGAGAGGCCCCACTTCAAGTGCCTGACTTGGCTATAGAGTCAGTCAGTCTCTCTCTGTCTCTCCTGTTGGAGGGGTTCCATTTTGTATACATAACAAAATATTAATTGGGACCCAAAGAAAGATACTGTCTCTATAGTCCAGTGGCAAGGGCACTGTTGTAATAATTGGGCCTAGAAATTTTCCTTGTGGGAAAGTGGATGGACACTTACTAAATGTCACAATTACCTATAACAATGAATGTTGGTGGGGAAAGGAGCAAAATGAGACATAAAAACTGAATTAGTCTAAACAAAAAGGCATCCTGACATAACTCAAGGAGTGTTTTCTTGAGTACCAGTTCATGCAAATGTGGGACCAGAAATTAATTGACCAAAATTAGTGTGTCAAAAATTAAATATATTTGGTTGACAAAATAACAAGGGGGTAGGTTATTCCGCCCTTTAATTTCTTTTTGGACCCTCAAAAATAAACTTTTGGGGGAAAGTTAGCAGATGTGAACATAACAATTGCTGGCTAAGAAAAGGGGAAGGAGTGAGCTTTACCATCATGGCTGCCACTAGCAACACAAAGCTACACTTCAAAATAGTTAGGAGAAACAAGTTAACATCAGGCCTATATTAAATGAATATTGAGATAGACAGAATGTAAATTCCTTGAATTTTAATTTTCCAGGAGATTGGGATTCACATGTCAAGTCTTATGAAGAGTGGTTGGGAGTTCAGTTTAACAACTCATTTGATATACACTACCTCTCACGTTCTTAACAATGTATTAAGGGCATGGGTTCAGTATTGATGCAGATGGAAGAAGCAGAGGGATATGTAAATGAATGTGTGCAGTGCGTATGGCCCCTTGGTCTCCTCCTGGATCACCTATTCCCCCCCCCTTTCCTAAAATAGGTGCTATATTAGCAATTCTCCAGCCATAGGGTACGACATCAGAGTTTATGGATTAATTAAAAACCCTTGCTACTGGACTGGCAATTTCATGTGCCAGTTCCTATAATATTTTATACTGTTCTTGTTACATATGGTGCCTTTAAAATGAGGGCAGTTATAATTTACTCTTGCTCTAAGGCCTCTTTATACTACCAAAGTGGTGTGAAGTGGCCTTAGTGTAAATGTGAATCAAGCCCATTGACTAAAGAGCCTCTATTCCAATTTCCACTAGTGCCCCTTTATGCTGCTCTTACCGCATGAGGGGGCCTTAAAGTGAATAACCCTTTTCATTGCCAGTTTAAGGCCCCTTTATGCTACCACAGTGTTGTAAAGGGAGCTTTAGTGCAAGTGGGAATCTGGCCCATTCTATTTTAACTTGGGTGATTTAATTATGTTGTGGTTATTACGAAGAGATCAAAATGCTTCAGAAGTGCAAAGTAGTAAATAACCAATGTACCATTTAAAAAAATTCTCTGTTAATGCTCGGGTAAACCCTACTGAGTGAGGAGACCCTACAGTGGAATTCCTGGTTTTACTGTGCTCGTGTGACCCACTGGTGAGCACGTGTTACAGATCCCACTCTGCCTGAGCCACTAGTTCGCCAATTATGGCTGTTGAGCTCAAGCTGTAGCAGCTCATGTTTTTATACCTAGAGCTCACTACCCCATGCGCCAGACAAAAGAGCATCCTTTCCATACACGCAAAGTGTGAGCTGCTAACCAAACATGCTGACGGTATGATGCTCTGTTTACACAGCAGAAGCATTTGCGTGGTGCTTTCAAGCCAAAATCTCCCCCCGTCCAGTCCCCAGTGACTGGTCTAAGTGACTTGGATGAGTGCTGGGGAAAAACATTGGTGCATGGAGAAGAAATCTTTTCATGAAAGCTGCAGCAGGTTCATGGAGACTAGTGCTCTTACCCTAACCTGGGGGAGAGGAGCAGAAGTTTTGGGTTTTGCCCCAACTCCGGTATCCTGTTCTCTTCCCTCTGAACAAGTGATGGTCTCCTCCAAAACTATGGAGGAGAAAGGAGCTGGATGTGAGCCTTACAGCAGCAGAATTTTCACACTGGACCAAACTCATGGACCAGGAAGAGCAAGGTAATTTAAAAGCCAGATATAAGAACGACTGGTAACGACCTTTTGCTAGTACTGATTAGATTCAAAGAAAAGCATTGAATCTCATTCCCTCCCCCACCCAAGCTTCACCAATTGCTTGATCCGACAGCAAAGTCTTCTTCCCCTATAGACCTAGCATCATGCCTCTACTCCAAGATCAAATGGAAGGAGAAGAGGAGGCAGGGAAAGATGGGAAGGGGAAAAATAAATGATAAAAAAAGAGATCATGAAATGTAAAGGGTGGTGAAATTTGAAATCTGATGGGTTTGAAAGTTCCCTCTCTCATCCCGCTCACTTGTGCCTCCACTATCATTAATTAGAGAAGGGAATTTAATTGGGTGGATACCACCTACAATTATAAATGAATACTGTTAGCTCTAGCCCCCAATAGTGAATTATGCAATGTGTTCTGACAAAGTGAAATGAGTTTAACCAGGTACACACAGGGGGAATGCAAAACTCAGCACATCTGAAAAGCTCGTCACTCCATGTCTGGAAATCCTTATTCAGTTTGACTTAGTAAGCATCACCTGACCCAACTGAATAAGGACTTCTGAATTTTCCTTCTTGAAAACAAAAACAGGATGACAGCTGACCATTTATTTGTAACCCACAGAGAATAGCCTCTTTTATACACAGTAACAAACCTTTATGTATAGCCCTCATTCTTAAAGTATACTTAAAGCCACTTTACAGATTAAAGATCGTAGGGGAGATGTTCAGAGGCATAAATGGCTGTTAAGAGCCCATTTTCATCTAAAGTCAATAGAAGTTAGGTACCCAACAGCCATTTGTGCCCCTGAAAATCTCATCCTATGTCAATCACATTAATATCAGTGACATCATGGCAGAATTTTTGAAAGACTTCATAATCCATCACTAACTTTCAGCCACTCAGCAGCTGACCTTCTAGTGATCTGCCTTATACCATCCATCCATCTCCGGCTACAATAAGCCTCCGCCATTTCTTCCATAATGGCTGTCTTATGGTTATTTCCATCTGTCTGCCTAATGCGACCGACCACAGGACATAAGTTTGTGGCTGTTTATTGCAGAGAAGCAGACCCTCATGTCTGAAATCATATTTCTAATCTAGGCAAGAGTCTTTTTTTCCCACCCAGGAGCTTTGTGAGAGTCTCTGCCAGCACCACATTTCAAAACCTTAAATTTTCTTCTGTTCAGCAGCATTTACTTCTTAGAATTCACACCCATAAAGCACTATGCAAAAATTTAGTCTTTTCCCCAGGCTCATTTTTGTGCATGTCAAGATGCCATGTTTTTTCCATGCTTTCATAAGGGAGGCCATAATTCAACAAGCCATCCCTACTCTCCTTCCAATTTCTTTAGAAGAGCCTCCCAGAAATTAAAAATTCATCTACTGCCTTTACAGCTTGTTCATTAATTTTGGTGTCCACTACCATCCTGTTTTTGTTAGTTGTGTCAACTTACATGCATTTTGTTTTTGTCACATTGTGGAATTGTATTTACTCTCATATTAAAGCCTCTTTAAATAATCAGAGTGGTGACAGACACCCTAGTGTAAATGAGATCCAAGCCCTATATGCAGAGATGAAGAACAGAAAGACAGATCTATGGAGGTCAGCCTGCTTGAAAGCACATTGATACACGTACTATTGGTACAATAGAAAAAACTCAGGCAGATAAATGGGTATAAGAAAATTATGTACAGAAAAGGAGTGGAGTGAATGAAGAGAAAACTGGAATTTAAATGCTTTAGAGATGGAAGTGAATGGTACTGCGCATTTCCACCTGCGAAGGTGGAAGTAAAAGAAGGCAGTAATGGGGAAAGGTGACAGATAATGGATTATTCCAAAGGCCTCCAACTATTTTTGAAAGGTTAGCTAAGCTTCACAACCCCACTGTAAAGAAACTAGTATTCTGCCCAGTTCGAAGATGGGTAAACTGAGGCACAGAGCCCTGACCAGGCATACTTGGTTTGAAACTATGAATTGGACATTTAAATTGAACCCTGAAGTGTGCCAGAAAAGGGAATAGAATCCTGGAGTATTGAATTCAACCCCCGCACTGTTCTAGCCCATATGTAACATTTCCTCTCCTCACCTGAAGGGGGCAGAGAGATATTAATATAGAGTAGGTCCTGGGTATTAGAGGCAGAGCAAGGAGCCTGGGTCGTGAAGTGTCCTTTCTCAGTTCAACACCCTTCTCACACTGTAATTTGTACCTTGCCTTGCAAACAGTACTTTTAAAAAAATAGATATCTATAAAATGTGTGTGTGTGTATAATATTTTTATAGTATCTTTGTCTTTTTACCAAGTCCTGGAATCTGCACAGAGCATACAGCAATTGGTATCTTTTGTTCCATAAAGATTCTGACAAGCCATCCCATGATGCCAGAGCCACTCTGTTAAGCGCAGTCCCAATGGGCCTGTGCCTTTTCCACCTTTTATACCATTTATAATCTTCAAAATAAAATAATATATAGAAGGGGGAGGAGGGAGACTGGTGGAGAAGGATGAAAAGGAGGAAGACAGGGAAGGGAGAGCAAGAGAGAGGGAAGACTATCATCTCACTATGTATTCCCAGAGTCTGAGGCTCTACCGGCACATCTGTGCACACAGCATTCTAATCACATGCTGTTATTTAATGATTCCAAACCAAAATTTCAGACTTACTGAATCTGAAGAACAAAAGGCATTTTGCAGAGGGCAAAGGGGCATTGCCTAAAAATGCTGAAGCAGCAGGAACAAAAAATTGAACAAAGTATATTCACAAAAGCAAGGGAAGAAAAGACAATCTTCCATTTTTCAGCACCACAATCAACCAAAAAGGGCACAAAAGATTTCAGCAATATATTGCGGGCTTTTCCAAAGGTCCTGAACCAGCATGGAGAATAAGTTATCTGCTCACTTTGCTATTTATACTCTCAATATAAGTAGCAGCGGGCCTGGTTGCATTTTCATTCATGCTTCTGTAATCCGGAATAAATCAGGAAGCCAATGCAGTTACAGTGGTGTAAAAATCATTAAAAGGGAGGTCAGTACCAGCTCCTATAAGTAACATCAATGCCACACCCAGGGTGGTACTATGCCACAATATAACATCCTGCATAGACTTGCTCTCCCATCACAATCATATTCCAACCATAGCACCTACATGCCCCCCATAGGAGATGAAGGCCCCTTTGTGCTAGGTACTGCACATACACATTTAGAGATAATCCCTGCTCTGAACAAATTACTATCCATTTGGATAAGGCAGATAAAGGAAGCCCTTTCCCAGTGTATGCACACACTCACTCACTATAGTCATATCATGTAAATGTCAGTTTGTATATTTCTTTCATACAAACTGCATCTCCAAGCACACTGAAGAGGTAAATGATAAACAGCAGCAGAGACATTAAGTATAGCCAAGGGAGGAAAAGATACCTTTCAACGGAGATTTGAAAAGAGGGACAGCTGATAAGGCGGTTGAGAAGTGGGTTCTGTATGCCAGAAGCTGCAGAGGAGAATGCTCTCAAATCAGCAGTATTGAGACTATATGCAGAGAAAGTGAGTAAAAGGGCACAGGGAGCAATTGACATTGGACAAAAAAATTGTGTATAGGTGCACTTGTGCAAGTCTAGAAGTCACTGGAGTTACTTCAAATTGGAATCAGTGGAGGCCCCATTGTAACCAAAAACAATCTGGATCATTGTCCATAGAGGATGACTATTGTTTAAAACCACCAACCAAAAGCTACCACTCCCCAGGAGGTCGAGGCTTACTTGAGCCAGTTCCACAGTATAATGGACTTCACTAAACTATTCACATCAGGTCATTAATATTACTGGGTTTTATGTCTTTTTGTTCAGGAAAGAGCTAAATATAGCTTGTAGAAGTGTCTCTCGACTTTCAGAAAGCAGGGTTCAATGCATACTGCTAGCACCCCAGTAACAGGACAGTCAAGACTTGCTAGAGGGAAAGATCATAGGCAATATATTGAAAAGTCTGGGAAGATTCACTAAGCCAGTGGACTCAATGATGCAGTTGATTAGGAAGGAGGCTCTGGCAGCTATGCATGAGTTCACATCTCTGGCTGAACAATACTGCACTGTCTGTAGCTGGCTGCTGGGACCGTTCAATAAATCACCCTAATAGCAATTAAACACAGAGCCAACAACGTCTGTTTGGAGATTTTTTTTTACAAATGCTTTATATTTATAAAAATGATCTCTGCTTTTGTTCAATATCTGTAGTACTTCATGTATTGAGTAATGAGAGTTGGGGCAAAATTTGGCAGTTTCTCTTTGCAAGGGTTTGAGCAAAAAATGTCCCTGTTTTGATCCATCTACTTTAAAAACTCAGGGGGTATCAAGTCCCCGCTCCCACAAGATTCACTTCAAACTAGTGCTTTACTGGATTTCAGATCCAAACCACTTGAAGCTTCCAATTTCACACTGTTACGATGCAAAGACATGCATCAAAGCTTTCATTTCCACTCAAAATCTTGCCCATTTGAATCAAAAAGTTTGTGAACCTCAGCAAACTTTATTTCAATGAACTTGGCTGAATTCATAACAAAAGGCATCAAAAATCAGGAAACACTTCATGCGTTTGAGTCATGCTTGAACTATAGACGATCAGGTAAACAGAATAAAAATGTTTCATTTTAACTTCTGGAGGTTGTCTTAACAAAAGCATTAGCACAAAATTGTCCTCTCCCACACCATGCTTCATAGTGCACATTAGAGAGGGAAGGTACATATTTCAACTGGTCATTTGCAGGTTCATTTTGTTGTCCGTGTCCTGGAACTGCAGGAAGTGCTTATGCAAGTCAGGAGTCCAGCCATGCATGCAATTTTCTAAAACTGTAGACCCAAATAAGGCCAAAAGTGTTCCCTCTTTAATATGATGGGGTCAACCTGGCAAGACTACAGATCCCAGTATACAAAATCCCAGTCTGTAGTCTTCAGGGCTGCACTTACATATCGGTTATGAGGGCAGGTTCCCATAGTGATGAGTGGAACCTATAATAGAATGCTAGTATTGTATTCTAATCTGCAGTCACTAGGTAGAGCATGTGTAATATGCCTTACTGGAGCTGGTAACAGCCATTCCTGGCAGTGCATGCAAGTATCTCAGAGCACATCTTTTGTATCTCTCACCACGATGGAAGCTCTGTAGCCAACCCATAACTGCTACAGAAGCCTAACCCAAGAAAGTGAGTTAGGTGTCAGGAATGACATAACTTTGTACTATACGAGGGGCGCAAGAATGCAAACTAAGAAGACATTGCTAACAGTCAAGTATTAGCATGTTTAATAAAGGTCTCATCTCTGCAGTCCTCCTTACTTGCCACATCATTTAACATGAGTTCCATTTCTGAAAATTAGAACTCTCTCACAAACTCCATCAAAGTTGCTAATAGGAGAAACTTAAGCACCCTTTAAATGAAAACAAAGAGACAGACAAACAATGTGACAGCCATTGATTGTATGGGTTGGGAAAAAAAAAACAATTCCACAGAGTGGCTGTATCAACTGATACAATGGCTCCATTGCACAAACTGAACTGGCCGGGGCTGGAAAGAATCCTACCTTTATATTCCCACTGGCATTTCTCATGCAAATCAGCTTTGACACCAGCCCCTCACCTCTCTCCAAACTGGTTTCAGCCAGTCACAAAGAAACTGGCAGCAGTCTATTCAGAACATGCTCCCCAGCACCTGTGTGCACTTAATGCTGAACTGAGATGCCTACTGCTGCAGCGTTGTACCTTCATGTTTAAGATTCTTCCTCTTTTACCCCACTGTTAAGTCTTTGTTTCACCTACCAGACTGGCACCAAAACACTGAAAGTCTATGCCAAGCCTAATCTTCTGACAAACTGATGTTTTAAAAAATGTAAACACCATCTTGTCTGCTTGCTCAGACAGCCTTCTTTAATTGTCCAAGAGCATGAAAGACAGTATCAGTCTCTATTATTACCTGGGCAGCTGGTTATTGGAAAACCTGTTGTAATATCACTGACACTATTTAACTCCAATGTTCCCAATCGAAAAGGGGTTTATAGAAATGAAAGGAATAAGCCTGTTTTAAAAAAAATGTTCTATGTAGCTGTTTTCACTGAAGACATGAAAGGTTGGAAGGTCCTATACTCCTAAGGGGCTTGTCTACTTGGGAAAGTTATACCACTATAAAGGTAAGGTGAGAATATAAACTACTGCAGTATATGGTATATACTCTTATCCCAGTCTAAAAGAGTAGGATTTTTTTCTGTTTTGTCCCTTTGGAAGGAGGTCAAGCTAAGCCAAAAGAGCCACTCTTATTCTGGAATAAGAGCATCTACTGGTATCGGTGGAGTGGTTTTCTAGACCAATATAACTGATAAATTTTCCAGTATAAACACACCCTAATATAGCACATAGGTTTGGACCCTGATTAGTCACTAGCCTGCAGCTAATTCAAGTTCCTTTTTTTCCACTTTCGAGGATTTCTATGATCCCTCTCTACATCCTTTCATCTTTCCAGGTTACCACTGTTTATTACTCAGTACCTGGATTGTACCCCTATCAGTATACAGGGGGAAACAGAGTTGGGGCCAGAAATGTCCAACTTACCCCTTGCCCTGAGCTTTAGCCGACACTGGCTTTGTAAGCAGCTGCGTGCAAAGCAAACAGTTGGGTTGGAGGAGGTGGGATTGTCAAGCCAACCTAATAGCCTAAAAGCAGTGGCCCAAGGGAAGAATCAGGCAGTTTTAAACTGAAAGGGGATCCTTGCTATACTTGGATCCCCTTTCAACAGAATGTTTTGTGGCTCCCTGGCCACTGTCCCTTCTCACTTGCTATTATAAGAACGAAAGGGAGAGCCGCAAACACTCCTCGCTGAGTTATTGCAACAGAAAATGAAAGCTGAAAAGAGCAGTAGTGCAAGTGCCCTTCCTCAACCCTGCCCCTTTCGCTTGGAATGGAAGGAAATAGGCTGCAATCCAGTCATTGGCGATTTGATGGGTAATTTAAACAGAGACTCATAGGACTGGAAGGGACCTCAAGAGGCCTTGTAGTCCAGTTCTCTGCACTCAAGGCAGGATTAAGCATTATCTAGACCATCCCTGACAGGTGTTTGTGTAACCTGCTGTTAAAAATCTCTAGTGATGGAGATTCCACAACCTTCCTAGGAAATTTATTACAGTGCTTAACCACCCTAACAGTTAGGAAGTTTTACCTAATGTCCAACCTAAACAGTCCTTGCTTCAATTTAAGCCCATTGCTTCTTGTGTTAACCTCAGAGGTTAAGGAGAATTTTTTTGTCTCTCCTCCTTGTAACAGCCTTTTATGTTCTTGAAAACTGTTATGTCCCCTCTCAACCTTCTCTTCTCCAGACTAAACAAATCCCATTTTTATCGGTCTTCCCTTATAGGTCATATTTTCTAATCTTTTAATCATTGTATCCCAAGAACCATTCATTCCCAGGACTGCTTCCTCTCTAGCCTTATCCCACATAAGTCTTTTTTAGGGCATCTTTCAAACCTTTAAAGGACCATGCCATGTTCCTGGATGGGTTGACCACTAGGCAGCATTGCTTTTAAGGAACAGACCATGTTGTCACACAATCTATTTGTAACCACATTGAAAAGTTATTGGAGAGGCCAATTGTTGCAGTGTTTTTATTGACTAACATTTCAATAGGCACACTTTGTACACTTGAGTCTGTGCACATTTAAAATCTCTTATGCAAACAAAATTACATGCAGTGTTAGCTTTCCGAATTTTTATTCTAAAATTTTACACCACTTACTGTCTTTCTAAATGCATTTGATGTTGCTTGAGCTTTCATCAATTCCTCTCACTTGGGAGGAGGATTCCTGCCAGAGACATAATAAATAAACCTTTTGAAGATACTTCCTGCAGCATATAGTCATTTGAAAGACACTTGAAGCATGTCAAGTTTTAAGTTTGACACCATTATAAGCCAAAGTGATGTAACACATCATTAGAGCTTGTGATGTCATTTGATATTTTGTGACAATATATTGTATCATTAACAAACTGCAGAATTGTCTGTGCTTACAGCTCCTAGGTGCTATGATAATACACTTCATAGCAGTAATCATCATAACTAGAAAATTGCATGCAAGGGGTCTGTTCTTTTACCCCTGGTTGATCCAGACACAAATACTTAGACAAGTTCATTGGTCTTGAAAGAATTTGTCTTGTTCTTCACAATATTTATAGGTGTCAGACTTTAACATCCTGTAATGGCCTGGGTGGAGAAGATTTAGAAAGTACCAGTTTTTTTGTTGAAAAAAGGAACATTTTATTTCAAATGTTTTCATGGTGAATGTAGGTGGAGATTTATGTTTTTTACTGTTTGAAAGCTGGGCTACCACCCCCTCCAAGAAAACATTAGGAAATCAATTTGCAAGAGTCCTGATTTCCAGCAGGCAGCTGGTCAGCACTTTCTGAAAAAACACACCCCTTTAAGGTGTGCCAAGTGGGCACCCAAAATTAGAGTGACCCAAAATCACTAATCATTTTGGAAAATTTAGGCTTAGGTTTCTTGGTGTAGCGGAAACTGACGTTTGTTGGGTTTTGTTCATGATCATTAAGATTATGTCCAAAAAAAAAAAAAAAAAAACAAGTGGGAAAAAAAGAAATTGTAGCTAAAATGACATGACTGGAAGATTTCATCTTACAATCTTCCCAGACTGGAAACAAAGAGCAGAATCTACCCTGGTTAAAATCATATAGTACACACCACCAACTTCAGAATTTGTCTTACATGCTTTATACCAGTGGCACTCAGACCTCAGTGGTTCAGGAGCCAAATTAGCAATCAACATTACCCAAAAGAGCCACAGTACTGCGAATTCATTCATGTACATTCATTTAATACTAGCGAAAATACCCGACGTTGCTCGGGTCCGTCGGAGGTGGGGAGGGGGCAGAGAGCTGAGTGAGTGCGGGGTCCATTGGAGGGGGGAGGGGGCAGAGAGCAAACCTGACACCCCCACCTCACCCCCCCAACCCAAACCCAACACCCTGTCACCCCCTACCAACCCCAACACCCCCTGACTGACACCCACACCTCACCCCCAGTAGACCAAACCTGACACACCCACCTCACTTTCCCCCCGAACCAAACCCGACACCCCTACCTACCACCACAAACAAACCCGACACCCACAACTCACTTACCCCTCGACCAACCCCGACCCCCCTCCTAGCCCCCCAACCAAACCCAACACCCCCACCTTACCCCCCCCACCAAACCCAACACCCCCTGACCAACCCCAACACCCACCCCTCACCCCTCACCCACCCCGACACCTTCCCACCCCCCCAGACCAAACCCAACACCCCCGGCTCACTTACCCCCCGACCAAACCTGACACCCCCACCTCACCCCCCGACCAAACCCGACACCCCCACCTCACTTACCCTCCGACCAAACCCAAATCGGGTACGTCGGAGGTGGGGAGGGGGCAGAGAGCTGAGCGAGTGCAGGGTCCGTTGGAGGGGAGAGGGGGCAGAGAGCTGAGTGAGTGCGGGGTCCGTTGGAGGGGGCAGAGAGCTGAGCGAGTACAGGGTCTGTTGGAGGGGGGTATTATGACATCATAACTATGTCACAGAGAACAGCAGCTGCCCAGTTGATGTGAATGGGCTTTAAAGAATTTCACCCCGGGGGGCGTCAGAGGTGAGATTTGAAAAATTTTCGACTCTTACCCTGATTAGGACCCTAAGGCCTCTAACTGTACCAAATTTCAAGTCTCTAGCTCAAACGGTGTGGAAGGAGTAAGTGAATGTACATACACGCATACACCATTTGGCTTTTATATATATAGATATAATTCTCACAGCAAAATCATGGAATCATAGAACTGGAAGGGACCTCGAGAGGTCATCTAATTCAGTCCCCTGCACTTGTGGCAAGACCAATTATTGACTATTCCTGACAGGTATTTGTCTAAAAATCTCCAATCATGGAGATTCCACAACCTCCCTAGACAATTTATTTCAGTACTTAACCACCATGACAGGAATTTTTTCCTAATGTCCAACCTAAACCTCCATTGCTGCAGTTTAAGCCCATTGCTTCTTGTCCTCTCCTCAGAGGTTAACAAAAACAATTTTTCTTCCTCTTTCTTGTAACAACCTTTTAATACTTGAAAACTGTTATCGTGTCCCCTCTCAGTCGTCTCTTCTCCAGACTCAACAAACCCAATTTTTTCAATCTTCCCTCACTGGTCATATTTTCTAGACCTTTGATCATTTTAGTTGCTTTCTTCTGGAGACTCTCCAATTTGTCCACATCCTTGCTGAAATGTGGTACCCAGAACTGGACACAATACTCCACTTGAGGCCTAATCAGCATGGAGTAGTTTAGTAGCCATTCTGCTGCCTAGTGCTGGCTTTGTCCTTAAATCAGGGTTACAGATTAGACAGTCTGCAGTTAATGGAGGCTAATACAATTCTATATACTGTGTCTGATCTTGGCTATGTTTTTGAAGGGAAATACTTCTTTTCCTTTTATATTGGAAGCAGGACTTTCCCTGCCAACATTTGTTACACACATACTCACACTCAAAAGCAAGCTTTCTAATCTGCTTTTCTGTATTTGACAGATCACGAACTACTGTGTTTGAAGGTCTCCAGTAAAGGAACTGAAATCTCAGCAGGGAGGAACTTAATGGTAGAGAGCTAAAAGGAAAAAATGCAAATCTGTTTGATTGGGAATTTGGCAGGGCAGCCCCATGGCTGCTGAAGCATAGCTGAGAGGGATCATGCCTTTCAATGTTGAGTCGACAGGAGTCCCTGTGTGCAGTATTACGCAACAGACCTTAAGGTCACACTCTACACAATAGAGAGAAAAAGTGTTTCCCCTGCTGAAAAGGAAATAGAAGGTATGCTGGTTCCACCCTGGGTCCCAATACATCCAGTTTCCAGAGTCATTTTTAAATGTATGGGCATAAGTTTGTGTTGCAAAATGAAGGTATCTAATAGGCGTTAACAGCATTTGGTAGCGCACAGTTGATTCTCCATGGACTAGATCAGGGGTGGCCAGACTTACTGACCCTCTGAGCCCATATGACAATCTTCTGAAGTTTGAGAGCTGTGGCACTGGGCTTCGGCCCCATGGGAGGTGCCTACTGGGGCTCAGGGCTTTAGTTTTTAATGAAAAGTCATTAAAGATACAAGAAAATGACTTGGACAGAGTCCCATCGAATTCCTGTCCTTTCATACCTACACCAAAGTGATAGTGTTGTGGAAACTCACTTGATGTTGAGACAATTCCCCACAAAAGGAAGGCAAAATCCTCCCCAACATTTCTGTCAATAGCCCTGAGGGGAAAATTAATTCTTCAGCTCAATTTAACCTTGTCTATAGGTCACATTCTGGGGTGCAATCCAGACCAGTGAGGGGTTGTGTCACCACTTTCCCTCTAACCTTGGGTACCTCATGGTTTTTTGCTGTCGTAACTCCCAACTTGGGTCACTCACAATCAGTCTGACAGCATGCAGGTCACACCCTGAGTGTCTATGTATAACCACAGCCTTGCTCCAGCAACTGTGACTCCCGCAGCTGGTCAGCAACACTCCAGTCCCACTCTGACTTCCACCTGCCTTGGTTATGACTTTCAGGGTGACCCCAACACACACCCAGTCCTGAATTTTCCCAAAAGATGTATATTCTGCATGGTCTAGCCCTGTCCTGGATAGTTCAGATATTAGAGGTCCAGTGCCCATGTAAGGGGTCAATTTGTAACTGTTTGCTATTTTAATTGGGGTCAAACTCTTTGGATAACTCCATCAATGGATTGATTTTTATTAAAAAGTAAAATAAGTTTATATAACTACATAGAGACAGATTTTAAATGAGTACAAGTATAAGGCATTAAAGTCACAAACTTATGCGCATACATTTTAAAATGACTCTGGAAACTGGATGTATTGGCACCCAGGGTGGAACCAGCATACCTTCTATTTCCTTTTCAGCAGGGGCAACACTTTTTCTCTCTATTGTGTAGAGTGTGACCTTAATGTTACAAGAGAAAAAGTCAAAATGTTTTCTAGTAGTTAAACTAGACTGGTTCCCAACATTGCTGACCAAATTTTCAGGTCAGCATTCCTCCCAAAGTCCATAGGGCTAGTTCCTCTGTCTTCTTATGTGAGAGAGAAAGAAATAGAAAAGACTGGCGTGAAAGACTGGGATGATTTTGCCCCTCACTTTTGTACCCCAGTTCCCCTTGGAAGGGGGTTCTCCTGAGGATTACCCCACAAAGCAAAGTTTATTCAAAGAAGGTGATTAAGAGTCTGGGGGAGAAAATGTCTCCATGCTCTCACTTTTCCCCTGTGTATGCTGAAATGCAGATTTGCCTGGTGTCCCCTTATTCTCTCAAGGACCTTGTTTACTACTTATAAGTAAATTGAGGTAAACACACACTCCTGTCTTTAAGATAGACTTGCTTAACCACTCCTGCCTTATCAGGTCTATGGAGGTTTATTTAACAGGAGCTACCACCATGATAGAGAGAGAATTCATAACTTTACATACAATGGTGCTCTGTCCATTTCACCATACTATTGAGCAGCAAATTATTAGTATTCAAATGATACCTCCTGTGGCAGGGTGCTGGCCAGGAGTGCCTGGGCCAGCCCTGCCGGCCCTTTAAGAGGGAGCAGAAGCCTGCAAACCTCCCTTGCAGAAAGGCTAATCAGCCACCAGGGCTGCAGGGCAATTAGCCTGCAGGGGTTGCACCTGACGGCAGCCTCCTCAGTGGGATAAAAGGCCTGCCAGGAAGCAAGCCCAGTGTGGTGGGGATGGTATAGAGTGAGGTGGTGGGTTGAGCTATTCAGAGCTGTGTGCTTGGAACTGTAGAGTTGTATGCAGAACTGAACTATATAGAGTTGAAGACTGGATTATATAAAGCTGTATATATTGGTGGCGGGTCCTACACTGTGATTAAAGAGCACTGTTTGAAGCAAAGAAGGGTTTCCTGCCTGTGTTCCTGAGAGGGGTGAGAGAGCGGTCTGTCACACTCCCTAGGCCAAAGCATACAAAGATTACTACAGTAGCATATGGTGTGAGTCAGGGTGCATCCTGTCACACCGTATGAGTAAGAATCACCTCACCATCAACCACACCAATGAGATATCAAGAGCCATATTCTGCTTTCATATACAACAGGGTTAACTGAGAGCAACTCCCACTGCCGTTAGGGGAGTTACTTACACTGATATAACAGAGTAGAGTCTGGATCTCAGTCCTCACTCAAGGATAACTCCTATGTGCAGTGGCTGAGGATCCAGTCCAGAGTCTGGGGAACTGTGGAATATGGAAAGGACTTCATCTTCCCTAGCCTCCCCATGCCCAGCTCCTTCTAACTTCCAGCAAATTGCCACATACTCTTCTGGGGTTTAAGGATCCACACATACTTCTTAGTAGCTCTACCACACCTAGCCACCCTCTATGCACTCCCTGACTACCTTCCTCACTCATGACAGAGGAACTTGGATTTAGTACTTATTGGACTCCGTCTGTGAGAGCTGCTGCCTAGATAGAGGCTCAAACAGAAGAGGAGAATGATGGCAAACAAAGGAGTCTGACCAGCAACCACAGCTGGAGTTTAGTTTATTTCTTCTGTTTTCTTTCCTTTTCAGTGATTCCTTTTTTTAAAAAAATCCAAAAATGCCTGTCAGTTTGTTGGTGGTAAGTGGTTTTCATGAAGGAGAGTTGCTCTAATTAAACAGGAAAACAAATCTGATGCTCGTATTTGTGATCTCCCCAACTGTGTGAATATAGGAAGGGGTGTGGGAAGGGGAGGCTGGTTCTGATCTCACACACCAGTGGAAGTCAGAGAGAACTTCTCTGGAATCAGTGGAGTTGCACTGACATAAAACTGATAAGTGAAAGGAAAAATCCAACCTTTAGGGTCTTGCTATCAAAACAAGATGCACTGGGAGTAAACTAAAGCCTCTTATTAAAAACATTGTGTATTATCATGATATATATGAATCTTTTCAGAGTTTCCCACTTCTTTAGCCCTCTCCCCATCTAAGCCTGCCCCACTTCTGTGAACAGGCTGTGGTTTCCCCACACACTCAGCTTTCTGTACCCTTCTAGTGGGTTTGGTGTGGGGGCAGAACAATTTTCTTCTTCCTTCTGGTAGATCTTATCTTCAGGGAAATGGCTTGACAGCCCCTGCTCCTTGCAGCATCAACACTCCTCTTCAGTAGGCATTTGGAAGATTCTTCTTTCCGGCTGCCTTCCTTCCACTGGTTCCACTTCCTAAGGGCTAGCCTGCTCCTCACACAAGTAAAGAGTGGCTCTCCATAGAGTACCTAATCCAAACTGAGCTGTGGTGGGATCAAGTGACCAATCCACTGGTTCCTCTGATCTAATTGTTTTCCATCTTTAATTGCACTTTGGTGCTGTCAGAGCACACCCAGGGACAGTAAATCCCAGATCACATGACTGCCTTCCCCTCTGTCTAGGTGTACTGCTAATCCCTCATGGAAGTGAAATCCAGGGAAGCAGAGAGATTTTGTAGGGATTTTAGAAGAGTCCATGTGACTTAGTTGTTTAAGAATTCTTTCCTGTGCAATCCTTTTCGCTCACTGCATGGCTTATGCTACTGTAAGTGAACTGCCAGAAAAAAACCAAAGAGAAAGTCTGCGCCCATCAGGCTGCTAAGAAACCCCTGAGGCTGGTCAAGAAAAGCTAGAAGGAATCGGATGAGAGAGCTGTGCTTTCATCTAGTAGATTTTCCCCCTTCCCCCACCCCCTGCGAATTTTGCTTCTCATTTATTGTCATTCTGTTAGACCAATCAAGGACTTCCACAATATATTACAGCAACTCTGTCTTGGATAGAATCAATTGTCTTTGACCCTAATTTTGCAATCTACAATATTTGTGCTGTTCGGTCATAACTTGGCCATTTAGCTGGGTTGTTTTTTTAAATTCTATTTTCCTCCTGGATCCCCCTCCAGAGGAGTCGGATATTGGGCATTTTGGAGAGTGTGGGAGTACTAGATTGTCTTCCACTGTGCCCCACCCCCTTTCCTTCAGGTACACTCATGTCAGCCCTGCATAAATTTTGGGCAGGATATTGAGAAATGAGAGGTAGTAATAAAAGTGAGCAGGGATCTTGAAGGGATTTTCTTATCAGGAAAGAGTAAAAGAGCCAAATGACTCAGACATAACTAAGGTGGGCCAGGACATGAGAACAGTCTTCAAAATTTTCAATGGTACAAACATCTGGGAATTGGAGATTGGGGGAAGAAATTATTCAGGGGGACACAAAGTCACAAGTTCGGAATAAGAACCAGCCTACATTTCCCTTAATTTCTTCCTATCAGGAAAACTCACAAGGTCTGTTAGGTTGTGGAAATGTCAAGGGAAGCAGTAGCAACCATGCTGCTCAGAACGTTTCAAACTCAAGGCATAGCCACCTTGAAAATCTACTGTAGAAATAATCCTACACTGCATGGAGATAGACAGGATGGTTTAGTAAGAAGTCAGCTCCGGCCACTGGCCTCAGTGACTGTTCTTAAAGAAAACTGAAATACTTTTTAAAACAAGGAATATAAAAAAGAAAGAATATAGAGGATTCCAAATTGTTTAGACAATCTGCTTTGGAGTTCCAAATCAAGACATGGCTTTTGAGTATCCATTCTTTCTCAGTGGGCTGGTGTCCACATGACAAAAAAGGGAAAACCATTCCATCACAACTGGCCCTGAGTGGTTGTCTCAGCAACAGCGCCAAAGGTTGGATAGGCTCCGGAGACCGAATGCCCCCTGTCAGGCTGTCCCTCCAATATAGATGGGGAGGGATATTGGTCAGGCAGCAAGGAAGCAGCATACACTGCCTCAGCCCTTGTTGTATTTGTTTTCCAGGGCTGTCAGTGCCTTTCACACGCTTCAAACTCATTCAGTTTTAGCTTTGGAAGGATTAAAGAAAAATAAATTTTCAAAAGAGTTAAAAGCTAGTTGCTGCTGTAGTCAATGACACCTTATATAGCTATTAGCCCGTATGGGAAGTGTGGAAGGGTTGGCTTCCAGGGTGCCCCCTTGCAGTCCAACGTGGCACTGCTCACCTTTCTTTGGGGTCTCCAATGGCTGGTTGGTCCCTCTAGCAGGGTCTGCTATGGCCTTAGTCCTCTCAATAAGACACTCTCCAGGTTCACCACTTCCGGGGTATCGAAGTCCCAAAACAAGGAACTTAAATAAGGGTCATCTGGAGAGTCTTCAACAAGACCCCCCCCATCCTTGTCTTCCGGGTCCATCTTCAGACAGTCACCATCCTCGGGGAGGCTCACCTTGCCAGCAAGCTGCATCAGATTCTTGGCTGCACCCAGGCTTCTCTTGCACTCCCCTCTTCACATGAGACCTACTGCGGGTATAGTGGTAGGGGTTGTCCGGGCCCACATTAACCCCCTCCTGACCAGTCTGGGGCTTGCAAGCCCCTTCACAGGAAGTGAAAGTACAACACTACCCATTCAGATTTGGTCCTAGACCAGATCCACTAGACTCAGTGTGAAACCTGCATAGACTCTTCTTTGGCTGTTTCAAGGTTCTAGCCAGACAGCTGGATGGAATATCCCCAGGACTGGAAGCATGGCTGCCAGTGCAAAGGTTCCTGTGATGTGCATAAATGGGTAGAAACAGGGTGGTCCTTTGTAATGTTGGGAGGGCTAGATGGGCAGAAACTCCAAAACCAGAGAAGAGCACTAGAGCATGCTGGCAAGTAACCATAAATATGTCTCTGTTATTCAAGTAGTAACTTTTTGCATGTGATGTCTTAGGCAACTGACTGCTTAGCCTATGCATAAGACAGCTTGTGTGTGTATGGTGGGACACTACTGACCCTGGGCATCTCAAGTTTCATTCAAATAAAAGGGGTAATTTCTCTTGACAGGTTGCTTTGGAAAATAGTATTGTAGCCTGCATGGCAGTCTGATTGCAGGGACATGCTCCAATCAGAACCACATTTTGCATCCTACTGATGTTCTGCCCATTAGAGTTTAGACTTGAGTTATTTTGAGTTTGAATGCCCTTTCTTAAAAGGGACATGAGCTCAAAGTGTCATTGATAGTTGACAGACTGGCAGAGAGCTGGGTCCAGTTCATATGTTCATATTTCAAATGTGTGTGGCAGCAAAACAATCACTCGTCCTTTCTTCTTTCTAGCTGCTTGGAAAAAAAACAAAACCCTTGGCTACTGCAAGCTTTTCCTTTTTCATGTTTCCCCTTTAATTGGATTGTTGGTTCTTGGAATTGGATGAGGGGAGCTGCTAATAACCTAATTTAGACTACTACAGATATCATGCTGTATTATTGTAAAAGCCCCAAGACATTGCTAGGGTTCTATTGCACACTGAACCATTGCTGTAGCATATTTTAGATCTTTTCAATATCTAGCTGTCCTAGGTTTTTCTATAGTCTCCATCACCATAGTATTCAAGGGAAACTACATGTCCCACAAGAAAGGGTCCATCTGTATAAAGCTGAAGTAGTAGGACAAAGTGGGGGAAACTGCAAACATTTCTGCATTTTCCCCTTTTCCAACAGCATTTAAGAAAAAGCATTTTACATCTTCAAAAGCATTAGCAAATATTAAGCCTCCATCCCCACCCATGTAGCCATTTATGATCCAAGTCCTGGAAACATATGAATTTCTTGCATTACTCATAAGTTGATCCCCACTGAAGTCAATAGGTTTTGCAAGCTGGAGGCCTCAAGATCATCATCATTAGAGCGGAGTGAACCACTCTTGTCACAATTTATCTGATGAATATAGCTACTTTTTCTTGTTTGTCTATAAACAGCTTATTATTACCTCAAATAATGTTTGGATGTTTGAAATCATTTGCAGACTATATCTAACAGGTATATTTTATGTCCTGATGCAGCAAAGGATTATACACATGCTTAACTTCATTCACTAGTAGACTTCAGTGGTAGTTGTGGCTTCTTTGAGAATATTTGGGATTCAAAATTTTACCTGTGTTGATTAGGTTTGAGCAGACATGTACTTTACAGGGCATTGTTTAAAAAGAACCACCACCAAACCACTTAGGCCTGGACTACACTGTGGCTGGGGGGGGTGGGGGGCGGGGGATGGCGCGGGTTCGAACTAAGACATGCAACTTCAGCTATGCTATTCACGTAGCTGAAGTTGAAGTATTTTAGTTCGACTTACCTGGCCTGGAGTTCGACTTACTTCTGGAGCTGGAGTTCCGGAGTTGACGGGGAGTCCATTTGAGGATCAATTTATCATGTCTAGATGAGACGCGATAAATTGATTCCCGATATATCGAACACTACCCACCAATCTGGCGGATAGTATAGACATACCCTTAGAATCAGAAAAATATTTGCACCTGAAAATTCAAAGCTTGGTTCCAGGAAATATTCTCAGATTTACTCAAAAAGCACTGTTTCTGTTTCTCACTAGACTGGAACGAAGGATACAACTTGCTTGGTATGGGAAATATAGTCCAGTTGAGTAACAGGACTCATGAATGCCCTGGAACTACAATTGCCATGAGGCACTATGGTTGCTCAACTTGATGCAGAAGTTAACATCATCCCAAAGCAGATGAACAAAACCTAACCCACAATTAAAATGTTTAATTTCAGATTGACAAAACAAAACATGTTGATTCAGAAATGTTTCATTTTGACTTTTCCAAACGCATATCTTTCTGACAATTTTTTTAATTTCAATTTTTGGTCTCAATTTGGTACAGAAACAGATGTAAAAATATCAACAATTCCTATGGAATTTCATTGAGGGCTTGACTGAATTCACCTTAGTCTTCATAAAAAAAAATCAGCTGTTTTTATGGTAGTTCATCTCCACAATCTTTAGTACAACTACAGTAGACACATCAAGAGTCCCAGCTCAATAAAAACAACACCACAACATTAACAACATCACTTCCTAACAGTACTCCCAAACGCTGCAGTAACAGGAGTAATAGTCTAAAACTCTATAGGAGTACTACTGTAG
Source organism: Sternotherus odoratus (assembly GCA_032164245.1). NCBI lineage: Eukaryota > Metazoa > Chordata > Testudines > Kinosternidae > Sternotherus > Sternotherus odoratus. Next base: position 123,890,661 of record JAVMKO010000003.1, read on the forward strand.
ACTAATGCTTAGAGCTGTCAGTGCAACATGCTGTAACGATCATATTTGTTTTAGAAGGGTAAAGGGTAAAGCATGGATCATTACACAGGAGGTACAGTACTTATTAAAATCTCATAATCTTTTGCAGAACTGGTTTGTATTGTTTTAAAATTCACTTTGAGCCTGAAAAGTGATGGAGTTCATTGGCTGGTGGGATTGTAAATTTAAGCAGTGGATTGTGTTTTTAGCTTTCTTTAACTTTTTTTTTTTTTTTTTTTGATAAGCAAGTCTGCTTAGATCAGCAACTTCTAGATACTTTAGGGTATTACAAGATGTGCTTTTTTCTTATCCGTCATGCAGTGTGGGGTCAGATCCTCAGTTGTTGCAAATCAGCACAGCTTCATTGATCCCACTGCTGCTACCCTGATCTACACCAGCTGGCCCTTTATGTGTATAAACTGGCTGCCCCTTAGCCCTGTATAATTCATATCTGAAACAAAGGCTGACATTAACAGAATTTACAATAAGCTTGGTAAAGATGAGGAGCAGTCATATCAATTTGTCCCAGTGCTGACACAGCTTCCCAGTGTAAAACTCATTCATGTAGGGGCCAGTACAATGCAGCCATAAAATGATTATGACATGCTCTGGCTTTGAGTTACTCCTTTAGCTATCAGGCTCAAAAGCAGCAGAGTAAATTGGGGGAATCTCATACATGAAGATTTAGGCAGGCTTTGGTCAAAGTCTTCAATTTCCAAATTTATTTGATTATGGAGTTTCAAAGCAGTTCAGACAGAGCAGAAATTGACCCAGAATCAGGGTTCAAAACACTTCCTTTAATTCTTTGATGTGATCATTTTAAATATGCACCCCTCTGCAGACCTCAATTTGGGCCCAATCCAAAGCTCAGTGGTGCTGCCAAATCCAACAGTTTTTCTGTTCTTCCCTCTTCTAAAGATTCCTAGATTCCCCCCCCACACACACACTTTTCTAGTTATGTCAAATCCCCCTGTAAGCGAGCGGACACTCACCCCGGCGGCGCCTCCTGCTGGTCGTCTGGGGAATCAGCTCTTCAGCCTCCGGAGCGCCCTCTGCTGGCCGATGTCCCGCTTCTACTCTGGCCCTGTATCCCTCCCGGACCCCGGTGCCCTCTAGCAGTACCCCTCTGGTCTTAGGGTCTCCCCTCCCTGGGGAACCCTGCCCCATGTCCCTGCTGGACCCCGGTGCCCTCTTTGGGGTGCTGCACCCCTGCAGTACCCCACTGGTCTTAGGGTCTCCCCTCCCTGGGGAACCCTGCCCCATGTCCCTGCTGGACCCCGGTGCCCTCTTTGGGGTGCTGCACCCCTGCAGTACCCCACTGGTCTTAGGGTCTCCCCTCCCTGGGGAACCCTCCACCCACTATCCCCACCTTTCCTCAGACTTGGCCACTGACAGTCACCACTTGCCTCCGCTCACTGAGGCAGACTGCAGTATCATGACCTCTCATCACCAGCAAGGGGGGTTGGCCTGCTGCTCCTAATGCTAGCTCTGGGCTGCCCCCTGCAACCCCAGTACCCCTGGGTCAGGCCTTCTGTCAGGCCTTGCAGCCTGGGGCTCTCAGGCTAGAGCTCTGCCCCAGCTCTGCTCCAGTCCAGGTACCTTGCTTAAGGCTCCCCGCAGCTAGGCCTGTCTTCCTCTGGATACAGAGGAGACTGACTTCCTTAGGCCCCTGCCTCTCAGCCTTTATACAGGCCTGAGAGTTTGGGGCGTGGCCACCCAGCTGAGCCTGCTTCCCAATCAGGCCTGGGAGTTGGCAGGCTCCCAGCCACAACCCCTTCCCTGGGCTATTCCAGCCCTTTCAGGCAGGGAGCAGGTGGTCACCCCGCTACACCCCCGCATCATGAGTTGGATCCCATTGTGTTTTTTCCAATTTTTCTTTCATATCTTTCCGGTGTCAGGGTTGTCTTCTGCCGCCAGATATCACATTGCTACCACTTTCTGGTTTCTTGCACTCTCACTTTCTCACTAGTGTGAGCTCTGGGTTTAACTGTTTTGACAACATTTGGTTTTGGTAACCTTTTGGATTGGCTTTGCAGTGGTATTAACAGCTACACATTGTGTAGGGCAAGCAAGGCCAATCAGAGGGGCGTGAAGAAAGGCCCTTTGGCCTGGGTCTCAAGCTCAAAGGGGGCCTCAAATTTAGACACTTGCTAAATTTTTGGCATTTGATAAGTTTCACAACTTTTTATCTGCATCCCTCTCGGATCAAAATGTGACACACACTCTCATCTTAGAGCTGCAATTCTAAGCAAATAAGAGATGCAACTTGGTAAAAGACAGTTTTTTTGTTAACTGATACAGATTTTGTCATATTAACAGGGTAAAAATATTCATAAATATTAATAAAAATATATCGGTTCTCATGGCACAAGATTAGATTGTGATGAACGTGTCCTCTCAGATCAGCTGATTATATAAACAAACCACTCCTAGTGGCTGGTGCTGGATCAAGTGTCTTTATAGTTTTACATCTAGTTGATTGAGGAATTATTTATGTTCGAGAATTCCTCACTATCATCTTCATATGGTAGCTAAAAGAGGTGATTGGTTGAGCCCTAGCTTGGCCATCACCATAGGCTTTGTCATCTATAGGACCAGGTACCCGGTGAAACTTTGTGGAGACAATCTTGTACAGTGAGTTTCATGAGGACACACTTGAAATTTTTGGACATTATCCCTCTGTCTGTATCTATGTCATATATATATCATCCCTTTGTCTTCAGCTCAGCATGTTATATTATACCTTGTGTGCGTGAGTTTTGATTCAGTGATAAGGATAATAACCGGACTGTTTTCATTTTGTGTTTTTAATTAATATTCCTTTGTTTTAAGTCTTTCCCACATTTGTGCACTTGTCTACAGTAGGAAATTTCAAGTGCAGATAAGCTATTTATTTACAGCAGAATATTTCAAGTGTTGATAGGCTACATATTGAGCAGACAGATCACTATGAAGAAGAGATTTGAAAGTGGTGTAAGCAAGAGATGGTGAAAACTACTGAGTGAAGCAGCAGCTAAGAGCTCAAAGCCAATAACTTCATTTCTCCAACCACTGGAAAACACACCTTACCCAACAAATAATGCTACAAATAATAAAAACTCTGCAACAGGTGATATTTCAATGCCAGTACCTGAATATGAGGACAGTAGTCAAGAAGGAGATGTGCCAACAGTAACAGCTGCAGCAGAAGGTCCTGTGTATGATCAAGAAACTCAACAACAACAGGAAGATGTAGATGTTACGCAGCAAGAGCAATGCATGAGTGCTACAGGTTTGACTGTGACTGACACTGGAATTATTGACAAGAGCAATGCTGCCCAAATGCAATCTTTTCTTCAAAACTAGTTATTTTGAAATTCCAAGTAACATCCCATGAGATGCAGATAATCATGCGCTCCCTCCTCGTCCGCTGACAAAAATTCTTCCAAAAGGTAAGACCAGCATAACCATTCTCTTGTGCAGGAGTATGGAAAAACAATCTCTCTACTGTGCACCCTGCTTCATTTTCAACAAAAGTGCTGCAAATGCATTAGTTCTCTCTGATCAATCAGGACAGAGCATCAAAGGTTGGAGGAAACTGAAAGACCGAATACCATCACATGAGAGTTCAACTTACACAAAGAAAACTATGTTGCATGGAAATCAGCCAGCAGGGCAGCATCAGCTGAAAGTTCAGTTGAGAATTTATTCTTGGCTGAACTCTACAGAAACTAATAACTGGAAGAAACGTCTTGAGCACATCCCGAATGTCACCCTTTTCCTTTCTGAGTGGGGATTGGCTTTCTTTAGTTCCAGTTAGTGTATTCGTGATCGTGCAAATGGAAACTTTCTAGGAATAGTTGAGCTCCTCAGCAAATATGACCCACTTTTATCAGAGCATGTTAAACGTGTTCAAGAATCGCAAGAGAGTTGAAAGTGCACGCAAGTCCATTATCTCTCCACACACATACAAAACGAGTTTATTGAGCTACGTGGGTCATTCGTACAAACAACAATTCTTGATGAGATTTGAAATGCCAAGTATTTTTCAATCATCACGGATGCTACTCCAGATTGTTCTCATAAAGAACAGACTACTATGGTTATTTGACATGTTAAGATTATAGACAGCTCAAAATTTTCAATTGAAGAAAGGTTTATTTTGTTTGATAATTTCACAAGTGGAAAAGAAATTGCTGCTTGAGTACTAGCAATTCTAGAAGGTTTTAAGTTAGATTTTCACATCCACATTGCTCAAGCCTATGACAATGGATCCACTATGGCTGGGAAGTACAAAGGTGTGCAAGCAGTTCTGCTTGAGCATAATTCAAATTGTATTTTCTCCAGCTATGGAAACAACACACTAAACCTTGTAGGTGTTGACTGTGCTGAATCATACAAGGAGGCAATTAACTTACTTTGGAACTGTTCAACAAATGTACAGTCTCTTCAGTAGCAGTCCACAAAGGTGAGAAATTCTGAAGCAATATCTTCCTGTTTCACTGCATGGGATGTCCAAAGCTAGATGGTCTGCATGGATTGATGGTGTTCAACCAGTTGCTCAGCATTTGAATTCAGTGAGAAAGGCTTTACATGAGTTTGAATCTCTCAATCTCACTGCACAGGCTCGAACTGTACTTCAGTCTATTCAGAAGCACAATGTCCAAATTTGAATGCATTCTGATGTCATCTTTGTGGATGAAGCTATTTACAATGATCCACCAAACTAATCTGGTACCTGAAGCCTGCCATGCTACACTTGATGTTGAGAGGGATAAATGTCATTTATAAGACTTTCAATGTTAACAGATTTTCAAACAGTGGGATGTGATCCTGACTGAGTCCAAATTAGTAGCACAGAATATTGGCATTTCAACTGAGTTCTCCACCAATCACATCTTACCTACTGAATCCATAGCATTATAGGGTCAATGTCTTCCTTGTCATCATGGACTCATTTCAATCAGGTCTTACATGTCAATTTGAGCCACTGTGACTAATTTGTACCCTTTTGGGTTTCTTTGGGAGTTCAACAGACTGAGTAATGAAGATCTACTTTCTGCAGCTGAACAATTTCAGCAACAGTACAACAAAGAAATCTCAAAAGAGCTCAGTGACAAGGTCATCTTCCTTAAACGAATATATTACATGAACTTTAAATTGGATTGCAAGCCAAATTAATTGCTTCAAGAAATGCTCGAACTTAGACTCTCTGGGGTGTTTCCTAATATCACATTTGCATTGTGTATTTTTGTCAGTTTGCCTGTATCAGTGGCTTCAGGTGAACACACCTCCAACGTGTTGACTCAGGTAAAGAACTATGACCATTCAACTCCGGGACAAGAGTGTTTGAATGGGCTTGCCTGCTAGTAGATCAACCGTGACATTGCATGAACGCTAGATTTTTCCTCAATAATAATAATTAGTGCACTGGCACAGAAAAAGGCTAGAAAAGCATTTGTTAAATAAAATATTCAAATTATGTCTCACTTTTCTTGGTGCCTTATTTTGTTTTCACGTGTCGTCATTTTTTATTTTTATTATGGCTAGGGGGCCTCAAAAGCTGGAGGTGGCCTGGGTCTCTCTGGATCTCTGAGAGGGCCTGAGGGCAAGAGAGTGTCAGGCCCATGGCATTGTTTAGCCTCATCCTGATTTACATGGGATCAAACACCATAAAAACCTTTCAAAACCCCAAATGCTCTTTACAAAAAAGGCAGGGGCGTGTAATGGGGGAGTCTGTAGAAGCATATAGGCTGTTTTTGCAGGAGAATCTGAGTGCTCTGGGTTCCCAGAGGTGCCAGAAGCACATGCCCCCTGCTACACTCCGTCAGGGGATGCTGCACATGTGCACATGGGCCACTCTTCATCTACACGACACACCTGCGTTGGCAGTGGGTAGGTCATGTGTAGTTACATGCCACAGTGAAAAGTTCTGGCAGGGGATGAGGGGAGAAGCAGCAGGGAAAGGCTAAAAACAGCACTGTAGATGGTGAGGCACAGCTTGGGCAAGTAGAGCACACGTAGCGTATATAGTTGTATGCTCTACTTATGGCTGGGGGCCTCACACCCTTCAGGTCTGCCTTTGCTTTGCTTGCCTAAGCTATGCCTCGCTGGCTACACTGCTATATATATCTGGGGAGGTTGGGGACATGCTATGTACCCTACATGCTGCTGAAATAAGTGTTCAGTGTAAAACTGAAGGAAAAACTCTGGTGGGGGAGGCAGCTGGGAAAGGCTCAACTTTCTCCACTCCTTTGAAAAATCTCCCCCTTAATTCTTGTTTTTATCTGGACACACAGTCTCTCCATCTTTGTAATTAATCACCAATTTATTTATAGAGCACCTTCTTACAAAGGTAACAAAGAGTCCTGTGGCACCTTAAAGACTAACTAAAGTATTGAAGCATAAGCTTTCGTGGGCTTCATCGGACGAAGTGGGTATTAGCCCACGAAAACTTATGCTTCAATACTTTAGTTAGTCTTTAACGTGCCACAGGACTCTTTGTTACCTCTGCTATTCCAGACTAACATGGCTACCTCTCTGATTCTTCTTACCAAGGAAGCTCTTGAAGTATTGGATAAGCAATTCAAGTAGAATCCTAAGAGCAGATCATTGAATCAGTCAATCATTCAGTTAGAAACCAATGCTCCATTTCAAGAGCAGAGCAGGTCAATTCAGAGTGGGTGACCTCAGTTCTGCCTTACAATCTTTCTCTCACCCCTTGAGGAAATGAAGTACGAGTGCCTCAGACACAATCCCCTGAAAGCGGAAAGAAATATAGGTAGGCGCAGGGATCAGACAAACAAAGAAGCGTGTGAGAGGGAATCCATTGCATCGATTAGGATTAGAGACTGGCTTTTCTGAACAATCCCTCATTTGCCATATGTTTATCTTTGGCAGCACAACTCCTTACAAATGATGTACTCTAGTAGTGGGGTCTTCCATTGGTGGTCCTGTTATTTCATATTCAGCTCTGATGTCTGAGACATTCTTTTCACACCACAGAGTAGTGGTTCTCTCTTTATATCGCTACACTTGCAAAAACTATATTACACTTGCAAAAACTATGTGGAAAAACCAGTACTAAGGCTGCAACATGAGCAACCAAAATGTGAGGAATGAGTCCTCTGGTGCATATGCATTGTGACAGTCTTTAGTTATACAATCACATATTTTTCTCACAAGACCCCTGCCTCATTTGGTGCCCAGGATGGACCTTCTCTGGAAATCCAAGACAGCCATGTGTCTGCCTATCTATCAAGATATGAATGTATAGGGCCCTCATCACAACAGTGTCGGAACACCTCCCAGTCAATGGATTTTTAGCCTTATAACACTGCCTATGAGGTAAGAAAGTAGAATTGCCATTCTACAAATGGGGAACTAAGACAGAGTATATGTGGTGGCTTCCTCAAGAAGTCTGGGGCTCAGCCAGGAATTGAACCCACATATTCTGACCCACAGGCCAGTGCCCCAGCCACCAGTCCATCTTTCCTCCCGCTGCAATATGAGTTTACAGTTGCTTTGTAGTCAGAATAGTTAAGCACTTTATAAGACAAATATAAGCCATACCCTCACCCCCAAAGAGTTTACATTTACTTTTAAACAAGACATTATCTGAGGTTAAAAACAATAGGAGTGGATGGGGTGAGGAAGGAGAAGGGTTAGAGCAACCGGGTCTTACAGCTATTCACTTTCAGTATGTGTACATAGGGCCCAATCCTGCAAGGTGCTGAGAAGTACTGATTGTCCTCAAAAGTGAAAGAGAGTCCTGTGGCACCTTATAGACTAACAGACGTACTGGAGCATAAGCTTTCGTGTGTGAATACCCACTTTGTCAGATGCATCTTTTTCGCTTTTGCAGATCCAGACTAACACGGCTACCCCTCTGATACTTGATTGTCCTCAGTTCCCCTTGCACTTCACAGAACTTAAAGGTGCACAAAACACCTCTCAGGAGATGCTCAGGTCTCTCAGGTTTGGGCTAACATGACTATATAATTTCATGGTGTACCTTCCCACAGGGCAGTCCACTGCCAAACATTTCCAACTAAACTAACTTTGTAAAATCTCTCAAGGTTTAGAACAGAGTTTAAATCATGGACAGCAGCTTCCTTTGCTCCTTTCTCATATTATATTATTCTCATGGCTCCTGAGCATTGAAAATATAGGCTCCCACCCAGGTGCTGGGTGAATACTGAAGACACATATTCACCAACATGTTTCAATAAAAATCGAGTTTGCTTCCCTGAGATTGTGACCCCCCAGTCACTGTAAACTGCTGGGACCAGGGACTGTCTCTTGCTGGATATGTGCAGCATCTAATACTATGAATCAGAGAGGTAGCCGTGTTAGTCTGGAATAGCAGAGTTAACAAAGAGTCCTGTGGCACCTTAAAGACTAACTATAAAGTTTTGACGCATAAGCTTTCGTGGGCTAATACCCACTTCGTCGGATGCAAGCAGTGGAAGTGTCCAGGGGCAGGTATAGATAAGTAGGCAAGAACCAGGTAGGAGGTAACAAGGTTAGTCCAATCAGGCTGAACCAGCTTGTTAACTCAAATCAGGGAGGGTGGGGTATTCTTCTAGCAGCTGAATTGCAAGTGTGAACTCGGAGAGAGGAGAAGCTGTTTCTGTAATTAGCAAGCCATTCAAGATCCTTGTTCAATCCTAGATTGATTGTATCAAACTTGCAAATGAACTGCAGCTCTGCAGTTTCTCTTTGCAGTCTGGTCTTTAAGTTTTTTTGCTGCAGTATGGTGACTTTTAAATCTGTAATTGTGTGTCCAGGCAGATTGAAGTGTTCTCCTACAGGTTTTTGTATATTGCCATTCCTGATATCTGATTTGTGTCCATTTATCCTTTTTCGTAGGGACTGTCCAGTTTGGCCGATGTACATAGCAGAGGGACATTGCTGGCACATGATGGCATATATTACATTGGTAGATGTGCAGGTGAATGATCCAGTGATGGTGTGGCTGATTTGGTTAGGTCCTGTGATGGTGTTGCTGGTGTAGCTATGTGGGCAGAGTTGGCATCGAGGTTTGTTGCATGGATTGGTTCCTGAGTTGGAGTTATTATTGCGCGGTGTGCTGTTGCTGGTGAGAATCTCCTTAAGGTTGGCAGGTTGTCTGTGTGCTAATACTATAGGGCCCTGACCTCACCTGCAGCCTCACTCGCAGCATTAACATGTGACTCTCAAGTGACTCTGTCACTTCTGCTATTCCAGACTAGCACGGCTACCTCTCTGATTCTTAGCATTAACATGGGCATTTTGAAAGTTCTTGTGAGCTTGGGAGTCATGTCAGGCAGCAGAAACAATATCCCTTGATGTAGGTAACTAAGCATACAGCTTAAATAGTGAATTCAGCTCTCAGGAAAAAGTAGATTTGCATAAACCACGCAACAATCATTTCAAGTAATGGAAAAAGGAACCAAAATGCCTGTCCGCTCCTTTCTTCCCTCCCCCGTCTCTTTTACACCATCCTGTCCTTCTTCATTTTCCTAGTTTCCCTTTATTTTGTGCCAATCATCTACATCTTTTGCATGCCCTTGCATGTTTTTATATCCATCCCTTTTCTCCAACCTGCTTCAAAAAAGTCCCTTAATGACCTTCCCCACCATCTCCCCACTACTCCCTTAATGTATTTTTTTAAGGAACAGTCATGTCTTCTTGTTCTTTAATTATCTTGTTTACGGTGCAAACTATTATTTTTCCTCTCTACCCACAGCTGTTCAGACTGTACAGGGGTTCAAAAGACTAAGGATTTTTCTCTCTTCATTCTCCCAAAAGGCTGAAAGCTTTGGCTCAAACTTTCAAAAGTAAAAACTAAAATTCACTCTTAGATCTCAGGTCCAGAAGGTTACAGACCAAAAGGTGAATGTTCCTGAAAGTTCTGAGTGACTGTAAGAGTGTAAGAAAAAGTGTGAACGCACATTTATAGAATGGAAACCTTCAAGCAACTTTAACTGACCATACCTCTCTTTTGTATTACAAATATATGTTCCTTGACCAATTTGAATGTAAGAGGTTGGAAACCATTATGCATCTTAAACTAACATATATAAAGTAAAACTATTTAAAACACAGTATTTTTGGCACAACTCTACTACTTTTAGATCATATTAATATTGCACATTACAAGCTGTCTCTTGGGAAAACATCCTTTCATTCTTTTAAGCATAGATTCCCAGCCTTCATAATATCGCAGGTTATTTAAAAATAAACCCTGCCCCAATCAAGCTGATTCTAGTCTCTGTGCTGGTATCCAGCCTGTCTTAGTTATTATCCATGTGCCAGTGTGAGGCAGGGCTCTGGAACACACTGCAGGTGAGGTAAAAGGAAGAGGTACAATCCACTTTTGAACAATATGAAGTTAATTATTCATAGAGATCAATAGTTAAACCCTTAAAGGGGGACTTTTGAAAAGAAGTCCAATTTCCAGAGTCCAAATTTCAGTATGGCTATTCATTGTAACAATGTCAATTTACTCACCTCACACGGATTTTTTGAAAATAGCAGGTAGTGTTGCTGAAGGAGGCTATATCAACAGACCTGGAGATTAACATTCACTGTTCATCTTGAGAGAAGAGACAGAATGGCCAGCAATGCTGCAGATTTTTCCCTTACCATACCTCACTCAGGTGCCTCATTTATTATAGGGAGTACTTCCTAGCTCAAAAGAGTCCAATACACTATAGATATTGGATGTTTGTAAAAGGGCCAGCAGCTTCTCATGACCAGAGGTCACCCTGTAGTATCCTACCTCCATATCTCCTCTTGGTTCCTCGATAAACTCAAAAACACAACCCAGAGTTAGTTAAAACATTTCCTTTTCTGGAGGTCCAATTTGTTCAATTCTTCATGTACACACTGCCATTCCAGACTCAACCCCAGTTCAGTCTCTCTCCCCCACACTTAAATAGGAAGCCCCAGCTCTACTTTCCAAAGCTGGGTCACACAGCCCTCTCAGATCTCAAACAGGAATTTAGCTCTCCAGACCCCAAGCTCCCCATTCAATGTCTCACTCTCTCTCTCTCTTCCACTCCCTTCCAGAGTTGGCTCAACAGCCACTTCCAGGCTTTACCTGGCTCAAGGTCAGGCCCCTGGCTCTGACTTCTCAACTCCACTCCTGTCAAGGCCTATTGCCTTCTGAATTTTCCCTCCCTGCTTCAGCATCCTGCTGTTTTTTAATTGGCAGAACCACCTGTCCACCATCAAGCCCCATCAAGGCTGGTGATGCAGCACAGGTGGGCTGGAGTAGTTCCTTCCATAATCATCATTGGCTGGCCCAGGCCTCTGTAAGGGGCAAGCCTCCCTGCTATAGACATCTTGGACTCTCCACTAGCACTTTGCACAAAGGGGCTAAACATAATTATGATGATGCTGCTGGCTTGATTATTTATTCTTTGTATAATAGTAGTGTCTATAAGCCCCACATAAGAGCACAGCCTCCCCTGTGCTGGACACTATACAAACACCTAGTTGAAGACAGTCCCTGTTCTGAAAAGCTTAAAGTGTAAATACAGATGGCAAAAGCTGGAGAAAGGAAGTATTACTACCCAATTTTACAGATGGGGACTTGAGGCTCAGAGGGAGTATGAACACATTTTTAAAGGTATTTCGGCATCTAAAGATGGAGACAACCACCTAGTGGAATTTTCAGAAATGCCCAACTCACACTGATTTCAAAAATCCCACTAAGCACCTATCTGTATCCTTAGGTGCCTACATACCTTTAAAAATCAGTCTCTCAGTGACTTGCCCAAGGTCTGTTACCAAGCCAGGAATCACACTAAGATTGCCAGTGCTTTAACCACAAGACCATCAAACAATTTCATACTGAAAAAAATGAACACCCATGGGATGGTTCTTCTATGTACGCTGTAACCCAGAGTAGGATTGGCCAGAAAACAGGAATTTCATTTTGCAGACTTTTTCAAGGTTCCAGGATTATTATTTTTTTCATGCTGCATTGGAATGAAAACAAGACCTTTTGTGGGGGAAAAATGAAAAAAAAACCCAAAACATGCAGGCGATAAAGATCCACCCCAGCATAGACAACGGCCAAGTGGTTAGGCACTAATCTGGAAAGTAGACACCAGCAATAGAGTCAGTGTCTCTATTCCCCCCCCACACACACACACACGTTCTTGCCTGTTGGAGCTGGTCTACTCTGTTGAATCAATTAAATATTTCTTGAGCCAGTGATAGACTAATCTGATAACTTGATGGTTAGGCTGCTCAGCAGGGATGTAGGAAAGCCAGGTTTCAAAACTCTGCTGTGAATCAGGACAAGCAGAGATTTAAATATAGGTCTCCTTCATCTCAGGCAAATCCCCTTACCACTGGCCTATTGGCTTTTCCGGGATGGATGCTGTCTCTGACCAGACATTGCATCCAGGACTGAAAAACTGTCCCGAGAAAGCTGGTGTCAAAACAAACATGTTTCTACAAACAATTTTGGTTTTAACAAATCAGCATTTTCCAACAAAAAAAGCATTTAGTTGACAAATTCCTGACCCAGCTCTCACCCAGAGAATTCAGGATAGCTGCACAAAGAACTCTGACCCCAAGCCACTGTATGGCCACCGTATCAGACTTTAGCAAAGGGGAATTTTGGCCTGTAAAATGAGGGGGGAGGCTGAAATTTGACAGGACAGAGAACTGGGGTTTGTGCTAACAGCAGTTGCTCCTTTAACCACATGCGAGCAAAAGAGCCGATTCTGGATAAAGTGAAGCCCTGGGTTTTAATCCCAGTAGTAACTCTGGCCCAGTAGTAATTTTAATCCCAGTAGGTTTAATTATTAATTGCATGTCTGGTCTGTGGATCACTCAGCGACTCCGTGCCTCCCAGATTTGTGTCGGCCATCCCTTGAAAATATGTCCTTTTCCGTGGGCCATACTCAATAATATAATCCACTAATGTAGCTGCTGATTTATTCCTGTTTGTGTTTGGGTTATATTCATAGTTTAGGTGCTTAACTTCCTGCTGAAGGCTGGTTGCTCAGCAACCAGCTCCTCTCTTTCTCTCTCTCTTTGCAAGTGAGAGTGGCTGGGTTTTTTTGTTTTGTTTTGAAACAGCCCTTCGTTTACCTTGACTCAATTGAAAACCAGACACCACTTAATTGCAGCTGAAAAGATGTGAGGGCCTGATTCCCTCAAATGAATCACAAAAAATGCCTTGTCCTTAAAGACAACTTAAGGCTTATTACCAATAAGGAAGTTAGGACCCTCATTAAAGGAAGGTCACAGCAATCCTTATCGTACTGGATGCAGCCAATGGCACTGGCACTTTTTTTGGTATGGTTTTGCATCCTGAATGTTCAGAAAGCAAGGTCAAATAGCCTTTAGCAGCCGTTTATAAAGAAAAAGGTCAGTGCACGGGCACTGATTTCATTAGGCAGCCCTGTATAAATTAGTACTGCCTCCTTAGCATAGTATTTAGCTATGTTACTGAATAGAAATGGTCTTGGCTCTGTTTTGTGTGTAGTGCACCTTTAAGTTAAGAGGAGCCTTCCTTCCTGTCTTCAGTGACACTTGCCCTTACTTCAGGCGCAGAATGCTACAGAGTAAATTGCCGTGTGCCTGTCCCACTGTGTAAAAGAGACTTTGTGGACCAGATTCTGGGCTGGTAAAGTTACAGGGGAGTCAAATATAGTGATGCTGATTTACACCATCTGAAGATCTATTTATCCAGCCTTGCCACCCATCACTACTATCCGAGCACCATCCATGTAAATCTATACCACTATCAAAGGCCCCAGTGGAATTCAAGGAGTCTCTTGCACTTGCTTTTGGGAGCAAAAACTCTTCTTGGGTAGGAGTTTGGTTTGATTTTTATTTTTATTTTTTGTGACTAGCAGCCGCAGGAGTGCCAGAGTTGTCAGTGTCTATTTTATGGTGGAAAGACTTAGGGAAAAAGAAGTTTTGGGAAGCTTTCCCAAAAGCTCTAGATTTCCCTGAGCACCTCCGGACGTTCATTCCATAGTCACATCACCATGACAAGGATGCTTTATCTCCAGGTCTCACATGCTTCATCCCAGCTTTACGCTCTGCAGTGTGCCAGAGGAGTGCCGCTATTACAGTGGTTCACATACAGAAATTTGGTCTTTGCGGCAGCTGGGGCTTGATCCACTTATCTACCCCTAGATGTGTATTAAATAGCCTGAAATGTCAAGCAAGTCTAAGGTTTTGTTTGTTTCAAAGGATGGGTTAGAACTCAGGATCATTTTTATTTTACATGAGCCAATTCCCTAATCCCTAATCAGAGGGGCAGAAGAGTCCTGTCTGAACCCCAGGAAAGGCAGGAGCTCAAAGAGGAAGGATTGTCCAGTGGTTAGGGCACCAACCTAGGACTTGGGAGATCTGCATTCAATTTCCTATTCTGTTGCAGATTTCCTGTGTCACCTTGGGTGAGTCATTTAGCCTCCCTGTGCCTCATTTCCCCATCTGTAAAAATGGGGCCAATAACACTGCACGGCCTCAAAGGGGTGTTGTGAAGATAAATACATTAAAGATTGTGGGGTGCTCAGAGACTATGGTAATGGGGTCCACAACAGTAAATCAAGAGGGTGCTAATGAATAAAAATAAAATAGGTTAAAAGGAAATTTAGCCAAAATATCAGGAAACACTTCCTAATAGTGATGGCTACTGGATGTAGAATAGCCTCCTAGGGGAAACGGTGGAAGACCAAATATCTTGATTCAGGACATAGCACTGAAAAACAGAGTCTGAGAAACAATCCCATATTTCCCTATCATGCCTCAAGTGGCCCAGCTCCTTTAGGTGATCTACTTCTGTAATTTCCTAGACTCATAGAAATTAAAGAAGGGAAAGCATAATAACTGAGTCTCTTCCCCTGTCATCTAGAGTAGCTGCAGCATTATGGTGCAATTACTATGAACTGAAAAATGTGTTCAGAAACTTGATGCTTGAGGGATTGGTTCAATAAAATCAGAATTCTGTTTAAATGAAAATGTCTGAGGTTCTGTGGCAGCTCCCGCATTACATATGCGTTTTTCCTGTGCACTCGGGACTAAAATATTTAGATTCTGAATTTAGTAATATGTAGATATGAAAATGGTATCTGAAGAAAGGGTAGTCTCACACACTTTCCAGTATTAAATAAGACAGGACCACATTCTACTCTCAGGTACAATGAAAAGGAATTTAGAATAATTCCACTGAGGTCAATGGAATTGATTCCAGATATACATCTGTGTAACTGAGAACAGAATTATTATTACTTGTTTGTTCGCTTCTTGTTTGCTTGCTTCCCCTAATATATTTGGTGTCATACATACACAAAAAGAGGGGGGGAGGGATAGCTCAGTGGTTTGAGCATTGGTTGTGAGCTCAATCCTTGAGGGGGCCATTTAGGGATCTGGGGCAAAAAAATCTGTCAGGGGACAGTACTTGGACCTGCTAGTGTAGGCATGGACTCGATGACCTTTCAAGGTTCTTCCAGTTCTACGAGATAGGTATATCTCCATATATTAAGGCATAATGCCTGCCCTAAATAGCTTATAGTCTGAAAAGGCAAAAGAGGGTAGTGTGAGGGTGATACAGAAGAAAAGTAAAGTTGTCAGGAGGTGACTGGCACACTGGACTATTCACCAATACCCCACAGTTTGGCCATGATCAATCAGTTTCTTATAGGCTTCTTGGTAGGATTAGGTCTTTGAGAGGGACTCAAACGTGGAGAGGGTGGTGGTCTTGCAGAGCTCAGGAATTGAGTTCTTCACATAAAGTACTGAGACATTTGTGGGAGAAGTGGGTGAATGGGGCATCAAGGCTGGCGCCATTAGTTATATGCAGATTTTTTAGATGTACAGTTCATATATCTCAACTAGTTGCTCCTACTCCTCCATCGACCTGGGGCAATCTCTCTGAAGGCAGAACTCCGCCCTCCCCCCCCCACACACACTTCTTATTGTTTTTCCTCTTATAATTAGCAAATTGATGAGCCTCATAAAAATGGTTCACACACTGGACTTCCTGAGTGTGTTCTAATTACAACAGCCTGAAATATTTTTGCTTCTTACAGGAACTCCAGTTTCCATGGGGATCAAGACCTGTCTCATCTGCTTTTTCAGCATTAGATTTGCAGGCAGCCGTGTGTGTGAAATCCAGTCCAAACTTGGTGAGCCAAAAACGGAGAGAGAATGTAAACTGAGCCATTAGCTATCAGGCCATGAATATATGCACCTTTCTAAGACTAGGCACAAGAGATCAAGGATAAGATATTCACTGTCATGGCTGAGAGGTTGGTTACTGATAACTCATATTATGCTCCACCAAATATAATAGCTCATGTCAGACAGCACCCACCTTTCCTGAGAGTCCACAAATGTAACGGGCAGGGAACTGCCACTTTGAAACTGGGCTCGTCTTTAATTTCCTCTGAGTGCCCTAATTACAACAGTTTAAAGATACGTGTGAGCCTGAGCATAGGGACTGAGAAGACCCAAATCATTTGGGTTCGATAGGCAGATAGTCTCCACAGTGCACCAGCCGCTCCTCTTCGGCATGATACCTCAATAGTAAAACAAGATGACTCAGCACATATATTCAGGACATTCCCTAATAACATATAAACTAATGGCTTCAGGGATGGTGCCTGGATACAGCAGGACTGTTGCCTTATAAATGCAGAACCTAGATTAGAGAGAAAAGATGAAAGTTAGCCCAGCCTGAAGGCTAGTCTAATACCATCAGGGAGAACAGACGTGCTCTGAGCAACACAGAGATCTGACCCTCCTTTGTGCACACACCCCGACTTGTGTTCTGTGCAATTCCGCCACATCCAAGGAACTGGCCCATTCTCTCCTAATCCTACATCACTCCCTCTGGGTAACCTAGTGCACCTCATCTTCTCTAGATCTGTCTTGTTTACATTGTAACCACTTCAGAACAAAAATAAACATACAATCCATACAGCGCCTCTGTGAGGAAAGGATTAATAGCTATTCCTTCAGACAGGAAAACTGAGGCACAAACAGATTAACCACTTGCACTCAGCTACACAGTGAATCTGTATCAAAACTAGGATAAAATCTCCCACTCCCAGTGTTCAGATCGCTAGGCCACACTGCGTACTGGAAGTGCTCATTGCTTTCACCCGCTGTTACTGGGCTTGTAAACTACTCTGCTTTCAGAAATCACCTGTGGCTGAACAAGCCATTTAATTGGCCATGTAGTGCCTTACCAGCAAAACCTTTCTAAGCCAAATGCAGCCAGGTATCTACTGAGTGTTCACAGTACTAATTATTCCCAGTGCCTTTTATTGGATCAGTAAGAATGCATCCGTCCAAAAGCGCCAGAGATTTGCTACCTATATGGTTTTAGGAAACAAAAATTCCTCTTGAATTATTATTATACAGTTTTACTGTTCCCAGTGTTATGAGTGGCCAAGAATAACAAAGAAAAGGCCAGAGCTGTAGATCAGTTACATCTATTTAAAAAAGGAACCGTTAATGATTCCATCCTTCCTGACATCCTAAATAAGAGTAAATGTTGTGGGGGACTGTAGGAGTCCAGTCTTTTATGTGGAAATACAGGATGTGCAGTTAGGACGACATCAATTGATCTGAATAAATAAAAAACAACCCAAATATTCACTCAAAATTTAAACCAAACCTCAAACTACTTTGAGTTTCAAAAAGAAAAAAGGTCAATGGACTCCTGTAGCGGAGTGATGACTCACCCCTGTGGCGCTTCCTGGTCATCCAGGAATTAGCTCCTCCAGCCTCTGGGGCACCCTCTGTAGACTGGGGTCCCACTGTCCGCTGGCCCCGTGTCCCTTCCAGACCCCTTCTTACCTGGGGCGCTGCACCCTACCAGTTCCCCCTCACTCAGTCTGGGTCTCCCCTCCCCAGGGAACCCCCAACCCTCTAATCCCCACCTTGCCTCAGTCTGGGCTATTTCCAGTCATCATCAAGCCCCCACTCCCGGGGGCAGACTGCAGTGTAAAAGCCAGTCATCATAGGCAAGGGGATTTGGCCTTGCTACCTCTGCTTAACCCCAGTACCTTCCTTAGGCCTTTGTATCAGGCCTGAAGCATGGGGAGGACACCAGGCCTGAGCTCCTCGGCTCAGTCCGCCCCTTCCTCAGCACTGCTCCAGCCTAGGTACCCTTCTAAGCTTCCCAGACAGCTAAGCCCTCCTCTCTCAGTGTAGCTAGAGAGAGTGTGTGTCCTTCTGGCCCACTGCCCTCCTCTAAGGCCCAGCTGGGCCCTGCTTACACTGACTACAGCTGTGGCTGTTTTCCCCATCAGCCCAGCTGTTGTTAATCCCTTTCTCTGCTACATCCCTCTCCCAGGGCTGTTTTAAGCCCTTAAGGGCAGGAGCAGGGTGACCACTTCACTACAACTCCCCTTGCCCATTCTATTTTTCATTTTTGCACAGCTTTATTGACAGTTGAGCTCTCTGGGTTATGACTGGACAGAACCAATCAGTGTCAGAATGCGACCAGAAAAGCCTTAGATTCCCAGCCAAATGTTTCAGCTTGAGGAGGTTCAGATAAATGAGATAAGCATGTGAACTTCAGTGTGCAACCCGTCTACCTCCTGGAGGCTTGTCAGTCTCTAATTACATTCAGTTGTCCCAGTATTTCAATGTATATGTAGAGAGAGAATAGATAAATATATGCCATACATTTTAAACAGTGGTTACAGTAAAATGAAACTGGAAGGCAAGCTCTCTCTAGGTACCAGCCAAGGAGGCGGGGAAGCAAGGAGAGGGCATTGTTCCTCCAAGCCAGAAAGAGGTCCACTGTACTTAACTATGCTACTAATCATCCCAAGACATTAGGAAACTCCAAACTCTCCATCTGCCTTACTCTAGCTGACCAAAGGAGTGATTTTGTTGGCTCACTTTCAATACATTCTTTGTCCATGGACTATAGCATGCCTTCTCAGGTAGATCTATCTATCTATCCCCATCACCTAAGCTATATGGACTTGATCTAACAGGTCTTTTCCATTTCTAAGATCCTATTCATTATAGAGAATATCCTTGAAACATAATGCCATTCAGGAATGAAATATAGGAGAAATGTCTACTTGTGTGAGTGCACCTTTGTATATGGGTGGTTGTAGATAAGTGTATTGGCAGGAAAGACTGCCCCCATTAAATTACAGTACTAACAAATAACTTGCATGTTTGTTTCCCAATGTGCGATATGACTGAAGTGTCATTCTGAATTACAACACTCCTACTTTCGTTCTTTAATTGCTTTTTAAAACAAAATGTGCATGTATTTTGAGATAAAGCCAAATAAAAAAAGTGAGGACTTTGCAGTAACAAGGCCTTGCTTCTGATAATTTAGAAGAAACATTTAAAGACTTTATGGACTGACTCAGAGAGTGGACTCATTTAATACATATTGTGCTTAATTCTCTATGGCTTATGGCTAGTGAGCTGAAGGATTTTCAGAACTATGGACAGCTCACAATCTGACCCAAGGACTGCTGTGTTGGGAAAAGCTGCCACCCCACTGTGTTGGGAAAAGCTGCCACCCCAAGCTGCCACAGTGAAGCATAACACATGAAGAAAGACCTCTTTCTGAGATATGAGAGGAAATACATGAGAGACAAAGGTGACTTCTTTCCCGAGCATATTAGAAACCCACTCCAAGATATGGAAGAAACCACCACTTCACGCCAAGAGAGAACCCTTCAGACTAAATGACTCTGTAGCAGGGTGCTGGTGAAAAAGCACCTAATTAGCCCCTGCCCAGTAGGCTCCGATCATGGGAAACAGATTGGGGCTGATGGAAAAGGCCTGATACTGGCCTGAGGATTGGAAATACTGCTGGCCTGACAAGCCAAGGGCTATAAAGGCTGGCATGGAGCCAGAAGGCTGGGAGGGGCAGGCGGGGAGATGTCAGTCAGCCAGCCAGGGAGGGAACTGGATGCCTCTTAGCTGAAGGCTGACTCTGCCTATAAAAGAGGAGAATAATCCTGTAAAGTTCATACATAGATGGACACTGGTGGTGGGATGAAGTTAGGTAAATAAAGACACAGGTGTGGCACAACTCTGAAGCCTCTCTGAGTCTTTTTCGGGGAAGCAAGCGGGACCCAGGAAGAGGGAAGGGTCATGAGCCTTGTTACATATTCCTACTGCAAAAGAGAGGGACCACTCTCTGAGGGACAAGGAAGAGGGAGTGTATCAATCTCAGAATTAAAGAAACAGTCCAAGGTAAAAGACCCCTCCCAGAGAGAGACCTCACAAGAAAAGCACTCACTGAGATACAAGAAAGAAGGAAGACCCTACTTTGAACCCTCCCCCGCACACACATCTAAGTTATGAGAGAAACATACTTGCTGTGAATGAGAGATCCACCAATGAAAAGCATGAGAAAGACCCTCAGCATCTGAGAGATTCCTCACTCTGAGATATAGATGAACCCCCACTCCAGGCACATGGGGAATAGGCTCTCTATCCTCACCCTAGAAAGATGCTAAAAAAAAAAAAAGTAAAGTAAAAGGCCAGCTCTTCACCACCCTGAAAAATGAGGGAACAACAAATCCCTTATCAAGAGAAATACCTATCCCACTTCCCCTTCCCAGACATGAGAATGAGGGAGAATGAGAGAGAGAGAGAGAGGAAGGCTCTATTCCAGGGGTTTAATAGCTACAGTAAAGCCAGATTGTAGCTTTAATGGATCTGGAGATTACAAATAGGAAACTGGCAAATTTAGAAGCAAAAAGGAAACTAAAAAGCAATGCATTTAATTATGAAATTATATTCTCAAGCAATAAGTCTGCAAAAAAGAATAAACGACTTACTCACAAGAATGAGATGTGCTACAATAAGACACCATGCATGGAGGTTTCTTAGTGTAATACTGCAGAAGTAAAGCTGAATACATAGCAGCACAATTTACCCCCAAAGTTTTAATTTTAAAATATACCAGAAAACAAAATAAAATATAAAACTTCTGCTATTGGGAGTTTTTGGGGTATCCTAGTTACTCTGTGTTGCATCTTTCTCTCATTTGCCATCTAAGATAAGTTTTAGTTTAGAAACACTGGTAGAGATTTTGAGCAGTTAATAGACTCCATTTGCTTTTTTTTTCTCCCATAAAAAAAAAAACTGTGCTCCACACCTTTTTAAAGAGGACACAACCATTTGCATTGCTGATGCTTAAAAGCCATCTCAAGGCACTACTACCCAGATGTCCAAAAGATGTGTGTGAAAGAGAATGGGAGACCCATGTCATGGAATTGGCCATGAAAAGTATATGGGCAGCAGAATGACTCAAGATATTTGTAATGATATTTCACATTTCTAGATCACCTTCCCTCAAGGTGCTTTACAGTCATAAACAATAAAGGTTCAATGCCACTACCCTCATTCTCCAAAGAGAGGACTGAAGCACAGAATAGGCAAATGACTTACCTGATGTGATACATAAAATCTGTGATAGAACTGGGAATAGAGCTCAAATCTCATCAGTTCTGGGCTTTAACTCTAAAGCACCCGATATTTCCAAATGGGAGAGGGAGCCTTTCAACCAGGCCAGACTAGTAATGACCAAAAGTTGTCACCATCTGATGTCTATTTAGAGTAGTGGATGAATTAAGTTTGGTGGCTTTTGATCCAGCTCTTAGCAAGCAGGTATTTACATCACAAAAACAACCACCACACTGGTTACCTTCTTTGGTGGTCCCAGTACAAGAAGCCAGAGATTGAATGGGCTATGGAGACTAATGATCAGGGTTGAGGCTCTTTGGCAGGGTATGATACAGGCAACTCTGCATGGCTACTGCATCAGTACCATGAATAGAAGACTTTATTCTTCAAGGATTTCAATCCACCATAATTCACACTTTTGAGGACAGAGCGGATAGGAGCAGTGATATAAAACTTTTCATCCTAATTTACAAAATACAATGTGAAATGGCAGTGATAATATTCAAGAATACAATATTGTCACTTCAGCCTTACTAACACCATACTCCTTAGGACATTGGTATCTTGAGTGTATTGTATGTGAGTGCCAACAGCATTGTATTAGAGAAGCCATACGAAGTCATTAACTGGTATACCCAAACTTAGACACTGAGTACAACTCCAAATATCTTAGTGCCAAAAAGATGTCAATATATTGAAAAGGATTCAAAGAAGAGCAACAACAAAATATTAAGAGGCCAGAAGGATTGATTTATGAGAAAATATTAAAACAGCTGAATAACTGGGCTGAGAGGAGGCTGTACAAGGCAAAGAGTGTGAAACCTTATAAATTATTGAAGATAAATTATTTAGGACAGTACAAGGGGAATATAATTCAGTGTCATAGAGTAATACCAAGCTATGGAAAATTTTGTCTGAGTATCTGGGGAAAATGGTTATGCTGAGATCCATTACATTGTGAAACAGTCTCCCAAAGAAAGTGGTGGAAGCTGGATTGCTTAAGTGACCTTAAGGGAATAGGGGAATAGACTGCAGGGGGGAACAACTGCATTGGAAGAGAGGAATAGATTAGGTGACCTAATAGATTTTTTTCATTTCTAATTTCAATGATTCATTTATATCTTTACTGTAATGATAGTGGATGAGATGGGCAAGGTCGGTGAGGTAATATCTTTGACTGGCGTTTGGTCCAAAAAGAGATATTATCACACTCACCTTGTTACTCAAATACCCTGGGACTGAGATGACTACGACACTGCATATAGTAGATAAGATGGTACATTAAATTTACATCTGAACAAAACATATCTGTTGAATGAAGCCTCCTTTTTCTGCTAGCTAAATATTCATGAGTAGATTGTGATTCACTCAAATACATCTGTTATTCAGTGAATATCTTTTCAATTTTTTTTGCACTATTGATTGATCACAAATATATGAAGCTCAAGCTGCATTGCTTAGATGTGTAATTTTTTTCTAGTTTGTGATTGGATGATCACTTCCAGTGCAAATACTGGCATGTGGGATTTAAAATTTGGTTTCTGCTAAAACTCATGCCTATGTTTTTTGAAAATTGCCTTCTGAATTTGTGTGAGGAACACAGCACTTGGATATGTACGCACAAGGGAGTTGTGCTCTATCATGACCGAAACAAATTCCCTTAAAACACAAACAAATATTCATGGAAACCTCATTGCATTATTTGCACTGCTCTAATCTCATTTATAAAGCTTATGAACTGTGGCAGAATAATAAATGGGAATGGCATATGACAAGAGACATACAATAACTATAGGCTTCATAGCACCTGACCCAAAGCTCACTGATGTCAGTGGAAGATTTGAATCAGGCTCTGTGGACCTAAATGCAGAAAAGCATCTAAACCCAGGCTAGTCAGGACACTATTCAAGTTCACCATGTGCTTAAAAGTTAAGGACATACTTATGTGATGACCTATGACTGAAAGCTCTTCAAGACAGAGACTGTATCTTTCTATATATGTGGACAGCATCAAGCACATTGTTGATGCTACTGGAATATAAATAATAATATATAGATAGATAATGTCAAAAAAATCTTCATGGCAAGAGCAGTGGCACAGTGAAATAGTCCCCCGAAGGAGCTGATCCAGGCTCCATCACTGAAGTGTTTTGGTAAGATGCTTGTGGGAATGATGTTGGAGAGTCGTCTTCCAAGGAAGCATTCCATGACCCAAAGGTGTTATTTTTTTCTGGCCACTATTATGTCTGATCTATGTTCTATAGATAATAAGGTCCAAAAAAGCCCACCATTTTTCCTGGAGAGATGTATGTGTCTGCAGAAGTCTATTATAACACACACAGTGATAAAGCAAGGAAGGAGATTTGAGTATTGTAGTGTGGAACTCAAAGGTGTATTTTGCTAAAATGAGGAGGACAGACTGATGCTGATAATTTCAACCAACTAAGGCTGAAAGGCTAATATTAAAATCTTATTTGAAAGAATTACTTTCTCTGCTCAATGCTGAAATTCATTCTTCAGCTGTCCCCCAGAGATTATTATCTCCCACATGGTCAGGTGATTCCATTGTTTTGTGATAACACATTCAATTTAAGTATAAAGCATATTACTAGCACTACTATAGAAATGATTTGTCAGTGTTAGCCTTCCAGTTCCATTAAATTGGCCTGTTTAAAGTATTCACTGACTTTCCACTTAATCAACAAGGAGCCAGATTCTGCTTTCATTTATCCCTGAATCAATAAAGACTCACTCCACAGACTTCACCAGAGTTCCTCCTGATCTACACTAGTGTAACTGGGGGCATAATCTGGTTGTTGAGGTCCAAGTGTTGTTTGCATACGAAAAAGCCCCCTGTATCCATACATCAGCCATGACATAACAGCAATAATTCATATCATAAATAATACTTCTATAGTGTCCGGTTATAGATAAATAGATCCTTTCATCTGAAAATCTCAAAGCACTTTCTAGATGTTAATTAATGAAGGCTCAGAGCCCCAAGGGTGAGGTAGTGAAACAGAGATGAGTAAATTAAAACAAAAATGGCCTTATTTTTTTCAGAAATATTGAGCACCCAGGGATAAATCAATGAAAGCTGTGTTACACATCGCCTCTGAAAATCAGGCCACTTACCGTAGTTAAGTGACTAAACGTGGACTTATGGGCCTAATTTTACACACCCATATCTGAAAATTTTGGACTGAGTGTTTTGCCTTATAGCACAGCACATACTGGAGCTGGGAATAGAGCCAAGATGTCTCAATGCCAAGGCCTAGATAACTTAACTATTTCACAGTTTTATTAAGTCAATTATTTTGAATTAATAGCTTACGTCTATAAAGGCAGCTTTAGGGGCAGGGATAATTTCTCCTACTTTGCAAGGGCAGCCACCTCTGGGTTGGAATGCAGCAGCACTAGGTTATGTGTATTTATGTGTATAAAGGCAGGGAAATGAGGAATGAATGTTGCAGGGGGCATTTAGGAACAGACACAGCATATTCAACTGCATAGACCCCTTCCTTCCCCATCCTTAGCACTGTGCCAGGGTATTTGGGTCCATACTGACTCAGAACAAAAAGTGTCATCTACTGAAATACTAGCAACACTCACTGCATGAGTCTACAGATGTGAGGCTCCCATAGACTGTATAGTACCTGGCTCATCCATCTCAATCACCAATGTGACAGCGTTTCCCTTCCCTGACTCTGGTTAATGATGGCTGGGCAAACAGGAGGAAGTGGATAACTGGCTCTCAGCAGGCAGAAGGCTGACCCTGTTTGGAAGACTATTAGCAAAATTGGTGGCCCAGGAAAACAAGTACCAGAAATAACAGCAATTCATTCAGTGAGGCATATCCTGTACTCACTGATGTGTGTAATTAGTGGGAGGAATGGAACATACCTGTCCTAATCCCTCAACATTTTAGCCTGTGTTTGTCTAATCCACCACCTCTTTTGTACTCTGGTGGGAGGGGGTTGGGAGGGGCTCAAAATTTCCCGTCCTGACTGGCACCTCTCAGCTATTGGGCTCAGCCAGCTGTAGTCTTGGCTGCAGTCCAACCTGCAGGAAGCTTCCGCTGTGACTTCTCTCTGCAGAGTTTAGCTGCTCCCCACTCCTTTGGTGGCTGAGTGGGTGGGGCAAAGGGAGTTGGGGGTGCTAGAGAGGAGTCAGCCTTCCAGCCAGTGTTGCTGTTGGTCTTCTCCCCACAGGGGATAGGTGTGAGGGAGGAGGGGCAAGGTAGAGGGATGGATGCTTCTCCCATTCTGTAAGAGGGTAAATTCCCCAATCTGAAGAAATCACCTCAGCCCTGCTTCAGACAGGCTCCACTTTTTATAACTGAAGCAGAGGTTTCTTTTATTCAGAACTTTCTTGGCTCTTTCCCATCCTTGCTTCCACACACAGGGCCGGCGACAGGGGGGTACTACTGGTAGAGCTGTACCGGGCCCCGGACTTTAGGGGGGCCCCGGGTACACAGCAGTACCCGTAGTCATCTCCCCTTGTCGCCGGGCCTGGAGAGCGGGGAAGGGGCGGGGAGGCAGCGCGACTCTCCTCCGGAGCGGACGAGCGCGCATCCCCAGCAGGAGCGGTGAGCCCGGCCGGCGGCAGCGGCACAGTCCGGGGGAGAAAGTGCGCGGGGGAGGAGGGGGAAGCAGCAAGGGCGGCTTGCGCCGCTCCTGGGCTAGCGCTGCAGCCAGCCGCTGTCAGCTGGGGGGGGGGAGCGCCGGCTGGGCGGGGGGGGGGGGAGCTGGGCTGGGGGGCCCCCAGCCGCTGTCAGCTGGGGGGGGAAGTGCCAGCTGGGCTGGGGGGGGCCAAACAATCAGAGTAGGGGGCCCCCCAAATTTCTGTCGCCGGCCCTGTCCACACATGCATAAAAGTGTCCTAGTTTTTCTAGAGATGAGGTAGGGTAACATCTGTTATTGGACCAACTTCTGCTGGTGAGAGTTTTCCAGCCCCTTTCTTCAGGTCCAGGAAAGGTCTCAAACGGGGAGTCTACACCACAAACAGAAACTAGTCTGGCCTGTGCTAGCAGACTCAGGCTCACAGGGCTCAGGCTGTGGGGCTCTTTCATTGCTGTGCAGACATCTGGGCTCAGGCTGTAGCCCTGGCTCTAGGACCCTGTAGGGTGAGAGGGTCCCGGAGCTCAGGGTTTGTCTTTACTGTATAGACATACCCAGAGTGTCACAGCTACATACTAAAGTGGAATCGACTGTTTCACTTAAGAAGTTAACACATGTTGCAAGAGATCAATAAAGGTGGAATGAGCAGTCAACACCTGTACAGTCATAGGACAAAGGAGGTTTAGTGCATTAAAGATTGTTATAACAAGCCATAAATCCAGTGTTTTCATTATTAAAGCCATGACTTTTAGTGTCTAACAAAGTTTTGCTTTTAAACTCCCAGGCTCACCTTTTGAAGGTGTTCTGCAGCTTTCCTTTGAGGAGATGTTCAAGCTCTCTATCTTAAAATGTGCAGCTGCCTCCACTCTGCTTCAAATTTGGAGGACAGGCCCAGTTTCCATGGATCTGACCAGCATCCTGTGCAGAATAGTTACCCTTAAGAAGCTAGTTAAGAAGCCAAATGACTGTTGCCTGGGGCCATGGTAGGAAGATGGGAGTGGGAGGAGGTGACAAACAGGGCATCATCGACAAAGCAGAGGAGGCAGGGCAATGGGCGGATATGGTAAGAGATGTAGGATCAAGAAGTATTGTTTTGGGCCTTGAATACATGGAGTGAAGTCCATTAACTCTATTGGGGCCAGAATTTCACCTGGCAAGCTCTCCATTCTGCACAGCTCTACATGTTGCCCAGTGTCAATGAGCGATGGGTCAGACACTGAGTCACAGAGTTCACACCCACCTCAGAACCTGGGTTTCCTCTACAAAGATGGGGAAGGGAGGTTGCATTTAGGTAGTGTGATCAAATAGCAAATGTGAAAAATCAGGGAAAGGGAAGAGGGGTAATAGGAGCCTATATAAGAAAAAGATTTAAAAAAATTGGGACTCCCCCTATAAAATCGGGACATCCGGTCACCCTAGATTTAGCATGCCAATCGAGCCACAAAGTTCAACTTCATATGGTGAGCTGGATTCCCCCAAAGTTCAGGGGAACTCAGGAAGGTCTCTAAGGTGCAAATACAAATTGTGCAAAGAAACGATGCTCCCTGCATAAACCACCAAATACATAACTTCTAAAAACTCTGTCCTAATAAAATAGCTCTAAGAGATGCTTCAAAGAAAAAAATCCCCTACTGAGAAACAGTAATAGAGGCCCCTGCTTCTTCCTCCATCCCTGTAAGCTAATGGATTTGGAGTGAAGGAAGTGACGGGCAGAGTAAAATTTTAGGAAGCTGCATTTTGCTTGATTTTGTATTAAAACATTATTTGAATGTGAGCCTTCTATCTATAGAATGCCCTTTTGTATAAGGGCATATGGGTCTGCCAGACACAGGAACATGCAGGAAGAGGGAGGGAAGGAAAGCTTTGAAGTTTCCTAGGGGACTACAGCACTGCCTTAATGAAATCCATTACAGAGCTCCGCTTTCAATAAGGAAAGGCACTTGCAAAACACATGTCTAACAACAAAAATGAGACTCTTCCATGAAGTGTAAAAGTTGTGACAAGGCAGCTACAGATGGAGATGACAAGGTTCTGCCTGCCACAGACAGCTCAGAAAACATCCCAAAGTGTACGAGAGCCACAGGGAGTTTCAGGATTTCAATCAGAACTCGATGGAATCAAGCGCAGCCTGAAATACATTAGCTGCACGGTGTATGTAAGGAACATATTATGATGCTGTTTTCTTTGTACTCACCCTTTAAATGTAAGGAATTTCCTCACCTGTCTGATGGGGAGAAGGGGGGGGGGGCAGAAGATCAGTTTTGTGGTTGATGCACAGGGCTGAGACTCAAGAAATCTGGGTTCAGTTTGCAACCCTGCCACATGTGACCTTGGGAAAGTCACTTAGTCTTTCTGTCCCTCACTTCCACATCTGCAAAACGAGGATAATATTATTTCATTTGTTTATCTTGGCTATTTAGCTCTTCGAAGCAGGAAATTGCTCTTACTATGTGTATATTCAACTACTAGCACAATGGGACCCAGCCCTTGCGTGGGATCTCTATGTGCCACTATCAAAGGCACAAAGTGGGTATTCACCCACGAAAGCTTATGCTCCAATATGTCTGTTAGTCTAGAAGGTGCCACGGGACTCTTTGTCGCTTTTGCAGATCCAGACTAACACGGCTACCTCCCCCCCCCCCCCCCCCGATACTTATCAGAGAATAACAACTATAATGGTGCTGTGAGTCAATTCAAGATGGCTTTTAAGGAGCAAAGACTACACTGGGCTCCCACCTGGTGATTTTATATTTGTCATTCATTTTGATTTTCCCTAAGCTGAACAAAATCATTCCAGACTGAAAGTAAGGGAGTTTTTCCTCTGGGTATGAAACACATGACGCGTTAAAGCTCTGTAAATTAGTGAAGGTCAAACTGGTTCAGTTTAGATAAAATGGAAGCCAACCAAAACCTTCTCCCAGTGCTGAATCCTTTCCTATTTGGGGAACCTTTTATTGCCTTTTATTGCTCTGCCTCTCCATTCTTCCTGGTTCTGAATGGAACCAGACAAGGAAGTGCTGAAATCCTGTGAGGAAAAATGACTCTCCCAGACACAGGAAGTCCTGGAGTGCTCACATCAGGAAGTCTGTTCTGGTGTGATTTCCTGTTCATTTCTGTCCATCTAATAACATTGGAGGGGGTTCATTTAGCAAACAGCCTTTCAGAATCCAATCCCCTGATCCAGTGGTGAGAACACAGGAGATCTGGTGTCTTTTCCCAGCTCTGCCATTGACTCACTATGTAGCAGTGGACAAGTCACATAGCCTGTCTCCCCATCTCTAAAATGGGCATAGTAGTTTCCAACCAGACTGCTACAAGGTTTAATGAATGATGTCAAAGTGCACTGAGATCTCTTTTTGCCTTGCCTGGCACAGCACTGCCATAACCCTCATTGCCTTGCAACAGCCCTTCTGAATTCCATTCTGTGCTGTTCTACAGCATTAGCTTCAAACAGTACAGCATGCAGTGACTAGGCAGTATGTTTATGTGGGTTAAAGGACAGAAAGCATAGACCTACCCTCCAGAGCCCCTCTGTGGTACCCCAAGTAAAAGCAGAAGGCATTCCCTTCCCTGCTCCTGGGAGATGATCTCCTTATCTGTACTCCCAGGCCCTGCCAGTCCAGTGAATGAGAGGTTTAGGACATAAGAATAAAAATCTTATATCTCTAGGAAACACTTGAATGCATGAATCACTCTCTGGACTGTCTTTTCAAGTGGATATATGAATTTTTCTATTAAATGGCAGCTTTTCAAAAGGGACACTGGCAAATATTCTTCCACTGCAGCCAGTGGGTCAATGAACCTAATACTGCCATGATTGCATACAGAATAATGTACAGGTGTTCCAGCAGTTTCTTTACTACAAAAGACCCATGGAAAATTCTATTATCAAGTTGCCTCTCCTCTCCTCTTTTCCCCAAGCCCCAGATCTCCAAATCCAAATCAACATTATGTAACAAAGTCATATTTTAAAGAAATAACAACAAATTAGATGTACATCGTTCTTTGCATCCACAGATCTTGACAAACATTAAACACTGTATAACAGTGAAATGCAGCCACTTCTGGGGTGGCACACAGCAGCTTTTAAGGACTGCTTAAGGATACACCAGTTTAAGACTGGCAGTGAAGACGGAGAATACAACTGAAAGTGTAGGGGGCATGTGGGTAGTCACTGGCACTATCAGAATATTAATATGATCTGAGCATCAGGGTTAAGTAGCCCTAGTTTTTCATAAAGCACCAAGAGTTGATCATAAGTCGTCAGGAAGCTAGTTTTATGCCTCATCTGAACGTGACCTCCCTCCACATCTTGTACCAGGGGAGAGCGATGAATTCTATTTTTAATTATGGGCTATGGGACGGGCTGTAGATTTAAATAAATAAAGATCAACCTTGCAGCAACAAAATGCAAAATTCAGCAAAAAGGAAATAAAAACATTTGATGTGGTGTTTTGATCCTCCCATCAATACTGAACAAAAGGCTATATCAAGAGAAGTGATATAGCTGTGTTAGCATGTGCCTGGATGGAGCAGGAGGGACAAGGTCAGTTTGGAGTCTGGGTTAACCAGACATGTGTTAGCAAATATTGGATCTCAAATCTAACCCTCATGTCAATCGATTCTATTCTCTCACCTCTACTTTTTTTTAGTTGAAAAGTGTGTCTTTCCCAATGTGCAATATTTAATTAGACTTCCATGAGATTTTAAAGCAGGCTCTAAGGATTTTCATAACTCCATCATCTTGCGAGTTCACATGCCAAATTTACATAAATGGAGACAAAGAGATTAAAACAGCAAGGGATATAATGAAATACCCTGCAGTCTGAGACCTTGGGAGGAACAAAAGGAATAAAAGGAAAAGATCTTTTTAAAAAAGAAAGTAAAAAGGAGTGAAGAAAATATACACGAAAGTGATCTTTAAAGGAGGAATAGTTACCCACTAAATGTTTAATAATAATAAATATTTTCATCCAGAGTTCTGAGAACACTTTGTAAAGAAAGGGAAAGATCAATATCCCAATTTTACAAGAGGGGAAACTGAGGCAGGGCAGTGGGGCAGTGTCAGAGCTCACATAGCATGTCAGTGGCAGAGACAGGAAGAGAACCTCTGTCTCCTCACCATCATTCCAGTTTCTTACTTGTTGGACTATAGGGTCTCATTGATTCTATCAGCCACTTGCTGCCTCATTAAAATGCCTTTCTCATTGTCTGCTTGCAGGCAAAAGACTCTAGATGGCATAAATTTCACGGTCCATTTTATATTCTTTGAATCCTAATTTAATTCCTTTTCAAATGATGAGACCGCACAAAGTTAGATTCCTCTATGGAGAAACCAGTTATGGTCAGGGAGATAAGATTACTGACTCAGACTGACTTCTTACTCTTAATTATGGGTATTTTGGAAGCACCTGGCAGCCACAACTGAGACTGGGGCCCCATTGTGCTTGGCATGATAGAAACACATAGAGACTATGCAAAGAGTTAACAGCCTAAAAAACAAACAAGGCAGAAGGGGAAACAAAGACACAGAGAGGTGAAGTGACTTGCTCAAGGTCACACAGCAATTCAGGGGCAGAGACAGCAACACAGAACAGTAAAGACCATGTAGGGACTGTTCCTGTGTGTGAGCCAAGGAGTGTTTTACAGCAACACAAGAGCTGTGTTCCTGGATGATGCTGGGAGTAAAAGACATTTGCAAAGCCAAACTCAGCCATTCTTTGAGTGGTCTTGCTGCACTGAGTTCATGCAAGTTATGTTGTATGTGTTTTTTTAGATTGTTTTCAGCAATGGTATTGTGATCAGATGCAGGAGCAGCACTGGAGAGAGACCGGGGGGAAGACTAGAGGGAATACTGTGCGAAGAAAAAGTAAACGATTAAAGCATGTGAATGAGTCAGGACTGGGAGGTTCTATTCCCAGCTTTGCCACTGACTCACCATATGACTATGGGTAAGTCATTTCACTTCTCCGTGTTTCAGTTTCCTCATCTGTAAAATGGGTTTACTTATACTTACCCACAAGGGATGCTTACACCCATCAGCATGAAATCCATCCACACATAGAGGGCCACCAAAGGATCTAGGTACCATTTAAGCCCCTAAGTGTGACATAAAGGATGCACAGACCTTATGCTGGCCCTCTGCACTGGGATGAATTTCACCCTGCTTTTGCAAAGCCCTCTGGGGTCCTTACACAGAAGGAGCTGTTAGTAGTGCAAAGTAGTCCCCCTCATTATCCGCGTGGGCTAGAAGAGTGTTGCAGTTACCAGCACTTTAAGATACCGAGACATTAAAATTTGTTTGTTGTAATAATCCTTATGCTCGGGTTGTTATTTTATGTAGTTAAAATCCTAACATGCTTCTGCGATACAACTAATTAGTGATATGCACATGGGAGATGTTACAGACATAGCCCTGTCCCAGCACGGACTAGCCTGACAGTGATGGCAACATGCTCTGCTCTAAAGTCAGATATTAGAGAAGAGGAAAATAGTATCACTTGAAAAGGATTTTTTGTCTTTCAGATAGTCTCCGTTTACTATTGCCCTCTTCCCCTGCCCCAATATACTTACTGGCCTGATTTATTTGAAAGTGTAAAATTGATTTTACTAGGGTTTTTTTTACTGGTAGTTTTTAATGCACTTTAATATATTTACTAATAAAACTCAGGCGATTGTGAGGTCAGATTCTACATACTTCCTGAGACCCGATCAGGGTGAACAGCACAGCCTGGAGTTGAGCATTTGTGTCCTGTTGTTAAAAGGTTAAATTGATTAAAAACAAGGGAACCCCAATTATTTAAACTGCTTGGGCAGTACCCAGCGGGGTCAGATAATCAATAGATGGTGAGATGCAGTGGTGATTCGGTGTGAAGGTGTGTATGATAGAGATTCTGCTCAGCTCTGATAACCCATCACCCCACATTCTTCTCTAGCCAATTCCTGCTCCTCCAGCTTATTGCAAACTGCTCCCCTCTCTTGGTCTCTTAATTATTATAGGACCCAGTTTCACCCACTTCTTTAGCCTCAGAATAAGGCAATCAGAGCTGGTGATTTGGAGTGTAAACAGATTGACACTAAGCTCAGGAACAGGGCTGTGAGAATCTCAGAGGATTTGGTCAGCCAGCCTATTTTCTTTTTTTGTTTCAGGTCCTGGTCTTTGCTTTGAGGTTTCAGGTTCCCATGGGCCAAAACACTCAAAATGCAAATGGACACCAGGATGTACTGTGTGGTATCCACACAAAACCAAGGAGATTTTGGGGTTCACCTAGAACTTGACAGGAACTCAGTCCAGAGTTTGTGAAACTTGGCTAATCTGTGTACAAGGTTGGGGTCCATTTGCACAACTCTAGTCAGGGAAGACTATTTCACCCTCCACCTACATGTATGCCATTGGACACCCAGCCAAGTGCATTATAGGTTTCCTTTTTCACTTTCCTCTTATACATTAGTTATTGGCCACAGTGGGAGGCAGAAGAATGAACAGGATAGGCCAATGGTCTGATCCATTGTGGCATATCCTATATTCCTATCCACTGGAGCAAAAGACACTTATTCACTTCTTATTTGGAGTACATTTAAAATGTCCATCTCTGCATTTCAAAGAAGATCTAGATAGCCTAGTGTTTCAGGCACCCTCATCACCTCCTTCCCTGATGTCCTGCATTAAGCAAGGGGGCAATCAGGCTTGTGAATCATTCATACTAAATTGTTTGTGGTAAGACAATGAGAGAACACTCAATCTAACCGTAACAAGAGAAACTGTTCAGAGCTAGTGAGTGCTAAAGACACAAAACTGTCATGAAATGTGTGTGAGAGAGAAAAAACAGACAACAGAGGAGTATTTACGAGGGAAGATGGAGAGTCCAGTGGTTCAGAGTCAGTCACCACAGGATACAAAGAACCACTACGTGTTCTTATGTACAAGAGTCCAGCTCTTGCATCAACCCTGATGACACCTGGGCAAATATGGCAAAGGTGAATTGTGAGTATTTTTTCAACAAAACCAACAAATTGGCCATGCTAGATTTAAGGGCCCTTTGTGTTTACTGGACTCACCAAGATTCTCATGAGTAAACATGATTTTCATCTGTAAACATTCTTCAAGGTAATGAAATCTTTGTGCTACCAGTGTTATCTCAGTGTAAAGGGTCATGCTAGGAAGGTGGCCATCTTTAAATTCAGCTGCTTTCCTTTCTCCCATTTATAAAGTCACCCAGTCACCCAATTGGAGGAGCAGAGACAACAGAATGAGTTTGAACCTGCTCTCCTGTTCATTGGTGTAAACCAGGAGTAACTCCATTGAAGTGAGTGGAATTACACCACTGTGTGAGGGAAACCAGTCCTTTTGTGACTGAGGTAACCAATCCGGCTGAAATTGGTTTACACAGAATGATTGCTCCACAGTTTCTAGTAATGAACAAAGTACAATTTAAAACAAATGGATAATTCATGAAGTAAAAAAGAGGAGAAGTTAATTGCAGGATTTATTCTCTGTGAAGAGTGTACCTACCTGTAACCCTGATTGCAACTCTCCAGCCTACAATTGCCTCTGGTCTCTAGGATTTTCTGCTTTATTGATTTAGACTGTCACTCCCTTCGGAAAAGAGAAGCGTGGGAATGTCTGTCACCTTATCAGGAAACATAATAATAAATAACCATACAGAAGACCTTGAGAATGGATTGTGGAACCTTTCAAACTCTAAGTTACTGGTTTAATCATCTTTTCAGGATAGTTATGAAGGATCAAACCTGAATGAACTACCTGTGTTATTCCAGACTTTCCAGTGCCGAAAAGGATAAAAAAATAGCTCACGGGGAAGCTACCTTACAACGTCGTTCTCATATTCTTTAATCCCTTCCCCTACTTCCTTTCCTAGCAACCACTAGCCAGCTTCTCCATTGGGTCTCCAGCAAGATATGGCCCAAGAGGCCAGGTTTCTGTTCTCAGAATGTAATGATACTGATGCTTCTGTTGGCAGCTCTCTGCTCTGAATAGCTGTGCCCTGATTTGGGCAAACTCTTCTCTTAACATAGGAGAAAAGTCTGCATGGCTAGTTAGTCCAGTATCATTTTAAGGGGTCCATAGGGAGATATATGGAGAGAATCATCATCATTACTGCCATTTGAAGAATGGAATGATAGTAAGAAATGAGAATACCACACAGACATCCTATTTTGATGAGCTTTGGTAGGCTTAGCAGCACAAACTCTAATATTTCTTTTATCTGAGAATGAAAATTTGGGACTAGGGGATAAACCAGTAATAAAACTGCTATAAAATTGTGGGGAGGGGGGAAAGTCCCTATAGATTTCTCTTTTTTAAAAAAACATTCAAGCAAATTAATGTCAAGGCCTTTATTTAGACTAAATTATAGGGGGAGGATAATTAAATATGTAATGAAAAGGCTAGAAAAGCTAAGCAGGAAAAATTACATTATGTGCAATGAATATGTAACAGACATATTTCCAGAGTGTGAGAGAATAAATCAGTTCCACAAGAGAGACAGACCTACCCAATTCAGTTGACTTAGGGTACCAGTTTCCTACTGACATGACTGGTTTAATGCTATGAGGCACAACACATTTGTCTATCATGTTAGGAAAAGGGGTCCTCTCGTGGTGGCCAGGTTACTTTACGTGTTGTGTCACTTCGCCCCTTTTTTCTAGAATTGTCCCAACTGCTTGTAAAACCACAATGGGGCCTGGACTAACTTTTCAGGTCCACCAAATATAATCAAATCACAATAACGTCCTCAAATTGTGTTGGGAAGTGAGGATATTTTTGACCCTACAGCATTACTAGAACTGGGTAAAGTGTTCATAATGAATATATTATGTGGTGAATTTAGCCCCATGTTTTTCATTGTTTGCATATTATCCATTTATTTGAAACTATTCAACACATTTTGTGTGAGCATCCTTCACCCTATGGAAGGCCCATAGAGGGTGCACTGTGAGCAGAGGAGGCCTTTGCAGGTCCATAGGCCTATTGCTCCATCACCCCCAAGGTAAAGCACTTAAAGGGGAATCTTAACTTCCATTGAAACAAACCAACCAAAAGAAAATCTAGGATTTTTCCTTAGGAAAGTCTTGGAAATGTAACCCATGTAAAACCAATCACTAGGGATGAAAGATGGTCACTGGCTTTCCTAAAGATCACAAACTATAGCCAACTGTAGCCTTGACAAGGCCAGTGCACAGATGTTAGAGGGCAGTGACACCTATGTTAATGCTGACAGCACTAAAGCTGCCATCAGCTCCTTAGCAACTAATGGCCAGCTGAGCAGCCAGTGTGACCTCTAGCCACAAGGAAAGGAAAATCAATAGCAGGTGAAGCTCATGGTCCCCTGGAGTCAGCAAAGAACTGAGAGCAAGACAATAAATGAAAGTTTTTTGGCTGGCTCCACTTATCACAGGTATAACTGATGACACAAGCTATAGGACAGCGGGGAATCAAATCTATTCTTTCATTGCCCCAGAAAATCTTACTTGTGTTATGAAGACTAGGCCACAGCAGGTTAACCCCAACACCTGTGTTCTCCTGTGCATTTTATTGACTGGTGCTTTCTGCAGAATACAGCTCTTTGAAACAACCTGTTCAAGACTTATTTGAAGTCTTCGGCGAGTTAATCTCTCTCCCTCTCACTTCAGTGAGTGACTTATCAGGAGTTTGAAGAATATTCATGTAACAGGAACTGTCAAAAAAAATCCTTAAGTATGATCATCTGATAGATTAATTTAGCAAATAGTGTGCTGCATGAGTTTGAGATGCTACAAATGTTCTTGAGGGTTTAATAGCATGAGGTCGTGTTTATGTTTCATAATAAGAGTTTCAAAGTAAAAAAACAAGACCCTGGAGGAAGGATGGCTAGTGATTAAGGCATTGAATTTGGATTCCCTGGACCAGCTCTGCACCCAAAGTACTTCTGTAAGCTTGAGCAAGTCACTCAGGCCCTGATCCAAATGGAAAAATTCCTATTGACTGCAACATTCATTTGATCAGGCCCTTACTCTCTGTTTGTGGGATCCATGAAGGTACTTAGGTGCTTAAATACCATATTTAGGCACTGCTGCAGTCCCCAAAACTCAGTTGCCTCCCAACCTCTAGGCACAATAAGTTATTAAACATCATATACTCGAGTTGCATTGAGAACTGATTTTTCTAAAGCAGTATAAAAGGCGAGACAAATGCAGTCTTGGGGGAGTGATAAAAGCTGTCACTGCACACCTTACCTCTCTCCCCCTTCACTCCAGAACACAATGCCTGCTCCGTCAGGAGTTTGACCTCTCCAGGCACTTCTCCACTGAGGTGCTTAGAGATCTCTGACAGAAGTGTTTGATCCTGGGATTTCAAATCAAAAGGCCTGGCACATCCTGTGACAGGTAAAACTGACATTTTAAAGTCTGGTCAATTTATCAAGTTGTTGGAACAGAGAGATTGTCACTTGCTATTATCAATGACATATGCTGTTTGGAGTAATCCTGGCCATCAAGTGAACCACAGGCAAATTTGTTGGCAGATCAGCTTCAATAAAAATAAAAGCCACATCATTAACTGAAGTTTTGAAATGTAGGCAACTCTTGGCTGAAGTGTGAGAACATTTATAAAAATCAGGGTGTCAGGTCAGAGGAGCAGGAAAAGGAAAATAGCAGGAAGTAGACCCAGGGAAGATTTACTGTTCTTCTCTAGTGTGTCCCGTTCAGAAAACTTCTACCATGACAGAGGAGATCAAAATTATACAGTTTGATTCTCTACTACGCTACTTCAGTTTCATGCATGTGCAGTGACTGGTTTTTACCATAGATTCTACCTTAATTTTGTTTTCTGGCTCTTGAGAAGCTAAACGTCTTGAACTTTTTAATATTACAGGTGGAATTTTCAACAATTATCACCTAGCTGAATCTGCACAATAGCCACCCAACTGTGCAAACAGGTATCCGTGCATGCTTAATATGTGCACAGGCATGCATTTTGACATCTGTTTTGCATAGCCAATCTATGCATGCACATTTTTTCTTAGCCCAGAGGCTCTGCTCTTTGTAAAATTGGCCTTAAGAGTGCTCACGACTTCAGGGCACAAGTGTGATGAATTTAACCCTGATACTCCATTTGTCAAAGAACAAAGTACCCTTCCCAGCATCCTCATACCCAGGCTCAAAACTCAAAAGCAAAAGTGATTTTGTGATAAGAATGCGGTCACTACAGCATTTGGCCTACTGGGTCTAGATCAGGGATGGACAAATTATGGCCAGTGGGCTAATTCTGTCCAGCCTCCCAAGTTCCCAGCTGGGGAGGCTAGCTCCTCCTCCCTCCCCCGCTGTTCCCCCTTCCCCAGAGCCTCAGCACGCAGCGTGAGCAGCAGTCTGGGGAGCGGGCTGTGCACTTCAGTGGATCAGCACAGCAGCGTGTCTGGCTCCAGGCCAGACATGCTGTTCTGAGCGGCGTGGTAAGGGGTCCGTGGCTGGGGGGTTGGATAAGGCCCAGAGAGTCTCAGGAGGTGGTCAGGGGATGGGGAGCGTGCGGACTGGATAGGACGTGGGAGTCCCAGGGGGCCTGTTGGGGGCGGGGGTGTGGCTAGGGGTTGGGTAGTCAGGGGACAGGGAGCAGGGAGATTGGATGGGGGTGGGGTCTTGGTGGGAGTGGTTGGGGTGGGGGTCTCTGGAGGGAGTAGTCAGGGGACACGGAGCGGAGGGCTTGGGTGGGTCAGGAGCTCTGAGAGAGGCAGTCAGAGGGTGGAAAGTGACATGGGGTATGATAGGAGGCGGGGCCAGACTGTTTGGGGAGACACAGCCTTCCCTACCCAGCCCTCCATACAATTTTGAACGCTGATATGACCCTCGAGCCAAAACGTTTTCTCACCCCTGGTCTAGAGGGAGCCAGGGTTAATGGTTAAAGCTTATGTCTAGGAAACAGCAGCTCTGGGCTCTAATCC
The DNA here is from genome assembly GCA_032164245.1 of Sternotherus odoratus. Lineage (NCBI taxonomy): Eukaryota > Metazoa > Chordata > Testudines > Kinosternidae > Sternotherus > Sternotherus odoratus. Next base: position 123,929,632 of record JAVMKO010000003.1, read on the forward strand.
CTCACTTCCTGTATGACCTTCCAAACATCACTGAGGAGACCTGGTCTTCACTGGGGAAATGGGTGTGTTGCTAACACACGGGTCAGAATTATATTCTAGGTAAAGTATTTACAGAGTGCCCAGCTCTGTAGTGAGAGTATGCACCACTTTGTGTTTGTTTCCCCATCTGTAAGAGAGATAATTCAAAGAGTTTGTGAAGTTCATCCAGTAATGTTTGCAAAATGCAGTCAGATTCTTGGATGTAAAGATAAAGTATTATTATTACCGCCTACTACATAAACATAAAAAATGTAAGACCCAGCTCAGTTGGGTATTCACCACAGGGAACAATGTTACATTGTTAGGGAAGAGAGGCACTGGGTTTCCTAAGTCATTTTTTGTCTCTAATTTTGATCATCTTAGAAGCTAAATTATTAAAATGACTAGTCATTTAGAGTGCCTCAAGATTTGTGTGCCCAACACAAGAGTCCTTAAAAGAGCCTATATTGGATATCTTTTGAACATCAAACACATAGCTGTATGTACATTCTGAAAAAAAAATCTCCAATACCAAAACAAAGCATTCCACTACACACACAATTCTCCCTCTGAGGTGAGAGGGAGAAAACCACACAAGACAGATAGTCACCTCACTACCAGAAGGCATGCAGATACTATGGTGATGAGGGCAGAATAGAATATACTGAGCATGTGCCCTCTGAAAACAAAGTATAGGGCCTCTTTGGTTGAGCACCCCTAAAATGAAAGTACTCAAAATCATTAGTCATATTTTAACATGGTAGTTAAATGATAGTTAAAAAGTGAGCACAACAGGCTTCTGAGATCTAGTTGAATAAGATTTGCTTGTTTTCCCCCTATTTTCTCTCTTCTTTTTTTAGGTATAGAATTATGTACAGGCAAAATACATTGAACTGTCTGCCACCTATTTCTGTAACATTGTGGTTTCTACCAATCAGAAAAAAAAAAAACACAGTGAGATTTTGCTCCTTAAACTCTATCATCCATCACCTTTAAGGGCAAATTTATGCCCCCAAAGGGATTTTTTCTTAGTTAGTTTGCTTTTCCTACCTATATAACCTGTCCTTCCCCCTCCTCTTGACATTATCAAGAGTTTTTGTTTTGTTTTTTGACATCTGAAACAGCTTGTAAGAACCATTACCATGCTGCTAGTCTCTAATCACAAGAGACACTGTCAAGGTCAGAGGAAGGAGAGTTGCCAGAAATCACAATGTTTTGTAGCAAATACAACAGGACATGGCTTCACAGGGTGTGAGTTGTCATTTCTTATACAGCCAACATAAAACCAGTAGAACAACTCAGATTAAATAAGAATTAATCCAAACTCAGCCAAAAATGAATCAACCCTCTATTTTTTTCTGTCTAAAATGTTTTTGTTAACTTATTCCTTTGGCTTTTAATTTTCTTTCAAATGCAGTGTGGATCAAAAGGAGCTGAGTGGCGTGGTGTGGACATTCTGAATGCAATCCATTCTGAAAGTTAGGTCTCCCACTTAAAAACTTGTTCAAATTCCACGTCTTCATTTGTTATACAAAACCTAGGATGGCATTAAATTGGGAGTGATAAGACTATGCCTACCACCCTCTTGCACAGTGGAGTCCCTCACCATGATAATACAAAATTCAGTTGTACTCATTTTCCAACTCCCCCACCACAACTATGTAAGTGGATGGCATGCTTTCTTAACAAATCCAGGATTGTCTAGCATCCCCAATGACCATGGGATTGCAATTTTTTATGGTGACCACAATGTCCCATTTTAGTATGTACAAAATCTGTACTATTTTTTCCCCCTTTGGTAGAAGTCTGCCTGTCCAGGGAAAACTGCCATTTTGAGAGTTAGAGTTGATGTAGCAGGTTACAGAGGGAGACATACTGTACTCTCTCCTGGAAACTTCACTTTTGTTTTCTTGTTTTGTCGTTTCCCTCATCTAAAATATAAATAATTTAGAGTGATGGATAGAAATATATTTTATATATGGAAAAAGCAGGGAAGGAATCCTCCCTGCAAGACCAGAGAGCAGTAGCAGATGACTCGGGGATAAGGTTGTGCTGCCTGAACACATCCAATCATGAATCCCTCAGGCCTCATCCCCCATGCAGAAGATCAGCCCTTGTTCTGCTGCGGGCAGGATTCCCTTAATTGATTGCCTTGTTTTTACTGAGAAAAGCAAAGCAAACCAGAACATATGGGTAATTTACATTTTAAAAAAATGTCCTAGAATGTTTAAAAATCCACTTGGAGAAGCCCTCAGAAATCTCACCTGAATGATAGCATGTTTATCAGTTCATGATATCTCCCCGTCCCTTCGGAAACTGAACTGCAAATCTTTAAGTGGTCTGGGTGGTACTTCAACCCTTGAATTTTTGGATTCTGAGGTAAAAGGTCAATAGACTGACCTGCACCACAATTTGTTTTGTCATATCCAGTGGATGTGTCTGGGAAGAATTTGGCAACATATGGTGATCTCTCTCTCTCTACATACTCACCCCTTGGATAGTGTAATGTGATTACAGCCAAAGTTGAATCTCAGGTCAAATGTATCCCAGGCTTCTCTTGTTTGTCCTTATTTGGACTCCTGTTCACACCAGGGAAACTTCTGAATGTAAATATCTGTACCTATCTATCCATGCATGTCCCCTACCTTATTGTTTGCAACCTACAAGAAAAATCAATTATCTGGAGACCTTGTATATGAATGCAACAATAATCTCCAAACTGCTCTTCCCCTCTGACCTTGTTAGCCCTGGTACTAGCCACCCACAATAAATCCCACCTAGCAGGCCATTTAGGCTAGGTGGATAACCCAGAAGAACTCTTAGGTCAAAGGTTTTGAGGTAGTTTTGACCCCGGTGCAGTACATATGAAACAATCTGTCCAGATAGAGGACTTTGAAGACGGACGAAAAAGGTCAAAGCCAGACTTTATAGAGCTGCACTTTATTATATGCATTTCCTCTGTACTTTTCAATTTCCTCTCTGCCTGCCTCCAGGCACAGAGATTAACACACAGCAATGCTCTGCTAAAGTGTTTGTAAGGAGGATTATAGGCTTCACAGGAACATAAGAAAATTTAGTAGCGGAAATATGTCATCCAGCCTAATACCCTTTCTTGGGTTAATGTTAATGCTGCTCTCCTTCCTTTTCACCATAACCCCACCTCTTCATCCAGACAGAGATCTAGGGGGTCTTTTGATTTCATTGACGGTCTATGTCGATCTCCTTCCCCTGAAATTTGCTCTAAGTATTTACTATCCTCGGTGTGAAATCTGCCTGAATTTCCTCTTTACTCGTATCCTTTCTTACTGTTCGATAATGTACCCTCGTTTTTGAACACTTTTCCACCTGAAATATAGAGCATCTTCTTACTCTTTCCTCTTAATATAGATTCTTAATATTGTAATGAACTGGCAAGTGTGTGTCATAAATCCCTATGCTGTCTTCTGCTACATGGAATCAGAACTGCTTAACTGTGTCATAGGCCTTGTACTGCTAACAACGAATGGAGATGTTCCTTTAGCTCAAGTGATAGGTTGCCTGGGCTTTTTAGAAGTGTAGGATCTGAGTTCTGTCAGCACTGTTTTTGTTCAGTTCTGAATGGCCACAGTGTGCAATACAGTAGCAACTATGAACTCCTAGTTGGCCACAAGTTTGTTTCAATACTTTGTAATAATAATTTGCATTTATATTATAAATGCTCCTTCCTGAAGTACCTAATGCACTTAGACCTAATGCACTAAAGACTAATGAACTTTACAGACATTAGTCAGCCCTTAAAATCCCTCTTGGAGGTAATGATCCCCATTTTACAGAAGTAAACTGCGGCACAGAGCAATTAAGGAATTTACCCTTAGGCCGGAACATGAGTCAGTGACAGCAGAAGGGAAAAGATACAGGAAATCATAGCCCCTTGATCTAACCACTAGATAACACACCCTCTGTAAATCTGGTATCATGTTTGCCTTGTATTATAGTCCCTGGAACAACAATAATATAAACAGTCCCAAAACACAACTCATTGTGAACTTCAGTTGCATATTATATTGCAGTGAGGAAAATTCTGTTCAGTGAAGCTCTCAGTATATTAGGAGGAGGAAACCAAGGAAGCAGGTGTGAGAGGCCCAGAGCATGTGGTTTTGTACCATGAGGTCTGTTCCATCCTGCTCTGCTCATGAGTTCTGTCTGAAGTAACACTGTGGCTTTAGTAGTATCAATGGTGGCCAGTCCTAAGGGCTGGCCTTATATTTTGTGAGGCCTCAGGAGTGAAAAAGATAAATTAATCATTTTCATTTCTTTCTAGTTGTGCTGCTGGAAGAGGTGGCTAGGGAAGGGATTGGGGATCTGAACCAGCAGGGAGTTTTTTTCCCCTCCAATAAACCCCTGCGGGAGAGACTGCAATGGCTAGATGTGGCTGAACATCCAAGGCTCAGCGCTTCAAGGCGTCTCTAGTGTTGCTTAGCGAGGGATGTGACAAGCCAGTCAGCACATCACAGGAAGTAGTACATCTGTGGTAGACTGACATTAGATTAGACCCTTTACAGGCCAAACGCAGAGACAGTAGAGCTCATAACAAAATGTTATAAAGCATAAATCATCCCAGCTAAGCTTCTCCAGTATAGCCCTTAGCTCATTCCTTCCTGAATCACCATGGCAAACTCAGCCCATGCTGCTCGGGACTCTTATAAAGGGCAGGGAGGCTACTCAAGTCCCCGCCTGGCCCAGTCCCGATTTTTTGCACTCAGGATACGCAGCTGTGGCCCTTCCTCTACTCAAAGGGAGAGTGTTAACCCCTACCTTATCCACCTGTGGATGGGGCATATACACCCACCCACACAGGGACATGACTATTGCTTTATACAGTGAAGGAACCTCTTCTCTTCTGACAAAAGGTGCACAGACGTCTGTTCTATTAGGACTGGCTCTGTGTTTTGTAGTCTGCTCCTCTGCTTGTACAACCTGCCTTCTTGTTTTCCTTTCTTTTAGCTGATAGAGCTTTTAACTGATTGGGCTTGAACGTCCATGATGAGGTCTAGCACTACATTTGTCACCAGTAAAGAGAATCTTTTTTAATTTTATTTTTGTGTGCCTTAATAATTGAGGGTTCAATATCACGCAGGATGATTCTCCAATAGGAAGACAGAGAGCAAGAGATAAAGAAGTAAGCAGGAACAGCCCAAGGAAAGCTTTGTGTGTGGAAAGTTTAGTAAGCTGCTATATAAAATACACGGTCTGTTATCCCCAGAGCTGTATTAATAAAACCAACCTCATAGCTGAGTTTCTCCTCTGAGTCAGAACACTTTAATGAAATATATAGACAAGTAAATGATACAGTCAATGCCTGTTATCCATGAGAGACGTTTGGGGAGATAGCACAGAGGTATATAATGATGAATAGCATCAAGAAGACCTGACGGGCACACCTATTTATTCCATCCTATTAGGTCAGGGGTGGGTAAACTATGGACTCCAGGCCAGATCCAGCCTGAAAGCCGTTTTAAGCTGGCCTGCGATCTCCCGCTGGGGAGCTGGGTCAGGGCTGCACCACATGGCTCAGCCTCACTCCAGTGCTCCAGCGAGGGCACTGGGTTGAGGGCCGCATAATGCGGCTCCCAGAAGCCGCACCATGGCCCCGCTCTGAGAGTCAGGGGCCTCTCCACATCTAGGAGCTGGAGAAGGGACATGCCACTGCTTCTGGGAGCTGCTTGAGGTAAGCACTGCTCGAAGCCTACACCCCTTAGCCTCTCCTCATGCCCACCCCAGCCCTGATTCCCCCCCCCCAGTTCTCCAAACCCCTCAATCCCAGCACTGAGCACTCTCCTGCACCCCAAATCTCTCATCACCAGCCCCACCCCAGAGTCCTCACCCCTAGCTGGAACCTGCACCCTTTCACGTACCCCTGATCTCCCTCTGAACGCCTCAGTCCCAGCCCAGAGCACCCTCCTCAACTCCAAACTCCTCATCCTCAGCCCCACCCAAGAGCCTATACCCCCAACCAGAGCCCTCATCTCCTCCTGCACCGTAACCCCAATTTTTTAAACATTCATGGCCCGCCGTACAATTTCTATTCCTTGATGTGGCCCTCAGGCCAAAAGGTTTGCCCACCCCGTATTAGGTCAACATTTCAGTCCATCTTTTGACCAGCCACAGAGCTACTTCAAAAATGTCAACATTGGACAATGACAAAATTGTCAATATTTCAAATACTGACACAAAAACATAGGAAGAATTTCTGTTAAATTTCCCCTCGAATTTGTATCCTGTGAAAAATTGTACCCCATTTTCTAGCCAGTCCTATTTTACTTCATGCATTGTTCACTGTTGGAGACACATTACCAGAATAGATGGAGTATGGGTCTGTTACTGTACAGTCATTTCTCTGGGTGAGGCGCATCACTCTGCATTATGCAGAAGAAAATCATCATAGCGCCATCTGCCCTTAAAATCTATGAATCTATGTTCCCCAACTGGCTTGAGGAATGAGTTATAATTAAGACTACAGGTTATTGTTGGGCTGTCACATACAGTTCCTTTTTTATTATTATTATAAAACATACCTTCTGAAGAGTCTCAAAGAAAAAGGACAAAAAGGAAATGGAAAGTACTGGCGGATAAGGACCTCTCCCAGTTCTTCCTTCCTTTATTAAGTCTCATGGTTATTTCAAATACACAAATGTAGACGTATTAGTAGAAGTTTTACCATAAGGTGAAAATACCATCTTTTCTGCAGCACTCTCCACAAAAATATTCACATATACTCAGGGCTCAATGAACAGCTCAACACTCAGCTGGGAACCAGCACAGCTATTTTCTAAAGATGGTCAGAAATATGAATTTGTTACATGGGAAATTCTGACATTTTTGAATGTTTTCATTCTGAACTGGAAGAAAAAGTTGACATTTCCCACAGAACAGAAAGTCTAAACTATTTTTATTATGAACCATCCACAGGTTTCACTGCAATTGTGTCACGTTGTTTTGTTTCCAACATGTTTTCATTTCAATTAAGTAGATATGCATCATTTTGCCAATGTCAGGACAATATAAACTATTAACATTAGAATAGAATACCACTGTAATATTTTAAAATATGAAATGTCAAAATTAAGTGAGCCAAAATGGCAAAGTAAAAGCTGGCATGTTCCCATGAAATGTTTGGATTTCAACAAAACTGAATTTTCCAATGGAAAATTATCTTTTTTTGGCCAATTCTGCTACTTTTCTCACTGTCCTTCATTCCAGGAAAAAGTGCATCCAAAAGGCAAGTGTCAATGACATTACAGACTTTGAAAGTATGTATTCTGGGGATACCTGCAGGTACCAGGAATTAAAACACTTCTGTCCTCCATATTTTTATTACTTGTCCTCCCTCCCCCCCAAAAAAAACCCCTGTTTCCCCCATAACAATGTCTTAACTTGCTCTGTGGTGAAATTGACTCCAGAAATCCTGTATGTGTTTATCACTTGCTATCCTTTGCTATCAATGTAGCAGCAAGTGGACAACTATAAGGATTTAATTCCTTTTTGGTGTCCTTATTTAGGGTTGGGGGTGTTTCCCCCTCCCCACCTCCAAAGGGTCTTTTCCCAACCCTCCTCCCCCAAATATGTCAATGTTATAAAAGCCTAAGCAAGCTGCTTATCTTCTCCATGAAAATTACGAGTTCTAATTAAGTTCAATTCAGCTCCTCTGATTTAAGAAGTCTGATCAGGAATACTTAACCTGTACAAATAATATGCATAGACTGAAGTATTCCTTCTGAATGCTAATTGAACATCGTAAAAGACTTCTTCGGTAATCACATGTCTAAATGTACCAGAGGCCCTAAAGCAAAAAATGAAAAAGATATTTTAGAAGTGGGGTCAAACAAAAACCCTGCGTTCACATTTCCTGAATTGTCAGTGAGAACAACCTCAACCTGAGCATGTTTGTTGATCCATATAATGTTATGTCCTTCTTTTTAAATTGGGAAAGGAAGGAATTGACTCACCACTGCACACAGGCTACAGACAACAGATCATAGCTAGTGGGGGCTCAGAAAAGACCACTTGGATCATTCAGCAGAACCTCTTCTGGATTCTCTAGGTCTGCTACCTAAAAGCTTAATCCTGTAGAATGGAGGTACAGAGCATGGTATATAAATGCAAGTTAAAAACTTACAATCAGGTCAGAGAGGTCAGGAGAACCCAACCCTGCAACAAGAATGCTGCTGCATATTGCTAAGCTCCTCATTATTATTCTGAAGATGGTGTTAGAGCTTCTGTCTTCTCAGATATGCCCATTCTGCACCCATGTCTTACTCCCTGCTCACTTGGCCCCCCAAACATAGGATAGAGCTATGCTAAAGAAGGGCTTTAAGGAGACACTAGGGGAAATGATGCAGGTTTTGGCGCTGCAAACTCTCATGCAGCAGGCAATACAAGATTGTTGGGCTGACATCTCCTTAAAGCCCTTCTTTAGCATAACTCTATCCTTTTTACCGAATTGCTCTCACTTACACCCCAACTCCATTGGCTTCAGTGTTGTGGGTGTATGGAAGTGAGAGCAGAATCAGTCTTAAAAACTTGTGCTGCTAACAAACATAAACCCTTCCTTCCTTCCACTTTCCCACTATGTTATGTGTTTGAGAATCAATTCCCTTCATGCATTTATATTGTTACCTTGAAGGCATTATACTATCATCACATCACCTCTGATTCTTCTCCAGATAATATACTTTTAGCATCTTTGGTTTTTACTCATTTGTCTTACCTTTGTATTTTCTCTAGCCCTTCTATATCCTTCTCAAAACCACATGGAGAGAATCTGTATATTGTGTTAGACTGTACATAGAGGCACTATTACCAACTTAGTTCTAGATGGGATCACACAAAACGCAGAGGATCAGACTAAAGGACCCAGCTGGGCGTTTCTGTCTCCTACTATGATCCAGTCCCTACAACCTTCATCCATGGAGTGTGCCAGGTGCCTTTCTTTCTCTATAAAACACAAGGCTTGTGCCATACTTTGGTTTTCTTCCATTCACAGGAATTCCTCTGCAATCAGACATTCAGGGTACATGTATATGTCAAACTGAAGCTGTCATTTAGATGTGTAACTACAAGTATTGCAGGAAGGGAGACAAGTTAGCTCCCTAAGTGTCTAGAGACATAGGTGGAACTGCACTGTATGCGAGTAGCCCATCCCATTGCCAGCACGGCAGTGGCTATGCTTCTGTTTTCAGCATGCTCGATCGATTAAAGTTAGAGTAAATACATCATCCTGGAAGTTACACCTCTAGCACAAAGAGTAAATCTACTCCCAAGGAGGAAGGAGCTCCAGCTACATTTTAGTGCAGCTCTAAATGCTAGATTTTATTTTGTTGCAAATTCTCCTTTGTTGTTGTCCATTGCAATGTGGGTTGCACAAAACCTAAGTCCTGTACCCTATGGTCTGGATGTGGTGGAGAGACATTTAGAACTGTATTTCACTTTTGAGAATGGATTGAATCTTCATGGTGTGCACGTAGTGGGCACCGTTAAAAACTTAACAATTTTTGACTTCACAAATAAACAACACTTCTGTGGTACTCTCTTTCCTTAGGCTGGGGAATATTGTGTGTATCATGGTGTCATTAGTTATTTACAGCAGCAAAAATGTAAAGATATGACTGGAGTTCACTATATATGTTAATGGATAGATAAATAGGCCGAGCAGTTAGATAAGTTAGGAGAATTTAGGTGATGGATAGATGGAGAAATTAGACAAACATAGATGTATTAAGTGGATGGATTGGAAGGCCAGATGGATGGATTGATGGACAGTTGGTGTATTAACTAGACTGAAACAATAGGAGGATAATGTGGATGGATTAGATAGAGGGATGGAAAGATTAGATGGTGTAACCAAGTGTCAGGTTTCTCCTACTGCTCATTCTGTTAGCAGCTGTTGGAACTGCACAGGGATCTATATGCAGGTTAATTACTGCTAACCCGTTGGGATGAATCAGACTCATTAGACTCTGCCCTGAATTTAGGAAGACGGAAAGAGCCTTTGAGCAGAGGAAGCCAATGCCCAGGCCCTAAGGAGGGAAACCCATATGACAGACAAAACTTGAGCAACAGGATTCATTTAGAATATAGTAATCCTAGAAAGAGCCACGCCAGAAGAAGAGGCTTTGACTGGGGTTTCATGTAGAATTATTTCAGAATTACCTTGACTCTATTATTGTATTTTGAGACCTAAGTTACACATTTGTAAAGGTCAGTGTCTCACATTTTGGTCCTTAATAGATGCAAACCTTCAAGAAAGAGGAGTTTGCAAGTGTGAATGTGATGCTGTGTTCTCCATTATAACAAGGGTGCAGAATGCTAATTTGTTGACACCCTCCAGTTGACAGATGACATTTGTTTCTAATCATTCCCATCACCAGGATTAGATGGCTTTATAAGAGGGGAATGGAATATAGCGTTAGATTCACAAGGGGGATTTAGGCAGTGCTTCTATATCCTGGGAAATTTCCCCAAATCTGGGAATTTTTAACAGCATGTGCCCTGCAGTTTCCCAATTTGCCCTGCAATTTCCCAAGGTGAAACATTTTACTCAAAATTCCCCAGATTTTGGGAAATTTCCCAGGATATAGAAGCACTGGCTAGCACTAAAAATTTCCCAAATCTGAAAGTTTTTCACCAGATTTTGGAAATTTTTAGCCCAAGGTTGGGAAAAGTTGGCATCACGATATGGAAGCACTGGATTTAGGTGCCTAACTGTCCCTTTAAGCACCTAAATCCAACACTTAGGCAGCAGCTGAGCTGGGCTTCTGTGACTGCCAGTGGTTCCTATCTAAGGTTCCTTGGTGTCTATGTTTCCACCAGACAAGTCCCCTAAATTTCTGCTGGTGGTAGGGTGACCAGATAGCAACTGTGAAAAAACAGAACAGGGGGTGGAGGGTAATAGGCTCCTATCTAAGAAAAAGTCCCCAAAAATGGGACTGCCCCTTTAAAAATGGAACATCTAGTCACCCTAGCTGGTAGGCATGTGCAAACTGTATAAGGGCTGGTCCCCACTACGGGGGGGTGGGGGGGGGAGAAGGGAGATCGACTGCAGATACACAACTTCAGCTACGTGAATCAAGTAGCTGAAGTCTGCGTATCTGCAGCCAACTTACCGTCCGTCCTCACGGCGGTGGCAGTCGGCGGCGTGCTCCCCCATCGACTCCAGTTTACGCCTCCCGGCAGGCTGGAGTTCTGGAGTCGACGGGGGCGCCGCGGGCGATCGATTTCTCGCATCTTCACAAGATGCGAGAAATCGATCGTCAAAAGATCAATCGCTACCCGCCGATCCAGCGAGTAGTGAAGACCAGCCCTAAATCCTGGTATTGTCAATGAGTTTGGCATCCAGCTCGTACTAAGCCCCCGCCAGCTAACTCGCCTGGAGGGCCTAATCTGGTAGGTGTGATCTTAGCACACGATAGCTCCCTCTAGAGTCCAGTGGTTAGCTCACTCACCTGGGATGTTTGAGAGCCTGGTGCGGATTACCCTACACCAGGCAGAGTGAGTGACTTTAACTCAAGTCCTAGGCAGGCATCCCAACCACTGAGCTATTGGTATTGTGGAGTCGGGTCTTTCTCAGTCTCTCCTATTGGTGCTGTTCCACTTTTTATAAAATACCTAACTATTCATTAGGTAGACTACAACAAGCGTGAGACTGACACAAGAGACTCGTGGTTTCATATTCGCCTCAAAGGGGAAGGGTTCTACTTGCTTTAGTCAACATTTAATTATTTATACCAAGAGGAATAACTCCATTGGGCTATGTCGTACAAGGGCACCACCACTACAGTTTTTTCTCCAAGAAAGGATTGACATGGCTTGAGCACCTGACTCCAGGAGAGGGTTCACAACTATGAATCCAAAATGGTGATAGGGGCCTTGCTCCTTTTGACAGGTGGGTGTTAGGCCCTGTCCCCTCCTCAGCATTTCCAACTAGCTATCTTAGGCACCTCCCCGCTCAGTTTGCCAGCTTCTGTGAATTCCATTCTTAGGTGCTCCACTTTCCCCAGGCTTTTGTATGGGGAGCCTGGGCACCTATTTCAGCAAAGCAGAGATCAGCGGGAGATGTCTGTTGGTACCCACAGATCTTGCCCTCCCATAAAAACTGTGGCCCAGCTCCTGCAAGGAATTTAGACACCGAGCTCCTAGCAGGGTGGCTAGAAATTAGGTGTTGCAAAGCTGAGCTTTGTGGTACCTAAACTCACCTGGTAAATCTAGCCTCCTTTACATCACTGCTTTAAAGCTACCCAGAGCTGTAGTGCTGATAATTGGAAATTTAATAATTCATTTCAACTTGTTTTCAAATATTCACCCTTTCAATACTCTGGGCACATGTACTGTAAAACCATTTGCAAGGCTTTAGTCTATTAAATTATGAGCCACAAACACCTCTGTGATGGGCAGTGCTCACGCATGGTGCCGTCTTGTGCTTACAGCACTAGGGTTCTACTCAGCCCACTTCTAATGCCTCTCATTGGAGACTGTCACGCCCTGTGGCAGTCCATCTTTCAGTGGGTGTTGGCCTGGTCAGGGCACGAATCAGTCCTATCCCTCTCTTCGGTAACAGATTCCCAAGGAAGATATTGAGTCCCACACCCTCATAATGGGATGGGTTGGTTGGGGAGGACCTTCAGTCCACCTATGGACTCCTCCGAGGTAGCATTTTTAAAGTCCTGGCTCTCCCCTGGCTTAACCAAGAGGGAGTCTGGAAGTGAGGATTTTTGTACTCTTCATAACAGGGTTGGTTGGTAGGAGAGCCCAGGCCTCCCTAGTGCACCAGGCTCTGGCCCAGGACCCAGAGGCAACAATATTCAGCACCCAGGAGTGCCTTCAAGCTGCCTCCTTGGGCTACTTCCCACCATCTACTCTCATGCCAAAGCCTTACAGTTTGACACAAAGTACTGAAGAAGAGTAACTGAATCTTCTGCCTCTCTGGGCTCAGCAGGCAGGCTTTCTGCCCAGCTTCTGCAACACCCCTCTCCAGGGTATCTTATGATAGGTCTCCCTATTTGCCCTGTGAGGTCCCTTGTGAGCTGCCGGGCTCCCTTTTAAACTCCACCTCAAGCTGGGGCTCTGCAGCTAGGGATAAGCAGAATGATCACTTGGGTCATTAGCTCCTTAACCCCTTCAGTTCCAGTGTGGCATTTATACACCCCATCATAATCTCCTATCACACAATCAAGTAAATGAAAATAAACAGAAATAATCATATATTAGGTTTATTAGTTCTTTTCATGTTAACTCTCCCTAATGGCTACTCAGTAGTTCATGGCCCCATCTATATTGGGGATTTGCCTCAATTTCCACATTCAGTGGCCAGCAAACCAGTGCAGACCTTTAGTGTAGACAAAGAAATCTGAAATTTGCATTCCTAGGGCTTATTCCTGTGTGAACTCAGGATAAGCTGCAGTGATGCAAATTGGGGGTTTCTCCAGCTACTCACCAGATAAGCAATGGTGCAGCTCAACTGTTTGCCTGACACTGGTTGCTGAGAGGGGGTTATTCCTTCGAATAGACAATCCCTACATGAATTAAGATGGTGGGCCCCACCAAAGTTCCTACTGGAGCAGTGTCCATATGATAAAAATCACACCAACTATTGTCTCTATGTGGCACTTGGGAAGAACATAAGGTGTGAATGGACCAGGGAGAATGCACGGTCTTCTGGCTCCAGGAGGTGACCCCCACCAACTTAGAGTTGAGGCGGGAGGAGGGAGGTGCAGAGGAAGCTTATCTGCTGCTGCCTTCTTATTATTTATTAAGATAATATCAATTCACTCAACCACCAACACCTATCCCTGTTCCCACGTGAAAATAATATGAGAGGAACATCATTGTCCAAGTACAGAGTTTAGTTGTGAGGTAGGCTGCACAGCCCTATGGGGGAGCGAGAACCCTGTCTCACACTGGTGCACACCCCTCTTCTGAGATTATGGGCAAGGAGTAGGCAGAGCTTTGGCTCTCCCCCTTCTCAAAATGCCACCTAGCACGGCTGAGACAGTGCAATGGTTGGACATTAATTTCTTAGTTTACTGCCCCCTGCAACCAAGAGGGAAGCAGGGAGAGGATCCTGCACTATACTGCTCCCGAAGTAGCATGCCAATCCACTACTCAGTATGCAGGGCTGAAAGGAAAAGTAGATTCTAGTTCTTAGAATACACTAAGAGTCCTAGACTGGGTAGAGCCCTATCAAATAGACTGTAGAGTACCCAGAATCTATAGTGTAGGGCACTGTACTTAGAACACGCAGAGTATCCAGTGCTAGTCCAGGGAGACGAGATGGAATACCACAAGTCTTTTCCAACTGTAAATGTTCCTCTTTTATACCAAGCCCTATACATTCATAACAATTTTAAAGCCAGGTTGCAGTCAGAAAAATGAATCTATAAAAATAGCACCCAATTTCACTCAGTACATCTACTCTGGAGCTAGGCAAGAAAGCTGGAAGATAATACCCTTTTGCACTTACAAATTAAGCAAATTTGATCTGCAGGCCATTGAGGGAACAAATACGCAATGGTAAAAAAAAATAGATATGCACAATGGCAATCCCATTATCTGCTCTCAGTGTGTCTTCTGAGTCATTTTGGATTAGTTGGCTATCACAGTAAAAAAAAATTTTTTTTTCACTTTTGTGAGCACTGCAGAGAAAGCAAGCTGGGTTATCAGTTTGTCTTCTGCATTACCCAGCATTAGCAATGACCAGTTGATTTTCAGTTCCACTCTTTTTCTGACTGCAAGGGGATCCAAAGCAGAATAAACACAGCTTGATTTTCAGACACTTGGCTGGGTTACCGCTCTGGCAGATAGAGTCATTTCATTTTAAATGTGAAGTTACTGAAAAGTGCCACAGTGACAGTTCTGAAGAACAAAGTCTCCACAAAGCAAGTACAGCACAGCTAGCAGGGCTAACGCCGATATTTTTAAATTTAAAATGCCATATTCTGTGCTGACTCAGAGAGAAGACTTCCATCTATGGAACTGACCACCCCATTTCCTCCAGGCTGACTCAATCCTGCCTTCAGGGGACCAGTTGATGACTCATCATATTCCATTCAGTTCTTGAAATTGCTCACAAGAGTCCAATTAGTACAAGCTTTAGTGGGATTTTTGTCCATTAGGAAGTGGACCGAGACCACCAAATTCACTTCCCCGAGGCCACGGAACAGCCATCAAACAGTAATAATATTGAGCCCCTTGCTGATTAGGACACAATTTGAACCAGCATTTTTAACAGAGCTGGTCAGAAAATGGTGATTTTTCCACCACAAAAAATGAGATAGTGAGTCTTTGGTGAAAAACTGAAAAACACAATATGGCAACTTGGAATTGCCGCTATGCATCATGGGAGTTGTAGTTTGGGTGCCTTATGAGCCCATTCTCCTGTCTAAGAGTATTTCCATGATGCATCATAGACTTCCCTGTTGGTGAGGGGAGATCATGTGTCATGGCAGTTGCCTGGTCTTTTTTTCTCCAGACATTCAGTTTTTCAATGAAAAAAAATCAAACTTTTCTTCAGAAATGAGATGTGTTACAAAATAAAAATCAATTAAATGAAAACCCCATTTTCCATCAGAAACAAGTTTTTATGTTAAATGTTAGACCAGCCCTAAAATGTACCAGTTTTCATTCTTCTGACAGTGTCACTGCCAGGGCAGCTCCGATTGATTTGCACATTGTTGTAAGTTGATTGCTGCCATGCTGCTTGTTGAGGTTGGCAAAAGCGTGGTGTTTTCTGGTCAACTTCTCATTCTAAATGAATGAATATCTGTGTAATTATGCTTTACTGTACCTGCTAATTTCTCTTGGAAAATGTCTTAATAAATTGATTGCATGTTCTGAACAAACCTTTAATGACAGGATTGTTTACAAAGGCCACCCACAAGCCGTTATTAAAAAGCAAGCAGAGAGTATGAAACAGTAGTAGGAGGTCTCTGAGAGGAAACCTGAAAGGGTGTGAGGTGGGGGGTTGGATTAGGTCCAGGTTAACCTGGTGGACTTATTAATTAAAGTATTTCTCTCAGTTCATTAATGTCTCACAGTTTACCTGAATTCACTTGCACATTTGGTTAAGCAGAAAGTTATTCTTCCCAGGCACTGTGACAAGTGTAGAGCCAACATCTTTGCTTTGGTTTCCTGAGCCTGACAAAAACTTTATTTGCACACGGCCAGATTCTGTCACCTTTACTCCAGTTGAATTCTATGGGGACCACTTGCAAAGTAAGCTTCTCCTCAACATGCATAAGAATGGCAGAATCTAGCAAACCAATTGGCCCAATGACTATTGAATTGAGTAAGGAAAACATCCTGCCCCACTGAAGCAAGGGAAGCTTTACCATTGACATCAATGGCATAGGATCAGACCCCAAGGGCTAGCAGGATTGGGCTGGTAACAATTAACATACAAAACTTTCAATCATAACCTAGTTTAAATGTTATATTTCCCAAACTCTAACAAAGTTAAATTTTTAAAAAGTGGTACCTTATGCCAACCCTTCCCATCCAACTCTCCTCCCCTGCCCCCACACACAAACAAGCTCTTATTGTAACTAGGTTATAATAACAAAAAAACTTAATTATGGAGCTAGAGGGTTTGAGCTTTGCGGAAAGATTAAAAGTACATCTATAATTAGTTATAATTAATTAGTGAATGTTTGCACAGCACTTAGAAAACATGAGCTCTGTATAATTGCTATTGACATGGAGAATGAGCCTAAATGATGAAGAAAGTGGGGTATAGGATAACTGAAAGGGTGAAAAACAAAAGAAGGGAAAGAGTTTGGGATGTTCTAAGGGGATATAAGTAGGTGTGATGACATATTCACCCTACATAGGCCCTGAAGGGGTTAATTTGGACCTAAGAGGCCAATTATGGTATCTGGCTACATCTGGAAGGAGAACAAAACTTCAATGAATATGAAGCCAGCTGGGAAGGAGCAGATTAATTAGTATAAAGCCAGGAAGTTGAGAGAAGTAGGAGGTTTAGGGCTTGAACTAGACAGATTAGGCCAGTGGTGGGCAACCTGCAGCCCACGGGTAATTCGCTGTCGGGCAATGAGACAGTTTGTTTACATTGACCATCTGCAGGCACGACTGCCTGCAGCTCCCAGTGGCTGTGGTTCGCAGTGTCTTGCGGCCCGCCAGCAGATTACTCTGACAGGCCATTTGTGGTCCACGGGCTGCAGGTTGCCCTACCACTGGACTAGGCAAGAAGAGATAACAAATGAAACTAGCCTAACAGTGAGGATAGGGAAAGTATTGAGGAACAGTGGGTAATAAAAAAGGGAAAGAAAAAGGCTAGATTCTTTAGAACCAGAAGGGTCAGCAAATGGGGAGAACAGGAGGGGGAAGTGGATAAAATTACATAGTAGTAAAGTCCCTAGGTAAGGACATAAATATAGGAGATATTGATCTCTTGAGGATTGCATAGTGCATCAAAAAACTACAGGAGATACAGTAAGAGCTAAGAAACTACTTGGTGGAGACTTTTTAGTGAAATATAAAAGCAAAGAACAGATAGGAAAGTTTCTTAACACAAAGGAGCTAGGTAGAATAAATCTGTCAGCTACCCAAATTCCTTTCATAAGAGAAGTAGTAGCATGTGGTCTGAAAACTGAAATGTAAGAAGAGGAAATAAAGCATGAAATAGGTGAAGATAAGGTTGATGACTGAAAGGCTAATTGTTGTATGCAGTGTAGATGTAGCTGTAGCAGAAAAGGAGCTGATAGAAAGCCCTCAACAGGTGTACAGGACACTTTTAAGGGAAGACTCCTACCAGATAGAGTAACTTTAGAGTATCACATATTCTGGACTAAGCCCTATATTCCTCCTCCTGTGAGACATATCTGTCTTGAAGATTAAGCTTGATAAATTTATGGAAGAGATGGTATAGCCTAATTTTGGCAAATACTTGATATCTGAGTATTAGCACTTAATATGCCCAATAGCCTGTGATGGGATGTCAGATGGGGTGGGATCTGAGTTACTACAGAGAATTCTTTCCTGGGTATCTGGCTGGTGAATCTTGCCCACATGCTCAAGTTTCAGCTAATCACCAAATCTGGGGTCGGGAAGGAATTTTCCTCCAGGGCAGATTGGCAGAAGCCTTGGTTTGTTTGGTTTTTGCCTTCTTCTGCAGCGTGGGGCACGGGTCACTTGCTAGAGGATTCTCTGCACCTTGAAGTCTTTAAACCGTGATTTGAGGACTTCAATTGCTCAGACATAGGTTAGAGGTTTATTACAGGAGCGGGTGTGTGAAATTCTGTGGCCTGCATTGTGTAGGAGGTCAGACTAGATGATCATAATGGTCCCTTCTGACCTTAAAATCTATGAGTCTGTATTACAGGTGCCGAAGATTTGATCACATAACAAATCATTGCAATGGGAAAACAAAGTGCAGCGCATGTGGAGGTGAATATTCATATGGTAATTGTGAGGAAGGGACAAACAAATGTTGCAATCATGGAGGGAAACACAGCTCAGCATCTGGAGGATGTACTGAGGCAAAGAGGGCTAGAAAAATACAACACACACACACCCATTGCCACAAATTACTAAAATGTCATATGCAGAAGCCACTAGCAGAGATCTAAAAGGGAAAAAAAAGAGAACCTGATATGGGGAAAAGGAATAGTCAGCAACAAATTAATGGGAAGGAAGTAAATGAGTGACACCCAGGTAAAAGGAGATGACCTACTACTTAGGGAAACAGAGATTCATTGAGTTAATGAATTATGACTCAAGTAATAAACTATGCCTCAAACAGGAAAGAAAACAGAAAATGAGAATTATAATTAAAGTTGCTGAAAAGTACCTATGGGCTAGCAACCTATCAGGGGAACAGCTTCATACTTTCCTAAGTGAAGGAAATATTGAAGGTTAAAAGAATGGTGGTGACTACTTATTTTAGCTGGAATGCCCATAGGCTGGGCAGGAATGAAAAAAAATATTGATCTGAAAACAAAGCCTGATATAATATGCACACAGGAGACTTGGCTAATGGAAAAGCTAGGCTCTAAAATCCCAGGATATGGCATATACAGACATGATAAATAAATAGGAAAGGGTGGGGATGTCTGTGCCTTCATTAAGGAGAACCTGAACTACCTTGAAGTAGAGGTTAAAAAGCTAAACTAAGTATAATGCAACTGAGATACCAATACAAAACATTTCTGTGTTTTTACAACTTCATATTGTCTATAACACATGCAGAAAACTAGAGGCTATGGACCTGAAGAATTAATTGCAGATGGCACATATCTATTCATCTGTGGTGATCTGATTGTGAGGAAGTAAGAAAAATGGAAAACATTGAGAGCAATTCTTTGCAGAGAATAATTTAGTAATATTAAATGATGGAGTACCTACCAAGTTCAATACAGCTGATGGAAGCTTCTCATGCCTGGATGTGGGAATTGCTTCTAGCACCATAGCAAGTGAACACAGATGGAAAATATACTGAAGACGGGATGGGTTGTGACCACTTCCTGACATTAATTACATATTATGGAAAATGAAATACTGAAGATGAAATAATATCCCTAATTGGTATCTTTTAAAAAAACACAAATTGTATACTCTCTAGAAACAAAGTGAGGAATATGTGTATGAGCAACATATACACTGAGACAGAGTAATGTTACCAAGGGAATCAAAGCCATCCAGCCTTGCTATTCCTAGAATACCAACAGTACTTAGTGAGAAAAAAAATCCATGGGGGAACAAGGAATGTGAAATCATATCCATGGGGAAAGGAATGAGGCATGCAAGACACCTAAAAAACTCCTTAAATAGTGAGGACTTAATGAAATATAAAAGTACAATGGTTGTACAAAGGGCTTATAAAAAGAGCAAAAAAAGAGAAAGCTGGAGGACATACTGCAGGCAAGTAAGTAAAGATACCAGTATAGCACAACTATATAAGAAAATTCAGAAAATGAATGGAATAAAGAGTAAAAATCACGTAATACCGAGCCTTGCGGTTGCAGAGTGTGGAATAATAAGCACCACCAACGAAAATGTGGAAATTCTGGACAATATGTTTCAAAAACTCAGTAATGATGAAGATCGGTGTATAGAAATTAGGGATAAGAAAAGAATATTCATTATGGATAATTATGAAATGATGAAGAGGTGGAAGGAAGATGAGGCTATTTTAAGTGAAAACTTTAGTATGAGAACTCGAAAAAGCGTTAATAGGGAACAAAAGCACTGCACCTGACAAGGACAAAATGCACTTTGAAATGCTTTTAACACCTAAGTGATGGAAGCTTAAGGTTGATATTAATATTATCTAACAGATGGAGAAAAAGTGAAATACCTACGGACTGGAAACAAGCACTCATTGTCCCAATGAGGAAGCTGGGTAATTTGTGCTCAAGACCTCAGGCATACAGACCAATTGCCCTCACAGCATATTTACCATGGAAAGAATGGTAATGGAGAGATTAATAGCACACCTAGAAAGAAATGTAGTCCCGATGGAATGCAAACTGGGTTTGGAAGAGGTACGGGTGCCATTGACCACATTCAAAGTATTGAGATAGAAGCACAAAAAAACATGAGAACCAAAGAATTCATAATAACCTTCTTGACATGAAAAAAGCCTATGATGTGTTATGGAGAGAGAGACTGCTTCATAAAGTGGCTTCCATGGTTATTACAGGACAAAAAATATACAGATGGTTAAGGGACTACTTAAACAAAAGAACTAAAGTCCAAACAGGGAATGCTTTTTCCAATATATATTCAATTTGAAATGGAACCCCACAGGAGAGCATAATTAGCCCACCCTCTTTAACATCATGATAAATGAACTCCCTAAGGAGATGAAGACAGGAATAGGGATCACATTATTTGCTGATGACTCTGCCATATGGACCAAAACCAGAAACCTTGAAAACACTGGCAAAAGAATCACTGATGCACTTAAGAGAAGTGCAGAATGGGATAAACAGGTGGGGCTTCAAATTCTCCATAGACACAGCCAAGGCAATAGTCTTCATGACAATGAACAATCCAAAAAGATGTGAAGTTATATCTATATGACCAACAGATACAGTGAAAAATTACAAATTCTTAGCCATGATTTGAAAACAAGCTCATTTGAAGGGACTGTATTGAAAATGCTAAAGATAAGTGCAAAGGTAGAATTAACTTACTAAAAAGTCTTTGAAACATCCCAGGGAGCTGATAAGAAAATGGTAATGCTATACTGAGCGCTAATTAAACCAATTATTGAATATGGATGGCAGGCCTTTGGCTCAGCAGTGAACACAAACCTGAGAAAATGAGACTATATCAAAGAACAGGCATTGCATATCACATGAGGTGCCTTCATTACTATGCCACTGTGTACTACAAATAGCAGGTGGCAAAATGTCTATCAATCTTAGAATGAAGCTCCTAGACTTAATCTTTTGGGCCAAAATACTAGGTAATAGTGAAGATGACAACAGAAAGCTAATATATAATGATTGTTGGCAATTAAGTGGAGGCTGGGTATGACCCCCCAAAATTAAAATTTTCCATGAAAGTAAGTAGATAAAGGATCTTAATGAAAAAAGTTTTGAGAGAGACCAAAATCAATAGCTATGGGAAAATACTCTATTGCTGGAAAATCATTCCCCCTGAGACAGACATGGAATTACATACAGAATAAAAAGACTGGTAACATACAAAATAAAGCAAATTTGGGGACACTATTGCCAAATATGTACAGATGGCTCCAAAGACGAAAGGATGGGAAGAGTGGGAACAGCTTTTTGTGTGTCCTCACTCAGACTCAAGAAAGCTGTACGGCTAACTAACTTTATCTGCTTTTACAGCAGAGCTAACACGGATTATGCTAGCACTTACCTGGGCTTTAGATGTGTGGCTAGCTGCCGTGGCCATCCTGTCTGACTCCTTATCAGGGCTGCAGTGGTAAGTGACAGCAGAAATGATATTCTTAATTACATATTACTGCTAACAACTGAACTTGCACAAATAGATATAACCATAGTAATGTTAACAAAGTCCTGTGGCACCTTAAAGACTAACTATAAAGTTTTGAAGCATGAGCTTTCGTGGGCTAATACCCACTTCGTCGGATGCAGGCAGTAGAAGTGTTCAATTGTTCACAAACAGGCAGTTATAGAAAAGTAGGTAAGAGCCAGGGGGGAGGTGAAAAGGTTAGTCCAATTAAGCTGAGCCAGCTTGTTATCTCCGATCAGGGAGTGTGGATTATTCGTCTAGCATTTGAATGGGGTGTGTGGACATGGAGAGATGAGAAACAATGTCTGTAATGAGCCAACCATTGTAGATCCCGGTTCAATCCCAAAGTGTGTGAGCTGAATTTGCAAATGAATTGAAGCTCTGCAGTCTCTCTTTGCAGTTTGGATCTGAAGTTCCCTTTCTGCAGAATGGTGACCTTTAAATCTGAAATAGTGTGTCACCATTCTGCAGAAAGGGAACTTCAGATCCAAACTGCAAAGAGAGACTGCAGAGCTTCAATTCATTTGCAAATTCAGCTCACACACTTTGGGATTGAACCGGGATCTACAATGGTTGGCTCATTACAGACATTGTTTCTCATCTCTCCATGTCCACACACCCCATTCAAATGCTAGACGAATAATCCACACTCCCTGATCGGAGATAACAAGCTGGCTCAGCTTAATTGGACTAACCTTTTCACCTCCCCCCTGGCTCTTACCTACTTTTCTATAACTGCCTGTTTGTGAACAATTGAACACTTCTACTGCCTGCATCCGACGAAGTGGGTATTAGCCCACGAAAGCTCATGCTTCAAAACTTTATAGTTAGTCTTTAAGGTGCCACAGGACTTTGTTAACTCTGCTATTCCAGACTAACACGGCTACCACCCTGATTCTTGACAACCATAGTAATGGCATGGATCCTGGCGCATGTAGGGGTAGCAGGTAATGAATTGACGGACAAACAGGTAAAAAGTGTTATTAATCATGAACAAGCTGACCCAGGAATCGCTTTAAGCAAATTGGAATTTAAATATTTGCTTCAAAAATGAGCTATGGAAGGAATGGCAAGAATTGCTGGCAAATGAAACGGGGGGGGGGGGGGGAATCTGAGACGTATGCCCTAGAGTTGACAATGCTGATATAATCAAAGACTCCAAGAAGGAGAGCGAAGTGGCTCTAGTGAGAGTTCTATCAGGGCATTGTGAAGTAAATAATTTATTTCTAATTAGCATGCACAAAAATAGACTATGTGTAACCTGTAAGGCCCATGAAACAATAGATCATATCATTTGGGACTGTAAAAAATGTAACAGTGAGTAAAAGGAAGTGTTTCTATTAAAAACTTAAAAGCCTTAAAGCAATTTTCCTAGCAATAGCTATCGAAAATGCAAAGAAAATGGGGCCCAATAAAAAAAAATTGTTTGCAATTCTTTAGGAATACCAGGAAAAGTGCAAGGTTCTAAGTCATGAAAAAGATACAAAGCACTGTTCATGGTGGTCAAACTCAGGAAGCAAGGGTGATATGCCACAATACCAAAGAAGAAGGCTGCAGGATGATATTCTGTTTTCACTCTCTGGGAGCAGAGAAGTGGGTAAGAGAAAACAGGGAGAAAAAGCCTTGTGATCCTAGCCCTGAAAGAAGGATCAACCCCCGAAAAATTGGGGAGAAAGAAAGCCTGAGGGCTGAGTAGGAAGAAGCTCAGAGAAAAAGCAGCAAAGAATAGGACTGAGAAGACCTTGACTTCTCATTATAGGGTTCCTGGACTGGAACCCAGTAGGGGAGGGAGGGGCTGGGTTCCCCTACCAGCCACTGGGAAGTGTCACAGGACTGTGAGAAATGCCAGCTAGACAGCTGTTCCGGAGCGATTGATACCCCATAGGGAGGGGGGAGTATACAGTGACCTGGACCGAGGGCCAAGCCGCAAAAAGGGAGCAACCCAACTAGCAGAGAAAGAAAGGCTTCAGGCGGCAAGTGAAAAACAGAAGGGATCACCAGACCAGAAGAAAGCTGGTTCCCCAGACACAGCCATGAGGAGATTCCCCAACAGGGAGTTAACCCCATGACAGTAAGTTTGATTGAAGCAAACTAAGAAGTAAGGGCTGAATCTTGAGCTGAAATAGGTTCACTGACAGGCACCAAACCACCCTGTCAGGCTGCTTCCTGACTTTTTTGCATGCCTGAGTAGTGAAAAGGGGCTGAGATGCTGGCTGATAAATCTTGCACACAGCACTGTGGATTAAGATCAAGGAAATCCTGAGTTCTTATTTGCAGGGATAGTTGAAAACTTTTCCCCACAAAAAAAAATTTTTTTGACAGACAATTGGGGGTTTGACTAAATGATACTTTTTAGTGTGAACTCTGCTTTCCATGGAAATTCTCAAAAAAAAGCAAAGAAAAAAAAAAAAGCCTTGAAACCAAAATATTTTGGCTGAGGAGGAACCTTATAACTTTTTATCCCGGCAGCTGGCACACTCTCCTGGAATGTGGAAAATCCAGGTTGTGTTCTCTCCCTCTGCCTGACAGGTAGACAGGATGGGAATGGGGGGTCTCTCACTTCTTAGGGGAGTGCTTGCAGTGGAGCCTACAGCTATGATTTAGGCACCTCAGACTAGGGTTTAGGCACCTAATTACCTGTGTGGATCTGGGGCTATGTGACTTGTCCAAGGCACATAATGCAGAATTGGATATTCAACCCAGCTATTCTGAGTCCCTCTCCAGTGCCTTAATCCCAAAGTCATTCTTCTCTCTTGCATTACCTGTAAGGATTATTTGGGTGTTATCTGCGCGGACTCTTCCACTTAGCCCCAGTCTTCATTGGACACTGAATTTGTCATTCACCTACATTGGCAGGGTCTGAAGATATGCAAAGGGAGAAGTGGGTGACATCAACCTACTTAAAACACTGCAGGCTATAGATTCTCATGAAGCGTCATAATGAGCCCATATGCCAGTTGAAAAGGAGAGACTCTGGATTGGAAACTGAGGAAACTCCCCACACAAGAGGACTCTCCAAGCAGCTAAGCAACTGCCCATTATTCCATTCCGGCATCGTTCGCTTAAGATCTTCTGGTAAGTGAAACAGCTCTGGTCATCATCACTGGAATCTGTCAATCCAAACTGGATCATGGTATATGCTTAAGAGGTTTAATCAGGTGCCTGATGAATCTGCTTATTATCACTCACAAGCCGAAATCAACAGTGATACAGCTTATTACAAATGTAATAGATCCTTGTGTCATCTGAGGTAGAGCCCAAGACTCTTCTTTCTTGTTTTGCTTCTATCATGGTCAACAGCACACCTTCAGCTGCGGTGTTGGGGGAAGGGATTGCATTTGGGATTTCTGGATCTAAATGGATGTGCCTCTACTTTCTGAGCTAAAAGACCCAGCTCAGTTAGCCAAGGCTGTCACACGCTTATAAGCAATGGTATGTGGCCCAGCCACCTCTAGAGAGGAACAGCACCACATAGAGTTGGTGCAGATTATGTATCAGAGCCCGTGAACAGATGTAAAAGAATAACATGGCAACGTAGTTCTTTTGGCCGTGCCCCACTCCAGGTCAGTTCTCAGCTAAAACCCTGAGGAAAAAGTCCCAGGTTGCCAGATTGTTCATATGGTTACATTTTCTCTCCTGCAGCTTTTTGTATAAAATCAGTGCAACTCTGCAATTCATTTCTATTTATTTCATGGAGCTAGTGTGAATTACTCTACTGTCTTATTTGTCCCCCTGCTGCTGTGGGGAGGCTTTGCATATTTCCATCCGAGTTTACGAGTGGTGATCCCAGCTAGCTGCCTTTGTCCTGCTAAGCATTTAATGTTCTTAGAAACTGGTTTTGAATCCAATATATTTTTTCAGATTCTGCAGTGTGTGTGTATGTGTGTTCAGTTAGCTGGGGTGTATTGTGTGTGGAGGGGTATACACTTGTGTGTATGTGCATAGATCCATGAATGTTTTATACACAACTCTGTTTGCAATATGGTATACTCCTGTTTATCCAAAACCCTATTCTTGAAACCTCTGCATTATCTGAATCCCTTCCTCGTCCCCCAGCGTGAGATACATAATAGATCAGAGACCCTCAGCCAGGGCTGAGAGGAGGAACACCCAGCTGTGGGGGAGGGCACCTTGCTGCTGAATGGCTCATGCAGTAGCACAAACAGCCCTCTACAACCCCCACAGTCATGCGATTGAGTGAACGGCGCCTGTGATGAGCTATTATGTGGTGAATTACCTGTAGCTTCTGTTAAATACGATCTACAGAGAAATATACAGCAACCAGCTACTGTTTAGAAGAGGTCAGGCAATCAAAGGTCTTGTTTAATCTGGAGATGTGATCCATTTCAGATAGCAAATCCTTATCTTAGGCAACAAAACTGCAATCTGCTATGATTTGCACTGTTGCAACTCGTCTTGGTTTCAAGCAGGGATAAATTATCCCAATGCAAAAAGCAGCTTTGCCTGTCCACACTAGAGGTTTGCATTGGTACAGCTACACAGGTAGTTGGCTTTCAATGGCTGAAATCAGGACAAATCCCCAGTGCAGACCAGGTCAGCTACTGCAATGATGGGCATGTTATAAAACCATAGAACAGAATGTAGCTCCAGGTATTTATGCATTTATCTGAAAACTGCACGTGTATCTGTATGTCCCCTGCCTCTGAAAGAAGCTCTCCAAGCACAGCGACTGGCACCATTACAACATATCACAATTGAGAAGCTGCTATTTGTCTTCTCTTGGTCAGGGCCGGCGACAGGAGGGTACAACGGGTACAGCTGTACCGGGCCCCGGACTTCAGGGGGGCCCCTGAAGTCTGGGGCGGGTACGCAGCTGTACCTCCTTGTCGCCAGGGCTGTGAGCAAGGCGCGGCTCCGGGCAGCCACTGCAGCGCTCATCAGCCCCCTCCCCCGGCACCCAGCAGCCTCCCCCCACCCCCTTTGCTTCTCCCGGCCGGGCCACGCGGCCGCAGCTCATGCGGGGGTTGGGGCCCGCGGGAGATAGGAGACCGGCAGCGGGGGGGGGGGGGCACGGGCAGCGGGAGACCGGGGGGGGCGGCACGGGCAGCGGGAGACGGGGGGCGGGGACCCCGCGGGCGGTGGGAGACCGGGGGGGGGTCGCGGGCGGCGGGAGATGGGGGGTCCGTGGGCGGTGGAAGACCGACCGGGGGGGGCCGCGGGCGGCGGGAGACTGGCAGGGGGGGCCCCGCGGGCAGCGGGAGACTGGCGGGGGGGGCCCCGCGGGTGGCGGGAGACCGGCGGGGGGGGCCCGCGGGCGGCGGGAGACCGGCCAGGGGGGGCGGAACCCCGCGGGCGGCGGGAGACCGGACGGGGGGGGCCGCGGGCGGCGGGAGACCGGGTGGGGGGGTCGCGGGCAGCAGGAGACGGGGGGGGGGCGTGGGTGGCGGGAGACCGATGGGGGGGGCCGCGGGCGGCGGGAGACCG
This sequence comes from Sternotherus odoratus, assembly GCA_032164245.1. Lineage (NCBI taxonomy): Eukaryota > Metazoa > Chordata > Testudines > Kinosternidae > Sternotherus > Sternotherus odoratus. The sequence continues at coordinate 123,957,094 of JAVMKO010000003.1, forward strand.
GCGGTGGGGGGGCGCGGGCGGCGGGAGACCGGGGGGGGGCCCCGCGGGCGGCGGGAGACCGACAGGGGGGGGCCACGGGCGACCGGCGGGGGAGGGGGGGGCCCGCGGGCAGCGGGAGACCGGAGGGAGGGCCCCGTACGATCTGCCGTACGGGGCCCCAAAATTCCTGTCGCCGGCCCTGCTCTTGGTTGCACAAATTATTATTTGTTTGAAAACCAATTATTTCAGTGATACATTTTTTTCCCTTTAACATGTTTTGGGATGTGTGGATTTGAGTATAATATGTGATAGTTACATTAACAAACTGTAATTAAGGCATCGAATATAAAAGCCGTGATTCATTTTGCAGGGTTTTTTTTAAAAAAAGCCTAACAGAACTGCGATTGAATTCCTCTGTTAAATGAACATTAGGGCTTTTCACGGGACTCCTAATTGCCCTTCCTTACTTTATTCAGAAATATTAAATAAATTAAATAGAACACAATTGTATTTCTCTAAAATAACACTAGAGTAAAAAAGCTGTTCCAAGATATCCATTAACATAATGATTTTTTTAACTGTGTTGTGCATTTCAATCTAGATAAAGGTTGGCTCATGATTAGTGAATCTTCCAAACTACAGAGAGTAAAATCTTCCATTTACTGGACTGATAGATACTTTTACCTCCAGGGATCCCCTTTATATGCTAGTCAAATTGTTAATTTTATTCATCCATTAGGGTGAAATACTGTTATGTTTTTCCGTACACAAAAAAGCATCCACACATTTTCTGCCTCTATTGCTTTTATTTTAGGCTAAAGGAAATCAAGAATAAACAAAAGTGAAGTCTTCAGGAAAAAGCATAGGATGTATATATGTTTTTCCCAAAGTTAAAGGCTGCACAAGCAGAGGTCGGAGACTACAAAGTTGTGCACAGCAAATAAGTGTCCAAATTGCATAACTTCCTACACAACACATGCAACAGCTGCTTACCTGCACAGGACATTTTAAGATAGGACATGAAGAAAACCCCCAGATCCAACTGAATTTAAAATGTGAATGGCCCCATTTGGGATTTGACTGAGGGAAACTGAAGTTAACATTCATAACCTTGTAAAAGTCCCATTTGTAATGTCAGACTCAAGCTTACATCACATTGTCATAGGTAACAAAGAGTCCTGTGGCACCTTAAAGACTAACTATAAAGTATTGAAGCATAAGCTTTCATAGGCTAATATCCACTTCGTCGGATGCAAGCAGTGGAAGTGTCCAGGGGCAGGTATAGATAAGCAGGCAAGAACCAGGTAGGAGGTAACAAGGTTAGTCCAATCAGGCTGAACCAGCTTGTTAACTCAAATCAGGGAGGGTGGGGTATTCTTCTAGCAGCTGAATTGGAGGTGTGAACTCGGAAAGAGGAGAAGCTGTTTTTGTAATTAGCAAGCCATTCAAGATCCTTGTTCAATCCTAGATTGATTGTATCAAACTTGCAAGTGAACTGCAGCTCTGCAGTTTCTATTTGCAGTCTGGTCTTGAAGTTTTTTTGCTGCAGTATGGTGACTTTTAAATCTGTAATTGTGTGTCCCGGCTGACTGCTCAACACCTTCCATTGTAGGACCCCGTTTTCAGTGGTTTATAACTTTGCCAAATGACAGCTGTTCAGGCTGAAATTTTCTATGGTGGGCACCTGCCTGAGATGGAATTGTTTTAGCTGAAACTTTCTGAAACAGTTGAGCCATTTCCAAGAATGAGATCAGGGGAAAATACATTCTTTTGCCCATGTGTTTTTGGTTTTTTTTAATATTCTTTCAGCTATTTTGTTGACAAGCCTCCATGCTTTGGAACAGGTGGTGTATTCCTCTGACATCAGAAGTGTGCCTTTTGCCATCCCTATGGAAACTGACCCAAAGGTCATCATGTTATGAGCCAGGGGTTGGGCAAGGAGAAGAGGGTGTAGAAACAATTTGGGGTACACTGGGAAAAGGGTCTATGACCATTAGAAACACCCTCCTTTAGAACCTGGAATTGAACCCCTAAATTTCTATATTCCTCTTCTATCAGCAAATCCACTGGCAAAGTATGTGCCCTCCCCCTCTAGTGACATGTAGAGGATAAGAACCATCTACTGCTACTAGTTACTCCCTTGGCTCAAGTGGCAGAGGTCTGTGCTGTGGATCTAACCTCAAAACCTTCTGGTGAACCAAATTGGGGCTCAATAGAGTTACCAACAGAAATTTTGTTTTTAATTTATTTTAATTTTAAAAAAAGGAAATTGCATTTAAAACCAAGCCCTTGAGTAAAGATCATTAACGGTTGAAATGCCAAGTACTCAAAAGTTAGGAAATACCATCTGTAAGGTTTCCTCTGTATGTTTCTCATTTTCTCAGTGTCAGGGCCGGCGACAGGGGGGTACTACGGGTAGAGCTGTACCAGGCCCCGCACTTTAGGGGGGCCCCGGTACAGCTCTACCCGTAGTCATCCGGCGCGGCTCTCCCCCGGACGAGCACGTGTCCCCGGCCGGAGCAGTGAGCCCGGCCGGTGGCAGCGGCTCAGTCCGGGGGAGAAAGGGCGGGGGGGGGGACGGAGGGAGCAGCAAGGGCGGCTCACGCCGCTCCCGGGCTCTCACTGCCGCCAGCTGTCAGCTGGGGGGGGGGAGCGCCGGCTGGGCTGGGGGGGGGCCGGCTGGGCTGGGGGCCCCCCAGCCGCTGTCAGCTGGGGGGGGGGGGGGGGAGTGCCGGCTGGGCTGGGGGGGGCGGCTGGGCTGGGGGCCCCCCAGCCGCTGTCAGCTGGGCTGGTGGGCCCCCAGCCGCTGTTGGCTGGGCTGGGGGGGGCCTGGCTGGGCTGGGGGGCCCCCCAAACTATCAGAGTAGGGGGCCCCCAAATTTCTATCACCGGCCCTGCTCAGTGCCCATAAGACCTCCAGGACCAGGTTCTCAGAAGGGCCAAGCACTCGCAGCTGTAACTGAAGCCAGTGGGAGCTCAGCTTTGAACATATAAAATGCTCAGTATTCTGAAAATCCTGATCCTAGATGTGTCAATTTGGGCACCCAAAACTAGTAAATATGTTTGACAATTCTGACCGTACTCTCTCTGTGCCTTAGTTTCCCAGCTATAAAAACGGAATGACTGCACTATCACACAGGAGTGTTGAAAGGAGAAATTCATTAATGTTTGTGAAGCACTCAGTGTGATGAGAGCACCACAGAAAAGCCCAGAAGAAAATGAATAATTCTGTATTCTGTGCAGGGATGAATGTGCGCATTAATTAAAGCCTAGGACCACATGCTGAATGAAGTGGATAAAAAAGAAATATTGAATAGTTACCCACTTACTAAACTGTCCTAATGATAATAAGTGGTGCTGTGGAAAAAATAGTAACAAGTTTTCTGGGTGTTATTAATAAGATTAAGATTCAGAGTCATCCCCTCTTGTTGCAAGCATAGAGTTTCCATTAATGCAAGGGAGTTCACTGGCGCAAACGAGAGACAGATTAGACCTTGAGTGGTTTAGAACTAGATACAAGTGAAAAGTCCTAATCTTGATCCGGATTCAAATACCCTCAAGATTTGGGTGAAGTTAGATCTTTGGTTATGGTTTGGACCGTAATAAAGATCGGGACCTTTAATAACACTTGGACCTGGATCCAGGTTTAGATTTCAAACACAACCTCAAGTTTCAAGGGTATTTGTATGTAGCATTTTGGTTTGGGCCCAGGTCTATTATCTTGTTAGGGTTTGCATCACTGCTAAGCCCCATGAGCATAAAGAAATGGAGTTATGTAGTCTGAAGAAATATCAGCAATATGTGAAATGTGTTTCTAGGCACTTAATCTTATCCACATGAAGATATCAGATGTTTGTTTCTCCAACTAGCCTCAGCATTTTCCACCACCAGGAAAACATTCCCCAAGTGTAAAGCATGAGATAGTGAAATGAAAAACAAGGAACACAAATATTTATCATTTTCTTTCTCATCAGCATTTCTTGCTCATGAGCCAGAATGTGCTGTGTGCGCCTCTTGCATCTATGCAGACTGCCTAGCTCCCTCCTCAGACTACAGGTAACAATAGCCATCAAGGGGTGTGTTTATACCGCAGTTAAACACCTGTGGCTGGTCTGTGTCAGCTGACTTCGGCTCATGGGGCTGTTTAATTGTGGTGTAGACATTCAGGCTCAGGCTATGGGGGGAGGCTCTGGTCATTCTGGGACATTGACATGCTACTAAAACTTGGGACTTGAATGGAGAAGAGGCCCAGATTAAATAACTATACAAGAAGGCCATCAGATTCCCACACAGTTGGAAGGCACCCCAAGACATAAAGCACTCAGTCTCTGTTCATCTAGAAAGCATGGGCAGACAACTCGGGGCATGTCTACAACGCAAAGAAAAACCCGTGGCTGGCTAGGGGAGAGTCCCAATTTTCAGTCTCTTTCTTAAATGGGCTCCTATTACCGCCCACCCCCCATCCCGATTTTTCACATTTGTTCTCTGGTCACCTTATGGCTGGCCCATGCTAGCTGACTCAGGCTCCCAGGGATATGGCTGTGGGGCTGTTCATTACTGGGCAGACTTCTAAGTTCAGGCTAGAGCCTGGGCTCTGAGATCCTTCCATGCTGCAGGGTCCTAGAGCCCTAGCTCCCTCCTGAACCTGGAAATCTACACAGCAGTGACAACCCCACCGCCCAAGCCCCACAAGCCCGAGTTGGCTAGCACAGGCCAGTCGTGGGTGACTAGTGACTGTGTAGACATACACCAAGCGGTTAACAAAATCATTCTCAGTCCTTATAAATAGTTTCTGAAGAAGCTCACTGAGTAGTTAATATCCTGCTGTCCTAGTCCTAGCCCAGACTGCACCTCTTCAGAGAGTGGTTCTAATTCTTTCATCGGGTTGGGGAGGAGCATAGTCCTAAATTTGATCTGACAATGGTTTTACTTGGACTCCAGTGGGGTTGTTTCTGATTCTTACTGAGGTATGTGCGAACAGAATCAGACCCCACAAAGATGTTCAGACTCATTAAGGGGGTCCTATTAGAGGCACATCTGTTTAAGGCTTTACCACACTATTTAGGAGGATGAGTTTAGTGTCCTCAAAGCATGAATCATACCTGAGTATCACTCTGTTAGTAGCTATTATTTGGATTGAAAATTTTGGGTGAAGCCAAAGGGAATATCTGAAATGTGCACGTATTACAAATCTTGCCTCATCCATCCTTCTTATTCCCTCCTACACTATTTTCCAAGCCAGGATCTCTCAGACCTGTGAGCTTATCTGCCAAATGAAATGCTTGCCAGCCTCCCTGTGACCTATCATTTTAGGGCTCAGCAGTGCAACATTTGATTTGTTCTATGAAACTTCCTTTCCCTCACTATCAGGCAATGGAAATAGTCAGAGGCTCACATCAAAGAGAATATCAAGGGGAATGGACTCATGCAGCCAGTTAGTGCTTTGCAAATTTCATTCCTAGAAAAGTGTGGGGGAGGGGTGGAATTGAATGCTTACACTTCTTTCTAGAAGATGGATGAGAAATAAGGGTACATACTGGAATTGCCAAGGACCCTGGATGAGGCTACATAATGGAATTGCCAAGGACCACATTTCCCCCAGTGCTTAGTACTCAGATATGCTGGTGCAAGAGCAGGAGACACATGTATACACCCCCTCTGTTAATGCAGGCCCAGAAAAACGGTATGACTAGTGCAAAAGTGTGACATAAAGGCACATTGATGCTAACAGCAAAGAGCTCACTGTTTATTACAAGCCAGACCTGACACACTCACTATACCTATGTGACTGCAAGCACTGCTGTCTTCACACCCTACACATTACTAAAATGGTAGTTGTACAAAATGTGCTTTTGAAAACTAACACCACACTCACAAATAATATTGTAAAATATGGGTAACAATGCTGTATATGAAAGTATAGATACTCGCTAATATTATGCTTTAAAGTCTGTGACTAAAAGGCCTTTAAACCATACCTACCAGGGGAAGTTGATAACAAGGTTTTCTCCAGACAAAGGAAAGAGGCTGACACCTCTAACCAGGTCTGACCCAAATGCAATGGCCTATTCATTTATGTTAGAGAGTGCAGCAGGAAGAGAGAATTTGCATAATAGCAACCACCAGCTGGATAGAAAATAGCATGGTGTCTTCTCTTCTAAACCTGATGACTTAACTAACAAACTAATCAATGTTATCTGGGGGTACCCTTCAGAAGAATACATTTCACTCCACTATAAAGACAAGGGAGCAAAGCCCTAGGTGATCTTTCACTTTAAGGAAACAAAGAAACCTGGTGATTTGATCTCTATGCTAGGTCTGGCCGGGCTGGCCAATAAAAAGCTAGAAAGAAGACTGCAGGGTGAGAGACATCATCTTGAACTGCCTTGCTAGATTAAGTCTGACTTTTAGATTTTTGGTTTTTTTATATTTGCTTGTAACCATCTCTACCTTAATCTCTTTTACTTGATCCATGCTCGTGTCAATAAACTTGTTTGCTTTCATTATAAATGATCACTGCTGGGTTTGTCTACACAAGGGAATTATACTGGGCCTAGCTATAGCAGGGTAATTAATTCTGCTATAAACTGGTATAAATCTCCCCCCATGGACATACTCTATTCTGGAATAAAAGTGACTTTACTCTGGATTACTCTCTAGAATGATTATTCCTGTATAGTTATATCAATTTCTACATGTAGATAATCCTGAAGTCAACCTCAAAAATAACAGCTGTTCTTCACAACCATGTGAACGAAGTGTACATGATGCAGAGCTGAGTCTGCAGAGAGCCTACTACCATAGCTCTGAGAAAATGCCCTATTCATCTCAGTATGAGGTTCACTCAGAGGATGATGATATAAATATCACAAGTGTTAACTATGTCATTCCTCCAACAGAGGAAAGGGGATCACACGTGCACCGTGTATTATGATGCCTCATTTTGGCACCCCAATGGTTTGGGTTTGGAGATACCACCACTCCCCATCCCACACCCACCCACATCAAGAAGGAGCACAGCTCAAGGAGCATAACAGGTGCTTACTAGGGTAAAACTCCCACTGACTTTATAGAGTTTTGCTGGAGTAAAACCTGAGAAGGGACCCCAGGCTTGACCTTATATATAGGAATCATGTTGCCCATTAATTTAAAACCAGCCAAGTTTGTAAGAAGAGACAGCCAATTCGTGCTGCAAACAGTACACAGCAAAGTCAAGTAAAATACTATACCCAATGGAAATGCAGAGGCTCCCTACAGCTGTAGTGGTACTTGTTCTACGGTAGTCTGCCTCTAAAGTGCACTGCTTCCTAGTGGTCAGAGCACCTCACCACCTAGAGTGGAGCTTTAAGAGTTGGAAAGTCTGATGACAGATAGAAAGACGTGCCAGATATTGAGGTAGAGAAAGCAGGCCTGGGAGTGAGAAGTGTTTGAGAGGAAACCCTACTACTGTTTAAGGGCCTTGAAGGGAGGGCAGGAAGGCTCCCCTCTCACCTTAACGAACTGGGAATGAGCTAGAGAAGGGGACCAGCATAAACGATGCCTCCTCTCATGAAGCAGGACTGATGCTTGCAGACACTGAAAGGAATAAGAAGGCAAGTCAGCAAGGAGCAGATACCAGCAGGAGAAGGCTCCCAACTCCTCTGGGAGCTAAGGCAGATAATTTGAAACCCAGATCCAGGAGAAGAGCTGGGACTTTGGTAAGGAGAGGGACAATATTTGCTTGAACTACCCAGGCGCCAGGAGGAGAGTTGGGGCTCCTGTCATGGGGAACAGAGACAGAGAGAACCTTAGGGGATTGGGAACAGAACATAAAGGGCAGGCTTCAGAGGAAGCCAGGAAATTAGAAGCACCTTTTGTTTATTTGGGACTTTTTGTTATGGACTTTTTTGTATGAGATTTTGTAAAAAAACAAGTCTCGGGGAGGGGTGGGGGGAGAGTATTATTGCATCAGGAGTGCCTGAAGTGAAGTTACTGGCTTCCTGAGAAGGAAATCTGAGGCAAGGAGAATGTGAAGCACTATAGTAACTCAGCATGTGATGCTGATGGCCAAATATGCTTCATGACAGTACTATGCAAGATTGCTACTGCTTCAAGCCCTCTTTTAGTTTTGTCCTTTTCTCTAAATAAGTTTCTTTCCCCCTCCTTTTCTGGCCTAGATGTCTTCTGCAGTGAAGATCTAGACCCTTGAGATATTTCTTACTACATGCCAGTTGTGGGACCAGTGGCTTCCCTCGTGGGACAGAAGGGATGGAGAATTGGTGAAAGGAAGCTGTTGGATAGGTAAGCTGGTGTAAACTGCTGTAGCACCATTAAGCAAACTCTTGGATTTTGTGGAGGTTTTTTTAAGGACAATTTTATTTAACTTTTTAAAATTTGCAGCATCATCTTAAAATAGTTTTTAGGGGTGTTCTTGACTTGTATGTTTTTAATATAAACACTGCCTTGCAGTTCTAGAAGTCTAGACACAGTGACATTGTATTAAGTGCATAGAACCAGGAAGTGAAGCTAATTGAACAGCTAATGAACAGAAAGTGAAATTGACCTGTAAGTTTCATTGTGCACACAGAATTAAAATGGAACATTGGGCTTTTTTCTGAATTTATCTTTCTTTGCCCTTGTTAGAAATATTGCAGTGTCCTACAGTACCAGCCCAATGGACTGTAGTACCCCAGTTGAACATTGTCTTTGACCATTACTTCAGAATACTGTACTAGTTAACATAGGTATGTAATTTTAACTGAGTTTTGTGTTATAAGTGTCAGCTAAATTAAATCTGACATCTGGATTTCAACTACCACTTTACAGTGGGATAAAAATCAATCCACTACTGCAGGCTTGTAACTAGAAAAGGTTTCTGACCAAATTCAATTGTGCTGCTGAGGGGATTTAAGGTAACTGAAAGGTCTTGACATGAATTGGGAAGAAGAAACATTTTTGTTTCCAACAGGAAGTACAGAACGAGACATTCATGTAATCCAAGGTGTTTTTAATCCTGTCTGAAATCTTGACAGAAGGGTGCTCGGAACAGAAGACAGAGAGCTCTGCTTTCCCAGGGAAAAGGGTGGATGAAAGGGAAGAAAAGAAGGAAAAACGAGGCCTATCCTTGAGAGGAAAGAAGAAGCTGTTAAGACGACATACTGAATAATTGTTTGAAAAGGGCTGGTATTACAGAACAGGAGTAGTGAAATGCCAGATGGATGCACAAACATGCAGGAATCAGAGGAACACAGCTCTCTTTTCCTGAGCTGTTGCTATGGGGCTTTGTATCTGGGCTTCATTAAAGCCTCTTTCCATTTCCTCAGTCCACCCCTGGAATATTGATGCTATAGAAAACACTTTGGGCCAACCCCTAAAGTCTTTGCTCAGATTTCACTCTATCCTTACTCAGGCAAAACTAATACAACAATAGAACAATAATAAAGTTATGTATAGTGTGCTGGATGTTTTTGAAATAAAGTTTGGGGCAGGGAAGTTGTTTAGAACAAGGTGGTTTCTCTGGACTGTGACTGGAACAATAGTGGGGGGCAGGGGGGGCACATGCCTCTAGGTATTCCCGTAATACTGATAATTTATATAAAATAAAAAAACACTTAAGTGAATTACAACCAAGCTACTCCCTTTTCAATTGTGTCATTAGTCAGCAAGTTTCATTACTGGAAAGGTTTTCCATGTACAAAGGCAGCAATTCTGTACTTTCAGACTGAATTATTTCTGTTTGGATTAGCGAGGGGAAAGAAAACAGAAGTAAAAAATCCCCAAAGATTGCACATTGTGCATGTCTTCTCTATAACAGGCTGCATTTGCTGTCGGTCTAAATGGCAAAATCCTAGAAATTAAATGGCCTGGTGTATAGAAAAGGAACTGTTATGTTTTTCTGTCTCTTCACACAACAATTGCGTCATGCTGAAATTGAGTTTGTTACAACCAAACATTTCTCCAAGATTAGCAGATGAACACCACACTTTTCTGCACTCAGCCACCCCCTCTGTCATTCTGCCTTTGAGAGAGACTGGGATTTGAAGCTAGGCCGTTTACATGGACACAGTCAAGAGTCCATCTGGTAAATATTCAACATTTTAAGTAGCATAAGAGTCAGTGTAACCTTTCTAGCACTAGACTGTGAGATCTTAAAGCATTCTGTCAAACTCATTTATTTAACTCGACTGAACAGAGAGAGGTGTCAAAAAATATCCCCTCAGGACATTACTTGTAATCTTAACAAAGTAATGGAAGACCAAAAAAACCCAACCTGCAGCCTTATCAGAATAACACAATTAAACCAAGCAGCACCTTATTTTGCATTTTGAATTATTTTTAAACAAGTCCTTGTCCTGACTAAAGTGGGTATGAGTTGATAAGTCTAAGGTCACTTCACTTGTGTTTCATTAAAAAAGCAAAATGGTGCAAATCAGAGAGGTTCAGATTTTTATTTTGCGCCAGGAAATTGGGCCATCAGTTCTAAAGAGTTGGAGGCCTAAGAGGGGTGGTGTTCCGATAATTGGCCAGTTCGTCTGCTGAATTTTCAACTAGTTCTTTCAAAGGTCCAGCTGCCTTCTCTAGTTTTATCTTCAGAAAGCAGGAATACACAATTTGGTCTTAGTTAAGAGTCATCAGCATTTTCATCTTTTTCAATGAGTACTGAATGAAGGCTTGATTCTGATTTAAATCAGGAGTGACTCCATTGGAGTCAGGGGAATGAGAATGGTGTAAAACTGGTGCATCTAAGTTCAGAAAGTCCCCTCCATATAAAGTGCCAACCCCTAAAATACTAGTAACATAGCAGAAAAATGTTGTGTGTCATGATGGGTGAACAAAGCAGCTCAGAACTCAGGTCTGGATCCAAGACCAAACCAAAAGTTTGAACACTTCTCCAAACCCCCCCAAGGAGTCTTTCTTGACAGATTTCCAACACTTGCTTCTTTAGATCAAGCCAGAAATAGCACAAGAGCAGCACTTCTCACTTCATTTCATTACTTCTGTTTTTGATGTTATCCAGAACCTGGGGGTGCAGAGGCAGCTACGAAAATGAAAAACAATGAACTAACAAACTTCACCAAGCTATTTCCAAACTCAGAAAAAGGTTTAGGTTTGTGTCCAGTGCTGGGTAAAGGGTCCAGTTTTCCCAGATCTAATGCTATGCTCACGTCTCTTTCCTGGAGTGGCGTTCTTTGTACCCTTTGATAACAGAAAAAATGTGTTCATTGGCCCCTACATGCAAAAGTCCTTGTTATATTTCTATATAGATGGTTTTCACACTGTGAGAGTGTGGAGGCCTCTCTCTCCCATGCAGAGACTCAAGAAAGTTCAGAGACATGAAGACCTACAAGAGTAAAAATATCTTCCTCCTCCCTGCAGTGCTAAGTTCAGAGGCTTGAAATCAACAAGATGATATTCAATAGAGACAAGTGCAAAGTACTACACTTGGGAAGGAAAAATCAAAGTCCCAACTACAAAATGGGGAATAACTAGGGAACTACTCTTAGATCCTGCATGATCTGGTAGATCATAGATCTGCAGGATATAGTAGATCACAAATTAAATACGAGTCAGTGTTTGTAATTGGGAAAAAAAGGCTAATATCCTGGGAAATATTAACAAGTATGGTATGTAAGACAGGAGGAAGATAAATGTGCTGCTCAACTCATCACTGGGAAGCAGGAGAATGGGGTCTGTTTCTAGATCTGTCACAGACTCTGGGTTACTTTGGGGAAAACAAATGGCCTGTCTGTTGCTCGGTTCCTCTATAAAATGGGCATCACTTTATCCCATGCAGACCCACCGATGGAAATTGTGGGTCCCAGGGCCAGTGCCATCCCTGGGGAGGTGGGTCCCAGGGCAAAAGTGATGAATATATCACAGTTCCAGGAGTGCCCACGTCAGCCCGCAGAGCCCCAGCGCCCAGAGCAGTGTCACGTGTGTATGCACCCTGCGGCCCAGGGAAGTGAAAAGGGCCCAGGGCTCCTGGCTGCCACAGCTGCAGTAGCAGTGGTGGTGGCCAGGGGGCCTTGGTCCCTTTTAAATTGCTCAGGCCCCTGGGCAATTGACCACTTTGCTTTCTGTTATGAGGTACTTTGGAGATTGCGAGACAAGGCACACACACGTGGTTAAGTAAATAAAGTAAGTGAGTTTATTGGAAGGTCCCGGTCTTGGCACTGAGAGGGCTGTCAGATCAGCGCGACCGCAGAAGGAGTACCCGGACTCTTCGGAGCAGTAGCCGGGGAAAAAGAGTAAGGAAAGCCCACAGACAGACCACAGGAGTGGGCTTAAGTACATTTGCATCTCATACATACTCATGTCTCATTTGCAAGCAACAAGCTGATTGGTTACACGCTGTCCTGCCTCAGTTTCCCCCATTTGGTTTCCCACGCATTAATTCTCACACAGACGGGGTAAACACTCACACAGCTGGGAACAGTCTGGGAACTGTTCCCAAACACACAGATAACAGCAAGGTCAGTCTCATAGCATCACTATGCACTCCCCTGGAGTTGACTCAGAAGCGTAACTACACTTCCTAGAGATTGCCCGTCACAATGTCTTCCGGTCCTAACACTTTCCTTCCACTGTCGGCAGGCCTGATCCCATGTAACAGGCATTCGGAGGCTTAATTCACTAAGGGCTTGTCTGCATTTACCGGGGGATCGACACTGCGGTGCTCGATGCACCGGGTTTGATTTAGCAGGTCTCGTGAAGAACCATTAAATCAACCACATATCACTCTCCCAGAACTCCACCAGAACAAGAAGAGTAAGGGGAGTTGACAGGAGCGCATCTCCCGCCAATATAGCATAGTGTGGAACACATGGTAAATAGATCTAAGGTGCGTCATAATTCAAGTTGCATAGCTTAGATCACCTTTCCCCCGTAGTGTACTGTAGACAACGCTTAACCATTGTGAAGTGTTCAAATGCTATTAGTGATGGGGGTTACAGAAATGCCCATAAACAAAAAATATGAACCCTTCCGTGAGCAGCAATCATAAAAAGGGACTTTGGCTTCCAGCCAATTGCAGAAAAGAAGCAGGGAACTTTCTATAGGTAAGGGGTTTCTAAATGAGCTGCATGCAGCAACACACTTCCTGTGCTACACCCAAGCCCCTGCAGGGACACCTTAAGCATTTTGTTCTCAGACAGCCTTTTCGAACAGCCTGTTAAACTCGTGGTGATTATCAGCTCGTGGCTGATCTCTCTATTTGAATGGCCTATTCCCTGTAAGCTATAGAAGGTTAAATTGTATGTGACAGTGAAATGAACCATTGCAATACACGAACTATTCTGGCAGCAGATATCAGTGGCCTCCATTCTGATCGGTCTCTAGGGAGTAAGGCAGGGATTGTGAAAACATTTTCTTCACGCATGCATTGTGCATCAAAATGAAGACAAGGCAAGGGGCCTCTTGAGGAATATGGGGATGAAATTAAGAAAGGGAACCCATTTAGACCAAATGCCAGCAAACATGGCTGACAGTGAGGTGTATTAGGCTATGGAATAGATTCCCCAGGGAAGTAATGGAAGCCCCATTGTTTGGCGCATTCAAAACTGGACTGAGCAAAAGATTATAAGTTGCATGAATAATCCTGTGGTAACACTGCACTCCATATACTTCATAATGATATCAGAATATGATTATATAATAATTGATGTATTTATGTAAGATGAGAAATATGAGGTGCTATTGGAAAGGTTATGATTTGCTGATGATTTTCCTATTTATATGCATGCATGTATTAGTTTTGTATCTGAGTTATGAATATTGACTATATCTGTAGCTCACATTTAGTTACACCTGGGTAATGCCCACAAGGTAAAATGCTCTCAGTCTAGATCAGTGGTCTGAAAACTGGGGTGTGCAAGACCACCCACGGGGGGCCACGGCTGCAGCCACAGCTGGAAAAGCCGGGTGCCACAGCTGCAGTCCCATCTGGAAGAGGGGGCAGTCAGGGCACAAGGAGCAGGGAGGCTTATATAGGGGTTGGGGTTATTTGGGGGCAGTCAAGGGCAGAGGTACCAGGGGGGAGCAGTCAGGGGACAAGGAGAGGAGATTCTGAGGGGGGCAGTCGGGGGAGGAAGTGGAAGGGAGTGGATGGGGGCTGGGCTTCCCCCGTGGGGGTGCGAGTTCAAATTTTTTTTTCTGCTAGGGGTGCATGATCAAAAAAGTTTGGAGACCTCTGGTCTAGATGACTGGCTGGGAAGGGCCCATTCATGTTAATGAGCCACTAGAGAGAACAATGGGCCTTAGGAGAAGCTTATCTCCCACTTGGGGAGCCTTACTGAGGACAAATAATGGCTGCTGTGACACTACAGGAACATGTGAACAGGTCACCTGCTGTTGGACTCCATCTTAGGAGGTCAGTATTTATTTTTCCACTGACTGGTGTGGGAACTTTGAAACAAAGGGTTCCCACTATAGGCAAAAGCTATATAAAGCAGGGGAGTTATATCATTCATTTTGGTTCCTCTCAGACTCCCCCATCCAAGGGGACTCCTGAAAACACCTGAGGAACAAAAACTGAACTGGGGAAAGTGTTGGACCCAGACTAAAGGGATTTTTAGGGATGTGTAAGCCAGCCTTGCTGAATCTTCTTCCCAGGATATTATCAGTGCAGGGCATGAGAACTAGCTACCAAACCTCAGAGGACCCTGCTTCTGCCTTGCAGGAGACCATTCACTCACTTTGACGTCAGTGGGAATTACTCAGGTCCAGGACTCTGGGACAGTTGGAGTCCCCACCGGAGACAGCAGGAGTTTCACAATAATCCCCAGAGCATAGTCAGCTGTACATGTACCCCTGTACATTTCCCTCCACTATCTGCTTCCCTTCTCTGTGTGCTTTTAAATGATGCAAAGAGTTACTGTGGCTTCTGAAAATAAAGCATTAGTTCCGAGAGAAAAGAAACTGCCCTAAATGAGGAAAAAGCCCTCAGCAGAGTGGTTGGTGAGAACTAGGATTCTGTTCTGGGCAAAGGGGACGTGGGTGGAAAGAACACAACAGAGGGAGAGGAGGGTATTTGTGTGTGAGTGGACGGAAGGGCAAAGACAGGTGGTTGGAGAGAGAGAGATGTGAAAAGAGAAGTGGGAGTGGATAGGATGGAGAAGTGAATGACTGCTTGGAGAAAAAGAAAGCAAGCTTGAGAGGATACAAAAATGACAGATTCTCCCTTGATCGGTGTAACTGCATGACCCAAGAGAGCAGGGTTACTATACAGTAAGAGGACACTGCTGCTTTCACGAGTAATGAATTAGAGGAGTTCTAATCTCGATAAAGCTCTTGAGTTACTGTATATTGTCACATCATCAAAGATCAGCCTATCCAGCCAGTCAGGTAACTCTTGTGCTTTATAGCATGTACAAGAGCAGGACGGTATCTGTTTCAAACCCCTGAACAGTTAATCTAACTGAGGTTTTTAAGGTTTTAGCAGGTCCTTTTAATAGCTGAAGTGATGCTGTGCAGTTAACCTTTATTGCCGGGAGGGCCCTATTAAGAATGAGTTATGTTCATCTTCTTTAAGCGGGAAAAGATTACATTTCCAGATGTGTTGATACTCCCGACATATGCCCTGTGACTACAGCACTTCCAAAAAAGTACTGTTTTCATAGATCCATAGTTTCTGTTCATACAATATAAACACACACTTGTAATGGTGTAATTCTTGCAAAGCACTGACACTGAGGTGACAACAGCAATGATAGAGTCAGAGTTTAAGGGGAAAAAAGATTATTACACCATGTAGTCTGACCACTTGTATATCACAGACCCTTATATTTCATCTAATTACCATTTTATTGAGCTGAAGAACTTGTTTGACTAAAGCACATCATCCAAAAAAGGTATCCAGTCTAAATATGAGGGCATAAAAGATGGAGAATCCACAACTTCCCTTGGGAACCAATGGCTAAATGTCAATATTAAAGGCTTGTGCCTAATTTTTAATTTCAATTTATCTGCCTTCAGTTTCCAGCCATTGTTTTTTTGCCACTAGAATAAAGAGCTCTGGTATTTTTCCCCTGTGAAGGTACTTAGACACTGTCGTCAAGCCATGTCTCAATCTTATTTTTTATTTGATTTGAACTGATTGAGTTTAGTCTCTCATTGTAAGAACACTACTGGTCCCAGTGAGGATCACTGGGGGACACCGCTATTTACCTCTGTCCATTCTGAGAACTGACCACTTATTCCTACCCTTTGGTTCCTATATTTTAACCAGTTACTAAGCCAGGAAAGGACCTTCCCTCTTATCCTATAACTGAATACTTTTCTCAAGAGCTTCTGGCAAGGGTCCTTGTCAAAGACTTTCTGAAAGTCCAAGTACACTATATCCACTGGATCACCCATGCCCATATTTGCTCAAAAATTCTAACAGATTATCGCGGCATCATTTCCCTCTATAAAAGCAGTGTTGGCTCTTCCCCCAACAAATCATATTCATTTATTTGTTTGATAATTTTGTTCTTTACTATAGTTTTAACCAAGTTCCCTAGTACTGATGTTAGACTTACCAGCCTCTAATTGCATCTGGAGCCTTTTTTTAAAAAAAAGGTGTCACAGTTATCCTCAAATCATCTGGCAGAGAAGCTGATTTAAATGATAGGTTATATGCCATTTCCAATTAGGAAATAAAATATTCAAGTTTACTGGTTAAATAGAGTAAACAAAAGCCAGCCACAGCTTGATTTGGAGATATATATTTTTTTTTTGTGAATGAAAGCACTGAACTCAGTTTGCTCAGTTATATTATTTGTTACTATCCCCCAATTCAAAAAGCTGAAGGCATTTATATAAATGCTAGTGTTGTAAATGTATCATAAATGATTATTCAGACAGAAATTGATGTCAAAACTATGTTATTCTTTATCCTTTTTTAAAACACTTCAGTCATCCAATCAGGGAACTGAAGAAAACCACATGACCAAGGTGCCCCACTCACACAGTATGGTTTCTGGTTAGCGAAGAGTGTGAATGCCTGAAGACAGTCGTTTGAAAACTGTTAAAATGGTAACATTATTTATCCCAAAAGCAAACAAACATTTGCAGAAATCACGATCAAGTCACAACAATTTACTAAAATTAAGGGACTACATTTGTAATGAGTATAATTCATAACCAATAGTTTGACCAGGTCTCATCATGAGCATTGTGATTAGAGTGGAGGAGTAGATTCTGGGCTCTGTGACAACAATGTGATAGCTGCTGCTACACAGGACGAAAATGGCACCAAGTAATGGGGCTTTAAGTCAACAGTTCCATCAAAATGATCTGGGGAAGGCTCCATGACTAATTCATAAGTAGTGTCTTCATGATTTCATGAGACACAGCACAGTATGATTATTACTCTTCTCACAGGCTCATAAAGTTCCTATATTTATATGAACTACTCAGAGTGAGAGCAAGGAAGCCATTCAACTTCACAGCTGAGTCAGTAAAATCGGCTCAGGCTATTTGAATTAAGTCACCTTCCGAAATCTATGAAAAAGTCATCAGTGCATTTTCTTTCAAAGCTGCAAAATGCTTGGAAATCACAGCAGAGCTGTCATCTTTCCATTATACGTAAGCCTCTCTTTTCAGGTGTTGGCAACTCTGCCTGAGAGAATTCATCCTAGGATGAAGTGGGGGACCCCGGATGTTAGCCAAAGAAGGATCCTGTATAATTTGAAGATTCTGAATACATGGTCAGACATCAAATCAGCTCAAAATTAAAGGTTTTGCCATACTAAAAGGTCACAAGTATATTTATTGATTGATCAATAACTTAGATTGATTGTAAGTCATCTCAGGAATCTGTTCTCCACTGCGAGAGAGAAAGAGATTTGGGCAAACATTGCAAAACAGTATTTGTGAAGATTAGTTTACACAAAACCCATGAATGTTGGTCTTGCATTACCTCTGTCCCTTCCCATCTAAGAATGACATTAGACCTGATCACCCCATAACCACCTTCATCCCTTATTCTATGCTCCCAAATGCATGGAGGCCAAGACTTAAAAAGAAGAGCCTAAAATTAGTCTCCTACATCTATTATTATGCACGTAAATAAATCGTCAGATTTTCACAAGCCCTGAGCATCCATCAGTTTCCCTGGAAGCCAGTGGGAACTTCTGGGTGCTTGAAATTTTTGAGAAACTAGCTACTCCGTAGCCATGTGTGAGCTAGCACTCTACCCACCGCTTGATGGCACCTCCTCCCAGCTGTTTTGGGGAGTAGCTCTCCCAGGCCAACACCCCTTCCTGCAGTTGCTCTCTGTGGCACCTGTCGCTCAAGGAGCTGAAGCTTCCTCTTCATGACTCGGCCTTCCAGCCAGGTCACTAAATGGCTTCCCCTTCCAGGGCAGAGTCCTTCCAAGTCTTTCTGCTCCAAATGGCATCAGACAGTCCTCACACCTGTCACACCTGCAGTGAGCCAGGCAGTCTAATTCTCCGCCCCCCAGCAGTACCACTCTGAAATGGTTGCGAGAGGAACCCAGGCACATCCTCTTCTCTGGGCTCCATTCTGAGACCCTTTACCAACCAGTCGAGGTTTGCAGCTTCCCCCACCTCACTACTCTCACCTATCAACTACTTCCTACTTTGCTTCCACTCAGTCTAGTCAGAACCCTCCCTTCTAAGTCTCAGGGATTCTCTTCTCTCTCTTTTCCCTCAGGGAGAGTGACTTTCACTTCACCCTGCAGCCTTACCACTGTTGCCAGCCTCCTGACTTTATAGACACCCCCACCCCCCACCCCCCGCCAACGTGTTCCCTCACGGGTGAGCTTCCTTCTGATCAAGGTTCTCCACACAGCCTAAATCTCCCTTGTTTGCTGCTTCATTGACTGTTTGGACCCAGCTGGCCTAATTCAGCTCTCTCAGGTCTGGTACAAATACATCCCATCACAGTGCATAAGAATAGATTTAGGAGATTACCATTTTAGACTCTTATTTTTGAAAGCCTTCCCACACTGTTCCAGAACAGCATTCATTACATGTCCCTTTTCAAATCTTTCCTCGTGATCCACCACTTCTCTCATGATGCCTACAATTAAGAGTAGGACGAAGGCCAGATGGATTTGACAGAGGCATTTATTCATTATAGTTTAAAATGTATATACTGAATGTGTACAATCCATCTCTCTCTCCTCCATTCCATATGTCACTTGGCTTCTCTGGGGCGGGGACCAAATCTACCTATTTATTTGTACAATGCCTAGCTCAGCAGTGTCCTTATCGGGGCATCCGGAAACTACTGCAATAGAAATACTAAATAAATCTAAATTTAATAACTTGCTTACCCCGATTCAGCAGTCTCTCTCTCTTCCCCAAAGCTCTTAAATATGTGCTTGACCTTCGCATGAACTTAAGTGCTTTGCTGAATAGATTCATAGATTCCAAAGCCAGACGAGACCACTTGTAATTACCTAGTATGACCACCTGTATAATACAGGCCATAGAACTGCCCCCAAATAATTCTTAGAGCAGAGCTTTCAGAAAAACATCCAATCTATCAAATTTGCAGCTTATTTCCAGCCTGCATTTGTCTTGCTTCAACTGTCAGTCATTGAATCACGGTATACCTTTCTCTGCTCGATGGAAGGAACCATTAATATTTGTTCCCATGCAGATACTTTAATCAACTCACCACTTATCCCTCTCTTTGCTAAGCTAAATAAGTCAAGCTCCTTGCGTCTATCACTAAGGCATGTTCCTAATCCTTTAATCATTCTTGTGACTCTTCTCTGAAACTGCTTCAATTTATCAACATGCTTCTTGAATTGGGGGTGCCAGAACTTGATATAGCATTCCAGCAGCAGTTTCACCATGCCAAATACAAAGGTGTTCTGCTAATTATCCACCACAATTCCCAAATCTTTTTCAGAGTCATTCCTTCCCAGGATAGTCCCCCATCCTGTAACTCTGGCCTAAATTCGTCGTTCCTAGGTGTATACATTTACATTTAGCTGTATTCAAAACACATTGTTTGCTTGTGCAGGAAATGCGGATCATTCTGAATCAGTACCAGGCCTCTTCAATCTCCAATCTCTCAATTTTTGTGTCATGTGCAAACTTCCAGTGATGATTTTGTTTTCTTCCACCAAGGCATTGATAAAAATGTTAAACAGCATATGGCCAAGAACCAGTCCCTGGGGGCTCCCCAATGGAAACACACCTACTTGATGATGACCTGTTTACAGTTACATTTTGAGCTTTATTTAGCCAGTTTTTAATTCATTTAATATGTGCCATGTTCATTTTATGTAGTTCTAATTTTTTAAAATCAACATATCACGTGGTATCAAATCAAATGCCTTGTAAAAGTCTAGATATGTCAACACTGTTACCTTTATCAACCAAACAAGTAATCTCATAAAAAAATCCAGTTAGATGGAAAATATTTTCCATAAACCTATGTTGATTTGCATTAATTACTTCACCCTCATTTAATTCTTTATTAATCGATATCCGTGTGAGCTGCTCTGTAATCTTGCCTGGAATCAATGGCAGACTGAGAGGTCTGTAATTATGCAGGTCATCCCATCTACCCTTTTTAAAAATTGGCTCAACATGAGCTTTCTTCCAGTCTTTTGGAACTTCCCCAGTGCCACAAGACTTATTGAAAATCAACCTTAATAGTCAAATAATCTCCTCAGCCAGCTCTTTTAAAATTTTTGAATGCAAGTTATCTGGACCAGCTGATTTTAAAATGTCTAACTTTAATAGCTCCTGTTTAACATCCTCCAGAGATACTAGTGGAATATAAAGTATTTCCCAAAATATGGTACAGAAATACTTATTGAACTCTGCCTTTTTTGCATTATTATTGATATTCTACCATGTCCATGAAAAAGTGAACCAATACCATTATCAGTATTCTTTTTGTTCCTAATATATATACTTTTAAATTCCTTATTTTCCTTAATTCTGCTGGCCATGGTGTCCTTTGGCTTCCCTCATCAATTTCCTATAATGCCTTCATTTCTGATTTTATTCATTACACTCAACTTCCCCTTTCTTCCATTTGTTTATATAGAATAGCTGCCTTCATTTCCCCTCTAAACCAGGTTTGTCTTTTAATCAGCACAGCTTTCTTGTTCAATTGTGGCTTTTGGGGCATCTAGAAAGGTGTTTTTAAATTACTCGCAATCATCATTCAGATTTTTCTGATATAGTTCTTCGTCCCAAAGCACCAAAGCTGACCCTATTAAAGCATCAAGTGTGTATATATATGAACCTGGTCTGGAGTTAATTCTGCTTGCATATTATAAATGTGATCAATGTGATGTTGGGATTGTCTCATCCTTCATGACCTAGTCCTTATTGCATCATCAGGATCTCCAGTATTAAACTGTGGAGAGTCAGGAGAGGTAATAAGGAAACGTTTTTAATAATGTGACTGAAAAGAAATGAAAAGAAGCTGAGCTTTGGAAATGCCGGTGGACTATCTGAGCCATCAAACAATGTTATCTGGTATGATGGTACTGCCTTGGGGCCCCAGTCATGGTGCTGTATGAACATAGAACAAAGAGAAGTCTCCAGCTCTAAAGATTTTACAATCTAAGTAAAATAACTGAGATTTTTCAAAGAAGCCCTAGCTTGTTACATGTATAATCTCATTGAAAGTCACCTGTGCTCTGTTAAAACCCCACCCCAAATATGAACATCTTAGCATCTGATTTAGAGTTTTTGGGACACAATGACTACTAGCAAGTGTATGAAGAGTTTAAGTACCAAAAAGACAGAATTGTTTAGGGTTTTTCCAAGAGATTGTTAGGTTTCTGCCCCTATTACTCAAAGAAAAATTAAGAGTTGAACAGTTAGGCTGGAACACATCCAGATATTACAACGATGAGATCTATCGGTGTGTGAACTAGTCTCTGCGGGGAAATGGCAGACCCCCTGTGCTAGTGTCATAAAACAAGACAAAGCATCGGAGTATACACTGTGGGAAATGATCCTGCACTGGCTGCATGATGGACTAATTGATCGAATGGTTTTTTTGCCGCCTCTGGGTTCTATGACTCTAGGATATGGAGTATTTTTATTGCCCTGTAGCTGGAGGAATTTGGGGTTTGGAGGAGAACTAGTTGGCTGTGACTGAATCCAGAAAAGACTGTGATAATGTTGGTGGGCTAGCTAGAGCAAGCAATGGGAAGGATGGATGGAATTTATATCAGTGCCCTACATTAAAGGGTAAAACAGCTGTGATACTTTGGGGGTGGTGTTAGAGTCTGTACTGCCCGGGTAGCAACTGTGACCACTAGCTCCTTTTCCGATCAGTGCCTGGCAAGATGAATATACCTTTTCCTCTGTGCTGTGGACTCTGCCAAATTATCCATGCCTTTGATTCATTCTACGTGGGCTACATGTTGGGACTACTCAGAGGCTTAGGCTAGTGCAGAATGATGCAGACTGTTTATTAAGCAGAGGTGCACATTGGGAGCATGTTGGACAAGTGCTTCACCATCTGCACTGGCCTCTGATAAGCTTCAAGGTGATGGTTTGAAATTCCTAAATGTTTTGGCACCTGGCTATTTGGGAAAGATGCTTCTATCCTCTTGATAGATTACTGCAGTTGAGATCAGCAAAGGCTTTTGAGCTAGAGATCTCTTAATATAAATGAGAGGGAGCTGCTGGCAGGGCGCTGTCTGTGTGGAGTCCTCAATTTTGGAACTTGGCCCTCACTTGGTCTGCCAGAGTCCAGCTTTGGTAACCTTTGGGACATATTGCAAAGGCCATTGGCTTTCTGTCCTCTCCACAGCTGTCATGGAGGGGCTGGGCTGAGGTGGATATATTTATGGCCACTCCTTTGTTCTGTGAGTGTAAACTGATGGGTGAGGTGCTTGGGGCACAACAGGGGCACCTCTTGTTACAGTTTAGAAAGTGGAGGAAACAAATCCAACAAGATAAATGAACTGAAGGCAGAAAGACTTATTCACAACCCAGATCCCACCCACCTCCTAGCTGAGGGTTGAGTTCTACTCCCAGATGTGAGGGGCATAGGCACACTGGTGAGATGGCTCAGCAATGTGTTTCCAGCTATGTACCATTACCAATACCAAAGACTGGAGTCCTTTCAGGGGCAGTATTTCATCTACTGTCAAAGTCTGACCTTGAGTATCTAAGGAGATGAGGGTGGGGGAGGAGGGTGCATTGGTTTCTTCAATTCTCTCCTTAAATTCTTCCACTAGGATGCTTCCCCCAACTCCTGCCACTGACCACAATGAGGGTCCCTTGCTCACCTCTCCCCCTCAATCATCTTGTCAAAAGAAAAGAAATCCCCACTTACTTTAATACCACTGCCCACAGCCATAGCCCTTGGGCTGTCAAAGGGGACCCAAGGAAAAAATGTGTGGGGAGGGGCAACAAACACAACCAAATGGTTTGCACAGACCTAGATCCGTGCCTAGTAGTGAGGCCATAATTGCTCCTGCTTTAAGTGAACTGAAGTTTGCCAAAGGACTTAAGCGAGAGATTTAGCCATGTGCTTTAGATAGCTATGAAATTGATAGATGCCTTAGACATGAGGGAGGGAGGGAGAGAATGGAAGGGAAAGATTTCTTTAAAATTATTGTAATGTCCAGCTCTCTGGGTATTTGGGATTTGAAAGAATGACAGGTCAGTAGCTCCCTTCCCATGCATTTTAAAGTGTAAGCAGTACTGACAGATGCCCTATCTGTACATTGGAGAGGAGTGCACCAACTTTGCTGTGGATGCTACTGGAACAATCAGTAGCCTGGAGACCTCCAACCAGCTGGTTATGCAGCTGCCTAATAACTGTCCCATGGCTCCCACTAGAGTGAAAGGGAACCCGGGAAGATGGAGTGAAATTAATTAAAAAGGAGAACTTTGAATGTGATGCTTGTAACTTTGCCCTGTCTTTGCTAACCTGGCACATTCAATGAGTTTAGGCAATGAAAGCAGGAGGAAAGTGGTCAGGGGGATAAGATGGAAGTCATTGGAAAAACTTCTATACTATACAGGTCTTTCATTACAATGAGAAACATTGTCACATTTTGAATCCCACCTAATCCTGCCATGCAATGAATACTTCCAAGATAGGGAAGTGGTACCAAAAGACCTAAATGCTCCTTTTTTCCTAAAGGACCCCAAAGCACTTTAGGTATGGATCAAACCAGAACCTCCAACTCCCTCAGATATAGAAGGGGAGGTGTTGCATTGAAAGCCCCAGATCTAAATGTAACCAGACAGACTGGATCCAAAACCAGAAGAAAAATTTCAGATATAACTTTATGTCATGGCAACACCTGTTTTCATGAGATTTCAGACAAAGAGGGAAAAATAGGACACCAGTGAACAAGCTAAGTAGAACTAGAGAGAGCGCAGAGAAGAGGAAAGGGTTGCAGTTTCAAAAGGTCACCTAGTATCACCAAACATCTGCTTCTGAGGGCTGCTGTCTGAAACACAGTTTATGAGATTTGAGCAGAGTGAAATCCATACCCAAACTTTAGCCTTGTTTCAGCCTCAAACCTAAAATCCAACCTAAACCTAGTCCAGATGTGAGAACTCCACATAAAACATCAGAATTGCTGAAGTTGGGCTGATGCAAATGAGACTATTTTTGTCCTTAAGAACAGGTCATCAACAAGATTGTTAAAGAGGCTTGTTCAAGTCTTCCATTACTTCATGAGGAGAATAGTGCTAAACAGGCCCATTCAATTATATCATGTTATGACAGACAGTTGAAAAGTGACACCTTTTTAAAGTGCTTATATACCAATGCTAGAAGTCTAAATAATAAGATGAGTGAACTAGAGCACCTAGAATTAAATGGGAGATCTCGATATAATAGCCATCACAGAAACTTGGTGGAATGAGGATAGTTAATGGGACACAGTAATACCAGGATACAAAATATATCGGAAAGACAGAACAGGTCATGCTGGTTGGGGAGTGGCACTATATGTGAAAGAAAGTGTAGAATCAAATGATGTAAAAATATTAAATGAACCAAACTGTACCATAGAATCGCTATGGATAGTAATTCCATGCTCTAAGAAGAATACCCCTACTGCTGTATATTACCGACCACCTGACCAGGATGGTGATAATGACTGTGAAATGTTCAGGGAGATCAGAGAGGCTATAAAAATAAAAAAACCGAATAATATTGGGGGATTTCAACTAACCACATATTCACTGGGTACATGTCACCTCAAGATGAGATGCAGAAATAAAGTTTCTTGGAGCAGCTAGTCCTGGAACCCATAAGAGAAGAGGCAATTCTTGATTTAGTCCTAAGCAGTGCACAGAATCTGGTCCAAGTGATTATAGCTGTGTCACTTGGTACTAGTGACCATAATATAATTAAATTTAACAGCCCTGTGGTGGGGGAAATGCCACCACAGTCCAGCATTGTAGTATTTAATTTCAGAAAGTGGGACTACACAAAAATGAGGAAGTCAGTTAAACAGAAATTAAAAGGTACAGCACCGAAAGTGAAAGCCCGACAAGCTGTGTGGAAATTTTTTAAAGATACCACAATAGAGGCTCAATTTAAATGTATACCCCAAATTAAAACACACAGTAAGAGAACCAAAAAAGTGCCACTGTGGCTAAACAACAAAGTAAAAGAAGGAGTGAGAGACAAAAAGGCATCCTTTAAAAAGTGGAAGTAAAATCCTAGTGAGGAAAATGGAAAGGAGCATAAACTCTGGCAAATGATGTGTAAAAATATAATTAGGAAGGCCCAAAAGAATTTGAAGAACAACTAGCCATATAGTCAAAGAGTAATAGCAAAATAATAAATAATAGTAATAATAATAATAATGTCAAGTACATCAGAAGTAGGAAGCCTGCTAAACAACCAGTGGTACCACTGGATGACAGAGGTGCTAAAGGAGCACTCAAGGACAATAAGGCTATTGCAGAGAAACAAAATGAATTATTTGCATTAGTCTTCATGGCTGAGGATGTGAGGGAGAGTCCCAAACCTGAGGCATTCTTTTTAGGTGATAAATCTGAGAAGCTGCCCCAGTTTGAAGTGTCATTAGTGGAGGGTTTTTTTGGGGGGAAAAAAGGATAAACTGAACTGTAATAAGTCACCAGGACCAGATGGTATTCACCCAAAAGCTCTGAAGGAACTCAAATGTGAAATTGCAGAACTATCATTTAAACTGGAGGATAACTAATGTGATGCCACTTTTTAAAAGGGGCTCCAGAAGTGATCCCAGCAATTAAAGGCCACTCTGCCTGACTTCAGTACCGAGCAAACTGGTTGAAATTATAGTAAAGAACAAAATTGTCAGACACATAGATGAACATAATTTGTTGGGGAAAGTCAACATGGTTTTACAAATGGAAATCATGCCTCACCAATCTACTAGAATTCTTTGAGGGGGGTCAACAAGCATGTGGACAAGGGGGATCCAATGGATATAGTGTACTTACATTTTTAGAAAGCCTTTGACAAGATCCCTCACCAAAGGCTCTTAAGCAAAGTAAGAGGCTATGGGATAAGAGGGAATGTGAGGTCCTCTCATGCATTGGTAACTGGTTAAAAGATAGGAAACAAAGGGTAGGAATAAATGGTCAGTTTTCAGAATGGAGAGAAGCAATAGTGGTGTTCCCCAGGGGCATGTATTGGGACCAGTCCTATTCAACATATTGATAAAATGATCTGGAAAAAGGGGTAAACAGTGAAATGCAAAATTTGCAGATGATAAAAACTACTCAAGATAAAGAAGTTCCAGGCAGACAGTAAAGAACTACAAAAGGATCTCACAAAACTGGGTGACAGGGCAACAAAATGGCAGATGAAATTCAGTGTTGATAAATGCAAAGTAATGCACATTGGAAAACATAATACCAACTATACATATCAATAAAACGATGGTCTAAATTAGCTATTACCACTCATGAAAGTGATCTTGGAGTCACTGTGGATAGTTCTCTGAAAAACATCCACTCAATGTGCAGCAGAAGTCAAAAGTGAACAAAATGCTGGGAAACATTAAGAAAGGGATAGATAATAAAACATAAAATATCATATTGCCTTTATATAAATCCATGGTATACCCACCTCTTGAATACTGGATGCAGTTGTGGTCACTCCATCTCAAAACAGATATATTGGAATTGGAAATGTTTCAGAAAAAGGCAACAAAAATTATTAGGGGTATGGAACAGCTTCCATATGAGGAAAGGTTAATAAGACTGGGACCTTTCAGCTTTGATGTAAATAGGGAAGTGTTGTTTACTCCTCATAATATAAGAACTAGGGGTCACCAAATTAAATTAACAGGCAGCAGGCTTAAAACAAATAAAAGAAGGTATTTCTTCCCACAATGCACATTCAATGTGTGAAACTCTTTACCAGAGCCTGTTGTGAAGGCCAAGACCATAACAGGGTTCAGAAAAAGAACTAGATAAATTGATGGAGGACAGGTCCATCAATGGCTATTATCCAGGATGGGCAGGGATGGTGTCCCTCTAGCCTCTGTTTGCCAGAAGTTGGGAATGGACAACAAGAGACGGATCACTTGATGATTACTTGTTCTCATCATTCCCTCTGGGGCACCTGGCATTGGCCACAGTCAGACGACAGGACACTGGGCTACATGAACCTTTGGTCTGACCCAGTATGGCTGTTCTTATGTTAACCTCAATCGAGCTTTGGTCTGGAGTCGGTTTGAGATTTTTGCAGTATTTCACTCACCAAACATTCAAAGATCATGCTTCAGCCCACAAAAATCAGGATTTAAAATGATAAATGGAAGGTTCTTTTTCTTTGTCTTCTGGTTGTGGTGATGTTGAAAACTGGTTCACTCATCCCCAACAACTAGGGTGACCAGATGTCCCGATTTTATAGGGACAGTTCCGATTTTGGGGTCTTTTTCTTATATAGACTACTATTACCCCCCAACCCCTGTCCTGATTTTTCACACTTGTTGTCTGGTCACCCTACCAACAACAACCTAGTGGCCACTGTCCCATTCCGCAGGTTTGCCCCTATCTATTCCAGCCCCTCTACCGTGCACATAATTCACTTTGATTACCGTAAAGACCAAATCATGACACTGAGGTTAGAGACATCGTTATTCCTAGGGAAGAAAAAGAATCCCACAGCAACTGATGTTTCCTGGACTATTATTTTTCTTGCTGAGCAAGAAGTTGGGGTCGGGGGTCCTAGTACAGATACAAAATAAAGACACAGATAGAATAAAAATGAAAGGCTGCTCCCTTTCGCAAAACTTTTCAAAAATTAGACTCCGGCAGGCCAGATTCTCACCTGGTGTAAATCAGAGTTGCTCAGTTGAAGTTCACGGTTCTCTGCCAATTAACACTAGCTGAGAATCTGACCCCCATCTCCTAACAAGAGTGTAGACAGAGTTTCCAGAAAAGCACCAATGCAGGGATGTGACTACAAACTTTACAATGCACACTGTATATTTCACTGCTGCCCAGCCCCCCCCCCCCCCCCCCCCGCTCATGAATTAAGCACCTTGTATCACATTCAGGAATGTGAGGACAGCTCTATTATTTTCCCCTCTCTTATTCCTGTCACAGGAACTTGCTGCCTCCTGTTAAGAGGCATGGAATGGAAAGTAGCCCATGAAATGTGACTCTAGAGAATCTCGGGAGAGAAGGGAATGGAGGAAGGCAGCCAATGCAGAATGATCAGTGTATGCCTGGGCACTGAAAATTTGATGAGGCTGCCTGTTCAAAAGAAGAACCAGCTTTGCTTAGTTCAGCCCATAAAAATCATGTAATGGGGGCCAAATCATTTGTGCTGAGAGCCTCATTCTGTGATAATGTACTATCAGGAAGAGATCTGCAATTTCTCTCTCTCTCTCTCACACACACACACACACACACACACACTCCTTTATAGAATATTTCTAGCAAAGATAATATAAAGGAGCCAACATATCAATGCATCCTTTCTTGTATCTCTGTAAAAGAAGAAAACATTCCCATTTTATAATTATTCTCGATAGAGACTGCATCATTAGTTAACTTGTTCATTGCTGGTCTCTCACATTCTCTGCCATTCTACTAAAATAATACCACCCCCTAGTTCTTAGGTAGCGCTTTTCATCAGTAGATCTCAGTCCCCTCCCCCGCCCCCCGTCTTTAATATATTTATCCCCCAACACCTCTGTGCGGTAGGAAAGGATTATCTCCATTTTACAGATGGGCAACAGTCACAAAGGGTCAGGTTTTCAGAAGTATTTAGGCATTGCTACATTCAGCATTGCAACACCAAACAAATTTAGGAGCCTAAATCTCATTTTCAAAAGCAATTTAATCTCTTAGAAGCCAAAATCCCAATGCCAATTGGTGGTATTTAGGCTCATGAGTGTCAAAGTCACTTTTGAAAATGAGATTAGGTTCCTCAAATCAGGCCTTGCAGCATTGCATGTAGCAACACCTAAATACCTTTAAAAATCCAGGGTGGTCCAATGATTCGGACACTAACCTGGGAGGAGGGTTCAGTTGCTTTGTAGGAAACTCCCACACCTTAGCTGCATGCTTTAGGGCCCTGGACTGGAATCCAGAGAAACAAAGTGACTGGCCCAGGTCCTATAGGAAGTCTGTGGTGGAGCAGGGAGATAGCAGCCATGTCCAGATAGAAAACATCTGCTTGGTTAATGAATACACCAGAGGTGTTCCTATGTTCTATTCATTTTCAGAGGAAGGAATCCCCAGTAGAGGAGGGACCTGGGTTCCCTTACCATCCACTGTAGAGTGGTATTGCTAGGGGTAGTAAATGGGAAGACTGCCGGAGTGACATAGTTAGAGGACTGCCTGACGCTGCTGGCGCAGAGAGCAGAGTCATGGAGCACTGTCTCTTGACTCTGTGAGTGGGAGAAGACCGGCAACAGTGCAAGAGAAGACATGGGGTGCTGAACCAGATGTTGCTAATCCTCAAAATTGCCAGAAGGGAAGCCAGCCAGCCGTGAGCAGCACACCCCATGATAAAGTGCAACAATGTAACATGGGCTTCTTTTGCACTGGTGCTGGGAAAAATCAGTGGGTTATTTACTGCGCTAGCTCGGATGCCCTGATTTCCAGTAGCCAAATATCAGAGACCCGGTAGTGCGCACATCTTGTTTCAGAGATATCTCCCAATCAAAAGTATTCTACTTGTATACTTAGTAGAGGTAGTAGAGTAGCTCCTAGAGACCTGCTAGAATCAGGGCCTCTTTGTGCAAGATACTGAATATTTATATGTAATAAGGCAGCCCTTGGTGATCTAAATTTACGATAAGAGGCAGATGAAACAACCAGATGGGGAAGAGAGAATGGATGGAATATCAGTAATGTAAGTGTGTTTTTAGGTGTATTAGCTTTGCACATGATTTCTACTGGTGGGTGTAGAGATTGGCTTCTCTGGGTTGGTTGGGGATGTTTGTGAAGACAAGTAAGTAGATCAGTAGCAGTGATCTCAGTGCTCCACCTCTCCATTATCAGCTGGCAGTATTCAATGTGCACCAAGACCGAAAGCAGGTGTAAGGAGGGAACTGAGTAAAGATAGGATAGTATGTCTTTGAGGCAAAAGAAGTTCTACACAAGAGTTGGCCTGTTAGAAAGTGCAGAGATATTTGTGGGAGATCCATTTTGGAAAGAAGGGTTAGTAATATTACATGATCACCAATATAAACAAATATTGACCAGCTGTACAGGTAGTAGCAGTAAAATAATGCCTAAGGGAAAAAAAATAGCACTGAGATTGTGGTATATTTTCTCCATCAGATCTGACAACTTCCAATCAAAGGAATTTAATTTACAATAGAAGCAATTCTGCTACTGATACTGCCCTCGGAAACATGCTGTGATTCTGTGTCACTAACTTCTTGGAACACACAGCTCCAGCATCTTGATGGATATAAACACGGGGGGAGAAGCTTTTGCATATATGTTCTTCTGCCTGTAAGGATTCTAGTAGTTAATAACTCTAGCCAGCTAGGGTCTAGTGCCATGTCCAAAGAGATCTGGCTAGCCAGCTTATGAGACAGATGGACTGGCTGCTGGGATGCTGCTTTTTAGGCAGAAGATATCCAGGGCACTGAATAGCTGAGTGGGGTACATTGGAATAACAGGAGGTGCTCCAGGCCAGAATCACGATGCAAGAACTGAGCTGGGTGGGCGTGACCAAGGATGGAATAGCAGCAAAGGCTGCAGATGGGGACTAGGGGCTTGTCTTCGCTACCCGGTAGCAATCGATCTGTTAAGACACGAGAAATCAATCTCCTGCGGTGACCCCATCAACTCCGGAACTCCAGCTCGCCAAGATGTGATTCACGTAGCTGAAGTTGCGTATCTTCAGTCGATTCTCCCCCTCCTCTCCCCCCACAGTGAAGACCAGTCTTCAGATGCCTGGGCACAGCAAAGTGGGACAACCTTGCACAATGCCTGTCTGCCCTACCCTGTTTTTAGCTGCCCTACCCTGTTTTTAGCTATCAGGCTCCAGCTTCCACGAGCAATTGGAGTAGTCAGTCATTTTTTTAAAAAAAAGAAAGAAAACATTTAATAAAATACATTCCCAAATGGATTTTCCTGACTCTTATCTTCACCATTTTGGTATTTTCTGCAGTGCAGTCTGTACCCTAGGCTTAATGAGCAGATCACTCTAGCGTGAGACACTTTTACCAGTCAGTATCAGCAGCATGGCAATTAGAGTAATTAAAACATGTTATGGTACCCAGGCTTCGCCAGCAAACACCATGGCTTGAGATATGGAGGCTGCTGGCAGAAAAAAAAGACAAGCAGCTTCCTGATCTTGAAAATGGATCAGAAGGAGACTGGTATGAAGAGATAAAGAGCTCTGATAAACTGATCTGATTATATTAATGCAGAGAGAGACTGGCTTAGCTCTGTCAAGAGCTTCTAATGCTACTACTGCAAACCATAGGGACGCAGTAAAAACAGACTCTCTGAGCTTTAATGGCCTGACATTCTAACCAAGGAAATTCCCATTGTGTGGGTCGTGGTTTCATACTGAAAGCACATTGTTGTTTGTGCCTCATACATGTGTGTTTTTTCCAGATGGATTTACGGTATTGCCAGGGCGTGTTGCCCAGCCTGGTCAGGAAATGTAGTAGGCAAGATAGCACTTAAATAAGCCCACTGACAAGCACTTGCAGGTTTAGATGGAGTCCCCTTACATGAAAGCCAGAGTGAGTGTGATGGCACATGAAATAGGTTATGGGCTACTGAATCTTTCACCTCCAGGGGGCTGGCTCCTGCAAATGAGAAAATAATGCATTCTGGTGTCCCTCACAGTCACATGCAGAAGTCAAACAAAGCCATGAGTGTGTGTTTTGCTGTGTGCCAACACACCTGGTGGGAAAGAAAAGGTGCTGCCTGGAGTGGCTCATGACCATGAATGCCAAACTTGGGGCAGACTATCCAAAAGCAGGGCAGAACCCCCAAACTGGTTCTATAATTAGATCTCAGCAACCCAGTAACGTGTGAATTCCTAAAGCTTTATAAACAGTCTTACCATAGAGTCACAGACAGTATCCCTGGGCATTCCCATCTATCTTGCCACCCAGGTAAACTGGACTGTGTTGTAGATGGTTACGTTACAGCAAAAATCACAATAATAATCAGGTTATCCTCAGTCCCCGTGGACAAACTATTTACCACAGGTCAGTTGCACTCAGATCACAAACCAAAGATCATGCCTGTAGCCAATCCTGTTATGAAACTAACGAAAGACTGCTTAACTAAGAGAAGAGTTATTTACAAAGTTAAAACAGGAAACATGAACACAAATGAGTTACAGCCTTAGATTAAAAAAAAGGTAATAAAAGCTTCCATTATAAGCTGCTCTAAATGACCTCTAGGGCTGACCCATACCAAGCAGCATGGGGATCTCTCGCTTATGTGTAGGAATCATTGCCCCTCAGAGTCCAGACAACATAAAGATCCAAGTTTTTGCTTGTCAGAGTTTTTTTAACCTCTTCACCTAGAGGCCAAGCTTTTGCGCTGAGATCATCCAGAGGTTCCCCCTTCTTGGAGGCAGTGAGGAATGCAATCAAGGTTTCTATCCTTTGAGGCTACACGCTGCCTCATTTTCCTTCAATGAGACATCTTGTGTGCAGGACAAGCACTTTACCTTGATCAATGCTTCCTTTCCTGTTTTGGCGAGTTACACAATTACCTAGGTTGGCAATGCAAACACTCAATATTACTTTATGTCATGGGACACCGATACAAGGAGAATTAATACATGCAGCATCCTACAAACATTCCATGAAGTCTAAACACATTCTTATAACACTAATATCCCTTTTAACTGAACTAACCCACAGGTGAGCCCGACTGGTTTCCAGCTATGCATCTGTCAGTGTTCAGTGAGGGCCTTGGCCTTGACATGAGCTGGCACCTAGTCTGCCAACGGCACACTCCCAACTGTGAAAGCTGCCCAAACTCAATGTTTAATTCCAAATCTGCCTGGTGTGGTGGGAAGGGAATAAAGTGAGGAGGGAATTTGACATCATGGGTGAATTAAAAACAAAATGCAAAGATATATTGTTTATGGGCAGTATTCCTAGTGCTGTAGATATGGGAAACTGAAATGGCTACCAGTTAACCCCATCTCTTGTCTCTAATTAATACACAACTGAATAATTGAACATTTTAACATCTCTTATGCAGTGGCGGAGCCAGGTTTTGCAACCAGGGTAGCAATGGGTCGTTGGCAGTGGGCTGGAGAGCAAGCCTGCCCCACACTCACCTGGCAGCAGCAGCTCCTGCCCCCAAGGCTCCCTGCTCCAGGCGTTGTGACCTGCAGCATGGGGTCACAGTGCCACTCAGGTCTGGTCTGGCCACACCTCTGTCATGAAGGAGGGGTGGCTGGGCCAAATTTGAGTGAGTGGCATTGCACAATGGCACATGAGATTGCAGTACCATGCAACCCATGTGTCACAAAGACCCATCATAGGGATCCAGACCCAGCCCTGTGGACAAGAGCCACTGCTGGGTGAGTCCAGGCAGACTCGCTCTCCAATCCCATGTGAAACTTTGTTGCACCTTTTTTTTTTGCCAGTTGCATAATATGTTTGAAAAGGTACCACACATATACCTAAAAATCACTGGGGGGGTGGTGGTATGGTTGCCCCCTAGGAGTTCTGTCACTGTTCCTACCACCACCAACTGATGTCACATTTGGTTGCCAAAATGGACCTAGTTGAAAGTATAACAATTTGCAAATCAAATCAGCTTCCTGGATGCCATGCACTTGGATGCTGAAAGATGGAACCTGTAAAGACTGACTATTCAACAACGTTTCACTGAACATGGCTTCTTTGCCCTTTATAGGTCGCAATGCACAGAACCTCTCAGATGACTACAGTAAGTCTACACTGCAACACCTTGATGAACTGAAGCGCTGCATAGCAGGTGTCATGCCTGCTACTAATTAAGCCACCGATGAAGAGGATCTGCCTGCTTCGAAGGACCTTGTGAAAAAGGGGAAGAAACTGCACTTCTCACAGCTACAATCCCAGACGCAAGTTTACTAGAAGATCTACACAAACAGGAAGCATCCTACAGCACATCTATTCGAGAAACACAGGAATCACCTGAGCAGAACACCAGTGGACATGCTGGGACTGCTGACTGCTTGAGTTCTGTCCGTGGCAGAACTCAATCTCTCCTGTGATTTTGCAAGAAACTCCCCCTCCCCAAAATGGCAACTGACCATTCTCAGGGCACTCGGAACTGAGAGTCACCTTGTTACCTTCTTCCTCCAGCGAGATGGAATCTTTCTTGTAGTAACTGGGTATGAGCTCCCTACCACAAGCCTTTCAACCACGTAAGCAGTCTCCTGTGGGCTATGCCAGCCTTCGCTTCACCTCGCTGGTTAATAGTAGGTGCACCCTAATCCGTGGGTCCTTTTGAATATTTCACCTGTGGACATCCAGCCCCTGACACTGGTTACTCTCAGAAATCCCCCGTTTGCTAGTTTTACTTTAAATCTCCATTCTGTAAACTGCATAATGCTTGAAAGCACTTATAATAATCCAAAGAAGAATGAAGATTTAACTAGGAGAGAGAGAGAGAGAAAGTGATAGAAACAAATGGTTAACACACAACAAAATCATAACACATGAACCTGGGTCTACACTCACCACCTTTCCTATATGATAAAGTAGGGTTCCCTCTCCCCCGATGGATGTTTCACAAAAAAAACAAGCTCTATGAGTTCATGAAAGCCCCTCACTCCTTAAGGGGTTTCCTCAGGCTGTGGCTACACTACAGTTTAAGTCAATATAAATTATGTCACTCAGGGGTGTGACTGAGCCACCCCAAGTGACATAACTTATGCTGATTTAAGCGCCAGTGTGGACAATGCTATGGTGGTGAGAGAGCTTCTCCTGCCGACATGACTAATGCTACTCGCAAGGGCCGTAGCCAATTCTCTCCCATTGGTTTAGAGCGGCCACAACCTCACTGAATGGATCTAGACTGCTTTTCCCTGCACTCCATTATACAGAAAGAGCGTTTTGCCTTTATTCGTAGCCAGTGCATTCTCCTGCCTGCCATAATGCTTCTTTTTCACTTCCAAATGGTTTCAATTGTTTTCAATTGTCTCTGACGGCTTGCCACTGGCGGTCCTGGGATGTGGCAAGGGTAAAACGTTTGAAATGTGCGTTACCTGTGTGGGTGGCTAGGGAGGGGTGACAGTTGCCTCTTGCTTCAATAGGTGATCATGATTACCCTGGTGACTAAGTTTTACTCCAAGTCTATAAAGCATATGTTCAATATAAATATTATTCCTGAATTATCCATATATAAAGCTCACAAAGATTGAGTCTTGACAAGTTATGAGCTTTCTGTACCTACCTTACATATTGCTCTTCATGAATTAATATGGTGTAAGACATGTTTGTGAACATCTCTCACCCCAGACCTGACAAACTCACTTCATCAAAAGAACAGGGGACCCTTTGCAAAGGATCACAGCAACATCCTCTCATAAAGAACAAATATGTTGTAGACGGTCTAGGATAAGTCCTTTGATTTCTCCCAAGGTAAGAACGTTAGTTTTGCATATGTATAATGAAATACCCTGGCATATGAATTGTTTGTTTTTAATATGGTGGGCATAAAGGGGCTTTGTGCAATGTCATAAGTAAAAGGAATTGTGAACTAAGTTATGACCTAGGGACTTGAAATCTTATAGACTCATATGCTTAAAGTGAAGCACCCTCTTCAATGTTTTGCTGGATTGTGGCCACGGAGCTCATCTTCTCACAGCATCAAACGGTGTATGTATCCATCAGCCCTGATGAACAGATTTTGTTTTCTACAGATGTAAATAAAAGCAAAAGATGTGTCGGAATAGGGATTTAGGTGAGGCCATGTTAGGCAGCAACCTTTTCCAACAGCTAAAAAACACGGAGTCTCAGAGGTGACTTATTACCAGGTTTTACCGTGTATTGTATTAAACAGGGAGTAGTTCAAACGTCTGCTCAGCACACAGTAGTACAACGGCTACTTAGTTGTTCTATATCTTTGAAGAAGGAAGGGAGAAATAAATGCTTGGGCACTTAGCTGCCCAGCAGACTCTAGGGGTCTATCACCAGATATGCTGTCAGTAGCTGAGCCCTCACCTTCCCCATTATAGTAGTTTACAGTATCTGGTTACTGGAAACAAGAGAACTAGTTACAGTGGGAAAAATAAATGGATTTGACAAGTGTAAGCCCTTTTCCCGTTTTGAGATTTATCAACCTGCTTTGGCATGTTTGTTGTTCAAAGTGATTCCACAAATGTTTTCTGCAAAATTATTCCTTCCAGCAGACTGCACAAATTATTCACTCTATCCTTTCCTTACAAGTGTGGACTATTGCTAATCCATTATTCAAGCTATGTGACCCATCAACCATATCACATGCTGATCCCCAATTGGCTGACAATTTTTTTTATAAAAAGGAAGGCTTGAATAAATCATTTGTAGGGCAAACATTCACCCAAACACTCAAGTGCAATATTTTACATCACATCCTCCCCAAATATGCCTAGATTTAAGGCCCAAGGGGGACCATTAGATCATCTTGTCACACCTCATTTATATATCTCAGTCCATTTCATTTCACCCAGTTGCCCCTGTATTGAGTCCAAGAACATGTTTGACTAAAGCATATCTTCCAGAAAAGTATCTAGTCTAAAACTTAAGACAGAGAAGGTGAATTCATCACTTCAATTGCTAGTTTGTTCCAGTGGTTAATTACCATCACTGTTAAATTCATGCCTAATTTCTAATTTGAATTAATCTGGCCTCAGTTTTCAGTGATTGGTGGTTCTTATGCCTTTCTCTGTTTGAATAAAGAGACCTTTGTGGCAAAAAATGGTATTGTTAACTGACCTGCTTCTGGTTAACTGCTGTAAGAGCTGTATTTCCAAGATGGAGTCTGTTTTTTAAAATGGAGTAGATCAGCTGGATGGACATGCAGCCATAATCTAGGACAGAGACTGCACACAGCACCTGTCAGTTTATGTCACACATATCATTAACCTTTAACTATGCAACATTGTTTGTGATACATGTGACAGTGAGTGTTGTAAGCCAAGGCCGGTGGCTATGACACTTTTCAGATCTGTATACAAACTATGTATGTGGCATCAGATTATTGGCTGTGTGAAGCTGTGACACTCTGAAGTGATTGGTTGTGTATACTTGTGATGAGAATCAAACTCTGTATATATGTTTTGGCTGCCCATTGTTCTGGGGCAGTCAGGTTTGGAGCGTTAGCCCCTTGACTCCCCATTTGCTAGCAAATAAACCTTTTTTTTAATTCAAGTTACCTTGGGACTCTGCCTGTTCTTTGAGAGGTGATTGGGATGGCCTCCAAAGGAAACAAGCTCATTTGTGCAACACCTTTAATATCCAATATTTTCTCCCTGTGAAGGTACTTATACACTGTAATAAGTCACCTCTCAGTCTTAAGCTAAACAGGTTGAGTTTTTCAAGTCTGACTACAAGGCATTTTCTCCAGCCCTGAAATAATTTTTGTGGCTCTTTTCCACAATCCCTCCAATTTCTCAATATCCATTTTTAAAATATGGACACCAAAATTATCCATAGTATTCTAGTAGCAGTCTCACCAGTGCTTTATACAGAGGAGAAATAATGTTGCCATTCCTACTCACTGTTCCCCTGTTTTTAAAGTCCAGGATCACATTTCTGCCACAGGACCGCACTGGGAGGCCATTTTGAGCAGTTTGTCCACTGTGACTCCAAAATCCTTTTCAGCGTCCCTGCTTCCAGGGACATAGGAGTCCATTCCATAGGTATGGTTGGCATTCCTTCCAAACTTGCAGTTGGTTGCATTAAAACACATTGTTTGAATTGCACCAGGTTACCAAACACTGTATCCTGCTCTATACGACTGTCCTGTCACAACCATTATTTACCACTCTGACAATCTTTGTGTCACCGGGAAATATAAAATCACTGCTGATAAAATAAAACTTCCTGATCATTGTTGAAAATTATGAATAGTGTCTGACTAAATACCAGTCCTTGAGGAACCCCACTAGAAACTTGTTCATTCAATGATGAATCCCCATTGACACCTACTTTGTAAGATCGGTCAGCTAGCCAGTGTGCTTTATTGATATTGCAGAGTTCAAATGATTTAATCAGAATGTCAGGTGGTACTAAGTCAAACACTTTACAAAAGTCTAAGTATATTACGTCTACACTATTAGCTTTTAAAAATCAAACCCAATTAGTCTGATGTCAATCCCAGGCAAAATAATGGAAAAGCTGATACAGGAGTCAGCTAATAAGGAATTAAAGGGTAGGAATATAATTAATGCCAATCAACATGGTTTTATGGGAAATAGGTCTTGTCAAACAAACCTGATTTCATTCATTGAGCTGAAAAATCTTCTCAGACACATTTTTTAGAAGTTTTGGATTCAAATTATCTGGGCCTGTTGTTTTTAATAGGTCTATCTACAGTAGATGTTATTTAACATCCTACTTAGTTATTTGGGCAAACACCTGAATGCTCACACCACAGTGATTTATTCAGATGGGGCCTGATTTCTCCACCTTTATGCCCAGTGAGCAGTACCTTACCCTACAAGGATTCCTCTCTCCCTCCCGCCCCGCATCACTGAAATCAGCTTTGCGGTATTGTGGAGAAGTGAGTCAATGTGAATTATTTCCTATTTACCACAGCACCGCACAGTGAAACATGTCAGTAGCAGACATTGGTGGGACTCCTACTGGTGTAAAACATACCTCAGTAGAAGTAAGAGTGGCTGAAACATATCCATATAGCTGATGCAACATGTGTTTCCAGCATTCTCCTTTCTCCAAACAGCCTTGCAAATAACAGTCACCTGTATGAATGGAAATGGAAAGCAACTAGAAAGTGTTGCAAACACTATCTGAACAAATATGCTCTTATTTGAACAAATGTTTACATGTGTTTTTTTCAGTGCTCACCTAGCTCTCTCCCTAAACTCCTTATCAATTATTTTGCCACAGGTTGTGCTAAACCCTTCTGGAACCACACAACAACAAAAATAACTAAAGGAATGCTTCCAAAGCGAACAACTCATTTTAGAATAATCAATAACGATATTCAAGTTCAGTCCCAGCAGTCCTTTCTCAGAGATAAATTTGAATTTTACTTTATTTAGGTTTCAACCCCAGGAGTGCCACCTATTGGAGATTTTAAAACAATGTTATATCAGAGACTTGCTATGCATGTACCCTTTTGGCTAAGAAAGCATTATCTAAAAAGTTATATCTTCTAGGACAGAGTTTTGTTAAGGTTGCCTCGGTTTTTCCATCCACAAATTGCAGATGCAAATAATTTCAAGGATAATTTTAATTCACTATTAGGTGATGGTACCGATTAGACATGGGGTCATGCCACCCCACTCTGATTACTATATGCTGCTCTGGAAACACACAGGGGCCATAACCAGACAATTCTTCCAATGCAAAAACTGCACTGGCTATTGCATGACATACCACACACAAGCCCCAGCAGGGGGCCCCTGAAGAGGCTGCTGTAACTTAAAGGAGCTCTTGGGGCTGCATAAACTGTGCCATGGGCAATTTTGGCTCCTAGAGCAGTTCAGAATTGGGAATGCACAAATGGAGCTTAAAACCACCTTAATCTCTCCTCCCTCTGGGCTACTGCCCTTCCTGGATGCACCGTTACAGAATCATGGTCTTAGATCCCACATACCTGACTGCATCAGGATATCAGGTACTTAAATGGCTAAATCACATAAGTTGTGTTTGCAATTATTTGTACACAAAACTGTTTAAAAAAATCAAAAAAGTTCAGTTAAGGTGAAGCTGAAAAATCAAACCCTGTGTGTAAACATGTGTCATCTTAAGCACCTGATGAACATACTACTTCTCCGGGTTCTTGCATGGCCTCCATCACTGTAGTGTCCATGATCCTTACAATACTCCTGTGAAGTGGTTAAGGATTAATATCCCCTTTTCTAGATGGGGAACTAAGGCATAGACAGGTTTAGTGATTTGCCCAAGTTTACAGCAGATTCAGGAACTAAATCCAGATCTGAGCTTCATGCCTTAACCACAAGATCAGTTTCCCCTTGTCTTTGCTCTCATATGGAGCTAGGGTGACCAGAAGTCCCAATTTTATAGGGACAGTCCTGATTTGGGGGTCTTTTTCTTATATAGGCTCCTATTACTCCCCACCCCCATCCTGATTTTTCACATTTGCTGTCTGGTCACCCTATATGGAGCCTCTATACACTAGAAAGTTAAGACACAAAATTCATATCCAGATATGGGTATCAAATACCCACAAGTTAAGAAGGGTTTGGATCTGGCGGTTTAGTTCAGCCCATTATAAAGATAGGCTCCATTTAAACAAGTTCAGATTTGGGTCCAAGTTTAGATTTGGCTCAAGGATATACCCATTTTAGAGTTATGCACAAACCATCCGTGTCTCCTTCCTTCACGCCGTTCCGGACTCCACCTCAACAAAATGTAATAGGGACTGAAAGAATGCACTATGACTGGGCTGATAATGGAATTATTTCTTGTTATATAATTCACGGCAGGCCCAGTCCCTACCCTTGAAAAGTGATGATGGGATTGAATGTTTAAGTGATCGTGACAAGATTTGGTTTTTCTCTTCTCATCAATGCTCTCTCAGGCTGACAGGAAGCAGCAGAATCAGGACTGAAGCAAATTGGGTTTTATCTGGAGTCTTACAACTGGGTCATTGTAAGCCCTAAGCAAGCATTTATTTGTCAGCCATTCAGAGTCAAAGCTTCCCAATAGCCAGTGGGCCTCGACATGGTGGCTGGTGCCATAGCCTCCCCTTTCCCGCAGTCCTATCCCTAAGCAAGATGCCACTTTACCACAATAGATTTTTATCAAGTTAAAAATAAACTAATGACACTTGCGGGCAGCGAAATGCTCTGTGGACAGCTAGGGAGAAAAGGGTTATTGCCGCTTTATTAAAACATATTAAATAAATTGGAGACATGCTACCCAGCCAGCTGAGTGAGGTGGAGCCTCCCTGTAGATATTCTAGTTTTGCATTAAGAAAGTTGTCACAAGTAATTTGGACTGCAGCGTGACGTTATAGACTGCCAAATGTTGATTAATTAAGCCCATGTTTGGATTAGTTCTGCTAGATAGTTTCATTAGGGAAAAGGACTGAAAATATGGAATAAGGCAACCAGGGGGAAATAGAGGGAGGATTAGTATGTTAGTGAGACCCACGACAAAGAACAGGGACTGGAGATGAACCACATCTATCACACAACACCCTGTGCGCCCCCTCTCCTCTGTGAACTGGAGCAGAGATAGATACCATGGGCCTTGACTTTGAACACCCTAAGACTGAGTGGGTACTTGGAGTATCATGCTATGGCCAGGGGAGGATGGGGGAGATTGAGTAACTAGACATAGTCTAATGGGTCTTTGCTAATAGTAAACAAACAGCAAATGAACAAAGTATTTTGATATTTCATTTTGGCCTAAAGATTAACACACAATGCTAAGAGTTGGAACCCCTTTATTCTAGCCCTGTCTCTTCCAAGATGTTATTAGTAATGCAGGTAAAGAGGATTATGATTTTTAACCCGATAGAGTACACTGAAAATAAACTATGACTCAACAGAGAGATCTTGTAGTCCAATATTTAGCTAGTTACCCAGATGATAAACAGGCCCTTCAGTATAGAAGCCATCACATCATATTGCAAAATATCTGCATAGAACCCATTTCATCTACCTGGAAGTTAGGTGGAGGATTCCTAACTCCTCCTAAATCAAGTAAGTGCTTTTGAAAATTTCACTTAAATATTTTACACACACACACACACACACACACACACACATCATTAGGATTGCAAAGTCAAGCACACAAAAGTTAGGAAATACCAAAATTAAGGTTAACCGTACGAATTTAATTTGGCCCTTTTGTGTGTATGCATAATGATACAGGTTTTTAATTACACATACTATTTTTTCCAACAGGGCTCTACTCCCTTCAGTGCCCAAGACGGATGGTGCTCACCTAATAAGCAACAATTCAGTGTTTTGCTTTCTCCTTGCTGTTCAAAGCATGCCCCAAGCATTATTTATTGCACAATATTCAAACCCTGCTCTGAAGAGAGAATTATAAATTTCCTCCTGAACTTTTCAGTGTTGCTTCACAATTATTAATGAATTTATTTTCACAGCACTCCAGTGAAGTAAGCAGGTGTTATCCCCATTTTTCGGATGGGGAACTGAGGCAGTGAAAGATAAAGATCAAATGTGTCCAGGAATTTTAGATGCCCAATTTGAGACACCCAAGACCTGATTTTTCAAACTACTTAGCATTACGGAGCACTTTATATGTTCAAAGCACAACGCCCATTAATTTCAACTGCAGCTGTGAAGAGCTCAGCTTCCTTCCCCCCTCCCCAACTCTAGTCTCGTCAGAAACCGTTGAACCATATTGACTGAAATTTTCCAGAAAACGTCAGCCTGAGGCAGAAACCTGGCAAGAAAAATCTCAGCCCAAATGATTGAAGTTTAGCATGGGTCTTATAATGGGGAGTGCCACACAACCTTCATAACAGGTGGGGATATCAGCCCCTCAGATAATATATATATATATATATATAAAATTATAGGGTAAATACATAT
Organism: Sternotherus odoratus; assembly: GCA_032164245.1. Lineage (NCBI taxonomy): Eukaryota > Metazoa > Chordata > Testudines > Kinosternidae > Sternotherus > Sternotherus odoratus. The sequence goes on from JAVMKO010000003.1 coordinate 124,000,162, forward strand.
AGGAGTGTTCCTGTTTTCTGGCATGAGAGTTGGCCTTGTCCTTGCAATGACAATTTGGGGGCTAAATTGGTGTTCTGAGGTACTTTGGATTTTGCGAGGCAAGGCACACACACGTGGTTAAGTAAAGTAGATGAGTTTATTGGAAGGTCCCGGTCCCTCAGCGCTGAGGGGGCTTGATTCAGATCAGCGCGACCGCAGAAAGGGTACCCAGCACTCCGGAGCCGTTGCCGGGAAGGAAAAAGCCCACAAACAACCCACAGGTGTGGGTTTAAGTACACTCACACATTTGCATCTCGTACATACTCATATCTCATTTGCAAGCAACAAGCTGATTGGTTACACGCTGTCCTGCCTCCGTTTCCCCATTTAGTTTCCCACGCATTCGTTCTCACACAGACGGGGTAAACACTCACACAGCTGGGAACGGTTCCGTTCCCAAACACACAGATAGCAGCAAGGTCATTCTCATAGCATCATTATGCACTCTCCTGGGGTTGACTCAGAAGCGTAACTACACCTTCTAGTGGTTGCCCGTCACAATGTCTTCTGGTCCTAACAATTGGTCACTCCTATTTAGCCATTCTCAGCATGTAAGGACAAGGTGACAATTAAATTAAAAGGCAACTGATGTAAGGAATTTCTTTAATCTCTCATTATTAATCTGTGGAATTCACTACCACAATAAATCATTAAATCTATGAGCTATTTAAGAAAAACATCCAGAGTGAAATAGGGTAATCAAAACCTTCGTATTTCAGGGCATAAGACAACCATTAATTGTCTGACTTAGGTAAAAACATTCCGTGTAGGCAGGTTATTCCACAATAGTCCATAGTAAGGGACTTTTATCTTCCTCCACAGCATTTGACACGGATCATAATCCGTGATGAAATACAGATAGATCACGAGTCTAATCCACTCTGGAAATTGCTATGTTACAAAAAGTTGGGACAGGGGTTGAAGGAGAATAGGAGCAAAGACAGAAATAAAAAATCCAGGTGAGAAAAGAGGAGAATGCAACAATGAATGGGTCTAATCATGGTATTATTTGAGGAGGCTGCGCTCTGGTTTCCACACACATTGCTTGTCACGCGCTCTGCTCCCGGAATTTCACTTTATCAAGGTAGAGTCCACAGCACTGAGCCACCAGGAAAGCAATAGGAAACAGCCACTTGTATCCCGTAAGTGAAGTTAAAATACAGAAAGAGAACTCATCACGCTTGTCATGATTCATAACAAATCATTCTGCCTGATTCTAAATACATTTCACAGTTGTTCTACCGCACAGCAATGAGAGATACAGTACTAGGATGGCGCCATACAAGCTAATCAGACATCAGCTGCAATATTCAAGCAGAGGAAGATGTGTCACTTATATTTCAGCGGCTTTAGTGTTTCGCTCTAGAGACCCCCTTGGCATGGAAGCCAAGGGGGTCTATTCTCATAAAGCAGATTTTGCCTCCACATAAATACTAGAGGATTATTTTAAGGCAGTGGTTGTCTATTTGAGCAGTATTTTCTTGTAAAGAGTAGGAAAGAGAGGTAAAACCCGGGGGCTTTTCAGAAACTGCTGATTACTCACTCTGAAAATCTGCCCCTTTTTAGGTTTCTCCGATTTTGGGTACAAAACCATTAGTCACTTTTCAAAATGTAAGCCCTCCATATTGTGCACTATTGTCCTCTTCCTTCAAAGTTTGTTTTTAATCCAGTTTGGAAGATCAGAGTATTGAATCTTTAAAAGGAGATTCTGTTCCTAATGGACCCATGGATGCATCAGTAGTGCTATATCAGATACACCTTACGTAGAAGATCAAATCACCATTCTGACTATAACCACTACATAAAATTTGATCACTTTCAATACTTATGCCCCATTAAACTTCCTGTCAGGTGGGTTTACCATCCACAAGCATCACTTTTACATGGAAGAGAATCATGCTGAGGTCAGGAAATCTCAGGGAGTTTGGAGAAATACTTGCAAAGCAACAACTGAAGAGATTAAGGCGAGGTTAAAACAAGTCAACCAACCAACCATTGCACTGGTCTTAAGTAATGTGTATTCTTCCCTATTAGCAGACATGGTAAATCAAAGCGAATGGGCAGTATGTTTTGGGAATACACTGCTTTGCTCTTTTCACATGCCACACTCCTCGTATGCTGGGCATAATCCTATAATGTTTTTTCAGTATAAAATTGACACACAAAAGGCTAAATGTATCCCTTGTGTAACTCCAGTTAAACTATCTGAAGTCAATGGAGTTATAGCAGGGATTAATTAGGCCAATTAGGTCATATCAATGAATGTATAATGGTTGCAAGATGTGTTAATGTTTCAACACTGCACAAAAATGTTGCCGCTCTATTCATTGTTCGGCCTTGTCCCCCATCCCTAACCTCCCATCCCCCACTGTACCACTCGCTTCCTTTCCCCTCACCGCTGCCATTGTGCTTTCATTGGGATTAGTCCTCAAACTACTGTTTCATTTGCATCTCTGGTGGTTTAAGAAATATTGGTTTTTGTGGTTCAAACACTGGACTGGAAGCCAGGAGATATGGGTTCTGTCACTGACTCCCTGTGTGACTCTGGGCACCTCCATTAATCTTTTCATACCCCAAGTTTCCATTCTGTAAAGTGGGGACAATAGTACTTAAATCTCACAACATGCCCATGAGATAAACTGTTTAATGTCTTTAATGCTTTTTCAGACCAAAAGTACTGTAATAAATCCACAGCCTGCAAGGGCATCAGTGCTGTTATTATGCTGTATACCATGGCCACTCAGAATGTCCGGGGGCAGTGGTGAAACTCAACTATTACAATTCCAAAAAGCACAGACCTCAGACCTCTAACTTCAAGGTGAAGCTCCATGACTTGTCAGCAATGTAGGGCCTATGACACACAACTAAGCAGTCCTGAGTCCATCCATCAGATGACAGTAACACATACTAGCAAGTTCATTACACTATTTCCATTCCATCTCTCTTTTACTTTAACCCAGTCCATTTCCATGTTATTTCCCCCTACTTGTCTGTGTAGATTCATGGTATCAGGCTCCATCAAGCCTTCATCTCTCCTTTTTTGAGTGTCATACTCTGAAATGTTATTTGTACAACTAATTGTACCCTATTTACCCAATCCCTAAATTAAATCACTTGTGAAAATTGCCAATTTTATATAATTATAGAAAGATATCACCAAATTTCTCTGCTTAATAGGAGTCGTAACAGATGTAAGCAACAGCATGATTCCATATTTATAAAGTGACCATTTTCTATAAATACTGAAATTCTGTAATTATCAAACTACTCATCAGAATTCAAAAATAGATAAAACAATGAACAAGAGCACAATCTTAATGTTAAAATTCAACCCACCCACCCCGAAATATCTACCAACCTTTATCCTTGTGATGTACTCAGCCCCCTTTTAATATGACTTGATGCCATGAAAACTGTTACATCTGCACACCTGACAACTAAAATATAGTGAGTAAGCAGATATTTTTGGACTGGAAACCTAATACATCTGACAGCCAATATCAACCTCAAAACCAAAGCTACCAGTTGAAATCATTTTTAACATCTTCCTTTTAAAATCCTTCTGGAGGAAGAATTCCTATTTCCTCTAGTCCAGCATAGCTCATTTTAAGTCATCATGGGCTTAACCTCCTCACTGGTACCCGATTTGGTCAAATTCTTTTGAGGGGACCGTAACTAACCTCTGGGAAAGGAGGAAGGGTCTGACAGCAAAAGAAATATACCTGGGAGGACTTGAAGAATAGAGTCAATGGCTCAACTCCATTAACAGCAAAAGGAGTAAGAACAGATGCCAGATTTTCAAAATGGCCTTGACTCTCCCTCTAAATTTATGCTTCCAGAATTGGAACCGTGAACACATGAGTTTGAGGTGTCAAAATTTAGAAGTCCCGTTTGAAAATATGGGCTAAAACATGATCATGTTTTTGGGCCCTGATCCAGCAAAATATTTAAGTGTGCCTGACTTGTGCTCAGTGGAGATGCATCTGTTTCTTGGGACTTGGCTTGTCCCAGCTGGCAATGATCTCAAAGAGGAGGTCTGCGCTGCGATTGGGAGGAGGGATTCCCAGACCGGGAAGGCAGAGAAGCAGTAGTTCAGCTTGAGCTAGCGTGCTAAAAATAGTAGTGTGGCCGTTATGGCCCAGGTGGTGGCTCAGGCCAGCCATCTGAGCTCTGACACACTTGCACTCGGGCAACTAGCCCAACCCAACGGCCTGTGCAGCAACGGTTGGCCTGTTCGCTTGAGCTGAGCTAGTGCAAGCTTCTCTATCTGAACCGCAAATCACACTTTTCAGATGTGGTGTAAAGACACCCGGGGCAGCGAGTTGTATGGGCCCTATGGTGCCTGGGCTCTAGGAAATTCAGGGCCTGGGGGACCCAGCTCCACCAATGTTCAGGGCCGGGTCTCTCCTGCACCTAGCACCCCAACTCCCTCCCAGAGCCTGCACCCATTCCTGTGCCCCAGCCCGCACCCAGCACCCAAACTCCCTCTCAGAGCCTTAGGCAGGTGGGGGGGGGGAGGGGGCACGACTTGGACCTGCTCTGGGCACCACCAAAAATTATACAAACCTGCCACTCCTGAACACACCCTAAGGGACTATCAGCCATGTGAGCACAGTTAGAATGCAAAGCTTTCTGGCCACTCTTCTGCCCTCCCCCTCAGACAATGAGATCCTCTCTGCCCGCATGTCCCCACTCCCCACCCGGAGCTGTGGGGAGGGGGGGTGACTGAGGAGGAGCTATGCTAACTCTACACTTTTTGGGGACTCTCCCATGTCGGGGGGGTTTCCCTAGCAGGGGATTGAGAACTGATCTATGTTCCCTTTGCGCCACAAGGGCAGGATAAGTAGGGCAGAATAGGCCATGGCCTGTTAGAAAGAATAATTAAACTAGCTCTAGTCCCAACCAACTTCCATCTTGGGTAATTACATTCTGCTTCCCTTAATTCCCCCCGCCTTCAATGGAAGCAGTTACTTTTTTCTTCCTACAGAAGTGTTGCTGGCATGTTATGCCCCAGAGCGGACTATATTTCAGTGGTAGCTGAGCGATTCCATTACATATAGCCTGAAAAAAGCTTAGGGTCCCTTCAAGATGAAAGATGCTATATCAAGGCACGTTATATACTTTAGTAATATGCACTTAAATGTAAGTTCTGCGTTGTTAGAGATGCTTATGGTCTCCAGCAAGCTGCTCAAAGTTACTAAACTGACAGTCGGCAATGGCAATTTCGTACCCTGTTTATTTCAGAGCCCCCAATTTCTCCTAGCAAACTGCACTTTGTCAGACAAAAAGCCTGGCTGGAATGCCTCAATGTTATCATAAGGCTATCGGCACCTTGTCTTTTCCATGGTGCTGATCTGTTATTAGTAGCAGGGTAGTTTTAAAATCCCGAACTGCAGCACGGAAATTCAGCCCTTGTTTGGGAATCATTCATTCTGAGAGGATAACTACATACCCCCCAAAAATAAAATAAAATAAAAAAATCACCAAGTTGGGGGGAGGCCAGCAAGCAAGAGGACTCCTCACCTTTGGTTAATCTCTAACAGAAATCTTTTGTTTCCTTGCTTGGTGGGCTGTATCTCAGCTTTCTGGAAGCAGGTGATCCCCCTTCGTCTGAGAGGGTACCCACAGGGCTTGTGCTAATTATCTGTTGAAAGTCTACAGTGCTGAAGCACCAGTGTGCGGACATTCACATTTAACTCTCTCTCCGCCTCCTGTTTGGAAATGAGGAAGCTGGGAAATAAAGCCTGAGCCACTCGGATAGCAGATAGCTGCCTGTGGTCTCCAGGCCACAAAACATGCAGCTGGAGAAAGCAAAACAGCAACTACTTACAGCCCTGAGAGTTGCTACATTGCAATGCGCTCTTCTCTGAGTGCTTAATATATTGGCTGCCGAACATTACAAAACAAAAAAAATCCCCGAGGTGCCGGTGACAGAGCTCTAATTCAGTTGTGTGTACCGGAGAGATGGTCATTAACGTGATTTGGTGGGGCTTGGCAGGTGGTGGGTTTATTTAGGGCAGAGAGCTATTCACAGGAGATGCAAGTGAGCAGCAAGACTCCATCTGGGAATAGCAGAGAGCTTGTGGGACTTAGGTTTAATAAGCAAAAAAAAAAAAAAAAATCTGAGTGGAACCTGTTCAATCTGGGAATCAAACTTTCCCTCTCTTGGCTCACAAAAGCTTCCAGGTTATAACACCCTTTTTAATTTTTTTCTTTATTTTTTTACAGGAACTTTCAGACCAAAGAAGATCTCCAGATAAATGTATCTTGAAATAGGTTGCGTTTCCTTCCCATGCATTTTACCTAAATACATTTTTTTAAATACAACAACAAATCCAAGGCTGCCTGCTCTATGTCTTCACAGTTGTTAATTTGCTGCACACTGTGGCCATTAGTTAATATACAGAGAAAGAAGGACTTGAATTTCTGCTTTCCATGTCCAAATGCATATGAATCCCCACGTAGGCTGAATAAGAATCTTCTGTACGTATTAGCAGTAGAGGGACGATGAGACACAGCTGAGCAGTTCTGATTCCCTGCACCAGGGGGGATGTGTACACAGTCAAATCACTGAAATACCTTAGATTACCATAACCACAAAGGAGCGCAAAGTGTAGGTCAAATCACACCCTCTGTGGTGAATAACATACAGGAAGAGCAAATGTCAAATGGAAAACACCATGAACTTGAGTTTCAAATGAGACCTAAAACACAACAGCTCCAGCAGCACAGCGACCACTTAACACAGCAGACTGGGCCCATTAGGGCCTGATCCAAAGCCCATTACATTTACCAGATGCACTCCTACTGATGTCCATGTCCTTTGGAGCAGGCCCAGGCTCTGTACTGCAGGGCCAGCGACAGGGGAGTACTATGGGTACAGCTGTACTGGGCCCCGGACTTAAGGGGGCCCCCTTAAGTCCGGGGGCCGGTACGCAGCTGTACCCGTAGTCGTCCCCCCTTGTTGCCGGGCCTGTTGGAGGAGCGATCGGAGAGCGAGCGCCGCCCCACGGGGGCCAACGAGCGGGGCTGGGGAGACCTGGGGCCGGGAGCCAATGGCAGCCCAGCAGGGCGGGGCTGGGGAGATCCGGGGCCAGGAGCCAATGGCAGCCCAGCGGGGGGAGGCGGGGCAGCCGCGGAGCGCCGAGCCCACCGGAGCCGGGAGCGACGCTGCGGCCGCCCCTGGTGCGGGCGAGACACCTGTGGGCTGGCCGCTGGCCCCCACCACCATGCTGCCCCTGCCGGCGCGCGAGAGTGGCCGGAGCCCGGCAGGCAGCTCTGCTCCCCCAAGCTCCGCGCTGGGTCACAGCAGGGGCAGGGGTCCAGCCCCCAACACGCCGGCCCCGTGAGCACGTGCGCGGAGACGAGCCCAGGGCCCAGGAGTTAAGGGAAGCTGCTGCCCTTCGCTCTCGGGCTCTGCTTCCCCCAAGCCCTGCAGGAAAGGGACAGGGAGCGGAGCTGGGGGTGGGGAAGATGTGGGTGGGGGGGGAAAAGGGTGAATTAACAGATCTGGGCGTGGGGGGGCGGAGCAGATTGCGGGGTGCGTAGGGGGAGATGGAGCCGACGATAGGATCCGAGAGGTGCATGGGGGGACGGGGAAGATGGAGCCGACGATAGGATCCGAGAGGTGCATGGGGGGACGGGGAAGATGGAGCAGAAGGATGTATTTGGGCGCCGGGGAGCGCGCGGGGTGGGGGGGGCGCATCGGGAGCCGGAGTCGGAGACACTCGTGGATAGGCAGCTCCGTGCCAGAACCAGTCGCACCCCCACCCCAGGTATGTCTGGTAGCCAGCGGGGAGGCCAGGCTGGGCAGGCGGGGAGGGGGGCAGGAGACTAGGCTGGATGGGGTGGGCGAGACGTGGGTGCAGGAGGGAAGGAGGTTGGGGGGGGCTGAGCTGGGGGGGGTCAGGCATGGGGGCAGGAGGCTGGGTTGGGAGTGGGAGGGGGGAGGAGGTTCGGTTCGGTGGGATGGGCCGGGCCAGGCAGGGGTGGGGGAGGGAAGGCGGTTAGATGGGGGGAGGCTGGGCGGGGGTAAAGGAAGATCACCCCCAACAGCGGGGTGGGCCAGGCAGGGATGGGTGGGGAGGGGAGGAGGTTAGGCTGGGGGAGGAGATTAGGTTGGGGTTGGGTGGGCCGGGTCAGGCGGGGGGGCAGGGTGGGGGGCCCCCACAAATGATCAGAGTAGGGGGCCCCAAAATTTCTGTCGCCAGCCCTGCTGTACTGACTCACCGGCAAGAGGCCCTCCTACTGTCCAGCCCCTCTTCCTGATGAAGCCGATTGAGTTTGGCTGGATTTTTGAGTTTAGGGGGTTGTCTCTATTTCTCAGATGTTGTCTTTGGGAAGATTTTGTAATCTAGGTTCTGGCAGGAGAGAGGGTCTGTCAAGGACAGGGGTGACGTACTAAAACAGCCTTCTCCAACGGAGGTATTCCTGAAACTCTCTGTTTGCCATCTTCGGTGAACTACTTCTCAACTGGTGTTTGCTTTATCACCCTCTGCTACAATGGTGCTAAGATACCTAGGAAGATTTTTACAAGACCCTCTGAACAGCCATCTCTTCATGGGCTTTATGTTCTTCCCCTCCATTCATTTAAAGTTGCTCTGTAATTCTTCCTCTGCTCGGAGCTTCATGAGGGGATCCCTCTGTTCATTCTCAGGGGCGGGGGAGGAGGGCCTCACCTAAGTGTGTGGTCAGCCATCCAGAGCGAGGTGCATCTGTCACTGGCTCAGTTGAGGACCGTTTATAAATGTTCCTACAGCGATTACCCTTTCGGGACTGGATTCTCCTCTCACACCCTGGCAGAACGACATGGATGTCGGTGGCGTTGCTCCTGATTTACACCAGCATAAGGGCAAAGGGAATCTGGCCTCTTTCCACCGTGGTTGAAGGTGTCCCTGCCATGGGTTGGTGGTTTGCTTTTATGGGATTCTAGGACTCTGATCCTTAAGTCACCAGAGCAGCACTGCTGCCACCCTCATAAAAAGATGAGCTTCCGCTAGCTCCATTGTACTGTTCCTTTACTGTTGCGGCATGTGGCGAGCTGCTATTTAACTCACCAGCCCACATTCTGAGCTGCAGCTGAACTCTGGTCAGGAGACCATCAGCACATGCCAGCCCCCGCAGGGTAGAATTAGGGGTGGATGAACCCAGTGGACCAGCAAGTTAAACACAAACTAGAGTTTGAACAAACTCTGCAAACTGCTGGACCTTTTAATCTGTAATTTAAACCCATGGCTTTTTGTAAAGGATGAATCAGTTGATAAAAGCAAATACATTACTCTGGCTCTAGCAGAGCTTTTATCATGCATTAGGGATAGAAGAACACCACTACGCCGTTCAGCTAACACCCAGGGATGGGATATGTACACAGTTTGGACCAGATTCTTTCCCCACTTGAGCCACTTTGCACTGCTTCGGAGCCCAAAGGGGCCAGAAAGCCAGATCTCCTCAGAAGGAGATTCCCCCAGCATAAAGGCAGCCCCCAGCTGGTGTAGAGTGAATGAAACAGTCCTACACATGGAGTGGTGGAGCAGAGGGGTGTGTTTAAAGTACACTGCACTTCATCCCCAGCCGGCAAATGGCCCATTAGGGGTCACAACGAACTGGCACAGATTAGAGCAGCCAGGCAGAGCAAAACTCCATTGCCATTTTACCTTTATCCCCAACATCTTCTGCAGCCAGCCCAAACTGGGCACAATAGAACATTCAGTCTATAAAGAATTGTCCTCTGCCCCCGTCGGCTCCACTTTTAATCTGTTTTGCTACAGAACTTTTTATATGTTCTCTTCCCCGCTCCTTTTCTTCAGTTTCTAGGCATAGTCTATATCTGGTTTTGGTCAAATTCTAGCTGGTATTTCAGATGCAGAATGTTCAAGCATGTTTGAAAGTAGAGCAAACGTGCCGGTTGCTTGTTTATAATCAAATGTAGAAACACACACATACAACTAGAAGCTCATGAATCAACACACTTGATCCGTTAATAGAAGCAGAACTAAAAACTGTACAACAAGCTGGAAGGTGGATATGTAGAGACAAAATGTATAATCAAAGCAGGGAGGAAAAGCACTAATTTAAAGGACTAACACTAAATTAATTTAAAGAGGTACAACACTGAGCAAGATATTGATGGTGGATTCCACTTTTTTTTTTTTTTTGGCAGAATTCAAGAAGATCACTGCTCTACTCACAAATCAAGAAAGAAAGATGTAAACTTCCTAAATTAAGTGATACATAATTTGGGTATAGAGGAGGAGGAGGAGGAGGAGGAGGAGAATTTGCTTGACATTAAAAGGACAAAACCCAGGCAAAATGCCAGGGTTTGATGGGCATAAACACTCCAGCTTCCAGAGTGAATTTAGACTAATTTTAAATGAAACACTTCTGGAAGCATTTAATTCTGGCATTACCACCCTGAACTCTGGGGAAATCCTTAGGCCAGATCCTCTGCGAATCTAAATTGGTGTTGCTTCATTGAAGTCAATGCTGATTTAACTCAGCTGATTATCTGGCACAAATAATATTCTCCAAATCAGATCACTGGGCCAATTTTCTTAAATAAATTCAGGTGCCAAAAATAATTGCCAGAATCCTAGCACCGCAACTCACAACGATCATCGTTCTTCATTAAGATGAATTAGTGTTCTTGCTGTACAAGAATGCAAGGACAGGGACCCTCTCTACCTGCATGCTTGTACACTGCCTGGCACAAGAAAGGCCCATACTACTGCTTTTGGAGTCCCATCATCTGTGTGGGATCACTACTGGATAGGATTCACAAAGAACTGGAAGCAAGCCCAAATGTTGTGTAGAGGCCTGGCAGAAAATGCAAGGTAGAATCATGCACTTCTAACATATGAAGACTCAATGGAAGGAAAATGCAGTTAGAAACATCCAATTTGGAAATCAGGCATAATATATATTATTTTTTTTAAACAAGAAGGGTAATTAACCACTGGAAAAAATGACATAAGGATAAAAGGGATTCTCCATCACTGGAAGTCTTTAAATCAAAACAGGATGTCTTTCTAAGGGCATGGTTAGACTGGCGCTTTATAGCGCAAAAAGCCTCCAGGAGCGCTATAACTCTCTAACCATACACACGGTCAATGCACATTTTGCACAAAAAGTCTCCCTTTAAAGCGCAACTTGTAAACCTCCTCTCCGAGAGTCATAAGCCTTTTTGCGCTAGCCCTGTAGCGTGTTAGGGCCAGTGTAATCAGTCATTACATGATAAGGGATCTCTGGCATGCCTCTGAGCCATTTAAGGCAATTAGGAAGCCATTTAAGGCATTTGACGTGTTCAGTGTTGTTTTGCAAACAGAATTAGGAATGCGGAAGTTCCTTTACAGAACTCCGCTCTTAAGCAATTAAGCAGTGAAACTGCTTACCGATGGAGCTGTGTTGAGTGAAATTCAGAGCCTGCTACTTTTCTGTAGAGAGAAATCAGTGACAGCCTGAACTTGTCTCCCTCCATACACGTTCCCCCTCACCCCCCTCCTTTGCAAAGCACGTTGCACCCAGCTGAATGCTGGGATAGCTGCCCATCACGCACCACTCCTGGTGCCATGGCAGCAGCATCAAATGTGTCACAACGTAGCGCTATGGTTATAGCGCGTCCCATATAGCGCAATAGGTAAACACGCTATAATCCTGTAGTGTAACCTTACCCTAAGAGAGATGCTATGGTTGAGGCCCACATTATTTTGCGCAGTTCAGGAACCACTGGAGGAAATGTTATGGTCTGAGTTTTACCAGAGGCCAGATTAGATTACCATAGTGGTCCCTTTGGCATCAAAATCTGTGAATGTGTAGGCATTGCAGGTTGACCAGAAAGCGAGAAGTCAAAGAACCTCTTATAGCCACAGCATTACCCAATAGGCCTTAGAGAAGAATAGCGCTGGACTTGTTTAATAAAAAACGACATTGGTGGCTGGTAGTGTTATGATGAAAGGGTTTGGGATCAAAGGTGTCCTAAAACCTCCTTTTGATCAGACAACATGGAACAGCTAAGTGTGGTTCAAGGTTTGTGTAACAGGACTCCAGCCTGCTTGTACCGTAGCCACATCATAGAAATCCTTGACATTTTACTAAGCATACACCAAAAACAAGCCAGACAGAAACATAATGATACTTGGAATTCAAAGTTAAATGGTTATTCGGTTTGTGAAAGCTCCCTTTTCTTCCATTTGCATCCAGCAAAGCCCTTCAGAGGGAATAACGTTGGTTAAAGGTCTCTGAATGGTACCAAAAGTTTTTCTTGGGAAAATAAAGGAGCTGATTCTCCTTTATATTGAGACCCATTTACATTGCTTTATGAGTGCAAAGGGGGTCTTAAAGATGCAAAATACATTTTAGCCTATTGTAAGGCCCCTTTCGACTGCCACAGCTGTGTAAAAGGAACTTTGAGTACATGAGAGTCAGGTCCAAAGATTTGTTTACTGATGGATTTTGGCTCAGTGATTTTTGCTAAGGTTATTCCGACTCTTGAGACAAACTTGACAAAATGCACATAAGAGAAAAGGGAGAAAAAATAGTTAATAGCTCACCAATGTGATCATTCATATGCTACAGACGAGGGCACTTTAACTGCCCCTGTTCCCACCTTCAGTCTGAGCCAGTATTGGCCGGCTTGTTCTGGCCTCCACTCCCTGCTTTTCCTTCATGGTGAAGCAAAACTTGTTCGTGCCTCAGTTGGTCATATTAATGGTATCATGAAGCTCAGTGAATTCCAAAACTGGCCACTTCTTGAAATCAGTTTGACAAAAGCTACCGAAAGAGGATAGGAAAGAGAACACAGAGCGGGGATGAAATAGCACACGAGGAAGGGGAGAACAGGAATCTTACATTTTAAATCCCAGAGGGGGCCAGCCATTCAGCTGAAACCATGATGATTAGCCTGATGTTATTATTAGTACTGTTGAGGCCTGGATGTGTCAGAAAATTCTCCCACCGTTCACAGGTGAAGATGGAGTAAATAAACAGTGCAGACTTTAAGATCCTGAACATGTTAAAGATGCCCCTGTACTTCTCTCTCTAATATACAGAAGGGGTGTGGTTGCACATCAATCTGACCAATCAAAAGCAGTTTCCAAAATCCCAGACACAGGCATTTCTTTCTGTCTCAATGAATTCCTAGCCTGCATGACAATATTTGATCTCAGAAGAGTCCATGGAGATAATAACATTTCAGGCTAAACAAATTCAGTTAATGCAATTCCTTTGACTCCAGTTCTTATATTAATAGATTTCAAGGCCAAAAGGGACCATTATGATCTTCTAACAAATCAGAATAATGCCACCAAACTAAAAAATAAAATCTTCATACTAAGTGTCCATTCTTAATGGATGTGATGCTGAAAAAGTCAAGGAGGCTTTACTCTTTCTTCTTTAACCTTCAGACTGCAGCCCAAAGCATACCCAAACTGAAAACAGGACATGCACTCCTGAGAAGAATGGATGAAAAATATTTGGGCACCACCAGCTATTGCCATTGGCTGTAGCTGCATCTTGAAGACTGATCAGGTATTCAGTATGGAAGAAAGAGGAGGCATCAACAGCTGGTTCCAAACTCAGTTGGATTATCATATGATCATAATAGCAATGGTGTTCATCCTATAGCCTCAATGAAGGGAGCTAATCCTGTTGAGAAGGGTCAGATGATGAGCGGGAGATCTGGATGAGAGGTAGGGAAGTTAGTGATTTATCTGGTTCTATCATTTGTTAATATTCTTTGTCTGAGATTGTTTATGTAGAAGAAAGGGGGAATAAGAGAGGGCATGTGTACTGTGGCAGGAAAGTACTTCCATGGCCAGTAGCACTAAAGTGGGTCAGAGAAAGTAAAGCAGATTAGCTTCTAAGACTAATATTGTTTTTTGTATGCTAAGAAGAGTTCTTGTTCAGTATCTTTAGGAAAATGACTTTCTGTACTGTAAGCAGTACATTTGAATGTGGAAAAGTTGACTAGGGTGGCGAATTTGGCACATGTGGGGTGGGGAGGGAAGGTACTGTGTACATGTATGAGCCATTCCTATAAAAACCTCTGAGAAATTGATCAGGGACTGGTTCACCACTTGTGCTTTCTGCACCCATTGCCACTAAATAGATGCATTGTTTATTCCTGAATCAATTGCATTTCAGCTCCATTTCATTCTAATCAGATAGTCAATAACCCCTGGATAGTATTTAGCAGCTGGGTAACCACTAGCACTCTATTTGTTTTCTTAATTGCCCTTTGGAAACTAGTGTATTCAGTTTCTCCAGCACAGTCTACTGCAACCTTATTTAATACACCAAGCAATTGCCTTGTCAATTGCAGCAGAAGGGTTCATACAAGGAAACTTTTTTAATTTTCTCTGAACTTATGCAAATTGAGACATCTACAAGTGTGACATTCTTTAAGGTTATTGTGACAAGTACAGATCAGGACAAACTACCCCAGGGATCTAGGCCCCAGAAGCCATCTTCCAGGCTGACAAATGGCCATTTAAGAAAGATGGTTGTACCTTTATTTCAAATGTTGCTGCTGGGCATATAAATTGATAAATGACAAAGCATGGAAGTAGAGATCTTGAGGGAATATCCAATAATAAAATAAAATAATAATAATAATAATAATAATAATAATAATAAAGAAATACATGTAGGGGAAGAGCTGAAATGATTTCTCTCCAGGTCTCTGCTCTTACTGTTTTTCCCTTTACTTTTTTTATCCTCAGAAAGGTGGATGCAGGAGAATTAGGGACAGACTTCTACCTTTGCTCACATGAGTGGCTGTTACTCATGCAAGTGACCACAATGAAGGTTAAGTGCTGGATCCTCTTTGTGCTGCTCCAGTAGCAAAAAGTGACTGGAAAGCTGGTATCAACCAGACAGGGAGCTCCCCAGTGTAGGGAAATCCCTACATAGCATAAAGCCAGATCTTTATCTATGATGTAGGGATGTGGCAGGGAAGGTCACAGCTGGCTCCATTTTTCTTTTGTTTTTCAAACTCAATGCTATAACCCCAGGCCATCTATATACTAGGAGATACACCAATGAAACCCAGGGCAGATTTTGGCCCCATTTCTACCTTTCCATAAGAATGTGAAGCTTCCATTGCTTCAGCAGGAGGGCAGAAATTGGCTTTGTTTCTGTAGAAAAGTGGACTCCCTGCAAACATAACAGCTACTTCCTCAGCTAGACCCCCCTGCCAACAGCTACTCTGGCCCTGCAGTGGTCTTTCTTCTTCTGAATTTGCATCCCCAGCCCAGACAGGGTTACACTGTGTAACAAAGCAGGCAAGAGCATTCAGAGGAGTTCTGAAATTAAGAACATTTGAAAATACACATCAGAGCTATGCTCTCTAGGTTTTATTCCCTTGGGCCTAAGTTCTCTGTAAGGTGCTTGCCTGTGCAGCAAAGCAGGAGGCTACCAAGGGCCACACACTTAAGTACCCCAGCCCTGGTGATCTGCAGCAGGAGAGGGCTGGAGGGAGTCCTCCCTCTCTGCTGCAGCTTGTACCCCAAACCTTTCATCTCCGGCCCCACCCCAGAGCCCTTATCTCCTCACACCCCAACCTCCTACCCCAGCTCTGAGCCCCCCCTCCCACACTCCAAATCGCTCAGCCCCACCTCCACCACTCATCACCTCCATATTGGCACTCATAGCAAAATTCATTCCGCACACGGATAGGAAACATTAGAGGGAACTTGGGACTTAGGCATTTTTTGCATTCATTTTGATGCATGGAGTGCTCAAAATCTCCCTGCTGGCCTCTGTACAAATGTATTCTCAGTCTTGGATCCAAACAAAGTAAGGGTGAAATTCACTCCAGTGCATCAACTTAGCATCATAGTAGTCCAGGGGTCGGCAACCACGAGCTGCTTTTTAGTGGCACCATGCTGCCAGTCGGCATCCTGGCCGCCGCTCAGTCGGCTGCATGCCTGGATGGATGGAACCCCAGGCCGACAGCGGGCTGAGCGGGGTTGGCGGCCGGAACTCCAGACCAGCATCAGGCTGAGCATTTGGTGCAAGTGCCGATGCTTGGTTTTAATCTGAGTCACCCCAGCAGGGAGTGTTTACAACCCTGAGGAACCTTCTCAAGGAACCTGAACTGAAACCATAAACTTGAAAAATATCCCCAAGCCTCTTGATCAGAAACTAAAGTTCCAAAAAGTTTTCATTAAAAATAAAGAAATTCTCCTGTCACAGTTTCAGGGGGTAACACCATCTGTATCCATCCCTCTTCTCTGTGGTCCACCCCAGGAGTGCCCAGTCAGGCCTCAGCCAGAGACCTGTGAACCACTCTCTTCTGACTGGGGAGCTTGAAGGCTGCACAGCTACCCCATTTACATGGTGACATCCCCTCAGCAAGCCACTTTGCCTAGCAACCCACACCTGTGCTGTGTTTTCTCTGAGGGCTATGACCAGCATCTGACAGAAATGACAAGTTACCACTAGTCACAGCCTTTGGAGAAAAAGCACAGCACATGTGCCAGCTGTTAAACAGATTTAGCACACTAATCGTACCCCAAGTCTCCCATTAGTCTTATGGGGTGCTGGTAGGCCAATGTCTTTCCAGCCCTGAAGTACGGTTCCAAAGGGCCTGTCTGTTTGCTGAATCAAAAGGAAGACCCTGTATGTAATTCAAGTTCAGCTTCTTCTATCAAAAGCCCTTTCTTTACTTGAGTCTCTGGAAAACCCAGCTTGAACCAGCATGTGCAAACTGTCGAAGGGTGGTATCTCTCAGTGACTCACCTCCCACGGTTTGTGGTTCCTGGAGGAGTTGTGGCAACCCTCCGCCATGCAATAGAACATAATCATACATAAAAACCATTCATATATTGAATACCATGGTTCCCAACGCTACTGCATGAGGTTGCAATATGTCACACTTCCAAATACAAAGCCGGGATACATCATAAAGAGCCATCCCCCTCAGCCTCTTAGGGGCAATGAGAGCTGGGGCCCTGGCTCTCACATAATCACTGGTGGTCATGATGCCCCTCCTTCAGTACACTGCCATGTTACCAGCTTCCCCACTCTAGACTTCGCTTCTACTGCAAATCAGGTCTGGTCTCTAGAAGGTTTCTGTATTGTGACTTCCTTCACATTACTGAAACAGGGACCCTGAGCAACGGGCAGAAGGGGATTAAGGATGGTTTCACTCATGTTTTACTCACCATTAGACGCAGTGCAATAATCCTTCCCCTCCCCACCCCACCCAAGTACACAAGAAGAAGAAGACTAATGACAACTCATCAGGAACCAGATTCTGTCCCACAAACACGGATGTGAGGCCAGTGAAATGCATTTTTTTAAATTTAACGTTGTCCTAGTTTTGAAGCCTTTAAAAAAAAATCCTCTAAGGGTAAAGTAAGACATCTCTGATCAGGCTACCAGAAGGATTGGTCCCTTTCCAGGAAAGGCATCCAATATACCTTGGTAGTAGGATGTTGCAAGAACAGTATCTGGGGAGGAAGGGAGACGTCTTACAAAAAGTTAATCCTTTTTTGGTGTCTCCAGATGTATTACTCTGAAGCTAGAAACTTGACTTTATTATACATACTTGTCTACTCAAATTTTCTTTCTTCCTCTTTGCAGAGAGTGTAGATAGTAATAGATATTTACATGTTCTTTAGCATAGCCATGTCTAAACAATATGAAATTTATATTAGAAGTTCATTAGTGCCTGTTCCCTACAGCTGCTTAACCAATTTAAAACTAGCTGCATTTACTTGGAAAGGAAAATTCTGGAGCTGATTATAAAAATATTGCTCCTGATATGATAAAAAGCACCAGTAGATTAGATTCTGTAGTTAAATCTTTGTGCTGTCTAAAGCTCACCTGCCCACAGAGACTATATTGGAGTCCCAGAGTTCTACTTTCCTTCAGGCCAGATTTCAGTAAATGAAAAACTCTCCCAAGGCATGAATTTAAAAATCAACTAAACACATTAATTTGGATATTTATTTTTCAGTTTGGTGAATAATAGTCTAAATATGAATTTGAAGCCCATAGAGTAGCAGTGCGACCGATCATAAAATGTTGTATAGAAGGAAAAGGATACATTTTTATGAGTTCTTGGAAGACAGAGAAATATGGCCAGAATCAAAGTACAATTATGGAGCACTGGATGGCCCAGGGAGTGGAAATGCAAGACCGAACCATCACCCTCTAGGAAGGTCACTGAACTGAATCCAGCCCAGATTAGCAGTCATTGAAAGTGGTCGCCCTCAACCAACTGCCTCTGCAGAACTGGTGGTTTTCAGGCATGTTCCCAGGCAGAAAGCAGTCTACACCACAAAAACCACCACACTTCACACTTGTTGGCACAAGAGAGGTCAAACTTTGTATGGATCATGGAAACTGATCTACAGTGAGGGAAACTGGCCTGGCTCCTACTACCTGAGCTGTATCGATTCTGTGGGCATACATGGAACTCTAGTCAGGTGGAACTGGGCCTTCCTACTGGGGCTGCACACCCCTTGGTGTGTGTCCCACCATTAGAGACACTGGTCATTAGCTGTGCTGCCCTGCACCAGTGGTTGCTTTACAGTATCTGCCTAATAGGCTGCACGGGCCTGGCCCTAGATGTGTGAACCCTCACAGGCCCCAATAGAGCTGATGCTTCCTTGTCTTGCACAGTCACTTATACCTGAGCAAAGTGGGTTTAAAATGCTCCCATTCTGATCTGTGCAAGCCATAATGTAATTAACACAATCAGGCTCCAAGAGCGTATTTCTGCTCTGAATCACAGCAGGAGTTACCCTGCTGAAGTCAATGGTATTGATTTTAGCTAAGTCCATGGGATCAGCACCTTGAAAATCAGATCACTTTTATCTAAGCATGGATTTAGACACCTAGGCTTGAAAGTGTTAAATCCGGGTCCTGGGAGTTGTTCCAAATAGAGAACCCCACCCCAGCCCCCTTTGGGCATAAAGAGGAAGTTCCACAGGTTGAATTAGGTCTTATGTGAGTTGAGTTGAATTGACCCATCAGACTGAATAATCAGGACTTAACTGCTTTGAGGCACAGAATACACCATATCTGGAACTTGAGGGAAGGTGAAATTAAGTATACCTGTAATACCTGGTAATCTAAGACAGGGGCAATATTTCATCCACCTCGTGTACCCAGACTCTTCCAGCTCCAGCCTACATGACCATAGTGGCATTGGCAACATGTAAAAATGAATAGTCTACTCCTGTGTTTTCCCCCACTCATCCTAATTAATTCAAGCAGCAGCCAAAGTCCTCCATTGTGGATTTCAGAAGAGGTTGGAAATAACCCAGAAGTTGTTTCAAGAAGAGCCCCTCCAGTATAATACATCCTAGACAGCAGGGGCCTGAAATTTATGACACAGCAGATAAAGTGAATGATAATATTATAAAATATAAAAGGATATTACAAAATTCTACCATTTACATGACAGTTAAAATATATGATTTGACATACCATATATTTTAATCTTCATTCTAGGAAAATTGTAACCAGAATCCATTGCTTTTCAGATACTTGACACATTCCACGGCAGAGACAAACAGACTAGAATAGACAGACAGGGGAAAGCAAAGCAGAGAAGACAAGATGAAGGGCAAGACTGAGTCCCCTAGAGGCGATGGCTCCAAGGAATCAGTTAAGTACTACATTTTTAAACCCATGTAATTGCAATCAGCATCTGGCCCATTTGCTGCTGCGCCTGTCTGTTAAATGCCTTCCACACGCTCGGCTCTAGACAAATACAGGTATGTGACTAATAATTCACTATTTGGATCCCAACCCTGAAGCAGTTTGGGGAGCTGCATGTGACATGCAAGTGGGAGTGTCCAGGGAGGACTGGGAATCATGAATCAGGCATATGCCAGAATAAGAGCCACAGCAGTGCAAGTGCTATCCATTAAAGAACACTTGTGTGCCAAAGATGCCTTGGCAGACTGAGACACCAAGGACATGGAAACAACTCACCCCTCCTGCAAGATCAACAACTTGGATCTTGTCATGGACTAGAAACCCAGCAGGAAGTTTGGGTTGTGGAGTAGCTTTGAGGTGAAGAGGACACAGCAACAGTTAAAGGGATTAGAAATACAGACGGTGGAGGGCTGTGGCATATCATCCTTCCTAAGTATCTTTTAACGTCATTCACTGTGCAGTGGTGAGGGAGGAAGGAAGTGACAAGCCTCTGAAAAGAACGTCAGGGTCCAATGGCACATTTAAGTCACTTAAAGTCTCAGGGGCGCGTCAGGCATGACAGCACCGTACTGTTGGGTGGCTGCAGCTGTCACTTGCCACAGTCTCCTCCGTTTTCTGAAAGCTTTCTTGTAAATAAATAATTTGCACCAAAATTGTCAAGAGTCTTTAAGAGACATCCGTGAGAGACAGATGTGAATCCATATTAAGTCATTAGGTCACAGTCCATAGTGAGGGGTAATTCTTTCCTGGGTGTCTGGCTGGTGAGTCTTGCCCACATGCTCAGGGTTCAGCTGATCGCCATATTTGGGGTCGGGAAGGAATTTTCCTCCAGGGCAGATTGGCAGAACCCTGGGGGGTTTTCACCTTCCTCTGCAGCAAGGGGCATGGGTCACTTGCTGGATGATTCTCTGTACCTTGAAGTCCTTAAACCAAGATCTGAGGACTTCAATAGCTCAGATGTAGGGGAGAGGTATATTGCAGGGATAGGGGGTCAAATTCTGTGGCCTGTGTTGTGTAGGAGGTCAGACTAGATGATCATAATGGTCCTGTCTGACCTTAAAGTCTATGAGTAATGAGAGGCTGCATCATAGAATATCAGGGTTGGAAAGGGACCTCAGGAGGTCACATAGTTCAACCCCCTGATCAAAGCAGGACCAATCCCCAACTAAAGTCAGTCAATCACCCCAGGAGCATTGTGGGGATGGAACTGTGTCTACAGGAGAGACAGTTCCCGCCCTGTTCACTCCTTGCTCTAGGGGGGAAACATTTGCTGCAGTTTACTTGATGACCTCCTCACTATGTTGGCTCAGCTGGTGGTTGCACTAGGAAGGCACAGCTCATCCTCCACCCACCTGCTTCAGCAGGAGGTTAAGCAGGTGCAGAGCACGCCGTACCGCTGTACAGCCGCACAGGGGCTGGAGTGGGAGTTCTCAGTGTCCCTTACTTTCCTGTACAGGCAGCAATATCACATATACTCTAGCCCAGAGACATCCAGGAGGGCACATTGGGATTTTGAAATCTTTGGATGACAAATGCACAGTGGAAAGAGAGAGGGAGACAGACTTTAAATTCTCTGCTTTCAGGGGAGCACCTACCTTTGTCACCCCCTTGTGAGTTAAATAATAGAGCATAGATTATATTAATGCCCATGTTTATTTCTATCCCTCCTTCTACCCAGGGAGAATGGGAAGATTTAGATCAGACTCTGGCTCTTATTTATTATAGATTTGGGAACAAACCAGATTTTTTTTTCTTTTAAAACTGGTTTTTGTCTATCTGGTAAGCACAAATATGGAAGAAAGCAGGTGACCACATTAGTCCTGCCAGCACAGTCAGCCCTGACCTAAGGAGAAGTGACCATCTAGTCTTCTGACAGCTCTGTCCCACATTTGTGCCAGCCCAGCTAAGTTATAGCACTGCTTCATTCATCAAAATCCTTCCTTCTCTTTCCACTTATTCTAATCCCCGTTTGGCAGAGCCGAGAATGGTATGGAAGTAAAAGCATGGTTTTGAGCAGGGACCAGGACTCATCACTCTTGGGTTCTATTTGCAGCTCTGCCACAGATTTGCTGTCTGAAATATGTCACTTGAACCCCTCTGTGCCTTGGTTTACCTATTTGTGACATGGGGGGGGGGGGTGAGGATACTAGAGCTGGCCAGGAATATTTTGACAAATTTCCTGTCAGAAATTGCCAATTTGCCAAAACCAAAAAACTATTGTGAAATTTTGAACTTAAAAAAAAAAAAGTTGAAAAACTTCTGAAATTGTCAGTGTTTTGCTTTGACATTTTCAAAGGGAAAAATTCCAGCTTTCTGACTCAAAACAACTTTTGAATTAAATATTTCAGCTAATTATACTGATGAAACCCTTCTGCCCTTCAGAATTGACAGCAACAAGGGCTGGGTTCAGTATATTGGGGTTCCCTCTCAACAATACAATGCAAACTGGCTCGAGCCCCCACCCAGTGACCTGGGAAAATCCTGCACACACCCCTGGGCGCCTCAATGAGGCAATACTTCCCCTCTTGCAAGCACAGATCGGTGTATCAGAAGATCTTTATTAACATGAGGTAAATGACATCACTAAACTGGGAAAAACACCACACCTAGGGTTCATACACCAACCCGCGAGCAAATTGCCCCTCCCCAGCAAGTTTGGGCTGTGTCCTCTCCTGTAGGTTCAGGAGTCCCGCAACCCAAACATCACCCAAAGTTCCACAAGTCCAACAGCCCCAAAGTCTCTGGAGTCCCTGGTCAAAAGTTACTCTTCAGAGTCTTACCTCCCAGGCTGGGTGGAAATGGAGGGCAGAGTGAGGGGTACCTTACGAGGTCTGAGGCCGACTGCCCCGTCTCTCTGTGGGGTGCTGCTGCTCCGCTTGCTGCGCTGCTCCACCAGCTGTCCCAGGAACTGCTCTGCTGGTTGCTCCGCTAGCACCCTGCTAGCCAACACAGGAACTGCTCTGTCAGCAGCTTGATTCTGCTCTGCAAGCTGTCTCAGGAACTGCTCTGCTGGTTGCTCTGCTAGCCGACACAGGAACTGCTGTGCTTAGGGCCCCCCCACGTACGATAATGCTCAGTGGTTTTCAGCTCTTAAGTGATCTCAGCTCTTAAGTGATTTCAGCTCATAGTAGGGGGGGGGGCCTTATTGCAGATGCACCACCAGACCCAAAGTGACTTCAGCTCAGTGGGCTGAAGTTAGACTCCTAATGGAAGCAAAAGTCAGCTTTAACATTCCATAGGGGAGAGAGGCCAGGTGCAATAGGCCTGTAAGGCCCTCACCACAAGGTATAGAACCCTCTCCACAGCCTCTCTCCATTCAGTGGGTTTTGGAACCCCTGTCCCTTGGCTAGTGAGCGCTACCTAGCTGATGGCGAGTCCCTCCAGCATGCCAAAGGCCAAATACATGTCCCAATCCCTCATTCACATAAACAGGTTAATCAACACTTTATCATTATTGCCCCAATACCAGAGAAACTGGGGGTCCCACAGTAGCCAAAGTGACCATTTGGGCTGTTAGAGCGCAGGCTAGGTGCGGTGGGTGTGTCTATGCAAATAAGATGTTATTTTCCAAAACTCACTGCAATTCCTGCAATTCACCACCAGATGTCAGGGTGGAGCTCATCCTGACACTGCTTACACTGATAAGTGGTTAAATAAAAGCAAAAGGGTTGAAATAAAAATGAGACACTTGGAAACGCTCAGAGCTAAACATTCTGGTTGACCCAAACTAAAAATGTTTTGGTCTTCCAATTCATGAACGTTGTTGAGATTTTGACTTCATTCTGATTTGGGACAGTAAACATTTGTGAATGCTCGAATAGTCAAAGGATGGGGAAATGATTTCAGCACAGCTGTAAATGATACCCAACTACCTCCCTAGAGTAGCTGGAGGTTAGTTTAAGGT
This sequence comes from Sternotherus odoratus, assembly GCA_032164245.1. Lineage (NCBI taxonomy): Eukaryota > Metazoa > Chordata > Testudines > Kinosternidae > Sternotherus > Sternotherus odoratus. The sequence continues at coordinate 124,023,773 of JAVMKO010000003.1, forward strand.
TTGTGAAGAGCTTTCTGATTCTCCCAGAAAAGGTGTTGCATGAGGCACCAGAAGTGTAATTAAGAGGAAGGGGGAAGGGGTCAGTCCAGCAGGGGCTGAAAATACAGTAGACGTAACACATACAGCTCCAAAAAGGGAGAGTTTCCTGTATCCCTCCTGCTGAATCAATGAGTACCTGTGCGACTAAGCAGCGTTTGGAGCGAGGTAACGCTCCTTGTAAGGGAAAAGGCAGTAAGAGGAAGAGAAGGCAAATGGTCCTGGGAATAAATGGAGGATGAAGGAGAGAGAGTTTCTGGTAAGCCCCTTAGAGCCTTATTAACAGCTATTATGATGACCCACTAAAATGCCTTTTGTTGGTTTAACCTACTCGTCCTTTGCCTCACCCAAACCTCATGGAATAGGCAACAGATAGACTCCTCAGTGTCCCTAGCAAGGGGCATGAATGAGCATTAAAGGATGTGGGAGGTCTCTATCTGCCTTCCTAATATAGGGCTCCCATCACCATAGTGTGATGAACCTAGGAGGTGGTCCTCTCCCACCCAACTGAAGAGAAAAATAAGCCATTTCCTATTCTCACATCAGTGAGCATTTGGAGTGCAGTGAAGAGATCCGATGAGCCAGAATATCAGCCCTTAGTCCCCAGAACCCAGACCAACTTTTCAGCCGGGAATTTCACATGGATGTGGGCACCTAAATCTGAAAAAAAGTCATGCTTCCCATGTGACTATAACACAGCCCTTTCCCTCCCTACATTTTTGTTTACCCTCCCTAAAATAAGATAGAGGCTATAAAAGCTCCAAGGAAGCAGCATCATTCCCTGTAGTAGAAGATGGCACATTAGGGGTCTCAGCGATAAACACTCTTGGCTTTATACTGGGTGAATGAAATCACAGATTCATAGGATCATTGGAATGAATGACAGAAAATACCTCTTTAGACCATCCAGCTCTGCTGTCTGCCAATGCTGGCCTGGTTTCAGCCCTGTCTCCAGTCCTCTGCTTTGGGAGCCAGGCTAACAGAATCAGATTACACTCTCCTCCTCTGTCAGAAACCAGCTGCTCATGGCAGAGTGCTAACCATTTCAGCTCCACTTGGAACAGGGCTCAGCCCTGTCTGATTAATACCATTGTCAAACCTGCGCTTCCTTTCAAGCTTTGTCAAACCCGGGAGCATGATGCGTTTCCGCTGCCAGATTCTTTTCTTGCCTTTTATTTCCCCAATCCTTTCAGTTCTTAGTGAAGGGAGAGATCATTGCATAGGGTTTCAAAGCACAATTTTGTTATCTCAGGGAAGGCAGACACAGACAGCTAGCTAACCCTTATATAGGCCCTCTCAACTTGCAATACCTTTTCCACACCCTCTCTCCTATACATTCCCCACATTCTCAAACCCACCCCTTTGTACATATACCCTCCCTTCCCTACAGAGGCCCTTCACTCTCAGCCCCCCTCTCACATATACCAGACAGTCCACACACACCTTCTTACATTGTTCTAGCCCCTACAAATGCCTGTCACAATCACCCATCCCATCCTTCATACCCCCTTTTATTCCCTTATATCTCCTTCCCCCTGACCCCTCTTCTCTCCTAAGTACAGTAAAACCTCGATTTAACGGACCTCGATTTAACGGACTTCGGATGCAACGGACAAAATTTCTGATCCATATCAGACCGCGACCCCTCCCGGCTGCCGCCCGGGTCCCACCAGCGGGCGGGCTGGCTGCCGGCTCCCGGCTGCCGCCCGGGTCCCGGCAGCGGGCGGGCTGCGAAGCTGCCGCCCCGACCCTGTGGCGGGCGGGCTGCTGCTCTCACAGCTCAGGTTTTTTTATTTATTAAATAACGGACTTTTTGATTTAACGGACACCCCCCTGCCCGTATTAGTCCGTTAAATGGAGGTTTTACTGTACATTCTTCTGTCTCACACCCACCTTTCTCCTGCACACACCCCTCCTCCATGCAGGACACACCCATCTCTGCCAGACTCGGCCCTCTCCTGCACATATACCTGTATTCATTCCAGCTGGCCCATGGATGCCCTCGCTATGCCCTTCACCCTCACAGGCTCACAGCATCTCCTGCCAGGGAAGCTCAGAAGGCAACAAAAGTGATGGAAAAAGAAGGGTGTGGTAACAACCATTTGCCAAAGATTCTTTTGAATGAAGGCTCCAGTGTGTTTTACAGACACACGGCCCCGTGTTGGGGGCATTGCCCCCGGAGGGGTTCCAGGAAACCTTACGAGAGAGTAGCATGGGGAGAGCGCACCTCCTGAGACACTCCAATCTGCAGCTAACCAGCTCTAGTATAGTGGGAGAGTCAGGGCCAGGCTTGTCCTTTTCTGCCCTCTTGCCCCTTTTGGGGCGGCCAGTAGGGTTAGCAGGGGGTGTGTGTGTGTGTGTGTGTGTGTGTGTGTGTGTGTGTGTGTGTGTGTGTGTGTGTGTGTGTGTGTGTGTGTGTGTGTGTGTGTGTGTGTGTGTGTGTGTGTTCTTGCACTCAGGTGATCACAACGACTGCAGCTGTGGCTGTCTCTTCCACAGAGAGTGCAAATGGGGTAGTTCCTTGCATTTGCCCCTCCCCCCACTTCGCACATCTGTGGGGCACAATCTAGAAAATCCTGAAATAAACAATGATGCCCCAGGTTTCCTGAATTAGAAACATTCTGCCGAGCTGCTCAATCTGTTCTGAGCCACTGCTATTATCCAGCCACCTCAAGTGAAATTAATGCCATTCCCACCTGGTTTTTCAGTAGTTACAGACCATGGTTTTTCAGTTACAGACCACTCTCAGTACAGTCAAGGACACATTTACATTCTGTCTGCAGAACGAGAGAATTACGTTAATACCCACACCGAGCTGATGACGTGCATTCCAACAGCCGTATGGTCACAGAGAAGACATATATTTGCAAACAACAGAAAAGGCACCAGAAACAATTCAGGTTGCAGACATGTCAGTGTAAACTTGGGAGTAACTCCACTCATTCCAGCAGAGTGGGTTAGTTAAGTAAAGAAAGCTAGACAGACTCGGAAGAGCTGTGTGAGGTTTAATTTATTGTTGTTTGTAAATCACTTTGAGATCCTCAGATGAAAGGTGCTACACAGTGCAATTCAAATGTTTATTGCAATTGTGACAACCCCAGGACCTCAGCGAGGACATGAGAAATAAGTCCCTGTGAAATGTGACTAGTTGCCCACTAATGACTGGCCTCAGCAAGTGTTCCAACCTTCTGGTGACTCGCAGCTAAATGAGCTCTCTCAGATGGAGGGCTTGCACTTTCAGTGCTAAAGGACCAGAGTGATCTTCACAGACAACCCACAACATCCATATATACGCAGGCATAGTTTATCCACAGTTAAACCCTGAAAAGGATTGTTAAAACAATGTGGGATTCTTTGTTTAACCCTCCAACCCCACCCCCTGCTTTCAGATGCAACTTTTTTGTAAGAGTCATATTTTTCTTGCAAAAACTGATATCTTTAATGAGTGGCCCTGCAACCTCCACCTGAAATCTGATTGCCAAGCCTCCAGCAGCTTCACCAGCAGTAAAGGATTCTGTAGGCAGTACAGAAATCACAATTCGGGTGTAGATTCAGTGAGCACAATGGAATCCAACTCACTCTCCTATTGTTGTGTTGGCTGTTTAAGGCGAACAGATATAGTGACTTGGTTCTGACAGTACAGTCAGCCGGTGGGACTTGGTGTTATTCAGGAACCAGCACAAATCACCCTCACATCAGCATCTTCAGCTAGGCAGGTAACCCAGGAGTTGCTATAATTCTCGGCTTAGCTGGTCCACACTGATCCGTCACTTACAGTCTCCTGTAATAGTATGTTGAGATCTGGTAGGTAAATGGATTTGTTTTCCCTCAGAAACACCAATCAGTAATAAATCAGCTGTAGCGCATAAGTATCTGCAGAAGAATATTCAATTAGTTTGCATTGCATTCCTAATGCCCTAATTAATTATCATTATGAGCTCAATCACAGGGACTAAAAAGTAGCAAAAAATGCGGTCGGATAACAAAAATGGCTGGCCACCTGAGACCAGTGACTGACGCTGACTCTCTCCTGTGTTGCCCTGTTCACAGCCCTCGCTGCTCAGGCACGGAGCCTCTGAAGCACCACTAAGATTCCAAAATGAGATGCTAACAAGCACACAAACGATGTACAGGCAAGGAGCTGGCCTTTGCTAGAGGGTGTGAGGCTGGTTCTAATTAGCACTGGGGTGCACTTGTGCTGACCTTTGCTTTCCTCCAGTCATCCTCTACCTGGCACACACATTTCTCTCAGGCCTGTGTAGACGTGCGGCTCTAGGAAGAGAGCAGAATGGCATATTGAAAAGCTTCTGAAAGGTGGCTGGTGTTGCTCAACTCTCCTCTCCTTTAAAGCATTTGCTCCCATTGGATGGAAGATGGACAAGGTGCAGATAACAGAACTCATGCTCCTTCCCAGCACCTGGGGTCTTGTTTTCAGTGCCTCTTGCCCTTTGGTCTTGGCTCCCCGTGCCCCACAGTTGTGTACTTGTGCCTGTCTGAAAGGGTTATGAAACAGCCTCCCTGTATCTCTTCACCTCATTCCGTCTCCGTTTCTTTTCAAATCTCAACTGAAAACCATTTCTTTTTTCTTTTGCTTCACCATAACCGGAGCGGTTATTCATTCCTTGTCTCGGCACAGTATGCCTTCGGGGCAAGAGAGCCTTTATGGGAAGAGGCTATAACAAAAGAAAATTGCATTATCCTGTATTAGTGTAATAAGATAGTTCTTGGTGGGGAAGAAGTGGTGATCAATGGATTGGATTTTTTGTTTGGCAAGGGGCAGGGAATCAGGCCATTTAAAAGGAAGTGTGGCTTTGTTGCATTGGGAATGCACTACAGCAGATGTGGGTTCTCTTCCCAGTTCCCTCAGGTATATCATGTGGCCTGGCCTGGGGCAAGTCAGTTACTCTGTATCCTTTGGGTGGGGATCCGCAAAACAGGGAGGAGGGAGAGGAACCCTGGGTCTGTTTTTCTGTTATGACTAAAGCATTTCAGGGTTTGTCTCTCAGCACCCAGCACAATGAGGCCCCAATCATGGCTGGGACTTCTAGGCATCCTTGTAATACAGAGTAGTAAATAATAATAGCGGCTTTAAAATAAAAGTGTAGCTATGGTTGAGGGGAAACTCCTTTAAGGATTTGAGAGGGAGAAAAGGATTGAAGAGCGGTATAGTACCAAGGGGTGGAGAATGGAGCAATGCCATGCTGAGCTCCAATAACTGAGATTATCTCTTGGTAAAGCTGACTGCATAACTGGTAATCAATAATTTCTCTGATGGATTTCACCTCTGTTTTATAGAAAAATCCACTAGCAGACTGATGGTCTCAGATTTCTTTATTTGATGGCATTTTCATTAGGGTCCATTAAATCTGCAGCTTGCTACCTACAGTCTGAGATGAGAGCAGTTTGTTTTTATTATGCTAAGTGGCATCATTTCTGCTCCCCGTCTGCAGGAACAGAGTAACCCTGAGCATCAGGATTCCAGGGCCACTGCCAGTGGAAAGCAAATCTAACGTTCTCTTTCCACAAGTTCTTGAGCAAGCTTCAAATTAACTTTCCGTCAGGGACATTGAAACAGTTAAATCTAAACAGATTAAACAAGCTGATGGATGTTTGAACAGGGCATGAATGTGGCTTAAGTGAATCCTTTTAGAAGTCAAGAATATTTGCAGCTAGTTGCTGGTTGTATTCAGCCACCACTAATCATTACCCTTGAGCTCTTTGGTGTGGAAAATCAGAACTCCAAGGCAATAGTCAGAAGGAAAGGAGGTGCTTGCTGGCTTAGCTATGGAGATACTCGCATGGTCCCCATTCACCACAGTATCAATATACCTCACTAACATTAATACACTCATCCTCACACCACCCCTAAAACAGGGAAGAAGTATTCCCATTTCACAGAAGCTAAGGCTCAGCAAGGCTAAGGCCAGGTCTAATCTGTGGATTCTTCACCATTGTGCCATAACCACCCTATTGTTTGCCCAGAAACCCCTGAAGCATGTGTCTCAGAACAAGCAGATGCTGAGCTAGCTAGCAGGCCTGAGGGGTGTGGGTAAATACAAATTAGCTGTAGAATGACCCTCTACACAGCCCACTCTGAAGTGCAGAGACAGGTAAGGAGCAGGTACCAGGCCTCGAGTTTTCAGAGTCTTCCATCCACATTCCCACAATGCAATGGACCCTTTTCTACCCTTGCACAATCTACAAAGGTCCCTTTCCCCTTGCGTGTTCCAGGAATAGCATTGTGCACTGACCACATCCAATCACCTTTCTGCTGCACTCTGTAAAACCAAGAGCAGAGGCATGTCCCACCAATCATACCCAGTCTGATAAACCTCTGGGTGGAACACGCCATCCTCCATGACTTGGGCCAAAGCAGCAGGAACATACACTTGTATTGGGAAATTTCACAGAAGCTGGCAGAGTTGGACATTCACTGGACCCCATTTCAGTGCAGGGAATGGATGAAACACTTGAAATGGCTGCACCGGAGAGCCCGAGACTCTAATGGTCAGGTTGGGGTTGTGGGGCATGCAAGATGACCCTTCTACAAGGAGCTTGACTGGGTGCTGTTTACTGAGCCTGCTCACTATGTCCTGATGAACCAAGATGGTCTAATTGTCCAACAGGACTGTTAGAAGGAGGAGGCTGCAGGGACTATCAGAATACAAGAAAAGTAAGGAAGAGACAATTCTGCACCTGTACTCAGAGGCCTTCCCAAGGTCATAAATGCCCCCCAATGGTGAGCCTAAAGAGAGACTGGGTGCCTCAGCAAGTCTGACCCCTCAGTCTGGTAAATTGCAACCACGCCACTTTATTATCCATTGTGCAACTGCCCTGCAAAGAAGGGTCTCAAAACTGCCTTTCACTGCAATTGGAACTGGGGAGAATCATTGGTCAACTGGCTCAACACAGTTGTATTCTTCCCACCCCACAATCCCTCCCCCCGTCTTGAAAGTGGGCAGGTATCTCTGACCACAGGGATCTCTGAACAGGTGGGAGTTGTGGCAAACACTTAAGATGAATCCAGGCAAGCAAGGGCAGCCCTTGATGCCATCACTAGAAAAATCCCACACAATAAACAGGTCCCAGAGAAGCTGAGAAGGGATCAAGTCAGCTGTTAATTCCATTATTCAGTGAAGTACTTTGAGCCCCAACCACCCCTAGCAGCCAGTAGGCAACACAAAAAAGCATTGTTTAAAATTGTGCTAAGTGGTACTCCCCATACAGTTGTAAACTGGGATGGAAATATAAAGCGACAAGCTATTCAATATTGCAGTGTCTTCAATGGTCACTGTCAGCAGATCCACCTCAAGACTTAGGGCAGCCCTACACTGCGAGCCGCTTCTGCCGTAGTGTAGATAACTCCTTTCTTTGACATAGGAGTCAGCTGTCAATGGAGTTAATCCCTCTCTCCCAGAGGGGGTAGCTAAATCAATGGAAGAATTCTTCCATCCACCATAGCTGTTTCTACACCAGGTCAACTTAACTACGGTGCTCAGGACAAACATTTTCCACAGCCTGAGCAATGTAGCTCAGTCGACCTAATTTTTTTAAGTGCAAACTAGCCCTTATGTTACTCACAGCAGATGGGATGGGTTACAGACAGGTATCAATAATGAGAAGTATAAGCACATTGAACAGTGAATGCCTGCATTAGACCAGAATTACAACTGCCAACAGTGAAACCCCACCCCAAGGCGAAAACACAGCCTTGGTACCCGGTGATGACTCCCCTTAAAATAGATGTGCAGTGTGACATGCATAAATGGACACGGAACTTCAGCAAATGCAAATCAGAGAACAAAACCCCTTTAAGGCAATTTTGTCCCATTTGTATAGGCTGACCATATGTACCGTTTTGAACGGGACAGTCCCGTTTTTTCCATATTTCCTGACCGTCCCGTCTTTTTAAAATAAATATCAATTTTGTCCTGTTTTGGGGAAAAAATGGAATGCGGCTTATTTCAGGGGCACACGGCTGGGTCCCGCCTCCTCCCGCAGCCCTTCAGTCTCTCCTCATGGCCCCAGCACCCCCCGGCACTCAGCTTTCGGAGGGACGAGCGCTAGGACCCAGAGGAGCCTGGCAGTCCGGGAAGCCGCTAGCCACCCCCGAGAGTTGTCAGCGAGAAGCGGCGGGAGAAGGAACCAGCCACCCCAGCAGCCACGGGAGATCTGTAAGCACCCGCCGCCGCTGTGCCCCAGTCTGGCGCGGTCCCTCGCCAGGCGGAGCTCCAGGCCCCGAGCAGAGGGAGGGGGACACTGCACAGGTTGCAAAGCAGGAACGGGGTTCCCCGCCTGGGGTGCCTCCGGCTTCCCGCCTCACTGCCGGGACGTGCGGTGGGCTCTGCACACGTGTCGGGATGACCCAGTGTCGTTCTGGGCCCCCGCTCGCCCTCCCTGGGCTGGGGCTGCTCTGGGCCGGCCGGGCTCCCGCCCTGGCAGTCACCACAGCATCCCCCCCACAACTCCCTGCCCCGAGTCCCGCCCCCTCAGTCACTGCAGCCCCCCTCCGCTCTGCCCTCAACTCTCTGCCCCATCAGTCACCGCAGCCCCCTCTGCTCTGCCCCCTCCCAATTCCCATGTAGCCCCCTCCAGTTCATTCACAATCACCACCCTGCCCACATGCATGGCTTGGGTTTATCCTATTATAACTGTTGATTTAGAAACCTATAGTTCGAGCTGTGCAGCCCCCTGGCCAGGACTCAGTTCCACCGTGTCAAGGGCCTGATGTCAGCCAGTTAGAGGAACAATACTGGGATAAGCACCTTGATCCAGCTAGAACTGCATCCATATAGGGCATTGCACTGATTTAACTGTGCCCCTCTAGCTGGGCTAAATCTGTGACCCAGCCTTCAAACTGCATCATCCCTGCTGCCCTGCCATCTTACCAGGCTCTGTCCTCGCCTGCCTCTCCAGCCTCATTCCTTGTGTCTTTGCCCCTTCTCCTCTCTCTCCCACCTATGCATGGACTGACCTCCCCATGCCAGCCCCCACTTCAGCCCCTACCTAATGGCTCGCTTTTCCTTCGGTGTCCCGCACCTGCTCACATTCAGCTTAGACATCAGCACCCTTGTAACTGCCCCTGCACCACGGGACTTTCTCTGTCGCTCTGAGCTCCTGGGCAGGGTCGGGCTCAGGCTGCAAATCCTGAGCCTGTTAGCTGGGCTCAGCTCTGAATGGCTGAGGCTGGCCCTCTGCGGGGTGCCAGTGTGTGTCGGGGGCAGGAAGAAGGTGCAGGCACTGCCTGTGCGCAGCATGGTCTGGGCTCTCAAGGTCACAGCTTGTCTGCAATCCTGTTAAGGGCCACACAGCTTGTTGGCAGCTCATGCACCAGCTGTCCCTGCAGTGCAGTATCCAGTTCCAATACAGTCACCGCTCACTCCTGTCCTGCTGCCCGGAGCTGCCTCCAGGCTAGGAGGGAGCAGCGTGAGATAGACAGCCCCAGGGAAAGGACTTGGGGGTCACAGTTTGTGATGGGTTGTATTCAAGGACGGGGCAGTGCCAGGAGCTGTGCGTTCTTCTGGGGAAAGAGAGGCAGCAAGGCAAGGCGTGAGGCAGTCTGAGAAGCTGCAGGAGGGAGAGAGGGTGAGCTGGGCACTTGTCCAGCAGTGAAGAGTTTGCCTTCAGGAGTACAAGAATGTGTTTGTCAGTGTGGTCAGAGAAGGGGCTTGGAACTAGGACCAGGGGTAAGTCACTACCTATGTCTGTGCCTCAGTTTCCCCCTCTGCAAAATGAGATTCCTGGGGTTCTTCAGCAGGCTGGATTGTGAGGCTGAATTCATTGCTTCCAAAGCTTGCTGAGACCCTCATCCAGAAGGTACTGTAGGAAGCAATGCATGATTGTTGCCACTTCCCCTTTGTAGTGTGGACTTCGTTATGCTGTACAAAAATCAAGAGATCTGTATTTTCTGTCATGTACAGTTAAAGCAGCTTCATACAAAGGCTATAAAGGTGACCCTTATGAGAAGCACTTGGCAGATGTCATCCTCTGCCTCTCCCTGGCCGACGTGAATATATTATGTCCCTAATTTCTCTAGCCTGCCACGACCCAGAACCAGTATGCATGTGTGTAGGATCCAGCTACTTCTACAGAGCTTGTAAATTTGAATGGTCTGGCACCCACTTGGGATAGAAATACTCACCTTCACAAGTGTTATGCAGTAGGACATGATCATACAAACAGCATTTGCAACACTGGCCACCCGATGGGTTTGTAAACAGTGCCAACAAGCCTTTAGCCTACCAAACATGCATTTGACCACCATCTTGCAACTGCTGAATTTGAAATTGAATTCCCCTTTTCCAGGGGCCATAATGGCTTCATGAGCCAAGGCAGGAGTGAGTATGTGGGATCCCCCAAAGTTGGTGCAAATATACCCTCATAACCATATTGTTTCAGAGAAACAAAAGCCCTGTTGCCCCCTTGTCATAAATATACACAGGGAAACTGTACTGAATTGCCTTACCTGCAAGCGGTTAATCAGTTCAATTAATCTAGTTGGCACCTGACCAATGGGGAATGAAGCACCAGTGGGGAAAGAAGATACTCTCAAATCTGGGGGGAGGGTTCTTGTTTGTGCTCTCTGTTTTGTTCTCTCTCTGGATGGAGAGAGAGAGAGACCAGGCAGGAAAACATACCTAAAATGAGCCTCTAAGATTACAAAAATTGTAAATAATGGCAAGGAAATTCATTCGATTATCTTTTGTGTTAGCTTGTGAATTTTCCCCATGCTAGGAGGTACAGTAATTTCATTGCTGTTTTGTACCTGGAAAGTAGAGTCAGAGGGGAATCCTCTGTGTTTTAAATCTTGTTATTTATCCTGTAAAGGTACCTTCCATCCTGATTTTACAAGTGTGATTCTTTTACTTTTTTTCTTTAATTATAAAGAACCTGATTGATTTTAGTGTCCTAAAGATAACAGGTCTGGTTTGTACTTATATAAAAGGCAGTTGGTTGGTATATTATTCTCAAGCCTCCCCTTGAAAAGGAGGTAAAGTGGCTTGATGGGGATATTTTGGGGAAATAGGGACTTCAAGTGGTCCTTTTCCTGATCTTTATCTAAATCACTCGGTGGTGGCAATGATACTGTCCAAGGACAAGGAAAGGATTTGTGCTTTGGGGAAGATTTTAAACTAAGCTGGTACTTAAAAACTGAGGGGGGTCTTTCACATAGGTCCCCACATCTGTAGTCCGGAGTGGGGAGGGAACCGTGACATCTCTTCATATACAAGCCTGATCTCCTCAGCATCCTGTCATTATGAACCTTTCCCATGATTTTCATATTAGTATTCATAAACCTGCCTCTATGGTCCACTAAACCTTGCAGAACAATGGAATGGTATCTTTTGCTGTTCACATACTTGCTGCTTGTGGCAAGCAAACGAGCCCCATCAATAGCCCCAGAATAGTTTGGGAACCCCATCCTCCGAAAACCAGTTATTTCTGGAACATTTATTATGCCAACTCCCAAGGTAAGTGTTAATTGCTTAACTCCTCCCTACAACCATGACCCCAACAGTGGGCTTCCCAATCCCAACGTGGACCTATAGCTGTCTGGGGGTAGCAATCGTCCACAGGCAATAGCAAAACACATCTGAACTAGCATGGCTTCCCTCAGGCTATTGTTCTGGTGCTGGAAAATTGGGGCAAGCTCCTCACATAATTCCATGAAGGTCTGTTTCCTCCTTTGGGAGTTCTGCAACCACTGCTGGCTATTCTAGGTCTCTGGGATTTAATTTTTCCTACCATTCCAGGCTAACTCTCCTGCATTAGAAGCAATGGTGCACCACAATGGATTGTGTGGTGATAGCAGCATTCAGTGAAACTGTCCAGTGGAACAAATTAATTTTCATCATCCATCAAGGCCACCTGCCTTCAATGGGTCACAAATTTCTGCCAAAATGTACTTCATTGCATAAATTTTTGTCCCACAATAAGGAGCAGGGTCACCTCAGCCAATTGATCCATGACTGTGATGCACTTTGGCACATCTAAAAGGGAGAGGTAACTTAATCTGGAAGTGCCACCAGCAAGTGTGTGAAGGCAGGGAATAGTACCAACACCACCTGGCAAGAAGTTCCTAGTCTAGAGAGTGTCTCCATGTGATGTAAACAACCCTGAGATACAACCCCTGTAAAGATAGTGCTAACTCTTGTGCCTACTGCAGCAGCATGGATCTGGGGAGTGTCAGTGTCCATGGGACACTAAAAGTGCACGGTATTCTCACCTTACACACTATTGTAATAATCTTTATACACAATATGCCTTCTGTGGTATCATTTAAAAACACACCGATCATTAATATTCTCATGTGATATATGTACGTGACCAGTATAAAGAATGATGAACATATGCTGCTTGAATTATAACTAAAAAGTGTGCATGAACCAGGTATGTCAAGGGGAGTTGTTAAAACAGGTCTATCCTAAATAAAGGAATGTGAGTTTACCTCAGTTTACATTCAAGCAATAAACAGACTCATGAAGCTAACAAGGGATGGAGACAAACCTCAAGCTGACAAGTGGGGGAAAAGACAAAATGGCAGCTGGAAAGAGGAGCTTGATTTGAGTTTTGTGGTACAGGAGAATCAATTTCAAAGGTTTATTGGTCTATAAAGACAGAGGGGCTGATCCGTAAGTGATATGTAACTGAATCAGCTGATTTGTATACAATATTATTGTAGTATAGAGTGTGTATAATTAGGTCTTTTCTGAAAGCTAATGACACACTTATTACACTATAGAAGGAATAATGAATACTCACTGATATATTTTAAAGTGTGTGGCCAAACAGAGGAATGAACATTTCCTACTCAGACAGGGGGGAGGGGAAACAGCTATTTACCTGTCTCCTATGTAAATTAAGTGTGGTGCAATCAGAAACAATGGAAGACCTATTTACATAAAAATCATACAGGGGGATGGGAGGCCCACAGGAAGGGAAGGACAACATAAGACTGTCCTGACTCATGAAACAAGGTCAAGGACAAAAGCCATCTTTGGCATCCACCACTAGACAGAGAGAGGACAGAGGTCTTGCAAGCTGAAAAACAATGCACCAAAGGGGTGGGGGTGTGAAGCCTCTGGAACTGAATATAGATAAGAAACCTGCCTAGGCAAAGATCTTTCTCCTATGATGACAAGGGAAGCCAGCACTTTGTACCTTTGTAGAAGTTCCTGACTTAGGAAAAGGCATATATTTATGGATTGGAAGCAGCATGGTGAGAAGAACTCTTGCTAGATTAAGTTTTAGACCTTTATAAGCATATTTTATTTTACTTGTAACTCTGTCTTCATTCCTTATGCTTGAAGTCACTTAAAGTTTACCTAGGATTAATACATTAATTTCCTTTTTACTATAAACCAACTCATTGCTATGTGTAAAGGGAAGGGTGTATTTATCCCCAGTTAAATTAATAAACTATGGTGGGTTTGGGTTTTTTTTATAGGAACAAAGAACCCACATTATTTTTCTGAACTGTCCAGGAGAGGGCTGGACATTGCAGAGAACATGGTTATGAGACAATTCAGGACTGGGCATGTGTTGGGGTCACTCTGTAAATAGCAAACAAGGCTGGTGGAAGCCAGAGTGGGGCTGCAGACCAGCTGCCGAACCAGGATCGTCTAGCACACAGACACTCATCTGCATGCTGATCAACTGTTTATGAGAAGGCCAGGTTGGGAGCTACAACAGTAAAACATTGTGAGGCAAACAAGAATACAGGGCAGGTGGTAACCTGCAGTCTGGATTGGACTCCATTAAACCCAATTATAGAGGAGTAGTATGAGAAAACAATATTGGTGAGCATAATAGGCAGTGGTGTTGGTACAAAAAACCAGCCTAGATTTGTCAAGCCTTTTTTATGGGAGAGAGTGGAGAAAACACACATTGTGGTAGAGAGTTTTAAAGAAGATTTGGAAGTAGGATAATAAAATAATAAAATAATAAACCTTTGTGGATGTTTGCAGCAAGCTTCTCCCAAGCATGTGAGCAGTGTGGGAGATAGCATGAAGGTGCTTATTCGAAAACATCCCAACATCCAATGTGGAGGAGGGAGACATAGGGCTCAGTTACTGCATGTGCTATATGGGAGAGGAATCTCATCAGGGAAGTAGGTTTTATTCTCATATTCCTAAGGGCTATTACAAATAATGGAGAGTAAGAAAAAGAAATTAAAATCCATAAAAAGCACTTGATAGGGTCCGTTTTTAACATCACCATTGATTTCTGAGCAACCAGCCCATGTTCATTAAGCTGGGAGAATTATAGCCACCCAATTTGGACAATGGCAATGTTCTCTCTTAAACAGACTCATGATATATAATTTGGCTTTAGTTACCGGAATAGTCAGTGATTTCCCTTTCGTGGTAGCTCTGATTTCACATATTAAAATTATACAGCTCTGCAGTGATAAATAATCTCCACTCCAAGAACTCTTTCTTAAGAGCACTATAATACTAGGTCAGAGCATCAGTCACATCTTTCTAATGGCTTTTTGATTCAGGCCATTTTCCTTTCCTTGTCCTCCACTTCATCTTCCCTTCTTCCTTCAGTTTTATTCTCCAACTCACACCCCATGCTTTGTCTTGCCATGTAGTTGTAGACAGATCCATCTCCCTAGCTTTTTTTTTTGTACAGGAGAGACTCAAGCAAGGCAGGTCTGTCCTATGGGTGGACAACTTGATTCTCATGGGAGATTTGCTTTTTATGCATGTTGTGTGTGGAGGGGGATCCTTCAAATGGATTTGTATTCTTTTACTTTGACTTCCATGCAGAACACATCCATATATGTGCAAATGTGTTGGAACATCTAGGTCCCCATGAACTGCAGGAAGGCTGCAGGGCCGGTAGAGGTCACAATGGGCTAGGAGCAGGAGACCAATGGTCACTTCCCAATTCTGTCATTGACATTCTGTGTGACCTTCAGCAAAGCTCTTCACCCCTCTGTGCCTCTGTTTACCCACCTCTAAAATAGGGAAAGTGATATTTACCTTCTATCATAAAAAGTGTTTTATATTCTGCACTGCAGAAAAGAGAATATAAAGCTTCACATGCCAGCAAGGTTAACTCATCTTTCAAAATGGCACCAGTGGACAAATCTCCATTGTTACAGTCAATACTCCCCATACACCACCTTTCAAGATCCGTGGGTCCTAGACAAATGCCTCAGACAACAGGCAGTGTACTCATCTAGTTGTCTACCTGCCCCAAAATCAGATATGTGGGTGAAAGCCCTATGCTCTTTAATGAACTCGCACAGAAAAAATAAAAGGAAAAAAAATAAAAACGCCACATCACCATGGGTGAACACTTTTCTCAAAATGGTCACTGTATATCTGGCCATTCTGTCCTTGTCCTCAAAGGAAACCTGCACAACACCTTCAGAAGATGAGCCCAGGAGCTTAAAGTTTTAACTTTGCTAAGACATTACAAAGCATGGTCTTAATAAGGCACAAATCTAGTGTCTTTATTACAACAATGTGCAACACACTAATCCCCCTTTTTCTGTCCTATGACTGCAGAAGTGTTATCGGGCCACTTCATCTTGAACAGTCCCTGAGAATGTAACGACTTATACTAAATCTGATCCACCTTGTATTTAGCTGTGACACAGAGGACCTTTCCTAGACCTGAAGAAGAGCTCTGTGTAGCTCAAAAGTGTCCCCCTTTCACCAACAGAAGTTGGTCCAGTAAAAGATATTACCTCACATCCTAGCACTGACATGGCTGCAAACAATCATCCTGCCAAGACAGGCAACTTTGGAGTACCACACAATTCTTCTACATGAGACACAAGGTCTGATCCTGCTCCCATGAAAATGAATGGAAAGCACCTTAAGAAGCAGGGTAAAGTTCTTCATAACTATGTTCCTATCAGCCCTCTATAGACATTATGTAAAAATTGCATCTTCTTACTAAAATGTTCTGCTGGCTTTGTTTAGCCAGAGTCACTTCCACTGATCCAATATAACATATTAAGTTTGACCCTTTTTAGCCCTACAGAGCCCAGACAGCTATGAAAGGGGAGACTGGACTCCATTCCAGTTCATGCCTCATTAATAGAAGTGTTAATGAATCTCCACTTCTGGAATCTCATTACTGGTGATGATGTCTGAGCCAGAAAGAAAGAACCCAGCTGGCCAATCAGACCCCAGAGTGAAGTTTCAGCGCTGGCATTTAGAATACTGCTGGGTAACATAAAATCTGAGAACATCTAATTTGGAAGTCATGAAGGCTATGTCTACACTAAAAGCTAGGGGTTCGATTCCCAGCTAGTATACAGATTCTCACGCTAGTCCAATGAGAGCTAGCCTGAGTATAATTAGTAGCATAGGCCCCAGTACCTTAGGCAGCAACATGGCTTAGTTATGCCAAGTACATACCCACCAGGTTCAGGTGGGTTTGTACTCAGCATAACTAAAGCTGCCCGTGCTACTGCAGCAATACTTCTATTTATACTTGTGCCGAATCACTGTACATGAGCTGGGAATCACACCACTAGCACATAGTGTAGACTGCAGCCTGAGACACAAACATTGAGTCCAGACAACTAAGTCATGTTTACACAGTGTAAGAGATCCGCTCTTCTCCCACGTCACAAACGGGAGCCACAGAAGAGTCTCCTGCCTAACAGTGCTCTTTATTTACAGTGCAAGCCCCACCACCGAAATACAGCTTTACAGGTTTCAGGACAGCTCAGGCCCAGCCCTCACTTGGCTGGCCTCAGGAATAGTTAGCTCAGCTACCTTCCTCAGCTCTACTCCCTTCCCTGTACTTTCTCTGTCTCCTTCTCTGGCCACACTACCAGCTCCTCTACCACACCACCACACCCTGGGCTTCCTGCCTGGCAGGCTTTTATCCTCTGGAGAGGCTGCCAGGTGCAGCCCATAACCCTGAGCCCTCTGCAGCCCAGGTGGCTGATTAGCCTTCCCTCACAGGGGGAGGCTTTCAGAGGTTTCTTTCCCTCTTAAAGGGCCAGCAGGGCTGGCTCAGGCACTCCTGGCCAGCACCCTGACACAACAGTCACATTGCAAAGAGTTTGTAAGAAGAAGGGCTTGTCTCAGCATCTTTCAGTAAAAATGTCTCTGCCACTTACTCAGTGCAGCCTTAGTCAGGTTACCTAATCTCCCAGTGCCTCCCATCCATAAAGTGGAGTGAGGTAAGAGCGGTCAGAATATCCACCTATCTCACAGGGCTGTTAATGGGCGAAGCCTCACATCTGTATAAATGCCACGTGTTATTACACAAGTGACGATTGCTCTGAGTGGCCCTTCTATGTATGGATGTGAAATCTTATCACAGCACATGTGTTTGCACTGAGTGCTGAGAGTATGGCCAACTAGCTGTTGCATCCCATCTGGCATGAAATGGCCACATGGTGAGAGATCCAAAACTTGCCTTAAACACAAGAAATGGAAACATGTGCATGGGATCCTGGGTATTTGGGAGCCCAGTGTAGACTTGCACTTCATGGGCTCAGTAACCCCTCCAGCCATGGACCTGAAAGGGGAGGAAAATACACACCCACACACAGTTAATGGCCCAGTATACTCATCCAGCTGCAAGGGACCCTGAAAACCACATAGACTACATACATTATGGGTGGGGCTGGTAGCACAACTCATTACACTTTTTGGAAAATTTCAGCCAAATAGTTATGCCAATTCTGAACAAGGTTAGGGGAAAATACATTGTTTTGCCCAGGTTAAAAAATCCTGGCACCTTTTCTTTGAATAGTGCAGCACCCCCATGCTTTGGGGCAGGGAGTTGAAATTTGGCAGGTGGGGAGTCTGTGTGGCAGGGCTGTGCCTTTTGCCCATCACTGTGAAAATCCTCCCAAATCATAAGCGTTCAGGAGAGGGGGAGAAGAAATCAGTTGCACATGCTCAGAAGAGACTTTGATTTTAGCAGCTATATTCTAAAAGATTCTGTCCACTCTGGGCATGAAACCCAGGTGAGCTGAGCAGAAGTGGGGACAAGGTGGTGGTGGACTGGAGGAGAACTGGGAATGGCTGAACAAAGACTGGGACTGGAATGAGAAGCCTAAGGAGTGGAGACTGGGATTAGCTCAGTGAGGAGAACTGAAGTGGAACAGGGAGCCAGAAGTAGGGAAAGACACCCGACAGGGCAGAAGGGCTCAACTTTGGGGGGGAAAACGGGCAGAAGAATCTTTGCCCAGTAGAGGACACCCCCCCTCCTAAACCTGAAATTGAAACCAGAATTCCTGAATCTCACCCTTCTTCTGTCATCAGCAAATAGCTGTTAAATCCTCTGGCAGAGGGTCTCAAAGTACTGGTCCAGATATAAGAGGACAACTTACTACGGCTATCAGTTACTCTGTTAGATCTAGTGGCAGAGGTCTGTGCAATGCATCTGTCTACATCTGGAGCTGGGGGTATGATTCCCATCTTGAGGAGACATAATCAAGCTAGTTCTCATTGAGCTAACTAAAAAACATGCTAAAAATAGTAGCCTAGCCCCAGTAGCAAGGGCAGTGGTGAGAGAAGGGAGACACTAGCTACCCTGAGTACAAACCCACTCCACCAGTACATACTAAGGCAGCTAGCCCAGGTTGTAGACATACCCTAAATTGTCCAGACTTGCTGATGACCTTGTGGGTGTCAACATGATGCCTTTTTATACCCTAGTGTAGATGCAGCTACAGAGACTCAGAACTAGAAGAGAGAGCCCATAATTGGCTAACACATTGAACTCTGATCCACAGGAAGTCTCCAAAGCCAGCAAATTTCAGAAATGGTTTAGTGGAGTCTCCTGAAAACAGGGAGCTTCTGAATTTTGGTGAGTGGCAGGGATACTGACAAGTACTGAAGAGTGTTTCATCCAGCCCTCCTTTAGAAGAATGGTGCCACAGTACATTGAGCCATAAGAGTGAACATTAAAATGATCAGTTCTTCAAGCTGTGTGATTTACATCAAGGGCCATGCTTCCACCTATTCTCTCTCTCTCTCCACACACAGAGCACCTTCGCCTTACCAGCAGTTTGATACATGCTAAAGAATTTCTTACCCAGTATCTCTCGGAACATAGCATTTATTGTCCCCCTATTTCAGCAAACAATAGCCAAATCTGACCAGAGTAGGGCACGGCTCTCTCTCCTTCCCCAGTTCCTGCCATGAATATTAAATATTTATTGTAGCTTGACAGCAGCTGTATAAACAAGTAATTGATAGCATCAGTGTGAATTGAGGTCAAAGTGACTATGATCTGCATTTGTCAGGATGAAAAGAGGCTCAGTAGTTCACTGCAAACACAAGCACTACCATGCCACTAAGATTTCCCTGGCTGGCATAAGGAAATAAACTGACATGACAGAGAAAGGAGATCAGGAAGGAGAGAGACAAAGTTGGAAAGAAACATTTGTTGACATAAGATATTTGGAAAATAAATACCCATGGAAAATTCCTACAGATTTCCTTGGTGTGAATTCAGAGTGGGGAAAATTTTCAAAAGCACTTCAGTCGCTTAGGAGTCTATGTTTTTTTCAGCAGTCATGTGGGCATTTGGTGTGTCCTACTGACTTTCAGTAAGAATTAGACTCCGAAGTTCCTACATCACATTTGAAAATGAGACTTAGACACTTAGTAAATAATTTGGGCCCAGATTTTTGAAAGGTATTTTTCATTGCTGCCCTCGGTGTCTACACATAACAAAGAAGCCTACATCCTTTTAGAAAAGGAGATTTAGGTACTTAGGAGACCAAAGCCCATGGGATTCAGTGTCTAAATCCCTTTAGAAGACAATAACCTTTGAAAATGAGATTTAGCCTTCTCTGTGAGTTAGGTGTTGTGAGGGTGAGTGTAGCCATACCTAACTATTTTTAAAAATCTGGGCCTTCGGCATTTGAAAGTTTTACTCAGCCTAGTTCAGCTACCTGTGTGGTCAAGCACCATACACTGCCTTTTTTCCCCTCTGTCTCCTGCCAAATATTCCTGGCCCAGTGCTGATGAACACTGCAGGGACCAGATCTTCAGCTGGTATCAAATGTTGTAACTCCCTTCACTTCAGCTGAGCTACGAGCACACAGACACCCAGACACAGTGCCCCTGCTAAACACACTTGGGGAGAACATACCTGAAGCACCGTCCAAGACTCCAGATACATCTTCTGTGCTTCTGGACAGTGCAGGCGTGCCCTCATGTTCCATTTAACTGGAAGCTTTGCTGCCCTCGTGCAGTATAGAAAACTCTGTGGCTCTACGTACATGTGGGTAAAATAGGTACCTCTTTAAATAGGTAAAGAGATTCTAGCCTCCAGTCCTGTGATCTACCAGCTTATTTCAACAAAGATGGCTTATTTTGTTAGCTGGTCACCCATTTCATTGCTGTCCGTCTATGATGTATGCAACCCATTTCTGGTAACTCACGGCTCTTTCACCTATCGATTTAACCTCTTCATTTCTAGCTGTACCTCTGTGAGCCACCTTCAGTAATTCAATTCATCGCTCTCTCTGGTATTCACACACATCACATGTGTAGTGGCCCCCCTCTTGCCCGGTTTTGTTGTCTGTCAACTAAAAACCTTGGGGGGGGGGGGTGCACGTGTAATACGCATGCAGAGAGAGATTAAAGCCTGATCCAAACACGGAAGTTTATGAGAATCCTTTGGATCAGGCCCTGGATATTCCTTCATAAATCGCTCACTCCAAGACTCACCTCCACACTCTTTCCACTTTCTTGACTTTTCTCTTCATTTATTAAATGAAACAGTGCCATGATTTTGCCTCCTCATTTCCTGCAAAATAGTCAGGTTTCCTTTTCAAGCTAAACTTTCTTCATGCTTTCAAGTTCAGCCAAAGTCCTTCTCTAAAAAGGTAGCAGGATGTCTGGCTGACAAAGAGGGAGGGAGGGAGAGGGAAAGAAGAGCAGACTTCTAAGCAGAAAACCCCAAATTTCTGAGCCATATGGATTATGAAGATACATATGCCACTCATTCTACATCTGCAAAGGGCAATGCGAGGTGAATATGAGATTTGTAATTCCTTGTAATTCCTTTTGAAGGCTTTACTGTGTGGATCTGCTGTTCAATTACCTATAGGGCAGCAAGGAGATTAGAAAGGGAAAGAATTCTCTGTGCCATACAAAGGGACTTAAACCTGAAGACAGAGTTAGACGATTTAGCAGGCTGAGCAGTGTGGTATCTTAAAAGGGGACAGACAGAATTTTCCCACATAGATTCAAGGGCTTCAGTTGCATTCAAGTCACCACATTTTCAGAGACTTGCATGGGGTGGGAACTGGCCACCTCTGCTTCACCCTGTGTTGTCTTTCATGGGGCTCATACAGCATGAGCCCTGTGTTCCTACTGTATGTTCTATCCCTTGCTTTGATAAGTGACACAATAGGCTTGGAAGGAGCCAGGGCTTACATTCCAGATTGGCTTCACGATCATTTTCTAAGAATACCAGGATCATGAGCCACTCCTACAATGGCACAAGATGCTTCATGTTCTGTGGGATCCAGTGCTTAGACTTTGCTTTCCTTCCTAGGTCCCTTTAACAATCTTACATGCAAAGCTGCCCTGTTTCCTGGTGCTGATTTTCTGTACAAAATGGGTCATCAGTGACTCAGCTGTGAGACTGTCCCCTATTCCCAGACAGAATTGTTCCAACATCATCATGTTTTTGTGTAGTGGTTCATTAGCTGGGAGTGTTGTCATTGACTATCCTGGAGTAGGGTTGCCACTTGGCTGGTATTTGACCGGGCTGGCCAGATTTTTTTATGGATTTGCCAGAAAAAATAATTTAATCTGCTGGGGGTTTTTTTATGTGGGTCTAAAGATTTGCATTATCACAATGCACTGGAATGTTAAAAGTGTGTGTCCAGCTAAAGGTGCTGCAGCGTTCCCACTTCTGCAGTTTAAGCAATAATAGATCAAAACGGTTGAAAACACAACAGCTGTCTGCCCACCAACCCGTTACCACACTGTGTGTGTGTATATATATATATATATATATATATATTATATATATATATATATATATATATATATATATATATATATATATATATATATATATATATATATATATATATATATGTATTTGAGTCATGCAAGAGTGAGGAGATGTGTAATGTGTTCTCTTTCTAGATACTATAAGTGGTTGTTGAAGGGGAGGGTTGCAGAGTGTCCTTGTGGTTGGGGTTCTAGTGGGCTTGCTTTGTGGTAGGGAGTTACTAGGTTTTTTGCAGGGCAGGGGCTGCATTTAAAAGGCAGTAATGGAGTGGTGTTGTGTGCGCACATGTAGGGTTTTGGAACTTAACCATAACACTAGTTTCCCTGCGTATGCAGCGGAGTTTAGAACTTAAAGAGTCCTCTGTAGCAGGCCAGCACAAGGCCTATATTCCACTTAAGATCTGTTTGGATATCTGAATCAGTTTCCCCCAAGGTGGTAATGGGTAACAATGGTTTGATCTACTAGTCCTCAGCATGTGGCTATCCTGCTGACTTTAAGGTGAGTGCAGTGCATGCAGGACTTATACGATCACATGTAAATATATGACTGCTGTAAACCTAGATGCCCCCCATTAGGGATCCGGGCCCACCCCAATGACTCTCACCACATAATTTAATGTCAAGATAGGAGCACTGCTCCCTCATCTTCTATAGGCTCTTCGACCTTTGCACAGTCACTTAGGGTTAACCTAAACGTTCCGACCTAAAACAAGCTGTCCACAGCAGCATTATGTACCAGGGCAGGGGGCACCTCTTCAGATGACTCAAGATCCCTTCCACTTGGCTGCCTCCAGGTTTGTTTTAATAACGTCAGGTGTTGGAATATCATTAAAATGGGTCTTAGTGGAGCCTGCGATAAGACAGTGATCAGCACATAAACCAAAGTGACTCACTCCACAAATTATATTTGCCTATGTGTTAGGAGAATAATGAAGCTGCTGCAAGGAGTTCTAGTGGAGGGGAGAAGAGGAAGAAATGACGTGGAGGCTAGATAGAGGGCAGCTGCCAGAGGAGCCTTGACAGGCTCGCCCAGTTAGTGCAGTAGAGTTTCCCTCCTGGAAACTGAGGTTCAAATCCTAACACATCACCCATGCCTATGAGTTGCAGCGGAGGGGATCTCAAGCTTGTCCTCACTTGCACCACGCTGCTTGATGGGTTCTTCTCAAGAACGGCCCGAGAGTGGCATAGCAATGGGTGCTGCAGGTTAGACTGTGTAGCACCTTTCATAGAATAGGGAATGCAGGACTCACCTCCAAAGGAGATGCTTTATGAGGGCTGCTGGACACAGCCAGACCCTATGGTTATCCCTGTTCTGCCTAGATGCTTGACCAAAACAGCTTGTCCTGCCAAGGGTCACCACAGAAGGTCTCTGTGAGCCTGGACAAGACTGTTGACTGCACCACAGGAGTCATGTGTATTGACACGGCTGCATCAGTGTGAAAGTACAGAGCAGGACTGACGTGCCGTGGCAGTTATATGGAGGAAGCTTGCCCAGCACCTGCCTGTACTGATTCTGGCTCTACCCAATTCTCCCTTTCAGGAGCACAAAACTCAGTCCAGAATGTAATGTACAGGAACACAGTGAAGAATAATGCATCCCCATGCTGTGTGCAGGGAAGACACAGAACATCTTCATTCAAACTCTGCAGATATAATCAGCCATTCAACAGGAGGAGACAGTGAAACCTTCCTGGCTAATAACCAGCATTGTCCCAGAGGGGGCTCTCAGGGTCTCTCCACAGTCTGCAATTAAACACACATGACCCGCCAGTGACAGCTGGCAGTCGCCCAAGGCTCAGGGGCAGTTTTAGTTGCAGTACAGACCTTCAGACTGGAGCCCAAGCTCTAGGATCCTTCCCCCTTGTAGAGTCCCGGGATCCAGCCTGAGCCCAAATACCTCCACCGGGGTTCTCAACCTTTTTCTTTGAAGTCCCCCAACATGATAAAAACCCCACGGCCCACCTGTGCCACAACAACTTGTTTTCTGCATATAAAAACCTGAGCCGGCATTAGGGGGCAGTGAGCAGGGTGACTGCCTGGGGCCCCATGCCATAGGGCCCCCACAAAGCTACGTTGCTCAGGCTTTGGCTTCAGCCCCAGGTGGCAGGGCTCAAGGACCTGGCTTTGGCTTTCTGCCCTGGTCCTGAGGTAGTCTAATGCTGGCCCAGCTTGGAGAACCCCCTGAAACATGCTTACAGCCCCCAAGGAAGCCCCAGCCCTCTAGTTTAGAACCACAGATCTACAATCTACCCTACAGCCAGAGTCTGCTGGCACAGACCAGTGGGGTGGGGAGAGGGGGGCTTTAATTGCAGTGTAAATATGCCCCCAGGGGCTTAAGAGCCATTCATTAAAATCCTGCCAGCACACTGAAAGGAAGGTTAAGGTGATTTCCTGGCCTTTGATGGAATGAGCCTTCCTGGGATAGTGTTACACCACCTGTCCAGAGGAGTTCTCTCTCGTGCTCATACGCACGCTCAGAAAGAGAAAAGACCCACTGGACTGTCTCCTAACAGAAAATTGATTTTTTTTTTCCAGCAACACTGACATTTTCACCTGGAAAATTGTGATTTTGCAAAAAGGACATTTTCCAATAGGAAATTATTCTTCTGGAATACTCCCACCTATCTCTGCTGCCAAGGCTGCTCCTGCCAGGTTCATTTCCATTGGCCCCCGAGGCTGGTTCTTTCTCAGAACAGTTCTAGTGGCCCAGCCCACATGGTCCTGAGGGAAAGGTCACTCCTGCATAATACTGGGCCTAGAAGATGCTGGAAGGCAGGGTAAGTCCCAAATGGGCCTCATCTTTCTCCCTCCCCCAATGCTGCAGGACTTTCTGAAATGGCTTCTATGTCTGATACTGGCTTCATTTTCTTTGACTGGCCTTCTTTCTCCCTCCTTGGCTATGATTATATACTTCAAAACAATAGTCCACCTCTTCATCATGGATGTTATGGACAAGTCTAGTGGTTAAAGCACCAGACTGGGACTAACACAGATTCAGAGTAGGACTTTGGACAAACCCTTTAATCCTCAGCACTCTCATATATAAAATGAGGTTTATAGTATTTCTCCCACCTTTTGTCCTGTCCCAAGTGATTTAGGAGTTTAGGCTGAAAGCTCTTTGGGGCAGGGATTGTCTCTATGTGTACATAGAGCATCTAGCTCCAGGAGGCCCTGATCTTAGGGCCTTGAAGTGCTATTGTAATACAAACAAGAATAGAATGAATTTGCTTCAACTGCTGTGCGTTCCCTTCCCACAAACAAGTTCACAGGCAGGAGTGTCTGGGGGAAATGGTGAAGTTTACATGAGCAATCACTTTAGGAATGGCAATGTAGCATGGCATCTGGCCAATCAAGCCAACCAACAGAGCTCAGTATTCACACGTTACTAGCAAACTAGTCACAAGAGGAGACAGCAAGGGTTAGCTGAAGAAATCGCTCAGCATATAAATTTTGAACCAGGAATAAATTTGAAGTAACAATAGGTTGTTTGAGCAGTTCAGGAACAGAAAAAATAAGAGCTGAAATTAATCTAATGAATTATTCACAGTGAATTACCTAACATCACCTAGTATTTATATAGCACTTTAAACATACAAAGCACTGTACAGGCACTGGCCCCATCTACATGAGGACATTGACTTTGATTACGGATTCATGTTAAACCAGTGTCGCTAAACTGGTGAAAATGTCTATGTGCACACTCATTTTCATAAATTCCAAGGCCAAATGAGACCACTGTGATCATCTATGCATAGAACTTCCCTAAAATAATTCCTAGAGCAGATCTGTTAGAAAAACATCCTGAATGAATTTAAAAATGGTCAGTGACCCTTGTTAAGTTAATTCTTCTCACTTAAAAGTGTATGCCTTATTTTCAGTCTGAATGTATCTAGTTTCAACTTCAAGTCATTGGATCATGTTATACCTTTCTCTCCTAGACTGATGAATCCAATATCAAACATTTGTTCCACATGTAGGTATTTATAGATCAGTCAAGTCATCCTTTATCTTCTTTGTTAAACTAATTACACCGAGTAAGAGTGATTAATTGCAATTTAACTTAAACCAATTTCTAAATTACTTAACTTAAACTGAAATAAATTTGGTTTAAATCAAAATAATAGTGCCTACACTGGGGGTTGCACTGGTTTAACTAAATCAGTTTAAAAATTACACCTTTAATGGCTGCTGCCTTTTCATGTGGAGAAGAGGTGACTTTTTCAATAAAGGCTTGTAAATCACATAGGCAAAATTACATTAAAAGTCAATGAGACTTAGGTGCTTTGAGGATCTGAGCCTAACTGCCATTGATTTCAAATACACCTTAGAGGACCTGGGCCTTAGGCTCATAATTCACTTTGGCACTTTTCAAAACATCTCCCAAAGCCATTAACTCCTCACAACAGTATGGTGAGGTAAGTTAGCAAGTAACATCCCTGTGAACAGAAGGGGAAACAAACAGAAGTGATGTGACTTGCCTGAGATCAGAGAGTTGGTGGCAAAACAGGGAGAACTCAGCATCTCCACACTCCCAGTACCTTGCTCATTACTAGCACTAGTCAGAAATGTTGACGGAATGTCCATAGAGACCGTTGGGTTTTGGTGAAGGTCCAATTTCAGTGTAGGTCTGAGGGAAACCTGTCTGTTTTCCTGCTAGCTCCCCACCCAGTTCAGCAGTTTATTTGGAGGACTGACAGTGAGTCTGGGCTTACACACTCCCCAGCTCTCCAGCAGCCACTGGCTGGACAGATGGGGAGCAGAGAGCCCAGAACCCCTGAGAGTGATGGCTCAAGGTCCCAGCTCCTTGTCAGCTCAGGTTCCCAGGGCCTGCAGTTCTGGGGCTACGACGCATACACAGTAACTACCATTCTCCACACAGCACTAGTCATTACTCCAGACCGTATGGCTTCTAAGGATTTAAAAAAAAAAAATGAGAGAAGAGAAATGAGTAGCTTCTCCATGCCTTCATCATTTATTATTAGGGAAAGAGACTGGGTATAGCAACTACAGTGCCAGGTCCTTTGCAGACAGGCATGACAGCAAGCTCCCTGTGCACAAGATTTTATCATCAGTACAATCTACAAGGAGGAATTTAATGCCCCGGATATCAGGGGACAAAAGAAAACTTTCTAGATATCTGGTTGGACACTCAGCAGGGCTTGAACCAGAAAAGCTGGGTCTGGAAGGTACCAAAGGTGTTACACCCACTCCTAACCCAGAATCCCTTCCCTCCAGAACATTTTGATACATCAACATTTCTTTTCATCCTAAATAAAAAAGTCAAAAGACAAACATTTTGACCACCACCACATTCTGAAAAGTTTATATTTAGAAACAAACGTTTTGTTTCTAGTCAGTTTGGTATTAAACCACATCTTCTCATGGGAGAGGTCATCTCATCTGCCTCATGGGAGAGGTCATTCCAGTTCCACATTCACTCCCTTCTCCCCTGTATGTGCTGGGTTTGCTAGCTGCACTACATCTCCCAGAATGCACAATAGCCACAGAACTCCCATGATGCACAATGGCAACTTAGCACTAGTCCCCAAAGAGCTCAATTTTGCAGAAACCACATTCCATCACAAGAGCATCTAGACAGAAAAGTCCCAGCAAACTCACTGGCTTTTGACACTTCTTTGGCCAACAGAAGAAATCATAAGCACACACTGCTGAGTTTGCCATAAATGCAGACACTGCATTTTATTTAAAAAAATAAAAAGTATTGATGAACCCATAGCTACAGATTTGGGTGTCATAAGCACAGCCTTCCTCTAGCTCACCATAATGTAGTGAGAGAAGAATCCCATCCTTTGATGCACCCCTTATCAGCTCAGTCCAACCCTGATCAGAAGTAACATTTTGGGGAAGGGACACATGACAGAGAGAGGGAAGTGACAAGGTTGTGCAAACTGTCATCGAGTACACGACCACAGTCTCCCAATCCAGACATAGCAGGACCCAGCAACTTCCCACAGTCAAGGTGTCTAAAAAAGGCCTTTGTGGAAGAGTGAACTCATCACTAGAGTACCCCCTTATAG
Source organism: Sternotherus odoratus (assembly GCA_032164245.1). Classification (NCBI taxonomy): domain Eukaryota; kingdom Metazoa; phylum Chordata; order Testudines; family Kinosternidae; genus Sternotherus; species Sternotherus odoratus. The sequence goes on from JAVMKO010000003.1 coordinate 124,051,818, forward strand.
CATAGCAGCTTTTTCCTCCTCATGTATCCTCTGCCAACAGCCACTATGACCCTGACCTGCAGGGATCTCTCCTCTCACAACTCAGTCCCTCCAGTCAGGTCACAGGTTGTTTCCACCACTTCTGGGGTAACAAAGGTCCAACTAAAATGTCCCAACACCAAAAGTATTTCTGCCCCCTCTTAGGCTGTGCCTCAGCCTATCCTTGAGGCTCCATCTTCAGGCCTACCCTGGGCTCAAGAGTGCTTACATCAGGCTTGTACTCCCTTACTGAGGGCTGGTAGGGAATCCAGGCTCACCCTCTGCTCTAGGGTTGACATCTATTCAGGTTTTCCTCAAGATAGCTTTTCCCTTTTCAAGATAGCTGTCCTAGGAAATTTGTAAGGGTGCTCAGTTACACACTACTAGCTGTTTGGTTTTAAAGATTCGGGATCACCTCCATGTTCCTGGCTTTTGTATCTTGGAAGTGGCAACCCTATTCTGCTCTGGGTCTGGCCCAGGGTCCCTATGTTAAGCAGGTAGGTTTATTCCTTCAGATATGCAACTGTTTCTTTGGGCCATTTCCTGCCTCCAAGTCCCTGGTGGTGCTCCCCTGCCATCTGTGCTTAATAAAACCTCTCCTCTTATTCCCCAGCCTCTACTTTCTCCCTAGATTCCCCCCTGCTGAAACACCAGCCCTTCAGGACTGCCTCGCTGTGCCTTCCCAAGGCCTACCCCAGGATTAATTCCCACCCAAAGACTTCTTCAGTCTGCCTTCCTAAACCCCTCTCTGAAATAGGAAACACCCTACCTTTTTTCTTCTAGGTCTATCTTCTCAGCCTGTCCTAGAACTTTTGTTTTCCTTCTTTCAACTCCTCCCCAGCTTGATGTAATAACAAGTCAGGCCTGATACACCCTCCAGGTGCAGCAAAGTGGGCTAATTGAGCTTGCAGAATCCAGTTAACCCTTTGCTTTCCACGTGCTGGGGTAGACTCACCATCACATCCTTAGGCAGTCAAGATTTGAAGCTGATAGTTTCCCCCTATCATTCCCTTTAGTCCTAGAGTAGGTCCCACTTATCGTGTGGGGGTTTAGGGGGCTACTACTTAACTCGTCACAGGTGGCCCAGCCCTGCAGCTCATTAAGCCTTATAATTGGCAGCGCTAACCTACTCCTTCCTTCTTGACTGTCAATGAGGGCACAAATGGGATGTCTATAAGAGGGCAGGAGACAGAGAGGGTGAAAATGTGATGGGAGGAGGGACAAGCTGATGAGTCTGGAGGGGAGTAGTCAGAGATAGGGGAACATGGAAGAGTGACAGGGGGCAAGTGAATAGGAAGAAACACATGAGGAACAGAAGACTGATATGGCAGGAAGGACAGATAGGAACAAAAAATTATCATTGGGCAAGTGGGGGTAGAAGGAGAGGTGACTGAGTAGGGAGAGGTATAATGAGAAGGGAGGTAGAGGGTATGTATGGACATCCCTTCCACCAGTCAGAGGGGTAGCCTGATTTTTTGCACATCTGTGATAGAGAGTTAATAAAAAAATATGCCTTCTGAATGCAGGGGGGAAATAGCTTGTAGGCTGCTATTCTTCTCTGCACTTCCTCTGTCATCTTATCTCCTTCCCAGCGTTAGGTCAGTATCTTGTTTATGAGCATGTGAGAAGTTTGGTTTAATTGTCAGCACTCGATTCTGCCCAAGCTCATCACAGAAAATGTGGACATTCATTGGCCTCTGTGGGCAAATCAGAGGTGGGCCTAAATCCAAACACAGAGGCCGAAAGTGAACCGAATCTGAACCCAGATTTGGAGCTGAATTTAGTTTTTGGCATTTGCCTTCAGAAAAGGTACTGGACTGGAACTCAGGAGATCTGGTTTCAGTTCTTGGCTCTGACACAGGCTTTTTGGATGACCTTAGATGAGATACTTAATCTCTGAGCTCTATTTTGCACTTGTTAAAATAGAGGTAATAGTACTGCCTTCTTCCCACCCCATGTCTTGTCCATTTAGATTATAAGCTCTTTGGGGTAGAAACGGTCTCAGACTTTGTGTACAGCACCTTACACAAGGTGGTCCCGAGCAGAGCTGTGGTCTCTAGGGACTAGTGTAATACAAACAATGAAGAATAATAAACCAATCTAAGCCACCACCACACCTGTACAGCTCAGACTTAAGGGACATTTGAAATGTGGGCCCAGGTTTTGTGGTTTGAACTCCTCAATAAAGCAAATCTATAAATGCCATGGATTGCATGTGCCATGGAAGAGACATTATAAACCTGGCCAAAAAAGTTATATGAAACTTTTCTGACAAAAATGCAATTTTATTGAAGCCAAAATGTTTCACAAAATGGAATTGTTGTTTTCCAGTTAGTCCTAATTATAATACAGGGCCATTGTGAACAGAAGGCCACTGCTCTTAGGACTTAATGATTCCTTTCAATGAACTCAATTCCAGTGCAGCTGCAAAGGCAAACAACACTGTCCTGCAGGCAGCTTTAAGGAAGATTTGGTGACTTGTTTCAATGAGACAGTTAAAATCTCACTCATCAGTTTTGGGAAATCTCACTCATTTAAATTGTCACAGCTCAGTAACCCTGGGATTTAAGTTCTGAAAATGGTCTGGCTCCTCAGCAAAAACTCCCTGCTAATTTTTCAGAGAACAAAGAGAGCAAACTTCTGGAATCACAGAAAAGCCCTAAATGGATGAGCAGCTTGGATCTTGTCCATCTGATACAGGACTAAAAAAAACACTGCAGTGTGTTGAATTCTAATCTCAACAAGCCAGTGTGTTATAAAGGACCTCCAGCTGTTGTCCTCATTGGAATAGTCCTGATTCAGCAAGTGGTGTACCTGCATCCGTATAAATCTCCAGTGTTGAAAAGAACATGCCAGAGTAAACCTCATATAGCTCAATAGGTGCAATCCCTGCTACTTCAGAGGATGCACAGCCTGGCTTGCCTTAGTCTGAACTTCAGGGTCAGAACCAGTGCAGCTACACCAACTGCTGAATCAGTGCTGTTCCCAGGTGCAGATCCCTCAGAACAATAAGTGCCTTTCTTTCAGGCACCCCTCCATTTCCTCCTTGCTCCCTGTTCTTCTGCCTCTCTTAAGGATGTGCCTAGCATTCTGCCATTGACTCCTATGGGAGTGGTGGATGCTCAGTAAAGAGAGGCCTTCTCCAAAATCTCCCGGACACTGGGAAAACATGCTCTCCCCATATGCACTCTTCTCCACTGCAGTCTCTGCATAAGCCCACCCAAACTCTCTCTCTCAAGCACTTCCCACCCTTTTACTCCACCTTATGGGCACTCTCTTGAGGGAGTTTCCTCATGTTGAGGTCACATTCATGAGCCTGGTTAACAATATCTACACTACTCATTCCCAGCAGTGAGGTTCCAATACACAGGTATTGTTATCAAGTAACATCCTAAAACTGGAGACTCATTAAAGATTGGGTGAGCTTCAGGGAATACTTTTCCTCCTCCTGTCCATACGAAGACTGAAAGATAATGGGAGGTCATGAGGAGGAGCAAGCTGGCTTCATGGGGAAAACGGTGTGCAAAAATCCCTATTGGAAATGCTTTGAAATAGCAGTAAGTGAAGAATAGCTCCACAATGTGGAATGTATGCTCAGGGAGTCCAGGCTCTGCCATAAATGTCCCAGGAAGAGAGTAAAGATTACTTTGCTGACTCAGGGAGTTAGCTAGGATAAGGGACTGCTTATTAAATGTGGAGTTTTTCTCTTCTAGACAGCTAGCATGAATGAGGCCCAGACTGGAAGTAAATGAAAGTTGGTGGCCTATGTGAAATGAGTTGGTTAATCTCCATTCACATCCCAGTAGATAGGAGACCCATGAAACAAAACCTACCGCCCCATGAAAACTAATTGGCCCCTTTCATGGCAGACTGAGGAGAGAAGCCATGGACTGAATGAGACTAAGCCACACCAGGGCAGATACAAGTAAGACATTGGCAGGTGTTATAGTGGATAGAAAAGAGGGGGAGGCCCATCTGAAATCAACCCAGAGTGATTGTTTTTTTCTTTTTCTTTATTTTAGTTAGTGACATTTAGGGATGGGTTTTAATCTTTGTTGTTGTTGTCTGTTATTAAAATACACCTAGCTCATTTTGGAAATAAAATGTCATTTCACAACAAAATAAATAAAATGTTTCATTTTGAGAATCTCAAAGTGAAACTTTCTGATTTTAAGAATCAGAGAGGTAGCCGTGTTTGTTACCTCTGCTATTCCAGACTAAGAGTCCTGTGGCACCTTAAAGACTAACTAAAGTATTGAAGTATAAGCTTTCGTGGGCTAATACCCACTTCGTCAGATGTGGGTATTAGCCCATGAAAGCTTATGCTTCAATACTTTAGTTAGTCTTTAAGGTGCCACAGGACTCTTTGTTATTTCTGATTTTAGTTGGCTTTATTTGATTTGTTGTTGTTTTGTTTGGCCAAAACTATTTGCCAGATTCAACCTGAATTTGCAAATCATTTCAGTTGACCTGAAACTACATTTTTCAGTAAATAAACTATTTTATTAGTAAAAAAAAAGAAGAAAACATCACCCAGCTCTACTCAGAAGCTCCTACCTCACAGGCCAGTGATCGGGTCACTAAACTGCACAGTCTCTCTAGTCTTGTTGAACCTCAGAAGTCTGGAGCGTTTATTCAGATAAGAACCAAAAAGTGTCTCTAAACTTTCTAGTTCAGCAAAATGGGAACCTTGGGTTTTTTCACCAGATTTCCAGTCATTCCTCCTTCCAGGCTTACTACCAATACCATAAAAAGAGTCGCATGACAGCTAAATGCACAGTCCTCCATTAATTTGGACAAATTATTTACCCCATGCTTCAATATTAATGTTGGCAATGCTAGAGGTTTCTATCACAGAAATGGTGGAAACATAGGGATGGAAGGGACCTCAAGACATCATCTAGTTCAGCTCCCCAAGCTGACACTGGACTAAGTAAACCTAGACCATCTTTGAGAGGTGCTTGTCTGTCTAAACCATTTTAAAAAATAAACAACAAAAAAACCCTCCAGTGATGGGGATCCCATAGCCTTCCATGATAACTTGTTCCAGAGCTTAAGTATCCTTACAGAGAGAAAGTTTTTCTAATATTTAACCTAAATCCCCCTTGCTGCAGATTAAGCCTATTACTTCTTGCCCTACCATCAGTGGAAATGGGTCACTGTCCTCTTGATTACAGCCCTTAACATATTTGAAGACTATTATCAGGTTCCCCCAGTTGTTTTTTCTCAAGACTAAACATACCCAGTTTTTTTAAACCTTTCCTCATAGGCCATGGTTCCAGTTGCTCAGGACCTTCCATCTGAGGATGATACTCTTAGTTCTCACTCACTATCCCGTCGCCCACTGGAATAGACAGAGAGAATCCAGACACAAGCCAGACCCCATGCAAGGCAAAAGGGAACCTCAGAAAGAGGAATAGAAAATGGGGGTGGTGGTGGTAAGATAATCAAAGGGTAGGTTTAATACTCATGGACTGAATATCCCCTAAAGTCCCTTCCCAGAGGAGGGACCACCTCCACCCCCACATTTCATCTGAAAGTTCTGAGGAAAGGGAACCAGAGCCATGTCCGCCAGGATAGATGGGAATCTATGAGCAATGGCTGCCAGGAGAATAACGACCTCCACTGGGGACAATCCTGACCTGGGTGATGTGAGACAGGACCGGGGGAGCTCACACATCTCCCACAGGAATCCCTGCCATCTGCATCAGTGACTGATGGCCTCTGCGTCCATTCAACCTATTCCTCACTTGTGCAGCTATCTCTCAGGAGCTCTCTTTCCCCAGAGTTCTGGGACCCACAGCTCCTCCCCTTGCTCCAGTCAAAAGATCACCCCAGGCTTGGGAACTGGCTCAGTACATGAGTGCAACCTCCTGCCACTTTTCAAACTTGCTGAGACCAGAGCCCTTTCCAGGTAGGGAGCCAGTCCTGGGAAGGGAGGAACACACTATCCCTCTCTCTGTGTGTTCACCCAGGTCCAAATCCAAAGATATACATACAACCCATCTGCTCCCCCCAGAAGCTCTGGAGGTGGACCAGCATCTCTATTGTGCCTCTGAATCTCCTCTCCCATGGAAGGAGCCATGGCATGGATAGTCTCCCACATCAGTTCTGGGGACAATGGAGCTGATCCCCAAGATTCAAGGACAAGGCAAGAACCCTGAGCAGAAGGCAACAAGGGCACCTCAGACTCCCCAGTCTCTAGTACCCAAGGGGACAGGAATTCTACCCTAGCAAGGCCACAGTCCCACAATTCTCTTGCACAATGTCCCATTAGAGAGTTCTCTGACCAGCATCCAAATGATCCCACTGCCCCCTGGTAAAATACACAGCCACTTCCTTGAAGGAGACTGGCCACAGTATGTAGATATGTAATACGGAGCCTGGCAGTTTTTACATTAATTTTATTCCCTTCCTAGTCCTAGAAGCAAAGCAAGAATTTTTAAAGGGCAACAATGAGATGGTGATATCAGCTCGATAATGTCAGTGAGCTCTGGCAACTTGGGAAGTGTCAAATTTGTCATAGTCCTATCAGTTGTGAATCCAAAACTAAGGACCATCGGACAAGCAAAAAAGTAATGATTGGGGTGACTCCAAACCTGTGCTGTCTGAGCCCATCGCCAGTTAACACAGAGACATTCCATAAATTGTGAAAAAAAAATCAGATTAGATTTTGTAAAATCGTCTTTCTACAAGACAAATTCCTTACCAGCCCCTTATCTCACTGTCTTCCTTCAAAGCCAGCTTCCTTTTTCCTCTTTCTCATAAAACATTTCCTCGGCTCCTTCTCACAGCTAACTTCCTAAGTATGTTGTTCTTGCACTTGCAAATTATTAGTTTTTGTGGATCACAAATCCTCCATTTTCTAGGTAAAACACAGAGGGCTTGATTCTCATTTACACGGTCTCCTTTTCACACCACTCAAGGGGGTAAATGTGTAAAACTAAGTCCCACACCCTGTAAGGCCCTATACACTGCTAGAGTGATGTAAAGGGGCTTTAATGTAAATAATAATCAGGCTGTGTGCCTAACTACAATAGGCCCTGGTAGTAGTATTTATATTACAGTACTGCCTACAGGCCTCAGTCAAGAATCAGGGTTGCACTGTTCTGGGCTTGGTATACACATGTAATCCAAAGACAGTCCCTGCCCCAAAGTGTTTACAATCAAGAATCACAGTCCTACAGTTGGATCTACATGGGTGGACCTTTATATCTTCATGGAGTGCCATTAAATTCAGTAAATAAGATGAGGAATACTTGTGGCACCTTAGGGACTAATCAGTTTATTTCGGCAAGAGCTTTCATGGGCTATAGCCCACTTCATCGGATGCATAGAATGGAACAGAAGTAAGATGTATTTATATACACAGAAATTTTTTTTAAAAGTTGTACATTAGCATACCGATTCTAAGAGGCTGTTTAATTTGGATGGGCCATTATCAGCAGGAGAAAAAAAATCTTTTGTAGTGGATCTCTGACTGACAGTGATAAGAACTTTTGAAGGGAAATTAACTAGAGAAATGCAATCAATTAGTGTAATGACAAAGCCATTCACAACCCTGTTTAACCCTTGTTTGATACTGTCCAATTTGAAAATTAATTCCAGTTCCTCGGCTTCTCATTGGAGTCTGTTTTGGAAGCTTTTCTGTTTTAAAATTGACACCTTCAAGTCTTTAATGGAATGGCCATGGAGGTTGAAGTGTTCTCCTACCGGTTTTTGAATGTTATGATTCCTGATGCAGATTTGTGTCCTTTTGCGTAGAGTCTGTCCGGTTTGGCCAATGTACATAGCAGAGAGACATTGCTAAATTCAGTGAGGAGCAACACGGGCACAAGACAAAGTTCCACTGGCTGGATCAGGTCCCAGGTTAATGACAATTGGGATGTGTGGATGAAACAAAGAAATGAGTAGAGTGGTTTAGGGCAATGGTTCTCAACCAGGGATGAGCAGATTTCAGGGGGTCCACAAAGCATGGCCAGCATTAGATTCGGTAGGGCCCAGGGCAGAAAGTTGAAGACTGGATTGCAGACTAGGGTACTGAGCCCCACCACCGGGGGGATAAAGCCAAAGTCTGAGCAACTTGGTTTCACAACACCCCCTGTGGTGTAGGGCCCCAAGCAATTGCATTGCTTCCTATCCCCTAACTCTGGCCCTGGCTTTTCTATGCAGAAAAACAATTGTCGTGGCACAGGTGGGCTGTGGAGTTTAAATACAATGGTGGGGAGACCTCAGAAAGAAAAAAGTTGAGAACCCCGGGTTTAGGCAAAAGGAGGACAAGGTAGCAACATGAGCCTGTTTTCACATAGACCTGCAGTGCATCCTTCAGATCCGAGTACAAAGTTCTCCAGTCTTCAAGGCCATTAGGAACCTGCATTTTTTCTTTAAGTGAAATAATAAGGCAAGTGCCTTTACATATAAATATTTGTCAACTAGACTTTTGAAGTCAACTGTGGCTTTGTGAATTAAATATTCCTTTCAACAATACCTTTGGAGAAGACAGGAACCACCAGCAAGCATTAGCGTGGTTGTCAGACCTCAAGTTGGAAACTTTAAAATGTCTCCTGAATATAATGGCCTGCATTTTGCTAATTTCCCTTTAATTAGCTCTGCTGAGATGCCTTTTTTTCTGGGCCTTGACATCTTACAATCATATTTAAATGAGGTTTTGGCAGTGTGAAAAATCTTCACTGGTGACACACAAATAGATTCAGACAAAGAGATACCCGCTGTGAATGTAATGCTTTTCTTGCTGCACTCCAGAAACCCAGCTAAGATTCCCATCACTTTAGTCTCAGAGCACCTCGCAAGTTTTAATGTGTTTATCCAAACAACCCCCCTCTGAGGTAGGGCAGTGCTATTGTGCAGTTAGGGAAGAGAGGCACGGAAAGATTAAATGCCTTTCCCAAAGTCACACAGGAAGCCTGTGGCGCAGTAGATACATGAATTTCAGTTCTCCAAGGGGCAGGCTAGCACCCCAACTTCCAGCCCAGCCTTCCTCACCCAATTGGTTCAACATCTGGCTCAGAGTTAAATTAGGCTGAGCTTTTTCAAAGCCAGCTAGGGGATTTGGTTGCCCTATTCTTACTATTAGTAATAGGGTCATAATGCCTAGGAGCCTTAGCCATGGCCCAGGACCCTATAGGAGTCAGACACCCATATCTCCTAGGAATGTCTTGAACATCTGAGCCTTACCACTCGAGAGAGATCTTGAAGTCATTGTGGATAGTTCTTTGCAAATATCCACTCAGGGTGCAGCGGCAGTCAAAAAAGCAAATAGAATGTTGGGAATCATCAAGAAAGGGATAGATAATAAGACAAAAAATATCATATTGCCTTTATATAAAAATTTGATTGCTGGTTCTCCCATCTGGTGATATCCACATCAGCTTGTGTATTGTCTTGTGTTGAAAGACTGTTCCACCTATCACCAATCCATTCTCGAGGCATAAATCTACAAACCATTGGCCATTATCATTCCTTTCTCCAACTCCCTCTCGTCCCATGCATGCTTCATACCCTTCCGCTGGGAACGTGGCGAAGAACTATCAAAGGTGAAATGAAAAATATGGGAAAGACCTGGGATGAAATCTACTGGCTAGCCCAAGATCGAGTTGAGTGGAGAAGAATGGTTGACGCCTTATGCTCCACGAGGAGCGAAGAGGATTAAATAACTAACTTTATATAAATCCATGGTACACCCACATCTTGAATTCTGCAGATGTGGTCACCCCATCTCAAAAAAGAAATTTTGGAATCTGAAAAGGTTCAGAAAAGGGCAACAAAAATGATTAGGGATATGGAACATCTTCTGTATGAGGAGATATTAATAAGACTTCAGCTTGCAAAATAGGTGATGAGGGGTGTGGGGGGAGTGCTATGTGATACAGGTCTAGAAAATCATGACTGGTGTGAAGAAAATAAATAAAATGAGGAGTCTGGTGGCACCTTAAAGACGAACAGATATATTTGGGTATAAGCTTTTGTGGGTAAAACCCCACTTCTTCAGATGCATGGAGTGAAAATTACAGATGCAGGCATTATATACTGACACATGAAGAGAAGGGAGTTACCTTACAAGTGGAGAACCAGTATTGACAGGGCCAATTCAATCAGGGTGGATGTAGTCCACTCACTACAAAATCAATTTCCCCGCTCATGGTATTGACACCTCCTCATCAATTATTGATAGACTTGGCCCTGTCAGCACTGGTTCTCCACTTGTAAGGTAACTCCCTTCTCTTCGTGTGTCAGCACAACAATGCCTGCATTTGTAATTTTCACTCCATGCATCTGAAGTGGGTTTTTTAACAGAGACACACGGCATTATGACAGTGAGATATTTAACCATAATAGACTGAAACACCCCATCTAGTGCTCTGCATTGGCCAGCAGCTGGTATAACAATCATCCCCTGCCCCCCCAGCACACAGTGACACCTTCACCTCTTGTGGTCCACAGATTTTCCCATCACCTCAGGCATTGGCAGGTGTGTCTACACCCCACCACTCCATCCTGCACTCCTGTCATCTCACTCCAAGCTCGGCTTAACTTTGAGTCCACTCAGCTCCCATTGTTTAGTCAGCATGGACCCAATCCTGAATGGGGTTGAGGTATCTCAGCCCCCCACCCCCCACCCCATATCAGTCTCCACACAGGATCAGGTCCTAGGTCCCATTACTCAATGTAAACTGCTCCTCCTTCATTTCAAAAAGGTCTTCTGATCTCTTCCCATTCTTGCTCTGGTTACCCCCCACCCTGCCCCAGCATGCAGGCAGTTAGGTAAGCACACAACAGATAAAGTTAAAGCTAATTGCAAGGCATATAAAACACAAGAGATGTTCTGGGAATCTCTTCTCTCCATTCCCTTGGGCACTGCTATGTGGGCTGCATAGCTAAGCACCTCAGATAAATTGCTAGACTGGGAATACATGGAGGAGACAATAATGGATTACTAGCTACAACCCCAACAATAAATAAGTAAAAACAGGTTTCTGCTTTTGTTCATTATTCTTATAATCTTAGGTTAACAAAAACTCAGGTCTCTGATGGGGATAAAATATTCACCCTGCCGCCCCCACCTGCCTCCCAATTACAGCTTTGGATTAGTGTAGTGAGCTGCCTTGAGTGGTTTGGCCAGAACCCAAGCCCAGAAATCACTCATCCTTGACAGACGCTGCAGTGAGTTAGAGCTGCAGCAAGTGGGAAATCTCAGTGATGGGCTGGCCACATGCCCAGAGAGAGGAGGCAGTTCCTGCTTTGTCTAGGCCCCATTCCTAATCGGAGTCAAGAGCTCTGCCCGCTCCTTCCCTCGCCTCTGTGGTGTGCTCCTGAAGAATAAAAGTCTGGCAAGCCTAGAGGAAGAGAACGAAAGTGGACCTGTGGTGCTAGAGGAATCCTCGGCTCTTGCATCAGCAGCATCTTAGGAGTTCAGAAGGTCACTGAAAGATTTACAGAGGACACTGGCTGTTCTCATCAGCCAAACAGTTTCTTCTGAACTCAAAGGGTCCTTTTCTGAGAGATACTGAGTCACCAGTGACACGGCTGGGACCTCAGCACCTCTGAGGCTTTGGCTTTACATAATTAGCCAATGGTATGTTTTTCCTTACATATAATTTCCCCTTTGAAAATCTTTTTAACATTCATGTTGTCTTGATTTTCCCTTAATTGAAAGTGAAAAGGAAAAGTCTCCTGGAGAGACCACAGTGCCTCTCCCTCAGTAACAGTTCATGTGAATGCAGAAGGGCAGCTATTCCCTGAGACAGCCAACTTCTAGAACTTTAAAGGTGCAGTACACAGAAAACACAATCACAACAGCTACGTAGCCGAACGCATCTCACTTTAAACGTTGCTTTTAATAGGCCACTGACCCAACTTGAGCTTATTAATGACATTCATTTTTTTAGGCTTCCTTGGAAGAGTTTTGGAGGAGTAATTTCAACAGGGAGGATGTGAAGAGTGGATTATGTCACCAAAAGTGTTTGTTGCTGGATTCCTTCTCTTGCTACAATTAATGTGACATTTGTACAGCAGCTCTTGTCACAGAGGGTGCCCTCCAGATTCAATAAACCAGATGATGTCATTCCCAGTGTGCAGTTTCAAAGATGGAGGAAGTGATCCCTGGGTATAGTTCGGACATTCACGTTTTAGGATTCTAAAGAGCTTTGGGCTGAAATGTGCTATAGTGATAGAAGAGACAATTGCTAATACAGGGTCTGTTTTTACTGAGTAGCTGTCACAGGGTCTGCGCAAGTCTCTAAGCTTTTCACCTGCGCCCTGTGTTCTGGCTGGCACAATAAAGGTCTCCACACCGCTGCTCAGTGTTTCACCCAAGTGTCCTTTATTTACAGTGCTCCTTTCCTGTTACAGTGCAACAAAAAGTGCTCTCCCCAATCCCCCGAAAGTTACCCCACTGTCCTGGTTCTGGGGTCTCCAGGCCCGAGGCACCTTGCCTGCAGCGAGGAGACCGTAGAGAAGCCTCCTATTCCCTGCCAGGCCTTCCCCTGACTGAGTATGAGTCAGGGCTTTTCTAGCCCTCTCAGCTCAACCTCAGCTGTGGGCCATTTAGCCTACTCTGTCGCTGTAAGCTAGCCCTCATTAGGGCTCCCTGCCGGCTACTGCCAGCCCCTGGCCCTGGCCCTGGCCCTCCTGCCAGAAAGCAGGGTTTAGCCTGCAGAGGCAGAGCATTCGAGGGGTTTTACTCCTTCCCTGCCACAGTAGCCCTGACAAAAAACCCAACCTCATGGACGAAGGAAGCCAATGATGTTGATGGCAAGGTAATGAGATCTGATACCGTTGCTTTCTTTCTCCCCTGTAAGCCTGTCCCTTCTTGCTGTTTGCCAACAGTGAGTCTAGATTGATATATTAGCGATGAAGACAGGAATGCTCTTTAGTCTGCTCACATCCCAGACAGATGGAAATGTAGTTATTTATTCATATTTATAGACACACAGTGCTTTCACATTCAGATATTTAAAATAATTCCATATGCTTTAAGGGCTATGGTGTTAAATACCACTAGTCAAAGCGACCAGTGATACCAGTGCAAAGAGTTGAATGTGAGGGATCAGATTAATCATGGGTATAACTCCACTGACTTCTATGGGAGCTGCAGATGCCCAGCATCTCTAAGATTCAGGCCATTCTCACTCAGCCTAAATAGGTATTCAGGTACTGTTGCCTTCATTTATATGGAATATATGGGCCCAAAGTGTGAACGTAACCCAGTCGCTGTCCAACATTAAACAGAGTTAAACAAGGTGTGGGGTTTGTTATACAGGGACCTCAATAACTTTGTTAAGATCATATCTGGAAGCCTTTATGTTTAGATTAATTTGGTCTTTGTCTCCCTGTCTTACCTTTTCCCCATCAATATTTGCTGTTATAGGTGTCTGTGACATTTTATGAACTTTTACATACTTTTTACAGTAGAGCTTACCATTAGGGTAAATTTGTAGGCCCAACTATTACAACAGACACACATTTGAGAATGATGATAGTATTTAAAAAAAATAATCTTTGAGAATATTCCCATCAGAAGTGTCCTTACCACCACTGGGAAAAGGTCTTACTATTTAGACAGACTGACGGGCAACTGTGAATCTTTGCAGATCATTTGCAAACAGAAAAGCAGACTCCTTCCATTTACAGAGCTTAGGTCAACACCCGTCTACTCAACTCTGTGAACCACACATCCAATGATGGTGTTTATCTTTCCAACACCCCTCTGAGGTAGGGAAGTACTATCCCCATTTTACAGATGGATAACTGAGGCATAGGGTAGATAAAGTGATTTACCCAAGATTGTCACACTGTGTATGTGAGTGAGCCAAGAATTAAACCCAGGCCCAGCCCAGTATGCTACCTACTAGACCCTCCTTCTTCCCATCATCTAATACATTCAGAAACAATACTGCACAGAAACTAGGTGAGGTAGCTAACCACCTGCAGAGCCCAAATAGCTAATACTCACAAAGACCAATTCACGATCAACCCACAGAGTAAAATATGTCCATTTGCCAAATCATCATGAATAATGAAGACATTCATGGCAACCAGAATGACCAGTTTGTAGATAATTTTCCAGCAGAAGAATGGCTTGAATTAATCAGACAAGTGATTCACAATGAATTTCAAGCAGCCCTAACAGATGAGCCCTTCTCTGAAATATTCTACATGTCAATTCAGATCAATGGACAGAAGAGTTCAAAGGCAGGAAGAAGCCAAGAATCTATTGAGCAAAACAAAACACTAACGTAAGATCCTGTTTCTTCTTCAATCCATTAATTTACAGACACAAAACAAAATAAAACTCCTGCATGGAAATGGACACATCTCTATAGCAACTGATAATGGAACTTTTCCCAGTAAATACCTCTATGGTGAGATCCAGTAGGGCCAGCCAATGTTCCTGTTTAAAGCTGAGCAAGAAATGGTTTTCCCATCACAAATATTTTTGAGACCTTGAAAAGGGTTCCCAATCTGCATCATGACAAAACTGAGATGTTTGAAATTTTTCATGAAAAAAATGAGAGAACCACTCCACTCCAGAATAGGCAATAGTCTAGTGAGTAGGAATCTTACCTAGGAAGTGGAGGACTGGGTTGAAGTCCCTACTCCAAGGTAGGCATAGGAGGATTTGAACCTGGGTGTCCCACATCCCAAAGGAATACGCTAACAAATTAGCCTCCCCCCCAACACGCACTTTCTCCTTTTCTTAATCTTCTCTATTCCCATTCTTCTTTGCTTCGGCAAACACACACCACCACTCAGATCGCTAATTTCTCCTCTTGCTAGACAGTTAAAAGTTTCACTGTGATGTCAAGATCTGGTATTTTAATAGCATTACTAATGCATCTCTTTCTATCCCTAACAAGCCAGGCTGAGAACAGACCTATCTCAGGAAAAGCCCAGTTGAATGTGCGCTGACTAACTTTTTGGTCATATGCCCTTAGGGAAAATATTCCTGAGCCTTGTGGACTATTATCCTCTGGAAAGCCAGGTGCATCTAGCAGACACCTTTCTCTGTCCTTGAGAGTATGTCTACACTCCAAGCCTGGGGGAGGAAGGGGGATTCCCAAGCCAAGAAGACATACCTGCTCTAGGGGTCTGCGCCAGTAAGTGTGCTATAAATGGAGTGTGCTTCAGCAGCTCAAGCGGTAGGAGAGGCTAACCACCCCCAAGTACGTGCCTAGTATCTTGGACAGGTAGGTGCTTGAGCTAGTGTGTGCTAGTCACCATAGACAGAGCTGGCACAGATATTTTTCCTTGGGCTGGAAAGCACACCCTAGCTCAAAATGTAGATATACCTGACGTCACACAGTGATTCAAGGTAGACAGTGATTCAAGGTATGTCACCTACAGCAGTCTTTACAGTGATGTGGAGCATCCATAGCAGACTGAATTCACTGGCAGTAGTGAGTCACAGCTCCTGAAAACAACCGGGCATGCATTTTTGTGCCTCAATTTCCCCAACTGTAAAGTAAGGCTAGTATACATTGAGGGCACAAGGATGTCACGAGACAATCACTGCTCATAGCGGGGCTTGAAGAGCCTTAGATGACAGGGGCTTTAGAAATGCTAATGATTTAGATATGAATGTAGAGATTGGGGTGGTGGAAGGCCCCTCAGAAAATCCTGTGACTGAATGCTAAATAAATAATGGGCTGTAACAGAGGCTTCTATCTGAGAGGCCAAATGAAATATGAAAAGGCTCCAAATTGGGCTGGTAAGCGTATCAGGGAGGAAATGAACAGAGCATATTTCTGGCTGTCTCCAGGAGATGTAGAAGGTGCCAGTACCATATCTGCTCCCAGCACAAGGAGCTGTGGAGCTGCACAGAATGACAATAGCTCTCATCAGAGGACACAAAGTGCCTGAGAACTGATTAAAAAAAAAGCAGCCAAGCTTTTCATTTTTGCAAGTGCATCCCCTCGTTATATTTTCCTTTTAAAAATATCATCTTTTGACCGAATTTACTGCCAGCGACAGGCTGTTAGCTTGACAGCCCTGGAGACTGAAGACTTCTCTAGTTATCTGTAGTGCAGACAAGGGCAATGCAAGCTTCCCTCAAGCAATACTCTGGCAACGTGCTTCCTCTACAGAGGAGAGAAGGTCAGTCTGTGCACAGTCCATCTTTGGACCCCCCTGCAAGGGCATCCATGAATGCAACATGGTCTCAATGGTAGTTTTTGTGACTTGTGGACATCTCTCCTCTAGAAGAGGACAGAGAGCAATCAATTCATTTCACATAAGACAGCAAGCAGCTGCTAATGAGTTACGTTGCCTTTTGCAACAGTGACCTAGTGGTGTGGTATGTGCTGAAGAATTACAAACCTCCACTTACACTGCAGTACAAGTATTATTATTTGTATTAAAGTAGTGCTTAGAGATCCTAATCTAGGTTACTCGTTGCACTGAGCCCTGTGGAAACACAGAGTAAGAGACAGTCCCTGGACCAAAGAGTGAACAAACGAAATACGCAAATAACAGGGGAAAAGAATTAATATCATCCAGACGTTTACAGATGGGGAATGGAGACATAAAGAGACTTGCCCAAGGTCACATATGAAGCCTATGACAGAACCAGAAACTGTACCCTAATCTTCTGAGTCGCTGTCCAGCACTTTATCAACAAGACCTTTTCTTCCTTAATGCTACACAAACAGATGGATATGTTGTGTAAAATGACATTGAGAGCCTCATTGTAAGAAAAGGCTGCCTCAATAACATGTCCAAATCCCCCCTCCACCGTGGGACTCTCAAATTGGCCTTTACACGTTGCAACACTTCTGATATCACAACCTTTAAAATATTTGGTGTATTTCTGAGTGTCCCCACAGATCCTGGAGTCATGTGGTTACATGCGACTAAAGCTGGTCAGGCGTCTTCTGTTGGAATGATTTTTCAATGGCAAATTTCAATTATGCCAAAAATCAATTTTCTGTCAGGAACGTTGTAATGAAATATTTTGTTTTGGGTCAGTTCTACGTGAATTGGAATATTTCAGTATGCTGAACTGACCCAAAATGTTTGGTTTTGCGTCATTTCAACACTAAAATTCATTTCCTTATTTTGGCATATTGCCTCATGGGACCCCATTTGGGACTCCATTCCCATAATGCAATGCAGACATTCCTCTGAATAGGCTGTGTGGTGCAGCAGGTGTATTATGCCTGGGGACATGACTCCATGTTCATTTTAGGAGATCATATAATCCAGCCAGGGAACTTGGCTCATAAAGGAGAATGGAGGCATAAGTCTTCTGACCTCCAGGTCCTATGAAGCGATGGTCCACAATGGGGAGATACAGTCTAATGCTGAGCTGACTTGAAACAAAACATTTTGATCCATGAATGTCAGAATGTTTTGTTTCAATGAACTGTGTCAAAATAAAACACTACAGCACTTCCAAATCAAAGTGGTTTGTAATATTCCATTCTGAAAAAGTTTTGATATTTCACCTTTTCATCCTGAATGGGGACAAAAACAAATCTCAGAATTTACCCCTCTCTTGGTATTTTTAGTGCATTTTCATTTTGGGTAATGGCAGGATAACCTGAGGCTTCCAGTCCTTCCGGACTGAATGTACATCAGGACTACTACTAAACCAGCCTCCCTTGTAATCATTTGTGGATTCTGTTACTGAATGAAACCAGAACTTTCAGTGCTGTGTGGAAATGGAGGGGCAGGGGAAGGCCGCTGTTATGAATGACATTTAATGGCTTCCCCTTCCTATCTCAGCAGAGTCCAACTGTTGTGGACTGACAGTGGGTAGGTGAGGAGGACCCAGGAACACAGACTGGAGATTGTTTACTCCTGCCACAACAGTATAACATGAACAGAGTAGTCCTGTCTACAATTCTAACTAGATCAGCATTGCTTTGGGGATGAGTCAGCTATTGTTATTCATAGCACTCCCCTTATCCCTTAAAATAAATATCAGCAACGTCTTTTAAATGACAAAAGTACTCTTTAAATGCCCATATTCCACAGCATTATATAAAGGTCATCAAGACATGTAAATCACTTGTGAGCAATATGTTTTTTAAATGCCAAACCATGGGCCAGATGCTCAGTTGTGGCCCAGTAGTGCTCAGTGTAGCTAAGGCAGAATAGAAGAGAGGGGTTCATAAAAGTGGCCCCCCAACCCTGCATCCATTCTGCACTGAATTGGTTCCCCAGCACAGGTTAGAGCAGCCTGGTGGTGTCTTTAACTTGTGCCAACCGTGAATGGCCCCAAAGGGGCTGTTGTTGCAGCCAGGGATCAGTGGGGTACAGGGAGATGTAGAATGACTCACCAGGCAGCACACTCCCTCGAGGCTCAGCATAGCATAGCAGGCTCTCCGCATCTGGCATCCCCTGCCAACAGTCACTCTGGCCCTGTGGTGATCTGCTCTTATGTCTCAGCTCTCTGGCCAGGTCACTTATATCCACTCCCCCTTCTGGGAGGGCGGACAGACCAACCAACAAAAGTCCTATAGCGTCCTGCCAAGTCCAGACTCACTAGTGCTTCCACCTCTGGTCTCTGGGGTCTTTGTACCCCCTTTCTCAGTGTGCCTGTGGGGGGAACCCAGGCCTTCTTCCTCCTCTTGTGGTTCCAGTTACAATTTTTCTAGTGCTCTGCCCTCTCAATACCATCTTCGTATAATGTGTCATTTAAGGTCACATTCTTCTGATATGCCTTCTTTCTCCCCGGCACAATATACCCTCATCTAGACCTATGGCCTCCTGGGCCACAAATATATGTCTCCCACCCAGTCCCCATGGACCTTGGCTGTTTCCTTGCACAGGATCTCCTATAGGCCCTGTTGCTGCTCCTCTATCCATGGCAGTAACTTCTACAAATCTAACTGTAGTTCTCACTGGTTTTGTTGGTTCTTGAGGAGCTGCTGGAGGACTCCTTGGATCTGCTTTGCCAGTCCAATCGCCTCAGTAAGCTAGCACTGGATATCTGGTGACCATGACTCACCCGCCATGTAGCAGCTTGGTAGGGCAAATCTTTCTTCGCCAAAGAAGGCTTCCAAACGCTTCAGCTCTGTCTTCCCCCCCCCCCCTTCAAAGCTCCATCTGGGCTCACTCTTCCCTTATTTCAAGAGCAATCATCATGTCTTTATACTCCACCACATATAAGCAGGCAACGTTCCTCATGAGTGTGGGGAATTGTTAGCCACATCTAACACAGTCTTTAGCTCCTCCCTCCAGCCACCATTTATTGTCCAAAAAGACAACAAATTCACAAAAGAAAAGCAAAACATCCAACTAGGACTTTCTCTCCAGCAACATCTCCCAGGGCTTCCCACCTGGAATCTCCCCACACCAGCAATTATTACAGCAGTCCCTTCATACAGCATATCTCTACACTCCTTCCCCTTTCCCACAGCTCTTTGTAGGGAACACCTGTCCCCTTCTCAGCCGCATCTGAGTAATGAACTGGCTTGCCTTAGGCCTCTAGCCCTTAAAGGGCAGGCCACTCTGGCAGTCTACACGGTGATTAAAACCCTGCAGCACCGAGTCTTTGTGCCCAGGTTAACTGACATGAGCTTGCAGGGCTGGGGCTTTGGGGCTAAAAATAGCAGTATAGCTATTCAGGTTTGGGCTGAAGTCCAGGCTCTGAAGTCCTCCCCCCTATTACCAGATTTGCCCATTACTTTGGAGTATGCTCATTTATTAGGGTTACTCTTCTGGGGTGATGGAGTCTGTAATTCTATCAATGTACTGCTTGTGTCACATGTGTTCTCATACAGAGCTCTACTTCTCCCCTCCCAATGGAGCTATCCTGCAGGACCTAGGTTCCCCAGGGCTGAGTTTTTCCAGCCCCAGAATCAGAGATACACACACACACACACAAGGTGCGTCTGAGAGGACTGGATTAATCAGCACTCCCAAGATGACCCCTTATATGTCCCTGGGCTCAGCAGGTTGGGTTGAACAGCACGTCCAAGCTGTCACCCTCCTATGCCTTGGGCACCGCACCGGAATAGAGCACGCCTTAGCAGGCTGGGTTGAGCAGCACTTCCAAGCTGCTCCCTCAGATGTCCCCGGTTCAGCACATCCCTATCCCCACTTTCACGTTACAATTGTTCTGGGAGTAACCCACTTGATGAGCAAACCCCACAGGAGTTTTGGGCGCTGCAGGGATCTTTAGCTTAGGTACGAGGAGCGTTGCTGCAGAGCGAATGGGGATGCCAAAGAAACACTCATGAGGGGGAGAGAGAGAGAGAGAAGCAACCAGCTTAACCATGAAAGTTAACCTGAATGTCTACACTGTAATTAAATAGCCCTTTAACCCAAGCCAGAGTCAGCTGACACGGGCCAGCAGCAGGTTTGTAATCACAGTGTAGACATACTCAGTCTTGCCGCTGTCTGACTGCTCAATGTACACTTCCTCTATTTTTACATCTTGAACGTCAGATGACACACTTCCTGGATGTGGAAAACTGTAAACAGTCTCTTTGTGAGACGACTAGGGTCTCACAACATCCTGTGATTCTGGTGGAAGAAGGATGGTCAGTAGGTTAGGGCACTAGCCTAGGCCACAATAGCCATGGGTTCAGTTCTTTTTCCATGACAGTCTTGCTGAACAGGCTTCATGTCACTTCATCTCTCTGTGCCTCAGTTCCCCCATCTATCAAACAGATAATTGTGCATTAAAGATTGTGAGGCACTTTGAACTCTAATGATGAAATAGCAGTTACTGTATGTGGCCCCCCCTTTAAATCAGTGGGTGAGTGTCTATTTTCATTTAGGCCAGTTAAAATCTGGATTTTAGTGGGTAGAATTAAGAGCACACATTGGCCATGTGTCTTAGATTTCCTTTGTCTTCATGATTATCAGGAAGGGGCATGTTTTCTTTTATGTGAAACAGAAGCCCCTGAGAAAACAGCATCTTGAGGGAGAACAAGAGTATTAATAGTTTCTTTGTATCCACCGTTCTCTGCTAAAGTCATATTACCCCACTGGTGAAGGGAGATGGTCAATTATTTTAAGGGAGAACTTCTACCTGGGTTTCATGGGTTTCATTTGTTGTAGGATGATATCTGCATTTCTTTTCCACTCTTGTAGCTGCAAGCCAGTACTAGATCTCCAACTTCTAGATACTTTGTTTTGTTCCCTGGAGGAATATTTTTTTTAGACAGCATACTTTATCCAAATCAGTTCTTGTAGCTTCCCGTCTTCCACATAAATGTCTCCTTATTAGTCGTTCAACCCACGTACATTTTGTAGAACTACACTATGTGGTCTTGTTTGATAGCAAGAAAGAAGCTATTTTCTGATTTAAAGATAGTTTATCTCCCTTGACAGTTTTCATGGCAGTTTTAAAAGTTCTAAGAAAACATTTGACTTCCCCATTAGAATTCAGATGGCAGGGGGCAGATAAAACATGTTAAATTTTATTACCTACAGAAAGTTATTGAATTCTGGTGATGTAACTCCAGGTACATTATCAGATATTAATTCCTCAGGTAACCAAAAAATGAAGACTAAATGGCACTGTCTGTATTACGGAAGGACACATGGCTAACTTATGGGCTCCTACCAAGATCAGAAAGTTGTCACCTAACACGCCAGCAAGCTCAAGCTGGATTTGGTCCTGGGTCCACGGTGACCATCCCCAGGGATCCAAAACAAGCCTTTGATTGTACAAACTGATGAGGTGTACTGTTAAGACTGGGTTTCTCCATAGCCTTCCCTAGTCAACTCTCCTAGGCATCTTTGAGTAGCCCTTGCTGGCATCTCATTATTCAGTATCTTGCTACCAAGCATGCGCTCTAGCTGTAGCTCTAATAGGAACCATACCTGGATGGTTTTCATGGATTCCTTTGAAACTCTAGTGTAGTTACTCTTCTAGGGACATGGCCAGATTGTCAGCTGCTGTAAACCCACCTCGCTCCATTGAGATCAGTGTCATCATGCCAGTTTGCACCCGCTGAGAAGCTTTAATTTTATTGCAAACCCAATACATTTCTGGATGTTCTTTTGATTTCCCAATCTTTTACTGTATCAACTGACAATTAATTGCTCAGTTCTGAATCACTTCCCTCAGCAGCGATTTCCCCTCACTGTCACTTGCTGTCTCTGTTTGCTTTTATCCATATCTTTCCCGTATTTAATTTCTTCTTCTTAGCTTGTGTTCATGTCCCCCCCCCCCCCCCAGGCTGCTTTCCTTCCCACACGTCCAGATAATATGACCAGGCACTTGGCATATGTGACATTTTGCATTTCTATAATAGCATACATCAACTGAGTAGTTGTGTTTACCGCAGTGAAAACATAGTTGCTTTGAGTTTATCTTGTGAATTGGGGCACTGCACATTTTTAACTCATTTGCTTGTTTCTCAACAATCTTATGCTTGACAGCTGTGTTCACAGCCTTGCATGGTGTAAGGTCTGCTTTCGTTAGTAGCTCCCTTTGTGCTGCAGATGAATGTATCCCACACACAAATCTGTCCCATAAAGCTGCCTCTAAAAATTGTCAAAAACTGGCAACTCTCTGCCATCTTTCTTAGGTCTGCTAAAAATAGTATCAAAGGTTCACTTGGGTTTTTTGTTGCTTCTGATGAAATTTAAGCAGTTCAGACCAGATCCTCAGCTAATATAAGTCAGCATAGCACAGCTGACTTGCATAGGGCGACATAGATTTGCCCCAGCTGAGAATTTGGCACATAAGCTATTATCAGTCGCTCTTGCATCAGGTGCATTTTAACCAATGTACATCTTCTTTCTTAACATTTTGATGATGGAACATGTGGTGTCACTAACAATGGGCCTGATTCTCCACTGCCTTGCATAATCATTTACACCGGGGAATTCTGATTTGGCAGCATTTTACACTCACTTTGCACAGGTGTAATTGGCTACCACAAGCTGCAAAGCATGGGAGAATCAATCCCCATGGGCCAGACACTGATTCTCAGCTCTGCTCCCTTTGTATCTTTCAGGTGGCATAAAAGGAGAGGAAAACAGCTACAAGGACACAGCCGACAATTCACCAAGCATGAGAAAGTCCCCAGCAGTCACACACACACACCCCAACTGTGATATAAAGGGTCTGTCCAGACAGAGAAGGGTCTGGTTAGAGTGCAGTGTGCTTCTTTGATCCCTAATTAGCAGTTGGTCCCTAGGTGCCATAGCCAGTCAACCAGCCAATGAAACAAAATATCTTTTTGGCTACTCCGGGGCCAGGCCCAGAGCCAGCTTAAGTGAGGGACCCAGGATCGGCGAGCCATAATTAACTTTCTTGTGGTCCCCTCTTAGCTGTGGCTGTGACCCTATATGCTTTCCCTTCATATACAGACAAAAGACTGCATGCAGACTTGATTCACCACTGTATTATTCTAGTTTTATGCCAGTATAACTCAAATCTGTTTCTTTTCTTACCATCTTCTATTGTAGTAGTTACAAAAGTGTTCCAGTAGTCCTTCCCCATAGTCACCCCAATCTAATCTTTCTCTATCATCTCTTTCCCCATATGTTATTTCCCCCTATGAAAAGTACCAATCAAAATACTTGGCTGCTCTTTGCTTTCTCAGCTGCCTAGTAGCTACTCAGCCAAGCTGTTTCCTTGGGTTATTTCTTTCTCGGGACACAGAAATCAGTCACTTATTGACGCTTTTAACTCATCCAAGCTGTTCAAAGCTTTTTCTTTTCTTTTGTTGTGTTTTTTCTAGTTAGCGAGCTGAATTTTCAGCCACAAGAACAGCAGTTACAACAACGCCGTATCTTTCTCTCCTTCTTTAAGTTTGCCATAACAACGTGACCCCTTTTGTTCACTTTCACATCTTTTTGCCAGTCTGTTGTTATCCCTCTACTTTGACCAAAGGGCACGGAGACTGCTACCTGCTTCAGTCTGTATGGCCACTGGATGTTTTCCTAGTACAGATGGGGGTGTCAGCAGTATGGCACTTCTGGCGGACCAAGCTATTGCATCACAGAAGATTGAATAATTGATATCAACAAGGCTTGAAAGGTCCTGGAAACTGAACTCCAATCTTACCCCTAGAGGTGGTCCCTCCAAGGCCAGCACTGAAACATATTGGTTGTCAATGATGTTGTTTTTATTATTTATATTCCCATAGCACCGAGGAGCTATGGACCAGGCCTCTATTGTGCTTGGCGCTGTACAGAACAAAAAGACAGACCCTGCCCAAAAGAGCTTACAGTCTAAAACAAGAGACAACAGATGGGTACAGACCGACCAACAAGAGAGCACAAGGAAATAGTTAGCATTGCTCATCAGGATAGGCACTAGGATCAACCTACCCGTTGTTCCGCCAGTCAGGTTTTCGTAGGCAACCTGGAAAAGCGGGTTATAAAAAAGGACTTGAATGAAGTAGCTTTGCAGATGTTTACAGGGAGATCCTTCCAAGCATGTGGGCAACATGAGAGAAAGCACAAAGGTGTCCTATTCCTGGCTCTGGCCTGCTGGGTGACCTTGAGCAAGTCATGTCCACATTCAGGGCTTTGGTTTCCCCATCTGTAAAATGGGGATAATGATATTGGCCTAGTTTGTGAAGCACTGTGAGATTTTCTGATGAAAAGTGCTATATAAGAGCTGGGTATTAGTGTGAGTATTATTTTAATTTTAGCATTATTGGCCGACTGGATTAGTGGATGCTGTCACTGGCCACACTTTAGCTGTTCTGTGGATTGAAACTTCTTCCTGCAGGTCCTTTTCTGGCACCATTCACTAGCAGCAAACTCACTTATTTGAACATAATACAGTACATTTTGCTTTGATCTAGGAAGCCAGTGAAAATCTTGCAGGTGGTTTGGTGTTTGATGTCGTCTCTCATGCTGCTTTACATGGATGGCATTTTTTTAAGCTTACATGACCCTGTCCAGTGAGAGGCTGCAGCTGGTCAGCACTGCTACTGTTGACTAGATTATAGCACAGCAATAGACTTGACAGCAAAGGAGACCTGCTGCCAGAGGACATGAGCTTTATCTGCTTGGAGATTTGCTTGGGCAGCTGGTGCTAATTTTGCAGGGTCAGGATGATCTTTCATTCTTAGCCCATAGACAAACTAATGATCTGTGCTCGCTATCTGCCTACAGCTTGTCTTTTAATTAACTGTCAGAGGAGCCACTCAATGAAATGCAGAATATGCAGTGAATTACTTGCAAAGGGGAAGAGCCAAGAAGGTGTCCACTGGCCTCCACTGGCAAGGCCTGGGAACTTGCTTTGTGATAAATGTTATGTCCTGGAATTCTGAATGCTCGAGCTATTGCACTTTGCCTTAATATTCAGGGTGGGTAAAATTCACCCAGGGGTACTGTAGCCCACTGATGGGTGGGTGTTTCAGGGCTGCCTCGGTGCCTGAACCACTGAGGCTATGAATCTGGGACAACCCTAGCTAAAGAGCTTTGATTCTTTCATTGAGGCTGTAGCAGCACCTGCTTTTAGCTTTGGAGGTCTCCAGTTCAATCCCTGGTGTATCGCCCAATGATAATACTTATCTCTTCTGAAGCCCTTTTTCATCTATGGAGCTCAAATCACTTTACAAAGATGAGAGAGCAACCATCTGCAACCCAAGAGCCTCTTAATGCCAGCTGGCAAAGGAATGCAGGCATCTCTTGGATCTGGTGAGTACATTCTAGCTGACCAATGAGTGTCAGGTGAGGTCTTGAGTAAAAGCTTTCATCATTGTGGGGATCAAAATCATTGTGAAATGTATGTACAGATGCTATGTAAGGAGTTATGTACATACTGAACATATGATCTTAACGTCTATAGATACAGGTCACCAGCACAAGGTGAAAAACAAGTCTTTTGGCAGACGAGAAGTTTACTAACCTATCTCTTCACATGTAAATTGAGTATTGTCTCCTTCATAAAGAGCTTCATACAACCAGTCTGAACTCAATGTAAATAAAGGATTGTAAACACTTCAGAGAGAGGAATGAGCAACACAGAGAAACAGCAGAGGCGGGAGAACCTCATCTGGTGGGTGCACTTGAGAAGTTTGCTGGATTATATTTGGGGAGACTAAGGAGATGCCCAGACACTCTTCTCTGAGGAAGTAAAAAGACAGAAGATATCTCAGTATTCATCTCTCTTTGAAATGCATTATGAATGGTGGAGAGAAACGCAAATGGCCTTATGTTGATTGTATAGCTAAGTACTGATGATGGGCCTCCTTAAAGTCTGCCTAATTACCTTTTATTCCCTGAGGAAATCCCAATTTGTCAAAGAGTACATGAAATTGTATAAAAGATCCTTGGGTCCTGATTCTGTCATCTCAGATCTGCTTAGGCTTCATCAGGGGACGTTTGAGTCACAAGACTGAGGTCCAAGTTATGTTAGTATTCCCTGAATATGAGATTTGGACATTGGACTATGACTTGTGAACTGAATTTTAAAGGAACTCTTTGCAACTACAAAGCTCACCATCTGTGCCATGAATCTGAACCTTAAGCACTGAACTCATGTCTGTATGTATATTGATCTTTTAACCATACTCTCTCTTTTGTCTTTTCATAAATTTTAGTTGAGGTAATAAGAATTGGCTGTATGTGTGTGTTTGGGTAAGATCTGAAACATTCATTAACCTGAGAGGTAATGTGTCTGATCCTTTGGGATTGGTAGAACCTTTTCTTTTATATGATGAAATAAGATTTACAGAAATTTTCATCATATTGGATGTGAGTATCTGGATGGAGGCCTGAGGCTGGATCACTTTAAGGGGACTGTGTTGTTTTGACTTCTAAGTAACCAGTAAGATAATAAAGAAACCTTTTTTATGCTAGCTTGGTAAATCTAAGTATTGGAATATCCACCAGCTTTATGGGGATTGCCTGCCCCTTCTTTGCAGTTCACCCTAACTGAGTGACCACAGCTGGCTCTCCACTAGGATTCCAGTCACATCTCCATTGCTCACTCAGTCACGGGCCTCACAACTGAGTTCGTCAGCAAAGGCAACCATCGGGGCCAGATTTTCCAGAGAGTTCAATTCCATCTACCCAGCCTGCTGAGCTCTTGGGAGAATCTGACCTTGGTTTTATTGATCAAAACGGGAGCTCAGCTCTTTTGAAAATCTGACTCTGTCTGTGAGTGGAAAGCAATTGAAAAACTCTACTGAAAATCTGGCCTTTAACAGTACTGGTATTGGGGACAAGCACCCACTGGGAATTGGACTGAGACCACCTGATTTACTTCAGTCAAGCCTTCAAGCAGTCATTAGATGGTAACAACTTTGGGCCAGTTACTCTCCTGCATTAACTTTGAACTAATGTCATAGAAGTTAAAGTCTGAGTCTCCATTAGTATCATCATTAACAACATCTAACTTTAATCTATATGCTCCTTGGGGCGAGGACTATATGTTTGTCTTACTATATGTTTTTACAGCATCTAACATTATACGGTCCTGATGATCTCCAGCAGTGCCTGTAGGTGCTACTATAATACTAACTATTAGTAGTAAGAATCAGAGGGGTAGCCATGTTAGTCTGGAATTGTAGACATGACAAAGAGTCCTGTGGCACCTTAAAGACTAACTAAAGCATCCGACGAAGTGGGTATTAGCTCATGAAAGCTTATGCTTCAATCCTTTAGTTAGTCTTTAAGGTGCCACAGGACTCTTTGTCACTATTAGTAGTAACAGAGGTAACAGTAGTTTAAACCCTCTCCACCAGCAATAAGATACCATATAATCAGAAAGATCAGACCTATTCCTTGATGCTACAACAAAAAGAACAGTGAGTTTGTTCCAATGCAGCTTTGTTATTCTGTGAACTATCATGAGAATTGGGAGAATGTATGGTAGTTGCAAATCAATACCTTGTAAATTAAAACAAATCAAGTCACTAGCAAAAGGGCTTGGCTTCTTTTCGGTTTTTACTCTTGGGTGTAAGGGAGAAAATATTTATACGTGAGATGTACGTCTGGTTCTTCACACTCCAGAATATACGTGTTGCATTTGCACTGCTCTGAGGTACAAGCCAAACACCTTGATTAATCCTATCATGTGCTGTTTGAAGGTAAACTTCATTTAAAATGGAAATAGGAGCTAAAGCTATTTTGCTGTCGTTGCACACCTCCCCACCCCCACCCAAATACACATAATGGCTACTACTTCCAGTGCCGCCATTCATAGCTGAAGGGTTTGCATCCATTTTCTTCCAGTCTTCAGGAAGGAATCAAGGGTCATTTGGCATTTGGGCATTATCAGCTATTGAGGAGTAAGTCCCAGGTATAATTAAGCCAAGGATGTGGTAAGTAGAGGTTACTCCACTTCTGGTAAGAGCCTGGGTACTTCTCTTGGATCAGTGCAGTGCTTCTCAAATAGGGGGGGCGCGAGGCTCCGTAAAGGGGGGCTCGTTTGACCTCGTCATCTAGATCGGACTCAAGCAGGGAGTCGGTGGGCGGCCGCGGCGCGTGGCACGCCGGGAATGGTAGTCCCTGTGCTCCCCGCCGGGCCCGTTCATTGCAGGTGGCAGGACTCTGTTTCCCGGCGTGCCGCGGGGCGCTGGGCGTGTCCGGGCGGGGCGGGGAGCGCGAGGGAAGGCGGCTCAGTGGGTTCAGGCCACGCTCGGTGCCGCCGCCATCGTGGGAGCCGCGCGGTAAGTGCGGGCCCAGGTAGGCGGGCCGGGCAGGGGAGCGGAGCCGCGGGCCGGAGCTGGCCTTGGCGCGGCCGGTGGGAGCGGGAGCCGGCCCGTCGCTGCCGCCCGCTGCGCCCTGACAGGAGGGGGCGCAAAATGTTTTCTTCTTCCTAGGGGGGGCATGACAGAAAATAATTGAGAAGCACTGGATCAGTGGCAGAGTAACACTGAATAATATGGTAATAGATGTACTTTTGCTCAACACACAGTTGTAATTGATACAAGCTGAGTATTAAGTGGGTCATCCACAGAAGCCCTTGCCTCACTGAGCGGCGGAGCATGGTAAGTGAGGCAGGGATCGACAGGGTCCTTTGCTTCACTGAGCACAATGACTGAGCTGGTGCCTCACAGGAGCTTTTGCTTCGCGGGTGCCTGCTTTGCAGGTGGTGGGACATTCTGTAGGTGTTTAGCCAAATATTTCCCGCTAATGGAATTAGCTTTCTCTTTAACAATAATACTCTAGGCAAGGACATTTAAAACACAATGTTAAGCAAACACTAGGCTTGCTGAACTAAGAGCTCATCCCCAAGGAATTATGTGGGATGTAAGTGGCAGGACCCGGGCTTTGCGCTGGTGCCCTACACAGGGATGAATTTCACTCAGTGAGACACAGATGAAGTGAATGGGTTGGAAAATTTGAACTGAATATTTGCTGGGAATATTTTGCAATAGTCACCAAGCTCTGGTCGTAAGGCATGGGAGGCACATGAGCACCCCACCTCTTTTGGGGAGGCTAGACACATGGCCACACCCCTACCAACCTCTGTCTGCTGGGGCCCCGAGTGCCCCCCTGCAACCGGAGCCCCAAGCACCCCTTGTCCACCGGAGACCCAATTGCGCCCCCCACTGCTGGAAGATCCTGGCCAAACTGTCCCAGGCCTCCTACCGCCCTCAGTCCCGACGAGAGCACCAGGCCACCGGCTGTCCCCAGCATCAGCCATAATGACCAGATACTAAGTGTGAAAAATCAGTCACCCTGCTCTGGCCCTGAAAGGGTCAAAAGCAGCCCTGAGGAGCCAATCAGGTAGGCTGATTGGGGAAGTACCCATAGGTTGGCCACACCCCCATCACACCACAGCTGGCCCTTATAAAAGAGCTGTGAGCCAGGTGCTTAGTCAGTCTCTCTCTAGTGGTGGAGAGAGAAGGACCTGGCTGCAGGGGAGAAAAGGGTACCTGGTGTGGAGCAAAGCTGGGGACAGGCCAGAGGAGCAGAGAACTCCAGCCTGGCAACTCCCCAGGCTGCAGGGCCTTGAGCAAGACCTATAGAGGTACTTGGGCTTCAGAGGTGCAGCCCAAGGATAGGCCGTGGCAGCAGGTCCTACCCCCCTTGCCAATGATGAGTGGCCATCACAGACTGTAGTCTGCCCCAGTGAGGGGGGGGCTAGACGATGACTGGCAGTAGCCACTAAGGCAAGGTGTGATCAGGCCTGCATAACATGTGGCCCGGGGGGCACATGTGGCCCGCACGGGCTCACTGTGTGGACTGCGGGGGGTGAGTAGAGGTGGGGCAAGCCAAGCGGGGGAGGGAGCATATGGGGGCGGGGTGAGGGCAGGGCTTTTCGGCCTGCTGCTGGGTTTTTTGCTGTAATATGGCCCTCTCTGCTTTCTGAGTTGTGCAGGCCTGGATTAGAGGGTTGGGGGTTCCCCAGGGAAGGGAGACCCAGATTGTGGGGGTACTGTGGTGGACAGAACCCCAGGGCAAAAGGCACTGGGTCCGGGAGGGACATGGGGGCCAGAGACAGGTGAGACACCAGCCTGCAGCGGACCCTCCAGAGCTAGAAAAGAACTAATTCCCAGCCAGCCAGCAGGAGAGTTGTCACGCTGCTACAGCCCCAAATATCAGGACTATCTCTGTAAAATCGGGACATCTGGTCATCTTAGTCAGCCCCAGAACTGCCCCTCTGTGTGGGCTGTTGGTCTCTGTCTGGAGTTGGACTCTTGGGGGAATGGGTGAAGAATGGGCGGGGCCAGGGCTTGGCTTAGGGGAGGCTTAGCCTTCCCTTGCCTATTATACCCACTGTCCATGTCATGAGGGTAAATTGAGATGTTACAACTGATCTTTTCCATTTCTGATTTCAGTCATTCTGTGAACATAAATTGCTTGTGTTATTCCAATAACTTAAGTGAAAGCAACCACTTCAGGCTTTTAGTTTATATCCTTAGCAATTAAATATTGTTTGTTTGCTTTTTCTTCTGCCTGGAATTAAATCAGATAAGAAAACCTCAGGCCACTGGTATCGGAGACATGGGTATTAATGGGAGATCCTGCTGGGAAAATGTTCTGTTCATATTGAATTTAGAGACAAGTACCTTCAAAAATAAAGTAATGCTTCTTAAACCTCTGTAGTTTGAAAGACAACGTCTGAGAAATCAATAAGGAGACATAGTTTTTGGAATATTTTTTCATGCTGTTGAAGATCTAAAAGCTAATATTGATTCACTCTGGTTGGAATTTGATGGCTAAAAGGAGCCATCAAGGAATTACCCAAAGTTTGAAAGTCACATATAGCACAAGGAGTAATTAACTACTTGGTTAGAGAACATGTTGTGTCTGCCAACTATGAACCAGACAGTAGAGAAGTCTGATCCGTACTGGAGTATCTCATCAGATCTCGTACGTTAAATCCATCCAAGAAAATACACCTCTGTATTTGTACCATCATCGATTGATACAAAATACATTGACTACCCTTAAGCACCTATCCCTCCAAAAAACAAAAAAATACAAAATAAAAACCCTATCCCAAGCAGTGCTTTGACTCTGTAAAGGGAGAAGTGCCAGACTCGGTGACGAGGCTCTTCACTGTTGCTATTGATTTTATGTGGGAAGAACTCAGATAATGTGATGATGACTGGTTGTATAAAACTTTAAAATAAATGGAACCCATAACAAGGAATTTAGCCTTGGTACCCTATCCAAATTCCAGCGTGGGTCATCACCACATTCTGCCTGTAATCTCAGTCAGACAGAGTATTCTTCTTCGTTTGCTTCCCTGAAGAGTTGTGCAATGCACCTGTTCAATATTTTGAAATCTTAGATACAACCTGCAATCCCTGGACCAAAGAGTGAAAAACACTGTTCTATGGGAAAGACAACCTTTTTCCGACCCCTTAGACATACTCTGCACACCCCCAGGGGTGTGCAGACCACAGGTTGAAAACCACTGATTTATGGTATTACCAAACCCATAATGTGTAACAATTATGAGTCATGCCACCCAAAATCTTGAAATTGGCTTAAAAATCACTAGATTTTAAAATAATACATTTTCAGTTCTTTTTATTTGCCTTCTGAAGTTGGAGACTTTAGGGTTCAACATTTTCCAACTTTCTTTCACAACCACAAAGCCTATTTAAAAAAAATAAAAAGCAGAGACTCTCGGGTAATAACATGATTCCAGTAGCTGGAGCTTTCAAAAAAACACCAGATACAGTGACACTTGAAGAGCTGGGAACACTGGATTTATACATACTGGGCCAGATCCTCAGAGACAAGAAGTCAGTGCAGCTCCACTGAACCCAGCGAAGTTCCATCAATTTATACCAGCTGGGGGTCTGTTTGTAAGTGCCATGGTATCTTTGAAGGTAAGAGGTGCTGTCTAAATGTCAGGTGTTCTGTTATTGGCAATTAAAATCCCCTCCTCCCCCTGCTCCAGTGGCTGGACTTGCTCTTTGTGTCTCCTGCATGTTACCTTGTGATCTGCAGACAGCAGCTTTACACAGTGAGCCTAAAGGGTGGCTCCCTGCCCTCCTCTGGTCAAGCAGAGCTAGTCTCAGCTGGAAGCAGCTCTCTGTGGATATTGCAGAACAGAGACATATAATAGTTGTTTGTCTTTTAAATATTCATAGTAGATGCGCAAAATGCGAGGCGTGCACCATCCCTTTGTGCAACAGCGAGGCAAGGAGCAGAGGTAGAAAACCAAGGAAGCATTATGGAATTGGGGACCCCCCCCCCAGCAGTAGCTGCTTCCTTGCTGTGCCATGTGCACTCCTCCCTCTTGTGGAGCAGCCCCAGTCAGGGGCAGGCTCTGGAATTCCCGCTCCCCTCTCATGCCTCAGCACTTTATATTTTTGAGGCACAGTGCAAAATGTAATCCTCGCAACAGCCCAGGATAAGGCTGCAGTCGATTCACTGCAGTGTAGCTCGCCGGGGGCTGGAGGTGGTGGCATCTGGCTTAGGCCCAGGGTTTGAGGCACTGAGAGCAATGTTAGAAGGAGCTCTGTCGCCCTCTGATCACCCATGCACTGGAAGAGAGAAGCAACTCGCTGCCAGGAGCAGCGTTGCCTTCCTTCTGCTGTAACAATTACCCACTGCCACCCTTCTCGTGCTGTGTCCACAAGCTGACTTCTGCCTGGCACTGCCAAAATTCCCAAGGCCCTGTCACTGCCTAGCGTACTCTTTACCCCATCTCCCAGACACACACACTCTAACACACTTTTCCTCTCACCCCTTTCCTCTGACTCAGTTACCAGGCTGATATTACCCTCCTGATGTCCTAACACCTGTCCCTCAATCCTGCCTATGGTTATTCTCCTCCTGCCCTGACCCCCTTCCTGAGTGGCCTAGTGTTGCCTCCCTCCAGCCCCTGTCCTGCTACTTGACCTACTTAGTGCTACCCACTTCCTGCCCTGGCCCATATGGCACTACGCCCACATGCCCTGCGCCTCATGCTGAGCTGCCTAGTGTTCTTCCCTGTGCTGAGTTGCTCTTAAGCATGACCTGCCTGGAGGCAAGCGACAACTCCTCCGAAGAACAAATTGCTTGTCCTCCGTCTGAACTCCACTTACCCATCGAACTGTTACACTTCCTGTAATTTAAGGTAACAAAAACATAAATGCTCCACATTGAATGAGACTGATAAGAAAAGGAGGCAGCCAGTGGGGCATAGATGCTGAGGCCAAAGTGCTTTCCACTCCAGAGATGCCAATGAATGAAAAGTAAAGAGATCAGACCCACCCCACCCCCCCTTAGCCCTGGCTGACCCTGCAGGACTCAATATAGTGACAGATTCCGTTTGGCTTGTGAACTGCAGCTGATATGACCTGATAATTGGGAAGGGAGCAGACGCATGTCACACTGAATTAACCAAGTAACCAATTTTTTCACACCGGCGACAGGGAAATAGAAACTCTTTCTGGATGCTCAGCAGCAAAGGCTCAGGGCTCCGGTTCCACTGTCTGCTCCTTGGGGGAAAGGGAGTGGCAGAGGTCTGAAGAGCTCCCTGTCAACTATTTTATGGAGCGATTTTGAATGAATCAAGTAGGGAATGAAAGGTCCTGGATTAATGGCTGAATAAACTGAAATCCATCCCAGCACAAGATGGGAAATGTACACAGAATACATAGGCATGGCACAGATGAATGGTGTTGATTCATTGGCTGGTGCCCTTCCCTCTAAGGGTATGTTTACACTGCAATTAGACACCTGCGGCTAGCCCATGCCAACTGACTCAACTCACCAGGCTTGGGCTAAGGGTCTGTTTAATTGTGGTGTAGATGTTTGGACTTGGACTTCAGCCTGAGCTCTGGGACCTTCCCACGTCACAGAGTTGCAGAGGATTAGGCTTGGAAGAGAACTCAGGAGATCATCTAGTCCAACCCCCTGCTCAAAGCAGGACCAACAGGTCCTAAGGCTCGGGCTCCAGCCCAAACATTGGTTCCGCAATTAAACAGACCCTTAATTCAAGCCCCATGAGCACGAGTCAGCT
Organism: Sternotherus odoratus; assembly: GCA_032164245.1. NCBI lineage: Eukaryota > Metazoa > Chordata > Testudines > Kinosternidae > Sternotherus > Sternotherus odoratus. The sequence continues at coordinate 124,086,145 of JAVMKO010000003.1, forward strand.
GGCACAGTGTAGACATACCCTAAGTCATTATTGGTTCACTGGCCCAGCATCATGTTAAGGGGCATTTTACTCCTGGATGCACCATTGTTTGGCTGAGATGTCACACCAAGGCATGACAGTTTGGTCATTAAAGAATCCGTGGCATTTTATGTAGGATTAGGATGTTTATATGACCATGATCAAATTCCAGCTCAAGCCGTCGGAGATGAGATTCTGGTAGCCTTAGAGTTGGATATAGAATTTCCCTTCCCTTCCCTGTCCTAAGATGTTGTGTAGTGTCATAGTGCATTGTTAAATCATTGACGTGTTCCAGCCCAGGAGTGGCTATTATGTAATGGTGGGTGAAGTGTAGAGCTGTGTAGGAACTGGAAATTCCCTTTCACGGAAAATTACGGTTCTGAAAAAAAAAAAGTCATCATGAATTGGAATGAGAAGTCAGACATGTGACATTTGCTTGGGGAGGGAGAGTTTCAAAACCTTCCATTTCAGAAGAACCTAAATACAATTTTTCAAAAATGTCTGTCCAGGCTCCCAAGCAACCCACCAGGCAGGCTGGATCAGAGCAGGAAAGCCTGGAAGAGTGTGGGAGAGCTTGCAGGAAACTAAGCAGCCTGTCTGCCTGATGTCCACTGAATGTTTAGATGGAATCGATCCATTCCCATGAAATATTTTGATCTATCAAATCAGCATTTGCTCATAGCAGAAGCGTTTTGTCAGAAAAAATGCCACCCGCTCTAGTGAAGTGCGTATACAGGACAAAGTTTTCCTCCTAGGTTCCCAGACAGGCAGGTCATATATTTAATTTGGACTCTTCCATTTTAAACAAATCATGGTTGTTTTTTCACCATCACATGGCCACTTGAATTTTAGCTGCCACCCTTTAATTGGCTATATATTGTCTGGCAAGCCCTGTGACCTCACTGTACTCAGTGACTCATTCATACCAGGTGACTCCCAAATGAAAGAGGTAACAGAGTCCTGTGGCACCTTAAAGACTAACTAACCTATTGGAGCATAAGCTTTCGTGGGCTAATACCCACTTCGTCGGATGCAAGCAGTGGCTTCCACTGCTTGCATCCGACGAAGTGGGTATTAGCCCACGAAAGCTTATGCTCCAATAGTTTAGTTAGTCTTTAAGGTGCCACAGGACTCTTTGTTACCTCTGCTATTCCAGACTAACACGGCTACCTCCCTGATTCTCTCCCAAATGAAAGGAGACCCAGGATACTGATGTGTTGGAGAGGAGAGGTGTGATTTTAAGCCGGAGTGGTAATTTCATTGCATGGTATTACCGATTGCCACCTATAAATAGTGACAACAGGTAGAGCTCAAAGCTGCTGTCAAGCTCAACCCTTCCCTTTATGCCGGCCCTATGACTCTGCTGCCTCATCTGCAGTCTCCATAGCAACCACCCTGCTGGTTGTGTGAGACCCATGAAGTGCTCTATTTTTCTGCAGCAGTTCTTTAGAATATTGTATATAGAAGGAGGAAAAAAAGAACAACGAGCTGAGGGGAGTTGGCAAGATTTTGAAGTGAGGGATGGGGGGGGCGGGTTGCTATTCACAGTAGTGGGCACTTCGGCACTGCAATGTCAACTGTCCCACCCTACACCTACCACACTTGGGCCTTCTCAGAATAAGGCAGGACCAGAAAGGCTCAGAGACTTAACTCTGGCACTAGTGACAGGCTAACATCAAAAGGGTCAGAAATTCACTAAAGTATCCAGAGCTAGGGCTGCTTCTCTCAACTGCTTGAGAATTTCAAAGCCATTTAAGGGATTCCCATTCATTGTAAATGGGAAATAGATATCCTTTAGGCAGATATGAACATCTTAGCCACTGAATCTGCAAAAATTGGAATTCTTTGGAGAATAAGATTTCTCTTGCGATTCCTGATACATTGGGGTATGCAGGAAATCCTGCAAGACCAGGGCAATGCAGCAGTTCTGGCTGAATGTGCAAAGGCAGCACAAAAATCAGAAATAAAGGGGAGGAAAGACATTTCTGAACTTTTTTTTGAACTTCCTGAGAGGAGTTAGAATTTAAGTCCATTCTTATTTTATCCAAACCAGTTCCCCATTTTTCAGAGGTACAGTATTTATTGTAAAGTTGGTCAAAAGTTTTCCTATAACATTTTTTTAATTAAAAATGTCTTGGGGTTTTTTGCAAAAAAAATTAAATTTCACCAAAAACTGCTTACTGTTTAAATAAATTTCACTAAATTTTGCATGAGTTTTATAAATCAAAAGTATCTGGGCCCTTATACTGATATCACAGTGTGATAGATCGGACTGAGTCCAAACCTGATTGTGTTCAGATCAAAATGCAAGCCCTACTTTTTTCTAAAGCCTTATTGCTGTATCATCTACCTAACAGATAGATGAGAGAGAAAGGAGGGGAGTAAGTTTAAACAAGGAAGGGAAGAAGAGAAAGCACATCCCAAACGTGATGAGATGGACAGCCGAGATTATTTATTTGGGACATTAAAAATGCTACCTACATTGTTCTGCATGTGGCACTTAGACACCCGAGAGAGCGGTACCTTAGAAATACTTACAATAGATAGAAAAGATGAGACAGGTTGTCCAGAATAGTCATATGGGAGAAAAAGGTTTCAAAATTTACTACCCCAAGATATCAGTGGGTAATGAGAATTTACCATCTTTGCCAACCTTGTTCCCACTCAGCTTCTTTTGAGACCTGAAACTTACAGTATGTCTCATCTCCAGGAAAACTACTTCAGACAAAGAGCTAGGGCCTTTATAAAGCTACTGTTCTCAGAGGTAATTAAAACTTATATCAGATCTCACCAAGGAGCAAGAAGATACTAAAAGCAAATGGAGGCAAAATAATAATATTAAAAGAACCTCTTGCCTCATCTTCAATTAGCCATGCTGTCTCCGGCAAGTTAACTGTCCGGTTCATCACTGACGAATAACTACCATTAAAGTAATGGACTAAAACCTGTGAGACCGGGATCATTCATCGAGGGAATGTTCGGTCCCAGACCATTTGGCAGACAATGAGAGAAGGAAAAGGAGCCACTCTCTCTCGTCAGTCTGGGTATCGACCGTCATATATGCTGAGTGCACTTGCCCCAATCTCATAAAGTTTTTTCTCATGAGATAGCACTGTAAATATTTTTAACTGGCTTTGCTCTTCTAAAGAATGAAGCATGACAATAAAAGCAGATCCTTCCAAGCAAGAGGGACATAAAAAGGGTCATATCATTCTCTTTCCCTTCCAGCTGAGTTTATGAAGTACTTGGGAAGATGGGAAAACTGAATGATTCAGAGACTAGATTCATATCCCAGTTAGATCTGTGTGAATTTGTATTAACTCCCTTGAAACCAGTGGGCCAGACTTTGTTCTCTTTACACCACAGTAAATCTGAAGTAAATATCCTGAAGACAGTGGGCCAGACTCCGGTCTCAGTTAAACAAATGTACACCTGGAATAATCCCATGAACATAGTAAGCCAAATTCTAGAGCCTGATTCTCTGCGCTGTTATACCAATTTTAAGCAGGGGTAACTCTCTTGGTTTCACTGGAGCTAGAGTATCATTCAACTCATATAACCAAGCAGAGAATCAGGCCTATAATCTGTTGCCCAAGTGCAAAACTGATGTAAACTCCATTGACTAGCCAGAATAATTCACACCACAGTGTCATCCCTACAGAATAATGATATATAAAATGTTCCCTAGGATTGTTCCATAATCCATAAACTTTACTATAGGTATAATCTGAGATACATAAGGTTAATTAAAATATTACAAAAGAGGTTCGTTTTTACAGCATTTAAACCTTATAAATCTAGAACAAGTATATCCATCTTCAAATTCTGAAGGAGAGGGGCAGGAGCCAACTTCACGCAGTTATTTTTATTATTATTATTTCCATAGCATCAGAAATTATCCTGACACCGGGCTGACAAATAAATGACCCTGGGCCTCATCCTGCCCCGGTATGAACCTTGTGCAGTCATTTATACTCATTTTGCACAGGTGTAAATAACTACACAAGGCACCAGGCAGTAGCAAATCAGGTTTTTTGTGTGAGTAGGCCCAAATTCCCAAAGGCAAGAGTTGCAAGATCAGGCTTCACATTTAACCCAAGCCTGAGCCTGTTCTCCCATTGCTTTACACTGGGATGACTGCATTAGCTTCAAAGGAGCAATGACATGGAGGAAGCCCTAGGCCCTACACAAGGAAGTGATGGTACACCAGTGGTGGGGCAAGGCCCTTCAGGTGAAGGGCTACCGCAGTGCTTTGATGTGTTATATACAACTCTCAGTTGGGCCAGATCCGCAGCTGCCATCCATCAGCTAAACTCCATCAATGTCAATGGAGCTGGACCGATATATGTATCCATTGAGGGTCTGGCCCCATCTTTTTGTCCAGAAGGCTGTTGATTTTCTGAATTTTTATTATAGTGCATGGAATCCAGTCGATGTGTCTGAGTCACTCCCCCACCCCCCTGGGCGTCCCCCTCATCTCAATGTAAGGCAATGTGCTCTCCTTTCAGGAAGACCTAGCCCCATTTAACATAGACTTCTGGGGTTAGAAATATCCCTTAATTAAATGCCTGGTGCCAAGCTCTGCAAAAGAGGAACAAAATGATGAGAGTCAATCGGCGAGGATAGGAAATGCTGCTTTGTAATTTTCATGAGGCTGAAATAATACACAATTGAGCTCAGTTCGGTCTCTAAAGGGCATCATTAATGCACAATGTTATAACAAATCTGTGGCTGTCTGGGAACTCCATGATACTTGTCATCATCATACATACAATGGCTATGCAGAAGCTCAAGGAAGCAGTAGGGATAGAACTAAGATGTTCTGAAAGCAAACAAGCTCCTTTCCACTTAAGCTAAATGAGAATCTCCATGAGCTGTTAGCAGTACAGAGCCAGTGGCACACCATTGAGCAACTGTGACTCTATCCAGCAGAGGGAAGTGTTACACATGCATCCTCACCCTTTCATTACGGTAGAATAGAATACAGTCAGTGTCAGGGCCGGTGACAGGGGGGTACAACGGGTAGAGCTGTACCGGGCCCCGGATTTCAGGGGGGCCCCCTGAAGTCCGGGGACCGGTACACAGCTCTACTCGTAGTCATCCCCCCTGGGCACCGCACCGCATTTCCCCGGCTGTGTCCGGCGCTGCAGCCGGCTGCCTCCCGAGCCCTTCAGCCGCTGCTCGTCCCGCGCCCCCCCAGGAGCCTCCCCGAGGCACCCCCGGCTCCATCGCCTCCCCCACCCCGGCGACTGCAGAGGACGGCGGGGCGCGCCGCTCCCGAGGCACCCCCGGCTGCACCGCTTCCCCCGCCCACCTGCAAGAGCCGGGCCAGCCCTTTGGGGGGGGGGCAAACGCTCAGAGTAGGGGGCCCCAAAATTTCTGTCGCCGGCCCTGGTCAGTGTACAGCCCACACTTTTAGCTCTCTGTATAGATGTTCATGCCATCGGTGAAGCTCCAGAAACAATACAATTCATTTGTTTGTCCTGCTCCTGTCTGTCACTTATTATTCCAGCAGGAGCTGAGCCCTGACACTTCTTCTAAATTTTAAGATAAATGTATTGCTTCACCTGAACAGAAAGGTTATGACAGAGCTTCTGCAAGAAGGAAATGGGGTCAGTATGAAAGCCATGGGAAAGCCAGTATGGGAAATAAAGGGAACGGAACACTTAAGGGCATGTCTACACTTGCCATTTAAAGTGGAAAACCATGCACAAAAACCATGGGAGCATTTACGCTTGCCAGTGACTTTTTGCAGTGAAACTCAGAATTTTCACCGCAAAAAGAAAACCACCTCCACGAGAAGTGTACAGCTCTTACCGATGATCCTTTTGCGGTGATGTGCAAGTGAAGACACGTTCTTCCTGTTTACACAGCTTTTAGCCTTCGGAGGATATCTAGTGCCTAGGTGACCACTGTAGCCAGCAACTCTCCTGCTCTGTTGCAGGTAAACAGACATCCATCTCTCCGCCTGCAAAGCCCCGGGAACTTTGAAACTCCCCTTCCTGTTTTCTTGGCAAGTGCTCACTTATCTGGCCAGGTGACAATGCCTGCTTGGAGCAATGCTGAGCTACTGGAGCTGATAAGTGTTTGGAGAGAGGAGGCTGTGCAAGGACCCAAGATGTCCTGTGACCATCCCTCTTCCCATGGTCAAACTGGAGAGAACTGCACTGTGGGATAGCTGTCCTAGAGCACCACTTTCATCAGCGATGGAAGTGCTGCTAAGGTAAACACAGACGCCTGATGAATGGAGTACACAAACTAGTTCTTTACTTTCACCGGTTCCCTACCACCACTGAAACTTTCAGCGCAAAAACTCTGCAAGTGTAGATATCACCTTAATATGTGATTCTGAGCAGATGTTTCCAGCTGAGACCTGCCCTGCACCATCCTCCCCTGCTTCCCTATATCACTGAGCAGCTTTTCCGCAGGGCAGACTTGTCCTTGAGCATTGCAAGAGTCCCTCCTGGCTCAGTCCAGCTCTGCAGCCTCCCAGCAGCTCCCCTGCTTACTTGATCCCACTTCGAGCAGTGGGTTTTAGAAGATGGGATCAGCTGCTTCTTTCAGCTCTAGGCACTATTCTACAAGCAGCAGGTCCAGCAGACATGACCTGCACTTTGCATTGTGTAAAGAGGTAAAAATCCCCACTGAAAGCTGCCGAGTGCAGTGCCTATGATGAGAACATTAGCATAGTAAGTAACAGAACTAAAGCCATTCGTATTACTTTGGGGTACTTTGAATAGGATATGATAGGAGTCTTCCTAGATAGCCGGCTTGCACTATATGTAGCATTAATGAGAGGTCCTGGAACTCAGCCAGAGCAAGTCAGAGCCCCGGGAGCAGAAACCTTTGAGGGAAATGACTTTCTGCGACTCTCCTATGTGACTGTGGGTTGAATATCACTCTATCTTGATGTTTCTTTTTCAATTGGTTGCTCGGAGTTGGCAGGCCTTTTTAACGAGAGAGGTCACGCTGCTCTGTGACATGCCTGGAAGTTTCAGTGCAGAAGCCTTGACTCAGCAGATAACTCCCTGTCGTGGGATTTATGGCACAAGAGGTGCCGACTCTTTAACACAGAGAGAGAAAATGAATGGAAACGATATGTCGTACAACTGCTTCACACTGGCTTACAAAATGCCCCACATGACAAGTGTCACCCCCAAAGGCCATTATCCACCCTCACTCCTTTGCCAGGGTCACCCCAAAAATGCTCTGGGATCTCTACTTCACACACCAAGGGATCACTGCCCCACACTGCAGAATCCCCTCCACACCCATGCCGGAGTCACCATCCCACATATCTTGGCAACCTTTATGCCAGTGTCACCCCATACACCCTGGGATGCCATTGCCCCACCCCCTCCAGGATCCCCCTCCACCTCTCTGCTGGGTCACATGCCCCGGAATCACCACCCTACAGATGCAGGGCACCCCACACCCATCTGCCAGGGTCAACAGGGTCTGCCACTGACCATGCACCCTCCTTTTGCCCCTCTGCTAGGGTCAGGTCATTACATATCCAAGCCCTCATCCTTCTCCCGGGTTCACCACCCTCACAGCCCAGAGCTTATCCCACAAATCGCTCATTCACATGACTCAGACAGAACAGTCACTCACCCTCTCATTCCTCCAAAGAATCAGAGCTGGAGAGCAAGAGGGGCATGCTACTCCTGATACCATGACCACAAATTTCCAAGAGCTGGCACACTGAATAGCTTCCACCTGCTTCATTACAGAGCTGAGGTGCAAGTCAGGCTGTTTATTTGGTACTACCATTTACATGGAAGCCATTTTTGAAGAGCAAACTTTCCCAATGGTGCCTAAAAGCGATCAGATACCGAAAGCCGCATGGACAGATTTAACACTTGTCTCTGGTTTTGTTTAATAATTTGCTGACAGCATTGTTCTCTTTAAGACACAACAGTTTACCTTGTTTGATTGCAGTGATGGATTAGAAGGAGATTGATTGGGGAGATCTCCACTAGTAGCCTTTGACTCATTGCAGATTATAGACTGTGTTGCACATAGGACACTATGGGTATGGCTACACTGCACCTGGTGGTGTATTTTCCAGCTCGGCTAGATGTACACACTAGCTTTGAACAAACTGGCATGCACATGGGCAAACTGCCTGAGTACGCAGGTCTTGGACAGAATGTACTGGGGCAGCTAGTGCTGCCACCCCCACTGCAAGGACCTCTACACCTCCAGCTTCAGTGTATCTGTACCTGATGTCAAGAATGATAGAGCTGGTAGCACCACCTATTATTAAACCCAACACTTCCCATTATAACTCCTCTTTTTCAATTGCTTAAGTTATAACTTTTCCAAACTTAAACTGTTTGGGTTGAAATTTTCCCAGCTGGGTGTCTGCTTGAGGCTGGCTGAATTTATTTATTTATTTTCTATTTATTTCAGCCAAAACAATCAATTTGTTTCACAGAAAGAAGTGAGGGGAAAATTTGTTTCTCCCCCCCTCCCCCATGTTAAAATGCCAAATCTACATGCTGTGCTGTGCTGTTCAGAACCACTAAGCCACCCTTACATCCAGAACTTGCAATAGACCCAATGTTTCTGAGTCCCAACATTCCTCTGCTGTTCAGCAAATAGTTGTGTAGCCCATTGTGTAAATGTGCATTAGAGTTGGCTGAAAATGTTGTGTTGAAAACTTTTCCCAATGGAAAATGGCTTTTTGGCTGAAATGGAAATTTCCTCAGAAAACGGCCATTTTTAACTGCATTTTTGTGTGACAATTTTGCGGGTTTTGGCAGCCAAAAACTTTTTCAAAATCAGTTTTTTAATGACCCCCCTCCAAAAAAAATTGCAAACAAAATTGTCAACAAAATGGGGGGAAAAAACAGATTTTTTTTTTCCACAGGAAAAACACATGTCCTGATGAGCTTTAGCATGTGTCTCATCTTCCGTTAGCGGCTGGTCCACAGAGCAGTGGTTCCTAAACTTGGTTCGTGGCTTGTTCAGGGTAAGCCCTTGGTGGGCCATGAGACACTTTGGTTACCTGGAGCATCCGCAGGTACGGCCGCTCTCAGCTCCCAGTGGCCGCAGTTTGTCGTCCCCGGCCAATGGGAGCTGCGAGAAGCAGTGACCCAGCCCGTGCTGCTTCCCACAACTCTCATTGGCCGGGAACAAGTTTGAGAATCACTGATATAGAGGCTACTATCTTATTACTTCCTTTTGCTCAAGTAGCACAGGTTTATGCTCTGGATCTAAAGATCCCAACCGGGCTGACGTGTGTCAATATAATGCCACATCATAGAATTTCTAATTTTTCAATCTTCTTTTAAAAAAAAACATTAAGGGGAAAATATGAGAGCAACAGAAACCCTGACTGTGTCTTTAAAAATCTGTTTGATCGTTATGGTATATTTATTGTATGATCACTACACAACATTGTTACTGTTATTTGGATGCCTGTAATGTGTAATTCCATATCTTACCATGCTTGGGTTTCTTTCCAATTTAACTTTATCTTTGAATTTCCTAGGATTGAAATGCTTGTTTTAGGAATAACTACAACATCCCTGTAAAGTTTGATGCCTGTAAATTACTGGCATGTACTCTCAACCTTAACTTCATCTTTATGTTGTTGGTTTTGGTTTTTTGGTTTGGTTTTTTAGTTTGTTTGGGGTTTTTTTGGTCAGAGAATATATATCAAATATCTGATTTTGAACTTCATAGCATCTCTTGCAGTAACAAAAAGGGGAATGAAAAGAACAGCTGGAAAGGTAAATTGCTTTTTGGTATGAATGCTTATCTATTTTTTAAGTTTGCTTTTGTGTGAAATTCCCTTTTGAATGAACCTTCTGCAGTTTCCTATTTACAATATGTAATATCCACAGGATGTGATCGAAGACTGAGATTGAATATTGGATATGAATTGACTTTGGGAGCTTGAGCACACTGGAAATTTATGAAAAAAATATTTCTCAGGGCTAGTAAGACATAGCATCCCAGCTTGTCATTATGCTCACTCTCACAACGTAAGCAGTGTCGAGCAGGGTTACTATTTGGAGGGAGGATCTCCTAGGAGTGCATAGATGCTGCAGAAAGTAGTTCTACTGCTTCATTAGTTTGCACCCTTCTCTCTGATTCTGAATGTTACCCATAGTAGAATTAGGGTGACCAGCCAGCAAGTGTGAAAAATCGGGACAGGGGGTGAGGGCTAATAGGAGCCTACATAAGAAAAAGACCCAAAAATCGGGACTGTCCCTATAAAATCGGGACATCTGGTCACCCTAAGTAGAATTTAGCAAACCACAGACTGGTGGTAGGAGGTGTTAAATTTTGGAGGTGAAATACAAAGCCCCCTCCCCTCAGGCGTGGTATTAAAGTTCCAATGGCACTTTTCCAAAGACTAGAGCAGGGGTCTCAAACTCAAATGACCATGAGGGCCGCATGAGGACTAGTGTACTGGCCCATGGGCCACATCACTGACACACACACCCCCTCACTGCCCCCAGCCCTGCCTCCACTCCACCCCTTCCATGAGGTCCCGCCCCTGCCCCGCCTTCTCCTCTGAGCCTGCAGCTCCCTGCTCCCTCCTGGAAAGCACTAGTCACCACCAACAGCTGTTTGGCAAACAAAGCAAGAGCAATATAGGAAGTCCAGAGTTGGAAACACAATCAAACAAATCTAATATAACAAGAAATTACCAGCCTCAGATGATTCAAGCTTTTTTCAAATATAATATGCTGATAAATCTGACAGAAATTTCAGTCCATATCAGCCTAATAATTATAATTTTATAAAGTCTCCCTCTCCCAAACTGATCCTCATAACCCTGTTCCCCATCCTCACTTACCCCATAACCCAGCTCCCTGTTCCCCAAATCTCCCCCCACTCATGCTTGTAGCCAGCTCCCTGTGTTCCATCCCCAAATCTCCCCCACTCACCCTCATAACCCTGCTCCTCATCCCCACATCTCCACCCATTCATCCCTGTAACTCAGCTCCCTGTACCCCATCCCTAAATCTCACCCCACTAACCTCCCATAACCCTGTTCTCCATCTCCAAATGTCCCCCACTCATCCTTGTAACCCAGCGCCATGTCCCCAAATCTCCCTCCCGGAAACTGCTATGAGAGTGGGGGGCGCACCAGGGAGCTTTGCAGGCCGCAGGGAAGGGCTTCGTGGGCCGCATGTTTGAGACCCCTTGACTAGAGGAATTAGCCCCAAAGTCCCTGGCCAAAGTCTAACTCTGGTAGTCTAGGTTTCTCTGCATAAAATTCAATCTGCGATTTCAGTTGGATACAGTATTCTCCTTCACTTCCTGAATTGCCCTCTAGTATTCTGGATAGTATAGTAGTATAGTAGTATGCTGTAAAACAGCAGCCGAATTTCACTTTAGCTGCATCTGCTCAGTTGTAAATGATGAAAGCCGTGTAAATAATTTGTTGGGGCCTGTTGCAGGCCAAAGCAATCAAGGAACCGAAGCACCTGAGAGGTTCTGGTCAAACAAAGCAAGCGTCTCCTCCTTTGGGGTTTGTTTTCCCTGTCTTTCTTCTGGTAGCACAGTTCTGCCAGAGGAACTGAGTCAGGAACACAAGCCCCTACCATTCAATAACAATGAGTGAAATCTCAAAAAAAAATAAAATATCTGGGTCCCTTGTATATTTTTTTTCTGTTTTTTTAAGCCTTTAGGGTGTAGTCAGGGTCACATTCCGAAGCTTTTCTCCACAACCATGAAGGCTAGAAATTTACTATTTTTTTAATGGAAGCTGAGATTCTCACAAACTCAGATGACTCCAGGAGCTGGGCCTTTAAGAAATGCCTCAAATATAATGAGAGTAGGCAACGCTGATGATTCAAAGAGTCAAACAAACCAAGTGTTCCTCCTAAGAGTTCTTTTTTCCTTAGGTTTTTTTCCTTCCTATTAAGCTGATTCCCCACAAAGTGCCCAGTCTAAAACAAGTTTTCCCTCCCATGGATTTATTTTTTAAGAACTCGGGGGAGAGGGAAAAGGGAGGAGGAAAAGACCCCTAAACAGGCAGAGTTAGTTTCTCTTTTTCTGAAATACTCTCAACATTTCTTGTTTATAAACTAACAAAGTTACTTAAATATCCCACCCCCTTCCCAGCATGCTTTTTTGGGTTCTAAACTACAACTACAGCTACCCTGAAACTACATTTCCCAGCAGCCCTGCATATGGAGGAAGAGGATTGTTCTTGCCCATTGCTCAACTGGGAGTTCTAGTCTCAAGCAGTTTCTTCTCAAACTAGTCACTAACTTCCCACAACCATGTAATGAATAGGGCTATTCAGTGCTGGAGTACACCAAACCTCTAGAGTACTAGTAGCATGCCAGGGGTTCCATGACTTTGAAAAAAGCACTGTAGGCACTTCCGTAGCTAGACCTTGAAGTGGCTAGCCCTGGTTGGTCCCAATAAGAATCCAGACACATGGCTAGGGCAAAGGATATTCTACTAGGACTCACAGGAAAGGGAAAGGTTGCAGATACCCTAGGTACAGAGGTTTAAACAGGTACAGTTCAAAGTGAGCAAGAGCAATTCCTTGGGACAGCCCAGTTGAGAGTCAGGGCTCTTCAGACCTAATACCTGGGGTGCCCTCTCCAGTCTCTTTTAAAGCAAATAAGAGCTTGCAGCTTTCCAGGCCAGTCTCAGTTAGTGCCTCTCATTGAGACTCCTCTGCACTGGCTCCCTGCCCAGCTGATGCTGCTCCCCCATAACTTAAGTCCCACACAGACCTGCACCCAGCCATAATGTCTGGCACTAACAACCTGTCCCACAAGCAGATCTGCATGTTGTTCCTAGGGGTTCCTCTCTGCATCCAGTTTCTCTGCAACTCCTGGCTTGCCATAAGCCTGATGCTTCCTAATAGAACCTGGCCACTTACTGGTTCAGGACTCCCTCTCCCTTACCTGTGCAGTGGGGAAGGGGTTGATGGGAGTTGTAGTCACCTGCTTAGCAGGCTCGTCACAACTATTTCCTCTCTCTGAATACATGCATTCCCTGACTCACAACCCTATGCCAGGAGTAAAACCCTAGAATGGCATGGTGATGGACCTGACAGTTTTCCTTGACAGCCTTAAAAGGCAAGTTTGCTCCACTTCAGGACCCAGTCTTTTCCCCACTTTAGTCACTGGGAGCATAAAGCAGGCCTTAATAAAGGCTCATCTCTGATTGAGACATTGCTCTGGGTGATTCAGTTAAAGATGTGTTTTAGGAAGCTTTGAGTCAGTCTACTTAACACAACCACTGACAGGACTGGGGGGGGAAGATGGTGTCTGACATGAAAGGGTTTAATGTGGTGTCTTTTAGTAACCAGCAAGAGGCATGAATGCCCTCTCAAGCTCTCACCAATTTTGGCAGCAGGTGTTAACTTACAAAGTGACAAGAGGGTTAGGAGTCAAATATTAGAACCTTTTAAAATACATTCAATTAGTCTCACAGTGGTTCAGCCTCATGAAATGTTTCCTTTTAAGCTATGCTCATTAGAAGCCCTCAATCACTCACAGTCTTATCATTCACATTTATAGTTGTGTGTCCCGGTGAATAATTTAGATGGAATAGACTGTGAAATTTTAATTTCTAAACTAACTTTCCAGCAACTCTTCCTGGTTTGCTATTGAAACTCTCTGAGTTGCTGCAGTTGTTGCTGGTGACTCATTGCCTTAGCTAGTATTTTTGAAGTATATTTAAAAAAATCAGTTACTAAATGGAACATTTTTTTCTCTTAAGAAATCATTCTTTTTAACTGTTTTTAATGCAGAGTAGGCACTGGGCTATTTATAGAGTGGAATCACACTCTGTATCTGGTGATAATCCTAATCATGTAGGTTAGTGGATTTGAGCACAAGAAAATGTAGACTGAATATCAGGACAAATTTCCTAGCAGTGAGCTATTACTCAAGGAAGGGGGGAAGCTCCATTACTTGAGCCATCTAAAACAGGACTGAACAAAGCACTGCACAATAGGGAGCAATCCTGCATTTGCAAAGAGGAATAGACTAAATAACCTAAAAGGTTTCTTTTCTTCTCTATTTCTAATTTCTTTGCTATTGAAACCGAAATTGTGTTATTTCAGGGTGAGGTTTACCCCTTTGCAGAGGGCCTCCTGTTAGTTTAAGTGGAGCTTTAGTGTAGCACATGCCTGGTGTGAGCAGTCTGCATAGGGCTGAATTCCATCCTCAGTGGAACAGTTAAAATCCATAGCGGAAGATTGGATGGCTCAAGGGGCTGGATAATAGGGTCCTTTAATCTCTAGGTCACTGATCTGAGTTGAGACCAGGGTGGTGAAGACTAAAGGGGCCAAATCATCTGTTGATAGAAATTAACATAGCTCAACTGGCTTCAATACATCAGTTTATGCCAGTTGAGGATATGGCCCAAGAAGTTTGATGGCTATTCCATGAAGGGAATTGATGGTCTGTGTCCATTACCTGATGAACAAATGTACATGTCTAAGCCATATCTACATTCAGTATCCTCACTGACAGATAGCATTTCTAAGCTGAAGCTTTTTAGAGTGAGCCGACTTAGAGAAAAAGCCACCCATGCACCCCAGGTAGTCCCCTTCAGGTCATGCCTGAGGTACATTGGCAGGGCAGTGTTGAGGAAGTTTTCAGTATAACTGATTGCCCTTTCTGAGAAGGGAATTTCATGCCCCCGCCCTGTCCACCCAGTTTCTTTCACAACTAGCCCCACCTTCATGTATTTAAAATGACATGAATTCATGGAGGGGTGACCGTTTCCAAGGTGCCAGGGTTGAAAGAAGTTAATCTCTCCTCTTTAACAGATACCTCTGCAACTTTAATGCCAATATAGCAGGTGTGTCTCAGGCTATATTCTCCAACACATTCTGGCTGGTTGTGATGTTCCCCTCGGGTGTTATCTGGGTCAGTGATCTGTTAGACTACGCCAATCCTTGACTCTGGGAGCCAGCCTTCCCCTGCTCTGCTGTGAGAACCTCCACTCCTGGGCTGTTCAAACCTCCACTCCTGGGCAGTTCACACATGACCTCTGGCATGTAACCTGCTCCTTGGATTGTGCCATTGAATGACACTAGCCCATACCTCCAGTTCCAGACACAACCCTAGGAACCTCTGTCTTGCAGTGTCCAGTTATGCCCGCTGGATGCTGCAACCGTATATGAGTTTGTCAATTTAATAAAGAAATTCTGTGACAAGCTTCAAACCAAACACACTGCTTCAGGTAGAACAAACAGATTTATTAACTATAAAGATAGATTTTAAGTGACTATAAGTCAAAGCATAACCAGTCAGATTTGGACAAATGAAATAAAAGCAAAATGCATTCTAAGCTGATCTTAATACTTTCAATGTCCTTACACACTTAGATGTTTCTCACCACAGGCTGGCTGATTGCTATCCAGCCAGGCTCTCCCCCTTAATCACCACTTCAGCCACTTTGTGTGGTGTCTGTAGATGTAGGTAGAAGAGACAGAGAGCTGCTCATGATTTCCCCCCTACCGAGCTCTAGAGGGGAATGAAAAGCAGATAGCAACTCTACCTCTCTTGGTTGTGTCACTACCTCTTCTAGAACAAGAAAATTAATGAAAAAGGCAACAGCTGTGTCCAGCTAAGTTGGCGGCACCAACACACTAATGGGAAATTTATTTATACACTTAACTGAGTTGCTTCCCCTGAATCGGGCTCACCCTTGCTCAACTCTGGGGATTGGCTGGACTGTGATGGACCTAGTTTGTGGGACAGTTAGACCTCTCCACACTCATCTGTCCCCCAGACAGCTCCTCCTCTTTCTCATCCACCTCTTCCTCTTCACTGTTCATGCATGCTGCTTCCCCAATCAGCCTTTCGCAACCTCAACCCTCTCCAAGGCTGCTTTTAATCCCTGTTCTTCAGGAGTGGGAATTTAAGTGTAGACCACAAAGCCACTTACATCGACCTATCGTAGGTGAGGCCATAGACTGTTATGGCCAGATTCTATTTTCACTTATATCACTGTAACTCCAAAGTACCTCCACTGACATCAGTGGAATTACTTTCCATTTACTCCACGTATCTGACAGCAAGTATTGGCCTCATATCTTTTTTTTTTTTTAAATGGAGATCTACCTATCTCCTAGAACTGGAAAGACCTTGAAAGGTCATCAGATCCAGTCCTCTGTCTACACTAGCAGGACCAAGTACTGTCCCCTGACAGATTTTTTGCCCCAGATCCCTAAATGGCCCCTCAAGGACTGAACTCACAACCCTGGGTTTAGGAGGCCAATGCTCAAACCACTGAGATATCCCTCTCCCCCCCCCCCCCCAATTTTTTTATAATCATCTACAAGTATCTGTGAAGTTCTATACATGGCTATGGTGTTGCAGAAACAACTAACTGAAGAAGTTGGACACTTCAGTAGAGGACACAGAGGTACTTATAAGAGCAACATGAAATCAAGTGACCTTTTAATCCATTTATGAGAGCCCCCGGCATCTGCTTTCCAAGGCAAATGGAACAATGAGTCAAGGACATGAATTTATAACCCAGAGAGCATTCTACTAACTGAAAAAGTGAAAACCAGAATCTATGCAGACTCCTCAGCTGTTCTGGCCCCAAATATTTTCCTTCTGCAGACTTGGTGCATTCCAGGCACTCATGTCTTTGACATACCAGGGGCAGTCTCTGATCAGCCTTTCCCCAGCAGAGGATTTGTCAATAACATGCTACGAGCAGACCTCAAGCAGAGATTTAAGAAGTATGAGGATTAGCAGGATGAAAAATAAGTTGCCATTAGTTGTGCTCCAAATGAAGCTCATCATTATGCTTTTGTGCTTGGCTGCATGCCTGACACGATTAAATCCAAATAGGAGCTGCCATCTCCATTTCCCAGAGATGCCAATGGTTACAATAATAACATCCTTTGAAAACCCAGCATCCACCACCCCAGATGCCTGCAGTAACCAGTGTGTCTTCCAATGCCATTACTTAACTGGTCTTGGGCTGTACATTTCCACCAAAGACTATAGAATGCAGGATAGACCAGTATATGGTGGCACCTCAAAATTGTGGGATGGACAATGCAGATTTGCTTTCTATTACCAGGGCACCATCTCAAAGTACAGGCCTGAATATTCAGGGCTCTTGCAACCGGGGGAAGCTACAGGAGTGTAATGCCCTGTGTCCCTGCAGTAGGCTTTCTTCTAAGGGGTATACAGGACTCTCCTCTAGATGAGAGGATTATGTGTATGTGGGGTGGAAAGGGGGATACGCAGTTTGAAAGCCAAATGTGAACAGGAAGACAAAGCTGTGGGTCAATACAGAACACAATGTAGTCTGCCAGGACACAGTCGAGCAGGAGGGTTACAGCAGGGAGTCAGGAAAGAGAAAAGTAGCAGCAGAGAGTCCACAGAGGGATGGGACAGCAGTGGGGATGCGAACACTTAATGACCATTCCGCAGGTACACAAAGCAGCCCACAGATGACAGCAGGCAGCAGAAGAGGGGCCAGAGGCGGAGGGAGAGGCCAGTAAACCAGAGCAGCCAGCAGCAGAGCTGCATCTGCTAGTATGAGTCTCTGAGGAGTCAAACTCCGGAAACAGCCATCCCTGCCCACGATTGTCAGTGGGTGAGGCTGTGCTGGGGTAAGTGATCTACAGTGCACACAGTGTATGTGTGTGTACTGGCGTGGGAGGGGGTTTAGCCACTCAGTCCCGACAGTTCCACCTGCAATTAACAGCTCCCTGGAAACTGGTTGGGTAGCTAGCAGCCTCCTGCTGGAGAATGGAAGGAAGGTCGCTGGGATCACCCTATGGGAGTCAATGGAATTGCACTGGGGGAAATCTGGTTCTTCTTGGATACAATGTTACTGCTGCCTCACTCTGAGGGATGTTTTTTTCCATGGCTAACAAGGCCTTCCTGCCAGGGGAGTAGGTGCATAAGAAAGGGTCTGCACTCTCCCTACATAGAGCTGAGCTCCACTGTGGCACAGCACTTGCTAGCATGGAAAGGGTGGGCAAAACCAGGCTGAGGGTGAGGGGAGGCCAAAGAATCTGCAGCTACCTGGTCCCTCCCATCCTCCTTCCCCCAGTGGAGGGGACAAATTAGGACCATGGCTATTATAGGCTCAGTGAGTATGTCTGTACTGCAATTAGACACCCATGGCTGGCCTGTGCTAGCTAACTGGGGCTCATGGGTTGGGCTAAGGCAGGGGTGGCCATCCTGAGTATGAGAAGGAGCCAGAATTTACCAATGTACATTGCCAAAGAGAGTGTTCGCTCTCTCCCATCAACTCTCTTCTCCTTCCCCCCACACTCCCAGCAGTTCCTGCACACCAGCAGCCCTGCCAATCAGCACCTCCCCCTCTCTCCTCGTGCAACCTGATCAGCTGTTTTGTGGCATGAAGGAGGTTCAGGGAGGGGAGGAGTGAGGGCACGGCAGGCTCAGGGGAGGAGGTGGAGTGGGGGCAGGGCCTGGGGCAGAGCCAGAGGTCAAGCAGTGAGCACACCCCGGCACATTAGAAAGTTGGCACCTGTAGCTCCAGCCCCTGAGTCGGTGCCTATGCAAGGAGCCACATACTAACTTCTGAAGAGCTGCATGTGGCTTTGGAGCCACAGGTTGGCCACCCCTGGGGTTTAATTGCAGTGTTAACATGCAGCCCAAGCTCTCCCACCCTCCCACCTTGCAAAGTCCTAGAGTTTGAGCTTCAGCACAAGCCCAAAATGTCTGTACCCCTATTAAACAGCCCTTTGGCCAGAGCCCCGAAGGTTTTTAATTGCAATGTAGATCTACCCAGTGGTGCAACCCAGCGGTTTGAAGGGGAGGCTACTTTCCCACTCCCCGTCTACTCCTGGACTGAGATTTTCCCTGTAGAGCAAAACTGGGAGGTCCCAGGTGGGGTGAGGAGGAAGAGCTACAACATATGCTTTCTTAATGGGAACACTGACAAAATGCACTTTCCACAGTTAAGAGCAGGACACCTTAAGGAAGCCTGTTCTAATCAGCCAGAGCCATTTACAATTCCCCCATTGTTGTTTTGTTACCTTTGGGAAGCATCTCAAGCACAACTGATGCAACAGTGCAAAAGCATTTACTTAAACGAATTACCAGCAAACCCCAGGCTGCGAGCCAACAGGAATATTTCTTACCTTCAGCTGCCCCACGTCCAATCACAATTGGAATGAATGAATATCTTATGAAATACACAAGAGTGTTTGACTTCCTTCCCAGGGCTTTCACATTCAGCTTTGTTAAATGAGCTCTTGACTTAGGGGGTCAGACTGACATCTATGCAGACAAGAGTGGGAGGAGAAAAAAGAAACAAAAATCTACATTACGATAAGTTCTGTTTCCTGCTAGAGATTTTTTAAAATATATTTTATATAAAGGTGCCATGTTATTGGAATATTCACCGTGCTATTTTACATGTGTGCATTTACTGAAGAGACTGTACAAACTGAGTGCATTTGAATAGGAGTCAATTTTTCATTAATGGTTCGTTGCCACACTTTGCAATCCTTGCAGTATTCCTGGGCTGAACCAAGGTCTCAAGCCTGCAAAGACTTATACAGCTGAGTAACTTCACTCACATAGGTAGTTCGATTCAAGCCAACAGGGCTACTCAGGTGAGTTAAGTTATGCATGTGTGTCAAGCTTTGCAGGACTAGTCCTCAGCGAGATGCAAAGAGTGAAAATAACCAGGCTAGCTTCACTCTCTGAGCAGAGAACAATGGAAAAAGTAAACAATCATAAATAAGGAAAAATGAGGTTTTGAAAATTATTTCAATATGAGTAATTTAAGATTTTGTTATGTTGGTAAAGAATTAATTGTATGTTTCCCTACCTTAGTGTCCTTTAAACATGTTGCATCAGATACACAGCTGGAATACATTGATTCATAAATTCTCTAATCTAGTGAGACCTCTCTTGCTCATCCTCACTCTGTGTAATATAGAATATAAAATAATATAATAATTATTATAATTAATAGTAGTATCAAGCTCTTTTAGAGCAATTTTCACCAATAGATCTCAAAGCACTTTACAAAGGGGGTAAGTATTGTTATCCCCATTTTACAGATGGGAAATTGAGGCAGAGAGCGATGATGTGACTTACCCAAGTTCACTCAGCAAGACAGTGGCAGATTTAGTAATATAAAGCAGATCTCCTGAGTCCTGGTGCTGTGCTGTAGGCAGTAGGTCACACTGTATAATACAGGGGTCAGCAACCTTTCAGAAGTGCTGTGCCAAGTCTTCATTTCTTCACTCTAATTTAAGGTTCAACGTGCCTGTAAAACATTTTAGAAGGTCTCTTTCTATAAGTCTATAAGATAGAACTAAACTATTATATATACAGTAAATCAGGTTTTTAAAATATTTAGGAAGTGTGACAGACCGCCTTCTCACCCCCCTCAGGAACACAGGCAGGAAACCCTTCTTTAGATGCTCTATCAGCATCTACAGTTTACAGCTCTCAATAGCTCCACAGGTTCTGGCTCCACAAACTCTATATAGTTCAGCCCCTAATACAATAATGCAAACACAGCTCTTGATAGCTCAAACAACACACACAGCTCTTGATAGCTCATGCCACCACCACCACACTGGACTTCGTTCCTGGCAGCCATATAACCCTCAGAGGAGGCTGCCAGGTGTAACTCATGCAGGCTGATTGGCCTGCACCTCAGGTGGCTAATTAGCCTTCCTGCCAGGGAGGTTTGCAGAGGGCTTTTCTCCCTCTTAAAGGGGCAGCAGGCTGGGTCAAGCCCACCCTGCCACACACCTCCCCCCTTAGCCTAGCCCCATAGGGCTGGCTCAGACTCTTCAAGCTTTCAATCAGCTCTACAAGGGCCCCAACGCTCTGCGGACTCGTGTACAGGTGGAGGCTGAAGTCCACTACCCCCAGTTGGGACTTCCTCCCCACCTGCACCCGCAGAGTGGGTAACTCAGGGCGGATCAACGCTCTGCGGACAAGCGTACAGGGGGAGGCTGAGTCCACTACCCCCCGGTTGGGACTTCCTCCCCACCTGCACCCGCAGAGTGGGTATTACCCCCACACGGTTTCCACCCCCGAACCCCAGTCCATGGGCCATCGCCCCAAATCCCGGACCCATCATGGTCCGTCTTCTCCCCAAGGTCCCTCTGTCTCCACGTACTTCTGGTCGGGTGCACTGCAGACTTCACCATCTCTGGCTGGTGCCTTTTGACTCCGGTACGGACAGTCTCGGGGAGGCTGAGCAAAACTGCTCCAATATCAGGGAGTCCATAATGTCCCCGAGTCCTGGGCCTCTGCCCACAAGGTACGGAGCAAGACAGAGGGCCCGGGTGGTCTGCTCCCACCCGGCTGTGGTGGCTGCCCTCTCAAAAAGTCCCGCAGTACCTTTACAGCTCCAACTGAGCCTGCTCCATCAGGTTCTTTCGCTGCAAGGTGTGCATGGCCTGCTGGGTCCGCTTCTGTTCTTCCTCGAGACACTTCAGGGTTCCCTCCACCTTGGGGCCACCAGTTGGGTTGCTGGTGTAGCGATCCCACCTTTGACACCAAGTGTGACAGACCACCTTCTCACCCCCCTCAGGAACACAGGCAGGAAGTCCTTCTTTGCTCCAAACAGTGTTCTTTAATTTACAGTGCAGGACCCCACCACCAATATATACAGCTTAAAACAGTGCAGTCCTAGTTACAGCTCTCAATAGCTCCACAGGTTCTGGCTCTACAAACTCTATATAGTTCAGCCCCTAATACAATAATGCAAACACAGCTCTTGATAGCTCAAACACAACACACTCAGCTCTTGATAGCTCATGCCACCGCCACCACCACACTGGGCTTCGTTCCTGGCAGCCATATAACCCCCAGAGGAGGCTGCCAAGTGTAACTCATGCAGGCTGATTGGCCTGCACCTCAGGTGGCTAATTAGCCTTCCTGCCAGGGAGGTTTTCAGAGGGCTTTTCTCCCTCTTAAAGGGGCGGCAGGCTGGGTCAAGCCCACCCTGCCAAAGGAGCTTCATTTAAAATTAAATTAAAATTAAAATGCAGAGCCCCCCAGACCAGTGGGCAGGACCTGTGCAGTGTGAGTGCCACTGAAAATCAGCTCACGTGCCACCTTTTGCACACATGCTATAGGTTGCCTACCCCTGGTATAATATAACATATAATTTTCAATGTTGCTGTACCGCATTTGTCCCAGGATACTACAGAGAAAAGATGGGCGAGGTAATATATTTTATTGACCAACTTCTGTTGGTGAAAGAAAAAAGCTTTCAACCCACACAGAGCTCATCTTCATTTCACCTCGCCAGTCTTGTCAATATAACATAGTAATTAATTAACTGGCAGAGCTGAGAGTGTCATCCAACACTTCATTATAAGACTCTGTTGGCAGTTGCTGATAACTTTGCAAAACTTTAATGGTTCA
Source organism: Sternotherus odoratus (assembly GCA_032164245.1). Taxonomy (NCBI): domain Eukaryota; kingdom Metazoa; phylum Chordata; order Testudines; family Kinosternidae; genus Sternotherus; species Sternotherus odoratus. The sequence continues at coordinate 124,108,509 of JAVMKO010000003.1, forward strand.
GGCTGAAATTTGTCATTTACCATCTGTCAGCTTCAGGCTGAATTTGCTTTTTGGAAAGTTTTAGCCAAAAAAGGTTTAGTCATTTCCAAGAAAGAAATTAGGGGAAAATGCATTGTTTTGCCCACGTTAAAAAATTCTTACAAATGTTTCATTGAGAAGCTCTGTCTCCTCCATTATTTGTGGCAGGTATTTGAAGTCTGGCAGCCTAGGAAGGCACCTTTTGTTGTGTACCTATGAAAAATTGCCTCCATTTTGCCAAGTTATTTGCCTTTGAAAAATCACAGTTTGCACGTGATTGATAGAAACTTGTTAGATTGGGGCTACAGGGACTGATCAGGTCTTTCTCTACAATTGCAGCTCCTAGCTGCTGCAGGCCACTGTGGCACCAGACACCGGAACTGTCTCTCCTATGTTCTCAGTGACTCCTGTACTGGCCCCCGAGCCACATGGAGGAGGCCTCTGCCTGACTGGAATGCAGAGGGGAAAAAAATTGGAGTGCAGTGGAGGGAGTAAATTAGGACAAGAAGTCAGAGGTGGGGAGAATGTAAGTGAAGAATGGGGTGGGGGGAGAATCAAGTTGTGGGAGGAGGAATCACGTTGTAGGGGGGACTGGAACAAGACTGGGACTGGCCAAGCAAAGAGACTAAGGATGGGAGTTAAAGAAGAAACAGGCAGGGAACAACTGGGAGCCGGTTTGGGGGGAACAGATTGAACAAGGAGCTATGAAAGGGAGATTGAGACTGGCTAGGCAAGAAGTCTGGGACTGAGAGCAGTGTGAGGAGGAGGAAGGCATATAGGACCTATAGGAAGAGGACCCAAGATGGCAGAGTGGGAACTGCAACTGGCTGGGCAAGAGGAAGGGAACAAGGAGCTGGGGAAGGGTGATTGAGATGACGAGCCCAGGATGGAGGGAAGACTGGGACTCAAAAAGGGAGTCTGGAGGCAGAGTTGAGGACTGGATGGGCAGAGAGACTGCGACAAGGAACCCAAGAGGTGGAAGCTGGGACTGATCAGGTGAGGAGAATGGGACTGGGACAAGAAGCTTGAGGAGAGGGAGACTGGGAAGGAGAGACAGGACTGGTACTGGGACAGATTGGAGGCAATGAGGCAGAGAGGTCAGGCTTGGTAATTCTGTCATTTTCGAATTTTGTAGTGCTTTGCAACCTTAGCATTCATTGAACATAGTTGTTTGTACAGATAATATAATAAATTAATAATTAACACGGAGATTGATAATGGGATGGGTTAGCCAGCTTTAACTGTAGGTGTCATATCCAGCCACTAATGAGATTATATATACTGTACTTGGTAATGAGTAAAGCAAAGTCAAAACAAGCAAACAAAAGCAGTGGAAGGGACATAAAAACCAACAACAATGTACAGCTCAGTCAGAAGACTATTCGGAAAGCTCATGAATATCAGATATAAAACAGAGGAAAAGACAAAACAAAATTCTTCCCTCCTGCACACTAAGCAAGCTCCATCCATACAATATTCATTTCCTCAGTTCATGAACAGCTTTGAAAAGGAACAGGATATCTTATTTCTTTTAAGCTTCAAGTCTCTTTTAGGAATAACATATGTGAAAAAGTGAGCGCTCGACTGGTTGGTTTTTTTTCTTCCCAGCTATATCACCATTAATAATGAAGTTTTCACTTTGATGAAACTCCAGGCTGGAGTGTGCAGGATTCATGGGAATCCAAAGAGAAGAGGGAAATGGAGTGTGCTGAATCTTCCACCTCATGCATTTAGAGTCAAAGAACAAGAAGTAAGGAAGAGTGGGTTGACTTTGGTTCGTTTAAATAGAAAATGACAAATAGAGAATCTGCCTGTTTTAAGATGAGGAGTAGAAAGGGAGTTACATCTGAAAGTGGGTCTGTCTCTCACTTTTTATATCTGCATTCATCTCAGTAAAATGAAAATTGTTTCTTTTGTAGCAGAGCTGTAAGCTGCCATTTGATATTTATCATCTATAAGAGAGGGAAGTGAAAGTCCTTCTCAGATAATGGCTGTTTGATTACCTACAGGATATGAATTGAGATGATAGTAGATCTGGGTGGGAATTATTTTTCCCAACCTGTGAGAATTTTCGAGATTAAAAAAAAATCTACTCGCAAATAGTAACAAAAATCAAAATCTCTAAAATTTCTGGGAACTAAAATGCTGGAAAAAAATTCAGTTTAGGTCAATCAAAACATTTCAAGTGGACAAGTTTGAAAAGTTTCATTTTGATCTTAAGAATCAGAGAGGTAGCCGTGTTAGTCTGGAATAGCAGAGGTAACAAAGAGTCCTGTGGCACCTTAAAGACTAACTATAAAGTTTTGAAGCGTAAGCTTTCGTGGGCTAATACCCACTTCGTCGGATGCAAGCAGTGGAAGTGTCCAGGGGCAGGTATAGATAAATAGGCAAGAACCAGATAAGAGGTAACAAGGTTAGTCCAATCAGGCAGAACTAGCTTGTTAACTCAAATCAGACCCATGGGAAAGAAACTCTGGAAGAATTCCACCATGATTTCAACAGCTTCCACCCCACCATCCACCTCAGTCTGGACCAGTCTACACAGGAAGTCCACTTCCTAGACACCACGGTGCAAATTAATGACGGCCACATCAACACCACCCTATACCGAAAACCTACCGACAGCTATGCCTACCTTCATGCCACCAGCTTCCATCCCGGACATACCACACGATCCATTGTCTACAGCCAAGCACTGAGGTATAATCGTATTTGCTCCATCCCCTCAGACAGAGACCAACACATACAAGATCTTCACCAAGCTTTCTCAAAACTACAATACCAGCACAAGGAAATAAGGACACAGATCAACAGAGCCAGACGTGTACCCAGAAGCCTGCTGCTGCAAGACAAGCCCAAGAAAGAAAATGATACAACACCACTGGCCATCACCTACAGTCCTCAGTTAAAACCTCTCCAATGCATCATCAGTGATCTACAACCCATCCTGGACAATAAGCCCTCACTTTCACAGGCCTTGGGAGGAAGGCCAGTCCTGGCACACAGACAACCCGCCAACCTTAAGCAGATTCTCACCAGCAACAGCACACCGCGCCATAATAACTCCAACTCAGGAACCAATCCATGCAACAACCTCGATGCCAACTCTGCCCACATAGCTACACCAGCAACACCATCACAGGACCTAACCAAATCAGCCACACCATCACTGGATCATTCACCTGCACATCTACCAATGTAATATATGCCATCATGTGCCAGCAATGTCCCTCTGCTATGTACATCGGCCAAACTGGACAGTCCCTACGAAAAAGGATAAATGGACACAAATCAGATATCAGGAATGGCAATATACAAAAACCTGTAGGAGAACACTTCAATCTGCCTGGACACACAATTGCAGATTTAAAAGTCACCATACTGCAGCAAAAAAACTTAAAGACCAGACTGCAAAGAGAAACTGCAGAGCTGCAGTTCATTTGCAAGTTTGACACAATCAATCTAGGATTGAACAAGGATCTTGAATGGCTTGCTAATTACAAAAACAGCTTCTCCTCTCTCCAAGTTCACACCTCCAATTCAGCTGCTAGAAGAATACCCCGCCCTCCCTGATTTAAGTTTACAAGCTGGTTCAGCCTGATTGGACTAACCTTGTTACCTCCTACCTGGTTCTTGCCTACTTATCTATACCTGCCCCTGGACACTTCCACTGCTTGCATCCGACGAAGTGGGGATTAGCCCACGAAAGCTTATGCTTCAAAACTTTATAGTTAGTCTTTAAGGTTCCACAGGACTCTTTGTTACCATGTTGATCTTGACTATTTAAAAAAAAATTACCTACAGAAAGGGAATGCCTGAAAATTTGGGCTGACTTTTTAGAGGTGTGTGATTAGCCTAGATCCTGAAGATAGATATGTTACTTCACCTCCCTCCCTTTGGCCTAACCCTCTTTATTTATTTTGTGCATTTTGATGAATCTGATATACTTGTTATATTTGGGGGGGGGAGTTAAAAAAAGGAATTTTAATTACAATAATTAACTTAAATTTCTAAATTAAGTCATTGCAACAACAAAAAGGAAATGTTTTTGTTTCAAAAATGTTAAAATGGGATGTTTTGATAATTTCAAACTTTTTTTTTCTATTTTTTTTTCAATATTGATCAAACTTGACCCTTTCTCACAAACAATTTCAGTTTTAATGAATTTGCATTTTCTGATGAAAAAAAAGGTTTAGTTGAAAAATTCCTGAGCACCTCTGGTTGCTAGTCTCAGGTCTGGTGCTAGCAGATGAGAATCCATGCCTTAAGAAACTCCAACAAGAGTAAAGTTAATTGGCTGTTAGCAGAGGGAGCAAGGGTCAGGGAGACTGAACTACTCACAAGACTTTAGCGCTGGCGTAAGGCACAGGAGAAAAGAGGCATTATACAGAAGCATGTCCCAGTGGTTAAGGCACTGAATTGGAACTTGGGAGAGATGGGTGCAGTTCTTGACTCAGCCATGAATTTCTTGTGTGACCTTGGGCATGTCCTTTAATCTCTGTGCTTCAATTCCTGTCTGTAAAATGGGGATAATAGTGCTTCCTTTTGTCTGCCTTGCCTATTTAGGCTATAAACTCCTTAAAGCAGGACTGTCTCAAACTAAAGGCTGATCTCCACTACGGGGGGGGGGGAATCAACTGCAGATACGCAACTTCAGCTACGTGAATCACGTAGCTGAAGTTTGCGTATCTGCAGCCGACTTACCACTCGTCCCCACGGCGGCGGCAGTCGGCGGCGCGCTCCCCCGTCGACTCCAGCTTGCACCTCCCAGATGGAATGTGATGGAATTGTGATGGAATGAGAAGCCCAATTATAGGCAATTTATTCTTTTATCCCATCTTCAACAGGGAAATTGCTACTGTTACTCTTCACTGAAGTGTCTCACAAAAAACATGATAGGGACTGGAAAATCGCATCTATGCATGGCAGAGAGAAGCACCACTGTGGATGATGTATCCCATATGGGGAACTGCAAACGTGTGGAGAATGGTTTCTCCTCAGGGCAAGGGCCATGTTTTCTTGTGTTTATCTAGCACATTGTGGGCACCAGCAGCAACCAAACACTGCTATGTCTACACTGATACAGTAACAGAAAAGGAGTGCTTATTTCTCTTTTAAATACTCGCTCACCCGGTGGGATCCCAAAGTGTGTTTCAGTTTCTCAGCTATCAATCAAATGCAGCCATCTGTGGGGTGGAATACAGCAGACCTTTTATAGCAGAAATTTTTAGGCGAGCAACTTTTTGACTTCACTGGGATACTTGCTTCTCTACCCCATCGTCTTTAACTCTCGTTCGGATTTCTTAGTAGGCACCCCTCATTTAGGGAGAGGCTGGCTAGTTCAGAAGAAATGATGCGCAGAACTGTGGGTAGGGTGACGGTTTTTGAAACAAACCCAAGTCGCACTGATTTAAATCTGAAAGGAGGAGGAGTGAGTTTCACAGCCTTGGACTGGCCTTCTGAGAAAGCTCTGTCTGCTGCATACATGAGCGTTACCAATGCAATAGATAACTCCACTGTGCCAGAGGAGCAGAGTCAATGATTATGATCTGGATCCCAGAGCATCAAGGCAATGTTTAGGTATCCACATCCTGATTAAGTGCCCTGAATGCACGGACAAAGGTCTTGAATGTACCATAGCATTCTGTGACGATACAGTGGACAAGTGTAATTTGCTTGCAGTAACCCATGTTGCTGAAGCACATGCCTGCAGTCTGTACAAGTTGTAGGTTTCCTGGGATTGAGGCAGTCACATGTAGGTAGACTGTGTCCTATTTTCTAGTCAGATGAGAATGAAGGCAACTGTGGACAAGGCCAGGTTGTCATCTTTGCAAGGTCAACCTGTGGTCCATGGACCGTGGGGTCTGCAGAATATGTCAAAGATTTCCAAAGGGGTCTGCACCTCCATTTGAAATTTTTTAGGGGTCTGAAAATGAAAAGAGATTGAAAACCACTGTCCTAGCCTGCCAAAGATAATAGATCACCTTACTCTCAGGCATTGCTCTGTGAGAGCACAGCATCAGCAGGGAACCAATGAAAACTCCCTGCCCTGCCCTGCTCCTGGCCGTATCCCTTCCCCTTCTGACAAAGGCCCCCCAACCTTCTGGAATTCCCATCATGTCTAATGATAACTCCTTTGTGATCATGGTTTGAACTCAGAGCCAATGCTTTGTGCCTATAGCCTGGAGTCCAGCTGCAGATGCCAGAGAACAGACTTGTGCAGAAAAGGTCTTCCCTTCCCCCTTTGTCTTTTCTTTGGAATGTGTTTCTCATTCTGAACTGTAAGAGAGGATAGAGAGAGGGAGAGAGAAAGAGAGGGAGCCGTGGCTAAATTAAAAATGAATGGAAGGTTTTGGACAAGATGCCCAGAATAAACTGTATGTGCAAGCTGGGGGAATTACACAGACATCTTCCAGGCCTTGGGGATTAAATATTTTCAGAATGAATTCAAAAGGGGAAAAGGGTTGGAATGGGGTGGGGGGGGGGGGGGAGAGAAAGCTTTTGCAGCATGAGATCTCAAATATATGTGCTAGTGACTATAATAATTAAATCTTTCTCTCTCAAAACAAAACAAAAGGGAGAGCATCCCAGGACTGGTCTTCAGGGAAATAGACATATTCAGAGAGCAGCTTCTGCTGTGTCGTGGGCATCTGCTGTTTTCAACACAGGGAAACAACTTGTTCCTCTAGATTTCTGGGTCTTTTCTCTTTCAAACCACTCAATCTATGGGGGGTGGGTTGACAGAGCAGCAAAGCAACCTGGTTTGTTTGAGCCCTATCTTGGATTCAAATCCCTCAACCACTCCCACCTCTGCCCATGCACAAATATCCCACTGGTCTATAACAAGTGATGCACATGTACATCATAAAAAAATGAGAAGTCCTTGTGATACTTTAGAGACAAATCAATTTATTTGGACGTAAGCTTTCGTGGGCTAGAACCCACTTCATCAGATGCATGGAGTGGGAAATAGGGGAGCAGGTATAAATACATGAAAGGCTGGGAGTTGCCTTACCAAGTATGAGGTCAGTCTAACCACACAATTCAATTAACAGCAGGATACCAAGGGAGGAAAAATAACTTTTGAAGTGGTAATGAGAGTGGCCCACCTTGTCAACTGTCTGAAATGGGCCACTCTCATTACCACTTCAAAAGTTATTTTTCTTCGCTTGGTATCTTGCTCTAAGGTATCACAAGGACTCCTTGTTGTTTTTGCTGATACAGACTAACACGGCTACCACTCTGAATAATGGTCATGATAATAACTCGTAACTCCTCTATAGCACTGCTCATCTGCGAATATCAAAGCACTTTTCATAGGAAGGTTGTTATCTCTTTTTCACAGATGGTAAAAGAATAAAATAGAGAAGGGAAATGAATTGTCCAAGGTCAGAGAACAGTTCCGTGGAAAGGCCAAGAACTGACTCCCAGTCCAGTACCCTCTGCATTGGACCACCCTGAATTCCACCCATTGCTCAGGTTCCTGAGAACTAAATCTAATCAAATAATGCAAACCTGCTGCCAAACAAACTGAGCTTGTTTGCAATCTGAATTGGTTAAACCTGACCCATTATTTATGGTATTTTCATTTTTAAAAGTGCCTGATACATGATTTAGAATGTTCCTGAAATGTTTATTGGAATTTTTTGCTTAACGAGACCCAAACACGTTTTTTGCTCTAAAAAGGCTATAAGAAAGGAGGACTCGCATGTCCAGAAATACATGCTTAGAACTCCCTCGGGATAACTCTGAGCGTAATCTGACTTTCCTTTGGGTTGAGATGGGTTGCAAGGTTCTGATGCAGAATAATATCAGAACCCAAAGTGCTGGTCGAAGCCCAGCTAATTTCAAGCCAACTTCCTTGGGCAAAGCTCATTATACCGAGAGCCATCATAACAGTCTGAAAGCACCTTTTCTTTTTAGAGGCCAAAACCAAGTTGTTCTCAGACTGCCACCTGCTGGCTGTATCATTTCTCAGTCCTTGTTCTAAAAATGTAAGTGACATCCTCTATGAAGACCTTGTCCTTGCCTACCCACCCTGGCCGTTTTGCACTCATGCACAAGCACACACCCATACCCCAATCCAGCCCCAGGGTCCAAAGAGACCAGGCTGCTGCTGTATTCTTCTGGCTTGTTGTTGCAATCAAGCCCTTGCCAACCGTCGCTGAAATTAGAGCTGAATTGATTTTAATAGCATTCTGATTTTAAAAAGTGCTACAGAGACAGGCAGGTTGGAATGAGATTATTAGTCTGGTTTTTTGTACTCTGATAGACATTCAAAAAGCTATTTCATGAGGAACACTGGGCCTGCGCTGAGCAGCATATGCGCTTGGGTTCTGAGTACCCAGCACAGAGGACTGTGTTTGCATTTCTAATCTGCCAGGAACATTATTTGCCCCTACATTTTCCCCTCCGCCTGGAAAGTTTTAGCAGTGTGATTCCCACATACATGTGCCTGAAAACTTACACGTGCCCCAAGTGTGCACGTGTGGTACAGACCAGGAAGCCATGGTGCAGTGGTTACAATGTTAAGATGGGACCCGGGAAGCCAGAGTTCAATTTTTTTGCTCTATCACAGACTTTCTGTGACCTTGGGCTAGTTCATTAGTGTCCCTGTGGCTGAGGTCCCATCTGTAAAAGGAAGATAATAGCACTGCCTCACCTCACCAGGGTGGTGTGAGAATGAACACATCAAATAGTTTGATATGCTCAGATACTGTGCTAATGAGGGTCATATAAGTATCTTAGATAGAGGTGGCTTGTATACAGCAGGGTGGGCACCCAGAATGGAGTGAGTGTACAGATACCATGGAGACTAATAGCAGCTTAGTAGACTAACCAGTGTAACAGAGACACAGAATGGGATGTGGATTGTAAACCACACTATGAGGTCATGTGGGTCTTTGTCCTCTCTAGTGGCTGTTCTCACAAAAGAGGATAAGGGTCTACTATGAGCAATAAATAGAGCAAAAGCTAGTGCTGTTAGTACTACAGAGCCTATGTTCATACCCTGCTCTTGGCCTAGAAGGGTTCACAATACATCCAGGTGTGACAGGCATACAGAAGCAGTGTGAACCCAAAGTGGAAGGAATGTACAGGTATGAAACAGACCTGGGGCAGTCAGATAAGCATAACAAAGACTCATGGTGGGTGTAAGCATGTGAATCAGGTGTGTGAGCATAATGTGGACATGGAGTGCAGTGGCTGTATAAGCGCAATACCAACCTCAAGCAGGTTCAAGGCCAATTAGGACATTCAAGGGAACATGCATATTCCCAGTCAGACATAAAGGAAAGCTCTTCAACAAATATAAATCTTGCCTGTTGGAGCCAGGAGCTATTCAATCCATAAAACAGGAGCAAAGTCCTTGTATAAGTCAACACAAAATGCTGGCACATTGATCACCAGTCTTATATAAGGCAAGCAATAACTACTATCACCCTTAACTTGCCTCCATCTGCACCCTGCTGATGGCGTGTGTCAATATCAGCTTATTGGTTGAAAAAATATGTAGCTGATATGAGTCAAGAGTATTCTACCAACTGTATTCATCCTATTCCCATGAACACAGGATCTCCTGATTTCTTTGGGCCATCATAACCCCCCTGATTTCTTTCTAATGCCTGCCTGCAGTGCTCTAGGTTGTTGCCTTCCACATCTGATGCTAACACTCCTCGAAGTGTTCTCCCCGCTGACTGCTTGCAGGACATTATAGAGATGGAAAAGGTGCTCAGCCTACAATGATTCAGAGACTCTGGCAGCTCAGTTACACAAACCGGTCATCTGGCAATGCTGAATGTGGCCCAAAGAGCAGGCAGGCAGGCAGATACTATATTACCTACGCTCTGGTTTTGACAGGGGGAAAGTGTCTTGGTTTGAGAGCTTGATTAACATTTCATGTTTTTAATAAAACAAAAGGAAGTCTCAGCTCAGCTCCACGGGTTATTCTGAGCGGTCTTCCTCGTCATCATCCTCATTATTTTTTTATAGGCAAGGTAGGGAGTCACTTCAAACATTTACACAGTCCCTTCTCTGCGGGTTCATGCCATATGCCGCAGTGAGTAACATTTATCCCTTTAGTTCCTTCCTTTCAAGATCTCCTTCCCTTCACAGCCATTTGTGCAGGGGACTGTGCATCTACTGACGAACCAGGGAGAAAATAGCAGCCATCTGTACGCATGAATCATGCAGGGATTGCTTCCTTTGCGTTATTTACTTGGAATCCGATAGCAGGGACCTCACTGTAAGCTGGATGCAGTGTCTCAACTGGAACCAGTGTATTCCTGAGCATTCGTTCTAATGCCCGAGCAATGGCTCTTCACTTCATTCACACTGCATTTTGATTCGCTCCCCGCCCTCGGTTTGACTGGGAGGGGGGGAGTTTGCTTGCAGGGAGGTTACGGGAGTGGCTGTTTCTGCCCCTCTGCAGAATTGTCAAGACCATTTAGAGTGTGAGCAAGGTTTCAGGGCAATACATATGTACTCACAGAACAGCAGAGGAGGGAGGGGAAACCCAGTCGATAAACCAGATGTATAAGAAAATGTAATAAAGCCATATAGAGCATAGACTCATAGACTTTAAGATCACAAGGAACTATCATGATCCTCTAGTCTGACCTCCTGCACACTGCAGGCCACAGAACCTCACCCACTCACTCCTGTAATAGACCCTAACCTCTGGCTGAGTTCCTGAAGTCCTCAAATCACAGTTTAAAGACTTCAACTAATAGAAAATTCACCCCTTACACTAGTAGTGACTCATGCCGCACACTGCAGAGGAAGGTAGAAAAAAAAAATCCAGCTTCTCCACCAATCTGACCTAGGGGAAAATTCCTTCCTAACCCTAAATATGGCGATCAGTTAGACCCTGAGCATGTGAGCAAAAACCATCAGATACCTGGGAAAGAATTCTCTGTAGTAACTCAGAGCCCTCCCGAGCTAGTGTTCCATTTCTGGCCCCTGGAGATATTTGAAAATGAAAGTTTAATTAGCTGTAGGAGGAAAAGCCAATTTGGAGCATTTCTCAAACACTAAGGGATTATTTCTCCTTCCTCCCTCAATGCCCAGCATCAGAGGCTCTGTTTGGCAGCATCCCTTTTGTTTAATTATGCTGGTTATTCACTAGCTTGCATTGCCTTCAACAGCAGGAATTCCTCACAATTGAACCAGCCATTAAAGCGGGATAAAGACCCATTTTCTCCTACTGTGGGTCACATTAGCAAAGAGGCCAAGGGCTGAATGGAGTTCTCTCTCTACATAAGAGTTTTATAGTATCTCCCATCATTGTGGTATCTCAGCACCTTCCACATACAATCAGTAGTCACAGCAAAGTCCCCAGCAGACTTCCTGGAGTCTCTGGATGAACTCTAGAGCTGGTCTGTTTTGAATATGTTCATTGGCAGGGTGCTCAAGGAGGTCAGCTTGCATTGCTAGTGGCTGCACCTTTTCCATGGGCAACTGGAGATCTTATTCTCCAGCACTGTCAATTCAACCCGTTTTGCCAACATCGTCATAAGGATCAACAGGCATGGACTATGGGGTCAGAGAAGGCCTTAGAGATACGCTAAGTCAGCAGCTGCGCCACACTTTTAGGGAACCGATAGATTAGTCCCAAACTAAGCCACTAAGGTAGTGTTGTTGTCTGGTAGACCTTCTATTAGTATTTTTCAGGCATGTGCGGCAGTTGCTCTTGAGCTATAGATGTGCCAGAGGATCCTTTGAGCTTCATCCAATGGACAGAGCTTTGAGGAACAAGAGGCATCTGCTTCATAGGAAGATGCAGAGACAGGGATACCCTATGGAAAAAAAATATGACACAGGCATGTTGCACAAATGGCTCGTTCCCTTTGGAGGTGTCCCAATTTACCTTCAAAGAACAGGCAGGCCTTGGAGAAAGCTTGAATACAAAAGTTTATTCGCTAGCGAAGTGAAGCCACAGAGATAGCTCTCAAATTATGGCTTCCCCTCATACATCATTACAAGACTTTTTATATGATTCTTTACATGGAGGAGGAGGAGGCAAGAAGGGCCTCATGCAAATTAACAGGTGAAAAACATGACGTTATTCTCTATCTATTTACTTATTTGTCAGGAAAGAACAGAACATCTAAACATAAAGTCCTTGCCTTGAAATGGTACATATGGGGTAAAACAAACTTATGAAATATACAAGACAAGGATGAGTGAGGCCCAGTGGCGCCTCCAAGAATGCATAACACAAGATAAAAACTTACAGCAACCCAGAGTTAGTTACACAGCTTCAGTAAGACATTTTCCTATATTTTAACCTTTTCCTACAGGCAGGGGACAGGGTAAGCAGAGACCTCTCATGATAATCTGCCACCCAAGGCAAAACTTCAGTGTGCTACTCTCATCCCCATTGGCCTAGCATGACAGATTTGGCTTCCCTCTCCCCCCCCCTCCCCCCCCCCGGTCATGATGGAGGAGTGACAGAGCCAAATTTCAGGGGGTGGCATTGAGACCTAGTGTCCAGATTCACAGTGCCACTCCTGTTTGGCCCAGCTGCCCCTCCAGCATGATGGAAGACCAGACAGGACGGCACTGACACCCTAGGCAGCCATCCAAAAATCTGCCATCCGATGTTCACTTCTAGCTAGAGTGGCCTCGGGGGGGGGGGGGGGTAGGTTGCTGAGCTGAGTGTGTTTGTGGGAGGAAGGCTGCAGGGAGTGATAGGAAAAAAGTGAAGCCTTATCTCTGTCTTGGTTAACATACACACTTGGCCCCATCAGATATGGTAGCAATACTATTATATACTTGGTTCTATAGCGCCCATCTCTGTGACATCTGGGCATCTGACAAGCTTGGTCTAGTGATCTGAGCACTGCACTGAGAGCCAGCCACTCCTGAGTTCTTTATCTAGCTTGTCCAGTGATTCTTTCTATGTCTTTTGGCCAATCACTGTGGCACTACTTTTTTTTTCTTCAGAAACAGCCTCCATTTTTTGCAATCGCAACAAATAATTGCACCCACATTTTTGCACATTCAATGAGTCGTAGGCACAAATGCTAACAGATCTCACTACCTATTTGCACCTCTAAATCATTGAATTAGATGGCAAACTGCTAATATTCATGTTTTCACTGTAAATGCAGGAATGTACGCAGTCATTTGCAGGTGCAAAATTTCCGCTGCAAAAACTGAGGCCGGGTTGAGGTGCAATTGAAAATCAAGTTTTAATCTCTGTGCCTTAGCTTTGTTATCTGTATAATAGGAAGGATGATGGTTAATTGCCTGCTTCACAAGATGTAGTGTACTTCAGATTTGTAAAGCAGCCTGAATAAGAAGTAATAGTAGTACCTAATACTACTGGCTCTCAAAGTTTTCTACAAAGGTGGGTCACAACATCATTATCCCCATTTTAGAGTTGGAGAAACTGAGGCACCAGGCAATTAAGTGACTTCCTGATGTCCACACAGCGAGTTAGTGACAGAGTAGGAATAGCATCCAATTCTGCTGACTTCCAGCCTCTGTCAACTAGCTTTGTGCAAATATAGGCAAACTATGTTCCCAGGCCCTTTGGAGGCCATTAGCTTATCAAAGACTCCAAACAAACACTCCACAAAAATGCACTCAACCATTTTGCCTGCAACCGGTAAATGGCATCAAAGCACGTCCAGGGAGCCCACCAAGCACATGTGTTGCCTTTGTTTGTTGGTAAGTAATAAGAAAAATGTGGTGCGCAAGCAAAGTGTCTGCCACTTTGTAATCAAAGGGCACTTTGGAATATTTATAAGTTCTATGGCCAGGAACATATGAATTTTTTAATAATTGCTCTCCTAACGTCCTCACCACTGCATAATGAACTCAGCCCATTTAGAAGCCATTCATTAATCATTTATTACTGATCACACTTCTCAATGGCATCCCATATTGCTCCTCTGGTAGCTGTAGTAAACATGTAATGTGAGGCCATTGCTTCGTATGCCAAAGCCAGGCACATCAGCTATTTCTCATCTCTCATTACTCACCCAGAAGTGCTGCTTTGCCTCTTTATTACAGCAGCAACTCCAGAGCTCAGAGGAACATTGGTATGTCTGTGATATACCCCTGGAAAGTCTCCCCAGCTGGTGTTTGACATAGACTACATCTGCCTGGACGCAATTAAAATATAGGGCCAGGTTGAGAAGGGAAGCATGAAGCCTCCCTGCCTAGCCTCCCTCAGCTAATGGGGCCAGGGGCAGAGAGGTAAGTGATTTCCTCATTCATGTCATGGTCCAGTTCAAATTTGCCATCTGGGCTTTTAAAAACTCCAGGGCCTTGTCTCAATGAGCTCTAGCCTCTTTTCTGTCCAAATAGCTGGTCAGTGATGAGCTGAGAGCCCTGTCTGTACAGCCCCTGCCATCTCAAACAGCCTTCTTGTGCCTCTCTGCTCCCTTGTCGCTTCAAGTCTCGTCGGTGAACATGTTTTTCTCCTTGGTTTATGCTCAGCACTGCTGTCTCCCTCTGTTCTAGTCCTTGCGAACAAAGGCTTTAATTATTCACCATACGACTTTTACACCACCATTTCTTGTAATTTATAGCATATACTGTCTTGTATTATTTAACTCTGCAAAGCGGTTTGGGATACAGCTTGAGACGCAGCATGAAAGATGCAATGAATTGTATTGTACAAAACCCTAGTCAATAAAATGAAGGACTATTAATAGCTTAATGGCTGTTGTCTTCAAGAGCTGCTAACATATCTCTTTCATGTTCATAACCAACCTGACATGTTTATTTTCTGCTAAGGGGATAGGAAGTTTTAGACTTGTTTGGCTGCCCTTGGTAAAATTGCTTTGCTCTTTTTAGCTATCAAAATATATTTTGTTAATGGAGTATTAATAACTTCCATGTGATGAGTTACCTCTACTGGACAATATAGTCCATTGCATAATCTCTAGAGGAGTCTTAATTCTATAACAGAAGTACAGAAAGTAAGACCACAGCTGCCGGCAGTTTATTCAGCTTTCATCATAATGTCATATCAGACTAAATTATTGAAGATGACTGGTAATTTACATGTCTTGTCTCCAACTAAAACAAGCTAGAGTTCCCTTCACTACATTACACCACAGTGCATTTATAAATCTAGACTTGCAATCCAACTTGTTTGCATATTATACAGTGAGATGAGTGTAAAGCAAAGTTGTATTTGACAGGTGTAGAAGAATGGAAGCATGTTCCAGGGAGAAAATATAAAGATTTGTATCAATATTTCACAACAGGGGCAGAATATTTATTCCAATACTTCTTAACCCTTTAGTTTCACTGTTCTTATTTCAGAATTCCCCAGATATCGAAGGGTTAACTTCAGTGGAGTTACTTCTGATTTATGCTAGTCTAAATGAAAGAAGAATCAGGGCCATTGATGTATTTTGATATGGACATCAAGATATACAGTCCAGACCCATATGCATCTTGAGTAAAAATAAAATCTTTGTTAATTGAAACATGGAGTTTGCATTGTACATCTATTATAACATAGATCTCAAGAAGGCATTCAGAATTTATCAGTAAGCCCCTACATTATGGCTAAGAAATTTAAGTATCACAGGGTTTCATTTTACATTAATGTTCCAAAGGTATTAATCTGTCATCCAAGATTTAAAAAAAACAATGTATTATTCAGAGTTGAGAAATAGCTTTCACCAGACTCAGTGATAGCCACTTGCATACACCTTTTTGCACAGGCCATCTGATTAGTTAACATTGCTCCAGGTCTTCAGCCGTGTTCCTTACTGTGGTGGTAAATTATAGCAATTTGCAATTCAAGTTTTTAGACTTAGGTGTCTCCATTGTGCACCTTTATTTTCAGAAATGCTAAGCACACACAACTTCCATTGAAGTTAATTGCGCATCAGGACCTCTGAAAATCAGACCACATTTATTTAAGTGCCTGGATATAGTGTTTTGATGCCCAGTTCTGCATTTCCTAGTTTGAAAATATTACCCTTATTCTCATTATATGCTGTTTTACCCAGCTAAGAGTCAAGTTTTTTCTTCTCTATTTAAGAATAATACTCACTTTCACAGGGATGTGGTAAAGAGCCTTAATTAATTAATACCACTTATCTATTTTTGCATTGTTTGAACCATGATAAATTCCATTCCATTCCCAGGAAAATGGACCACCCCTTGTGTTCACTCCCAGTTGCATGTCAGTGTGGTTAACTCCTGTTAACATTGACTCCTATTCTGAAAAAAACATTCAAAATAAAGAGAACATATTACCTGAGTTCTGCCTCACCTTAATGTTGCTGTTATTTCTCTGTCTAAAGCATGAGGGTGTAACATGTAATTAACTGATCCGTCTTGCATTGGGGAAGAGTCTTGACAAAGGTGTTGTTGTCTAATCCATGGATTTTCAAAATGCTGCAAATATGGAAAGATATGAGAAAACAACTAACACTTTCCAGGGACATTTCTAAATGTATCACCGTGTAAAATATACCAGTTTCACAAAGGAGGTAAGAGGAAAAATAGGCACCAAAAAAAACATTAAAGTATATAAGAAAATGTATTTAACAAAACTGAGCTAAAACCTTTCATACAACCACAATAGGAACATAAATTAGAAAGACAATAATTTCTTACAGTTAAGACATTCTTTACAAAATCATAGATTTATCCTCACCAGAGAACTAGGTAAGGAAATTACAAGATAATCAAATCTCTGGTAAAAATAAACCAGATGGGTACATTGTATGCACTTTTTTGTACAGAACTGCTGGGCAATATTGATTATGTAAGGTTAGGTGGGGGGAAAAGAAATAAGATAGAAAATTGGATTGGAAGGATAGAACAGTAGCTACTATGAGCACTGTTAGTTCTCCCCTGGCTCTACAGAGAGTATGAAAAGTTATGACTAGATGTTTTCACACACCAGTTTTTCTAAACCACATAGACTCAAAATTCACAGCAAAATAATGGAGTGGGATGCCAATTATAGGAAATTATCTTAATATTGTCTGGAACTGGCCCAGATTTGAAAGACCTGATGTTAGAAAATTGATGACTGGGTCATCAACACCAACATTACAGTTACCAACGGGTTAGGAAAATGTCCTACTTTGCTGAAATTAAACATCAATTTACTATTTTCATGATTGCAGCCAGTAGGCTTATTTCATCACTGTCGTTGCAAGAATAAAGGTCAACTATAGAAATGTGGTTGACCAGAAGAAAATAACCAAGAGACGCATAGCCACTCCACTCCTTGCTTGAGATTAACAACTAAACAGTTTGGGGAAAGAGGGGCCAAATGAGATGACCTGATAAAACAATCATGTATATAATTTTCATGAAAACAATATTAACAGGGTTTTCCAAAGCACTCCGTGCCGGCAGAACTCTCCTGCCATTGCAGTCAATGGGAATTTTACTATCATCTTCAGTGGGAGCAGAGTTAGGCAAAGGTTCAGTAATTGGAAAATCCTACCCTGTGTATACCTTCAGCAAGTGATAGCCTGCACTCTCTCAATGCTTCTCTATTCTCTTCCCTTCTGTATTTATTGCCCTGTCTTTTAAGGCTGGATCCTAGCCCACTGAAGTCAGTGCATGTTTCAATGGGAGCAGGATCAGACCCTCCGTAAGAAAATGATTTGTGCTGTCAACAAACATTTATGTTGAATAAAAAGTCAGTGACTGGAAAAGTGTTGTTGCTCTTGCTTTAATGTTGGGGCCCTGGTTAAGCACATGCCAAATTCTAATCATGTGAGTGAGGCAATGAAGTCAATGGGATTATCCATGTGCTTAAAATTAGGCACCTGATTAAGTACCTTGCTGAATAGGGAACTGAATTATCTAGCTAGCCACCAATTTTAACTGATTAAAAGCCATCAACAGAGGGAAAAGACACTTAGAGAAAAATCTAATCCTCCCTCATGTGGCTTTCAATAGGCCTCAAACTGGGACTTGGAGTCTTTCAACTATTGGCAGGAAAAGGTTGAAACTTCTTTGTGAATGCAGATGATGCCATTGTATCATATTCTATGCATGCTATGGAGGCAGACTATACTAGTGAATAGGGGAGCTGATGACGAGCACTTCTGAAGAGCAGGTGAAGGGAGTTAAGCCCAGGTCTATCTGTAAATGCAGCGAATTACTGAAAGTGAGTCAGGCTCAGAAAGAAGAATGGATACTGGAAAGGCAAATGTAAGAAGAAACTCTGAGCATCAGTGGAAGCAATGTCATTGAGTTCCATGGAGTTACTCTTGGGTCACACCCATGTGAGGTTATTAGCCTCGGAATTTGCCGAAATGCAAGGGTCACTGTTAGAGATCGAACAAAACCAGATCCCCAGCCCTTAGGACTTTGGGGCAGTCTGCACTGGGACTGGAATGTTGAAGCCTTTCTCTATAACAGACTTCAGCTAGAACTCAGAATCCAAATGCCCTCCTCAGCACACTTGAGGAAAGTTCAGATCCAAACTTCTCTGCTTGGGTTTATGTCTATTGTGGCAGGGTGGGCCTGACCCAGCCTGCCGCCCCTTTAAGAGGGAGAAAAGCCCTCTGCAAACCTCCCTTGCAGAAAGCCTAATTAGCCACCTGGGCTGCAGGGCAATTAGCCTGGATGGGTTGCACCTGGCAGCCTCCTCAGGGGGATATAAGCCTGCCAGACAGGACGCCCAGGGTGGCGGCGATATGGTAGTGTGGAGGCGGGGGGAGAGAGAGAGAGAGAAAAGGAGGCCTGACAGAGCTGAACTATATAGAGTTGTGTAGAGCTGTAAGCTGTAGAGCTGTGTATAAAGCTGTGTATATTGGTGGTGGGGCCTTGCACTGTGAAATAAAGAGCACTGTTTCGAGCCAAAGAAGAGTTTCCTGCCTGTGTTTGGAGAGGGGTGAGAAGGCGATCTGTCACACTATTCAATGTTCTGTATACAGCTAAGAATCCCAGCTGATTGGAAAATGAGGATGGGTGGGGTTTCTGTGGCATATTTAAAATTTTTGGCAAAAATTCCAAAACTGAAATATTGCACCTAAAAAAGGAAATATTTAGAGACCAAAATGCCTCTACAGTGCATCATGGGAGTTATAGATCAGGTGCCTCATGATCCCATTCTCCTCCATAGGCTGGGCATCCTGGTCAGATTACGTCTCTCATGATGCACCACGAGCACCCCCCATATTAAGGGCAGGTGAGAGATGAGATCATCATGAGAGATGAAGTCCAGTTGAGTTGTCCAGCTCATAGAGGAGAATGGGGAGATGAGGCAGCTGAACTACAGCTCCCCCAAGGCACCGTGGTGGCATATCCGGATAGAAATTTTCTGTTTTGTGCAGAAATACTTTGTTTTAGGGGCTTTTATTTGAAATTTTCTATGGAAAGCAGACAATTTTTTCTGTACCTGTGAATTTCAGATGGCGCTTGCAATTTCTTCCTGCTCCTTAATGTGATGCAATTTTCACAGTTTCATGTCATGAAGAATGGGGAATGTACCATTTTAACTGGGAGTTCCAGAATTACCCATTTTTATGGGGAAAAAATTGTTTGGGTGGAAACCCAATTTTCCATTTTTCCAACCAGCCCTAATGCCATTAGCATTCAGATTTTCCTTAATTTCCCATCCATTACTCCCATCTTGTTCGCTTTCTCACAATCTCTGTGTTGTTTCTCTAGACATCTCAATTCTTCTCTAAACTGAACTTGGATAAAAATTATCTTTTAAAATTTTTCTTTCATTCTTTCTTCTCTCTAACAATCTTGCCACTGCAATTGGATTAAATTTCTCACTTCTGCTACTTCCCCTGGCCAATTTGAGGCTATTTTTTTTAACCTTTTGTTATCCTCAAGTGAAAATGTTCTCTAGTCACTGTGAAAGCCTGTTCTTGCCATCTCCTTAGTATTTCTAGAATCTGCCTTTTTCTCTCTCACTTTACCTAATCTTCTTGTTCCTGCTCTTGTTATCACCTGCCTTGAGTGCTGTAATTTTCTACACCAGCAACTGGCATTTCTGCTTCTTCTCATAAACCGCTCAGGTTGGTTTTTTTTCCACTATGCTCTTGCACATTTCTCATATGTCACTGTGACATACACAGGCAACAGTCCAGACTAATGAGTAGGTGTGTCCTCCTGCCCCGTAACCTGGGGTGCCCTTTACGCTGCTTTGCTGCCTCAGCCTCCAGCCTGGACTGCTCACAACAGCATCCCACATGTAAGTCACTCCCAGCCATGTCTCTGTGGGTGTTTCAGCCAGCCACACATTGACTCTTACCAGCCTTGTTTTTACTGCAGGGTGGCGCCAAGACACTCGCAATTTTGAATTCGCCCCCCCTCCCCTCCCCAGATGTATATCCTGTACTGCCTAGCCCTCACCTGGACAATACAAGTTTATACAGAGTCTAGCATTTAAGTAATAGAAATGGTGTGCACATGCCCTATTACCCCAAATGGGGTTTTCCCCACACTTCTATTTCAACACCCTGATTTAGGTAAAACAAATGTATTCACTACAGAGAGGTTTTAAGGGAATACAGGTAATGAGGCATAAAAGTCAGAAATGGTTACAAGCAAAACAAAGATAAAAAGCAACTAGCACCTAACATAACAAATGATGTTGAATTCTAAGCAAGGTTTTCTTACCACATGTTTTAGCAGAATACTGGCCAAACTCTTAGGTCAGGACCCCCTCCCCACTCTAACCCTGCTTCCTTTGTCATTCAGGTGCTGTAAATGTGGTGGGCAGAAAAAAAGAGAGGGGCACTCCTGGGGTGTAGCTCCTTTCTTTTTAAAGTCCTGCCCCCTCCCCTTCCCTCTACCCCCTCCGCCTTTGAGAAGCATCACCAGCTGGGAGTATGGGGGCAGTCAACCTTTATGGACAGGAACACCTTGCTGTTTCTTCACCCACATCCCCTTTCCTGCCAAAGAATGGTCATTTAACAGCTGATGGCCCATTGACCGTGTTTACACCTGGCTGAGGTGTCAGCTTGCCCTTTGTCTCTGAGGGACTGGTTTAGCCACTCCCCAGACTTGGAAAAAGCATTAGTTACACCATACAGTGGAGTCTTATAACGTTACATACAAAGTTGCCACACATATTTTACCAGGTCAAAAAAGAGCTTTCAAATGATACCTCACAAGGCATACTTTGAACAAAGATTATTACAATAGTGTACAAAGGGTGAAAACCGGGGTGCAGTCCGTCACAGTCTCCACACTGCATCTTCAGTTGCCCTGGCCACCAATTCAGTTCCACATTCCGTTCCAACTCTCCTTTCACTTACAGCAGCTCTACATGGTGTAACTCCATTGTCTTTGGTGGAATCACTCTGGATTTATATTGGTGTGAGGGAGATCTAAATTAGGCCCCAAGTTTAAGATTCTACTTCCAGACTTTCCTACCTCTCTTGTGACTGCCTCGACCCATCCCCAATAACTCTATATATTGCCTCTTGCTCTTCCCACTCTTGTGCCTAAGACATTTGCATATCATCTTTTACCTGTTTTGGTTCCTCTGTTTCCCCCACTCTTATAGTGGACTAAGCTTCAACATTGATTCATTCCACTATGTCTTTGCCATCCTTTATATTTCTTCTAAAATATTATCATAATAGTCCCAATTCTGCTCTCAGTTCAGTTTACACTGGTGTACCTTATTGACTTCTCCGGAGTCACTCCAGATTTACAATGGCATAATTGAAACTAGAGTCTGGCTGATAATCTCTTTAACAAACCTTTCCTGTCACACTCTTTTTATTATCCATGAGTCAGATCTTCAGCTGGTGTAAACGAACATAGCTGCACTGAATTCAAGGGAGCTTTTGCCCTTGCCACCACTGTGGATCTGGGTCCATATTTCTTATTTCTCCTTTGAAAATGTACCCAAGAATGTGTCTTTATTTTTATTTTTTTCATTTTTCATTTTTGCTTGACTTTTCTATTCTTTGTTTTCAAACATATAAAAGAGAATCAAAGCATTTTGCAGAGTGACTTTTTGTCAAGTCAATAAGCGAGGATATCAGCTGGTGCTGGGGTTTCTCTGTGATACCTGTTCACTAAGACCTGGAATGATACCATCATGTCATTGTACACAAGTTACCAGCGAGCTATCAGACGGTAACAACTTTGTCCTTACTGCCAGACAGGATTGGATTAAAACCAGTGACCTAGCGGTGAAAGTTTCTTCATCTCCTTACCAATTTCCTGAGCCATCTAGGTCCAGATCCTCAAAGGTATTTAGGCACTTAACTCTCACTGAAACCAATGGGAGTTAGGCACCTACATACCTTTGAGGCTCCAGGCCCTAGTCCTTATAAGTTTGCCTTTCAGAAATGTCTTAGTTCCAGAACTTGTTCCAGGATAGGGCAGAATCTGTGCAGGTCTATTTCTATCTAAGGGCTTCTGTGGCCCCCACTGGCCAGAGTATCTGAGTATTTCTCAATTGCTAATGGATTTTTATTCTCACAACACCCCTGTGAGGTAGGGAAGTGCTATTATTCCCATTTTATAGATGGGGAACTCAGACACAGAAAGACTAGGTGATGTTCCCTAGATCACATGAGATGTCTGTAGCAGAGCTGGAAATTGACCATGAGCCTCTTGATCCCCAGGTTTTAACCAGAAGTCCATTTTTTCTCCCATAAAAGGTTACATTGTAAGTGAGGAAAGATGGAACAAATTAACAGGCCCCACTGGGTTTAGTCACATATATTTTGTCAACCTTGCTCCCCATGAGGAATATCCACCCAGCTGTGATCCAAAGAGGCACCCTTTCCATTTTTCTCTCCTCATTCAACAGAACATAAAAAGAACAGAAATGGGATAGAATATTGAATACTACTTCCCACCACACTGGTTTCATCTGCATCTGGGGAACCTGGCTTTTTGTTTCAGGAAGGCACAGCATGGGAGGGCGGTGAAGTGGAAAGAAGACACATCCACCTTTTCTAGGATTGTTCCACCTGCAGGCTGCTCTCTGAAAACAGAACATACCGTATATATAGATGTGTTTTAAGTGGCTCATTGAATGCAAGAGTGGGTGGCAGCACCAGCTGGCCTTCTGCTCACTTTCTGCACATGAATATCACCATGTCCTCTTTTGTACTTTGTGCAGCTTGTCAAGGACTTTGTATTATTACCCAGAAGTAGCACTGTATGTTTGTATAAAAATGAAATAAACAAACCACTGATGCTAGTAGAACACACTTTGTTTAACTCCGAAGTGTCCAGCATTCCACAGCATGAAGCCCATATGGGCAATGGGTAGTCGTTGGCATTTTGGAAACCTTTACATGAAGCAGTTAAAGCACACGCGAGGTATTTCAGGTGTGAGGTGTGAAACAGGAAATACTTCTTCCATTAGTGGGAGGGCTTTACTATAAGTCACTGGAGATTTTACAGACAGGATGCAGCTATCACTGATCAGCTGCTCTAAACAGTTCCCTTTGGCCTGATCAGCTGCTGAACGGATCCAACACCTAGAGATGGGCAAATTGCGGAGTGGGAGGGGGGGGTATTTGACTTTTCTATATGTCTAATTAAATGGGCTGTGTCTGATTCTTCACTCTGTTACGCTGGTGTAACTCCATTGACTCCATGGAGCATACAATTGGGACAAACCAATGGCAAGTAACGCCTGCTGGTCCAGATTCTGATCCCATCTATACCATCATAAGCAATGGAAGCAGCGCCATGGAAGCCAACAGAATCATTCCAGATTTATTCCAATGTAACTGAGATCAGATTCTGTTTTTTTAGCCTACAAAACAAAGCCCATATACAGCACTTCCTTGGCTAGCAAGCACATTGTGGTTCATGCGTGTATATACCATCAAGCCATTTAATAAAGATTAGATTTTTTTTAACACTGTTTTTTTCCACACAACCAAAATTCCTCTGCATTTTCTTAGACTTGTTAGTAACTTGCATCTCATTATTTCTTTTGTGACTTAACCCTGCCAGAAGATGTTTCATTCTCAGGTCACTGTGACAACTGTCTGACAAGCCGATGCGTTCTCCTGCTCTCGGTGTTTCTGTCTCTCCTCGTTAGCAGATTTCAATACCTCAGCTTTCCATCTTCTTCCTCAGCAACCCACAGGCTACTTTGAAAGCTGCTGACAATTTTATCCTCTTCTTTTGGCTCCACTCTTTTGCATCCCTCAGCACAGCTGTCCTGGAAGAGTGACTGTGAATGTAATTATAGAAACCAAACAGACAGTGTGAGATGGGTTGGGTTGTTTTTTCCGGTTGTTGTTTTTTCCCTGCTGTGTTAAACCAATCTTTGCTGGAGTTCAAAGGAAGCTACCTGCCTATTCTGCTGTTATTGTACTTCAACAATGAACATCTCCATCCTTTTCCTTTGAATATGTATGTGGCACTTACTTCCTAGAGCCATGCACATACGCATTGCTTGTATTTCTGGGTATTTAAAGGGACAGTGAGTGATACAGGTCTGAAATTAAAGGTGTGCAATTGGGGCAGTCCTGGGGCAGTGAACTACCCTTAAGGTTGTAATCTCTGCTCTGCCAATGACTCCTCTGGTGGCTTTGAGCAAGTCTTGATATCACTTCATTGGCTGCAATGCAGAGGTGTGTGCCTAGGAAATTATCATTGGGTTGGGGTTTTTTTAGAATTTGACTGCTCAGATAACGGTCATCATCTGGAGTCATTCCGCACCAAAAGCACAGGTCTCTACTGTTTCAACTAAAGGAGATCTCCTTAAGCTGTGCATGAGTAGCAGGCTGTTATAGGCTGTCTGGGCCAGCCATTAGAAGGAAAGATGATCACATGCCCTAAGCATGTCTGTAACATACAGGTGGGATACTCTGCCCTTTGGCTGATAGCTCTGCTAGCAAGCCTTCCATGGACTGTGGTCCCATGTTAACTTATTAGGTTCTGCAGCATCCAGAGGACATCTCCCTTTACTGATGCTACCATGTTTCTGGGCTCTTGGGGTCAGGAGTGAGGGATTGGAGGGTTCCTGTGACTGCTATGGAGGTGGTACTTAGTTTGAGGGTTGTTATGGGGGTGGGGAATTGGGAGGAGAGTGAAAAAACCTTTCACTTTGTGAGTTTGGTTTTGGGCAAGGCACCAGATTTGGATCTGAGGGTGACAGTTCAGCTCATTATAGAGGGATTAATCTCCTTTCACTTTCTGTGTAGTTTCCTCTCCCCACCCCATTGGCAGTGCATGACTCCAGAAGGGAAGGGGCATTCCCCTCTGCATCCTGTGAGTGATCTGAGATGGGGAGAATGCCTTGTTCCTGTGCAGAGGAACCCCAACCCTTTCCACCTGTGGGGAACAATATGACCATCTGCCATTAGCTGCAGTCCTGCCAGCTTCCTTAGATCAGCTGCTAAGGCCATTTTCAAAGTCTCTGTTTTGTCTCTACAGACCCAATTACTGTGATAGACAAAGAGGCTTCAAGAGAAAGCGGGGAGGTGTGCCAAAGTCTCCTGACCTTAGGTCTCTCTTTCTTCATGTGGGAGTTCTCTTCCCTCAGTTACGCAACATGGTAACTGCAGGAAATAGAGGGGAGGAATAGGATGCTTTTGGAACCTCCATTTCTGCAAAGAGAAAGAAGCTCCAGTGTGATCAGCCCTAAGCCAGAATCCTCTGGTGACCTGATTTGGGGGCAGGATCACACTCCTGCAAGTTGATCTCTGACATCACAAAATCTTATCCAATAAACAGACCTGTAATTGATTTGTGACACATCACGTCATAGGGACGGAAGGCAAGCAACTGTTCACCTACTGGCTCTGTGTAAGGCATGTACAAGCCTATGCTGGCACAGTGACTAGCTGCATACTACTGAATGGAGGGATCTTGGTCTCAGATCTTTGCTATCCGAACAGCTAAGGCCTAGGCCTTTGCAGCAGGGACAGTAGCAAATATAACTCTAAGGAAAGGGGGAACCTGCTGATTCTCTGTCTGACATGATACTGGCTTGGAGGCAGCACTGTAGAGAGGGGCCTACAAGTGAAATGGATCAAGCCATTCCTCCCCACTTCCAGACTCTGGGGGAGTCCAAATCCAAACTTCACAATGTGGGTCTTTCTCTAGAATGGGCCCAACAGGAACCCAGGTGCTGAATACCCTGAATGCTGGAGCTGTTGAGTTTCAGTTTAAAATCTTAGTCTCAGTGCTGAAGCCTGCGTTCCTATCTAATCAGAAGTGAATTAGCAGAGTCCAGAAGGGGGGAGGGTCATAGTGACACCAGGAGAGAGTGAGAGGCAAGCCACCCAGAGAGAGGAAACAACCTGGCATGAAGGTTGGACCCAAACCATCTCCTTGACATATCAATTGGCCAGAGCCTAGATTTTCATTACCAAGTCTGGGGGGAAGAGATGTTCTTTCACAGAGAGATGCAGAGTAACATATGAAGAGGGGTTTAATGGGGGAACCTAGAGCTGGAAGGATGAAAGTGGAAGTAGCCAAAAATGGCAAATAAGAAGAAAGAAAACAGCACACACAGTGACCAGGAGATGTTCAAGATGTGACTCACGGGTCCCATGCAGACAAGAGATGCCCTCATCTTCTAAATAGAGGCACAGCACAGCCAGATTCCAAAGTCCAGCCTGAATGCTCCATCTTCACCTGATCAGACATGTTGGGACCTGTAGCCTCCACAGGCTGTAATTCCATTTTAAAGAAAATGGTGGATGCAATCTGCTCCAGTCTAGGGACAGCCTTTAAGGAGATGCGGGAGAGGAGCTACTTCTGATGTCCAGCAGACGTATACAACCAACTGGTGAGACAGTAAAGGGTGAGGCACTGCAGGCTGGAGGCTTAGGGCCCGATCCTGCAAGGGGAGGGGTAATCTGGAAGGTGAGGACTTCACACACCTCACAAGACCGGGCTCATAAAGAAAAGGAAGCAGGAGTTAGGGGGCACATAGCACGGAAACTGAAAGTGCAAAGGATTAATTGCTGCTGTATTAAGGGCTGAGTGAACAAATTTCACTGAGAGCCACTCAAGTGGTGGAAACAACCCGGAGCCATGGCAACAAATAGGCTGTGGTATCAGCCAGGGTGGATCCTTGATTGGCTAGTTATGTGCACAGGTCTGTGGGTGGGCGTTGGAAGAAGCAGGGATTTAAAGAGGGGGCATTGCAGGGCCTTCCTGACACGCTGTGACAATTCCAGCATTGGGAAGCTCAAAAGAAAAATGACAAAATTGGATTTTAAGTGACAGATTGAAACAGCCAGCAACATCCATCCTTGCAAGTGACTTAAAATCCCACCCTTTAAATAAATACAAGCATGAGTGTTTATCTCTAAGCGTATGGAGTTTGTCAGGTCCTCTACAGATGAGGAGCTGGACTTTCCTTTGAAGAGATTCAAACAAATTTGGGTCAGGGAAGTGACTTGTTTAGGAGTGGGCTGAACCTCCTGGAAGGCTCCTAACCACACCCTTCTGTTTGCTGATCACTGACATAGACAGGTGTAAATTACCCATTCTGTGGGTTTTGGCTCCACCTGGTGCTTTTGATTTGAAGCACTGTGCAAACTGATTTTGTTAGTCTTCAGTTCTGCATGGCTGATCTCAGAGCTTCTACTCTCTAAATGTGTGTGTGTGATGCTGTCAGCAATGACACCTTTTGGGATCTGTGCGGTGTCATATTTTTTGGGTTTCCTTCACAATCTCTGCTAATCACAATGGCTACTTTCCTTCCGGTGTTTCGCTTCCACTGGACAGATACCAGTACAAATGGTCCCAACCCCCCAAATTGCATTTTGATTTTGAATCACTCCTCACGTCTGTGCAGAGGTGTTTTGAGTTTGTCTGCATAACCCAGATCCAGGTTGGGATTCCCAAACACACACAGCCCCTGCCTGCAAAGAAAAGTGATGGTTTTCCATGCTGATGTTCTAGCTAAGCCATGTTAAAGAGGTAGGGCCAGCCACAAAATTCAGACTCGGATTCAAATCTCCCCACAGGCCTACCCCCAGTCTCAGGGGTGTTTGAACTGGTGGGTTTGGCTCAGCCCCTTCTCTGGATAATAATGCTGAGCATTTTTTTTTTATTGTGACAAGACCCTTAGTCTCAGCACTGCAGCAATTCATAATATAAGTGTGATGAACAGAACTGAATTGACACTGTCAAAATAGTGGGTACCTGTGGGCATACCAAAAATACTTGGCTTCCTCAAGTGCCAGGGGGTTGCTGGTGCTGGCTCCTGATGTTGCTACATCCACATGAGGAACTAATAGAGGCCCTGCTCCTTCCTCCTTCCCTTACCAAAGCAGCAAGGTTTTGAAAGAGTTTCACCAAACAAGGGGGGAGGGGTGTTGCTCATCAGAGCTGGTTGTGGAGAAAAGGTTTGGGGTGCGGATCACAGTAATCAAGCAGTGATCCTATGATCCTTCTCCTTCTTCCATCCCTACTACTTCAAAGATACTTCTACCTTACTGAATCATTCTCATTCATCTCAAAGTGTACCTGAACATTTCACAAGGACATAGGAGTAGCTGGATCCATAGGCCCAACACGGAAGATAGACTGCCTCCAACAAAGGCCAATGCATGATGCTTCTGAGTATGGTTAAGCCATTTTGTACTGCATCTAACCCTTTGGGTAATGCTATGCTTGAAGAATAGGGAGAAGAAGATTGAATGTTCCTTCCTGATCCCTGTGGTGATCCATTGCTTGTACTCATAGACTCCAAGGCCAGAAGGGACGACTGTGATCATCTAGTCTGTATAGCAGCCATAGGCCATAGAACTTTCCCAAAGTAATTTCTAGAACAGATCTATTAGAAAAAATCCACCACAACACTTGGTAAATTATTCCAATGGGCAATTACCTGCACTGTTAAAAAGTTATGCCTCATGTCCAGTCTGAATTTGTCTAGCTTCAACTTCTAGTCATTGGCTCATGTTCTACCTTTCTCTGCTAGACTGAAGGGCCCAGTATTAAATATTTGTTCCCTATGTAGATACTTATAGACTGTAGTCAAGTCACCCCTTAATGTTCTCTTTACTAAGATAAATAGATAAAGCTTCTTAAATCTATCACTCTAAAGCAGATTTTCTAATCCTTTAATCATTCTTGAGGTTCTTCCCTGAACTCTCTCCAATTTTTCAACATCCTTCTTAAATTTGCGGGGATCAGAACAGAATACAGTATTCCAGCAGCAGGTGCACCAGTGCCAAATACAGATGTAAAATAACCTCTCTTCTCCTACTCGAGAGTCCCCTGTTTACACATTTCAAGCTCACATTAGTGTTTTTGGCTACATCATCACACTGGGAGTTCATGTACAACTAATCATCCACCATGATCCCCAAATCATTTCCAGAGTCACTGTTTACCAGGATGGAGTTCCCCATCCTATAAGCATGGCCTACATTCTTTATTCCCAGATGTATACATTTGCATTTAGCTGTATTAAAAGACCTGCTGTTTGCCTTGCTTAATTTACCAAGCGATCCAGATCACTCTGAATCAGTGACCTGTCCTCTTCATTATTTACAACTCCCCCAATTTTTGTGTCATTTTCAAATTTTTTCAGTGATGATTTTATTTTCTTTCAGGTCATTGATACAAATGTTAATTAGCGTAGGGCCAATTCCAATCCTTGTAGGCCCCCACTGGAAACACGCTTGTTTAATGATGATTCCCCGCTTACAAATACATTTTGACACTGAGCAGTTAGCCAGTTTTTAGTCCATTTAATGTGTGCCATGTTCATTTTATATTCTAGTTTTTCAATCCAAGTGTGACACTGTCCTGAACAATGAGATACGATTACCTATATCTTGGCTTGCATAGCTCATGTGATCTTAAGTATCCATCCTTGTTGAAAGCTCAGCTACTATATTTGTCTTGAATTCTTCCTGCAGCACTGAGTTCCGCAGGTCCACTATGCGCTTCCCGGAGAAATATTTTTTTATTGATTCTTTAAATGCATCCGCCTTTTAATTTTACTGAGTGGTCACTTGTTCTTATATCGTAGAACGGGGTAAAATGGAGGGCATAATCTGGCCTTACAAAATCATATTAGAAAATGCCTATACAGTGTATGGGTAATCCTTCGCATAACAACAATAGCTTGCAAACAGGGGTGAATCAAATCAAAGTATTCAAGTGCAAGAGAGCATAACCTGCCTGGCTGTAGTGAAGGTTCATCCAGGAATCGGAATGCTGTCCATTTCTACAGAAGAGGATTGTGCTCACCCCAGGAGCCCACTCCTGACACCAGAAGGCAGTGGCCAAGATGTTCAGAAATGCCTAGTCACCTGGAGTGGGTCATGTTTTGGGTACCCAACTTGAGATGCTTTAAAGGGGGCTGGTTTTCAGAAAGTGCTGAGAGCCTGCCCTGGGAAAATCTGGCCCCTTTGAGGGATTTCAAGTTACATGCCCAAAAAGTGAGGCATTCAAGTTCACTAATCACTTAAAAATCTTGGCTAGCACAGTTTAAATGGACTAAAGGAAATACCACTTAATGTAACATAATTAACCATCATAACTCTGCCATGGGATATGATTAAGCGAAGTACCTACATAAAATGTAGGTTGATATCACATGACTGAGGATATTCTCTACACTACAGGGACTGTGGTGGCAGAGCTACGGCTCCATAGCTATGCTGGAATAATCCCAGAATGTAGACGCATATAACAGCAATGGAAGGGGTTTCTCCATCACTGTAGGAACTCCACCACCTCAAATGTGTAACTGTAAGCATTCTTCCAACAACAGAGTTGTGTCTACACCAGGACTTAGGTTGATGTAGCTACCGCACTTAGGGGTGTGGATTTTTAACACTGTTAAGTGTAGACCCGGATTAAGGATAGTACAGTTAGAAGATCCAAAGTACAAAGAGTGTCAGTGGTCAAGATTCAGGTTCTATACTGGTCACCATCTGCAAGATCAAGAAGAATCCTCCCCCAAGAGAGTATTTCTCAGATGCATTATGGGTATTATTTTCTTGTTTGCCTCTGAAGCAACTGTCATTGGTCATGTTGGAGACAGTAGGATACCACCGCATATGGACCATTAGCTTGATCTGGTGTTATAGATCTTCCATTTCTAATTAGATCCTGAAAGCTCATATATATTTATGACCTTTTCCAGAGATCCTGCAGAAATTTAACTGTGATGGTTTTCAATATTGCCTACACCTCATGTTCACAATTAATCTTCCCATCTTGCTTTTGGTTTGGAGGCAGAGAGTTCTGTGGGAGGGTTTTTTCTTGTTTTTGAGCCTCAATAAATATTTTCTTATGCACCTCACGGCTCTGTCTCTGCAAAAGCAAAATGGTGTGTCCTATGGTACATTTGTGCACTTCAAGTCTGATAGATGAGGGATGCTAATGGAATATAAACTATCAAATTAAAAACTTTCATATTAAGGATGCTGACAGTGTTTCTGTACCTGTGAATTTGAGAAGGTGCTTGCAATTTCTTCCTGCTCCTTAATGTGATGCAATATTCACAATTTAATATGTCACTTTTTGAAGAATGGGCAATGTACAGTTTTAACCGGGAGTTCCAGAATTACCAGAAATTGTGCATCACTTGAGCTCCAAGCAGTTTCATTATGCAGTCTGTAGAAACTGCCGGATGATTATATTACGCTTAAAAACCTGATTCTTCTCTCCTTGGCTATGATGGCTTTACACCACTGTAACGCTTCAGTAGGTGCCCTTACTCGACTGTAACAGAGAGCAGAATTGGGCCCTATGACTGCTAAATAAGAATAAGCCACTGCTGGCATTTATCAGGGCATTTGTTTCTGCTTTTCTCCACCCCCTCTACATTCTTCAGGTGAGACATTTACTTCACTTTGTGGCAATTTAGATCATCGTGTAAATGCTGCAAAATATCACGAAGATTAGAGGTCTGATTCTGATTTCACATGCAGCCAGAAAATCAAGTGGTTGGTAATGGAGCCAGCTCTGCCAAACAGAGCTGCACACCATTCACTGACATAAGCAGTAGAGGTGAGGCCCCAACACGTGCCATGAAAATGGTGAATTGGAGCTCTGCCAGCAGCTTAGCTGGTGGGAAATGGAGCAGTTCAAAATGGAGAAAGAGAGAAGTCTGGCTGGATTCAAATCTCTCTGGGCCACATTCTCCTCTCACTGATTGCTGCCTCTCATTTACATCAGTGTAACTCCACTGAAGTCAATGGAATTACAAGAGATACCGAATTGGTGTAAGAGGAGAATCAAACCCACTGGGGCAAATCTTCAGCTGGTGTCAATTGGCATAGCTCCATTGCCTTCAGAGGAGTAATGCTGATTTACATCCACCAAGGATCTGGCCCTGAGTGACTTTTTTTCCTCAAATGTGGAGGCTTCTACATTTGTAAGAGGCAGGGTGGGGTAGGAGATAGGTTTTAAGGTAGTGGTCAGTCACACCTGCGACTGACCCAAAGCAAGAGTCTGAAACTGTGCAGCGATGCCCCAGTGTTGAATGACATTTTTAAATCCCTCTTTGAGTGAGACAGTCAGTGACAAAAGGGAAGGATAGGAGCTGGAGCACATTTGCCTGATAATTCCTCTGCTCTCTCACTCTCCTACTTCAAAACACTGCACACTTTGCTAATCAGGTCTTAGGGTGGATGCTGCTTGCCTGCCAAAAGGTAAAGGGAGGGAAATAATAATACCATATCTGTTTCAATAAAACCATTTACAAAGGGGAGTTGCGGGCAAAATAGTCTTCAGTAGGGTATATTGTCTCTCCGAGAGGGTT
This sequence comes from Sternotherus odoratus, assembly GCA_032164245.1. Taxonomy (NCBI): domain Eukaryota; kingdom Metazoa; phylum Chordata; order Testudines; family Kinosternidae; genus Sternotherus; species Sternotherus odoratus. Next base: position 124,141,168 of record JAVMKO010000003.1, read on the forward strand.
CCAGAGATTAGATTACCACGGAATCCATCCTGGGCAGAGAGGGTAAATATGTTAGCAATAGGATGGTGGCTTTAGGCAGTTATTCCTCCAGCTTTCGCTAGTGAGGTTAATGCAATTTGGTGCAACTAACTGCAAGATTAATGGAACTGTCCAAGTATTTAATCCGATGAAGGCATTACATGAAATGCTGACAGCTGCCTGCATGCTTTCCAGATTGCTCAGTCTTGTTGGCCAGTGATGGGGAGGAAATCACCTGCAGATATTTAAGGAGAAACATTGGGGGGGGGGGGGGTCAGGAAAGAACTTTTGCCCCCATTTCACAATTAGCCAGGTGCATTATTGGAGTGGGAACATTGCAGCTTTCCTGAAGCATGAGGTTTTGGTCACTGCCAGGGAGTATATGTCACCAGACTAAATGGACGTAACCCACTGTCAGCCTAGGCACCTCAGTATTTATACCCTATCCACTGCTACAACAATATTGGTACAAAATATGCCTTGTGAGGTATCAGCTGAAAACTAGCAACATGCTGGTTACTAATACCATTGTAAAATGCATGTGTTAATGTTATATGTGAAGCTATGAATTTCCTCTGTATGCTGGTGTTTAAGACCAGACAGCCCAGCCTAGGTAAAGGTGGTAAACAGGTCTGTGCTGGACAAAGAAATGTGGATTTACCTCGTTTTTACATAACAGCTATAAACAAAGCTATTGAGTGAAACCAGCGGGTGTTACCTTGATCCTGAACTGAAGAGACAAATATTAACGTACTCCTTTACCCCAGAGGCACACAGGAGACTGAATCCCCAGGAGGTCTTCCTGACTTGTAAAACAAAGACAATGCCATTGTGGATATAAGAAACAGAGAGAGACTCCATCTTTACTCTTCGCCTTAGGAGACACAGAAACCAAATATTTTGATCTCAGTGATAGGTTCCTGGCCAGAAAAAGGCTGGAAAGTAGACACTGGTGAGAGAAACCATCTTATCAATGTCTACAGTACCACTTAGGTTGGTATAAATTGTGTCATTTGGCGGGGGGAGGAGTGACTAAGCCACCCCCCCTGAGTGACATACGTTACCATTGACCTAAGTACTGGTGTGGACAGTGCTATGTCAGCAGGAGAGCTTCTCCCAACGATATGGCTACCACTGCTTGCAGTGGCTGGAACAATTAAGTTAATGGGAAAGCTCTCTCCCATCAACTTAGCGCAGCGCTACAGCTGCATCGGTGGAGCTGCGCTTCTGTCAGCTATGTCATGTAGCCATAGCCTCCATTCACTAAAGGGTGCGCTCCTAGGAAGCTGACAGGCTGGAGTGTTTGACAGTCTCTGAAGAAAGAGCAAACCTTACACTTTGTCTGTGAGAGTCCAGTGAGAGGACTGGTCCCTTCAGTAGGAAGATTTGGGGACTGGAAGGGTACTAAGGTAAACCTGCAAGGAGTAACCAGGCTGGGCAAATTGAGGCTTGTGGCTTGCTGGGGTCAAAGTTCTGGACCAAAACTGCACAGCCACAAGACCCCCTAGCAGATTGTGACCAAATCTTATATTGGCCTGTGTGAACCCCAGAACATCACACCCACATGGCAGATTCCTCTTGTATGTGCACCTCCCTTCTAATAATAGCAACAATCATTAGTATTTCTATAGCACTGTACTGACATTCACTTATTAATGTCTGACTCTTCTACCTCCCAGGGTGTGTTGTGGGTAGTGTCCTCATTTTATAGATGAGAAAGAGAAATGAAGAGACCAGCTCAAAATCACCCAACAGGTCAGCTGTAGAGCTGGGACTAGAATTCACATCTTCCCATGTCCAGTCTTTTGGTCACTGCACCAGACTAGCCCCATTGTATGGAAAAGTGGTAGGAAAATAGTCATTGTTTTTCACTGAATATTTTGGTGAAAATGTTTTGCTTTCTTAACGGATAAAAACCCCTAAAAACATTCAGATTTTGAAAACCGATAATTGTTTGTTTGATTAAGGGAGTTTTCAGATTTTTCCTTTCTCCCTTCCCTCCTCCCCACCTTTTCCACTGACAAAAATGGAAGAAAGAAAAAAGGGGAGAAAGGAGAAAAATGAAAAACGTTTGGTTTTCTGGTTTTGTCGAAACACTGGAACATTTCTTAAGATACAAATTTTCCATACAAACTTTCATTTAGAAGAAAAGGCCATTTTGTATCTAAAACATTTTTGAATGAAAAATTTCAGCCAGCTGTACTTAGCCATGTAAAACAGAATTAAGGTGGCCTCCTTTCTTATTTTACTTACCCTGTCTGTCTTGTAGAAATGCAAGCTGTCCCCAGACTAGCCCACCAGCATAGCTGAACTCTGACCTGAGTGCACCTACCTGTAGGGGTGTGATGGTGAGTCCCGTGTGTGGCAGGTTGGATCACAGAAACCCCCTTGAAGCTGCCAAATGATGTGCCAAGACTACTTCTGCCCCTGCTTTCCCTGCCAGCTTGGGACTCCAGAGCTCTGCCTGGTTGTGCCAGCCATGGTTGCCGGCCACGAACACAAACCCAGGTCTGAACCACGTCCCACAAACTACAAGCTTAACTGAGAGCAGCTTAAGAAGTGTTCCTGTCTTTAATACGCAGATGCCCAACTCCCAGTGGGCTCCAAACCCCAAATAAATCCATTTTAGCCTATATACACTTTTTACTCATAAATTGTTCATCCTCTATAACACTGAGAGGTATGCACAGCTGTTTGCACCCCCTCTTCCCCCCAGGTATTAATACTTACTCTAGGTTAAATAATAATAAGAAAAAGTGATTTTATTAAATACAGGAAGTAGAATTTAAGTGGTTCCAATTAGTAGCAGACAGAACAAAGTGAATTACCAAGCCAAATAAAATAAAATATGCAAGCCTATGACTAATAGTTATAAAACTGAATATAGATAAAACCTCACCCTCAGAGATGTTCCAGTAAGCTTTCTTTTACAGACTAGTCTCTTTCTAGTCTGGGGTCAGCAATCACTCACACCCCCTGTAGTTACTGACCTTAGTTCCAGTTTCTTCCAGATATCCTTGGGGATGGAGAGGCTATCTCTTGAGTTAGCTGAAGACAAAATGGAGGGGTCTCCCAGAGGTTTAAATAGACTTTCTCTTGTGGATGGATACCCCTCTCTCCCCCTGTGTAGAATCCCAGCTACAAGATGTAGTTTTGGAGTCACATGGGCAAGTCACATGTCCATTCATGACTCAGAACTTACATGTAGCAGCCATGGTTCACATGCTACCTTGAACATCCCCAAGTAGACTTCTTATGTGATTGGAGCCTTCCAAGATCCATTGTCTGTTATCTGTTTCTTAACTGGGCACTTAAATTGCACATTCCTTTCTCAATAAGCTGCCCAAATGCTTTACTAAGGCTACTTAGAAATCAAGCAAGTACACAGCCAATATTCATAACTTTGAATACAAAAATGATACATGCATGCACATAGGAGGAATAGATTCAGTAGATCATAACCTTTACAGAGATATGTTACATGGCATATGAGTCATAAAACATACTCCAATTATGTCATATATACCTTCATAAGCATATTTCCATAAACCCTTAGGGGGTGCAATGTCACACGGTGTTTTGAGCCCATTCATTCCTGGTTCTTTCTGCCAGGACAGTAATAAGCAGCTGTAGTGATGCTTATTTTGTGATCTAGACACCTAGCTAGGAACTGGACAAAGGACTTCCCCAATCCATTTCACAAAGGCCACTAAAGAGCCATCAGAACCATGGTTTTGGGTCACTACTGATCTATCAGATATTGATTTATCCTTTGCAAAGTGTCCTGTTCTTGTTTTGGACTTAGCTTCATTGCGTATTTCCCATTACCAGCACGCCAGAATTTATTGTATTTATCCTAACCTCCCAAGTGCAACAAGCCGGAGATTTAGAATTGAATCACTCAGCCTTCGTAGATCATCACTTATACCCTACGCATAGCAAAGGCCTCTGGGTGATGGGAACCCACCCCAGATGGGAAATAATAACCAGAGTCCACAAAAAGGTGGTTTCACCTGGAATGACTCCGGGCTGTATTACGGACCTTTTTAATGAATCCAGTTAATAGACACAGAAAGACAAATCCAGAGGCGGCAGAGGTCTGTGGTGTACTCATCACTCCTGGAGTCGCAGTTATGAAATCCTTTTGGCTAATGGGTTTGTTTAACTGTGACTGTTTGTCTTTATTAGCGTCTCTCACTTTGCAGTGGCTCAGCCCACAGCACTAGAAAGCGTTGTGTGTTTTTCTTCTTGCTAGGCCAGGCTGAGTTGGGAAGCTGGCCGCACTGATCTCTAATGGGAATCCCTCAGTGTGTGCCTGAGGCTAGACAATTCCCTCAGCATTTCTTGGGGAGGGTTAAACGGGTGTGGTCTATGCCCCTCTGAGGGAGTTGATATATGTAGACATAGAGTCAGTCCCTGCCTCCCAACACCTGACAGTCTGAATAGATAAGACAGTTAAAGTGTGTGAGGGAGAGAAAGTATTACTATTAAATGATGCATTTAGTTTCTTTTGATCCAAAATGTTGTGGGGGCAGGGTTGTTTTCTCTCTTTTTTTTTTTTTTATTCGTTTGGGTTTTTTTTTTGCTATTATTTGGATTTACCGGTGAACCAAAAAATGCACTATTCACGCAGCTCTACTATCCACCCTGGTTTACATGCTAGCCAACAACTACAGCAAGGTATTGCTTCCCTTTGTCCTTTCAGAATCACCCCTTCCTTTCTGCAGCTTTGAGCAGGCAGCAAGAAGTATATGCAAATGTCAGCAGAGAGTGTATTTCAGTCCAAAGGGTTTCAGGAGGGAAGGAGACACTAATGATATTATCTGCCTGCTTAATGTCTCCCAAATCCCCTGTTTGAAAGACAGCCCTGAAAGGTGTTTGTAGAGGGGAAGTGAAGCGTCACACAGACAGTGCAAAAGAGAAGAGCAAGGGGAAGCATGGAAAGAGGGAGAGAAGGGAAAGATAAGTTCCAAATCAGCATTGGCTAGAATGGAATAATGTGAGCAAAGGGAAAAGTGGTGGCACAGCTCAGATTCTCCCACAAAGCCTTGCTGCTGGGGACAGGGAAGCAGAGGTCTAGCTCTCTTGGTGGGAGACTAAGAATGGGCTCCAGAGAAAGTGGTTCCAGTCCAGCCCATATTTGTAATGGCCCAAGAAAAGGTGACTCTCGGATTGCTATTTGGGGGACTATGTGAAAAGAGGTGTAGGAAGGACTCAGGCCAGTTGCTACTGAACGGGTATTCGCCCCACACTACCACCATCACTGCAGCCCCATTATGCACTTTAGAATGCAGCAGCTCACTCACTGGAGAATGTAGCACCAGGGTTCCAGAATCTGCCCTGGCTGCCCATTAGTCTCTGGGGGTTGCTTAAAGTGTGGGTTAGGTCCTATGAAGCCCTAAGTGATCTGTGACCAGTCTCCCTCTCTCCCCAGACCATACTGCCAGAGCTGTGGTCAGCAGAGGTGCTCAAGCTAGAGAGGGGGTAGCTAGCATGGTGTTTTCTGAGAGGGCTCCAGGACTTTGGAACTTGCTTCCCCAAGCCCTTGATCCAAATTAGCCCAAATCTGATGACCTCCCAGGCATGCTGCAGAAACACCCATTTAATTGGGTTTCTGCAGAGGGCTGGGGGCATGTTTCTCAGAACAATGAATGGGGTGGAATAGGATGACCAAATGTCCCGATTTTATAGGGACAGTCCCGATATTCAAGGCTTTGTCTTGCATAGGTGCCTATTAACTACCACACCCTTTCCTAATTTTTCACACTTGCTGTCTGGTCACCCTAAGGTGGAAAGGTGGAAAGAAGTCTATCAGTTCCTATTGAAAGGATCCCTTTAATGCCGGTTGGATTTCATTGTATTATGATGATGTGCTAGGGCACCTACAGCCTTGGACAGTGGCCATCTTGTCATTATTTTAAATCTAAATGCCTATATAAATAAATGAAAAACTGATGCCACGGCCTGCATAGGCCATGGAGAATGATGTACTGGCTCCTGCCTGGAGTCGGTTGCTTTAGGGCACAGCTGAGAGAAGAAGGGGTGAGTTTGTATGGCTGTTGCCTATGGTGTATCTGTAATCTGGTTTAAAAGAGGACTTCACCCTTATGGAGGCATCCTCTAGAACAGGCTTGTCCAACCCTGCGGCCCATGGGCCGCATGCGGCCCAGAACGGTTATGAATGCAGCCCAACACAAAATCATAAACTTACAACGTTATGAGATTACGTCCACAAATAATGGAGTATTATTCGTAATTCGCATTATAATTGCAAACAGTTCAACCAAAAAACCGAAAAACTGATAAAATTGACTAATAAAATAAAGAGCGAGAGGACTCTAATGTTGCATAAAATGAATTGTGACAAAGAATTTGTGTGTACTAGGCATAACGCATGGCCCAAGACAACTCGTGTGGCCCAAGACAACTCGTCTTCTTCCAATGTGGCCCAGGAAAGCCAAAAGGTTGGACACCCATGCTCTAGAATGTAATGGAAAATGTCTACTGGCTTTCTTTAAGCACCATAAAGAATGATATGTCTGTGACCGAACACTACAGGGTGGTTTAAAAAAAACACACTCTAGGACAGTTAGCATTTCCTATTACATTGAATGGGTTTTTAGAGAAATTTCTATAGACCATAATGGGTTTCCATCCTCATGAAATTTTCAATCAGACTTTGTCCATAATACAACTCTTTGGGGGTGCCAATCTGGCATCTTGCAGCAAATTCACACACAAGAATACATTAGCATTAGGCCTTTTTCTTACACACACACAGATTTCTTTGATACCTATAAAGAACCATATACGCACAGACTGCAAAATTAAGTTTTGTTTCTTCTATATAGTATTGACTGAATGCACCAATATCAGAAGGTCCCTTATAGGGGGGAACTGAAGGCCTCAAATTACTCTGAAGAACTTCCCCAGTGAATGAGATCCTTTCGATAGGTTTTTGAACCATCCTATAGAATGCTACAGCAGGGTTATAATTATCTATTCAATTCTATAAAATGTTCTTTTTAAAAAGCCATACACACTATTATTTTCTGTGAAGTTGTATAGGACTTTTCCATGAAGGCTGGGCCTGCAACTGCTTCCCTGTGTGACCTTGGCAAGTCACTTAGGATCTGGTTCAGCTCCCATTAAAATCAGTATTTTTTATCCATGTCAGCAGAAGCTGGATTGAGACCCTATGACCTGTTTTTGGAAGGTGCTGCGTATCTGTAGGTCCTAGTTCGGTTGGACTTGACTGCTCAGCATTCAGGAAAATCAGGTCCTTAAATTCTCTCCACCTCAATTTCCTCATGTGTCAAAGGAGAATAATACTACTACCCACCTTTGAAAAGTGTTCTGAGATCTCTGGATGAAAGGCACTATCTAGGCATGAAGTATTTTTATAATTATGTCCCTATTCCTTAAAAAACAGGGGAAGGAAAAAGCTCTGAAGATAGATGAATTCTGGGCAGAACTGTCTCTAAATAGAACCTTTTTCAAAATTTTCCAGGAGGCCCACGCAGCATGATAAAGATGTCAAAATTCGGTGGGAAACCATCTGACCTTTCCTAGAACTGTTCATTCATTCAGTGCACAGGTAATGTCCCCTGGGAGCCTTGTCACACAGTCCAGGACTATGAGGGATGTGAGTTTAGCTCCGTTGGATCAACAAGGAAGGTGATAAATGGAAGTCTGAATCAAATCTGGTGAAGTGGGGAAAAAAATTCAGTTCTCTATTATGCAGTGCTCCCTCCCTAAGACAGAGATAAAAATATGTAATATCCTGGGGAACGTATGCAGGGCCAGATCCACAGCTGGTATAAATCAACATGACTGCACTGAAGAACCTCAATTGGTGTAAATTGACTTAGCTTCATTTAAGTCAGTGAGGTCATACCTCAGCTTCTGTGAGCCAACATAGCATCACTGAGGATGATAAAGCCATGCTGATTTACAACCGTTATGGGTTTAGCCCACGGTGTACAGAAACTTTACATCAGCCATCAAGAGCAAAGTGTTAACTCTCGGAGCAGTGGGCGCATGGGAAAATAACTAACTTATGGAAAAGCTTCCTGCTCTGATTCTGACAGAACAATCATACAGATATATGTGGTGGGAACATTTTTGATGACACTTCTTTGGTAAAAATATGTTTCGCCAAAGTTTGACAGAAACATTTCTGAGTTCCAAGGTGGAGTCTCCAGAGAGAGAGTCAGACAGACAGATCCGAATCATTTCAATCCAAAAATGGACATTTGATACAATTCCATTTCACAAATACATTAGAAAGTTTTGTTTTCATCCCAGTGTGGAACAAAAACCTCAGGAGCTGCCATGAAACGGAATTGTGGTTCTCCGGTCGACTCTACATGCAAGTACAGTAAACCCTCGATTTAACGGACCTCGATTTAACGGACTTCGGATGCAATAGACAAAATTTCTGAGCAAGCTGATGCATTCCTGATCCATTTCTGGCGGGTTGACTGCCGGCTCCCGGCTGCCGCCCGGGTCCAGGCAGCAGGCAGGCTGGCTGCCGGCTCCCACCTGCGGGCGGGCTGGCTCCTGGTTCCCGCCCGGGTCCCACCAGCGGGCGGGCTGGCTGACAGTTCCCCACTGCCGCCCGGGTCCCAGCAGCCGGGACCCGGGCGGGCTGGCTGACGGGTCCCAGCTGCCGCCCGGGTCCAGGCAGCGAAGCTGCCGCCCCGACCCTGTGGCTGGCGGGCTGCTGCTCCGACAGCTCATTTTTTTATTATTATTATTAAATAACGGACTTTTTCATTTAACGGACACCCCTTTGCCCGAATTAGTCCGTTAAATGGAGGTTTTACTTTACATTAGCATTCTGGATCCATTTCCCTAAGTCAGCCTCATTCTGGCATCTCTGTAGTTTTATCTGTTGGGGTAACTGAGATGGAGCTAGCAAGGGAAATAATAATCCCATGTAAATCCTTGGAAGAGTATCATCCTCATGAGAGGAATAATTAGCATGATTCAAGGATGGTAGAAGTGTGTACAATGGGATGAGATTGAGCAAAGGAAACGTGCTAAGAGGGAGATCTGTTACAGTTAGACTATGAAATAGCTTCCCAACATAGTAGTGGAAGCACCATTAATTTGATCCTCTAATTTGGATGGTTCAAAGCACTGTAGATTGTATGGTAGGGGGAGCTCTGGCACTGACCTCTGGGGCAGGGTGGAAACATCCACTGTTTGTCAAGTTGCAGTCAGAAATGATTGCTCTTTAGACTAAGGATCACATGACTCTCTGGGCTGGAAAAAGTATGTAGGAGGACTATAAGTGCTCCAAAAATGGAGGTTCCTCTGTACTCTCCCTGGGCAGTTTCCCTCCTGGGGCTCCCCCACTGGTAACTGCTCTGGGAGCCCTCCTTTGGGGTGTTTGCCCAGGGCAGAGGTGCGGTGTGAAAAAGTGAACTCAGCCTCTGTCACCATTAGCTTTTGATTCAGGGACTGGCAGAGGAAGCAAATTGCATCCTCCCCACCCGTCCTGCCCCAAGGAGTTTCTGCAGGGTCCCAGCGATTGCAGTGCCACAAAGGAAGTACTGTAGTCCCTGAGTGAAGATCCAGGGGGAATTATTTCCTTTCTGCCCATGGAGGTTGAAGGGAGAGGGATCGTGCCCGCATGCATGAATGAGACTCCATGTTTATATTTCCTGAATCAGGGTGTTCCCCTGAGATCCCACCCTGACCTCCATGTCCCCACCGACCGTGTGTAGTGGAATCAGTGGAGTTCACTCTGTGTGGGGGGAAGGATACATGCAGGCAGTTGGGAAGGGAAGGATATGGGCAGTCAGTCCGAGGTGCTGATGCTCTAACACCTGAGGCTGCCTTGCCATCGCTGGGGTCTAAATCTCGATGTAGGGAGTTCACCTTAAGCACCCAGTTTTAAAAATATTGGCGGTCAAGTTTACTGAAATATCGCTGCCTCCAGATACTGTTTCAATCTCAGGAAAATAACCCCCATATTGTCAATTTCAGACATGATGGTTCCCACCATAACCAGGCCCTTGCCAGACCTTTCAAAAACTCAGCCGGAGACCAACCAAAATGCAGCACCCATGTCCTTTTATTGTTCATGCCCTTCACCCCTACTATCTACATACATTACAGACCAACACCCTGGGAGACCGCTAGCTTCCCCACCAGGAGGGATCTAGAGCCCCACACTTCTCCCTTTCCTGTCTCTTCCCTCCTGCTTCCTGTCAGACAGCTTTATATAGCAGTCTGGCCACTCAGGCCCGCAGGTGCATCCCCTCAGGTAATTTGGGTGTAGCCTCCCTGGCCAGCCCGGACCAATTCCCTTTTTAAGCAGAGCTGGGTTAACAGGGACCTGGCTTGGATTTCCTAGCCAGCACCCTGTTACACCCACATCCAGAGGGAATTCCACCCTGGCGGATTGTTCGTGGCAGACCAGCAGATGGCAATATTCTTGCACGTCAAACCCAGACTAATCATAGAGGAGAGTGAGGGGTGGCAAGTGGGGAACATAGAGGCTTGGTTGTTACTAGCTGTGGCATCCCTCACCTGCCAGACAGTAAATTGTGTCCGTGCAGCCCTTTGTGATCTCTCCTTGCACTGTGAACCTGGTTGTGGGATGATAAACCCCCAGCTGTTTGTAGTGGCAGAGATATTCCTATCTCCGCTATTTAGCTTAATTTTTCTTTTTAATCCTCTTAGCCATGTTCACTAATTCAGCTTTTAATCATAAGCCTATTTATGTGGATATATATTTTTCCTCAGCATTTCCCTCTGCTAATCTATCCCCTGTTCTCTTAAATACTTTCCTATTCTACTTAAAAAACTCTCTTCATTCTTAATGACGTCTATCTTCCCTGCTTAGTTCTTTAACATTATTATTAGCTCCAGAAAGAGTCTCCTGCCAGCTCCTTTCTAATAGGCTCTCCATTGTTAGTACCTCTGAAGACAGAGCCCATCAGTTCTAGAAGGGCTGTTGAACACACGTCCACAGCCAATCAAAACTGCCCACATCCTGTGCAGAGGATGAGAGTTATTGTTGTTATTTAGTTGTATTGCAGTAGCGCTTAAGGGCCTTGATCATGGGCGAGGGCCCCAGCTGTGCCAGGCACTGTGCAAACCCGGAACAAAAAGACAATCTAAGTATAAGTGGAGGGAAGTGGATGCAACTGATAGACAGGGGGAGTACAGGGAAACAACAAGACAGTACTCAGCAGCATAATGGGCACTGGTCTCAGCACACCAGCTGCTTAACCATTGCTGAGGTTTGTGTTGGTCTCGCAGCAGAAGACTGCATTAAAGAGGGTTATGAAGGAGAACAACGAGGACCCCTAATGCAGGGCTTAAATGTAACCGGAGCCGTCCACAGCAGAGATCCTGTAAATATTTTCAAACTCGCAGGACCCCCAGCAACTCCCGTGAGGCTGAAATCCCAAGTCCCAGCACCTCCCACGCGGTGAAGCCTCTAGCCCCAGCGCTTCATCCCACCCCTGCAGGGCTGAAGTCCACAGTGCTGGCGCCTCCTCCCTCCCCATGTGGCTGAGGCCCCACCATCTCCACCCCACAGCTGAAGACTAGAGCCCCAAATGGTGGGTGGGGACATGGGGGCTCCAGGAAATAGTCTCCGAGAATTTAAGTCCTGCCCTAATAGATGTTTAAGCGGAGCTCCTTGCATACACAAGGCCGAGCCCTGTGGGTCCTGGACCGTGACTAGGTCTCCCCCAAGGGAATACAAATAAAAATAACAAGGGGCATATGACCAGGTTTACAAACACCACACTAAAAGGCTTGTCTACACTTGAAATGCTACACCAGCATGGCTGCATCTGTGCTGCTCCAGCGCTTCAGTGTAGACACTAGCTACGCTGATGGGAGAGGTTCTCCCCTTGGCACAAGTAATCCGCCCTCCTGAGAAGCATTAGCTAGGTCGAGGGAAGAATTCTTCCCTCTGCCTAGCGCTGTCTACATCGAGGGTTAGGCCGGCATAGCAACGTCGCTCAGGGGTATGGATTTTTCACACCCCCTCAGAGACATAACTATGTCGATGTCAATTCCCAGTGTCGACTAGCCATCGATCTTCTGGCGATCGATTTCTCGCGTCTTGTGAAGATGCGAGAAATCGATCGCTCGCGGTGCCCCCGTCGACTCTGGAACTCCAGCTTGCCGGGAGGCGCAAGCTGGAGTCGACGGGGGAGTGAGCCGCCAACTGCCGCCACCATGAGGATGGACGGTAAGTCAGCTGCAGATACGCAAACTTCAGCTACGTGACTGACATAGCTGAAGTTGCATATCTGCAGTCGATTCCCCCCCCCCCCCCCCCCCGTAGTGGAGACCAGCCCTAGGACTGAGGAAATGCTGGAGCAGTCCTGGGGCAGGGAGGCCAGGCCCTTCAGGCACTGCCGAGCATGCTCCTGGGGAGAAGACCAGTATAAAGCGAACTTCAGCAGCCCCAGATAAAGAGGAGGAGTGGGATGAAAGAAAAGAAAAGACTCCAATTCTTGTAAGGGCACCACTCTGCTGCAACAAGAGAGGAAGCTTCTACTGAGGGGACCTGGCTGTGAGTGTCCCCTGCCCACCCCACCCCGGACACTCCCCAAGAGGGAGGGAGAACCATGGACAAGGGCTTGAGATGGCCTAGACCCTAGACTCTGGGGGTTTAGGAGCAAAGACTTTAAGTCTACTGGGACCACACCCAAAACTGAGAGGCAGGAGTGGTAGGACACGGCCCAGGGGAAGGTGAGCAAGTGGGCAGGGCAAACCTAGGCAGGTGCATGCCACTTCATTTTCAGGGTCCTGGGCCAGGACCTGATGGAGAGAGAGAGCGGGCCTGGGTCTAGCTAGCCACCCTGAAGTTATGACCTTGTCCCCAAGGAAGGCAGAGCTAGGGGTTACCACCAAAGAGGCCAGTCCAGCTAAGACCTCATCCAGAGGACTATGATACCTTGAACTAATAGAAAGGCTTGAGATGGAGGCTCAGACTACCAGCCTGCTGACTACCTTGCTATAGGACAACATGTAGGAAAATGTGAAGGTGCCTAGCTTTAAGCATGTGAGTAGGTCCATTGACTTCACTGGGGTTATCCAGATGCTTAAAGTTAGACACATGCTGAACTGGGACAATTGTGTAGCTGAGAACAGGTCAAAATAATAGCATTGATTTGGAATCTAGCTGAACAATCATTTTCAAACTATAGTCTTTCTAGTCATCTTATGTTTTTATATGGTACTTGCCACCACGTTGTTTGCAATCTGTATACTTGACCACTCATTGTTCTCATGGTGTGATTGGCTGTCTAAGTCACAGGATAGTGTTTCTGTTTCTTGATTGGATGTCTGAAACTTTTTAAACAGGAGAGTAACAAATAGTGAATAGCATATTTTCAAGTAGACTCCATGGGCGAGGTAATATGTTTTATTGGACTGACTTCTGTTGGTGAGGGAGACAAACTTTGAAGCCACACAAAGCTCTTCTTCAAGTCTGTCCTGAGACCAACACGGCTACAACGACACTTCATGTTTTCAGGAACACATTTTCAGATGAAAAATTACTGCACTAAAATTTGTGAAACTTTTTCACCAATACTTGGTGACTAGCCAGACACTGGGGGATGATGAATTATATGGCCTCACAAATCACAGCAAACCAGACTTGGTGCTTTTATTATTTTATTCGTTTTTCAAAGCTATTTAACCAGCTCCAGTGGAGAGGTGTTAGCTGGGAGGTGGGAGAACCTCAGAGCTGAGCTGTTCTTATACTGCGATAGGATCTGGATCTGCACAGCTCTGCAGAAAGTCAACAGAATCCTATGTAGACAAAAACCTTCCCTGGGATTTCAGGTTTATTTACAGAGGGGCTAGCCAAAGTAATGCAAACCCAAAACATCCCCAGCTGCGTTCAGTTAATGCACCATAAGAGTCTGTTCATGCTTGGGCCAGATCTTCAACTACTTTAAATTGCCTTGGCTCCATTGAAATCAGTGAAATCAAGCAAATTTACATAGGCTGGGGCTTTGGCCCTCTTGCCTTTTACCTCTTGTCAGCCAAACACTGGGCCCTGCTTGTGCCCAGAGCCAACTGTCCTGAACCTCAGAACCTACTTTCAGATGCACTTGATAATATCTTAAATTCACAGAGTAAGCCCAGAGCTTGCCCCAGTCACCTTCAGATTAAGGAGGAACTCGAAGAACTACTGCTGGGATTTAACCCCCAAATCCCCAGGTCACTGGCTGGTCCAGCAGAGCCTCTCCTAGGGGCAATTCTGGAATATGGTGCATCACAGAAGAGCCTGGAAGCCCTGCTAGATTCAGCTCCCTGGCTCCCCGACAACTTACCTGGAGGGCTGCCGTGAAGCCAGGGTTTCCAGGCACCATGGAAGTCCAGGGAGCATATTTCATTTTGGAGACATGAAACATTCTCACCGCAGTGTGTCCAAAATGAAACATTGTGCCATTTCATGGGAAATTTCAAATTTTGGCTTTATGTCCTGACTCTATTCAATTTTTTCCCCCAAGCCTGGACATTTTCCACAGAATTGAAATTCAGTTTCCCAGCCAGCTTTACTAATCACTCTGGCATTTCTGCTGAGGAAATGTGCTCCCAGGAAAAAATTAAGGTGGTATGGGAAGTGATGCTGGTGACAATGTCGGTGGTGCTCTTCCCTGGGAGTCAGTTCTGTACCATCATCCCAGTGTGGAGCTATCGTGAGCACTGTGTGCTGCTGGAGGAGATGCCTTTCAGATGAGACATAAGCTCACAGAGCTCCTATTTATTGTCATTAAAGTTCCCCTGGCACTGTGTATGAGAACGGGGATGTTGCCTCATGTCCCAGCGGAGATAATTGCATTCTGCCAACCTAATTCCCCATGCAATTCAAGTTTTCATCTTAACTCGCTGTCCTACGTGGTTGTGCTGCATTACTCTGTGCTATTACATTGTATATTGGCTAGTTGTATGCCACCTTGAGATGTTCTGAAGGACACTGTGTGAACAAACTGTGGTGGTTACGAGCAGCTCCAGAGGTGTGTGACAAGATCTCTATCTGTACCTGTAGTTTGTAGAGGGGCCCTTAGGCACCAAAGGTGCTATAGAAACTGAAGATATTATTTATTGTTCTCTGCATTTTCTTTGTGTGTGTTTGTGCAGCTAACAACCATGGAGACTGTTTATTTGCTGAAGTGATCCCTCCATTCCCCCTCATGCAGTCAGGCTACCACTTGCTTTAGGTGTGCACCAACACCACTAATAAATATCAAAGGGGAAGGAACTCTAAAGCACCCTGTCAGTTTGCTGGCATCTTCCACTTCCAAACAAAGAGCAGCTCCGGCTCCCAAATGCAAAAGTAAGAAAGCCTTAGGGCTACTCGTGTGACAGGCTGGGAGAGAGCTCAGTTAACCCCTCATAATCTTGGCATGGTTCTCTATTGCCCTTCGCCCTGTTTTGTCATTTACCCGGGGTGTAAAGTGCCACCAATTATCCTCTTTTACCAAGACAGGAGAAAGCCTGGTCCCTTTTTCGAAAGTGTGGGGGCTAATTCTACAAAGATGCCATCACTTCTCAAAGACAGGTTGCACTACCGCATCTGATTCCATAGCAGGTTTGTAGATGTCCCTCAAGGTTCCACTCACCATCTGGTCTCCCATCAGCTTGGCCTCACACAACAGATCCCAGGAAGTAGGATGCTTCTTTCTTTCTCTTCTTTGACTGAAAGACCCTTCCCCACGGTGCCAAGGTCATTGTATTCTGGCTATGTGGCAATTCTTATAGTGTAACCGGCCACACCAGCCATCAACTGCTTAAATGTGGGGTGGGGACAGAAGTCACGACAAAATCAGATCAGTCAATCTCCCACAACCAGGTTTCTCTCCCCAACAACCTGAAGGATCAACTCTTCTAGCTCACTGACAGTTGAGCAGATACTATACAGCCCTGCCAATACAGGGCAGGGTGTATATACAGTAAACCCTCGATTTAACGGACCTCGATTTAATGGACTTCGGATGCAACGGACAAAATTTCTGAGCAAGTCTGATGCATCCGAAATCCATTTCTCGCAGGCTGGCTGCCGGCTCCCGGCTGCCGCCCGGGTCCCAGCAGCAGGCGGGCTGCGGAGCTGCCGCCCCGACCCTGTGGCAGGCGGGCTGCTGCTCAGACAGCTCTTTTTTTTTTTTAATTAAATAACGGACTTTTTGATTTAACGGACACCCCCTCGCCCGAATTAGTCCGTTAAATGGAGGTTTTACTGTACAACCCAATCAGTCCACCCAGTCCAATGGCCACTTTCTAAAACTCACATGGAACTTCGCAAAGTCAGGAACCATTTCTAGCCACGCAAAGTAATATGCACGACCAGATCCATTCAAACAGCTATTCTGCTCCTCAGTGAAAATCCCCATCATTTGTAAAGATTTGTTATGTGGTTTCTCTGCTTCTCAGGCAATGCTTAATGGGAACGACAACGAAAAATGATTCACTTCATTGCTTTTCAATTAGTTAAAAACTCCCATTAGTGATGCAATTAAGGTGCTGATTTCAAGACTGTCATTTAGCCAGTTTCCCCTGATATTTCACTGGGCTCATTTGTTGTTGCATTTTTTGTTTGCTTGCTTGCTCGCTTTTGTTTTGTTTTTTTCATCCCACAAAAGCAGATGCAAAAAATTGTTCATTCACAAAAATGCAGACAAAGCAGAAAGTGAATCCGAAGGGAGGAGAGGAAAGAGGAAGAGACAGGTGGGTGGATAAGAATGTTTAGATTTGTTAGAGAAGTGACAGGAACGAGGGACAAACGGGGGGGGGGGGGGACAGGGACAGAGGAATTCCTGTGATGCTGCAAGGCCAGGCTGAGCTGGGCAGCAGAGCACAGAGCAGATGGGAAAGGGGGGGGGGGGGCTCCTGGACAGCCCAGGTGGGAATGGAGTTGAGAAACCAGGGCACTGCGGATGAGGTCCAATCGTACGCTTGAAATAGCTATGCTCTCCTTGGCCCTCTGCCTTTCGGTTGCTTTAACCTTCTAGTTTGGTCACCGAGATCTTTGCGTACCGTTTGTTTTTGTCTTTCAAAGGGAATTATTTTGTGTAAACTCCGGCTGAGAGCTGTCACTCGCCTCCCACTGGGGAAAAAGGGCTGGGGCCCACACCTCCTTGAACAGTCACTGGCATCATAACATCACCAGGCACAACAGCAGCAAGCCTATACATCCTATAAGAAAAGAGTATTCGCATCCAGGAGCAGGGCGCTCCATATAGGAAGGGCATAGAGCACACAGTGCAAAGGCCACACAGACCTACGGGCTTCAGCAGCCGGGCTCGGGGCTCCAGGTTCAGAGACTATTGGGAAGAACTCACACCTGTGGCTGGCCACTAACAGTCCCATTTTGGTCTTGGCAGGGCCGGCTCTAGGCACCAGCATGGGAAGGACGTGCCTGGGGGGGCATTCTGTAAGGGCCGGCTTTCTGACCGCCACCCCCTTTGCTCCTCCAACCACGCCACACACACCCCTTTGCTCCTCTGGCCATGCCCCCCCCCCTTTTTTTTTGCTTTGGGGCAGTGGCTGTGTTTTGTTAGGTGTTTGTACAGTGCCTGGTTGGAAACCCGAGGCACTACCACAATAGAAATAATAAATATAGTTCTATGGCAGCCAATAGAGCAACATCAACTAACACCTATGAATGAGCTAGTCATCGGTCTCCAGTTCCCACTGGCTTTACCCTATCCATTGAGCCATCTGTGCCACCAGCGAAGAGCAATGTCTGCTATCTTCCTCCATTGTCCCAAGGTCGAGGACAAGCAAGTGGCTGGAAACATACCTGGCTTGTGACTCCTTTAAAAAAGCACAAATGGGAAAGGGCGGAGAGCCTTTTTAAGTGTAATGCAGTAAATCTGTTGAATGCTTTGCCTCAGGGCATCAGCCAAGCCTGGCTCTATCTGCCTGACTAAATCCAGATTAAAGATGCATGGCTCTGCAAACTGCTTCTTTTTCTGATTTAGATGCCTGCACTGGCTTTTATTTATTTATTTATTTTCTGATATTGATTTGTCAGGAGGCAAAGCGAGGGATGTAGGAAAAATGATGCAGAGTCTGAAATTGTGCAGTGCTCTCTATGGGCTATGGAGTTTTCTTTTGTATCTGAAACGCGTCGATTTTGCAATGTATTTATCTAAGCAAGGAGGATCTGATTCTGCTCTCATTCAGGTCTCTGGCAAAGTCCCGTTAACTTGAACGGAACTAGACTGGTTTGGTTGTTAATACGGAATGATCTGGTGGAGAGGGCACAGGATTAGGACTCAGGAGATCTGCATACTTGGTTGTGTGATAGATTTCTGGTATGACCTGGGGCAAGTCATTTAGTCGCTCTATGCCTTGGTTCCCCGCCTGTAAAATGGGGATAATATCACTGCCCTACATACTTCACAGGGGGTTGTGAAAAACAATGATTAAATGTTTATGTTCAAATGCTACAGCGATGGGAGACATGTAAATGCACATTTTGATCTCTTCTTGTTTTCCCGCCTTTTATGGGTTTTGATTTGTTAATCCATATTCTTCCACAGATCCATGATTCCATCAGGTTATATTACTAGATGTTCAGGCCAGGAGGGATTATTAGGTGATCTTGGCTGACATCCTGCATAACACAGTCCACAGAATTCCTCATTACCCCTGCATTATGCATTGCAATGAGAAGCCAATAGAAATATTATGGATCTATAACTTAGATCAGCATGTGGCCTTTTATGTGTGTATACAATTACATTAACTGGGTTAACAATGTCTTGTTAGTTTCATTCTTGTGTTCTATTTTGGGATAAATTATCAGAGGCAAAATATTGTGGAGATGGTTAGCGCTATTATGTATGTAGTGTGACGGAGTCAGACCAGAAGGGTATAGGAGAGTGCTGGAAGGGAGGTATATCAGCCTCAGGATGAGCAGGTCCCTGTTCCCTGGCTAGCCAAACAAAGGAGAAGCTTCTAGAAAGCAGCAGAAACAGCTAGCCTGATTGGGACACCTGAAGCCAATCAGGGGTTCAGGGCCGGCGACAGGGGGGTACAACGGGTAGAGCTGTACCGGGCCCCGGACTTCAGGGGGGCCCCCTGAAGTCCGGGGACCAGTACACAGCCCTACTCGTAGTCGTCCCCCCTGGGCACCGCACTGCATTTCCCCAGCTGTGTCCGGCGCCGCAGCCGGCTGCCTCCCGAGCCCTTCAGCCGCTGCTCGTCCTGCGCCCCCCCAGGAGCCGCCCCGAGGCACCCCCGGCTCCATCACCTCCCCCACCCCGGCGGCTGCAGAGGACGGCAGGGCGCGCCGCTCCCGAGGCACTCCCGGCTGCAGCGCTTCCCCCGCCCACCTGCAAGAGCCAGGCCAGCCCTTGGCGGGGGGGTGGGGGAGCCCCCAAATGCTCTGAGTAGGGTGCCCCAAAATTTCTGTCGCCGGCCCTGCAGGGGTTGGCTGAAACCAGTTAAAAACCCTCCCATTTAGTCAGGGGGGTGTGGATGTCAGGAGCTGTGAGAGGAGGTTGTGCTGTTGGTGAGACTGAGTGGTAGACAACATATCATATGCGAGGAAGGAAGCCCTGAGGTAAGGGTGAAGTGGAGTTTGAAGAAGTGGGGACTGCTGTGGGGAAGTAGCCCAGGGAATTGTATTGTGGTGGTTAAAAGGTCAGCCATCTTAGCTGATACTATTAGGGTCCCTGGGCTGGAGCCCGGAGTAGAGGGTGGGCCCAGGCTCCCCCCTTTCTACCTCTCCTAATTAATCACTGCGATTGGAAGACAACAGAGACTGTGCCAGGAAGGATAGCTTCTCCTCACTGGCTTATGATGAAAATGGCTCAAAGGCTGTGACCTTGTCTCTAGAGAGAGAAGAGCCACGTGGAGGGTCACAGTGAGCCTCTGAGGCTAGTGAAATCCACCAGGAAACGCAGGATCCACAAGTACAGCCTTGGAGCTTTGTCACAGTAGTGATAGGGATACAGGCCACTGCAATGATATGTGTAGTGGTATGATAAAGAGTAATGTGGCTAAAAAGTGTCTCCTTGCCACATATTGAATGATAACAGGAGTCAGAGCACACATCAGCCATCAGCATCTTACCAATCCATTTTCTAATACCCATTGTACAATTCCTTCCTTAGTACATCAAGAATAGCCCAGAAAAACCCACTTTTTAGCAGTAATTTGAATTAAGTAAATAAAAAACAACAACTTTTAAACCTAGATTTGCTTGAAGTACTTCAAATATTTTATTGCTAGAACTGCAGTACATAACAAAATAATTGTGTAATTAAGAGATAATGTCAATGCAGTGGAACATTGTTGACAAGATGATAGTCTCCTGTTGCTGTATAAATGCCAAGGCAAAGCTAAAGTATATGCAGGAAAAATGCACGCGGAAAAATCGGATGGGTTCATTTGTGTATTGAACTAGTAATTTCTGACTGGTTTAAATGCAATCAGTCCAGGATGGATTCTGTCACATAGCTTCACATGGAATAAGTAACATCTCACTCTGCTAATAAATTAGTTGAAATCATGGGGCCTCCCTGTATATCAAAGTGCTGCTCTTGTCTTCTGAAAGGAGTAGCTTAATTTTTTGATACTAAGGCTGTATGTACTCTGGGGAGGAGGGGTGCTGAAAAAATATTTTGTTGTTGCTAACTCTGGTTCGACTCCCCCAGTGATAGCAATGACGGCAGACAATGATCTATTGCACTGGTTACGTGTACTTTGGGGAGCAATAATAGACTTGTGGGAATCGGAGATGGAAAAGCCCAATCAGCTCTTCCTGCATTGGTTTTGTGTGTCATCCCAGTGCGGCAGTAGCAATGGGTAGAGTATGGCACTGGAGAAAGCAAACAACTGAATGGGACAGAGAGCAGGGAGTGCCCTGAGAGAGAGTACAAACCTCAGGGATGAAAGTAATACACTGACATGAACGGGGAGACTAGACACCGAGGTTTGTATCAGGCCCTGCCTATGCTTGTGAATACCCTCAACTCAGCAAGTAATAGTCAGTCATCAGCGTCGCTTCCTGTAATGGTGCTGACCTCTCTGTGTAGACATGGGTATGCAGGAGTTTACACCAACTGGGCTAATAGAAGCTCACTCCAGTTTCAGCTAGGAGCCAGTAGCTGAGTTTCTGGGCCAGTTGCAGAATTATAGCTATTCCTGAACGCAGACGCGGCCTAGGACAGGCGATCCACAGAGACTAGCATTTCTCTCTCCAAAGCAAGGCTGGACTGGGCATGAGGGGGCCCACAGCCCACCTTCAGAGCTCAGGCTAATGAAAAGGGAGCCTACCTTGCCTCCCAAGTGTCGTTCTTGCCTGTGTTCCCCCAGCACTCTTGGAGACCCCTGCCCTGACAGTTCCACCTGGAACAACTCACCTCCACCATCTGTGTCTATTCAGCCCTAGGTGGGGACTAATCTGCATACGGTATGTCTGGCTGCCTTCCAGATCACCAGGATCTTTCTCCCTCATTCAGAAGTGCTGCCAGCAGCCACCTGACAAGCCGCACACACCTGTATAGCCCATCTCCTCAGGCGGCACTGACTAAGCACCTCCGTTCTTATTAGCACAGCGCAAGCGGTTCATTCATCTTAGTTTCTTGCTGACAAGCACCGACACCTGTGATTTGCCTCCTATTTAGAGAGAGAAAATGCCTTTCACTCTGTGCAAGGGCTAAGCCCCTTTCATTCACACCAACTCACTGGAAAAAGGGGTCCTGACGTTCACTGCCCGGGCCTGTCTGGCAACAACCTTGTATCTGCACAGAGATACGTGTGCTAATATACACATCACTGGGCGCATTAGTGCTTATGATTGCTCTTCCTGAAAAAAAGCTGTCGAAACTACACAGCCCCTTTGATGGTTAAAATGCATCAGGTCTTCCTTTGGATGAAGGGAGTTATAGACAAATGGTGGCTTTTCTACTGTTTCTCTCTCTGCATAACAAGTGTACAGACCCAGACTTTAAGTGGATCCTCAAAAAGGCCACCTAGTCTTCCAAGGTGATTGGATTTATGTTACGTTACTGTTTTAAATGGCTATACGGAAATTTACTTCATCAGACTGAATTCTGTTCAGTTAAACAGGCAAGTTGCAAAATGGCCTCGTCAAATGCCTGAAAATATTTCACAGTCTCCTTGGATATGAAATGGGCAGCTGCGGGATTCCTGGGCGATGCCGCTTGAATGATAATTCCAGCAGAAAATTCAGCTTGAGGGCAGGAAGAGCAGAGCTGCTGTCAGGGACACTGGGAGCTGCAGCTTGAGGTGGGGAAGGACAGGAGCCTCCCGCTGGTTTTTATAGATAAGAAATGTCGGTGCTCTGTAGATCTTACATGCTGAACGAAAAATAAAAACTGCCCAGAAAGAATGCAGAACTCAGATTCTCCTCTCTTGATAAGAGTCATCGTGCTGCTAATATGGCTGCTTCCTGCTTCATTATTTCATATTAAGAGTGATTCTACAGAGAGACTTTCAAAGAAATAACTTAATGATTTGGGTGCCAGTTCCTCACAGCACTTAAGCATGTGCTTAATTCCATCTCTACTTAGCAACGCACTTCAGCCTGGACACGAGCGGGAGCTATACAGATTTAGTAAGTGAGGATGGAATGACGTGTGTGCTTAGGTGTTTTGTTGGCGGGGACCACAATCCCATTTTACAGGATATATTTATTACCTCATCAGAAGGGAACATCTTGTTATCACATAACTAACTTTGGATGCTATAGGACTTGTGAGGGCTGTGAGGGCCTGTGTACGACTGAATTTAAGCATTCAAAAAAAAAAAACCTCTTAAGGAAAGAAAGTTCCTGCTCCAGATGACTTCTTAACAAGGACAGTTCTACTGTTTGCAACCAAGTGAATAAATGTTGGGAAAATGAAACCAGATCGGTGGGTAGTGATCGATCTATTGGCGATTGATTTATTGCGTCTCATCAAGACACGATAAATAGATCGCCAAAGGCACTCCCATCGACTCCGGAACTCTAGCTTGCCAAAAGGCACAAGCTGGAGTTGACAGGAGAGCCCGCTGCTGCCGTGAGGACGGCAAGTAAGTCAGCCTAAGATGCACTGACTTCAGCTATGTTATTCACATAGCTGACGTTGCGTATCTTAGGTCGACCCCCTAGCATAGACCATGCCTTAAAGTGACTCGCACAGCTGCAGAGTCTGAGAGCGGAATTTTTGGTTTGTCTCATGTGTTGCCTATTAACAAGCAATTTCACTTACAGGGACTCTGCCACGCCAACACAGCCTGACAAGTGGGTGTTATCTCAGTGAATCAGACCTTGCACCCAATCCTTCAGCGAACTGGGGAGGCTTTTCCTTCCTCTCTGCAGCTCATGCAGTCTCTGGAAACTTTAGTGCAAGTTCACTGACAGCTGGTTCAGATACCACTTTAAAGTTCTTAATTATGTGCATTCATCTTGTTTATTGACCCACTTGACACAGCCAGCTAGACTACTTTGTATTCTACAATCAGAAATTTCCTGCTTAGGAAGAACTATTTGCAGATATATCCCCAGGTCTAAGGAAGACAATAACACAGATTTCTTTAGTCACTAGATATGCAATTCAATTTCAAAAACACAAGGGATGGATCCATTGGGAGGGCACTGTTCCCCTTCATGCACCAGCTCCTATGTTGTGGTATGTGAGAGTCTGTTTGCCTGGGAGAGAGGGGTGTGAGGCTGCATGGCAGGGCACAATGTGTTCGTTCAATGTGCACATGCTATTAGTCAAGACATTTGTGACAAGCGCCATAATTGTGTTTGGTTAGTAAATTTGGGAAGTAAGTGCAGTGGGCTTCATCAGCTCCAGATGAGTCAAGACCTCTGGTTAGTTTAGTAATTAACCTTGGGAGCCATTCCAGTCACTCTGATGCACACATTAAGGCTTGAGTAGTTGCATAGCAAAAAGAGGATAAATATGTAACCAGGAATCTTTTGAGGCATATAATTGACCCTGTTACAGCATTATACGTTGGTGCAATTTTAGATGTATTTAGCTATGTGTATTATTAACCCTCCAGACCTTTCTGTCTTAGACGTGGCGATAAATGTTGCAGCAGACCTAAGCTGTCATCTTTCACATACACACACATCTGTGCACCTAGTTAGGTTATAAAACTACATATGCATATTGACGTATCAGTGTGTATGAAAATACCCAACAAGTAAGATGCATGACTATCCATTTGCATGAGGAAATATGAATTTTGTGGACACAGTCGGGGTAATTGTGTATGCAAGTTAGCTGGGAGCTTCTGCTTGCATTTCTGACTGTACCCTGGGACTTGGACTTTTGCCTGTGTATTACCTGTGTTTTGATCATTAACACCCAGTGACACTGAAGTCAAAGGTGAAGTGCACAAACTTACTGAGGATCCAAGGGAAATTAATTTTCCAGTAACCTCTGCTTGATCTTCAAATCCTAATGGGCTAGGAGGTGTTTCTATCAGATAGTTCATACAAGCAGAATGTTCACAGCAACCTTTTTATTGCAATGAAATTCGTTCCTTTCACTTTGATAAAAGTGCTACCCATATACCTACCGTTGTCCATTTACCAGTTTGCATAGCATAGGGTAGTGCTGTTGTCAATAACAATGCCTGAATAACACAGTGCTTTGAATTTGTCCTGTGTTATCACTTGGCTTAGACATTCTTCTTCTGTTTCTTTCCAAATTTTGGATCAGTTCATATCAATGGTCAATATTTCATAGAATAAGTCATCAAAACTGAGGTAAGCAAATGCTGCAAGATGGGGTATTTGTTTTACTCACCTTAAACAGAGGCTCAAATTAACCAATTTCTTCATGTTGATTTCTTAAATAGATAGAGCAATATCTAGCTGTCTAGTATCTCTTTCTCCATCTCTTTGCCTACTTCTTTTTCTATCTAGTACTTGTCTGTGTGTGTACAGTATTTACAATAATCTTTGAATTATACCTTCCTCTGTTATATCTGACACCTTGATTTGATCAACAAGCCGATTGCTATAGCAACTCCACCAATCAGGTTTTACTTGAAGTCATTGAGAGAATAATATCAACTATTCTCTCTAGTCTGCGTTTGAACTATAAAAGTCCAGGCTAATGTTCAGTTTCAATTTAACAAGAGTACTCCACAATCAGTCAGAAGCCCTCCTCATCACCCATAAACATTATACTTTCTAGTGGGGAACAGAATAGGGAGGAGTAGGGAGACTATGCAATTAGTATGGAGGACAGAAAGGGAGTTAAGGGCTTTGTATGACTTACTATCTGGAAACAAAAAATAGATTTGCTTAAGAGGCCTTTCAGGGGAAGGAGCAGTGATGGTGTTATCAATTCACATGATTTCATTATGAGTCTTACAATATTTGGTGTATTTCTTCAAGCCCCAACTCCTGGAGTCATGATTTCATGAGAATCTCAGCGTTTTTCTTCTTCTTCTTCTTTTAAAGTACCTTTCTAGCTCTGATGGTTGTGGAGAAAAATTTGAAAATGTGACCTAAGTGTGCACTAAAAGCTCACACACCAGAAGGCCAATAAAAATAATTCAACATTAATTTTGATCTGATTATTTTTAAGATAATCTCATGGTTTTTATGGGGCCTGACTCATTTTTTTCCCCATGGTTGGGGGTTAACAGTACCGAGTAGTGACAGGAGCCATACTAATGCTCGCACCAGTCCTCTTACTATCACCACCATCTAGGTGATGCCATCAAACCTAGGTGTTTAATGTATTAACCCCTTTGTGCCCTCATTATGTTCTCCTTCCCCACTGCTTGGCATATCCTCTTAACCCTCTCCTCAAAGCCCTGACTCCAAATCCTGCCTTATTTCAGATTGCTTCTCCCTGCATCCTTATTTATACTTTCTAGAGAGGAACAGAAAGTATTCTGCGTTTTGTTCTCTCTCCCTGCCACCTCCCAAATCTCCTCAGATGCCCCAATATTTCATTGTAACTCTCAGTTTCAATTGGCTCATCAGGGATCTGGGACTTGCTCCTCAAAACTAGGACAAACTGGATCAACTGGAACTTCTGGTCAGCAGTTAGGGTACAGCGGAGCTCAGAATGGTTTCATCAGCTAGTAGGGGGCCGGGGAGAGATTCGACAACTGGAACAGGACTGGGTGCCTGCGGCTCTCCTCCCAGGAAGGGGGATTATAGCCTCCCTCTGGGTGGGAATGGTCCTAGCTGTGTGCTGGCAGCGCTTTTTACTTCTGTATGTCTTCACCCAGCCCTGGGGAAAAGATTCAGGAAAAAAACAATGGGTACAGCTGCCATCCTCAGCCATCTCTTGACATGAACTTTGTCAAAGGCTCTACAATTCATAAACTACAAGGCCAGAAGGGACCATTGTGATCATCTAGTCTGACCTCCTGAATAGGACAGGCCAGAGAATTTCATTCAGTAATTCCTGCATCAAGCTCAACCGCTTGCATTTAAACAACAGCATTTTTAAAACTCTTCCACCTGCATTAGTTTTCATTTAATTTCTGCCTCTGCATTTCTGGGATCACCCTGGGACGGGATATTCCAAACTACCACATGAAAAGTTGTCCACACTATATTGTCTGGCTAGATCTGAAACAAGTGGCACTGGAAATCTCCTAAGGAGGTCTGCTTGGATCTTAACATTTCTGGCCCAGCATCACAGATTCAGGAGCCGGGCTGAGAAAACACTTCAAACAATTAAATTATTCAGTGAATTTCACTCTTTGTCCAAGGGCAGGTTGGGAAATCTTTGAATTTATTTGTTGTTCACAATTTTCTGGGGATTTCTTTAATGCTGAGTTGAGGTTGGCAGCTCATTCCAACTATGTATATTACACAGTTAAATATACAGTTTTCAGTTCACACCCTAGCTTCAGTAATCCCATCCCAAGGGTGATAGTGGATCTGGAGAGGTTATGAAGCTAAATTCATTAATTCATTTAATGTTTGAAAGGCACTCTGGGGATCCACCTGCTGGAAGTACAAAGTAATGTTATCAAGGAGATTGGTTGTTTTGTTTTGTTTTTGCATATAGGGTGTAATTCACTCTGCATAAGGCCTATTACCAATTCCTCTGTCTGGGTTGTCTGCAGGGAGTAAACCTCTGGATATAAAAACACACGTTGCTACTGTTTGAACTTAAGGATCAGTTCTACTAACTTGGAAACTGTAACACTCGTAAACCTTTTTATGTGATCTAACCACTAGAGGGGGACAAAGCCACACTTGTCCAGCATGCACCAAATAATTCCTCAAAATGAGGCTTAAGTGGTTCATAGACTCACATGTGGACCTTCTGGATGGGGGAATAATTTCTGATTGTTGCATTCCTTACACAAGGCAACCCTATCACTCCTACCTCACTGAACTCCAACAAAGCTGCTAATATTCATCTTTCAGATTCTATTGGCACCTAGAAAACAGCAAGAGGGGACAAGCATCAGCTACCCCTCCCCCCCATGCACACACACACACTTCCCACCACCACTTTCTCTCCCCCCACCTCCATTAATGTAAATTAATTAATTGGTACAATCATACCACAGTCTGCTCTTGATTTTCTGATTAACAGACTGATTAGACAGTGCTGAATCAGCAATAAACAGCTGCAGTTCTCATTCCTGCTAGCTCCTGAAGAGCCACTTTATCAAGTGCTGTTATTTTTGCCACCCTAGTATAGCTCATCAGTTACATCCCCAGACTAAGGAGACATCCGGGCATTTAGCTGTTCTGCACACTCTTGGATTGTTTCATATGCATCCTGTCAGACTAGCACAATCTTGTATTTATAAGTACATTTAAATAAAACTCAAGAAAACTTTTATTCCCTTGGGATCCATTTCTATTTCCTAAGCAAGGCCCCTGATATGGCACATCCAGATGTTCTCTCAAAATTCTGGGCACCCATAACACATAGAGTTCATGCTTGTGACACCAACATATTTCTTCTGTTCACTTTTCCTAATGGATGGACAGTCAGATTGCAGAGACGGAAATCTGATCTGTACAACGGCAGAGGCAGCAGAAGTGAAATTATCCCCCGTACTGCCTCATTATTTATTGCACTTCTGGCTTGACCACAGTATAAATGAAGGTAGCAAAGATATTTGGCATTTCAATGTACTGGGCACTGCATAAACCCAGGAAGACAATGTCCCTGCCTGAAAGAGCTTACAAATGAATCTGACGCAAGACAGGAGAGTAATAGGAGGGAACAGCTAGGAGTGTATAAGGGTTATGATAATCAGATTCGTCAAGTATATGAGTTTTGTATGTGCGCAACTTGACCTGCTGTTGCAGCTTGAGCTTGGAAGGGCCACTTCTAGCTTTGGAGGGTGAGTTCACTCCCCGTGCCCTTTCCATCCTTGGGCTTTCAACTGAGCTTGCCAGCCAGGGTGACAAATAGTGCTATTGCTGATGGTGTGGTATGCAACTTGGGTTTCTGTTCATCATCTTTGAACCTGTAAGCTACAAGAAACAAAGAATTTCCTGTCACCATCAGACTGGGCTAAATCTGAATGGGCGACTTTCAAAGCCCATAGCAGCTCTGTATGCTGCTATTAATCAGTCTCCTGAAGAGTCCACTGCCATGCGTGATGATCCTTTTCTGTGGTCATGGCTTGCAAACCCTCATTTCCAAAATGGCTCGCACCTAAAGTCTGCCAGAAGGTTCAATAGAGAAATCTGTCACGGCCCAGCTTCTGGACCACGGCACATGGAATACAAGATTGGATTCATTAGTTCCCATGCGCTAATCGGTTCCTCTCTACCTGCTTTAGCAGGAAAAATATATGACACTATTATGTAAAGTAAAATTTAAAAAATCAATGTTGATTAATAAAAGTAATTTCAAGAAGCTGCGCCAAAGAGTATTCAATTTCCAATTCATTTCCCCTGCTTAATTGTCTGCACGATAGTATGGGAATATGAATGCCGTGCCATCTCACTTCTGGGTGAACCTGTCTTTTCTGACAGCAAATGCCTCCTCCAGACCAAGGCTTGTCGAGGGCATCTGACAGGGAATGGAAAGAGGCTGTGGACACTCTGTGTGACGGTGTTCTTGGGCAGTAACAAAGCACTCCAGAAAGAATCATAGAACCTCTGAGTTGGACGGGACCTCAGAAGATTGAGTCCAACCCTCTGCTCAAAGGAGGACCAATCCCTGTTTGCCCCATATCCCTAAATGGCCCCCTCAAGGATTGAACTCACAACCTTGGGTTTAGCAGGTCAATGCTCAAGCTACTGAGCTATCTCTCCCTCCTCCCCAGCTGGTGGAGGATTCTCATTTCCTCTTCATATACTGCCAAGATGGCTGCAGCCTCAAATGGTGGGGTTGAAAAAGGCTTTGTTCCTCCCGTAAGTTCTTTGGATCTAATGGGAAAGGAGTCTGTCTGCTTGGAGGCTGATGCAGAGGTTGCTGTGCACAGACTGATGGGTCCTGTGGCACAATCAGTCAGTGTCCCAAACCTTGTGCCTGTGAGTCCTGGGGGCTTGTGTCCGCAGGCTGAAGAGACCTGTGGGGAAGAATTTGAGGGGAAGGAGCAGGCAATGGGAGTGCACATTCCAAAGGGAAAAGGTGCTTTGCCTGTGGTTGGGAGACAGCTGCCAGAGGGAGCCTTGGGTATGGAGGGAGTGGAAGTAGGTCCCCTTACTCTGGAAATGGTTTGTTATCCATTTCCAACTCTGCATGTGGCCTTGAGGAGAGCAGGGAAGCTTTGGAACTTGGCCACACTCAGGCTGCATGAGTAATGTAGCCACCCCCTTCTCCTGTAGTTGGAAAGGGAGGTAGTACTGCAGTCTCCTCTGTTGCAGAGGCTCCATTCATTTTAAGGGCCTCCACTCAGGGCATTACTAAGGGCACTAGTCAAGTAGAGGGAATAGTGGCTCAACAGAGGCTTTTTTAAAAATCTGAAGTGGGGTCCTTTGTCTTTCTTGACCCTGAGGTTCCCAGGAAGCACAGAGGCCTGTCGTGAGTGAGCAGCTGAGGAACAGCGACAATAAGGAGGAACCTGAGGTGTCTGTTTCCAGTCATGGATCTCTTGAGGCATCGCCTAAGGAAGGAATCCTAGGTAACAGTCACAGTCGGTCAAGGTCACACTTCTGAGTAAAACTCCTCACAAGGGAGGCACTGCCCTGGGGTGCCTCAGCAGAAATATGTGATTCAGTTGCGCTCCGCAGGGGGCCTGGACAAATGTTCCATGAGGGATTTTGTTGTTGGGACTTTTGTTAAAACCTTTCGGTGTCCCACCTGCACCACTGAAATCTGTGTTACCCCTGCCAGGCAGCAGAGAATTCGGGGTCAGCTTTTTCTCCTCTGGAAAGGTGGAATTTTTCTGGGAGCGGTTTGGAATTAGGAAAGGGAGTAGTGATCGTGATGATACAGTAGTGGTTTCTTTATTCTAAACTGCTATTAAGCCTATGACTATTTTTTCCTCACGGTGACAATATACATGAAGTGGACATTCTTCCTTGGGCTCCTCATTATGTTAAAGTGTTGCAGCCTCCAGTTAAAGTTTATGGTCAATTTAAGGTTTGAAATAATGACTGTAAAGGCACCATTGAATTTTTCCAGGTAAGTGGTACAGGGCAAAGTCTCCCCAGTTTATATTATTTAGATTCTGAGTGGGATTTCTCTATGTATCATAGGCAGCCACGCACTTCTGCTATCCAAGGCTCTACAGAGCATTGTAGCATGGCCTGTAGTGTAAGGAAGCGCATGAGCTGTGGTACTAATACACAGGAGACTGAGAGCTGCAGGGACTTCATTCGATGCCATGTGTGGGGAAAGTGGACATGTTTATAGGCAGTGCCCAAACGCCTGGCACAACAGGGAAAGACATCATTCCCAGCCTCTCAAGGCCCTTTCCTCCTGCCCTAAGCCAAGGTGCAGAAGATTCCCAGCAGTCTTGTAAAGACTAACAAAAGCCCCATTTTGAGGGGCGCTCTAATTTTAGGGGCAGGGGTGAGCTTGTCCTTTGCTGAGCCCTGATTGGAAAGAGATCAGGGTGAGGAAGTGGGAACCATTGAAAACAAGGACCATACAGGTGGGGACATGAGCACTGGCATGGACGGTGCAAGAACTGCCAGCGGGGAAGAGGCTAGCCCCCAGCCCTGCACCTTCTGCATGCGGTCCCACCACTTCCATGCCCCGCTGCTGGAGCTCCGAGCTTCCCTACCACATCTGCCAGCTCCCACCCCAAGCTAATGCCCCAGCCCCAGGGCACCGGGAGGGCAGGCAGCATGGCCTGAGCCAGGGCCACAGCACAGGGGGAACCATAGAGTGGGAAGAAGGAGTGGAGGGCTAGGGGCGGACCATGGGCAGGGCCACACGTGGCTGTTTGGGGAGGCACAGCCTCCCCCAGCCTATGATATCTGCCACCCATGAGCACTGGTAATGGAGGTTGGAGGGGGTGGAAAAAGAGAAACTGGAGAAAGAACATCCACAGGCACAATTGGTTATGCAGGAATTCCAGTCACCAGGGAGGGATTGGCAGGCTATGGATACAGCAGACCCTGTGGTTGGGGAGCAGATTTCAATGTGTTCAATCTCAGGAATGGAAGAGTTTGTTGAAGTCCTAGGCCCTAGACTCTACCTGTCAGTTAAAAAGCGGGACAGGGAGGGTGTGCCCTGAAACATTCTTGATGGTGTCATTTTTGTGTTTTTAATTTTCAAAGGATGCCTGCAGCTGTGAATAGAGGGTGGCCACTCATGTCCCAGCATTACTGGGAAATGTCACAGGGGAAGAAATGGAATAACTGGTAGGGAAAGGGGGATGGTGACCCTAAAAAGATATTCTTTTCTTGCAACAGCCCTGCAGACTCCCTCTTTCATACAACTTGCTTGAAAGTGCATTTCCCATTGGCACGGTTCAAGTGACCACATTCCAGCACGGTGGCTCACAATTACAGCTCGCCATACCAGAGGATGTTGAAGGAAACATTTTCAGACTGTCATTTAACAGAAGATTGTCTCAGTGGGACGTTGCTGTACCTTTGCAAAAAGAGTTCCCTTCAAGCACAGGGATATATGACAGTGGGTACTTCCTGGTAAATTGTATGTTAGAAGTAACAACTAGGGGACACACTGAGTCGAGGCTGTCCCCATGAAGCCTGCTGTGGGTCAGAGGACACAATGGAGTACTTTTCCTTATTCCGCCCCATTAACGTCCACATCTGGGATTTATGGGCTTCAAAACTGAGAATCCTGCTGTTGCACACTCAGACTCGTGGACAATCGGCTTTTGGACTCTTTCAGACATGAGGACCGAGCATCTGCCTACCTCGCTAAAGAAAGACTGACACTTCCCGTGTATTTTCTCTGAGTCTCTGGAAGTTGTTAATGCCGTGGCTTTAGTTTGTACTACCTTTGGCAGAGCTGCTATTAGCCTGTCTCCAGGCACAGAACGATGCACCTGAATCTGTAGTTCACACTGTTTGTGAAATTATTCAGTCACTTACAATGGTGGAGAAAAACAGGATGATTTTGGTGGAATGGAGGCTGGCCTGAAGGCATAAGACACTGGTTTGGTCCTCTGGTTTTCAGGACAAAGTGGGTACGGTAGGATGGGGAGGGTTCAGGTGATTTCTCTTTGCATCTGTGATTCATTCTGATTGTGACTGTAACTTTTGGGTTTGAAGCTCATATTTCAATAGACATGAAGAGAGAGAAAGAGAGAGAGAGATGGATAGATACACGCACTATCTGCAGATAATATGACTGCTTCAGAACAAAAGGGCTCATTATAGGTAAGAGCTCTTTAAAATCAGTGGCAATCGTTGAATTTTTTTAATCCATTTGATTACCAAAAGTCTGATCTTTGATCACCCTTCTATAAAAGCGGTTCTCCAACTTTTTCCACAGCGGGAACAATATCTCGACAGAGATTCCTGTGTGCCACCTCCTCTCGTCTTCTCAATCCCACAGACTTCACCTGTCTTCCCATTTAAAACCTCACAGACCCCATCTCCCATTCACAATCACTGTAAATCACTATGTCAGCTTTTGCTTACATGGAAAAGTAACAGAAGGAAAGTGTTCCGTGTATTTTTTAGCTTCTTTTAATACCCAATAGGAGCTAGAAAGAGCCAGCACTATGTGACCAGACGGCTTTCCACAGAGCACTATAAAATACTGCAGATCACATTTTGGGAACTGCTGACCTATGACAATAATACCTAGAAATTGACCTAAGATGCAAAAATTGGAAGAAAATTTCAAGCCCTTCAAAATTTAGGCTGTTCGAATCCAGGGTCTTTTTATTCAGAAAATCTATAGCAAAGTTGGATCCAGATTCAGAGTTTGAACACCTCTAAAGTTCAGATCTGTAGTTTGGACTTGGGTCCATCTCTAATACTAACTTAAATTTATGTAACACCATATACCCATTGAATCCTGAATCCTGAACTGGAGGAAAGAAACCCCTCTAGGAATGAGGGGATAGTACAGTCTCTAGGCTCTGGCACCTCTGCTGTGACGGACAAGAAGGGTGCTCATTAGTGTGCGTTAGAGAGATGTGGACACCTGTCTCCTGA
Organism: Sternotherus odoratus; assembly: GCA_032164245.1. Taxonomy (NCBI): domain Eukaryota; kingdom Metazoa; phylum Chordata; order Testudines; family Kinosternidae; genus Sternotherus; species Sternotherus odoratus. The sequence goes on from JAVMKO010000003.1 coordinate 124,174,694, forward strand.
GAACTGGTCTGAGATCCACCAGACTTGTTTCACACAGGACACTGAATACACATCAGATGGGGAAAGTTTTCTGTCATTGGTGAGCCAGGCTAGATTCACACTAGAAACAGAGCTTTGTTCTATTGCTGCTCCTCTCTGCCATCCAGGCCCTCAGATTTCTTTGAGCCCAGTTCATCTGTGGTGTAACTCCATTAACTTCACTGCAGATACAGCAGGAATTAGTTTGTCACCGTAGGCCAAATTCTGCTCCCAGTTATCTCGGTGTAAAACCTGGGTAGCTCTATGGATTTCAAAGGCATTACACTAGCGTACATGAAAACAGAATTTAGCCCAATAGACCCTGAGGGAGGAGGACTGTCCACATGTTGCCCTCTCACCAAGAAGTCATGGTTCCATTTTGTACTCTATTCACCCTGGTTTGTTTCCAGGGGTGGGCGAGCAATGGGGTTGTCCTGGGTGGATGGAACAGGGAACTTACCCCATATCTTCCCACTGCGAGATACCAGTAAGTTCAGCTCTGATTGGCTGGCCTTCTCTCCTTCCCCCTTGGTCACTGGGGTTAGTGAACCAGAAACAATTTTTGCCTTGGCCAGCTAAACATCCAGGACCACTGTTCCACCACAGACTTCCTGTGTGACCTCAGGCAAGTCATTTACTTGTTCTGTGCCTTGGTTTCCCATCTATACAATGAGAGTAGTACTTCCCCACGATAAATCCATTCAAAGTTGTGGCAACCATGCAAGAGCCTAGATAGAGAGACTGATTTGGTATTCTCTCTGGTGGCCAAAATCAGAGACAATGTTCTGCTTTGGAAGTCGTATCCGCCAGAGTGTTTCACAAAGGCGTCTTCCATGTAGAAAAATAAAAGCATACAGCATGAGCCATTTGAGATTATGCAGCATCCCTGATGCACAGTATAACAAAAGATGCTTGTTGCAGCGCGAGAGTCATGTAGGAGGAAAGAAGGCAAAAGGAAGTGTCTCAGAGGGAGGGAGCTCCATAGCCACGGAGCAGCCCATGTCAAAGAGCAGCTCTCCCCTGTAGTAGAAAACCCGGAGGAAAGGAAGGAGAGATAAGGCCAAGGATGGAGTCTTGAAACAAGTAGGAGGGAGGAACAGGTGGATTGTTAAGTGTAAAAAAAGGGATAACACCAAATTCGCTTGTTACTGCTGGGGTTTTATACCAGCAATTATCTAATTGGAATTCATTCCAATACCAAACCAACCATTTCTTTTTTATCCTCAGAACTCCCACTTGCCTTTCTTACCTCCGTTTCAGTGAAGAGAAAGACAGTCACTCCAGCTGTGCGGGGGAGGTTGGTGTGGAACCAACATGCAGAAAGAATACCACCAGACAATGCCACTTATCTACAATGCAGTGCCACTTACATGTTTACTGAAAAGAAGAAAGAGATGATTGCAGAGCTAAACATTGGAGAGCAGCCCATCACAGGGCTGACAGCATTCAAAGGGTCTATTGTAGTGAATTTTTGTAGGCTTTGTTTAAAGATGATAAGCAGGGAGGTAATGAATGATAATTTTCAGAGATGTTTTCAAAAGTGAAAAATTCACAAAACACCCATTTGTCTCTCTTCTGTTCTAAGTCTGGTCTTCTCAGACTTCTAGTCTATATCTAATATTGACAGGGCCCTACTGTAGTTTCAAACCAGGGTAAAGCTGGGACACTGTCAACTGTGTGTATGGGCTTGTCTTCACTAAAGCTGGCAGGGATCGATCTTTCGGCGATCAATTTATCGCGTCTCGTCAAGATGCGATAAATCGATCGCCAGCAGCGCCCCCATTGACTCCGGAACTCCAGCTTGCCAAAAGGCGCAAGCTGGAGTTGAAGGGGGAGCGCACTGCCAACAGCCGCTGCCGTGAGGACGTCAGATAAGTCGGCTGTAGATACGCCAAATTCAGCTACGTTGTTAACTAAATTTGCGTATCTACAGCCGATCTAACGTCCTAGTGGAGACCTATGTTAGGGTTTCACACAAGTGCAGCTACTCTGAGATCCCAGTTAGAAAGTTAGTGACTGAGATCCCAGTTAGAAAGGCTCAAGGTGTGATTTTCAGTCATCTGTAATTTTCAGAAGCTTTCGCCTGACGGTAGAATTTTTCAGGCCTGGTCTCCGCCCAAGGGAGATTTTCATTTAATTTTACTGGAAGTTTGAGCAAAAACTAGTCAGTGATTTTTGAAAATTAAGAAAAAATATATTTGTCCCCATTATTAAAACAACAGCAAAAAAATCAAATCTGGGTGGTAATAGGGAGTTAGCCATTGGTGGGGAACTACCCTTAGGAAAGCTGCTTTCTGTTGTAGATCAGTTTGGAGTTAGGAGAGTCATATCCCCTGAGATCCAGGGTGTTGATGAACCAGTCTCATGTTCCATTCTGTCCCCTCGCAATGAAATATATCGCCACCAGAAAAATCTGCCTTCAGTCTTATTTGGCCTGGGGAAGCATGTTCAAGTCCTGGTTTTTTTATTATTATTACTGCTAAAAAAAATGGCATATGCCTGAGGTAGAGTGGAAATGTCGAAGCCTCCCTATCAGCTTTGCTAGAGTGATCTGAGGGGAAACAGAGTCTTGGGGGGTTACATTTCTCAGAGTGGTCATTTGTAACTGCTCCTCTATCCAAAAGCGACAGAACAGCTGCACTTTGAAAGTCCCTGAAAATTCAACCTTTCCCCTAAGAACAAGCGGTGCAAGTTGGGTGAGCTAGGCATTATTTTTTCAGCTATAAAGGATTTAATGTCCATGATAACTGCAGCTCTCAATGGTACCTTATCTACAGGGCCCTGTGGGGGGAGGCTTCTATTATCCGTTCCCCACTGCAAAACTGAATGCCACTCTCATATTTGTCAGCTCAGCCACTGCAGTAACCAATTCTGTTGGGCACAGTGATCTGGAAAAACTTTTTCACTAAGAGGGGAGTGAAGCACTGGAATGGGTTACCTAGGGAGATGGTGGAATCTCCTTCCTTGGACGTTTTTAAGGTCAGGCTTGACAAAGCCCTGGCTGGGATGATTGAGTTGGGGATCGGTCCTGCCTTGAGCATCTAGTCCAACTACTTTGAGTTGGACTAGAGGACCTCCTGAGGTCCCTTCCAACCCTGATATTCTCTGATTCTATGATCTGTGACAGAGTTCTCTAGTGAGATGACAGAGCAAGTGAGGGGTGACTTTGCCATGTGGCTGCACACCTCAGCAGAAAGCTTGTGAGTCGGCGAAGAGAGACACATTTCACTTCCCGCCCTGCACTTTTTATCAAGCTCCATCCTGCTCATCAGCCCTTTCCTGAGGCATGGATGGCTGAAAAAACTACATTTTGGAAATGTACACGTACCTGTGACACCACCCCCACCCCGTCCCCGCATGCTGACTAGAGTGACCAGATGTCCCAATTTTATTTTGGGTCTTTTTCTTATATTGGCTCCTATTCCCGCCCCACCCCATCCCAGTTTTTCACACTTGTGTTGCATTTCGGCCCAATAAACACATTCAAAAGTTAGACACTTTGTGAGCAGGCCTCTGCACAAATTGTAACACATCATTTAACAGCCCTTTTTCCTGGGTTATGTTCTTTCTCCCCCTTCCCCTCAGCCCACTTTTATTTTTTGGTAAACACATAAATCAGCATCATCTATATTCATTAGATAACGTGTGTTGTTCAGTGCAAAATTACCCCTGCTTTGCATGATTTTCCCCCTTCTGATTAATATAAATGGCTTAAGTTAATTATGTTTCTCTTCATAGAAAAATGTATTTGTCAAAGTGTAAAAACATCAATAAAAATAAACATGTGGATTTTAAAAGGGGAGATACACAAGCAAGAGTGGTGTGATTAATAACAAGAGCTTCCATTCCCCAGTGCTGCCTGAGTAAAATGGTTTCTGCTCCAGTGTCTGGGGCATCCAAACATCACCCTAGCTCTGTGGAGAGCCCAAGTCTACTATGATACTTAGGAGGGTCAAGCAAAAATTACAAACTCAGTCAAACCTACTCAATCTGATCAAGATAAACAAGAGTTTCATTGTATCTGTTTGGGAATAGCCCTTGCAGGAACTGGGCATTGTGTTCCCTTAATCTGGGAATCTCCCAAGATCTGCACAGATCTCAGGATAGCCACAGGAAACATGGAGCATCCATAAGGATGTCTTGGCTCTCCTGCCGGCCCTACAGAGCGTAGCTCCAGCTTCTAGGGCCTCTTCCAACCATAGCTGTCCTCTGAAAGCATCCTGAAAGGGACGCTCCACAGAATGAAGGGGGAACCAGCACAACTTAGTAGCACCTGAGCTTTTATTGCCCTGCCCTGGCTTTCCCCTGCCAGCTGTTGTGCAGGACCCCTCTCCCACGTCTGTGAAGCCGGGACTGCAAGTAGGAGGTTCCCCACAGTGAGGAGGGAAGTCAGAGCATGTCACCGCAGCAGAGCTCCATTGCATGGGTATTCCCCTCTGCAGAGCATGGGGTCTTAAGCCTGGTAGTCTCGAATGATTCTGTGTTACCCCTTTGTGACACCAGCCTAGAAAAAGTCTGCTCTTTGTGAGCCCATCGCCTGAGTGCAGGTGTCAGAAGATGGCTGAGAGCACTGGGAAGCAGCCTGCCCAGAAGGAAATCCCTCCACTCCACGTGCCCATCTCCTGAAACACAGGGAGAAGAGGTGAGCGGGCTGTGCTGGGAACTACACAGCTAAGAGCATCCCACAGTTCACATGTTCAGCCCTTGGCATGAAGGAAATGAAGCAGATTGGCTGTATGATGGTCTTCTGCACTCATCCCCAAGGCACAGGACCCACGCAGTTCTCGTGTTGCATCATGATCCCGGTTACATGTGAGAGGTTGTTTCTATTTCTGCTTTTACAGAACAACGCAGATCTGTAGAAGCAAGAGATGGAGACATCTTGCTAGATCACCGCGAGTCCATTCCTCCTCCCAGGGTAGGATTGCTCCCAAGGGTGCACCACAACATCTTGGCCTTGGTGGCCAAAGCAGGGAGCTTTTAGACCTTCAGAGAACCACTTAGTCTGACCTGGATTTTCTTGGCCCTATACTGATTGGCTGTTTGTGACAATCCTCCCCTTCTTCCTCCCTTACCAACTCTTCAGTTCAGGCTCACTCAGCCCCCTGCGTCTCCCACAGCTCTATCTCCTTGCCCCCTCCCTTTCTCCAATGGCCCCCTCTCTTCAGTTTTCTTTCCCCTCCTAACTAAACCCACCCCCAAAAATTATTGTGGTACTAACATACTGTTCGCTGCCATCATATCGATCTCTCGCCTTGTGTGTTTCACCTCTTCCCCCATCCTCTGTCTGTCTTGTCTATTTAGACTGTAAGCTCCTGGGTATGGTATTTGTACAGTGCCTAGCACAATGGGGCCGCATGCTTGGTTGGCCCATAGGCACTACCATAATAAACATGATTAATACTCCCTCTGACTAGAGCACCAGTCCATCAAAGGTCTATTCTAGGAGAGGAGCCATTTGGGGATAGGAATCGTGGGGCGAGGCAGAAAAATATTTATTCATCTAAAAACCTCTGTCAAGCTTGGCTGGCTATGAAGTCTGAGGATTGCTCCAGTCCCTATTTGTTCCAAACCACTTCCCCCACCCCTGAGTAGGCCAACGCACCTGATATTAGATTTACTCTGCCTGAAGCCAAAATAATTACTGAAATCTATTAGGGAAAAGTGTATTGGGTTCTGATTGGCATAATCCTCGTTACAGCAAAACACCTGCCGATTTGTAATTGGAAAGCAAGTTTGCCTTGTGAGGAAGCAAAGCTATTTTGAGTTATTGGCAGAGATCTTACAGGTAGGATCTTGGTTCAAGCAGCCCTCTACGATGACTCTTAAATGGCCTTTTTGAGCTTAGAATGGGCACTAGAGGCCAACCTTCACCCTATGTTAGCATATGCTAGCATATTCTAACAGTAAGTAGATCATTTGGAGAAACTTGGAGAAAGTTTGGATCAGGATTTCCATCCAAACTTTGCAGCTCATAACTGCTTCCCTGAATACTCCGTAGCTTCATCTGTAGATGCCAAAGCACATCAACAAGACAAGCTAGTATTATTACCCCATTTTACAGATGGGGAAGGTGAGGCACGGAATTTAAAGATACAAATGGGAGTTAGGTACCCAACTCCCACCAAAAACTAATGTGACTTGCTCAAGGCCACCCAGCAAGTCTGCTTTTCAGTCAGGACAGGAACCCAGAAGTCCTGGTGGCAGTCCAGAGCCACCTCACTGGACCACACTGTTTCCTGAATTTCTGAACTTCTAAAGCAACTCAAGTATTCTCTCTCTCCCCATCTTCCCATCCCTCCCAGCTTCAGATATAATTGATATTAATCCTCAGGCATTGTAGTTACTTGCAATGCACCATATGGGCCATTGTTTAATTAATAGTGCTGCTTTCATTCAATCTGAGCTTGATTAAATGAAAACTCCTTCTGTTGGGAACTGAAAGCTGCATGCAGGAGCGAGGAGAATGACGCTCCTACCAGCTCTGAAGAAGGGGAGAGAAGGGAAGATATGGGTCTAGGCAGCATTTCCAGCTGTGTCTGGAAAGGAGGGAGAGCTCTCATGTCTCTAGGCAACTACTGCATCCTGTAAGAGTAGTTGGTGAAGAAATAGTTGCAGAGTGGAAGAGGAGAGGAGGGCAGAGTGGATAATGGAAGGCTGAGAAGAGAGACAGTGGGCTGGATTCTGGGCTGGGCCTCTCAAGAGGTTCAGCCCAAGGGAGAGTGGGAATGAAGATGGCTTCAATCCACTACTGTGTCTGCGATATTCTGAGCAAGGCTAAAGTGACCAACAGTGTGAGTTACATCATTCCCTTGGCTGTCCAAGCTCAAGGCAGCCTCCTCACAGTTGCCATGGGGTTGCTCTGAAGCCCCCAATAGCTGACCTACACAGCCTTCTGGCCACATCCCCAAGACACCCATTCCCAGTCCTGCATATCCAACGCCAGGAGGAGCTGCAGAGGACCCACCCTCTGTTCCTCCTGAACTGGGAAAATTCCCATCAAGGTCACGGAGCCTGCAGTGGGAGCCAGAATCTGGCCAGATGTACAGGCAGGGGAGATGGGGAGAGAGAGAGAAAGGAGGGCAACAGAAGAAAGGGCTGGACTTTTGTTGATTTTAAGATTTCACACAGTGCAATAGCTGCTCCCATGTGTGTTGATTCCTCCGAGGATGGTTTTATCACAGGAAAAACTGGAAAAGGTGGAATTTACAACTGTCAGATAGACCTCCTAATTTGATCATATGGGCTCCAGGTGTCCCAGCTCCCAGTCCTGTGCCTCCTCCACTACTCCTGTTGCTTCTCTGGAGTGGGGTGGGTTGCTTTTTTAATGTCTTTTCTTTCTGGTTCCCCAGCATTCAGCACCCCTCTTTCCTGTCCTCGGAAGGGCATTACCATTAAAAGGCTATGCCAATTACATGCTAGGGCAAGTTTCAGAGCTGCTTACACAGGAGGTTGGTGTAATGTGTGTTGTGTCCTCCTCTACTGGCTCATAGAATCACAGAAATGTAGGACCTGAAGATATCTCAGTAGGTCATTTAGTCCAGTCCCCTGCACTGAGGGAGGACAAAGTACTATCTAAGTATCCTAATAGAGGATAACAGCATACTACTATTGTCAGCTAATGGGGTCTTCATGTCTCAGTCCCCCAGCTGTAAAATGGGGAAGTAATGCATCCCAACTCCCACCCCCATCCTTCTGCCTGTCTTTTCTAGCTCCACTGTAAGCTCTGTGAAGCAGATAATGTCTCTTCCTATGCATGCATGTACAGAACCAGGCATAATGGGATCCTGAGCCCAGATGGGGCTGCAACTAAATTAAGAGTATAGGACACACTTGTTGGAAAAGTTCTCCCAGTGCACTAAGCTGCAAATCCTTTCTTGGTGAAATGCATTTTATGCTCCAATATGGGAGGGCAGCTGATTGTCAGCAGAGCTGTTCTGTGCCTGGCACTGCAGTCCAGGGACTGCTAGAACTTCTGTGTCACCTATGCAGGGAGGTGGGTCTGGCCAGAGGGCCACCTAGTTCTGAACTGATTGGCCATGCTCCAGCCCGCCACACCAAGTCCCTCCACACTACAGGGGAACAGGGAAAAGGACAAAAAAGTAAGAGAAGGAGAGATGGAGGAAAGGGAAAAACAAAAAGGACAAACCCTCATGTTCCCAATGATTCTGAGGGAAAACATCCTAGGTGGGGAATATAATTCTGCCACCTTAAGCTAGTGTTTTCCATACCTAGAATTCACCTGTCACAAGATGGATCAGACTGAATAGGTTCCAGACCTTTTGGAGTCTCTTACCTTCTAAACAGGGACATCTATTTTCTAGTAACATCAGGAAAAGGAAAGGAGAAAACTCAACAGGTTCCTCCTCGCGCTCACATATGTGAACCCTAATTCTCAGTCCTCAGAGGTTTTTGTGCATCAAATACCTGCCCCCTAGGAACAGGCTGAAGACCAGTAGTGTATGTCACACAGGCCACAGAAGAACCCAGGGCAGACACCCACAATGACAAGCTAGGCTGGGATTGAATTGGTGAGCTAGGGTTAAGAGGCCTAGTAGGCCAATTCCCTGGTCCCACCATGCCCGCTGCTGATTTGGCTTCTTTTTCACAGTGTGATTCTTTGCTCACACTTACAGTTGTTGGTTATGCATGGGGGAGTTTGAGTCAAATCTCAGGATATGGCTAACTGGCAGTGTTTCTACCCCTGGTTCTTCTCATTTTATCTCCCCACCCCCACCCCCACCCCCACCCGCACAAGCAATTTGATTTAAAATAATTAAATATTACATTATTCTTGACTCATTGCTTCCAGATGGTTCTCTTTTTCTTTCCCGTCTACAACCAAAACTGTGCTAGCCATCATTCAAATAGGACTGGCAATGGCAGGGATACAAGTTAAAGATAGAAAAAACGTACAGGCTTGCGTCTAGTCTATCCCCCAGTTTAACTAGTGAAGGGTTGCCATTCATTTCTGTATATTCTCCTCTGCAGTGCTTTCTTTGGGTATGTCCTCAATATCCCAAGCTTTTGCTTTAAGGCCCCCATCTTCCTTTGGAAACTGTTCCACACTCTAATAGAAAGTTTTCCCTGCTATCCAGCCCATTGTACAGACATTTTCATCTGACTTTACAGAAGGTGGGCAAGTATAATTATCCCCAATGTACAGCTGAGAAAACTAAGGCATAGACATTAAAGAGACAGACTGGGGAATAGAACTCATAATTCCAGTCCTCAGATTTAGCAATTAGACAGCTCTGCATCCTCTTAAATTCAGCCCATTATTCCTATTTAGACTTCTGCTATGTTTTGGATTTATATAACAGTGTGCCCCAGATCTAGCATGGCGAGGCCAGAACTGTGTCGCAAGGGGTCAGGAGAGAATTCCCCTGTCATGGGTCCAGCATAGGTCCATCATAAGAAGTCCTACAATGTCCTCCTCACAAGCACTGATTCGGGGAGTGTGCTGGGGCAAATGGAATGGAGTCATAGCACAGAGCACTAGCACTACACAGGATTCTGGCCTTCTCTGGGCAGCAGAACAACCCATAGGCAGCCAAAGGGGGAATGCTTTATATTAGAGCAGCTCTTGGCTGCTTTCATTTACTCTGAGGGCCGCGCAGAACAGCCCATAATCCTATGGGCATAAAGGCATCTTAAAGTCACCAGGGCCCTGCCTTCTCAGCCCCTCCGAGACACACAACACAGAATAGCAGCCATAATATTTAAGAGTCCAGAAAAGAGAGCGTGAGTTTATTAAGAATGAGCGATTCAATTCAACTGTATTGAATTGAAACTGCATGAGCAAGCTGCTCCCACTCCACTCACCAAATCCTTCTAAGCACGGTAGCAGGTTATATGAACATTGCAATAGGAGAACAACCTCATTGGCATATCACACCCTGAGGGCATGATACCATCATTACGGAAGCAGTAGCCTTCTCATGGCTTTCACATACATCCCAGTCTCCTAGGAAACACCTCTGCACACATTTAGCTGTCTCCTACCTCACACATAATGCTTGTTCAATAGTATTCAGGGAACCAAACATCTGATAAACGGTGGCCTCTTTTTTTTGGTTCATGAATCAGTCTCATTAGCTAGAGATTGAATATTCATCAGCAGGACCTGGGTGGAGTCCCACTTCCAAGCTGTGTCTCGTAGCAAAGATTGTGCATGTCTCCAAAATATGATCATCCCCCTTTTCACATGATTTGAGCAGCAATGAAATAGGAATTCACCAACCTTTCACAATTGGCAAATGTTTTCACCAATACCCAGCACCCACTAAAATTTTTATGAATAACAAATAGCACGACTCCACGAATAGCCAAGAATCTTATCCAAGCTGCTTAATCACAAACAGAGTCACAAAAGCTCTGTTGTTATTCAAACAGCTCTACTCACACCATACCTACAGAACTAGCCACCACATGTAAGTGGTGGCCTCTATTACTGCAGATGACGGGTGAGATAAAAGGAGCTTCTCAGATACTGGTTTGACTTGCCACTTAGAAGCACTAGCTCAACACTTTCCTGCTTCGCACACTTAGCCCCATGCAAGTGGATGTAATATGCTATCAGATCAGTCTGGTACTGTTTTACACTCACTTCGCACTGATGTAAATAATGCGACAAGGAGCAAGGCTGTGAGGTGTCAGGCCCTTTGGACTTGTGACCCAGGCAAGCTGCATCTAGACCTCACTGCAGGAGAATAATTATCAGATCCCACCATGTCATTTTTGCAGTCCCTTTGGTGTTTGTAACCATGTGTTGGGAATGGTGAAGCAGCTAAAGAAGCTAAACTCTAATAATTTTCCAGGGCGGTTCTTTCATGTTCAGTCCTCCTCAATGGGAGTGTGGGGGAAGTTTCTGACACTGTTCGCTGCTGAGTAGAATGCATGCGGACAATGCAATCCTTAGGAAACAAGAGAGTTTGGTCAGCTGTCCTGTGAAAAACTTCATTTACAAAAGTGGGCAGCTGATTGTAAAAAGGTGAACGTACTATTACAAATATAGACCAACAAATAAAAAACGTACCCCCCCGCATGTTTGTCCCACCACAGATGAAAGCAGCAGGATGTTCAGAGTTCCTGTGAAAAGCTCTCAGTGACTCACCAAAGGTCCAATAGAACAGTGGTGTTTATTACATAACAAGAGCACTCAACTTACTGAGGGCAGGTCTACACTACAACCCCTTACCCTGAGCCCACCGACCAGCCACAGGCATCTAATTGCAGTGCTGACATACCTAACGGGGCTCCAGGGCTTCCAAACAGAGGTGGGGGTGACAATAAGGACACAAAATCCACATGGGTTTTGTTTAGTTAAACCCAGGGCCTTTGCTGAGAATAGATTTAATCCTTCTCAAGCCAAACTAAAAACCATATGACTGTGCAACGCACATATGTCAGACAACAGCCACCTTTTCAGGTCTTTCCCTTAAGAAAGCTCATGAGACGGGACTCTGCAATAACAGGTTAAATGCCTCTAGGAGGCTGCCTCTGTTTCCACTGAGATGTGGATCTCATTCTCTCTCTGTATTACAGAAAAACAAACAAATGGTGGGAAAGATCGCTGCACCTGCGGTCATCTGGCTTTGGGATTCATTTACAAATGATTATTCACAAGTGACCTCCACCGGGGCACTCACAGCTTCCTTTTGTAGTGAAGGAAGAGGAGTGGGGATGGGGGAGGGGAACGTCACTGTGGAAAATAAGGCAGTCTAAACCGCAACTTGGGGAACTGGCCTTGTATTATCCTTGCTCAATCTGCAGCCCGAAACAACCCCTACAATTAAAGCTCTGAACCCGGGCATGTTGTAGAAGGAGGCACTCCTGCTTCAAATGGGTAAGTGGCTACATTCCAGTAAGCCACCAGACAGCTGGCACTTGGGCCCCGAATCGGCAAAGCACTTATTATTTATATGCCGGTGGCTGTGATCAGGGCACCATTGTGCTAGGGGCTGTACAAACACATAGTAAGAGAAAGTCCCTGGCCGGAAGAGCATCCAATCTAAATACACATTATACACAATAGATAGGAGGGGACACAGAGGTACAGACAGCAAAGTTAATATGAGCCAGGAAGGCAGCAACAGAACCAAGAATTAGACCCAAGCTCTCCTGGGTTCCAACCCAGTCCCCCATCCACTGGACCACACTCTGTCACTCAGAAAAAGCCAATCATATTTATGCTTAAGTCCTGCCTAGTCAGCTGAGCACTTAAGCAGCTGCTGTAACTACAGCATCTCAGTCTGAACATGGTGCAAATAAAGGGGTACATTCCCCGAGTCTGGATGCAGTTCTACCAGAATGTAGGTGTGTGAACCAGTATAGCTTATTCCTGTAAATTTGCAAAATCAAGCTACACTAATATAAGCACTTTTATGCCAATATAACAGCACCCAATTTCAGCTCTGGTAGACATATAACATGTGCTAGCTCTGATTGAGCGGGTATGCTAAATACAGAAGAATAGCTGAGGCAGTGGGATGGGCTAGTTGCCCTGAGTACAATCCCGTTCAAGACCCTCGATACTTACTTGGGCAGCTAGTTCCTCCTACTGCGTGTATGCCATGGCTACACTTCCATTATTAGAGCTAGCTTGCTCAGCGCTAGTGCACGTATGTCTACCTAAGCTGGAAATTACACCTCTTGCTCGAGTGTAGTCGTACCCTTCGACACATTGGACACACATGGAGGATGGTGTGGACTGCACCCTCAGCAAGTTTGCAGATGACACTAAACTGGGAGGAGTGGTACATACACTGGAGGGCAGAGATAGGATACACAGCGAATCTGGACAAATTAGAGGATTGGGCCAAAAGAAATCTGATAAGGGTCAACAAGGAGAAGTGCAGAGTCCTGCACTTAGGACGGAAGAATCCCATGCACTGCTACAGACTAGGGACCGAATGGCTAGGCAGCAGTTCTGTAGAAAAGGACCTAGGGGTTACAATGGACAAGAAGCTGACTGAGTCAACAGTGTGCCCTTGTTGCCAAGAAGGCTAACAGCATTTTGGGCTGTATAAGTAGGAGCATTGCCAGCAGATCAAGGGACTCTATTCAGCATTGGTAAGGCCTCATCTCGAGTCCTGTGTCCAGTTTTGGGCCCCACACTACAAGAAGGATGTGAATAAATTGGAAAGAGTCCAGAGGAGGGCAAAAAAAAAATGTGTCATGTGCAGAAGAGACGAATCGCGGCGGGGGAGGGCGGGAATTGATAGCTGCTTTCAACTACCTGAGGAGGGATTCCAAAGAGGATGGATCTAGACTGTTCTCAGTGGTGCACTAAGAGAGTGGGGAAGCACTGGAATGGGTTACCTGGGGAGGTGGTGGAATCTCCTTCCTTAGAGGTTTTTAAGGTCAGGCTTGACAAAGGCCTGGCTGGACTGATTTAGTTGGGGGATTAATCCTGCTTTGAGCAGGGGGTTGGACTAGATGACCTCCTGAGGTCCCTTCCAACCCTGACATTCTATGATTCTAAGGCAGAATGGAGAAAGCTCATGCAGTACCTAAACTGTATGAAAGGGAGTTATTTTTTTCCAGGTCTGTCAGTCTCCTCTCTTCCAATAGCACTGAAATCATTTAAGGGGGAGCAATGAGAGTAGGAAAGGCTAAAGAAGGAGAACACAATTTAGCCATTTAGAACAGCTAATGTCCCCTTGAGTGTGGTGCAGCGACAGCCCAGGCAAAATTGCTAAAAACACCCCCTGCCTTCTGGCATCTGACTGTAAAATTCCAATATATATTTAAAGAAGGGAAACACCAGCCCAAGCAGGATTAAGCGGCAATCCATCAGCAGAACCAATCATTTGTTTTATTTTTTTTCCCTACGGGGAAAAGGAGGAGGCACAGATGCCAGCAATAGAAATAAGGTGAATCTACTCAGCTGAAAAACAAAAATAAATATAGTGGCAAAAAATGAAGGGAGGGGGATGTCATTTGTCATGCCGTGAAAATAGAAAGGGATGTAACACGTATGGAACACAGCTGCCACCCCACCTTCCCCCACCACCACCCCGAGCTGCAGCGTGCATCTGCACCCGCCAGGTTTTCCAGCCTGAAAGGCCATTTAAGGATTAATTTCACCTCCCCTTTGATTTCAATTTCCTCCCTCAACAGTTTTACTTCAAGGGATTTCCATTTCTTTTGGCCACTCTGAGGTCTTGTATTTCAGTGGTTGTGGAAGCATGCCTGGATTTGTTGTCTCCTTTCTCAGGTTGGGAGGAAGTACCAAACTGCTAGTGCATGTGAATTAGTTTGTTTCATGGGCTGGTTTCTTTCTCTTTTTTCTTCTTTCTTTTCCACTCTCTCCTCTTTTTCTACAAGTCTCCCTCTAAGTCATCTTAGCTGTGACATTTCATACAGGTCTCTAGCAATGCATCCCATTCCCTAATGTGATAGGATTGGAAGGATTAAGGTAGGACTAACGTGATTACCAATATTAATAGCTAGCTCTTATATACATGGCTTAGTATCAGTAGATCTCAAAGTGTTTCACAAATGAGGTCAGTACCATGGTTCCCACTTGATAGATGGGGAAAATTGAGGCACAAAAAAGTGATAATGACTTGACCCAGTAGGCAAGTGGTAGAACCAAGACTAGAACCCAACTCTTCTCAGCCCTCAGGCAATACTTGATTCACTTGACCACACTGTCTCCCTAAGCACCAGACTAACCTCGACTATAATAGCTTATGACTGTAAATGTATAGGCATAAACTACACAGGTATAAACACCTGTTGTATTTATTTAGCTGGAATATATGGATCAAAGGTGTGAACATAAATTAGCTGCTGTTTAATATTAAACAGTGTTAAACAAGGGTCAGGGGTTGGTATATAAAGGTATAACCTTTATGGAAAACACACCATTAAAATCCTTTAAAACTTTTATTAAAGATAAAGAAAAGAAGGGAAAAAACATGGAAGGAATTTGAATTTTAAAGCATAAAGTCAGATTTTTATTTTAATATTTTTTGTTCCTTTTTTTTTATTTGGAGAGAGTATCTAGAAGGAAACGCCCCCTTGTCTGATAGTCTCTTAGTAGGTCTCAGAGATGGTAATAACTGTCCTTTTGGAGAAAAGAGAAGTTAGTTGAGATGAGCTGAAGTTGTTTTTCCTGCTGTTGTTAAAATCCAATCCCGTTTCATCCCTGATGGTGTTTGGGATTCAGCAGGAGCCAGCAGGGGAGGTGACATCATCGGGGTCTCTCTCTCTGGCCCGATCTGCTCAGGACATCCCTCAGGATGGAGAAGGTCCATGATTCCAGGAGATGGTGAGGGGTGGCAACTATGGTAGTGAAGTTTGTTCAACTAGCCAATTTTTTTCCCCAAAGTTTTTTTCTTCGAGGACTGCAAAAGGGGGTAGTGGGCGGACTAGCCCATCCCTTTGTTATTTTATTTACCAGTTAGGCCTTGTTTCTGACACACCAGTTTTGATTGACTGATTTCTGGTTCCACAGTTTTCTGTGTACCAAGCATAATCTTAACTGACCTTGAGTGATATCAGTAGGCCCTCTTGTTTGGACTAATTCAGTCTTTCTAGCTCCCTTTCATGCCTATTCCCATCAACATTTGTTATTATAGGTTATGGTGACATCTTATGAACTTCCACATACTTTTTTACAATTGAGCTCACAATTAGGGTAAATTTGTAGGTCTGAGCATTACTAGATACCTTTATGCCAATATAACTGTGTCCACACTAGTTTCAAACGATACAGTTAAAGCCATTCAAACCGTGGGTGTAGCTAGCCCATTGAAAGTCTTGCTTTGACCAGACACTGTCATTCTGTCCACCTTCCAAATGAAAGCATTGTATTAAATATTACATTTATGTCACCAGTATTTCTGTCACTCTGGGAGAACTGGGCTTGGTGGGTTAATTGGCATTTCTATTCAAGATCTGATCTGATAATTTCCCAATGTAAACACAAACTAGTTGATTTCTTAACAACCATGTACTCTGTGAATACATACATGGAACGTTCTTCCCAGTTATTGGCATGCAGGTGTTTACCCCACCTTGTAGATGTGAACAATGTGTTATAGCACACACTTAGACAATAAAAGACAAATGCATTCCGTTATTCCATTCTCATTGTTAATAAGTTGCCTTCTGCAGCATTGTGACAGGAAGCAGATACCAGTCAATCAGAATGTGAAAAGGACATTGACACTGTCATGTTTAATTCTTAGCTCTCCATCACTTTGGATGCCCTCTTAGGCAGAAGCAATGTTCAGATTACAATTCTGTTGTTTGCAGACACAGACTTATAGACCTACCCCCTGCATGTGGTAAATGGAGGAAACGTATGTAGCTGTTTCATATTAAAGAATCAGCTAATGCAAGTTATCCGAGGCCTTATCTTCCCAACTTGTCTTTGTACAATAGCATGTAGAATATCATCACTGAATAGTGGGGCCAGAACCTGCTCCCAGGTAAGTCAGTGCTAAAGCTCCCATTGACTTCTTCAGTGGAAGTAGGATCGGCCCATGCATTTGTTGCACGTAACTTCTGCAGCTGTTTATCTGTTACTTCTGCAGCTGTGGGTATTTATCCAAACTGAACATCTTGGGGGTTTCACCCATCACCAGACACCAAGTTTAATAACCTGTGATCATTATTATGCTTCCTCCATAGGTCATTGGTAAAATGAGTCATCGTCTTTCCATCCTGTTTCGAAACAAGGCCCAACTACCTCAGTTTTCACAGCTTTGGATATTATTCATAGTGACAAAAAGAGCATCAAAGAGCAGTACTCTGCAATGTCCTGGAGGCACTGGCTCTGGGTGACTGCCCATGACTCTGGAACAGCTAATGGAGAGAGACTTGGATTCTTTCTCCCAGTGCTGACACTCACATATGCAACTCCCAGGCGGGGGGAGGGGAGAGAGAGAGAGAACAAAGGCAGGAGGAAATGCAATAAAAGGCAAATGGAGAGCAATTCATTTTCCAAATAGGCCAGTTACCTTATTACATTACAGACATTAAAGAATACACAGAGAAACTACTTTCCAGTTCTTATTTTTCTGTGTAAGCAATTGCTGTCATTGCTACGGGGATGTGGTAAAAGGGTGATTGGAAAATCATGAGGGGAGATGCTACACTAAACAATTTGTTAGGATGTGGTACATGGCAGAGGGGCATTGCTGGCACATGATGGCATATATCACATTGGTAGATGTGCAGGTGAATGAGCCCCTGATGGCGTGGCTGATGTGATTAGGTCCTATGATGGTGCCACTTGAATAAATATGTGGACAGAGTTGGCATCAAACTTTGCTGCAAGGATAGATTCCTGGGTTAGTGTTTTTTCTAATCACATCAGCCACACCATCAGGGGCTCATTCGCCTGCACATCTATCAATGGGATATATGCCATGTACATTGACCAAACTGGACAGTCTCTACTCAAAAGAATAAATGGATACAAATCTGACATAAGGAATCATAACATTCAAAAAAACAGTAGGAGAACACTTCAACCTCTCTGGTCACTCAGTAACAGACTTGAAGGTGACAATTTTACAAAAGAAAAGCTTCAAAAACAGACTCCAACGAGAAGACGCTGAACTGGAATTAATTTTCAAATTGGCTACCATTAATTTGGGCTTGAATAGAGACTGGGAATGGCTGGGTCATTACACAAATTGAATCTATTTCCCAATGTTAAGTATCCTCACACCTTCTTGTCAGCTGTCTGATATGGGCCATCTTGGTTATCACTACAAAAGTTTTCTTTTTCTCCTGCTGATAATAGCTCATCTTAATTAAGCCATTAAGCCTCTTAGAATCCGTATGGCAACTTCCACCTTTCCATGTGCTCTGTGTGTGTATATATATATCTTCCTACTGTGTGTTCCATTCTATGCATCCGATGAAGTGGGCTGGAGCCTACGAAAGCTTATGCTTAAATAAAATTGTTAGTATCTAAGGTGCCACAAGTACTCCTGTTCTTTATATGTAATGTAAAGACATTCCACAGAACTTTTAGTTTAAGTATTTTCTGTTCAAGACATGGTCTATTTCAAGGTGAAATATCGTGGCCTGAAGGAACTCTGTAGCTTTAACCATATTTTACTTTCAATTCTCTTCCCAGTTATTAAAGTGCAAGTTGAAGGTGTAGCATTCCTTATGGACACTTTACATTTATTAGAGAAGGACATGTGCACACTGCCATCAAATCCAAAACACCAGAGAAATGGTCTCTGGTTATTCATATTCCTAGTACTGTGTGGCAGCTGGATTTTCATCCGCCAAGTATTCATGACAGATATGGGAAATACATTACTGTTGAGATGGAACTATTGGAAAATCCAGGGCCCTCTCTCTACATTTAGGGATTCGGCAGAAGCTGACAATTGGCTTCAAGTCATCAATTTGAGCCAAGACTGTGAGAAACCAATTCACATTCAAAATGATGTTTGGTTTGGCTAGGACAAGAAGAGATGTGCCCTTTGTATGAGCCAGGTACCAGCTGCTTCAATAGGCCTGCTGGCAAATATGGATAGGAAGCCTGAAAACAGGGAGGCGGGGATACCACTATTTGTTCAGTGTTACAAGAAACCAAGAACCAAAACTGTTTGTCTATGGGCCTTATAGTCAATATGACTTCTATAGCTAATTAGAAATACTCAGCAGAAACACAAGAGCTGCAACCCTTGCCCCAGCCCTGGATGAGACTTGGAATCTGGCAGGTTTATCAGACTTTGACAAGCCATAGGAACTAAACACAGCCAGCTCCTGAGCAGTTTCTTGTCTGTTTCTTCTCTTAAGAACATTGACAATAATTAGTAGTAGTAGTAGTATTGTGGTAGCACTTAGGAGCCCTATTCATGGACCAGAATCCCATTGTGTTAGGAGCTGTACAAACATAGAACAAAAAGGCAGTCTGTGCCCCAAAGAGCTTACAATCAAGACATGAGACAGCAGATGGGTACAGACTGATGGGCGAGCTCAAGGAAACAATGAGACAATATTGGTCAACATGATCAGCCATTGTCTTAGCACTCCAGCTGCCTGACCATTCTCCAGATAGTCTAGTGGTGCCAAGCACCCAACTAAGTTGTGGCCCATCTGCCCTGTTCAGATTCTGCAGAATCTGAGCTTCCAGTTAAAGAAAGAAACAGTTTCTAACTCTCATGGTTGCAAAGAAAACTTTCTAAATGTGAATCAAGTGCAAATCAAGGTAGTGTTGTCTTCCTGAGTCTGCCAAAAGCCTGAAAAAATAACTCGTAGGTATGAATATCTACAAGAAGAGAATCAGGTTCATAATACTTTGATATGATTTTGTTTGTTTAATAAAACTCCTTGTGGTTTGAGGCTGCTTTTGAGAAATTGTCCCATTAGGAGTAGTCAATTGTGAGCAGTACTAGGGCTGGGCAAAATTTTTCACATATAATTTTTCACATAAAAAATGCAGATTCTGGACAACTGAAATGACTTGCAAATTTGGGTCAAATTTACTGAATGGTTTCAGCCAAAAAAATGAACTGAAAAGAAAAAATTTGAAATATTTTTCCTTTTCATTTGGAAAAGATGTTTCACTTCAGACTTTACCTCCATTTAATTCAATAAAACATTTTAAAAAAACAAATGAAACAAAACAAAAGAAAAAATAATTCAAACCAATCCAAAATGGGGTTTTTTTGTTCAACCATTAAACTGAAAACTCATTTATTCTCCCAGCCCCTTGCCTCCACAAGTCATGGGAGGTGTCTACAGACGACCGATGAGAGCCAAATTACAGAATCCTAAAGCAATGTACCTACTATAATTAAACAAGGAAAAACTGTGCTTAAGCGATTAGAATCATAGAGATGAGAGATAGAAAAGACCTATTAGTTCATCTTGCCCACCTCCTATCCGCCAAAACACTATGTTCTTCGTCCAGTCCTTTTTGCAATGGAGCTTCCCTAATTTCTGTCAGGAAGTTACAGCCAAATTAAGCTAACGCAAATGAAGCTCAAACCCAGCTGATTGGTTCTTTTCTGGATTTAACTTCTATTTCCCCTGCCCTTTGCTGGAATTACAGTTTCCCTGGGTCCTTCCTCCACCCTCTCAACAGGATCCTGTTTTGTATAGAACTATAACCACACAGTTCTTCCACTCTGCTGCAATTCTGACAGGTCTCACCAACCAAGGGGACTCTGGCCTGAGAAATATTGGGATGGGACGCCTAGGAAACAGCTAGATGCTGCAGGGCACAGAGTTAATGGCACTCTTCTCTGAGCTCACCTTGAACTGTTGCCTCAGGGTGGACAATCAGAGGTGGAATTGTTTTTTCAGTCTACCCTGAACCATTGCCTCTGTGGTGCTGCAGGACACCCATGCTGCAAGTATACCAAGGCCATGACCTCTAGAGATCATTACATAGGAGTGAAAGGGACCTGCTGGGTCATCATGTCCAGTCCTCTTCTATCACAGGCAATATAGTCCCTTTCATAAACTTACCAAGCTTCATCTTCAAATTAGGTGAATTGTTTGCTCCCACTACTCAGGTTGGAGGTGGTTCTAGACCCCCTGGTTCTGTTTGTTGTCAGCCCTGGTATCTTGGCCAAATTTCAAGCCAGCCAATACCGGACCCCACTGCATTTTCAATGATAGGCAGAATTCTTCAGTTCCTAAGCTGTTGTGTAGCCTTGCCGTGCACTGTTAAATAGCTGCCAACACCCTGGGGATGGCTGCAGTGTGTCTTGTGTAGTGGTTTCAGGCTAAAAGACAATATAAAAGGTAAGATATTATCTACTAACACTGTTCAGGCACTATGAGTCTCACAGAGGTTTAGTCCATGACTTCTTTTTCATCTAAGACAGAGTCCTGTAGTGCCCTTGAGGGCAGGCTGCGTTTCCTAACACAAATGCTAGCATTTCCACCATGCCACTACACCTCCAACCTTATGCATTGTGACATAGCACGTTTCCCTCATGTGGGACCAAGTTGGTAAATTATTACACTCCCGTTTGTTCCCTGTGATCCCTTAATGCTGCTCTTCCCTCTCCAATAGGGACTCTGGGTCATTCTTTGTTCTCTTGTTCCCTGTCGGTGCTGAGCAAGGAGATTGCAGCAGGGTGTCAAAACATAGTTCTTATTCCAGCTGAAGCCAAGGCCTGAGCCTCCCCTGTGCCAGAGTTTTTATAAATATTTGATTTGCAGCCGCTAATCTGTTAGCCGTAAAGCACAGAGTGCTGTATAGCCGAGAACTGAACATAATCAGGGTGGGTTGGAGCAACAGAGGCCGATCCTGCGGTCTCATGCCAAGCCCTTGGCGCAAGGGCCATGTCTTTGTGTGTGTTTATACAGCTCCTAGAACAATGGGTCCCTATTCTCTGGGCAATACCACACTACAAACTTTTAATTATAATCATTCAGTTTCTGACCAGTCCCAGAGTAACTCCACCCATCCCACCCCCTAGTCATTTACATCTCTCCAGAGTGTTACCATATCTGAATCCAGTGTGTGTGTGGCTCTATAAATTAGGAAAATCTTGCTTTGACTCATAGTCAGGGCCGGCGAAAGGGGGGTACAACGGGTACAGCTGTACTGGGCCCCGGGCTTAAGGGGGGCCCCTTAAATCTGGGGCGGGCCAGTACGCAGCTGTACCCCCTTGTCGCCGAGCCTGTGAGCAAGGCGCGGCTCCGGGCAGCCACTGCAGCGTTGGTCAGCCCCCTCCCCCGGCCCCCAGCAGCCTTCCCCCCGCCCCCCTTTGCTTCTCCCGGCCGGGCCACGTGGCCAGAGCGCATGCGGGGGTTGGGGCCCACGGGCGGCGGGAGACCGGCGGGGGGAGGGAGGGGCGCGGGCGGCGGGAGACCGGCTGGGGGGGCCCCCGCACGATCTGCGTACGGGGCCCCAAAATTCCTGTCGCTGGCCCTGCTCATAGTGAGTCACTTCAGTCCGGACATCACGGAAAGAGAATGCAGATAGAATGCAACCCAGAGTTAATTTACACAGTAGCCCTTTCCTGATTACATCCACACTGAGCCAGAGCGTGCAGGATGATTCTGGGTTCATCTTGAACACTGATCAACACTTCATGAGTAACCAGCAGATGCAGTAATGAATTTTATTGTTTGTATTCTGACCAGTTGCTGCCATGCCCTGAGCTAATAATGAAAGAACCATTCGCTCAAGGAGATAAAAAAGGACAGTTTATGGGCAATTCTGAGTTTATTTAGGTTATGAATATTCATGGTCTGTCTGGGCAATTTCACATTCATGCTTAGATCATGTAGATTTATGCTCACACACAAACAGTGACTTGTGAATATTTATAGACTTACACCTGGACATTGTCTGACAGAGGCATGAATATTAATGAATACATTTTCTAAATGCAAGGAAAAGGGCCCCACCTGGAACCTGAACTATGGATCCTGAGAAACTAATTTTCAGTGTCCATTGTGGCTTGCTGACAACATGCATAGCCAAAAACAACCCGAAGAAGAGAGCTAGTGATATGGCACTGAATGGCTCCCTCGATTGGTAAAGAGCTATGAAACATTTCACACAGGGCTTGTCACAATTTTCCATCACAATTGCTTTTTGACAGAAAAGTGGGGGGTTAACATGACAAAAGCTTTATGCAAAGCATCTGCTTGCCCTGGAAAATTTCAGTTTTCAGCCGAAATTTTTCAGTTTTTTGACAATAATCCAAATTGCCCCCCTATATTTTTACTAGCTTTACTTTCACCTTTCCTTCACAGGTAAAGCCAATCCAGGTCCCGTGTGCTTGAAAGACAATTACCATCTGAAGGCTGTGTGGTGCCTGCCTTGGGTGATATGAGTTTGGTGGTCTCAGTCCAATGTTTGTTAGACAGATGTCCACACCACAAAACCCACCACCCACCAGCATCATTAATACTAATGGACATCTTCCAGACTTTTCTTCAAAGATCCTGGTGAAATATACGTGTCATATCAATACCATTTGCATGCAGTCCTAAAATGGGACCCTCACTACACAACGCCCCATAAAATCTGTTTGCTTCCACCAATTAATCCTCACCTCTTCTTTTCACCATCAGTTCTTTTCCAATCCCCCGATTCCCATCTCCCGCCCATTCCTTCCTACACAGGCCAGGCTCTTCTTCCCAGTGTCTGTACGACTTTGTCTTGCCCTCTCATCTTCTCCTGTCTCATGATCCTTCCTGCTTCCCTCCCCTTGGCCTCTTCATCCACCCACCTCCATTTGAGTCTCATTTTGCAGGAGGAGGAGTTGAGGGCACAGAGGGCGCTGATTTACTGGTAAAGGAGGGAGGAAGGGGAAGAGTCTCAGATATCAGCCCTGCCCACTCTGACAGCTGTCCAAAAACCAGAGACTCCCTAACAGGGTGGCCGGATGAGGCAGTGTTGTATCAAGCAGGCAAGGTACTAACAAACTTTAACAGACTTTATTTAACAACAGTGAAACCTCTTTACAGAGCTGCTGCTGCACCCCTCTGTAGCTCTAACTCAGGCTTGGCTCAACTCCCTCCCCCTCCTTCCTGTTTCCTGTCCTACAGTCCCCCAGTCCTAAGAGTTACAAGCAGCATCTAAAACACCACAGGCAGACCTGGAGTGGGGATGAGAAGCAGGGCCGGTGACAGCAATTTTGGGGCCCCCTACTCTGATTGTTGGGGGCCCCCCCAAACCCCCCAGCCTAACCTCCTCCCCTCCCCACCCCATTGGTTCCCCGCCGGCCCCTCGGCCAGCGCCGGCTGGGCTGCGCGCACCCGGCTCTCCCCAGCCCCGCTCACTGGCCCCCGCCCCCGTGGAGCGGCGCACCCGGCCAGTCCTCTGCAGCCGCCAGGGCGGGGAGGCAATGGAGCCAGCATCCTGTGGTGCCGGGGGGCTCCCCCTGCCAAGGGCTGGACCGGCTCTTGCTGCAGGTGGGCGGGGGAAGCGCTGCAGCCCGGGGTGCCTCGGGGAAGCTCCTGGGGTGTGGGATGAGCCGCCGGCTGAAGGGCTCAGGAGGCAGCCGGCCACTGACACCCGGACACAGCCCGGGAAAGAGCGGCCGGGGAGCTGCGGTGCCCAAGTGGGACGACTACGGGTACAGCTGTGTACCGGTCCCCGGACTGAAGTCCGGGGCCCGGTACAGCTCTACCCATAGTACCCCCCTGTCGCTGGCCCTGATGAGAAGCCAAGCAGGAAGGCCAGGATCTAAGGAACCAACTGGAAAGTTGGAGGGTAGGCAGATCTGCCCGTCACATCTTGGCACAAGCATCAAGGACCAAATCAACCACAGAGGCTGAATTCCCTTCTCTCCCTAGAAGCATATCAGGGCTGGAGAACACTGATAAGGGAAAGGAGATGACAAGGGTGTGGGGGGGCTGTTTGGACTGACACTGTTCATGCTGTCCCTGTCCTGTGGATAAATCCAGTACTTCTTGCCTGTCAGTCCAGCACAGGAGTCATTCAAAGAACTAAAGATACCCCTAGTATTATCCATTCCACCTTACAGGAGATATATCAGACATAGTTCTCGCTATCTCTACTGACAAGTCCAATGTCCTTGTGTCCAGACTCAAGGTTGAAGGTCTTGGCATTGTTTGGCCCCCTTCACTCTCCTTCTCCCCCTATATCCAGTCTCTAAATCTAGCCACTAATTCCCCTTCAGTTATCATCACCACAGTCTGCCCTTTCCACTGCACTCTAAGCTCTGATATGACACCCTCATCCCCTTAGTTGTATACAGGAAGCTAAAACCCCTCCTCTGTGCAAACCATCAGTGTTCTCTGGGATACAGGCCTGGGTAAGGGGCCACTTACAATAAGTATCCAAGTGGCAAACTTAGAGTAACGGGGATCACACATACATGACAAACCCCTTGACCCATCAGTATAAACCATTTTCTTTTTGGGCATAATTTGTTGGAGAGTTACCATACAGCGTTTGCCAGGCATCAACATCACAGCAGCAAGCAATTTCCAAGCCCTACTAGCTACTAACTACAAGAGCCAAAACATGATACCTGGGAAATGTCA
This sequence comes from Sternotherus odoratus, assembly GCA_032164245.1. NCBI lineage: Eukaryota > Metazoa > Chordata > Testudines > Kinosternidae > Sternotherus > Sternotherus odoratus. Next base: position 124,199,684 of record JAVMKO010000003.1, read on the forward strand.
GCTTGCCTTTGCCCAGGCCCCATTGCACTTCATCCTGTCTTTGAAAGTGATTCAACACAACACGTAACTCAGTGAAACCTTAGGTAACCCATTCTCCAGTATCCTGACACTGCCCAACACGTGTTTCCTGCGGACCAAGAGTGCTTCTATTAAGCTGCACGGCCTTTCCCTGGACCTAAATTCATTGAGGCAGTTGAAATCTATGGCGACATTTAAAAATACCTACAAGACAGTAGATGCCACTTCTTCCTGTCTGCCCTCATTATATCTAGGCATCTGGCACTTCCCGGTTGAGACTGCCTCCCTCATAAAGGAAAGCACAGCTCCCCTCCCTCTTGGAATGGGCAGATAGACTGCACATGGCAGATGAGTGAGGCGGGGGGAGGGGGAGAGCAGTTCAACACTGTCCCAGCTGTAGCAGTCAGATTGCCTTTACTCTCTTGTCTGTCCACATCAGGTCCCTGGCATGTCAGCCTTGGTTAAGCACTGAACTCTGTCGGGTGATATCTCTGCTTGAAATGCAATCAGACATCCTGAAGAGCTACCACTTAAAAGTTTCTGTTCCCAGCCAGTGGCGAACAAACAGCCTTCATCTGTCCTCCCATTACACCTGCAATGGACTGTGGTCAGCATTTGTGTCTGGCTACTAGGGATGGGTGACCGAGGACTGACCTTTATATTTCCTGGCTCCAATGACAAGTGCCAAAACACCACGAGAGAGGCTGTTCCAAACTAGAGAAACAGAAAGTGGGCTTGGGATTGAACCTCTTAGGGGTAACTGCTGTGTGAGAACATAGCACAACCATTTCACACGCAAAAATGTCCGGAAGCACAGACACTCTACACTGTGCAAAGGGTGCTAGCGATGCTTAGCTGCACCCGCTCATGACCGAAATGGTATCTCATTTACTGGCAATGAACCCATGCAAACTTCTCCCCACATGCAGTAGGGCTTGTATAACCTCCAACAGAGGCATTCGCAACTGAGTCAAATCAAACCAATGGTGGTGGGGGGGGGGGGGGAAAGGCAGGGAAAAACTATTTTTAAAGATTTTTAAACCTTCTTCTATTTCTTCTAAAACTATTTCTATTTATCCCGTCCCTCTCTCAGTTTGCCCACTATCATGATTTTTAATCACCGGTCTCACAATATTTAGCTTTTAAAAAAAAAAAAAAAAAACATCCCCAGCTCTAGACATCAGGTGTGAGAATCCAGTTTTTAGTTACATTTTTTTTAACAATTCTAGCTCTCATGGTTGAAGGGAAGAGCTTGAGAACAAGACTCTGAAAGAGTCAAGAACTGAAAAGACACATCAAAAGAACCCCACTGTTTCCATTTTAAAATTGCCACAATTTCTAAGCCAATTGTATGATCGGAGGGGCCTCGCTGATGATTTTTCAATGTTTGAGTTCGGCAGTACAGTAAAACCCCGATTTAACGGACTCCGATTTAACGGACTTCAGATGCAACGGACAAAATTTTCGATGCATCCCAAATCCGTTTTTCACGGGCTGGCTGCCGACTCCCGGCTGCCGCCCGGGTCCCAGCACCGGGCGGGCTGGCTGCTGGCTCCCGCCCGGGTCCCACCTGCGGGCGGGCTGGCTGCCGGCTCCCGCCTCCCGCCTGCGGGCGGGCTGGCTGCCGGCTCCCGCCCGGGTCCCACCTGCAGGCGGGCTGGCAGCTCCCGGGTCCCGCCTGCAGGCGGGCTGGCTGGCTGCCGGCTCCCGCCCAAGTCCCACCAGCGGGCGGGCTGCTGGTTCTCGGCTCCCGCCCGAGTCGCAGCAGCCAGGACCCAGGCGGGCTGACTCATGGCTCCCGGCTGCCGTGATACAGTAAAACCTCGATATAATGGACTAATTCGGGCGGGCTGCTGCTCCGACAGCTCGGTTTTTTTATTATTATTATTAAATAACGGACTTTCGGCTTTAACGGACACCCCCTCGCCCGAATTAGTCCGTTATATCGAGGTTTTACTGTACTGCTTCACTGAGAAACATTCCCTTTAACCAGCGTTTCCCCAGCTTTTGATCCTGACTGCTAGGAACACGGGCATGCCCTTACCAGATAATGCTCCATGTTGTCCAGTTTCCCATGGCTGATAATGGTCATCATTAGATACTTCAGGGGAAAATGTAATGCCCCTCTCTGTCCCCTCCACCTAGACAATTATACAATAACAGGTCTGTAGGAAAAATTCTTCCTAACACCAGGCAGTTGATAAACAAACAACATTTTTAAGTCATTCTAGTGCAACTCATTTAATAGCACTCTCCTCCAACTCTATGTTTGTACTGTGACTAGCACAGATCTTGGTAGGGGTCTCTAGTTACTATTAATTACAAACAATTATAAATAATTAGTAGCTGATGTCCTGAAGCATGAAGGATGCTATTAGTTGTACAGTTTTAGTCTATCCAGTGGGTGATATTCATATTTTTCACAGAAGTGTCTAAACATTTTTAAAGAAATTTACTGCTAAACTCTTTCCCTCTATAATACCACGTGGCAGGGAGTTCCACAGGCTTATTATATACTGTGGACTAAAAATATTTCCTTTTGACATTTTAAAAGGTGCTGCTTTATAGTTTTGTGGGTACCCCCAGCACTTCTGGGACATGAGTTACCAGGATGAAAATGTGCCCCCTCTTCTTATCCCTGGATGTGATGGAATATATGCATCCTATTCCATAAAATCTCTTCCATTGACAGCTTTCAGCCACTATCTTTTTGTGAGTCACTCTGGGTCGAATCCTCACCTGGATACAGTATGAGGCTTTGCTGAAGCACACAGTTTACAGGCTGCCTTTGATTGTCCAATGCGCTGATATTAGCTATGCAAATCACAGTGAACGGGGTACGTGGAACAATGAGCACAAAGCTCTCATGCTGCTTTAATTCTAAGACCGTATCCTGGTGGTTTTCTATGGGTTCTTAAAAAAATAATTTAATTCTTTTGTATGCCAAGGAGAGAATTAGCAATATGACTGCAATAATTGCTGCATCCTTAGAAACAAGGGAGGGAACACACCCAAAAAACCAAACCCTGTCATCTTATCTTTCAGAAGCCCAGAGAATTACAGAACATATAGCTTATTCCTCTCTAGTAATATTATTTCCCCTATCCCAAGGGCTGCCAAACTTTGCCCACCTAAAGGATCCCCAAAGGCATCCCTATGTCAGTTTGAAACCATCTTCATCTTTAATAGGGCCTACAGAGACCGTAAATGCCAGCATGCAATGATCCTTGTTCTTCAGAGAGGTTCCTAGCTACCAGTGTGATAGGCATCTTAGTCTTAGATAGATGGAACGTCCCCTGCTCAAATCCTGGAGATCATAGTCACCACACACTACCTGCCATAGACACGGCAGCAGATTCTGCGCAGGACTCCCTGGGTTACATTTGGCCATGGGTAGCCCTCTGGCCAACCCACCCTACAAATCTATTGGGAATTGGAAAACAACTCCAGGCTCGGGGCCCTCAGTCTTCATGCTTTTGTCTATCTAGGTTCTCATCACCATACTATCCCCGCACTTTGCACACCGCTAGGGTCGCTTAAAGGCATTTTCCTTGCCATGGCACCTGCAACTAAGCAGCCTGAGTGGCCTCTGTTAATGGATGTAGCCCTGACACTGCCCTGAGAGATCATGATTATGTCGTATGACCCCCATTGAACATACAGGGAACTGAAGTGACTTGCTCAGGGTCAAGTGAGTCCTTGGCAGAACCTGGGATTGAACCTAGCTTGCCAGAGCCTTAACCACAGGACCCGTCGTCCCCCTTTTCACTGTCTACTCAAAGGAGAGACTGCTAAAGCTGGAAGGGGTTATAGCCAGACCAGTACTTCCTAGGGGCAAGAGGTAAGATTGTCCCAGCCAGGCAACCACTTGAGGCTGGAGCTGGGGCACTCTGTCAGAACTACCAGGCAGCTGGGAGTGTCCCCAGCAAGGTAGCAGTGTTGAGCAGTCTGGAGTGGCTGCTTCCATTAGAAGCCTATATACCTGCGTTGGGGTCACATGTTTAGACCCTTGCTTGTGGATTGGCTGGACCCTTAGGACTCACCGGTAATTACCTCAGATGACTCATCAGGCTCAGAACACTCATCACAGCCACTGAGAGAAGATCAGCACAAACTCCCTGCTCTTATCTGGCCTCCCACCCTCCTAGCCCCCATTTGTGGGATTATTCACCCACTGCATGCTGTCCAAAGTGTGAACTCCCTCGGGAAGGAACTCAGGCCCACATCCACAAATGGACCTAGGGGTTACTGTTCCTCCCTCTCCCCCTCCCATTTTCTGTGGAGGTTGGCATGCTGGATAGGGACCCAGAGGTGGCATCTATCTTCACCTGGTTTGAAGATCACACTGGGCTTTAGCTGTGATATAGGCAACCGGGCACCTGCCTGAGGCAGCAGTGCACATTCCCAGAGGCAGAAACTTAGGTGCCTAGTGAACTTTTACTGCAAAAATGTAGGTGCCAAGTGACTTTAGACACTTATAGGGTTAGGTGGCAGCAAGCAGGAGGTTTGTGGATCACGGTGGGAGGGGGGAGGCTAAATTTAGGACTTAGCTGCCTATGGCCTGGTCTACACTACATAACTTACGTCGACCTAACTTGTCAGTGTCTACACTACAATAGTGCTCCCACCGATGTAAGTCGCCCACTCTATTGACTTAACACCACCTCCACGAGAGACATAATGCTTAGGTCGACATAGTTAGAGCAACACAGTGTCCGTGTAGAGACTGCGTTACTTATACCACCTATTAGCTATTAGTCTCATGCACGGCTGACAGCAGGAGTTCCTCTTCCCTGTCCTGGCGCTGACAGCCTGAGCTCATAGCTGTTCCCCGCTCCCCATCCTGGGGCTGACAGCTGGAGCTGTAAGCTGGGCACCAGGTTCACAGCAGGAGCTCCCACTCCTGCCTAAGGGCTCACAGCTGGAACCCACTCCCTCCAGTCTCGGGGCTGACAGCCTGAGCTGTGAGCCCTGCCTGGCTCAGTTTCACAGCAGGGAGCCTGCCAGCAGTGAACATGACATTTGTGTCAGCTTCAGGGCTGCTATTGTTTCACATTTTTTGTCTCCAGCTGTCAGCCCCAGGGCAGGGGGTTCCCACTGCAAGCTCCATGTCACTGTCAGTGCCCCGCATTCTGATTATCAGTGCCCCTTAACGCCCCACTTCAATTGGTGCAAGTGCTCCTGGGAAGAACGTGTACCACCAGCAGAAGGAGCAAGCACAGATTCCAACAGTCTCTTTAATTACTGTGGTTGCTATAGGTCAACCTAACTTGTCAACCTAATTTTGTAGTGTAGACAAGCTAAGTGCCTTTCTGGATCTGGGTCTCTGCTATATTTGGGTGTAGACTGCGTAGTATAGTGGGTCTTTAACCCTGCTTTGGGTCCTTAGTGCTGTGGCAATAGAAATAGCAATAATAACAAAAGGGCAGGGTTTGTGGTAAATTCATTTTTGTGGGTTGATTTTTAAACCTTCTTCTAGAGAATTAAAAGATTTTCCAAACACATTAGTCTCAACAAGGCAAAGAACTGATTAGCTATAATCTCCACTGCACTAAGCCTGGTGTTAGGAGAGATTTAGGCTACTTCTGCACCACAGGCTAGGGGGTCAATTCCTAGCTTACCTAGACAAATTCCTGCTAGCTCTCATCTGAGCTGTGTAGCCACTGAGACATGAGCAGCTGCAGCACAGATTAGCTGCCCTGAGCACAGACCTACCCAAATCCCATTGACGTGTACTTGGGTGGCTAGCCCATGCCACCGCTTCCTGCTGCTCATTCTCTGGCAGTTGCACTACTATTTTTAGCAGGCCAGCTCACTGAGAGCTAGCCCAAGTACGTCTCCAGGAGCTGGGAGTCACCCCCCCCCCCCCCCCCCCCGGCCTGTCGTGTAGTGGTAGCTGTAGGGGGCCTACTGCAGCCCTTGTAAACCTTTTGATGGCTACTCATTTTCCTGTTCTTTCTTTTCAAGGATTTGGCCATGATATTGCCTGGGCTTCAAGTTCCACCGTCTTTTTACTAGAAAGGGATTTGTAACCAGCTACTTCTATTAGCAGTTTCAGCAGCAGAGCCAAGAACTAAGTGGGCCAAGGAAACTGAACTGAACTCTCCTTGATAAAAGTCATCCTTTCAGGTCACAGCAGAGGAACACGAACACCAGGTCTGATCCAAAGTGCATTGAAATCAATGGGAAGACAGATGCCCACTGATATCAATTGGCTTTGAAGCAGGCTCTGTGGGCGGGAAACGTTTGTCCGCTGATGTTCATGCTGTGCGTGTTCTGTGGATTAACAGGGGATAATCCGGTGATTATGGTGAAACAAGTACGCTGACAGACAGGTGGACTTCAGTCTCCAAACCCAGCATGTCTTGCAAGCACTAACTTCATGCACACCCCAAGGGAAGGCAAAATGGTACATTTATTCAGGCACACTTATAACAACACTGCCACAAGTCAGATCCACATTCACCAAAAGGTCATTCCATAACGACAGCAAAATCTGTTCATCAATAGAGCTTCAGGTCCAAATTCTGCTCTCATTTGCACTTTTAGAGACTACAGGCTAACACTGCTCCATTAGGGGATTTACACCAGTGCAATAAAAGAGAATCTGTCCCCCCTAAAGTTCATCCAAATCCTTTCACTCCCACAGTCAGGCTTTTATTTTTAGTTGAGCAGCAGCAGGTGAAAACAACAAAAACCTCATATTGCTCCATCCAGATGGTTACTTTGTTGCCTATAGTCTCGGTATGTTGCCCTGGCCTGTTTCTGTCTCCCTTGCTTCCACCTTGTGTTCACTAGAGCACTGCCTGAGCAGAATCATCACTCAGCCCCATGAGCTCTACCTTAGCATGGAAACAATGCTGTGCAAAGGAAGCTTGAACCTGTCCCGGGCAGCGTCCTTTCCTGGGGCACCATCTGCCATTGGCTGGTCTCTTCCATGGCAGGGAGAAGTGCCCCCAGCTGCCCGTTCTTTGCAAGTTGTCCCTGTCAAGCTGCCTGTGGCTCCATTTGCAACAGATCTCTGCTTTTTTGGCTTGGAGATCTGACCCACTTAGAAGGGCAAAGTGTGGGTGGGGTTTGGGGGGAGACATTCAGAAGAGGAACCAGGATGCAATTTGATCGTTTTATCTGCATTGTCTGGGTGCCATCGGAATACATTAACTCCTTCATTTATCACGGCGCTATCATTAGAAATCTCAATTATTTTCTGAATGCCACACTGACAAAATGTTTAATTAGCTACTTCACTGCGTTAATCACTTCTCGGAAACAAGAAAGAACTAAAAGCACCAGCGTGGGGACCCGTTATATTTTATAGACATGTACGCAGGATGGAGGAACCTGTAATAAATGTCCCCATCGTTACATGGAGATAAAGGTCAAATATTAGTGGAGCGTTCGTATATCATAAGCCATTCACAAGGAGCATAGACCTGCCCCTTAGCACCTTTTATACAAGGGATGACGATAAGCAGCCTGAAAAACAATTCATAGAACCAGCTAACTTTTCACTGTCACGATTCAGAGTGATGTTGCTCTTGTACCGCAGGGGGTAGATATGTGGCATGGGGGTTGTGGCTCAGCAGAGATAACCATTAGGAACCTTTTATAGCAAGGTTCTCCAAGACTTTTCATTCATTTTAACTGCAGGCTCCATTTTCCTTTGCTCTATGAGAAGAATCTTAAATTGGACAGAGAGTATTAGGAGTCGCAAGGCCTGACTTATGACCTATGACTCGCTAGAAGGGGTCGGTGACCACATTAGTGTAAAACTAACATGCATGAGAGAAGAGTGAAGCCTAATAAGAACATAAGAAAGGCTGTACTGGGTCAGACCAAAGGTCCATCTAGCCCAGTATCCTGTCTACTGACTGTGGCCAATGCCAGGTGCCCCGGAGTGAGTGAACCTAACAGGTAATGATCAAGTGATCTCTCTCCTGCCATCCATCACCCTCCTCTGACAAACAGAGGCTAGGGACACCATTTCTTACCCATCCTGGCTAATAGCCATTAATGGACTTAACCTCCATGAATTTATCCAGTTCTCTTTTAAACCTGTTATAGTCCTAGCCTTCACGGCCTCCCCAGGCAAGGAGTTCCACAGGTTGACTGTGTGCTGTGTGAAGAAGAACTTCCTTTTATTTGTTTTAAACCTGCTGCCCACTAATTTCATTAGGTGGCCCCTAGTTCTTATATTATGGGAACAAGTAAATAACTTTTCCTTATTCACTTTCTCCACACCACTCATAATTTTATACACCTCTATCATATCCCCCATTAGTCTCCTCTTTTCCAAGCTAAAAAAGTCCGAGTCTCTTTAATCTCTCCTCATATGGGACCCGTTCCAAACCCCTAATCATTTTAGTTGCCCTTCTCTGAACCTTTTCTAGTACCAGTATATCCTTTTTGAGATGAGGAGACCACATTTGTACACAGTATTCAAGATGTGGGTGCACCATGGATTTGTATAAGGGCAATAAGATATTCTCCGTCTTATTCTCTATCCCTTTTTTAATGGTTTAAGATTAGCAGCCGTGTTAGTCTGTATTCGTAAATAAGACAAGGAAGACTTTGTAGCACCTTAGAAACTAATCAGTTTATTTCAGCATAAGCTTTTGTGGGCTATAGCCCACTTCATCCCCTTTTTTAATGATTCCTAACATCCTGTTTACTTTTTTGACTGCTGCTGCACACTGCATGGACGTCTTCAGAGAACTATCCACGATTACTCCAAGATCTTTTTCCTGATTAGTCAAGATCTTTTTCCTAGTTTTCCTGTTAACCTCACACTAGACACAATGCCAGCAGCAGGAGTGCAAGCTTCCCATAGACCCTGCCCCACTGATATGCTTTGAATTGGGGGCATCATCCCAAGAGCTACTTCAGTTTCCATGGTCCAGTTAGTGCTCAGCCTCCCAACTAAGACAGCCAACAGGTATTAGAAATATGAAAAATTGGATCTGTCTGTCCATCTATTTATTATGCTGTATTCATCCCTGGGGTATAACACACAGATATAGTTTCTGTAATGTCGACACCTGTCCACTAATTAATGGAGGAAGACTATCAACTTCACTTTGCATTGGCCAGCAAAGAGGTATCAGATGATAACAGAAATCAACTAGCAGAGATCAGTGATGGATTCAAACTAGCAATCTAAGATAAAAGCCAGGTACTGAGGTGGCTTCATGACTATAGCATCTCACAATAATTAATGGATTCGTTTTCACAACACCCCAAAGAAGTTGGGAATCCTTTGCACCACCAGCTATGGGAAGTATCATCCCCAATTTACAGGTGGTCAGTTGAGGCACAGAGGAGATTAAATAAAACTTGCTCAAGGCATACAGGAAGTTTGTTACTGAGCCAGGAATCGAGGCCATAGATGATTGTCCTATCCACTAGACCACCCTTTCTATCGTCACAGAAGGAATTGGCTCAGTTTGAAGCCAAACCCACACAATTGCTGGTCGCCCTCTGATTAAAAACTATTGCTTTTGTGGGGCAAATCACTAGATAATGGATGGTAAAGAACAATCCTGAATTGGCTGGATAGGAAGATAGATTAGATAGACCCTCAGATGTAAGGAAGGAAGGAAACAAAGAAGGAAGGAAGATGGATGAAACTGCAAGACAGCAGAATTCTTGAATGATATGAGAATAGATGCACTAATTAAAGTGGCAAAAGAAGACTGGCTTGAACAACAGTGTATCACTATAAAAAACTCTTTTGCTGCAAAATCTGCTATAAGAGTCTACAATAGACCATTAAGACTCTTTCAAATGGTTTCTCTGGCAGAAAAAATACCATTTTACCCAACCCTCGAGGTAGGTATTGTTGAAGATGGCATAATATGAGCACAACCAATTCTAAGATGGATGTGAAAAAGGAAGAGGAGATCTATGTAGCTCAACTTATCTGATGATGCTCTTCCTACAATCAAAGCTGAAGATGCAGTGTGGACACCAAAAAGCCATAAAGCCTGTGATTTGGATAATGTAGCAACAGAACTAATTAAAATGGATGGAGGTGCACTCATCCAGGCATACCGTAAGCTTGTCACGGTGATTTGGGAGTCTGGAAGATGATGGCTCAAAACCTGGACACAGTCCCTGACTGTTCCTGTTCATAAATAGGGGGACCCGGCCAGAGATGCTGGAACAATTTTCACAGTGTGGTGCTGATTGTTCAAACCATGTATTTGGGTCATTATTACTACTTCAAATCAGGGGATGCTGCAGCACCTCTAGGTCCAGCACCTTTGAACCCGGCTGCTTGCGAAATTACCACCCAATCTCATTATTGATACACCTTAGCAAAACACTGCTGGCCAGCATCCTGAATTGTACCCAAGAGAGAGAGTGTGATAGGGTGTTCTCCCCACCACACTATCCCAGGGAGGGATAATGTGGCTCAGAAGGGGTTAAGTAACCTGATAGGCCACCCCTGAGGGAGAGTTAGGCTTGATAAGCAAGCATTGACTGAGACTTGAGCCCAACTAGCCAGGAGCAGGCAGGGCTGGTATAAGGTCAGGAAGGGAGGGTAGAAGGGGGCTGAAGTGAAAGCCTGCAGTTACTCTGTGGTTTAGAGAGGGAAAGAGGGAAACGCAGGGGGAAAGTAGAAGCCCTGGGATCCTGTCCCCAAAGGAAAGGTTTGCCCAGAGGCATGGTAGAGAAAGAAGCCTGATAGATGTGGATAGGAAGCCGCTTGGGGAAATGGCAGCAAGGTCTTGCAATGGAGCAGACCTCGGCTGCTGATTGTAAGGACCCTAGGCTGGAACCTGAAGTAGAGGATGGATCCAGGTTCACCTACCAGCCACTGGGGAAGTGGCGTTGCCTTGAATACGAGAACTGCCAGGAACAGTACCTGGTCAGCCAGTCCAGTGAGACTTTGATACCCCGCAAGGGGAAAACTATACTGACCTTGCTGGAGAGCCAAGCCACAAAGAGGGAGCACCCCCAGTCACTAAAAGGAAGCACTGTAGCTCCTGGAGTGCGAGAGGGGTCCCAGGGTAAACAAGAAACAGAAAGGGGCATCAGACCGAGCAGAGCTATTCCCCGGACAGGAGGTGTTCCAGCGGTGAGCAGAGACCCTGATACAGAGAGACCCTTCTGGCTGAAGAACAAGCTGGGTTCAGACCCACGGGAGTGGTGGAAGCAGAGAACTTCGGGTTAACGATAGCACATGAAAAGACAGTGCTGACAATATTCCTACCTAGATCGGAGGAAGCACGGCCAGTGCATTGGGCATTTCAAATAGCTGGGTAGCAGGACTACCAGGGTCACTAAACATCACATACGTCTATGCTGAAGTAAAAGACCCGTGGCTGGCCCAGATCCGCCGACTCAGGCTTGCGGGGCTCAGGCTGCGAGGCTAAACATTGCCTTGTAAATGTCTGGGCTTGGGCCTGGAGCCCAGTCATGGGGACCCTCCCCGCTCACAGGGTCCCAGAACTCGGGCTCCTTCCCAAGCCCAAGTGTCTACACAACAATTTTACAGCCCCTCAGCCTGAGCTCTGCAATTCTGAATCAGCAGACCCAGGCCAACTGTGGGTGGTTATCTGCACTTACCTTTAGAGATGCAACGTAAACGTGGGCAGGTGGTTTCTCTTCTAGCACCTCTCCACCACATTTGGAGAAGCAAAGGAATTACTGTGAAGTGTAAAATGAAATTGCTGCCATCTCTTTGTCTTCGGTGTCTTGCTACATGCATGTGAGACATGGGTGTTAAGGAAACAAGGCCTTAAGCAGCTTCTGCCTTTGAATTGAAATGCTGCAGGCAATTGATGCACATTAGCTGTATCTCACTAGGACTAACAGAGGTAATTGTCTGAATCTACAACATAACTCAGGTGATACCTGATATCATGAAGATGATCAGACAAGAGGTGAGTCAGATGAGCAGAGGAAGATTGCTGAAGCAAGTTTAACTGGGACAGGGGTCGGGGTGCACATAGTTAATATGGTTTGACAATGTGAATAATTGGATGGGATGTGGGATGGCACATTTCTCAAGGTGACGTGAAGGCTGCAAAATGTAGAGGAAGACTACTGGCCAATGACTCCTGTGTGCTGAGTTTACTATTCACTGTGATGTGTTTTTATGGTGCTTTCAACTATGAGAATAATAATAATCATCATACGTCATTTCTATCTCCGGGTGCTCTCATTCAAGTGCTGCTGCTGTAGCTAGCTATAGAGTGGAGCCATGAAAGCTTTAGATTTCTGAAACAGAGATATTTAATGCAGGGAGATGTTCTGGCTCACAAACTCCAATTATTTTTAATATAAGGCCTGCCCATAAAACATACAGTCTCCCTTGTTTTCCGCAAACTCATCAATAAACATTAATGTACAGGGATATCAAAGTAATTCATTAGTTTGTTGACACACAATTGCTTATCTGTGTGTGTGATGCCATCCAGCCCCTTACTGATGCTTTTTTAATGGGGCAGTGTCATTAAGCAGTAATGTTAGTACTTCTATTAATATCATTTGGGCAGGTTCTTAATAACTGTGCCACTGTGACTGCAGCCTCTTCTGCAAGACTCAGGCAGGAGGATAATATATCTCTCGGCAAACCAACAGCGCATCAGCTGTACCCGTTCAGCATCCTATTTGGCTGCTGAATCACCAGGCTCTGACGTCCACAGGGCTCTCGACTTTGAATGAAGTACAGTCCTTGAGGAAATCTGTAAGTAACTATCCAAAATCTGTTGGTTTCCTGAAACACGTATATGCTAAAGCAAGTTAGAAGAGGGTTACCGCTTGAGCTGGGTGAATAACTGATTTTTTAAATTATTATCTTTTGTTCACTGGCAGTTCTGGAAAATAGAAAAAAAAAAGAGTTTAGGTTAAATAAAACATTTTGTTTGACCCAAAGAGAAATGTTTTATTTCAGGAATTTTTAATATGAGCAAAAGAAATGAAGGGCTAAATTCACAAAATGCTCTCAAGGGACACATGCCCTTCCCCGCCTTATAGCCTCTAACCACCTGGGGTGGGCATCCATCTAGGATTTGAGAGATGCAGGTTTGAATTGCTACGCTACAGGAGGGACTTGAAGCTCTGGTTTCCACAGCCCAGGTGAGTGCCCAAAAAACAGGCTACTGGCTATTCTGGAGTGGGTATTTCCCAATCCCACCTGGTGAAGTTGTTCCACTTGGTATGAAATATGTGAATGGTCACTGAGACAGGAAGAATGATGCTATGGCCCAGTGATTAGAGCACTCACCTAGGGGCATGGGACACCTGAGTTTCAGTCCCTGCCTCACTGAATAGTTAATTATTTATATGATGTGGAACTGCTTCAGCAGCGGAGAGGGAGTGAGACATTCCCTCTCACCACAGATAGGTAGTTACCAGGCAGAAGGGAAACCTGAGGTCAAGTCCCTGCTCTGAAGTGGGAATTCAAACTTTGACCTACCACAGCCCAGCTGAGTCCTCTAGCCACTGGCCTCCCTGAGCATTTTCCCCTATACCACGCATGAGGACTTCACAAAGAGCAAGCACAGGTCAGACAGTGCAGGAACGTGTTCTGCATGAGGTGCTGACATGACACGGCTGAGCGTGGAATCACTTAGATCGCTATGTTACAACACAGGCCCCCGAACTCTTGTTTTGGCTGGAAAGGAATTAAATTAGGAACTAATGTATTTTTCCTAAGATGTAACACTGGTCATTTTTCACTCTTGGGTATTTGTTCTGTCACTGATTTGGGAGCCTGTCTATGTCTTTTATTATTTTAAAAGTTTTACAGTACTTGTGAAGGTCTGATCTTGCAGTCCCTACACAGGACTCAGGATCTAGGTCTAAACCAGGGGTCTCAAACATGAGGCCCACAGATTGCATGCAACCTGCAGAGTTATTTGCTATGGCCCACCATAGCCATCAACTCCAGTGTGGAGCACCTACAGGGAAAAATTAGTGGATGCTTTGCACCCACCAGCAGCCAAGTTTCCCTGACCCCTGCCCTCGCCAGCCCCCTTAGCCCCCACCACCTTACCCCCTTGCCCCTGACCTCATCACCCCTGCCCCCCTCACCCGTTCTTCCGCCTGCCTCCCAGAGCTTCCCGCCACCAAACAGCTGTTTGTCGGTACTTAGGACTTTCCAGGAGAGAAGCAGAAGGAGCAGGGACACTGTGCTCAGGGGAGGAGGACGAGAGGCGGGGCTGTGGTGGGGAAGGGGTTGGAATAGGGGCAGGGAAAGGGAGGAGTTGGGGCAGTATTGTTATATGAAAAGGTGTCAGTGATGTGGCCCTCAGGCCAATGTCCTAGACCTCATGTGGCCCTCGTGATGATTTGAGTTTGAGACCCCCGGTCTAAATAGACACATCAGTAAGGGGGAGCTGTTATGATTGGCCCATGTAGGCCATCTATAGGACGCTGCAGTTGTTATGCTGCCTATACTTAAACAAAAGGAAACTGGAAGAACTTTACTGTTTTTCTAATGCGATGTCCTTCCTAGAGGCCTGATCCTGCGGTCCTTATGCTTCCACCACACCCTCTGAAAACAGAGAGAGTTTTGGCTCTCCATGAGCTGCAGGACAGGGGTACCTACATGCAGGACGTGGCATTCGCTCTCTCTGGGCTTGGGATTGCGTGGTCCTGTCTTTGCACAGCTTTGTACAGGGGTGCTGATGAATAAATGGTGGGCTGCAACTAGAAAAGAGTACAGAAGCTCTGGGTGCCATTGTGTGACAGCTAAATGGAGCAGTGAGGCACCCCCCTCTGCAGATTCTATGCCTGCTTTCTGTAGAGCTTTTGTTTAAGGGCATGTTTCTCAGCTTCAAATGGGAAGCTAGATCTAGAGAGTGAGAGTAAAAACAATTCTTTCCACAATAACCCTCAAAATTATGGGGACTTAAATTGAATGGAAGTGTCTGCTAACCATTAGCTGTTTAATTACATGCTGTGCACTGCTTAGAGAGAGGTTGATGGCTGATTTCATCTACACCACTAAGTTCAGTAGAGTCACTCCTGATTTACATCAGGGTATGTGAGAGAAGAATCAGACTCTAGGCCTCTCTTCTTATATTTTCATCCGATAATGAAGGTATCAAAATGCACCAAGAGTCTGTTCTTGTGATATTTCAGACACTTCCAAAAATAAGGCCTAAGTAACTTTGTTTCCTCAACATTAATTTCCAAACAAAGGAGTTTGGAAGAAGAATCTGGACTTTTAGCTGTTTGACCTTTGGGAGGGTCAGACAGTGGTAGTAGTTGCACAGTTAACACCATGTAAGGACAGTACAAAGTAAATACTTTCTCTCTGCTCCATCGAGTACAGGCTACATAGCAATTATTTTTAGACCCACTAAGTGTAATTACTGAGTCAGTTTCAGCACCTTGCAATTGCTATGTGCAATAATTGCATGCTGTTCACCAGGAGCCCTTCTGTAGTTGCTATGTGGGTAAGGGATAGTTACATGGTATTTGTGCTTTGCAGTTCAAAAGGACACCGTCAAGTCATTTAGGTCTAGGGTGCCCAGATGTCCCATTTTTTGTGACTTTTTCTTATATAGGCACCTATTACCCTCCACCCCGTCCCATTTTTTCACAGTTGCTATCTAGTAGCCCTATTTAGGTCCATCATTTAGGTTTTGCAAAAGAAAAGAAAATTACAAAATTACAAAAGCAAATATTCATAATCATATTATTAAAAATCTAATAACGCTCTTTGGGGTCTGTAAGGCAAACATCACGCACGTGCACAATGTGTGCCATGACTCCCTTTAATGGCTGGGTCACAGGGAGGATAGTGGTCTACTATTGCTTCCAGTTAATGGAATTATGTTGTAGCTCAGGTGGTAGAGGGTTGTATTTGGGCATTCAAACCCTGTAACCAATCCACCGAGGGGTCACTACACAAACACCAACCCCGTGCACGGAAAACCAGAGGTTGACATTGACAGAAAGTGAAAAGTAAATTTAAAAAGGGACCAATGGTAAAAAGCAGAGCTGGTATTTTCAAATGTGATGAGTCCCAAGGGCAAGCCACCCTTTGTGGGGGTGAGGTGGTACCAGTTCCTATGCATTGAAACCTCACTTGCTCCAAAGGAGCTATAGGGGCTCTCAAAAATGGGCTGCTCTGGCTAAGGCACTCACAGGAGTCATAACAAATATTACAAAAATTCCCACTTCATCATACACATCAAGCCCTGAAAACTGCTCAAGAGCAACACTTCCATTGCTGGAGGATATCGGTAAAGAAAGGCCAATAAGAAACTGGCTGAGATCCTTTAGAGGTCATAGCAGGGCTCCAGGATGTTGCAGGTTTCTTAACAAAAGCATCTTCAAAGAGAATTCGAGTGGGGAGCAGTGGCTGGTGAATGAGGCCACCTGCACCTAAAACTAGTCTTGGAGGTTCTGAAGGAGTCATGTTTATCCCACTCCTGGTTTGAAGCTGAAATGAGAGACACAATTTGTGAAATAATACAAGGATAGTTGCCCTTATATGTCTTGCTACTCCCACATGGGATTGCAGATATCAAGCTCAATACGCTGCCTGAGGCATAGAGGAGTCCCTATTCTAGCAGGCAAAGACATGAAAAGAGCCAATCTCTGGAAGCTGAAGTCAGCAACATTCAATCTGAAAAGAAGTGGTACCTTTTTAAGTGAGGTACATTAGTCATTGGAACAGATCAGCAAAAGAGATGGTGATTTCTGCATGGCTGGGAGTCTTGAAATCAAGACTGGATGACTTTCTGGAAAAGATACTCTAGTTCAAACACAAGTTGTTGAGCTATATGCTGGAGCCACTGGCTGAAATTCTCTGCCCTGTGTTATGAAGGAGGGTCTCAGGCTAGATGATCATAATGGTAGCTTTTGGCCATAAAATCTATGAATCTATGAATTCAGGAAGGGTAGGGAGCCTGCTGGTAGCCACCTGAAATCAGCGAGAAGGCGCAAGCCTGCCTGACCACCCCATGACTGTTCTGGGGCTGAGCAGACCCACCATCCCAATCCCAAAAGATTTAGGGAAACTTTTCCTTCATCCTCCAATTAGGAAGCATAGTTATGGGCACCTGATTGGAGGAGGTAGGGGGCATATGTAGACCTGTTAAGAGAGGGGAATTGTTGGGGGAATTAAGTTGGTTGGGGAACCCTTTCAAAATTTCAGACAAGCATTCAACTTTTTGGACTCTTATCCATGTTATATATCCCTGGAGGTTCATCTAATCCTTGGTTAGAAGACCAAGGTGATGCATTCCTCACCAGTTCCAAAACCAAAAGTTGGGAGCATTATTCATCTTCTTTACAACAATGTAGGGTAGGAGGAGAAGTCATCTAGGGCTGCTTCTTGCTTATATTCATTTGGGAAAGAGTCAGGAGAGCATGGCTCTTCCATTCATTATCCAAAGAGGGCATTGTTGTGACTCCAAATATCGTTCCAACCACAAATTTACCTGAGGAGTAAAATTCTGGTCTTTCTGTTTCATCCTTTTTGCTCTTTAATCCTTTGTGACAGCAATACCTGTGTAATTAATGGTTACCCATCAAGGAATCTGTAACAGGGATACTTGTGAGTAGGGTGACCAGATGTCCTGATAAAATCAGGACTGTCCCAATATTTAACTCTTTGTTCCACAGCCCCAGATATTCAGGTAAGGAGGCAGTGAGCTCCCCGCTCCTTGCCTCCTTCTGCTCCCCCAGCGTGCCATGTCCCCATTCCTCCCCCTCGCTCCCTCCCTCCCAGAGCTTCCCACTGCTAAACAGCTGTTTGACACAGTTTGGACTTTCTGGGAGGGAGGAGGGAAGAGCAGGGATGCAGCATGCTTGCAGGAGGAGATGGAGAAGAGGCAGGGCAGGGGAGGAGACTTGGGGGAAGGGGGTGGAATGGATATAGGGGTAGGATGGTGCAGGGGCAGGCGAGTACCCACCCAGCAGAGGGGAAGTTGGCACCATAGGCAAGTGGCAGGGGGAGGGTGAAGAGGCAAGTGTTAGGTGGGGGGGGGACTGAGGAGAGATGCAGAAAGCCAGCAGCGGGCTGAAGGATGAGGAAGGGCACGGTGGTGGAGGGGACTGAGTGGGGAGCGGGGACCTGGAGCAGCGTGGGGGTGGACTGTGGAAGGGGCTAACAGCACCCCAATGTGTCCCAATATTTCAGTGTTGTGACCTGGTCACCCTACTTGTGAGATATCTACAGATTACTTCAGATCGATATCATTAACAGAGAAATCCAGGAGTCCATCCCACCCTAACCTGTATGAGACAAATTCATCCAGGGGATAACTCCGGTGAAGCTAATGGATGGCTCTGAAGTGGATTTGGCTGCGTGTGTGTGTGTCTGTATTTGTGTCTCATCTCATGAAGGCAATGCAAATTACTTTGTGATACACAAATAATAAATGGCATAATCACCAAAAGCAGAAGATTGTGTAGTTCTTTTTACTTCAGCTGCTGTTGCATTTGTATGATTGGCATATCACAGCATTTATTTACTTTACTGATAGAAACTAATTGGCTATAATTGCCGAAGCATCTTAACTAATTCTAAAGACAGGAATTGATTTGGGGATTAAATGGAATATGATAATTGCATAATTGAACAAAGTAGCTGGAGTCCTCACCCAGCTAAGTGGATTTCATGATTGTAGTTGATTACATCAGAATATAAATGAGTCTGATTTGCATGGCTGACGTTGGCTTTTTTCCCCCCTTCTCCTTGGAATTGGTAAAAAATGTGTCTTAGCAGGTCTAGCGTCACCAAATGGGCAGTCGGACTAGAGAGCTCTTTAGCCTGAACAAGCTTGGATTTGTTGATTCAATTACTGAAATGCAGAGTCGGGTGATTACTCGGTGGCCTCCGTTCAGCAGGAGCCAGAATTCCTAGGTGCCCGGATCAGACACTCTGCGGACTGCCATAGTTAAGTAACCGAGCGGCGTCCAGTGGATTTCCGTGTTGGGAGTGTATGGGACAGGTGATCCATGAGATGAACTGGCTGTGGCCTTCCAGCATGAGCTCATGGTGCTGTTCTGGACCTAGAAGGCCCTAAATGGTTTGGGACCTGGTTACCTAGGAGACCTGTCTCTCTCCCAATGTCATAGTGACACTGTGGAGGCAGCTGAGCTGGGCCAGCTACAATATATAATAGATGGGGCTGCTTCAGAAGGGAGGGCAATAGTGGCATAAACTGCTGTCCATTGCAGCACTTATTGACACTGAGCTGTTATTTTTTGCTTCCATGTCATAATTTGCAACCCCTCACCATCCCCTGGGTGCAGGGGTAGCAAGCTCTGACAGGTGGCTATTATGTATTAGTTAGATGTCTTCAAATCACTTACTTAGACCCATCAATAGCAGATACTGCTCATGTCTATTTCATGCTTACACCAACTATTAATCATTTCTTTACCCTTTATAAGTTACTTATAAATGTACCCTTAGTATAAAGAGTCACCCCACATTTTTTGTGTTATGCCAATATTTTTTTCATACACATCCTTATTGATTACCTCTCAGTGAAGCAAGAAGACATTTAGAAGAAGACAGAAGTCTCTTCTGGACTTGTCACACCTCATTCTTCCATCTCTAGGTTGGGAATTAAGCGGCAGGCCAAAAACCTGTACTTGTAATAAAATCCAGATACAGGACCACAACAAGGCTGTAAGATAGCACATCTAATATACGACTCTTGCTGTGAATGCAAGGTGACAGACTGGCGCCTTTATTCCAAAAGAAGGGCCATGATATAAATGTAATCTCTTTTTTTCAAAATAGAAATGGACTGACAGGCTAAGAGGCTGGGTTATAGACAGGGGAGGCTTCCACCTCCAGGTCACCAGTTCCCATCCTACTTAGTGACAAAAACTTTTTACCATTTGTTGGCCTCTGTGAAATGCCCTGGTATCTCTGTCCATACAAATATAAGTTAACACAGCGGTTCTCAAACTTGTTGAGACCGCGACCCCTTTTTCTGCTCCGGGGGCACGGTGTGACCCTTCCATGTCCGCTGACTTCAATACTTCCGCATTCGGCGGCTAAAAGCCGCTGAATGCGGAAATGCAGGCACGTACCCCGCTGCAGCCCCGGCCCCGGTCCCCACCATGGGCGGGCTCCCGGCTGCAGCCCCAGCCCTGGTCCCCACCACGGGCGGGCTCCTGGCTGCAGCCCCGGTCCCCGCCGCGGGCGGGCTGCCGGCTGTGGTCCCAGCAGCGGCAGCGGGGTGCCGGCGGCGGCAGGAGCTCACGACCCCCCTGGGTGCGCTCGGCGACCCCCCCGGGGGGTCACGACCCCCAGTTTGAGAAACCCTGAGTTAACGAGAGGACACTCTTAGAATCAGTTGCCCCAGAGCATTGCAATCTCTTGACTTGATTGTTTGATGATGTTTAATTTTTTTGTCCTAATCAATGTTTTTAGCTTATGGAACCTGACGGGATGTCATTTTGTTTCTTGTGTAGCCCATAGGGCTAGCTTACCTTTATTATATTCACTGCCTTGTCTTCATTATGTTTAATTCAGCAGCAATGCAAGGAATCTACAGGCCTGTGCCCTGTAAGACATTGGCTTCAGCAGTTAGCATGAGGCTTGAGGCCTATGAACACTGGCAGAGATAAACGGCCCAACAGTCACCCCTATGTTTTGGGAAACAGGAAATAGAGTGTGGAAGGGTGAATTTTGTCCATAACGACATCAGCAAACCACAGAAACATGAGCGAACACCAGCTTTTAGAGAGTTTTGGAAAGAACATCCAACCGCACGAGTGCCATGGCAATGAATTCATGTATTTGATAAGTTGAAACCATTAATATATTAACCTATAGAAGAAGGGCACCTCTACATTAGTAGGGTGAGGAAATGCAAATAAGGAAGAGGGGAGAAACCCCTACTGAATATGCATTAGACAGAGTAGTGTCAGTGTAACATATATAGAAGAGATCTGTAGCTCTTGGGAGGTGCTAGAATGACGGCCACTAGTGATGAGTGGAAAAGTGATGGTGATGAAAAAGATGGTGGCTAGTATTTCCGGTTGTTTTGCAAGGGATGATGTGAGGATATGGACGTTCAGATATATATTCTGGAGTGCCTCTATCTACCTTACTAAGTCGGAGTGTTTCTGACTGTGCTAAATGCATTAATAAACGTTTGTAAATATAGAAGAGTTCCTATAGTGCAAATGTTGCAACTGTGTACATCGGGGTTTGCAACTATATAGTAATTGTAATAATACTGGTTCTAATCCTGGGAAAAAACCTGTCAGCTCTCAAAGTGATAACTGGGAATTCTTAAGTAATCAATATAATACATAAACTACAGATCAGGCTACATTTGGATAGTTCAGCGTGTCTCCAAATTCCAGCAGGATCAAAACATCTAAATACACAGAAAGTGCCACTGAGATACCACTCCTGGTAATGGGCTCATTCTGTATCATTTTCTGTTCTCATTACCACTGTCCTAAGTCTTAGGGTGAGAGGAGCACCTAATCTGAAGACATCAGGCTTCAATTATCTTTATCTTGACGAAGACAGTAATGAGAACAGAAAATGACACAGCCTTAATCTTTTCCTGTGACAACTTTAAGGGCTGTAATGAGAGCAGACAGTTGCAGAAAATGTTGTTTTTGCCCCCTTATAAAACTGTGGGCTTGTGTTCCTATTTGGGAGCTCAGCCAACAAACGCAATGCTGGCAACTGAGACACACGATAATGTGACTGCCAAGTCCCAAGGCATTTATTCTCCTTGTCCCATTGCCAAGTGAGCCACTGGAACTACTTCATTATTAATTGAGCACGAACAGTGTGCTTGGGGCTGTACATAAAGGAAGTTACAGTACTTGACCTCTGACTTAAGGCCCTCAGTTCCACATATCATACAAGTTCTATGTTCCTTCTGTCAATTCAGGAGTCTCAACTAAGATCTGAAGGTATTTGTGCCAAGAAGAACATAGATCATTAGATCATGGAAGAAGATAGCTCCACTGAAATTCACACCAGTGTAACCAAGATCAGAGCTGTCACAGAGTCCCTGGGCAATGCTCTGGAACTGCTCCCTGTGAAGTCAGTCAGGACTCTGGTGAAGCCTCCTCTCTGTGAGCAGACTGTCTCCAGGGCAAGAATCTCACATGGCTTCCACCTCCTGGGTCTGACCTCGGAGCATTCAGCAGCCTCTGCCCCTCCATGTGCTTCCTACAGCGAGCCTGTTCAGACGAGGTTCTGGGGAAGCCACAGGGTCCTGCACCCCAACTTCGCAGTCAGACGTGACTCTCAGCCAGCCAGTAAAACAGGGGTTTATTAGACAACAGGAACAGTTTAAAACAGAGCTTGTAAGTACATAGAACAGCTGGGTCCATCTTGGGGGGCCAGACAACCACGTCTGCACTTCACTCCATGTCCCCAGTCAGCTCCAGACTAACTCCCTCCAGCCCCTCCTCTGCCTTTGTCTCTTTCCTGGGCCAGGAGATCACCTGATCCCTTTGTTCTCCAACACTTCCTGCTAACACCTTGCTGTGGAAGAGGGGGCCCAGGCCACTAGTTGCCAGAGGACAGAGTGTGGACCATTTCCTCACACTGGCTCCCATAGGATTTTAAAAGCTGGGGACCACAGGCTCAGTGTGTACCTGCTCACACCAGCTGGGAGATTCTGGCTGTGTGTATAAAAGGCTCACATGTCCACCACTGAAATGCAGCTGCCTCATCTAATTTGCACTAACACCGCAGAGTGAGATGAGGATGCTGTAGGATGGAAATGAAAGAGTAATGCTTCTGTTGGGAACTACAAGGGAAATATCAGGATGGGAGAGAATGCAATTAGTCCGCCTTCAATTTGACAAGAAAGGCAAAAATTGATCTTTGATGATCCCAAGTAATTACAGTCTCACTTTCATTTCATGTCTGAAAAATGGTACCTCCAGCCCCTAACAATTTGCTGGTGTAGTGGCTCATTGATGCCTATTTAACAATCAACACACCACTTCCCACAGCTCCCTAGAACAGGGTTCAAAAAAGAACTAGATGCGTTCATGGAGGATAGGTCCATCCTGCCTAGTAGCCGTTCATGGGTGGGGTGCAGAACCATGCTCTGAAGTGTCTCTGGCCTCTGTTTGCCAGATGCTGGGAATGGGCGACAAGGAAAGGATCACTTGATGATTACCTGTTCTGTTCATCCCCTCTGAAGCACCAGGTATTAGCTAGCATCGGATACTGGGCTAGATGGACCATTGGTCTGACCCAGTATGGCCATTCTTATGTTCCCAGGCAGGTCTCCCATTCAATAAGCCACCCTAACTCTACTTAGCTTGTGAGATCTAGCAGGAGCAGCACTTCAGTAGGGATACTAGAGCCATGAGCAAACCTAATTCAGTCTTGCCCAGATGCCAATGATCGTTGTATTGTTCTGGCTTACATGTGACTATAGCTGTGGAAGCCATCTGCCAGCTATTACTGTCTCAGCCTCCATTCCGCTCCCTTTGCTCCCTAGAAACAACTGTAATTATTGAGGCTATTTAATGCCCCAAGCCATTAGGGTGCCAGTAGTGTGCCAGGTGGACCACAACTTGGAGGCAAGCATTGCAGGTGCGTCAGCAGCCAAGCCTCTGTAGAGACTAGCCCTGGTGGCCCCCAATAACCACTCAGCCACACACCTAAGGGAAAGGTGATTTTAAAGAGGAAGGTTGCAAACAGCCTAGGTACAGCAGCCTTAACAGTTCAAAGTGAGCAACCACCAGTGCAGCCCAAACAAGACTTAAGGCTCTTCAAGTGTCGAGTGTCCTCTCCAGTCTGGTCTCTATTCAAGCAAATAGGCACTTGCAGGGTTCTAGGCCAGGCTCAATTAGTGTCTCCCCTTGGAGCTCATTTACACTGGCTGTCTGCCCAACTGCTGCTCCCTCATAAGTCCCACATTGACCGGTACTGAGCTGCAACATCCAGGAGTCACAAGCTATTCCACACATGAATCTGTCCAGGGTTCCTGGGGCTTTTCTCCAGCTACCTCCTGCCAAGTGACTGCCACTTCAGCTTCCCTACAGTTCCTCTTTGCCATGTGGCCGCCACTTCCTGGCTCAGCATCTCTCCCCAAACCGGGCTAGGTGGAAGGGGGTGTGTAGCAGAGCGGAAGGGCCTGATGGCAGTGTAGTCTCCTGCTTAGCGGATCTATCACACACACATTCGTGTGTGCTCGCAATGAAAGATGTGGAATAATCGGACTGCCTGAAAACTGCTAAGTTCACAAGTGACAGATCCTGATCATGACATGGGTATTTCATTCATCCTAGTTCTGAGACTGCCACACCACTGCTCAGCTGCTTCCAATAACTCTCAAGCTGCCTACTACCAACTTTACAAATCCTGTTGTCTGAAGACTCGCCCTGCATATTTATCACCATTACTGTAGCAAGGGGTTCTTCTTTTATAGGACCATGGGTTTTAAATGAAACGTCACGTGCAATTTGTGGTGTTTAAAGAGCATTCTGGCTAAAGAAGCCACAATATCATCCTGTTGTTTCCAAAGCATTTCTGTGATGTGTCCATCCTTATTAGTGATCCCTTCAGCTCAGCTCATGAGTGATGAGTTTGTATCCCAAAGGAAAGACTAGATACTTCACTGGAGGCTGAGACAGCACTGGATGATAACCTGTCACAGGAACACTCAGAGAAAAAATTATAGACATGTAGCTTGGAGGAAAATGTCAGTCCAGCAGCTCCCAACAAATACTTTGATCTTTTATAGCACCATTCATCTAAGGACCTCAGCTCATTTTACAAACATTAACTAAGCCTCACAACACTCTGTATGGCTCATAAATTCAGGCAGAGCTTAGATGATAAGCCATACAGGGAGATAAGACTTGAACCCAGGTTTCCAGACTCCCGGTAGGTTGCTAGATGTTAGGCAATGCTGAGGTGATGTGAGGCGCATCCCTTTCTAAGAGGTGCAAAGGAGAAATCCCTCGGAAGCCTATTCTAGTTCTTAACTTACAGTTAGAAAAGCTTCCCTCATATCTAACCCAAAGCTCCCTTGCTGCAGATTAAAACCATTACTACATGTCCTGTGTTCGCCATGTCCATTGAAGAATCTATTAGACTGGCTGAGGAACCTGGGGAGAGAGAGATGGACTGACTGAGGCGCCAGGAGAGGAGGAACTGGGATTGGCGGGGCAAGGAGGCTGGGGAAAGGGAATATGGGCCAGTGGGGAAGGACTGGATGTGGCTATCAGAAGAAACTGGGAGTGGGGGTGGAGATTGACACCTGAACAGCGAGCCCAGAGAGAGACACTGAGCCTGGGATGGGCTAGGTAAAGTGATGGGGACAGAGAGCTGGGCAGGGGAAGAAACAGGGATGGGGACAGACAGGCTGGAGGGGATGACGCGGAAGGGTCAAGCATGGGGGAAACACATAAAAGAATCCATGTTCACTAGAGAATAGATTTTATCATGGAACCAAAGACTGTGCCATAATGCATAGACACAAGAGGACTAAATGAAGGCTGTTCAGAAAGGAAATGCCAGAATTAAGGTAATCTTCTGAGTGCTTGACTTTGCAATTTCAATAATGTTCTTTCAACATAGTTTTTTGTGTGTAATGTAACTATATATTCATCTAGAAGGTAAAGCTGCCTTGGTGGGATTTCTAAAGTCAGCTGAATGGGCATCATATTTTCCTTTATCTGTTGATAAATCAATTCATAGATTTAAAGACCCTGAGGGACAGTTATGATCATTTAACTGGAATTCCTGCATAACACAGGCCATAGAATTTCACTCAAATAAATTCAACTACATGTGATTGTAACACCTGCACAAATGTATTATCAGCTTGAGCACTGCAATACAGACTGCTACCAAGTGAGCTTCAGGACTCACTACAGAAGCAATGACCCCAGTGTGATTTAAACTTATGATTATCTGTCTGGGTCTGACACGCTACCAGTAACCACACGGTCCCTGCCAAATAAAGGCAGCACAGAGCGGGGTATTGGGAGTCGGATGATCTGGGTTCTACTCCATGCCCCTACTCACTGCATGACAATGAGAGTTCCAGAAATAGAACCCAGATTCCCTGGCTCCTGATGCCTAACCACTAGGCAGTGCTCCCTCCAGATGTTAAAGCCCTCCATTCACTCCCTGTACAATGTGCTTCTCCTAGGCTGACTGCAGTGCTGTAGTTCACAGGTGTTCATTGTCCTGTCTGAATAATGTAAAAGACTTCCTCTTCTGCTCACCGACTCCTATTATGGTCAGGGAGAAATCAAAGCCATCTTAATGCCAAGGTAAATTTATACAGCAGTAGACTACAGCTGCGGTCCATGGCATCTCTTTGGGTTGGTTCTGTAATTAGCTGGTGGAGAAACCAGAAGATCTGACTTGAAAGAGGGTGTTGCATTTGAGGCAGGCCTGGGAGGAAGTCAAGGAAGCAGAGACGATGGTGTATTTAGATACAAAAATACACACACACTTCTCCACTGGGCAGCAAAGAACAGCAATTAATTCATGACTAGCATTAAAGGAGTCACATTCTTAGGACAGCTGTATATTGTTAAATAACAACAAGTGAGGGCTAAAAGTAGATCTTGCTACATCACTGCTACCTAGCATGTCTCTACTGGCTTTGATCCACACATTTCAGAGCACTCTGCAAGGTGGGAAGGAATCACTGGCTCTGATTCTTATGTTCTTAGGGCACATGCGTTGTCAGAAGGGCCTGGACTAAACTGTGAACAGTACTGCAGAATGGAATGGAAAGAGACCTATTCCTCCCTGTTCACCTGCCCCAACACTGGGAGAAGTTAAAGCTTCAGTCCCAACAAACAGGAATTAGTTTCCACAGCAGAAAGTCAGCTTCAGTGATTCACTGTCCCAGTTACTCAGTGAGAGGGTGGCTTGGCTTCTAAAAAGGCTAGATGATAATCAGTGCTTTAAGTGGTCTGAAAAACGTGCGGGGGAGGGGGATGCTGGGAAGTAGCCGCAGTTTTGGTAAAACAGTGTATAAAGTGCACCGCTCAGTGATCCAGCTTGATTTTTAAATTTGTTTTTTGCTGGATCTGCAGCCACTTGTGACACTCCCCTTCTCTCCCCCTCCCCCCCACTTTCCACATGGATAATGTATTTAACTGCCATTTGCAGCCATGCAAGTCAGGCTTATAAAAGTAATCAAATCTCATGGTTCATCCTACTCCCCTGAAGGGACCCGGAAGGAATTTTCCCCACCTGAATTATTTCACAATTGGTTAAGTGCATTTTGTAGGTGTTGGTCACTATAGGAGGCAAGATAAGTTAGAGCAGTGGTCTGATACATTAAGCAAATCCTGTGTTCCTTTGCTGAGCAGATCAGATGCCTCTGGACATCCATCCATTTAAGATGGAAGCACAAGAGAAAGTGGAAGAGGGATCCAGTGCTGGATGTATTCATTACTTGCTGATATTTAAATGCATAGAGCAAAGCACCTCAACTCTAACATGTCTCCTGTAAGAAGTTCAAGAAAAGAGGGACACTTAGAACCTGATTTTTAAAGTCAAGAAATTACACAATGCTTCAGGAAATTACACATCAGACTCCCATCATTTGTGCCTACAATGACCAGTGTCCATAGTTTCATGGCACTACAAATTGCAGGCACAAAATGAAAAGCTTTGTCAGAGTTCTGGAATGAAATTCTGGTCCCACTGAAGTCAGTGGCAAAGGTCCCATTGACTTAAATGGGATCAAGATTTCACCCTAAGTCTAACACAGTCACACATTCCGCTCCAGCCAGACTCGTGATTGGTGGGTGGGCGAATACAGGGAGATGATCTGCCCCACGAGCCAGGCCTTGTCTCAGTTCTTTGACATGCAGTGCCGTCCTGTGTGCAGGTGAAGCCAGCTCCCTGCAATATCCCCTTGGCAGATCTCCAAAACAAGCCACACCCTGAGGGGAAAAAGTGGGGGTTCACCTGTCCTGGGAGAGGTCTCCAGAAGGACCATGGGACACCCCCCAGTGGTGCCTCCTGATTGTCCATAGGACTGGTCAGATTTCCATCCTCCCTTTAGGGGACTTGTGTGGCCCTCATTTCAGTGACCCGCTGCCATGTGTGTCTCAGTCGCTCCGTCTGTCTCCTCACTGCACGTTGGCCACTAGCTCTCAGGGAACAACTTTCCCGTGACAGCTACAAGCTGCCTCTAGCTGAGGTGAAATAAAAAATGTGCCCACAAAATCCCAGCCCACTGCTAATGAAAGCCCCTTGGGCTGACAGCTGCTGCTGCAGAGGGAAATGTCAGCAGTGCTTTTACAGCCAGTTCTCTCGCTTAGCTGCTGGCAGCCCTGACCTTTGCTGTGTCCACAGGCAATTCATTTTCTTAGCTTCTGGAAAGCTGGGAGGCACTAAGGGACAGGATGAAAAATGATGCCCGCCCCTACCCTCTCTCATCATCATTTGCTAGGAGATGTGTCTCTCCTGGATGCTCTGCCTGTCATGGTTCTTCAGCTTCTGCCGGCGACTCACTGCAGGTAGCTAGAAAAAGACTCCCCCTGTCTGAGCAGCCTGCTTCTGAGGAAGGATAGAGAGGGTTCCGGGCAGCACAAGCCAACAACAGGGTTTGAACATCTTTGGGTTTTACCGTTTATAGAACATGCCTCTGTGTTGATCTTCACATGGATTTGCAATAATGAACTATGAGGCACGGGAGCTAAATGTCAGCTGGACTTGAGTTACCCGTTGCTGTCAAAACAACTAATGCCTC
This sequence comes from Sternotherus odoratus, assembly GCA_032164245.1. NCBI lineage: Eukaryota > Metazoa > Chordata > Testudines > Kinosternidae > Sternotherus > Sternotherus odoratus. Next base: position 124,228,360 of record JAVMKO010000003.1, read on the forward strand.
CCAAACCGCCTCAGTGACCCCCTTCAGAATCCTCTTCAGAATTCCCTTCAGAATCCCCTTCAGAATTCAGACCCCCTTCAGAATCAGCCTGGAAAACAGATGAGCCGTGCAGGCCAACAAACTCAGGCTCCGATAGATTAAGGGGGAAGCAAGTTCCAGAGACCCCTCTTCCCCCTGGGCTGCATTCTCATGCCCCAAGGCCCCATGTATGGCTGCAAGATGGACCTACATCCGGTGGAAGGCCGGCTGGTTTCTGCAACAGGCTGATGGAGCAGACCCAAAATTCTTCAGCAGCCTCGGGTACATTGACAAATTGAGGTTTCTACTGTATTTAATGCAGTCATGAAAACGAATGATACAAACATTTATGCATTTTGATTTGATGGTGGGGGGGTGGGTATTTATGCGAGTGTGGTAAACACGGGTATCAAATCTGCATATTAGAGCATTTGGGATTTGTACACAACCGTTCGATTTCCTGACTTACATTCTGAACTCATTGGCACCCATCACAGTCGCAAGAGAAGGCCTTGAGATTCAGGCTTCACTGGGTCTCTGAGGTGGCACATGACCAGGATTCATCACTAAATTTTGGCCACTAGTTGGATCATTAGCTTACCCAGCCTGGTACTGACAGGGAGTGTGACATGAACGCTGACCCATACCCCCAACAGGGTCTCTGAAAGAAGCAAGTTTCAAACTGGGAGCCATTTCCGAGAAAGTTCTGCCTGGCCAGCCACTGAACCATGTGCTCTTGGCTCTGTCCCCCCAGAGGGAGACTGTATTTGGGCCACGTATGTGGACATGAAACCCACATTAACTGACTAAGTGAAGCTGCAGAACTCAGGTGACTCTTTAACTTAGAAAGCTGTACTGAGAGGCTGAAGGAAACTCTAACAGGGTTGCCTGTTGGAGGCGACGCTTTGTCCAGGCATCACAATATGCATCAGTGGTAACAATCATTATTATTTATCATTCACTCAACACTGTAGCGTGTGCTGGTGCTTTACAGCTGGTCAGTTGAAGAACACAAGCGCTGCCCTGTGCAGTTTACAGGCTAAAAGCACAAGTGGCTAACGTACAATACAATGCCATTAATTGCGTGCCAGCCAGTGCATAATATAGGCAGTCCCAGAAGGGGGTGGGGTGTTGTGATGTTCAGCATGTGAGGAAGGCTCGAATTTGTATTCTGCTCAAGCATATGCAGACATGACTGTATCCAAGGCCACTCCATTCCCACTGAAAGAGAAAAGCAAAATCCCACCAGCTCCATTTTTATTGGAAGCCAGTGGAAGGGAATAAATGGACAAGAGCAGGGGTCTCAAACATGCGGCCCGGGGGCCACAAGCGGCCCGCAAAGCCCTTCCCCGCGGCCCGCCAAGCTTCCTGGTGCCCCCCCTTCCCCCCGGTCCCCCCATAGCAGTTTGCAGGACGGAGGGGCCAGAAGTGGAGGCTTCTCTGCTGCCTGGCTGGGCCGTGCGTGTTTCTAGCTCTGGACTTCCTAGATTGCTCTTGCTTTGTTTGCCAAACAGCTGTTGGTGGTGCCTAGCGCTTTCCAGGAGGGAATGGGGAGCTGCGTGCTCAGAGGAGGAGGTGGGGCAGGGGTGGGACCTCTTGGAAGGGGTGGAGTGGGGGCAGAGCCGGGGCAGCGAGGGCAGGGTGTGTGTCAGTGGTGCGGCCCTCGGGCCAGTGCACTAGTCCTCATGAAAGGGGTGGAGTGGGGGCAGAGCCGGGGCAGCGAGGGCAGGGTGTGTGTCAGTGGTGCGGCCCTCGGGCCAGTGCACTAGTCCTCATGAAAGGGGTGGAGTGGGGGCAGAGCCGGGGCAGCGAGGGCAGGGTGTGTGTCAGTGGTGCGGCCCTCGGGCCAGTGCACTAGTCCTCATGCGGCCCTCATGGTCATTTGAGTTTGAGACCCCTGGACAAGAGGCTCCAGCCAGGAATAACATGCGGGGAGGAGGAAGGGGGGAGGGATATTTGAGGAGTGCTTCAGAGTTTTCTGCTACTTCGTCATTTTTTCCAGAGAGAAGGTTTATATGTGGTTAGAAAAATGAGAGTGTCGCTGCTGGATTGCTCAAGTGCCTCCTCCACTCCAGCCCTCCTGCCACTGAGCTTCCCTCCCACTAAACAAGTCATACAACTCCTGACATCTCTCTTTTATACGGCTGTAGGTGATCTCCCAAGAGCCCAGCCCCTTCACTTCCCATTCCTCACCTCATTGGCCCACATCACTGCAACAACAAGGAGGGCGGGGTGGTCACCAATGCCATGCTCCATGCTTTGGATGGAGGAGTGATCACTAGGGAGGATGCTAATGCCTCTCTGAATGTGCTTCAGACAGAGGGTTAAAGGATCTGAAACTAGATGCTGTTCATGGGGGCACCGCTGTATGTCACTAACCTTCCCTCTTCAGTATTCCCAGCGTCATGTCATGTCCATGCCAGTCAATTCCATCTTCACCTACAGAGGGCGCTAGTGCACCATGTATGTCTGATATGTAAGCATGTGTTGCCCGGACCCCTATGGTGCTTAGGTATTGTTTTGGGAGGAACATATTTGCTTTACATAGATGATCAGTTAATGGGAAAATGTTACAGACACATTTTATTTTTTCCTTCTGTTTTGTTTTAAGGAAAGGAGAGAGCGAAAAAGAAAAGTAATTAGCTGGATCTTTGCTTCCACTCCGGCTAATCTCAGTAAATTTACGAAAAAAGAAGCCACTGTAAATCCCCATCTCTACCACTAGCCTTTTCACCCTGGCAGAGCAGGGCAAGCTGATCTGGAATATGTATTGATTTATATGATTAAGTACTCCAAACAGAACACAAACAGAATGGAGTTGCTTTTTAATTGACTGTAAGTAACAGCGGCGTCTGTCAGGGGGAAGCGGCAGGGAGAGCAACATATTTAAGAAGGCTAAGAAAAGGTTTGTTAAGCAGGTGTGTGAGGTATGAAGAGAAGGATACAAGGAGGGGTTACTTTATATTAAAAACAACCCAGCGAAACAGGAACTACAACGTCTCTGCACAACAGACAACAAACGAATTAAAGCCAGTGGAATGGATCCCTGTGCAAATCCAATAAAAGCCATTTGTTTCCTTTCCAGAATACAGATTTTCTTTGATAGGCACCGCATTCGAGCCAGTTATTGTTTGCCAAGCCCTGGAATAACAAAAACGTGTATTTATATCACATCTTTTCTTTCAAGTGAGTTTAAGGCACTCTGCAGACAAAGGGCCTGATTGCAAGAAGTGGCTTCTCTCTGGGACCTGGACACAACTATTTGCAAGATCAGCTGGTGTCCTTTATACATCTAGCTACCTGACTGCGCATAGGACCTGATCCAAAGCCCAAATGCCTTTGACTTCACTGGGTTTTGGATCAGGGCTGCACAACTCAAGTAGTTATTAGTGGCATTAAAGGCCTTGTCAGCTACATCCCAAGTATCCGTGCCCACATTTTTGCAAGTGCAAAGTGGGAGGCCAGTTTGAGGCCCCTTTGAAAAAATCAGGCTCTCTCTATGCAGAGCTTGCTTCACTTTGCACTGATATCCGAGCAACCTTAACTGCATATTTAAAACCTTCCTCCTGCGTCTGCCTAGATTCCAAAGCATCTATACAAGCTCTTTGTTTTTCTGCAGAAATGAGATTGTCATGCAAACGCAACTGCCTCTTGGAAGCTCCCAGAGCTGCGAGGGCACAATCATTCAGCACATAAGCACAAACCTACCCTCAGCAAATCTGCATCTCTTCAGAAAGAGGCCTGGCTACTGGCTATCCATATAATCCAATGTTCCTGCCAAAGCCAGGAGCCACATACACTAAATCTGTACAAAAGCAGATAATCCAGACAAAAGAAAACATGAAAATTGACTGAGGTGGAATTGGGGGGGGGGAGGCTGCTGAAACAGAAATGTGACAAATATAAACGCACTTAAATTTTTGTAGCAGTCTTATGGACTCCTTGACGTAGAGCTGAGAGTTGCCCATTGGGTCAGCTGTGTCATCCCCTACCTGCCCTGCACTAGCATGGGATTACTTTTGACACTAATCTCCTCCAGCTTTGAGCTAGTTTGCTTGGGGACGCCTCTCATCCGGGTGATGCCACTGAGTTCGCTGTATACTTGGCTCCCAGATCTCACAAAGGTACTAAGTGTGCCTGAAACAATGCAGGGGTTAGCTTTGGGCACGCACGCTGCATCCTGTAGATGGCCAGCCGCCAACCCAGCCTCTTCTTGTATTGCAGTGTGTTCTGGTTAGCTCAGGTCCAAACATTCTTTCTGAAAGGCTCACAGAGCTGGAAACAGGGTGCAGAGCTTTTCATTTGATAGCTCACTGGTTCCAAAACCAGGCCTGTGCCAGCAGTGACCAAAAGTTGCTCCTCAGTGGTCACTGGAAACGTGAAATGAAATTGGTGTATTTCGATGTCTTCACAAATGAATAAATGTCAGCGCTGCAAACGCCTGGACACCATTGGTGTATGCAGATCCTCTTAGCAGAGGGGCCAACGTTTAAATGGCCATGGAAACCATTTGCTTCTAAAGGCGATTCCCCCAAGTTAAAGCTGGGGCACGTTGACACAGCAATGTGTGAGCAGTGTGCGTTGTCATAGCCCGGGCTGTACCTGGTCTGTTGACTGGGGATTGGAGTCTCCAGGGTTGCAAATCTGGCACCTCTCTCCACTGGTAAATTCCCATGATCTTTTCTTCTCTCTTCCTGCTGTGTAGGTTAAAAGGTGCCTTCGGCCTTGTTTAGTTCCAAGAGTTAGTGTTTGTTAATGAAGCTTATTTCAAACAATTACCCATATCTCTGCCAAGCATCTTAGGAGCGCTGAACAAATGGATCATCTTGTAGTAGGAGACTAAAAGGAACGACGTAAAGGGACCCCCAGTTTATCTCTATCCGGAAGTAATCTGGGATATGATCCGTAAGCACTAAGAATGATCAGCTTGTTTATATGTTGGTCTTGAAACTGGAAATATATTTGTGCAGTGTGCAGGGCCAGCCAGTTTAGGCCCCCTGCTGGAGGAGGCCCCCCAAAACAACAGAGAGGTGCTGGGACAAATTTGAGGGAGAGGCGTTGCACCCGGGTATACAGGGCTGCAGCACCACTCAGGTTTGGCGGTCACCACCAATAGTACAGGGAGCAATGTGCACACCCCAGGGCTCAGATCTCACCGTTGTCAATGCGGGGTGTCATCAGGCCGGGCCGAGGCAACCCACTAGGCTGAGAGCCCAGAGGTAGGAGCAGGGTCGGGGTAGGAACAGGCCCCCTCTCCTATTGGCAATGGGACCAGAGCTGAGGGAGAGGCAAGACCAGGAGTCCCTTCCTTGCCATATGCAGGGAAGAGCCCCCCATCCCATGTGGAGGACAGTGACTCCACAGGCCTGGGCCCCCTGTGAGGTCCCACATGCCCCCCCTCCCCTTTTCTTAAACTCTTGTCGTCCCCATGGTCATTTTTTGGAAGGGGAGGAGCCTTGGTTTCAGGTTTTGGCCTCAGGTCCCCCAGAACCTCTGAGCAGCCCTGGTGGCTTGTGTGATTGTGTGCAAGTGGCAGTGTCCATAGACTTACATCGGAGTAACGTATGATTGGGGTGGTGTAATTGTATGTGACGTGCATGAACATGCAAATGAAGGCATGTGGCTGCATGTCTATAGCTGGTTCTCTCTGTGTACACACAGTGGTGTGTGAGGGTGTGTAGGGTGTGCAGTTTGGTGCATGTGTGGTTTTTTATATGTTTGTGTGTGTGTAGATGGCTGTGGGTGTGGTACATATGTATGTGAGTCTGTACTGTGGCTCTGTGTGTGAGAGAGAGAGTGTACTGTGTGTGTATGTGTGTGTGTGTGTGTCCAGGCACACATGCTATACTTTGGACAGTGAGTGGATCCATTGCAACTTCTAAATAAGGAAAACAGTTGAACTGCAGCTCAAGTATCCACACTACAGCTGCATTCAATTAATTTCATTAGACAAGGAATCTCCCCCAGGCTAAAAGGCTTCAAAGTCACTAAGGAGATAAATTGTCCTTCCAATTCAGACTCCTGGCCAACCACTGCTTTGGAGCCTGCTTAGATGATTATTAATTTCCCCCCGCTCAGTAACAGTGGAAGATTTCGGTAAATAGATTCAGAAAGAGGGAACATTTCCAGAATACAAACTTCAAGCTTTTCCTTTATTACTTTCAGACTTGAATTTTGCACCACCTTTGAAATTCCAGTCCCCATCCCGCCCCCCACCCCCACCCCACTCCCCAGCTGACTGGGGACTTGTTTAAAAGGGATTCCACACATAACAACACCTTATCATTTCCTTCACTAGACAGATTACTTAAGGGTGGGGGCGGAGAACAGTGATTTTTGCTGATGGCCTTGGAGGGGCAAAAGGCAGCGTTTTGTCATAAGATGACGCCAGATGGCTCCGTGAAGTAGAAATTGAGTTGAAAGTAGGAGGGCAGCTTGGATGTGGAATGACAACCAAAATCTGCGGGAAGGTACTGTTCCATTTTCAAGAGAGAAAATAAATCACTTGTGTTTGGCTGTTTCCAACCACATTTCTCCTGCGGACGGTTGAGGAGCAGAGGGAAAATCAAGGGAGAAGTATCTCCTCAGAAGCATAATTAACCACCTCCCCCCCCCACCCCTTTTTATGATGTAACAATTAATATAAAACCCTAGGGTGAGATCCTCATCCCATCTGGACCCATTTACAACAGGCAACAGACTGGAGTGGCATACAGTGATACTTAAAGCCTGCATCTGACCAAGGGAGGATTCCCTCAGTGCATGCACTGCAGAAAGCAACAGTAGACGTATCCTCAGAGCACCCCATCGTACCGTATCAGCATGTACTCTGGGTGACCTTTGTCACACGGAGTGCCCAAGAACTGTGCCTCATGAATTATCAAAGATCAGCCTCCCTGTTCCCACTTTGCTTCCTCTTTCCCCCTCTGACTCTCTAGAGGAAACCAATAGCCGAGAGCCCGTTACTCAGCTCAGGCCGGCGTATTCCCTGTCAGCTCGGTCTCAGCATCAGACAACATGAATTATTTAAAGCAAGGGCTGCTGCATTCAGAACACACAAACTCCTATTCTATTTGTCCATCCTTCCCCAGCCCTCACCACACACACATGCATGTGTACTCACACACACACACACTCACACACACACACACACTAACGATAAGCTACTCGGCATTAATAGCACTATTAGTAATATGTAATGGAATTGTCAAACCTGCCTGATGCTAACATAATAGGTAATTCTTCTTCATTAACAGAAACTGCCAGAGGAGCAGCTACCAGTGTCCACGTGTTTAATTTTCCAAGTGAAGAAATAAAGAACTTTCCCCAGACTGCTTTGCAGGGATATGACCCTATGGCTGGTATCTCTGGGAGGCAATAACCAAGTGTCACAGGTAAGGAGATAGGCAAACTGGTATTGATCAAATCAGAACTAACCATAGGAACCAAAAGAGACATTACTGAGATTAGAAAAAGTTTCACTTACATATATTTTTTTTTCATGTTCCTTGTTCCCGCTACACTTCTTGGCTCCAACCAGGACTATGGTCTTTGGAGCTTGAATACCCCCAGTCACCTCCTTGAAGCCAGAATTCTGGTGTTTTTCCACACACCGAGATGTTATTACTATTACAGTAAAACCTCCATTTAACGGACTAATTCGGGCGAGGGGGTGTCCGTTAAATCAAAAAGTCCGTTATTTAATAATTTTTAAAAAATGAGCTGCTGGGACCCGGGCGGCAGCCGGGAGCCGGCAGCCAGACCGCCCGCTTCCGGGACTCAGGTGGGAGCCGGCAGCCCACCCGCTGGCGGGACTCGGGCGGGAGCCGGCAGCCAGCAGGTGGGACCCGGCAGCCAGCCAGCCCGCCCACCCGCAGGTGGGAGCCGGCAGCCAGTCCGCCCGCGGCTGGGACTCCGACGGGAGCCGTCAGCCAGTCTGCCCGCTGCTGTGACCCGGGCGGCAGCCGGGAGCCGGCAGCCAGCCCGCCAGAAATGGATCAGGAATGCATCAGACTTGCTCAGAAATTTTGTCCGTTGCATCCGAAGTCCGTTAAATCGAGGTCCGTTAAATCGAGGATTTACTGTACTGTGCAAGTTGCAATAGCAACTAGAGGATCCAGTCAGGGATCAGGACCCTATTCTGCTAGTGGGATGGTCACCATCTTGGCCACCGCACCAGGGAGTGAACCTCCAAAGATAAAAGCACCAGCTTCCTACAGCTTCTGTGAAAGCTCTGTAGCTGGGGACTGTAACAGACTCATCTCCACTGCAGGTTAGCACAGAGGAGGACCTGTAACACCCACCCACCGGTAGGTTACACTACACACTGTAAACACACGGAGCAAAAACACTGGCATACAGAGCTTACAATCTTGGCTAGTAATAAGATGCAAAAGGTGGGTGAAACAAACAGGTAGGGTGAGAGGGAAGATGCAACAATAATACTGGCATGTTTTCACATAGACTAACTGTGGACAGGTGTAGCCCGCCACCTGCCTGAGGCCCCTTCAGATTCCACCTTAAGACACGCTTCTGCTGCCATTGTTCAGTAGCATCACAGGGTGTCTTAAGCAGGAATTTGAAGGAGGCATGATGGGAGGAAGTGCAGAGACGCTTATGAGAGACGGGGACTAGCAGGCAGTGAAAGCTGAGGTTGCTGGCAGACACATTAAGACAACAGAGCTGATGGGCTCCTACGCTAAACCTCCTGTCATTGGGAATGCTGCCCCTCGCTGGTAATTTAACATTCAAATAAAGTCCAGTAAGGACTTTGCTATCCCTGCCCCATTGAGGTAAATGATGCGCAGATGCCATAGTGATGGGAGCACCATGAATTGCTGGGATAGCTGGATGGTAACATTGGAATGTGACTCGGTCATGAGCATTTGGGAACACCAGGGATTTCTTCTGCACCAGGTCTGTACCAACCTATTGGAGGCGGGAGAGGGAAGAGCAGGTTATGCTCTGCTTAGCAGTACCTTTTTATTTTTAAAAAAACATTAGAGAAATGAGCAGGGAAGAGATGCTCAGCAGAAGGAAGTTTTAACAAGTGGGGAAAAGGGCGGGGGAGTAAAAAGAGAGAGAGAAACGTCAACACAATAGAATGTTGAAACGGGAAATCAAACACTGAAGAGTTTTCAGTTTTCTGAAACCAAAATTAACCAAAACAATCTCAATGAAATAATCATTTTAATTTTAGCTGAAAGCATTTTCAGAAAAATATCAGGAAACATTTTGAATGAAACAGAATTTTTTACATATTTCCCCAAATGTTTCATGAAAATGGATTTTTTTAACCAACTCGATCTCCTCAACAGCCTTTAAATCCAGAGGCATCCAACTGAGCTTTCCTACCATGTAATGTAAGGCATGAGAGTACCATAGACATGTTTCCATGACACCCTTCTGGAGAGCTATCATATTCCCCAGAAGTACAGCATAGGATTGTATCAGTGTTACAGTGGTTTTTGATATTATACCACTAGCCAGCCACCCTATTACCAACACCATAGTCCCTCATCAAAGCTAATGCATTATCTTTGATCATCTTTCTATATACAGTTCTCTTCCATTCACATGTCACTGTCCTCATTATTCAACATATTTCACAACTTTCATCTCCCAAATGATAGAGAGAAAACTGTGGGGCAGGAGGAATTTAACAAGCTTGGGCACCAAACTTTGATTTATTGAATAAAATAAGAGTGGACCAATAATTTGCAAAGATGTTGAGTCCAAATGAATCCTGATTGCTAATGATCAGCTGCTTTCTGAAATGCTAATGGCAAAGTGAATCCACCTCATTGTCTCCTCTACTGAGTGGGGAACCAGGCAGATATTCAAGAGCTACAAGGCAGAATAAGAGAAACCAATTCACTTTTGAGTAGGAGGGTTCTAACAGTACCGCCCAACTTATTGCAGTGCAAGGGAAGCTCTGCTCAATCTACAATCAGGTGTAGAACTGGAAAGGGCTCACCTCTTGTTTTAACAGAGATGGACAGCACTGGAGTGATTTGGATTTTGCAAGAGCTTTGTCCCAACCTAGAATTCATTTTATCCAAATCCCTGGAGTTCGGAGATAATGAAGTGGAGGGGTGGGGTTCAGAAAAGTGGCAGCAGACACCATCTTAATTTAAAGGGAATACTACAGAGATTAGTTAAATTAAACAAATTTAGGATCAGATCCTGGGAGGTGCTGAGTGCCCCAGTCTCTAACTGGATTCCACAAGAGTTGAGAGCATTCAGCATCTTGAAGGATCTTCAGCATCTTGAAGGATCTGTCACTTGGAGAGTTACTGCACAAGAATGTAGGTTAAAATACTCATCTTCACTTCCTGTCAGAAAACGTTGCATGGTTTTGCTGTGCACTGTTACTCAGCTGCCACATTCCACCACAGAGGTGGTTGCATTTCATCAGTGGACGAAGTGATCCCTTTGAAGGGGTTGGAGGATGAATGGCGACATATACGTGAAAGGTCATGTTTACAATGGAAACATCCATAGAGACACAGTGATGAAACATACTAGGGAACGAGCTGCCAGTCAGACATGATCGGGTGGCCTGCCTTTTGCTTTTCATTTTATTGGATTAGGCAGACGGCAGCAGAACTGTCTAGTGAGGAACACAGACCTGTCAGAACGACAGCAGAACACTGGGGCATAATGCAGGTAAAGACAAACATGGGTAGCTTCTATTTCTGTCATAGGCTGTTATGAGACACATTGAGATGAGTCCCCTACTCTTTATGTAGCCCCAGGCACTGTATGTACCTTACACGGCATCCTGTGTAACGGGCAAACCCCAGTCACCTGAGACAGTCCCTACACTCTGGATGTCAGTCAAAGAGAAGCAGATGTTAGGATGCCACAGAAACCTTTCAGGACCCACTTACTGGTAGGATTCACAGCCTAGAGGTGATGTGCCCCGTCAGCTGGCTGACAGCTCAGCACTGCTTTAAATTAAGGATCCCAAATATGGGTTTCCTTTGGATATTGTCATCACCCTCATCAGAGCTGTTGTGACAAACCTGTGGTCAGGTAGCAACGTCACCATTGGGAACTGCCTAGTGACAGCAGGGATCACGCTCAGGTTCTCCTACTGCAACAGCACAGCTATCTACCACTTACAAATCGTGAGAGCTCACACCTCAATAGCCCCCTAGCCCTTACCGTCTGTAGATCTCAAAGGCCTAGGCATTAGTGACACAGTTTGTTGATGGTTAGCAGAGGCAGAGAGAGACCATAGGTGTCCTGCCCTGTGATAGCCGGCCTAATTAACTAATGCCTATAAAGGGCCTGAAGTCTAAGATCCCCAGATTAAACACTAAATCAGTGCAAAGTCCTGAGCATGGGCTCAGCATGGCGGTAGCTTGCATTACCACTGCCTGTGTTGTTCCTTATCTGCGGAGGAACAAAGGACTGTCACTCTAGAATATCGTTCCGTGCCAGATTCACTGATAAACACACAAATAAAAAGGGTTTCTCAGCATAAACTGGGCTGCTTTGGCTTGTGGCATTGAAGATGACGGGGATTTGTGTCAGTGGGGCTCCAGATTACATTAATCCTTAATAAATGTGTTTAATATAATACATGTGCACTGAAAGAACATGCAACGGCTGCCTTGTTAAATTGAGATCTAAATCTAAATGCGTATTCGGGGAAGGCATCATTTATTAAGCTGTTGCCAACACCTTCCAGTCTCCAAGGAAGTCCGCAGTACAAACATTGCTGTCCTGCTTTGCTTAATCACTTGCAGAGCACCGAGATCCACACCGCAGTGTGCCTAAGGTGAAGCATAATGTAGTCATAGGTTCACGTAGTGTTTGGGGTGATATCTAGTGGCGGTTCTAATGACAGTCCGCCTTCGTACAGGCAGTGCTCGTTAGGCTGCACTCCCTGGGAAGTGGGGAGTGCTTGCAATGAAGTGTGAAAAATATAAAGGTTTGGAGCTGGCTAGCAGCCAACTTTAAGGTCTCTACTTTCCCTTACAAAAATCCAAGGTGTACAATATATAATTTGGTAGACTTGCTGTCTCACTTTTGCCTAGTGTAGCGGGCTGACCACCCGCTCCTGTTCAGAAGGGCTTAAAACAGCCCTGGGAGAAGCCTGAAGCAGGGAAAGAGATTAAAGACAGCTGGGTCAGCTGATTGAGTAGCTGACCACAGCTGTAGCCAATGTAATTAGGGCCTAGCTGGCCCTTATAAGATGGCAGTGGGCTGGAGGCAAGCAGTCTCTCTCTAGCCTTTGGAGAGGGAGGACCTGACTGCTGGAGCTAAGCAGGGTACCAGCGGCACGGCACGGCACGGCACGGCACGGCACGGCACGGCACGGCACGGCACGGCACGGCACGGCACAGGGAAGGATAGCAGAGCTGTGGAGCTCTGACCTGGAAACCCCCCAGGCTGCGTGGCCTAGTCTATGGCCAAATAGGTACTGGGGGTGCAGGGGGCAGCCCCAAGGGTAGGCAGAGGCAGCAGGTCCAAACCCCCTTGCCGGTGATGAGTGGCAATTATACTGCAGTCTTTCCCAGTGAATGGGGGCAAGTGGTGACTGGCAGTTGCCTAGACTGAGGAAAGGTGGGGATAGGGGGTGGGGGTTCCCCAGGGTGGGGAAACCCTGAGATTTGTGGGGGTACTGCAGGGGCGCAGCACCCCAGTGGAAGAGGGCACTGGGATCTGGGAGGGACACGGGGCTGGCACTGGGTGGGACATTGGCCTGGAGAGTGCGCTCCGGAGGCTGGTGAGCTGATTCCCCAGACGATCAGCAGGAGGCACCAGCAGCGGTGAGTTGCAGCACGCTTACACCTTGGCTAGTATATCTCCCCATCCATCAGGGGCCCTGATCTAGCAAGGCACTTAAGCATATATTGATCTTTAAGAAGTTGTGCAGTCCTATTGAAATCAGTGGGGCTACTCTTATTCTTAAAGTTAAGCACAAACTTAAGTGCTTTCCTAGATCAGGGCCTGAGTTTGGAACTCCAGTTGGACATATGCCTTAGCAGCACTGTCCAATAGAAATTCAATGCTAGCCACACTTGTGGTTTTGAATTTTTCTTATTAGCCACGTTATAAAAAAGCCACATGCATTCGCCACAATTCAATAGCCTATTAGCCACATGTGGCTAGTGACGAATCTATTGGACTCCGCTGCTTTATAGCTTGTCTACATGGAAGACTTTTTCACTTATACCAGTATAATTAGCCAATATAGTTATACTAGTACAGGGGTCTCAAACTCAAATGACCATGAGGGCCGCATGAGGACTAGTGCACTGGCCCGAGGGCCGCACCACTGACACACACACATACCCTCGCTGCCCCGGCTCCGCCCCCACACCACCCCTTCCATGAGGACTAGAGCACTGGCCCGAGGGCCGCACCACTGACACACACCCTGCCCTCGCTGCTCCGGCTCCGCCCCCACACCACCCCTTCCATGAGGACTAGTGCACTGGCCCGAGGGCCGCACCACTGAGACACACCCTGCCCTCGCTGCCCCGGCTCCGCCCCCACACCACCCCTTCCATGAGGACTAGAGCACTGGCCCGAGGGCCGCACCACTGACACACACCCTGCCCTCGCTGCCCCGGCTCTGCCCCCACTCCACCCCTTCCAAGAGGTCCCACCCCTGCCTCACCTCCTCCTCTGAGCACGCAGCTCCCCATTCCCTCCTGGAAAGCGCTAGGCACCACCAACAGCTGTTTGGCAAACAAAGCAAGAGCAATATAGGAAGTCCAGAGCTAGAAACACGCGCGGCCCAGCCAGGCAGCAGAGAAGCCTCCACTTCTGGCCCCTCCATCCTGCAAACTGCTATGGGGGGACCGGGGGGGAGGGGGGGCGCCAGGAAGCTTGGCGGGCCGCAGGGAAGGGCTTGGCGGGCCGCATGTGGCCCCCGGGCCGCATGTTTGAGACCCCTGTACTAGTATAACTCCCTGTATGGACACTCTTATTCTGGAATAAGAGTGGCTTTTTCAGGTTAGCTTAGACCATTTCCACAGGGACATAAAATAACCCAGAAAAGGGCATGCTTATGCCAGAACAAGTGTCCACACAGAGAGTTATACTGGTATAACTATAGCTATTTAACTTTACACCAGTATAACTCCCCATGTAGACAATCCCCTAGGAACAAAGAGTGAATCTCCAAAACAAGGTGTAGGTTCCCTCTTGGGCCCCAAGCTTCGTTGAAAGTTATCAGCACGATCACTTTTTAAATGATTTATTCCCTTTGCACCTTACTGGGAAGGCTGCATCATTCATCGGGCAGGAAGAAGTGAGGTGCTCTGGGTACTGCTCTGATAAAATGTGTGCCAAATTCCTCTGCCAGGTCCTGCCCTGCTCCTTGCAGGAAAGTTGCTCCAGCTCAGGTGCACCAAATGTCTCATGCACACATGGGGTCCAGAGCTGTCACCAGGGCCGATCTGATGGCTCCTTTCCCCTGGAGGAATATAGCTATTGATCTTAATGAGCGTATCGTGTGTAACAAGTGATGCGCAGTGCGGCTAGTTTCATTTAATGATTTGTGCAGACCATAGTGATGGAACAAAAGAAAGAAATACACACTCTGCATTGTCTCACACACATGCACGCTCCTGTTTAATAACTGGTGGGTGAATCTGGGATGGCTAGAGCCAGGCATAGCACAAGCAGGTGCTGGGCCAGTTTCTCCCACACAGCTCTGACATTGCAGATTCCTCTCCTGGATACTCACAGAGCTCTGTCAATGCACCTCAGTCCTGAGCTACAGCCGCTTCTGCTATTCCAGTCCTAGGGTCCCCATGCAGTTCTGCCAATGCCTCTCAATCCAGACCAGCAGCAACCTTTGCTCTTCCTCAACTAGGATGCCCACATGGGTCTTTCACTGGCACAACTCAGTCCTGATCCACAACCCCCTGGCTCTTCCAGCACTAAGTTCTTTCAGCATGAGTGTGGTAATCACGTTGGCTTGTGTGGTGGCTTTATGGTATGGACAAATTAGAATGGAGGATCAGAGACTCAAAAGCCAGAAGGGACTATCATGATCATCCCATCTGACCTCCCTGATGTTGCAGGTCACAGAACCCCACCCACCCACTCCTGTAATAGACCCCCTTCTGGCTGAGTTACTGAAGTCCTCAAAGCTTGATTTAAAGACTTCAGGTGACAGGGAATTCATCAGTTACTAGCTGAGACCAATTAAGTTGTGACTTGAACAGGAATTTAAACTCCTTCTTCTTAGAGGTGAAAGGATTGTGCAAAGAAAGACCACACTTCATGGGTGTTTTCCAATTCTTCCCCAAATTCCATGACCAGTGGGCCAATAGAGCAGGAACAGATGTCCTGGAGGAACAAATATCCTCTCCGCCTAATAAAATATTTGCAACAAGCGGTTCCTTCTGTTGATGGCTTGACCCACCTAACTATTATTATTAGAGCTTAGGATACCTATGACACTTTCCATCTAAGGAGCTGAAAGCACTTAACACAATGCAATGGATTCGGCTTCCCAACACCCCAGCAAAGTGTTATCCCCATTTTATTTCCCAAACATTACACAGGCAGTTAGTAGCAGAGGTGGGATTAGAACTCCAGAACCCTGAGTGAGTAGCAAACCTGTGTTCTCATCACTAGGCTGCACTGCCTTTTACAGAGCCTCATTAATGCCACACAGATCTCGTTTAACCTACTTATCCATAGCAAATGTGATTACTTTTAATGCTGGGTGAAATAATCTCATGTACTAAAAAATAAAAAAGAGAAAAAGAAAGAAACTCCTGACATGGCCTAATTTGAGGGCTCACACCAAACAAGTCTGTGTTAGATTGGAAATGTTCTTCACACCACGGAGATCAATGAATGTAATTATTTGGACTTAAATCTCATGAGTTCTGAAAAGACTCTAAGATTACTTGGAGAACAAATGCTATTTTATATGATGCCAAAGCAGATCAGACTAACAACCCTCACAGCAAGGCCCTACTGATGAAAGTGAAGCCTTTCAATATTAGTACTACACTTCTGACTTCTTAAAGGGACACTGCCCCAACAAATCACATTTAAAAATGTATCATCTCCTCCCCTGGGTTATTAATAAAGCATGTTAGAGCCGCAAACCTGACTCTTTTCCAGCCCACATTTCTGATTGTGAGCTAAACCATTCTTTAAATCTCGTTTACTTTTGCTGATGGTTTAGATGTTGTATTTCACTCAACACAAAAAGCAGCCAAGTCAGACTGGAAATTAACCGCTCCAAACAGTTTGATGCCTTGCCAAAAGCCCAAATAACAATCAAGGGAAAACAAATAGAAGAAGTTGAGCACTACCTCTATTTGGGCCAAGAAATTAATATGTGCCATGATCAGGAAGGAGAACTCTCACGAAGAAAGAAAGCAGTTTGGTGCGCATTCAGTTCTATTAAGGATGGGCTCCAAAGAAAAATCAACGTGCCAGCTTCTTCAGCTCAACAGTACTGGCAGCAATGTTGCATGGCAGCAAAACCTAGGTGCTGACAAAGACAGAGGAGCAGCGACTGTCTGTCACAGAGGCTCGCTGACAATTGATGTACCGCAGCTGTCGCCGAGTGGTACCCACAGGAAATGAAACGGCCACTCGGCTGACCTCCAAAGAGATGGGAAGATTTTATCATGACAAGACATGGCCGCAGATGGAGAAGGAAGGCCAGGATACAAGATGTTGTGATCAGCGCAATCTACAGGAGGGCTGCAGGACCGATCAGTCAAGGTGATCAAGGTGACTTCACTCAGCTTGGATGGTGAAACTGGGGTGTTCTGCTTAGCAAAGATGGGGCCAAAATCCAAAGGATATCTCTGCATACCTCCCCACCACCCAGGTTTGGCCCACATCCAGAACCCAACCCACCAGTGACTTATGCCAGGATAAAGGGATAGCTCAGTGGTTTGCACATTGGCCTGCTAAACCCAGGGTTGTGAATTCAATTCTTAAGGGGGCCATGTAGCGATATGGGGCAAAAATTGAATTGGTCTTGCTTTGAGCAGGGGGTTGGACTTAGATGATCTTCTGAGGTCCCTTCCACCTCTGGTATTCTATTATTCAAATGAGAGTCTCTTCTGCTGGTGTCAGTGGAGTAGCTCTGGTGGAAACCTGGCATAAATGAGAGGAGACTCACCCCTTTAGCAGTTTCTTTTTCTTCCTGGGCCTCAGGCACAGTGTTGCTACATTTGGGGTCACAGTACAGCTGGAGAAAGCCTGAAACAAAATATTCACAGCAGAGGTGCAAAACTTGCATTTTAGAGCAAAAATGTCTTCTTTATAACTACAGTAAACCCTCGATTTAACGGACCTCGATTTAATGGACTTCAGATGCAACGGACAAAATTTCTGAGCAAGTCTGATGCATTCCTGATCCATTTCTGGCGGGCTGGCTGCCGGCTGCCGCCCGGCTCCCAGCAGCCGGTGCCCGGGTCCTGGCAGCGGGCGGGCTGCAAATATGCCGCCCCAACCCTGTGGCGGGCGGGCTGCTGCTCCGACAGCTTTTTTAAATTATTATTAAATAACGGACTTTTTGATTTAATGGACACCCCTTCGCCCGAATTAGTCCGTTAAATGGAGGTTTTACTGTAGTATTATAGTTGGATCATGGTATCACCTAGAAGTCCCAATAAGATCAGGGCCCTATGGGTCTAGGCATTGTTCAAGCACAGAATAAGAGACAGATCCTAACCCCAAAAGGTTCATTTAACGGTTTCTAATCAAGACGCACAAATTGGTATGCACCCAACACAGATAGGAAAAGGTTAATGTAGACCTGAAGAACTTATCATGCTGCCTGGCTGCACCTTAATTAAAGGCTTAATTAAAGGTGAAATCCAGCTGGGGAAGGAGCTGGATGGTGGCTAGGAAGAGCTGAAGTATAGATTAGAAGGGACTTCAACCTGCAGTCTTCCGCCAGATTAAAAGACGATACATTGAAATGAGGCATGAGCTATTATGTTGTTGGGGAAAACATGAAGATACTGTACAGAATAAAAGATAGTAAGTACGTGAACTTGAGAGAGCTATTGACATAAGCAAAAATATGTCCCCAGATAAAGATATATGCCATATAATGTTTAGATATCAGATTGATGGTTATTTTGGAATTATATAACAGTAGATGGGAACAAGGAGTGGTACCAATAAGGCAGAAACATGCACTAGTAATTCCAATAATAAAACCAAGCTAACTATCCACAAAAGTGGATACCTATAGACCAATTGCCCTTATGTCTTGTCTGGGTAAAATGATGGAGAGAATGATGAATTAAGTTTGCCTATTTGGAAAATGGCGGTGTTATTGATAAGGTGCAGTGTGGATTTAGGAGAGGAAGATGCACCATCCATCATATTGTTAAAATGGAAACTGAAATGCAAAAAAAGTATGAGAAACAAAGATTTCATGATAGCTGCCTTTCTAGATATTGAAAAAGCGACTGATGTGCTATGACAAAATAGATACAGTATGAATAAGGGGAGGAATGGATGGATGGATGCATTAGAGAATTTTTGAATAAAAGGACCATGCAGGTCAGAGCTGGAAAAGTTCTGGTGAATATATAATACTGAAAATGGTACACTGCAGGGAAATTGTTCCACCCAACCGTATTGAATATTACAATAAATGATCTTCCAAAACAAATTAGTGTAGGGGTAGCTATCACTCTATTTGCAGATGATCTATGCTCTATGGGTTAGTGACTATCAAGGTGGCAGAACAGAGAATCAACAAAGCATTACAAGATACTCACACTGGGGAAATACCTAGGGTTTCAAGTTCTCCATTGCTAAAATGGAAGGACTGATCTTTTTGAAAAGGAAAGTTACAAAGGAATATAAACTGTAACTGTATGGAGAACAAATACAATTAGTTAAAAGGTTTAAATTCCTAGGGATAATATTTGATACTCAATTACTTTGGAGAGATCATATAGATTATGTCAAAGATAAATGCAAAGGAAGGATCAACCTGCTTAAAATTATTGCCGAGACTAATTGGGAGGCAGATAAGAAAACACTGTTCATGGTATACAGAGCCTTAATCAGGCCAGTAATTGCCTATGAGTGCCAAGGTTTTGGGTCAGGATCAAAGTGAGAACTTAAAATATTAGATTTAATACAAGCACTGGCACTACAAGCTGTGTGAGGGTGCACTGATTACAGCACCACTGGATATGTTGCAGAGAGCTGTTAATGAAATGCCAGTTACACTACAGATGAAACTATTGGACCTAACTGTCTGGGCCAAATGTAATGGGAAGTACAATGATGAAAGTACCAAATATATGAGGATAGCTGGAAATTCAATAGGTGACCTATAGCACACATTGTTAGAACTCCTCCTGCCATTTGAGTTAAAATGTGGATGAAGGCCTTGAAAGACAAGGAAAAGCTAAACAAAGTCAAAATCTGCTGTCATGAGAAAATTAGCTTTGGAGGGAAAACCACATGTCCAAATGTGGGGTTTGATTTATTTTATAAACTTAAGGGTGAAAAGAAGACAAGAAGTATAAAAAAAAGAAGTGAATAAGGATATAGATGAAAAGTGAAGTCGCTTTTGTCAAATATATATAAATGGGTCCAAAACTAAAACAACAGGACAAATAGGGGCAGCATATTGAGCTGTCATGAACTAGTAGCAATAACGCCACCATTCAGCTGGATCTGGGATGTATGCCCAGCAGCAGTCATTCTTTTCAGATTCATGATCACGCTCGTGGCAATAACAAGGGGTGTCCTAGTATGGAGAGGTTATTTAATCAATGCAATTATGTTTCTAATAACGGAGTTAGTACAGATGGGCATACATGCAGCATTAGCCTGGATCCCAGCGCCTATCAGGACAATGGGGAATGAAATGGCTGGAGAGAGTCGCTAAAAGCACTACAAAATGGAAGGACTGACATAGAAATACCTTTGAGTAAACAGGAATCCAAAAGTCCAGTACAGTAAAATTTAAAGGAATGGCAAAAAATAAATAGATCAACTAAAAAAAGGAAGCAGATTTTTTGAATTGTGCCCTAGAGTTGAGGAGAATGACACACTTCAGTGCCCAGCTAGGAAACATGAAGCGATTTTGATTATAGTACTAATTGGCCATTTTGGTTGAAAAAAATATTTTTTGAATGAATAGACACAAAGATACACTACTTGTGCTCTGTACAGTAGAAGAAATAATTGATCGCCTTTCATGGGTATGCCAGGGTTTGATAAAGAAAGGGAAACTCTTTCTAAGCAATTTAAACGGCTTAAGGTAACAAAAGTTACATTACTTTATTTAGTAATAATATCAGGGAACTGGGGTAGCATTAGAAAGACCTTGTTACATGACCTGAAAGACACAGGGCAGAATGAGAGATATAAACCGCTAGGTATTTAGGAATTATAGGCGGTGGTGGCTATAGACTATCCAGTCAAGTCTGCAGTGCCATAAGACAAAGATAAAAGAGGAGATTGCAGGGAGAAAGGGGAACAATGTTGCAGTCCCTCTTTGGAATTAGAGACTGCTCATAATTCTGGTCCAGTCTGCATCTCCCATCTTCATCCTGCATCATCCTGTTCCTGCTCATGAGTAGAGCCCTGCGTGGATACAAAAATGTGTATCCGGTTCTGATCTGCAAAAAAAAATGTTGCTGGTATAACTGTGTGTAACCACACTGGGCTTTTTGCTGGCATTGCTGTGTCAGTATGAGGATGCGATTTTCTCACACTCCTAACCCACATGGCTATGCTAGTAAAACTTTCAATGTAGGCCAAGCGTCGGTGAGCCAAGGAGTCCTCCAGCAAAAAAGGGAAGAAAAAAACTTGCCATTGCTGACATTCCAAATAATGTAAAAGAAAAAATGTTTAAAGAAGAAATAAACCCTCATGGAGCCCCTTTCTACAGGTGAGAGGAGCAAAACTAACCAAGATGGGAGGAGTTCTCCCATCCGCTGCGATCTGCCCCAGGCAGGCAACCTTGCCAGCCTGGCCTGGAGGGTGTGTCCCCACAACTTACACAGCTATGGAATTCTTGGTTGCTGTAGGCAGCAAAATAACCCATAGGTAGCCAGGGAGATAGGAGTTACCCTGCCATGGGCAGTACTGTCCTTCACAGCAGCCCTGAATAAGAAGGGTGCACAGGTAGCTTCAACCTATCTTAGCCACCACTTCCCTGGGGCTGTACAAGCGTGTGCTGTGCCTCATGGAGTTACAGAACACAGTATCACCCAGCAGTCTTAAAGCACTGACTCTCTCACAGCTCATCTTCAACCTTGCTACTTCTCAGCTTCCTTACTAGTGAAACAGGACAAATAAGCCCTGTCTTTCTCCAAGGGGTGTTGCAAGAGTTAACTTCTTCCTGCAGACAGTGCTGTGGGGCCCTTGGGTGAGAGGCACCGGATAAGGACAGCACCCGTTGAGGGTGACAGCGATTTCAGTTCCCTGATGCGATGTCTCTGTTAATGCTGCTGACAGTCCCGTTGGTGTCACGTGGCTGCTATTTATCCCTTTATGTTTAAAGCCTGTCCCCTTTCAGGTGCCTCTTGCTCGTGGCACTACAGCATTGCTTTGAAACATTCCTGTTGCCCTGTCATCTCTGGTGCACCAGTGTGACCTTTGAACACTGCCAGCTGGAATCGTCCAATCTCTCATCTCATCAAGGGGGACGATGCTGAGCCTCCTACCCACAGTTTTCTCTTTCCGCTGGCTTCCTGCCAAACCCCTGTGCAGAACTGCTGTCCTCATTACAGACAGAAACAACCCTTCCCTGTTAATGCACTGGGGTCAAATATTTTACAAGCGACAGCATGCAGGAGGAATGATAAAATAGACCTGATGATCCAGGAGCAGGGAAAATAGCATCTAAACTGTGACACAAGCCCAGGGAGTAACCGTTATGTCTGCTTGTTGTATTAACTTCCCTTCTTACTCTGCAGCATCTACAAATGCACCCAATGAGTCAAATGTTTTAAGCTGCTTGGTTACACAAGCCCTTGGGAGAAAGGAAAACAACAGCAGTGGAGGCCAAAAGGGTGTTTGCTTGGGGGGGGGAGTGGAATTGGAGGGGCAAATCAGGATCAAGCAGGACAAGGACTCACATGGTCTACACTGCCAGCAAAGAATATTGATTTCACACACACACCCTCCGCAGGTGCTGGGAAGCGCTTCCCCCTGGGAGTTCTGTTCTCTGAGAGGGGAGAGCCAGCACACAACCCTATTGCCTCCATGGGGCCAGATTCTGATCTCGGTTCCCCCGATGTCAGTCCAGAGCAACACCCCCAGTTTCGCTGGCGGAACTAAGAGCAGAGTCAGGCCCAGTGACTCTAGCAAAGTCACTGTCATCAGAGTGCTTTAAAAAAAAAGAGAGAGAGAAAGGCTGCTACCTGGTACATGGTATAAAGCAGGGGTCTCAAACATGCGGCCCGGGGGCCACATGCGGCCCGCAAAGCCCTTCCCTGCGGCCCCCCAAGCTTCCTGGCGCCCCCCCCCCCTGGTCCCCCCATAGCAGTTTGCAGGACGGAGGGGCCAGAAGTGGAGGCTTCTCTGCTGCCTGGCTGGGCCGCGCGTGTTTCTAGCTCTGGACTTCCTAGATTGCTCTTGCTTTGTTTGCCAAACAGCTGTTGGTGGTGCCTAGCGCTTTCCAGGAGGGAATGGGGAGCTGCGTGCTTAGAGGAGGAGGTGGGGCAGGGGTGGGACCTCTTGGAAGGGGTGGAGTGGGGGCGGAGCCGGGGCAGCAAGGGCGGGGTGTGTGTCAGTGGTGCGGCCCTCGGGCCAGTGCACTAGTCCTCATGGAAGGGGTGGAGTGGGAGCACAGCCGGGGCAGCGAGGGTGTGTGTGTGTGTCAGTGGTGCGGCCCTCGAGCCAGTGCACTAGTCCTCATGTGGCCCTCGTGGTCATTTGAGTTTGAGACCCCTGGTATAAAGCATTGGTTCTCAAAGTGGGGGTTGGGACCCCTCGAGGGGTCGCGACCCGATTCTGTGGGGGTCGCGAGCCCTGCTGCCGGCAGCTGGCCCCAACCCCTGCCGGCGGCGCCCCGAACCCCAGACCCGGCCCCTGCCGCGGTGGGCTGCCAGCGGAGCCCTGGACCTGGCCCCTGCCATGGCGGGCTGGCGGTGGCGTCCCGAGCCCCGGACCCAGCCCCTGCCGCGGAAGGCTGCCAGCGGTGCCCCCAGACCCAGACCCTGCCGCGGCGGGCTGCTGGTGGTGCTCTGGGCCTTGGCCCCTGCTGAGGCGGGCCGGACCCCAGACCCGGCCCATGGAGCTGCCAGCAGCGACCCGAGCCCCAGGCCCTGCCATGGTGGGCTGCCGGTGGCACCCTGGTCCCTGTCCCCTGTCCCAGGGGGTTGCTGGCACCCTCCCCTGAGCCCGGCCCCTGCCCCGGGGGGCTGGCACCCCTACACCCACACACACCCCAGCTCAGCCCCTGCCCTGGGGAGCTGCTGGCAACCCCCCCTCGAGCCCAGCCTCTGCTCCGGGGGGCTGCTGGTACTCCCCCCCCCCGAGCCCGGCCCCTGCCCCACCCCCACCCCCAACCCCTGGGGGGGGGGGGGCGTCACGCTTAGAGGCCTGGTGTCCGAAAGGGGTCACCAATAGAAAAAGTTTGAGAACCACTGGTATAAAGTATCCGCTGAGAGGGCTCCACTTCCTAGAAAGCTTGGAACTGTGTGTGAAGGGAGGCAGAATGCTCCTCCCATCCCGCCTTTGGCTCTGTTTTTTTCATGTTTTTTCCCCCCCACAAACAAGTAAATTGAGTTTTTCAGCAAATAATGACAGAGGATCTTCGGGGGATAGATGTCAGAAGCGTCTGTATCTGCGTGTGTCACCCTCTCCTTTCTATTATTCCTCCTCTCGGTCTTCTATTTCAATCTGTCTGCATTACAGACAGATATTACTTTCTATTCTGTGGAGACTATTACATTTCTAATTGGAAACCTCACCATTTCCCCCCCCCCTTGTTTTCCCTCCCCTAAAGCCCCCCTAGGACAGCCAATAACTTTGGTGCCAGGCTCAAACTGCAGAAAAGGAGTTACACCCATGGAAGAGGTGGATATTTTTTCCTTTCTTTTTTCAAATAAATTTAAGTGCCAGTTAAAGGTCTTGAACAAAGAAACCTGGGTAACAAAGGCTGAGGCATATGTAGTGATGTAAGTGAAAGGGGCCGTCCCAAAGGAATCCTTTGGGTTTCAGTCTACTGCATCTTTAATATACAGAGGAGTCCCCCTTCCTGTCTAAGTGGCAGCTTGTCTTTTGTGTTTCAGCTCTGATGAGGAATGTGACTCTTCATATATATGTGTGTGTGTGTGTGTGTGTGTGTGTGTGTGTGTGTGTGTGTGTGTGTGTGTGTGTGTGTGTGTGTGTGTGTGTCCTGATGTGTTGACCAACCCCTCTCATGCTGACCAGTATAGTCTCACTGTTTCCTTGTGCTCCCCTATCTGTATCCACCTGTTGTTTAATGTATTATACGTCTGTACACTCTTTGGAGCAGGGACCAATCTCTTTGTTCTGTGTTTGTACAGTGCCTAGCACAATGGGGTTCTGGTCCGTGATTGGGGCTTCCAGGTTTTATCACACTACAAATAATAAATAGTAATGATAACGGAGGCTTAATATTAATTCTTTCTTTGTTCACTGTCTTCATTAAGCTGACCTAAAAGTCATCAAGGATGGGGGTGGGGGGAGGGAATACAAGGTGGCCTTTTTCCTTTGTGCTTGAGCAAATGGAGAAATCTGGTGACTAGGGCAGGATTGAAAAAGAAGAAAGAGGTCAGAGAAAGCGATGAAGTGGGGTGAAGAGCTCTCCTGGTTAAAAAGAGGGAACGGTGAAATGGAAATATGAACAGTTTCCAGCTTAATGAAGAGAAGGAAGAATTTGAAGCTCGTGTGGTATTTTTATGCAAATACTACTGAGAACTGAGGCAAGAGATCTCTTTGTTGAGCGCTAGCGGAAAAAGTAATAGTTGAAGCGAACAAAGAGTTATGTTATCATATGGGTGAAATGGAGTATAAGGACTTTACAGAACTGCTTTAAAAGTATTATGTAATAAAGATGAATTTTTGAGCAGAAAGGTAGGGGAGTTACAGTGGTTCTCAAACTTTTTTTTTCACGCACTACTTGAAAATTGCTCAGGGTCTCAATGCTCAGGGTCTCAATGTTGTTTGTCCCGTTAGCTAACTAGTGTAAAGTGGTTTGGATAAAAACCCTATATAACAAAAACCTTAATAATAATGAACTTTTTTTGTTCTACCAATAAAAGCACACAACTCATATTTTAATATCAATAGTCTTACCTTTCTAATGCGATGGATCTCTCCCTCACCCCGACACAGTAGTGAGCTGGGGCTGGCAAAGAGGGGGGCTCTCTCCCTCTCTCCCCCACTGTGGCAGCCCCTGAGCTGGGACTGGGAAGAAGGGGAATATCTCCCTGGGAGCCGCAGCCCTGGAGCTGGAGAAAGTCACCCCTTCTCTGGCCACCGCAGCCCTGCACATCCCAAATTCCCCCCACCCCTTCTTCTCACCCCACTGCCCCCTCACACCTACTCCCTATTCCTCCTAAGGCCACCACCTCACCTTATATGTGCATCGTCTCCAGGATCCAGGCACCTAATTAGTGGAGCCACATCTACACAGCTCCACTAGTTAGGTGGGTGGCCCTTCATTCCCTCATGTGCCCAGGCATGTACCTTAGATGGACCTGTCCCCAGACCATCTAAATGGAGCTCAGTTTGAGAACCTCTGGAAAAAACCAAACAGAAACAGATAATCTCTCTGGATTTCTGGTCAACCTCGGAAAGTTCTCGGTCCCCTCTCATTTTGGTAGCTCCCCACAAGAAGCCCTTTGAAAGTGTGGGTGAGGAATCCTGATTTGGGAGTTATGAACACTGGTCATCAAAACTGACCCTAAATAAGAGCAATGGCTGTAATACTTCATGATTTATTCACAGCAGCCTGGACTATAGGCTGGGTGCTTTCCACGTGCTCAGGAAGGCTGCTCCCAGGACAAGCAGTCAAGTAGACCGAGGTTAGAGGAAAAACTGACAATTTGGGTCTGATTCTTATTTATGCTAAGGCCAATGTTCACCCTTGTGGGAGAGTAAAGGGGGGCCCCTAAAGTGGCCATAAATGTGATTTATGCTTCTATTAAAGCTCCTTTATCCTGTCAGAGTGGGGAAAAGGAGTGCTAGGGCACATGTACACGTCAAGGTGGGGGATGTGACTCCCCGTGTAAAGAGACAGACTGGAGGGAGCTCTGACGAAGCTAGTGTGCTAAACTTAGACCATTGCTGCAGCAGTGTGAGCAGCAGGAAGGGAGGGCTAGCTGCACCGAGTATGTACCTGTCCAAGACCCTAGGAAGGTACTCAGGGCAGCCTCACCCACCCCATCACATGTGCTGCAGGACCTAACTTTATTTTGAGGGTCCTAGCTCGATCAGAATGAGTGTGAGTATGTCTCCTCAAGCTGGGAAGCACATTCTCCCCTCAAAGTGTAGCCAGACCCTTAGTGTAACTGAATCAGGCCCTGTCATAAGTGTAAAGTGCTGGAGAGCCTTATTCTGCCAGTAGGTACCTGAGAACAAGTGATGTAAGAGCTTCCCTGCCACGAGGGAGGGGTGGGAGTTTTAGTTTTTCAAGTTTCAGTTTTGCCTGCTGTGCCAGCTTAGGCAGGGTCCCAGAGCTCGTTTCTAGCTATGGAGAAACTTTCCTTCTTATATTCCTAATTAGCTGACTGTAAGTAAAATTTTGATTTCCATAAGTTCTGTACCTATTTAGGGTGTCTCTATCCTTTTCAGAGGGGAAGTTAGAGAACTCTAGAATGTGAAGTATACTGTAAGCCCATGTTCTATTCTCTTTTCTTTATTAAATCTTTTTAGTTATAAAAAGCGTTTGGTTTATTTCCCTTAAGATTCTCTCTGGTTTCAGACTGGGGAGGGAGGAAGGGGAGTAGGTATAAGGACCAGCTCAGGGTATGAGCTGAGGAGCGGAGTCTGTCTCTCTCTACCTTCGGGTGAGAAGGGTGAGGGTGAGGGGAAACAGCCTCTGAGTGTTTGGCTCTCAGGGAGGGAGACAGAGTTAGGGGGGAGTCTGGGTACCCCACTCCAGTGCCTTGGAGATTTACCCAGATGGTGGCAGCTTGGGTTCCCCAATTTCCAAACTGGTAGAGTGTGGGATCAGGGGGTGTAGAGAATTAAGCTGGGAAGCAGCTAGAGTTAGTGGTCTGGCATAAAAGAGTCCCTTCTCTGTACCCAGGGTTCAGAGAAGGGGGGTGACACTCTTACAGGCCCTTTATGTATGTGGCAGGGTGTTTACCCCACACTTTCCCTGAAAAGGTTAAGGCAAATTGAGAAGGGGGCTAATTAACCTGACAGGCCACAGCTGAGGAGAATCAGTGGCTAAGCAATCCCCTGACTGAGGGAGGGAGCTGGGTTGGGCTGGGTTTATATAAAGAGAGGAAATGGGCAGTTAAGGAGGCTGTTAGGAAATACTGCAGTCATCCCCTGGGAGGGGTGTTTGGGGCTGCAGAGATAGGTAGCCCAGTTACTCCATGGGAGGCTTCAAACCCAAAGAGCAGGGAGTGCCAAATGGTAAGGAAAGGGCTCAGGAAAAGGCACTATGGTCTAAAAAGGAACAGACTTGGGCTGCTGACTGGAAGGTACCGGAGTCAGAACCCAAAGTAGAGGGTGTGGGCCTATGTTCCCCTGCCAGCCACTGAGGATGTGGCACCATGAGGCAATGAGTGGGGAGACTGCCCAAGGTTTCTGAAGAAAGATTTTGATACTCCGGAAGGGGGAAATGCATCTAGTGACCTGATTGGAGGGCCAAGTCATTAAGAGGCAGCTCCTGCAGCAAGAGAGAGGCTGCAGACCTGGAGAGGAAGGACAGAGAGATGGCCTGCAACTGCAGGAAGGGGTGTTGGCCTTGCACAGCTAATACCCAGAGCAGTCAGGAGGAGGCACCATCGTAGCAGTGAGTAGAGCACCCCGTCACAATGTACAAGTCAATTCAGTTGAGTATAAGCAGGGCAGCAGAAGTGGCTCTTTAAGAGGAATCAGAATGTTTCATTTCAGGTGCAGAATGTTCTCTTATGGAGACCTGATTTATAGTAGTTTGTTCTTTGCTTCTCATTTTCCTTAGTCTCAAAGTCACCTAAAATGGAAAATACATGCATATGGGGAAAATACAGCCACATGTAGACCTCAGTCCACATACCCAGGATGATGTTTGCACTGGCAGTACAAAATCCTCTCCCACGCTGTGCCCCTCTCCTAACCTGGGTGGATCATGTCTAGGGAGGCCGGGGAGACGGAAGCTCAGCCTTCATACTCTGTTGGCATTTTGTCTCTTTGCTAGGCCTGCCAAAATGGTCATCAATTAGTTCAGCTGGGCAAATTAGCAGCAGAAGTTATGCCTGTGGCAAGCAGGAGTCAGATTAGTTTTACATGTTTATGAACTCCTTTCTCTCCCGCAGAAAGAGTGACAAAAGTTGTCCTTTTAATAGAAAATCCAGTCTGGAGCTGGATCTGTCCTGGGATCTCTTTAATTTATTCTATTCTTCTCTTTCTATTTATTTCCCCCTCTGCAGTCAATACTAAATGTGAACTGGGAAGTTTAAAACCTGCCTAATGCCCCAGAGCACTAGGAAAAGACACATTGATTTAAAAATTAACAGATTGTTATCATTCAGAGCAAAACAATTGGAAAAACATTGTCCCCCACCAATTAACTGGACAAAGCCTGATTTGAGGATTTAGAGCATCCACCTGTGTCTTATATGGAGCTCCTCAGTGCCTTCTCACACTGTGGGCATCATCTTATAATACCTTAGTCCCCCAGAATGTTATCACACACTTTCACCTTTACTGTATCTTTAGAACCGAACGTGGTATAGCTATGCTGCCAAATCACATTGTCCACTTTCCCTCCCCTTGAAAATATGATAGCTGTATCTATGGTTCAATAACATGTTTAGAGCATGGTTTATAACTGTTATATTGGATAGTCCTCTGACTCAATCTCCCAGCAAAGGGTAAATGCATATAAATAGGTCCTAACTCAGCTTTTCCCTGTACTTACTGCTCTGCTGCATATGGTTGTTAACACAGACTCTTCGACTGGTAACAGAAGAAGAGATTGATTTTTATTTGGTTTCACAATGTAGCAATCTGTTATTTTTAAGTGTTCATCTATTATTAATAATTACTTATCATTCTTTAAGCACTGGCAATTTGTTCGTCCGTGGATGAGACTAAGTTATGGGCATGGTCTCAAAAAGCCACTATTCTAAATAGACTGTGGCCAATACTCAGTATTTTATCATGAGTCTTTCAAGATTTAGTGTTTTTTATTAAAGACCCGGCTCCTGGAAGCATATGAATACAATAGCATTTTTAAGTTATATTTCTGGCACTTGTATTTGAAAAAATAGCTTGAGAAGGTGACCTCTAAAAGCTTAAAAACCAAAAGAACCCCAAATGTTGCTGCTGCTTTCTAAAATTCTCCTGAAGTGAATCTCATTCTTTTTGTACTGGGAGACCCAGTGGAAGCCCATAATGGTAAAAGTGTAAAGATCCAAAGTAGAGGGTGAAACGGAAATACACTTGCTTACTCCATGTTACCCTATCTCCCTCTGGTGGCTGATCTGAAATGCTGTAATAACCTACTACTTAGGGTATGTCTTCACTACAGCAGTAGGTCGATTTCCCTTAAGTCGATTTTCTAAAGTAGACTTTAGAAAATCAACTTAGTGCGTCCCCACAAAGGACAGCAGGTCGACAGTGTCTGTCCTTAAACTTTTGCAGGGGTCGACATAGCCAGCATTGCACTGCGGGTAGATATCCCACCGTGCCGGGAGTCCCCAGCTGGCACCACCTTTCAGGGCAACCAGGCACACTCCCCAGGGGACCAGCCCCAGTCCGAGCAGCTCCGTGGCCCCCGTGCCCACCCGAGCAGCCCCGCGCCGGCTCCCCAATGCCCGCCGGAGCAGCTCCGCGGACCACCGTGCCTGCACGAGCAGCCCCGTGGACCCCCGTGCTTAGATGGCTTAGTCACCTCCTCCATCAGCCACCCCACAACTCCAGTGTAGAAAATATGTTGGGTGAGGTTGCCTGGTGCTAGGCTAGGGGCAGGAAGGAGATGGGATAGAGTGGAACTCTGCTACACCAAATCTTCATTGGTATAAGCTCGTTCCTCATGGTGGGTGAAGGATCAGGGAGCTGCAGCCAGCTCCTTGTGACCCCCTGTCGCCTGCATCTGAACTCTGCTTGGAATCAGTTGAGAACTGAGACCTAAATCGTTAACAAAGTTATGCCTTTGCATATGCACATAATAGATCTATCTTTACAGTGCCTAGGTTATGGGACATAAACCACAGTAGCTAAAAGAGAATCCGAAAAAGCAGATGCCCCAAACTGGAGCCCCGATTCAGCAAAGCACATCAGCTCCCTGTGTTTACCTGCAATGGAACTTCATTGACCTCAGTGGGCTTATTCATGTGCATAAGCTTAAGCACGTGTGGTGAATAGAAATGGGATTATTCACTTGCTTAAAATTAAGCCTTAAGTGCTTTGCTGAACCAAGGGTCTAATAATTGCAGGCAGACATTAGTGTCCTGGATGCAACCGTTCTGAGCGGCACCAGAAAGAGAAACCTAGGGCTTGATTTTTGAGGGGCTGGATATCCACAACTCCAGCTGAAATCAATGGAGGTTGCAGATGCCCAAGAAATGGCACTGAGTTACGTGAGCTCCTAAGGAAGAGAGATCCCTGGAAGGCTGGCTTGGTGGGGACTAGGACTTCACTCAGTTCTTAGTGAAATTTACTAAAGATGGCCTTGGATATAAATAACAGCAATGCACCATCCTGGGCTTCTGTTTTGGTCTGACCGTCTTTGTCAGCCCCTGATAAGCAGTTGTAAGAATACAATAAAAGGTTTTATTTGTCATATTGGTGAATCCCAATAGCAGCTTGAAAATATAGTACATCTTTATTCTGTACAGCATCTCTAAGACCATCTATAGGCCAGATTCAGATTCACTGAAACCGGTCCAGAGAGTGTAAATTACACAAACACCCTGTGCAAGCAGTGGAGATTGGTGGGGAGAGGTTCACCCATGGGTGAGAGCAGATGCACAGGACTACAGAATCACTTCATCTAATTATACAGAAGAGTAAATAATCCTTCTCACCTCCTTCCCTTGTGTTGGGCACCTTTAGCTCCATTGACTTCGCAGGGAGCCACATACATATAATCAAGGACAGAATTTGGCTTAAAAGTGACCATCTTTTGCTGGTCTGCTGACGTCTGGCCAAATCCAGCTCATCTTAAATAGCTTAACTGCAGTCAGGCCCTACTTGATTGATATCAGTGCATTTCCTTAGGCATTTGAACAGCTGAAACTTACACTGGTGGGAGCATCTCTAATATAGACGGGCCTTAGAGTGTCCCGTGTCTGTCTCCAGCTGCTTTGATAGAGATACTACTCCAGCAGGTCTTGAGTTATGGCCAGTAGTGCCCTCAGATTAATTCATGAAGACTTTTTGGGAGAGCCACAAAGTAAAGTTTGTCAGTGAATAAGAACTGTGGCTTTCCTCCAGTGCTCCCCAGTTGTGTCTATCCACTGCATTTAGAGGGGAAGAGCCTAACATTTCCTCCACAAAGCTATTTGCATATAGTGTTGAAATGGGGTTACTTTATGCTCTGGCAGAGACCCAAGATTGCACCGGGTATTTACACATTTTAAAAAAAGATATGGCTAATGCATTTCAATAATAATAATAAAAAATCATCACAGCCATTATAGTAATGATGCTGTGCTAATTGCTTGCATTTGCACTCATATATGGTACTTCCCGCTCTGACTTATTGCCATTTGTATGCAAATGAGGTATAATTAGCTTGTTTGCCAGACTTTTAACTCTCAACTGTTTAGGACCTGATTCTGCTTGCCTTAGTCCCCCTGAGTAGTATCTTACTCCACTGATTAAATAAGACCACACATGAAGTAATGCACTATTCAGCTTGGCAGGATCCGGCCCATAAAACATACAGCCTACAATGGAAGATAACACGTGTTCAACGGTGCAAAACATATGCTGTAAACAATGCGCCATGCCACCACCGATCTCCCCAGAATACCAGCTCTCTAGCGCGCTCAGCTATCATGTGGGGCCATTAGAAAGCTGAATGACTTCGTCAACTCAACACTTAAGAGTTTGTTTTAGTTTCTATATTGTGGGCCAGATTCTCCAGTGGGGCCTGTTGTGGAAATTAACCACACGCGTTGTGTTTGATCAGAAACATCTGAGGCCTTTCTTTGGTATACCACACATACCTTTGCATGCAAACGGGTAACGAGTCCGTGACCATCCAAAGACAGCCGAGGAGTCGCACCCCGAACAGAAATATTCCACTATTTATGCAACAAAAACTGCAATAAATGACTCAAGCAAGCTTCCGTTATGATGCTTCCTATGGAGTGAATAAGCCTGTGACTAAAAGGAAGTTTTGCAAGCAACGATTACGTGTAAGACTTTGCTGTTAGCGGGGGCATAAGGTTGGCATTTAACAATCTCCTTTACCCTCCGCTTCCCCTCCTTGTATCGGATTTTTTTAAAAAGCAGCAGCGTTAAAGGTCAAGCAGAAAAACCCAAGTTAAAGAATTTACTTTTAGACAAGTTCAGGCCCGTTAGCCTGGACAAGTCTGGATAAATCTAGTCAAATCTAGGCCTGTTAATCTTTTCTCTGTCAGGCTCAAGCTACCGTCAGCCCAAGTCAAAAGAAGGGAGCCAAGGTAGCTTGAAACCCCCTTTGCTCTCCACCAATCCTGAGCCTCCTGCATCCCTA
This sequence comes from Sternotherus odoratus, assembly GCA_032164245.1. NCBI lineage: Eukaryota > Metazoa > Chordata > Testudines > Kinosternidae > Sternotherus > Sternotherus odoratus. Next base: position 124,261,187 of record JAVMKO010000003.1, read on the forward strand.
GAGTGAGTGAAGACAGGTGCCTCTTGCACTGGCCAATTTACAGCTAAGAAAAACTCGGTTCTCTAAGTGGCTGGATTGAGTCTCCATCCCGATGGGGTTTGTTGTAACTAGCAATCCCACAACAACTCCTCCAGCGTGGAATCATTTCACAAGCACTGAAGCAGGGAGAGCTTGGCTCAGAACTGTGTGGTGGAGCTGCGAGTGGGCAGCTGGCTGAGGCAGCCGTCTGGTTCTAGTCATGGATTGTTGCACCCTCGCAAGCAAGGCGAGGGTTGGAGGAAGGTGTCTGTTAGCTTTGCAACATTTAGCCGTCTCGGTGAGGAGCACCACTACATAGACATGAGAAAATGAGAATCAAAAGCAAGGGATCCTGACCGCCTACTGTGAAACCTGTGAGGGAAGCCGGGCTGTGTCAGAGGCTCTTGGGCCACTTAGAGAGAGATTCCTCCCTCCCTGTTGTGGCCACTCCCCCTTTTTCATGTGCACTTCGGACATCTAACATTTGAGGGAGGAAACCTGTGCAACCTCATCATTTCTCTTGTGTCCGTCCCCAGGGCCGGTGACAGGGGGGTACTACGGGTACAGCTGTACCGGGCCCCCCGACTTTAGGGGGGCCCCGGTACACAGCTGTACCCGTTGTCGTCCCCCCTTGTCGCCGGACCTGGAGAGCGGGGAGGCGGCACGGTTCTCCCCCGGACAAGCGAGCCTGGCCCCAGCAGGAGCTGTGAGCCCGGCCGGCGGCAGCAGCGCTGTCCGGAGGAGGGGAGGGGAGGGGGGTGGGGAGAAAGGGCGGCTCACGCCGCTTTCGCTCCCGCTGCCGCCAGCTGTCAGCTGGTGGGGGGGGAAGCGCTGGCTGGGCTGTGGGGGGCCCCGGCTGGGCTGTGGGGGGCCGGGGGCCCCCATCCGCTGTCGGCTGGGATGGGGGGGCCCAGGGGCCCCCATCCGCTGTCGGCTGGGATGGGGGGGGCGGCTGGGATGGGGGGGGGCCCAAACTATCAGAGTAGGGGGCCCCCAAATTTCTGTCGCCAGCCCTGTCCGTCCCTTCCCCCTCCCCACCACACCTACATGCACAATCTCTGGTTCAGTCACAGCTGTGCAGCAGATATGGGGGTAGCGCTCATGTCTCTCAAAGGTCTATGTGAAAATCCAGTACCAAGTGTATACTGAGACTCAAGGGCTGCCTATTATCTGGTTGTTTTCTCTCAATCTTGTTTTGTTTACGTTCACTGTGCTTGGAACACAACACAGCCCGCAAGTGGCTTTGGTAATAAATGTTTCTTCTTGGAAATGAATTTGTAATCTGAGTTGATTTTAACAAACATCCTTGAATGGGTGAGAAGAGAGAGATTTTTGACTAAGAGTCAGAAAGCATTTTGTGTACAAACCTGTTCACGAACATGCAAGCTCTGCTGGGGAAAGAGACCCATCATCAGGACATTTTGCACTCCTGAGGTATGCTTAGATTCACCTATGACTTTGGCTGTCAAATCCAACCACTTGCAATTAAAGCATCACTGCATTTCTGCCACATAAAGCAGTGGGTTTTGAGTTACTTGGTGCCAAGAAACCACAGTGATGGGTTCACTAGAAATGCATATTTTATAACCCCCAGCTTGGTTTGGCAGCAGGGTTTGAACCCAAGCCCTTCAGAGCTGCAGGACAGATGTCCACTATTTGAACTAAAGGAGTAGTTCCAGTAGGTGGTATCAACAGGAGGCTTTATCCACTAATGGACCAGCCACTATGCAGTGGGTTCCATATAGGGAGGTGTAGCAGGGCGGCGACTCACCCCTGTGGCACTTCCTGCTGGTTCATCCAGGAATTAGCTCAGTCCAGCCACCGGAGCGCCCTCTGCAGGCCAATGTCCCACTTGCTGCTGGCCCAGAATCCCTCCCTGGACCCCGGTGCCCTCTTCCCTTTGGTGCTGTACCCCTGCAGTACCCCATCAGGTCTTAGGGTCTCCCCTCCCTGGGGAACCCCCACCCTCTATCCCCACCTTGCCTCAGTCTAGGCAACTGCCAGTCACCACTTGCCGCCGTTCACTGGGGCAGACTGCTGTATCATTGCCACTCATCACCGGCAAGGAGGGTTTGGCCTGCTGCCTCTGCCTCTAGAGCTATGGGCTGCCCCTGCAACCCCAGTACCCTTTGTTGGGCCTTCCCTTAGGCCCTGCAGCCTGGGGGTTTCCAGGAAGGAGCTCGCCCCGCCCCACTCTAAGTACCTTGTCACACTCCCAGTAGCCAGGCCTGTCTGCCTCTGCAGATAGAGGAGACTCTATCTGTGTGCCAAATCTGGGCCCTTATATCAGGGCCAGCTGGGCCCTAATTGACCCAGCCACAGCTGTGGCTGCTCTGCTCAATCAAGCTGGAGCTTGCTTGCTCCCAGCCACAACACTTTCTTACTATTTGGGTACCCGAGAAATGGGCGGGCCTAGGCCCACCCATAACTAAAGTCCCTCCCCCAGCCTGGCGGGAGGGACACTAGGCCCGGGGCCAACTAAATACGGGGGGCAACTAATGAAAAAAGGCAGGGGAGTGCGTGAAGGTCACAGGTTTAAAACAAGGGTACAGGATGGGGACACCGAGCAGAGAACCCCGCACAGCGCCCACTGCTCCGCGAAGCCATCGAGGGAGCCAGTGGACGCTGCCCAGTGGAACTCTGCCCGGATGCGTGACTGAATGAGTGACCTGAGGTGACTTTGTGGGGCCACGGATAGGGTGCCCAAAAAGAAAAAGGTGTGGGGAAAAGTGCAGCCAGAACCTCAATAAGAGGTTCTGGAGGAGCCGGAATAGGGGCTGCAGCCTGGCGCACTCGAGATAGGCGTGCGCCAGGTCCTCCCTCACGCCACAGAAAGGACAGGCGTCGGGCATGGGGAGGAACCGCGCCAAGTACACGCCCGTGCTCACGGCTCTGTGAAGGAGCCGCCAACTAATATCCCCGGCGGGCCGTGGGATCAAGGTGGAATAGAAGCTGGCCCACCGGGGCTCCTCACCCTCCTTCGGTGTCAGGTAGTCCCGCCACTTGGTGTCGGGGCGGGACGCGAGGGTGAGGAGATGAATCGTGTGGAGCACGAGCGTGTATAGCTGCTTCCTCGGCGCGGTTCGAAATGAGACCGGCTGCAAGGTATGCAGCCGGCTCGGGGTGTGGGAGTGGGGATGCCGGGAGGGCTCACGAAGCCGGGGCCCAAGTACTAATTCCGGAGGGCCCGGGGTGAGGGGTGGGCGGGGAGTACCCTCTCGCAGGACTCGCCGCAGGAAACAGAGAGAGGAGGGAGGCAGAGCGGTCCTCACCTCCCGGAGTACGCGCAGGGGGGTCACAGGGGTGGAGAGCCCCATGCGCCGAGCGAGCGCACGGGGATCCGCCCAGTCCCCCCCGTCGTAGTCCAGGAGGTCTCCGACTTTGGTGACTTCTGCCAGGACCAACCTCCGGCGCACCGAGGGAGACTCCGCCACCTGCACACGGAGGGTCGAATTGTGAAGCAGGGGTTCCGCGAGGAGATCCTCTCCCTCGGTGGCCACAAAGGACCTGGTCGCCCCGAAGAGCTTCCAGGTCCGGAGGAGGTCCTGGTAGAAGGCCGGCAGCTCCGAGAGGTCTCGCGGAAGACCTCCCCGTTGGAGAAAAAAGAGCTGCCGGTCATATCGAAGCCCCCGGAGGCGGCGGAGGAAGGCGTGCGCCAACGTTCTCCATGCCGGACTACCAGCACCATAAAGGAGTCTCTGCAGGGCCTGGAGGCGGAAGACGTGGACCTGGCTGCGCAAGCAGACCAGGCCCTGCCCTCCGTCTGCCAGGGGAAGATTCAGGACCCCTGCAGAGACCCAGTGCAGTCCTGGCCAGAAAAACCCCAGGGCCAGCCTCTGGAGTCCGGCCAGGATCCCCGGGGCCGGGCTCAGGGTATTGAGCCGGTGCCAGAGCATGGACAGGACCAGCTGATTTAACACCAGCGCCCTCCCGCGGAGGGAGAGGCACTGGAGCAGTCCCGTCCAGCTCCGCACCCGCTCACTCACCCTGCCCTCCAAATCCCGCCAGTTTCAACACTTTCTTGGGCTGTTTTAAACTCTTTTCCACTGGAGTGGGGCAGCCACCCCACTACAGGAGGTTAGATCAGATGTTAGACCTCATCTCCATATTAATGTTCACATTTATCAGAGTATATGCAGCTTCTTCTCACAATAGAGGAGCTGTTGGTTTCCAGACAATGGCCTTATGTTTAGACATTCTTTGTTTAGACATATGTTTAGACATCTCTTAGACATTCTATAGCAAAATCTGGAATACATGAGACCTGTCCAGTATAAAATAAGCCATACCACACTCAGGGATGGGGGTGGAAAGACTTTCGCATCTGCCCACAGGCATGAGTAACCTGCAGTTAGAGGCAGGAAGATATGGCTGCTATTCTGCATTGGTTTCCCCTGCACCCCACCCCACCGCCGCTGTAATGTACCTGTCAACGTCTCAGCCACAGAAATAAGAACTGGGAGAGGTGAAGACTTATTTACACATCAGAAGGTAATTCTATTAATGAAGATGCTGTCCATAAGAATCCCCATGATGACTAGTAAAAGTTCCAGCGCTTTAAAGAAATGACCACCTTTTATCAATATTGATACCGTAATAGTCTTTGGAACAATAGTAACTAAAGCCCAATGTACACTAGGCACTTCTTTGTTGTGGAGAATTGGTGGTGTCTTGGTCTTTGAGTTAACTGAGATTCATCAGCAAGGTGCAGAAATGAGTTTTACTGACTAGCTCTGCACTGCATAGGCACCCATGGAGGACTGACCATATGCCCACAGTTCTGTCTCAACCTGCACCGGGATCAATGTAAAAGTTAGGAGTGATTTTCTGTGAGCTATGATCTCTTCTTTGGTTGTTCTAAAGTCCTGCTCAGTAGTCTGGACATTCTGTAGGTTACTAAAGTACCCTCTGACATGGGTTAAAAGACCTGTTCTTTCCCCTTTCTGAGCATTTTAATTAGCCTTTCACTCAGCATGGAAACTAGACCGGTTAGTTTCACTTGCAAACCAGTGTCACTTTCTGGTTTCCATGCAGCAGTTCACAATCCACCTCACCCCGTCCTGCTCACTCTGTAGTGATAGATCTTCCCTTCTCAAGAAAATATTTCTATTTGTGGTAGGTTTATACAAAGCCTGCTCCCCCTCCTCTCTCCCTTTCGTTTATTTATTTATTTTATTTGCCAGAACATAGAACAAACCCTGCAATCTTTACTCTGGTAAAGCACCCACTGGAGTTCCAGGGAGCTTCTTCAGCAGGCTGCAGTACTTTGCCCCTTAAATGCTGGGCCTACATTATTTGATTGTGTCCTTTTAAAATTAACTTAAGGGTAGTTATCTCTATTACTATGCTATATTGCTATGCAGGCAGGACTGAGCTATGAGCCTTTTTTTCATTGGCATGCCAGCTGGGGGCACAATTAAATGAATATCTCCCAGATCTGCATTCCCAGCATGGAGTTCACTGCGCCACATCTATCTGTCAGTTTCCATCATAAACCAGGGCCCTGGCTGGCCCCAACATTTCTAAATTAGCTTCCCTTTTTGGTGTTTAAATGAAAAGAGACATCTAATTTGTGAGTGAAAGCGTTTGTCATTTCTTAGGGGGATCCAGACACGCAGAATACAATTAACATCTCCAAAGAACGTCGTACAGAGGTTCAGCAGCAGCTGACGGGGAAAATTAAATGAAAACAAATAAAATCAGTTGTTCTAATACTGTAACTCAAGTGGCAAGTGTAATCTTCTCTTTTTATCTGAGGTTGGAATTGCTTTCCGACAACAGCTTTCATTATGAAAATGTGGCACTTCTCAGCCCCAGAATATTAAGGCAACACATGCCCACAGGGGCCCAGATCATTTTAGCGAGGAACAAACAATGAAGAATGCAGCGTTTGATATTTTTTTCCAAGCTAACACCTGCTTTGCAGCAAATGAACAATTGTAATAAGTATTACAACTCACACGTGTCAGTGCAATGCATCCCAGCCCAGCTATCTTTTCCTCTCTCCAGCCAGAGAAGTTTTCCTGCCAACTCTGGCTTTGAGGATCCACAAAACCCCTGGGCGCAGGTGGATTACAGGCCCTGGTTTGTAGGGGTAGCTCTCAGCATGGTCCTGGATTCTGCATGGGACCATGGGGGCTCCTTAAACAGAGCTAAAAGAATGAAAATATATGGATTTAGGGGACAAGAGAAAATATAGGGGACAAGAGAAAAAAGACTATCCACTGTCTCCTCCTGACCACAGGAGGGAGACAATAAACAGAGATGCTCAGATACCACAGTGCTGGAGCACAGTATAAGAGACAAGAAGCAGAACAGAGACAAGAAGAAGGATTAATTTAGAGCAGGGGTCTCAAACTCAAATGACCACGAGGGCCGCATGAGGACTAGTGCACTGGCCTGAGGGCCGCACCACTGACACACACCCTGCCCTCGCTGCCCCGGCTCCACCCCCACTCCACCCCTTCCAAGAGGTCCCACCCCTGCCCCACCTCCTCCTCTGAGCACGCAGCTCCACATTCCCTCCTGGAAAGCGCTAGGCATCACCAACAGCTGTTTGGCAAACAAAGCAAGAGCAATATAGGAAGTCCAGAGCTAGAAACACGTGTGGCCCAGCCAGGCAGCAGAGAAGCCTCCACTTCTGGCCCCTCCGTCCTGCAAACTGCTATGGGGGGACCGGGGGGGAGGGAGGGCGCCAGGAAGCTTGGCGGGCCGCAGGGAAGGGCTTTGCGGGCCGCATGTGGCCCCCGGGCCGCATGTTTGAGACCCCTGATTTAGAGAGTGAGGATTTATTGGTGGGGGAAAGAGGAATCATAGAAATGAGCAATGGAAAGGTTCTGTTAATTATACTTTACCCTTTTCATCTGTATTTCTCAAAGCACTTCACAGACAAAGGGAAGTATCTTTAGGCCCCCATTTTACAGCTGAGGACACAGAGCTCTTAAGTGATTGCCCAGGGTCACACAGTAAGTCAGTGGCACAGATAGAAAAATGCAGTGTGTGGCAGGGTGCTGGCCAGGAGTGCCTGAGCCAGCCCTGCCGGCCCTTTAAGAGGGAGAAAAGCCCTCTGCAAACCTCCCTTGCAGGAAGGCTAATCAGCCACCTGGCTTGAAGGGCAATCAACAGGGATGAGTGGCACCTGGCAGCCTCCTCAGGGGGATAAAAGGCCTGCCAGGAAGCAAGCCCAGGGTGGTGGGGATGGTATAGAGTGAGGTGGTGGTTGGAGCTATTCAGAGCTGTGTGTTGGAGTTGTAAACTGTAAGCTGGACTATATAGAGTCTGAAGAGCTGTAAGCTGAAGACTGGATTGTATAAAGCTGTATATATTGGTGGTGGGGTCTTGCACTGTGATTAAAGAGCACTGTTTGAAGCAAAGAAGGGTTTCCTGCCTGTGTTCCTGAGAGGGGTGAGAGAGCGGTCTGCCACAGGTGCTTCTAACTTCCAGCCTACCCAACTGGAGCACACTGGCTGCCTGTTAGCCCCTCTCTAGACACAAGCTGGATAGTTCCTTGCAGTATTCTGTGTTTGGCCAGTTTAATTTTTACCAGCTACTAGAGACTGAATGAATGGGGTCACTTACTTCATTGGATTTAGCACTTAGTTGCGCCTCCAATCTTATTCTCAACCCCTTTCCTAGTGGATAAACATCTGAGATAGTCACTGGGCTTCTATGTAAAAAACCTAAGAATCTTGATCTGTAACCTAGTTATTAAGATAGACTGTATACCTCCTATTGGAGATAGTGAATGGGTTTTTTATATGCCTATGACATTTTAATTCAGTGGGGACTGTGCAGAAGGGTGACACTGGCTCCCCAGATATGAACATCCAGACACACACTGGAAGACCATAGTGAAAGCCATTACCTTCAAGGATCCTGCCTTCTCTCCAACAAGTCGCCAGCCTTGTCTTGCCAGAGCTGGGAGTTACCAAATCAAAGGGCTATAAAAAGTGGCTTGATTCCTGTGCATAAAGGGGTTATAAGAGGACTGGCCAAGGTATAAAGATAGTCTTCCGTCCTCCCTCAAAGCAGGGAAGGAATGTTTGAGTACTACTGGTTTGAGCGTTATGGAAAGTGACTGTCACCCAGCGAGAACATGACTGTGCAGAGAAGTCCATAGGAAGTTAGAAAGCCAGGGTCCCCCAGGGAAGATGATTAGATAGCCGGTAAGCCAGACAAGCAGATAGTCTGTTTTATTGTTTTAAGAGCTGTTTTTCTCTTTAAGTCTTTTGTTGTAATAAACAACAGTTTGCTTTTGGAAGGCTCTGGTCACTGGCTATCTCTGTCATTGGTCGCAGAGGGGACAGACTCATGGGGCAGTCAGACCTGCTGAGGTAATCACAGTTGAAACGCAGCGGCCTGTCACCCAGGTAGAAGTAATGACTCAAGGCCTGAGACCTGAATATGGGTGGGCGGGGGAGGAATCTGCTCACCGAGAGCAGGAGTCGTCAGAAGTGCAGTTAACTTGGTAACAACATCACCGTCACTACAGCACAACTCTCCCTGCGGACCCCTGTTCAGCAGGCTCTGCAGAGAAGCCAAAGACTGAACATGGCCGTGACTTATCTTCCCTCTAGGAAGATAAGATCCATGGGCCATTCTATGTGGTGTGTCTATGTGCCCCATACACAGAGAACATGGACCTGTTACAGAAGCTGGCTCTTTAGCCCAGGTTGTAGAGCCCTTCATGCTTTTAGCTCTGGAGTGTCCCCAGCTCAAGCCCCACCATTGGACAAGGTGGCATCCATCCCACTTACCTGCTGCTGTCTGTGCAGTACCTGCTCTGGAGATGAACAGAGGATTTCAATTGTTAGAGCTCCCCCTCCAGCACCTTTCAGTAGCATTTCATTTACTTACGAAAACAAAGCTGGAAGGAGACCGTAGCATAAGCTGTAGAGTTCAGTATGGAATATTGATATTGCTTTGTGCTAAATAATAAATCTGTATGCTCCTTACTTGGAAACCAAGCAGAGACCTTAAACGGGATGGAAGAGAGCAAAGAGGATGTCAGAATTCACATACACCCCACACAGAAAGGAACAAGGCCTGGAACTGACAAGATCAAAAGGAAATATAGGAGCTAGTGCATGGGAACTGACTCTGAAAACATGTGAAATAATTTCTCTGCCTCTTGGTGATTTTATTTTCTTGAGTAATCCCACTATGGTTGGAGAGAACCAGGAAAACAGCAATACCTTTTTGTCAAGCGTTTTCTTTGTGCTTTTCCCTCCACAGCATCCTTGGAATAAAATCAAGACACTGCCACTCCCTCCTCCACAATCTCATTTTCACACTCTTTAAAGATGCACTTGAAGGCATGCTCACTCTCTCTCGTATGTATGTATGTGTATATATATATATATACTCACAAGGAAGCTAACATACTGGAATCCAATTTTGCTGGATGAAAGATTATTGGCATTAAACATGTGTCTTCCTTTCTCCCTTCCCATCTCTCCCGTTAAGTTCAGGGACTGGCATCTCCTGTTAGCAAATAGAATAATCTTTCCACGAAACAGAGGAAACTCTTGTATTTAATTTCTGAAAGTAACATTGAAGCTCACTGAAATTGTGTTTAAATATCACCTGGTGAAATGCTAAAGAGAGAGAATGCCCGTGGGAAATGCAATCAGAGATTTCTCACTAGGGACTCTAAAGTGAGTTTGAATAAAATAAAAACTCTTTAAAATGAACTCATTTCACTGTGGTAAGAAGTTGATAACTTTTCCCTTCCCACTCCCTAGCATGATGCATAAAAATCACAGGACATTTTAAATGTGAAGTGTTTTCTTTAATAAACAGCTTCTGCATACAGACCATCAAACAGGCTTCCACTCAGCTCACATTCCAGCTTTGTATGTTTTGTTTACCAGGAACCAGTTTGCCTGCTATGCTATACAGTGCGCAGAGTCATGTAGTGGCTGAATAATATCACTGCAAGTAAATATTACAAATGCTAAACACTTTTACTTTTGGTGTTTGTGTGTGTGGAGTCTGTGCTGGTGGAAACCAGCCAGACTGATAGCTCTGATTATTGAAACCCTCGCTCTATCCAGAGAAAACAGGTTAAATATGAACAACGTAAGCTAACCTACACACACTGACTGCCTCAACAGTGTGTCTCAATGTTGCTCTGCGGGGAGAGGGCCAATCAGTCTCTATTCACTCCTTGGCTACTCTACAAGGCTGCCTGAAAGAGAGCCAATTCATGCTAATGATGGCAGTGTAGGTTCAGTGATGTGGACATTTGTGTATGAAGAAATGATGTGTGCGGTCAGAGCAGTGATATATAAAATCATTCACACAGCAGTGTAATCCTGCCAGCTAGTTAGAGGCATTCTTGTGTCCAGAGACAAGTATTGAAATTCCTGCTATCTAATCAGTCACAATAAGTATTTCTACTGTACCTATCACGGGGACTGTGGTGGTTTTAAGTGCGATGAATACGTCACTTCCTGACAACTCTCCTGGCCAGGCATCCCATGTAGCAGACAGTGTCAGTCGCTCGAACTACAAGAAAAGGCTTGAGTTCCTCTGGCTGCTGTAGATGATATTTGCATCGATATTTGGCACCAGGGTATGATGATGACAGAGAGAGAGAGATTGGATTCTAATTGTAGTGACTTCCTAAAAGCCTTTCATCGATGCATCAGAATCTACAGGGGAAGAAAAAAGCTGCATTTTTGTTTTCTCTTTCCTAGAAAAAAACATTTCCTTTGCTTGCTTCCTCTTTTTAGTCCCTTCCCCACATTAATGGTTTTAATAGCAGCTCAAGGTGCAAACGCTTCCCAGTATATATCAGAGATTAAAGCTTCCCTTAAATATACTCCAAAAGCATAGGAAGGGTAAAGCCAGGAAGTTGCAGGGCTGTTCATTTTACCTTGGCACCACATAAAAACACTAGAAGAAACAATCTTGGTTCTTGGCTTGAAGAGTTAGGTGCTCAGCTCCTGGGGCACACACGAATAAAAGGTTGCAAAGTAACTTGATTTACTTTTTTCAAACAATAACAGTCTCTGGTGACCAGTGGGATGCAATGAACATAACAAAATGTACAGAGCCTATGACCTGGCTTCATGCAAAACCTAAGCATTAGAAAGCATCTGCAATATGTACCTGTGTTCATGGGGCCATCTTTTCCCATTGACTTGAATAGTTACTTGTAAGAGGAAGTTAAGTGTGTTGATATTTCTTGTAGTGATGGATAACATGTTTTGTCCTTCATTGGTCCCTCTTAGATCTATTTAGTTCACCACATCTGCTGTGTTACTGATGCTAGATTCGGAGGACAAGCCAGTTAGGATACATCTACAAAGCAAAAAAAACCCACAGCAACAAGGCTCAGAGCTGCAGAACCACGGGATCAGTGCTTCGCCCCCAGCTGTGCAGCAGTCTCTAGGAGTGTGCCAGACCTCCAAGGGTCTCACTCTTCCTGAACAGGGCAGGCCACACAACCTCACCACCTCCTTAGACTGGACCTCTAGGGCTCCACCATTCCTGTTTCAGGCCGTGAGCTCTTTTCAGCAAGTCCAACTGAGCCAGACTCCAAGAAGAGACTCGTACACTCTTCAGGGATTAATGTACCTCATCAAGCTATTAATGTACCCAAATAGCATTGTCAAAACAATCGTGTTTATTAGTCAACTGGAAGACAGCATTGGAAGTCGTCAGGCTACTGGAGAGAAAGGAAGGTTAAAGCGGGTCATTGTGGTTAGCCCAGCCGCTGTTCAAGTCCTGTCTCTGTCAGTCTGACCTCCTTGGTCTGGTCCCACATGAGAGCCATGACTCCTCCTGACAGCCAACTCTTCTCTCCCAGCCGCCCACCCCTCCCCATCTTACACCTTCCCAATCCTCTGTTCTCCAGCTGGTGTCTTTGCTCAGGGTCTTCCCTGCTGAGAGGTGAGGAAATCCATTTCCTTCTAGGTGTCAATGTCCTGGCAACTAGATTTGCCCTTGTCTTCTCAGATTCTCCATTGACATGGGGTCGGTTCACTTTAATGACCCATTAAAGCTCACCCAGCTAGGCATCATTGTCTCTTACCCTGCCCCGACAGCAAACAGTCTTTTCCACCACCATCCCCAGCCTTAGGGAGCCAGGTGAAATATAAGAGAAACTGAGGCACACGGGGTTAAAATTTCAGAAAATTCTCACTTACTCACACTGAATCAATTGACTGGGGCTCATAGTAGCTGTGTAGACGCTCGGGCTTGGCCTGCAGCCCTCAGCAGATTTGAGAGTGTAGGATTCCAGCAGGAGTGGGGAACATCTACCTTGTTATTTCTAGCCCCATAGCACAAGCCCAAGTTAGCTGACCTGGCGTCGGAGACTTGGTGATGCAGGGGTTTCTTCTGCTGCAGAGACATGCCTTTAGGGGCATGATAGACAAGCGATACAACAACTTGCTGGCGTTTGGGAGAATGCAGATACTGTTACGCACAACAGCAACACAAAACGTTTCCTTGCAGGTTTCTGAAGAAACGTACGTAGAGCTTGTCTATATTTACAGTGCTGCACTGGTCCAGCTGCACCACATGTAGTGCTTAGTGAAGACACTACCTATGCTAAAGGGAGAACTTCTCCCATTAGCATAGGTGATACTCCTGCCCAACGGGCGGTAGCTGTGTCAACAAGAGAAGCTCCCCCCGGGGTCAGCTCGGTATAATGGCCTCGCTCAGAGGTTAGATTTTCCACAGCCCTGAGCAACGTACTTCCACCAACATAAGTTCCTGGTGTAGACCACACCCAAATTCTCCATTAACATTTCTGAGAGCCCCAAAACACTGATGGAATTAGAGACTTACTGTTGGATTTACTGGTGCTGACTCAGTCCCCCTGGGGTGGGAGTGGCACTTAGCCACTGCTCCTGAAGTGTCTTTTCTTCTGATGGGTCCTGGCAATGAAAGTATCGTGCACTTTTAGGTTCTCAAATGGCCACTTCTGCAGCTGACTGCGTCCGTGTCTTATTTAATAAGAACCACCTGCAGAGCTGGCAGCAAGTTTCCATTGGCAAAGATTGCCAGTCTGGAATGGAAAACCAGAGCCATCATCTGGGCACCTCCATTCTCCTCAATCCTAGTGACCAGTAAATAGCTCATCAAAGACCATCTTTGCCACCATTATTATTCCTAGAGTTTGTGGCTGAATTCGCTATTTGCGATAAGAAGAGTTGGTACAGGAACAGGTACATTTTCACCATAGACAATGTACCGCATTCCTGACCTCTGACATGCCTTGTTATTCCACCTTTGGATACGCTCACACTTCTGTCAGTACCCTTCCATCCCAACCTGCATCAGGAGCCTTTCCTATGTCATACTTGGTCTACCCCAATAGCTGTTGCAGTGCCTCTCAACCTTGACACTCAGCCCCCACAAACTATTCCCACCTTGCTGCTCTGCCAATGCCCCTGAGTCATCAGATCTTAAGCATGCTGGGAGGAAAGTTGGTAGTAAGGGTTTTATTATGCCAGTGTTGGCTTAATACTAGCTGTGCGACTTCATCTGCTATTTTCACACATCTCTTTGATATGTATAGCCTTAATCACAGATCTATCCCCATTTCTTCAGATTGGTGCTATGTAAAAAATTCCCTCACTTCGTAAGAGTAGGTCTTGCCTTAAGGTAACTCTGAACAGGTGCAGTTCCCACCCGGCTCCAAACAGAGTACGGCCCCATTTTATAAAGTCCATATTTATCCTCTACCTGGGGTTTGGCCTTTTTGGTACCTGAAATAACATAAGTCATAACCTAACCTTTCTTCTCAAGTGTTGCTGTTTTAGAATTTCCTTACAGGCCATCACTGTCTGCCTCTCAGGCCTTCTGCCATTATGAGAGGGGTAATTCAGCCCTTCAAATTTCCTATTTTGGACATATCTCATCTAACCTTAGCACAAGTCATCAAAAATACCTTCGCATCCAGATGTGTGGCCCTAGAACTCCTCCACCCCCCCCAGTCCCCGTTAGTGATGTGTGCATACTTTTCTGTCTGGGCTGCAAAGTTGCGTAGTGCCAAGTCACAAAACAAAAGTCCTTCTGACCTGAATCGGAGCATCCTCAGCTCCCCTTCATTTCGGGCGGCCACAGCACCTGGCATGCTCAGGCCCTCAGCCAATATCCTTCACACTAGGAATTCTGTATGCGTGGAACCCTCTTGGGGGATTTGTCTTGGAAACACATGCTGCATCCACAAAGGAGAAATGCAGCTCCCTGATCCTGCTAAATTAAAATGAATGCAAGGTACTGAAGGGAGAGGCAAAGGAATTACACTGGAATGAGCTGTGGTTACAGCACTGAGGAGCTAAAGAGCCCCTGCTGATCTGGTTCATAAAGCTCATTTTTTAAAAGACACTTGAAGCCAGTGCACAAAAGTCTCTGAGGCAGAGGCAAAGGGAGCAATTTTGTTCTAAACATTCAAAGCAGGGGATCTTTTTTATTCAGGGTTTTAATTTCTTCTCCAGTTTCTATAAGTCGTATCCTTTGTTGAAGACTAGGGTTTGCTGAGGGGAACCGGTTTAGTCAGTCTTTTCCATCAGAAAATTCAGTCAATGGCTAGACAGCCTACAATTGTATTGTCTCGAATTATTGTCTGAAATTACACTGTATGAACCTGAGAGATGGCAGCTGAAGGGTGAGAACTGGGGCCTGGGTTCTACTGAAAGCTAGGCATCTAAATCCATATTTAAGCATCTACGCCAGTAGTCTGGTTTGCAGCTGCTGCATGCCTTTGATTAGTGGAGGTTGTAGATACTCAGCCCCTCTGAAAATCAGGCTAATTTTATTCAGATACCTAAACAAAGACCGAGATGCTGTATTTTCGACATAACTCTCAATGGGGGCAAAAAAGGGGCATATGCCCTTGTTTGGGTCTTTATGGTGCCTAAGAAAGTCCTGAATGTTGTTTTTTGCTTTGTTTTAAGTCACTAACCTTTTATTAAAGATTAACAAAATCAATATGGGTGAGATTTTTTACATAAAGTGTACAAAGGGAAGAATTTTCCCATGCCTGCTCCTGAGTAAAACAGCGGTAGGCAGAGGAGACCAGGAAGGATACGTTTTGCTGCATTTCCTCCACAAAGGGATTTGCCTCAAAGAGATTTTCAGTCAGCGTAACAAAGTTGAGTGTCCCCAGATCGTAAAATATAAATAAATAAAGATATACCAATCTCCTAGAACTGGAAAGACCTTTCAGGTCATTGAGTCCAGTCCCCTGCCTACACTAGCAGGACCAAGTACTGTCCCCTGACAGATTTTTTTTGCCCCAGATCCCTAAATGGCCCCCTCAAGGATTGAACTCACAACCCTGGGTTTAGCAGGCCAATGCTCAAACCACTGAGCTATCCCTCCCCCCGTGCTCCCTCTGGGATTCCAGCTGTCCTCTAGTTTCACACTGCATATGGTATCCTGTGCATCCAACTGAGAGGAGAACTGTTTATTTTCATTCATTACAGCAAAACCAGTCCTTAGGCCCAGCCTACAGTGGTGACCGCCATCTTCCTCACCAGTCTAGCAACAGGCTCCATGCTCTGCTCACAGAGAGGCACAGAGTCCTGCCTGGTGTTCAGTCTCTGTTGAGCAAGATCTGCACCAGGCCCTTTTTCAGCTCTATCCTCCTGGGGGCTGCCTCACAGATGAATAAGCCTCATATGTAAGCCAGGATTTCATTGTCTGTTTCTCCTGGGGCATGAGCCTACCAGCTGTATGCCTGGTGGGATGTGATCTGCAGAGTAGAGCACACGAGGAGGGAAGTTGGCAGATGAATGGTAGAAGTTCATAACTCATCTGAGATGCGATCTCCACGTGCCCCTCAGCTGAACATAAGTCATCAGCATTTGATCTACACAGACCAGTAATGTAAAGGGAATGGCCAGTGCATCTCCTGGGTGAAAAAAACCCCCCACACTGGGAACTGGAAACTACATGACTTCCCCCCACCAGCCAGTGCTCCACCCAAAGCCCTCTTATAAGAGGAGTCCCATGTAAAGAAGGGACAAATAGACCCAATGGCATTGATCAAATTCCCCTAGATGACGTAGGGCAGCACTATCATCATCATAAACCTTAGCCCTTCTATACGGCACCTTTCATTCAAGGGTTTCAATGCACCTCCAAATTTCAGTTGTTTGATAAATTTATAGAAATGTCATTTTCAAAAACCTTTTCTTAAATGTCAATTTTTTCGCTAGAAAAAAAATTGCTTCCCAACCCAGTTTATTTTATTTAGCTGAGAGAGGAAAAAGGCAGCAGGGTTTTAATGAGATGCTCATAGGACCCCAAAACGGAGATGCAGAGAATGGATTTCTCAACTGTGATGAAAAGAAGAGGAAGCAGAGGAGGGCTACAGGAAAGGAGGTGTAGTTCAGGGTTACAGATGTTGAGCTGGAGGGGGGTCGGTCATTCAAGAGGAGAGATCAGAAAGAGCTGGGAAGAGGGGTCAAGGGTGGAAAGGTAGATTTGAGAATCATTGGCACGGAGGTCGGAGCAAAGGAAGAAAAAGTTGAGGGAGAAATGGACAGGCTGAAGGCTGGAAACCTAAAGGACACCAACAAAGGGGAAGACCCTTTAGAATATAAAATCCTCCCCCTTGCTTCGCCTCCCCTCCCCCAGAGCTGGGCAGGTTCTAGCCTCAGATAGCAGGCATCTTGCTTATTTCACCAACACTGCAAAAACGATCAATCATCAGCCTTGGCATAGAAGTGGCTCAAAGCCAAGCTGCTCCCGCAGATGATTTTGCATCAGAAGGGCGGCTCTGTGAACAGAGGCCATCTGCGACCCAGTGAATCTGCCCCTCCTCCAAAAAGGAGAGGACTGAGACAAATGAGACCAAAGCGCTTGCACCAAGGGAGCCTAGGACACTTCCTACCGCACGCACCGCTGGGCCCAGAGACGATCAACACTCAAAGGGACGACTGCCCAACA
The DNA here is from genome assembly GCA_032164245.1 of Sternotherus odoratus. NCBI lineage: Eukaryota > Metazoa > Chordata > Testudines > Kinosternidae > Sternotherus > Sternotherus odoratus. The sequence continues at coordinate 124,278,119 of JAVMKO010000003.1, forward strand.
GAGTCCTCCCCTCCACCCCAGCCCCACCAACAGCAGCAAAGGGAACACAGCACCCTAGCAGACCCCAGAGGAGATTTCATCAGTGTGAATAATAATAAGGTAGTTTTCTTTCTTTCGGATGTTTCCATAGCAACAAATGGAGGCGATTCTAATCTCCAGTTTAAAACCCCCATTAAAAATGACAGAGTTTGGGGATTTTTTTAAACGAATTCCTGCGCTGAAATTTGCCTCCTGCCTATAGGCTTGTCCTAATTCACCCATGTGCAGCCAGTGCCACCGTGTGGCCAAGGAGGAACATTTCACCCCAGCTCTAAAAATGTAAAACTCAAGCACTTCTATCATCAGGTTTTAGGCTCCCGGTAAACAGATGGAGATTTAGGGGAGTATTGAGTCCCCACTCCTGCACGGCAGAGCGTAGTCCCACCACAGAGTTCTCCTCAGATATTAAATGCTCTAATTTCTAGCAGGTCGAATAGTTGAGGCCCCCCACATATCCTAAAAGGCAGCAGAATCCTGCACTGCAAGGATCCCAGCCACAGATCTCATACCAGTGTTAGGATTAAAACACTTACCGCTAAGATTCTGACCTAGAGTTGTGTGTAAAAGCCACTGTCTTGATGTTAGCCGGGAACTTCATTTACCTTTGGCTCCCTGTTACAATCCATGGCTGGGACAATTCAGCCACCGGTATCCCCAAGAGCAGCCTGGGGGAAACGTTCAGGAGGGGAAGTGGAGATCTCAGCATGTACATAATGGGAATGTCTCTTTGCTCCCACGCCACCATTCCCAGTCAAGCACCCCACAGACATAGTGCCCAAAGTCAAAAGCAAAACGCCTATTGACTTCAAAGGGAGCACAACTGGGCCCATTGTTTTCATCCGATGTGCCTCAATAAGTGAGAAGGTATTAGGTTTAACCTGAGGGTAGATTGCTATAAATAGCCCAACAGTCAGGGCCTTTACTACTGGAGTAGAAGGGAGTTAAATCAGGACGTGAGTTAGTTCCTGCTTCGGTACCACTGCTCAAGATGGGGCCTTCATCTGGTCTGGTGATTTTCTTCTTCCTGGGACAGGGTGAGGAGATTGCGAGGCTGGCCCATGAGTTGCTGAGTCAATATAGTGCTGCTGTCCCAAGTTTAGACTTGCACTGACTGCAGGTTTCGCATGACTGACTTGTTTTATGTGTCTGAGCAATGTGGCTCCCCCTCCCCCCCCCCCCCCCCCCCGTGGTTGGTCCACAGAGCAGATATGGGACCTATTACTACTGTTAGCTAAAGGAGATTTTCTATAGGACAAGTGACAGAGCCCTTCACTTTTGTAACCTCCCTGCTTTACTCCACATTCAAATTTTTAACTGTCTGGTGAGGTCACCAAGTCTGAGCAATAACTCTTCCGTCCCTCCATGACCGGGGGATCATCCTTCCCTCCAGTCACTGCAATCCAAGCACTACTTACTTCACCGTGGGTAAGGAACATGCTCTCTTCTCTCTTAACCAGCAGCACTAGCAGGCTAGCATGTGAGATGGGTGGCAGCCAGGCCTGACTAAGGCTCCTTGGTGCTAATACAATAAAGAATAATAATGCTTCTGAGGCATTGAATTGCTTATGCTGCATAAGTAACAGAGCCGTGATGCATCATCTTAGGCTCACAGGCTTTAATTCTTCTGACACTAATGTAAATTGGGTGGTACCCCATGGGAATACACTGGAGTGATATTCCCAGGCCTCACTCTCTTTTTCTATGGTGTTTCTAATGCCCACATCGCCTGGGTAATCTACTCAGCTCTCAAACAGACAAGCGCTACAAACCATTGGGGCGCCCTCTGTACTACAACACTGGTATTACAGCTTTCTCAAGTTCAAAAGCTGGAGGGATGTTTACAGGGAAGCTTTCGTTTTTAACCCAATCCCCATTTCTCTCTCACCCACCCACCATTCTGAAAACTTAACCTTAAGGACTGAAATTTCCAGAGAAGGAATTTTTATTTTCTTGGGCACTCCCTTCAATAGAGTAAAAAGAAAAGGATTTGCATTTCAAGTCACCTTTTGCTCCCTGGTAACACAGCTCGAGTTGCATATTTCGCTTTTATACCTTTTTTTTAAAAAAATGACATTTTAACTAAAATAACCTTCATCACCCACTAACAGAGGCCGTAGCCTCAGCAGTGAACTTCTGTTCAGACTGGCCACTCCTACCTCTCAGTTTTGTTATCCATTCTCTGTAATTTTTACATTCTTCCAGGTGGGGAAATCTGGATCTTTCTGTAAAGCATTAGGCACATCTAAGGCAGCAAGGCTGGTCTTGAAGTTAAGGCTCAAGCTACAGACGAATTCTTTTTGAGCTGCATACAAAGGCTCCTGTGTAGGTGTTTGCAGGGAACCTTATATTGCCTCAGGCAAACCCCCATCTGACATTGGATAGGGAGTGCTTTCAAGAGAGAAAAGATTTGAGACCTCCGCATATATAGATAAAGGGACCCTATCTGAACTGCCCTTCCTTCACCCCTAATCAAAACCCCCTACAAATATAGTATGGAGCAGGCTCGCCAAGTCAATAGCAAAATTCATTATTGACTTAGACAGCAGGGCAGATCCCTGCTGAGAGCAGGTCAATATTCTGCACTTTGACTGGCCATCCACACTCCACAGGCAGAAACAGAGGAGAGGAAGAACAGCAGCCAGTGAAAGTGGAGGAATCTGAAAAGGTTAGTTCAGCACAGTCTCTTCCTGAAAGTCAACAAAAATAAACAGTGGGCAAGCTCCTTTTCATGATCAAGCTGTTAATGTACCAATTCTAACTCCTACCATAATCTCGCTATACCCATGGGTCTATGGACTCCTCAGACGCAGCAGTAGCTGCTATGAGCCCCAGCACGCATTAATGCATAGGGAAATCTTGTATGATTCCCCAAAAGAGCACGTTGTCCATATTATCATTTGCTAAGTGCAGCTTGAAATGTCACTATTTTATTCATGATAAATGTCTTTGTAAATCTATGGACTGTTCTGGGGGAATTACTTGCCCAGAATTTAAAGCTTCCATCTGTAAAAGAGAAAGCAGCACCAAGCAGACAAATGTCAGAAGCGACACTTAGTATAAATGCGGTGGAGGGGGAAGAGAAAAGGTAAAGATTTTACTCTGCCATCATTTTAAAATGTACAGGCTACACTGGTGCGTTTCTAATCTCTGCATAAACAACCCTCAGAAAAGAGAATCAATAGCACATCTCTGCCACTGCAGCTACACTGCAGAATCAATACAAGGTGAATTTCCACTGTATTTAAATATACATTTGAAGCCTGCAGGCCTGGCTGGTTACAGTGTGTATATTATGTGGGAAATGGGTGTGGAAGGAAAGCAAAGTACAGAAACATGATTAAAAATGGGAGAAGCACATGTATTTGGGCAATCTAAAAAAAGCATTTAAAATGGAGGCTTAAGAGATTCTTCTAAAGCTCCAGAGTGGCAGATACATCCATAGCCAATTAAAAGTCCTGAAAACATTCAGTGGCCAGGGCTCTCCTTCCCCATTCCATCCAGCAACAATCCCACCCAGTTATAATAGTTCCCATAATATGGTCCATCAGAGGATCTCAGCGTGCTCTATGGGTATTAATTAAGCCTTACACCACCACTGGAAGGCAGTTGTTGCACTCCATATTGTTTATGGAAATATGCTTATAAATATGATGTAACTGGAAAATGCTTTATGCAAAAGGTCTCTTGTAAGGTGTTATAACCCAATGAATACATTCCTCCTATTTGTACGCATGTATCATTCTTTCTGAAGCTAGAAATATGAAGTATAACTCTGAGGTCCTATTGTAATTATGCAAAGTGTGGCCCATTAATTGTGGTTTAGAATCTTGATGGCTCCCAATGACTAGGACAATTGGTTGTAAATGGTTTATTTACCTGCAAGCTTTCCCCGTGTATGTGTGCACCAACCCAGGAAGAATGGAGATTAGGAGGTTTTATGGTGACATGTGACCATGTCACATACTGGAATCCATCTTAAATCTGGTACTTTTCCATTTAGAAGGAGGGGTGGGGACCCAGAGACATAAAAGATTCCCGCTTTGTGCCAAAGCTATAAAAGGGAGTGAAGCAGGACAAAGGGGCCTGCCAGTCATGAGAAAGCCCCTGCTTACCACTTGAGATGTCTGCTGGAACAAGAACTGTACCAGAGGAAAGGCTCGGGTCCAGACTAGGAAGGAGTCTCTCATCTCCGAGGCTGAGATATTACCTGTAATCAGTTTCTTAATGCATTAGGCTTAGATTTCCATGTTTTTTTTTATTTTGCTTTGTGACTGACTTTGTTCTTTCTGATATTACTTAAAGCCACTTAAATCCTACTTTTTATACTTAATAAAATCACTTTTGTTTATTAATAAACCCAGAGTAAGTGATTAATACCTGGGGGAGCGTACAGTTGTGCATATTTCTCTATCAGTGTTTTAAAGGACAGAAAATTCATGAGTTTACCCTGTATAAGATTTATAAAGAGTAAAACATATTTAATTGGGGTTTGGATCCCATTGGGACCTGGGTGTCTGGGTGCTAGAGATAGGTCATCTGCTGCACTCTTTTCAGTTAAGTCAGCAGCTTTGGGGGCATGGCCCAAACCCTGGATCTGTGTTGCAGCAGTCTAGCTTGTCTGGCTCAACGAGGCAGAGTTCCGGAAGTCCTGAGCTGGCAGGGAAAATGGGCTCAGAGGGAATTTCAGCACATCAGGTGACAGTCCCAAAGGGGGTCTCTGTAACCGAACCCATCACATTACTTTTTATAAATGGGGAAACTCAATAAGGGGGGGGGGGTGCATCTTCCCTAGATTACAGGAGTCACTGACAGAGTCAGGAACAGAACAAAGACCTCCCATTTCGTAAGTCCTCTGTTTAACCAACCATGCTTTAAATATTGGGATAGGTCTTTAACCCCTTTAACATTGACATAACAGTTAACACTGGTGTCCATGAAACTCTATTGCCACTAAGTCTTATTAGACATGCAGGAGAGTTTTATTTGTTTGGCTTCTATGTCTGTACAATGAACATGAAATACAATCAAGAAAGAGAATTAGGGCCAGGACTGTTATATGAACAAACAAAAATATCGTGCCGGAGCTTGTTCTTTCAGAAGATTAATGTGCAACTGTAAGGACAAATATGAGGCTCGGTAAACCTCCCTTGAGTCTCCCAATGCATTATAGGTATAGAGCTAGTTTAAGCCAGTGTTCCTACTTGACTCATGATCATTCCAGCTTTTGTTAGGAGAGACACTTAATGAATCAAATTAAAGGCTCTGAGTTGAACATCAGTTGTGGATCCATAGAACAGAAATAATTATTGCTATCAATCAGCTACGCCATTAAAAAAAAAAAACAGGAACCAAAACAGAAGCTATTTCAAATTGTCAAGATCACAGCTTTGAATAGGGCAGCTTAGTTGGGTTGAAATTGCCACATACAATCCAACAAAATAAAGGAAACTGTTTACTACCAGGTTCAGGGCTAAGTAAGGCTAATTGCTCCTGGTTCCACTCTGAGTAGCCCTCTGTCAAGATGCAGCTTTGATCCCCCTGGCTCAGTGAGTATAAACAGCCACTGTCAGCAAGACTACTAGCCTGCTTTCTCCCCCGCACTCCCACCCTGCCAGAGATCCGGTGACACTGCCATGTTTGTAGGATGGGGATGGATCCCACTTTGAATTGTCCTGCAATCTCCTGGATAGGGATGCAGAGCCCAGTGGGAAGAGGAGTCATGCTCAGAATGAAGATGGGTGGGTTGATGTGCACTGCAAATCGAACCTCACATGATAATTTCACAGACTGTCCCCCAAAACCCAGGGCCAGCCCTGTTTATTATAGACCCCATGACACCTAAGGAGCCTATTGGCTCATTTCAAGCCACTCTCACACATTAACAGGATTCGAAAGAAAAAAGCCCTCTTCCCTTTCACATCTTCTTCATCTTCTTCTTGCAGCGTTGGTTGAAGACGGGCGAGGATCCCATCAGGCTGTCAGGGGAATGAGAAGCATAACTGCTCTCAGAGCCATTGGGGCTCTGCGGCATCCCAGCTTCGCTCATGCCTGACATGGGCTCCTCAAAGACATCGCTGTCCAGGACCCCGTGCCCATGAACATTGCCCTCCTCACTTTCCTGAGGCTCCATTTTCACCTGAGCCAAGTTCCAGAGAGGGGAAGCATTGACCTCGGCACCTGGCGAGAGAGAGTACTCATTAGTCACCAAGTAAAGAGTGCGTGGGAACAGATGTACAGGGCAAAGGACGGCAGGATCAGTGAAGGAAGAGCAAGAGCTCCTAAAGCGGGGCTCGCAAGGTTGGAGATAGAATAGCTGTGAAACAAAAAGTCAAAGCATGTAAAAGCTGTATTTACTTTGATCACCTCCCTCTTAGAGCAGGGGCTGACTAAGCCCCCACTGCCCCTCGCCTCTTTTTCTCTGCAGCCCTCCGTGGAATTTCCCAAGAGAATGAGTCAGTTTTAGAAGGGTCAGGCATCCTCCAAGAATTCAGCAGCATCACCTGGTGCCAAGAGCACAAGGGTCTATCTAGGCAAGATGCCCAGGCCCTGCATGGAGTCAGGACTTGGAGGACACAGCAGTCTCACCATGGGGTAATGCCTTTATGGCTTCATCAGACCTTATAGTGCAAGAAGTGCCAGACTCCAAGCTGTTCTTTGAAGAGACAAGAAATGGGGGAATTCTCTCTTCAGTGATTCCCTGGAGCCTGCAGAGGCCAAAAGGAAACACCCCATGGAGATACTGCTGGGGCCCCCCAAGTCCTAGCTCCATGCAGGACCAGGGCATCTTGGCTAGACCCCTAATGCTCTTGGCACTAATTGATGCTGCTAAGTTCTTCCTTACCAGTGAAGATGCTTTTTTCCCAGATAGTATCTTCATAGTCTCAGTATGCAGGGACATCAGGGTTCCACAAGTGATCAATGGACTTCCCGCCCTCCACCACTTGACTCCTGCAGGGACCCATCCCTTCCCTCCACACGGCCCAGAGAAATCCTCATGACCCCAGTGGCTTCCCAGCAGATGCTCCATGGCGGGGGGACACTGTTTGAGAGAGCTGTGGGGATAGTTTGTATTTATTTTAAAGGAACTAATTATTCTCCATAGGTACCAGCTGGGGATAGTCTGTATGGAAAGAAAAACCCTAGGTAGTGAGCCTTAGGTCATGTTTTCAGGGAGGAGGAAGGGCAGTTATTAAGGAGCCCAGAAGTTCATAGGAAATTTTAAAAGTGGTTAAAAAATATTATAAACATTCATTATTATTGGTCATCCACGTTGTTCACCCTTGCACTGTGTGATCTTCTTAAAGTCACCTTCATTTTCTCTCCTGCCCTTCCCTCCTATTATTTGTTACACTCATTTCTTGCATCTTCTCTTCAGTTACACTGTGTGCTTCAGGTTAGGGACTGTGACATCCTAGGTGTTTGTATAGCACCTAGACAATGAGATCCAGAGTCTATTTGTGACACTTGGGTGTTACCACAATGCAAAAAAAAAAGGGGGGGGGGTGATAATTTCTTCCCAAAACTTCAATCAAGAAGTCCTTTAGGAGGTCAGTGAAGGCTGAGTTAATGGCCCACTTTTCATTTTTATGCCAGCTCTTCTACTTGATTCCAGACAGGACCAGAAGAGGACCATTCACACCACATGCCTGGCTTGACCAGAAGCAAAAAAGCATCAGTTTACAAGCAAGTCTCTTCTCAAAGGCTCAGAAGATTGGTCATGACATATGGAACCTTTCACTTCTTGGACACTTGGTTCAAACCCTATTCAGGTAAATAGCGATTGATGACAATCATCTGATATCTCTTCAGTGGCCCATATGAAAGGAACTGGGTGGTTCTTAGTTCAGGTCATAGTGGCTAAATGTCCAGATCACAAAGCGCAACACTATTAAGAAGTTAGTTATTTTATTTCTGTCCTAAGATTGATGTGCATCTTGATGGCCTTTTGTGTAAGATTATATCCAAGTTGTTGGTTTTTTCCCAACACAGTGATGGGTGGATTTTGTTTTCTTTTAATTTTGTCCTTAAGAGGGATATAGATTTTGTTATTTCTGCTCATTTATTTTGCAAGAAAAAAAGACAAAAAAGCATTACCGCAGCTGATACTAATTGGGCCCCTTGTTGAGAGTCTTAGCATAACAGCCAAGAACTGAAGGGAGATTGAAATCTTCTCTCGCTCCTCAAATTTGATCCCTGGAGGTCAGGGTTAAATTCACATGAAAAATAAAACTAAGAAGCCAGCTTGGGAGATTTCCAAACCTAGTTTTCGGACTCAAGAGGCTTCTCTCAAGTTTGAAAAAGCATCTAAACTTCTGGGTGCAAGCCAAACATTTTGAACTTCCCTAGCTACTAGAGTTATACAAAGAGAATCCTTCCATAAACATCACAATGGTGTTTGCATTGTAAAACTTCCACAACAACTGCTTAGCCCTAACCAGGGCTTAGGGAGATCCTATGTGGTAGTCACCAGGCAGCACAGGCTGTGTTGGTCTAGGAGCTAAACAGCCAGGAAGAATTACAGGGTCTATTGGTGTCCAGAAGCCTCACTAAAAATCCCTCTTCTCAACCATGAGGATGCATCATCAACATGCTATCAGGTTTAAGGCTACAGCCCCAGTCTAAGCAATAATCAGAAGATTTCCTTCTTTCACCAATTTCTCTTCACTATTCCCTTTAGCTCCCTTTGTCACTGAGTGTTCTCACCACTGAGTACAACTACTTAACATTTACACAGGACATTCAATCTTCACAGCACTCTAATATCAAAGTACAATAACAAATTAATCCTCACGACATGACAAGGAATTGGTATCCCAGTGTGTGTCTCTGCTCCCCCATCTGCAAAGAGATGAAGTGATTTCCCCATGACTACAACAAAGGGCATACTCAGAGGCAGGATTAGAACTCAGGAGCTCCCGGCCCCTAGTGTTGTGATCAATCACTGGACAGTTCCCATTTTGAAGATGCCCATATCCTAATTCCAGTGGTTTCCTCTCCTGTCATCTGATGTTATGCCCTCAACATTACTCTAAAGGAGTCCCATTGTGGAGCTGGGTAATGTAGTTTCCAGCACGCAGAGGCTCTTGTTCAGTGAACAGGGATTTTCCAAGAGGAACAGAACACTTATATTCTTAATTAGAAAACATCAATCTGATATCAGAGGAGCATGGGGCATTTAATATACAGCTAGTATGTTATCCTCTGGGTCTCAAGTGGTAGATGCTAATACCGAGCTTTTCAGATGAATCGGTCATAATCCCTTATGGCCCAGGAGTAGGTCACCATTCCCTCCCACACAGAATAAGAGCACTTTGCATTTCAGAAGCACTGCAGAAAACAATACAAGTTCCCAGCAAAACATCTGAGGGATTTGTGGTTTTTAAAACCCAACAGTGCGTTACTCTTTAAACAACTAGTAGACTCTGATGTCTAGTCTCCCCTCAGTGTACACGTAATTTGGATTAAGATTAATAGAAGAGACCTCACCACTTTTAATGGAGTTTCTGAGTGAAACACTTATTTCTGCGGGGAATGGCTGAGTTGAGGTGGTTGTATAGACAAATCAAAACACACATTCTTTGAATGTGGGAGTTCTTCATAATTTTCCAGAGAACGCAGAGTCGTTTCATGGTTCTGGATTGATAGCCACAGAGACTGAAACTTGTATGTAAATACAGAACAGGTACAAACACAGGCGGTAGTGTACAAGATTCTTCCTCACCCTCAGTCAACGTGCCTCAATTCTGACCTGGAGCAATGACTTCTAAGAGCAAGAGGGGAGTTCAGTCTCCATGGCCCAATCAGTCCTCACTGTCATTGCTGAAGCTGCTAATTGTAGTGGTGATTTTGTGATGTGAACACTCATCTACTAGCATGGGACAGAGAGCTGCCAGCCCATTTCACATAAATTATCAGATAGCAGTCAGAAGGTGATGACGATCAATCACTACCAACGTAGAGCTCACTTCCCGGATTAAATTTGACCTAAGTCCCGTTAACAATTATTGATTCAGCCAGTTCCCCCTTTCCTCATTATTTGGTTCTTGCTCTTATACCCAGGTCAAAGAACGCGGACCACAATTTTTCGATAACATGAAGTTCTGGCCTTGAGTCATGGGCTACCCAGCAAGTTAGATTAGTGTGTTCAGCACTGTAAAACTTCACAGCAAACTAACCAACTAGCAGCTCCCCCCACAGCCAGCTGGCAGAACTAAACAAGCCCAAACTAATCGAGCAAGAGGAATCCTCAGACGAGCTCTCATTGCACGTGAAACTATTTCTGGGCTGATCGTTTCAGAAAGTGGTAAACTCCTGGCACCAACTCAAAAAAGGGAAAAGCAACTGCATTCCTTTTGTAACTGTTTATTCATTAGGAATCAGATTAAGGAGCAGCTTTATTTTTGTGTTGCTTCATATGCAAAAGGAAAGTGTGTTGGTCCCCCTCTTACACACATTTTACAAGTGTTCAAAAGTATTTTCCCTTTGCTATGCTGGATTGGCAGAAGATTATCTTTATTCAAACATATACTACCATCATTCTATGCTAGTAGCAGCAACCACTTGAGTAGTATTATTGCAAGTTGCAGTGCTTGAACCACTGCTGTAGAACAGATCATCATAAGGACTTACGTGCTTCCAGTGACTGCAGCCATTGCTGTAGAATATTTTGTACTGTATATTTTTTATGCTAGCAGAATAGCTGCTATCATTAGAGTAACATCAGTGCAAACTCTGCGTCTTGCAGTAATACGGTGAGATTACTCCTGTCTATTTGTAGGGGGTAAATCTCTAGCACGTCATTAACTACACTACATTTTGCTCCCCGTTTTGTATCTTGTATTTGTGCAAGGTTTTAAATAAACCTCACTGCTGATTTTAAAGACCACTTGGAAAAGCTGAGGGAGTGTTTACAATAGAAGGCTGCTCCTTACCTGTAGCCTGCGGGGATGCCTCTACTTCCAGATTGGCAGAAAAACGCTCACTCTGAGCCCCAAGGACTCCCACAGGTAAAGACTGGTCACCAGATGCCAGATCTCCCTCCAGCTCCTCACTTATGGGAAAGGTGATATCACTGACTGGCTCCTCCTTAATCTTCACAGGTTTTGCATCTTCTGCTGCCTTTTCAGGGTTAACAATCTTCTCGTACTCTTCGGAGAGCTGCTTGCTAACCTACCAGTGATCATTGGAGACAAAAAGGCTGGAGTTTTCAGACAAAGCAGTGAAAGCAACTGTATTGTAGTGTTCCCTCTACCCAACAGATCACTGGTTTCTAATCAAAGGAAACAGATACTTGAACAGATATAAATTACACATAATAATAATTATGATGGTTTGTCCTTTCAGAACTTCTTCTATCTGATGATTTCAAAGGACTTCAACAGAATTAATTCATTATGGTTTCAATAAGGTTAACACACCCCTGCCTGGTGAATAAGTATCAGCATCCCTATTTTATAGATGGGGGAAACAGTGGCCCTTAAATTAACAAACTCACCAACCCAGATCACATAGCAAGTCTGAGGCATAACAAGAAATAGAACCCATGTGTGTCCTGAGTCCCACTCTTAAACTTTAACTACTTAACTTCGGAGCTGTCTGTCACCATTTTTAATCACAACCTACAGAACCTGGCTGTCTTCTGTTCAATCAACAACAGAAATGCAGTGAACATTTTCTCCAGCCATTTGAGTGAAATGTATATAGGGATAGCAAACCTTCACCTCTAGAAACTTAGTTTCTTATCAACCATACATCACCAATTAAATAAATTTTGCAGTCTAAGTCAAGCCACTACAAGTGTGTGTCTGTATCGCACATTTCTGTAATGTTCAGTAGCCTTTTGCTCTGAATAGGCCCAGGTTGGAATTACAGTGACTGTTACAGGTCAAGACTGGGGTGCAGTGGCACAGCTGTTTTAAAACAAAACCTATTTTCTCGTCCAGACACACCCCAAAATAGCAGAGGTTACTGCAAGTCAAGAGTGAGGTGTGGTGGTACAGCTATGCTGGAAACCCAGACCTCGAAACAGCAGGAAGTGCTGTAGGTGGGGCCTGAAATTACTAGCTAAAGTCCATCCACTTTATGAACATTTAAATTGAGCAAAAAGGTATTCAAAATACAAGAGAGTCTATTTTAACTAATACAATCTGCATTTTTGAACCAAAAAATCTTTTAGTGAAGAGGAATCCAGACAATGTCACTTTTTTGATAAACATCAGAACCACTCACAATTTATATGCCACTGACATTTACATTTACAGGTTTACGCAAATTCTATGCAAGTCACAGGGTGCCAGTCAGGAAGAGCGTGGAATGCAACTGAGCTGCTCCAAAAGTCTCTCAAATACCAAGGTAGGGAGCACAGAATAAATCCCTAGGAAGATCAGATGAGGCAGATTTTGCCTCAGGTCCTGCACTCTACAATTCTCTTCTCAATGAGAATCAATATTATTCTCCTTCACATTCATAGTATGTACATTAATTCCATGAAGGGGAGAATATCTTTATGTCCATATCACTAAAACAATATGCCAGCGTTTAACTCTGTGGAAAAACTAGTTCAAAAGAAACCAGTTCCCTGCAGTGGTAACAGAAATTTATATTGCATTTTACACTCCAAAGAGCTTTATCAAATGCGGAGTTGTTTCAACATTCACTGAAAAATGCAGCCACTTCTGGGACTAGGAGGCAGCAGCTGTTTAACAGCTCACAGAAAACTACAAGCCAGCATATTCTCAGACTGAACTTTCTGTATAGTTTCAACAAACCATCTCATTTCACAAGCTAGATATTAAAATTAGGTTGGTTTGTGTGCTCACTGCTTTACATTACTAAAATACAGCTAAACATCCCAATGACCCACAGAAATATAAATCAAGTTGATAAATCAGTATTGACTTTTTCCCTTCTTCTGAATTTTATTTTCCTTACAGGGAAACGGTTTCACTTTTTATGTCAAGCTGAACACTGTTTAATTCACTCCATCAGTCTGATAAATACCAGGGGCTTTCTAGTACTCTGCATATCTTCTCACTCACTGCATGATTACCATTCTAGTCAACTAGACTCTAGAGAACCAAACAGGAAATCAAAGTATCCTGTTTCTGTTGTTGGGGTGGTTTACACAAATCCATGGAAGATCAAATAAATTATGGATCCAGTATTTGATGTAATTTAATCACAAATTCTCTGGTTGAATAGGCTCTCTCTGTAGAAGAATTTACTGGTTTGATCATCTATTTTCAAACAATATACCTCTTCAATATTAAACAAGTTGTGGGAGCTTCTGGTGGAGAAAAGAAAATGGGGAAGAGCCCCAAAACTGTCCTTCCTTATCTCCTTTATTGGGCTGACCCACTTTTCTGGACAGAAAAATAGCTTCCTCCTGGCCAACCACCCACATACATAGATCAGCAAAAGGGCAGACAGCTAAAGGGCTTCCTCCCTTAGAGGGCGGGCATGCTACTACCACAACACTCCTAGCCCCTTAGCAGCCCACATGGGGAGGTTATTGCCTTCTGGCTGTTTATTAAAGCCCTCCCTGATCTCTCAAAATAAGAGATCTAGTTGGACGTTAACTCACTGATCCAGACAGGTCTCTATATAGCAACAAGAGATTGCACTGAGAGTGTCTTCCATTAAGCAGCATTTTTTTACCTCTCTCTCCTCACCTGCAGCATGTAGCTGTGATAATCCTTAATGCGGTGCTGCCAGAACTTCTGCAGAGATAGCACGCTGCCAATGCCCACTTCGTGGAACACCTGTTCCATGACATCCGGGAAAGGCGTCTGCCCTAGCCGGGCTTCTCGGTCCACGGTGAAGCGCAGCAGCTTGGTGAACTTCAAGCAGTACTCGTGAGCAATGTCTGTCAGGGTCTCCAAGACGCTCTCATTGGCACACTCGAACCCCGCATGGGCCAGTATGGTGGCCATGGACTGGTAGAGAAGCTGTCGGCAGGAGGTCCAACTCAGCTCAGTTACTGGTTCCCCTTTCCCTCTGAAAGCAGAGAGTACAACATGAGCAGGCCTTTACCCACCTCAGGAAAATGGAGAAGAGGAAAAAACGGCTGCCCATTAAATGGTTTGTGCCATTAATTTAGCAGAGGTGACCTGCAAAGGAAAAGCAGTTGGGCTTGGGTTCTATCTGGCATCTCTGTTATGTATGGAGGAGGCCTGGAAGGTTTATGGCTACTTATTTTTTTCCCCTTCAAATATCAGACATGTCAAGTCTCAACTTTCTTTTTTATGTGAGAAAACTCCTTGGGTGACTCAAATGCAGACTGAGCAGTCTCAGCCCTTAATTAAACCAAGAGCTTTTCTTCCAGAGGTCTGAATTAAACAGGCACTAAACACACAAAAAAGGAGTTTTAACAACCTGAATGCAAATCTCTTCCCCTTTCAGTTAATCAGATTTCAGTTCCTTGTTATCTCTAATGTCACAGGCCTGTTAGCTCTCCAGTCATCCACAGAGGCTTCCAAGACAGACAAGATGTAAATCTGTAATGTAAAAAAACCAAGCAGAGCACACACACTTTGTTAAATCAAAGTATACACAAAAAGGTACATGCCAATTTTTTCCAGGTCACCTCTAAGCAATGCACTCGGTGGTATAGAAGAAGCAGGAAAAGAGAGACAATACAATTTGCAATGTAACACAAAGCATGCTGGGAGATCCAGAGGAAAGCATTGTCTTAGACCAAGGGTTCACAGCTTAGGGGTTGTAACCACACTGCCCTTCCTCATATTGCTAAATGGGAGAGGGGGTCTTGGCTACATCTCGGCTGGATGGGAAGCAGAGGATAGGAGAGGTCCCAGTATGGGAGAAGTTGACAACTACTGGCTCACAACATTTATAATATTCTCGTAATGAGTGGGTGAGAATTTTGTACTGAGGTTGGTTAGTATTTGAAAGTTTCACAAGGGAAAGAAAAGCTTTGAGGAATTTGAAAGACAAAAGAGCATGCGCCTGGACCAAAAGACTAAAATTCATAGTTTCTGTTCACTTGGTATGGTTTTTTTGTTTGCTTTCTAATACTTCACTCAGGTCCAATGGTTAAACTAAACCAGGCAATTTCACCTTTAGTTTCTGATCAGTTTCCTTTTCTGACCGCCGTACAAACCAAACTTCCTAATTCTTCACCTCCTTCACAAAGACTCGCCCCACCCAGTTTTTCCAATAACTTGCCACCAGTTGATACTTTACAGATATCTAACTGCTTTGTGGCTTACTTAAGATGAGAGATTGGTCTCACTACAGAACCTAGCACGCAGGTGTCTATACCATAGAACATACCATCACAACTGGCACCTTTCAGTCTCAGAAAAAATGCATGGACCTCACTTCCCTCTGATCCTTAAAGGGCCCATGCAAAACAGAGCTGAGCCATGGTATGTGTGTGTCGGGTAGCGAGAGGGAAGCTTGCACTATTGCTATCAGTACCACAACCCTTCTGTGGATAACTAGAGGGCTTCAATTGCCAGGCTGACAACTCCACATTTTTCACTAGAATTAAAATTCTTTTAAATAATAAAGTTAAAGAAAATAATTAATAGTACAGGGAATTACCTGGGGGAATAAGAATAGCTGTGTGGACCTCAGGTCATTAGCTCCTCCTAGTTATTAATCTCTATGAAGTGACTCACTTGGATTTTTATTTAATGATGTCATCTGCCTTAGAATGGAGAAAGCAGGAGCTCTGATACACCCCAAATGAAGATCATCTAAGTTTCTCTGTAGCCCAAGCATCATCCATGCTGCTTTATACCCTTCTTGTATTGCTATACTCTTCAGTGGCTCACGGAAAGCCCTATGCCTCTTACAACATCAGCACAGGGGGACTAGTTCTCCACTTTCTTCCACAGCGGAAGAGAACCACTGTCAAAGCCAGGGGCTGGTCCTTTCTTTTTAGGTGGGTAGAGGGGCATGGTTAAATATAGTCCCTAGCTGTCAATTGAGGCACTTTGCAAGCTTAAACTAATACACTAGAGACATAGCCCATTTGGGTTACACCACCACCTCCAGCTACTGTTTAACAATACCCAGCAATATTTGGCAGCAAAGAGGAATGCTGGAAAAGAACCTAATTACCCAATTAGTATGTGGCCAGGACATGAGGGCAAAGGAATATAGTCAATTTAAAATCTAATCCATTCAGACACAGAAAAAGAGACAGAAACAGACAGTTTCCAGGTACTGTGCCTCTTTCTGTGTCTCCATCCCAATTCTTGTAGTTTTATGAACACAGTTTCTTGGTTGGGTTTTTTGTTTGTTTTGGTGTTTTTTTTCACACAGGAACAGCAGAAGATGATGATTAATGAACTAGTATATACAGGGGAAACAGTGAAACTTCCCATACACAAAGTGCTGTCAAACACCCACTGTAAACACACTGAGGATGTGGGGGGAAGAAGGGAGGGGGGGGGGAGAGAGAGAGAAAATTCCCCCACTCGACTCCTTTGAGTTATACTCCTATTTGCCAGTGCTTGTATCAACAGGAAAACATTTTCAGACAGAAGAGTGAATTTTAAGTTGAACGTGTCCCTGTAGCAACAAATCTTTGCAAAAAAGGCCATAAGATTATTTTTTTTAAATCACCATAACTAGTAAGAACCTTGGCTTTATACCTCATTCAAAGTTTGGCATCTCCAGAAACACAACATTCCTAAACACTTATCCTTACTAACTCTGACAG
The DNA here is from genome assembly GCA_032164245.1 of Sternotherus odoratus. Lineage (NCBI taxonomy): Eukaryota > Metazoa > Chordata > Testudines > Kinosternidae > Sternotherus > Sternotherus odoratus. The sequence continues at coordinate 124,294,848 of JAVMKO010000003.1, forward strand.
CAGAATGCCACTTCCTACAGCTTCTAATGCTTTCCAAGAAGTCTCCCATCCAGCTACCAACCAAACCTGAGCCTGTTTAACACTCAATCAGTGTCACAAAACTAAAAAAACAGAGGAATCTTTACCCCTAAAATTTAGTCACCGTGGGTTGGAAAGTCTCAGATTTGCAAGTGTGTAATTTGGAGGCTTAGAATGTGATCATCTCTGCAGAAGAGGATATAGGCTATTTTCAGTTACCATAAATACTATGTGATACCGGCCCATTTGACAATAATAGCATCTCACTTACATAAGAGAGCTACCTAAAGCTCTAGGAACACCTCTATGTTTTTATGGGCCACCACTGCGAGAGACAATATGGAGGAAAAACCATCTACCCAACCCAAGAATATATAAACAGAAATGCTGTTTTTCCCCATCCCTGTCAATGGGTCCGTAATGTACAGAATATCGCTTTAGACCAGATTGACAAAACTGCCAGCTCAGATCAATCAAACTTAACCTTCAGAGTAAATGAGGTTGTCAGCCTCATAAAATAGCACATATTCTGTGGCAATCTCTTAACATGACAGCATGCCATCTATCTACTGCCATCTATCCCATATGAAGCAATCAGAAGCATTCTTGTGTCCAAGCCGCTCTCTAGCAAGGCTATTTCCTTTGAAGGAAGGAAAATCTGGTGGGCCATTTCCTGTTTAACTAGCATGTTAAAGTGAAGGTAATTGGGCCAATTCAGTGTGTGGAGCAACAACTGAGGTTCGCTATCATGAAATAATGGAAGGAAGTAATAGGCTGTCAAAGGTGAGCACTGAGCTAGCAGCAGGTCTAGGGAAAGAAAAGATTGCTTTCTCATGAGGCACTTCAATTTTATGAAACATTACACTGCTGAGCTGATTTCTACCAAATGAGGTGCAAAAATTCCCATCACTTGAGAACTATTTTCCACCCCACGCAAAAGATGATGCTGGAAAAACAAGATTAAATTAGTTACAACGTGTGCTGGAGCAGTGGTTCACAATCAGGGGTACATGTATCCTTGGGGGTACAAAGAGGTTTTCCAGGGGGGGTACATCGAGACATTTGCCTAATTTTACAACAGGCTACATTAAAAGCACAGTGAAACCTCGATTTAACGGACTAATTCGGGCGAGGGGGTGTCCGTTAAAGCCGAAAGTCCGTTATTTAATAATTTTTTTAAATTATTAAATAACAGGACTTTTGGATTTAACGGACACCCCCTCGCCCGAATTAGTCCGTTATATCAAGGTTTTACCATCAACCCACCCACCCGGGTCCCGGCTGCTGGGACCTGGCGGCAGTTAGCAGCCCACCCGCCGGGGTCCCCGGCTGCTGGGACCCGGGCGGGAGCTGTCAGCCCGCCCGCCCCCAGCTCAAACCGCGGCGGCCGCTGCGAGCGGGCAGAGAGCCCACAGGGTCCCGGCTCCCGGGACCCTCCAAGGAGCCTGCATGGTGCTGGGGGCCGGGCGGCAGCCCGCCCCCGGCTCAAAAGCGCGGCGGCTGCCGCGCGCGGGCTGAGAGCCCCGCAGGGTCCCGGCTCCCGGGACCCTGCAAGGAGGGTGAGTGCTGCCGGGGGCCAGGCGGCAGCCCGCCCCCGGCTCAATCCGCGGCGGCTGCCGCGCGCGGGCTGAGAGCCCGCAGGGTCCTGGCTCCCGGGACCCTGCAAGGAGGGTGAGTGCTTTCACCTCCGGCGGCAGCACAGAGCGGACATTCTGTCTGCACGGGTCCCGGCTCCCAGGACCCGCCAGCAAGCCTAGCTGCTGTGGGGAGCCGGGCGGCAAGCCCCCCCCCCCCCTGCTTCAGCCTCGGGCAGCAGCAGGGAGCCCACAGCCAGCCCTCCAGAAACGGACTTCGGATGCATCAGACTCTGAAAAATTTTGTCCGTTGCATCCGAAGTCCGTTAAATGGAGGTCCGTTAAATCGAGGTTTCACTGCACTAGCAAAGTCAGTACAAACTAAAATTTCACATGACTTGTTTATACTGCTCTATACACTATATGCTGAAATGGGAGTAAAATCTTTATATTCCAATTAATTAATTTTATAATTTTATGGTAAAAATGAAAAAATAAGCAATTTTCAGTCATACCGTGCTGTGACACTTATGTATTTTTAATGTCTGATTCTGTAAGTAGTTTTCAAATGAGGTGGTATTTGGGGGTACACAAAACAAATCAGACATCTGAAAAACCTACAGTAATCTGGAAAGGTTGAGAGCCAGTGGGCTGGAGAACAGTGATCACAATAAAGAGAGCTTTGCTGGGGTGGGGACTCTTTTCCCTTTCTGAATACATCTCTTTTTAATTGTCTCCATTGTCTTTCATTTGCCTGTGCCCAGTTGTCTAGAGATAGCCAGCAACTGGTATAATTAGTGCCGATTCCCTTGGAAAACTAACTAGTTCCCAGGTGGGTTACATATCTAAACTGGCTGGGATTTGGGGATCAGCTGTAGTACTAGTCCAGAGAAAGAGGGCTGATCTGCTCTGCATCCCCAAGTCTCTACTATCAGAAATCCTGATCCTCAGCACATTCTCCCCATGCAAGTTGCCGCCCCATTAGAAAAAAATCAATTCCTAACCATTAGTGGGCACTTCCTGCCTGATGCCACTCCCCAACCCATGAGGGGTGTGGAGCCCACATCTGAACCGGAAGGTCCGGGAGGCATCTAACAGAGTCAGAGAGAGCAACAACAGAGTCTAGCTAAGAAACCATCTACTGACAAATGAGAAAAAGCATTTGAGATGCTTTCAGGGGAGAGGGTGAAGGATTAGGTTGTCTCTCTTTTGAAGATGGTTCCACGGCAGTTGGAGGCAGAGAGAAAATTAGCAGTCATGTTATGGTAGAAGTCTCCAGCTGAGACAGTAATTATAAGTCTGCTGTATATTAAACTTTCCATGCTGAGAATTTAACCCTCTTTTTTCAGTTCCTACACCAATGAAAACCTGCTAGTCTTTCTTTTTGTAAGTATATACAGACTCCGTTTCCTCTAGAACGAAAGTTATTATAGTAGACAAAGGAACTGGAATAGTTCAGTCATCCAATTAGTCTGACATTACATCTCTGGCAGTGGAACACAATGGATGCTTCAGAGGAAAACACAAGCCAACTGTATCATAAGGAGAAAATGTCTTCCCTGTCTCTGTTTATGATCTTACACACTGAAGAAGAATGAGAGCTGAGAACCTTTGTACTTTTATTCTAGCTAGTGTAACTGCAGCTGTTATATTTATTCACATAAAGTGTCTATACAAGAGAGATTTTCTCTGTTCTCTCCTAGAACAAAATAAAAGCATACACTACATGGGCCTTCAAGTTCCTGTCCTGGAAGAGTTTAAAACAGTTTAATCTGTGAGGCAAATTAAACCTTGTTTTGCATTAAACTCCAACTTCATCACAGCCAATTAAAAACTCCCTCTTTGTAATCCACAAAACACGTCACTCCCAAGTTGCACTGCACCAATTTTTCACAATTCTGTCCTTAAGCTTTCCCAAGTGGCTAACTGCTATCAATATTGTTTCCCTAGACCATCTGCAATGACTGCGGTAGACAAGGAAGGGTTGGGGTTCTGTTTGTACCAATAACTATCTTAATTACACATTCCCTTTAAACATGAAAGGGATTTACATTTGTCTAAACCAAAATGAAATCTGATCCAAAACATTTTGAACCTTTACAATGAAAGTTCGACTAAAAACAAAAGCTTAACTCATCTGTGAAATGAAACAAGGTAGAATGAGTTAGCTATGCAAACTGCACGCAAAGTCAAACAAGATCCAAGTAAGCCTCACTTCTCATCTTAGGTACCTGAGGCGCTCTGAAAAAGGAAGTCAATAGGGCAAATGCATTAATTGCATCTAATGGATAAACTACATGATTACGAGTCATGATCTAGCTGGGAACATGAGTTTTTGAGTGACCTTGGACAAGCTACTTCACCCATCCGCCTCTGTTCCCCATTTGTAAAATAGGGATCATGCCCATTTTTGCAAGAGTACTGCAAGACTTGATTCGCTGATCATTATAAACCACTATGTCCTAAGGCATGAGGCAGCATAATGAAGTATACATTACTATTACTATTGTAACTTGGAGATATAAACAACTACACTATTTTCTGAGGTAGGTGGCTTATCTTTATCCAGCTGACCTTGTCTTCTTTACAAGATGATTAATAAATAAATAAATAAATAAATGGAGATATACCAATCTCCTAGAACTGGAAAGACCTTGAAGGTCATCGAGTCCAGTCCCCTGCCTACACTAGCAGGATCCGCCTGCCTACACTAGCAGGATTGAGTACTGTCCCCTGACAGATTTTTTGCCCCAGATCCCTAAATGGCCCCCTCAAGGATTGAACTCACAACCCTGGGTTTAGCAGGCCAATGCTCAAACCACTGAGCTATCCCCCCACCCCCATGATGTTGTTCTTTCAAAGTGATTATTGAAACAGTGCCCCAACATAGTGTATGGGCGGCACTGCATTACTACCACTAGACTTTCCAGTTCACTGGGAATTTTAAAAAATTGTTTTGGGTTGAACCAAAAATGTTTGTTTGTTTTTTAAATTTTCAGCAAATCCACTGCCAAACAAAATTTCAGTTAGGGGCCAAACAAACTATTTGGTTTCAACAAAATCAAAATATTTTGATTTAGACCATTTTAAACATTAGAGTTAGTTTTAATCGTTTCTAATAAAAAAAACCCACAATATTGTTCTGAAGATGTCAAAACATCTTGATTTCTTCTCATTTGTGTGTGTTTTGTTTATTTTTTTAAACCAAACAATTTGGCAAAATTGACACAAATTGCTCGGGCGTGATCACCCTCGAACTTCAAAGTGCTGCCGCAGGAGCGTTCCCGTGGCAGCGCTTTGAAATTTCAAGTGTAGCCAAGCCCTCAGTAATGGTTGCTTTGTCCCAGAGCAGACAAGCATGCCGGATGTCAGAAACGGAGCTTTGAAAGGGCATATCCGCATTCCTACAGCCGATTCCAAAACAATGACAAGAGTGGCCACTTGACTTAAGGGGATTATGGGACATTTCCGGAGGTCAATCAAAGCACAGTACTGCAACACCTCATTCACACTGATACTGGGGCTTCTCAGCTGAGACACAAGCGTTATGCTTCTCGTGGAGGTGGATTACCAGGGGCACTGCAGCTGCAGAGTCCAGGCGCTCTAAATGCCTTGCCAGTGTGGACAGGGTGTGAGTTAGTGTGCACAGGGCTGCTTTAATGCACTCTAACTCACAAGTGTAGCCAAACCACTAGGGTCCTGTCCAAACTCAATTGGTTAATCACCTTCTGTTGACCTAAATTCCCCCTATTTCCATACAAGTTATTCTTCTCTCCTACAACATGTTTGGAGTGGCTACCCTATTCCACCTATGAGCATACTGTATTATAATAGTGAGATAGTGGTATCTGTAAATAAAACTATATAGTCTGTAAAGCACTCTCTCTTGTTAATGTAGTGCTGGCAAAATAAAGATTGCTGTTTGACGACCCCCGAGATTGGACCCCTATTATTTACCCGAAGAACAGGTGGAGCAAAGGCAGAAGCCATGCAAGTTTCCTACAAACTGTCCCACTAGCCCTCCGCTGGAAAAGCCAGTTTTAGGGAGAAGGGAATTCAGTGTCCGTAACCATACAATTCTCTGCTGAGATTATCAAGAACAATGCCAACTGTGGTGCTGGGAAGTTATTAGGAACTGGAGGGATATCATCAACTATTTTCATCATTAGGGGCCACCGAACAGCCAAACGCTCACATGTAAGGCTTATAGACTTTCAGTCATTATGAATTTAAACTGGATTTGAATCAGCAACTGGATTTAAATGAGGAATCTAAAGATGAAAGACTATCTCCCATGGCAACCAATAATTGAACTTCTACAGCTCCTTCCATCAGATGTCAAAACACATTTATAAACACTAAGTGAGAGACAAATCAGAATCGCTAACCACATTTTACAGATAGGAAACGAATACACACGCAAGAGTAGAATTCAGGATTTCCAACTTTAGTCTCCTTCTCTATACCTTAGTCTCCCTCTCTCCTTAATGATCCTCTGAAACAGCCACTCCCCAAAAAGGATCCATCTGACTGACTCAGTACATATAAAGTTGCCTGACTTCATTGCAGAGACTTAATCCAAAGTGACACCAACACACCTATAAAAGTCGCTCTCTGGGTCACTGTGCCTTAGCTGAAATGGCATTTTGGGGGTTTTGCTATCCAGAGGAAGCAGGTCATCGGGGAGGGGTGGGGAGGCAGGACAGGATGGCAGAGGCTCGCTCTCGTCCGTCTTTACGCCCTCTACTTGCTGCTGGTTCTGGGCCTGAGCCATGGCAATGAGGCTCCGCAGCCGTCTGTTGTGCTGGATGAGTTGAATAGTGTGAATGGTGAGGCTACAGGGCTCTGAGGGTATGTCCAGCATGGTGGGTGGCCTGGGCTTGTTTGCAGAGGGCTGATGTAATGGAGGATCTTGGACTTCCACAGTGCGAAACTCACGCTGAAGCAAATCAAAGGAGCTACGGTTGGTCTGGCTGGTCGACACTGGAATCTCACCCCAATATCGCAGCATTTTGACACACATAAGGTATAATACGTAAAGTAACAGAGAATGGTGTTTGAGAAGATGGTGGGATTTTGATAGAAGAAAAAAAAGGAGTTAGGAAACTCCGAGCACCCTTCTAGTTATCAACACCAAAAGATCCTCATTCAAGGCCATACTGAGGAATATGATCTTCAGAACACTTGCACGATGGTGCCGTTCTTAAGAGATTACATGGCTGCTGCCCCTAGAGAAAAAGAAAGACAGCCGTAAGGTTGTTTCACTTTTATAATGCAGATTTTCTCTCTCCCTGACCTAAAGAAAGAATTCACAGAAGAACTGACAACCTAGGGGAAATTTCAGAAGTGTACAACTCCAATGGGTCCCAAATCTACTGTGTGTCTGGACTTAGCTCCGGGGGGTATTCAGTGATCAGTCACCTGAGCACTCACCTAGATCTTTCTTTGGTAAATCAGAGCACTACAAACTCAGAACAAACCATGTAATTTACTGCTTTAGTAACAAAGAGTCCTGTGGCACCGTAAAGACTAACTAAAGTATTGAAGCATGAGCTTTTGTGGGCTAATACCCACTTCGCCAGATACAAGCCGACTTTGTTACCTCTGCTATTCCAGACTAACACGGCTACCTCTCTGATTCTTTACTGCTTTAGTTTACCCCCCATTCGGCCCCCGGAGTGGGTCTCTTAACACCCCCGGGGGATGGAGCCCCAGGCTGGGTGCAGAGGCACAAAGTATTCTTCCCAGCAGCGCCTTTCCCCGCGCTGGCTCCCACGGGCTTTCCAGACCGTCGGGAAGTCTGGGGCCCCTCGCGGCGGCTGCAGCGCGCTGGGGGCGGCAGCCCGCCTTGGTCGAGAGGAGACGGGCCAGGGCCGCGCAACGAGCGAGGCCGGGAGCGGACCCCGGAGCTCTGAGCGCGGCGGCCCGGCTCGAGGGGAGTCAGGGAGCGGAGCCCTGGGGGAGGGGCCGGGGCAGAGGATCCCGCCCTTACCGAGCCTCCGCCTGTGGACCCCTCGCAACCGACGGACCCCAATCGCCCCCGACCTCTGACCCGGATGCAAACTATGTTCGGTGGGCGGAAGTGGCCCCCCGGAGTCCCGCGCTGCCGGGGTGGGGGGGTTCGCCGCGCTCTTCCTCCCCCTCGCCGGTTGGTTCCGGGGCGCTGAGCCCTGGCGGCGCTGAGCCGTGGGCGGAACCCGAGCTGCCGTGGAGCAGGTTTCCGGGGGGTCGGTTTCGAGACGGACCCACGAGGCTGGTAGCGGACGAGCCCCGCGGGATGGAGCCCGGGGGCGAGGGACCCGACTTCGGGGCCTTCAAGAGACCGGCGGCCCCGCTCCGCGGCAAGGAGGTGGGCGCCGCTCCCCGGGACCCCGAAGGGGAAGCAGCGGGTGGGGAGCCGCCGGCGGAGGGCCCGCCCCAGCCCCGGGCCCCGAGCTCAGTCCCGGGCCCCCTCCCCGCCGCGGCCCCGCAGCCCCGCTACCAGGAGCCGCCGTGGGCCGCCTGCCCCCCGGCCGAGGCCGGCTACGGCCTGGAGACGCTTAAGGGCGGGGTCATCGTGGGCACCCTGCGCTTGGAGGGCAGGAGCTGGTTCCTGGTGGGGCGGCTGCCGGGCTGCGCCCTGGCCCTGGAGCACCCGTCCGTGTCGCGGCACCACGCCGTGCTGCAGTACCGCGGCCAGGCCCAGCCCGGCTTCTACGTCTACGACCTGGACAGCACCCACGGCACCTTCCTCAACAAGGCCCGGCTCCCGCCCCGCACCTACTGCCGGGTGCGCGTGGGGCACGCGCTGCGCTTCGGGGGCAGCTCCCGCCTCTTCGTGCTGCAGGTGGGTGCGGAGCGGGGGCGCTAGGACCATTTGTAGGGGGGGAGGCGCTGACCCAAACTGCACCCCCCCCCCCCTAGGATGAAAACCACTTCAAGCCAGGGAGTGCAACTCACCAGTGGTTCCAGCCCCTAGGGTACGAGGAGAATGGTTTTCGGAGCTGTAAACCTCCAAAACTGTCCAGAGGCAACACCAAAAGTGCCTCTCAAAGTAGGGCTGCACTTGCAGTGATGGGGATCTGCACTTGCAGCGATGAGCAGAGTACAGACTCTGTGTGCCCAGTTAGCGCAGGTATAAACAGCAGTGTAGACACTGCTTAAAGGAATAGAGCAAAGTGCCCTGTGTACCTGAACCTAGGTATGTGGTCTACAGGGCTCTACCCACTCAAACCATGCCTCTCCGTCTATGTTGCTATTATTAGCTGAGTAGTATCCTACTGACGCCCTTGTGGCTACTCACCATCTGACAAGCATGGGTGCAGCCAAACTTTCACTGTAGTGCATACTTGTTCATATGGTTCCTGTGCTTTACATGGTGTCCTAAGTGTATACAGAGTCTGACTCTCACTCTTTGCAGTTATAGCTGTGTCAAACCTATGTGTTCAGAAATCATGAGTTAGACCTTAAAAATTCATAACTTGGCAAAAATATTTGAGTCTTTCTTAGTCTTCTAGCTTCTCAGCATTTAGGGGACCGCTTGGGTCACATTTTCAGGCTTGGCTTTACAACCATGAAGGCAAGAAACTCATTTAAAAAAAAAAAAAAAAAGAGGAGAGTCTCACATTTCTGTAATTCCAGGAGCTGGAGCATTGAGAAATGCTCTAGACATTGTAAAAACATAACAGCCTTACTAATCAGACCAAAGGTTCATCTAGCTCTGTATCCTGTCTTTTGACAGTGGTCAGTGCCATTTGACCCAGAGGAGTGAGCAGAACAGGTAATCATCAAGTGATCCATCCCATCGCCCATTCCCAGCTTCTGGCAACAGAGGCTAGGTGGACACCATCCCTGCCCATTCTGGCTAATAGCTATTAATGAACCTATCTTCCATGAACTTATCTAGTTCTTATTGGAACTTCATTATAGTCTTGACCTTCACAACATCCTCTGGCAAAGAGTTCACAGGTTAACTCTGCATTGTGTGAAAAAATACATCCTTTTGTTTGTTTTAAATCTCCTGCCTATTAATTTTATTTGGTGACCCATAGTTCTTGTACAGGGGTTCTCAGACTGGGGATTGTCTGTCAGCCATCCCAAACCCCACTTTGCATCCAGCATTTATAATGGTGTTATTAATTTAAAATTCTTTTTTATATATTTGGGGGGAGTCCCACTCAGAGGTTTGCTATGTGAAAGGCGTCACAAGTACTGACGTTTCAGAACCACTGTAATCTTGTGTTATAAGAAGGAGTAAAAACACTTCCTTAATTACTTTCTCGACACGAGTCATGATTTTATAGACCTCTATCATACACCCCCTAGTCATCTCTTTTCCAGGCTGAAAAGTCCCAGTCTTACTGATTGCTCCCTATATGGTAGCTGGGGCATACCCCTAATAATTTTTGTTGCCCTTTTCTGAACCTTATCCTGTTCTAATGTATCTTTTTTGAGATGAGGTGACCACATCTGCACGCAGTACTGTATTCAAGATGTGGGCATACCACATATTTATATAGAGGCAATATAATATTTTCTGTCTTATTATCTATCCCTTTCTTAATGATTCCCAACATTCTGTTCACTTTTTTGACTGCCATTGCACGTTGACTGGACGTTTTCAGAGAACTATCCACAATTAACTCCAAGATCTCTTTCTTGAGTGCTGGTAACTAATTTAGACTCCATCATTTTACATGTATAGTTGGGATTATGTTTTCCAACGTACATTACGTATTAATTAATCCCCATTCGGTTTCATTTACCATTTTGTTGCCCAGTCACCCAGTTTTGTGAGGTCCTTTAGTAGCTCCTCACAGTCTGCTTGTGACTTAACTATCTTGAGTAGTTTTGTATTGTCTGCAGCTTTTACCATCTCACTGTTTACCCCTTCTTAAAGCTATGATAAAGTTGCAAGAGTTGACAACCCTGAAATTGACCAGGGTTCAAACTAACAGCATCCTTTTAAGGATACTATTTCACATAGCTTAACATACTTATTCACCAATTTAAGAAAATAAGTTGAAGACTTGTGGGAAATGGGAAAGGATTTGAATCACAACCTGTAAAAATGCTCTATAATTGGCTTGGTTGATTATTAACTGGGAAAAAAATCACCTTCTGAAGCATAAGGTACTGTCACTGCTCGGAAACAGAGCATCAGACCAGATGGAGCATTTTTGTTGTTTTTACTATTTGTTTATTCCAAAGTAATAAGTTAGCTATATGGTCCTGTAGTGTAGATTGCATGAGGAGTGCCTTTGTTGTCTTCCCTGTATGTTTAGTTCTTGCAGCAAGATTTGCAGCGAAAGAATTGGATGAATATCTTGGAAAGTTGCATTTCTGCAGAAAAGCTTGCATGTGCTGCTTTGGCAAATGCAGCCTATATGAAAGTAATCTAAAATAAAGAGTCAAATTTAAGAGTTAAAATCTGTTTTTGTTGGGGGAGGGTTGTGTTAAAAGAAAAAAGAACTAAAGCAAGCAGTTTCATTTTGAATTCTAGTTTAGCAGTATGGTATTTCTAGGAGATAAAATACTAACGCCTAATAGTCCAGGAAAATGTTTATTAAAAATAGTGAGGCTTTTTTGAGGCCCTCAAAGCACTTCATAAGCATTTAAATTACTCATACTTAATCACATCCGTGTGAATTAAAGGATATATAGGTGTCACCTGTCCTACCATTAAAATGCAGCCACATCGAATTGAATGCTGCATCTGTAATGCTTCTCTTCTGTAGACAGGAAATGAAAACTACTGTGTCTGGTAGCAAGGTTTTAGGGTTGTGGAATACAATAGGTAAACTGAACTTTTTATTTAAAAAAATGTAAAGAGATACTGACAATATCATAGAATAATTTGCTTTTCTATTACAAAATGGTATCTTTTCCAGAGACACTCTTTAAAGGTATTGGCTGTATCTTGTGCTGCAGGGACCTGAGGAGGATCAGGAGTCTGAGTCGGAACTAACTGTGACTCAGCTGAAGGCTCTGCGCAAGCAGCAACAGGCAAAGTTAGAGAAGACAATGTTAGGCGAGGACTCGGATGAAGATGAACAAGAAGAAAAGGAAGAGAAAAGAAATGAGAGCAGTCACAGTATTGATATGAGTTGCTCATGGGGAATGGGTAAGAGATATTGTACCTCTGAATGAAGTCGCTAAAATAAGAGCTAAAGTCTTTTGAGCGAAAACTTGATGGATGAAAACTAAGCATTGAATTCCAGCTGCAGTGGTGTATTATATGAGAGATTTCTTTGAAGACAAAAATGATTTTCTTTTTCTTTCTTTTTTTTTTTTTTTTTTTTAAATTGCTGGTATAAGTAAGTTTGAGTGTGGAAGAAACAAAGGGAGATCTCTGCTGTCACCAAACCCCCCTCCCCGCCCCTCCCCAACTATAAGGATCTAATCATACCAAAAAGGCAAGAAACTAAGAATTGAAGTTTTTACTCTGTCCTTAACTTCTGCTCTGTTGTGTATATTATTGCAACAAATGTATACAATTGCTTGAGACCCCTACACTGTGTTAGCCGTAACTGAATTCTTTTAATCTGTGTGTGTGTTTGTCAGTAGAGTTGGGTTTTGTAATTTTTGTGGTTTAATTCTCGAAAAAACCGAGCCTCTCAAGTCAGCATACGAGAGCTGACAAAGTGGACCATAATTTTAAATAGCTAAAGTCCAAGCTTTAAATTATGTCCTTAAAATGATAAACTACTATTATATACTCAACCTTACTAGCAAAAGGCAGGTGAATGTGTGAGGGTAATATATCAAAAGAATGTAAAAGTTAAGCACAACTTGTCATACAGGAATTTTTCTGAATTGTGGCTCATATCTTTCACCCTGATGAATGCTGAATTTTACTTGCATCTCCTCCCAACCTCTTTTCCTATTTCATCTGCACTTCTGTGCATGCTTTCCTCCAGGGGAAGATGCTGAGGAAGATGAGGTTGAAGAAAATCCTATTGCCATCGAGTTTCAGGAGGAGCAAGAAGCCTTTTATTTGAAGGACCCTAGGAAGGCTCTGCAGGGTTTCTTTGACAGGGAAGGTATGTGTATTGTGTCTGTCCTTTGTCAGCTGAGCATTTCCCTATAGTGGTGCATGGGGTGATGCCATACTTGTCGCACTCTGTCTTGTATTTGAAATGTAGGAGCTGAACTTTTCTGTTCTCTTTTTGTGTATTGTGTCCATATGAGAAGAGATTAGGAAGACTTGGACTTTTCAGCTTGGAAAAGAGACAACATAGGTGGGATATGATAGAGGTCTATTAAAATCATGACTGGGGTGGAGAGAGTAAATAAGGAAGTGTTACGCACTCTTTTTCATAACACAAGAATTAGGGGTCACCAAATGAAATGAATAGGCAACAGATTTAAAACAAACAAAAGGAAGTATTTCTTTACACAACACATAGTCAATCTGTGGAACTCTTTGCCAGAGGATGTTGTGCAGGCCAGGACTATAACCAGGTTCTAATAAGAACTAGAAAAGTTCATGGAGGATAGGTCCATCAAGGGTATTAGCCAGGATGGGCAAGGATGGTGTTCCTAACTTCTGTTTGCCAGAAGCTGGGAATGGGCAGCAGAGGATGGATCACTTGATGATTACCTGTTCTGTTCATTCCCTCTGGGATGCCTGGCATTGGCCACTGTCAGAAGACAGGCTACTGGGCTAGATGGACCTTTGTTCTGACCCAGTATGTCTGTTCTTATGTTCTTATTGAAATTCTAGTCTCTGGACCCAGAGCTTTAGTTCAGAGTTCAATCTTTGTTCCTGGCTCCCAGGCTGGGAATTGTGTAAACACATTGCATCATTCTTGAGTGACACCCCTTCTACAACCAACTCGCAAAAGTAATGTTTAGGGGATCCAGACGCATCATACTTCAGACCCATCTGGTTAGGGGGGATGGTGGTTGTGATGTGAGGTTTTATGGGGAAAGTATTATAGAGCAGCAAAAACAGAAGGCAGTGACAAGTTGACATAAGTTTAAAATAATTGCCGGTAAATTTGCAGATGACTCAAATATTGGTGGAGTGTTAAATATAATGTCAGCTTGGTTCTACAGAGAGATCTGCATCTCATAAGCTTGGCTCACTTTCACAGGATATGCTTTAATACAAGTAAATGCAAGGTCACAAATGGTGAACCAAGAATACGGGTCGTTCTTAGGATGGGCAGGGACTGTGTTTGGGAAAGTCATGACTCAGAAAAGAATTTAAGGTCACAGTGAATAACCAACTCTCCAGGATGATGTAGGGGCTAAGGGCAAATCCAATCTGATGTATAAGCAGGGGAGTATCCAGCAGAAAAGGGGGTATTTTCCTTTTGACTCTTGCTATTGTTCCCCATCACAAGTAGCAGTTGCTGGTTATTACAACGTGGACAGCTGCATCAACTTTTTTTTTTTATTTCCTATGCAGGAGAAGAACTAGAGTATGAATATGATGACCATGGACACAATACATGGCTCTGCAGGGTTAAGTGGGTATCTGTGCATTGACTTTCTGAAATTATAGGCTTTCCTTTCAGTTTCATAAGCAGAAGTGGAGAGTGTCCTTTGCTTGATTGGTACATCTGCAGCTGAGACCAAAACGAAATTAGACTTAAGCACTGAAATTGAAATAGAAGGATGATGGATGGATCACTGCCCAGTTTAGTGTCTGTACTCTTTCCCCAGTCTGTCTTGCTTAGCTATTTTCTATTCCCCAGGAACATCAAATTGTGACAACTCTTTCAGTTGTCCCTTCCGTAAGAAACACAACACTTTGAAATATTATGTGAAGAAGAATTTAGCTAGCAGCATCTCACAAACCAATGGAGAGAGAAATTTATGCTTTCTACTATTTGAAATCTGATTCTTACCTTTAAGATGTTATAAAACAGTGGTTTGTAGCTTCAAAGGTTTTTCAGAGAGGCCACTAACAATCTGGTCTTGGGGAGGTGAAAGCAAGATAGTAATTAGAATGATGTGACATTTAAGGTCTGATAGCTTGTGACCAAATAGAATAGCTTGAAATGGCTTATACAATTTGGAGAATCCCTGTTCAAGTTATGGCATAATGTTAATTTCTAGCATTGGTAATTCACAAGATACAGATGTTAAAAGTACTTTGGGGCCTAAATTAGTTCCTTTGGCTTGTCAGTGCTGTTTTGCTATTGCCTGGGTTTGGATGTAGGAAGTCCTGTTCCTCAGGCTAGTTAAAGATTTGCCTGAATGTTTTGTGGCAACTAACTGGTTTGACTAATGTTGTAGAAAATTGTAATATGAAAATATTTACCGAAAAAGAGAATAGGGTGGGATGGAAAGCGTGATGTCCAACGTAAAGCACATAGGAGCCTAGTAGTGTCTCAGAGCTGTTCGGTAACTCTTAATTGAACAGGTTGCCTGTGGATGATGCATCAGGGAAGCAGCTAGTGGCAGAGGCTATCCATTCAGGAAAAAAAAAGGAAGCAATGATCCAGTGTGCGCTGGAAGCTTGCCGAATCCTGGATGCTAGAGGTGTGCTGCGGCAAGAGGCAGGTTGGTAACTAGTCACATTCTTTGGTGGCTATTTAGAAAATGTTCTCCGGGGCAGGGGAGAGAAGGGGGGAAGGGGAAGCTTCCAGGAAAGCTTGAACTTGCTGCATATGCCTAGAGTTAATTTAAACAGTCTTGCATTCTCCAGTGTGTGTGTTACATATTTGGTCAATTGTGTGGTACTAACTAGTCTAGGTAGGCTTAATCAATGATGTAGATGACTAGCTTCAAACCATTCTCTTTTTCAAGAGCTTTAACTCTTTTTTTGCTTCCTTGCCTTTGCCCCTCGCCCTTCTCAGTATCCCGGAAAAGGAAAGCAAAGAACTGGGAAGAGGAAGACTTTTATGACAGTGATGATGACACCTTCCTTGACAGAACTGGGGTTGTTGAAAAGAAACGACTGAACAGAATGAAAAAAGCTGGGAAAATAGAAGAGAAGCCAGAGACTTTTGATTCACTGGTAAGACCCACCCTGCGTTAACAGTCAGACAGGGCATTGTTGGCTTCAGGCTATAATCAGTCTTGCATACGCTGTTGCTGGAAAGAAAAATCAAAGGGATTTTAAACTGCTGTGTATTAGACAATGCTCTGATACCATCTCATGACTGTAATTACCAATTGATCAGGCTGGAGTGGTGTCCGTAGAGCTTATTGTCCATAGAACAATAAGGGTTGGAGGGTTGAAGATTAGTGTTGGTGTCTGCATGGAACCTTTTGACTCCAGCACTGGGCGAAAGTGCCAGAAAGCTGCTGCTACCAGCACTTCAGTAGCATGTGTGCACTTAGTTGGTGGTCCCAGTCCAACTGAGTGAACACAGAAATGGCCACCACTTTTGGTACAACTTAACTTCTACTAGCAGCCTCAGCAAAAAGGAGGAGGATTGATTGTGCATGGCGAACAAGCCTTCTCATCCTAGAACTGCTCCTGCGTAAGATTGAGGTGCATAGGAAAAGCAGTACTACGGAAGTTTGCTCTGCTTCTGTCTCTGCTATGCCTGCTCTGTGGATAGAGGACTTCAGTCCCCAGGCCAGTCAATCCTCTGGCATGAGCCCTAAATTCATACCCGCAAACTGGGGGAGGCAAGAGGAATTTGCAACTTCATTGATCAGAGCTCTGAAAATAATTGAATATTTTTTATCTGAGTTACCAGAATGTAGTACACACTCTGTTCTAGGGAAACATACTATATTGTGCTTGCCTGTGCAGTTTTCCTTCTGTTTGACAGAACAGGGTAGAAAGGTGGGTGAATTGAGTATCACAACAAAGACACAGAAACCGTTCCAGGCCATCACAAAATAATTTCCAAGTGTCAAAAGTGCATGTGGTACCTCCCAAAACAGGATGATCTGATCTCTGCTTCAAAGACCACACAAACTGGATTGAACCTGGTTTGACAAGTTAGGGTCACACTCAGCCAAGGAGGGTGAGAAGGAAGCACAAGGGTGACAAGACTATAACATGTGCACATACTTGGGTAACCATCTTGATGCTTCAGGGGGAAAATGAGATGAGAAATTGTTTAGGAGCAGAGTCAGTCCTTTGAGCCAGTTACCTCCTGGGCAGAGATCAGCAGTGTAAAGACAGGATAATGCATAGATATTGGTTTTTAAAATAAGTTATTTTAAAAACACCTTTAAAATGAAAATATTTTTTAATTGTGTGACTCTTTGTAGGTTGCAAAGTTAAATGCAGCTGAAAAAGAACTTTCTGAGATAACAGAGAAGCTGAAGGCTTCAGGGAAAGGTAAGGCACCAAGTATCTCTGATTGAAGAGCTTTAAGGAGTGCTGCGGGGGAGAGAGCAAAGCTTGTATGTTTTATATATACAGTCAGTCCCCAGAATACCGTGCCCCGTGATAGCGCGAATCCATTTATAGTGCGGGGCTCAGCTGGCTCCCAATGTCGGCGGCGGGCACCACTTTGATGCAGCGGAACCCCGCAATACTGCGATCCAACGCTTATCACAATCAGTTTTTTGGATCCCGATTGTCGTGGTATTGCGGGGTCCGACTGTAGTTGCTAAATGAAAAGGGGGGAGTGGAGTCTAGAAGCAGGCATACTTCCAGGTGATTTTGCTGGTGATTGTTTCACACCAGTCCCAAATTGAATACCAAATCCAATACACAGGATCAGATAGTATGCAATGTGGGTGTAGTTATTCATTAATAACAAATGCAGGGTATCTTAACAGGACATAACATCTCCAATAAGGGGAGGAGGGTGTACTAACTAGAGGAGTGTAACAAGGTAAACTAGTACTCATCTGTGTAAACCATGTTTGTGAAACCAACCCTATTTGAAGATAATTCTTCCATAAACTCCAAATCCTTTTTCAGGAAACAAAAGACCAAAGGCTTCTGCAATTGCAGATTCTCTACCCAGGTCATCTTTGTCACTGCAGATGTAAACGTTTAAAGGAAAGAAAAACTAAAAAGTACACAGTGAAAATACTTGAAGTTTAGGACCCTGTGTCTGTCTGGTGAATTTGCAACTTGCTGCCAAGTGAGGTCAGGGTTTGGGTTCCAGACTTGTTCTTCTGGGGTGAGCAGGGAAGCCTTTTCGGGGTTGGGTGTGTGTAGTGTAGGGGAAGGCTACTGTCAGGTGAGATGGCCATATTCCATAAGTCAAGTCAGATCTAACCTTCCTCAAAGAGAGGAGCACTATAAGGCAAAGCTTTTGAGACTCAGTGGGGAATAGGTTAGGGGATCCTAGAGAACTTTCACCAATCCCCTCATCCACTGCAAACATATTTGGAAACAAAGAGTTCTGCCTTCAGGATCCCTTGTGGAATGACCCCTGAATATAGAGGTATGTAATAATGTGCTCTTGCATTTCATAGAGGTAGTTAAAAGGATGTTGTCACTCAAAAATCCTACTTCCATCTGCAAATGTTATACCTCCTTTTGTTATAGTAACTGCTATGGTTACTAGAATGAAAGATCAGAGGGGAAAGCATCACTCTCATGAGGTGATGTAGCTGGGATGGAGAAGATTATACTCTTCCACAGGCTCTGCAAGCAGGTATTTATTGTTAGCAACAACTGAAAGTGAAGAGGCAGCAGGCAGGTGCATTCCCAAGGATATTTGGTGGCATCGCTCTTGGGGCCCACTCAAAAGACCCTGATAATGCAGCAAGGAAATGCAAACTCCCCTCTTTTTTATGAAAAGGGAACTTAAAAATAAATATCTTTAGTGACCGGCCTTTGAATTTTTTGAAATTCAGCTTACAATTTAAATTGACTATCTCTTTAAATAAATATTGGGCACATAAAATGTCCACCAGAAAAAGCTGAGACAAAATGTACTTGTAGACTATGTGTTGTGGCCAGGTGATATCTGGGGGAAATGTACTTCGGTGTTTGTTTATACATTTTCTACCAGAGATAGTTTGCATAAACAAAGGATGGGGCTTCCCTGTGTGAGTAAGATTACTCTGAGAATCGTAGTGTCTTCAAGGTGGTCATATTTCAACTTATGGTTGCTATACTTTTATGAGTGCATGATATGGTCCGCTATTTCATTTCGGTAAACCAACCAATATCAGTGCCAGTTTGGATAAGCAATTTTGTTTCTGATCACTTGTCCAGGATCATACATTTTCCAAGCAGTCTGAACCTGAAAGCATTTAGTGCTGTTAATTCCAGCATGTCATGACTCACTGAGGTGGATATAAATCCTTTATAGCCCTGGAAAACTGGGAATGTCACCATTTATTACTAGACCTGTCAGACTGCGAGGTATCCAACCTTACTTTGAAACAATACGGGGGCTACGTTGGTACCTCAGTTTAACAATGCTTTGCTGACATTGGGCCAGGATAAACTAGATACTTATATACTGGACAATCTATTTTAATCTTTGTATTGGCTGATTGTTTTTGTTTCTCTGTAATTTAACTTGGTAGCTCACATTAAGCATAGGTGCTGGCCTACAGCTTCTGAGAGCACGTACACTAATGATAGGTGATTTTTATCTTTGTATTGGTTGTCTGTCAATACTGTTACAGCACATAAGGTTGTGAAACCTTATCAAGCTTTGGCTTTCTCTAAACGATTACATGCCTGGCCTCTAAAAGCAGCACTCGGGAAGGATGGACAAGTGAGTGACAGGCTGAATGACTGCACCTCTTTCCCAGCACTTGTAGAGATTAAGTGGTTGTCAGCACGACATCAATAGAGGTTTACAGATTGCTTCCTAAACTCATTTTGAACTAACTACTGATGGGGAAGCTTGATAACTCTCATACTTTCGTGCAGCTAAATGAAAATCAAATACACAGAGATTTTTCAGGTTGTTGGTTTTTTGTTAGCAATAATGTTCTTCTTCATGGACAAGCTGATAGTGAAGTAAATGGCCTTAAAGGCTTTTGTCCCTCTAACATAAAATACAATATCCATGATTAATCCTGCTCCTAGTGATGACTAATTTTAGTCTCCCCAGCAATTGTCTGTGCTATTGCAGATATCATACCCTAAGAAAACAGACTGCGAACTGCATTCCATAGCCTGAGCACGGGAAATCGGGTCCCTCAAGCAGCGCGCGGGGGTGGGGGGGAGGGTGTAGAGATAGAGATTTCCTTTGTGATGCTGAGGTAATAGATCCTGCTGTGCATCTGCTCACCAGAGGACAGCCTGGTTTGTCCAAAGCTGTATTTACCTGGGACACGGCTGCCCTCTGTAATTACCACCCAGTGCTGAAACTGCCACATCCACTAACACGTTGCTGAGGCTCTATGTTGAAATGGTGGCAGCACTTTAGGCAGGGACAACTAATCCATTCCACATTGACGCAGGGTTGTATGTATCCATTTTCTGAGCTGGTCCATTGTGCCCAACTTGAGGCCCAGGCCTGTCAGGTGCTGAGCACCTAATTCCCATTGACTTCAAGGCTTTTCCCAGGTCAGGATCTTTTGAGTCTAGATCAGTGTTTCCCAAACTTACAACATTCGCGTACCCATTTTGAGACATTTGTCTTACCGGCGTACCCCTTCTCCGGCGAAGATAATTTGCGCGGGGGGGGGGGGGGGGAGCCACATTTTTATAACACACTCCTAATTCATTTCATTCTCGATTAAATGTTTATTAGAAATAAATGCAAAATTAAATTACATAGAGTTAAAACTTCTACGCGTGCCACAAAGGCAAATGTATTGCCCCAGCATGGTAACGCTCATGCGTGGTTTACTACGCTGCTGTGCTATTAGATGTTACTGAATGAGTTATCATATTAGTTACAATGTAAACCTGTGTATATTTCTACTGTACAAGTGTACACCGTTCTTATACATTCAATTTTAGTGAACTGTTTTCTGCTGCTAAAAAAGAACTATGATAAAGTAAAATAAAATTCTGCGATGTACCCTTTGAAACCCTTTCACGTACCACCAGGGGTACGTGTACCACACTTTGGGAAACACTGGTCTGGAGCATGCATGTCTATTCATTGGCTTACTTTAAAGTTCAGAAACTAAATCTAGTGGTATGCTAAACATCTCTCTAAGAATGCATCATATAGTGCTGAATGTGTGTAAATTTAGTAGTAAAGGTGCTCTGTGTGTGTGTTTGTATATATCTATATACACACCTTTAATTCAAGGTTATTTTGTAGGCATTGTCCACATAAGGGCGAATCTTGACATACAGTGTATCTATCTTTTCAAAGGTTCAAACAGTCAGTTCATGGGTAGCTTTTGTCCTGATTCACACTCAGTGTAAAGTTATTAATTATACATGAGAGAAATAGACTTAATGAGACCTCCTTTGGCTGGGCTACTTACAATACATTTTTATTAATGTTGATCTATCATCATCCTAAGGGACATTAGGGCACAGAGCATATCAGGTAATAATAATTCCTTTCATCCTATTAACTGAGTGATCTTTGAGTAATTACTGTTGCATGCTGCTACAGCTTTTGTGTGTTTTTGTTAAACTTGAAACTATATTTTATTCTATATCAAAAATATCCAGTTTATGAACTAAGGCCTTTTATAAATGTTTGCATAAATAGAAGAAATGCTTAATAGCTCCTTATAATCACTTTCAAAAATATACTCATCACAAAAAATTTAAACGTAGCCCAAAAAAATCTTTAATTACATTCAATCAATTCTGATTTATAATTAAGGCAGAGTTAATTAGGACTGAAAGTGAAAATACTTAGGGCTGGCTTATAATTAAGGTTGTAATTTGCAATTTTTTAAATGCCATAATTGTGTACAGACACAGGTACTTATCTACATGCACACTTAATCATACAGTTACAAATATTTGTTTGCCTGAATTTTAGCATAGCGTATAACAGTAAAAATAAAGCAGAAGTTCTTCCCCAGACAACAAAGGGCTCAGAAATTCTAACAACACAGAATTAGTTCTCTTCATTGCCTGCCTCTGACATAACTCAGAGGATGCAAATTCTGTAGCTTTGTCAAAATCCAAGAAAAGAACTTTTCTGGTCCTTGCTAAGTCATGGAAAAACCTGAGGCTCTGAAGCCTAATGAACCAAAATTTGAGATGCAAAAGAAACAGCTTTGTTTCTACATATATGGGAGGAATCAGCAATGTCTGCAAAGAGAGGGGCTCTCACCTTTGGGAGGGAACCCCCCCCCCATACCTTTATTTTCCCAAATATAAATCAGCCTTCCCAATTAGAAAACATTGCCAAAGTAACAACAGTACATACTATTGTCTGAACAGGAGTCTCAGATGAAGTAATTTTTATGTGAGATAGGAAATACTTACAGATTTCAAGAGGGTGATTACTTGAGTTAACCTTCATGAATTCTGAAGTGGGTTTGCACAAACTAAAATGTATTGAATTCTTTCCCAGGGACAAATTTGGCCTATTATTTAGCTGAATAGTGAGGGTTTTGTACAGAGGGTAATGTATTAACTAGTTATCTGTCTTGGCTACTTTTATGGCCCCATTACACACTTCGCAGTTTTTAAGGATTAAATTTGGTGGGTATGAGACTCATCTTTTTTTCTCCCCCTCTACCATGTTCATTTTGCAATCATCTTGCCCAGCCCAATCCCAGCCGGCTTCTCAGGATTCCTTGGATGAGTTCATGACTGAAATAAAATCAGGCTGCTCCTTAGACAGCGTAATGAGGAAGAAGCTTCATTTGCGGTCCTTTGAATTGAGGAAAGAACAGCAGAGACTGAAAGGGTTAATAAAGATTGTTAAACCTGCAGAACTGCCAGAGCTGAAGCCCCAGTGAGTCTACATCAATAATCATTGTATATTGTCCATATGAAATTGTGCTGTCAGGGCAAGTGGAATGCTGCCAAAATGTAGAGGGAGCAAAATATACAATGGGTACCACCTCCTGTGCTGTGTCTGAGATGTCACTTTGGCGTGTCAGTGTGCCATTGACCCATAGCCATGTCTGAGGAATGCTACAGAGAGATGCAGCAACAATGGACTTAAAGCAGTGAGATCAACACCTGGTTTGTGTGTGTGTGTGCGTGCATGGGCATGCTCACAGTGGTGTTTCTTAATAACCTTTCATGCAGAAGGCTCACACAGCACAGGTTTGAGTACTTGTTTCATAGCATGACATTTGTTCCACAAATGTTTCTGTTCTTATATAGAAGAGATTGATGCTTAGTGTAGCAGGGCGGCGACTCACCCCTGCAGCGCCTCCTGCTGGTTCATCCGGGAATTAGCTCACCAGCATCTGGAGTGCCCTCTGCAGGCCAATGTCCTGCTTGCTGCTCTGGCCCAGAGTCCCTCCCAGACCCTAGTGCCCTCTTCCCTTGGGTGCTGCACCCCTGCAGTACCCCCCTCAGATCTTAGGGTCTCCCGTCCCAGAGAACCCCCGCCCACTATTCCCACCTTGCCTCAGTCTAGGCAACTGCCAGTCACCACTTGCCCCCGTTCACTGGGGCAGACTGCAGTATCATTTCCACTCATCACCGGCAAGGAGGGTCTGGCCTGCTGCTCTGTCTCTATAGCCCTGGGCTGCCCCCTGCAACCCCAGTACCCCTTTGTTGGGCCTTCCCCTAGGCCCTGCAGCCTGGGGGTTTTCCAGGCCAGAGCTTCCCCAGCTCTTCCAGCCTTGCCCCAACCCTGCTTCCCTCTAGGTACCGTAAGCTCCCAGCAGCCAGGCCAGTCTACCTCTGTAGTCAGAGGAGACTCTCTTCTCTAAGCACCAAACTGAGCCCTTTTATCAGGGCCAGCTGGGCCTTAATTAACCCAGCCACACCTGTGGCTGCTAGGCCTAATCAGCCTGGGAGCTGCTTGCCCCCAGCCACAGCCCTTTGCAGGGCTGTTTAAACCCTTTTCCATGGGAGTGGGGCAGCTGCCCCACTACACTTAGGTATTTATTGTAGGCTGTGCATGTGCTAATTGCTTTCCTTTGTATCTAATTTTGTTAGGACTGGGAGTCATGGTCTGGAACTAGAAAATAAGCCTAAAAAGCTAACATTGCCTCTCTTTGGTGCAATGAAAGGGGGAAGAAAATTCAAACTGAAAACTGGAAACCTAGGGGTAAGTTGGATGACGAGAGCAGTTATAAGGTATCCTTTGCTTTCATTTCCTTAAGTCATTGGCTTCCCCTCCACTTTCTTTTTATTCTTCTTGCTTTTAGTTAAATTCAAATGCAATATTGCTTTAATTCCCAAAATGGCTATCAAACAACTATGATCTGCTCTTCTGGGGACAATGACTGTATCTCTTTTCTCTCCACTTTCACCTGCACTGATAATTTTCCGTTGGACAAAATCGCTCCTCATCCATTTGGCACTTTTTTACTAGTTCTTCCTGTGAGTGGAACACATATGCTTTGTCCTGTCTTGCCTGTCTGTGGCCATTCTGTATCAACCTGTCTATGTATCTTAGGGTTTTTTTTATAGCACTTATCACCAAATTACCTAAGCACTGCTACATAAGTTTGCTTTTACGCCACAGAAGTTGCCTGTCCGGCGTCCAGATATCCCTGCAAGCTTGTTAAAAATGAAAGATGATGGGCCTGAAGTGGAGGAAGAAGAGGAGGATGAAGATGAGGAGCAGGAAATCAAAGCAGCAAGCATCAGAACTCAAAAAACAGAGATGAAAATGGTAGGAGGAGAAGTAGAACAAGAGTCTAGTATTCCTGCCACTTCTCTTAGCAAGAATCTGGAACCCACCCATGGTAAACAGTGACTACTTTTTCCCTTTCCCCTGCATTAGGTTACATGAGTAGATTTTTCAGAGTTGCACAAAGCTATGGAGGTTTGCGTCACAGATGTTCATGTGACACTTTGCAGATTTCCTTTTCACAGCTTTGTGCCTGTGAGTTCAGTATTCTGGGCACAAACAGATCCAAGGAACAGCTGAGTTTCATCTGGTTTTTTATGAAAGCTGCACAACAGCAAATTTAATCCCATCGTTTTGGGATTAAAAAAGACAAAAATAAATCTTTCTGTATTGTGATGGGCCATATTGATAATCTAATGTGTGCAGCACTTAAGTGTCTTCCAGTAACAAACTAGTACATGGCATTGTTGTAAGGGAACATAATTAAAAAGGATACAGATTTCAGAGTAACAATACATTTGAAGGTTTATAAACTGAAGAGGTAAAACATTTTAAAAGTCATACTGGCAGGATCTTGACTGTCTCTATGTAGCTTATATCCAAATTCAAACTCTTTAGCATTCACCAGCTCTGTGCATGTGAAAACTCAGCCATGACGTTGCAGTAAGATATTTTGTTCCCTCATATCTGCAGCTCTGCCTCCTTGCCTTAATGTATAGTATCATGTACAATATGGCCAAGTTGTGAGTTTAAACTGTCTCTATGGGTTAATTAAACTCCCTTCCCAATGTTGCATTGAAATAGTCTTTCAACGTTTAATCTCTTTGGGTGTTTATAGAGAACTTCCTTTTTTTGAATGTCAGTGCTGAAATGAATGCAGCTAAGTTTACTCTAGTGTATTGTTTTTTCAGTGATATTAGTGCTCTACTTACTTCTTAGGATGCCTGATAAGTGTATTCTATTGGCTTTTTGGCTGTTTTTTCACAGGGATTGGTTTTCAGTCTCAGTCCATCAGCAAGCAGTTAAAGACACCAGAGAATGAATATCAGGTGGACCTATCACAAGAGAACTCTCAAGGTGAGCAATGCAATGTGGGGCTCAGCAATTGAGCAGGAGATTATGGACTTAAAAATATACCCAAAGGAGCTATTGATCTATGCAAACTAGCAAAAGGAAACAGCATTGTCTAGCTTCTGAAGCCGGGAACTAGGAATCCAGGGGGATGTAAGGACTATTCTGCCACAGCCTAAATATGTGACTTCTGGGCAAGTCACTTCACATCTGTGTTTCACTTCTCCTCGCCCTTCCAAATCTCTTAGGGTACGTCTACAGTATGAAATTAGGTTGAATTTATGGAAGTCGATTTTTCGGAAGAGCTTTTATACAGTCGAGTGTGTGTTCCCACTAAGTGTGTTAAGTTGGCGGAGTGCGTTCACAGTACCGTGGTTGGCTTCGACTCTCGGAATGGTGCATTGTGGGTAGCTATCCTGCAGTCTCTGCTGCCCATTGGCATTCCATTTTTTTTTTTTAACAGAGTTCTGCCTGCACGGATTCTTCTCCCCATGCTGCGATCAGATCCAGTACCTCCCATTCGGTCCATGCTGGAGCTCTTTTGAGATTCTGGGACTGCTGGAAATTAAATTCAAAAGTTCCCAGGGCTCTTCCTGGGTACCTAGCTAGTGCATCCGAGTTGGAAGCACTGTCCAGAGCCGTCACAATGGAGCATTTTGGGATGCCACCTAGAGGCCAATACCATCGAATTGCATCCACCGTACCTCAAATTCGAACCAGCAAGGTCGAGTTTACTGCTACTCTATTTGTCGGGGAGGAGTACAGAAATTGATTTTAAGAGCCCTGTAAATTGACAAAATGGGGTTGGCTGTGTGGACAGATTTAGTTTTAATTTGACATAACACAGCTAAATTCGACATAATCACGTACTGTAGACCAACCCTAAGGCACTCTTGAGTTCCTTGGATGAAAGACATTGTAGAAATACAAAATTATTTTAATGCAGTAGTGTGACAGCAAGGTCTTGTGAGGAAGAACCAAGTGTAAAAAATGGTGCACACTTTTTCCCCTCCTTGTCGTGTCTCAAGAGTTGGTCAGAGGGGAAGTGTATGTGAATTCTTTTTCTCTGCTCTCCCACCTGATAGTCTGTGGCAGCCTAAGATACCTCGGGGAGCCTGTCCTCTTATTGTCTCATGGAAGTGAATATCGATGTTGCATTGGATTGAGATCTTGAGTCACTTAGCCTTGGCTCTTCTGCCATTTAACCTATTCATCTCACATGCTCCCTCACTGTTCTCTTCCATTAATGGATATTCCTGTACCCAGTGAAGTGGCATTTTTGTATGTTGGTTCCATGTATTTCCTAAAGTAGATCTTGGTCTTCTTGGCCCAATGTACAGACTCTTGATGGCCAAAGTCCAAGACACTTCCATGCTCCAGCTTCAGTGTTCTATCCTCCTGTAATCTGCAGGGAGAAGATTGCTTGACTACTAGAATTTATCATTATAGTAATTGCAGATGGAAAAGACCTATTGGATCCTAACCCCTTACAAGTGTGGATATATGAAGTGCCAGAAAGAGGATTGAATACATTAAACTACAGTTGTCACTTTAATGTATTTCATCTCAATACATTTATAACCGTGGAATCCTGTTCAACAGATAAAAGGACTGAATTTTAGTACAGCAAAGTTAAGGCGTCATTTCCTTTGACAGGTCTATTTTAAGTGGGCCTTTTGTGAACTTATTTCTGATAGAGCTACTGGTTCATGGTGTCAGAGCAAAACTGTGCTATAAAACAGATCTTGTTTCTTCCCAGCATCTGAGAGCACATACAGGACACTTGAAGAGAGCCCAAAGAAAAAGAGAAAAGTTAATGGCCCAAGCAGGGTAAGTAATGATACCTGAAGCTCTCACGCATATAGGAAGACAGTCCCTGCCCCAAAGAGTCAACAATCTCATTTAAGAGATTTCCTCTGAGTGAAATGGGCTGGTGATTTGGCTGCAGTACAGCTTTGGGACAGTGGGTGAGACTAGTCTTCTACTGCTGCAGGAGGCATAGAGAGCTATTGCAAGTCACCAAGGACTGTGCCTGCTAAGACTGAGCTAGCATTTCAGGAATTACAGAGATTCGTAAAAGCTACAGTGAAGCTAGACCACCAGTCCATTCGTCAAAGCTTCCTTTCCAACTGTATTGATAACACTTTGTGCTGGGTCACAGTGTATGCAATCTCTCATTTGCTTGTATGTGCTCTAACTTGCCATAAAAATTGGCATGCTCCAAGGTCCAGTCCTGTGACTGCAGAGCTTTCTTGTGGATTAATGTGGGATGTTGCACGCACTGTCTTATATTGCAAAGGTCTTAGTCTGGAAAACTGGTACTGTTGGACAAAAACCTGGGGACCACCCTTGTAGTCCACGTGTTTTGCATTTAATATAACTTCATCCTTTGGGGAGTTATGGAAAGAGCTCATTGTTAGTGTTGTGGAATTTATTGTAACTGGGAACCACAGTGTAAGTGACCTTCAATGCATTCACAAGGAGAATAGAGTCAGAGAGGTAGCCGTGTTAGTCTGGAATAGCAGAGGTAACAAAGTCCTGTGGCACCTTAAAGACTAACTATAAAGTTTTGAAGCATAAGCTTTCGTGGGCTAATACCCACTTCGTCGGATGCAAGCAGTGGAAGTGTCCAGAGGCAGGTATAGAAAAGTAGGCAAGAACCAGGTAGGTGGTAACAAGATTAATCCAATTAGGCTGAACCAGCTTGTTATCTCCAATCAGGGAGGGTGGGTTATTCTTCTAGCAGTTGAATAGGGGGTGTGAACTTGGAGAGAGGAGAAGCTATTTTTGTAATTAGCAAGCCATTGAAGGTCTTTGTTCAGTCCCAGATTGATTGTGTTAAATTTGCAAATGAATTGCAGCTCTGCACTTTCCCTTTGCAGTCTGGTGACTTTTAAATCTGTAATTGTGTGTCCAGGCAGGTTGAAGTGTTCTCCTACAGGTTTTTGTATATTGTATAAAAGTCACCATACTGCAGCAAAAAAACTTCAAGTCCAGACTGCAAAGGGAAAGTGCAGAGCTGCAATTCATTTGCAAATTTAACACAATCAATCTGGGACTGAACAAAGACCTTCAATGGCTTGCTAATTACAAAAATAACTTCTCCTCTCTCCAAGTTCACACCCCCTATTCAACTGCTAGAAGAATAACCCACCCTCCCTGATTGGAGATAACAAGCTGGTTCAGCCTAATTGGACTAACCTTGTTACCTCCTACCTGGTTCTTGCCTACTTTTCTATACCTGCCTCTGGACACTTCCACTGCTTGCATCCGACGAAGTGGGTATTAGCCCATGAAAGCTTATGCTTCAAAACTTTATAGTTAGTCTTTAAGGTGCCACAGGACTTTGTTACCAAGGAGAATAGAGTTATTTCTAGGATAAAAATCTGTAAGGGATATAAAACCTCTGTTTTAGGGCATAAAGATAACCATTTCTGCCTGGGATTAGAGAGAACCTTTTCCTGGGGGCATATTACTGCATAATTTAGCACCATGGGGGCTTGTACCTTTCTCTAAGCCAGCTGGTACTGACCATTGTTGGAGACAGGGTACTGGACTTAGATGGACTTCAAGTTTATCCAGTGTGGCAATTTCTACCTAGCACATTCTGATTGTAGGCTTTGTAATTGATGGAATGCTATGCAAATACACTGCATCATGAAGGAGAGACGTAATGTCCATCAGCCACTAGGAGGATCTGCTAATCCAAAAAAATACTTCCATTGCCATTAATTGACTCCATTGTTAGCAATCCCAGCAAAGAGGCCAAGGACTGAATGGGAACATCCTTCAAAGCTAGGTTGAAGCATATTAATGAGGGAAGTGTCAATACATTTTCACTGCTACAATCACTGCTGTACCCAGTCTGTGGATAACTAGAAAATATCAGTCTCCAGAGCTGTCTAACCAGCACTAATCACTCCAAGCATTCTAATATTATAGCATTCTCAGAATATGAAATGCCTTAGATTATCTTCACTTCCCATTACAAATCACTTTTTGCACATGCGAACTTTTAAAAAGTCGTCTTTTAGCTGATATTTTCTATAGGGGGTTTCAACCCAAAGGTAACATTTTTAAAAAAGTTTGAGGGGAAAAAAATCTTGTTGTGCACTTTTGAGTCGTGCAAAATTGGAAAAAGTCTTTTCTCCTTCTGAAAGGATTGACTTTTTTGTACACAAGAATAAAAATAGCTGAATTTTACATGCTGACACTTTCCAGGAGGCTAGATCTTCCAGCAGTCTCTAATTCAGGTTAATTTTAGAAAATTAAACAGATTTGAGGGACAGAAAAATTGCTTTGACCATGCTGGTAGATCTGTACTAAGGTTTTATGTAATAACCAGTACACACATTCAGTGCTTAGTAAATAGAGACTCTTAGACTTTTTTAAAGCCAGAAGGGACCATCATGATCATCAAGTCTGACCTGCACACTGCAGGCCATCAACCTTCACCCACCCACCCCTGTAATAGACCCCTAACCTCTAGGTGACTTACTGAAGTCCTCAAATCATGATTTAAAGACTTAAATATAGGTGGTGATTTTTATTTTTTAAACTATTTTCAGTATTTCACTATGGAGTTGTTAGATTTTGACTACATAATTGTGGAAGTAAAAGATGAAAGCAGTTAAGATTTTCATTTTCAACCGAACCTTAGCTTTCTATATACATGTTTAGGCCTTGATGAAAATACCCTGATTTTTGAGGAGCACTTAACAGCCACAAATTCCACTGAAGTTAGTGGGAGCTGGAAGCATATATCTCCTTGGAAAACCAGGCCACTCTTATTTAACAGCATAGCTTCAGGCATTCAAGTTTAAAAGTGTTGGCCTTAATATAATTTTTTTCCAGTGTGAATTGAACTCCTAAATCACTTAAATACTCTTGAAAGTCTGACCTTCATCGTTTTCCTTAAAGAGGGACATTGATGTCAATTTTACAGTGAATGTAACATTTAAGTTTACAAATTCTCAAACCCTAAAGAATCAGCAAATACCAAAATTAACATTTTCATTGTAACCTTTATTTGCACACATCATGGACACAATTCTTTGTTTTGTATTACCTGTAATGCTGCTAAGTGCAACGAACAGTTCTGCCTTCATTAGTACACTCAACTCCGGCTGATTGCATTGGGGATTTCATGGCTGTATTGGAGGGTGGAGTTTTCCTTCGATCTGTGCTCTAAGACCAACCCCATTACCTGCCACTGCACTCCTGTTGTGTTTCCTCATTGACTCCTCACAGTAGGGAAACTGCTCCCACCTCTCAGTAGCTTTTCTTTCTTCCACACTGCTTCCATGAGCTTAAAACTGGCTATTTGAAACACTTGGGAACTTTATGCTATAAATGCTGTATCTTTAAAAATGTCTGCTCAATTTTTATTTGCAGCTCCATCAAGCATTTTCTTCCTCGCAGTACCCAGAAGATGACCCAGACTACTGTGTGTGGATGCCTCCTGCAGGTACCAAGCAATTTCCTCTAACTTCTTAACCAATAAATCAGGAATCCATTTGCAAAGTAGTCCTGTGGTCCCTGAAGTGTGGCAAATTTTATTTTATTTTTTTAAATATCAACCGGTATGGATATTTCACACACACGTGATATTTGAGATGGTTCTTTACACCAGGTGTGGTGGTGGTTTTATTATTTGAAAAGGAGATCAAAACCTGTGAGGTTTTGAGCAGCCTCAACATTCGCTGAAGTCATTAGGACAGGGGTCTCAAACTCAAATGACCATGAGGGCCGCATGAGGACTAGTGCACTGGCCCGAGGGCCGCACCACTGACACACACCCTGCCCTCGCTGCCCCGGCTCCGCCCCCCACTCCACCCCTTCCAAGAGGTCCCACCCCTCCCCCACCTCCTCCTCTGAGCACGCAGCTCCCCATTCCCTCCTGGAAAGCGCTAGGCACCACCAACAGCTGTTTGGCAAACAAAGCAAGAGCAATATAGGAAGTCCAGAGCTAGAAACACGCGCAGCCCAGCCAGGGAGCAGAGAAGCCTCCACTTCTAGCCCCTCCATCCTGAAAACTGCTATGGGGGGGAGGGGGGGCGCCAGGAAGCTTGGCGGGCCGCAGGGAAGGGCTTTGCGGGCCGCACGTGGCCCCCGGGCCGCATGTTTGAGACCCCTGCATTAGGACATTCAGCAGCCTTTAGGATTGGTCCTCTAAAACTTATTGAAAACTCTTTGGCCAAAACTTTGAAACCCAAACCTTCCTACAACTCGTTTCACGTTTTTGGAGAGACGAGCCTTATTAACTTATTGTGGCAGAGATATATAATGACTTTTAATAGGGGCACAAATCCAATTTGTGTGGAGGGTGAAAGGTAAAGATTAACTTTTTTCTAATTAACCTTCAGATCATTTTGATTTAACCTTCTGTGGTTATTTTTAATGATGCAATGAATTTTCAATTATACTTTTTTATGAGAGCATGGATTATGCATATAACTTTTCATATTAAGTACATAATTAGATTTCATATGGTTTCATGATAGTCTTACTCAAAATTACAGATAAGTAGGAGTTTAAAACATTGCTGAACCTCACAGGGAGGGAGGAGACTGGGAGGAACTTCACTGAGGAGAGCTCTAACCCAAAGCTAAGTGAACTAAGTGCACTCCATTAGCACTAGTAAAAACTAATCAACCAGAGCAAAATTCCTGGCTCAGCCGACCAGAAGAGGGGCTGAACAGGGTGTGTCTAGCAAGCTTCCTTTTTTTTTTTTTTTTTTTTTGAGGGAGCTCTCTTTTCCTGTCTCCAGCAGCTAATGGGAGAATTTTGTCTCCTGTCTGAGCTGGCATAATGGGGACACTGGAGGAACCAAATAAACAGGAAAGATATTATGTAGTCTTATAAAGGCATAGGACTCTCAGCTGTCAGGAATTATGTATCAAAAAGAGACTAGTACTGTAATATCCATTGTGTGGGTTGGTAGACTTTTCCTGCTTGTTGAACGTATGTGCTGTGTACACAGTTTAATTCTTTGCTCCGAGTTGATCATGGAAGAGCAAATGTGTATTT
Organism: Sternotherus odoratus; assembly: GCA_032164245.1. Lineage (NCBI taxonomy): Eukaryota > Metazoa > Chordata > Testudines > Kinosternidae > Sternotherus > Sternotherus odoratus. The sequence goes on from JAVMKO010000003.1 coordinate 124,327,048, forward strand.
TTGTCTCTTGTCAATCAGGTCAAAGCGGTGATGGCAAGACTCATCTGAATGAAAAATATGGCTACTAAGCTTCACGGGTCCTAGGCAGTGGCTCCGAGGTCTAAGGGACCGTGCTACTTTGGATACCTTCCTGCACAGCGTTGAGTGTGGGGTGAAAGAGTTGGCTTCTCAGATACTGTTCCAGACTGAGTAGCATCAGCACCAGTTTGGACAGTTATCTCAAGCATTTCATTTGTTCTTTGTTTTTAAAACACTTCTAAAGATTCCTGAGCCTTGCCCACAAATTTTTCCACCTCTTCCTTCTGCAGTTGGCCTGGTCATTATATTCAAGGTGAGAATGTTAGACTTGTAAGGGCTTTGTGTATAAGCTTGATGAGGTGAGACCAAGCTGGTTTTATCCAATAAAAATGAGAACACAAGCGTGTTTTGCCTCCAAATTATACTTAAAAGGCCATTGTCAGGGCAAATGTCACCCAACGTTTAAGTTTTATAAAAACATTTTATTTCAAAGAAAATATATTTTAACCAAAAAAAAAATCCTTTGCAACCTTCAGAACTCAAGCACTTCAGCACTGAATAGTGCAAGAAAACCAGAGAATAGAATTGGCGGGAAACACTGAGAAAGGGTGCAATAGTTAGAGATGTGGAAAATCTTTCAAAAGAGACACATTTAAGGGGACATGATAAAATCCCCTAAAATAATGAGTGCTCTAGAATAGGGAGATAGGAGGTTCTGCTCCCCTGGTGTCATAACACTAGAACATTGGGACATTTGAGGAATTTGAAAAATGATGCATTCAGAATTGATAAAAGATGATTCTCTCCGTGCATAATTAGACGGTGGAACTCATTGCCACAGAACGTTGTTGGAGCCAAGAATTTAGTGAGAACTAAAGAGGGATTTGATCTTTCTATGGATAACAAGAATATCCAGACTTATAAAAAATTAATGCTGAAAGAGTATTGGAAAGAATCTAATACCTAATTTTATATAAAATATATGAAACCTTCAGATATTTCCAAATTATACGAGACTAGGTAGAGACCTTGATGGGAGCAGATTACCCTACATCTGCCTACTGTGCAGTTTCTTGCACCTTCTAAAGCAGTGGTGGGCAACCTGTGGCCACAGAGCCAGCATCAGGGAACCTGGCAAACGGCAGCCACTGGGAGCTGTGCCTGCAGACAGTCAACGTCAGCAAAATGTCTCGCGGCCTGCGATCAGATTACCTTGATGGGCTGCATGCGAGCCACAGGTTGCCCACCACTGTTCTAAAGCATTGATGCTATCCACTGTCAAGAGACAAGATATTGGATTAAATCAACCATAGGTCTGAGCCAGTCCAACATTTCCCATGTAAAGTAGCTCTATAAAATGCTACTGCGGTGGTTGTATTATACATAAGGAAATTCTTCTTTAAAAATACGAATTTTATCCTGACCATGTCTCTTCACCTTCCTCTTTCATCAGACGTGTTTATAGGATGGTCATAATAGTTCAGGCTTTTGTGTGTTGGGCAGATGCCTTTCATAGTCCCCTATTCAAGCCACCACTTAGCTGAGAATGTTTCTCCCTGGTAACCATAGTCCACTCAACAGTGTCCCCTTACCAGGTCTTTCAAAATCATAATTAAGGAGAAAATACCTGCAGATGGAGCTAGCGAAGCACAGACCAGGCTGTGTCGTAGGTCTCTTCCATATATGAGCTGTATTATGTCGAATTCCTTTCCTCTGGACTTCTGAAGTGTTCCCTTCCTAATTATCTATAGCTCCCTTAATAAAGCTGAAAATCCACCCACACTTATGCCAGTGGCTTTAAACTCAAACCCTGGTGTAGAAAAGTGATTTAATTCCCACCCATTCAGCCACCCAGCTGTAGAGACGAGTCTTTGCTTCTGCAGTAAGCTACAGTATCCACACACTTGTTCTCACTGCTTGTGCCAACATGTGGCCAGGATACAGTGCTTTCTCCAGCATTCAAGGACCAGTTGTCTAAAGCTGCCATTTCCTGTGCAAAGCACGTAATTATTATATTATCTGCCACATGTTTACCTCATTATTGTAATTACCTTCCCCTGCTACAAAACTTCCTGTTATGTATTCACCTGGTAAATACATTTTAATGTATAGGGCATACCCAAAGCACTCTAGGCATATAATATCTGGCCAGCTGACTTCAAGATATTTTGGTTTGGAGCTCTGTGTGTGAAGCAGTTTGTTTGATAATCTGCATAACACCATATTCTGCTGTTTCAAGTCAAACAATTATACATTTAATATAGTTATATAAATGCCGTAGGTTTTTACAGTCTAATTTAAGTGTGTGACATTTAGCGTTGGATGCTCTCAGCTTTGTGATGAGAGAAATTTAAGTGCAATGAAATGTCAAAAACTCTTTCTCTGATACCCCAGTGTGTGTGCCTATGTGTATATACATGTGTATGTATACTTTCCAACATTAATATATTGCATTGTTTCTGGGTTCTGATGACCTGTTACACCTAGGTTCAATGTCATGATTTCACTAGACATACTCAATAAAAATGCAACCTCATTGTAGTTCAGCGGACTAGTCTTTCACTGGGAGCCTGGCTTCAGATCTAGTCTTTGATCATAAGTGAAAATGGGATTGTTCTCATTAACTACCATACACTATGAACCACTTTGGCACACAGATGCTCAAGAATGTCCTAGACTAGAATAGTGAAAGTGCAGGACACAACTGATCTGCCCTGACAGAACTGTACGGAGGGAGCCTGGGACTTCAGCAGTTGTGAAATTCCAGATCAGGAGAAATGTGCATAGTGCTTATCTGCACTAATCTGACTAGGCTCTCACCTTCATAGGTACAGGGTTCACACTCAGACAGGTGTAATTGACACATCTCAACCCTTAACTTTATAGAGGGTGTTATCAATATTATTGTGTAAATATAGTGCAGATGGCTTCTGAAGAGAGAACATTGCCTGTGTGAACAGTCTTTATTGCATCTTTATGTAAGGGGAAGATAGTCCTGCCTTTACCCTGCAGTATAGAAGTGGGTACCCTCTAGGCACTCTAACTGAGAATAGCTTCTCCTGGTTTCCTTTGACTGCATCCCATGCTCCCTCTCAACTTCAGAGCACTGCTACTAGCTTCCTCTCCCTGATCTTCCCTGTCACACACAACCACCCCATTTTGAAATCAAGTTCAAGCTTCTCATCCTCCCCTCTGAGGCACAGCACAATTTTACCTACAAATGTTTGTGCTTACTTCTTCCTGCAGTCTAAATTCCCAAGGTTTCCTCCAACCCACTCTTTTTATACCCTTTTGCTGCTCCCCCTTTGCATATTCTTTTTATATCGCCCCCTTTTTAGTATATCCTCAGCTTCACTCCAATTATCCTCGGAATGCACTTTTACAAAGCCTTTCATTAGTGATCCTTCAAAGATGGCCCACCCTGCTTTGTGATGGTACCCTATCAACTGATCTATAATGTCTGTCTGGTTTAGGGCCTGGGCCTGGAGCTAATTCTGTGTGGGGAGAGCCCTGCAGCTGTCTGGAGTTATTTGCAGGACCGTAGTCTCGGTGCAAGCTCCTTATAGGAGGGGCCATGTCTGCCTTTGTACAGAGCTGTGCACCCTGGTCTATAAATAAAATTGTAGTAATGTGAACTGAAACAATACAAGAAACTATGGTGATCTACTGGCGAAATATTTCCCTTTTACAACGGCCATGCATCTGTTCTGTTTTGGAAGCAGCAGCACATTGTCCGTGGGAATTTCCTCAGAAGGTAGTTGGCAGTGCAATAAGCCCATGATAGGAAGTGAGTGATGTTTCTCTGATGTCCGTACAAAACAGTACTATAAATCTGTAAGTCTTGTAACTTGCTTATCAACCTTTTTATCCCCCTACCATAAATAACCTTCCCAACAGTCTTTAAGAAACATCAACCAAGCCACATTCATAACAGCAAGCCAGTAACACCCTAGCAGCTCTCACGGAGTATTATATGTAATTATGCTGGGGTCTGTGTTGAAATGCTGATTTATTTTCCAGTGTTGAAAGCACAGTTGTAAGCACCGCAGACCATTTTGTTCTTGCTTCTAAAGCAGCTCCTTTAGCTTCAGGTGTTTCTCACCACAAAGCGGATACCACCGTTTTCTTTCTGCAAATGAGCGGCTCTGCCTGCAAACTGTGTTTTCTGGCTTCTGTTTTTGAGAAGCAGTCATACAAGGAAATGTACTGTGATGTGTTGATAGTTGATAAGCTGCAGTATCTCTTCTGTCTCTCAGGTCATTCAGATAAGTGGTAAGTGTGAGTTAAGCTCAAGCCTCGGTATTAGTAACTCCTGTATTTTGAACCTGACTCTTGACTTCAGGCACAGGAGTCAAGATCAGAATGCAGGCATTATGAATGCCCAATTAATGGGAGTTTTGCCACTCATGTCCAGGGGGCCACCGTTCCACCTGATAAATCTCTCAATATCTCTGGAAGAAGTTACTTATCTCCATTTTAATCACTGTCCCTCTATTTCCCCATCTGTTGTAAAAGGGAGATAAGTTAATTGCTATGTCTACACTACGGTTTGTGTCGGAATAACTTATGTCACTCGGGAGGGGCGAATAAATTGTGTGCGCACACACAGCGTGACATAAGATATATTGACATAAGCCCTGCTGTGCACAGCGATATGTTGGCAGGAGAGCTTCTCCACCGACAGAGCTGCTTCTGCTAGCAGGGGCTGGAGTAGTTAAGCCAAAAGAAGAAGCTCTCTCCCATCAGCTTACAGCGGCTACATTACAGAGCTTACAAGGACGCAGCTGCATTGGTGTAGTGTAGTCGTGCCCTTAACGGGTGAATTCTGACCCCTGTGACATCCAGGGCAAAACTATTAACGTCAATGAGGCCTGGATTTCATCTTATGTTTGGAAAGTGCTTTGGCATCGTCTGCTGAAAGGTGCTATGTAAAGTGTATTATTAGAGCAGCAGAGGAGGGTAAGTACGGTTGAAAGGCAAATGGGTCTCTGTTTAGGAGGAGGAGTGTGAACAGCAGCTGAAGCTACTGTGAGAAACCAGTACTGGGGACCGTGATGAGATCAGCAAAAGGAAGCCACATGAGGAGCAAGGTGGCAGCTGGAGAGCATGGAGATGCTGGGAAGAATAGAGCAAGAAAAAGGAGAAACATGAATGGATTATTAGGGGTCTGAAGTTAAAGGCTGAGGAGGAGGCCTAGCACCTTGTGGTCACACCCAAATCTGCATCTAGGGTTAGAAGTGTGAACACCCATGAAAATAGGGAATTAATCCAATGAGAGCTAGAGCATCTGCCTAGACAAATGCAAACTGGGCCACTTAAGGGAAGAAATATGCAGGCTAGCAAAGGGGGACCAGATGGGTGAAAAGCAGAACTTCAAAAGTGGTGACAGGCCGACGGTGAACAGCACATGGGTTGGGTGTCACATTGTGGGGTTCAACTCAGGCCAGTGAGAGACTATCACCGCTGGCCTGTAGCCTGGGTCCCTTAAATGCTCTGCTGCTGTGGCTCATGGTCCAGAACCAGTGAGCAGGCAAGCAAGCAAGTTTCCTGAATGTCCATGTGTTGCATAGCCCTGATTCAGCACTTGGACCCCAGCAGCCTGTGTTCAACACAACAGCCCCAGCCTGGTCTCCCCCAGCCTCGGTTACTACTTGCAGAGTGACCCCACTGCTCCGCCAGTCCCTAATTTCCCCAAAACTATCTCCCTTGAAACACCCAGCCCTCTCCCGGAAGATTTGAGGAGTAGTAAGGTCCATTGCTCCTTAAAGAGACAAAAGCACAGCACATGAAAAGATGAGAGTTGCCATCTTTTCCTATGCTGTGTATTTATACCTCCCTACTGTCTGTTCCACTCCATGCATCTGATGAAGTGGGTGTTAGCACACGAAAGCTTATGCCCAAATAAATTGGTTAGTTTCTAATGTGCCACAAGGACTCCTCATTGTGTTTATACTAGAGTCCTGTCTGACTTCATTCAGAGCGGTTCCAGAGCACAAAACTGTAACTCCATGACACCAATAGATGGTTATTATGGTTTAATTAAATGATCAACTCTAGATTAATTAAATGATTTGCTTCTGTTGATAAAAAAGGGTTACAAGTTAGCACTGCATGAGGTAGACTGCATTGTTGCAGATCCTGGGTTTGACCTTATTCTTCCTTTAGATCCTGTCACCTTTTGTACGGAAAGTTAGGGCATTTCTGAATTCCCGTCAGCCTGAAATAATGTCTCTTCACTGAAAGCTCTGGTCCGCCCCCTTGTGAGTGGGTGGGAAGCTCTTATTTCAGAATCTGTTAAATAGCCAGAGTAAATGTGAACTCCAACACACACGCCCTTTCTAAACAAGCAAATATTTTCCCTAAGAATAATTCCTCCGTTAACCTTTTGTCAGGAAAACATGCAGGTTGTGTCGGGATTGAAAGCCCGTCTCTGGTGTTGACAAAAAGGAAAAGGCTGGGCTGTAGAGTGGTTTTGGAAATGTCAAGTGGGCGACTGCACAGCATGAATTGGAAAAGCCAGTGAAAAGCCGAGAAATGGCATGTGAACAATTATTACACTGAAATAGCTGGTAATTCATTGTGTACATAACAAATCCTTCTGTCAAGCTGTGAAATGATCTTTAGCTTAATTTAATTGTTCAGTCACTAGTTTTCTTTGCAATGGGTCGAACTCTGAGAGGGCACCCGCATTTGGTCAGCGGGAGATTCCAGCTGTTACACCGGCTTGCTGCCATAGCTGCCATACTGCCAGATTTTGAGCTCCTGTCAGTGACTTGCACAAGCTCTACCTTGACTAGATTTTGCCATGTTCTGGGGAATTTTAGGAGTCTCTCATTCAAAGAATTGGACTGTTAGGGAAACCGGTATTGGTGGTCCCATGGGCTGGAGAGAAGTTCTCAAGATGAGGTATCCCTAGCTACTGGCTTCCAGTGCCGGTTTAAGGTTAGTAGCATGGTGGTAGCATTTGTCTGAAACTTCCCTCCTCCCCCACCCTGCCACCGGGAGCAGGGGTTAATCCTGCTGGGAAAGAGTGAAGTAGGATCTGCTGGCTGAGCGAGGTAGGTGGTGGGGGTTGACCAATCCTGTGGTAGGAACCCTAGGAGCAGCCAAGTTTGAGCAGAAGGCACGAGCTGAGCTTTATCCCACTGTTGTGGTCAAGCCCCAGACAGGGAGTGAGTTTTCCCTTTTCAGGGGGGATGGGCTGTGATACAGTGGACCCAGACACCTCCAGGCTGACTGCTACCCAAAGAAATAGTGCCAGTAAACCAAGGCAAAGAATCTTCTACAGGTTGAGAAACAGGTTTCCTGTGAGACTCCCGATTCAGTGTTAGAGTGAGCCAGGCCCTAGGTAAACGGGCAGCACACCTGTGAATCAGAGTGTGGGGGAACTTGCACTAGAAGATTGCCTGGGGAACACAAAGTGTCTTCAGCATGTGGTCCTGCTCTTGTGCCCATTGGCATCCATTGGAGGAGGATTGGGCTCTCTGTGAGCCTTATTTGAGAAACCCTAGTCCTAATCTGCTCGAATTCCAGCCCTTCAGCACCACTGAGCTAAGACCCAATACACATTTCCAAATGGTACCATGATAAGCCCCCTGTTCCATAGGGAATGGTGCCTGAGAAAGGAGCCAGGAGGGAAATGAGCTACCCCTCCCAAATGAAAGACGCTCCTTTTTGTGGGAACTGGAGCCAGCCGGTTGCTGACAAAGCAATTCTTCACCAATCAGCAGCACACACCAGCCGTCTCCTTGCCTTCGCCAGGAGAATCCGGGCCAGCAATGACCAACCTGCAGAAAGCCTGGCTTTAGAGCATGAATTTCCAGGTGGAGGAAGAGAGATTTATTCTCTAGCCAAAAGCTCAGCATTAAGGGAGCACCTGTAATTGTGGGCCTTTTAGCCCCGGAGTTCTCCCTCCTTGGAAGGGAATAGGAGAGTCACAGGCCTCACCTCCTTAAACCAGTTCAATATGCTGTTGCCATTCTGTTGTGTGAATCAGAGCAGTGGCATTTGTACCGGGACATGCTGGAACCTGCTGTGACATTTACATGATGTGCAATCCCTCCTTTTTCTATTTACACCTCCCACCCACCCCCAGCGGTGTGTGCCAGGGTGCCGTGATCTGTGCACAATGCAACATCCATTGCCCAGGCTGTAGCACATAACATTAATGGGACGAAGTTTGCCGTGGGATTTGCACCGGAGACTGCGCCATTAGCGCCCACCGTTATCTGAGGGGGAGCTTCAGAGCTGAGTGACTGCTTGCTGCTGAGCTGCATGGGTAACACATCAGTGGCTGGGTGACCTCATCTTCCCAACTGCCCCCATCTGTCTGCCTTGCCTTTATTTGCCATTTATACACAACCCATTAAACCGCGTCCTTTGAATTCACAAAGCTGAACTGGATGCACCTGGGAAACATCACATACCCTCCCATTGTCCATCTTGTTTGCCTTTAACAACCAATGAGTGGGAAGGGGCCATTTATGAAGACACACATTTGGATGGAGTTCGTCCTTTTCTCCCATGGTAACAAATCTCCTTGGCTTTCGCTTGTTAACTTTTACTGACACCGGGGATTGAAGCAGGAAGGCGGGTGGGAATGTAGTGGAGAGTCTGAGAAGAAGAGGGGGGGAGTCCAAATTCATGCTTGGCGTAACCCTCTTGAGACAAGTGGAATATTTTTGTTCCAGATAAGCCTCTATCCCAGCCGTCAGCTGTGTTTTTGAACCTTTAGCAAACAGAAAATCTCTGGGTGGGGGCCTTGAACCATGGTCATGGGTATAGAACACTGCTATACTGGGTGACCCTCTGATAGTCACCTAATTCCAGGCGCGTGAGAGGTGTCACGGGCTGGTAGTGTTACAGAGCAACTTGTGATGACCTTCAGGCATGTAAAATAATGTAAGGAGTCACTGTACAGTCATGCACCTGCCTCATACTGATCCCCTATGGAACTTACTAGTCAAATGAAACTATTCTCAAGCCAATTGCAATACAATAGGGAGCATCAGAACCTGGGAAATCGGAACAGTGCCTCTGTAATCCACGGGAGGCACCTTCTAAACATATTGCTCTCCATGCTTGGCCAAAGGCCTTGCAAATCTCCCTGAGGGGATCTTGCCTCTTGCTATAGTACGTGTGATATCCATGCTTTGCAGTGTGTCCAGTCAGTAGGCAGCAAGCTTGGAGCCCACACTCCAGAATTCCAGCGATCCGGGGCGGGTCTATGTTTTTTTGCCAAGCACGGGAGTCAGGCGGCCTTCGGCGGCACACCTGCGGGAGGTCCGCTGGTGCCGCCAATTCGGTGGTGGTTCTGTGGGAGGTCTGCCAGTCCCTCAGCTTCAGCGTACCCGCCGCCAAATCCGCAGGACCAGCGGACCTCCCAAAGAGTGCCTGACTGCTGCCCTGACAGCAACCGACAGCCCGCCCCCTGCATCTTGCCACCCCAGGCACGCACTTGCTGTGCTGGTCCCTGGAGCCGCCCCTGCAGAGATCCCTGTGTGACGGGGGCTTGCCCCAGAGTTTGTGTGTGAACGCTGTAATTCACTGTTAACATTATTTCTAGCTGCTTTTCCCGCCATACTAATGGGAAGCATTTTTAAAGGTATTAGTGAAAGACTTAAATAGTCAATCAAAATGTTCAATGCATTTCACCTTCTCTGCTTCCATATTTCCAAGTCTACTAGGAAAGCAAATGCAGACACAGGAAATAAGGAACAGATGCACAAGTGCATCATGGGATATCTAAATGAACATGCCAGTGAGTGGAGGTGTGTGTAGCAATAAGGAGTAATAAGACCACACGTGTCATTGACAAGGGGCTGTAATTTCACTGCTGCCAACACCCTAGAGTACCACAGCAGAGCAAACACTGTTCTGGCGTTGGCCCTGGTAAGCCTGAAGCCAGGTGCCTTGGCTGAAAGTACTTAGTCCTTTGCAGACATTAGCTAATCAGTTATCACACCGGCCTCCCACAGCTGAGAAACTGTACAGAGGGGCTCACAGACAGGTTCAGTGTGACTTGTCCAAAGCAGCTCAGGGAGTGGGTGTGAGAGCTGCAGGCATTCCAGGCTCCCAGCCCTGTTCTCAGGACACTAGACTCTTCCGCTCCCTCAGGACCAAATCCTGTTTCACCTTTGCAAAGGCTAAGGACATGAGACATCCCCAGTGGCATCAGTGCAGTCATTCTGTCGCTGCTATTCCAACCCCTGGGCCATAGGGTTGCCTGCATTTCCTACACCCCCGTCCCTACGTATATAAGAAAGTGGTTTGGACCACTGGATGCACATAGTTGCACCCCTGCTGCTCATCTCCCCAACACTCCAGCAACCCCTTCACCTGCAAAAAGCCACTCTGGGATGGCTGCCGGAGCACTGCTCTGCAGCACGCATGGACAAGAAGCATCTCCTGCAGGGCTTTTCTCTGGCCTGACCTCCCGCACCGCAGAGCTGCTGCTGAGCCATTCAAGGGGGCACAAGGTTTGGTCCTTGGTGAATAGCTAGAAACACCTCAGTGATGTCTGCTCAGCTTAATTTCTCCTCCCCTCACGAGGGCGAAGTGGCTTCTGCGGTGCGCTGTGTGCTCCAGGCTATGCACAGGAGGAAGGGCAGTGGCTGACCTGCCAGCAAGACATCTGAGGCACTGCCCCACTCAGAAAAAGCAGAGACTAAAGTGCCACCCATATGAATGCACCTCCCTGGCAGTGCTATGCTCCACTCACAGTGTTAACAGCCCAGCCTTGCCATCTACGACATCTGTACGTGCACCATTGCCCTGGGCCATGTGGAATTAGACCAGCTGGAGTATTTGGGCCAGATCACTGCTTCCCCCAGGGAAAGCGTGTGGAAGGAGAGACAGAAGAGTGGGGAGGATTATGCGTCAAATTCCATATGGTTCCCCTATCCGAGGATTGCCCCAGTTGTTCCATCAAGGGGTTAAGGCTTGCCACACCCCCTGGGACAAGCAGAACTTCACCCCTAAACTGTGCTGATCCCCTAAGATCCAGGAAACTGTAGCCTTTCTATAGCTGAGTATTCCACACTGGGGGGGGGGGGGTTATGCTAAATAACATCTGGATTTATGAGTGAATAAAGTGAGAGGAGTGATAGAGACCAGGAGCTAGGCCCAGAAACAGAGGGTCTCTGAGTTACTGACAGGAATGCGTCACCCTCCTGTGCTCCACATAGCAGAGTTCCCCAGCATGTACTGTGATGAAGGTGACACGTGACATGTATGCATGTGAAGAGGGGTGGTGGGGAGCAGTGAGAGGCGGCTATTCCACTGGGGCTGAAACATTCAGTAGAAATCCCAGAATGGAAAGAGGGGGAGGGGGAGCAAAAGCAAAGAGGGGAGGATAAAGCAGCAGCAGTGAGTCCCTATTGGTTGTGGGGGGGAGATGATGGGGGGAGGAGGGCATGTCTTCTGGTGAAGGAGCCATAACAGTTTCTAATGATCTCCAGCTGAAGGAATGAAAATCCTGCTCTGGGATTCATTAATCTGAGTAAAGGCCTCCAGTCCTTTTGTAGGGAGTTTGGGTTGTTGGAGGGATCAATTAAAAATCCAGAGAAGGGCGGGTGGGATTATTTTAACATCTGGTCTGTGAAATACTAGTACCTTGTTTGGAACAGTGGCTGGCCAGTCTGACTGTGCAGAGTGCCCCTCTGGGCAATGTATTCAGCAGGCATTTCTTGGTCTTCAGGGGATGGCATGTGGGGCTGACATGAGGGGAATAACATTGGTGGCAGGAGCAGGATTAGAGCAGGTATGAAGCAAACATCCAAAGGAGTCAGCACTTCTATCAGGGAATGTGAAACTAAAGAAACATCTCCTATCCTAACTCACTGTGGGTGCAACCCCATGAGCTCTAGGGTGGGGGAACATGACCCCCCTGCAGGGTAAATCTTGTCCAGTTTTCCTCCATATAGCCATACCTCTCCACTTTTAGAACTGAAACCTGATGCTTCAGGCCAGTCAGTCATTAGTCAGACAGATGCTGTCCGGCCCGTGAAGAGGAATGGGGAAGGCAGGAACTTCATGGGAAGGGAGCCTCAGTGATTTGCTCAGAGGCGGCCTTTGGGCGATATACAGAGCCCATTTCAGGAAGCCACCGAACTGCAGGTCCTTATTCCATGGGAATAGATTGGAGAACGAAGGGGTGGAGTCTGTCCATCCGTTGCCATGCCTCACACTGGAGCTCCTCAATGGAGCTATGGGAGCCTTTTGTTCAAAAGCCCCCAATCACTCTGCTGGTTTCAGATCTGGGCCTCTCTCACCCAGCTCCAAGTGAAGCCCTGGCTTCCAGGGAAGATTTATGGTCCCCATTGAAACCACACAGCAGCTAGCAGTTTCCAATGAGTATCATCAAAAGCCAAACCCCAGACTCAGGGTATGAACCCACACACCCTGAAAAACAAGAGCGCGGGGGGGGGGGGGGGGGGGGGGAAGGGGGGTGTCAGGGATTTGCACAAAGCCCCTGGTTGGGTAGTGTAAGGTGATGAGTCTTTCCTGTGCTAGGCTCCAGCCAATCCACAAGCTAAGAACCGATCTGGTGACTCTCGGGGCAGGTATATAAGCCTCACAAGAGGCCTAGCAGCTCAGTCTGCTCAATGTCACTCCAGGGTTTGGAGCTATTCCTTGCTTGACAGTGGCAATAGACTCCCCAAACCTTACTACTCCAGACCTGTTCCAGGCCTTCTCTCACTCTGGCCTTGCTCCAACTCTGCTCTGGACTCCTGATTCTGGCTCTGACCATCGCCATCGTGGCTTTTGGTAGGAAAAGTTAACCCTGTCCTGTTGCTAGCTGTACTCTCATTGGAAGATGGGAAGGCGATTCTATAAAAGACCATAAGGGATGTGTGTGTATATCTGAGTATGTAGTCACTAGGTTTTCACTGCACTTCACTCAAGAATCAGCCTCTGCTCTGAGAGCCAGTGGGTTGAAGCTGGAGGAGCCATTGGACTGTATGGTGTTTGGGGCTTTTTCTTATATAGGTGTTTGTGGCAGGGTGCTGGCCAGGAGTGCCTGAGCCAGCCCTGCTGGCCCTTTAAGAGGAAAAAAACCTCTGAAAGCCTCCCCTTGCAGAGAAGGCTAATCAGCCACATGGGCTACAGAGGGCTCAGCATTATGGGTTGCACCTGGCAGCCTCCTGAGGGGATAAAAGCCTGCCAGGCAGGAAACCTGGTGTGGTGCAGAGAGAGAAGGAAACAGAGAAAGGTACAGAGAGGTATAGAGCAGGGAAGTAGAGCTAAGGCTAGGAGCCTGTTAAGAGCTGACTGCTTCCAGAGACCTGCCCGGTTGAGGGCTGGGACTCAGCTGAACTGTATAGAGTTGTATATTGGTGGTGGGGTTTACACTGTGAATAAAAGAGCACTGTTGGAAGCCACAAAAGAGTCTCCTGCCTGTTGTGACGTGGGGGAAGAGCGGATCTCCTACAGTGTCTACTACCCCCACCCTGATTTTCACACTTGCTATCTGGTCACCCTGACAAGGCTAGAATAGCTAACCTGGGGTGCTAGAACAATTTTTATAATAGGGGTGCTGAGAATCATTGAACTAATCTATAAACCCTGTCTACAATGGAAACCACTTCAAGATGGGGTGCAGCAGTACTACCTTGCTTCCCAGGAGTGGTGTGGGATAAATAAAGATTATGAGGTGCTCATAAGTGTCACAGTTTGGGAGAGCAGCACCTGTATTCCCCCCTCCATAGTTCTTCAAGAGCACCCACACTCATACTCCCAGTTTCCCTACCATCACCTTTCTTGGGCAGAGACACACATCTTGCTCCCTCCTGACTAGAGTATCTTCAGGCTAAATGGTTTCCCGACTACACTGTGAGTTCCCCAGCAGGTTGGATGGCCTCAGGAGGCCTGCTTTGCTTTCTTCTCAGAGGCTATAAACAGTGCAACTGCCCATAGGTACAAGGCGACACACAGCCCTTTCTCAGCAAGCACATTTATGCTTAAGGTAAAAGCATTACAGAGAAAACAGCTAAACAATAAAAGAACCTACCCAAATGCTAACAAGCTTACCAGAGATCACCCCCAACTCCAACAAGGACTCTGGCCAATGAACCTTCAGACCCCGCCCAAGGGTTTTTTCCAAGCTCACAAGTTCACAGCTGTTATCTCAGAATATGGATCTGAGAATCTGTTATCTCAGAACTTGAATCTACCCCCATGAAACTGAGAATCATTCCTTTGTGCAGTTTGAACCTCTGGTTGGGTCCTCATGTAACAGGTGATCAGCGGATAGTGGGTTTTTCCTCAGGGGGCAACTTCATTTTTTAATACAGTGAGTTGCTAAAATACTTAAATTTAATTCTGCAAGGAGTAATTTACATTCAATAAGGTTTGGTCAGGAAACTGTCACAGTGAGTATCATTCACAAATAGTCTACTGTTTCCCTTTGCTCTTAGGCTCCCTTATAAAATAGGGTGGCTGGGAATTTCTGAGCCTCTCTGAATGGGCTTGTCTGAGTCTGTTGACCCAAAACCCAACCTCATGAACATAATAATCTCAGTGCCACCATGTACTTGATGTTCATGTTGCCAGGTGATTGTGCTACAACTGCAGTCCAGAAGAACTCATGCCCCAGGAACCCATCCCCAGAGCAAAGGTGGTAGGAGAAGGCTCATGACACTAGTGTGTGACAGGACAAAAAGAGCCCACAATTTGGGAGGTGAACTCTGTGAGTGATAGGAGGGGCTCTACAGCAGATGGCATTCCAGAAACCCCTTTACAGAGCATCATGAACGAGAAGTCAAGAGAGTTCTTCATGCTGACAGCCCCTCTCTACCATCCATGCTTCATTCTCATAGCATGAACTCTACAGTGCTAAGCATCATGATATGTATGTTACTATGTAAACACATTGTGATGCAATCAGAGGTTGAAGAAACTATGAATCTAGAACCTGCACAATATCTTTGGATGTATTCACCTTATAAAATACCATTTCCCCCAATCCCTATCCTCCCTGATCAGATGGTTCAAGCTAAAACTTTTTTTCTCTTTGGTGTCCAAGGAATCACTTAGCAAAGATCACTGGGATGCCTAGGGCCTGAAAGGTGCTAGAGAGAACCAAATCTTGTGTTTTTCATAGATACTTTTGCCCCAAAACCCATCGCCAAAGCTATACAACACAGTAACAGTATTGAATAGCAGGAGGGGGAGGGGAGCATGGTAAGAAGCACTGGTATGGAAGTAAAGATTCAGCATGTTTTCAGAAGAGAATTAGAGAATAAGTAAAGAGATGGAGAATCTGAGAAGCCAAGAGATACAGGAAGGCTACTCCAGACTTTAGGAGCTGCAAAGGAGAAGGCTCTTGCACCAATAATGCCAAGATGGATAAGAGGGAGTGAAGGGCTACAAAGGGAATATCTGAGTAGAGAGGGTGGGAAGACTGTAAAAAGATATTCAGGACCCTAATTCTCCTTTCTCCGGAATATTCTCCCGTGGGGTTGCTCTGGATTTTCACTCTGTCAGTGAGAGGGGAATCAGGCTCCAAGGTCTTGAGAGAGGTGGAATTAGCCCTGTCATGGAAGATTTTTAAGAACCGTTTTGATCTAGGCCTTGACCCGTGCAGGGTGGGAAGCCAGTGGAGTTGTTTGAGGCCAGGTTTGATGGCCAGAGATGGTGAGCACTGACACACAGCGTGCCCCTAACTGCACAACTTCAGAAAACTGGCTCGCAGTAATCTGTTGCCCAGTGTAGCATTGGAAACCCGATTTTAGTAAACTCCAGTATCAGCTCTCCATTTCAGTAGTTGTTGTTATCCATATGCTAAACAATACCAGTGCCTTATTGAAAGCACATTTGCAGAGGTTTAACAGCAATTAAATGCACAAGCATCTCTCGCATGGGAGTTTAGTCTCCGGGAATACGGTTTTAATAATCAAGTGGGGTTTAGTTTACATGCCGTGAGTGTGATATTAAGTCTAAATGAAAACCTCATTGGAGATGCCTGTTTTTAAAGTGTGGTGGCCTTTGCAGCTGGAGGTAGAACTGCTTTGGAAGTGCTCAGGCTGGTAAAAGTGTGAGGATCACACAAGTGTAACTAGCCTGCATAAATATAAGGGCACATTGGTCATGAGTGGGAATTGAACCCAGAATATTCCGAAGCACAGAACTTGCATCTGAACCAAAGTAGTGTAGGCTAGTAAAACGCTGCTGAAATCACTATGACCAGCCACTAGAGGGAGACATGATCACATGCACTATGGTAGATGCCCATGTCTCTCAAGAGTACACTGCTGGCCTCAGTGACTTTAAAAGCCTGGTAAAAGTTCCATCCATTTTGCCTCCCTCCCTCTGGTAATTTTTCATTTTGGGGATGTCTCTGCACATCCAGGCTCTGGACTACAGAGGAAGCAGAAGACACACTGTTTCCATTCTGGCTGGAAGCAGACGATCCTGGAAATCTCACCAGAGAGCCCTTCTCAGGAGATGTCCAGCCCTATTTTTGCAGACCAAAGAAGTTCCAAACCGGTTCTGAGCGCAATCTCCATTCTAGTTCACGGGAGTTGGTGGTGCTCAGCGCCTTTCAGGACTGGGCCCACAGTGGGAGTTGCAGCCGTCTGTTCTTTGGGTGCTTGTCTAAAAGAAGTCTCTGGAAGCCCTGAGCTTCATCTGTTATGAAAACACACGTCCCTGATCCCTGGTGTTACAGAGTGTGGAATCAGAAATCTGAGCCCTTTAAAATTCCTCCAGTCCTGGAGGAAGGAGCCCAGTGTAACTCAGTGTAACATTCACCCTGCATTCACTCTGTAGGAATTTTAAAGGGCTCCCAGAAGTAGTGTGAGCTAGCAATTAAGACTGAACTAAAAGGCAGGAGGAAGCTTGGGTTCTCTTTCTGACTCTCCCAGTGAGAGCAACCTTCAGGAAGTCACTTTGCCTCTCTGTGCCTCAGTTTCCCTGCCCACCCTGGATCTGTCTTGTATACTTAGAAGGTAGGCTTTTGGGGGCGGAGATGGTCTCTTACCATGTGTTTGTAGAGTGCCTGGCACCATAGGCACCAACTCCGTGTGTGCTCCGGGGTTGGAGCACATACGGGAAAAAATAGTGGGTGTTCAGCACCCATGAGAAGCCCCACAGATCGGTGCCTCCCCCATCTCCCCCATCTCCCCCTGCCCGCTGGTGATCAGCTATTCAGGAGGCTCTGGAGGGGAGGGGGAAGAGCGGGGGGCAGGGGAAGGGGGCAGGAAGAAACAGGGTGCGGTTTAGAAGAAGGAGTTGAGTGGGGTGGGCGTCAAGTATTCCCCGGGATCTGAGTAAGTCAGTGCCTATGCCTTGGCACCGTGAGGTCTCACTCTCAGCTGGGGGTCTGTGACTGCTAAAGCAATACAAAGAATAAAAAACAAACAGGGGCCGCCTTGTCTCCAGGTGGAGGTGATCGATATTTCAAACAATAAAGCCTATTGATGCTCCATTCCTTGGAAGCCTTAAATCAAGGCTGGGGATCTTTCTAAAAGAGATGCTCTCGCTCAGCCATCAGTGATGAGCTTGATGCAGAAATTACCGGGTGAGCTTCTCTGGCCTGTGCTATGCAGGAGGTCAGACTGGATGACTATAATGGTCCCTTCTGGTCTTAAAATCCACGACCACTGCTTAGAGTTAATTTCTTCCCCATATGTTGCATCGAGGACTTTCCTGCAAGGAACGTTGCTGTGGGAATAAAGAGATTGAGATTAAACGGTACCTTCTCTTCTCTGGAATAAAAAGCAAGCCGATTGGCCTGTGCTGAGTTTTTCTGCCTGGCTAATGTCAATGTTTACCTAGGAGATAGCAGAGCTGTCAGGATACACTCCATGTGGCCACACATGGAAACACAGACAGGATTCCTTGGCTCAGAAGGCTGAATGAAGGAGGGGTGGGGGTTACACTCACTGCAAAAAACAAACAAACCCAAACCCAACAAATCACAAAGTCACACAGCCAGCTAATGCAACCGCTCCTATTTTTACTTAGCAATTTACATCCTTGGCTCCCTTCCCTAATTCATCCATTATTAATCTGCTACAAATATCTCCCAGTTCTGCTGAGATAGTAAATCAGAGGCTCTTTGAAGATGTTGGGCTGCGGTACAGCAACAGAGACACTTTTTGAAATAAACATTTTAGGGATGAATTCTCCCTTTGATGTGTGGCATGCAACTCCCATCCTACACACCACTGTAATTAACACGTTACTTTCTGCTAACACACTGACACTGTGTTAACGGACATCGTAGCATTCTAAGCATGACATATGTGTATCACACACACACACAATACTACGTAAAAAGAACATTATTCAGGTTGCAAAATCAAGCACACACACAAAATGGCAGCAGCGTTAGCACAGCACCTCCTAGTCCTATGCAGGGCTAATGGTCAGTCCGGAATCAGAGAGAAGAGTGCCACTTGCTGATCTGACCTCACAATAGGCACTATCCAGGCTTTCCCTTTAAGGATTCAAGGCCATGTACTGACCTGGACTGACCCTGATTAACTGATATGAACTGACAGGTTCTCAGCAAGATGTGAGGAGAACTGTGAGCTTATTGTCTGAGCTGCAAGCTGATGCCCACTCTGCCTGCAGGGTGGTCTGGAGCGGACGGGCGTATGAAGTGAAGGGAGGTGAGATTCTGTAAAGTGCTGTGTAAGGGAATGTCCCTGCTTCTTAGTAATCCTCTAAATGGTCAAACCATTCTGCAGTAGGTTGGCCACAGAATTGGGTGTCCAGAATCCAAGATTCCATGTTAAAAAATGTTTGTAGCCCTTTATGGTCATGAAAAAACACCTTGAAGATATGACCCGAGTGTAATTGATACACTGTTGTCTTCCTAAGTCTGCAGAGCGCCTGAACCAATAGCTCTGAGAGTGATGAACTTTCTTCATCTCAAAAAGCTTGTTGGCTCTGAAACCTACAGGTGACGATTCAGGTGTCAGTTTTGTTTAACTGTTTCACGGTTGGGTTTTTTGTCAGAAACATGCAGCTGGGGTTTCAATGCCACAATCCTAACCAGCCTCTCCCACCTCCCCTGGTCCCGAAAGCCTCAAGTGCCCCTTGCTCAACTGCCAAAACCTCCAGCTTCTCCCCTGACAGCATTTTCAATGCAGACGTTTGTTGTCAACACAGAGGTCTTTGGCATGTCAAAAAATGAAAATGTGGCAGCAGCTGGAGGTTGTGTGGGGAGCCCCTGGACACCCTCCAGACTGACTGGGAGGCCCCCTGCACTGGGGATATTCCATGGGACCATCTCTGCCAGTCACCCACCCAAGGCATAAAGGGGTGAATCATAACAAGTATCAGGCCCAGCTCCATAACCTCCCACGCCCATCTGCCCCAGATTGTAGGAGGCCTGGTCATCCCCAAAGCAGATAGGAGTTAGGGGGTTCACATCGTGTTTTCAGGCAACCATCCTGGCTTTTCGCCATCAATCCAGTGGTGGTATGTTCCCAGAATCAGCATGCGCTGCAGCAGAGACAGGGTAAGTTAGACTATCAGTGGCTTACTGAATCAGTTCCTTCTTCATATTCCCTTCCTCTGCTCCCCCAAAAACAGCAGAGCCAAAGAAGGACCGAAGAAATCATCCAACGCAAATTAATTTCCTGTAAATACTGCTGAGCGAGTTTAACCAACCCCTGACATCCGACACAGTTCAAGTCCTGGTGAGACAACTTGACAAGGGGGATCCGGTGAGCTCTATAGGCCTCAGTGTGAGCTGGAAGCAAACCATGCCAAGCTGTTGTTGATTCATCTCAGGGAAGCGGAGGAAGGGGCCGGTGTTTAGACAGATGTAGGTTGTATATCACAGGCAAAAGGGCTGAGCAGAATGCAGAGTTCCCAATAGTCTGTTACGGATATTATTCTTTTTCCCATTACGGCTTCAACTCTCTCAAAAGAGCTTTCACTCCAGCTGCCTGTCAGCCTAACACTCCGAGCGGCTGAAGGCTGCTTTGATTGAGGTTTGTGGATGAGATTCTCTCTGCTGAGGCGTGGACTCTGCATTTTCTGTCAGGCAGAGATTAGTGAGGGATAGTCTATTGTGGGTGGTGGCTGCAGGAGAAATGGAGATGCAGAGAAGTGGTGATTAGCCCTAAGTTGCAGTATGGTGAACAGCACTCACAAGTCCCAGGCTAACATGCTAACCACACTCTCCTTTCCCTTTTGAGATGCTCAATTGTTTAGTTTTTTGCTTCTGCCTCAGGATTCACTGAAGCCTACAGCAAGGAGGGCTGACTTCAGTGTGATTGACACTTGTTATGGGAGAGAAGAGTCCGTGCTGTCCTCCTTCCATACAGCAGGTTAGGACACAGGAACTAATCTTTCGGTTCCATATCTGAGGAGAGAGTGGAAAGAATTCATGGCCACTCTAGTAGAGGTGGACAAACATCACCAGGTCCCAGGGGTTCCATTCAGGTGAGCCTCCAGAAGTCTCCTCTAACTCCAGATTGACACCGGTCTGATGCCACTGACATCACTTGAGTTGCTCCTAATTTACATCAGTGTCGGTGAGAGGAAAATCAAGCCCTGGGAATGAAGTTGGAGAAATGAGTTTTGCTCCTAGTGTGGCCATTGACATGCTGGATGGCTAAGTCATTGCAGCACTCTGTGCCTCAGTTTCCCCATGTGTAAAAAGATTATAGCACTTACCTCTCACAGAGGACCAGGGTGGGGGAGTTGTGAGGCTTAGTTTATGCATGTTGGAGCAATGCTTTGAGATCTTTTCATGGTAGGAGCTTCAGAAGAGCAAAAGTTTTAAAGAAATACATTTTAACTGAAGTATTTCCACTCTCACTTCCTATCAAAATTAGGCAATGCAGAGGAATAACAGAGACATGGACCAGACCAAACATATGAGTTTGCAGCTTGAACCTTTCTCTATAATAAGGCAAATCTGATCCTCCAAAACCTGGAGAAAGTTCAGGTTCAGCTATGGATTTTGAACCCCTTCCCTCTCCCCCAAAGAAACCATGAGATTTCAAAAATAATAATAAATGTGGGGTTCTTTTTCTTTGCTTTCTGGTGTCTAAGACTTTAGGGGTCATGTCTTCAAGCTTTTCTTTACAACCACGAGGTCCAGAACTGTGCTTTATTTTTAAATGAAAGTAGAGATTCTCACATAATCATATGACTCCAGGAGCTGGGGCTTTTGTGAGGCATGAGATAACATCAGGAGCGTTGGCACATATGGGTATGTTTGTGTCTGATAGCCCAGTTTAGAGGCGTGGGGGCCAGATCCTCAAGTGGTGTGAATCAGTATAGTTCAGCTGGTTCCCAGGGAACTATGCCAATTTACACTAGCTGGGGATTTGGCCCTCAGAGTTACCGAACCTTTCAGAACTTCTGTAAAAGGTCCCAGTTTGGGTGGCTATTGGTGGTCGGTATTCTCTTCAAACTGATTCTTCCATTCTTATACTGTAACCATTGAGATGAACAACAATACTTCTGCATGGGAGTAAACACCAGCTTGGTGCCTATCTCCACTGAGCAGCAGAGACTCCACCCTCTGATCTTGACTTGCATCAATGGACTATCCCAGGAGCTGCCAAAAGACATTTCCCTGCTTACATTTTTTCCCCCAGTCTCACATGAATGCACAGAGACATTTGCACTTGGGTGGTTTAATGCCACATTGCAACATTACAATGCTAGAGATCACAAAGCAGATGTCAGATATTGTGTTGTCACTGAAGATGTGTCAGGAGCTTTTCAATGCCTTGCCTGCAGTCTAAAGGACTATCAAAAATAGTAGGGCTGGCCTGGGAATGCCTTAACAAATCTCAGGCAGATGTTGGCCTAACAGACAAAGTCAGGACAAAGTGGTGGGATGCCTTTACCTTTCACACAGGAGGGAATGGGAAGATAGATTCCAGTCAAGAACAAAGAGACAGAAACATGGGGAAGTTGAAGGGAGGAAGGGGAGAGCTGTTGATGTTGTTCCTTGCTTCCTTCAAATCTCCATGAGCTTCACATAGTTCCATCCTTCTCTCTTCACCTTCAGAACCTCAAGAGTCTTCCAGATGGGCTACCAATGAAGGTCCCAGTTCTGAGGTAATATCACCACTGGGCTTCTGAGGAAAGTAACACGTGCGAACTTGGCTATAACACTCAAATCACTATCAGAAATTTGGGTTGATAACACTGAGTGTAAGGTTCTGATGAGAAAATAGGTCACTGGGTGGCATTGTTCCATCCTATGGAAACAACCTAACCCTGCCCCAGTCCTCAGACAATGAGGCTTTTATTTCTGAGTTTCATAAATGCCAAGGGCCTGACTCTCCACTGCAGTGCTCTAGCTTTATCCTGGTGTAAATCCAGTGATTCCAGTGGAGTTACATTGGTGTAAATCTGGAGGAAGGCAGTTGAATAAGGCATTTATTTTTAATGGGGTGAGTAATTAATCATTGGAATCATTTACCAAGGGTCGTGGTGGCTTCTCCATCACTAACCATTTTAAAATCAAGATGGTATGCCTGTCTAAAAGCTCTGCTCCAGGAATTACTTTGGGGAAGTTCTATGGCCTGTGTCATGCAGGAGGTCAGACCAGATGATCACAATGTTCCCTTCTGGCCTAAAAATCTCTGAATATATTAATAAAGTCTGACATTACAACTAATGGAGGTATTGGCTTATAATCTATCTTCCCAGACATCAATTTACGTCCTGGAGTCTCAAACTTTGTTTATAACTAACCCCTTTAGATTTAGATTGTAAAGTCCCAAGACAGGGACTTTGTCTTCTAGTCTTCCATTAAGTATCATGAATATTTATGATGCTTATATAAATCCTATCATTCCAGATTACATTATAATACAGCTGTGATACACTGGGATTTCACAACTGTTGCATTCCTGTACACCTGTCACTGAAACTTCACTACAAACAATGGGGTAAAACTCAGACCTCTCTGCTCTAAAAAACATTGGCTGCAATCAGTCGAGCAGAAGGAGGATCCCACTTATATGCTTTAAAAGTAGGGCCTATGACACACAGTAGAGCCATTCTGATTTTCTCTTATAGCGGGCAGTAGTAGTGTACGTTTGCAAGTTCATTCAAAATGTCATTAGCCAGGTTCTATTTTTCTTGCTGGAATCCTGATTGAAGCTCGTAACCTCTGCCGATGGTTCTCCAGAGGATCATGTATCTATTTGGATCTTGGTTAACAAGCTTATCAAGCTCAAGCAGGAATCTGAGGCCTGTTTTATTTCCCCATAGAGTTTGTAACAGGGACAGGGCTCTATTGATTACCTCAGGATGCTCTTCGACTTCTCAGCCAAAACGCAGATGACTGAAGTCAATTCTTGCTACCAGCCCTGTGGAGGAGAGGAGGGGCTCTGGAGCTCTGCTAGTTGCTTGCTGAGGGTCCCTTTTCATTTTGTTTAGTAAACTCTAGCAGTGCTTTCAAACACAGCCTGCTTTAATTCACAGCAATCTCTTGACTGCACCATGAAAGGGAAGCTCCGTATGGGCTGGATTATACTTTAGAGCTACAGATTCCTGCACGTGTTTCAGAACTGGGCATACATACGCACAGAGAGACGCTGGAGATAAGGGCCAACATCCCAGCTTGAGACACCTTAAAGGGCCTGGAGTTTCACGAGGCAGGTGCTCCACACTTTTGAAAATCAGGCCTACATTGTGCCACATCGGGGCCTTTAAAAAACAAAGCTGAGGCACCCAAAACCACTTGAGTCACTTGAAAATATAGGTCAATGGGTGGGAGTCAGACACACCTATGTGGAATGGGAGTGAAAACACTATCCTGCTTATTTGTGAGCATTTTACATCTACTCTCCACTGACTTTACCTGCGTGTAAATGAATGCCCCAGATGAAAAGCAGTGGAGAATAAGATCCCGAGTAAAACAACTGAAATCAAGTGTTACACCAGATTTACACCCATTAGTAAGCCAGGGCTAAATTCTGCTTTCAGTTATACCATTAATTTCCACAGAGTTACTCTGGATTTACGCCATTGTAACCGAGATCAGAATCTGGCCCCTAGGCTCTCACCAATACCTCTGTTTCTCACATGTCCAGAAAACGCTTCTTGTAGTTGTTCTAGTGTTTTAAGAAAGGAGACATTGGTAATGTGTGGATGGGAAGGCAAAAAAATAAAAATAAGCTAAAAAGTATCGAAGCTCCAAAGAATTTGCAGCTGTCCCTCCTCTCCACCCCCATCCATTGTCAGCTGTAAATATTTATTTGGCAGGCTCTAATGAAAGACATGGACCAAAATAATCATAATTTCAACATGGCTGCCCTCCAGGGCTTGGAATTCAGAGGACTGCCTTTTTCATCAGGGCTGGGTTAGCCAATGGTGCTGTGGGTTCGTATGCAGTGGAATGAATTCTTTTGAGAGAGTTGCATAACATCACAAATGCGTTTTGTTTAAAAAACAATAAAAGCCCGAGTGTGGGGATTCAAGTGAGCCCTGCCACCCTGTAGTTAACAAGCTGGCGCTGGTTTGGCATAGAAATGGTGAAAGTCAGAGGAAATGTGAAGTCAGATAGGGTTAGTTAAGGGCATTTGTAAGCAGACTCATTGTAAGCAGACTTATTGTACTAACCTTACATCTCAATAGTTCATCCCAAAGTGCACTGCAAACTCGGCAGAGAGGGGCATCACTTTGCTCACCATTGGCAGGTGGCACTTGCTACCTGTTCTGTAGTGTACAGCAACGATATGCAGCAAGTTCGGACAAGTGCAGAAGAATACTAGTGACCAGCAATTCTGTGCATCTCAATTTGGGGGGTATCCCACTTGCAACTCTAGTTTTTCAGAAAGTTCTGCTCCCTTATCGCCTGAAAATCAGGCTATGGGCACCCGAAATCACTAGTCACTGGACAGTGCAGGTCACTGTCTCCAGCTGAAAGTGGGAAGGGGATTGTATGGAAATAGAACGTCATAACTGAGTTACAGTTTGGCCAGGAAAGTGATGTTAAAAGCCTCGATCTTGTGTGGGCGCATGAGCTCCAAAAGTGGGCGGGACCTCTTCTTTATTTTTAATCTTCTGTGTGCCGTGGAAGGTTGGGTCTGTGGTTAGGGCCCGGAACATCAGAGACGTGGATTCAATCCCCTGTGCTTCGGTTCCCTGTCTGTCAACTAGAGCTAAAAGCACCGCCCTACTTCACAGGGGGGTTGTGAGAGTGAGTGCATTGAAGATCATGCGGTGCTCGGATAGTATGATCATGAGTAGGCAGGGGCTATGTAAGTTGAG
Source organism: Sternotherus odoratus (assembly GCA_032164245.1). Taxonomy (NCBI): domain Eukaryota; kingdom Metazoa; phylum Chordata; order Testudines; family Kinosternidae; genus Sternotherus; species Sternotherus odoratus. The sequence goes on from JAVMKO010000003.1 coordinate 124,352,272, forward strand.
AAATTAATGAAAGTGAAGAATGGTACAGAACCCCTGGCTCAGGGATAAATATACCTGCCAGCATTTGATGGGGGTCAGTGGAGTATGTGAGAGGAATGGGGACCTTGGGGAGACCATTCTTAAAACTCTGCCACCATACTGAGAGAATGTCCCTGCTTTTGATGGAGTCCCCTCCTCTGTGAAGGCTGCAAAACCCTCCCAGGGGCTCCAAAAATATTTCTGAAGTGCAATTATTTGGAATAGACAATTGCAGAGATTTTTTTGAAATGCCCCGAAGGAGGACTTCCCTTTTCCTTCCCCTCCCCCCTCCGCCAACATCCCTAGCTGAGCACAGTGCTATATCTCAGCATGCTCGGGTTCTTTTTCTGGAACAAAGTCTAAACATTTCCAGCAGCAAGTGCACGTAAGAGAGCTTGGTTTGCCAAGTGGCACCGCCTCCTTCTTTGGTTGGGGTTAGGAGAAAGCGTTTCTGTTTAAATGGGAAAACAAACAACTAGCTTCCCATGTCCCTCCCAGAACGCCTCTGTAAATTTGGCTCCACCTCCCACCATCCCCATGGGGTGCAGGATTCATCACTGGTGATGGGGGTGCTATTTCTATGGGAGCCCCTTGTTAAAAGTTTGGCAACACATCACTGCACTGGGGTGTTTAAGCGCAGGGCATGGAGGGGCTGCTTTTATCTAGTGCTCTACCCTGCACAGACTAGTCCCATTTTCTTCTGTCTTAACCACCCCTCCTTTCTTCCTTCGCCCATCCCTCTTGCCCCATTCTCATTCCCTCCCCCTTTGTCTCTCTTTTGCCATCATTAAAAGTCCTAATTAAAGCAGAGTGAGGGAGTCTCTATCGCTCTGCCCCCCCCCTCCCCCCCGTGCTCCTGTGGCAGCCTGCAGGGGCCATAGATAGCCAGTAAGGTGCAAATGAGGAATTTTCCCAGAGCAGAAACTATGTTGGACCACCGTGGAGATCCCATGCAGGCCCTAACCCCTGGGATTAACACGGCTACAATTGGTAATGAGTGTGCTGTTCCAAACTGACCTACTGGCCTGGATCAATGGACTCATGACATTTGTGGATGTACGTTATGGGCTGTACTGCAGATTTCCAGCGCCCCTGGGCCAGCCACATGCAGTGTGGAAGATTTCCCTTTCTCTGACTTCTCTTCAGGCCAACATGCCCTCGGGAGCATTTGGAAGCATTGTGACCATGTCCTCATGATGAAGCTTACTCCAGCCACCCCAGAAGAAAAGAGGATACACAGAGGAAGACTAGGACAAGACTGATGTTATTGCCTGATGCCAGTCACGTGACATAGGCCAGGGTTACCACAGGCTGTTCCGCTGTCACACGGCAAGGCTCAGCATGGACTGAATCCCGTAGCTACCGTGAGAGCAAACCTCCTTATCTGAGACGGGGCAGGACTTTGACCAACTGGCTATTCTCTCTGCCTACCAGGAATGGCTCCTGCTTGCTCTCCCATCGGGTTAAAGCCATGCCCGGCTCCCTCCGCTGTACTTCTAATCCTCTGTTTTGTAACAAGCCCAATGTCTTGCAGGCCGAAGCACGAGGTAGTTGGCTCCTGTATCATGCTCCCGTCTTTCAGGGCCGGCCGTTACCACAGCGATCCCCAAGCTGAGGCAGACTGCGGCGGGGCTGAGGGGTATTATTTCACCACAATATTGAAAGTGCTGCCGCTCTGCCAGCCGCCAGCCTGAGTGTTGTTATCCCACGATCCCGTCACCTTTCTTTCAGCTCAGCGGGTGAGATGCCAGCACAGCCTATTGCTGCTGGCTGCCTGTCAGTTTGCGGGGAGGCTAAAGGGGGGCTTGGCCTCTGCTCTAGCGTTTCTAGCCCAGACTCTGAGCCAGGATGCCCTTCCGGTGATGCACTTTGTCCTCCTGCTTTACTGAGCCAACAGTTTTAACCTTAATAAAACCTCAGCGTGGAAACAACGGCTTTTATCTCTACCTCTGTTGGAGCTTGGTATTAACTGAGCCCACATCAGGGTTTCTAGGCGCTGCGTTTGCTGTGAAGGAAACAAGTTCTCTATGCAACGCTTTTTAAACCAGTTCTTTGTTGTGTGGGGTCATCGCTCTTTCAGATATGGGGCACTTTTCATTCTGCATGACACTGTCAGTTGGTTTGTGAAACCAGAGCTAATTCAGCCCCAGATCACATGTTGATCTCACTCCTCCAAGTGCGCAGAGCTATTGAGAGAGGGCTGTTGGAGAAAGCAATCCAGTTTTGCCCCACTGGTTTCCTTTTCTGTTGCTGTCATGTCTACCTAGCAGCTTAGCTGGGCCGAGTTCATAACATGAAAGGACAATCTGAGCTACATCCTGTGTGTTTTCATCTCTGCTCTTTGGCCCAATCCCAATCCAGATTGTTAACCAGACAGCGAGGGAGGGGATGGGGAATGACTTTGTGACCAAGAAACCTTTGATTTTAAGGAGGAAGAACTGTTGCCCATTCTGTTGCATTATATAGCTATCCCGCCCAGCCAGCAACAAAAGGAAATCTGTCACTCCCTCCTGCTAAATCTCATCAAGAAGCATCCAGGCCCAGGGGCTGGCTTTAAAAGACACAGCACTTGGCTGGAGACTGTTCCACCTCAGGCTAAAGTGCCCATGGCTGGCGAGAGAGATTCATTGTAACAATTGCTATAAAGCAAGATGCCACAGTGGAGCCATCCCTCGTGGGCAGACTCAGTAGAGCCAAGCAACACACGTGCAAAATAAAGAGTGAAATCCCAGGGCCGTCATCAATGGCAAAGCCACTGGCTTCAGCAGGGCAAGGATTTCACCCAAAGGGCTGGTGTAAATCGGCATAACTCCATTGACTCTTAGCAATTTGCACCAGCGATGGATCGAATGCAAAGGGTCAAATATCACAGGGCTTAGAGCAAGGGATCCATTCCTACCCTCATTTACATGACCTCAGGCCAAGCACTGACTTCACGAGGAATTGCGCCCCTCCCCCCGACAGTGAGGGCAGAATTGGGTACAATGGGCCAGATTTATTTCTTGTGTAACTCTGTTCAAGCCAGTGGGGTTACACCAAGAATAAATTTTGCCCTGTGTTTACCCCAAGTAAAGCCTGAAGCACTACAGGATAATTGCAAGGAAGGAGATTAGTTTTCCCAGGCAAGTGCTAGAAATCTCTAGTCTAAGAGGTCAATGCAAGGAGACAGCGGTGACTAGCACAGCTGTGATCTTGGACAATAAAGTCACCTTTCGCCACATGCTCAGAGCAGACCAGTGTTCCCAGTGAGTAAGTGTGAAGTCTGACTATTGTTATATTAGTGGTAATATACCTAGACAGCACTGCCCTGGGCCAAAAATATATGGACAAAAGCCCAGGAGGTAGGGTTCCCATGACCCGCGAAAGGTAACACACGTTTTTCGTTTAATATAACTCCAGCTGGGGATACTGCCAGTTATCTGGAAGTAATTTGGATGGTTACTCATCCTGCACGATCTATCTAAAGCTGCCTGGATAGAACAGACACTTTAACCACCCAATTCCATTTCTGCCGCAGTCATAAATTCCAAGTCAGCCACCGGAGGAAAGTCAGCGTAACAAGATGCTTGGATTGCTCTGTTTTGGCCAGTCATGCCCAGCATGTGGCCAGTACTGAATCGCTTCCTGTACATTCCTTTTACATGGCAGGAAAAATGTGGGTTCTTCTTCAGCCGTCTGTGGGCGACTCGGGACGCTCTGAGGGTTTGTCTCGCTGGAGAGGTCGTGTGCGACGAGTTGGGGGTGTCAAGCCATAGAGCATGACCTTGCTGCCCACTAACTGTCTGTGTGGACCCTACTGCTCCACACCATCAGTTCCCTAGTGCACGCTGACCTAATCCCGGTTGAAACAGCAGTAGATCAAAGCTAACGAAGCGTTCTCCTGATATTTGATCAGCTGAAGGCCAGGTCTTGGTTCAAGATACCCTCCATAGCTGCTCCTCAAGAGGAAAAGTCATGAAAAGAAGGAAGGCAGTGTGGTATGGCAGTTAGAACAGGGGTCTTGGCAGCAGACGCCTGGGTTCTTTTTCTGACCCTGCCACTACCTTGTTGTGTAACCTTAAGCCAGTCATTTCAATGCTCTGATGCTCTTACTGGCCATATGGGCAAAAGAAAAATCCCCCCACCTTTGCAAAGTACTTTGAGCTCTTCACTGCAAGGTGGCAAGTTTTATTCTTAACACCATTAGTTAATGGCCTCGTAGCCAGGGCTTACATAAGGAAGCCGCGCTGCCTATGGCGAGTGTACTGCTCTTGGGCTGTCCAGCGAGGTGCACAGATTGAGCACTCGTAGGCCCAGATCCTTAAAGGAATTTAAGCTCCTAACTGCCACGGAAATTCAGCTTGCGTCACATCTCTTTGTCTTGTAAGCAGTGTCAGGATGAGCTGCACCCTGACATCTGGTGGTGAATTGCAGGAATTGCAGTGAGTTTTGGAAAATAGCATCTTATTTGCATAGACACACCCACTGCACCTAGCCTGCGCTCTAACAGCCCAATTGGTCACTTTGGCTACTGTGGGACCCCCAGTTTCTCTGGTATTGGGGCAAGAATGATAAAGTGTTGATTAACCTGTTTATGTGAATGAGAGATTGGGACATGTATTTGGCCTTTGGCATGCTGGAGGGACTCGCCATCAGCTAGGTAGCACTCACTAGCCAAGGGACAGGGGTTCCAAAACCCACTGAAGTGAGAGAGAGAGAAACAATAGACAGGTTTCTATACCTTATGGTGAGGGTTTTGTCTAAGGGCCCCACAAAAGCCTATTGCATATTGTCTTTCTCCCCTGTGGAATGTCAGAGCTAATGTTTGATTCCATTAGGACTCTAGGTTTGGTCTGCTAAGCTGAACTCACTTTGGGCCATGTAGGGTATCTGCACTATGGCCCTCATTCGGCGAGGGCCGGAGACCCATGAGAGCTGTCATGGATGTGTTGCAGAAGCATTGGGCCTGCCCCCGGAATGTGTGCCCTCCGCTTCAGTGAACTATATTGCATTGGACCAATCTCCCTTGCCCAGGCTCAATGTGGCTGACTGGCAAGAAGCCCAGCTGCAAGATGCTGACATTCATGATACACTACTTGCCAAAAGGGAGGGGCAAAGCCCAGCTGTAGTGGTCCCACCTACCACAGAGGGTAAACTACTATTGAGAGAGTGGACCAAACTAAAACTGATTCAAGGAATGCTACACCGAGTGAATATGGACCCTTTACAAAAACAACGAGCAGCAGCAGCGGATGGAGTGGAGCCGTTCGGGTCACCGCTAGCGGAGTGGCTGGTGGCGTGCAGCGGCTGACAGAGCAGAGCGGCTGGTGAAGAAGTTCCTGGGCACCTGATGGAATGGCCCATGGTGAGGACTGCAGCACAAACCCATGGAGAAGCGGGGCAGTCAGCCTCTGACCACGTAAGGTGCCCCTTAACCTCCCCCCCCCCATTTCCACCCAGGTGGGGAGGTAAAACTCTGCTAATGAACTCTTGAACTCTGCCGGGGCTGTTGGACTTTTGGGACCTTGGGTGACTTTGGGACTTGTGGGACTCAAGAACCCCAGGGAAAGGACACAGCCCATTTGCTTGTGTGTGTGTGGGGGGGGGGGGGGGGAATTCTGGTTTGTGAATCCTGTTTGTGGTGTTTACCCAATAATATGCTACAGTGTTTCTCTCTGTCATTAAAAGGGTTTTGGTACACTCAGACTCTGTGCTTGCGAGAGGGGAAGTATTGCCTCTTAGAGGCACCCAGAAGGGTGGTATATGGTTGTCCCAGGTCACTGGGTGGGGGCTCGAGCCGGTTTTGTATTGTGTCATTAGAATGGAACCCCTGGATACTGAACCCGGCCCTTGTTGCTGCCAACACTGATGGGCAGAAGGGTTACAGTCTTCCCAGTCTGTGAACTGGAGCTCGAGCTATTTTGCTGCCTCCCCGAGTGGGTTGGCGGCTTTGTTTACTGCTGCTTTGCAGTCCTTGGATGGAAAGCTCGGCAGCGGAGAAAAGTATTAAAACACAGGCGCTGGCGGATGGGATCTGGGAACATCCCACTTTGCAAACAGTAAATACGCCTCCTGACATCCCTGTGGAAATTGGCTGCACTCAGCACCTTGCAGGATCAGTCCTATGAGGCTCAATATCAACACCTGGGATTGCTCCCGGAAGTAGACCAGCATACTGTGCTCCCTGTGGCTATCCCATGTTAAGCAGGGCTGGATGGATGGAGTTTTAGGGCTGAAGTGCTGACTCAGCTGCCCCAGCGTACAGAAGCTTTTACTGACCAGGAAGTTCAGCTTTCAGGGTGAGTGCTGAAGCCGCCTTATTTTTGGCAGGATGAATTTTCTCATCCGTGGGGGAGAGGGCAGGGCCAATAAGAAATTGGTGTAACACCAACTCCCAGTGGCAGAGGATACACACACTAGCTCCTTCACCTCTTCCAAGTTCTGGGCTCTGGGGTATGTAGGGCATGATTTTCAGGAGCTGCTGAGCACTGACACGTGCCTTTATTAGAACTGGAATTGTGGTTGCTTAGCACCTATGACAATTGGGTCCACCCGGCTGGGGAGGGGCTGGGGGGATTTGTGAGCAAATGATACATACTGGGAGTAGGAAACATCAATCAGCTGAGCAAACAGCATGGGCTGTCTCTGAGGCATAGGTGGATGGTCCCCTGCCTAGGGCAGCAGACTGAGAGTCTGAAGCCATTGGTTCAATTCCTGTGTCTACCAAGACTTTGAATACGACCATAGGCAAGTTACTTAATCTATTAGGAGTTTCAGGTTTCTGTAAGGTGGGGCTGATACCTCCTAGGGGTATTGTGAGGCTGAAATCTCGTAATGATGATGAGAACTGTATAAATACCACTATAGAGAGAGGTTCTGTGGCATAATATGAACTGTGTATACTACCCAAGGAATATTTACTGGTGAACTCAGCATCCTAAGTGGTTCACTGCACGGGACCTGGCCAGAACCACTGCATTACAATGGTTGCTACAATCTTCTTCTTCTTCCTTGTGTTAATCCCATCAAGTGGGGTCCCCTCTATCAGTCTTCTCCCCCCAAGTGCTCTGTTCACTACCATAGCCTCTATGTCTTCCTCTATGACATGCCACCACTTCTTGGATCGGCCTCTGTGTGTTTTCTTCAGTCTTAATCAGTTGGACTCTCTTACTCACGTAGTTGTCTGGACTGCGCTTTACCTGACCAAATAGTCTAGGCCTGCACTCCCTTGTTCTTTCATTTATGGGTGTTACTTTGAACGTGTTTCTAACACACGCATCCCTCACATAGGTCCATCTTAACCTTCATATTTCTATGGAACAGAGCATTTGTTCATGTTTCTTCTTTGTTGCCCAGCATTCAGCACCATATATTAAAACCAGACAGACTACCGTTTTATAGACTGGTATTTTCCTGTTGCATACTATACTACTTATAGCTCTCTCATTTGAGCCAGGTGTTTATTATCCTGGCTCCAGTTTCATCCTCCATTTTCCCAGCTTCTGGAACCCAGATCCTGAAAAATTTGTGTTATCGGTATTGTGTGCCCAGCTAGTTTCAAGGATAATTCTTCAGCATTTAGTTTATTGAAATTAGATACCATACACTCCATTTGTCCTTTGCTTATTTTGAGTCCATGTCTCTCCAACACATCAGTTTATCAAGAGCTTCTTCTAGACAGTCTTTCTCCTCACTACATAGAACGGTATCATCTGCAAATGACATGCACCAAGGTGCCTCCTTTTATATGCTTCTTGTGAGGGTATCCAGGACAAGAATAAACAAGAAAGGACACAGATGCACTCCCCTCTTTACGGACAGTTCATCTGTTTCTCCACTAGAAATTCTGAGCACTTACCTCCATGGCTGGACATAAAGTGTTGGTACCATTTCCTCGCTTATTCCCCACCAGATGACTTTTGGAACTCAGTTAAAGGCCTTTTCCAGATCAATGAGCACCATGCGGATATCTATTGTCTACCTTCCTGGTACAAAACCATATTGATTTGCACTAATATCTACTTTCCTTCTTAGTGTCTTATCGATGACTCTCTCTCTCTTTTATCGTTTAATTGTATGACTCATCAGCTTTATATCTCTATAATTTGTGCAGTTGCCAACAAAAAAATTTCTCGTGTATATCAGCACCAAAATACTGTACCTCCATGTGATAGGGATCTTTTACCATTTTATGATTAACTTGAACAGATGGATGCCTTCTAGTCCAAGCTTTTCCCATGCTTCAGAATGAATTCTGTGTGGCTCTAGGGTCTTATTATTTTTCATTTATTTTATGGGATTTGCCATTTCTTCTGATGTGAGAGGCCCCACTACACCAAAGTTCATTATTTTGACGTCACACTGTGCCCTTAGGTTTTCTGCATTTAAAAGCTGTTCAGAATACCTTTTCCGTCGATGTTTTATTTGACTATCATCAATCGGCACCATACCATCTGTGATGAACCTCTCTTCCTTTAGAGCTTTGTTCCTTCTGTCCGGTGTTTTCACTAGTCTGTGTGCTTCTTTTCCCACTTCCTTTGTTCCTGGTCTTACTTAAAGTTCCTCAAAGACTGATGCTTTCACTTTTGCAGCTACATTCCTGGCCAATCTCTTTACATCTTTGTAGTCCTCCAGATCTTGTTTGCTCTTACTCCCTTGCCAGAATTGAAACTTTTTTCTCTTATCTTTTATCACTGCTTTTACTTCTTCACTCCACTGCCAAGTTTCTTTTTGATGAAAGGTTTTTTCCCTTTTGATTTACCCATAACTTCCTTAGCTCTCTCCAATATATTTGTTGCCATCAAATCCCAAAACGTATCCACTCCTTCCCTGTAGTACCAGCCTCTTCTCCATAACCAACTCCTTAAAGTCCTTCTCAGCCTTACCCTGCAGTAAGGCCACCTTATCTTTGGTGTTACACTCTTTGATTACCTCTGTATCTTAATTCTAAGAGACATATATAAGTTGAGTGGTCAATATAGTGACTAGTAAGACTCCCTTCTGCAATCTCCTTGCCGTCTTATATCTTTTATTTTCCACCTGGACCCAAGACAGTCATCAATCTGGCTTCTAGTCCTTCCACTCTCTGAAGTAATCAGATGTTCAGCTCTTTTTGTAAAGAATGTGTTGGACACCCCCACCCACCCCCACCCACCCACACCCCTTATTCTTGGATTTGTAAAGGACGAAAACACTCCCCTGTACAACCGTGATGGCTCTGAATTCCTTTTCTCCTTCTATTTGTATTGGATTTTCTCAGCGATCTCGGGTAATTGTACTATTGAATTACCATTGACCTGGCTCCTCTGTCTTTCCCCTCTCATTGAATGTCTACTTCAAAACAGAGGTGGGTAGATATGTGTAGCGGGGTGCAACCCGCTCCCCCCCTAAAAAGAGGGCTAGGGTAGCCCCGGGAGGGGGCTTGTAGCAGCCCAGGACCGGGGTTGTGGCTGGGAGCCTGCTAGCAGGCTTAATTGGGTAACAGGTTCAGCTGAGAGGCCACGCCCCAAACACAGGCCTGTATAAAAGCCTGAGAGGCAAGGGCCTAACGGAAGACACAGTCTCCTCTGAAAGCAGAGGGAGACGGGCCTAGCTGTGGGGAGGCAGTGAGCACGGTACCTGGACTGGGGCAGGGTTGGGGCTAGGCAATGGGAGCTAGGGAGCTCTAGCCTGAGAGCCCCAGACTGCAAGGCCTGATAGGGGGCCTGACCCAGGGGTACTAGTCAGTCTCCCTGAGCCATAAACAGGGTACCTGGACTGGGCAAGGGCAAGGCAACTGGGAGCCAGGGGAGCTGCAAAGCTCTAGTGAGAGGGCCCCAGGCTGCTGAGCCTAGCGAAGGCCCATCCCACAGGGTACTGGGGCTGCAAGGGGGCAGCCCTGGGCTTGGTAGAAGCAGCTGGCCAACCCTTCTTGCCTGTGATGAGCAGCCTGATACTGCAGTCTGCCTCAGTGCGTGGAGGCAACTGGTGACTAGCAGAGGCAAAGCCTGAGGCAAGGTAGGGATAGTGGGTACAGGGTTCCCCAGGGAGGAGAGACCCTAAGACTCGGGGGGTTCTGCAAGGGTGCAGCACCCTCAGTTCGTGGGCACCGGGGTCCGGGAGGGACATGGGGCCAGAGCAGGAGCAGACATCAGCCAGCAGAGGGCGTTCCAGACGCTGCAAAGAGCTAATTCCCGAGACGACCAGCGGGAGGTGCCGCCGGGGTGAGTGACCGCTCAGCTACAATCTATATATATAAAAGTCAAATGGTGTATGCGTGCGTGTATGTATGTGCACTTACTCCTTCCACACCGTTTGAGCTAGAGACTTGAAATTTGGTACAGTTAGAGGCCTTAGGGTCCTAATCAGTCAAAAAAAATTCAAATCTCACCTCTGACGCCCCCCAGGGGTGAAATTCTTTAAAGCCCATTCACATCAGCTGGGCAGCTGCTGTTCTCTGTGACATAGTTATGATGTCATAATACCCCCTCCAATGGACCCCGCACTCGCTCAGCTCTCTGCCCCCTCCCCCCTCCAACGGACCCCGCACTCGCTCAGCTCTCTGCCCCCTCCCCACCTCCGACGGACCCGAGTTGGGTTTGGTCGGAGGGTAAGTGAGGTGGGGGTGTCGGGTTTGGTCGGGGGGGTGGGAAGGTGTCGGGGTGGGTGAGGGGTGAGGGGTGAGGTGGGGGTGTTGGGGTTGGTCAGGGGGTGTTGGGTTTGGTGGTGGGGTAAGGTGGGGGTGTTGGGTTTGTTTGGGGGGGTAAGGAGGGGGGTCGGGGTTGGTCGAGAGGTAAGTGAGGTGTGGGTGTCGGGTTTGTTTGTGGTGGTAGGTAGGGGTGTTGGGTTTGGTTGGGGGGGGAAGTGAGGTGGGTGTGTCAGGTTTGGTCTACGGATGGTGAGGTGTGGGTGTTGGTCAGGGGGTGTTGGGGTTAGTAGGGGGGAGACGTGGGGGTGTTGGGTTTGGGTGTGGGGGGGTGAAAATGTGAGTCGGGCTTGGTCGAGGGGTAAGTGCGGTGGGGGTGTCGGGTTTGGTCGGGGGGGTGAGGTGGGGGTGTCAGGTTTGCCCTCTGCCCCCTCCAATGGACCCCGCACTCGCTCAGCTCTCTGCCCGCTCCCCACCTCCGACTGACCCGAGCAACGCCGGGTATTTTCGCTAGTGTTTGAATAATATTACCTAGGCCACAAATGACCGGGGTGGTTTTTTTTTTGGTAAAATATTTGATAATGATCTAGTTCATGTAGTATTTAGCATCATAGACAGCAGCATGTGGTGGGTTTTATGTTCATGGGCCTGATGCAAAGCCCTCTGAAGTCAGTGTGTATTTTTCCATTACTTAAATAGGCTTTGGAGCAGGCCCTGAGCCCTCAGTTCTGCCCTTGGAGACGTTCAGAGTTATCCCCATCCAACTGAGGGCAGAACTGGGTTCAGTATGAGTAGGCCCAAATACTGGACCAGTGCGTAGTAGAGTACCCAAACACCCGGGTAGTTTACAAACTTCCTGCCAAGACATGGAGTGGCAGGGGAACTAATCCATGGCCACTTCTACCATCTCAAGGATGCAGTGGCCCCTGAGGCTTCTGTGAAAACCCTCCTTCTTCTCTTGAGGGGAAGGAATGGGTGACGGACCATGGAGTCAAGCCAGATTGACTCAGTTAGTCTGACTGTCATCACCATGTGTGGCTGTGCTCAATCGTGAAGAAAGGGCCTAAGCAGTTCTGGGTTCTAGCCCTGTCTCTGTCACATATTCCCTATATGATCCTGGGCAAATCTTTAACTGCTCATTGCCTCAGTGATCCCATCAGTAAAATGGGAATAACATTGCCTTGCCTCCCAAGATACTGTAAGGCTCAGTTCATTAAGCTCTCAAGTCCTTCACTGTTCTTGGATAACAGGTACTATGGAAGTTCCAGGCATTATTAATACTGTAGCAATAAGTCAAAACTGGGTTTCTGCAAGCAAGTATCGGACCCAAAGACTGAGGGACTTTAACAAGTGCAAGAGCCCCATACAGCCTGAGCATAGTTGTTCTGACATGCCACCGCCAAACAAAGTTAACAGGACTGGATATCTTGGGGGCTTGTTCATGGGAATAGAGAGCTTTTCACCTGTATATCACTGGGGCTAGTCCAGGTGTAGGTCAGGAGAAGCTTAAAGCTGTCACTGTCCAACAGCCTTTTGGTGACTGAGGTTGAAATGACTTGGTGGTTCCTCAAAGCTGAACAGCACCAATACTTGACACCCTTATTGGCCAGTGCAACCTCACAAAGCCAATGATTAGCAGGCCTGCTGCATTCACTGTTACTACTCCTGGGTGCTGCATGGAAGAGCAGCACCCTTGGCAGCCAGTGCACCAAGTACCATTTCATAACTGAGGTAAAATTATCTCTGCTTTCTTTCCTGCTGAGCACACTGCTCTGTATGCCTGGGAGAGGTGGGGAGAGAACCATGAATATCAGACAGATGGCCACACAGCCAGCTCAGTTATTACCCAAGTAAATTAGGTAAATCACAGGCTTCCCAGGCACTCTCCCTGAGGTAGGAGTGGAGCTGAGGTCATGATTGAAAATTAACTGTCTCTACGAGGAAGCAGAGGCGAACGCGGCTGGGAAGCTTGCCGTGCTGGGGAGTTACACTGAAAAGGGTGTTGCACGCAGCCTGTGTTGTTACTGCATGAGAACAAAATGTTTGGGACACGCTAATGACACCAGGAGAAACAGCCGCACTTTGATTGGGTAGTAATTGTTCTAATTATTTTCTACCAGAGCTGACATGAATATAACATAATTGGCCTGATTATTTGTCAGCAGTGAACACGAGGAAGAAAACAAGGCCCGTAAATAGCAGTGGATTTATTTTGGGGGATTAGTTGAAAGCTAGAAAAGGGCAAAGCATCTCTTCAGGAGGGGGACCAATAACTGGAGAATTTACAAAGGCACTTCAGATTCAAAGGAGATTTATACACTCGGGGCTCTGCTCTAGGACAGGTGGATTGGTAGCACTGCCTAGCTGCCCAACACTTCTCACCATAAGAACCTGGTTTCATTTGCCAGACTTGAGCCGTTCAGGCTGAACTATTCCATGCCAAGTGCCTGCCTGAGGCTAAATTGTTTTTGGAAAGTTTCAGCAAAAATGGCTCAGCTATTTCCAAGAATGGGGTTAGGGGAAACTACCTTGTTTTGCCCATGTCAAAACTTTCTTACAACTGAGCCTGGGGCAAGGCGCCCAGGGAGGGAGACTGGAGTGAGTGTGTGGGGGAGACACTAAGATCAGATGAGGTCTCTGGGGAGGGAGACTGGGACTCAGAGTGGGAGGCCTGAGGGGGACACTGGGGCTGCCTATGCAGGGAGACTGGGTTAAGGAGCCGGAGTGCAGGAAGACTGGAGTGAGGGGTAGAAGCTATAGGTCAGTGATGGCGAACCCGTGGCACGCGTGCCGCTGCCGGCACGCCGAGCCGTCTCTGTGGGCACGCCGTCAAAACGCCGGAGCAGAGGGGCGGGGTCAGTAAGAGGCGAGCGGGTGGTGGAGGAGGAAGTGAAAGGACGGCCGGAGCCCGGGAAGGAGAGCGGAGGCGGGGCCGAGGCAGGAGGCGAGGCAAGGCAAGAAGGAGAGCGGAGGCGGGGCCGAGGCGCGAGGCAAGGCAGGAGGCGCGCGAGGCGAGGCGAGGCGAGGCGAGGCAGGAGGCGCCGCCGCGCGAGGCAGGAGGCAGGAGGCGAGGCGAGGCGAGAGGCGGCGAGAGGCGCCGCGAGGCAAGGCAAGGCAGGAGGCGGCGGCGCTGCTGCCGCCGCGCGAGGCGAGGGGGGGAGGCAAGGCAAGGGGAGGCAAGGCAAGGGGAGGCAAGGCAAGGCAAGGGGGGGAGGCAAGGCAAGGCAAGGGGAGGCAAGGCAAGGCAAGGGGGGGAGAGGCAAGGCAAGGGGAGGGAAGGCAAGGCAAGGCAGGGGGGGGAGGGAAGGCAAGGCAAGGCAGGGGGGGGAGGGAAGGCAAGGCAGGGGGGGAGAGGCAAGGCAAGGCGGGGGGGAGGCAAGGCAAGGGGGGGAGGCAAGGCAAGGCGGGGGGGAGGCGAGGCAAGGCAAGGGGGGAGGCGAGGCAAGGCAAGGGGGGGAGGCGAGGCAAGGCAAGGGGGGGAGGCAAGGCAAGGGGAGGGGAGGCAAGGCAAGGGGGGAGGCAAGGCAAGGCAAGGGGGGGAGGCAAGGCCGGGGGGGGGCGAGCCGCGCTGCTGAGGCCGGGGGGGGGGGGGGGTGAGCCGCGCTGCTGAGGCCGGGGGGGAGTCCCGAGTCGAGCGGGGGTGTTGGCACTTTGAAAAAAAACAAGTCGTTTTGGTTTGCAGTTTGGGCACTTGGGCTCAAAAAGGTTTGCCATCACTGCTATAGGTCCACGACAGGTTGGAGGGCAGAGCGCAGAAGAGGTTAGTCTTGCAGGGAAGAGGGACAGAAGGATGTATGACCATTAGAGAACATGCCCCCTTGGAGCCTGAAATGAACCCCAATATTCCTGAGTCTCACTTTGCCTCTGCTATCAGCAAATGCCCCTGAAATCCATTGGCAAAGTGTGTCCCATTCCCCTCTCGTTCCCACACAGAGCACATAGCTGCGGGACCTAGAGGTGGGGGGTGGGGGTGCTGCAGCACCCACAGGTTTTGTCCAGGGTCTCGGCCACCAGCTCCACACCCGGGGGCTCTGCTTCCGGCCCCAGGCCCTGGCTGCCGGTCCCGCACCCAGGTGCTCCGCTGCCAGTCCCGGCCCTGGGCTCCACACCTGCCCGCAGGCACAGGCACCTTACCCCTGCCCATGTCCCCCTTCCCGGAGCCATGGCCCTGATCCCAGCACCAGCTCTAAGGGGTGATGAGGGGTGCAGACAGGGGTAAGAAGCGGGGATGCGGCTCAGCACACCTACTCTGAAAACTGGTCCAGTACCACTGATAGAGGATGACAACCTACTACTGCCATCAGTTACTCTGTTAGTTCAAGGTAGCTGTGGTGTGTAGCATAGTGATTACAGTGACATTCCCAGGGGGCCACTCTGGAGAAAGCAAATTTCCTTCTGTTGAAGATGACAAGTGTTTTGCCTTAGAAGTGGTTACTCTTTGCATTTGTCGTAAGATGCTTTTTTAAACATATCCCTCTAGTCTATGTGTTTCTTGGCTTGGCGCTCCGCTCCCACAGCAGTTTCAGTTCTTGCACTCGTTTGCCCTTGGAGCTAGCAGGCTGTGAACATGCCACATTGAGACAGGCACTCGATACCAAACGGGCCAACCCGCTAACAGCCAGAGCTATTATTACAGTGGGCCATGATGTGCTGCAGCCACAAAAAGGAAAACAGATTGTTGGGCTTCGTGTATGTCCGGAGATATCTGCATATCCTGTCCCGGGCTAACTGAAAACATGTGGCCAAGCACTGTCAGCCTACACCCTTTGCTAGCTCCTGAAATCTAACGTCTTTTCTTTCTTTATCTCATTGCGTGTTCCTTGAATAAGTCAATTCAAATCAAACTGACTATTTGCCAAGATGCCTGTTGTTTAAATGCATTTGTTCTCTTCACAAAACTGACTAAATGTCCTTTTGTGGCTGCCATTGGCTTTTGAAGATTTCCTCTCTCCCTTCGTGAGTCCACTTGCCCATTTCATCATGGGGCAGTGAGTTATCAAGGTAAGCCAGGCCTTGCTTGTTCCAAATCCCAGACAATAGCTCCTTGCTCACCTGCACTATGCCCATGTGGAATTCACACATAAAGCATGGTGGCTTCTTGCCATTTCTCAGCACAGATTCAAGGGCAGAGTCACTAGTGAGATCTTGCTTTGCTAAGACTTTTACAAAATAGAGGCCTGATTCTGCTCCCATTTAAGTAAGCGGAAATTTGGCCCCTGGCTTCAAGGAAAGCAGAATGTTTGGTAGCAGACTGTGACTTCTTATGAAACAAAATTAAAACTACTTTTGTCCAACGACAAAGTACGGATTGTGATGGAGCATCTTTGTTTTTAATTATAGTTGGCCATTTAAGGCCCAGGTCATGTGTCTGTTACTGTAACCAGCAAAAACACCCACTGACTTCAAAGGTGCAGAATGAGGCTCTCAAAATTCTTGACTTTTCAGTCAACAAAAGTTGAGGAGACTTTATTAGTGTGACAAGCTGGGCCGGGGTGCCAGAAAGTCTGCCAGTCTGTAGTACAAATTGCCAAAATGCATTGTAGTGCAGGATCCCAGTCCAGAAATGTTGCTGTCTCCCTGCTCCTACAAAAGGACCCAGTACATGTACCTCCACCTACCACCTCACCCAACACACAGGTCCTGCCCACCCACCATACCCTCCACACACATATTCCCCCAGCCCTGCACCTACAAACAGACTGTGATGAAGCTGCAAATCAGGGGACCGCAACGCCCATCAGCCACCTCCCCACTGTATATCCCCTCCCCCCTGGCTAAGACGGGGTTATGATGGTGTGTTTGTTTTTCAATTAGTTATCTTGGACCTGATTATGATTTCACTGGCCCAGGTTATACACTGAGTAAGTCCCCTTGCTTTAGTAGCATTACTTCTGTTTTACCCTCGAATTTGCCTAGTGGTGGGTTATTAGTGAAAGTGGCGTGTTGGAACACCAGCTAGCGTTTCAAACAAGTTTTTAAATGCTTTGCGTTTCGTAGTGTGCGGCTGATGAAAAAACATGCCTACTGCAGGTGTGACTCAAATCAGTCATAGTAAAGAAATGCATAGGATGGTCTGGGGACATGGCTCAGTGTAGTTAGGAGGGACTTTCGATGGTCAAGTGGATAGTAAATAGATTTCTATAGGGATGGATGAAACTCAAAAGGATTGGCAGTTTGGATGCTCATCTCAAGCGCTTTACCCCGGAAATGGGGCCAGTTAAAGTTAATAGGACTTCTGATGTGGTGATACATACAGCAGCCCAGTTTGTAGTTCCCTGGGCCTCATTCTCCTCTCATGTCACTGAAATTCATGAGGAACGCCATCAAGATCGACAGAGAATCTGGCTCTCTCTCCCCAGCTGCTTCCCCAGGGATGGGGAAGGCAGCAAAATGGGAACTTCTGGGCCACACTGAGGCACAACAACGTTGTTTCCCACACAGAGCCCAACAGACTGTTTTCTGCTCTGAGGGGAAACACCTGCATGTCTCCAGCTAGAGGGCTGGGAAGAGAAGTGACAGGCGCTGCCCTGCTACTCAACCACAAGCAATGCCTCGCCTTCTCCCCAGCTGTGTGCCACAGGGGAAGGGCTCACTCTGAAGCTGTGAGATCCCAGGAATCAGGAGGAGCCAAAAAGAAACTCTGCTGAGGTAGAATGTGCTTTGTTTACACATCAACCCCCATTTTTATAGTGGGTGACATGATCCCTGGATAAGCACAAGGTGATTGAGTTGGGGATTGGTCCTGCTTTGAGCAGGGGGTTGGACTAGGTGACCTCCTGAGGTCCCTTCCCACCCTGATATTCTATGATTCTAAGGTACTTGGGAACCTACGGGCTGACCGGAGCTGCACACATGCAAGCTGTTTATTCAATTACAGTTATTGTAGTAGTTTGAGAAATTCCCTTTTGCCAACTCTCATGATCTTAGCGCAAGAATTGTGATATTTGACGTTTAACTTAAAGCCCCAGCTCCTAGAGCCAAACGATTGGGGGAGACTCTCAGCTTCCCCCCCCCCTTTTTTAAGTAACCTTCTAGCCCTCATGGCTGTGAGAAAAGCTTGAAAAATGACCCAGATGCACCCTAAAGGCTCAGAAACCCCGAAACCCCAAATACCTGCCCTCCTGACATATTTATTGAGGGGTTTTAAGCCAATCTCCTGATTTGGGGAGGGAGGGGGCGTGACTCATGATTTTTGAAGATTTGGAGATGGCTGTACTGCCTCAGCGCTCATCTCATTCCCCATCCCCTCTGTAAACACACCCAAGCCTTAAAAGCCAAAGAGACGAGCTCAACAGCAGGCGTGAATATAGCAGCTGTTAACCTTTAACTTTATTTTTCTTCTGATTGAAAAAGAAAAGAGCAAGAAAAGTTACAAAAGTATTAAAGAAAGGCAACGATGTCGACAGGAGCCCTCTGTGCTCCAGTCCCACCTCATGGAATATCGTACCAGACAGCGGCACGCGGCATCTCCTCGGGCCAATAAAAACACTTCACCTTGCTGGGCGATCGGGGTGTGATTCCAGCAGCATTGACTGAAGCCTTGCACCCAAACCTTGCCCAGCTGAGGGCCACACTGGCAGTTTGAGGCCCAGACCTAATATGCAGAAAAGGGAGCCAGGTATGGTTGCCCTCAACTTTAATATGGAGGGGTGAGGCCCCAGGAGATGACAGATCTCACATTGCAATGCTCCACCTTGATCCGTCAGTTAAAGATCATGTGCGTCATCAAAAGAGAGTATAAACAGAAACCCCTCACCTCCACCTGCCCCAGGGAGGAAGATCAGCTAGGAGCAACATCTGTTTTGAAATGAGCACGCCCTGCCAGTAGCTACCAGAGCTTTCATTCCCAACTGAGAACAAATCAAGCCAACGCCCTTTATTTAATGCTGGTGAAAGGGGTTTTATCGGCAGCCTTGAAATCCTCAAGTCACAGCCAGGGCAGCAACAGGACACGAATCCACCCCTACTGCCCTCTCCTGCCAATGTGCCCCAGCTTGGACCTGCATGGAAAGAAGGGGAGGTCGGTCGCCGTGGCCCAGCTGACCTCTCTGCCTAGGTTCCCAGAAAAGAGGCCAGTTAGTACTGGTTTGCCATGCGAGCTGGCCATGGAGAGTGGGACTGGGAGCCTGCCAGTTCTTTTTCTATGGGGCACCAAAGAGCTCTCCACCCGAGAGCGTGTGGAATTTTTTCAGAAACTCACAATTCCTCCACTGGGCCCCTCGTGCTCCAGAGGAGAGGACATTACTGCAGCCCTGCAAAGGCAGCAGCTTATGCCTCCTTGCGCCTGCCCAAGACTCCGAACGCCTGCTCAGAGCTGGGGAGCATCCAGGGAACAGGGGCTTCTCCACCAGACAGCGACACGCGATCTGATTACACTGAGTACGGGGGCCTCCCCAGCTCAGCCAAGTGAAACTAGAAGAGCCCAATGTTAACTGCACCTTTCATGGCACAAACCACTCAGTGAGATCTCAAAACTGGTTCAAGTCTCACTGGTGATGAGGCCTTGTGACATGTCGACCCGCTGGAAACTACTGTGGTTTGACAACAGGAGCTCCCACCCGCCACCCCTGTGTCAAAATCATTTGCCCTGCTGGTGTGACCAGACTCAGGGGAGCTCAGCATCCACCACCGCAGTTTACACAGCACTGGCAGAATGTTGGACGGAAAGCAGAGGTCTTCCTGTATCCATGGACGGCTACATACAGATCTTTCATTTCCCTCTTCAAAGTCCAGCAGAGGACACTGGCGCTCTTTGCCAGCTCATTTTAACAGTCTTTAGATTGGATCAGTGCCCCAACAGCAGAATAATCAGGGTAGGCATCTTCAGGCTCTACATTCGCACTCCCTGCCCCCAATTCCCAGGGCCCCTCAAATGAGCATCATTTCAACACCCTTACAGAAGAGCCCCATTCTCTTTGTAGGGCATCCTAGGCAACCTCTGTCTCCAGCCCTGAGAACCCTTCAGACTGGGGGAAGCAGCTGGCCTGCCAGCAAACCATTAGAAGGCAGAGCGTCTGAGGAGAAATCTACTCAGTTCTGGTGGGCACGCGGTAGCAACGCACCCAGTCTCCACTGCTGCCCTCTATGCAGTGACTGCCTGCTAGCCCTCGAGGGCTAAATACACCTGGCATGTCCATGAGGCTGATGCCATCTTCATGGCTCCATAGTAGCTTATGAAGCAGACTTGCTCATTTCACTCTGAACAATGTGAAACCAGGCACTGGTGCAAATCCATCTATTTCTCCACTGCCATGGAGACTGCTATTGCAAAGATGTCCCCATACCCGCCTCCCCCTCAATCCCAGCCCATCTCAGCCAAGTGGGTGGGTGGTACAACAATTCCTGAGGTTTCGGAGAAACTCCTTCAGTAGGCACATGACGGTTCTTCAACTGGAGCTATTGGGCTCAGGGGCTTCAAGGTGCTGAGGGAACGGAAGGCAAAGGTTGATGGGTCGTACACCAAGTGGGATGGTGGGCGGCTCCCATTCACATTCTGTAAGGGAAAGGCAAAAGGAATTTGTCAGTGCTCACGCCCGCGTCAAGCAGCGAACTGGTTAGTAGGTGCGTACATGACTGCCCTCTCCTGGAGGCAATCGTATCTGCCCCAATGTATGTCACAGTCCCTACACCAACAGCTAACAGCAAAACCGGTAAAGTTCTTTCCCCCTTTTCTTCACCCCAAAACCATGTCACTAGCCTGACGGCACCTGGGAAACGGTGTGATTAGGACCCATGGCCTCCACCAGTAGCTCTGTAATGCAGCAGTGAGAACTAGGGGAACGGATGTACAGGGTACAACCAAAGTCAGGGGGCCAGAACAGGCAAGCATCCACAAAGCATCCCAGTTAGGGCCAAATGAACTTGAAATGAGCTCCTCACGCGGGTGCTGGGTTAGGATGTGAATTTAAAAATCACCGCTCCCAGGCCTGTACATTCCCAGCCACTCACTACACACAAGATTATTATCACAAAATAAGCAGCTTCTAGTATTTCAGTCAATATCGGTTAGAGATGGTCCAGACCCAAAACCCGGGGCTCATGCACCCTGAAATGCTGGAGATCGGGAACCAGGCTCTGCACCAGGGCCCATCTCGACTGTCCCCTCTCAAGTCTCCCATCTAGTCTCTCACATCTCTCTCTATTCTGGCTTTAGCTTCTCTCTAGTACATCCTCTCTCTCTAATCTGTTTGATCTCTTTAATCTCTTTCTACCCTACCCCATCTAATGTCTCACTAAATTTTCCCTTCTCTAATCCACCCCCCCCACACACACACACTCTCTCACTCTCTCTCTCTCTCACCTAGAACCATGTCACCCTTTCTCTGGGGAGGTTGGACTCTAACCGGGATTACAGTTTGCCCGTGAACCTCTTGGATTTGCACTCTCCGAAAAGAGTTACCTTATCTCAGTTCATTATAGGCAGGTTCCTCTGTATGCGCCTGATTTTCAGAGACTCTGAGCCTCAGCAGCTTCCACAGAAAATTGGCGGGAGCTGCATGTGCTCAGCATGTCTAATGATCATGCCCTCTTGTCGATTTTATACCTGGCCTGGAGACATCCCGCCTGCCATCCCTTCTGGGCTAAACTGAGCCCCTGTCTCAGACCAGGTTCACTGCCCAGGCTTCCTCAGAGGGAACAATTCCACGTGGATGAAGCAGGTTTAATAAACAGGAAATAAAATAACAACCCACAAGGTGACAAAGAGGGCCCAGGATGGAAAGCGAGTGGGTGGTGACCAATGGAGCCAATCTTATCTGCAGAGCTAGGAGAGAGCCCGTCCCACACAGCAGACAATGCAGTCCCAAAATAATCCATGCTGCCTTCAAAGAATGCCTGGGAGCTGGCTGGAGCTCACTCAGGGCCCTACAGGTCACTGTCACAGCCTGGTCTGTACCATGGCCCCCACAGACTCTTCCCGGCCCCCCAGCATGGCAAGTGCAGCCCCAAAGTAAAGGCCCTGCAGTGATGCTGTACTGCACCACAGGATGGAAACATGGCTCCCTGGGAGACTCTGTGGAAGGCAGGGCTGGGACCTGTGGATCAACCAGCCCCACTGCTGGCCAGGGGTGGGACAGGGGATAGAGGGGGAGATTCACCCACCCTAGGGAGGCACAGTCACTCCCTTTCATCTCACTATTGTTTTCTATTCGAGATACATAAGCTCTCCAGAAAGACCACAGATACCCCCAGCTCCATTCCACACTCCTGCAGCTCCACTCCCACTTCTACACAGCCCCAGCTCTACCCCCCACTCCCAGATATGCGCCCCAGCTCTCTCCTGCACTTCTACTCCTTCTTTGGGCTTCAACCCCCTGCCATGCTGCCCTCCACACTCCTCCTTCCTCCAACCTCCTAGCTAACTAATCTGGCCGCCCCTCTCTGCCCCATTCTCACTGCCCCGCTCCCTTTTCAGCCAACCATCTTATGCAGTAATAAAAATGCCTACAAATCCTGCCCTCACACTGCAGGTCCGCAAATCACATTCACCCCCAGAGGGGCACCCACTGAGGCTCGAACCTAGGCTCCAGCACAGCGTTTTGCAAACCAGCCTTGCCTGTCTTCAGCCTCTCTGGCATTCAGCCCTGTCCTTGCAAAGCACAAAGGGCTTCTGCTTAGCATTCCCTGGTCCTCTCCCTCCAGTCCCATCCCACTTCCATTGAAGTCATTGGGAGTTTGGCTATGGGCATGACTGAGAGCGGTGTGTGGCTGGGAGATACGGCAGCTGTGGGCTACACCTTAAGCCACCTATGGCTACATTTGGCCCTCAGGCTGCTGGCTGGATGCACCAGAACCAGGCTCCAGCCTCCCCACCATCTCTCCTCTGCGTCCCTGAACAAGGACTCGCCATTTTCCTGAATGCTAGTGTTACTTGCCCAGCCTGGGTGGACGGCCCTTTTGTTGAGGGAGCAGAGCTTTTAGAAACAATTAGCAGCCCTTTTGTCCCCTGGCACAGAGACATGACCTCTGACACCTCAAGGTCACGTCTAACATGTGGCCGTCACCGGACTTAGGGGCCTCAACCTTTGATCCCTTCTTCCCACTCCCTGATGGATTTTAATTTGTGATCAGCAGGGGGACCCAGGCTTTCCCTGCAGGCTTTCCAGCCAGCTGAGGTAGTCAATAGGGTCCTTACACCTTAGAGAGGGGAAAAAGTCTGTTAGATCATCCAGCTCCTAGAGCGTTTACTCCAGTCTAGCGATGAGAGCAGGGATTAGTGTGGGATGCAAGGATGCAATGTTTCTAAATTCTATTCCCAGCTTTGCCCCTAGTCCGCTGTGTCCCCAAGTGACGGCATTCATTTTTAAAAGAGACCCGCACAAAAGCATGTGTGTGCCCTGCCTTGCACGCATGGCTGCCCCTTCGTCCCCAAATCGAGGTGGTCCGTCAGCATGGAAGATGCCAGGGTTGTGCCTGGCATCAGCTCGACCCACAGCTCCAGCCAACAAACCGTGGCCTGCTACCTCCCCTGACACCTTGCCCGGCCCAATGAGAAACAAGAGAGGCAGATTTAAGAGCCTCTGCTCAATAGACACCTGCTGTGGGGTTATATATGGTGCGGGCTCTGGCAGGACTTGGAGCTGGAGGGTAACGTAGCAACCCCTATTCAGAGCTAAGAGGGCAAAATAAATCAGCAGATTTGTCCCTCTCCTGAGCAAAGAAGCTGCCTGTCAATGCGAAGAGGGGAAGGGAACAAAGAGCTGGCAGTGCCCTCCATTTTGAAATGCCAGCTGCGAGTAGGGGAGGTCTCTGAATGAGATGATTGCTGGGGGGGGGGGCAGCAAAAACCCAGGCAGCAAGAGAAAGATCTGGGGAGAGCGGGACCCAGAGGACCTAAGAAAAGCCCCCCCCCCCCCAAATTCATCACCTCTTGGGCAGAAAGGAGCTCTTTCGTCCTCCGGGGCTCACATGTGGACGAAGTGGCCTTCACGCTGCCTTGGCAGGTAGTATAGATGTACCCTAAGTGATCCATTGCTGCTCTGCCTTCAACCCATCCTATTTGCTGCTGTTTCACATCCCACTCAGTTATAAGGGATTTGGGGTGGGGGCTGTCTGTTTACTACATCTACGGACAGCACCTTCTACAATCGGACCCCATCCCTGATTCTGGCTTCTTGGTCTGGGCAATAATGACATAAAAGAATAATATATAATGTTACATTTGTGTCACTCCTTTAAGACAAAGGCACTGTGGAGACTTTACTGTAAGAATCACTGGAATGCAGCCACCTCTGAGGTAGAAGTTGGTTCACAGTTCACAACAACCCCACACAACAGCTGAGGACAGGAAGTGAAGATTGTATCCAATAGAAATCACAGGGAAGACAGAATCCTAAAATTGTAGGACTGGAAGGCACCTTGAGAGGTCATCTAGTCCAGTCCCCTGCACCCATGGCAGGACTAAGTATTATCTAGACCATCCCTGACAGGTGTTTGTCCAACCTGCTCTTTAAAATCTCCAATGATGGAGATTCCACAACCTCCCTAGACAATTTATTCCACGGCTTAACCGCCCTGACAGGAAATATTTCCTAATGTCCAACCTAAACTGCCCTTACTGCAATTTAAGCCCATTGTATGAATGGAATTCTAATTGAAACTAAGAGTATGTCTGTAGTTCAGAGGGAAGAGCACCCTTGATTGAATTGCTATTACCACTTCCTGCAGAGCTGGCATTTTCATTGGAGATCAGCCGCCCATCCTCCTACTGACCAGACCGGACCCTGGGAGACCATATGGGGGGAAGGGGGGGCAGCGTGTGGTCATCTCGCTCTAATACTCAGGATGATGTGAAGCCCTACTGATCTCCTCCCAGAGAGGACGACCGCCAGGTGCTTCTGCCTAGTGCCTTCACCTAGTGAGGGGAGCTTTCCTACCCGCCCCGTCCTTCCCTCCGGTATCTAATTGTGCACTATGACCAAGGTGAGGCGAGATGACTCTTGCTGATAAAGGAGATCCAAGTCACTCCTGTGTTGGCAGGTCTTTGCAGAGCTTGCCATAAACCTGCTTGGCAGCTGCTGGGCAGCCACAGCCCGATTCTTGGGGCGGTTCCTTGGAAGGCAAGGCATCGGCGTTCGCTACTCCAGAGCAATGCTTCCACCGTGCTGGCATTCCGGGCGCTGGGAGACTCATCCAGGCCATAGTCTACGATGGCTGCACGTTCACTGCAATCATTAACCAGGGGCCTTGGTGGATTAAGCATTGTATGTACACAGCTGGAGAGCAGGCGGACACGCCACAACGCGGCTGCCAACACCAGGGCGCGCCCTGGCCTGGCCCCACACCTGTTCGAACACACACACATCCGTTTGCACACGTGCAAACTGACAAGCACACTTGCTTGCATAGGCTCACCTCGCATCTTCACACGTGCACCCTTGTTCCCACACACACACACACACACACTGATTTGCTCTCCCTGCCCCCCCCCCCCACTGACAGGGTGTGTTCACTCACAGGGTGTGTTCCCCTGCAGTGTTGCCCTAACTTGAGTCCCAGCCACACACAAAAGCCTTCACATGGGTGCGGGGGGGGGGCCTTTAATTTAAATTGCCTGGCCTGGCAGGGGGTCTCGGCTACAGCTTGTGTGATCGCCAGCTGCTGACACCACGGCCCCGTGCAGCCATCCCGGCGCTCTGTGCAGCTGGGGTGCACGGCGAGGCAAACTCAGGGGAACTCCGCAGCTAAGACACATGGCAGGTTGACACAGCCACAACTCTAGCCACCTCACCCAAAAGAACAGGGAGGACGCTGCAGCCTGGACTTCAGCGTGGGCGGTGCAAGGGCATAGGTGATGGGGGTGGGGATCAGGGGGGGGGTTTATGCAGCTGGTACTGAAGCCCCTGCTGTGGCTGCATCGCAGCTATTTTTAGTGAGCTAATTAGAGTCCAACGAGCAGGAGCTGCCACTCATACCCCCATCTACAATGTAGCTGTACCCTGAGCCTCAAGCACATACACTCCCAAACGCCGGCGCGTTCACCTTTTTCTTTCTGAGGTCCCCCAACATGTTATAAAAACGCCACAGCCCACCTGTGGCACAAGAACTGGCTTTCTGTATAAAAGCCAGGGCCCGCATTAGGGGGCAGCAATTGCCTAGGGCCCCATGCCACAGGGGACCCCACGAAGCTCCATTGCTCAGGCTTTGGCTTCAGCTCCGGGTGGCGGGACTCAGGGCCCTGGGCTTCAGCCCCAGGCAGTGGCTCTTCTGCCCTGGGCCCCAGTGAGTCTAATGCTGGCCCTGCTTGGCGGCTCCCCTGAACCCTGCTTGGAGCTTGGAGCCTGGTTGAGAAGCACAGCCCTTAATGCACCCACTCAAAACTCACACACTTGCCTTGTTTGTACAGACTCACTCGCCACGCTTGCTCACGTTCTCCCACAGGCACACTCTTGAAACCTCGACCATAACTACAGACTGTTACCAGCACTGTAGAAATCCACTGAATAAGAAACCCATCTTGAAACACATTAACTAAAGATCAACTAGGGACAGTCTGGATGACGACTGGCTCCAGGGGGCCCAAAGGCAGCCAGGGGCACCAGGCAGATTCAAGATGACAGAAGAAATCCAGAATTCCAGAGCCCATCCGATTAGCCTCTCTGGGAAAGCAGAGGAGTTTGCAGCCGCCCCACACATTGGCTTTCTGCCTGAACTGTACCGTAGGCATGAATAAAGAACCACGGAAAAAGCTAAATGGGGAAGAGATGGTGGGTTCAGAGCTGAGGGCTGCAGAACTTAGCCCCATATAGCGTTAAAACCTAAAGCTACCCAGGAAAACCCAAGGACCGAAAAGGATGACGCCAGTGC
Organism: Sternotherus odoratus; assembly: GCA_032164245.1. Taxonomy (NCBI): domain Eukaryota; kingdom Metazoa; phylum Chordata; order Testudines; family Kinosternidae; genus Sternotherus; species Sternotherus odoratus. Next base: position 124,378,697 of record JAVMKO010000003.1, read on the forward strand.
TGAACTAACACTGTAGCACACGGCCGTAGGGTGCTGTGCTGGAGATGCCATCTTTTGGAGCTGGTGGAAAACCAGGGTCCTGACAGCCTAACAAACTCCTGGTCCTTGTCATAAGACCAAGGGACTTAGCCCTGGTTTCCTGGCCAAATTCAAACTCAGGTTAATTTGCACACTCTGCCAGCCTACATTTCTTTTGCAATTTCATCTGGACACAGGAGCCTTCTTTTCTCTTTGATCAACATGGTTGCAAAGTGCTCTATTAAATAGCTGCTGCATTGCACACCAGAGGTGGCTGCCTCTTGGTGATGGGTAAAATTTGTAGGCCCATTTGTAAAATCCTTTGAGATTAAAGTCCACAGTGGGACCCTGCAAAGGAAGACCATGACTGTGTGTGGTGCTCTGCCTTCGTGTGGCACTGAGCAAATCACATCACCTCTCCTGTGCCTCAGTTTCCCATCTGTTAAATAGGGGGATAATCCCCACTCCACAGGGGTTTGCTGAGGATTAATCAATGAATGTCCATGTGCCGAGATACACAGAAAGGCAGTTTCCTGTCATTTACTCTCTTGCTTCAGGCACTTTGCAAACTATAAACCCTCAGGCAGGGTAAAATGCCGTAGCTCCATTCACTTCAATGGGGGGGGGGCAATGGTTTGCACCAGTTGAGGATTTGGAGTGGATCAAAGAATATTCCTCTTTACAAACACAAAACCCCATCCTCCAATGTCTTTCCCCCAGACCTCGTTTCACTTAGTCTGGGATAATATCCAAAGCACGTCTCCAGAAAGAGCTTAACGTTGGGACCATGGTTATATGTACACACAGTTCCCTCTATTGGAGTTAGGAATGAAATCCCAGATCCAAACACTCCCCCGCCTGAGGGAGTTCAGATCCAGAGCTGAGGTCTGCAGCTGTGGCCAGTCCCTAATGTTTACAGACATCTTGCTAACTTTTCCATCTCCCCACGCCCTTCTGTACAATCGTGGAACAATCCAGGTCTTTTCCTCCATCGGCGAAGAGCTGCCCAGCGCCCACTTCACACTGTACAGCAATGTTGCTAGGGCCAGTTCAGCTTGTGAAGGTCACGTAAACACACTGGCATCCTTGCAGAAGGGAGGGGGGAAAACAAAGCCGCCAAGTGTCTGTAAATGTGTTTGCAGAGCTGTCAGGTGGCAACTGGCAGCGCTACAAAGGTGCAACCAGACAATAATATGTCAACTTCTTTGGAAAGACCTTCAAAGAGGCCTAACAGATGCTTTATGGTCAGTTACCCATAACCCAGGAGAGCAGGAAATGTGCCAGATCTGGGTTCTTGCTGACGCCATCCTACAAGATAAGCTTTTTCCTCCTCTCTTTCTGGCACGTGACTATGCCTTTGAGAAAGGTGATCACAGGCCCTGATTTAACCTGCCCAGTAAGCCGAGCCCCAGAGGGCATGTGATGAAATGAAAACGGCAGTACATTTAGCAAGGTATGCTTCTGAATGCAATATGGCTAAAGCTGCGTGGCCCACTTGCCACAGAGAGTAAATGAAGACCTGCATTCTGGACACGGTTCTGGCTATGCTCCCGTGCATCAGCCAGTGCGGAGCACGGCAGGGTCACAGCTCACTGCTTTGTGCCTCTCTGCTTTGGAATAGCTAGTGCCCCAGGAGTACAGCTGCAGCCTGTAGACTGCAGAGGCTGCAATTAAGCCTGGCCCCTGCACAGAGGGCACAAGGCGGAATCTCTTAGCACACCCAGACATGGGCAAGAAACAACCTGGTCCTTATTCTCTCAATTACAACTCCACTGAGTCTTCCCTTATCACTTGTCTGTACTCTTCCGAAGTTACAGTGCTCCCCTGTCCTCTTCCTATGACCAGGAGATCCATCCCTCAGCCTCCACAAGGCAACATGGTCTGACACTTGCACTCACTTTTAGTTCCCTTCAGAGGCTGGCCCCGGAACCTGCAGAGCAATGGGACCGATTGTTTTGCACATGTTGCGTGCTTGTGTGTGACCTCCATCCTCCACTCTGTGTTAGCCCAGGGCAGTGCTATTCCACGGAACTAGGTAGTTTGGCATGGAGGAGATTATCCTTTCCATTTAGAATGAATTAAAATTAACAGTGCAAAGAGAGTATTAATCATCCTGGCACAACTAGGCCGCTGGCACAGCGCACTCGGCTCTTGACAAACAGCCTCCGTCATGGAAGCCAAGTACAGTAACTGGGCGTCGGATGACACTAGGTGCAGAGGGAAAGAGGATGAGTCTGCTGTGGATTGTGCGAGCGTGAATGGGAGCCAGGTTCTCACAAGCCTCGCACACAAAGGGGGCCCGGAAACAACGGCAGCAGCACGAGATGCAGAGAACAAGGAAAGTGCCCCACCTCCTCTGATTTTACTTCCTGCTGGCAAACCACTAGCCACGGTGCAACCCTCATCTCCTCCCCCTCACCTCCCCCAAACATTTGTGCTGTGCCACCTCATGGGCCACTCATTCCCAGAACCCACCAGCTGACCTCACAGGCCCCATTCCTAGTTGGGTGACCCTCTGCCCCCTTCTCAATTCCTCTGTGCAACCCTATAGGTCTCTCCCGCCACCTCACTTGGGATCCCGCAGTCCCCTTTAATTCCCCCCAACACAACTGTCCCAGGCCTGGGCTCTTTTACTCCTTTGCTGTGGCTCTCCGTGTGTGGACGTGTGGACGGCGCTTTTCAACTCATCTTCTTCACCAGTCCCCTCACGTGGCAGCACAGCAGCAAACATCAAGTTTGGCGCCTCCCTTGGTGCTGGGCCAGCCTCAGCTGGGGCAGGGCTCAGTTTGGAGGAGCAGCCGAATATCCGGATACTTCTCTGGATTCAGATTCAACAATGTACGGAAAATCTCAAGGAGAGTTTGGGCAACCTTAATATCCACTTCCCTCTCCTTTCTCCACGAGCCACGGGAGCACCTGACAGTACACGATCGTGCTATCAGCCTGAGCTCCAAAGCTGGCCTTACCATGAGGCAAACTGACGCGGCCGCCTCAGGTGCCAGACTGTGGGGATGGGGGACACTAGGACCCAGAGTGTAGACAATTGTGTCTGCTGCTGGTGCATATATATGGTCTCTGCTCTAGATGCACAGAGATGGTGCAGTGCTGGGCTGGAGGAAGGAGGGCACAAGAGACCTTTCAAAGTTTTGACCCAAGCGAGGGGATATGGGGTGGGGTGTCATTTCAGCTCCCCGCCTCAGGAGCCAAAATGTTGTGGGCCGGCCCTGCTGAGCTCCCCAGACGGGAAGGAAGGGGTGTCACACTACATGACGCTCCCTTCCACATCCACGTGTTTAGGATGGAAGGTCTTGGGACTAAAGCACAGTACTGAGTTCACTTCATTAAAGACTTCTGGGTTCTCTTCCTGTCTAGCTTAATGTCACCCAGCGAGGTTTTGGGGAAATCACTTCACCTGTCTGTGCCTCAGTTTGCCTCTCTGTGAAATGAAGATCATGACATTTACCGGTCTGGGAGGCTAAATCCATGAACACTTACAAAGCACTCATAGATGTGCAAAATGCCATTGCTCTAGCTCTAGCTCCTTGGGACGGCACAGACTTCGTGCCTCACTGCAGAGCAGAGATGTGCATCAGTGATGCTCTGCCATCTGGCATCCTTCTCATTGGCAAACACTGCAGGCCTTTGGCAAACAGTGTAGGCCTTTGGCAAAGGGGCTAGGGCCGGCACATCTTCCCTTTGGCTCCAAGATGAAAGGCTCCCTTGTTTTAAGGGACAAGAACATGGTGCAGTTCTGCAGCAGCCATTTAGGATACAGATGCCAAAGATAAGAGGCAGGGAAGTCATTCCCGGGAACTGGCCCCTAGCCAAGTAGGGGACATTCTCAGGCACTGATAAGACTAAAGCAAGAACACAAGGGAGTTTATGGTCTGCTTTTTAATCCCTATTTTATTTTCACATTGCAGAAAACATCTCCCTGATTATCAGATTGGCCCCAAATCCACACTCCCTCTCTGCCTGCCCCCACAAGAGCTCGAGACACATGGATACTTAGAGGTTGTGTCCTCTACATGCCTGTTGCTGCTGAGATAGGCACAGCTCTGTCAGGCTCCCATTCAAGCTCCTGAACCCACGGTAAGTGAGTGAAGAATAAGGAAATAATGCAGGGTGATCCCCAAGAGGCTGGGGACAAAAGATTCTCCAATATTATCACACAGCCGCCTTCCTCAGCCAATAGGATGCCTCCTTTCACACACCCATGCCTGACCCCACTCACCTACATTATGCCCCCAGACACACACCGCACAAAAATGCACAACTCACATGCACTCATGCAAATCCCCAACACACACATTACATAGACACATCCCCGCACTACACAACAGCTGCGCATAGACATTACAAACGTTGCACACAGAGAAACACTATGCACACACCTTATGTATATGCACCCTCATTACACAGGAAGGTATTGCCTGGACACTTGCTCCACATATCCTTTATGCACACATCCGTATTACACACACAGTTTGTTCACCCCTGCCTGTGGATGGCAAGCCTCCTACTCCATTATGCCTTGAACCCTCTCTGGGGGTCTTTTCTTCCACCACAGTACCTGGTGCCTCAGAGGCGCTCTGCTGGTGCTCCTGCAAGTATTTCCTACAAGAGCCAGTCACTGCAATGTTTATCAATCACTCTCTGTTCATCTGCCTAGGTTCTTGATAGCCCATCACCTTGCTTAAGAGAAAGAAGGGCTGAGCAGGATGGAAGGGCTACTGCCTCACATGCCCTGAGCAGGCACAAGGAAAGTAGCGCCTCAGTGCAACTGGCGGGAGAAGACAAAATCCCTGCAAAGGTAAAACCCAGGCTAGGTTAGCAGCCCACTCCCGGGAGCACAAATGTCTCTAAATGCTAATGCAGTGTGCATGCTCCAGAGCAGAAAGGCCAAAACTGCTACCGCTCATCCTGACCTTTGCTCAGCGGTGCTACTTTTCACAGGATGCTCTCATGTCCCTAATATTCCAAGGGTGCGGGGAACATCCTCACAATGTCTCATTGAGACACGACATCTTCAGGGCTCCATTGCCAGTGTTGCCATGTCACAACAGCTATGTACAAGAACAATATTTCTGAAATGGCAACTCCCTCCTTTAGAGCATTTACATCTGGGATCTCAAAGTGCTTCCCTGACACTACAGTGCTACAGCGGGTTTCGGGTCGGGCCGTGGTACAGACGGAATCCTTGCTGCTCAGACGGTTGAGCTCCGTAAGCATCCTGCTAGGCCTTTCTGCCCCTTTTATACTGTTCATCACCAAATACTCCTATCCCACCAGCTGAGGGGGAACAGAAATGCCCTGAAATGACTCAGATTCTTATTCTAATACCAAACCCAGACATTCATTAGGGGCATCTTTCAAAGCCCTCCCCTGAGTCACACACACATCAGTCCTCTCTCCCATGTTCTTCAACATTTATATGATGAAGTTAGTGGAAACAGTGCAACCACAACGGCAGAAGTGCTAGCCCAGTCCAAGGTGTCTCCTGATATTAAAACTCTTAATGGAACTGGGCCTAGCTACCTGAGGGGTCATCTCTCCCTCTCAAATATGACTTCCCACAACAACTACATTCCACAGGAAAAAATGAAACTATTGGGGTAGGGGGAGAGAAATGAGCATGGGGTACAGAACTTTGACAGGACCTGGACCTACACTAGGAACTCATCCCCCACAAGAGGTAAGGATGACCAGAAATGTCACCTCATTGAGAAACAAATGCAAAACCTATCACCGACATGGCTTCCACCCAATAAGTTCCTCTATCGTACACAAAACCCCACCAGTCTAATCACAAGACTTGCTCCTTCCTGCAGAGCAGCAAGAGAGAAAGGTGCTAATATTGCTTCTTATTTTAGATCCCTGGATGGTGTCATAAGAACCCAGATAGACATATTTCCACTTCTGTGAAGTCCATGTGAGTTCCGCCAGAGCAAGGACTGAGTAAACGCTTCAGGAGTTGGACCAATAAAAGATTAGTAATACTTTGCACTCTGATAGGGCCTGTCATCTAAGGATCGAAATGTGTTTTAAATATTATCTCAATTTTATAGATGAGGAAAACAAGGCCCCGGAAGGTTAAGAGATTTGCCTGCAGTCACACAGTGAGGCAGTGGTTTTGACCCAGCCCTAACCACTAACCCCAGTGCTACCTTTCTAACATTTGGTTCTTTTCTGAATTAAACCTCCAAATGGCTTCCTTTTAGCCCATCACCACTGAGGACTGCATTGCACTGTTATTTATCAGCAACGCTGCTACAGAACTGACCCAGCCCAAGCTGCTACTGAATCAATGTCACACAAAACCAAGGCAACCACCCAACTCAATGCTGAGCATATGGCACTAGACGTCTTACAGGTAAGAAGCTGGTTATGGGGCTAGAGAATGAGAATGGTCCAGTGGTTGGGGTGCCCCTGGAACTTAGATTACCTGAGTTCAATTCCCTACTCTGTCACAGATTACCTGGGTGACCACAGGCAAGTCACTTAATCATGTGGTGCCTCAGTTTCCCAACTGTCAAATGGGGATAACTGCACCTTGGTGGGAGGGGGAGAATAAATCTATCAAAGACAGTGAGATGCTCAAATCCTATGGTCATGGAGCCCACATAAGTACCTGAGATTGAGAGAGGCCCTTATCCCTGTTTTCCTGGGGTGATATCAGAAGCATGAATCTCACCCCAGCTGTCAGAAAGGTTGCACTACACTTGTTTGTTTTAGTGAAGCCTGACCTGGGCTCAGTAGGGAGGGAAGGAATAATTCGGTCTCAGATTCTCCAGGGTATACAAAGTGAGCTGGAGTAATGAGCTCACAGGGCTGAGGGAAACCTCCTTGGCGTCTCTCACCTCCCTTAGTAGATGCCACTGAAACCTGTGGGGAGCTGTTACCCAAGCAGCACAGGAATAACCACCAGCTCAGGGACAGAAAAGACAAGGGGCCTGAAAGTGTGTGCACATAAGTGTATGGAAAAGGAGGAAGCTGATAAACAGCTTGCACCAAAATATAGGGACCACCACTAGACTGTCAGTGTGGGTGTGCAGGACAGATGCAGCCCTGGGGAAGCCCAGTACTGGAACAGCAAGAGATGGTTTCTGGAAAGGAGTGAGCTGCATTGACAGAGCTCTTGAGAGGTTCAGGCTGGAAAAAGAGGGGATGCATTTAAAGTCAGGATTAAGAAACTTGATAAGACCTGTGCTGGGTCACAGCTGAGGTTCCTGCAGGGCAGGACTAAAGTGTCCTGGCAGAGGGGATCAGTATGGGAGTCAGGGGGAAATGATGGCCTGGAGAGGTAGTGCAACAGATGTGGGTAAACAGGGGGCCTCAATGCTGCAGTTCTCAGTTCAGTTTGCTTTTGGGGTGAGATGTCATGAGGATACAGTATAAACCACTATCAAGCCTGTTGATTTGCGTTTGCCATTCATCACCTACGGCTGTCTAATTGTTGAATGCAATTACTGCAATGATAGGGGCTGTTTTTACACAAGGGATATTTGCTTTCTTCTCTCTGGTTGGCTGATGGTGGTGTTTTTGCCTGCATATCACAGTTATACTACAGATCATCTGAAGATCATTTGGGACTCAGCTGTTCACCATCGGAGGCATTTGGTTTAGTCTCGGGAATGCTAGAGTGTGAGATATCATACACAAATCTCCGACAATGCCCTATAGATATAGTGGCTAGATCCCGTTCACCAATATGGAGCTAAGATACCTCGGAATGAGATGGTGGTTAGTTGAAGTGTCAGCTAGAACAAAGTAAACGTATTAGGAGACGATTGTGCAAACCCTCCAGTGAAGCTCTGGCAATGGATCTCTATGCCAATGTCCCCTTGGAGAAGGACAGCATGGTCCAGTGGTTAGGGCACTGGCAACCTGGGTTCAATTCCCTGCTCCACTACAAACTTCCTGTGTGACCTTGTGCAAATCACTTAGCTGCTCTGTGCCTCAACTCCTCATCTAGAAAGTGGGGCTAATAGCACCACCCTGCCTTACTAGGGTGTTGTCAGGATACATTAATAAAGAATGTGAGGTGCTCAGATACTCTGGTAATGGGGGCCACATAAATACTTTAGCTAGCCCTGACCTGCAACTCCCATCCCGGGTTACTCCAGTTCTGAGTCCCACACAATTCTCTTCAGTTGTAACCTGCAGCCATGCTCCCTGCTGCTCTGTATCTGGGGCTCCCACACAGTCCTGCCGATGCATCTCACTCCCACGCCACTATAGCCCTGTTATTGCAAACCTGGTCCCCTCCTGATCGAGGAGGATCAGAAGTGCTCTATCCAAGAGTGGCTTTGTGTAATTACACACATTTACAGGATGCCGTAGACTTTCACTTCAAGCAAGATTTGACCCCAAGGTCTCCAGAGCGGATAGGCCAATATATGATCCCTTTTAGCACCATGCCTCAATTTTGTTGCTTACAGTCCAGACTTGGAAAAATCTCCCAGACCAACAACTCAAAGGAAACCCTCCCCAAAGGAAACCCCCACAGACCAGCTCTCGTTTGTAGTGATTCAAAGGGTGCTCTCTCATTCAGATCTGGAAACACACCGGAAATAGGCAACTTACGCGAATTTTAATAACTCTTGTCTTCGCTCCACAGTTCTTCTTGAGCAGCATCTTCTGGAAGAGAAACAGAATGCAGGGATTAGTAGCAGTGGTGTGGTGGGAACAGACACAAAGCCTGCATGCAGTCACTTTACGTCAAACAGGATGGATGGTTCAGAGGAGTAAGATAAGAAAGGAAAACCAGATCAGACCAGTGGATTCATCCAGCTTACTGTCTTTGATGGTGGCCAATACCAAGTACTGCAGAAGATGGTGAAAGAAACTCTCTAGAGAGGACAATTATTGAAGAACATGCCCACTGGGGAAGTTTTTTCCCCTAATTTCCATCAATTAGTGATTGGTTTAGGCCCTGAAGCAGGAAAGTTTATATTCCTTTTGGAAGAAAAAATTATCCTATTTAATGTAAGTGTGAATGTTCCTATTAACCGTATTTATTATTATATTTATTTATTTAGAGTTACATCATAGATTTTAAAAGCATCTACTCATGGCTCTTTGACAAGTACTCAAAAAGCCATCATACTTGTCATAAAATATGGAACCATACACCTTGAACTGGAGTAGTTTGTTACAGAAAACAGCTACAGAGACAAACAGGTTTCCACACAACTTGAGTCCCAGCTCTGTCTCCTTTGTTCATCAGGAAGTTTTATACAGCACCCAGACAAGGGCGGGGCTGAATAACATCAGAGCTAGTCAAAACAATCCGATAAAAACTTTTTTGGTTGGAAAATAAGAGCCTTACTGAAAACTAAATCTTTATGGAAAAATATTTCAGTTTTTCAAAATGAAAAATTTGGAGAAAACACCAGTTATTTTATTTATTTTTGTATATAAATAGTGAATTTTTCTTCCTTTTTGTTTTCCACTTTTTACTAGCTGGAAAACAGTAACAAAATATGGAAAAGTGTTTTCTTCCTCGCTTTCCTACACTTTGCTATTGGTTTTTAACTTGAGAAACTTTCCCCCCACTTTCTGTCTGAGTTCCAGCTTTTGCCAATTGGAAAATAGTAACAAAGTGAGAAGACTCGGATACTCCACAGTTTTTCACACTTTTTAAAAACCTCTCTCTTCCTTTTTCCAGTGGAAAGAAACAGGCAAAATACATAAAGGGGGGAACAAAGCATCTGAAAACTAAAATAAAAAACAAAAACCCACAAATACTTGGTTAAAAAAAACAAACAAAAGTAAACAACTGAAGTTAAAAAAAAAGGGGTTTGTCCTGAAACAAAACAACAAATTCCCATGGAAACAAAAATAAATAAATAATCCACTGGGGAAAAAATAATCCCATTTTTTCATCAGCTCCAAATAATCTACTGCAAGTAAACACACCTTTAAAATACTAGTACAAACAAAGAAAACAAAGCAACCTCCCAAAACTTGGAAAGGGAAGAAAAAGCCACCCACTACCAGCATAAATACCAGGGCAAGGCACCCAGCCCTCTGCAAAAGCATCCCTCCCCAGATAGCTGGAAAAGAGATGGGTCTTCCTGTACATCTTGAAAGCGAATAGATTTGGGTTTGTTTGGACCAAGTACATTTCAACGTGTAGGTGCTCTGAGGGCTGTTAATAGCTGACAAATACAATTAGTTACGTGCCTGAATCCACCATTTTCACTGGCCATCTAAAGGCTTTGTCGCAGCTACATGTGTTAGTTCCTGCCCCAGAATTCTGCCCTGTAACTGCAGCCAGTGGTGTCCGTGCAGCCCCAAGGTCTCTCACCCTGAAGGGACTCCAGCAGCAAGCAGACAAAGAGAACTGCTGAACTAACCCAGGCCTGTGCCATCCGGCTCAGCGCGTAATTCTTTGGGAATTCCTATAAAACAATGCAGGGCTCCATTCCCAGCACTGCTGTGAGGGAGTTATTGTAAACTTGGTATTTACCGAGAGGTGACTGCCTGTTTTTAAGACACCTCCACAACTGTTGAGTGAGATGAGAGGCGGGCAGGGCAGGGAACCTAGTGGGGCTAAATGTCCTTCTACAAAGAGACCGACTGCATGGTACAGCGTATGCAGAAGAGAAGAGTTGTGGGGTCTTACGGAGTTTTGTCCTCACCACAAGCTTCTCTTACAGAGCCACTGTGTGATGTCTCACTCTCACCATATCTACCCACTGGCTGGGGAGGGTAAGGTGAGTCCTCCCAAGACAAAACATTAACATGCTGTTTGGCTCTGAGGAGAGGAACTGTATACAAGGTGGAGCAGCGTGGTTTAGTGGTGAGAGCCTAGGTTTTAATCCCACTGAGAGGGGAATGTTGCTTAAGCAGGGAACTGGGCAGCCAGGACTCCTGGGTTCCAATCCTAGCTCTGTTATAAACTGTGTGACCTTGGGCAAGTCACTTGACTTGTCCATGCCTCAGTAAAACGGAGTTTATGCTACTCAGCAATCCTCGGGGGGGGGGGGGGGGGGATTTCAAAACTTAAATCAGTGATGCTTGTAAAGCATCTTCCACAGCTGAAAGGAGCTATAGAAGAGCAAAGCATTCTCAAGCAGCCTGCTTACCCCAGCCCTTGCTTGCAGGAGGCAAGCGTGGTACTTCCTAGTCTCCCCTGCACAGCTTCCACTCATTCAAGAGTTCCCACTCAGATTCCTTTACTCCAGCAAGGCGCCATGTAGTCACACCATTCCAAATAGCCAGCTTCAAATTAGCATGGACACCACAGCCCTGATGTTTACTCAACCCAGCCTCTCACTAAATGTGGGGACAATTCATTGTGACTGCAGCTGCACTTACATAATTACCTAAAGCTGTTAAAGAAGCAGCCAAAAATTACTTGAATAAATACTATATATTTTAATGAACTGGCTTAGGGGGAGGGGACAGAGAGAGTGAACAAATAGATGGATGGACAGAGACCACTGAATGGAACTAGTATTGCTCAACTGTATCATAAGCCCTATACTGCTAACAGATAGAGATTCTCTTTTACCTAATGTAGTAAGGCTAAGCTTTAAGAGTGAGAAGATCTTAGTTCCATCCTTGCTTCTGCCATGAAGTTCCAAGTAGCTGTGGTAAACAGCATGTTGGTTAGCTATGAAGTCCTAGGCAGCCATGGACTTGTTACTTGGTAATGACCTCTCTGGTATGTTCCCTGTTGGACTTTCCCTGGGTATAGAAGTAAAATCTAGGGATGAGGAAACTCCAAGAGGTTTGGATAAGAACTAGGGCACCTCAGTTCCTTCGATTCTCTGCCTGTCGCACATAATGGTCTAGTCTCCTGTGGGCTGTAAAGCTTTGGTCTCATTTTAGTTGTCAGGTTTAGTGTGCGCCTGTTTGGGTGTGATGTACAGAAGAAAGTCAGGCTAGATGGATCTGGCGGTCCCTTCTGGCCTTAAACTCCATGCCTTTATGTGGGCCCTACAAAGTTGAGTCTGCAAAGTTGGGCCATAAAGTTGGCTTCTTCTTTAACGGCTTTAGGTAATTACGTAAGTGCAGCTGCAGTCACTTGCTCTCTCCTCTAAGGCTACAGAGATGTCCGGCTTCTGCTTAGGACATCTAAGGGGAGATGTTGCAGCGTTTCAGTTTTGCGGTGAGAATCCAGAAGGTACAGAAGGGAAATTAAATGTTTTTGCCCCTCAAAATAAGGCTGGGTCCAGCTGTTATTTCATCCAGTAAAATTTCTTGCTGCTTTGCTCCTAATTCACGCTGCCATCACCCCTCTCCATGGTGGGCTGCAGCACCCCAGCAATGGTACAATTACAAAATAAAATCGAGCCTCTTTGTATGGTTTTATGTCCCTCTGGTTCCCTGTTCTAGAGCCAATTCACTGCCAAGCCCGAGTGCTGCCTTTCAGATTAGGAAGCTAAAGCATGGTGCTGCCTAGCAACAACCTGAGGACTTTCCAAGGCAGCCCCTTCTCCTCTTGGCTCTCTAGAGCTTTCGGTCCAGCTCTGAGAAGCAGAGACTCATTAATTCATAGACACATAGGTACAAACATGACTGAAGTAACATTAACGTGGCTGCATGACTTGGAGCAGCTTAAAGCCGGGGGAAAGGCCCATTAAAGAAGTGGCATGCCTGTTACCCTGCTAGTAGCCCTTAATTTCCCATTTTGCAAATGGGGAAACGGAGGCAGGGAGTGGTTACGTGCTTTGCCTGAAGTGCCAAACTAGCAAATAAGAGGCAGAGCTGGGAATAAAATTGGACGCTGATTCTGAGGCCTTTTAACCACAAGACTATCCTTCTTCCCTCTGCAATAAAGGGAATGGGATGAAAGAGGCACCTTTCCTACTCCCAACCCCCTCATTTAAACTAAAATGTCCTTCCTGTCAAAATGGCTGTAGGCTTTAGAAGCTGAACTACAGTTATCAGAGCAATGGAAAGCTTATCGTAACATGCCAGTGGCTCCCAAAGTGAAGGCGAAAACAAACTGACTGAAGAAAAGAAAAGTTTCTTCCAGGACCGCATGCTGAGCAGCTCTGAAGTGAAGGTTGAGTGAGCTGACTGAGGGTTACATTTCTGAGAATAACATAATCAGTTCAGCCTCTGAAATCCTCCCACCCACTCCACCTCCTGCACACAAGAGCACACACAGCGATCCCCTTTATCCCAGACTGGGATTTGAAAGAAAATTGCAGTGATTCAATACAATCACTTAGAGAGTTACATACCCACTGAATAAAATATTGCAACTTACCCATGACCCCCTAGGACTTGGCTGTATATCACAGCCATTCAGAGTGGCGTGTAAACAGCAGAGACAAAACACGGAGCCTGCTGTTCTTAAAGCACCACTCTCCTAAACACTTGTACTACAGTAAAAATCTCCATGTAGGCATAAGCAGTATAGAGCCTATGACATGCTTTGGAGCAGTTCTGTTTCTGTCCAAGAGAAATCACTGCACATTTATGTTTATACAACCACATGCAAGCTACCATGCTACCAAAAACATGCAGAGAAAAAAAATGATGACCCTTTAAGTTAAGGTTGCTTCACTAATTAACATGAACGTTAAAAGATACGAATCTTTTACAAGTTCAGATTTTTAGAAAATGAGCTTTTAAAAACTATGGAAATGAACAGTGAAAGGAAAGAGTCCCGTGGGTTAATAATATTCAAATTCATTTGCAGCTGAGACAATCTCTTCAATGTACAAATGTAAAATATCACACTACACCTTGAAAACCAGCCTTAACTCTCTGCTCATATGCCTATTCAGCCTCAAATATTTACACGTGACATAATTTTTATAAATCCTGGTTCCATTTTCACTATCTCCACAACTAAAAACAAACCAAAAGAGATTGTTTTGTTGTTCTTTTTTAACCGCTAGGCTTCTTTCCACTCCAAAGTTGCACTCGGAGAACTAAACTTGTTTTTTAGATCAATTTAGTTAAATTGGTGCAAACTCCTGTGTGGAGAATCTTAATTCAGTTTAATATTGGTTTTCATCCATTTAATTTAAATGAACAAGAGATCAGTTTAAGATAAATTGAAATAAACTGAGTTGAAAGTGAATGAAGATTGTCCATCTAGAGAGGTTTTGCACCAGTTTAATGAAAATCATTTTAACACACACCTTTTTGGTTTAACTGCTGTAATTATATGTGCAGATCAGGCCTTCGTTATAACACAAGGAATGTCAAATCTGCCCTTACCTGGTTTAGTGAAGGACTGGGAGTGTTCTCAGTCATTATTAAAGGCGTGTGGGTTTTTTTGTCAGGGGTTGGAGTTAAATAGGCGTTCACAAAGAAGAAGAAAAAAATGTAAATAGCCTGAATAAAAGTCATTTGTCCTCAGCCAGGTTTATTTTCCATGCTAGAGAGGATATCAGACCCTTACTAGTTCTCCAGTAGGCCATAGAGTCTTCTAGGAAAGACAGGGCAGGCAAGAGCTGGTTTTCTAAAGTAAAAATAACATGCAGGGAAACAATTGTTTGAAAAAGAACTTTTCAGGATTTTTTTAAATCCATCATAAAGAAGTAAAAAAAGCAGAGACCATGTTCTCCCCTTTGCGGGTCACCTTTAAAGAATCACCTTGCCTCCATTGGACCCTGGACATTCTGGCTTCTAAGACATCTGCTTTAACTTGGGAAACAAAGGGAACGTATGGCACTTGGAGACATCACTGTAACTGGCCATTACATTTTTTAAGCATAGCAACTTCAAACTTGCTGAGAGTGGGGATCAGGATGATTTGGGGGTGAGAGAGAAGGGAGAACATCGGGTAAGCAAAAGGGAGGGAAAAGATATATAAAGAACCGGATGGACCCATGGAAGGGTTGAGGACTAGATTATTCAGGGGACTGGCAATGGGCAATCCTTTCAACTCTAGATCATCAGGCCAAATTAGGCCCAGCGCACTAGCAGTGGAAAGCCATGGCCTTCCAATGTCTCCTTGGTGGCTGATACAAAAGGAGTGGGGGGCTCACTGTCCAGTTCTTACTGGGTGGGCGTCCACATCACCAAAACCACAATGACGCACCAGCCCCCTTGTTGGCAGAGCCATCAGAGAAGCAAAGGACTCAATGAGGCCACTGAAACAGCTCCCCTCTTACCCCTAGAGGTGGGATGAGACTGATGGCCAGGGTGGGAGAAGCTCTCCTTGTCCAGGGTTCAGCCTCCAGGGCTGTTGCTTTTCAGGGGTACTAATCCGCTTTACAGACAAGAACTGCCGCTGCCAAAGGGCAAAGTGCAGCATGTGGCCAGGTGAAGGTTCTTCTAGGGCAACCATACAGTGTCCCTCCTCTGCAGTCTCCCCGCACTGCCCCAGTGGACACCAGCCCGTCATTAGGGTGGGAACAGATACCCACCACACTCCAGCCAACAACCCCAGCGAAGGAACAAAGCGACTCCCTCCCACCTTCCCAGCAACAATTGCGTCTGGCCCGGCGCGCCGAGGGTTAACGCCCGTGCCGGGGAGGGAGCAGCTGACAGATGAGGTCAGGCCCCAGCACAAAGTGGCTATTGTGAGGCACGCTGCTGCTGCTGCAGGCTTCTGCTTGACCGAGTTCCACCTACGTCTCACCGCGTGGCAGGGCGCAGGCGGGGTTGGGGTGGGGGGATGGGATGCCCGTGCCATCTGACACGCTGCAGCCTCACCCCGTCAGCACAAAATGGGACTCTGTATAAAACAAAGCCAGAAAGAATGATTGAGGACATGGGGATGGACCATCACCAATGACTGGCCAAGGGCTGCCCTCCCATACATTGCCCTCCCCGCCAGGAGCCTGCCGGACACAATCCGAGCTCAGCGTCAGACCTGGCTCCTTCAGGTTCTCCTTCCCCTGCCACCCCCCAGTTTCTCCATAAAACCACCTCAGAGCCTGACTCCCTGCACCTTGTGCAGTCAGCAGAGCGGGGCCAAGCTGCCAGATCCCAATCAGGAGCGCTAGAACAATGTGGACAGTGGGGGGTGCTGAGCGCTATTGAACTAAACCATGAACCATATACAAGATGGAAACTATTTCCAGTTCCAGCAACCAATAGTCGTGCTTTGCACTGTGTGAATCTCTGTGCGGGGTGCAAGGCAACAGAAAACCAGGCCTGCCTCGTCTCTTCATTTCATTTACTTGGCAAGAGGTTTACCCAAAGCAGAAGGCAGGTTTCACCTTCTCCTGAGTCTGGAGAGAACAAAGAGCGATTTCCCTATTGTCAAGATTTGGGTTGGGTGTTTGGTTTTTGAATTCCTCAGCACTAAGCTAGAGCGGGGGCACAAATGCTTCGGGCTGGTGAGGAGCCTACAATGCAAAAAAACATGGGAGAAAAGGTCAGATTCTGATCTCTATTTCACTGGAGTAAATCTGGAGTGACTCCCCTAGCTGCAGATTTACACCAGGTAGCGGGATCAGAATCAGGCTCAGACTGGATGGTGTGGGGAATCAGAGAGGCAAGTCGACAGATGCAGTTTAGACAGATTATTAATTAGGTAGATTAGATTAGACAGATAGGCAAACAATAGACCATTGTGCTCCGCTCAACACAGGAATCAAGGTGGGGTAAGGAAGGAAGGCTAAGGTGGCTTTACATCACTTTTACACCTCCCCTATTATCAGGGCTGCCTTTATTTATCCCCGGCTATCTGTGGCACGAAGGGGCCATTGAGGTAGCTGGGAATAGCCAGAGGCCACTGTCACTTTGGTCATGTACTCGTTCCCTCAGCTATGCCCCCTACAGCAGAAGAAAGTTATAAGGGGGTGGAGGGAATTGATCCCTTGCTCTAGACCAATCCCCTTGGATCCTCTGGGTTTATGACTAGCACAACAATGAATCAAGCCCTGTGAGCTCATGTCCCACACCTGGATTTGGGTCCCTGCCCAAGGCTAACACTGCAGGGGGCTGTCTTTCACACAAAATGTTACACCAAAATCTCTTTTCCCCAGCTCTGGGAGCTGCTGGACTGGAACTTACAGACATCCTGTGACTTTGGAAAAAGGAGTATGGGATAATTCATCTCATTCCATCTCTTTCTGCCTCGCAATAAAATAGAATCTAACAACCCGGCTGCATATGAGGTATTGCTGCATGTTAAATGGCTGCTGGATTCACCTACACAGTCACTGCACGGGTAGCCCTAACAAAAAATAATACACTATCAGTCCATACACCCGGGGAGAAGTGGGGAGGAGGGTAATATTAGAATAAGCTGCAGAGATTTTGACCTTTACCATGGAATACTGTTGAATTTCTTTAAGGGTATGTTAGAGAGACAAGGTGAGAGGTAATATCTTTTATTAGGCCAACTTTTGTTGGTGAGAAAGACAAGCTTTCAAGTTACACACTTTCCCAGGTCCCAGAAGTTGACCCAATGAAAAACATTACCTCACTCACCACGTCTCTCTAATAGCAGCCTGGGACCGACACAGCTACAGCCCTGCATACATGTGAGGGAGTATCTCTTTCTTGTGTATGTATTATTAATCATAGGTTTCCCATTATGCTCATCTCCAAAGAGAGAATCTGAGTTCCTCAAAACCATTGATGGACATAGCATCACAACACCCACTGAAGGGAAGGAGGGACATGTTACCACCCCCATTGTACAGATGGGGCAGCAGCTGAGACACAGAGTTTAAGGATTACATTTTCCAGTGTCCATTAAATGTAGGAGCCTTTATTTTGGGGTGGCATGTAGGGCCTGAATTTAGGAGATATTGAGCACCTAAAGTTCCCCTTGATTTCAGCTACAGTTGTGGATCTTCAGCACCTCTGAAGATCAGATCCTATGTGTCATCTGAGGTTAGAGACTCAAAATCAGGGGGCACATATGAAAATGTGAGAAAAGTGTGAGGAAGCAAATACTTCACTATACACAATATTTCTCACCCTTCCCCTCCCCCCACACCCAGGGAGAGGATGAGAGACTAAACAAACCACAGGTGACAAATGTTAGTCCCCTCCCTTAACGCACTCCTGGAAGGCACTCAGCTCTTATAGTGAGGACACTGTAAGAATCAGTCCAGAATAGAACAAAATAGAACCCTAATTTCTGCATCACAGCTCTGGGGTCTGCAATCTGACAGTGCTTTTGGATCCTACCTGTTATTAAAGTCCAAGATAGCGTTAGTGGCACCAGACGACCCCACAGACTTTTTTGGGGATCACCCCTGAATATCACTTGGAAGCTACAGCTAGTACAAAGTGCAGTTACCCACTTGCACAGAGCTATGAGCTCTCTAGGGAATGGATTGTCTGAATGCAAGTAGCAGATTGACTCTCCATTGTTTCTGGGTTGTCTCTCGGACCTATGGGCTCCAGGTATCTTTACAGACAGCTCATTTCTTTACGCACTGCTGAAACTGGCAAGATCAGCAAAGGCATCTTTCCTAACAGCCCTAAGATTTGATTGTTGAGGCCAGGGAGCCGGATCTCCTCAGAGGAGAGTCCTCAGCTCTGCATTCACGTCCCGATTTGACCTGACAGTTTGGCTCGTGCCTGTTGATCTGCAGAGCATGTCATCAGGTCCATCTATTCACCTACAGCCAAATATTAAAGTCCTTTCTCAGTTTTCTCTCGAGCCTTATGCAAGCAAAACGCCATTTGCACATGGAAATGGCCCTGTTTGAAAACACAGACACCTGGAAGGTGAAAAATAAACAGGGAGGCAGCATTTATTAAATCCCTTTCACTCCAGCTCATCTGTACAGCATGTGCCAAGATTAGCCACTGCCTAGACAACACGTTAACTCTCCTGTTTGCAAGCCCCTGCTGAAATGTCTCGGGCTCTAGTTTCACAGCTGCCAAGCCTGGAAGGGGGCTCCTCAGAAACAGCTCACAGGCTTTTGATTCATTATTGCCGATGTGACATTTCCTCCCCAGGTTCCTGGTGCCAGCTCCAGTGCAATCCATAGGGAACATCCAGTCTCGCCTAACATATTATCAGACTACAAAGTTCATCTCACTTTTGCAGTCCCCACCAGACACCCTTGGAAATATTAACAAATAAGGCCTGGCTTAGTACATGATCTGCAATCCAGCCATGGGCAGAGCTGTTACACCAATGGAGACATCTCCTGCACCACTTCCTTGCTCCCTTTGAAGTGCTCAGCACCACAAAAGAGAAGAGAGAACTCAGGGGTACCTCTCATCCACAAGGCCCAACAGGTGCCCATCCAAGGTTCTCTTGTTAGTTGTTTGCATGATGGCCCTGAGCACTGTGAAGGGGTTCAATTGTCAACACACATCAGGCAGTAGAGTAAATTAAGGTGTATATGCAGGATTGTCCCTTCAACAGCAACACGGAGACTTCTCGGGCTGGGGAACCTCCACCGTAGTCCCTGAATGAGAAAGAAATCACTGCAAGAACAGACTTCCTTGTCTACTGTTATCTTTTAGCTGGACATCAGGAGGGACAAAGTTCAGAAACTTCTGCTCCCAAAATAAAGGTCACTTAAAACTTAAGCCAAAGGAGGGCCTTATTTAGGCTTCATAGGCAACATAATTACATACAGCTGAACAGGTTCTCTCCAGGAGAAGGAAGCATAGACACACACACACCAATCTACACGAATGCCTAGCAGCTGTACTGAGAATACTGGGATTTCTAAAGTTAATCAGATATGAGTGCCAACCTGCAAAGAGCACTGGGATTTAGAACCAGTACAGGCTGGGGCCACTAGGGGGTGACACTATCATCTACACTTGATACTAAGCCCTTGCCAGAAAAGCAACCAGCTTTTAGGCAACGCAGGTTCGGTGACTGCATTATGCGGAGCACAAAAGGCTCAGGGATATAATGATGTGTCCTTGCAGTTAACTGTTTGGGAAAACTCATGATGTTTTAGAAAGACCCTGACTTACAATATTTGAATGCATGTGGTGGGCAATACTATGTATTGTGTTTACTAGGCCAGATTCCTGGGCCCTGAGGCAGCTCAAAGCAGCCAGAAGGCTGTTCTAAAGGGGCAGCTAGCAGAGGGCATAAGAACATAAGAAAGGTCGTACTGGGTCAGACCAACAGTCCACCCAGCCCAGTATCCTGTCTACCGACAGTGGCCAATGCCAGGTGCCCCAGAGTGAGTGAACCTAACAGGTAATGATCAAGTGATCTCTCTCCTGCCATCCATCACCTCCCTCTGACAAACAGAGGCTAGGGACACCATTTCTTACCCATCCTAACCTCCATGAATTTATCCAGTTCTTTTTTAAACACTGTTATAGTCCTAGCCTTCACAGCCTCCTCAGGCAAGGAGTTTCACAGGTTGACTGCACTGTGTGAAGAACTTCTTTTCATTTGTTTTAAACCTGCTGCCCACTCATTTCATTGGGTGGCCCCTAGTTCTTATATTATGGGAACAAGTAAATAACTTTTCCTTATTCACGATCTCCACACCACTCAATTTTATACACCTCTATCATATCCCCTCTTAGTCTCCTCTTTTCCAAGCTAAAAAGTCCTAGCCTCTTTAATCTCTCCTCATATGGGACCCGTTCCAAACCCCTAATCATTTTAGTTGCCCTTCTCTGAACCTTTTCTAATGCCAATATATCCTTTTTGAGAGGAGACCACCACATTTGTACACAGTATTCAAGATGTGGGTGCACCATGGTTTTGTATAAGGGCAATAAGATATTCTCCGTCTTATTCTCTATCCCTTTTTTAGGGATCTCTAGGTGGCATAAAACCAGCATTGCAAGTTTTATGGCACCTGCCTCCATTCCTCTCCCCATACGAGAGGTGTATGCAGAGATTGTCAAGTATGGGACTGACATTGGGTTCAGCAGATCCTTGGTCAGCACAGAGATCCCTATAATGGGACCTCTCCAGCTAGTGTAAAGTGTAGCCCTCACATTGCTCTGAGTTACACCGGGGTCTTTCAGCAGCCTCAGATGACTTAGGACCCATCTTCCTCGCCTCTCTTCATCTCAGGCGCTAGCCCATTGAGTTGATGTTGCCACAGGCTGCTTTGTTAACCCAGGAGACAGCCGTTTGGGGGGGGAGGGGGAGGTGAATTAACCCCCCCACACACACACAAGATCTGATCTTCCCCTAAGATTTTAAACCGTTACACAGTGGAGCAGCTTTGAAGCGGCCAATGCTCACTATTTTGATTGCATCAAGGCCTCTGTGAAGCCAAAACAAGGCTGCATAAAACAGACACCCAGCCCGCTGCGGAGACCCTGGGGTTTGCTTGATCTCCTGAGCACATGGCTCGAAGCGCCATCCCTCCCTCCCAACATGCACCTCCACACACACACACAACACCCCATCAATGTCTTAGCCAGCCTTTCACCTTCACATGACTGGGCTTGTTTATGAAGGATTAACTTCATTTGTGTATGCAAATGAGCACCATTTTGCATAAATAAGTACTACATTACAAATTACAGGCCAGGATGATTAACAGACTGAAGGGACTACTTCTCATAGCCTTATAAGCTACCAGGGAATGAGAATAATAGAAGACGACGACTAGAATAATAACTAAAATAATAAGTAATAGAGGGAAATGCTGGACTAACCCATTTGCTCTCCATCATTCACTTGCCCCCATATTCCTATCTGAACACCACGTACATAATAACGACACAGGGGAACACGCTGGAGTTGCTGGCTGGCTAATAGGATAAAAGGATCTCACTCTCCAGTGAGCTAATCCATTTATATGACACGTAATTAACCGCTGTGTTTGCAGAACATTCTCCCCAGCAGTTGCTCGGCTGCCTGAGACTTGCATGAGGCCTGAATGCAACGGAACCCAGTCTGCACCTGCTTCACATCATGATTGTTTCACTAGCCGGCAGGAGTTAGGGCACCATCTGCAGCACTAGCACGTAGGGCTGTGATGGAGTTTGCTCTCACGTGCTGAAAGGGCTAGACCATGCACCTGGTTGAGTAATCACTACGGAACACATAGGACTTGCTCTTCCACTGCCTGGCACTGTGTCTGTCTTTCAATGCATGTGTATATATATGGCCCTCACCTCTGTAGTCTCCAAGCACTATTTGGATCAGGGGTAACATCGTACATCCACTTTGCTCCATTCTAAATCATTGCAGGTGTGCACGGTGGTGGAGAATCAGGCCAATAGGAGCCAGATACTGCAGGAAGTGGGGTGGGCAATTCAATTGGCAGCACTCTTCCCCATACCCACATCCATACTTCAACCCATCCAGGACTGAGCTTCAGCAATTATCCTTGCCCCTGGCCATTACCACACATCAGCCACCATACATCACACCATTTTAAACTTCTTATGGCAAGAAAGATCCATTTGGACTCCATCAGACCTCTCTTGATCCTACTTCTGCCTCTCCTTGCCTAACTGCATCCTCTGCATTAGTGAGCTGAGTGTATGTCAGTGCCTTATTTCAATCGAGTTCATTCTTAGCACTTTGACTGAAACAAGCTGCTGCCTTAGTGATGTGTTTGGAGCCAGGATTTTGATTCGGTCCATAACATTCAGAGTACAGCCATGCATGCCTATGTATTTTAATACAAATGATTTGGATCAAGAAGTGTGGAGCGAAAAGAAACCAGTGGCTGAATTTAGCGGAGAATTCTGTACTGCAGAAGGAGCAATGTATGCAAGTTTCAAAATTGCTAACTCCTGCTGCTCTCTATCTCTCCCAACAGACCCACCACATACACAGCAGCCGCACTGGTAGGAAAATAACCTGGTGTTTTTCAACCCCTTGCCGTTTATGGTTTCACTCATCTTTGAGGTCTCCCTGTAGAATATTCAGAACATCTGTCTGTAGCTGGAGAGCTTGCAAAACCTAGCGAGCCGAGGGGAAGGATTATGGCAACATAAAATATCTTTTAAGTGTCCCATACAGGATGACTCAGTTAGATATTCCAGAAAGAACACTATGGTGATGATCAAAATTGGAGAAAGGACACAGGCAGATTTAAGAGGATCCTGTACTATCGCTATTTTGATCAGTGCACAATGTATTTTCCAAAAGCCCTGAAAGGATTTTCTATGTGGCACCAATTCCATCCTTGACCATTAGACTCACTCCTCCGAAAAGCATTTCAAAAAGAGACAAGAGGGCTAAATGTGAGATTTAAGGAATGATGAGAACCCTGATGAAACTGAAAGAATGTTTTAAAAACACTTTGCACATGGTGTCTTTTGTGTTATAAATAAACGACAACCAAACAACACCCATCATGCTATCACAGCGACATGTCAGGGAGTGAGTGCTGAACAAAGCACTCCAGCTTTGCATTGAGATACACTGATGTATATATAGTCTTCTCACCTAGCTGGGCAGTGTGTTTTTTCTCTCTGCATCGGTATGCATGCGTCTCGTCTCTTTCTCCGGTTCAGAGTGACACTAGACTCCTCAGCGGTAAAGGCTGAAACAAACCTTCCATTATACCGTAAGCCTCATACTCCCTGATCTCCAATAGCTTCACCAAACCACCCTGCCTGCATTGTCACTAGCGTGAATTTACAGCAACGCAGAATTTATCGATCCAGGAAAATTGGACTAGGTATTTGAATGAAACGGGGGAGGAAGGGAGGCAAAATCAGAGGTGCTCTCACTTTGTGGACATTTCCACATTTTCACGGTGCAGGCCCAGTTATATGAACTTCGGAAATTACCTACCAACCTGCCAGATGCTTCCGGAACACCACATTCGCCCCAGGCACCGTTAAGCCAAAGCCTGTAAGAGTATCTGGCGAACGTACAAGGGGATTTCTACCCTACAGAGCTTGCAAACTCTGCAGGAGTAGCGAAGGTCATGTCTGCACTAAGAAAAGTGTGTGTTTTTCCAACAAGATAGCCAACGTGTTATAAAATCCTAATGTAGGCAGGACAAGCCGTTTTACCTTGGGCAACTAGGGTTCACCTTAACTAGCTACACAGAGGTAAAACTACAGGTTGACCTGGCTACACAAGGATTTTACAATGTTAACTATTGCACTGTAAAAAACACACCTTTTTTCCTGCTGTAGGCATGGCCACAGATTTTACAACACAAGCAACAGGATTCCTACAGCCCTTTTAGGAGAACTCCAAGTTTTGCAAGATCATTCCGCCTTTGTATAAGAAATAGGCATGAAGGGTATGGGAGGGGGAAGATCTCCAATTTTTATTTTTTCCCTTCCCTTTAGCCAACAGAAATTCTACATTTTCTCGGAGTGTGACTTTAAAACTCCAGTTTGCTTTGCAGGAGTTTTCCTTTAAACCACTGACCTTTCTCCACATTAATTGCAGCTCACCACAGAGCTATGTGTATGGGAACAGAGCCCGGGGGAGATGTCCAATGGGGCTAAACATTAGCCTAACTCTGCTCCCATTAACTCCAGGGGGAGCAGAGTTAGACCAACACTTTACAAATTTCAGCCTAGGGGTTCCTCAGCCTAGGGGTTCAAACACAAAGCCCCCCCCCCCCCCCCGTTCTGCATGCCAAACACTCACTGATTTCAATGGGTGCAAGAAAGGCAAGATGGGCCCACAAAGGTGCAGTTTTGTAACTTTAAGAGTCTCCTTTGAACTAACGAGAGATGGGCTACTCAGAGTTAAGAAGGAAAAATCTAAGTTATGAACTCAGCCCATGCTAGGACAGCTGTGCTACTAACAGCTGGGCTGCACACAGACTCCCAAGCCAAAGCTTTTCCAAAAGGCTATTTCCTGGAGTATTAACTCTAGTTACAGGACCGATGGCACAGCCAGTCCTGCCCATCAAACCGGAACGACGGAGACTCTCAAACTTGGCACAGGCGAGCTTTCTAATAAGTCTCTCTAATTCTGTCGTGGCACACGGGGAGTGCAAAAGCCTGGCATTATGTGCTAATCCCATATCGTCATGAGACCATCCTGTGTCCACCGCTTCCAAATCCAAGCCGAGGTCTTTCCCTCAGCTCCCTCCTTGCACCCAGGATCTCTCCGTGGGGAGATGATGTGATTCAGACACATCTGTACCACGTCTCCTTGCAGCAACACCAGGTGCTGGCAGTTAAGTGCAGGAGGGGGCTAGAGCATGGATATGTCTTTTGAGGTCCTGCTCCCACCTTTGCCACCAAGAGCGATCAGCAGCCACCTCCCCCCGTTCCTCTCTCAGAAGTCTGGTCACTGAGTTAGGTGCCTAAAGGGGAGCTGGTCTCTTGAAAATCTGGCCCGTATCCTCTCCTTTTCAATGTCCCCATCTATGGAAGGGAGATACATAGTAACACACAGCAGCGTTGCGAGGTTTAATTAATGAGTGTAAAGTGCTTTGAGACCCTCAGATACAAGCCAAAGTGCAACGTATCACTGACACTAATATTGGAGAACTATGTGGAGAACAGCTGAGTATGTTCCAACAGCCCGGCGCCTTGCATTGCCCAAACACCTCCTGGTCCTCAGCCACCAATGCTTGCCCCTGGGGATTCCACTTGGAGCTCGGGCCTTTCAATGCTAGCAAAAGGTGTAGCTTGCCAGGCCTGGAAACGGAGATCGATCCATCCACAGAACAAATACAACATGGGCAGCAATAGCCTATGGAGGAGCTGCCTGCCCTCTCCCCCTCCCACAATGCAGTGAATAGTGTGCAGAAAACGTGCGGTATTTGCAGCACAATGAAGCACCCACATCAGGGGGGGTTGGGCCCGGCAGACAGACAGTCCATTCAGAATCCAAGCTGTCTCCCTAGCCCTGATATGCCAAGGAGAATGTCGGCAGGACAACCCAACCCTCTCCTCTCTCTATCCAAGAGCTCCAGTGCACAGGTCAGACCCCGTCTGTACATACCCAGGCAGCATCTACTAACTCCTTCCACAGGAAAGTACAAACCGGTTCCAGCAAAACTTTTTAATTCGCCAGAGCCAGCTGGGGCGAGTCCAGCGCCAGGGAGAAAACTGGCATGGTCCTCCTGGGTGGTGTCAAAAGAACATCTTTGGGAAACCCTCTGCAGAAAGGAAGCACCCATCTCTCTGAAAGCTAAGCGGGGGGGGGGGGGGGGGAGGAGGGGGTGAAGGGGGGGGACCCAGCGGACTGCTGCTCCCAAAGATCCAACCTTACGTCCACGCAGTGAAAGGTTCCTCCTCAAGTCAAGTCACTTTTGCCTTAGGACAGCCCTCCATTTACAACCCCAACCCGAGAACCTGTCTGGCCTGCACACGGCCTGCCAGTCCAACACTGACAACTCCAGACACTGGCAAACAGTGGAAAGGAGGAGTCAGGGGCTTCGCCAAGCCCTGCCATATGCAACAATATGACTGAGTGACACAGACACTAAGGTTGAGATTCCAACACCTCGTCCCCATATGCAGATTCCCCAATAGCTTCTTGGTGAGTGGCCTATCTTTTTGCTCAGGGGCAAAGTCACATACCATTCCCCAACCAGGCCAGCCCACCTCTCACCTCAGCAACTTGGGCTAGACAGCCCATCCCATGGATTGGGTCCCTAGAGGCACAAATACATCTCAGCTCCAGCCCAGCCATAGCTACGGGAAACACTCTGGACATTGCCCAGTGCTGCTTCAGCTCTGAAATATCCATGCCAATGTGCCCATCTGATCTCCTTTCCCTCTGGCCTGCAGCCAGAGCGCCAGTCTTAGTCTAATGCCTTCTTACCAGCCGTTAGGGCTCAGAGCTAAAGGAAGCCAGCAGGGCTGGAAAGGTTTCCAGCCAGTCTCCAAGCCCAATTAAAAGCCAGTGACTTCAACTTCAGGCTTACAGTTTAGTGGCCCTGATGCCAGGTGCTATTACTGTCTCTTTGAAGATCCTGATACACCCAAGATGGCTTCCTCTCTCGCTCCTCAGGGTCTCCGTTCCCTTCAACTCATTCTCCCCCAGTCCATACACATCCGATTGCCTTCCCTTCTTAAAGCCCTGCAATGCAGCCACAAGCAACGTGAGGACTGAACAAGACTCTCTCTGGCACTTGCTGATGCCACCCATTAAATGCCTTTGTCCTGGGGAAGGAGAGACTAGGACTATTAATCCCCCCCCCCCCAAGTGTAACCTCCCGCTTGGTATGTGACTACTAGATCTCAGGAGACTGACTCATTTCCCCTCAGGAGATGCCCAATCTCACAGTCAGGAACCAAAGCAGGAGCTCCTCAAGGCAACAGGCTCCAGATGCTCGCAGAAGGAACAGATGTGAGTTTGCTGCTGCTAGTTGGTAATAGCAAGGGTGGTGTTAAGACAGCATGATGCTAAGAACAGCTATATCCACCATGCCATTCTCTCAGTTGCACAAACTCAGAGGGACGGAGTGTGCAGAGGGGGCGATGCTGCGTTGCCGGTCCCTTGGGGAGAACAAGATCGAAGCACAGCTGTCCTTTCTTGACAGAGGCCCCCATTCAGAGACTCACCCATCCATCCTCTTTCAGCCTATTCCCGTTGCATGTATGACAAAGGCAACTCTTAACTTGCTCAAGATAGGCCAGGACCTAAATCAGAAGTAAGGCACTGAGGGATAGTAGCAGAGGTGCATGGGCCCAGGCATGGAATAGCAAATGGATTCCACATCAGGACTGAAGTGCACTGGTAGAGCTGTGGCTGGAATAACAGGAGATGCTAGAAGGTGGGAACTAGGGTTCATTAGCAGCGTAGCTGTAAGGAGACCTAGAAATGGAGCAACAGCAGCTGCTTCAAGTCAGCACTGAGGGGCAATAGCAGAGCTGACTGGGGGCAGGAACTGGAAGAGCAGAGGTCTGCTCCCAAATCAGGATTACTGTCGTGCACCCAGAGAGCTGTATGAAGGAAGCCCATGACTGGAACAGATCAGAGCCACAAGTAGGGAGACCAGACAGCAAATGTGAAAAATCAGGATGGGGGTGGGGGCTAATAGGAGCCTATATAAGAAAAAGGCCCCAAAATGAAGAATGTCCCTATAAAATGGGGACATCTGGTCACTCTAGACACAGGACAAGTTCTGAACGGTAAGTCACTGAGGTGCACTGGAGGCTTAGAGGCAGCTTTGCTGATCAAAGAGAGCTGCTGCTCTCCGCCCGCTCCGATTCAACCAGCCGAGCCAGCGCACAAGAGCTTCCATTGTCGTATGTGTTTGCACAGAAAACATCTCCCGGGCATTCCACAATGATAACCATCCCCAGCGCACTTACAGGGCACAATGGAAGAGAGGGGGAGATCTGCTGGCTGGCAGAATTATATTTGCCTGCTTAGAAGCAGGATGGAGGTGCCCACACCCCTCTCTGAGTGTTCTCAGATGGCACTCCTCCCCTTCCCTCCCTCCCTCTCTGCCTTGCTATCTGCCTACACAGATTCTACAAATGTCTTAATCAGAGAACATGATGTCAGCTCTGAGGGCACAGAGCCAGAGACTCTCCTCAGTAGACATTGGCCCAAGAGAATAGAACAGCTGCCATCTCCCTGCCTCCTCCAGGGAACCAGAGACAGGGGGCAAGAGAGAGAGAATGGGAACAGTCTGCCATTCCTTGGCGGCAGCGAGTGTGGTAATGTCTGATCCCTTCTCCGCTGCAGGGCTATAGATCTTTGTGGGCCTGATGGATCGGATGAGCTAATAAATCTTTTCAGTCCGAAACTGCTACAGTCCTAGGATTGCCTCACAACAGTCCAGCCTCCCCATCCCCCCTGCAATGCTCTGACCCCCTCGTTGTGCCTGGTATATCACCCCGGAATGTTGGCTGGGGGGAGGAGCACAGAGCGGCAGGAGGCTCCCCCATTGTGATACGGCAGAATTGCAAGATGCAATTTGGGGGAGGGATCCAGGATTTCACAATTGCAGAGGCCAGAGGATTATGAAAGCAAGAATCAGGACGCACTGATGGTGCATTGGGGGATCAGGTGGCTGCTGTCATGGTCTCTCACAATACGGCTCCAACCAGGAAGCGGAGCAGCACTTAGACACAACAGCAGCAGCTAAGGCCCACATTTTTAAACTCCGGTGCCTATCATTACACTACTCAGTCAACAGCTTGATTTTCAGAGCTGTTGAGTGACGACAACTACCACTGAAACCAACAGGAGCGGGAGCGGCTAGATTCATAGATTTTTAAGGCCTGAAGAGACCACTGGGATCATCTGGTCTGAGCACCTGCAAAACTAAAGCCGGGGAATTTAATGACGGTCCGCTCCGGAAATCGAAGTCCACCACTTAATCACAAAAAAATCCAACATAGGCAGCGGCAAATTAGCACCAACTGTGGCAGCTGTTTTGCAGGGTCCATCAAGCAGCAGATGAAGGGCTCCAAAGAGCCAGCAGATAAGCAGACTAAGCAATTCTCTAGGCCGGATCCCGAGCAGCTCAAAGGGTCCCCTATTCACTATGTGTTGGTGGGGAGCGCAAAAATACTCCTGCTTAGGGCCTCCAATGGCTCGCACGGCCTCTGCAGCAGACGGGAATAATTTCCAGTCATTAACAACCTGGGCTTGAGTCCGACTGGTGACCTGGAGGTGAAAAGGGCTCCAGGGCCTTCTCTGTGCAGAGGCCGCTTTTCCTGTCTCCATTTCCCAGACAAGGGCAAGCCCCAGCCGTCCTGGGGATTTGTAAATCACCATCATCCCACAGTCCTCTTTTACTTAATGCAGTGAAATCAGCTGCGTGTTTACAGCTCAGCAACCAGAGCTAAATCTGTGCCAAATTCCCATCACACTGGGGCAGGCACACACACAATTCCCTGTTTCTCTGCTCCTTCATATGACCAGTATGAGGGCCAGGTGAGCTTTCAATGCTGTCCCACCTGCCAGGTTCATTCCATCTGAAACACCAGTACTGGTCAGCAGTAGAAAGGAATGGCAAGGACCCTGCAGCCATATAGAAGCTGCAGCAAAGGAGCTAAAGGGTGGATTTCGTGGAGAAGTCCAGAGGAGAGGATTGCCTCGATTAGTCAGCGGAGCAGATGTTTCTCAGATCTCACATTTCGTATGAGATCACTAGGTCCTCCTCCCAGCTTGGTTCGCTCGCACACTGAAGGCTTGTCCGCTCGCCGGAGAGGATACAAAGTCAACAGGGGGAGCTCCCTTTCTCCCCCAGGATACACTCCGAATGTAAACACCGGATAATGGGGTTTCCTCTTCTGTAGTCCCTTGCATCTCAGGATTGGAAAGCATGTTACAAAGAGGAATCAATTACACCCCTGGGGGAGTTAGATATTATCCCCTCTTATAGATAAACAAACTGAGGCACTGAGGTGCAGTGACTTGCCCAGAGTTTGGGAGTTCCAAACAAACGCCGCGCCCATCCCCAGAGGCCACCAGCGGTCCCAGCCTTTCAGGGACATGCAGCTGGCATGGATGCTGCCCCAGGACAATGATCAAGTGGCAGCTGGGACAGGCTATTCACTGGAGCTGTGTGGGCCTGCACAGGCCAGGGCATTTCAGCCCAATTAAAAGAAGGAATGGGAAACAGTCTTCTGGGCTCATTTTTTTTAACCCTTTGCAGTAACAAAGAAAGATTATGGACGGCATCACGCCAGCTCCAAAAGGCATAGACTTTGTGGCAACCAGGAGTGGCAGGGAATGCGGCTGCCACTTGTCCAAGTTCCCTGCTACGGCACAATGCCGCACCATCCCGAGGGGATGTAATGCTGGGAAAGGATGGCCAGGCACCATCCCTTAGGTTGGACTGAGAGGCCAGGCCAGAGTCCTCTGGCTATTCCCAGGACCAGTAAGGTGTGGGGACCAGGCTTCCCCCATACACTGTACCTCATCAATATGTTTCAGTCCTGATCCAGGGGCACCAGAAGGGAATGGTCACAGGGTCCGCACAGGGTTCTCTGGCTTTCCCCTGTGCCCTGTGTTCTAGCCTTTCAAAAATGAAGTTCTCCACACCCTTTTCTGGTGTACTCCAAGTGTCCTTTATTTACAGTGCAGTTCTAGTGGTTTCGGTGCAAGAAAGGTGTTTCTCACATCCCCAACAGCTACCCTCTCGGTCCTGGTTCCGGGGTCTCCAGGCCCCTGAGGCACCTTGCCCACTGTGAGGAGACAGTGTAGCAGCCTCCGGTCTCCCTCCTGGCTTGCCTCCCAACTGAGTAGGGCTCAGGGCTTTTCTAACCCTCTCAGCTCCCAGCCTCAGCTGTACCCATTTACCCCAGCCTAGGGCTGTGAGCTAGCCCTCCTTAGGGCTCCCAGCTGGACTCCCTGCTGGCTACTCCCTGCCTCTGCCCTGGCCCTCCTGCCAGAAAGCAGGGTTTAGCCTGCAGCGGCAGGGTTTTTACCCTTGCCCTGCCACAGGAACTCATACTCAAAGTCCATTGTTTGTATTATTGTAGCATCTAGGAGCTCCCCCATCATGGCCCGGGCCTCTGTTGTGCTAGATATTGTATAAATATAGAACAAGCAGCCAGTTCCTGCCCCAGAATGCTTAGCCAGCCAGTCGTTGGACTCTCTTCAGAGACTGTCGGTTTCTTTGGACACTGGGAACAGGACTGAGACTCACCATCTCATTTCACAGAGACCCAAGGGATTGTCTGGAGCTACTTTGTGTCACTAGTCAACTGACACTGGGTTTGACAGAGGTGAAGGACTCAGCATCCCAACGTTGCCCCTAAGCCATGTATTCCCCTCTCGGCCAACAGGCACCTTCTTGCTCAGCCCAACATCTTTGCTTCCTGCCTGTCTGAGTCCTACCGGCCAACTTCCAGCACCCACTGCTGGCTGTGCAGACCCAATGCAGCCGGGGGAAAGCGAGACAGTTTATTTTCTTCCTTGCATCGAACAAAACCATCAACTACATTCTGCTGGCTGAATTTGTATTAGTAAAGGCAATGCACAAGGCAGAAGGAACAGCTTGATGTTCAAAGCTCAGGTGGCGTCTGCAACTCCTGGCCATTTTATTTTAATCAAAACCATTATTGAAGTTTTTCATTTACCAAAATCTGGGGTTTCTGAAAATGAAAAGCATCAGTAATGTTCTCAATCAAAATTTCTTTGAAGTAAAAAAAAAAACAAACAAAAAAACACTTTAAAATGGCAACTTGCAAAATGTTTCATTAAAAAACCAAAAACGTCTTGTTCAAAATAATTCCAATTTACTCTTCTTTTCCAGTTCTCATGCTGTGATCCTAGCAGAGAGGAACCGTCTGGCGGAGCTTCCATCCTAGCTGGGAGCAGTAAGTACTAGGAAGAAGTTTGTTGCTGCAAAATTTCCCAGCTCCACTTCACGGGTTCTGAAACGCCTGGGCAGTTTGGGTAGCTGAATCAAAGGAGCCTCCAACTCTTTTGAAGTTCGCCCTTTGCCAACGCACACTCGTAATCATGGTGCTGCTCAGTGACTGTGGGAAGAACCAATTCATGCCCCCAACTCTGAGATTAGAGACATGTGTCAGGTGCCAAGAAAGGGTCTCTGTCCTTCCAACCATACACGCACACCTCCCAAAACATGCATTTTGCTCAGCTAAGCACTGGCTCTTATTTTTTCTTCTTTAACTATGCAGGGCCCAGATCTGGGCTCCTTGCACAGCTAGTACTTCTATAGTCAATAGTGAATGTTTTGCGTGCACCAGGAGTAGAAGACTGGGCCCTGTGAATGTTCTATCATTAATTGCTCGTTGAGCAAGGCAGAGAGATGGGCAGACAGGGATAATATGCTGAAATCATGAGGCTGGGCATTATCCATTCATGGAACACATGATGCCAGCCGTGATGGAGAGGAACAGCTATTGTGATAGGGATGATGATATCTTGGAGACAATGGAAAAAAGGGCCCTTTGTTTTGTATTTAAAAAAAAAAGATACAGCACAAATTTGATCTTTCTTTTGGAGGGACCCTCACACAAGTCGAAAAGGGGCCTTGTTAACAAGGCTAAATTCAGTACAACGAGACAAAAAGAACAAAGCAGAAAAATTCTGTGTTAGAAGCCTGAAGGCAGGAAATTCAGAATTAAAATAAGAGGCTTTGTTGTTAACCTACTGCACTCTACTGGGGTCACCAGATGTCCAGAGGCATACGACACCCATTTTCCACCTGGTGGGATTTTAAAACTTGACACTACATCAGTGCAGGAAGAAAAGCAAAGAATAAGGTGAGAGTTGAGATACTCAACACTGGAATAATATTCTAGTGAAAGAGACAGATCAAATAGGCATGAAACAGACCAGCCAAGTCTACCAGAAGCAGGACATCTATCCAGCCCATAAATACCAAGTTTATTTATACTCAGTAAGAGTCAGTGCAAGATCCAGTGATTTATATGTCTTGATCCTGCTCAGATACAACATTGTGAAATTAGGAGGATTGCCATTTAAGTCAATAGTTACACCTGAGAAAAACCCATACAAGTCAGTGAAGAAGTAGACTCAAGAGTCCAAACACTTTAGAAAGGGACCCAACATTGTCTGACTTCCAGAACTACATTTATTCATACAACGAGAGTTAAAAAAAATACTGGGCTACCAAAAATCCCTGCCTCTGAATAACAATGTTGAGGGTGAACCTAAATAGTAGATAGAACTCCACTGGAGACAACCGATTTGCATCTGGCTCTCTGTAGTGCAATGAACTGGCTAGTGTGGCAGTCACCTCTGCCCTCTTAATGGATGGAAATCAGGACTGCTCATTTGTGCTGCACCGAGTGCATACAGCTAATGGAGACTTTACCTCAAACGGGAAGTCCTAGCTGGCCACGGATCTAGAATTCTGGAGAGTAGAAGGGGGATAGACCAATGATGCAAGAGGAGAGATCTTCACATGAAGTCAAGCAATGTACAGAGTTACTACCCGTACCTCAGCAGCAACCAGGCCTCCATTTACCCTCTGCCATAAGAATGGCCATACTGGGTCAGACCAATGGTCCATCTAGCCTAGTATCCTGTCTTCCAACAGTGGCCAATGCCAGGTGCTTCAAAGAGAATGAACAGAATAGGGCAATTTATTGAGTGATCCATCCCCTGTCATCCAGTTCCAGTATCAGACAGGCAGAGACTTAGGCATGTCAAGAGCAATGGGTTGCCTCCCTTACCATCTCGGGCTAATAGACATCGATTGATCTATCCTCTATGAATTCTAATTCTTTTTTTAACCCAGTTATACTTTTGGCCTTCACAACATCCCCTGGCATGTGTTGTGTGAAGTACTTCTTTTGTTTGTTTTAAAATTGCTGCCTATTAACTTCACTGGGTGACCTCTGGTTCTTGCATTATGTGAAGGGGTAAATAAAACTTCCTTATTCACTTTCTCCACACCATTCATGATTTTATAGGGCTGGTCTTCACTACCCGCCAGATTGGCGGGTAGCGATCGATCTTTTGATGATCGATTTCTTGTGTCTTGTGAAGACGCAAGAAATCGATCGCCCGCGGCACCCCCATCGACTCTGGAACTCCAGCTTGCCGGGAGGCGCAAGCTGGAGTCGATGGGGGAGCGTGCTACCGACTGCCACCGCTGTGAGGACAGCAGGTAAGTCGGCGGCAGATACACAAACTTCAGCTACGTGATTCACGTAGCTGAAGTTGCGTATCTGCCGTCGATCCCCCCCGGTAGTGAGGACCAGCTCACAGACCTCTATCACATCCCCCCTTAGTCATCTCTTTTCTAAACTGAATAGACCCAGACTTTATAATTTCTTCTCATATGGAAGCTGTTTCATACCCTTAATCATTTTTGTTGCCCGTCTCTGTACCTTTTCCATTTCTAATATATCTTTTTAGAGATGGGACTACCAGAATTGCATGCAATATTCAAGGTGTGGGCCTATCGTGGATTTCTATAGTGACATTCTATTTACTGTCTTGTTAGCTTTCCCTTTCCTAATGGTTTCTAACATTGTTCGCTTTTTTTGACAGCTGCTGCACATTGAGTGGATAGTTTCAAAGAACTACCCACAGTACTGCAAGATTTCTTTTTTGAGTGGTAACAGCTAATTTAGACCCTATCATTTTGGATGTATAGTTGGGATTATGTTTTCCAGTATACACTACTTTGCATTTATCAACATCGAATTTCATCTACCATTTTGTTGCATAGTCAGTTTTGTGATGCGCTTTGTAAATCTTCACAGTCTGCTTTTGATTTAACTACAGGAATTCCTCACTTAAAGTCGTTCCAGTTAATGTTGTTACGTTGCTGATCAATTAGGAAACATGCTCATTTAAAGTTGTGCAATGCTCCCTTCCAATGTCATTTGTCAGTCACCTGTTTTGTTCACTGCTTGCAGGAAGAGCAGCCCGTTGCAGCTAGCTGGTGGGTGGTTGGAATCAGGGTGGACTGGCAGACCCCCTATCAGTTCCCCCAGCAGCTCTCCGCTCCCCTAAATTCCCTATGCAGCAGCTGCTCAGCAGGCAATCAATTGCCGGCAGTTCAGATGTCCCTCCCCCACCTTCATGTGCTGCTCCTGCCCTGTGCCTTGGAGCTGCTCCCCAAGACTCCTGCTCACTGTGTGAAGTTAGATGTGGTGATGTTCTTTGGTGTTTTCCTCCCGCCCCTGCAAGGATGTTAAATATAATTATATTATGGTCGCTATTACCGAGCGGGGTTCTGTTGGACCAGATAGATCCCTGTGCTCCATTGAGGACTAAATCAAGAATTGCCAATCCCCTGTGAATTGCTGACTTTCCTGTGAGAAGCTGACTTACCTGCTGCATTTTTTCCAGATCGAGGCTGGGTCTGCTGACCTTGTCTCCGTAGCCTTGCCGGTGTCTCTTACAAGGCATGACTTGCTCAAAACCAGCCCCAACACTTGTTAATATCAATGGCCTGGAGGCTGGGTTCCGCACCAGGGGCTGGAGTCTCTTAGGAGGGGAGGCACTGAACAGCACTGGGCTGGGGCTAGCATGCAGACCATCGGCTTGTTCAACCACGGGCCGGAAGGACATGCCACACAAGTTCTTCACTTCCTCATCACTGGAGGACGTGTTGTTGCTGTCACCACAGCAAGAAAGCCTGCTGACCTGAGACCACTTCCGCTTCTCAGTGGCAAACTCTCGGTTGATGCGCTCCAATTCCTCTTCCGAGCTGTGGCGATCCAGGCTGGCGTGGAAAAGGGCCCGGACCTTGCAGCATTGATTCTCCTGGTTCTGGAGCTGATTGGTCGCAAGAGGGGTCAGTGTGCAATTCCGTCGTCTCTCTGAGGGAAGGAGGAGACAGACATGTAAGTGGTAGCAGAGGTGTGAATCACACCCACTATACAATCAGGCCTATTAGCTTCTGATCTCCCCTCTTTACTCCTGCAAATAACTACTTCAATTGCTCATGAGCATGTGGATGGAAGTCCACAGATCGCAGCTCAACTTTAAGTTGGCTCACTGCACACCAGCCAGAGAACCACCCGTTGGACACAGACTGTACAGAAAGTATTTTGACACACCAGTTATTTCAGCACCTGAATCTATTAAAAAGCTGGGTCCCTATGTAATGTGCTGGTTTTGTTTGTGTGAACAAGTGGATGACGTTGCCTTCTTGTGGCTGACTCCGTGAGCCGATACGGGACTTACAAGCAGTGTTATTTAAAGGAATTCTCCTGAGACTCAAACGGCTGAAGCAATGTTTTTGAGCTACGTGTGCGCTACCAACCCCCCTCCGATTATTAAAGTTGCTGAACACTTCATTATAAGATCCTGTTTTCAGTCGCTCATAACTTTTGCTAAAATTTTCCATGCCAGGCTTCTACCTCTGGCTGAATGTTTCCGGAAACCTTCAGCCAAAACGGTTAACTGGTTTCCAAGAACCAGACTAGGGAAACACATTTGTTTTGCCAGTGTTAACAAATTCTGCCGATCTTTTCTTAGAGAAACTCTACTGCCCTCGTGGAGCAGGGAGTTCAAATTTGGCATGGGGAGCCCTTTATGTTAGAGATGTGCCTTTTGCCATTCCCATAAAAATCCACCCAAATTTCCCCGCCCCCCCCCAAAAAAATCAATTCACAGAAGCTCCGCAGAGGCTTGCTACAGTTTTGTATCTAAATTCTCCAAAGATTCCATTGCACTGGGCCTGCTCCAGTTTGGGGCTGAGCAAACATTCTCTTGCACTTATGGGCCATGCCCTGGAGCTGAGAGCTCTCAATGACCCCCCTGCTGGGTCCAGACACTGTGGAGATGGAAGCTGCTTGTTTAAATGCAGAGGGGCCAAGAGCCAGACCTCAGAGGTGGGGTGCAGAAAGGAGTAAGGACAAGGCGTCTGGGAGAAGTGTAGCCTGGGACTAGTTGGGCGAGAAGACTGGCAACTGCTGGGAGAAGAAACTGGGAATGGTTGGGCAAAAAGACTGATACAGGGAGCTGGTAGAAGGAAAAGAGTGGGGAAGGAGATAGGGTGTGGGACAAGGAAACTGGAGGGATCAGACTAAGACTTGCTGGACAAGTAGTCTTGGATAGGGATGAGAAGCCTGAGGAGTGGAGAGAGGGATTGTCTAGGTGAGGAGAATGGGGTGGGACAAGGAGCAAGACCGGGAAAGAGACAGGACCGGGAACAGGTTGGAGTGTATGGGGTATAAGGGGTCAAGTTTGGGAGGAAATGGGCAGAAGAGTCTGGAGTCCCCTCTAGAGCCTGGAATGGAACCCAAGATGAACGCTCTTCTGTCAGCAAATATCTGTGAAACCCACTGGCCGTGTGTCTCATCCCCCTCTAGTGCTGGTCCACGGAGTACAGCAACCTGCTACTGCTACCCTTTACTTTGCTAGCTCATGTGGCAGTGGTCTCACTGGTGGATCTCAAGGTTCCACGCTGCTGCTGACCCACATGGGTGTCAATCTGATGCCACATTTATAGAATTTCTGTTTTCTCCATTTCTTTTTAGAAAACCTATGAAATGGCACCCCCGAAACAAACTAAGTTAAGAGTTAAAGGGTTGCAAAGTCAAGCTCTCAAAAGTCAGGAAGCACCAGAAGTGAGGTTCTCTGTGTTTCTTTAAGTCACTCCCCTTGGTGCATGCATTATGAGATGGTCTCAATTCCATGAGCGTACACTATTTTTTCCACAGGACCCTGCCTCATTCAGTGCACAAGATGAACCACGCTCTGGGGATGAATCATGGTTGTGTAGTGAAGGAGGAGAGTGCGGGTGTACGACTCCTGCTTCATATGTGGAGAGCAAGAGTGGCTAAAAGTCACTACAACAGAATCAGGTGTGTAGTGACTCAGGGGGCTATGCAAAGAGGTGGTGTGAACTCATGATGTAGGCAGTTGAACGCTGCTCAGTCTAGAGAATTGGATTCTATCCTTGCTTTTGCCATAGAGTTCCTATGTGGTGCTGGGCAAGGGCACTTCAACCAAACCTTTCACGGACAGCCATGAATTATTTGTTTCTCATTCTGGGTGCCTGCTTTGAAAACCTGGGATCTGATCTGCAGAAGTGAGTGCTCATCACAGCTGCAACTGAAGGCAATGGAAGCTGTGCTTTGGACATGGAAAGTGCTATACAATGATAAGTTCGCTGAAAAATCAAGGATTATGGATCTCAAATGGGGCACAGGTGCATTGGGAAAATAAATTAATTAATCTTTGTGAAGCACTCCGATACTGTAGTGATGAGCACCATAGAAAAACCCAGGAGGAAATGAATCATTGTGTCTTCACAGCAGGGTTTGAATGGTGTGCAGTACATAATGAACACTCAACCATGATGAGAAAACCAAATTTGAAGAGCACTCATTCAGTGAGCATTGTACATTCTGGGCACTCATTGAGACACGGGTCCTGTGGAAAAAAACCAGTATGTGCTCATGTAATTAGAAACTGTCTCATAACACATACCCCCAAGGGGACTGATTTAAGGTAGCACAGGCAACCTTACTTCTAGCACTTCCTAACTTCTGAGAGCTAGACTTGGCAACATTAATCATGTTCTTTTAACATCGTTTTTTGTGGGTAACATGATATTATATAAAAACTAGATCTGTTATCTGAAACTTATGAAGAGAAAGCACTGTCCAGTAGACAGGGCTCTAGTTTGGAAGCCAGAAGACTGGGTTCTAAGCTCTGCCATTGATCTGCCCTGAGACCTTCTCCTCCCTGAGCTACTGTTTCCTTGCCCTTAACAGGAGGTTAATTATACTTGGGGCTTGTCTCCACAGGGACACTCAACTGAATTAACTAAAGGTGTGAAGTTAAAGTGCATGAACCCCGCCGCCACGTGGATGGCCTCATTCAAAAGTAAAGAGGAATTAGTTCACTTTATCTTCACTCCTTTAAGGAGGATTAAGGGCTTTGCCTACACTTGAAATCCTACCCTGTGGCACAGCTGCACCACTGCAACTGTGCCATTGTGCACTTCAGTGTAGACACTACCTAAGCCGACGGGAGAGGTTCTCCCATTGCTGTTATTCCACCTCCCTGAGAGGTGGTAGCTAGGTCCCTGTGCAGACAAGACCTTAGTGAACAGATTACAGAATTGCGGCCTTGGTCCTGCAAACACTTGCACAATTTCACTGATGCGAGTAGTGCCATTGACTTATTCCGGGGGCTGAGCAGGTCTATCCATGGTCTCAGAATCTATGAGTACAAGAACTGGCTTACAGCCACACGAACAGAATAGCTTAAATTAGTCCCATTGTGTACTGGTACACTGGCAAGGACCTGCTCATGTACAGAGAGCTTAAGAAGGATCCTTTCTATTGATACCCTTGCGAGCTGCTGCTTACAATCCCTGCTGATTACAGTAGCTCCATAGGGCTTCCTGAGCAAAGGTTGTCAAGCTAAGGAGGATGTGCGTGGAGATGGGAGCGTACGCAAAGCGTCCACTAGGGAGATGCAGGCAGGACGGTAGAACTGGCTGTGGTGCAGGAGGGATAATGTGAACTGGAAGGCAGATCTCTTTCAGGATGGAGGCGGGAGGTAAAATGCACTTCCACCATGGCATCCTTGATGTATGCTCTTGACTCCCTTGTCCCTTTACCTCTGTCGATCTGAGCAAGCTCCTGGTTCTCTCCCTCAGAGTCGTCGCTGTCCTCATCACTTGGGGGGTAGGAGATCTAGACAACAAGTCACAAAGGAAAGGTTTCATCGTTGGTATTAAACATCTGGTGCCCCCTGCTCCGCTGCGGCCCACACCCACTTCCCCAACCTCTCCCACTCAGACCCTGCAGCCGCTCACCCCCGTGAACCACACTCACCCTGCCACCACGTAGAAACCCCGCGTAAACATCCTCCTCCCCAACCTCAAACTCCATCCCCACCCACACGTACCCAGCCATCGGAACCCAGTACAAACGCACACCGCCTGCTTCCACCTCGCCTCTCCAACCTGTCCCCGCAAAGCAAACACATCTCCCCCTCCCAGTCCTCCCAAACACACCCACCCTGTAACCACACCCAACCTGTCTCCACATCCACCCCACACGTACGCCCACTTCCCCAACTCCTCCCCACCGTGCTGCCACCAACTCCCCCCAAACACACACACACGTCCTGTCAACAACCACACCAACCCTCATACTACACACATGGCCCTATACCAGTCACCCAATGTATGCACCCAACCTCTCCTAGGAACACACGAACCACTTAAGAGCATGCACGCCCTGACACGCTTTCTGAAAGAGTCCTGTGCAATTTACCAGGAATGACACAAATTAGATCCTATAGATATGCAATAGGGCTGTTTAGAACTTACTCCCAAAAGCCTACAGACTATGACAGAGACTCTTTCAATAGGCCTTTTAGAACCACCCCCACCCCAAAATTTCATAACAAATTAGGACAGATGCAAAAGATCTTTCAAAAGGTTCTCATTTGCTATTATGCTCTATAGGACTCTCCCATAAAGGACTTTACACGTGGCTATGCAACATATACACCGTTCTCTCCAAAGCCAACACACCCACAATGCCCCTTTCCTACAGGCACACATGCCACACCACCACACACCCACAAACGCACATTGCCTGGCATCACTCATCCCACACAAAGACCCCACCAATAAGCCTTCCTCACTAGCAGTGGCTTGATTTAGTAGCTTCTCTGACTGGTGCTAAATTTTCCAGGTAGATTTGGAATAGACATTTCAAGTTGCTGACAATTCCAGATATACCTCGATCTGGCCAGCCAATGCACCTGAACCAAAACCCCATATCCAAGCATCTAAGCATGGTCTGTTTGGAATGTTTTAATCTAAATTGGGTAGCTGGCCCCTATCCCCGAGACGGTCTGAAGCAGAGCTCTGGATCAAATTGCTGCAGTTAGGGTCCAATTCTAGACAGAACACCTCTGATATTCTGCTGAACGTTCCACAGAGAGCTGGGTAAAACACACCTATTGTGCAGATACACCTATGGAGACTGTGCCTGCAACGCTGCTGAATGGGACACAAGTAGGAATTACCATAGTGCTCAGATCTGATGGCCAGCTAGCCTGTATCCCATCTCTGTTAGTGGCTAGCACCAGACGCTTCAGAAGAAAATGCAAGAATCCCAAGAAAGCCCACATAATGGGCAATTTTGGAAGAAAGTGCCTGTAGAGGAATTTTCTTTGAAAACCCAGTGGTTGCCCAAAGCATACAATTTCCTATCCTCTATACATTTTTAATCCTACCTAAAATAACTGTGTGTGTTCCTATTATTCATCTATCAAAATCTTTTTCTGAATCCTACTAGGCTCTTGGCCCACAAGAGAATCCAGTGGCAATGAGTCTCACGGGTTAATTATGAGTTGTGTTTGGGAGAGGGGGAAAAAAGATGTTTCCTTTAAAAGTTTTTAAATGGGCTGCCATTTAACTTGCATGGTGATCCAGGTAAAATGCACACATCATGTCGATACACATCCATCTTCTCACACTCCACTGGTCCCGGGGAAATATCACTGGAGTGACACAGCCCAACAGGTGCACCCAGGGACTAGCAGTGCAGAAGAAAATTCACTTCATTGGGCCATATGTGGAAAAAACAAGTAAGAGAAGTGGAGAAGGTCTACAGCTGGCACTGAACACAGCCCCACAGTTGCATCAACCCAACCACCATCCTGCAGCCGGGGTAAGTGGACATTGTCAAATCTTCCCTACATCCTTTCACATTTGCTTCTCACCCTCTTGTATTTGCAATGCCCTCCTAGAAACTGGAAAATATTTTCCTTCCTGGATGGTTTAATAATTTCCCACTACTACTTCTCAAACCATGGCTGTGGGAGCTTGATTTTCCTGAGCTCAGCATGCTGCTGAAGTCAATGCAGTTGCTCGTTTCTCCACAGCAGCTAAGATTATATTGTGCGCACGTGAACACACACACACACACACACAGAATTTAATAAGGACATTTAGCACTGAGGAGTGGTGCCAAGTTAACAGCCATGGAGTATGAAGTCCTCCATTTGTCCACAGAGATAGTATAATATGTAGCTATTGTTTGTATTAGAGCAGTGCCCAGAGGCTCCAGCTGAGACTGAAGCCCCATTGTGGGACATGCAGTGGTTCTCAAACTTTTTGTAGTGGTGACCCCTTTCCCACACCGGGACTCTAAGCACGACCCCCTTAGGGGTCAGGCGGGGGGGGAGGGGCGTGCCTGCAGCCCA
Source organism: Sternotherus odoratus (assembly GCA_032164245.1). Lineage (NCBI taxonomy): Eukaryota > Metazoa > Chordata > Testudines > Kinosternidae > Sternotherus > Sternotherus odoratus. The sequence goes on from JAVMKO010000003.1 coordinate 124,421,040, forward strand.
CTGTGGTGGGGCTGGGATGGGGGGAGTTCCAGAAGCCCCCCAGGACAGAGGTCAGGATTGAAGGGGGGTTCCAGCAGCCCCCTGAGGCCAGTGGGGGCGGGGGTTCCCAGCAGCCCCACGGAGGCACTGGCAGCGCACCTCTGCAGGGGCCAGGGCCGGGTCGGGCACGTGGCAGTGCCAGCAGCCCCTCCGCAGCAGGAGCCAGGGCCTAGACCGGGCTTGCGGGGCCGCCAGCAGCCCACCGCAGCAGGGGCATGGGCTGCCTGCAGCAGCAGGGGCTGGATGCCAGCAGCCCGTGGCAGCAGCATTGTTCAGGGCCGGCTGCTGGCAGCAGGGTCTCGCGACCCCCAGAGGGGTCCCAACCCCCACTTTGAGAACCAATGTGCTATACAAACACACAGTGGACTTCTCATCAATGCAGAGTTAACTCAAGTTGTAACTCGACTGCTGCCCCTAACTTGGGTTCTGCCCACAGACACTGAACTCAAGTGTGGTTGCTGTTAACCCAAGCTGGCTGACCTAGCAGGGAGGATAACTAAAACTTGTCCGCTGCTAACATGACCATGTTGCAGTGTGGAAGCAGGCTAGCTCCTCGAGCATCGCTAGTCTTCCAGTGCCTTTCCACTATACCCCATGTGCCCAGAAAGGGCAGACATTCTCCCACAATTCCCTGGGAAAGACTACACAGAGCGTCTCAGCTTACTGCACTGCTAAGAAGCATGGAACATGTAGGGTTGCCAACTTTGATTGGATGAATTCCTGCAGGTTTCATCACATGACATGATCTTTAATTCCTGGAGACTCCAGGACAATCCTTGAGAGTTGGCAACCCTAGGGATATGTCCTCAGAAGCCTCAGCATGCCACACACCACACCAGCTGGAGTGTCATTTCACCTTGCGACTGCTCTCACTCAAGCTGAGTAACTCCAGTGGAGATAACTGGAGCTTACGCTTCAGTGAAGGCATGGCCAGCAGGAGAGGGTCCCTGCCCCACAGAGCGTACTCTGTGCTTTTAACAACGATTACAACGGAAAAACTGAGCCTGTGGCAGTATTACCACGGGAGTGCCCGTAAGTGCTCCCATATTCTGCTATGTTCACAAACTTTTGTACTGGTGACCCCTTTCACATAATAAGCCTCTGAGTGCGCCCCGCCCCCCCTCCTTACAAATAAAAAACACTTTTTTATATATTTACTCTCCCTCTTTTGGTCTTTCCACCTTACAAAAAACTGCAGACAACTGTCATGCACGTCCATAGTCATTATTTAGCCACGTTAAACCTGTATTTTAGTTCTTTTAATCTCTCATTTTATTAGTAAACCTCTCCACATCTTAAATCCTAACTAGGCTTTTAAACAAAAAAGAATGCAGAAAGGTGCCAGATTGACAGCCCTGGAAACTGAAATCCTCAGTTCACCTCCAGAAGTGACACCGTACAGGCAGAAGCAGCAGTGAAGTGTCCCCTGCACGATACCCAAGAAATGTGCCTAAACCCTGACAGATGGGCTGATTTCATGGTAGGTGGAATATTTTTCCACACAGCATATGATTAGCCGGTGGAACTCACTGCCACAAGGTATCGCAGAGGTCAAGAAATTAGCAACATTAAAAAAAAAGGGCTGGACACTTAAGTGAATAAGAATTTCCAGTATTATAATAAAATTTAAACAAACATTTTAGAAGGACACAAACATTCCTGTTTCAGGGCATAAGCAACCTCTAAGTAGTGGAGAACAGATTCTCTTCGCTAGCTCCTCCTGACCTTTACCCTTAAAACTCTGCTCTCTTAGGTACTCCCTTAAACACATAATCAGCCTCATGCCCCTACCCTCCACTTAATGACTTATGCTTTATATTAGCCTCAAATTTGCCTCTGTCAAAACAATCCTTCATGTTAAATGACAGCATCCAGCAATGAGTTGCCGGCATCACAAACACAGGATTGGTTTCAGGGTAGCAGCTGTGTTAGTCTGTATCCATAAAAAGAACAGGAGTACTTGTGGCACCTTAGAGCAGGAGTGGGCAAATCTTTTGGCCCGAGAGCCACATCGGGACTGCAAAATTATAGGGAGAGCCAAGTAGGGAAGGCTGTGCCCTCCACTCCCCTCCCACTTCCCACCCTCCTCAGAATCCCCAATCCATCCAACCCCCCTGCTCCTTGTCCCCTGACCACCCTCTCCTAGGACCCCTACCCTAACTGCCCCCCAGGACCTCACCCCCTATCCAACTCCCCCTGCTTGCCCCGAGCACTATCCACAGATCCCTGACAGACCTCCTGGATTCCCACGCCCTATCCAACCCCCCCCCCCATTCCCCGACCCCTGAACACACACCCCAGAACCTCCTCTCCATCCAATTGCTCCCTGCTCTCTGTCCCCTGACTGCCCCATGAACCACCTGCCCCTTACCCAACCCCCTCCCCCGGCCCTCTTACCATGCCGCTCACAGCAGCTTGTCTGGCGGCGGTGCGGAGCCAGACGCTGCTCCACAGGACCACGCAGGCACAGCCCCAGCCCCCACAGCGCATGGCGGTAAGGCCCTGGGGGAGAGGGGAATGTGGGTGAAAGGGCCGGGGGGGACCGGGAGGGACCCTCCCCGGCCGGGCACTCAGGGGCCAGGTAGGACTGTCCCACTGGCAATAGTTTGCCCACCCCTGCCTTAGAGATTAACAAATTTATTTGAGCATAAGCTTTAACCTAGGATTGTGACTGAGGTGATGGAAAAGCTCATACACTCCAAAAAGGCCAACTAGCTCCCCCTTCATTCACTGCATAAGAAATGGGGTTTGCATCTGTGTGTGAAACTAGCAAGAATGTGGGAGTCTCTAGTTCCCACACCCAAGTGTTCCCAAAGCTCCAGGTCACGGGGTGGAGCGCGAGGGCCAAAGGTGCATATAATGCCTGCGTGTGTGTGAATGGCAGTTCGACAGTGCACATGGGAGACAATGCCCGGAAGTGTGTCTGGGTGCGTGTACAGATGTGTGACTGTTGTGTGTGCACGGGAGCATCAGGGAGCGAGAGCAAAGGTATGTGCTTTGGTGTGGCCATGCAAGTGTTTGAACGGGTGGTTGTGTTGGCTTCTCTGTGCGAGCAAGCATGTGTGTCTACGCGCAAGCGTGCGTGTCACAACACTGCGGCGCACGCGTGACTGCGTTCAGGGAACGTATGCGAGTGCACGACGCACACGTGTGCTGAATCAGAGAGCCGCTGCTGCTGTTTCCAGGACTCCCCGTGACGCACACATCGTCTGAGTGGGAAGCTGGGGGCTGGGTAAATACATTTAGGAAACGCACCATCCTCGGGGCTGGAAGGGCGGGGAATTAACTGAAAATCAGCCTCTGTCTCGCTCCTTCACTCTCCCCCTTCAAGTGGGAAACTCCTGCCTTTCCTCAAGCAGCAGCTTGTTCCCTGCAGTGACAGTCAGTGTCTGACGCAGCTGGGTTCGCGACAAAGGCTCCTTCCGGACCCCTGGCCTGCACTCCTGGACTGCATTATGAATGTGCGTCGGCCATGGGACCACACCCCAGACACACCTAGGAAAGCAGGCCACTGCTGGAACGCTGGCTTCCTAGGACAGTCACCCCAGGGCTTCAGAATGCAGAGCTCTGTGGCCCAGGCCCCGGCTCTCCAGAGAGCACCTCAGCCACTGCTAAATGAAGGCCCAGAGATCATGCGTGCCCTGTAGAGAGGCTTCACTGAGCTAGGCTCAGTGGTTGCAGTGGGAAGGACAAACCCCACAGTCAGACGGGACCCCTGCCACTGGCTCACCTCCCCACTGCTAGGCTGAACGGAGAGACCGTTACAATTTGCTGAATACGTTCCAAGTATTATTTTTCCAGGTAAGCGATGGCTGTAGTTGCCACTGGGACGTTACAGGCTCATGAAAGGGAGGAGGCAGTCAGCGTGATGGCGAACAGGAGAGGAGGTGTACACAAGGGTGGGGTGACCAGAGATGGGCAGGCGCTGGGCCGGGCAGGGAGAAGGGTGCCCACAGAGAGACAGAGCGAGGGGTGAAAGGTCCAGCCACTCTGGAGCCATAAAGCCTTCAAGTTCCTCCTGGCCTGCGGGGCATTTCCTGCTGTGCAGGGTGAACTCCGCTGAATACCACTGAGGCCCTGCAGGCAAAGACAAAGCCTGCCCTTCCTGCTGGGCAGCAGAATGGTATGGGGCCAGTATCGTAAGGAACTTGCAGAAAGTTGCCGCATGCACTTAGCAGGGGGAATGAGTTAGGGAGAGGAGGAAGGAGAGGAGCGATGCCTGTAGACGTCTTAAGTCCAGACTCAAGTCAGGTTATTAATTGCAAGACTGATGCCCAAGTGAAGACTGGGAGGGAGTGATACCTATTTGCAGCAGTGACCTCAATTCATGCAGCTATGGGGTGGGGAGATGGGTGCTGCCTACAGCGGTCCCATCCCCAGATCCATCCACGGCCAGAGAGGACATTGAGGAAGCCGTAGAACCTAAAACACACACAGCCTCCCTCTCCTGAGACAGGCAGCCACCCTCCCAGCCTAGCCTGCTTATTAAGTATTTGGGCCGAGCAGAGATCATCTGGCAAGAGGCCAGCTCAGTTGACAGTTTTCAGTGACTCCCCAGAACCTCCTGGGCCCTTCGGTCAAACAATCGCAGCCAAACAGTGCATGGCTCAAACAGTGTAATTGATAACGGTGCTTCTGACCTGCCCAACCCCCTCCCCAAGAGATCCAGCCAAGGCACCTGCTGGCCCCAGGAGACGTATCGTTAGCTGATGAGAAGCTCCCCACGTTGGGAGATCTCGCTTGATAATCATCTCTACTCAACCAGGTGGAATCGCATTAGACACACACACACACACACACACACACACACACACACACACACACACACACACACACACACACACACACACACACACACACACACAGTATTACAATCCAGCTGGAAAATGCATTGTAAGGGGCAGCACAGATGTGTCCGGCAGCCCAGATAAAACCCAGTTTAACCCTTTCAAGGCCAGCAGATCTAAGTGCCCCTTCCCCATAGGATTTACATCAGGTCTCTTGCATTTCACCGTCAAGAGAGTCAAGAACGTCGGACTTGCCATTCAGAATCAGACCTTGTGTCCACCTGCTCAAATGCCTCCTCAGTAAAACTCAGAGCTTGCTAGCCTCACAGTTGTCCAGTTCTGGTGCCCACGCGCATGAGACACTGCTGGCAGAAATCAGGACCATCCAGAAATTTGGAGTGACCCTATTTGCTTTGGATCCCTTCCAACCAGGCAGCCGATTTTACCCTTCCATTTGGAAGAATTCGATCTTGCAGCATAAGAACCAGCCAGCAGGGTTTCCTCCCCATCACACACATGATCTGGTCCAGCGGTAACAGGCCAGCACAACCTAGCCACTGCATGGTTACATCCCAATGTTGCATTGCAATCAGTGATGCCCCAATCAGAAACTGGGATTGCTTTTATCCTTGCAGGTTAGACTCATGCAATTCAAGATGAGTAGCAACCCTGCTAGCCAACCTGGTGGCCAATGCAATATAATGCACATCGAGCTGGAGCCCTGGGCTCGTCTTCTCGCTCACTCAGGCTAGCAGAGGGCAGGGAAAGCTGTGGCAGAGGAAAAAAAATTGCCTACGCTCTGGAAGAGAGGAGGCAGAAAGAGTGGGAGGGATCTGCATTGCTCTACAGTGACCCCTACGGACTGATTGAGGAATGCCACCGACAGGTTTCCCAAGAGAGAACTGTCCAATCCGAACCAGCTGAAGTGGCCTCTGTTACCCAAAAATATACACATAGAAAGCTGTTGATCTCTCAGTCTGCCAGCTGGGCTCCCTCTCTCCCTAACACACACACACACACACATCTGGCAGCAGCACAGTCCCCTAAAAGCCACTGGCCATGGTGCCAACAGCAATGTTCATTCTTAGTTGCCGCACTGTCTTGTATATCTCCCCCAAATAATGACGCTGACTTTAGTGGTCACCTGGGAAAAACACGTTATTTTATATTCGGTGAAAGGGAAAAGGAGGATTTTTTTTACCCACAGCTCAACTGCAAACCCTTTCCCACCAAAGTGCGGTATCCAGCAGGCAGGCTGGCACTCCCATATCAAGAGAGGAAATTCCCCATTCAAAGGTTTCCTCTTCCACCTCACGCCCATGTACGCAATTGCAAGCTATGACCTCTAACACAGATAAGAGACATCATCACTCAGACAAACCCACTCCAGCCTGAAAAGGACAGAGATGCCAAACTTGCTGTGGGACTTTTAAGGATGGGGGGAGGGGGGGGAATAAGGAGGAACAAGGAAGGTTGCTTGGACCAGCGGTGAGCGCCAAATGTGCAAAGCCAAACACAGATAGATGGCTTTGGGTAGCACCTTGAATTCTTCTGTGCATGTTAGCTGGTGCCTGACATCCTAGAAGGGAACCCAGCTCAAAATAGACCATAAACCAGAGCAAATGGACCAGTCTATTTTCATTGAAATGCAAAAAGTAAATGAATAGTATTATAATTAGGATCTTTAAAAAAAAATAGATTCAATAAACACAGGAATTAGTAAATATAGGGACAAACCCTGAAGTCCCTTCTTCATCCACAGCTAAGGACATTTATTTTTTTAAGCTACAGGTTAGATCTTTATCAGATATAAATCAGTGTCACTTCACTGGCTTCTCACATTACACAAGCCTCACTGGGTGTGATATTTTTCTTAAATCCCTAGTTTCTGAAGTCAAGAGATTATATGCAAGCCTCAGCTTTCAGGTTTTTTGTTTTTGTTTATTTAAGTTTCTAGCCCTCATGACAGAGGAGAAAAGCTGGCAAATGTGAGTCTTAAAAGTTCAAAACCCAGAAGCACCCCCAAATTGGTTCAAGACCTCATGATTTTTAATCCAATCTCATGACTTTCAGCAGCCTCCTGAGCCATGATTTTGAATGGTTGTGGGTTGGCAATACTGCAATATAGATCAACTAATGATCTCATTTTAACCTGCTAGTGTTATTTTAGGCCCCAATTCCCCCAGGTACTTAAGCATATGCTTAACTTTAAGTACATTAACAGTTCATTTGAAATCAAGTAGGTGTACTTACATGCTTAAAATTAGGCACATTGCTTAAAAGTACCTTGCTAAACTGGGTCCTTAGTTATTGATTGACTCCCTAAAAGTGCTTCATAAGATTTAAACTAACCAAAATAGCATAAAGCTACAAACACCAATGAGGAAAGGAAAACGTCTTCAGTTCAGATTCTAAAACGGTGCCTGACGATCTTATGGGAATGAATTCTTTGTGATGGGAAGAGCTTAACCGGCATGAGCAGCAAGCAGAAAGGGATGGGGGGAAATAGCCTCCTAAGGAGACAGGGATGAAAATAAATTCCATTGAGCAAGACTTTCATCAGCTGAATGAGCAATCTGGTAGGAGGCCAGCGGATAGATGAAGATGCAGCAACAGCAGAAAAATCAGAAAGCCAATACTCTGCCCTGACGAATAATAATCATGAGCACTTATGCAGCTCTTTGTAAGGGAACCCATTCAGCATTAGTAATGAGCTAGGTGGTAAATACTATTTTCCTCATCTTACAGATGGGAAAACAGAAAGAGAGAGAGGGGCCAAATTCAGATCTGGTAAATGGCTAGAGCGGTTAAGTGGCATGCCCATGGCAATACAGAGTAGTGAGTCAGAGCAGGGTCAGAAGTCCCTGTCTGCCAGTCCCATGTTTAGTCCACTCAACCAGTGATTCTCCACCTTTTTCACCCAGGACCCAAAATCCATCCATGGCTTCTTACCAGGACCCATCGAAACCCCAGAGGGTCACAGCAGAATCCCATAGCTGATTCTGGAGGCAGATGTCAGAGAGTGAGGGGGATGATGAGGTGACTTCTCTATTGACTAAAGCACATTACTCTAGTCTATGCACTGAGCAGTCATGAGAGGCTGTTTTCTGTTACAGTGAGACTCAGATGAGAACAACATTTGCCTTCATTTCATGGGCTAAAAAGTGGACACTCTTCTCACTCCCCTAACCAGAAAATAGTGCTTCACACCAGTACAGAATTAGTACTCCAGATACGGAGTCATTTCAATAATATTTCTGGATTAAAATAATATTAAATGTGTTGATATTACAGTAATTCAACAATTACTGTGCTGTCAATAATATTATTCTCTGCTGTCATGGTGTTAATAAAAAGAGATTGGCTAGAACCTGTGATGGATGCATCAAAGCAATTAATTTTGTGCCCAGTATTTCGGTATTTCAATCTATCATTGATTATCTGCATTGCAGTAGCATGTAGGAGTCCCAATCAAGGCCCTAGTTTGACAGACATTGTATAGACATGCAGTGAACACACTGTCCCTGCCCCTGAAGAGTTTGAAATCTAGGCTTAAAAACTAGACTCAAACTGCACTGACTACATATGCATGTAGTGGTGCAAACAGTTAATTGTGGATGCAAAAAAATGCAGGTGTGACTTGTCTAAGTACAAAGAGTACTACAGTTGCACAGGCAAACTCGTTTGGACCCAGTAGCCATTTTGTTCCTATCGCTGTATATTTTTGCATGCCCAGTTACCTGTATCTTATTCATCCCTTGTACTTTGGTACAACTTTATGGCATATTTTTGAAAACTGGCCTTCTATGGTTAGGCCTAGTTCTTCCAAAAGTGGTGCCCAATGCAACCAGACGAAAACTAGAGTGTGATGGTTCTCTGCATACCAAGGTGCCTCACCTTATCTTCTGCTTCTAGCGAGTGGTAGGCTTATCCTAACCGTGGTAACTGGGTATTAGCTCTCTAATACCACCAGTTTATTAACCATTCAAGCACTCTCCTCTGGGCTAAGCCAGCCCTGCCGATTAACAAGAAGTGCACCCAGTCGCCGAGTCCCTTCGAAGCATTTCCCTGTGACTCCCAGTCCCCCGACACTGGCTACTCACAGAAATCCCAGATCCTCTGTGCCCCAGTTTATTAGGTTTCCCTTAAACTACCACTCGTAATAATATACAGCACTTGTAATTCAACAAAGGAAGGTTTATTTAAGAAAGCATAGTGATTCCCCTAGAAATGAGACAGTGATGGAAACAAATGGCTACAATACAAAACAAAATCGGAAAACACAAACTAGGCCCTATACATAATAGTTACCTTTCCTATCTAATACACTAGGCTTTCCCTCCAAAGTTCAGTCTGTGGGAGAGCTGGCTAGTTTCACAGGAACCAGGATCTAAACATACATGAAAACACCCCAGCTCAACAAGATGCCCCTTTTCCCGCTATATATTGAAACACTCATTTGTCTCTATTCATAGGCAGGGCAATCCCCTTGTCTGTTGTAATGGTCCTTTTTTACCTCCAAGTGGCTTGGACTGTTTGCAGTTGTCTTTGATGTTTTTCCATTGACTGTGCTGGGATGGGGCAATGGTAGACAACTGCACCTGGCATTACCTCCCCAGCTAACTAGGGAGAAGTGGTAACTCCCCCCTGCATGAAGAGGTTGTCATCGAGTAATATCGTTCCTTGGTGACGCCTTTTAACCATAAGACCACGAGGGCATAAACTTCAATATAATTACATTATTCCTTACATACCGCACGTACACATGAAACACTGTGTTTATGAATGTCGCTAAGTCGCAAGCTTTCAGAGACCTTATATGTCACTCTTTATGGATAAATACCCTGTAAGCAATGTACTTGATGTAGTGAGTTTGTCAGGTCTGAGACGAGAGTTGTTGGCAAAGAAATGGAGATCCTTTGCCAGGGTCTCACATGGGGGGTACAAATAACTACACTCATTTGGATGTCTGTCTACCTGCTTCAGGGGTTCCATTTTGGAGGCCTAATTGAGGCCCAGCTAAAAAGCAGGACTCTTGGAGGGGAGGGGTATGGTTTTCTCTTCCTCCCTCACGTGGAAAATTTCAACAGAACGCTGCTCACAAATTTGAAGTCCCTTTCTCATTCCCCTTGACACCCTCCCCACCCCTACAGAATCTGTTCCACACCTGCCAGTTGTTACAGAAGATGGGTCCCCAACCATAAAATTCAGATCTGGCTTTGCCTCTAGATGTCCAACACTCCATCAAGCTTGGGAGGGTTTTGTATTTCAGGTTTCAAGTCGGGCCTCCTCTCTAGCAAATATGATCAGATGACAAAGGCAACAGATGAAGCTGTATGGGACATCTCAGTGTAAGGAACATATGGCCACATGCATAAAGACCCATCTTTAGTAGGAATAGAACCCAAGGCTTCTAGCACTGACAGCACAAGCAGTGCCTGCATGAGTTAGAGTAGTAATCCCATCAGCTGCTATAGTAGCAGGGTCTTATTCTCAATGAGGCCAGCCACTGAAGCAACATGACCAAACACACTAAGCCCATTTATTACATGAATACAGTAAAACCTCCATTTAACGGACTAATTCGGGCGAGGGGGTGTCCGTTAAATCAAAAAGTCCGTTATTTAATAATTTTAAAAAATGAGCTGTCGGAGCAGCAGCCCGCCCGCCACAGGGTCGGGGCGACAGCTCCGCAGCCCGCCCGCTGCCGGGACCCGGGCGGCAGCCGGGAGCCGGCAGCCAGCCCACCAGAAATGGATCAGGAATGCATCAGACTTGCTCAGAAATTATGTCCGTTGCATCCGAAGTCCGTTAAATCGAGGTCCGTTAAATCGAGGGTTTACTGTACCATTAGTTAGATCCACAAAATGTTCAGGGGCTCTACTCTGAGAAGAATCCAAAAGTTTGAGTGCCAATCTACAAATCTTTCCAAACTTCTTGAGTCTGCAAAATTGGGCTGGAAATCCACCGAAGAACGGTCTGAGTTGCAAGATTTCAAGACTGCCTGCTTCCAGTAGCGCTAGAAATATAAGAACAGTCTGTTCCATGATATTAGGAACTTCCAGCAGGCATGTGAAGTGCAGAAGCGCATGACAACGTGGGTGGAATCAACTAACCAGATAAAAGGGGGGTGTGGGGCTCAGAAATTGCGCAGTTTGGGTTTTGGCTGGAGGTCAGATCTTATTTTATCCCAAGTGATTCACTCCTCCTTAGTCTGACAACCACGGACCTGATCTTACTCCCATTCATGGCTAAACTCCCACTGACTTCACTTCCAGCAGGACTGGCCCCTTAGACTTTTGAAATAGCCTTGGGCAAGCAATCATAACCCAAGAATACATGCATCACGCAGGCAGCAAAACGTGCGCAGCGGGAAGCTGAGGAGACGCTGATGTGTGCTCCAAGAATGTGGAGTTCAGTGTGCCCGTTTGAGACCAGCTGCTCACCCAGAGTGTGTAAGGTAGAGGTGGGGGGTTCAGGCAGGCCTCAGACACCAAGCACAACTCTCCAAAGCACAGGGACTCCACATGTCCCCGGTGGTACCTTCCCCAAGTCAACAGCCGCCGCTCGAAGATCTGGCCAGACACACAAGGGATAGTATTGTGTACTCCATGAAGCCCTGAGGAAGGGATGCTGGCCTGAGGTTAAGATCCCAGCCAGAGCTCCCCACAGTGGTTCAGCTGCACATTGTCCCCAGTTGCCAATTAAGCATGTTTGAGCCCAGAGTGTGGAAAATCTGGCTTGGTGCCCACACACGTTAGTGCCAGTCATTGTACGAGCAACTCGGGCAGGTTGCAATGTTACCTGCACAGGCCTAAGTGTCAGGCTTTGGAGAGGCTGAGATTTAAAGGCTGCATCAACAGGCCTTCAAAAATGCATGTACTTGTTTGCGCTGCAGAACCTTGGCACTTGTGTGAATAAAATGGCTGCTGATGGCTTAGAGCACCAGTTCCTGTGGATGCACATGTGCATCCTGAAAGACTATGGGGCCCTGTTGGTTCTCAACGTCTCGTTTGCAGCCCCAGAAACCTTGCAGGTTTCAGAATTCAAGATCCAGAAAGAGAAAAAGATCATTAAAACAAAAGGTGGCTAGAGCCACACAAGGCCCAAAGAAATAGTCCTTCCCAACCACCCACAAAGCATCACCTGCATGGGATCGATCTGCTACAATCTAAAATAACATCCCTAGTGCCTCCAAACAACTCCCTCACCCGCCCACCCCCAGAAAAACCCCCAACAGAATCCACAATCCAAACTGGAAGAAGTAAACAGGACACAGGACATGGAGGAAATATCGGCCCCATGGCTCACAAAGTTGCCACCAGTCTAGCCAGAGCAACTATGCAGGAGCACAGATGCATACTACACTCTGCCCTGTGTAATGCATACAAAATACTCTACTGGAGAGCACTGCAGAGCACGCCTCTTATTGCCTTGTGAGGAGTGGGGAAGGGGGGGAGACTAAGAGGCTGCTACTTTCCCTGGACCCTTCTATGATTTGGGGTCACTGACAGCAATGCAAACCCAGTGAAACTCCTCCGATTTCCGTGGGATTACTCCAGATTCCCCCCCCCCCCCCCCCAGTGTCCTGAACCAGAACCTGGCACTTTTTGTGCTCCTCACGCCATGGCTCCATTTTTATTTCACAGCATATGGTGGATAAATTCCTCCTTGCCTTTTGCAGAGGGGGGCTTGGATGTACATTGCCCTGAGTTTGCAGTCCCTAGCTTTCCTGTAAAAACTAAACTAGGCTATAAGCAAGGTTCAAAAAGCCTTAGGTCAGTGAAGTGAGCCAGGCTGCAAACTCCAGGTCTGAGTCTGGCCTTCAGATCCAGGAGAAAGAGAATTGCAAAAATATTCAAGAGAATGGAGCTCAGAACTAGTTATGTTTACACAGTGCCTACACAATGGGACACCAACCTGGCCGAGATCTATAGGTGCTCCTGCAACGAAGAGGTCTGATTTTAGATACATATATAGATATAGATACACACACGCCCCTCTGCTAGGCAACTCTCTCAGCACTCAAGCACGCATCTGATTCAAAATATTGCTAGGCTAAAAGACCAATATATATGTTTCTCCAGCACAGATCCCTGTATTACATCCTGCCTTGGCAAAGGTAGGCCTGCATTCAAAGGAATAGGTCTTGATAACATGAATGCAATGCAGGCCAATTCCAACCCTGACCTGCACTCTGAGCAGGGTGAAAGGCAACTGACCCAGCACACAGAATGCTGAAAGTTAATAGATTTATTGTCGCTATTATTAATTAGCTGTACCATGCAAATAATAATAATAATAATAATACATGCGGGGAGCTTTTCTTACCTTTAGCTGGAAAGGCTGGATCTCATTCAAACTCTGGTCCCTGAGCTTTTTGGTTAGGATCTTCAGCATGGTATAAATCCAGGGAGCCAAGAAAGGGTTAAGCATGCACACCCGCACACAGCTACATCTGCTGAGCTGTTGCAGCTTTGCTTGGAGGCACTCAGACTAGCTTGCATTCAAGCACCCCCCCACCCCACCCCCAGGTACACAGACCTCCTAAAGGCGGCCAAGCTTCAGCTACCCTGATTTCAGCACTGCCCCTCCCCTTCCTCCTCCACCACTCTCTGTCTTTTGGCCCTCAAATTTTTTTTCCCCTTTTCAACACTTACAAAAAATTAAACTTCCCTTCTTCCTACAGGCTGCGGAAGGAGTGAAGGTACCAGCTGGCAGGGTTCTGCAAGGGACAGGAGACATTGGGTGGAATATGTTTTTATTAAGAAATGGAAAAGCTGTTTAGCAGAGGCCCTGGGCTCTGCTCATGATAATGGTCTAATATGCCATCTCGCTCTCTCCTTGATGCCTGCTGCTCCAAATAGGCATCCTCCCTCTCTCTCTGTCTCGCCCCTCTTTGCTCTCTTCCCCCCCTCATCCACGCTCTCTCACACACACACACTGACTCTCTGTTTCTCTCAGTCTCTGTGTCTTCCAGCAATGTGAAACTTGTAACAAACAGAGCACCCAGCCAAGGCTCCCATTGGCCAGCCAAGGAGGACTGTGTCAATTTCAGTGGGCAGGGCTTCCATTTAAAGGGAAATCGAAGGGGGCAGAGTCACCCCCTCCCCCAAACCACTTCGTGGGTCCCGGAGTGGCAGGATAACAGGTCTCCCTCTCCCCCTGCATATATCCGCTATAAACCTTGGAAGGGGGATTTCTACAGGGGGGTTTCAAGAGAGATTTCTCGCTGTGTAGTAGAAGGAAGTACTGTATTTCTTATAAAAGAATCGAGGTGGGTTTCTCCTAGCCTTGCCCTCCTCTCTCATACACAATCAGATCCTGCTGTATAGGATCATATTGCTGCCTGTGCTGTCCAGTGGCGACAACTGACAAACAGGGGGAAGCTGAAATCCAGGAAGCCCATCAGCTCCCTGAACCCCCCTAAGTGCACAGAGAATGTCTGGCTTTCCTTTTCTAGCAAGGCCTATTCTGGGAGTATGGCGATTGGAACTACAGGGCAGTGAGAGCAGGCAGGGGTGAGCCCACCTAGCAGAATACTGGGAAGCGAGGGTGTCATCTGCTCATAAACTGAGACTCCCAGAGTCAGGATGGCTTTAGGAATCAGTAACGGGCTATGGAGCTTTCACCACTGGTTTGAATCCACCCTCATTAACTAATGGGCACTGAGTGATCTCTGTCCAGTGCCTAGTGGGCAGGTGTATCCATCACTATAGGACACCCTTGTCAGCTGTCTGCTCACACAGGAGAAGGAGAGAGTGGGCCACATGAACTGACCTCCTGGAATCTGTCCACCCAAGTCACATTCAAACCCGTGACCTAGCAATTAGAGGTGCCCGATCTAACCTCCCAGCCATCCAGGCCGCTTTGGGAAAGGCACCGCAATGACAGCCTTGGAGACAACTCTTCTCTCCGCAGGAGGGTGCAGTACAGGTAGTGACAGCACAAACTTCCCCCACACCACGGTGCCAATGTGTCTGCAGCGACCCCCTTTGTGGGGAAGAGGGATGTGCAGGCTCCGGGAGCCATACGCTTCTCAGCCCCGCTGGCAGTCCTGCTAACGATGGTACCAGTGGTCCTTGGCCATTCTCAACTAATGGGCGGCCACCAGCTCCTTTCACGTAGGCGACTCTGTGGCCAGCAGGCTCAGTGATGACAAAGTCATTTTAGTCACTCCCAGTTTACACTGAATTTGAACCACCAGTTTAGAGATGAAAGGCCCCATTGCCCATCCTTCCAGCCAACCAAGCCTATCAGCCCCACCTGCCCCTGGGAAAAGGAGGTCTCAGGTAGCGTAGGAATCCCAAGGAAGGCCGGCCTGGTTAACATGTTAATTCTCTGTTCTCAGCCAAAGCGGCTGTAACAAGATAAGGCGAGAACTGATAATCCGCTGGCTGTGGAGAAGTGAAAGAATGTTTTAGCTTCACAAGAAAGGGACTGAGTTCAGCTCCCGTCAGCAGACACACACACACACACACACACACCGGGCTTCCTTACAAGGTGCTGGGATTGGAGGACTTCAACACTTGTATCTGGTATAGTGTACGCAAGCGTACTCCACTGATATCAGACTACAGGCCCGACTGTTTCATTTTTAGTGGATTTTCCCTATGTCTCTCCAAGAGGTACTCCCAAATTACACCAAAGTGAAATCAAAATCAGCCCCTATAACTATGCTTCAGCAAATATCAGGAAACTGTCTAGATATCTATATGTGTTTCATGTACACAGGAATATGGGTGTTGGTATATCAGATCAGACCATTAGTCCAGCTAATCCAGCAGAGGTTAACACCAAATTCCAGAGGAAACCATAACCCCCCCCCCCCCCCAACACACACACACCCACACACCAAAGCTGTGATATATTATGTCCTGTTGGCAAGGAATTATCCCTGACCCCCATCTGGAAATAAGCACATGCCCTGATGCATGAGGATTCAGCGCCCTTCTAATTTTGTTGTTGTTGTTCTAGTGAGTGTCACTGCAGAAGCTCACGCAGGGGCAGTTCCTGGGGCCTTTTATTCACTCCATATTCAGGCCCTGGAGACCTGGGAGCTTTGCCTAAATACGGAGTATGGGCTGTAAAATATGACCCATAAACCTCAGTCAGCTAAAACTATAGCGTCTGACTCCTTTCCTGTATTTGAGCAAGCCCTGGGACCATGCCAGGCTTGCTCACACTTCTTACCAGAAACCAGGACAGGCGCGTTCCAGAGTCCTCTTGTTTGCTTCAGGGCAGAAGAGGTGATAAAATAACTGCCTAGAACACAGCGCCATTCGGAAGGGCCTGCAGGTTGTGATAGAACCTGCCATCTGACAGACCTGCAGCCTCTGTGTAAACCTGCACAGGCCCAACAGAGGGCAGAAGAGCTGCCGTGGAAGTGAGGGACAGGTCTAGCACCAGTGGGATCTAACACAGTCCCTGGGTTGGCACAGACCATGTGGGTTGGCACAGACACAGGGCCTGATTCTGCAGCATTACTAACACTGACTAGCACAAACTCAAACAAGCAAGCCTGGTTCATACTTATATTGAGCAGTACAGCTCACTCACGGTGCTCATGTAACACCCAGAAACCTGGTCATCGGTGGGCAGGCTTGAACCTGGGACCTCTGGAGCTTAGTGTGTGAACCTCTACTAAATCAGCTAAAAGCCACGTGCCTGTAGAGTAGACTCCTTAATTGCTTTCTCTAAGTCAGGGGTTCTCAAACTGTGGGTACCCAACTGAGCGGCTCATACTCCCCCGAGTGGTCCCACCACTTTGGCAAGCTCATGCTCCCACAGGAGATCCCAATGGCTTGTGGGATGTTGCACCTCAACATGCATATGGGTTGCAAATTCTGAACATAGTAACTTTCACACCAGGACTGCAAAATATTTTCCAGTGGAGGTTAAATAGTATTATCCTCTGCAAAGGAGAAAACTGAGGGCCAGAGAGATTGAGTGACTTATTGAGGGTCACACAGGAAATCAGTAGCAGATCCAGGAACAGAAGCTATGCCTCCCGGCTTCCAGTTGCATGCTCAAAGTATTATACTAGACTGCAACCTAACCTGTTGTTCAATGAAGGATCATAGTGCTGGAGCTATGCAGAATTCAGTGGTTTCACTTCCCAGGGTTTCATATGAGCATTTGTTTTGGTTTTGATTCTTGTGGGTTTCTCACCACGGGAGTTTTGCCTTGACTATTGGGTTCATACCAAAGCTAAATCTCAAAGTGAAACTCAGTCAAAGGGGTTCAGTTCCCTCTGGCTGCACAATGAAAACACAACAAAATGGTGAACGACGCACAATGATGATGTAAAATAGAACCCACAGGTTGGCCTCAGCATCACTCAAAAGGTTAGTGAAAATAGCACATTTCCTGTGTCCATGCCAAGAGAAAGGGGTGAAGTTAGGGCAATAGCAGGGACCCCAGAGAACTACCACCTTAACCACTCTACCCCATATTAACTGTGTTGTGACATTTTTACTCCCAGATCCCCATGCTGTGGTGCAGCATCATAAACAGTCTCAGACCTGGAGATAATTTCAATGTCTCGTGACCCTCAGCTCCTAGGACATGAGACAACCCATTAAAACCAGACCCCATCCCTTGGGTTGGAATCTGGATGGATGGAGACTAAGGAAGGGAGAGTGACTAGTTCCCTGTACAACATGAGGTACAACATTGCAATTAGCCAGGCCAAGGATGCTGCTGCGAGCCAAGCCAGCTGTCTTCAGTGAGACCCACCCGTTGCATTTCTTGCTGTCTTGGGGAAGGGCAGCTCCTGGAGAACATGCATTAGCTCTCTGTGTTCTGATCTCCTGCCTTCCCTCCCTCACCCACCGAGCTAAACTGCATCGCACTCGTCAACCTAGGGCCTAGGCTGTGGATTAAACGGGCCAGGCTGTATGGGAAATGAACTGCAGGCCGGATGGTTCAAAGCGCCATCTAGTGGGCATTTCTCTTCATTACACCAAAAGAAGCGGCAAGGTTCAATTCCACCCTGAGGAGGAGTGCAAGCGGAATGACCCCAGGGCTGCATTTGGCCCCACGATCCTGGATCCAAAAGGTTTGCAAAAGTTGATAAGCAGGGACAGCAAAGCAAAATCAGGCTGAAAGCTGAAGCTGGATAGGGATAGTGGGCCAAAAGGAGGGAGATCCAGGGGAACAGGACAGTCAGATTTCAGTGTCTGTAAAAAGAAATGGGGGAGGAGGATTGTTTACATAGCCCTGAGATGTGTAGAAATGTTCTCAAGTAATTGTAAGTGGTAAAGGAGAGGTAATGTGGACCCTGGTCACAGCACTGTCCTGGGCCGCATAGGCACTAGGCTCTATTCCTGGCTTTGCCCCTAATCTACCATGAACAACTCTTTAACCACTCTGTGCTTCTATTTTTCCCTCCCATCCTTGAGTCCTTTTAGATTATAAGCTCCTTGGGGTGCGGATTGTCTCTTACATGTGTTTGTACAGAGTCTACCCCAGTGGGGGGTCCCAGTTTTGGTTGAGGCCTCTATGCATCACTGTGAAATAATGACATAACTGACCCCACTGCAAGGCATCACTGTGAGTGTTATGGACAGGTGGCCAGCCTTACGTCCCCAGAACATCAGGCATTCTGGTACTTCTGGGAACACCGTGGGCCCACCTGTATGGCCCCGCCCCTGCATGGGTGGCCCCACCCCTTCTGGCATGACCTCACATGCATGGCACATGTGAGGTCACACCAGCGGGGACGGAGCAGCACGCTCTTCAAAATGGCATCTTCCATTTGTGATGCTGGACAAAACCATGTCTGTTTTTATACAGTACCAGACAGTGGACAGGCCACACAAAAACAGGACTGTCCGGCTTAAAACTGCCTGGGTCCAATCCACATCAATCCCCTCTGATGTCTGGTAGCATGAATTCAGAGTCAAGCACTGTCTTCTTCATGCTGCAGCCCCTAGTGGCTTCCCCTAAAAACTTGCACACTACGAGTCACTGAGGATTCCATCACTAGGACTGCCAGAAGTAAGAGATGCAAACAGCGTAGGCACACGATCCAATCAACTGAGTAGATCACTGTCAAAAAATCCTGTTGGGAGAACAAGGATTGAGTGTGTGATTAGAAAGCCACGTAGGATTATACACTGAGAATGTCTAACCAATTTATTTGGGCATAAGCTTTTGTGGGCTAGAACCCACTTCATCAGATGCCTAGTGTTCCACCCTAGGCATCTGATGAAGTGGATTCTAGCCCATGAAAGCTTATGCCCAAATAAATTGGTTAGTCTCTAAGGTGCCACAAGGACTCCTCGTTCTTTTTGCGGATACAGACTAACACGGCCACTACTCTGAGAATGTCTAGTTATTGACAAATGCTCACACCATCCTAGAGGTCTCTGTAGAGTGTATTTGAGTAGTTTCTATTTATCTGTGATGGCTGGTTTGGGCTGATATATTTTATTTGTGAAGAAAAGAAAAGAAAAGAAAAGAAAAGAAAAGAAAAGAAAAGAAAAGCTGTTGTAACACTGGGCTGTGGCGACTGACCCCTTCAATATGTGTGCACCCATTGTGACTCTGACCCATGCCATGTGACAGGGACCAGTCTCTTAACAGCACTGCTGTGTCCCCTCCACTTTATTGAAATAATTCAGGTTACCGCTGACTATTCATCCCTTCCTCTGCTACTATCAGTGTAACAGCCACTATCTCGCCAGCCCGCCAAGGATAGAACCAGGGAACCAGAATAAAAGCACCAGCTGCTACAGCTTGTCCTAACACTCCCCTAGTTGGGGACTATTCTCTGTGGATTAGCAAGGGGGGGGGGCTTGTAATACAATTACACTCACAATGGCTTACACCAGTAGTGCTCATAGTAGGCCACAAACAGACACTTAGCCCAGCTAGCAGATGGCATCAGGCCCATTGCTATCAAGGCTATGCTGCACCTCACAAACTAAGGCAGACTAGAGGAGAAGACTCTCCCAACCCTAGGAAGCTGCTTCCTTTTAACCCTTGGAGGAGGGAGTGGCTTCTCCCCCCCCCCCCCCCCCATACTCACACATTTTATCTCCTTCCCCAGCAGCCTCCCCACCACAGATACACACCGAGCTGCAGAAAAGAACCCTGGACAGCTGCCATCCACTTTGTCCCTATGCACTGTGCCATGACCTCTCACTATCCCTACCTCTCTTGCCATAAGTCTCGGAAAGATCATGGCGGGGAGCTCCCCTTCTTCCCCCCCCCCCCCCCATGCACTTCTTGGCAATTGTCTGGGCTGCTCCCCTGCTTCCTACCCTTGGAGAAATGGCAGGGGCAGATTAAGGCTTGCTGGGTCCCAACCCAAGTTGTGGAGATGAGTGTTTTGTAGAGGGTATGTGTGGAGCAGCCTGATTTCAGTGGGAGTTAGGCACCTAAGTAGCGTTGAGAATTTGGGCCAGAGATGATGTTTGTATTCTGAGATCCAAGTATCCTCCATAGAATAACGCCTATATACAAAGCATCAGAGTACAAATATCAGCCTATTCACCTGCTGTCAGCCGGTGCAGCTAGGAGAAATGTGGTTCTGTCTCTTGGAGGCCTTTGAAGTGAAACAAATGGTCTTTAAAGTGGAAGAGAAAGGAGGAACCCAAGAGATTGAGGGGATCCTTTTCCATAAGCCTGCAGTTCCTCAGCCCCATTCTCCTTCTCCCTAATAAACTAAGAAGGACATCAGCAGAGCCCCACTACGTCTGCTGCCAAGGCACTGGGGTTTCATAATGAATAAGTCTTTCAATTTAATTCTGCTGTGCTCTGTCAATGTCATTATACCACCCTGATCACTGTGGTATCAGAGCACCCAGGTAATCCCTAATTCTCTCCTCCACCAAGCAGCCACTGAGATGGGAGGACTCCAGTTACACACTGCAGTATACTCTAGGTCTGTCCAAACCCAGCAAGAGTTGCCCTGGATCACAGCAGTGCTCTTTCCTCTGAATCATCATGGATAGTTAAGATAATGCCTGAGTTAAGATAAGAAGGAGATAGTGATAAACAGTTACGATGAGAGAGACAGGGACTGAAACCCTGCTGCGTGTGTAACTAAGGAATCCTTCCTGCTCCTCCATAAAGCCATAGTGTGTCACCGCAGGTGCCATCTGTCAGATAATACATAAAACTAAAATCTTGACCAGTCAAGCTTATTGAAGCCCCCAAGAGATGATGTGCTTGTAGGACCAATATGAATTAATAATAGAAAGACAAAAGTCTCTCTCTCGAGCTAAGGTTGCAACCACATTCCTTTACAAGCTTTAGTTAGTCCCTCTATAATTTTGGCTACTAAAATTGGTTGGGCCAGATTTACTCTGAAGGCAAAGGAAGTTTTTTCTGAAAATTTTGAAGATCGGTCAGACTTTTTTGAGCTGCAAGTCATTGTAATTACCCTGATGAGGATGTTTTACTTAGGTCTGTAATTTTTGAGCTGATCTAGCTAAAAAAATATATGCATGAACCATATAAAATACTTGAATTAAGCAAGTAGTTGTGGTAATTACAATGCATAGAAGTATGTGCTATGATTGTAGCTGTGTTGGTCCCAGGATATTAGAGAGACAAGGTGTGTGAGGTCTTATTGGACCCACCTCTGGTGAAAGAGACAAGCTTTCGAGCCACACAGAGCTCTCCCTCAGCGTTACAGCTTTCCCAGATCTGAAGAAGAGCTCTGTGAGGCTCGAAAGCTCATCTCTCTCAGCAATAGAAGTTGGTCCAGTAAAAGGTATTCCTTCCCCCACCTTGTCTCTCTAATCATCTAATGTATGGTAGAGCAGTTTGCCCTACGGTGGCTATTTGCTGTTTAGCAAGAACTATAAATGTCCTTTACCACTGTAAGAGACAGGTTTTTTTATCTCAGAGAATAGACGCCCATGCTTTAGGAGTTAAAGGACCAATATTCGAGTCTCAGATTTGCTACTTGGTGAGATTTATGTAATAAAAGTGGCATTCCCTATTCAAAGCAAAGGATTAGTTGCAGTGATACCCAACTGGGGTTTTGTTGGGTTGTTGTTTTTCTGTGGGAAGTTAGAAGAAAAATGGCCAAGCTGCTTGAGTTACAGGCCATCAAAAAACATTGTGGCTACGGAGGCATTTGGTAGAAACTCCACAGTTAAGGTTGCAATTATGGTTTCATTAAAATGTGGCATCCTTGTTAATGCAAAAGCAGATTCCCCTAAAACATCCTGTCCTGATTATTGCTATTTACCCTGAGCTCTGCCATGTAGAAAGCAGCCTGAATGGCAATTCAAACCTGCACGGTTAAGCAGAGATGAACAAACGTCTGGATTTAAAATAGAAGGTAGCTCTTCAATACTATATTTGGGTCCTGGACTCACAAATTCTTTATGGCTCCTCAGGTGTTTCATTCCCTCTGAACTCATGCACGGCACCTGAATCTTCAAGGGATTCCCAGATATAAAAGTTTGTAAATCCACAGCAGTAACTCACACACACCATCTGGAGCATTGGAGTTATACACACGAGGGAGACTTGAAAGGCAGGAAATTCAAAGTTGAAAATAAAACTCCAAAAGTTAGGAAGTCAGGAAATTCATAGGTGAGACACCGTAAACAGCCTTCGCTCTGAGCTCAAGTTCCTGGCCACTGGGAAATTGTTATTAATTTGCCATACCTGTGATGTATCGAAGGATTTGAGTAGGATTACAATCTATAGTGCCAGACCTGCATAGTTTCAGTAGGACCTTTCAGATACATTTCTTATGGTATCTTCTGCCTAGGTATTCTTCTGTCCTTCTTCAACATCGCATCTGAGCACCTCCCAGTCATTTCCAGATTGTTATCCTCACACCACCCCTGTGAGTTCAGGAAGTAGCAGTTTTGACAGGTGGAACTGAGACACCCTCTATGTGAAATGTCCCAGTCCTCCTGGCCCTTAAAGTGTCAGGCCATCCTTAACACACCTCCAGGATGATGGCTTTAAAACAGAGGTGTTCTCATCCCATTTTCCCCATCTTCTCCAAGACCAGGGTGTGCAGAACCTGAGCAGTCCCCAAAAAGTTTATGCACCTTGAAATCTCTTGAATTTCATACACTTATAAATTTAGAGCAACATCATCCTCCACTGGCCAGATCCTGCTCTCTGTGACACTGATGTAAATCTGGAGTATATCTATGTAACTCAGAGCAGAACCTGACCCATCATTTCAAATATCTTTGTCACATCCAGATTTCTAAGAACATTCTGTCTTCAAATCTGCAAACCATAATACACCAAGTACAGTCCTTGGCTTTAGGCATGTGTATGGTGCATACATGAGGAGGTCTTAGTCAAAGCAGAGCAGTGTTTGGAACAGGAGCTTGTGGGTGATGATGAGAAAGGGGGTGATAGATCAGGATTTCCAGGGTAGGCAGTGAGGATTAGCAGTGCAAGAAGTAGAACAAGGAAAAATGACCATGGTTTGGTGAATTGGAAAGGGATTGTTGGTGAAAATGTGGCGGATGGGTCAGAGTTAAGGTTGTCTGTGGTATATTCAATATCATTCATGCCTGCCCTTGCTTCTAACTGCAGGAGGGGAATGAGAGTTTTACCACTGACTTTAATAGGTGCATGCCCAGGCCCAAATCCCTTGAGAGTCAAGGATCCAGTGTTCTGAAAGGGGCAAGAGAAACATAGACAATTTATCTATTCATTTTAAATGTATACGAAGCATCCATTGCCTCCTCTAGGAGCATGTGCATAGCCATTAAAGGCAGATCAATTAATGCAGAGCCAGGTTGATGCCAAGGAGCCCAAAGAGAATGCCCAGGGAAAGCACAAACTCAATACAAATTCACACACATGCCCTAGGTCCCCCTGTAAGAGTTGTCAGATAAATACTAGGCAGAATCACACACAGCCATATATAGAGAGAGTCCTAGCTGCCCATTGGGTACAGGATGAGAAAGGTGGCCCCCCCGGTAAGCAGGCTGCAGACCAGTGCATTGAAATGAATTAGAAGCCAACATGTTAGACTGCGGTCTGTGTGGGGAATGCCGTGGAGAAGCTGCATTCTCCGCTAGCAGAAGCTTCTGAGTGCTCTTTAGGAGGGATAGGCAAAGGCAACTAGGGCCGGGCCTGTATCCAAGAGGAAATGTCCCACTCTCGTGGCCAAGCAAAGAGCACTCCTTGAGACAAGCCCTCTGACCCAGGAATCATCAGTCTAGCAGGGTGAGATTTTCGAAAGAACAGGAAGTTACTCCTGGGAGCTGCTGGCTCCTTTTTAACTACAATGAATGGGCAACGTTAAATAATCCCACTCTTACTGTGTGTGTTTCTATTCAGTGGGACTCATGGAAACAGCTGGAATTAAAGAACGCTCCAATATTCCAGTCCCTGTGGCTCAAAGCAGGGAAAGCAAAGTGGATGCTTGTCACTATGACTGGTACTGAACGGCAGGGGGCTGCCAAGCCCTGCAGAACTCAGCCAGGCAGCCAGCCATGTGGCGATTAGCCACCAGGGGTCAGCAAAAGAACGCAAACTTGTGAGCCAGTCACAGTTGTACATAAGACACTGTCCAAAGTTATCAGTAAATTTTATCTTTAACTGGAGTAACTAAAAAGGGAAACTTTTGAGCAGTTTTAAAGGCAATGGGCCAAATTCAGCCCTAATTAATTCAGCACCAGCTCTTGTTGAAGTTGATGAAGTTTTACCTTGTCTTGATTATACTTTGTTTTATTAGCAGTTAGAGCAGTAAAAGAAGAAACTGCCCCTTCCTAGGAACCTAATAATCCTGGGTAATCATGTACTCTCTTACATTTGAGGATCTCGGAGCACTTTGAATTAAGCCTCAACAAAATACCAGGTGGGGAATATTATCACCATATTACAGGTGGAGAAACTGAGGCATGGAGCGGCAAAATGACTTGCCCAAGGTCACATGGCATGGCTGTCGTAGAGCAAGGGTCTCCTAACATCAAGACCTCCCTTGACCACTAGAAAATGCCACCTCCAAAAAGACATAGTGAAGATCTCCTGTAAACCAGACTGAACAAGGGCCCTGTTTAAAGTTTGCTTTCATTAAAAAAAAAATCAATCTCGATTCCTTAGCCCTGATGGAGCAGCTCATGACAACCCATCACTGCGGTCACTCAGTGGGATTAATTATGTGTAACTGGGGGCTGCTACAGGCAGCCCGGTGTCAGGTCTGCTCTCCTGTGAATCCCACCATCTGAGAGGTTGGTAAGACATGCCGTTCCGGGCATGGGGATGGCGGAGTGTGGTTGGGTTTATGATTTCCTGCACACACCCTCCTCTGTGCTTCCCTCCTCAGATAGCTGATGAGGTTTTTGTGAAAGCAGGATGCTGTAGAGCAATAAAAGGCATTGTGTTACCGCCCCCTCTAGGATTCCCGGCTTGGGTGAGTTGGGACATTAGATGATGTCGCAACTCCTTGCCAAGATTTTCCCATTGTGACGGCTTGCAGAGTTCCTTCCCCTTCCCCCACCCACCAGATCCTGCTAAGTTACTGGAATTACTGCAGTCATAATATTAGCATCTCCAGACCACCCGTGATTTCCCCTTGGAAAGTGACTTACACTCACTGCAATAATAGGGCTTTGTCTAGCCCCTACCTTCTCATTTGCCACCCCCCAGTCTTTATTCATAGTTTTAACACCACTAAGTACTAAAGCAGACCCCCAAAACAGAGCTGAATCCCACTGCCCAAACTCTGGAGGTATTGCTACAAAAGGAGCCACCCCCTGAAGTGCCTCTAACTTTGAAAAACAAATTAATCAAGGAGGAGAGAGGAGTTGCAAACCCAAACCCAGCTGTGTGCGTCTGCCACGCACCTAGATTTGTCAGCACAGTCCACCCAGAGGCAGGCAAACCCTTTCTTGTGTAGGGTTCTTTTGCTGGCATAGCTTATACCAATTCCCCACACAAAATAAGCTATACTGATAAAAGTGATTTGAGTTTGACATAGGAATGGCCAGTGTCCACCTAGTCCAGAGTCCTGGACAGTGGCTGCTTGAAAGGAAGGTGCAAGGAACCCTGCACTACAGGCAGTTATGGAAAGACCAGCCTCCAGAGCAAGTTTTTACACAGCAACTACGGCCCATCACTTTGACATAACCTGGAATGAAGCGGATTAGCTAGAGGTAACTCTTTGGATTCTGTGCACATTCACTCCCTAGCACAGCGGAGTCCTGGTCTGGGGCTGGGGCTCCTAAGGGCTACTGCAATACAAACACTAACCCCTTAGTCACCTCACTTCCTCTTTTCCTAGCTTCTAAGTGCAGAATTGTGATCATCTTATTAGCCAGCAGAGCTGGCCTACGTGCCATTGGGTATTTCAAACCTGATGACTCACCCAACATTTCTAAAGAGGCGACTGAGGATGGAGAAGCCACCTTAATTAAAGCTGCACGTTATCTTGCTGGGGTTTCTCAAAGAAGAGGTTTAAGGAATGTAAATCCCCTGGGTGTTTTACGAAATCTCCAGGGAGGTGTTGGATTTGCATTCACCCTCTCCCTTAGTGGTATATTTTTATTATCTTCCACAATCAGTTGTTCTGTAGCTCACAACTATAAATATTTTGGCATTGCCTGACAGCTGCGATGTTCCATATTGTTCCACTTCAAGCTTCGCATCATCCATTATCCGGGCCCCTTTGTAGCAGAGTTTCGGCGCGGACTTCCTCCTGCTAAGCCCAACAGAGTGCAGACCTCGGGCTGCAACACTGATCAATGTCAGGTACATTAAGAGGCAACTTCAAGGGAAGGAATGATCCCGGCGCCATGTGGCATGAAGGAGATGCAAACGGCTGGATAGAACCCCTAGAAATATTACAGGTATCCACTCAGGACCAAAGAGATGGAGTGGTTGGAGAGAGAGAGGAGGAAGACAGAGAGGTGGAGTAGTTTGGGAGCAGGGTTGGAAGGAGAAAGGGAGCCGAGGAGGGAATGGAATGTGTCCTGGGGAGAAGGTGGGGTGGGGTAGAGAGAGGGAATAGTGTGCATTGGCAGAGAGAATGGGATAATTTGGGAAGGAGAAAATGGGATGTCTGGGGAGAAGGTGGGTGATTGGGGTCATAGAATGGGGCCGTCTGTAGAGCCCATGGCTTGTCGGAAGTGAATGGAGGTCTCAGGGGAGATGGTGGAATGCTTTAGAGGAAGACAATAGTGGACGTACTTTGGGAGGTATAGGGGCAGACTGGTGGGACTCTGGGTGGAGAATGTATAGCGCTGTGAGGAAAAGAGTGGAAGCCTCTGTGTGGAGACTATAGATCCCACTGTCCCCAACCTCCTTTCAAGGTAACAGCTCCCTCCAGTTGTGTGCAAACGCCCTAGAAGAAGCCAGTTTTGCTGCAGGCCTTGCAGCTGATGCCTCAGTCGTTTCTGACATGTCGCTAGCGGGGAGAGAGGTAACATGTACTTATTCAGCGTCTCTAAAAATACTTCAGCAGTTGCGGGGAAGGATGGAGGAGGCTGATTAATGGGGAAGGAGGAAAGGTGACTTGCAAGGGCTGAACCGCAGTGTCCAGGTACTGAATTTGGAGGGCTCCCTGATGAGAAACCACCGAGTAGCTGGGAAGTTTCTGTCCATTCGATCTGCTATCAAGTGTCACTTTATATCAGGAATAATGGGCACCGGGGACCAGAGACACCCTCCTAGTAAATAAAGACGGATCAAAGGGTGGAAATTACAACATTCGGGTGCTGTCTAAACCAGTCAGGTTCCTGCTCGGAAGGTGCTAACTCGGTTTCCCTGGCCAGTGCAGAGAAGGTCTTATCTGATTTCATTCCAGACAGGCAGGTAGGTTTCTTTGTTACAGTGAGTCCCTTTGCTGCTGTGTCTGGACTGACTCACAGCCCTGCAAGCCTTTGTCTACTTCCCAGTTTCCCCATGTGGTCGAGGGAGCAGACGGGGCAGAAGGCCATCACTCACACTGACACCCTGGGGCACAGCTGGGTGGACCATTCTCTTTTCCTACCCTCACTTGGTAGATCCCGACCACCAGGTGTATCCAAACCCATATTCTGCTGGGTTGTAACACTTGCTTCTCCCCCCAGCTCCACAACTAGGTTTTTCTCTTCAGCCCGTCCCGGCCCAAGGAGGGGAGAGATTGTTCTCTCTCCTGTCCCCATGTGGTGGAGAGAGAAGATCTATGGGGCATTTGAGATGCGGGGAGCACCCCATGTAGAGGAGTCAGCAGAGCACAGAGATTCACTGCAGTCAGGTGACACCAAAGGCCTAGGAGATGATCGAAGATGATAGGAGAGTTATTCTTCCACACCAGACAGCTCCGTTCCCATCCCTGTTAATGAGAGGTGGCCTAAAAGAAGAGCTAGGATTCAAACATCCTTGAACACCGAAGGAACTTGGACCCACATCAGTAAGTGCTTGGATGCCATGGTGACTGCCACCTTAGAGATGTGATAGCTCGAGGGAGCATATTAGAAATAGATAGCGCTTTGCAGCCTTGGCCCTTCTCTGCCAGTTATTATTATTAAAGATGATGTTTCACATCAGCTTCAAACTCCTGTGCAGGGAGAGAACAAGCAATCTCAGCCACCTAGAAGAAGATTGTCTGGATATGACAATGTTCAACCCCAATGGGCTCTGCCATGCTGCATTATTTAAGCCCAGTAACCAAATTTAGCAACCACCCCCTGAGGCGCTCTGAGAAAAACGCAGCTCCCAGAGATTCATTCCCCAGCAGAGGCAAATCCAGCAATAGCTGTTGGCTTCTTCCCTTAAAGGAACCACACACTTTCCCTCTCCATCTCCCCCTTCTCTAGGCAGGCTAGGATCTTGGTCTCCATTGCCATGTACCTTGTGTGGTCATTTCCATGCATGCAAAGTGAGCACTGCATGAGTGTGAAATGCTACTACATCCAAATGACTCTTTTACACCTCTGTGTACAAAGGTGAATGGTGACCTAACATGCCAGGCAGCGGAGAAGCAGGCCCACATAGCTTTTCAAGCAGCTACACTTGGTCAAGTGGACTAGGAGTAATTAAAACTTTCAACCCTTATGCTTCAGGGCATAATGGGATCACCATTTGGGGTCAGGAAGGCCACTCATCCCCACCCCCACATGTCAGGGTATAGCACTATACAATTTGGTGCACCCTGGAGGCTCTTCTATTCTAAATGTGCAGTGGGCCTGGCCCCAAAACCAAGCTCCAAATATTCCTCAAAGCTGGGGCCTTTTCCCTGTTATAAAGAACAGCAGAAGGACAAGGCAAGTGATTACACAATGCATTGCAGTGAGGGAGGATGGGGGGAGCTTGGAGGGCTTTCCTGTCCACATGCACCCTAGGCACCCGCTCACCCTACCACCATTTTCCTGACTGCTCGCTTTGAAGAACCAGGTGCCTTTCCCAACAGCATTCCTGTTCCCTGTCTGGGCTGCAGTCTGGGTCTCATGGGATATCGCTAGGAGACAACAGAGCCCAAGGCCGGGTTTAAGACCATGCTGCCCTAGGAGAGCTGGGGGAAGGAGGGGTGGGATAAAGTAAATATTTAAACAGCACCAGGCCTGATGTGAACACTCATCCATTCTTTTATTTATCATTACACAGTGGTGACCTCATGTTTACACAGAGCTCTCCCTGGATCCCAGCAGAGCTGGCTTCAGAGTTCTGGGATTTACCCTGGCACGTAAGCAGACTGTTTCATTAAAAGCTGAGCTCACCCCGCCCCCCTTGGCCCCCCTCGGGATCCAGGGAAGGATGCTGAAACCTGCCTGGACCAGAGGTGACTCCCACTGGAATGGTTATTAACTGCAGGGCGTGTCTGCTCCAAGACGGCGAGCGGACGCCCCAGCAGCCTCTTAAACCGATCTGCCGCCTCTCGCATCCCTCCTTAGCCCCTGCCTGGGGCCCGGCGTGCCGCGAGATGCAGACTGGTGTTTACGAACGCAGGCTTTTATAACCCTGCGTGGCATGGGGAAAAGGCACAAGCCCAGCGGAATGGCCCTGGGAAGAGTTTGTATCATCCAAATGTGCATGAATTGTCATTCTGATCCACCACATGTCCCAGCTGAGCTCCCCTGAGCTGCCAGGGCGAATAACAATGGTTTCAGAAGGCTGCTCATTGCCTTGTTCCCAGTGGAACTCCACACAGAATCAACCCTCCCACCCAAGCTCCCTTTGGTCTCTAACCATTGTATCGGATTGGCCAAGCTAAGGACACTTGGGCTATGCTTGGAAAGGAGACCCTCCAGGCAAGGGATAGCCTGGGGGCTGCATGAAGCAGTGTTGATAACTCAGCAGGCAAGGCCATCTGCTTTCCCAAACGCACGCTGGGAGGGGTCAGCTGTGCTGCTGCAGAGATGTACTGTCCCCTGACCAGCTGTGGGTATTAAAGATTCCTTGGCATTTTTTTCAAAAGCTTCTATATTAGTCTCACTGTCCTGTCCAAATGCCAATGTGGGTCATTGATGACCTTCCCAGGACACTGTTTCAAATATGACCCACACATCGGTAACCCCGTCAGTCTTCTTCCCGGCGGACAAGTGCCCACATCACCAAAGTGAGTACCATGGTTGGGATCAGTGTTGGCCCCTTTGTTGACACTCCTAGCACAGATGCCAAAGTCTACAATAGACCATGGAGAGTGAGTGACTCACTACTTAGATGTGGTCTTGTGGCCCATTCTGTTCGTGCCTTCTTGGCTGAGACTGCCAACGAAGGTGGTGAGCTGGTGATGGGGAGACTGGCCCATTGGGAAGGGAACCCATCAAACTCATTCCAGGCAGGAGAGAGATGACTTGCAGCCACTGATGAACTATTCTGGATTTGAAACCATAGCCTGGAAATGGGGGAAGTTCTGGGATTAATATCTACTAGCAGCCACCCGTTTTTAATCTTTTCTGAGGCCTTGTCTACATAGAGAAATAGATCAGCACAGCTACTGTGAACTCAGCTATTCTGCCATCGCTATTCCGGCACAGCTCCACATATGGACACTGTATTCTGAATTAAAGGTCACTTTTATTCGGAGTTAATTACCCTGCTTGGCAACTCTAACTGATTCCCCTCCTTCGTTACAGGGGGAGGACGAGTCCTTTGGAATTAGATTGCAAGCTCCTTGGGCGGGGGCCACATTTGGAGTGGGTTCATGCAGTACCTAGCACCAGTAATAAAGTGAACACCCCTGCAAGGTTAGCGTGTAGCTGCCATGGAGTCTCAGCCCTCTCACGTGGAAGCCATGCTGGGAAAATAAGACTAAAGATCTTAGCGTGGATACAGCAAAGGCTTCCAGCAGCTGTAACAAACATAAGCCTGTTTGGCGAAGGGTTCGGGTTCCACCTCGCTCGCTCTCCAGGGAACCTCTGCAAGGGCACAACAGGGATCCTTATCTGATGAAAGGGAGGGTGGGGAACATGTATCCGCCCAGCCTGGGATTTCCCTGAGACTATCACAGAGCTAGTGCTAGTCCCAGACAGACCCAGGCCAAGTGAAGCAGCTCCAAAAGCAACCCACAGGAAGGGGAAGGCGTAAGGCTGTGTGTGTGTGAAAAAACAGGCCAGTCCAAAGCCATTCTATTAGATGCTCTGAATGCAAGGCCCAGCATTCAGCCAGCAGCCCCCAACTGCCCTACCATGCTAGCTGGGGCAGGCTGGGCTGTACCTGCTAGGGGGGAAGCCCAGGCAGAGTGTGTGTTTGGAGTGATTGGACTGGCAGGCAGGGAGGAGAATAGTGGCTGTTGGACAGGACAAGAGACAGACCTACTATGTGTCTCAGCTGTGATGTGGGAGGAGGCCTACCCTTTCCTGCTGGGGCTCAAACAGACTTCTTCAGTGCTCTTGTGCACCCAGAAGCGTGAGCACTGGAGCATGCCTGGGAAATAGCAATGGGCCCTCCCTGAGACAGCAGGCTTCACAGCCTGACCCTGGGACAGGCTGAATTGGCCAGGGGACAGCCGTAGGGGGTGGTGCTTCAGGAGGGGAGTCAGAATGAGAGGCGCAAGCTGCTGCCCTGCACCAGCCCAGGGAGGAGCGTGCAGTGACACAGGGCAGCCCGGGCCATGCTTGCTGGCTTGGGAGCTAGAGAACCGCAGGGCAAATGTGCAATCCCTTTTCGATTCATTGCAACTGAGTCGCGTCACTTCTCGACCGTGAGGCACCCAAACGCTGGTGTAACCTCCTTGGCTTCAGATGAGTTACGGCGGGGGGGGGGGAGAGCTTGGTCCACCGTTGATTGTTTTTACATCTCCCAGAGGAAGCTGTTTCCAAACTGCAGCCTTCACATTCCTTGTCAGGTTCGCGCTCTGTGGCACTGACATCCACCTCGGGGGGGGGGGGGGGGGGAGAAGGGGGGGTGAAATCCAGTCAGAGCATTCAGCCCTGCAAACGGCAGGCCCAGTGCTGCTCCCACGGGTGTCAAACAGGGAGCTTTGCCTTCAACTTCAACAGGAAGAGGATCGGTCCCTTGGCTAACTAACCTCTGAGCCCCAGTTACAAGAGTTGCAAATGGGGAGAGCATTTCTAAGAGGCAATGATAGAGAGGAAGTGGGTGCAGGAGAGCGGGGGGGTGTGGGGTGTGGAGAGGAGGAATATGTATGTCATGGCTTACCTCAGAGCCAGAATTAGAAGCTGGGTAAAAAAATAAAATCACAGCAGGAAATAATGTGTTGCTTAAAATAGCAACATCAAATGGGAGAGAGAATGGGGAGTGGGTGGCGTTTGAGGTTGCTGCTCAGTTCCACCCTCAATGGCAGGCTGATTAATATGTCTGTGCTACTTGTGTTTATGTAACAAAGGCCACTAAAGGCCAAAGCTGTATTTTTGCTCACACTGCAGGGGAGTCTGTGAGCCTTTTCTCCCCCCCATAGAATTAAGTGGGAGGATATGCACTTGTACTTCCTGCCCCAGAAAAATCCATGCTTCCGCAGCATGCATGCAGTTAGGTTCCATGGCTGGGCAGGCTGGAGCAGAGAGCCTCACTCCTTGGACGGCGTTTTCCTTCTTCCCCACAGAAAGCTCCTGCTCACCAGAGCATACCTGCAAGTGCAGCGGAGCCGCCGCCGCCAGCACTATGATAGCTCATGAGGTGCGTGTTACTACACATTTCAAGCCCATTCTGTGTATTTTGTAATGAATCACTGATATGTGAAACAGGCCAGGGAGTCCATTTCCCTGCCAGCGCAGGGCTGTTCCAGTATATTTAGTCCCTGGCACTTCCCTAGGGAGGAATTTTTTCCTGGTAAATACATTATATCCTGATAAGCACGTTAATGATTGTGAGGTGCTCGGATACTAGGATAATGTGGGCCACATAAGGACCTAAGACAGATATTCAGCCGAAGGATTTCCTCAGTTGATCACTACTAAGTTGCCTGAATGTGGAGGAGCAGCCGAATGACCATATGGTAGTCTTAGCCATTCTAAACTGTGGCCCATCCACATGTTAGTGTGCTGTGATTGCTGTTGATCTCACACACTAAACCACGGCAGCTCTGGCCAGTATCTCCAAAGACAATCTCCAAACCCCGCCAAGAAAACCCAAAGTGCTGTAGGAAGTTGGATTTCAGAGGGTCTCACGGGCCTCTGCATCTCTGAATGGTGTGGGAGGCTGCGTTGCTTGAGGCACCCTCCTCCAGCTGTGTGGTAAAACCAAGGCCCTGGCCACCCGTGACTATGACAAATCCCACAGCAATCTTCATAAGATTAGGAACCTTAGCTCTGGTCTCCTGGCTCCATTCCAGTGGACGGGATTACATTTTGCTTCATTACAAATTCTCCCGGCAGTTTCAGTGGATACATTTTTTAACACTGCGCCCTGGGTGGGTGCTTGGCAGAGGGGATTGGCCTCTGGCGCTAAAGACATGAGCCACTCCTGGGTGAGCTAAAAAAACACCTGGCTTCTTTACCCCCACCTGTAGCAGGCTCATCAGCCTCCAATAAAGGGAGCTGGAGCACCACTCTGAGTGGACATGGGTCGCACACACACCCTGGCTGAGGAAGCTCATCCCGAACTTTTAACACTGCCCTGCGACAGAGCACCATACGGAGTAGGTGTGGGTTACCCAGCATGCTTCTCACTTCCAGCCCTAAGCTGCTGGCTAGCATTTCTGTAAGATGTCAAACAGCTGCTGAGTTCCATCTCTTCGACGGCTGCATTTCAGTGGCAGGTGAAGCAATCGCTTCTCTATAACTTGTAAGGCCCCAATCTGCAGTGAGCACTGGTGGTGGGGACCCCTGTGCCCTGCGCCTTTGGCATGGCTTTAAAGCCAATGTCAGGTTTGGAGTGTGCCAATAGGGCAAGATCGGGTCAAAAGTTGTGGAACAAAAATTGTTGTATCAATATAATGGGCCTGATTCCCCTCTCATATACACCGTGAGAATCGTCAAAGTCAGTGGAGTTAATGCTGGTGTCAGGGAGAGGAGAGTTGGACTCGGGGCTGATACACACATTCCCACAGAAAGAGATGGGTCAAGCAGTATGATTTGTTTAGCCAGGGCATGCAGGAAGTTGCGAATGGCAAAAGTTCCCAGAAAACTCAGTCAACATGGAGAATCATGTAACTTTCTGGTAATTAAATCCAGTCATAGAAAATAGCTCCGTCTCTATGTTATCCTTCCAGTCAAATATAGTACCTTCATGGAAGAAATTCCTCAGTATGTTTCCTGTCCAGGGCTTACACTTGCCAGGGATTGAATTTCCTGTAAATCTAGAGTAAGGAAAGGAAAGCAAACAAGCTAAAAAGGAAATCAAGAGCTACACATTTTAACCTGTTCTACAAAGATCAGGTTGAACAGGTGCGCTTTTCCCCCTCTAAAAAGAAGCATGAATCACTTGGGTTTACAAGTATTAATGGGGTTAATTTTCATCACAAATTCTTATTTTTACTTCTCTCCCTCTATTTTTTTTTAAAAATATGTTCCCGCTGCAATTCTGTGACTTACAGAGCCTGCAAATGAAAGAGGTTGCTTTTGCCACTTGTGAAGCACCGTGGGTCCTCTCAACCATTTGGAAATGGGCTTTTCTTTTTATTCCCCACCCATAAAAAAAACAAATCTTTGCCTTCCGGAAGCTTTTCAAGCATCAGAGTGGATGGTTTATAGAAAGAAAGACAGAAAGAAAGACAGAAAGAAAGAAAGACAGACAGACAGACAGACAGACAGACAGACAGACAGACAGACAGACAGAAAGAAAGAAAGAAAGAAAGAAAGAAAGAAAGAAAGAAAGAAAGAAAGAAAGAAAGAAAGACGTTTCATGGTAAGAATTAAAGGGCCGAAATATAACAAATCTCATGGCTTTTTGCGTAGTTCTGACCAAAACTGACACCTTCAAGAAAAATAGGTGGAACGGAGAGTGTAATCTAGCAGCTAATGACAGGGCTCCTGGGTTCTATTCCTGGCTGTACTGTGGACCTCCTTTGTGAACCTGGGCAAGGCATTTAGCCTTTTTGTGCCTCAGTGTCCCCATCTATAGAACGGAGATAATAATACTTTCCTACCTCATGGGAGGATAAACCCATTAATGTTTGTAAAGTGAGCGGAGATCCTGAGGTGAGAGAGGCTATTAAAATAGAAATTGCTATTATGCAGAGACTAACAGGGCTGTCTGGGAGCCAGAGACTAGACTTGAACTTGATCATCACTCACCCCAAGGCAAGTGTGTTACGTGACCACAGTAGCCAGGAAATTGCAGGTCTGCAGGAGGAGACAGAAAAGGAGCTGGAGCCATGTTGACTGGTACAAACACGCTTACGGTGGCCAGCTGAGAATGAGTAACAGCTGCTTTTTCATCATTCTGAATTCTCTGTCACTACTGAAGTGCCGCTCTATGCTGAAGTGTTGCTGTGACTCAACTCTATGAGTCATAGGCTGCATCTCTAGCACATAGAATCACTCACTCACTCGCAAGGATGAGACCGCAGAAATCACCAATCATCTCAGGTCTCCTGTGGCGACTAGTCATAGAAATACGGATGGCTATTTACAAACAGGTCCAGAACCAATTTCATTCTGGGTGTGACTCCATTAACTCTACATCAGGGACCCATATTAGGGCAGGGCAGGAAATTTGTCCGGGGTAGGGAAAGAGTCAGCAATAAATAGAAGTTTTGGGGGGGGGGGGTGTTTGCAAACATTTAATTCCCATTCCCCAAACAGCTCTAGTGCATTTGAACCTGATGAGATATAATACCTGTAATTGGAAACCGTCCACCATTTTCACTTTGACCGGTCACAGCTCAGAGCTGGGCTGGAAGCTGCAATAAGTAGCATGTCACTTGTCACCTCTCTGTATTAATCAGAAACCGAAGGAGGGAAAAACCTAAGTGAAAGAAGGGGTTGGAGTGAATGTATTATAAAGAGTCATCAGGTTTTCCCCAGACACGTGCATAATGACAAGCTCAGCTCCTTGCTTGCTGTTTGTTAACCCTTTCGCGGCTGCCCCTTGACTCCTTGCGCTACTAGCGTTACTGCTAAGTTGCATCTTCCTAGGTATACCTGTAATATTTAATAAGCCATTTGGTGCTGTCTGGATATTGTGTGCAGCACTGCCTGACACTACAGCACACACTGGAGCATGTCACTCTCCCAACCCACAGCTGCAGTAGTAAGTTGCCAGCGCCCTGAGCCTCGCATCTGACTGCTAGACTCTTCTGGTCGCCTTGCTTTTTGACAGGGGGGCGGCCAACCCATGCAATGCTTTGTCCTGAGCTGAGCACAAGGCCACTCGGGTCAAACTGGATCAATGCCTGCTGGGACCTGTAGTATCTTTGAGACTCAGAGCTGCATTGAAGAAAGACTGGAGCAGATCCACATCTGGTGCAAATCGTTGTAGCTCAATTGACTTCAGTGGAGCTATCTATGGTGACAACTTACCCTAGCTGAGGAGCTGCACCACTGCTGGCCTGTGCATCATCTGTTCTGTGGATACCTAGGCCCAATCTACACTAGAAACGCCTGGGCAGTATTAGCTGAGTTTCCACAAGCAGGGTTAACCAATATAACAAAACAGGCAAATGCTTTCTTGTATAGGGTTCTTTTGCTGGCGTAGCTTATACCAATTCCCCACACAAAATAAGCTATACTGATCAAAGGAATTTCCTGCCTATATAACTGTCTATACCATGGCTTTTGCCAGTATAAAAATGTTGGAAAGAATCACCCACCTAGCCAACATGGTTATACCAGCAAATGTTTCTCGTGTAGACCTGGCCTTAGATGACCGCAGCATTCCGTGCTATCAGTCCTTTGCTTGTGCCTGTGGGCTCTGGTTTCTGAGAGATTATTCCTTATGCCAAGAGAGGCCTAGTCTAGTGTTTCAGTTTCCCTTCTTCAGTACATTTGGCTTGCCCAGGCATCGCTCCATTTAATTTGTGAATCTGGACCAGTCTAGACAAGCTCCCAGACACATAGTGGAAAAGCAAATCCAATGCGAGGCAGAGCGGGTACTCCCATGTGTCAGGAAGTGACTTCAGCAGTACCAAGTCCTTTGTTCCCATAACTCTCTGTGGGTTTGCCAGCAGCCTTATCCTCCCTGCAAAGAAAGGGCTGTTTCAGCCAACTGATTACATCTTTCGCTTTCCTTTGCTGTCACCCTGTTGCTACTTATTCCTGACAATTGGTGTCATTGATAGGTTAAAAAAAGATGTTTTTGCATGTTTCTCTATTTGCTAACTGTATTGACCCAATAGCCCTGGCTGAGCTGGAATAGGAGCTGGACTAGTAACTATTCAATCCTTACAACAGGTCATGCGCAGAGGGAAAGGGTGAAAATTGATCAGTGGGCTCAGTCAGGTTGAGGTGCCAGAATACGGAACCAGAACTGGACTAGCAGGGTTGATTGATGCAGGTCCGGGTGGAACTTTGTTAGAGGAGCCAGGAATGGAAGAGGGACACAGGCAGAACGGCAAGTTGTACAGGTTAGGATGGAGGAGCACTGGCAAACATGTGGGGATGCCCAGAGCTGGGATAGTGGGGAGTATGACAGAGCAGGTGGAGCACAATGGCAAGGGAGGAGGAGTCCAGCTACAGGTCAGCAGGAGGAGCAGCAGCTTGGGACTCAAATGCATTAGTGGAGCGGGGGGTTGCTCATTGTGATAATTCATGCATCAGGTCCACTCACCCATTGAAAATAAGAAGACCAATGTATTTTGGAGCTATTGGCAGGGACAGTTTAAACACACGTATTAAAGAAGGCCAACCTTACTACATACGAGAAAAACAGTGATGAGTAAATGTGCCATACTACATACATTATTTGTAGTAATAAATAAAATAATAATAATTAATAGTGTGCCAAGGAATATCAGACAGAAACCATACTATTAGATCAACGCTTTTCAACCTTTTCCACACGACAACCCCATGTTTCAAAGAATTTGGGGATCTTCTCCCCATCTACCCATAAAAAAGGGAAGGGTGATCTCTAACCAGCAAAGACCTGTGCTCAACCCCCAGAATGAGAATGAATACGAATGGACAATTAATTTTTTCATTAAGACCACACAGATAAACATGCAGAGAGGCTTACTTTATAAATACACATGGATGCATTTGTTCTTGAAGGTTACGCTATGGTATTTGATCAAAAGGTTTGAGCATCTTGATCTCAACACTTCCCAAAGAGCATGACACCTTTATTTAAAATCCCTGGAATGAAATGAGAGGGTTAAATTAGATGATAGAACTGCTCAATCGTTAACTTTCACTTAAGAAAAATAAAACCATAAAACATGGGCCAAATTTTTTCTTGATGTGAGTCACTGGAGTGACGCCACAGATGGCTTTAACCCAGTTTGCTAAATGACTAAAAGATGGT
The DNA here is from genome assembly GCA_032164245.1 of Sternotherus odoratus. Classification (NCBI taxonomy): domain Eukaryota; kingdom Metazoa; phylum Chordata; order Testudines; family Kinosternidae; genus Sternotherus; species Sternotherus odoratus. The sequence continues at coordinate 124,459,598 of JAVMKO010000003.1, forward strand.
CAACTTGAAGGTGGTTTTTTCCTCTCTAAAATAGTTCCTGGAATCCTGCTTGCTGATGCATCATTGTGATTTTAGTTGATGTAACAGAGTGGGTGGTGCATCTGAATAGCATTTTGTTTGACCTTTTGCTTTCAGAGTGTTGCTTTTTTTGTTGTTGTTGATTTCTTCTAAGAAACTCTCACACAAGCCTCTTTCCCCCACCCCCTTAAACAGCTTCCGCAGCATCCAACCACGATCCTTCCAGAGAGCGGTGTGGCTTGAACAATGACGACACCACACTCTTAATTTGTTCCAGCCTGTTTCACGCTGACATTTTAGAACTGACGTCATCAGCTGCTGAGATTTCATTGCTGCTGCTAAAAATAACAGACCTGCTCATCCCCCCCACCTTACCCGAATAACAATTCATTAATACTGTCTGGCCCTCAACTTATCTTTCCTGCCACAAAAACAGGGGCAAGTATTGATAGCTAAGAACACAGCAAGCAGAAAGCACTAAGAACACCTAGAGACATTCTGGCAGGTTGAAAAAATAAAATAAGTTCAAGTGATATTTTTGTAAAGAGGTAGATGTGCTTTAAAAAATAACATGAACTATATACATGTAAAAGACCAATCTGTTTTAAGCCCACCTCAGTGTATAGGAGGAGGCACTTCTAACTGTCAAATGTCTTGGGTCAAATTCTGCCTGTGCAGCCACCTCTTGCCCCAAAGCCCAAAGGAGCCTGATTCTCCGTCATCTTGCACAGCCTTATGCAGTCATTGGCACCTGTGCAATGTGAGTGTGAAACACTGCCGAATGAGAATCCACCACTCACTTGCACGGGGGCTGGTCCAAATCCTGGGGTGAACTCAGTGGGAGCTTTTCCATTAGCATCTGTGGACACTGAATCAAGCCTGAAGTTTGCACTCACTTGGTGACTGCATAAGGCGTGGGGCCATGGAGATTGACCCAAGGTCACTGGAAAGAGTTTTAAATTAGAGCACAGCATGCCGGATGGTGAGTTTTTTGATCCTTCAATCAACCCTTCAAATTTGCTCCATATTGGTAGGGATTAAGGGCCATATTTACAAAGGTATTTAGGTGCCGAGGGGGATTTACATAAGTGCTTAAACAGGTTAAGTGGCTAACTCCCACGGAAATAAGTCAGTTGCCTAACTGGGTTTGAAAATCCCACTATGCATCTATTTGCATCTTTGAACACCTAAATTCCTTTGTAAAGCTGGCCCAAAGTCACTAGCCTCTGAGACAGGGGTGGGAAAACTTTTTGACTTGAGGGCCACATCTGGGTGGGGAAATTGCTTGCAGGGCCATGAATGTAGGGCTGGGCAGGGAATGCGGGCAGTGGGAGGAGGTGCAGGAAGGGGCTCAGGGCAAAAGGGGTTGGGGCAGAGGAGAAGCTTGTGGGCCGTAGTTTGCCCACCCTTGCTCTGAGAAGTGTTTGGGAACTTCTGTAAGAGGAACTAGTGTCATTACCACTGGACAGGGCCCCAATATTCTAATAACTGTGGGGATGGAGACAGAGCTGAGTATTACCTGGATACAAAGGATGGCTCACCCCTTTTCTTCTTACCAATCATCTGTTACCGTTCTCAGGGGACTCAGGACTGTGAATCACCTTGTTTTCCTCTAGAGAGGGAGAGGCTTGCTTGTGCTAACCTGGGAGTCAGCTCCCTGACACCCCCAGTCCACTGGACACCCAAATAACCTTCTCTGGGCTTTGCCAGCCCTTACTTTGCCTTGCAGGTTAACAGTAGATGCCCCTCAGCCTTCTAGCCCCTTTGAAGCATTCCCCTGCAGTGTCCAGCCCTTCTCCACAGAACACTCACAACATTCCCAGCTCTGTGGTCTCCAAGGGGAGAGTACACTCGCCAGGTTACTTGGTTCCACTCAGGAGCAACACTCAGCATTACAACACTATTTATAGTGAAAACAATCATTTATTATCGAAGAGCAGGATGTAATAGGTAGTGAGTAAGGATAAAAGAAACAACAGGTTACCTAGAAGTATATACTTTCTACCACCTACATTTAACTTAACTGTACAGCAAACAGGAGAAGATCAAGAATGAACTCTGAAAACTGGAGACTCTCAAACAAAACCAGCCTTCCCTGCAAACTTCCACGTGGCTGGACTTTACAAAATGGAGACAAGCCATTTACAATGCACATTTCACTTCTCTACAGAGGAAAAAGGACAGTAAACTATCTAAACTCCTACAAGCCACAGGGGACTACAACAGTGGTACCTTTATCCCACCCAACATTACTGTTAATCTATCCAACCACACACTTAGCCCGGCAGAAGTGTCTGTCCTATCTCAAGGAGTCTATTTCTACCCCAACGTCCCCACATATGACACAGTTCTGCGGTGATCTGGAAGCCTACTTTCGCCATTTCCGACTCAGGGAATATTTTCAACACACCACTGAACAGTGCACTGACCCATAGTGCACTACAAGAAAAAGAATTCTGCATGGACTCCTCCTGACAGGCGAAATGACAGACCGGACTTCTTCACAGAGTGCTTCCGCAGATGTGCACAGGCTGAAATTGTCAACAAACAGCATCACTTGCCCCATAACCTCCGCCGTACAGCCCCAGAAACAACTCTGACATTACAAAGGGTCTGACTGCTATACTTGTCTACTTGCCTCCAGCTTCCATCCAGGACACATCACACGATCCATTGTCTACAGCCAAGTCCTAAAATACAACTACATTTGCTCCAATCCCTCAGACAAAGACTAACACCTACAAGATCTTTATCAAGCATCCTTAAAACTACAGTACTTGTCGGGGGAAGTGAGGAAACAGACTGACAGAGCGAGTCGGGCACTCAAAAGTCACCTACTACAGGACAGGCCCAACAAGGAAAATAACAGAACATCACTGGTCATCACGTACAGCCCCCAGCTAAAGCCTCTCCAGTGAATCATGAATGATCTACAATAGCAGTTCTGAAACTGGGGGTCGAGACGTGCAGTCCCAAGGGGGTTGCAAGTTCCTGCCGCCCCTGAAAAGCCACCGAATGGATTACTTCCGCATTCAGCGGCTTTTCGGCGGACATACCGAGCGCTGCCGAAGTGTTCACTGAAAGTGAAAGTAGGCATTCGGCAGCGCTCGGCATATCCGCCGAAAAGCCACCAAATGCGGAAGTAATCCATTCGGCGGCTTTTCGGCGGACATACAAGGGTCCACCGCGCCGCTCAGTAAAGAAAAAAAGGGTCGTGGTTTTCAATAGTTTGAGAACTGCCGATCTACAACCTATCCTGGAAAACCATCCCCCACTCTCACATGCCTTGGGAAGCAGGCCAATCCTTGCTTACAGACAGCCGCCCAACCAGAAGCTAATACTCACCAGCAACTACACACTACACCACAGAAACACTAACCCAGGAATCAATCCCTGTAACAAATCCCATTGCCTTCACTGTCCCCATATCTACTGTAGCGACACTATCATAGGACCAAACCACACCATCAGAGATTCATTCGCCTGCACATCTACTAATGTGATATATGCCATCATGTGTCAGTAATACCCCTCTGCCGTGTACATTGGCCAAACCGAACAGTCTCTATGTAAAAGGATAAATGGATACAAATCAGACATCAAGAATGGTAACATACAAAAGCCAGTAGGAGAACAGCTCAGTCTCCCTGGTCACTCAATAACAATTTAAAAGTAGCCATTCATCAACAAAAATACTTCAAAAACATACTTTGAAGAGAAACTGCAGAGCTACAATTCATTTGCAAACTTAACACCATCAATTTTGGCTTGAATAGGGACTGAGAGTGGCTGGCTCACTACAAAAGCAATTTTCTCTCTCTTGGTATTGACACCTCCTCATCAATTATTGGGAGTGGGCCACATCCACCCTGACTAAATTGGCCTTCAACATTAGTTCTCCACTTGTGAGGTAACTCCCTTCTCTTCATGTGCCAATATATATTTATGCCTGTATCTGTAATTTTCACTCCATGCATCTGAATAAGTGGTTTTCTTACCCACAAAAGCTTATTCTCAAAAAAATCTGTTAGTCTTTAAAGTGCCACCAGACTCCTCATTGTTTTTGTGGATACAAACTAACATGGCTACCCCTCTGATACTTGGTACCATAATAAATGCAAGATTCTTTGCCACGGATGTAACACAGAAAGGTCGAAGCTACAGAAAAATAAAGAGAATGTGAAAGAATTATAAAAGTTTGACTAAAAAGAAACATACAAGTTAGACATTTTTCCTCTGACCTTTGTCAGCCATTCTAGTCCAACATGGAACAGTCAGCAGGGTCACATGCCTTTGGGCTGAAGTGAAGCTATCTTTGTGCTGATGTGCATCTCCTGGCGGACGTCAGGATTGGTCTGGTTTGAAGCCCCAAGGGATCTCCGAGGCCACTTGATTTCCTCAAACTTCCGTGCTAACCTTTGCAACCATGTTGAAACCACCAGTAATTCAAACCCTCCCCCCCATTCCCAGCTCCTCACCGGATGCATATTTGCTCCACATACTAGCTGCTTGCTGCGTGGCACCTTCCATTACAGATTGAAATAGGAGAGGGAGCTCTTAGCAGATCAGCTAAGGGGAATGGGGAGCTGTGGAGGAGGACTGCTCGTTCAAGCGAGGGAGAGGACAGGGAGCTCTGTTTTGACTTTAACAGATGAAGGGGAGCTCTCTGCTCCCAAAAAGAAGCACCTCACCAAAAATCCCTGTAAACCACAGGTATTTGAAGAGAGAGCTCTGATTCAGAAGAACCCCCTCAAGGCAAATAGCTTAGTAATTTTTAAGAGTTTCGACATTTATGAGAATAGTGTCTATAGTTACACTTGCTAGGATAAAATTGCAAGGGTTTTCAATCTTCATGCTTCAGGACACAAACTGATCCTCAGCAATGAGTCAGGAAGGAATTTTCTCCCAATGGGATACTCTTGTGCTGTGAGGAGCATCATGGGAGATTTATACATTTCCTGAAAGGCTTTGCTCACCATCCAAAAAAAAAAAAAAAAAAAAAAAAAAAAGATGCTGCTCTAGATGGGCTATTGGTCTTCTAGCATGATAAAGCCCGTGTGCCAAATTCTGCAGCATTTAGCCTTGTACTCTACCGATTAAAGGCATGTGGGGAGCACGTTTAAGGTAGAAGAAATACACAGAAATTCCAGGATGGTATTATTTTTTCTGACTATGACACACCAGGGGCCTGATTCTGCAGTCTTGCGTTTTCTGTAAATATTTACACGGTGGCAACGTGAAAGATAAGGACCAAATCAGGTTTTTATTATTTGTAGTATTGTAGTGCCAAGAGGCCTCCATCCAGATCAGATGCTTGGCACTGAACAAACATATAATCACAGACATTTAGAAGATGGGACTGAAAACAGGGTTCCATGGAGAGGAGGTGACTGGTCAAGATCAGACAGCAGATCAATGGCCAAGAATAGAACTCACATCCCTGGCTCTGGGCCTACCAGGCCTGTATACTCCCCTTGATGAACTTTCAAATTCAGCATGTAATGTGCATTGATCAGGCTGCCCAGTTATGAAGGACTTATTCCAGTGTTAAGACTCATGACAATTTCATTCACTCTTTGCCCTCCATGGATGAAAGTTCTTTGAAACATTTACTCAGAATTAGTTGGGCACCCCAGCTGGACATACAATCACACACAGTGATCCCTCATCTCCCTGGTGTAATGTGGGGGAAGAGGTGGGAGGGAGGGAGTCAGAGAAAGGTCTCCCTGCAACAGATCAAGGTACCTAGTACCTTGAATCTAGCAGATGACAATGGAAACCACAGAACTATACAGGGCAGAAGAAGGGGGTGTCCCATCTGCCTGGGAAGCTATTGACCCACACTGAGAGCCAAGGTGTAGTTTAGAAGAGAAGGTTCCCTAACCCCATCAGTGATCTGTGGGGCAGGAGAGAGAAAGCAGGACTTGGTTTTCTACAAACAAAAGCCAGAGATAAGCAATGACAGACAGACAGACAGACACACACACTTTCCTCTCCCCCTTGTCCATGTAAGTTGCCTTTGGGAAGATGTTGAAAGACCCCCTTGGGAGATCCGGGAAATGGGGTGGGGGTGGCTGGGGCGTGGAGGGCTGAGAGTCACAGCCGGATAGAGCTGTTGCTCTTTCTGGGAAAGGGCCGTGAGTCACCACCTCCCACCGGCACCCCCAGCCCCGAGGGCAGGTCTCACACTGGGCAGGATTCACCCCCCCAACATCATAGGGGGAAGCCCCTGCTGGCTACCACCTGCCCGCTATGGGCGGGGGCAGATCCACCACTAACCCCTCCCGCGGGCGACAGTCACCCCTTCCCGGGGACACCTCCAGGCTAGCGCCCCTCCCAGGCTCGCGCCCCACAGGGAACAGGGCGAGGGACCCACCCCGACCCGGCCGTGCGCTCAGCTGTTAGAACGCCCACGCCTTCTCCCTCCGGCAGCCACGGGAATCGACCAATCAGCTTCATCAATATTTGCATAAAGCAGCTGGAGACAGCTAGGTAGGAAAAGCGTGAGAAAGTAACAGCTACGGATAATTTATTCCAGCTAGATAAAAGGAAGATCCCTGGACACCACTCCGTAAAGGATCTATAACGTTAAGAATAAGTCTAATCTAGAAATAATACGGGGGGGGGAAAGTTCACCCATTGTTCACCCTATCTGAAAAATTAATACTCTAGCTGTGGTTTATATAGCGTTGTAATTGCCTTTATATAATTGCCCGGATGATCCTCAGTGGTCTGGGGTGCAGGCTTCAAACCTGTAGCTGTCTAGCGACAGAGTGGTTCAATTCCACCTTTCGGGCGTTTATGCTCCCCATTTTCACCCCCCTGCTAGGTGTCTGCTCCTCCCAGCTAGGAGCTTCCCTTTGGCAGTAAGGCTGGTGGATTTTCTAATTATACTGGGAGTCGTGCTGATTGGTCAACTCTAATCTTACTGATGCAGGCCCTAATGCTGACTGATTATTGGGTGTTATTGATTTGTTATTGATTATCAATAACTCTCTTTCCAGAGAGTTAACTGGTATTTTGGAGTTCTTTATTATTGATGGTTGGTATTATAAACTGGTGAGGGTCCATATTATCAATCAATGGGTGCTGGTGATTAAGGAAATTATAGGTTTATTGATTGGAGAGATTTCCTGTTCCTGAAAGTAGCGAGGTTCTTGCTGACTGGTTGTTTCATGTTGACTGTTGATGAAGTTTTTCTGGTTGTTAGTAATATTTCCTTTTACTGATTGATTACTGATTAGATGGATGAAGGGTAATATTGATTGAGGAGAATCCCTATTATTGAGTAATTGTTGGGAGAATTTCCCCATAAGTGATGAACTGAGGGATTCAGGCAGATATATTTTCCATGTTTACATATATATAATATATATTCTGGAGTTTGGGCATGTCAATAAACAAGCTTACCATGCTTATTACTGTTCCCTGAGTTTGATACCCAGCTGTTGTTGGCTTCCTCCTTTGGCCAAAGCATGCACTGGTACTCAGCACTGCTGGCACAAGTTGACAGGCCTAGATGGAGCATATAGAAGGAAAAATCCAAGTTTAATTGGATTCTGCTATGCAGATCTTTATTAGTGTCATTTCACATCCTACAAGAGAGGAAAAGAATAAAGGAAACCATGCTCTAGAGATCTGCTCCATATTGAATATATCCTGTCTCCCACCCACACTGTCATGAAGATCCTTCACTCCAGCAATCAGTGCTAACGATGTCAAGAATCAGAGAAGTAGCCGTGTTAGTCTGGAATAGCAGAGGTAACAAAGAGTCCTGTGGCACCTTAAAGACTAACTAAGGGCCTGTCTTCACTACCACTTTAATTCGATTTTAACGACGTTAGGTCGAATTAAACGTGTACCTGTCTTCACATACATGCTCTTAACGTCGATTTAAAGGGCCCTCAAGATCGAGTTTGTAACTCCTGCCTGACGAGAGAAGTAAGGCTAAATTCGACATTCCAAGCTCGACTGTGGGCTAGTGAAGACGGAACCGACATTAATAGCCTCCAGAGGCTGTCCCACAATGCTCCATTCTGACCGCTCTGTAAAGTATTGAAGCATAAGCTTTCGTGGGCTAATACCCACTTCGTCGGATGGAAGCCTTGGATCCGACGAAGTGGGTATTAGCCCAAGAAAGCCTATGCTCCAATACTTTAGTTAGTCTTTAAGGTGCCACAGGACTCTTTGTTACCAGTGCTAACGATGTCACCCAGCCCCATGTAAAATAAAGGTTAAAGTGATGCTTAAAATTATATGGTCCAGTTAGGAAGCATTAATTTGGTGATGTCCAATTGCAGAAGCTCCAGCATTGACCTTAGGATTTGCAGGGCCTCAAGCAAGCAGAAGGCTCCAAGCTACCCCAGAGTGGGGCAAAGTGAACTTAGACCATCATTTCCTCCCCTCTGGTCCCACTGCCAGGAGTGGGTGCTCTGACTGGTGAATCCCACTTCTGCAGGGCAGGAATGGACTAGCCCATGAGATGTTGTGACAACACACGATCATGAGGCCTCAAATGTTTGTTGTTGCTGGTTGTGCCTATTGCTGACCCTGAGTGACTCTGTTTCCATTATGAGAATTGACTCATCTGGTCTGATGGATGTTGAGGTAATAGAGCATCAGATGCATCCAGTACCATTATTATTTGGCTGAAACCTAATTGCCTTAGATCTACTGAGCGCTGCAACCAATCAGAAAAACTCCACTTTTGCACTAGCCTGTACTGTCTTTTTTATGAATAAACTGGCCTACGGGGCAACAGTTTTCTGATGCTCTGAAGTGAACATGTCACATCAAGGCTTTTTATTTATGTGCAGGATATTTGCGTGAGCTTTCTACAATGCAGCTAGAAGCGACATGAATCCCAGATGGCTATCCACTTTGTGCCATTCCATCTGTTTCTGTAAATCAGTCAGTTTGCGTCCTCTGCTCATAATGCACTTTCTGTGTGAAATACCACCATGGCCTCAAAAGTTAATTAATGTAATGCAATTTGGCTTTGGGCTTTTGTTTCCATCAGGGGTAGCTCTGGAACAGCCTTTGCCCTACAGTGGGCAGCTGAGAACAGCAAAGCCAGCTGCCAGCTTCATAACAGAACATAATAAGGCTCTTTCATGGGTGGTTTATAAGGGAATATGCTGTTTGTATCTGTTTTGTTTTTTTCCAAGAAGTAATCTGGGATTAAATTATGACAATCAGATCCTTATATTCCACCCCATGCCTCACACACAAACACACAGATGGGGGTTATGTGCGCCGAGCTAGAATTGAACTGCACAACCAACCAGTTTGCATCTGTTCTTGGCAATGACTTTGCTTGTTTCGGCAAAGCAACAAGAACAAACCCGCTCCTATCGAATCATCTTGGAAGACAGTAGCAGATTTAGATTGTGTGCAGTAGGGGGCGCTAGCGGGTTCTTGGCTGTCAGACACATCACCCAAAGGACAGTGGATCTCCTGCTCCATGAAGGTTGTGGGAAGGTTGTTGGTCGCGGGATTTGTGGGGTCCTAGGCAACGTAATATCTGAAAGCCAGCCCCCACTTGGTGCTTCCCTAGAAGGCATTTCTCCACACCTCTCTTCCCTTACACATTCCACATCCTGCCTGTCTGTGATCCCTGTGGGTAGGCCCCACCCACTTCCTCTGCTCTGCTCCCTCTGGTGCACTACCAGCATTGCCTGGGAATCCAGGAGTGGAGCTTTATAAACATCCTGACTGGCTCTTACATGGGTGCAGCAGGGGAGAGAGTGCATGGAAAGGGCCTCTCTCACCTGCGATGCACAAGGACTGGGACAATTGCAGACCCAGCATTCAGATTCCACGAGGGGAAACCAACTGTAAGGCCGGGAGCTTGGGGAGGGGCAGTGTCTTCTACTGGGGCTGGGTGCAATCCCCAGCACAGGATTGTAGCTTAAGGGCACAAACTAATCCAGTCAATGTGGAAAGGTAGGTAGTGGATTCATCCTCTGTGTGCTGGTACAGGAGACAGAATGGCCCACAGATGGGGGAACTGGATGCTGGCTTTCCAGCTGATGTATTGGAGGGGTGTGGGTGGCGCGAGGCCCTGGGAAGAGTGGTAACCTCTTTGGGTTGGTACCATCCGATGAACCCTATGGCTAGAGTAGAACATTAACGCTGGTTGCATCATGTTGGACAAGCAGCTAAACACTTTGTATAAACTATGGCCATGTCACACGATGCTATGCATGCACTGCTAGTACCAGGCATTTGGATTCAGTGACTGGGCTGGTAAAGTGTTCCGTGTCCGAACCAAATAAGCACTACTCCCTACATGCAAAGGGCTGAGCTCAAATGAAACAAACAATCTAAAAATGGTTAAAATACAAGCAATGGGATCTCTGGACCCACGAGAGTTTCGCTTTTGCTGAAAAGAAGTCACCTCGCTTTGGTTTCCAGGCAGACTCACCGTGTGGGGTTGGAGGAAGTGTCGGTGTTCATGGGTGAATGTGTGTGACGTGGCTCCCTGTGCGTATGTCTGACTGCGATCTGACTCAGTGCACATGTGTTTATGGGTGAGTGTACGACCGCGTGCATGTGTTTTTGTGTGCAGATGACAGTGGCCCAGCCTAGGTTGCCTGTGAGGGCCGAGCCCAGGGCTTCTGAAGCTAAAAGGATAAGCAGCCGGTCGGATGAATTTGGAAGACGTAGCACTCACAAATCTCTGTTGTGGTCCAGCCACTAGAGGGGAACAAAGACCCATGCTGGGTTAATGTGAGGAACATATACACAAACCGGCCCAGCTCACCAGTTACCGTTGAAGAGCACAGAGCAAAGCTTGGGAAGTGGGGGCCGCAAAGCTGAACTCTGTGCGGAGCTGATTTTAGGCTGCCTGTGTACTGGGGCCATCTCTCTAGGGACTAATAGGGCAGCTAAAAATCAGCAGGGAAGTCAAAGTCACCCCCTCTACACAGGAGCAGGGGCAAATGTGGGGTTGAGAGTTGTCCTTACGCTGGTGCTGCACCTCTGGAGAGGCGCCCTACACTGGGCTGATCCAGCTGTGCCAGCTTAGGGCCCAAGTGCGCAGGTGGTGCAAAGCAACTGCAAAACAGCTGCACCACAGCAGAGCATTTGGGCCACTGTGATTACTTTTTTTTAATGAATGGGGAAAGCTGAGTTCTCAAGTCTGGGCAAGTGCCAGGGGCCATTGTTGTCTGTGTGAGTCACAGACGTCACGGAAACACTGCAGCCAGGATTTGATTTTGAACAGAGTGTACCTGTGTGCATCCCACACGCACACATACAGCGACAGAGGCCGGAGCACAGCAGAGAGGCAAAGAGGGTTTGCTAGCAGCATATTGACCTGAACTTTTTAAATATCATTAGACACACTCCCCTTGGCCGGCGTGACTCACACAAATGGGTAGAGCTAGACAGTCCCCCATCCTGCAAGGCTTAATTTGGAACTAAAAAGGTGTTGGTCGCCTGCCTTCCAGCACACTTCCCAGACCAAATCCAGGAGCCATCTCTTTGGTTTTGACAAGAGTTGGTCAGAAAATGCGTTTTTTTCATCCCCGTGGAATATTTCAGCATTTCATCAAAAATCTGAAACATCAAACTCTGAAATTCTTCCCTGAAAATTGCCAAAAACAAACCAGAAAACAAAAAATAAAAGAAAATGCCAAAAATCACTGAGGTTTTGAGTTTCTGGGGGTTTTTTCCTGCTGAAAAATCACATTTTCAAGGCAAGCTGACCCGTTCATTGTGTTAAAAACCCAATGTTCCACCAAGAAAATGTAAGCAGAAAGGATTTTGGCCAGCCCTAGTTTTGCGTGGGATAAAAAATAGGAAAATATAGTCAGGATTATAAATCCTTTATTTCAATCTAGGATGCACAGGATACAATTCGGCAGGATGTAGGGACAATTCTTCTTTCCCTATCCATGTGAGCAGAACCATTCATATGAGTAACACAAACAGGATTTGGGACCTGGTTTTGGGAGGTGCTGAGCTCCCACAACACCATTTGACTTCAATGAGAGCTCAGAGCTCTTAGCAGTCACAGGAGGTACTGGGCACTTCATAGGATGCAGCTGAAGGCTCTAAGAGAAACAACGTGTACTGTACGGTATATAGCCAGATCTTTTATGAGTTTATTGCCAGCATATAAACTCTCAGAAGTATTGTTCTAATGTCTTTAGCTGATTCAGACTCCTTATAGTCAAACTTTAGTATAGATCTGACTTCTCTGTCTCTTCTTTACTTTCCATGTTAACCTGCTTTGCTGAAAGTTACAAATAGAACTCATGTATTTGAGCGGGACTAAGTTGATAATATGTTCCAATTTTTTTTTACTAAATGTTAAATAACTGGTTAGAGTTTAAAACTCATATATTTTTACCACTGATGTTGTTCAGTTTCTCTTTGCATTTCACTCTACTCAGACTTGGAAACTATGCTCGTCCTTTGATTTATAATCTGTGTCAAGTCAGTTTCACTTCCTGGTTCTCACACACTGTCACAAGGCAGTTCTGTTGGGTCACAACAAATCAGAGGTTTTGTTTAAACCCATAGCAATTCCTCTGTTCCCTTCAATCTATGAAAAATCTTTCTGTTCCTATTAAGGTTTGCAGCACAGTCTTTTTAAACAAAAATATCTGAATTTTGGACATAAAGTTTGTTGATATCATCCCTTTAAAATTGTGAAAAGGAAAAGGAGGTGAATGTCACTGATAAAATAAAAGGCATGAAAGAAGACTATATTGGAGAACTGTATTAACATGGTATATTCTGTGTATGGTAATAATATTTGAAGGGAAATTGCAGGTTTTCTGATACAGAACTCTTCTTCTGAACCAAGACAGTTAAACAATATGGAGGTATATGCCTTGATTCTGTTCATTAAGTCATGGCAGGAATGCAGTGATATAGCTAGGCATTAGAACTCTGTGCACGCACTGCTGAGCCGTATCCACATAATCTCCCAATGGTTGACCTGCCATTATATACACCCTGTCTCATCCTTGCTAAGGGAACAGCTGCAGTTGCAAAGGGAGTCCCAGCAAAGTGTGGCTCAAAGGTCTGATGGATCATCTAGTTGCCACAGAAATGTAGTACTGGGAAATTAAACATGTATAAGCCAGGGTATGTGATTGCTTTCCCCCAGACCCCTCAGAGCAAACCTTCCCAGGGAAAACCAGATTCCAGCTTGTGCCTGATACTGTAGCGTAAAGGCACATCCGACTGTTTACATCACCGTCAGACTGAGCTGAGATGGGGGCATATCCCACAGCCTGGGAGCATCTGAGAAAGAACTAAGAAGCTGTTGCCTCAGTGGCTCAGAGCATTCGAGCCCATGACACTTCAACACATTTTCCCAAGTGACTGTCATGGATGAGGTGTGTGCTGCCCCAGGCAGAGAGAGGAGAAAATCACATCAAAATGAAACCAGTTTGCCTTCATCCCACCTCTCACTAGGCCAACAGTAGTTGTTCACTGAACAGTGAATGGAGTGCTTCTGTTTTGTAGTTGAAAGAGCCATGCTGGAGCAGCCCTTCTTGTGCCTTGGCTTCTGTAGCTTATACCTCAGTAGGGGGCTCCAGAGCAGCAAGAAGGATTTCAGAGAGGGCCGACTAGCAAGCCCAGCAGGGGGAAATGAGGGGCACTTTCCAAAGTACTCTAATTAACGAGCACGTGTGCCGCTAAGGAGAGTTACAGCATCCCACTCAGAATGCGGACGTGGAGCGGTTTCTGGAGCCAGCCATATTCTGTTCAGTAGGAAAGCGCTTCTGGACTGCCCATGGATTGGACAGCTCTTGGACAGCACCGCAAGCGCAGGTCCATGTACGGGCTGCCTGCCTTTCAGCTGCCAAGCTCCAAGCGGGTTGTTTTTCTTGTCTTCTCATTTCCAAGGCGTGCGCAGCCAGATGGCCTGTTTTCGAATGCACGGTGCGTTGGTTGGATGTGTGCTTGGCGAAGCTGCCAGCTTCACGAGAAGGAAGAAAGAGCAAAAAAGAAAGGAAAAAGCGCCATTTGGTATCTCTTGCTGGGATCTAGCCAGAGTTGAGGCTCTGTTCGAAGAAAGGGGGAGTCTTAAAAGAAAAATTGTAGGCAAAATTGAATGCTGAAGAAACTTTCATGCTCGACAAACTTAGAGACTGGAGTTCTCCACGGTACCTAGCCCATCATCTCTCCTACTCAAAAGCACAGAGCAAGTACTTCAAGGGCAGCTTCAGAGCAAGCTTCATCCGCACACCCTGCTTGCTTGCCAATGTGCCTTCATCGTGACCTGGGGCGACCCTCTTTTAAAGTTGAGTCTCCATAGATGATTCAGACCATGGCCTATCTGCTGAGACTGCCAACACAGAGGCCGGCGGGTGCCAATTGCTATGGTGCCTACTGCAATTTGGCCACTGGCAGACCACTCAACCCCTGGCAGGTCACTCTTGGAAAAAGGAGCCCTCATGGACGGCTGCCCAACTGTCTACGAATCCTGTTCTGATTTTGAGGAAAGGAGCAGCACTCCCTGCTTGGATCCAAATGACATGTTGAGATTGAGATTCTTGTCTCTCTGTGTGAAGGGAACTATCCCCGGGGTGGCTCTGGAAGGCTAAATTAGCCCTCGCTGAAAAAATATAGACCTTTCAATATGTGAGATAATGGATTTAATGCCCTTTAATAGATCATTCTATGGCACCATTTTAATCTGGGAGGAAAAGTCTGTTTGGAGGGAGGGGTGATTCAGAAATCTGGGTAGCTTTAGGATTCAATGAGCCTTGTCTCACTCATAGGGTATCTTGTTTCCATAATGCCATAATGCCACAGTAAGCAGCAGCAGCAGCTCCTGGTATTTTGAGCCAGAGGAAGCCATGTCTGCAGCCATCCCCTCCGGCTGAGATGCCACTGTGCTTTATAAGCAGATTCATCTGCCTGCTTGCTGAAAGCCTGACACGGGGGAGATTGTGTGTGTGTATAACTGCAAACCTCATGTCTCTCCTGATTGCATCAAATTATTTTCACTAAAATGATCAGAATTCAAGGGTCATCAGGGCAGACAGTGTCTCCATGGCAACACAGGCTGGGCTTTACAGAGCAGGTATTCTTCAGGTAACAAGGGCGAAGATGGATATTCTGACTCCTACTCTGGTTTACACACCCCAGGCGGGGCCCTTCTTGTATCTGTAGTATTGGAATACAGCTGTGGCTACACACCAGGTCCTCCTGTAACTTCACAGAAGCAGCAGGGACAGAACTCACAGGCTGTGATGCCACAAAACACAGGCACCTGCCACTTGAGCGAAAGGATCATCGCCATCAGCTGCCACGCTCTAGACACACATAGCTGAGCAGTTCTGATGCCACTCACTACAAGGCAAACTAACCCGTTTGCTACAATGCATGCAGAGGGCACCATGCACATACCACTGCCATTAGAAAGGAGTCTCTGGGCCAGAAAAGTGCAAAGTAGAATTGAATGTGATTGCCTCCAAAAGAAAAAAGAGGCACCGTTAGGACAATGGGCACCTTTGGTCTGAACCACTGGCATAAAGAACAGGATGAAATCACTTGATTTGAAACGGGAATATTTGCTTCCGTTTCATCAAAGTGCAATGTGGAAGAATCCAACTACACCTTATAGCTCCACAGCTGTAAGGGGGATGGCAGCCAGTTTGCACATGGCTTGGGTTGATTACTTAGTCAAGTGATCTCATTGCCTGATCTTCACTGAGTGCTGTGTATTAGGACTCAGAAAGGGGGTAAGTTTTTCCATAAATTGTATGGAAAACACAGAGCACAGGGAGTCAGGACTCCAGGGTTCTGTACCCAGCCCTTCCACTGACTCACTGTTGACCTTAGGGAGGTCACCCCTCTGTGCCCGTCTGATGATCATTGCATTAGGGGGAGAGGTGCAGGGACTTAAATCTTTACAAGGAGCTTTGAGACCCTTGACTGCAAGGTGTGATGTCCTGTGAGTGTAAGGTATTCATGCCAAAATACATACACTGGGCAGCTGTGTCTGTCGGCCGGTGCAACCTGTGCTTTTGTGGTACGTCTCTTCTTTCCACTCACTCTATTTTGTCATTTCCGTGCTTCTCCTTTCCCAGGCAAAGGCAGCATCTGCTCCAGTTTAGTTCCCAGCAGCTGTTGCATCATGTCTGGAATGCAAACTTCTGCATAGTGTGTTTAACTCAACAGGCCAATCAAAAAAGGGTGAGAACTCACTGTAGCTGTTTGGCTGGGTATAGCTAGCTGGCCTAGAGGCATCCAGTGACCAGAGGCTTTTCTGACACTCTACAGTTGCTACAATGCATGCAGAGGATGGCCAGTCTGAGCCTGAGAAGGAGCCAGAATTTACGAATGTACATTGCAAAAGAGCCACAGTAATACGTCAGCAGCCCCCACACCAGCTCTCCCCGCTCCCAGCACCTCCTGCCCACCAGCAGCCTCACTGATCAGCCTTCCCTCCCCCCCCCCCCCCACCTTTCACACCTCCTGATCAGCTGTTTCGTGGCATGCAGGAGGCTTGGGGGGAGGAGCCAGTGCACAGCAGGCTTATAGGGTGGGAATGGGTGGAGTCGGGACAGACCCCTTGACAGAGTCAGGAGTTGAGCAGTGAGCACCCCCCCGGCACATTGGAAAGTTGGAGCCTGTAGCTCCAGACGCAGAGTCGGTGCCTAGACAAGGAGCCGCATATTAACTTCTGAAGAGCCGCACGCGACTCCGGAGCCACAGGTTGGCCACCCCTGCCCTAACCAATGAGCTACAAAAATTTTGAAATGATGTTAAGTATTGTAAAGAGGAGCAACCTTCCTTCCCACTGCCACTCATGTCTGCTCTGTCCTACCAGGGGCGTGATCTTCTTGGAGTTTGTGACACCGAGCAGGGTCAGGATTGGTCAGTATTTGGCTGGGAGAGCTCTGAGAAGAGCTCAGCTGCTGCTGGATGTGGGGCTGGCAAGTCAGTGACTGTCCCCCTTCCCTCCAAGTTAAAATTCAACTAATACCCCAGCATGGCCTTAGGATATGCTGCCTCTTTCTGGCATTGTGGTGGGGCTCATAATTGAATGCAATATTACAGGTGGGGTTGGACCCCAGCTGGATAGCACCTGCTCTATCAGATGGTCCCTTTGCCTATTGAGATGATATATAACAGAAACTGTCGTGTTTCAGAAAACTTGAAAGGCACTACCAAGTGCATAGTGGAGGCTGTTTGGTTCATTGAAAGGAATAATCTGGCTTCTCTCCTCTAGAGTTAATGAAAGCTGGGATTTTCAAAGGGGTTGGTTCCTATCTCACGTGGGCCCCGTGTTGAATGTTTCTTGAGGAGAGAAACCACCTGGCTGAGTCCCGATTTGCAGCCATCTCTTTTGAAATTGGTAAGCAGAAAATCATCCAAGAGCGACTTGCAGCTGGGAGCAGCCCAGCCAATCCGATTCAGAGATTCCCTTTTGGCTCAATCAGCTGAACTGGTGGCGGGTAGTGTAGACATACCCTTAGAGTGCTGGCCGGCGGTAAAGAGAAAGACACAGATACACAAATACAGCAAGTCTAGCTACCAGATGGGAGACCTCACAAACTGGTTGCACCCAGATGGAGCAAGAGTTGCACCCATTTGTCCAGATCAAAACCCACAGATTGGCTTCAGCAGTATTCGCAATCCCACTGATTGGTTCCTAAGGAAAACTTCTAAGGAAAACTAAGGTTGGGAGCAGGCTATGCATCTGTATTTCTTTATCCCACTGGACTCTCCCAAAAGCCTGATGGGTGGGGAGCAGCCTCTCACCTGCCGCATTTTCCTCCAGCAGAAGGAAAGGATGGTCTGGTGGTTAAAGCCTAGGCCTGTGTATCTGGAGAGCTGGATTCTGCGGCAAGTTCTGCTACTGCCTTCCTGGGTGACCTTGAGCAAGTCACTTAAGGCCATTGTTTTCAAACATGTCATCAAATCCCGGGTGCCTCAGCTCTTGGGTGTCTGACCTGAGACACTTCGGCCTGCCGCTCAGCGGTGCTGGGCACCTCCCATTCCCACTCCTTTCTGTGGGAGCTGCGAGCGCTCAGCACATGGAAAATCAGGATACCCAAGAAGCGCGGCACCCAGAATTAGGGGACCCGTTTGAAAAGACTGGCCTGGCCCTCGCTGTGTCTTGGTGTGTCACCTATAAGACTCATATAACACCTGTTTAGTTCAGAGGCAGAGTACCGTCGCCAGGTAAACATCTATTCATGTTTGTTCAGTGGATGGAAGGTGCTAGCTCAGGGAAACTCATTGTGATTACAACCACATTCACTATTTTATGTAAAATCTCCCCCTAACCCTTTCATGACACTCCCCCCCCCTCCCACCTTTGGTGGTTTGCATTCCTGCCCATTCCTAAAACCCTGCCACAGAGACCTGGGCATGAACCCAAATATCTGGCAGCTGGAACCAGGTCCCTACTTAAGCCACCTAAGCTGACATTCCAGGCTTCCCATCATGGGGAAGAGTCCTTCCCCTGCCCAGAGCTTCAGCACGCCTAGTACAAAGCCTGTCAGATTTAATTGTTAACGAGTGAGGAAATAAACTTGCTCTAATTATTGTACACAGAGCTTAGATGGAATTCAACAGAGTGGCAGCATTGCCTAGTTATCACAACAGGGAACTGAGAGCCAGGACTCCTGAGTTCTATTTCTGGCTCTGCAACCGACCCATTGAGTGACTTTGAACCAATCCCAGGCCTCAGTTTCCCCATCTGTAAAAAACGAGAAGATACCATGAAGGTTTGGTCTAATTCATCAGAAGACGAGGAGATTTCATATCGGTGGGTGAGACAATTCAGAAAATCGATTCAGCCTTCCTTTCAAAGATCTCCATGCCCTTTACAAATGTGAATGAATCTAGCTCCATGAACCACACAGGTATTATTGTCTCTCTTTTCCAGCTGGGGAAACAGAGGCACAGAAACATGAAGCAACTAGTCTGGGGACACACAGTAAGCAGAGCTGGAACCAGAACCGAGGTCTCCTGTTTCCTATCTACACGTCCATCCTGCCTCTTCTCTAATTGCTTACTTAAGCATCCTAAAAACAGGCAAAGCCAAGATGCAATTTGAAACCCCTTCTTCACTGTTTGCATCTGTAAAGTTGAGCAGTTTCCCTAATGACGAGGTGTGGCTTGGAAGTTCTTCATTGAGCTCTGGCTCCAAAGCCCATTGGAACCTACGAAAAGACGCACAATGACATCAATGGGATTTGGATCAGGCGAGGAGTTTGATAGTCTGTCCTTGCCCATTTTCATTTCATTTTGGAAAGTTTAGTTCAATACACTGAAAACATTTCCCCCATGGCAGTTCCTCCTCTAGACTCCTTGCTTCTCAGTTCATCAGTTTAGCTTAGGCCATGTCCACACAACCTAACTTACACCGGCATACAGCCACCACAGTTATTAATTCACTTGTGCATGCACACACTTGGCTGCTTGTGTCAACGGTCTGCGTCCCCACCAAGAGCCCTTGTGTTGTCCAAGTGGGGCATTCTGGAACGGCTCCTGAAAGCCAGTAATAAGCAACATAAGCAGCATAGTGTCTACGCTGACGCTACATCAATCTAATTACATTGATGACACTGCGCCGCTCAGGGAGGTGGTATCACTAAATCACAGGGCTGGCGACAGGGGGGGGACAAGGGGGACAACTGTACCGGGCCCCGGACTTCAGGGGGGCCCCCTGAAGTCCAGGGTGGCCCCGGTACACAGCTGTACCCCCTTGTCGCCAGCGCTCGTCAGCCCCCACCCCCGGCCCCCAGCAGCCTCCCCCGCCCCCCTTTGCTTCTCCAGGCCAGGCCATGCGGAGCCCCAGCGCGCGGCGGCTCTGCGCCCCCAGAGGGGGAGAGCGCATGCGGGGCGAGGGGGGCGTGTCCTGCCTCTGCCTGGGGCGGCCGGGCTCCCTCCTCCCCGCCTGGGGCACCAGGGAGCCAGCCGGTCACGCTGGCAGGGGGCACCGTTCCCATTGCGCGGTCAGAACAGGGCCAGGGGGGGGCCCCGCGGGCAGCAGGAGACCGGCCGGGGGGGGGGGCCTGCGGGCGGCGGGAGACCGGGGGGGGGGGCCCCACAAATGATCAGCGTATGGGGCCCCAAAATTTCTGTCGCCGGCCCTGCTAAATCAGCATAGAGAGGTATTTACATTGGCAGGAGCCAAATTTAAGCAAAGATACTGCCACAGCTAGGGTGACGCAAGGCAGCTAACGTTGACCTAACCCTGTAGTGTAGACCAGGCCTCGGAGATCCCTCTGTGAAGCTGATGTATTGAGATCCAATCTCTTGGGATAGCAGTCTGTGGAAAACAAGCCTTTTACCTCATGCAGGCCTGAGAGGTGGTAGCTAGGTCATTGGAACATTATCGTGTTGACCTAGTGGTGTCTACACTGATGTTTAGGTTGACTCAATTACAACATACAAGGCGTGAAATTTTTCACAGCCCTAAGCAATGTAGTTATTAAGCCAAACTAACTTTGTAGGGTAGACCAGCCCTTAGCCTCCATCTTCGCCAGTCTAGTTACACCTGCACAAATTACTCAGTTGTAGATGGGGCCCTGGTTCATGTTTTCCTGCATGAACATTCACATTTATCAGATGTCCTTCTAAGGCTACGTCTGCACTTAAAACACAACAGTGGTGCAGCCGCCGTAGAGCTTCAGTGTAGACCTTTCCTACAATGACAAGAGGGGTTCTCCCATCATTGTAGGCACTTCATCTCCCCAAGAGGCGGTAGCTAGGTCGAATTCTTCCATCAACCAAGAGCTGTCTATGCCGGGTGTTAGGCCGGCTCAACTACATCTCTCAGGGGTGCGGATTTTTCACATCCCTGAGAGATGTAGCTATGCTGATGTAACTTTTCAATGTAGACCAGCCCTAAATCTTGTCTCAAGACAAATCCTACTTGGGGACTGGAGCATCCAGGGGTTGGTGGAGAAATCCCATATGCTCTGTGTCTTTAAGGATCCATGTATCCTAAAAAAAACCCCCAATGGTTGTGTCAAGAATAGGACCCGCCCCCAACCTGAGGTTTGAAAATGGTTTAATTTCTGACAGGGATGGGACAAACCCATCATCGGTATTGTTCCATTCAGCATGTGTGAGACTGTGGGTCACCTTTTCCAGTAGGACGTGCAGAGACATGGTGGTGAGGGGGACAATGGAAACCTCCCTGCCCACAAAAGAAAGAAAGAAACAAATACATGTTTTGACTCAGGAAACTTTTCTTGGGGTCTGCTCCATTTGAGATTTAAACATTGATCAAGTTTAGTGGCAATCCTTATTTTTTCCACACAGATTCACCCATTCCTCTCTAATTCCTGCCAATCAGTTAGTGAGTCACAGGCTCCTCTCTGGAACCAAGACCCCTTCAGCGATATTTCGGAAGCAAAGACAGGTGACTGGCTGCTGCAGTCAGCTAATCCATTTATTCTATTAACCTAAAATTGCAACAGGATTCTGAGGATTACACATGACTCCCAGATGGGATTTGCCCTGCCGATTGCTACTCCTTCCTGAGTGAAATCTGAGTCTGTGAAATGGTCTTCATTTATTTAACTTTTTTATTATTTGACTTTTACATTTCAGCAGCTCATTGAATGAGGAAATGAGGCAAAATTGGTAACTCCTGTATTTCCTTGGAAAGACTACAAGATAAACTGTGTCTGGCTGAAGCCGCCTGGAAGCATGGCTTCCCCTCAGTGGTTTGTCCCACTTCTAATTTTCAGGCTTTATTAAAAAGTTGCAATAAATGGTATGAGCCCAGGCTGGGACCAGGAGCTCCTGATTGCTAATCCTGCCTCTGACACTCATGCCATCTATGGCCTTGGGCACATCACTTCATCTCTCTACCTCAATTCCCCCTGTGTACAAGACGGGACTCACACTCCTGCCTGTCTCACAGGGGTGTCATGTGGGATACTGCAAAGCATTTTAAGACTTTTAGATCATGCCCTGGGTATTTTCAGGACAGTGGTGACCACATGATATGCAACACAACAGCACTATGCCAGTGGACAAACCTGAATGACAAGTGGCATGTGTAGCACATCCAAGAGCTCTCAGGGCAAATGTAATGGTGCAAGTGGGGCAGAAAAACCCACAGCAGCATTACCACTTATTTATGAAACAGACGTTTGTGGCCAAGTCTGAAAGTCACCTGAGCTCTGGTGTTCGGGAGGGATGGCTCTAAAGTTCACTCTGCCGTATCCTCTGCGATGCATACATAGCCCAGACTAGGGCATCTGAAAGAGTGAAACTGACACATAAAGGCACCAGCCGAGCCAATTTACAGTAGTTAACGATTGTAGTGTATCTGGTACAGAACAAGCTAGGGACTTCCCACCATGCTCTTTTGCCCTTCAGAGCTGTCTCTGTCCAGGCTCTTGCTGCTTTATTTTCTGCTTTATCAGTTTATTTTCACTGATAGCTGGACACCCCCTATCAATAGACCAGAAAGCTTCTAAGTGATCATAAAGTTTGTTGCACTCAATGCTGCAGCTCCCAAACAGTTCCATGCCATGTCCACATCTTGTGAATTATCAGGAACTTTGAGGATTGTGCGGTGAGAAAAATCAGGGCAGGAATCTGCTTCATAGACCTTTCAGGGGAACATGCTGCAATGGGGATCATTTACGTTTTCCAATGATCCAGAGCTCAACCCTACCAATGATGTCAAATATTAGGATTTAGTGAGGAGATGGAAACGCTCTGCAAAGAACCAAGAGTGGCCAGAGGGAGACCTTTTAACCATTTCCTATAAGTCTGTTTTCACACCATCCATGGAATAGATCAGGGGCTTTTCAAACACTTATGGAATCCACTCTGGTAACAGTATGTGTCCAGATGAAGGGCTAGGTCTGTTGTCAAGGGGCCATACTAGATGATCAGGTATGTACCAGATCCTGCTTCCTGGATGGAGTACAATGCAGTGCCCTGAGTAAAGCAGCTTAAAGAACATGGCAAGTCTTTTCTCAAAGAACATTTTTTAAAGGTTGTTCTTTTCAAAAATGTCCATGAAAATATTCCATTTTTTTTAATGAAAAATTGAAAACTAGAAATATTGGGATCGAATTTTTTAAAAGATTTTTTTAAAAACTTGCTATAAAAATACTTACCATTTCTCCCTTTTCCTTCCTTTTCACATTTCCTCCTATTTGCCACTAGAAAAGGGGCAGGAGAATTGAGAAACAGGGCAGGAAACCCTGACCTGGAAATAAAACCCAAATTTCATGATAAGTGAAATTTTTCATTCAGAAAAAAAGGCCACTTTTTTGTTAGAAAAAAAATCTCAGATAGTTCGGACCAACTGTGGATCCTGATCTTTGTTACTAACCTGGACAGCCACTTAATAACTCAACACAGCTACAGAAAATAGTTTTGCCACCTGGAGCTAAGTACTTCCATTAAGAACCACTGTGTATAATGTCTTCAAAGGGGAGTCAATCAACACATTCTAGTGCCAGAAAACAGGACTAACCATGAGACTGCCTGCAGGCCAGATTGGTTGACAGAGAGTGGTTCTTTTTCAATTATGATGATAACATTCTGTGAAACATCAATTTTAAAATATAAGGAGCAGGTCCTAGAGTTATGTACAATAGAGGATTCGCTACACTAGCGGCTGCTGCCATCACATGTGTATGGCAATTTCTTCCTTAGCTGGTGACTGATAGTTGCTGAGGGATCAGGTGAACATGTAGCCATTCTGCTAACCTGGAGATGGATTTTATGGCAAAGCAATCATACGGTGTTTGCAGTTTGTCAGTGTAACTGGCACTAACCTTCCTATATTCTTCCTGACAAGCTGCTGTTTCTACTCAGCAGCTAAATCTTCCATCCATGTAGCTTGTATTTTGGTTATTCGTTTAGGAAGAATCTTATAGATCCATGACAGTTCATTTGCCTGGAGAGGGCATGAATATGGTTTCAGCTGTAGAGTTCTATTTTTCAGTGCTGTCTTTAAAGGGCAAGGCTTGGAAGCTATGACAGTTGTACAGAGTGGAAGTAATTTAGCCTTCGAGGGGTGAAATTCTTTTTTTAAGATTTTCATGTAATCTTTGTTATTGCTGAAGAGATCTCAACCCAGGGGCAACTGGGTCCAAACTGCTGCTGAACTATAAATAACTAGAGAACCTGGGGCTGTTCTTTATAGAGCCAGAGCGGTTGCCAGACACAGTTGACTTCAGATGCTTGTCTAAGTGTGAATGCCTTTGCCTGCATTTCACCCGACATGTATCATAGAATGGAGGCCTGATTTAGAGCAGCATTTCTTAAAGACAGCCACCACAACCACCAGGGGTTTCTCTTGTGGCCACAGCCCCCTCTCCGGACCTGTTGCTCCTGGGTGCACCATCTTGGTGTTGATTGCTGGGGCCACTAGCAGGGGTTGGGCCCTGCCCTGTTCTGGAGACTCCTGGGGCTGGAGGAGCAGGTAGTCAGTGAGATCCCCACCTTCCCACGGGCCGTGGAGCTCAGTCTCCAGCACTGGGCTCCGGCTGCGTCCCCAGGTCCCGTCCCATGGCCATAGGGCATCAGGCTCCAGCCCCCTCCCCAAGGCCTGCCCCCAGGTTTGCCGGGTCTGAGTAAGTCTGCTGTGAAAAGTGATATTTGTATGTTTGTTAATATTAATCTTCACAATGGACTTACTAGCTAACACTAAGTAAATGGACATGTGTCTGGGCATATTGCTTTGTTTTTCCTAAAGCTAAGTAAGTATTTTAGGAAAGAATGTGAGAGCAACCACCAGCAAGAGTTGGTGGCTGCACTCTGAGACCACCAGATAATTTGTCCTGAGAACCCCTGATTTAGAGAGTTCCACTAAAGGGGCCCAACATAACAACACTGGCTCCCAAAGATCCCAGTCAAAATTGGGACCCCATTCAGAGGCACTGCAACAATTTGTGGGGGTTCTGAGAGCCATTGAACCAAACGGTACATCCTCTACATGATTGAAACCACATCAAACGAGGGGATGCGGCAGCACCCCCAGCACCCCTAGTTCCACCACTTATGACCCCTCTGTGCTAGATGCTGTACAAACACAGTGTAAGGGACAATACCTGCCTTGAAAAGTTTCAGTGCAAATAGACAAGACAGAGAAAGAGTGGGAGGGGAAACAGAGAAGTGATTTTCCTAAGGTCACACAGCAGGCCAGTAGCAGAACCAGGGACAGCACCTAGGTGCCCGGAGTCTCAGTTTAACACCAAATCCACTAACCATACTTACTCTTTAATGAGCACTTCTACTTTATTTGCTGGAGTGAAGGGTACAGGGTGTTACTGAGGTATCAGATGTTGGAGTCAAAGTTAGTGTGTGTGAGGGTGTAGTATCTAGGCAAGAGTGCTGATTGCCTAGTGTAAAAGGATAATAACGGATTAAAGTCTCTTCAACCACACAACAATACCAGTGAGAGTCCTGAAGTGTGAACACCATTTTTCTACTAAATGAATAATCTTATCCCAACACTGTGGTTCGAAAGTAAAGTTCAAAGAGTAGATACCATCTTGCATCACCACTTACGCTGAGCTAGTTTTCCTGGAAGAAAAAAATTGGTCATTAGAATATAGAGCAGAGAGGGGCTAGGACTGACCTGTGGTCTGGAAGATTGGCTGGGTTCTGAGAGTCATCCAAGGGATATAACTAGGTTTGAGTACTCCACTACTCGATCATCAGCATAGAGTGAAGTGTGATTGGGTATATTACTGGTATGCCTGGAGGAGGGGCTTTGTTGTATTAGCATAGCTTGGGCCTGCATTGCTTGAGGGAAAAGAAAAAGGGAAAGTGGAAGGCTTCTCTGGTGCCTCTGTGCAGGTGAATTTTGGGGAAAAGATTGTGACTCGTATTGGTTATGCTTTGTGGGTAGTTGTGAAAGATTTGAATTCCTCTAATGAGGTAGGGAAAAGGCCTGTTGTTTTAGCAGGCTGGGAATATTTTCAGCCAGGTTAAAATACAGGCCATTTACTACAGAAGTCAGGATGCTTTGTGGATTCCAAAAACTCTATCCACATGTAAGGGAACTGTTATCCCCTTACTAACACTCAGTGGGGTGTTTTAATTATTAGCTCCCAGGGCCTAAAGGGGGAGGGTCAATGGGCATTCAGGACCCTGAGACTGGCGGTCCCCAGGGGCAATGGGGAGAGGCCAGCACTCCTGACTGACAAGGCCGGGGGACTAATCAAGGAGTCAGGAGGGCAGGGTGGGTCCCGTCCTCCCTGTGTGAGCTGGAATTGCCTGGGCCCCAGGGAGTGGAGCCAAAGCTGAACTGGAGAATAGAGCTGGGCCAGATCCGGAGAGGCCAGGGAAGCAGCCCAGAGAGACAGACCCTGTGCTGGGAGCAGAGCTGCAGCCCCAAAGCCAGAGCTCAGTCCAGAGAGACAGACCTGCCCTGGGAGCAGCTGCAGGAATCAGAGGCTGAGAGGTCAGTGCTGGGGGCAGAGACATAGGGGCTGCCTGCAGAGAAGCCGTGTGCTGGGTGCAGAGCTGGAACAGCCAGAGGGGCTGTTCTGGAGGCAGAGCAGCAGCAGTCGTTGTGCTGAGGCAGCGTGGAGCTGACACAGAGGGTGGAACTGGGCTGAAGCCGTCCAGAGGCTGGGAGCGTGTGAACCCCACCAGAGGAAGCGTCCAAGTCACAGCAACCCTGCAGCACAGCTGAGAAGGAGGCCTGGGCCCTACAAGGAACAGACTGTAAACTGTCCTGACACTCCAGAGACATTGTGTGTGATGCTCCCTGCCACGGAGCAGGGTGATGTGTTTTCCCTAACCGTTCTATTTCTTCCTTGTTCATTTTTAAGATAAATTGTTCATTAAATAATTTGCACTTGTTTTAAGTTTTATGAGATGATCAGTGGGCCAGGGAAGTGCCCAGTGCAGAGGGAGCACCCCGGAGTGGGGACACCCTAGCCTCTGACCTGGGTAACCACAGCACGGTTTGGGGTTGAGCCCCCAAGAAATCCTGGGCCCAGCCTTGTTGGGGTTACGAGGACTCCACCAGACAGGAGACTGGAAGGGGAGCCACCAAGGTCAGGGAGGCCTCTGGGTAAAGGAAGTGGGAGCGAGGACTCAGATCCTTCCGCTAGCCCATTTCACCGGGGTAGTGCAGAAGCCAGGAAAGTTCCCCCCCACAGCGGGACTATTCCCCCGCTTACAAACATCCCCAGACTAGTAGCCCCAAACTCTAGCTTACACGGTGTGATCAATTAACATTGTAACACACACAATATCCCTGAACCCTTCTTTTGCGTCGAGTTCTGCATTGCTCCACAAGACATTATGTAATCCCGTCCCTCACTTCCGAGGGTGTGACGGGAAGGACAGATGGGCAGTGCTTATGCAATAGAAAGAGGAAAGATGATCTTTGGCAGGGACTATGCAAAGGTCATATTGTATTCGGCGTGCGTCACCAGGGCTTTCAACAGCTCACATGTTTCTAGGTAAAGTGGGACTCTGCGGAAGAGAAAAACTAGTTTAGGGAACCAACCCGAGGCAGACCCTTATGCAAGAGTCTGCAGCTTCCAACGGATTGTTACATTTGCACTCGCTTCACCCTTTTGTCCCCATCACGCCCTTGAAGTTGTTTTTACATATTGCTCTCTGCAACCAGCTGAAAGAGGGGCCAAGCAGCCGGAAATAAAGGGAACGCTGTGCTGCTTTGGTTTGTTTTCCTGTTATCCTGTCAGGTGTAAAAGGCCACCTGGCTTCAGAGTCAGAAAGGCATTGAGAAAGGAGCAATGATCCATTAAATACATGCAGTGAAGCACACCTGGAGGCCTGTCACCCTAGAGTTCTCAGGGCAAATAGCCATCACGCTGCAGGACACTGTGTATTTAGTCCCCCCCAGCCCTCCGCCTTCTGCAGAGCCTATCAGTAGTCAGTCTCCAAATCTCCAGCAAACCCATATGATGATTACACAAGGCAGGTAGGGTGATTTTTCCCTGTCTAGCTGACTGCAGTCTATCTCAAGAGTGCACCAGGATGTAGGCGGGAAGGACTGCAGGAGTACTATTGCAGTCTCATGTCCCAAAGCTGTACATGAAATAATAGATAGCTTGTAACAGTTCCTGACATGAAGACAGCACCGCAGAACAGCCACTAAAAAATATCTTTGCACCCTGGAGCATCCGTCTCAGTAGAGTAAAGGTGAGACGTTAGTCACACATAGAATGTCTTTCGCCTAGGTTCTCTATCGTCCACCCTTATTAATATGTTCTCCGTTCTCTGGGCTTGGGTAGTTCCAGCTGCCAATTTTTGTCTCCCTTAAGCTAGAGCAGGGGTCGGCAACGTTTCAGAAGTGGTGGGCCGAGTCTTCATTTATTCATTCTAATTAACGGCTTCATGTGCCAGTGATACATTTTTAACATTTTTAGAAGGTCTCTTTCTGTAAGTCTTTAGTACGAAACTATTGTATGTAAAGTAAATAAGGTTTTGAAAATGTTTAAGAAGCGTCATTTAAAATTAAAATGCAGAGCCCCCCCAAACCAGTTGCTAGGACCCAGGCAGTGTGAGTGCCACTGAAAATCAGCACGCGTGCCATAGGTTGCCTACCCCTGAGCTAGAGGGACCATCTCCAAGGCTGAAAGGACAGTTCAATCTCCATTCTCACTGCAGCGATTGCTAGTTGTGCTATGGTCGCTGGCCCACCGGGAAGTGGAGTAAGACACCAACTCATTTTACAGTAGTCTCCTAATACCAATCAACCACCAGATGGCAGCAGCATCTACCATCAACCAGGCTATAGGTCAGACCTGAACTGGTAATCTAGACTGGAGCAATGGTTCTCAACCAGAGGTCGGGGGCCACCGGAAGGGCTGCAAGCAGGTTTCAGGGGCTCTGCCAAGCAGCGCCAGTGTTAGACTTGCTGGGTCCCAGGGCAGAAATCTAAAGCCCCTTCGTTCTCATCTGAAACCTCTTCCGTCTTGGTTTTAAACTGCATTAAGCAAATGCTGCCACCTGTACGATTGCCACACCGCTTGAGAAATGTGTGTTACAAGCCTGTGATGATAAATGATGACTTCTTAGGGAGGAATCAAAAATGCCTCAGGCTGGACACACCTGAATCCTTTGAGAGCCAGGTATCTTGTTCCACCTGTGATCAAAAAGCGCCTTGCATTTGCTACCGGCACGCTGCTTAGGAAATAACAGATCTCTGGCTTTCTTTTTCTTCTGTTTTCTGACCGGCGTTGATACTTTGGTCTGTATTTTTCCATTTTTATAGTGCCTCTCACTGTCAAACTCCAGGTGCTCCAAAAATAATATTGAGAAACACAAAAATAATCCAAACCTACTTAGTCAAAAACAAACAGTAACAACAACATGCCACCTCCTGTCCAAAGCAACCAACTAAAATATGACTTAGACAAGAGCTGCATGAGTGATTAGGCCTTACAATATGTCTATTTAATATAATGTCTCTTCAGGTGTGATCATGCCTCCTTCCATTGGCTGGCCTCTGCAATTATAACAGTCACTCTTTTAGCATGGGAAGGGCTTGCATTTTGGGGGCTGGAGGTCTCAGGTTTTCTTCCTGCTAATGACTGTGGTGTCTACATATATGCAGCTACAATTCATTATACCTATGCGGCCAACAAACTTGTGTTCTGTTGGACCAAAGAGGGGGGGATGTTTCTGAGGTGGGGGGTCTTGCTGAGAACAACCTGCTGCCACTCACAGGTTGTATAGATCTACAGACTGTTGTCTTAGTCATTCACCACTTATGTCCCTCACAAGCCCTAATTGAAGACTTAAGTGGTGCATAGGTCTTGAGCTGGCCCACTGCACAGGAGTGAATTTCAACTAGAGAAAGGTCCCAAATATGAAAGCCCTTCCAGGGCAGGATTGGTAGTTTGAATGGATCATGACCGGAGTGTTGTATCACTGATACTGTACGTATGCCATCTTTTTGTCATGAAAATCCAGAACACCTGGAACAGCGACAGCCTAGGAATTGGCACAAGCCCTGCTACATGGACTCCAATTTGTATAGCAGGAACTATAATCACAATGAGACATGTCCAGGCCATCGGGCACCCCCAGGGGATTTCAGTCACCTGTTTACAAAGTGTTTTGAGTTGCAGCTGTTTCACGGCTGTGACGTTTCAGGAGGTGGGGGCAGTGTGAAAGGATGTTGTTCCTTGTGCTCTCTGCTGGGCCGTCAGAATTGGGAAATGGGTGTTTAAAAATTGCGCAAGGAAACTGGCAATAGCTGGCTTTGTTTTCCCCCCTTAAATCTGTGTGACTTCTGTGTTAATGAGTGATAACAGACCCAGAGACCGGCATTCCATACTCGATAAAGAACCCAGGCAAACCATGAGCAGTGCAAATGTAAAGCTGCCCCAGCCTGGCCCACCAGTGAGCCCCACACCTGATTTGGAGGGATCCTCTCTAGGGCTGAGAGGGGAAAGACTCCCAGGTCCATTCAGTCATTGGCTTTGCTGTTGATGTTGTCAGCAAAAGATCAAGATAGTTTTTGTAATGTGAACATCTTTAAGAACTGGATTGAGAGTGATCACCAGCTCCTTACAAACAGGCCATTGAACAGCCAGCAACTGAAAATAACTTTTGGTTACTATCAACCTGACTCAAATCGATCTAGCAATTTTGAGGGTTCTCTCTATCATTAGCCTTGCCTGTCCAGCCCTGCTTTAATAATAGCTAGAATGAGTTAACTCTCACTTTCTTCTCCCAGCCTGGCTGTTCTGGGATACTGGATGCAGCTATGCAGAAATTTCAAAACCCAGTTAGTGTCTGGATCAGTGATTTGTACAATGGTGTCTGTGCTTAGCAGTGCTGGGAGAAGGATCCTGCGAAGTTGTATCAAGCACAGAGAGGGGAGAATATAGGGGACCTGCAGGAGATATTACATATCACCTGAGCTGCGAGCACTTGGCTGGGTTAGTTGTTTGCTTGTTTTTGTGGGAAACCACATAGGATTGGTGGAGCTTTTGCAAGGATTTAGGACACTGATCTTTTGTTTCCAATATTTATTTAGCAAGATATTGTTAACTGACAGTCACTCGTGTATAAATACACTGCCAAGCCAATATTTACAATGCTCTGAAGATATATTTAGCCTGCCGACCCTCTCCCTATTGCTTTTTACAAACGATGATTCACTGCAACCGTCATGTGCAGGTGAAGCATTGCCTCTGCCAATACGGCAGGTGAATCCCTTGCCTTCTTAGACTGTGCCAGGAATCTAGCCACCCTTTCTTGGCACAGAATGAAGATCCAATCACTTCCTGAAAGCAAAATAGGGTGAAAAACAAAAGGCAAAGATCAGTTAGATCACAACATGACAATTCATTGTGTCTCCAGCTAACAAAAAAAGAGATTTGATTCTGAATAACACTGATTCCCTGATTGTTTGGGCACTGGCGGTTCCTCCTCTGCAGCCATGAGTGGCTTCTCTTTTAAAGTAGACCCAGAATTATTTGGGCTGTTGCTACAGTTCATCATGCTTGTTTTCTCTAGGCAACATTGAAGGAGAACTTTGTATTTGCATAGCACATCTCCAGGATCTCACAGTGCTGTACTGCTAGCTCTTATAAAGCACTTAATACAATTTACTTTGCCTGGTGGTTGAGGTCTGTCTGTGCAGTCCGCTGCGGGCTCAAGGACTAAGCATCACAGCACACCAGCAAAATAAATATTATCACCCCTGTTTTACAGTTGGGGAGAGAAACTGAGGCAGAGAGCCATTAAGTGACTTGTCTCAGCTGACACAGTGAATCAGTGTCAGAGCTGGGAACAGAACCCAGGTTCCTGACTCCCTCACTTTTGCTCTAGCCAATAGAACACATTTTCTCTCTCTCAGGATATCGGTGATAGCTGCCATCCAAGATATGTTATGCTCTCACCAACTTGCCATACAGGAAAGTTTTCAACCCCATGTTTTTCACTGATGCCTGTTGAAAGCTGTCTAAAGAGAGGCTATAAGAGAGGAAGGTGAGGAATGCTAAGTTCTAGTCTAATCTATATTTATATGGCCCTTGTTGCTGCAAAGCAGAAAAAATGTCATTGGAACTCATTTTTTTGCCACCAGACGGGAAATTTAAAAGACCGAGTAAAAAACTCTATTTGATGGTATCTTTGTACAAACACTTAATTCCCAATTTAATTTAAAAACTTTAATGTTGCTTTTGTGCCTGGCAGTTAAATCGTGAGGCCGGCAAACGGATCCCTTTTCAGCTGTTTTATTTTGACTGAGGCAGCAAAGGGGATCAAAGACAAGAAATCCAACAACAGTAGCATTTTATCATCCTGAATGTTTGTGCTCTCTCACTGATATTCACAGACAAACTATTATGTGACTAATGGGTCTGTATTTCTGAAGTACAAAGAGTGCAGATCAGAACATTTGTAGCATTAAAAAAGCAGATTTGGTATAATTGTATTGAAACAAGGAACATGTCAACCGAAATCAAAGGTGCCATCCGACACACACAGCCGTGCTTTCCCAGAGAGGATGTCATGTTGCTCCCGTTTTTTTACTGTCAGCCATTTGTTTTCATGCCACATAATATCACATTAACTGGATGTTATTATGCATTCCATCTTAGACTTGTTAGCTTGCTTTCACCGTGTCAAGCTGACATATTTTTCTTGCACAGTTAATTGCTGAATACTGCAGGACTTTAATTCCTACATTAACAGGTTATCTGACTAGCAGAGAAAATAAATGCTGGATCCATTGTCAACGCTTTAAAGTGTAATATCCTCCTGACTTACAGTTTATTACCCAGGAGGGTAGAAGAGCTTGAAATGTCCCTTGTTATTTATTTAAAATCTTTGCTATTACACATTGCATCTGAGCACTTCCCAAGTATTAATGGATGTAGCTTTCTAACATCTCTGTAACACAAGCACCTGCTAGTGTCTCTGTTCTACAGAGAAGGAAACTGAGGCACCCAGAGGCTCAGGGATATGCCTAAGGTCACATAAGTTTGAAGCAGAGTAAGGAAAAGAATCCAGGTCGCCTGATTTGTGATCCACTGCCTTAAGCACAGGATCATCCTTCCTCTCATGCTCATGCATAGGAATTGCTATTGTGTGTATTACAACCTGACCAGGTGCCCTCTATGTAGACATTGTGAGTCTATTGCAAGCGGATCCAGTCACTGAGTCCCATGTGCTCCTATGCCATCAGCGTCTGGGTAGTCTACTCTAGTTTAAGATTAGCAGCCGTGTTAGTCTGTATACATAAATAAAATGAGGTATATTTGTGGCACCTTAGAGACTAACCAGTTTATTTCAGCATAAGCTTTCGTGGGCTATAGCCCACTTCATCGGTTGCATAGAATGGAACAGAAGTAAGATGCATTTATATACACAGAAAGAAAAAAAAGTTGTACATTACTATACCAATTCTAAGAGGCTGTTTAATTTGGATGGACCATTATCACTATCTCCTGCTAAAATAACAAGAGGTGCTCGAGAAAGAGCAATCCTATAACATATCACAATACTAAACAACCAGGCAGTACACAAAGCATTGACAATTGTGGTGAGGGGTTACAATGGGTTACAATGCCTGAGATCACTGTGAATCAGATCACACAGGTTCCCAAATGTCTATCTCGCCATAACAGCTGTTAGTCACTAGAGACCTGGGATAGATTCAGACTAGCAGCCTAGTGCCACTTCTGTTATTAGTCTCTTGAATCATGTTCCTCAGTTCTACAGCAATGTTCACGTTTTCATATCCTTGCTCGTATTTATTGTGCAAGTCATTTAAAAAAACTGAAGTGCAATAATCAGTATCCCCATTGGGTCTGTTGTGTCTTCAACTGGCAGCAAATGTAGTGAGCCCAGCCTATAGAACTCTTCAGAACCGGCCATTCCGTGTACCTCCATCTCATCAACTCCATCTCATTTCAAAGCTTCTCTGAATGCATTCCACATCTCCCTTGATCCTATGCCTGTTAATTTCACTCTGCAGCTACTTCTGTGTTATCTATAACCTAGACTGGGATCTTCAAAGGGGCCTAAAGGGCTCGAGCACCCAACTCCCATTGAATTACAATTAATGCCTTTTGGCACCTTTGGAAATCCCAATTTAACTCTGCATAGCATTTTGGGAAAGGCTTGTATTATACAGCATAATGTACTATACTGAACTTTTTGGACATGAGAGATTTGTTATGATATCAGTCAAAAGAGTCTATGTTTAAAGCAGTATTGTTAAACACAAGCATTCAAAATTGATGTTAGGCCTCAAAAATCACAAGATTGACAATTGAGATTAAACAACAAAGCAAAAACCCTGGGTTCTTTTTGTTTATTTTTGAGGTTTGGAGGAGGGTATCACATTTTTAAGCTTTTCATCACTACCATGGGATCCAGAAGTTGTTTCTATTTTTTTAAAATGAAAGCTGAGCTTCTCATGTAATCACAGGACTCCAGTAGCTGCAGCTTTTAGAAAAACACCAAATATTGTGAAGTTTGGCAGCCCTGTATGGGAATCAATAGTGATTTGTGAATGGTGGTTGAAGCAAGTATGAGTAAGCACAGGAGATAGAATACATGGACTGTCCCAGCTCAGTAGGTGTGACAGTCCCAGATCTTATTTCTCTAATAGGCTAGATCAGGTGTAGGGAACCTTTTTTCTGTCACAGCCCACTGACCCACAGAAAAAAAAAAAAATCAATTGTGAGCCACACCCCTGCCAAGGGGTTGGGGGGGGGAAGGGGGGAGGAAGGTGGAGGGTATGAAGGCCCAGGGCTTCCCCACACAGCAAAGGGGAAGAGGAGCCAGCACTTGCAGTTCCAGCCCACAGGGGGATGCAAAGTTTCGGGGCTTCACGCGGAAGAACAAACTGGCGCTGGCAGCTCCAGCCCCATGGGCATGTCACAGGAAACTAACCAAAGGGCCAGGTCCCCACCCCCAGGCTAGATACAGGAGTTAGCAGTCCAACTCCTCTGGCCTGTTATGCAGATGAGCCTCAATGATCAGAATTCCCCCCCTTAAAAAACCCTATTCCCACCCTCTCCTGTTCCCCAGAAAGCTCAGTTACTCCCAGGCCTCCCAAGGAGCTGGGCTCACTACACTGCCCTGCTCTCTCCTCCCCAAGCCAGGAGACATCTGTCAGGAGAGGCTGACTCCCCACTCCTAGATGGGGAGCACCTGGCTCTGTACAGCGCCTAGCACAGCAGGGTCCTAGCAGCGCCCAGGCCCGATCCCCCATCACTAACAAGGTGGGGTGGGACCCACGGTGCGCAGCCCCGCCCATGGCGGGAATGGACCCTTCCTGACCGCGCCTGGGACCCCCGCGGGGCTGGGCTCCGCCCTTGCGCGCGCTTTATCGTCACCAGCCCCGCCCTCCCCCCCGGAAGTGGTTGGGAGCGCTGCCCCGGAAGTGGTTGTGGCGGCGCTTCGGGGCTCTGTCGCCGGCCGGAGGAGCGGAGGGGTCTCGCGGCGGAGTAGGCGCCATGTTCCTCACGGTGCCCGCCTGTGAGTGGGAAAAGGGACCCGGCTCCGCGCAGCTGCTGCTAGCTGGGGCGGCGGGGGAGGCGCGAGGGAAGCGGGGGGAGGCTTGGGCCTAACGGTGTCAAGGTCGCACTTGGGCCCAGGCTGGGCCTCGGCTCCTCCCCCACCGGCACTATATCTCCCGGCGGGCATTGCAGCGTCACTGGGGACTACATCTCCCGGCGGGCATTGC
Source organism: Sternotherus odoratus (assembly GCA_032164245.1). NCBI lineage: Eukaryota > Metazoa > Chordata > Testudines > Kinosternidae > Sternotherus > Sternotherus odoratus. The sequence continues at coordinate 124,495,230 of JAVMKO010000003.1, forward strand.
GGCGTCACTGGGGACTACATCTCCCGGCGGGCATTGCGGCGTCACTGGGGACTACATCTCCCGGCGGGCAGCGCGCCCCGGGCCCGCGAGACTCCGAGTCAGACAGACCCCGCTGTGGCTGCCCCCGTGTGAGGCCTGTTGGTCAGCGCCCCTTCCCGGGGCTGTGGGCTGTGCCCAAGGGGCGTGGTCGCGGCGGGCGGTGGCTGCGTCGCGCTGGCTCCTGCTCTGCTCTTTGGAGGCTGCTGGGCACCCCCCACAGCGACCTGTCCAACTGAAACCCGTGAGGCGGGCGATTGAGACAGACACGTAAACTAGGGGCGAGGCGTGGGGCAGGGGGCACCTCGCCCTGCCTGCTCCAGCAGCACCTCGGAGCCCACCGTGACTGTAGCACGAAGAGGAGGGGGGGATACAGGTGAATTTTAAGAGATTTGCCCGAGTGGCTTGGCTGGTCTTTCCCTTCTGCTTCTCAGGCCCATATCCGTAAACCAGCCGTATCGTCCTAGGAATTGTTTGAAGCCCCAGCCCTGAGCGAGCGATTACAGGGCTAACCGTTTTTAATTGCTAGAAATAGCACATCTGCAAAGTTTACCTGTGAGTTAAGTCATTTTAAAAACGAACTGACGATTTGGCCGTTTGATAACGAGGATGCGAATCCTGGATTTGGTTGAGTCCCTGGTAATCTCAAAACCCATATAGCCATGTCAGAACAGGCTCTAGTGTGGATAGAAAATTTAAAAGCGCAGGGAGGAAAAATATCTGAACTCCATAACCTGTCAGCAGCTGTGAAAGAAATGCTTATTTAAAAGAATGAAAGAAAAAGAAATGGGTAAAAACATTACTTAGCCTCAGATCTTTGAGGCAGAGACCATCTTTTTGTTCTGCGTTTGTAAAATACCTAGTACATTTCGCTCATTGTCCATGAGTGGGGCCCCCATAGGTACTACTGCAATACAAATAAATTACAGGTGAAATCTGAATGTCCAATATAAGGTAACTTTTGGGAAATTACTTGTGTTGTGGTGATGTGTGCTGCATTATTACTTTGTCAAGAATCACAATTACAGATTTTAAAGTCACCATATTGCAGCAAAAAAACTTCAAGACCAGACTGCAAAGAGAAATTGCAGAGCTGCAATTCATTTGCAAATTTGATACAATCAACTCTGGACTGAATAGGGATTATGAATGGCTAGCTAACTACAAGAGCAGTTTATCCTCTCTCGCTGTTCACACCTCCAGTTCAGATGCTAGAAGAATACCTCCCTGATTAGAGATAAGATGGTTCAGCCCCATTGAACCCACCCTGTTATCTCTAACCTGATTCTTGCCTACCTATTTATACCTGACCCTGGATACTTCCACTGCATGCATCTGACGAAGTGGGTATTAACCCATGAAATCTTATGCTTCAATACTTTAGTTAGTCTTTAAAGTGCCACAGGACTCTGTAAATTATTACTTGTATTACAGATTATGGACTGGGCCCCTTTGTGTTGAGGGCTGTATAAACAGACAGTGAGGGACAGTTCATGCCCCCAGAGTTTCCAGTCTTAATTGAAGAAAATATTCTTGCGAGGGTAACAATCTCAATGAAGGAAGAGGGTAACATAAGCTCATGTGCTTGTAGATTCCTCCCTTGCTCTCTCGAATAGGAGGTCTGCAGTACTCTCCCCATGGAGGGCATTTACCCGGATTGGATTTTGCATGGAGGTAATACTGGGGAGTGGATGACCCTGTTTGGGTCGAAGCAGGATCTGCCAGGGATCCTGCCCATTCATCAACTCATCGCTAGTTGTGTGATTTCTTGTAGGTGTTCCATCAGAAATGGGCTTTGGAGAGAGATTTGAGGAGGAGGGTAGTTGCCTTATGTTTCAGTTCAGGAAAGGCATTCTTTGTGAAAGGGGCAGAATGCCTATATTGGTGGGAGAAGTGGATAAAGGTGTGTTGCTAGAGCGGGTGGAGGGGCTTGAGATTCAGATAAAGAAATAGATTAGAGAGGCAGAGCTGAGAAGGGCCTTAAATGAATGCAAGATGCTTGAGTTTTACACATTAGAAAACAGGAAGCCTGTGGAGGGATTCTGAGTGAAAAGATATAGGGACAAGGGATCTGATCTTCGCACTGTTTTGAAAGAACCTAAAGTGGCAGTAGTCAGAACTACTAGGGGCTTGAACAAGAGCTTTGATTGTGCAGACAGAACATGGAGTGGATTTTGCTATACTTTTTATTTACATTACAGTATTGCCTGGAGAGTACAAGCAGGCCAGGGCTTACTGGGACAGGCACTGCGCAAATGATTTTTTAAAATGATACGATGGGGGAAATAAAGTTGGATTTTGGCATAGCCTAACTATACAAGAGGAATCTCCTTTACAACCGTGATTATCTTTGCCTGGCTGCTCTGGAACTGTTCCAAAAGCAGCTTTTGTGAAAAGCTGTAATAATTTGTATATGTTAATAGTTAAAACAAGATGGTAACATAATTTTTTTTTCTTTTTTTCTTCCTCTCATCATTGTGCTCCAAAAACAGTGGCCAAGAGCAAATCCACGTAAGTGATGTTTTACTGGTTTGAGCTATTGCAAATGTTCTGCTTCCCACAGTTGCATCCTACAATGACACACAAATACGGTGTTCTTGCAGAATCTCTGAATGTAGATGAAGTATTTGTGGTTCTTCAGCCTAGGAGCCAGGCTGCATCTCCTTTGCCTGTAGATCTCTCCCCCACTCTCTGGAATGGTAGATGTGCAATAGTGCCCCCATGAAGGGCATTCTCCAGGGCTAGATTCTGCATGGAGGTAGCGTTGGGGAGTGAATGACCCTTTTTGGGTGGAGGCAGGATCTGGCAGGGTGCACATCAGTGAACTAGTCCTGGAAGAATTACTTGAGTAAGTTCTAGAGCTCTGGGGCTGTGCTGCTTTTCCTGTAGGATCATCTCTGTGATGGTGGTGGGGGGGTCTAATTTTCATGGGGTTTCTGAAGGCAGCCATAGCAGAGGGATCCCTGGCAGCAGAGCTCCAGAAAGCTGAGTGAGACAGTGAAGAAGCACAGGGCCTCCATGTACATGCTCTTGTCCCCTGGATGACCTGAGAAGGTTGAGTCCCACCCCATGGTGAACCTTTGGTCGGGTGGGGGTGGAGGAAACTCCATGGCAACTCTCTTCCCAGAACAGTACAATTAGAAACTCTCTGAGGGATTCTCATGCTCAAATACTTGCTGAGCCTGTTCATCAAGAGGGGGCAATCTGGATGCATATGTGCTCAGTTTGGACCTCTATGGGGTCTAGGTTAATGCATGTGGTGTTTTCATCAGCATTACCTTCTTAGTAGATATAGACTGGTTCCCTGAACTTCTATAGCTGTTGTGTATAATGATCATAAAACAATTGCTGTCTGTTTTGATGAACAAGTTTCAAGGTGGGTGCCATTGCTTTCAGTTAATAAAGTAACTATTGTTGCAGGCAGAGCTCTAACACATTCTCAGTCTGGGCTGGAAGTGCAGCAGAAACAGAGTTCTGAGCACCTGGCCCCTCTCTTTAGCCCTACTCAAGAATGGTGTTAATGGGCTGTGAAGGAAAATAGATCCGGATCCCATGGGCTGAAAAGAAGATTGACACAATTTGGGGTTAGAAAGGAAATAAGGGATTCTTAAAAAATTGCCTTTGCTCCCCCCAAAGTGAGGAGACAAGACTGAATAAAATATATGTATGAGGGGTGAATAATTATGGCCAAAATTGTATTTGCAAGGTATTTAGACAAATCCAAGAGGCTAAAGTGATAGAGAAACACTGTCATTGAAGAACCGCCATTAAAACATCCCTGTCGTTTCCCCTGGTTGTCAGAAGGTGTATCCCTGCATGGATCTGTAATAGTTTGTACTGCAAAGCTCTGGAAAGAGGACCTCCTGGCATGCTTCTTGTTGAAGATTTAAAAATCATCCCCAAATGAAGCTGGTGCCAGGCACCTGCTGGTTTGAAGTTGCTCTCCTCTCATGATGTTTCAGCAGAATTGTCAGGGCTTGACATTCAAAGTGCAGTTTTAAAGTACATGCCCAATAGAAGGGGTCTCGGTTTGACACCAGCCTTAATAGCAATTATGTTCTGCCATCATCCCCTCCCACCAATGAACAGAGCATGGTGAAGTTTCCTCAAGGAGGAGGTATAAATACAATTAGTTTCACTAACCTAAAAGCTTTTTATAGCTTTTTTTTCTTGCATTTCTCCCCTTTTTATTCTGTCTTTGTACTGCTTCTCCTTCATTAAGAAACAAAATTTGTTTTCAAAACCAAGTGCTTCCCTTTTTGGTTTTGTGTTCTGTCCTCGTTTCTTTCTTTGACTCTCTTTTGGGTCCTCCTCTGTCCCCTTTGCTTTTCCTTTTTGGGTCTCTCCCCTAGATTTTCTCCCACTTGTTCTGCCTACACCTCACTAGACCATCTGGTTTGGGTTACCCAATTAAGTTGAGAATCCAAGAGGTAGCCGTGTTAGTCTGGAATAGCAGAAGTAACAGAGTCCTGTGGCACCGTAAAGACTAAACTAAAGTATTGAAGCATAAGCTTTCATGGGCTAATACCCACTTCGTCAGATGCAAGTCCTTCCACTGCTTGCATCCGACGAAGTGGGGATTAGCCCATGAAAGCTTATGCTTCAATACTTTAGTTAGTCTTTAAGGTGCCACAGGACTCTTTTACTTCTCTAATTAAGTTGGAAATTTTCGTAACAAAGTGTCTTACTCAAAAAGAACCTGCCCTCAGACATATACCAAATAGGTGTTTCAAACTCTGGTTATACTGATATCACTGGGCTAGAAAGAGGAAACTGACCAGAAGGCGTTTGAGGAAGTGGGAGAAGTATGGAGGAAGGAATTCTCTACGTGGTTACAGGTGCTATGCCTGAGACCTGTAGTGGGTGTACAGGAGATGACAGAAAACGGGGTCATTTGCTGGGTCTTTTAACTTAGGGAAGTTTAGTGGTTATCCTTCATTCAAAATAAAGTAACTATTGTTTTGAAATGACGCATTCTTTCTTTATTAATTAAAAAAAATGAGATAACAGACAAAGTGCGGGAGGAGGGAAGGACAAGGCCACATTGCTTATTGTAGCCACACTAAAAATCAAACTGATGAATAAGTTCTGCCTATGCCCCTCCCATTGCCCCTTCTAGACACAATTCCTTGTTATTCATGGATTTGCTGGTAGGTGGTTTTGGAGCTAATCAAAATTTGGAATTTGTTTCACAGGAAAATTTGATATTTTGAAATTTCTTTGTTCTGATTTGGACCATGGCAGCAGGAGTAGTGTGTATTATGACACGACCTGGCAGGATATGACATGCTGTCTTATGCACGAATGCTACAGGCATCATGAAATAACATAAAACTAATAGGTGGGGGGGAAAAAACTAATTTTGAAATGAGATTTCAAAAAAATTTAATTTTGAATTTTTGGAAATAGTTTTGACAAAATTTCCTGTAATTTTTTTTCCAATGTGATTTCATAAAAAAAAACCCACAAGTGGTTGTGTTGAAACACCTTTTTCCAATAGAAAACTGTTCAGACAAAAGATTTCCGAGCAGTTTTAGCGTGAATATTTCAAGTTGCTTTCACTGCCTCTCTTATACTTATCCTTCTGCATGATGTGCCTACTGGCCTGGGGAGAGACACCAGCGTCTGCTCCCAAAACTTCATCTTCTGACCTACAGCACTTGTGCATCAGCATTGCTTAGCTTTACTGAACATCGGCAACATCTGTTGAAGTCGCAGTTGCTCATCACCTCTTGCGATCAAACCCATATAACAGCTCAGCTAAATTTAGTATTTGATTGACACTAAATTGTCCCTAATAGGCACAAATGGTGACATGTCTCAGTTCACTTAACTGCACATGTCAAAGGAGAATTTTTGCAGTGGAGACACTGACTGAAAACAAGTGTTCACCACCACTGTATAAATCTGCCTTTGGCCATAATGATGTCCCTTGTCATTTAGGCACATCCTTGTGAGAATGGTGAGTGCAGCAGGGACCGGCTACTGTTACAACATCAAGAGACTCCGACTAGGGGAGAAATTGGTCCTGCTGAAATATGATCCCATTGGTAAGAACTTAAATTAGATGCTGTCTGGAAGATGCACACACTCCCTCCAGTTGAATGTAACATATCAAGTACAGTATAAGCAGAGTTATACTTTGCATTTTACATGCTCAAACCATTGTACTACTCCTTAAAATGTCTGGGGGAGGAGGGAAGAGAGGTAATATTAACCCCATTTTACAGACTGTGGCACTGACACAACGAGGCAGTGACTTGCCCAAGACCTCACAGCAAGACAGTGGCAGAGCTGAGATTAGAATTCGTACATTCTACTTCCATGCTCAGTTTACTAGTATAGGCTCTCGTAAGAAGCAGCAGTGAGTTACGCAGCTGCAGAGAAGTTCATTGGGAAACTTAAACCAGAAGAGCAGTAAACTCTCATCACAACATCCAGATAAAATTTAAAATATTTAAAAAATGTCTAATAGAAATGAATGCCGCTTCCCATGTGTGGAGAAAAGTTGCTCCACTCTTCTTTAAAAAGTATTTTAAATGGTGGCTTAGAGTCTGAGTTTCTTGGGAAGGCACTAGTTTGTAACTAACATATTAAAGTCTAAGTTTGGGACATTCTAACCTGCTTTAGCTCTTAAAATAGCATGGGAGAGTTAAGTCAGTACAGATCCCAGCTACCTCCTGCAAAATGCCTGGTAATCTGATATTTAACAAGGGCAAAATTTTTAAAAATCACCTTGCTCTGTAGATATAACCATTTGACTCATAGTCATATAGGATATTATCTTCAGTACAGTCTTGATGGAAGATTGACATTGATATTCTCTGTTGACTTAAGCATGCAGGAGTTTGATGCCTGTGGAGAGAGGCTCCTAAAGATACAAGCTTTAATCAAAATTTGCTAAAAATATTCATATTGGCAGAAACTGAATTTCACGTGCAAGGGAAACCTTAGATCAATCAGTGGTGGGATTAATTTCTTGGGTTGGAAAATGTGTATTAATTTCATATTCACTTTATTGCTTCAGAACATTCCACAACAAACCCCCTCTCTCCCCCCACTAGAAACACTATCCAGTTTGTGTGCAATGTGCTACAGAGTGACACTCCCAGCCTCACAGGAGTTTGGTGGCAGAACAGCCTGATGCAACCCATAGAATAGAAATGGGAGGTAGCTTGGAATGGCCAGGGGTTTACATTTGGTGGAAGGTGAAAAAAAAATCCTATAGCCTATACCAGAGGGAAAGAGATGCTGAGGCATGTGTGAAAGGCAAGTAAATATGAGTCTGACCATCCATGGGTGTCACAGTATTAGATAGCCTTTCTGTCTGTATGCATTTTCACTTCACCTTTATTGTGTGTTTTTCATAAACAGTGGGACCGGCCTGTAACCTTTTATAGTGAGGGAGACAATCCCAGATTGTTGAAGTGCATAATGTAAAAGCTTCAGTCACAACTAGGCTATGATATGTTGGAGAAATGACTTCAGTCCACCATCACTGTGGTGTACAGTGTCACCCCTGCATAGTTTTCAGTGTTAGTTACTAAAATTCATGTTAAGATGAAAGGTGATTGCATAGACAGCATTGTAGTTTTCCATGCTCACTCTCTCATAGTAACTTCATATCACATGTGTGCATATTTAGAAGTAAAATGATTTTCCTGACTTCAGGTTGAGGACTTATAGTCCAGCTCAGTTTGTAGTTCATTCTTCACTTGCAATAAAGATTCAGCAGTTGGTCCTTGAAGAATTCTGTTGATAAGTGAGGCAGATTAGAATCCACTTTCCTCTCCAATAGCTGTCTGGACTTGACTGACTCAGAATAGACATGGCGAGCAGCTGGTGAGTGAAAATATTCCATTTTCACACTCAACTTAAATCATAATGTTTATCCTTCATGGGGCAAAATAGCCACCTGTGTGCTAAAAGTTCTGTGTTGTAAAATGCAGTGTAAAGTCCTTTTAAAAGCAGGTTTGCTAGCAACGGCAGTGTGCCAGTAATCGTTCATTTGGTATTTGTTTAAGCATTGAGGCCAGCAGGAGGTGGGTGTGTTGATTTCTTTTTCTTGTAAATCCTAACATTTGAGCTTTCCTACCAAGTTGCTTTCTCTCCACAGTGAACCAACGTGTTCTCTTCACAGAGAAGAAAAAACTACGTTCCATCTGAACAACCACCTGTAAATGGATTTGTTTTATATGTGAGTTGGACTCTTGGGGAAGGGAATGCTGCTTCTGAAATCCTGCAGCATGTGGTACAAGGAAAGGAAATGGACTCCATCAATGCCTCCTGTGATTTGAAGGCCATTGTGAATGAGAACAATGTAGAGAGAGAAAAGCCTTAGTGTCTGGACATAGATCATCACATCAACATTTTGAGTTATTTTTACAGTCCTCAGTAAAAACATTAAAATAGCAGGTCCCATTGTCTGTGTTTTCCATTGCGAAACTGGCTGTAATTGTCACAGAAACTGACTATTGTTTCACATCACAATAAAAAAATATTTTCTACAAGGCAACTTCAGTGGAAGGGTTACTAGAGGTATTTTAAACCACAATCCACAGATGAAACAGGAGCACCAGTGTTTCAAAGCTTATAGTAGAGATGAGAAGAAGAAATACAAGTAGTTAAATGACCTGTAGCATCCTGTAGAGCTAAAGGCTGCTGCCTTTGAACCTAATGGCAAAACTCCTGTAGGATCACGATTTGACCCATATAAAATAGAGCCTTTTATGAAGCCTATATATGTAGGACTTATTTTTACATCTGAATTTATGCCTCAGTAGGCACATGGTAGATATGACAGCTTTTTCACTAGTGCATTGTGGCTGATTATTTTGTTCTAGATTTTTTGTGTTTCTGGCCAAATAAGAGTGACTAGGCATCTTGGCATATGTTTCCCCAGAACACTAAACAGCTAATGAACTGAGATGAATTAACATCTAGCTCACCTGATGACTTTATAAGCAGCTTCCCCAGAACCAGGAAGCCTAGTGCAGCTATCATGCAGTAGAGAAACACAACCAGGAGATGGTGCAGGACCCAGCATGCACTGCTTCATTGTGATCTGAGTAACTATAGATGAGATGAAACTTCGCATGCTTGTATGTGTGTCTCACTTTGGGCTAACGCACTTGCCCCGGAGAGCAAGGAAAGCAAGAATTTGGTTGAAAACTCAAAGCTAACTATAGTTCACATTTCAATAGAGATGTCCCTAGTTGGCAGAGTTGAAGCTTCAAGGAGAATCTTAATCAGCAAAGTGTGTGAAGGCCACTGAATTTCAGAGCTGTTATCCCTACACCTATTGTGGAATATCTCTTTTGTTTATAGACCTGAGTTTGTGGATTGAAATGTTGAATGCATTTGCACTGTCAGAGTAATGGTTGTCCTGTTGCACAAATGGCTTAGTTTCTTTGGAGGCCTGTCCCAATTTACCTTCAAAGAACAGAGGGAGACAGGAGATCTTGAATACAAGTTTATTTGCTTAGCAAATTGAAGCCACAGAGTTAACACTCAAATTGTGGCTTGGCCCTATACATCACCAAGACCTTTTTATACACTTCTTTAGATGAAGGAGGGGTTAGAGAGGCCCTATACAAATTAACAGGTGAAAAAGTTTTATGACGTTGTTCCCTGTCTACTTACTTATTTGTCTGGAAAGAACAGGACATACAAACACAAAGTTCCTATCTTGAAATGGTACATATGGGGTAAGAATACATACAGATATGAGCTAAAATATATGAGGTAAGAAATGTATAAAATATACAGGACAAGATAAGAGTTTGACATACAAGAGAAAACGTATGAGACAAGACGTATAAGCAAAGACATATGAGACAAGATAAGAGCTTGACGTACAGGAGGAGCAAGAATGTATGTACCAAGATGAGTTAAGTTTCTCCTCCCTTTAATGAGAGAGAAGAAATAGCTTAGAATACTGTTACAACAAGTAAAATACATTTACTTATAATTTATACTTTTCCTACAGTCCTGCATGGTGTGTAGGGCAAGGGACAGATCCACAATATTACGCTGCAACCCTAGTGCTCTACTACAGACCAGAACAGGGAATCAGTGATTGAGAAGGGAGTAAAGACTTTCCTGCTCTCTACTCCTTTAGGAGCTGAGTACCTGGAATCTCTTAGGGGGGAAAAATGTTTGCCTCTGCACAACCAGAGCTCTCTTGCCTGACATATGAACAATCAACACATGCAGGTGTCTGAAACCAGGAGTTAGAAAAGATCTTGTGGCAGGTCCCTTCGGTAGGGATAGGAAGACTGTGTCCCTGATGCCTGGACGCTCACTGATGCGATGCAGTTAGATCTCCTGATGGCTTCTTCCATGGGTATATTGGGATAGCAAGCCATGTAGAAAGCCAGTGCTCCCACAAAACTATCGCCAGCCCCCTAAGGTGAAAGAAACACAAAGTTAGGCAGATTCCTATCCAAGAACACAGCGCAGCTGCATTTACCTGAAATGCAAAAGGTTGCCTCAATGCAACAGTCCTTCCTGCTGCCAGGAAATTCTGCAAGGCCAGGAGCTGAACTGGATTTGTCTGTCTCCATTTCTAATTTCTAGGAAATTCCAAAGCACAAGGTTGCTGCCACAACAATTAACGCTTGCCCCCCCATTCCATCTGACAGAGTATACAATATAGTGTAGCTTATGCTTTAGAAGAGAAAACAAGACTAAAACACACATTTGAGTGCAATGGGGCCGTTACCGTGCTGGCAGAACTTTTGCTTTTGAAATTTCCTGTCATTGGAGTGTCTGATTTTGATTTCTCAACCTGAATGTTACACGAATACCATTTTCCTCTCCTCCTTTAACTTCTGTTTTTCTATTAAAATGGGCGGGGAGGGGGGGGGGAGAAATTAAGCCATGTGGCTTGTAGATTCCTGCTTGCAGAATGATGTAGCAACCAGCTGGCTTTAACAGTGAAATACCATCACTGAGGTTCCATACTCTGCATAAATTGCTTCCCTTGCTTTAATCCATAGGGTAGTGTTTTTAAATGGTGGGTCACGACCTAGAACTGAGTCACAGAATGGAAGGAACTTGGGCAGCACTGCTGAGTGGGCTGTTGAAAGTCCCAGCCGGAGCCCCCTCCCACACCCTACAGTTCTCACCCCTGCATCCAACCCCCTGCCCCAGCCCTGAGCCCCTCCCAGACCCCAACCCGCTCATCCCCAGCTCTGTTGGGTCATGGGCATCAACAATTTTCTTCAACTAGGTCCCCAGAAAAAAAGTCTGAAAACCACTGCCCTGGGGACAAATCCTGGCCCAAGCCTGCTTAGAGACGAATGCAGAGGGCAACGCCCCAGGGACCTGAAAAGGGAAGACAATCCTCCCAACCCAGACTGTGGTAGCCTGTCTCCTCATTTACAACCTTCTACCCCCTCATGAAAGGAAAGTTGGTGTAACAGAGTAGCTGACCCAGCCACTCTGCATCCCTATGAGCCCCCATGTAGTTGCACTGCCTGGGGTGGCTTCTGCCATGCCCCACCTCATCCTCCTGGAAACAGCACTGGTTTTGCTGGGAACAGCAGGGGATGGAATGCCTTTATTCCAAGTGCTTTTAGTAACAACTTGTTTGTGGAGATTCAGATCCCCACACTGGTCTAAACCACACGAGTGTTGCATCACCAGCTAACTGAAAGTTGTAACTTATTTAAAACATTGCACAATATTTTTGTTCCAAACCTGGCTTGATTTCTTAAAACTTTGTCTGGTATAATAACATTGGTTAGGGGCGTGAGATTTTTATAACTTTATACCAGCAAAAGTCCTAGGCAAAATGCAGTTATACTGGCAAAAAAAAGTCCTTTCCCCCCAAAAACTGCTTATTTCAGGGAACTGGTATAGGTTATACAGGCAAAAACACTCTCTTGCCAGTGTAAGCTGTACTTACGCTAGGAGGGTTTGCCTGTATAGCACTAGTGACTAGCCTTTTCTAGTGTAGACTCGGTATAAGTCTCTGTGAGACAAGAGTGAAGCTTCTGGCTTCAACTGCTTGAGGTACCTGAACACAATTTCTGAGAGGAAATTTGAGATAGGAAATGTGGTTGGTTTGTTTGGTTTTCCCATCACTAAAGGCTTAAAACTATTTTGCTCCAGCTCAAAAGGAAATTTAAAAAAATCGCCTTTGTGTTGAGACAGAAAATACCACTCCTGTAGAAAAGTTTGTCAAGTTAGCCGCACCTGAAAAGGGGGGATAGACTGGCAGTTGGGATGATCCCTAATGCCAGAGTAACATGTACTGGGTGGATTTCTTTTCTGCAAAGTGCTGCTTTGCAGTGAATGTTCCAGTGAGGCATCTTTTCCTAAGTAAATCCCCAGCTTATCCTGCTGCATCTTGGTCAGCTCTGTCCTGCCATACTTTAAGTATCTACAGTCAGCACAACTTAGAACTGGAGTCTGGTAAAATCAAAAGCTAATAAAAGTTACACTTTACAATGGAAACAAAACAATATTTGAACATACATATGCCTCATTAAGGTTTTGTCACTTTTTGTTCTCCCTCTCTCTGCGCTGTGGTTTCTAGAGTTTGACTGCAATGGCAGTGGAACAGAAACAGGTGATTATTGTTAATTCTACATCTCGTCCTCATTCATGCAGCCCTGCTAAGAAGGAGAAATGGTAACCCAGTCTTCATTCTTACAAAGTGATCACTTGGATAATGCAGCATGCTACCTGAGCATTCTAATGAAGAGCCTCAGACCATCCAGTGTCAACTGGCCACCTCACATACAGAATATCAATCTGATAATCAACTCAGCCATACATAGGGCACTGATACGCCATCTGAGGCTTGCGAGCCACAAGTGGCTCTTTAATGTGTCTCCTGTGGCTCTGTAGTGTATAACATTAAAGTACTCTGATTTAATTATCAATTAATCAGGATGCCTTCACTATGTTATTACCAATTGTACTTGATAAAATAATACTTGGTCAGTCATTTTACAGTTATATATATATATATATATATATATATATATATATATATATATATATATATATAAACACACACACACACACACACAAAATCTATATATTCCTGTCATACTGTTTAATTCACAGTACTATGGCTCTTTTGGGTAATGTTGATCGCTATTTTGGTTCCTGAACCACCTGGGTCCAAGTAAGGCGTTGTAAGGGAAAGGATCCTTGGATATCAAGGCCATTACAGTGCAGTCCTAATATGTGCTCCAGCATGGAAGGCAGCTGGAAAAGCTAAAGTTCTTCAACAGTGTAGTTCCAGTAATGGGAAGCTGGTCCATGGTGCCCTGACATTGCAGAAGCCTTTGCAGTCACCCACTGTGCCTCAGAACTGCAGAATGCCCCTTAATGATGTTGAACAACAAGGAGATGTCACAGGGCGGCACACGTTTCCTCATTATCCCTGCACCCCGTGCTCCAGCTGGCAAAAGAATGGCTCTCAGATGCCCCCTTGTAGATGCTCCACCCATGCTCTTTTATTTACAGTGGCTGTACAGTCCCAGTTTCCCCAAAACCAGTCCCCAGCCTGACCCCACACTGGGTCCTCCGGCCTATGAAGCTTGTGTCAGCCATAAGAGAGAGAGCCACTACCCTCCTATCCTCCTGAGCTCTTCCCTGGGTTTATATTCCTTTCTAGTCCTCAACCCAGCTGGTCCCAGTACATTACACTGAGCCTGCCCTCATCAGAGCCTTTAGCTGGGCTCCCTGCTGAGGCCCCTTGCCCATTTACCTGGTCAAACTGCAGGGAAACGGGAAAGAAGGGTCTTTAGCAGGGCACCAGAAGGTTTGACACCTCTGCCCTGCCACAAGGTGAAAGAGTGGTCTGTGGCACTGAATAGACACAAGCAGGTTTCCTACTGTTCTTCACAGTGGAACTCAGATGCTGGGAGAATGCACTTCCTTGGATAGGCTTGGATGTTTAGCATCCTTAGGGGATATTCATGCAGTTTCCACAGACACAGCTTTACAATGGTTCTGCAAGCGCCACCTGTCAGATGGCACTGTCTCATCAGCATGAATCCACAGGGGCAACTCCCAAAGAACAACGTTGCTAACATTTTTCTATGTGAACTGCTTTCAAAGCAGAAACTACCACACAGCTGGAGGTGGTATGTGTACACATAGAGGTATGTGTACAATTCATTTTGCAGGCAGGCTGCTCAACTCTGCCTCTGTGGATGCTGCAGAAGCTAAGTATGGCTGTATTGGTACAACTGGTCAGGTGACGTGGAGAGCAGCAGCAGAACTCATTCAATTAAAGGGTAACTGCAGCAAAAACTATTGTTGGCCTACAGAGTCCTCACTTCGACACTGCCCTGAACACACCAGTGCATTGTGGTTGAAGCATATATTACCAACTTTAGCCTGTAATACATGAAAAGGGGACTCATCAAGCAGGAGAGAAAGCAGGGCACAAAGGGGCCAAACCTCAATGGCACGTTTTAAAATAAAAGTGAGATTATTCAGTACAGCAGAACCTCAGATTAAGAAATGACCAGGCAACCACACACCTCATTTGGAACTGGAAGTGCACAATCAGGCAGCAGCAGAGGCCCCCCAAAAAAGTACAGCACAGCACAGCCCTGTGTTAAACATAAACTACTAAAAAAAAAAATAAAGGGAAAGTTAAAAAAACCCCAATTGGACAAGGTTTGGAAACGGTTTCTGTGCTTGTTTCATTTAAATTAAGACGGCTAAAAGCATTTTTCTTCTGCATAGTAAAATTTCAAAGCTGTATTAAGTTAATGTTTAGCTGTAAACTTTTGCAAGAACCACCATAACGTTTTGTTCAGAGTTACAAACATTTCAGAGTTATGAACAACCTCCGTTCCCGATGTTCTACTGTACCCTGGCAAAGGTTAGTTTATTTATATTCACATGGCTCAGAGTCTACTATAACCAGATAAACAATGTACTCTGCATGGACATCTTTGAAGCTGACAAGATATACCTCCAATTCTCCTCATGAGAAAATTAATATTGGATTTTATTGTATAGCAATACTACTTTGCACTCCTGTAGCGCTCTCCTAAGAATATCAGCATGCTTTGCAAACATTAGTAAATTTATCCCCACAACACCTCTTCTACAGCCAACGTATTTCATAATTGTACCTTCAGGATTTCTTAAACCA
The DNA here is from genome assembly GCA_032164245.1 of Sternotherus odoratus. Lineage (NCBI taxonomy): Eukaryota > Metazoa > Chordata > Testudines > Kinosternidae > Sternotherus > Sternotherus odoratus. Next base: position 124,510,399 of record JAVMKO010000003.1, read on the forward strand.
TTCCTTGGAGCATCAGTGTTGGTCACTGGAAGATAAAATACTAGACTAGATAGATTATTAGTCTAATCTGGTATTGCAATTCTGAAATGAATTTTATGATTTTAACTGATAGTTCTATGGCTCTGAACTGTTTTTATTTGTAATCTATTTCTATAGTCTCTATTACAATCCTTGCAGTCCCTTGTTGCCTTTCTTTTGTCTCCACTGTGAAAGGAGCAATTCTGGCTACTATTGCCCAAAACTGTTCAAGATTTTGTATCTTTGGGGGAGGGAAAACCTATGAAACTTTAGTCTGTTTATTTTATATCTTAGTGACTTTCAACTAATGCCGTAAGTGGCTCCTCATACAGCGCCAGAACAGTGCCTGGGGGATCTACAACCATTAGTCTGGGACAAAACAAATATTTAATGGAACACCAAAATGCCCCCTTAGAACTGGAATTGGGGCTTTTACACGACAGGCCACAGCAAAGCTACACAGGCCCAGAAGCAGCGCCAGGGAGATTGGGTGGAGCCACAAGGCATTTAGGCACCATACTGAAATCCGTGGGAGTTAGGCACCTAAGCACCATTGTGTACCCCACCCACTGAGCCTCAAAACTCTTTTTGGTGGCTGCTCATGTTCATGCACAATGAACACTTTGTGTCAGTCTTCCCTTGTACTCAATGAGTTGGCAGAGGAGAGAGGGATAAGGGCCAGGCCTTCTTCCTGTCTCTTTTTCAGATACCTCTTCCCCAGAGGTAGCAGAAGGGAGCAGTCCCCGCCTTCCCTACACTGCTTTTGGGTGTCGTCCTTGTATAGCCTTACAAAGAGGAGAGCTTCTTGTTCCCAACTGCAGCTGAACAAGGGCAGCACATAATTTCGGCCTTACTGTCTTTCGATAGCTCAAGTATGTCCACTACAGATCATCTGTTGGGCAACATCAAAAACAGAACACACCACACAATACTTGGCATCAGCATTCAGGAATTTGTACCCACTTCCTGACAGATTTCCTGAAGGTTCATTAGCAGCGATTAACAGGCTGTGACCATTAACCCCTGCATTCCTGAGGGATGAGTGTCTTAACACAAGGTCTACTGTGTACATGGGTTCTTTTTTTCTTGAAACCTCTTACAAGTTATTCACCGATTCTAACAAGATCAAAGACCAGCCTAATAGAAACCTGAATTCCTCAGTTTGTGGTGGACGTCGGGAAATAATTTAAGAGATATATATGTACAACAATCATAACCTCAGACATTTTTTCTTTTATACATAAATCTAAAAGGCACATTCAAAGAATCTAAGAGGTTTGAGGTCTAATAATATGATACTTACATAGCACTTTACATTTTCAAAGCCCTTCCACATCAGCTGCCTGGGAGGTAGGCAACTTATTATCCCCATTTCACAGGATGGGACATAGACAGAAATTAAGGAAGTCTCCACTAATTTTGAGTGTCCACCTCAAGAGTCCTATGCTCTGATTTTCAAAGATGTTGAGAATCCACAGCTTCCAGTGACTTCAACACTGGATTGCGGGTTCTCAGCACTTCTGAAAAATCAGGCCCAAGTTGGGAACCCCAAAACTGAGCTGCACAAAATGGTTGCACACTTTTGAAAATTTAGGCCTAAGTGAGTTGCCCAAGGCTCCAGCAGGATATCAGTCAGAGTTGGATCTGAAGAGTTCCTGCCTTCAAGTTTGCAAGAAAAGCAACCCAAGGCATTTGTGCAGTGGTGACAGTGTCTCAGCCCAAACTGATAAAACCAGCAAATGTTCAATCAACTACAAAGAAAAGCTCCATTTTATTGTGTAGTAATATTCTGAACTGTCATTAACCTCAGGAAAAAAGCCGCCAAAGAGAAATGGTTGGACACTTGACAAGTTATTTAATCTTCATTATACAACAGCCCCTGAAAGCTAAGGAGATGTCGACCTGCAAAGAGTCCTCTATTTTCTGAGTCTCCAAAGCAGTCCCCAGAATACTGATGCTCATACAAACTCCCTTCAGCAAAAAATAGCATTAATAAGAGGTGATCAGTGTCTTTGTTACTCAGTGCTGTGAGTATGCTGAGCCACTGAGTCTTAGCTCAGTTCTCTGGACACAGATTTATGCTGCTGAGTCTATGAAATTCTCCTTTCAGCTCAAACAATTCACCGCTAATTTGGTTCTAATCCTGGTATACTAGGTATAGGATATTTTGGTGGGGAACATTTCACTTCAGGATACGGCGTTGGGCAGGTTTTTAGTTTAACCTACAATTAGCCTTTCCTTTGGTATCTGCCACTTCCTTAGTTTCCCACTTGAGCTGTGATCTTGTAGCCTCACGTTCACTTAATCTGGAAATTCATATGCCTAATAGTGGAAAAACAAAAACGGGGGATGGGTGGGGTGGGGGTGGGCGGGGGGGGGGGGGGACTTCTTCCTGGCTGGGGTGGATGTACAAAGAAGGTACAAACACAGTGCAGAACACTTCTTGGCAAACATCAGCCGCACAGAACTGTCCGTAAGCAGAGATCTTGGGATGAACAGCACATACAGTAAGTTTTGAATTACATACATAAAAGGTCTTGGGATGGTAGCTTGGCATCAGTGACAATGATCATGAAGATGGCCCTGAGATGCTAAATTAAGGATGTTCAGATATAGTTTTGGCTTGATCTGCTACAGACAAAGAGACCAGTTGTGGATCTAGATCCAAACTGCATCCAAGTTTGAGGGGTGTATAGATCTAGAGTTTTAGTTCAGGCCTGGCTCTAACTATAGCATCTTCCATGCAGAAGTTCCTCATAGCACTTCACAAGCTTTATTCCCAAACCTTTATACAGCGGTTCTCAATCAGGGGCTGGGGTCCCCTATGGGGCCACCAGCAGGTTTCAGGGCATTTGCCAAGCAAGGCCACCATTAGTCTTGCTGGGGCCCAGGGCAGAAAACCGAAACCCCAACGCATGGGGCTGAAGCCTGGGGCCCTGAGCTCCACCAGCCAGGAATGAAGCAAAGGCCTGAGCAATGTAGCTGCACGGGCGGGCTCTGTGGCAATTGCCTGGCTTGATACCTCCTAACACCAGCCCTGGCTTTTATATGTAGAAAACCAGTTATTAGGTGGGCCATGGTGGTTTAATAACTTGTTGTGGGGAGGAGCGGAGGCCTGAGAAAGAAAAGGGTGAGAACCCCTGCTCTGTAAGACACAACCAGACTCTCACCTCTACCAACAACTTACTCATCTGACTTCAAGAAGTATTTCATCTTCAGCACTTATACTGGACACCCTCATTTTCCCCTAATCATGCTCACTCCTACTTAATTCCTTTATAATTCCCATTTAACAAAATACTTCAAAACAAATGGAGCCAGACTCCAGCCTCTCACCAGGTCGCTTTGCACCATTCTGGCAGTAAAAAATAGCTGGAAACTCTGTAGACCCAGCTATCTGGGGATTCCCCTTGCATAAGGGGAATTCACCAAGCAGGAGAGCGCCAGTACTGCTATTCTATATGCCACTTCTTCTAGTGACCACCTCTCAGGCTGCTTTAAATTGTGCCAGGGGCTGAATTAGCCTTTAGATAGCTTCAGGATCTGGGATCCACTAACGTGGTCCCCTCTCTGGTCTTGTGCTAAGTGTAACTTGGCCACACCAGAGGATCTGGTCTGTGACCTGAATGCCCACAAAGCACCGTACCTTTATTGCATGGTTCTGGAGTTGAGTTTGTAGGTTTGGTTGCCAGTTTGAGTGTAGGGAGGGAGCCTAGGAGAAGGCGTGATTAAGTGATACGGTTGGGTCATTGTTTGAGAATCGGAAAATATCGATTTAGGCTATTTCCTGGATTTTGCTTGTTTGTGGTGACGTGAAATGCTGTTCAGGAACTTTAAGTTAATGTAGGCATTTCGGAGCGTGGGGATAAATATTAAAAAAAATAGTTCACTTCTAAACAGCCTATTTAACAGAACAAAGCAACGCCGCACAGTGGTTCGGGACAAGAAGTGATCTTGGCTATCTTAGTAAAAGAAAAGAATCACATTTTAAATGGATGAAAGTCTGGGTCATTTCCATGAAATGGTGTCCTTCTGCATAGTGATGTTAATACAAACATCAGAATGACAGACAGACATGCAACACAGTGTGCATGGAATGGAGCCTATGACTGCACTTGCAATTAACTTCTTGTTTAACAAGCTGTTTTCGTGCTTTTTGGTTTCTTTCTTGCCTATCTTTCAGAATAAAAATCGGTTTATCTGGGGGGAGAAGGAGAATGATTGAGGTAGGAAGATTGCATGCTTGTAAAATTTCAGTAGCCACATTTGTTTTTTCTCTCTCAAACTGAAAATGAAAAATGCCTTATGTTGATGCTACAGTCTGCCAAGAGCTCACCCGATGACACATACAACTGCTGCGTGGCCTGGAATTGATCAAAAGAGCATTTTTTGCAGTAAAACTCCATATGCATGAATGTCTCTTCTAAAACCACAGTATCTAGTGCCTGTTAGATGGTCACAGCTCCCTGCTATCTCTGGATGATATGTTCTGGAAAAGCTTTGGTAGTTTTTGCTTTTGAGTTCTTTGTGAGGGTGTTTTCTTGTCAGCCCTCTTTTCATTTTTTTTTCTCCTGCCAACCTGGTTTAAACATCCTAATGAACATTTTTGTTGAATCTTCTCTCTGTTTAATTCAGCAACACCTGATACACAGGACATAACTGCTCTTGTACTGTATAACATTATCCTTCTCATGTCGGTCAGTTTTCCAGTTCTCAAGCTGTGGGCTTTTCACCAGAACTCATAAAGCTACATAGGTTTCCATTCCCCCCCATTTATGGTCTTCCATTGAAGGAGATCTGGTCACTCACTTCCAACTAGATCTTGTGCAGATGCCAGGAGTATACCATATCCAAGTCACTTAATCCCATAGTAGCTTTTTGGAAGCTCAGTGGGAATGGGCACAAGAGGTTCCAGGGCAGACCTGGAAAGGATCAGCTAAGTGTGAAGTCACAGTATGAAAAGGTTAAGAATCCCTGCTGTAGAATGCATGCTTTGGCAGGGCTTCCTTACCATAGTGCCTTGCTTGCTCTTTCAGTCTTAAGAAAGTTGCTGTATTTGTGCTCAAGTTATTTTACCCTTTAAGGTCAGAAGGGACCATTATGATCATCTAGTTTGACCTCCTGCACAATGCAGGCCACAGAATCTTACCCACCCACGCTCCACAGCATTGTTACTGAACATGGAGAGCTGGTAAATTAAAAGTGTATTTAAACAAACCCAGCAATGTCAGCTGGGCTTGAATGACTGAGATAGTGATTGAGGGCAACAAGTACAAAGGTACTTCCCCTGACTGGAGAGACGCTGCTTGAAGGATACAACTGCCTACAAGGTGGACTACTCCGTCCAAGGGCAGGGTGCCTTTCTAACTGTGTACGAAAGTCACTGGCTTCAGTAAGCAGGGCACCAATCTTCATAGACTTTTTCCATTTTTTCCTTGTACTTCTGTCCAACTCTTTGTTTTTAAAGAATAAATAATCTGCCCCCTAAACATTTGGACAGCTGGCAAGTATCACAGCTACAAGCTGGAATCTGCTTTTCTACATCCCATTTGTGCTAGAACTGCTGATTTTTTTATTAATTCTAAACAAATCCCTGAGGAATGTGACAAAATCATCATGTGCAGCCACAAATTGACCCTAAATATCCATTCTCACAGATTACTGCCATTATTCACCCAAACTTATTATGTTTTTACCAGCCTTTCATTTACCAAAACCCAAACAAGGCTGTAAAATACCTTCTGTCCAGGCTGAGGGCTTAACCCTTTCACTCCTGACAAGAAAAAAACCCAACTCACTCATGACCTTTTCCTTGTTTTTTTAACGGAGAGTTTGCAAAAGCGACAATCCTGATTTCCACATCATTCTCATTTCTCTGTTCTTGTTATTTTAAAACACGGATGAGGCAATATCATAAATCAAATTCAAAGCTTGCTTGGTTTCTGTGGTGACCAAAACTAGCTACCAGTGGAAAATGTGTTTGGTAGGAGGCGGAAGGGAAATTAGATCTCGGTTCAGTTTCAACATTATTGCAACTGGCAAACTTGGCAAAGAGGTGAGAGCCTTGCTGGGGCTAGGCTGAGGTATTCAGAAGCAGGGCAATCCTTCTTGCTGCGGAGGGTGCTGTACCTGGTTCTGTGCAGAGTAGACTCGTCTCCCAGACAGTCAAGCCAGCACTTTTAACCAAATTCAATTCACTTTGAAGGAGGACAAGTGTCTCTTGACACTTATAGGATAACTAAAACATGACATCCAAAACTTGTAGTGTATTAGCTTGGCCAAGGACACTTTGCAGCATGACACAATGGCTCACATTTTTAACTTCAGCCTTTCCTTCTGCTCAGGTCAGAAAAAGGCACTGGGAAGGTGAAGTTCGTGGTTCACAAAGAGTCCCACCTTCCAGTGGCTATCCTTAGCAGCATTACCCCAGCTGATGTAGCTGCACACTGGTTTGGCCAGTCTTCCTTCCTCCCAACTCTGTGCAGTAGCACACCCCGAGTGCACTGCTTCATACTGCTATTATGCTGTGCTGTGTGCCTATTCTGGGGGTGCTGTACCTTCTGCTGACACAGTGTGAGAGAGCTACTCAGGGTGGATTATCCCCAAGGGAGAATCCTCTTAGGGCAGGCACTGTGTGGACTGTCATTAGCTCTGAGAGTGTGCTGGGAAAAAGAGAGTATATCAAGGATGTATCCATGCCACTGTGGTCATTTTGGCTTGTGCTGCAAGTCATATGCAGCCTTGGGGAGGCCATGATTTAGAGAAGTTCTCAGGGCTATATAAATTACACTGGCCTATTTCAGCCTTCTGAGCAGCCTAGAAGTGGGAGGGCACAAAGCCCTGACCTTCCCCTGGGCTGCATCTTCTGGAGACCCAGCACAGAATCTCAGCTCAGCCCCTGATTTTATAAGCCTTGTCTAGAGTAGAGGATTCTGATGTTACACCTCCCTGCCATGGTGGGGACACACCATGTCCACGCACAAAAACGCTTGGAGAGGTGCCCAGGTCTGCCAGCACTCCTACAATTCCAATTGCTCAAAACAAGGCTCACTACCATTGTAACCTAGACTTGGGAATCCTGGGAGAGCGAGTAACAGAGCTGCAGCTACATGGCTGCAGCTGGTGTTCCCAGCACAGTCCCTATGAAGCTCCTGCAACCACTTCTGTGAGCACTCCCTCTGCACTGCATAGCAATTCTTACACTATCAACTGATTTCTTGTTTTGAGCTACTCCAATTGCTGTAATTTAATGCACATAAGTTCTTTTGTTTTGGAAGGCACGATGCAAATGGATCCATCTTCCCAAACTGGTCTGGCCCTCACAATCATGGAGGGTTCGTCTCTCATATACACACTATTTTTTTTATTCATAAAACTGCATTGGATCAATGAAAAATATATACAGCTCACATTTTAAAAAGAATTTGGTGCAGCACATCTCCACCTGTGTTAGTATTACTCTTCCCGCAACACCCTGCTTTGGGGATCTATGGGACAGGTGCCCACAGTACACTGGTACTGCAATGGTTGGAGAGAATGCTGTGTATAGACACAGCACAGTTGAGCACCTGGAACAGGAAGGCTGGTGTGCACACTGCTCTGTTGGCCCATTACAAAAGTTCATTTGAACCATTGTAAGTTACAATGGTGTCATTCTCTAACACAGACAAGACTATATGAGGTACATCCTATGATAGCCTGAACAATGTGAAATTTTTGCACCATTCCTCATTCAACCCTATTTGCCTTCGAGCAGAAGCATGGTCCAATACTTGGGGCTGTAGCCTGGGACTTGAAAGCCCTGGGTTAAAATTCCTGCTCTGTCACAGTCTTTCTGGGCAATCTTGGGCAAGTCACAATATCTTTGTGCCTTAGTTCTTCCATCTGTAAAATGGGTATAGTAGTACTGCCCTTCCTACCTACCTCACAGGGAGGTTTTGAGAACAGATGTCTTACAAATTATGAAGTGCTCAGTTATTACAGTGATGGAGGCCAAATAAATACCTAAAATAAAACCATGGGGTGATCAGAAAAGAAATGGGAGGGAGAACATACTCCAATACGTGGAACTTCTGGGCAAGAGAGCCAGTTCATTCCCTTCTCTCTAAGTATCTGAAACAGAAAGTGGGTTTCCTATGATGTTTTAGCTATGGGTCATTAGAGGGGAGAGAATTCTCAATATTGGTTTTAACACGGTTTTCCATTCTAAATCTTTATTAAGCACCCCTGCAAATTTAGTGCCATTTATGGCAAAATGCAGGCACTGCTTAGAGCCCACTCTCTCGCTCATCTGTATCTGTTAAATTATGCATTTCCATCTGGAAGGAGACTATACAGGGCTTTAGGCTCTCTTCCACTTTTTAAAGTAAGGAATGGAGAGGGATTTAATTAGATTGCTGGGTGGTTGCGAATAGGGCTAGAGCAAGGCCTGGGTGGTCTTCAACTGGAAAACAAAGCTGCAAGTTGTATTGTACAAGCCTGCTTCTGTTTGGTCATGTTGTTTACTTTGTTCATGTACATTGATTAAAAGCCAGTCAGATAAAGAACTCCCCTTATAGGACAGTATGTCTAACGATTGGTACCAGGGACTGAGAGCCAGTACTCCTCGCTTTATTTCTGCTGTGCTACGCTGTCTCTCTTTGTGACCCTATTTTTGGCCCCATTTTCAAAGATGATCAGCATCTTTGAAAGGCTGGTCACATTACATTTTGTGCCTCATTTTTCCTCTCTGTTAATAGGGGATAATAAATTTTTCCAATCTCAGATGTTTAAGTACTTTGCAAAGTATTTGGAAATTCCTAGTACTCAGAAAAGTACAAAATATCATCTCCTGCTCCTTTGGCTCGTGATCCAGAGGGATGCAGTGTATTCCTAACTTGTGTTGAATTCAATCTCTCAAGCTCTTAATGATCATCTACATATGCTGAAGTGTATTTAAAGGGTCTGAATCAGGAGCAGAAGCTATGATGAGCAAATAGATTCCCATTTACACTTAACTGTGAGTCAAGTCACATGCAATGATTTCAGTCATGTGCCCTTTCACAGTTAAGCTGAACTTCAGAAAATAACGGGTGCATCTTTAAATAGATTTACAATGTGGACTGCGGATTGGAGCATCTTGCAGATTCATTTCTTCCTTATTGTTTCTCTGTTCCAAAAGTCAATGGGTTCCATATTAGTAAGAGGAAAAGCAGAAGACTAAGTCAGAAAGTGGGCTATGACTGTAAATAAATGTATTCTCTAACTTATTTTGGATGCATGTTAAATAAAAGAAGCTATTATACACCATTAGCTTGTGGGATATTAATGGGAGTTCGGTGCATAATTTTCTTGTGTTTGTATGTGAATAAAAGCCGTACTGATGGCCAAGCCGTTTGCCTGATAGTTACCGGATTTTTTAAACAGGCCTTCTCTTTTGTGGTCAGTGCCCTTTCCCATCTCATGCTACAGCTATGGGCGGGAAAAGGTTAACCACACAACAACATTTTTCTCCTCTTAACGAGTTACAGAAGTTTCCATCAAACACATTGTCTGCCAAATATTTCATTTACTAGCAGCTGCATTTGTATTTTGTTGAGAGGTAGTTGAAACAAAGTCACTGTTCTTTGTGCAAACTGCATGTTAAATAATGTACAGCTATGGGAGATTATTAAATAGCGAAGACATCTGATAATATTGGAGTCAACCACAAATTCCACTTCTGCTGATGCCCAGAATTTTGAGTAATTAGTCATTTCATGGAGTGTTGTATTTATATCCCCTTGTGCTATAGCCGTTAGGCCATAAAGTCAGAAGACAAAGAAGTGCTGTTATTAAAAGGCTGCTCGAGGGTTTATTTATATGCTACAGCTTTATTTCAGTGTCCACTTCACTTTTCTGGTTTGGGCATTCTCCAGACCAGGAGATAAGTCTAAATCAGAGAATTTTAGTGTAAACAAAGTTACTCTACACAAGACCTCTCAACTTCTAAGAGAAAAAGCTCAGAGTTTCCAAAAGACCACAGGAGTAGAAGAATGGTTTTGAAGTCAAGGGACAGCTCTAGCAATAAGTATTCCTAGGTTCTGTTTTTGCCTTTGCTGTAGACTTCCTGTATTCAATACACATAAATGAATATCTCCATTTTTCAGATGGTGAAAATGGAACTCAGAGATATTATGCGACTCATCCAAGTTTATATAGCAAGTCAGTGGCAGATCCAGGACTAATCACTAGACCACACTGCCTTCAGTAGACAACAATTACATACACTACAGACAATTGTAATCATGGGTATTGTAGTCTATCTAATAGGGCATAACCATCTACTCACATCAGTCTTTTTTTAAAAAACAGAAAAATAAAGTGCATGACTTCAAAGTTCAGAAGAAAGTCACTCTTAATGTGCTTTCTATTTCTTTAAATGAAGTCTCTTTACTTCATTTCAATAGTGCAAACGAGGACAAGATTTAATTAATTGTAACCAGAAACCAGAAGAAAAACTAATATGACTAGAACATAAGATGTCTGAGGACAAATTCACATTGTAACAATGAGCTTTCCGTTTGCATCTTGTTATAAAAATATACTATTAACATTTCTGGCAAGGAAATTCAGAATGATGACAAACAGCATCCATAATCTTTCCTAGATAAGAATGGAATCTCAGAGCAAGGGTGACTGTACAGGATACATTATATATCTATTGCAAATAATAGGCATAACTGAGCAGGGAACAAATTGGAATTTTATCCTAGCTCATAAGTGAATTCCCTGTTTATGAGCACACATCACCTCAACCTGTGATTTCCACAGGTCTTACTTCAAAGCAGGGTTGAGGTTGGTCAGTACTTGGATGGGACATGCGAAATCTCTATGGAAAGCCTTGGTAGTGCAGAAAGTGGTACTAGAAATTCAGTAGCTGCACTCAAAGGGCACCATGGTTCTAGAGATGCTGTGTTTTGCATGACATAAGAGACAACTTTGACATCTTGTGATTATTATGGGCACAATTTTGAAAAATGGCTACAAGTTTGCCAGTAAATACTGTGTGTGCACAAACCCACCCCATTTGTAAGCACAGATAGTATTTGGACCCAGACATCTAACTACCTGATTCTAAGAGCCTGAATGTGGGGTTTTGTGCACAGAAAATTGCAAAGTGCAAATTCAGAAGTCAAACTAAAAATGCAACCCTAAAAGATACCGTGATGTTTTTCACAAAGAGGAAGGGTGGTAGGTCCCATTTCTGGCCATATTCCAGCTTGGACAAGTATATCCTCCTGACCTATGTACCTTGGTGGTCTCAATGGAATATAACGAGGTGATGCAAATGGTGCTGTAAATTACTGGATGGGCATAGAGAAGGAAAAGGGCAGGAATATTGTGGAGGTGATAATAAAAGGAGGGTTTAAAAAGATAAAATGATGGAGAGAGTGGGAGACATTTTTGTTGCTGCTGCTATATACTAGCCAATGCTGCACTGAATCCATACACTCCCCAGTGCAGATGAAGTTGTGGCCCAGTTGTGCCACCCTAATCTTCCAGCTTGGATGACATTTTAAGTTCCTACCACCAGGACTGGCAGGGGCTATCATAATAACTACGGTCAGTCTAGCTTTCAGAGTAAGTTATATTGTTGCTCAACATAATGATACATTCCGTTTACATCACTTCTAGATTTGACCTGATACTTGTCAGTTCTTGTTCTACATGGTTACATAGTGCTACTGTGTCCTGTTGCATCCAGCCTCACATGGGTTGCATTTCAGGAGTTGCTAGTATGTGACATAATGTAGATATACACACAATACACATTATGTGTTATCTATTTCTATGTAATGGTTTGTACAATTTTAGTAACTCTGATGAAGCCTTCTGGTGCCCATCTGAATAAAAAATGCTATATAAATGGAAGATCATGATCTTTTAAAACTGTTTCAATCTAGAGCTGTGTATTTAATGTCATTTCAAGCAATGTGGAAAATAGCTTCCTCTAAAAATAGGTAACTAGATGTAGTTTTAAATCAGTGGTTCTCAAACTTTTGAGAACCGTGACACTTTCTGCTCTTCCTCAGCGGCGCGGTGGACCCTTGTATGAATACTTCCGCATTCGGCTGCTATTTTCGGCAGACATGCCGAGCGCTTCCGAGACCGCTCAGTATGTCCACTGCAAAGCCGCCGAATGCGGAACTAATCAATTTGGCGGCTTTTCAGCGGCAGCAGGAGCTTGCGACCCCCCTGGGAGTGCTCAGCGACCCCCCAGGGGGTCTCGACCCCCAGTTTGAGAAACTCTGTTTTAAATAGACATAATTGATCATCTGGATGATGTTATGTTATTCCATAAATTAATCTCACTTCAGAACAGCTGATCGAAAATCCCTTAGTGTGTGTGCTCAGTAGCCAATATTAAATGGCTCAGCTGTATATATTTTTCTTTTCTTCTCAAATCACCAAAACTGGGTATTACTTTTGGATGGTCACCTAATACTGTGTTCCTGAAATTCAGCTATGTACAAAGTTAGCAAGAACAATAAACTGAAAAGAAAGCCAATTCATTCCAATAGAGATTTGTTACAGTATGTCACGGTACCAGGAGAAACAGACAGTTAGGTCTTACGACACCCTGTCTTGCAAAACTTCCTTCTAAATCAGTATTGGTGCACTAGATATATTATACTGTCTATGGAGAAATCTGCTAGAAATCACAGGATGTATCAGATACATTAGTAAAGCCATCACTAAGGTCATTAGGGACAAAGAAATTCCACAGTGTTATTTTTTTCTTTAACACATTTGGTTGAAAAAAATGTCAGATTCTCAGGCCTGAAGGCTAATATGCCTATTTATTCACACGGCTGGCATGACAGTGATGCTTTTCCCATTGTTCTGCAGATGGGCTTCAATCCTGATTTAGGGACCATTTCTAAGGACTGAGAGGAGAGTCCAGATTCTATTGTCTGCTTGGTCCTTAGCGTGTCGGATGAGATTTGCTAATGGGGTGGGGAGACCTGTCCAACCAATGGGCAGACTCTGTAAAGCTCCACACACGTTTTGTCTGGGCCTGCACAAAGATTACCAAAAATTTTCACCATTGCTACCACTGGGGGTCTGAACTGGTGGCAGTTCAGTAATGATGGCAGCATTAGTGTAGATACAGCTCCAGGCAGCTGCCCACACTGAGAAGTCACAGCAGGCTTATAGGACCTGGTTTGGTACCAGTGTTACAACTTCTCATGATTTTAGCAGGAATCTCGCAATATTTGGTGTGCTGCTTAAAGCCCCATTTGCTGGACTCAAGAGATTGCATTAGAATGTCAGCTTTCATTTAATTTTTTTTTCTAGCTCTCATGGCTACAGAGAAAAGCTTGCAAATGTGACTCAAGTACACCCTACTAAAGGCTCAGAAACCAAAAGGCAAATAGAAAGAAACTAACAGGTGGGGTTTTTTTTTAAAAAAAAACAACATGATTTTAAGCTTATATCATTATTTTTGAACACTTGGGGTTGGCAGTATTGTGGCACTTACACAGGGCCACCAACACTTTGTCTGCACTAGAGGTTCCATGTTAATATAGTCAAATCATGACGTTCTGAACTGCCAAGCAAGATAAAAAGCACTTCTCAGCCACAGTGTGTGGTTTCAGTATTACTATATTATCCCACCATCAGCAAATCACTTTAGATATCAAACATTAACTGATCTGGCAGTAATTTGGGGCTTCTTTTGAAGAGGAAAATCACACACTTCTTCACTTTTGTGTGCTGTGTTGTGAAAAGACACTGTTACAACAGGACCTGGGGCATGGAAAGATTAAATGATTTGCCCAAGCTCATACAGAAACTCAATGGCACAGTCAGGAATAGAACGTCAGTTGTCTCTTAATTCCTGGTCTATGGCTTATCTTCAGCACAACGTTGTCTCCAATAAGAATAATGATTTGAGTAATCATAAAAACCTCAGGATATTCCAATCATTAGTGTAGGCTTCAGGTGACTTCTTAGCCAGACAAGAGAGGGAGAGGAATCTGACATATACAATAGAATCTGCTTATAGTTAATTTGAATATAATACAACTTAATGGTGATGCATAAAGTCCCATATTGTATCAATAAATCACAATGCAAATCTGGTCATAATGATCCTCTGCTTTGAGTGAAGTAGATTTTGTTCCCAGCTCTGCAACTGGCCTGTTGAGTGACCCTGGCGAAGTCACTTCACCGCTCCATGCCTCAGTTTTCCAATCTAAAATGGAGATGATATTCACCTCCTTTGTAAAGTACTTTGAAATCTACTGATAAAACTACTTTATAAAAACTAGATCCTATTAATAAATACAGTTCAGATATGTGAGGCACCAGATGGTCAAATCTCCAAATGTTTCTATAATGGATTATTGTGGAAGAACATATGTAATAGTATTCTATTACATCCATCAGTTAAACATATAGCTAGTACATGCAGTGAGGCAAATTCTGCTCTCAGTAATGTCAACAAATATAGTTTGGATTTATATCAGATATAACTGAGTACAAAATGTCCTAGTATATACAATGTGGCAATACAATTTTTTAATGAGAACTTTAACTGTTGCTTTTCATTTGTGGTTCAATTAGCAGTCCTAATGTTCTGTTAAGGTAGGGGATTCTGCATTTCATTTGGGGGGGGGGGGGCATGGCGGGAGAGAATACCCTAAACATTATGAAGGATACCGGACCTTTTAATCCTTACCTATCATAAAATGATTGGTCACAACATATTATTTCTGCCTTTTCAAGGTGTTTTATGGGAGCTGAGCACCTGATGCAACTTGTGCTGGACTAACTAAGGGCCTTTGTGGGAGCAGTTCAGACTTGTGTAAGAAGAGACCCAAATGCATTTCCTGAAGGGCAGAATTCTTGGGTCTCTCCTTTCTCCCTTGCACTAACTGCAGGGTCATTTCAGTTCTGGAGATGAAGAATTAGATGGTGGAAAGGTAACAACTATAGGGCTGCTGATGCTGCAGCCCTCATCCATAATGGAGTGAGTGAGAGAGAGAGAAATGTACCAACTCCCGTGACAAAGGAAAATGAAGATATCATCAATGTATACAAGAACTTTAGCATATCTACAGCACAGCCTATAAAACTTGAGTGAACTGGCATTTGATATATAGCAGACTGGAAGCAACATATCAGTTTCACATCATAAATTAGCCTTTGTGCTAGTGCCCAGGGATTTGGTTGATTACTCACTGCTTTGCTTAAGTAGTCTTTTCCAAGGCAAGACAGTTAAACCACAAAAACATACCGTAGTGTCCACAGCCTTGACCTTCCCAGCAGGAACATGCTTTGGAATAGGCTCATCCACCGATATCATTACACAGCCTTCTGCTCCCAGAGTAACGATTACTAGTTTGCAGCCTCTTTCTAATAGCATGAGTCCCACCTTCCCAGCATCTTCAGGGCTGCCCACTGGGATGCCTGTTAAAATTTCTGCCTGGAAAATAATCCAAACAAATCAAAATCAGAACCAGATAGCACTAATTTATCAGAAAATGATAATGATAAAACAACATTAATTCTTTTTAATTTAACTAGGTGAACCAAATATTTTATCTTTCCTAACAATATTCAGGGTTCTGTTTACTGAAGGATTTTTTCAAACAACTGACTGGGTCAAATTACTGAACCTGCGGTGACTTTGTCCTGTTATATGTATGTCTGTGGCTTATGATGATGGTATTTGCATTTCAGTTAATCACACATGTAATACAGACAGAGACAGACACACAATTGGGTGAGAGCTCTTTGGTGTAGAGTTGATATAAAATATAACTGTAGATAAACACATGCATGCGCACAAGTACCCACACACAATCAAACAAGCAATATTTTTATTGCAAGTCCATCTTGAAATCATTTCCCTTACTCCTATATGTACTGAGTGTACTGAAATACTCTCAAGCCTTGATTCATATTGGTGTGTGTCTTCTACAATTTAATACATTATTCTCCTTCAAATCCCTCCATAATTCACTTACATTGTTATACCCAGCTGACCATGGCTGGACAGGTGGGTGATCTGTGGCTACTGCTTTCTATAAGTAACTTGTTTGTTAACTCCTGCTCATCACTGTTAACTCCTTCCCCCATCTGTTTGTTTCATCCATCTGTTGCATCTTCCTAAAAAATCAAGATCATTTACTTTTTGAGGCAGGGACTATGTTTGTAAGTCAGGGCTACACAGCTCTTAGCATAATGGGCTCTGAGCAAGGCCATGAGTCATTACCAAAAATACAGTAATAAGAGACTTTGAAAACTTTCTATGAATAAAATTAGGATTAATACTAAGGCTGTGGAAGTAGGTCTGAGCGCAGTCCAGCTCCCACTGAAGTCAATGGAACACTTCAGCCCTGTCTCTCAGCATCTGTCACTGATGTTCCCTGGTTCTCTGTCTGCCCCACAATTCCTGAATAGGGTAGCCTGCCACCCAAGGCCTCCCCCTCTGGTCTTAAAAGGCCTACATACCCTGATACACTGCCCCAGAGAGTTTGCAATATGGTTAATGAGATTCTTAATGGGGTTTATTTTATACATATGCTTAGGATCAAATCCTGCAGCCTGTACTCAGGCAAATCACCCACTGATTTCAACAGGGGGTTGGCCTTATGCTGTCAGGATTTGATTCTGTAGACATTTTCAGATAAGCACATTTTATAAGTGGGGGTGGCAAGGTTTAGTAACAAATTCTCACAAGTAAAAGGAGTTTTTTGGCCATGCTTAGAAGCTATCCGGTGGGACAAGAATGTAATACATTTTAGATTGAGGAGAAGGTGACTATACCTAGCATGGTTTCTGTTTGGTGGATTAATGTCACCACGCTGCTCAAGGCCCTCCAGAAATGGAGATTATTTAAATAAATTAAATCTATACAATTTTTTTAAGCTAAAATTCAAATGATCTGCAAATAAACTAATTAAAAATCAACATAAAATGTCACATAGTACTTCACAAAACTTGGCAACTATGTCTCTTCTGTGACACTTGCAAGAAACTAGCCAGCCAATAATAGCTGGGCAGAGGGAAAAGTTAGGGATAGTGGATAATTATTTTTTATTAAAATGTATTTCTTTTTATTGTATCAACATAGCCCTTTGTATATTGCTTGCTTAGATTGTAAGTTCTTTGGAACAGGGACTATGTATTCCTTTGTGTGCCTAGAGCTTTGCACATTGTAGGTGGCACTGCAATAAAAATACATACAATCATAACAACTGTTCCAATACAACTGTGCCACTTTAAGCATGCAAGTGCAGACATGGCCTAAGTGACTTTGGAATTTGCTCCACCACAAAAGCCAGATTTGTTAACTTTCCAGGCATGCTATTTTTTCAGGGCTTTGGGAAAGGAGTGGGTTTGATTTTGGTAGGGAGACAGTCAGTTTGATTTGGGTTTAATTTGGCTGATTATTATTCTTTTTTTGCTGCTGTTTGGCCAGTGATGTAACAATGGGGATTTCCTAAAATCATGAACAACATGAATACATTACTTCAGTTTGTATGACTAATGGTTGTTTTAAATTTTTAAAGAAGTGTCCAAAAAAATCTTGAGGTTAGCTCTATAGAAATCAAAGCAAAGAGGAAATTTATGCTGTCCTTTCTAAAGCAAAGCTCTCATTCTGTCTGCTTAGGTTTTTCTGTTGTGGCCATCTTCTGGCACCTAAGTCAAGCAGACTACTTCTGCCTGAGCAAAAAGAGCAGGATTTGCTCCATTGTTTTGTGAGTGGTGTTTTTTTGGTTTAACAGAAATTCTTCTACTTCATCCGCTTTGTCGATTACATCCATACAAAAAATATTTCTTAAAAGAGATTCTTAAGCAGATAGCTTTGCTGCTCCATATGTATGAACATAGCACTCCAGCTGTTTGTTACCACAGAGATGTAACTTGTCTCCAGCAGGATGGTGAAACTAGAACATACTGGAACAAGCTAGGAGCCATTTTCCCACAGAAGTGGCAGAAACCAGACTGATACTTTGTGCCAATAGTTAGAATTTTACAGTAAATGTCAACTGATGTTAAATATAAATCTGCTGTGCTGGGTTATAAATTTCCTCCCACCAATAAAATCTCTTAAAAAAATACTGTGCTACAATTGAAGGAAATAACTAATGGTTGTCTTAAAAAAAAAAAAAAAAGAACCCCAACATTGTACAACAACAATACCAAACGCCCAAGATGGACTTTTTAATAGCTTTTGATTGAACTCTCTACAGCAGCATATAAAAAGTCTACTTTTCTCTTATTAAATCTCACAAAACTCTTACTGAGAAACAAAGAGACTTATTATATAAGGGCAAGTCTCACAAAACTGTCAATTAAATAAGTTCAAAACAAGCATTTGGATCATGAAGCTACTATTTTATTCCAAATATGAGGGTTAACGCAACAGTAAAGTTGAAGAGCCGAGAACTCAAACATCAACTCAAACAACCTAAACTCTGCTGCCTTGTTCTTATGCTTAAAATATTTGTTACATAGTGCAATTTATAATTCCATGAAAAGAATTCAAATCAAAATTAAACCTATATTCAATTTTTATGATAAATAGGCTTTATTTTGCTGTATTTATTTCCATAGATAATAAGAATATCATCGTGACATTTGTGAATGTACTGCATCCATTATAAAAAGTATATGCAAGCTGCAACCTAGATGCTAACTTGTAGAAAAAGATAATATAATCTGAGAAAGTGTGTTCATGTTACAAAAGGCTATATTCAACCTCATTTTCATTTTCTATCTTTTGAGTGTAAGCATGTTTATGTAATTGTATGGCATTATATTATATATGGCATTATTTGACAAATATATAATTAAAGACAGACTATATTTTAAGTCAAACAAAAAGAAGCAAAACTAAGGCTGTGTTCAATTTTATATTTGTTTTTCTTGACACCCATGTGCTTGGTACCCCAAACATAACATTATATTAAATATAGTGTTTGAGGCATGGAATTGTCTTGATTTGTTTTGTTTTGAAAGGGGAAGATACATTTCAACTATTCAAATAGCAAATCTTGTAATTTAATTGATCAGGAGCTATTTGGCTTGATACCTCCATAAGCCAGTCTTGCTTAGCCAAGCCTTATTAATCATGCCAGATTTTGGGGTCTCGCCAGAAATTTCCAGGGCCAGATCGTCAGCTGGTGTAAATTGTAGTAACAAGGAGTGTAAATTCTTTGGGGAAGGGACCATCTTTTTATTCCATGTTTGTACATCTAGTACAGGGGTGGGCAAACTACGGCCCATGGGTCACATGTGGCCCACTGGCCATTTTCATCCAGCCCGCGAGCTTGGGTCGGGGGCGCAGACCCAAAGACCCGCGCTCCCGGCCTGTCGCGGGTCCCCACGCTCCCGGGCCTGGCCTGCCCCGCACTCCCTGGCTGGGTCGAGGGCGGGGAGCCGCGGGGGCCTGCCCTCCCTGGCTGGGCCTAGTGCGGCATGCAGCGTGCTGGGTGCCAGGCCGAGCGCGGGGAGCCCGTGGGCCCGCGCTCCCTGGCCGCGGGCCGGGTCGAGCGTGGGGAGCCGTGGTTCCTCACACTCCCTGGCCAGGCCCAGCGTGGGGAGGATCTGGGGAGGAAGGGGATTCCCCGGGGGGGGGGGGGGGAGAGGAGATATCGGGAGGGAGGAGGTCCCGGGGGGTAGTGGTTCGGGTGGGGTGGGGGGGATCTTGGGAGCGGGTAGTCAGGGAACAAAGCAGGGGGTCTTAGATAGGGGGTGGTGTCCCGGAGGGTGATGGTTAGGGGATCTTGGGAGGGGGCAGGCAGGGAAGACAGACGGGGGGGGGCTATACTGGGTTTGGATTCCTGGGCGGGGGGCAGTTAGAGTGGGGTGTGTGTGTGTCTCGGGAGGGGTTGATCAAGGTACAAGGAGAAGTGGGGGGAGGGGTTTGGATGGGTCGGAGGTTCTCAGGGGGCAAAAAGTGGGTGGGGGTCAGATAGGGGGCAGGGCTGGGCTGTTTGGGGAGGCACAGCCTTCCCTACCAAGCCCGCCGCACGATTTTGAACCTCAATGTGGCCCTCGGGCCAAAAAGTTTGCCCACCCCTGATCTAGCACAATGGCTCACTGAGTTCATGACTGGGCTTCTGAGGTGCTGTTGCAATAAAATAATAATGGAATTGTGCCGAGTTATACCAGCTGAGGATATGATCTGCAGTTCTTAAGATTGTCCCAGTTCAAGATATGTGTCAATTTTAAATATTCCACCTTTGAAACCTGCTGAATCAATTAATTTCAAACTTGACTTGAACCTTAAATTGTATTGAGAACTACATCACAAAGTCTGGATTGTGTGAATTCTTACAGATGAGTAATCCCACTGAAGTCACTGTGACTCTGCTTGTGAGTGAAAGATTGTAAAAGCAGGCCACAAGTCAAGTTAGTTATTTGCAGTTTTAAATTCAAATTACAAAGTTTCTAATCAGAATATATGGGGGGAAAACATGTCTTATACTAGAATAATTCAAAAAAAGCTGACTTGCTTTAGCTTGAAGCTCTTTCTCCCTTCTGCACCCATAATACTGTCCAAAGAATCACATATTTTGTTTAAAGACTAAATATGGAAAAATGTCATTCCAAAAATTATAAACAACTGATAAAGTGGGCTTAGAATAAAGCTGGAATTCAAACGTAACTATATTGTGAAATGCCCACACCCTCTATAAATAATGCAGCAACAGTAATTTCTCAATATATTAACTCAGCAAATGCCAGATCACGCAAAGCTCAGAAGGGTGGGACAGATTATTGCTTTATGCATCTGATAGAATATCTGTTATCTATTGCTTAGTAAAACTTCTCCCTGTTGAATAAATCTCCATATTATAAAGCACTATTTTGATTCTCAATCAATGACAGACATATTGCCATAATCTCAATATACTGCATCGACTCTGATAAAATAATGGTGATATTGAATAAACTCTTGATTCCAGACAATTATTCCTTCAGAAACTATTTAGCTTTCACTAACACAAATAATATGGATAAATCAATGTGCGAATATAACTATAACATTTTTCATGATTTTTTCATGACAGGTTGTTTATGGTAGGTCTCTCTCATATGTAAATTGTTTTTTTTAAAAAACATGTATATAGTGCCTTTCACCCAGGCATTTCACATATATGTTCTGCATATATTAACTAATTAATCTTTGTTTGACCTCTGATAGCTAGGTCATTATTATTCTACTTATTTCACAGATGGGGAAAGCAAGGGCCAGAAAGATTAAGTGACTCACCCAAGTCTGCACAAGTCACTGGCAGAGCTGGGATTACAACTCGTATAATCATGATTTGGACCTTTGCCTCAACATATAAGCAACTTTGCTTCTTCTGAAAAATGTTTCAATATCTCTTCTGCAGAACCAGATGACTAAGTATATTTAGGGACAGACCTGAATCTCAGATGTGTGGGATGTATTGCTACCTATCCTTCAAGGCTAGGCAGCAATACACACAAATAGCTCATGTATGATTTTTATTATTTGTATTGTGCTAGCATTTAGAGGCCAGACTCTCATTCTGCTACACATCATACTAACATATAACAGAGATGGTTGTTGCCCTTGAGGAAGTCAACTTGGACATATCAGTCTTTTCAAAATTTAAAAAGATAAAATGTTCGAAAAGGTCTTTCTTGTTTTCACTAAGATGAAACTGGATACATTTATTCTGCATTTCTTTCATTAGAAGAATTAGGAGAATGGAGAGCTAGCACATTCCTGCAGAAACCTCAGGGATTAAGCTATGTTACATCTGGTGTACAGAGAATTAACAAACCAGTTTCAACAAGCTTGATCTTTCTGGGAAAAGAAGGGGGGGGGGGAATCTAAAATACAAGCTAAGCAAAGAACAAACTGATAACCTTGCAAGATTTGTTCTGAGTATTTTGTTCATAAACCACAAAGAAAGAACTGTCAGATGTAAAAAATATTTATTACTGAAGCAAGCAAGAGTAAAAAGAACAGCTTGTGAAAACCCTTCTAGACAAACTAATGGTAGATGTTCCACTGATAGCATAACTTAGTGCTTGCTTCTTTCCATGTTAAATGGAATATCCTGGAAACACTTGGACTGGATCTCTGTATATCTGTTAATTGTTAAAAGAATTATCCTTACACACTAGAAGGACAAGGATACTCCATCTGCGAAGCTGTTTGTTACAGACATAGTAAAGACAGCTTTATTAATGTTATTAATTATTTGTATTATAGTAGCCCATAGAAACTTCAGTCAAGGATCAACCCTCCTCAAGGAGTGATACCAGCCATGGGATTTAGCCAGACAAAGATCATTCATTTCATTTAGTGAAAGGAGTGGAGAGGGTAGAAACTGGCTTGAATGGGATTGAGAATGGAGCTGGAAGATTGGAACTTAAGACAGCAATTTTAATGGCACATCCAATAAGCTTGATGAGGAAGGGGAGGACAGAGATATGGCAGAAGATGGAGAGGCAGATGGGGTCAAGATTGGGTTGAATGGAGGGCAGGTAGTATGATTGTGAAAGAAAATGGATGACATACCTAAGATATATACAAGAAACAACAGAACAGTTGTAGGTTGCCAAAATGTGTACATCCAAGACAAGAAGTAAGATCAAGACAAGACAAGAAACTGAATAGCTGTAAGACTATGGGTTAGAGTGTTTGTTTTCTATTCTCTCTTTAGCGGGATTCCTACATACTAAACTGTTATTGCTACATTATAGGTGGAACTTGTAGTGACAGCTATACTTAATTTTGCCAGACACTTTCCATTATAAATTACTTATTTAAATTAGTAAGTTACCAATAACTTTGCCATACTTTAACCTTTTGGGCTGAAATTTTCCACGCTAGTGTCTACCTCAGGTTGAATTTTTGGGGAAATTTCAGCTAAAATGGTTCAGCTGTTTCTATAAACAAAGGCAGGGAAAAATTGGTTGTTTTGCCATGTTATTATGATTATAATGATTTTTAACAACAATTTCATTGAGAATCTCTAGCATCTCAATGCCATCAATCAAATAAGGATAAAAAGAACTACTGAATAACTTTGTTGTTGTTGTCCTTTATGATGGAAGAGAACACTGATGATGGTATTATCTCTTGTGAGTACAACTGTGGCTAAAAAGTCCGATGTGTGAGTGGCAGTCCTTTCCACACTGAGTGCATATGTATCTCGATACCGAGGAAGGGATTACAGTCTATGCCCATGGAATCTAATGCTGTTTACGACTCAGCCTTTGTGCCTCAAGAACAATATGGTAATTTAATCTCAAACTAACTTAATCAGTGTTTGCCAGAGTGATCTGTCTGTTGCTGACAACTCCCAGCTGTCAACAACAATGTTGCATTGCTTCAAGTTATGCTTTAGTGTGTCCTTGAAGTGTTTCTTCTCGTTGCCTTGTGTGCAGTTACCCACTTTTAGTTCACCATACAGCAACTGCTTTGGAATTCTGGTATCATCCATCCTCAGTTCATGACCAGACCAACATAACTGTGATGTGATGAGCAATCCTTGTAGAGTGGCTGCGTTCCAGAACCTCATTATTGCTAACTTCGTCCTGCCGTTTGATGTGGAGCATGGCACACAGATGTTGTAAATGGAACTTATCTAGAAGCTTGATGCCTGTAGCAGGTCCAGGTTTCACACTCATACAACAAATTGGACAGCACCACCACTTAATAAACTTCTAGCTCGGTTTGAAACCTAATACAATGTTGCTGCCAGATTCTGTCGGACAGTCTGCCAAATGAGGACATTGACTTTGTTATGAATTGTTCACTGAATGAGGCACAGGCCCTGTCAAAAAACTAGTATGTAATCATGTCATTAGACCAGGGGTCTCAAACTCAAATGACCACGAGGGCCGCATGAGGACTAGTGCACTGGCTCGAGGGCCGCACCACTGACACACACACATACCCTCGCTGCCCCGGCTGTGCCCCCACTCCACCCCTTCCATGAGGACTAGTGCACTGGCCCGAGGGCCGCACCACTGACACACACCCCGCCCTTGCTGCCCCGGCTCCGCCCCCACTCCACCCCTTCCAAGAGGTCCCACCCCTGCCCCACCTCCTCCTCTGAGCACGCAGCTCCCCATTCCCTCCTGGAAAGCACTAGGTACCACCAACAGCTGCTTGGCAAACAAAGCAAGAGCAATCTAGGAAGTCCAGAGCTAGAAACACACACGGCCCAGCCAGGCAGCAGAGAAGCCTCCACTTCTGGCCCCTCCGTCCTGCAAACTGCTATGGGGGAACCCGGGGGGGGGGGGGGGAACGCCAGGAAGCTTGGCGGGCCGCAGGGAAGGGCTTTGCGGGCCGCATGTGGCCCCCGGGCCGCATGTTTGAGACCCCTGCATTAGACTATCACAATGCACATGAGGGCCAAACTAACCTTGCACTGGAAACCTTAATTCAGGCATTTTCTAACTTTTGAGTGCTCAATTTTGCAACATTAACATTCTTTAAACCTAGTTCTTTTGACTGCAACACAATATATGTGATTATATACATACACACACACACACATATACATACACACACATATATACACACACTGTACAGAAAGCAAGAGACAGATACATACTATGTTGGCATTGGCTGAATTGGGATTTGCACTGAAGCTAAGCATTTCTCATTAGTGTTATCTTCAAACAGAAGTTTCTGAAAGGAACTACAGTATTGAGCCACATTTTTTGGATTACACCAGTGAAAATCTGTAGTAACTCCACTGAAACCAACAGATTTATATTAGTGTAACCTAGATCATTTGCACCACTGTCTCTCCCAACTAGAGAATGAAAGCTGTGAAATCTGTAATTGGTATATACTGCCATTACATGACATATTTTCATACATGATTGCTTGTCCTGGTAGAACTATATGTACATAAATCTACCCTACCAAAATCCTCAAATGCATATTTTAAAAATGATTTGAAATTTAAGGAAGTCATCACAGGAAACTGAAAACATATGGAACATGGATATATAACAATTGCTAAATAAAACATGCTAATATAAAATACCTTTTAAACTTCTGACATGAGAAAACAAATGCTTGTTTTCTTAACAAAAGAAGAAAACTCTGACAGTTCTCACCCATGAAAAGCAATTCTAACAATGACAAATCAGCATGCATGCCTGGGATGAAGGAAGATATAGATGATTACTTCTGGTAAGGAAATGGATTTCATTGTAAAGTGAAAAAGGTTACTGTTATAAATATTAAGTTGCATAGAAAACTATCTACCTGTAATATTCATTCTGAGAAACTGCTTTAACAGGGCATCACTCTTGGGTCTGTGCTCCAGAATGTCAGAGGCAGGAACTTCCATAAAATTAGTATTTTAAAATGAAAATCTCCTGACCAGGAAAAGTTGTGTGTCTATACTTGCTAAGGGGATAGTGTGCTCCCAATTGTCTCCAACAGTAGTTCCTTTTTTAAGCAAACAGTAGAAAGCAAAAAGAATGCAAATTGAACCCCCAACTCTGCAGGCAATGTGTGAGAGAGAGTGGGGATCTATTATAATTATACACCTGTAGTTCTTCTTCTCAGAAAGGAAGTAATTTTCTTTTCTCCAAGTGGTGGTAATAATATACCCTATCCTAGTAGACTTAAAATCTCAAGAGATGTCTCTATGAAAGCTGAAGTTGTAGCAATAAATTGTAACATAGAGGAAATGGCAACTTTCCTGTTGGAAGTAGCAATGAAGAAAAAATATCAGGGATAGAACAGTAATAAAGAAGTAGGTTTTTGTATTTAACAAGTAGGGGATAAAATCCCACAGCCAAACAAGTAAACAGTGACAACCAGGGGAAAAAAACCTGAAGTGAACCAGAGGGGTGGGAGAGTTGGGCTGTTCTCAGCTCCAAAATAGGTCCCATAGAACCGTTAGGCAATTCTTGGATTAATGGCCTTAGGGAGAGCAAGGCAATAAAGCATGGGTGTCCAATCTTTTGGCTTTCCTAGGCCACATTGGAAGAAGATGAGTTGTCTTGGGCCACACATAAAATAGCGAGAGTGTACAGCGCGTGGCGGCGTTATGCCTAGTACAAACGAATTCTTTGTCACAATTCATTTTACGCGACATTAGAGTCCTCTCGCTCTTTATTTTATTAGTCAATTTTATCAGTTTTTCGTTTTTTTGGTCGAACTGTTTGCAATTATAATGCGAATTACGAATAATACTCCGGTATTTGTGGACGTAATCTCATAACGTTGTAAGTTTACGATTATGTGTTGGGCCGCATTCATAGCCGTCCTGGGCCGCATGCGGCCCACGGGTTGGACAAGCCTGCAATAAAGCTTTTAGAGAACTCCACGTGTCTACCCTGCAAATCACATGGAAAGGAATGATTAGTGGCTGGCTCTGAACATTCTCCATCATCTCATGTAGCTAAATTGTGATGGCTCAGATTTGTCTGAGGCACAAGAGATGTCACTGCCAGTTGAGCTGGAAAATCAGCCCCCAGACTCTTGATGACCTTGCAGGAAAGGGCCGACTACTTTGCAGATGTCAAAATGCTGTGGTGGGGACTAACTTAATAGACCTGCACCAAAATGGGGGACAGCTGACACAATTTTGATGCCTATTTGGGTCATTTAGAACTTGTCCACTGATGTCTTACGAGCCATTGGTTTTAGCAGAAGTTTCAGAAGAGGCTAACTGAGTCTTGATGTACAATCTTCAGCCAGGGACACTGGGATAGTGATCTCACAGCAAGCTGTGTCATGGTTTCTCCTAAACCCTATGTCATGTCACCAGGGATCTCTTACAACCATATTCAAGGTATGGCTTTTACTTGCTGGTTGCTCCTCAAACAGGTCTGATAAATAAGGTAGAAACCACAGAAAGAGTAACTATAATAAACAGCCCAAATTCAAACACTTGTCGGACACTCGGACCAACTTGTTTCCTGTAACACACACAATCATTTGTTGTTGGATAAATATTATCCTGACAATGGCAGAAAAAAAGGCATGTGGAGAAGAGAGAAAATCTTGGAAACTGAGAAACTGGAAAAACAGAAACTCTGCTGTTGTACACTGGTGGCAGCAGCCCATAAAGGTCTCTCTGCTCTGTGCACTGAAAAGGTAAGTAGCAGGTAGGGACATACAGAGCGGCTTGTACCCTCTCAGCTGCAGCACACACACACCCACCTCTGAGCATCTCAACGCTTTATCTAATGACATTCCCATTATTCACACCGAGGAAAGACATTTTAATAGGTACCATTTAGAGCAGAACATTTTAAGAGAGTGTCTCATTTATGGATCTCGTGTTCACTCATCCACTCCCCACTTGGTAACCCACCTCATGGCCAAGAAGGGCTGGCCTCAGTTCTCTTGGGAGCCTGTTAATTCCACTTCAAGTGCTATCTAGAAGTATTATTCAACACAGAAGCAAAGTATTCCTCCTTCCTCATTGGCCTAGGGGTCAACCCTGCTGCCTCCCCAGTGTTTGAGAGAGAAGTCTCAGGAACATGGCCTGATTCCCTCTAGGATGTACTGCTGGGGACGGAGTCTTTTTTAAGTTTCACTGTTCACATCACTGTTCTCCAACATGACAGTTG
The DNA here is from genome assembly GCA_032164245.1 of Sternotherus odoratus. NCBI lineage: Eukaryota > Metazoa > Chordata > Testudines > Kinosternidae > Sternotherus > Sternotherus odoratus. The sequence goes on from JAVMKO010000003.1 coordinate 124,537,996, forward strand.
GCCATTACCTCACTTTCGTTGCAACAAAAGATGTCAGAATGGATGTAAAACTGTGGATCTAGTTCAGCATGAGCTGGAGCAGGATTAAATAAGGTCTTCACTGCAACAGAATGGAAAAAGTTTCTAAATCAATGGCATTTTTGCATAAACAAATTTACAAACCATTGCCTGGAACCCCAGACTCCCTATTGGGGCTAATACATTTCAGCTCCTCGTCTTCTCCCCACAGATATGCAAACTATTCAGACACACAAAACCCAGAAAACCCCTGTTTTTTTCATTTTACAAAGTATTTAACCATTTTCTTAATTGTATTACAGAAAAATATATAAACCCCCCAAATGGACATTCATTCATCTGCTTTTAGGGGGAAATGAGAGGAGAGCAATAGGCAAGATTCAAGCCGTATTCAAAAGATTTTTTAACTAAAAATATATATCTAACTGTAGATATCTAATATAAATTATTTCATTTGTGGAGTGTCTTTCCTCTGAGTATTTACTAACATGAGCTTTACTGACATTGATTTAGCCTCAGAGCTTCCTGGGAGGAAGGTAAGCATTGTAATCTTCATTTTACACATGAGGAAACTGGGACACAGAGTGACGAAGGCTTTGTCTAGACTACAATTTTAAAGTGTTAGGAGGCGTTAGCGAACGTTCCAACACTAGTCTAGTTGGTGGAGATGATATCTTGGTTAAAACCTGTCAAAATGTGTTAGCTAGTACCTCCTAACAACTTGCCTTTAAACTTATTCTAGACAAAGCCTCAGGCCTTGTCTACACTAGAAAAGGTTTGTTGGATCAGTAGAGTGTAAATGACTTACCCAATGTAACACATGAATCTATGGATTCCTTGCTCTGCCAAACTCCTGGTTAGTACATGTGTTCCTTAGCTATAAGATCATCCCTTCTTCCATATGAAAAATAACCTCTTAGATTTTATTTATATTCAGTGACAGAAGTTTTCAAACTTGCAAGGCTGGCTCTAAAATCTATCTTTAGGCACCTCAGCATAAGCAGGCTGAATTTCAGATACGCCATCACCTATGAATCCCATTTATTTGAATGAAAATCTCAGGTGATCAGAAACTACAGGAATATGAATAAATATGAATGTAGAAGCTGAACTTTAGACATTCAGATTTGAAAGTTTAGGCCAGTGACTACTTTTCAACTTCACAATTCCTCTCTATCATCATCTTGTTTGAAAATGCCATTGCAGACAAAACAACTACATTACAAGAACATTACTGAGGTTGCAAAATCAAGCACTCAGAAGTTCAGAAATGCTAGAAGTAGGCTTGCCTGTGCAGCCGTAATTCAGCCCCCTTGTGCATCTGATTTATGATGCAGTCGAATTATATGATTACATCACATTTTTTCCATAGTTTTTCTTAAATTTGAGTGCTTGTCTTTGCCACCTTAATAACGTTCCATCGACATAGTGTTTGGGTATGTAATTTCCTAGTATTTTTTAAAAAGCTAAATGAAAATGGAAATGTTATCACATTGATATACTCATGTAGAGCATCAGCAGGACTGGAACTTTTAGATCTACTGCACAGACATTTGCCATTTGAGCGAACAGAGTAACTAACAGCAGTAGCAGTTTGTTATCCTTTATGTGGACCAGCACTAAAGGGGGATGTGACACTTTGCCAGTGGGTTTCACAGATATTCGCTGACAGCAAAGGAATGTAAAACTCAGGGATTTGGGGTGCCATTCCAGGCCATTCTGGAGGGAGTGCGTCTAGTGGGTACAGACTCTTCTGCCCATTCTCTGCAAACTTAACCCTTTATCCCCAGTCTTGTCTATTTTCCACCCCTGCACTGCTCCATTTCAGTCTGGTTCTCCTTGCCTAGCTGGAGTCAGCCTCCATTCCTCAGCCTTTTCATCACAGTCCTAGACTCTTTGTCCACCCATTTCTAATCTCAACCCTGTCAACTTCCTGTCTTAATCTTTTCCCCACCACTCCCAATCTTCACCGCCTCCCTGTGCTTTCAGTCCCAGTGTGCTTGCCCAGCCCTGACCAGGGGCAACCAGGAACAGGAATTATAAGGAAAGTCTCGCAAACCCCCAGCTGGATACATTTCTATCCACAGAGAACTGCATCACAATTCTCCTCCAACACAGCACTAATGGGCCTGATATTAACTTCCATTTTATACTATTCAACATCTCCAAGGCACTTTGGGATCCTCACAAACTTTTCAGAGATAGGAAGAACTGCAATCACCACTGAAATGGAGCCACCTCCGGGAAGGGACAGGGCAGCAGTTTAACAGCACATAGCAACATTAGACAGTAGTGAAAGGGAAGAATACAGTATTCAAGTCAAACTTCCAGGGGAATTTATGCACACTTAATATAGTTCCTCAAGATGGGGTCTAACTAGGATAGATCAGAGGCTAACACCCTTGCTCTTGTACAAACTGTAATGGAATCCTTAGCGACCAGAGACATTGGGAAAACCAATCTTTTCCATATGTACTTTGCAAAACCAATACATGTGAGATTCACTGAATGGAAACATAGGACCCGCCCCTAGGCCTCCATCCATCCTCACCCCCTTTTTCTTATTCCTTTTAATTAAAAAAAAACAAAAACAAAAAAGCACCAAATTCAAAACAGATTTGAGGCATCTGGATGTGCATCTGTTAAACAAAAATAGTCTAGTGTACTTCTCAACATATAGTATTGCATTATACATGAGGGTGCTGCAGGCTAAACCACGGGAAACAACTGACAGCCAGGATGGGTTTAAGATTCCAATGTCACAAAGCAAAACATTTACTTAGATTTGACCGTACAGAGCATTTGCTGATGTGCAGCATATTATCTATGGCAAAGTTGGCCCACACATTAGCAAAGGCAACGATTCCAGGCTGAAGACTTGGAACAGTACCAGTCCTGAGGCTGCTCCTGTCTCTTGCTAAGGCTATGTCTACACTGTGTACCTTACAGTGGCACAACTATGCTGCTACAGCCGTGCTGCTGTAAGGTACGCAGTACATCCGCTCTTTATCGTCAGAACAGAGCTCTTCTGTTGACAAAGAAAAAACCACCCCCGATGAGGGGTGGTAGTTTTGTCGGTAGGAGAGCGACTCCTGCTGAAAAAGAGCTGTCCACACCAGCACTTTTTCATTGGTAAAACTTTTGTCAGTCTGGGTCAGGGCTGGCCTTACCACGAGGCAAACTGAGGCTACCGCCTCAGGTGCCAGACGTGGGGGTGGGGGGCTGGGGGGGGGGGGGGGGAAGAGGAACTAGGACCCAGAGTGTAGAAAATTGTGTCTGCTGTTGGTGCATATGTATTCTCTCTGCTCTTGATGCTGTGCTGTGTGCTGTGCTGGAGGAAGGAGGTCACAAGAGACCTTTCAAAGTTTTGGTCCAAGTGTCGGGACATGGGGACGTCATTTGAACTCCCCGCCTCAGGTGCCAAAATGTTGTGGGTCGGCCCTGGTCTGGGTGATTTTTTTTCCACACCCCTGACAGAAAAGTTTTATTGATGGGAGTGCGGAGTAGACAGCCATATTCTTTGCTGGCCCATTCAATGTGCTATTTTTTTCACACTTCCATTTAATAGTGAAACACTCCATTTCTCCTTTCAGAGACTCATCTCTTAGCCTAAGGAGGTACAGAGAAGTAAAATGATTTGATGAAGATCACACATTGAGTCAATGGCAGAGTTGACACCATAACCCAGGAGTTCTGACTTCAAGTCCACTGTTTTAATCACTACACTATATTACATTGACCATTTGGATATAGCGCAATCAGTAAAAGCCTTAAAAAAAACCCCATCTCTCATGTGTTCCAGGTATTCCCTAAATAACTGAGGTCTTCCAAGGATAACAGAATTATGTGAAAAATAAAATTTATCTGCGGAAAAGAATGGAATAAAGCTAAAGTTTACATTAGTCTAAGAGAAACATTCCCCCACCCCAACATTTATCATTGTTAAAATATTTAAAAGGATAAATTTTGGGGACTGCCTGTTCAGATTGCCCCATGCCTATCCTGTCGTGACAATTCAGCCAGTGATTGGCAGGCTAAAAAGCTGCTGCTGTATAATTGATGAAATTATGCATGTTGGTTCTGGTCTGTATATATTTATTTCAAAGCAAAGGAACCTGTTTGACAGAAACATTATAAATAATTACAATTATAAAACTGTCAAGGCTTAAATTCAAGGTCTTGGAGAAAACTTCTTCCCATGCTAGTTTTGTCCTTTTGTATTTGGTAAAATGGATTTTTTTCCTACTCTATGAGCTTTTGTTTAGTTTTGTTTTTTAATGGAGAACAAGCAGCATGGCTTTGGCTTCTTAACTTGTCATCCATGATGTCAGCACATTACTGGGAATGGTGTTTGGCAGTTAACTTATGCTCAGTTTTCTAGCTGGCTCTACAACACCAAGAGAGTAATGTGTAATTAGCAGCCACTATTTAATTTCCCAAATATACTGATTTAGAAACCAGAAAAACATTCCCCATCAGATTTCACAATTTTAGGTTGTTTAAAATTTTGAGATAAGGTATTTCAGGGGGCCCCCTTTGAAGATATTTTGCAGTCACATAACGTGAGGTTTTTCTGTTGGGAGAATGTCCTACACCTGCCCTACTGACTTATAGGCAGTTTGACAGTTGTCTCAGAGCAGCAACCAAAATGGGCTGAGAAGATAGGTTTCCATGGATGGAAATGGATCCAAGTTAAGAAACTGTAGGGGATTTTGTTGGACTACCAAAACAGAGATGTTAAACTGCAATTTGGAAAGTGCTTGGTCTTCTAACAGTTTTCTGATTCATAAGCCAAATGTAGGGGTGGAAAGGAGTCACAAACAAACTCATTTAAGTCATATTTGTATCAAAATAATTTTGAATTCTGAATACTGTTATGTGGATTTTTGTTCCAGTGTGCACAATCCTATTAATGATATCCAGAAATGCTTATAATAACTGAAGTTTCAGGGCCAGAGGCCAAAGGGCTTCAGCCCCATGCAGGAGGCTTGCCAGGGCTAGCGATACATTTGTTGGAAGTCAGCATGGAAGCTGTAACCTGAGCCTTGACACCCAGAGCTTTTGGCTCCAGGTCGTAGGGCACAGGCTTTAGCTTCCACCCTGAGTCCCAGCAAGTCTAATGCCAGCCCAGGCGGCCCCATTAAAAAGGGCTCACGACTGATTTTGGGTTCCCAATCCCCAGTGACACTGTTGTTCTACACTGTACAGACACCTCTGTTCTACACTGAAGATATCATGATTTGGTAGCAAGAAGCTGGGGCTAGGAGCAAGGAAATCCTGAATTCTAATCCCAGCTGTGTCACTGACCTGCTGCGTGACTTTGGCCAAGTCATTTAACTGAAACCTTTCAGGCTCAGTTTCCCAGTGGGTAAAATGAGAACAAAATTACACAGCCTAATGGCCACGATCGCTTAATCTTTCACCCAGTGTTGTTTAAATCGTTGTGGTGGATAAGCTTGGGTAGTTGAAAGTGCTACAAACAAACAAAACATCACACCAATATGGAAACTCTATTCTCTAGGAAAAGAATAACAGCTTTTATCCATATGCTTCTTCAGTACAGAAATCCACTGTCACAAAATAATCTGCACTGAAAGGCACAGTAACAATTAGATGTAAATTCCTGCCTGCAACATTATCCATTCTATGGCAACGTGCCAAGTACACTGAATACCCATGGAGCTGTTTGATCAGTAAATGATCAAAGAGACTATGGAATTTGATTATTTTTAATATTTGTATATAGCACCACGGGTATGAATAGTGCTATACTGGAAGAACAGACATCATTCTCAATTTACTGCATAACTTTTATAGAAACGTAGCTCCATTTACTTTAACTGAACTACACCTGTTTTGAGATCAGAATCAGGTCCGTGGTCCTACTCCTGCCTTGAGTTTACTATAATCTTGGTTAAGATATGACATGACGTTACACAATATAGGCAAAGACAGCATCGCACAAGGAGACTAGATAAGGGAGGTTTACACAAAATGAGATTATGCGGCTGTTTGTCTGCCATGATATGCATTGAGATATTTTAAAATTTAATTTAGGTTTTATTAGAGTGGCACGAGGTTGTGGTCACTGTTTCATCTGTACTACAGGCTAGTCTGACAAAAATGAAAATGGTTTGCAGAAACCACGAAGAAAGCTTTTATAGAGACCAAGACAAAGATGTAAAAGCATTAACCTAATGGATGAATGCTTAAAGTAAATTACCTCCATTGGAGTATGCCATTTTTAGTGCTTCCAGAGAAATAGCAGGTGTTATTTCTAGCTGGCAGATGATCACTTTGGCCTTGCAAATGGCATTAGCAGCCCTCTTCAGGTCTTCAGAATCCAAAAGCAAATTGGCTCCTGCGACTATGACAATAACATTCTGTCCTAGGGAGAAGATTCCATGTTTTAAATTATATACTTCACTTCACTACAATAAATTCAGGTAAATAAAACAACTTTGCCCTTTCCCAGTGCCTTTCATGTGTGGATTTCAAAACACTTTCCAAAAAATAAAAAAAAATAAAAAATTGGAAAGCTGCATGCTGGTGCACTTAATCATCCAAAGATTTCAGTGACAGCCCACCAAGACCTGTGCATAAAAGATGTTATATTATACTCCAAACACAGTGGAATATAGGTTGTTTCTTCTTTTTTTTTTTTTTTTTTTTTTTTTTTTTTAGGAGTATAGGCATTTTTTGCACAGATTTTTTCCAAGTTTGATTTTCATGTTCTGTTTGGACTAAAAAGAACCACTAAACTGTACCAAATTGGAGGGTCTTGAGTGTTCCCTAAAAAACATTTGTGCCTTCCTGTTACGTCACCTTAGCAGAAGTAATCACATTGATATAGTGAGTCACAATACCCAAAATATATTCTGAATTTTAACTGTCACTTCACCTTAGGATCACTAGATATTGGATCAAATCTGAAAATTTTGAGCATCCTGTGAATTTCAAGAAGAGAGAGGCAGCCCTGCTTCAGTTATCAGGAACACTTCACATTGTCAGTGTTTTGAAGCATTTTGAGAACCTGAAACAGGCCCTCGCACCAATGACATAAGTTTTAAGACAGATAGTTAATACTTGACTCCTAAGGACTCTTTACAGAATATCGGGAGGGAATAAAGATGGGCAGCTAATCCCTTTGAGGGCTGGCAGATGGGATGCTCTTCCAATAGATATTCCATAAAGCACAACTAGGCCAACAGTTCAAATCTTTTCTGGTGTCCTTTTTTATTCTGGTTGTTTGTTTAATGTATACGACTGGATGGCGAGGTTCATTACCCTAGGGTCTAGCTATTGTGGTTTTTTCAAAAACAAAGCATATTGCCTTTATTTGATTGCAGTTCTGGTTTTCATTATTCTGTTCAGATACTGAGAAACCTTCAGGCATGGATGCCTGATAGTGATCAATAATACATTTTAATTAAGTATTAAATTCAATAAATCAGTTGCCCCTTAATCTACAGCTCCTACTGCCTGCCTCTGCTGAAGATTCCTTTTGGGGCTGCCAATCGCTAAAGGCCACTGATTCTGTAATGGACTGAGTTACTCGGTGAATAAACGGCTAGGTTTAAAAAAAAATTTTTTTTTTCTTGAATGAGACTTCAGAGTCCCTTGTTTAAGCAACATGCAAAGCATGTCTCCATGCTGACATTCTGAAGGGAAAGCAGGACAATGGAACAATGATCCCAAGCAACTCCACTGTCAATGGCTTCATTTAAACAGCTGCATTTGAATAGCAAAACCTCAGCATTTTGGTCGACACCCCATTTTTCAACAGATAAGGATGGGCATCTTGATTGCAGGAAAACTCGCCAACAAATATATGCCAACCAAAAGTTTCTGGACTTTGCTATAGGAATATTCAAAGGCAAACAGCATATATTTTGCCCGACATACCGCCTGAACTGTGTGCTACCTACAATCCCAAATTCTACCCACTGGAATACCTGCATGGTCCTGCTGAAATGAGCAGCAAAATAGTTAACTTAAGAGTTAATGGCATATTAAGATAATTGTAGCTGTTTGTTTCAACTTCTTTTTGCAGATTCAAGGTAGACAGTGCTGCACTGGGTCACAGACCGAAGGTTTTTATTTTGCAACTGTAAAGGGCTAGAGACTTACATTTCGCTTTAGACCAATGGCATTGCTAGAGAAATACAATATTACTACATTGTACCAGCCAGTACTGGCTCCATCCAACATTTAGAGAAATAAAGTGTTGCTCTGTGTAACTGCCCTATGTAGACCCTGCTAGTGTGAACTAAAAGGGACTAATGGGACTACGGTACCTTAATATAAACTAGGTACCTTTCAGTTTACATTAGCAAGGTCTATGCAGGGCAGTTACAGGGCAACACTTTACCCTGCACTGCAATTCACACTCCTGTAGTCTGCACTGTGGCCAACAAACCCTACTCAGTTTTAGCAGTCTCTCAACCTATCAGTACAACTGCGAGCTCTGGCATGGTATTTTATAGGAAAAATGATAATGTCTGTGACTATGAAAGATTATTATGAGAAATTGCTGCTTGACAAATCACACAATTAAGGAGCATAAGGACAAGTTTTGGATGTGTCCATCATGATGTAATTTCTCTACAGTCACTTGCTGGAAACATTAAAAAGCCCCATTTGCCAGTATATTAAAATAAGATGCTACATTCAGGTACCAGTTTCCTATTAGCCCACAGGACCAAAACTTGTGCTTTACTTTATGCAAGGGATATTTCAGGCACATTGACACTCATGTTCTGCACGTTTTTTGCCTTGTTTTGCCAGTCACTTCTAAATGTATATTTTGAAAAGCTTTCTGTGGGTACATGTACATGTAGTACTTTGATATTGAAGTGTGCCCACGCTTTATAAAAAGTGTGAGAATTCAATCTTCATGAAATGACTGAATAATAGCAATACCTATAGTCAGTTTAGGCAGGCACTGTGCTTGCTTTTCCACACACTGTTCTGCCAGTGTACCACACTTCTAACCTGCCAACAGTCCCTGCTATTCCAGTCCTCTGCCCTCACTTTGTTTTGCTAATGCACCTTGATCATTGCCTGCTACAGTCCTTGCTGCTCCTTCTCTGGGCTTTTTCTATGCATGAAGGAATTGCCAAATTGGATCAGACTAGTGGTTCATCTAGTTCGGTATTGTCTCTAGCAATGGCCAGTGCCAGATATATCAGAGGAAGAGGAAGGTGCCAAAATGGTGAAAGGGATAATATGGAATAATCTACCCATAGAGGAAGTTTCTTTCCTATATACAGATTGCCTTGTAACTGCTTCTTTATTTAAGTAATACAAAACAGAAACAATATGCATAATAATTTTACAGCGTTCCTATAAGCCAGCAATACATTGTTATTAGACAGGGTGCTGTAGGAGTGTTGAAAGCTGTGGTGGAAAGAAGGTGAAAAGGGGATGCAGCAGTAAGTGGGAGTGGAAATTGGGACTACACATCTGAATTCAGGAAGTGTTCAGAAAAACTGCTGGGGGCATGTTGCAGTTCTTTGTTTGAAGGGATGGGGAAATGCCACCATCTGCAAGGTCTTGGTTAACAAGCCCACTTGGGAAGCTGGAGTTTATGTTTAGTAAGCACCTATCTGGAAGCAGTGAAAATTTCCAGAACACACACATTTCTGCCACAAAAGCTAAACTTTGTAATGCATCTGAATTGTGGATTTCACAGGACCACATAATGGAAATGTTGGTTGTGACTCTATATACTGAGTTTCATTTTGCTTTTAAAGCAGAGACTCAACCTCTTTGTTTTGTATGAAAAAAACAACTGTGCCTTCTCCTCAAATGTACACCACTTACTCTGCCTATAGAATTAATTTTCTGACACTTTATATGTGATACTGTTACCTAGCTTATGAGTTCTAATTAATTATAGTAGAGTCCTTTAAGAAATTTAGCATGTGTGTGTCTTTTCTTTTTCCTGAATTACCTTAACAGAATAATGCAGACTCTTCAAAGAACTTAAACTCTTCCCTTACAGGAATAAGAGAGACTGATATAAGCTCTTTTATACTGACATAGCTATAGCCACAGGGTGGGTTGTACTACTTAAACTATACCAGCATAGCTATAGAAGTACAACTTGCATGTGTAGAGAAACCCTTGGAGTACGATACAACTTGATAGGTCAAATCTGCCAGGCTTCTGCAAATAAAATAGTCTCTCTTGTAACAGCACAGAACACAAGTACTGCTATTTTATTGTAATCTACTCAATTCAGGCCCCAGATGGCTTTGAGTAGAAGTAACCACCATTACCACTACCAATTCCATACATCTGTCTGCTTTGCAGCACGGTCCAGCTCAGCTTTGCTCTAGCAGCAGCTTCTATGTAAAATCTGAGACCAGTTTTAGATTTGGCAATTTAATTTAGGAACCTTCCATTTTTGACAGAAATAACCTATATGCCACAATGCATTGTTCCATTCATCTACCCCATCGCAAAGCTTATAATGAACTTTCGTACCAATATCAGTTTCTAGAAAAATCCACCGGAAACTTCAGAGTAGTGGACAATTGTCGTGGCGGTTTCCTAGTGCTTCAAAAGTTTTTAATCCACAAGTTTTTGTCCGTTATCCCTCAGAACACATCACAGGGTTCTTGAAAACTCAACAGGTCACTCACTACTGTTTCAAGGTTAGATCATGCTCTTTCTTACTGTGCCCAGTAGATGAAGTAAGACTTCATTCCTTACTCAGTCAACCTGAACCATGGGTTTAGTGTAGAGCATAGACAATATTTCTTGGATATTCTTCCCCTGGTATGTGGACAGACTGGGAATGAGAGGGGCTTGGAGTGGGCGATGCCATGGCTCTGTCCTCTCCCCGCACTCACTGACCAAAGTAGCTGGCCAGGTATGAGAGAGATGTAAGCTGCACTCTCTTTCGAGAGCTTCAGTAATTTACTTCCCAAACATACTCCTCCAGAATGGAGGAGGGGAGGATCATGGAGAGACATCAGGGAAGGAATTGTGACTCTGGTATGTCTACCTTAATTCACTGAACCAAAGGGAACTCAGGCCACTACTTTTGAATGTCTGTTTCAAACTGGGGTTTAACATGCTTTCTAATGCACTTAATATTTGCACTTACTATTACTCAGATTAACCTCTCCAATTTGCCCTAGTCACAATTCCCTTTCCAGGCCTGGTCCTGGGATGGAGTTGTCACATCCTGACCCTTATTCTGGGCTGACTCAAGGTTCAATCTAGACCTTAGGCATTTTTTTCAAAGAGTTCATAGGGTAGCAAGTAGAAGGCAGAATTTGTTTGAAAAGAAAAAGAAAAAAAAAAAAACGGCAGAGGTTAAAGTAGTCACTATGAAAGACAATATGGAAAATGGTCAATTCCCCCTTTTCTACCCTGTCTGAAAATATAGAAGCAAAGGTACATGCTAAACTAAAGGACAATTAATATGTAGGTCAAATGACACTTTTGGAGCATATGTACTACAGAAGGAACTTTATGTCAAATATTATAGCAAGATTTTTAAAGACCTCTGGATAACCTGAGAACCAAAATATCTGTAGTTATGCAGACTAACATAATAAGGCTAATCATATTTCATAACTCCTGACAAATTCATCACGTGCTGGGGTCAGGAAGGAATCCCATTTTCCTATTGTAAATCTGCTAGGTACATTACGGGGGAAAGTTCCCACCGCCCCTTCCTCTGATGCACACTGTACTGGCCAGTGTCAGATTAGATGAATCAGTGGGCTAGTCTGTTTATGGCTATTTGCATGTAGATATGTTAAGGGTCAGATTCTCCCACCCTTTCTCACATTGAGTGGCACTATGCTTCACTAGTAGTCCGAGGATGAGTAAGTGTGGAAATGTCAGGATGACAGAATTTGTCTGTAAATGAGGAGAAAACCCACAACTAACAAGGGCCAGAGAAAAGTTTCTTTTACATCTTACACAGACAGAACCTTTGCTTACTAGGGGACCACTCAGAATGAGAAATATATACCTTCGCTGTTAACAATTATTGAAGCAGCTCCAGTAGCAGCATCCTCAGTCTGACCTACAAATTCTAAGAAAGGCAAAAGTTACCGTATGTATTATTTCAATAACAGTATGTGATGCAGTTCAACCTCCCATAACCTCCAACACTTAAAAATGCTAATACGGTAACTATTTCATGTGTAACAATGCCAAAGAAGGTTAACAACAACAACAAAAGAAGTTTTAACTTACACCCACAAAAAAGCAAATGTGAGTCCAACATTCTTTAATGTAGCTATGTCTCTGCTTCAATGACAGCATACTTTTATCTAGTGAAACAACAGATTCTAGGCTGGAGAAAACTGAAGCATTGAAATAATGCAGCGTATTTCCCTCTCTTAATTTTCTGTTGATTTACATTTTAGAAGGAATGGAAGCCTATATTAACGAAGATGGAGGTTGTGGTGAGGCTGTACATTTCCTCTTTGGATTAATCAATTCTGTTAAATTATTATAGGCTGAGCTGTGTGGCCTGTTATTATGGTTGCTCAACACCTTCTGCTATAAAATCTAATTTTCAGTTACATATAACTTTGCCAGACATTAACCGGTTGGAATGAAATTTTCCATGCCAGGTGATTGCCTCCGGCTGATTATTTTTGAAAATTTCAGTCAAAATGATGGTTGATGGCAACTCAAGAGCTACATTTGAAGGATGATCCTGCTCCACTCCTTAGAGCCCTGGGCTAGAATAGACAATGCTCAGTGCAGATGGAACCTCTGGGGACAATAGCTGCAATGCTTTAGCAAGTTTCTACTGAGCATGTGTGTACTGCAATTTTTCAAAGGCTTACTCCTTGGCCAGATTTTTGGTTGGCTTTTCACAAGGGATGGCAAACCACCACAGTTTTTTAACATAGGTAAAGCAATGTATTTTGTCCTAGCCTCATTCTCAGAGACAACTGGACCATTCAGGGCTGAAATTTTCCAGAAAAATGTATGCTGAGGTGGATACCTGGCATAGAAAATTTCAACTTGGACATTTAAAGTATGACAAAGTTATAAGTAACTGAAAATTGGGTCTTATAATGGGAAGTGTCAAGCAACCTTAATCAAAGGCAGTACTAGCAGCCCTGCCTATAACTGAGAGAGGGAAACTAGGATTTAGAGACTTTCTGAAAAAAAGTGCATTTAAAAATGTGGCTGCACTCTTAGATATGTAAAAATAGCACTGCAGGGTTGGACTATTATTACTTCATTATAATATATAGATCAAATGGACTCAGTTTACAAGCAAAAAGATATTTTCCTTAACTGCCAGTCCTGCAAAGTTAGCCTGGGATCTGAGAATCAAGCTGGATTGTTCACTTCTCACACATCATATCAGTAACTGAAGTGCTAAAGGCTGGCAAAGACAACTGTACAACCTCCCTGCCTGTCCAATTATGCCATCAGTGACAATTGTGCAACCTTACTGCTTTCAATTGGAACTTAGTAGTTTTATTAGGGCCTGACTCAACATCCACTGAAATCAATGGAAAGACTGCCATTGATTGTAAGATGCTTTGCATCAGGCTATTGGCGCTACACAAGAAGAAAGCAGTAAAGCAATGCAAGTCTCCCACAATCTGTTAGCCATGTTGGCTTTGCAAGCCTAACAGGAGTAAAGGGCAACAACAATTTACTTTCTTCACTGAAGTGAATAGATATGACTCAGGACACACACCTATGCGGAGTATGAAGGTTCCATTTATATAAATTCACATTATAGAGTAGAATAAACCACACTTCAAGGAGAGACTAGTGTCTTTGTAGTGACTTTTACGAGATTAGAACTTTCTCTGCCTTTGAAGTCACCCATCCCCTGACAAGGATTTAAGTCCTGTTATTTACTGCTGTCAACATTGAACATTTAGGCTAAAAATTAAGGGCAAAATTTTCAAAAGTGGACACTAATTTTGGATGCTTCAGTACTTGGGTGCTCAACCCAAATCTCATTTTTCAGTCATGCTAAGCATGTGCAACTCCTATAGACTTCAAATTGAGCTGCATGTTCCCAGAACTTCTGACTATAAGTCTCTAGGTGCCTCAAACTGGGCATCCAAAATTAGTGGCCATCCTTGAAAATGTTGGCACAAAGATTTAACATAGGCCAATTCAAACCAGACTGACTAAAGTAATGGTGAATACACTGCAGAGAACCATTCTGCACCAGAATGGGTGTGTGGAGTAGACAACCTAATAAATCTACCCTTCCACCTCCTCCATCTCTAGTTTCAAATTTTATCTAAAAAATTAACAAAATATTTTTTAAAAAACTGAAATTTTACCTGTAGAAATCCCATTTCTCTTGAAATTTTCAATGTAGTCATTGCCAAATGAGTCCTTCCCAACCTGCAAAGAAGTTATGAACATTACATCTTTTACAGTCCACAAACAGGTACAATGCAACCATCATACACTACACTTTATTTCACAGCTCTTTTATCTCAGTTACTTGATCAAATAGCATTTTACAGCTCTCTCCCACTGCTAAAATAAAAAGCACATCACAGAAACAAACAAATTATGCACCTTTCACACTCACATTGCATCACTGGTGTTGTCCAGTATCAGATGGGGGACAACATCCCACCCTCTCCAGCTCTTAAAATGGCACCCTCGCCCCATATGGCATGATCTTGCAAACACCATACGTACAAGGTCATGCTGGCAGAGGTGGGGCAGCATGCTCAAAGGGCTGGTCTCCACTGGGGGGGGGGGAGGAAAATCGACTGTAGATATGCAATTTCAGCTACATTTATAACGTAGCTGAAATCGGCGTCTCTACAGCCGACTTACCTGCCGCCCTCACGGCGGCGGCGGTTGCGGTCCCCCGTCGACTCCAGCTTGTGCCTTTTGGCGAGCTGAACTTCCGGAGTCGACGGGGGAGCCGCTGGCAATCGATTTATCATGTCTTGACGAGATGCGATAACTCGATCGCCAAAAGATCGATCCTTCCCTGCCATAATGAGGACGAGCCCAAAGATGGCGCTTCCCATGTGGCATGACCTCACATTCACGATCAAACTATGAGGGGCAGGGTCACACCACCAGGCTTGGGCCCAAGCCGTTCCTGGAAGTACTGGAATGTCTCCAGTGTTCTGGGAATCTGTGAGTGGCCACCTTAGGTTTTATACATTTTAAGTGTATAGTCTGGAAAGTGAGTCTGTAAACATGTTATCATAGGATTCTATATTTATTTTCTCTTTGGGAGTTCCAGACCAAATGCACTAAGTTTACAAATCAAAACATGATTTTTATTTTAACTGATGATGCTGAAAACTTTAAATAGAGTTTGAGAGTCAGGCTGTGCTCTTTTATGCCTCTTACATCACCATAAAGAGAGTCTGCAGTTGGAACTAAGCTTATCATTTTGAGTAGCTCTGCAGGGCTCACAGGAATAACAACTTTTTTTCCATAGATTAAGCAAATGCGACTCAAAGACACACAGGGAACACGTGGAGAAAGAAGGTGTCACTTTTACATGACCAAAAAACACACTTTACATATTTATAAAGCCAATGTAACTTTTAATTCATCCAATTGGGCCTATGTATTCAGCAGGGTCTGTTTCTACATGTCAGCATTACTGTGTTGTTTGTACTTCTGAGAGAGCAAATTGTGGTCTCAAGTCCCACACCAGAAACTGGGCAACACTAATAGTGTAATGCAAAAATAAATATTACTGCAGGAGTCATCCTTTAAATAAGTTGTTAAATAAAGATCCATTCTTCCCATCCTGGTTGCTGTCTAGTGGCCAATGAATTGGGCAAAGAATTTGGAAATAAGCCCAGGGTCCTAGCCAATGATCTTTCTGTTCATGACACAAGTGCTAATATTCAAAACTATGTCTGAGCAAGTGGTTGCCTTGTTGTGTACTGTGAGGTACATATGTACCTCAGTTCTGCGAGATACCTTGAATACAAGAAACAGTGTATAAAACCAAAATCTTAACTCACATTTAAATCATAAGATGATTCTCTTCTTTTGCTCATCCCTTTGTATAGCCATATTTTGAAGTGCACTTCAATTTACAACATCTGCAATACATTTATCTTAAAATGTCACTAGGGACAGTCAATGTCCCTAAATAGCAGTTTATAAGGCAGAAAATTGACTGAGGACAGTCCAGGTCAGATGAAGTTAATGCTAATAAGGATGAGCACCTGCTCTGGTTTGTGAGGGTGCATACCCATCGTTTTCAAGGAGGTTTGCAATTTGAGGTATTTCTGGATCACTGATTATTCCTGGATAGAGGTCAGGGGCCTCATCAAAGTTTTTCATGTTTTTGTGACCTAAGAATTACCGTATATACTCGAGTATAAGCCGAGTTTTTCAGCCCACTTTTTGGGCTGAAAAAAGCCTCCTCGGCTTATACTCGAGTCACCCCGGTAAAAAAAAAAAAAAAAAAAAAAAAAAAAAAAAAAAGCCTCGCTCTCCCGTCCCCGCCGCGCGGGCGGGCTGCCGGGAGCGTCCCGGTTCCCCCCTCCCCGCCGCGGGCGGGCTCCCGGCAGGGACAGGACGGGTCGCGCCCGCAATGGCCGGGGCTCCCCCCGTGACAGGCCGCGGCACGGAGCCGCCGGGCCCAACCGCCCCGGGATCCTCCCGAGCCAGCCCTGCTACCGCGCAGCGGGGGCCGTTCCCCCCCCGGGGAGGGGTGAGTGCAGGGCCCGGCCCGGGCGGCGGGCTGGGGGAGGGGGTGAAACGGCCCCCGCTGTGCGGTAGCAGGGCTGGCTCGGGAGGATCCCGGGGCGGTTGGGCCCGGCGGCTCCGTGCCGCGGCCTGTCACGGGGGGAGCCCCGGCCATTGCGGGCGCGACCCGTCCTGTCCCTGCCGGCAGCCCGCCCGCGCGGCGGGGACGGGAGAGCGAGGCTTTTTTTTTTTTGTGTCCGGCGGGGCGGGGAGGGGAGGAACCGGGGCGCACATTTTTTTTTTGGTCCGGCGGGGAGGAGGGAACCTCGGCAGCCCGCCCGCGGCGGGGAAGGGGGAACCTCGGCAGGGGGGAACCTCGGCAGCCCGCCCGCGGCGGGGAAGGGGGAACCTCGGCAGGGGGGAACCTCGGCAGCCCGCCCGCTGCGGGGAAGGGGGAACCTCGGCAGGGGGAACTCGGCAGGGGGAACCTCGGCAGGGGGGACTCGGCTTATACTCGAGTCAATAACTTTTACCGGTTTTTGTGCTAAAATTAGGTGCATCGGCTTATATTCGGGTCGGCCTATACTCGAGTATATACGGTATGTTATTACAATGTGCTTTACCAGTGGATAATCATGAAGGCTTCTGCAAGAGTCTGTTACCCCAGCCCTGTGCTCTCGAGCACAAAAGCTGGGACTCTTTACTAGCCAAACCACTTAACCAAGCTGCTTCCCAGCCAAATTAAGTCCCACACCTCGAGACACCCCCCTTTTTACCAGTGGGGTTCTTAGGGTTACCAATCGCTGCCACCATTCGGGTATACTTCCAAAACCTTGGGGGGCCCCCGAACTTCCCCACCCTAACTTTGTCCCCCTCCCTGGGAGCCAAAGTCAGACACCTGAAGGCTGCTTCCCTTCAGCCTTCCCGGCTGAAGGCAGACTTCCCCTAACCCTGTCTCTCTCTACCTGAGAGCCAGACCCTCAGAGGCTGCTTTTCCTCCCCCCTGCACCCTGTCCCCCTCTCTGGGAGCCAGAATCAGGCACCTGGAGGCTGCTTCCTCCCTCCCCCGTCTAACCTGACGGTAAGGAGAGACAGTCTCCACACTCCAGCTATTCACTTAGCTGCCCTGGTCCCTATTTCCCTTCCCTTCTCCCTTCCTAGACTGGAAGCAGAGAAAACCCTACGGGAAATAAACCAGACGGTTTTATAACTAGAAGATTTAATAAAGAAAAGGGAATGAAACAAAGATAAAATACACTTTACAATTTGGGGTTCTCTAGCTCCCTTCTGAAACGGAAAGAAACACCCCAAAAGGCACCGGCTTAATAGAATCAAAATCACTTACATCAGTTAAGTAGAAGTATAAAAGAAGAAAAGCGGAGCTATCTCCATAGCCAGAGATGCTAGTTGACCCTGGTTCCTGCCTCTGGCCTCATGGCCAGCCAAGATGGAACTGAACTTTTTACTCCTCCCTTCCTCATGGACTTGAGGCTCTGACGACATTGCTGTCTCTCCAGCCCTCCACACCCATGACAGCTTCTATCAAGCTTCAGCTAGTGCACAAGGCAATAGCTACATGCTTAGTTATGGAGGCATTTCATAGCTGTTCTCCAAAGACTGGATTGACTTTGTATTCCCTTCAACTTGCTGGTTTCAATCTATAAAGTCTAGAAAGTTTGGGTGCTGGATATCTTAAGAGACCTGCATCTCTTGCTACCCAAATGTCACAAAAATTGAATTGGGGGGAAACTTTTGTTTACAGTTCCTAGATTTGCACATCTTGATGTTGAAAGGAAGGTGTTCTTGGTGGAGGGCCCTAGACCATCAGCATCCATGTCTGTTTATCTTCAGCGCACTGTGTAAAGCTCATCTATTCATTCAAGCTCTGCCCTCAGGGAGATGTGAATATGGGGCATCAAGATCATTTTAGAACTGAGTACATTTAATCTGACATCATCAATAAATGTAATATATTGTTTTTAAATGTTTGCTACATGCACTCAGACCCTGCTAGATGGAATATTTTATAAATAGAAAAACAAACACGTTTCTTGGTCTATTGACTTGCAGAAGATACTATGTAATGAAATATTGCTTCTTGATTCCAGAATCACTACATTTATATCCCTTTCTACTAGGCTTGTAGCTACACAATGTTTGATGTAATTCACACTCATTCTTATTCACAATTTTTCAACATGTGCTTTCGCTGGCTTGCTCTCAGCATTTTTCCATGTGCCATCAGGAGGGTTGACATCATCACAGATGAAATTCTAGCAGTCAGAGTCAAACTCAATCTGTACCTGCAAATTAATTGTATTGAAAAATATCTTTGCTGACACATCTTTTGTTCCATCTGTTCAGTATGCTAAATTCTGTCATTAACTTTTTTTGGAGAGTGTTTACTCTTTTCCTTACATAGGGAATGCAACCAGTTTTTGCTACTAAAAATAACGGAGCTAGTAATGCGGAGAAAAACATGGTTTAAAAGGTGATTACGTACTCTGAGCTGAATTATAGAGGCAGCTACACTTTTATAACAAAGTAAAGGTTCAGGCTCACTGTATTCTTTCTAAGTTGGGCTCACAGACCAGTCTGTATCTTTGAATGGCTATAAAAAGGCAAGACTATATAAATGGCAATACAATATTTCCTCTTTTGGGGGAAAAAACCACGAATGCAACTGGGACACACAAGCAGAATTTAACTCAGCAGCTGCAGAACAATGACACCAAAATTAGAGGAATCAGCTAGGATCATCCCAGGATAGCTGCTAAAAGTGAAACAGTCAAGACCTATTCAGAACACATCATCATCATTTCTCTCCCTTCCCCATGCATACCCGAACAGCTTTAATTTAGATTGTTAAGACTGACTTTTTTTGTGATGGCCAGTAAAGAAAGAGGAAAGGATGAGCTTCAGGGTAAGGTAGTGGCCTGGAACTCAAGAAACCTTAGTATATTTTCCAGTTCTGTCACAGGCTTTCTGTATGACCATAGGCAAGCCATTTAATCTCCCTGTCCCTCAGTTCCTTATCAGTAAAATAGAGATAATTTTTCCCACCCTTTGTATGGCTCGTCTTCAGGGCTGTGACTGTCAACTAGTATATCCTTCTACAGTGTCTAGCACAATGGATGCTAATGTGATACATATAAAACAGCAGCATCCACTGCTAGAGATACACAGATCAAAAGACAGAAAGCAACATGCCACTTGTCATTCAGACTGGATCAGGGTCAGTGTTTGGTAGTGAAACAAAATCCATAGCAATTTATGGTATCCATGCTGCTCTTTACGTGGATCCATTATATTCATAACTCATGACACTTACTTTTCTTTACAACATCAAATGTTTCTTACAAGATGAGAAAATATGATCTGGAATCTTTAAGAGACAATAAAGATAGAAATGCATGATAAGATGTGCACAGAGGAAACTAACTAAGCTGACATAAAACAGACATTTTCCCTGATGGACTGC
The DNA here is from genome assembly GCA_032164245.1 of Sternotherus odoratus. Taxonomy (NCBI): domain Eukaryota; kingdom Metazoa; phylum Chordata; order Testudines; family Kinosternidae; genus Sternotherus; species Sternotherus odoratus. The sequence goes on from JAVMKO010000003.1 coordinate 124,558,139, forward strand.
AACACACTCTTCCGATAGTGGCTAATGCCAGGTGCTTCTGAGGGAAGAACAGAACAGGTAATCATCAAGTGATCCAGCCCCTGTTGCTCATTCCCAGCTTCTGGCAAACAAAGACTAGGGACACTATGCCTGTCCATCCTGGCTAATAGACCTTGATGGACCATAAATTTATCTAATTCTTTTTTGAATCCTGTTATAGTCTTGGCTTCACAATATCCTCTGAAAAAGAATTCCACAGGTTGACCGTGGATTGTATGAAGAAATACTTCCTTTTGTTTGTTTTACACTTACTGACTATTAATTTCATTTGGGGACCCCTAGTTCTTGTGTTATGCAAAGGAGTAAATAACACTTCCTTAGTTACATTCTCCACAGCAGTCATGATTTTACAGCCCTCTATGGGTATGGTGAGACTGGTGCTTTGTAGCGCTAAAACCCTCCAGGAGCGCTATAATTATCTAACCCTACACACTTGCAAGTAACATTTTGCGCAATAAGTCACCGTTTAAAGCGCAACTATAAAACCACCTCTCCGAGAGTCAGAAGGTTTTTTGTGTGTTCCCTGTGGCGTGTTAGGGCCAGTGTATTCACTTCTTAGCGATAAGGGATCTCTGGCACCCCTCCGAGCCACCCAAAAAAACAAACAAACCGCGGACGCCCCGTCCCCCCCGTCCCTGGGTGGGCTGCCGGGTTCGCCCCGTTCCCGCAGCGGCGGCGGGGAGGGGGGGTGCGACTTGGGGCCGGGGCGCGGTGGGGGGGGGTGGGGACAATGACTAGGGCGTCCGCGCTTTTTTTTTTTTTTAAAAAAAATTCTGCTGCTTTTTGGGGTCGCGGGGAATGCTTGCGGAGGGAGCTGTGTGGAGCCTGTCAGTTTGAAAAGTCACTGACATCCTGAACTTGTCTCCCTGCTGAATGCTGGGATACCTGCCCTATCGCGCTACTCTCACTGCTGCCAGAAGCGCTGCAAATGTGTCCATGCTTTAGCGCTGCAGGGTTTAAATGTGCACAAGCTCTAGCACAAAACCTATTGCGCTAAATGGGATGCACTACAAACAAACGCGCTATAATCTTGTAGTCTAGCCATACCCTATCATATCCCCACTTAGTCGTCTCTTTTCCAAAAAGTCCCAGTCTTATTAATCTCTCCTCATATGGATGCTGTTCCATACCCCTAATCAGTTTTGTTGCCTTTTTCTGTACCTTTTCCAATGTATCTTTTTTGAGATGGGGCGACCACATCTGCACGCAGTATTCAAGATGTGGGAATGCCATGGATTTATATAGAGGCAATATGATATTTTCTGTCTTATTATTTATCCCTTTCCTAATGATTCAACATTCTGTTTTAGCTTTTTTTGACTGATGCTACACATTGAGTGGATGTTTTCTGAGAACTATCCACAATGACTCCAACATCTCTTTCTTGAGTGGTAACAGATAATTTAGACTCCATCATTTTATGTGTATAGTTGGAACTATACTTCAGCATTAAATTTCATCGCCCATTTTGTTGCCCAGTCGCCCAGTTTTGAGACCCCTTTATAATTCACTAGCGAAAATACCCTGCGTTGCTCGGGTCAGTCGGAGGTGGGGAGGGGGCAGAGAGCTAAGCGAGTGCGGGGTCTGTTGGAGGGGGGAGGGGGAAGAGAGCAAACCTGACACCCCCACCTCACTTACCCCTCGACCAACCCCGACTCACATTTTCACTCCCCCCACCCAAACCCAACACCCCCACGTCTCCCCCCACCAACCCCAACACCCCCGACCAACACCCACACCTCACCCCCCGTAGACCAAACCTGACACACCCACCTAACTTTCCCCCCCAACCAAACCCGACACCCCTACCTACCACCACAAACAAACCCGACACCCACACCTCACTTACCCCTCGACCAACCCCGACACCCCTCCTCACCCCCCCAAACAAACCCAACACCCCCACCAAACCCAACACCCCCCGACCAACCCCAACACCCCCACCTCACCCCCCGACCAAACCCGACACCCCCACCTCACCCCCCGACCAAACCCAATACCCCTACCTCACTTACCCTCCGACCAAACCCAACTCGGGTCTGTCGGAGGTGGGGAGGGGGCAGAGAGCTGAGCGAGTGCGGGGTCCGTTGGAGGGGGGAGGGGGCAGAGAGCTGAGCGAATGCAGGGTCCGTTGGAGGGGGTATTATGACATCATAACTATGTCACAGAGAACAGCAGCTGCCCAGCTGATGTGAATGGGCTTTAAAGAATTTCACCCCTGGGGGGCGTCAGAGGTGAGATTTGAAAAATTTTCGACTCTTACCCTGATTAGGACCCTAAGACCTCTAACTGTACCAAATTTCAAGTCTCTAGCTCAAACGGTGTGGAAGGAGTAAGTGCACATACATACATACACGCATACACCATTTGACTTTTATATACAGAGATTACAGTCTGCTTTGGTCTTAACTATCTTTGGTAGTTTTGTATCATCTGACAATTTTGCCAACTCTCTACCACTTTTTACAGACCAATGGGGGACACAACTATTTACTTCTCTCCATTCTGATAACTATTTATTCATACCCTTTGTTTCCTATCCTTTAATCATTACCAATCTAGGACAACGTACTTTGCTTAAGAGCCTTTGGAGAGGGACCTTATAAAAGGTTTCCTGAAAATCTAAGTACAGTAAAACCTCGATATAAGGGACTAATTCGGGCGAGGGGGTGTCCGTTAAAGCCAAAAGTCAGTTATTTAATAATAAAAAAAAAACGAGCAGCCCGCCCAAATTAGTCCGTTATATCGAGGTTTTACTGTATAATGCTAAACTATCACGGCAGCCGGGAGCCGGCAGCCAGCCCGCCGGCTGCCTGGACCGGGGAGGCAGCGGGGAGCCGGCAGCCAGCCCGCCGGCTGCCTGGACCGGGGAGGCAGCGGGGAGCCGGCAGCCAGCCCGCCGGCTGCCTGGACCGGGGAGGCAGCGGGGAGCCGGCAGCCAGCCCGCCGGCTGCCTGGACCGGGGAGGCAGCGGGGAGCCGGCAGCCAGCCCGCCGGCTGCCTGGACCCGGGAGGCAGCGGGGAGCCGGCAGCCAGCCCGCCGGCTGCCTGGACCCGGGAGGCAGCGGGGAGCCGGCAGCCAGCCCGCCGGCTGCCTGGACCCGGGAGGCAGCGGGGAGCCGGCAGCCAGCCCGCCGGCTGCCTGGACCCGGGAGGCAGCGGGGAGCCGGCAGCCAGCCCGCCGGCTGCCTGGACCCGGGAGGCAGCGGGGAGCCGGCAGCCAGCCCGCCGGCTGCCTGGACCCGGGAGGCAGCGGGGAGCCGGCAGCCAGCCCGCCGGCTGCCTGGACCCGGGAGGCAGCGGGGAGCCGGCAGCCAGCCCGCCGGCTGCCTGGACCGGGGAGGCAGCGGGGAGCCGGCAGCCAGCCCGCCGGCTGCCTGGACCGGGGAGGCAGCGGGGAGCCGGCAGCCAGCCCGCCGGCTGCCTGGACCCGGGAGGCAGCGGGGAGCCGGCAGCCAGCCCGCCGGCTGCCTGGACCCGGGAGGCAGCGGGGAGCCGGCAGCCAGCCCGCCGGCTGCCTGGACCCGGGAGGCAGCGGGGAGCCGGCAGCCAGCCCGCCGGCTGCCTGGACCCGGGAGGCAGCGGGGAGCCGGCAGCCAGCCCGCCGGCTGCCTGGACCCGGGAGGCAGCGGGGAGCCGGCAGCCAGCCCGCCGGCTGCCTGGACCCGGGAGGCAGCGGGGAGCCGGCAGCCAGCCCGCCGGCTGCCTGGACCGGGGAGGCAGCGGGGAGCCGGCAGCCAGCCCGCCGGCTGCCTGGACCGGGGAGGCAGCGGGGAGCCGGCAGCCAGCCCGCCGGCTGCCTGGACCCGGGAGGCAGCGGGGAGCCGGCAGCCAGCCCGCCGGCTGCCTGGACCCGGGAGGCAGCGGGGAGCCGGCAGCCAGCCCGCCGGCTGCCTGGACCCGGGAGGCAGCGGGGAGCCGGCAGCCAGCCCGCCGGCTGCCTGGACCCGGGAGGCAGCGGGGAGCCGGCAGCCAGCCCGCCGGCTGCCTGGACCCGGGAGGCAGCGGGGAGCCGGCAGCCAGCCCGCCGGCTGCCTGGACCCGGGAGGCAGCGGGGAGCCGGCAGCCAGCCCGCCGGCTGCCTGGACCCGGGAGGCAGCGGGGAGCCGGCAGCCAGCCCGCCGGCTGCCTGGACCCGGGAGGCAGCGGGGAGCCGGCAGTCAGCCCGCCGGCTGCCTGGACCCGGGAGGCAGCGGGGAGCCGGCAGTCAGCCCGCCGGCTGCCTGGACCCGGGAGGCAGCGGGGAGCCGGCAGTCAGCCCGCCGGCTGCCTGGACCCGGGAGGCAGCGGGGAGCCGGCAGTCAGCCCGCCGGCTGCCTGGACCGGGGAGGCAGCGGGGAGCCGGCAGTCAGCCCGCCGGCTGCCTGGACCGGGGAGGCAGCGGGGAGCCGGCAGTCAGCCCGCCGGCTGCCTGGACCCGGGAGGCAGCGGGGAGCCGGCAGTCAGCCCGCCGGCTGCCTGGACCCGGGAGGCAGCGGGGAGCCGGCAGTCAGCCCGCCGGCTGCCTGGACCCGGGAGGCAGCGGGGAGCCGGCAGTCAGCCCGCCGGCTGCCTGGACCCGGGAGGCAGCGGGGAGCCGGCAGTCAGCCCGCCGGCTGCCTGGACCCGGGAGGCAGCGGGGAGCCGGCAGTCAGCCCGCCGGCTGCCTGGACCCGGGAGGCAGCGGGGAGCCGGCAGTCAGCCCGCCGGCTGCCTGGACCCGGGAGGCAGCGGGGAGCCGGCAGTCAGCCCGCCGGCTGCCTGGACCCGGGAGGCAGCGGGGAGCCGGCAGTCAGCCCGCCGGCTGCCTGGACCCGGGAGGCAGCGGGGAGCCGGCAGTCAGCCCGCCGGCTGCCTGGACCCGGGAGGCAGCGGGGAGCCGGCAGTCAGCCCGCCGGCTGCCTGGACCCGGGAGGCAGCGGGGAGCCGGCAGTCAGCCCGCCGGCTGCCTGGACCCGGGAGGCAGCGGGGAGCCGGCAGTCAGCCTGCCGGCTGCCTGGACCCGGGAGGCAGCCGGGAGCCGGCAGGCAGCCCCCGAAAAAACGGATTTTGGATGTATCGGACTTGCTCATAAATTTTGTCCGTTGCATCCGAAGTCCGTTAAATTGGGGTTTTACTGTACACTATATCCACTGGATCCCCCTTGTCCACATGCTTGTTGACCCCCTCAAAGAATTCAAGTAGATAGGTGAAGCATGATTTCCCTTTACAAAAACCACGTTGACTCTTCCCCAATAAATCATGTTCATCTATGTGTCTGACAATTCTGTTCTTTACTGTAGTTTCAACCAGTTTGCCCCGTACTGAAGTTAGGCTTACCAACCTGTAATTGCCAGGATCACGTTTGAAGCCTTTTAAAAAAATTGACATCACATTAATTATCCTCCAGTCATCTGGTACAGAAGCTGATTTAAATGATAGGTTACAGACCACAGTTAGTAGTTCTTCAATTTCACATTTGAGTTCCTTCAGAACTCGTGGGTGCAGGGCCGGTGACAGGGGAGTACTACGGGTAGAGCTGTACTGGGCCCCGGATTTAAGGGGGGCCCCCTTAAGTCCGGGGGCCGGTATACAGCTGTACCCGTAGTTGTCCCCCCTTGTCGCCGGGCCTGCCGGCGCAGCCCGGGGCTCAGAGGTGGCAGCTGCGGAGAGGCCGTGGCCGGCCCAGGAGCGGGGGTGCCGGGGGATCTGAGCCCACCCAGGCCCGGCGGAGGATGTGAGCGGAGCCGGGCCCGGACCTGCCGCAGCCCGAGGTAAGGGGGAGCTGGGCCCGGTTCGCACCTGGCGCTGCTGGCCGGGGGTAGAGGGGTCCTGGGGCGGGCTGGAGAGCTCCCGATCGGCCCTGCCCGAGACCCTGCGGCAGCGGCGGCGCCGGGCTCCGGTCCCTGGCTGGCGCCCCTGGCTGGGGAAGTGTCCCTCTCTCCCGGGACTGGCCCAGCCGCGCCCTGCGCCCCGGCTGGGAACCAGGCTCCTTGGACCCCCCGCAGCATCCCCAGCCCGGGGTCCCCAGGCCTGGGGGGGGGGGGGAAGCGCCGGCTGGGCTGGGGGGGCCCCCAAACGATCAGAGTAGGGGGCCCCAAAACTTCTGTCGCCAGCCCTGCGTGGGTGAATACCATCTGGTCCTAGTGACTTACTACTGTTTAGTTTAATCAATTTGTTCCAAAACCTCCTCTAATGACACCTCAATCTGGGACAGTTCCTCAGATCTGTCACCTAAAAAGAATATCTCAGGTTCAGGAATCTCCCACACATCATCAGCTGTGAAGGCTGATGCAAAGAATTCCTTTAGTTTGTCCACAATGGCCTTATCGTCTTTGCGGTGTTCCTTTAGTATCTTGATCGTCTAATGGCTCCACGGGTTGTTTAGCAGGCTCCTGCTTCTGATGTACTTAAAAAAAACTGCGGTTACTTTTTGAGTCTTTGGCTAGCTGTTCTACAAATTCTTTTTTGGCCTAACTATATTTTTACACTTGATTTGCCAAGAGTTTTTGCGCCTTTCTATTTTCCTCAACAGGATTTAACTTCCACTTTTTAGAGGATTCCCTTTTGAATCTCACTGCTTCTTTTACTTTGTTGTTTAGCCACAGTGGCACTTTTGGTCCTCTTATGATGTTTTTAGTTTGGGGTATACATTTAGGTGGAGCCTCTACTGTAGTGGGGGTTGCGACCCCCAGTTTCAGAACTGCTGAACTAGTGTCTTTAAAAATTTTCATGCAGATTGCAGGGATTCACTTTTGGCACTGTATCCTTTTAACTTCTGTTGAACGAACTTCCTCATTTTTGTGTAGTTCCCTGTTCTGAAATTAAATGCTACCATGTTTGGCTGCTGTGGTGTTTTCACTGCCACCGGGATGCTAAATCTAATTACATTATGGTCACTATTATGAAGCAGTTCAGTTATATTCACTTCTTGTACCAGATCCTGTGCTCCACTTAGGGCTAAATCAAGAATAGCCTCTCCTCTTGTGGGTTCCAGGACTAGCTGCTCCAAGAAGCAATGAGTGTCAAAAACCTTCGTATCTGCATCCCATCCTGTGGTGACAGGTACCCAGCCAATGTGGGAATAGTTAAAATCCCCCATCTCATTATTATTGAGTTTTTTATTTTTATAGCCTCTCTAATCTTCCTGAATATTTTACAGTCACTATCAACGTACTGGTCAGGTGGTTGGAAGTATATCCCTGCTGCTAATTCTTCTTATTCAAGTATTGAATTACTAACCATAGAGATTCCATGGTACAGTGTGATTCATTTAAGATTTTTACATCATGTGACTCCATGCTTTCTTTCACATAGTGCTACTCCCCCACCAGCATGTTCAATCCTTCGGATATATTTTGTACCCTGGTATTACTGTGTCCCATTGATTATCCTCATTCCACCAAGTTTCTGTAATTCCTATTAGATCAATATCTTCATTTAATACAAGGCAGACTAGTTCACCCATCTTATTATTTAGACGTCTACATTGGTATATAAGCACTTAAAAATTGTCGCTTTTCAGCTGTCTGGCATTACAACCCAAGTTGCCCAGCACATGGCCTGAAATCCCTAGAGTTCTGTCATAAGCATGCCTCTGCACGCCTTTCTGAGTCATAAGGTGTAGCCCCTGACACTTTCAATAGGTTCATTGCACAGTTGATGTCCCTTCGTGGGCCATTAAGCAGGCTAGGCAGTGCTGATGGCAATCTGGGGGTGTCATCCAGATGCACAGCACAAGTTTGAAATACAGATATCCCCTACATATCTTTAACTTATAATACAAAGGTGATAAAAACATATAAACAAAATTATCATACTTGGTGAATTGTAACATTTTTGCAGATACCTTACACGGCATATCTGATCAGATTCCTTGCAATTTTATAATATTAGTGTCAACAGTAACATAAAGCAACGGGAGGCAATCTATGGCATGCATGCCAAAGGTGGCACACAAGCTGATTTTCAGTGGCACTCAACTGCCCGGGTCCTGTCCACCAGTTTGGGAGGCTCTGCATTTAATTTTAAATGAAGCTTCTTAAACATTTTAAAAACCTTATTTACTTTACATACAACAATAGTTCATGTCTATAATATATAACTAGAAAGAGACCTAAAAACGTTAAAATGTATTACTAGCACGTGAAAACTTAAATTAGAGTGAATAAATGAAGACTTGGCACACCACGTATGAAAGGCTGCCGACGCCTGTGACATAAAGTGTCCCACGTATTCCATACAATGTCACCTTGTTAATGTAACAAATAACTAAAATAGCAGTGACTTATTGCAATTCTATTTTATCTTGAATGTATAGAATTATATTATGCAGTTCCATTGACATGTGCAGAGACTGCATAAATGCTGTCTGGGGTAAGATTTATGTGAAGCTATGAAGTGAACTCTAATCTATATATATATAAAAGACAAATGGTGTATGCATGCGTGTGTGTATGTACGTTCCCTTACTCCTTCCACACCGTTTGAGCTAGAGACTTGAAATTTGGTACAGTTATAGGCTTTAGGGTCCCAATCAGGGTAAGAATCAAAAAATTTTCAAATCTCACCTCTGACACCCCCAGGGGGTGAAATTCTTTAAAGCCCATTCACATCAGCTGGGCAGCAGGTTAACACCTGCTGTTCTCTGTGACATAGTTATGATGTAATAACACCCCCCTCCAACGGACCCTGCACTCACTCAGCTCTCTCCCCCCTCCCCCCCTCCGACGGACCCAAGCAATGCCGGGTATTTTTGCTAGTTTTTAAATAAAATCAAGAAATGTTGGTGAATCTAGAGAGCTTAGAAAAGTTCTTGCTTCTACTTTGTCTTCCTTTTCTCCAACACGTAAATAAAACTAAGAAAAAACTGTATGATTATCTCTTCTTATGTCTATATACATTTTTAAAATAAATTTAATAGCCATATCACCAGCTTATGGAATTTGACTAATGAAGCAAACATTTCACGAAACACATATTCGACCTTTGGCAGTAAGCAATTTCTGCGCCATTTTCAAATAATTCAAGATGCATATCACCACAAAAAAATTAGCATTCAGTTAGGAACATTAACATCAATTTTTTTATAAACTGTCTAAATACAAGTATGTGACAGCTACTGAAGGAAGAGACCAAATATCTACGACTTGCTAGATCTAGGACATTAGAAACATAAGAAAACCCTAGAGAAAAGCTAGTGACAGGTGAATCTCAGGTGATTTACAGGTATGATTTGGATACATATCTATACCTCATTAAACTAAACACTGAGTTGGAAATCTAGTGAGAAAAAGCTCTCTTGGAAAATCTATTCATGTCTTACCTGAAAATTTCCTTTCTTGGAGTAATGAGGTAGACAGATCCATAACACTGGGCACTCTGCTCTATTCAAGCTTAGCGGCAGATCAGAACGGTCAGTCAGAGGCACGGGAGATGAGGCTCCACCTCTGTGAAAGGGCTAGTTGAGACACTTCCATAGTGTAGGCAAAATTACTCAAATGGTCATTATCAATGGTCTGCTGTCAAACTGGGAGGGCATATCTGTAGCAGAGTCTCACAGGATCCAGTATTTTCATTAATCACTTGGATAATGGAATAGAGACTATGCTTATAAAATCCGCAGATGACACAAAGGAGGGAGGGGTTGCAAGGACCTTTGAGGATAGGAACAGAATTCAGAACAACCTTGACAAACTGGAGAATTGGTCTGAATTCATCAATAAAGACAAGAGCAAAATACTTCACTTAGAAGGAAAAATCAAATACACAACTACAACATAGGGAACAACTAGCTAGGTCATAGTACTGCTGAAAAGGTTTGAGGGATGCAGTCCATTATAACTTCAATAAAACTCAACAATGTGATACAGCTGCAAAAATGGCTAATATTATTCTGGCATTTATTAACAGGAATGAGGCATGTAAGGCCTCTCGGGGAATTGTTCCACTCTACCCAGCACTGGTGAAGTACTATGTCCAATTTTGGGTGTCACACTTTAGGAAAGACACGGACAAACTGGAGAGAATCCAGAAGAAAGCAACAAAAATGATATAAGGTTAAGAAAATCTGACCTCTAAGGAAAGATAAAAAATTGGGCATATGTAGTCTTGAGAAAAAAAAAGACCGAAGGGGGACTTGAAAACAGTTTTCAAATATGTTAAGGCAGGGGTCAGCAACCTTTCAGAAGTGGTGTGCAGAGTCTTCATTTATTCACTCTAATTTAAGGTTCCGCGTGCCAATAATACATTTTAACGTTTTTAGAAGGTCTCTTTCTAGAAATCTATAATATAGAACTAAACTATTGTTGTATGTAAAGTAAATACAGTATTTAAAACGTTTAAGAAGCTTCATTTAAAATTAAATTAAAATGCAGAGACTTCGCACGGTGGCCAGGACTCGGGCAGTGTGAGTACCATTGAAAATCAGCTTCTGTGCCACCTTTGGCAAGTGTGCCATAGGTTGCCTACTCCTGTGTTAAGGGCTCTTATCAAGAGGATGCTAGAAACCCTGCCCCTGCCTGAGCATTTGAGAGAGACTTGGGTCTCCACAAAATAGACACTGATCTCCACGTGGGCTGATATTCAGTGAGGGAGGTGCAGGAGATGCAGAAGCTGGCTGTTCCTCTCTTAGCCTTCTCTGCCATTCTGCACTCTGTGTGGATTAGCAAGAACGGAGTCCTGGTGACTGAGAAGAAAAGGAATCCTCCTTGAAGAATCCATGAAGAACGAAGTTTTATATCCCTTCCAAATTTTTTGTTAGCCGATCAGTACTTGACTGTGACCACTTATGGCAGTGAATTCCATGCTGATTATATGTTATTAAATATATAAATACAGTATGGCTGGTGAATGCAAAACCAAAAAATATAATGAATTTACCTACCTCTCCTTGCAATACAAGACAAGGTAAAAAGGGGGGGACTGGTCAACTTTAACTCAGTGTAATTCTGAATATCTCAAGTTCTCTCAGGTGACATTATTCCAGGCTTTGTGGTTTCTCATTACATGCAATTCCCACCAGACCACTAACCAATTCTTTTGTTCTGGCTGTCTTGCAAATACCAGAAGAACAATTTCCCTGGCAGTATTTTGTTAATACATTTCTAACCAAAACCAGACAAGAAGAGATGCATTAAAAAGAGAGTTAACTTTTCTATTAACCACATAAAAGTTTCACTGAAGCTTGGATGAACATTTGGCTTGGTTGTTATCCAGAGGCTTCAAGTCAATGCTTACCTTACAAATCATCAAGGTCTTGGCCCCAAGTCGAGCAGCTTGGATGCACTGATTGGCTCCTTTTCCCCCAAAACCAATGAAAAACTTATGTCCATGGATAGTTTCTCCAGCTTTTGGCAGACGAGTGGTAAGGCTATTGCAATTTTAAAAAATGACATATATTAGTAACTGATAGGTCAAGAGTAGTAAAAATAAGAGTTACATTGATACAATCCTAAGTAGCACCAGTGTTCAGGTTGGTACTACAGCAGGAGGCAGTGATGAGTTAGCCTTTCATTCATCAGTGTGCCAGAACTGGAATATGCATCCCATCTATTGCCCCTCTGCAGTTAGGGAAACCCATTTGTGCAAAGCCAGCCACAATGTCATGCATGTTACGCAGACACACACTTTTTCTGAGCAGGATGTGATTAATGGCCATGCAAACGTGTATCAACACAATTCCAGCGGTCGATTTTCTCACTCCAAACTGGCTAGCAACCAATCCGTAGCTGTCTGGAGTTGCCAGCTTCCAGATTGCAATAGCCACCCACTTCACCGCCAGGGCAGCTCTCAATCTCGTGTTCTTGCGCCACAGGGTGGGAGCGAGCTCCTCACACAGTCCCATGAAAGTGACTTTTCTCATCCGAAAGTTCTGAGGCCACTGCTCGTCACCCCAGACGATATGATCCCACCACTCAGTGCTTGTTTCCCAAGCATAAAAGCAGCGTTCCACGGTGGGGCGCATGTCCGTGAATGTCACAAGCAACCACGTGTCATATGCATTAAGCGAGTCAATATCATCATCAGAGTCTTCAGTGTCAAGTTTGGATCTTAAGGAGTAACTCGATTGCCAAATGTATGTGCTGGCGAGACTCATCAGCATGTTCCTCAGCAGTTCGGACTTCATTCCTGCAGACCAAAAGGAAGACAGAGCGTGCTGCACAAAAAACATTGAAAGATGGTGCCAAATGTGGATGGAAACAAAGGTATTGCTGGGATGCAAACCGACACATCATGGGGTGTTGGGACAGGACCCAGAATACCCCACCCCCCCACTTCCTTCCCACAGCTACAGTGCCAGAATGGGAAGAGGTGCTCTATAGGATAGCTGCCCAGCACTCCCAGTGCTGCTTCAAGTGCCGCAAATGTGGTCACACCACTGCCTTTGCAGCTGTCAGTGTGGACACACGTTGCAGCACTTTCCCTACTGTGCTTTCTGAAGGCTGGTTTAACTCAAAACACTCTACGTCTGCAAGTGTAGCCATGCCCCAAAAGTGAGAGAGTCATGGGATGGATTCCAGCCTGAAAGAGTTGAAGGAACAGGGCTTATCATCTATGCGGACGCACTCAGAGAGACTAGAGAGAGATCAAAGGTTAGCTAGTCCTGAATTTTAACATCTGTTTCCAAGAAGATGGGAGTGGAAAGACAGACGTGGAGAAATGGAAGAGTTCCAGCTATTTTAAACAAAAATACATCAATTTTTTTTTTTAAAAAATCAATCAACGGATGGGTTATGAAGTGTAGAAATAAAGTCATCATTTACAAATGACTGCCACCCAGAGGCATGTGACAATCTGCAGTGTTTTCCTATACTGAAAAGGGATAACTGCAAGATCTTAAATACCATTGTGTAGTTAATATGGGCACATGCTGACTTTTAATGGCAACCATTACAATTGACTGCTACTTGCATGAATTCATGTATCATCAGAACAATGCCTTGTAGGGAACCAAAATATTGATGGCAGTGGAGCTGAGCACGTCTGTGTTTTGCAGCTTTCAAAAGACTCCCATTGTGACAACATCCTAGGTAAGTGCAGGCAACCTTCTAAAGCTATATGTCATTTCATAATGAACAGTCATTTCACTCAACTTTGAAATTAGAATAATAACGCATGTATCAACTGCTAAGTCACTTTCATTCCTGGGAGATGGATTTAATCCAGATACGATTAAGCTCAACAAAAGCTACAATATATTTAAACCAAGACCTGTAACCACAGCTTCCCAACATAAGTAGCCCTGCTCGCTGAGTTCATGCACGCTTTCCAAGAAGCAGACTCCCATATATATTCTTGATTTAACAGTGAACAGAGCTGTTCTTCTCAGTCACACTGGTGTAAACCAGCAGTAACTCACAATTAAGTCAATAGAACTAAACTCTTATGAAACTAGGATAAGTGAAATGAGAATCCAGGCCTCGGTGCTTAAAGCAGCATAGCATAACTAGTGCCTGTGGGAAGCAACCAGCTTGCTTAATATGGGAAGATGACCTTTGTTGTTGTTGAGAATGTGAAACATGAAGATCAAAGATCAAGCTAGAACAGTGAATTACAATTATTCAATTTTACAAATAGTCCAAGCAAATTAGGCAAAAATATTCAGCTACTTTAAGTAATTCACTCTAAAAAACTGATTTGGCTTCAAAGAATGATCTCTGATTAGTTAGGACGCTTCTCCACTTCAATCCTATTATTAAACACATTCACAGTACTGATCTATATATAGAGATCTGGAGGTTTCTCTTTTACTGAAACAGGTACGGTACAGACCCATTTATGCTCAGATGTTGGGAGTCAAGCCATCACAACCGCATGTTAACGGACCGCGGATTAAGAGGGCCATGCCATGTTAAGATAACTATACATAATCAAACCAACGAGAATTAAACAATTTATGAAGGCGGTGAATGAGAAAGGGGCAAGCTTATCGTTGCCCGTCTTATTACTACAAAAATGAAGAGTCACGCGATCTTTTTATATCCAGCTGGTTTTTTTCATCTCTCGTAATTAAAGGCTAAAGTCTTATGAGGTAGCAGTTTTGCAAATAAAGCTGTTTCACCACAATTATAAAGTTGCTCTTCATAGAAGTCTTCATTTTGTAAAACAGGCTTTAACTCTGTAGGAAACGCGTTCGTGGCTGATACACTGGCCGATCAGCTTTCTCCAGAAATCGATACCTGCGCTATGCTATGACGCTTTTTAAAACAACTTATAAACCCCTTGCTGGCTTGGAATGATTCATCTTCCATTAAATTTCCAAATTTTGTCACTTGGGCTTGAAGAATTGGCCCACTTAGCGGCATTCCTTTCAGCCTTTCCTGAGCAAACCATGTGTGCATGGCTTTGTCTATTGTGGGTTTTGCTGAATAGCGCACACGTTTTCACTCACACCCCATGGCAGAATCGATATTTTGTACAAAGCCATCCAGCTTAGATTAGTTTTTTAGCCATTCTCAGAGAGTAGATTCGACAATCCCAATATCCTTTGAAACTTTGTCCTGGGTTTCTCCGCCAATTTACTCGATCTATAGCAGCTAGCTTTTCTTCTACAGTGTAGGAATGTTGACGCTTGCCCCCTGTCATTATATTAGGAAGAGAAAACGCCAGTAGGCCTATAACATGTTTCCGCTCCACACTTCCTGTCGATTTCTATGTCATTGAGTTAGTGAGCAAATCTGTAGCGCTACATAACATAGGGTACAGGAACTTGCTAACGAGTCTCGCGTGTTAAATAGGTAGCCCTGGGAGGCATGGCACTACCATGTGTTAAGCAGATTCATGCGTAAAATGGGTCTGTACTGTATTCAATCAAAAGAAACATTGTTCTAATGTAATACTATTATCTTGTCATTTAATTCTGCAATTATAAGTGAATACTAGATTTTTATTATTATCAGACAATCTTAACATGCAATTCAGGCTTCTGTTATGAACAGGCAATGATGAGTAATCTGTATGATTAAGGAACCATACGAGTTCTTAGGTCATTGATGGTGCACAAAGAATACTCATACCTTAAAAATGATGAAACAGCTAATGTTACTAAAAAACTAGGCTAAACAAGTTAATTAGAAAAACTGCTACACCAAATTTCAGAATGGTTATATATAATGTTTTGTAACACAATTTACAACTCTGATGTAACTTGAAAACATTAAACTAGATAGCAAATGGATTTAAAGTGGAAAAAACTGTGAACAGCCTACATCTTAGCTTAAGGAGAAATGTCTGCTCAATTCTGTGAAAAATAAATGCTATATATTGCACACCAATTATATACTGAAACTTTACATGCTACAGATAACACTGTCCAGTTTTGACATATTTCCCCATTCAATATATGAAAAATAAAATTGTAAAATACATAGGATGTGTTTTGCAAATTGTATGCTTAATTATATTATTTCACCTTTATAGAGCACCTTTCATGCTGAAAGATCCCCAAATGCTTTACATGCAACAAGTAGAGGAATCAGTTAATTTATCACTGAAATACAATCTATTCTTGGACAAGATGCAGCAGGTGTTCAATGGTGTACAAGAACAATTCAGTTTTGGGCAGGAAGTGAAGAATACCATATCAAATTGAAACTTCAGAGGATTTAGTTAGGCAGAATGAAAGTACATCAATTAGAATTTCTCTTCTACTATGTAAGGTTCCATGAGGTCCATAAAGGATATGAATGGTTAGCATTTTTAAAAAAACAAACATCTCAGGAAAGATGGTATTGTGAACAGTACAGAGCTCCTTAATACCTTGCTGGGGACACTGGCTCAACACTCTATCATAGGGAAAAGTTCTACCTGTTGAGACATTAATACCACTTTCCACAGTATTCTGGATTTTCTTTGAAGAGCTCCCATCCAGGTGGTGGTGAGACCATAGCCAAAGATGGAATGACTAAGGGAGGTAGGGGGCAGAGGGGAAGCTGTGTTTGCATAAATCAGTTCTTAAATTAATCAAGCTGTAAGGTTTTACTTCTAAATAAAGCTTGCAAATTAATTTGCTAATGTCTACTCAGGGCTTTTTAATGTGTAAAGTAATACAAGTGCTACATATTAAGTATTATCAAACAAACACAGTATATAGCTTACTAGTTTTGTAGAGAGTAAAACTACTGACTAGCAATACATTTTACTTTTAAAATTACATGTTCTTAACAGGCAATTTAGAGGGAACAAGAGAATTTCCATGTCCACTTAGATACATCATTATTTAAAGTGAACACCAATTACACTGTAAGACAAAAAAAATCCAACCATTCTTCTTGAACCACAAAGTGAGAGTAGAATTTGTTATCTGGCATGCTGTGAATTCCTGCTTATTATGCCAAACATTAATTGTCTCATTTCTTCACTGTGCTTCTCCTTACTGTTTGTGATGTTATACTTCATATTGTACGTATTTTGGGGCAAGGACTGCCTTGCTACTTTATTATACATTTGTACAGTGCCTAGCACAATGGGATCTTGGTCTCTGGGTGTTACCTCACTACAGAGAACAACAGAACAATGCAGAAATGCTGCATGCAAAAGTAATGTAATAAAATATATGAGCTAGAAGCTGGCTCTGCTCCCTCTCAGTCACTCTTTCAGCGCAAAGGGGAAAAATCTAGCTGTCTCCCCCCGGCTTGGAATTTCCCAATATTGGGGAGTCCCATGTGGGTTTAGAAAAAGTGTAGTGTGTGCCTATCCAGCTCCCATAACCACTGGATTCCATTAGGCAAAGCACCATACAAACACACAGTTGAAAAGTGGTGAAAAAAACCCATCACTTGAATCATTTAAAACTGAGCTAGTCAAAATGCCAGAGAATATGCTAGAGGAAACAATCCTGCACATCAGTTGGGATTTAGACAAAAATATAGAAATTCTTTTCAATATCTGATTTCAATGATTTTATATTCTAATCCATTTTCATGGAGATGCACCTCCATGATACGTGGAGAGAATGGCCTGCGGGATTGAGAATGGATTAGGGAAGCCTTTCATTTGTATATCCCTGGTTTCAAACCAGTCCAGGTCAGTAGAGACTAAAAGTTATTATTATAGCCCGTTGCAAAATGAAGAAAAAAAATAATCAAAAGTCTTGGAATTTTCCATCAACATATTTTGTTAATATTTAACATTTTCTCAAGATTTTTACTACTTTATAAACTGACTAAAAATAGGGAGAAAAAATCCAAATAAATCCCAACCAGTTCTAGTTATCGACTTCCAGTCAGTGTACAGCAGACCGTTATCTGCATCACAAAACCACCACCAAAACTGGCACTTGGCAAAGAAGTCAATGAATAAAGGGACTGTGAAGACTCATCGGAGTGCCTTTTCCCCCACACCTCTAGCAGTTTACATTTTTGAAATAGGTGGGCACAGCACTGATGTCATTTTCGCTGGAATGTGTAACTGCTGTAAATTCTAGGCTGTAAGGAAATTAAAAAATATAATATAAATCTATCTTCAAACATTTAAGACTCAGAAAACATTCCATCATTCTTACCAAACATCTGCCCTGTATTTAAAAAGACTATGGACATTTTCAAAATTACTACTCTCTAAGTTGATTTCCCTCCCACGTTGTTCTTTCTTGATGTCTCTCTCAATTACATTATTTTTAAAACTGCAATTGTGTATTTTTTTTAGGAGATCTGATTGCAATGTTGGCACAGAACACTTTTTAGATTTCTTCAGTTTGTCCAGTGTTGAAGAAGACTGATTATACTTTTAGAAGAATATTATACCATGATAAAATATCAGTTACTCAAATTAAAAATCCTCATAGTCCACCCCAAAACTGACTTGTGTTTTCTTGAGGACAGACCAGGGTAGGTAAGACATATGTGGACATAAAACCATTCTATAATATTGTGAGAAGGGATTGAATGATAATCATTTAACAAAGTGCAAACAATGTAGTCTAGTAGTTAGGTCAGGGAGATCTGCAAGACAGGACTCCTGGCTTCTATTCTTCTCTACTGTTGCCAATGTTTATGACTTGCCTAAGTCACTGAAATGCTCTGTACCTTGGTTTCATAATTGTAAAACACGTACAATATTTATCTATCACATAAAAGTGTCGTGAAGCTTAATTTGTTAATACTCGTATTCTGAGGCTCTCAAAACAGGTTATAGAAATGTAATTTACTGAAGGGGAAACTAATATACACCTGTGTGTTCAATTAAATAATTTATGGTAACAATGGGTTGTGAGGTGTGTTCTTCCCTGCTTCCAACATCCAATTCTCTAAAATCAGGGCTGGAACTCAGTGTATGGTTAAACAGCTACATCTTCCACACACAAACAGTTTGCTTTATTAATACTGCAATCTATAGTAACAAAATCTAAAAGTCGTTAATATCTAGTCATAGTTCAGAAAACTAAAGATTAGGAGGAGGAAACATGGTCATCACAAATATTTCCCCCAATGAGTTGTTCTGAAAATTATGCACCCCTAGACAAGAATTAGGTGTATAGCATTTCATTAGGTTCAGTTGGAAAGTGCTTCTTAAAGAATCGGCAAACAGGCTCCACATTACTAGTATCACTAGAACAATCTTCAGTCTCGGCTTCACTCAGCCAACATGTCACCGGGATAATACAGGATAATGAACATATTCAAGTATAGTGTATCAAATTCCCAATATCTCCACTAGATCAGAGACAAGTCCATCTCTGACTCTACTAATAGGATTGCAAATCCATGGAGGAAGGCAGTCTCCTAAGAACAATTAATAAATATGGTCTCTCAAAGTATAGGGCCCTGGAATAATTTCATTCCACACTCCAGAACATACCCAATGGGATATTTTGTTGGTGAGAGAACACTATGATAAAAATCTACTCCTCTGCAACAAGTAGGAAGCTTTCCTAGGTGAACACTTTCACTTTTTAATTAGCTGAGCTTTTATTAACAGTAGACTAAATTTCTAGTCTTTAGAAATTATGGCTCCAAAAGATAACCCTCTAAATATTAAAGGAGCACAAATCAATGCAATGCGGCCTTCTAAAATCTGCTGACCGTCAGCTCCAATGCCTCAGCTGGTGCCCAGGATTTTTCAAAGTTATCAGAAAGAAAACTGACTAGAATCGTGATCATTTTTACTGCCTCTGTGGCAGTGCAACTGAAAAGAAATGTCAGTTTTATTCTACAGCTGCTGCTTGGGAAAGCTATGAGCAACAGTGAAGGAATGCACTGATGCTGTTCTGGGAAGAATGAAGCTGGCTCTCATTTTTCCGTAGCTGGGGGTATGAAAGACTCTTGGTTTCCCACACGGGCATTGACTTTGGTCACTGCTACCCCATCCCTATCTTCATGTCAATCTTGGATGAATAGGTTTAGCCCTTCACTTAATAGGATCTGGTAAAACTATGAAGGTCTACGTACGCACGGACAGGAATGGGGGTAGGCAAGAAAATGCAGTACAGTAAAACCCCGATTTAACGGACTTCGGATGCAACGGACAAAATTTCCGCTGCATCCGAAATCCGTTTTTCGCGGGTCCCACCTGTGGGCGGGCTGGCTGGCTGCTGGCTCCCGCCTGCCGGCGGGCGCGCTGCCAGCTCCCGGCTTCCGCCTGCCGGCGGGCGCGCTGCCAGCGGGCGCGCTGCCGGCACCCGCCTGCCGGCGGGCGCGCTGCCGGCTCCTGGCGGGCGGGCTGGCTGCCGGCTTCCGCCCGGGTCCCGGCAGCGGGACAGCTCGCTGCCGGCTCCCGCCCGGGTCCCAGCAGCCGGGACCCGGGCGGGCGGGTTGACGGCTCCCGGCCGTAAAACTCCATATAATGGACTAATTCAGGCCAGGGGGTGTCCATTGCCAGCTGAAAGTCCGTTATTTAATAATTTTAAAAAATTATTAAATAATGGACTTTCGGCTTTAACGGACACCCCCTCGCCCGAATTAGTCCGTTATATCTAGGTTTCACTGTACTGAGAGAGTGAGAGTTTTGGGGAGATCAGAGGTGGGAGGATAAAAGACAAAATATATAAGAGGAGGTAGAGAATAAAATGCAGACATAGAGAAAGATAATAAGTGGAGAGAGATAAGAGGAAAGTGACACTAAAGGCAACTGAGGAAATGATACACCATGATCTATTACAGAAAAGATATAGGGGAAAAAATGTGGAATGAAGCCAGAAAGGGAAGAAGGTATAATAAGAGATACGCAAGTTACATATAAAAAAATGAAATAGAAAATTGACTGACGTTACAGTTAAAAACATCACACTACTCTCGTATTCCTCTTTATTACTGAGGGTGACATTTGGCCATCAGAGTGTGACAGTACAGGTATGTTTCACCTTGGGCTAGTAGGCTTAAGTCCTTTGGCTCAGAAGTGTGGGGTAGTTTTTTCAAACCCTATATAGACACACCATGATTCTCACCAAGCAGGAAAAGGGAGACCTTCTGTGTTAAGAGCACAAGCCCCTGATACTTAAGCTACCAAGGAACTCCATTTTGCTATGAATAAATAGGAGGCTAGCTGCTACAGCAGTGGTTCTCAACCCATGGGCCGCTTGAGGCCCAATCAGTACATAGCTGTGGCCAAAGTGACATCATTAAGTAGTATACATATTGTGTGGATGCAGCCCATGTGGGCAGCATGCAGAACCCTCTGACCCCCTCCACCTAGGAGCTGGACATGCCGGCTGCTTCTGGGAACCACCTGAGGTAAGTGCCGTCCAGCCAGAGCCTGCACCCTGAATCCCCTCCTGCACCTCAACCCCTGCCCAAGGTCAGAAGCTCCTCCCACACCCTAACTTCCTCCCAGGGCCCGCACCCCAGCCCCCTGCCCTGAACCTCCTCCCACACCTCACATCCCCTCACGTATCTCAACTCCCTTCCCCAGACCTGAGCCCCCTCCTGAACCCCAAACCCTTCATCCTCACCCCATCCCAGAGTCCACACCCCTTCCTGCACCCCAACCCCCAGCCCCATCCCCCTCCCAAACCCTGAACTCCTCATATCTGGTCCCACCCTGGAGCTCGCACCTACAGCCAGAGCCTCACTCCCTCCTCCAAACCAAATCCTTTCCCCAGCCCGCTGAAAATGAGTGAGGGTGTGGGAGAGGGAGGACAGAAGGAGGGGGAATGGAGTGAGTGGGGGTAGGGCCTCAGAGAAGGGGCAGGACAGGGGCTGGGCTTTGGGGAAGGGGCAGGGCACAGATATCGGTTTTGTGCAACTAGAAAGTGGCAACCCTATAAATAAGTTCAGCACCACTGTGCTAGAGGGAGACATGATAAGCATTGAAGGGTAGGTCCAGGTTCACAGGTGACAAAAAAAAGAAAAGAAAAGAAAAGAAAGCCTAAAAGCAGAAGCCTGTGTCTGAGGACACAGAACCAACCTACTCTGGGACAATAATACCTCCTTTCACAATAAGCTTCCAAAAGGATCTCTTTATTCTGTAAAATACCCTCACCCCTTTGTTTAGGCAACATATTGGTAAAGACCCCTGTTCTGGTTCTGTCTGTGCGCATAATACATCACATATTAGTGCTAGGAAGGAAACAGTAGATGTCATATTGAAAAAGTTTACTGTGTGTGACAGCTGGAAGGATTGCACGGGAATGGGGGGGGGGGAGCGAAGGGGTGCCCCTAACAATAAGGGTTCCTCCCTTTTAATTTTTTTTTTTAATTCCTCCCTAGCAAACTTCTTCTATGGAAAGAACAGCTCAGACAATTCCTAAAGGCAATGTTGCATATATGCCTGTCCAGAATGTTTTTACACACATTTGTTTCCACCAATTCTGTAAGATTTTTTTACTGCAGCTTCTGATTTGTGCCAGCAGCTCCTTACCGTCACAACTACTAAAATTCACCAAATGCTAGTAAAGATATTTATGTCCATAGATGGATCTAGGAAGAGAATTATTTCCATTACTGGTAGATACAGTAAGTAATTTATAAACAAGACAGAAGGGAACTATTTACGATAATGTTCCACATCTCATAAAGGAGAAAAATACAACGTTCTCAGTATTTAGTGTTATATCTCAAATACAATAGATCTTCATTGTGTCAGCAATGTCCTATGGACATTTTAACAAGGGGTTACCATAGAAAATGTCCCCTTTAATCTATGATCCACCTTGTGTGGCAAGAATACAAGTGCTTCTCGAGACAAGGGGTAAAGGACTAGGAAATCTATCCTTTAAACAATAATAACCTAAGAAACAATCAAAAACTACTTACCAAACAACATTGTGTCACATGATGGAAATCTTTATACACTACTTTGTTCCTGGTGAGTATATTGACAATACAGCATAATGTTCATTTTGTATAATTTGGGGGGAAGCAAAAATCTCGTAGGGGGTTCAGAGTATACATCTGAAGCTACCAAGGCCCAGTCAAAATCATTTGATGTAAATAACAAATGTCAGAGCATGCTGGTTGAGGTCCATCTTGCCCAGTGTCCTGTCTTTCAGAGTGGCCAATATCAGAGCTTCAGGTGTAGCGTACAGAACATGGCAATTATGGAAGGATCCAGCCATCTTACACTCCTAGCTTCTAGTAGTCAGAGGGTCAGGATTGCTACCAGTGTGTGGTTGTACCCCTGACCATCTTGGCTAACAGCCATCAATGGACCAATCCTCTATGAATTTATCCAGATCTTTTTTGAACCAGTTATACTTTTGGCCATCACCACATTCCATACTAATGAGTTCCACAGCTTAATTGTGGATTGTGAGAAAAAGTATTTCCTTTTGTTTGTACTTCTGCTGCCTATTAATTCCATCAGGTGACCTCTGGTTTTTGTATTGCGGGAAAGGATAAATAATGTCTCTCTCAATTTTTGCACACCATTCATTATTTTATGGACCTCTATCAGTCCCCACCCTCAGTCATCTCTTTCCTAAGATGAGCAACCCGGATCTTTTTTAGTTTCTTCTCCCATGGAAGACATTCCATGCCCATGATCATCTTTGTTACCCTTCTCTGAAATTTTTCCAGTTCCACTATTACCTTTTTGAGATGGGGCAACCAGAACTGGACACAATATTCAAAGAGTGGGCATATCCTAGATTTATATAGTGGCATTATGAGATGATCTGTCTTAGTTTCTAACATGCTCTTAGCCTTTTTGATTGATTGACTGGAAGTTTTCAGAGAATCATCCATGATGACTCCAAGATCTTTTTCTTGTGGAATAACAGTTAATTTAGAACCTATCATTGTATACATATAGTTGGGATTTTTTTCTACAATGTGCATTCCTTTTCACTTATCAACGTTGAATTTCATTTGCCATTGTGTTGCCTAGTCACTCACTGTTGTGAGATCCCTCTTTCTGCTTTGGACTTAACTATCTTGAATAATTTTGTATCATCTACAAACTATGCCACTTTACTGTTCACCCTCATTTTCAAATCATTAATGAATATGTTGACCAGCACAGGTCCTAGTACACATCCTAAAAGGACCCCGTTGTTCATGTCTCTCCATTGTGAAAACTAAACATTTGTGGATAAGAGTGATCCAGTTGATATTGTGTACAGTAAAACCTCGATTTAATGGACCTCGATTTAGCGGACTTCGGATGCAACGGACAAAATTTCTGAGCAAGTCTGATGCATCCCAAATCCATTTCTTGCGGCGTGGCTGCCGGCTCCCGCCCGGGTCACTGCAGCAGGAGGGCTGGCTGCCGGCTCCTGGCTGCCGCCCGGGTCACAGCAGCAGGAGGGCTGGCTGGCGGGCGGGCTGCCTGCCTGCTCCCAGCTGCCGCCCAGGTCACGGCAGCAGGAGGGCTGGCTGGCGGGCAGGCTGGCTGACGGCTCCCACCCAAGTCCCGCCAGCGGGCGGGCTGGCGCCGGCTCCCGGCAGCCGGGACCCGGGCGGGCTGGCTGACGGCTCCCGGCTGCCGCCCGGGTCCTGGCAGTGAGCAGGCTGCGGAGCTGCCGCCCCGACCCTGTGGCGGTCGGGCTGCTGCTCCGACAGCTCGGTTTTTTTTAATTATTATTAAATAACGGACTTTTTCATTTAACAGACACCCCCTCGCCCGAATTAGTCCATTAAATGGAGGTTTCACTGTACTGGGATTTTCAGAAAGTCTTTGACTTTAACCACAGGTAGTGAATGTTACCCCAAATTTGGGCCAGCTACTAAGCTTAGGGAGGATTAATGACCCACCAGAGTTTGGCAGAAAGCAGCACATTTATTACATTGATATCTCAGTTCCAAAGAAGGGGGGTGGGTTAGGTCACACTCACACTCGCATACTCACACTCCCAGGACCGGCACAGCACTGGAGATGTCAGGATCTTTCAGGGTAAGCAATGGATGGTGTGATGAGGGTAAATCTTCCCTCTTGGGAGGTACAAGCTTGAGAGAGCGAGAGAGAGCACATGGCACCTTCCCCTTTTAAGACCAGCTCCTGGCCTGCCACTAGAGAGGACTTGGCTGCAGCTGGTTGGTCACACCCCAGTTCAGGCAGGGTCCATGCAGGTTCCATGCATTGGGTGTGTGATTGCTACCCAATGAAGAGTCCCAGAACCTTGTCTACCATTGGAGCTCTTCTGTCTTCTAGCTGTTTAAACAGCCCATCCATCTCCCAAGCACTCCAGGAGGGAGGAGTGGGGAAAAGCCACTTCACAGGTATTCAAAGAGGGAGAGGAAGCGTAACAGACTTTTTGAGCATACAGAGCACTGCAGCTCCTACAACAGTGAAGTCACCCCAACTTCCCCTTCCTTTTGGTACCTCCTCCCTCAATGCCGTAGACATAGTCACCTACATATCACTCTGTGTATCACAGCTCTCTGCATCTGCACAGTGATCTAGAAATTCTGTGCAATCAGAAGGAAACAACAGTACTTCTGTAGCATGAGAGATTATAACACACACAACAGTGTATGGGCCATTGTGTAAGAATGGTATGTTTCAAGCAGCAGAAATGAACAAACATTCTTAACTTGTGATGCTGTTAACCAAGGAAAAGAAATAGTTGTATGGACAAAAATGTATTTGATGGATCTTAATGTTTTGGCCCCCCCATTACTAACTTTCCATCTTCTTCATTCAAAGACACTGATTTGCAGGCTGTCATGAATGTAACAACTTTATAATGCTAGTCCCCACCTGGAATCTACTATAAGCATTCTCTTTGACTGCCCCATTCAAGTCCTGTATACAGAAGGCCCAATTCTGTTTCCATTGATTTCAGGGGGAGTAGGATTGAGCCTGTATTTAGTAGTCTTAATGGTTCTTTAATAAAAGTTGTAAGCACACCCGTATTTCACTTTAATGACCCCAAGCCCCGTCTGTGCAAATGGACAACATTATATGGTGTTTTTTCCCCCTTCAAATTCACCAGAAAGAGACTGCATGAGAGTTCAGGTTTTTGTGTGTGGAATTAACTATCAACAAAATCCATAAATAATAGAAAGATAAATCTTTATTTTCCATTTCCAGGATCAAAACTCATATTTTTTTTTTTATAAAACCTTAAACTGAACTCCACAACTTCTGTATTCAAATCTCCTTCACTTATTTAGTTTTATGATTGCTGCATTATTTTAGGAAAGAAATGAATTGCCCCTCAAACCCAGAATTTCAAGTAGTAGCAGTGACTGTGACATTTAATCGTGGATTTTCAATTAGCTAATTTACTTTCAATATTAGATGGCAGAAAACAGCCTCTGCTGTGACCAAGCTAGCAGAAAACACACATACCTCACAAGGTTAATGACATAAAAGAGATTGAACTACTGATAATTGACAAGTGGGGCACCAGTGAAACAAAGATGAAAGGAGCAATACATGTGCTGGAATGTTTTACGTTTCTGGGGGTAAAGCAGGATATTTTCCAGTACATTTGTTTAGCATTGACTTCCTTAAAAAGAAAAAAACAACAGTGTGACTGGAAAATTGTGATGTTCTAAGCAGAGATGTTACAGAAGTAGTTCTGTGTAATACATAGCATACTGGGATAATGTACTGTGTCAGACACAAACATGCTCTCTCTTCCCGTGAGCAGCAAGACAAGAGTGACTGATTTTCTTTTCCTTTTTTTTAAAAAAATGCAACTTATCACCTGCTAGAATCAAATGGCTTCCTAATTCATTTATTCCATTACCCAATGTAAACTCTCTTGAGAATTAAGCAATAGTTTCCCAGCCTCATGTGGACTATGTTTAAAATCTTGGTAAATACAAACTCTCTCTCATAAACTATCATTTTTAATTGCGAACACACACAGGAAGGACATAACCCTCCACTGATGGCATCATAGTCTACTGCCATGGAAATGACTATTATCATAAACATGGGTTTCTAGTGACCTCAGTTTACTAGAAAGGAGAGAAATCTGGGTGGAATGGGGAAGACACTGGGAATAAACACATACATACACCAAGATACTACAGGGAAAATGTTTTATGACTGTAAACAGTGAAAAAATGGAAAGAGGTGCAGCTGACCCGCTAGATATTCATCTCCAAGGCACAGAAGCATTATAATTTTTACTTATATAGAACCATGAGTGTCAATGGTTCTATATCAGTGGTTCTTAACCTTGTTGGATGTACTGAACCCCACCAGTTTCATATGCGCATTCACCGAACCCTTCTTAATTGGAAAAATAAAATATGGTTTTTTTTCAAATTCAAAACATAAGTATATATTTTACTGGTGCACAAAATGAACCGTGCATCAACATCACTGTGTTCAAAGAACAAAACCATTAAAACATGATTTTCACACAAAAACATAATAATGAATATTTACTGCAAATCAGTGTGACTTCTGCTGTTGCCTTTCAGAGACCAGTTCCGAAATGCGCGGCTTCACCTTGGCAAGTGCCACTCTCATATCATTTTCGCAACAAAGTCTGTTCCTTTTCTTTGTTTTTATGTCCAGCATCCTCGAAAATGATTGCTCGCAAAGATATGTTGTAACAAACGGTATGAAAATCTCCAGAGCTTTCTTAGCAATAACAGGGTACGTTACCATTTGTTGACACCAAAACGTTGAGAGCGTTGTTGTTCTGAAGAGTTGCTGTTGGACCTGGCTCTGCTGAATTTCAATGATTTCATCGAGGTATTCAACATTGACATCTGTTGTCTCAACACTAAACGTGAACGGCTGTCTCACCCATGCTGGATAAGACTCTCTTGTAGGGAAGTATCCGTCGAGAGACTTTGCAAGCTCATCTAAGTGCGTGGCAATTGCTTGCTTCAGTTCTGCGGGTAAAGAAATGTCTCCGATTCCAGATACATCTTCGATCTTACATACACAGTCGTCTAGCAGGGGAAAGTTTGCGAAGTTATCGTTCTCTATTCGTCGTTTCCATAACGGTAGCTTTTTTTGAAAAGCCTTCAGGTTTTCTTCCGCTTCGATGATGTTGACTCCACCGCCCTGCATCTGTTGATTGAGATGATTGAGAGCTGCGAAGATATCAGCCATGTACGCTAAAATGAGAATGAACTCAGAATTTTTGAAGCAATCTGCATGAAAATGTTGGTGCTCTTGCAAAAACAGGGCTAATTCCACACGCAGGGCAAAAACACGATTCAGCACCTGTCCCCGGGAT
Organism: Sternotherus odoratus; assembly: GCA_032164245.1. NCBI lineage: Eukaryota > Metazoa > Chordata > Testudines > Kinosternidae > Sternotherus > Sternotherus odoratus. Next base: position 124,585,662 of record JAVMKO010000003.1, read on the forward strand.
AACCACCAAACGTTAGAATGGTACAAAAGTACCTCGAATTCAGAGCCCATTTCTTTACACAGCTCACTGACAATGCGGTGCCTCAGAGCACTATTTCGCACATAGTTCACGCATTCCACTACAATTTTTAATACTTCTGCCAGTGTTGGAGGTAAGGTTTTTGTTGCCAACGCATGCCTGTGCAGAATACAAATGTGTAACAATGATGTGTGGTGCATCAGCTTTCACTAGCGCACCAAAACCAGACTTTCTTCCCAGCATGACTGGAGCTCCGTCCGAACAAACTGCAGAAACCATATCCCACGAAAGATTGTTGTCTTTGAAGAAGTCATCCACAAGTTTCTTCACATCGGCTGCCTTAGTTGTTGTTGTAAGAGGCTTACAAAATAAAAAAAATCTTCCTTTATCAAGTCGCCTTTCACATAGCGCACGAATACAGCAAGCTGGCTTAGATTGGAAACGTCTGTGGTCTCGTCGAGTTGAAGGCTGAATTTTGCCGGGCTTGAAATCAGATCTGCAACTACTTGAGCCAAGATGTCTTTGCTCATGTCCTCTATTCTGTCGCTGATGGTGTCATTTGAAAGAGGAATTTGGGATAACTTAACTTCAGCCGCTTTTCTCAGCATGATATTCGCCATCTTCAACACAGCTGGTTTTATGAGTGTTTCACCAATGGTGTGTGGTTTGCCCTGCTTTGCGATCAGGTAAGCAACTTCGTACGATGCTGTGAGGATCGGTTTGTTGATGGGTACAAAGCCGAGAACAGGCAAAGTAGCCTTTTCATCGAATCTGGCTCTCTTCACCTTGAATTCAGTGAGCGTTGTGTTCTTGTATTTTCCATCTCCATGCAGCTTAAGGAAGTGTTCTCTTAGTTTTGCCGGTGCTAGACTAGAATTGCTCAACTTGGCATTGCAAATAATGCAGTTAGGACGCTGACTCCCATCATGTTCCGTTATACATGTGAATCCATATTGTACATATTCGTCCGACCACTTTCTTTTTTTGCTCGACATAGTTAGTATGAAGGGATTAAAATATTAAGAAAGAAATCACACGACGTACCATCACGACAGTCACAAGTCGACTACTGGGCGCACCAAATTTCCTGCAGCACAGATAGGCCAAGCGATGTTGCGTGATCACCTGCAGCCAATGATGGCCAAGGGGGGCGTGTCATCACGAATCATATGAGTCAGGTGTGTCTTATCCTCCGCCGAACCCCTAAGACTGACTCACCGAACCCCTGGGGTTCGATCGAACCAAGGTTAAGAACCACTGTTCTATATCAAGGGTGGGCAAACTATGACCCACAGGCCACATCTGGCCGGTCAGACCATTTAATCTGGCCCTCAGCTCCCGCCGGGTAGCAGGGTCGGAGGCTTGCCCCGTTCCACACAGCTCCCAGGAAGCAGCTGGCATGACCCCCCCTCTGGCTCCTATGTAGTACGTGCAGACATGCCCAGGTGGCTCTGCACGCGGTCCCCAACTCCCATTGGCCACAGTTCCTGGCCAATGGGAGCTGCAGGAGTGGCGCCTGTTGATGGGGCAGCGTAGCCAGAGGTGGGACATACTTCTGGGAGCTACTGGCGGTAAGCACTGCCTGGAGCCTGCACCCGAGCCCCCCACCCCAATCCTCTGCCACAGCCCTGTTCCCGCTCCTGCCCTCCGAATCCCTCAATCCCAACCCAGAGCCCCCTCTTGTACCTCAAGCCCTCATCCCCAGTCCCACCCTCAGCCAGAGTCCTCCCAGTCGGACCCCTCACACACCTCCCCCATGCTCCAACTGCCTGCCCCAGCTCTGATCTCTCTCCCACCCTCCAAACCCCTCAGTCCCAGCCTGGAGGACCCTCCTGTACCATAAACCCCTCATCCCCAGCCCTCACCCCAGAACCCTCAACCCTCCTGCCCTGCACCCAACCCAAAGCCCCCTCCCATACTCTGAACTCATTTCTGGTCTCACCCCAGAACCCACACGCTCAGCTGAACCCCTCCTGCACTCCTATCCCCAAGTTCATGAGCATTCATGACCCGCCATACAATTTCCATACCTCTATGTGGCCCTCATGCCAAAAAGTTTGCCCACCCCTGTTCTATATAATAAATTTACTGTGCCAAACAGACTATTAACTCTCTGCCCTGAAGGGCTTAAAGGCTAACTGCATGAGCATTAACAATGAACTGGGCATGACTATTATAGCTGGAATCCTTCGTGGAACAAGTACGTTTTTAAGGAGTGGGAGGAAGGGAACTGTAAGGCTGTTTCAGGCACAGGACAACACAAAGCGAGATATAGCTTCAAAAGCTGGAACTCGATCCTGCAGAGTACCGAGCATTCTGGCCCCAATCCAGCCAAACAAAGAAGCATGTGCTTAACTTTCAGCCCTTGAGTCCTATAGGTCCCAAAAGAGTTGGTGAGATTACTCAAGGGTTTAAAAGTTAAAAGTTGCGTCTTAGCGCTTTGCTACAGCAGGACTGCAGTGCTCGGTCTTTGCAGGATCAAGCCCCAGGTGAAAGAGAGAAAAGTCTGAGCAGAGCATAGGGAGTGGAGGAATGCTGGAGGAGATAATGATCTTACATTTAAGTAAAGCCTTTTATCTTGAAGGATCCCAAAGCAATTTACAAACTAGACATATAAATCTATAAATGGGGATCATGGAACTAACGCCTCACTATAAAATACAGCTACCTCAGGATGGTAGGCAGCAGTTTGATATTGCACAGGCACACTACTCAACAGTTCAAGACAAGAAGTGAAGACACCAATCCCAGATGAAAAGGCAGGGGAAATTTTAGTTAAATGAAGTCTTATACATGGCATCGTTGGACTTTGGCATTAAAAGATAGTGTTCGGATAGTTTCACCTTTATATTTCCTTCAGTTTGTTATAATATGTGACAGATATGGCAATTTCCCTGAAACATCTTTAGAAAACCTTATTCAGATAAGTTTAAGTATCTTTGGAGTCCATTTATTAAACACAAATTATATGTATTATTATAGGCCTGGGTGATCAAAAGACTACACCGAATAATGTGGCAGACAAGAATGCTCTTTTGGACAATATGTGTGAAGTGGATTTACTGGAAAATGTGTAGGGGGGAGGTGAATGCAAATTCCTTCCTCCTGGTTATGCAAAAATCCAGCCTTTTGAAGCTATGCCCTGAGGAAGGGACCATTGTCTACTTATTACTGTTTCAGAATCTGAAAATCAAAAGCCCAAGCTGTACAAAGAAACAGGCTGATCTGCCCAGTTAGTGTGTGTGTTCTGAGTCGAGACTGTTATTAACTTATAACCACAGAAAGATCTCTGCATGGGGGGTTGAAGGACTGACTCCTACCAGAGTCCCTGTTGGGAGTGGTGGGGGATGATCTCTGGTGAGCTTATTAGCATGCATAGAGATTTTTAAAACTGTTTTGAATGTTTTTTTCTCTAATGCTTTCACCTTACGAATAAAAGTGTTTGCTTAGACCAGTCATTCTCAACCTGTAGCCAGCATGTGGCCCAATTAGCAAACAAATGTGGCCCAGCTGTGTGCTAAAGGCCGCTGGGCTGCATGGGATCTGGATGACTGACTGTCTGGCCGGCCACCCAGCGTGGCAGGCTCTGGGGCTGCCCACACAAGGATCCACCAGAGTCATCAGCCAGCCCACCAGGGGGACAGGGACTGCCCCCTGGGGACTGGAGTCCAGGGCTGCTGCCTGACCCCACAGGACCCGGGGACTATCCCAAGGGGTTGGCATTGGGGCTCCTACCCGGTCCTGCGGGGTTGGGGTGCCACCTGGGTGCCCTGCCACCCAAACGGGTCCAGGGACTGGACTGCCACGTGCCCCACACAGTGGGGTCCGGGGTCCCTGCTACCCAGTCCCCAATCCAGGGCTCCACTCTGTGGAACAGTCTTTGGGTGAAATGTGCTGGGCATAGGGGTTTGTAGTGGGCAGTTCTTGAGGGGAGAAGTGTGCTGTGGTTCTCATCCTGCAGCCCAGGTAACATACTGTTGGCCGCATATGCGGTCCACATTGATAAATAGGTTGAGAACCACTGGTTTAGACAGAGCTGTGTAGTAACTTATAACTGTGGGCAATTACGCTGTGTATACAGACGCTGGCCTGTCTAGCTTGCTGGGACTAACAGTGTAGACAGGGAACTGTGCCCTCATGCAAAGAAGACCGTTAGGAGGGAGAGACACACAGGTATCTGCCTAAGGGCTTGGTTACACTGGCGCTTTATAGCGCTATAAAGCCTCCAGGAGCGCTATAACTCTCAATATGAACACATTGGCACGGCACATTTTGTGCTAAATGTACGGGTTTATCGCACTATTTGTAAACCATCTTTTTGAAAGGAATAAAAGCTTTGCGTATTCCCTGTAGCGTGTTATGGCAAGTGGAATCCGTCATTACGCTATAAGGAATCTCTGGCACGCCTCCGAGCCATTTAAGGCAATTAACAAGCCATTTAAGGCATTTGACATCTTTGTGTTGTTTTGCAAAGGGAAGGAGGAATGCGGAAGTTCCTTTACAGAACTCCGCTCTTAACTCAAGTAATTAAGCAGTGAAAATGCTCACCAATGGGGCTGTGTGAGTGAAATTCAGAGCCTGCTACTTTTCCGTAGAGAGAAATCACTGACAGCATGAACTTGTCTCCCTCCGTACATGTTCCCCATTCCCCCTCACCCCCCTCCTTTGCAAAGCACGTTGCATCCAGCTGAATGCTGGGATAGCTGCCCATAATGCACCACTCCCTGTGCCGTGGCAGTTGCAGCAAATGTGGCCACGGTGTCCCATCTTATAGCGCTATGGTTATTGCGCATCCCATATAGCGCAATAGGTAAACGCGCTATAATCCTTGTAGTGTAACCTAATGCTAAGAGAGGCGAGGGGTAGGAGCCAGAAGCATAAAAGTGGGTGCTCCTGCTGGATCACAAAGGGGGAAGACAGGTGCAGTTGCCCTGAATTGTGAAACAACCTTCAAATACCTATTTTAAAAACAAGCCACAAAAGTAAATGTTATTGGTAAGACCAGAGACAACATTCACAAGTATTGAACGGGTTTCCAGAATACTACCAATGCTCCTTAGTTAATATCCACATCATCTCCTGTTTTATCAGACAACAGCTTCTCTTAGACAGTGAGTGCTGATCATGATAAATGGTGCAGCATTTTTCTGTTGCGGGTAACAGTATCAGCTTAGGTCACGAATCACATTTTAATTTGCCACAAAAGCTGCATTTGCATTCAGGTTCATGTACAAACCTAAATGACACCAAGCCAGGTCTCTTTCCCATTGATTCTGCTTAATACAGAAATTTTAAATATTATTTTTGTTAAGTGAATTTTCTTTGGATTTAAAATTTTCATCTTCAAAATATAGCAGTGATTCTTAGTGCACGCATCAATGAAAAACAAAACTTTAGTCTATAGGTGTGGGTTTCACACTAAAATACATCAGGGGTGATCATGCCCTGAAGACTCAATCCAATGACCATTAAAGTCAGTGAAAAGATTAACTTGAATGAGGTCTGGATCAGGCACCATGTCAGTAAATCAAAGTTTAGAACATTTAAAGTGTTCAAGAACTATATGGGCAAGGAACACTCCCCGACCCCACTCCTGTCACCAGATTCCATTATAGGATTCCATCCCATTGATGTTCACCCTTCATTTCTTCAAGAGTCCCAAGTCACATCATTCTTCCTTACAGCCAAGAAAGAGCGGATGGGACTTCCTCTGGAGCTCATCTGCCATAGGAGTCATTGCAGAACACACACACAGAGGCTGCGAGCAGCATTACTGAATGCCTAGGCCTTGCTGGGTCAGAGAGAACAATATACAGAAAGAGTCCAGGTTCTGAAATCAAGCCCAGATCTCTCATTACTACATAAATACAAAAAACCCCAAAAAAACCCAGACTACATTCTCTCAAGCCTTACTAACTTCTCTGAATAATTCCCTCAGCTGTACTACACTTGTACTTCACGGTTGTGCTTTCCTCCCGCTGAAGGCAACAGCAGTAGGAAATGAACAAAGAATTAGGTGACACTGCTGCAGAGATTAGCTGTGGGGATCGAGGAGGATTTTCCCTGTGCTGCTACAGGCATATGGGTAAAAGCAGAAAAATAATAAAACCAGGAAAGGATGATGAATAATAAAATAATAAAACCAGGAAAGAGATGATGAATGTGCATGTCTGTGAGCTTGCAGAAAAGACAAAATGGAAACCATGCAGGAGAAGAGAAGAGACAAAAAATGTGAGTGTCTCTGTCCATTTGAAAGAGAAGAGGAAGGGAATATTTTTCGCTGTTCCACAAAGAAAGCAAAATTAAAGATGCATTACATTACTGACCTTTATTTTTATTTATTTATTTTACAATTTTTAGCGAGTACATAACTTAGGAACAGGACTTTCCATACCAGAACTGGCCAACAAACCATTTACTCAATATCCTGTCTGGCAGTGGCCAATCTTGAAGCTTTAAGAAGTAGGTGTAAAACTCTCCAGGATGCATATCAGTGGCACTCCCTCAATTTACACTGCAGGGAATTTGGCCTTTTATTGGCAAGACAAACTATGAAAGTATTTCCAAAGTTTAGAGGGGACAGAAGACTCATGTCTCTGTCAAAAACATACACAATACATCCACTATCTGTCAAATAAAATAAGGCTTCACAGTGTGCTTGGGGGATTAATCCCATATATGCATTTGTCACTACTGTTTATTCTGATTTGGGCTCAGGCTGCTCTGTAGCTTGATGCTTTCTCTACCATCTCTTTAAATTTCTTCCAGAGTCAGTTAGCCATAATAATAATAGTGGTTACAGCAGGGGGCTGGGAGCCAGGACTCCTAGTTTCAGTCCCCAGGTCTATAGAGAGACTATACAGACTGAAAGAGGAAGGAGAGAGGGGAGGGAGAGAACATCCATAGGAAACACAAATTTCAAATTTTGAACATCCAACAAAAAACATGGTTGTTCGTTTTTGGCTGTGGTCTCATTCTCTCAAATTAAAGTGAAATATTGTTGCCATAGAGATTGTCTAAAGGGATTTCTCTGCCTTTGCTGTTTTGGACCATTGTACTCAAGTTTCTTGTGTTTACTCTAAATGTTTTTAGTGTCTGACTCTCATGGGCTTATATGTTTACTATCTTGCCCTTATAATATAAATTAAAATGCTTCTGCCACCTCCAGTCTGGGAATGAGAGTCAGAACAAAATGTGGGCTATAGTCCACAAAAGCTTGTGCTGAAATAAATTGGTTAGTCTCTAAGGTGCTACAAGTATTCCTCGCTTTCTTAACAAAAACTTTAAAATTCAAGTAAAATGTCTAATATTTAAATGATATTATAGATTTTATCCATTTTGATATCTAGATCTGATAAATACAGAATAATGCTGATCTTGTCTTCCACTACTACTGTCTGCTGTTGCTGATGAACTGTTGATTGTACTCACAAATATGTTCAGCTTCTAGTGAGACCAGGAACAGAAGAGTGTGCTTGGTTTACTGCATATATGCATGTGAGTTTCTTTTGATTATCTTAAAGTAATTGTGGAAAACCCACATTCTGCCACTGCTATGCGATAGTGAGAACTGAATTTCCAACAAAAGCAGTCTTGAAAGACAGGTGGCCTGGTGGTTAAAATCTTTTTAAAAAATATGCATGTGCACTATCATTTCTAGTGAATTTGATGGTATTTAAATCTAATTTTAGAAGCAATATTTGAAACAGGGCACTTTTCCTTCTCACTCACTACTCCTGTAACCTGATCTAACATATTTCAATTTATACACTGCTACAAAGGGCCATCTATCTTTTTGAGGGGTTTGTTTGTTTGTAATTGTTAGACCACTGTATGGAGTAAATCACTGAATGGTTGTTGATATAGTCTGGTGAATCTGGCATCCATATGTTTAATGGAAGCTTCAAGCATATGCATCTGATATTTTTTGTAACTTTGCCTCAAAGGCCCAGAAATGTTTATTCCTTCAAGTCTGCCATCCTTAAGATTAAGAGTTCAGACAAAAGACTATTACACTGCTGTGAATCACAGCATAGCATTTTATAGCTTAGGCAATCCTCAACAATAAGATTCTCTTCTAGAAAAGAAATATAGACTTCAGTCTCAGTAGTGACTAAGTCTTTCATTAAATGCAATGTCTCAGAAATGTGTCTCTCTGGATCGTCTTAAGAGTGCCCCTAACTAGGGCTGCATTAGCTCCTGATTTAATTTTTGCAATATGTTCGAAACAGGTGACAGACAAATAACTTTTGATTACTGCCCTCATTAGTAAACCAGTATACATTGGGGAGATCTCAGTAATAGCTCTCACTAACCAGTAAATGCTTTAAGTTGCCATCATTCTTTGGGACCGTGCCGGATGGGACGCATGGAGAATGGTATACTCAGGACAACTGCGAGAAATAAGCTAGACAATCCCCAAAACTGGTTCTTTGTTCTATATTTTGATTAATCAAGGCAGTAACAAAAGAAATTCTGCAGTACCACACTAGTTAACCAGAAGCCAAACAAACAGTCCCCTTCCGGCATTCCAGCCCTTGGTGCCCATCTGGGCAAACAAATCAAATATAGTGGCAGGTTACTGAAAACCCTATTCACCATACTTAGAGTTCTACCATCCCAAAGGATCAGACACTTACCCTCAGGTCAATATATATTGCAGATATTGCTCAAATATCACTCTGTCAGTCAATCCTTAGTAAACTAACTACAGAATTATTAATAAAAAAAGAAGAGAGTTATTAAATGGTTAAGGAATTATATACATACAAGTGATTTTCAGTGTTCATAGATCAGGATCATAACAGTGATGTATCTGCTGGTTTGTAAAAGTCTCTCTGGAACCATCTGAAAAGGTTGGAATCCAAATGCTGCTTACATGTAAAGTCTGATAGAAGCGACAAAGAGTCCTGTGGCACCTTAAAGACTAGCAAAAGTATTGAAAATTAAGCTTTCATGGGCTAACAGCCACTTCGTGGGATGCAAGTCTGATAGACAGTCTTTCCATACATTTCCCCAGGTATTCCAAACAACAGGTTAAACTTTCCCTGTTCAAAGTTCAGCAGACTATAGATGAAAGGATCAAGCCCCAGGTCTCACTTTTATAGGTGAAGCAGGCTGTTAAGGGTTTTGAGCACAGCATGTGACTGAGGGTTCTTCTTTGTTGAGCACACACTGTCCCATCATTTTGAAGTTAACATTCTATTTACTATGCATGTACAGGTAATCGAGTTACACCGATTAACATAATCACTGATTAACATAAGGCAACTGCCTGTTATGCATTACATCATGGATAGATAAGCTGAAGACAATATATGCAATTTTGTTAATTTCACGCAGTGTCTCAGATCTTTGATATTTAAGGTTGACTGAAAACAGTTGCATACATAATGCTAATTCCTTTTCATATCTTAATTGCCTTTACATCTACAAGCTAGTTAGGTTACATTGTTAAACATCTAATAGAATACAGGTAAACACAGATTAATACACTTAGCATTTACCCTTGGTTTCTATTACTACAAATGAATTGGTTAATGATTGCTGGTCTAGTACATCTCTTTGAAATTTACATACAGGTGAATTGTCCTCATACAATAGCAATGACTCTTGTTAAGTGGATATGGGTCAGATCTACAAATTAGCTGGGTTGCCAGTGTCACAGAGGCTTAAATGTCTTTGAACACAAACTCAAATTTTTCAGAATAGGATTTTTTTGTATAGAAGAAGATCCAGAATATAAAAGCACAGAAATATAAAGCTGTTCTGCATGGCATCAATCACAACATGAGCATCTTGTCTAAACATGACCAGCACACTGTATACTATTTTGCTATCTAAATTCAAACTGATGGCTTGTCTATGCAGAAAATTATTCTAGAATAAAATAGCTTGTGAATTTAATCAAGAATACTATTCCTGACTCACTTCAGAATAAGAGCATCTACATGGGGAATTAATCAGGAACAGTATTCCAGATAAAATATTTCAGAATAGCTGTTCCAGTTCATTTCCCTGTTTACACAAGATCTAACAGGTTTTGATTTGATATCCACAACTCTCACAAAACTATTATTCCCCACATGATAACACCAGCTTTCCCTGATTCTGTTTTTATTTCCAGATGGTACAGCAGCAAAGAGAGTACAAGGTTTCCTCCTATCTTCCACAAATCTGATGCACGCTGATTTAGCTCAGATACAAATTCATCACTAGATCCATCAGCAAGCACACTAATACATCTAGCTTTCAGTATGAATTTCTAAGACACCTCCCTCAGAGACTTCAAAATTGCCCATATAAGTCTTCCTCATCATGGGTATTAACGTAATTTGATAGAAGATTAAAGTAGTTTTTGGCCTGCAGATTCAAATCATTTCAAAATCGCCGAGACCTCTTGACTTAGAAAAGGAGCACTTTTTAAATCAAGTTGGTTTACAACTCAATTGAAAACCCCACTTGCCAATGTAGATGCAGTTTAAACGGAATTTCAAGCAAGTTAAGCTAGCTCAACTGAGCTAACTTTATTGCAACTTTTCACTTTTTTTTTTTAAACAGTAGTTTACACATAAGGCCCAAGGCCTGGTGTACTAAGGTGCAAAAAGTGTAGGTTTTTCCAATCATATTAGTTAAATCTAGTTAGTTTAACACAAGTGAAAAGCCCTCCAATGTCTATTAACATGCAGGCTTATATGTTTTAATCCATCAGCTATAAAAGGTCCAGTTAACATGACTGCAAACATGTTATCCTATGTGTTTTAACAGGGCTTTAATCATATTAATTTAACAGTTGAAACACACGCACTTTTTTTCAAATCAGGACAGGGCCTGAGACTTACTGCATTTAACTATTGTGACAGTTGTGTTATATATGTGAAAAAAAATTGCATCTCCTCGTATTAAATTTTACAGAACAAACTAGTAACAGGAACTTTTTGTGGATAAAGGGCCACATTTTCTATTTTAGTACTTTTCAATCTGTACTGGAGAACTTACATACATGTAGGGAACAATTCTAAAAGGTCTTAGCCCTGCTTATAAGAGAACTATCTTTCTCAGAAAGCTTCCAATGCTTTCTACAAATTAAACAAAACACTTAATCTTCCTGACACCAAACTCATGGACAGTTTTTCATGAATTCTGGCATGTGTTTATGTTTCTCACATTTCATGTTCTTCTGAGCCATGTATGTACTTTATACTTTCTTGACCAGAAACTTCAGTATTATCCCATGCTGATATAGGTTGATGGGTTGGTTTGAGGGGTGTGTGGGGGGGTGGGTGTTAACCAGAAAACCTAGTAGGGTCAGTCTATGTGTTCCAGACATTTTTCAAGTTTTATTTTAATCAACCAAGTCTGCTTGTACATAGTTTTAAAATGTATGTTTAAAATAGTGTGCAAGTCAACTGATTTGCAAGTTAGCTGCTGGTGCTGCTGACAGGGCCAGGTACTTGCATTGTTGTCCACTTATGCAATTTTACTATAAGTCTTGCAATATTTGGTGTTTATCATAAAATCCCTGCTGTGGCAATCAAGAGATTTCATGAGAATCTTAGCTTTCATATTTTTAAAAAGATTTTTATGCTTTGTAGAAAAGTTTGAAAATGTGACCTGAATGGATCCTAAAGGCTCAAAAACCGGAAGTCAAAAACCAAGAACCCAACTTTTTTAAAAAAATGCTTATGTTTCTTCAATACTTGTGGTTGGCAATACTATGTTTGTGAGGATGTAAAATACGAGAGGCCATCTCTCACCTTAAAATCAAATCAAATGTTTCAGGGGAACAGCAACTAATCCAACTATAGCTCTTTTCACCATAAAGCTTACTCTGGCTTGGTTAGCATATTAAACTATCTCTTGACTATGTGGTAGAGAAAATCACCTTTGAACTAGCTGAAGATTTGTTTGCATGCTTTATTTACTCTCTTAAGATCAAACCAAACTGTCCTTCCTATAGGCTTGCCCCCGGGGATCTAAGAAAGGATTCACAGACTGCTATGGTCAGAGTGAAAAATTTAATTTGCCTTTCTGGCAAAGAGAACTTTGAACCACCTGAGTACAGCTGGAAACCCAAGACTCAATCTTCCCGGTCGTCAAGTTACCACAAGCGGCTGATCAAAGCGCTAGCAAACCACGCGTTCAAACTGAGGTTCAGCCTCAGGCATCCCTCTCGGGGCACTTCTCCCCAGGTCTACACGCTCCTCTCAGAGCGTTACTCGTCTGACATCGGCTAGAACCAACGCTCCGACCAGCCGCTCGGCTAGACCGCCCTGCTCAGCCTCTTCTCCCTTCCCGCGACACCCCCGCAGCGGGGTCTTCGCTTCACTCCCATTCATCCCCGCCACCCCCCCTCCCTTCTGACTGGGCGCTGCGCTCCTGACGACACTTCTCAGCCTGCCCCTCCCCATCCATCCACGCGGAACCTGACACTGGTTTGACTAGCACAGGCTCGTCGCGGGGGGCAAGAGGGCCTGTGGTTTGGAGCCAGGACCCCTGGGTTCTCTTGGAGCCTCTGACCCACCCTGTGACCCTCCCCCGCTCTGTGGCTCAGTCCAGCCCCCCGGGTGGCGCTGTCCGGGATGGGGGCGGGGCTGGGGCACCAGCAGCGAGCGACTCCACGTACTAACCTGACCAGGTCGGTCATGCAGGATCCCACCACCACCACCTCCGGCGGGCCAGCAGCTGCCATAGCCCGAGAGGCGCAGGGGCAGCGGCGGGGTCTCCGTCCTGTGAACTTTGACCTCCGGCTGCCTGGGCAACCACTTCCGGAGCTTCGCTGGTTGCCAACGGGAAGGGGGAGGGGTCCTTCGGCCAGCCCGGGGTTGCTCCTCTCAGATGCCTGATTGCAGTGACCCCTCCATTGTCTCTCTCCTGTCCTATGGGTCACCCTCTCCACTCTCTCCTCCCCCTGTTGGCTGCGGCCCCCGCTGCTGGGAGACGGGGATATTCATTCAGGCAGGTGTGGGGTCTCCTACAGTTACGTTGAACCCCCCCCCCCGCGCGCGCTCTCCCGGTAACTGCCGGCCGGGAGCGCGCACGCCGTAGGCAAGGGGCGCGCCCGTAGGCGAGAGGGTGCAGGGTAAGGCGCGTGCCCGCGGCTGATGCTAAGGCTTTTTCTACTGCCCCGTAGTGACTGCAGGTACCTGGAGCCAGCGCTGGGGAGGGGCCAGAGGGAGCAGCGCCCCCAGTAGGTTCGGGGTGGGGAACGGGGTAATTGGGTGGGTCTCCTCACGGGTCTCTCTCGCCCTGGGGGGCGTGGTGTAGCTATGGAAGAGAACTAGGGGAGGGGCTGCCCCATGGTGGGGCCCTGCTATAGGTTTATGCTCCCCTCCCCCACCCAGCGTGGGTGCAGGAGGGGTCTCAACATCTTGGATGCCTCTCCCCACCGTGGGCAGGAGGGATCCTGCTACAAGGCCTCTCCCCAAGGCGGTGGTGCAAGAGGTCCCATCATGTAATAGGTTTGCTACTGGACTGCAGTGGTTCCCTGGTGGGGGGATGCACTGGTGTAATCTCAAGTGTGGCCTGTGGTGACAGCAGGTCTCAATATGCAACACCCCATCCTGATCCTAGCTGCCTGTGGTGGTGATGAGTCTCCATATTCAACACTTGAGCCTGAAGAGGTGCCTGGTCTAGTTATGTGTATTGCAGTGGCACCTAGGAGACCCAGACATTTACCAGAACCTCACTGTGCTAGGTGCTGTACAAATGCTGAGTGAAAAGAGAGTCCCTGCCTCAAAGAGTTTACACTCTAACCTGCAGCCTTGCTCAAAGCAATTCTGTTAGGTTGCTGTGTTGCCCCTTTTGTAAGTGACAGGTTTCAGTGCCCATCCTGATAAGAACAAGATCACTGCTGCAGTCCTCTATTATAACGTGAGTTTGTGAAGCAACATCCTGATCTGAGTGGGCATCACCAACCTGCCAGTGCCCCATTTTATGTTTGTTAGTATCATCCTCAGACTTTCAACAGATCATCAATGCAACTCTTATTTAGGAAACCCTGATATAGTGTTTTTTCTTCTGCAGAACTTGTAAAAGAAGGAGCAGAGAGGTAATATAGTGGTCTTTCCCACATTGCTTATCAGAAATCCCCATTGTAGGACAATGTGAACTTTAAAATCTTCTTCTTCTTCTTATCCTCTTCGCTCCTGGTGGAGCATAAGGCGCTAACCATTCTTCTCCATTTGCTGAAGATTTGGTTGACATTTCTGTAGCATCCGTTTTTTACATGGTGGGTTGCTAGCCCAACGCAAAACCCTCCTTTCACATCTTGGGCTTGGGACCAAGCAATGGCGGAGTTGAACTTTAAAATGTGTGTTATAAAAGATCCTTGGAATGAAGGACATAACCATAAGGAGCAAAGGAAAATTTGGTAGAAATTATAGAATGAAGGATTAGATTAAAAGGATCCTTTATGTAATTTCAAATCCATTCCCTTTGCCAGTTTAGAATTGTTTCCTCCAGTATATTCTTTGGTGCTTTTATATAGATTAATTTATGTAATATCCACAATGCTGCCATCCAGTTTGAAGGGAAAGGCATAGCCTATATTAGGATCCCTCATGCTGCCTGATGCAGTTCCCATTCATAATTTCCTCAGATTTAGTGGGTCATTGTTAAGAGTAAAAAACATACATTTGTTTTACCTCTGTTACTAGTAACAGATTATTAAAACTGGAAGGACTAAAATAATTTGCTTTTCTTAATTTGTGCCTTTTGTTTTCTTTTTTCAAGTATTTTGTTTTAGGTAGTGAAACTTGACTGGTCACGTTTCCTCTCCTTTCATTTCACTTTGGTTAACTCAATACTGTTGTGATTTGTTTTCAGTACTGAGAAGAAAACATTTCAGTGTGAATTAAAATAAAAAAAAATCGGATGTAAACATATTGTATTTTGTAAAACTCCTGTTTACAAAACTTGAATGTTATTTGTAAATTTAGTTGATAGTATTTCTTTAAGCGCTGTGTGATGTTGATAAAGAGAACAATAAATCACTTGTGTAGTGTGGAAGTAAACATGGGTCTAAAATAAATGATGTGCTGTACCTCATAATCCGAAATGGATGAGGAGAATGAGTAGGCGCTGTTAGCTCTTTATTCTGACAATGTCTTTGTCTTTTGTGAATCAAAGATAAAGGGCTTGATCCTGCAAGGTTCAGGTTCAAGTGAATGAAGATTATGTTGAATTAGAAAAAAGATCACCCACATAATACAAAGTCAAAACTGAACTCACTTTCTTTTTTATACAGAAAGGTGAAAGGGTCACCCCCGTCACATTGTACAGGAAATGGGTGACAACTACTGAGGATTCCTATGCCTCTTTCAAAGAGGCTATGGGGACATAGTCCATCCAGCCTTGCTGAGCTGAAAACAATCACAGATATTTGTTGCTGTGCCTTCTGAAAATGCTGTGAACAACAGCATACTCGCAACCTTATGATTTTCAGTTGAGATAATTATGTAAGATAGATGCTAATGTAATTGTCTCTTGGTTGCCATAAAGTGCTAGGCCTTTGCTTTAGTACAGTGGTTTTAAAAGTGCTAATTTAGGCTCTGTTTCTTGAAGATGTATATTTTCATGTGAATGACTTTCATAAAAGCTAAATTTTTAAATCAGCTGCTTCACACTGCTACCAATTACAGGGAGATATCAATTTGTAGGAATTAGCCATTAGTCGCCTACTAATGCTTGTAATTGGGATTTGATTAAAATTGGTGAATGTTAAAACAAGAGAAAACATGATATTGTGAAGGTTTTGCTGCAAGGAACTAATTATTCTTTTTATGGAACACTTGATAATAGCCACAGTCCATACACAGCATTATTGTTGTCTTTATCTTCTTCTCTGGAAGAAAGATATTATAGTAACAGCAGCTACAGGGAGTGGGTTGATAAGAGAAGGAAAAATAGCATAAATGAAAGTGGAGAGAAGGGTGAAATTTCAAATCCCCCAGATTTTAGGCTTCTTCTGTGTGCATTTGGTTTCTGGAGATACTTTTGTTTATGTGAAGTCTACTGAGTTGTAGATAAGAGGATGTGAGATATTGTCCAGAGTAACTGAAGGTGTATTGCAGTAAGAAGGTAAATAGAGCATCAGTTGACCTTTTCAAAGAAATAAAAAGCGATGGTCTAGAATCAGAGTACAGAATTTGGGTTCTAATCCCAGCTGTGCCACTTACTGTCTATGATCTTGAGTAAATTATTCAGGGTTACATTTTTGAAAGCACCTAAATGGCTGGTACCTAAGTCCCATGGCTTTTAATTGAACCTAGGCACCCAAGTCACGTAGGCACTTCTGAAAATTTTACCTTTATGTCTTGTGCTTCAGTTTCCCCATCTTTAAAATGGGAAGAGTGATACCTTTGTAAAAGCGCAATGAGATCTTTGTATGATAAATATTATATTATTTGTTACTAATAAGTAAATCTGATATGTTCGGTGAAGTCTTTCCAAACAGTGAAGAAATAGAATTGCAAAAGTGATGCTAGTCCTGGATGTACCAGCTGTAGTAGTGAAATTAATTTATTTTCTAATGTTTTGTTCTTATTAGAAGTTACATGTGAAGATATACCCAAGGGGCCAAATCTGGTCCTATTGAAGTTAATAAAATTCCCATTGACTTCAGTGGGGCCAGGATTTGTCAATTATAGATTTTTAATTTACAAAGGCTGTAAGCATTGCTATGTTTTTAGGAGGCTGGTCCATTTCAGTTGATTTTGTGTACTGATAGGGATTAGATCTCTAGTAAAAGCAGAGGGCCAGGAAAGGTTTCATTACTTTCTTTAGATTCAATGAGTAGTCTTCCTGGTCTGACTACTTGCCCATTATTATTGAATTAGGAGGAGAGAACTGACTTATCATCCTCTGCTCATTTCTCTTATAAACCTGTATGTACTTCAGTCTGTTTATAATTATGGAACATTCCTGAATATTTGAGTTCATCACTGTGTTTGGATAATAGTTACCTAATACATCAAATTTATTACTTTTTTTAAAAAAACCTTGGTATCCCAGTGCTTCCTTTGAGTTACTTACATTGCATGGGAATTTGCACCAGGTAATTTCTTGATTTTTCCCATGCAGAGCTCAGTACAGCAGGAAAGAAGGACAAGTTAAAATGTCTCCTGACGTTGCCTTGAACAGAATTTCACCGTCACTCTCTCCTTTCATTTCCAATGTGGTCAGAAATGGAAAAGTAGGATTGGATGCTACTAACTGTCTAAGAATTACAGACCTGAAATCGGGGTAAGTATTTGAATAATGTATTTGAGAAAAAGGCCCTATGTCTTTATTTAGAGTGCTGAATTTACTGTGTCAGTATGTATTTTAATTTATTTGGAGCAGTGAGATTAACTAGATTTATTTTGTTCTCCACTACCATTCTTTAGTATTTCTGACTTTATCTGTTGTTCTGTTGGCAACAGCTTTCTTTCTAAAACATTTTCATCTTGATAATATGATCCTTAAGCACTAAACCTAAAGCTGTGAAGATGTTGTCATTTGCTTGCTTTCTCACTTTAACCTGGGTATTGTATGCTCTAGGTTAAGATAAACTTGAATAGCCTTGCTTCTGGTCATGGACATGACATCTCCATGCTATAAGGGAGGAAGATTAACTCTTCCTTCCAGTCTAATTTCTCTCAAGGGGTCAGTAAGATAGAGTTATAATATGTGTGAATTATTGACGAAGCCATCCATTTGCATAGGGTTTACTAAATTACTAGATTCATATCTACTTTTAATTTTTATTATGTGCATTTGGGAAACTCTTTAAGTGTACATGGCATTTTTCTGAGATAGTAAAGATGCAATCTCTGTCCCAAGGAGTTTACAACCATTAAACATGACTTGCACACCAGTTAACATTAGGTAAAGGGGAATATGGGAGGAGGTGTACACAAAACCAAATGATGGTTACTTGACTTTGCGAGGTACATTATATGTACTGCATGATACTAAGATGTGGTTTTTTTGGCTGATTTTTTTTTAGATATTGTTTTTTTTATAAAAGAAAGATGATTATTTTCATTCTTTATTTCTCTAAATATTCTTTTTGGTGAGTTTCTTCTTTTAGGTAGGATTTTTTTTATATTGTATAGTTATGCACGGTACCAAGTGTATATGCACAGGAATCTAGGACTTGAAAGAAGTAACCGCAAAGAGAGGGCCTGTCCCACTGCATGATGAATGAGTCTAGGGTCTGCCATATACCAGGGCTAGTACTTACGTCCTAATATTTTCTTTTTCCAAGGCCCAGCTGTGTCTTGATACTTACTGGTTGCGCCTCATATTCATACTTGTATGTGGCTCTTGCTGAGACTGAATTGGATTAGTTCAAGATTCTGTGTTTTACTTGAAAAATCTCTATTAACCCTACTTTTTACATGCTACCAGTTTTTTTCCAAAACATCAGGATTTAATAGCTATTGCATTAGCTCTTTAGGGATGTTAATTTCCCCCAGTAATTCCTCTTGCCCCTCAAGTATGTTAGCTGCAAATGTTTTAAATATATGTAAAGTTTGTGCGCTTTCAGCAAGGTTGCTGATTTTGTTATAGTTTACTTTTGGGGTATAATAATATGTTATCAGTAGAGCACTGAGAGTTTGCAAGGCCCTTCAGAAATGTAGAACAGACAAACTCCTTCTGCGTTCTTTCCTTATGATCTAACAATAGATACAGTGGGATATAATTACAAGTAAAAAATGGCATGGAGGCATCTTGAGTGATGAGATGAAAGTTTGAAAACTTTGTAAAAGTAGAAGGATTTGGAGGAGGAGAGGGAGAACACTTAATGCTTAGAGGAAATGGGAAGCTGTTCCAAGTGTAGGTGGTGACATGAACAAAAGGAGCCATTAGGAGGGAGGACTAGGCACAAATAGAAGAAAAAGGAAAGAAGAACTGTAAATGCAGACAAGGACACTGCTTTTGCTCCCTTTGAAGTCCTTCACAAAACTTCCATTTTGTGTTTTCACTGGTGCTGGATCAGGCCTAAAGTTAAAGTGAGTGTTGAAAATGAGGAAGAGGCATTTGAACCTGACTCTTGAATGTTTGGAAATGACTGACTGACCATAAATTTTTGAAGTCTCTGTGGAGTAAATATTTCAAGTTTTCTTGTAAATGTTGTAATTTAAAAATCAAAAGTTAAATTAAAAAAAAGAGAGATCATAGCTTTGTGTGAATACGAACAAAGCTGTGGACACATGATGTCTCCGCCAAAGCACTGCCATGGGTAGGTTTATTACAGGGCATGTAAGAATTTGTAATAATAATAATAAAAAAAACCCTGCCCTCTGCATAGATTGACAATATTAAAAGAACATCAAAATATGCTACAAAAAATAAAAGTTATGTTACCCTCAAATTTTGACAGTTGGCCATTTCAGTAACTATGAGCATAGATAATAGAAGTTTGCAGGCACCTCTTTCACTGTGTTTCAGGGATCTGCTTGGTTAGTCAGATTGTTTATCTAAATCCAGGCCCGCGGGCCATCTGTGGCCCGAGAACCTCCCCAATGTGGCCGTTGGGCTCCAGCAGTTTTGAGGCCCGGGTCTCTCCCTTGGCC
Organism: Sternotherus odoratus; assembly: GCA_032164245.1. Classification (NCBI taxonomy): domain Eukaryota; kingdom Metazoa; phylum Chordata; order Testudines; family Kinosternidae; genus Sternotherus; species Sternotherus odoratus. The sequence continues at coordinate 124,605,242 of JAVMKO010000003.1, forward strand.
CCACCTGCCACCCGTGGGCACTTCCCTCCTTCCCCGCACTTCCTCCGGGTGATTTACAATGATCTGGGGCACCCGCCCACCACCAGCGCAGTAGAGATGAGCAGCTTCAGCCTGCTTACTCCATGTGTTTGCCAGCCCCTCCCTGCAGCCACGGGTTAGGGCTGTGCCTTCGTGAGCTGCATCCGCCCCGAGCATCCCTGCAGCCCATGGGAAGCTGCAGCGGCGGTGCCTGCAGTGCACAGAGGATCCCACCCCGCCTTGGAAAGCGCCGCACCGCCCGATCCACTCCCAGAGCCTGCACCCCCTCCCTCTTTCCACACACCCCGTCCCGCCCCCCAATTTCCCTCCCAAAGCCTGCACCCCTCAGCTCTCCTGCACTCCCACCCCCTACCCCATCCCAGAGCCTGCACCCAGCACCTAAACTCTATCCCAGAGCCTGCACCCCAAACCTCCTCCCCCACCCAAACTCCCTTCCAGAGCCCAACCTCTTACCCCTTGTCTACCCCAAGTCTTCTCCTCCACCCAAGCTCCCTTCCAGAGCCGTAGGCAGGTGGGGGTTGGAGTTTGAGGGGGGCAGAGTTTGGGGGTGGGTGGGTTCTGGGCACCATGAGTGACTTCATTGGTCTGCTGGGAGGATTTGAGGACTGGCACTGGCCCTAAGGTAAATTGAGTTTGGGACCCATGATCTAAATTCTGTGGATTGCACATGACCAAAATGTGTATGAATTCTTATCTTTTTTGCTAGCCATCCAGTTCTTATGTTGTAGGTTTTTTTAAATTAGGGTTAACAATGTTCTGCACTGGGTCATAGTGATAGAGTTTTGAATACTTGTAGCATTTACAAGACATTGCATATTTTTATTGCATGTTATGGGATAGTTATATAACTGAGATTTTCATCAGCATTTTGGAACTGTGGGTTCCTCCTTCCAATTCAAGTCAGTGGAAAAATTCCCATTGACTTGAAAGGTGCAGGATCAAGCTTCTGTCAGATCATTTCAATCAATTTTGAGATATCAATGATCAGCAAGATTAAAAAGTGTTTTTAATTATTGTGCTATTTTGAAGTCAAACCATGTGTTAGATGTTTTCAGTAAAGAACATATTTACTATTTACTTTTCCAAAATTACTGTCTGGGTTCATGGTAGAGTTAAGGTTTCTCCATGTTTTGCAAACTTCAGTAAAGAACTGATGTGCAGCTAAGCAGTATGATTCAGCAGGTAAAATATAATGTTATGTTAATTCATACTGCTTGGGAGTGTGTGAGGAGAGTGTCATGGTAAGGAAATCCCTCATTTTTTTTCTGCAGTCCTTGTACGTATATATAATAATTTCTTATAGTTGCATAATGCAAAGTTTCACAAATGTAGAGACATTCAATCTTTAACATGAGCCTAATACTTTTACTTATGTGCATAGGGCCTTCAGGATTTGGCCCTATAGCGACCACTTTGTTGAAATGCAGGCATCTTTGGAGTGGATTGTGGTAATTATTTAGCAGTGCTCAGAAACACTGCATAACAAGGAGAGAGGAATAATACTGTATTCCAAATGAAATAGCAGGAAGAATTTTGGTAGGAAGTGCATATTTACCCAAATCAGAATTTTGCACTCTCATCCTTGCCCTTGTGAAAAGTGCCATGGACTCCTCAGTGAAAAGAGGTCCTTGATACTATAACACATCTGAAAGATGTCACTTTCAACAGCATCAGTTTTGTGTTAAAAAGACACTATCAGGCATCTCTGGTGTATTAATAAAAGCTCTACTCTTCAAAAAGTGTTTGAGTGAATCAACGTGCTTCACTTTGATGGGTTATCAGTTCATTACTGACCCAGAGAAAAGTGCCTCCTGGTGCATCAACATCACATCCTGCAGCGCTGAATTCTTTAGTCTTTCTTCCATGTGCTGATTACTTCCTAACCTTGCTGTGTTTTAAACATCGAATGATAGAACAATGAGGTGTGGCTGAAGGCATTTCTCACTGAGTTCAGTATGTAAGTAGAGCAGAGAATATGAATGGGGAAAGTCTGTTATCAACCAGATTGGAATGGTCTTCCATATGAAAGCCTCTCTTTGGAGCCTTATGTGTTGCAGGGATTCAGTTATTCAAGAGGCTGCTATCTTTCCTATCTCATATTACAACAGTTAAGGTCTCTGGCCTCAAACATTTGTGTTTCTGAGGTTGATGGAAGGACATTCTCAGTCGAGGGTCTTTGCCCATGGAACTTGTTTTCCTTGACTGTCCATCAGACCCAAGGTTGGTGAGCTTCAGATCACACTACAAGGCTTTTTTATTTAGTCAATATTACTATTATTATTTTATTTGTTTTGATTAGTCAGCGGTCTTGGGCCAGGCGGAGTTTTAAGAGCAGAACTATATGGACTAGGTTTGAGCTCTGTATAATTTTCATGATAACAGGTAATTGCATTACTGCAGTGCTGTTGTGCAGACTTCCTGTGCTGTGATCACCCTGCATACTGCACACTACAGGCTGTGTGTACTGTTCATACGTCACATTTGAATAGTTTTTGATTTAAGTGTTAACTCTAACCTAATTTCGTGGATGACGATGACATCATCAAACTGTAAGAAACACAAGTATGAAGAAGAAAATTTAAATTTTCCACCAGAATAGGAGGAAGATTTTGCAGTCACTAGTAAAGGTGGCAAACCCCTGTGCCTAATTTATGGTGCATCACTCTTTTACTATAAAGCGAGCACAAAATGACTCGCAATGACATTTTGTCTAAGTACCATCCTGGATCAGAATGAAGGAAAAACAAGCTAATCACATTAAAATTATGCTTCAACAGACACTACTTTCTGCTTTCAGTAAGGAAGCTGACACAATGAATGAAGCTAGTTTTGTTATGGCATGGAATATTGCTTGTGCTAAACATCCATATTGTGATGGAGAGTTTGTTAAGAAGAATATTGCAGAAGTAGTTGCAATTTTAGATCCAAGTAACACACAACTTAAATGACTAATAAAGCAAATTCTAATTTTGCCTCACACTACAGAGAGGCAGATCTCTCAGATCAGTGCCGATCTTGCAAGCAGCCAGCAAAATGATCTAAAGCAGTGGTCCCCAACCTTTTGATTGCCGCGGACTGGTCAACGCGGCCGAGTCAAAGCTTGCGGCCCGGTGGCAATTTTTTTTTTCACTCTCTGCGGCGGACTGTTGTATGTCTGCCAAAAAGCCGCAGAATTTATTTGATCAGCTTCACTTCTACAATTCGCCGCAGCAGACTGCTGCGTGTCCGCCGAAAAGCCGCCGGAAGCAGGAACAGAACGCAATCCGGGAAGCCACAGGATGCGGAAGCGAAGGCGGCACGGAGGGGAACGCGGCCGCGGCACGGAGGGGAACGCGGCCGCGGCACGGAGGGGAACGCGGCCGCGGCCCGAAGGGGAACGCGGCCGCGGCCCGAAGGGGAATGGTAGCAAAGGCGCCGCGGCCCGGTACCGGTCCGCGGACCGGGGGTTGGGGACCACTGATCTAAAGAATTCTCTAATATTCAGTCTAGCTGTCAATGAGTCCTCAGATATTCAAGATAAACCACAGCTAGCAATATTTGTTTGCAATGTTTCCACAGATGTAATTGTGAAAGAATAAGGCCCTGTCTTCACTACCACTTTAATTCGATGTTAACGACGTTAGGTCGAATTAAACGTGTACCTGTCTTCACATACATGCTCTTAACGTCGATGTAAAGGGCCCTCAAGATCGAAATTGGAACTCCTGCCTGACGAGAGAAGTAAGGCTAATTTCGACATTCCAAGCTCGACTGTGGGCTAGTGAAGACGGAACCGACATTAATAGCCTCCAGAGGCTGTCCCACAATGCTCCATTCTGACCGCTCTGGACTGCCTCACTGCTCCACTGTGACCGCTCTGCACTGCACTCTGAACTCGCTGCTCTGGCCAGGTAGATAAGACCCGGGAACATTTGAATACCATTTCCTGTTTGGTCAGCGTGGCCAGCTCACCTGAACTGCTCAGTCGCCATTCAGAGCAATCAGCAGCACTAGCCGCCATGCAGAGCTCAGCATCACAAGACTCCATGCAGAGCTCATCTACCCTGGAGACCAGCCATAGGAGAAGAGCTCCAGCATGGTACCCTCATGAGGTGCTGGATCTCATCGCTATCTGGGGAGAGGAATCCGTGATGTTGGAACTACGAAACAACAAACGGAATGCCAACACCTATGGAAGAGTCTCCAAGGCCATGCTAGAAAGGGGCCACAACAGGGACACCACACAGTGCCGCGTGAAAATTAAGGAGCTGAGGCAATCGTTCCAGAAAGCCAAGGAGGCAAACGGACTATCAGGGGGCGCGCCACGGACATGCAGGTTCTACAATGAACTAAATGCGATAATGGGGGGCGCCCCCACCACCATCGCGCCGGTCTGCGTGGACTCCACCGATGGGATAATCGTCAGGGAGGAGACTGATTCCGAGGAGGACGACCATGAAGAAGAGGAAAATCTCACGGAGCAGCAGGAGCCCAGCGGAGAACCCGTGTTCCCAGAGAGCCAGGAGCTGTTTGTCACCCTGGAGCCAGTACCCTCCCAAGCCTCCCAGGGGGGTAAGTGTTTCTTTTTTAAGTGATTACATGACGCGTGATTTCGTAAAGGAAGCATTTATAACGAGTAACTTGCCCTAAGGACTTAGCATGCTTTCACTGCTGGTCAATTTCTACTCAAAGAGTTTGACAATATACTCCGGGATTGACTGGAAGTCCTCCGCGGACATTTCAATGAAGCTATCCAGGAGGTAGCGATGAATCCTCCGCAGCAGATTTCTGGGGAGAGCCGCCTTATGTGGTCCCCCGTGATAGGAGACCATCCCACGCCACGAAAGTAGTAAGTAGTCTGGTATCATTGTGCAGGCTAGCATTGCGGCGTATGGACCAGGACTTTGCATGGAGTCAAGGAGCATGCGCTCTCTCTCTCTCTGAGAAATTCTCAGCAAAGTGATGTCATTCATGGTTGCCTGTTTGAAATAGGGACTGCAATTACTAGGGAGATAAAGATTCCCAGCTGCAAAGAACTGTTTTCTGCTGAGGACCGACCAACCGCCCCCCCCCCCCCCACGAACGTTGACCGCCCCCCCGCCCGTAGCGGTAGCTAGCAGGGAACCAGAGCAGTCTGCAAGCGGTTGCTTCCGCTTCAGATCCAACGCGAACCAACCCCCCTCCACCCAAGCCCGTAGCGGTAGTAGCTAGCAGGGAATCTGAGCAGTCCGCAAGCGGTCTGAGGAGCCCCAAAAAGACCTTAGCCCTTAGCGAGAGATTTTTTGGCATTTGCTTTGCAGTTTGCGGTTTCAGTGGGAGCCAGCCACGAGGTGGGGGGAAGGGGGCGGGGTTACTCTACAGTATGCAAGCGCCACTTTTAACTTACCATGGCCGGCTGCACGGTGATTTCAGAAGCCGTCTTGGGCTGAGGCACGCATATGTGTCTGAGATGCTCTGACTTTTCTGTGAGCTAGTCAGTCACTTTTAGGTGTAGAACATGACCTTGTACAGAAATCATATCAGGCCTCTGAATACTGAGGTTGCAAATGGCATAATACTCCCATTGTGTACCGTCCGAGACTGCATCTGCCTCCCAACCTTGAATGTATCTGTCTCATAACTTTCAAACTTTCTTTGCCCACATTCGCACACAGATGAACAATTATCTCAGAATCCCCCGGCCTGCTCCTCCCGCCGTGCACCGCAGATAAGAAAGCGTAAAAAGAAAACGCGAATGCGCGATGAGATGTTCAGTGAACTCGTGGAGAACTCGCGCGCTGAGGCAGCCTGCCAGACGGACTGGAGGGAAAGAATGATAGAGGCAAGGGATCGAGAGATACAGGCAAGGGATCGAGAGAGAGAGGCAAGGAATCGAGAGAGGCAGGAATGGAGAGCCGCTGCAGAAAAGAGGGAAGAGTGCGAGGAAAGACGCATGGATGCTTTCCTCCGCATAATGGAGGACCAGAGCGACATGCTGCGATCTCTGGTGGAGCTGCAGCATGCCCAAAGACCACCTCTGCAGCCCCTATGTAACCACCTCCCCAACTCCCATAGCTTCCCCACCCAGACGCGGGGTGAGAACACGGGGGGGCAAGCTCCGTGGGCCGCTCCACTCTACCCCACAAGCCAGCAGAAGCAGCAGCAGCAGCAGGCTCACATTCTAGGAAAACTTTTAAAAGCTGCTGTGTCTTGCCCACCCCTCCTCTCCCCCCTTCCCACCCCCCCTCCTCTGTCCGCCCCTCCGCCACTGCGACTGCCGGTTTCCCTCCAGGATACCAGGACAGTGATCCCCTGTATTTGTATTTCCGATTAACCAATAAAGGAACCATGATTTTTCAAACAGTGATTTTATTTCCTCTGCAAGCATGGGGAGGGGGGAGGGAAAGCATGGGGAGGGGGGAGGGAAAGAGGGTTCAAGGGCAGATGGCTTAGAGCACAGCAAGGGAGCAGATTCTCAAATGCCATCTTGGCCACTCATAAAACTGTCTTTCAAGGCGTCCCTGAGGCGCAGGGCCTCACGGTGTGCTCTTCTACTTTCCCTGCTGTGTGGCTGCTCATAAGTAGCAGAAAGTAAATTTGCCTCAGCCTCCCAGCCCGCCATAAACGTTTCCCCCTTGCTCTCACAGATATTGTGGAGCACAGAGCAAGCAGCAATAACAATGGGGATATTTCTCTCGCTGATGTCTGAGCGAATCAGTAAGGAACGCCATCTCCCCTTCAGACGGCCAAATGCACATTCTACGGCCATTCTGCACTTGCTCAGCCTGTAATTGAACAGCTCCTCACCCCTGTCCAGGGCTCCTGTGTAGGGCTTCATAAGCCAGGGCATTAGGGGGTAGGCTGGGTCCCCAATGATCACGATCGGCATTTCGACACCCCCCCCCCCCCACGGAAATTTTCTGGTCGGGGAAGAAAGTGCCTTGCTGCAGCTGTCTAAAAACCCTAGAGTTCCTGAACACTCGAGCGTCATGAAGCTTTCCCGGCCACCCCACGTACAGGTCGATGAAACGTCCTTTGTGGTCAACCACTGCTTGCATGACCATTGAGTAATATCCCTTCCGGTTTCTGTACTCGGCGGCCTCGTGGTCCGGTGCCAGGATAGGGATATGAGTCCCATCTATAGCCCCACCACAGTTAGGGAATCCCATGGCGGCAAAGCCATCTATTGTAGCTTGCAGGTTTCCGAGGTTTATAACCCGGTGTAGCAGCCGCTCGACGATTGCCCTGCTTACTTGAATCACAGCAAAGCCCACTGTAGACCTACCCACCCCAAACTGATTCGCCACTGACCGGTAGCTGTCTGGCGTTGCAAGCTTCCAGAGGGCTATCGCCACTCGCTTCTCAACTGTAAGGGCCGCTCTCATTTTGGTATTCCTGCGCCGGAGGGCCGGGGACAGCAAGTCACAAAGTTCCAGGAACATGCCCTTTCGCATGCGGAAGTTTCTGAGCCACTGGGAGTCATCCCAGACCCGCAGCACTATGCGGTCCCACCAGTCCGTGCTTGTTTCCCTGGCCCAGAATCGGTGTTCGATGGCATGAGCCTGCCCCATTGCCACAAATTTGACAGATTGTCAGTCGCCCTACTTCCAAAACCGTCAGTGTCCCTGTTGTCCCCGCTGTGCACGACCTTGTCCATCTCCTCCTCACTGTCGTCGGGTTCCAGAAAGCGCAGTTCTCCCCGGATCGCATTCCTCCTCTGCAGACGGTGCAGCAGGAACTCAGCAACCGTGATCGAGGTCCTCACAACGGCCATTACTGTTTCCGTGGTGTCAGCGGGCTCCATGCTTGCAGTGCTATGGCGTTAGCACAGCGCGGAGAAAGGGCGCGAATTATGGGATGCCTACCCACAGTGCACCGCTCATAATGGGGGTCGGCGGCGCGGAAAAAGGGCGCGAAACTTGGAAATGCCTACCCATAGTGCAGCACTCGAAATGGTGCCTGCTGGGGGATCAGGGAACTGTGGGATAGGTACCCACAGTGCAACGCTCGCTATGTCGACGCTTGCAAAAGTTGTGCGGACAGACACTGTCGACTTGCTGTGCTTTGCTGTGCCTAGTGAAGACACACAATATCGACTGCATACAGTCGCGTTCACAACATCGAAATAAAGGAAATCGAACTACTATGAAGACATACCCTAAATGTTGGACTTAGACGTGCTGAAGAAACAACCCACGGTGTTGACATAAAGAATGCATTTGACAAAGCATTAACAAATGCCGATGTACCATTGGATAAACTTGTCATTGTTGCAGTGGATGGAGCACCTGCAATAATGTGGAAAAAATAGGCCATACTGGACTCTTGAAAAGTGATCCCAAATTTCTGGAGTTTCTCCCTGTTCATTGCATCATCCATTGTGAACATTTCATAGGCAGATACTTTACATTTAAAAATGTTACAAAAATAGTCCTAGAAACTGTCAATTTTATCCACTTGGATGGGAAGATTCATCGACAGTTCAAAAATTTAATCAAAGAGCTGAATCTTGAAGACAAACCTAACGATGTCTCTTTCTACTGTACTTTGAGGTGGGTATCAACCAGCAATATCTTAAATAGGTTTGTGGAACTGTTGGAACCTATCAGTGTTTTCCCTGAACAAAAGGAAAAGTCCTAGACACAACTTAAAGATGAGGAATGGATGCAGGATCTGATGTTTTTCACTGATATGCAGCATCTGCAAACTCTCAACTTGGCACTCTCAGGGAAGGATAAGATTATTTCTGACCTTACTCAGACCTTGCTATTCCTTTCATTCGAATAGCAAAACACCCATTATCTTCAATGGGGCCAGGATTTTACCCTTACTCTTGGTTATGTGCATTTTACAGGACAGTGGCTCTCTGCCTTTCCAGACTATTGTACCCCTTTCAGGAGTCTGATTTGTCTTGTGTACCCACAAGTTTTACCTCCAGAACAAATTAAAGCTTTTGCAAAGAGACATAGTGTCAAGAGACTTCCACCACTTTCCCCATCTGTGAGTAGTGTAAACACATTCCCTGAAATCAAAGAAGATCACAAACTTGAGGAATACAGAGGTAAATTACAAAAGACTGCTTGCTGACTTTCAGGCCGGGTTTGAAGACTTGCAGAAGCTGAGATCCTGCTTCACCTTTCTTGTCAATCCTTTCATGGTTGATGTCATCAATGATGGCTGTCTGATTCCCAGAACTGTGGTTACAGAAACATCTACTGTAGAAAAGTTGCTATTGGAACTCCAGAAGACCAGGGTCTAAAGATGATGCATAAATCACAGTCTACAATTGAATTCTGGAAGCAAGTTCCAGGAACGAAACATCCTTAACTCAAAAAGAAGACTAGTGTACAACTCATTTCAATTATTGTCACAACATACTGTTGTGAATTGCTGTGCTCTGTGATGAAGTTCGTAAAATCAAAACGTCATGCAGTCCTTACAGATCGACATCTGACTGAGCTCCCCCTTACCACCTTGACAACGTATCAACCAGATTTCCAAAGACTTATGACTAGGATGGAGGCCCACAAAGCCTTTAGCTCTAGCAGTAATTACAGTAAGTAGGATGTTAATATTTTTAAAAATGCATGTGTAAAGGTTGCACATGTCTTGTGGCTCTTGAACTTCTGAAGATTATCGTATGCGGCCCAGAGGGACAGTAAGTTTGGCCCCTCCTGTAAAATGTATATATGTGATGCAAGTAATAACTTTGAAAGAAAAAAGAGCATTTGTTTGCCTGCCTAAATGAGGTGAGTAGATAAAAAGATAAGTGTTTATAAGGTTTAAAAAGAAATTTAGAACATTGAAATGAATGATAGTTAGTAACTGCCATTGCTGTGTTAGCCTGGGGTCTGTGGTTTAACAGCTTTATGAAAGACCACTTACTTCTCTCTTTCTCATTTCACCTTAAACTTTGTCTTGCATGTTTTTATGTTGATATCTTTAGTTTGGTACAGTGAGAGACTTCCTCCTGTCTGACCTCACAAACGCTGAATATTGTTTCAGCCAGGTGTACACTTCAATAACAAGGGGGGGAAGCTGTTTTGTGCGGGTGCCAATTTTCTGATGTGGTCTGGTTGAAGAGATTTTGACATGATATAGCACTAAATCTACCTGCTAAATGCATTTCTATCTGATTGTTAGAGAGAGAAGACTTTTTATTTATTTTAGTTGTCCATATTTGTTGGACAAGTTCCAGACATGGTCAGTGCGCCCAAGATTTTTAATTGATTGGTATATCTGACCAAAGACTGGAAAAAAAAAAAAAGCTGGTCTTCTGCCTCAGTTTTCTTGTAAACTGCACTGGGTGGAGAAGAAATGGATTTACATAGAAGAGGACAGCTGTTTTGTTAAATTCCTTGTCTAGCTCTTCTCAGCCCATCATATTCCATGATGCACATGGCTACATTATGCAGAAGATCTGCCAGTAACGGTATCCCTTTCAAACTCTCTCTGCTCCCTTGGATAACCATAATCCTAGTATTCTTCTTCCGGCTATGATGTGGGGACATAGACTATTTTGAGTACTACCTTGATATTATAGGCTACTGGGAAGGTCACTTATAGCAAGCAACTGTCATTTTATCATTGGTGGCCAAACCTGTTACCTCTGCAATGTGTTGGATTTTTTGCTCTGGGGAGGCAAGAGACCTGAGAAAGCTATTGCATTTTCTTTACAGTTCAGTGTCTATCTTAATTGTCCTTATAAAAATGGACCTGACATAGTAACAGAGTACCAGGTCAATATGCTGCCATGAGGGAGAAGTAGGTTCATAAGCAAATAGGATTTTTATAGCCTGTGGGTTGGATACTTGCTATACACTATCAAAGCTATTGTGTTTGGTCTTTGAGACATTACTAATCTTAGTAAGCCTTCTGGCTAATCCAAAGAACAGAAAAAGCACTGGTTAAAGAGAGCATCGTTTACTGTTCATTTTTGGCCAGAAGGAAATTGATGTGTTGGAGGCATACAACGGAGATGGTTAGGTGATGATTACAAAAGAAAAACAGCTACAAGCAAAGAGGTTCAGGAGTTATATTGGGACTGCTGTTAAGGTCATATATATTAATTTTTACTGAGAAGACAAAGGTATCCTAGTGAAATACAGTTGATCAAAACATGGAAGAAGTTGGGGAAGTATGAATATTGTGAAACTGTAAATAGAAACTCTAAAACAGGCTTTTATATTTTTAAAATATTTTTTTCTCGAGATACCTATTTCTCTGGATTTCTGGGCCCTATTGAAAGGAATAGCAAAACACCCATTATCTTCAATGGGGCCAGGATTTTACCCTTACTCTTGGTTATGTGTATTTTACAGGACAGTGGCTCTCTGCCTTTCCAGACTATTGTACCCCTTTCAGGAGTCTGATTTATCTTGTGTTTTACCCCAAGTTTTACCTCATTTAAAAACTACTTGCTTAGAAAATCAGACATAAAAATACAAAAGTGTCACACCTCTCTGGTACTGAAAAATTGCCTACTTTCTCATTTTTACCATAAAATTATAAAATAGATCAATTGGAATATAAATATTGTACTTACATTTCAGTGTACATAGTATATACAGGAGTATTGTATGATTTTTTTAATATATATACACTGACTTGCTAGTGCTTTTTATGGAGCCTGTTATAAAACTAGGCAAATATCTAGATGAGTTGATATGCCCCCTGGAAGACCTCTGTGTGCCCCAGTTGATAACCACTGCTACAGGAGACCATATAGAAATTCCCAGAGCACTTACGTTTTAAGCCTTTAAGGCAGCTATTGATGTGCCTTGCAGACACCGTAGTCAATTTATCTGTGCTGCTCCACTGCACTTCATGGTCAGTGCTTTATGGTTTGGTGAATGAGTTCACTCAGGAACATTCACGCTCACCTTTATAATAATAACTCCGACCGGTAGTAATCCTTGATAACAGTTCCCAGCTTTGATTTCTCCCCCCTCACACACACCAGGGGCACCGGAGCCTTCCCAAGAATGGAGTGGCTGGTGTTGTCTTTAATTTGCAAACAACCTGAAATCAGGGGTTGTTAAATATCAACATTAACCATTTCACTGCTGATTAGCTAGATGTTATTGCTAAAATAATGTGCTTATCTCCTAACTCTAAGCTTGGGGGAAAATGTGGCCCACCACCTCCAATGTTTGTAATGCCTGATCTGGAATAATTACAACATTTCTTTAATTTTTTTAATCCTTAAATTATTGATACATACTCTCAATTTTAACTCCATCTTCATGTCTCTACAATCCACATACTAGGTAATGAATCCATAAATTCTTATTACCACCTCAAACTGCAGTGTCACCAATTTTTGTGATTTTTATCTCAAGTCTCATGATATGTGGTGCCGTTATTAAAACCGTGTTCCTGAAGGCAGGTGATTATGGAGAATCTCAGCTTTCATTAAAAATAAATTAAGTTTCTGTTCCTTATGGTTGCAATGAAAATCCTGAAAATGTGAACCAAGTTCACCTTAGAGGCCCAGAAACCAAAAGGCATATAACACCCCCCAAAAGTATTTTTTTTAAATCTCATTATTTTTAAGACAATATCATGATTTTTGAATGCTCAGTATAGACAGTGCTGCTGGATACCCTAAACAATGGGTTTTTAAAAATAATTTTTGAGTTAATTTTTAATGGCAGTGGAAGCCTATTCACTATGACAGTGATAGTTCAAGAGCTAGGAACCATTAAAGTTCTTGTCATTGACCTCCCACCTAGCTCTTTTGCCCTCATTCCTAAAAACAGCTTGTACTTTTAGTGCTCAGTAATGGTAGTGGACACACTGTTAAAGTATGGTAAGTAGAGCAGAGGTACACTATTGAAGATCTTAATGGTCAAAGGCTAGGACTAAGGCATAGTCTCAGAATTCCAAAACATATCTCTGGTGCTTTCCAGTCAGTCTCGCTCTTGGATCCAAAGTATTGGATTCCTAAGCAGTTCTGTATGACAAAGGGTTCAAATTTCTTCTTTTTCTTATGGCAAGAGAGATGGTTAGCAACATTTAATTAACCAAATCTTGATTGGTGAGCCAGTGAATAGCTTTAGTATAAGTCTGAGCAAATGATAGAAGCGGCCACTGATTTACAATATGATCCATAATTTGCAACTGGTATTCATAGTCACAGTGTGCATTATTTCTCATCTTCCAGAGGTGTAAGAGATGACAGCATCTGCCATTTAATGTTCCGAAACAGTTCAATGTGGACCATTGTTTCCAGGGTAGGATTCAGTCCTGATGACAGCAATCAGATGTTTGTTTGGGACATTAGGATTATCCCAGAGTTCATTTCAGTGTGCCCCAAGATTGAATGAGGCCACTTTAAAAGTTTTAGCCCAATCCCAAAGGGCTTGCAAGATTCCATACATGTCTTTTGAAGCTTCTGGAGTTCCTAATGAATTGGTAAATTCAAGCTGGACATGCTTTGATTGTACTCTTGAGCTGTTTGTTTGAGTTCCCCGAGATTAACGAATGGAATGTAAGGGGGTGCAAGACATAAATTAGTTTCAACATATGCATCAAAAACAGAATTGGAAAAGTTGGGAACCAGACAGGAGGGGAAAGTATGAGTTTAAAAAACAAAGGCTTTAGTGTTTTGAAGGAACTCCTTTAACAATGAATTAGTTAAGTAGTTTAAGGAAAATGTTTTACCTGTATGCAGTCTTAGTTATGTTGTATTTTCTATCATTAACTGCCCTCTTGGTTCCAGTGATACATTTTCAGTAAATAAAAAAACCTAGTTTGAAATGTAATCTGTGCTTTTAATAGAGAAATTGGTGAGATTTTTGACTACTACATGCAATTCTGGAAACAGCACTTACTGTCTAATGAAAATCGCATTTATGATAGCGTAGCTTTTGGAGCTTTCTATTTGAATCAGTTCTGTCCATGAACATCATTAAGAGGATCTGAAACGGCAAGTGGTAAAATATAATTTCATACTGAATACTCCTCTTTTTGAGAATAATGCATGAGTGGTAATATTCACGGTCTGTTGATTTTTCTCAGAATTGAAGTTCACATTTGTAAAGAGCAGAAATGATTATAGTAGTGCAGGTGTGACTATATATTACCCCATAATGAATAAATATATGGTAAAAAGAACAGTAATTGTGAAAATATGTCACAAGAATTTTGAATTTAATTTTGCTCGCCAGCAAAAATCCTTCTAGTGTGGAAGGATAAAATTTACCTAAGTGCCAATTCTTCAACTCTTTCATACCCATGGAAGACCCTCCCAGTGAGCGCCTTTTTACAACTTTATCCCCATCTGAATTTGCAGAAAATAAACAGTGTGTGATGATGCTAAATAATCAGGTCAAGTTTGGAATTTTCCATCTAATTTCAGCCCCTTGAAGCATATAATTTAGCCATTCCCTTAAAATTTCCCTCTTCATCTGTGATTTTAAACATTTAATTCCTTCACTTCTTTTCTTCTTAATTGTTATTAACGCCTAACTCTTTTGAGGAGTATATTAATCTCTGTACATGTGTATTAAACGCAGTTACAGGCACATTCCAAGTAATAAATTTCTCTCTTACAAAATAATGAGCTAAGCTTTTATAAGGTGTTTAAGAAACCAAACTATTCCTTGAACAAAATTGTGAAGCTTTTCTCTGTTGCTGGACAAACCATTATTACTATTTATTTGTAATAATAGCTCCTAGAGACCCCAACTCAGAATGGGGCCCATTGTGTCAAGCATTGTACAGGCACAAAGTATGAGAAGGTCTCTGCCCAGAAGAGCTTACATTTTAAGACCACATACAAGCAAAGTGTTAAAAGGTACAAAGCTTGGTAGTTATTTATTAGTTCCTCAACCTACTCCCCTCTTTCCCTGTCCTCTGAACAAGTAAATGCTCCTGTCCAGTAAATGCACCACCATTACTGACTCAGAGAGCACTTCCTTCAGCCTGTCAGCATAAAAAATAATAATCCTCAGTCCTAAACAAAATGAGCAGGGAATTTCTGGCATTAAATGTTCAGGGGTTTTCTCTTTAAAATATTTAAAATAAATATATTTAAAATAAAATGTTAAGTTCTTTAAAATGGCTCCCATGTATCTGAAGGTGTATGTGCTCTCTCTCTCTCTCACGTGCGCTCTTGCCCGCTCTCTCTCACCCCTTTCCTGCAGCTCCTGCAATAGCAGTTGGGTTCTAATCCCCTGCAAGGAAGGGCTCCTGCCTCATTTGGTGTCTCCAGAATGGGGATAGGACTTTGGGCTGTGTTCGAGATCTAGGGATGGGTGGGAGATGAAGAATGAAGAAGAGTGATTTAGTGCTTTCTTTCCCCACAACCGCTAAAGCCATTTCAGCAGAAGCAAAATGTCACTGATGTTACGTGGTAAACCTGCATTTGCCATTAGTAAATTATAATGCTATTAAATTTACTATTTTATTAATTACAGGAAATCACTGTGCACTGTCACTTTCAATGACATTTCACTAACAGTATACTTTGTTAGCAACTGCACTGACCTAAATTTAAATTTTAGCTTGACCTTCCTTCTGAACAAATGGCATGTGTACTTTATGGTATTAGGCAGTATATTTTGCATAGTATTCCATCCTCATTTACCCAGTTTATATGGTAAATAAAATGTGTTGATGTGAACTACATGGGTACAGGCATGACAGAAAATCTATATTACAACATCTCAGAATTTGCAGTAGTTGAAGGTTATGTTAGGTATATATTTGAGGTGTCTCAGACTGAGGTGCCAGTTTTCCACACATTTATTCCAGTAATTGTGAAGACCAAAGTGCTGATGGAATTGGGAAATATCAGCATTGTATGACTATGTGATTCAAAATCAAGAAGATGTGTAAATTAGTTTCTTAACCCAGAAAGGCAAAAGTCATATTTAAAGTTTATTACCAGTTCTAGCTGCATTTCCTGTTTTGAGCATAGGGGATAAAGATTTCATACCGGTAGAATCTTTCAAAACACAAGAAAATTTTTAAATGTGACCAATATAAGGTCACAATATTGGGTCACACCAAAATCACCACTACCCTCTTTAACTCTCATACTTTCAGTTCCACAATAGTATTGTGTTTAATGAACAGATCAAAGAACTGAAAATCACACTGCAGTATACAACCTTAACTAGAATACTACATTATAATTGTCATTAAATTAAGTAATCACAAGATTGCAGTCTTTTTATCTTTGCATACTATACACCAGACCAGGAAAAGAATATAAAGTTATTTACATACTCCAATTGATTTCTTATAAAAACATTCTATAATATATTTATATTATAATAATAAAAAAAATCAGATAAACTATACAATCCACACTATTAAATAAATCCGTACCCAATATTATTTAAATGTATGCATCCATGTGGTTTCATATGTATATTTTAAATATGAATTACTATTTGCATTGTGGTAGTGCTTAGGTGCCCTAGACACACACTTAGGTCACATTGTGCTATGTCCTGTACAAGCATAACAAAAAATACAATCCCTGCTCCAGGACTTATATAAAATAGCCTATTTAGATTGTGTTACATAACAAATTGACATTATGATTGTTCTTTGCAGTGTGGTTCACAGTTCTTCAATGTATGTACTGAAGACGATAGTATTTTTTTAATTGAAAGTGAATCTATTACAGAGGGTATTAGCATTTTGCTGTGCTTAAGGGCATGGCTACACTGGAAACTTCAAAGCGCTGTCGTGGGAACACTCCTGCGGCAGTGCTTTGAAGTGTGTGTGTGGCCACGCGCGAGAGCTGGGAGACCCAGCGCTCCTGGTAATCCACCTCCACAAGGGGGTTAGCTCTGAGTGCTGTCCACACTAGCGCTTTAAAGTGCTCAGACTTGCTGCGCTCAGGGGGGTGATTTTTCACACCCCAAAGCCAGCAAGTTAGAGTGTTGTGAAAGAACTGGGCTAATGCCTGGAGAGGTGTATTGGGATGAGTGTGATGTTACCTAGTTTAAGATTTCCTTACTTTTTAGTATTGGTGTTGTTGTGAACATATACACTTGAGCATACTTAAATCTAAATTCAGGTGGTGTATTTTTTATTTCAAAATTGTAAGTTTTTTAAAAAAAATCTATTAACATAGCTGAAAATGGCAGGGTTGAAGAAACAGTTCAAAGGTACTGAAGATGCCAAATTGGTTGAATAATCCTCTCTGCCATTTTAAATTTTGCATGCCTGGCAGAGAAAGTTTGAATAGGATCCACTGTTTTCACCATTAGCTATTCAACACTGTTTATATCTAGTGGTAGGAGCCTGGCAGCCTTTGAAAAGTTGACAGTATCTAAAGTTTTTGCCATCAATGATTTCAATCTTTCAAAAGAGTGGATATAATTAACAATTCCCCAGTTTCCCTAAATAGCTCTGCTCTCAAGATCCTCAGTTTAATATCCATCACCTGACCTTCCTCCCTCTTTTTGATGAAGAATGCTTTCTTTGTCTGCTCAGGTGACTTACCTTGCAGATATAAGTTGTACAATTAATTCTCAATCAAAAGTAATTGATGGAAAATAAACTGTGTTACCTTATTCATAGAAAAATTACAGTGTTGATAAAAATACACAGTAATCAATGGAGCATAAATAGGTATGGTCATGACTGTGTTCATAAATAAAAAATATATACATCAATAAACTGAAAAAATAGAAAAGGTGTCATTTTAAAATGTTTGTCAAATTGTCTGCAGTGGCTCATGAGCATGGGTACCAAACTAAGGGCAGATGGACACAAACCCCAAATTGGTTATGAGTTTTGCACTTATGTTTCACCAACCAATTATCCAGTGTAAACTCCTTTTTTTTCACAGCTGCATCACATTATCAGCTCATATTCAATATGTGATCCACTATAACCCCCAGATGTTTTTCGGCAGTACTAATGCCTTACTCTTTCCTAAGTGTAGTTCTTTACACTTGTCTCTATTGAATTTAATCTTTTTTACTTCATACCAATTCCAACCTCCCCCCTATACATTAAAAAAATCTTTAAAAAATATATTTAACACCATTATAAATGCTGGATGCAAAATGGGGCTTGGGATGGAGGCTGACAGCTTTCGACTCTCCATATAATAACCTCACAATGCCCTGAGGGGTCCTGACCCCCCCCAGTTTGAGAACCTCTACTCTAACCTATGCTATTTCAAGAATCATTAGCAGCTAAACCTTCCAGTTTTGAAACTTGGGGATCCATACTGCTGGCGCACCAACCTCTGCTCCAACTCCCAACCAAGTTAAAAACCCAGCAGAGTCTTGATTCAGGTTTTGGCCTCCTTGGCTGGAAAGATTGGATCCAGATAAATGCAAATGTTTGGCCTCACAAGTGCCTCTGCTGAAAGAGCCAGTTCTCAATAGAATAATGATCCAGTATTTCAGTTCTGTTCACTGAAGTGCAAAAGTGTTTCCACAAGGCTCCATTCTCAGAAGTCAGAGCTACAGGAAAAGGTGATCTTGAGGGCCAAGGTTGTATCTTGAGGGCCAAGGGGTGGGGGGATAGCTCAGTGGTTTGAGCGTTGGCCTGCTAAACCCAGGGTTGTGAGTTCAATCCTTGAGGGGGCCATTTAGGGATCTGGGGCAAAAATCCTGCTAGTGTAGGCAGGGGGATCCTGCTAGTGTAGGCAGGGGACTGGACTCGATGACCTTCAAGGTCTTTCCAGTTCTAGGAGATTGGTATATCTCCATTTATTTATTTATTTATTTATTTATTTATTTTTATTGTGGATTTGCGTCCTGTTCCAGCTCCAAGGCCATCAGTTCTGTGTTCAAAATCTCATTGCAAGAGTTGTTGGTTCCCACAAGTTCCATGGTTACCAGGCTCAGGTTCATTGTTCTGAGTCCCTGAAACACTCACATGGATCTGCCTGTAGATCTGAAGATCCCTCATGCTGCACCAGATAGGTTATCCTGGGTGATTATAGATAAAGGCAGGTATAAATGATGAACCAGCAAAATAGAGGGCAAATAGATACTTAGATATTTGGTTGCAATTTATTCAATACTTAAAGTACATTAATCTGCAAAAAAAATTTAAAAAAATTGAACAGCACACCTGTCCAATTTTTTTTTAATATGAACATTTGGTAGACATGCCTGGTTTGTTAAATATGTGTAATCAGATTTCACTCAGTTTAATAAAATCACTAGAAATGACATGTCATGGGTAGTATAAAGAAACTCCATCTGCAGTATGGTAACAGCTTGTTAAATCGAGAGATCTTATGATTATATTACACTATAATGTTTCTCTAAACAAAAGTTCACTGTTGTAATGATTACTGTTTTGTCTCTGATATTTACATAGCAAGGATTTTTAAACCTGTTAAAACTTCATAAACAAATACATAATTTAAAGGAAAGAAGTATAAGGCAGTGGTGCCTGTTGCTTCTCCTCTGGGAAAGAAAAAGGAAAAAAACAACAGCTAAAGGCTAAAGGCTAAATCTATCTCCTTAGCTATGCAACCTACCCAGAGATATGCCACTGCACCTGCTGTGGCACTGAGGGAGCAGGCTATTTGGCCTGGCTGGCCTGACCCATCGATGGATGACTACTAAGGGAGGCCAGGCTGATGTGCAACCTGCCGCTGTCCCTGGACTCGGAGGAACTGTGGTGCCGGGAGTGGTCCCGACCATAAGACCACGACCCCGATATGGAGGAACGGTACTGCCAGTAGCAGCCGCTCCATGATTGGCTCCAGCGGCCAGATCCACGTCGGCAATCAATGCCTGGGGCTATGGAGGAATGCCATGGCGGGGTCCTGGAGTGAGATGATGAACGAGAACAGCGTCAACATTTGTGTTGCCACTGGCTATGATAGCTCCTCCAAGACAAGGACCTTCGACGGCGTCTGCCTTGGTCTCGTTGGTATCCGCTCCTCAAGGCGGAGCGGTGCCTGGAGTCTCTGTCAGACAGAACCCAGCCAGATAACCTGGTGGGAGCTGACGTGACCTAACTTGACTATTTACTGGATGGTGGCTGAATGGCGAACGATATTGGGAACATTCCCTAAACTGAGACTGGTACTGAGTTGGAGCGACAGCAGAGATTCCAGCGGCAGCTTGCCACTGGACCACGGGGCCGGCATTGGTGGTGCTTCTGGTACTGGCGCGGACATAATGTCCGAAGCTGCTTGCAAGGCCTCTGGAATGGATGGCATCTGGACATCCGGGGAAACCCTAGACTTGGGTCGGAGGCCTAGAGGCCAGTAGGGACTGAGGACTGCCCAACATGGATCTAGTCCAGAGGTCGGCAATCTTTCAGAAGTGGTGTGCCAAGTCTTCATTTATTCACTCTAATTTAAGTTTTTGCATGTCAGTGATACATTTTAATGTTTTTAGAAGGTCTCTTTCTTGTTATATATTATAGACTCATAAGCTATTGTTGTATGTAAAGTAAATAAGGTTTTGAAAATGTTTAAGAAGCTTCATTTAAAATTAAATTAGAATGCAGAGCCCCCCCAGACTGGTGGCCAGGACCTGGGTAGTGCGAGTGCCACTGAAAATCAGCTCACGTGCCGCCTTTGGCACGTGTGCCATAGTTTGCCTACCCTTGGTCTAGTCTCTCTCCCAGTCTTGCTCCGCCATAGTGAAGGCCTCTTCTTAGTCTTCTTGGTATGCCCACGAATGGGGAAAGGTGCTGGCTGGTAGATGGCGCCAGTGGGTCACCGTGTACTGACACCGCGGTACCTGGTGCTGACTCAGGGCGGCACACTGGAGTCAGGATCAATGCCGACTCCATCAGAATGGCCCAGAGCCAGTTTCTCTCTCTCTCTTGGTCCGAGGCTTAAATGACTTGCAAATCTTGCAGTGATCATTGAGACGGGTTTCACCCAAACAGCGTAAACAGCCCACATGTGGGTCACTCACTGGCATCGGTTGCCTACAAGTGTTGCACAACTTAAAACCCAGGGCACGGGGCATGCCCCGGCCTGGGCGCGCTAACTAAACTAAAACTAATCAAACTACTAACTACAGGTACCATACACTGAATGAACAAGAGTTCTGGGGACCAGCTGCAGCAAAGCTGGAGCAGAGCAGTTTCAAAGCACCTTCACTGGCGGCAAGAAAGAACTGAGGGTAGGGGGAGCATGCAGTGCCCTTTATACTGTGTCATGGAGGTGCCGCTCCAGGGGTCGCTGGGGACACTCCCTTATGGGTACTACTGGGGGGAAACATCCGACACAGTGCACGTGGCGAGCGCACACCCCTATTGTGTAATACACATGAGCAATCACTCGAAGAAGAATGCTCAGTGTCAGTGCACAGCAATGCCTAGAAACATAATAGTTCTCACCTCTGTTTATGAGTATCTTAGCCTATAGTTTCAAAGCATTTGTAAGGCACCCATCACCATAGCATCTAAATCAAACCATCAAGACGGGATTTTTAAAAAAAATTAGTGTAGGAACTTCCATAATAACACATCAACAGCAGTTAATATTTAATGGCAATTTATTTTGAAATATCACAGGTCATAAGGGTCCGGTTACCCTTACCATTAAGACAATGTATTCTGGTAGCTTTTAAAACATGCACCAAAATTTCTGATTTTGCAAATACTTTTAGCACACTAAGCAATTTGGAAATACTTGAGGGAAAAGTACAATATACGTTACATTAAAATAAAAGAGTGATCTGATGATATTAATGTCCTTAAAAGCAACACTAAGTAATTTTCTTAGGTTATTATCCCTCACTTAGCATGTTTTTAAATTTTACTGATCTAGAAGCAATGGAAAGTGACAGCTTTCACAGTCATTTTTTTTTGCAAATTACCCCTCTGTGACTAGGCTACATAAGAGATTTCAAGCACTGTGATTGGCTGAGTAACTAAGCAAAAATCTTTTAGAGGCGCATCTGAAGGGAAGTAGTTACTTCTCTCTAACAGAAAGGAAAAAAGAAAACATTATAAAGCAATTCAGAATTTTGGTACAGAAAGTCTAGTGGAAAAAAACCAAAATTTTTAAATAATTTTCTCAATGAGACAAGTGCTTACATACCATCTGAAGCTGAAATTAAAGTGCTGAATGCATCAAATAGTTTGTCACAAGAGATGATATCACAAGTCGAACAGAATGAAATGGATAACAAAACTGGATATACAAGCGGCCCATCTTGCATGCCAATGCAAAGGAATAAAGAGATGTATTTCACTCTCTCACTGCTTTGAGCTGATGTGGCATACCACTGCTTCAAGTGCCCTTCTGTGTGCAGGTTGGCAGGAAGAGGCATGTTCTTGGCCCCGACCCCTCTAGTCTGGGCAGTGGCATTGCTTCACTGGCATACTGGGGAGCGTACACTGCACCAGCTATTGGCATGACCACAGTGTACTCCCTCTATAGAGGGGTGAGGCTATTGGAAGCCACGGAGTTTCAATTTCCCTCTAGGCTGCTCCAAAGGCTTTGCAACAATGCACCACTCCCTTCCACTCCCCAACCCCACCCCTACCTAGCCTCCCGGACAGGCTGTAAACTTATCACATAGCCCTTAATTATTTAGGCACCAATCCTGCAAGTTTGTCTCACTGAATTTAAGAGAGCTAATCATGTGGGCAGGTGCAGGATTGGAGTTTTAATTGATCATCTTCAGGCATTTTAAAGAAAAAATAAGGTACTTAAATACTTTAAGGTAATTAAAATAGAAAAAAAAAGTTTATATTGCCATTTCTGATAAACACTAATTATTCAAAAGTACTGATACATACCAATTATACTTTATTCCATAAGACCTGATTTCAGAGTCAAAACCACTGCTTCAAGTTTTCCCATGTGGCCAGACAAACCAGTACCTGTGCTGTCTGCTGCTGATGTGTTAGTGGCCAATCAGAAGGCTGTGGACTCACCTATTAAATGCTGATTGTCAGCCAGTTTGTAAGTAAAATGGTTATCCCCAGATGACTGAACAGCCATAACAATCTACCAAAAAAAGAGAAACATGCAGCCCAGCCACCAGTGCTCCTCTTTCCTCTTTGTTGCATGTAATTATCTTTGTTTAAAATCACGTGTGCTCCTGAACAAAGCAACATGCTGGAATGTGGACCAAAAATGAAAATAATGATTTTAGATTCTAAGGCCAGAAGGGACCATTGCAATCATCTAGTCCAGTGTTTCCCAAACTTACAACATTCACGTACCCCTTTTGAGACATTTGTCTTACCGGCGTACTCCTTCTCCGGCAAGATAATTTTGATAACTGAACGTGTTATCATATTAGTTACAATGTAAACCTGTGTGTATTTCTACTGTACAAGTGTACACCATTCTTATATATTACGTACATTTTAATGCTTTATTTTCTGCTGCTTAAAAAATGTTAAAAAAGTAAAATAAAAAATTCTGCTGCGTACTCCTTGAAACCATTTTGCATGCCACCAGTAGTACTCGTACCACACTTTGGGAAACACTGATCTAGCACAGGCCATATAACTTCCCCAAAGTAATTCTTAGAGCAGAGCTTTTAGAAAAACATTCCATCTTGATTTAAAAATGGTCAGTGATGAACAATTTACCAAGGATAATTGTGGATTCTCCAACCAGTAAAAATTTACACCATTTTTCCAGTCTGATGTCCAAGTCATTAAAATAAGTCTTATTTGTGTTGTTTTCAATAGCCTTTTGTGGAAATCAGTTTACTTTGTGTAGATTCTCTTGTCAATATACAGTAGTTAAGTTTATGGATCATACTGTAATTTGGTTATAGTTTTAAATCCAACACACATGAAGGCATGGTCTTGCCTGAAAATTGCTAAATTTATTCCAAATACTAAGGAGAATTATTCTACAAAGTCTGAAGAAAATTATTCTAAATGTTTCTGGATTATAGGTCATTAACATGTTACCATGCTTTAATGGGGACTTGTATTTAATGTTACTTTGTAGTCCTCTACTTAAAAAAGTACTTGTTATTAACCCTTCACCATTCAGTTACACCTCATTGAAAATGTGCACAGCGGCTATGTTTGAAGAAAACAGCTGAATTTAACCAAAGTTGTTAACTGCTGTACCTAACTGCAATAGCTACAGTTTGCATTCAGTATCAATAGCTTGCTTTCTGGTGGCAGGTTACAGGTTAGAGAAAACGTAAGGGTTTTTCTAACATTTGCTCAAGTTGTAAAGGCTTGTAAGTTTTGGAATTAAATGCCTTGCATTCTAAATCCTGGCTCTGCAGGTTGGTGTGATTCATCTAACAATTGTTTTTGTAGCAATGAATTGGTTGCAAAACGACACCCTCTGTGTGTGTGCGCGCGTGTGTGTGTGCGTGTACACACACAGAATGAAAAACATGATCAAACTGTGTTTGAGCTATAGACCGTTAAAAATTACTCTGAATATGGAGCCAGATTTCAGAACAGCCTGGCTCCAGCCGAAACAAACTTAACATCACTATGTAAAACTGAAAGTAAAGTGTAATCGCTAATTACTTGCAGGCCAAAGAAGTTCACCATGTAGATACTTGTACTACTGATTTGTTTTATAGATGTCCACAATTAAGGTTACCTACTACTTTCCACTATAGGTCCCTGTTTTCAATTGCTTATGATTTTGTCATATTTCTACTGTTTTGGCTGAAATTTTCCCTCCCGGGGTGAGCCTTGGGCTTTTCATTTTTGTTTGTTTTTGTTTATTGTTAGTTTATTGTTGTTAGTTTATTTAAAGAAAAACTTTCAGCTAAAATAGTTCATCCATTTCCCACAATGATACTGGAGAAATGTACATTATTTTGACCATGCTAAAGCCTTACAACTATTTCACGGAGAAGGTCAAGTGTCTCTGTGTTTTGGAGCAAAGGCTTGGAATCTGGCATTAGTGTCTGGAACATGCATTGTGTTGTCCCAGTGAAAATCTGCCCAAATTTGGCCAAGCTAAAATCCCACTGAAAAATCTGAAAATCTGAAAAATTCCACTGCATATGCTCCCTAGGGGTTAGGGCATGGCAGCTAAATTCCCCATGCCTTCACAACTCCTGCATGGGACTGGACTGTGCATGTGCCATTCCCATAGAATAACTGAGCATGCAGCAAAGGGCTGAGCAGAACTTTTTCTTGCTCCTTCTGGCAGCCACGTCTATTGTGGTACTGGACACAGGAGCTGACAGGAAGACTCTCTCTCTCCTGTACTCTCAATTTTCCCTCACTAGTGCCCAGACAGCATGGAGGAGGAGAAAGTAGCTTGACACAAATGAATATTGATGAACGTGGGAGAGGAGGAGGAGGATAGGAGCAGGGAATGGAGATAGGAGAAGAAATATGGAGAGCAGAGCAAAGGGTAAAGACAGGACCTAGAGGATGAAGAGGAACAGAAGCAGGGAAGAAGACAGGAAAAGGAGCTCAAATGAGAAGACAAGGAGAGGAGCAGAGGGAGAGGGAAAGGCAGTAGTTCAAGAGGGATGACTGGGATAGGAGCAGAGGATGTTTGCTCATATAATCTTAAATTCAGCCCCCTTGTGTGTACGCATTATGAAAAGTATTTAAAATTGCCAAATCAGGAAGAGGAGGTGGATGAAGTATTTCTGGAACAAACAATAAAAATATCTAAAACAGAAGACTTGGTAGTAATGGAGGACTTTAACAACCCAGACATCTGTTGGAAAAGGAATACAGCAAAACACAATTTTTCAGTAAGCTCCTGGTATGCACTTGGGATGCAACTTTTTCTTAAAGAAAGTGGAGGAAGTAACCAGGGAACAGCCCTTTTAGATTTGATTCTGACCAATGGGCAGAATAAAGGCAATGGACCTCAAAAATAGAAGGCTTCAACAAAGTAAGAGAACTGATAGATTTTCTTCCCATGGAGCCTTATCTAAGAGAAAAAGGATCCCAGGGGAGTTGACAGCTTCTCAAGGAGACAATATTAAAAGCACAACTACAAACTATCCCGGTGAGAAGAAAAGAGAGGAAGAGGCCAATATGGCCCTGTCAGGAGCCCTTCAATGACCTGAAAATCAAAATGGAATCCCACAAAAAGTGGAAACATGGACAAGTTGCTAAGGAGTACAAAAGATGAGCACAAGCAAGTAGGAACAATATCAGAAAGCTTAAGGCCCACAATGAGTTATGTCTAGCAAGGGACATAAAAGGAGTAAGAAAAGGTTCTTTATATACATTAGCAGCAAGAGACAGCTGAAGGAAAGCGAAAGTCCTCTACTTAGTGAGGAAAGAGAGCTAATAACTGATGACATCAAGAAAGCTGAGGTATTTAATGCCTATTTTGCTTCAGCCTTCACTAGAAAGGTTAATGATAACCAGATACTCAACACAATTAATATTAACAAGAAGAGGGAAGGAATACAAGCCTGGAGGAAAATTCCTTTCCAACCCCAAATATGGTGGTCAGCTAACTCCTGAGCATGTGGGCAAGACTCACCAACCAGACACCCAGGAAAGAATTCTCTTTAGTAACTCAGATCCCATCCCATCCAACCTCCCATCACAAGGTTATTGGGCATATTTACTGCTAATAGTCAAAGATCAATTAATTGCCAAAATTAGGCTATCCCATCCTACCACCCCCTCCATAAACTTGTCAAGCTTAATGGTGAAGCCAGATATGTCTTTTGTCCCCACTGTTCCTCTTGGAAAGTTGTTCCAGAACTTCACTTCTCTGATGGTTAGAAACCTTCATCTAATTTCAAGTCTAAACTTCTTGATGGCCAGTTTATATCCATTTGTTCTTGTGTCCACATCGGTACTGAGGTTAAATAATTACTCTCCCTCCCTGGTTATTTATCCCTATGATATATTTTTAGAGAATGATCATATCTCCCCTCAGCCTTCTTTTGGTTGGCTAAACAAGCCAAGCTTTTTGAGTCTCCTTTCATAAGACAGGTTTTCTATTCCTCGGATCATCCTAGTAGCCCTTCTCTGTACCTGTTCCAGTTTGAATTCATTCTCCTTAAACACAGGAGACCAGAACTGCACACAGTATTCCAGATGAGGTCTCACCAGTGCCGTGTATAATGGTACTAATACCAATTTATCTCTATTGAAAATACTTCACCTAATGCATCCCAAGATCGCATTAGCTTTTTTTCACAGCTGTATCACATTGGCAGCTCATAATCATCCTGTGATCAACCAATACTCTGAGGCCCTTAAAAGAGTTTAAAAGAGAACTGGAGTACAGTAAGATGCAATCTCAGTTGGAACCTTTAAGTGCTACAGTAATAAAAATAATTTCATACACACGTTAGCATATTTTTTTTCTTAAATGACATCGTGCAATCACTACTGTTGTTAGACCATGGGAATGGGAACCTGGAACATCTGATTTCTAATCCCAGCTATGTCACTTATTTATTGTGGTCGTGGTCAGATAATTTAATCTCCCTGTTTTATTTTCCCCAGCTATAAAATGGGTAAAAATGGCAGTTAATTTTTAATCTCAGTTTCTTTAATAATGGAGACGGAGTACAAGTCTGTTGTACTGTTGAGTAAGTCAAGGAGAGCTGGCTGTTTCTGTACTACATGAGTTAGAGATTTTGGTGGGTTTGGAGGCTGATTAAAGTATGTCATTGTGAGGTGTCTCAATTCAGGGAGCTGTTTTCCTGCGAGATCCTTTGATTGGGATAGGTCTACCTATCGGGAAAGGTCTGCATGTCTCAAATCTTTGTGTGAACTTATGGATGGACTGAGTGAAATGGAGTGAACCTCCAGCATTGTGGCTTACTCCTCCCTCCTCACTTAATCTTTTTGTTTTTCCAGAAATGTGAGGAGAGCAGGACACTATCAGCCTTTCAATAAGAATTTCTACAATACCATTTGGGTAGAGCTCGCTCTTCTCATTTGTATCTTGTTAAGCATTGTTACATCTATCACTATTGTTTAGAAATTCCTTTTCTTGTTTTCATTTTTAGCTGTACCTCTTTGACTCCTGGACCCAGCTGCGATCGGTTTAAGCTGCATATCCCATATGCTGGAGAAACACTCAAATGTAAGTTAAAGCCATTTATATCACCCCGTCTCTACTTCTCACACCCCGTTCTATATCATTCACAATGCTCTGTGCTAACAACTTAATATTTTCCCAGTGTTTCAAACTTTGCCATTTTATTGTGAGTCTTGTGATATTTGGTGTCATCTTAAAGCTCCAACCTCTGGAGTCACGTGACTATATGAAAATCTTAGCTTTCATTTAAAAAAATAAGGTTCTTTTTTTCATAGATGCGGAGAAAAGATTGAAAACATGAAAAGATACCAATATTTATTATTTTTTAAAATGTTGTGATTAAAACTCATAATTTTTGGAGGCAAGACTCATGCTCTTGGAATGCTTTGGGTTGACAATACTGATTTCCTCACTGGTAGTGAGGATTTTCTTGCTGGTACAAAATTTGTTATATTGTATAGAGACACAAATTACTGGCACAGATTCTCAAGCTGGGTGAAACAGTGGAATTTGGTTTTAGTGATTAATACGTTCAGAGAACATTTGGCTAGCAAATCTTCCTTTCTAAAAGCCATGGCTAGTGATAAATGTTGGTTTGTTTGACCCTCCCATTATTGAATGCGTGTTTGGTTGTAAAAATTAGATACGATAATATTTCCTTTCATGTTTTTAGAAATCAGGAAAGACTTTTCTTATCTTCTCTGTTGCCATTCAGCTGCAGGTGAAGAATGGTAGAAATTGTGAGGGGGATAACTTTAAAACAACAATAAAGTGACTGATCTATCTTGGCTATCAAATGCATATTAAAAACTTGCTTTATTGTTTCATGGTGGTGATTTTGCTTTCATAAATGTATCTGACTTGTGAAAATCACACTTTCATGGAATTTCATGTAGTGTTCATTCAGATCTAATGATCTAAAAGTGTCCATGTGTCTGTCTCTCAAATAAATTCTTATAGCCTGTCACTGGGTGGTCCAGTCCCACCTGTAACACTTACTTTCTCCACCTGTGTGAGCTAAGTCACATGATAGGTTGCATAGCTAAATCATCTATTCTGGGATGGAGATAAGAAAAAAGCCTGCGGAAAGCCTGAGAGGGAGAAGGAAGAATCCAGATATGAACCCATGCGGTAGAGACTCAAAGGAACCAAGGAGTGCCTGGGCCCAGTTTGAGACTTGAGGGAACAGAAGACTCTTTTGTGTTTGTTTTGGACTTGGATATCCAACAAGAGGCACTTTCTCTTTAATGACCTAGCTAAATAGCCAGATCTCTGTAGCAAGTTATCACTGCATCCAAATCAAGCTGAGAGGTTGGGAGGTTCAATCTAAATGAGAAGAAACTGAGGCAGTGGCTATCCCAAAGCTGGACCTGATAGGAGGTGCAACTGCATAACTGAAGGGCTTCTCTATGTGGGAAGTTAGTGAGCAACAAGCTAGGGTGTGCATTTACAGTGCACAAGATACTCTGCACTAACTCCCTATGTGAATATTCTTGTACTAAGCTAAACCATCTGAGGGCACTTTTGGTACATAACAAGAATGTTCATTTGGGGAGTTAGTGTGGAGTAAACAGTGTGCTGTCAGTTCACACTCTAGCTTGCTTCACCCTTGCTGCACTCAGGTCTTCAAGTTGGAACACTATATCATTTCAGTGTGATCTACTGGCTTGGTTTATTGTATCTTTGCTTTTATCTGTGAAGTTTTCACTTGCCATTTCTGAAATTCATCATTCCCTCTCAAATTTGATTTTGTAATTAGAGGTGGCTCATCATATTTTTTATTTAGATCAGTCAATAAGTAGATGGATAGTACATATTTCATTCATAAAATGTTTCTTGTACACTGGTAGTCACACTGATTTAGAGAGTGTGTGGTACAGTTAAAATGCTGAGAATTTCTTTGTACTTCAGTATGCATTAGGACTTTTTATCTGATTGCACAGTACCATAGAAGCCATACTCCTTTTACAAACAGCAGTCAACAGAGTTAACCTTCTGTATTGTTACAAATATTTTATTGGTAGTTTGACATTCCAGGAATTTATTTTAGGTAGGCCATGGAATTGTTTTAGTTTTTCTATTTTGTGATTATAGTCCGCCTACACTCCAACATGACTGTCAGGATGAAGTTTATATTTAATCTCCTGTTCTAAAAGTGCCAAAATGTTGCTCAGGATTCATCACAGAAATATGGATAGATGCTTTCAAAAAGATGAAAATAGAATCTTAGATGCTAGAGATTACAGAGAACACACTGGAGCATCATAAAGGTGGATATTTCCACCATGAATTTAGTGTAACCCCTTCAGTACATACTACTTTGGGACATGGTGGTATTTTTTCCTAGTATATGAAGAGGACAACTACGTCCACTAGCGTTCCTTACTTTTGTGTACACTGTAGCCTCTCTGTTTAGAGAGAGGTCCGTTTTTAGCTAAAATAATAATAATAAAATTCTTCAACATCCAGGGTGGTAAGTTCAACTGCATTTTAAATCCTAGAACAACCTACTTCCATATATTAAGTGCCATAAAACAGTGTTAAAGACTTGCTTTGTGGCCACTGCCAGGTTGCACTGAAGGATCTTAACAGCGCAACAGCGGGATTGAGAATGTTTCCATAGTTTCTGTGGGAATATAATAGCTCCCTGATGTATCACTTGCAGTGCTCTGTTTTCGAACAGTTCATTGAGAGACAAAAAAAGTGAGTGTTTTTGAGTGCAGAGAGACCCGAGTTGTTCCCAATGAGGGAAAAATTCATAAACAAGTGAGCCGTGTGCAAGGAAGTAGGCGTACAAAGTGCATACTGGTAAACACAGGTAGTTAGCCTAGGTTTGGAAGTGTGTGCCAGGAACTGCCCTTCTTACTTATATTTGTGAAGTGTGCATTGAACTTTGGTATCAAGATGGAAATGCCGTCAAATCAGCTTTTCTTCATTCACCATGTTTCCAGTTTCCATGATTTAAAAAACCAAAACAGCCAATACCTGCATGTAACCATGTTGTTAACCTATATGCTGATTTGAATAAGGAAAGTGATGCAAATAAGTATTTTGTTCAGACTAATTGATTTTTCAGATTATTAATAATACCTGTAATTGTTGAATGGAAGTGTTAATTCTTCTCAGCATTATGAGTTTAAAATGCTTATGAATCATTCATAGCATAAAACAATATTATACACAATAAAGTATTGTGGCAATGGGCACAAGAAAGGGTTAATAATTTAGAGTTCAATAAATAAGGCTGTGACCACTGTGGGGAAGCCTGCCACGTAGGCAAGCAGAAATCTGTAAAAACTCCCTGAAGCCTGTTGCCAGATCTGTTTGTTATCTTTCCAAGGCAGAATAATTCTGTAAAGGAAGATTACAAAATCTGGCAGTAGAAAAAGGTAGGCTGAAATAGTCAGGATCTCCTGTATCCAGGGTATCGTGCCAAACATAGGCTGAAGTGTCTGGTTCCTTTGTGGTTTGTGCTACATCCTCTTTGCAACAGATCAGGTTTGTGCAGATCATCAATCATAACTGCTGCCACAATGCAGATACCCTGGTACTTTGTCCCAATGTGTCGAAAGCGGTTGGCATACTTATTTAGGGAAGTACAGCTGTACAGTCACAGTCTTGTTTTCCATAATATCAGGAAGCTCACAATTGTTACTGTTGTTGCTTTCCTCCTTGAAAAAAGGGGGGAAAATGTACTTATAGCAACTTCAGTAGATGCCGGCCAGCAACTTAAAGTCATGTTTTTGACGGCTTTGGTAACATTGAGCAGCTAGCAGTTCAGAATGGCCTTTCCTATCATTTTAATACATTTTCTTCAATTCCAAATGGGGATTTATTCTGTCCTTCAAATTTCACATTCGGTTTGCTTTTGCTTTTACCTTTTGCTTGCTGTGGTGTTTTTGGAAGATTATCTGATACTAGCCCAGATAAGGCGTTGGGATCTCCATTTTTTATTTCATTTAAAAGAGGCTTTTATACTGGCAAACACTTTGTATTATATCAGGCATAAATATAAATCAGTTTGCCTATATTGCATATGTATTTTAATAAAAGATTAGTAATTTGAAAACTATGTTCTTTTAAAGAATTATGCACCGTCCATCATCTTCTGACAGGGAAATAATAATTTTGTCTTGCTGTTTTTATGATCATGACAGAGCAGATGCCTTAATGGTTTAAAGGTCTGGCTTAACCTCCCTGTAATCATGTATTAAAGTCATAGCAGGGGCATCCTGGACCTTCATTCTTCCAGTCTTCTATGTTGTTCCATTAAACTTCATAGTTTGGTATGATAGGGTCTTTCATCTGTGACCTTAAAATCGTGGTGCAGTCTGCTTTGCATGGTTGCTAAATACCCTATGTCAGTTTTCACAAATAACATTTTTTCAGAAATAGAGGTTTGCCTGATTGTCCTTGGTCAAATTCCAGCCCTATTCTAGTATCAAATAAATGTCTTAAATATCAGGTAAAATAGAAGCTGCTGTACTGAGTACATTATTCACTTTCATGTTTATTTCAATTAAAATAATAATTTTTTTACTCTGAATTCTGTGTGTATAATGCCTGTTTTTAATTAGGTTATTTCCTTTTTCCTTTAAAGAAAGAATAATTGTCTTCTTTCAAAATGACTGTCACATCTCATTGTTCCCAGTGAGCTCATTCTGTAGGGTGCCCTCAGTTCAGAGTTTTTTCAAAATAGTCACTGCATCCCAATGCTCCTGATGGGAATGAAGTCAAGTTGCTCCCAGGGAAAATGATAGACTCTTTGTCCTCTCAGGAGGTGGAGAGGAACACTGCGAGGAGCAGTGAATGGAGGCAGTAGCCATCTTAGCTAACAGCAGCCTATGACCTTCTTTCCACTGAGAAAAATGGGAGATTTGGAAAGCTATTAAGAAAGGTAGCTGAACTGAGGGCAGTCTTTTGCCCAGTTCCATTGACAATAATAGATGACAGCCATTTTGAAAGAGGACCAGTTCCTCATGGTATCCTCTGAACTAGAACATTACTTATTCAGCTTCTTTCATTTATGAAGAATAATGGAGACATGATGATTAAACCTAAAAAATTATTTAAATGTAGCCTATGCACAAGGTTTCAACTATATGGGAAGTTTTGAAGAGTCTGTGATATTCCCATTATTAACATAACTAGGTACAAAAAAGGTCAGATAACATATGATAGAATCCCTGCTTCAAGGGCAAAACTCTGCCTTAACTGTGGAGCTGCAACTGATGTCTCCATAATTGCCAACTGAGCTACCACATATGGCAAGTACAGGACAACTTATTGTTCTGAAAAATTGATTATTGTTTGAGAAGAAGTATTCGCTACAGTAATCCAGCTACTCTTGTTGATCTCCTTTGTGAAGGAGCAAGGGAATAGTGTTGTATCAGAATGTTCACTCTGAACAGGTTTGTTAATATTTTTGCTGGGTTTTACCTTTATGAATGATAACCATAATTCTAGTATTGCTTAATGTCCTGTTTTAATTATCAGTCCCCGAATCGTTGTTCTTTTGCCTCACTGAATCCTGTGTTTGTCTAGTTCCTGATTTTTATTCACTCAAAAGCTTTCACTGCTTTTCGCTGCTAAGAAATACTGATAAAATTTTCTTCTGTGCTGTTCACATTTCTTTTTTCTCTCTTTGTCCTTGAGTGCTGTCATCTGGAATTTAACGGTGATTAAACAATGTGTTGCCCTTGTGATGCTACTGTTCTTCTCTGTGGCCTCTTGAACTACAGTATTTTTATTTTATTCTTCCTGATTTTCATTGTTTTTATCTGAGTGGTTTACAGATGTGAGCTCTACTCTCACCACTTCATTTCTCTTCCTTTATCATGAAGAGCATTTTTTGTCTCCTCTGAAGACTAGTTTTTCTTTTTTAAAATGTTTTCAGTCCGATTTCTGTCTCACTGCTCCCTTATTCAATTGAATCACAGAAACTAGTGATGGAAATACTTGTGGGTCACCCAGTCAGTTTATCCTGCTCCCACCAGCCTATGTAGCAATGTTCCCCTCAGGACATGTTATAGTTCCATATTCATTCTTTTCCCTAGTGCAACAGGCTCTTTTCCTAGTTCTCTTTGGCCTGTTTCTTAAAGGTGGGATCCTATGTTATTCATTGCTTGTTGGTTCTGCAAAACTGTTTGAACCCTCTTAATATGTTTTTGCCTCTTTACTGATTTATTTGCTTATCAGGAGTTATTTTTACTTTTGATCGTCTTGTTTACCTGCAGTCGTAAAAGTAATTTTTCAAATTAAAGTATGATTTGAAAGATTTCCATAATTGGGCTGCAGCATATTTTTCCAGTATTTTATATAAAGCTTTGAATATTTTGCACCAAAGGTGGCTAATGCTTTGCTTGAGCTTGGAATAGGCATTGAGTTCTTAGTTCCTGTATAGTTAGTTCAGGCCTCTTCTACTTGGGGATACTCTTTCACTGTCTATTAAATCTCACCACTGGGAATCTTCCAGTAATATCCTAATTTTTCCTTTGCTTTATTTCATTTTATTTCTAGTTTATAATCGCTGTCCCATTCTAAACAATCAGTCTCCCTCCCTTAGCATGCCCTTGACTTAGATGGCATTTTGACTTTTCTCTGTCCACAATTTCAGCCTCCCTTGAACAAGTAAACATATAGCATTGTTTTTCCTTTTTTAAGCCAAAGGCTTCAGACAGTAGATTATTTCTTAATCAAGAGAAATATGCTTCAAGACAATTCCACCTCTTTTTTTGCTGTCCTAGACTTGGACCTCCCATTTGCCTCCCCAGTGTCTTCATTCATTCAGCTTACCTCCTTCAGTGTCTGACTCTACTTATCATTACTCTGTGCCACATCTGCTGAAATCCACATCTATATCTTCATCTTCTCTTGCTTTGACTGTTGCTGCTCTCTTTTTATGTTTACCCAAGTTACCAACATTTTTGGAAATCTGCTGCCTATCTTCTCATTGGCCGTTCAACATCTTGACAGATGAAAGGAGACACGACAAAGTTGCTCCATCAGTGCTGCTTATCAATGGTATGGGGAAAGAGCCGGATGCGTGATCAGAAAACCTTCCCACAGTGGATACAGGCCCGCTCGCCAGATGATGGTTAAAGCATACTCTGCTTCCTGGCTCGCCTGTGAGCCGCAGCCTGGGCTCCCTGATGGCTCTCTGCAGTGACTGCACCAGCCTTAACCTGGCTTCTCCAAACTGAGCAATTGTGGGCAGGATTTTCCCAGTTGTCAGTGGGAATGCTGGATTTCTTGAGACCTTGCTTGACCTTGTCACTGTATTGGTGCTTTGGACTTCCTCTGCATTACGGGTGGTTCTTAAGTTGGTCATAGAGCACAACCTTTGGCAGACAATCTTGAGGCATGCGCTCCTGGTGTTTCAACCAGCAAAGCCTGTGAATGTCCAGCATAGTCTGTATAGACCAGTGGTCCCCAAAATGTGGGGTGCACTCCCATAGGGGTCACAAAGGAATGTTTGGGGACAGGGAGTGAGGCGAGCCTGGACCAGTTCCCATCGGGACAGGGAGGGAGTGCTAGCTGGCCCTGCTTCGCCCCCAGCTCCACTCCCAGCTTCCAATCCATTACTGTCCCACAGCCTTGGCCCCTGGTCACGACTTGACTTCTGGCCCTGGCCCCACTTCTGCCCCCAGTCTTGGCTCCTTACCCCTGTTTGTGCCGGGGGTGGGGGGGAGGGGAAGGACTGGTGTAAAGGGAGGCATGGCTGTGAAAAGTTTGGGGACCACTGGCATAGACCATAGGCCAGTTCTATCAAGGATCTCATTATTGGTGAACCTTTGGTCCCAAGTAACATTTCCCGCCTTCTCACATTTCCAAACAAATACAGCATCTTGACCTGTGTAAACTCTGAATTTTATTTGACATATAAGTTTTTATAGTACAAACTAGAATTTTTAATCTATTGTAAGCAGTTGTAATCTTGCTAAGTAGTTTTGTTACATATTTTGCGATATGTAAGATGGGAACTCAGTCAGAGATTGTGAGCTAATTAATATTCTTATTTAATTTCAGATGGCATTAATACACATTAAAAATAACAGCCTAGATCTTTAATATTTCCATTATATTCTCTTCCACTTAGTCAGGATGTGGGTAGTTGGGATGATTCCAGTTGATCTATTACGTCCTCTCCCAAATATTGTTTGCTGGGAAAAAACACTATGTAATAGGATGATAGGACCATTCCAAATCCATGGCACTCTTTGTTTAATACGCAGGTTTGATAACAGTCTGTGTCTCAGTCAATATAGATAGTAAGGTCCACAGAGACTTCTGTAGAGCTTAGAAGCTCCGTACCTCCCTTAATCCACACAGAGCTTACTAAATCACCTTAATCAAGAAGGCTGCTTAAATGAAGTTTGAGAGGCCTATGTCTATTAAGCAACTTCTACTGGATAAAGATTTTTTTCTTATCAAAACCAGCATTAAAGTAGCCTAATGCATGGAGCTGTTGGTGTCATTTAACAGGATGCCTAAAACCTATCAATAAACTCAGGATTATATAATGCATTTTAAAATGTTGATTTTGTAGTTCTCTGTTCATGTGTAATGAGTGTGTTTTGTGCCATGTAAACAAAATGAAGTTTTATTTTTGAAATATGGTTATTAAATGTAGAAAGTGCTATAAAAAGGATACCTAGGTGTTCATATTTTATTTCCCTGATATTTGAATACTATGTAGTCAGTTTACAATTCCAGTGATGATTTTTTTCTCCACAGCTGTTAGCACTGTAAACCTAGGTCCAACGATTAACGTGTGTTCTGTCTCTTATGTCATCTTCAGTAATAGGGATTCTACAACTGGTACTTACCTAACAGTTTTGTGATAATTCTTGAGGCAGGGTTGTTTCCTGTTTGCTCTCCTATTATTCACTGCATTGAAAATTTGGCTTTCTGTATGGCTATTTTAGGGTTTTTTTAATACTGCCACCCACCACCATAGTACCTGAGTGCCTTCCTTATAAAATCAATAGCAAATCAACAGGTTTTCCTTAATAAACAGATATGACTCACAAAAATACATACAATGGATATGCTGGGTATTAATTTTTAATTACTTAATATCCCAGATGTGCTGCTTTCAAGAAGGTGCTATTTTTATATTTTTGTTTTTTAGCTATATCAGTGCTTCAAGGTATCCCCTTGTGGAACAAGCAGTGAGAAAGAAAGCAATAATTTGTTCCATGTTTTCTGTTCTACCACAGGAAGATGCAGTGCTTTTAAGAATTAACTTTGTCATCCAGTACATCGAATAGTTATGTTTTGCCTATGATGTCTGTTAATTGAAAATGGACTTACTGAATTTTTATTTTGTGGTACTTAGGAGTTTGGGAATATGAAGTGGAAATAAATAGCGCTTTTCACTTATTTTTATTTCAGGGGATATAATTTTCAATGCCCACTACCCAGAGCTGCCACCAGATTTTATCTTTGGAGAGGATGCTGAATTCCTGCCAGATCCCTCTGCCTTGCATGTGAGTACAGCTGCAGTGTTTTAGCGATCATTATGTGCTGGAGAGAGACTTGGCTTTTGAGAATGGCTCAACAATAGGAATTTGCTAACAATGCAGATTTAAAAAAAAATCTTTTATTTCACTGTCATATGGGTATGTACACACTTGCTCCACTTTAAAACCATAATTATGGAGTCAACTAAATCATTAATTTAAAAATGTTTTACTCCAGATAGGACATCATATTCCCCATATATAATAATTTAAAATGTTCTATGCTGCATACCTGAAAAAAAAGTTGCTTTTTAAAAAATCAGTTGCTTCTATTTAGCACCTGATAATTTTCAAAGATTTACTTCTTTCAGCAAAGGGGTAAACCTTTGCCTTGCCTCCAAAACATTATTTGGAATTTGGCAGAGTTTATTTCATGGCAGAGAATGAGGTATTACTGGGTTGGGCTTTGGTATTAGTCTGTATTAATACCAGAAAGGGTGGAAACCAACTGGGAGTGTATTGTGGCACCATCGTGTGAGACAAGACTCTGAAAACTTTCTACCTCTAATGAAATGGTGCTGCAGTAAAGACAGAAGCATGCTTTGAGGAGGGGAGATAATAAAATCAGCACATTAGATGGATAATACTTTGTTTCACAGTGTTGTTAGTGTGGAAGAAAAAATACATACCATAGCCAAGTACCATAAACATGAAATATTACTGAGTATTAAAATTTAGTCTTTAATAACAAAGTCTTGTACATAGAAATGAACTTTGGTTGGGTACTAATCAAAGTATCTAACTCTGATATAAGTATTTAACTCTGATATAATAGTCACATTAGTGTGCCTCCCTTGTCAGACAGATATGCCTATTGCATAGAGTTCCAGTCTTATTCCTGCTCAGTGGTTAACATCATCCATTCTTCTCACTTCTGTTGTAGTGTTTTAAAGCTCAAATTAAATTTTCAATTTTTGCTAAATATTTTTTAGCTTGCTCACTTCTGTTTTGTTTCTAGTTCTATTGTGAATGATACATAATACTAAGGAATCCGTTAGTCATAGATACATTCCATATTGATCCATTAGTCATCAGTGTGTTAACAAAAATTCTACTGGGGATGCTAGGATGGGTTTGTCCTTGGTCCTCATTTTTTTCCCTCAGGGTCACTGATCTTTTCAGCTAGCCAAGTGCTTTGCAAGTTCTGAACCTAATTCTGTATGTCTGACACTTGAAAAACGTCATTTGGATACTGGACATTGTCTCTTGGTCTGAGGCTGAAAAGTGGCTAACCGATTATTTTAATTCATCTGACTAGCTCAGTTATTAGCAGGAACTATCTATTTATTACATTTTGGGATGTCTAACTTAGATTTCTCAATAAGTTGTAATGTTTATGTGACTTGGCAAATGGGCTGTTGTTAATTTAAAACTGTTGTTCGTAAAACTGAAAACGCCAATATCTTTATTACTGTTGCTTTTAAATCACTGAAAAATAAAAGGTAAAACATGATTTAAAAGGGGCAGCATTTTTCTTTCAAAGACAAAAACGTTTGTCTACCACATAGAAAAGCTGAGTGCTTTGTTTAAATGGATCTGAGTTGTTTTGTATCATTACATCTCTTCGGGAATTTTATTTTATTATAGCCTTTATACGTGCCTGGGCTTTTGAGGGCTATCCTCTTAATATTTACATTATTTTTGTTCTCAAGCAGAATGCAGTAATCCAGTACTAACTGGATTTTATTAATTGTGGGCCACATCCAAGTTAAATCAAATATAAAGAAGAATATGCATTGTAATAAGTAGAGTCTAAAGTGTATTTTCATAATCTTTAATTCATTTCTTAAATTCTCCTAATTTTTACCCCTTTCTCTGTTTAATTCTTGTTTCACTCTATTCCAAGCTTCTCTCTTCTCAAGCAACATCACTTCAAGGTTTGTGTTCCATCACATATGTACATGACATACAAAGTAAAGAGTAACACACTTTTTTTTTTTTTTTTTTTGTACAGCAAAGAGATACTTGCAGCAAATGAGGGAATTCTGGGCATCTTGCAGAAGAAATATTTATATAAAATTAATTGCTAAATAAATTTGTGTGATAAGTTTTGACAAAGTATAGTATATCACCTTATCTTTAATGTAAAACAGGGTGCCTGGTCATGTCAGCCTAGTCATTTAATCTGTCCAATGCCTTCTCCTTCTTAACTTGTCCCTTCTTTACTTCTCCAACTTTGTCTTTTATCATGTAGCTCATCATCCCCTTTGCTCCCCACAGATGCCAGCCTCAGTGGCTGTTTGTCCCCTTCTCCCACAACCACCCCTTTGCTTTCTTCCATTTCACTTCCTATACATGGAACCTTCTTTCTGAGCGGACCGCAAAGCTTCTGCACTGTGGAAACTGGCTACTCTGGACTGCTACCTCTCGGTTGCTAGCCAGTTCGGAGCGGGAAAGTTGATGGTTGCACTTGTGTTGAGGGATGTGTACAGGGCCATGCATTGCATCCTGCGCCAAAAGACCATGGGTAACATGCATGCCATTGTAGATGGCTTTGCACAAATGGCCTTCCCTAACTGCGGAGGATTGCTAGATGGCACACTTATTCCAATACTGGCACCAGACTACCTAGCCACTGAGTACATTAATTGGAAGGTGTATTTCTCTATGGTTCTTTGGCGCTTGTGGATCACCATGGGCGTTTCATGGACATTAACACAGGCTGGTCCGGAAAGGTGCATGACGGAGGCATCTTTCAGAACACTGGCCTTTGCAGAAAGCTGCAAGTCGGGACTTTCTTCCCAGATCAGAGGATCACCGTAGGGGAAGTTGAAATGCCCATTGTGTTCCTGGGAAATCCTGCCTACCCCCTTATGCCGTGGCTTTTGAAGCCATACACAGGGCACCTTGACAACATCAAGGAACAGTTCAACAACAGACTGAACAATTCTTTAAGGCTTTTAAAAATATTTCAGAATGGTTCAGTGACAGGAGTCCCACTTAAACTTGCAAACTGTGCAGAAACTCTCAGGCCTGGTCTACAGCACGCATTTTGGAATTAGCTGAGTTAATTCAAATTAAAACTAATTCCATCCACATGACCAACCCAGTTTTATCAACTTAGAGGGGTCTTTAAATCTCCACCTCAGCAAGGGGAGCAGCGGCAAAATCAGCATTGCTGTTCCAAATTTGAGTTACTGTGGACGCAATTCAATGGTATTGGCCTCGGGAGCTATCCCAAAATGCTCCATTGTGACGGCTCTGGACAGCGCTCTCAACTCCGATGCACTAGCCAGGTACACAGGAAAAAGCCCCAGGAACTTGTGAATTTAATTTCTTATTTGGCCAGCGTGGCTAGCTCATCAGCACAGGCGACCACGCAAAGCTCAACAGCACAGATGACCATGGAGTCCCAGAATCACAAAAGAACTCCAGCATGGACCGAACAGGAGGTACTGGATCTGATCGCTGTATGGGGAGAGGAATCTGTGCAGCAGGCAAGTGCCCTCCCAACCCTCCCAAGACGGGCTCCCAGAGAAGGCACCTCTGGTGCGTGTACCTTTGTAAAGATAATACAGGGTTTAAAAGCAAGCGTGTTTAATTTGCCCTGAAGACTTGGGATGCATTCGTGGCCAGTATAGGTATTGTAAAGTCTGTTAATGTTCCAACGGGGATGGAAAGGAAATCCTCCAGGGACATCTCCATAAAGCTCTCCTGGAGGTACTCTAAAATTCTTTACCATGTGGCGGGTGGAGGCCCATTCATGCTGAGCTGTTCGCATTTGGCTGAGAGGGATCTTCCCTGATACTAGCCACCCAGTGGGTGGGGAGGGGTGAAGCACATGTGCTGTGTAATTCAGTGTGAAATAGTCTTCCCTTTGTTCTCTAAAATGTATCTTTTTAAATACTACTCTCCCTTTTTTCCCCCTCCCACGGCTGCAAATGTTTCTATATCCCAGAGGCTAATTTGCCTGATGTGGGAGAAAACTGACATGCTCAGGCATCTGGTGGCACTGTAGGAAAGGCAGCAGGAGCACAGACTACCATTGCAGCCCCTATATAACCGCCTGCACTGCTCCCCAAGTTCCACATTCTCCTCACCCGGACGGTCAACAACGTGGGGCGGGGAGGCTACGGGCTTCTATAAACTTTATAGACTTCTATAAAGCCCATAGCCTCCCCGCCCTTCCAGCCTTCACAACCTGGAAGCTGACCATCTCAATATGGGGTAGGGTTTGGACAGTTAAGTCAGTACACCTGAATGATATTGGTGAAATATTATCAGATTATTGTATTAGAATATATTCCACTTTTTATAGAAATGGACACCATTGGGTCTAAATAAGAGCTCTAAACAAGATTGTTTCCAGTACATGAACTAACCTAGTGAGGGAGGCTACACTTACAATCTCTGTTCTCTATCATTGCTGCTCCTGCCTAAACCGTTTATCTAGTCAGAGCGTGTTTTCCTTTCAGTTGGTGTTTATTGATCTTATGTATTGTTTTTGAGTTAATATATTGTTTTTTCTTAAGCATTTTTATGCTAAATTGGCAATTTTACTTTTCACTTAGGACTGTTGCCTTTGAAAATATTCTGTTTGTTTTTGTGCTGCACTTGGATGTCTTTGGGTTAGAGCACTTTAAAAATAAAACTTATTTTTACTCTTACTGATTCTGAAGCCTATTCCAAATTTGTTTGGGGGAGGGGGAGTGGAGGTGGGAAGGTGATTAATTATTTTTTAGAATGTGAAAAGCTCTTCTGCTAAAAACATTTGAAATCTACATCTGGTGAGCAACTGTATGCCAAACTTCACCCACAGAAGCTTACAAGAGCCAAGATATCTAAACCTGAAAATCTGGATTTCTAATGGAGGTGCCAGCTGAATCCTGTTTATATTTTGAATAACGATTGGTCCAAAATAGTGCACGTAATTTGGGTGTATATGGCACAGAGAAACTTCAAAATCTAATTTTCTAATTTTACAAAACATTGTTTGCTTAGTCATTGAAAAGATATCAACAAATTGTTAATTGTTAGAATGTCTGATTTCTTGAAAATGCAATATTTGTTGATGAAAGAGGATGTCAGAAAATTGTCAGTGGGATAATAAACCTTTCATCATTACCGGTAGGTTGTTAACTCAAACCAACCCAGATGATATTTTTGCCTTCTCTCAGTGGGTTGGTTGTCTGTGGGCAGTAAGGTTATGGGCAGTTATATTGTTCTCTAAACTGTAGAAGTGCTCTGCTTGGGTCAGTATTGAGGCACAATCACAGAGCAGTATGACGCCTTTAGCATTAAATTGAACGAAAAATGTAAAATACAAATTAAAAAATAGAGTATAATTCTACGTTCCTTATATACCCATAATTCCCAGTAAACTTAGCTTGGGTGCAAAACAGTATTTTATCAAAAGTTTGCTTGCTATATTTTTTAAAAAATACACAAATGTGTATTTCCTCTCTAGTTTTATTATCTTGAAATCACACACACAATGCTTTTATAATGCAATAATATTTCATTGCATTTTCTAAAAGAAATTAGTGATTTCTGGGTCCTGGTTCCCCCATAAAGTAAATGGGTAGCTCATATGCGGTGAGGCAAGACAGTCAGTGAAGCCTTGTTTACACTTAAAATGGTTTGCTGGTATAGATATACCTGTATAACTACTTTGGATAACCCCTCTAGTGGAAACACAGCTTATACTGTCAAGAGTTCCTTTCCTTAAACCAGTTTTCTGAATGAGAGGGTATGTCTTCACTACAGCAGAAGTTCGATTTACTTTATGTCGATGTTGTGAACGCGACGGTATACAGTCGATGTTGTGTGTCTTCACTAGGCACAGCTAAGCACAGCAAGTTGACACTGTCTGTCCGCAAAACTTTTGCAAGCGTCGACATGACGAGCGTTGCACTCTGGGTACCTATCCCACAGTTCCCTAATCCCCCAGCAGGCACCATTTCGAGTGCTGCACTATGGGTAGGCATTTCCTAATTTCGCGCCCTTTTTCCGCGCCGCCCACCCCCATTACGAGCGGTGCACTGTAGGTAGGCATCCCATAATTCGCGCCCTTTCTCCGCCGTGCTAACGCCATAGCACTGCAAGCATGGAGCCCGCTGACACCCCGGCTGCAGTAATGGCTGTTGTGAGGACCTCGATCACGGTTGCTGAGTTCCTGCTGCACCGTCTGCAGAGGAGGAATGCGATCCGGGGAGAACTGCGCTTTCCAGAACCCGACGACAGTGAGGAGGAGATGGACGAGGACAGCGGGGACGACAGGGACACTGACGTGCACAGCGGGGACGACAGGGACACTGCCGTTTTTGCAAGTAGGGCGACTGACAATCTGTCAAAAATGGTGGCAATGGGGCAGGCTCATGCCATCGAACGCCGATTCTGGGCCAGGGAAACAAGCACGGACTGGTGGGACCGCATAGTGCTGCAGGTCTGGGATGACTCCCAGTGGCTCAGAAACTTCCGCATGCGAAAGGGCACCTTCATGGAACTTTGTGACTTGCTGTCCCCTGCCCTCCGGCGCAGGAATACCAAAATGAGAGCGGCCCTTACAGTGGAGAAGCGAGTGGCGATAGCCCTCTGGAAGCTTGCAACGCCAGACAGCTACCGGTCAGTGGCGAATCAGTTTGGGGTGGGTAGGTCTACAGTGGGCTTTGCTGTGATGCAAGTAAGCAGGGCAATCGTCGAGCGGCTGCTACACTGGGTTATAAACCTCGGAAACCTGCAAGCCACAATAGATGGCTTTGCCGCCATGGGATTCCCTAACTGTGGTGGGGCTATAGATGGGACTCATATCCCTATCCTGGCACTGGACCACGAGGCCGCCGAGTACAGAAACCGGAAGGGATATTACTCAATGGTCATGCAAGCAGTGGTTGACCACAAGGGACGTTTCACCGACCTCTACGTGGGGTGTCTGGGAAAGCTTCATGACGCTCAAGTGTTCAGGAACTCTAGGGTTTTTAGA
Organism: Sternotherus odoratus; assembly: GCA_032164245.1. NCBI lineage: Eukaryota > Metazoa > Chordata > Testudines > Kinosternidae > Sternotherus > Sternotherus odoratus. Next base: position 124,649,571 of record JAVMKO010000003.1, read on the forward strand.
CAGCTGCAGCAAGGCACTTTCTTCCCCGACCAGAAAATTTCCGTGGGGGGGGTCGAAATGCCGATCGTGATCATTGGGGACCCAGCCTACCCCCTAATGCCCTGGCTTATGAAGCCCTACACAGGAGCCCTGGACAGGGGTCAGGAGCTGTTCAACTACAGGCTGAGCAAGTGCAGAATGGCCGTGGAGTGTGCATTTGGCCGCTTGAAGTGGAGATGGCGTTCCTTACTGATTCGCTCAGACATCCGCGAGAGAAATATCCCCATTGTTATAGCTGCTTGCTCTGTGCTCCACAATATCTGTGAGAGCAAGGGGGAAACGTTTATGGTGGGCTGGGAGGCTGAGGCAAATTTACTTTCTGCTACTTATGAGCAGCCACACAGCAGGGAAAGTCGAAGAGCACACCGTGAGGCCCTGCGCCTCAGGGACGCCTTGAAAGACAGTTTTATGAGTGGCCGAGATGGCGTTTGAGAATCTGCTCCCTTGCTGTGCTCTAAGCCTGCTGCCCTTGAACCCTCTTTCCCTCCCCCTTCCCCCCTCCCCATGCTTTCCCTCCCCTTTCCCCCCTCCCCATGCTTTCCCTCCCCCATCCCCATGCTTGCAGAGGAAATAAAATCACTGTTTGAAAAATCATGGTTCCTTTATTGGTTAATCGGAAATACAAATACAGGGGATCACTGTCCTGGTATCCTGGAGGGAAACCGGCAGTCGCAGTGGGGGAGGAGCGGACAAAGGAAGGGGGGGTGGGAAGGGGGGAGAGGAGGGGTGGGCAAGACACAGCAGCTTTTAAAAGTTTTCCTAGAACGTCAGCCTGCTGCTGCTGCTGCTTCTGCTGGCTTGTGGGGTAGAGTGGAGTGGCCCACGGAGCTTGCCCCCCCGTGTTCTCACCCCGCGTCTGGGTGGGGAATCTATGGGAGTTGGGGAGGGGGGGAGGTGGTTACCCAGGGGCTGCAGAGGTGGTCTTTGGGCATGCTGCAGCTCCACCAGAGATCTCAGCATGTCGCTCTGGTCCTCCATTATGCGGAGGAAAGCATCCATGCGTCTTTCCTCACGCTGTTCCCTCTTTTCTGCAGCGGCTCTCCATTCCTGCCTCTCTCGATTCCTTTCCTCTCTCTCTCGATTCCTTTCCTCTCTCTCTCGATTCCTTTCCTCTCTCTCTCGATCCCTTGCCTGTATCATTCTTTCCCTCCAGTCCGTCTGGCGGGCTGCCTCAGCGCGCGAGTTCTCCACGAGTTCAGTGAACATCTCATCGCGCGTTCGCGTTTTCTTTTTACGCTTTCTTATCTGCGGTGCACGGCGGGAGTAGGAGCAGGATGGGGGATTCTCACATACTTGTTCATCTGTGGGCGAGTGTGGGAAAATAAAGTTTGAAAGTTATGAGACAGATACATTCAAGGTTAGGAGGCAGATGCAGTCTCAGACGGTACACAATGGGAGTACTATGCCATTTGCAACCTCAGTATTCAGAGGCCTGATATGATTTCTGTACGAGGTCATGTTCTACACCTAAAAGTGACTGAGAAGCTCACCTAAAAGTCAGAGCATCTCAGACACATATGCGTGCCTCAGCCCAAGACGGCTTCTGAAATCACCGTGCAGCCGGCCATGGTAAGTTAAAAGTGATGCCTGCATACGGTAGAGCAACCCCGCCCCCTTCCCCCCACCGCGTGGCTGGCTCCCACTGAAACTGCAAACTGCAAAGCAAATGCCAAAAAATCTCTCGCTAAGGGCTAAGGTCTTTTTGGGGCTCTTCAGACCGCGTGCAGACTGCTCAGATTCCCTGCTAGCTACCGGTACGGGCTGGGGGAGGGGGGCGGTTGGCTGCGCGTTGGATCTGAAGCGGAAGCAACCGCGTGCAGACTGCCCAGATCCCTGCTAGCTACCGCTACGGGCTGGGGGGGGGAGGGGGTCAGCGTTCGTGGGGTGGGGGGTGCGGTTGGTCGGTCCTCAGCAGAAAAGAGTACTTTGCAGATGGGAATCTTTATCTCCCTACTAATTGCAGTCCGTATCTCAAACAGGCAACCCTGAATGACATCACTTTGCTGAGAATTTCTCGGAGAGATAGGGAGCGCATGCTCCTTGAGTCCATGCAAAGTCCTGTTCCATACGCCGCAATGCTAGCCTGCTCAATGATACCAGACAACTTACTACTTTCGTGGCGTGGGATGGTCTCCTATCACGGGGGACCACATAAGGCGGCTCTCCCCAGAAATCTGCTGCGCTGGATTCATCGCTACCTCCTGGATAGCTTCCTTGAAATGTCCGCGGAGGACGTCTGGTCAATCCCGGAGTATATTGACAAACTCTTTGAGTAGAAATTGACCAGCAATGAAAGCACGCTAAGTCCTTAGGGCAAGTTACTCATTAATAAATGCTTCCTTTACAAAATCACGCGTCATGTAATCACTTAAAAAAGAAACACTTACCCCCCTGGGAGGCTTGGGAGGGTACTGGCTCCAGGGTGACAAACAGCTCCTGGCTCTCTGGGTACACGGGTTCTCCGCTGGGCTCCTGCTGCTCCGTGAGATTTTCCTCTTCATGGTCGTCGTCCTCGGAATCAGTCTCCTCCCTGACGATTATCCCATCGGTGGAGTCCACGCACACCGGCGCGATGGTGGTGGGGGCGCCCCCCATTATCGCATTTAGTTCATTGTAGAACCTGCATGTCCGTGGCGCGCCCCCTGATCGTCCGTTTGCCTCCTTGGCTTTCTGGAACGATTGCCGCAGCTCCTTAATTTTCACGCGGCACTGTGTGGTGTCCCTGTTGTGGCCCCTTTCTAGCATGGCCTTGGAGACCCTTCCATAGGTGTTGGCATTCCGTTTGTTGTTTCGTAGTTCCAACATCACGGATTCCTCTCCCCAGATAGCGATGAGATCCAGCACCTCACGAGTGGACCATGCTGGACCTCTTCTCCTCTGGCTGGTCTCCAGGGTAGATGAGCTCTGCATGGAGTCTTGTGATGCTGAGCTCTGCATGGCGGCTAGTGCTGCTGATTGCTCTGAATGGCGACTGAGCAGTTCAGGTGAGCTGGCCACGCTGACCAAACAGGAAATGGTATTCAAATGTTCCCGGGTCTTATCTACCTGGCCAGAGCAGCGAGTTCAGAGTGCAGTGCAGAGCGGTCACAGTGGAGCAGTAGTGAGGCAGTCCAGAGCGGTCAGAATGGAGCATTGTGGGACAGCCTCTGGAGGCTATTAATGTCGGGTTCCGTCTTCACTAGCCCACGGTCGAGCTTGGAATGTCGAGATTAGCCTTATGTCTCTGGTTAGGCTGGAGTTTCAATTTCGATCTTGAGGGCCCTTTACATCGACGTTAAGGGCATGTATGTGAAGACAGGTACACGTTTAATTCGACCTAACGTCGTTAACATCGATTTAAAGTGGTAGTGAAGACATGCTCAAAGAAGTTGTAGTGACAATAGGATTTTTTTGCTAGTAGAATTGCATCTACACTTGGGCTTTTGCCACTATGGCTATTTTGGTCAGGGTGAATGATTTTTTCTTCACACTCCTAACAGACATAGCCATGCTGGTAAAACTTACCGGGCCTGAGGAGTTCTCATTTTGGTGCTTTTTTGACTTGCCAAGCTCTTCCCATTTCTGCTGTCATATCCTCAATTTTCCCTCAGCTTTGTGGGAAGGGGCAGCATTTTGCAACTTAGTGATGTTCTCTCTGTTGGTTTCCTCACCCCCTCTCCTTCCCGTTTCTGGCTGCCTTAGTTAATCAGTACATTAGTCTTGTCAACATGACCTCTGAGAAGCAGAAAAGGAAGGGCAGAAGATACACTGGTTACAGTGGCACTTTACAGTCCATGCTGGCAGACAACTTCTACACTGCCCATAATGCAGCCTGAGGCCCACTTGGTGAAGGCATCTAGGTGTACACCAAAACTGTAGCCTACGCTCTCAGACTTCTCTGGGGAAGGTAGTCAGCAGTACAGGGAATTCTCAGCAGTTGGACTTCCCCAATTCTGAGCATAGAATAGGATCTCCAGTGGGCTTCACTCCTTTCTCACTGCCATTCAGACTATTACAAACTAAGAAAGAAACCCTAGACTTAGAAGCACTTACTTGCTTGAACAAGGCTTTTGCTGGAGCACAGGTCAAATGTGGGAAGATCCTTTACTAAGATGCTTTTCAATCTAGACCCCCACAAAGAAGCTCCTCCTTCCTTATATCATTCCCTTTCTCCAAGCTAAAATTTTCTACTTCCCCTCAGCTTGCTATCACCTTGGGTACAGGAGATAGAAGATGCTATCTTTGGAGCCAGAAATGGAGTTCCCAGGTTCCTCAAAGAGGGCTTCGTTAGAAAATGGAAAATTCTAATTAAGTAGATGGACAGGACACTTTAATGAACAATTTACGGTAGTAAAAGAAGAGAATTCTTCTCTCTTCATTTTATGGATGAAACCAAAGGAGAAAAACAAAGCTTGCCTGTTTCCTCTTTTGTGGTATAAAAACAAAATTTATGTAAGTTTGCTGGGAATTCCCAAATGTTAAGCTTTCTATAGGCCGGTCAATAGGCAAATATTTCAAATAGGATAGGGAAATTCAGGACCTTTCAGTAACTCTTCCTTCAGCAGATCTTTCAGTGTCAACCTTTACTAAAACCTCTTCTGTCTTTCTGGAAGCCAGCATTGCCTCCTTAAGATAGGTAACGGAGCTAATTAAATTTCTAGGAGATTCCAGAATTCAACTGCTTCTAAAAGAAAATGCTTCTGCTTTTCATCTTTGAAAAAAAAAAAAGTCTAAAATCTATCAGGGCTCTGCGTGTGCTAGGGAAAGGGAACATACTGTACAAGTGGAGTAGGTACAGCAGTAAAAGATTCACTCAGGGGAATGGAACCTCAAGGAAAATGCATTTCACTATGTGTTGACTTGGCTGGACTTTCAACAGAAAGGTTTATTCACACCATAAGACCCAACAGGATGATGTGCCAGTTTTGTAGCAGGAATCCAGACCTCTGGGCAATGGTTCCATCCTTAGGAAATTCAGTCTGGCATCTGTCTTCCATTTCTCTCTCTCATTTTGAGGGATCTAATAAAAATAGACTTGGGCAGCTGTAATCTTCATGACCTGGACCCGCTTTAAAGGGCTGGGATATGCTATGCAGACCTTCTGAGAATGTCCAAAAATCACATTTCTCCTTCCTCATCAGAAGGATCTGCTATTCTAAGTCCCCTTTGTATAGATATATCTCAACCCAAATAGATTTTCACTGTTGGCCTGGCACATGAAAGGAATATGCTGAAAGAGACTTAGGAACATTATCAAGAGACTTAGGAAGATCCTCTTCGCATCCAGAAAGAAATCTTCCTCGATAGCATACTTGTGTGTGTGTGAGTGTTTTTCTTAATGGTTTACTGTGAGGAAACTCTCGTAAGATATCTGGCATCCATTTTGTTCTGTGTGTGTTTCTTGGGGTGGTTCTTTTCATTTCCCTTAATGTTCAGGCCTCTATTCTCTGTAGGAAGATGGCCAGGAGGCTTTTCTATGGGCTCCCAGCTCCTTGCTTTCCTGTTCTACCCTCCTCGTTGAAGATTCCCTGGAGCTTGAATTTAGTCCTTCAGTTCCTCTGTCTTTTTTGTTTTATCCCATTTCATATACTTTCTCCTCTCTTCCTTGAAAGTGGCTTCGTAGTGGGTTTAACCACTCTCTCTTTATGGTTTCCTATGGAAATAAAATGGTCCTCAGTATTTGCCTCACTTTTTTTCCCCCGAAGTTTTGGCCTCATTTCATCTTAATCAGGACATTGTTTTGCCAAACATTGGCCCCAATCTCATGCAAAGAAAGGAAAGAATATAGTACAATCTGCATGTGCATATGGTTCTAAAGTTCAGTTTGGATAGAATATAAGACTGTAGGCTTCTAAATCCCTTTTCCTTCTCTTTGAAGGGCAAAGGAAGGCTGTCTGTCTTCCAGATGTGAGAAAGCCAGATGAAACACTCTAAGAGCCTATAAAATTAGTAATTTATCCTCTTTAGTCTCCACTGCGGCTCACTCTACAAAGGGGACTTTGGTCTTTTCATCTGAGATAGGTGATTCTGCAGTAGGAGAACTGTGCAGCACAGACATCTTCTTCCATGTGACCTGTAATTATTAAGGTCTGGATGGCTTTGCTTCAGTAAATGTGACCTTTTGAAAGTTGCATTCTCTGTGTAACAATTCATTAGGCCATTTCCAAGCCAGCTATCCCTACTATAGTTGTTTGGGACTCCTACAGTTCCTCATAACTGGCCGCTTTCTTGTTAAAAAAAAAAAATAAAAAAAATTGGGAAAGTATCTGCTGAGGGATCTGGATAGCTACAGCAGCTTTGCTTATCCCACTTTGAAAATGTGTTAATGGGAAGTGCCAAACTGATCCCATTCGTTCTTGCCTGTGGAGTTGGGAAACAGAAGTTTCTTACCTCATTTCTTTCTGGGATAGATTACATCCTGTTGGCTAGTTAAAAGACCTTTATTATGTGAAGTTTTAAACTTTAATTCTAACAAAAACCTAGTTTTTCAGCACAGGAAGTACATAGATGGGGCGAAGGGAAGAGCGTTTTGGTCCATTATTGGGACTCCTAAGCACTATGATAATGCAAGTAAATAATAATTAATAAGCATCAGATCTTAGTTGAAGGATGCCAAAAGCAGAGAAACTCCTTGCTGCTATTCTGCCTAATCTGAATATGAGAAAGTACCTGTTCATTCTGAACTTGTGGAATGTGGGACCTAGAAAGCCATTTTCTATGAGAAAATACTTCAGTTTTGAAACTGCTGCTTTCTGCCATTTCATTACTGTCACAGGGTTCACACAGGGTGCTCCTACTCCCCCTGGGTCCTGTGTTCTGGTTCCACCACTAATAAAGTTTTCCACACCCTTTTTGGTGATTTCTAAGTGTCCTTTATTTACAGTGCAGATTCCAGTGCCAGCAAAAGTGCTCCCCTTGTCCCCCACAAGTTACCTTCTCTGTCTTGGCTCTAAAGCCTCCTGGGGCGATTGGCCCTCTGCAAGGAGACAGAGCAGCCTCCTCCTGGCCTGCCTCCCTTCTGACCAGGGCTTGGAGCTTTTCTAGCCCTCCTTGCTCCCAGCCCCCAGCTGTACCTACTTAGTCCAGCCTAGAGCTGTGGGCTAGCCCTCGTTAGGACTCCCAGATGGGTTGCTCTAGCCTCTGCCCCTAGCTTTGCTGCCAGAAAGCAGGGTTTAGCCTGCAGTGGCAGGGCAATCATGGGGTTTTTACCCTAGCCCTGCCACAATACATTAATGCCACTACTCATTCCGTGCCAATACAGCTAGGTGGATTAGAAATTGAGACCAAAAGAACAACATGTTAAAGACTTAATGTACAGACTGAAAAAGATGCTTAGCCCCACATAGCTGTTTATAAGAAGAATGATTAGGGGGAAAAAAGTTGGAAATATCAGCATCTTTAAGGGAAGCAATATATTATCAGTTCATCATGAATAAGAAAGAGGGGGAAAAAACTTAATTGTAAGATTAGTGAAGCTGTGAGTCTTCATTTCAGCAAAATATAATATTGTGCAAGCAGCATTTTAGTAGAATCTGAATAAAATGTACTGTAAAGGAAACTGGCTTAAAATAAAATGATTCTGGCCCTAAAGTGTAATGATATTGGCACAGCACACTCCCTTTCCTTGCAAGAACTCCAAAACAGTAAGGAGCGGGTTGGCTTGGAGGCAGCAGCTTGTTAGCTTTCTGGAAGCACATTTGCAAAGTTAAAAAAAATCAGGAAAATTAAATCTAGCACAAGCCTTTTTGAACTGAGAATTCATTTAAATTCACCGTTTTGTGCCCTTTAGACTCAAGTTGTTGAACCGTGATAATTCATTTTTCTGCAGAGAAAGTCACTAACTGCTTATGAATATGCAAGCAGAACAGCCTTTTAATTTAACTGATTACAGAAGGCCAGTTAAGAAATAAATATTCAGTCTGATAATGCTGTTTTGGATTTAGATTAATTTTTATGCTTCTGAATTCTGCTCGCTTTTGTAACATATAATTTTCAGAAGGGAACATTGTAATTTGCTTTATTGTGTTCAATATAGCCTAGAAATTCTTTTGACTTCCAACATTTTATTATTTAGGCAAGAGTATTATGCTAAAATGTTTTATTTGGGGACATGATGTCAAGCAATGTACAGGTTTGGGGCTATTGCTGCACATGGAAATGGGGCTGCTCTTTAATAGTTTATGAACACTGTATGTTGACCTGGTTATTGGGATTTTCACTCTATGAATATATTGGTTTAGTTTAATAGCAAGCTATAAGGAAAAGCAAGCAGGAAGAAAACAGTGGCTCAAGATAAACCACCACTAGGTAAACATTTAAGGTTTGTTAAGAGTCAATGCCCAAATTGTTAACTGTAAAGATTCTACATCCTGGCTCCAGCCAGTTTATAGAATTTTGTTTTAACAAGCATGAAAAAGCCCAGGAACTGACAAAAGCAAAGGAATATGGCAGTTTAAAAAGTAACTCTCCTGTCATGAGGGTGGGGTTGCTATTCAGAGACTTGTTCAGGAAATGCAAACTGGGATAGGCAGCAACTGGGTGTTTGAGGAAGCCAGGCATGCCCAGGCTACATCTGGGGATGGTATGCCTTCAGGCAAGATGTATGTAGACTGTTGGTTATCTTAAGGTTCTTGTTCTCTAAATGTTTTGTTCTAGTGCTAAAATAAACAATATTTTGGTTCTGATTTCTATATACACCACTGGTCATAGGACTCTCTCTCTCTCCCCCCAAAGAAGAACTGCAGGTGCTGAATCCAGTTAGATCACATGTGTCAAACTCAAGGCCCGCGGGCCACATCCGGCCCGCCATACAATTATATCCGGCCCGCGAAATCATTTTATATATCTGTTTTTAATGGCCCTGTGACAGGGGTCGGGAACCTTTTTGGCTCAGAGAGCCATATAATAGGCCCCCCCCCGCCGCCGCTGCGCTCTCCTCCCCCCCCGCCACCGCGCTCTCCTCTCCCCCCCCGCTGCCGCCGCGCTCTCCTTTCCCCCCCCCCGCCACCGCTGCCGCCGCGCTCTCCGTTCCCCCCTCGCCACCGCCGCGCTCTCCTTTCCCCCCCGCCACCACTTCCGCCGCGCTCTCCTTTACCCCCCTGACGCCGCCGCTGACGCCGCGCTCTCCGTTCCCCCGCTGCCGCCGCGCTCTCCATCCCCCCCCGCCACCGCCGCGCTCTCCGTTCCCCCCCGCCACCGCTGCCGCCGCGCTCTCCTTTACCCCCCCGACGCCGCCACTGCCGCCGAGCTCTCCTTCCCCCCCCACCTGACCCACCCAGCCCGATCTCTCCCCCACACCGCTTACCCCCGTCCCAGCCCAGCCTCCCCCCGCTCCCAGCCCAGCCTCCCCCCAACGCCCCCTTGCAAACGGCTTCTCCCCCCCCGTGCTTACTTGTTCGCTGGGTCACGCTGCTGTGACCCGACTCCAGCCGAGGGAAGAAGAGCGACACGCCCCCAGCCAGAGCAGCTCCGTGCCACACCGCCTCCCCCGCCCCCCAGCCTCTCGGGCGCCGCGAGCCAGATGACAGGCTCAAAAGAGCCACACCTGGCTCGCGAGCCATAGGTTCCCGACCCCTGCCCTGTGATATGACGCCCCAATAACACACACTACAAATCCCATGATGCAGTGCAATTGCCGCCAACGGCAAGCCGCGGTTCAAGTTCGCGGTCTGTTGATGTATACAACGCTAATATCAAATCAAAGCTAGACCCCAACAATGGCCAAGAGAAAAATTGATTCTGGAAACCGAGGCTTTCAAAGCCAGTGGGAGAATGAGTATATGTTTACTGAAATTGCAGGTAAACCAGTGTGTCTCCTTTGTGGGAGTAATATCGCTGTAATGAAGGAGTATAACCTAAGACGGCACTACGAGACGAAACATGAGAACAAATTCAAAAACCTGAGCGCAGGACAGAAGCTACAAAAGGTAGAGGAGTTGAAGAAGAATTTGACATCCCAGCAGACGTTTTTCACCAAAGCAAAATCACAAAGTGAAGCTGCTGTGAAAGCAAGTTTCATTGTGGCCGAAGAGATCGCCAAATCAGGACGGCCGTTTACCGAGGGGGAATTCGTAAAGAATTGTATGATGAAAGTGTGCGACGTCCTTTGTCCAGATAAAACGCGAGCGTTTGCAAATGTAAGCCTCAGCAGAAACACTGTTGCTAATCGGGTTTGTGAGATGGCGACTGATTTGAAAACACAGTTGATTGAAAGAGCAAAAGATTTTGTTGCATACTCCCTTGCCGTGGATGAAACTACTGACGCGACTGACACTGCACAGCTGGCGATATTTATCCGTGGTGTGGATTCCAGTTTGTGCGTAACAGAGGAAATACTGGACATTAAATCGATGCACGGGACAACGAAAGGAGAAGACATCTTTGGAAATGTATTTCAAAGTGTAACCGACATGAAACTGCCGTGGGAAAAACTCGTTGGACTTACAACAGATGGCGCACCTGCTATGTGTGGTGAAAAAAATGGACTGGTGGGAAGGATGCGCTCAAAGATGCGGGAGGAGAACTGTGCCGGTGAGTTGACAGTGTATCACTGCATCATACACCAGGAATCGCTGAGTGCTAAAGTCCTAAAAATGGATCATGTGATGAACACTGTAACACAAACCGTCAACTTTATCAGAGCCCACGGTTTAAATCACCGCCAATTCCAGTCTTTTCTGCGGGAAATAGATAGCGAGTTTGGCGATATGCCATATCATACGGAGGTCCGGTGGCTAAGTCGGGGAAAAGTTCTCAAAAGACACTTTGAGCTGCGAGAGGAAATCTGCCAGTTCATGGACAGTAAGGGGAAAGACTGCACAGTTCTGCGGGATGAAAAGTGGAAATGTGAGTTGGCGTTCCTGGCTGACATAACGTCGCATCTTAGCGCTTTAAACCTTCAACTCCAGGGACGGGAGCACATAATAACCGATATGCATGATGCAGTGAAGGCATTTCAAGTGAAGCTGCGCTTATGGGAGACACAAATGCACCAATGCAACTTGTCTCACTTTCCCTGTTGCCAAGTAATACGGAACCAAGAAAGTGCCACAGTTTTCCCAAATGCCACCTTTGCTGAAAAACTCAGCGCGCTGCGCACTGAGTTCGCACGGCGCTTCAGTGACTTTGAGGCACAGAAAAGTAACTTCGAGCTGCTTCGCAACCCATTTGCAGTCGATGTGGAAACCGCACCTGTAGAAATGCAGATGGAGCTGATAGAACTGCAATGTAACGGGACACTGAAGGCAAAGTACGACACTGCGGGGCCAGCACAGTTCACTCGCTTCATTCCTGAAGCGATGCCGCAGCTCCGCCAACATGCGGCTCGAATCCTGTCCATGTTTAGCAGCACATATCTGTGCGAGCAGCTGTTCTCTGTGATGAAAATTAACAAAACGTCACACAGGAGTCGCCTCACTGATGAACACCTGCAATCGAACCTGAGAATCTTCACAACACAGAACCTAACCCCAAACATAAACGAACTTGTTGCAAAGAAAAGACTCCAAGTATCAGGCTCTGACTAAATAGGACAAGAAAATTGAATGTTATGATTTGTTATGATTATACTTTTGCTTTAAATTCAATTTTTTATTTATATTTTCAGATTTTTTAATATTCCAGCATGTACAGATTTTGAATGTATTGTATTGACAGGATATTTTTTTATGAAGAGCAAAATATTTTAAGTTGAAATGTATTTATTTTGGAATGATATCCTGTATTTTGGTTCATATTAATGGTTAAAAAACATAAATATTTAGTCTGTTAAATAAATGGTTATACTGTTCGGCCTGCGAGTTTTGAGTTTTGGCCCCCTGTGCAATTGAGTTTGACACCCCTGAGTTAGATGTACATAGTTGGTAGACTGTGTCCTGGGTTGCAATACCCTCTGTAAGTGTGGGAGAATTCTGAAATTCCACCTCAAGAGAAGTAAAGAGACAGGGCCAGACACCCAAGGGTGTGTACTTAGCAAGACCAGGATGTGGACAGAGGTATGTGGACAGAGGTCAAGACACCGTCAAGCGTGACAGCTGCTTTTGTAAGAGTCCTATGATGTCCACAAACTGCCCTTGTTTCTTATTATTTAGTGTGCACATTTCAAGAGCTCACTATTAACATTTAAAGTCTTAAATAATGCATGATTGTTCTGCCTGCGAAACTCTCTACTGTCCTCTGTCTCTTGTGGTAGTGTACGGTACATAAGCAGGTTTAGGGCTTCTGATAATTTTATGATTATAATCTTGAGGGGAAAAGAGAGAACCTGCAATTTGGGGATGCTCTTCTGGGACCATTCAGGTCATATTTGCTCAGCCAAAATTCTTATTAAGCTCAATATGTGTTTCAAGTGTTCAAGGAATTCAGGATCAGGCTCTCCTGGACATACAGGACAACTCTATGGTATCTTTATAGTTCGGACGCCTTGTATCTTTATCAGATGAATTATTTGAAGGGGTGGGGCATATTTTCTGTAGTACTGAGTTTTGTGGGCTCCCCCCCCCCCTTTTTGCATTTGCTTTCTCAGTGTAATGATATTGTTTATCCTAAGAAACCAAGCTGGTGGTTCATTCATTGTAGATCAGTGAAAGATGTGAGTTTGTGCATCAGACTTCTAAAGCTTCTGAGAATAAAAGAAAAGTTAAACCTGTTCTTGTGAGCATCTGTGGTTTTGCCTTGTACTGTATAAAAGAAATTAAACCTCAGTAAACATGTTGGTATGTATGATGCAAAGTATAATAGCCCATGACAAAATATCACTGCTTTGGAATACCAGATATGTTGGCTGTAGTTGCTAAGACTCAGGTGTGCTACTGAGCATTATTTGTCCATTTTCATAGATAATTTATTTTTGTTGGTACTGCATTCTGCCAAAGAGGGTAATTTGGAAAGATGGATCATCTCATGAAAATTATTGTGGCAAGTTGTCCCAGGGATGGCTCAGAAAGGGAAAACAGCAAATGTGAAAATCTGATAAGTCGATGGTGTGTAAATTTATACTGATTGATTTGAATGTCGAGGGTGTTCTGAAGTGCTGGTTGCTGAGAGTCTAAAGCCTTCAAAGTTATTGAAACATTAGACCTTGTCAACATGAAAAGTATCTTTGTTGACAATGTGTGTGAATGATGGATGTAGTTGAACAGCTGTACTGAATGTGGTTTAACTGGAAAGGTAGCCAAGGATAAACTGTGTTCAGCATCATTCCTTCAGTTACTCTTTTGCACTTACATAGTGTACAGCAGGAATCGGCAGCCTTGGCATGTGGCACCGCAGGGTAAGCACCCTTAGCGGGCCCCGCTGGTTTGTTTACTTGCCGGTTCGCCAATTGCAGCTCCCACTGGCCAGGGCTAGCCGCTCCGGTCCAATGGGGGCTGTGGGAAGTGGCGCTGTGCTGGAATGGGATAGAATATAAAATGGGAAGTATTACAATGCTATTATGTAAATTAATGGTTTACCTTCACTTGGGTTACTTTGTTCATTTCTGATCAGAATAATGTATACAGTACTCAGAGCCGGCCTTAGGGGTGGGCCACCCAGGGGTTCATGGTCAAGGGGGCACCCTGAAGCAGTCCAGAGATGTTCACTGCCGATGTAGAGTCTGAAACTGCTCCCAGCTGGAAGGAGAGCACCTCGGTGTCTGTGTGTGTGGAGGGGGGCACCAAGATTTCTCCCTGTTTCCTCCTGGTGGAGGAAGAGGGAGGCAACGATGACACACAGATACTGCTTTCTCCCGCCCCCACCGTTCCTCCCTGCACCCCTAATGGTCTGGGAAGGGGAGAATGAGGATCAACACCAAGTGCTTTGTCCATCCAGGTCACTTTTCCCTCTGGGCTTTGCTTTGAGGCACGCATCAGGAGCTGCTGCTCCTCTCTGTCCTCCCCTTACACAGCCCAGGTAGGGAAAGTGACCTGGATGCACAGAGTGTTTGGTGTTGCTCCTCGCTCCCCCTCATCACATCTCCCTAGGAGTGTACAGAGGTGCAGTGCTTAAGGGGGGGGAGTGAGCAGCAATGCCAGGTGCTTTGTGCATCCAGGTCAGTTTCCCCATATGGGCACAGGAATGAGAAGCAGGGGTTAGGGGCAAAGGGGTCATAGGGAGCCCACGGGGGTAGGGGCAATGGAGGGGAGAAATCCTGGGGACCAAGGGTGCCAAAATATGAGTTCTTCCAGGGTGCCATTTTCTCTAAGGGTGGCCGTGGCAGTACTGTATACAGAATAGTTAGTGAATGATCTTGAGAAGGTAGTTCCGTTACTACTTTTCCTCCTTTTTCATAATCAAGGTAAAAGAGGTCTATCACACTGAAAGGTGACAAATTTAAAACTGGTAAAAGGAAAATATTTTTCCACACAACACATGATTAGTTTATGGAACACATTGCCACAATATGTTGTGACCAAAAGCTTACTAGGATTAGTAAAATGTTTGGATATATTTATGGATAAGAATATACAGAATGTAATATCAAGCATTTTAAAAAAATAGCTAAGTCTTAGAAGGGATATAAACCTTTGTGCTTTGAGACATGAGACTTTGCTTTGGGCAAGTTATTCCATGTCTGCGTTCTTTTGGAGACAAAATGCTCTGAATGAACTGATACTGGCCAGAGTTGGAGAAAAGATACTGGACTAGTTAGATCAGTGGGCTGATCCAGTATGACATCTCCTATTATACTCCACGTATGTATGTTAAAAATATTTATATATGTAAACTCACTGAGATAAAACATCTGTCTGCTTTTGGTACTTACATGTCTTCTATTACCATAGTACCTCAGCACCTCACAATCTTTAATGCGTGTATTTCCACAACAGCCCTGTGAGGCAGAGAAAGTAGTGTTATCCCCATTTTACAGATGGGCACCAAAGGTACAAAGAGACTAAAAGTCTTTCCCATGGTCACACAGGATTTTTGTAGCACAAGAGATTTAAATTGGGTCTCCTAAATTCCAGATTAGTGCCCTAACCACTGGGCCATCTTTCCTCTTTTTATATGTGTGTGTAATAAAAAAGTATGATAGAATATTGGTTTTTAACACTGTAAGTTTAGGATAACCACATTATTTACTTGTGGCAAAACCTAAATGATTACTAATTAAACCTCTGTACTACACCTATTTGTGTGGGGGGAAGGGCATATAATATGAACAATGCAGTATATGATTGTATAATCTGTATATCTCATGCACTGTGATCAGTTTGGTTAAAAGATGTTATAGAAATGCAAGCGCATTGCATTTATTGTCATCAAGAGCTTCAGAGGTTTCGTGTTTACTGACATTTTCTCATGAAATTGATTGGAGTTAGTTTCTTGCTTAGAAATACAGAAGAACACTGACTTAAATAAGATCTTGTCGTTTGTTTCCTGTAGTGTAGCCAGGAAAAACAGTAACAAGCTGTCTTCTTAAAAATCACATTCCTGGAAGATATTCTGGCAACCTGGATATTTAAACACATTCTTAAGAAAAACAACTTGTATTCAATTAGAAATTATGTTCGCTTATTTTCTTTCTGATATTGTGAGATTACAGTTTATTGTGGACATTGCCTGAAAATCTGAAATAGCCAATATCCTGTTGTGGAAGCTGTCAATTAGGGCTGGTCCCCACTAGGGCTTAACGTCGACTTTAGCGACGTTAAGTCGATATAAACATGTACCCGTCCTCACATGCATGCCATTAAAGTCGATTTAAAGGGACCTAAAAATCGACTTCTGTACTCCTCCCTAACGAGAGGAGTAGCGCTGAAATCGACCTCTCTGGGTCGATTGTCATTTAGTGAGGATGCATGTGACTTTAAGCCTCCAACCTGCCACAATGCCCGTTTGCTCCCCCAGGGACCAGCCAGCAGTCCGAGCAGCCCCGTGCCCCCCACCCCCACCCCCCGTGACCGCCCGAACAGCTAGCTCCACACCGGCTCCCCCCCCCGCCTGAGCAGGTCCGCGGACCCCCGTGCCCGCCCGAGCAGCCCCGCGCCGGCTCCCCCCGCCCGAGCAGCTCCGTGGACCCCCCGTGCCCGCCCGAGCAGCCCCGCGCCAGCTCCCCCCGCTCGAGCAGGTCCGCAGACCCCCGTGCCCGCCGGAGGAGCCCCGCGCCGGCTCCCCCACCCACCCCTGCCCGAGCAGGTCTGCGGACCCCCCAGCCCGCCCGAGCAGGGGTCCGCGGAGCTGCTTGGGCGGGCAGGGGGGAGCCGGCGCGGAACTAGCTGCTCAGGCGGGCGGGCGGGGGGGAGACAGCGTGGAGCTGCTCGGGCGGGCACGGGGGTCCGCGGACCTGCTCGGGCGGGTGGGGGGAGCCGGCACGGGGCTGCTCCGGGGGAGGGGGGTCTGCAGACCTGCTCAGGCGGGCACGGGGGTCCGCGGAGCTGCTCGGGCGGGGGGGGGGGGGTCCGGGGAGCTGCTCGGGCGGGGGGAGCCAGCGCGGGGCTGCTCCGGCGGGCGGGGGGGCGGGGGGAGGTCCGTGGACCTGCTCGGGCAGGCACGGGGGGTCCGCAGAGCTGCTCGGGCGGGGGGAGCCGGCGCGGGGCTGCTCGGGCGGGCACGGGGGCCCGCGGACCTGCTCGGACTGGTGGCTGGTCCCCTGGGGAGCGTGCCCGGCTGCCCTGAAAGGTGGTGCCTGCTGGGGACTCCCGGCACGGTGGGATATCTACCCACAGTGCAATGCTGGCTATGTCGACCCTTGCAAAAGTTGTAAGGACAGACACTGTCGACCTGCTGTGCTTTGTGGGGATGCACTAAGTCGACTTTATGCAGTCTGCTTTAGAAAATCGACTTAAGGGAAATCGACCTACTGCTGTAGTGAAGACATACCCTTAGTTGCTAATGGACACAATGTGCCTAATAAGCTAAAAATGGGAAAAGAGAATTGTCACCCATTATGAAGTTTTGATGTAGGGGCTGTGGAGGTTTGCGTAAAGATAAAGAAAAGAGCACGAAACACTGTGTTCCAGTCTAAAGGCTAACTATTATTTCTTAGCCCAAAGTCAGATCTCATGACTATACTGAAAAGGTACTGTACGCTGGTGGGAGGGACCTCTATCTTTCCTGTTAATGCTGAGATGCTCCTTCATGTTATTCTTTGTACCTAGCCACCCTTTAAAACCTCACATTCAGACTTATCCTCTGGCAGCAGATCATCTGGACAGGTCTGTCCCTTCAGAATCCAATCAGTATATAACCTTATTCAGCAAGAAGACTTGATATTTAAATGTTCCAAATTGTTCTCTCCATGCACCTTTCTCTGCAGATACACACTACAACCTGAACTCTTTTATAGGCAACATCATCTTGTCTTTAGTCTTCAGGCATATTCCAGCACTAGCCTGCACCCGGTCGGTGTGCAATTAAGCCTTTCTATGACAGGTTATTTTACATTAGGGGAGCAGGGATCACTGCTTGTCATGCTGACCAATATTGTCACATTGTTGTCTGTCTATATCCATTTTTTGTCTTTTGTCTTAGAGATAGATGGCAAGCAGGGGTGGCTCCAGGCACCCAGCGCAGCAAGTGCCTGCCTGGGGCAGCAAACTGAAGGGGGCGGTCTGCCAGTCGGTGTCTGGGCAGCAGTGAGGCTGCCTTTGGGATGTTCGCTGGTCCTGTGGATTCGGCGGCGGGTACACCAAAGCTGAGGGACTGGCGGACCCCCTGCAGGCCTGGTCCTGGATCAGAATCCCCAGTCACCATAGGGGGATTTGTCAGCCATTATAAACTGCAGCTCTTCTTTTTCCCATGACACTAAGGGCTTGTCTTCACTTGAGCCGGCAGGGATCGATCTTTTGGTGATCGATTTATCGCGTCTCGTTAAGACGCGATAAATCGACCACCAGCGGCTCCCCCGTCGACTCCGGAAGTCCAGCTCGTGAAGAGGCGCAAGCTGGAGTCAACGGGGGACCGCGCCGCCGACCGCCACCGCCGTGAGGATGGGAGGTAAGTCGGCTGTAGAGACGTTGATTTCAGCTACGTTATTAACGTAGCTGAAATTGCGTATCTACAGTCGATTTCCCCCCCTAGTGGAGACCAGCCCTTAGTCAATACTGAAATGCCTCCATTGCTTCTCATGCCCTATATCAGTCACCCCCTTTTCTCCCTGCAAAATGAAACTCACATGGATTGCATTAATGCCAGCATTAAGTATTACTTAGAGTAGGATCCATGCTTTGCCACCAGTAGTAGTGGAGACCGTGGACAGAAAAGTGGAGTGGAAGTGGTTTACTTAAATGAGTTGTTGAGTTAGCACCATTTCTTGGAAAAGATAAACAAGTTCTCTCATTGTACACTATGGGTATGGTTAGACTACAGGGTGTAGCGCTATTGTTTATAGCGCTTCCCGATTTAGCGCTACAGGTGTTGTGCTAGAGGGTGTCCACATTGAAGCCCTCTAGTGGCAAAGAGTGAACACATTTGTCCCGCTTTTGGCGGCAGTAGCAGTTGCGGGATAGGGCAAGTATCCCAGCATTCAGCTGGGTGCAACCCTCTTTGCAAAGGAGTGGGGTGAGGGGGGACTGGGAAGGGAGGGAACTTCTGGCTGTCAGTTTCTTTTCCGAAACTGACAGGCTCTGCACCTCCCTTCCCTAACCATTTATTTGGGGGGGTTTCAGCGGCGGGGACCGGGGCAGGGGCTGGGAACGCGGCAGGGCGGCTGCCCGCCGCGGTGGGGAACCGGCAGCCCTGCCGCCACCGGCGGGGACAATAGAGCCTGCCCGCAGCCGTGCCTGCAGCGGCGGGGACCGGGACAGCGGCGGGGAGTGCCTCCGAGCTGCCGCCCGCCGTGGCGGGGACCCGGCAGCCCTGCCCGCCGTGGCGGGGACCGGGGCAGGGGCTGGGAGTGCCTCTGGGCTGGCGCCCGCCGTGGCAAGGACCCGGCAGCCCTGCCCACAGCGGCGGGGACCCGGGACAGCGGCGGGGACCCGGCAGGCCTGCCACCCACAGCGGCAGGGGACCCGGCAGCCGTGCCACAGCAGCGGCCCGTTTTCCAAATTTTATATGGCTATGGGGGAGGATTCTGACATGGGGTCACCTGCGGACGGGACAGAAGAGTTTTAAATGGTGGCCAGAGAGGATGCATTGGGAATTCTGGGCCAGGATGCCGAAGGCTGGAGGCTCACTATAACGCAAGGGGGAGTACACATTGCATCCCTTGCGCTAAAACAGCAGCGCTAAAAGCTTTATTCCTCTCGTTTTGAGGTTTACCAGTACCGCTTTAAAAGGTCAGTAAAAGTGCAAAAAGTGCCTTGGAAGTGTGTACTAGCAGAGCTATTGTAGCGCTAAAGAGGGGTTTTAGCGCTAAAACAGCCCTAGTCTAACCATACCCTGAGAGAGAATTCATAGAGTGGTTTAGCTAAGTGCAGAACTAAGAACAATGAGTTATTCCTCCCGAGTGAGAACAGCATCAGAGTGGACACAATAATTTGAGCTCTGGTTGTGGTAACTTTTATGTGTTGTTTCACAGTGAGATTCTCAAATTCAGCTAACTCGAGAGGAGTAACTTGAGTACAGATAACTGGAGTTGAGTTCAGTAAAGATATGTCAATTGTCATGTAGAGCAAGAGATAAGGAATTAGTCAAGCCTGGATTTCATGCATTGCAGAGAGGTGTTTAATAGATCACTAGTGTCTGTAGAATTGCATTAGTCCATTGGAAATTTTACAGCGACTTCAATTACACTAAAAAAATTTGATTCTTATTGACTTAAATACAAAAGTTAATACTGTCCGTCCATAAGTCCATTATTTTTTGTTAAAATCAATTTTTTAAGAAATACTGTCCTCACATTTTCAGTTTTCATTATTGCATTGACAATATGTAACTGCGTCATAAATGTTGTCGGGTAAAGTTGGAGGCTATAACAATTGAATAGGGGCAGTTTTTTAACACCTGGAGAGGCATGGGAAACAATTTGTCATTTGCCATAGCTGAATGTTTCTTCTAAAATGATCATCAGTGAAATAGTTAACTCTCTTGCTATTTAAATAGTTAATTTTAAGTTTCAGGCTTAACAGCCCATTGAGATGAATGGCATAGTTCATATCTTTTGGGTTGCATGAAGCCTGTGTGCAGGTTCTGGAAGACAACACTCCATCTGTTTACGCCAAGGGTCTCAAACTCAGTTTACCTTAGGGCCAGAGCCAGACCTCAAATCTTCCCAGCAGGCCAATAATGTCAGTCATGCTGCCCAGAACCCACCCCCCCAAAACTCCTCCCCCTCCTGCCTAAGGCTCTGGGAGGGAGTTTGGGTGCAGAAGGGGTGAAAAGTTGGGTTCTGGGAGGGAGTTTGGGTGGGGGAGGGGGTCTAGGGTGCTCTGGGATGGAGTTTGGGTGCTGCAGACAGGCTCTGGGCTGGGGGTGGGGGTGCAAGAGGAGGTGATGGGGTTGCAGACTCTGGGACGGAGGTGGGGTGAGGGGTGCATGCTCTGGGAGGGAGTTTGGGGGCAGGAGAAGGGGCGTGGGTGCAGGCTCTGGGAGGAGGTCAGGGCAGTGCAGCACTTACCTGGGGCTCCAAGGTGGGGTGGGTTAGAGGGCCTCTGTGGGCTGCTGCCCCCAGGCACCGCCCCCAGAGCTTCCCACTGGCCACAGGGGCGCTCAGGGCAGGTGCAGCATGTGGAGGCACAGCCCTGCCCCTTCCTGGGGCCGCAGGAAGGGGCCAGCAGCCATGTGAAGCGAGTGCACAGGAAGCCGCTCAGCTCTGCTGCACTGCCAGTGGTGGGTGGGACCCCGGGGCATTTTAAAATGCCCAGCGGGGGGACACCCTGGGGCGGCAGGTGGGGCCAAGGAAGAGACCTGGTCCCAAAATAGCTGGAGCCCCACTGTCCACATTGGGGAGGTTCTTGGGCTGCAGATGGCCTGCAGACTGGGACTTTGAGGTCTCTGGTTTATGCTCTGTTCACATTTTCAAGGTTTTCTTTGCAGCCACAATAACTGAATGCATAATTTTAAGAAAGGTTTCCTGACAGTCTGGAATGTATGTTGCTTACACAAGGATTGAATTCTGTGCCAAATCTTGTAGCCACAGAATACCGAGGGCTTGTTTTCAGCATAGTTTACTCTGATGCTATTTGAAATAGACTCTGATTTTTTTTAATACTATTTCTTGCATCCAGACACTGCTGTGAACTGTGCTGTTAGAGCACCAGGGGTTTTGCCTTGAAACACCTGCCAACAATTAACAGAAGATAAGTGGGTATACAGAAAAGCTACTGCCATCTCCTTTCACACATTTGTTTTTCATCACCAAGTTTCACCCTGGTTAAGTTAATAACTATATTTTTCTCTTGTGCCTTGTCTTTATTAGGGGGAAAAAAAGGATGTGCTCTTAACTTGAGTTAACTAGGGATATGTCTACAAGTATAGCAGCACAACTGCAGCTACGCTGCTGGAGAGTAGACTCTTGCTACAGTGATGGATGGGGTCTTTCCATTTGCTGTAGTAAATCCACCCTCACAAGGAACAGTAGCTATGTCAGTGGAAGAATTCTTCTGTCAGCCTAGCTGCATCTAGAGTGGGGGTTATGTTGACCTAACTAAGTTGCACAGTGATGCAACAATGTAGCTAGCGTGATCTAAGTTTTAGGTCAGGAGTGGGTAAACTTTTTGGCCCGAGGGCCATATCTGGGTTTGGAAATTGTATGGTGGGCCATGAATGCTCACAAAATTGGAGATTGAGGTATGGTAGGGGGTGAGGGCTCCAGCTTGGGATGCGGCGACTGGGGATGAGGGGAAGGAAGATGCAGGAGGGTGCTCTGTATTGGGATAGAGGGGTTTGGCGGGTGGGAAAGGGATCAGTGCTGGGACAGGGGGTTGGGACGCAGGAGGGAGTCATGGGTGCAGGTTCTGGGCGGCACTTACCTCAAGCAGCTTCCAAAAGCAACGGCATGTCCCCCCCTCCAGCTCCTACGTGGAGGCGTGGCCAGGCAGCTCTGCGCGTTGCCCCGTCTGCAGGCACTGCACCCACCATTCCCATTGGCCAGGGTTCCTGGCCAATGGAAGCTGCAGGAGCAGCATTTGGGGTAGGAGCAGTCTGTGGAGCCTCCTGGCTGCCCCTATGCCTAGGAGCTGGAGGGGGGTGACATGCCACTGCTTTCAGAGCTGCACGGAGTGGGGCAAGCCCTGACTGCTCTCCGGCTCGAGCTCCGGAGCTGGAGCTCAAGAGCCGGATTAAAATGTCTAGAGGGCTGGATGCAGCCCCCAGGCTGTAGTTTGCCTACCTCTGTTTTAGGTGTAACTAGACCTCACTCAAAGTTAAATCCTGATGAAGACACGTTTTCATGTTAATTAGCAGGTTTGTATTAAAACTAACTTAAATTAACAACGCACCTTTTTTATTTCCCCTAGTTAAAACAGCCGGGATTTTTTGGATTTGTTTTCTCTCGATGTTTTAGGATTGCTGAGTTGAACTGGGATTTTGCTTTTCATCCCTGAACTGGTTGATGTGCAAAGCATCAGCTGTTACAGATGGCTGATTTCAATTATCTTACACACAACATTTTATTTATTTATGACTTAGCCCTGAATTCCTTCTGTAAACAAATTGTGGCATGTGCAGACATGAAGAAAGATATAAATTCATGTTGTATAAAACTTATATGAAATCACAAAGAAAATATTAGGAATTAATACCCTAAATCGGGGTGGCCAGTCTGTGACTCCGGAGCCACATCCGGCTCTTCAGAAGTTAATATGCAGCTCCTTGTCTAGGCACCGACTCCAGGGCTGGAGCTGGTGCCAACTTTCCAATGCGCTGGGGTGTGCTCATTGCTCAACTTCTGGCTCTGCCACAGGCCCTTCCCCCACTCCACCCTTCCCACCCACTTCCCTGAGCCTGCAGTGCCCTCACTCTTCTTCCTTCCCCCCGCTCCCCGAGCCTCCTGCACGCTATGAAACAGCTGATCGGGAGGTGCGGGGAGGGTGATGGAGATGCTGATCGGAGGGCTGCCAGTGGGCAAGAGCAACTGAGATCGGGCAGGGGAGCTGATATGGGGGGTAAATTCTGGCTCCTTCACAGGCTCAGGTTGGCCACCCGTGGCCTAAATCATCACAGTGACATCTGAAGCACAAATTGACAGCAACCTATAGGTTTCTAAACAAACAGTTTTATGGGAAGCTGGGGTGTAAATCTAACCTGAACTAGCATGTTATGGACTAAAGATTTGTTTGGACCCTGCACTAAAAATTTCCTTGTGTGCTTTGAAGTAGCAGTGGGGAAGTTTTAGTGCACAGCATCAGGGTCCACAGAGCACTTAATGTATGGCAGTCTAGTGCAGGGTAGAGTCACACACGAATTTGCTGTGAACTAAGTGGTCATATAGACAAGTCTTAAATCTAAACTCCCTTTCATTAATTTCTCTTCTGAAGGCCCATAATACATTCAGGAACCTGGATGATTAAGTAAATTTCTATTTTATTTCATTCTTTTATCTTAAAAAACATAGGGGCAAATTTTTCTCTCAGATACACAGAGACAACTCCTCCCACTCACTTCAGTGAGAGCTATATGTGTGTTTTTAGAGGAAGGGTTTGACCTGTTGTAACTTAATTTGTTACTCTTCGTGATTAGTTGTAATGATCATCATATGTTTTATAATCTCTAAAATAGAACTTGATGACTCTTAAAAATTTTTAATGGTTTCTTTTAATTTTTTCTCTATCCAAAGCTGAAAATTGCAGCAGGGTACTTACATTGCCTTTGGATTATTGTAAAATAAAAGACGGAATATTTTAAGGAAGGTACTGTTTGAAACACTTAAGGAACAGATAAACATATACTTTCACATATTATTGAGATTGGATGAGGATAAGATGAGTGAAAAGTTAAGTGTCCTCAGATCAGCAAATACTACAGCAACTGAGTGGCATTTAGGAAAAAATCCCACAGAGAAAAATCTCAATTTATTCATGCAGTTGTGTTAAAACCATTTTTAAGGTTTTTCTTTTTATCTTTAGTTGGTGTAACCTCATGTAAAAAAGACCTTTTTAATAAAAATGGTACAGGATAACTGAAAAGATAATAGAATGCTTGGAAACATCCTGCCCACTTGCCACTTCTAATGTTTATACTGAAAAACAAATATTTTTGTTGGTGTATGTCTTAAAAGTATGTGCAATAAATAGCTTCTGCTATAGAAAGGGAATGTAGCCATTATGCCTATTTTTAAAATTTGCTTTGCGTGTGACTCTATTGAAATAAATACAGAGATCTGCACTGGGAAATCTATACAGCATTTGCTAGGTTTGCTAAGTTCTGTGTGTTGTTGTTTTTTTCTAACAAGTTATCTGCCGTGTTATTCGTTTTAATTTCTAGCAAGTTTCTGAATGAAAAACATATTAACCTAGAAGCCCTTCAATGCCATAATTTCTTTTGAATTCCTGTAACTGATATGCTGTGGGTGGCAAGATAGTGTAAAAACTCGTTCTGAGGCAATATTGTTGAGTTCCTTGTTGACAAGGGCAATTGTCATTCCGTAGTTCTGAACAGATGACAATGAGCTTCCTCTTGCTGCCTTCTTGTTTTCTGGTGTAATGTTGTTGTTTTTTAAAAATGCTCAGTTACAATTAGGCAAGTTATTAAAATATCGTCTGTCATTTCCTTTGACATTGGCGTTGATGTAACACAATAGAATTTGGTGGAAAAGCTATTCCTATTTCTCTGGCTGCTGTCGGTACATACGAGCATATTACATTCTTCAGCTTTCTGGAAATGCTCTGTTTGACTAGGTACATGGGAACAGGAAGTCTTAAGTTATACATAGTATGTTTGCTTGGTTTCAGACTGTATGATGCAAGCTCTGTTTCCTAGAAGACGTGTATTGAATAGTATTTTGTAGACTATTTTATTAAATCGACTAAACTTAAATGAACTTAGGTTGATAAGAAATGATTGTCAGTTCTGAGGGTTTTCATAATCACTTCTGTGGTATCTATCTTAAGTACTTAAATGGCTGTCATGACTATAGTATCTGTGCACCTCACAAACTTGAATATATTTATCTTCACCACAGTCTATGAGGTAGGACAGTACTATTATCCCCATTTTACAGATAGTGGGTCTGTGCCTCAGTATCCAAAGTGGTTTTCCCAAGGTCACATGGGATGTTCATGGCAAAGCAGGAAATCATATCCTGGTCTTTGGAGTCACAGGCCAGCAACTAGCCACTGGACCATCCTTCATCCCAGGATCACAAGTCAGCACTCAGCTGTAACAGTTTTCTGGGCAATTGCCGTGTGTGTGTGTGTGTGTGTGTGTGTGAGAGAGAGAGAGAGAGAGAGAGAGAGAGAGAAATAAAAATAGAGGTATAAGTCATCTGGTTCTTTAGCATAGCCATAGTTCTGAAGTCAGGGCATCTTTTTCAGATGAGAAGTGTTACAAATCTGTCAGTCCCTGGCCTGTTTCAGATACACACTTTGGATTTAACTGTTCCTTTAAGCACTCTGTTCACATGACGTGTATCTGTAGGGAAGAATGGGGTTTTTTATTTTTGAAGAATGAGGCCAGCCTTCCAAAATTCAGTTTGCCCACTCTATTTTTAAATGGGTGACTGATACATCGTCATTATTTTATTTTTATTTTTCTGATAATGAGTGGTGAGTAGATATTGCAGCATTGCCAACCCCAGGCATTCAAAAATCATGAGTCAGGCCCCAAACAATCAAGATAGTGGCTTAAAAGTAATGAGTTTTTCAATGCCTTCTTTTAAGTTGCCTTGTGGATTTTGAACCATTAGGGTATGCAAGATTCATATTTTCAGGCTGTTCTCCCAGCCATGATTTCTAGAAAAATTTGTAGTTAAAGCTGAGATTCTCACAAAAATCCTCCAGGATTTGGGGCTTGAAGAAAACACCAAATATCATAAAACTTGAAATAAAATCATAAGAGTTGATAACGCTGATTTTATGCCTATGTTGGTAAACTTCAAGACAGTTTTACAAAGAAAGGATCTTGATGTTTTACACATGCACAGTATCTCTCCCACTGACAGATTGTGGTCGTGTTCTACTTTGGATCATAACATTCAAAATTGGGGAATATCTTTTTAATAATTTAATATTTAAATCTTTTCTCAGATAAATGATGAAGTGACCCAAAGAGAAAAATACTTGCAGAGAGAAAAAGAAAAGTGAAGTTTTAAACACTGATATATTCAACTCCTATAAAAATAGTCTGAGGATGCGTTCTATAAACTTACAGTTTTCCGTTACAAGAAATCTGATAAGTCCCATTTTTAATAACCTGAAGCAAATGGTCACAGCCTTCTGCAAGATATGTATCATTAGTACATTTTGCCTGAAATAGTGTTCATATAGGACTGTGATCTCATGCCTGGATAGCCTTACAAGTGTCCCATCTCCATTCCCAGAATGGCAGAATAGATATTTGACACAGCTATCTTTTATTTTACAAGTCAGAACTCTGGATCCTTTCCCTTGTTTAGCCTCTCCGTATTTTTAATGTTTGGGTTCTTTATCTTGATATTTTTATTAGTATTTATTATCTCTGGTGATGTACAAAATGTAGCATATATGTTTTGGGGCAAACTTTTATTCTGATTTAATTCATTTGATGAAAAGCTGGGTTAAAAAATAAATTTTGGCTTATATTTGAATACAAAACAGTCACTTGCTCTTAATTTTTTTTAAAAAAAACCCAAAGCCTTTTCTATCTTTTCCTAGCTTTTGAAATGTTACATACTAAAAAAAACAATTTGTTCCACTATAGAATGTTCAGAAATGTCAGTGTTTTTATTCACACATGCAGATTGTATACTATTAAAATACCCATTAGAAGTAGCTAATATTTCCATGTCAAAAGTAATTGTAGGTTCTTTGGATTGTTTGAGTAAAGATGCCTAAATTGAAGGGGCAGAGAGGGGACTGATATTATTTATTATTTAGATTTAAAATTAGACACCTGTTCCAGGCTCTAAGCATCATAACATAATGAATGATACAATAAATACAGGTAAATGAAATCTAACATATATTAGCTATCACATTGTAAAATCTTAGTAGACACAAGTCCTTGTAGTTTTACCACAAGGTAAACTAGATGAAGTCATTCTCAGCTGAGTGTATAGTGTTGACCTCTCCTAGCTACTTTGTGGTAAAAACTATACTAGGATTTTTCAGCGGGATACTTAATGTACATTATTTATCCTGCTGGAGAAACACCCCCACTCCCAAATCCTTTCTTTTCTTTGAGGACATAGGCTTAGCCTAACTTGAGTGAGAACAGCCATGCTCTGAAAGAATAATTGAGCTGCACAGAGTGATTGGATTAGTTATCACAGAGTGGTCATGTCAGTTGCTGAGGTTTTGTGTTAACTTGAGGTGTAGCCTATGCCCCCTGACAGGCCAGCCAACTCAAGTTTAAAAACACCAACACACTGAAGTTAGGGGGTTTTGTATGTGGATTGGACTTGAGTCAAGGGCAACACTCAATTTATAACTCCAATTAACTCTGCAGTGACAACAATCTCATAGGCATGTGGTTGAGGCAGCTTGTTCTGCTCCAGCCCAAGCTGTACCTGTTCTGTGGATAATGTGACAGACCGCTCTCTCACCCCTCTCAGGAGCAGGCAGGAAACCCTTCTTTGCTCCAAACAGTGCTCTTTAATTCACAGTGCAAGACCCCACCACCAATATATACAGCTTTATACAGTTCTTCAGCATACAGCTCTTGATAGCTCAGCTCTACAGCTTACAGCTTTACAGACTCTATATAGTCCAGCTCTTAACATGCAACTCTAAACAGTTCTAAACATACAGCTCTGACTAGCTCCAACCACACAGCTCTGAAGAGCTAAAAACACACAGCTCTGAAGAGCTCAAACCACCACCACCACCACCACGGGCTTCCTTCCTGGGAGCCTTTTATCCCCCAGAGGAGGTTGCCAGGTGCAACCCATACAATTGATTGCCCTGCAAGCCAGGTGGCTGATTAGGCTTTCTGCACCGGGGGTTTGCAGAGGGCTTTTCTCCCTCTTAAAGGGGCGGCAGGCTGGGTCAAGCCCACCCTGCCACAATAAGCAGAGGAATATGATTTCCAAGGCTGTTATCAGTTTGGCATATCCGCTGGCGCTAGCCTGACTTAGTACATTTTGATTCAAATTCAATACAGGGCTGCATTTGTCTGAACCAGTTGGCAAAAACTGTTCAGATCAATTTTTGGTTTGTGAATGGAAAGGTCCTCAGATGTAACAAGACACTATGTTGATGAGGACTTTATAAGTATTAGTTAGTATTAGGATGTAGGCAAGAATGCTCATCTCTTTCTACTGCTGTAAACTAGTCTGTATTTTTTTCCCTTTTTCAACAGAATTTAGCCTCCTGGAATCCCTCAAATCCTGAATGCCTCCTGCTTGTTGTGAAAGAGCTCATCCAGCAATATCACCACTTCCAATGCAGCCGATTACGGGAGAGCTCTCGCCTCATGTTTGAATACCAGACTTTACTTGAAGAACCTCAGTATGGGGAGAACATGGAAATTTATGCTGGCAAAAAAAACAACTGGGTAAGCTATTAAGAATACTTCTGATAAGAGCACAATAAACTAATGCTTTTAGAGTTCCTTTCAGTATAGGAATTCTAGCCATTTCCTCGTAAAAAGAGCTATTTGTGTGGTGTGTGCACACATAATGTGTGTTTACAGTGGTGAAGAAACCCTGTTTGTCCCCAGCTCACCTCTGCACTCCTTCTTGTTCACTGCTTCTATTCCAGTGCCACACTTGAATCTGATTTCCAGCTGAGCAACTGTCTTCAGAGTTGATGGCACTGCATCTGGTTTACAGATGAACTGGTAAATTTGTTGTGAGAATTACATATTCTGTCTCACTGAGGCTGTCTGCACTAGAAGGCTTTTGCTGCCATTGTTTTTTCAGTTGCGGTATGATGGAATGTGATTGTAGTGACATAGCTGGGCCATCAAAAGCCCCTACCATAGACATAGTTACACTGGCAACAGTGCAATATTGTCAGTATAACTCTGGCTTCACTAGGAGCACTTTGCCAGTACAGTAAACCCTCGATTTAATGGACCTCGATTTAACGGACTTCGGATTTAATGGACAAAATTTCCAGTCCATATGTCATATGTGAAAATTAACACCCTGTTAATTTTAAAATGCTTTTAACCATGATTTGCTTATAATTAAATTAGGTTATTTTTTGTTATTAATTCACTGTTACAGTAGACTCCCGATTATCTGGGTGCGGGTTAACTGGGCTGCGGATTAACCGGGATGTCTAAACGGGTTGGTAGGGGAAGCCCCAAAGCGGCAGCAGGCTCAGCCTTAGCCTGCTGCTGCTTTGGGGCTTCTCCCACTGGCCCCTTACAAGCTGGGGTCTCAGCCTGCTTCCAGCCTGGGTGTAGGAAACGCAGGCTGGCAGCGGGCTGAGACCCCGGCTGGCAGGAGCCTCGGGGGAAAGCCCAAAGCGGCAGCAGGCTCAGTGCTGAGCCCACTGCCGCTTTGGGATCTCGCCCCAGGCTTCTGCCACCTGCCCCAGTCAGCTCCCACTGCCAGCCTGGGTGTAGGGAATCCAGGCTGGCAGAGGGAGCTCAGACCCTGGCTGGCAGGAGCCTGGGGGGGAAACCCCAAGGCGGCGGCAGACTGAGCACTCAACCTGCCGCCGCTTTGGGATTTCCCCCCAGGCTCCTGCCAGCCGGGGTCTCAGCCCGCTGCCAGCCTGGGCTTCCTATACCCAGGCTAGCAGGGGAGCTGACTGGGGCAGGTGGTGGGACCACCACCATCCACCCCCACCCCCAGGGCGGCCGGCGAAACACCCCACCCCCACCCCAGTAGACGCGTGATTATCCGGGATTTTATTAACCGGGATTAAGGTTTTCCCGATCATCCTGGATATTCGAGAGTCTACTGTATAGGAAACTTTTCTGTGAAATTTAAACTTTTCATATATACTTAATTTTAATTACACAAACGTGTCTACGTAAGTAAAAACAGGTAAACTAACTAATTTGTCAATTTTTTAACATACGCATTCGGAAAACCTACTTTATTATATAACGGACTTTCGGCTTTAACGGACACCCCCTCGCCCGAATTAGTCCGTTATATCGAGGTTTTACTGTATAGCTGTACCAGCAAAGCCTTCTAGTGTAAACAGCCTGAAAGTCAATGAAGTTTTCAAGTTCCACACCTCCATGGCCTGGATTTTAGTTTCATTATCTGAACTGCAATACCTGAGGGCTGTAGATAACACAAGGGTATTTGGTTATAGTATAGTTGTAGAACACTGTTAACTTCTTAACCCCTTTTCTTACATGTTGTCTGATTATCCTCTTAACATTTATTTGGTCTCATAGCTCCACTGTGCTTTTGTAAGTCACAGTACTGTATCTGGTCAAACCCCTCACTCAGGGGGAAAAAAATGCTGAAATAAAATGTAGGGAAATCCTTTCACAGTTGTTGTTTGGAAAGCATGCTCTAGAAAATTATATCTTGGTACCTACACACACAGCCTAAATATTTTATGTTGAAATGTGAAAGGCCTTCTTCATATTTCTGGGTGGCAGACTTGCATTCAAACTTTGTAATAGGTTTTGGTAGTACCAAAAGCTGTAGTTTAGATGGTAAAACACTTCCTATTATGAACCCCTTTTTTTCTAGTATTTCTAACTTTTGGACTCCATCCAACACCCATTGAAGTCAATAGGAGTCTTCCCCCCTGATTTCAGTGGATGATGGATTTTGAAGGATTTGTCTTTAGAGTTGAAACTCCCTTAGGGGAGGATCCATTAATGGAAATTTTATGTGTCCTAGTAAGGAGGAGAGGATGAAAGATGATAAAATACAGGTAGGATCTGATGAGGAACAATCAAATGAAAAACATCCCATTCAATTACATCATATAATTGCAGACAGCTATAAAATGACAAGTTTTTAAAGTGCTTCTATACCAATGCTAGAAGTCTAAAGGATAAGATGCCTAAACGAGAGTGCCTCATATTAAATAGGATGTTGATATAATAGGCATCACAGATACTTTTATCCGGCCCGCAAGCTTGGGCCGGGGGCATGATGCCAGTGGCCCCACGCTCCTGGCCCGGGGTGCCGGGCCGAGTGCAGCAAGCTGCGGGGCCCCGCGCTCCTGAGCCGGGGGCCAGACTGAGCATGGCAAGCCGTTGGGCTCCACGCTCCTGAGCCGGGGTGCCAGTTGAGCACAGCAAGCCGCAGAGCCCCACGCTCCTGAGCCAGGGGCCGGGCTGAACACTGCAAGCCACGGGGGCCCCCACTCCCAGGTAGAGGTTCCAGGCGGAGCCCTGTGCCCATCTGAGCACGGTAAGCAAGTTGGGGTGGGGGACTTAGGTGGTAGGGTCTCAGGGTGGTGGTTGTTGGGGGGGGGGCTCAGGAAGGGGAAGTCAGGGAACAAAGAGCAGGGGAGCTTAGATAGGGGTGGGATCCCAGGGGTGATGGTTAGAGTGGGTGGATCTCAGGAGGGAGCAGTCAGGGAACAAAGAGCAGGGGGGCTTAGATAGGGGGTGGGATTCCAGAGGTGGTGGTTAGGGTGGGTGGGTTTCGGGAGGGGACAGTCAGGGAACAAAAAGCTGGGGGGCTAGATAGAGGGTGGAGTCCTAGGGGGGCAGTTAGAGTGGGGGGGAGTCTCCAGAAGAGGCGATCAGTGGACAAGGAACGGGGTGTGTGTGTGGGATGGGTCAGGGGTTCTGAGGGGGGCAGTCAGGGGGCGGGAAGTGATGGGGGTCAGATAGGGAGTAGAGCCAGGATGTTTGGGGAGGCACAGCCTTCCCTACTCGGCCCTCCGCATACTTTTGAACCCCAGTGTGGCCCTCGAGCCAAAATGTTTGCCCACCCCTGGACTAGAGGATAGCCAATGTTGTGCCAATTTTTAAAAAGGGCTCCAGAGGTGATCCTGGCAATTACAGGCCGTTATGCCTCACTTCAGTACTGGGCAAAGTAGTTGAAATGATAGTAAATAACAAAATTTTCAGACACATAGATTAACATAATTTGTTGGGAAAGAGTCAACATGGTTTTGCAAATGGAAATCATGCCTCACCAATCTACTAGAATTCTTTGAGAGGGTCAATGAGCAGGTGGACCAGGGGGATCCAGTGGATATAGTGTATTTAGATTTTCAAAAAGCTTTTGACAAGGTTCCTCACCAAACACTCGAGCAAAGTAAACTGTCATGGGATAAAACGGAAGGTCCTCTCATGGATTGGTAATTGGTTAAAAGATAGAAAACGGTAGGAATAAATGGTCAGTTTTCAGAATGGAGGTAAGTAGTGGTGTCCCCCCCGGGGTCTGTATTGGGCCCAGTCCTATTCAATATATTCATAAATGATCTGGAAAAAGGGATAAACAGTGAGGTGGCAAAATTTGCAGACGATAAAAAATTGCTCAAGATAGTTAAGTCCCAGGCAGACTGCGAAGAGCTACAAAAGGATCTTTCAAAACTGGGTGACTGGGCAACAAAATGGCAGATGAAATTCAGTGTTGATAAATGCAAGGTAATGCACATTGGAAAACCTAATCTCAACTATACATATAAAATGATGGGGTCCAAATTAGCTGCTACCTCTCAAAAAAGAGATCTTGGAGTCGAGGATAGTTTTCTGAAAACATTTTCTCAGTGTGCAACGGCAATCAAAAAAACAAACAGAATGTTGGGAATCATTAAGAAAGGGATAGATAATAAGACAGATGATATCATATTGCCTCTATATAAATCCATAGTATGCCCACATCTTGAATATTGCATGCAGATGTGTTTGCCCATCTCAAAAAAGAATATATTGGAATTGGAAAATGTGGAAAGTCGTTTTGGAAGAAATTAGTTTTAAGGAGTGCTTTGAATGTGGCGAAGAAGGTGACCAGGAGACTTGGGATGTGAAAAGTATTTCTCAATAAGAAGTGCCTGCTATGCTAAATTTGGAGGGAAACTGTTTGAACTTGAATTATAAAAATGTCCTATGGAATTATTTCTATAGAAATTTTACCAAGTGCATACTTTAATATGTTCTGCAGAGAGAACCTCAGTTCACCTCACAGTCTGAGACACAGATTGCATGTATGGATATCCCTCCCTACCTGGTGTGGTGTTAAAGCTGTGTACACAACTTCAAGCAATCTTATCTGCACCAACCTGAAAAGACAAACACCACACACCCTTTCTTGAAGTACATAATGTATACCTAGCCCCTACATACACAAGCCCATTCTCATTTACACACCATATGTATTGTACTTGCATTCAGTAGTTTCACATCTTTCTTTTTTTTTCTTCTTCCTTTCTTTTTTTCTGTTTCTGTCCACTTAAAATTTTTCAAACTCCATGGAAATCATATGGAAAGAACTCTGGTAGTGCAACATGAAAGTGGCACCAAAATGTCAGGAAATGCTGAATTATTGCCGAACATTCACTCAACCTTAAATTTGCCCCTGTTGGTTATAGGAAAAGATATTGTATTTGAAAAACAATATATAATTGAGTAATTAGATCCCAGATCTGTAATGCATATGCAAAAAATAAGGCAGAGTTAAAACTGAAGAAGCATTCACCTGGCCTTTCCTCAGTATATCCTGTTAATTTTATCCTTAATATTAGATTAATTAAAGGGGTGTTTTTTCCCATGGGTTATACAAAAAAAGACAAACTTCATCACTTTCTTGACATAATGCATGAAATATCCTTACTTTTTGTCTCAGTGGGGTTAAAATCTTTAGGAAATCAGACAAACGTTTATTTCCTTCTAGAAGAATGAGCTTAGTCTTCTCATAGCCAGGTGGAAAAGGCCTAGTTTTAAGGAAGCCTATGAAACAGAAAGGAAATCCTTCCCATTTCCTTTGCGTACACTTGATGCATAAAAAACAGCTATGTGTTAGGGAGAGTTTGGCAACTTCTCAGTAGACAACAGTTGCAAAGCAGCCCTCTAGATCTTACAATTTACATAACCCTGAAGAGAAATTACGGAAAACCCTCTTACCAGTTCTTTCTTCCACACTGATTTAAATGCTACTTTTGAACCATCTACACTATTTTCAGCTCAAGTTCTCACATCTTAAGATCTCTCCAAGTTTGCTAAGAGTAGAACAAACCAGAAGATGTTGAGAATGAAAGAATTTCTTTCCCTTTCTGATTATGTACAACTAATTTGATATATTCCAGTTACTCTCAAAACAAAGGCTTTACTTACAGAAATCAGTCTCAAAGTTCTCAGTACTTTTGCTTACCTTTGGACAAATCCTGCACCCATATATGCCAACTCCATGAGTGCTCTGGGGCTGGAACACCCATGGAGAAAAATCCTTCACTCTACCGCTACCCCAGAGCGTGCCACGCTGCTCCGCTTCTCCCCTCTTCCTCCCACGGAGCCAGGGAGGGAGGCGGGTGGTAGGGAATTGCAGCATGCCTGGGGGAGGAGGCGGGGCTGGGGATTTGGGGAAGGGGTTGGAATGGGGGTGGAGCAGGGGCGGAGTTGGGGCGGGGGGCGTGAGCACCCACTGTCGGCGCCTATGCCTGCACCATTGAAGCCAATGGGAAATTAAACCCTTTACAGGTAAGATCATTTCATTGCTGAGAGGCAGGGATGGTCATTTTCTGTCACCAGAAAAGGACTGCTAGCCAGATGTGTGCAGAGGTGGACTGCCCTAATGAGAGGAAATAGAAATCCCTCCTCAATGAGAGAATCCCATTTTGCAGTTTATCAAACAGCTCATGAGATTTATGGCATCTTCCAAACTCAAACTATAGCTCTGATACTTCTAGTTTGTCCTGGAACCAATATAGTCCAGTGTAGAGTCTGATTTGAACAAAATTTTCTTCCTTCGTTTCTAATTATTATTAGTTAACAAAGTTAAATTTTCAATATGGATGAATTGTAGGCAAACTAATTTCTGTGCATTTGTGATTTGTGATGCACAAATATTTCTGTGCATTTGTGATTATTCTGTTGCGAGGAAAAATTATTCTTTTTATCTGATACCATAGTACTTTCACTGTATTTTTGGGCTTCATGTTCACTGTAGCAGAAAGTGTTAATGAGATCGGCACAGCTGCAGTCTTTTTAGTTATTAATGGTAATTAAGCCAGTTCTTCCCAGTAACATTCAGGCAGTCACTATAGTGTACCATCAGAATACATATAATGAATTTCCCATTTTTTAAAAATTAGAGATGTGTGCAAAGCATGCTAATTTCCCATGCATCTAAATGCTGTACTAGAACACACAAATAGCCAGATTTTCAAAAGTGGGGCCTGATTTTCAAAAAACATGCTCAGTTTCCACTATGGCACCTAAACAAAGGGGCAAACTTTTGTCATCATTGTCAGTGGAAACTACTGAGTGCTGAGTACTTTTGAAGATCCGAGTAATATATTTAGGTGCCTAAGTGAGAACTGTTGGGTTCTAAACTCTTCAGAAAATCTAGCCCTAAAATTAGATTGTAAACTCTTCAGGGTACTGTCAACCTCTGTATGTACAGTATAAAGTACAGCAAGGCCCTCATCCTGATTTGGATGTTTAAGTGACACTACACTAGAGAGATTGAGTATTACATTGTATTCTGGATGCAATACAGAATAATAATTTTTTGCCTGTGATTTTTAAAGTAGAATCCTTTTAAAGGCATACCTGTTTAGCAGTCAGGATGTAGTTTGTGTAACACGTCAATGATGATCTTTGCATTCCCCCCCTTATTATTGTAATTTGAGTTTTCATGAGGTATTTACATTCATGGGAATAATTTATGCTACTAGATGTAATCCATTTGTTAAACACTAGGATGCAAGTTAACTTGTGGCTGCAGAAGTAATGACTTCCAACAGTGATGAGTAAAGAGAAGACATAGGGTCTGGTTTAATCTAATCTAGGTTCTTATATGATGCCAGCCATTATGCTCTGTAAGGACCTTTTTACCATTGATTCAGTGAGAGCAATGCCCTTAGAGTCTCGGGGTACAGTGCCATATTGCTTATTGTGAAAGCTGTAAATAAATGAAAATAATTTTTTTTTTTCATTTTCAACAATTACCATTGAAAGCTGTTGCTTAATTCTTTCTTCCCCACTTGCTAGAAGATATTGCCTTGCTAAATATTTCAGTCTGAATAGGTTCAGCTTGTCTGCTGTAGATAATAAAGTGTGAGATCCCTTTGCTGTAAGTCTCATTATTTTTGTTCCTTTCTCCACAGACTGGTGAATTCTCAGCTCGCTTCCTTTTGAAGTTACCAGTGGATTTCAGCAATATTCCCACATACCTTCTCAAGGTAAAATAAGTGACTGTATTGACAGTGCTCATTTGGGAGAAAGTTTGGACTAGTGAGATGTTCTCAGTAATAATTTTATTTTGAATTTCACAAATTTAGTTAAGAAGCCAAAAATCAGACCTTTCATATTTTTTGATTGGTGGGCTGGAAAAGTGTCAGTAGTTACTTTGTATTCCTGATTAAATTGTCCTTGCAAACATGTAACAGTGAAAGGAATTTTCTTCCAAATGGAAAAAAAATCAGTTTTTTCCCCAAAGTTAACCCGTCAGGATGGTGAGGAAGGGGAGAATCCACCTGGATTAATTAACTAACAAAACGAACATGCCAGTTGATTAGATTCCATTTTAAAGATTATGCAGGTGCTTAGGGTTAATTAAGTCCATTTTATTATTGTGCTTATTCTGACCCTACATCCCTTCTTCCTATACATCTAAAACTGCAGCCAATTGTGATATGATAACGTGGTATTATCACCAACATCAGAAAAGCAATGCAAGAATGAATTCAAATATAACCTTTAAATCTGCACAGCTATCAGGGTGAAATGGATGGTGATTTTTGCCTAATAAGCAGCAGTTTGCTGTTGCTGTTTTTTGTCACCCCTGTTCTTTGTGGTTTAGGTGCCAACAAGAGGTATGCTGTGTGCACCTCTACTACATGCAAATAATTAGCGTTCTCTGTAGAGTAGAGAGGGGGGAGGGATAGCTCTGTGGTTTGAGCATTGGCCTGCTAAACCCAAGGTTTTGAGTTCAATCCTTGAGGGGGCCATTTAGGGATATGGGGCAAAAAATCTGTCAGGGTATAGTACTTGGTCCAGTACTTGGCTAGTGTATGCAGGGGACTGGACTCAATGACATTTCAAGGTCCTTCCAGTTCTGTGAGATAGGTATATATCTCCATTTTTTAAAATTTATTTTTTTAAATAACGGCTTGAGGCATTGAAAATGCAGGCACTATTTATAAGAGACTTTCATGTGATTAACTCAAGAAAATACATACACTGTACTTTTCCTGAGTCAAGTCTGTGCTTCATTAAACCTTCATCCACAATTTACAGTCGACTAACTCTTCTTTATGCACCCTGATTTATATAACCCAAACAAGGATGGTGTCTGGCACAGTACAGCAGGTCCCCTGGAACTAGTCTTCTTGCAAAAAATACATATAATAAAGCAAAATGAAGACCTTGAAAAATGAGTATGAAGTAGAGATACTTTAGGTCACTAATTACTTTTCTATTCCAAAACAACAATATGTTTACCTGGAACCCCTGTGGATACATGCATGCTCGTATCACTCAGTTGTCCCAATAAGGCATCTATTTAAGATCACATGAATATGTACAGGTATTTAGAAATATTTATAAGCAGTTTATTAAAGCAATAAAATATTGTTTTGGCATAAATATTATCTTTATTTTGGTAACAGGATATTTTTCAACTTCTGTGTTTTGTTTTTTCTCCAAAGTGCATATGATAAATACAACTTCATTATGTATGACACTTTCTTTACAGGAGAAAATTCAAAGAACTTAACAGAGTTTTATATGTTAGTGGTCTGAGAGTTCTCCTCCACTT
Organism: Sternotherus odoratus; assembly: GCA_032164245.1. Lineage (NCBI taxonomy): Eukaryota > Metazoa > Chordata > Testudines > Kinosternidae > Sternotherus > Sternotherus odoratus. The sequence goes on from JAVMKO010000003.1 coordinate 124,687,384, forward strand.
CCAGAGATGGAGGGGACCCAGATCTGAAACTTCTGCTGTGGGTTGGGGACAGAACATAAGGCCTTTGAATAGATGGATATGTTTTTTACAGATTTCTAGTGATCCATCAGGTTCAGGGGGCCAAAATGCTGGCCAGTTCCATGAAGAAGGGAGCAAACCTACAAGCACTGAGACAATTCTAAAGAAACCCTCTGAATGTGAACTCATAGAGTTTAATTTTCCCCAAATTGGCTTTTCCCAAGTAGAGGTCAATTTGTGTAATTAGAATTAAATACTAACAGAAGGAGACAGAGAAATTAAGTGGTATGGTGAAGGCGCCCAAAAATGTAGTTTACAGAAGGACTATGAAATATGATATATAATGTTATTCCATCAGTAGTTCTGTGATGCTTTGGTAAATTTACTGTGTGGCAAGATTGCACTTCTTGTTGACCTTATAAGCAACATTAAAGGCAGTTGCTTTCAAATCTCATGTGAAAAAAGAGAGTGCAGTGCACATAAAGTAGAGCAATAGAAGGATGCTATTTCAGATGTAAGAATTTGCAGAAAAGATGGCTCTTACACTTACAGTAGTATGTTATACAGATTGAGAGAAGACTAATGATTAGATAAGTGGAGTAGAGACAGACAGGATCCATAAAAGCAGAGTTGAACAAGCCCAGAGAGGATGTTAGAATGAGGAGAGTAGTTTTCCGCTAGATCCTGAAATGAATGAGGAGCTTATGAAGATATTGGAGGAAAGGATGTTTTGGTGCTAGTACTAAGAATAAATATCTATTAGAGCTATGCTGGGTTATTGTCTGACATTTTGGAGTGTCTTCTAACATTGGAAATGCTTATTATTCACTTGAAAAACAATAGAAATGCGGGACTAGAATGGACATTGATAGGGCATCTAGTCCAGTCCCCTGCACTGAGGCAGGACTAAGTATTATTCTAGACCATCCCTGACAGGTGTTTGTCTAAGCTGTTCTTGAAAACCTCCAGTGGTGCAGATTCCACCACCTCTCTAGATCATTTGTTCCAGTTCTTAACTACCCTTACAGTTAGGAAGTTTTTTCCTAGTATGCAACCTAAATCTCTCTTCCTGTAATTTAAGCCTATTATTTCTTTCCTGCAGTGTGGAGCCCATCACTGATGCATTGCAAGAACAATGTGTGTTTTACGTACAGTGACACATTCATCACTACTTTGCCAGTTTTTATAAAATGCATTGTTAATTGACTAACTAAAGTATTGAAGCATAAGCTTTCGTGGGCTAATACCCCCTTCGTTGGATGCATGCGACGAAGTGGGTATTCCCCCATGAAAGCTTATGCTTCAGTATTTTAGTTAGTCTTTAAGGTGCCACAGGACTCTTTGTCACTTCTGCAATTCCAGATTAAGGGCTTGTCCTCACTAGGCGGGGGGATCGACGGCAGATACGCAACTTCAGCTACGTGAATCACGTAGCTGAAGTTTGCGTATCTGCCGCCAACTTACCGCTCGTCCCCACGGCGGCGGCAGTCAACGGGGGAGCCCGGGGCGATCGATTTATCGTGTCTTAACAAGACGCGATAAATCGATCACCAGAAGATCGATCCCGTGCCGTGCGAGTGAAGACCAGCCCTAACACTGCTATCTCTCTGATTGTTAACTGAATGAGCCCAGTCACCTCCAAAGGGTTCTGAGGTCATTTATCTTCATTGTGTCCACATATTCTAGACTTCCTCTGTTGGTTAAGTGTTATGCTACTTCCCCCTCATTCTCTCTGTTTACAAAACTGCTTTAGAGGTGAATCATCCTACCTAGGTCATGCATAACTTTTTGTAGGAGAACATGAATAGTGGTTAATCCATTTCTCCACGAATCTAGAGCTTGAATGGTATATAATATTCCTAGACAAGTAGGACGTTGCTCTATGCTGCAAGTGAGTGCTAAGGGTCTAAAGGTACCATCTTCCCATTCGATGCAAGCAACAGGACAGGATCTCTTCATGGGATATTCACATGTGCTCTAAATTGGGGACTGCATACTGCAAACAGAAGGACATAATTTGCTGGCTTAAAAGCATGTCCCACTCTCTGTTTATTCAAGCATCATGCTTAGTGAATAGCATGTATTAGCTGGTGACTTGTGCTACTCTGTTGCCTGTTCCCCATATCTATACTATGGAATTCTGTCCTTGCGGACAGGGTTAACTCACATGATTAACTCAAAAAAATTAATTGTGATTAATCGCAGTTTTAATCGCACCATTAAATAATAGAATACCAATTGAAATTTATTAAATAGTTGAATGTTTTCCTACATTTTCCTATATATTATATTTTGTGTTGAAACTGAAATCAAAGTGTATATTATTTTTTATTACAAATATTTGCATTGTAAAAATGATACAGTAAAAATTAGTATTTTTCAATTCACCTCATACAAGTATTGTAGTGCAATCTCTTTGTCATAAAAGTGCAACTTACAAATGTAGATTATTATTTTTTACAGAACTGCACTCAAAAATAAAACAATGTAAAACTTTAGATCCTACATTTGGTCCTACTTCTTGTTCAACCAATCGCTAAGACAAACAGGTTTGTTTACATTTATGAGAGATACTGCTGGCTGCTTCTTAATTACAATGTCATCTGAAAGTGAGAACTGGTATTTGCACAGCACTTGTAGCTGGCGATGCAAGGTATTTACGTGCCAGATATGCTAAACATTTGTATGCCCCTTCATGCTTCAGCCACCATTCCAGAAGACATGCTTCCATGCTGATGACACTCGTTTAAAAAAAAAAAAAAAAAAAAAAAGCATTAATGAAATTTGTGACTGAACTCATTGGGGGAGAATTGTATGTCTCCTGCTGTTTTACCCACATTCTGACATATATTTCATGTTATAGCAGTCTTGGATGTTGACCCAGCACACACACTTCATTTTAAGAACACTTTCACTGAACATTTGACAAAACACGAAGAAGGTACCATTGTGAGATTTCTAAAGATAACTACAGCACTCGATCCAAGGTTTAAGAATCTGAAGCGCCTTCCTAAATCTGAGAGGGATGGAGTGTGGAGCATGATTTCAGAAGTCTTAAAAGTTCAACACTCCTTTGTAATATACAACATCAGATGCTTTTGATTCACTTCTAATATCTTGCAACGCTGGCTACAATAGTGCTATGCAAACGCCTGTTCTCATTTTCAGTTGACATTGTAAACAAGAAGCAGGCAGCATTATCTCCTGCAAATTGTAACCTAACTTGTTTATCTGAGTGATTGGTTGAACAAGAAGTAGGACTGAGTGGACTTGCAGTCTCTAAAATGTTACATTTTTAGTGCAGTTTTTTCATACATAATTCTACATCTGTAAATTCAACTTTCATGGTAAAGAGATTACACTACAGTACTTGTATTAGGTGAATTGAAAAATACTATTTCTTTTGGTTTTTTACAGCCCAAATACTTGTAATCCAAAATAAGGAGAGCACTGTATACTTTGTATTTTGTTATAATTGAAGTCAATATATTTGAAAATGTAGAAAACATCCAAAAATATTGAAATAAATGGTATTCTATTATTGTTTAACAGTGTGATTAATCGCTTGACAGCCCTAGTTTCCACACTATGACACTGTGTTGCAACAGAAAAAGGTTCAGGACCCCTTCCTAACAGCAGTACACAAGCACATTGGGGAACTTCTCGTGTGCATCAGCAGGTGCCACATGGACTGTTAGTAGGTGACATGCTGAAGGCGGGATTAAAGAGTATTGTGGTCCTGTGCACTATGGAAATTGCCTCCTCCTTCCTTAAACTGGACAGAACATATAATATATAGTCTGTAAATATGCAAACATCTCAATTTATTATTTTCATAGGTGCATAATATGTAATCAGTTAGCTGAGCATTGTGAAAAGACTCTAGTGATTATAAATGCAAACATTTATATATATGGAGGTAGGCAGACATCTGAGAAATGGGGAGAGAGCACCCTGTATCATAGTAATTTCCTTCTTGCTCCTATTGATTTTAGTGTAGGATCACAGATTTGGTTTGTAGGTGGGGAGTGGAAGTATCTGGCCCCTCCCACTTTCCGCCCCCTGACTGCTCACCTCAGAGCCACCGACCCATCCAACTCCCCCACTCCTTAATCCCTGACTTCCTCTTCCTGGGAACCCCTGCCCTTAACCGACCCCTCCTCCCACGGTACCTATCCCCTATCAAACTTCCCCCCTCCCTATCCACTGACTTCTCCGATCCCATACACATCCCCGCCCCCTGAAAGCCCTCCCACTCTGGGACTCCCACACCTATCAACCCCCACCCCATTCCCCATCCCTTAGCTGGTCCCTCTCAGAACCCCTGACCCATCCAACCCCCCCTTCTCCTTGTCCCCTGACTGCCCCCCATCCTGCCAGGACCCCCTGCCCCTTATCCACTCCCCCACCCCCCGCTTCCTGCCCCCTTACCATGCTGCTCAGAGTAGCAGGACTGGCTTACCAGAAAGCCTGAGAGGTGCAAGCAGTGCTGTCCGCATGGCGGCGTTGCTGAAGGAGAAGAGGGACAGCAGGGGAGGGACTGGGAACTCAAGGACCAGGCAGGACGGTCCCCTGGGCCGTAGTTTGCTCACCTCCGTTCTAGTGGGACATGTGCTCTGGCAGCCAACTGGGCTGAGACCCTTCTGATTCTGTTCCCCTGCCACCACTCGCAGCTCCACCTATAATTATAAGATGTATCTGAAGGTAGGGTTGGAACAGCGCTCTTGTAGTTTATGAATCCTGCTGGTGCATGAAACATTTTTGTGAATTAGCGTACCCAGGGCATGTTCAGTTATTCAGAAATAATTTGCAATCCTTATCCTGCCCTTGTGTAAGCCATGTTTTTGTGAATGAGACCCTTGAGACAGAAAAAATAGGCCCTGGGGCTTGGTAATAAAAGATGATTTTGCATTCAATGCTCTCTTGTTAGTTATGTTGGTTTGTGCGCTGTCCATTGAATGTTGATAAATGCTGTAGAATTCATTTAAACTTTCAATGTCGGAAGAAAAGATGTGAATAAATTACATGAAGAGGTGAGAGGACAGACAGATTTTGACAAATAAATGGGTTACAAGCATAATGACAGCTTAATGTGTGAACTACAGAAGTGAATGCAGGATTGCATGTTCGTATTGTTGTGTTGTAGCCTGCAGCCATACTCACAAATGTTGCATAGTGCTGTGTCTTTTAAACGATTGCAAAGTGATTTAATAAGCTGTGTGTTGTTGTGCCTCCTCATTCATGGAATCTAACTGACTTTTCATTCTGATAATGATTGAAAAAAGAGTGGTAGGTGTCTGTCTTGTCAGAGGGAAATAGATTGGGTTAAAATAAGAAAACTGTGAAAATTTCAAACTCATTTGCACTCTCTTTGCGTGTGTCTTCATTGCAGAGTTAACTTGGATTGTTACCTGGGTGTTTCTTCTAACCTCCCTCTCATCCCACTTGCAAAATCTTCTCACCCATGTTTGGTGCTTTCAACTCAGACTAGTTGATCTATCTGGGGACATAATTTAGAGCTCAGTCCTCCTTTCACTCAGGCTGGTAACCTGCTCACTTTGCAGGCTAATCATTTGAGTGTTGATGGTCCTCCATTGCCTTTCTGTAGTTCCTCCCATATGTGGAGAAGGAAAGAATTGTAGAGTGGCTCAGCTTACTGCAGGACAAAGAACCATGGCTATGCCTTCGGAGACACACATGGGTGCGGAGAGTACCAGTGAGGGCACAGTAACTTGGGCATGTTTTTCCAGTGTAGCCGTGACCAGGCTATGTTAACCCAGGTACTCAGGTGCAGTTGCCTGTCACCCAAGTTATTATCAGTGAAGGAATAACCATAGTAGGCCAACTCTCAAGTCTGCATTTTTCATGGACCTCCCCCCCACACTCTGCTTCTGACACCATATCACACCCACCGTCCTTCTGGCCATGGGAAATGGGACTTGTGATCCTGCAGAATTAATTTCCACAACTCCTTTTTAGTTGTCAAAATAATTAATGAGCAATGTGTGGTACTCCTTTCCCCCAAGGATCCAATGTGCTATCCCCACAATATTCATTTTCTCGATTAGCTCTAGTATATAGAAGGCTCTGGGATCTAGGAATCAAATGCATTGCTCACATGACTGTGCAGTGAACTTCCAAAAGACCCTCATGTTTACTCAGTAGTTGCTAATCATCTTGTGTTCCAATTCAGTTCAAATATTTAAATACCGTTAATCCTGCTAGTCTTCAAAAGAACACAAAATAGTGCATTCTGTTAGAGTAGTGAAGTTAAAGGAGGAGGAACCTCCTATAAGATCATGTCTAAACTAAGATATAAGAGAGATTTTTAACACATGTAAACCAGTAGGAGTTAAAATCCGAGCATAGACAAGTTGTAGTTTTGACATCTGTTATCTTGTCAAGGTAAACTCCTAGGCTCATTACCTCAATATGTTAAAACTACACCTGGCTTGTCTTCACTAGGATCTGAACACATATTGGTTAACATGTTAAAGAGTATACCTTTTTCCTAGTGAAGATAAGCTCTAAGACTTTTTAATGGTGAACTGTAAAGTAGAGTTAAATTGGTTAAGAGCTTGTGTTTGCTTGAGGTTAAAGGGTTAGTTGGATCATATGGAGAAGGCTTATTAGTTAATCTAGGATATCTTCCTGCCAAAGCCAAATTGTTTCCTATTAAAATTTATTGCTGTGTTTTTTCCATCTAATTTTAAATTACCTAAATTATGGAGTTTTCACCATTTCCTTGGAGAGTCTCTTCTGAAGTTGTAGTAGATCTCACTGTTAGGAAGTATTTCCTGATACTTGACTTACATTTTCTATTTTGTAATTTCATCTCATTATCCTGGTTATACTCTTTTATTATGCTGAATAATTCCACTCCCTCTTTTGTGCTTATACCCTTCAAATATTTATAGGGTGCAGCTGGAGGTGAAATTTCCAACTCAGGGAGACGTACATGTGCTAGCTGTCATTGAGCTATGCGCTAAAAATAGCAGTGTGGCCATGGCAGCAAGGACAACATCACAGGCTAACTGCTTGGAGTCCCAACTGAAACCTATGTATGTATTTGGACAACTAGCCTGTGTCACCACCTGCACCCTCGTGGCTATACTGATATTTTTAGCATGCTAAGCTTCATGAAAGCTAGCACATGCACATCTATCTGAGCTGGAAATTAACCCTCAGCTGCAGTATAAATCTGTCTTATGTCTCTTCTCTTCTGTACCTTCACTTACACCGCTCCACACAAACACAGACCATCCTCTAGAGAAGCTGTAGTTATTTCATCTTTTGTCACACATCAGTCCTTCTAGACTCCTGATTATTTATTTATTTTATTTATTTATTTTGGTGCTTTTCTCTGAATTCTCACCGGTTTCTCACTAGCTAATCAAATACAGGACACGTCTCTTTAAAGCTCTGCATTGAAAGGTTATGCTGTCGTTTGAAGAGGTACATTGTTGAGAAGACTCGTTTAGTAGTGCTACTAAATCTTTGGGGTGCAGTCCACTCTTGATTCATGGGGATGTATGCTATCTACTCTTCATCAATTGTGATGAGAGCATTTTCCTTCTTCAAAGAATAGCAATTTGAAATGATGGTCAAATATAAATGGAGTTTTAAGTATCAGAGAGAGTGAAGGAATGGGTCATGTTTAAAGTAGTTACTGTATTAATTTTGAATTGAGTTCAGCTTGCTTCCTGAATTCTAAGAACAGTAATGGGTATAAAAATAAAAGTGTGAATGCCAATAAAATCCACATGAAAATGTAACTACCAAAGGTGCTGTCTTAGACAGTTTTCTCTTCCTTAAAAACCGTTCAGATGTAAAAACTGATCCAATTCTTGCAGACTGAAAGTATAACAGCCATCACTGGGATCATTAATAGACATTAACATACTATGATTGTGGGATTTTTTTAGGCATCTTGCTTCATATTAGAAGCAAATAAAAAGCATCTGATGTTGTAAATTACAAATAAAATAATATTTCAGAAAGAAAGGTTTTAATATAATGAAAATGGACTTGCAGCAAAGATAAATTTCCATATGTTTTCTTTGCAAAGCTATACATTTTACTTACTGAATTGAACATGAGAGCCTTATACCCGATCATGCATTCTTTTCTTATGCAAAATCCTCCCTGACTGCACAATGTGAATATTACACATATTGAAGCAACTTCAGGATCAAGCCCAAGGTTTAATATATGCTGCCTAACCTACTACTGGTGATTCTTGAAAGACAGAGAGGTCAGATACACTTTAAAAATGGTAACTGTTATGAGGATTTAAAGAGAGAACTAAAGTGTTTTGCAAGGGAATCGAACGTTATAACCATGGAGAAGGAGCATTAAGGAAATAGTTTGAGGTTAGGGTATTATGGCTGCATAAAATGTAGGTATTTACACACAGGATATTTTTCTAATAATCTCTGAAAAAGAAAACATTTGGAAAAAATCTTATTTAAGTGGCATGGTTAATTTTCCTTACTCTTAGGAAAGGCGGCTAGCCGTGTATTTTGAAATTGTAGATATAGCTGTAGATATACATTTCCCCCCTGTAAAGTTAAGGTTTGAAATATTTGGTTAGCTCTTTTTTGCTAGCATCTTTTAGGCATATATTTTGCAATGTGAATTGAATTTGGAAACGTTTAAATTCTGTTTACTGAGGTGGAAATTGGAAAATTTTGATATTTATTTTTAATTTGTTTTCCAGTTCACCTGAGTTATGAGGCAACACTGTTAGTCTGATATTGATCAATAACCTCCTATTTCAGCAAGTACAAAATAATGTAGCAGTTATTAATTTTCCCTACATAGTTGCAAAATGAATATAAATATGGAGGCTGACTCCAGGATAAGGATTCTGTGCAGAATCTCTGAGGGAATGGTTCGGAATTGTGTACCTTTTAAAGTGATTTTTGTTTTCCAGAAATCACATATTATTAGCAGCTTTTAGAAATAAAATCTTATGCTTAAACTTTTGAAATCTGTCTGTAAAGTTATAAATAATTGTGCTGTAATGGAAAGGCTCTAAAGTATTCATTAGAATCCAGCCATCCTATTCTAATCCAAAAGGAAATATTTGCAGTTTTTTTTTCAAATAACTCAACCCATGCTTTTATGACTGTTGAAATAAATACCCAGAAATCCAATAAAATTTGAATTTTTTTGACTGAAATAAATCTTTGATGCGGGCTTTTCAATAATGTGAATTTAAGACCGATCACATGAATGCCTTGCAACATTTTCCCCATAATGCTGTACCATAACAACTTTCTCCTTAAGGACTTGATCCAGACCCCGTTGAAGTCAATGGCAGTCTTTCCATTGACCTCAGTGGGCTTTGGATCATGTCCATAAACAATTATAGCTTGATTCTCCACTGCACCTGAATTGAAAGGGAGATCCCTGCTGTCAGGGAGCTAGACACAACTTTCTGATTCTCATTCACCCAACCTCCATGCCAATTATAGCTGCAGTGGATCGGCTTTTCCAGAGCTACCTCTGCCTACTTTATGCTGATGGAGGTTCCCCCTACCCAGGGAGAGTTCTCCAGTGGTAATCACACTCCATTGTAAATTCATTTTGTGCTAAGTAAGTGGTGCAAAGTAAACTTGGTGGGCTGGAGAATTAAGCCATTGTCTTTGGTAAATTATTTTGTAGTGGTACATAAAGTTCCAGTTCTGAGAAGTGCTGATTGTCCTCATCTCCCATCAGCTTGAGGGAGGTTAACACATCACAAGAGCGGCTCACCACCCTTTCAGGATTGTGCCCTAATACAGTTAATACTAGGACACATCCTGAAGTCCTGTCTCAAGTTTTCCTCAGTCAAAATTCTTTTTTAATGGGAGTTTGGCCTGACTAAGGTCTCAGTAGAAGTTGTAGTAGTAGTGTCTCAGGTGAGCTGAAAAGATCTGAATGCGATATTCATTATCTTGTTTAAATAATGCAGTTTTACTATTTTGCCTGAATTGAATAGAATAAGATGAATGAAAGGTCGTGGGGTGCTTATTATCCACAGAGACTTGTGGAATTTTCCATTTTCAGTAAAGGAAATAGATCAAGTGAGAGGGTAGTCTGGCTTTATAATCACACATTTTATATCATAGGACTGTAGAACCTCAGAGTTATGAACTGACCAGTCATCCACACACCTTATTTGGAACCAGAAGTACATAATGAGACAGCAGCAGAGAACAACAAAGTAAATACAGTACAGTACAGTAAAACCTTGATTTAACGGACTTCGGATGCAATGGACAAAATTTCTGATCCATATCAGACCGCGACCCCTCCTGGCTGTGGCCCCGGTCCCCTTCGCAGGTGGCTGGCTGCTGGCTCCCGGCTGCTGCCCTGGTCCCAGCCTCTGGCGGGCTGGCTGCTGGCTCTTGGCTGCTGCCCCGGTCCCAGCCGCTGGCGGGCTGGCTGCCGCCTCCCGGCTGCTGCCCAGATCCCAGCAGCGGGCAGTCTGGCTGCCGGCTCCCGCCCCGATCTCGGCAGCGGGCGGTCTGGCTGCCGGCTCCTGGCTGCCGCCCTGGTCCCGGCAGCAGGCAGGCTGGCTCCTGGCTGCCGCCCCGGTCCCAGCCGCTGGCGGGCTGGCTGCCGGCTCCCGGCTGCCGCCCGGGCCCCAGCAGCGGGCAGGCTGGCTGCCGGCTCCCGGCTGCCACCCGGGTCCCAGCAGTGGGCGGGCTGCAGAGCTGCCGCCCCGACCCTGAGGTGGGCGGGCTGCTGCTCAGACAGCTCGGGTTTTTTTTTAAATTAAATAACGAACTTTTTGATTTAATGGACACCCCCTCGTCCAAATTAGTCCGTTAAATGGAGGTTTTACTGTACTGTGTTAAATGTAAACTACCACACAAAAAAAAAAAGGAAAGGAAAGCAGCATTTTTTTTCTGGATAATAAAGTTTCAAAGCTGTATTAAGTCAATGTTCAGTTACAAATTTTTGAAATAACAGCCATAATGTTTTGTTCAGAGTTACGAACATATCAAGAGTTTTGTTCAGAATTACGAACATATCAACCTCCTTTCTCAAGGTGTTCTAACTCTAAGGTTCTACTATACTGGTGATTAGTGAGTTTGGGGGATGTAATTTTGTTTATAACTAATCAGTCAATTCCATTTGGGAGGAGCAATATGGTCTTAAACATCTGCTGGTATTAGTAACACAAAAGCTTTGTTTAGTGATAGTAAAGCTGGAAATAAGATAAGGGAAAAAAGTCTCTTGTGTTCCTTGCCACTCACTTTCACAATAATATGCTCCTACGCTCTGCAAGGGATTCTAGCTCCAATAGATACCGAAAAGCAATATATACCCCAGCTTCATCAGGCAGGATACTTCTGTTATCTTCTTTTATATGTGTTTTCAAGGTTTGGAGTGGATTGGTGTGTTCTAATGAAGGCTTAGTTGGGTCACTAAATGCAGTTGTTGTATGTGCTAATTTTCTAGTTTTTTATGCAAGGTTGATGTGTTTCAGTGAGTAGCCAGGGTCTGCCCCAAACATAGCTATGCAGTTCTGACCAGTTCCGATATAATTTTTCAGATGCTTTTATATGTCCAACTAATCAGATATGAATGAAATATGTAAAGAGTGCAGTATTTTTAGTTTTGCACAAATGTGTTTTCACTTTTTCTTTTATGAACATAGTAATGGTATTCAATGCATATCTTTAAAAAGTGGAACAAATAACAGACATTGGCTAGACAAACTGCTAGGGGCCAAGCACAGCATTCTGTGCTATCAGTGCAGAAGGTTTATCATCAAAGATAAGAACATATTTGCTGTTTTTTCCCTATGGTGATTTCATCATTTAGAAATCTGTGTTGAAGACTGTGATAGAACTTTGTTTATGAGACCGACCAAATTCCGTGAAAAGAAGATGATAGTGCTTGTGTACATTTACATTCAAATAAAGTAGACAAACAAAAGGAATTTGTGGGAATGTTGAGTATAATATATGGGTTCTAAGGAAGCTTTGCTAGTGCAGTTTCTTTACTTTTGTGGTTTAACAATTTTATTCACTTACCAGTGTTGTAGTTAAGTGTTAATTATGTTTGTAAAATTGTCACACTGTGTAAACCACATAACTGGTGTAAGAGGATGTTTAATTCCCTTTTTGTGTTAGAGTAGAGAGGATTGAAACAATCACACTGTAATACAGGGTCCTATGCTATGCATCTGTCACTGGAGAAAGAGAATAATTCCTGTAGTGTGCAGTTAGTTGAAGAGATGGAAGGATGCGTGTCACAATTCACTGGAAAATCTACTTCAGCACAGGGGCGGCAAACTTTTTAGGCCAAAGGCCACATTGGGGTTAGAAAACTGTATGGAGGGCCGGGTAGGGAAGGCTGTTCCTCCCCAAATAGCCTGCCCACTCCCCCTCCCACTTCCCGCTCCCTGACTGCCCCCCTTAGAATTCCGGACCCATCCAACCCCCTCCTACCACTATCCACACTCCCCTGAAAAGCCCTCTGGGACTCCCACACCTATCCAACCCTCCCCCCCCCCGTCCCCCGTCCCCCGTCCTCCCACTCCTCGTCCCCTCACCATGCTGCTCAGGGCAGCAGGAGCTCATAGCCCCACTGCCCAGCTGGAACCAGCCACGCCACCGCGCTGTCCAGCAGGAATGGCGGGCCAGGGCGTGGGCAGCACAGCGAGCTGAGGCTGTGGGGATGGGGGGACAACAGGGGAGGGATTGGGGACTAGCTTCCCCCGGCTGGGAGCTCAAGGGCTGGGCAGGACAGTCCTGGGGGCCAGATGTGTTTTAAATAGCATTTTGAATAGAAGATCCAGAAGCATGTACAGAAGCTGCAGTCTTCTTTTGTATGGCATTTGAAAAACAATCAGCTGATGTAATTGAATCATGAAATTTGAAAGACATTCTAATGCTTCTGGGGTAGCTAGTGGATCTCTTTTATGCCACCACTGTAAGTGTGAATGGGGGAGTTTTCTGTGATGTGTTGCTTAGAATTTACTCCACCACAATCACAATTTCGTGATTCTTTGATTTTCCGTTTGTGGAGGAGATGTTCACACTGTTCATGCATTAGGTCTGAATGCAGTTAAGTGCAGTCCGTTACCTACAGGATAGTTAGAATCCCAGAACTTCTTTCGTTGGGTCTTCAATCAGGTCTTTGTTTGGGATGTCATAAGCGGCCCACGATTCAAGCCAGCAAGAGCTGACATTCTTTCCATTGGCCTGTAGTGCTGATGCATGGATCCATAAAGGCTTCCTGGCCGCTCAGGACCTGCCAATAACATCAAGACCTCAGTTCACTGCCACACTCCCAACACAGAAGCTACAGTGGAACTAGACAACATTCTAATCCATTTATCCAACCGTCCCCATTTTAAGGCAGGTGAAACAATAAAATATTAAGCTAAAGGTGTTCCATACACAGAACATTTTAACTACTTTTTGAAGAAAAAAAAAGCTGTGCTATTTTCTTCATGCTTGCCAGATCTTATTAGCTCCAGCTTTTTCATACCAACCTCATTGTTTTTAGTAGTCAGCAGCTAAAAACATGCAAAATATGTCAGTGTCAGGAGCACCTGAACTCCATATGCTGAAAGTCAACAGGAATATTTTTTTAACCAGCTTTGTCTGTATTTTATTGGCAGATTTTCTTGATGAGATCTGTCACTGGAAGAGCTCATCCGGCACAGTTAATGATTTTTATAGGTTATGATTTTCATATGAATCATAATCCTTCATAGTTATAATCAACTAAATTCCTAATGACATCTATTTAGTGTTTAAGCATTTTATTTTGTTTTTATAATTGTAGCATTGGGGAAAAAGAACCATCAAGTTATGCATTTATATGATATCAAAAATTTAATTGTAGCCACATAATTTTAGTTTGGATTTTCCCACTGTCTGATAGTAATACTACTTTGGTATTCTGAAAGGAGCTGAGATGGGATTTTTGTTTGGTTTAGTTTTATTTTTTTTAGAAACTTAAGAAAAATAAGAAGCTAAGCAGAATAGCGTTTGTATTTTAATAAGCTTTGTCACATCAGGTGAGGGAGTTCACAAACATATTACATTGCGTGACTTGCTTCAATTTTACTACTCTGTTAGAACGTGTAATTTGTGCCATTGCTGTACATTAGCACCGTGTATATTGGGTAAGAAGATTGGAATGCAGTTGCCATAAAAATAATTGCAGGTTATTACATAATGATAGTGCCTCCCGCCCCATCCCCCTTTCTTGTCCAATCATATTGCGCAAAACAATCAGTATACAGTGATCTGAAAATAGAATTAACTTTTTGAATTTGTTTATTGCACATTTGGTTTAGATTCCAAATGGGTTAATTTCCCTGATTGTAGACAATATAGCCTTTCAAAAATCACAGAAAAGACGATGTAAGTGTGGCAATAATCCACTAGGCCCATCAGCAGGGCTTCTTTTACTAGTCTAGCCATCGCACCCTGTCACTAAACAGTGAGGGTCTGCTCCAGAGCCCCTTAAAGTGAATGTCTTTCCATTGTCTCCAATGGGGATTGGAGTGGGGCCTGAACAAGAAAGCAGCATCACAGCTTTTGTGGCACTGAAGTATTTCCACATATAAAAATGGCATTATACGTTCTAAGGGCTATAGATGTATCAGTGGCACAGTACTTATTCTAATTTAAGATTAAGTTAAGGAGACGATATACATTTCCCCTTATAAATGTCAGTCTAGTGCATGTTTTATTTCGTAATTGTTATTCAAAAAGTAGCTGGTCAATATTTTATCCTACTTTGATTTGGTTTCATAGGTGTAAAGCGTTAAGCCTAAAACTTGTTTTAAGAACTCTGTTGTCTAATCAGTGAGCCATCGAATATTTTTATGTAATTGATCTAGAAAATGTGTAACTTATGATACTACACAATAAAATACAAAGATAACTTATGCTATTTGGCTCCATGTCCCCAAAAGGATACAAAGCAATGATGTCTCACTAACTCCTGCCAAAGAAATATGGTGTTCCTTCCCTATAAAGCTACAAAAAGCTTTGGACTTCTATAGCATCTTCCATCTGAAGATGTGAAAGAATTGCAGACACAAAGGGGTTTACAGGTGGGGTAAACAAGGTAAAGAAAGAACTAACCGGTCCAGCATGTCATAGCAAGTCTGTGGAAGACACAGAAATGGAATCAGATCTCTTGATTCTTACTCCCTTACTTTAACCACTAAACATTTTTATGCTGGAACCTGTACTGCTGTCGTATGCTGGAACCTGGAACCTCTGCAAGATGCATGTCCAGGTGAAAGATGGGTAGGGTATCAGTCTATTTCATTTTGTGCCATTTGGTGCACCCCTATGGCTCTTGACAGTTTGCCAGTGCAGCCCTCATTTGTGCAAAATTTGGATGATCCTGAAGTAAACATTGGTTCCCAGTTTCATAATAAACTTTCCAATGCATAAATCCTTACGTTTTTAAATATAACTGTGTACTGCAGACAGGAAGCACTGTACCTGAAAGAAGAGGAGGGTGGAATAAATTTAAACCAATAAAACTGTTGTACCCACCACCGTTCTTACTGATTTCCGGGTTAATGCTCATCACAGCAAGAATTTCTGCAAATAATATGTCCCCTCTTCCCCACCTCTATTTCTGTATGTCTAAACAAGTTTGTATTTTTTGAGCCAGCAGATTTCCTCTATTGTATTGAAAAATGTTTTAGGGTCTTGAAAAATGCTAGACAGATGGGAAGAATCATCTTAGCTGACTGATGTCTTTCTGATGTTATATAAATCATCAGCTATTCATTTGCAAGAGCCCTGAGGACAGTAGGTTGGTTAACAAAAAATAGAGAAGTTAGTTCCAAATGAGTATTATCACTGCTTTAGCATTTATAATGTGTGTGCCCTAGATAAAATCATTAATTCCATCTCATTTCAATCAGACTAAGGGCTTTTGTAAATCATAAAGCTTGTTTAATTTTCCTTTATCTACTCTGTTATAAAATTATCAAGCATTGAACAATTTATACGGAAGTTCCCCTGTATTCCACTTTGACGTGTCTGTTTACCTACTTTTATGGCTCCCATCACCCTATTGAGCATCTCTTAAGTATTAATTAAGTTATCCCTCACAATACCTGTGTAAGCTAGAGAAGTATTATGTCCAATTGACAGAAGGGGAACTAAGGCACAGAGAGATTGCAACTTGCATAAAAACACACGGGAATTTTGTAGTAGAGCTGGGAATTGAATGCAGGTCTTCTGAGTTCATCCAGTGGTTTAATCACAAGGTCATGCAGTACTTCCTCTCCCATCTCTTTCTAAATAGTCACAATCACACAGATAATACAGCAGATGCAATGAATTTGACTACTAATTAATACTTTTTAGCCAGTACTTTTTAGCCTGTTTTTTTGTCCAGGGAAAATTTGTACAGCTTTAGTCCATGAGAGAAGTGTGGTTTCAGAATGCTGTTTCTACTTAGGGCTTCTCTGCATGGATAATAGCCAGGAATAGTTCTGCAATAGTGCTTGCACACTAGCTCCCCATGTGGATACTCATATTCAGTCCAAAGGGTGCCTGTAGGCATATATCAGCTTTCCTGCTCCAGACTTTCTGGTGGGATATACCTATTCTGTTGTTCAAGTACGTTAATATGCAAACAATGAAAATTAGTGTTTAAAAAAATTCAGTCCAAAATTCTACCTTTCATTTTTTTAAAATATTTAGGACCAGAACTGGCCAGAAAACAGAAATCCCTTCTTGTGAAAAAATTTATATTTTTGAAAAATATTTTGTCCTGAACTGGGGAAAAATGTCAAAACCGCAAAAATTTTCTCAGAAGTGGATTTCAAGAAAAATTCTGTTTCAGAAGACCCAAAACGGAATTTTTCACCTGGCTGCCTGGAAGGCTCTTGTCACTTTTACTTTCTTCCTGACTGGGTTCTCAACCTGTCTGGCCCCAGAGCTAGGGAGAGGCATGGAGACTGGGCACACTCTGGCTTTGTGCTTCTGTGGACCCAGAGCTGGTTGGGAGGCTGAACTTTCTAGCTGTCTGCTTTTCTGTGCAGTGAGGCTGAGCCACCCAGGCTCTCTGCCTCTTCAGGTCCTGGGGCGGGAGTGTGGGGGAGGAGGGGAGGGCTGAGAGGCAGAGAGTTAGGCAGGCAGATGTTTATCAATCATTTTGATTTTCCTTATGGAAAATTTATGACCAGCTCTATTCAGGATAATTTGGGTCCTGATTTCGAGAAACATAGAGTACCCCCAGCTTCCACTGACTCCAGTGATAGTTTCAAGTACTCATTAGTGCTCAGGGTGAGGTTTTTAATGGAACATGATAAGACTTGCTGAAAGAGTATATTAAATGCCACTTAACATTTCAAAAATAATACTTAGTAGTTTTATGGCATCTTCCATCCAAATATTTCAAAGCACAGTAAAGATTAATCATGCTTCACAGTACTCCTGTGAGTTAAAAAATAATATCCCTATATCACTGATGAAGAAACTGAGGCATGAGAAAAGTTTAGTGACTTTCTCAGTCACATAGATAATCGGTGGCAGAGTAAGGAAGAGAACCCAGACCTGACTGTCAGTGCTCTCTGAGTTAAAAAGAGCTAAACTCAAGCTAAAATATTTATTTGAATAACTTATTTTACACCTCAGTTTTGAGGTTAGTGTTTAAGTGGAAGACTTATGATACACTGAGGTAGAACTGTAGTTCATTCTTTCTTTATATATATGTTGTATGAATGTTATATTTTTATAGTATGTGTAAAATCCTATTAAAATTTCAGTAAACTTTGGCTTTAGAAGTTCCATGTTGTTATTATCTTTGACTACAGATTTCAGAAGAGGTACTGATTTGAAGAATTGTTTATCTTATATTAAGAATTCACTTAAGACATCACAATTTAAAACTTAGAGTAAGCGCTGAACTTTTGACATGTTTAAAACCTAAACCCATTGTTGACTTGATATTTCAAAATAAGGGGAGTAAAGGATAGTCTCCTTAAAGAATCAGTGCAAGTTGTTGGGCTGTACACAACCATGATTCATACTGGAGAATTCACGAAACTTGAGGAATTTGAAACTAGTAGTGTGAACATTTAAAACTGCATGTTTTATCAGTGCCCCTAAAAAATAAAATGAAGTAAATTTTTGTTTAAAATTACCACTTCTTCTGATCATAATAGTAAATGTTTCAGGAGAAGCAAATACCATTAAGTTTAGTCACAAACTATACTGGCATTTTTGTACATAAAGCTAACACAATATCAGATGTGGTCATGTTATAATGCAGCAGCTACCTAATAAACATTTAATTATTCTTTTTTGATTTATAATAAAAACCTATTTAATTCCTGGAAACTTTGTGATTAAGTTGCAGACCAGCGTATCGACCTCAATAATGATGATAGACCAGGTTTACAAGAGTCTGCCCATGTAGAATGAAGTACAGTAAAACCTCCATTTAACGGACTAATTCGGGCGAAGGGGTGTCTATTAAATCAAAAAGTCCGTTATTTAATTAAAAAAAAATAAACCGAGCTGTCGGAGCAGCAGCCCGCTCACCACAGGGTCGGGGCGGCAGCTCCGCAGCCCGCCCGCTGCTGGGACCTGGGCGGCAGCCGGGAGCTGGCAGCCAGCTCGCCCTCTACCGGGAGCCGGCAGCCAGCCCGCCCGCTGCTGGGACCCGGGCGGCAGCCGGGAGCCGGCAGCCAGCTTGCCCGTGACCAGGACCCGGGTGGCAGCCGGGAGCCAGCAGCCAGCTTGCCCGCTACCGGGACCCGGGCGGCAGCCGGGAGCCAGCCCGCCCGCTGCCGGGATCTGGGCGGGAGCCGGCAGCCGGCAGCCCGCCCGCCAGCAGCTGGGACCGGGGCAGCAGCCGGGAGCTGGCAGCCAGCCGCCTGCGAAGGGGACCGGGGCCACAGCCGGGAGGGGTCACGGTCTGATATGGATCAGAAATTTTGTCCATTGCATCCGAAGTCCGTTAAATCGAGGTCCGTTAAATCGAGGTTTTACTGTACTCAAGCAATTAGGCTTTATAGATTAACCACCAGCTACATGGTCCGTCACAGGCAGTGATATTTTTATTATTTGTAACATTTCTGTCAATATTTTGGTGCAGTTGTCGTCAATTCAGGGAAAAGATCTTTAAAAAAACTCATATCTGAGAAAAGTGAAATAGTAGGAACCTAGAGAAATTAGAAGCCTAACAAGAAAAAAAATCTATATGAGATTCAGCTTGGAAAAATGAAAACCAGAAAACAATCTAAAATATGGAAAGTGGTAGAGATGAAAGAGCCCCAGGGATGAGGATGGACAGGAAATTAAACATGAGTTTCCACAGTGAATAAAAATTAACGATTAAAATATCTTTTTATTTAAATTAAATACAGGTTTATTTTTAAAAAAAACAAAACTATTTAAAATTAAATTTATAATTGACAATATTTTGAGAGGAGTCATGTAATGGAGTAAGAAGTGCAATCTTCTCCCAAACACAGATTTATATTTTTATTTCTATATATATTTAAAAACATTTAAATGAACGTTTAATTTAAAAATTTGAAGGGCGTAAACAACAAAGACAGAGCCCTTCTTTACACACACAAGCTGCTCTGGTTTAACTAAAACAGGTATAATAATCTGTTTAGTTAAACTGGTGTAAATGTCTGAGCGCAACATGAAGGGCTGGTCTTCACTAACGCGGTCCCAGATTGATCTTCTGGCGATCGATTTATCACGTCTCGTTAAGACACGATAAATCGACCGCCCGCGGCTCCCCCATTGACTCCGGAATTCCCGCTTGCCAGGGGGCGCAAGCTGGAGTCAACGGGGGAGTGCGCCGCCGACTGCCGCCGTCGTGGGGACAAGCGGTAAGTCGGCGGCAGATACGCAAACTTCAGCTACGTGATTCACGTAGCTGAAGTTGCGTATCTGCCGTCGATCCCCACCCCTAGTGAGGACAAGCCCTTACATTGCTTTAAAATTGGTTATATTGCTTTAGCTGTAAACTTACTGCTGCAAGCTAAATTTACATCAACCAGGTTTAAATCAAATCAGAAAATTAGGCTGAACACGGTGGAAAACCTTTGACCAGAGATCTGTTGTATTGTGGAATGATCTCACAAGGGAAGTATTGGGAAGCACCGTCCCTTGGGATATTTACAATAGAAAGGACAAAATGTTAGAAAATGTGCTATGTGGAATTGAGTCATCAGGGAAATGGATTGTCTGACCTAATACTATAAGTCTTTTCATCTTTAACTTCTGTGATTCTTTCAAAATTTTATTTTGTCAGAAAAGTCTTTTTTCGCTGTTGAATTGCACTTTTGTAAATTTGGTGCACGTAGACTTTGAGATTATAGTAGTGTTCAAAGCTCTAAAGGTACAGATCCCAATATTTACTTGTCTGTCTCTTACACGCTTAGATATGTTTGCACTGTCTTATGTAATTATTACATACAGAAAAGGGAATTCTCAAAATGTTTGTGTTCTTTTTGTTTATTTAAAAATAATAATCAAAGTGAACAGCCCTGTGCAATTTATGAGCAACTCTGCAATTACAATCATTTTGTTGATGTAATGGAGGCTAAAGAATTGTGCTGTAAAAAAGTTATAAAGAGAAACATATTTGAAAAAAATCATAAAAATACCTTGACAATGTTCTTTTAAGTAACCATCTTCAGATATATTAATTCCATGATTCTAATGGACTCCCTGCCTGATTAATCAATGACCTTATTCTGGTAAGCAAGTCTGTCAGGATATATCTTCCTAACAAATGTATTAGGCCTAGAGCATACAAGGCATCATCTTCCTCTTCAAACAGTGTTAAGTCAAGAAAGTGTTGTGGTAATAATGTGGGCATCACTTGTCCAACAACATTAAGAACCTCGGTCTGATCTTTTTTAACCATAAAAGGAAATGTGGTCTGTCTTCCTGTTTTGCATTAGCTGAAAGGGAGTAAAAAATACAGAAAGAATTTTTATTGCAAAGAAATATTTCCTTTCAGGCAGTGTGTGAAGGAATAATGTGCCTGAAAACAATCTTTGTTGATGGGTGAAGCAACAGTACGAGTCACATACTTTCTAGCTAATAACCAACTAGTGTTTTATTAATAACCTGTGATTATATATAAAACTAAAAATTTAAAAAGTAAGTGCAAGAACTTCATCAAGATAGAAAGTGCATTTTTAGTGACAATATTTAAAAGTATCTTCCTTTAAGGTGTCTAGTCTAGATTGTTTTCCAGTTTTGTAATTCAGATCTATACATGATTAGGTAGCTGAAGCTTACGTGGAAAATGCAGAAAAATAAGCTAGTGTCAAAATCTAGCATTATTTTTTTCCCTAAATATATATTCCTTAGAATTTACTTTTGTATTTAAGAGGTTTTGCGTTGGGCTAGCAACCCACCATGTAAAAAACGAATGCTACAGAAACATTAACCAAATCTTCAGCGAATGGAGAAGAATGGTTGGCGCCTTATGCTCCACCAGGAGCGAAGAGGATAAGAAGAAGAAGAATTTTAAGAGGAGTGGTCTTTTATGTGTCTTTCCTATTCTGCATTGTTTTTGTGGCGATATAAGTATTGCAGTAAATATTTATTTGTGGTCTATTTTCCTATAGTGCTGATCAGAGTTTCCTTGGAATTCTGATCAAAACCAGCAACAAAAAAATAGTTTATTATGTGAAAATGGTACATTTTGTTGCATGAAACTATTCAAGTAATTCAGTCTCATGGAAGAGATTTGAAAGTGAAAAGCCACCATTAACCGGTTAAGTGCACTTCTACTGCAGTTATGCTCGGGGCTTGATTACACTTACAGCTTTATAACGATTTTGGTTATACCTGCCGTCGTATACAGCTATAGGGATAGTGCTATAGCGTGTCCACACTTAAACCTGCCAGCGGTATAGTGTAGCCACATTTGCGGCACTTGCAGCAGCATTGGGAGTGGTGCATTATGGGCCGCTATCCCAGCATTCAGCTGGGTGCAACGTGCTTTTCAAATGAGGGGGGTGAGGGAAAGTGTGTTGTGTGTATGTACGTGGATGGAGAGAGTGAGTGGATTTTTGGCATGCTGAGAGTGTGTCAGCAAATTCTCTTTAAAATGCAGAGCCTGCTACTCTTCTGTTTCACACTGGCTCACTCAGTAAACATTTGCATTGTTGATTTGCCAAGTTAAAGATAAGCTCTGAAAACTTACTTCCGCATTTC
The DNA here is from genome assembly GCA_032164245.1 of Sternotherus odoratus. NCBI lineage: Eukaryota > Metazoa > Chordata > Testudines > Kinosternidae > Sternotherus > Sternotherus odoratus. The sequence goes on from JAVMKO010000003.1 coordinate 124,709,595, forward strand.
TCCAGCCAAGTTCAAAACAAAGGGAACAGAGGCTTAATTGGCTTAAATGGCTTAGTGGCGTCTCCAGAGATCACTCAAAGTGATGTATTGTTAATATCCGTTTTCACTACAGCTAAAACAGAGCCCCCAATATGCTATAGCTGTTAATCCTCTGGCAAGGAGGATTACCAGGACCGGTATAAATGTGGATTTATAGCGCTCTACGTGCTTCGCCAGTCTGGACGGGTAGTGAATTATAGCACTATAAAGTGCCAGTGTAATTAAGACCTCAGTGGATATTTTTCTATTCTTGTTAAAATTATCAGTACTAAGAATTTCCTTTATTCACAAAGGACAACCACCAGCTTGATCTTTGCCATTGGCTCACTGATGAAGGAATTCATACCTGTGTAAAGGAGCAGACAGTACTAATCTTATCTGTTTTTTATTTATATATAATGCTTCAGAATGACAACCGCAGAATGTGTGTGTGTGTGCAATTCATACAATCAGAATGGATGAGAACTTAAATATTGGATGGTAACAGACTGTGAATCCCCAGTCATAACTGAACCTGTTGATATTCTGAACAAAAACAGCCCTCCACCATGCTTGTAGCTCTTCCCAGGACTTGACAGTGACTCAACAGACATTTTAGGCTTCAGAATGACAACCGTAGAATCGTCTATATATATATCTATATTATATCTATATATATGTATATCTATATACATACATTCTACGGTTGTCATTCTGAAGCCTAAATATATATAACAGATAAGATTATATATATAGATATATAGATATAGATATATACACACACACATATATACATACACGATTCCACGGTTGTCATTCTGAAGCCTAAAATGTCTCACCTCTGACGCCCCCCTGGGGTGAAAGTCTTTAAGGGCCAATCACAAGGCTCGGTGGTGATGATGTCATAATACCCCCTCCAACAGACACCGCACTCGCTCAGCTCACTGCCCCTCCCTCCTCTAACGGAACCCCAGAAATCCCTCAGTTCTCTGCCCCTCCCCCTCCCAACGGAACCCCGGAATCCATCAGCTCTGTGCCCCCCCCCCCCCACCTGCGAAGGTCCCCGGAATCCCTCAGCTCTGGGCCCCCTCCCCGCCTGCGACGGATCCGGGTTGGGTTTGGTGGGACGGTAAGTGAGGTGGGGGTGTCGGGTTCGGTCGGAGGGTGACGTGGGGATGTTGGGTTTGATTGGGGGGGGGTCAGGTGGGGGTGTCGGGTTTGGTCGGGGGGTAAGTGAGCCGGGGGGTGTTGGGGTTGGTCAGGGGGTGTCAGCTGTCTGCCCCCTCCCCACCTCCGACTGACCTGAGCAGCACCGGGCACTTATGCTAGTCTATATATATAAAAGTCAAATGGTGTATGCGTGTATGTATGTATGTATGTAAGCTTACTCCTTCCACACCGTTTGAGCTAAAGACTTGAAATTTGGTACAGTTAGAGGTCTTGGGGTCCTAATGACCGTAAGAGTCGAAAATTTTTCAAATCTCACCTCTGACGCCCCCCCAGGGGTGAAATTCTTTAAAGGCCAATCACATCAGCTGGGCAGCTATGTTGTTATGATGTCATAATACCCCCTCCAACAGACACCGCACTCGCTCAGCTCTCTGCCCCTCCCCCCTCCAACGGAACCCCGGAATCCCTCAGCTCTGTGCCCCCTACCCCCTCCAATGGAACCCCGGAATCCCTCAGCTCTGTGCCCCCTGCCCCCTCCCCCCTCCAATGGAACCCCGGAATCCCTCAGCTCTCTGCCCCCTCCCCCCTCCGACGGACCCCGGAATCCCTCGGCTCTCTGCCCCCTGCCCACCTCCGACGGACCCGAGTTGGGTTTGGTTGGAGGGTAAGTGAGGTAGGGGTGTCGGGTTTGGTTGGGGGGTGAGGTGGGGGTGTCGGGTTTGGTCGGGGGTAAGTGAGGTGTGGGTGTCGGGTTTGTTTGTGGTGGTAGGTAGGGGTGTCGGGTTTGGTTGGGGGGGGAAGTGAGGTGGGTGTGTCAGGCTTGGTCTACAGGGGGTGAGGTGTGGGTGTTGGTCAGGGGGTGTTGGGGTTGGTGGGGGGAGACGTGGGGGTGTTGGGTTTGGGTTGGGGGGGTGAAAATGTAAGTCGGGGTTGGTCGAGGGGTAAGTGAGGTGGGGGTGTCGGGTTTGGTCGGGGGGGTGAGGTGGGGGTGTCAGGTTTGCTCTCTGCCCCCATCCAACAGACCCCGCACTCGCTCAGCTGTCTGCCCCCTCCCCACCTCCGACTGACCCGAGCAACACTGGGTATTTTCGCTAGTATGAAATAAGTAATTTAAATGTTGTAATAAGGTCCAAATGAGTGTTAGTTGGCTTTATTTTGATTTTCTGAAAAGAACTGGAGAAATATAACACGTAATGCTAGCAAGTTCAGGTGTGCATATCCTGTTGAAGATTGCTTTGTTGAAGGTCAGATAATTTCTTCCAAATGTAATATTTAAAATAAGAAATTATAAAGATTCAGCTTTATTAGAGGGTGTAATATAGAATTTATCTATGATAATGGTTATTCCAGCCTTTCAAAAGTCTTCTGACTTATTTGCTTGGGCAAGTAGGTTTTTTTTTTTTAATTGACAGATAAAATTTTGTTCCCTCCTTACTATCGACGTCATGGAAAGCGATAACCAATCCTTTGGTGCCTTGGACTGCTAAATTTTCATGATAGTATGGCAAGGCTGTGGTGCTGGCAGTGTTGTTCTCTGTATCCCCAAAATAGAAATGGAGAAACCAAACGAAGCCCTCCTTTCTAGTGTTAATTCAGAAATTTGTTGGTGGTTTTTAAATGATAAACTGTGTAGTATCTGTAACGATGTAACTTTTGTTACTGTGTTTTCTGTGAAATGTGTCTTTAAACTTTCAACAAATCTGCCTGTCAGTGGGGCAGCTGCAATTTTATGAGGGAGAGTAGTAGCAGCATGTTACAGGAGGGAAAAGTGTTGCTTCCTTCTGGGGGCTCTACATTGGTTCTTTTGTTGTTTATTGTAATCTAAAGGAAGCCATTCAGACTGGAAATCTAAGGTTGCTTTCTATGTATGAAAAGTATAACAGAAGGAGACTGCCTTATGTGGCCCTTTTTAAGATGTTATCTTTCCTCCATAGGTTTGTTTAAAATTATCCTAATCCACAGTTAATATCTTCCAAACAAAAAATTTAGTTAATTTAGAGTTAGAGTTGAAGTTGTTCAAGTGTAAACTCCATCAGTGCAATCACTAAAAATCAAGGACATCACAAATGAAGGCAATCTTCATTCATTTGCTGTAATACCCACATACCATATTACTCAAAAGCACTCAGACTCTTCACTTCCACCAGAACATCATTTGGACTTCAGTATAATCAACAATAATATGTGCTCCGAATGTCGTGCGCTAAAGAAGAGATTACGTTAAACTAGAAACAAACCACTGTTCATCACAGATAAGCATGTCAGAATATGCTCATTTCCAAACACAGTTGAACTAGTTAATGTTGCACCAGTTCCTGAGAACCACTGACGTCTGATGAGGCAAATTATACAAATTTACTGACTCATTTTACTGCTGTTTTCAGATGCTCATAAGCCCCTATTTTTTTCCTTGTGAGTAATAATACAAACAAAGGCCCTAGTCCTTCAGAACAATTGATGCAGTCAACAATTACTTATTTTGTTAGAAGGATATGAACATAGTCCCTATTCTGCTTTGTTTGTGTGTTGTTATGATTTAAGGTAATCACATATTTGTCAAACTTTATACCATATGTCTTACTGTCTTATTAGTAAGATAGTTTCAATAGGTTGGTCAATCTGTGAGTTTTATCACTCAGTTGATTATGCTTTTTATTCCATGAGGGGTCAGTTCTGTCCCACTGAAGTCAATCAGAAAAGGATCCGACCATAAATAAAGATTTTCATCTACATAGTTTTCTAGATCATCTGCAACATATAAAGTGTAATTATTATGGTTCTATAAAGGCATATGTGTCCCGTGTTTATATACAAAAAATGTGTATGTTAAAGCAACAGAACCAGTTCAGGCAAGTAGAGGAGTTTTAGTGATGCATATGCACTGCTATTTTTATTTATTTATTTATTTTGTCTAAGTGTTTTCATTAATAGCATGAAGTCCTATTTTCAGAGATTTATAACTCTGCTATAAAAATTAGCTTTGGACAGAACTTGACACATCAAGGGTTTGTCCCAGGAATTATTATTTTGTATTCTTACTCTAATAACTATTATTTTATGTTGTATATGCTTAATGTTTTTATGTGATACTGGAAATACCCTTACAGCTGTGAAAATCTACAGCTGAGACTTCTATATGGCATGACATTTTGATTAGGAAACTAGAACAATATAAAATCAACATGGCACACATCAAATGGAATAAAAAGTGACTAAATGATAGGTCTCAAAATGTAGTTGTAAACAAGAAATTATTGTTAAGATTGAGAAATTATTGTTTGTTGTTTCTAGTAGGGTCCCATGATGGGATCAGTTTTTGGCCCTATGCTATGTAACATTTTTATCAGTTCCCTGGAACAAAACATAAAACAATCACCGATGACGTTTTCAGAAGATACAGATGAAGAGGACAGGTCATTGATGCAGAATAATCTGGTTTACTCTGTAAATTGGGCACAAACAAAATATATGTGTATTATTAAGGCCAAATATAATGTCATGCATCTAGGAACAAAATTGTATAGGCCATATTTATAGAATGGTGGGATTTCTGGGAAGAAGTGACCCTGAAAAGGATTTGGGGGTCATGGTGAATAATCAGCGGAACATGAGTTCCCAATGTGGCCAAAAGGGCTAATGCAGTCTTTAGATGAATAAACAGGATAGGAGTAGGATATTGTTACCCCTGTGTTTGGCACTGGAGCAGCTGCTACTGGAATACATTGGCCAGTTCTGGTGTCCTCAATTCAAGAAGGGTGTTGAAAAATTTGAGAGGGTTCAGAGAAGAGGTATGAGAATGATTTAAAGGACTGGAAAACATGCTTTATTATAATGATAGACTCAAGGAGCTCAATCTATTTAGTTTAACAAAAGAAGGTTCTATTCTGTTCTATATAGGTTTTTATATTGCGCTAATCATCCTAGTATCTGAGTAGAGTGTTAAGCAATGTGACTACACATTTGTTACTCAATCTGCGTCTATAAGAACGTACATGGGAAACAGAAATCTGATGATAGAGGGCTTTTCAAATCAGCAGACAAAGTTATAACAAGATCCAGTGCTTGAAAGTTGAAATTAGAGACGTTCAGACTAGTAATAAAGTGCAGGTTTTGAACAGTGAGGATAAATCAGTTGGAACAACTTACCAAGGGTTGTGGTGTATTCTGCAGCAATGGCAATTTGGAAATCAAGTTTGGATATTTTGCTTAAAGATACGTTGTAGTTCAAACAAGAATTGATTAAGAGGTGGCCTGGGACCTGTATTATAGATGATCACAAGGATCCCTTCTGGCCTTAGCAGTTGGAGCTCAAAGCATTTGCCCAACTTTGATTAAACCTCATAACACTACCCTACCGTAGGAAAGTGCTGTATCATTATCCTCATTTTTTAGAATGTATAACTGAGTCACCAGTAGGTTAAGTAGCTTTTTCAGGGTGATGAAAGTCAATGACAAAATAGAAATAGATCTTAGTAGTTTTGACTTTCAGTCCCCAAACTAACCACTGTAGTATATTATTTTCCCTACTAATTTAGTTGTGGTTGTCATCCCGTACATAGTATTTTATTCATTAATAGGCAAGTACAAGCTGTACTCTGTGCTATTTTTTTTGTTTAGTTGAATCTTTGTTTATTATAGCTCAACTTTACAAAACTTGGATCTCACATTCAACAGATACTTTAAATCTTTAAGTAACATCCTTTAATTTCATGTTTTTTGGATAATCTGATTGTTTCTATTCTGGCCAAAGTTAAGAAGTCCCCAAACTATCTTATTTTAAACAGTAATTCATGCTGGTTTTAATTGTAGGATTCCTATGACGTGTTTTTTCAAACTGATGAAATATATCAATTGAGCATTACTTATTGTGCCAAGAGTGTTTTTTGGGGAGGGGAGGGGTGAGTTTAGGCTTATTATTGTGTTATATGCTATGTTTTAACACAAGTCTACTGTGTGGGGGTTTTTAAGTCCCCTTTGAAAATGGGACTTCAGTTCCTAAATCACTTACAAAAGTTTTTAACCTAAATCTTTTGTTGCAGCTAATTGTCCTCAACCAAAAATAAATAAATAAATAAAGTAAAAGCACGGGGGAAATCCAAGCCTTTCCCTCTATCCCAGTAACAAAAACTCACGTCCACGCTCTGATCATCTCACAGCTTGATTACTGTAAATCACATTGAACTACATTAATCCATTTTTCTGTCCCACTATGAAAATCTGGTTCATGTGCTGATAAATAACCTCGTGCAACCATCCTCATTTTGGAAAAAAATATGAGCTTTGTATATGTCCAACAGATTAAAAAAATCTGGGCTGTTACTGAACAAGGAGTGTGAAGATGTGTTCCAGAATCAAGCAGACTCTCATGGAAAATGTTCTGCTGGCAGCTTCTTCTCTGGTAAAATTCCACGTTTGTTGTGAGGCCCTCAAGAATTTATAAAGAGAATTTATAAAGACAAAGCAAACAGAAAGAAACACTGCTCCTCTTCCCCACAAAAAAGGCACTTTTGGATTTCCCTGGCATATTTTGTGTGTCTATCTTTTAGACAATAAATTTTTAGGGAAAGGGTAGTCTTTATTTTTGTATACAGTATAGCACCAAATATATCGTTGCCACTAAACCAATTATTATAGCTCTACTAATAATAATTATATGGACTTTGATAGGGTTGAAGTTTGTGTGATACAGATGGTACACAGATACTACAATACCTTCAAAGAAAAATGTCTTTATGTGAGTAGAATATTTACCCTTAATTAATGTTGAGGTGTTTCAAACTGTTCAGACTACAGCAAACACCTTGAGGAGAAAAATATGGTGAAGTGTCTAGACATTGGCAAGTTCCAGCAAGAGAAAGTGCATATATAGAAGAAAGAAGTATGTACTTGGACATAGGATGGCTCTAAGGCAGTCTGATGTCAAATATGTGCACTATTTCTTAATGAGAACTAGTATGGCTAGGTGTGTGTGAATTTAAAACCGATTCTCTTTCTGGATGGACTCAAACAGCTGAAAGTGCTGGAAGAAGGAAGCTAAATGAACATCATGAATAGAGTAACCATTTGGAAGAGGCATGGCCAACTGAGACCAGTATTCGGTTGGAGGAGGATAAAAAGAGACTGAAGAGTTTCAGCAGAGGTGTGAAGAAAGAAAATAGAGCTGTTGATTATTCGCAATTAACTCATGTGATTAACTCAAAAAAAATTAATCGTGATTAAAAAGGAGGAGGTTAGTAGGGAAGCCCGGGACCTCCAACTCCACAGGGCAAGGGGTGGCTCTAATGTTTTTCCGCCCCAAGCACGGAAGTGCTGCGGCACGGCTGCCACGGATTCAGTGGCATTTCTGCAGGAGGTCCATGGGTCCCACAACCTCATCGTCCCCACCGCCGAAATGCTGACGAATCCAAGGTAGCCACGGACCTTCCGCCGAAATGCCGCCGAAGACAGCCTGACTGCCGCCCTGACAGTGAACATCAGGCCGCCCCATGCGGCTTGTCGCCCCAGGCAGCGCTTGGAGCGCTGGTGCCTGGAGCTGGCTCAGCCCTAGGGCCTGTAAGGGTTACCAAGGTCCTTGCCTTAAGGCAGCCCTCCCTGTGCCAATTCATATCACCCACTCTGCTGTGCAAGTTTTGCAGTCTGTTGTGAAAAAGTAATAGGAAAAGGTACTAACTGCATCTGGGCCCAGCAGATATGAGCCTCTTCTCCAAGAGAAGGCTTCTGCAGCACCCCTCCTCACAAGTGTCCAGGCAAGTCCTTCTGCAGGCTTTGTCAGCCACCTTCTGAACTGTCTGGGTTCCTTTTGTATGACATCTCCACCTGGAGCATGCTCTGCAGGAGTAGCTGGGTGGGGTCATCTGTGCCCAGAGTTGCTCTTTAACAACTTCAGTTCTAGTGTGGGGCTTATTCACCCTGTCACAGTCCCTAAAAGGCAGCCACCAGCAAGGCAGAAGAGTCAAGATCAGTGACTTCATATTGACAAACATGCTGTGGTTCATCTTTGATCTATGTGTAAAGAACAGGATAAAAAAAGTTTCCCAGGTGCCAGGAGAAAGATTATTTCCTGAAGATTGTTTGGGAATTTCCACTTAATATTGGTTCCATATAAACCACAATATGATTAAAGGCAAAGTTGGTTTTTAAAAGGATGGGTTTAATTATTTGGCAAGAGACCGGAAGACTGGGTCAAGATAGGTGATTTTGTCAGAGGTCCTTCTGGTGCCAAATGTGAGTGAAGACAAGCGCAGCTTCTCCTGGAGACCAGTCAATAAATAGTCAATATAGTGTAGAAAGAACATGTATAGATTTCAAAACCAGTGGGGATCGCCTGTTATGATATAAGGCAATTGTGTGGTGTAGACAGTTTACACTTTATCTCCTATGGTTGCTTTGCCATATGGACTGAAACCTTGCAACACTTGTTAGGTGGTTTTTAAATGAGGCAGGAATAGAATAAAGGGGTTGTTCCACTTAGTTCAATAACCTGACATGTGAATAAAATAGAAATTAGTCATTTGGTAACTAAAGATTTACATTTGTAAAAGAATATTCATATATGTATCTACATATAAATATATTTATACCTAAGGCTAAAAATCCCCAATTGACCATCTGCAAATATCTGAAGAGCATACAATGGTATAAGATTGTGCAAAAGAAGATGTAGATTAATGTAATGAAATATCTTTTAACTCAGAAATGTATACAGCTGTGGAATTAATTCCCAAGGGAAATGGTAGAAGCTGCATCTATTGAGTCATTTAAAACTAGTATAGATGAAGCTTTCAAGAATACACTGTAGCAAACAACAATGCATTGGCAAGGGAAGATACCCAGGAGTTCTATTTCCGACTTCTATAACTTTATGGAGCTCCTCTTAACTTATGAATTAAGGCTGCAGATATTCTGCTGAAGATTTGTATAGTTTATTTCCCTGTATTATGATTTTACATAGGTAAAAAAGCACTGTGTTAGAGTGATGTGAACATTCTCAATGAAACTGGAATCAGTGACTTGTCTGATTTGGGGGTTTCATTTAAAATTTCATTAAGTATTGAGCAATCCCTGGTTGACTGGAGTTTTGAATTATAATCACATAAAGTTCAGCATTTATTCATATTATAAATATGAAAACAGTGATAATTTAGTCAATTTGCAACTTTAAAGGCAGCCTAGTTAAAGAACACAAATCAGGTACACTAAAACCCTGGTCACTTAAACAAAAACTGTTGCATTGTGAATGAACTGCAAGCAATAAATATGTACTGCAAGAAGCCCTACTACAAAAATTAGAGTAATTCTAGCCCATGATCATATGGGTCTGTCATGTTGTTGTAAGGTCATTACAGAAGAAATAGAGGCATCAGCCTGTGCAGCTGAAAGGGAAAAGTAATGTATTGGAGGTAGTGTTTGTTTGAATGTCAGTTTCTTGCAGTAAGTGTGCCTTTATGATGACACAAAAAATAGTAGGTCATTAATACCACCTAAAAATCTTGTAATTCAAATAGTGTATGGATATGGAGTAAGTACATAAACTATTTCCTCCCTTAGCTGTTAGTTTTATTTATTAAGTCTTCATATTCATTGATAGTACTTTGTAAGACTGGGCCCTATGTTAAGTCATTCTCTGGGTTTCTCATTATGTTGTCTGGTCTATTTCTTTTTCAATTATAAGCTCCTCGGGTAAAGCATAATTTCTTCCTTAAGTCTTGAACAATGCCAACACAGTGTCAGTACTTAAGAAATAATACTGATACATTTATTAATTGTTATTTAATTGGGGGGGAGGGTTAGATTTATCTTGTGGCTAAAACACACAGTACACTTCACAGCTATTGGCTAACCTGTGTGTATCAATCTCGTCAGCTTGGTGACTCTTCTTTGAATTAATAATTTTTCACAATCCTTGCTACATTTACTATAACAATAAGAGTACAAATGTATTAATGATAACAATAAGACTAAAATTTGTGTGTGTATTTCGAGATGTTGACAGAGAATCCTTTACCTTGAAAGATAAGAATACACACGGAGTGAGGGAGTGAGGTTTTCTTTGCTTTAGGTTTTAATAAAATTTTCAGTGCTTTGTAACTGCTATGATTAAGGGCCCACTCACAGAGAAAATATACTATACATCTCTGTATTTCTAATCCATTATCACTGATATTTTTTTCCTGATACCTAGCTATTACTCTGTTTTGTAATGTACATAAAACATCTCAAAATTCAGGCTGGATTTGAGGCTTTTATGCATTATTTTTTGGCTTCAGATGTTGTATATATGTATTTTATCTCCAGTTAAAAGCCTATGAAATCAAAAAGTGGAAAACCTTTGTACATGAGACCTCAAGGTATGGGAAGTGATTTTAAAATGGGCATGCAGGAGAGACAAGCTGATAGTGACAAAGTGAGCAGAAAAGATGTGTTAAGAGTCAAGTTGGATAAAATCAGTTATGGCAGATACTTAAAAAGTCTGGAAAGTGCATGTTAATAAAGGATGAGAAAAAGAAGAAACTGAGGAGTCTGTTCACAGCTGTTATGGTACAGTGCTGATAGACAGGAAGCTGTTCTTCAACCAAATTCCAATCAGGTTACGCTTTATGCTGTTCAACTGACAACATGTTAATGATCACACTAATTAACAGCAATGAGTTAGGCTTTTTAAAATTTATTATTTTAATTTTAACAGGTCCCTTGGTTAGACCTTTCTTTCCTTCTTTCCTCCTGAGTTTTTTTTGAAACTATTATGATTTTCTACTATAGATTACTAATAAGGTGTTTTTCAGATCTGCATTTTAATTACCTAAGTTGCTCAAAGAACGACTTTCTTTCTTTTATGTGTGTATGTGTGAATCCCACTGTAGGTGTTCATGCATCTCATGTGCGCAAGACTGAAGTCTTTTGAATAACCGTGTCCACCAATTTGCTCATGGGTCCTGTGTGTCTTTCTGCTCCCACATGAGAGAATAAAGTGCTGAGTGGCTACAAGCGGAAATTCCCTCAGTTCCTTCTTATCACCTGTGTCAGCAAGATATAACCCATCAGGTTTCTCACCAGCTACTCTTGAGAGCTTCAAAACTTTTATTTCATAAACAATTTCTGAAGAATTTCATTGTCTCACCTTCTTCCAATTGAATATCTTTACACACACACACACACACACAAGTTTTCTTCTTCCTTCTGCTTCTCTCTGGCAGCCTTCCCATACAACTCCTTGCACAGCAAGATGAACTCATTGCAGATTCTAAGGTAATATGGTTCAAATTCTATCCATCCAGACTATTATTGCTTCATCCCCCTCACAGATAGACATATAGTCAATGTCTGTTCTGCTTGGGAGAAAGCCAGATCCAAGACAGGTTCTCAGTATGCTGGTCCTTTTTCCTAATCTTTATTATTTTGTTATACCTTCATCTTTCTTCTTGAGGGACCAGAAGACTTACACTGAAGATCACTTGAGCCTCCAAACTTTTGGATACCTTCTCCAGCCTGGGGTGTCATCCTTGATCTGTTCCACCAGGAATATGGTAGAATTATTTGTCCTGATATGAAGGACAATCAGTGGATTTCTCTCCGCTCCCATTGGTATCTTTTTCAGCTTTAGGCCATATCTCATATCCTTGTTCTAGCCGGCCAATGCATCCTTCTGTTCTCTGGATCTGCTCTGGGGACTGCCCTCTGTATCCTGCTTAATAAGGAATCCCCAGTCATATAACTTGTCTTTTTCTGGAGAATAAGAGGAAATGAAAGGGTCAGATGCTTACCAGAGCACCGTTTCAAGTGGCCATGGATGTATCTGACATGACAACAAGGTCAGTAGCCATAGCAGTCACCACAAGGAAGATCTCACAGCTGTTAATGTCCAGCATCCCAAAGGACGTACAATCCACCATAGAGGACCTTTTCTTTGAAGGGGTGAGGCTTTTTAATAGCAGAATGGATGAAGTGCTCCATTCCCTTAAAGACTCACGGTCACATTAAGGTCCTGAGGAATCTGAACACTAGCTCCCTGCTGAAATACATACTATGCTTAAAAAATGAAAATTTAAGATGATGGTCACCGTAAAGGAATTTTACTAAATTCTTTCTTTGGTAGGATATGCCTCCAATAGCCAGCGTAAGGTGGTGAATTCAGAATGTTACCCTAAAGTTCACCTTACTGGATGGCATACACTGACCATCACTTCTGCACCATATGAAGACACAATATGTACTATGCTGATGGTGTGACTTCCTCCACAGGAAGTAGAGTAGAGCAGTGGTCTGCAAACTGAGGTGGGTGCACCCCAGCGGGTGCGCGAAACCACTCGCGGGAGGCCCCAGCTTGGACTCATTCATAGCTTTTGGGAAATTGTTCTGCATGCTACCAAATCTCAGAGCTTGTCTACCTAGGGATATTTACTGGCATATATATTGGTATGTCGGTCCCCATGTGGACACTCATATTTCATTATAAGAATGTCCACACAAGGAGTTATACCAATATAATTATGCCAATAAATATCTTCATGTAGACAAGTCCTCAGAGTCAGGAAGTTAGTTTTGACATTATAGTTGATTGGAGTGCATTTTCAGCCTATCGTTACTGGGCGTTGTGCGCATAATTCCTCCACACCCTGGGCTGATGTACACTAAGTACAAAGGGTAAATTTACTCTGAGATGGGCAAATGGCAGGACAGAGCAAGCACATATCTCAGAAACCAAGGAATAGCTCGCAGAATACTGTGAAAAGGGAGTGTCCATCTGCAGAAGTTTCCTTACCTCTGTCTCAATACCCAAATGCTTTTCCATGTAGGTATTTTGTAGCAATTATATGCAAAACTCATCATTTGTCACTGTGAGTGTGGAACTGGAGCAGGAATGTCTTCAGGCTCCATCCAGATATGAAAATTACTTAGCATCTGTTAAGAGCAGGATGTGTTCAGTAAGATAAGTATATAAATATATACATATGCTTGTATGATGTGCTTGGGTACTAGAATGAATGGGCAGAGGGATAGGAGGGCAACTTGATATAATTTTAAGCAAATTTCAGGCCACTCTAATTTACCCTAGGAACCAGTCTGGTTTTTGGCCAACCCCAGGATCCTAATGTGACAAAGGTATTGTAGTGCCAAATTTGCCTCCCCTACCATAAAACTATGCCTAACCAGAGAGTCCAGAGATTCTGTACCAATATCCTTACATTTGACCTAAAATAAGTACTATTTTGTCATCAGTAATCTCAAAATATAAATATAAAACACATTATTTTCTTAGATTATAAATTTTTGGGGGCAGAGATAGTGTCTTCTTTTTGTGTTTGTACAGTGTCTAGAACACAGGGGCCTCAAACTTGTTTTTGCCTTTAGGCACTGCCATAATAGAAGGACAAAAGAATAATAATAATAATAGAGCCCTTCTTTAAAACAGTTATAAAAATATGTAGGTACATATTAATCTGCTTCAAATACAGCATATAATATATAATCAACTGGGTTATGGACTTTTCCTGTTAAAGTATATTTTATATTACAGTAGACTCTCGATTATCCAGGATTGGGTTAACCAGGATGTGGATTAACCAGGATGTCAAAAAAAAACGCGTAACTCGCAGGGTCGGCTCTGGCTTTGTTGCCGCCGCTAGCACACACACACAAAAAAAACCCCACCAGGGCACAGGGCAGCCAGTGAACCAACACCTCTTCCCCCCAGCGCAGGGTGGCTGGTGAACTAACCTCCCCTCCCCATATTTCCTATGGATGGTGATAATCCGGGATTTTATTAACCAGGATTAATTTTTTCCCCACCATCCTGGATAATCGAGAGTCTACTGTATTTTCAAAAAAGAGCTTTTAGGAGTACTTTAACCAAAGTGTCTACTTCAGTTGGTAAATATATTACCGGATAATATTTCCATCTTAACAGTATCCTTTAAAATATCTAAGATACTGAAATCAAGATAACAATAACTAATCAGGCTGAAGGGGAGAGAGCCTTGAACATAACCACATTTGTTTGCTTGTTTTTATCTGACATTTTTATTATTCATTTTTTCCATCTGTGAAAACTTGGTACTTCCTGGTTCACTGAAGGTATTTGAGACTATAACTTCATACTAGAGATCTTGGTGTGTCCCATGTGTAATCTATGATATTTATGATTCCACAGAATAATCTTCATTGAACCAGGAAGTAATAAAATAAGTTTACAGAGAGGAATAAGAATGGTTTAAAAGTTAGTCTGATTTAAAAATGTTTTCCTGTGCTGAACCTCCTTCACAGGATGTAGGAATAAGCACAGAAACCTGGGCTTCACCCCATTTTAGTTTTTGCTTTGTACTTTTCCTCTACTGTTCAGTAATTGTACAGCTGAACCATTTCAGGTGGGGTACTAGGCAACACTCTTGTCGGGGAAGTATACACGGAATCCTCTTTATTATTTTATCATTTAATTTGTTTGTTTTATTCAAAATTTACCACAAAAACTGTAAAAAGGTGACCGAAAAAATTGTTTTTATGCAACAAGGAAACATACATGAACATATGTACATGAGAACAAATTAAATGTATGCTCTGTCTCAAAAAGTGTTTCATCAATATACTTAGGACAGGGCATGAATTGGGCTGATACAAGTTGGCAGAGTTCCACTCCCTCCCTCTCTCATTTGATCTCTGATTGAGGACACTGGCGGCATTAGTCTGAATATCCAGTTTTACAGGTCTTCAATCATGAGTCCCATTGTATCTGCAAATATGTATGCTTTTCAGGTACTCAAGATACTTATCCTTATATTTAAATCAAGAAGTAATTAATTCAATCATATTTCACTACTATGGAGCAATTTTTTAAAAGGCCATTTGACCTAGATATGAAGCAGCATTAAAGTTTTCAGTCTTGTGCTCTCAACACCAGATTCCGATGATGATGTTCACAGTGAGTAGTTCGTTATGCTGCTGGTAGCACTGTTGATTTCAATGTGACTAAAGGTGGCAGGATGTGGCCATCATCAATTAATAAAGTGAGACATTCAGGCTCCCAAGAGTGTTTATGTTTTTAATTTTCATTAAATGTAAATCATTTACATCTCTACGAATTTCATTACTTTCCCAGTCTCAAACCAATTTTGTGATGAAAGCAGATTAGCTGTACATTGCGCTGGAGACGTATAGAGTGCTGATTGTTGATACACAGACATGTGGAGATGGAGGGGGCAGCATCAGCTGAGGGAATTTGTCTGGTTTCCACCAACACGGTTGACAATTTATCGGATTACATGATGCACCTTACAGAAAGGCAACAGTTCCTGTGCTGCCCATTATGGATATTGTTAGTGTTATTTTTTAGCTCAGAGTTTGGGTTACAAAGCAATTGGCATAAAAGTGAACAGAAATAAAATAGGAGTTATTTTACACATTTATATATCAGCACATACAAATACTTTTTGTCCTTCAGTGTCAAGAAATCATTGTAAATTGTTGAAGTCATCTTGACTATCACAAACCAATAGGTTTTGAGTTAACCTGTCATCAAACTGTCATGCTTCCAAAAATTTTGTTTAAATCTTGAGTTAAAAAAATAATCTTTGGGTTCCTGTTTTTGAGATAGAAAAATTGATTTTAGATAGGCACACAAAGCAGTGTGGCTTGGTGAGAATGAATAGAATGATTCATGGTTATAAGTGCAGACATGCTAGAGGAAGAATATTTTCAGAAAAATTATTCAACTTTGGAGTCTCCAGGTCTTTCATGTGACCCATTATTTACCAGTAATGGCTGAGACCTGTGTTTGTCTTATTTGAAACCTAATGAGAGATGTGATGCTATTGGCATCTGTTCCCGAATCATAGAACTTCATGTTTCCCCAACTAGGAAAGCAAGACATTCTTCATATAGAGATACTATATACTGCTCTGCTGTTTTGGATCTGATGATAAAACACTTGAAAAAGAGGTAGAACTAGAACAACTCTGTATTGTTTTCATAAAGCTTTCCACTTTTATATTCCGCTTGCAGACACTGATTAGTTACGCCTCTTAATACCCCTTTGAGAAACATAGGTATCCCTATTTTCAGAAGGGCATGGAGAAATTAAAATACTTTATTGGGGGTAATACAGAAAATCAATGGGAAAACCAGGAACAGAACCCAGCAGTCTTTACTTCTATTGTTGCGCTCTAACTAATTGGTCACATTTACTCCCTATTGTGAATTCTTGATGATTGTAAGTAGTAATCCATTCTACAAATATTCTCCATTGTGTAAATGCTATGTTGAAATCTTAATGTGGAGCCTGATGATATGAGTGTGACTCCTGAGTTGGGCTTCCCCATGTCCTCACAATGAGATGCTCAGTATTTTCTGCAATGATTCAGAATCAGGTCTTAAAAACAAACAAAAACAACACCTTGGCCCAATGTCATTAAAGCACATCCAATAGATAGAGGGCTTTGTGAAGACATAAAAATTCCAGTTTTTGAGTAGAATATAGTGAATCTCCTTTGTAACCGTTGCACTGTTGCATTTACAATTAGACACATTTTAGTGTAAAACCAGCTAAACTTTTTACCTGTTCCTAAAAGTCATCCATATTTAGCCATTTGAGAGACCGTCCTAGCAATTTTTTCATACAGCCTCTGGTCTGTCAAGTCCATAATCCTACGCTTGCTTCACACAGTGTTCAGTTAACTCTTTAAAAGAAACTGCTCCATATTTTGAGGTTGCTTATGTTCTTTATGACATAGATGCAAAGTAAATGCCACATTCTTCTTCGAGTGCTTGCTCATATGCATTCCAGTTAGGTGTGCACTCGCCGCATGCATGATCGTCGGAAGATTTTTCCCCTAGCAACTAGCCGGGTCGGCTAGGGAGCCCCCTGGAGTGGCACCGTTATGGTGCCGCATATATACTCCTGCTGACCCGGCACCCCCCTCAGTTCCTTCTTACCGCCCGTGATGGTCGTTAGAACCGTGGAGTTCAGCATCCTGTTCTCCGTACCCCCTAGCGTTCTTATTGCAAATAGTGTATATAGTTTAGTTCAAGTTCTTATTGTTATAAGGTAGTGTACATAGTTTAGTATTTGGTGGGGAGGCTCCCCTCCTCCCCGGAGCCTGGGCTTATGCCCAAGGCTCCAGGCTTTAAGCCTTGCATCAAGTGCGGGAAGCCTATGCCAGTGGGCGACCTACACGACTCCTGCCTCAAGTGCCTCAGGGAAGCGCACCAAGCAGAGAAGTGTAAAATCTGCAAAAGCTTTCGTCCCCGCCCGAAAAAGGAGCAAGACTTCGGCTTGCAGCAGCTCCTCATGGAGGCGGCTCTCTCCCCGGCACCGCCGGCACCCAAACCTGGCACCAGCGCCTCGGTGCATAGTGCCCCAGCAGCGTTGTCAGCCCCGGCGCCGAAACAGAAGTCAGCGGCACCAAAGCAGAAGACCGCCCCGGCGCTGAAGCCTCCAGCTCTGCCCTGGCGCCGTTTGCACTCGCTGCCTAAGAAGACCTCTCAGGTAGCGGACATGGTGGGCCCCCCTCATGCCTCAGTAGAGTCGCATCCTTTAGTGGAGCGACTGAGGCAGACTACTCAGCCTCCGGCACCGTTGACTCCAGCACTGCAAGGGCCGTTGAGTCCGGGATGCCTGCCTTCTCCACCGAAAGCTCAGGTGGAGCCACGTCTCCCCTCAACCCCAGAGACTTACGCGGCGGCAAGGGATCTCATTGCCATGACGGACCAACCACCTCCGGTGCCGTCTTGGGGGAAGCCGGCAATGCTACATCCATTGGCACCAGGTGCACAACATCCCAGAAGCGTTCACCGCCCATACTCCCGACGCCAATCACTATCCTGGTGCCGGTCTGCGCCCCGCCACCTATCCGGTTCCGGGCACCGTTCCGGCTCGAGGTGCTGCTCAAGATCCAGGCACAGGTCGCCTGCATACCGGTCTGACTCTCGCCGCCGATCGCAGTCCCGACACCGATCCCCGTCTTGGCGCTGATCGCAGTCCAGGCACCGCTCTCCATCCCAGTGCCGATCGGAGTCCCTGCACCGACCACAGTCGCGGCATGGATCTGAAGCCCACCACCGTTCACCACCGTGGTGAAGGTCATGCTCCAAATCTTCATCTCGGTACCGAGTGCAGCACCAATCCCCACACCACCCAGCCTACCGGTCCCGCTCTAGATCCCGGGACCATGACTACCGCCGCTCCAGATCCCAGCACCGCTCACTGGCACCACAGCAGCTGGGTGTACGCTCGGCGCCTCCCTGACCCTCTAGATCGGCCTCGGCCTCACCCCGCTCGGAGCAGAGCTACCCTCAGAGCCACTTGCAGGACCAACCTGTGGGCTTGGAGAGCCAGTGGGTGGACCAACCCCCGAACCAGGTGCAGGGCTCCTCTCAATGGACCTTCTGGACCCCCTGGGCCTATCACCAATCCCAGGGAGCCCCCTCGGGAGCATCCCTGCCCTCGGAGTCTAGAGTCCCGGAGGCCACGATTAGCCACCCCCCCGGCCAGTGGGTCGGATGGGCCGCAACTGCATGGACATACCCACGCATCAGGTTTGGCACCCTCCCAGCATGCCCCCCTCCAGGAGCAGGCAACAGACACACTCCCACAGGAAGCTTCGTCCTCCTCCTCCTCCCCCGACGAGGCGGTGGCGGGCACC
Organism: Sternotherus odoratus; assembly: GCA_032164245.1. Taxonomy (NCBI): domain Eukaryota; kingdom Metazoa; phylum Chordata; order Testudines; family Kinosternidae; genus Sternotherus; species Sternotherus odoratus. Next base: position 124,728,413 of record JAVMKO010000003.1, read on the forward strand.
TCGGTGTCCAGCCCCCCTCCAGTTGACCTCCCAGCCCACCAAGCTCTCCTAAAACAAGTAGCTAAAGGCATGAACCTGCAAACAGAGGAAGTGGTCGAGATAGATGATCCGGTGGTCGACTGTCTCTCCACGGGAGGCCCCTCAAGGGTAGCCCTTCCCCTAATTAAGACAATTCAAAAATCCATGGCCACCATATGGCAGACCCCGGCCTCTGTCCCACCGACGGCCAAGGGGGTCGAGTGGAAGTACTTTGTCTCAGCTAAAGACCACGGCCAGCAGGCACCGGCCCCTAAGTCCAAAGAGGCCAAAAGATTGGATATCTTTGGCCGTAAAATTTATTCTGCGGGGGGCCTGTAACTGAGAGTAGCAAACCAGCAAGCCCTCCTTAGCAGGTACTCCTATAATGCCTGGGACTCAATGAACAAGTTTAAGGACCTCGTGCCAGCACAGGCTAAAGAGGAATTTGGAACCTTTCTGGAGGAGGGCAAAAAAGTAGCAAAAACCTCCCTCCAGGCAGCCCTAGATTCTGCAGACTCTGCTGCCAGGACCCTAGCCTCAGGTGTGGCCATGAGACGCATCTCGTGGCTCCAGGTGTCGGGACTCCCGCCGGAGGTTCAGTATAGGATACACGACCTACCATTCAAGGGATCAGGTCTCTTTTCAGAGAAAACTGACTCCCGGCTACAAACGCTTAAGGACTCGAGGCAAACAATGCGCAATTTGGAGATGCACACCCCAATCACGCAGAGGAAGCCGTTCAGACCACCACCGCGCTGCTTTTATCCACCACCGTGCCCCACCCAGGACTTCCACCGCAGAAGGGGACGCGGAGGCCGGAGGAGCTCATCCTCCAGCCAGCAAGGCCGGCCCCAACAAACCCAAAAGCCCCCCCAAGGGGACAAACCTAACTTTTGAAGGTGCGCCCGGGGGCAGAGCACCAGTCGTGCCTACGGATCCACCATTCCGGAACAGACTCTCCCACTTCTACCGTGCCTGGTCCAGTATAACCTCAGACCAGTGGGTACTTCGCATGGTGGAAGTGGGATACTCGCTCCAGTTCTCCTCCTTCCCCTCCTCCCATCCTCCTTCCCCGTCCCTCTTCAGGGACCCTTCTCACAAGCAACTCCTGTCGTAGGAGGTGAACTCGCTTCTTTTTCTAGGGGCCATCAAACCAGTCCCAGAGGAGTTAAAGGGCAAGGGGTTCTATTCCTGGTATTTCCTCATACCCAAGGTGAAAGGAGGCTTGAGGCCCATCCTGGACCTTCGCGGACTCAACAAGCACATGACAAAACTGAAGTTCCGCATGGTCTCCCTGGGTATGATCATCCCCTCCCTGGATCCCGGAGACTGGTATGCTGCCCTCGACATGAGACGCGTACTTTCACATAGCCATCAAGCCTTCTCACAGACATTTCCTCAGGTTTGTAGTGGCTCACGAACATTACCAATTCACGGTCCTGCCCTTTGGCCTCTCCACGGCTCCCAGGGTCTTCACCAAATGCATGGCGGTAGTGGCAGCATTCCTCCGCTGCCGGCAGGTGCAAGTCTACCCGTACCTGGACGATTGGCTGGTAAAGGGCTCGTCGCAGGTACACTCCCATGTCACACTAATACTAGATATGTTCAACCACCTGGGAATCCTCCTCAACAGGGGAAAATCTACCCTGGAGCCCACTCAGAGGCTAGAATTTATAGGAGCGCTCCTGGACTCCACCGCAGCCAGGGCATACCTGCCTCAGCCCCGCTTCAGTGCCATGAACTCGACAATCCAGAGCCTATGCTCCTTCCCTACTGCCTCTGCACGGACATTCCTAAGCCTTCTCGGGCACATGGCATCGTGCACCTATGTCACCAGGCACGCAAGGCTATGCCTCCACCCACTGCAGGCGTGGCTAGCGTCCGTCTACAAACCACATGTAGACGGTCCTAATGCCCTACTCATCATTCCCACCACCATTCTAGACTCCCTCACCTGGTGGACGAACCAAAGTCTCGTCTGCGAGGGTGTCCCTTTTCACCCCCCGCAGCCGTCCCTATCCCTGGTCACGGACGCCTTGTCCCTCGGTTGGGGGGCACACCTAGGGGATCTCAGGACCCAGGGCCTGTGGTCAGCCCCCGATCTTCTCTTCCACATCAACGTCCGGGAACTCAGGGCAATATGCTTAGCCTGTCGGGCATTTGAGAGCAGGTTAACAGACCACTGCGTCTCAGTACTGACCAACAACACCACGGCCATGTACTATATCAACAAGCAAGGGGGAGTGCAGTCAACCTCGCTCTGCAAAGAGTCCATTCTCCTCTGGGAGTTTTGTATAGCCCACAACATTCACCTGGTGGCCTCATTCCTCCCAGGGGTCCAGAACTCTCTTGCGGATCACCTCAGCAGGTCCTTCCTCTCACACGAGTGGTCGATCCGGCCAGACGTGATAAGGTCAATCTTCCTGAACTGGGGGTTTCCCCACGTGGATCTGTTCGCAACATGCCAGAACAGGAAATATCTCCTGTTCTGCTCCTTCAGAGGGGCCTTCCCCGGCTCTCTCACGGATGCATTCCTGTTTCCCTGGACACACCATCTTTTGTACGCGTTTCCCCCCTTCCCGCTGATCCTCAAGGTGAAGCGGGACAGAGCACGGGTAATCCTTATAGCCCCAACATGGCCCAGACAGTGCTGGTACACGTCCATCTTCTAGCTGGCGGTGCGACCGCCACTGCCCCTCCCGCTGTGGCCAGACCTGATCTCACAGGACCACGGTCACCTCCATCACCCAGACCTCCAGTCCCTCCACCTCATGGCGTGGCTCCTGCATGGCTGAAAGGCCCGGAGCTCCTTTGCTCCAGTCAAGTCCAAGACGTCCTCCTCGGGAGCAGGAAGCCTTCCACCCGTGCCACCTACTGCGCGAAATGGACCCGCTTCTCTACCTGGTGTGCTCAACACAACACCAACCCATCAGAAGCCTCCATACCGATTGTCTTAAACTACCTCCTGGCCCTCAAACAGCAGGGACTCTCGATTCCATCTCTCCAAGTCCATTTAGCGGCCATATCAGCCTTCCACCCTGGCAGTACGGGGCACTCGGTATTTTCGGACCCTACGGTTTCTAGGTTCCTTAAAGGCCTAGAGAGACTCTTCCTGCATGTAAAGCAACCGGTCCCCCCATGGGGCCTAAACTTGGTACTCTCTCGATTAATGGGGCCCCCGTTCGAGCCCCTCGCCACGTGCTCCCTGCTCTACCTCTCCTGGAAGATGGCTTTCCTCGTGGCGATTACTTCTGCACATAGGATCTCTGAGATACGAGCTCTCACCTCAGAGCCTCCCTATACGGTCTTCCACAAAGATAAAGTCCAACTTCGCCCCCACCCAGCATTTCTCCCGAAGGTGGTGTCGGCCTTCCACCTCAACCAGGACATATTTCTCCCGGTCTTTTACCCAAAACCCCATACCTCCCGGGAAGAACAACAATTACACACACTCGATGTGTGAAGGGCACTCGCGTTTTATTTACAAAGGACAAGGCCATTCCGGAAAACGACCCAGCTGTTCGTTGCAGTCACTGATCGAATGAAGGGGCAGCCGATATCAGCCCAGTGCCTGTCCTCTTGGATTATCTCCTGCATCCGAACCTGTTATGACCTGGCAGGAGGCTCAGCCGAACAGGTGACAGCACACTCTACCAGGGCCCAGACCTCCTCGGCAGCATTCCAGGAATGAGTCCCGATCCTGGACATCTGTAGAGCGGCTACCTCGTCGTCCGTTCACACATTCGCTGATCACTATGCCATAGTCCAGTAGACATGGGGCGATGCAGCGTTTGGCACGGCGGTCTTGTGCTCAGGGGTTGGTCGATCCGACCCCGCCTCCTAGGTATGGCTAGTAGTCACCTAACTAGAATGCATATGAGCAAGCACTCAAAGAAGAAAAATGGGTTACTTACCTGTAACTTTTGTTCTTCGAGATGTGTTGCTCATATCCATTCCACACCCACCCTCCTTCCCCACTGTCGGATCAGCCGGCAAGAAGGAACTGAGGGGGGTGCCGGGTCAGCAGGGGTATATATGCGGCACCATAACGGCTCCACTCCAGGGGGCTCCCTAGCCAACCCGGCTAGTTGCTAGGGGAAAAATCTTCCGACGATCGTGCACGCAGCGCATGCACACCTAACTGGAATGGATATGAGCAACACATCTCGAAGAACAACAGTTACAGGTAAGTAACCCGTTTTTGTATGGGGAATGTAGTGGTGAGTTACCACGTATGCACTAAAAGAAAACTGCTTGGATAGACACCAGACCCAGAATGTTGCTCATGGTAGGCAGGCACCATATATTTATATGTAAACTCATAACTGGTGCCTTGCTTATGTGTGAGTAATGTCCTGTGTGTCTTTATAGCTGATTATGGATGCCTAGAGGGATCCTCCTTTGTGCTGCTAATGATTATCTCATACACACCAAATATTCAATTTGCAAGTTTATTAAAGTTAGTTCTGTATTCATTTTAATGAAGAAGACTAGATATATTCTACAACAGAAGAGCTTTCAAGTTGTGCAATTATTCTTCAGACACTACAATTTAGATCTGTATAATTTCCGATGAAGATCAGAAACAGCTTCCAGCTAACCAAAGTGTTTGCCGCCTAAAGCAGCATGTAGGCCTTTTTTTGTAGTTTCGGAACTTTTATCTTGATTAGAATTTTGATAAAGATTTCATAATGTATTAGCTTGATATATGAGCTGTTTTAGGTAACATTTCAGTACTATGTGTAGTACAAGCAGGGTGAACTCCCTCTCTTTTTATAAATTATGCTATTTAAAGAATGGGCACTCCTTGATCAATCCTCCTGGATTTCCTGGAAGACACAGGAAAGCACTTTCTGAAATAATTAAGTCTTCTCCCCAGAGTGAAGCAGGGGAGACTGAGAGTGAGCATTTGCTTCTCCTGATTTCTTACTACTTTTCCATACCATGTCTTTTGTTATTTTTTTTAAACTACTAAACCTAGAGCTTGTCTACATAAATGTTTAACTTACAGCAAGCTGGTGTGTGAATCTAACTATCACTAGCCTGCTGCATTCTTACTGTTCATGTGAACCCTGCTGACACGCACTAACAGTTTGTTAATTCTCATTAATTTTACTCCCCTTTCATAGAATCATAGAGGTTAAAAATGGGAAAGAATTCCAGTCTCTGGCCAGCACACATTTGTTCCCTACAGTATATTATTTGCCAGTACTTTGTCAAGTATAGTGTCAAAGATTTTAAGTGACAGGTGCTTTTCCTTTTTCCTTTTGGAGAGCTTATTCTCCAATATGATAGAACACCCAATTAAGAAGTATTTCCTGGTAACAGCCCATTTACTTTTTTCAGTTGCATGGCATTGTTAGTTATGTTTGCATTCCTTCAGTGACGCATCACTTGCTTACCGTATATACTCGAGTATAAGCCGAGTTTTTCAGCCCACTTTTTGGGCTGAAAAAAGCCGCCTCGGCTTATACTCGAGTCAGTGAAAAATGTGCGCCCCGGTTCCTCCCCTCCCCGCCGGACAAAAAAAAAAAAAAAAGCGCCTCGCTCTCCCGTCCCCGCCGCGCGGGCGGGCTGCCGGGAGCGTCCCGGTTCCCCCCTCCCCGCCGCGGGCGGGCTGCCCGCTTTTTTTTTTTTTTTTTTTGTCCGGCGGGGAGGGGAGGAACCGGGGCTCACATTTTTTTTTTGGTCCGGCGGGGAGGGGGGAACCTCGGCAGCCCGCCCGCGGCGGGGAAGGGGGAACCTCGGCAGCCCGCCCGCGCAGCGGGGACGGGAGAGCGAGGCGCTTTTTTTTTTTTTTGGTCCGGATTTGATATTGGCTTATACTCGAGTCAATAACTTTTCCAGCTTTTTGTGGTAAAATTAGGTGCATCGGCTTATATTCGGGTCGACCTATACTCGAGTATATACGGTGCCCTACCAGGGGACCATAATAGTTGTTACTGGGAAATGTGTTAAAAAAGAAGCAAAAATATGATATTCATATAAATATTTTAAAATTGTGTCTGTTTGAATATGTCATTCTCCCCACATCCTCACCATGATGCTTGTGTTTTTAGACTGTAAATCTGTTCAGAGCAGGGTCCAAGATGTGTCTTACTATATGTTTCTACACCACCTCACACAGTGGAGCTCCATCCTTTGGGCACTATTGCAGTACAAATATTAATAATAATGATAGGTTACACAAAAAAGGAGGTGGTTGATTAGCCTCTTGACATAATTGAAGTGTAAGTGCTATAAAGAAACAACTGCTTTGAAGAAAACAGATTGAATGTGTAGGAAATCAAATTATAGAAGTGTCTCTTCTTGAAAGTCTACTACAAACTAAGGTAGCAAGACAAGAAGTTTCTAGATTACCTTTTCTGAGTTATGCCTGATTTTCCAGAATCTGTATTTGTAAAGAAAAAGAGTCCTAATCTGCAACTTGGTTATGCTCCAGGCCCAAGAGGAAATGGATTATAACAGTTGTGACTGTGAAGAGCAGATGTTTTGGTTGGACGAGCTATCAACCATCTGACTCATCATAAATCCTCAGTTCCCGTAAATTCCCAGTTTTCATTTACAATGGATAGGACGCAGGAAAACAATGCCTTTAAATTAAAAATATAAAATGTGGTTTTGGTATTAACAGTTAACCACAGTCCATATTCATTTACAAAAGGAGAAATTATTGTGAAAGAGGTGCAGCTGTTCCAGTAAAATGTAAATTTGAAGGGTATTTGTGAATGGCAGCTTCATTAGCTGTGAATGAAAGCCAGCACATGATCATTTTGATAGTGCTAATTAATATAAATTGAAATACAACTCAACTATATGTTTCTTTTGGTTCCCATGTTAGTTGGTGTCCCTTGTTTAAGCTTCCAAGGAAAGACCATTTTTTTCTTTGAATGTGTCAGAACCACACTTTTCATAACTTTTGTGCTGGTTTAATATTTTCACGAAACCTAGAGACTTTTAGTAGTTTTCAGGATTTAGATTATCGTCTTGATTCTTATTTACTAAATAAGTATACAAGTATAAATGACAGCTGAGAGTTGTGACTTTTCTTCCAGTTTGTCAAAAACTTAACAATTGCACTTACATCTGAAATGTTTTACCTGCTGTTGTCATAATTTGTCATAAGTAATCACTGCAGGTGACTAATTGAAAGAGACTAGAGGAAAATCCATCTTTTTCTTTTAGTTTCTTATTTTGTGCATTTGACATCACTTTGATAGTCATTTTCACTGACTTCCTGTGCAGTCCATTTTCTCTGTTGTGTGAGTTTTCACAGTGAAACAGGGGAGAGAATGCATTTTTAAAGTAGGAATGTGTAGTTGTAAAAAAGCCACCTAAACTGTTAGAGGGAGATCCTCGAACTAGTTTTAATTCTGTATATATTTTGATGTGTGCTAAATTTCAAGTTGCTTAAAATGTCTCTTCAATATATTGTGTATTATTGAGAACCTGATATTTTCTTACTACCATGTGCTTTATCCCAGAATCTCAAAATGTTTTGCAAACATTAAACCATTCCGTCATACAATACTTTTATGATGTAGAGAAGGATTATTATCTCCAATGGGGAACCAAATATAAATAATACCCACCTTTTATAAAGTTTCTGATGAAAGACTTTATATAAATGCTAAGTAGTATTATTTTTAGCCGAGTGTAACTACAGATGCTATTGTTCATTATAAAAATTCCATTCTTAATTCATACAAGTATCTAATTCTGTTCTGAAATGTATGAGCTACTTGCTACAACATCCCAGCAGCAAGTTCCATGGTTAATTATATGTTCTGCAAAAGATTATTTCGTTTTAAATATATAGAATTTGTTGCCATTTAAGTTCATAAGAACATAAGAACATAAGAACGGCCATACTGGGTCAGACCAAAGGTCCATCTAGCCCAGCATCCTGTCTACCGACAGTGGCCAGTGCCAGGTGCCCCGGAGTGAGTGAACCTAACAGGTATGATCGAGCGATCTCTCTCCTGCCATCCATCACCCCCCTCTGACAGACAGAGGCTAGGGACACCATTCATTACCCATCCCGGCTAATAGCCATTTATGGACTTAGCCTCCATGAATTTATCCAGCTCTCTTTTAAACCCTGTTATAGTCCTAGCCTTCACAGCCTCCTCAGGTAAGGAGTTCCACAGGTTGACTGTGCGCTGTGTGAAGAAGAACTTCCTTTTATTTGTTTTAAACCTGCTGCACGCCAATTTCATTGAATGGCCCCTAGTTCTTCTATTTTGGGAACAAGTAAATAACTTTTCCTTATTCACTTCCTCCACTCCACTCATAATTTTATATACCTCTATCATATCCCCCCTTCGTCTCCTCTTTTCCAAGCTAAAAAGTCCTAGCCTCCTTAATCTCTCTTCATATGGGACCCGTTCCAAACCCCTAATCATTTTAGTTGCCCTTCTCTGAACCTTTTCTAATGCCAGTATATCCTTTTTGAGATGAGGAGACCACATTTGTACGCAGTATTCAAGATGTGGGCGCACCATGGATTTGTATAAGGGCAATAAGATATTCTCCGACTTATTCTCTATCCCTTTTTTAATGATTCCTAACATCCTGTTTGCTTTTTTGACTGCCGCTGCACACTGCGTGGATGCCTTCAGAGAACTATCCACAATGACTCCCAGGTCTTTTTCCTGATTGGTTGTAGCTAAATTAGCCCCCATCATATTGTATGTATAGTTGGGGTTATTTTTTCCAATGTGCATTACTTTACATTTATCCACATTAAATTTCATTTGCCATTTTGTTGCCCAATCACTTAGTTTAGTGAGATCTTTTTGAAGTTCTTCACAGTCTGCTTTGGTCCTTACTACTTTGAGCAGTTTAGTATCATCTGCAAACTTTGCCACATCACTGTTTACCCCTTCCTCCAAATCATTTATAAATAAGTTGAATAGGATCGGCCCCAGGACTGACCCTTGGGGAACACCACTAGTTACCCCTCTCCATTCTGAAAAAGTTCCATTTATCCCTACCCTTTGTTCCCTGTCTTTTAACCAGTTTTCAATCCATGAGAGGATCTTCCCTCTTATCCCATGGCAGCTTAATTTACGTAAGAGCCTTTGGTGAGGGACCTTGTCAAAGGCTTTCTGGAAATCTAAGTACACTATGTCCACCGGATCCCCCTTGTCCACATGTTTGCTGACCCCTTCAAAGAACTCTAATAGATTAGTAAGACACGATTTCAATTATCTTTTTCTTTTGTGTTCTGGAAATGGGAAAGATACTGAAGAAACAAAATTTGCTTATGACACTAAGGAAGATACAGTAACAGGAAAGTATATTTTTTAGATATATCATTCTTTCTGAAACTAAATGAAAAATAATAATTAAAAAGGTGCTTTTGCTCTGTTATTTTATTTGGTCTGTTGTACTTGTTCTATTTGGCCTGTTCTTTGAGACTAAAGCACATGCACAAAATGTAGACAGACAGGAAAATAATGTCTGGTTATAGCTTGGTAAGAAACATAAAAACATCCTTGGCCTTTTGACTCTGGTGATTCCTGAGAAGAAGCTGCCTTTGTCCCGTGAAAAGATAATTGTTTTCCAACACAAACACTGAATATCAAGTCGTCTAATCATTAACAGGTCTGTAGAGATGACTGAAAGATGCAGCTCTGAGGGGTTAAATCTTGACTGGCACAGACACTTCAAAAAGGTCCATTAATTTAAAAGGCAGATTTTCCCCCCTATAGTTTATCTGTACAACATGTGTTTTCAATTTAGTTTTATAAACAGCAGTTGTAACCGACATACTAAGGTTGAATGCAGTTCCACCAAGCGGATTGTTGCATAAATAAAAGTAACAAAGTACAGTATGAAAAAAATAAACAGTGTGTTGTTATGTACAAAAGGACTTAATTATAATCATGCTTGATAGTCTGACATAAAGTAATGGTGCACTTAGGTCCAGCCAATCTATACAAATATGACCTTTTTGCGGCTTTGTATTATGACAGCTCTGTGGATATCTTATGTTGACCAGGGTGAGCCACAGGTCAGCCATCTTCATAACAGCTCTGTAGTATGGTACTTTTTAAAACCTTTTTTGGAGAGTTAAGCAAAGTGTGTGTAGCTGACCTTTTTTATAATGTATATTTGAAAAATGACAATCTGAAATGAGGTGGACCAATGTCAGTTTCTTTCCACAAACTTACTCTGAATTTAATTCTATTAATATTCAATGCAATGCCATGTTGTCAGAAGTAGTTGCACGTTAACTTATTGTACAGTGAAACCTCGATTTAACGGACTAATTCGGGTGAGGGGGTGTCCGTTAAAGCCGAAAGTCCGTTATTTAATAATTTTTTTACATCATTAAATAACAGGACTTTTGGCTTTAACGGACACCCCCTCACCCGAATTAGTCCCTTATATAGAGGTTTTACTGATCATGGGCGGGAGCTGTCAAACCCGCCCCCCCCCCCCCCGGCTTCCCGCAACGGGGAGCCGGGCGGGTGGGCTGACAGCTCCCGCCTGGCTCCCCGCTGCGGGGAGCCCGGCGGGAGCTGTCAACCCCCCCCCCCCCCCCGCTCCCGCCCGCCGGGCTATCAGCCCGCCCGCCTGGCTCCCCGCTGCGGGGAGCCTGGCGGGAACTGTCAGCCCGCCCGCCTGGCTCCCCGCTGCGGGGAGCCTGGCGGGAACTGTCAGCCCGCCCGCCTGGCTCCCCGCTGCGGGGAGCCCGGCGGGAACTGTCAGCCCGCCTGCCTGGCTCCCCGCTGCGGGGAACCCGGCGGGAACTGTCAAAGCCTCCCCCCCCCCGGCTCCCCTGCAGCGGGAAGCCAGGCGGGAGCTGTCAACCCGCCCGCTGCCCGCCTGGCTCCCCGCTGCGGGGAGGGGGGGGGGGTTGACAGCTCCCGCCGGGCTCCCCGCTGCGGGGAGCCGGGCGGGAGCTGTCAGCCCGCCCGCCCGGCTCCCCTCTGCGGGGAGCCGGGCAGCTGGGTTGACAGCTCCCGCCCGGCTCCCCGGGGCAGGAGCCGGCAGTCCCCAATAACGGATTTCGGATGCATCGGGAAATTTTGTCCGTTGCATCCGAAGTCCGTTAAATAGGGGTCCGTTAAATCGAGGGTTTACTGTATGTTATTTTTTGTAGCAGGAGAAAAATTAGGCATCGGGGTTTGGGACCTGTATTGCAAACTTCAGCTTGTTGCAACTTAAAATGTCAAAGGCATTGTGTTCACGTAAGATTATACATTTTAAAAATTCTCCCACCATGAAAGTCCCTATTAATTGCTGTTATTAATGGCCATAATAATTCTTGGTAATTTTCATTTAGTTTCCCTGATATACATTATTTTATATCTCTGACTTTTTGGAGTCCTTTTGATCACTGAGCTCTTGAAGGAAGGAAGGTAGAGCTAGATGGTATATTCTAGAAACTGTACATGTACTGTCACATAGTATTGAGTGTGTGTGTGTAGAGAGGTGAACTTTCGATCTATGTGAGCATTAACAATACTCATGTGGGATTTTAACTTTCAATTTTGCCTTGCTGTTGTGCAGCCAATAAAAAGCATGTGTTCAGTACTGTCCTAATGTGAGCATGGTGTTTGAAAAGGGTTTCCAGCATAAATGAAACAGTGGGCTTGAACATATCCTGGATATGAAAATGGTAAACGTACTCTATACCTTGCATCATGTGACAAATGCTTGTCAATTAAAACAAGATCTTTTTCATCATTAGACTCTACAGTTTATTTAACACTTTTGTTTGTCTAATTAGTGTGACTTAGCAAGTTAATAGGGATAACACAGTTAATATTGCACGTAGACTTCAGGAGTGAAGGATGTTAATTGTCTCAAATTTTCCAAGCAATGAAAATATATGGAGTACTGGGGGGAGGTTTTGTGGACTGTGATCACTATTGTATTGTAGATCAGAACTATGCCACGGAATGCAGAAGTATCTGAAAAAACACTGTCAGCTCTTACTTATTGTTTTGTATAATATAGCCAGCCTGTTCTAAGGTTTTTAGCTGTGTTTGGAACAAGTCACTGGTATGTTTTGGGTCTGTGCATACCACGTGGTTAATATGCTGCTAGAATCCATGACAGCCAGTAGCTTTTCACTCCTGCCAGAAGCCTAGACTGGCATGTGATTATCTTCTTGCAACCAGTCAACATGCCATGTTTTTAGTAGGTTGGACTGAATCACCTAGCACTGTTTAATAGTGTTACTAGCATTATTGATTAGGCTTAATAGATGTTCCTTCTTCCTCATAACTATGATGTGATAGAGTATCCCAGAGCTTATTGCTGTGTGTACAGTAAACCCTCGATTTAACGGACCTCGAGTTAACGGACTTCGGATGCAACGGACAAAATTTCTAAGCAAGTCTGATGCATCCGACATCCATTTGTCGCGGGCTGGCTGCCGGCTCCCCGCTGCCGCCCGGGTCCAGGCAGCCGGCGGGCTGGCTGACAGCTCCCGGCTGCTGCCCGGGTCCCATCAGCCGGGACCTGGGTGGGCTGGCTGACGGCTCCCGGCAGCCGGGACCCGGGCGGGCTGGCTGACAGCTCCCGCCCGGGTCCCATCAGCCAGGATCCGGGCGGGCTGGCTGCCGGGTCCCGGCTGCCGCCCGGGTCCTAGCAGCCGGAACCCCGGCAGGCTGGCTGGCGGCTCCCGGCTGCCACCCAGGTCCCGGCAGCAGGCGGGCTGCGGAGCTGCCACCCCGACCCTGTGGTGGTCAGGCTGCTGCTCCGACAGCTTGTTTTTTTTTATTATTAAATAACGGACTTTTTCATTTAACGGACACCCCCTCACCCGAATTAGTCCGTTAAATGGAGGTTTTACTGTATTGTTGATTCTACTTTGTTAGTATGTCTGTAGAGCTATTTCCTATAACTCATATTTTTCCTAAATGGATGGAAGCAAATGCAGTTTATCAGAGAGCTAGGGTCAAACACAAATATGCTGAAAGACTACTCTATGGACAATGAATTGCCCTATGTTACTTGATGTCATTTAAGTTCACTACCACTTTACTGGTTACAGAATCACAGTTGGAAGTTATGTGCAGATAGGGCCTAAGTGAGAGAGGTTATGAAATTGGTTATGAAAGGGCAGCCTTAAATTAATGCATATTCTAACTTGCAGTGAGGCCAGGGCTGGGACAGAGAATCAGGGAGGTATAACCTACACCTTAGTGTCACACCCTGCCCTCCTCCCCAGAATCCCTGCCACCCTCAGCTCAAACAGAAGCTGAACACAGCAGAGAATCAGGTCTATATACTTCAACAAAAGTTTATAACTGTAACATTTGGGTGTATAACTCAATGACCCAACGATATTATACGAAGATTCTTTGGTATTTTCATCAGTTGTTTATAACAATCCCTGGAATCTTAAAAATGAAATCTGTTTTTTACTCAGATGTTTATGCTCCAACACACTGTTGGGTTGCTTGGGAATGCTGGGCTAGTATCATTGATTTTCTTTAGATCCATTGAAGAAAAATGAGCACTGTGGAATTTGCTGTCAAAATGTTTTTAAAAATTAAGTGAAATTTACAAATATTTTTTTTTAATTGTCAAATTTGAGGCTCTTCAAACTTTATGATGTCCCTTTTACCTACACTGGGTATTTGACTGCCTTTCACCCCTTATTAGTAAGGTTCTGATTACTTTGTTGTTATCTGCTTTTTCTTTGTATTCAGGATGTGAATGAAGATCCAGGAGAGGATGTTGCTCTTCTTTCAGTCAGTTTTGAAGATACAGAAGCTGCTCAGGTTTTCCCCAAGCTATATCTGTCCCCGCGTATTGAACAGTAAGTAGAATAATTATTGTCATATTCCAGTTCTTCTGAGAACTTTTAATTTTTTATTCTGATTGTTTATGTAGGAAGTTTTTGGTAGGCCATAAAACCACTTTGGCTTTTAATTGACAAAAGCCACGACAGTGATTATTGTAATTGGCTTTGACTGGAAGGGAGCAATTCAGTTAGTCTTGCCAGTCCCATTTTTATGTGCCTACCACTTACGGAGCTGAGCCACCATTGGCTAGACTCTTGTGCGGCCCACTGATCCCTGAAAATCAACCTACATTTTCCTGGAATTACTCGTACTGGAAGCAGCATCAGGTTCAGCTTAGCAGGCAGATTTCCCCCCCAGGGATGGGAGAGCTTTCTTTTTTTAAGATTTTGTTTATATATCTCTGTATGTGTAGGTGTGCACTGTACCTGTGTGTGTTTGATACATATTCCCTGAAGAGAGACAGTTTGTACAATAGAAAGAGATAGTTAAATAGTTTCGAATTTAGGTTTATTACAAGAGCTGTAAGGCTATATTTGTTAAACTGTGGTCAGGAATTTGCAGTCTCAGTTTTTCCGGGGAGGTGTCTGAATATTTCGTTTTAAGGTTGTTGGACAACACAGTTGGCACACAGACTTGCTAATAAACTAATTTTTACTCCTAAAATGGAAGGGTCGGAGGGAAAAATCTATCTGCTTTCTAAATTAGATTTTGCTGCTTCCATTTTTGGAATTAACAATGTTCCCCCTCCCCTTCAGTTCTTCAGTCTTGAAATGTCTGCTTGAAAGTTTCATCAAAAGCACTTCAGGCTTAGAAGTGACTTTCACTCAGAGATAAGTTGGAAGATCCTGTGTAGTGCAAGTCCTTATTTTGCAAGGCACCTGACAAATGAAAGTTTCCCAAAAGAAAAGCTAGTTCCTAGTTTGTTATCTTGAAGAAAACTTCAAAGATTCATAATGCCCTTAGAGAGAAATATTGAAAAGGCTTCTTAGTATGGGGGAGAAGGTCTGGTTGCCTAACTATAACTCTAGAGTGCAGAATAAGGAACCAATAGTAGTGGGGGAAGTGTTTGATATTAATAGATACAATTTAAGAGAGCTCATTTTTCACCTTTTGTTTTGCCTTGTTAAGCATTTTACTTGGTGTATCCACATTACTACGCAGAAGTAACTACAGTAGACTTTGCAGTTACACAGAGGTCACGTTAAGCTAACATTGATTCAGTGCTTTTGTTTTACTGGTCAATACTGAAATGACATTCCTTTCAACTGCTGAAAACACCTTGGGTGGAGAAGAAGAGATGGAAAAGTACTGACTACCATAGTATTAGAATAGTTCACTAAGAAGGCATAGAGTTTGAGAAAGGGCATGACATTCTGATATTTAAACCAAAAAGGCATTGATATGGATAAGCTGGATGACCAAGTAGAAGGGTTAAAAAAATGCAAGGTTAGTTCTGAGATAAAATCATACGGTTTACAAGGTATCTGATAAGAAAAATCTATAGAAAATGTATATATTGCTTCTTTTGAGTTTTCAAGTCTTTTTAGCATCTAACCTTATTTTAGAAAATATTTTTGTTTTTCATTTAACATTATTTATGGCTGTGTTGATTTCATTAGTGGCTCATTTTTAATGCAAGTCATTTTATCTGATGAGCTTCATAATAGTAAAAAGGTTAGCTCAGGTACACATGATTAGGGTAACAAGTTACATGCAGTTAGATTATTTTAAGTAATTGATTATATGAACTGATTTCTTTTTTAATAAATGCTGAATTAACTTGATCATATCATTAAATGCATTTAATTTAATGAATTTGGGCAAATTACATAATTTCTTTGGGCCTATTTACTTTTCTGTAAACTGTTGTACTTAGTTACAGTGCTCCGCAAGTGTGTTGTGAGGCTTAACTGATAAATTCATTGAAGTTGTTTGTTGCCCTTAGATGGGAGGTTCCAATTAGTAGTAATAATAATAGTATTGCTGGTACTTTTTTGGTCAGAATAATGTAGATAATGGTCAGTTACTTTACTTGGTAATTTCACTGTTCCTATCTCAAGTACAAGTGATGATATATTGGTCTACCATAAATTTCCTCTCTGTCGTGTGTAGGGAAGTAATAATGCAGAAACTCTGCAGGCGGAAGGTGCATTCGTATCTTATTTTCCCCTTTCCCCCTCCCCTCCCCAGCTCTTACTATTTTTCTCTAGAACTATGCAGGAATTCTAGGTGATCATATTTCCCAAAGGAAAATAGGACATCATGTGGGGCTGGCCCAAGGCCTCCCCCACTCTGTGGGGCTGGGGCTGATGTCACAACTCTTCCCCTCCCCCAAGGCATATTCCTCCATACCCCGCATTTTTTACACAAGTGGGCATTTGTCCCATTTGCCAAAGAAGTCAGGATGGCCAGGACAGGGCTTAAAAAAAGAGACTGTCCCACCCAAAACAGGATTTATAGTCAACCGAGTTCCAATTCATGGAGACAGAGGGCATGTTGATGGAAAGGGAGAAGAGCTGGGGGGAAAGCCTCTCTATTCAGCATGTTTCCCATTCAGACTAATTGTTCCTGATTAACTCCGTGTGTGGGCACTCTTGTTCAGGAGTCGAGTTATTCAGGAACAGGTGTTGCATTTTAAAATCACACTGTGCCATAATCCCAGTTAACTTTCAAGTATAGACAAGCCCTTAGTAAGTTTAACTGCTCTGAGCAGAGGTAACTCCTCAGCCCCTTCAACAGCCTGTAGGTAGCATAAGTACTTAGTTGATAGATGACTAACCAATGGCCACACATCAGTGCCAAAGCTCTGAAAGCAGCCCTGGAGTCCCCTGTCCCAGCAGGCACGGGGGCAGCAGCTTCTCCAGGGAACTCCGGGACTGCAGTCTGCAGCCCGGGAGTTCTCTGTCCTCGGCAGGTGCAGGCTGCAGCTTCTCTCCCATGCTGGGCAGCGGGGAAAGAAGCCGCAGCCCCGCCTGCCGAGGAGTGGGGCCCCGCTATAATGCGACCCTGTGTTTAGCATGATGGGATTTCTTGGATCCCATCGGTCGTGGTATAGTGGGGTTGCACTGTACATACAGACTAAGTGGTGGTGTGGTATACAAGTTTTATTGCATAAACACACATTTGAGCTGTCTTGCATAACTTGTTCACTCATGGTTGTCACTCATGAGTAATGCGGCTATCCCAAGCAGACCAATAAAACCTGCAGTGCCCCACCATACCTGGATGCACTCTTTGTATATCTCCTCTACCAATCTAATTGTTCTTCAGTCTAGAATAGACTAGATTATCTATTTCATTTATAAAACACCATCACCACAGTATGTAGGCATCAGTAATCTATAGTATATAATTACTCTTCCGATTCATTTACTAGTCATTTACAATAAGTTACTCTTTTAAAGTAACTTTTGCTCATTGTAATTTTTATTATCGTCTCTTGTTTCTTGAGGTAGATCTCTTCTCAGCATATTTCACTGCCCTTTAATTTAGGCCGCTGAATCTGCTTTCATTCTAACAGCATCTTTTCTTGTAATTTAAAAGTTTCATGACCAGGTTTTTGGTATTGTCTATTCCTTGCAAAGTTACATTTCAGTTCTCTAAACTCCCAAAAAATGATCATGAGAGAGGTTCTGACACAGTCAAGATTTTATATGGGCTAAACTTCCATTGTTTGAAAAGTGAAGCATTTAACCAACAGTATTTACTTATTTGTATTTTTTCCCAAATCTCTCTCTCTCTCTCTCTCTCTCTCTCTCTCTCTCTCTCTCTCTCTCTCTCTCTCTCTCTCTCTCTCTCTCTCTCTCTCTCTAATATGCTGCTAAAGATTATAATTGAAATACAAAAACTGTTTAAGCAAATTAGCAAAACAGTTCATATGTGGCAGGTTTTAAGGAGAGGTAATAGCAATTTTGGGAAGCATTTTGGGGAAATTATCAACATCTGTGGAAACAGAACAATGTTACGAAATGCCCCTTTCCCACATAATCACAATGTAACTTTATTAATGCTGCCAGCTGTATACCTCTTAGGGAGGAATATTAAATGAGCTGTATATCCACACTTTATGAAAAAGGCTTATTCTGCTGAATGCTTCCACTTTGGGAGCAAGTAAAGCAGAGCTTTGTTGCTATGAAACATGAAAGTTGGCCAAATTTTCTGAAGGATTTTATCACTGTTAATCCCTATCCTGTAATTACACATGACCGTACTTTCTAAAATTTACATTTACCCACAGATCATAATAGCAACTTGAGGCATAACACAATATCATGTAAATACACTGAAATAAATGAAATAAAATGAAATAAATGGAGATATACCAATCTCCTAGAACTGGAAAGACCTTGAAGGTCATCGAGTCCAGTCCCCTGCCTACACTAGCTGGATCGAGTACTGTCCCCTGACAGATTTTTTGCCCCAGATCCCTAAATGGCCCCCTCAAGGATTGAACTCACAACCCTGGGTTTAGCAGGCCAATGCTCAAACCACTGAGCTATCCCTCCCCCCTGCTTTCACATTGCAGTTATTAAAATGCACATTGGTGTATTTTACATGTGCATGGTAAACAATGTAATACTTACATTACATGTATCATCATAAGTTCTCAAAAGGATTAACAAAACTGAGAAAGTGTTCTCATTTACAGAGGGGAAAGTACGGCACAAAGAGATTAGGTAACTTGTCAAAAGGTCATACAGCAAGTCTGTAGCTAAGTAAAGAATACAGTCTAGGGCCTGATCCATCTCTCATTCAAGGGGTGCAGGATCAGGCCCAAGGAGTTTGACTCCCATTCCTATGCTGTTTACCACAGTAAGAAATCCTTGGAAAAAAGGGTCTTGTGTGACATAAACAGTTTTCAGCATTAGTATTAGTTTTTCAAAATACCAACAGTCACTGACTGTATTAAAATTAATTTGCTTAATTTATTTCATATAAGTCTGAGTTTTGAAAAAACAGTCTCTGCTTTACCTTAAACTTTTAAAGAAAATATTTTCAAAATGTAAACAAATTGAATCCAGTTTGACACTTGAATTAATTTTCTGCTTGAAGAGATTTTGTGTGTTGTAAATGGACATCATCGCAATAATCTGTTAGTTGGCTCACTATTAGCAGTCTCAGCAGACTGAGAATCTCTGAGGCCTGGTCTACACTACAAAGTTATGCTGGCATAGCTATATCAGCTAGAAGTGTGGAAAAAATCATCGCCCTCGCTGACATAGCTATTCCAGCAAAACCTCCAGTGTAGACATAGTTGTGCTGACAGAAGAGGGGTTGCTCTGGGCATAGCTAATGGTGAACTCCTCCTTCTGTCAAACTGCAGAACTCCTCCCGCTGTTGGCATATGCTGTGCCTATTGTAGAGAGCTATGCCAACATAGATATGCCAGCATAGGCTCTGTAGTATAAGCATGGCCCTTGTATCAACATGAATCTTATCTACACTAGCATTTTGGGGAAATCTTTCACAATCGCAGTAGTACCTGTGCTGTTCTGCTGGTGGCGGCAAGAATGGGACAGGGCTCAGGTGTGTTGCCTAACCATGCTTTAAGTAGGTCTAGATGACATTATAGTAAGAATTTATGAGCCTTGTCTACACCATCATGCCCACTGTTGCTAGCACAACCATAGCTGCTGCACTGGTGCTACTGCAACAGTGGGAGGTTTCCTCAAAAATATAAAATTGAGACAACTATAGAGAATGACTAGACTTTCCATTCCTCCAAGTGGACTTCCCAGGTCAGGTTTGAAGCCTGTTGGTGGTATGGTGTCTGAGAAGCTCGTAGAGCTGCTGCCTGTACTGTACCTGTTCTGTGTATAAATAGAGAATCTGTAGTACAGTCTCCAGGACTATCAGTCCAACATCTATTACTAGCACTGAATTTACTTATTTTCTCTCTAAGAATTTCTAAGAAAAAAGAGTTTATAATAGAAAACCTTTCACGTCATTACATTTCCGGGTACTGTCAAAGTCACTAGAATCTAAGGGCTTGTGTACACTACAAAATTAAGTTAACTTAAGTCGATATATAGGCCCTGCAGTAATTTAAGCGAATGCTCATGTCCACATTTGCTCCTTCTGTTGATGGTGTGGGTCCTGAAGTGTTGCATTGTGGAACACTGACAGCAGGAGT
Organism: Sternotherus odoratus; assembly: GCA_032164245.1. Taxonomy (NCBI): domain Eukaryota; kingdom Metazoa; phylum Chordata; order Testudines; family Kinosternidae; genus Sternotherus; species Sternotherus odoratus. Next base: position 124,748,336 of record JAVMKO010000003.1, read on the forward strand.
CCGGCAGCCTTGGGGCTGACAACCTCAGCTGTCAGCCCTGCATGGGGCTCACAGATGGCCCACACTAGCAGTGATAGCTTCCCCAGTGCTGATAACCCAAGTTGTCAGCATGGGGCAGGCAGCCCAGTAGTGAGCCCTGCACCCAGCTGAGAGCTCGGGCTGTCAGGGCCCGGGGGGGGGGGGGGGGGGAGAGGGAGATCCATCTCTCCACTCAGGGCTGATGGCCAGCAGGCGACCTAAGTGTCTACATGGACACTGTGTCATCCTTACTAAATTGACATAAGTGCTACACCTCTCCTGGGAGTGGAGTTATGTTGGTGTAGTGAGGAAACTGACTCTGTACACAGAGTACACACACCCAGGATACAGTCAAAAAAAGTAGAGAGAGGTTGAAGAGCTACCTTCTACAGGAGAGAATGGAAGCTATTTCAGAGCTCCACAAGTTCATTGAAAGGTACAGATATTTTGTAGTTTTAATTTTTTTCCCCCTTATGAGCAGTCCTTGTTAAAAGGAAATTAAAATGACTTGGTTAGCCTTTTTCAACATTTAAATAATGGGATATAATGGTGAAAAATGCTAGTGCTTGTGGTCCCTGGGTTCAAAGAAATAATCCTATCATAAATACTGTTGTCCTGAAGTGCTTTTCTTTGATAAATACACAAACTTGAGTGCGCTGAGAAAACCAGCTGTCAATAGAAGAAGTTGTGTTTCGCTTTAAGGAAGCGTGGTCCATGCTTTATCCTTTAGAGGCTGAAATGTTCCCTTTACTAGTCTGGGAGCAGGGCCAAAAGAGTTCTTTGTGATTGAGGATGGAATTCTATATTCAGCAAGTTTTCAACACTACTGAATTTTTAAATCTTCCCCTGCCCATTAAAAAAAGAAGAGGAGCATGGTCTCCGCTTCAGATTTCTAACAGCCCCATGTATTTTTCAACAAAAAAAACTTGGGAAGAAAATTAAACGCCTGTGTGTATTTGCTCTATAATAGAATATTTATGGAAATATAATGTTATGTAAATGGAAACAACCCCTGAGCAATTAGTAATATTTTGATGTTTCCATCTATCTGTTTTATACAAGTATGTTGAGAAGAGAGCGGTGCTTGAGGGGATTAGATTTGACGGCATCTATTTTAAAAATATCACTGATCTGTTTGGTTTATTAGAATGAGTTGATGATCACTGTTTAATTCCTAGTGGACAGGTAATCATGTCACTAAAACACCCCCCCATTTTTTACTGATTGGCTGCCTTATTGGCGGTCTAAGTACAGAGACAGAAACTGAATGTCATAGAGATTGACTTTCTCTCTTGTCCCCTGTAATTGATCTCTCCAGGTCAAGGCGAAGGCACTTTGGTGAGGGGTGAAATGGCAAAAGCTGTATTGCCAATGCCTGTGTAGCACTTGTTCTGAGGAGAACCTATGTACTCCAGAATTGTAAAACTACCATCTTTTCATCATTTCTAAATGTGCTTTCAAAAAGGAAAGAAAATCCAATCAACATGAAAATAATAAATATTCAGTTTAATGATTATGGTTACCCCCTTTGGTTTAGTGTGTGTGTGTGTGTGTGTGTGTGTGTGTGTGTATTTTATATACATATATATATACATATATATTTTATATACATATATCTATCTATATATATAAAAGTCAAGTGGTGTATGTATGAGTGTATGTATGTACGTATGACTGCGAAGTCCTCCCGCACCGTTTGAGCCAGAGACTTGAATTTTGGTACAGTGAGGGGTCTTGGGGTCTAGATGCTGGTAAGGGTCGAAAAATTTTCGGATCTCACCTCTGACGCCCCCCAGGGGTGAAAGTCTTTCAGGGCCAATCACATCAGCTTGGCAGTTAGGTGGTGATGATGTCATAATACCCCCCTCCAACAGACACCTCACTCGCTCAGCTCACCCCTCCCTCCTCCAACGGAACCCCGGAGATCCCTCAGTTCTCTGCCCCTCCCACCTCCCCAACGGAACCCCGGACTACATCAGCTCTGTGCCCCCCCCCCACCTGCGAAGGTCCCCGGAATCCCTCGGCTCTGGGCCCCCTCCCCTCCTGCGACGGATCTGAGTTGGGTTTGGTGGGACGGTAAGTGAGGTGGGGGTGTCGGATTCGGTCGGGGGGGTGAGGTGGGGGTTTCGGGTTTGCTTCGGTGGGTGGGAAGGTGTCGGGGGGGGGGAGGGGTGTGGTGTGGGTGTTGGGTTTGGTCTGGGGGGGGGGAGGTGTTGGGGTGGGTGCCCAGACCAAACCCGACACCCCCCCCGGCTCACTTACCCCCCGACCAAACCCGACACCGCCACCTCACCCCCCCACCAACCGCAACACCCCCTGACCAACCCCAACACCCACCCCTCACCCCTCACCCACCCCAACACCTTCCCACCCCCCCAGACCAAACCCGACACCCCCTGGCTCACTTACCCCCCGACCGAACCTGACACCCCCACCTCACCACCCCCCCCACACCAATCGCAACACCCCCAGACCAAACCTGACACCCCCGGCTCACTTACCCCCCGACCGAAACCGACACTCCCACCTCACCCCCCCACCAACCACAACACCCCCTGACCAATCCCAACACCCACACCTCACCCCTCACCCACCACGACACCTTCCCACCCCCCCAGACCAAACCCGACACCCCCCCGGCTCACTTACCCCCGACCGAACCCGACACCCCTACCTCATCCCCCCAAGCAAACCTGACACCCCCACCTCAACCCCCCACCAACCGCAACACCCCCTGACCAACCGCAACACTCACCCCTCACCCACCCCAACACCTTCCCACCCCCCCAGACCAAACCCTACACCCCCCCCGGCTCACTTACCCCCCCCCGACCAAACCCGACAACCCCACCTGACCCCCCCAAGCAAACCCAACACCCCCACCTGACCCCCCGACCAAACCCGACACCCCCCCCCCCCCCCGGCTCACGGTGCACTGTGTAGCACACAGATTATTAAATACACTGTTCGGTCGGGGGGTGAGGTGGGGGTGTCGGGTTTGCTCAGGGAGTGAGGTGGGGGTGTCGGGTTTGGTCGGGGGGTGACGTGGGGGTGTTGGGTTTGTTTTGGGGGGTCAGGTGGGGTTGTCGGGTTTGGTCGGGGGGTAAGTGAGCCGGGGGGTCTTGGGGTTGGTCGGGGGGGTGGGAAGATGTCAGGGTGGGTGAAGGGTGGGTGTTGGGGTTGGTCAGGGGGTGTCAACTGTCTGCCCCCTCCCCACCTCCGACTGACCCGAGCAACGCCGGGCACTTATGCTAGTATATATATAAAAGTCAAGTGGTGTATGTATGTATGTATGTACGTATGACTCGTACATGATTACCCGGCTCACTTACCCCCCGACCGAACCCGACACCCCCACTTCACCCCCCCACCAACCGCAAACCCCCCTGACCAACCCCAACACCCACACATCACCCCTCACCCACCCCGACAACTTCCCACCCCCCCAGACCAAACCCGACACCCCCCCAGCTCACGGTGCACTGTGTAGCACACAGATTATTAAATACACTGTTCGGTCGGGGGGTGAGGTGGGGGTGTCGGATTTGCTCAGGGGGTCAGGTGGGGGTGTCGGGTTTGGTCGGGGGGTAAGTGAGCCGGGGGGTGTTGGGGTTGGTCAGGGGGGGTGGGAAGGTGTTGGGGTGGGTGAGGGGTGAGGTGTGGGTGTTGGGGTTGGTCAGGGGGTGTCAGCTGTCTGCCCCCTCCCCACCTCCGACTGACCCGAGCAACGCCGGGCACTTATGCTAGTATATATATATATATATATAAAAGTCAAGTGGTGTATGTATGTATGTATGTATGAATGACAACTCCTCCCGCACCGTTTGAGCCAGAGACTTGAAATTTGGTACAGTTAGGGGTCTTGGGGTCTAGATGCTGGTAAGGGCCGAAAAATTTTCGGATCTCACCTCTGACACCCCCCAGGGGTGAAAGTCTTTCAGGGCCAATCACATCAGCTGGGCGGTTAGGTGGTGATGATGTCATAATACCCCCTCCAACAGACACCGCACTCGCTCAGCTCACCCCTCCCTCCTCCAACGGAACCCCGGAAATCTCTCAGTTCTCTGCCCCTCCCCCCTCCCAACAGAACCCCGGAATCCATCAGCCCTGTGTCCCCCCCCACCTGCGAAGGTTCCCAGAATCCCTCGGCTCTGGGACCCCCCCCCCCTGCGATGGATCCGAGTTGGGTTTGGTGGGACGGTAAGTGAGGTGGGGGTGTCGGGTTCGGTCGGGGGGTGAGGTGGAGGTGTCGGGTTTGCTTGGGGGGGGGTTAGGTGGGGGTGTCGGGTTTGCTCGGGGGGTAAGTGAGCCGGGGGGTGTCGGGGTTGGTCTGGGGGGATGGGAAGGTGTTGGGATGGGTGAGGGGTGAGGTGTGGGTGTTGGGTTTGGTCTGGGGGGAGGGGAAGGTGTCGGGGTGGGTGCCCAGACCAAACCCGACACCCCCCCCCCCCCCGGCTCACTTACCCCCTCCCCCCGGCTCACTTACCCCCCGACCAAACCCGACACCCCCACCTCACCCCCCCACCAATCGCAACACCCCCAGACCGAACCCGACACCCCCCAGCTCACTTACCCCCCGACCAAACCCGACACCCCCACCTCACCCCCCCAAGCAAACCCGACACCCCCACCTCACCCCTCCCACCAACCGCAACACCCCCTCACCAACCACAACACCCACACCTCACCCCTCACCCACTCCGACACCTTCCCACCCCCCCCAGACCAAACCCGACACCCCCTGGCTCACTTACCCCCCGACTGAACCCGACACCCCCATCTCACCCCCCCACCAACCGCAAAACCCCCTGACCAACCCCAACACCCACACCTCACCCTTCACCCACCCCGACAACTTCCCACCCCCCCAGACCAAACCTGACACCCCCCCGGCTCACGGTGCACTGTGTAGCACACAGATTATTAAATACACTGTTCGGTTGGCGGGTGAGGTGGGGGTGTCGGGTTTGCTCAGGGGGTGAGGTGGGGGTGTCAGGTTTGGTCGGGGGGTCAGGTGGGGGTGTTGGGTTTGGTCGGGGGGTGAGGTGGGGGTGTTGGGTTTGGTTGGGGAGTAAGTGAGCCGGGGGGTGTCGGGTTTGGTCTGGGGGGGTGGGAAGGTGTCGGGGTGGGTGAGGGGTGAGGTGTGGGTGTTGGGGTTGGTCAGGGGGTGTCAGCTGTCTGCCCCCTCCCCACCTCCGACTGACCCGAGCAACGCCGGGCACTTTTGCTAGTATTATATACATGTATATAATATATATAAATTTTAGTGCTGTTGTGTTAAATAAGAGCTCTTTTGCCCTTATAAACTTTTCTTTATACAGTACTTCTATGAATTTACTATACATATCTGCCCATGAGACTTTATCTAAAGCTTCAGAGAGGTAGCCGTATTAGTCTGGAATAGCAGAAGTGACAAAGAGTCCTGTGGCACCTTAAAGGCTAACTAAAGTATTGAAGCATAAGCTTTCATGGGGTAATACCCATGCATCCGACGAAGTGGGTATTAGCCCACGAAAGCTTATGCTTCAATACTTTAGTTAGTCTTTAAGGTGCCATAGGACTCTTTGTCACTTCTGTCTAAAGCTTGTGTACTGTATACAGCATTAGTTATTGATGTATACTGGAAATGAGAGTACAGAGTAGTGTACCAGAAATGTAAAGAACAGAGTTTATCAAGTACAGTTACCCAAGGACATAAAATTGTGATAGTTTTACTTTCCCAACACGAACAGATGAACTTAACTTCTACCTGTCCTTGACAGCTGTTGTGATCACTGAAACAGAACTGGATAATAGGTGCTAAAGGTCTAATCTCCTCAAGATGCACACCTGTAACTGCCATCAGTGCTAATAGGGAGACAGTATGATTTTAGACAAGTGACTAGAAAAGGAGAGTTGGAGTCAGGTCTCCTTGATCCTGATACCAGCTCTGTCATTGACTTGCTGTGTCTGCTAATGGACAAGTAGCTTAATTTTCTCTTTCTCAGTTAATTAATCTGTACAGGGGGTATAATAACACCTGTCTCACAGGGATGTTGTGAAAGGTATTGTTTGTACAGTTAGTGCTGAGAGATCCTTAGAGGAAAAGCACCTTAAAATACTTATGATGATTTATTTGAACTATGGACATATTTTAGCGGTTAAGGAATGGTGTAATGAATTTCAGGATGAGTAAGGAATGGTGTCCCTAGCCTCTGTTTGTCAGAGGGTGGTGGTGGATGGCAGGAGAGAGATCACTTGATCATTACCTGTTAGGTTCACTCACTCTGGGGCACCTGGCATTGGCCATTGTTGGTAGACAGGATACTGGGCTGGATGGACCTTTGGTCTGACCCAGTGTGGCCATTTTTATGTTCAAAGGTGAATAAGCTATGACTTTAGATCTCAAATTCATAATCTTAGGAAGATACATCTATAGGCAAAATCTCATTTACTTGTAACATAAGTTTTTAATGTAAAGTAATGAATGAATAACATTATCTCAGATGCTTGTATTCTGTATCATTCTTCATTTTTATTGTAGAAATTAATTTACGTGCCTATCTTATTTTTTTGTTTAACATCCATCATCATAGTGTCTAAGTGCTCCTAGATGCATACTCTATTTCCTTTAGTCTTCACCACTAAAACTGACAGAGAACAATCAGTAAAATAGAATGTGAAGGACATAAGACTTTGTTACTAACAAATTTAATGTCCAAGGTAATTTATTGAGGGACTAAAGAGAGATAAATTTTGACTGTGTGCTGAAACTGAAATTAACGAGGCAAGTGGTAAATAATTAAGTGACGAATGAGAGACATAAAGAAATCCTTGCATTTGACAGTAAACTGTAACGGTAAGAATTAATGCTACATTTTTACACTAAAAATTGTGTAACAAAAGTGCATTAAATAATAAAAACATTCTACTACCTTGCATTAGAGCACTTTCCTTATATTAGTCTCATACCAGTAGTGACTGTTCATTGAAAGTTTTAAATAAATTTGAGAGTGTGTACTAATGGAGTTGACATATAACATCTTTTCAGTAGCCCATGAACGCAAGTTCTTCCTACCATTTCAGAAGCTCTGCTCTGCATGACTTTTTGGTACCGCAGTTAAATCTAATGGACTTCTTAGCTGTATCATAGATTCCTAGAAGGCAGAGATGGAAATAAAGCGTAAGATTCTCCAGATCATCACCTGGAGGCCAGTGCAGGATTGTTTCCCATAGTGCATATTCTGGTGTTTTATCAAGTCTAGTTTTAAAATATATCTTACAATAGAGTTTCCACCACTTCGTTGGAGCAGGGGCGGCTCTATGTTTTTTGCCTCCCCTAGTGCGGAAGACAGGCGCCCTTCAGCAGCACGCCTGTGGGAGGTCTGCATGTCTCACCAATTTGGCGGCCTTTCTGCGGAAGGTCCGACAGTACCTCGGCTTCAGCGTACCTGCCACCGAAATGCCACCACATCCGCAGGACCAGTGGACCTCCCGAAAGCATGCTGCTGAAGGACGCCTGACTGCTGCCCGGACAGCGACTGGCAGGCCGCCCTCTGCCATTTGCCGCCCCAGACATGTGCTTGCTGCGCTGGTGCCTGGAACCGCCCCTCCCTTGGAGAGACTTTTCTGCAGCCAATTATCTCTGGATATAATAGAGGAGGCCTTTACTGAGCTCAGTACCTTTGAGGTACATGTAGTTACTTGAGTTGAATAATAACTGAATGGATAATATGGAGTCTACAACTTCTTCTGTAGAGGGTAAATTAAAGGAACAACAGTTCTTGGTACCAAAGATGGTCCTTCTCCTTTGGTTAGGGCCATTTTTGGGGTACTTTAGCCATTCAATGCCAGAAAAAGGTATTGTGCTCTTTGTGAGATCCTGACATTCTGGTACCAGGGAGCAGAGTCTCACCTGATTTAGAGGATGTCGGAGAGGAGGCCACCTGTTTGGACAAGGCCTTGGAGCGGGATTTCTTGAGAGAATGTTTGTTCTTACTCTCCTCGTGCCTTTGTTTGGAGAAATCCTTTGCTGAATGATCTTGGAGCCTGACACCACCACTGGGCACTTCTCGGATCTCTGCCCAATGAATATGACAGTCTGATGGGCCAGGAACAGACTGGGACCTCACAGCACTGTCCATTAGGTATCTTCAAAGCCTCTACTCACAGGTTTGATGGGTTCAGCTTGGAGAGGACTGGCAGATGCTGCACTAAATGGGAATATGAGCTTCCCTGAGGCAGTAGAGACATTTGTTGTGGTCATCAATGACGGGAAAGTCCCAGGGGCAGGACACACAGTTTTTAAACTCTGGAATGCTAAGCACACTAGTTAAACCTATTGGTCGGAATGGGCAGACATCTGCAAACTCGGAACTACTAAAGATACCCTAACTCTAACAACGATATAAACAGGTTTAAATAGCTATATACAGATGCCTACAGGTTTAAAGAAGAACACTAGCTAATGCTCTGGACACTGAAGGGGTTTCATCTCAGACCATGATCAGTAGAAGGGAACTGGAGAGACAGTCGGTCTGTACTGCCCCTTATGCCCTTGGTTTTGTGCATGACGAAAGGGCACAAGCATGAACCAACAACACTGCTAGCAAAAATCTTCCAACCTCAGGTGACTGGAGCACATTCATACTAGTGTGTAGTACACATAGGAACCTCACTTGAAGAAGAAAAATATCTTTTGTCTCACAATTTATCTACTGCATACAGGCTCCATTATGCCTACCTTACCATCAAATGGGAAGGATAGAAAGATAAAAAGTTCACAAGAAGCCAACCAAAAAGACAAAATGACCTAAAGAAATTACTAATTCAAAAGTTTAGAGAAACCATTACTTTTTGGAAAAGAGAGTGGATTCAAACAGAGGCCAGGGGCACATCAATGAAGCATACAACCTTTTGAAGGGAATGGTGATGATAAATGCTACAAGGCTGTTTGAGCTGTTATCAAATATAAGAACAAAGGCTTAAGTTGAGGACAGGGCAGCGACAGGAAGAAGTTAGGCAGAATTTCTTTGCATGCAGTACTTAACATATGGAATAAACTGTACCGAAGCAGCACAAGGGAACAATTAGTATAAACTGTTCTGGAAAAAACTTGGACAAATATCAAGAAGGAAAAAATATTGTGGGATACATCTGCTAATTCAGAGGCGGGTAGGGGGCTTGATGGGTTTCCTGTCTCCTTGTGTCCTTACATGCCCCATATTTCTATTTGTATGCTTCTAATGCCCAGCATATAGGCTATTTAAGGTCAGGAAAACACTTCAGTAGCACAGCTGCCTCCAGCAAGACAGTGCTAGACATCAGTAAGCCACACAGAAGAGCAGAGCCCTTTTATTGGCTTAAACAGAAAATATCTGCAAGCAGAATTGTTTTGCTCTATTTGTACAGATTTTTCCACTGTAAAATGTGTGTTATCCTGGTGCTAACACAACTTCACTCACTGACAGTTGTAAAAGTGTGTGTGTGTTTCCTTCTGGTGTATTACTAATTTCGTTCTGGAACCGGAAACAAGCTCTATATTTAGCTAAAAACAAATTTGAATCCATGCTTTCTTATTCTAGAAATCACGATTGTCCTCCAGATGAATTTATTTCTGTTTGGATGAAAAGCATAGACACATTTTGAGTGCAGATGTTAAATGTCATGTTCACATGAGGCCTGTGATATTAATTCCATGACATTCTATGCTGGCACATATGTATTTTTTCCAAAATACTAGTATGTCAATCACATTGTTTCTGAGAATATGGAACCACTAAAATAAAAGATTTTTAAAAAATCACTACTTTGGTGTCACTGTTTAGGTAAATGCCTTAAATAAGAGTTTACCAAATTATCCTCAACTGGGGGGCCCTACTGACCTCTTGTTGAGAATCTAATGATCATACCTAATTTCTACAAATCTAGCAGATAGCAGCAACCCTCATCTCCCATACAGAACTGTGGTGAGAGAGAACTACAGACCCAAACATCTTATGCTCCATCTTTACTTGAGCAGAATACTGCTCAGATCTTAGGTGCTTAGGTAATCTCTGTGAGCACAGTAACATAATGATTAGGGCAGTTGCAAGTAACATTGTAAAAAAAACAACAACAACAGTGAAATAGTTCTAGCCCACGGGTACCCTCCTTTACACTATCAACTTCTTTGCTATTACTCAGAACAGTCTGTTTTTTAATCCACCTAGAAATACATTTTAATAAGAAAAAAGTCAGAGTTCATTGACATGCTCACTAGAAAGTAAAGTTGATATTCTGATCATGGATTCTAAATTTTCAACTAGTACTCAAAATACAACCAGTGTTCTATACTCAATATTCAAAATACACTATCCAAAACATTGCCAGATATATGACAAATGGCACATTTATATATATAATAGGCCCTGTTTACTGTAAACTCTATTAGAGAGAAAGTCCATGTGTAATGAATTAGAATGACAGTCGAAAATTTGTTTCATTGCATTGTAATGTGAAGATTGCAATTCTGGTAAGAGTGGAGCTTCCAGTTACCATGATGTTGTTCTGTGAACAAAATTACTTTACTATAAGATGCTTCACTATATTCAGGAAACAAGCCACATACTCTGGGAATGTAAAAGCAGTGAATAAAAGTACATTCTGTAAGGGAAGATGATACTGGGTTTGGAGTTATACCAAGAATAAAAAAACATGTTCACACTGCAACAAAATAAAATCGCTTTTAAAAGGGGAGTGAATTAGAAATCTTGTGTTCCATACATTTTGAATACATTTCCCTTTCTACAGTCATTACAGTCACTGTGACTAAGTATTGCTTTCATTTCAGTAATTAATGCCTGGTTAGAAAAGATATATAGCAAAGGCTCAAGTTTTACCAAGAACAAAAAATTTGATTTCCAGTCATACTATAGTTGCAGTAATGTGCTTACATTTAAGGGATATAAATTAGTAAATCTCAGGGAGACTCATTTTAAAATTGGTTGTAGTCAGCAATTTTGACACACTTTTCTTCCAGCGGGAGGGATGTTTAGTTCCCGCAGACAGATAGTTTTTGGCGGTTTGGCATGCTTTATTGCTGCTTCATTGTGATTTCCCAACTATAAAAAGAAATGTTATACAAATGTACCTAATGCACTAAATTGAAATAAACCAACTTTGATAGCTAGTTTCAAGCTAAATTGTTCTCTATATGCTATCTTTGAATCAGAAACTTATCCTTATGTTATAAGCAAATTCCAACAAACTCAGGTAGGAACAATACAATGGGAAGGAAATTCAAAAAGAGAAAAGGGAGTTAAGGAGAGCTGGCAGTGTCTAAAAGAGACTATTAAATGCACAACAACAAACTCTTTTGATGCTGAGGAAAGACAGGAAGAAAGGTGGAAGATCAATATAGCTGCATCAAACAGGAGCTGCTTAGTGACCTGAAAATCAAAAAGGAATTGAACAAAAAGTGGAAACAAGGAAAAATTCCTAAGGAGAAGTATAAAAGAATAGCACGAGCATGTAGGGACAAAATCAGAAAGGCTAAGATACAAAATAAGTTTAATAAGAACATAAAAATGGCTGTACTAGGTCAGACCAAAGGTCCAACCAGCCCAGTATCCTGTCTACTGACAGTGGCCAATGCCAGGTGCCCCAAAGTGAGTGAACCTAACAGGTAATGATCAAGTGATCTCTCTCCTCCCATCCATCACCCTCCTCTGACAAACAGAGACTAGGGACACCATACCTTACCAATCCTGGCTAATAGCCATTAATAGACTTAATCTCCATGAATTTATCTAGTTCTCTTTTAAACCCTGTTATATTCCTAGCCTTCACAACCTCTGCAGGCAAGGAGTTCCACAGGTTGACCGTGCACTGTTTGAAGAAGAACTTTTTATTTGTTTAAAACCTGCTGCCTATTAATTTCATCTCGTGGCCCCTAGTTCTTATATTATGGGAACAATTAAATAACTTTTCCTTATTCGCTTTCTCTACAGCACTCATAATTTTATGTACCTCTATCATATCCCCCCTTAGTCTCCTCTTTTCCAAGTTGAGAAGTCCTATCCTTTTTAATCTCTCATATGGGACCTGTTCCAAGTCCCTAATCATTTTAGTTGCCCTTCTCTGAGCCTTTTATAATGCCAGTATATCCTTTTTGAGATGAGGAGACTACATTTGTATGCAGTATTCAAGATGTGGGCGCACTGGGGATTTATAGAAGGGCAATAAGATATTATCTGTCTTACTCTCTATCCCTTTTTTAATGATTCCTAACATCCTGTTTGCTTTTTTGGCTGCTGCTGCACACTGCATGGATGTCTTTAGAGAACTATCCGTGATGACTCCAAGATCTTATTCCTGATTGGTTGTAGCTAAATTAGACCCCATCATATTGTATGTATAGTTGGGGTTATTTTTTCTAATGTGCATTATTTTACATTTATCCACATTAAATTTAATTTGCCATTTTGTTGCCCAATCACTTAGTTTTGTGAGATCTTGTTGAAGTTCTTCACAGTCTGCATTGTTCTTAACTATCTTGAGCAGTTTAGTAATCATCTGCAAACTTTGCCACCTCACTGTTTACCCCTTTCTCCAAATCATTTATGTATAAGTTGACTAGGATTGGTCCTAGGACTGACCCTTGAGGAACATCACTCCATTCTGAAAATGTACCATTTATTCCTACCATTTCAATTAACATGGGAAATAAAAGGAAATGAGAAGAGGTTCTATAAATACATTAGAAGTAAGAGGAAAATGAAAGAAAGTGTAGATTCATTACTTGATGGGGAAGTAAAGCAAATCCTTAATGATAGATAGATGGCCTAAGTGTTTGATGTCTGTATTGCTACAGTCTTCATTAAAAAGGAAAATTGTGAAAAACAAAATTTGTATTAGCAACAAGGGGGAAGAAACTCAGGCCAAAACAGAGAAAGAATGGGTTAAAGAATATTTAGATGTACTGAAGTCGAAGTCAGCAAGGCTTGATGAAATTCACCCGAGAGTACATAAGGAACTAGCTGAAGTATTATTTTCAAGAACTCATTGACTAAGTGTAAGGTCCCAGAGGCCTTGAGAAGAGGGGCAAACATAGTACCTAACTTAAAAAAGAGGAACAAAGAGCAGTTACCTGGGAAGATATTGGAAAAAATGATTAAACAATCAATTTGTAAGCACCTACAGGAATAGAAAGTGTTAAATAATAGCGAACATGGATTTGTTAAGAACAAGCCATGACAATCAATTAAGTTTCCTTGACAAGGTGACAGCCGTGTGGAAAGGGGTGAAGCAGTAGACATGATGTATCTTGATTTTAGTAAACCCAAATGACATTCTCCCATAAACACAATAGGGTAATATGGTCTGTATGAAACTACTACAAGGTGTAAGACTGTTTGAAAAACCATAATCGAAGAGTAGCTATCAATAGTTGGCTGTCAAACTGGGTGGACATACCATTCCCTGAGTCCTCTTTGTTCCCCATGGGTGTGGGGTATGTCCCACAATTGGTACAATTCAGTATTTCCTTTAACAACTTGGATGATGGAGTGCAGAGTATATTTATAAAATTTGAGGATGACACTAAGTTGGTAAGGGTGGCAAGCAGTTTGAAGGACAGAATTAGAATTCAAAATGATCTTGATAAACTAGAGAATTGGTCTGAAATCAATAAGATTAAACTCAATAAAGACAACTGCAAATTACTATACTTAGGAAGGACAAATCAAATTAACTAATACAAGATGGGGAATAACTGGCTAGGTAGAAGTACTGTAGAAAAGGATATGGGATTAAAACAGATCATGATCATAAATTGAATATGAGTCAACAAGATGATCCTGTTGCAAAAAAAGCAATTGTTATTCGGGGATGTGTTAGTAGGAGTGTCAAATGTAAGACATGAGACGTAATTGTTTGGCTCTACTCGGTAATGGTAAGACCTCAGTTGGAGTACTGTGTCCAGTTTTGGGCACCACACTGTAAGAAAGATTTGGACAAACTAGAGAGGGGCCACAGGAGAACATCAAAAATGATATGGGGTTTAGAAAACATCACGTATGTTGAAAGGTTAAAAAAACTGGGTATGTTTAGTCTTGAAAAAAGACTGAGGAGGGATATAGTCTTCAAATATTTAAAAGCTTGTTATAAAGAGGGGTGTGATAATTGTTTTCCTTGCCTACTGAGAAAAGGACAAGTAACCACGATCAGGTATTTTTGGATCCCGATTGTCACAGTATTGCGGGGTCCGACTGTATTTCGTTTTGCAGTGGTTCATTTTCAGGCCGACCTGACTGCTTTCCTTGTCAAGTCTTCATAGCATGCTCTGCAGTTAGTTGGTGCTTTCGGCAATTAACATGATGTCGTCCACGTATCCAAGACTAGATAATAGTTCTCCGTTTATGCTGACACCACTTCTCCAATTGATCCAATTCTCCAATTGATGTATCCAAGACTAGATAATAGTTCTCCGTTTATGCTGACACCACTTCTCCAATTGATCTTATTCACCATTTCAAGGCGGGGTGAATAGTTCCTGACAAGATATAGAACATAAACATAAGAATGGCTATACTGGGTCAGACTAATGGTCCATCTATCCCGGTATCCTGTCTTCCAACAGCGAAGAGGTCATACTGGGGCGGGAGGGAGAATGCACTTTATGTGCTCTGGCAGGTTAGAACAGTGTAGGGGCTGCGCAGGGCAAAAAAACCAGGAAATGTTCTGTCTCCATGGTTGAACCCCATTCCCACCACCACACTAGAGATCGAGGTACATAAGAGGATCCATGCATAGGCAGTATAGGGTGCTGTTCTTTCTTAGTACATAAATAGACTGTTAGTGTGTGTAAGCGTGCGGTGACTCACCCCGTGGCGCCTCCCGCTGATCTGTCCGGGGAATCAGCTCACCAACCTCTGGAGCGCCCTCTGCAGCCTGTCGTCCCGCTTGCTTCAGCCCAGAGTCCCTCCCTCGACCCCTGCAGTACCTCACAGTTTCAGGGTCCCCTGAATATATGTCCCCTCCCTGGGGGAACCCCCACCCTCTATCCCCACCTTGCCTCAGTCTAGGCAACTGCCAGTCACCACTTGCCCCCGTTCACTGGGGAAGACTGCAGTATCATTGACATTCATCACCGGCAAGGGGGGTGATGGGGGGGATTAGCCTGCTGCCTCTCCTTCTGTGGCCCTGGGCTGCACCCTGCAACCACAGTACCCCTTGTTTGGCCTTTCCCTAGGCCCTGCAGCCTGGGGGTTTCCAGGCCAGAGTTTCCCAGTGCCTCTTGCCTCCCCCCAGCCCTGCTCCACTCTGGGTACCCTAGGCTTACCCAGCAGCCAGGCCTGTCTGCCTCTGTGGCCAGAGGAGACTGTCTCTCATAGGCCTCTGCCTCTCAGCCCTTTTATAAGGGCCTGCTAGAGTTTGGGGCGGGGCCACCCAACTGAGCCAATTCCCCCCAATCAGCCTGGGAGCTTGCTTCCAGCCACAAGCCTTTTCTAGGCTGTTTCAACCCTTTCTGGCTGGGAGTGGGCAGCCACGCCGCTACAGTGTGCTAAGATTATTTCTGTCTTAAATAATGTATGTTTTAAACCTAATGACATAACACTAATATTCAAACATATGGAGAATGACCTCAGCAGTTTGCCTGATTTTACTTTATCTTTTCTACCTAAAGTTAACTTGGTCTACCTCCAAAGCAGGCAAGATAAAAGGAAGGTCTATTTTCTTCTGTTAAGATTGTGTATTGGGCAAGTCCAGTGTACTGTACTCATTCCCCTCTCAATCTGTCGAGAGTATTTGGAATAAATAGTTCAATAGTTAAGTCTGTCTGCTACCACCCATGTTACATCAGACTGTGTGCAATGTTTACGTTTCACCTAGGCAACTCCCAGTTCCTTTGTTAATTAATACCTAACTATGTCCTGCAATTGATGCCATTTAGAATTTAAGTATCTTAAAGTTCATAGACATACATTTATTAATCTGAAGCATAGTAGGACCAGTACACATTAGTTAAAAGTTAATTTATATATATATATTTTATATAAAATTTTATATAGAAAATTAACTTATACTAATTTAAAAAACTGTAATGTTTCAATATATATAATACTAGCATAAGTGCCCGGCATTGCTCGGGTCAGTCGGAGGTGGGGAGGGGGCAGACAGCTGACACCCCCTGACCAACCCCAACACCCCCCGGCTCACTTACCCCCCGACCAAACCTGACCCCCCCACCTGACCCCCCCAAGGATAATCAGTTCTCACAGTTTTGCTGTGCAAAAACGACATTATTCACACGTCTTGCTGACATATAAAAGATTTATTTAATAGCCTGCCAAGCCTCTGGGCCTTGATAGCTGTCAGAATTTGGTTCTGAATAAGTTATAGCACAGGGTCTTCAGTAGACAGGTTTCATGACCGAACCTGGGGGAGATGTAGGATTTCGTGTAATAATAAATGTATATTGTAATCTACAAACTGCATGCATTTGTATGGTTAGATTCTAATCAGTAGAGAGCATATTATTTTACTTCAGTGTTAAAAATGTTGTAAAATGAGCTGGATGCTATTTTTGAGGACATATTATTAAATAAATAAATAAATGTTTGTTGCTGATGACTAGGTTTATCCATGTTCTATACATTTTTTAAAGGGTTATTTTGTTGTAGGAGGGCATCTTGGCAGAATTTTGCATATGTGGTTAACTGCTTGCTGAGCAAAATGGTGTGGTACAGTTAAGTATTTCTTCCTGTATCACCAGTTCCTATTCTGTTGAGCAACAGGAATTCAGATCTGGGCAAGGAAGATAGGCATAGGCCTGCCTGGCTGGATTAATAGCACAGAAACTGTTGCCAACCTTCCTCTCACCCTTTTTAAGCCAGTCTGATGGTAAATTCCTTAATAAAAACTCTGGTTCTTTATTATACCAGCAAATAGATATTATTTTATTATTATTAAATCATTTGAGTTCTATACGGAGAAGAGGAGAATCCACCCTTGTTTTCAGGCCTTTCAGAAAGGGATTGTGTTAGGGAGAGCTTAAAAGATGTCTCTCTAATGCTGATGGAAAATGACACTTCAGCAGTGGCTTCCAAGGTTCTGAGGTTAGTCTTTTTTGACATTGTTCATTTTAGTTTTGTATGTCTGGTATTCTGAATCTCCCAAATTGACCGTTTTGGAAAGAAAAAATAATTTAATGCCAAGTGAACAACATGGTTTCAACAAAGGAGTACCCACCCCGGTTAGAGCTGTAATCCTGAAGTAGAAACACTTCCCTTATCGGTTTGGTTTCATATCAGAAGAAAATGCCAATGATAAATTCCTGTAGTCATATAGTCCATGTAGCGCATATAAATTCATAGTAGATGTTTGGTTTTATGTCTGTTACTAGGAGGAATGATCTCACAGTGTGCCTTTATCATAACATTGGGAAAAACTAAGCAGCACATTTGTGTTTTGATCTCTACAGTGAAGCAAAATCTGTGAAATCCATAACCCAAATTTGCCCTTACATGCCTCTGAAGTTACCCTGGAATAGTAGCAATAGAAGTTTTTCCCACCTGAATTAGCAAAGTCAAATTCCAAGATCCCAAACAAGTAAAAGCTGAATATGGAGAAACAGCAGTGCTGAGATGGGAATCTAGTCTTTGCTTAGTCTTTTATTATTATTATTATTTGTTAATGTACAAGGGATACCATTCCTCTAGGGTCAGAGGCCTGCAGCTGGCTGATTAGCCTCCTCCATCTGCACCTCAGAAAAAGCTGGAACTAGATTAGCTGAACCTTATTAAAAAAGGGCAGCAGAAAATGGAGTGGGGAACTCCAATGACATCGAGAAATCTGAGGGGCTGAAGGCCATGTTCTCAATGGACTGCTACTGTAGCTAGTATAGAAATAAATTGCTCCAGAAACCAAATGGACAGAAGAAAGACTGAACATGCATCTCACAAGTTTTCCTGTTTGGAATTATGGGATGAGGTTTTGTACCAAGTAGAGACACATCCCCAGACTAAAGAACACAATATAATCTCCTAGTCTCCAAACCCACCTGTAGCTAGCCCATACTCTTCCCATGTCCAGATACTCGGGGAAGGTGAAAACCCAAAAAAGATTTTTCCCAAGTTGGTCTTCTGTCCGAAATTGTCATTGATCAAGAGACAAATTTCATGTCCCAGGTGTTCCAACAGCTTTGGGCACTGTTGAAAATATGACCACTCCAGATGTCAGTCTACTATCCCCTGACTGATAGTTTACTGGAGTGGTTCAATAAGACCCTCAAAAATGTTTTAAAAGTTTGTGGGAACAGAGCCCAAAGGCAGGGACCAGCTGTTCCCCTATCTTTTGTTTACAGTGTAAAAAGTACTGCAGGCCTCTACAGGCTTCTTCCCTTTTGCTCTTCTTTATGGAAGACAGCCTCAGCTAGTCTTGGGAAGCTCACCCCACCTGCTCTACCAATGTCCTCCAATATGTTATTCAAATTAGGTAAAGGTTAGAATGCTTGGACCCAAACTAACCTCTCTAAGGTTAAAAAAAAAAAACACAGAAGGAGCAATATAATAAAGTGGCTAGAGGCAGGAATTTGCAGGCAGGAGACCCAGTACGTCTGCTCCTTCCCAGCTCAGAGAGCTAGCTTCTGGCCAAATGGTAGGGCCCATATAAAGTATTCCATTGGATGGGACCTGTAGATTACAAAATGTAACCGGCAAAAAATCTGTTAAAGCCTGTTCATCCTTTCAAAGGACGGAGAAGAGAATCTGAGGTGTTAGCTCACTAAAACAGATGAAATTGGAAGAGAGGAGGTGCCACTTAGTGAAGGGCTGTCAAACCATAGAATCATAGAATATTAGGGTTGGAAGAGACCTCAGGAGGTTATCTAGTCCAACCCCCTGCTCAAAGCAGAGAAGGCGAATAAAAAAACCTCCTAACCTCTACTGGGACAATCCTCCTGGGTGACTCACCACATCAGCCTTAGAGCTGAAAGTGAAACCCATTTGGAAATCATATCAAATCCCAGAAGGTGTAATACCCCTGTGAGTTCAGGAAATGTTAAGTTTGGGGATAATTGAGGAATACCATAGCCCTGGGAGTAGTTTGGAGGTTTTTGTACCAAAGCCAGAAGGGACCATTAGATTTCTGTCATATAACTGCCATTTCTGATTTGATGCATATCCTATGCACTGAGTCGATAATCAGCTGGATTGCCTCAGTCAAGCCTGCTTTATTACTCTCTCTCTGCCCGTCATCCTCCAGCCGGGGTATGGGCCACCAACTGGTGTTGGTGTTTCAGTAGCAATTGGTTCCCTTACGGGGTGGAGTTGCTAGCCCCATGCCCATGTTAAGCCTACAGCACCTGGTATTCCCAGGAGGTCTCCCATCCAAGTACTAACCAGGCCCGACCCTGCTTAGCTTCCAAGAGCAGACAGGATCAGGCATGTTCAGGGTGGTTTAGCCATATATTGCTTTATTACTGACTAAGGGTTATTGCCAAATTTTCTTTACTTCTGAGGAAAGAAATACCTCTTCTATGCTGGTGAGCCTATTCCAATTTGTTACCATGCCCTTTGGGTTGCATGGGACCCTGGCCAGCTTTCAAAGGTTGATGGAACAGTTGTGACAGCCCCATCATTACTATGGTGTAGATGATACAGTAGTCTACAGTTGGGACTGGCCCACCCACATCCAGAAGCTAGCCACTATCCTTCAAGCCCTCTGGGAGGCCCATTCAATAGTAAACCCAAAGGTGTGCAAGGTAGGAAAACTGGAAACAGAATATGTGGAGTATCTAGTCGGGAATAATAAGGTACAATCCCTAGTGGACAGTGTTGAGGCCCTGGCAAACACCAATACCAAGAACTAAAAAGAAGGTCTGGGCCTTCCTGGGCCTAGCAGGGTACTATAGAAGATTTGTGCCTGACTTTGCCTTATTACCTCACCTCTTACTGACCTTATTTAAAAATCAGTCCCTGGACAAGTCACATGGTTCCCCCAGTGTGATCAAACACGTCAGAAAATTAAGTTGGTGTTGGACAGCTCCAGTTTCTCTTGAAAATTCATTCTACAAACAGACATCATGCACCACACCACGGGTAGAGTGCTGTCCCAAACCCTCCAAGGACAAGAGCACTCTATCTTTTATATAAGTACAAATTTTTTAGACTGGGGAACCCAGTACTCTGTCCTCAAGAAGGAATGCCTGGCCGTACACTGGGCTGTAAAGGCACCGAAATACTACCTGTTTGGAACACCCAGTATCTTGGTCACTGGCCATGCTGCAGTAAAGTGGCTCTAAACCTTGAAGGACTCAAATGCCCTTGTGAAATGTTGGTACTTAGCCTTACAGCCCTTTCGGTTTCAAATAGGGCATCAGCCCAGGAAGGACCATCACTCGAGCGGGGCCGGCTATGTGAAGATATAAGAGATACCATTCCTCTGGGGATAGAGGCCTGTAGCTGGCTGGCTGGTTGGTTAGCTCTACTTGCTGTACCTGAAAAAGAGCTAGGACTTAATTAGCTGACCTGTATAACAGAGGGCAACAGGGAACAGATGGGAGAACTGCAACACCCTCCAAAAAGTTCAGAGGCTGGAGGCCGTGCTTCCAATGAATGGATTGCTACTGCCGAGAGTAACTGCTGCAGAAACTAAATGGAGAAGGGAGACTGTGTGAAGTTCTTTATTTCTAAGGCTCTGAGGTAAGAGCCAGGCAATTTTGGGTTGCTGATGTTAGTGGTGTGAGGGACAGACTTGGGGAAGGGACTACTCAGCCTACAGACTTTTATGGGAAGAGTCTGTGAGGTTATTTGTTTTTTTAAGACGCCTTCAAATAAAACAACTAACCCTGCTGGAAACTGCTTCCCTGGATTTCTTGAGAGAGCTAAGCCAGATTTACCTCTGGCTCAACCAAAGCAAAATGTGGTCCAGTAGGAGGAGAGTCCTTTATAGCATCAATTGCTGACCGTTTTATGCAGAAACATTTGCAACAGATTCAGCATCATTTTCTGTAAAGCATGTGACCTTCTTAGTCCAAAGTCTTTTAAATGCCTCACCCTTGTTTTCATAAATGCTGTGCAGAAAACAACAGGCAGATATAATATCATCATTGCATCTCAGTAGCATGTGCACCTTGTTTTTTGTCGCCTTAAGGTGCGCATAACCATATTCTACACATGCTGAGTCTTTTGTTGATTCGCTGCCTTTCAGGGTTTGGATAGTTTGAGCATGGCTTTGTAACCCAAATAAGCAATGGGTAAGTAAGGACAATGAAAATCATGTTTGGGATGGAGATCCTATTAATAACACTGTTATGGAATGAGAGGAGCATGCTCCTCTGTCCAGAGTCTTTAAAAAAAATTCTCATAGCATGCATTTTGCTTAGCCATCCTGGATAAACAACTAGAACCCAGCCCTAATGCTCCATAATGGCTTGCATCAGTACTGAGTGGTAGCCTTTTCTATTAACGTATTCAGTGACACTAGGTACAATGGGTGCAGAATGTTTGCATGGGTTCCATCCATTTCTTCTGCATCATTCAGTAGCCCAACTGTTCAGATCCCTTAGTGATCTCAGGCATATTTGCCATCTTGATTACAGGTCTTTGCAACTTCTGATTTATTTTCCTGCACACCTCCAGCACATCAGTACCCACCAGCAACTTTCCAACCACCAACAGGTGTCCAGCTGATTGGTAGCTTTCCAGGGCAGCCAGCTTCTACAGAGTCATCACCCTGCTCTTCTCCATAGAGATCTCCACCTATTGGTCTGATAGTTGCAATGGCAGAGTCAATTCCCATTAGCAGTCCAGAAAAGTCTATCTTGTTCAGAAGTTCTTTAGCCACTATTGTTCACTCAGAGTCTCAAGAACAGCTTTGTGAAATGTGTGTTTGCTGATGGCCCTGACTCAGAGATTTTTATTTTGAAGTAGAGCACAAAGTTGGTTATTCTAGAAATGGGAGAGAACGGAGCTTCTCTTGCATACTTACTGCATTAATTCCACTTATCACTAGTCTCATTTCCATCTCTCTGTGTACAATGTTGCCGAACACTATCCACCACCTCTCCTGGACTGCCTGAGACCGCTGGCAATTCTTTTTCAGGACTTGTCTGAGCAAAGCATGAGTTCTGACTATTTGTCATGCCCTCCATTTTGAGAATATGGAAATGGCTGCATTTCCTTCTGAGTTGTGGTAGTTTTGAACCTGTTTTCCACAGTTCCCTAAATGTCCTCGGAAGCCTTTCAGAATATCTTGCAAGCTGCTTTTTCAGGGACCTCTGTCAAGAATGGTAGGATATGTGCATAGTTCAGCAGCAACACTTGACTAGGTGTGTAGTGTGTAGATACAGGATAGAACTACATGCAAGATAGTTGGTGTATTCAGGGGTAGGCAACCTATGACATGTGTGCCAAAGGCAGCACGGGAGCTGGTTTTCTATGGCACTCACACTGCCCGGGTTCTGGCCACCGATCTGGGGAGCTGTGCATTTTAATTTAATTTTAAATTAAGCTTCTTAAACATTTTAAAAACTTTATTTACTTTACATACAACAATAGTTTAGTTCTATATTAATGACTTATACAAAGAAACCTCCTAAAAATGTTAAAATGTATTACTGGCACATGGAACCTTAAATTAGAACAAATAAATGAAGACTCGGCACACCATTTTTGAAAGGTTGTCTACCCCTGGTGTAAGTGGACTGCACTGGTACAGTCCCACTGGTTCAATTGCCATTGGTACAATTCTCTTTAGCTAAGGATTTGGAGAGAAGATTTCTGTAGCAGGGGATAGTGAGAGAGGGCTAACTACAGTGAAAATTGCTTCCTTAATGGAGACGCTCTTCTAGTAAAAATGCAGCAGAACAAACTTGATCCATGTGGGATACTTTAAGTTGGCCTCTTTAATGTTTGCTTAAAGGTTGCTTAATAAACATCACTTGTACTGTACAACTTGTACTAGATTTGAAAGTGAATTGCAAGTCAAATGTTAAAATTACACACACTTCAGAAATGTGTGTGTGCATGTGCATACATGTACACAGTGTGCCTTTTATCTCTCTCTAGCAGTTTCCCCCCCTAAAAGATCCAAAAGTACATTACAAACTGTAACTGAAATATATGCTACATACAGGGATAACTTTATGCATCATTATAATTCAGCTACACAGAAGAGGGGAACATAGGAAAAATTAGGTGGGAAGGTAACATGACACTGGGAAGAATGAGAACTTCCTGTTTTAGTAGCTTACTTTTTTAATATAATAGTTTTGTTCATTTGTTTAAATGTCCTGTGCGCGTTGACTGCATGCTGTTACTGAATTAATATGCTTACTGGTCTCCAGTTGTGTTATATGAGAGGTCAGTTCGTCCTAAGAAGAGGAAATTTGGGGCAAGGGCTCCCAAACTGTGGTCCATAGAGCACTGTTGGTCAGCAGAGCACTTTCTGGTTGTTTGTGGCAATGTGGCTGGTCACATGGTGCTAGGCTTCCTCGTTTCCATAAATTGAATTAAAAGATGCTAAGAATGCATTAGGGTACGGCTAAACCACCCTGAACATGCCCGATCCCGTCTGATCTCGGAAGCTAAGCAGGGTTGGGCCTGGCTAGTACTTGGATGGGAGACCTCCTAGGAATACCAGGTGCTGTAGGCTTAACATGGGTGTGGGGCTAGCAACTCCACCCTGTAGGGAACCACCTTGCTACTGGAACGCCAACAACAGAGTTGGAGTGCTCTGTGGTTGGTGGCCCATACCCCGCCTGGGGGGTGATGGGCAGAGAGAGAAAAGAATGCATTAAATACATTTCAGTTAGCACTGTAATTGTCAGAAGGCTGCTATTCAGTCAACAGTTGGAGGTTAGGTATCCACAGGACAATCTCTGTTAAAATGTAGTCCATGCAATGAAAATGTTTGAAACTTTCCGCATCTATTAAGAAAAAAATGGTGTGTAATCTTGTGGTGGATAGTCTACGTGTGTAGTGTTAGGATGACAGTTTGCATGTTACTAGCTTCATGAACAAAGGAGAGTAAAACGTATCAATTGAAATGGATGGGCTAGGAAAATGGTGAGACTTAAAGCAACAAGATTGAAATGTATGCAGCTGTGGTACTCAGCCTCAAAATGTGGTTCCCACGCCTATTTGCTAATGTCATAATCATTAATTCAGTGCCAACAGCATGCTTTGCACTGGGGAAAAAAAACCAGCAGCAAAAAGTAGGCACAATTCCTCTGTTATGGAGTTTACCAGCTATATTTGACACAGAAATAAGGCTGAAATATAAGATTGAAAGGTAGGTAGGGAAGTATTGTCACAGAGCAGTTCTGATAATGTTGCAGATTTTTATTTTTTTCTTTCTATTTCTTGAAAGTTGTGGCTTCAAATGTGTGATAAAAGTGCCTGACATAAGTTAAATGATTTATTGACCACTTACTTGCTCACTATAATAGTATTAAATAGTTTTTTTCCTTCCTATTCTACCCTTTTTAGTGCCTTGAATCTTTTAGCACGGATGTTAAATGCAAATTACAAATTCTAGGAAGTGGCCTCTACCCTTTGCCTACACGACTATAGAACAATACCAGCCCTCAGGTTCTTTCCTTGTAGTAAAGACATTGTTTTCTTTCATATTATTTTTCTGAGGTTGTTTGCTTATGAAAATTCTGCCTATATTCTTAATTTTGAGAAACAGACAATTACAAACTCTGAACTTACACAGCATTAGCTTTCTGGCAAACTGCTTCTTTCACAATAGAGGAAGTAAAAATGCAAAACTGCTCTCAGCTCTCCACCCTTTTACAATTATCATGAACGGCAGCAAATTAATGAAATGGGGAGAGGCTCACGAGCCTGGAACTGGTTGCTTTTTCATCATCCAGTATATTTTCATGTAGTGTAAGAAGACCTAGATGGCCTATGTGAAATGAGTTTATGATCTCAGTTGAATTCCTAGGGCTCGCTTCACAAGATTTATAGAATCATAGGACTGGAAGGGAATTCTAGAGGTCACCTAGTCCAGTCTCCTGCACTGTTGGCAGGACTAAGTATTATATAGATCATCCCTGACAGGAGTTTCACATCCCTTCTAACTTTTAGTCAATTGGTTAGGGCACTCACCTGGAATATGGAGGCTCCTGGTTCAAGTCCACTTCCACCTCAGGAGTAAAAGAGATTTGAACTGGGATCTGCCACTTCTCAGATGAGTTCCCTACCCACTATGATACAGGCTATTCTGATATAGCAGTCTGTCCTGTTGAAGCGGTTCCACTGTGGATAAATAATTAAATTAACTAGAGCAGGATCCTGGGTTTGCACCTCCCAGATGATTGCTATAACCACCAGGCTACAGATTATTCTCATGCTTGCTCGCCTTCTCTCAGGCTCAATGATTCTTTCATTATTAATCCACAGTGGAACAGCTGCAACAAGAGAGAATGAGGGAGCCACACATCACAGTATCCTATAGCCCATTGGCTAGGACGCTCAACTGAAAGGTGGCAGATCCCAATTCAAATTTCTCTTCTCCCTCAGGTGGAAGGGGGACTTGAACTGGGTATCTCCCAAATACCTAACCATTGGTCTAAAGTTATGAGGGGGGGTATCCTCCTTCTCCTTGTCTCCTGCCACACCTGGGGTTTTGTGTGAACTTCTCTATTGGAACTCGATGCAGCAGGTGAGCTCTGATGATGCCTACTGGATTGGGCCCCGCAGGCGAGTTAGAGAAATACCTGTCTTTTCCCATTTTGTGCATCGCTCTGGGGCTTAGGTGTCTGGATGCCGGAGGTGGATCTGTAGTGTGCACGCTCTGAAGTCTCAGTGAAATGGCCAAAGACCGAATAGGACACAGGGATTGAACTCCCCTGTTTCCATTAGAGTTGGGTTCTCCAAGTCTAGATTAAGACATAGTGGCAGTACAGTATAGGGAAGCTTACATTGTTGCTGTCCATGCTGAAACTGCTCTGTGTATAATGCACATCAGTCTCCAGAAGTGTCCGTGCAACACACTCATCAGCACTAAAAATGAAAAAACAAACATTACATTTTACCAGTTGTACTGTCCACTATTTCTTTTTTCCCAGTTTTTATACCTTTGAAAGTAACTTGAGTGATATCCTCCCCTGTTCATGTCAAAGTTGTCTCCTAGAATAATTGAAAAAGAAGAACATTGCAGAAAGTTAAATGTTTATATATTTTTATTTTAAAAAAAATTTCAAATTTGTCTCAAAATGCTCCAACCTCTACTGACAGGTTGAAAACATGTAGCATGTAAAGAGAATTCAGCAGTGACACTGGCTTTTTATTAAAATTATTCTACGTGTTCGAGGCATGAACAAATATTAGTCACAGACACAGCGGAGTTATGACTAGTAATAGGACTTTAACCATACAACACTTTTATTGCCTATAAATTCACATTGCTTATTAAATATGCTGGCCTTCATTCATCTCTGCAGCACATAGGACAAGTAATTTGCTCCATCCTCCAATTCCCGGCTCACAGCTGTGCCCAAGGTGAGATACAACATGGTGCAGAAGACTGGTGGTGATACCATTGCTGCCCTCCACCAACAGGAAATACTCTTAAACCCCAGCCAGGGCTCTGTAGGAGTTTTGCTGGTGGACTCTATGTTGGACCTGCTTTGTCCCCAGTTGACTCCCACCTTTGTGGACTGTGTTGGCATGCTTTGTGTCCTCTAGCAGAACATAATTTTTTTTGTCAGTTTGCACTGCTGTACCCCCTCCTCCCCCCTCCGCCCCCCAGAGGAGTGAATCACACCCATTTTGTTAACTTGATTCTCAGGTTGCATCTTTTGTTCTCATTAAACAATTCATTTGCTCAGCACACTATCCCTGTTAGTGTTTCAAATCCTCTTTCAAACCAGCATCATGCCACCTAAATCAAGATGGTATGTGAAATGTAATGTTAGGCAATTGTTGACATTGTTAAATGGGTTGTACTTTAAGCCAGGGTGGGGTAGCTAACAGTCTATTTTGCGGAGCTGTGCACTAATAAAAATGTGGCCATGATCTTCGGCACAGCAATTGCATCTACAGAGGAAGGCAAGGCCCTACACCTTCAAATGGGATTCTGTTCCAGAATTTCCACCCAGTCTCAGGTAACATGAGGTATGCCCAGTCAGTGTTTCAAAGCTCTGGTTTTGCTTTGAAAGATGAGTGGGTGTTGCCTACACAGCTAAATGTTTTCAATAAAGCTTGCAAGTCAAAGGATGTTTTTATTGCAATGTGCATTTGCACAGTGGTTTCATCAAACTTAAGGCAGCCACTTCTAGCAAAAATGTGTTTTAAGATACAGCCCATATCTGTTTGCTGATCATAAAACTAGTCAATTTACAACTTTCCCCAGAAAGAAAGAGAAACCATTCTGAAACTCTTTTACTTTTTTACTTCAGCTCACTAAGGGAAACTTTCTTTTTAATGTTCACCTTGCACTCCTAGGAATTCATATAAAAACTGCATTGAAAATATATAAAGTAAAACTCATATACTAGCGGTAATTATATTATGACCATTATAGAGGCTTGAGAAATGTTTGTTTGGAGTTATGCACAGTTCTAATGTCCTGTAGCTCCATTTATTTCAGAGGTTTTCTTTTTCCTAGGAAATAAGCATGAAGAGTTCTTGCTGCTGTTCCATATACTCACAAGTGTTATATAAATAATGAAATTTTACCTACATAAATAACCCCCTCACTTTCAGTTTCAGATATTCTTCATTTCCGGTTGGATACTGTTGCCTGTTAAATAGCTGCCTCGCCCCCACCCCAGAGTCTCACTGTATTTTAGTAGTGAGAGAGATGATTCCTATGTAGAACTACAAAGTATCTAGTTGTCCTCCATGTCCTGAGGCACCAGAAACTGCTGAAATGCCAACCATTGTCAGCCAGTGTTGTTCTAATAGGAGGAATGCTCTGAAATGATGACATCCTCTCTTCTCTCTCCCCTCCTTCCTGCAGGTTTGAGGCTCTTCAGGTTGTGAGAAGTGAATGGTAGCAGGAGGAAGGAAGGCTGGACATGGTCACTGTCCCTGGCATCTTCCTTCTCAGAACCTGAGGAAATTTGCTGCTGTCAGCATTATCTTAGGCAAAAGCCACCCTCCACTCTGTGAATCCCTTACTGGTGGATGTTAGTAGAGTTGTCATGGCAGTAAGGTTCCAAAGGGAGTTGTTCTGGCAGAACAACAATAGAAGTGGATTCTAGGGAAGTATTTCTTCAGTTTCTGCCTCTCAAGGCCATGTGGTGGGAGCTCAGGGAGCACAGGATATTCTTACTATCTCTGCAGTTGGTGTTTTGAAACTAAGGCCATTCAGCAAAGACATATCATCTTTCAAAGAGATTATTTATTTAGCAGCTCTCATTCAAGTAATGTGTTGGTTCATGGGCTTCTTAGTGGCTTTAACCTACTCATTTACAAATCACTGGTCCTTAATCCAGTTCCCTTTCTGTGGGGAAAAAAAATCTCTGTTAGCTTTGGAAAGCTTTATGGGAGCCTTCAAAGTGAAAGGGTCAGTACAAATATACAGTACTATTTGTTAGCCTTTAAACTTTTTCTTATACAGTAAACCCTCGATTTAACGGACCTCGATTTAACGGACTTCGGATGCAACGGACAAAATTTCTAAGCAAGTCTGATGCATCCGACATCCATTTGTCGCGGGCTGGCTGCCGGCTCCCCGCTGCCGCCCGGGTCCAGGCAGCCGGCGGGCTGGCTGACAGCTCCCAGCTGCTGCCCGGGTCCCATCAGCCGGGACCTGGGTGGGCTGGCTGACGGCTTCCGGCAGCCGGGACCCGGGCGGGCTGGCTGACAGCTCCCGCCCGGGTCCTAGCAGCCGGGACCCCGGCAGGCTGGCTGGCGGCTCCCGGCTGCCACCCAGGTCCCGGCAGCAGGCGGGCTGCGGAGCTGCCACCCCGACCCTGTGGTGGTCAGGCTGCTGCTCCGACAGCTTGTTTTTTTTAATTATTAAATAATGGACTTTTTCATTTAACGGACACCCCCTCACCCGAATTAGTCCGTTAAATGGAGGTTTTACTGTACTGGTGCTTGTCTTCAATGACCATTGCAAAACACATTTGCTTGGCACATCACTGTTGATAGGTGTCCATTATCATTGGAAATTTGTCCATTCTTTTGGGAAGAACTTGAGAAAAACCAGAAGCATAATATCATATTTAGCAGCTGAATTCTCTTGTATACATCACCAACATAGGAGCAAATTTATAGGCACATAGCAACAATTTAAGTAAATGTAAGAGACAGAATTTCTGAATGGAGCTGGAGGGTATCTCTCCTAGACAATCTAACTGTCCTTGCATAACAGATGCTATTTTACAGTACATGACTGACAAATTGAATGTTCTTGAACTGTCCCTAAAAACTTTTGCTAGGCATGGAAGTAATGTCTTAGGGAAGATTTCCCCCCTCTTTTTTTTTTTAAACACAGGTGGACAGAACAATTATATCAGTATAAACCAGAAATTTATGTAGTGGAAGAGTTTTCAACTGCATCAACAATATTTCATCTTTTACCATATAAGGCTTTAACGTGGATAGTCCATGAAGAAGCTTACGGTCAGAGACTGACATCTGCATTTCAAAATGACTGTTTCATTCAAACTGATGGGGAAAAAAGGAGCACAACAGCCTTGTCTAATCAGGAAATGGCACAAAAATACCATCCATTCGGCTGCACCAGTGGGAGTCCTGATGTATACAAGACTCCAACAGCTTCTGCTGATTTTAGCTATTGTGTTCATTAAATCTTGTCAGTAGGTTTAATCTTTACCCTTCTCTTCTCACTGGGCAAAGTTTAACTAACTATCATGGGCTTCCCTTAGCTAGTGAGGCATCTCGCAAGGAAAGTTTTCCTTAACTTTACATCAGTGTATTGATATTTAACTCAAGATGGCCATAACATAAACCAGTCTTTCGCTGGTTCAACCAAAAAGGTGTAGTCAGAGTTAGCCCTTTGACCAAGCTGATCTTTGTCAGTTAAGACAGGGAAGATGTTTCCTTCCTTGACTCCGCTTCATCCAAAACTGTCCCCTGGATGAAATAGCCCCGTTTTATCTTATCTGCTAGGCCCTGGTTGATTTCTGCCTACTCCTGGCTCTTCTAGCCACTGGAGTACTAATTCTTGTTGGTTCTACCAGCAAGGAATCCTGGGTGGCCTCTCCAGGCAGTTCTTGGAGGTCTGAACTCTGTTTTCCCTCAAAAGGATACCTTATTTGGGTGGGTTGTCCCAAGATGGTTATGCCTCCAGCAGGGGGCACAAAAATCCTAGTACATCCCTTCACACAAACAGTCATAAAAGTGCCAGAAGCCACCAGAGCCTTATCTATACTAGGACTCCCACACAGGTGTAGATGATGCAAAGTTAGCACTCATGAGATTTTTTGTTGTTGTAAAATTTCATAGTGTAGACACTGCCCAAGAGATATATAGACATAAAAATACACAGCAGAGTCCAAAACTAGCCCAAATATTTAATGTTAAAGTACACTCTTTTGTCCACATTTAGAGTATACAGAAATTGCCTTATTTTCCAGAATTGCTGAGCAACCCCAGTTTCCACTGAAGTCAGTAAGAGCTATGAGTGCTCAGAACTCTGAAAACTGCTGTGTTTCATAGAGGTTGCATATTTTTCATTATAAACTCTTTCTTCGTTCATTCATTACTTTCTGAAACTTTCGCTTTTTCAGGCTGAAATTTCCATGCTTGAGGTGTAGCTGAAAATGAGTAATTTCGGACGTTTCCCCAATAATGGTGTCGATGCTTTTTGACGAGAGGAGGTTGGAGTGAAAAAATCACTACTTCAAGGGCCTCTGTACATTCTTAATCATTGCAAGGAGCCCTGGCTCCTCAAGTTTGTGGGAACCCCCTTTTAAACAGTACCCTTTGGGCCTGCACATGTGCATATGTTCCCTGTAGTTATAAGGAAAAAGGTGATAAGTTAGACTGAGATATTTTAATGAAGTGTTGTACTAACAGTGCTATAGGTGTGGTTGATAATGCACTTTCAGTCTAAGCTTCTACGGTCAGTGTCTTTGACAGACAGTTACCTAATAGAATGCAATTTCTTATGCTTGTTCTTACCTAGGAAGCAAGTGTTTGAAGAAAATATGTTCATCTAGTCTGAGTTATTTAAACATGGTGATCTGTGAGCTTTGCCAGTTAATATTTTTCACATGCTTCTGTTTGTTCAGATAACTAAAAAATGATGTGGATTTAAAGCTTCAGATTTAGCATTCATTTATAGCCTTCAGTAAAGAATAAGGATGAAATCCTGGCCCCATTACAGTCAATGGGAGTTTTGCCAGTGACTTCAGTGGAGTCAGGATTTTACCCTGAATATTTACCTACATTTGGGGAAACAATGGTGACAGTTTCAAAAGTTCTTATTTTAATATATTTTTAAAAAATAAATCAAGAAAATGAAATGCAACAACTACATTGGTGAAACACTATACCTGGTTTATTTATACACACAAAAGCCACACCATTTAAAGCTTTGATTCCCAGATCACATTACTAGCCCATGTTGTGCCCATGTATTGTATTAAGTCATTAAAGTTAACAGCATTACAGAATGTTACACATACACAAGGTGGCTAAGTTATGGTTGCTGTGGGAATGATAAGTTTTAATTTCTTAACTCTTGTGTTTGTAAAATCGTAACTACAATGTTTGAAATAGCTTTATGCATTTGATATAAATGAAGGTATCAGCTTCTTATAGATGCATATAGTCATGTGGATAAAAGTAAAATGAATGGTACCTGACACTTAATTCTGATACTGAGGCCATGGTTACACTTACAGGATTATAGCGCTTTTGATTATAGCTGTCCCCATCTACAGCAATAGGTGTAGCACTATAGCATGTCCTGGCGTGGTCACATTTGTGGCACTTGCAGCGGTACAGGGAGTGGTGCATTATGGGCAGCTATCCCAGCATTCAGCTGGGTGCAACATGCTTTTCAAACGAGGTGGGTGAGGGGGAATGTGTAGTGTGTATGCAGAGGGAGAGAGGGAGGGGATTTTCTACGGGCTGAGAGTCTTGTCAGTGGTTGTCCTTTGAAATTCAGAACCTGCTATAGTTTCTCGATCACACAGCTCCCTTTGTAAACATTTGCAGTGCTTATCTGCCGAGTTAAGAGAGAAACTCTGAAAAGGTACTTCCGAATTCCTCCTGCCGAGTTCAAAACAACACGAAGAGACGTCAATTGCCTTAAATGGCTCAGAGGCATGCCAGAGATCACTTATAGCATTGCTGTTTACACTTGCGATAATATGCTACAGGGAATACGCAATAGCTGTTATTCCTCAAGGAAGGGAGGATTACCAGGAACGGTATAACTTTGGGTTTATAGCGCAATACATGCCTTGCCAGTGTGGATGGGTAGGGAGTTATAGCGCTCCTAGAGGCTTTATAGCGTTATAAAGTGCCAGTGTAACCAAGGCCTTATACCTGCTTAAGGATTTCTACATTCCATATTGTACAGATCTAGTTTTGTATGTAATTGTTCCAATGTGAATAATACATTATACCATATCCTATATAATAAAAGGCCAAAGGAAGTTTGTCCAAAGCCATCATGAGCAGTAGAGACGGCCCGGAGGAACAGCATGCTGGGAGTTGTAGTTCGGCGGCACAAGGTGCAGGGTTTACAGGAGAAAAAAGACTTGGGTTACCTCAGGTTATGGTGGAGGGGGCATGGCAGGATAGGAGATACCAGTGGGGTGGGCATGGCAGGGGGGCAGGGGTTACCAGAGGACGTGGGTTACTAAGGGTTCCCGGAAAGGGCGTGGGCAGTGGGACTGGGGTTGCCGGGAGGGGTGGGTGCAGGAGTTACTGGGGATTACCGGGAGGCGCAGTGGGACAGGGTTTACTGGAGGACGCAGAGGGACGGGGGTTGCCGGGAGGACGGAGGGACCGTCGCAGGTTACCGGGAGGGACGGGCGCAGGGGTTACGGAGAACATGGTGGGACGGGGGTTACCGGGCGCGGGGGTTACCAGGGGGCGCAGTAGGACTGGGGTTACCGGGAGGGGTGGGCGCCAGGGTTAGCGGGGGGCGCGGAGGGACGGGAGTTACCAGCACAGGGAGCCGAAGGACTCAGCTCCTCTCCCCCGGAGTGGGAGGCAGTTCGGGCACTGCCAGCCCCCGAGTGTCACTCCGGGCTGGGGAGCCCCGATTCCCTCCGCCGCGAGGGGCACTGCAGGCTTTGGCCCCCCGGGGGAAGGATCCCGGGGGAGGGTGATGATGGGCAAGCAGGGAGGGGGGTGCGGGAGAAGGGACTGGATGGGGTGGCCTGGGCCGTGTACACGGGCTGTTACACTAGTCACATATAAATCACATTTTTAGATTATCATATTTGGTCAGGAAAATTTGAGGATCAGCATAGCATGTGACATACAGGTCCTTATTCAGTTTTTCTTACATAGGGACACTCCTGTTGAAATCAGTAGACATTTCCTGAGAAAAAACTGAAGAACCTCAAGATCTGGCTCTAGTCCCTCCATTTTCTGTACTTGTTTTACAGAACAAATTGTTTCCTTGAATCCTATGGCCTGCTCTAAACCCAAAGTGAAATTGATCATATACTGCAGCGGCTTCTTTTTCCCCAATATCTTAGTAAGGGATGCCAAACCTGAGAGGAAGATCATTAAGAAAGACTTCAATAAGGGCATAACTTCTGCTGTTTTGAAGAAAAATAGAAACTGACCAGTAGCCAAAGACTAACTATAATAGTAACAACTGAAGCCTAGGTCTCCAAAGCATTTATGAAAGGAGCCAAGTGGACAGAGAGGCTCTAGATGGCAGAAAGATTTAGATTCAAATGAAGAACAGCAACTTTTAAATCCAACACTAAAATCTAGCAGGCCTAAAATCTTCAAAAACTGACAAATTCATTGTAATTAACTTAGACCATCATTGATGTTTCTGTGCATTAGAAACAGAGGAAAAAGCAAGGGAGCATGTGATTTTGGGGAACTTCAGAATTCTGAACAAAATAATTATCTACACATGTAGAAGTCCAAGTTAGCTATTAATGCCATGGAGTCAACAAACACACTGGAATTTAAAAATACTATTTATGGTTTTAAATATTGCTGGATGTTTTCCTTTAGCTGTTCAAAACTTAATGTACTTGAGTGCCAAAACTTGAACTTTAAAGTAACTATTTATATGCGTATAAAGGATTCAAACATCATAAGCAGAAGGCAAGAACTTTGATCTAGTTTAGGTCGCTTGATTTTTTTCTGTGCACAATATATCTTATTTAAATTTTGAACAGTGTAATTAGAAACATCATTTTCCTGTAAACTGTGAGCACACATGGCCACACAGCTATCCTGTATTCACTGTGTACATCTGGGAGCATGGCCACTGCTTCATGACACAATACCCTACTTTACTGTTACTGTAAAATCAGTAAAATCTGCTTTAGTCACTACCCTTACTGTGCCCTCACTTAGAATCACAGTATGCTTGCTGCTTTTAACAAGGGCTTAAAGGTGAAGAGGGGGGAAATTGGAAGGGAAGGATGGGCGAATTTGTGCAGAGGGTCAAACTATGCGTGAGGGGGAGTCAAGCAGATGGCAGCACGGGAAGGAGAGAGGCAGATGGGGTTAAGAAATGGTAGAGGGGGGAAAACTGTAGGATAGGGAGGATGAGAGTTACCCCAAATGGGGTGAGCAATCTGCATGGTTTGCAGAAATAGAACATAGGTGGCAAAGGGGCTCCCCTCCCCACAGCAGGACAGCACATCTCAGCACCTGCTTCTCAAAGCCAGCAGGGAAGGGGTAAGGAATGGGGTGGAGGGAATACCCACTTCGTTGGATATATGCAGTGGAAATTACCGGAGGCAGGTATACACATGTAGGCAGGAATCAGGCTAGAGATAGTGAGGTTAGTTCAATCAGGGAGGATGAGGCTCTCTCCTAGCAGTTGATCTTTAGTGTGAACATGAAGTGAGGAGAAACTGCTTTTGTAGTTGGGGAGCCATTCACAGTCTTTGTTTAATCCTGAGCTGATGGTGTCAAATTTTCAAATGAACTGAAGCTCAGCAGTTTCTCTTTGTAGTCTGGTCCTGAAGTTTCTTTGCTGCAGGATGGCTCTTTAAATCTGCTATATTGTGTCCAGGGAGATTGAAGTGTTCTCCTACAGGTTTTTGTATATTGCCAGTTTGCAGCAGCAGTCAAAAAACTTTTGCAGATTCAGACAAACACGGCTTACCCCCCTGATACTAATCCTCAAATAGTCAGCAACCCTGCAAGGATGATGCTTTCCTCCTACCTTGGAAAAATCTCTGCAGTTATGCTTTCCTTCCCATCCCTACTACCATTGGTTCAACAGAAAATTTGACAAGACAGGGCACAAGTCATCCTTAAAGCCCATAGTTGACCCAGCCAATTTTGGTTTCCAAGCCTCCTACAAATATCATTCTATCCACCTGTCAGCATTAGGAAAGTCACCTCTTTCTCTGGCTGCCGCAGCCCTGCACATCCCAAATTCTCCCCATCCCAAATTCTCACCCCACTGCCCTCTCCCACCTACTCCCTATTCCCCCCAAGGCCGCCACCTTGTCTTATATAGCATCTTCTCCAGGGTCCAGACACCTAATTAGTGGAGCCATGCCTGCACGACTCCACTAGTTATGTAGGTGACCCTTTATTACTTCGTGTGCTGCCGCCCAGGCGTACACCTTAGAGGAAACTGTCCACGGGCCGCCTGAATGGAGCTGGTGAACCACAGATTGAGAACCTCTGGGCCAGGGTGTTTGTTGCCATAGTAGAATGATTATGAGGTATTGTCTCAGAGGAGCCCTAAGTGGATCTTAATTGTATCTTACGCTGTTATCAGTTGACATAGGCTCACCTTGTGAAGGCTCAGGCAGCCTTTGTAGCATCAGTTCAAAAAGTATTCTTGCTTGGTATTTTCAGGATAGCTACACTCCACCAACACATTTACAACACATTGCAGCTTGGTTCAAGACTCCACCACTGATGTATTCTTAGGGACAGCGGTCCTACAAGTAGTGTATCACGTTCATCATCACACCTCTTCTCTCTGAGCACTGCATGTCAGTCATTGATACACAGTGGAATACAGATAGGGATCAGCACTCATAGAAGAAAGAGAAGTTACTTACCTTATTGTAACTGGAGTTCTTTGAGATGTGTGGTCCCTATCTGTATTCCACTACCCATCCTCTTCCCCCTCTTCTGCGGGTCATGACTAGATTCACAGTAGAGAAGGAACTGCCCCTTATACTCTTGCTATGGAGCATGAGGAAAACAGGGGTGTTGTTACATACAAGTGGACATTACTTGCAAGATTTCCCCTGTCTCAGACACATGGAGTCCATGTGTACTCACAATAGAATGCAGATAGGGACCACACATCTCAAAGAACTCCGGTTACAATAAGACAATTAAATCCTTCCCCTTTTTTTAAATTATCAAAAGCCTTAAATCTAAAAGTAAATAGACACCTGCACCATCTGTTTTTACAAATATAAAGTTGGCTGACAGTTCCTTACATTGAGAAGCTTAGAGTGATGCTATAATTAAAGTTGCATGAACACGGCAAAAATCTGTTTTATTTGTGGGTACTGTTATGCAGAGTCCCAAAAAATGCCAAATATGGTCATTTTAGTTTCATCCATCGTCCTGAGTATAATGATTGCATTTAGAATCCTGAACAAAATTATTGTTAACAACACCTCGTAATGTAATTAATTAGGTGCTGTGTCAAATTGCTGGCCACTATTATGATGGGTCCCGCGCTTTCTCTTCTTGTGGCGGGTTCAGGGAGCCATTTCATACCCCCTGAACAGGGTATTAACTGCCCCACTAGTATCCTAGAGGAGGGAGAGTGAAGAAGGAGGGACCTGGGCCTGCCCCCTACTCCTGGTCCCAGCCCAGGGGCCCTGAGGATTAGCTATTCCTTCCCCTGGGCTACTTCCCTCTCCTACACTTCAGCTTGTGGGGCTTCCTTCCCTCTCTCTACACAAGTCAGGTGTCTCTTTACTTAGGGTCTGGGTCTTCTTGGTTCCAAACTCTCCTCCAAACTGCTCCAACTCCTCCAACCTGCTCACTGCTCCAACTCCTTTCAGCTATCTGATTGAAGCAGGGGGGGGGGGGGAATATATTGTGACTGGCTCCAGGTGCCTTAATTGGCTCCAGGTGCTCCAAGCAACTTCTAGAAAACTTGCTTCCCTCTAACACTCTCCTGCTGCCCACTGGCCATGCTGTATCACAGCACATCATCTCTGCTGGAAGTGGAAGCAGGTTTCAAGCTTTCCAAGTGCACGTTCAACTATTGGTACAATCTGGCATAATACTGCATGTCTTGAAAACTCCCTGGATGCACATTTACTTGATAATCTATTGTAGTAGACTTGTCAATACTATGCATTTTTTTTAAAGTCCTTAGATACACATTTACATAATCCATACTTTAAAAGTACTGAAATACTAATTCACACAACCAGACTGTAGTCTCTCAGAAAATTGTAGTCCATTGCATCTACTCTCCCACAGTTCTGTGAAGGATTTCTCTTTATTTATTTATTTTTAAATAGTGTAAGCTTGCCTGAGAACAAAAATATTTAGTGTTCAGTTGAATTTTCAGCCTGCTGAGCACAAAGAAAATTTAGAGGGACCATTGTTTAGGAAGTTAGTGGTGATGTTATAACAACAAGCTTAGGTTATTCATTATTTTGGAAGAGAGTGTGAATTGTGAGATGGCAAATAATGGCAGACACAAAACTAATATTATTTGTTATTTGTATTACAGTGGCGTCTAGAAGCCCCAACTGAGATTATGTAGGTTATTATTTAAGACTAGAGAGGATTGTGAGGAACTGACAATGAGCCTGATCTTGCAAATTGTTAAGGACCTCCTGGAGAGTCTGATTGCCCTCAACTGTCATGATGGTCATTGTCAGTTGTGGATGCAGAATACCTCACAGAATCAGTCCCAAAGCTAAATTGGGGTAACACAGAGGTGGGCAAACTACGGCCTGCGGCCCACTTCCAGACTCCCGGCCCCTGAGAGTCTGCCCTGGGCCAATCCGCCACACGGGCAGCACTCTGGGGGGCAGGGCAGCATGTCTGTCTCCACACGGTTGCCAGACACACTGCTCTGAGCAGCATGGTAGGGGGGCCGGGACCAGCCGGGGGGTTGGCTAAGGGGCAAGAAGTCCCGGGGGGCAGTCGAGATAGGAAGCAGGAGGTGGTTGGATGGATTGGAGGTTCGGGGGGTGGTGGTCAGGGCATGGGGAGCAGGGGGGGTTGGATAGGGTGTGGGAGTCCTGGGAGTCTGCCAGGGGGCGGGGGTATGGATAGGGATCGGGACAGGGAGCAGGGGGTTGGGGAAGGGGTGAGGTACTAGGGGGGAAGTTAGGGTGAGGGGTCTCTGGAGGGGCCGGTCAGGGAACAAGGAACAGGAGGATTGGATTGGGGGGGGGGTAATCAGGGTAGGAAGTGAGAGGGGGTTGGATAGGGGGTGGGACCAGGCTCTTTGGGGAGGCACAGCCTTTCCTAGCTGGCCCACCATACAATTTTGCAACCCCGATGTGGCCCTCGAGCCAAAAAGTTTGCCCACCCCGGAATACCATGATGGTAGATAAAATATTCATAGTAGTACACGCTGACAGCTTTTAAACTAACTGGTGACTTTGATAAAAGCCTCAGCATCATTGTAAACCAGCTCAATGAAAATATGTACTCAGTACACACTTGTGGTCGAATAAGCATGCAAGATATTAGGCTATATCAAAAAGGGATAGAAAATAATATGGAAAATATTTAAATACTTGGGGGTTTAAGCCTCTGCAATCTAAACAAAGCCCACACACTGTCCCAGTCTTGGGGCCCTTATGCATACACTCAGGATGCAGATCCTCTGTTTAGCACCCTTCCTAAGAGCTGTGACCATGTGGCCCAGCTACTTAGCCCCTGCACTCACTGGTGGCCCCTTAGACTTCCTCTATGGCTTAGGCATACGCAAAAGTGTGAGCCTTCTGGTTTTCTTCTTCAAGGGGGCACATGGTAGGTTTAGCATATAACACACAGACACTTTGCACAGACTTCTAATTCATCATTGCACTTTACTTAATCACATGACAAATACAAAAATCTATTAAAAAAATAATAAACCCTACACTCATTTCCCTGCTTCAGTTTCCTTGTCACACCAGAGCATTCTTTAGGCAGGGGTCGCAGTCCTTCTGACCCATCCAGAGTCCTTCTGCATGGCTTGTCTCCTGAAATATGGAGTCCTATCTCTAGGTCAGCTTGCTTCTTTTGACCTTGACTTATCTGTGTCCTTCCTTGCTCCTGTCCAAACTTCCTTTGTGTCCTTTATTGGCTCTCACTTGGTAACTGGGCTTCTTTGTCCTATGGTAATTTTCCACGCTCCTACTTCCCCTCTCTCTTCAGGCAGGAGGAGGGAAGTACCTTTTCCCAACTCAAGCAAACTCATTTTGCATGCCTATTATCAAAGCACAGTCGTTAAAGTTAAGTACTACCCTTCCCTTTATCCTCAGTCTGGTGTGCCTCTGTTGTAGATCCTGACAGTGATGGTGGATACACATGTAGAGAGGCTTTTGATGATACAGTAATTTCATAACAACTTCATAATAACTTTCATACTATCAACCATAGGTTGCACAAACATATCCCTAAATCATGTCAAATGCCTTCTATTTAAATCAATGATTCACATTTGCCTTGAATACTGTTGTTCTGTTTTGGCTTCTAAAAGTGCCAAAGAAAGGCAATGAAAATAACAGAAGTCAAGGAAAGACTTCTTTATGAGTGGAGATTTAAAATATTCATATTTAGTTTACAGAGGAGAGGGGACATGATAGAAGTTTTTAAAATAATGAGTGATTATAGCAGTGGCTCTCAACCTTTCCAAACTACTGTATCCCTTTCAGGAGTCTGATTTGTCTTGCGTACCCCCAAGTTTTAGCTCACTTAAAAACTTCTTGCTTACAGAATCAGACATAAAACTACGAAGTGTCACAGCATACCGTTACTGAAAAATTGTTTACTTTCTCATTTTTACCATATAATTTATAAAATAAATAAACTAGAATATAAATATTGTACTTATATTTCAGTGTATAATATATAGAGCAGTATAAACAAGTCATTATCTGAATGAAGTTTTAGTTTGTACTGACTTCCTAGTGCTTTTTATGTAGCCTGTTGTAAAACTAGGCAAATATCTAGGTGAGTTGATGTACCCCTGGGTTGAGACCCACTGAAAATCCCTGTTTGCCCTTCTCAGAATGTAAAAATGAGGGTATTTCATGATTGTCCTTATGAACTATGAATAGTTATAGTCATGTCAGCTATGATCTGTGGTGATAGTGAAGGAGTCAGTATTGGCCAATATTTGCATCGGTCTCTAGGCTCCTGAGTAACCACCAGAAACTGAGAAATGGAATAAAAGTTTGATATTTCCAGTGCAAGCAGTGTTTCTTGGCATTGAGTGCCTACCATCTAGCATTTAACAGTCAGAATTGTCTAGAACCAGACCATTTTTGCTGTGATTGAGTCCGATCTCATAGACAATGGAGGGTTGGGTTGGGTCACAACTTTGATAAGGAGACCTATCCTAGATGCTTCAGAAAATGGTGTTTGGAATTCAGTAAATAATAGTAATTCCCAGCTGTTATCAGCAGATCTCAAAGAGCTTTCCAAGGGGGCCATTATCCCCATTTTACAGGTGGGGAATCTGCAGTACTGAGAAGGGAAGTGACTTATTCAAGATCACCCAGCAGGTCACTGGCAGAGCTGGGAATAGAACCCAGACTTCTGAGTCCCAGTCCAGTTCCCTACCACTAGGCAACACTGTTTATTGCCTGAATAAGACTCTTTTGAGGGCAGTATTGAATTAATCCACTAACAAGGTAATAAGTGTATTAAGCGTGCATCTGAAAGTGGTGCCTTTGGTTCAATTGTAAAAACAAAGTTCTGACCACTTATTTTGCAAAAGATCCCAGGATCCCTTTTGTAAGACTAGGATTATTAACACAGATCTCCTAGCCATGTTTCATCACAGTAATGAATTGTCTACCTAGGTTCCTCCTGCAGTTTTAGTTGCATAAGACATTATTTAAAACCCTGCTCTAAAGCATTGTGTGTGGTTCTGCCATGCAATGCTGAACATAAACTGTACGTAACTGTGCTATACAGGGGTTAGATAACAATTTGTTAAAGCACTTCAGAACCCTACAGGATGAAAGGTGTTCTGTGAAGGAAGTTTATTACTCATTCATTTTATTTTAAAATGCTTAAGGATTTTGATCTTCTGATCCTCCATGCTGATTCATTCACTCTCAGGTATGTCCATTCAGTGGTTGGTAGGCGAACTTCCCAGTTTTGCTGGATTATTCTAGTGACATTGATTTAAGTATAGAATTGAGAGAGTAATTGCTGTGGTACATAGGTTTTTAAGCACATTGAAAAAGTCTGAAAAGGTTTGTGCTATGCTTCTCTCTGCAGCATACTTTTTAAATGAATAAAATTGTACTGAAGTTTTAATAAAACCTATACCAACAAACTAATAGTAAATGTCCAATTAGTATATGGTGGGGATCTTAATATAGATACTTATAGAGCACTTTTGATCTTCAAAGTACTTTATAGAGGTTAATTAGTTAATCTTTGCACAAGCTCTGTCAGGTAGGTAAATTGCAATTTCTACTGGGAAAGAGAACCAGTGGCAGAGCCGGGATTAAAACAAATAAATTCTTTGCTCCCAGTAGTATGCATGAATTAACATGATATGGAAATATCTCTAATAACAACAGAATAAAAATTATTCCATTTCTTAAGAGAGAAAGGTAGAACACAGAAAGAAAGAAAATAGAGGATGCAGAGTATTACTACATCATATAGTTCAATTTTATTCCATGATAGACTTTGGAATATATTATTAGAGCTAGTTTTGTGTTATATTTCACATCAAATAGCATTAACATCATTTTGAAAAAATGCACTATCCCACCTGACAGGATGGAGTATGAATGACACAGTGGCTGGTTATGAAAGGGAGAAGAAAAATGAGACTATCTGGAAACATTTAAAGAAGTAATATTATTTTCCTAGATTTCTGTGTGTAGACATATGTTTTTCTCATTTCTCATACATTTCATGCATCAGAATCCACATAAAAATTTGAAAACACACACGGTATATTGTGTACTTCAACAACAGCCAAAAGCAATACAAAAAACAGAATTTTTTCACTTTATATACTCTCTCTCACATACATGCAAAATTAGATTGAGTTAAAGTACTTTTCAACTGCACATTAGTTATCTTATATAGCAAGTAGTCATTTGTTCATCCATACAGAACAGTTATAACTGACTCCTCTTACTCGTTTGATTCAATCAAACATACATACTATATTATCATCAGCTGTTTCAAAAATAGTGTAACTAAAAATATTTGTTATTTAATATACCCTGTAACTGCAGCTTTTCTTAATAATTTAGTCAGATTATTGGGAAGATCCACGGGACTTTGGGGAAAGAAGAATTTATCGGTCTGTGGTAGTTTAACTCTCAAGTCACTTCACTGTAGTAGATAATATTCTTTAGTTTCAAGGGCTTTATCAATCATTGCATGAGATTAAGATAATAAAAATAATACAGTCCCTTTATATAGGATGTCTCAATTTGATATCACAAAAAAGCTAAGAAATTCAGATAGGCAGTATGTATCAGTTTTTTTGGATGATTTTCAATTAATAAAGCTAAATTCTTAATATAACTAATGACAATGTCCAACAGCGGCATTATTGTCAGGTGTCACATGAGAATGTATAACAAATATCCCATGGTCCTCTCTTATTTGATGCCTCATACACACAAATTCTCACTTTGGATATTAAATCTTTGACCTGGAAGTATAAGTGCAGTATCAGCAAAGATTTGTTTTAGAAAGACTCTCATCCATTCTGGATATTAGTGTTACCTGTTAAAAATAAATAGTATGAATGGCCCATGATTGGCTACTGGTTCTTTTAGCCAGTATCTGTAGCAAACACATTCTTTAGGGGATATTCAGCATTTATATTCCCTATTATGAAACATTACATG
The DNA here is from genome assembly GCA_032164245.1 of Sternotherus odoratus. Taxonomy (NCBI): domain Eukaryota; kingdom Metazoa; phylum Chordata; order Testudines; family Kinosternidae; genus Sternotherus; species Sternotherus odoratus. The sequence continues at coordinate 124,791,462 of JAVMKO010000003.1, forward strand.
CAGACTTTGAAGGGTTTTTAAAAAAATCCCCTTCCTTATATTTGAATTCATTATGTTGGATGCATGTGTCTTAATCCCACCCATTGCCTATATATACCTATGCAAAGCACATATTTGCTAATGAGTCATTGCTGAGTGCATATTCTGTTTGTGCACTGTACAAGTATGATAACAGTATATGGCAAGCAAAATAGAAACATCAAAAGCAACTAAAGAACTAAATTACACTCAAATTGTGTTTATTGGTGACATGACTTATTTTACTCCAGTTACTAATTATGTTTAATGAATGCTTTCCCAATGAGAGCAACAGCATTAGAACAGTATTATCGAGTTTGGGTAAAAATTTCAAAAGTGCCTATGTGATTTAGGATCCTAAATCTCAATTTCAGGAATGACTCAGGTACTTAGGAACAAAAGTCCCATTGATTTTGAATGACGCTTAGGTTCCTGAGTACCTATGTCACTTTTGAAAATGGGGTTTAGGCTCTTAAGTCACTTATGTGCTTTTGGCAATTTTATGCTTCATTTACAAGGGCTAGTACTCAGTTGTACTTGTCCGGTCACAAAAACCCCGCTCAGATTTTATACGTGATTTATACATGGTAAATAATAGCACCAATTTCTTCTTTCTTTTCCTTTTAAACTAGGTCTCTATCCTTTTCATCGCAGAAATAGCCTTGAAAGTGTAACCAATGTAAATCAGTCTCTAGAGTTGAAAGTTGTTACTGTGATTGTTATTCACAATCCTCCTTACAGTTGCCAAAAGTTGATCTTTGTGGTCTGTAACACAGCCATGGTTCCCTCTGTTTTCAAGGGGTCACATATTCACATGGGTATTTGTGTTGCTTGCTTTTTGCAAACATTCTTAAGAACAAAATGGGCTCATATAAACCTCATGTCATGGGGGAAAAAATGAAAAGGATTGTGAAAACCATCCATGCAAATTCAGTTTTTTAATCCAATGAATGTTCTTTAATATTTTCTGCAGAGGAACTTAATATCTCAAGTAGATGGTGTCAGTCTTAGGAAGACATTCATTTACACTGAACATTCCCTGTAGAGAGAGGTACAAGATGCACATGTACATTGAGATAAATCTTCTGTACAGTGAAGTTCCAAGGGAAATTCCCACTGTTGCAATAGCAGTGGCCCGCAATAGAGAAATCAGCATCACAAATCAAAAGGCAAATGGTGTAATAAACCACACATGGACACAATACCAAAGAATTCTCAGTGATCTTTACCATACATAAATCTCAGATGTTTATCAAGAGTTATTCAACACAACTCTTCCAGAAGCGTGCTCACAATGTGCATATTTTCTAGTCCTGTTTCTTTTTGGATTGCTTAATTTCATGATCTCTAACTCCTTTATATATACTTAAAGTTTCTTGACACCAATAGGGAAAAGTAAAACATAGAATAAAACATCATTTACTGCCCGGTGGAGCTAGCTGGGAGGGGCTTGGAACTAAGGTGGACCGGTAGTCCCCCTAGCAGCTCACCCTAGCAGGTCCCCACTCCTCTAAGTTCCCTATGCAGCAGCTGCCCAGAAGGCAATCAGTTGCCGGCAGTTCAGATGTCCCTCCCCCACTGCCATGTGCTGCTCCTGCCCTCTGCCTTGGAGCTGCCCCCCAAGCCTCCTGCTTGCTATGCGGGTTTGTGGGTGTGTGGGACAGAAGGGAAGAGGGGGGCTAATGTGGGGGTGTCCTCCTCCAACATAAAGTCCATATCTACTTAACTGAGCTTGTCTCTTGTCATTATTCAGTCTTAATGCTTCATCTGTCTGCTTTCCCCGCAACCATTTCCCATTTTTTCCACACTATCCCCTATGCATGGAATTACCTACCTAAGTGACCCTGCCTGGCCACTACCCTCTCCTCATTCAAATCCCTCCCTAAGACTTCTACCACTCTTCCTATCAGAAAGGAGTACAAAACACTTTAAAAATGTGGGGGTTTTGGTCTTATTGTGTTTTATTTTTGCTCCAAACCTTTGCTGAGTAACTATATAATCTCATTGCTACAATCCCAGTCCTTCCTCCTCTGCCAATCCATGCCTACTGTGTAGTTGCCCATGTTGTTGCGCAGTGTCTTATTATATGTACTCTTTGACACAAGAACCTGTTTTCCTATGTGAAGTATCTAACAGATTTTCAGGTGCTCTAATAAATAGCAGTAATTATTTCCTTTGTATAAAGTAATTCTACATTGACATTTCCAGTAGAGAACCAGGTCAAAAAGAATACTTTTAATAGTGTTATCAATTAAACACAATTTTTAGTACATAAAAACTCTACTCTTTAGTTTTCTGAGATTAACAAATGCCTTCAATTTCATTTCTCTCACTCCAGCCATTTCTGTTATGATTTCCCAAATACATTTTCTACATTTGCAAAAAGTATTTTAAACATGTTACATTTGTACATACCCATAACTCAAAAACACATTGACCACTGTCTTTCAAACTTCCGCACCAAAAAGTATTCTCTCTCCTCTGCAGTCACAGTCAGTCAGTATAGCAACTTTCAATCAAAAAGGAGCTTTTATTAGAAAGTTAGAAAGAGACCCATAATAGAGCCTACAGTATAAAAGAAATAGCAAGGTGTGTATTTTATAGCTTTGACTCTGGAGCCACAAATACTGGCTCCATAGACCTGTAAGAGATTGTTTTCTCATCTGTGTTTCAGGAATATTTAATAAAAGAAGAAGCTTTAAATTTGTGTTCAGTTGATTTAGAACTAGTTGATATAGTTAATTTCAACATTGTCATCTTAATGTGACTCTATTGATTTGCTTGATCATTTTGTTCATGATAACTTCTTGGCAAATGGTAACTCGGAGATTTCTTAAAATTTAAGAATAACCCTATTTTATTTCAATAGTTTGGATATTTCATATTGTCATAAAATTTGGGGTTTTTTCAAAAATGGAATGTTATTTACTTTTAATTATGTTTTCTTTTCCCATTCTCCCTCTCACAAATGGTCTCGTACACAGCTCTAAGAACTCCTAATGTTTTTGCTTAACTTAATGCCCTGAAATGTGAGGGGGTTTGCTCCTTACATGTTTGCATGTTGCCAAACATAACTGCAGCAATTTGTATCTAATCCTTTTTAAAAAAATTCTATTATACTGTATTGTGACAATGAGTTCCACAGATTATGTACGCATTGTGTATAAAAACAATTTCCTTTAACCAGTTTTAATTGTATTGGTTTAATATTTGTGCACTTGTACCTATATTATGAGCAAGGGTAAATAGGAGTGACTAATACATCTTTGCTGTTCATTCTTTTTTATATTTCTGTCATATTACCTCTTGTTCACCTCTGCTCTAAACTAAGCAGCCCTAATCTTTCCACTCTTTCTATACATGGAAGCCTTTCTGGACTCCAATAATTATTGTTGCCCTTTCCTTGACCTTTTCCATTTCTGTGGTATCTGTTTTGAGGTATAATTGGATTCCCCTGATGGAAATGTTATCTGTAAAGTAACACTTTCCCACCTTTGTCCTTGTGAGCATTGGATTTCTCATAATATTCTTTTAAAACTTAGATTCCTTTGAGTGGAATCTGCATTGACAGCCCAGTTAGTTGGGTTCTGAACTTCACCATAGAAAGGTTTTGTCTGCTCTCTGGGGCATGCGATACAAGAGAGAGATTGTGAGAGAACTCCTCTTTCTGTCACCATCAACCTAGGTTTACAAAAGTTTTCATGGAAACCTTGTACACTCACTGCGTGTTGTTTTCTGCCTATAATATTCTTGTTCTCTTAGATCGCATGAGGCAAACGTATTTTACACAGACCATGAATCTCTAATGAGAAAATTAGAATACAATTAATCCTGGAACAAAGGGGAATTACTCAAGCAACTAAAGAAACTAAAAGGTATAGAATTATTAGAGTTCTTGTACTTTTATATTAATCCAATAGCCTCAAGAAATCTTAAATTTTGCAAGATTATCTGTTTTAGCTTTCTACTTTTCTGCCCACATTTTAGTTTAAAATATATATAAAATACTCTAAATATAAGGTTAGGTATCCATTCATTTTATGCTGTATCGGCTTCGGAGAAAAAAAGTCAACTACTGGAGATAGAAATCCTGTCCCCAGGAATATATTTCATCATTGCATCAGCTGAGCTACTATTCATATGTAAGCACATACACTAAAATGATTTATTTATTAAACGGTTTATTTGGTTTGAACCAAGACAATTTGGTTTAAAATAAGACTTTTCTTAGTATATTCACCTTACCTACAGTGAGTGATATGCCACAAGGTAATTGCTGTTTATTAGTTTTACTGCAGGAAGGTTCCACAAGTTGATATAACAAAAGAACAATGATGATAATACTTTGCTTTTACAGATGACTCTGTCAAGGGTCTTATGTTATTCTGAAAACATTATTAAACCCCGGCACAGGTCAGTGTTAATGCTCTCTTTTGGCAGATAGACAAACACTGGAACCAAGAAGTTAAGTGACTCACCCAAGGACATGCTCTGAGGGCTTCTCTACATGGGAAAGTTAGTGTGCAGCACAGCAAAGTGTGTATTTTCAGTTCACTACGGTAGCTACTTGACACTAACTCCCCATTATTGAACACTAAATATGCGCTGCGGCAGTTTAGCTTAGTACTCTGTATTAAACTAAAGTGCACAGTTAAGAATGTCCACATGGGGAGTTAGTGTGTAGTAGGTAGTGCTCTGTAAATTCAGACCCTAGCTTGCTCCACACTAACACCCTGAGTAAACAAGCCCTGAAGCCTGGTTTACACTATTGTGGTAAATGGATCTAAGCTATGCTACTTCAGTGAATAATATGTATGGAAATCAATGGGAGAATGCATCGATTTAGCATGTCTTCACCAGACTTACTAGATCAATATTGCTGCAGTGCCAATTTAGGAAGTCTGGTGAAAACATGACCTGTCTTTAGCAAAGCTGAAAATAGAGCTCAGGAAACCTGAACTGCAGTTTCCTGCTCTAGCTACTGGACCAAGGTGCTTCTAGTTTTTAATTTTCATTTTTTTGCAATAGGAGTTTCATATTCCTGCACCTGAAAATCCCAAAGATTGATACTATTCAAAGACTCCTACCCAGAACCCCCAGTGACTAAACAAAGGAAAGTTGTATATTTCCTTTACTCTCCAACAACCAGATTTTGAGCCCAGCCTTGACCAGGACTTTTTTTTTAGGTGGAATATTGGGCACAATTTTCTCTCCATAATTATTTGCCTCTGCATTTTAGATCACTCCGATATCTATGTCAAATTTCATCCTGTAGTCAGGAACTTAGATGTCTGTGTGAACTAAATTGTAGTGGATGTAATTACAGGTGCAAAATTGATCCTGTAAAAATGGAGCCCAGTGCCTGAGAACCCAGTCCTAAATCACAATTTCTGGGGTAGGCATCCTTTATTTTTAAGGTATCTTTTTTTAATTTGCAGTAGATTTGAATCAACATTCAGTATCTTTTAGCTTTTACCTTACTATCAATAGTGAGTTGTTGGAAAGGGGAGAAAACAGTATCAAACTTAGATTGAATATTTCTTAATAACAGGGGCAATCTTTTGTTGCCTGTTGTATTGTTAAGCTCTTTGTTGCTGACTGAAGCAGAATTCCAATGTTTTTGCACGACACTACATTGTTAATACGATAGAGAGGATTTGATTATGGGTGAGTGAGTCTGAAAATGGTAAATTTATGACAAATCTGGGATCATGGTTCTCAAGGCAGCTTTTGTGGTCACATTCTTTTATTTGATGTGGTTCCTTCGGTCTCCTGTGCCAAACGGTGTAATGTACTAAAAGTGATGAAGCTGGAAAAAAAGAAAGGAGGGAGAGAGAACTGTTTAGAAACAAAGGAGAAAGAAAGAAAACAGAGCAGAAGATCAAAGACCATAATACCTGTCTTCAATCTGGAAGAAAAGAGGGAAGATGGGAGTTCCTTTTCACATGCTTCAGGCTGCTCTTCCTTACAGCCATCCTGAATGACAGATCTCTTTAAACACTTACCTATGTCTGAAAAGAACTTGCAATTTCAAAATAAGGCAGGACAAAGTGTACATTGAGAGCATTAATAAGGGTGTAGCCAGGTAAAAGAAAGGGCTGTAGTCTATAAAGCCTGTAAATGGGATTTAACATGTTTTAACATTGGCCGATGCAAGAGACAAACTCCTAGGTTAAAAAAAAACTTAATACAAAAACAGGTTTCCCATGCCCAGGCAAGTTTTTGTTTGTTTACATTTTCAAGGCTGGGTAATTTCCAACCCTATGAGTTATAACCACTAAAAAATGTCATTTTCTGATATTATTTTAATATGTTTTTGGCAGCGAGAATACAGCTTAGTAAGATTTCTGAATACAAATAACATAGTACTTGGTGATGGATGTATTGCTGTTGCATAGTATATTGACACTGGGTACAGGTATAAATATGAGTGTGTGCACATCCTTTCATTGTGCCAGACCTTGTTCACAAATGTAAAAATCTTTCCACTTCTTTTCCCCTCAGAGAGCAAAAATAAAATACTGTTGTGTAAGAACTCCCACTCGAGTATACAGGGTTACCTCACATGCATGCTCCTTCCTTTGCTGATGCTGTTGAAAGGGAAGCTGATGTATGTGTTTTCTTTGCTGGCAGTAAGATAACTGAAGACTCAGATCAAAAGTGTCTGGGGCTCCTAGTCTACACAGTGGTGCAAAAAAGCCAAGTACTGTATATTTCTATCTATCTACAGCAGTGGTTCGTTCCCAAGCTGGGGTACGTGAACCCCTGGGGATTCACGAAATGTTACTGAGGGTTGTCTCATAACAATTCAAAGTGATACAAGGGAGAGAAAGGATTCACAAAAAACAGCATGCTAGGTATGGAGTCCTCTAATCTAGCCAGTGGGAGATGCCAACTAGAAGGTTGTGTCCTAAGCTCTGCCCCTTTCATAGAACTAAATCCAGGCTTCAGGGTATCTCTGCTTTTGATCCACAACCAGGACCCCCTCTCCTGGAGTTTGGTGGCATAAGTGCCTAAGTTTTTTCTTGCGAGACTGAGTTAGGCACCTGCCTATCTCCATGCAAAATGACTCAGGGAAAAGGGGAAAAAAGAAGAGGCCTTTGTTGTAATCAGTAAATCCCTTCTCCTTATCAGGCGGAGGGGGGGAATTGAACCAGAGTCTCCTACGTCCCCCAAGTACTCTGACCACAGGGCTAACTGCTATAAAAGAAGCCACTGCTACTTCCTCCAGCTCTTTTGTGTATAGCTAGGTGGCCTCTGAACACACATACTGAATTAGGCCCCACAGGCAAGATAGGCAGAGGAACACCTAACTGACTTGCCCATGGTCATACAGGAAATCTATGGCAGAGCACAGAATTGAATCTGGTCTCCCAAATCCTGAATGCTGTACCCTCCTCCCTCCCTGTAGCTCACTTAGTTATAAAAGAGGAATCTTTTAAGGAAGGTGGAGTAGGACAGTAAATTTATTTAGTTCTTTGTATGTTGAATCTCAGGCACAAGTGCAGGAACTTCCGTAAACTTGTGAAGAATAAACTAAATGCAAGGACACTGAATCTTTCTTGGGGAGAACTATTTTACTTAATTAGGTTAACTTTGGATTGCATGGCCTCCTGAGACTCAGCCATTTAAAAACATACAGCAACATGGGGACAACAAACAACCCAAAACACACAAGCAATACCATAAGCGTAAGTTCTTCTTCGAGTGATTGCTCATGTGCATTTCAACAAGTGTGTGCGCACCGCGCATGCACGGTCCCGGATGCTTTTTCCCTAGCAGAACCCGTAGGGTCGGCAGGGGAGATCCCTAGAGTGGCGCCCTTATAGCAACGTATATATGACCCTGCCGACCCACCCCCCGCTCAGTTCCTTCTTTCCGTTCATGACGGTTGCTGGAACAGCGTTAAATTAAATAAATGGAGATATACCAATCTCCTAGAACTGGAAAGACCTTGAAGGTCATCGAGTCCAGTCCCCTGACTATACTAGCAGGATCGAGTACTGTCCCCTGACAGATTTTTTGCCCCAGATCCCTAAATGGCCCCCTCAAGGATTGAACTCACAACCCTGGGTTTAGCAGGCCAATGCTCAAACCATTGAGCTATCCATCCCTCACCCCAGTGTTCTTGTGCTAGTCACTCTTAGCGGTATCGTGTCTATAGTTGTTAATAGTTCAGTAGTTGTAGTCATAGTTCATTAGTTTATTTTCTTCAAATAGTTATAGTTGTATAATCGTCAGGTGGCAGACCCAACTTTTGAAGCTGTGCCCGAGGACGACAAACCAGTTTTCCCTTCTGTACCCTCCCTACCCTTTGTGAACCGTCTGTCCCACTTTTACCCTGCATGGTCTCGCATCACCTCGGACAAATGGGTCCTCAGCTTAGTAAGAGTGGAATATTCTATCCAATTCTCTTCCCTCCCACCCAACCATTCCCCTTCCCCGTCCCTCTTCAGGGACCCCTCTCACGAGCAACTCCTGTTTCAGGAGGTCCACACCCTCTTGTCTTTGGGTGCCATAGAGGAGGTTCCTCAAGAATTTCGGGGCAAGGGATACTACTCCCGTTATTTCCTTATTCCGAAGGCCAAAGGCGGTCTTCGTCCTATCCTAGACCTGCAGGGCCTCAACTCCTACATAAAGAAGCTAAAGTTCCGCATGCTCTCTCTTGCGACCATTATCCCCTTTATGGATCGCGGAGACTGGTTTGCTGCCCTCGACCTAAAGGACGCATATTTTCACGTCTCAATCATCCTCAGTCACAGGAGATTTCTAAGATTTGTGTTGGGGAGCCGTCATTACCAGTTCACAGTGCTCCCGTTCGGCCTCTCCACTGCCCCAAGGGTTTTCACAAAGTGCATGTCGGTAGTGGCAGCATTCCTGAGGCGGAGGCAGGTACATGTTTACCCTTACCTGGACAATTGGCTCATCAGGGCAAAGTCAGAGGAATTAGCAATTCAGCACATAGCTCTCACCAGAATTACATTCCTCAGGTTGGGCCTAATTCTAAACGAGCCAAAATCGACCCTCGTACCTTCTCAGAGAATCGAGTTCATTGGGGCAGTGTTGGATTCTCAACAGGCAAGGGCGTACCTACCTCTTCCTTGGTCCAAGGCAATTTTGGACATGATCCATTCCCTTCTTCAATTTCCCACTACCACAGCCAGGAACTGTATGGTTCTCTTGGGCCATATGGCAGCTTGCACGTACGTGGTGCCATACGCCAGGCTACGACTTCAACCTCTGCAGACCTGGTTAGCGGGCATTTACAGGCAAGGCAGAGACCCCTTGGACCTTATTGTGACTCTCCCAAGCCACACGTTGCGCTCCCTCCACTGGTGGCTCCAACCCCACTCCCTCGGGGTCGTGGTCCCCTTCCAGAAACCTCAGCCATCAATGACCTTGGTGACGGATGCTTTCGCCCTCGGCTGGGGAGCACATCTGGGAGAAGCCAGAACCCAGGGCCTTTGGTCCCAGAGCGAGTTGTCCCTTCACATCAACGTCAGGGAGCTCAGAGCGGTTTGTCTAGCATGTCAGACGTTTCAGGACCTCCTACAAGGCAAGTGCGTGTCGGTTTTGACGGACAACACAGCCGCAATGTTCTATATAAACAAACAGGGTGGTGCTCGCTCCTCTCGCCTGTGCAGGAAAGCCCTCGCCCTCTGGGATTTTTGCATCTCTCACGGGATCTTTCTCCTGGCTACTTACCTCCCAGGGGCTCAGAACGTGCTGGCAGCCGTTCCTTTCGGGGTCATGAATGGTCCCTCAGGCCGGACATCGCGCACTCAGTCTTCCTGGAGTGGGGGTTTCCTCTCCTGAACCTGTTCACCACGAGGACCAACAGGAAATGCCAGAGGTTTTGCTCCCTCCTCAACCTCAGTCCAGGGTCGGAGGCGGATGCCTTTCAGATTCTTTGGACGGGGGGCCTACTGTATGCATTTCCCCCATTTCCTCTAATTCACAAAGTGTTGCTCAAGGCCCGGCAGGACAGGGCGTCCCTGATCCTCATAGTGCCGGCTTGGCCTCGTCAACATTGGTACACTTTATTGATGTCCCTGTGCGTGACGAGGCCCATAACCCTTCCATTATCCCCGACACTGATCTCCCAAGACCACGGGCAGTTGTTACATCCCAACCTGCAGTCACTCCACCTTACGGCGTGGAATATCCGTGGCTGAACCCCTCGGAGCTTCAATGCTTGGACCCTGTCAGGGACGTCCTCCTGGGTAGTAGAAAGCCATCGACACGGGCAACTTATGCAGCCAAGTGGAAACATTTTTCCTTGTGGTCTCAGGGTAAAGGGACGGATCCTACCTTGGCTCCGGTATCTCTTATCCTAGACTATCTCCTTGACCTTAAACGGCAAGGCTTAGCACTTTCCACTGTACGTGTACATCTGGTCGCCATATCAGCATTTCACCCGGGCATTGGGGGCACTTCAGTCTTTAGCATCCCACTTGTGGCGAGATTTCTGAGGGGGCTGGAGAGGTTGTACCCCCCGGTTCGTCACCCTATTTCCCAGTGGGATCTTAACCTTGTTTTAACAGCACTAATGAAACCCCCCTTCGAGCCCCTGGCCACCTGCCCACTGTCTTATCTCTCTTGGAAGACGGCTTTTCTCGTAGCTATTACCTCTGTTCGTAGGGTTTCCGAGCTCAGAGCTCTCACCTCCGAACCGCCCTACACTGTCTTTCATAAAGATAAGGTCCGGTTACGTCCTCACCCAGCATTCCTTCCCAAAGTGGTTTCGTCTTTTCATCTAAATCAAGACCTATTCCTCCTTGTGTTTTTTCCTAAACCCCTTGCCTCTAACAGGGAAAGGATGTTTCACTCCTTGGATGTGAGGAGAGCTTTAGCTTTTTATATACAATGCACAAAAGCTTTTCGTAAATCTCCACAACTTTTTATTTCAGTAGCAGAAAGGATGAAGGAGTTACCGATTTCTTCTCAACGCCTCTCGGCGTGGATTACATCATGCATCAAACTTTGTTATAACCTCTCGAACATTCCTCCTCCGGCATTAACAGCCCATTCAACCAGGGCTCAGGCCGCATCCACGGCGTTCCTGGCACACATTCCGATTGTCGACATCTGTAGAGCAGCGACATGGTCTTCGGTTCACACCTTCTCTTCGCACTATGCCATCGTGCAGCAAGCGATGGAGGATGCTTCCATGGGACAAGCAGTCCATACAACGGGAATCAGGGGCACTCCTAACCCTCCTCCGAGATGACTGCTCGTAAGTCACTTGTTGGAATGCACATGAGCAATCACTCGAAGAAGAAAGAACAGTTACTCACCTTTTGTAACGGTTGTTCTTCGAGATGTGTTGCTCATGTCCATTCCAAATCCCTCCCGCCTCCCCTCTGTCAGAGTACCGGCAAGAAGGAACTGAGCGGGGGGTGAGTCGGCAGGGTCATATATATGTTGCTATAAGGGCACCACTCTAGGGGTCTCCCCTGCCGACCCTACGGGTACCGCTGGGGAAAAAGCTTCCGGGACCGTGCATGCGCGGTGCGCACACACTTGTTGGAATGGACATGAGCAACACATCTCGAAGAACAACCGTTACGAAAGGTGAGTAACTGTTCTTTTACTGTAGATATGTTAATTGCAGAACAAAACCCTCTGTTAATGTAGATTGGCCACTGGTTGAATTTGACAGCGGGAGTCTCTCGATATAATTAAAGTTTGATTCACAGAATGAGGCCTTTTAAGGGTGCTAACAAACCACTAGAAAACTTAATTTTAAACACAATCTTGCTTAGTTGCCAAGTAATTAGTCTTACTCTGTTTGCAATTATTGAAAAAAAATATAAAAATTCTCATGATAGTCCCTCTGCTCTTTTCTCTCTTTGGAGTTGATTTAATGAAACAACTGAAGCTGATAGTATCATGTTGCTTGACATTGTACAAGCACATAAGTAGGAGAGAGTCCCTACCATAAAAATCTTACGATCAACTTTGAGGTGCAACAAGCTGGTACAACAAACTGGGAGTTGGGGAGCAACAAGGGTAACTTGTGATAGGAAAACAGTTACAAAGTCTAGCTACATACACAATATTGTTATGTTTTTGTATCATAGATGGCAGGGTTTAGCACAGTGGTGTCCAATAGAAATTTGATGCTCGCCACACTGCTAGCCACACTTGTGGTTTTGAATTTTTCTTATTAGCCACATTATAAAAAGCCACATTAAGCCACATTATAAAAAAGCCACATGCATTAGCAACAATTCAATAGCCTATTAGCCACATGTGGCTAGTGTCGAATGTATTGGACACCATTGGTCTAGCACATATAGATCTACATATGCAACTAAATCCTAATGATACAACATCTGCTAAGATTGTTGCTTTTTAAAAGTTTTTTCTGCATGCTAATACAGTCTTGGTGGTGGGGCATCTGTTAAGATTACAGCCTTTTACAGGCCTATTTAAGATCCTAAGAAACCACTGGAAAACTTAATTTTAAACAGAGTCTTGATTAGTTGTCATGTAATTAGGCTTACTGTTTGCAATTGTTGACAAAAATATGTCAGTGACTGTTAGTGGGGTCTGTCACCAGCCCTGGAACAATTCAGGGCCATGCCCAGATCTCTTTCAGGCCCTTTCTTCAGTGCACTATTATTAATTCAAAACAGAAAAACTCACTAAATAACAAAGCAAAGCTATTCCCCAGAGCAAAACATGCTGCATGGTCCAGAGTTCTTACACCACATACTGCTTTTTGCCATTCTCCCCCCACCCACCCCCAAAGGGATACATCCCTTCCTTTAAATCCTGCTGAATCATCTGATAGCCAGACAGCCCCTTGCCCTTTTGTAGCTGGCCCAACCTGTCTCAAATAGTTGTTCTTTTCATGAGAATTCATCTTGACTGGCAGAACAGCTCAGCTTTGCTTTGCAATTTCTGCTCCATCAGAACAATTCATCTGATGCTCTTGAACAGTCAGGTAACAGAGAACTGTGGCCCTGGATATATTTTGTATTCTATCATCCTGGAAACATTTGTATTATTGCCTGGCAATTTGCAGCTACAAAAATGTCTGTCCTTTACAGGATGTGTTCCTATGTCACTACCTCCTTCTTTCTAAGAAAAATTACAAGCTGGCCCACTTTGTAAGAACACATACCTCAGGCAATTCTACCCGACTTGACTGACAGACTGGGATACAAAAGTCTGAATTCCTCCAGACCTCTCGCCTGCAAGATAAAAACAAAAATCTCCTGCAAGGTATTATTACCCTTGATAGACCTATAAGATATGGCCCTGAAAGAAAACAGGATTCATTTGAATAGACATTTGTATTTTCCAGTCAGGATCAGTACTGTACATCATCCATTCACCATAAATTCTGAAATGTGTGTGTCACAAGTAGACAACCATGTGACTTTCAATCTAGTTCTTGCTTTGCAGATAGTATGGACCTTGATTTTCTGCAACCTGAGTTTTGCTTAAGCTTCCCTCCATTCTCACAGCAGATGCATTTTGTGAGCAATTTCCAGATAAACAGAAAAAGAAAGATCACAATAGCTGGAGAGCCTTCATTGGAAACTTTAAAAAGCATGCACAACATAAGAATGTCTATTTAAAACTCTTGGAAAATGTACTAGCCTATTTATGCAATGTATGTACACTACCTCACTTTTTATCTTTAACTTCATTGGAGTAGGAATTCCTGGGTTCATTTTCCAACTCAGCTGGACACTTCCTGTGTAACACTCAAGTCATTTCACCTCTCTGCCACCGCTTCCCCAACTGTAAAATAGAGATAATACCTCACAGGGCAGTTGTAGGGTTTAATTAGTTAATATTTGTAAAATACTTTGAAGTTGTTGGGAGGGAAGGTACTATCAAAATGCAAAATATGATTTTATTCAAGTACTTGGCAATCAGATTTCTAGCCCAGCACAAGGAACAGACATGCACATCTTCTCAGGAGTTCCACCTGGCCCTGTTTACCTTTATTTTCTTTAAATAAATTCTGTGCAGCCATTTTCTCTTTTCAGAGGAGGGAGTTTGTACCAGGATTCCCTCCTTTCTATGGAAGGACCCCGTTCTTGAACACCCTACCTTGTATTAACCTAATTTGCTGCTGAACAGGGTTAAGCTCAGTTTCTGTCAAAATGTTTTATAGATTAGCCAAAGGAGATGGCTTGAGAGTAATGTGATGCATCTTGCCCTCCACAAGGAGCAAGCAGTTCCAGCCTCCATTGAGCTCCAAAGCTGGGACCACACACAGCAGGTTGCCACTCTAATCCATTAGATCAAACTTCTTAGAAATGTAGATAATCGCCAGGTTTGTCATCTGGGAACTGGCTTATTTACAGGCTATTCCAGATACACCTTGCCAGGAAGGAGAAAGAGTTTCTGGCTGATGGGAAACTGGACCAAACCAGAATTCTTGGAAGGACTAAATCAGAAATAGCTGCCCTTTGTCTTGAACAATGTCCTCTCTTGACCTAAACTTCTGAGAAAGGCCGTCCTTTTCTTGTTGGTATTTTTCAACCTCCCCTTCAAGCCCATTACAGGACAGTTTTTATACCCTCACAGAATAATGGCATAGGGAACTGATAGCATTCTCATGGTGCCCAAAAGCAGAAGAAAGACATGCACAGTCCAGATGAGAATTGCCGGGGTCCTGCCGCCTGCCCCAGTCAGCTCCCGCTATCAGCCTGGGTGTAGGGGGTGATCTTCCTTTACCCCCGCCCAGCCTCCCCCCATCTAACCGCCTTTCCTCCCCCACCCCTGCCTGGCCCGGCCCATCCCACCAAACCTAACCTACTCCCCCCTCCCACTCCCAACCCCGCCTCCTGACCCACCCAGCCCAGCCTCCCCCCCACCAAACCTCCTTCCCTCCCGCACCCACGCCTTGCCCACCCCATCCAGCCTAGTCTCTTGCCCCCCTCCCCGCCCGCCCAGTCTGGCCTCCCCCCCACCGCCCCCTTGCCTGCCTCCCAGCCCAGCCTCCCCCACACACCCCCTTGACCGTCGGCTCTCCGCGGCTCCTCCTTTCGCCGCCCAGCTAATGGTGGCTGCGCGGCGCCGGCGGCTCCCCCAGGCGCTTCCCGGCCCCTACCTTCAGCGTGGAGCCTCCCGCGCACGTCCCTGGCCAGCAGCTCCCCCAGGCACTTCCCGGCCCCTTCGCCGAGCGCGGAGCCGCCCCATGCACGTCCCTGGCCGGCGGCTCCCCCAGGCGCTTCCCGGCCTCTTCGCCGAGTGCGGAGCCGCCCCCACCTGGCGGCCCGCCTTCTCCCCACGTCCCAGTGCCTGACTCAGCCCCGGCCCCGCCGCAGGCCAGACGGAATGATTTGGCGAGCTGTATAAGGCCCGCAGGCCGGAGGTTCCCCACCCCTGTACTAGAGACATGTCCTTTAGAGCAGAATTCAAAGGCTGCATTGATTTGTCTTTGTTCATATGGTTAATAATAATTATTATAGTAAATTCTAAAATTACATGTACATAGCTTCCTTTTCTCAATTGTTTCTTTTGAAACTACTTACAATGTTTCTTTTCTTAGAGTAATGAGATCTCTTGAGATCATTCAGTAAAGCAATGCAATGTCAGGCACTAGTATGTCTGTTAAATATTTACCAGTTGAGTCAGATATTTATATCAGTCAGCCGGGCTTATCAGTATGACGTTGGATAGTTTCTGTTGAAATTAGGTTGTCGTCTGACTTCATAACTACTGAAATATGTAACAATCGGAGTAAGCTTTAAGCAATAGAGCTTTCCAGCAATCTCATTTTGATAACTTCCTGCCCATATTTCAAACTTCCCTGGCTTTTTAAATGTTCTCTGTGCTCTCTGATATTTGCAACACCTAAAAGTTAGCTCAGTTTACA
Organism: Sternotherus odoratus; assembly: GCA_032164245.1. Taxonomy (NCBI): domain Eukaryota; kingdom Metazoa; phylum Chordata; order Testudines; family Kinosternidae; genus Sternotherus; species Sternotherus odoratus. The sequence continues at coordinate 124,807,327 of JAVMKO010000003.1, forward strand.
AATATATTATGATTAAAGGAAGTAAATAAATTATCTTTTTTTAAGTAAGAGTAAATGTGCTTTTGCATGCCTGTGAGCACACACGTGCTTTGTTTAAGCATACAATCCTGATTTGCTTACACACTTGATTACATAGGTCCCAAATGCTAGACCTATAGTTCATCTATTTTAGTTTCATCCTTTTTAGATTTTTCTTTTTCTCTTAATAGAATTTAGAAATAGTTCTCACATTTTGCTATACTTTTCCATTTCATTCTCCAAATATGTATTATTTTTTAAGACGCGTTTCCAAAATTTGTTCTTTTTCTGTTGATACTGTTGTATCTTTCCAGTATTTAAGGATAATCTTCAGGCCTTTAGTTAATTCAGTTAAATTTATCTGCCCTTATTGTACCGGTATTTGGATTCTATTAAGTAGTGTACAGTAAACCCTCGATTTAACGGACCTCGATTTAACGGACTTCGGATGCAACGGACAAAATTTCTAAGCAAGTCTGATGCATCCGAAATCCATTTGTCGAGGGCTGGCTGCCGGCTCCCAGCTGCCACCCGGGTCCCTGTGGCGGGCAGGCTGCTGCTCCGACAGCTCGTTTTTTTTATTATTATTAAATAACGGACTTTCTGATTTAACGGACACCCCCTCGCCCGAATTAGTCTGTTAAATCGAGGTTTTACTGTACCTGGATATATTAAGTTGAAGAAGCTTGATTCTTTTTTATGATCTTCTTAAAATTGTTTCTTGGACAATTGCAGATTACATGTTTATAGTCTCCTGTTTCCTTTAGCACTTCCAGGAGAGAGAACCTCATCTTTTTCTATTTATTTATACTAAAGACCTGTAAAAAAAAATTATAAAATACATTAAAATGTATCCATTTGTGGTTTGCATGCTCAGGTATGCTATAGCTTCTCTATATTGTGTTCATTAATAAGTGCTTGTTTGGAGAACATGAACTCATTCCTCAAGATTTTTTACATACATCGACACATTTGTAGTGATGCCAAAATTAATATTTTCTACCCTAATTCTTGTTTATGGTTATAAAAATCTTCAAAAATGTTTCTTTGTTAAAAAAAAGTCTGAAATATTTAAGGATTTTTTGTATCCAGTTGTCCCAAAATATTTTCTTCACTTTTATATTTGTTAATAGATTACCACATAATTAAATGTGAATGGGCATTTTGATGAGTCTTTCTTGCTTGTACAGGGCATGTCACTTTTTTCCCCAATAATGGATTTTAGGAGATTAGTGGCATGCAGATTTTTATGCAGTTTTTATGCACAGATATTTTATAACTGAAGATGCATTCTTACTTGAGTTCACATAGGATGGATTTATTTCCTTAGACTCAATATATCTACATTTTAATTTCCAGGTAGTTGGCAAAAATTGGTTCTTAATATTTGTCACACATGCTTAATGAGGATTTCATTTGCTAAGGGAGTTTTAAAAATCTCTTTTCACTAGTTCAAATTAAAAATATAACCAGACTGGAAAACTCCTCTTGTATGAAATCAGGAAAATAGTAATTAAGGAGAACATTTGTAAGACATTTTTATGGTGAAAGGGCAACATATTTTTCCTCTTAGAAACCGTAAGGCAAAGATGTTTCTCAGGCAGATTGAGAATCTTTAGCAGCAAAACAACTACCCCACCTTCTGCCTTCCATCTCTATCTTCATGGTTTGGTTGGGTAGCTCCATCTTGGCTGTTTTATGTAGACTCTGGTTTTCCTGGACATTTTTAGGCCTTCTTTACACTAAAAAAAGTTATCCTGCTGTAACTACATCAGTTCGAGGTGTTATATTTTATCAGTATATCTGTACTGGTATTAGCCCTAATGTCGATGCAGTTATATCAGTATAAAGGTGTCTTAGGATCTGTAGCGGGGCGCGACTCACCCCTGCGTCGCCTCCTGCTGGTCTGTCTGGGAATTAGCTCAGTCCAGCCACCAGAGTGCCCTCTGCAGGCCGATATCCCGCTTGCTGCTGGCCCGTGTCCCTCCCTGGACCCCAGTGCCCTCTTATCTAGGGAGCTGCACCCCTGCAGTACCCTCACAATCTCAGGGCTTCCCCTCCCTGGGAAACCCCCACCCTCTATCCCCACCTTGCCTCAGTCTAGGCAACTGCCAGTCACCACTTGCCCCCGTTCACTGGGGCAGAGTGCAGTATAATTGCCACTCATCACTGGCGGGGGGAGGGGGGGTTGGCCTGCTGCTTCTACCTCTGTAGCTATGGGCTGCCCCCTGCAACCCCAGTACCCTTTGTTGGGCCTTCACCTAGGCCCTGCAACCTGAGGATTTCTAGGCCAGAGCTTCCCCAGCTCCTCTTGCCTTGCCCCAGCCCTGCTCCACTCCGGGGTACCCTGTCTAGCTTCCCCAGCAGCCAGGCCAGTCTGCCTCTGCTCTTTCTCTGCACCAAACTGAGACCTTTTATCAGGGCCAGCTGGGCCTCAATTAACCCAGCCACAGCTGTGGCTGCTAGGCCTAATCAGCCTGGGAGCTGCTTGCCCCCAGCCACAGCCCTTTGCACCTTTTGGATACCCGTGGGGTGGGCGGATCTAAGCTATAGCCCTTTGCAAGGCTGTTTAAACCCTTTTCCCCGGAGTGGGGCAGCCACCCCACTACAGGATCTATCTACACTTGCAGAGTTTTTGCGCTTCAAGTTTCACCAGACAGCAGTGAGTGTTTACATTAGCAGCAGTTCCATCACTGATGAGAGCAGTGTTCTAGGATAGTTATCACACAGTGCAGCTCTCTCCAGTTTGACCGTGAGTCTTGTGGGAAGAGGGTCCCGACACAGCCTCCTCTCCCCAAACACTGATCAGCTCCATTAGCTCAGCATTGCTCCAAGCAGGCATTGTCACCTGCCAGATAAGTGAGTCCTTTACAAGAAAACAGGCAGGAGAGTTTCAAAGTTCCTGGGGATTTACAGGGGGAGAGAGGGATGTCTGTTTACCTGCCAGTAAAGCAGCAGAGCTGCTGGCTTGAGTGGTCACCTAGGCATTGTGGAATATCCTCCAGAGGCTAAAACCTGTGTAAACAGGAAGAACGTGTCTTCACTTGCACATCACCGCAAAAGCATCAATGGGAAGAGCTGTACGCCTCTCGTGGAGGTGGTTTTCTTTTTGCAGTGAAACTTCTGAGTTTCACTGCAAAAAGTCATTGGCAAGTGTAGATGCTCCCATGGTTTTTGCTCAAAAAGGGGACTTTTCCCACTTTAAATGGCAAGTGTAGACATGGCCTTAGAATGGTATTGCTTAACCTATACTGGTATAGGCACTTTGATACTGGTATAACTTCAGTGTATCTAAGCTTTCAGAGTAGAGAATTGTATTGCCACTTTATCTATAATTGTTGGCAAAACTCTCTGGTGTAGACAAGCCATTGGTCACAAATTTAAAATAATCATTTGGATTTTGGAAAATGGATTGTACTGGGGCAATATAAGAAAAGAAGCAACATTTGAAAACTGTTAGAGATTCTCTTTTGTCTATTGGAACCAAAAGAGAGATTTGTGATTTTCTTTGAACTATTTTGAGCATCTCTAGTAGAATCTCACTGCAGAGAGGAAGGAGCCTTAGGGCTGGTCCTCACTGGGGGAGGGGGGGGGATCGACTGCAGATATGCAACTTCAGCTACGTGAATCACGTAGCTGAAGTTTGCATATCTGCAGCCGACTTACCGTCCGTCCTCATGGCGGCGGCAGTCGGCAGCGCGCTCCCCCGTCAACTCCAGCTTGCGCCTCCCGGCAAACTGGAGTTCCGGAGTCGATGGGGGCGCCGCGAGCGATCAATGGCTACCCACCGATTCGGCGGGTAGTGAAGGCATACCCTTAGATTTGGGTGCAACTGAGGCAAGAGAGACTATGGGCTGGGCAGTATCATTTCCTTTGTTTAAGAGTAGGAGTGTTTAGGGGATATATTTGTGTAATATAGGGAGTGGTGATTGCAAACTTGACATGGCCTGATCATTATCATCTTCAGAGCCCACTCTTAACTTGTCAGGATGACGCTGCTTCATTCCTCCAATCTGAATACAATTTCGGAATTTTCTGAGGGGAAATTATAGTTTGGCTATCGGACTGCACTTTTGATGGCTGGCTAATACATTATGATCCGCTTGTCTCTGACCATCAGTAAGTGGCCATAAGCATTCCCATACTCCTCAACACATCACCTTGGTAAGTAAATGACCTACAATGAACAAAGCAGACAAGAAGGAGACTAAAGTTAATGACAAAAAACACCTCCATATTTGACTAATGCCACCATAAAGAGTTTTGTTCCTCCGTGGCTGTGATATAAACTGAAGTATTTTCTTTTTCTTATTCAATCTTGCATCTGCAAAGTCCAGACCTACAGAACTATTCCATGTGGTGAACAATCTGCTGACTCCAGACTGTTTCAGTAACAAATTTCAGTGTATCTCATTATGATAAATTTTCACTTTAGGCTTCTGTCCTTTAAAGGGTTCTGCCAGTATAGACCCTTATACCTAGACAAAGAAAGAGTCTGTCAAGTCATAAGAATTCATGCCAGAGGATCCCTTTGTAGGATAAGGACCTTGCTTTGCAGAGAATATCTGTTGGATCCTAATGTTTTGTGGGAGCAATACATAAACAGTATGAGACAAAGTAACATCTTTTGGAATATAGCTTAGTTTCATTTATAGAGAAGTACTATACATTCAAAGAGAGATACAAGCCATGTCATTTAAGATAGGTTCTTGTCCCTTATCCTATATAATAATCGGCTAGAGAAGTGTGTGTGAAGCCGTCATGTGCAGTAGAGACGGCCGGATGAAGGGCATGCTGGGAGTTGAAGTTCGACGGCACATGGTGCAGGGTTTACAGGAGAAAGAAGACTTCGGTTACCTCAGGTTATGGTGGAGGGGGCACGGCACGATAGGAGATATCAGTGGGGTGAGCGGGGAGCATGACAGGGGGCAGAGGTTACCAGAGGACGCAGGTTACTAACGGTTCCCGGAAAGGGCGGGGGCAGTGGGACTGGGGTTGCCGGGAGGGGCGGGCGCAGGAGTTACTGGGGATTACCGGGAGGCGCAGTGGGACAGGGGTTACCAGAGGGCACAGAGGGACGGGGGTTGCTGGGAGGGATGGGGGCAAGAGTTACCGGGGATTACCGGGAGGACGGAGGGGCCATTGTAGGTTACCGGGAGGGACGGGCGCAGGGGTTACGGAGAACGTGGTGGGACGGGGGTTACCGGAAGGCGCTGTGAGGCGGGGGTTACCGGGAGCGGGCGCGGGCATTACCGGGGGGCGCAGTAGGACTGGGGTTACCGGGAGGGGCGGGCGCCAGGTTTAGCGGGGGGCGCGGAGGGACAGGAGTTACCGGCACGGGGAGCCGAAGGACTCAGCTCCTCTCCCCCGGAGCGGAAGGCAGTTCGGGCGCCGCCAGCCCCCGAGTGTCCCTCCAGGCCGGGGAGCCCCGATCCCCCCCCCACCGCGAGGGGCACTGCAGGCCTCGCCGCCCCCCCCCCCCCGGGGGAAGGATCCTGGGGGAGGGTGACGATGGGAGGGCGAGCAGGGAGGGGGGTGCGGGAGAAGGGACTGGATGGGGTGGCCTGGCCCGTGTACACGGGCTTTTATACTAGTTACTGATAAAAGACAATGGGAAGGATTTAGGTCTGTTGTTGAAAAACCTGGTATTGCCTTTATCTAGGTATACAATCAACTTTAAGGAAAAAGTGGTTGTGGCCTTGCTTGCAGAGTAATGAAGTTCCTGACCTTGACAATTACAGCCCTCCCTCAAATCTTCCTTTTATGGGCAAGGCTATTGAAATGGTTGTGCCAATGCAGCTTTGGGTTCCTCTCGCTGTCCTGGGTGTCTCTTATTCTGGTTTCTGGTCTGCGTATGGTACAGGGACAGAATTAGTATCTTTGTTCAGATGATCTTTTTCTAGTGATGGACAAAATTCAGATATAGAACTAGTCAAGAAAAGGGGAGGGCACATAATGTAATTTTAAAACAGTGCAGCCAGCTCCAGTCAGATGTTCATGTTGATTTTATTGGATATGCCTTTGACCATGAGGTGTTGATCTCACACTTACGGGATCTGCTAGGGGTTAATGGATATGTTATTTTGTGGCTCTCGAGGGTGTTGAGAACCTACTCTTTTTGAATTACTGTGGAGATAAATGGGTTATTTATAGATGTTTGGGTGTTATATGGAAGGCTGTTTATACTGTCTGTAATGTACAGTTGGATGCGATGTCTGGTTGCATTTAAGCCGTTAGGAATGTAGAAGCAATGGGGATAAAAATAATACAAATAAATAAATTCAATTAAAACTATTTTTTGAAAGGATGCTTGGTATGTCTGCCACTCCTAGTACAAGCACTTAACTCTTCCAGTTGGAGAGGTTTGATACTCTTGGGAAAAGATGTCTGCTGTCATTAAGGTTTCAGCAGTAGTATACGGTAAAGTTACAGTTTGTATCTCTAATATTTATTATTACATAGTCCAGTTTGTAATATAAAACAGTTTGTAATCTGTTCTTAGTGTGATGCTGGGCTTTTTACATTGGAAAGGCAAGAATCACTAGCATGTCTCTTAGGAGCAGCAGCTGATATATTGTGAAATAAAATTATTTTATTTTTAGTGCTCTTGGAGGCTCCTCTGCCCTTCACATCCCCGCCTTTCCAGGTGGAGGCTGTCTCATTGACTATGTACCGCAAGTGTGCCAGCTGCTAACTAACAAGGTGAGTTAACACACAGAACTTAATTTCTCCTTCCTTCTTGTGTTATATTGTACTTTACAAGTACCTGTATGAAACCACTGTGGAAACAAAGGATTCTACTTATTCAACCAGATGATTTAAGTAAAGCAAACTCAAGCAAGTTAAAATATTCCAGTAACACCGTTTTATAACTGATCTTGTGAGAGACTGAACACTTTCATGTCACATTAAAGTCAGTGGGAGTTGTAGGTATACAGCATTTCTTCGGTTTTAAAGAGGTTTTCTTATTGTTTTAAGGTACATTAGGATAAAAATGTCACCCCAACATATTATTGTTCTGTTGCTAGATAAATAGCAATGTAGAGCCAATGAATTTATCTTTCAGTAGAAAGACATCTAACTATCCCTAGATTACTGTCAATTGTGAGCACTTGACAAAAGGACCTATTACAGTGATATTATCTCAGCTAATTCATCCAAATGGACTGATTCATCTTCTCTGATGAATGTTGATATAGTAAAGTAATAGCCACTTACCTTTTCCATTAATAGAAAGTTGTATTCTGTTTGGCTTAGAGTCTCAGCCAAAGAGAAGGTTTATTCATTTATTGAATATTTTCTCATGATTTAAATATAGTTTTTAACTTAGAACAGTAACTTAGGGCCAGACGTTCAGCAATCTGGTTACTGTAGATTCCCTGTTTGTCTTTTTTATTTCATATTTTTTTGTTGTTTAAATGAGGAAATTAAATGAAGTCTTTTAGAAAACGTTCCTTCAAAATGCATTTCCATAATTATACAGAAATCTATCTTTAGAGCTGTTTTGTTGTGGTTTTCTGTTAAAACTACTTCTGTTTTTAAAACCTACGAGTAGACAGGACTGTTTTTTATCCTTTTTTTAAACAAAGTTACTTAAGCAAACTTATCATCTGTTTTCCTTTTTCCAAAATAATGTTTCAGATCCCACACAAAGCCATCAAACGAAGCACTTTTTTATAAACTAAAATAAGTTCTATTTTATAAATAGAATTATTTTACTTTGAAAAGGTATAACGTTGCTCTGAGCACTGATTGTATCAAGGTTATTTCAAATTACTTAACACAAGCATTTGCCAACTAAAGAAATTCAATATTATCATAGCCAACACAAATAAAGTATGTATTTCCCCCACTCTTCTTTCTCTCTGCATTAAGAGGCTCTAAAAGAGTTAGTTTCCATTATGAAAAGCAAAGTGGGATTTGTATAAGTGACTATGAATGGATGCATCCTATAGATATAATGAGCTGAGAACTAGATACTCTTTCAGCCTACCATCTTTGGTGCTGGTTTCATCATGGGTCAAACCTTACTTAATCTTGCAAGTAATCCATTCAAGTCAGTAGGACCATTCATGTAAAGAAAGGACTATTTAGTGAACTCAGATCTTCCAACCTAAGCATAGTGGTCTGGATCAGTGCTGGGTTGAAAGACTTTCAAGGGAAACTCAGGATACTTCAAAATTTGGTGTCAGCGATTCAGTAGGTGGCTCTCTTCTGTCTGAGTCAGCCTGAAGCCAATAATACAACTTACTGTAAGGAAGTACTCTGCTGCTAGCAATGCTGTTTTTCAGATGACACACACAATTATGGTCCTAAACAATTTTCTTAATAGGATGTTTCTCTAGCATCCTGGCCAAATGCTAGCTCAGCCAATTACATATTGCCTATCTAAGGTTCTTTCTATTGCTTCAATTGGATATGATCTTGTTCTTCACTTCTTATTGCACAGTAGTGCTACTGGGTGATGTTTCACCTACAGGTGAATGAAGAGAACCCTGTATACAGTTTGTTTGAAAGGCATTTTAGGATCCTGTAGGCTGAAACATGCCATCTAAAAGTAGGATGCAATGTTATTAATATTCTGTAAATAGATTTCTCCAATAAAACTAGAAAAATATGAAAAGTTGGGAGCCTTTTCTTTCTGTAAGATGTCTTATTAGCTTTGGGTTGACTTTTTTCCCCCCCCCCCCCCAGGTACAATATGTTATTCAGGGATACCATAAGAGAAGGGAGTATATTGCAGCTTTCCTGAGTCACTTTGGAACGTAAGTCTTCTTTTAATGCATCTTCTCATGTAACAGTAGTAAAAGCAAAATTATTTTACCTTTCTGATTCACAGTTAGATGTCTTGGTTGTTAGTTGAGGCAATGACATTCTACCTCTTATTATAAGATATTGTTGAAACTTTATAATCCTACTATAGCAGCTACAATCAACAGGATGACTTGAAGCTAGAGATAAAACTTGCTATAGGGCAGGAGAGCATGCTCATTACATAACCCTTGGCTATATAATTAACTTCCACTGGATGAGCCGCATCTAACCATCTTCAGAAAATGATGCACATAGACCTTCTCATAGTAGTGATGCTAGCAAGCAGTCCAGCATTATTACTGCTGGAAGCCAGCCACCACATTGACTCAACTCAGGAAGTAACCTAAAATGAGGAGGAGATAGTAGATTTCATCCCTTTGTGAAGAAACTGAAGTTTCCTTATTTCTGTATAGAGTGACTACAGAGATATTATGGCAATAGGCACATCAAAAAATGAATGGATGGATGATTATAGAGAGACTGTAAGGAGGAGCACCCCAGGTGGTTTGAGGTGGCACAATGAGGAGAGAAGCAGTCTCTTATGGATCCAAACCATATAAGTCTTTATAGATCAATATCAATGGCTTAAATTACACAATGGTGTAAATCATAAGTTAGTACAGACCTTGGAGAACTGGTCTGACTAAAAACATGATTTCTTATCTGAGAATCATTCAATCCAATCTGTGCTACAGAAAACCTTCCATCTGTACAGTGGATTTATAACACAGTTCTTAAGACAAAAAGAATCCATCTCCATAATGACCAAGTAAACTGTGCTAGCGTCCTGCTGTAGTTTAAACATGACCATAGACACCATCTGATCCCAGGGTCAATAAGATAAAGTTGTTTACCTCTCAGTTGATTATATAAGCATGAAAAGCACATGGTACAGAACAAATTAGTATACTGAAACTTTGCAGTTTACATGTTCTGATGCTATCATAAACTTTAAAAGACAGATCACCCCTAATGGTTTGGGTATTTAATTCATTTCGGGAGAAGGAGGAATTGCATAAGCAGCTTAATCAGAATTTAGCTCCTTGTGTATTATTTATGACAATGTGATACATTTTACAATATACAAAAACTAAATTAAAAAACAACAGCAGCGAAAATAACAACAACAACAACAACAAACAGCATCTCAGTAATTTGACAAGCCTGAGTGTTTAACGATGTAAGATAATCAGGAATCGAGGATGAAGATATTAATTCAGCTGTCATATGGATTTTTTTCTCTATGTCCTTGTGAAAGCTTTTCCTTAAATTTAAAATATAATTTGTGGATTTTGAATGTATATTTGTATACTTTCGATGTATAAATTGTCAGATGGAGACTCCACCTAGACCAACGGTGGGCAAACTTTTTGGCCTGAAGGCCACATCTGGCTATGGAAATTGTGTTGTTGGCCATGAATGCTCACAAAATTGGGGGTTGGAGTGTGGAGGGGATAAGGGCTCCATCTGGGGGTGTGGACTCGGGGGGGGGGGGCGGGAGGGGGTTGGGAATGCAGGAAGGTGCTTTGGGCTGGGATCTAGGGGTTCGGCAGGCGGAAGGGGGTCAGGGCTGGGGCAAGGGTTTGGGGCACGTGAGAGAGTCAGGGGTGCAGGCTTCAGTCAGCGCTTTATCTCAAGCAGCTCCCAGAAGCAGCAACATGTCTCCCTCTCTGGCTTCTATGCAGAGGCGCATCCAGGCAGCTCTGCGTGCTGCCCTGTCTGCAGGCACTGCCCCTGTAGCTCCCATTGGCTACGGTTCCCACCCAATGGGAGCTGCGGGGACGGCGCTTGGGCGGGGGCAGTGTGCGAAGCCCCCTGGCTGTCCCTACATGTAGGAGCTGGAGGGGGAACATGCTACTGCTTCTAGAAGCCACATGGAGAAGGACAAGCCCTCAACCCTGCTCCCCGCTTAGAGTGCTGGAGCGGGGCAAGCCCTAGACTGCGCTCCCCAGCAAGAGCTCGAGGGCCCAGATTAAAGCATTTGGAGGGCCGTATGTAGCCCCTGGACTGTTGTTTGCCCACCCCTGACCTAAACTATTGGAAGTCAATGTTATGACATTGGTCCCTAGATTTTCAGTAAGGTTTCTGCTTTTTACATCTAACTTCAGTGTCAAAGTGTATTAATGATCTCCATCAGAGTAACATACAGTGAAACCTCGATTTAACGGACCTCCATTTAACGGACTTCGGATGCAACGGACAAAATTTTTCAGAGTCTGATGCATCCGAAGTCCGTTTCTGGAGGGCTGGCTGTGGGCTCCCTGCTGCTGCCCGAGGCTGGAGCCGGGACCCTGCGGGCTCTGAGCCCACGCGCGGCAGCCGCCGCGGATCGAGCCGGGGGCGGGCTGCCGCCTGGCCCCCGGCAGCAGTCACCCTCCCTGCAGGGTCCCGGGAGCCGGGACCCTGCGGGGCTCTGAGCCCGCGCGCCGCCGCAGCCGCCATTTGAGCCGGGGGCGGGCTGCCGCCTGGCCCCCGGCACCATGCTGGGTACGCGGAGGGTCCCGGGAGCCGGGACCCTGCGGGGCTCTGAGCCCGCGCGCCGCAGCCGCCGCGGATCGAGCCGGGGGCGGGCTGCCGCCTGGCCCCCGGCAGCAGTCACCCTCCCTGCAGGGTCCCGGGAGCCGGGACCCTGCGGGGCTCTGAGCCCGCGCGCCGCCGCAGCCGCCATTTGAGCCGGGGGCGGGCTGCCGCCTGGCCCCCGGCACCATGCTGGGTACGCGGAGGGTCCCGGGAGCCGGGACCCTGCGGGGCTCTGAGCCCGCGCGCCGCAGCCGCCGCGGATCGAGCTGGGGGCGGGCTGCCGCCTGGCCCCCAGCAGCAGTCACCCTCCCTGCAGGGTCCCGGGAGCCGGGACCCTGCGGGGCTCTGAGCCCGCGCGCCGCCGCAGCCGCCATTTGAGCCGGGGGCGGGCTGCCGCCCGGCCCCCAGCACCATGCAGGCTCCTTGGAGGGTCCCGGGAGCCGTGACCCTGCGGGCTCTCTGCCCGCTCGCAGCGGCCTCCGCAGTTTGAGCCGGGGGCGGGCGGGCTGACAGCTCCCGCCCGGGTCCCAGCAGCCGGGGACCCCGGCGGGCGGGTTGACGGACTAATTCGGGCGAGGGGGTATCCGTTAAAGCCGAAAGTCCTGTTATTTAATAATTTTAAAAAATTATTAAATAACGGACTTTCGGCTTTAACGGACACCCCCTCGCCCGAATTAGTCCGTTAAATCGAGGTTTCACTGTACATGCAGTTTTTGGTAGATATGTTCAATTATTACTGAATTACCATTGCAAGTGCTATTAGCAGAGCTCACTGCATTTTCAAAAGTATCTTGTTTACACTGACTACAGCTGTTCCTCAGATGGAAGCTCCATTATTGTGGTGTAACTTAGAAAATTATTCCATTTGAAAATAGTCACATGAAACCTGCATTTAGGTAGAACATAAAAGCAGATAGTAAATAAAGTAAAATCTTAAGTATTTTCCATTGCTTTAACCTAATATTTGTTTGCTTATCATTTATTATTGTAAAGAATATTTTATAAAACTGCATTCTTGTTTTATATTTCTGTTTTTATAGTGGTGTGGTGGAATATGATGCAGAAGGCTTCACAAAGCTCACACTGTTGCTGATGTGGAAAGATTTTTGCTTCCTTGTTCACAGTGAGTAGCTTTTTTTCCTTTTACAGGAAACAATTTAACAGCTTTTTATTTAATGACTATATATTTTAGATGTGGCCATCACACTTTTCAAAATGCAAAATCTTGACTGCGACTTGAGAATGAGGAATGATTTATGCAGATAGATCTGACTTTCTGATTTATAAAATTACCAAATGTATTCTGGGAAAGTGCTCCAGTAACTTCACCCAAGGTTCTAGCAGCTGCACATGTTGGCAACCGGGCCATTAGTGTGCATAATCCAAGGGGTACCCAAATTCATTCATCACTTGCCACGAACCAATACATTTGTGGGTGTTTTTAGATTAAAATAATGTACACATCCAAAACATTTCTTGTACTTATATTTTATGAGGTAGATGAATAGAAATTGTTGCCTTTTTCAATTCACCCTCTAGAAAAACCTGCAGCTGATCACCTTTGTTGTCCTCTTGTAGTGAGAGAGAGGACAGCCATAAGCAAGATTTTAGGACTCAGTGGGCCACAATTGGCCCTCCAACTATTTTTTGGGCATCCTTGATGCAAACACTTTAAACTAAGTTTGTAAATCAAGACAGCACTAGAACATGTTATGAGATTGAGGTGACTTGATCATGGTCTACAGGCACATATATGAGGAAGAAATTTCTGAAAGTAGGTAGCTCTTTAATCTAGCAGACAAAAATATTACCAGTTCCTTTGGGGTTAGGAATTAAAGTTTAGACAAAGACAGACTAGAAATCAGGTGCATGTTTTTCACAGTTACAGTAATTAACCATTGAAACAATTTACCTGTGGATGTGGTGGATTCTCCATCACTGGAAGTTTTTAAATCAAGACTGGATATATTTCTGAAAGATCTGTTATAGCTCAAACAAAAGCAATGAGCTTTATGAAAAAATTACTAGGTAAGATTCTGTGGCCTCCATTGTGCAGGAGATCAGACTAGATCAGGGATCTCAAACTCAGATCACCACGAGGGCCACATGAGGACTAGTACAGTGGCCCGAAGGCTGCATCACTGTCATCTTTTCATATAAAGATACAAAGCCCCCCTTCTGCTGCTCTCAACCCCGCCCCCACTCTACCTCTTCCATGAGGCTGCAGAAAATAACTCAGTGGGCCGCATGTTTGAGACCCCTGGACTAGATAATACTAGTAGTTCCTTCTGGCTTTTAAATACATGAATCTTAGAAACACAGAAATATAGAGAGTATTTGGTTTGGGCAAGAGTATTTGTGCTCTGCCCTCAGACGGTCAAGCATCTTACCCTTTATTTAATTATTTTTGACCAGTATTCTTCTCTTCTCCGTGGTGCCATTTAGTGTAAAACAATGATAAATGTCATACTGCACCTACAAGTATTGTATTATGTTAGCCCTTCAGTGGTGGAATATTCTCGATTGTATTCTTCCTTTTTTCTTTAATTTGGGCCAGTGTCTCCTATTGGAACACTGATGGTGGTGTCTAAATAGAAACTTGCTGAATGCAAGAGACTATAATCATTTAGACTCTAAAGAATACATCTGATCCTATTGTTTGTGAACTCCTTAAAATTTGAAAATGGGTGTAATTCCCACTATAGCTGTAGGACTTATAGCATAAGCCTGTGAAGAAGGTCTATTTAGACAAGTCAACCTTTATAAATTCACTCACATTCCTTTCTCACTCCATGCTCTCAATGGCCAGGAGTGTCCTAGTGAACGTTCCTTCACTTTCTGCATCATTCTCCCCATCTTTTTCCCCAACCTTCCCCAGCTTTTTTCATCCCTATTGTCTTTAGTTTGATTTTAAGTTGCACTAAATTCAAGTTTCCCAGGGAGCTGATATTTGCCTTAAGAGAAGAAAGCCTGGTATTAGCACGAATAAACATTGAAGTAGGTAGGTTTCACAAGAGTCAAAATTCAAACATTTGCTAAACTGTAGAGCAGTTTTTAATTGTTAAACAATATTCAGAGCTCTCTGTTTGAGCCCTTGAGAGGTATGATTATAACGGAATAGCTTGTCACTATGAATTAGCCCCATGGTCTTGTAAATTGTGCAGTAACTTATCTGTGCAAGTCCTTGCATCGCTTGCTTGTTGAATAACCCACTGTATAACTTAAATAAGTTACATGTACTAAAGGATATTGCAATGAAATCACCGAAACTTTCATTTCATTTCCTGAATGAAGTAATGCAAACTTTCCATCTCTTAACTGCTGAGATGACTGTGGGTATTATGGTTGAATATTTAGCAGCCTGTTGTTAAAATGTCTAGCACAGATAGACTTAAGTTGAAAAAATGTTGTACCTTATGTATTTGCTATATGGAAAAAATCTTCAAGAATAAATCTATATATATAAAAGTCAAGTGGTGTATGTATGAGTGTATGTATGTATGTATGTATGTACGTATGACTGCGAAGTCCTCCCGCACCGTTTGAGCCAGAGACTTGAATTTTGGTACAGTGAGGGGTCTTGGGGTCTAGATGCTGGTAAGGGTCGAAAAATTTTCGGATCTCACCTCTGACGCCCCCCAGGGGTGAAAGTCTTTCAGGGCCAATCACATCAGCTTGGCAGTTAGGTGGTGATGATGTCATAATACCCCCCTCCAACAGACACCTCACTCGCTCAGCTCACCCCTCCCTCCTCCAACGGAACCCCGGAGATCCCTCAGTTCTCTGCCCCTCCCACCTCCCCAACGGAACCCCGGAGATCCCTCAGTTCTCTGCCCCTCCCACCTCCCCAACGGAACCCCGGACTACATCAGCTCTGTGCCCCCCCCACCTGCGAAGGTCCCCGGAATCCCTCGGCTCTGGGCCCCCTCCTCCCCTGCGACGGATCTGAGTTGGGTTTGGTGGGACGGTAAGTGAGGTGGGGGTGTCGGATTCGGTCGGGGGGGTGAGGTGGGGGTTTCGGGTTTGCTTCGGGGGGTGGGAAGGTGTCGGGGGGGTGAGGGGTGTGGTGTGGGTGTTGGGTTTGGTCTGGGGGGGGGGAGGTGTTGGGGTGGGTGCCCAGACCAAACCCGACACCCCCCCCCGGCTCACTTACCCCCCGACCAAACCCGACACCGCCACCTCACCCCCCCACCAACCGCAACACCCCCTGACCAACCCCAACACCCACCCCTCACCCCTCACCCACCCCAACACCTTCCCACCCCCCCAGACCAAACCCGACACCCCCTGGCTCACTTACCCCCCGACCGAACCTGACACCCCCACCTCACCCCCCACACACACCAATCGCAACACCCCCAGACCAAACCTGACACCCCCCGGCTCACTTACCCCCCGACCGAAACCGACACTCCCACCTCACCCCCCCAAGCAAACCCGACACCCCCACCTCACCCCCCCACCAACCACAACACCCCCTGACCAACCCCAACACCCACCCCTCACCCCTCACCCACCCCAACACCTTCCCACCCCCCCAGACCAAACCCGACACCCCCTGGCTCACTTACCCCCCGACCGAACCTGACACCCCCACCTCACCCCCCCCACACACCAATCGCAACACCCCCAGACCAAACCTGACACCCCCCGGCTCACTTACCCCCCGACCGAAACCGACACTCCCACCTCACCCCCCCAAGCAAACCCGACACCCCCACCTCACCCCCCCACCAACCGCAACACCCCCTGACCAACCGCAACACTCACCCCTCACCCACCCCAACACCTTCCCACCCCCCCAGACCAAACCCTACACCCCCCGGCTCACTTACCCCCGACCGAACCCGACACCCCCACCTCATCCCCCCAAGCAAACCTGACACCCCCACCTCAACCCCCCACCAACCGCAACACCCCCTGACCAACCGCAACACTCACCCCTCACCCACCCCAACACCTTCCCACCCCCCCAGACCAAACCCTACACCCCCCGGCTCACTTACCCCCCCGACCAAACCCGACAACCCCACCTGACCCCCCCAAGCAAACCCAACACCCCCACCTGACCCCCCGACCAAACCCGACACCCCCCCCCCTCCCGGCTCACGGTGCACTGTGTAGCACACAGATTATTAAATACACTGTTCGGTCGGGGGGTGAGGTGGGGGTGTCGGGTTTGCTCAGGGAGTGAGGTGGGGGTGTCGGGTTTTGTCGGGGGGTGACGTGGGGGTGTTGGGTTTGTTTTGGGGGGTCAGGTGGGGTTGTCGGGTTTGGTCGGGGGGTAAGTGAGCCGGGGGGTCTTGGGGTTGGTCGGGGGGGTGGGAAGATGTCAGGGTGGGTGAAGGGTGGGTGTTGGGGTTGGTCAGGGGGTGTCAACTGTCTGCCCCCTCCCCACCTCCGACTGACCCGAGCAACGCCGGGCACTTATGCTAGTAAAGTATAAGTGAGAAAAATGAGGAACTGTGCAAATGTGCAGAAAGCATCATGGCAAACCAAGTAAAAGGAACAAGATTCTTTATTAAAATAGATTTGCAGTTCATGTAGACATACCCATGCAAGCTTTCATTCAGCTAGCTCACTAAAAATAGCAGTGAGGTTTTCATGGTATAGGCTCTAGTGTGGTTTGCACAATTGACTATGTACCCACCGTTCACAGAGTAAGTAGCCTGAGTTAAATAAAAAAGTAAAGGACCGAAACTGTAAAAGGTAAATTAGATTTTTAAATAATAATACAGTAGTACAGAATACTGTGCTTTACATACACTATTATAATATTTTATTAAAGTCTTTTTTCTGTTGACTCAACTCAGGATTTATGTCTACTGGAACCTCCGCCTCCACTCCAGAAGTCTCACATGATCAAAAGTACAGTACTGTGCAGTACTTATGGAATAAAGGGCACAGTAAACGAAGCTGTACAGCTTGTCTTGCAATATGGAGAGCTATCTAATTGCAGACTTTAGCAACTGTTTTAATCTAATCATTAAGTGAGTTTGTCAAAGTGAGGTCAAAGTGAGGTCAGAGGAACTGTTGTTTTAGTGGTTTAGTTCTAAGAGTTAGTCAAGTGTTTTCAAATACATATTATAAGAGAAGAAATGAACATTCAGAGAAGTTCATGTTCATTCACTTGGGAGAGGAAGTCATTAACCAAATTCAATGTTAATGGTGGTGTAGTTGAAGAGTAACTCCATTCCTTTTGCTACTGTTTTATAACACTGATGTTTTTTCTTTAGTTTTGTAAATAAGGGGATTCATTTTCAGAGACTTAAAGGGTCCTTCTTTCCTTGGCTATGTACACATGCCTCGCATTAATGTTAATGAAGATTTCACGATGTATGTCCAAGGTTGAATAGACCTTTGGATATGGACGCAAGAGTGAGAATATATTACATAATTTTTTGGAAACGTGATCTTTACCGTAGATGTGCATTTAGCATCTCAACACAAATGAGATTGATAGAAGATGGAAGGATTGGAAATAGTAATTAAAAGTATCAGTGATGAATTAGTTGTTTGCTTCTTGTAATGAAGGATTCATAAGGATACATGTTTAAATGGAAAGATCTTGCTTCTTTGCTCCATATATGATCTTATACCAGCGAGCATGCTAGCTTCCTTCAAGTATATTGGTAGCTTCCAGCAAGTGTGTACTCTGTTAGCAATCACATACCTTTTTGAAGCTAATGGGCACACTTCACTTGGGCAAAATGGAAAAAGCAATTAAGCTCCTTTATGTAGCAAGATAACTGGAGCACTAGAAGTCACCACCCAAAGCACTGGTCAAATAAAAATCCTGAGCAAAGAATTAACTTAGTAAGAATGAGAGGGTTTCACTGGGAACTAATTGCAAAAGCAGTCATTGGGGTATGAATTTGATTTTAGTTGTGTGTGTTAGAAGAAGAAAGCAGCCAGAAAAGTAAAGACAAAGCTGGAGAAGCACTGATATCATGACCCTGAGAGGAAGCTGAGAGAGAGAAAGATTATATTGGACAAAGCTCTGTCTGGAAGGGAGACTAATAGCCAGCAAAGACACTGCCTGCTCTGTTTGTTCATACTGTGTTCAGAGAAACAGGTGTTTGTGTCCAGGTTTTGTAAATAAACAGGATTGCACTGAATAAATACCTGACTCTACCATCAATTTCTCCTCCTAATGAAAACATCCTGCAAGGCTTCAAATATTGGCCAACCATTCAGACCAAAAAGGGCAATCTATTGTAGTGTTTAGTGTCTAGTTGTATTTGGGACTAGGTGGATTACATAACAAAGAACTGTGGCTTTACCTTGGCATGTATTACTGTTGTCCTTTGTAAAGTTGCTTCTGCAGATTTCTAATCCAGGAGTTACATGCCCTGCCATGCAAATCACAGAACCATGTAAAGCAGTAAAGTCTCATGGGGATAGGCAAGTGGAGACAGTGATTTGGAACCAAGAGCATGAAAGACAGTGCACCCTGTCTCAGTTGTTCTCTGTCTGTCAGCAGATTTGGTCAAGAATCCAATCCCTCTCTCTTGTGTGGAGTTCAATGTTAGAAATAGAGAATGGTTAGCACAGTAGGGCCTTGGTTTATGACTGAGGATCCTAGGTGCTACCACAATTCAAATAATAATGTTAATGAGCTTGGTAGTTTGGGGGCCTTGTCAATTTTTCCTCCCATGTGAGACTTGTTCCCCTACCATTGGGTGCCGAAAAGAAAATAGTCTTGAATTGTTCCTCTGATTCAATCAAAATGTCTGCCAGGAATTGTGACTAATGCCTAAAATTCCAAGCAGATCATCTTACGATTCCTGCTCTCCTTGGGGTTTTGAACTTAATTGGCTTCACCTCCTCAACAAGATGCTGTGTGAGAAAAGCCCCTCCTGCTAAATGCCTGAGAAAACAGGCAGTACTCTGGCCCAGGTCATCTTGCAAATGGAGGACATGGGTTGCAGCAGTAAGATTCTGTATTTTCTTGAGATAATTGGTACACATCTTGATGGTTCTGTGGTTTTAATTAAACATTTAAAATTTTTGTTTTATAAACTAAAATCTTTCCTGATTATTGTATGGTTCCTTTTATTTTACTGTTCCTGGTGGTGTGACTTCAAGAAGAGAGGTGAAAAGTTGCAGAAGGGCGAATTTGTGGAAAGGAAAGGGAAAGGAATGAGACAAAGAAAGGGACGAGACAAAGAAAGCAAACTCTCAATAACGTAGGTAGCAAAGCAGAGGAGGAGGTTGTGATGCACGTTAGTTAAGAGAAGGGGAGGTAGGGCAGCAGAAGGTAGATCAAGCATAATGACAATAACAATAGTTCAAAAGTAAGCTCAATATTGAGGAACAGTGAGGTCAGAAGTCTGCTATGGTTGTGACAGGATAGCTTTCTGCTGTTAGTGATAGCTAGTCAGGAAAAGCTGGAGCTTTTCAAGGACCAATCCTGGAAAGCTGAGGCTAGCAATGGTTCCAGGAGGCCATTAGGACCAGTATTTGGGAGTGATTGCTTGACAGTGGAGTCAGCAAGGAAGGGTAAGCTGGCAAACCTAATTCCCTCCTCTGGCTCCCTGCCATTTTCTCCCAGTAATGTTTTTATTCTTTGGCATCTGATCCTAAAATTCACCCTTGTGTAGAGAGCATCTGTACAAAGCTTATACACCATCTAAGTCCCACATAAGTCCTGAAAATAAGATTTAAAGAGGAATTTACATGCTATGTAGGTCTTGAGCATGGGGTGAATGTCACCTGTTGAGTTCAGTGGAAATTGAACGTACTCCCCACCTCTGAGGATCAGGCACCATGGTGAGAAAGTGGTTTTAGTCACAGACAAGCTGCTCTGTTCCTCACTTAACTGGGTACAGTCCAAGGCTAATCCCAGAACTTAATTGCAGTATTGTGGAGAATGAATTGGCCTTTTGCTACCAAGTTTCCATCATTGCCCGGTCTTTAAAGGGGCATTGTCAACTAGATGTAGTTTCAAATTTTTATTATATCATAAATAATTTCAACATCATGTTTGTATGATTCCTTGCTGATGTTAATATTCTATGAGCTGAATGACATTTTGCGAGCCTTAGTGCTTTGTGTTTGATGCTAATAAAGTTGAAGGCAGAGGTGGTTTGTCTTCTTTTATTCTGTTTGCCTGTGTTCATGTTAGACTAATATAAAAATATGTCAATATTTTAAAGTAGATTTTGTTAATAACAGAGGGTTGAGATAGGACAATTATAAAACCTAATATTAATGGAAACCATACATGGTGAAAAGTAAATTAAATTTTAAAATTCTTTGGTTTTATGGCATTGGTAGTATGCTGGTAGTAGTAGCAGAACCAAGCATTTTTTGGTAAAATGTTAGGTTCCATTGGCAGTGTCTGTCGTTTCAAAGAAACATATGTATGATTTGTATTTTTTGAAGTTGTTCATTTTTTATTATATTCTGGATATTTTAAAGCTCATTATTTAGTATTGCTTCATCTACTTTGCAATGAGAAATACAAGCTCTTTAACAAGTGGATAGAAAATTCATCAACTTTTGGAGTAATTTCTTTTACTCTGTAAAGTGACAACGTAGAAATGTCACTACAGTAAAACCTCGATTTAACGGACTTCGGATGCAACGGACAAAATTTCTGAGCAAGTCTGATGCATCCCAAATCCATTTCTCGCGGGCTGGCTGCCGGCTCCCGGCTGCCGCCCGGGTCCAGGCAGTGGGCGGGCTGGCTGCCGGCTCCTGGCTGCCGCCCGGGTCACAGCAGCGGGAGGGCTGGTTGGCGGGCGGGCTGGCTGCCGGGTCCCACCCGAGTCCCGCCAGTGGGCGGGCTGGCTGCCAGCTCCCGGCAGCCGGGACCTGGGCGGGCTGGCTGCGGATCCCGGCTGCCGCCCGGGTCCCAGCAACCGGGACCCAGGCAGGCTAGCTGACGGCTCCTGGCAGCCGGGACCCGGGCGGGCTGGCTGACGGCTCCCGGCAGCCGGGACCCGGGCGGGCTGGCTGACGGCTCCCGGCAGCCGGGACCCGGGCGGGCTGGCTGACGGCTCCCGGCTGCCACCCGGGTTCCGGCAGCGGGCGGGCTGCGGAGCTGCCGCCCCGACCCTGTGGCGGTCGGGCTGCTGCTCCGACAGCTCGGGTTTTTTTAATTATTAAATAACTGACTTTTTCATTTAACGGACACCCCCTCACCCGAATTAGTCCGTTAAATGGAGGTTTCACTGTACTCAACAGTCTGTCTGTCTAGACCCCTATTACCATAATGAACAGTTACCTCACAAACATTAATGAACTTATCCTCAAAGATCATCTGTGAGGTAGAAGATTTATTATTATGGAAGTCAGAGACAGATTAAGTGAAAACAACTAGGATTCCTTGTGGCATCTTAGAGACTAACACATTTATTTGGGCAGAAGCTCTCTTGGGATATAATCCACTTCATCAGATGCATGGAATGAAAAATACAGTAAGCAGGTATAAATACACAGCACATGAAAAGATGGGAGTTGTCTTACCAAGTGGTGTGGGGGAAGGGTGTCAGTGCTAACAAGGCCAATTCAATTAAGTGGTTTCCCTTAGGTCATGTAGGAAATGTGTGACAGAACTGGGAATTAAATACTGATTTCTAGAGTCCCAGTTCAGTGCCTAAACAGCAAGACTAGTTTTCCTCTCCAACCTTGCTTCCTGTGTGTATTCAGAATTATATCTATTCACTCTCTAAGCAGTAAGCTTTTAACACTTTACCCCATGTTAGCACTACAAAGGCAATATACTTCTTGCATCAGCAACAAAATTGTAAAGTAAATTCCAATTTCAGAGCCAAATTTTTACCTGTCACACATGTGTCACAACTAAAGGAAGTGCGGTAGCCCAGATGTAATCTGCAGACACTAGGGTGTGTGGAAGTAACTGGAGTGGAATTTGAAAGCAATTGGATTGTGCAGGAATAATTTAGAGTATAATTTGAAAACAATGAGATTGCATGGGAGTGAAATTGGAAGAGGGTGAGGTTGCACAGGTGTCATCAAGAGCAAAGTGTGAATTTTAGGAACTTTATTTCTGGTGGTGAAACATGAGCAGAAAACAACTCATTTTGAATTTCAGTTCCCAGGCTGAGTTTGAAACACTAGCAGAAAAAAACCCATTGCTTGTAAACTGAGTAAAATTAATAAGGAACCATTATTAATTGACTGCCATTTTTACACGGACACCTGACAGAGGAGAAATACACTTTACATTCCTCTGTATTCTACTGAAATGCTATTTAGAACTTCTCAACAACTTGCAAAGGCTTTCTCTCTCTGCTGACAGTGTTAGTGCCATAAGGATAAATGCCTCTTTTCGAAAGCACTGGACACCATAGTCCCAAATCTATGCTAAGTTTGAGCACAGATTTTTCTAGGCTGACAGAAACCACTGCTATACTTATAGTGCAGACTTCAAATGGCTCAAGTAGGCAAGATTCAGCTTTATAGTTCATCACTGTTTCATCACTGCTAGGAGGAGTTGCTATAGAAACTGGTGCACCAGAAACAATACAAAGAAGTGGAAACCAGGGGAGGAAAGCCTTGGGAATTAAAAAAGAAAAAGAAAAAAAGGAGATGAGGAAAAGTCATTAAGACATGGCATGCACATGACAGACAGCAACCCCTCCATCCAGTCCCACTGAAGAGAATTATATAAGAGTTAGAGACAGAAAGACCTATTAAGTTATTTATTCCATTTCCCTGGGGCCAGTGCAGGATAGTTCCCTATAGTACATTTTCTGGTATTTTGTCCAGTCTAGCTTTTAAAAGTCCAAAGCAGTAAGGTTTAATGGGGATGGAGTATAATGTCACTCAAAAGATAAGTGAATATAAAGCATTTGTCAGGTTAGTTTTACAACATCATATCATATGTTTTTATTTTATTACTGGAGACTAAACAGACTCTTAATTTGTGCTGTGAACTATTTCCCATATAAGACTAAACAAAGAATTCAGAAACTGTTTGAAGAACATTTTTTAAATGTATTGTTTTCACAAGCTGGAGGGAACTGTCTTTCTAAAAAGTCATCCAAAATTGCACTGCGATTATTTTGTATTATAAGAATGGGGTAGCAATAAAATCCAAAATTCAGCAAATCTATCACTAACAATAAATAAGGTAAAAGCTATTGAGTGGAACTGAGTTTGTATCTTTCTTGAAAAGTCCCTTTAAAGTATATAACCTCTTCTGATTTGGATAGCCCATAGAGCTAGTTTTAGCATTTATTTTATTTAGCTGTAATGCAAGGAACCTACAGGCCTGCATTCTGGAAGAAATTGGTTTCAGTAGGTAGCATAAGACTTGAGACCTATGAAAATTGGCACAGATAAATGGTCCAACCATCACCCCTAAGTTTTGGAGAACAGGAAATGGAGTGTGGAAGGGGGAATTTTTTCCATAATGACATCAGCAAACCACAGAAACATGAGCTAACACCAACTTCTGGATAGAACATCCAGTTATTTGACCACAAGAGTGCCATGGCAACAAAATAAAGTATATAATAATAATTTGAGATAATTAATATACTAATCTATAGGAGAATGACACCCCAATATTAGTAAGATGAGGAAAAACAAATGAGGAAGAGGAGATAAACCCCTACTGACTATGCATTAGATGTAGATGCATCAGCATAACTTTTTATAAAAACTGTATCCCAGGCTGGGTGCAGTGAGAGAGAGAGAGAGATGTAGCCCTTGGGAGATGCCAGGATGATGGCCACTGATGATGAGGAAAGTGATGGGGACGAGGAAGATCATGGCTAACATTTCAGGTTTTTCTGCAAGGAATGGTGTGAGTACCATGGATGTTCAGATGTGCATTCTGTATTCTCTCTCTCTACCTTACTGAGTTAGAGTGTTTGTGACTTTGCTAAATGTATTAATAATTTATTGTAAATATAGAAGGGTTCTGATAGTGTGAGTATTGCAACTGTGCACATTCCAACTATACTGTAATTTTAATAATACTGGGCCTGAACTTGGGACAAGAACCGGTTAAACCTCAAAGAGATTTTTTAAGTAATTCTTAAGTAATCAATATAATTAATACATAGTCATTAGATCAGGCTAAATTTGACAAGGACTGAATAGTGTTTTGGCATTGCGGCCTTTTCTAATCTGATGCTTTCCATAAAGTTTTGCACCACTGCACTATTACTAGTGCTGCCCTAGTGGTGGTGGTAACAGTGGGAACTCTAGTGTAGACAAAGCACTGGTATTTTTACCACCATGTCATCTATCTCTGGTAGGTGCCTAAATAGCAACTGTGAGAAATCAGGATGGGGTGGGCATAATAGACACCTATATTTGACAAAGCCTCAAATATCGGGACTGTCCCTATAAAATCAGGACATCTGATCACCTTAATCTCTGTGCAGTCAAATCTACATAACACAGTAATAAAAATGCCAGGGTCACCAATACCGGATCTACACTACAGCTCCCATTGTTATTATCACTGGTAGGAATTTTAAGAAAAATCTCAGTATAGACATGGCAGTGACAAAATGCTGTTCAGTCATTCTCAAACCAGAAAGTTACACACTTCTAAAGAACATTTTTTTTATAGAAGATGCATAAATTCCAGGCTCCATAAGATAAACAAGTTCAAACTCCATAATATGCAGAAATAGTTTATGCCAACATAAGTCACTGTTTCCATTATTCAGGAAGACACATGGGCTATGGAAAAACATTATAATAAAAAATAACCACTTCTGTATTTTTGAGTTTGAAGTTGGCCTTCTGCAAAGATGCTATATGCAATCATAAGAGATGTTTTGGGGAGGGACAAGTTGGATGGCTCAAGAATTTAAAAATGAGACGTATAGCTTTGCTCTCCTTGGTCACCAGTTCAAATCTACTGAGGTTTATAGTGACTGAAAGCCATTCCTGTCCAATCTGAAAAAGAGTTGGAGGCCTTGGTCCATTTCAAAAGGAGCATGTTCCCATCACAACACACACCACCAAAGGTGTCATTAGTTGAGCTGGCAGTTTCCACAGAGAGGCCAAGAGTTCAATGAGCATATGCACTAACCTTCCCCAGAGGTACCTGGCTGGATTAAAGTTGGCCAAGGCAAAGATCTACCAACATTTCCTCCCATCCCTGCCCCCCACCTTTCCATTCCATTAGGCTGTCCATAGCCCCTCTAACAAACTCACCTTCTGAGCCTTTCAGTGGATTCTTGGCTTACTCCCTAATCCTGAATATTTGATCTTCCTACCAATAGAGGCAGGGAAATTTCACGTGGTTGTAAGGGTCCACCATTCCCTAGATATTAAGTTTCAGAACTGGGTCCTCCATGACTAGGCTGACCATACGTCCCGTTTTGAACGGGACAGTCCCGTTTTTTTAATGTTTTTTAACCGTCCCGTCTTTTTGTCCAAAATATCAATTTTGTCCCTTTTTTGGGGCAGGACTCATAAAACGTGTGTCCCCCCCCCCCCCCCCGCCGCCGGCTCGCTGGGCCCCCGGCTGCGGCTCCTGACAGCTCCGATCTGCTGCCGCCTCCTCCAGCCCGCCGCCCGCTGCCGCCTCCTCCTCTCTATTCCTCCTTCCCTCCCTTCTCCATCCCTCCCTTCCTCCCTGCTCTCTCCCTCCGTCCACTGCCTCCTCTCACTCCCTCCATCCCTTCTCTCTTCATAAAACCTGGCCGGCAGCCCCCCCCCCCCCCCGCCGGTGCACTCGGCCCCCGGCTGTGGCTCCGGACAGCTCCGATCTGCCGCCTCCTCCAGCCCGCCGCCTGCTGCCGCCTCCTCCTCTCTATTCCTCCTTTCCTCCTTCTCTCCATCCCTCCCTTCTCTCCATCCCCCTTCTCCATCCCTCCCTTCTTCCCTGCTCTCTCCCTCCGTCCGCTGCCTCCTCTCACTCCCTCCATCCCTTCTCTCTATCCCCTTCTCCATCCCTTCCTTCTCTCTATCCCTCCATCCCTCTCTTCCTTCTCTCTATCCCCCTTCCCCATCCCTCCCTTCCTCCCTTCTCTCTCTCCCTCCGTCCACTGCCTCCTCTTCCATCTCCCTTCTCTCCATCCCTCCTTCTCGCTGTCCCTTGCCTCCTCCATCCCCCCTGCTCCCTACCCCATCTCTTCTCTCATCCATCCATCCTCTCCCTTTCTCACCTTCGTGCCTTCTCTCCCTCCGTCCCCTCCATCCTCTTCATCCCTCATCCCCCCTTCTCTCTCTCTCCCTCCATCCTCTTCATCCCCCATCCCTGTTCTGCTTATTCCTCCATCCATCCCCCCTGACCTCCCTCTGCCTCCCCCCCGCCCGGTGCTGGGGGGCCCAGGTGGGGCCATGCCCCCCTCCCAATGTCCCGTTTTTGTCTAAAGGAAATATGGTCAGCCTATCCATGACTTCCTTCTGTGTCATTATTAAATTAATGCTCCAGCATGATGCTAGGGGGTGTGAATTTCAAATGCAATGTAAATCCTGAATATTGCCAACATACAGTTATTAAAAGGACTCCACTTAAAATGACACACTTAAAAGGAGGCTACCAGACAACTCTCCAACACCAATTTCTACAGGCCACTTCCCTCAGATCCCACTGAGGAATATACTAAGAAACTGCACCATCTACTCAGAACACTCCCTACACTAACACAGGAACAAATTAACATACCCTTAGAACCCCGACCGGGGTTATTCTATCTATTACCCAAGATCCACAAACCTGGAAATCCTGGACGCCCCATCATCTCGGGCATTGGCACTCTCACTGAAGGACTGTCTGGATATGTGGACTCTCTACTCAGACCCTACGCCACCAGCACTCCCAGCTATCTCCGTGACACCACCGACTTCCTGAGAAAACTACAGTGCATTGATGGTCTTCCAGAAAACACCATCCTAGCCACCATGGATGTAGAGGCTCTCTACACAAACATCCCACAGATGGAATACAAGCTGTCAGGAATAGTATCCCTGATGATGCCACAGCATGAGTGGTTGCTGAACTCTGTGACTTTATCCTCACATGCAATTATTTCAAGTTTGGTGACAATATGTACCTGCAGACCAGTGGCACCGCTATGGGCGCCTGCATGGCCCCCCAGTATGACAATATCTTTATGGCTGACCTGGAACAACGCTTCTTCAACTCTCGTCCACTCACACCCTTTCTCTATCTATGCTCCATTGATGACATCTTCATCATCTGGACCCATGGGAAAGAAACTCTGGAAGAATTCCACCATGATTTCAACAGCTTCCACCCTACCATCCATCTCAGCCTGGACCAGTCTACACGGAGGTCCACTTCCTAGACACCATGATGCAAATTAATGACGGTCACATTAACACCACCTTATACCGAAAACCTACCAACAGCTATGCCTACCTTCATGCCACCAGCTTCCATCCCGGACAAACCACACGATCCATTGTCTATAGCCAAGTACTGAGGTACAATCGTATTTGCTCCAACCCCTCAGACAGAGACCAACACCTACAAGATCTTCACCAAGCTTTCTCAAAACTACAATACCCGCACAAGGAAATAAGGACACAGATCAACAGAGCCAGACGTGTACCCAGAAGCCTGCTGCTGCAAGACAAGCCCAAGAAAGAAAACAACAGAACATCACTGGCCATCACCTACAGTCCCCAATTAAAGCCTCTCCAACGCATCATCAGTGATCTACAACCCATCCTGGACAACAATCCCTCACTTTCACAGGCCTTGGGACGCAGGCCCGTCCTGGCCCACAGACAACCTGCCAACCTCAAGCATATATTCACCAGCAACAGCACACCACGCCATAATAACCCTATCCATGCAGCAAACGTCAATGCCAACTCTGCCCACATATCTACACCAGCAACACCATCACAGGACCTAACCAGATCAGCCACACTATCACTGGTTCATTCACCTGCACATCTACCAATGTAATATATGCCATTATGTGCCAGCAATGTCCCTCTGCTATGTATATTGGCCAAACTGGACAATCCCGACGAAAAAGGATAAATGGACACAAATCAGATATCAGGAATGGCAATATACAAAAACCTGTAGGAGAACACTTCAACCTCCCTGCACACACAATTATAGATTTAAAAGTCACCATATTGCAGCAAAAAAACTTCAAGACCAGACTGCAAAGAGATAGTGCAGAGCTGCAATTCATTTGCAAATTTGATACAATCAACGCAGAACTGAATAGGGATTATGAATAGCTAGCTAACTACAAGAACAGTTTCTCTTCTCTCGCTGTATACACCTCCAATTCAGCTACTAGAGGAATACCTGATTAGAGATAACAAGCTGGTTCAGCCTCATTGGACTAACCCTGTTATCTCTAACCTGGTTCTTGCCTACCTATTTATACCTGCCCCTGGATACTTCCACTGCATGCATCCGACGAAGTGGGTATTAGCCCATGAAAGCTTATGCTTCAATACTTTAGTTAGTCTTTAAAGTGCCACAGGACCCTTTGTCACTTCTACTGTTGTTATTATGCCTAAGATTAATATATAACTCAAAGACTTAAAAGAGAGCATAAATTTTTCTCTATTTTTCAGTTGCACTTTATACATTTGACAGCACTTTGTGTATAATCTATTTCATTCTTTTTAGCTGGAAAGTCAATCAGTTCCCCATGTTGTCTTCATGCATCTTTCACACAGAAAAAAGAGAAAGAAAATCATTTTTCAAAATAAAATGTGATTACAAAAGCACAAAACTGGCAGGGGCCTCAGGGGCATGTGGAGCACCATTAACTGCTTTTAATTCACTTTTAAAATATACTGGGTTGCAGATTTCCAGCTGACAATGTTCCTTTGAAGATCCCATGGACCTTCTGCAGCAAAAGGGAAGTTAGTCCCAATATATTTACCAAATTCTATCCCAGGTGACCCTATAGACCTAATTTGTCCCAGTAATTTCAGTTGAATGTTATTCTTCATTCTTTCTCCTCCCTTAAAAAAAAAATTACCACTGTGGTGTCGCTGACATAGAATGGCTGATGCATTTCCAACCAGGTGATCAGTTCACTTCATTGGTTGACAGTGATTCCTGTACTTAGGGACCAGATTCACCCCTTCAGCCTCCACTTTGAACCAGCAAAACTTAGGCTATAGGTTTTCAGCAGCAGAAAGTCAAGGGAGGAGTGGTGGAATACAGTAGCCACGCCAACTATAAACCCTGTTCCACTGAGGGGTCAAGACCCAGCCACCGCAAAGCCAAACATGCTGGTGACTAGGCCAGGTCAGGCCATTCAGGAGGTGTACTGAATCAGCAGATCTCTTATGGAGCCTTCACCAGTGGAGCCCCCACAAGAACTTCATGGAAGCTGCTTTCTTTAGTAAAACCCAATTGGAGGAGGAGCAATGGTAACATCACCTGCCTTCTCCCAGCGATGAACAGCTCCCCAATGTAACTGCCCTAACCTATGCAGAGGACAGTGTTCATGTCTCTGCACCCGTGGTCTGAATCTGATCCATGGTCTGTAAAGCACGTACGCCTCTTTCACGAGGAAAGATGGTATATACAATTCATGGCCTTCTTGGATAATGTTACATATTTTGTCCTTTAAATGTTATCTTATTCTTACAAGGAAATATACATATATAACATATCAGAACGGAAGCAGGAGTAAATGCTAAACAATTATCACTACAAGGGACTAGCCAGTGCTCAGGTTAGCTCACCAGGTATGTCTCGTATACACCTCAGATAAAGTGTGTTTATACCTCTTAAAAAAAAAAAAGTTCAAACTCTTAGTCAGTCATTAATCTCGTGTGGGTGGTAGACTGTCTACATAATCCCCAGTGCTTCTGTGTGTTACTGTTCTCTCTGCCAGAACAGAAGAGCATTTGTATTTCTGATCTCCACTCCCTGCAGGAGGTTTCATTCCCTCATTACATACTGTATGAAAGCATGGAGGTGGAACAATCCTTTGAATGAAATGATAGAATGAAGTCATTCTACCCCAATGTCCAAAACATAAATGAATGCTTAGCACTTTTCATTGAGCCTCCCAATACCCTTGGGTGGTATGTATGTTGGCATTACTAGCCCCATTTTACAGCTTTGGAAACATACTGCTTTAACAAACACTAAGTGCTTTTGTCTGTATGAACAGTTAGACCGAGGCAAGTTGGCATCTGAGGGTTAGTCTGCACTGGCAATGCTCTCCCAGCACTCTAAAAAAACCACCTCAATGAGGGGCATAGCTCCCAGTGCTGGAGCACTGTTTACCCTGGCACTTTACAGCACTGTGACTTGCTGCACTCAGGGGGATGGTTTTTTACACCCCTGAGTGAGAAAGTTGCAGTGCTGTTAATTACCATTGTAGACAAGCCCTGAATCAACCCCAGGCTAGCCTGCTGCCGCCAACTGAATGACACTTGTTAACAGTTCATTAATGCACTTTAAGCTCATCCCATTTCAAAGGGCTCGTCTTCACTCCCGCGGTGCGGGATCGATCTTCTGGCGATCGATTTATCGTGTCTTATTAAGACGCGATAAATCGATCGCCTGTGGCTCAAAGAGGACTAAACAAAAGTGCTTTAACAAACTGTTATCATGTATCAGCAGGGTCCACATGGACCGCTTGTCAGGACAGTATGGGGTAAATTCACACTCCATCTTGCTGTGGTGTAATTGTTCACATAGACAAGCTCTGAGACTAAGGCCTGGTCTACGCTATAGCGTTAGGTCGATGTAAGGCAGGTCACATTGACCTAACTCTGTAGCCATCTACACTAAAATATAGTTCCACCGATGTAACTTGCCCACTACACCAACTTATTAACTCCACCTTCATACGAGGCATAGTAGTTAGGTTGCTCACGTTGACTGTTGCTTCCTTTCAGAAACAGGCCCACAATGCCCTCACAGTCCGCAGACACACGGATCGTAGGGTGGACATGTAAAACCGATTCCATTACTGCGGTGGCTGTATATCAGCATGACTCAAGGTTGGCTTAATTTAGTAATGTACATTTGCTCTAAGAATCTGAGACTTGCGCACTATGTTGGAAGTCATTGTTAAGATGTTCAGCCCCATTCTCTAATCACTAAACCACACTACTGTCTCTCT
The DNA here is from genome assembly GCA_032164245.1 of Sternotherus odoratus. Lineage (NCBI taxonomy): Eukaryota > Metazoa > Chordata > Testudines > Kinosternidae > Sternotherus > Sternotherus odoratus. The sequence goes on from JAVMKO010000003.1 coordinate 124,838,715, forward strand.
CTTTAAAAACTTAGATAAATATCAAGAGTTGATTTATTTGGTAGCCATGCTGTCAAATATACAGTATATCTCCCATTCCTTCTCATAGCATTTAGCACAGAAGTCATTTTTTCTTTTGTTCTCAGCTACAGTATTGCCAAGGCAGTCATGTTCATGTGTTGTATTGCAAATTCTTTACAAATAGGTAATGGGAGGGTTCCAGTCAAATATAGGGTGGAGATAAAAGATAGGGTGAAACCACTCCTGTTTCTTTTTTTTATCCTCTGAGTACCTTATCTTCTCTTTGAGATTTATAAACATGGGAGACAAGTGCAGCCTGGAAGAAGGGGCTGGAAATATGAATCAAGGTATTGTAATATAAAACAAAATCTGGGCTGATTATAGATAGGAAATTATTAACACACTGGACCTCTTCTTTAAACGAGAAAAAGTGTTTCTTCTCCTTTTTCTCTTTGGCTTATTTACCTTGCTTGCAAGATAGCACTGAAATGAAAAGGTCTACATAGGACCCTGTTGTTACAACTTTAGATGTACATAGTTTCTAGAAAAATAACCTTCAACTGCACGGCCCGTGGGGCACACTTTGCAGTTCTGTAAGTCAGGAATGAATCACTGTGTTTCCCTGGCTGACTTCTATAGTCTACTAGCGAAAATACCCGGCGTTGCTCGGGTCCATCGGAGGTGGGGAGGGGGCAGAGAGCTGAGCGAGTGCGGGGTCCGTTGGAGGGGGGAGGGGGCAGAGAGCAAACCTGACACCCTCACCTCACCCGCCTGACCAAACCCGACACCCCCACCTCACTTACCCCTCGACCAACCCCGACGCACATTTTCACCCCCCCACCCAAACCCAACACCCCCACGTCACCCCCCTACCAACCCTGACACCCCCTGACCAACACCCACACCTCACCCCCCGTAGACCAAACCTGACACACCCACCTCACTTCCCCCCCAACAAAACCTGACACCCCTACCACCACAAACAAACCCGACACCCACACCTCACTTACCCCTCGACCAACCCCGACCCCCCCTCCTCACCCCCCCAAACAAACCCAACACCCCCATCTTACCCCCCCACCAAACCCGACACCCCCTGACCAACCCCAATACCCGCACCTCACCCCTCACCCACCCCGACACCTTCCCACCCCCCCAGACCAAACCCGACACCCCCACCTCACCCCCCGACCAAACCCGACACCCCCACCTCACCCCCCAACCAAACCCGACACCCCTACCTCACTTACCCTCTGACCAAACCCAACTCGGGTCCGTCGGAGGTGGGGAGGGGGTAGAGAGCTGAGCGAGTGCTGGGTCCGTTGGAGGGGGGAGGGGGCAGAGAGCTGAGCGAATGCGGGGTCCGTTGGAGGGGGTATTATGACATCATAACTATGTCACAGAGAACAGCAGCTGCCCAGCTGATGTGATTGGCCTTTAAATAATTTCACCCCTGGGGGGCGTCAGAGGTGAGATTTGAAAAATTTTCAACTCTTACCCTGATTAGGGCCCTAGTCTCTAGCTCAAACGGTGTGGAAGGAGTAAGTGCACATACATGCATACACGCACGCATACACCATTTGACTTTTATATATATAGATTTCATGTTTCACAGTCCAAGGTTTCACTATCCCATTGGACCAGAGCGGCGAACCACGGCCACTGGGAGCCGCGATTGGCCGAACCTGTGGATGAAGCAGGTAAACAAACCGGCCGGGCCCGCCAAGTGTGCTTACCCTGGGGGGCCACATGCCCAGGTTGTCAATCCCTGGCCTAGAGAGGTTGTGGAACTTCGGTCATTGGAGGTTTTTAAGAGCAGGTTAGACAAATTACTATCAGGAATGGTCTAGTTATTACTTAGTCCTGTCTTGAGTGCAGGAGACTGGACTAGATCATCTATAGAGGTCCCTTCCAAGTCCTATGGGTCTGTGGTTCTATGATTATGTCATATGATAAAATGTATTTTTTCAGTTTTTATAAAATTTAGGAAATTATACACAAAATAACTGTTAAAAGAACCATTATTAAGGTTGAAAAGTCAAGCACTGAAAAGTTAGGAAACACAGGAATTGAGGTTGCCTAATTCAGCCCCTGCATTATGTATGCTGTATGATACAGTCTTTAGTTCCGTGATCATGTACTGCATTTTTCACGGTAAAGGAGGGAACTGCTCTGGGGATACAGTAGAACCTAAGATCTTGTCTAAACTACAGAAAAAAAGTCGATCTAAGCTACAGAATTTGAGTTACATGAATAGCATAACTCAAGTCGATGTAGCTTAGATCTACTTACCATGGGGTCCAAACTGTGCAATGTCAATGGGAGATACTTTCCCATCGACTCCCGTTGCTCTTCTCGATCCAGTGGAGTACAGGAGTCGATGGGAGAGCAATCTGTCATTGATTTAGCAAGTCTTCATTAAACCTGCTAAATCGACCACCGATGCATCAGTTGTTGTTCATCGATCCCCAGTAAGTGTAAACAAGCCCTCAGAGTTACAAACACTTCAGGAATGGAAGTTGTTTTTAACTCTGAAATGTTCATAATGCTGAACAAAATACTATGGTGGTTGTTTCAAAATTTGCAACTGAACATTTACTTAATAAAGCTTTGAAACTTTACAATGCAGAAGAAAAATGCTGCTTTTAGCCATCTTAATTGAAATAAAACAAGCACAGAAACAGTTTCCTTATCCTGTCAAGTCTTTCTTTTTAAACTTTTCCTTTATTTTTTAATATTTACATTTAACACAGTACTGTACTGTATTCTCCCCTCCCCCTTTCTTTTTTCGTCTGTTCTGCCTGATTGTGTACTTCCGGTTCTAAACTAGCTGTGTGGTTCACTGGTCTGTTTGTAACTCTGGTGTTTGTAACTCTGAGATTTTGTTGTATATGAAATGGAGCAGGGATATTCTTGGTTATGACATACCTCCCCTGCACACTACTGCCAGTTTTGTTTAGACTTTGAACTTTTGAAAGAATAACCATAACGTTTGGTTCAGAGTTACAAACAGCCACCATTCCTGAGGGGTTCATAATTCTGAGGTTCTACTGTACGGCTAAAAGGAATATAAAATCAAATGTCCAAAAAATGAATTTATCACCAATCTAATCAAAGATTTGCATATTATATTAAATTGTTAGATTAGCTCCAAGGTAAATAATATTTTCTTTACTCTGGAGTTGTTTCCATGTGTGATCTGAGTGGTTAACACTGTTCTGTTCCAGACCTCAGTGGTATTGACCTTTGAGAAGGTAAACAAAAGAAGCTTACTAACTTCTGACATAATTTTTCAAGCAGTTGTTAGCCAGAGCCAGGGTTTGTCATTTAGATAACCATGTTGAAAATATATGGAGCATATACATTAAATTATGTGACAGCACAAAAGCAAAATAACCTCAAATGTGTATGTATTATTTCTGTAGCTTCTTTTATATTTAGAAAACATCAAACTACAGTAGCTATTTATAAACTGTAGTTAAATCTCTGTGATTCATTCTTGATGTGCAAATCACTTTTTCTTTTTCATTTTGGAATAAACACAGAATAAAAAGTTAGGAGCAATCTTGAGGTCTTTTGCTCAGGTTTACTCAGCCCTACCATAAAAGTTTTACCTGAGTAAGGATAGGAGCTTTGCCAGATTAGGGAGTTGACCCTATTATAGTCTGAGTGGGAGTGAAACAAGTGTCTTCCTGTTTTTAACCCTACTAGTGTGCTCCTCTGCCCAATTATTGTGTTATTTAAAACAATTATTAAAAAAAAATAAGCCAGAGTAAAAAATCAAAATGAGTAAATTATGCTGAATCTGGAACAGAATCAGAAAGCTTTACTTTCCTGAACTAGTTAATGGTTTAAATTTTCCAATGGAAGCACTTCTATTCCTGGGAGAGAAGGGGTAAATGGGACTTCCTTTGTCAACCTTTTTATTTTAAAACCAAGACTAGTTTGACAGCAAGATTTGTACCTTCCTAAGTAAATATTACTGTTTAACCGTATGACTTGTGGAAGCTTGTTAAGTGACGTGACTCACCTAGATAAAGTTATTTTTAGAGATGTAATTTGTACTGTTTAGAAGGGCAAAAAAAATGCTAGTAAAGAGCTAAATCCCTCATTATGGTTTACAAAGCTTATGAAACAGCATTCATGCAAAAGATGACTAAGCAAGGGTCTATTGCCACTTTCAGGAATTTACAGACATGAGTCATACACTTATTGTCTGTAGATACACCACCAAGGTACCTGTGAGTCAGCTTTGATTTGGAAATAGCGCTTGCATTCAACATGAATACTTTTTTGTGTGTTTCTTAAGTATCTGAAGACTGTTGCTAAATAATATACCAAACCAAAGCTTGCTTTTGTAATCTTCTCAATTCATATGCTCACTTAAGAAAGTGTGATGCATTCTACATAGTAAAATATAAATATGGTCTGCGATTGATATAATTTTGCCAACACTTAGCTCTATCTCTTTATATAGTATACAGAAACAGATTTAATCTGTGTTCTATAATACATAGTTATATCATTTGAATAATCACTAAAGGGCAAAAAATTTCTCCATCACACTTTTGCCGCCTCCACAAAAACACAGGTGTGACCAAGAGAAAAATCTGACCCTTTTTCTTCAAAACTCCTTGTAAATATTTACTTATGTTTGCTTATTTGATGTGATCTGAAAACATTTGGGCCGAATTCAAATTTCACATAAGAAACTACTACTTTATTAACTCCAGTGCACTTATGCCCACTGTGCCAGCAATGAATTTGGCCCTTAATGTCTACTTCTGAAATAATAGCTGGCTATTTGAGATGTGTAGAGCAGGTTTAGTTCACAGCTATTTCCTGTTTACTTGAACTATAGGTGCGGTTGTGCTCCATAATTAAGGTCACATTTTTGCTTGATGACACTCAGCTCACATCCTTAATTAGAGAAACACTTGGTTTAGAAAATGGGAGCTTTGGTTATCCTTTGTGTTCTCAGGTGGACAATAGCTTTGGAAAGGCAGCCACCATTATTTTTCAAGATTTGGCTTGAAGTTCAAGGTGGTACTCCTCTTGGCCAGGAGTGGGACAGTTCAAATTTAAACATATCTATTTTGATCATCTAGTTCTACGGTTTACATTATATTTGACTCCTGAAAACCTCTATATATGTTTTGGTTAAGAAAAGGAGGAAGCATTTTCTTTCTTTCTTCTCTTGCTGTACCTCTGTTGAAAAAGATGAAAGGCAAATCACAGAAAATGAGAGCTTCTCTGAAGTGACAGCAATATCTCTATAGTGCTTTTAGACCGTAGCTCTACTGCTAGATACTTTTTCTTAAAAACAAAGCTTTTGGTTTAGTTAATGGAAGGAAAAATGCTATTACTGCCTCTTTCAGGTAGAGAGAGGTTTTCAAAACCAAGCTAATAGAGATCTGAAATTCTCTAGTAAAAAGATAAATGAAATAAATAGAGATGATATGATTTAATTCCTTTACTGGAGTTTGCTATCCTTTGTTCGTACTTTTAAACAAACAAGTGTTTCATATAATTTGCACAGTTAGTTGAGGCAGGGTGTTCCTCGAGGAATTGATTCTGCAGAGAGTGCAGATAAAGGCTGTACTAAGAAATGGAGTTTAAACACACATCACTAACAAAGTAAACTTCCAGCTTCAAAACTGAGAACCAGTCTCCTGGGATTTACTGCTATCTACAGAGCACCTCTTTTGATTCTTTGGCATAAAAGTCATGTCTGTGAGAGCCAGGAACAAGTAGTTTGCTTACTGATAAGTGGCCTATTGTGTGGTGATTCTTTTTCAAGGGTATCATGCATTAACCATGCTACCAAGAATACTTTGACAAAGTATTTCATTTTTTAATCTAACTTTTATTTCTTTAACGTAGTAATGTTCTTCCTCAAAACTGATCAAACTAACTCAGTTCATCATGTTACCTCTTAAATGTATCAAGCGTTTGTGTGGGCTGAGTGCCCCAGTTAATCAGAGCCTTATTCCAACATAAAACTCAGACACTGGGTCACCGAACTGGCCAGACATCAGTATTTTAACTGATCTGCTTTAGCCTGAGACCACAGCTGGAATACCTCATTAAATTTTGCGTACCTCATTACCATAAACATATGGAGGGTGTGACTGTGGGGTTTGCAGGCTTGATTTGGAGTGTAGGGAAAATAAGCCTTGTCCATCAGAAAGTAGGAAAATTTAGGCTACTATCAGAAAATCTATATCTTAGGCTGTGGAATAGGCTTTCAAAGGAAGTGGTGAAAGCATCATATCTTGAAACATTTAAAAATAGAATACACAAAGCACTAGCAAATATATTGTATGGAACAATCCTGCTCTGGCATAGAAATGGGATAGATGATTCAACAGGCCTTTTCCATTTTTAGTTGCTATTATTCTCAGCAGTTTTACAGCCGGTGGTTGGCTTCTCTTTTGGTACTACATCTGACATTGTTCAGTCAGGATCCTTGATGCTTCATTAAGTAGAATTGTAAAGTCACAAATGAAGATTTTTGAGGTCCCAAGTTCCCATGAATGAGCTAGTTTTACAAATTGGTGAGCTAACTAAAGAATTTGTTCTTTGGTCTCTTAGGGGTAGTGGAATACATGTCATTTTGGGATATTGTATGAAATAGTGAGAAGTGCTTTGAGGGCCAAATCCTGTATCACTAAAGACAATGCTGGTTTTGCCGTTAGCTCAGTGGATGCAGGTTCAGGCCTAAAAAGTAAATACTTAGACTGACATATGAGTAGAAGTCTTCTAGGGAGATTTTTTAAGTCTACCAAATGGAAATGTTATACTCCAAGAATACATTCGGCAATTAAAAGGTTAAGTTTTACAAATTGAAAAGTCTCTGGAATACTCTCTCTTGTAGACTGGTTTGTTGATCTAACAGACCTGAGTAATCTTGAGATGGCCTCCTTCCTTTTGGGTGATTTGCAAGGGGAGTTAAAAGAGATAGGATCTAATTCTGGGGATACCTAAGAGTAAAAAAATCTGATATCAGTGACTTTGTAGTTTTAGTTGTTTGTTTTCTTAACGCGGATGACTTTGAGTTGGGATTCCTTTGTTCTGTTCTAGATTCTGCCAGTGACTCACAATGTGACCTTGATTATGTCACTTAACCTTTCTGGGCCTCAGTTTATCCCTCTGTAAAAGGAGGATAATAATATTTGCATCTCCCAGGCAAGGTGTAAAGATTAATTATGGCCGATAAAGCACTTTGAGCTCATCAGATGAAAGGTTCTATAAAAGTACAATATTGCTCTATTTCGCAAAACAGAATGTGTATCAACATTCCTGAAAGTAGAAACTAAGCTGGAAAAATAGAGACTTAAATGCATTAAGCATTAGAAAGAGAAAGAAAGAGAGAGAGAGATTGAAATGGTGGAAATACTGTGATTAACCTGTAAATGCACAATAAAGTCAGGTGTCATTTGCTTTGTAAAATAAATTCTTCAGTAAATACAAATCAAGTCAGACATCAACATAGTGTACAGTAAACCCTCGATTTAACGGACCTCGATTTAACGGACTTCGGATGCAACGGACAAAATTTCTGAGCAAGTCTGATGCATCCGAAATCAATTTCTTGCGGGCTGGCTGCCGGCTCCCGGCTGCCGCCCGGGTCCCAGCAGCCGGGACCTGGGCAGGCTGGCTGACGGCTCCTGGCAGCCGGGACCCGGGCGGGCTGGCTGACGGCTCCCGGCTGCCGCCTGGGTCCCAGCAACAGGCGGGCTGCGTAGCTGCCGCCCCGACCCTGTGGCGGGCGGGCTGCTGCTCCGACAGCTCGGTTATTTTTTTATTATTATTATTAAATAACGGACTTTTTGATTTAACGGACACCCCCTCACCCGAATTAGTCCGTTAAATGTAGGTTTTACTGTAATCCATGTTTATTGGAAGTACAAGAAGAGATGTTAGAATTTCCTATCCTTTTCACTTTTTTTATTTAAGATCTGGTTAGCTACATGTCTTAACCTGAGTTTAGAGTCAATAGGTAGGAATGATATATTTCACAATAAAGATGAAAGCAAAAAAAGGTGTCTCATGTCATCTTTTTCTTTTGCTGTCTTTGCAGTTGACCTCCCGCTGTACTTTCCTCGAGACCAGCCAACTCTAACATTTCAGTCAGTCTATCACTTCACTAACAGTGGACAGCTGTATTCCCAGGCCCAGAAAAACTACCCTTACAGCCCACGCTGGGATGGCAATGAGATGGCCAAGAGAGCAAAGTAAGTCAGACTATCATTTAATACAAAAAGTTTCATGGTACACATGGTGGAACAGCACTTCTGGGCCCATGAAATAAGCACTGACTGTTGAGAATGGATCTTGATGTAAATCTGGGACGCTCAGCAGTGGCTTCAGATCTTTCAAATGCAAAAGGTCACGTTTCTGGAGTTGTGTGCTGAGCTCGCCCCAGCGTTCCCGTGCAGAGACACCAAAATGAGACCTGTTTTAACAGTGGAAAATGGGTAGCACTTGCGACCCTAGTTTTCTATTGGTTGGTGTTGGAAAGTCTTCAGTGGGGACAGTTATCATTCAGGTGTGCAAGCCCATTAATTGTTGCCTGCTGCACAGGATTGTGACTCTGGGCAGTGTACAGGAAATAAGGCTCCTGATTCAGTGCAGTGGACTTCCCAAACTGTGGTGGAGTAATAGAGGAAATGCATATCTTGCTCCTGGCCCACCCATCCCCATCCCTCGGGCGGAGTACTTAAACAGAAAGTGATACTTTTAATGGTTATGCAGGCATTAGAGGATCACCAGGAAGGTTTCACTGACATTAGCCAAGGGTGGTCAGAGAAAGTGCATAATGGGTTCCTCCTCAGGACTCAACTGAGTCAGCTCTCCACTGGTCTGCGTCCTCTGCATCCAAGTCCTTGCAAAGCTTTTTGTTGCTGTGCAATGCTGAGGTTTCCTCTTCAGGATCTCACATAGTGTCCACTGTCACTTTTGAGGTGATGGTAGGATCCCCACCAAATATGGCCTCCAACTCTACATATAAGCAGCGGGTATGTGGGGCAGCCCTAGATTTTCTGTTGGCCTCCCTTGCCTCTTGTCCAGCTGCTACATTTCCTTCTCCTTCACCCAGCATTGATGCCCCTTCCTGTTGTGCCCCAGCCGCATACCCTCTGCAGTGTCCAAATAGACATCTTTACTTCTGCAGTTATTCTGCACCTGGGCTTGCACCTCTCCTCCCCACAGGCTGAGGAAATCCAAGACTTCTTTCCTGACCAGCCAGCAGTACAAGGTTACCTGTTTCTTTATGGGTATCCATATCTGTGTTCTCTGAAATGGCCTTGTGGAAGAGACGCATTTCCAAAGCATGCTGGTGTTTTAACGTGTTTTTTGGGGGGGAGGGATTCTGGTCACTGTGACCCATTTAGCAACAGTGTTCAGAATGGTGACCAGGAGGGTCATTGTCACAGGGACAGGGGCATTGTAGGAGTATTCCCAGAGGACTGTTTTTACTGGCAGAGGTAATACATGATCCCCACAGGTATTGCAACCGTGGAATAGTGCAGGTAGAGAGGGCTTATGTCATTCAGGGAGATGGTTTAATGAGACCAACAGAAAGTTAGCATTTTACTACCAGGACTCAAAAGTGAATATGGACACAAAGAAAGATGTGCCAAACTAAGGTATGTTTTATGGTAACATTTCATAATGTGGCCCAAGCCTTAGGACCAGTTAGCAGGTTGTGGTGAAAATGTGTTAATTCATTTTTAACATGATTCTCTACACTAGGGACTAAGATGTATTTGAGCATTTCAATTCAAACATGTAAGTTAGCACATTTAAAAACAACACACATTTCCCCAGAATAGACAAACCTTTAAACTCATATGAGCCATCTGTCTAAAAGTGTGCCAAAGACATCCCAAAATATGTGGCTAACATAAGAACGTATAGTACATTATGGAAAGCTAGCATCCGTGTTTGGGAAGAACCTGTGAAATAAAATATCTTTATGTGGTTTCCATGGGAAAGCTCTTGATTTCTTCTTAAGTAGGCATTCGAGTGTGTGTGAATTGTGTCTCTAAAGAATATGCAGACTCTGAGCCTGGGATTTCATGAAGGAATATTGTAAATAATGCTTGTTTGTTTATACAAATTATGTTCAGTTGTTAGACACATTCTGGCCAAGTTTCTGCCCTGACTTACACCCTGTGCAGCCCCATGGCTTTCAGCAGAGCTGCAAGGAGTGAAAATTAGGGCTGAATTTAGTCCTTTATCCTAGTATTAGCCTAAATAAAGTATTTTCTATGTCAACAATTGGAGAAGAGTGGAAAACTGGTATCCCAATAAATACTCCATACTTTAGGGTTTATGTGCTCTTTCCAACTTGGTTAAAACAATATGTTCCTTAAAATTTGTTTCTGCATAATACTGTTGCCATCCACCCACTCCTTGGTGTGTTTGCTTAATGTGGCATTGCATATTTATGTGCCTCTGCATGCTCTGTATGGGTCCAGGCTTGCGTGGGGCTTATGCGCTCAACCAGTGGTTTCCCGCTTTTTGTAATACTTTTTGGTATGAATCTCCTTACATTTGTTTTAGCAACCATTCTTCAGATAGTAACATCAGCCAGTATCTCAACTCATCTGCCTTCATACTTTTATGAGAGGAGACTAAGAAAATTTGGCTTCTTTAGCCTAGCAAAATAAAGGTTGAGGGGGTTATGATTGCTCGCTAAAAATACATGAGGAGCATAAACACCAGGGAATGACAAGAGCTATATAAGCTAAAGAGCAATGTTGGCACAAGAACAAATGGGTATAAACTGGAAATTAGAAGGAGTGAGGTTCTGGAACAGCCTTCCACTAGGAGGAGTTGAGGCAAATGATCTAACTAGTTTTAAAATGGAGCTTGATAAATATATATATTACATCTTACAGCTTGAAGTTTCTGTATGATTCCTCATGCTTCTTTGGTTTTACTTCCAAAGCTTGCTAAATCTGGATGTGTACTAAATGTGTACTTTGTGCTTAAAGTGGGTTTAGCTGGGTCTGGTCAAATCAACCACAAATATGGTGTTTTACCTGCTCACTATCCAAAGTGTTATCTTCATGTGCACTAATGGCAATTAGGGTGATCAGTCAGAAAATGTGAAAAATCGGGATAGGGGTTGGGGGGTAATAGGAGCCTATATAACAAAAAGACCCAAAAATCGGGACTGTCCCAGTAAAATCGGGACATGTGGTCCCCCTAATGGCAATCCCGTTGGTGCTGATAATGATTTGCAGTCACACTTATCAGAACGACACAAAAAACAAACAAACATAAGATCTACCAAAAACCACTCTCAACATTGGGTCCCAGGAACTGTTGGTGGCAACAGTTATGGGGTGGGGGGGGGGAGGACAAGAAAAAGAAACTCTTGCTGGTCTTGGCTAAAGCCTTGCAATAGAAATAAAGGTAGTGGGTTTCCTTTCCAAGGATCATCTGCGGGCAGATTTTCCCCAGACGGGCTTTCCCACTGAACCTCGAAGAGCCAATAAATTCTAGCATAGCCAGGGAAAAGAGATAGAATGACCCAGCTGTGTAAGGTTTGTGATGGAGTTAATTCAGTTTTATGACTCTTCAAATCAAAACTCATGTTCACTGACAGGGCAGAATCCTGAAATGAATTATACATAAAAAGAAGACAGGTAAATGAAGGGAGGGGGGAGTAATATTTTGCTACAGCACAAATGATAATGTTCTTCTTTGTAATACATTATATTATGTTTTTGTATACGGCAACCAAAACTATTTTAAATTGTAAGATACAGTATTATAGGCAAAAATAGAAAATTAATAAACTAAGCATTAATGTGGATGATGTTCTATAGAAGAATAGCATTCCATATCAAGATAATATGCTCTAGGTGTATATACTACATTGTTCAATACATATAACAAAGTCATTCTAGTGTAATCACATTTTTCATGTACAGCTTTGAAAGTGGCTTCTTGGCTAATTAAGTCTGACACTTAAGATATGGTATGTTAGCTTCTGAGGTGCCTGCCAGGGATTTTCAGTGCTGTCATGCATTATGTGAATTTCAGCCGAGATAGGAGGGCTGGAATACTTGTTTCTGGTCACTTGTCATTGAAGTTTTGACTGTAGGAAAAGAAAAACAACTATTAAAGAACAAAGAACACTGTATGAAATAAAATATGTATGAGGAAAGAATCTATTTCTACTGCAAGAATATCTAATTTGTCTATAGATATATTTTATCAACAAGGAAAATCCACAAAATAAGGCTTTTTGTTTGGCAAACTTGGAATGTAAAAAGAGCACTTCACATAAGCTGTTTTATTTTATTGAAAGTTAGAACATTATGTAGGCTAACTTTAAAAATGTGGGCAATAAACCTTATTTGCTCTTAGATACTATAGAGATAGGTGCTCTAAAAATACCATTGATAAACTGATTTAATAAATAGATAGTGGGGTTGCCTAAAGGAACACAGTCAAGACTGCTAAATCTAAATTAAGACCTATGTGTTTATCTCCAGAGACTTCTGCAAGGCCCAATTTTTCTTCTGGGCTTTTGAAGAGAGGAAAGGGCAGGATGAAGTGTCTGGATTTGGTGGGAGTTGGGTTTTAATAATCCAAATGGATACTGGGATTTGAAATTTTGATAACTTAAATGATTAAGATATGTTCTAATATTTTTAATTGGTGTCTTGGTCAAATTTGTAACTTTTATGTTACCCATTTGCCTAGAGTACAGATAGGTATGTCTCAATCCAGATAAATAAATAACAGTTTTAGTTTGTTTTGCTGATTCACATATCCTACAAAAAGTGGAAACATGGACAAATTGCTAAGGAGGAGTACAAAAGAGATAGCACAAGTATAGGGATAAATTCGGAAAGAACTAAGGCACAAAATGAGTTACACCTATCAAGGAACTTAAACAGCTATAAGAGGTTTTTTAAATACATTAGGAGCTAGAGAATAACAAAGAAAAGTGTAGGTCATCTACTTAGTTGCAAAGGAGAATTAATAACTGATAACATCAAGAAGGCAGAGGCGTTTAATGCCTATTTTGCTTCAGTCTGCATTAAAAAGATTACTGGTGACCAGATGGTCAGCACACTTAATAACAACAACAAGGAGGAAGGAACACAAGCCAAAACAGGGAAAGAACAAGTTAAAGAATATTTGGATAATTCAGATATATTCAAGTTGTCAGGGCCTGATGAAATTCATCCTGTTGGGTACTTAAGAAACCAGAAGAAGCAGTCAGAACTGTTAGCAGTTACCTTTTGAAAACTAATGGAGGGATGGGTGAGGTTCCAGAAGACTAGAGAAAGGCAAATATAGGACCTATCTTTAAAAGAGGGGACAAAGAGGAATTATAGACCAGTCAGTCAAACTGAGATACCTGGAAAGATTGTGGAACAAATGATTAAAAAATCAGTTTCTAAGCACTTAAAGGATAGTAGTGTTATAAAGAATAGCTAACCTGGATTTTTCAAGAACAGATCATGCCAAACCAGCCTCATTCCCTTCTTTGACACGGTAATTGGCCTAGTGGATAAGCAGGAAGCAGTAGATATGATATGCCTTGATTTTAATAATGCTTTTGATACAATCCCACTTGACAGCCTCATAAGCAAACTAGGGAAATGTGGTCTAGATGAAATTACTATACAGTGGGTATACAACTGGCTGAAAGACTGTACTCAAAGAACAGGTATCAACAGTTCGTTATCAGTTCTTATTTAGAGGAGTCCCACAGGGGTCAGTCCTGATTCCGGTACTATTCAGTATTTTCATTAATGATCTGGATAATGGAGTGGAGAGTATGCTTATAAAATTTAGAGACGATACCAAGATGGGAAGGGTTGCAAGCACATAGGACAACAGGAATAGAATTCAAAACAATCTTGACAAACTAGAATTAGTCTGAAATTAACAAGTTCAATAAAGACAAGTTCAGAGTACTTAGGAAAGTAAAATCAAATGTATAACTACAAAATGGGAAATAGTTGACTAGGTAGTACTGCTGAAAAAGATCTGGGGTTATATTGGATCATAAATTGAATATGACTCAGTGAAATGATGTAGTTGTGAAATGGCAAATATCATTTGGGGGTATATTAACAAGAGTGTTGTATGTGAGACATGAGACGTAATTGTCCTGATCTACTCAGCACTGGTGAGGCCTCAGTTGGAGTACTATGTCCAGTTCTGGGCACCATACTTTTGGAAAGATGTGGACAAATTTGAGAGAGTCTAGAGGAGAGCAACAAAAATGATAAAAGGTTTAGAAAAATTGATCTGTGTGGAAAGGTTTAAAAAAACTTGGGCCTCTTTAGTCTTGAGACAAGAAAACGGAAGGAGGCCTGATAACAGTCTTCAAAGATGTTAAAGGCTGTTGTAAAGACAGCAGAGATCAATTGTTCTCCATGTCCATTGAAAGTAGAGCAAGAAGTAATGGGATTACTCTGCAGCAAGGGAGATTTAGTTTACATATTAGGAAAATCTTCCTAACCTGGATAGTTAAACTCTAGAATAGGCTTCCAAGAGAGGTTGTGGAGTCCCCATCATTGGAGGTTTTTAAGAACAGGTTGGATAAATACCTGTCAGGGATGGGCTAGGTTTGCTCAGTCCTACCTCAAAGCAGGGGGCTGAACTTGATGACCTCTCAAGGTCTCTTTCACCCCTACATTTCTGCGATTCTTCATGGATCTCATCTCATCCCTTTTCCTTCTGACTACTTGCTCTGTTCTTTTGAATGCCCAAACAATTCCTGTGTAATTCAATAACCTATCTGTGCTCATCAGAATGAAGCCAAACTGGCAGGCAAAGGGAATGGTTTGACGATGCACATCCACACTCAAGCAAACCCACCTTCAAGGGTTGTTGGTTGGCTGATTGCCCCGATGATTAGTTGTTGATGCATCACTATTTAGCCTTTCTGTTTTTTCAGTATCTGAAGTAGTTAAATTTTGTTAGAGCCACTGTAATTACCTATCTTAAATCTCTGTACAGGCTTCCTCTTTTCTCTTGCAGTCCTTTCTGACATCTCATTTGCAAAGCTATCTAACTCTGGCTCTGATTACATCTTCGTCCTCATCTCTTCCTACATCCCGTCTTTCTCCATACATTCTACCCACTCCTCCCCCACTCCTTACTTCACACGTTTTTCATATTGCCTTTTATGCTTGGAACAGCATCTCCTCAGTTACACCATGTCTAGCTCTTTCCTACTCCTACAAAAATCACGCCTGTTCAATAAAGCATTACAGCTATAATTGCCATGCAGTAGTCTGTCAAGTGACTTGTTCAGTTGTGTAACCACTTGCAACTTTAAACTTGAAGCTCCTCAGCTTTGGGATTTACCAGTATGGCTCAGTTCATCTACTGTCTGCACATGCAGAACTACAGAAGTAAACAACTGTAATAATAAATATACATCAGCCATGTCCTTTTTAAGGGGGATGATCTTTACAAATGTTTACTGGAAAGCTATGGTTAAGGACCTCAAGCAAACAGGAAGATAGAGTGGGCCTGTCACAGTTTGGATCACGCAATTGGGAATTTTCACTGAATTAGTATTGCATTTATTTAGAGAGATTACATTAAGATGAAACACTTCCATGAAGACTCTGGAATATCTTTCATATGATCCACTAGCAAAGAAGCTGAACATTCACATGGTGACAGAGAAAATCCAGTGACTCCTAACTTCACAGACAGTTGGGACCCTAAGCACCGACTAATCCCCTGGGGAAAATGGAAGTTAAGAAAGCAGAAGTAAAACTGCTATGATCTAAACCACAAGCCTTCATCTGACTAAACCAAGTCTATTTATATACCCTGGGGAGAAGGTGAAGGAAGTGAAATATTTATCTGTTTTGAACAACCAAGCAGAAGGCATCGATAAGCCAGTTTAAAATGCAGGGGGTCTGTTCTGCCATTGATGTTTAATGGGGCTCGCACATGTTGCTCACATGAGTTTTAATGCAATATAAATTCACAAATGTAAGTTCACAAATGTTGATAAAAGAACAGACCATCAGAGAGTCTTGATTTTAAGATACAGTATTTATAGATGATTCAGGAAAGTTCTCTTTTCTGTTCGAGTACTCTTAATCCATTTTGATAGTTGTCTAAAAGGTGATTTAATGTATTCTTAGATTTCAGCTGCAATGAGATTCTTCTGCATTATCAGTAGAGATCCACACTCCTGGGACGAAGATCAAACTTCTCTAGAAGAAGGGCCATGTGTTTGTCCCCTCTCAGAATTAAACATGTGATGGAAGATTATATAAGGAGACGTAACCTCACCTCCAAACTAATTCAATTACTTCTCTTTCAAGAGAATCTAGAACCCTCATGCTTCTTTTCCTTTACACCCATTTTACTTTCAACGTAGTTACCTTATTATACTTATTTTTCATTTGTTATTTCAGATAGATGGACACGTTTTGGTTTTTTTTGCTATGTAGTATATTCGTCAGGCCCTCATAATTTATGTGGCTGAGCTACACTGAATTCTGTGACAATGTGAATTGATTTTAAAAAATTATTCAATATCCTGAAGTCTTATTGAAATATTTCTAACAATGCACAACAAAATGAAAATCTAACGTCTATTATTGTTTCCTTTGTAGCAGAACAGTGTCACCAGGCATTTCTACAATGGGCTAACCCTTGAAAGACATGTTCAGTGACAACTTTTTTTTCCTACCTTGGGTGTGAAGTAAATTAGAAATTGTATAGATTCTATCCAAAAGTTTTGGAGGCGTGAAGGGGTCCTAGTTAAATTCAGAAGTTAACATTTGATTGAGGTGAATGGAATTTAGAGTTTGTACCTCATAGATTTATGGGGATTAGCTTAAGAAGTTCACATTTTTAAGTGGTGATGGAGAGGGGGAAGCTCACATTTTCTATTTTTACTGTTTGGAGATAGTTCTCTGTCATGCAAGGCTGTGGAATGGAAGTGCAAGCAGCTCTAGCAGTTTTGTATGGTGGCTACTGCCTCCTGCAAACCTCCCCATGAACCCACAAACTCTTCTGCTATTGTGTGCTTCGTTCACCCCCAAGTCTTCAATTGCCCATGCAATCTCCTCTTTCATGGAGCTATAATAGAAACTGCTCTGTGTCCTTGATGCCTCTCCACCTTATCCCTTTAAGAGGAGCAACATGGAAGCAGAAATTTATTGAACTCTTCTTCGTAGGGAACTCATAGAACAAAAGGAACAGATTGAAATGAAGAAGACAGAAAGAAAAAATGGCAGGCAGGGATGCTCAGGAACAGAAGGAAGCATTATTTTGGTGGATTTATTTGGCAGGCTGTCAAAAATATAAAATTTGCAACCATCTGCACAGCCACATAATTTTATTATACACTGGGACCTCACTGTATGTTTGTGTATCTATCTAGTTAAATTAGTAGTTACTAAATAACTCTCCATGCTGTCGCATGTACAATTTGATTATTTTATTCTGCTTCTGGATGGTGGATTCATAAAACAGATCCAAGCATGGGGATCAAGCACCGTGCTTATGTAACAATAAAAAGTCTCCTATGCATGAGCATGTGCAACGAGAAAGATATAATTCATGTCCCAAGGTGCATACTATCTAACATCTTAGTGTGGATTCAGTCATACATACTAAAAAGGATGCATATATGTATTTGAACTGATAATGGAATCTTTGAAGAATTCTAGATTGTAATGCTACTGAACCCAAATAAAGTTGGCCAAAATTTTCAATTTACCTCAACTTTTGGGTTCTCAACTTAATGCCTTAAAGGACTTGGATTTTATGAACTCCTGAGCATTCACCCTCTGCAAATTGGGTCCATTTAAAGTTTTGTAAGTTGGCAGACCAGAGTTAAGACACCCCAAATCACTAGTCACTTTTGAACATCGTGGCTCTCACCTTTAGTGTGTAATCCATGATATATCTGCTTAAACTATCATTTTCCCCCAATAGCTGTGTCATAAGATACCCTCCACTAGCTCCCAGTGTTATAAAAAAACAGTTAAAAAGGCAAAGAGATAGAGATGAGAGTTCTACCATGCAGATGCTAATGTATCCTTAACTTGTGAGGTATTCTGGTACTAGTGTGGTGAGCACTATAGAAATACATATCAATAAATAAAATATAACTCAAAATATGGGTTAGCAAATGAAATATTTTAACAATAATTATTATATCAAGTATATAAACTTAGGCTATTAAGTTTAAATTTGCTTTGCATAAAAATAGCGGAGATGTTTAATGTCCCAAGTCTGAGTTTAAAATAAAAATACTAACCTTGGCTAAAGAGTTGATATGCCACACTTGTATATTAAATGGATGTTCATATCTGCCATTCAGTCAGTATGTTTTACATTTCTCTTGTGACCTTAGCACCTTGGTGAACTTTTTGTATTACATTGTTAAATGCAAAACTGTTCTTTCCAGATCTTAGGGATACATAAGGAAGAATATAATCCCAGGTTACAGTTCTAGCGAATGCTGTTGCAAAATGTGACCTAAATAAAATCCACTATATGAATAAATGTAACCATTTACTCTACAATTATAAATTCACATAGCTAATTTATATTAAGTTGAATTGGATAGGACCTGAAAGTTATTGAAATTGAGTTTAAGAAGAAATAGACATGTGAGAGAATCATTAATGCTTGTCTCTTTGGCTTTGTCCTGCTATGGAAAAATGGCCACTCCTATCTTTGGGAGGGTTATGATGTAACTTTTTACACTTCTAAGGATTAGTTACAGGGAGTTGCACAGAGACAGTGCTGGTGTGGTCAGGAAAGGACAAACCCTCTTGTCAGGTGCCCAAGAAGGGTGTCAAGCATTTTCAAAACAAGTTTTCTTTGTTTCAGAACAAGTTGCAGCAGGAATAGAAAAATACAAAGGCATCCTATAATCACCATTTTGTGCTTCAAAAAGTGAATAGTCAGATTACTTTAATAGGATTTGGAGATCCTCTCTTTTAATTCTATCATGGCTATGGTGTTGACACCACTGATATATTATGATTTTATTAAGAAGTGGCTGCATAATAATTCTAGTCTGGGAGGAATAGGTGAAAGACACCAACAAGCCTCAGGGCTCTATTCTGCCCTGATCTATGCTCTGCTTAGATCTTGCTTTTGCTCGGAAGAGGGTGGAGTGTGGCTCTCCCAGCTAAGTTCTGAAAGAATCTTCTCTGACTTGAATTGTTTCCACTCTCCCCAGTAACTGGGATATTTTATTAAGGATCAGAAAAAAGGAGAATTTCTGACTTGAGTGCCGGCTACCAAGTATGGATATGTATACCAAGGTTCTTAGATGCCATGGGGATGGAGTGTTATAATAACCTGAATAGGAGAGAGTGAAGAAATTACATTAGTGCAGTGATCACATTAAATTTGCTGAAGGGTAATTTATACTTCCTCACCACTTTCAGAGCACATAACTCAAAATCTACCTAACTTTGGTACTGTTACTCGTATAAGCTTTGTGTAAAAATAAATGTTGCCTGAATAGTTTTTTAAATATATTAAGTTCTGCTTTGGGTATGTTCATCCCATCTGTTGCTGTGAACAGCATAGTGAGGAAAGGGGAGAACTCAATCAACATTTACACTGAGTCACCCACTATGTCTTGTACATTACATCGAAGTGCTGAGAATAAAGTTCCTAGTGTATTTCCTGTAGAACAGCTTCCATGGATCTAGAGGAACTTATGGGTGTTTTGCAACAGTAGTTCATTTGGGATGGAGAGGTGCAAACTGATTTTCATAATTTGGCATGTGAAAATTTCAGCTAGAGTGAAGTTATTTATAAGCAAATGGTGTTCTCTGAATGTATCAGAGCAAATTCGGAGATAATATCTATGAAGGTGTAATTTAGTCTCTGTGGCACTGATTCTCAGATGCATCCAATAATCACTAGCTGCAGCTGGGAGTGGAGGGGAGTGTGTAGTCCTAGGCTAAATCCTCATCATAATTTGCAGCAGCCTCAAGGCTGCCTTAAAGGGCATTACCTGGTAACTCCAAAGGGCTATTCAGGCAGTTGGGGATTGTCAGAGTCCAAGGATGCCACGTTTCTTTAGCATGCCCCATGAGAAGATGACATAGAGCTCCCTGACTTTCCAGGGATCCCCATCGTTCAAAGGGAATACACACTCCAGCCAGATACAGCAGGTTTAAATAGGATTTGCAACAGGGTTACCTCAGTTACTGGCAAATAACCCACATTTCTCTCTTAGGCCTTACATAGACTAGGAAAAAAGGTGTTTAAAAACCCCCAACACGAGCTAATATGACTTTAAACTCCACTCAACACTTGTAGACAGGATTTAACTCTTTCAAATGTCATGGTCCATCCTTGGGGCAACATATTTTTAAAGGTGTTAAATCCTTTCACGCTAGCTGCTAATACATTTTAAAACAGCACTTAACTGAAATGCTTAAATGACAAGTAGTATCCAAGGGATCACGTTTGCCCACAAAACTGGCACCAGGGAGGAATCCAAGTGGGACTAGCTGAGGCTTCCTCCAAGTAAGAAGGAACATAAATCCAGACATTTAGGGACCTAGGAGAAGGTGGTGACAACATCTATATCTTTAGAAGATGGATCCAAATTTTTTTACTGGAGGGCTTTCACTTGCCATTGAAAACCAGTGCTAAGACAGACTGTACCATATCAAGGATGAGTGCTCTGCTCTGCATGCTGAGTTTACAGTGGGATGGAAGAGTCCTTGCAACCATGCCTTGACCATCAAGAATTATTTCTTTTTCTTCCTGAAATAATCTCTTGACGTATGAGGCACTGGAACAACTGTAGCTTGAGTTTTTGACACAGATGAAGAATGTCAGTGTAGACAGATGACTTTGAGGCTGTCAGTGTCAAAAAACTTGGCACCAAAACACTCCTGCACAAGCAGAGTTTGAAGTGCCTGTCTTTCTCCAGCTTGGCTTTTTGAATGAATTGGGAAGATGACTGAGAACCATCATGTCCCTGTCCCAGATGTAGAAAGCATAATAAATGCTGGTTGGGAAGGCACTTTATGTGGCTTTTTCTCTCACCGTTTGAATCCTGATTGTTCTGGGGTCAGGATCTGACATTTTGGGAACATCAAGGTGGTGAAGAGAAACAGAAACCCTTTACCAGTTCTCAATGCTCTTACACACCAACCAGTAACAAGAAGACTATTAATTATCTATAAGAGCAAAAGGAACAAAGGAAGGAGAGAGCGAAAACAGAAAGTACATCACAATGACAGGACTCTTTCAGCGTAAGTTCCTGGGAAGCCTTGTGTAATGGGAAATTACTACAGCTAAACAATTTCAAATCTAGTTTGTGGAGAGGATTTTCATTGTTGGAATCTAGAGGTTAAACAATAGCATCGCAAGTCAGTAAAAACGACCTCAGAATGGCAAAGTACAATGTCAGTGCAGATTTGCTACAATTTAAACAATAAAATCCAACACTGCAACTGCATTAAAATAACATTAAACTTAGAGTGAAATTTCACAAAAGCAAGTGAATTGTGAGTCAAGTATGTTTTCAGCACCTGGATTCCAACCCACTTGGATTTAGATATATATTAATATATGTAGCTTTCTTGAGACCTTGCACCACTGTCAGGGTTTTAAATGACTGGAAGAACATGTAAACACTGAGTGGTCTGATTCTTCCTTTTCTCAGATATTTACTACGTGCAATAGCAAGACTTTCTTTTTAGTGGCTAGTAAGGTCAGGGAAAGATAAGTGCTTTACTCTCAGTAGTGTCCTTGAGCATAGCACTTGCAATTCAGTCTATGCTATTATCCACATATATTGGTTAAATACAGAGAATGTGTGTTGTTTTCTGAAGTGCTAAAGAAAAATTGCCATAGAAACCCAATGACTTACACCTTAAACTGGGAAAATGACCATTTGAAGAAACAAAAACAAAAGATACTTTGCAGCAGGAAACTTACCAAAGAGCTAGACATCTAGGTGTGCGATAATACACACCCATTCTGAGCAGCGAAGATAGCAAACCCCTTATACTCAGGGTATGTCTACACTGGCAGATTCACAGCACCGCTCAGAGAGCACTAAAAGGAAACCACTCTCATGTGTTCACGCTGTCAGCTGCCTGCACAATAGCATCTTCTCACTTGCAGCGGTATTCAGAGCGGTACACTCTGGGAAGCTATCTTACAGAGCATCTCTTCCCCTATTGTGCCGCTAAGAGTTATGGGAAGACAGAGGGGGTCATGGGGCATCCTGGGTCCCGTCTCAGTGCCCCGTGATGCATTGCTTCACATCCCAGCAATCCCTGTGCTTCCGTCCACATTTGGCACCATCTTTCAATGGTTTGTGTACTGCGCACCCTGCCTCTTTGGTCTGCCTTCCTAACTGCAGAGGAGCGATAGATGGGACGCATATTCCAATTCTGGCACCAGACACCTAGCCACTGAGTACATTAATCGGAAGAGGTATTTCTTTATGGTTCTCCAGGCGCTTGTGGATCACCGTGGGCATTTCACAGACATTAATGAAGGCTGGTCTTGAAAGGTTCATGGCGCACGCATCTTTCAGAATACTGGCCTGTTCAGGAAACTGCAAGCAGAGACTTTCTTCCCAGAAGAGAAGTTCACTGTAGGGGACGTCGAAATGCCCAGTGTGATCTTGGGAGACCCCACCTACCCCTTAATGCTGTGGCTTATGAAGCTATACATGGGGCACACCTTGACAGCAGCAAGGAGCGGTTCAACAACAGGCTGAGCAAGTGCTGAATTACCGTGGAGTGTGCATTTGGCCATTTAAGAGCCCACTGGCAATGCCTGTATCGGAAGCTGGATAGGACCTATGACAATATTCCTATGCTTATAGCCGAGTGCAGTATGCTTCATAATATTTGTGAAGGGAAGGGAGAAAGCTTCACTCAGAGCTGAACCACAGAGGCTAAGTTTGAACAGCCAGAGACCAGGGCTATTAGAGGTGCACAGCGCGGTGCTATAAAATCAGGGATGCCTTGAGGCAGCAATTTGAAGCTGAAAGCCACTAATATTTGTTGCTATGCTTGGGTGTGCAGTGTTTCTAATGCTAGGAGATTATTGTGATTGGTGCAGATGATGCAATATGAATATTTAACATAATTGTCTGTTGCTTTGCAGGGCTTTGTTTGCTTTCAATTAATAGAATACAGATTGCTTTCAAACCACCACAATTCTTTTATTAAAAACCAACAACTGGAGGAGAGAGACAAACAAAAAACACAACAGCACTGAGGGAAATGGGGGAAGGGAAGGGCCCAGGATGAGGTGGGGTCCCAGGACAGTTAAAGATTTGTGTATGTCTAGGGACCATATCCAGCCTTCTCCTTTGGAGTGCAATGCAGCAGGTACTATACTTCAGCAGGGCCAAACTGCAGAGGGACGGGCGTTGAGTGCAGTGGGTAGTGGGAGTCCACAGTGCTGATCTGTGACAGGGCAGGAGTGGAATACAGCGGGTACAGACTGAGCCAAGAGGTTGACTCCCTGTTAAATGAGGGAGTCAATCAACAGCGTGTTCCACAGCTCAGACCAGGCATGCAGTGGGAGACAAGACTGCTTTCTGCAACCTTCCTGCCCCCAACAACTCGCTTCAGCAATTCCCAAAATCAGATCCACTTACCAGGAGCCTCCTCTCCTGTTTGCGCTTTGCCAAGATCCGACAGCTGTGACTGACTAGCCTACTCTAGGGTAGAGAAGAGCTCCTGACTGTATGCATCTCTGACCTTC
Source organism: Sternotherus odoratus (assembly GCA_032164245.1). NCBI lineage: Eukaryota > Metazoa > Chordata > Testudines > Kinosternidae > Sternotherus > Sternotherus odoratus. Next base: position 124,862,454 of record JAVMKO010000003.1, read on the forward strand.
GAGTCATCCTCTGCTTCTGGGTTCCCCTCCCGCTTCATATCCTTGTCTAAGATTTCCTCCTCCAGGATAGGTCCACTCTCAAATGGCACACAAGCCACTGAAGTATCCGCAGTAGTCTTCAGAGTGGAGGTGGGGTCACCACTGAGCATCACGTTCAGCTCTTTGTAGAACTGGCAGCTCATGGGTGCAGCACCGGAGTGGCAGTTTGCCTCCCTCACCTTCTTGTAGGTGTTCCACAGCTCCTTCACTTTGAACCTACACTGCAGTGTGTCCCAGTCATGGCGCCTTTCTGTCATACATTGTGAAGTCTGTCTATAGGTATCATAATTCCTATGGCTGGAGCACAGCTGGGACTGGAGAGCCTCCTCTCCCCAAATGCTGATGAGGTCCAGCAGCTCAGCATTGTTCCAAGCGGGGGATCGTCTGGTGCGTGGAGCAGGCATGGCCACCTGGAAAGATGCGTTAAGACTACTGCACATATCATTGAGCAAGCAGGAAGGGGACTTTCAAATGTGCAAAGGAATGTATGGGATAGGACTGAGAGCAGGGCAGTAGAGTTCAAACCAGTTACCAGTGAAGCGAGAACAGGCATTGTGGAACACCTCCTGGAGGCCAATCACAGCGCTATAATCGCCATAGTGTCTACACTGGCATCGCGGCGCTGTTCCCCACCGCAGAAAGCTGTACGCCTCTCATTGGGGAAGGTTTTTCTACAGCACTGCAGCTGCACAGTTTCTGCGCACTAAGTGGCTCGGCAGCGGGTACACCTCGAGAGTTACAATGCAGAAAGCTGCATTACTGTGCAGAAACTTGCCAGTGGAGACAGGGCCGCAGTGTAAGCTAAGACCTAAACAGTTGTGAGGGGGTTGCAAAGGCATTGTGTTCAGCACCTGGGTGAGAGGCTTTTGCACACAGGAGTTTTGCTGCACTCCAGGGAGCATTGCAGCCAGTCCTCCTTGGCTTACCGTAATATCATTGTGACATGGGGCCATTTGAGGGGGAGGAAGTAAAACAAAGAAATGAAGGGACTTCAGCATTTCCCAAAAGGAAAAAAACAAACAAAAATTGACCAGTAAAATCTCTCCACTCCCAAAGTGGTAAAAGGCGAAGACGCCACAAACCAAGCCGCATCAGAGCAGGCTTCCCAATCCTCATTGTGTCTGGAAGACTGCATTATATTTTTAACACCCTCTTGTCTGGAATCGAAAGCTGTGCATGGTGGAAGAAAGGATTTCAAAACACTTTTGAGATGTTTAGTTGTATCAGACGGTAAAGTATTGTAAAAATAAAAATGTGGTTTCTGATTACTAAGAAATATTTTTCCTAGTGTCCTGTGGCGTAGCACTATTTAAGTTCTAAATTGCTGAGAACATTAAGTCATTCAATATGAATGCGGTTAAACGAATGGGTATTTTGAAAAATTAATCATTGCTTAAAGTTTTTGGTTACATACATTGGGGGGATGTACGGAATGCAAGTCTGTAAGTGGTTGTATATCGTTTTTAAACTTACATCTAAATAAGAGAAACTTTATGCAGTATGATGAAAGCCATTTTCGAACTCTTCTGCAGAAGAATATAAACTAGCACAGCCTCTGTGTTTCTCTTTAGAATTACTTGGCTTTGTTTCTGGTGGAGTTGTTCTTTCCCATAGTCATCCTCAGCCTGATGTAGAGCAATGTCCTCTTCAGCTCTAGTCTTTTTCTGGTGTCACAAAAGGCTTATGGAACCTCACCACACTGCACCGGTACCGGACAGCAGACAGATTCATGAAACAGCGTTTTCTCAGCCAGTAACAGCTTCACAATTAATAATAATCAGAAGTGAGCAAAAATCAAAATTTCCATCTCATAGGAAATTTTAATATTTTGACATTTGTTTTGGCAAATTGGGATGAAAACTTAATATATTGGAAGTATTTCTGGAACAAAAAGCACTATAAATGTTTTGTTTTGAGCCAGTTCAATATTAAACTGCATCTTCTGGTAGTGCTGTACTGGTTCATGGAGTTGTAGTTTGGGTGCCTCATGCAGTTATTATTTTCTAAGGGCAAGGGCCCCAGGATGGATTATATCTCCCAAGATGCACCACAGTCATGTGACTCCTGTAATGCACTATGTTGCTCAGAGGGGAGATTGCAATGCATTGTGGGAGCCTGGCCCGTAATAGAGAAAGGGACCATAAAACATCTGGACTATAACTCCCATAAGGCACTGTGACACTTCAGGCAGATAAAGTTTACTGTCAAACTGATTTGAAACAAAACATTTTTCAATGCAGCAAAGCAAAATTTTTCAATTCAGGTCAAATTGACCTGAAACAATATATTTTGTTTTCATTTGCTATTGGGAAAAAAATCAAAAAATTTCAGCAAAATTAAAAATTTCAGTGTTACAGAAACTGCAAAAATTATTTTGACAGAAAATTCCCATCCAGCTCTAATAATCTGAGTCATTTGACTTCTTTCTCTCCTCCTCTCCCCATATGGAGGCTCTAGACAATTCCTGTCACTTCTCGACCCTTTCTGAAGTCTGGCATTTCCTCTCTGTCCCCACCACTAAAACACTGATTCACACCAGGGCACACTGGTACCTGAATTGCCCCTTTTTCATCTGCCTGTCTCTCATCCCCAGTCTCTCCAACATGCTGTAGCTAAAAGAATTGTCGAAGCATGTCACATGGCTGAAGTTCTTTGCCTGTCCTGTCTCTTTCTGCAGCCAACTAGTAAGTGTGTTGAATAATCATTATTTTAAGTCTTCCATAGTGTCTTGCATCTCAGATACGAAGATGGGAAAACACATCCTTAGTAATTGTCTTTGATATTACCTGTGCCTCATTCTGTGCAAGACAACAAATGACAAAGTAAAAACCTAAACATGTGGATTAAGAGTTGGGAAGGAAGAATAGGCATTTAATTTTATGAAGTATGAAATTCATTTTGGGGTACATGGAACCCTTAGAAGAGCAATAAGTTTAATTTGAACTAACAATAGAGTAATGTGCTTGCTGAAATAGTACTGTAGAATCAGACTGTATGCAGGAAATTAAATTAGTATTTCAGCAGCACAGACAAGTACACAAGAGGAAACAGTGAAAAGAAAGGGCATTGTAGATGTAGATAAAGATAGCATGGAAGTATGTACTTAGTGTCAATAAGATTTAATTTGGGAATCATGCCACAGCAGAAAGCTGACTGAAAAGTGATATAGTATTTGTGGTGTTAATACAAAAGGGAAGAGAAATATAGATGGATGTTTCAGAAATTGAACTAAATATAGGAATAGTCTCTCACACATCCAACTTAACAAAAATTAACTTTCTTGCCATTTAGGAAAATATATGTGGCTTTTTGAGAGACTATTGAAACTAGAAGTTAAGAGGAAAGGAGCAAGCATAAGAGGAGAGTCTCCAGAGAAGCCTTCAAAGGGGAAGAAAGAAATCAATTTAAAATAAGCATGTAGAGGAAATATCATTAAACATTAAGACAAATAATGCAAGGAGAAATGCTAAGAGGAAACGGAGATACTATGGTTGACAAAACATAAGAGAAATTCCCATATCTGGCAGAATGTTGCAGAGCTCTAGTAGGCCCTATTTTCAGTGTTTACTACAAAAATGCAAGTGCAAATCATATATCTTCTTGTACAAATCCGATGATAACACACAACCTTAGCTGGTATAGCCATACTGATGTGAAGTCACTTTTGTGAGCACAGTTTCAGAATCCACTTCTTCCAAAATTTGGTCCACAACATCATAGGAATCATAGCTTTTGTGTGTTCAGTAAAGGATACATACTGGTTTACTGTTTCGTGTGAACTCTCTTTTTCTCTCTCTTTTCTCAGGCTCAAGGTGTGATCTCAGATTCCCTAAGGCATCCTGCAATATTCTTATCTTGCACTACTCATCTGGCCTCTGGCCAGTATTCTCATACAGCCTTACAAATTTTATGCAAGTTGATTGTCATTGTCTTCTAATGAGCTTAGCAGGCATATTGCCACAAAGAGAAGAGGAGCTTTCCCTACTATTTTCAGTCTCGGTCATGATCAGGAGTAATTGTTCAGCGGCAGCAAGAAATTCTATCCAGTTTATGAAATTAGATATCTCGATTGATTGTGGAGATTCAGCATATCCACTTGTCTGATGCGATATCTGGAATTCTTGGCATGCATTATTACCATAGCAGTAGATATAAGTAATAAAGTGAAAATAATTTACAGGGATCCTCATTTCAGAAATTACAAAGAAATACTCTGTGAGAAAATAAAAATATGGATTGTAAAGCAGATTTAAAACAAAAAATAGAAAAATGAAGAGTTCACGGTATAGAAAGTAGTAGGTGAAACTCATAAGTGGCAGAATTGAGGTTTAATTGCCTTTGATTTACCTGGCAAATAAAAGATCTTGAGGCGCCTATAATTGCAGAAGTGGACACATTTTGCACTTAGTACAACTGAGTTGAGAGGAAAGCAGCACAGTAAACCCAAAGGTACAGTATAAACCAGCTTGCAGTGATCAAGATAGATTCATTCTATGGGTTGATAAAGTGACTCACTAAGTTCATCATAAAGAAGACAGTGATACTGAGATCCAGAATACACAGCATACACCCCCACTTACAAAATGATTTTTCTTTATTCCAAACTTTCACTCAGAAAGGTGGGGGTTTTTTTACCAATTAGCAAGCAAGGAATTACTGCTCATCCATTTAATTTATTCACCACAGAGAATTAACTGATGGCTTTATAAACTGCTCTACTACTGTCAACACGGTATTTCATAAATGTTCCTGGAAGAAGGCAGATCAAGAGCTTAGCCATTGCCAGTATTCTCACTTTCCCAGCTGATTGTGCAATTCCACTGAGTGATTGTGGTGCTATATTTGAAGCTTTTTCAAAAGTTGAATAAATCCAGTTATCCCAGAAGCATGGTGAGCATCGAGTATATAACAGATGCCAAATGTGTAATACTGTAGCAAATGGTTTAACCTTTCTGTTTCTCACTCAGGGAGCCCAACACTGTTTATCTCTGTACCTGATATACTGTTATACCCAGACTAAAGGAATTAGAATACAAATCAAGGGAAAAAAGGAGCAATTGACAATGATTCACAAAAGCTATCCACAAAATATTTTTTCCTGCAAAACATAGTGTTGGAATGTATAAAATATTGAATATGCATCAGACAAAGTTTTGTTGGCACCACAAGACGGCATTGGTACGGATCACATTAGCAGTTCTGCATATGATTGTGGTCAGTTCATGAAAGGAAGTAACAAAAGATTGAAGCACAATTATCACCGAAAATACACTGTAGAATTTTGAGAATCAAGCTGCTTATTTATGTGACTAAATATGAACATAGGCAGCTAACTTCAGGATCCCATTTTAAAAACATCTTAGCTGTAGATACCACTCACACACAAGTGTTCCGAGTTTGTTCTTTGCTAACCACAAGCTTTCTTTTTCCCCACTAGGGCTTATTTCAAAACGTTCGTCCCTCAGTTCCAAGAGGCAGCTTTTGCCAATGGAAAACTCTAGGAAACACCAGGTCTGGAGAAGATGCCAGACAGATTCTTACATCCACGTGCTTGTGAGCCCCAAGAGAACTTCCTGGAAGTGGGTTGGAATCTCTTTTTTTGATATTTTTTGCCTCTGGAATAGCTTTCATCACCACAGACTTCATTAACTCTATAGAACAAGGACCTCAGCTGGCTAATTCTAAACTGAATATTTGATACTACTTCTCCAATTCTCTTCTACCACAATCATTTCCTCTTATAGCCACTGGATTAAATTAAAACTTTAGTGTTTAGGTGTGATACCATTTCCCTGTAATGACAATGTTATATGTGATGCCTTGTTTCAGAAATGCTTGTTGTTCAGGTGTTGTTAAGAAGTGATTGTTTTCATACCAGTATTCTGTTGTTTTGAACCTCTGTATATTTTCAGCATATCCTAATAATACATAAAACTGCCATGCTTACAAGAAATGACTAATGGACTATATAATGCCATATTCTGCCTCTAATGTTTGCCTATATTTATGGTTCTTATCGGCACATGTATGAGTCGCAGTATTTAACTACTCAGTGCCTTTCAGATGCATCTGATAGACATGGCAGTATTTTTTTAATATCTCGATTGAAAACTCATCATGTGTTGAATTCAGTGTCTTTATATTCTAGTTTATTTCAGGTAATACAACTTAAGGTGACTACCTACTTGACATCAGTTGCTGTTACTGAGAATGGCCTATCACTCTAGTATCACCGTTCAAGTAACCAATTGTGTAAATTAAGGAGACAAAATAGAGCTCCTGCATAGTCCCACAACTCTGTCAAGTAACCCGTAATACCACTAATGAAAGAGGCCTTTAACAAGGAATTACTGGAGTCTTTGAAGGCAACAAATATAATAATCTAGGGAAGCAGATGTATTTAACCTAAGACTTGCAGTTATAGTCAGCAGATATATTTAAAGAATTGATGAGAAGACATAATGGGATGCATCCGTTTTTCTAATGCTGTAATGGTAAATGAAGAATCCCAGCCACTCATCTTCCCCTCTTGTGATATGTTATAGCAGGCCATATATAGCTGACTCTTAGTGGTGTCACTTCCCAAATTAAGTTGTAGATAGACCAGGGTACTTTCCAGCATGGAATAAAGTTTGTGTTGTTATAAATGGCATACAGAAAAAGTACCTTCTGCTAAGGATTAGGGAACTGGACTGATGAGCTGTGCTGAAGACAAAATATATCACTATTTCTGCTAATGTTATGATATCTGTATACAGATTTTAATTGACTGGCATGTAACTTTGGATTTATAGAGAAAGGTATTGTCTACTAGAAGAACTGCGTGTCCAAGGAACAAGTGTGATCTTTGTAAATTAAATTTTCTTAACTAATACATTCTATTAGTCTAGTTTTCTGGAGAAACTACTAACCTAGCAAATCCTTTTTTTTTTTTTTTTTTTTAATTACCATATACTGTTGAAAGTCAAAGTCAGGAGTTAAAGACCAAGTTGATGTCAAATCTAAGGCCTTATTCCAAGCCTAAAGAAAAGGGGGGGACAAATTTTGTCCCCTTATCCAGTCCCTTGTAACTGTTGCTGAGTCATAAAGGGGCTGTAGGCTGAGGACAGATTCTCCCAGCACATTGTGCTGCTGTAAACAGAACTGAAGCCATTGCTGAGCTAAGCTAAACTGGGTTGTTATTAAATATGTCTTTGCTATTCATGCATCATAACTGCATATGAACAAAATTTACATTAATCTATATGAAAGATCCATAAACCTGCACTTCCTAAAGCATATATCACAATTACATACAATACACCAAGAATATTTTCATATATATTGTGGTTGGGAGGCGATATAGAATGACAGTTATTCTCCTGCTGAAATCCAAGGTCCTGTGCAAGTTTTTTGCTCTATCTCTACAAGGAAATATTTCAAATATTTCTTTTCTAGTGATGCACAGCTGAAACTAAGTAACAATAGCTTGTATGCCATTTTGTATCTACACTGTATTTATTAACTTAGGAACTCTATGATGGGACTGACTTCTTTAAGAAAATATGGAAGGTTGACTCAAGAAAATCTGCTTAGATTTTTGATTGCTCAAGTGGCATCAGTAATAATCTCCATTTTTTATTTTATTTACATATCAGAAATTGTCATGACGCTACCAAAGGCTGGTAATGTTCCTTGAGCATTTCAATATGACAGTCACCTACACATTTGTAATCAAACTTCTATCCTTACCATCAATACTCTGAATTTTGGTCATTGGAGTACTTTAGTACTATGGTCTCTGTGCTCCAAAACTCTCCTAAGGCACCACACCAACACTATAAAGAACTCCTAACCAAACATTTGATATGTTCAAATTCACTAATATCTAATGGTTGTTCAGTGGCTTAGGTAAAATGAATTGATGGTTTCACTCCAGTTCCTAATTGATCATATGTCCACATGACAAACCACAGTTGGCATTATTGTTTCCCATGTAGTCAGAAACTCCATGGATTGAAAGGATGATGGAGATTGATCTTTATTACCCTAATTTGTAGTCCCTCAAATCACAATTGAGGTACATTGTCCTCCACTGAGAGAAACTTTTATTGCCCGTAGCTCGGATAAATGGGTAATTTCAGTCTCCAGGTCTAACGTTTTGGAATTTTTTCTCTCTCTCTCTTTTTTTTTTTTTTAAAGTACAGTATTCTAATCCTGGATGGTATGAGCTTTTGATTTTCCCTATCTGTAAAATGGGAAATAATTATATTAACCTCCTTTTTAAAGCACTGTGAGATCTACTGATGAAGAGCACTATAGAATTGCTACATGAGGTAGTTATTTATCATTCCAGAGCAGTGCTGCTCAAACTGTGATCAGTGAACTACTAGCAGTCCATAGAGCCTATCCTGATCATTCACAAAATGATACATTTTGAAAAACAGGCAGTGAGAGAATTGGTTTATTGGGAGGAACATGAGAGAATTTCTCTCTTATAAATTAGTTTACAGAATGATAAAGTGGGAGATGGTTAAGAGAGAGTTTGTTTGACCAGTGTTGCATTAATAAGTTACAGATATTTTTTGAAGCAAATGCAATTATGCATGTGGTTATTACCTATTGGCATAGAGTTGAATGTATGTTCTAATTATAACATTCCTTGCAACCAGTTTTAAAGGAATGAGACCATCACTCTTTTGTTCTTAATATAAGCAGTTTAAAAAAAAATAAAATACAGAAGTTTGACTCAGTTAACTGCAGAACATATGATAAATAACTAAACACCTTGAAATCATTGTGAATATGTCTAAAGAATTTAAGTTCCACCCCAACATGTGCTTCAACTAAGGGAATGTGTTTGCTCTTTATTCAATAAGCTTGTGAATTCAGGCTTTATCATAGAACTTCCTCAAAATATACTGAATTATGACAACATACAATGAATCCCTTTTTCTTTATACATCACCCACTCTGCCATAAATTGTACCCACTTACTCAGATCTAAAGTTGGAATAAACTCCTCTGGTAAAGTTATGAAGTGAACGGTTGAAAGAAACGGTTATTCTGGAAGAATAATGAAAAAACAGTCATCACCAAGTATATATTGACCTTTGATCTTGGAACTTCTTTCCATCCTGCAGGGCACTGATTTGGTAGTGAGAGAGTAGCATCTCGCCCATTGAATCAACAACACAAGTTTCAGCACTATCTGGGATTTATTTGGCAGTCATCCCATTCAAGTATTGAGTAGGCCTGACACAATCTAGTTTCTGAAAGCTGACAAGAACACTGCTGGAAGTAGCATATATCTCCTACACATTATTTAAACCGTACTAGACATATTTTCCCATAGGTCTATCTTGTCCATTCTACCTAGTAACAGCCTTGACTATCAGTGTTCTAGACCTGTCAGTCAGGAAACAAGATCTGTCAGTGAACTGGGGCACATGTTGCTAGATCAGCCCCTGTCCCTCAGACGTCCAATGAATAGTGGCAGATGAATTTGAAAAGGGAGTGTCGGGTGGGCACCTTGCAGATATAGAAGATACCTCAGACTTCCACACCTATGAGGAAAGCATGCTGCAGGAAGTTGATAAAATTTGGACGAAGCCTCTAAGCCTGGTTGAAAATTTACAGGATGCAGTCCTTTATCCCTTGGGCAAGAGAAGTCTATGACAAAGCAGATGACCAATGAGCAATCAATCTTTCCTTAAATAGCTATTGTCTCTTTAATTAACACACAGTTAATTAATCCCTTAATTCAACTACTTTTGAGCTTAATCTCTGTTCTCTGTAATATACCAAGGCAGTCTGGCTTTATCCCCACTCGCTAACCAAGCCAGATTAGGAACCAGTTTAGCTGAATCCACATTTAAATATGTTTACATAAATCTGTTTGAACCCCAGTGTGGACAAAGCCAATAAGATGTATTATCACTTTATACCACATACTTTCTATGCCAGAAAAGACTCTGATGGAATCTTCTCTTGATGCTGATCATCTATAGTGGCTTTTAACCATAGTCTCACCTCAAGCTCTTTCCAGCTATGAAATGTTCTCTGGTGATTTGCTGCCTTCTCATGGCATGCCAGATTTCTAGCCAGATTTTTCCAGTCCTTTGTTCCTGTAGAACCCAATGTGGCTGGAACATTAGACTGGAAAAGTTTGCAACAAAACCAGTATGCAACATTCTAGGGTTTTGAGTACATAAGCGATGGCCTCTCCACTTTGTCACCATTGGGGATTTCATGCCAGTAATGTGTTGGATGGAAACTTCTATTTTCACTGTCTTTGGGGAACATGAAGTTTTTCACTTGCTATGGCCCATGCAATACAAGGAAGTCCCTCAGGCTACTGCTCAAGTGAGTCCACAGTCCTGGATCATCTAGACTTAAGGAACTAAACTCAGCAGCAGCTGTTTCTTGCACCTCCACCACACTCTTCTCTGATCTACACTTTTGTTCAGGAATGTGTAAGGTTACATCCATTTGAGATGAAGCTACGGATGCTGCAGTAGATGCCAGGTCACCTGGACTCTGACTAACTGGAAGATCAGGCATCTCCTCACCACTCACATCCTCACTGGGGCCGGAAGGCTAACTGTGAATATTTGTGTTTATGTATCTCCGGAGATCTCCTTCCTGCTTAGAAAGAAAAGCTTTCTTTGCTTTCTTTCTTTTTCTAAATACTGCCCCCAAGGGATATTTTCTTCTTTCACTCATGACTGCTGTTCTGTGCCAGCTATAGTGACTCTCAACACTCAATTGAAGGGGACAAATAAGCAGGCTGGTAGCAGGGCCTGAATCAGGGAAGATATCAGCATCTTAAGGGCCTAACTGGCTCCTACTACTTCAGTTGACTGCTTGTTCTCCTCAAGTGGGTTCAGGGAAGGAGTGGGAAACTCCCTGAGAAGCTGGTGTTAATCAATCCCGCCTCCTAGAGAGGTACATAAGAGGCTCCTCTTCCCCTTTCTCCCAGCAGCTCCTGCTGCTTTCTGTTATTTCCTCTCACCTTTTCTCCTGCCTGCCTGTTATGTCACTTGTGCCCTCCTTCCACCAGCACAGCACTCCACCATCTCTGTGCATCTAGAGCAGAGAGAATACATAGGCACCATCAGCAGACACAATTTTCTACATTCTGGATCCTAGTGGTCCCCCCACCACCACCCCTACCACAGTCTGGGCTCAGTTCACCTCATACTAAGGCCAGCCCTTATCCAGTCACTGCTGCCTCTAGTTTTCATGCTTTGATTGTGTCCTAAAATCACCCCTATTTTTGAACTGATTTTTAATGAAGTGTGTAAAGCAATATTTGTTTTCAGACTTGGTGCTGACATCAGATCAGTCTTGCACCAAAGCTTAATTTAAATGGTACCTTAGGATCAGTAAAGGAATAAAATATGGCGTACTCTCTAATTCTGAAGAAAGCCTGCACCGGAATAAAACTGGGTTTTGAGTGGTATCAGTGGTATCATCTGCTGTTAACTTCTGGAGAGAGTACATTAGGGTCTCTGCAGTAAAATGGCTGCACTAGACACAGCAGTGGGTTTGAAATACGTGAGATTTGTTTTTAGTTCTAGCTACAGATATTTCCAAACCATTGGCCTCGCCAAATTCACAATGTGTTTCCAGTGGCCGCCGTGTTACTGATTTTAATGTTGCTTACAAGATGGTCTCCTCTATTCGCCACTTTTGTGTAAAGGCTCAACTCTTGCTTCCAGGGCACTGTGCAAAATACAGTTTCATTTGTGTAGTAATTATCTGCCAAGGAAGCATTAAAAAACATCAAGATTAACTGTTGAAAATAATTCTTAAAGTATCAAGAAATCAACAAAGGAAACGAGGTTTGACGGCTACCCTGCTGCTTGCTGAGACCACAATATGGGCCTTCAAATAGATCCCATTGCAGCTTTAAAAAAAACACCAAAAGAACATGAGAGGCTTTTCTTGTAGCAATAAAGAACAAATACAATATTAAACAACAGGAAATAAAGGAAGCATTAATTGCAGGTACCGAATACAAACCAGAAGTCTAATGTTAGCCTGCAGCTCTCTTGACATCAGAAGAGGATGTAGAATTAATGCCTAGTGTATAATACACTCTGCAACCTCCTACAGTGAAAATTGATCCTGGGGGTGCTACATATTTTCATCAAACTCTATTTAAACCCTAATGTTGCTTTTCCACCTGTGAGAATGGCAAAGCTGTGCCAGTGAAAACTAAATCGTGTGCTACCAGAGGAATCTATTCCAGCTTTGCTGAGTACTAAAGTCCTTAATTTGGGGTGGAGTGAGTATTTTGTAAGTTGCTAAGCCTGTCGGCAAACCGGGTACCTTTATGTGCTTCAGTGTTTTTTCGAAATGGTTCAGGCTGATTATATTTCCTTTTATCCCATTGTCTTCTGCATTTAAAATATTTTAATACTTGCTTACTAAATAAGAGATATTGGGTTTTTCCATCTTTTAAATGGCATTTAGCAATGGTGTCAAAAGTGTCTGCTCTGGTCAGACGGGAGTCTTCTGTTTAGCCCGAAACAGCAGTCAGACGCTTTCCCGCCCTTTTCCAGAAGATGTAACCCTAACCTCTCCTAATGGGACTACTCTAAGGGCTTGTCTTCTCTACCGCGGGTAGCCATCGATCTTTTGGTGATCAATTTATTGCGTCTCATCAAGACGCGATAAATCGATCGCCAGCAGCACCCCCGTCGACTCCAGAAATCCAACTCAGCCAGAGGCACAAGCTGGAGTCAATGGGGGAGCGCGCTGCCAACTGCCGCTGCCGTGAGGACGGCAGGTAAGTCGGTTGAAGATACGCCAACTTCAGCTATGTGATTCACATAGCTGAAGTTGCCTATCTTCAGTCGATCCTCTCCCCTAGTGAAGACCAGCCCTAAGAGTGACAGAGCAATTTATCCTCCATAGCCTGGTCACTTTTTGATCTTTTTGCTCAGACTGCCAGCCAGGGACCAAGGAGTCTCAGTTATTATTGTGGTGCTGCACTGCATATCCTTGTCCACTAGCAACTAGGCTAAGTCCCTACCAGCTCACTGCACACAGAACACTGAACAGCCTTCACATGGTAAAAAGTGTTGGTTACTGGCAAATTGGGCCAGATTAATTCTTGCACTGGATGGAGCAGCTGTGCCTGCTGGACGGATTCACCCCAACAGAGCAAGAGGTGGGGCATCTCTGCTGAGGTTCTGATAGGAAAGGGCAGTTGTAAAATCTAGCTGCTGCTCCTAGAGTCCTGCCAGCTCATGCAGAATCTTGTGTGTGTCCTGACCAGCCTGAGCTGAGTGACCAACCCCACTTGGATGACTGTGTCTACTTGCCTTGAGCCCACCAGTAGAATAGAGGTTGCAGACAGCTTGCTCCCCTATGCCCCCAACTCTAGGTGGACATAAAAGGCTCCATATCCCATTAACTATATCTTGAGCCATCCAGTCTTTCTGGTTATTCTTTCTTGTGTGGAGGGGAAGAAAATTTAAAAATGAAACCCCAGTTCATAGAAATAGTTCAAGTTTCGCTTGGTGCTTTTTTCAGATCCTGTTTTCCTTGAAATAAAACCATAATGCCATTATTTTGATGGAGAAGATCCCTGAGCTTGCTGCATTTCAGTTACCAGTACAGATCCTCCGCATTGGTGTCTTTTCACCACATCCACCAGATGCAAGTAAGGCCACGTCTCAGGCTCTTCCACTTGCCTCAGGACCGCTGGTTCCAAGCTCAGGTAACCTGCTGATGAACCAGGAAACAGGCCGGCATTTTCTGGTTTCAGCAAGAAGGTGAGTTTGGGTGAACGAGCTTGTGCTGTACGAGTTGGACTCATCCTGTGAGGTGTACTAACAGTGCTTGTAACCATGACGAAATAACAGCTTCTTTCTAATGGGGTCAAAAGGCTTAATGGAGCAGTTTCCGCACAGTAGTGGATTGTATAATTATATACCGGGCCTTGGCGTGTCTGGCTCTAATAGTACCTTGGACTCTTATGAATGACTCACCTTCTGCTTGGGCTAATTATGGGCAGGTTGCATGAAAAATCCATGCAACTTGACCCTCCCTTGTAACTTCTAGTGAACTGGTATTCCTCACCAACATGGATTGCTCACTGCAAAACTGTAACCACTCAGTTATGTGACAGCGGGAGGGGACGAATTTTCAAAGGGGAGGCTTCAGCCAGCACAACAAAGATTGCTTGATTAGAAGCATAGGATTTGCCCAATAGAATGTCAGTCCACGTAATCTGATTTCCTGTCTCTGGCACTGGCCAATACTGTGGTATTTAAAGGACAGTGACCTTCCCACACTGCTTCAGTGCAATGACTGTGCAGGGGGGCTGAGGATCATTTCCCTCTGATGCCCACTGACAATCAGTTTACATGCTCGAGCTGGGGGTTTGATTACACATATCTGAGTTTGCGTAACAGTGTTTATGAATGGGTCATAATGTTACTCAGCTCCTTTTAAAATTCCATCCCTGTGTTCATCGCTGCGAATTAGTTTGGCAGTAAGCTCCACATGGTAACTGCACAGTATGCCGCATGAAGCAGTATTTCCTTTTGCCCGCTCTAAAGGTATCATGAAAGTTCCGGAGGCAGGTTTTATGCTTAAAGGTAGGCATCTGAAGATAATTCCTCTTGACACTGTAGAGCTTGCCAGCATCACATGGAGTAGAATTTTCCCAGAGATTAATTTTGCTGAGAACAATTTTTCCTACCTCGTCTATAACATAGTATAATACTCGGGACAGGGATGGCAAAAGAATCCTTGTGTATCAAGCACCATCACTTGCATAGGATTGTGGGAGCGGAAAAATATATTTAGGTGAGTTCCAGAGAAGCTTCAGAATGTTGCCCTCAGCTCTTCATGGACTGGGTCTACACCAGCCTTTTAGCAAAATATTACTTCCACCCCCATGCATCTCCAGTACTGTGAGCTCTAGCATGCATAAAACTCCTTCAGCCACCAGTGTGTTTGCCACCATCTTGTCTGGCCCTGCCCTGAGCAGCTCTAAACAACATGTTGGTATGAAATGCCAGTGGCACCTTGTCTGCACTAGCCTTCAGAGAGTGAGGTCCTTTCCCTTTTCAGAACTGGAAAGCTCTGCAGACATGCCGAGAACTGTTGCTTTCAGGGAGTAATAACACTGTCCTTTTCAGTTCCTCCCCTTATAGGATCTGGGTGCTTTACAAACACTCATCCAGTGTGCGCACTTACTCACCCAGCCAGCCAGCATGCTCTCCTGTTCGCCTGCCGCATCCAGCCTACCCATTTTACCCTCCACTCATCTGTCATGTGTGTTTGGCCATCTTTCCAATCCCTTCTACCACCACACAGCCAACACCTCCGCCTAAGCAACAAACTGTCTGGGAACACACAAATATCCATGTCCCTCACACATTCATTGACATCTACCCAACCATGCACTTTCTGTCCTGCCAGTTCACCTGCTTATCATAGCAACGTGTGTATCCCTCACTTCAACTCACTTGCATGCAAAACTCTCCTCATTGTCATGTCATGGAAACAGAATTTCTGAAAACTCTGAAAATCCCAGAATCTGTGTTAGCTATGACAAAAGTCCAAGCCTCATCCGCTTGTTTGTTATGAAGACAGAGCACCTCTAAAGATAATTCGGAGGGAAATGAGAAATAGAAAAAGAGGAAAACGAAAAGCAGAGAATGGTTTAGACTTGAAAACTTCAATACTTATAACAGGATTTTCAGATCTTCAGAGCACAAATGGGGTTGTGTTACAGAAGCGTGACTGAGACCGTATTGTCAAATCAATTCCTTCCCCACCCCACCCCAAATCTGGAGTCTAAATTAACTAGCTCCATCAAGGAAAAACTGTAATATCTTGGCTTCACTAGGATTTCACAGCAAAATAGCTATCTCCAGTCACCTCTCTTGATATAAAAACATGCCTCCTTTTGCAGAGAGGAAAGCAGAAATTGGCCCAATATACTTTGAAATCTAATATATTTTAAAACAACTTCATCTGAGATTGATTGGCAAACAGGAGTGAAAGAATTAAAACTGAGGCTCTAACTACAGCTTTTGTCAGAATAATTTATGTCGCTCAGAGTGTGAGAATGCCCCTCCCCCCAAGCGACGTGTGTTACACCATGTCAGTGGGGACAGTACTATGTTGGTGGGAGAGCTGCTATCTCCACTCGCGGGGGCTGGAGTAGTTAAGCCAACAGGAGAGCTATGTAGTTATAGCCCTAGTTAAATGAAACACTGAGGGTGATCCACGGTGATATCACAAGGAATTAATACCCGCATAAATACAGTTGCAAAAGTCAAGATATTTCTTAGCCTGAGCAGTCATAGAATCATAGAATATAAGGCTTGGAAGGCACCTCAGGAGGTCATCTAGTCCAACCCCCTGCTTAAAGCAGCACTAACCCCAACTAAATCATCCCACTACAAAGATGGGCACTACATAAGCCTTTTTTCAGTCATCTGAGACCTCCCCCGATCTCCATGAGTTTTCAAAGATAATGGCCTATTTGTGTATTTGCAGGAATTTCCTGCATACCACCACCTCACTGTACAAAAATAAGAGTTGTTTTGAGGTTTGTCGAAATTGTCCTTTCACCTGATCCTGCCACTCAAGATTAAATCTCACAGACAAAACAAGCCGTTTGGGAGACGGACCAAAAAAGAATTTATAAGAAAAGAAAAATATAAACACCTGGCAAATGGTGATTAACTTCTGAAAGCAAAACACTCCCTGGCCTTCTTGTTTGTTTGTAGCAATCTCTCAAGCCGCCATCGCACCCCCACACAGGGTACAATCTCTAATGCCTCCATCACAACATTATTGCTGGCAAGGGCATATTTGTGTTTTCTTTCCTTTTGTTGTGGCTTTTTTTTTTTTACCCTTTTTTTTTTTTCTGTTTGTTTTAGTAAAGGCTGTCTGGCCCATTTCTTGTACCCAGCTTCCTTTCATTGTGCATATTCCTTTATCCAGCTGCTTCCACCTGAACTTGGCTTCAGGTCTTGCCCCCTTCTTCCCTCCTCTCTCTCTCTCTCTCTCTCTCTCTCTCTCTCTCTCTCTCTCTCTCTCTCTCTCTCACACACACACACACACACACACACACACACACACACACACACACAGCTGCTGAAAGTGCCTGCCTCTGCTTCCAGCATTTTACTGCCGCCAGCAGCAGCAGCACCACGTGAGGCCTGATGTTATCCTCTGAACGGTGTCCAGATGAGCGTGGGGAGAAGCCATAAAATAGTGCTTACTCAAGGATTCTGGCTGCCAATCGTGCTGCTCTTTTCCATGGAGACCTGAGGGTAGATGCCAAGCCCTCCTTGTGCCGCACAGAACTTATTCTGTCTGGCACAAACTCCCCAAAGCACCAAGAGCACAAATATGTTTATTGCAGGAGTGCCTTAACTTTGTGATGCCAGCCACATGGGCAATATGGCAGGAGCCCAAGGCCCTGCACTTAACTTACATTTCAAAATATATTTATTTACTTGTTTTATTAAAGTGACAATGTCCGGAAGTTTAGAAACAAATTAAGATTTTTTTAAATAAAGAAAAAGGATTTGGGCCAGATACTGATCCCAGTTATACCAATGTTAATCCGGAACAACCCACTGAATTCAAGTGAGTTACTGCAGACTGCCTTTGGTCTTACTAGCTGCAAAATTTGCCCCTTAAATATAGAGGAACTGGTTATACAACTTTTTTCTTTTTACAGTTTCTTTTATAGGTCTATAGTTTTTGTAGTTCTTTTACAGTTCAAGTGCAACATGCGCTTTGGCTAGGTTTATCCCAAAGTAAACAAACGGCATTAAATGGGAAAAGAAAGTGAGAGTTTAAAAAATTCTTCCAGCATTAATTGTCTATGGTACACAGGTAATGGAAGTTGAATTTTTTTTAAATTAACTTGATAATGTCCCTTTAATTTAGACATACTGTTCATCTTATGCATCTGAAGAATTTAAACCAATGGGCCCAATTGTACTCTCTGTTACACCAGAAAATATAAATTCAGATTTACTGGATTCACTGGTGTAACCGAAGATAAAATTTTGTCCAGCAGCTAAAGAACAGTGGGGCAAGTAGATCAGGCAATCACTTAATCTGGTGGAAACAAATCCTGGTCTGATCCTGCCAGCATGGAAATGGGAGTCCATACTACTGGATCCAATTATCAAGTTTGGGGCCATAATGGCAAAAGAAATGAAATACCAAAAAGGAGGATCTTATTGACATGGGAGGAGAAGCTCTTAATTCGAAAAGCATTGACTTCAATGGTACGTAAGCATATTCTTAAAGTTAAGCACATACTTAAGTGCTTCCTGAATATGGATACTTTCCAGATTTCAAGAAGACCTTGAAACTAAGTTACACAAAGGATGAATTAGGCCCATTATATTCAGTCATAATACCTGCTTCTCCTTGGGTTGTTTTTTAAAATGTATGTATGTATTTATTTTTGGTAGAAGACAGTTGCTCACTGGTGAATTTCACCAGCAATAGGTCAGCATTGTTCTAGCTCTGTGGTTACAGGGAGTGGACAACTGTGGTCACCCCTCATTTACTGGATTGTAACTGTAATAGATGTTAATATTAAAAACAGAAACATGATCAAAGTTGTACTGAGGCAACTGCTATAAATGCAAACTGCAAACCTGATAGCATCTAATCATCCACTTTGACAGGTGAAGACATTGTGTGAAGTTTTTGATTTATAATATTAATAACACTTTGCAATTATAGATACCTTTCATCCAAGGACATTAAAGTGCATTAGAAGCATGCATTAATTGAGCTTCACAGCCACCCTGCAAAGTAGTAGTTATGTCCCTTTTACAGACGGGAACAAAGGCACAGAACAGTGAAGTGACAGAGCAAGGAAAAAAATGCAGAAGTGCTGATTCCCGTGCACTTGCTCTAACCACTGCACTACTCTACCTTCTTGCAGTAGAGGAAAACTCTTCCTGGTCTTAAAGAGACAATGGTTCCAAAAAGGGCCACACCTCCATTTGAAAATGTTTAGGGGTTCACAAATGAAAAATGATTAAAACTGATGTTCTACTATTTTCACTATAAGGAGAATTGGAGTGGGAGAGCCATTTGCATGATATTCCTTTTGCTTTCTGATTGAGCTGTGACATTCTCTTTGCTCACCACACTCTATTTTGCATGAAAAATTTTTGATTAGCAAGGGGAACAATGGAAAATGTGGATTTAATATAGGGCAAATTAACACAGATTCCATTGGGTCAGACAATTTAAAATAATGTGTTCCTTTAAAAAAAAATTAAAAATCAGATTAAGAACAGATGAGCCATTTCCAAATAAAGAGGTAATAAGATGTACTTCCCAGATTGTTGTGTTTTGTTATAACCCTACAGTCCACTGATATGCTTATGTAATTGCATAAAGCAAGAGTGGATGTGGCACACAGAATAAAACACTAAACACATCTCCAGCTGCCATGAGATAAATGATAGGTTCTAGTCCAGAACCTGAAGGTCTTTCTCAGTCTTTATGCTGGCAAAAATCTCCATTGATCTCAGTGAGGAGTTTGCCCAAGGACCTTCAGGATTTGACTCTGTAAGTTTTAGAGGATTGAAGAGTCTTAAAAAAACCCTGAGTATATCTCTATATTGTTCCATTCACTGTACTCGAATCTTTAATGTTTAATCTACCATCAGTAACTAGGGGGAAAACATAAGGAACAAAATGTGGATCTTGACTACAGTCATTATTGGTCTTACCAAAGCTTTTGATACTTTCACCTGATTCAAAATTTGGATCCTTAAATTCATTGAAGTCAATGGCACTTAAGTGCTTTTCTGAATCAGGGCCTCTGTGGACAGACAGCATTCTTGCAAATCCATTTGTAAAAGCAAATCAAGTCATGCCAGGTTTATTTTGGCTCGCAGTTTCTTTGTGGTGGTGACTGACAAATCCACAGAGGTGAATTAATACCAGAGAGGCGATGAACACAAAAAGTAGTGATGGCAAGAAATGTTATTAAACTTTGAACTGGCGACATTTTTAACTTTGGTACACTAAAAACCTCCACAAAAAGAAATTAGGAGGTTTCACGTGGGCTCCTTATGCAGATAAATGTTCTTTTTCATGGAGGACCTCCAGTTCACCACCAACTAGTCTGCTGAGTAGCTAAAAACAATGGGGTATATCCTTAGCTGTTGTAAGTGGTGTAAATCCACTGAATTTCATGAAGCTATGCTGATTTTACATCACCTGACAATCTGCCTCATAAACATACATAATTCTGAAGACGCCCCAACTCCTGGGGAAAGATACATAGGACCTATCATCACAATCAATGGTGAAGAGCTCAACATGGTCATGGATTTCATGTTCCTTGGTGGAGTTTTGCCAAACAGCCTCCACTGACCAATCAATCACTACCCAAATGAAAGAACATGTACTGCCCAGAAGCAGATGGCCACATTGAATCTGGAACCTACACAGAAGAACAAAGTCCATGTTCACTACACTGTAGCCAGTGTTTTTCACTTAGTTGGAGGCTGAGAAACGTGGACATGTTATTGCCGGCATGTCAAAGAGCTGGAAAAATTTAATCAGCAGTACCTTCGAGCTATTAGGCATACCAAGTAGCATGATAAGATCGCAAATAATGAAATTCTGCAAGAGGTTGCACAACAAGTACTGAAGCAATGTTTATAAAACTCATCTTCACTGGGCTGGACATATCCACGGCACGGAGGGCACCATTCTCCCAAGGCAATCCTTGTATAGTGAATTCGTACTAGGCAAAAGATCAAGAGGCAGAGGAGATTCAAACATGTCCTGAAAAAGAACCTCACCCAGTGTGACATAAGTATCAACATGTGGGAAGCTAAAGCAGCAAACAAATCAATCAGAAGAACATTTAGTGCAGAAAGTTGTGAAGGGAGATACATTACTACAAACAGGTTGAGTCCCTCCCTGATCTCATCAGAATACATGGACCCCAAGTTCATCCCAAACTCATTCCCTTCCTAGGATTTTGCTTTATTGGTAACTCATAAACAATAATCTATATATATAAAAGTCAAATGGTGTATGCATGCATGCGTGCGTGTATGCACGTTCCCTTACTCCTTCCACACCGTTTGAGCTAGAGACTTGAAATTTGGTACAGTTATAGGCCTTAGGGTCCTAATCAGGGTAAGCATCGAAAATTTTTCAAATCTCACCTCTGACGCCCCCCAGGGGTGAAATTCTTTAAAGCCCATTCACATCAGCTGGGCAGCAGGTTAACACCTGCTGTTCTCTGTGACATAGTTATGATGTAATAATACCCCTCTCCAACGGACGCCGCACTCGCTCAGCTCTCTGCCCCCACCCCCCAACCCCCTCCAACGGCCCTGGCACTCACTCAGCTCTCTCCCCCCTCCCCCCCTCCAACGGACGCCACACTCGCTCAGCTCTCTTCCCCCCATCCAAGGGGCCCCACACTCACTGAGCTCTCTCCCCCCTCAGGAAAGAATCGAAAAAATTTAAAATCTCACCCCCCCTCCCTCCAATGGCCCCCGCACTCGCTCAGCTCCCCGCCCCCCCCCCCCAACGGACCTTGCACTTGCTCAGCTCTCTCACCCCTCAGGTAAGAATCAAATTTTTTTTAAATCTCCCCCTCCTCCCCCCACTCCAACGCCCCCCACCCACTCGCTCAGCTCTCTCCCCCCTCCCACCCTCCAACAGCCCCGGCACTCGCTCAGCTCTCTCCCCCCTCTCCCTCCCTCCAACGGACCCCACACTCGCTCAGCTCTCTTCGAGCAACGCTGGGTCCCCTTCCCCCCCCTCCGACGGACCCGAGCAACGCCGGGTATTTCTGCTAGTACAATATAAAGACCAGACTAAGCTTCCTCTCCATGCTTGGTTGTTCCTAGGGAGGGAAATCCTAATTTCTTCTGGCCCAAACTGATATTCCCAGACCCATTGTATCCTGATTGGAGCTGAATGGACAAACCTGCCAGCGTGACTCAGCGGTCATTATCCTGACTCTTAATGCAAATTCGTAGCACCTGAGCCTAGGATAATTGTACAGAAGACTCCTGCATGAGAGTCTGCAATCTTATCACAGTCAACACGAGAGGGAAGGAATTTACAAATAAAGAGAGAAGGGAATAGAAATAAGTAACAAAAGCCACAGCAGTCTCCCGCCAAACTTGTCCAAAGGCCTGTAAATCAAGAATTGGGCTGTTTAGCCATCTAGGAATTCATAAAAGCTTTTGATAAACCGACCATCTTTTACATAGTGGCCAACAGGCAAAGAGAGTCATTTCTCAAACAATTGATCCCGTCCAGATTTAAATGACTCAAGTGATGAGGTTTCCATAGTCTCCTTAGACTACAATACCACGGCCTAATTCATTGATAAGCATTTATTATTTTTTTTAATTATGTAAATAGTTTATAAGCATTTAGAAAGAAACAGTCCATGCCCCAAAGAGCTTTCACTCCAGCTCAACTATTATACAATCAATAAAAGATTAGTTGCAGGACTGAGTGCAGATCAGGTCAGATCAATCAATCTGTTCACAGTTGCTTCAGCGGAGCATCATTAATGTACAGCTGCAGGGTGTGTCCAAAACTGCTCAGACTGTACACATTGCAATCACTGGATTGTATTATTTTTACTGCATTTTCTCATAAAGCAACAGGAGCATTCCCTTTGGCACCCTGCCTATGTTGAGCATGTTCAGGAAAGCAAGGGAAGTCAAGGTACCTGAGTGCTTATTAAAGCCCCACAAAGCAGAACAGATGATCTGTTCCAAATCTTCACCAATCTAGTCAGCATTCCCGCTCCCAAGCCAGGCCAGAAGCTGGAGTAGGTCAGGGTAAGAGCCACGCAGGCAGCTGTGGGGAGCCGTGGACCCTCCACCTGCCCTGGGCAGGGGACATAATGGGGAGGAACAGGCTTGGGGCTGCTCTCGGGACCCCCACCCTGGCAGGCTTTGGCTTCCAGCTTGGCCGGGGGCAGGGCCTCAGTGGGAAGAGGAGGGGCCAGGGCAGGGCCACGCAGGGGACAGGGTCTCATGGTTGCTCCTGCCACACAGGGATTTATACTGGCATGACTATAGTGGTTTAACTATCCAGTGTAATGATACTAATATAACTTGTAAAACTTTCCCATATAAACAAGCCCTAACATGGTGTGGCTGGACAATGTGGAAAAGGACCAAACTGGAGCCTACTGCTGATCATGGCCAACTAACATATTTTTAAACATCACTGCCCTTGTCTCCATTGGTTGCTAAGTGACATTTAAACATGTGTTATCTATCTACCACAGGTTCATTAACCCATTTTAGAACACAAATCTATTTTTCTCATCTAGACATGTCCAGAACGTATGTGATTTATTGTTTTTGTTGGGGGTATTTTACTTTTTTGACATTCTTCATTTACTTCCACACTGTAATTCTAGACAGTGATGTGTCCCTTCCCTGTTGTGTTACTTTCTGCCCCGCTATTTCTTTCCTCCTAGCCTACGTCTCACTCTCTTGGCATTTCATCCTGACATCAACTGCATTGCCTCAGAGCAGCGAGATAAAATGTCCATAATCTTGTTCCCTCTAAGGAGAATGGAGCCAACCAGTGGTCAAGTCATTTCCCCTCCCTGTGTATTACCATCTGTAAAATGAGCATAATGATACTGGCCTCCTTTGTAAAGAACGTTGAGATCTATAGATGAAAGTGGCTACAAAAGAGTTAGGTATTACGACAGGGAGGCAGTCTGCAGGTGAGTAAGTGCTTTGTTTAACTAATATCGAAGGATCTGACTACCTTGCAGGAAACCAGATGCATTTCCTGGGCAGGCCCAGAACACAGTACTTCACTTGTAGAAGAAAATACTATGAGTTAACTCTGATGTACTGATGCAATATCTTACCATAGATGAAAAGGGACAGCTCTGTTGACTGCTCTTCTAGCCCCACCACCATCTTGCAGCTTTGTGATGTGTGTGAACTATGTCCTTTCCTTGGAACCAAGTGCAGCAGCAGCCCTGGGATGCAGTCAGTCTATAATGTAAATCTCCATCTCACTAGGTGACCCTCTAATGTTGCATCCATGACAGAAGCCCAAGTTGATGATTCTGCGATTTCAGATTGTTCAAATTTAATACACCAGTTTACTTGCAAAACTCAGCACTGAAAAAACTGCACTATGTAGCAACTTTCTGTGATGCATCCGCTTCCATCACATAGACAGCCCTGGCAGAACAGGGGGGGGGGGGAGGCTGTCAGGGAACCAGTTACTGTACATTGATTCTCTGTCCAGCGCTTGGACCCATCAGAACAGTCTTCGGAGATGCTCTAACCCAGTGGTTCTCAAACTTTTTGTAGTGGTGACCCCTTTCCCACACCAGGCCTCTAAGCGCGACCCCCCTGGGGTGAGGCGGGGAGGCAGCGTGCAGGGACTGGGATGGGGGGGGTTTCCAGAACCCCCCCCCTCCCCGAGGCTAGTGATTGGGGGTGTTCCAGCAGCCCCACGGAGATGCTGACAGCCCACCGCAGCAGGGGCTGAGCTCACGGGGGCGCCGGAAGCCCACCTCAGCAGGGGTCGGGGCCGGGTCGGGCACGTGGCAGTGCCGGCAGCCCACCGCAGCAGGAGCCAGGGCCCGGACTGGGCTCGTGGGGCCACCAGCAGCTCGCCGCGGCGGGAGTTGGGACCAGGCTCACAGGGCCACCAGCAGCCCGCTGCGGCTGGAGCCGTGGCCAGGACCGGCCTTATGGGGGCACCGGCAGCCCACCGCAGCAGGGGCACGGGCTGCCTGCAGCAGCAGGGGCCGGATGCCAGCAGCCCGCGGCAGCGTTATTGTTCGGGGCCAGCTGCTGGCAGGAGGGGCTCGCGACCCCCACAGAACTGGCTTGTGACCCCCAGAGGGGTCCCGACCCCCACTTTGAGAACCAATGCTCTAACCCAGGCCTGCACAACATGCGGCCCGGGGGCAAGCCAAGCGGGGGAGTTCGGGGGAAGCGGATGGGGGCGGGGTGAGGGCAGGGATTTTCGGCCCACAGCTGGGTTTTTTGCAGTAATATGGCCCTCACTGCTTTCCGAGTTGTGCAGGCCTGATCTAGCCTGTGCCATTTAGCCATTGTCCCACAGGGACCATTTGCCAGCTGAGCATAGACAAAGCACTAGTACAAGAGGTCCCACCCCTTTTCCTCTCATAAGTGACTCTCGGGGGAAGGAACTAAGTAGAAAATCCAGTCCTTAAAGTCCTTACTCAGTTTGTACCTAGCCTTTACTCAGGAAAATAATCCTATCTAAGGCAATGGAAATTCTGCCTGGGTAATGACTTCTTAAAAACTTGAGATTTGACCCACTGTGTTTTGTAACATACATATTCATGTGTTTACAGAAAGGTTACATCTCGGGCTTCAACTAAAGGGACCATGCCCCTTTAAAACAGGCCGAGGAGTGGGTGTGAGGGTTTCTTTGAACATTAAAATTAGTAGTGAAAGTCACAGGGCTTTTTTCCTTTATACAATTGAAGCTGAATTTGAGCAATAGGCCTTCTGATTTCTGTGGAGGAAGAGACATGACGTCTTGAGGTAAACCACACAGCCCGTAACCACCGCTGTGTCGTTTGTACAAGCTGTTTCTCTGCAGAAGTGGCAGAGTTGCTTTTCAGCAAAAGTCACACATTTGTAAGAGGGGAGAGATTCCAGTCAAACAGAGATTGGGCAGCAAAACGGAAGAAAACTCAACCACAATAAAGCTGCCAATTAACCTGAAAGGAAAAAGACGTCAGCAGCTCAGGGCAGGGGCTCTCCTTTTCCTGGTATCTAGCTAGCTATTATTATGTGGAAAGAAATTGTGGGTGGGACTGTTACTTACTATCTGAACCGTATAACCTAACTTATAAACCAGACTGAAATACAGAGCCAGGGGCCAGTCCTGTGAGGTGCTGAGCTCATTGACTTCAATGGGAGCTGTGTTGCTGAGCACTTTTGACAACCAAAAAGTATATTTGGATGGTGTCATAGGGCAGGCTAATTTTAAAGGAGTTGGGCTCGAACCCATCTGCACCTAATTATTAGTCTCCTTGGTGATGGGTTTGGGCTTAGGTCAGGGGCTGGGTAAGGGGACCAAGCATCAGCTGGCATTAGACTAGAGGAATTGCTTTCTATAAGAGCAAGTCTACTGGGGGGGGGGGGGGAGAACATGTAGGGAAGTTCTCCAACAATAGAGCCAGCTGGGTGATAGTACTTGGTAGGAGGCCATCTGCAGTGGGCTATGGAGATGACATCTAGAAAGGAAAAAAGTGGGGGAGGTCTCTCCAGAGAGTCCCAAGTCTAGAGTTGGCCAGGCAGAGTTGGCCTGCTCACAGGGATCTGGAGAGCTGACGGAGAGCTGGAGCCCTGATCCAAGGATGAGTAGGAAGCCCTGAAAAAGGGATTGAATCTGTGATACAAAGGTGATTGAGATGTCCTTGAGGAGGGCTAAAAGGCTTGGGGGAACCAGAGCCAAGAGTGAAGACTTGAGAATTCTCATTTTGTTTGGCTTTTTGTTTACCGCAGAAGAGAAGGTAGACTCCATGATTTGGCCTGAGGGCTAAATCCATTTTGAAACAGGAGATTGGCATGTCCAAGAGCAGGAGATGGAAGTGTCTGGAGCTAGCTGAGGGGAAATCGAGGCACAGAACACCAGGTACTAGTTGATCTTGACACAAATGCCTACCTATAGATTTGGGTGCCTAACTAAACACCTAAATTTAACCTCTTTTAGTTATAATATTGACTAGGCCCCACTGAGAGAGCTGGGGAGAGATCCTACATCACCTGTGCCCAGTGCCCTGCCCTTAACCATTAGATCATGCTCCATCCCTAGGTCTGTTTAAGCAAGCACTGACAGAGAAGTGTGGGGGCCAAAAAGGTGCAGTGACATTGGCCTGAGGTACCTTGGTGGATCTCTGTCTAACTACATTATTATAAAAATAGAGGGTCTACATATAGCTACAGATGAGAATTCAGAAGCACTGGCCAAGTTAAATGGGAATGTCTGGAACTGGAATATTTTAGTTAGCTGCTGGTCAGAGCTCAGTTCATTGGCAGAGTTGTGTTGTGGAAGCTTGTATAGCCACTGGCTGTACCATATGTGGCTTTGGGGAATGCATATGTATTTACTTCCATAAGTGGTATGTTCCCTTTCCCAACACACAGATCTGAGGATTCTAATTCCTTTACAATTAGTCTTAAAGGATGATAATTTAAAGTATGTGTGATGGGGTCCCCTGAGTGCAATCTGGACTGTGGGACCATTGAGCCCTCTGTCCCCCAAACCTAGGGTATCCCTGTCACCCTGTGATGCTGTTGTTAAGCCACAAACCTCTGACAGATGCTGCACTTACACGGACATCCGCAGCCAAGGACACACCCAACTGAGTTACAGGAATGTTTCGTCAGCCACTCATAAACCAACAATAGAGAGGCTCCAGCCAATTCCTCCGAGCTCCCCAGCCTTGCACCCCAGAACTGTACTGTCTTGCCCTGGTCAGAAGCCTGACGAATGTAAATTCATTATCCAGTACGACCCTCCCTTGATGTGGAGTGGACACACATTAGCCTTTGTACATGAAGCTGAAATTTCCCAAGAAATTCAACCCAAACACTCTGTTTTAGGTAAAATATCATAAAACAGATTTATCAACTACAGAAAGATAGATTTTAAGTGATTATAGGTAGCAGGTAGAGAGATCAGAGTTGACTACTTAAGAAACAAAAATAAATTCACAATCTGTGTTCTACAAACTAAAGAGAATTTTAATCAAGCAGTGTCTCACCCTGACAGATGGTACAAGCAGATTACAGATCCTCAATACGCAGACTGGGACTCTTCCAGCCTACTGTCACCCTTCCCAGTTCAAAGTCTTTGTCCTTCAGATATTTCTTCCAGGTGTTGAGTTGGGGGGGGGGGTTAATTGATGTCACTTCCCCTCTTTTATAGTTTTTTTCAATGTGCTAGAGAGATCTATACTTGTGATGTGGGAGTCCATCCCCATTGGTCAAGCATTCTCTCTTGTCTCTATGTTCTCTCTGACAAGCTTCATGGGGAATTCTTTCCTTGATGTGTGTATATGAGGCTTTAACCACTGTCTGGCTACTCCGTTGTTGAAAGGCTGATTGTGGGTGTTCCCACCCTCACAATATATTTCAGTAACACACACATAGCAAAACTTCATAACTTCACATGCAACGGAAGCACATACAATCCAACAGGATATTAACGTTCAATAGATCAGGACTTTTAAAATGATATCTCATAAGGCATACTTTGTACAAAACATCTCATAATTATATGACAGTGGTGAATATGAGGTCTCCAGGGTGCTGTTTTGAGGAACAGGATGACCTAAGGAACATGAGCATTCATCTTGTTGGCACAGAGCTAGCTCTCATCGCCACTCACTCTGTGGTTGAGTGGTATGAATACTCATAGTTAAGCAGGTGCAAATGCTAGGGTAACCTTATTTTTAATGTCAAACCATCTAGATTGTATCATTTGAAAGCAAAACCATCACAGTCCAAAAAAGACTCAAAAGCCACAATTGTGCTTTTGTGGAAGGTTTTCTAATGTCTTTCATTACCACGAGAACCTTTAAACAAGAATGAACACAAGGAAGTAGAGGAATGATGGGACTATCTCATTTTTTTCTCTCTACTCACTGAGCTCTGAAATGACACTGAATCCCAGGTCACCGCAACCTTGTAAAGCTGCCAAGGAGAAGACATGGTCAGTGCTTCCAGGCTTTTCTGTTCTTTCTCATCATGCAAGCTTTAAGTATCCTTGCAGCAAGGACATCTGCACCACTGGCAAATGCGCTGATGGTGTCTGATATGCCAGTGTGCGTATTTATAGGCTGTCTTCTGTGCAGGAATGTTAGGTGGCTGAATCTAATTGTATTGTCTTAAGGGCTCTGGCAAGCATTCAAGAACAAAAGTAAAGACAGCCAGTTCCCATTCGTGGGCATGTCCCTGCACTTCAGTGTAGAGAGCCTTGTGATTTAGCAAGTGTAAGCCTTGCTCCCCAGGGCTTTTAAAAACTTAAAAAAACCCAACCCTGACAAGACTTCAACCAAAATGAGAAAAACATAAGTAGAAATGGGTTGTAAATTCCTACCTGGATTTTGAACACCGCAGCGTTTGGGGATATTAAAATCTGAGAACTGGTTCGGGGCCATTTGAGAAAATTCAGAGCTGGATCTAGGCTTGAATTTAAACCCCCCCCCCCCCAAGGTTCGGGGGCATTGGAACCCATCTCTGATATTTTACATGAATAGGCCTTTCTTCCCAAGGCGAGCGCATCCCATTCTGAAATGAAGGGCAGCAGCCCATCATCTGCCCATGGCATGCTATGCAACAATGAAAGGGAGAGAAACATTGGACAAGTATACCAGGGGAAAACCCTGATCTTACTCTAAGTGCCATGGCATGTCTGCAGCCTGATTTTAAAAACTGGCCTTCAATTTTGTGCCTGGATTAACTGTGGGCACAGAAAAATTAGGCTCAGCCAAGTGAGTGCTAATGGTAAGACTTAGGCCTGGTCTATATTACAAAGATAGGTCAGCATAAGCTGTCTTGCATCAACCTCGTTGTGCATGTGTCTAATTTACATTTGTCTCCCACTGATGTAAGCACCCCTTTTTGGCAATGTAGTAACACCACCTCCCCAAATGGCTTAGAGCCGCGGTGGATGTACTGAGGTCAATACAGCACCAGTGTAGACACTGTGTTGCCTACGTCAACCCCAACAGTCCTGCAGCAGCTGTCCCGCAACGCCCAACACTGAGTGCTCTGATCACTTTGTGAACTCCACAGCTCAGAGGATCACAGAGAACAAAAACCCTCTCTCTCTCCTCTTTGAAACCCTGCAGATTTCCTGATTGCCCAGCCTGGCAAGCACACCTAGCAGCTCTCCACTGTAGAGTGCAACTGCCTGCCTGATCCTGTTGACTACACATGCTGGACACCCACCGGCCTGGAGCAGATAGGAGGTATTGGCTCTCCTGGGCCTGTGGGGAGAAGAGGCTGTGCAGCCACAGTTATGGACCAGCCATTGAGGGGATGCAGGAGAAGGGGTAAGACAGGGATCAGCAGCAGTACCACGTGAAAGCGAAGGACCTAGCTGGCAAACCAGAAGACCATAGAGGCCAACAGTCAATCCACTGCCAAACTGCAGACTGTCCGCTTTTACAAAGAGCCGCATGCCACGCTGGGTGAAGACCCCATCACTGCCCTGCAGGCAACTGTGGGGACCTCTGAGAAGTCCACGACACAGACCCCTGCCATGGACAGTGAGGAGAAGGAGGAGAACAAGGATGGGGCACTTGTGAGCGGGAGGTCCAGCTATACCAGTCGAGTCAGTCCCAGCAGTCGAGTCTGGGAAGGATCCTTGGATACGTGTATCGTTGTATTTCCTGTTACAGTGATGCATACAGTTATCGACCTTTCATTAATTCACTCCTACGAGGAGAGGTTGCAGAACCATCAAAGAGGTAGAGATGTTATCTGCTTTTCATTACCCTCTGGAGAGCTAGGTGCGGGGGAGGGGATGTGAAACAATGTATTTCTGTCCGCAGGGGTGTTCCTTCATTCCTCCTGACAGTTCTCAATGACTCTCTCATGGCGGGACACCGCAGTCCTCCCCTGAAGGTTTCTAGGGATGGCAGCACAGGCTGACTTTCCAAAGTGCCTGGGGGTGCTTGACCACTGGCTCTGATCCAGGCCTCCCCCCCACTCCACCCCTTCCCCCAAGGCCCCACCAAACCTCTTCCCACCCAGTTCTGCTCCCTCCCCCAAGCGCCCCGCAACCTCATTCCTCCCCCCCCCCCAGCCTCCTGCACCCCATGAAACAGCTGCTTGTGGTGGGCGGGAGCTGTGAGGAGGGAGGCGAGGTGATGATCCGCGGGCCCTGCCTGAGGGTGGGAGGCACTGGGTGGAGGGAGTGATAGGGGAGCTGCTGGTGAGTGTTCACCACCCACCATTTTGGATCACTCACAGAGTTGGCACCTGCAGATGGCAGCATTATTTCTTCCTCCACAATAGGACACTTTCCCATACCAGTCCATGATAACTTTGTCAGGCACCATTACAGTCCATAGGCTAGCAGCATATGGGCCCAGGTGACTTCAAAATACCAGCAGCAGCTGTGCTGTCCGTGCCTTTGTTTCCCTCAGGAGCGAGAGATTAGCTAGAATCACCACTGCCTGTGGGAAATGGTGCCGGTATTCAGTGCCATTGCCCTATAGTTTCATGCAGCTGAGCAAGACCCTCTTCATTTCCTTTGCCACTGGCGGCCAGACTCCCCATAGCTGGGGCTGTGAGTGGCGGAGTGCAGGAGCACTCTGAAGCAGAAGTGGCAAGAAGCATGTCTTGTTTATAACTTTGGGGGAACAAGCGAAGGGAGTTCTGAACCACAACTTTCCTTTTCCATTGTGACTGTACTCACAATGGTACCTCTGTGTTTTATCTGTAGCTGCTGCCCTCCACACCCGCAGAACGCCCAACTCAGTTAAGGAGGAAAAAGACAAAGACAAGGCCTCAGGCTGACATGTTCAGTGAGATCATGCAGGCCGGTGGTGCAACAGTCCACGAACAGTGGGACTGGACGGTGAATATTTCAGGCTGTATAGAGAAGGAAAGAACAGACAGAATTAAGTGTACCACCAACAGACCCTGGTTGTCAGCAGGCGGAATTGAACCTGGGACCTCTGAAGCTTAATGCAAGAGCTAAAAGCCACCTGGCCCTTAGCTCAGGCTGTAGCAGACTCATTAATGTCTAAGTGGGTCTCAGTGCCACGAGAGGGGACAGAACACCACACCCAGGAGGTGTGTGGGTTACATGCGGCTCAGGAGTCCCAACAAGAAAAGGAACGTGAGATACCCTAGGACAGTGGTTCTGAAACTTTTGTACTGGTGACCACTTTCACAGAGCATGCCTCTGAGTGTGACCGCCCTTATAAATTAAAAACACTCTTTTATATATTTAACACCATTATAAATGCTGGAGGCAAAGTGGGGTTTGGGGTGGAGGTTCACAGCTCGCGACACCCACCCTTCTGTAATAACCTTGTGACCCCCCTGAGAGGTCCCGACCCCCAGTTTGAGAATCTCTGCCCTAGGACATAATGAGTCTTCTCCAGCTGTAAACACAGATGCTGCAGACTCTTGTGGACCTACAGGTTCAACAATCATGGGCTCACCTCCCTTTGCAGCCCCTGGATAACTCTATTGCACCTCCTCCCTACACCCTCCCCCCTTTTAACATTCCACATGTCATCAAGAGCCACATCCCTACCCCACCACTCCTGAGGGAAGGAAGGACAACCGCGGCTTCCCCTACACTGACCTTTGAGAGCCATGGATGTTGTATATGTAGCCAAAATGGAAATGAATATTCTTTCCCCTTGTTGAGTTCTGTTCCATTCATTTATTACATTTTTAATGCATTTGCTTTTAACCTGCCCACTGGTTTCTTCACTCTAAGTTTTGGAAAGTCATTCTTCTTTATTTGTTCACAGCATACGCTGCAGCATGCCTAGCGGTACTGAAAGTCTCCACTTACTTGTTATTGTACATTGGGACAGAACTCAGGATCAGCAACAAACACAATGTAATAATTATCAATGTACAGAAAGCACCACAAAATGAATAGTTGTGTTGACACTGGTATAGTCAGAGACAAACACCAAGCACCACACCGTTCCTAACAGGCCCCCCAAACTGCAAGGCCTGAGAGCAGTCTGCCACAACACATTACTGTCGCTCACTGTTAAAATGCTCTTCCAAAGATTCCCTCGGCCATATAGCTCCATGCTGAGCTCTTCTAATAGCCCTTGTGTCTGGCTGCTCAAACTCAGCAGGCAGCTGCTCTCCCTCCACCCCGGCAGCAACTTTTCCACATTTGCCTCACAGATCTGCAGGACACAACAGGCAGCTATAACCATGGGGATATTTTTCTCACAGAGATACAATCTTGTGAGTAAATAATGCCAGCAATCCCTTCAATCCGCCGAAAGCACATTCCGACATCATTCTGCACCTGCTGAGTCAGCACTTGGATCATTCCTTTTGGTGCTGCCAAGGTGGCCGGTGTACAGCTTCGTGAGCTGGGCGGAAAAGGGACAGTCTGGGTGTCCCCCAGGATCACTACTGGCATTTCAGCATTACCTATGGGAATCCTCCGGTCAGGAGAGAAAGTCCGGGCTTGCAGCTTTCCAAACAGTCCCATGTTCTTAAAGACAGAGCGTCATGACCCGCCCCTGACCATTCAGCGGAGATGTCCGGGAAGCATCCCTGATGATCAACTGACACTTGCATAACCATAGAAAAGTAGCCCTTTCTGTGGATATACTCTAGGGCACGGTGCCAAAAGAGGGATACACAAGCCTGTCTATTGCTCCACTGCAATTCGGGACCCCCACTGCTGCAAGTCACTATGGCCTGCTGATGGGTGAGAGTCACAGTCCTGTGCAGCAGGAGACGATTAACAGCCCTGCACATTTGCATGACAGTGGCCACCACAATGGATTTTCCAGCTCCAAAAGGATTTCCTGCAGACCGGTAGCAATCTGGGGTTGCAAGATTCCACAGTGCAATCACCCCTCATTTCTCCAACCCCACTCTGGTGTCCGTGCGGCGGACAGCTGGGGCGAGCTCAACACACAGAGCCAGGAATGTGGCCTTTGCATCTGAAAGTTCTGCAGCTGCTGCTTATCATCCCAAACCTCCATTACAGTGCAATCCCATAAATCAGGGCTTGTTTCTTGGGTCCAGAAGCGATGTTCCACTGTTGGCAGCTGCTCCATGAACACCACCAGCAGCCTTGAATTGGTTTCCGCTATGTCCCATAGCAATATGTCCTCCATAAAATCAGCATGTTCCTCGCTGATGCAGTTCTTCTTGCAACTCTGCAGCCTGTGCTTGCAACGCTCACTGCAGTAGTACAGAGCTGTGCAAGTTCCATGCTTCTGTCAGAGATGGCAGACAGGGAGGAGGACCCCATGAATTCATGGGATTTTTTAAAAAGGCATGAAAATTATGAGCTATGGATGACATTATGGGACGGAGAAAGTTGCATGCTAGAAACTTGACTCTTTGCTCCTAGTCATCCCTGCACAAGTTGTATCTGCCCCACAATGCATTGCCAAATTATCCCAAAAGACAGTGCACTGGATGGTGGTGAGTTGCACACTGGGATACCTACCCATGGTGCACTGCACTGTGTACTGACACAAGCATTTCTGGAGAGTACATGCAGTGCTAACACAGAGAGTTGCGTATGCATGCACACAAGCAATATCCTTACTGGTGGTTTTATGCCAACGTAACTTGTGTTGGTCAAAGTCTGTAGTGTTGACATGGCCTTAAGACCTCAAATTACCTGTTTTGTAGGACTAGTTAGGTAGGTATATGTTTGAATGCTCTGACTTACACCCACTAATTAATTTCACTTGCACTTTAGAGCTGAGCTGGCAATCTATTTTAGTGCAGACACATAAAGAAAGCTGAGGTGTTTAATACCTATTTTGCTTTGTTCTTCACTAAAAAGGTTAATGATGACCAGATATTCAACACAAGTAATATTAACAATGATAAGGAACAAATACAAGCCAAAATAGGGAAAGAACAGGTTAAAGAATATTGAAATAAGTTAGGTGTATTCAAGTTGGCAGGACCTGATAAAATTCATCAGAGGATACTCGAGGAACTAGCTGAAGCAATATTGGGACTGTTAGCAATTGTCTTTGAGAACTCCTGGAGGGCAGGAGAGGTCCCAAAAGACTGGAGAAGGGCAAATACCAAACAAAGTACCTATCTTTAAAGAGGGAAAGAAAGAGGACCTGGGGAATTCTAGACCAGTCAACCCAACTTTGATATCTGAAAAAATATGGGAACAAATTATTCAAAAATCAGTTTATAAGCACCTGGAGGATAATACATAATAAGGAATAGCCAGCATGGATTTGTCAAGCACAAATCATGCCAAACCAACCTAATTTCCTCTTTTGACAAGGTTACTTACCTCGTGGATGGGGAAAGCAGTAAATATGGTATATCTTAATTTTAG
This sequence comes from Sternotherus odoratus, assembly GCA_032164245.1. Classification (NCBI taxonomy): domain Eukaryota; kingdom Metazoa; phylum Chordata; order Testudines; family Kinosternidae; genus Sternotherus; species Sternotherus odoratus. The sequence goes on from JAVMKO010000003.1 coordinate 124,897,563, forward strand.
TAAGTCTTTTGACACAGTCCAACATGGTATTCTCATAAGCAAACTAGAGAAAATGTGGTCTAGATTGAATTACTATACGGCAGGTGTGCAATTGGTTGAAAGAACATAATCAAAGACTAGTTATCAGTGGTTTGCTGTCAAACTGGAAGGGCATACCTATGGGGTCCTGCAGGGGTCAGTCCTGGGTCTGATCTGAGTCAGTATTTTCGTTAATGAAGTGGATAATAATGTGGTGAGTATACTTTAAACTCTGCAGCTGACACCAAGAGGGGAAGGGGTTACAAGCACTTTGGAGGACAGGGTTAGAATTCAGAACAGTCTTGACAAATCAGAGAATTGGTCGGAATCCAACAGGATGAAATTCAATAAAGACAAGTGCAAAGTCCATTTAGTAAGGAAAAGTCAAGTGCACAAGTACAAAATGGAAAGTAACGGTATGGCTAGGTAATAGTACTGCAGAAGGGGATCTGGGGATTATAGTGGATCACAAATTGAATATAAATTAACAAATGTGATGTAGCTGAGAAAAAGGCGAATATCATTCTGGGGCGTATTAATAGGAGTGTTGTATGTAAACCAGAGGAAGAAATTGTCCTGCTCTACTTGGCACTGATGAGGTCTCAGCTGGAGTATTAAGTCCAGTTCTGGGCTCCCCTTTTTAGGGAAAACCTGACCCATGAGGAAAGGTTAAAAAATACAAGCATGTTTTGTGTTGCGAATAGAAGACAGAGGGTGGGGCTGATAACAGACTACAGATATTTTAAGGTCTGTTATGAAGAGGGTGGTGATCAATTATTATCCAGGTGCACTGAAAGTAGGACAAGAAGTAAGGGGCTTAATCCGCAGTAAAGGAGATTTAGATTAGATATTAGGATATCTAGATATCTAGATATTAGCCTTTATAACTATATGGGGAGTTAAGTTCTGGAATAGGCTTCCAAGCAAGGTTGTAGAATCCCCATCACTGGAGGTTTTAAAAAACAGGTTGGACAAATACCTGTCGGGGATTATATAGATTTGTGGGCTGGACTTGATGACTTCTCGAGGTCCCTTTCAGCCTTACATGTTTATGATTCTAAGTGCAGGTGCAAAATTAGACATTTGTTTTCAATTTCACACCTGTTGCTTATACCAAAAGGCCACCCCTTCTGCCTTTAAGGCTTAGGTCACTTGATTCCACTCCTCCTCCTGTGGGAGATCTTTTGTCAGAAGTGCTGATTGCTATTACATATCCTGCATTTGTTTCCCAGGTGGAGCATCCCCCTCTAACCACCATGGGAGTTATGGGATCAGAATGAGCAAGGGAGACTTGTACTCAGGGGAAGGATTGAGCAGTGCCGAGTGAACAGGAGAATTTTGATTTATGAATGGTGATAATGACACAGTGAGACATAATTTAAAAGAAAACCATAATGCCTCTAACATCAGAAGATATGATCTACTGACCTGGTAGCATGCTTTGCAACTAGCAACATAGGCCCTTACTCTGAGAAAAGCATATCAGATGATCAAAGAACCTTCTCCAGATGAGAAACCAGAAGAGAATACAAAGGTTGCAAAGAGAGCTATCTATAAAAATGAGAACAAGCCACATCCTATTCTCAACCCCATTTCCCTCTGACAGTGCACCAGCTACGAGAACAATATTCTCCATCCACTGAAACAAATCTAACTATAACAGCAACATCCTCCAGAATGAAAGCCAGCACCTGAGAGACTCTTAGGGGACCTTAAACCTCACTGAGCAGAAGATCCATCAACTGACTGAAGCCCAGATGCTGCAGGCAAGTATAGTTCTCCCCATTTTGAAGGACTAAAAACCAAATACAGATGTTTCCCCCCCAACTTCTAGGTCTTGTCTACATTAGCAGTTTCCCTCCCAGCACTGCCAGTACAGTTCCATCGGTGGGAGCAATGGAATAAAAGCACTAGGGTGTATGAGGTGCAGGCATTTTTACTATCTTGTCTTATTACCTTGCTCAGGGCAGCAGTGGGCACTAGATGTGATGAAAAATTCACTTCTAAGTGTAGCTCTTGAGTAAAAATACTGCATTCCTCAGCTTCCCTTCCACCTCCTCCCTTCTCCCACACCTTTCTGAATGGCTTCCTCTTTCCCCTGTGGAATTTAGCTAGCATCCTCAGAGTTATGGACAAGCAGTCCTCAATTAGACTGCTCCACTCCTATCTTGAAATTCAAATGTTACGTCCCTCACAAGGTCTAGAGGGCTCTAAAAGAGATCTGCTGATTCTGCTGAATTATAGAGTCCTACTGGCAATGTGCCTAGTGCCTGTACTCGATCTTGCATGTAGCCTACTTGCCCTGACCATGGGGATGAGAAGCACCAGTAAGAATTACAATGGGGAAGACATCGTTTCCTGGCCATCTGTGCAACGTTGACAATGTTAGGGACTGGGTCTCTCCCCTGGACCTGTCTGCCCCACCGCAGCTCGCCTGCTGCCCCGCATGCCCCCTCCCCCGAGTGTCCCTGCCCCCCTGCAGCTCTGTGCTGGCAGGCTGAGAAAGCTGCTGTGCTTATGGAGGGAAGAGGCACATGGAAGCTCCTCCTTCCCCCGCAGCAGGTGACTGTGAGGCGGGGGTGGGGGTCTTATCCTGGCCGGACCTCCTGAGCAGCAGCCTGGGGGGGCTTGGGTGAGTGTCGTGCTGGGGGAGCCAGGGAGGGTCCCCCCTTTCCCTCCCCTGGATCTGACTGCTGCCGGTGGGGAGAGGGCTGGGAGAAGTCCTCCTCTCTGGCCCCCAGCCCCAGGACAGCCTGCCTGCTGCACCCCAAACTCCTCATCCCCAATCCAGCCCCACATCCTTCACTCTCTCCTGTACCCCAACCCTCTGTCCCAGGCCAGAGCTCACACCCAGCACCCATACCCCCTCCTGCACCCAGCACCCCAAACCCGCTCCCTTATCCCCTACTATACCCCAACACCCTGTCCCAGGCCAGAGCTCACACCCAGCACCCATACCCCCTCCTGCACCCAGCACCCCAAACCCCCTCCCGTATCCCCTACTATACCCCAACACCCTGTCCCAGCCCAGAGCTCGCACCTGGCACCCAAATGCCCTCCCAGAGCCTGCTCCCCTCCTGCACCCAAACTGTCTCCCAGAGCCTCCTGCAGGTGTGGAGAAGGATGGGGTGGGACTTGGACCCATTCTGGGCACCACCAAAAATTATACAAACCTGCCACCCCTGGATCTATGTACACTCAGCACTTCTGAAAATCAAACACAAGGTGTCTCAAGTTGGACACCCAAAGTAAGACTTTACTTTAAAACAATTTGCCTACATCTCCCCTTGATCCTGGGAATCGCAGGAGTGTCAGCAGGGTGAGATTCTCACCAGGCTGCCTTTGCGCAGAGCTGATGTCAGTGGGGTGAAGAAACCAGGAAGTCACTGAGCAACCTTCCCTTTTGTTTTACAAGTGGCTTCAGCCTTTCCAAAGCAGGGTCAGTCATAACACAGCGAGAGGGAGAACAGTAGGCTTTGCCAAGAGCAAGTGAAGTGGGCATGCCTTTTAAGTCATTACCAAGGGACTGATTACCTTCCCAAGTGATTAAACCTTATGACAGGTGATTAACACGCTGACAATAGACAGCTGTGACATCTGCCAGTGCGGCATGATGAAGCAGACAACTACCCATGAAAGAGGACAGGATCCTGTAGCCTTTACAACTCAGTTGTGTGCAGCTATGCTAGTGCCAGAAAGAAAGGGCAGCTGGGATCAGCCTGCTTTAGACCAGTGCATGTTTCAGTACAAAAGTTTCCAGGTCTGAAGACCTACATGGTGCATTTAAATGAATGCCACGGTGGCCAAAAAGACCAGATTCACTCCTGCTGGCACAGGGAGGTCAACACTGTACCTCCCTGCAATGGGCTGGCCCGCTCTGCTGGGCAAGGCTGGGCACGTCAGCAGGTGTCTTCCTGCAGTGAGCAGTTTTCATTCTAGAGGAGCATGGCTGATGAAGGCTGCTGCAAGTATGCACCAAGTCAGCACAGCCCCCGTGGGTTGGAAACTGGTGCCACCCACTTCTGGGGTTGCTCTGTCTCTTTATGGGTCCTCCCCACCCCGCTGCCAATGTAGCCACTTAGCGCCACTGTAAATCCTGCCACTGTAGACTGAAACATGGGGCACATTCAATTAGAAAATATCATTTCACTTCCCCAACACAAACACACGCGCGCACACATTCTATGCCATTGATCTCTGTGGGAATGCGCCTCATATTAAACACATCACCATCTCCCCAGAGTATAGCTTACATCTCTGACAAAAAATATAACCCCTCTCCCAGCCACACGGAGACTGATTGTGGGAGAGACCTTCACGTTTCTAAAGAGCCAGTAGAAGTAATCCCTCTCTCCCCCTCCCCTTCTCTCAAGTTTTTCCTATGGATTAATGAGGGCAGAGGTATGATGGAGTTTGTTCTTGACTCACCCTTTGGGGGCAGATGGGGAGTGTCTGTCCTGTCACAAGTCTGAATGGATCTCTCTATCTCGGACTGATATGGCCCCATACAGGCGGACGCTGAGCCCTCACCTCTTGAATACTAATTGCTTTATCCTGTAGCTAGTTGAAGTTTGTCTTTTGGCCTCCTGGGCAGGATCACTTGCAAGAAATATCAGACAATTCCACAGGAGTCTTTCATAAACTGTGGGCCTGACTGTGATCTCGTGCACACAAGGTGTAAATCAGAAATAGTCAATTGAGTTACACTGGTGTAAGATCACAGGAAGATCAGAGTCAGGTCTTATATGCAATAATAATCCCAAGCATTTATACAGCACTTCACGTGTCAAAGAATGTACAGACATTCGCTGTTAATTCACACAAGATGCCCTCTGCTAGGTGGACAAATGTTATCATCTTCCTCTGCAGATGGGGAAAATGAGACAGCAATGTGAAGTGATGTGCCCAAGATCACACTGGGAGTATGTGGCAAGGATTAGGTTAGGATTTGGGACTGGCTCCCAAGGGCTGTGCTCATTCCCCCGATCACACTGCTTTATAACTTGCCTGCACATCCCTGTTATGCCAAATATACACCTGGACACCTGCCTTGAAGAAATACTTACATAGACTCCTCAGGAATATAGGAGGGGATTTTCAAAAGCACTTAAGTGCCCGAGGGGCACAGTTCCCACTGCTTTCAAAGTTTGTGGTCAAATTCTGCTCTCAGTGACAGCAGTGTAAATCCAGAGTATAACGCCCTTAGAGTGACTGGGGTGTAACTGAGAATACAAATGGGACCCTTATGTCTACACAACGCCAAAGGCCCAACAATATTTTTACCACGTATGTTAAAATACTGTACCAGGAAATCACCTTGGATATTAATGTATATCTAGCTAACCCTCACTAAAATATTGCTGTGTTAGCTAACTGATCATGGCTTTCAGGTGTGTCCTTTGCTAAAATACAGTAAACAGAACCAGTGTAGTTTCTTCCATTTATCTCATGGCTGAAGGCCAATAACTGTAAAAGTTACAAGAAAGCTTTGATTAAGCCCCTGACTTGGAACTTTCTCTGAGCAACATTTTCTCAGGATGTGCCGCAGCTCAGTTTGCACAACATCACCCCTGTTCCGTTTCAATTGTTGTCTTAAGTTTCTTTGTTTGTCACCCAAACAACAATAACAAGATGTTTATTGTATATGATCTTTGGTTCCAAACTCCCTCTCCTTTTGCATCCACACAGCAACCACTATGTCTCTGGCTTAATCAGAGGTTGAAGGGGAAAATAAGTGGTGGTATTTACCAATTCACATAGCAAACTGTTTGATGAAGGGCCTGAGTCATCTGTGTCTTGCACACTGCTGATCATGCTGCTGGCATTTAACAAATACTAAATTATAACAGTCTCTGCCCACAATCCCAGAGACGCTTCGTGCTTGCACTAGAAAGATCAGCTGCATTTCAACTGTCATCACTAGGCTTCAGAGTGAATATCCATCTGAGAAGAATTGGGATAGTTCACCCCTTTCCTAGATCAATTGTTTCAGGCTGTCCCCGGGTTCAGGAAAGCGGCATTGCATTTGATTACATTTGGAAGTGTTTCTTGACAAGCATAAGAGCTAGTTTTTTACAGCGGTTCTCAAACTGGGGGTCAGGATCCCAAAGTGGATCGCAACCTCATTTTAATGGGTTCTCCAGCGCTGGTGTGAGACTTGCTGGGGCTGGGGCTAAAGCCAAAGCCCAGAGCCTCCAACCTGGGGCTGAAGGTGGGGGCTCAGACTCGGGCGTTGGTCTAGGCTCAGATGTAGTCATTTCTGTTGTCAGAAGTTTGAGAACTGCTGAGCTAGACATTTAGACCAAGATTTTCAAAAGCCTGTGGCCTGCTGAACAACTGCGCTGATTGTCAAATGTCCCGACCTCCCCCCCCCCCCCCCCCCGTAGTCTAACGTTAGGCAGATGCTCTTTAAAATCCTGATCATAACTTTTTAAAAATTGAAATCCTGCCTTCCTGTTGAGCCCGCCAGAAAAATCTGAATGCAGTGGACCAGCTCAGCCTGATCCCTTACCTGTCACCTAGTGTGAGATTGTGTAGCTGGCCAAGTCTGCTAATGTGGTGAGGCTGTTTGTACCAGTGATACTACTTCACACTGACTTCTTACCAATATGGTTACAGGCAGTAGAGACTGGACCAAATTCAGTAACACTGACATCGGGGGGTTGCACTAAGAGAAGAATTTGGCCCAATGTATATGGCATTATGCTGTTTCACAGGATGAAGCTGCAGGGAAATTCTTTTGTTCTGTGTTAACTCCTCGTTCCTTTTCCCCAGACGCACTCTCATTTCACTTAACATAGAAACTCACACATTCATATGGAGCTTTCATTTCCAGATCTCTTGAGCAAATCCAACCCAGGTGGGTAATGACTAAATGTTGTTACCACATGTCACTTGTTTGGTTCTCTAGGGCAAATGAGTTGATGGTCTCAATCCACTTTCCAGTTCTAGTTTTAGCTTAACAAAAAGAAAATTCAGGGGTGAATTGATTACAATCTAAAAGTGTCCACCTGGGGAACAAGTATTTGATCATGAGCTCTTCAATCTAGCAGAAAAAGGTAGAACACGATTCAATGGGTGGAAGTTGAAGCGAGACAATTTCAGACTGGAAATAAGGTACACATTTTTGACAGTGAGGGTGATTAACCATTGGAATAAATTACCAAGAGTCATGGTGGATTCTGTATCACTGACCATTTTTATATCAAGATGGGATGTTTATTTCTAAAAGCTCTGCTGTAGGAATTATTTTGGGGAAGTTCTATGGCCTGTGTTGCACAAGAGATCAGATGATCACAAATGGTCTCTTCTGGCCTTGGAATCTAGGAATCTGCAGTTGCCCAAGTCTCTGAAACCATCACCCCCACCAGCACTAGCGGATCCCCTTTTTGGCAGAGAGGCCAGAGAATGAATGAGCCAGGAAGACTGAATTAGCTCCTCAATCATTGAGATGTCCCCTCCAGGTCAGGACTAAGTCATGTTGATAGAGCACTACCATTGCCCAAACAGTAACTGCTTAACATCCAGAGGACTTCAGCCTTCAAGGCTTTCACCAGTTCTAAATTCATGACAGTAAAATAAGGGACCTTTCACAGACACCATTGGAAAGATTTTCTGTAGTTTTATGACTGCATTTAAAATGTCCCTTCTGATTGATCCCTAGGTTAGCTCTGCTGAAATCTTCTCTCGAGCCTCTTTGCACATGGAGCCCTACCCAACGGATCAATATTCCTTCCCAGAGAAGGTACGTCTCAGTTATCGGTGAAACATTCCCCTGAGTGCTTGTGTCAAACTCTCTCACATCAAGAAAGGGGAAGGTGCCGTCAGAAAGGTCAGATTGCCTGTGTTAGATCTCAGCATAGATGTTAACTCTCAGCTGTCTAACCTCTGCTGTCAAGAGGAATAGTTGTGTTTATCCCTCTCTCTGCCCTTCTTCTTTTCTCTGTTCTTTTTCTGTGTGTTCCTCATTGAATACTTTGAAGAAGGGAGGAATAACATGGGAAAGGAACATAGCTATCACCAGCTTGGATCAGACCCCGGTCCGCCTAATCCAGTATCCTGTCTCTGAGAGTGGCCACCACCAGATGTTTCAGAAGAAGGTGCAAGGACCCCAAAGTAGGCTGATATGGGATAATCTACCCCCCGATAGTTAAAGACTCCTTTAAGTCCTGAAGCCTGAGGTTTTATATCCCTAGGGGTTAGAGTCATTATGGGGCCTGATTCTGGGAGGTGCTGAGCACATCCAGTTCTATGGGAGTTGCTGGTGCTCAGCATGTCTCAGGATCAGACTCTTAGACTGGATATTGTGATACTGTATATACGAGTGTCACCTTCTGACCTAGGGTTGTTTCTACCGTGTTTCCCCGAAAATAAGACAGTGTCTTATATTAATTTTTGCTCCCAAAATTACATTACATTATATTACAGCGAGAGGCAAAACTGGAAGTACGTCTTATTTTCGGGGGATGTCTTACTTTCAGGGAAACAGGGTATAGGTCTCTACTTCTGACCATATGTCAGTCAATTTCTTCCACACAGATAAAAGAATTTTTTTTAAAAAATACAGTGTATAATTAATAATGTATACATAATCTGTGTATTTAATTAACCATTGGAACTCTCTGCCACAAGACAGCACTGAGGGCAAGGGCTTACTTATTAGGGTTAGGGGCCTGGCTCCCTACTGGGGTTAGGGACCTAATTCCCTACTGTCTTGTACCTTGTGCAGTCGTTTATACATGGGCAAACTGATGCAAATCACGACCAAATCAAATTACTCCACTCCTTTGTAACAGAGATAGGATTCTATACCCGCCTTGTGCTCACTCACCAGGGGAGAACCAGGCCCAAAGTCTGCAGTGTAGCCAAGTTCCTTTATTATTATTATTATTTCCTTTATAAGGTAAGACCTGCTCCTGCTGTCATGGAAGTCAAATGGGAGTTTTGCCTCTAACTTTAATGGGAGGAGAAGCAGGCCCCAACTCGGCCAGCGTAAGAAAGGATTTTTCTTTCAACAACACATGGCAAGAAGTAGTAGGAAGCCCTGGGAGCTGTAGCTAGCTCTGTAGTTTTGTTGGCTGCACTAGTTAGATACAGGGACTATCTCAAGTGGCAGGTTAAGGAGTGTCACTTTCACACTGGAGAAGGACCCTGGGGAAATATGGCTCCGCAACTGTGGCTCCACCATCCTCATTAACAGGAGCATCACATAAGCAAATTGGAGTCTTTCTGGGTCTTCATAGCTTTGGGGGAAGGGAGATGGGTGGGTTGGAATTTCTCTTCACTATCCAGAATGTACTTTTGAATTTTTTTCCCCACCTGATAGTGACCTAAGCACCCTGCTGAGCGAGTGCATGCTAATACCTGCCTGGTCCACAAGACGCAGTAGCAGCTCCCTCCGGCATAAAATAGCTCTCCTGAGCCAAGATGAGTGTTTACCTGAGCACTAAACTCACACAGCAGTGTGAGGGAAAGGAAAGGAGTGTGGATCCCTTCCCTTACAGGAGACTTCCCCACTGAAAAACAGGACAAGCTGGGTGAATGCGGGAGGTGAAAGTTTTTGTATCAAAGAATTTATGTTTGCTGTATACTGAGAGAAACCTAAGCCCAAATCTCTGTTTCTGTTCCTGTGCACAGACCAGGGATGGGGGAGGGGGTGGCAAAGGTGACTTTAAGCCACTTTTGTGTAGCCCCATGTTCTGGGGCCATGAGAGGGCTTGCCCAACTCCTGGTCTATGTTAGAGCAACCTTGGGGCTTCCCATTTTTTTAATCACTTCATTGTCACACTAGAAACATAAGGAATATCCTGGCCTGACTTAGCTGCTCTTGCTGGAGGCCTATGATGTCACCATTTGCTGAAACCTGAGCCGCAGCTTTCCCAGCCTGTGGTTGAGATGGGTGGGAATGTTGTGTGTGTGTGTGTGTAACTTTGTTTCCCCTTTATAGTTCACCTTTTAGACAAAGGGTTCTTTGTAGGTCATGTCTGAACGGTTTTTTTCCCAGCATGTCTAAAAAAATGAGTGTAGCTGCCATTCCTTCTTGCTATAAGGAACTAAAATTGACGACTAATGCACAGAGCAGGAGGGGGCAAGTAGGAGTCGGGAAACATGAATTCAGCTCCAGACTCTGCCACTGACTTGCTGTGTTACTTTGGGTAAATTACACATGGCCCCATCTGGCCAGTTACTGAGAGCCTTCAATTCCCATTCCTTTAAGAAAATGTAAACCATCGCTCTGAGTTCCTTGCTCCAGTTTCCAAGCTCCTGCAAAACCCCTGGAACACAATGAACCAAGCCTCATTTGCCTTACAATGATCTTCTCCTGCCCTGGAACCTGGGCTGGTCTTAATTGGCCTAGTGCTCAGGCAAGAACAAACTAGGTAGGCATGCATGTTATCTCTTGTTTTTGTAGCGTTTATTGCACAATGCAGTGGGTGCAGGTAAGAAAGTGTGTTTGGGGCACTGTCAGACAGGCTTGTTTGGAGTTACTTTGACCAAGCAATTTATTACAAAGAAAATGTATTACAGATAGAAATACATTTATTACAGATAGAAAAAGCTACACAGGGCTGATTATTTTCTCATAGGAAGGATCACTCACTAATTATTTTTGTACCCATGATCTGACCCTGGTGAGAGCCTGCTTCTGCTCTCAGTGACATCAGTATTAACCGGGAATGACACCAGTGACTTCAATGTAAAATTGGTGCAAGTCAAAACAGAATCAGGCCTGAGACTCACGGTGGGCCAGATCCGCAACGTAAACTGGTACAATTCCATCACCAGAGCTCTGCGTTTCTCACAGCACTTTTCACCCAAGGACTTACAAGTGTTAGCTAATGATGTGCATGCTAACCAAATTCAAAACCTGTGCTTAAAGATGGGTTAAACCATTAAAGCAAGATGTAGCCAGACTGAGTTCCAATGCGGGTTTGGCTGGCCAAGGTAGATGTTCACAAATCATGTCAGAACATTGTTCTAAAACAAAGTGTTTATGTCTAACGTAAAGTATAGCTGTAACATAGTACATGCTGTACACACACTGGAATAACTAGAGCACAAGACTGGGAGTCAGGAGACCCAGGTTTTAAATGTATTTCTGAGACTGACTCACCATTTAACCGTGGGCAGGTCACTTCACCACTTTTGCCTCAATTTCCCTGTCTGTAAAATAGAGCCAGGTGAATAACTGTTTTCTTTGCTGGCAGTTCTGAAAAAGAAAAAAAATTGGTTGGGGTTGAACAGACATTTTTCAGAATTTTTAGCGCACCAAAGCAGTTGGAAACATTTCATTTTGAGTCAAGCGAAACCTTACGATTTGGACATATTAAGCTATAAAAGCCAAGAAACGTAGGGGCTAGAGTCACAAAACTGAGGAGGAGGAAGAGAAGGTGCCCCTCTTATGCCCAATAGCTAGTGCTTACAGCACTTACCTGGGATGTGGAAGAGCTGAGTTTGATCCCAGCTCTGAAGCATGGACTTAAACCCAAGTCTTCCCCTGTCCGGTGAGTCCCTCTAACTACCAGGCTATTCTGGGAGTGATTGCTCTCACCTGGTGCACGTTGAATAAATAATTCAATATTCATTGGCACGGGCACTTGAATCTAGATGTCACCCCTTCCAGGGGAGTGCCATAACCACCCCACTATCAAGTCATTCTCACTTGTTCTCTGGCCTAATGCCTGCTCAAATACTTCACACAAAATGGAACAGCTTCCACAGGAGAGATTGAGACCCATGCCAGGAAAACCAATAGCCCAGTGGTGAGCAGGGAGAGAGACCTAGGTTCACACAGTCCCTGCTCCAGAACAAAGATTCAAATCAGCATCTCCAACATGTGAGGTGAGTACTCTAGCTCCTGAGTTAGTGGGGATGGTGGGAGGAGAAGGGGAGGCAACCATCCCCCATTTTGTGAATGTGCCTAAATCCCCTTGTGAATCTAGCCTGAAAAATCAAAATGTGTTGTTCTGATCGTGTTGAAATGATTCATTTTGACAATTCCAAGTTTTGGTTTTCACTCTGACCAAAACAATTTTTCCAAAATTGACACTAATTTGCTACATGTTTCTGTTGACCCGAATCTGCATTTTTTGGTGGGGGGAAAAAAACTTTTGTTTGAAAATTTTCTCATGGCTCTACTGTAAAATGGGGAACTACTTCCTTGTCTTGCAGGACTGTTATATGGCTAAGTCAATGAATGTGTGAGCTGCTCCACTGGAAGGCACATATAGATACCCCATTCCCCCTGCAAAGACATGGGATGTTCCTGGGTTAAAGGAGTGAGCCCCACAAATGTAAACGTACCATGTTTCCTCCTTCTTTCAAAGGACAGTATTTAAGGGGAACTCGGTGGTGGCTGGAACTCCACAAACCTGTGGATCATGACAGATCTATAAGAAACTCCACTGCCTCTTCACCGCTGTCCTGTCACTCTTGGGGGCAGCCATGCTGCGTGGCTGCCTTTGCAACCGACCTTGGTGAGAAAGCATGAGTTATGACAAGCTACAGCTGCAATAGGTCGAACGGCCTTGCCTGTGCCCCCCCTCTCTCCCAGGTTTGAGGTGAGGAGAGAAACCAGTAGAGGCCTGCTCGCTGCCTGCTCAGATCCCCACCTGCAGAGTTGGCACCCTGCAGGGCATTGTGCATGGTCTTCTGCCAATGTGTCATCAGGTGGCATTCCTCCTCCTTACCAGTCACGCTCCAAGAATGCAGGTTTCCCTCCTCACAGAAGTGGCGGGGAGCAGACGGGCCAAAATAGAGCCGGTATGTTGTTGTTATGATTTTAATTCTACTCTTTACTCAGTTACCATAATAATCTGTGATTTTAATGGCCCTGCTAAATGCCCAAGAGACCACCAGCTGGACTTTTGAAACATTTAGGGACGTGGGGTTTGTTATCCTAGATCAGAGCACTGATCCATAGAATCTGGGATCCGGTGTCCAGAAGTAGCCAGTTCCTGATCCATCAGAGCCCAATGGGAGACAGTTCAGTAGTCCAAGAGAGATGACCAAAGCAAAGGAACCTTTTGCAGAAGTTATTTTTATTTCAGAATTTCAATGCCTCTCTCTCTGATCATCTCATAACAACTGCAGGCTAATTCCTCTCACATCTTGATCTTTCTGCTGGTGGAGATCAAGCATTTGCAGCTCATCTGTTTGACGTACAATCAAAAGGGAAAAGGACGTCACAGTCTCACAGTGCCTATTAAAGCAACTCTCCCCCACCCCTTTAACCTAATGCAATGCAAATTGGAGGCACTGGTTTATTTTTATAGCATTAGCTCCACCTCCTCTAAAGTTAGACGCTGCATGAAACAGCTAGCTAATTTGGACCAAGAATTTCAATTGCCCGGAAAATGAGGTGCTGAAAACCAAACAATATCAGCAGGAGTTTCTGTTTCTGAACGTTTGACTTGTCAGGTACTAAAATCTATTAAATTGATATGCTGTCTATTTTCAGACTTCCAAAAATGAGCTGGAATTCTTTCTTAGTGCATCCTTGTGAAAGTAAAGGCAAAGTGAAGAAAAGCCCCCCACTGTCAAATGGACATTTGTAGAAAAATATGTAATCTCTGAAGAGAGCATACTGGGATATTATAGTTTGAATTTGGCCATCATCTTCCTTAGCCGCTAAGGATATGTGCTAAGTGCTGGATGTATCCTCTCGGAGAGGACTAAGAAAACATACGTGTTTCATTTTGAACATCAACATTTTAATAATCACTAAACTAGTATGATTGTTGTCTTTCCAGTTGCTTGAATGGAGCATGTTATTTTTCTCTTTTAGGTGACTTGCTTCATCTTTAATCCTACAATCCGCATAAGAGACAGTATACGGTATGTATTCAGTAAAATGTCTGACATGCCTGGCCATGGCCTGATCTTGATATCTTCCATTCTAGGATGATCATTAATATAATAGCAGTCTAGGGAATTGTATGGCATAGTGAAGTAGTAATGGACTGTAGTCCTCTTCACTGGGCCTTGGTTGTCAATTTGACTCCAGGTTGGTAGTGATTTTTACAGTTGTCATCTGATGGTTGTTTGGGGTCCTACATTAAATGAGTTGGTGGTTCTCAGACCAGTTTCTAATGGAATTGTGTCCATAAAAATCATCACTACAATGAACACCAATTGGGCCATGCAAACCAAACCCCTCTCTCCATTAGAGGCCATCCCACCCACTCCTGAGGGAGGGGGAAGGAGTATCTTGGAAGGAGTGTGCTGTTGTTTACTTGTCCTATGGCTACAGAACTTCATTATTATTACAAATCACTTATATAGTTCCATAGCATTTTTGTTTTCACTCTGATCAAAACAATTTGCACTAAAGAATCTTACAGTCTAATTCAGGCAAATACAATACAGACCATGGTGAACAAAAGTCCACAGACAGACAAGTAGATTTAAAGTGTGAGGCAGAAGGGTTAAAAGAGACAGATGTAGTTCTATCGAAGTTTTCCCACCATAAATCATCACAGTATTTTAGGATTAGTGAGAAGAAGGGGGAAAGAGTGGGTTTTAAAGAGAGAGATTTGAAGAAGGAGACAGAAAGCTCTTGGCACAAAGAAGGAAGAGACTGTTTCAAGAGCAGGGAGAAAAAAGACACAAAATTGAGAGCCAGAGAAGGAAATAAAGGGAGCATTAAGGAGAGAGGTGGGCAGAGCATACAGCTTGGGAGGGTTGTGGGAAGAAAGCAGGATGAGCAAAGCTGTGCAGAGCTTGGGAAAGAAATTGGGGGTAACAAGGTTGGTGCAGCAGGAGACAACCACTTTAGGTGCAGCAATTTGGACAGCCGGGGGTGGGGGGGAAGAAGTGCTCCTTAGACTGTCAATCCCAACACCTTTCACAGGACTAGTCACTTGAAATTATAATTTTTTCCACCCATTACCACTTCCTCAAGGCTTTAGTGGCTATTTGTTTAGAAAGCTTTAGGAAAAAGTCCTTCCATTGCAGAAACCAAAGTACTCAATACAATATGTCACATGCAGGAAACTGTGGGATTTAGTCATATCTAAAGATAATAGGGTCACAAGTGTTTCTATATTTACTATCAAAGCTATGAAGGGAAATGCTGATTTGCAGGTTCCTATTCAGATACACCATGTGCTGCGATGACCTGTAGTTGCAGAGTCTGGCACACAACCAATGACTGTTGTTCTACCTGGGAGAACACTGTAATTGCTGGTGTGCCGTGCAGTTTATTCAAAGAGTGATATTAATATATTTAGTACCAGAGATGTGTGATGCAGCTCCTTTTAGCTCAAAGCACTTAACAGAAATTAATTAAGCCACACTTCATCTCTGTGCAATGGTATTGGTACATCCATTTCACAGATGGGCAACCTGAGGCATAGAGAAGTAAGTGAAGTGACTTGCCTAAACTCATACACAAAGTGCCAGGCTCCTAGTCACCTGCTCAAACCACTAGACCAGCGGGTGGGCAAACTACAGCTCTGTGCAGCTCCCAGAAGCAGCAGCATGTGCCCCCTCCAGGTCCTCTGCATAGGGGCAGTCAGGGGTCTGCACTCCACACATTGTCCCCACCCAAGCACTGCCCCCACAGATTCCATTCGCCGGGAGCCACAGCCAATGGAAGCTGCAGAGGCGGCACTGAGGAGGGGGCAGCGCGCAGAGCCACCTGGCTGGCTTCCATGTAGGAGCCAGAGAGGGGACATGCTGCTGTTTCCAGGAGTTCCTTGAGATAAGTGCTGTCCAGAGCCTGCATCCCTGAGCCACCCCCACCCCATCTGCCCCAGCCCTGATCCTTCTCCCGCCCTCCAAATCCCTCCTATACCCCAAGCCTCTCATTCCCAGCCCCATCCCAAGAGCCCTCACTCCCCCTCCCGCATGCCAGCCCTCCTGCCCCAGTCCCCTCCCACACCCTGGACTCCTCATTTCTGCCCCCACCCTGGAGCCCACACTTCCAGCCGGAGCCCTCCCACCCTCCCACATCCTAACCCCAATTTCATGAGCATTCATGGCCCACCATACAGTTTCTATACCCAGATGTCGCCCTTGGGCCAAAAGATTTGCTCACCCGTGCACTAGACAACACTCTGTTCTCATCCATCACAAGTCACAGACTCTCCATTACACTAAAGAGCTCTGGAAAGGCATTGACTGGTGCGATTGCTGGAGTTCTGTCCTATTGTGGTATGTACTTATGGGAGGCTGCATTGTAGGGCTTGACCCTGGTCTGCCCTCCACTTCCTTGCCTCATCTCTGATCCACAGTGAAGACCACTGGGATTCCATTCATTTGTTTCATCATCAACTGCTGAGAAACAAGTGGCTGAAACTCCTTATGTGCTCATTATTAGACTTCTAGATGTGCTTATGCTCTCTCGATTTAAAGGACAAGGAATACTGATTATATATCTATATATTTTACTATGACTTGGGGTTACGTTGACCATCTTATTTTACATTTTAAGGGCTCTCTAGTGTTCCAACCCCTTTGTTTTGATGAGATACTTAAAAAACATTTGATCAGAGAAAACAGAGAGTTACAAAGAAATCATGGAAAGGAGGACATGTCTGATTTTTGTACCAGCAGTACAGCATTGCTGGGTTGTGTCCCTTGAATGTAACCTTTGTTCTGAGTTGTTCATACACTTGTTTATTTCCTTGATGTTCTCAACCTCACTGGGCGTGTGCCTTGGTTTGCACGTTTCAGGAGCCCATGATCAATGCCTGACGGGAAAGGAGACATTTCCTTGGTGCTCAGTTTATGCAGGAGGAAGGAGACCCACAAAAATGCCGAACGGATCCCCCTTTTCTGGCTACGCCTCAATAATATCTCCCACTGGAGATCTTTTTTCACCCTGGTTCATCAAGAGCCTGCTGAAGCCCAAACATTTTGCCTTGGGAATTCTCCAACTGATCTGTCGTTTCAAAAGACGTTTCCTAGGGGAAAATTGTCCCCCTGCGCAAGGCCCCCCTACAAGGACTTCACACACACACCCCTGTAATTACTCAGCTGGAGTTGGTCTTTGTTCCTGCCCCTCTTGCCTGCAGCCCCCTCCCGGGGAGCTGTCATCACCAGAGCCACGCTCCGTGCCGGGCTGCAGCTGCGGACGCAAAGGCTGGTCGGTTGCATCAGCAAACAGCCCCGGTTCCGTGATGCTCTAGACGCCGGGGTTATCCAGCAGCCGCTTTACGGGAAGCCGCGGGAGCAGAGGGAGGGATCGCGGCGGGCTGTGCGCAGCCCGGATCAGCCGCCAGCCTCCCCGGCCTGCGCCCCTCCCAGGCATTACTGGAAGGGGTGGGTCCGCTCCGCGGCCGGCTCTTGTGGGCCAGGGAGGATCGGTTTGGGCAGAGCTGCCACTTGGCGGGGAACAAGGAGAGAAACACCCGTCGGGCCCCCGGTGCTACGGGCAGGAGAGGCGGGGAGCGGCGCCGCCTGTTCTGCTGGGATCCCTCCTCCTGGGGTCGGGTCGCTCCTGCGGGGAGGAGGGGGGTTTGCTGCCGCTCTGTGGGCCCTGGGGCCCGCTGGGGGGAGGGGAGAGTTGGCAAGGGTGACCCGTGTTCCGAGCTGGCTTCGTCCCCCTCCCCCTCGCACGTACTGCTGCCCCCGCCCGCCCTGCTGGGAAGGGCTTGTGTACACACAGCGGAGCGCGCCTGTTCCCAGCGGAAGGGGCAGCGCCGCCCCAGAGTGTGCAGAAGCGTTTTACGCGTGGCCGGCCTCTGCCTCTGGGGGTGAAGCGCGGGGGCGGGATCCGTGTTAGGGTCTGAGCCGTAAGAGGGCGAGGGAGGAAATCTGCCTTTGGGACGAGGGTCTCCTCTTCCAGCCAGCCCTCAACAAAACAATGATCGGGGGAGGCTGGTGTGAAACCAGCGAGATCAAAGCCTCGCACGGGAATAAACGCAACTGTTTTCGCTGATCCGGCTCTAGGAAGAGTCTCTCCGAGACCAGCAGCGAGGGGAAAGTGCCAGTGAGCACGGCAGGCAGGGCCGCAAAGCCGGCCCCTGGATCCACCCCCCCTTCACCTGTGCAAAGCCAGCATCTGGATCCAGCTACTCCTCCCCTCTACCCCCATTGCAAGGACAACTCTGGCTCTAGTTGTACACCGTCTCTCTCTCACACACACCCCGTTGCAAGGACAACTCTGGCTCTAGTTGTACACCGTCTCTCTCTCACACACACCCCGTTGCAAGGACAACTCTGGCTCTAGTTGTACACCGTCTCTCTCTCACACACACCCCGTTGCAAGGACAACCCTGGCTCCAGTTGTACACCGTCTCTCTCTCACACACACCCCGTTGCAAGGACAACTCTGGCTCCAGTTGTGTACACACACCCCGTTGCAAGGACAACTCTGCATCCAATTGCACGCTCCCTGCCCCCGTCCCCGCTCTGCAAAGCCAGCGCCGGGGTAGTTGTGGCTTCAGCCCCCGCCTCCCCCGTTATCACAGAGCCAGGCTGCGCGCTCAGGGGACGCTCGACTCTCCGCTTCGCTCTCCCCTTTTCTGATCCGGTTCCCCTTTAAGCGGGGCCGAGCTGGCGCGAGCGAGTAGGGAATCCCTCTCGGGCCGCGTCATCCTAACCAAGGAAACCCGCGCTGGCGTCGGATAACGCAAATGACCATCTTTAGGCAACGTGCGCAGGGGAACAGACTAACGGCCGCCAGTGAGTGGGGGGAAAGGGCGGGCTCTGCCGGTAACAAATCAGGCGCGCTGAGTGCCGGGCTGCTCCCCCGCCGCCCAGGGAATGGTGCCGTCCCGCCCCGCGGGGCGCTGAGATTGGTTTGCAGGCGGCGGGGTGGGTGGGGCCAAGTCGGATTCCGTGGGCGGGGTGCGCTTCCCCCTCCCCCTGCCAGGTGGGAGCCTCCCCCTTGCAAGGTGGGGTTTGGCGAGCAGGGAGTTTGACGTGTGTGACTCCACATGGTACAGCTCTCAGAGGAGGGGATGGATAATAAGAGCGTGGAGTTGAACTAATGCCATTGCACTGACTCATCCAGGGAGAGCAAAGGAGCTCAGAGAACAAGATACCAGAGAGAGACTCAGACAGACAGAAAGGGGGGCAGGCGACAAGGGGGGAGCAGAGAGACTCACACGCGGGCAGGCAGCAAGTGTACAGATCAATAAGTGGGTTTTTAAGAAACCCCAAGAGGCTAAAATCTGGACTGAGTCATCCAGTCCAGTTAGAGCAGGGAACAGGCACTTTTATAAAGGAGTTAATGAAATAGGAGGCAAAGAGCCTCTTGACTGAAAACTACAGAGCCAGAGAAGCGTTGAAACCAGAACAAATACTCACAGGAAGTCTGAAGAAGGGCAATAGACACAGGCGTTTTGTGTGTGTGTGTTTAGGTCTTTTTTCCCCCTCCCCTTACTCTTCTTCAGAGCAAATGTAACAGATTTTAAGACAGAAAGAGACTTTAAAACAGAGACGTCTGATTACACTTTTTTTGCGGCAAATTTTAAATCCACATTTTTTTCCCCTGAGTTCACCAAAGACCTCTAAGATTAGAGAAGAGTGGCTCTATTTTGTGAGGTGGGAAATATTATTTCCCCCCAGTCTTGAGTGGAGGGAAAGGTTAAGGAAAGAGCTTTATTTTTAACTCTTTATTTATACAAAAACACACCCCAAATCTTGACGGAGTGCAGTTGGAAGGCGAGAGGTGGAGAAATAGAGCGTGTGTGTGAAGGAAAAAACAGTGTGTTTTTCTCCGGCTTCTACCTCGGATCATGTACCAGGACTATCCCGGGAACTTTGATACCTCCTCCAGGGGCAGCAGCGGCTCTCCGGGCCACCCAGAGACTTACTCCAGCGGCACAGCACAACAGGTAGGGGCGGACACAGGCACCTTGCCATGCTACTGACATGATCAAAGCCTCTTTTCTCCCTCTCTCTTCAGTGCATCTTTCTTTCTGATTATCTGAGCCCCCTCTGCGGTGGGACCGAAGGACAGTAGGTAACACAGGTCTGTCTTCCACTTTGCACACCAAGAGTTTTCCTTTGAAACCAGGGCTCCGCTTCGGGCGGGATTAAATAATAGAGTGGGGCTGTGTATAACATCTGTGGGAATGGAAGATCCTTGCTATATCGTGCTTTTGTGGGCCATTTCCCCGTAAGATACCTCAAAAAAACAATCTGCTTAACCAAATAGTAAAGTTCACTTGCCACACCCAGTCCACTTTCCGAGCGCCTTTATCAAACCTCTGCCTAGTTGGAGATTAGGGGAATAATAGGTGCTGCCTATCCTTTGGCGCTCCGAGTCCATTTCGAGTCCACGCCTTAAAAGGAGGGGGGAAAACAACTTCTGTCTTTGCAAGAGTTTGGGCGGTTTTGTGAGTGTCAATAATAATGAGGAATCTACTCTACGGATTTGCAGGACGCCAGGGCAGGAGAGGAAGGCAGCGTTTAAACGCCAGTGCAGCGAAGGGACTAGTGTGTGAGTGTTGAAGTGTTGCTTTATGTTTCCTCTTGAAATTACCGTCTCAAGCGATCCGGTTGCTGTCAGGGGGGCAGCGGAGTGAAAACACACACCCTGCTGCCGCCGCGACATTACTGGGTCAGTCACTCCTCGTGGGTTCTGCTGTCCTCTGCTGGAGTGAATATGGGGCTGGAAGAAGCAACGTGTGTGTGAGAGAGAAAGAGAGAGAGGGAGACTGTAACGCATCTACTTTCCTTTTATGCCAGTTTGGGGACTGGAGGCTGTGTGTGTGTATTGTGGATTTCCTAGTGGGAGTAATTACAAAAAAAGAGAGTATTAAAATGCCTTTCAACCAATTTGTCTCTGTGTATGGAAATGTGTATGTGTTTATATATAAATACATGCAGTATGTTGTGTATATACTGTATGACTGCTGCTCTGCACCTTATGTGCATATTTGAGTGTATGCAATGAATTTGCATTACTACTTCTTCTATGGAATATTTCATAGTGCCAAAAATATCGTCAACTCTTACTCTGCTTTCCACTAAAATAGTGTTCGTTTCTATACTTATCCCCTGTGCTAGCTGAGCATACCTACAGACATGGCAGATGTCATCAAACGGGCACTGAAGATTTGGAAGTCAGAATCCCTGATTTTTATTTATCTTTGGAAAGTGAAGGGAATGCAGTGTAACCTGACATACTGCCAGCTCTGTAGGAATTCGACCAAACACTCAACCCAAGTGAAATGGTGCTAGTTACTACTGTTTATTTCAAAACACCTATTAGGGATGACATTTCAGACAGGACACCAGGAAATAGGATCTGACCCTGACCTCCCTGGGTGGCTTGCCTGAGTAAAAAGTGCAGAGGTGGATCCTCTGCACAAGAGTATCACACCTTACTCTCATCAGTCTGCTTTCAGATTGCTCCCAAAGCCTGTAGATAAGAGATGAATTTCTAAGGAGATCAATAGTTTTAAGACAAGACAAAGGTGGGAACACTTCTCTGCTCCACAAACTTGCCTGGAAAAGATGACTTTCTGTTTTCTGTTCAGATAACTCCGATTGTGTCACTGAACACAAACCTGGTGCCTAGCTCCAATTCCTATAGGTAGGCAAATACAATCAAGCAGTGCAGACTCTTATTATTATTATTATTATTACTACTATTATTTTTAATTGAAAATTTGGAAATAACAGTACATGGTTTTTGGGTCACAGTTCTCTTTGGCGCTTTTCACCTACCTCATTGAAGTAGTTATCCCTTTTTTAGTGTAAAAACGCTGAAAGGAAGAAAGAATGATTTACAAACAAAATCCATCCACCCATAGGGAAAGGATAATCCTGGGCTAAATAGAAAGCAAGTGTTGGCTAATTCACAGCCTGGTGTAATATGCACATAGATTTTGCAATTAATAATAGTATGGAACTCTTACTTTATTTGGTACCTTTCAGAGATAATAGTTTTCAGCTGCCTTTCATGCCAAGGAATCCTCAAGGTAACTTACTAAATAATAATAATAATAAAATCTGTGAAGCTCTCTCCTGTCTTGTTTTAGTTAGAAGCTCTTCCCTCCCCCACCATCTTCTCCCAAGTAGACAAGCTGTTCTGTGAGCTGAACCAAAACATCATTACTTCCTTGACATCTATATGCTATTGCTTTAATAGGTCCCGTGATACTCAGTCTCAAGGTCCTTTATTACAAGGGAGTTAAAATATATGGAATCTTTCTAAGCAGACTTTATTTGATTTGGAAGGTGTTTAAAGAATTTCAGTAGAGCGTGCCCGCCCCCCCCTTTTTAATAGTGTCGGTCTGTGAGGATGGAATGTGTTTTTGCATCAGCCAGGCTTTCTACAGACCTAGGGAGTGATATTTTTGCTTTCTTCTGGTATTCAGACATTCCTCAGCTCGCTGATTGCTGCTTGTTGGTATTTACTGTTCTGTTTTCCTGTTCTCTTGACCCTCAGAATGCAAGCTCTTACAGAGCTCATGGGATCTAGTTACATTTTTGAGATAACTTTTCTTGGTGTAAGCTTCTGGTCTTGAATAATATTGGAACTAGAAGAATGGAAGATATTTCCTGTTGAAGTTGCTTGACTACATGAACCTAAAAGGCTGGTCTTTTTTTTTTTTTTAATGGGCTTTTTCCTTTTAGTTTTCCTAGGAAAACACTTCAGAAAGGCTTATGTGCCTGCATAAACTAAATCCATGGCTTCTGTGGAAAGCATTATGCAATCGGGCCAGTTACACAAACCCAGGTTATTTCATAACTTGTTTACATCAGCTGGCCTTCTCTCTCACTCTCTTCTTTCTCTCTCCCTCTTTTTTCCCCACCAAGGTTGCTTCATCTCCCCTCCTTTTCCCCCTTCCCATTATTATTATTTCTTGCATAATGTGTGCAAATTAGCTGGAAGAAAGAGTGGGAGACGCATCAAGAAGTCATAGGATCTTTTTTTAAAAATCGCCCTATATTTAACTTTGCCAACAGTACCAGCCTGTGACATTCCCCACATCAAAGAACTTTTACCAGAAATGACTCAAAAGTTTCCCAGCTCACTTCAAATATACCTCGTTGGTGCCCTCTGTAGGAGAATCCCAGTAGGAATTCTTCCAGGGATTGTAGTTTGGAATCAGATTATTCACTCGTTTTCAGTAAATGTGAGGAGGGAGGAGAAAAGCGGGGAGGAGAGAACAGTGTTGAGAAATGGAACATGGTTGGATAGCTTGGAGCCCTTGTTTTTTGTTTTGTATGTTTCAAATTAAATACATACAGTAGATCAAGTGAATTTTGCACATTGATTAGCTGTGTTGAATGTGTGAGTTAATGAAGTCTAAATTAAATGAGCTGATTTTATTTTTTCCCCCTTGTTTTTCTTTCAAACCGCTAGAGAGAGTGAGAGTGTGTGTGTGTGTTTGATATAGTTTCTAAGGTTATTATCTTAATAGGTCTTAGATCAGGACACTGGCTTAATAGGTAGATAAGTGTTTTCTTTAAATCTGGGAGACTTCTCAAGATGCTTGTGTCTCTTTCTCCTTGATCTTTGCAGATTTTGTAGATTAGGATCAAACAGAAGCCTCACTGTTTTAGGAATTGGTCCGGTTCCACTGATTCGGTTCTGTGGAAATCAGCAGTTTTATTACCACATAAAATACACATCTTACAAAGTTTTCTTTTGAATCTATCTTCTTCAGAAGCAAGAAAGGCTGCATCAGTCACATGTTTCAGTGGAAATCATCTTTCTGAGCCAAAACTTTGATTCACTGTAACTGTTCTGGCCTTACAGTGCAGCGCTGTGACGGTTTTTAATGTTATGTAAAATATTCTATACCTAATTACAAACTTTCCATGTGGTGAATGTAGAATTTCATGAGGATAATATATTTGCTCTTTCAGACTGGAAGATTTCCTCCTAAATATTATCCCACTGCAGTGCCTGACCTGCAAGGAAACTACTTGCATGAGTAAAGCTTGCAGTATTGAGCCATTAATTTGTTATAGAATTGTTTGGGATGGAGGGGATCATCCTTTCTTGGGTTCATGAGCAGCAGTGACTCACTTGGAACAGCACAGAAGCTCCCCATTAAGATGAGGAAGGGAAAGTGCAGCCCATCAGCCTGAAATATCGCACAGTTGCTGGTATATATGCAGGTCTTTGTGACCTACTGATCTAGCCCATCACTTTTCATTTTGTGGCAAGATTTAATACATCATCTTTGGAATGTCCCTGGGAGATGGAGTATGGGAGGCCATTTCCGAGTCCCATGTTTTAGATGATAATGGAAACAGACCTCAGCCCTTTTGTAATGAAGCAATGGGAAAGTTAGAGGAGTGTTTGTCTTTTACCAGGGAATGTGACGGTATCTTGATCTGCCTGTTGCTTGCGGCCGTGCTAGGGCGATGGCTCTGCAGTATTGCCGTGGTTGTACGTTCTGGAGCAGGGCGTGGGGATTTAAAGTGTGCAGCCTTACCGTGGTACTGTTTCTAAACATTACTGCCTATAGTGCCATGAATCTCCAGGGCACTTCAGAAACCTAGACACCAAAGGACTTGCAATCTAAATAAAACATAAAACAAGGAATCCGGAGAGGGTGGGTGTGGGGATTACTGCTGATAAAATGAATGCAGGAGGCTATAATGTGGGATTTGAAGGAAGGGGGGCTAAGGGAAGGAGGACTTGGTGCTAGAGGGTAGGGAGAGTTTTCCAGGAATAAGGGCCAGCATAATGGAAGGTACAAAGCTGATTGTTGGGAAAGGAGAGAGCTGGGAAGAGCAGTAGAAGGACTAAGGGGAATGAGCTGAGATA
The DNA here is from genome assembly GCA_032164245.1 of Sternotherus odoratus. NCBI lineage: Eukaryota > Metazoa > Chordata > Testudines > Kinosternidae > Sternotherus > Sternotherus odoratus. The sequence goes on from JAVMKO010000003.1 coordinate 124,922,269, forward strand.
CAGGTGATGGCAGGATTATGTAGGCCTGCTAGGTGAGGGGAAGAAATTGGCACCCAATGGACTCAAAAGGAGGTGGAAGGGGTCAGAGCCAACCTCAAAAACTATGGTATCGCAGTGGATTAGACCTCAAAGCATATTGGGAACCTCAGAGGTAACCATTGTGGCATTCCAGTGGCAAAGGGCTTGGGGCCTGCTAGCATTTTTGTAAGGGAAAGTGAATGATAGTGCAGTGTCTGATTTGTAAAGCAGGTGAGTTGATTGAGATGAGAAGGAGAGAGTTGCTACCATGAGGATCATGGCCCCTCAAGCACCAAGCAGAACGTGGAAATGGCCACGGTGACATGTAGTAGGTAAGGCTGCATTCGGCTTAGAGACCCAACATGAGTCAGTGTGGAGCGTCTTTTAAGACAGTCTTGTGATAAGTGACACATCCTGTAATTAGATGGCGAAAGGAGAATAATAACGGAGGATTTTTACTGACACCTTTCAGAGTTGCCTGTCTCAGCAGAAATTTTCTGAAGCCATTTTAAGGGATTAGAAAGGAGGGTAGTGAAAATGAGGACAGGTGTCCCGGCAAAAATTAGAGATGTTTCCTTCTCCCTCTAGCAGCCTGTCATAGACAGATAGCACAAAGACTAATACTTTGGGTTTACAGATGGATGGTCCAAGGCTTTTAGCACAATCCAGGGATGCAGTTAAAGCTTCATTTACAAGACAGAACCTTGTCTTAAGAACCTTGTCTTGTATAATGCCTTTATCTCATTACTGGCCCCCTGAGCTGGTTGCGTTTGGCACTGTTACCACTGCCAGGAATAGGTGTATTGAGAAGAACTCGGTCTGTGTGATAGCAGGGTCCTAGATCAAATGGGAGACCTGATTGTAGTGACCTTTCCATTGACATAGGACCTGATCTTCAACTCTGAGTGGATTGGGAGCAGTTAGTATCTGACCCTTCATCCAGATAATTTGGTGATTATTATAATTTTTATGACATGTCAGGAGTGAACTCCTTCCTGGTTATGAGGAGTGGAAGGTTAGGCTGTATGGCACTGCAAGGGCCATTACGCTTAAGTTTGCAATAAACTCTCCTGAATGATAATCTTGCACATCTATAGTACTTTCCATACAGGGCTGTCACTGCTTTTGCAGTTGTTAATTTGGCCTCACAATTCACAGGTGAAGATGGTCAGAATAATTATTCCTCCCTTTAAAGAGAGGGGGAACTGTAGCCCAGAAAGGCAAAGATCACTTAGGAAATCAGTAGCAGGTTTTGAAGTGGGAACCCAGATCTCCTGACTCCGATGAAGTGGGTATTAGCCCACGAAAGCTTATGCTTCAATACTTTAGTTAGTCTTTAAGGTGCCACAGGACTCTCTGTCACTTCTGACTCTCATAGCTGTTCTTTAACTGCTAAACTAGCTCACATTCCCTCTTTATGACCTTAATGTCCTGGTAATTTTTCCTCTATCTCATCCCAGCACTAGTTACACTATATAATGTGGAGACATGAGGACATCCTGTCCTATAATACAAGCATAGCTTACTTAGTTGGGGAACTGGGGGAGGAGTGGGAAATATAGCTATTTTCAGCAAACACCTTTATAGGAGTGATGAAGAAGCAGTACAGAAGTTTGCAGCTTCTTCAGACCTCTTGGGTCTACTAAATTAGCCAGGCAATCTCAGGACAATGACCTTTCTTGTGAGGTTTTGAGTACATCCGGTCCTTGTTAGATTCAGGACCCAAGGTTCAGGTGGGGCTTTTGTTGAAGGTTTGATATCAGGGGACAGGGTCATTCTTACATTCCCTCCCTTAACCAATTCATTCATTTCTTCTCCTAACTTTCCCCCTTAGTTTGGGGCTGTCTGATGCTTTAAATTGGAATTTTTCTGTGTTCTAAGTGGCTCTTTTGGGCCCAATTCTGGTTGCATTGAAGTCATCGGGAATTTGGGCCAATGTTTCACACACAAAGTCCAATGGCTAAAGATTTGGTCCTGTAAAAATCTGGGAAATTATTTTTATAGGCCTTGATTTAGGAAAATACTTAAGCACATGCTTAACTTCAAGATCCTCCTTAATGCTTAAGTACTCTCTTGAATTGGTCTCATAGTGGAGATTTCCCATCTCTCCAGTTTTCTGACTCCTTTGATGTCTTTTTATTGACTTAAGGATGTGCATTTGCACAGATCATTTCAAGGGCCACAAACTGTTGTTAGCTGATAGTTCTCACCTCTGGTCCTAAAAGTCTATTGTTACTTCTGTATTCAAAGTTCAGAGTGTTGGTGCAAGACATATCTTTAAAATCTAATCTAATCATTGAGTGTCTCCTAAAAGGATCTCTTCCTAGACAAAAGCATTCTTTCTCTCAAGCTTCCCCCTCCTGGACACATCATTGTTCTCCTAGTTGTTTAGTGCCAGCATATTATCCAGGTGGATTTACTTAAGTCTGACTGAAACCAGGTGTACTAGTTTTATGGAGGCGATCATTGCCTACTGTCTTGGTTTTATTGCTGCCTTGTTTAGTCTAGACAATGCCGAGTGCTGCAAGGAACTTGTCCAGTCTGATTCCTGAAACACATTTTATAGGATGCATTTAAAATACGTATACATGCACATAACCGTCCCAGAGCTGGGCTCTTCACATTGAACCTTAGAACCTGTTTGTGGTGAGCATGGTTCCACATAGTGAAAGCCCTGAATTGTTGTGTTGTCTCTCTGTTATCACTGCAATTCTATATACAACCTTTTATTCATAGAGCCATATCTTCTGGCCAAAGCTCCCATGTTACAGGGGCAGAACAGATTCCCCCATAAAAAGGTTCCAGTGAACTGTACTTGGTGCTAGTGTTTATGGCTGAAGTTTCTCTTCCTTTTCTCTGGTTTGATGGAGAAGTATTTTTCTAGAAACTCCTCAATTCCCCTTTTAGCCTTGGCCATGACTTGCTGTGTGGGGTGAATGCTCTATACAACACACGTTGCACTGTTTACAGGGAGGGGGCAAGTGTGTTATGGGAATGAGAGGAGACGTGGGTTTGGAAGGGAAGGAGTTGCTTTGGGATTGGGGGGTGGGGAAGAAGAGCTTGCTTGGCAGTGAGTCTCATTGAGGAGTGAAGTAAAACCGAACCGCACCAGAGCGGAATGGCACCCAGAGGTACAAAGAATCATTGTGTAAAGCAAAAAGGCCCTTCACTTCACACATCTGAACAACACAGATCTTTCAACATGACAGGCTCCCACTGGGAGGCTTTTCATTTTTGTTCAAGTACCAGAAGGTGCGCAGGGCGTGTGCTGACTATGTGGGTGTTCTCCGCCCCATCCGCTCCTCAGGAACAAGTGCAAACACAGGCTATTCTGCATGCAAACTAAATGGCATGTGTGGGGCAAGTGCCAGATGCTGACGTCTGTTCTGCTGGTTGCCACGCCAGACTGCTTGAGAAGGGCGCAGCTCTCCATGCCATCTGTATATCGATGGGTCACTGAGGCCGTCTGCTTCAGGTGTTTACGTCCTGGTTTTGGTACCTACTTAGATTCTCCCAGTGAATCGCCTTCTGTGCTTGCTTCTGCTTCGACATCAATATTGTGCGTGTACTGATTTCTCTCTCCCATTTTTTGTCTCCTCCTAGAAATTCCGGATAGATATGCCAGGATCAGGCAGTGCTTTTATCCCCACCATTAATGCCATAACAACCAGCCAAGACCTGCAGTGGATGGTGCAGCCCACCGTCATCACCTCCATGTCGAGTCCCTACTCTCGCTCACATCCCTACAGCCATCCTTTGCCCAACCTGTCTTCAGTTGGTGGACATACAGCCCTTCAGAGACCTGGTGTCATTAAAACTATTGGGACCACAGTGGGCAGGAGGAGGAGAGATGAGCAGGTAACCATGGTGGATAGAATGCCTCATCCTACCTTGCAAACTAAGCAGGTTTGGGTATAGCTGGTGTTTGGATGGGCAGCTGCAAGACAACTGTAGGTGTTGCAAGTGATAGGACTGGTGATTCAGTAGGTGGTGCTCTTGGTCTGAAACTGACTGATAGCCACCCCTGCTTGGTATTATGTTGCTGGAAGGGCTTTCTTTTGGGTGATGCCTAAAAACCAAGGCCCTGACAACTTGGGGCTTTTCAAGTATCCGCTGGCACCTTTCGCAAGAGTAAGAGGGTTTTAATCCCTCTAGAGCTGACTAAATTCTATTTGGCTAATTATTTTGGCTCCCTAAAATTCCTCCCTCTTGCATTTTTCAATGGGAAACATGTTCTTCACTTCCTGTCCTCAACTTGATATGTGGTGTTATGGTGCTTTGTTAAATAGCTGCCAGGGTTCCTTTTCAGAGGTGGCTGCATTTTGGTGGTAGGTGAATTAATTCCTAGGGCCAGATCCTTGGGTATCCCTGAACACAGCTTAGCATCCTGTGTGTGTGTGAAGAGGTGGGGGGATAGGTGGCTGTCAATCATGTTTCCACTCCCTCTGTTCTAGGAGTGACAGTTAGAGCAGCACTATGGTTATAGTAACCCTCAAGGACTGTTCAGTCAGCTCCAGATGTCCTGAGCACAGCACATCTGATCATACTCCTTTCCACACTGCCATCCAGGGCCTTTCAGGTCCCTCAGAATATCGCACGAAAGGAGGTGATTTTATTGCTGTGACATCATTACAAGTTGTAATTCAGCCAAGCTCCCTCAAAGGCTTCCTCAAGTCTGGGCCGATCTGCGGCTTCACATCAAAACCAGGTGAAACTCTGTAGTCTAGACTGGGTTTCAGTTTGAGTTTATTTGCCTGGGGCCTCAAACAGAAGAAAACCTCAGAACAGCTGAGTTTTACACAGTCTGCTTAAAACAATACCCGGGGATTGGAGGAGGGAGGGCTGACCCTGCTGGAGTGCCACACCGCCCCTTCTCTTCTGGGCCAATTCCTTCCTCTTCCAATGTGCTCCCCAGCTAGCTGGTCCCACTCTGATTCCAGTGTTGTGTGCTGGCATGAGCATAAAGCTAACCAGAACTGGGCCGTGGGAGGCTTTTACTGCACAAACATATGCTTATTAAAAAGAGCCGTCTGTGTAGTGGGCGGCTGGAGATCTAAGTCTGTTTCCTAGTGGGTAGGTGTCCACATCGCAAACCCATCAACATCCAGTCCCTTGGTGGCAGTCTGAGCAAGGACTGAATGATCTTGTAAACCAAGCTGGTTTCGTCTAGGGCTTCGCCGCTCAGAGGGACATTAGCATGGCTGGTGTGGGCAAGCTTGGACTGCCACAGTCCACAATGTACCTGTTATGTGTGTTAATAGTGAACTTCAGCCTCCAGGGCTGTCAAACCGGTGCCTCCCATTACGGCAAAAATTCACTTCTAAAGAAACAAGAAATAATCTGGATCGCCCTGTGTGTCTCTGAAGCTGCAGTTGTGTGGGCCTTTGCAGAGAAATGCAATGGGACACAGCACCTGGCCAGCAGATTAGATGGGTATTGCACAAGGTCTGTACAGTACTTAATAAAACAAAAAGTTCTGCTTTTACTTCCACATAATCCATATTCATTTTCTGTCTGGCTATTTTAACCTGTCTGTTTTTGAGATCTCAAAGGCGGGCAAGGGGTTAACATTGCTCATAGTGAATGAAAATCCCCTGGGTGCAGAGGGATAATACGGTTCCATTTTTAAGAATGCTGTGTTGTGTAAAGTGGAGGAAAGCTGGCTCTAGAACTAGAGGAATAATTAGCAACAAATAATTTGTGTGACAAACGTTGCCTCTGCGTTCACAAATTGGCCATGAAGAGATCCCAGTATCTTCTAATTTGATTGTTGTTTGACTTTATTTCCTGAAGAATGCTTGCCAGTGATTTCTGGCCTGTGGCTTGTTTGTGAGCGATTCATTGTGGGTCCTTCCGATTCAAGACGTGTGTTGTGTTCAGTACCTGATGGGCTGAATGGGACTCCTAGGATCAGATTTCTGCTATGGGGACTCATGAATCAAATTCAGAGTTCATTTTCTGAGAATATTCTGTAATATTTGCTGAAAATAGGCTGTTTCAGTGAATGTTTCTGCCGGCAAACCCATCTACTAGCTTATTCATGCTGAATTAATACCAACAATGCAGAACTGGACTTCTTTAAAAACACCGAGGACTGTATGTCTTTTTTATGCCCCAGTTAATGTTACACATGTGCAAATATTCTGTGCCAGATTAGGGCCTGAATTGTCACCAGTCGTGGTTCTCATGGGACTTGTTAAAGTGACAACCTGAATCTGATCATTAAACAGAATTGAAGTTACTGGGAAGAAAATTTTGGTCTGAAACCTGTTTTAGTGGGACTTGTGCTCCTAAATCCTATTGGTGCTTTTGAGAATCCCATCCATAGGCCCCAGGTGATCCAACAATTTAAGCATGTGCTTTAGGGCTCTGCTGAGCAGGGGCCATATAAACTATATATATTGTATGTATGTACACACATACACGAACATTTTATACATAAAAATTCATGTGTGTACAATCAAAATAAAAATCACAGGAATGTATAAAGTTAATAAAAGAGCAAAAGCACAGTGGGGTGGATCGGGGTGGGGGGAACACACGCAGATTAAAATGATCTTCCTGAAATGGGAATGATTGCCGCAAAATATATAAATACATAAAAACCCAGAATGAAGTTAGGCAGAGTAAAAAAAAAAAAAACCATAAAAAAGAATAGATACAGTAAAACCTCGATTTAACGGACTTCGGATGCAACGGACAAAATTTTGGATCCATATCAGACCGTGACCCCTCCCGGCTGCGGCCCCGGTCTCCTTCGCAGGCGGCTGGCTGCCAGCTCCCGGCTGCTGCCCCGGTCCCAGCCGCTGGCGGGCTGGCTCCCGGCTGCCGGCTCCCGCCCCGATCCCGGCAGCGGGCGGGCTGGCTGCCGGCTCCCGCCCCGATCCCGGCAGCGGGCGGGCTGGCTGCCGGCTCCCGCCCCGATCCCGGCAGCGGGCGGGCTGGCTGCCGGCTCCCGCCCCGATCCCGGCAGCGGGCGGGCTGGCTGCCGGCTCCCGCCCCGATCCCGGCAGCGGGCGGGCTGGCTGCCGGCTCCCGCCCCGATCCCGGCAGCGGGCGGGCTGGCTGCCGGCTCCCGCCCCGATCCCGGCAGCGGGCGGGCTGGCTGCCGGCTCCCGCCCCGATCCCGGCAGCGGGCGGGCTGGCTGCCGGCTCCCGCCCCGATCCCGGCAGCGGGCGGGCTGCAGAGCTGCCGCCCCGACCCTGTGGTGGGCGGGCTGCTGCTCCAACAGCTCGGTTTATTTTATTTTTTTTATTAAATAACGGACTTTTTGATTTAACGGACACCCCCTCGCCTGAATTAGTCCGTTAAATGGAGGTTTTACTGTACTGAAAACGATGACTAGCTTGTTCAGAGCCCGGAAGGTATTAAAACTGAAAGCTTTTTTTATTAAACCAAATGCTTTCACTATGTGTTGACCGTTTACTTTTTTTGTGTGTTAGATCAGCGTGGATGTTAACATCCGATTAATCAGTTTCAGTTTTGTTCCTAATCCGCTGAACTGATCATTCCTGGTTTAAAGCTGCAGAGCAAGTCTGAAGTCCATGGAGCTGTGTCCTAGCACACCAGCTGGGGATCTGGCCCTGTGTCCCTCTTTGGCTCTCATGTTCTAGTTGTGAACCCTGCAGGGGAGTGATTAACATCCAAACAAAAGCCTAGATTGCATTGGAATTTATATGGTGGGCCAGATCTTCAGCTGGTGTAAGTCTAGGTACCAGCTTGGGGTTCATTCAGTGACCCAGTTTACATCAGCTGAGGAGTTGGCCCGGTATCTATAGCAATGGAAGCATTTCTGTTACTGTGAGATTCTGCAAACATTCCAAAACCTAGATTTTTGAGCCTGACGTGACAGGACACTGCTGGTCATCTGTTGCCCTTGAGTACTCTGGATTTACAGCAGTGTCACGCCATGGGCTTCTGAGAGAACGTAATCTGCCCTGTGGGTCTATTTATGTGACTGGATGGGTTGCCAGGAAGTGCCGTGTGTTATCTTGGCTAGTGCTTGGAAATCTGGGGCTAGATTCTCAGCTGGTTTTAAGTAGCATAGCTCCATCGACTTCAGTGAAACTACTTTGATTTGCACCCGCTGAGGATCTGGTCTCTGACCTTCAGGTTAATGACTGTGCTTGTGGGAAAGAAGCAGATATTTTGTTTCAAGAAAGAAGCGCTTGCAACATCTTGCTCTGGTTTTGCTTAATGTGCCACCCACTGGCTGCCTGGCCTTGGCTGCAAATTCACAGTCCCTCTCTGCTTCGACCCTCTTCATTATGGAGCCAATCCTAGGAGAGATGCTGAGCACCTTCATCTTCCAGCGACCTCCAGGGGAGTTGTGAGTGCGCAGCACCTCACAGAATTAGACCCTTTTTGCTCTGGGGTGACCCGTGGTTCATGAAGCGCAAGGACGGATTTGCTCAGATCTCGTGGTTTGGTTTTGATTTTTTTTTGGTATGTGCCTACAGCTGTCACCTGAGGAAGAGGAGAAGCGAAGGATCCGGAGAGAGAGGAACAAACTGGCAGCTGCTAAGTGTCGTAACAGGCGTCGAGAGCTAACTGAGAAACTCCAGGCGGTACGTACTCTGCACACATCTCTCCCCTCTTGGTTAAACACCCCTTGGATCACTCTAAACCAGGCCTCTCCCCCTGCTGGCGGGCGACATAAATATGCTGCAAAATATGTACCACGTTCCCTTTCAGTGGCTGATTCAAATCAGGTTAAAAAATCACTGCTTCCTACTGCTATCCGCTAGTGAAGTCGCTCCTTTAGCTCACGTGGTAGAGTTAATGACCAGATGTCCCAATTTTATAGGGACAGTTGTGATTTTTGAGTCTTATATAGGCTCCTATTACTCCCCACCCCCTTCCCAATTTTTCCCATTTGCTGTCTGGTCACCCTAGGTAGGTGCTGTGATGCTCAATATACTGGGCTCAACGCCTGCTGACAGCCTTTGTGGGGAGTACGACACTTGCACCCATGTGCCCCTCCCCACTCAATGCTCTTGTTGTTTGCCCAAGTTATAAGCACATATAGTTTCCCTGTCACACCCTCCAAACCACACCTGTTCTCAGTGCTTAATTGTCAGGATAGATTTTCCTTTTACATGATATGATTTGTTTGTGTTAATTCATACTGCAGTAGTTGAATAGGTGAAACCAATGACATTTCCCCTAGTGCAATTCCCAGGAGACTCCAGAAGGATCTTTGTACAGGTCCCCGGGAAAGGTCGTATCGTTCAGTGGTGTAAAATGGGATACCAGCTCTCCCCTGTCTCAGAGGGGGATTATGAGGATGACAACATTAAAGATGGAGAGGTGCTCAGATACAATAATAATGGAGGCCATGCCAGCACCTAAGATACTTTGGTTTTCATAAGAGGACCAATATATCTCTTGTTCTGCCCCAGAACCTAGTTGCCTGCTGTAGTGATTAGGAGCCAGCTGGGATTTCCCCAAGGGTCTCTTCACATCACAGGGTTATTGGTGCCTAACAGGGATAACACCAAAAGGGGACAGCCAGCTGGGGATGAGCATGGAACCAGGAATGGGAACTCAGTCCAGTGGAACCCCTTTACGTTAGGCTGAATGTGCAAGGCAGTTCTGCGTGTTTGAAATGTGCCAGGTGAAGTGACGGTAACTTTCTTCTTTAACACACAATGGCAGATTGGCCCCAGACCCCACAGCAGTGGTGGAGGAAGGGCTGCTTGGAGAATGCAAGAGAGGCAGGCTTTTCTCTGTCATTCATAATGTATATTTCTGCACCCTGCTCACCAGGCATTGTTTGTGATTTCCCCCTAATACCCATTCATTGCTGGTCCTCGCTGCAGTGGAGCGTGCCAGCAGTCTCTGAGCTCCCGGGGGGACATGGTTTGTTTGACTGGCTCTGAAGGAGTATGTTTGTTACTGCCAAAGTGGTAGATCCCAAAGGGTTGCCGTGTTTCTTACAGCTCGTAGCTGGCCTCTTGAGAGGGGTATGCAGCATATCTGCTCAGCTTCTCTCTGTGCTTAGCGCATTCTGATAAGGCTCCCACTTTGCCCACCACTCACTCCCCTAGCGTAGGCTGCCATACTTATTTATTTCTCCTCGATCTGCAGGAAACGGAGGAGCTGGAGGAAGAGAAATCGGTGCTGCAGAAGGAGATCGCTGAACTCCAGAAAGAGAAGGATAAGCTGGAGTTCATGCTGGTGGCTCACGGCCCCATGTGCAAAATCAGCCCTGAGGACCGTCGCACGCCACCATCTCACAGCCTCCAGACGGTCCGGACTGGAGTGAGTGGAGCAGTGGTGGTGAAGCAAGAGCCGGTGGAAGAAGAGATCCCATCCTCCTCTTTGGGTCTCAACAAAGCTCAGAGGTCTGTCATTAAGCCCATCAGCATTGCAGGGGGGTTTTATGGGGAGGAGGCACTTAACACTCCCATTGTGGTGACCTCGACGCCTGCCATCACTCCTGGCACCTCCAATCTGGTCTTCACGTACCCCAGCGTGCTGGATCAGGAGTCTCCTCTCTCCCCTTCGGAGTCGTGCTCCAAAGCTCACCGGAGAAGTAGCAGCAGCGGTGACCAGTCCTCAGATTCCTTGAACTCTCCAACCCTGTTGGCCTTGTAACTCCCCCCACCCACCATGTCCCTCATTTGCCAGTGTGTTACGTCCCCACCCAGGACTGTGAGGGGGAAACATCCTCCACAGGATTAAAGACGGGCACAAGGGCAGCAAGAGCGAGAAAAGGAAATATGGCTCCTGGAGCCTCCTGGAGCTGGAAGAACAAGAACAAATGTAAACTCCATGGAAGCAGAAATAGTGATGGTGGAAATGACACGCCCAGTCCATCTGGAGAGGGGAATCTCCCGTCTGGAGGAGCTGCCTATGGAAACCTCTTCGTGTGTTTAATGGACTTGGGAGACACGCTTGGCCAGGACTGGAGGCGAGCTGCAGAAAATCACTAGTCACCCCTTTCCTCTGTGAACTGATCTGATTAGTTACTCCCTGTGCTTAGTTCGTTCTGGTTTGTTGATCGACCTCTCTCTCTCGCTTTCTGTTACTGATACCATGACATTTCATCTAGTTGATACCCATTCTAAAGGCTTATTAGGATCTTTATTTGCTTCTGCTGGTGATGTCGGGAGAGCGGTGGGAAATTCTTGCTGTTGTCAAGGTGGGGAGTGTTGGGAGGGGTCACAAATGCTTGGTTACAGGGGTAGCACTTGTGAGTCAGTAGCCCACGAGCTCAGTGGCAAGGATGCCATGAACGGAGACCGGGGAGGAAGATTTGTTTGGAGCAGCTGGAGGATGAGAGATGGATATTTTGGTCCTGTCTCTCCCCCCTGCCACGTGCTGCAAAGGCCAGGTTAGCAAAATGCCTAGTAATGGGACCAGGAGTGGGGCCCCAGTAGCTGATAGGATACCATAGTCTGATGTCTTTGGCAGCATTTCTCCTGTAATTAGTGTTTGTCGAATCTGCTGCTGGACCCTTTGTTTCCTTCATCCTGGCTACCTACCAGCTTGGGTGCAATGCATCCTGCTCCTCCACCTCCTCAGGGTGCCTGACTCAGATGCTGATTCCACTCACTGGTCAAACCCTTCTTCCTCAGCCCATATTTCCAGAACATATCACTGAGGAGGAAGTGCCATTCCAGCACTGAGCGACTTCCTAAGAACCAAAGGGGGACGCTCCCTGGATGTTCCCTTGTCACCCATGCAACAATGCAGTTTGCATCTCTGTTGTCTCTCCTTGGCTGTGTCACTGCACCTTGATTCCTAGCCCCTATTGGATTTTGCTGCTTGCTGGATTGGGGGATTTTTAATTCTGGTATTCAAGACAAGCAGAGCCGCTGCCCCTAACAGTGGGTCCTCTGTCTTCTCCCACACAGGGTCTCAGCTGCACACAATGGGCATGGCCATTTAAAATTAATGTTCACTACTGAAAATAGTGATATGCTTAACCTCAACTCCTCTGGAGCCAAATCCAACTCCTGCTGAAGGTCGATGGCACTTAGACAGCTCAGGTGCACCATAGGTTTTCCCAAGGTCGAGTGCATGGATGTTGGATCAGACTCCTGGTACAGTAGCTGAGAGCTCATTTCAATGCATTCAAAGAGTATCTCCATTAGCCAAAGCCCATTGAAACTGCTGTGTCAGCACATCTAACTGTGTGGTATAATCTTTGGTTTATCAACCAAAATCTGGGTATGTTCTGAATTGGGCTAGACTGCGGAGAAATCTTTGGTGCAGTGTTCTATTTTAGGGCCCAATCCTGTGAGATGATGAGCACCCTCGACCCCTACGACCTCTCCTGGGATTTAATGGTACTCAGCACCTCAGAGGATTGGGCTTTTATGTAGCAATCATGGATTCTATTAGACCCTCACTGTTGCTCAGTTGCTTACATCAGTTTTAAAGGGATACTGTCTGAATATAGGTTTTCTTTAAAACCAAACCAAACCCATACATGTACAAAACTTGCCAGGGACAGAAATGGTTTAGTGAATTGTTCATGAAACTGAAATTTGTTGATTCTGTTTTTCTTAATTATTGGAACATTCCCTACTTTATGCTAGTGCCAGAGACCAAAAGTAAAACTAACCAGTTAGTTTCATTGTCCTTAGCTGAAGAGCAAAACTTGACTGATTAATCGAAATAAAGGTGAATAAGTTGCCCAGAGAAGATTCTTTATTAATATTTTTTTTATCTAGAAAGTGTCACTTCTAGATAAACTGTGGCTTCTGTCCTTTTCCCCCCTCAGTTTACCAGATGCTCATTCTGACTGATCTAAATCACAAATCTAGGGTCACTCAGTAAAATGTCTCCTATGTTTCATTTCCACTCATGCAAGGCAGAAGATATTAACAAGCGGTGATTCCTAAACACACGTAATTTCTCCCTGGGCCAGTTGACCTGACCCACTGTTCTACAGGGACCTCCCTAGAATTAATTCATGATTAGCATACCCATTAAGATCTGAGTAGGTACCTGTTTACCCAGATTTCTGAGGATTACAAAACTGGTAGCATGCAAGCAAAGGCTCTTCTAAAGTCTCCTTAGTACCAAATTGAATCTGTGGTGTCTTGAAACAGAACTTGTCCCTTTTTCTAATGTAACTTCAGGTGATGCTCACAATCCCATCAGCTATCTATTTAATTTGGGATCAAACAATCCTTTTCATTACTATGGAGGGGTGGTAAGAAATCTGTCCAAGAGTGGAAGACCAGCTTTTGTGGGCAATCAGGGTAGCAAAATAGAATGTTTCTGAAAGAAATTTTCAAGTGTCTTTTCTCCATCCTATAAAACCTTCTTTTGCATCCAGCAAGAGTTAGTCCCAGAAATGAGAAATTCTTTTTTAACATCTGGTCCATCTGGCGGTCTCAAGTTTTTTCCCCTTCCGGATATCAGATCCTCTTTTGCTCAATTGGGCAAGTTTGGGCCCAAACTTATTGGGCCTTCCTCTGCAGCATGGGGCATGGGTCACTTTCAGGTTTAAACTAGTGTAAATGGTGGATTCTCTGTAACTTGAAGTCTTTAAACCATGATTTGAGACTTCAATAACTCAGCCAGAGATTAGGGGTCTATCACAGGAGTAGGCGGGTGAGATTCTATGGCCTGAAATGTGCAGGAGGTCAGACTAGATGAATCATGATGGTCCCTTCTGACCTGTGTGTGTCTCTCCTCCATGCCATAGAACCCCGCTCCTCATCTCTGTGACATGGGCATATGTCCAAGGGAGAACCAGGCTCCTCTTTAAGCCTAGTTCATTGAGATGTTACCCAAAGGAGCCTCAGCCTGCTCACCTTCCTCCTGCCCTCATGGTTCCCCTTGTTTTGATCTTTTAGTGAGCACTTCAGAGCTGAGCCTGAGGCAGCGGCATCCCTGCTGAGTGGGGACTCCTTAGGCAGTGTGTTTGTGATTGTGACCATCAGAAGTAGAGAAACCCTTTTATAATATCTGAAAATACCTTGGACAACTTGACAAGTTTTTATAGTTGTGTATCTTATAAATTCAAACAAAAAGCAAGAGGGGAAAACCCAGAAGCTCTGCAGCATTTTACAACTGCTTGCATTGCCCCCCTCTCCCTGAAACCTTTCTGGGAATCCCAGATTAAGAACCTCTGTTGTTAGGCCACAGGGCTTGTGCATCCCACTTGAGTAGAGGCGTCTCAGGGCAGATAGCCTTGTCTTTGCTTACTCTGTTGCAAATCAGATACAGCATGACCTCTCTGCTGCTGTGAGCTGGCTCTGGATTCATCTTTTGCCAGTGTCCATTTTACCTGCCCTTTTTCAGATAGTGACATGCTCCACCATTTTGCAACCAGGAATCTTCATGCACACCTGTGTCATGGTGATTCCTAAATGTGCAGTGTCTTCAAGCGTTCTCTTTGTAGTTGGGGACGCATTGCACCTAGGGTCTGATCCAAAGGTTATGTAAATCCATGGACATCTTTCCATTGACTTCAACAGGCTTTGGATCAGTCCTGTAGTGTTTGGCCTCAGCTCAGTAAGGCACCTGAGCACACATTTAAAGTAAATCTCTCCTGAATTGGAGGAGCAGTGGCAGCTAAATCAAAGGAAACATTCTTTCAACCACCACATGTTTCTTCTCATGCTGATTCTCCCTCCTTACCCCATTACCCACCCATCCCAGTTCTGGCATGGCCCCCATCCATTCCTTCCTTTTTGAGGGGGCTGACAACTCCTGAAAGCTGAGGAGTGATAGGCCTGGGACCAACCTGCTGAGGGGTCAACAGTTTTTGTTTTTTAAAATATTATTTAAATGATCTATTAAGTTCATTTGAATCCTTAATTTTGCTGCTTTCTGTATGTTTGATCTACCTGGCCTTCATCCTAAAAAAAAAAAAAGTCTTGTATCTCATTATTTATTGGCAGGCAAACATTTTGTGTCTGCTCCAACAGATCTGCCCACCATTAATTTAACATCCTCCCAACTCATGTTCCTGTTTTGTTTTTGTTTTTTTTCCAACTCTAGAGCAGAATCCTGAAAGGTTTTAAAATAATAATTTCCACCATGACCATTACAAGATTATTCTCATCAGAAATGCCAGATCAAACATTTTAAGAAAGAAGGGAACAATTTACATTTTCTTATTTATTTGTCATGTTTACATCTCTTTCTCTGTTTCAGACCTGGATATAAGCATTAAAAATACTTCATTTGTCTGGTTTTGCTGGTTAATAATGCTTATTTCTTTACTTAAAAAGAAAAGATTCCCGAATTATTTTTTTCTTTGTCTGTATAAAATGTATAAAGAGATATTTGTTTCTAAAGATGCATTATCACTCCTTTGTGAACAATAGCTGGGGCTGGGGACAAATCTCAAGAGTACAAGATAATAATAAAATCCTGTCCTGTTCTACCTAATTGTTCTCCTCCTGCACCGTATGATTAAAGGGTTATTCCACTTTCTTGTTTGTGATTATTTGATATTAAAAATGTGTAGAAAATAGTTATCTGATTGTTTTTGCTCAATGAGAGGATAAAATGTTGTGTATATATTTAGGTATACTGTGTAGTTCAAAGTAACATCAATAAGGGATAGTGCATCTTTATTAGAGCGATAAGTTATAAGTGTCAACTGAAGTCTACTTTAAGATCCTTGAAGAAAATGGCCTGATTCTGATTCCATTTGCATGTGTGTAAATCAGAAGTAACTCCTCTGAAAAGGGAATACGCCGGTGTTACACTGGTGTAAAACTGGTGTGAGAGAAATTGGAATCAGGCCCCAAAGATTCATACAAATCTATGGAGAGCTGTGTATCTTTGGGGTACCCATTATCTTCCCCCCTCCCCCTCAAAAATTTAGATATAATGATTTTTATTTTTTATTTTTTTGGTCTGGGGTGAAATAATTCTTATCAAGAAGGTTCTTAAAGGTGACTGCAAAATTGGGACCCTTTGCTCATTTTGATCTTTGTATAGTTCTTGCTATCATGGAAAATCTTGGCTCTGAAGCAATCTCTCTGGTGTTGTCTCTTTTCTGTTCTTGTTATTTTACTGTAATACAGGCCTACAGTATTTGCACTAAAACAAAAAGCTTGTTAGAGAAAGCTTGCTGCTATGAAAGAAAGAACATATTAAAACAGTTTTGCTTTTACAATTTTAATTGAGTAGCATTTTGTAGAATAAAATCAATTTAGATTGGAAAAGAAGAATGAAGTTTCTTTTTTTCCCCCTACCCCTCTTTTCATCCTCTTTTCTTTTCCTTCCATTCTTTCCTGGTTTATTCCTCCTCTTCTCCCTCTCCAGTGCTCAATTGTAATGATTGCCTGTGTTGTTGACTATGCTGCTGGGAGTTATGACACTTGTAAATCCTGTTTTAATGACGTTGTGGACACTTTTTGTATAACGAGAGCTAACTGGCTAACTAACTCTTCTCTCTGTTAATTGAAGTAATTAAAAGGCTGTCTTTGCCGTGAACAATTAAAAGCTTGCATGTTCCTTCAATCTAAACAAATGGCTACTGATGCCTATCTGTAAAGCATTTCAGGGCTTCTTTCATCAAAGGGGATGTAATCCAGGCAATGTTCAGCAACAACAATGGCAGACACTAACAGAATGGACCATGTGGGCTAAAAAGCAAATATTGCATTGATCCCTTTCTCTTGCCTTCAAAAAGAAGATTTAACTAGAAAATGGAAGATGTGCTGACCCGCTTTACCACCTTTCAGACAGAGGGACTCAAAGCCTCCACTGTCACAACCTGGGGGCTAAATTCTGTTCCTGGGTACCTAGCTAGTCTGTGGGAGCAGCCTGCATTTACCTGGGGATTTATACAGGGATAGCATCACCCATCTGTGAAAAGCAACTATCTCTGGGGTGGAAGGTGGCATCTGTTTACCTGCCCACAGCAACATTATGCTACAGTTTAGGCCAGGAACTAGAGGATCCTGTAGCCAGTTGAAAATACAGGAGCAATTTTTGTTAGGCAACACATAATTAGCCATGTTGGCTTCGGCCCCAACTCCTACAAAGTAGCTCTGTTCCTACAGCATGTCTGGGTGTTTTATGAGTACGTGCAGCTAGCACTTTGGTTTTGCATCTCCTTTGAAAGACGGGCACCACCCCTTCTTCCATGAAGGAAGCTGTGTTCCTTGCCACACCGTGGAAATGGGTGTTAGGGAAGGATAGGCTGATGTGCCGGAATGGCGTGCATTAATAATATATGATGAGCCTTCTGAAGTTTAGGGGAATGCTCACAACATGATGTGTAACCATGAGTCACCAGGCCCTGAGAATATGCCTGTGTGAGTGAACTCAAGGGCCAGTGATCTACATCACATTTACAATGGACACAAAGCAAACACAGAAGTTGAGGTGCAAACAGGCCATGGAGACTGAACTACCCTAGTGTTTTTCCCTCTTGGGCAGGGATGGTGTGATTGGTGAAGGACTCTGAGCAAGTACAAGCGAGTGCCTTGGTTCAGCTGCTCTGGCTCTGTTTTCAAGGTGCACAGAGGGCTCCAAGGTATCAGAGTGGTACCTTTCACCAGCATTCAATTCACCTTACCAAACAAAATAAAAAAAATCAGCCCTCAGATGGCCATGCTATTCCCATTCTCCTTAGGAACATAGAACTCAGGGTGAGCCCCCATTTGGTAACACAGTGCTATACCTGAAGAGTTAGGATTGCTGTTCTATAAAAGCTGGTTACAAACATAGGCCTCCCACTCTACATTCTCCCAGCATGCACTGGCTAGAGTGGCCTTTCCACTAGGTGTGGGCTAATGATGGGAAATGTCTGCAGTTACTATAATTTGATTCTAAAGGATGAAATTACACAGCAGAGCAAAGTCTTCCAGTAACCTTCCTTCTGCGGGAGGCTAAGTCCAACCACATTTACATGGGAATCTTGGTTGCTGTCGTTCGTTTTTTTAAACCCTTCACTTCATGTGGGAGAAGATTTCTCCTCTGTTACACAAGTTCATGGAGCTTACTATGGAACCATGGGAACTCTATTCCCACAAAGCACATGTTATCCTGGAAGTCAGAAATGCTGGAAGCAGATGTTGCCTTGGTTATTTTACAGGGAGAGACTAACAGAAAATTCTGCCCTGTTAACTCTTGTCTAGTAGGATCACTGGCTTCCCCGCTGGGTGCAACAATTAGGGAAAGCGCCCACTTTCATTTTGTTTGGTCTCCCATCATGAGAGAGAACAGGCTTTCCTCTTTAAACTAGGGCCGTTACCACAGTCTTTGCTAGCATGCAAGAAAGCACCTCCTTTCCCAACAGTCAGTGTACAATAGTGTAACCAGTTCTTAAGAACCCTGAGGTCTCTTTTCTTAACTCTAAGGCACAGTTATCTCGCACTGATTGCTAATGGTTAACACCCATGGGACTTTACCATAAGCAATGTTTTGGCCCACCGGGACGACGTGGCTATACTACACTGGAGTTGACAGCAGCAGCATTTGATTTTATATTATAGGAGCACATGGGGCAGCAACTACATTGTACCCAATGGAAAGTACGAGCTCCATGCTATACTTGGAGAATGCGAAGCAGCACGTAGAGTGGGGGGAGGATGTCATCCAGCATGCTGGTTTGCAGTGATGTTTCCACTGCCACATGGGAAGGATGTGACAGAGGAAAAATGTGACATGTGTTGCATCAAATACACTGAAATGGAACAACTGATGCATTTTTGACATTTAACATCTTCTGGTCCTGCTCCTATTGAACTCAATGGCCCAATTCCAATTAGTTTTCATGTCAGCAGTAATTGATTTTAATTGTGACAGTCAAATTGGTTACCAAGGCCCCATGTCTGTATGGTGACTCAATTGTTGGCCTCATTCAGCAACATACTTTGGCCACCTTCAGTATTAGGGAGCAGGCTTGCTGGATCATTGCGCTGTGTGGATATTCCTGGATCCCTCTTCTAGGGCTGAGCTCTCTGACTATGATAACCAGTGGAATGTGCAGTGCAGTGAGCCCCAAAGCCATCGGGAAAGACTTTCCTTGATGAAGGCAGGACAGGGTCTTGAAATCCTTTGGAAACTATCCAAGCTGCATAGAAGTGACTCATTCCACCTTCCAGTACAATGCCCACACATTTCTTTCCACCCTCAAGTGTTAGCACATTTGAACAGAAGTAGGAGTCTCTTTGCTCTATAGGCTGAAATATTGGCTCTTCTGCGGGTGGCTAACTGAGGTCAAGGTGGCAAGGATTAAGCTGGGAGGAGAGGGCATAATGGTAGACAAGGAAATCAACTATTCAGCATGCAGGGGGTTAAGCCTGAAGTTGATCTTTCATTTCACATGTTCCATTCCGTAGGTCAGTATTGTGTAGGGAGACAGGATTTGTGTGGCTGAGCACTTCTGTGGTATTGGGAATCAAGTTATGTGCTGCCTCTGTCTTCTATTCAGAGTAGATTCCTTTATGTTCTTCTTTCTTCACGCCTTATTCTGCAGCCAGAACTTGTCCTTCAGTTCCTGTGGAGAGGAAGATAAGGCGTTACAGCCAGTGGTACTCTGGTCATGGTCCTTCAATATGTGTCCCTGAAGGATTACAGGCAGAACGTACCAAAGGACACGCCTCCCCTTTACTCGCACCTTCGTATATAACAGAAAACTGCTGTGCTCTGGCTTCCACATTCAGGTACATTGATGATTAATTCCCATTAATGACACTCATGCTGGTGCTTAAGAAATAAGGTTCCACAGCAAGAGGTTTTTGTTTGAATTTTGGGTAAAGAAAGGTCTGGATCAGTTTGTGGCTTTTGCAACACCCAACCCTCATGCCTGGGGTGTAGCAAAGACCCTTTGGTAGGGCAAGGAAAGTGCTTTCACCTAATTCACATTTAGGAAGTTTAAACCATGATATAGTCAAGCAAATGTGAAAACGGCTTGCCTTTGTTTTTATGGGGCCTAAGCAGTAGTGTGCTGGGAAGAAGAGGTGCTAGCTCACTTAGGTCCTCATCCCAGGCTGCCTGGCAAAGGGTTATAGAGAAAGAGACGATGGGAAAGACTAAAATCCACCATTGCCCGGCTTCGGCCCCTGCATTCACAGGGCAGTGATTGTGTGGATTATGTCAGCTGCCCCTTATAGTTTGAAATGCTTTCTTAATATCTAATCTGAATCTCCCTTGCTGCAGATTAAGTCCATTACTTCCTGCTACCTTCAGTGGACGTGGAGAACAATTGGTCACTGCCCTGTTTAGAACAGCCTGTAACGTATTTTGAAGACCATCATATTCCTCCCCGCCTGAAGGGGGTGTCTTTTGGACCTGGTGAGTGAAAGGGTCAGTTGCTGCTCTGAAGGCCGAGTATGGCATTGCTTCCTGAGGGCTGGCTGATGCTTATTAGACATGGACCTGCATAGGAGGTGGTTTGTGCATGGAACTGGCCAGACCTAGTGAGAGGACTAGCCACACACAATGTCTCCCAGAGTTCCGTGGAGCATGGGGGAAAGCACGTCCTCTTCAATGCCTCTTAGTGCAGCGCATGCTTCCCTTTGTGGCCAACCATTTCTGCTGGCAGGTGCAGGCAGGGAAGGTGCCATTGGGCCCCCTTCCTCCTCACCCCTTTTATGCAGTAGCAGGGGAGCAGTCCCTGTGCTCAGGAAAATACAAGCGCTGCAACCGTGGCTGGCCACTGTGCATGGGACTGAAAGGGGGAAAAGGCTCCTTGGTGCCCCCCGGCCCCCAACCACTGCAGGTTCACACATGGATGGGGGGGGGGGGGACTCAGCATTTAAAGAGGCACTGTCAATGTAAAACTCCTCTATTAATCCTGTGATTCCTCACTTCTGCTACTAACTATTTAACATCATTCATTTAAGGTATTCTTGGATTTTGTGAACGTTGACTGGCCCAAGGCCATTGAATTTCCAACCGTACAGGGGACTGGTTTACTTCAAACCACCCCACCCCTACCCCAGCCGCAGTCTTCCTGTTTCCATCGGATCATGAGAGGGAAGCTCCTAAAGGCCGGATGATGCGAGGGTGCAGATACCCAACAGGATAATGCAGAAGGAACAGCTCTTACATATAGGCTGGTCCCTCTCCAGTAAGGGCGTTACAAACCGACAGGGTTGGCTTAAATATATTATTATTATTTCAACAGCCGATGGCAAGAGGTGGAAGGAAGCTTCACATTGCGTGTTGCAAGTCAGGACTTAGGTCTATTGGCCGAGCTGTCCAGTGTTTATGAAGGTAAAAACTTAATAACAGCTGCAGTGCTCCTGTCGGTGTGTTAGTAAGCTTGTGGGGGGTGCATCTGTGTGTGAACATACACTATGGATGGCTGAGGATACAGTTCAGGCAATAATTTTCCAGCCAGGCACCAGTCATTATTGGCAAATACAGTGTTATGCCCCTCACTTTAAAAAGATGTTGCTGTCATGTTTTGCACCCCTGGGGGGGGGGTATGATTAGACTACAGGGGGAAGCGCTATTGTTTATAGCGCTTCCCGATTTAGCGCTACAGGTGTTGCGCTAGAGGGTGTCCAGATTGAAGCCCTCTAGCGGCAGAGAGCGAACACATTTGTCCCGCTTTTGGCGGCAGAAGCAGTTGCGGGATAGGGCAGGTATCCCAGCATTCAGCTGGGTGCAGCCCTCTTTGCAAAGGAGTGGGGTGAGGGGGGACTGGGAAGGCAGGGAACTTCTAGCTGTCAGTTTCATTTCTGAAACTGACAGGCTCTGCACCTCCCTTCCCTAACCATTTATTTGGGGGGGTTTCAGCGGCGGGGACCGGGGCAGGGGCTGTGAGCGCCTCCGGGCTGCCGCCCACAGTGGCAGGGGACCCGGCAGCCCTGCCGCCCACAGTGGCACTAGCAGCCCTGCCGCAGCAGCGGCCAGGTTTCCAAATTTTATATGGCTATGGGGGAGGGTTCTGACATGGGGTCAACTGAGGACGGGACAGAAGAGTTTTAAAGATGGCCAGAGAGGATGCAATGGGGATTATGGGCCAGGATGCCGGAGGCTGGAGGCTCACTATAACGCAAGGGGAGTACACATTGCATCCCTTGCGCTAAAACAGCAGCGCTGAAAGCTTTATTCCTCTCGTTTTGAGGTATACCAGTACCACTTTAAAAGGTCAGTAAAAGCGGAAAAAGTGCCTTGGGAGTGTGTACTGGCAGTGCTATTGTAGCGCTAAAGAGGGGTTTTAGTGCTAAAACAGCCCCAGTCTAACCTCACTCTCTGAGAATCCAGGCAGGGCCTAGGTATTCCTCTGTGTTCGGAAAGGATTGGAACACTGGGAATGACACTGCAGTCTAAATGCTAAATCCTTTCTCATCACAGACCTTCCACAGCTAATGAGGCAGGGGTCCTCCAGACAACAGCCTCCTTCGTGACATAGCTCTGAGTCCTTCCCAGAGCATGGTCTGTGAATGAGGCAGGGGTCCTGTGCAAAAAATAGTATGTGCTCATGTAATTAAAGACTGGCTCATGATGCCTAATTAGGCTGACTGGGAGAACTTGGCTGAGAGAGGCAGCGGCAGAACTGAGTTTGTGTTTGCCAGTCCAAAGCTCCTCAACAGTAATTAATCCCTAAATGTCCAATTGTTCAGAGTTCAAGGAAACACCTCCTACCACTGTACTTTGTGTTCCTGTTAAGCAACGAGAGACGGCAGGGCGTGTGCCCTCATTCTGTGAGAGCGACACGCCTGGGGTGTTGTTAGGAACTAGACCGAAGGTTGAGTGTAATTATTAACCATCTAAGTGTCCCAGGGTTGCACAATAGCCCGTGTCTCAGAATGCCTGGTTGCAATTGTACATTTGCTTTATATTTTTAAAGATAAATACAGAATCCTTTTAAATATCTGCATTCTAGTAAAGAGCTGTTTGTTCCCCTGCCAAGATAGCTCATGACAGACAGCTGAAAGGCACTAGTAAAAGGGGGAAGAAACTAAATATATAGAAACAGCGCCTTCGTTGGAGTCAATCAGTGTAGCACTGTTGAAGTCAACAGGGCTCTGCCTATTCACACTAGCTATGGAGCTGGCCCGTGGGTTTTTCCTTTGTTCTGCTGTTGATCAAAAATGACTGCTGTGTTAATTCAAAAGTCTTACTTGTTTACTGGTTATTTTCATTTGTTTGTATGTGTCTTGAAAAGTCACTGAGCGGAAAAAAATTGGGTTTAGCATTTCAAATGGCTGTATGCGGTCATTTGCTGCTGCAGCGCCTTTTGCTATAAACCCTTCTGGAGCGCAGCACTGGGGAGACCGGCCACCCCAAGTCAGACGGGTGGGTTTGAAAAGGCAGGGCGGCGTTGTGTCGGCACTGCAGGAAGCTCAGGTAAGATGCAGCGTCAGGTGTCATCCAGAGACAGGATGTGTCATGCCCTTTATTTCCTCAGATGTGTTTTTAAAGAGATTCCGTCTTATTTTTAACCCAGCTTTTCAGCAAGGTGTGGCAGAGGCTGGAGCCTGGGCTCCGAGGCCAAGGGAGGAGGCTGGATTTCAAAGCTTGAGCTCCAGCCTGCACTGCACCTTCAAAGCGCTGCCCGCACAGCTATTCTGACAGCGCTAGCACAAGCCCCGCTAACCTGAGTCTGTTGACCCTGGCTGGGACGCTCGCTGCTGTGGGCTCCAGAACACTGGGTAGACATTAGTGGCTAAGGTATCACGTGGCGCCTGGATAGCTGAGCAGGTTCCTTGAGAATGACAGGGGGGCCTAGGAATGAAGGACTGGGCCTCAGGACCACCGCTAGCGCCTCAGAACTGCCCTATCATTATTTATTTATTAGTTGTATTACAGTAACTCCTATAGATGCCCCAGCTCGGATCAGGACCTCATTGTGCTGGGCCCTGAACAACCACATAGTGAGAGCCAGCCCCTGCCCAAAAGGGCTTACAATTTAAATACACAAGACAGGTGAAGGGTGTGAAGGGAAAGGCAAGAGGAATGGATTTGCCCAAGGTCACAGGGCAGACAGGAACAGAACTCAAGTCTCCTTAGTCTCCCCCTAGTTCTCCACCCCGAGACCACACAGAGTAGTTTCCATGAGTAACTGAACTGCCTTCCCGACGTCCAATGAAGGAGAAGGACCAGACACCCGATACTGTGATGGACTCTCTGGGCTTGCCCCTATTCCCAGCCCCAGAGACCCACAGTTTACTGGCATTTAGTGGGCCTCTGTCCTCTAAATCTGGGGCCAAATCTGAGCTGCTGATCTGGTAATTAACAGCTACTGTGTAATTCTTAACGTTTATTGGGGAATACAAGCCCTTCAGGACCTACCAGATGAATCTGGCCAGAAGCACTTCACCCCACTTTCTACAGGAAGGCTAATCCCCAAAAGCCAGACTGAAGGTGCTGGTATATATGCAGGACACTGACACAGGAAACCAACCTCCATGCCCTTAGCGACTTCCAGTTACCCTGCTCTAGATCCTAGCTAGGCCTGTGGGATTCCTGGTCGGGCTGGAATCTACCCTCTCTTGGTTATATTGGAGGTGAGGGAAGGCAGTTGAGCTCAGCAACAAGAGGGCCCATTTGGGTTCTATAAAGCCAGCTCTTTAGGTCGGGGGTAGCTAGGAGGAGCACTTCTGAGAGGCCCTCAAAGAGACTGAGCTGCCCTTCAGCCTAAGGGTAAAGAGAGAGAGGTGGATGTCTGTTGTTGTAGGCCACATGCTCCTTTGCTTGCATGCTGGAGTGAGGCAAAATGTCTAGGTGTGGTACATCTAAAAGCCCATGTGCTGGCATGAAGAGTGCCTGTTTGGAAGGAACACATCCTCCTAAGAACATCAACCATTGTCCTGGGCAAAACTTCGGTGACCATCCAGAACACACCAATCAGGGATAGGATGTATGATATGCTGAGCATGCAGTGTAACCTACTGTTAAAAGCTTATCACCATTTCATTACATGTAGGCCTCCTAACAGACCTTGGCAGCTGTATAAAACTGCTGCTGATCTAGAGGGGTTTCTCTTATATTACTTCTTCAGAGCAAGTTAGTGTGTCTTTCAAAATGTAAGTCAAGTTGAAGAGGCCTGAATGCTAGACAAAGAGCCTGGAACACCTGTGGTCTAAGCCTAACCTCTGCTACTGACTCACTCTGCTACCATGAACAAGTCACTTAACTTTGTGTGACTCAGTTTCTCCATCTATAAATTGGGAGTTATGAGGTCTAATTACTGTCTGTCAAATGCTTTGAGATCCTTGCCTAAAAGATGCTGCAAATACACCAGGTAGTAATTATTGAAATAACAAAAGAACTGTAAATGCTCTGGGGCAAAAAGAAAGTCAGAGGAGAGGCTACATTTCCCACTGCTTGGTCTCACATATGCATGCCCCTCATTTTGATGGCAACCCTGATGTTGTCTGTAGACAGACGAACTCATTCACCCCTTCTTGTAGCAGACTGGCTGTGACATGCAGCTTACTCATCGGTTGGCCTGGTCCATCCGTCATCTTTCCAGAAGTATGAGCAATGATGGGGGTAAAAATTCCACAGAAAGGGGAAGTGTCGGCAAGCTGGGATGTGGAGGCCTTTATCACGGCTTCTGAACTTCAGTTCTGCCTAACTAACAGGAACGTATCTAATCTGTCCCTAGAGATACGTGCCCTAGGGCAGGGAAGAGCTGCTGCATTACTGTAGAAGAGAGGAAGCTGGAGGGTTTGTCTGATGTAAGGAGTTTCAGTGTAAGCTCTTGTAGGTTTCAGTTATTGAAGTCAGGGAGGAATGTTTGACTTGGGCTGGGGGAGGGGAAGAGAGGTTTTTTTTTGTATTTTAAAAACATCAGGGCCCTGTGCAGCCAAGCACTTAAGTATATAAGCCTATGCTGAAAGATAAGCATGTGCTTAAGTGCTTTGCTGAATAGGGATGTGCCTAAGCACACGTATAAATGCTTTGATGTGTTAGGGCCTAAGTGAATTTAGTGCTAGTAAAAGTTACAAAATTGACAGGACTGAAGACCCTTGAGTGTGGTGAAAACACCCCCATCCCCCACATGGACAGCAGCAATGTGCCTCAGTGCTGACAGGGTGGGATTGATTGTTGGGGTGAGATGGACATTCAGTGCTCATGATTTATTCAGTTCTTATTTCCTGGGATGGGAAACTCTTTTGAATCTAGCTTACGTATGTGGGTTGTGGGTGAATGCCTGGGTGTGCCATGTTGTTGCATCTGGATGACCATTCATGAGCTGAAAGCACAGTGTCAAGCTCTCATTGTGAGTCTCACCAAAACTATCAGAGAATCCGTACCACTTATCCAGCCGTGCTGTCTCTTCCATTAAAAGAAACATGGAGGGTCCACTCAGATGGGACCCAAATGCAAATCAACGCTGGTTTTGGTGTCCCAACCAAGTTGTAATAGAATACTAGAATCATAGAATATCAGGGTTGGAAGGGACTTCAGGAGGTCACATAGTCCAACCCCCTGCTCAAAGCAGAATCAACATTAACTAAATCATCCCTGCCAGGGCTTTGTCAGTCTTCACTAGACCCACTAAATCAACCGCTAGTGGATCGATCTCAGAGCGTTGATCCCGTCTGTGTGTAGACATAGCGTTAGATTTTTGTCTACACTGGAAGGGGATTACCAGTATAATTATACTGATGTAGTAGTACAGGCAAAAGCCCTAGTGGAGATATAGCTTCTAGCTGAAAAAGGTGTTCTTTTGCTAGTACAACATATACCCTGAACAGAACAAACTATACCAGCAAAATAACTTTTTTTGCTGGTACAACTGTGTCTACACTAGTGCTTTCAGTCAGTATACAAATGCCTTGAAGAATCACAACCCTAACCAACATTATTGCACCAGTAAAAGTTTCTAGTCTATACCTAGTCTTGGTTTCACATCCTGAGGGTGGTTTTGGTTGCAGCCCTCTTGTTATGAAAGTTTCCTCCCTTTCCAGCAGAACTACTGTCCAGTTATACTAGAGGTTTTGGATGAAATAATGATGCTGCAATAATCTGGTGCCATCTAGTGGCAAACCTGAAAGTCACACTAGTCATAGCAATTTAGGTAACTATTAAGGACACTTTAACAAACAATCCAGTAATTACTAAGGGTGAAATCATCTCAGGTAGAATTGAGCAAAAGAGCAGACACTATTAGTGGCTATGTGCTTAACGTAGGATCAAACTGACCGGTCCTTCCAAACCGTGCATTCTAAAAGCCCCCATTTCAACTTGAGCCTTCATGTTTTTACAATTTTTCACTCCCACTCTCCTCTCCGCTGTGACTGTATCCCACTTCTGATGACTTTCATCCCTTTCTCTGGTGATTTTGAGGCCTCAAACTTTTGGCTGATTGGCAACATTTACTTGCAGTAGTCCTGACGATATACCTGGCTTGCAGATTTACCTGGCTTGTAGATTTACCTGGCTTGCCCCACACAGGCAGGGACACACCTAGCTGCAGGTCAGCTCTGGGAAGACCCAGCTTAAGGGCCTTGCTCCAGCACTCAGATGTCCATCTCCCTTGGAGCACAGACCCAAAGATATATTATGAAATTTGCCCCTCCTTCAATGTGGAGAGAGGTGTGCATACTTCTCTTCCCTCCGCCCTCCACATGCCCCCAGTTAGCAATGATAGAAACCGGGTTTAATAATAAACAAAACACATTTTATCAACTACAAAAGACAAATTTTAAGTGGTAAAAGGGGTAACAAACAGAACAAAGCAGGACTCAGAGAGGTAGCCGTGTTAGTCTGGAATTGCAGAAGTGACAGAGTCCTGTGGCACCTTAAAGACTAACTAAAGTATTGAAGCATAAGCTTTCGTGGGCTAATACCCACTTCGTCGGATGCATCCGACGAAGTGGGTATTAGCCCACGAAAGCTTATGCTTCAATACTTTAGTTAGTCTTTAAGGTGCCACAGAATAAAGCAGATTACTAAGCAAATGAAATCAAAAACACAAACTAAGCTAGTTTCACTAAAGAAACTGGTTACAAATAGTATTTGTCACCCTAGATATTGTTGCAGGCAGTTTGCAACGTTTCTGTAGTTCAGAGTTCCAGTTATATTCCTTTGCAGACTGGACCCTGTGGACTCCTCCCTTGCCTTCCCTTTTGCAGTCATTCTTCTTGGGCAGACAGGCCAGGGAGTGGAGGAGTCTGGTTTGCCTTCCTCCCCACCCTTAAATAGGATTTACATAAGGTGGGAATCCTTTGTTTCCCAAAATTGAGCCCCCCTTCCCTTACAGTGGAAAATTACAAGAAGTCCCAGCTAATGTTTCAGTATCAGGTGACAAGACTACTTGACTCTGTAGGACCACAGAGTCCATGAGTCCAGAATCCAGAGTTCATGATTGGCAGTATGGAGCGTTCACAGGAAGGCCAAGCTTTTCGCAATCTATTGTCCTCACTGATGAGCCATCTGCCCCGTCTGGCTTTTCCATTGTTGTACCTGAAGAGTTAGCTGGGGGGCATCACCCAAAGTAGCATAGTTGAAATACAGATACATAGTCAATATTCCTAACTTCACATACAGAAATGATACAGGCATACAAATTTGGATAATCACACTCAGTAAATCATACCCTTTCCACTGATATCTCACGAGCCATCTGACATAAAATACATTTCAGTTACGTCATATTCGTATCATAAGCATATTTTCATAAAGAATATGGAATGCAATGTCACAAGTCCCTTTAGGGAAAAATCTTTGATTTCGAGCCAAATCCACTTTTCAACTTTCTTTCCATGGAATATTACCCACAATGCCCTAGAACATGATCATCAGCTTCTTTGGTTTTGCACATTACACAACCCGTCTTTCTGAATTTTTAATAAGTTTAACTTATCATTTAAGGCGCAATGACCATCAGCACTCTAAAAATGACTGTTTCCCTTTTACTATCATGACAATGGACTATAGTATTAGCTTGGATTTTTTGAGCATACCTCATAAAACTTTTGTCCTGTTGCTTCCGGAGTCCATAGTTCTTGTCATTCTTTCACAAGTTCCTTCATGACCACACTTTTACATTCTTGTCTACTTAAGGGTGTCTTAATATCTACTTTCACATCTTTTTAAAGCATGTTTTTAGAGCACATTCTTCTGATTTCCAGGTATTCTGCTCTGTGCCGGAATCCGAACTATTGTTACACAGTTACCTGCTTGCATTATTTCCATTGTTAGGAACATTATTTTACTTTATCATGTCATTTCTGCTTTCTGAAGTCCCTGTTCTGACTGTTATTACGCCTGACAAGGAATCAGATAAAATTTACAGTCGCAGCTGGTCACACATCTCTTATCCAGGTTAGAGCCAACATTATCACCATTAGGTCATCTATCAGACTGGTCACATCATTTAATAGCCTTTTATATTTCTGTATTCTAAGACTAGGAGAACAGAAGGCAGTTTCCGCTCTAACCGTGCTGTTATCTTTTGACCCATCTGTATAAACTTGGCAAAACTGGACTCATTTTTTCAAAACTGAATTCAGAAATTTCAGTGATAATAATGTATGGATTTTTTTTCTTTCCCTCTCTTTTTTTTCATGCAATGCCAAAGCCACAAATGAGGGAATAAATGTCCAGCTGTTATTAAGATTTTAGTTATCTTAATTTTTGTTTTTTAGATATCGCCTTTGCCCATTTTTTGAACCTGATAGTATGAGGAAGTCTGTGGCAATCCATATCATTTTGTCGAGTAAGGTCCCAGCAATCCTCATAAATCTTTTGCGCACTTCTGTATTCATGTTTCCCTTTTATCTTTGCCCAAAAGGTTAGATCTAATAGTTTCATCCTTAGATTTATAGGTGCTTCTCCAATGGCTATTTATAAGACACACTGGTGGTATTATTGCACTACAGAGCTTGGGCTTGAAGTAGTTCAAGGTTTGTAAGAGGTGTTTTTGAAACTGAACGAAAAGCATGGACTCTATAGTCTAAAACTGGTCTTATCAATGCTCTATACATCATTGTTAATACCTTCTTATCTGCACCCCTATTTGTTTCCAGCTACACTTTTAAGAAAGTTCATCCTACTTTTACACTTTTGTAGGATATTATCTATGTGGCATTTCCAAGTTAATTTCTTATCAAACCCTAGGAACATAAACTTTTGAACGATTTGAATTTTGTCACCAGAAAGGAATAAGTCCCATTCTGCCCTAGTTGTTTTCCTCGTTAAAAGCATTCCCTTTGTTTTTACAAGTGAGAATTTCAATTCCAAATAATTTCCCAACTTGGAAATTATCTGGAATGCCTCATTTGTCTTGTGCGTGGCTATTTTAAATCTTTCATGTTTATTCCAAATAGCACAGTCATCTGTGAAAAGGGAAATACCTATTCCTGTCTGCACACTTTCCAGGAAGTCATTTGTCATAATGGAAAACAAAGCAGGATTCATAATATTTCCTTCTGGAGTTCCATTTGTAAGCATGTTGGATTTTGATAACATTATTGTCACTTAAAAAGGTCCCTTATCCACCAGAACATTCTCTCATTTATTGCAATTTTGGCTAGTTTATACGGGAGGCCTTTCCCCCATAGCATGTCATATACTTTTTCAGCATCCAGAAGGCCTTCATTTCTAGTCTCAGTAAATGTGCATCTGCCTTTTCTAAAACCATTTTGTACCTCAGTTGTAATACCACTTTTCTCCAAGTATTCCATTCATCTCACATTTATAATTTTTTTCATGATTTTCTCCACACATGATGTGAAGGCAATAGGTCCATAATCATTAGCCTGGGTATGTACCTTGTTAATTGGTATTACCAATGCCTGTTTCTATTCTATTGGCAGCGGGCCTTTTTTTCCATATATCATCATATTTCTGCAACAGAATCTTTCGAATCCCTCCTGACAAGTGTGGAAGCATTTCATTACTTATATTAGTGGTTCTCAACCAGTGGTACGCATACCCCTGGGTGTATGCAGAGGTCTTCCAGGGGGTACATCAACTCATCTAGTTTTACAACAGACTTCATAAAAAGCAGTAGATAAATCAGCACAAACTCAAATTTCCTACAATGACTTGCCTAGTCTGATCTATGTATCATGCACTGAAATAGAAGTACAATATTTATATTCCAGTCAATTTATTTTAGAGTTCATATGGTAAAAATGAGAACGTACGCCATTTTTCAATATTAATGGGCTATGACACTTTTGTATTTTTATGTCTGGTTTTGTAAGGAAGTAGTTCTTAAGTGAAGTGAAACTTGGGGGTACTCAAGAGAAATTGGACTCCTGAAAGGGGTACAGCAGTCTGGAAAGATTGAGAACCACTCACTTATATTATCTTCACCTTGGGGAGCAGTCTCCTCCTCTCTTAGGGCTTGTCCTCATTACGGCAGGGAAGGATCGATCTTTTGGCAATCGATTTATCACGTCTCGTCAAGACGCGATAAATAGATTGCCAGCGGCTCCCCTGTCGACTCCGGAAGTACAGCTTTATTGTTCTCTCCTAACCACAGGCCTGAGTTCATGTCCCGTCGCCCCGCTGATTCCCCGCATCAGGCAGGAGATGTAGCAGGGGGGGTGGCTGCACAAAGACCCAGAGGCAGAGGAGCCTCTCCCCCCAACGGACCGCTCCCACATATAACATTACTTTTTTCCCATTTCAAAGATGCCTTTCTTCAATTCCTGGTCCGTGCATTATTAACCTGTGTGCTTTCCAGCTAAGGATTGTGAAAACAACGTTATTAAAGATGTATTACTGCCTTCATTTAAAAGTGCATAAATACGGCCTATGGAGAGGTTGTTACCGTAGATATTTTTCTGCTGTTTTTTCTATCTTTTCAGTTTTATTCTCTGTCTGCAAGGTCAGTGAATTACTTTATAATAAATGCTATAAACTTCGCTTTACCTAAAAGCAATACATCATCTGCGATTCCTCTCATATTCTTCTCTCTCTGACCAGAGATGTGGGCTGCTTCCCTGTACATCTTATTCTTTACTTTTGTCCCTTTCTTTTTCTATTTTTTTGCAGTGGTATCCTGATATTTTTTGAATAATTTTATGTTTTTGTATTTCTCTAGTTCGTTCTGCTACTGCACATCCTACATATACTGCACTGTGCTTTTCCGTGCAATTGTGGAATTTAGGTTCTATTTCTTCCACGCAGTTCTCATACGAGCAATTCCCTCCACATGTATTACACCTCATTGTTCCCTTCCAGATAGTTGCCTCATGTCCAAGCCTTTGACAGAAAGATTGATACGCCATTTGGATCCTATCTGGAAGTGTCCTGCCTTTAAGTGTTTCATGTACAGCCAGATGGCTGTTTTTTCCCCTTCCCTTCTACTAAGTTGTCATTTAACAAACAGTACTTTATTTTTACCTGTACTCTTTTTGATATCATCCTCAGCCAATCCTAGCGGCACTCCATACATAACCCATCTTGCTTCCACCAGGAATTTAGGCAGTTGACACAACCTTCATTTCCCCTAAGGTTCTAGTGTTAAGAAGCTATCAGCTTGCTCCTCATGTGTACATTCTATCAATAGCTCTCCACCCTGCATTCTTTTAGCTCTTTGTACGTCACCAACACTTTGCTTTATCCATTTTGCCATTTTCAGGGGGCTAACATCTCCTGTTTTCACATCTTCTGTCACTCGTCTGATACTTATGAAATGCTGGCTTTTCTCCTGGTTCTCATTTCCATGCATTCCTTCTTCAAATCTTCAGATATTTAGTCTTTTCTTCTTTTTCCTGACTCAAGACCATTTCTTATGCCAAAAGTGGTAGAAAGTCCCTAAAAGTGGAGGGGCCACTGATGGTTGACCCATGGCCCTGCCCCCACAACCTCCTTCCCTCTGAGGCCCTGTTCTTGCATCACCCCTTCTTCCTGAGCTCCTCTCTGCCCCCTCCTCCCCATCACCTGCCCTTATGGCCGGTAAGGGGGGGGGCATGGCCCGCTTGTCCCCCTGTTCTGGCACCCCTGGCTTATACCCTACTTCTCTTCCTAGTCCAAGGTAACTTTCTTTCCTCCACTCTCCCATTTTCAGTTCCAATGTTCAGCCTCATTTCAGCCTGTGGCCACTGCAGTCTGCAGCCCAGCCTCACCGTCTTCAGACATCGGCTGGGCCAGAACTGGTGAGTCATCTGAGATAAGTATGCTAGGCCTGTGCCAATCAACTAGGGCCCAGCCAATCTACAAACAAGGGCCTAACTGGGTGACTCCAAGAGAGGTATATAGGCTCATTATGGGAGCAGCCACTTCAGCCTGCACAATGTCACTACCATGGTGGGAGAACTCCCACCTACCTGGTAATTTTGACAGACCACCCCAGCCTGTGCCTGCTCTGGCTCCAGTTTAAACTGGCCCCAGCTATCCTGTCGTGTCTCACACTGAGCCATAGGAAACTGAACCCATGTTCCTTGCTCAGAAATGACCAGAAGCTCACTTGTCAGCACCACGAGCCTCAGAACAAAGGGGTTGCAGTTCTTCAGCGGGTCAACGGGCCTCTGTGAAGCACTATTTGTGAGGGAGCATCTCCTCCCCCAGCATTCCCATCCGCAGCCTGATGCCCAGGGGCCACGTGTTTCTCACGAGCGAGGTGAAAGGAATGTGACCCTGCTGTAGGTGTAGGTTGACCAGATAACAAGTGTGAAAAATCGGGATGGGGAGGAGAGTGGGGGTAATAGGCACCTATGTAAGAAAAAGTCCTGAATATTGGGACTGTCCCTATAAAATCAGGACAGCTGGTCACCCTATGTGGGTGGCCCTTGTAACCCAGGCTGACAGGCTTGGGGACTGCTGTCTTTGACCAGCACTGAGGTGAACTAGAGTGACCAGGAGGTTCCTGAAGTGTGGCTAGCCATTCTAGCCAGTCTTGGCCAGGACAGCATCCCGACAGGCTGAACCCATGGAGTTACCAAGTAATTGCCTTCTCTGGGGGGAGGGGCTTTGGAGGCCTTTCAATCCATTATTATTGATACAATAGTGCCTGGGGGCTCTATGGGAGAACAGGTCCCCGTTGTGCTAAGCACTGCTGTAACAGTGTGGCCCTTGGTGGGACACTACTGAGAGTATCAGTTCAGGACAAATTGCTTAGAACAGGGTAGTCAGAGACCAAGGCTGGGCATCCTTCGCTACTAAGGCACATCATACCAGCCAAATGGAGAGGCCTTCAGTTTTACCACAGCGGCTAATCAAAAGTCATACAAGCAATTTTCTCAGACACTCAAGTTTCCTAGTGTCACCACCATCACCACTCCTTATGGGGATGAATGGTTATGAAAACCAATATCTCAGTAAAAGAAAAAAGGTTCTCTTGATCCCAAAGGACCAAGCTTCTGATCCAGGTCAATAGACAGGTCAGATCTTACTCACAAATCACACTGTTCCCAATCCTTTAGAATCTAAAATCTAAAGGTTTATTCATAAAAAGAAAGAAATATATATGAAAGTGACCTGGATGCATGGAGCACTTGGTGTTGCTCCTTGCTCCTAACCCCGACCCCCCCAACCCCAGCTCCTGGAACATTGTGGTGGGAAACAGTCACTGTTTGCCTCCTTCCCACCCATGGTTCTCTGGCGGGAGGAAGCAGGGAGAAATCTGGGTCCTCCCCCTGTCCCGTCCATGGGGCACTCCCCTTCCAGCTGGTGGCAACTTCTGACTCTACACCGGCCGTGCATACCTGTTGATCATGGCACCCCTGGGTGGATCACCCCTAAGGCCAGCCCTGCTCTGAAGAGCTTGCAATCTAAACAGTCAAAGGGTGGGAGAAAGGAAATACTATCCCATTTTATAGATGCGGAACTGAAGCACATAGAGAGCAAGTAAGATGCTTGAGGTTGCACAGGAAGTCAGTAGCACAGACAAGAAGAGGCCCTAGGTCTCCTGTGCCCTACTCCGGTGCCATAACTGTAAGATCATTAGTGGCAGAAACTGTCTCCTTGTGCTATGCCATTGATCTCCTTCCTGTCTGCCAACATGGTTCCCTCAAAAGCTTTATTACCTCAGGCTGAGTCCTCCAAGGCTGCAGAGAGGACTCCGAAGAAAGTCATGATGCCTAAAGTAGTATTAACAGTATTGCCATTAGCTCCTAATCAAATATCTGAGAGGCCAATGGGAGATGATGCCATGGAAATTGCTTGGTACCTGGCTTTTCCCTGCCCAGGGCCGGCGACAGGGGGGTACTATGGGTAGAGCTGTACCGGGCCCCGGATTTAAGGGGGGCCCCCTTAAGTCCGGGGCCCGGTACACAGCAGTACCCGTAGTCGTCCCACCTGGGCACTGCATCTCCCTGGCCGCTCTTTCCCGGGCTGTGTCCGGGTGTCAGTGCCCGGCTGCCTCCCGAGCCCTTCAGCCGGCGGCTCGTCCCGCGCCCCAGGAGCCGCCCCGAGGCACCCCCGGCTGCAGCGCTTCCCCCGCCCACCTGCAGCAAGAGCCGGGCCAGCCCTTGGCGGGGGGGGTGGAGGGGAGACCCCCGGCACCACAGGATGCCGGCTCCATCACCTCCCCCACCCCGGCGGCTGCAGAGGACTGGCCGGGCGCGCTGCTCCGCGGGGGTGGGGGCCAGTGAGCGGGGCTGAGGAGACCCGGGTGCGCACAGCCCGGCCGGCGCCGGCCAAGGGGCCGGCGGGGAACCAATGGGGGTGGGGAGGGGCGGAGGTTAGGCTGGGGGAGGAGATTAGGTTGGATGGGCTGGGTCAGGCGGGGGGGGGGGGAAGGAGAATAGGCTGGGGGGTGCTGAAGGGGGCCCCCAACGATCAGAGTAGGGGGCCCCAAAATTTCTGTCGCCGGCCCTGTCCCTGCCCACAAACCGTCATATAACTAGGTCCTCAAAATGCACCCGCAGCTTGATTTCTGCCTGGGATCCCTGGGTTCTGCTACTTTCCAGGCCTTCAGATTGGTGCGTGCCTATCTCAGGGTGACTGGCCCCTTTAAGAGGTTCTGGGTGTAGCCCCACCTGTGCCTCACTCAGCTCTATTCCCCAGGTGGGGAACATTATCACTGTCACATGACAGGTAGCTCATGGAGCTTATCTTTTATCAGAGGCAGTGGTAAAAGAGAAGCTTCCAGAAGGAGAAGGTAGTCAGCTCAGAGGAGGCCTCTCCCATCCCAAGGGAGATTGGACAGAGTAGAAAGGGGCCAGCCTGGAGAAGCTGACTGCAGCTGGCTTGAGTTATTAGCAGAGAGATTGAGAAGGAGAGTTGTGGGACTCCTGATCTGAAACCTGCCTGAGTTATCCCTACTGACCCCAGAAGGAAAGGAGGAAAGGTTGGACTTGATTAATTAAGAGACTTAACAAAGGAGACTCCTCACAGGGGAAATCTCAGTTTAAAATATTCTGGCCTGGGAGTGGCTTCTTACAAGAGGCAGGCAAGGGACATGGAGGGCAGTGCACTGTAGGCCCACACTGTGCTACAATGGGGTGTTGGAGAGATGGCTGTCTGTCACAGGACCCATAGCTGAGCATCTGCTGGATCCCAGGGAAGGGCAAAACAATATTGTAGAGGCAGTGCTCCCCTGTCCCACGCCCTGAGGGGGGTGTTTCAGATGAGGTGGGCTCCTTCTGCTCCCATAAGGGGAGGGGACAATTTCAGCCCTTGAGCTTTTCTGTACTTGCGTGACTCTGAAAGGGTCTCTGTGCCCCACCTAAATAGACTCTCTGTGTGAAGGGTGGGGCAGGGGACATGTCTCAGAGCACACAGTTTAGCCTACAGTTCTAGCTGGGCTCAGGCTCCTGAAGCCCCTGCCTTTGCACCACATGATGAATTATGAACAGCTCCACAAAAGGGAATTAGTTACCTTTCCCCATTGACTGAAATCTCTGTGATCCCCTTATTCCCTATGGGAGCATGTAGCGGGTGCTGCTTCAGGTGCCTCACACAAGGGAAAGCTCCCAGAGCCAGTCATGGTGGGGACACGGGTGTCTCCTCATGCCACATGCCGCATCTGAGCCCTCAACAAGTCAGGTTTGGTGGTTCTTGGCAAGTTTTTCCTCTGGGACAAATGTATCAGGCCTAGAAACAGCTCAAAAAGACTATGGGGAGGGGCTCCAGCTTTGAATGTCAGGGCACTCCTGGCTCTCCTGTGACTGCAGAACTTGCAGCCTCTGAAGGGAGCATATAAAAGGGTATCTTGACTAGTAGCAGTTCCTATAGAGGGCAGATGAGTATCCAGTGGGCAAAGGAGGAAGCTTGCTCTGAGGCAGCACCCTCT
Source organism: Sternotherus odoratus (assembly GCA_032164245.1). Lineage (NCBI taxonomy): Eukaryota > Metazoa > Chordata > Testudines > Kinosternidae > Sternotherus > Sternotherus odoratus. The sequence goes on from JAVMKO010000003.1 coordinate 124,959,324, forward strand.
ACATGACAAAAGGCTGCAGCCTCACCCCTCAAATCAGCATCTAAATGGTTTGGGGGCCCAGCTGAAACAGCCAGCTGAAGCAACCTGTGTTTTTTTTTTCTGTTTAGTTTCACTTGTATTAAAACTGGCACTGAGGGTTGAGCTTAACTGTGCCAGGCCAATGACAGAAAGCAGTGGAGGTCTTGGGATAAGGAGGAGGAGGAGGGCGGCGTCTTGCCAATTGAACAAAGTTTTTGTGGGATACAGAGACAAATGAGCTCACAATTGAGGTAGAAGTCAGGCTGTTACATATAGCAGGCAAATAAAAAGAATACAAAGCAAATCAATACTACTAAACAAGAATATATGATCTCATGCTCCTTTTTTCTGTTGTCAGGAGCTCCAAACAGGCGACAATGAAGGGACCCCCAGGCCAATTACATGTGCAGCACCTCACCAGTTAGGTCTACACCGAAGTTCCCTGAGTCAAAGTTAAGGGGCTTATTTATACCCTTAACCCACCGAGGTTGACTGCACACTTGCAGTCAACCAAGTTAATTAATTATACCTGTTTTGATTTTAGGTACCCAACTCTTATCAATGCTTACAAATTCCTTTCTAGTTTCACATGAGATTTGAGGTGCAGCCGCCCACTCTAATCAACTAAGAAACTCCCCTAACATTCCAAAGCCATGCTATCTAAGCAAGCAGGTGCATAAACACTAACATTTATCAAGGTCAAGGTAAGGTAAGTCAAAGGCCAACAAAATGGAGACTTAGGTAGGCCGGAGGCCTGCCTGACCAAAGAAAATGGAAGTCCAGGCATGAAAAAGGTAATTGGGCACGCCATGTGTAACCAATCGTAACAATGTCTTTTGGTGTATTTCCACTACAGGGTGTGAGTCCCCTATAAATAACACATGAATAATGGTACGGGTGACTTTTTTGCCATGGTGACCAGTAACTGTTGCCTTATTGCCAACCCTGTGTGTTCAAAAGTCACGAGTCAAGCCCTCAGAAATCATGAGACTTTAAAAAGAATGAAGTTGGATTTTTGTTATTTGCCTTCTGATTTTTAGCCCTTTCAAGCTTTTTCTCTGCAGCCATGGCTTTAGAAACTTTTTCTTTTCAACGGTTGCTGAGATTCTCATATAGTCCTTCAACTTCAGGAGTTGGGGGGTTTAAAAATACCACCAAATATTGCAAAACTCATGATTAAAATCATGAGTTGGCAACTCTGCCAAGTGGTTCTATTCTACACCATTTTGCAATGGCTGGACAACTCTTGACTCCTTTGGTTCCTACAGAGCATTCCTATTACCTCCAGCAGGTGGTAGCAGTGCCCTTTCAACTGTCTCTTCACCTAGGTAAATTATTAGCTACTCCTGTTTTCCTGGTTGTTGCTGAAGGTTTATGCATGAGGTTGAATACTCCCCTCTTTCCTTGGGTCAAAGTGCGTCATTTATCACTTGCATGGGATCTCAGTCCTGGGTTCTGCTGTTTACAAGTCATCCACGGACACATTGTGGTCACTGGATTTATCCCCAGTATGTGGCATCACATTGTCAGGCGCTGACACAATGTTGTGGTGCAAAGATTAAATTGTTGCTATGTTGAGAGAGGGTGATTTTGTTCCGTGAATGGCTCACAATGTTACAGCACTTAGCCCATTGTGGGTGTTAGTGCAACAGACAGAATGATGATAAAGGAAAAAGTTTTCTTAATAAAGAGGTATAAAGTAACCAATCAGGAGTAAACTGTAGACTTTGAAGCAGCTGAGGCACATACCCAGATCAGTTGTGGCTGCAAAGCAAGTGTGAAACAAGCCTACCCTATGCTTTTGCAATAACGCCACTGTTGTGCTGATATGATACACTGGCTTAGTGCACACAATTCTATCGTCTCCTAGTCACTGGGCCCAACGAGGATCTCAGGAAGCCTCTTACTCACAGCTAAAGCTGGTTGAAACTTGGAATTTCCATTTAGTCTGAACTAGGAGTGCTGACATTTCAATACGTTTTGATTTCATTCCAAATCAGAATGGAGGAAGATATTTTTGAAATTTCTGTGAAATGGTATGTCTGAAAATGTTGAGTTTTGGACCATTTTTGTTCTGGAATTTAAAACTTGTTTTGAATTTTTGTGATGGCTTTTTTCCTTGTTACATATTTACAATATTTCATGATCTGTTAGTAGTAATAGTATATAAGCTATATATATAAAAGTCAAGTGGTGTAAGCTTGCGTGCATGCGTGTATGTACCTTCCCTTACTCCTTCCACACCGTTTGAGCTAGAGACTTGAAATTTGGTACAGTTATAGGCTTTAGGGTCCTAATCCGGGTAAGAATCGAAATTTTTTTAAATCTCACCTCTGACGCCCCCTAGGGGTGAAATTCTTTAAAGCCCATTAACATCAGCTGGGCAGCAGGTCAACACCTGCTGTTCTCTGTGACATAGTTATGATGTAATAATACCCCCCTCCAACGGACCCCGCACTCAGCTCTCTGCCTTCCCCCCTCCAATGGCCCCCCCACTCGCTCAGCTCTCTCCCCCCCTCCAACGGCCCCCCCACTCGCTCAGCTCTCTCCCCCCCTCCAATGGCCCCCCCACTCGCTCAGCTCTCTCCCCATCCCTCCTCCAATGGCCCCTCCACTCGCTCAGCTCTCTCCCCCCTCCAATGGCCCCCCCACTTGCTCAGCTCTCTCCCCCCTCAGGTAAGAATTGAAAATTTTTAAAATCTCACCCCCCTCTCCCCACTCCAATGCCCCCCCCACTCGCTCAGCTCTCTCCCCCATCCCCCCTCCAATGGGCCCCCCACTCACTCAGCTCTCTCCCCCCTTCCCCCTCCAATGGACCCGAGCAACACCGGGTATTTGTGCTAGTATGACATAATAGTTGAAATATTCTAGTTTTATCTCAGTTTTAGCATTTTTTATTTTGATGCTTGTTGCTGTGTCAGACCACTTCATTACAACACAAACAGGAGACTGCTCTGGGGGGGAGGGGGAAAGATATGTCAGTCAGTACAAAGTAACAGCTGCTTTTAATGATTTTACAAATAAAATAAAAATAGGTAAACTCTTATGTCCTATAATGCCATGTCAGTAATAGTAATTAATATTCTTTTTTTCAAAATATTTTTTACTGAGGGAGTTTTTTCTTTGAAATAGACATGTCTTTGGGAATATTTCAGTTTGACAAACTGGGCATTTTTCATGGAAAATATACTATCCAGGAAAAAATTCTCAGCAGTTCTACTCACAGGTAAAGGAGAGGTCACAGGATAAGGGCTTGTACTTACGGTGGTGAAGATCTGGGGTTCGATCCCAACAGATGATGTGCAGTTGTACTTAACAGCAGGATGGATAAATTCTAAGGGGCCTAACGGTGTACACTTCTACCTTGATATAACATGGTCCAATATAAGGCGAATTCTGATACAACACGGTAAAGGAGTGCTTCGGGGTGGGGGGGAAGGTGTGGCTGTGCGCTCTGGTGGATCAGCACATCAGTGTGTCTGGCTTCGATATAACACAGTTTCACCTATACCGTGGTATGATTTTTTGGCTCCCGAGGACAGCGTTATATCAAGGTAGCAGTGTATCATATTGGTGTGGAATATTAGCTGTACAGGCTCAACATGATATAACCATCAATAAAAAGGATAGAGCATTTTAGTGAGATCCTAGCTGTTCATTTATGGTGCTAAACATGATGAAATATCAGTTTGGCCTATTAAAGTATAGTACAAATAGCCGTTGCATTCATAACTAAATTTAATAAATTCACTATCTTCCTAAAGATAATGCCATCTAATAGTTACTATATTAATTTATTCGGGGACTTCCAGACAAGCGCTACTGTCCTACAAATCATAATAGCATGCCAAAAATTAACATTCTATGTGCATTCTGTGTAAGCACACAAGTGAGGGGAGGGTGTTATCAGCAAGGTAGTGGGACCAGTGAGATACATAGTAGAGGTAAAAGGGAAAAATATTGACTTCTATTACAAGAGAGGAAAAACGCACTGAAACTGGGGAGCATGCAATTAATCTACCTCAGGTAATTTTATGGCCCCCGTGACTTTAGCACCTCACAGCCTTTAATGGATTTATCTTCCCAATCCCACTCTGAAGTAGGGCAGTGCTGTTGTCCCCACAGTGGGGGGAGGGGGGGGGTGAGGCACGGGGGGGGGGGGGGGGGGCGCTTGTGAGCAGAGTGGAAGCTCTTTAGCTTGCCAAGAGAAGGAAGCAGTGTATGTTTCCACTGCAATCAGAAGAGTGACTGCAGCATGTGTAGCCATAAGCAACCTAGCTTCGATCTGTCTAGCTTGAATAATGATAGCAGTGAAACTGTAGCAGGGTGGGTTAACTGCTTGAATAGTTACACAGGATCCCAGATAGGCTTGTACAGTGCGTGCTGCTGTGGGTTCACTGCTATTATTATTCAAGCTAGATCGCTCACATCTACATGTGCTGCAGTCACACTTCTGATTGCAGTGGAGACATAATCTGCATTGTACCTGTTCTAGGGAACACTTCATTCTTTAAGACATACCTTTCACTATAATAAGTTCCACAGTCTAAACAAAACAAAACAAAGCAAAGATGAGGCTTCAAAACTTACTTGCTAAAAGCGGAAACAATCTGACCAGAATAGATAGCAATGTTTAACTGTTAGGCTATTTAGGAAAACTGACATCCGAAGAAGCGGGTATTAGCCCACGAAAGCTTATGCTTCAATACTTTAGTTAGTCTTTAAGGTGCTACAGGACTCTTTGTCACTTCTGCAATTCCAGACTAACACGGCTACCTCTCTGATTCTTGACATCATATACTGCAGTTAACATACCATGGTAACTATATTTAGTTTTTCCTCTTAGAAACATGACATTTAACAAATTACTAACCAAACAAACTTTCAAGGAGAAGTTTGTACAGCTATCCTTGTCATACCAAGAGTTAATCATTCATAGATGTTTTTATAGTCTTGTAATTCATTGCTATGAACATTAATGATACCCTGTATTTCTTCAGAAGCGACAGAGTCCTGTGGCACCTTAAAGACTAACAAAAGTATTAAAGCATAAGCTTTTGTGGGCTAATACCTACTTCATCAGATGCATGCCTGTATTACCGAGGAACTTAATCTCATAATCTCCTCATTGTAACTGCATAATAGTCTATGAACAAAGGACACCATAAATTCTAATGCCATGCCCTGTCATTCTGAAAATGACATGGCGAAAATAAGTGTGACTTCCTATTGCAGCAAAACCGTCTCAAAGCAACTTGATCTGAAAAAGGAAAGAATCTGTAAAAGATTAAACACATTTGTTTTTTTGGCTCCTCATTCTCCTACCTTTCCCCATACTGCCTTTTATTCTTGGGATAGTCTTCCATTGCCCACGTACCAATCAGCCAACCTCTCTTGATTTAAATCCCTCTCCTCAAATTTCACCATTTTTCTGAGAAGCATTTCAACAATATAAAATAATGTGAGCTTCTTTTTTGGTGGGTTAAGCAGTTGTGCTGTTTCTTCCCCACACAGTAAGATCAACAACTTTCTTCCAATTGAATGTGACTTGTTTAAGGACAACAGTACTATGAAAGTACAAAAGTAAAGTTTCTGGGAGAGAGCACTGTCTGTTTTATCTGTAACAACTCTGAGAACAAAATGGCTGCTGGCTCTACACATAAGGATCTAAGAGGATCTGCAAAAGGAGTCAGGTGCCTAAATCCAACATTTAAACACAACTGAGATCCTCAACTCCCCTCCTTCAACTCTGTTGGCACCTAAATTCCTTAGGCATCTTAGTTTCAACAGTTGCAGCTGCGCCAAACTGTCCTGATTCTGCTGATCAACTCGGCATCCTATCTCACATCTAAGCTCTGCCATAGGATTCACAAACTAGGTGTGGAACTTGATCTGGGAGGTGTACCCAGTCCCTGTACTCTGCAAAAAAAAAAATATGACTGGGAGCAAATGTTTTTCTAATATAGCCAATAGCCTGGTGGTTAGACACCACCCTGGGATGGGGGAGACCCAGGTGTGAATCCTCACTCTGCCTAATTTGGAGCAGGGACTTAAACCCAAGTTTCCCACATTTCAGGAGAGTGCCCTCACCATTAGGCTGTTGCCTGTAATGGTGGTGGGGTGGGGCACAACCACTCTCATAGAAGGCCTGGCTGAGGTGCTACTCAGCACTGGAATGTCTAAGTTTTCTTTAAAAACAATGAGGAGTTCGGTGTCACCTTAAAGAGTAACATTTATTTGGGCATAAGCTTTTTTGGGTAAAACCTCACTTCTTCAGACATCCATGCCTCATTAAGGTGCCACCGGACTCCTCATTGTTTTTGTGGATACAGACTAACTTGGCTACCCTTCTGATACTTGGTACCATGTATGTCTTCTTTGTGGATCTAGCCCCAAGTTCTTAGCAGATTGTACAATCTGCTACGGTCTTATGAACATTACTGTGTGCCTCGGCAATTCGGGAGGTGGTGGCAGTGCGCAGCAGGCACCGCTTCGCCATTGTTACTTGAGAAAGATCTTGGGAATTCATGGGAGAGATGGTGTCACCAATGTGGCAGTGTTGTGCTGCACAGGTCGGCGGACCGTGGACTCATCAGACAGAGATAGCTATGAAGGTTTGGTCCTGTCATCAAGCTATCCGGCGGCTGAAGTGCCAGATATGTCTTAGTTTGGATTCCACCTGGAGGGCAGATAAAATAAGATGTGAAGGAGGCAGAATGACATATCACGGGATAATTGAAAGGATGCTATCCTTATAGAAACAAACATCTTGCTCTGTGCAGTCAGCAGTGGGGGAGGGAGGAAATGGGTTGCCTCAAGTGTCACTAGGCACAGGAGATTTTAAGTCTTAGTAGAGATGTTGACTTCTTTATTTGCCTTTTTAAAGTGCTTTGCACACCTACCATTATGGTGTACTAGAATAATGTTATCTCTTTTGGGCCGAGTGGTTAGCCACAAATTCTGAGTCTAGTAGGTTGTTACAGTTGGGAATAGGAGTTGGTGGTGGTCCGGTATTGCTTTGAAACAATTTTGTTTGCATACAGACCTCTGTACATTCTTTGTGTGTCTGAATGCAGAAGGAACCAAGAACAAAGGAATGTGTTTAGCTTACAGCCAGGGCTGGCCTTTGCCCGGGGCAAACAAAGAACTTTGCCCAGGATGATGAACTGATGGGGGCGCGTTTGATACGTCCCACATGACACGACCTGCCAACTGAGAGCCAGCTGGGTTTAAGGAGGCAGCCAGCTGGCCAGCACCAGGGAGATTAAAAACGCACATGGCTGGAGAGGGAGACCCCAAGCTGCAGCTTGACTAGGCACTCGGGTAACTCCTCCGGATGGGAGCAGCAGCAGGAGTGGGTGCCCAGGACTCCCCAGTCTCCCAGGACAGAGGGCCCCCTGCATTACAAGCCATGGGGAGTGGGCAGGGCTGTGCTGAAAGAGGCTCCCATCCCGATCTGTTGTCTGGGATGGGCAGCTGGCTGACGGAGGAGGAGGAGGGATGTGTGCGCCAGCAGCTTATCTCTGTGTGTCTCGGCTGGGGGCTTGGAGCAGCCTTCCTGCTATCTAGTTTGTGTGTTAGGGTAACAGGCCCATCCACATCTTCTCTTGAGAGCCCCACTTGTCCAGGAAAAGGCTTGGAAAGCTCTGCACAGGTGAGCACCACGCTAACCTGGGGCGCTGTTGCAGCCTGTTCCCATCTATCTCATCCCTTCGCTACAGAGAGGTGACACATGGGGGTGGGGGAAGCAACGCAGAGTCACATCCTCCTGCCCCCCACCCCCAGTTTTCTGCCAGGATTTGCCTGCCGAGCTCTCCCCTCTCCCTCCCCTACTTGCTGGAACCCAGGGTCATGAGAGGTAAACCAACAACCACATAGCTGTGAGCAGTAGGGAAGTGCTGCTGCTTCAGCTCCACAGGGAGAAGTAGGGTTGGAAGAGCTGCTTTCCCATAGGGCAACTGAGGGTAAGGGGGAGGGCTGCCTGGGGCGGAGGGGCATGCCTGGAGCTGTTGTGGGGGAGAGCCTTTAAATTGCGCAGGGCTGGCTCACAATATTTTGGCACCTGACGCAGGGAGCTGAAATGCTGCCCCCCACGCCGCCTCCTTTGGTCCAAAACTTTGAAAGGTCTGAATTCTGCCTCCTTCCTGTTCTACTCCTCTCATCTCTCTCAATACAAATTAAACACTGGCGGCGGTAGTGGGGCCCAAAGGTGATGGGGTGGGAGAAGCCCAGGGGGCCAAGGGTGATTGTGAGGGTGCCAAAATACAAGTTCAACCAAGGTGCCATTTCCCTTAAGGCTGGGCCCGCTTACAGCCCACAAGTCTCTGTAGCCAACCCCAAACCTCTCTTTCTCTCTCCAGCATTTTACAGGGTCACACTGTATGTACAGGTTCCTGCTTGGGTTGGTTGCCTCTCCCTTCTTCTCTGTTCTGCCGTGTGTTCTCTCTCTCACTGGTCACAACAGTCAGTGAAACCCCTCAGTCCAAACTCCTGGGAGGGGTCACAACTCCCTTTTGGCTTACGGCTGCATGTGTGACGAGAGCGACAAGGGCTCCTTATTAACTCCCCCTGACAGCTATGTTACAAAGGCTGTGTTCACAACCGATCTCCAAGGGATATCAGATTTATGCAGTAATACCTTTAAGCATAACTATATTAATGCATTGGATGAGTGATAGAACTCCAGAGATTTATATATGGTTTTGACTCTGTGACCTGAATGTGCTTTTAACATGTAGGAGTAAGCGGTATTGTTGTTTCGTATAGTATTTGTTATTTAACAAATGTTAGTTCCAATAATATAAATCTTTAGTAAGTATCCAAATATTAGATTCAGTGACTAAAATATATCCAAGCTGTACATATTATGAGCCCTTGCTTTTGGTGGCTTTTGGTTTTATATTTCACCAGGAACCTTGCAGGGTGTCACAGATAAGATAATGCTGAAATAAACTAGTTAGTCTCTAAGGTGCTACAAGTATTCCTGGCTTTCTTTACGGATACAGACTAATACAGCTGCTGTTCTTGAACCTGTCACAGATAAGCGTGTAGTTTATTTCTTCTACCTGCAGACTGAGAGTGAGCTACTTGATTCAATGACACAGGTGGGGTAGCAACCACTGCACTTGCCTGGGAGGAGGGTGAACTGCAGGAGGAGTGCTGTGTTGACAGACTTGGCAACTCTCCCTGTGCTTTTAGTAGAGGAGGAGGAGCGGTACTCTTCCCGCCTTGCTCCCCCCTTATTTTAACTCCCAGATGTATAAAATATAGCACATGCCTGTGGATTATCGTGGACTCGCAGGGGCGAAAAATTGCAGGCTTGTTATTTACCAGATTGCACGTGACAACAGACTATATGGTAAGGGATGCAAGGAGAGTATGGGTCACAACACGAACTGCAGACACACACACACACACAACTAAAATTAATCAAATTTAAAGTTTTATTGGGGATAATTACAAGGGGTAAGGGAGCAGCGTTTGATTAGCTAATAGACTTAATGAAACTTAAAACACACAATATCTAAAATATCTACTAACAATATTTATAAACAAAGATGCAGCATTTAGTAATAACTGATACTTACAAATACAAACCAACGCATAACGACCGGCAAACTTAGAAGCTCTGTTTGAAACACATGAGCTGAGAGAGAGGCTTCGAGGTGATCAAGCTCGATTACGGGGATACAGGACAGGATACACAGGATTCGTTTTTCTTTCTCCTCTCTCTGTCTGCCATGTGCAGACAGACCCATAAGTACCAACTATGACATCACAGAAGTGTCATAGGGGAGGGGCCCTCAAACCTGTTTGTGTTCATTTCCGATTGGCACGAGCAATGTTTACACCAAGTAGGGGAGCAGGTGCCTCAAAGTCTGGCTTTGCCCCAAAGGTGAGGGTATGCACATTGTTTTAGAATGTGCAGGAAGCTGAATGACAAAAGAAGAGGCCAGGGCAAAACTGGTATGGGCAAGTTTTACAGAATGCAGACAGAAACTGATCTGAACAATGCCGTGTGTGGTTGTTTTTTTGTTTGTTTGTTTGTTTGTTTTTAAGTACAGCACTGAAATGTTATCATTATCACTTTAATTCAAAGGCCGGGTTTACAAAGGTGAAGAAGCCAATAAAGTTTATGGCTGCTAAGTTAGCAGTTTGCTGAAGTATAAAAGCAGGAGGAAGCAAAGACATTTTCTTTGCTGGCAACCCCTCCAACTCCCCTATAAAGCATAAGTGACATCTCTCCTAGAATATTCATTCCTTAAAGGGCTAACCATGAAGCTGCTATCAGAGCTGTTCTTCCTTTGGCTGCTATCTTTGAAAGGTAAGGTCTTTAGACATTGAAAAATCTTGTTAGAAAATGTGTGGAAGATTATTTTTTTTAAAGGGTTGATGTGCAGAGATCAACTGAAAAGCAGACTCTTTCAAAGCAGAAAGATGAATGGTACAATCTGCATGTATGACTCCGGGAAAAGGTTATTGTTAATCATGTTAGGTAAATGTGAACAGTACATGATAGTGTATGGGTTTGTATCTTTCTGGAGACTGACCTCCCAAATCTCACTCAGTTGGAGGTACTGAATTTTCTTGGAGGGAAGAACAGCACCAAATGGTCAGACTATATATAATCCTTGTTCCTTTGTGAATGTAGGCCTGAATGTTTCCGTGTTTTGGTTCATCTGCAAAATGGGTAGAACAATAATTCCTTTGTCATAGCTACTTAAATTGTAAGCTGCTCAGGGCAAAGACTGTATCTCACTGTGTGCACATACAACACCTAGAATGTCCTGATCTTGGTTAGGGCCCCTAGGCAAAAACTCGGGTGTGCATCACTTTTGTTAGAAAAAAACTTATGTCCCAACATCCTAGAAAATATGGAAAAATATGTGGACAGAACCAAAAATAGGTAAAATACATGAAAATTGCACAAAAAGATTGGTCAGTCATATAAAACAATTCATGCTTTTACATGTAATGCCCTTATATTTGTCTAAGAACGTAGATGGATAACTAGACAAACACAAATATTCAACAGAGACGGGAAACTCAAGAATTTCCTCTGGACTCCAAAATGCTATTGTGCCAAACACAAGAAGACTCTAAAAACAGGCAGCAACAGGGGCTTGGAAGTTCAGACACCTGACTTCTATTCCCTACTCTCTTGTCACTTGGGCAAATCGGTTCACTGATGTGTAGCTCTGTTTCCCCCTTTGTAAAATGGAACCCTCCTGGGTAAAGCAGCTTGAGAGAGATGCATGAAAAGCATTCTACGAGAGCTAAGTATTGTCATGAGATTAACTCTACACTAGTGCTTCATAAGGAGAGGTGCTTCTGAATGCCCTTGAGTGATTGGGAAGTTTAGATGTGGTTCCATATGCAACCTGTGTGTCTAACCCCTATCTTATTAGAGTAAACCAAACCCAGGTATCCCATATAATCCTTTGCCACTTGAATGCAGGGAAATTCTGAATATAAACGGTTCTTATTAAGAAAAGAGATTAATTTAAATTGAAATGAACGCAGATTCACTCAGGAGAGGGAGGACTCTAGTTCTCTCTCTGGCTCCACAGAAACTCCATCCACTGAAGCTCTCCACCGGCAGAGGAAGTTTCAAGTATTACATCATCAGAGCAAGCTTTCATTGGCTAACCATAACCTCACGGCATGACACTGTTGCTTGCTGACTGTGAAAGGAGTAGCCTTGTGTAAATTACTCCTTTCTTGGGAGTTATACCCTGTACCTGTTTGAAAAATTAATCTATTTTAAATGTGTGCTGAATTAGGTGTCTCATAATGTCATTTAAATTAGAGGCTGACTCAGACATTGTTATGTATTCTGGGTTGCAAATCTCATTTATGTTCTTATGAGAGAATTATTTATTTATACAGTGCCCTAGGTGCTCATTGCACTTTACAAAGCAAATAAAAGAAGTCCCTGGCCTGAGGAACTTATTATTAAATTCAAGCATAACACAGCAGGGATCACAATAAGTAATGTGTGGTGGCTCTGGGGAGGACAAAGGGTACAGAAGCTAATTATGATCTGTATACATAACAGGTCTTAAGTTAAGAGATGAGATCCTCCGCTGGTGTAAACAGCTTTCCAGCATTTATTTTAATAGTTATGCAGCTTGCCTCCACAGACACTATGGCCCAATATGTTTAAAAACTAAGGATGTACATTTGGTGCAGAGTGACAGACACTGGAGTGGAGATCTGCTTTGGAAACTGATTTAAGATTAGCAGCCGTGTTATTCTGTATTTGTAAAGAAAACGAGGAATACTTGTGGCACCTTGGAGACTAACCAATTTATTTCAGTATAAGCTTTAGTGGGCTATAGCCCACTTTATCAGATGCATAGAATGGAACACACAGAAGTAAGATGCATTTATACACACAGAAAGCACAAAAAATTGGAAATTACCATACCCATTCTAAGAGGCTGTTTAATTTGGATGAACTATTATCAGCAGGAGAAAAAAAACCTCTTGTAATGATAATCAAGTAGATCTATGTCAGACAGTTGACAAGAAGGTGTGAAGGAAACTTAACTTGGGGAAATAGATTCAATTAGTGTAAAGACTAAGTCATTCACAGTCCTTGTTTAACCCTTGGTTGATAGTGTCCAATTTGTAAGTTAATTCCAGTTCGGCAGCTTCTCGTTGGAGTCTGTTTTGGAAGTTTTTCTGTTTTAAAATTGATACCTTCAAGTTTGTAATAGATTGGCCAGGGAGGTAGAAGTGTTCTCCTACTGGTTTTTGAATGCTATGATTTCTGATGTCTGATTTGTGCCCATTTATTCTTTTGCGTAGAAACTGTCCCATTTGGCCAATGTACATGGCAGAGGGGCATTGCTGGCACATGATGGCGTATATCACATTGGTTGATGTGCAGGTGAATGGGCCTCTGATGGTATGGCTGATGTGATTAGGTCCTATGATGGTGTCAGTTGAATGAATATGTGGACAGAGTTGGCATCAGGCTTTGGTGCAAGGATAGGTTCCTGGGTTAGTGTTTTTGTTGTGTGGTGTGTGGTTGCTGGTGAGTATTTTTTTCAGGTTGGAGGGCTGTCTGTAAGTGAGGTCTGTAAGTGAGGTCTGTCTCCCAAGATCTGTGAGAGTGAGGGATCATCTTTCAGGACAGGATGTAGGTCTTTGATGATGCGTTGGAGAGGTTTAAGTTGGGGGCCGAAGGTGACTGATAAAGGTGTTCTGTTATTTTCTTTGTTGGGCCTGTCCTGTAGTAGGTGGCTTCTGGGTACTCTTCTGGCTCTGTCATTCTGTTTTTTCACTTCCCCAGGTGGGTATTGTAGTTTTAAGAATGCTTGATAGAGATCTTGTAGGAGAACACTTCCATATCCCTGGCCATTCTATTACAGTCTTAAAGGTGTCAATTTTAAAACAGAAAAACTTCCAAAACAGACTCCAATGAGAAGCTGTGGAACTGGAATTAACTTAAAAATTGGACACTATGAACCAAGGGTTAAACAAGGACTGTGAATGGCTTAGTCATTACACCAATTGAATCTATTTCCCTAAGTTAAGTTTCCTTCACATCTTCTTGTCAACTGTCTGACATAGATCAACTTGATTATCACTACAAAGGTTTTTTTCTCCTGCTGATAATAGCTCATCCAAATTAAACAGCCTCTTAGAATTGGCATGGTAATTTCCAACTTTTTATGCTTTCTGTGTATATAAATGCATCTTACGTCTGTATGTTCCATTCTATGCATTTGATGAAGTGGGCTATAGCTCACAAAAGCTTATGCTGAAATAAATTGGTTAGTCTCTATGGTGCCACAAGTGTTCCTCTTTTTCTTTTTGGAAACTGAGAGAGAAGAGGTGAAACACTCTTCCTTTCAGAAATAGACACATTTAATTGTAGCACTATCTACTGAGGAGTTTATGCATGTTAGCAAAGAATAAGTGAAATTCATTAATTCCTAATGGATTGTTTGGTTTTTTTTTTCTCCACCCCCTCCCCAAGGCATGGCAGCTCATCCCTTGATGGAAAGTAACTATCTGAAGGAACAAAAGAAACTGGAGGCAAGTCCCCGGCATGAGGAAAGCTTTAGTTTTTTCCATTTTCAGTACCATACCTGCCACCACCTGATGTTACTACAACATTGTTCTGATGTAACCCCTCAATGAGAAAGAGAGAACCCTGTGATCTGGATTATTAGTAACTGTGCAGAATTAATTGCAACATAAATAAACACTCTTAGTGTTACATTAATGCTAGATCAGGCCCTGAAAACTCAGGAAGTTCCAAGATACCTTAGGCAGAGCAAACAGCGACGCCAATTTATTAAGGTTGCCCTACACTTCCCCTGTTTGTAATTGCTTATGACTGCCAATCTTGACTCGTTCGGACTGAGATTTTAAATGTGGCATATCTGCCCTAGGCTAAACTTGTCGGCAAAATTTCAGCTAAAATGGTTCTGCCATTTCTGGGAACAAGGTGTAATTTTTTTTCTCATCTCTTAAAAAAAAAAAAGAAGAGACCTTTACTTTGAAATGCTGTAGCACCCCCATGCTTTTGAAGCAGGGCCTTGAAATTTGGCAAGTGGGGTGGCTTTTCTGTCCAGGGTGTGCCCTTTTGCGGTCTCCTTGCAAATCCACCCAATTTACTCTGCATTAAATCTTTTTTTTTTAAAGGAGTTTGCACATGCTCTTACTAGATCTTAACAACTAAAATCTGAGATGATGCCATCGATCCTCACTGAGCATAGTCTAACCTCTCTCTGCCTATGTCTGACTGTGATCACGCTCCCTCTAACAGAGTGATCATGCTTTCTTCTGTCCAGGGCTACAGGGACTTTCCTTGTGGGGTGGAGCCTGTCTCTCCAGTGCTCTCAGTGACCCTCCCACTGCTGGCACTCAGGCAGCATGGAGGAGGAAGCCATTTGACTCAAATGCAGAGGGGACATAAGATGGGCCCGGGGGGGGGGGGTAGAGGGGGGAAGAGAAGGAGTAAGTGTGACAAGAACTCTGATGGGACTGGGACTGGAAGTCGGAAGGAGGGTGAGAGACTGGGACTGGTTGCAATATTGCTAACCCCAGAGTTTCCAAAATCACAAGTCAGACCCCAAAAATCAAGAGTTTTTTTTTATAAGTTTGTATTGTGTTTTTTGATCTGCCAATACCATAAGATCATCAGAGGGAGAAAGTCTGGCTCCCTGTGCTATGCCTAGGGTGACCAGACAGCAAATGTGAAAAATCAGGACAGGGACAGGGGGGTAATAGGAGCCTATATAAGAAAAAGATCCCAAAATCGGGACATCTGGTCACCCTATGCCGTTGTTCTCCTGTGTGCCTGCCAGCAGATCTCTCTTGGGAGCTGCATTACCCTGGGCAGGGCTCTGCAGGAGGTAATGCTAACTGAAGTATCATTAACAGTATTGCCAACCTCAAGAGATCAAAAATCATCCTTCAGACTCCATAACATCCATGAGATTATTTTAAAAAGATTATATTGTGTTCTGTTCTGCCTTTGGATTTTTTGAACTCTCCCTGCCCACCCACAGGGGATGTGTGAGACAATTAATGTTGCCCACTCTTCCAAATGTATTGGGTAAGGTGATTTTGGTCCTCACAGCTCTCACCCTCACATTTGCCTGTCCTCTGCCAAGCAATTAATTCTGCTCCAGTCCAAATCAGTTTAGCCTCCCAGGCTCTTCTCTGCTCCTTCTGCGGGTCCAGGGCTTTTCTACCTCTTGCCAGGCCTGGGAGAGGCAGTTTCAGAGGATCTTCGCCCCTCTCAACTCTTTCCCAGGCTTGATGTTGCAGGCAACGGAGAAGAGGAAAGGAGTCATCCTTGTTGCTCACAGGGGAAGGAGAGAATGGAGCTGTTCTGAACTGCAGGGCTTCCTCTTCTTCCTCCCTCCCTGTGAGACTGATGTTGGCTCTTGAAGGGAGGGGAAAGTGTCTGCTTCCTGAAGTGGCTTTTATTGGCTGCTCTTCCCCCTCTGACTGGCTGTTTTCCCCATTGCCCCGCCTCCTGGGATGTCCCCCAAACAGGGCTGAAATTTGCAAGAGAGCTGGAGCTTCTCCAGTCATTGGGCGACTGGCTCTAGCTCCTGCCAAAATCACATAAATGTGCAACACTGTGGTTGGGCAGAGACGGGGATTAGAAACCAGAACTGGGGAGCCAGGGCCTGGGAGCTCGGGAGGGAAACAGGAGGACTGGGAGTCAGTTAGCTTTGTGGGAGGGACACTGAGATCAGATGAGGAGTTGGGGTTAAAACTGGCACTGGCTGGATGAGGAGGCTGGGACTAGGAACCAGCATGGGAGGGAATAGAGGCAGTAGAGAGAGAGGAGCCTCATCTGACAAGAAGCTGGGGGGAGAATTGGGACAAGAAGCCAGGGAGAAGTTGGGGGTGGGGAAACTAAGTTTGGAGGAGGAGTTTGGGGAGTGAGGCTAGGAGTGCCAGCCGAGTAGGGTGAGACAGATTGCACAAGCAACTTTAAGTCTGGCCTTTCCTAACTTTTGAATACTTGACTTTATCTTAATATTCTTGTAACTTATGCACAAAAAACTAATAGATTAATGTTGTGTGAAACAGCTTTCAATAGACCCTTAATTTATAGCTTGGTATTATGTTTCTGCAAGTCTATAGAAGATCTATAGATGAAACTCCCATTTGTCCAGAGAGTCGGACAAAGTCTGTGCACCACCTAAGTCCTCAGACGTGGCTTAAGTGTTGCACAGGTCTTCTGATGGCCCTTTAACACTGGTGAAGCACACCTTAAAGGAATAACCTACAATGCTGCTCTAAGCTCACCAGCTCACTAACCATGCAGAGGGCTGGGGAAATCCCTGCAAAAAGGAAGGGGGGTCACATCTGTGGAGACTTCGTCAGCAAAAAATGAATCGGAGGACCTACCCCTCCCAATGTACAGTTTCATCCAAAGGATGAAACTAGTATGGTTCTTGAAATTTCTCTAAAAAGTTATAGAATTTAATAGAGAGGGATCTAATTTCTATGGATTTATTTGGGAACCATGCTACCGCATGCTGTAGCAGGGTGTAATTTTTCTCTTGTCAGAGGGTATGTCTACACTACAATTTAAAACCCATGGTTGGCTCAGGCCAGCTGACTGGGCTTGTGGGACTCTGGCTAAGGTGCTGTTTCATTGTGCTGTTGCTGTTCAGGCTTGGGCTGTAGCCTGGGCTCTAGGAATCTACAAGGCAGGAGGGTCCCAGAGCTCTCGCTGCAGCCTGAATATCTACACCACAATTAAACAGCCCCTAGCTGAGCTCCATGAGCTCAGTCAGCTGACATGGCCCAGACGCAAGTGTCTAATTCCCAGAGAGACGTTGGACTGAATGGGCCATGAAGTCTGTACTAGTTTCATCCCTGTGCCTGTAAGGGTGGTGCAAATTGGTGGGATGGTATGGGGGGAATCTGATACTGCCACTAGCTATACTTAAGGTTGCATGTCTGTCACAGAGGTCATGGATTCCATAACTTCCTGGGACCTCCGTGACTTCCACAGCTGCAGCGGCTTGTGTGGCTGACCTCAGGGCCACCTGAGCAGCTGGGGTGGCCCTGGGACCAGCCGCACCGTCCGCTACTCTGATGGCCCCAGGCAACTGGTCCCGGGCACTGGGAGCAGCAGCAGGGCCCTGGGCCACTCCCTACACCTCTGCACCTAAGATTTAGTTAGGGGTATTTTTAGTAAAAGTCACACGCAGGTTCCTGGCCGTGACTGTTTTGGTTATTGCCCGTGACCTATCCATGACTTTTACTAAAAATACCCATGACTAAATCGTAGCCTTTGCCATGCTGTAACCATTTGGTGAATAGAGGTCTTCAGGACTCTTGAACCAACACTTTACCTCAGCCTAAATTCCCTTAAAAAGAACTAAAACTATCTGTTTGCTGTTACAGCCTCTGAGAAGATTCCAGTTTCCATGTGAGCTAGAGAAGCTGTCTCATTCTCCTTCATCTTCAGGTTTGTTTTTAAAAATCATCCTCTTGGAGGCTTTTCCTGCTCTAAGTTTGTAGGAAGACAGAGTTGGTCTACACTACAGGGTTAGGTCAACATAAGCTGCTTTGCATCGAACTAGTTGTGGGAATGTCTTTGTTTAAATTTGGCTTCTGCCACTTTAAGTGCTTCTCTATGCCAATTTAGTAACATCACCTCCCTGAGTAGTGTACAGTCACAGTCAATGTAATAAGGTCAACACAGTGTCCGTATAGACACCGTGTTGCTTAAATTGACTGTTACTGGTTCAAACAGCCTTACCACAATGCCCCATGCTGACAATACAATTGATACAAGCACTCCTGGTGAGGACATGCATTGTTGATACAAGCAGCTAAGTGTGGTGGCTGTATGCTAACCTAAGTTAGGTTGACATAATTTTGTAGTGTAGACATGGCTATGGACCGAGTTTGAGTGTGGGAGCTAGGAATTCCTGAGTTCTAATCCAGACTAATAGGGCAAGTGACTTTACATGTCTGCCTCAGTTTCTTCATCCCTGTATTGGAGATAACGATACCTATGTCAACAACTCACAGGACTGTTGTGTGATCTGTTGTTATTTGCAAAGTGTTTTGAGGATGAAGCCTGTAATTTCTGAAGGAGGCTAAGGGAGTCAGGCACCAAATTTCATTGAAATTCAATGAGTATTGGACTGATAATTGTCTTTGTCTGCTTTAAAACTCCCAGCTGAAAAGCCCAGTATAAATGCCAATAATGATTATAATTTACTCTGCTGTGTTTTCACATTGGAGAATGTAATTATTTTTTCAAAGCCACTGATCTTTTTAACATGGAGACCTTGATTTATCTCTGCAGTTCATACCCTGAAACCATCTGACATTAAAGTAATTGCTGCCATAGGAATTTTGCAAACTGTAAGTATAACGGTGAGATGACTATAACACTTGAAGAGCTCAGTCCTGTTTCTGTTGAAATCAACAACAAATTCTGGCTGAGTTGAATGATGCAGAATATGGGCCCTAATTAAGGTCTGTAGTTGCTGGTGGTGTGATCAAGGCTCAAAACTTTTCATGTGTGTTAAAGGTTTCGAGTGAAAGCTGATATTAACCACTTACCGCAGGATAGCTCTGATTCTATCTGTACCCAGCTGACTTCATGCAGGAGGAAATGCAATCAGGGTCTATAAACACTTGCACAAGGAGAAGATACTTGATTAGAGGACTCTTTAATTTTGCAATTATAGGCATAAGAAAATCCAGTAGGTGGAAGATGAAGCTAGAAAAATTCAAACTGGAAGCTAAGTGCAATTTTTATCAGTAACTAACTATTGGAACAGGTTATCGAAAGATGTGGCGGATTTTCCACCATGTGAAGTCTTTAAATTGAGGTCGGATGCCTATCTAAAAAGGATGCTCTGGTTCAACCACAGATTTATGGGCTTTCACTGGGTGAAATCCTCTGACCTGTGCTATGCAGGCACTCAGACTAGATGACCATTTTCCCTTCTGGCTTTAAGAATCTGAGCATAAATCCATGGAAGAGAGCTGAACCCAAACAGGAATGTTTGCTTAGAATTCCTGTGAATGTTAGGGAAACTTGGATCCACATCTGGATCAAAACTTTGTAGCCCAGACCCATAACTACAAAATAACAAAGTTGTTTGTCACAACTACCATCTATTTCCTAGTCTGCATTTCTAAATACTGCAGAACCAACAGGGAAGGTTCTTGTGGAGCTGTTGGGTGTGGGGGGTTTTGTGTGTGTTTTTTGTTTGATTTGCTTCAAAACAAGATTGAAATCTCAGTTGCTGAAATATGGGTAACCACCTTTCCTGTTGAACTTGAGATGCAGAATACAGTATTTCTGCAGCACTAGGAACTGGAAATACCTTCATTTCTTTGTTCAGCCCTAACCAGCCTGAAATTTATACTGAATATGTGTTGTGGGATAACTGGAGATGCACAGAGAGGGGAAAATGGCGATTGGAGAAACCAGAAAGGTTGGGGGAATCTCATTCTTCTAGAAGTTTCACAAACAATTTAACATTTTAGGGCCTAATCCTGTGAGGTGCTGTGCATCCTCAACACCCTTTGCAGCTGAGTGTACTTAGTATCTTGTAGGAAATACTTAGCACCTCACAGACCTGAGATTCGTACTTGTAAAACATTTCAGTATTACCCAACTATCTGCCATAACTTCCTATAAGGTTTTGGGTTGTACAACTCATGAATTTCTAACAGTCAGAATTACTGTATTTCCTCCTAATTTCTCCCCTTTTGTGAAGAAATTGACACTTTGGGCTTGGTTACACTGGTGCTTTATAGCGCTATAAAGCCTCCAGGAGCGCTATAACTCTCAAAACGAACACATTGGCAAGCCACATTTTGTGCTAAAAGTACGGGCTTATCGCACTATTTGTAAACCACCTTTTCGAAAGGAATAAAAGCTTTTGTGTATTCCCTGTAGTGTGTTATGGCAAGTGTAATCAGTCATTACGCTATAAGGGATCTCTGGCACGCCTCCGAGCCATTTAAGGCAATTAACAAGCCATTTAAGGCATTTGACGTCTTTGTGTTTTGCAAAGGGAAGGAGGAATGCGGAAGTTCCTTTACAGAACTCCGCTCTTAACTCAAGTAATTAAGCAGTGAAAATGCTCACCAATGGGGCTGTGTAAGTGAAATTCAGAGCCTGCTACTTTTCCGTAGAGAGAAATCACTGACAGCATGAACTTGTCTCCCTCCGTACACGTTCCCCATTCCCCCTCACCCCCCTCCTTTGCAAAGCACGTTGCACCCAGCTGAATGCTGGGATAGCTGCCCATAATGCACCACTCCCTCTGCCGCGGCAGTTGCAGCAAATGTGGCCACCCTGTCCCATCTTATAGCGCTATGGTTATAGCGCGTCCCATATAGCACAATAGGTAAACGCGCTATAATCCTTGTAGTGTAACCTAACGCTTAGTCTGCCCTAACTCTTGAGTTTCCTTTACCCGAACTAAGAATCCTTCTGTCTGCACATGGTTTTCCATATTAAAAAGACTCTTCTTATGTTAATGCCTTGAATTGCATGGGTGAGAGGCTGTAGAAAGAAATGTATGAGTGGTTTGCATTTAAGACATGCAGCCTTTGGGAAAGGTAACATCTCTTGGTCTGTCTCGGTTCAACCGAAAGCCCACTGAAATCAGTGGGAATCTATCTATTTTAGGATTGTACACAGTCTCCCATAACTGTAGAAGCTGGGCACCTTCAATATAAAATCAATGCCAATAGCTAAGTCCCTCGTGGACCTCATAGAGTTTTGTTGACTTAAATGGACTTTGGATCATGTCCCCTGTTGGAAAGAGATTGGGCCAACAGAAACTTCAGTATAGTTTAAAAAGCAGTTCATTCAGCTATAAAAAAGTGTGGTATTTAACCTTTTAAAACTCTTTTGATACATAGAATGTACCAAAGAAATGGTCTCCAAATTGTAAGTGAACTGCAATAAGGAAACTTTTAATTATGTTTATGGAAAAATGCAATGGAGAATTTAAAATGCAATGGAGAAAACAGCTATTTACCACAGTGAATATCTGAAATAGAAAACGGGAGTATGACAGAGGTAGTCTACTATTTGCTTTGTTAATAGCATTTTTATTGTTCCATGCTTATTTACAGAACCTAGACTCTAGGATGGATCATGAAGATATACTCCAAAGGTAACAGTGAACTTTCATTGGGTATGATGTCAGTTTACACAGCTGCACATGACAGGGATGAGGACCAGATTTTAAACTCTGAAGTACCCAGTTTTCATTTGATCCACAAAATTGTTCTAGTGCCTGGGTGTGCAAGAGCAGGGTAGATGTCTTTATTGAAAAAATAGAATCTGAGTCCCCAGTCATCCTTGGTTAGTAGATATAGTTTTTGCTTAAAGAGCGCCTTTTACTCCAGGATGTCAGATGTTTTATAAATGTTGATTAAAAACTATGATGAAGCCTGTATAGTTAGTGGTATCACCTCCTGCTTACAGATGGGGAAACCGAGAAGGGACTTGCTCAAGTCATACCGGGAGCCACTAGCAGAATGAGGAACAGAATCCATGTAGGGTGACCAGACAGCAAGTGTGAAAAATCGGTATAGGGGGTAGGAGGCAATAGGAGCCTATATAAGAAAAAGACCCAAAAATCGGGACTGTCCCTATAAAATTGGGACATATGGTCATCTTAAATCCATGAGTCCTGATGCATTGTCCCCTCTACTAACCTCTAGACCACATTCCATGGATGCTGGAGTGATACCCAGTGCTCCTTGGCCATGTTTTATACTGTTGTATTATTACTCATCAGGGTTGTTACATTTGAAGTAAAATAAGAGTCTGATCCTCAGTTGGTGCAAATCTATTTAGCTCCATTGCAGTCACTAGAGCTATGTCAGTTTATACCAGCTAGAGTTCTGACCCTAAGTAAAAGTAGACTAAAATTTAAAAATGATACTTCTAACTGTGCATGTACAAACATACATGCCCACTCACTGGTGTGTGCCATTGCAGGGTCAAATGCATTAACTGGGCACTGAAATTGTTAGTTTGCATGCATAAATGCAGCTACTTGCATGCACACTACTTATGTAAATGTTTAGCAGGGAGGTTTAAATTAGATGGGAATAAGGTTGATAAATTACAAACAGATACTCTTGGGAAAGAGTTGACAGTTACTACTTCCTTAACCTTTATGTTAAGCCCTGAAATCCGTGTTCTGTTGTGACCCAGCAACAGTAGGGAAAGTAGGGGAGACTGATTCCATTCTGATGGGGAAGCGGGTTTAGTGATTTCATCAGCTGTTAGAAGAAACACAGAGCTCTGGCCTTCTTATGCTAGGAAGAAATCAGCACTGTGCTGTAACAGGATTATGATTTTTGAGAAATGTGACAAAAATCACCTCAGGTTTTTCTTCTATTTATAGCCCAGAAAGGACCCTCCTTCAGGCGAGCATGGGAACGCTATCAGGTGTGTCTTGCTGTGTTGTTCTCAACACCAAACTCTAAGCAAATCCACTGCCAGGTATCATTAAAAGCGTGGTTGGTCCTGGAGCATTGCTAGGCTCTTTAGAGAGGGTGCAGCATCTGTGCATAGTGCAACCATAAGTGGGGTGTCAGAGTGATCTGAGGGAGGGCAGAATGCAAATCCCCTGGAGTGCCAGGGAATCTCACAGGATAGCTCCCCAGTGACCTCTCCAGCTGACATTTTGGATAGCACTGACTTGCTCTGGAGAGCATTGTAGCCATCTCTCCTTGCATGCAGAGAGGATAATCACAACATTGGAATTAGAAAGGATACTCTTTCCATCTCCCCAAAATCTTCACCCTAGCATGTTAATGTCGCCTTCATTTTCCATAGGCTCAAATGGGACTTTTTTAAACCTTGAAAATCCCTTCAGTGCTGGGGGAAATATCCTCTATTCCATATAATGCCCTTCTTCTTCTTATCCTCTTCGCTCCTGGTGGAGCATAATGCCCTACGGTGGCCTAAATCCAACTCTGCACTGTTCCTATAGCTAAAATTGGGAGATACCCAATATCCAGGCAGCACCAGGGCTAGAACAAATCATTCCAACTCCATGCCACTGCTTCAAAACTCATAACACTGAGGAACATCATCACTGATAAGAGGGGAGGGTCCCTGACGTATCTATAATGCCTGCCAAGAAGCCTGAGATGCTTGTGGCTGATTTGATTCTGTTAAGGGTGAAGTGGCAGAGCGGTAGTTCCCAGGATCTGGGAATGTTCTGACTATGTGTGTGTATTGTTCAGATCTTGTTAGCAGGTTTAATCCCTCTGTACTGCATCAGCCACTTCCACTCAAAACTAGCGGAGCAGCATCAGGAACCAAAGCTATGTAAGTTCTTCTTTATTTAGCTGAATAATGAATTTAGTGCTGGTGAAAGGTACAGGGCTGGAAGCCGTGTGGGACTGACGTCCTTTAACTGTTCTCAGAACATGTACAGCAAGGGCAGGACAAGCTTCCCTAACACCAAACCCTGCCACTGTGGTTCAACTTTCTCCTATCCAGAACCGGAGTGACAAATGACTCTGTGTGGCCCAGGGCTGTTTTAACTCTCCAATGTGCTCAGAGCTATTAGATTTTGTGGGGGGCCTGTATACAAGTCTTTTCCCTAAATTAAAACAAAATGATCACAGTTATGGCATTGAGGCTATTAACGCTATACTAAACTAGCATTTTAATTAACATCAAGCCATTCTGTGGTTACATTTCAGTCTTAAAACCTGTAGAATATACTTTAATTAATTCAAACTAGACCTTACTTCTTACCTTAGAACAGCTGTTATATTAGTTCTTCTGGGAGAGAGTTTGGGTGCAGAAGGAGGCTCCAGGCTGGGGCAGCGTGTTGGGGTGCAGGAGAGGGTGAGGGGTGCGGGCTCTGGGAGGGAGTTTGGTGCAGGAGGGGATTCTGACCTGGGGCAAGGGGTTCGGATGCAGGAGGGGGTTTGAAGGTGCAGGCTCTGGCCGGGAGGCGCTTACCACACGTGGCTCCCAGCTCAGCCTGCCTGCCATGGCCTTACGCCACTCCTGGAAGCAGCTGGCTGCTGGCATATCTCCCCTGAGGGAGAGGGGGATGGTGTGTCTCCATGCGCTGCCCACACCCACAGGCGCTGCCCTTGCAGCGCCTGTGGGGACAGAGCTTGGGGCAGTGTGTGGAGCCACCCTCCCCACAGAGGCCACAGAGATGTGTCAGCAGCTGGCCACTTCTAGGATCAGTGTGGGGCCACAGGATACAGGCAGCCTGCCTGAGCCCTGCTGTGCCACTGGATTTTTAGCAGCCTGGAGATCATGATTGACTGGCAGAGGCTCCAGGATTGACCAGTTGATTGTGATTGACAGGTTGGTGACCACTGAATTGTATATAATTATCCATTTATTTTTGCAGGGCCCACCTTAGCTCAAGGCCCTGGTTTGCAGTCCTTAAAGCCCCAGCATTAATCCAGCCCTCCTGTGGCCCATTTAACACACCAGCTCTTTTGATTTCAGATCAGCTCTCCCTTTTTGCATCAGCAAAACAATTTTGTGGTCTTGAATGAGGGTAAACAGATGCCTAGCAACCTGACTCTGTCTTCGGATTTGTACCCAAGTCCCATGCTGTTCTTTTCAATGATTAAATCAGCCAAAGTGTTCTTTAAAATGACTTGACAATTTCTGCTTTCCTTTTGTGCAACAGAAACATACTGGATCAAGCTAAAGAAATGGTGAAATGTATGAAAGAGAACCAGGTATGTTTAAAACACTTGGCACTTCAAAGAGCCCACTAATGAACACCACCACTTGTGTGCATGGGGGGAGGAGGGGAAGCAGTGCAGCAAAGGGAGGAAAGAAGCGAGGAAAAAATAGTAATTTCAAAACATTGATGTTGATGAATGTTCATGTTGATGACATTTTAAACATTTTGAATTTCAAGATATTTTTGACCAGTTCTACTGAATATAAAAAAGGGGTCTGTTAGATATGGAAAATGCTGCCTTAAAAGAAAATTACTGAATTCCAGTGTTTCTATTAAAAACAAAATTAGACTTTGCCATCCCAAAGAACCTGCTGTTTGCTTCTGAAGATGTTTCTCCCTATTTGTCATGGTGTTCAAAATATTTGGCTAAAGTTAATCCTAGCTTGCCCCCCGCTAATCAAGGACGCTGGATCCGTATTTCCTCATTCCACCTTAGGGTGGAATTATCACAAATGCCCACTGAATCTGCTCTCACTAACATCCATGGCTGATTTAAATGAGTGCAGAGTTCAGCCAATGCTGGATGCGCTGAAAATACTCTCCTGAAACTTCATGAACTGATTTCCTTGTATCCTGCCCCATTGTTTGGGCCTAAACAGTTGGAGACCTGTGACTTAGTAAAAGGATCTTGGCCTAACTGGAAAATGTGGTGGTTGAATTGACTCTGTTGCTCACTTACTATTTTCTGTAGTGAGAGCCCATTGCACTACATGATTCTTGATGCTATGGGAGTCTGGCCCACAGGCGTTTGGGATTAGATGTAGAATAAAATTTGGTGAATTTGAATCTCCTGTCCAGCTGCTCTTCAGTATGTCTTGTGCAGCACAAGGCTAATGTGGGTCGGCAGGCCCCATACACCCATGTTCTCATGTCTCATGGCATCTGCATCACTTACCAGTGTTCAGCTGGTTTGAACTCAGCTGATTCTGGTGGTTTCAGGTTTCTGCTAGAGGCTTCACCTAACCCACAGGAAAGAGGGCTAATGGTCGGTGGGTGGGGAATGCAAGTGATGAGCAAGGCTCTTATCTTCTCCCTAGCGCCATTGGTACACAATGCACCAACTGCTTTCTCTTGTACTCTTTCTTTTCAGATGATAGCTTTCCAAAATGACTGGAAGCTAATCACAGTTTTCTTTAGTGCTGAAAACCTGTGTTCTTCCTGTGCCTCCACCCACCAGGTAAGATGCCCAGAGTGTGGTCTGATCCTGAGCAAGGAATCCCAGCTCTGACTATGGGACCTTGGGATTATTATGAGCACTGACCTAAAACCTCAGCTGTACTAGAACCTGAATCTAAGAGTTACTCGTCCAGTCAGGAAACAAACATACCATAAGACTCAAAACAACTTGAATGAAGAATATCATACCAGCTGCAGAGCAAGACTTACTTGCAGACGCTACTGGTAAAAAAATTTCAAATAATGATTGAGAAGAGGGTGATCTCTTTGCACAGATAGTACAACAGTGGGAACTATGTAAGTACCAAATACATTTTGTGAGCAGAAGAGGCATAAATTAATTCAGTAAGGTATTCATCATGAATTTCTTGTCCACCTCAACCCAGTACTCACTGAAGGAAAAATACTACTCACTGAATCTCTGACAGCACTGCTGTTTTCCTTAGGAATCTCCCATCTTGCCCAACTAAACCTAGGCTGTGAGAGCTGACAAAATTGCAGACCTAGATGGTACGGCCGAAGTGGATTGGTATATCCATTCATTTGCTTTGAACAGTCAGTGTCCCCAGTCAGATTCTGATGTCTTGTGTGACTTAGGGTCTGTCTACACTGCAGCAGGGAGAGGGTCTCAGCCCAGGTAGACAGAAGTGCACTAGCTGTGCTTGAGATAGCATGCTAAAAATAACCATGTAAACTTTGTGGCACAGGCTAACCACTTGAGTATGTACCCTTGTTGGCTTTGTGGGATAAGGGTTAAGGGTTTGGTCTCGGGTGGAAAGCAGAAAAGAAACAAAAGAACAAACAAAAAAGTCTCTTTAAATGTGTAATATTTTTCTTTGCCCCTCGTTTTTCATCTGGGTCACAATGTTACCTTCTTGCTTCTATTTTCGATGTCTCTATTCTATGTGGGTTCTATTCTCATGTCCCCAGTATCTGAGTACCCTCCAGTAGCACATTAAGTGATGTGAAAATTCACTGCTAACATCAGCTGTGTTTTCATCATCCAGCTGAGGAGTTTCACCATTTTGGGGCACTCTGTCCACTGTAGTTTGACATTTGAACGTTTATATTTTAAACTCCTCACTAAGCACCTTCCCGCTTGCCCAGCAAATTCAGCTGAAAGGAGTCAAATTCAAACTGGAAGGATGATTGAGTGAGCAGATTCTCCCTCCTGTGGTGTCATTTGTCTCTTTGAACCACCTTGGCTCTCAAGAACTTTTATCTCTGGCTCATAATGATTCTTTTTTTAAAAAAAGCAATTTCTCTGTGCCTTTAGTGAATTAAATTGTCTGGGTTTTGTTTTTTAAAAAAACCCATGAAATGATAAAGCTGGGACCATCTTCTCTCCCCCAAGGCTTTAATCAACCCTCTGAAAATTACTCTATTCAAGAA
The DNA here is from genome assembly GCA_032164245.1 of Sternotherus odoratus. Taxonomy (NCBI): domain Eukaryota; kingdom Metazoa; phylum Chordata; order Testudines; family Kinosternidae; genus Sternotherus; species Sternotherus odoratus. Next base: position 124,987,139 of record JAVMKO010000003.1, read on the forward strand.
GTGGAGAGAAGATAATGACCTATACATTCTTGAGAGGCAGTAACACAAAAGGAAAGGAGGAACCATTAAAGAGGGTGAAGGGGGCATAATAAGGAGTGAGCTGAAAAGGGGAAATTTAACCATGAGGTCAATTAGACTCAATGGAACAAGTGCTAAGGAAAGTCACAGAAGCACTTTGGTCAGAGGTGGCCAAGAGTGAATTGGATGAGGCATGTAAGAGGTTAAAATAGAGGCAATCCCCATGCTACACAAGGAGTGGATGATCTGAGACTTGAGTGTCTTCCCGCAAGGAACACAATATCTGTATGAAGATCATTTTCTGTTAGTAATGGCTTTATTGAGGTAATCTGCTCCAAGGATGGCATAATAGGTCTCTTCCATTTCAGAGTCTTTAGATAGCTTTTCTATCTCCTTGAGTCTGTGATTTTATATGTTCAAATTGTCTAATCATACCCAGTTGTGTCGTATTATTGGATCCTAGATTCCTTTCCTGAGATGCTGGATAAAGCCGAATCCACAATGTGACTATTACCAGTAGCATCTCTGGTACATTAGCTAATTGAATGGAGCCCATCACTTCTGAGAAACATGTGACTTTTCCTTTTCTTGATGGTGACTTGAATTGTCTTTTCTAGCTCTATGCCAGGAGCACATGCATATTTCCACACACCCCATTCTAAACTATTTCTCTCTTAACAGGAGAATCGCTCACTGAACAGCATGGAAAGACTTACCAGAGTCTTGGACTTCTTGATACAAGAAGTAAGATCTCTTCACCAGGTTTAAGCCACTTACTATACCTGATTACCCCAGATTCCCTTACTGAGCTACATGTACAGCTGAAAAGCTACTGGGTTGGAGTTTCAAAAGTGCCTAAGTCACTTAAGAGCACACGTCTCCTTGAATTTAATGGGATTTGTGCTTCTAAGTCAGTCACTTTTGAAAATCCCACCTATTGTCAGCATATGTTTTATTCACATACACTTTATAGATTAAAACACATTTAAACATACTGCAAGTTCATTTTCTGTCTGTGTTGCTGTAGGTCCCCAAAGCCTTTGTAAACCTGGTGGATTCCACTGAGCTGAGAATCTTCTCTCTTTCACACAGCGATCAGAATAAAAGCAGGTAAAGAGATGTTCTTTGAACTATGTAAGGACTATGATCTCCCTTTAATGTTCCTGATAGTGTATTGCATTACCACACACCCCAGAGACATGGCAAGAATGCCTACATATTGACTGCACTGTATGTACTAAGGTCTTGTGAGCAGTGCATTTTAAGTTTTTCAAATGCCTTTAGTACCTAACAAAATGAAATTCCGCACATTAACACTCGGAATGTTTTTTCCACAGAAAATTTCTCATTAATGACAAATAAATTCTAGATTCCAGAAGCCATGAATCTCTCTAAAAGACTCTATGATTCTAGAAGCCACAATGTTGAAAAAGGAATATTCTTTGGATTAAAATATTTTGTAAACAGCCATAACTACTTATATACCCATATTGAAGCACTTTACAAGCTTGCATAGAAGACATTCCATCCATCAGTGAAATGCTTCATGCCAAAGGAGCATTGGCAATTACATAATAGTTTAGCGATGCTACACTGAAGTTTAGGTCAAGAGCAAAGCTATTTAAGTCAAGAAGAAAAAGATCCCTTCTCCAATAGAGATTGCAAGGGGAGAGTAAGAAGGCAAAATCTAATGACTAACATTTGAATTTGGCCAGTGCACCAGGGTCTACTCTATTCTTCTTAAAAGTGCCATATGATCTTTAATAACTACAGATATTCAGGACATCAGTTTTACATTTCACTCAAAAGATGGAGTTAATAGCCATTCCATAGAAATAGGTAGGTAGAGAGGCCAGAGAGGCTAAAGCAGGCCTGCTTTAGCCACCAATGAGACTTCATTGAGTTATGGGTTAAATTTGGCACAGTGTTTACCAGCAATTCACAAATGATAATTAGTGTAGTATAACGTATGGTCTGAGAATAATTGCACAGCTTGAGGGCTGCTACCACAATATTAAGGCAATAGTTCCTATGCAAAATATTGCAAGAGTTCAGTTAGCTAATGCGACGGGAAATGGAAATGATTGAACGCTAATGCTAAATTATCTGCAGCAGCTAATTCAAGTACAAGAGTGATGCCCACTCGACAGACCCTGAACTAAACCATGCCTGGTGTATTTGCCAGCTGAATAGATTCAGAAGCCAAAAAGCTGTTCAAAGCATTGGATATGGAAACAAATATAATTGTGGAATAAAGTGGAACAGTAAGGTGTCCCATATGGTTTTTGGTCTTGTCAATATGCACTGATGCTTACTGAGCTTTCAAACATGTTCTGACACATGAGTGTCAGTGGCAAATTAGAGTTCCAGCCATGTTCCACTCAAGCAAAAATTGTTACCTGAAAGTTTTTGTGTGTGTGTGTGTGTATGTGTGTGTTGTTTTCATTCTGCAGTAATGCATCCAGGAAGCCATGTAACTGTGTTGACGAAGACTCCAAACTTGATGACATCATATTGAGATGGTCCTACCAGGTATGGCTTTTTCCATGTTTCTTGGTTTTTGTTCTAGGATGTTAAAGGTAGACTGCTATACTTATGTTTTAGATGAGGGGTTATCTGTCTAATACAAATTGCCCCATAATCACAGATGTGCTGACATCTATTCTGGCATCAGTAGTATGGGAGAGAAATATAATATTAGTATAATTAAGCAATCTCTGCACCTCTGCTGATGATTTTATAGCTTGCAGTAACATAGGATTTGCTATATCTAATTAGAGCAGTGGTCCTTCTAGTCCAGTACCTTGTTTCTGGTAGTGAAAAATGTCAGATGATTTAGAGGAAGCTAGAAACTTCCTATAATACCAGTGGCTGACAGTGCTGCTGTCTTGTGTCTCTAATTCCTTCTACAAGCTGCAGGGAACCAGTTTTTATCCTTAAGCATGAGATTTGATTAACTTCCTTAGCTGCTACTCTTTCTAAGAAAATGGTGTTAATCCAATGGCATTCTCTCTGAGCAACAGGGAGATTTCTAATTATTGCATAAAATGTTTCAATTGGATTACTACTTTTGTCTTTGGCTATATCATTTGATTATTGTGGTTTATTAGAGATGGAGATGACCTTAAATCATTTAAGCCATGGATAAACTGTACTATGGTCTCTCCAGCCACAAGCTGGTGCGGATCCTGTTAAATGGTGGTTATTTATCATTTTTAGAATGACTTGGAAAAGCTGCTGAAATCTGGGAGGTATGATTTGAAGGGTGACTTCACCATCGTTCTGCAGCCTTTCCTCCAAGAAATAGATCTGCCTCCTAGAACGGTGAGTGAACATCAACCGTTCCCCTCCTTTCTGAGTCACCCTTGGTGATGACGACAGGAATATATTCAGCTAGTCCTTGCTTTTCCTTAAAGGCCTGATCCTGAGATGTGTAACTCTGGTTAAAGTCAGTGAAGGTCAGGCGTACAATATACACCTCAGGATTAGCCACTAAGAGCCTGAGTGTTAATCTCACTTACAACAATGTCAACCAGAAGTCACTCTGATTTAAGTCACTTGTATAAAACAGGTGAAAGTGATCACAGAATACCCCTAGAGGCCTGATTTTCAGAGGTGATAAACCTCCCCGCACTCCACATGTTTCACTGGGCACTCTTCCACCAGGAGTTATTGTCTGCATTGCTGCCCCACAGTCACAGAGTGTGGAGGAATCCAAGGCAGTGCAGAATTGCAGTAACTCTGGATGAGCCAGAGAGTAGCTGAGCCTGCTCCACGATCTACAATCAAGTAGACAAGGAGGCGGATGCAGTGATGGACTCCTGAATTTACTTAATGTGCTAGACTCTCTGTCCAACAATACTTCCACTTTGTAAGAACATAGTTTTCAGCTCCTGGCAGTGCCGATCATCCATGCAGGGTAAAGGGCCAACAAAATGTGTGAGCTGCTGTAGCAAAGGGATGTCAAGAGACCAGCCGTGGTGCATCACCCCAGTCTGCAGGGGTGGGATTTCTCCCCTGGATCAGAGCAGACGTTTGAGTTGGCACCACACGAGCGTAATAGGTTGGTTTTGTTTGTCACAGCTCTCCCGGTGAACATAAGTCATGGCATCTTGCCAAAGGCCTGGGAGAGTTACGTGTTGTTCTATGGCTATTGATCTCAAAGGCTCAAAGAGTTAAATGTGTATCTAGCCTCTCTTACTGTCCCACATTACACACTGCTAGATAGGTTCCAGGTTATTTTTAAGCAGAGCCTTGGTTTTACTCAGTTACTTGGCCAACGCCCAAAAGCATTCATTCCAATTGAAAGTTTATTGATTAGACACAAAGAACAAGAAATTAAAACAGGCATTTATACTGAAACTGAGGTTCAGTATTTATGCAAAGTATCTTAGACAGACCGTAGCAAAATCTTTCTCCTTTTGGAATAAAAGCAGTGTGTCTCTTATTTTCAAAGCAACCTTTCTTTGATGAAAAGGAGCAGGTCAATTTGCCTATCAGTCCAGATGCGAAAGGCATTCACGCATCCTGTTTGTAACAGACAGACAGGATAGAAAAGGTGGATGAAACATGGCTTTTATTGAAATATTTTTGGCACTGGTTTGTTATGAGTGGATGCTTTGGCTGGCATCCTGGTTTGTTATGAGTGGATGCTTTGGCTGGCAACTCGACCACATCTACTGTAACTAACCCTGGTTAGTTACAGTCTGGCCAGGGACATCCGGTTGGAGATGTTCTACTTCGACAAGGCAGGTCTGGATGGATGCAATATGATTTGACTTCTGGAGTCAATGAAAAGCCAAGAGTCTGAGAAAGAATAGGAAGAAAGAAACATATTCAGGTGTTCCAGGTGAGGCTGGTATATCAGGCTACAACTGAGTTTTACTCCTCCTTGAAAAGGCCATGGCTGTCCTTGGATGCTGATGGAGATGGGTTGATTGGTAAGGCGATTGTTGAGATGGAAAGTAGTTGCCACAGTCTTGGTTTCACTGAGATTTCTGGAAGCAAATGAACAAAGTATCTGGGCCTTGGATGAGATTCCCTTCAGATCTGTGGAAGTTGTATCTAATATCAGCAATAGAGCTGTCACCTGCATACACATACTTCCCTGCTTGTGTATTGGGAAGGTTGTATGCGTGTGTATATTGAACAAAAGGGGAGCCAAAACTGATCCCCACGGAAGGTCATTGTAGAGATGTTTAAGGGGACTGATTTTTCTACCCAACTTGCAGGATGAATCTTCGGTTACTAATAATTTCTTGGATGAATCAGAGCATAGGCCTACAAGGAATCACTTGCATCAGTTTGGCAATCAGGCTGATATGCCACATGGTATCATAGACTGCCATCAGATCAATAAGCCCTGCACCAATATCCTTTCCCGACTCAAATGCATGTTCCACATCTTGAGTCAAAGAACCTGATCTTGGGTGCACCATCCCCTCCTGAATCCAGCCTGAATGTGAGGCAGCTGGGGATAGATGACCTCATTAATTTGCATCACAATTAGTCTCCATCACTTTGTAGGTATCACACAGCAGAGACAGTGGTCAATAGCCCTTGGGGCCTGGCAGTGATTTCCCTGACTTGGGAACAGCTAGGATCTTTGCTCTGCACTTTTGGGAAGCTGAAATCCTGAGTCCAATGATCAGAAACTGAAGCTGCCAACTCTTGATGATTTGGCCCATGGTGAGAGACAAACTCATTGTGGATGTTATCTGGACCAGGAGCATGATGTACAGTCATGCTCTTGAACCCAATGGCTCCTTTTACCAATCATGTCCACTCCCAGAGACTGCCATCTCTCAGCAACCAACCATCATTTTAACTGCACAGCTGAAGGCTTTATCTGTTAGGAGCTCTGCCATTGGCCACCAACTGCGAAGCAATGGAGTTTTCTGTGATTGGCTATTCTCTTTTGTCCAGACTAGAATCTCCATTCAGTCTCTTAATAATTTGCTGGGCTTTTGACCACAATGCATGAAGTTCAGTTTGGAAACCATTTCTTTCTATTGCTATTGCCTAGCTTGATCTAGAAGGTGAAAACGGTCTCTACTTTTTTAACCTTGTGTATGTTCTTGGGGGATTTAAATTCCTGATGTAGTCTGGCTGCATCAGATGACCATCTAGTAGGAATAACTTGTTGATGAAATCCCTGAAGTATAGATTTCTTTGCAGCAGCGAGAACTTTATCCCAGAAAGGTTAGTAATGTGGAATCCCTGTCATCATAGGTTTTTAAGAGCAGATTAAACAAACACTTGTCAAGGATGGCCTAGATATATTTGGTCCTGCCTCCGTGTGGGAAGGATGGACTTACTAGATGGACTCTTGAGGTCCCTTCCAACTGTACATTTTAATGTTTCTATCACTGGAATGTGTGGTCTGTTGCTGTCTAGTTTTTAAATTTTCAGTCATTTTCAGTTCTTTGACCCACATGAGTTTAAGAATTACACTGCGATAGCACAGGCTTTTTGCTACTAGCTGGTTTTAAATGTAAAGCTATATTGCACTGGGTTTCTTCATTTGCTTTGATATACAACAGAGCTGCCTAGACCCTCAGGATGTTGCGCATGAGCTACTAAAGTCTTTTACACACTGCAGCTTTTACTTGAAAAATATTGTACTATATGTGCTATCATAAGGTCACAATCAAGTTCTTTAGGCCAATGCTTTAAAATATCTTTAAACATCAGCTTGGAGAAATAGCTCTTTATTCCAAACCAGGCTCATATTTTTAGCATATTTTTCCTCAACCAGCACATGTAACTATTGTTATCACTCCCTGTTTTGCAGCTACTCTGATCTTCCTGCTATATCATAGAATTTACTGTCCTTTCAGAGCTGCCTCCTGGTACAAGTACATCAGTCACATCTCAGAACAGCGTCCTGTTCTGTCTCTACTCAGAGGCTGCAGTGGAAGTCGGCATCTCGTGCATGTTTACTTGTTCAAATTATTTTATAACTGGGTTTTTCCAGTGCTGAGTATCATTTTCTCCTCCTCCAAGCATTGGTTCTAGGCTTTATGCATAAATGAGGTAGTGCTGTTCCACCATGTTGTATTCTCAAATGCTTTCTCTTCCAGGGCTGGCAGGTTAATGGCAATTCCATACCAAAGACTCCAGAGGAAGTCATTGAAGAAGAGTGTTCTGCCTTGGGCGTGGGTCTCTGGAACAACATGGTAAGACGTGTTGAAGATGTTAGGGCCGAATAGCCTTCCCACAAATGCTTGGAACCTCGAAGCCAGCCAGTCCGTAAGTAGGGAGCATTCTGTTATTAGCTGCACTGCGAGGAATGGGGAAAGCTCATGAGAGCTCCCTCATAGTCAGACAAATAGGGAGACTACTCTATATTTAAAGGTGTAGTACATAATACAGAATGACCTCTTCTTCTAGTTACAAAGTTATGTACGCTGCAGTAAGCATTTAGAAAAGTGCCTGAGATGTTGTCCTTTCAATAATAGTCTCCTAAATATGGGGCAGGCACAAAGACACATAAATGTGCAGAAAAATAAAGAAAAATCCCTTCTGTTGGTGAGCCTGGCTTCTCTCACATAGTCACAGCTCAGCTACACAGAGCCCCATTCAGGAGAATGCATCTGGGTCTTGGCCTGGCCTTCCAGTTCCTAAACTTATGTTATAACACTACAACGCTGAGCATAATGGGGTTCCTCTCCGTAACTGGGGCTCTTAGGTACCACAGCAGTACAAATAATAGAAATAATATATCCTCTTATAACATTTTGCCAAAACGTTCCTATTTTGAGGAGGATGGTTAGTCTGGAGGTGCCTCCATTTCTTCCTCAAGGCTTGCATTGGATCCAGGATAGAGAGACTCCCCTTACAGTTGCAGAAAGCTGAAAATGTCTCTCTGGGGACTGGTACTTCAAAGAAACATGGACAGTCCTAACCCCAGAGGCTAAGAGCTAAAAGGCAATTCGCATTCACGAAATTTGTGCATGTAATTGAATGTGGGCAGAGCTCTAGGTACTTCCACCTCCAACTAGTTGATGGCGAGTGCAAATCAATGAGTGAGAGGGACAGAGCACTCTGAAGCAAAATAAGAAGCCCTGGGCTAAGAGGGAAGGTACTCTCATGGATTAATAACTGGTTAAAAGACAGGAAACAAATGGTAGGAATATATGGTCAGTTTTCACAATGGAGAGTGGTACCAGGGTCCCCCAAGGCTCTGTACTGAGACCTGTGTTGTTCAAAATACTCATAAAATGATCTGGAAAAGGAGGTGACCAGTGAGGTGGCAAAATGTGCAGATAGTTAAGTCCAAAGCTGACTGCAAAGAGTTACAAAGGGATCTCAGTAAACTGGATGACTGAACGACAAAAGACAGATGAAATTCAATGTTGATAAATGCAAAGTACTGCACTTTCAAAAAGTTATACCACGTATACATACAAAATAATGGGGGCTGAATTAGCTGTTCCCACTCATGAAAACATCATCATAGATAGTGCTCTGAAAACACCCACTTAATGTGCAGCAGCTGTCATCAAAGCTAACAGAATTTTAGGAACCATTAGCAAAGGAATAGATGATAAAACAGAAATATCATACAGTAAAACCTCGATATAACGGACTAATTCGGGCGAGGGGGTGTCCGTTAAAGCCGAAAGTCCGTTATTTAATAATAATAATTAAAAAAGAGCTTTTGGAGCAGCAGCCTACCCGAATTAGTCCGTTATATCGAGGTTTTACTGTATCATGGCAGCCGAGAGCCTTCAGCCAGCCCACCCAGGTCCCGGCTGCTGGGACTCGGGCGGGAGCCGGCAGCCCGCCCGCGGGCAGGAGCCGGCAGCGAGCCCTCCCGCTGTCGGGACCCGGGACCCGGCAGCCAGCCCGCCCGGGTCCCGGCTGCTGCGACTCGGGCGGGAGCCGGCAGCCCGCCCGGGGGCGGGAGCCGGCAGTGAGCCCTCCCGCTGCCGGGACCCGGGTGGCAGCCGGGAGCCGGCAGCGAGCCCGCAGGCGGGACCCGGGACCCGCCAGCCAGCCTGCCTGTTGTTGGGACCCGGGCGGCAGCCCGCCCCCAGCTGAAACCCCGGCGGCCGCGGGGAGCGGGCAGTCAGCCCGCATGGGTCCCAGCTCCTGGGACCCGCCAGCCAGCCCGCCTGCTGCCGGGAGCTGGGCGGCAGCCCGCCCGCAGCTGGAACCCCGGCGGAGCCCGCAGCGAGCCCTCGACAAACGGATTTCGGATGCATCAGACTTTCTTAAAAATTTTGTCCGTTGCATCCGAAGTCCGTTAAATCGAGGTCCGTTAAATCGAGGTTTTACTGTAATACCACTATATAAATCCACGGTATGTCCACACCTTGAATACTGTGTGCAGTTCTGGTCAGCCCATCTCAAAAACAATATATTAGAATTGGAAGAGACGCAGAGAAGGGCAACAAAAATGATTAGGGGCATGGAACATCTTAAAAAGATTAAAGATTAAAAAGACTGGGATTATTCTGCTTAGAAAAGAGATGACTAAAGGGCTATATGATGGATGGATTTGAGCACTGTTATGGACAGTGTTATTTATGCCTGCACATAACACAAGAACTAAGGGTTCACGGAGATAGGTCCACCAATGGCCATTAGCCAAGAGAGTCAGGGATTCTACCCAACGCTTTGGGATTCCCTAAATCTCCAACTGCCAGAAGCTGGGTATGAACAACAGGTGACTGGAAACTTCCCTATTCTGTGCTTTCCCCCTGGAGCATTTGGCATCAGCAACTGTCAGAGATAGATTATTGGGTTAGATCGGCGGTTCTCAAACTTCCCCCCGTCATGACCCATTTTTACTTTTCTTCACAGCTCTGCAGACCCTTGTATGTCCGCCGAAAAGCCGCCGAATTGATTCTTTCCCCATTCGGCGGCTATTTTTGGTGGACATACCGAGCGGTCCCGAAATAGCTTGGTATGTCTGCCAAAAAGCTGCTGAATGCGGAAGTAATTTATTCGGCAGCTTTTCAGCGATGCCAGGAGCTCGCGACCCCTCTGGAGGCAGCTGGCGACCCCTCGAGGGGTTGTGACCCCCCGGTTTGAGAACCCCCAGGTTAGATGGACCATTGTTCTGACCCAGTATGGCTGTTTTTATTTATCAAAGCATCTGCAGTTCCCATTTTAGGGCTGGCAAAGTAGGTAAAAAAATCCAGTGAGCAGTTCAATAAACACAATTTAAGATTAAATCCATGCAGATCTCTAGTTTTAACTTCGGTCACTTACCAGCAATTGGAGGGTTAAAAACTAATCGTAATTAAGGCAAAGTTTTTGTCATGGTTATTTTTAGTAAATATCAGGGACAGGTCAATAAACAAAAATTCATGGAAGCCATAACCTGTCCCTGACTTTTACTAAAAATATCCCTAACAAAAGGGGGAGGCAAGGTGACCTTCTGGGTCCTGCACCGCTGCAGTATGTGGGCACTCTGGGGTCTCCCTGCCTGCAGGGCTAGGCTTCTTCAGGTCCCCTTGCCCCCAGGGCAGCTGCAGGAGGTCCCCCCTCCACCCACCATGGGTAGGCAGGTGCAGGAAGTCCCCCTGCCTGCCACAGCTAGGGAACAGTGGGGTCCCTCCACCAGAGTGGGGGCTGGGAGCTGCGGGGGACAGGGAGCTGGCTGGGAGCTCTAGCCCCGGTGGAGAAAATGTCTTGGAGGGCAATGGAAGTCACCGATTCCGTGACTTCCAGGACCTCCGTGACATAATCACAGCCTTAATGGTAATCAAGGCTGTAACCTTGGAAGAAAAGGGCTGCCTCTCTGTTATCCATGAACACTCACAAGGATAACGTCAAAGTTCATGTCTCAGCTCTCCTTTTACTGCCAGGCAGATGCCATGATAAGATATATGTCATGCTCCTGTGTCATTGTGTTTGGCTCAGGTCCACTAGCTAAATTAATAGGAGCAGGACTGGAAGCCAATTTAAAGCACTGTCACACAGTCTGCCTGTAAGATCAGGCATGTCACTTAACTTACCGGTGCATCAGGTTCTCCACTTATAAACCAGGGCTGATGATACTTATCTAGTTCACACAGATATTATCAGCACCAATTAAATGATTTGTAAAACATTTAAAGACAGAAAACACTTCCTAAACTAAATATTATTTTTGAATGGGTTTAAGTGCAAAACAACTGAGGTAATTCACACAAATATGAAAGAGTTAGGGCAAAAATCTGCCTTTCCATCTGCTAAACACAATTTTTCCCCCTGTGAAATTTCCCCTGTATACTCATTAAACATTTAGTTTCATTTTGCGAACATAGGAATTGCCCCACTGGATCAGACCAGGGGTCCATTTGGCCCATTATCCAGTCTTTGACGGTGGCCAGTAACAGAAAATTCAGGTGAAGGCGAAAAATTCTGTGGTGGACCAAATAGAATAACCATTGCTCCCTCAGAATTAAGATTGTGTTCCATTTTGTACTTAAAGTGGGAGAGTTCAAGCTCTTTTTTCCATGTTAAAACACACAAACAAACAAACAAACAAAAAACAATACATTGTATCTGCCTAAATTTTCAGCATGTAATCTCTCAGTAAAGCTTGAATTTTCTGGGCAGTTTCAAGAATACCAGTTAATTAGTGTGAGCTCCCTTCAATTAAAAATTGGCCCCAAAAAGCTCACATTTTGAGTCGTGATTTTTCTGGGCTTGCTTCAGGCGATACTGCGATGGCTTTCTCTGCCCCTTGCTGGAAGCATTGCCTCCCTGACACAGTACCAATAGAAAGGAGAAAAAGATAATGAGCTTGCACCTCTGAGCACTGCTTGGAGAAGCCACTCAGCCTCTTGTACTGGTTGAGTCAACAAACTTGGTTCTCCAGGGGCTAAAAGGGGATGGAGGAGGCAGTAGCCAATCAGGGCCTACTAGATGAGAAAAGAAGGCTTGCCTGCTGATTCTGAGGGTGAATTCTGGTTGGAGCTGGGACAAGAGAAGAGCTCCCTGAACCTAAGCTAAAGAACCCAGGCCTGTGTCAGGGCCAAACAAGCCAACTGAATTGCAGTTAAAGTGGGCAATGAACTGGTGGTGGTGGAGTTTGAAAACCCAAGGGGCCCTTTTGAGTTGAATTTCAATCAATTGCTATATGACTAGCAAAGGGTGCTGGCACGAGAGGTTTTGCTCCTGGTGAACTTTGATTAGGCACCTTAAAAACTATTCACGGTAGAAAGCCGTCCTCCCTAAATGAATGAAGTGTGATTTTCCCCCTACCCCCCGAATATAAGGTAGATGATTGGGGGTGAGGGGGAATGCTGGGGGAAGTTTGACTGTTCATGATAGTGGGGAGATTGGGAAAGGGGGTTGGAGCTGGCATCCCTACAGGGGCAGAGTTAAGGTTGTGGTGTTAGCTCTAGTGGGGAAATATGGCATCTCCAGGTGGAGAAGTCAGTTAGTCAAGTGAGATGCCTTAACTTTTCATTTCCTTGCTTTTGAGGTTTTTTGTTATGAATAGAACCACCTTAAGTCACACACAGCAGTGTTTTTGTTAGATATGTTAGAGATGGGTCTGCAGTAAAACTCGAGATCCTAACACACCTGATTTACGGTTGCATCCCTTGAGTATAAGACACTTGTTTTCTGTCCTCTTCTAGATGGAACCAGTTGGGCAGAAGAAGCATTATCATTATACAGAGATGCTTCAGGCCCAGTGCCCATCTCAGGTAAGAGGGCTTTCTTTTTAATGTGGGGGTTTAACTGCTTCTTACAGAATTTCCAAGTTATCTAATTGTTTATACAGATGTGTGTCTGTTTTAAGAGACTACTGCTCATTCCTAAATGTGTGGGGACATACTTCCTGAGTCTGCTCACAAAGCTTTAGGTTACAAGTGGCTTCTAAACCTCTTTAAGTATTTTGTATTGTCAAAATGCTGGACCACTGAGGATGTCTGCCTGAAAACTGGACTTCTTGGCAGTATGTAGTTAAACCACCTTTTCACACTGGATCCTTCATACTGGTTCAGATGCTGGGTGCATCTAATCTGAAATGAATAAAGTGAATTAATCTTTAAAGGGAGAGAACCGTCTGCCTTTGGATCAATTTCAGCAGTAAAACAGAGTCCCACACAGAGTGAAGAACTTGGACCAGCAGTGCCTTGAATCAGTTTTTTGTCTGGTCTGAAAGTGGCTGATTGTCTTCAGCAGCAGCTGATTATCTTTCTGTTGTGGCCATTTAATGTATCTTATCTCTGCAGGAGTATCCATATTTGTTCACATACAGAAATAGTAACTACTCATCTTCCCCTCGGACATCACAGCCTGAAGCGCTGTCTCAGGTACAAAAAGCCTTGGCGTAACATATACATTAATATGTGACTACACTGGATGGGTGGGACTGGATTTGTGGGGTTGGTACAAGAGTGTTGTTGTGTCATGAACACTATTTATTCCCATCAGACCACAAAAGACCTCGTCATGTCTCATACTGTGTGTACTTCCAGGAAAGAAGCTATGGGACAAGCATTCCCTGTTTTGATCGAAATCCCTCTAATACGGTTCCTGTTTCAGGTACAGGTTTTTTTATCTTTATCTTCAGTTGATCTTAAACGGACACTGTCAACTAGTTTTATGCACAAAATGTAACTTTTAAAAGTATTAAGTCATTTCATGAATGTAAAAATACTTCAGTAATAAAAGCGACAGTCTTGTAGCACCTTATAGACTAACAGATATTTTGGAGCATACGTTTTCGTGGGTGAAGACCCATTTCATCAGATGAAGTGGGTCTTTCCCCACAAAAACTTATACTCCAAAATATCTGTTAGTCTATAAGGACTCTTTGTCCCTAGGGATTTATATATAAAAACAAACTGATGTTTTTGAATTTCCTGGAGTGAAACTGAATTCCACACCATTTAAATATTGCACATAAATAGTCACACCTGGTGGCTTATGCTTTTGGCAAGTTATATATTGGGCTCTCTTCAAAACTGATTTGCTTCTGTTAGGGGATGACCCACTGGTTAGAGCACCCCCTAACTCCTGGGCATGACTAAGCCAAGTTTACACCTCTCAAGTGTTTCCTCTGGATGTCCATGGGTCCCCTTCTTCTTGTGAAGGCTTGGCCTTCCAACCAGGTCATTTATCACCAATCCTCCTCTTAGGGCATCAGAAACCTTCATCCAACATAGATAATCAACACCCATAGTCACACACTAGAATTCCCCCTGGAAGTGCAAAACTAAAAGCAACCTTAACTTTGGTGGTGCAATGTTGCTTTTGTAGATCCAGACGAACACGACGACCCTCTGATACTGGACTTCAGTAATAAAAGATGCAGCTTTAGGTGGCTATTTAAAAATTTCCCTGTGGTGTTTAAAAAGCCACATACACAGAATTGGCCGTAAGTGTAGGTAAATTACAAAGTGAAACTGGCAAAAGGCAGAAAATGAAGCTAACCAGTCTGCCCAAGTAGTATTATATGCAACTATAATAAATCTAAGTCTTTATCCCCACACAGTCAATGATCTCAAAGCACTCTATGATTTAAGCCTCCTACATGCCAACGTCCGTGAGCTCTGATTATGTCCACTGGACAGATGGGGAAACTGAGGCACAGATAGCAGCCATAATGTCGCACAAGATAAGGAAGTGAAGGAGCACCTAGGTCTCTAACAACCCAGCTTAACCGCAAATGCCACCATCACCTCCAAAATTTAAAAAAAAACAGTGGAAATATTAGATATTTAGCGTTATTTCAGTTTAAACAGCCTAAGGTCAAGGAAACATGTTTGAAGCATTTTATTTTTTCTAGTCCTTATCCCTTTACTTACAGATAGCTTTCTTGGAGGTAGATGTGAATTACTGACAGATGCTTCCAGTATCCCAGGTTTCTCTGACCTTAGCCTTTAATGTGTTCTCCAGAGCTCCCCTGCTGACACAGAACAGAAATAGATCATTGCAGACTAAGTGACATCCCCTTGCAATGGATCCATACTGAGAGCCCGAAGGAAAGAGGGAACAGAGAGAGTTATTTAAGACTTGCAAGACTTGGGGTGGCACTAAAAAGCCACAATCACACAGCCTTAGCAATGCAGCTGTCTTGTTTAGTCAAGTTGCACCCTGTGCAGGAGAAGGTGACTTTATGCTACTGTTTATGTTCCCTCTTCCATGGCCTAGGAACTGGTTCAGTCCTCATCACAACTAGTACAGCTCTTACTTTGCCACAGTGGGAATTTTTTAGATAAGATTGAAAGACTCTTCAGTCAAATTCTGGTTAAATCATCTGATTGATATTAAGCGAATCAGGTTTGTATCTAAGATGGATGTACTCTTCCCAACTAAGTCACAGTTCACCAATCACACCGAATGGTCCATTCTGTAAAATATCTTGGAGTCATCTGCTTGCCTATAATTACGGATAGTAGTGCTAACACTTAGTTCTGCCAACTGTGGGCCAGAGAAATAGTTTAATTTCCCCTATGTTCAGAACCAAAAATGCTTTCAGGAGCCTGTAATGTTATTTTGCAATTCAGAATTTACTGCTATGATCTATTTTGTTCCTATGACAATTAATAATTAATCACTATAATATGGTATAATGGATAACTTTTCTACATAAAGGTTCATTATCAAAGAAATAAATTCAAAAAGAGGCCAGTTATTGACCCAGGATGGATGGATGGATAGATAGATAGATAACACACATTCTTAAGAAGTCAAGAAATAAATCAGATGAAAGGAAAATAAACATTGTGCATATAGAACTTTTTTAATGTAGCAAGATCAATATATGCATATTGGTGCATGGCCTTATATTAAAATGAGAATCTGCTTTCAGTTTTATTTGTCACAAATTGAAATATAGGTAGGCATGGCAAAATTTGACTTTTATTTTAATATTTAGACAGAGATCTTTATTTTAAATCAATTTTCTATTTTTATCAATTTTAATTTTTCACAGTTGTGCAAAATTATGGGTTTTAAGTGTTTCACGCCCTATTTTTATCTATTTAAATGTTCACAGTTGTAGGAAACTGTGGCAGGGGAAATCAGACAATGGTGGTGGGGATCAGACAATTATTTGATAGCAGATGGTAAGATTTACAGCTTCATAACTGCTAAAACACATGTCAAAATGTACAAAGTAAATATCCTTAAACTCTTAAGTTCTCAAGCTCCTTTTTTCTTTGCATATCAGTAAATTTCAACTATTGATGAAAATATTTTCTTTTGTCAGTTTGTGTGTACAGTGAAACTGAGGTTTTACCAACACTTACCAATAAAGTTCGAATCCTTCCCAGTCTAAATGTAGGCCAGATTTTTCCAAAAAAGCTCAGGGTTGGATTTTCAGGTGGTCAGAACTCACACCTGGGGTCAGATTTGCAAGAGAGCTCAGCTCTCATTCAGGCACCTAAATGTGGGTCATATTTTCAAAAGTGCTTAGCTCAGCACTCACCATGCTGAATGAACTCTTGAAAATCTGCCCAGTTATTATTTTGATGCCTAAATGGAAGGCAGGCTTGCTTGAAAACCTGGCTTATAACGATAAGTTACATGACAACCAGACAATAGGAGAAAATAGGTGAAACTTTTTCAAATCCAGTCTGGAATCTTAAGACTTCTGTGTGTTTCTCTCCCAGATGGATTTTGGTTTCCTTCTAAAAGCTGTAGCAATACCAAGCACCAGTGCAGTCAGTGGAGTGGTGCCTGTCATCCATCCACTTCTTGGATCTGAATAAAAATCTTACTTTGGATAGATGTAGAGGGAAATCCCTTGACCTTCTCACTGTAATTGATTTGCAGAATAGGATCAAGACTTGGCCCGATGACTCTCCTCCTATCTGCTGAGTATTCTGATCAATGCCAGTATTTGTCAAATTATCATTCCAAGCACCTACATATATATATTTTTTCTATATATATATATCGAGAGAGAGCGAGAGCGCTCTAGTTCTCCTCTCTAGTTCAATATTCATGTTAAGCATGCTATATATGAATATATATACATATAGCATGATTACCTGGCTTAACATGAATATTGAACTAGAGTCTCTAGAATGCTTTATACTTACCCCAAAGAAAAGTTATTCCCATGCAGTGTGATTTGACACTTTCCTTCTCCTCCCAATCTTTTTTTTTCTTTTTCCTTAGTTCACAGTTTGAGGCCAGCAGACATCAAGGTGATTGGTGCACTGGGAGACTCGCTCACAGTAAGTGAGGATCACTGGATAACCATAGCTGAACTGAATGATGTGAGGACAGATGTGAATTCCAATGAAAGAGAGTAGTACAACCATGGTTATGCTTTGCTTGGCTAATCATGTTCTCCATACTGTCTTGTACAATGGACCAACTATGACTAATAATCACCTTACAGGTCTGATCTTTCTATGTGCAGAACTCCCATTTAAGTCGACAGGAATGCTGCGCATGGCAGACTGGTGGATTATGCTACACGTCAGATAAAAACAGTCAGGGTGAATTTGCTATAATTGCATACATTTGTACAGCTCCTAGCTAAAATCCCTCACTACTTACCTTCCTAACAAAGAGTAAGTAGCATAAACAAAATGTGCCAGTTCTCCAGGTGGTATAAATTGGCATCATTCCACTGAAGTCTATGAAGATACTCCCATTTGCACCATCTCAGTATTTGACCCAAGAGTCAAATTAACATAGATCAGATGTTGTGAATACTGCACCTGGGAGGAACAATAAGCAGGATTCTTGTTCAGGCAGATTGTGACTGTCACAGTTCAGAGCAACTGTATTTCCCCATCCATGGTCTAGCAATGGCACCCACTCTAGGCTCCCAGTTCAGCTGTGGTTCCCAGACATTGGGAGCTGTGGAGCCAGAGCTTGTGGAGGGGGCAGCATATAGATCCTCCCTAGCCTTCCCTCGCACTAGGAGCTGCACGGACGCATGGAGTGAGATAGGGAGCCTGCCTGCCTCACCAACTCTCCCCTCCCAGCACCAGTATGGGCCCCAGGTCACACATCACCGCCTGGCCCCTCCCAGCACCAGCAGGGGTCCTGAGCCGAGTGCTGCCAGTCGATTTATTCCTATTATCTTAAATGAACTTAGAGCTGTTTTGGAAAGTTTTTCAAAAATTTTCCACAAAAAGGGACAGATTGTCCCTGAAAAAGTTCCCATTTTTGACAAGCTCTAAATTAACTTCCCTTAATAGGCAATCCTATCTAATGGGGGTTACACCTCTGCATCATCCCATCAAGAATAGACAGGCTAGGTATGATTCAGTGATGTGGAACTGAAATACCTTCAATCCTTTTAAGACCAAATACTGTATCTGGAGTGCAGCTTGGCTCCTTGCCCCCCCCCCCCTCCTTTCTAATTGCTTTCATGATGATCAGAGTGGATGGCTTTATCTGGAAGGTCTGTTCACTCTCTCCTTTCTGTTGGTATCAGGCAGGTAATGGGGCAGGGTCCAGACCAAACGATGTTCTCGATGTTCTGACACAGTACCGAGGTCTCTCCTGGAGGTGAGTGCCCTAAAATTCTGTCCCATCTAAATGTTTGTTTTTGTCCTTGGTGAAACTGTCATGGCCTCTGAACTCTGAGCCCTGTGGCTGCTGAGATATAGTTCTCGTCTGGCATAAGAATCTCCCTAGACTACTACTAAAAACACTGGAGAGAGCCTGTTGTGACAGGCTGACAGTGTCATTCGGAAATAGCCTAATCGGTTAGCAGGAATTGATCTTACTAGGAAATAGTTAAGTGGGTTTTCCTGACTCAGGTCGGGTCATAGTCACCTGCCTCTGAATATAAAGGAAATGCTCTCCTGAGAGACTCTCTGGGGTGAGCTGAGCACTCCCAAGGAGCATCCCAGCCAGGGGAGGAGCCTTGTGCTAAACTTTGTTCTTATTCATTTCTTTGTTGATAAACCCAAATCCAAAGAGGGGAGTGAGTTTGGCTTCACTCTCAGTGTGGACTTTGTTTTAGAGCAGGCTGGGAGTGGCACCTGTTCACATCTGTATTCTTGATAGGGACTATGATTTTTCATTCATTTGAATAAACTTCAGCCCTCATTCCAGAGCTCCAGCCTTGTATGTGCACACCTCCCATCTGAAGTCAATGGGAGTTTTACCTGTAAATGGACTGCAGAATTGGGTCCTCATTGCTCCTCTCACTCCACACAAGGTCAATATTTCTCCTGACTCTTTCCCCACTCTAGCTACGTTATACCGTGCAGCCACTAGTTACAATCAGTACAGACCTAGACTTTTACATCTGGCACTGATATTTACTACACCGTTCGAAAGTGCCATATGGAGAATAACAATATTCTCTATTTTTTGTAACTATGAAAACTTTTGTGATCTAACTGTAATCTCAGCATGTTTTTCCCATCATTTCTCACTCATACATTTGTAATTAAAAATATCAACTGTGTAGTGTATTAAAATACCCTCATTCCAGATTACAGGAACACTGTACAAGTAATATAGGCTCAACTTTTTAGGCTTTATTTTTAAGGGGGGAATTTCAAAGGAAATCCTTATAAAAATCTAATAACATATGGATCTCCTAATTTTGTTTTACACTTCTAAATAATGTAACATTCCCCATTATTAGAAGCAGAATTACGAAAGAATTACTAGTGCAGGAGAAAGTGTAAATGTATATAATCAGAAAGTGAAACTGACCAGTTTAGTTTCTTTCTTCAAACTGAGTGAAGTGGAAAAAAATATATAGTGAACACCCTTTAAATAATCCAGTAAAACCTCAGCAGTTAGGAACACTTGGGGAATAGAGGTTGTTTGTAACTTTTGAACAAAACATTATGGTTGTTCTTTCAAAAGTTTACAAATGAACATTGACTTAATAGAGCTTTGAAACTTTACTATGCAGAAGAAAAATGCTGCGTTTAGCCATCTTAACTTAAATGAACAAGCACAGAAACCATTTCCTTCCCCTCCCCCGCCCTTTTTTTTTGTCGGGAGTGGGTGGAGTGGTTTCTGCTGCTCCCTGATTGTGTACTTCCCGTTCCAAATGAGGTGTATGGTTCACTGGTTCATAACTATGGTATTTGTTCATAACTATGGTATTTGTAACTCTGAGGTTCTACTGTGTTTACAAGGTTACCTATTTACTAACATTACCAGTATACAGGCATAGTATGAATACTATAGTCATGATAATAACTCACAAAGGATAATTGTATGGATTTTAAAGGGGAACACTATTGCAGAAATGGTGGCAACTACATTTAACGTTTAAAATTCTCTAATTTCTTTCACTTAAAAGTTTTTGAGATTCTGTTTAAATGGCACCTTTGATGTGGTGAATGTGCAATGTGAGGTATGCACCGAGAGTCCATCTTTAACAAATTTGATAAACAATAATAAGGAAGCGCACCCTGTAATTTGCTTCATATGTGTATATATGCGTAGAAACACAAGTAGGGGAGCTCTATTACTTACTCCAATACCTTAGAAAGTAAATACTTTTGACTTAAAGTTTTGAAATATTTTTGCTTGTTTATTTCCATATAACAGTGTTGGAGGAGATGAAAACATAACCACAGTCACGACACTAGCAAGTAAGTACCTGTTTCCCTAGCCTTGGATTATTTTTTGAGCTGTTTAGTAATTTAAAGAACAGACAAGAAGAAAGGTTTGCAATTTTGCAGCACGGCACACTCAATCACTTTACATTCACTATCCAACGGTGAATAAACTTCGCTTAACAGCCACCACAGTAATTTGCTGTGCATGACCTAGCAGTATGTTTTGTAATTCCCTGGGATTTTGGATGGTTCAGTATTATTCTCAGTATATTATTCTGCCCAAGGTACTTTTGGAATGGATGGATCAAATTGTCACAGACCTTAGACTACAGAGACTACTCACTTAACTTTTCTCCTTTCCCCAGTAAAAAAATAATAAAAAAAAATCTTAAATGGAGTCATGCTGCAAGATTTGGATTTCATAGGCCTGAATGTTCAAGAGTGATTGGATTTGGAAGGTTTTCAGCTCACTATAAAGATAAGATCCATTTACAAAATTCAGATCCAGATTAACACTTTTTTTGGTTTTTAACAACTCCAAAGATCTAGGAAGTTTGAACAGAGGGTTTGATCCAAACCCATCTATAAATTTACTGTGAGTTTGTAACTAGATTACTGTTACGTAGTCTTGATCAGCAAACTGATCAAAATGACATTGCCGGGCATACTGCCCATGTTGTGCAACCAATTGAAATAGACATCTGAATTCATTAAACTGAGTAATCTGGATGTGAAACAATAATTGAGGGGTGAGATTTTTGCACCCACCGTATATTAACAGTTACCTTCAAGTTATTAACTGGGATCTGCTAAAGTCCGTCTGCGGCAAGTTCTGGTTTTAGACTCCAGCTCATTATCCACAGAATTAAATTGCATTTCATGGGTCTTTTCTTTTCCAGATATTCTTCGTGAGTTTAATCCTTCCCTTCAAGGGTACTCCATTGGCACAGGGAAGCAGGACTCGTCTAATGCCTTTCTGAATCAAGCTGTGGCAGGAGCTCGCTCTGAGTAAGTAAGGATGGATAAATACCCCCCTTTTTTTTATGGGGAGTAGACTTTTTTTTTTAAATTCCAGTTAGAGAAGTACCAAACCTGGAATGTTCTTACAGGTCTGTGAATACTTCAAACTTTAGACCTGAAATGGAATTTAGACATTCTTCATGTTTGATTTTGCAAACATGGCCCATAAAGATATGCAGAACCCAAAGTCTTCCTCCGTACTTCATCTCTAGCCTAATAGCTGAGAAATTTGCCAAAGGCCAGTGTGGCTTTCCTAATCATAGTAGAGGAAATCTTAGCAGTAACAATATAATATTTTGCCCTTCTCTAGAACTTTCATCCAAGGAGCTCAAAGTGCTTTACAAACATTGATAGATGAAGCCTCATAGCCCTATGGTGAAATAAATGTATTCCCACTTGACAGAGGAATGTGTGGGATGCGAGGCTGAAGAAATCCTGATTCCATTGAAATCAGTGGGAGTTTTGCCATGACTTCACCAGGACCAAGATTTCATCCAGAGATGCTAAGGGACAGAGAGGGTATTGAGCTGCTAAAGGTCAGGCCTTGGCAGAGTTTGGAAAAGAACCCAGTTAGACTACGTTCAGTCTTCAATTAAATTCATGTCAACCCTTTCTCATCTTATTGTAAAGGTTCTTTGTTTGTATTAATACATCCAAAGGGCTAGTAGTTCCTTTATTCTGCCCAGAGGCAGATTTTGGAATTTATATATGCCAGTGTGTACCATGCAGGTTGATGCCATATAACTTCTTATAACAGTAATCTCCCAGAGACAGATAACTCCCAGTAAGTGAGAGATCTCTATGACTGCGATCAGTTAAAGAGAGTATCCTGGTCGGCTTATTCTTCCAGTTGTCTGTAGGTTGAAACAAAATAAAATCGAAGTATAAAGAGGGGATTTTTTATAAAAGGTGTTACTACAAGAAATGAAAGATTGTTTCCCAATGCAATTCACTGGGAGGCCATTTTTAAAGTTCCCTTAAACTTTTACTCTGCTCGCAGTGACCCTTCATCCCATTGGAAAGGGATGGATTTCTCTCTGTGTCTCTCATAGCTCATTGTCACTTTTCTAACAGCACTGGTCATCGGCAGAGATGATGCAACAGATGATCTCACAGTGGCGCTTCCAGCCACCAATAGTCCAGGGGAGGATATGACTGAACTTAAACTCACACACACTGCTATTTGAGGTCCTTTGGCATGGATAACCTTCTGCCTAACTAGGAACCATCCCCTTAAAGCAAAACCCTTCAAATACACTGAATTACAATAGGCCAGTCCCACCCCAAAATATAGACTGATGTTTCCCTCTTCAATCGGGAATGCTGCACTATGTAGCCTTCACACAGCACCCACGGTCCCAGATGCCTGATGGATGTTAAATGTTTCTTCGCTGTTTCTCCAACTCCAGATATGGCTTATTTCTGTAACTATATTTAGTTCAATAAAAGCTGCAACTGGAGTCTTCAGTTCAATGCTACGTTGTTTGAACAGGTTGTCATGGACCCTGCTCATTCATCTGCTTTTCTCAATGCCCTGTTCATCATGAAGTGTTCATCAGTCATCGTCTTCTTTTTTTAATATTTAGGGATGCCCCTTCGCAGGCGAGGAGACTGGTGGACCTGATGAAGAATAATATTGTAAGTCTTGCCTGGCATTAAAATCTCTAAGTACGATGCAATTGTCTTGGGTCATTAGTCTCTAACAGCACTGCAGATTAACATTAGGTGTCAGGCAGAAATCTATGGGTAGGGCAGTGATAAAGTGGATAGAATGCAACATCTCTCCATGCAGTGTGTGTTTCAACATACCATCAAGTAGGGCTTTTTGTCCTCATTACATAAAGGTTTTTTTTACAGTGAGATAACTAATGCATGCTAGTTACCTTGCTGTAAAATCCTAGTGGAGACAAGTTTTTACCATTAAGAAGCTAGGCAACTTGGTCTATGCAACACTCCACCTGGTGGTTGACTTTGTAGAGTTTACTTCACAATGCAACGACAGCACCTTGTCTCCACTAGGATTTTGCAGCAGGATAGCTAATATGTTGGGTATCTTGTGGTTTTTGGTTTTTTTATTTGTTTTTAAAAAAGCCCAACTCCTTTGCAGTGGAGACATCGTCTGAGTTCCCACAGCAGTTGCCTCCAGTCATCACCTGTTATTCCTTCCCTCCAGACGTAGGCCTTTGAGACCCTTTCAATTGACTGTGCTCACCTCCGCAGACCTGACCTGCAGTTGTGTCCCCTGAGAGAATGACAGGGTTAGCCAGTGACCAGCCAATTATCACAATGTTTGTTTTATTCAGAACAAAAACATTTCAGAGAAAGCATACCTTAAAAACAATAAACAGCTTATACACATGCCTAGCTTACTAGGAGGTCACCCATCTTCCACATGGAACTCTGAAAGATCTAAAAATATTTCAGATCTTCTGCAGGGCCTTTTTCTGTGGTCACAGTCTTATGCTTGTCCGTTCTTGATAGGGCTGGTCTCCATTACGGGGGGGGGGGGGGATCGACTGCAGATACGCAACTTCAGCTACGCGAATCACGTAGCTGAAGTCTGCGTATCTGCAGCTGACTTACCATCCGTCCTCATGGCGGCGGCAGGCGGCGGCGCGCTCCCCCATCGACTCCAGCTTGCGTCTCCCGGCAAGCTGGAGTTACGCAGTCGACGGGGGAGCCGCGAGCGATCGATTTCTCGCGTCCTCATCAGACGCGAGAAATCGATCGCCAGAAGATCTATGGCTACCCGCCGAATCGGCGGGTAGTGAAGACATACCCATAGTGTCTGACTCTCCCCAGGTCAGGGCTGTCATTCTAAACACATTCAAGCTCTTTTGTGTGTTTCAAACCAGCTCATATCAGCGGTGTGTCTTCCTCGGGGTAAACTTAACTGACTTTTTATCTGTATTGTTTCTAATGGAGAGTTGCATCAATTACCCTCCATTGCTTTTAGTTCCGGCAGGAAATGTACTTATCCATTTAGCCAGGAATATAATCACTAACAAGCTCATATAGATACATAAAATAAAACTGAACAGTGGTCTTGGAATAGTCCATGATTCCATCGTCCTGCCCAGAACTGCATTGTGCTAGATGCTGTCCAAAAACCACACAAAACCATAGTCCATGCCCCAGAGATAAACATAATTCTCTTTTAACTTGTTGCAGGGAAATGTTTTTCTTCTCTTATCCTTTTTATTTTTTTCCCTGAATACAGAGAATAAATTTCCAGGAAGACTGGAAGCTCATAACACTCCTTATAGGAGGAAATGACCTTTGCAAATTCTGCAACGATCCAGTAAGTCACCAGGGATCTTAGATCTGTCTCTTATGTGAACTTGAAATGCCACTGATACTTGGTACATTTTGGAGAGTGGAATAGTGGAGCTCAGCTAGGTAGACTTAATGAACCAAAACTGGCTAGACCACACATAGACTGTTCTTAGCATTCCTCTGAGACTTGATGGTCATTCAACCTGAGATTGAGATAAAGTAATGTAATGCCATTAAGAACTGCTATTGTGATCGTAGCTACTTTATTTTGCTACAAACTAAGATAACTTTCTGTTGATCAAGTTAGTTCTCTCCATATGTAGATAAGATAATAAACTGTCAAGGATTTTCCCCATTTCATCTAACCAGTGTGCTGTATCTTTTCCCCTCTCTCATGCTGTGGCATCCAACATGATATGTCTACCACCAGATACATGTACATGGGAGAGGTTCTATCCACGGCTCAAGGCAATCTTCTGATTAATGTTCAACCTCCTCTATGCACCTCTCACACAGTTGGTGGGACCTTGTTGTTTTCCCTATACACTAAAAGCACAATGTACACTTTCCATTCTAGATGACTGATTTCAGGTGAAGGAAAATAGTAAAGAAAGACTGTAAAGTCTCCATGAAAGAAAGTGAGAAAACACAATGACTCACTAACATTCTACATCTGAACTGAAACACAAGATGGCAGGGGTCTGTGCAGGAGGGTGGGAGGTTTCTCTTACATTCAGAGATCAACATGGTGTCTCCTTTATGTTATAAACCAGAATGTGGCTTGGTGAGCAGAGAAGCAGGAAATACATAATGAAAATGAGTGTGTTATCTGGGTTTGTAGAGTGGACAAAGGGGGTATCATTAAAAAGAATGGGATGAAATTGAGCCAAGCAGAATTAAGGATGAAAATACACTTTTAACAATAAAGTCTTATTAGGCTATTCCAAAATCTCATAAGAGAAGGTGTAAATGCCCAATTACTTGGTACAATGAACAGAGCTATTCAAATATATTGTAGGGGGAAATCTTGCCCTAAGAGAAGGAAATGGACAAAGTGATCTAATAGACATTTTCTCACACTAATTTCTCTGTTTGTCTGGTACGCTTTTCTTCATGGGATGTACTTGCTACTGAGATTTTGCAACTGCAGATTTTGCAACTGAGTTGCTAATAGCCCACACACTTGACTTACACAATACGTTGATATTTTACATTACATGAGAAGAATATTACTTCAGACTGATCTCCATTGATGAAAGTCTTTGTGACGGGACAGCTGTGATTCTGATACTAGCTGATAGTGAGCGTGGAGGAAGTTGTGACATCTCATCAGTAAGCCCAATGGAATTGGATTTGTGAGTGGCCCCTTGATAGTTGCCAAATTCGTCTTTCCTATGAAGATACCCAAGGAGGGAGCTGGGGAAGCAGAGATGCTCCAGGGCTATGTGTTGTGTCTGTATCTGCCTGAGGAAATGATGCCCAGAACTAAATTCTACCCTTTGTTTCAACAGGTGCATTTTTCTCCTGATAACTTCACCAACAATATAAAATTAGCGTTGGACATACTTCATAGAGAGGTAAAAAACACTCTTTACTACTAACCTAGGGCGAGGGGTCAGATGGGAAAGACAAATATCTTGAGCTTTAGTGGTTGGTTCTAGTTATTAATTTGTAATCATACTTCATTTCACATTCTAGTATGGGCAGCATTGCTGCATGTGTAGATGTTTCATACAGTAATCTCAAACTTCATTGCGCCACAACCCCCTTCCGACAACAAAAATAACTACACAGCCTCAGGATGGGGGACCGAAGCCTGAGCCTGGCCAAGCCCTGCTGCCCCAGGCCGGGGGGGGGCCAAACACAAACCCCAAGGGCTTCAGCCCTGGGGAGGAGGGGCTGTAACCCGAGCCCCGCTGCCCAGGGCTGAAGCCAAAGCCCGAGCCCTGTCACTCACAGCTGAAGCCCTTGGGCTTCGGTCCCGGGCTGTAGGGCTCAGTCTTTGGCCCAAGGCCCCAGCAGGTCTAACACCACCCCTGGCAATCCCATTAAAATGAGTTGGAGATCCACAGGTTGAGAACCGCTGCTCTAATCTATAAGAAGAATTTAAGGAAGTATCTTACAGAAAGAATGGTGATTGGGTGGACTGGAATTCCACCTGATGTGTTGGGAGTCAGGTAGTGTAACTATATTGACAAATAGATGATATTTCATGACAGTCAAGTAACTATGCCTAGCAGTAGCATATCTGCCCACTCACAATAGAGCACGGTTATTTTTATTAAGGGACATATTCGGATATCCTTTTTCTAGTTGAAGCTAATGGGACTATTCATGGAGCACAGGGCTCCTCAGCATGAGTGAGGGTATCAGCCTCAGGAGAGGAACAGTTTGGGGATCTAGCCTTGTTAGAATCATGAGTCTCAGTGGCTGCAGCTCTGTAGTTAAGGTAGAACTAGGGTGACCAGATGTCCCAATTTTATAGGAACAGTCCCGATTTTTGGGTCTTTTTCTTCTATAGGCTCCTATTACTCCCCGCTCCCTGTCCTGATCTTTTCTACACTTGCTGTCTGGTCACCCAAGGTAGAGCAAACCCAATTTAGGATTTCCTGTTGAGACTAGCACTCAGCCAACACACTGGGAACCTCTACTGGAGATAGTAAAGGTTGTTTGGATCAGCAGATTAAGGTACATGTTATATTAGCAATAAAATAATCTGACCAGGCCCTGGACTGCTAGTCTGTGCTTTGCAGGGGTAGCACCACTGTTCTCGGTTAGCTTTCTTTGACTTTGTTTATTCTCTTGCCAGGTTCCTCGGGCATTTGTGAATCTGGTGACCATACTTCATATAGTAACCCTCCGGGATTTGTACCAGGAGAAGAAAGTTAGCTGCCCTAGGCTAATCATGAGGTTTGAAAGACTTATGTTCCTACTCTCACCCCTATTCAGGAAAAGCTGTAAGATCTTCAGTGAAAACCTTCCCCTGGAAGCAAAAGGATTTCAATATTTCAGATAATTAAGTATTATTTTCCTGTGTGTGTGCATATAAAATACATACTTAGTACAGATTATAATTTCAAAGCAGTGTTTAAAAATACCGGTCTCTCTTTCACTGTCTCCAGTTTGTGACTACTGCAGATTCAGCTTGTGACTATCTGCAGATCCAGACATGGCTACCTCGCTGATTCTTGTCTCCAGCTTGTGACTACTGCTGATGGGACTGCCATTTTAATTATACAACAGCAAATTAGGCTTCCAACTGCAAAATTAATTAAGAGCTAGCACACCCAGCTCAGCATTACATTGTTTGACAAAGGCAGCTAATTTTCAAAATTATTAAAATGAGGGTTTTAAAAAGCTGATTAAATTAATCCAGTTCTATTTAAATGATAGAATTTACCTTTCAAAGGCTTTACAAGTCTCTTGCTTTCACATAGGTTCAAGTGGTGAGCTCCATTCTTTGAGCCCCAACCTACCTCAGCTGTCTGGTGATTGTTAGCTGGATTGTTAATTAGTCTTTCAATTAGATTTGTGGGATGTTTAGTTACTCATTATGTTGCTTCCAGCAATGGGGAGAGTAGGAAATCTTTCTCTCCCTGTATGCATATACTGAGTAACCAGAAGACGTGGGGAAAGAAAGGAGGTTCCTTCTCTGTAGTGTAGTTAGTAGCCATGACCACGAGTAGCCAGGCCAGGATTTAGGGGGCCCCTGTGTGTTGACACTATGCAGCGCAAGCTGTGACCGCCTGAGAGCTGGAGAACCACAAGATCTGTCTGGGTTCAGCACCCTCAGTAACAATCCCTGTTCTATTCATTACAGCTATGCCCATGAGGCCATCACTCTGACAGGATAGGGTGGTGGGAAAGATTGGAAGGGCCCTGTTGTTGACTGAGTGGAGTTTCACAGAAGGAACATTATGACATAGCCTTTTGCTGTGATTTAGTGGCTCTCTGACTGTCAATAACAAAGCAGCTCTTACAGATGGAGTGCTGTTGGCTGAGAATATTGTCTCTGTTTTGCTGCAGTTTCCCTTTAACAAAGTACAAGCTTATCACAAGATCCTAATCACCAGGACAAGGACAAGATGAGAGCCTATGAGATTAGAGCTGAGTTTCTCTGATCCCTTGGAGATATATCTGTTACTTTCTCATCCTACCCAAACGTCCTGCTGTCATACATTTGTGTCTCTATGGCAGCAAAGGGATTTATATGTCTGGCAGTGAGCCAGATATACAGAGGCTTAAATAGGTGCGGTGTAGAAGGCTCATGAATGGCATGTTACTGACATACATTTCAAAATACAACTATGTCTTTCATACAAACTGTATCCCAGAATGCCCTGTAGAGGTCAATAATTTATCCCTGTCTTGGCTCTTCTTTATTAAGACCTAAAGGCTAAGTGAGCATATATGTGCTGTTTCTTTAAATCTGTAGCGGGACACCAGGAGAAGGGCTTGGGCAAGGTTCTTGGTAGACACTATAGTGAAGCATTATTTAATTGTTTATCATTATAAGTAAGGAGAGGGGGAGAGATTAGCTTTAGAGGTTGTATCTTTTTCCTTTTTCTGCCGATGTTCTTTTTCCAGCGTCAAGGTAAGCTACTCTTTCTAACATTCTTCACTGTAGTGACATGAGAGAGGGAGAAAAGAGAAGTTTTCTGTGGTGATTTGTAATGAAATGGGGAGTAGAGATGTTGCCAGGCGATAGGAGAAGCAGGGTTGAAATTGTAAGGCGTTACTGACAGGGCCAGCAATGGATGAGGGGAGATAGATAAGGGTGAGGGGAAAACTGGTGCAATCCTATAGAAATTTTGGTCTTAATTATATGGGTGGGATCCCTCTGAAGTGAAGTGGCACAGATGTGCCTGGGAACAGAATTTGGCCTGCAGTGGCATATCTGGCACAGTAACAATCTCCTCACCTTACACAAATGCATCTATCCCTAATAAATGTGCTTAAATTTTACTATGTCTGTATTTATTGGGAAGACCTAGATATTGGAATCAATGTTATCATGGATGAGCCTTTCACAAAAATCCACCGTTGGAGGAGTCCATTATCCTTTGTGTTCTTGTACCTGTTTTGGGGGAGAAGGAGGGGAATCTTGTAGGTTGTAGCACAAAAATAAAATATCACTTTCTCCCTGCAGGCAGCTGTGTCCTTGTGTATTGAACTATGATGACAATTCCACGGAAACTAAGATGCTAGAGTCTTTTAATAGAAGGTATCAGGTAAGGCAGAGGAAAGTATTAAGAGATTTAGCAGAGAATTGCTTAATAATCTTTCTGTTCTTCTTTTCTAGTAGCAGTCTCCCTTTGTTCTTCTGAGAATAATAATAATAAAAATTTCTAGCAGTGATAATGCTTGAAGTGATTGACCCAGGGGCCAGTCAAAGTCTAATATCTACTGGAGATTAGGGACAAATTGTGCACACGTCAGTCAGCTGTAGATTCATAGAAGTAACTCTGAATTGGAGAGGGCAGGGGGGGATCAGGCAAGGAAGAGGGGCAGATATGCTCCTTGAGATCTTTAAAGTGTGATTCAGTAAGGTACTAAAACAGAGTGGCTCTTTCAGACTGATCAGAGATCCTGTTGAAGCAGCAGTTCAGGATACAGCTCTTGCTGGGAAATTGGATTAAATTGAGGTGCGCGGGTAGTTCAAGAATGAACTCTTGAATGAACTCAGGTCATCTGATCTGAAAGCCTTTCAGTGGTTCAAGAAAAATCCCTGGTACCCCATGATGGGAAGTCCTATAAAAGTGGTGGCTCTCCCCAAGTCAGTCAGCTGGCTTTTGAGCAGTAGGTCATCCGCAGCCTCCATGGTGCCTTTCTGATAAGGAAAATCAAATGAATAATTTTCTAATTTGGGTTTTGCAAGCTAATGTTTAAAGAAGCTCATGTGCTCACTGCCTTGTACAAGGAGGGAGTCACCCTTGGTTTCAGGTTTTGAATGTTCAGATAATGAGACTTCTGCAGGAGCACCAGCCTGAGGCCTAATAAGCAGAATGCAAGAAAAAGAGCAGTGAGTGATTATTCTGCCTTCTTTAGGAGGAAACCCACCGATTAGTTGAAAGTGGAAGGTATGACACCAAGGAAGATTTCACAGTGGTTGTGCAGCCGTTTCTGCAGAGAGTGACTATTCCAAAGACCGAGGTAAAAAACCGTGAGCCAGATCCAGACTTGGTGAAGCTCCTCTGAATCATTAAACTTGCACCCCTTCTACCAACTCTACATTTGGGCCTTGGTGCTCTGCTTTGTTAGTTTGTCCAGTTCAAGTGAGCCACGATCCAAAGCAGCAGGAAACGTTTTGGGAGGGAATAGAGATTGGTAATATTGCTGAGTGCCGGATAAGCTTGATCTCAGACATAGCAAATTGTATTAGTTGTAAGTTTGCATCATATTTGTGAAAGTGCAACTGTACTCTTAAGTTCTCAGTCGGGTTTGTCCTGGCCCAGGATGGTAACCATCTTGTTCTCAGAGGCCCTCATGACTATTTTTTGAATTCTGGGGTAATGGAGTTTTTGTTGGAAGAGGAATGTGATAATGCATCATATGCTGGCATTTTTTGATCATATACTTCCCCCTCTTGTAACGGTATCTGTCTCTTTCCCCAGGAGGGGTTGCCGGACAGCTCATATTTTGCCCCAGACTGTTTTCACTTTCACCAGAAGACTCATTCCCAGGCTGCTCGTGCCTTGTGGAACAACATGGTAAGACTGCCAAAGATATCAGTCTCTGTCTCTGTCTTCTCCTCTCTGTCCTTTGGCAGCAAAGAACAATGACCCCCTATGTAGCTGCTGAACCACACTGCCTCTGGTGAGAACAGAATTGTGTTCACTATACGGTGGGCTCTGTTTCTGTTTGTAATGTAAAGTCACCTGGACACCAACTGGCTGTGTCAAAGAATATATATTTTTAAAGGCTAAGCCCCTTCGACCCTGCACCAAGAGATAATCAAAGTGTGGAATATTGAATCATGCATGCTATGTCCCTAATATGAAAAGTAGCCAATTTAATATGTAAAATATGTTTTAGAGATGATAAAATCCTGGGGCAGTGAGTTTTGTGAGTTGAGCTGCTATTTCAACATAGATAGATACAGTACATAGCAATTTTCTTGCTGTTCTACTTGTTTCCATGGGCTGATAATATTCAGCTATTCATGCTCTTCCATTTCTGATTCTCATTTCTTCTCTCCCATGTTTTCTTTCTGGATTGCAGTTGGAACCCCTTGGGAACAAGACCGATGCACATTTACTTGAAATGGTGACACCTCTCAAATGTCCAAGTCAGGTAGGCTGAAAAATATTCATGCATGTGCCACATGCTGCGTTATTTATTTGTGAAGCAGCCATAGCTTTTCATGGGGAGTCTTGTGCAGTGCATTCTAGAGTGGTAGCTTCATCACCTTGGAGATGGATGCTCCCTGTCCTTTCTCTCCCTTCCTCCTTTGGATAGTTAGCACCTGGGACATATATGCTTCCCAATTAGAGTGGACTGCAAGAGAGAGAGAAACTCCTTACACCCATCCCCTCAAAGGCTGGCACAAAGACAGCAGCTTTGTGTTTGTGCATGAAAGCTGACTAAACAGACCTGTGATGGATTCAGTCACAGAGACCCCCTTGGGACTGTCACCTGATGTGCTGAAACTACCTCTGAGCCCATTTTCTCTGCCAGTTTGGGCCTCCTGAGCCCTGCCTGGTTGATCCAGACACACAAGCCTGCTGTAACACAGACCCAGAGTCTGACCCATGCCCCCAAAGCTGCAGACTTAACTGAAAACAGCTCAACAAGTGCTCCTGTCTCCAGCACCCAGACACCCAGCTCCCAATGGGATCCAAACTCCAGATAATCCATTTTACTTTCTATAAAGATTCTGTATAAAGCTTATACAGGATAAACTCATAAATTGTCCACCCTCTATAACCCTGATAGAGAGATATGCACAGTTGTTTGCTCCCCCCAGGTATTAATCACTCACTCTGGTTTAATAAACAAAAGTGATTTTATTATGTATAAAAAGTAGGATTTAAGAGTTTCCAAGTAATAACAGACAGAACAGTGTAAACTTCTCCATCCAAGCTGAATATTTATTTTTCACACTTCAAGCAGCATCAGTGGGGAAAGTGAAGACCAGATCCTCAGTTGGAGTCAGTCCGCCTAGCTCTACTGAAATTAGTACTGCTAACCTGACACCAACTGGTTCTGAAAATTTAACAGCCTTTGCTATAGTAATCAGATGTTGTTAGTCAAACTGGTAAAGGGCACTGAGAGTGTCAAAGAGCGTACACACGTGTATGTAGTCAGCATAGCATTACCCATATATTTCAGATGTTTTCTTATTTGTATGTCTCATAAATATGTCTGCAAAACTAGTTAGACAGGTGTAGGGCCCTTTTTAATTCCCGAGAATAAGAATATGCAGTAATTTTACTGATCTGTAGGCATGTTTGAATTGGTGGCTGGGGAACAGATATCTCCATATATTCTTCTGCAGCTTCATGTTGACTCACATTTCCTTATTTCATAGGCTGAATCATTCCTCAGGACATACAGGAACAGCAATTATACGTATCCCAACCAAACTACGCCAGACCTAACAACACCGCTACCATCTGCTACGCCAACCCCAGCACAGGAACCAGATCAGGTAGAGTCTGCACAATCATTGATCACTGGAGGAATTTAGGAGACTAAGGGCTTGTCCTCACTGGCGAGGGGGAGGGGAGGGGATCGACTGCAGATACGCAACTTCAGCTACGTGAATCGCGTAGCTGAAGTTTGCGTATCTGCCGCCGACTTACCGCTCGTCCCCACGGTGGCGGCAGTCGGCGGTGTGCTCCCCCTTCAACTCCTCCTGGCAAGCTGGAATTCCGGAGTTGACGGGGGAGCTGCGGGCGATTGATTTATCGCGTCTTAATGAGACGCGATAAATTGATCGCCAGAAGATCGATCCTGGAGCAGCCTTATGAAGACAAGCCCTCAGGGTAAAAAAAAAAAAAGGAAGGTCGCCCAGGGGCTGTGGAAAAGGCTTGCATAACCACCCACAGCAGCATGCATTCAAATACCATGTGAATCAGCCAGGACTATTTTTCCAATCTGAATAAAACTAAAGAGTTGTCTACATTTGAAAAGTATTGACTTGAGTTACCTCACGTTAAAGTGCCTTGCATCCACACAACCACTATTTTGTTGTGAATCAGCTGGCCTTGTCAACACACATTAATAAGCCCACTTTAGAAGTGGGTTTACTAAGATGCAGGATGAGTTTACCCACAACCAAATAGGTGCGGATACATCTCTGTCCTGAAACAACTGATGCACATCTACCATGTTTACCATCCCACACTGCTTTGCCAGCTACCTGTGTTGATCTGTCTAGTCCTCCTGAACATCCCTGCTTAAATCCTAGGATGCAGCCAGGTGCTGTCCGTTGGCAATTGTCCGTTGGCAATTCCAGCATAGGTCAGCATAGGCCTACAACAAGGAAGCAAGACAAATGTAAAAGAGGGGGGGCTCTCCAGGACCGTAGTAAGGCAGATGAGATGTGGCTGGACTATAGGAATGCTGCATGTAACAGAACCCCAGGGAAAGCTAGCATGGTCTGCTGGATCCATGAGAAGCTAGACCACATGTATGCTGGAGATACCGCCCCTCACCTCTGCATTCTGTGGACTCCCTGATTGACCCATGAACCCCCAGACAGACAGTCACGGATATCCAGGATACCTCTTCCCATGAATCACAGACAGAGGATCAGCCTGAACCCTAAACTGGGGAGGGGACCATTTCCAGTAACTATCGAACGATATATATTAAAATACAGCTGTACAGAGAAGGAGTTAAACAACTTAGCTGAGGGTCCTATAAGGGCACTGCCATGTTGATCTACCCTCTCTCTGCCTCTTGGGTTTTTAATCCCCTCCCCCTATCCACCACTGACAGCCCTAGCCGAGACCGTAGAAACTTTCCTGGCTTTTTTCCTATGATTGAAAACACACACACACATCACTTAGTCTTGCTGTCTCCCACAGCACCCCCTCCCCTTCAAGTACACTGCTTGTTGGCCTCTTCCTCCTGCCCCACTCCAGCAGTGGTTAATCCATGCAGTGCCTCCCTGGGGCTCTTTGAAGGACAGGCACTTTTAATGTAGCAACACTTACAGAAAATCAAAAGTTGTGTCTGGTTCACAATGTCACTGATGCCCTCAGCCTTGAGCTCACTTGAGGTAGATGGTAAACAGCCTAAATCCACACTACAGAGGTTTTCAAAAAAGGAAGACTGTAAGGCACTTTCTGTAAATCACCACCTCTTCTCTCCTTCACCACCCCTTCTCCCCTTCACCACCTCCTGTCATTAAGATAGAATTCTATGAATTTTGCGGAGTACTGTATGTGTAGGTGTTAAAAACAAGACCTTTAAAAATAGACTGCTCTTTGGCTTGGCATGGAGATTGCACAGCAAAGCAGCTCTCTGGGAACTGTCCATTTAAATCATGATTTCCTTCCACTCCTGCGCCAGTTCTGGGAGCACCATCCTGGCAAACAGCAGCCTGGGATATCTTCCTTGTTTGCCCATTGTCTTTTTGAACAGAAACCTTCTCTGTCTTTTGGGGACATGCTCAGGGTAGCATCCTCCAAAGCATGGCTAGCCTGCAAATGTGCACATGCAATTATTAGCCTAACTCTACTGTGCCCTGTTTTGGCTAGCCACCCCATACAACCCACCTTCCCCAAAGTTTCCTCTCACAGCCACCTTCTGCCACCATATGCCTACACAAACCTAGAAGATTGAAAACTTTTAATGATTGCCAAGATCAGGATGAGCCTATGGGAATAAAATTCCAGAATCAAGGAAAAAGCAACATTTTTATTACTCTTAGAATGGAGACTACAATTTGGATAAACGTTGATTTTTCCTCTTTCGACTAGCGTGAGGAAGGGGGAAAAGAGAGGACAGGCAAATGGCCAGTGCAGCAGACACGTCTGCTGTGGATGAAGAGGCAGTCAAACCTCCTGAAGCACATGATCTTGATACTGTCTAATTTTGCACAGATTTATGTATGTTCAATAAAGTTCAACTTGGTGTATCCATTGCTATTGATTTAAATAGAATTCAGAATGTCTTTATAGTCATAGCTGAGTCATGAATGATTCACTGAAATGTCCAGCATCACTGTCATAAAATCCACATGAACAATAACATCAAAACGAGCCCTATCTTACAAGGCACACCTAAAATGTACTAAAAATGCCTATAAACTGCTGTACGTACTTCAAGTATAATTCAATCCTCTTACCAATACACATACAGAAGACATGTACAGTAATCCTGATAAATGCCTTATACAAAAGTGTGTACATTCTTCACAAGCGCTCCCTCGACTCAAAGTATGAGCAGTGTGCCCTCCACTCTGTTCCCATGAGTAGCTGCATCATTTTGTAGAGGCCCCTTATCTGATCAAAATTTTTCTTTTACAAGTCTGCCCACCTCCAGCTCCTATCCACTTACAGGGCTCTCTTTTTTGCTCTCACAAAGGTTGCGCAAAACACATCAAGGAGCTTCTGTACCAGGATGTTTCTCATCAGCCTCGATGTTAGAATGTTCCATCTACCTTTCAGTCTTCCAAATGCACATTCCATTACTATTCTGAACCTGCCCATGGTATAGTTACGACAATTCCCTTTGCTTAACCATGTGTCAAGTAAAAAGCTTCCTAAGCCAGGGAAGCAGTGGGTAAGCTGGGTCTGCCTGATTGAGTAGAAAAATGGCAGCACCATCAGTGTCCATAGAGTTCATGGAGCAGAAGTTCTATTTCTCATTGCAGAAAATAGTCTAGAGTTTTTAAAGGTCCTGGCATCATGAACCTTTCCAGGCCATTCTACATTTCTATTGGTGACCCTTCCATGGTGACCAACCAGGTTTGTAGCACCGTGGAGAAATATCCCTGGCTGTTGATGAACTCTGAAACCTGATGTGAAGGAAGGGGACAGAGAATAGGCACATGGATCCCATCAAAAGTCCGAGTAGAGTTCAAAACTCCAACTGTGCAAACTCATTAATAACCTCCTCTGCATTGCACAGTCTGGTAACTTGGGCAGCAGAATCTTCTTGATAGCAAGTCACACCTCCATGACAAAAGCCCTAATGGTTGATTTACCTACACCAAACCGGTTAGGTCTTGACTGGTAGTAATTGTGGTGGCAAGCTTCCAGATGGCAATAGCCTCATACATTTTTATACTGAACTCTCATGTAGGTGTTTTGCCGCCTTGCCAAATGTTTCTCTATGCTGCCTGGCAGTGCTTTGAAGAGGGGAATGGCTGGCTTTCAAAAAACAGTTGGATGATGGGATGAAACAGGCAAGAATTATGAGAATTATGCAGTGTCACCTCAGGCCCCAGGAGTCTGTTGCCTGCCAGTAGGCATTGCACACACAGAAAGCACGGCACACACAGAAATTGAGAATACATGGTGCAGAGCAGTACAGTGTGGGATGTCTGACCATAACACTTATTTTGTAACACCGCCAGGCTGTGTGGCTGCAATAATACCAGGGAAAGCTACCTTAATTGTGGCTTACCGGAGTGGTATTCACTGCTCACACTATAGTTATTGCCAATCACTTAACAAGCATACGGAACCACAAGAAGTTTCAAGTGTAGACATGCCCTGATCATCACAGATTAATCCGGCAGACACTGGTCACTGAATTCAATTACAGACAAACAGGGATATGATTTATTACATTGGCGGATACTATGTTTTCTGGTCTAATATTATTCAGTTCCTTTTGCCTGTCTTCTTTTCCTTTAGAATCATGGGAGCCAGCTGCTGTGTGAGGACAGGACTCCATCCAGCCCTTCTCCAACGTCAGGTAACCTGGCCTGCTTAGGGAAGGAGACTGTTTCTTTCAGTAACATCTCAAGGAATGTTTTGTTTAATTGTACTTAAATAACTATTGGATTGTGGAAAAATTACGCCAAGCAAGGACATTACTTTCTATAGCTAGTTAAGAATTATGATGCTAAACCATCCTTGTAGGGACTATTCAGACAAAGTGATGGGAGTTAACTCCTGCACTGTGCAAAATTTAAGGGTGGACACATCTTATAAATAGAGTGGTGTAGTGCTTAGGGCAGTGGATTTGGAGGCAGGACTCCATAGTTTGTGGTCCGATACCTGATAGTATTCAACTTGTTTATGAGCATAGTGCCTTTTGTCATTCACTGCTCTGCCTTGTTGCAGCAGTTACTGTCCGCACCCCTGCTCTGTGATACCGAATCACCCTATCCTCAGTCTGGTCTCCCTAACGCTGGAGGTGGTCACTGGCCTCCTGCAATGTGGCGTGACATGCTCCTTGCTCCCACCTCTTTTGTCAGTGGTCTGAAGCAGTAAGAACTTGCTGCTAACTTCATGAGACTGCTCAACCCTGGCAAGATGAGCTGGAGAAGTCTCCTGTTTCATTACCTGAGCAAAAATAAATAAATAAATAAAAAGTGGGTAAATACACAAATACGTAGTGGAATAATTCATATCTAGCAGTGATGGAAAATCATGATTCTGTTCAGGTTTAAATGCATCTCTTTGCCTTACAGTGCATGCCCTCAAACCAGCTGATGTGCGAGTGATAGCAGCCCTGGGGGATTCTTTGACTGTAAGGACTTTTGTGCTTTTTCTGTCTTTTTTTTTTTTTTTTTTTTTTGCTTGCTAGTGAAACAACAAAATGTTTTGCCTGCTTAGACTTGGGTGGGGAAGGGGGGAAAGGGGAGGAGTTGAGCTCTTGTGCTGGGGTAGTGAAATACTCATTCATTCATAGGCAGAAGACCGAGATCTAGAGCAGGGGACAAGGTGTTCAGATCTCCTGGACTCTAATCCTAGCATTGCACCTGAATTGTATGATTTTATGCAGGTCATTTAAGCACCTGCTTAAATACTTTGGTGGACCTGGGGCCAGAGAGTAAGTCCCATTGAAATCAGTGAGCTTAAGCGCATGCTGTAAATTAACCACAGGTTTGGTGCTCTGCTGAATAGGATGGACTGCTGAATCTGTGTCTCAATTCATTCTGCCTGATAACTGGCTATTGCCTTCTCTTGTGATGTAGGTTTTTTTTCCTAGTTAAGTAAAATGGCTTTTGCCCGTTTGGAAATGAGTGCGAAAGAAAAGAGCCAAAATATTCAGACTTTCCATTGTGCTTGATTAACTGACAAACAGTTTCTTTATCAAACTCACCATGGACAAAGTCCTCAGTGAGAGTGATCTCCTTTCATGTGTTTCATTGGCATTTCACTTCCAAACAAGAAAGTCATAAGAACATTTGTGCATGCCCACCACACAGCTTTCTGGCAGGTTCGTGATGTGGCAGATTTCTGCATGCATGAGCCCCTTGAAATCAGCACTAACATTAGAGTAAATACATACCATGTTGATCGCTATAGTCGGGATTCAACTACAGTTGCCACCTGATAATATCAGATACTACCTGATAGTATGAGAACAGCAGTTGTTGCTGCTATCTTGGTATCTGATACCGTTGTGTAGGAACTATGGATACATTAGTCTTTGGAGAAATAGCAGATACACATACATATCAGAGAGCAGAATTTGGCCCATTGCATTCTGTTTTAATGTTCAATCTCCTGTCATGTGAGAAAACTTGTATTCAGGGGTGTGGTACAGCCGCCCTGTAGGTTTTATTGGCTGGAGTTTGAGATGGCTGCATTACTTGTGAGTAGCGAAACCCTGAATGAATTACACAGCTTATCCAGACTCTTGCTGATACAACCTTTATGTATATGTCATGCACTCACATATTTTGTTTACAGCAATACTATGTAAAGAATTTTTTTAAATGAATTGGTGTTGTTTTTCATAACACTCTTCCTGAAAAACCAGGTGCCAAAGTATCACAAGCCCAAATGTAACAGACTTTTAAGGAGAGACCTGTTTATGAAATAAAAAAATAAGATCAAAATATATGAATGGCCAAATTGTTAGTAGTTCAGTCTTTGTCTTGGTTTAATTATTTCTTTTAGGCTGGTAATGGAATTGGTGCTGAACCAAACAATGTCTTGGATATAAACACAGAGTATCGGGGGCTGGCTTGGAGGTAAGTCGTTAACAAAGGAAATGAGGAAATATATTTTGTTTCTCATGAAAAGGTTCTTTTCTTTTTTCCAGTTGTCAAAACCTGGTAAAAAAAATCATTTTGTTGGGTTTGGCATTTCTTTAGAAAAATTATTTTTTTGTCATAAATGCAATTTTCATTTTAAAAAAATTCAGCAATAGATTGTCAACCAACTCCGGTCACTAGCTTGTGGACTTGTCATACACGGAGGGTTTCACACACCGGTTTGATTTATATGAACGGGTAGGTAAATAGATATATCTCCTCAAAGCCCGTGAATAATCACCAGGGCAAATGAATCACAGCTGCTGTCATTTGAGAGGGCTGCTCACAAGGTTTGCTCTTTCTAAGCTTCTGTTAACAAAGAAAAGGTTCTGTATAAAAACAACTTATTTGCTGCTGCTGTTTGGCTGGAGATCTTTCCTCCATTCCTTGTTACTCTCCTAGAGCTAAAGGGCCAGATTTCCTGGTACAGTAAAACCTCCATTTAACGGACTAATTCGGGCGAGGGGGTGTCCGTTAAATCAAAAAGTCCGTTATTTAATAATAAAAAAAAATGAGCTGTCGGAGCAGCAGCCCGCCTGCCACAGGGTTGGGGCAACAGCTCTGCAGCCCGCCCACTGCTGGGACCCAGGCGGCAGCCGGGAGCCGGCAGCCAGCCCGCCCGCTTGCCTGGACCCGGGCGGCAGCCGGGAGCCAGCAGTCAGCCCGCCCGCTGCTTGGACCCGGGCGGCAGCCGGGAGCCGGCAGCCAGCCCGCCAGAAATGGATCAGGAATGCATCAGACTTGCTCAGAAATTTTGTCCGTTGCATCCGAAGTCCGTTAAATCGAGGTCCGTTAAATCGAGGGTTTACTGTACGACTCAGGTGTGCTCAGTGCAAGACCTGAGAAGGGGCCAAGGAAGTTGTGTATTGTGCTGGCCCCCTGTTACAAGTTAGAGCAGCCAGGTGCCCCTGACCACAAGCTGAGAACCACTGGGGTGTAAGAACGTTCCAGCCATTTTTCTCCCTGGACACACTTGTGCTAAGAACAGATGAATAGGAGCCACTACAGCAGCTATCTGTCACTCAAGAAGTCCTCAATGCAGGAAGAATCCATAGGGGGCTGGTTGAATTGGCTTTAGTGTTGCTTTGTGTACTACTGGATTGAGGTTGGTCCTTCTACCATGTAAGATTGTAACACTTGCTACCATGAATAGTCCCATTGTCCTGTGATGTTTGCAGGATCAGGCTTCTAGGTAGAACCACTCAATGGGAAACAGTCCAGATAGAAATATTATATACATATACCAAACACTTTCCTTTCCTGTGTCCCTACAGACACCTCGGATTGTTACACCCAAACGAATTTTAATAGTCACATTTACTTTTCACTATTTAAATTGTCTGCTTCACTCAGCAGCTTGGACAGAGACACTAGTCTGGCTAGTTTCACATTAACATGTTCTCAAGTACCAGCCCAAAAATCCATAGCTCGGGGAATAAACACGGCAGGGGATGTTTAAATCTGCCTGCAGTTTCTCCCCTCCCTGAAAAGGTGACTTAATTCCAACCTCCCTTCAAGCAGCCAGGAGCTCCCACATTCCTGACCTCACATTCTCAGCAGCAAAACCCACAGCGAACCCTTCTGACAGCATCAGTGTTACCAAAAAGTTCACTCAAGTCCTTAAACAAGCTCTTAGACCCTGATTCCTTCACCCGGTTGTGGAACACGTCTAGTTTCCAAGTCTCATGGATCCTTCATCATAACCTCCAGCAAGGACAGGAAATCTGTCTTAGCTATTTGTCATTTATCGCCTTATTGTCTGAGCAGCGCTAAAAGATTAATGACTTAGTCTTTCCTTCTCTTTCCAATTGCAGTATTGGAGGGGATGCTTCGTTAAAGAATGTAACAACCCTGCCTAGTAAGTAGAAGCTGTGCAGTTGCCAAGATTCAAGGGAGAGAATGGAATGATTGGTACCCATGACTATGGTGTGGTCAGCAAACTTACCGTGAACTTCTCTTAACATTTTAAAATCTATGTTGTGGGAAATTCACAAGACTGGACATTCGTGGAAATGGCCCATATTTTCATTGATCCCCTGGGCTGCCTGATCAGTGAAGCTGTGAGAAGGCTTCAAAAAAGCCTCAGTGACTATTAATTTGAATTTTTAAATAAGTTTGCTGTGACTGTTTTTGTGCTCTGCTTGTTAGCTTTCTGCAAATGCTCTAGAAAATCCATTTCCATACAGGGATGTTTGCCAAGACCAGATATTTTAAGTGAATATTGCTGAATATTTGCATGTCTACACTGCTGGAAACTGTGAAACTTCACAACTATTCTCAAAACTCAGATTGGTGGTTTGGCACCCGCTACATCTGGCTGTGAAGTTTCATCACATTTTTTGAATTACACATTATATTAAGGTTTCATTTATAAAGGGATAATGCATGTTATAAGCATATTACAGACCTTTGTAGTAAGTATAATGGATGGTTATAAGCATATCAGTAGAAGGAGTTCTAGAAAGTTATAAACTATGGTTATGAATCTTCTATTGATTTATGGCACACTAAAATTGATTAATCATGTATTAAAACTTTTTATTAATCCCTTTTAAACTATTTATTTAAAATGATGCCATTTATTAATCCTTTATGAATGGAACCCTTAATATAATTGTGGCTTTCTTTGTTTTGACTAGCAACACATTCTCTGCCCACACAGACACAGGGGTGTTTGTGGTGGTTTATATTTTTTTTATTTTTGAGCAACAGTACAAGGATAATGAACAGAGCGGGGCTGTGAATAATTCACTGCCTTGCATGTAAGCATTTAATACAAGGGCCTGCAATCAGGGTGTGACGTTGCATCGCTGTGAAGATATGCACAATAAAACTTCCAGCTAAGAGAAGCTTCTTGCAGCTCCTTCCAGATCAGCCAGGCCAAGGGCCCTTTTGGCTCCCTGACAGAATGGCTGCCTGCCGACCAGGGCGTTTCTCATTCAAGCTTTAACCATGGTAATGTGCAGGATTGTCATACAATGGGCCTGTACATACTCTGTCCACCTCTCCTCCCCTCCCCCTATGATTGCACTTGATGTCAGTGGGATTGCACCAGGTCTGAGTCAGGAGACAACTTGACCCAGTACATTCCCATGCTGTCTGACAATCTACACTCAGTAGTTAAGCCTCGGCCATCACTTGACTGACACAGCAGGGCCCAATATTCTGCTTCCCCTGGATGGGCATAGCAAGGTAAGTGGAAAACAAGCAGCAGCCTTCCCCTAACGCAAACCAAGTCTTGGGGGGGGTGGGAGGGGCATGGTATATGCTAGTCTTCTCTCGGTGATGAGCAAGTGGGGTCACTCCCTTCTCATTATCCTCTTCCTCCTTCAGATATCCTTCGGGAGTTCAACCTTAACCTCACGGGTTACTCGACTGGCACAGGGGGAGCAAGTGAGCCGAATGCCTTTCTCAATCAGGCAGTTTCTGGAGCAGTGGCTGAGTAAGCTGACCTTCCCCCCCTCCCCCCGCCTTTGGGATGCCAGGATGTGGCTGCTTCATAGAACTGCCTTTGATGTGTCTCATGTGCTGTTAGAACTTGCGCTTAATAGTGAGCAAAACCAGTATAGTGGGTACTTCAAGTTGGTGCATGGCTCATGCTCCAGAGCTTCTGCTCTGTTGAACATATACTGAATGGCTCACTTGATATTCATAAGAAAGCCATGTGATATAATGAAGCATGTGCCAGGACTCCTTGAATCACAACAATGGTAAACACACCAGTGGAAACACCTTGTCCCAAAGGAGAGCTTCACTGTATGATGAATGCAGCAGCACAGCTGGGAATACAGATTGGAGGGAAGAGTGGGTTAGTGCATTAGCCTTTGACATCTCGAGACCTGAGATCTCCACTCACTAGCCAAAATGAATGTGGTGACCTTACCTTAGTCCACAGGAGGTGTTGCACCGTTCAGCACGTTGTCCATAAAAGCAAGTGAGGGCAGAAGCCCTCCCGGGGACACAGCTTTGCTGGAAAAGCCATTATAGACCCTGAACTGTTGTCTAGTCTTCATATGTGCCCCAGGAGCAAGAAAGTGCAAAAATTGTTTGGTCTTGTATATGCTAAATGCTGGAGCATGAAGGGCTTTTAGAAAATGGTCTCTGTGTGGTAGAAAGTGAAAGTGTGTTGAATTTGCAATGAGCAGGTGGAGGAAAAACATGAAATCTTCCATGATTAAGGCCTCAAACATTTGGAAGGGTCGGGAGGAATGGCTAAGAGAGACACCAAAGAAAACAACCAAGCAACCAATCAGGATGCTAGAGTCTTCTGAAGAGATGAGGACAGTCGACAGCCTGGCATAGGTTGTTTTTTTTTAGGTCAGTTTAAGGCGTGGTCTACATTGGGGCAGGGTGGGGTTTGACCTAAAATATGCAACTTCAGCTACATGAATCATCTCTAGCTTCCTGTGAAATTCAAGATGGAGGGAAATCCAAGTAAGCTACTGCTACTGCTTCATTTGGAAGTTGAATGTACAGGTAAGTTTCTGACCTAAATTCAGATCTGGTACAAGAGGGTGCAACTTAATAGTCACTGAAGACTAGATAATCACGATGGTCCCTTCTGACCTTAAAGTCTATGAGGTCAAAAGGTGAGCATCCTCCTCATACACCAGGTGTGAGTTAGGTGCATAGTGTAAAATCAGATACTAAAGTGGAGGAACTTAAAAGGTACTAAGTACTTCCCAGGTACTTATGCTGCAAAATTCAAACTCTTGTACAAATCTCGAGAAACTAGTTCATGAACACTTCTTGGGTCACCAGTGCGAGGAGGTGAACTTCTCCTCTTT
This sequence comes from Sternotherus odoratus, assembly GCA_032164245.1. NCBI lineage: Eukaryota > Metazoa > Chordata > Testudines > Kinosternidae > Sternotherus > Sternotherus odoratus. The sequence goes on from JAVMKO010000003.1 coordinate 125,031,871, forward strand.
CCACCTGCCCCACCAGAGGATCTGGATTGGGAAGAGACTGTAAGTGGAGCTGCTCAGCTTTCCCAGCAATATTTTTACTTTTAGAAATGTTCAGCGGGAGTGTGAAGAAAACAACGCTCACAGTCTCCTTCTGGTTCTCCCACTGACCAGCCTCGCTCCGCCCACCAGTCCTTGCCCTTTCCCACCATCTCCTCATGTACAAAACTTATGACAGTGAAGGAGAGCAGTACATGAGTTAGTTTTCTGTATAAACAGGCACTATGGTAATGTCCCTGAACTCTCAGAGGCACCCTTATTACAGTTCATTTCTATCATACGTTATTTATAGTTTTTATCTAAGGAGATAAACTTATCTCCATATAGTTCGCTGATTTCACAGCATTGGACAGAGAGGAAGGAATAGTTTCTCCTGGTTCAAATATGTTGCTCTGTATTTGTGTTGCTGCTAAGGGTTCATTCTTTGAGCCAAAGAGGTTCCTCTCTCTGTTATCCAGAGGTAAAAAGATGGGTGGTAAATGAAAGCTAAGGCTGAGAGTTTCAAAATTGAATTATTTGGTGTGCCTCAGTTTTTGGGTGGCCATCTTGAGCCTGCTTTCCAAAGGTACTGAGCCATCTGCATCAAATGAAGTTGTGGGTAATCATCAGTTCTGAAATCAGGCTCAAAGTTTTCTGAGGCTGAGTGGCTAAAAATCAGTGGTCACTTCTGAATAGGCTGGTTATAATGAACTTGTTGGATATGTGTAGGCCTGGAAGGAATAGATTTTCATCAGTAAATGCCGGTACACACTGATTTCATTGCACAAGCACAAAGCAATGAAATAATTTCTATCAGTGATTTGAAATTTCAGTTAGCTAAAGTTAAAAAAAAATGTTGCTTTAACTTATTAGTGTTTGATTTAAGGATATTTACTTTGTACATTTTGATGTGATGGTGACCGTTCGTGTTTTAAAGTTATAAAGCTTTCATTTTTAATCATCTATTGTATTTAATTATTATCTGGTCCCCCCCCCATTGCCTGATTTGTATCCCCCCTGTAATCTCCTGCAGCCATGAAAAATTAAATAGATAAATATAAAAAAATGCCTAAACCCCATAATTTTGCACAACTGTGAACATTTATAAAAATAGAAAAAATTCTCAAAAATAAACATTGATGTTTTTTTTTAAAAAAAGAATTCTTCCAAGCCTAAATATGTGGGAAGAGAGATACCATCTTAGGTCTTGATCGGGCCAAAGCAATTAAGCATTTGCTTGACTGTAAGCACATGTTTAAGTCCATCCCCATTCAGCCAAAACACTTAAGCATGTCTCTTATGTTAAGTGGACGCCTAAGTGCTTTGCTGAATTGAAGCCTTAGAGGACATCTCAAATTTTACTTGAAAAATGAAACATAAAATTTAAGAACAAGAATGGGAGACATGGAAGAGGGGAATAACTGAAGTAATGAGTGAATACAGGTCCCTCATCTCCAGCCCATCTCTGAAAATCTCGACTTAAATGGGGCGTAGGACCAAGTGTGGAAGTGCCTGCTCTCCCCTTTGAGTCAACTGTGAATCCTATCTTAATGCTGTGTGAATGAAAGTGCCGTCTTCCAGAATGAAATGTAAAAGGGACTTCCTGACTCCTGACCACTCAGGGTTGGTTGATGGGGCTATGTCAAGTGTACACTATGGAACATTTAGTCTGCAGTAGCAGTGTCCACATGTTCAGAGAGTGCCTGGCAAACTAGTACACTGCAGATTTACACCATGGCTAGCCATGCCAGGGCCGGCGACAGAAATTTTGGGGCCCCTTACTCTGATCGTTTGTGCCCCCCCCCCCCGGCTGGTCTCCCGCCGCCCGGGCCCTGCCCCGCCCGGGCCTACGTGGGACCGCCTTGCCGGTCGGGCATAGCAGGGGTGTCGTGTCGTGGGGGTACCGGGCGCGGTGGGCGGTAGCACGGTGGCGTGAGGCACGTGGCGCGTGCGTGCGGCCTCTAGCACACCACCCCTGCCTGGCCCACCTCCCCCCCCCCAGCCTATTCTCCTCCCCCCCCCCCCGCCTGACCTGGCCCACCCAACCTAATCTCCTCCCCCAGCCTAACCTCCTCCCCTCCCCACCCATCCCTGCCTGGCCCACCCCTCTGTTGGGGGTGATCTTCCTTTACCCCCGCCCAGCCTCCCCCCATCTCTAATCGCCTTCCCTCCCCCACCCCTGCCTGGCCCGGCCCATCCCACCGAACCGAACCTCCTCCCCCCTCCCACTCCCAACCCAGCCTCCTGCCCCCATGCCTGACCCGCCCAGCTCAGCCTCCCCCCACCCAAACCTCCTTCCCTCCCGCACCCACGCCTCGCCCACCCAATCCAGCCTAGTCTCCTGCCCCCCTCTCCACCCGCCCAGCCTGGCCTCCCCGCCGTCTACCAGACATACCTGGGGTGGGGGTGCGACTGGTTCAGGCGCGGAGCTCGGCTGGGCAGGAGGGGGGAGGGGCAGAGGGAGATATAAGTTATAAGTGGGGCGGCCGGGGCACACAACGCGGCGTGACAGTTCCGAACGGACCATGTCGAGCGCTCTGGGCGCGAGCCCCGCCCGTGAGAACACGGCAACGGTGGCTCCCACCCCCACTGCCCCTCCTGCCCTCACCAGCTCGCGGCGGCAGCGGCTCCCCCATGGCAGCGGCGTGAGCAGAGAATCCCCGGGAACCGTCTTGCACCGCCCCCTGTGTACCGGGCCCCGGACTTAAGGGGGCCCGGTACACAGGCCCCGGACTTAAGGGGGCCCCCCTTAAGTCCGGGGCCGGGTACAGCTGTACCTGTAGTACCCCCCTGTCGCCGGCCCTGAGCCATGCACTACCTTGTGGCATAGACAAATCCTTAGTGAGAGCTATGCGTCAGGTTGGGGAAGAGGGGAAATACCTCTTGCTCCTATGATATGTGCCATACAAAGTTCCGATTACCATGTAAATTATATACGTGTCAGGCCCATTAGTATCAGCAGATATATGCCATGAAATAATGTACCGTCAGTAAAGTATTTCTAGCAAGGGCCCGGAGGGAGGTGCAGCTCATTCCAAAACTATGAAACTGCTGCAAGGCCAAAGCTTTCCATTCAGATTCTGTGCCTATTAGAGGATCAATGCGATGATAGAGCAGCTAAATGAGGTCCAGTAGTTTAGCGTAGGTAACCCAGAATCCATAGCAAAGCTTTTTATAGCTCTAGCATGGCTGTTACAAGGCTGTCTTGTTAGCCCCCTCCTGAGTGTCCTGGATGCTTGCTTCAGTTTTCATCATGGCCGAAAAAGCTTTGGAAACGTTGCTTTGAACATAATAGAGTGCGAAGTGCTGAATCTGAGCTGTGATCCTGGGAACATCAGAGGTTTGTTTCAATAGTTACTGTGCACATTTCCAGTGCAGGTTTGGAAATATTCAGTGTGCACACACAACTGTTAACGCAGGGGATTTCTCAGAGCCTTGGGTTTGGCGCTCCTTTGCAGTTTTAGTCGATAAGAATAAACTGATCCAACAATTCTAATGATGCTGCCAGCTGACAAAGAGTTTGCTGCACCTGGCATCCAAAAAGCTGTGGATTTTAATTTTTTTCCTCAGCTACTCTCTAGGGAATCAAACAAGGTGAAGGAAGGAGGGTCTTGAGATTAAAACACTGGACAGGACTAAGATCTGGATTCAATTCCTTTCTGACAGACTTCCCATGTGAACCTGGACAAGTCACTTAGTCTCTGTGTTCCTCTCTCTAAAATGGGGAGAATGCTACCTCACAAGAATAGTGGGAGGATACATTCACTCATGAGTTTGAGGTGCCCCAGAGCCATATAGGTATCTAGATAAATATTCTTCCTATGGATGCTGGTCTCCCCTAAAGCTCACAAATTGTCCTTCTCCACAGGAAATTACCAGACCAAGCAAGAGCCCTGGTGAGACTAATGAAAAGTGATCCGGTGAGTTGACTGGAACGCAGCATGTTTAATCTCACAGCATGAAAATGAACAGATTTTGCTTCATGGAACAGATCTGCCTCCAAAGATACCCAGTGTGCGCATCAGCTGGGAACATAATTAACTTACCCTTTTTTTCCCCTTTATACAGAGAATTGATTTCAACACTGACTGGAAGATCATCACGGTGTTAATTGGAGCCCATGATCTGTGCAACTACTGCAAAGACCCTGTAAGTAGCAGGATTGAGGAGCTGGCATGGCAGCAAGGCTGATTGGTGTGGATGTATAAACACCAGTGTAAGGAAAGCCAGCCTCTGCCTCCCATGAAATCCAACATTGTAGGTTAGGAAAAGGAAGTTCCTGAGTAATGAGGGTCAGACAAAGCTGAATTTTGTAGAGTACTGTGGGGTCTATGTCAAGTGATAGATAGATACTCTGCAGGCAGTGCCTAGTTTTAAACAGAGTTAATGGCAGACTAAGCTTGTTGTGAGCTCTGCTTGCTTGCTGTGGGGTAGGAACCAGTCATTATGTGGAAGTGAGAGAGAGAGAGAGAAGAGCCTGCCTTTCTTGACCATGACACGGACACGGGGAGAAAGGGCAGGATTCTTCCTTCCGGCTTTGGGGGTATACAGGGGCTGGAAAAGCCCCCCCCCCCAGCTAACCAGGGAAGAATTGTCCTGGTTCAGAACTGTGTTAGGCCACTTCAAGTAGTCCAACACTCCCCACCTCATCTCACTACCACTATCACACTTAGGTCCTTTGCCCCCAGGATGCAACAGAGTGTGTGTGTGTGGGGGGGAAATTCTTGTGGCTAAACAGGCCTAGCCAAGCTCCTGTGATGTTGCCAGATGTCTATGGCTGGCGTGTCCTTGCCTGCTAATGATGTCAGTGGATAGCAGTAGAATGACACACTTGTGCCTCTGCTTTATCATTTTTTGACTGGCCCCATTCAAACACACCACTTGGCTCTTTCCCTCAGCCAGAGATGAGGGGCCCATTGGACATTGACTCAGTCTGCTACAGCTCAACAGGGAGCTCTAGAAAAGCCAAGGTTGTACTCAGCCTATCTACATTAGAGGGTGGAGTAATGGTATAATTGAGCCACTTGGTTTCTGGAAGGGAGCAAGAACATTCCACTGACCACAACCTAGCATGGCGGAAGAAAGGGGATGGGAATGAATGTCCACTGCAATATCTTTTTGTGAGCCATCATTGGCAGTAACTCCTGCTTCTCTTCTTTTTCCATGAGAATTACTATTCAGCTGTAAATTTCACCAGCCGCATTCAAGAAGCCCTCGACATTCTGCACACAGAAGTGAGTGGTTTTAGTAACTCACGGGTCAGCACTGCTTGTTCCTCACCCAGTTCTAGTAGCTGTGGGGTAGCCCAGGGGGTGGCCCTTGAACCAAATGTATCCCAGTGACTTCTATAATGCAGGCTACACCGCCTTCCTCTCTAATGCTGAGAGATGGCCTGACAAATAAGACACCAACATACAACCAGGACAGGAGGAGGGAGGGTCAGTCAAGTGAGGTGGAGAGGACTATTGGGAAGGAGTGAGTGGGTAGTTAACCAGGGCAGGAAGAGGGAGCTGCACTTGTGCTCTGTGCTTTCAAATAAAGGCATTGCAGTTTGCACGACCAAGCAAAGCTCTGACTTTCCTTTCAGGTGCCCAGGGCTCTGGTCAACCTGGTTGAAGTAATGGACCTCCTCCCCTTGAGGCAGATGTTTCTGGATAACCAAGTACAGTGCTCCACACATCTCACTGGGTAAAGCAGCTTTTGCCTACTCTGACCTCTGCGGTGACTTTCAGTGGGAGAAAAGACAAAATTAGATCCCCTGCTTCCCTATGGAGGAAACCTGGGGCGGGTTCGGGTTCCATACTGTAGGGCTGCCCTGGGGAGAGTTTGGGTAATAATAGATATACCTCCCTGGACAAGGGTTACAGTTATAGAGGGTAGGGCTCCCTGGGCAAGGGCTGGAATAATAATGGGTAGAGCTCCCTTAGCAGTGGCTAGGGTATTAATGGGTAGGGTTCCCCTGGCTACAGCCAGGGTTCAAGAGGATAGGACTCCCTGTGATCATGTGAAGGTTCCAGAAGGTAGGGCTCCCAGGTCTAGGGTTATCATTCCATAAAGGAGGGTGAGGGGTAGGGTAATAATTGGAAGAGCTTTTCAGACTAAGGTTGGGGTTCCAGATGGCAGCTCTCCCCAGTTAAGGGTTAGGATTACAGAGAGTAAGGCTCTCCCCATGCGGGTTAGGCTTGAGGCTGGCAGGGCTCTCCCAGCAAGGATCAGGGTTGGGGCTGGTAGGGTTCCCTGGATTTGATACGGGTTTTGGCATTAGGGTTCTTTGTCCGGTGGTGTTGCTGGAGTCTGTTGGGGGTAAGCCTAGAGTTATGGAGGATTGGACTCCCCTGGTTATGGTTATGGGGTATGAAGAGCTAGCACATATACATCTACCCAACTTGGAATTGCATGTCCCAGCTGCAGTGTAGACATACCCCTAGGCGCCCAAAGATAATGAGACATAGCCTGACATAGTGCAGGGCATATCACCTTGATATGCTTAACGGTAGCCAAGCTGATATGTGAGCTGCACACTCACGTAGGGCAAAGGGGCAGATAAAACTGTGGCTTGAGATTGTGCAAGATGGCAAGAACCATCTGGCAGTCTTATAGAAAGGGTAGTATACAGACATCCAGCCCTGCTCCCGGGTGGTGTGGATGCTGGATCACAATGGGTGAGTGTCTCTTCAATCTACACTCTTGGCTCTAATGCTATATGTTTCTCTTACTTCCATAACCTCTTCTGCAGAGATCTGTGTAGTTGTGTTCTCCCAGGGACAGCAGGGTCACAAGAGCTAGCGATGGTGATGGAAGCTACCAGAGCCTACCAGGTACATCTACCAGGATGAGTGCAGTTGCTTTGCCTACAACTGAGGCAGGGCAGAGGGTTATCCAACAATCTGTTGTGCTTTAGAACTATGACACAAAAAGTCCCCATCTACTATCTGGGTACCTTTATTGTTATTAAAAATATCAGTGTGGCAAAATCAGCAGGAAAACTCTATCCTTAACACAAACCCATAAATGGGACTTTCCTCACCCAACCTCCATCCCTCATAAACAATCACTCCCAGCATGTTCCAACCTCTTCAGCCACTAGGGCAAAAAGATGGGTTTTGCCATGTGCCCTGTAGGTCTGTGATCCCTAACCTTGCCAGCCCAAGGATGGAAGTGCAGCTACATGCCCTACCCACCATTTAAGGGTGACAAGGTGGTTGGTGATGGTCTTTTTTGTCTCTTACAGAACAGCACGCGGAAGCTAGTGGAGTCTGGCAGGTATGACACCCAGGAGAATTTCACAGTGGTACTGCAGCCTTTCTTCCGAAATACCAAGATTCCTCTTCTTCAGGTATGGTCATGGGTCACTCTCAGTAGTTAGAGTGCTGCACTCACCCACCCATCTCAAGTTTATAAAAGTATCAGGTGCCCTTGAAGTTGCCATATGAATATAATTTGGTTTGGGTATATTATGTTGTTGGAATTACTTGAACTGTTCCCAATACTTGGAGTTATATAATTTATTTTTATACTGATCACTGCTTTAACCTTGGAGAAATTATTTAAAGATTACATTTAAAGATATATCTATACACACTTGTTCAGCAAGGGCGGGTGTTAGCTAAAAGTACTGTTATTGTTAGTCTTATCTAGTGTTTTTAATCAGTAGATTTCAAAAGCACTTTGCAAAGGACCTCAGTGTCATTATCCCCATTTAATGATGGGGAAACTGATCAATCAAGCTGCATATGCAAGTACACAGAGAGCCCTGGCAGTTATGTTAGAGCTCTTAAAGCTGTCTGGCAATAACCCTCACTGTTAACTAACTGCGTCATCATCTTTCTGACCCATGATCTTACTCTCCTATGCCTGTGCAGAGAGAGGGATCTACATAGTAATCAGTCCAAAATGTAGTCTTAGGAAATCAGCCCTTTCCCCCATCTTTGGCAGTAGAAGGGGGCTCCAGTGCCCAAATGACGAGTGAAGCAAGCTAGTAAATCTAAGAACTGACACACACATTTTCTGAAGCTTGAAAGCCATTCACTGATTTTTTTCACACATCTGCACTTTGTGATTTCAGCTGGAACTGGAAGCGGAAGTGGAGTTCTAAACTAAACTGGAGTTCTGCTCTGAAAGCTGACTGTGTGGGTGTACTCAGTTGTATCAGATAACTTCAGTGACAAACAACTCTTACTGCTTTTTACTCCTGTTAGCCCTGCAGAACTGACACTGCTGCAAAAGAGAGAGCTATAAGAGAGAGGAGTTTCTTCTTCTGTTCCTTCTTGTGTATCATCAGTTGCCTTGTATACTATCTTCCACCAAGCTATACCTGAGCAAACCCACTTAGGAGCATGGTGTGGTTTGCAGCACCCTTATTCCTGGTGGTGATCCATGAGAAAGAAAAAGTACACCTTAACTCTCATATCCCAGTTGAGTTTGTGGCTGTGGCACTGGAGATCCTAGAGAGAAAGACAAAACACAGAACTCAATAATGCCATTTTTAGAGCCAGGGTAGAACAGAACATTAAACATCTGAACTTTAGGGTGCTTATCCTTTGGGGCTGGCCCATTGCTAGTACTTGGTGACCCGGCCTTGTAGTACCCGCACTTCATCTCCCCAGATGGCTTATAGTCCTTCCACATGGGAGTATATAATGGGAATGACATACAGCTACTACCAATAGCCTCTGCTTCAATTTCAGTTAACCAAAGTAATAAAGTATTAATGAACTTCTTGCACTCAGATGTCCTTTGCACTTTCTTTTCTAGGATGGGCGTGCAGATATCTCCTTCCTTGCACCAGACTGTTTCCATCTGAGTCAGAAATCCCACTCTCAGCTTTCCAGGGCTCTCTGGAACACTATGGTAGGGATGACATGGACTTGTAGATCGGCTCATCAACCAGAACTGATTCAAAATATCTTTAAAATCATCTCCTTTGTGTAATAATTGTTACGTTGGGGGACTGGGTGGCTCAAGCAACTGTTGATGGGACCCAGACCATTCATCTTGAGGTCACCTATTCAAATCCCACCCAGGTCAGTGTTGATTAAAGGTCTCTTCCATCTGTTGGCTAAGTGGTGAACTGAGTTTGCTGGGTCTCAGTTCACATCCGATTGGACAGGTGTCCACATCAGCAAGAATGAAATCCCATGGAATGCACTAGCTGGCAGTCTCCATGAAAGAGACACTGAAGACTGCATGGGCCATGAAGACTAACTGACCTACCTTCTCACCTCCCGGGCTGGGGCTGAGGCACGTTTTTGTGGCAGTGTAAGTGATGCTTGTACTGCCATAGCCACTGCTGTACCTGGTCTGTGGAGAAATAGAGGACTGTAGTCTCTATGGCTGTCAACCCAGAACCTTTCACCAACTCTACATTCACTTTTTAAAAGGAGTGTAGTTGGGGAGGATCCCAAGTTTTTATCCAGGATACCTTGAAGTGATGCTCAGCTTTCCTTTTACCCACTGGCACAGGCAATCACAATCACAGGCAAATCAAGAGCTATGCAATTATTGAATTTAATTAAATTTGAGAGGCACCTTTGGGTTTAAAATTGCTATAGAAATGTAAGATGAGAGGACACAGCTACAAACCTAAACCTCCTCCTTTTTTCCCCCAGCTTCAGCCTCTAGGAGAGAAAACTGACTTCTTTGACCCCAAGGCTAACATTACCCTGAGTTGCCCAACTCCGGTAAATACTGTACCATTATGGAAGCAAGGGGTCGGGGTGGGTGAGTTTATACCTTTTTCTTGGCAAAGATCCAGTATTTTGGGGACAAGTCTACTAAAATTCTGCTTCTCTATTAACTTTAAGTGAATATTTTCTTGCACAATAGCTGCTTCAGTGATTCTAGGTCGTATACTGTCTTACAAAAACTAACTGATTACCTGGCTGACGAGTGTTTAGATCTTTGGCCAGATTTTAATGATATTTAGGTTCCTAAAGATATAGATGGGCACCTCATGGAATTTTCAGAGGGATTCAGCGTGGATATTTCCTTTGAACTCATTGGCACTTAGGTCCCTAGATGTTTTTGGAAATTCCACTAGGCACCTATTCGTGTCTTTAAATGCCTGAATGCCTTTAAAAATCTGGCCCCTAGTGACTATTATTGAAGATGCTGCATGTATGCTGTACATGTGTATGTAGCTTTCCCACATTGGGTGTATGGATCTAGAGCAGGGGTGGGCAAACTACAGCCCGCAGGCCACATCCAGCCCACCGGCCCCTCCTGCCCGGCCCCTGAGCTCTGGCCGGGGAGGCTCCCCCAGCCCCACCCCTGCTGTCTCCCCTCCACTGGAGCCTCAGCACGCCGCATCCAGGAACAGCCCTGGACAGCGCTGCAGCGGTGTGGCTGCGGCAGGACCTGAGCTCCTGCCACTCAGAGCGGTGTGGTAAGGGGGTGGAGCTGCGAGCTCTGGCAGGCCACGTGGCCTCCAGACACGCTGCTCGAGTGGCATGGTAAGGGGGCTGGGGTGGAGGGGTTGGATAAGGGGCAGGGCGTCCCAGGGGCAGTCAGGGGACGGAGCAGGAGGTGGTTGGATGGGGTGGAGGTTCTGGGAGGGGTGGTCAGGGGACGGGGAACAGGAGGGTTGGATAAGATGTGTCAGGAGGTGGGGTGGGGTGGATAGGTGTCGAGGCAGTCAGGAGACAGGGAGCAGGGTTGGGTAGGGGGTGGGGTCCTGGGATGGTGGTTAGGAGTGAGGGGGTCTCAGGAGGGGGCGGTCAGGGGACAAGGAGCAGGATGGGTCGGGAATTCTGAGGGGGGCAGTTGGGGGCAGGAAGTGGGTGGGGGTCAGCTAGGGGACGGGGGGGGGGGAGGGTGAGTTATGCATGCCGCGCTCTTCCCTGATGAGGCAAGCAGCACTACCCAGACTTCCCCACTCCCTAGATAAGAGTGGATTATGGATGCAAACAGCCCTGACCACTCGTTGAAGGGATCTGATGTATGCGGGTGGGCTGGACCACAGCCCCCAGATCTGAATATTCCTAAATTTTAGGGGACAGTGTTTGTTTCAAAATCCAGATCCATACTTTGTCGCTTTTTGTGCCCTTGTTTGCTGCCTGATCTGTATTTCTCTCCCTTTCTCTCCTCACTCATCAGCACAAACCCTTCCTGGGAACATACAGGAACAGCAACTATACATACCCCTCTCTGGAACCTACTAACAAGCCAATTCAGGTAATTGCCTGTATCGCTTACTGTACATTACACATACACACTTGGATGTAAAATTGCTCCTGTCTAGTGGGTGTTTTCACATCATTCGGAATTTGTAAACGGTAATTTCTTACCAGGTTTTGAACATACAAATCTCCTCCTATGTCAACAGGTATTTAAACGCTTCTTTTTGCAAACACAGTTGTTCCAGCCAGTGTGGACTGGGAATAACTTCACTAAAACTGTTCTCAACACTAAGTCATGACAGTAACAAATCCAGTCAAGGGACACTACTGTAAATCAGCTGCTCCAGATATATACAGTATTGGCAAGATAACTTAGGACTTGTCAGCCTCAAAAATTCAGGCTTAGGTCACTTGTTTTAAAGGAGGGTTTATAGCCTCATCAGGCATCCAGCCACTAGAGGCCATGTATTTCCATGCACTTGGGCAGCTCTATCCAGTAGAGGGAAGGGGTGATAACAGTATGTTTTATGAACTTGCAGTATGTCTCCAAATTAGATCTACTGGCTCTTAAATGAAGGCGTTACATTGCACTGCAGCAGAGGAGTTAGTATAACCAGCACAGAGCTAGCTCTGGGTAGGAACTGAAGAAATGAGGTGGGAACCTGTGCTTGCCAGGTAGCTGGAGGAGGCGTGGAGGCCTCCTAAGATAGCTGTGCAGGTCTGTTGGTGTGAGTATGGCTGGGGAAGATGATTGTCTAAAGCAATGGTCTGAGTGGCTAGGTAGGCATTCTTAATGAGGTCACTTAATGTTGTCTAGCTCCAATTAATGCCCAGTTGGGATTTAATTTCCAAACAAAATAGTGTGAATCCCTGAATCCAGTATGGATTATAAATAAGGCTAAAATATTGTCACAAGTATTTTTAATAACAGTCATGGACAGATCATGGGGCAATAAACAAAAATTCACAGTCCCCTGACCTGTCCGTGACTTTCACTGTAAATACCCGTGACTAAATCTTAGCTGCTCTGGGGGCCCAGGGGCCGATGGCTGTCCCATGCTCCAGTGGCAGGGGCTGATGGCCCCAGCTCCCTCTGCCCTGAGGCTCCTGACCCCTGCTGCTCCGACAGCCTCTGGGGTGGCCCCAGGGATGGCTGGTGCTCTGGGACCGCAGCTCTGGGGACATCCTAGGATCACTGGTGCTCTGGCAGCCCCTGGGGTCAGCCGCACCGGCCACTGCAGCTGCAGAAATCATGGAGGTCCTGGAAAGTCACGGAATCCATGACTTCTGTGCCAGACTCGCAATCTTAGTTATAAAGAACAACAAGTGACACTAGCGAATACTGCTTGAGGCTGCAACTGAAAAGGAAGCCACCATTCCCCCTCCTGGTTGCAGTTCACAGCAGCACCTGGGTTGCTTCTAGAAAACTAAACAGAGAACTAGAGAGAGGCTTCCAGTTCATGATTCTTACATTTCAGGGACCAAGTTGGAAGGATCTAATGGAAGGGGGCAAGAGAGAGGCAGTAGAAGGAAAAAGAGAGTGGAAACTGCTTCTCCTCCTCCTCCTTCCCTCCCCCCCCCCCAAATTAACCTGCCTGACCTGTCCTGGGTCTTTATAACACCCTCTACCTAGATGGTAGTCTCTCTGAGCCACGCCACTGTGTTAAAGAGGAGGCAACTACATTTGACTTGATTTTTTCCCCCGCAAATCCGGTGATATCCTCAAGCTCTCACATGGCCACTTGTCAACATGACCTTTGTCTGGGCAAAAAGTGGACACCCCTGCACCTTATGGGAATTGCCCACTGTATCAATTTCTTTTCCTCACTGACACATCTCTGCTTGTCACAGAACGCACTGTTGCTGACGTTGAGGGGCAGGGTGGGTAGAGAAATGGGCACAGGACTGTGACTCGGGCATTCCTAGGTTCAGTTCCTGGCTCTGCTACTGAATTGGCGCACTCTGTGACCTCTGGCTGGCCACCCATCTGTGACATTTCAGAGGATAACACCTGTTCTTCCCCACATGAGCACTGTAAGCATTAGTTAATAGGGTTGACCAGACAATCACAATTCCATTTCATAGCAACTGTTAAGGTTTTAGAATTTGGTTTCATTGTGCATTGGAGTGAAAACAAACCATTTCAAGAATTTAGCAAAAATGATAGACCCAGGTTAACTTCCCTGCTCTGCCTGATTCAGGCCAGAATTTTTCATCCTAGACCACTCTGTCAGGCAGAGCAACGACTCAACCCCGCGTCTCCCACTTTCTGCGTCATTGCCCTAACTAAAAGGCTAAAGAGTGTGGGAAGTTTTCTTTTCTCCTCTCCCCTCCCTTCCTAAAATAAACTGTTGAAATCAACACATCTCTGTCAAGCATTGGCTTTGGCAAAACGGTATGTTTGGGTGAAATTTCATTTCACCGAAAATATTCCGACCAGCTGAATTAATCAGTATTTGGACAGTGTTTCAGGATGAAAGGCAAGAACTGCCAAGCTCTCAGGTAACTAGTTAGGAACTATTCTTTATTGGATTTTGATTTGGTTGTAATATTCGTTCAGTGTGTTCCACAATATACTAATATCTCCTAACCATATGGCTGTTTGTTTTTGTTGTTTAAGAATTGGGGCAGTGACCTGTTATGTCCTGCACAGATTCCATCCGAAAGTGTCCCAACATCAGGTGAGAGAGAACTTGTTTTGGACTGAACCACTGAGAGGCATAATCATCTGTGCTTTTTAAAAGCAAAATCTTAAAATTGTATTCCTGCACAGTTTGGGTGAAAGGAAAATAACCAGGTGAGGCATTGTGTATCCAGCACATAGCAAGGGCATTCTACTTTGCCAAACCATGTTCCATGTTCATCAGCACAGTGGCTGCATTCTAATGGACAGACAGCAGCTTGGTTGGCTTAATCTAGCCAGATGTGCCTGGTACATTTGCAGCAAAGCAGCTTTGACCAACCTGGGTGTACCTGCTTGATGAGCAGAACAGGTGCATTGTGCCCGGACACACCTGGAATGCTTTACATCTGAGCAGTTAATAGGAAACCTAGATCTAGAATTAAAGCCAGTTGAAAACAGAACAGAATGAATGTATGCAATTTTAAATCTATCCAATCTATTTTGGGTTTTTCTTTAAAGTGACAAGTGAAAGGCAGTGTTAAGCTCTGTTTACTTCCCTATTACTCAAGCACATGATTTGGAGCAAGCCAGGAGGCAGAAGTGAATGGCAAAAGTTTATTCCTCAGTCTAGTTGATGACTGAGATTTGTGTAGAACTGTGGGCCCGCTCCCCTTGAAGTCAGTAAAGATTTTGCCATTGTTTGCAATGGAAGCAAGATCACCAGGCCCTTCATCCAGGATAAGATTTTTCCAATGATAACTGGTAACCCTGCTTTTTTCTTTCTTCTCCTGTCTAGTACATAAGCTGCGGCCAACAGACATCAAAGTCATAGCAGCGCTGGGAGATTCCTTGACTGTGAGTACCAGTGCTTCCCCTGAGCCTAGAATAGATGGAGAGCAGATTGTTGTGACTTGCCCAACTGTGTCCATTTACAGCAGCAATATCTTAGAGTTATGAATGAATCTGGCAATTGTGAAAATGAGGAATAAATAGCCCGGAGCTGCCTCAATTCCCATTGACTTCAGTAGGAGTTGAGGGGACAGAGCAACTCAAAGGATCAGGCTCCTATTGCAGATAAAGGTTGTGGATGTTTCGCTCTTTTGAGAACTCTGTCAATCCATTTCAGTCTTCACCTACAGTAACCTCAGGACCAAACCAAATGTCAAAATACTGGAATTTCCCGTGGGACAGAACTTCTGGTCTTTCAGCCAGTTCGACGCAGTACATTTCAACTGACCCTCTAAATGACCCATTCAGTAGCAACAGCGGGGGGCCATTAGAGCTCAGTGCACTGGAGGACAAAGCCATTGTTGCTTCGCACAACTTCCTCTGCTTGTCATCTTGCCATTTCATAAATGATTCTTACCGTCCTTCCAGACTGCTGTAGGAGCCAAAGCAACCGGCCTGAATGACCTGCAGACAGCTTGGAGAGGACTTTCCTGGAGGTGAGACACACAGCAGATACGTCCACGCAGAACTATGTGAGAGACTGGGAGTTTGCCTGAAATGGGCGCATGTGTGTGCACTGCAGTGGGTGGGTGCGTATGGATGAGTGTGAGTGTGCGTGCAAACATGTTGTGAATGACAGATGTGGAGGCATTATTCTACAATCCATAGAGTCGAGTCCCAGATAGCGGGTTGGCAGTGCAGTCCGTGCACCTTGAACGGCTGCTCACAAATGCAGCAGGTACCCGTGGGGTTAGACGGCACGGCTCTGATGGGGCAGTGTGCGACATGCCTCTTTATGATGGGCAGCATCAGAATAAGTGGAAAATAAGTGCCCCATAGTGCTCTGTTGGTGGCCTATAAGGCTATGTCTACACTACAACCTATGTCAGCATAACTTATGTCGCTCCGGGGTGTGAATACCCCCCCCCCCCAGTTGACATAACTTACACAGACAGAAGCACTCCTGTGCACAGCACTGTGTCGGCAGGAGAGCTTCTTTCTCCCACCGACGTTGCTCCTGCTGTTCAGAGGTGGGTTTTTTATTCCAATGGGAGAGCTCTCTCCCGCTGGCATAGAGCGTCTTCACCAGACACACTGCAATGGCACAACTGCATCAGTACAGCGGTGCCGCTGCAGCACTGCCCCTGTGGACGTGACCTAGGGCTGTGTGCACTGCCTGAGCTGCAGCTCTGTTTGACTTGATCTGAAATCTGCCTTTCAATACTTGCCATGAATTCACGCTTGACCTGTGCTTTATCCTGGTTGAGTCTTGTCTTTTTTTTTTTTTTGATCTGTGAACTGATATGGCAGCAACTTATGGTGACCATAGGACAGACTGTATGTGCTTACAGTATTAACCCTGCTGACTGACTAATTCTGTTCTTCCCCCCCACCTCTCCGTAGCATTGGAGGTGATGGAACCCTGGAGGCTCACACGACTTTACCCAGTGAGTATTTTGAAAGTCCCCAGAGTGGGGAAGGGAACTCTGCTCCAACACTGGGCCAGGCAAATGCTGGGAAGTTTGTGCTGGCTTCCCACCTTCCTTAGACAGGACACAGGGTGCACGTCTGTTGGGGATCTGAGGAATTTATTCAAACCCCAGGTCAACACTGGGGAGAGCTCTGCTAAAATTTGAGTCAGTTTCTGGATGGGGGCTGTAGCATCAGCTCAGCTGAACAGATGAGGGACAGACAACAGGAGGAAATGACTAAGATGGCACAAATCCAAAGCAGATGTTCTTCCTTTATTTCTCTCTGTAGCCCCCAGTAACAAGGTGGAAACCTTGCAGGAGCTGTGGGCTACTGATACTCTACAGAGCAATTGATTGTCCACGGAGTGCTGGCGGGTCACATGGTGATGGTTCCTCCTTATTTCCTGCTGCTAAACTGTTCTGAAAGAAGCCAATAGAAATTTAAATATTTATCTAGCACTAGTATTATTCCATGTAAGCAATTGTTGTAGTTGCCATGGAGATTACAAACGGGAGGGGAAGTAGTCCTTGTGACCGTGAATTGGAGGGAGCTTGGTCCATGACAGTTCTTCTATTGATATGCGATCCATGCTCTGGAACAGTTTGACAATGTCTGAGAGTATGTAGGATTTTATTTCAGTCATTAGCTTATATCCGTGTGCCATGGGCATCACTGGGTTTTAAAGGAAAATTGGAGTCTGTTTTATGCTGTGTGAAGTATTATAAATGTACGGCTAGCTACAAAGAGGCCTTGAACTCCACCTATTGCATTATAGAGACAATAATAATAATTTACATGTATAATGCCTTCCAGCTGAGGATCTGAATGAATTCTACCAACATAAATTAAAGGCTCGTTTCACCATTGTGAGATAAGTGTCCTTACCTCCAACTGTATATGGAGAAGCTGAGGCACAGATAGGTTAAGTGCCCAAAGTCGCAGGGAAGGTGTCTTGACTTTTAGCTGCGTGCCTCAACCACAAGCCTGGCATGTGGGTTCTGTAGGAGGGGATGCGGTTCCTGGCTCGCAGTGCGAAGGATAACCAGCATGTCTTCTCCTATCTTTAAGATATTTTGAAAAAGTTTAATCCGGAACTCTTCGGCTTCTCCACTGGCACTGAAAAGGAAACAGCCGGGTTCAACTCAGCAGTGGGAGGAGCCAAAGCAAAGTAAGCATAATCACCCCCGAGTCAGGGAGATAGTGGCATGAGGAGCTGGTGGATTGGCAGGTTAAGATTAAGCTGCATCCCAAGGCTGAGGTCACTTGAGTTAATACTAATTATCAAACCAGTTGCTCTTTAATGGCTGGTCCTATCTATTCCGTGCATATATCTCTATGGTATAATATTCTTTCTTTTGAATATTTGAGGAGTGTGTGTTTATGACTTTTTCTACATGGGAGAGCTTTAGTCTTTTGACTAGATCTTCCGAGTCCAGTACCAGTGCTTTCTCCACAAGACGCTCCTTATTTCCACAGTGAATTTTCCCATAAGTCTTTTACATGTTGGTCTCTGACTCCAAGTCAGACGAGGGCAGTAAATACCCGAAAGCCATTGCTAACTGCCAGCCATTGAATGACTTCTGGGTAACAAGATGGAATGTCACAGTCCAGTGCCTAATGATTAGGAGCCCATTATCAACATTAAAAGCTATCCTGGCTACCAGCACTGGTAGAGCAGCAGAGGATTGAATGAGCTATGGAGACTCCCCTCTCCTTCCCTTGAGAATGACTCCTTCAGGCAGCCTGCGTATGGCTACACAGAGGACTTCAGTCTCCAGGGCTGTCAACCCAGAACCTTTCAGTAACACTCCATTTACTTGTTAGCCAGCAAAGCTCGCATGGCTGTGAAATACCTTGTCTCCAAAAGCAGGTTTGGGAACTGAATGTTTTCCGCCAAACACAATCCGTTTGAGCCAGTCCTTCAAGGAGAATAACTCATCTCAGTCGCCCTGCTGCTTAGCAGCCATCCTGGCTGGAGCCCTGGCAGCTTAGATTATTCAATAATTATTCTCACATGTGAGCTGTCGCCTTCTCTGCTTGGCTCCGAGGGTCCTGAAGTTCCATAAAATGGGGCCAGGAGGAGAAACTGAAGCCTTCCCAAGTTGTGTTCATTCTGCCCGTCATTTCAGAACAAGGCCCTGAATGCTCTTCTTTCCTGTCTCCATAGCAATATGTCAACCCAGGCGCGGGAACTGGTGGAGCTAATGAGAGGCAGCTCGGTAAGTGCATAGCTTCTATAACCCGTGATGGGGAGAGGCGGGCTTCACAGCTGGAAAAAGGATCAAGGCATTTCTCAGTGGCACCAAGGTGTGTGTTCAGCGGGTGGATCATGGCAGCCAGGAAATTGTTACTCCATTATCTATATTAACCTAATCAGGTCTGGGTTCCCATTGCACCCGGTGTTGAAAAACCAAATAGGAAGATGCAGTCCCTGCTCTGTACAACTTAAAATGTAATTTAAGGCAAGATGCAACAAATGAGTGTAACAAAGAATAGGAGGGGGATGGGTAGAGGGCCCAGAGTTACAGAGGTGAGCGATGGTCTGACTTAATGGTACTGAGCCATTCAAAAGTTGGAGCAAGGAAGACAAGAGGGTACACAGATAGGGTGGAGAAAAGGGAAGGGACTGGGAAACCAGTATAAATGGTGGCCAGGGGACTGGAATGGGGAGGGGAGGATTAAGGGCAGAGGCAAAGATGAAAGCAGGTGGCCTGGTGAGTCTATGGAGACAAAAAACAGTGAATTAAAACAGGCAGCAGCAGTGAGCCAGGTGCCTGGCATAGAGGGCCTGCTATTCACCCAGCCCTGGAGTCCCTGCTCCGAGGAGGCTGGCGACGCTGGGACGCTGTGCTGGTGAGGAGATGGCTGTTGCCTGGCCAGTAGGTCAGGCCGCCTGTAGTTATGGTCCTGGCCAGCCAAGTGACACAACATTGTGCAATGTTTGGGGGGAGGGGGAATCCTGAGGATGTCCCAGGTTTTCTGGAGGCATGCTGCTTGCTCCAGAGTGGCCTGCTGCCCCTGGTCCAATGGGGGCTAGGAAGGGGATTGAAGGGCTCCCTGGCTTTTATCCAAGCCATGAGTGCTGCTCTTTCTGGGGCGTGTGAAAGACAGGGGACACCGGGTCTCCCCTCATCAAGGTGTTGGTGGGGCCTTGGGTGCTGGGGAGAGACTTGGTGGTCCAAGGAGGTCACCGTGGGAGAGTGGAAATGCCCAGTGCTCCCTGGCTCTCCTGCTGGATGGTGGGTCGGAGTATTGAAAAGTCAGGGCTCTCCAAAGCATGTGTCCCTGTGTAGCCACACAGATGCCTTGGGCCAACTTCACTGTCTGTTCTTCTGCATTATTAATTTTTCGTCCGGGTTGCAGGAAAGGAGAGTCTGTCTCCTTCTCTGAGAGGAGCTCAGTAGAAAAACTGGCATTTCCGCAAAAGACTAAATTGTTCTCATATTTAGCAGGGTGTGTTTCCAATCATTCACCCTTTTTAAAAATGGGGGAGAGGGGGAAGGACTCTGCCCTGCCTGGCACCCCACTGAAGAGCAAAGGGGCGGGAATAAGATGAGAATTTAGCCCTTTGGTGATTCCCAGGCCCTTCCTCTATTTGCGGGATAGATTCACAGCCGTTAGTTATGTAAACTCTCTGCTCTAAAAATAGATGCTTTCCATTCCTTTCTTTGTACTACATGTTACAGAATGTTTTCCACTGAGTTCCAGCTCTCAGCAGCCCCTATTGTTGGCTGGTGGTGACGTGGGTTTAGCAGCTGCCCTTATGAGCCCGGTGAAGTCACCAGACCCTTCGGTTTTAATCCAAATGTCTGTCGCCGCAGAGCTTGCCTCTCTCCTTTTCGGTATTCCTGGTAGTACTCACTCAGCTGGCAGGGATTTCCAGTGACTCATGTTCCACTGTGACTGAAGCAGCTTTAGTACCTCATCCTCTAATCCTTTCTCCCTCCCCGGCTGACTGCTACACCGCACCCAGCGTTTGCTACTAACTGGTAGATCTCCCCATCCCAACCCCTGCTGCCAAAAAATCCATTTAGAACTGTGGTCTCCGACTCCCAGTAAACAGAACTTTGTACAGCAGCTACCCTGACAACCTACCAGGCAGCTGCTAATTCCCCTTTCTGGCGGGAATTTCATAACAAAAGCCAAGATGTATTCTACCACCTTCCACCCTCACACACAGACACACACTCTTTCCTGACTTCACTTTTCCCATTGTTAAGTCCGGGTGGCTCATTTTCATTGTTTTGACACTCTCGATATACCCCATTTATTTTAACTGTATTTGTAAATGTTGCCTCTACGTCCCTAAGCAATTTCGAGCTGTTAGAACATTACACTCTATTCTTTTTATGTGTCACTAGAAAATTAACTTCAGGGAGGACTGGAAACTGATCACTCTCTTTGTTGGAGGCAATGACCTGTGTGATTACTGCTTGGACAGGGTATGTATCTAGAAACTGGGTGCATAGTTCTGGGTGCTTGGCAGATGAACAAGGTTGGCAATCTGTTCATTTCCCCTTTGTCAGACAGTCAATGCCCTTGTACCTCTAAAACGCAATGGGAACTTGTGTTCTTTTACTATCTCCCTTATCTGAAACAAGCGTGCTGCTTTTACAGTGGGATATGGGAGCTCTAGACCAGGGCTTCATTAGTAGTAGTCATAATTTAAGAGATAAAGATCTATCCAGCCCTGTACAATGCAGGAGAAGAAGAGATTGCCATCTAAATAGACCAAACAATCCGAATGTGAAAGGTCACGTGTATTCTTACTGAGACATTGAGCCATTATATTGTGGAAAGTGACTCCATAAAAATGCCACGAGGGGATTCTATGTTTCTAGTCTGTCTTAGAGTTGCCAACCCTCCAGGATTGTCTTGGAGGCTCCAGGAATTAAAGATTAATCTTTAATTAAAGATTATGCCATGTGATGAAACTTCCAGGAGTACATCCAACCAAAACTGGCAATCCTGCAATGGCTCCAGAGCAGGGGTGGGTAAACCTTTTGGCCTGAGGACCACATCAGCGGGCCATGAATGCTCAAGAAATTGGGGTCAGGGTGCGGGAGGGGATGTGGGTTCTGGGGTGGGGCTGGAATGAGGTGTTTGGGGTGTAGGAGGGTGCACTGGGCTGGGACTGAGGGGTTCAGAGGGCAGGAGGGGATCAGGGCTGGGACGGGGGTGTAGGAAAGGTTCCAGGTTCCAGATGGGGGTGCGTGCTCTGGGGTGGAGCTGGACATGAGAGGTTAGGAGTGCAGGAGGGTGCTCAGTGCTGGGATCGAGGGGTTTGGAGATTGGGGGTGGGGGAGAATCAGGGCTGGGGTGGGGGTTGAGGCTTGAGGAGAAGCTCAGGGGTGTAGCCTCCGAGTGGCACTTACCTCAAGCAGCTCCCAGAAGCAGTGGCATGTCCCTTCTCCAGTTCCTATGTGGAGGCACAGCCAGGTGGCGCTGCACACTGCCCCATTTACAGGCACCCCTCTGCAGCTCCCATTGGAGCACATAGGACCCAGAGCGGGGCTATACTGGGAGCCGTGTGATGTGGCCCCCGACCTAGCACCCGGCCAGAATGGGGCTGAGCAGCATGGACCGGCTTAAAATGGCTCTTGGGCCATAGTTTGCCCACCCCTGCACCAGAGCAAATATATCGCATTACAAGTAGAAATGTCTTTTCCTAACTACCAGCCATACAAGCTTACCATGCGGATCTGAGAGTCAGCCTGGGTCCTTCTCACATATCATCTCCAGTAGTACAGGTTCTGCAAGACAAACTATCGACCTGAACCAACACCCCCTGATATAAATTCAGGTATTTCCACTGACTTTCAATGAGGCCTCAATCTAGCACCACGTGTCCAATAACACCCTTGCAACTCCATGTGCAAAGTGGGGTTGCATAGGTGTCGCTAAATGCCTAATTTGGCTTGCAGACTCATTTATTACTGGAGTTTATGTACTGGAGGAAAGAACCCAGCTTGATTCTCAGATCCCAGATTTAATTTCCAGGGCTAGCAGTGAGGGGAAAAAAATCTGTAAATGGAGCAAACTTGGTCTGGAGTCAGTGAAACACATTCAACGTGATTTATTCAATCATTCTTCAGAGTAGAAATGCACTTTAAAAGAACGCTGACAAGAATTGTTATAAAACAAGATTGGATTTGGATTAAGGGATTGTATTGATTACATGGAAATGCCACAATTATTGGACAAGCTGCATGTGTCACAATAGGAACAGAACTCAGTAGTGATCTGCTCAAAATTATACAGGCCTGTGCTATTGGAGATAAAAAGGAGCATTTGGTCAATAGTATAAAATCTAGCCTCTTGCAGGTTTTTCTAGGGACTAGAGGTTATAGAATGGACCACTGGGGGGTTTTCAGCTATAGTTTCTTGCACAATGGAGAAATGACTGATCTAATATTCTTTTTATACAGGAGACCTATTCAGTAGAAAATTATGTAAAACATCTTCAGGACACTCTTGATATTCTATACCGGGAGGTAAAGTTTTAAGATACTTTGTAGGATGAATTCTTGACAATCACACTCAGATATTTCTCACCTCTGACAGAGGATCTGCGATTAGGTTTCATTCAAGGCCTTCCTCCAGATAGCTAGAGTAGTAATGTTAACACTGACCAATAGTCCAATGACCTTGCTAGCTAATGGGCAGTAAAGTGGTGGGTCGCTGCTTTGGGGAAAACTACAGCATAGGGCTCCTTTTGGTACTATGAGTCATTTCCACATGTGACGCACATGAGCGGGGGGGGGGGGAATAAAAAACGAGAATGAGCAAAAACGTTTCATGGAATCATGGACCACATTGCTCAGTTGAATTTAGGAGATGTTTTCTGAGCAATCAGACTTCCCTGTGTATGTCAGATAGTGCCTCCTGCGCTGCTATAGAGAAAAACCACAGGAGCTTTCACATTTCAATGAGGGGGAGGGAGGAAAAAGGATACACAAACACTGTAGAAGCTAAACAATAAGATTATGGGCCCTATGCATGCTGCAATCAACCAACCACCGAACTTTCTACAGAATCCTCCTTTTGCCTAGTCCCCGCCTTGGCATTTTGCTGCAGAATCTAAACAATTCTTTTAGTTTTCTTAAAAAATTGCATTTCTAGCCCTTGTGATTTTGAAAATAACCATGAGAGGACAAAAGAGGAAGGCTGGTCAGTGGTTATGACACTATCCTAGGACTTGGGAGACATGGGTTCCATTTCTTGCTCCATCCCAGACTTCCTGTGTGAAATCGAGCAAGTCACCTAGTCTCGTGCCTCAGTTTTCCATCTGTAAAAAGGGGATAATGGCACTGTCCTGCCTCATAGTGGAGTGGGGACTATGAGGATACTTTAAAGACTGTGAAGTGCTCAGCTACAATAGTCATGGGGACCATCCAAGGACTGAAGATAGATATATAATTGTTTGTTTATATGTTCCCTGAAAAAGAATTTGCCTTAAAAACCAAGGAACATATACACAAGCATATAATACATTCACAGACCTCTGCACACTGATCCCTACACACTCTACCATGTATGTACCTATGACCCCATGTTCTTACACATATACCCACATGAAATGTTGCAGTATCTGATAGCATCAGAATTGACTGTAACACAATGACACCTGATCTCTGCTACAAAGATCTATGCCCCATCTGTACCATTCCTGAATTTTTTTAGTCCAAGAAAACACACTAATTAGCTTCTTAACATGTTGGCTAAGACCTGTGAAGGTGGAGTCAAGTTGCTGCAGCTAACTATGGGACACTATTCACATTCTTCATCATCAACACAAGGAAGAAACTTTCCTTTCTGACTCTGCCCTGGGCTTAATGCTTCGGAGTTATGCTCTAATAAAAACATAACAATAGGGCTCTATTATTGACCACATGATCAGGACAGTGATAGGGATGACGAAATGCTAAGGGAGATTAGAGAGGCTGTCAAAATAAAGAACCCAATAATAGTGGGAGACTTCAATTATCCCAACATTGACTGGGTACATGTCACCTCAGGACGAAATGCAGAGATGAAATTTCTTGATACTTTAAATGACTGCTTCTTGGAGCAGCTGGTGCAGGAACCCACAAGGGGAGAGGCAACTCTAGATTTAGTCCTGAGTGGAGCGTAGGATCTGGTTCAAGAGGTAACTATAAAAGGACCGCTGGGAAATAGTGACCATAATATAATAACATTTAACATTCCTATGGTGGGAATAACACCTCAGAAGCCCAACACTGGGGCATTTAATTTCAAAAAGGGGAACTATGCAAGAATGAGGGGGTTAGTTAAACGGAAATTAAAAGGTAAAGTGACTAAAGTGAAATCCCTGCAAGCTGCATGGACTCTCTTCAAAGATACCATAATAAAGGCCCAACTCAAATGTATACCCCAAATTAAAAAACAACGCCAGAAAACTAAAATAGAGCCACCGTGGCTTAACAGCCAAGTAAAAGAAGCAGTGAGAGAGAAAAAGGCATCTTTTAAAAAGTGGAAGTCTAATCCTAGTGAGGTAAATAGAAAGGAGCATAAGCACTGCCAAATAAAGTGTAAGAATGTAATAAGAAAAGCTAAAATGGAGTTTGAAGAACAGCTAGCCAAAAACTCAAAAGGTAATAACAAAATGTTTTTTAAATATGTCAGAAGCAGGAAGCCTGCTAAACAACCAGTGGGGCCCCTGGATGACAGAGATACAAAAGGAGCAATTAAAGATGACCGAGTCATTGCAGAGAAACTAAATGAATTCTTTGCTTCAGTCTTCACGGCTGAGGACGTTAGGGAGATTCCTAAACCTGAGCTGTCTTTTGTAGGTGACAACTCTGAGGTATTGTCACAAATTGAAGTATCAGTAGAGGAGGTTCTGGAACTCATTGATAAACTTAACTGTAACAAGTCACCGGGACCAGATGGCATTCACCCAAGAGTTCTGAAAGAACTCAAATGTGAAATTGCGGCACTATTAACGAGGGTTTGTAACCTATCCTTTAAATCGGCTACTGTGCCCAGTGACTGGAAGATAGCTAATGTATCGCTGTAACGGGGTCGGTCACTCACCCCTGCGGCGCCCCCGTCTGATCGTCTCGGGAATTAGCTCTTTTGATCTCTGAGCGCCCTCTGCCGACCGACGTCCGCTTCTCCACACCTGGCTCCGTGCCCCTCCCGGACCCGGAGCCTCTTGCTGAGGGTGCTGCACCCTGCAGTACCCCCCTGGTCTTAGGGGTCTCCCCTCCCCGGGGAACCCAATGCCCACTATCCCCAACTCGCCTCAGAATGTGCCACTGTCAGTCACTACTTGCCCCCGCTCCCTGGGGCGGACTGCAGTCTCATGGCTGCTCATCACAGGCAAGAAGGGGTTGGCCTGCTGCTGCTATTACCAGCCCTGGGCCACCTCCTGGCAACCCCCAGTACCCCGTGGGTCGGGCCTCCTCTAGGCTCAGTAAGCTGGGGCCTTCTCGCTAGAGCCAAAGCTCTCCGGCTCCCAGCTGCCTTGCCCTCGCCCTGTCCCAGTCTGGGTACCCCGGTACAGGCTCCGTGCAGCCAGGCCCTGTCTCCCTCTGCTCCCAGAGAAGACTGACTTTAGGCCCTTGCCTGCACCTGCAGCCTGGGGCTCTCAGGCTAGAGCTTTGCCCAGCTCCTTCCACCTAGCCCCAGTCCTGCACCCAGCCTAGTACCTTCCTTACAGCTTCCTTGCAGCAGGCCTGTCTCCCTCTGCTTACTGAGGAGACTCCTCCCATGCTTCTCTGCCTCCCAGCCCTTATATCCTGGCTGGGAGTGTTTGGGGCGTGGCCACACAGCTGCACCTAACTCCCAATCAGCCTGGGAGTTTGCAGGCTTCCCTGGCTACAGCCCCTTCCCTGCCTGTTTTAAACCCCTTTTGGGGCTTTTCCAAGCCCCTTCCGGTAGGGGGCGGGCGGACACCCCGCCACAATCGCCAATATTTTAAAAGGGCTCTAGAGGTGATCCTGGCAATTATAGACCAGTCAGTCTAACGTCCGTACCGGGAAAATTAGTTGAAACAATAGTAAAGAATAAAATTGTCAGACACATAGAAGAGCATAAATTGTTGGGCAAAAGTCAACATGGTTTCTGCAAAGGGAAATCGTGTCTTACTAATCTATTAGAGTTCTTTGAAGGGGTCAGCAAACATGTGGACAAGGGGGATCCGGTGGACATAGTGTACTTAGATTTCCAGAAAGCCTTTGACAAGGTCCCTCACCAAAGGCTCTTACGTAAATTAAGCTGCCATGGGATTAGAGGGAAGATCTTCTCATGGATTGAAAACTGGTTAAAAGACAGGGAACAAAGGGTAGGAATAAATGGAACTTTTTCAGAATGGAGAGGGGTAACTAATGGTGTTCCCCAAGGGTCAGTCCTGGGACCGAGCCTATTCAACTTATTTATAAATGATTTGGAGGAAGGGGTAAACAGTGATGTGGCAAAGTTTGCAGATGATACTAAACTGCTCAAAGTAGTAAGGACCAAAGCAGACTGTGAAGAACTTCAAAAAGATCTCACTAAACTAAGTGATTGGGCAACAAAATGGCAATTTAATGTGGATAAATGTAAAGTAATGCACATTGGAAAAAATAACCCCAACTATACATACAATATGATGGGGGCTAATTTAGCTACAACCAATCAGGAAAAAGACCTGGGAGTCATTGTGGATAGTTCTCTGAAGGCATCCACGCAGTGTGCAGCGGCAGTCAAAAAAGCAAACGGGATGTTAGGAATCATTAAAAAAGGGATAGAGAATAAGTCGGAGAATATCTTATTGCCCTTATACAAATCCATGGTGCGCCCACATCTTGAATACTGCGTACAAATGTGGTCTCCTCATCTCAAAAAGGATATACTGGCACTAGAAAAGGTTCAGAGAAGGGCAACTGAAATGATTAGGGGTTTGGAACGGGTCCCATATGAAGAGAGATTAAAGAGGCTAGGACTTTTTAGCTTGGAAAAGAGGAGACTAAGGGGGGATATGATAGAGGTATATAAAATTATGAGTGGTGTGGAGGAAGTAAATAAGGAAAAGTTATTTACTTGTTCCCAAAATAGAAGAACTAGGGGCCACTCAATGAAATTGGCGTGCAGCAGGTTTAAAACAAATAAAAGGAAGTTCTTCTTCACACAGCGCACAGTCAACCTGTGGAACTCCTTACCTGAGGAGGCTGTGAAGGCTAGGACTATAACAGGGTTTAAAAGAGAGCTGGATAAATTCATGGAGGCTAAGTCCATAAATGGCTATTAGCCGGGATGGGTAATGAATGGTGTCCCTAGCCTCTGTCTGTCAGAGGGGGGTGATGGATGGCAGGAGAGAGATCGCTCGATCATACCTGTTAGGTTCACTCACTCCGGGGCACCTGGCATTGGCCACTGTCGGTAGACAGGATGCTGGGCTAGATGGACCTTTGGTCTGACCCAGTATGGCCGTTCTTATGTTCTTATGGAGTCAGGGGGTCTGGACTGGAATGCCTATTGCTAGTAGTGATGTAGAATTCTTGGTTGGCAAGTCCCACAGACAAATTTTGAATACCACAGTCAAAGGGTTAATAACATCAATGAACTGTATATACGGCCAGATTGTGTTCCTTTGACATGGGTGTAATTCCTTGCACTTCAGCAGAGTGACTCCTGATCTACATTGAGGTAACAGAGAGCAGGATCTGGCTTGTCACTTTGTCCCTCAACACCAGCACTAGCCAGACAGGTGAAGAGTGGTGGTTTTAATCCTACTATGCTTAGGGCACTGAGGTGTGTGGGACCTTGGTGGAATGTAGGTCACTGCACTGAGTATTTCTTCTCTGGGCTGACTCCAGCGTAACTTACAAATGATGTGTAATGGTTTTCTCCATCAAGCCCCCAAGAGAGATTTATTCACATAAAAAAACCTGGCACAACTGGTAGTGTCCACTCAATGATAGCCCAGGATTAGTGCAGGAGGTAGTGTTGCTGGTCAGACTGGAGATACCCTGGCAAAACCATGTGGTGGCGCAGGACAGGAGTGACAAGGAGTGCTACAAATCAAGACTGAGCCTTACATAGATTCTCTTTGTAGTCGGGTTTGTATCTGAGACCAATATTTTTTTCCTGAGGATTTTTGCTCCCCCACTCCTCCTCTCTCCCATCCCTCATCCTTGCCTTCTCCAGATGACAAATTCACATACTTTTGTGGTGGAACCCAGTGAAACCCTACTTGCCATTCTGACTGCTAAACGAAGTATGCAAGCCTCGATTTACCAACAGAAATGCTCCAGTGAGTTAGGCTACAGTGGCAGCCAGTGAGTTTGATTCATATCCACTGTACATCTTTCTCCCTCCTCTACGTTGCCCTTGTATGCTGCTAATCCCTCTCAGTGCAGCTTGTACTCACTGTTTCCTACAAGTAGCCTCCCTGTCTCGTTGTTCTATCACTGTATTGTGCTCTGTGCATTCACACACCTGGTTATGACACTCGCCTAGGACTTGGGAGACATGGGTTCAATTTCCTGCTCCAGCCCAGACTTCCTGTGTGAACTCAAGCAAGTCACCTAGTTTCATGCCTCAGTTTTCCATCTTTCTTTGAACCCTGCAGCTCCCTCGAACCTTTGTCAACCTGGTGGAGATAATGGAGATCACTGGACTGCGTCAGATAGAAAGGGAAACTTCAGGGTGTGTCGTTCCAGGGACGTAAGTGCGCAAATCAAATATCTATCTTGACTGGATGGTATTTTTAGGGATAATCAATATCGCTGGTATTAGTAAAGCAACCATGCAGGGCTTAAAAGCCTCTACCTTGTTGGATATTATTGAACCAGTGAATGATGATACTACAAATACTGTACTCATAAGGATGATATTGAGTTCAATTCTGCTCTTCCCCATTGACTTCAACAAAAGTGGCACACACTTAAATGAGGGCAGCATTGCAGTTCCTGAATTCCTGTTTGTTCACAACTATAAAGTTCACTTTGGGCCGAAGCCACAGAGGATGAAACTAGATCTGAACATCAACAGCATCCAGGAACATTTGGAACTGGAGTTCTGGCTCTGATCCATCTCTATATAAAATTTTGTTTTGACACAAACTAGATCCTCAATCCAGCAAAGCACGAACACTTTATCTTGTTGACTCAAAATGACTGAACTGGTCAGCATGGGAACATAAAAGGCTAAAGTAAGTCTGGGCCTACAGAAACCTACCTAACTGCTAAATAGTTTCTGCACTCTAATGAACATCATGATGCCAAACATCACCACCTCTCTTCCCAGTACTCACTTAGGCTGGGCATCATGCCACAAACCATGTAAATTCAGAATGCTGAACTTCAAAGCCCTTTTGGACTGACCCTAATTTCAGATCAGAGTCCTACGAAGGTCAACGGAATCTCCAATGCTTGAATCCATACTCAGCTTCATTCCTTACTCTGCTGGTAGAAGCAACAATAGTAGTGCAAACCCCTGAACTCAGTTCTTTATAGGCAAGTAAATAAGGAACTAGCTTTCAAATCAAAAAGAGCTTATCAAAAAAAATATTGAGAGGTGACTTGATATATGTGTATCAAATATATAAGTATGAATAATTTCCCAGGGAGAAAATACCTGGTACTGAGATGTTCTTTAATCTTATGGAGAAAGGCATAACAAGAACCAATGGCTGGAAACTGAAGCCAAACAGATTCAGATGAGGTATTAGGCACAAATTAACAGGGTGGGTGATTAACTACAGGGGGAAAAACCCCAAGGATAGTGGTATAGTCTCCATCACTTGACATCATCAGATCAAGACTGGATGCTTTTTTGGAAGATGTGTTTTAGTCAAACACAAGTTACTGGGTTCAGTACTGGTATAACTTGAAGAAATTTACTGGCTTATGATATACAGGAGGTCACATTAGATGATCGAATGGTCCCTTCTCACCTTAAGCTCTATGAATCTATGAAATCCTGCTTTAAAACATACGTGTAGATTTTTAAAGTCTAACACACGTGGTGTGCTACTGTCGTGTTAAACAGCTTGCATCTGATTTTCAAAGGAGTTGACCACCTGCAACCCCTGTTGACTGCAAGTGGAAGTTGTGGGTGTTCAGTGCCTCTGAAAAACAGGTGATTTATGGGGGGGCTGGGGGGTTCCCTCCCCAACGGTCTTCTATCCACCTTGAAACTAGTCTGGTGATTTTAATTTCTGCATTTAATAACTTAAACCATCTTGAACTTCTTGGACCTACATCATGTTATTTATGAATACAAAGATTGTCTAGATTGGTGTTGATTTTGGTTGTTTTTCTTTCTTTCAAGGTCTGTTTGCCCATGTTTCTTAGCTCCAAAGGAAAGCTCTCCTGAACTACAAGAAATGAAAATAATTAACAAAGATTTTCAGGTAACACCTGGCTTCTATTTCCTTAATTGTTCATCCCTTCCCCACCCCTTCTCCCCTATCTATCATGTCTCTCATCTTCCACATAGAACTGTAGCATATTTTAAGATGTGTTTGGTGATGGCGAGAGACCCCATTTAGATGTATGTGTAGGCTGAAGACCCAGCTACTATCTGGGCAGTGGTGATGCAACTTTCTTCATGCTTCCCTACCATGGACTATTTAGACATTAGCCCTTTTGCTTGGACTGCCAAACACGGGCTAATTATTGTCAATGTAGTGGTGGTTATTTTGGGTTATGTTCATTTGTCCAGTATTAACTTCTAGTCAGATTTCATACAAGCCACGCAGTAGATATTAGAGGAGAACAATTGTCAGTCATTATTCTGAAAATAGGAATTACTATATCAAATCAGACCCAGACTCCAACTAGTTCAGTATCATGTCTCCAAGAGTGAACAGTATCCGATGCTTCTGAGGAAGGTGAATGAATCCCTGTACTGGACAATTATTAAATAACCCACCCATAAAAGGGAAAATTCTCCTTAGTAACCTCCGGGGGGGGGGGGTAGATATAGTTGATATGTGACTGGAAGCATCAGGGATTATGATCATAAACTATTGTCCTATCTAACATAATAATGGATATTCTGACTTTCCATATAAACATCTACGGCCAAACTTTTCACAAGTGGCTACTAATTTTGGGTGCCCCAATTTTTGGGTGCCAAAAGTGACACTTTTACAGAACCTGATTTTTTCAAAAAATACTGAGAATCGACTCTTTGAGAACCAGGTCTCTTTAAGATGTGCAATTTGAGGCACTCAGACTTACTAGTCACTTTTGAAAATTTTGCCCCTTAATCCTTTTTTAGAATCCTGAGCTTTAGACCCAACTGATGCCATAAAGCACTAAGTTGCACAAGCTAATTTATGCATTGGGTTTATTAATATATATAAAATTTCTTTTTATCCACTTTAGAATCATTTATCTATGTACATTTAATCTATTCACATTTTCCTTCTATGGAAGCCTCTCCACATGTTCAATAGTTTTCTGTATGCTATCTAGGCTGAATTTATACTAATGATCTAGCGAGGTGAAAGGCTCATACTTTATAACCCTTGTTTGATGGGGGAGATAAATCTTGTAAATTACCTTTTTGTTTTGCATCTTGCAATCCCACACAGATCAAAAGCATGCTGATGGCTAACAGCGGTCGCTATGCACAGCGTGAGGATTTTACTGTTGTGGTGCAGCCATTTTTCCGAAATACCATTATCCCACTAGACAGCGTGAGTCCTGTTTTATTACCTAATGTTTTTGAGGCCAACATCAAGATTTATTTTGGACTGTAACATCTGTGGGGCAGGGACCATATTGTCTTTTATGTTTGCACAGACTCTAGCATATTATGGGCACTGCAAAAAATAATAATAATGAAATAATGGAAGTAGGAAAAAGTGTATTGCTTGTAAATCTGCTGGAGACA
Organism: Sternotherus odoratus; assembly: GCA_032164245.1. Lineage (NCBI taxonomy): Eukaryota > Metazoa > Chordata > Testudines > Kinosternidae > Sternotherus > Sternotherus odoratus. Next base: position 125,063,899 of record JAVMKO010000003.1, read on the forward strand.
TCAAGTGACTTCAGGAAATATGTGAGCTGGGAATGCAATGATTGAAACCTCTCTAAAAAGCCATAGACCAGCTCTCCTCCCATTCTTGCATGCCATGGTAGTTAGGAATGCAAAAACTTCATGTGAAACTCGGCCAAAACCAACCAGTTTTGCATAGTATGTACCCTTTTGCCTTATCCTCAATCCTCAAAAAAACACATTTTAAGAAGTGAACTTGGGTTCTGCTAAAAGGTGCGATATTGACATCCGGAGGCCAAAGACTAGCTATCATGTTGGCAGTAATAGGGCAAGTTTGCCCCCACAAAACCTGTGTGCTTCAACTGTATTAACTGAATAGTGTTGGGTGTTCACTTGAAAAGCAGCCCAAATTTGCCTGAAAGGTTTAAGAAACTGAAGCTGAGCTTTGAGAATTCAAACAATAATAAATAATCACAATCTTTCAAACATGAATGAGATTCAGGATTTGAGTCGGTACTGTAGTGATTGGTGCCCCTATAAGATCTTGATAGTTAGATTGTTCAACCACAAGTTCTTGGATTTGATGCAGAAATTACTGGATGAAATTCCATGGGCTGTGTTATGCAGGAGGTCAGACTAGATCTTTGGTTCTTGAGATACAACCCATGGGCTGTGATGAGGTACTACTCAGGTTGGTTTATAGCACCAGAATAAGAATGCAACATCTCCACATCAATTAGAATGACTAAGTTGGTTTGCCAAGTATTTTTGGCTTTTAGGTGTGATATGCTGGGTCTCAAAGCCTGAGGAATTACTGGGGTCAGTTATCATGTTGAGCCCTTCTGGCTTTAAAATCTGTGGATGTTATGCAAACCAGCACTGCCTCTTGGTTGAAATTGTACGTGCTGCTTTATATGGACTAATCATGTGGACTATGGGCCCTTGGAGGTGGAATCAAGATGTGTGTTTGCCCCCAACTGCATGAGGAAAGGAACTCCAATGAGACTGAAATTGCAGTCTCATTTACAAGATGGAAAGGATCGTTTCACGCTGGGGTGAATTATTACATTTTTTTGAATTGCAGAATGGGAAGCCAGACCTGAGTTTCTTTTCCATGGATTGCTTTCATCTCACTGAGAGAGGCCATGCTGAGATGGCCATAGCACTCTGGAATAGTATGGTAAGAGGCTGTAGAACAGATCTGTATATATTAGGGGTCGGCAGCCTTTCAGAAGTGGTGGACCGAGTCTTCATTTATTCACTCCAATTTAAGGTTTTGCGTGCCAGTAATACATTTTAACATTTTTAGAAGGTCTCTTTCTATAAGTCTACAATATAGAACTAAACTATTGTTGTGTGTAAAGTAAATAAGGTTTTTAAAATGTTTAAGAAGCTTCATTTAAAATTAAATTAAAATGCAGAGCCCCCCAGACCAGTGGCCAGGACCCAGGTAGTGTGAGTGCCACTGAAAATCAGCTCGCCTATTGCCTTTGGCACGCATGCCATAGGTTGCCTACCCCTGGTGTATATATTTACAGAGGAATCAGAAGGTGCATGTGAGAAGATGCTCAGATGCTACAAGGATAAATGAGGTATAATTGGATAGATTAATAAGAAGGGGAAGTGGTTAACTTCGTTAATGACCAGGACCCTCTTCTGCCTTTCCTGACCTGCAATCCTTGACAATTGCCTGGGATAAAGCAACCTCATCCTAGCAGATGATCCTTCTTCTTTATTCCAGAGGAAAATGAGAAATCCTTATAGTCCTGTCAATATATACCCGGAAGGAAAACGTCTTCCCATTTGGGCAATCCGGGTTCATTAAAGCAACACAGATAAACATTTGGTTCTGTGTAAGTGCTAAGATTCTGTTTCTCTTTCACAGGTATTCCCTTCTTTCAGAGACTGGGATTTCCTAATGAATCTGAACAAAACCTCTTTAGCTCCCCAGCAGCCTGAGTCCTGCTTTCTGTAATAATACAAACCTGTTCCACCACACGTTGCAGAGCTTATGCCCCAGCATCCTAGATACTGCTGCTATCCTGCTAGTCCCTACAGCTACTACTCTGGAAGTTCAAATTTCACTTCCCTGCACCACAGGGGCGTTCACCCATAGGGGAAGCGCTGGGGATATTTATTCTTCTACCCTCCCTCAGACTAATTTTGCTGGGGGAATGGCAGGTTTAGAATTCTGCTGGAGTCCTGTCAGCAGACGCTTCAGAGGGAATGGGCTGAATCAGCCAGTGCATTCCCAGCTGCCCAGCACGTTTGGGGCCATGCTGTTCCCTAGGGTCCCTGGGATGGAAAGAAAGCTGTGGACATTTTGTTCCACCACAACTCCCCCCCCCCCCCCCCCAAGAAGACTTTGTGCCTGCAGGGGTCCTGCACCCTTGTTTAAGGCAGCAGAAGCAAGGATAAATCAGGGATGAATCTAGGTCATCCTAAAATGAAGTTAGACTTGGGTTACATGATAAGTAACTGTGCAGGATCCTCTAGAATCTAAAGTAATACATTGAGTCTGGATGTTTGCTGCAATGTGGAAAACCCCTCTTCAGGGGCATTCGTAAATTCCCACTGCCCCTTATTCATTACCCAGACACGAATGCTCTTCACTCCACACCCCCAGAGTTTCTCATTCTGTCAAGGCTGCTGCTTGTCCCTGACGTGAATTGGAACAAACCCTTCCGCGGGGGACAACGAGCTCTTATGCCTTTAAAAAAACTGACCTGGGGGCCGGATCCTCAGCTACTGTGAATCCATTCCCCTGCTATCAACAGGGCTTCATTGATTAACACCAGGCGCTGAACTTAGCCCTTTGTTATTTAACGTTAGTGGTTATTCTTGTAACCCCTCCTTCCTGCGCTCCATTCCGGGTCTGTGTGCGGAGAGGCTGTGTGTGAGATTCTTGTCTGTCTGTCCTGCTTTGCTCAACCGCCCGGTCTTGTTCCATGAAAGAGCTCAGCACCCTGCTGGCCAAATGAGAGGAGTTCTCCTCAATACACACAGGTGGCCAGATTGTCTCTACCCCACGTGCAGGTATGCCAGGATGGGGCAGGCACAAGAAGCTCTCCCCATCCCTTGTGTTCTAGCTTTCCTGCTCTGTGCAAGGGCTAAACACGGTCCCAGTGCCTGTAGTTGCAGGGGAAATGTACTGGGGGGCTGCTCCCCCTTCACAGAAAGATGTAGGAGCCATAGTCCTAGGACTATTTCCCCGTGTCCATCCCCAGACTATGAGACTTTATACAGCTTTGGGATATTTGTAACCATTTTGGAAGGGGTTCGATATTTTTCTATTTAATCTCTCTCCTGATTACATAAAGTACCTCAGTTCTGTTAGGGAGAGGTTAGTCCTAGAGCCAACAGGTTAGTTCAATTCGACCTTGTCTTGTCCGCTGCCAACAAAAGGAAACTAGGTAGTAGAAATAGCTTTGGTGACGCTGGTAGTCTTCAATGGATACACCAATATGTTGGGTGTCAGTGAGGGCAGAAAGTAGCTTTTCAGAAAGAGCCCTTGGAACTTTGTTTTACAAATCTAAGCCACTTTTGAGCCAGTCAAAAACTGTCCATCTTATGTACTTATATGGTCTCCACTGAAGTCAATGGAGCTATCCTGGTTTACATCAGCTGGGGAGCTGGTACTATTAATCATATGGACAGCACAAATCCTGTGTGAATAGTAGGAACCTGCAGTTTGGTTTAAAAATCAGGCCCTTAGTTACCGTGAACATGTTCATTATATAATTGGCCTGTGTAAATAAAGCTCAACCCCAGTCTCCAGCCCCGGAGGGTTATGGGATAGTGAAAAACTAACCTAAACCAGTCAGCTGAAGACTGGTGGGGGAGAGAATGTAGGTCTGGGTTGGGTTTAAAAATAGTTGAGTACTAGTTTATGAGAACATACACAGACTATGCTCTCTTCAGGGTTTCCATTTTGCTAAGGAAAACAAACTTTGGAACTACTTTAGAAATGGAAAATATGGTATTGATGTTGAAACAACAATAAGCAGTTGTTGCCTCTCTCCTGCATCTGCCTCTTACTCACAGAGTGCAACATCTCAGAAGGGCTGGCTGGCAGCTGATAGAAGGTCAAGAAGCAAGGGGGCACAAGGGGAACCCTTATGGAAAAGACCTATAGGAGATGAGGGCTATATAAGAAGCAGACAGATCTCATTGTAATCTGTTACACTTGATACATTAACTCCTTTTCTTAAATGCATGCCAGCTGTGCTTTAATCTACATTGCTCAATAACTTAATAGTACACAGCGCTGGAAAGAGTAAAACTGTGATGGTTATAGTTTACTAGATAATATTGCGCCATAGCTAATCGATTTTATCACCATGTGACACATCTTGCACAAACAGGTTCAGGCAGTACATAATAAAGCAAGCAATTGGTCCCAAATATAGCTGCCATTCCACAGGGTACAACAAGCCTGACCTAATCATCAAATATTATGATGTGCTTGGAACGGTTTTTGGAAGACACAACATAGTTTTTGTCACTGGCTGTGGCAGTGCACTAGATCAAGTCCCATGGGGAAATCATTCTGCTTCCTGACATTGGTGTCTTTCTCCAGCTAAAGAAGGGCCAAAACAAGTGGGAAATGTCAGGATTATTTAATCTACCACTTTATTATCTGTCCTTTTTTTCTATTGGCAAAACATAGCAAAGTTAATATACTATATGTAAGGGGTGAGACAGTAGCTAACTTTTCACTCCTAACAGTACTGATTTGACTGTGTCTCACTAATGCAGGGTTTAGTATGCTATTGCCAATCGTTGATCTATCAGGTCTACAGCCTAGCTCACCTCACCTCCACCAGCACACTGAGATGACCAGTGGTATGGCAGAGAGCAGGCTACTATCCAGAGGGTTAGTTCAGCATGTGCACTCTCCCTGTGTGCAGAGGAACTCAGTGGGAATTGTGCCTTTTGCACCCAGAGCACACCTGTAACATAGGCATGGCCCTGGGGGTGCAATCAGGCCCCAAGTTAGCCGGCCAGAACTCCCTTGTCACACTGAGTTACAAGTGGGATCTGCTTGCTCCAAATGATCAGCCCTTGTTTTTGACTCCATGCCACAGTCCTTCCCACCCTGGCACAGGAAGTACCAGGTATACAGATAGCCAAGGGACCACAGAAAGAACACACACCATGTAGGTTACAGGGAACTCCCTTCCGGATGCTTGCTGCCCTCCCCTAAAGCACAACAAAAATAACCCATGCTCACTTTAAAGCATGAACCAGTGGGCAAGCCAGAAGGTGAGACTCTTGTGTGATGCTGGCCTTTACCCAGCAGCAGAATTCCATGACAGTCAGCAAATCTTCGAATTCATTGGTTCACATCATCTCAGGGGGTTTTTCCATATAGCATTCTCCTCTGCTGTTGTTATTAATACATAAGGCACCATCTCCTGCACTTCACATGTTCCCTGGCTTACCTCCCTCATATGGCCTTCAGTTTCCATTTTTACTTTTTCACAAGACCATAGAGCCAGGAAGCACTCCCAGTATTAACATATGTGAATCTTATTACTGGAGTCCCTTTCCCAGTCTCACCTCTGGGGCTGTAATGATATTATGCCTCTCTAACATGCAATTGGCACGTTCTTCCCTCCCACCTCTCTCATCACTTGAGGTGGATCGATGCAGTACTAGATGATTTAAGGGAGTGGCACACTCACCCTGCGCTGGTTTTTATTCTCTCCAAAAACTGCTGCAAGGAAAAAGTTCTGCCTCTCTTTATGGACCAAAGCCTCCAGTCATTACGGAAATAATATTCCCAGTGAATTCCCTGTCTGAGTAAGGACTGCAGAGATGGATCTATTCTATACCACTACTATCCCCTTGGTATCTGAGCACCTTCCAGTAGAGCATTCAATGAGATAACTAACATCTGCCACAGATAGGACAGAGGTTAATTCTTTTGGTCTCGGACTTGAAAAACGGCAGAAAAATTGTCCTGTGACCCATCATATTCCAGAACCCCCCCGCAGGGTGCAAAGGAGGGTGTGATTTGATAGAACACTGTAACCCACCCAAATGAGGTGCGTTTGGGAGGAAAACGTCACATTTAGGTTTGCTGTCCCTCTTCTCTTCCTCAGCTGGAGCCGGTTGGTCAGAAGCAGAGCTACAATAACTTTGCCCACGACAGATCCAAACTCAAGTGTCCAACCTCAGTAAGTAAACGCCCCACTTAATCCTCACCCACTGGGCCCCTTTTGTTTTCCCTTTCCTCTTTGCCAGAAATATAATTCAAGCATAGTAAAAATTCCATTCTTTTGTGAGTTTTAAATAGCACAAAAAAAATCTCTGGTTTTGTGAGAAAAACAGGTTTTCAGGAAGGTCTGTTCACTGGGATTTAGTGAAAAAATGCATCCCTGCCCCAATGAGAACCTCTCATTTCAACCAGTTTTATTTTTTGCATTTGGTTATCTATGATAAATAGCAATGCCAAAGTTGCAGTGATCTGAAATGTATAAAAAGGTCCACTCAGGATGCGGGGGGGGGGGGGGGGGTTATAAATCTGTTCAGGGCGGGGAGCTTTCACAAGGACAGGATGGAGAACTGGTCAATATTTATTGCTAAAGAAATAAGGATGGTCCCATCTCAATAGGGGATGGGTGACTTAGAGACTGAACTCTGCTCAGAAGCGTTTTGTGGCCAGTAAATTCTTCTCTCTTTCCTCTGTAGGAGAATCCATTTCTTTTCACATCCAGAAACAGTGGATTGCAAAATACAGCTCCAGAAGTGGGGGCAGGTGACCCATTGGTACCTTACTGGGCTGTGATTTTGGCAGTAATAGCTGGAGTCCTGGCAGGTTCTGTAGTCATTGGGGTTTTGATGTCAAGAAGACTCAAGAAACACCAGCATGAGAGAGACAAAGCCACAGGAGTGCATTTAACAGCTCTGTAAACCAGATGAATATGGAGAATTACATCTACCTTCACTGAGACTGCGGTGATGAGGAGAGCAGGGGGAAGAGCAGCTTTTGATCTCTAATTTTTTTTAACTAATCAAACTTGCCCATTTAAAAATGGAGGCAGCATGATGACAGAGGACAGTACAATGTGTGCTTTACCTGGCAGTGTCGTCTGCACATTGGCCATGCCTAGGAAGGAAAGAAGCATTTCTTAATGCATGAAGTCTTCCTCCTTCGAGATGCACTAATTCTCTGTATGATTGAAATTGCTCGGGATGCAAGTTCCCTACATGGAGTGAGAAAACTATTCATGTATGCTGTAGCTTTATGAAGTGCCTGCCCCCCACCTGTTTTGTGAGGGACAAATGGGTTGACTATAATGGTTGGGCATCACTTTTATGAACTGCTAACCATTCCCCCCAATGGGGGAATAAAATTCATAAAGAAAAGCAGCAACATGTTTTGTTGGAATCAAGTGAGACCCCTGTGTTAATACAATAAGACTCGGTACTAAGAAAAAAGCAGCTTTATGCAATAATTTCAACCTGGCTAAAAGTCTAAATAGAGCTGACTAAACCTTTCTCAAAGGACCTGTTTTGGCATGTGCAAACCCCAACACAGAATCTTTGCAGTCTGATCTTTATTGAAGTTGTCCAGAGATTCAGATCAGGAACACAGAGGGGATCTTTGCTGGACATTACAGAGATCACCTGTTTCAATGTCTTGTACTTTTCCGACATAAAGGAGATGACTGAGACAGACTGTCTGGGAACTTGTTTTCTGACATCCCTGTAATTTCCTGTTATCCGTTTTTAAATAAGAAATTCTAATTTTATGGCAGCCAAAGAGCACTTTAATTTGCTATGATTTCGCCAGGTATGTATTATTGCCATGCTAGGAATCATGAATGCTGGGGATGAGGTGTAACTGGAATGATTTCAGTACAAAAACTGTGCAGCCTTGGACACTCCATCTGTTCATCATTCAACCAAAAGATACTTTTTCCAAACACACACAGCTCCCCTGATTTTCCCATCTCATTCCTGTGTGACCTTTACAGAGATGTAGAAAGGACACGAAACACGCGGGGATAATCAGGTTTCAGAATCAGAGCTCCTCTAACCCCTTCTTGTAGTCTACTCTCAATGTTCATTATTGTGAATAAGATTTGTGAGTTTGTGATTCTCCTTGCTAGGAATGTCATCTTCTTGGACAACCCTTTATTCAGCTTCCCAGCAGGGAGTGTCAATGCATTTGAGCCATAGAAGTAGTTGTGACTCACTTGCATGAAACACAGAAACATTGTAAGTGATCAACCAATTCTATGCAACATCACCCCCTACCCTCTTGGTCACCAATGGTCTGGCTACAAAAAGAAATCCTAGCTCCACCTTTGCCTAATAAGGCTGATGGGATTCAATTTATGTAAGGCAGTATGGTCAGTTAAGAGATGGGGGTTCTGTTCCCACTGTGCCCCAGACAGATACAGATCTCTTGTTTCTCTAGTGCTTTTTGTTTGAGGCTCTTTATCAATGTTAACAATACACTAATGCACAAACAATATATAGGGACTGCTGAAATGATCATCCATCCTTGAAATGCAGCTACCTTGGCACTGGAATATGGCAGCTGTTTAACATCTCACAGACAAAAGACACCACAGTGCAGGATAAGAAGCCAAGAAAAAAACCCTATCTACTTGAAACTTCAGGGGGATTTTAAATCAGCAGAATGTTAGCCCTAGTCCCCCCTGAATCCACAAAGAGGAACAATGGAGACCTAAAACAGGATGAGCGGGAAAACTCAGGAATGAGCAAGAAGGCAATCAGCCATCAGCAAGGATCAAACGCACCATAAACGCCTAACACTGAGCAAAAAGAGTAACTATGATCTGGCTTTCTCTTTGCTGGAGCCAGCCACTAGAGGAAGAAATGGGTACACAGTGAGCTGCTGAATTTGATAAGGACACACTTAGATGGATTACCTGGCAAAGGCCAATCTCAGATGCAAACAAGGCAATTGTCCATTTGGGGCTGTGCACTTGGAGGTGTAGTGGGCCAGTGCAAATATTGCAGCAATTCATGGTTCAGCCCTCTGTTTGCCTCCAACCTGCTGCAGGAGAGGGAGAAACTATCACCAGACGCCCTCTCACATGGAGATAAAAGTCCCCACTTGTTTGAGGGTCCTGTGGTAGCTTGAAGACCTGGAACACTCAAGGCTGGCCCTGCACATGGTCTCCTTAATCCTACCCAAAATGTTACCAAAGACATAAAACTGATTTTACCTCCCCCCTCCTGTTCCCAGGAGAGCAGCTTCCATGTCCTTCCAGGTGGAAGGCACTTGATTAGCATGATTGGGCCAACAGCTTAAAAGCCTATGAACCATCTCAGTTTCACATGCACACACAAGTGCTATGAATAGGCTATGATTTTGTCACAGAATCCGTGACTTCCAGAGACCTCCGTGACTTGACTGGGAGCTGCAGGGTCCCCCACCGCACTTGGCAGCTGGGAACTGCAGAGGCCCAGCCTCACATGGAGGCAGGGTTCCCCCACAGGCAGCTCCCAGCCAGGGTGGAAGCAGGGGTGCCCGGAGCTTGGAGCCACCGCAGGCAGTGTGGGGACACTGCACCTCGAAGCCAGTGCCCCCTGGGTGATGTGCGGGGTCTACAGCTCCCCATTCTGTCGTGCATATTTTTAGTAAAAGTCACAGACTGGTCACAGGCTTCTGTTAAATTTTCTTTATTGCCCGTGATCTGTCCATGAGTTTTACTAAAAATGTGTGTGACAGAATCTTAGCCTTAGCTATGAACCATGGCTGGCCCGCTCTCACAAACACAAACACACACACACACACACGTGCGTGTCTCCTCACACTTTCCCTATGGCATGGGCTGAACGGTTTCTGCTGCTCTTGCTGCACTAGTTGAACAACCTGTTCACCTCTTTCCCAGTTTAAGCTGCCTTTTCTGTATTGCTGCCAATAATCTGTCTCGCAAAGTACATAAATACAGCAGGCTGCTTATTAGAACAAGTAGCCAAGTTGCATTCCCAGAGCTGCCGCTTGTTTATGCTCAACAATGACATATTCAGCTTTTCTATAAGGCCTTTGTCCATGGATCCCAAAGCACTTTGCTAATGCTAATGACTGTAATTATGCATCCCAACACTCCTTGGAGTTAGTATTATTACATGCATTTTCCCAGTGATTAAATGTATGCGCCGAGAAGTGAAGTGACTAGCCCAAGATTACACAGTGAGTCAGTGACAGAGCAGAAGCTAGACCCCGGCAGGCCTGGTTCCACATGCGCACACAGCCCAACTTCCTGCTGTGAAACTACTGCACAACTTGCGTGACTAAACCAAGCAAGATACCAGCTTTAAGCATGTTTTCCTCTTGGCTGGTTAATGTAACTACAACAGAATATCCCTAGTCAGCAGCAGGAGAGAAGGAAGCAGGAAGCTGCACTCTATGAAGCTTGCCCATGACCGAGAATCAGGGCAGTGCCGATGTCACATTCCACACACAGCAATGATTTGGAAGAGATCCAGCCTAATTACAATTATTACAGGGTGGAGCGGCGAGGTGCAGAGAAATTCAGTGGCCACTTCTCATGCTCCTACTTGCTTTACCCACACCCCAGCAATTACTTAGCCAGCATCAGCCTCCTGTCAGCCAGAAGGCAAAGCTGCAAATGGCATCCTCATGGGGCTTACTCAGTGCTAGAGGGAGTGTGTACCGGTGTTTAGAACAAAGAACAGGGGATCAGGCAGTAGCAGGGTCTGCTCCTAGGTCTCACTGTGAGGATAGAACAGGATGAAAATTTTACAGGAAACAACGTTGCTGGTGGGAAATGGTTTTGTTGATGTTGAAATTTTCTATTGGAAAATGTCAATTTATATTTATTTATTTTTTCAGTTTTCCAGTAGGGAGAGTCAAAATGGACCAAGTCATTTCAAAATGTCACTTCAAAAATGATCTTTGGAACAAAACTTCTTGTTTAGAAGTGCAAAATGTCTGGATGTGTTGACTTGCTTTGTTTTGACTGAAAATATGTTTTTAAAGGGTTTTGATATTGCCAAGTTGACACTGATCTTTCGACTTTCTCTGCTGCTTAGAAATGGAAAATTCTTTTGAATTGTCAACATTTCCCCTCGGATGAAAATTCCATTTTCAGAACAGCTGTTTTAATTTCATTCCAGTGTGTAAAGTGCTTTGGGTGCATCCTCACTGCAGAGTTAACTTGAGTGATTTATATTTGGGTGACTTCTTTTGTGTTAGCAACTCATTGGTGCTAGGCTGTAAGGACGTGTATCCACACTGGCGTTGCACTCACTTGTGTGGTGCCCAAAGGGGCATATCGCATGGTTCTTAGTGCTGCACTTAGCTGAACTGCTCTGTTCATTCTTTCCCAGTGTATTGTGGGAGCACTTGTCTTTCCTTTTTGAGTGTGTGGATGGAAGTGGTGTTAGCTTAATTCATTAAAGTCAACCAGTTCCATCTCTGAATGCTCCAAATTTCTGTCCAGGGCCTTGGTTCCAATCAGTGGCAAAACCTGGATCCTAGTCTGAGAGATGACCTGTGCCAAATGTTGGCATCAATCTAATTTTGGAAAGAGGAGGCAGGTTCAGGGCTCTGAGGTTTGAAAGACACATGGATTAGCTGTAGTAGGGGTATTGCCCTTTCACGGAACCAAATTTCCCTTCTTCCATCCAGGTTCCTGTTGCTGCTTCGCAGATCACATATGTTTCCAAAACTAACTTCTGTTTAACCATCCCCAACAAAAGCCGCACAGTGTAATCACTGTGTCATTTACAGTAAGTGGGGGTGTAAAATGGTGTTACTGGCCAAACATTTCACAGGGTGTCTCAGCTGCAGCCCAGAACAAATAAAGATGCCTTTCCATATAAGGCGGAGTCCCAGCTGCTCGACAGGGAGCATCTGATCTCACGGCTCACTCCTTCTGACAAGCCACCCCACTTGACCTATTAGCAGGGCCATCCTCAGCCCATAATCCTGCCTTATGGAAGTAGGAAATGTGAGGCACTCTGGTTGCTAGTCTATTCAGGGGAAGGGAGATCTGCTTTAATTGTTACCATAATGCTGACCCTGGCTAGCCTTTGACCCGACAAAGGAAGCTTAGTCGGGGCGTTGCTTCTGTGTTTTCTCTAATCCCCCTGCTGCAGTGTGATTGGTGGAAACCTGACACATCAAAGGCTTTTATTGTGTTAGATCAGACTTTATAGGAAAGCACTCCTGAGATGGAGGGGATCCGGGCAAGGGCTCTGGAACAGTTTTTACAGTGGGGGTGCAGATGCCAAACCACATATTTGGTGTTTGTTAGCACTACTTCAAGCCCGGGGGTGCGGCAGAACCCCTAGTTCCAGCACCATTGGATCTGGGTAACTGGAGCTGTGCCCGTCTCTATCAATTATTGAATCCTAAGCCTGCCTTATGCACCAGTGTCCTTTCATGCAATCCTCTTTGGAGCCTTACCACGTTCTCCTGATTATTACATTCTAATTATAGTTTAGCTTGGCTGCTAGCAGAAGCGGCCTCTGGTTTCTTTTTTTTAATTGAACTGGGTAATTGAAAGTTAGGTCACTCTGGAATCTTTCCCCGCATAAAGCCAGAGGAGTCCAGAAACCTATTAGAAATGCATTAGTTCCCCCTCCTCCCCAACCCGCTCTTGGAGCCCATCCAGATGGAACACAAACAAGGAGAGGACAAATGAGCAGCGCTCTGCCTCTCTGAAATGCCTGATGTCAGCTCCCATGAAGTGGCACTTTAATCAGCGCAGGAGGAGTGGTTCTCCCGCTCTAGCCTTCCCCAGCAATTCTCGGTACACAAACACTGGGGGGAGGGTTTGTTTTCTTAATTGCTTTAAAAATCAACAACGAAGTAGCTACTTTATTTGTGCTTTGGTGAGGTGCTAGCCTGGCAGCCCTGGAGGCTGAAATCCTCTTGTTTTATGCACAGAGCTGGCACAGCATGGGCAGCAGTAGGGCAAGCGCCTACCACATAGGCTCTGCCAGTCCATCCTCAGCCTGATCTGAGACCAACCTCAGAGGTGAGCTGCTGGCTCAGTCACTTTAGTGTCTGGAAAACTAAAGACGCCAAGTGATGCAGTGCAGGGTACACTCCTCTGTTGGCCAGGAGGTGGATGGACTAGATGACTTAATAAAGCTTAATGAGACATGACGGTGGGAGGAGGACTGAGAGTCATTGGACCTGAGTTCTGTTCTTAAGTAACTGAATGGCTCTCTGCCTCAGTTTCCCCATCTGTGAAATTGGGCTAAAACACTAATCTACTTCATTCATGTTTATAAAGCAGTTTGAAATCCTGGGCTTGAAGGCTGCTGTAGAAGAACTTTGTTTTGCTGCTGTTATGCAGTTTTCTATTTAGATTTAGCCCAGACTCTTTCCTTCACAATATTTCAAAATGTCTTTGGTTTTTACATTTCCCCAGTGCAGTGAGAGCGCACCTGGGAAGCAGGTGTATGATGCATCCAGCATCTCATGGCTGTCTGCCCATAGGTGTGCCTGCAGGCAACCTTCCCTACTGTTTGCCTAGCTTAATGGCTGTGGTACTGGACAAGCTGGGACAGATCTCAATGATGCAATTTAAAGACAAATGTTCAGTTTCCATGGTGGCGGGGATTACCTCCCTCCAGACACTCAGAAGTACCCTGGAAAAAAAAATCCATAATACTAGCAGGCTAGTGTCTGTGTAAAGGCAGTCAGCTGGCCACATCAGCCGCTTTTATTGCACTGCCTACGTCACAGTTAAGTGGTTTCCTAATTACAGTCTACACTGTATTCCCCATACTGCACAGCTATTCATCATCAAGTGCTGTTGCTTCCTTTATGGCCGCTGAGGTCCACTTCAGCATGGCACTGCCTCAGCGTTAATGCTTCGCTCACCAGTGGAATTAAAGGAGGATTAGAAATGGATTTGTGGCAGCTACGTTCTGAACTTCCTCGTGCCCTCTGTGTCCAGCTGCTCATACGTCTCTTCTCACAAGGCCTGGAGGTGGCTAGGAGCCTTGTGGGGCTTTTTTAAAATAGCTCAGTGAGCGATGCGCTTCACACGTACCTGCAAACGACTCTGGGGCGTGTGTGAGAGAGCTCACAAAGCCGGGGGGGGGGGGGGGGGGGGCTATGGCTGAGCTAAGATCCACCCCAATCTTCCCCCTCCCAACCCAAAAACGTTGGGATCCCTCGAACAGATTGTTTTGCACAGCTCAGTCACCACCTCCTCTTCCCTTCACTCCCTAGCCAGCACAGACTTCCCCATCTCAGCCCCCTCAGTCTCATTCCCAAATGAAGAAATCTAGCCCAGGCGAGCTGCCAGCAGCAATCAGCTGCAGTATTGCCAACATCAGACATTCAGCAGTCAGGCCCCCCAAAATCATGAGATTTTAAAAATAATGTTGGGATTCTTCTTATTTGCCTTCTGCTGTTGGAGCCTTTGGCATTCACATGTTCAAGCTTTTCTCCACAGCCGTGAAGGACAGGAACATTTTTAATTGGGGGGGCACCGGTTTGGGATTCTCCTTCCCAGAGCTCTCAATTCATTGAAATCCACAAGGCGTTTCTCTTGTGCGCCCCTCCCTCCACATTTCTTTGATCATCAAGGCCGGAAGTCAGTGACCGGAAGTTGAAGGTGAGCAGTTGAAATGTCGTATTCAGGCTGGGTTCAGAACTCTCCTAAAGCAGGCCTGCAGCCACACCTCCTGCTCTGCTCGCTGCCTGCCCAGACCTTGGCCTTAGCAGAAAGGAGAGAAGATTCCCCACCTCAGCCTGGCTCCCACTTCCCTGAACTCCTGGGGAGATGAGTGAAGAGACGACGGGGCTGGAGCAGTGCAAGAGAAAATTACCTCTGCTGTACCTGTTCTGTGGATACAGCTGGCTTCACTCTTCCCTGCATCTCTTCTTGGTCAAGTCAGCCATCCATCTGCTGAGAAGGAGGAAGTTGGATTAGAGGGAGGGGTTTCTTCACAACTCTGGGGCCTTTTTCCAATCCCTCATTTGTGCACATAATGGGGCAAAATTCCTCTGGGCATCATCTACTGCCTCCTTAGATTACTTCTCAGAGTAGTAGGTGTTGTCCAGGGTTCTCTGCTCAAGTTCCCCTCTGGATCCCTTGTTTTGACAGTGACCTACACTCCTGTCTCCCTTTTTCATTTTTGTTCCCTGCAATCATTTACTTGCTGGATCCTTTAGCCCCTTCCAATGAGCCTTTTGTTGCTGATGTTCTAGTGGGCTCTGCCCCTCCCCCCAGAATTTAAATACTGTTATTCTTCTTTATTAAACAAAGAGAGGAGAAACCAAAACTGAAGCTAATGTCCATCTAGGCATCTCTGCAGAGCCTGAAAGTCTTAATTCCTCCATGACCTTTTCTAATTGGATCAGTTTGCAAAGGGCAGCTGACTAAGACTTGACTTTCTGCAGAGGATCCCACTGCAAAAAGCATGTCACAGACACTGTGGTGTGTTATTTTATTCCACCGTTGTAAGGTAGCTGTGCTGGAAATGCAGCAGCAATTCTAGGCCCTGTTGTACCATAATGCCACTGCTATAATAAAGCATAGCTCATAAAGTGCGTCTCATCTTCAAAAATGCCTTACAACCTCTTACAATCCTCAGTGATGCATTGGTAAATCCTATTTCACAGACTGGGCACAGGATCTGAGTTTCCCAACCTTTGCATTATTGACATGGTCCTCGGGACTGTTGCTGTACTGTGTCATACCACCGCAAACATACATTACATATGCAGTGATTACTTCATGTCTGAATGGCGAAGAGCAAACAGTGAAGCTGCACTTCTACAACTACTCTGCTGCTGCACAAAATGCCACCACATCAGAAATTTAAAAAAATCTCTGTGTGGCTGTTTAGCAAGTGCTGTAGTTCACATGTGTTTTGCGTTACATACCGTAGACTTCCTTCTAGCTGAACACAAGGGGATCCCAGCTGTGACCAATTATGGTCAGAGAGGCATTTAGGTTGGAGTTTAAAACTGGTGTAAGATTTCAGTCTTTCACTCTAGCTCAGAGAAGTAGTAAAGTCCCTGGTCGGGTTATACCAGCTTTGAATACTTCAGATCTGATGCTGATCTCACTTTCATTGACTTTGCCCTGTCGTCACTCCATTGACTTTAGTGGGTCCACTCCTGATTTACATCGGTGAGGTGATTATCAGGCCCATTCAGTACAATATACCAAGGCAGGGGTAGGCAACCTATGGCATGGGTGCCAAAGGTGGCACGCGAGCGGATTTCAGTGGCATTCACACTGCCCGGGTCCTGACCACCGGTCTGGGGGGCTCTGCATTCTAATTTAATTTTAAATGAAGCTTCTTAAACATTTTCAAAACCTTATTTACTTTACAGACAACCATAGTTTAGTTCTATATGTAAGAGATCGCCTTCTCGCCCCACTCCACAAACAGGCAGGAGACTCTGCTGGGACTCACCAGTGCTCTTTATTCTTTCAGTGCAAACCCCACCACCTGCTATGTACAGCTCTACAGTTTAGCTCAGTACTTTACAGCTCTTTACAGCCCAGGGAAAACAGGCTACAGCTCAGGAAGACAAGTCCCTTCTTCCTGGCTTACAGGGATCCAGAGTCTGTATTACTCCTCCCTCCTGCTTCCCTAGCTTCCTTCTCTCGCTATCTCCTTCTCTTTACTCCTCTACCACACCACCACCCTGGGCTTCCTGCCTGGCAGGCTTTTATCCCTCTGGAGAGGCTGCCAGGTGCAACCCATAAGGCTGAGCCTTCTGCAGCCCAGGTGGCTGATTAGCCTTCTCAAGCAGGGAGGTTTGTAGAGGCTTCCCTGCTCTCTTAAAGGGGCAGCAGGGCTGGGTCAGGCCCACCCTGCCACATATATTATAGACTTGTAGAAAGAGACCTTCTAAAAATGTTAAAATATATCACTGGCACGCAAAACCTTAAATTAGCGTGAATAAATGAAGACTCGGCCCACCACTTCTGAAAGGTTGCTGACCCCTGTACCAAGGTAATCTGAGGGGATTGGAGCTCACTTAACATTGCCTCTGTCTAGTGGCAGATACAAGTGGCAAGGCTTGAATCTGGATCCAGATCCAGCCTTTCTGAGCTGTGGGGAAGTATTCACATCCAAGGACGTGGCTCGGGGGCCAGCTCACCATCATTTTTCTGAGTCCTATAGAGAGGTTTTAGGTAACACCTGCCCTTTGACCATCAAATCTCTCTTTCATGTACTGTAGGAGCTGTAGAAATAATAGTTCTGAGAATGTATTTTAATTGCAGAATAGACGGTTTAACATGCCATTTTCAAAGGGGCTTTGAGATCCAGCCTCTACGCCTAGGCCCTGATCCTGCAATACTTACTACCCCGCAGAATTCTTACAATCATGAGTTGCTCCACCGAAGTCAATGAGTGCACCCCACGACAGGGCCCACAAATTCCATTTGTGAAGGTCTGCAAAGCACCCGCATAGATTCCCCCAAGGAATATCCAACAGGCCTTCTGTGAGATTTACTGAGCTGGCTTTGTCCCCTCCTACCTTGGCGAAAGCCTTGGCACAGGAACCAGTCTGAGTGTGTCGGGGAGGTGGGACATTTGTATGCTCAGGAAATTCTGTGCGGCTGCCCTGGCCCCTGGGGGCAGCAGGGTTGCAAGCTAAGGCCGCCCTAAAGGCTACTTTAGTCCACACTGGTAGTCCCAGAACCAGGGCAACACAAGCTGCCTCCCCCCTCTCTCTCTGCCTGAGCCTTAGCACTGGTGCAGGGATGCATTTGGCCCCATATCACTTTCTAAAACTGCACCCCCTCCCCACCGTGTCGCTACAGAAAATGCACAACCAACCGTAGCTTTTGAAAGGGACACAGTCAACTTGCACTTATTGAAATGGACTAATTTTAAAAAATTCTAGTGTCTTATCTATCACCCTTTAAATAACCTGTTCTGATACTTTTTAAAGCTATATTTTAAACAGATGGTATAGGTTTACTTTTTCCTCGGTTGATGTTCATAATATTTTCAAAAAATGAAGCAAATGACTAATGGTGTGAGGATGCTGGGGGAGCAGTGAAAGTGACTATAAGTGCTGTCAAAATGCAAAAAAATAAAGGCCCCCCCAAAGTAGAAACACATCCTTTCATACGTACGCACCTTTTTTCCAGTCCAAAATGTAAGTTTGGAAGCTGACTGTGTTCCCAAGAGTTTGCTCTGGTGTATTTCTTCAGCACAATGCACACACTGAAAAGCAAGGAAATTATAAGTTAGAGTGACATTCACACACAACATGATACAAATCTCCAAGCATTACCTCAGTACCATCACAAAACTCAATTACGTCAGCTCACTGAGGGCTCTGAACTTATCAAGCAAAGTACCTTAAGCACATGAGGAGTCATAGATTCATAGAGTTTAAAGCCAGAAGACGTCCTTTTGATCATGTAGTCTGACTTCCTGCATAACACAGGCCACTGAACAGTACTGAAGTCAATGAGATTACTCATGCTTAAGAGCTGTGTTGGGTCAGGCCACATTACCCTCTGTAATACTCACTTTCAGTTCTCCATCTCTGTTCCCTCCATGGCACACATCAACAAACTGGCTGGAGGCTAGTGGCCAAGGAAGCTTTCCAAGCTGTTCAGCAGGGTCAGTGGAGGAGATTTCCTCCCATGGACCTCCCAAGATACAGGAGACAGATTTGGGGACCAAGTCTCTGCTTATAGCCTCAGAGCTTGTTGCCTTCTCCCTCCACTTCCCCTGGCATATGCGAAAACAGCTGTGTTGAGTAACAGGAATAACGCTTTCCTTTTTTCGATCATAGATTTTTAATTTTTTTAAATTACCGTGGGTGGGGGAATCTTATGAAAGGTGATGATAAATGTGGAAAATCTGAAGTCTGCATTGTGTGTCTCATGCTATAGGACTCTGAAAATATGTTGAAAAAGGAGTGATTTTTACGAGTGTGTAGAATAAGAGAAACACTGATTCATTTAATATAATTGTATAGGTAATTGAGTGCGGCTGTGCTGAGTAACTGTTATATTTGGTGATGAAATGTGTAACAGTGAGATTTAAATTCCTTCATTTTTCATTAAAAGTCGGTATAACAAGTGATGCCTCCATAATAAATTTGTAGCTACAACTATATTGACAATTTATATGACATGAGTGAGGGCAAGATCAGACTTTTTTTTATTTGTTACATGTTGCACATCTATTAAACACCCTCGTTCGGATCCTGCAACTCTTACTCCCTTGAGTTGGTCTCACGTGAATGGTCTCATTGAAGTGAACGGACTCAATCAGGTGAATATGGACAGGCCGAGTAAGGACTGTAAAATTGGGCCAAATTTAATTATTTTGTTTGCTGCGTATTTGGGTACATTAATTGCCTGGATTCCACTGGGGACAAATTGTGTCCATTATGATTTTTATTTGAATCTATTGCAGAAACATAAAACAGATTTGTCCGGTATATTCCTAAAGCATTCTCACTGCAGCATAACGTTTGTACTATTTTGCCAGTTAACCTTTGAATACTATGTTCTTGGTTTTTCTTCCAGAAGAAGCCTTTGGCCGCTGCCTGCGATGTTTTTTAACAAACAACTTATCATTTGAAACACGCACCATTTAACTTATGTGCTTCTGTCCCTGCAAGCATGGAATATTGATGCCCTACTCTGTTTGTACATTGTAGACAAAACCAAAGTCATTATGGCTAAAGAGATATGAAATAAATATTTAGAAAGCAAACAAACCAACCTTGCGTGCTAGCTGTTAATGTTACTACATTATGTTGCTAAGAAATGTATTCATATTTGCCTATATGAAGTCATTCTATTGGGCCATATTATGCAAGAGTAGCACAGCCATCATACTAATGAAGAGACAACAGAGTTTAATGGACTAATGAGGAGGCAGGAATAATAATGCTTGGCCTTTCAGTAGCACTCTTCAACCCTAGATCTCAAAGGAATGTTAGTTTTCATATTCCCATTTTACAGATGAGAAACTGAAGCACACAGAGGTTAAGTGATTTTCCAAAGCTCAGACAGCAGGTCAGTGGCAAAGCTTAGGTCTCCTGAGTCCCAGCCCAGTACTCTGTGCACTGAGAGTATTGGCCTGCTAAACCCAGGGTTGTGAGTTCAGTCCTTGAGGGGGCTATTTGGGGATATGGGACAAAAATGGGATTGACTCTTCTGGGGTGAGGCAATGGTAGACAACTGAGCCTGGCATTACCTCACCAGCTAAGCAGAGAGGAGTGGCAACTCCCTCCTGCATGAACAAGTCATCACCAAGTAATATCACTCTCTGGTGATGCCATTTAATCATAAAACCATAAGGGCATAAACGTCAATATAATTACATTAGTCCTTACATACCACCTGTACATACATCACACCATATTCATGGACATTGATAAGTTGTAAGCTTTCAACAGAGACCTTTCATGTTCTTCTCTGTGGATAAATACCCCGCAAGCAATGTACTTGATGTAGTGAGTTTGTCAGGTCCAAGCACAGGGAACCTGTGTCATGGCATGGCAAAGGTGTTTTAGGGCTTCAGCATAGGCCAAAGAGAGAAAGGTGGGGAGAGGAGTTGGGGTGGGAGTTTTGCTGTGCTTGATTCCTCAAATCTATTTCTCTATTCCACACCTGTCTCCCTCTGTCCAAATTAAAATCCTGGCCTCTTTTTCCAACAGCTCCTTGTGGAAGTCCAGCCACCAACCTAAGCTCAATAGGGCCAATACTAAGCTCTCGGTTTTCCCCCACAATCCCTTTCTTGCCCACTTTCTTTGTCACTATGGTCTACACTTCCACTCACCCAGGCCTCTCATCTACTCAAAATGCTACTGCCATACTAATTGTCCTAGATTGTCACTTTGACCACCCATTTCCTCATGCCTCCAGTGGCTACCCCTGCGCCAGATATGCCATGTAAGGTATGAAACACAAGCTTCGTACCGTCACACTTACGGCCCTTCAAAATTTAGCTCTACCCAACCTAGTTGTTCTGTTACTCAGCATGATTTCAATCACCACTCTCACTCTCCATCCATTTAGCCACCACTGAATCTGGCTTCAAATGCTTCCATAAAACACCTCTCCTGCTGACAATGGTAAGCGGTGACTAATGCTCATTTATCTCAAGTTATGCTTGATTTTACTGTTACCTCATCCTCAAGCTCTCCTCCCACCCCACCCCACATGCGTCTGTATTTGTTCCTTTCATCCACCTGGTGTGTCCTGTTGTAACCTACTTCGTGATATGTTTGGGGCAGGGATTGTCTTTTTAATGTGTTTGTACAGTGTCTTGCACAATGGGGCACTGATTCCTGCCAGAGGTTGCTAGGTGTGGGACCATGTACACATAAATTAAGAATAATAATTCATCATTAAAATATACAGGAGTATTAACCGAAATGGGCAAACGAAGGTTCAATTAACTCAATCTAGGGTCTGGTTTCAGGGCAATGCCCTTTCTGTAATCTTGTTGGGTCTGGCGCTGCCCCATAAATTGCTCTGGCACTTCCCTGTCCAAATCTGACTCAGTCCTAGCGCTCTAAGTTTGACCTGGGGCTGGATCAGCACAGGATGAGGGACAGAGGAAAAGGTGGCTTTGTGTTACGTCCCACCTCCCTGATCTTGCGGCCTCAGGGCTGCCCTAAGTTGTGCCTGATTGCCCACAGGCACCATGCGCCATCCCAACAGCCAAGGACAGCTCCAGTGAAGTAGCCATACACCCTTTTCCACAGCACCTTATGCCACTCAGGGGGTCCCCCCTCCTCTTGATGAAAATCTTAGGGGTCACCAGGCCAGGTGTATGGCTCCTTTGTGCTACCAAAAGGCTGCAAAAGGGCCAGGGAATCTGGCCCCACATATAAGCAGGAGTAATTCTGCTGAAGTCAACTGAGTCACACCAGCTGACACCAGGCCTGAACATGGCCCAAAGCTTCTGACTCCAAGACATGCACAGAGTGAGGGGAGCAAAATGTCCCTCAGCAAAAGGGTCTTACGGCAGGACACAAATGTGTTGCTGTATGGAATCTGGGGGACACTTTAGGATATTATGAATACTGATATTGTAAAATTGCAGTGAATTATGTCAGATATGCCATGTAAGGTGTCTGCCAAAATGTTATAATTTGCCAGTTATTATTATCTTATTTATATCACTTTTATATTGTGAGTAGTATGGCGGGTGGATCTGTAGTTCCAAACGTGAGCTGTGCATTTGGGTGACCCCCTCAGACAGATTGGCATTAGCACTGCGTAGTCTGCTTGATGACGCATCAAGGGACATCAACTACACAAATGACCCATTGAGAGAAGGCAAGGACTACATCTTATGACTCTGCAAGGTATGCAGGGACATGCCTATGGACAGAACTCTAAGGCTTCCAAGCCATGTGCTGGGCAGCTTGTGTTTGGAACAGAGGAAATACAAGCTGCATGGCAAAAGACTATAAAAGGCAGCTACACCTTCTCCATTTTGTCTTCATTTCTGCTTCTTACCTCTGGAGTAACCTTTCTACAAACAAAGCTCTGAACAAAGGACCAAACGACCTATCCAAGCTGTGTGGATATCGTCCAGGGGGACTTTCAAGCTAGCAAACTCACCAATACCGCTAAGAACCTGATGTATGGACTTTGAAGTCTTTATATGTATGAGACTGCTTTGCCATTTAACAACTCTTTTCTTGTTCTTTCTTTATAATAAACCTTTCATTTTAGATGCTGGCCATATGGTATTTTGGGTAAGAGCCAACCTAATATTGCCTTGGCAATGTGGCTGCCTCTTTGGGGTCAGAAGAACTTTTTGTATATGTGAACATAGTTTTTAAAATAGCCTCTCCCTGTACTGGATCTAGGTGGTTATTGGGAACCAGAGAACTAGAATGCAATGAAGGGGGCTGTGTGATTTCCTTTTTGCTTCTTGATAACTAGTGTGGGAGATCAGAAGCACAGTTAGTGACTGGTTGGGGCATTTAACTTCAGTGTTACCCACCAGTCTTGGGAGGGTTGCTCTCCCTTTTGCAGCCTGCCCTGACCTTGGCATTTCCAGTGAGGGCTACCCCAGGCACACCAGATCACAACAAGCTCATGCTATTTGACCCACAATTAGGTGCCACTCAGTCACTCCATTCTTCTACAGCAGGTGCTGCTCCATCACTGAGGGTTCATGGCTCTTCATCCCAAGGTGAGTCACAGAGAAATTAGGCTGTTGTATACATGCAGTGTTATGGAGATAGACACTTATAGCACTTAAGTGCTTAGCTTTCTTATGGTCTCTACAACAGTCTCCCAGCTGTAGAGACAAATTTAAATAATTAACTGCTAATTCCCTGAGACAATGCACCCTACTTATCTCAAGGAGCTCACTGCATCCTGAGCACCACAAGGAGTGGTTGAGACCTAAAGCATAGAGGTAGAAGGTAGGAAAGACCAAGATCTACCAACTCCACTCCCACTGTAATTGCTCACATTCGGAGGAATTGGGTGTGTTGTATAACAGAGTGTGGGGGGAGGGGAAGAGTGTGCGTTGAGGGAGGGTGGAGATGAAGAGGGTGAGGGATGATGTGTATATAGAAAGTGGAGGAAGAAGGGGTAAAGAGAAGAGAGCTTTGTGTAGAAGAGAGTGTGAGGTAAGAAAATAAGGGTGTGTCATGGGAGGAGGAAGGACTTGTGGCTACATAGGAGATAGAAGAGGACTGTGATGGTTAGTGCAGGAAAGGATGAAGTGCATTTGTGTAGTAGTTGG
Organism: Sternotherus odoratus; assembly: GCA_032164245.1. NCBI lineage: Eukaryota > Metazoa > Chordata > Testudines > Kinosternidae > Sternotherus > Sternotherus odoratus. Next base: position 125,087,551 of record JAVMKO010000003.1, read on the forward strand.
GGAGAGTGATGAGGGAGTTCACATACATATACTGGGAAAGGGTTAATATGGGCTTGAGAGACCAATTTATCTGCCTGCTTGCACCTGGAGGGTGGGCCAGGCCTATATAAAAATAAAGCCCAGGTGTGGGAGATATGGCTTGGGTCCATAAAGAGCTGGGTGAGGCAGCTTGGGGGAAGGAGATCTTGTGGAGTGTTTCCTCTCTTTAATAAAGAGCTGGAAAGACAGCTGAGAAGAATAGCACAATAGCTAGGTTACTCTGGGAGAAAGTAGGTGTCTGAGTGGAGGTTGGGGCCTGCCTGGTCATTGGGAGGGGTGTGCCAGTCCTAGGCTGTGGGATTGAGGAGTAGAAGCCTGGGGTTAAACAGGGTGATATCCCAGAGCAAGAGAGGCATGCCTATGAGGAGATGGTTATTAGTTGGGCTGAAGGTTTGGTTTGCAGACAATTCTGTTGGGCTGTGGGTAAAGGATTTTGTGACGCGGGGGGGGGGGGGGGGGCAGGACTTGGGCAAGAGGGCCTGGGTGCTCTGATGGCTGTAGTAGGTCATAGGACCGTGGGGGGGAACTGAGGCAAAAGTTGCTGGAATACTACTAGCAGTGGGGGAGGGGCATGGGGGGAATGTGCATTTCTTAGTGTCATCAGAAACCAGTCCGGTCTGTATATCTTGTCTCTGCTGTAATCAGTGAATCTTCCATTGCAAGCCCTGGGGCTGCATTTTCTTGTTGCCAGGTATTGTAACTAAGGAGTTCTTTGTTACACAGTTTGATTTTTATTTTTTTTTAATATGTCCTGGGAGACACTTCCATCAATTCTGAAAATGAGTACAAGCCTCCTGTATATTGGTGTGAGTCCACAATGTCTGAATTTCTTCATAATCCCAGGAGATGCACGTGTGATGTACTAATTGGCTAGTAAGCACTGGAGCATCCCAAGTGGTGATACTTGGCATTTATTTAGCACTTCATGTTGAAAATCCTGGGAAACATTATCTTAATTCTACCTGTACTACACAAGGAGGTAAGTAGTTAGTATTACCCTGTGCCCCACTGTCTCCCACCTGTAGAGTGAATGGCCTGAGGTCATGTAGCAATTGAGTGGCAGAACCAGGACTGGGGCTCGAAGTTATCTGTTTGATAGAGTTGGTCAGAGACCCCCTTGGGACTGTCACCTGATGTGCTGAAACAACCTCTGAGCCTGTTTTCTTTGTCAGCTTGGGACTCCAGAACCCTGTCTTGTTGAGCCAGGCATGCAACACAGACCCTGGGTCTGACCCACACCCCCTAAAGCTGCAGACTTAACTGGAAACAGCTCAGTGAGTGCTCCTGTCTCCAGCACCCAGACACCCAGCTCCCAATGGGATCCAAATCCCAAATAATTTCTTTTTACGCTGCATAAAACTTATACGGGGTAAACTTATAAATTGTCTGCTCTCTATAACATTGATAGAGAGATATGCACAGTGGATGGATACCCCAGCTATTAATCACTTACTTTAGGTTAATTAATAAACAAAAATGATTTTTATTAAGTATAAAAGGTAGAATTTAAGTGGGTTCAAGAAATAAGACCGAACAAAGTAAATTGCAAGCAAAATAAAACAAACCACAGAAGCCTAAGCCTACTACATTAAGAAACTGATTACAGGTAATATCTCACCCCCAAAGATGTTCCAACAAGCTTCTTTCACAGAATAAACTCCTTCCTAGTCTGGGTCCAATCCTGTTCCCTCATACAGTCCTTGTTAATTCCAGCCCAGCTGGTAACTAGGGGATTTCATATGACTGGCAGCTCCCTTTGTTCTGTTTCACCCCCATTTATAGCTTTGGCTCAAGGTCGGAAAGCACCACATTTAAAATGTATTCCAGTACCAGGTGATGTGGTCACATGTCCTGTGAGACCCCCCAAGCTTCCATTCTTCAAGGCCTGACTCTCACCAATGCAGGAAGGTTTGCAAGTAAACAGAGCCATTTACAACCAATTGGCGCCCCTTGACTAGGACATCGAGATTCCAAGCCACCATTAATGCCCCACAATGTTACAATAGGACTTCAGAGTTATACTTCAGATTTCTAGTTTTAGATACAAGAATGATCCATGCATACAAATAGGATGACCACACTCAGTGGCTCATAAGCTTTGTAATGGTACCTTACAAGAGAACTTTTGCATAAAGCATATTCCAATTACATCATATTAACACTTTTAAAAAGCCTATGGAGTGCAATGTCACAGCTCCTGACCAGATGTCTCTTGAAAAGACCATGCCCTTTCTCACATAACTGACCTCGCTTGACGCTTGGATGTAAAAAGCAGTGGGACTGCAAATCACTGACTGTATTTTTAGTCTCAGTGACCCTTTTCCTCCTCCCCTTCCCCCACCCCCAAACCACTGGCATTAATACTAAAGCATTGGAGGATTTTAAAGCCATTCACTCTGGGTGTTAGTTTCCTCTTCCTTAAAATGGGATAATATGTCCCTGTCTCACGGGGAGTTCTGAGGCTTCATTCATCAATGTCTGGCAAGCGACTGAGCGCCTTGGATGGAAAGTGTAATAGGAGCATGATGTCTTGCCGTTAAACAAACAGCGACAGCTGAACAGTGGGGCAGCTGCTGCTTTAGGTGTTGTCAGAATTAATTCTTGCAAAGCACTCTGAAGTTTGAAGCATTGTATAAAAACTGCATGTTGTCAGGTGCCAATCATGAGTCGCAGACTGAATAACACAGGCCTGGATGTCGAGGTGCAGGCAGTAACATACTTGCCCATTCTGCAAGTGGGAGGCACAGCTGGCACTTGCAGTGCTAGTCACCAGTGTGAGACCTCCCCAGCAATCGGAGTGGGATTGCCAGCTAACTTGAAATTTGGCTTCTTCGGGGCTCTGCCCTCCAAATCTAGAATTACATGTTGCAACCCATGGTTCTGCTGATTTCATTGTTACTGCTCATGGAGTGAGATACAATGAGTTGCGGTGGCAGAATCTGCCCCTAAATCTCTTGTGGGTCTCAGCACTTTGCAGACAGGGGTATGATCCCCTCATGTAAACTTCCTGGTATATAACAAGGGGGCTGAATTAGAGGGGGCCCAAAAATCTTAAAGCCAGTGCTGCTGAGGGGTACACTGCCACCCATCCCATACATGCACTTAGAAACACTGGAACATTTCCAAACCAATGCAGCCATCTCCCATTGCTCATCTTCATGTTTTCAGTGAAATGTGAACTTTTCAAAGTTGATGGTAATTCCAAAGTCACTTGTATTTTGCATCTAACCCTGAGTGATGACTCACTTTCTACTCCATTTACCACTGATGAATATGTCATTGTTGGGATTTTATGCTCCCTGGAGCTTTCTGGAAGCTGGGCCCCAGGTAATTGATTTTTATTAGGACAATACATTAAAAAGGATGGACCATGTCATTCTTTTTTGGCAGTATTTTTCCCAGAGATGATGGCGCCATCACTTACAGGCATATGGCAAATTCGTAAATGTAATAAGTGGATTTGCTGAGCCAGGCGGATGGAACAATAATAGTGGTGCTAATAGATTCAATCAGTGGAGTAGCATGCAAGTTTTAACAAGCGCTTAAATCATTAGGGGCTGTACTGTATATTGGATAGCCGTTTGGACCTAGGAGCTCACTCTGAAACCATAAGAGACTTTCGAAAGGGTTAGCTGCTCTGTGCCCTATTGAAAAGGATCTCTCCTCATCTATTAACATATTTAAGGAAGATATGACTGGCTTTACTGAGTGGGACCGTTAGTCTGTTTAGCACAGAGGTGGGCAAACTATAGCTTGTGGGCCGCATTCAGCCCATGGGACTGGGCAGAGGGGATATGAGCTCCTAGGGCAGGGCAGCTGCAGAGCCGCAGCCTGACCCGGTGCTCTGTGGTGTGTGGCTGGATCCAGCTGGGAGGCACGGCTGCCTGTCCTGGTGCAGCCGCGCCACCAGCCACCGGTGCTCCAGGCTGCGTGGTAAGGGGGCAGGGAGCAGGGGAGTTCTGGGGATGTGCGTAGGGGTCAGGGCAGAGGGTGGGGAATAAGGGGGTTGAATGGGGACAGGATCCCCAGGGGGCAGTCAGGAAGGAGAGGAGGGGTTGGATGGGGCGGCAGGGGGCGCTCAGCGGTGGGGGTTCCGGAGGCGGTCGAGGGAGAGGGAGACGGGGTGGTTGGATGGGGCAGGAGTCCCAGGGGGGCAGTCAGGAAGGAGAGGAGGGGTTGGATGGGGTGACAGGCGGCAGTTAGGGGTGGAGGGTCTGGGTGGCAGCCAGGGGACAGAGAATGGGGGGGGGGGGAAGATGGGGCAGGAGACCCAGGTGGGCCATCAGGAAAGAGAGGGGGGTTTGGATGGGGTAGAAGTCCTGGGTGGGACCATTGGGGGGGGTGAGATTGGGGGGGGGGTCAGATAGGTGGCAGTGGCTGTGCCACACCTGGCTGTTTGGAGAGGCACAGCCTCCCCTACCCAGTCCTCCATACAATTTCAGAAACCCAATGCGGCCCTCAGGCCAAAAAGTTTGCCCACCCCTGGTCTAGTATCTGGACTTGAACACTGGTCAATTGTGATAGATGAAACAAAAACAAGCAAAGAAGAAAAACCTCACCAACAATCTATAATTCCCTTAACAATTGTGATGTGCTGTATGTGGGCAGGAAAAATTCCTTCCTGATAGACCAGGGGTGGGCAAACGTTTTGGCCCGAAGGCAACATGGGGGTTCGAAATTGTGCTGAGGGCCAGGTAGGGAAGGCTATACCTTCCCAAATAGCCTGTTCCCGCCCCCTGACTACCCCCCTCAGACCCCCTGACCCATTCCCCCCTTCCTTGTCCCCCGATCGCCCCCTCTGGAGACCCCCCACACTAACACCCCCCCTAAGGCCCCACCAACTATCTAAGCCCGCCCCCGCTCTTTGTTCCTGTACTGCCCCCTCCCAAGACTCACCCACCCTAACCACTACCCCAGGGACACCCCCTCATTTAAGCCCCTCCTGCTTTTGTTTCCTGACTGCCCCCTCCCAAAACCCACCCACCCACCCCAACCAACACCCCCGGAACCCCACCCTATCTAAGCCCCTCTGCTCTTTGTTCTCTGACTGTCCTCCCAGCCCCCCCCCCAACCACAACCCCCGGGACCCCACCACCTAAGCCGCCCCCCCCACTTACCGTACTCAGCCAGGTGCTGGACCCATGGCTCCGCACTCGGCTGGCCCCTGGGCAGGAAACGCAGGCCCCATGGCTCCCCTGCTCCGCTGGCACCCCGGGTGGGAGCGTGGGCACCGTGGATCCCCCCCCACTCCACCGGCACCCCGTGCGGGAGTGCGGGCCCCACGGCTCTCAGTACAGCCCCTGGGTGGGGAGCACGGGGCCACTGGCCCTGCTCCCTCGGCCCTTCGTGGGCCAGATAGAAAGGGCCAGAGGGCCACATGTGGCCTGCAGGCCGTACTTTGCCCACCTCTGTGACAGACTCATAGACTTTAAGGTCAGAAGGGACCATTATGATCATCTAGTCTGACCTTCCGCACAACACAGGCCACAGAATCTCACTCACCCACTCCTGCAATAAACCGCTAACTAACCTATGTCTGAGCTATTGAGGTCCTCAAATCATGGTTTAAAGACTTCAAGGTGCAGAGGCCACACACTTGAAGCCACATGGTGAGTCATTAGCAGAGCTGGGATCTGAACCCACATACTGTGATTCCATTCCTTATGTACACAAATATCCTTCCCCTTGAGACTCAACCATAGTATTTACTGAAGGTATGTCTATGCTGCAATTAAAAACCCACCGCTGTCCCATGCCAGCTGATGTGGACTCACAGGGCTCTGGCTAAGGGGCTGGTTAATTGTGGTGTAGATATTTGTGCTTGGGCTGCAGCCTACGCCCTGGGACTCTTCTCCCTCGCAGGATTCTAAAGCCGGCTCCAGCCTTAGTCCAAATGTCTACACCTCAATTAAACAGCCTCTTAGCTTGAGCCCCACCAGCCTGAGTCAGCTGACATGGGCCAACAATGGGTTTTTAATTGCAGTGTAGACATACCCTCAATCACAGTGAAATCCAAAGGTTCTTTTGGTTTGTTCTAAGAAACCTATTAATTTCATCAAGAGCTGCCTTTCTTCTCCGATTATGTGACATTTGCATTGTGATATTTTGAAGCACGATGACTACATCACATGCGATCATGTTGCTGTCACAAATAGACATGTGGTGATGTCGCTTTTAACCGACAGGTGTTCTTGTAAGACTCTTAAAGCGACAAGCCATTTAGTGTTGGGAACGGGAGACTTGCCTTGTCCAAGACCAAGACTGTCCTTGAAAAATAGCAAGGGGAAGGGGTGTTGTGCTGCTCTTGTTAGCCTAGACTGAAGTCTAGTATGCAGGGTCACACTCCAGAAAACCAATGTCCAATAGCAGGGGCACCAGATGGAAGTTGCTCCCCTATTTTGTCTCCCTACAAAACCAGTGCACAGGTTGGTTCACAGGCCTCCATGACAGGAGGCATTTTGGAACTCTGGGGCCCTGATTTGTGTGTTTATATATGTGCTGCCCCTAAGGTGGCCTCTAAGCACACACACCCCACACAGACTATTTGTGCTCCTAGCACTGATAGTCACATGGAGGGTGCAGTGTGCCTAGCACTGCTGGCCAGAAAACAGGAAAGTATTGGGCTCCATCTTGATCCCTTCGTTCTTATTCAGGCAAAACTCCCCTAGATTCAGGATTTCGCCCATTAACACTGCTCTTGGTGCACATGTACTGCCCATTTTAAGGGCCATTATGTGGTGGTCCAGAATTTGGGCCGTAGGCTTTAAGGAGAAAAGCTGCTTAGTGGCTTCAGTTATTTCTAAAACTGCTGGTAAATGTATGGAGACAAAGTATGACAGATGCGCACACATGCCATTGAGTGAATGGTTCCACACATAGAAGAATCATCCATCACCGTCACATGTTCTCCAGTTCACGTGACTCACTTGGGGGAGGGAGGGGTTGGCACTCTCCTTGAGTTGTCTACCTTCAGAGTCTTCCTACTGTGATGCTCCTAGTTCTAATCTTTCTGTGGCCAGTGTTGCAGTCTTCCTTTTACTGGCGCTGTGTTTAAATATCTGCTGCATGACAATGGTAAGGAACCCCAGAAGGAGTCACTTTCTTCTAACGAGGAACTCTGGTAGAATCAGGAAAACAACATATTCCCTAAAGCTGTGTTCATACTTTCTCTCTCTCTCCCTCTTTTGCTGCAAAGCTTCTAGAACAGTTGTTCTCAAACTTCCATGCCCAGATCTCCTTTTCAATGGTGTGGATCGTCCGTCCCACCCCATAGCAGGGCTCTAGCTGGGACCTCCCCCTTCCCACTTACTTATATGGAAAGGGTAGGGTAGACACAACCCCCTTGATAGCCGGTTGTGACCCCCCCAAAGGGTTTGCAACCCTCTGCTTGAGAACCCATGACCTAGAATCGTCCCAGGTCCCCTACAGCCTGGCTTCCTGCTACAGAGTTAAAGAAACGGTTTACGTGCCATTGAAATGGTGGGTGTTCCAGATGCTTAAAGTTGGGCACCCAAAATTAGATGCAACTTTCAAAACTGTTGGCCTCAGTATTTAGACCCCAGGAGCAGAAATTCTACCCTAAACTACACTGAGGCTGGAGCCGGAGCCTGTTTGGAGCTGGGAGATCTGGACAGAGATGAGATTCTGGCCCTTTGAGCAAGATATCACTTACTTTCTGACTGTACATTTTGCTTTAAGTGCCAGATGTTCAAACTTGGCACAACAGGGGCTGTCCCAAGGAGGGGCTTTTGTGGGCCTTTATTTTCAACCTGAGGTAGAATATTTGTCCTCGAGGGTTAACTTATGGGACCAAATTCTGCACTCGTGCACCTAAAAGGAATCCGAGATTGGGCCTGCTGGAATATTAGACAGACACTGCAGAGTGGGCTAAGCATTATTCTATTGCCTTAGCTTTCTCCAATAGGAAAACAGTGTCATGGCTCGAGAGTGAGCTGCACCTCTATCCCTTTTATGGTCTCCCTCAATTGTGCCCCTTCTGGTATCAGGTCTTGTGCCTTTTCTTACTCCAGGATGGAATTCCATGGCTCTCCACTCTTAGTCCAACCCAGGTTACAGTAGCCTGCATGTGAACCATGCTTCCCCAGCATGTCTGAGTTCAAGTATGCACAGTTCTTCCCTTCGGGAGTCTGTGACGAGTGATTATAGAATGATCAGGCAGCCTGTATAAACCAAAGCACTGTTGATCTTGCAGTAGGAACAAAGCATGTAGGCCTGCACAACGCGGAACGCAGCGAGGGTCATATTACTGCAAAAAAAAACAGCTGCAGGCCAAAGAGCCGCGCCCTCACCCCGCCCCCATCCGCTTACCTCCACCCCACCGCTTGGCTTACCCCGCCCCTACTCACTTCCCGTTGGCCTGATCTATCTTACCCAAAAGCATTCCATCTCCTTCTAGCAATCCAGGCAGCCCTGACTCCTTCCAACACCTCAGTGGACATTTCCGCCTAGTTCCACAACAGCTGCCTTCTCTCTTGAACCTTCTTAAAATTTCCACAGGTCTTTGGATCGCCTGTGTCTGTGGGCCTCTTCAAACCATTTAGTAGGTTAGCTAGAGAGAAGGGAAAATCTTCAAATTAATACTCCTGGAACTATCCCCTAAATGCCCTCTGAGGGAATGCTTACCCTGAGCCATTCTTTCTCCCTCCCGCTTATTCCCCCTCCGCCCCAACACATACACACACAATAGCCCCTATTAAACTAAACCAATATATTCATACAGTAAACATCCCACTAACCAAGTCAACATGCAGTGTTCACAAATTACCTCCAAATCCATCACAGCAAGGTATGTAAAATCCCCCCCTCCCCCACCCCAAGGCAGGCTCCCCAGAGACAGTAAAGACTTCATTGTACTTTCTGAGCTCACCAGTCCCTCTAGGAACACACAATTGTACTCTCTGGTATGGCCGGCTGACAATGGTAGAAAACAGTGCTCAGAGGAAACTGGCATTCTAAAGACCTGAGCTCTGGTGTTTTTTCCCGGCAGGAATGGAATATCCGTCCTTCTCCCTGTTCATGTTTCACGAAAAATGTGGGATCGTGATTGTGAAGGAAGTAAATGAGAAAGTTTGAAGAAATACAGTTAGCGCTTGAGTCACATCCCTTTGAATTCAATGGGAAGATGTGCTGATGTCCAGAGTTTGGATATAAGAAGGCAAAGGCAGGAAGGGAAGAGAATAAGTGGGGGGCTGATCAGACTCACTTCATTTCTCACTCCTCCTTTACTCTGTCTATTCCCCTTATTAGAATTATTTGTATTGAAGTAGCACCTCGGAACCATGACCCCATTACGCTAGGTACAGTACTGTACAGATTTTGAACAAACGAGATGGTCCTGACCCTAATGCGTGTACAAAGTGTTGAGGTCCCCTGTTCACACATGTGGCATAGGGTTGGCAACTTTCTGACTGAACAAAGCCAAACACCCTTGCCCCGCCCCCTCCTCCGAGGCCCCACCCTGCTTAGTCCATCCCCCTTCCCTTTGTCGCTCGTTCTCCGCTACCTTCACTCACTCGCTCATTTTCACAGGGCTAGGGGGAGGGTCCCTTTGCGAATGGGTGTTTGGTTGAAAACTGGACACCGTGACACCTTACAAGAGATGGGATGAAATCTCCCTCTCCCAGATCTCCCCTGCAACATTACAAGTGCTTGACTATGGGCTTTGCCCCTTATCTCAGAGCTGCTGGGCAGCATTGCAGGAGCTACTCCGACCTGTGCTGCTGTGTTACAGTCTCTCCCTCTTGCCTTTCTTCACGTTATGAACACTATAGATCCTCAGAAACACAGCCAGCCAACAGCAGTGCCTTTCCCTGAAGATTCAGGGCTAAATTGGGACATAATCTGTTTGTATAAACAAATTAATTTCTTTTGGCTGAGACTGGATAAAAGACTCCTTTATTTTCTTATTCATGCAAACGCTTATCTGCTGGAGCAGCTTTCTTTGCCACAGAATATAAAGTTTATCTTCAAGCCTATGAATACTTCAGATTTTCCTTACTCCAAACTGAAATTTGGTCCCGGTGAAAATGTATCCTGCACTGTGTTATGATCATCAAGTTTTTTAGTTGAATGAGCTAAACTGTTTTCTCTCTTGATGCCAAAGACCATTCTGTTTTTCACCCGATTTTGTCCATGGTTTTGGGAGCACTGAAGCTTTCTAAAGCATATAATTGCATAGCACTGCGGCCTGTGTGGCCAGTGAGCGTGGAGTCTCTAATCATGAAGATGGGTCTTTACAAAAGAAAATGCTGCTTGAAAGGATTGTGCTTTACTTCAGTAAATCAGTCACTGGGAGCCATAGTTGCTAAGCTACAGGGAAAGTAGGGCAGTCAGTGATAAAGAAGCTTCTTAGTGTGATCCGTCAGATTACTTGACATAAAAGTCAGTAGATCAGTGGGTGCTCCCTCCAAGAGAGGAGCATTTCTTTGCTGAAGAAAGGCCTATAAGTGATGTTAGACCATTTAAAACTTTGGATCAGATGAGCTGCTTTGGGTATTTTATGTCTTGTGTGTTAGACTCTTAGGAGATAAAAAGCTACCTGACTCCACATTAATATTAATTGGAGCTGCAGAAATGTGAAAGGAAGCCTGAAGCCTCTTGCTCAAGGATGCAAAAAGGCACGTGGTTACTATTTACCACTCTGACTTTGGTGGTTGTTTGTTTAAAATACTAACAGTGGAGACTAGCCAGTTATCCTGGAACAGTGGGATATTTTGTTGTTCTGTTTTAATTCCTGTGGAGAAGAGGGGGCCCTCCCTTTATCCACATTGTCTCCCTTCACCCTTCCTCAAATATCCTGCTGCACTGGAAGCGCCTATTCACTCCTTCCAGTTCTTCAGTGGAATTTTTCAAGTACATAATTTGGTCCATAATGCTTCCCACATGTCACACACAGGTTTCGTTCCTGCTTCCTTCACCCACAATTCAAGCTATTGGAGGAGTGTGCTCCATCTGAGGCTGGGGAGATCTAGCACCCTAAAGGGAGGGGGAGATTAGGGAAACACTGAGTAATATTCGAGTTTAGGTCAGTTTTTTAATCCCAGAAAATCTGTCACCAAACTACATGTAAGCCTAGATCATACTAATTACGTATTATAGCTTTTAACTATGGGTCAGTAGTTACAATAATCTATTGCTTTATAGTATTAAAAACAACTGCTGTGACTAACTGAATGATGAAGCAGGGCTTGCGAAAGTTTAATTACTTAATGACATTAATCACAAAAGCTATTTATTGTGTGTGCCGAACAATAGAGATTATTGTTTTTCAACAAGACTACAATACTTTTTCGTTCCTTGAGAAGGTTAGAAAATTATGTTCTCCATGTATCTCATAATGAATAGTGGCATATACGGCTTTTCTTTAGGCTTTTGGCTGACAATGAAGCGTAGTATAGGTGAAAGTAAGGTGGTATGCCTCTGTATGGCATACTGGCAAGAGCTGGTGTGCCGGACCAGACTGGCTTCCCCAGGCTGCAGTTTAAAGGGCCCTTTAAATTGCTGCCAGAACCGCACTGCCGGAGCCCTTGGGTAGCAGTGGCAGGGCTCCAGTGGCTATTTAAAGGGCCCAGGGCTCCCACTGCTGCTATCCCAGGGCTCTGGGGATGATTTAAAGGGCCTGGGATGGTAGAGGCAGCAGGAGCCCCAGGCCCTTTAAATAGCCCCTAGAGCCTGTCGGAGCCCTGGAGTACCAGTGGTAGGGTTCGGGGGATGATTTAAAGGGCCCGAGGCGGTAGAGGCAGTGGGAGCCCCAGACCCTTTAAATAGCCCCCAGAGCCTGCCAGAGCCCCAGGTCCTTTAAGTTACTTTCACCCTTGAGTATAGTTTTGTTTAATACCCAGCAGCTATCTCCTAGGGGACTATATCCTATACTTCCAGTAGAATGGATTGCATGATCTTTCAAATAGATCTCCTTCGTTTATATATGGGAAATCCATAGGGTTTTAATTTAATTGTAAGATTGTGAATTGGTGATAAATTCTTTTCACAGCTACCAAAGAGTGAAAAATACAAAAGCAAAAAGATTTGCCCCTGGATTTATGGACACATACACACCCACAGCAAAACTTTCAAAGCATTAGTCAAGCAAAACTGACACAAAATCTAAAATACAAAACAAATTACTAAATCCATATACTTTGTTCGAACACATAGAAATCTGAGCAAATGTCTGAATTTGAATATGGCATATCATCCGGGTGGAAAAAGATATTACATTCAGTCATTTGGGGGGGGGGGGTTAAACTATTTTATATAAATAGATCCACTTTTTTCTTTAAAGTTATATTTAAGAAATATATGTAGCACTCATGAAAATCCTCAAATTGACAGCTCCACACATTGGCAGACTCCCTAGCTAATGCAAATTTTCATTGTTCCATTGAAGTCAGTGACATTATGACAACTTATGCCTGCTGAAGATCGGTCCCTGTCTTTTTATCTATAAAACAGGCGGTGGCAGAGCAAGCTTGCCCCGCATTGCCATTACATCTCAACAGTTATCGAAAGTGATTACCTCTAGGACAGGGTTGCAAGAGGTGTTCACTCCCATGGCTCATTCAATCCTTGCTTGACACCTCTGCTGAGCCTGACAAGGGGTCCATTAATGCTGACTACAGTGGCAAAGCAATATTCTCAGGTTGTCACCTGTCCGCTAGAAACTGGACTGAGAAGCACCAATTCTCTATCTAGGTCATCTATCAGTCATCAGATAACCTACTGACCTGTCTGGAGAGAAGTTTGGAATCTCATGACTAAGCACGAGTCACACAATCCTTCTGAAAATATATTGCTTAAAAATATTCACCAAAATTACAGTGTTCTTTTAACATAAGGTTTCTGTCTGTTCACATTCTTTGTTCTTATTATGTCCCCTTTTAGAAAACATGCATTCTATCATTACTCTGATTATTATTTATTATCTCTACTGGGAAATCAATTTGTGCTGCAGTTGAAGATGCTCACGTGAAAACTTACAGCAAAAGAGCAGGTTCCTGTCCTATGGTGATATTGACTGGCACTGATAAGCGGTAAGTACATGGTCAGAGACATCCCCACAGACTGTGGACCATAGTTAGCCTTTCAGCAATGACAGTAAGCAACTGTGCAGCTCTTTATATTGTTTTCACTTCAGTCTGACACCAAAACAGAAGCAGCTGAGTGCAGTAGATGTGTAGAGGGGTTCACTGGTGTTAGGAAAACTTAAGTTGGTGCAAGAAGTGGGACTGATGATTCAGGAAATGGCACTTTTCCCTCTGAATGATTCTGAATCCATGTCCTCACTGTGACAATTATGGTAGTAACCTCAACAAACCTCATTCAATTAAGTATTTTAGGAGTTCTTTGTACTAAAAATGCAAATATTTATATATTGTGGGATTGCATGGGATTTCTTTAGGGGGACGACAGGTTGGATGCATTCTCTGGGAAGCATTGTGGGCTTCCAAAGACTATGATGAACAATGTAACCAACACAAATGACCTTTTGGGACTATAAATGGGAAGTGGAATTCCTGGGAAGTATTTGGGAGGAAAAGATTACAAACTTCTGCCTGCAGACTCAGCCTTGGAAGCTTCAGCCTGAGGGGGGATCTTTTGTTGCTGATCACTTGCTACATGAGGACAGCTCAAAGACAACCTGTATAAAGGCATAACTGACTTACTCATGAGTGTGCTGGTTCTGAGCTGACACTGTGATGAACTTGTGACCACAGGGAACCCCCATATGGGGTTTAAAGGACTGTTCACCAGTCAGTCCTTGTTGGAATTGGGGTGATCTCTGGTAAGCATATTAGCATGTGTGTAGGTTATTTTATTGTTTTTTAATATGTTTTCCCTGTAATCTTTTTACCTTAAGAATAAAGGTGCCTGCTGAGAAAGAGCTGGGTGGTAGCTGAGCTGTGGCAATTGCTCTATTTACTGTCCCTGAGGAGAAAAATAAGTCAGGATGACATAGGCTGCCTAACTTTGCTGCAGAGGTCATAGTATAGACAGAGAACTGTACAGTCTGGAAATACCTGATCAGGAGGGAGTGAGACATGGGGTCTCCACCCCGGGGACTGACTGCTGCAGAGCCTAGAGTGGGGAAGACCGGTGCAGTTGCCCTGAACTATGACACTTGCATTGTTTGGAAGCTTCCATGCTGCTGGAGGTGTCCTCTTTCAGGTAATTATTTTCTTTATTTGTACTGAGGTAGAACACAGAGGTCACAACCCATATCAGGGCGTGATTTTGCTAGGTGCTATACAAACACACAGTGATGATACCTGCCTTCAAATGAGCCATAAAACCAAGAAACTGACCAATGTGTGAGTCAGAGCCCATAACACATTTCTACAGTAGTGGACATGTGGGATTCTCTGTCCTGTCTTAATTCCAGTTTGAGTACATTTTGCCCATCCAAATTTTCCAGTAGTTTTAGCTGGCTGTAGTATTCTTCACTTACTGCTCTTACTGGTGCTGTACAACTGTTAAAACAGTGCTTAAATATCCTGTGACACCTATTATAGAATTAGCTAACATAGGTAGATTTGATTAAACAGCTGCCATCCAGAACTCAATACAATTCAGTGATAGATAGTTGCTTATTTATATTCAGAGATCCTCATTCTACTCCCTTAGAAGTGAATGACAAACTCCTGGAAGCAGGTGCTAGTCCACAGTTATTAAAGAAGAGTGTTGTGCTCCTTGTGGATGAAAGACGGTTAGTTTTTAATGCAATATAAAATAACAGTATTCTGTGACTGCTTCAGGTTCTACCCTTGGCAAGTGTAAGTCTTCTGTCCTTCATTTTCTAATGAGCGAACAGCTGCATCCTAGAAGGGAACAACCTAGCAACAATCACAAAAGATAATACTGTATATGTTTCTACATCTCAGCATGCCCTTCAAAGAGGTATTGTTGACTTGGCTGCAAAGCAGAGGTGGTTAGCTCTAACAAACTTTACTGAGATGGCAGCAAAAATTAGATACAACGGGGACAAGTTTGGAGTGAGTCCAAGGCCTGGTCTAAACCTAAAACTTAAGCTGACCTACTAACTTGGATTTTCTGGTTCTCTGCATATGGTATATTTTATACCAGCTTGACTTCTCTGTCTAAACTACAAAATATGACTGTTTAAATATGACTATGAAAAATCAAGTTAGATGACAGTGATTATATGAATAGGTAGCATGATGTTGAATGTGACTTTCCTGGCCTTTCACTGTTTCCCCCCTACCCCCCGCTTACCCCCCTCTCCCAAACCAACGGCTCATCAGGCTGACACAAGGGAGTGAGTGATTGTAGCCAGCATGACATTCAACTGCTTTTGACTGCCCTACACCTTATATATGTCTTCTGAGTTTGGCCCACAGTATCTTGTGTTGAGATGTTAATACTGCCATATACAGAATTTTAAACAACTGCTAATATTGTGGTATGGCTCCTCCACAGGAAAGCCCCTCATGGTGTTACATTTGATAGGCTACTGTTTTCTAAACAAGTTTGTCTTTCTCAAAAAAAGTAATCCCAATCTATTTAATGTTTGAACAAATTCAGATAAATTCCATAGCTGCGTACTTGCGCTGGAGCAAGAAGGGAAATGTCAAATTTTGAAGACCAAGTCGTGACAGGGGAAAAAGAAATGCTTGTGAATGCAGTGAAAGCACAGACAGGCATGTGTGTGCAAGCAAATCGGGTAATTACTTGACATGGAAATGGCACTTAGGTCTGGTCTATGCTAGAAAACTAGGTCAATTTAACTACGTGGGGCAGGGGTGTGAAAAGAGCTGTAGTTAAGCCAATTTAAGTCCCCATGGTGACAGTGCTAGATCAACAGAAGAATTCTTCCATTAATCCTAGATACTGCCTCAGGGAGGTGGATTACTTACACCAACAGGAGAATCCCTGCCCTCGACTAATGTCTAAGATGAAATGCTAGAGCGGCTTTTAATAGTGGACTCTCCCTGACCTCAGTAGGAGATGGACTGAGCACCTAGCTGGGGAAATGTGGCCTTGGATGGTGTTTTGTGATAGACTTTGTCAGCCTCCATAAGGCAGGGAAGGTGGGAGACAAAGGGTAAATGAATATTAAAAAGTGTGTAAATTATCCATGGAAAAACTGATTATCTTAGCAAAACTTGATTCAAAAATCTTCTGGATCTCTGTGAAGACATAAGGATTAGCTAAACACAGAAGGGACACTAGTTTGTTTAACTACAGGAGTGATGATGCATCAGTTTAGTTCAGGGGTAGGCAACCTATGGCAAGCTGATTTTCAGTGGTACTCATACTGCCCGGGCCCGGCCTGGCCACCGGTCTGGGGGGCTCTGCATTTTAATTTAATTTTAAATAAAGCTTCTTAAACTTTTAAAAAACCTTATTTACTTTACATACAACAATAGTTTAGTTCTATATTATAGACTTATAGAAAGAGACCTTCTAAAACATTAAAATGTATTACTGGCACGTGAAACCTTAAATTAGAGTGAATAAATGAAGACTCAGTACACCACTTCTGAAAGGTTGTTGTGTCTGGATAGATGCTGTTACGTTGGGTTAGCTTGCCTCTGTTAAATATGGCCCATCTTAAAGAGTGATGGAGTTTGATAAGGGCTTTGAGTGCAGTGGGTTAGTATGAGCCTCTTCTCTTCCAGAGCTCTGAGGTCAAATCCTGACAAGTAGCAATGGGTTGGATAGTGGTCTCCTAGTACCCATCTGTGCACTTCACTCAAGTCAATTTAATTGACAAGTCTCTTATTGCTGAGAGGGACAGGATAACTAAGGTCAGGTTTAAAGTTCATTAGCAGAGCTGTGCAGGGGAGCTTGCACACTATCTGCCTGCACTATTCTTGGCTTTAGCCCCTGCTATGTCATGAGCTTTTACATTCATTCACACAAGTGTGTGTGTGTTTCTGTGTGGTGATGGTGAAGGGGGGGATATCTATTTTTGTGCTTCTTCCATGCTATCCCATAGACATTTGGACTAAAGCAGGGAAGAGAAACAAAATACATCTTTGACCCTAGATGCTATGGTGATGGGCATCGTAGAAATCCACAGATTACATGGGACAGAAGATTGTTTTGATCAGTAGTAGTAGCCTGCAAGTCACGTGAAGGGAAAGTCCCTTATAAAGTCTCAACTTAAAAATAAACAATAAACAAAATTTGAGGCAGAAAATTAAGAGGGGAAAAATAAGTCTCTATTCTTCTAACACAAATCAAATGTAACCAGTTGCTTCCAGAGTGGGCAAGGGAATTCTAAATTTCTTAAGCATGGGACTGCTTTGGAAAGAGAAGAGTAATGGTGTAGTGATGAGCAAGCACAAGGATAGAAAGTGTGCAAACTTCTTATTAAGGGGTAAGATCAGTGGTGCAAGTAGGGCAGTAGGGTCTGGTGGGCCATGCCAGAAAGATATTTATAGCTGGTACAACGTTCCAGAAAGGCACAGGAGGAGCAAAGCGTGGGGCTGCTAAGTCGCCCCATGACAGCAGCTCCTCTGGTGCAGCTGTATTGCCCCGAGCCCTTCCTTGCAGGGTGTCATCCGTCTGTACAGCAGCCAGAGGACAGGGCTGGGGAGGAGTAGGGTTAGGGGGTGGTACATTAGCCATGCTGGGGGAGTGCTGGCATCTTGCTCCTTTCCCTGCTGTGGTTCCCCGGGAAAGCCCTGAACCGCGGCACTCTCCCAGGAACAGCATTGGAGAAAGGAGCAGAACGTGGGGCTACCGGGCGGCCCTACACACTTGCACCACTGTTTGCCAGCTGTGACTAAAAGCTTTACCCAGCAAAGTTTAGTCTCCCAGTGAGAGAGAGTGCTGATTGTGATCGGAGGATATCTTTTTTTCCCCCTGTACTTGTATTTTGTTGTTTAAATCTGTGTACCGCAAAAGAGAAGGCATTAGTAGCTTAATCGTCTTCTGTTTGTCTTCAGTAACATCCAGGCTTTACAACAAGCTTTTCTCTATGAAAGCTGGGACTAAGCTTGAAACAATTTTGCATTTTTTAATTTTTAATAGCATATTCCAATTTAGTGCTTGATCCCCCCTTCTGCCTTATCTGTTGCCAATCTGAATCAGACAATAAAATCTGCTGCCCAAGGCTTTCCTATAGAACCATCCAGAAATATTAGCAATTGTTTTTTTAATTGTATATATGATGCTAATATACAAACACCAAATGCAGCGGATTTCTTTAACAAGCTCAGTGATGTTTATTTAAATATCTCTTATTGGATTTTTGTATATCCCAAGGATCATTTTCTCAAACTGCACCTCTTCTCAAGGCAAGCTAGAACCCAAGAAATGTCTCACAGCCATACTGCTAATCAGCATGTGGAAATGGAGACTCGTCATCACTGGTACTATGTTTTAAAGCGCCATCTCCTTAGATGTGTTTTGAAAGGTGTTTGCTCCAGCAGGTAGTCCTTGTGTGACAGTGTGATGCTGACCTTATGCAGAGTGAGCTGAGTGCCTATCACAATAGTCAGAACAGCTAAACAAATGTACAGAGGTGCTAGAATCAGGGGAACAGGGGGTGCTGCAGCATCCCCTGGTTTGAAGTGGTTCCCGGGGTTTACAGTTTGGTTCAATGGCTCTCAGCACCCCCATTATACATATTGTTCCAGCACCCCTGCAAATATAGAGAGTTCTGCCATGAAAGAGCCTCTGGGAGAGAAAAGAGATTGTCTCTCCCATTCTGGCATACAGAGAGTCAACTGCTCTCTGTGCCTCCCAATTGCAAAAGACAATGCTAGGCCTTGCCACTGATGCTGCAGTGGTGTATATGGCACTCACGAAAGAATTAATCAGATCACTAATTGCAACCTAACAGTGACTTGCCCTAGGGATCACTGTCAGCCAATGGCATTTTTTTCTGATGATGTAATGCTTGTATTTTGCCTTTCAATGGATTGGGAGGAGGACAAGTAGGGAGAGATTTGGTGGATATGTTGAACTGGACAAAAATGTCACTAGCAGTTTCTCCTGTTTATATAGTTTGAATTAAATTACCTGCTTTATTAAGTAACTTTTGAGATTCTTAACTATACTACACCAAAAACAACTTCCCCCTCTATTTCAACCCTTATGAAAATCCTGAACATGTGTTACAATCAAATTTCAGTCTCTGTTAATTAGCTGAATTTTCTAGATTCACTGGCTCTATCCCACTAGAGATGTGTTCCTAAATGTTAAATTTAGACTAACTGGAGGCACTTTCCTTTAATTTAGGAAATTGAAGTTACTAATATAGATGGAGAGATAAAAATTAGCAGTGGAGAAGATGAATACTAAGCCCTAAGTGATAGCATAACCTATAATTACTCAAATTCTACTAATAGTGAATAATTCAAGTTTTAAGAGATTTCAAGAGTCTACGGGGCTGTCGTTATTTCCAATTTATATTCTTGACGAAACCGTTGCTAGGTTTGATCAAGAAACCAGCTGTATAATGTAGCAGCTAGCAAACTAGTGTTTTGAAGTTGTCAACCAGGATTCAAAATATAAAATTTAAATGAGAAAGACTCCAACTCAGGGAGAGCAAAGCACTGATATTTGTGTCTCTTAGCTACTACACTGATCCTATCCTCTGATGAGTTCAGAATACTTTACAAACACTAATTAAGGCTCTCAACATTCCTCTGAGGTTTCTAACTATTATCTCCAATTTTTAGGTGGGGGAAGGGGAACTGAGGCACAGATACAGTAAGTGGCTTCCTTGAAGTCATACACTGAGTCAGTGAAACTCAGAAGTCCTGCCTTAGCCACTAGACCACACTCATCCACATCCTTTAGGGGAGGGAGGCACCTAAACAACTTTGAGAATCTACGTCAGTTACTGCAGATAGGCCTAACTATAGCAAAGCACTTAAACTCATGCTCAGTTTTAAGCATGTGAGTAGTCCTGATGAGTCAGAGGATCTGCTCACATGCTTGAAGCTGAGTACATGCTTAGGGACTTTGTTGATGTGGTGCTTGTTTCAATACGAGAGGTAGCAATCTTTAACAGTCAAAGGAATATGATATATCCCAACTTCTGCTCTTTTGCCCCCTGCAGCTTTATACTATGGAAAAATGCCCTGTTTTAGATGCATCTAGCAGAAATTAGATTAACTGATAATGAAATCAGGGGGTAAATACATAGGAATGACCTGCACATGTTAATGATCTGTTACATCTCTACAGATATCAAGTTATGTGATAAATTGTGACTTTTAAATGTGGATGTTAATTTCTTGTGATTCTTCTAGTGTGCCTACAATATACATGGAAACATTGCTTTTCATGAGGTTTAAAGACTAAAATGTTCTTTCATCTAAAAAAACCTCAGGTAATCTTCTCTGCTCCCGTGATTAATTTTACTTCTCATATCATTTCAGCTTTTGAATCTAAAGTGGAGATTTTTCTGAACAGACTAAAAATACTGTGATCTCTTGATTTCAATAGCTAAAAGCATTGCAGCCCGCATATTAATAAACCAAAGCAGGATCAAGAGATATGGGTAAACAATTCTTTTAAAAAACATTTTTTGAAACATTATATAAATGTCTGTGCTTTCTCCCCACTTCCTTTTTGTGTGAATTAACGTATTACATTTGACACTGAAATACATCAGTCTTGTAAATAAGTATCTGCTAGTTAATGTAAGAACCCATAGCAATATTCCATGCAAACATTGTACATGTTCCCCCAGATTATCATTATATAACTGTATACAATAGAAAGACATAATTCAGATTTTTAAAATGCAGATCATGAAGAAGCTAGTCCATTTCAGTAAACGTGCCTTCAAGTTTTGCATGATTCATAATAGTTCAGATATCCCTAT
This sequence comes from Sternotherus odoratus, assembly GCA_032164245.1. Classification (NCBI taxonomy): domain Eukaryota; kingdom Metazoa; phylum Chordata; order Testudines; family Kinosternidae; genus Sternotherus; species Sternotherus odoratus. The sequence goes on from JAVMKO010000003.1 coordinate 125,108,414, forward strand.
CTGTCTTCCAAACTTTTATAGAAAACTTGTATTCATTATGGTATATCTAACTTTTTTCTACAAACTGAAAATGTATTTCTACAGGTTGCTGGCCTGGTTTGCTTCTGGATTATTATTGTTCATTACAACACCTAAAAGTATTCTGGGCAGACTTTTGAATAGAGGCTTTTCACTGAAGAGAGGAAATAGAAGTTTGTATCCAGCAAAGAGGACTGTGATTCAGTATTCTTAGATTTGCTACCCAACTCTGATGATTTGCACTGTGTGACCCAGCCAAATCACATTACTCTCTGATATATTTTCAGTAAAATATATATAATTTATGTACCTCTTAGGGTTGTGAAGTGTAATTATCTACTATTTGTGAAGCTGTGAGAGAATTGCTATATTGGCAAAGAGTATGTTTTTTGTAAAGCATGAAAACACAAGTCAATAGGTATATAGACTCCTTTATATATCTAGCACCCTTCACAACTGCCACTGGTGATTGGGTTTGAGGATTGCTGGCAAATCTCTTTAGTGCAGTATAAAACCTCTGAAAGGGAACTCAAATAGCCCAACTATGTTGCTATGCTATTAAAAATAATGACTTCACTTTCCGAAGTCATGGCCTGGGTGCACAGATGAGGACAGGGCACAGAAGGGATTAAGTAGCAACGAATGGTTAAACAATACTAAAGGAAATTGCCTAGGGGTTAGTGCTGAGGACTCAGAATTGTGACCCACTGTATAACTGTAGCAAACTCACTTAAATTATCTGTGCTGCCTTATATAGCTGGATAAAATAAAACAACTACTGGGCTGTTGGAAAGTTTGATAAATAATGTATATAAAACACTGTGAGATCAAAGGAAAAAAGTTGCTCACATCGCTGGAGCTTAGTCCCCAAATTTAAAGGATTCCTTTCTGTAGCTCTCTGTGCATTTTATTTTTGTGAAACTTTAGCTAGTGTCAAATGCCCAGCAAATTTGCAGGGCATAAACCATCTGTTTTCCTTGAAATAGACTATTCTTACAAAATGAATGCAGACACTTTTTCAGTTCCCACAGCTGTTCCTTCCTAGGAGATACAGCAAGAACACTTTTCTCTGATGCAAAGAAGTGGTAAATTTGAGTGTTGTGTCATCCCAGAGACTTGATCTGAGGCCAGAATCATCTGTCATGTTTTGCTTCAAGAGCCCATCCCCCAGCCTGGGTTGGGGACTAATGCAGCAGCAGGTGTCCTTTATTTATGACAACCAGTGGGCAGTAGAACAAGTGGGCGGAGGAACTGAGATTGTATCATAGTCTAATAAAAACCCTCATCACACTTTTAAATAGTTCTGACACTGACAGCTGAAGTAGTGTGACACACGTGCAGTTGTGTATGCCTTACATGTGAGCTTTTCACTGTTTTTGTAAGGGACTCCTGTGAGGCTTTATGACCTCTTCAGGGTTGTGAGGGCCCTGCCCGACCTGTTTAGGTATATGGGAAATAGTAGGAAATAAGGCTGCAGCAGATGCATGATTCAGTCATTGGCCATTTCAAAGCGAGACTTACTGATGTGTTGCTTAGGGGAGTGGAACATCCCTTCTACCTCTTTTACTCTTTCATCGCTGGTCCTTCATGGCTACTGTCATTCTCGAATGTTCCATAGCAATTAATGGAATGTCTAGACATGCCCGGTATGATTGAAAGCAAAATATGCAGCACATGCAGTAGGAATAAAGGGGCGATGATACACTCTGCTCCAGCAGATAATGTTGTGACTCATGTTGTGGGGATAATAAATACTTGCCTTTTGTTTGAGGATGTCTGTTTTAAAAACAACAGGAGATGCCAATGATAGAAATGTATCTGAAGTCCTGTTCCTCTCATGGATTTAAATGCCTAAGTCTGAACTGCAGGGAGGCACCTATCTCTGCTAGCAATTCACAACTGGGAATCCTCTCCTGGAGTCCGGACAGGAGGCTTAGGTGCCTAATAGTCCATGTCTACACTGGAGAGCTTATAGCGGCACAGCTGTACTGATGCAGCTGCACTGCTGTAAGATCCTGTGTAGCCATTCTATGCTGACGGGAAAGAGATCTCACGTCAACATAATTAAACCACCGCCAATGATCTGTGGTAGCTATGTTGGTGGGAGAGCGTCGCCCATCATAGCGTGGCCCATCATAGCACTGTGCACACAGGCGCTTATGCTGATAAAACTTACGTTGCTTAGAGGAGTGTATTTTCCATACTGAGTGGCATGAGTTTTGCCAACATAAGTGGCAGTGTAGACATGGCCTGAGTCAGACGCCTATTTCACTCCACTCAAAATGGCTGGAGGAGGAGGAGTGGTGCTGCCACCACGTTTACAACTTTTATCATCATAGTGATTAGAGCATGAATGAGGGATGTGGGAAACCCAGGTTCCATTTCTCCCTTTGTCTGATGGGGAGCAGGGGTTTCCTACCTCTCAGAAGAGCACTCTAACCACTGAATGATGGGATAGTCTGACGTGGGGCTTACTCAGTCTCGCTTATTGAAGCTGTTCCACTGAATACTTAAAAATTCTTTGGAGCAGGGGCACTGTACTCTGGGTGTGGGTATGTCTATACAGTGGACTCTTGATTATCCAGGATTGGGTTAACCAGGATGTGGATTAACCAGTATGTCAAAAAAAATACGCGTAACTCGCAGGCCGGCTCTGGCTTTGTTGCCGCCGCAAGCACACAAAGAAAACTAACCCCACCAGGGCGCACGGCAGCCAGAAAACCAACACCTCCTCCCCCCGGCACAGGGTGGCTGGTGAACCAACCCCTCCTCCCCATATTTCCTATGGATGGTGATTATCCGGGATTTTATTAACCAGGATTAATTTTTTCCCTATCATCCTGGATAATCGAAAGTCTACTGTACAGCAAAGACATTCCTGCAGCAGTAAGTCTCAGAGCGTGAGTCAGTTGCCCTGGGCTTGCACCAGAGGGCTTAAAGCAGCAATGCAGATGTTCAGGCTCAGGCTTGGAGCCAGACTCTGAAACACAGGGAGGGTCTCAGAGCTTGAGCCTGAAAGGCTACACTGCTATCTTTAGCCCACCCTCTCACCATTTTGGGGGGTTTGTGGCTCATGTGTGCTTGCCTGGGGCCAGCCATTTAGTGACAGGTACGTGAATAGTGGCTGTGTTTTAAATCACTGACTCAGTATTCTCTGTGTTGCAAACAATACTGTTTCTGTAAAATGTTCCATTTTGGTTTCACAGAGATGACCTTGGGAGCCCAGCCTTCCTCTTTGTTATCGGCAGCTGAACAGCTGCACAGACTTAGAAAGTGGCCAAGAAGAACTAAGGAGGACTTTCTGCATGGACTTCACCCATGAGCCCCCCAGACACCGCCAACAGACCCTAACCAACTTCCTGGCTCCAGTCTGTACTTACGGCATTCCACTCCTTCCCCTTTACAGTCCAGCACTGCAGACTCCCACTACACTCAACACCCATCTCTCTGCAGCTTAGCCCTGTTGGAAGTACAGTACCTGCTTCATTGTACTCCAAAGGAGAAGGTTGGATATGATCCCTGGACGTACACAAACCTTTAACTGTCCCGGGACCCCACCTCCTCCTGGGACCTTCCCTGCCCCATCCCCCTCAGTGCTGATGTGTTTGTTTGTATGTCTGTCTCTGCCAGTTGTTGGTTTTTAATACAATAATTGTGTTGGTTTGAAAGCAATCTGTATTCTTTTAATTGAAAGCAAACAGAGCCCTGCAACAGGCAATTTCTTAAAGCTTCATATTGCATTGTCTGCACCAATCACAATCACCTCCTAGCATTACAAGCACTGCACTCCTGAGCATAGCAACAAATATTAGTGGCTTTCAGCTTCAAATTGCTGCCTCAAGGCATCCCTGATCTTTATGGCCCCATGCTACGCCCTTCTAATAGCCCTGGTCTCTGGCTGTTCAAATTCAGCCTCCAAACGCTGAGCCTCAGTGGTCCAGCCCTGAGTGAAGCTTTCTCCCTTCCCTTCACAAATATTATGGAGTGTGCAGCACATGGCTATAAGCACAGGAATATTGTCATTGACCAGATTGAGCTTCCCATAGAGGCAGCACCAGCAGGCCTTTAAATGGCCAAAAGCACACTCCACAGTCATTCTGCACTTGCTCAGCCTGTTGTTGAACCGCTCCTTGCTGCTGTCAAGATGCCCTGTGTATTTCTTCATAAGCCACAGCATTAAGGGGTAGGTGGGGTCTCCCAGGATCACACTGGACATTTTGACTTCCCCTACAGTGATCTTCTGGTCCGGGAAGAAAGTCTCTGCTTACAGCTTCCTAAAAAGGCCAGTGTTCCAAAAAATGCGTGCGCCATGCACATTTCCGGACCAGCCTGAGTTAATGTCCGCGAAATGCCCACGGTGATCCACAAGTGCCTGGAGAGCCATAGAGAAATACCCATTCCGATTAATGTACTCAGTGGCTAGGTAGTCTGGTGCCAGTATTGGAATATGCGTCCCATCTATCTCCCTTCCGCCGTTAGGGAGGCCCATTTGTGCAAAGCCATCCACAATGTCACGCACGTTGCCCAGAGTCATGGTCTTTCAGAGAAAGATGCAATTAATGGCCCTGCACACTTCCATCAACTCGAGTCCAACGGTAGAGTTTCCCACTCCGAACTCATTAGCAAATAATCAGTAGCAATCTGGAGTAGCCAGCTTCCACAGTAAAATCGCCACACGCTTCTCCAATAGCAGGGCAGCTCGCATTCTCGTGTCTTTGTGTCATGGGGCTGGGGCGAGCTCATCACACAGTCCCATGAATGTGACTTTCTTCATCCAAATGTGCTTGTCATCCCAAATGTGCATGATGATGTGATCCCACTACTCAGTGCTTGTTTCCCGAGCCAAAAAGTGATGCTCTGCTGTGGTCAACACCTCCGTGAATGCCACAAATAATCTTGTCATAGCTACTACGCATAGCAAGATGAATGTCACACTCCTCTTGCCTTTGTAGCGTAAGGAATAACTCCACTGCCATTCATGATGTTGGTCAGAGCGAACAACATACTGGTCAACAGTTCGGGATCCATTCCTGCAGACTGAAGAGGCAGAGTGCACAGTACAGAAACTGTTGAAAGATGCCGCCAGGGGTGAAAGTAAAATTTATGTTTTACCCGGTATGGGTGGGGTGGGAGAGCTTCCCCTCCCCCTGGAAGGGGTGGGGCCTTGAGCGGAAGGGGAGAGGCTGGGGATCAGCATCCCCCTGCCAGCCCCCCCACCGCGCCACCCAAGGCTGGGTAACTGCTCCTTTTGCCCTCCCTGTCAGCAGCTGTGTGGGGAGGGACAAAAGGGACAGGGATATTAAAGTGCTGCTATGGCAGCACTTTAAGCAGGGTTTTTTTGCCATGGCAGCGCTTTAATGTCCCTGCCCCTTTTGCTCCCCCCCCCCAATTGGCAGCCCTGTGTGGCAAGAAAAGCAGCAATATTAAAACGCTGCCATGGCTTTAAGCGCTTTGAGCAGGATCCTTTTAAGCACTGCTGCAGCAGTGCTTAAGTTTAAAGAAAGGCGGCAGGGGCTGGTACAAGTGGCCACTTTTTACCGTTATGCCATACCAGCCCGTACCACCTTACTTTTACCCCTGGATACCTCCAAATGTGGATGGAAGAACAGGTATTGCTGGGTTGTGAAGCAATGCATCATGGGGCATTAGGACACAATCCAGGGTGCCCCATGATCCCCTCTGCCTTCCAACAACGCTTAGAGGCAGAAGAGGAAGAAATGCTCTATACTAGGATAGCTGTCCAGAGTGGCCAGCTCCAAATACTGCTGTAAGTGCTGCAAGTGTGAACACGCTATTGTGAAGGCAGCTGACAGTGTGAACACACAACAGCGTTTTCCTTCAGCGCTCTCTGAGTGGCGCTGTTACTTCCGGCGCCGTAACTGCCAGTGTAGACATACCCTTAGGAGCACCATTTCCCCCTGCACCCTCTTTTGTCCATCTCCTTTAAAATCTGAGTGTTCCATAAGCTTATAAATTCTCAAGTACACCATGGCAAAACTGTATGATATTACAGGGGAGTTTGCTGACTGGAATGGGGAAGCGGGGCGGGGGGGGGGGGGGCAGAAGGGGGAAGGCTGTGGAGAGTCAATGGTAATGAAGCTGACAAGGTGAGAGTAAGGACGTATGGGATCAGTGAAGGCAATTTCAAAATAATGGAAAATTAACAAAGGGGAGAAAGATTAATGGGAATTTAGATCAGTACATACTCAGCTCCTCCTTCCACCCAAAATACCTGTACGATATCGCTGCTCTGCATCCTTGCTTGGCAGAAGTGGCCAAGCACATCTCCTTGATCAATGAGAGTTAGTGTTGCATAAACTGCACCTATGGCCTTTAAAAAAATTATTTATTGCTACATCTTTAACCAAAATTAATAACCATAATAGTATGCAAAGTGAACTCTGTGATTCACAAGATTTTTTGGCATATTACTGTTTAATTGTAAATGGTATATCACAGTTACAAAGTTAGAGTTAAATAAGTTTATTCTCTGAAATTTTAAAAAAATCAGTTTTGTTGTAGTGTAATAAATGTATAAAATTCTAACTTTCTCCCCTGTAAACTTAATTTCCTTAACTGAGCCATAATACCACCAGACAATTATTTTCTTCCAACAAGCAGATTGAATTTACCGTATTTACCTTTTAAGACTGAGCATTTTTATATACCATATCGCAAAATGCTTCCTGTATTGCAAAATGCTTCAAATTATTTCATGTTACTATATAGTATACCATGATCTGTGCTGTGTTTGATATAACTTGAATTGTGGTTGGCAAGATGGTTTCTACTGTATGGATTTTTAACCTACCTTGTACATAGAGCTACCACACAGTTTTGCCCTGTGCAGCAATTGTTTGCCATCTTTTGGAGTTTGTGCTGCAAAATGATTTGTATCAGTGTCACAGTGCAATATCACTACACAACTCCATCCTCTTGTCATGCAACATTCTATCACTGTGCAACATCATGATGCCACAGCACAATGTTGTGATGACTTTCAGGGCTGTTCAATAATGTGGGAGTGATCAACTGAAACTGGGACAGTGCTTTAAAATTCAGGATGGGTAGCACAGCACGGAAAGGCCTATTTTTAAAATTTGAATAATTACTTTTTCTAACTTGACAAAATAAAAAGTCCAAGTGTCATTTAGCTTTTCACTGTTTATGGAAAAGACTGAAAATGAAGAGAGTTTGTATATGCATGTAAACTGTTAGCAGTTTACATGCATATTCCATTTTGGTGTCTGTCTCCTACTGGGAATGTAAAGTCAAATGTTGAGTCTTTTTATGGTCTCTTCTTTTATTTTAGTACATCCATTGAAACTTTATTATCACCTCACACATTTTGAAAGAGCTCTTTCTCACTTCGGTTGCTGGGCCCCCTAATAGACCCTCACATATTCATAGCGTCATTCAAGTACTTTTAAAGCTTTGTTCATACTAGTTTTCCTTGATTGTGACATGAAAATGAGTTCTTGAAAATCATGCCAGGTTACATGGGCAGACCTGGACTCCTAGAGCTAGGAATCTAAAGCTGCATCTATATTTAGGTATAATGGCCTGATTTTTCAAGAGCAGCTGCAGTTTGCACAGCATCAGTGACAATCAGCTACATTTAGCAGCCTACATCCAATTGAACATGTTGGCCCTACTCTTGAGAATTTTTAACAGTTGCTTTCAACAGTATTTTATCTCCATTCAGGTAAAGCGCCAGTTGGCAAAACCACATACACTGAAATGGTCAAGAAAGTCATGCTGAAAAATATTTCAGGAATGAGAAAAACAATCGTGCTAGAGATCCCATCCCCACCGGAGCACAGACCAGGCTAGCTAGAAAATCGTTCCTGACCCCTGCGTTAGAACATGGGTTGTAGTGAGCACAACTTGGCATTTCAGTGTGGACAGTGAGTGTCAATAAAGGGTCACACTATGAGCGGGGGGGTTTCAGATCACAAGAGCTGGGAAAGCTTGGGGCTGCCTGACAGAGTCCCACCCACCCAGGACCCGACTACGACCCTAGGGGGCTTCTCTGACTACACCGCACTCCACAGTGTGGAGAACCCCGCGCGCGCCCCTCCCCTCACTCTAGCTCGGCAAGAACTGAAGCGCGCCGAGGACGCCCCGTTGCGCCTGCGCAATAGCCTTGGCCCGCGAGGCGTTTTTTGCGCCTGAGCAGCCGCGGAGGGAAGGGGGGGGGAGTTGGCGCATGCGCGGTGGCGGCAGTCTGGTCCGTGAGGCGGGGAGGCGGCGCGGGGGTTGATCTCCCCCATTTAACGGAGCGGGACCGAGCCTGGCGCTTTTGGGTGCCCGCGCGGGAGAAGCAAAGCGCCCGGCGGGATTCCCGGGGAGAGTCGCCGCCTCCTCCTCCTCTCGCCCGTGAAGCCCTCTCCACCCCGCCTCTCCCCGCCCGGGACTCCTGAGTCCTGTGCACACAAAATGGCGGACGGGGAGCTGAATGTGGACAGCCTCATCACCCGGCTGCTGGAAGGTGAGCGAGCCCCACCCCCCGGCACGTACACACGGGGGGGGGGCGAGGCTGGGGATCCCCCCCCGCGCGTACACACACACGGGGGGGGGGGGCAGGGCGGGATCCTTCACAGCCCCCCCCCGGGGGGGGGGGTCAAGGCGGGAGCCCCCATCCCTACGCGCACCCAGCAGGAGATGAGGTTCTTTGCCGGGATGGGGCGGGGGGGGGGGTCGCTCACTCCCGCAGCACTAGGTGCTCTAAGCTATTTTAGTGATGGGGTGGGGGAGACACCTCACACTGCCACATACTTTGCTGCTGAGGCTAAGATGGGTGGGGGAGGAGGAGGTGATGATGTCCTGGGTGCACTGGCCCCTTCGCCATCCGCCTGTGATATTCTGTTCGAAGGGCCATCGAGGGCCAGTGCTTTGAAACCTATTTGCACCAGTGTGCAGGAGGGGGGTGTGTGCGTGCACGCCCCCGTGGCGGGATCTCTGTAATGCAAATGCTTGGCTCGTATCAGCGAGGCATGTGTTGAAAACCCAGGATTGTCCCACTGAAGCTGCCCCAGTGATGGGTGAGAGAGAAAAGCCTAGCGAGTGGGAGGTTGCTCCCCTCTCTCATCGGTTAGTGGCACTTTTTCATGGCTTACAAAAATTGACAAATGCTAGGGATGGGGTTTGCAGGGAAGGAGGGTTGTAAGGAAGCAGGAGGAATGTAGTGTACTGCAGTTCCTCTGCCCAACTCTGGGGCTATTTCTAATGGTGGCTGTAGAGAAAGAATAATCAGTGAGGGAGTCAATATGCCATTTTTCAATATTCCCAAAGATTTTTTTTAAAAAAATTTTAAGGTAAGGGAAAACAGATGACTAACTTCCTATTTGTCAAGGATCGGGATACTACTCCTTATCCTTATCATCATCATTTTGATGTTCTTGGATAGTGACTATCCAGTCTTCCCAGCCTCCTCCTCATTGCCCCCAGACAAATATCTGGTGAGGGACGAGAACAGATATAGATGTGTGTAGTTCATTTTTAAAATGGATGTAACTTCTGGATTTGAAATGTGACTTTCATACAGGTTTTGTTTTGGAGCTGGGATTCTTGGCCTGGAAGAGAGAAACTGAAGTTTTAATAAATCTGTTTGAATTTTGCATATCTTCTAATTTTTGGGTAGTATCTTGTTTAACTACATTGGTAAAAAGAATGAGAAGTACTTTTAGCACCTAAGCCTGGTCTACATTGTGGGGGGGCTGAGGTTGACCTAAGATACGCAACTTCAGCTATGAGAATAGTGTAGTTAAAGTCGATGTATCTTAGGTCGACTTACCTCGTATCCTTATGGTGTGGGGTAGACTCTGCTTCTGCCTCTGGTCTTGGTGGATTACAGGAGTTGAAGGCAGATTGATTTTTCACATCTCCACTAGACCCGATAAATCGATCCCCAATAGATCAATTACTACCCGCCATACCCTTAGACTAACATTTATTTGAGCATAAATTTTCATAGGCTACAACCCACTTCTGTATAGGTTTATGCATATCATATTGTAGTCATTCTTCCATCCTTCAGAGGATGAACTGGAGTGTGACTGCATCACTAGGATGTTATCTAGTGTATAATGAGCAACACGTAAAGAAAAAACAAATTCTACATTTTTTGTGTGCTTTGTTGCTGGTTCTGTTAGTATGTCTGTAATTTAAAGTATCCAGTGTAGTATAAGAACTTGCAGGCACCTGTATTTATAATTAAACATAGGTAGATATTGTTGTCTGTTCAGCATTAGGCAAGAGTTCGTTTCTGTGAGTAATTTGAAGCATGAAACACTAACAAGTTTTAACAGGTCACTATTACCAGTGAAGGCTGTCTTCTGTTTTGTGTTTACTCCTGTGATTACAGATTGGGTCACAAATGGGCCTGTCAGCATTCACATCCTACCATAAGCTCAATTTTCAAGGTGGTTGTGGAAATGCTCTGGCTCAAATCTTTGTCTGGGATAACACTTTTGAATGTATATTTTCATTGTTTTCACTTTAAACATGTATAAATTATAGACTTGTTTTTAAAAAGTCGCAGTTATATGCTGGTGACTAAGCCTGCCTGTTACCATTTATCTTAAAACAGGGATGGGCAAACTAAGGCCTGCAGGCTAATTTTGTCGGCCACCCCACCCCACCCCCCGGAGCTCCCGGTGGGGGAGGCTAGCTCCTCCCCCACTGTCTTGTCTTCTCCCCCCACCCCCATTAACCTTAGTGCACTGCGCGAGCAGCGCTCTGGGGGGCAGGGCTGCATGCTCCATCTTATCAGTGTGGCAGTGTGTGTGTCCAGACATGCTGTTCTGAGCGGCGTGGTAAGGGGGCTGGGGCGGGGGGTTGGATAAGGGCCAGTGGATCTTGGGAGTGTAGGGGGAGAGTCAGGGGATGGGGAACAGGGGTTGAATAGGGCATGGAAGTCCCAGGGAGTCAGGGGGTGTCCAGGGGTCGGGGCAGTCAGGGGACAGGGAGCAAGGGTGGGGGTTGGAGTGTGGGTTTCTGGAGGGCGTAGTCAGGGGACAAGGAGTCGGGGGGGGGGGGGAGGGGGGTTGGATGGGTTGGGGATTCTGAGGGGGCAGTTGGGGCAGGAAGTGGGAGGGGGTCAGATAGGGGGTGGGGCCAGGCTATTTGAGGTGGCACCACCTTCCCTATCCAGCCTGCCATACAATTTTGAACTCCAATGTGGCCCTTGGGTCAAAAAGTTTCCCTACCCCTGCCTTAAAGTATTAGCCTGTTAAGACAATAAAGCTAAAAGCTTGTGTATATGTCCAGTAATTTTGTTTTTTATCTGAAGTGCATAATCATATTAAAATAGTTAGTAAAATACATAAGTGTTTCAAGGATATATGTGAGTTAGTCTCAGGTCACAGCCACCTTGTAGGTTACTTAGATTCACAGTCAAAACTATATTGGGGAAATTGGTGCTTAATCTTTTCATAATATTAAAATGTGTCTGATAAAGGCAAACTTTAGACTTCACTGTTCAAATTTGTGCAGGTCTTTGTATAGACAACTTTTTCTAAACAGTCTTTAAAACCCAAGATTTTGATTTACTTTTTGTTTGACTTGAGTGTAAACAAAACGGATTTTCCTTAACTTTGACTGAACCAGAATTTTTTTTTTCTTCTTACCTCCCACTGAGTTTGAGAGAGCTTGTATAACCTCTCTCTGCATCAGAGGGAAAATAAAGCCCTCTATCCTGCATTGTTCTTGTGTGTTTTTGTACGTGTCTTTAAACAGGTATGGGGTTTTTTTGCTTTAATTTACATTTTTGCCTATTTCACATCTTCCAGTTTCTGCAGTATGAATGTACCATAGGATGAATAAAAGCTGCAGTTTTAACTGCTTTTTTTGGGGGGGGGGGGGTAATCAGATACTTAGCAATTTATAGTTTGTTATGGCATTGCTTCTACTTTGGTAAAGTTGCAGTGTAAAATGTGTTTCAAGTAAAAAGTAAGCCTCTTAATTCTCAATCTAGGAGCAATATGTTACATATTGTCAATTGTTTTTACCATTTCCAATTAGATGGCCAGAAATAGTGGTTTTATAGTGTAAAAATGTATTTAAAGCTTCAAGGGAATCTTATTGAAGTATGTTGGTCCATAGCATGTTCTAGGGCCTTCTGCTCCCTATAAATGAAATTGATGGTTTTAACTTTGAACAGTAGCTACAGTAGTCTTTCAATAGCTGCTGCTTACAACTCATTTTGCAATGTACCAACTCAGGGTTTCTCAAACTTCAGTGCACTACGATGCCTTTCTGACAGCAAAAGTTACTACATGACCCCAGGAGGGTAGACTGAGCTCGCCCAAGCCCTGCTGCTCTTGGGTGAGGGAGCCCAAGCCCTACTGCCCTGGGGAGGGCCAAGGCCAAAGCCAAAACCCAAGGGCTTCAGCACTAGGCAGGGGGCCTGTAACCTGAGCCCCGCTGCCCAGGGCTAGAGCCATTGGGCTTCAGATTTGGCCCTGGGTAGTGGGGCTCAGGCTTTGGCCCCAGTAAGTCAATGCCAGCTCCAGTGACGCCATTAAAAGGGGGTTGTGACCCACTTTGGAGTCTGGACCCACAATTTGAGAACCACAATACTAAATACTTATAAAAATAGCAACAGTAGCAAGAAACTTCTGCCCTCTACAGGTTGCTGGATGACTACACCTGTTTTTGAATATTAACCTAGCAGTCCTGATCCATGCACTTACTTTGAGACTTTGGATTACAGTACTGTAACTGCCTGTGTCTTAGTTAATCAAGGGCAATTAAACTCCATCTTGTACAAGACAGAGCAACCTGTCTCTCTTGATCAGAACTAGCTGCTGTGAGCACATCAGTTGATTCAACCCTCCACTTGCTTCCCTTTTTTTCTGTCCTACCTAGTTCTCAAAGTTCAGAAGCGTACTATCTCTGATAATGTCTTACCATCTGAAGCTCATGAACACACACACTCACTTCAGAGAATGGATACTCTTGAGAGGTGGAAGGCAAGCTTCTTAATGCTGGATACTAGACTAAACACTCTTCTTGAAGAGAGATCAGAGCAATTCTTAGATTGGCTTGTCAGAGATCATTGCAAAACCCACCTTTTCATAGCATCATATTCCCATACATGCTAGAGAACTTAGATTCTTCCCTCCCCTTTTAAGTGGTGGACTCCAGCATGCAAAAAGGAGCCCATTTTGAATTCTCTTTCTTTTATTTATAACTTGTCCAGAATATAAATACCTGTACTATGGTTATTGGTGCCTTATAATAATGGTTCTCAACCAGAAGTATGTGTACTATTGGGGATATGCAGAGGTCTTCCAGGAGGTACAGTGGAGCCCCGGTATAATGCGCCCCGCTATACCGCGAGTTCAGTTATAGCGTGGTTATACCTTGGCTCCCAAATCCTTGCTCATTGTCCCTGGTAGGCTGGGGGGGGGGGGGGGGGGGCACGGCTTCTCTCCCCTGCTGGGCAGTGCGGAGAGAAGCTGCAGCTTCCCCTGCCAGAGACAGAGAACTCAGACTGCAGGTGGGGGCTGCGGCTTCTCTCCCCGCTGCCCAACAGGGGAGAGAAGCTGCGGCTCCCATTTGGCAGGGACAGAGAACTCCGGGGCTGCACACTGCAGCCTGGGAGTTCCCTGTGGAAACCACTGCCCCACGCCTGCTGGGGACTCCGGGACTGCATGGAGCCCCGGAGTCCCCTGCCCGGCAGGTGTCTGGCATGAAGCCACTACAGGCACGGGGCAGGAAGCCGCTGCCCTGTGCCTGCCAGGACAGGGGTCTCCTGGGCTGCATTCAGCCCTGGAGTCCCTGTCCCAGCAGGCGTGGGGCAGCAGCTTCTCTGGAAGCCACTGCCCCCATGCCTGCCAGGGCGGGGGACACCGGAGCGCCTGCAGCCCCGTAGTCCCCTGTCCCTGCAGGCCTGGGTGGCAGCTTCTCTCCCTGAGAAGCTGCCGGCCACACCTGCCGGGACAGGGGACTCTGGGGCTGCAGGCGCTGCCATCTCCTGCCCCTGGCAGGTGTGGGGGCAGCAGCTTCTACAGAGAACTCCAGGCCTGCAGTCTGCAGCCCCATAGTTCCCTATCTCCGTCAGGCGCGTAGCCACAGCATCTCTCCCCTCCTGGGCAGCAGGGAGAGAATCTACAGCCCCCCGCCTGCTGGGAACCCCACTACAATGTGACTCCGCATTTAGCATGATGGGATATTTTTGCTCCCATCCCTCATGTTATAGCGGGGTTCCACTGTATATCAACTCATCTAGATATTTGCCTAGACTTACAATAGGCTACATAAAAAGCATTAGTGAAGTCAGTGCAAACTAAAGTTTCATACAGATGACTTTATACTGCTCTGTGAAATGCAAGTACAGTATTTATGTTCTGATTGATTTATTTGACAATTTTATGGTAAAAATGAGAAAGTAAGCAATTTTTCAGCAGTAGGGTGCTGTGACACTTCTGTATCTTTGTCTCCCTCCCCCCCCCCCAATAAACAAGTAGTTTTTAAGTGAAGTGTAACTTGGGCTAGGGGTACGCAAGACAAATCAGACTTCTGAAATGGGTATAGTAGTCTAGAAAGGTTGAGAACCACTGCCTTAGAAGTATTTATTATATTGAGAAAACAAGTAGAATGAATACTGCATGCTATGAATAAACTGGCTGGTTTCTAAGATATGCTGCTAGCACAGAACATAGCAGGCACGCCTTGTCCTTTGTCTCATTTTCCTGCCCTCCAGCTCCTAAGAGCTGGCAGACATCATCCCTATTCTTCTTGTACTGGGATGGGGAGAGACCCTCTGCTTTTTCACTTAATTCTTGCAGACATGTGATGTAAGCCTGGTCTTTGAACCTGGTGGCTGATACTGAGTTATGGCTACTAGATACTGTGTGTGTTGATTAGGGGGCTGCTGAGAATCAGATTCTGGGTTTGTCTACAGTACAGAAGTTGTGTTGGTCTAACTTAAAACAATTTTAAAATTTAAGCCAGTGCAAATCTCTGTGGACATACCTCTTTGAGGGCTTGGGCAGGCTGAGGCTTTGGTCCCTCCTCCTGACAACAAAAATTACTATATGTGCAATGAAGTTTGAGAACTGCTGCTTTAATCATTCTTAAGGCTCTCTTCTAGACCCTCTTCAATTTTAAACAGCCTTCTTGATTTGTGAACACAAGTACTGGGCATAGTACTACAGCAGGGGTTGCCCCAGTGCCAAATACAGATGTAATGTAACGTCCTACTCCTATTCCATATTCCCCTGTTTATGCATCTAAGGATTGCATTAGGCCTTTTGGCCAGAGCATCACCAAACAGTCTTAAATCAATTTAAGGCCTGATCCAGCAAACCCAATTGTAGAATAGCTATATTGGTCAGGGGGTGTGAAAAATTACATCTCTATGCTCTGTAGTTAAGCTGACCGAACCCTGGTCTAAAAACGGTTCGGTCAGGGGAAGAATTCCTCTGTTGATCTAGCTAATGTTGCCCAGGAAGGCAGATGAACTACAGTGGTGGAAGAAAACCCTTCTGTTGCTGTAGAAAGCGTATAGCATGGTGTTTACAGTGGCATGGCTACAGTGCTGTAGGTGTGAAACTGTGGAGCCCATAAACCATAGGTAATCAGTAGGCGGATTGTGGGTCAAATCCGAACGGCCAGCTGCTTTTGAGTGGACCTTGGAATCTTTTTGTGTATATATATTATTACTGTTGTTGATATTGTGGTGTGAAATGTTTCTCTGGACTTGACTATAACTTGACCAAGACATTTGGACCTTGACCAAAAAATAGAGTATTCCCTGGTGTAGATGTACTCTGTGTGACAATTTTTCCCTTCTAAACTCTGATTTTTAGACCAGGGATAAGAAAGCTTACTAGGTCTGTTAATACTGGTTCATCAAAATGTCTGTCACCTAATTGTGAAACGTTATTCCATAAAGTATGAGTGTGTCTTACATTTGTTCATAATGTATGTAAGTTAATAACTCATCAGAACCTCACAGTTTAACGAAAGCTAATGATCTCAGCTGGCTTCTTCTCTGGTAAAGTTGGAGACATTTGATGATACAAGACTTGTTTCCATATCCAAAAAAAGCTGCAAGTGCCCAATCAAGTGGAGAAAACTTATTTTAGCCTCCTATTTCAAAAACTGATTTTTTGGGGGATTTGACTTCATTGGACAGTTGTAGCTACTTGAATGTGGAAGCAAGAAAGTCTGCCGGTAACATGAAACTCAGCTCTCGTATAGTTCTGGGAGAGGATTGCAGCCAAGTTACATTCTTTAGAAACGCTGTCTTTTTCAGCTAAAAGTGCAGTTAGTTGTCTGTCTACTGTAAGATTGGTTGAAGGTCTCTTCGGCTTTACTTGGTGCATTTGTGACATTTAGAGCATAGCCAGCTTCCCGAGCAGCAATGGAAAGAAATGTGCAGCAGTAGTTTCACAGAGTGTATATAATTATTTGAAATAGCTGAAAGTCTAGTTAGTGATAATTTTTTTTGTGGAACTGTTGATATTTTGTGTAATGTTCAATAACAAATATTTAAAAAAACAAACTAGGTTACGCTTCACTTTAAAATCATGTTATTTGGATTAATCCTTTTAACTTCAGTTTCATCAGGACTCTAGGGGTTCATGAAAACACAAGAATAGAGAGACACCAATGTTTTACTATTGACAGAATACAAGTTTTTATACACTATACAACATTGTTTCTAGCTCACACAATTTTTGAGGTAGAGGCCACTAAAATCAGATAGGAATTGTAAATGTGTAAGGAAGGCAAGAGCATGAGAGAGGTTTTTTAAGCTGTACGTTGCAAACCCCCATAGTTGAAACTAATCCTTGGAAAGATGCAACTCCCAGCTTTCTAATTGCTGTTATTAGTTTGTCTCTGGTGGCTTGAAGTATTTTATTTAAAATAGTTTCCTCTGACCAGATATTAAAAAGATACAGGCAGTCTTCCGATTCCTAGTCACCCTTTTTAGTCAGCCCTTGCTACACAGTACCAGTAACTTGAAAAAAACCCTCCTTTGCCTAGATTTACACCTAAACTACCATGCTCTGAAGCGGTTAAATTTTTGTATTTTGTTTGTCATATTTTTTTAGTCTGCAGAAGAGAAGAATGAGAGGGGATTTGATAGCTGCTTTCAACTACTTGAAAGGGGGTTCCAAAGAGGATGGATCTAGACCAGGCCTGCACAACTTGGAAAGCAGTGAGGGCCACGTTACTGCAAAAAAACCCAGCTGTGGGCCGAAAAGCCCCATCCTTGCCCTTCCCCCATCTGCCTCCCACAACCCCCCCACTCAGCTTGTCCCAACCCTACTCACCCCCTGCGGCCCGCACAATGAGCCCATGCGGGCCACATGTTGTGCAGGCCTGATCTAGACTGTTCTCATGGTAGCAGATGACCAAGTAGGGAATAATGGTCTCAAGTTGCAGTGGGAGAGGTTTTAGGTTGGATATTAGGAAAAACTTTTTCACTAGGAGGGTGGAGAAGCATTAGAATGGGTTTACCTAGGGAGGTGATGATCAGGTTGGCTGGGATGATTTAGTTCGGGGATTGGTCCTGTTTTGAGCAGGGGGTGGGACTCGATGACCTCCTGAGATCCTTTTCCATCTCTGATATTCTATGAAATCTCACATTAAATAGTGAGCTTTGCACATCGTATGTATGTTTAGCTGACTTGCAAGTTACATATCAAACTAGTTGTCTGTAACCTGTTAAGTCAAAGAGCCACAGGAGAAAGTTTTAGTAACAAACCTTAGCTTGTATTTAAAAGTTGTCAAGTAAGAATTTTTTCCCTTACTTTCTACCTTCTAAAAGATTATTAATAATCTTTCATTACTGTCTTTCTGTTTTGTAAGCATTTTACTTTCACCATTCTCTAAAAATGGAGCTGCAGTTATTTCTAAGCTTTGAATTTACATATTTCTTTACCTGGTGAGCTTTCCATGCAGTAAGATAATCTTCCATGTAGCTGGGGAAAGGGATTGATGTTTCTGTTCGTACAACATATAGTACTGTTGCTCGTGGTTTGGGTCTTACTGCAATACTAATAGTAATACAATTAAGAAAATAGAGAATATGAAAACATAGAACAAGCACTAGATTAGAAAATTAAACTTCATAGTTGAGTTTGTGTGGGGCTGGCCTTGAATGTGGTGAACGTCTCCCATCAGGTGAATTGAGATTGTGTTTTGATCATTTAAAATCTTGATTATTGCATACCAGTCTCCAGTTTAGTTTTAGAAACTCTCAAACTATAGACTGCAGAAAGAGGAGTGGCACAACATTGCTTTTATGCCAAAAGGCTGTGGTGTGTGTATATATAAGGGCCAGGGTGCATTTGCAGTATGGAGTCAAGCTAATGCAGTTAAAGTTGGAGATACAGTACAGATATAAAAAATGTTTGAATGCAGATGCATTCTAACAAGTTAAGAGGACTTGGGGCATGGGTGAGAATTTTTGCTACATTGTTTACTAGCCAGTATTCCTAGAAAAGAAATGGTCTAAGTCAGTCTTCTGAAACTGTGCTTGATGTCTCCAAAAATGTTACCCTCTTGTACAAAAATGGTAGCACCCATCAAAAGTCTCACAGATCACATTCTTGTTGAGCTATAGACACCCCCCCCTTTTGAAAACAAAAAAATTGTAATAGTCCTTCCCTTCAAGAATTTCTGCTTGTTTGAAAACTGAAGTGCCAAAACAGATTTCCCCCATTCCTCAGCATGTTTTCATAGGGTCACAAAGAGCACTCATTTTTTCCATAGGATAAGAATATGTAGTGTACTCAAGCTTTCTAACACACCGGTATGTTGCTGAGGTTGGGGTTAAAATTGTGTAATTGTGAAGAATTTCATGTATTTTTTGGCTCTCTGTGTTGGTGTATGGGATTTGTATAAGGACAGAGTTAAAGTGGTTAATATGGTGTGGAGGGGTTGAAGTATGTTAAAGGATATCTAACTGGACATTTCTCTGCTTTTATGGGTTTGCTTGGGTGTGTGATCCCTTAAGCATCCTAAATTGGCTTTTAATGATTGTTTGTGGGAATAAATTATTTT
This sequence comes from Sternotherus odoratus, assembly GCA_032164245.1. Taxonomy (NCBI): domain Eukaryota; kingdom Metazoa; phylum Chordata; order Testudines; family Kinosternidae; genus Sternotherus; species Sternotherus odoratus. The sequence continues at coordinate 125,127,458 of JAVMKO010000003.1, forward strand.
TGATGGACAGTTCTGTTTTCTTAAAATTGTAAACTAAAATTCTACTTATAAATTCTTAATTGTAGACTTAAATTCTACTTCTACATCTTGTATTCGTTCAGTAAAACAATCTTGCTCTGAATAAAAAATAATAATAAATAAATGGAGATATACCTATCTCATAGAACTGGAAGGACCTTGAAAGGTCATTGAATCCAGTCCCCTGCCTACACTAGCAGGACCAAGTACTGTCCCCTGACATTTTTTGCCCCAGATCTCTAAATGGCCCCCTCAAGGATTGAACTCACATCCGTGGATTTAGCAGGCCAGTGTTCAAACCACTGAGCTACACCCCCCCCCCCTGCCTTTTTTTTTTTTATTGCAAGTTTATTGTAGGCTTGGATTCCTTCTCTACCTCTTCCAGAGTGTTTGAATCACCTTTGTCTAACAGTGGTCCCTGTGTTCCTCTGTAAAATGGGGATAATGCCATTACTTCAGATATCTTGTAAAGATTGATGTTTGGAGTTCTTGGATGCTATTTATGATGTTTCATAAACAAAGCTATAAGAACATTCTGCATTCAGTGCAGGGTATGGATGGTGTGCAGTAAATAAGGCATGGGGTCACACAGTTTATGAACAAATACTGATTGACAATTGTCAGTTCTGTGCTCTGAATGAGCCAAGAATTCTGTGAAGGGGAAGGTGGCGGTGAGGAGGAGGGGAGAGAGGTTACGTCTTCACTAACTGCTGGATCAGTGGGTAGCAATCTTTTGGCGATCGATTTATCGTGTCTCATTAAGACACGATAAATCAATCGCTCGCGAGGCGCAAGCTGGACTCAATGGGGGAGCGCACCGCCGACCGCTGCCACCATGAGGATGGCAGGTAAATCGGCTGAAGATGCGCCGACTACAGCTACGTTATTCATGCAGTTGAAGTTGCATATCTTCAGTTGATTCCTCTCCCTCCCCCCTCCCCCCCCCCCCCCAGTGTAGACCAGCCCAAAGTGGTATGTGATCATGTAATTAAAGACTGTGTCATGCCTACATTGAAAGAGGGCTAAGTTAATGTTGCTCAGGTCACCATATTTCTGGCAATCCTAATTTTTAACTGGTAGACTTTGCAGCTTTGACCCTTTATATTAAAAGCTACATTAATATAGGCAGAGGACACTTAGGAGTGATATAACTTTGGATGATAATTGTACAGTTTAAAATAACATAAAATACTGATGTTTGTAGGAGAAGCTGTTACGCTGCAGAAAAATCTTGTGTTCTCGGGTATCAAGTCCTGAGAAGTGTTGTAAAGCCACTGTAGATGCTGAAACTAATCTAGCGTTGGTCTGCACCCTAAGTGCACAAATTAATTTTCTTCTAAAATTATAGGGTGCTAGCATAACATCATCAGTTTTAACCCTCCTCCCAGTGACCTTTGTTCACTGTAGTTTTTTGCTGTTTGCCTAATGCAGACAAATCTCATTGGGGGCAGGGATCTATTGTTGTCTAAACACCATGCACATACATAGCATTACATAAATAGTAATCTGAGTCCTGTCCTTACCTATGAACGTCTGAAATAATCAGAGATCCTTGATGTTACACAGAATATGTATAATTTAATACCTTTTTTATTCAAAACCATGTTGAAAAATGTTTGCTTAATCTGAAGGTTTCGTCTTAACAATATACTGGGGGGGGGGGGGGGGAGGAGAGGCAACCGTGGATTACTGCTGTGGATACTTTCCTAGTATAGTTGGAGGTTTCTTATGTTTTTTTTTTTTGGGGGGGGGTGTTTTTTTTTGTTTTGTTTGGTTTTTTTGTGGGTTTTTTTTTGTTTTGTTTTTTGTTTTTTTAATTTAGAAGGCCTCTTCAAGATTTATAATATATAGAGTAGTTCTAGTTTTGCATGGTTCTTTGAGAATGGTTACCTAGTTCTGTATTTTTTTTATTAAGTTGACCCTTGTGTTTAAGTATAATTAAAAAAGCTTATACTCTTGATTTGGTGGTTTTGGGCACTTTTTTTGCTAACTTCAAATATCAGATTAACATTGGATAAAAGCATTTGTGACTATCTAGAATTCTTGAAATTCCTTAAATCCTGTCAGTGTGATATTGAGTTGAAATTGCACTAATTAGTAGCATAGTTCCATTTCCTAGTGAAAGATGAGGCTAGTGCCCTTTTCCTGATAGATTTAGGGTATGTCTTCACAGCAAAGTTAACTGTGATGATCAGTACGCTGGGGCTTACTCCTGCATTGGCCTAATTCGGATGTGAGTGGCTACTTCCACAGCGGCTTAAGTGAGGTGCTAGGACAGGGGTCAGCAACCTTTCAGAAGTGGTGTGCCAAGTCTTCATTTATTCACTCCAATTTAAGGTTTCATGTGCCAGAAATACATTTTAACATTTTTAGAAGGTCTCTTTCTATAAGTCTATAATATAGAACTAAACTAATGTTGTATGGAAAGTAAATAAGGTTTTTAAAATGTTTAAGAAGTGTTATTTAAAATTATATTAAAATGCAGAGCCTCCCAGACTGGTGGCCGGGACCTGGGCATTGTGAGTGCCGCTGAAAATCCGTGCATGTGCCGCCTTTCGCACCTATGCCATAGGTTGCCTTCCCCCTGTGCTAGGGGTTCTGGGGACATAGTCATGGTTCTGCAGTGAGTTGTCACTTTGATTTTGATTTTTTTCCCCAGTGAATTGTGGGAGAGCTTGTCAGTCCTGGGCACATGAGGGGAATTGTGGGAAGGCATTGGAGGACTGTCAGCAGGGCTGTCCTTAGGCATATGCAAAATACGCAGCCGTATAGGGTACAGCAAAATTTGGGGTACCAAATTGCCCCAAATTTCATGGTGCCCTACGCAGCTGCATTCTTCATATATGGCACCACTGCCGGCCAACCCCATCCCCCAGCTGGCCCCCCCCCCTGTGTGTTCCTAAAGGGGTGCAAGTCCCAGGGTGCAATACCCCAGGCTGCTGTGGGGCCCCGCAAAGCAGCCCCCCACAGCTTCTGCCTATGCAGCCCCACAGGCCTTGAGCGCAGCACAGACCCCCGGTGGGGTGGGGAGAGCAGGCATTTGGGCTGCGTAGGGCACCATAATTGGTAGGGGTGGCCATAACTATCAGCATTTGAGTGGTTTAGGCTATGCTCACAGTGTAAAAGGAGAAGGTTACCAGCCTGAATGTAAGCCGCGCTCAGACTTAAGCCCGTATTCCAGGATTGGCCAGTTACACTGCACAGCACAGAGCACCGGGTCAGGCTGTAGCTCTGCAGCTTTGCTGCCCCAGGAGCTTGCAGCCCCACCACCCAGAACATTGCATTGGCAGCGTGGTGTTTTGAGGCTGCAGGGGAGGGGCTGGGGGTAACCTCGCCAGCCGGGAGCTCAGGGGCTGGGCCGCGGGCTGGATGTGGCCTACTGGCTGTAGTTTGCCCACCCCTGCTGTAGGAGGTCTGTGTGTCTGGAAGGCTGCTAGATGGTTGAAGCCCAATCCGGTTAAAAACAGAGTTAATGTTGGTAGACTCTGAGCTGCAACAGGATGGTTGCCGCCCAGGCCTGCCGGGACAGAGCCATGGTGGTGTTGGATTACCCAGTTGGATAGATTAGTGTGCCATTTATAACACTTTCCGTTTTGGGATATTATATCCAAGATTGCTGTTAGATGTTAAGGTAACATGGGTAGCAGTGCCCTTTTTCATCTGCATCCGGCAAGGCAACTTAGCTACTGATATTGGTGTCTTTGAACTTTTATGTAGGGAAGTTTATACTTGTATAAGATGTGAATTCAAACTGTTATACCAGTATAACTCCTCATGTGGGGACACATTGCAGTATAGAAGTGCCCTTTTCCCAGTTAGCTTTTGTCACTGTGGAGGGTAGTTTACCTCAACCTGCTAACTTGAGTCGAACCTGCAAAGCTGCCTTATCTTCACTAGGATTTTATTTCAGTTAATTAACTAGTTTGCTAACATAAATTAAGAATGCTTTTTTTTTTTAATAGAGATAATGCCTGAGCGATTTGGTACCTAATGACTTCAGGTTACGTCTATCCGTGTGCTCTATTGCCTAACTTGTTCTCAAGCTAAAGTTTTCCTTGGTTGTAAATCCATGGACATATTCTTCATGAAAAATCCCTTGGTTCTGAAGCTTGCTTTGTTTTCCCCTTTCCAGTCTTCAAGAAGCCCAGACCTTGTAAAACTTCTAGGCATTAGTCTGCTGGGCAGGTAATTAATGAGATAAATGTGACTTTGTATCTGGTTTGATACTGTCAATTAAATAGGCTTACTGTGTTTTTACATATTTAAAAAATGCCTTTTCATGGATGTAGTAAGTGCCCAAAGAAATGGGCGGTAGGTGTGCTTAATCTCCAGAGGAGACTATTTTTCTGGTTCGGATATAGTCTCCTATGTATTTTTGCTACGTATCTGTTTTCAGTGTTATCTGTGGGATCATCAGCATTATCAGTACATGAAGCAGTATACATTGAAAATGAGATGAGAACATGCTAAAACTCATTTTACTCCCAAACTAGAAAAGGAAGGGAAAATTAGACTGATTTAATATTCTTGACTAGACAAATTAAATCAAGAGAAAGTTTGTTGAAGGAAAGTGCAGTTCAGCGACAATAGTTTGAGTCATAGGCTACATACAGCTTGGATCTCATTCTTGGATAAGAGCCTTGTAGATACAACTTCAAAATTAATTCTTAATAGCTTTTATATTTAAATCCCACCATAACATTATTTAAACTTTATAACTTTGTAAATTCTTCAGGAACTCTTTTTGCTGTGTTTGTATAGTAATTCTTTAGCACAGTTCAATACTGGCCCATGATTTGGGGTCATAGGTGCTACCACATAATACAAATAACTAAAATGTTGTAGGAGTTAGGGGACATTTTAGTGTGTTGCAAACTGAGCAAGCAACACAAATGTAAAGGCTATTAGCTGTGAGATCTTTACCATCATTCATCACTTTCTTTGGCTGGAATACTTGCGGAATGTGTGTGTACATGAAGTGCTAAAGGCAAACATACTAAAAAATATCGTTCAGCAAGCATTCTTAGGGTCAGAACTGTGAGACTATACACCCATGTGGCTTTTGATTCAACTCTGGCATTTTGCCTCTGGCCTTGTTACTAGGAAAAGGTGTTTTTTAGCACATGAACTAGCATGTTGGGTCATATGTTAATTCACTTATTCCTAGTGAATGCAAGATCTGAATTGCCTGTTTATATTTTATTTCTAATCTTAGTATGGTTATGTGACTAAAAATTCTAACTAACAAGATGTGACATGTTGGCATTGTTCTTGTTGATTAGTCTCTTGTTGCAGCTGGTGAGCGTGAGTAGAACAAAGCAATTTCTAGCTTGTGTTTGGGCCATAGCATATTTAATCCTTTTACTCTGCAGTTTTTTTTTACCCAAGAACCTGTTGTAAACTTCAATTGCCCTACTCCCAGTCCTGAGCTCTTAACTATCAGCAGTATGATACTAAGGTTACTACACAGCACCAATGCCCCTGCCCCACTCCTCACGGCAGAGACATGCGGAACCTTATTCAAGTGTCTGGGCCTCGCAATACAAGACTAAATAGCAGTGTAGACGTTCCTGCTTGAGCTGGAGCCTGGCTCTGAAATCCACCAAGAGAGAGAGGTTCTTAGTGCCTGGGATCCAGGCCAAGTGGGAGTTCTACTCTGCTATTTTTAGCCTTGTAGCTGAATCCATGTCAGCTGATCTGGGCTCTGATACTTGCTTCCTTGGATTTTCCTGTTGTATAGATGTACCTTTTGATGACTTTCAAAACAGCAGCCCAATAAGAAAAATCTATTCTTTATAACCAAGTATTATATACTTAAATATTTCAACTTAAAATATGCATATTTCTGTTATAGGGACATAATAGAAAACAAGTGCAGTGAAAATTAGTGTTTTGATGTTCACAGAAGCATTGGACTTGGCTAAATGTGCAACATAGGAATACTGTTATCTCAACTATACTTTGATTTCAAAAATTTCCTGAAAACCTGTTTTTGAAAAGAATGAATTCCTTTTGGTACTTGAAGAATAACAGCCTTGGTTTAATGATGGACTAACTAATATTCTAAGACTTGGTGAATTGGTATTTAATAGCTTACTTCTATATCTGTATTCTTATGTGAAAGTTTTTATCCAGAGCTATACGTGTTTAATATTAAGGCCCAATGAATGAGTCATTCATGGCCTGACGTCTTTAGGTGTGATCCTGTAAGTTAATGGAAGCAAAGGGCTCTCAGCACCTCGGCTCTCAGCACCTCAGCTCTCAGACCTAATAAATTAAGTCTATTAAAGAATGCCAAGACTAGGTTCACTGGGGCAAACTTATGGTTATTACAATGTTAGCTAAATTGTAAAATGCTAGCAAAGACAAGGTACAGAGTAGTTTTACCTTGATGAAACTAGTAGAGATGAAAACTGATTGTGTGTGTGTGTGTCTGTGTCTCTTCCCTGCAAAGTGGGTGGATTCCAGCCCTTGTTAAACTGGACCTGGGCTCTAATCTATACCCTCAGCATAAAGCACCTCTGAATCTGGGGCAGAGGCTAACCCAAAGCCTGGGCAAACTTCAGTGAAGACATTTCCCTCAAAGCTGGTGCTGCTCTTGTCACCTTCCTCCCTGAGCTGTTAGAGAGAAAAAGGCCTTCAACTTTTTCCCTTCCAGCCCCTTTGATTCCACTTAAAAATAACCCCATCGGTATTGACCACCAGATATTAAGGGGCTTCCAGCCCCTATCTTTGTATACCATATTCTTCTTTATCAACGATAGGAGTATTCTTTAGCCTTGCTTACATCCATTTTTGATCTACTATTGAGTAGTCTTACCCAACCTTACTAGAACAGCAGTCCAATTCCTCTGGTTCCTGGATCCTGCTCTTGAAGATAGGGTGAAATATTCCTTGTTCTAACCTACATATGTAACATTCTGTAACCTGTCTGGTTAATTGATTGAGCTTGTGAGGTCATAATGTCTTGATATCTGTTTGGCTAATGTGATAACTCTTAATTCTGCATCTGATGAATCCCAAAATGTCATGGAATGTTCTGGCATTAGTACATAGAAACTTATCGATTCCTGGGGAAATCAAAATGCCAAAAGAGGGAAAGTAGGAGACATGAGCACTTTTTTCTCTGTTTAATAAAGCCAGAGCTTCAAGCTCCTCTGCAATTGTCTGTAGATCAAAACTGGCTGATGGAACTCATTAATACCTTCCACTATCTCATCTCTGCCCATTCTCCCAAGAGCTGAATATATTGTCATCCTGAATGACTCTTCTCCCAGACAGAAGAGTGAGAGTGAGTGATCTTGGTATGTGGGTACATAATCCTTAGTGGGGCAGGAGTTTGGGGCACTTTGGTATAGGGACGGGGCACGCCCAACTGCTGTCATGGGTATGGCGAATAGAGGACCCTAGCATGTTGTGGCAGGGAGAATGGGGGGCACAATAGCCCCCAGCATGAGGGAGAGAACATAAGTTGCAAGGACTCCTGCAGTAGAGGGAAATGGGAGGGTGACATTTCACGGAAGATGAAGGGATGCAAGGAGCCTTGGTGTGTACAGCAAAGGAGTTAAGTGTTAGACTTCTCCCCAGTAGATATTATTTCATTAAGCAGGAAATAAGCTAGTTCTACATTAGGAAGTGGAGACTAGTCAGTTAAGCGTTTGTGTGGTACATGTAACTTTTTTTTTAGAGGCCAAGACTCACCTTTAGAAAGCTTAAATGGAGAAGCTTCTATAATGTTGCTTTAACATAAACCATGGTAGAACATACTTTGTTTCAGATCAAGGTTAAAATGAAAACTAAATTGTTCAAGTTCTTGATGCAATAAGGATGTCTGAACTATAGATACGAACTCATGTTCCACCCCACCTCAGTAGTCTAAACATGTAATACATAGTGGCGATAGAAATATAAATGTGTGGATAAAAGGCCAGTCATATGCCAGCTAGATGTCCACTGTGCAATCCTCCTAAACAAAAGTTCACTGTGGTGATGTTTACATGCAAAACTTTTTTTTGTTTCAGTGCGAGGATGTCGTCCTGGCAAGATTGTGCAGATGACAGAAGCAGAAGTTCGGGGCTTGTGCATAAAATCACGAGAAATCTTTCTTAGCCAGCCTATTCTCCTGGAACTGGAGGCACCCCTGAAAATTTGTGGTATGTAAATTAGTGTGAGTCTTGTCTTGTATCGCTAATGTATACTTCAAAATTGGCATTTTATTGGGGAAGGTGAAACAATACATTGAAGATGATTTGTGATGGTTTCACATCTAACGGCATGTCTGCACTATGAAATTAGGTCGATTTTATAGACTTCTATCGTTAGTAAGAGATTTTATACTGTTGATTGTACATGTCCCCGTGAAGCGCATTAGGTCAATGGAGTGCATCCTCAGTACTGTGACTAGCATCAACTGACGGAGTAGTGCACAGTGAGTAGCTATCTCACAGTTCCTGCTGCCCATTGGAATTCTGGGTTAAGCTCCCAAAGCTCTTGATGAGGCAAAAACCTTGTCACGAGTGATTTGGGGTATATGTCGTCAGTCTTCCCTCTCTCCCTCCTTGAAAGCAATGGCAAACAATTGTTTCGTGCCTTTTTTCTTGTGTTATCTGAGCAGACACCATAGCACGGCAAGCATGGAGCCTGCTCAGCTGCTCACTGCTTTTGTGAGCATTATAAATACTTGCACACTATCCTACAGTATGTGCAGAGCCTTGCTAGGAGCCGCCAGCACAAGGAAGATTGTGAGGAGGACATGGACACTAATGTTCCTGAAAGCACAGAATGTTGAAATGCCAATAGTTGTCCTGGGGGATCCAGCCTACCTCCTTGCTACCATGGGTCATGAAACGATACACAGAGAGCTTGGACAGCAATAAGGAGCAGTTCAGCTATAGGCTGAGCAAGAGCAGAACGGAGGTAGAATGTGCCGTTGGACGTTTAAAAAGGTACTGACGCTGTTTGCTGACTAGGTTAGACCTCAGCGAAAGCAATATTCTCATTGTTATTGCTGCTTGCTGTGTTCTCCATAATTTCTGTCAGAGTAAGGGGAAGATATTTATGGCGATGTGGGAGGTTGAGGCAAATCACCTGGTAGCCAGTTTTGAATAGCTGGACACCAGGGCAATTAAGAGCACACCAAGGCATGCTGCACATCAGAGAGGCTTTGAAAAACAGATTAATTACTGACCAAGCTACAGTGTGACAGTTGTGTGCATCCTTGATGCAAAGCCTTCCCCTTTGGTGAATGTACTTCCCTGTAAACCAATGTTTTCCCCCTTCGACCACAGCTGACACAGGAAGTAAAGTGCCTATTCTGAATCCATTCATTCTTTATTTATTAAAAGACTTGATTACGGACAACGCTGACTAGTAATAGGTAGCCCAGGTGGGGTAGGGCAGGAGGGAAGGACAAGGCCACATTGCTTATTGTAGCCTGTCATAAGTGTGGAGAGGCTTAGGAAATTGGGTTGCCTGTTAAGGGTTAACTCAGGGAGGAGAGGGAGAGTGTCGTCAGAGGAGTCTGACTAGACACAACGAGACCAGGAAGTTGAGTTCAGTTTGGTTTGGGCTTTAGACGGACTCAGAACCCTTGTCCAGCTATGGACCCTCCCACCTCGTCCCTTCCCTGTATATCTTCATAACTGGCTAAAATAGTAAGTAAGATTGTTTCCTGCATAATAACCTTGCATTTGATCCTTGGTGTGTCTATCTTTGTAGTTAACAGAGGGGGAGAAGGGGGGGAGAAGTTGGGTTATGCAAGAAGATTGAGGTTAGAACATTCTATACCTGTGTAGTGTCTTAATTGTATGCTTGCTCTTTTCTTTATTAAACTTTTTATATCTATAAGAACTGTCTGGTAATTCTAGTAAGGTGATCTGAGCCTTGAAGTGGGAATCTCACAGAGTGTGAGACCAGAGTGCTGTAGCTATATTGCCTTGGGCTATCAGGGAGAGTGAAACAGCGTGAGGATCCCTTTTTCTCAGGGAGAGAATCAGGGGGGTTTGGGGGAGTCTGGGTACCCCCTCTCCAGGGTCTTGAAGATCTACTCAGATGGTGGCAGCTTGGGTAACCCCAATTTCCCAGCTGGTAGAGTGTGGGGGATTGGGGGTGTAAAGAATAACTTAGGCTGGGAAGCAGCTTAGAGTTATTTGGTCTGGCATGGAAGAGTCCCTTCTCTGTACCCAGGGTTCAGAGAAGGGGGGTGACACTCTTACATAGCCACACTACAAATCAAAGCTGTTTGAATGACAGCCTTCTGTTGCTTGGGCCATCCCCTGGAGTTGAGTGGCTGGGTGCCTGGAGCCTTCCTCCTCTTCTCTCCCTTCCCCCCCCCCACTCCCCACCCCAATCCTCCCTTGCCTTGGTTCTTGGGCGCCTGGGTGAGGAGGATATGGAACTTGGCGAGGAGGGCAGGCAGTTACACAATGGATGCAGTGTAGGTCTGTACTCTAGTTGCCTTTCCTGCAGCTCCACCAGACGCCTCATCATGTCCATTTGTTCTCCCAGTAGCCTCAGCATCTCCTTCTGTGTGTTCTGATCACACTCACTGTATGCTTTCCTGGCCTCTGCCACCAAATGCCTTCAGGTATTCAGCTGTTCCCTATCCATGCAGGAGGACTACATGAGCTCTGAAAACATGTCATTGCGAGTGCATTTTTGTTGTTGGTGGTGTGTTGTTTTTTTTTTTTTTTTTTTTTGCTTCTACTCTGCAGTAACCCCAGGGATGGAGTTGATATGGGGAGCATAGAAACATTTGCAGCAGGGTGTGGGTGTGTAATTTAAGAAGATACATTTCTGAGATCAAAAGGGAGACTTTGACAGTGAACCAAGTAATTCACAGCAGACAGCACGTGTTTTATAGGTACAAAATCACATTTTGCCTTTTATATTGAGCGCCTGCTGGTATGGTGACACATCACACACATCTGGGTGACAGAATTTGGTTTCCAGGCACCTATGGTAAGCCAAAGGGTACATAGGATTGGCTTCTTCCACATGTGGGAATGGTTTCAAACTGTAGCACTCTCCTTTCCCATAACATCTAAGTCCGGTTGGGTTTGCCGTTTAAAAGGAAAGGCTGCGGTTTTGAGGTGGATGTTAGCGCACCCCACCTCTACATGGCTATTCTCTAGGATGATTCCTTTAAGCCAAGTGCAAACAGCTCAGAATAACCGGGGTCTAATATGCCGGGGATTACTGTTCCCTTATAAAAATTCCCCTATTTCAACCAGATGACCATGAATGAGATCACACTCCTGAGACTGCCACTGAAAGATAAAGACCAAATGTTGCATGAATGCAACCAAAACCCAGGACCATTTGCTGCTATGCTTTGTGCTGCAATGATTGCAGACTACTTGCTACTGGCTTGGCATGGTAAAGTACCCTACCATGGAGGATGAAATAAGACAGCCCTCTCCATAAACCTTCTGCAAAGACTTTCAGAGAACCTCCCAGGAGAGCTTTATGGAGATGTACCTGGAGAATTCTTGCTCCATCCCCAGACATGTTAACAGACTTTTCCAGTAGCTGTACTGGCCAAGAATGCATCCCAATTATTCAGGGCAAATCAAACATTAAACACAATTGCTTTTAATCCCTGTAGTATAGTTACAAATGTGCATTCACCGGAGGTGCCTTCTCCACCTTCAGGGTACGGGAACAATATGCCCTGAGACTGTATTGGCTCCAGGGTGATGAAAAGGTCCTGGCTGCTGGGGAGAATGAATTCTCTGCCTGCTGCGCTGACACAGGTTGGATCACAGAACCCCCCTTTGGGACTGCCACCTGATATACTGAGACTACCTCTGATCCCATTTTCTCTGCCAGCTTGGGACTTCAGTGCTATGCCTGGGTGTTCCCAACATGTTAGCCTGCTACAAACATAGACCCGGGTCTGAATCGTGTCCTGCAAAAGCTACAGGCTTAACTGAAAATGGCTTAAGTGCTCCTGTCTCCAAAACCCAGATACCCAGTTCCCAGTGACCCCGGGGTCCAAACCCCAAATAAATTTGTTTTATCCTATATAAGGCTTATACAGGCTAAACTGATCAATTGTTTGCCCTCTATAACACTGATAGAGATGCACAGCTGTTTGCCTCCCAGGTATTAATACATACTCTGGGTTAAATAATAAGTAAAAAGTTATTTTTATTAAATAAATCTTACTTTTTATAAATGGTTCCAAATAATAACAAACAGAACAAAGTGAATTTCCAAGGAAAATAAAATAAAACATACAACCCTAACTTGTGGTCTATGATCACAGGCATTTTTATAATGACCAATATTCTAATATTAATGGCAAACTCCTCTTAAATGCTTAGTTTTTTTTCAAAGCATTGCCTTTTATACATTATCTTAAAACTGAAGCTTAATCTAGTTTTGCTTCTGTACTTCACTTGGTATGAGCAATAAATTTAATTTTTTTTAATGAATTTAAAAAGCCAAAGTGAAATTGATGTAAGGGGATATTTTAAATCCAAACTGTTATTAATTGAAACAGAAGACTCCTACTAGGCAAACCTGCAGCCATGCTCCTTTAAGCTAAATTTTGGATCTGACTTGTGAGGGTTTTCTGTGGAAAATGATGAGGCAACAAATCTGAAGCTAAATTTAAGTAGTGATAACTTGCAGGAGAACATGATATATGCATCAGGATGTTTTTGATGTTTAGGGAGTTTGAGTCCTATGTATGGTGACCAAGAGAAGCTCTTGCAGGTAGGAATTCCTTTTAAACTAGTCTTCAAATAAACTAATGTGCAGCTACACTAATAGTCTTAAAATAAATTAAATAATGTGCAGCTTACTAATTAATTTTACCTCAAGCCAAATCGAAGGAGCAACTATGGCATGAGATTTTGTACTGTCAAATCAGATTAAAATGTAGAGCTAAATTAACTCATAGGTTTGGGATTTAGATGGGTTACAAAAGCCAATACCTTTCATGTAACAAACTTTCATTTTATGCCAATTTTCTCTTTAAAAACAATGTAGTTCTTGTTCTGGCAAGCTTCACATCTGACTTGAAGTTTAGCTCAACATTTGTATCTCTCAGGCATCTTGAACAGATTACTGAATGTCTCTCTAAATGTGCAGTCATGGCCTCCTGCTTACAAAATGGCTTCTGCAAAATATTATCCAGCTATCCTCTTTCAACACTTGACTGTGGATCTAATTTCAAACAAAATATAATGAAACTTTACCCAAACATTTTATTGATTTATCCATCTAACATGCTTAGTTGGTGGCTGACAGGGAGGTTCCATATACTTGCATTGTTAAATTAGGCTTATTGGAAGTACAGCTAGAACATGTGTACCCATTCAGCTAACGCTCCCTGCCCTAAATATGGGTCTTAAGGAGACCTCTCTTCTCCAGTTTGTCCTAGTGGCCTACAAACATTGTCAGTTTACAGTTGTCATCTTTGCAGCATCTGTGATCTTTGTCAGCTGCTAGTTCTAGTTCAATATGCATCCAGGTATTTGTCTACAAGGTACCACGGTGTAAAGGGGAACTTAAACTCCTTCTATTCTTCTGTCACCATTGTCTTGTATATAAGGTGAAAGACTAACTGCATAAGTATGTACCGTAGGAATTGGCTTACTTTGTCTTAGCCATCTTTAGCGGAATTAGTAACTTCACTTGATACCAAGTCAAATAATGCAGTTTGTCTAGTATTATGACAGGTCCAGGATAGCAAGTGTCCTCAAACACCAAACTTGCTTCTTGGCCCCTTTTATAAAAGCTACGTAACTTTCTCTGGAATAAGCAGGATAACTGTTTAACCTAGTGAATTATGTACAGCAGAAGATTAACTCCATACGCTAGTTGTTTTTAACCAGTCCCCCCTCCCCCCCCCCCCCCCGCGGACTCCTCGGGGTCCACAGACTAAGATTTCCAAAGGCGTCCACACCTCCATTTGAATTTAAGGGTTTGCAAATGAAAAAAGGTTGAAAACCACTGCCACACACCAAGCTAATAAGATTGTATTCTGTTAATATTTTTTTAATGGACCAGGGACATGGCATGAAATAAATATATACGACTCTGAAGTGCTGTTAGCTTCTGCACATTTTGAACTTGAAACAGAGGAAACAAAAAGACACAGACGTAAGTGTGTAGAGTATGGAGAGGAGCTTGGGCTTGCTTGTTCATGAAGCCTCCAGAAACTGAAACTGGATTATAATTAGCAAGAAGCATCTTTTCTTGACCACTATAGGCACTTCACTATTTTGCCAGCAGTTGAACTAGATCCGAAGTGTTCCACAAATCAGTCAAAACCTAAATAGATCAAGTTGTATAAACTTACGCTTTTTAAATCCATAAGTAGTTTGCTTATGTGATGAATGTTGCAGATAGCAAGGGTACGTAGCTATTTTAACAGGTCTTAAAGGGCTTTACAATGGGAGTTCATCATCCCCATTTTACAGATGGGGAAACGGAGGCATAGCAAGGTAAAGTGACTTGCCTAAGGTCACGTAGTAGACCAGTGGCAGAGCCAGGAATAGCACTCCAGTCCAGTGATCTATCTTGTAAGACACACTGCTATTCTGTACTCAAGACATTTTAAAGAATTCTTTACTGTTTAGGTTTCTATTCTTCCAACACACCCACCTACACAGTTGTAGTTAGCCAGCCTCTGTGTGATATGGTATTCTGTGCCTTCTAGTTACTATAGAACTGTTCCACCATGCAACCAGCCTGAATCTGTCTGAGTAATTTGTCAGAATACTTACTGTAGCAGTTTTTAAATGAACTAGTTGTGATATCTTTTGTATGGGATATGATTTAAGAGTTCTGTACTTTGTGGTATAGCAAATTGCGCACGCACACAAAAAATCGCATGAAAGAAGGCACTTAGCCAAGCTACCTTGTCTAGTGACATTGTATAGTAGCTGTAATATTGGCGGTATGACCAGCAGGTGTGTATTAGTTGCATCAAGCCAGCTTTCTTCTGAATTTAAGTTTAAATTTGTACAAATAAATTTTGAATTTCCCATCTTTTCTGGCGACTACATAGGTAAATTGAAAGGAAGATTCTGTACCCTTGGAATGTTTCCGGAACTGACACTTCAATTCTCCGCAAATCTTATGGGCAATTTACGTAGATTGAGTGCTTCAATTTTGACTTTCCGAACCCTCTGAAAGAACTTGCCAGAATATCAACTGCCTCTCAATTCTTAACTGCCCCTCAGAAACAGGGGTGTCCAGTCCAGCCTGTGGCTCTGGAGCCACATGTGGCTCTTCAGAAGTTAATATGCAGCTCCTTGTATAGGCACTGACTCTGGGGCTCTAACTACCGGTGCCAACTTTCCAATGTGCCAGGGGGTGCTCACTGCTCAACCCCTGGCTCTGCCACAGACCCTGCCCTCTCCCCTCCTCTTCATGCCCCCTCCCCTGAGCTTCTCTGCCAGGAAACAGCTGATTGGGAGGGAGAGGGAGGTGCTGATCAGTGGGTGGGAGGGGTGGGGGAGCTGATTGGAGGGGTTGGGGCTGTGATGTAGTACTGTGGCTCTTTGGCAGTGTACATTGGTAAATTCTGTCTCAGGCTCAGGTTGGCTATCCCTGCTCTAAAATGAGTACTAATTTAATGTCTTGGTTTCAGTGAGGTATTTTATAATATTTTACTAATCTTTATTTCTTTAAATTTACGTTACTCAGGTGACATTCATGGGCAATACACAGATTTGCTTCGATTGTTTGAGTATGGAGGATTCCCACCAGAAGCCAATTATCTTTTCCTGGGAGATTACGTAGACAGAGGCAAGCAGTCTCTGGAAACCATCTGCTTATTACTGGCATACAAAATCAAGTATCCAGAAAATTTCTTTCTCCTACGAGGAAACCATGAGTGTGCAAGCATTAATCGTATCTATGGATTCTATGATGAATGTAAGCAAAACTTTCTAGTTCTCAAAAGTTGCTTCTGTTTAACAATGTGTTCTAGGAGTAGAAAGATTATTTTTAACCAAATAATAATGACTGTTCTTCATTGCAATAATTTATCAAAGCAATCTGTAGGAAAAGCGTTCTGTAAATTATTTTGAAATACATCTTATATCTCCAATACTTGGTTTTACATGTGTTTTTACTTCAAGTAAACTTACTGTGGAATGCCTTAACAGGTGATCATCTACACAAGTTTTATGAAACTTGAATAATTCAACTTTCAGACTTCCCCTACATCTTTGGGCAGGGTATAATGCACATTGTAGGTTGGCTGTCTTAATTCCTTTCCTAATAGACTACTCTGTTCCTCCAGGCAAACGACGATTTAATATTAAACTTTGGAAGACATTCACAGACTGCTTTAACTGTCTGCCTATTGCAGCCATTGTGGATGAGAAGATCTTCTGCTGTCATGGAGGTAAGATAATTACTTCAATCTGACAGTGAATTTAGTTTAGTTTAGAAACTTTTTTTCTTATCCATTGCATAATTAGTGTCAATCTCTGGTCTAGTTCAGACTAAAACACTGTTCCATGTTGCACACAATAGCAATTACATTATCATTGAGAGTAACTTCAGTAGCACCATTAAGATAACTGTGGCTTATTCCTGTTCATCTTATCTTCACTCTGTGTTCTCCCTTATTGTGCTCAGGAACAGTATCTTTGCTTTTATCTTCCAATATGTCTAGCTCATTGTGCTACATAACAGAAAATATAAAACCAAAAATTGCACTTTTCTCCTTTAGAATCAGACTGAAAGGTAATAAGGTCAGCTTTAAAGAACTGACTTGCATGCACATGCCGATTTCCCCCCTCACCTCCCCAAGAATTGCATAATAAATTGTCCAGTTGTAGGATAAACAACTTGTTTGCCTCTGTATTTGAAAAGTTCATGAAGTTTTTCTGCTCCTGTGTCCAGTCATTTGCACCAGTGTATTTTCCTCACCTGTGTGAACTTTCAGTGGCTTACCAGGGTTTCTCCCTATGCATATCCATTCCCTTCAGAGCTAGTTTCTATGCTTTCTTTACTTTTTCTCATTGGAGGGTAGGCAGAATGTAACATATTTGCCTCCTTGTAGACTGATCAACCAGCCAAGTGGGAACAGTCACGCCTGTAATGTTTTGTACCCAAGCTGCTCCAGCTATGGGCTTCATGGTACAGCAGTTATGATGCCTCCTCTACCTCCTTCAAGACTGACTGGAGTAGGCCTGGGCTGTAAATTTCTGTCTGCATTCTTGGTGTGAACATGAGGGCTTCTTAATGCAAGGCAGTGTAAAAAAAGTAGGAGGCTTTGGCTCCGTTTTGCCTCAAGATTCATAGGGTGAGTGCAGCCCCTGTTTTGCCCAACAGTTGGAGGCTGCCTAAATTGGAGCTCAGACTTCCATTTTCCCAATGCAGTGTGGGGCAGGCAGCATGCCTTTTGCAAGAGCTACTGAGCAGTAGTCCAGTCCTGTTTCTTAAGCACTTCCTCTCTGCTTCTTGGGTGAGTAGCATCTCAAGAGCCATCACTCTACTCCCACCTGTGAAAGATGTCAAATGAAAGAGGTGCATGCGTACCTTGAGGGATCCGGTCTGCATAATTTCAGTGCTAAGTTGTGTAGGTTGTCAGAAGTGCACAGAGGTTCTCTCGTGATGCTGATTGTTAGCAATGAGGTGGGATATGAGAGCAGTCTGGGTAATGAAAGATTTATAAAATGTAACAAGCTGTTTGTTTCTAGAGTGTGGGTTTAGTGTTTGGGTGTAGAACAGGTATAGGTAGCTCCTGGTTCAGTACAGCTTGCCTGAAAACAAGTTTGGCCTTAGCAAAGAAAAGGTGTTACTCTGTCCTATAGATCAGTGCTCCCCAACCTTTTGTCACCCTCGGCACACCATAGCCTCTCCCAAAATTCCACGTCACACCACATACAAAAATTGGATTAAAAAACAAATATAATCTTCAAAATATCGTTTTGAAGAGTATAATAGTATAGGCATGTCAAACTGGGCATAACAGAATCCCAAACCTCCTTTCCTCCAACCCCCCAACTGACCCACCCAGCCAGGTCTCTCCCCCACACCGCTCTACCCCCGCTCCCAGCCCAGCCTCCCCCCTCCCCCTTGCACACCGCTTACCCCCGCTCCCAGCCCAGCCTCCCCCCAACGCCCCCTTGCACACCGCTTCCCCCCCCCCCCCCACACTTACTTGTTTGCTGGGTCACGCTGCTGTGACCCGACTCCAGCGAGGGAAGGAGAAGAGCGACACGCCCCCCAGCCTCGCGGTCAGAGCAGCGCCGCGCCACACCGCCTCCCCTGCCCCCCAGCCTCGCGGTCAGAGCAGCGCCGCGCCACACCGCCTCCCCCGCCCCCCAGCCTCGCGGTCAGAGCAGCGCCGCGCCACACCGCCTCCCCTGCCCCCCAGCCTCGCGGTCAGAGCAGCGCCGCGCCACACCGCCTCCCCTGCCCCCCAGCCTCGCGGTCAGAGCAGCGCCGCGCCACACCGCCTCCCCTGCCCCCCAGCCTCGCGGTCAGAGCAGCGCCGCGCCACACCGCCTCCCCTGCCCCCCAGCCTCGCGGTCAGAGCAGCGCCGCGCCACACCGCCTCCCCTGCCCCCCAGCCTCGCGGTCAGAGCAGCGCCGCGCCACACCGCCTCCCCCGCCCCCCAGCCTTGCGGTCAGAGCAGCGCCGCGCCACACCGCCTCCCCCGCCCCCCAGCCTTGCGGTCAGAGCAGGGCTGCGCCACACCGCCTCCCCCGCCCCCCAGCCTCGCGGTCAGAGCTTTTGCCACGGCACACTTGGCATGGCCTCACGGCACACCAGTGTGCCGCGGCACATCGGTTGGGGAGCACTGCTATAGATGTTGTGCCTATTCCGAATGTGATAAACACTATCTACAAAGGCAGAGTTTGGGTATGTGTTCCTTTATCAACTACAGGTGTTCAGCTTCTGCCAGCCCAAAGTGGAAACTTCTAAAGCCTTGCATAACTTTCAATTTCATTTTAAACCCTTTTCCTTTTTACCTCATGGTTCAGATTGTTGAATGTGTTGTCAAAGAACCTTGATTTACAGGTATGGAATCTCTTCCAAATAGTTTAGGTATAATACTTAAGTTTCTTAAAACAGCATATAATTGAAGGGTTTTGCTAATTCCTTTAATGGAGGTAGGTACTCCAGATGACAAGATTTACTCTCCATAGAAATACTTTATAAATTGCCATGATACAGAAATGTCCTAACTTCTCTGTGAACTAGAATTCATAAGATATGCAAAAATATTTCCCAAATTATGCCAGATAGTAGTTAAACTCAGGGGATGGGCAGTAACCAGTGAGATGATGGTAGGAGTATGTGGCTTTTGCAGACCCTGTTACTGTTGACTTTAGACTAAAAAAAGAACAAACTTAAGAGCTTGAAGTCCTGCATGTATTGTACTTGGGAACAGAGGCCCATGAGAGAATCCTGGAACGTGATTATTTCTGGAAAACAAATACAAGGTGTTAACATGCTTCCCTTATAAACATAATTGGGGATTTTAAAAGACTTTTTAAAGAGAAAATAGATGCAAGAAGACCTCAAATTCTGTTGTACTGTTTAAAGGGTATTCTAAGAAACTTGACTAATCCAATAACTTTAAAAACAAGTGCTCCTTTAAGACTTGTAATGCTTCCAGATAAAAGCAAAATTATTAGCATTATTAAAGCTGATTTGCAGATATGAAAAGCTTAGTAAAATGTCATGACTACTCCAAAATAACTAACAGCTCAGGATGGCACTTGGTACATTTGAATGGTAAACCTTGTCCTTTCTTCTTCTCCCAATCCCCTCCAAACTGCTTTTCAGGTCCCCGAAGTTACGGATTGTCAGCATTTATTCATGGTGTGTACTGTACTGGTAATAACACAAACATGCTGGAGCTTGGAGCCAGCTTATAGTTTACTATATTGCGTATTTTCGCTAATGAAAACTAACTGACAGCCAGATCTCATCTCCCTGTGAACAACTTCCCAGTTCCCCCTCATCCCCCCACTTTGCAAAGCATGTTGCACCCAGCTGAATGCTGGGATACCTGCCCTATCCCACAACAGCTAGCAACAGCTACTGCGGGCAGAAGCAGGACAAAGGTAGCCATTATTTTGCGCTACAAGGTTTCAATTTGTACAGTCTCTAGCGCCATACCTATTGCGCTACATTGGGAAGCGCTACAAATAAACGCGCTACAATCTTCAGTCTAACCATACCCTAAGAGTGAAAGAGCTTTGCTGCTTCAGGGCCTTCCTTAAAGCCACTCTTTCAGTGGTAACTTCTGTTAACCTTCTGCAATGCTAATTTCACATTGTTACCATGTCTATTGTCAGAGTAATTTGTCTGCCTGAATTAGATTTTAATCTCTTAGGGGAGGAGATCTTTGTGTGTAACAACAGGAAGCATAGAAGTGGTGATTTAATGGTGGGAATTCTGTGATTGGTGTGACACTGCTAGCATAGTATTGGGGCTTCGTTTTCCTGTGAGAGGAAGCATCAATATGCAAATGGCAAAAGATGATTTGAGAATATTTGAGGAGAGCCATGGGTTCAGTTCCTGATTTGCAGAGTACCCCTTTTGCTCTCTTTATTGTGTGGTTCTATGTGGGATGCACTTTTTCCTAGAGTAAAAATGAGACTGCCAGCGGGGCTTTCTCAGTGCTCCTCCAACTGTTTAAGATGTTCTTCCTTTTTTGATTCACCAGTGCTTGGATTTGATGAGGACAATAAGGCCCTTTAACTTCCGTGTTTTGATCTTGTTTTGGCTTAGACTAAACATACACCTGTGTAATCCTTTTAGTGTATTTAAATTTATAAAAACACTTGTCTGTATCTTGTTACCAGCAAATGGCTTTGTAACTGTTGCCATGTCTGAAAATGACACTATTGGATAACGATGGTAAACTCTTAATGCGTGAGGTATTGAGGTGCACAGATAATCATTGAAGTGGTGGCAGTTTGACAGTTTTTTTCTAATTTGTATTAAATCCAGGTAGTCTCTGGATCTTAAGCCTTAGCCACTCTCAACTCTGTTGTTTACAACAGGAGGAGGTGGGATAAGAGGTAATCTCAGCTTTCAAAAGTGATCTTTATTTGCAGATGTTCAGATTGTATTTCAGCATTTAAAACCATCCTTATGCTGCTCTACGCTGCCATCTTGCACAGTCTTCAGCCTTTCATCCACTGGACTTACAACACACTGCTGATCCAGGTAGCACACCTTGTTTTAAAGGCAGTTTCTATTTGTTGATGGTGTTTTAGGTAGCTCTGGATGCCTTTTTCCTAGGAGTCCACATTGACTAACCTTTGCACATGACCTTGCCTTGTATAATATTGCACAATAATTTTGCTGGATAAGATCTGCAAGACAAATCCAGAGAGATTTTAAATTGATGCAACTTGCATGTCAGTAGGTCAGAAGAGGATTGTGGAAGGATGAGTAACTGACAGGAGGGTGTCATTTAAAGCTGATTAGGGCCTACTTTTTACATACCTACACATCAAGAAGGAAGTAGTTAACAGAAATGTAAACTTGTTTAGACCCAATTTCAAAGGTGTAATCTGCACCAATTTACACGTACCTCTTTCTTTATATCAAGCCAAAGAACCAGCTTTTCTTAATGACTAAAGATAAAATTGTCTTATTAAATCCTTGGAATATTGAACAAAAATCAGTCCTAAAATAGATTGAAAATTAGTATTCATAACAGTAGGCTTTTATTAGCCTAAAGGGGTGTTCTTGAATAATACAGCTGCCACCATCTATCCATTCTGAAATTTCAAGTGAAATCAAAATTTAAGTGACTCTTATCGTGAAAGATTCTTCCTGCCATGTGAACTCTTTAGAACATTGGACTGAGCAAAATAGACTTTATTTTAATGTTAAGCCTGTTTAAGGGAAAGAAGCTTTATCATGTTAGAGCTCCTAGGTTCTATTCTCAGCTTTGTGACACTTTTTTAATGTGGTTTTGGACAAATCGTTTAACTTCTCTAGGTGAAACAATCCTTTGAGGGCTTTTCAAGGCCCTTTCCATCCATCTGAAGCCTTGCTGTGGGGCTGCGTTAAAGAGTAGAGCAGCCTTGTAGGTATTATGCTTCCATGTCTGCACTGCTTAGGCTAGTGTGGAGAAGGGACAGGTGGGAATCAAACTGTGGCTATAGTGACACTGATGGCTTGTACACACTACCACGTATGGCAGTATAAGTGATGTCACTCGGGTATGAATAAGGAACTCCCCAAGCAGTGTAAGTAAGGGTAGATTTTGATTTTAAATCAAATTAGTAATAATTTAAATCACTGGTCAGGAAGACTATATTTAAAAATGGTTTTCTACATAAAAGTGCATTCTTGGTTGTTATAACCTTAATACATACTCTTCACAACTCAGAGATGGTATAGGTTTCATTCTTAAAAGGTACACACTATATGCATTTTAAGTGATTTATTTTGAAAACTTTTCAGATTCGTTTTACAGCTATATCAGAAAACTAATGATTATTTCATTTACCAAAAATGATTGAAGCAGATATTTATGAAGTCATTGGGAGATGAACTATTTCCAATTCAACAAATTTAATCATTAATATTTGGAGGATTTTCTTGCCATCCTGTATTAGGAGGAGAATATCACTAGTCAGATGTTTAAATTTTTATTTTACTAAAACAAAGTTATGTATTCTGGATTTTTTTTCTTCAACAGCAAAAATATAATAATTTAACAAAACAAGCATATGAATTTTAGAATTTAAACATTCAAGTCTTAAAATCAGGTTTGTTTTCATAAAAAATGTTTTCTAAAATAGTTAAATGAAATATTTTAAAAAACCCACAAAAATGGAATCTTCTATGTCAACATGAGAAACTTAAAATATTGGCGTCTGCAGCTAACTCAGTCGTCTTCTCATTTTCCTGCTTGTTCATAATCTGGAAAAGAAAAACAAGCTTTCCTGCTTTTTCAGGTCCCAAACGATTTCTCAGTTTGGAATCAATTAGTCCAAAGGAAGAAAATAATTGTTTCTACACTGGCAGAAGAAGCTACTTCTGTTAAGTGAGATTTACTTCAACGGTCTCTGAATCCAAGTGCTTAAGTGACTTCCACCAAGTTCACTGGTGTGACTTTCTTTAAAAGATTGTCAGCAAACTTATTTCGTGTGGACTGGTTCTTATTCCCAAACTGGGTTTATTTTATGGCCTGCTACTATATAGGTTTTCCCTTCTAGGGAGAGGATGGTATATTAGATCTCAAATCAATGAAGCCTACACTCAGACCTCAAGACTTCTGGAATATGCTACTCAGACAGATTCACTTTTGTTTCTACTGCTTGTCCCTCCCTTCTCATATTTATCTCCAGACTACTTCTCCTTTTCCATATGTTCCGCCCCGCAACAATCTAATCTTCTATTCTTTTTGAAACTTTCCATTTTTAGAGAGGTAAGAAATAGATTCTGTGTACACAAATTTGCAGAGGAACAATTGGGTTGAGGCCTGTCATTTCTCACCTCTATATATTTAAAAACATTTTTGTTGTTAACAAGCATGCTATCTCTGGAGCCGCAAATCCATAGTTTGAGAACTGCAAAATTAAGCATCTCTGGGATTTTCTAGATTGAGCATTGAATCCCATGGATAAATAGAAAGATTAACCTAAACAATCTATACAGAAGCCTGTGGAACCCCATTAAATTGGGTCCTTAATCCATAAGCTATTGGAACTAATTTACAAAACTTTTCTTAAATATTACATGAATATATTGTCTTATACTATAGAAATATAATTTATAATCCCTGTTTCATGATGGGATATCTTTAAACTATAATGTATCTTAATTAAAACTTTCTTTAGATAGGTGTTTTCCTCAAAAAGCATTCAAAATCCAATTTTTTTTAAAAAAAGACAATTTATTTTTATCCACCCTGCGTGTCAATTATGCTGCCCTAAGCACTAGTATAGACAGCACTGTCGGCAGAAGATGCTTTCCTGCTGACATAGTTAATGCCTGTCTCAGAAATAGTTTTATTATGCGAGAGCTCTCTTTTTGTTGGCGTAGCGCATCTTCACCAGCGCTGCTGTAGCCTTTCTAGTGCAGACTAGCCATCATATTCTGCACAGTTGGGGTGCTGCAGCTTTGTATCCTGACTATAGTATGGCGTATGCTGTTTAAGATAGATTTCCCAGTGAACTTTGCTTCGCCTATCTACAACCCAGTTACTTGTGTTTTATGCAGATGAAATAAAGTTCACCTGCCTTAAGTTTACCTGTTTGTGTAATGGGCATGAGTCTGACTTACTCTGAAGTTGCAGTTCTAAGTTCCTTGAACAAGAAGTTGGCATACAAATAAATAAACAAGTACTAGAGTATAACCTCAGAGTTGCAAACACTTGAGTTACGAGCTGACCAGTCAACCACACACTCATTTGAACCACAAGTACTGCAATCAGGCAGCAGAGACTGGGAAAAGCAAGTAATACAGTACTGTTAAATGTAAACTGTTAAAATAGAGTTTAAAAAAAGATTAGACAAGGTAAGGAAATGTTTTCTGTGCTTGTTTCATTTAAATTAAGATGGTTTTAAAGCAGCATTTTTCTTCTGCATATTAAAGTTCTAAAGCTCTGTTAAGTCAGTGTTCAGTTGTAAACTTTTAGAAGAACAATTAAAGTTTTGTTCAGTCTTACAAACATTTCAGATTTACAAACAACCTCCCTTCCTGGAGTGTTTGTAAATGATGATCTACTGTAGTAAGCCCATGAAGTGCTGTTACAGTCCTAATGCACAGACTGATTGTATTTTAAGTGGTGTCTAGAAACCTGCTGACTTTTTCATTTTATATTCCAGTGAAAATGATGCATGCTATATCAGCTTGAGCCTCCAGTTATGCATTTCCTGGTACCCTTTTAAAAGTAAGAATACAGGAAGCTTAGTTTATTTATTTTATATATTTACAGGACTGTCACCAGATCTCCAATCAATGGAGCAGATTCGGAGAATTATGAGACCCACAGATGTTCCTGATACAGGTAAGCCGAACAGAATTTATTGTACATGTATCTTGCCGTGATGCCAAAGCAAGCATAACAGTGACATTAGAATAGCCAAGCCAATTTCTATTTATGCAGTTCAGAACCTTGAAACAGTCTAATTGTGCTTTAATTGTAATCTTGAAAACTACCTCCTTCCTCAGAACTATAGGAGATGGAATTACTATTTTGTTCCATAGTATTAAAGAAGATCCTCAGCCCTGCATAGGTGGTGTCTCCTAATGCATGGTATTGCTTTAGGTAGTTGGTTTGAAGTTAGTTTGCATGTTAACACTATTGTGAGGCCTCCTTTATCTTTTTCTATCAGTACACAATCTCCAAGTCCAAGATTTTATTATAAAACTCACTTTCCACAGCTAACTTCTTCAAATGTCAGTCTGTATTAATTTTATTGTATCAGTTTAAGAATAGGTAGTATCCTGTCCATCACCGTGAGCAAAATAGCATGCAAGTTAATACCTATGTAATTCGAATCCAGATGCAGCATGAGGCAAGTAGTGGAGAACTTTCACAACACAAGTGTAAATTACAACACTAATTCATACAATGTAAGGAGACATTTTAGGTATTCTTTAACTGGATTTGTTTAAAAACATGAAAAGAAGAAAATTAAACTTTAATATTTGGCTTCCATCAGAAAGTGGCTTAAAAAGGAGAGTGTTTTTAGCCAGTGTCTGGCGTCACTGCTAGAGCCAATCTATTTTAAGGCTGCCTGTGGAATTATTTGATTCTAGTTCACAAGGACACTTTCTTCTGAAAATCTTGTTCCTGCTGTTGTTGCAAATGACCCCCAAAACAACTGTAACTGGAAGATTTAAAAAAAAGTTTTTTCTGTTCAGTTTACTTGGTGCGTTTGACAGCACTTGTTCAGTTTCACTGTTCTATTGCTGGTGCATACCCTTGCCAATTTATAAGACAGTGTTGACCAGCAACAGTAAAATCAAAGCTGAAACTGAGGAGGTTGAAGAAAATGTGTTCATGTATAGAGAGAAAAAGGAGGGATGGTCTTCTAAGCACCAACAGAGAAAATCCACTTAAATTCTCCCCTCCCCTCCAAAATTTTTTTTTTTTAAATTTTGAAATATCTCTGAAAAGTGTGGTAGATTATTAATAATTTCTGTACATCATGACTGTCAGTTTCTCCAATCTAATTCAGCCACAAATTTATTGGGCTTGATGCAGGAATCATTGGGAAATATTCTGTAGACTGTTGGTAGGACATTAGACTTGATCATTATAGTCCCTTCTAGCATTAATATTTATCTTCAGAAAAGCCTATGAAATTGAATTTTAACATCTAGTTTTAAAAAAATTAAATTGAACATTCCTTTAAGTTGGCAATATTGTGGGCTCTGGATGTTAAGTCTTTTTCCCTGAGATCTACCTCTATACTTTTGTCTTCAGTAATTTTAAATAATGTTTTCAGCTTCATTCAGTTGATGTGATAAAACTGAAGTGGCTGGTGTAGTCTGACAATGAATTGAGTGTTTGGTAATCAGAATGGTTATTGGAAAATTACCACTGTGCTTTCCTATTCCAATGTCTTCAGAATTACTCATGTTAATTTTATTAATGAGTATACTAAGGTTCAATCTATATGCAGTTTTCATGGTGTTGGGAGATCATGTTTAATGATATGTTAACATACAATGTGGTAATATGATTTAGTCTCTTAATTGTGTTGATGAAACCAAAATACGTTGTGGAGTTTTGTTATAGCACTGTAAAGGTCATGGGCCAGATTCATCTAACATGACACTTGTGTGAGTCCTAAAGGATAGGTCATATGATCCCCTTCATCAGGGGACAAGCCCGGGGAGCTGCTCCGCAGGGGCAGCATTCTGGGGGCTGGGGCTGCATGCTGCACCCTGCCCCAGAAGCCACGCCCGCAGGGGCAGCACTCTGGGGGCCGGGGCTGCATACAGCCCCCCTCCCCCGGAGCCGCGCTGCGCAGGCAAAGCTCTGGAGGCTGGGGCTGTGCACTTCCCCCCTCCCACGGAGCCACCCTGCATGGGAAGAGCTCTGGGGGCCGCCGCTGCATGCTCCTCTTCTCCCCCCCCCCCCCCAAGCAGCCATGGTAAGGGGGGGGGGATTGAGGGTGGGGGGGCAGTCAGGGAGCAGGTTGGATTGGATGGGGGTGGGGTTCTGGAGTGGTGCTTAGGGGGTGGGAACGTGGATAGGGGTTGGGGCAGTCGGGGGACAGGGAGCAGGGGAATTGGGGAGGGGGTGGGGTCCTGGTGGTTAGGGGTCTGTGGACAAGGGGGGGGGATTGGATGGGTCAGGGATTCTCAGGGGGCGGGAAGTGGGAGGGGACTGGATTGGGGGCGGGGCCTTCCCTACCTGGCCCTCAATATCATTTCGCAAACTTGATGTGGCCCTCGGGCCAAAAAGTGCGCCCACCTCTGCACTACAGGTTACCAAATCCCAGAGGCCTTCAGCTGCAAAAGGTCATGGCCTGGCCTCATTCCACACTCTTGCTGGTTTGGATGATAGTGTTTGTGAAGCTGAGGCAGGGTTGGGGTGTGTGTGAAACTTTATCAAAGAAATGTACTTGGCAAGCATGACTGCTGTACTACAGTATTGTGGAGAGCCATCTGAGACTGTAGTTCAGAGACTGAGTATTGATATATGGACCGATCAGAGTTGGTTGCTGCTTAGCAATATGCATGTATAGCAGTACTCAAGAATTGTTCAGATAATAACAGTAAATATGCTAATCTTTTATTGTGTAGCTTATCTAAATTTTTTCAACCATGTTCCACCCAAAAACCTAGCATCAAATCAGTGATTTAAATTACCAAGTAGAAATCTTTGATTTTTATTTAAATCCATTTTAATGAATCTCATTTGTATTTATTTTCTAAAGAAAAAGATGCAGTCTCATTGATGTAACCATTAAAATGTGTTTATTTACAGCTAAATAAATTCTTTATTCTATATTTGGTTGCATCTTTTTGATGTTTAAAGGAGGATACAGTACAAATACATAAATTTATTTAAGCAATTATAGCATTTTCAGATTCTTGTGCATTTTTAGTATGTTAGAAAATGATGTATTGCTTGTTTACTAGATGTTTTGATCATGATTTGTGTCAAGCTGTTTAAACACTCCGTTAACTTCTCTTATCAAAAGTTATTTCACATCTACAACTAAAAGATTTATTAAACCGATTTAAGATTTTAGCTCAAAAAAAGATTTTAGCTCAAACTGGATACATTTCTAAATATGCCTAAGTGAAACTGACTGGAACTTAAGTTCCCACTTGCCTATATCTCTTAGACTGACCTCTTGTGCCATAGTAATAAAGCTTAACCTCAAAAGTTAGATTTATTTTTTACACCCTGAATCTGTCTTTTATACAGAAAAGCAGCCTTTAACTCAGTTTCCAATAGGGACTCATAGATTCAGCATACCTATTTTTTTATGTAAATGTGGTGAGAGATCAGAATAAGTTTAGGCCTTAACATATTGTGTTAAATTCAGATTTCACTTTAAACAGGTTTATTTTAAGAGAGACTTCCTATAATACATTTTTTTCAAAGAAACGTCTTTTTTTTTTATCCACCGTTTTGAGAGCTTTTCATCATATTTGTATAAGTAATCACTGACTGTTGAAAATCCCCACAATTATAGGGAGGTTTTTTTAAAAAAAGCGAATACTAAGATTATTGTCTTTCAAAGGCTTGCTCTGTGACTTGCTGTGGTCAGATCCGGACAAAGACGTGCAAGGATGGGGTGAAAATGATCGTGGGGTCTCGTTCACTTTTGGTGCTGATGTGGTCAGTAAATTTCTGAACCGTCATGATCTGGATTTGATCTGTCGAGCTCATCAGGTACAAATTCTACCATCTTTGCTAATTTAAATCTCCATTTCTAGACTTACTTTGAGGTATTAGGGATTCAAAAAAAATCTTCATTTATAGCTTATAACAATCTGTAACCCACTAACCCCCTTTTTTTGGTTCTATGACTGCGGAGGTGTTAACAGGCCACTCTACGTTGAATAGTTCTTTTAGAATACGTGCTAACTACTTATGCTAAACTATCTGTTGCACCTTGCATTTTGCTGCGATGGTGGGAGTACCTTTCCTAGGGCTGGTCCCCACTACAGGGGGCGATCGACCGCAGATACGCAACTTCATGTTCGTGAATCACGTAGCTGAAGTTTGCGTATCTGCAGCGGACTTACCGTCAGTCCTCATGGCTGCGGCAGTCTGAGGCGCGCTCCCCCGTCGACTCCAGCTTACACCTCCCGGCAAGCTGGAGTTCCGGAGTCGACGGGGGGTGCCGCGAGCAATCGATCACTACCCGCCAATCGGCGGGTAGTGAAGACATACCCCTAGACCTGAAAAAGAGCTCTGTGTGGCTCAGAAGCGCCTCTCACCAACAGAAGTTGGTCCAATAAAAGATATTACCTCACCTTCCTTGTCTTTAAAAACATCCTTCTAGACATTATTGTTGCAAAATAACTTGACAATTTTATGTCTGGACTCTCTTTATAGATTTTAGGCAAACCATCGTGTTAATGTAACCGTTACCCAGACAGTGATGATTAGCTACCCATGGAAGCTATTTTAGGAATACATTACTTTGTTTTCCATTGCCCCATGGTATGTATGTGGTGGTGGGATGCAGAGTGGAGGAGATCTGCCTTATCTAGGAACTGGTCATTCTTGCACTATAGTTTGAGCTGAATTACTGCTTTCTCTGTAGTAAAGAGAATCCTCAATATCTCTGGCAGATGCTAATTCTTCTAAGTACAGTAGAATAATTTTCATGAAAGTTCTCTTTAGAACATGGGAATTGTAACAACAAGGGTTTGTATGAATGGGACCAGAGTACAATAAGAGTGTGGGATGCAGTAGTAATGTGGTACCTTTTAAAAAATATTTTCTAAAACATTTGTTTGAATTATAAAACTTCTCTTTTGTACTCGTATAAGGTTTCCAAATATTTATCAATTGAGAGCATGGTCACCAAACTTCAAGTATGAAAATCTTAATCAGATTTATCAGCATGTTAGCTATCGTTGTTTTTAAGCTATTTGATTTCAGTTACTTAATTTTTTTCTGATTTGACACTACAGCCCAGTGTTCTGCATGTTCACCCCTCAGTCATTAAATGTTGTTCCTTTCATTGCCTACTTGTTTCCTCCAGAACATAAGCAATTGGTGCCTGCCTGAGAACTCAAGTTTAGGTGGTAGAATAAATCTAATTCCTGCAGGGTTTATAGTCTCAAAAACTGTTTGTTTTTTTCCCTCTCCCGTTGACAGGTGGTTGAAGATGGATATGAATTCTTTGCTAAACGACAGTTGGTCACCCTATTTTCAGCTCCAAATTACTGTGGAGAGTTTGATAATGCTGGAGGCATGATGAGTGTGGATGAAACTTTGATGTGTTCCTTTCAGGTATACTATGCTGCTAGATTAAAATTTAGTCAGTGTTTGGGTTTTTTGGTTTGTTTGTTTTTAGTGGATATGTTTATAGAAACTATAAATTGGCACTCAACATGCACCACTAAGGGAAAATAAGCTGCAGAATATCGTACTACACAGCAGACTAGCATCAAACTAACTTTGCCACAGAGAGCTCTTTGAGACCTGGAATTCCTGTAAATAAATTTGCTATGTTCCATAGCTTCCCTATGCTAGATTCTTGTCTGCATTCTCCATGCACATTTAGAACTGGATTTTAATCTTCTGAGTACAATTCCGAGCAGCAGAACAAATCCTTATTCAGAGATGATGGCATCCTGTATTGTGACTCCTCCTCAACTAGTGTTTTCTTCTGCTTCAAGCGAGTCACGTACTAAGCTCCTGCTTTTTACCTATCTAGAATAGACACAATCAAAAGCAGTTGGAAATGAAGTCAGTCTATAGAGTAATATGTGGAGACATGAATGGCGTGTAAGGAAATAAACAGGGTGGTGAGGTTTATATTTCATGTTTTTGCTTCTCAAAAGTAATCATCAAAAATTTTGAGTTGTCCCATTGACTAATATATGGAATGTATTTCAATTGTCATGAACTTATTACAAATGTTTCCTTCTTTTTTCAAAGATATTGAAACCATCTGAAAAGAAAGCCAAGTATCAGTATGGTGGATTGAATTCTGGACGTCCAGTCACTCCACCTCGTACAGCTAATCCACCGAAGAAGAGGTGAAGAAAGGAACAATGTCAAAACACCATCAGATCTATCAAGGACAAAACTCCATATTACAGTATATAATAAGTGTGCACTGTAAAACCATCCAGCCATTTGACACCCTTTATGATGTCACACGTTTAACTTAAAGAGACGGGTAAAGGATCTTTACTAATTTTTTCTAGTAGAAAGATGTGCGACACTGTATTGTAACAAGTATAGCTCCAAATTCTAATATCCAACGTAGAGTAAAATGCAGATTTAAAAAATAGCTATTGAATTACATATTCACTTATCACGGTTTTTAAAGTTGACCAACATCCCAGTTAAAACTTGATGTAATAGTTAAACCAGATGAGAGCATGATGTTCCATTTGTGTAATGTGGTCTTATTGTTGCTTGATTGCTTTTACTTTGGTTATTTTGTAGCTAGAATGATGCAAATATGGTATATAGTCATGTTCCCTGGCTTTTTTTTAAACGAAATACGGAAGGGGGTTTTTAGGACAGCCACTGATTTTTTTTCTTCTTCTTCTTCTTTTTCTTTCCCCATTCTTTGTAATCTTGCTATTTAAATGTGTGCCCTGTTGTAACAAAAAGGTGATAAGATGATAGTTAATAAAAAAGGCAAACTATGTCTAAAATAGTGACCCAATAAAGCGGCCTGACTGCACACCCTGACAGTCTGCATTGTTTGAGGGACAGAAAACTGTCTTGCTTTTTAACTTCAATTGCCACAGAATGGATTTGCGCACTACACTGTTTTAAATTATTGACATTACACTGTGCAGTGGCACTTCACTTAGGACTAAAATGGTATTGCCTACTAGTTGGTAATGTGATTATGTGGTACCTTGGCTTTAGGTTTTATTAGCACGAAACACCTTTGGCATGCTTAGCTTCCCAGTAACATACTATCTGCATCAAAATGCATCTTCATGTTTTGTGGAGCTACTCAAGATTCTTTTTTGATAAGCCTTGGAAAGCTGAGGATTTTTCATAAGAGGGTGTATTTAAATAGGTGTTAACCTACTGTTCACTGATCAACTGACTAGTGATGGTTGAACTGTCTAATATTGCCACGTGAATGTTCTACATGATTGTAAGGCTTATGTCACTAAAGATTATATCCTGGATTTTCATGATCAAAGTTCATATATTGTATAGACTTTTGCTTTGTAGTGTACTATAGTAGCAATAATTTCTGTACATGATCCAGAGTTATGCAGTATTTCTTGTTCTCTCCTTTCTTAAAAAGGTTCATATTGACAAATGGCAAGGTGTAGGGAAGTTATAAAGTTAGTAGTAGGGTAAAAATTGTAAGACACAGATTTGATGTTAAGATGTAATACTATTGGATATGACTATAAAAGTTTTTATTGAACATGGCAAATTTGCTAAGATTCCTTGGGGGAAGGCTTCAGATTTATACCATTCTAAATGTGCAACAGTAGATGTAAAACTCTTGACTTGAATATTGTCTTTGAAAATGTTAAATTGAGGATTCTGGCAACTTACATTTTATGAACTGGCACAGTACATAATGCAAGAGATTGATTTCTGACACAGTGAAAAAGTTCTTTAAAATGGATTTAAGTCTTTTTTTTTTTTTTCTAATTCCATTTTGTTTTAAATGCATATTTTAAATGTAGTTTTTCATTTAGTAAAAGTTGTCTAATCGATATTTTTGAAGTCTGTCTGGTTATTTTAAAACTTTTTTCAATTGTTACTCAGCAATTGATTTTGTTAATACTTTTCTTTCTGTCCTTGAAACAGACTGGATCAGCTGCTGTTTGGACAGTGGCTTAGTCTTTTTTGAGACAAGCACTGATGTTCATTACTTGGTTCGTAATGTTACAGTATTGTAACATCAGGACAGCCATGCCATACTTTTCTGAGTTGATCAGTGATGACTGTATCCATATCAGTTCAGGTTTGGAAAGGCTGGATTTCTGTCCAAGCACTGGTCTCCAAAATTCCCAAATAAAGAGGAAAATCACAATATCAAGTAGTGAGATTAATTCTTTCAGAATCTAAGCAAAATTTGGAAATGCTTTTTGTATTTTAAAATACAAAAATGTCCAGCATTATAGTATAGTGCAGGGATCTGCAACCTTGGCACACGGCACCGCAGGGTAAGCACCCTTAGCAGGCCCCACCAGTTTGTTTACTTGCCTGTTCGCCGATTGCAGCTCCCACTGGCCGCGGTTTGCAGTCCCAGTCCAATGGGGGCTGCGGGATGCGGCGGCCAGCACCACGTTATACATTGTGTATAATGTGCTCACTTATCTTGCAAATGTTTCCTCAAGGTGGTCTTCAGAAGAGAATTCAAGTGTTTCAAAGAGTGTCAGTCTTAGGTTTTTTTTAATTCTTATTTCCTTTTATAATAGAAATTGATGTACGGAGAACTATCATCATACACTGGTGATACCATAGTAGTGAAATCTGACGGCAAATAAGTGATTTTTAGACTGGGTAGCGGGATGGACAGAACACCCGTAACTAAAATGCCAGAATAAATTGTTAGACTGAATATCCCTGCCCATGCAGGGCTGATAGCATATAAAACATTCAACAAAACAAGGAAAGACCAGTATTGACATTCTTGATACTTTGAGGACAAACATAACTTAAAATTAAAACTAATGCCTGTCATAATGCCTATCAAACAAGCAATGAATATCTTAGTGCATTCTATAACGATGCAATCATATGCTTAGCGATGTTGAATACTACTTGTCATCAGTCTTTTTTATCTTGAGGTGAATGAGAGGTGATGTGTAAGAAATGAAATTTATCATAGATGTCCCTGCTCTTATGCAAAAAGTAATAGTGAAAATAGAACACTGTATTGAAGGGCAAAACTAACTGAAGCAAAAGCTTTCAGATTTAGTCCATACATCAATGACTTTCATAATTTCACTTGCTTAGAAATGATCAGGTGGCTTACAGAAGTGGAGAATGAGCGGGATCCCAATTTCTTGGAAGATCTGAAGCTTATTTGGTGACATAAAAGCAATGTCCTGACTCATGGTGAGATTTGAGGGAATTAAAGTTTCTGGGGCCCACAGTAGGAGGCTTACAAACATTGCTATAATGTAAATTTGAGTTACCTGCTAAATATTGAAGAATTTGGGGAGTTTAGTATGGTTGAGACCATAGCTCGCTTTCTATATCTGTGTATTTTTAGATCTCAAACCACTTTTACAAAAGAATGGACATAATCTCCATTTTACAGATGGGTAGATTGAGGCACAGAATTCCCAAATTTAAAAAAAGTAGTCACTAAAGCAGTGTCTACACTACAGAAATTTGGCATTCTAGCAGGGTGGTCATAGAACACTTCTAATGTATATTTTGTCCACATAAGTGCTCATCCTAGAATATAAAAGGCCAGGGGATGTTTGTCCGAAGCAGTCATGCACAGTAGAGATGGCCCGGACAAAGAGCATGCTGGGAGGTGTAGTTCGGCGGCACAAAATGGCTGCCACACTTGCGCTGCAGCAAGCCGCAGAGACGGCCCAAACAAACATCTCCACATGGCGCTGGGGGTTAGCTGGGCGCCGAGTCACTCGCGCGTGGAGGCGGGGCTGGATGGAGCAAGCGCCGCGGCTCTAGCACCCCTGTTATTGTTACACTGTAGCGGGGTCGGGGTTACACGGCACCCGCCCTTCCACCTCGGGCGGAGAAGCTGGGTGCGGACTGGAGCCGTCCTGCAGGGACTCGCTCAAGATGCCGTTGAGGCTTCAGAGCCGACCCGCGGGCCCCGCTTTCCCCATCACTACGGAGCGTTGTGCCCTTGCTAGGGCGGTGTGGGGCCTGGGCCAGCTGTGGGGGGTGGAGTGCAGGGTACAGGGGGGCCTTGGGCTGGGGAGGGGGGCCTGAGGTGAGGGGCCTGGCATGGGGGTGGAGTGTTTATATGGGGGGGAGGTTATACAGGGTGCTGTATGGCCGGGGGGGGGGGGGGGGGATGAACAGGTTATATAGGGGGGTTATATGGGGTGCTGTATGGCTGGGGGGGGATTAACAGGTTACATGGGGGGGTTATACGGGGTGCTGTATGGGCGGGGGGGGAATGAACAGGTTATATGGGGGGAGGTGCTGTATGGGGGGGGAGGTGCTGTAGGGGGGGATGAACAGGTTATATGGGGGGAGGTGCTGTATGGGGGGGATGAACAGGTTATATGCGGGGGAGGTTATACGGGGTGCTATATGGCTAGGAGGGGATGAACATGTTATATGGGGGGAAGGTTATACGGGGTGCTGTATGGCCGGGGGGGATGAACAGGTTATATGAGGGGGTTATATGGGGTGCTGTATGGCCGGGGGGGGGGTGAACAGGTTATATGAGGGGGTTATATGGGGTGCTGTATGGCCGGGGGGGGGGGGGGAACAGGTTATATGGGGGGGGTTATACGGGGTGCTGTATGGCCGGGGGGGGGATGCCGCCACGAGCCATAGAGACGGCCTGGACAAACAGGATTAAGTACTTTGGCCTGTGTACACGGGCTTCTACACTAGTAATGCTATAATAAAACTTGTCAGACTTGCTTCAAGCAAGGCTACACCACAGTGTGGTCTGCCATTGTCAGTCTCGACTGGAGCAATGTTTGTATGGACAGATTGCTGGTGTAATTGGCCAATAAAGTTTCATGCAGTGCTTAGGTAGCCAGTCTGGTCTACTTTCCTCATTTCACTTTCCAGGAATCACGTTGGCAGCTGCCACCAGCTATACAAAAAAAATATTCACTGTGGAGCAAAGCTGTGTGAAACTTGTGCTGGGAAAACTGCAGTGATTAATTTGATTCAAATCACCCGTGTGCCTCCAAAGAGGTGCTCTCAAGCATTCTTCCAGTTGGCCAAAGGCAGATATGTGGACATGAGGAGGTGATTTTAGGGTAAACTGAATTCTGCTTTGCAGCATTTTAGTGCAGTGGCATTCAGCCAAAGGGCCAATCGCATTTTGGGGGATACTTTTGGCTTGCTCTGCTCCATTTGTCCTATTCAGGTAATACAGAAGAAGAAGAAACCACTCCCACATCTCCCTCTGATGATTCCATCAATGTGAACTAGGCCGTGGCAGCATATTCACCACCTTTTATCTTCCTCCCCACAGTCTTTGGTGCAAGGATCATGTTGGGGGCAGGAAAGGTGAGTGGCTAATGTGTGCTACTTACTCTCTGGCAATCCACAGCTGGTGTATGATTCTTGGTAACCATTTCCAGCTGGGCAGAGTCAGCCAATCATAATGGGTTTTTTGCCTACAGTTTTTTGTTCCTCTTGAGTGCAGGGAGGAGGGAAGCTGCCCATTGCTAGGGGATCCCCTGAACTCAGGCAGAGCCACTCAAGCATCTGTTCTTCTCTCCTGGGGTTCTTACAGCTTTTGCAGGTGATGGAGCAGCCAGAGCCATCTTCTCCCTCCCTCCCTCCCTCCCTCCCCAGCAAAGCATCAGGGGAGCTGCTGATCAACTGCAGCAAGCAAGAGCTAGCAGCTTCTCAGTCTGGCTTGCATCTGGTATTGCAGAGGAAGCAGTAAGAGGCAATGTCCCTTCTGCCTCCTTGTGGTCAGAGGGCTGATTGACACTTCAACTAAATTACTGGGTACAATTCCATGAGCACATTTTTTAATTCATAATCATTACAAATTTTCTTAAGTGACAGAGTCCTGTGGCACCTTAAAGACTAACTAAAGTATTGAAGCATAAGCTTTCGTGGGCTAATACCCACTTCATCGATGCATGCAGTGGAAAGTATCCAGGGGCAGGTATAAATAAGTAGGCAAGGACCAGGTACATTAGGTGAGATTTGTATGTTCAAGCAATGACCATTGAGAAAGATATTGAGTTACTGGGCTGCTCTGGCCTTGTAAAGATGGAACATGCTCAGAACTGTCTCTGTCACATTTAGTTGTAAATTCCACCGAATACAGTATTTGGCCATCTTAAACAAGTGAGCATTTAGGGTATCTTCAAGTTCTGCAGGTTGAAAGCATTGGTGTCAACACAGAACCTTGAAGTAGATCATGCCAATAAGCCATGATGAATGTCAATATGTACAGTGGTAACCGTACCCCAATGTCCACTCTTGAAAGTCACTGCCTGGCCACCACCCTCTGTCTAGTAGTCTGCTACTAGGCCTAGATCACCGCTGAGTGGTCCCTTTCTCTGCTAAAGTAATCCTAGACTGTTTTTGAAGGGTGGGGGATGGGGCTGGCTTGGGGTGGGAGAGAATGGGCATATAGGTTCCTTCCACGGCTACAGCACAGTACATGAGTCCCAATTCTAAAAAGTTCAGTGATCTCTGCTAGTTGGTTCTTAAGTCCTTGTAGCATACTAAGCAGCACATCTCACCTAATCAGTTCCCTGCCTCTGCAGGGGCCTCATACTTCGGCAGCAAGTCGGGCTCTTTTGTTCTCTGCCAGTGGCACACAACAGTTTATTCCCCATGGAGTTAAAATGTTTTAGTCTAACTCAACTTATTGGGCTGGATAACAGGATGAAAGTTAATGGCCTATTATATACAGGTCTGCTTAGATGATCTAATGGTCCTTTCCAGTTTAAGACTGGAACTCAAATTGCCACATAAACTCCACAACAAAATGGACTTTCTTGATTTTGAACTGGTGCTCTACTGACCAACAGTTCTCTGGGATACCTAGGTCCCATGGGGTAATTCATGGAGAGTGGAACTTTCATTCTGGTGGTGTGATGTTGGGGCTAGCTCACTACAGAATTAGGAAGGTGCTTTTCTGTAACTCTGAAGTTCAGCAGCTGTTGCTGCTCATCCCAGATCTTTACAATTTTGTTCTACCAATCTGCTTATGATCCAGACCCAAATGTTGTGCTCCTTCATCCTCAAGTACCACAAAGACCCAGCTTCTTTGAGGTAAGGGATATACAGTCATTGCAACAACACCTCCAACTATTGCTCTCTGTCTCTGCCTGCCTGACAGTTCAAGAACAGCTTCTGTATTGCTGCAGACGCCATGCAACTGGCTTTTCTCAATCTCTGGCAGAAACCTTTCTTTCTGAACATTCACCTCAACCTCCATTTTGAGAAAAGTCCTAGAGGAAACTGTGCTGGTATCTAAGGATTCATGGGAGATTCTCTCCTTCCATAATTCTGTTGGCCTCCTCAAAAGTTTGTAGAAGTCTCTGGGGTCGGTATCCACAGGGCAATGCAACTGCAATACTGTAATTCAATTCATGTGTGGATGTGGGGCAAAACATAAACATGGACATGCTGTATTGTTGATGCTCAACTGTGCTAACCAATCAGTTCAATTACCAATGATTCAGTTTTTCACTATGGACACAGCTTTTTTTTGAAAAACAGCATTGTTATGCTTGCTCTGATGCAGCAATGAATGCAACATCATGCTTTTAAGAAGGAAATAATATTTTGAAAGGACATATACTTAAAATATAGGGCTTTTTAAATAAAAAGTATACACCTTTTTAGTGTCTCATTTTGTCAATGTGGTGTTAAATTATCTAGATTCTGATTGCAAGAGTTTCTGAAAATCCATCACTGTGCATAATCTATTACATACTTAGGCTGGCTGTATTAAATATATTCAGGCAGATCGTCTACTTTTCTTGTGCTTTTCCATCAATTTGCTTATCTACTGCATCTTTCTGACCAGATCCCTCTCATACTTCCTTTGTATGCCTTTCCATTATAGAGAATCATTACAAGGCACTGTTCCAATACCATTTTGCCTTTCTTGAATCAAAAATATGCAAAAATGTAAATGTACAGAATGATGGGGAGAGATTTCCTTGCACAACTGGTGAAAATGTTTAGAAGTGGCCAAATTTTCAACTTGCATCTTGGATTTAATCTTTAAAACCACTCAATAGAGAGTGCCCTTGGATACTTCAATGATATTTCTGGGTATAACTGTAAGGAAATCATTAATTAAAAAATTCTTAGCTTATTTTTCCACTCTTAGAAGTAGCAAACTGCTCCCTAGCCACCTATTTGGATACAAGTGCTTGGTTTAAAATCATCTGGGACTCGTTTATTATGGAAAAGCTTATAGACAATACAGAAATAGCTCCTGCATAGTTTGCCTCCTTTTTTTTAGACTAAAGAAAATAACCATATTTATTCAGCTTGTTTTAATAGAAGCTGAATAGGGATTCCATGCAATACTAAATCCAGTATTGAACATTTAAGGGAAATCTGTGTTTCCTGCTCATGCTCAGTTTAAATTGAAAATGGTGTAACAGTGCCCCCTGGTGTCTCAAACACATGGTGAACAAACAAGAAAACTTCTTGAAATTATTTGGACTATTTTTTAAATTGTATTCTAAACAAATCTTATCAGTTTAGTGTGATCCTTGCCCTTGCTTTTCCTTGCTGAGTTTTCCAGTGTCCCTAGACAGGCAGTGGGCTGAGCAGGGTGTGACGGAGTAGGAATACTGTGTGTGTGTGTGTGTGTGTGTCTCCAGCTTCTCCTATGCATTTCTTGTTGCAAAGCAGAGAGAGAGCATAAACTGTCTTGAGCCCTACCCTTCCCATCTGAAAGGTGTTGGCTGGAAGTGTTGAATAACAAAGAGGCCTGCTGAACCTGTTGGAGGGAGGTCAGGTGACCTGACCTGGCTGAGCCAGGGGGGAGGAGGGGCTGGAGAGAGGGAGTTTCAGTTTGGAGTCTGCTTCTGGCTAGGGCGGACAAGGAGTGGGCAAGCTCTGCCTGGTCCTTGGGCCCCCAAAATGGACCCAGCAGAGGGGACGCATTCGCTCTACCTAGATTACGTTCCTGTCATCGAATAAACCTCTGTTTTACTGGCTGGCTGAGAGTCACGTCTGACTGTGGAGTGGGGTGCAGACCCACTGGCTCCCTCAGGACCCCGCCCGGGCGGGCTCACTGGGGGAAGCGCACGGAGGGGCAGAAGGTGCGCAATGCTCCAAGGTCAGACTGAGGAAGGTTGAAGCGGGTACCCTTGAAGCTCCTAGCCTTGGAAACAGGCTGTGTATGGAGAGGGGACACTTCTCCCAGAATCCTAACTGGCTTCCTAGGGAGCAAGTTCCAGACCCTTGCCCTGGGCACTCCGTGACACAGGGCCAGCCAACGGGACCCCGGCTGCCAACGGGCTGGTGGACGGAACCCCACACCAGCAGCAGAGTGCCACTGAAAATCAGCTCACATGCCGCCTTTGGCACATGTGCGATAGGTTGCTAACCCCTGGTGTAGACTCTGTTTTTCTTCGTTACTTTCCCAATGGGTGCTCTAAATAAGGTGTGTGCACTCCTGTCCGCCTTTGATAAGATATTTTTTCATCAGAATTATCTGAGAAGCCATGTCTACACCCTACACACCCTTTTGCTCTGGCCTGAGGCTATAGGAAGAGGAGACCTGCTGCTGCTTTAGTTCCTTCTCAGCTGACGGTGGCTAGAGATTTTGGTGGCTGGCTAGAGGAGCATTGCAGCATCCTGCTATCTGACAGTTTACATTTCTACTTAATGTTCTTTATTTTTACTTTTATTTCTTGGTGATTTCTTGCCATGGGGTCCCCATGCCTCAATCCTTGGTTTGCTACAGCTAACTAGGGCATCTGCCATCTTAGCTTCTGTAGCCTGCCTTCTTCCCAAAATTCCAGGCTTCAAACCCAGACCTGTCACAGATCTTCCCACTTCCCTTAAGATCTGTGGAACATTATTGAGAGGATCCAGGTCAATGGCTAGAGGGAAGAAGCAAATTTCACCCCCAAAAACACACTGCCTCTCCTCCTTGCAGTTATTTGAGCTTCATGTATAGACTGGGCTAAAGGCATCCTTATTGAGAAATAGGGGATCAATTCTGCATACACCATTGGTCAGCAGCATGCTCTGTGGTGGGATTAACTTGCTAGTGCAGTCATGAAAGGGTTTTTAAAAATATTTTTAAATGGGATATTGAGTTAATAGCATTAGTGTTGTGCAGAGAGACTGGAAAATGAAACTGCAAGCAGGAAAGGCATGGGAGTGTTTCAGTAAGAAGGTAAACAGATGGACTTTGAGTTTTATTTTAAATTTATTTTTGAATAAACCCAGACCCCAAGGATCAGTATTGTGAATAGACAAAACAGGTATGTGAAGATTTATTTGAGGAATCAAGAGAAACGGAGGTGAGTCCACTTACAGGTCTGCTCTGAGGCTACCAGGGGGTGCTTGGAAGGATTTTACTCAATGACAATCTCTCTCTTCCTGCCTGGCTCCAACCCCCTGTCAAATTTCTGCATCTCTCCTATCCCTGGCTCTCCTATCCCTCAGATTTCTTGTCCTCTTCATTCTCCTAGAGCAGTTGTTTTCAACCTCTAGTCCGTGGACTCCTGGGATTCGGCAGCCTAGATCTGTTTTCCAAAGGCCTCCACCCCTCCATTTGAAATTTTGTAGGGCTCTGCAAATGAAAATAGGGTGAAAACTGCTGTTCTAGATGCTCTTTGCCCTTTTTTGCTTTTTCCCTGTATGCTTTCTATCTTCTTGGGACTCTATTTTTTCAGTGGGCCCCTTTTCCCAACCCCTCTCTACACAGATATCCATTCTTGGATCTCTTTCCTTTCCCCCAAATAACAAGAAGCCTCACCCTCACTCCTATTAAGTCTCAGTTCCCACGCATCCTTAGTGTTTTCCCCACACTGCAGTCCCCTTCTTTATTCCATTTGGACTCTCAACCTCACTCAGATCTCAATAGCACCCTGCTCCCCTTTGTGTATCATCCCCTGTCCCAGCACACACCCCCCCCCCCGCCTCTCCCCTCATATTGCACAGCAGATTCTGCACCTTGTATCCCAGCCTCTAACTCACCCCTTTTGCTATTGGCACTTCCGTGTTCTGCCCCACTGTGCTGCACCATCTCTGTCTTCGTCCTTAATACCCAGCCTCCAGCTTATTCTGCCTCCAGCACCTCCTCATTCCCCCGGCACCCCAGTAACCCAGACTAATGACCTAACGATCCCTTCTGGCCTTAAACTCTATGAACCCCCATCTTAGCTATTCTTATTCATTGCTCCTGGCAGCCCCTAAGCATCAGCCACATCTTCCCCCAAAGGCTCCTGAAGTATTATACCCTCTTCCTCCCATCCCCCTGCTCTGCCCCCAGCCTCCCATCTGCATATCCTCTGCTATCACCTCCCCGCCCAGGATCCTCATGGCTGGCCCCTTCTCCCCGGCCCCAGAGTTGGAGAGGCTGAGAGCTGGCCAGGGGCAGAGCTGCAGCTGCTGCTGGCTAACCACAGGAAAAGGGAGTGTCATGGTGCCCCCTGCCTGCTCGGAAGAGGGGCTGCAGGGAGTTGCCCAGAAGCCCCTGGGGTGGGCAGTCTGGTGTGGGGGTCCCGAACTCCGTCTACAGCCCGGGGCCTGAGAGACTGGCAAGGTGAGGCGGGCCGTTCCCTCTGCAATCCTGCCTGGTAACAGGGCGCTCTCTTTTTTTTGATTGGGCGACGCTAGCCTCCGCCCCCTCCCCCTCCCAAGGAAAAGGCCTGAGGGGAAACCAAAAGCGCCTGGCGCCTCAGGATAGCATGAGGCAGAGTCCCTCGCGTTCTGATTGGTCGAGGCTGCTCCTATCCTCGCACGGATTGGCTAGACCAGGGGTGGGCTGGGCAGCCTCCCGCCAGAACAGCCTCGTGCTGGTCTCTGGGGCAAGGGTAGGAGAGTGGCTGGGGGCAGCCGGCTCCCCCCCTCCCCCTCCCGCCTGGGGTGCCCAGCCTGAGGTA
Source organism: Sternotherus odoratus (assembly GCA_032164245.1). Classification (NCBI taxonomy): domain Eukaryota; kingdom Metazoa; phylum Chordata; order Testudines; family Kinosternidae; genus Sternotherus; species Sternotherus odoratus. The sequence goes on from JAVMKO010000003.1 coordinate 125,170,311, forward strand.
ACTGTTCCAGCAATCTGCCCTGCCCCCACCCCACAGCACCCTGGGCGGGGGAGGGGGCTCCTCACAGGGCAGTGGCACCCCTGCCTCCAGCAGACAAACTCAGCGCCGGAGTCGGACGATCTGGGGCCTTGTGCGCAGCACAGCTCTCGCGGGGCCCCTTCCTCCCCACAGGGGCTAGGGCATGGGGCTCCTTTAGGGTGTACGTTGGCGAGGGCAGCTGGGCTGGGCCTGCTGCGCTTTCTCCTGCTGCTGCTGAAGAGGCTTTGGCATGGCACGGCAGAGCACGGGGTCTTGGCAGCTATGTCCCACTGAGCCGCACAGGGGCATTCGCACCCTTTAAGCTACTGTCTGAGGCCCTATGCAGATTTGGGCATATGTCACCACATCAGTGAGACCTCGGCCCCAGGCTCCAACTTAATATCACAACCAACAGGCTGGAAATTTAATTTAAAAAAATAAAAAAACTTGGGAGTCTGATGTAATCCCATGACTCCAGGATCTGAGGCCCTTGATATGGGCCTGTCAAGCTATGTCTTGGTTTGGCCCTGCACAAACTGCTCTTCTAAGAAATCTCTATTTTGTGCAGGACTAAATCTGAGCGAAGAGGATTATGTTGGGGATAAGGGAGAGAGATGGATAATTTCCCCTGGGCATTAACACCCTCTCTAAAGAATACTTCCCATCCCTGGTGTTTGCTACCAAAGATTGCTCATTTCCTTTCCTAACAGACCATTTCACCTCTCCCACCCCCAATTTTTTTGCTTTGCCAGGGGATTACACTTCTCTTCCCCTCCTACCTTCCACCCAAGAATATTCTGCTCACCCTCTCTCTGGTATCTTCTTGAAGCTGAAATTGTATGCAACCTCACTTTATCTAAAAGCTTGACTTTCTTGATAATCTGCTGAAGGGGGAGTCTTCTCTGTCCAAGCTGCACTTGCAACACTTCAGAAACAAATGTTATAAAAAATAGTTCAGGACCTTACTGTTACTGTAACTTTACTGTGTGCTTGAATTTAATAATAGTTTGTTAAAATTGCCAATAATTCTATCAGTGGTATTTATGAGCACACAGTTTTAAGCTAAAGAATACTGTTGGGAAAGGAACAAGTGGATATAAACTGGTGGCAGTGAATAAAGTTAGGTTGGAAATTAGAAGAACGTTTTTAACCATCAGAGGAGCAAAGTTTGGGAACAGATTTCCAATAGGAATTGTGGGAGCAAACAATTTAACTAGGTTTAGATGGAGCTTTATACATTTATGATTGGGATAATATAAATGGGTTGCATGCAGTAGCAGGAGACTGGACTCAGTGATTCAGGAGGCCCCTTCCAGTCCTACCGTGTTTCCCCGAAAATAAGACAGTGTCTTATATTAATTTTTGCTCCCAAAATTACATTACATTATATTACAGCGAGAGGCAAAACTGGAAGTACGTCTTACTTTCGGGGAAACAGGGTATGTCACTAATTGCAAATAAGGTAAGAATGAAGATGCCTTTGATTACTGTAGGCTTTAATGAAAAAAATGGGAGCATGTAAGTCTGATCATACAACCTTTTTAATAAGGGATATTTCACTGGAAATTCTGAATGAGAAAATAAGGGCGAAGTCTCTTCCTCTATGGAAGAGGTAAATTTTACCTCAAGTAAGGCCCATGTCCACAATTCACACTGCTATAAGATAGGGCCTTAGTCTTAGTAATTATCCCCTTCCTTATCTCAGAAGATATAAATTCTCTGAGATGCTGGGATTAAAGATATTATAGAAATTCAAAGTACTAATGTTATAGCATGGGTGCTTGGGTGGCTTATAAGGACTCGTATCATTTTTAGGAAGATAATTGTCTGACAGTTTTGTTTTATTATTTATTATTAATATGAGGTGCTAGATAGCTCAGAAGGTTAGTAATAGGTTGTGTTATAATTTCACCCCCATGTCATTAATTTGAATTGGTATAGGTAGGTAGCATCCAGCTGAAATGTTTGTTCACCTATACAAGTTAAATTGCTGATCTCAGTCCAAATTCTAGTTGCAAATGTATTGACAAATCTGTATACAACTTAATATATTTCTAGCATTCATGAGCACATATTTATACTTACACTTAAAAAATCAAGTTTCCAATTCCAATCTTTAATACACACAATACTCATCTAATAAAATCACATATAGCAGTTTAATACAGATGACTTACAGGAAATATATTTATTATAAAACTTTGTATAATGTAGAGAGAATCTTTGACTATGGACACTTTTATGCCAACTATTTTATTTTCAGAAGATGACCACACAATCTGAGTGGTACAAAAAAGGAATGTGCATTATATTGCTCACTATACCACATTGTGGCCTCAATCATATGAATATTTACACCCAAATAACTTTATGCATGTAAATTGCTACATTGAATTCAGTGGGACTACTCATACGTAAAGTTGTTTATATTACTGTTTGCAGGATTGGGACTTATGTTAGTACCATACAACTGTTTTGTATTTCATCTTCCATACAAACTATACATGCAAATGCTTAGGCTAAATAATAGTTACAGAGAGGGAGTCTGCAAAGCAACTGTGTGTGAATTTTTTGTTATCTTAGATTTTTCATGATACCAAAATGGATATAGAAAAAAGATTTATTGATGCCTTTTATTTTAAAACTATTCCATAGCATCTGTATTATTAATATTGTCTTTTTTTATTTTAACAGGAACTTCAATTACAAAAATGAAACATAATCCAGTCTGTCAGACACCTCGCACTGTCACTGTTCATGTAAAGTTGAGTGCATCTAGATCACATCAGCAAAAAAAATCCATTAGTCTAAAACGTCCTATTTTTAAAGACTGTCAGGAAAATTGTGAAAAAGATGTGCACAGTAATAAGTCTAAACGTCCAAAAGGTGCATGTCTGGTTATTCAGCGTCAGGAAATGACTGCTTTCTTTAAACTATTTGGTAGGTTAACAAATATATTTTTGGGTAAAATGTATTGATTGAACACTAAAATACTTTTTATAAGAAACTATGCTTTCTAAATATAACAACTTGAGAGTGCTTCCCATGCATACCTTAACAGCCATATCTTGGTCTGAATAAAATCTGAAGCCAGAGTGAGTATTCAGACCACTAAACTGAAGTGACTGAATATTATTCCTCAGTTAACTGAAAACATTCCCATTCCTCCACCACAACTGTTATATTTCAATGTATAAATATTTACATTTTAAATAAAAATAATTACAGAAAAGTAGTCAAACTGCTGAAAAATACAACGATTAAAGATAAAACAAAACAAATCCTTTGACCCTTCCTACATATATAATCTCCTTTCTCTCCCTTTTATTTCTTCTTTCATCCTGATCCCACCCTACAGGTCAGAAAGGTTTTTTGCCAATATACTTATGCTTTACATTATGTATCAGAACAGATTTGGGAGAGGCTAGATTTCCCACCAATGTAAGAAAATACATTATTGTGGGAAGAAGAGTGTAGTTATGTATGGTAGAAAGTAGAATGAAGGTGGAAGGAGAAAAGGAGTTTGGAGAAGTTCGTATTTTTTTCCCTTCCATATAATTTTTGGGGTTTTTTTGCTTCCGTTGAAAAGAGAGAAATAGAGGACACCTATTTTGTTGCTGACTTGAAAATGTTGAATATAGGATCAATCAGAGCAGAGAATTTATAGCAGCCAATTGTAGTCAATTTTCATATTTGTAGAATGGTTATTAAAACTGATACAATGGGCAAACAATCAAACTTGTTTTGTTTACTAATGGTTATCAGAAGAGTGCAGACATTCTCAAAACTGTATGGTTAATCGGAATAATTGTAAATTATAATGTAAGTTATATACAACCTACTAAGAGCGCAGGGAATAAAATAAATGGAGAAAAACACTGTACAGTGGCTTTCAGCTGAGTTGCACTCACTTATGTTACAAGATAATTTGGTTCTTTGTTCTCCACTTTGCCTTTGTTATAGCTTCTCTTTTTGCTTTTGTTCAAATTTTTTCCAAATGTAATGTATCTCTTCTGTCAGCTGCTCTGCTCACTACTGATCAGTCTAGCCAATCTCCTTTTCTTTGGCTTGACAAAATGCCCATCTGTATCTATATCTGTAGAAACAAATGCTTCCTGCTCCTACCCCCCATAAAACAACATTTGTTCAATTGAAATATCACTGCTGTTTTTTGTTGCAGATGATGATCTGATTCAAGATTTCCTGTGGATGGACTGCTGCTGTAAAATTGCAGATAAGGTAAATTTGGTATTGTTTTGGTTAGTAGGCCACTTTTTGTGTCTTTTACTTTTAATCACTTGATGTCAAAATATGAACATAAACCATATTCTGCTTTCAAATGTATTCACCGATCTTCTGGTAAAGTAATAAGGAAACAATTTACACTTCTCTGAGTGTGGGAAATTAATAAAATATTATCTTGTGTTGATGTCAAACTTTTAAAAATACTATGTCCTTTTAGGAAATTTTAAATAGAAAACAAAAGAATACTTATGTTCCATTTTAATATTTTATGTTTTTCTAACAGTATCTTTTGGCAATGACTTTTGTTTATTTCAAGAGGGCTAGCTTCAGTATAAATGAGCACACCAGACTTAATTTCTTTGTTGCGCTGTAAGTACTCTTTAAATATTTGGTTGAACTGTAACGTTTTTTCATTGATTTAATTATGTGTTTATTCCTATAATGATTTTGATTTATAAATTAGGATTCTTATGGGGAGAAATTCCACATCACAACCCCTCCCCATATGAGTGGTCTAGAAAAAAAATACATTCATTTGCCCAGGTTAAAAACTTCTTGAGATCTTTTCTTTGAATAGCACCCCTAGGCTTTGGAGCAGGGACTTGAAATTTGTGAGGGGGGGACTGCCTTTGTATGAAGGGAGTGCTTTTTGCCATCCCTGTGAAAATCTGCCCAAATATGGCCAAATTATAAGCCTTTTAAAATTGCAGTTTACACATGTTGTTCAATAGACACTTCTTTAATATTAGCAGCTGTAATATCCAAAAATTCTGTCCTCATGAGCAAGCTCAAGATTCTCACAGCTCCTAGCTGACAAGACTGCACCTACACAGTCCCCACAGAGCAATTGAGCATGGTGCAGCCCAGGGCCTCAGAGCTGCAAAACAGCTTTCCCTATAATGGCTCCTCCTAGCTTGGGGGCAGGACTGGAGGTTGGAACTGAGACCCCACCACTGCATCTTAATCACAGTGCCATTCAACCTCTTCAGACCCAGGCAGCATGGAGAAAGATGTCTGATTCAATTGCAGAGGAGACAAACCAGACCAAGGAGAGGGAAAGGAGTAGATTGAGACAAGGAGTCCCATGAGACTGGGATTGGAGGGGGGAGAGAAACTGTGACTGAGAATAGACATGGGCGATGAGGACTGGCTGGGCAAGGAGATTGGGAATCAAAGAGGAGAGAGCAGGCGAGGACTGGTTGAACGAGGAGACTGGATGGATTGGGCAAGCGGACTGGGACCAGAGGCCATTGATGGAAATGCAGGGGGACTTGGAGCCAGTTGGCTGGGGAAAACACTGAGATCAGATGAGGAATTGGGGAAAGAGAGACTGGGACTAGGAACCAGTTAGAGGAGTGGGAGCAGGTGATGGAAGAGAAACAGATCTGACAAGGAGCTGCGGTGCGGAAGGAAAATTAGGACTGTCTGGGCAAAGAAATTGGAAAAAGGAATCAGGGACATGTGGAGAAGGAGACTGAAATTAGATGTGACTGTGACTTGGATACAGTGGGGAAGAGGGAGAGACCGATTGGATGAGGCACTGAAGGGGGAACTTGGATTGCCAGAGCATGGGTACTGGGGACAAGGAGTTGGGGCTGGATGGGGGAGAGCTGGGATTGTCTGGTTAAGGAGACTAGGATAAGAAGCCTGAGGAGTGGAGACTGGATTGGGTAGACAGGGTGAATGGCACTGCACCAAGGATCCCATGGTGGGGAAGAGACAGGGCAGAAGGGTTTAAATTTCAGAGAAATGGGCAGAACAGTTTGTGTCTTCTCCTATGGAGTCAATCAAAAACTATTCATTTTAATGTGAGGATGCCCTGTTTATTTGGCAAACGCAGTGAAACTGGAGTATATTTCATGTATGTGCCTTCCAGTGGACTTTAATAGAAAGCCAATTTTTCTGCCTGTTTCATATGCGTTTGTATTAAATGGATTGAAGTAAACCAGAAAATCCTCTTATCCTGGAAGAAGTCTAAAGTTTGGTAGCAATTTTTCCCCAAACTAGTGGAAGTAAGGAATTATTTTAAAGGTGTATTAAGTTAAAATCATGTGATGTGATGACTCAAAGTTGGAGATCCTTAATATATATTTTTGTAGGTATCTTGCAAATACTGTTGAAGAAGATGACGAAGAGTCAAAGTATGAAATTTTTCCATGGGCTTTGGGAAAAACCTGGCGGAAGCTTTTCCCTAATTTCTTAAAGTTGAGAGACCAGCTCTGGGGTAGAATTGACTACAGGGCTATTGTAAGCAGACGTTGCTGTGAAGAGGTAGGCAGGCTTTTCATGCATTCAATTCTGGCAGGGTATTTATGCCAGTTGAGGATCTGGTCTGATATATATTAGATACATTTTCTTTAACAGAAATGAATTGATAAACCAGGGATTAAGGGGAAAAAAGCAGCTGAAATTTAATGATTTGCCTATTCCATTTGAAACTGATTATTTTCCTTTGCATTTAATATGCATTCTTAGGAACTCTGGCCCAGATTTAGAAAGGGACTTAGGCTTGCAACTATGAGCGTTTTGGCACGTAACTTCTAGGTGCCTATAAAATCACAGGAATACCACCATAATCCACAAAGCCTAACTTAGGTGCCTATATAATGAATGGGAAGAGATAGGTGCCGTAGAATACGATCTACAAAAACCAACATGTTAGGTGAAGTTGCCTAAGCTAGCCAATGAGAGAGGTGTACAAAATGGTGTCATGGAGGTAAGTGCCTATCTCTTCCTAGAAATCCACATATAGGAACCTGTCTCCTAGAGTCAAATGGCTTAGGTGCCTAGTTTCTTGCAGGAATGAGTTAGACACCTGCCTCACCTTATACAAAATGGCCAGAGGAGGAGGAGATGGTGCTCCTTGCTTTATAATTTTCATCACAGTGGTTAGAGCACTCACCTGGGATGTGGGAAACCGAGGTTCAATTCCTTCCCTCTGCTAGAAGGGAAGACAGGATTTGAACAGGGCTCTCCCACTTTTTTTCCCACTCTGGCAGAAGGAAGAATTGAACCTGAGTTTTCCCCTGGGTTCTCTTACCACTGAGATAAATGTTATAAGCCAGGCACCAGTACCACCTCCTCTGAACACATTTTGAATGGGACCTGATTTGGCAGGGGGCCTATGAGCACACCTTCTGGATTGGGCCCCTCATGATTTAGGGAAGGGGTCTCCAAACTTTGAGACGAGGGCCATATTAGATTTCTGAAGGGGCTTCGTGAGCCGAAGCGACTGTGAAAAATTAAAATATATGCAAATATATGCAAATTCACTAAAAACCAACAGTACTCTACTGTGTCAGTGTTGCATTAAATTCTAAATCCGGTATAAAAGTTAATCGATGCAGGTACTGTGAAATCACACACAATATTTGTCAATACATTAAAAGTCATTTCACATCTGGCTTGTATTTTTACTCTAAGGCAGGGGTCTGTGCCTGCTCTGCTGCAGCAACGACTCTCCCCTAAGTTGGTTCCCCTTTTGTGGGGGCACTGGCTCCCGGGGGGCATTCACCCCTCCGCATCGCTCAACTGAGCTGCTCTTCCACCCCATGTGAGCTGCTGCTGGCAGCTCCTCCCCTTGCCTGGTCAGCCTGCCTACTCAGCTGGAGCTGTTCGCTTCTCCCCTGTTGGTTGGAGGGCCAGAGAAATGGAAGCTGCGGGCCGGGCCATAGTTTGGAGACCCCTGATTTAGGGAGATGAATGTGTATCTTCCCCTAGCTTGCGAGTTGCTCTGGCACTTAGGTGGGAGACAGGTGCCTGGATACCTAGAGTGAGACAGCAGTGTGCATGCCCAGAGACAGAAACTTGGGCACCTTGGGAACTTTTACCTGAAAATTTAGATGCTGAGTGAGTTTTGGCTCCTGCAGGGCTTGGTGGGAGTTTTGTGGATTGCAGTAGAGACGAAAACTGGGACTGAAGCTATTAGGTGCCTAAGTCTGGGGTTTTGTGCCTAACTACCTTTGCGGATCTAGGCCTCTGTTTTTAGCATAAATTCAGTAAAACCCTGTTTCAAACTCCATATCCAATTTTTTTAAAAATTGCCCACATAGCCAGTCCACTTTGCACTTGGAAAGTTTTACATTGTACCACTGAGCATTCACTACCAAAGTTGCTGCATGAGTTTTTGCAGACCAGAGTCTTATACAAATACCCTATTTACTATTGGTCCTGAATGAAGGAATTTGCAGCAAAGAGGAAACTGATTATGCAAATCACCTTATTCAGTTTAGAATTATTTCATTTTTTCAAACTAGTTGGAAAATTGTTAATTTCAATTTTTAGATAAAAATCCAATACCTTGGGTAAAATCCTGGCCAAGGTGAACTCAAACAAAACTCCATTTGACTTCAGTAAGGACACGATTTTACCCTTTATTTCTAAAAATGAAAGGTTTTAACAACCCCTTAATTGCTTTTGTATTATTTCATCCTGTTTTTCAAACCTGAGCTTAACAGAAAAGGAAAAAAGTCACTCTGAAAAATACTGTTCCTCAGTATTCTCTGTTTGGATTTATTCCTGCTGCCAGGAAGGGCCCTGTTATGACATGGGGGATTGAACTGCAGAAAGTAGTGAAATACGTTTTCTGTTTGGATTTGGAAAAGATGGGAGCTTATCTATTTCCATTAAATATTGTGAAATTGCACCGTTACACAGCATGGCGAGCTGATGCCAGATTGAAGCCTGAGGAAACCAAAAAATAAAAATCCCCCCCCCCCCAAAAAAAACCAACAACACTATTTTTTCTGTTAGGAGGTTGCATATTGAAACTGACATCCTCAATTATTGGAAAGCATGATACAGTTCAGACTGGGGTTTTATACTGGATAAGTGGCATGGCACAAGATTTTGTCAAACTATAAAGTTAATAGAATTTTAATTAAGTAATCCAGAGTGGTTCAACAAGCAAAGAGCACTTCTAACTTCCCTACCACTCTAAACCAATGTGTATTTCTCAAAGGGTATGTCTACATTACCCCAGATTGGCAAGTAGCAATCGATCCATCAGGGGGCGATTTATCCTGTCTAGTCTAGACGTGATAAATCAATCCCCAAGCACCCTCTCGTCAATTCCTGTACGCCACTGCCGTGAGAGACCCAGGCAGAGTTGAAGGGGGAGCGGCAGTAGTTGACTCACTGCCATGAAGACGCCCAGGTAAGTGGATCTAAGTACGTTGACTTCAGCTACGTTATTCTCGTAGCTGAAGTTGCATATCTTAGATCGATATCCCCTCCCCTCCAGTGTAGACTAGGCCTGAGTTTCAGTTGTATAGTATTTGCTTCTTGTTTTTCTGACACTGGTTCCGTACATAATTAAGATTTTCTAATCTAGGTAATGGCTATTGCTGCATCACATTATATATGGCAGCGAGAACGTTCCATGCATCACAGTGGGGCTGTCAGAAATTATAGCAGAGATGAAGTGCAGTTGCCCCGCGGACCAAGTGCCACACCAGCAGATTGTTCACTTTGTGGTAAGAAAGGAAGATTTGTAGGACTAGGATTATCATCCTCGTCATCTTCGTCCACTGGGACTTTGGAGATGATGGAGCAACATGTACCTCAGGAATTGAAGGACGCTTTCCCAGTTGAAAAAATGCTAGTTGATCCTTCTCCTTGCTGTTATTCCCAAGGTACATTTTAGTATTATAAGTCGCTTTCATTTAGTTGGTTTAGGTATATATTTATTACCTTGGAATCTGCTGTATCTGTATAGCACAGGGGGTCTCAAACTAGGGATTGGGACCCCTCAGAGGGCCACGAGGTTATTACATGGGGGGGTCACGAGCAGTCAGCCTCTACCCCAAACCCTGCTTTGCCTACAGCATTTATAATAGTGTTAAATATATTAAAAAGTGTTTTTAATTTATAAATGTGGGGGGAGGGGGTCACACTGTGAAAGGGATCACTAGTACAAAAGTTTGAGAACCACTGGTATAGCACATCTAATATATCAGCATTTCTAAAGTACACACCTCTACTGCAGGATTGAGTTCTGTACAAAGTGGGACTAAATTCCTCTGCTTTTCATGTGTTCTATATGCAAGAGGTCTATCACTTAACTAAAAGCTTGACATAAAGTGAGAAACAAACACTTCATATTCTGCTTGCTTCTTAGTTTTGGAAAGTATGAATGTAGTGCTTGTGAAAGGAGACTAGAATCTTAATAGTTTTATTTATCTACAGAACTGGGATAGCACAAATAGCAGCAATAAAAGCTCTGTTAGCTGTCCTGCCAAGGTTGCTTATCTCTAACCTGGAGAAACACTAGCAGTGTGGTGAAACTTTTCTAGTAATAAGACCACAGTGTAGTCTTTGTACCTATTAAATCCTTGGACTCTCTATTAAGACTCAGATTTATGGGAATGAGGGCCATATAGGCACCTAGGCACAGACTGCCAACAACTGTGCTAATTAGTGCCAAGCATATTTTTAGTTTTGTATTACGAACATTTATTATATCAATTTTCATGACCTCCAAGGATTTAGCAGTGTTGTGCAGCCAGTTAGCACTCCCATATGTAACCAGAACTCTATCCAGATTATGTGCTATGCTTGGTAAAATAAATGTGTATTTTGAGTAAAACTTTCTTAGGAGACAGCTCTCAGATGTTTTAGTATCAGAAAGCACAACTAATATTTTATCTTGAGGCATCTTTTGTAAAAGTATTGAGTTCCTCCGATAGTTCTTTATATACTTACAATAAAGAGCAGTATGTTTTGTTTCACAAAACTATTCTGAAGTCTTGTTAGACGAAATTCACTATCACAATAACAGACTATTTATGATTTTTGTTGCAAAATTACCCTTTGTTTATACTAATCTAAACACTCTGTGGCTGAATGAACTAAAGATGTTCTAGGTCTACTGAAATTATCCTTGTCTACTTAACTAGATGTTGAACTGTTCAATTCTAATTCTTCTGTGAGCTGACATTGTTAACTTTTATTCATAGCTACTCACTGACTTCAGCGTACTGTTGATGAATATATATATATATACACTACTATGAGCAAGAAGTTGTCTAATATTAATTTATCAAATTAATTCTGAAAATTCCTTTCTAACATTTCCTGTTTGTTACAAGCAACAATAAGAATTATGCTTATCTGAATGTTAAGATTACTGTTGTGAGCAACAAGTTCAGAGTTTTTTTTAAAAAAGTGCAGCCCTCTATCACATACATTCTGAACTTGATCACTCATGAAATAGTGTCGTGTTTTTATATCCCACCTCTCACCCCAAAGGATAGCTTTTATTGATCGAGAGGCAAGCCCTCAATGACTACCCTGTGCTCGCCACCCCAGCGCCGATGTCATAGGAAAGGGCACCTTCCCACTCCCTGGCCCAGCAGCACCGCCCTGGTCATCTTACCTCAGAAGCACAGGCAGACTCGTACCATTGGAGTAGCTTGCGGAGCCGCCGATCCATGTCACAGCGTTGGCACCAGTCTTACCTGATGCTGTGGCAGCAAGACTGGCAGCTGCCTTCCCAGTGGTCCTTTTGGACTCCCTGGGCCTACCATCAAGACCAGGGAGAGATGCAGAGCCATGCTCCCAATCTGTGTCTGTGTCATTGACGTCTATGGCTCCAGGGCATGAGGCCCCTCCGTCGGAGTGATGGCAAGAAGAAACTGAGGGGGCGGAGGGTCAGCAGGGCCATATATTGGGCGCTGTAGTGCCGCCACTCCAGGGGGTGCCTGAGCTGACCCCACAGATACTGCTAGGGGAAAAACCTTCTGGCTGGCGTGCACGAGTCACGCACACACCTGCTTGGAATGGACACGAAAAGCACATCTTGAAGAACACCAGTTAGAAAATATAACCCTCTTTTTATTCACTTCATGCATTTGATAGCACTTTGTATATAGTCAGGTTCACAGTGTCGCTGGAATAACTAGATCTTTTGCTCTGCTTGTGTGGGTTTTCCACACAGCTTCAGATGAGAAAAATTTTTAAGATAAATTATTCTATATATAGGTCCACAACTGACAGAAGAACTGAGGAAGGTGGGAATACTATTTCTAATGTATTTTAAGTGGTCCACACCCAGTGGATAGTTTCCCTTTCAACCTCACAATGTCCCAGAGGGTAGACATTTTTTAGCATATACATTTTAAATAGGGAGAAACTCGGGCACAGATTTTTCCAAAACTGCATAAATCCGTTACAAGGATGGGATTAGAACTAGAACACCCGACTCTTCTGTCCTGTGCTTTGTCCACAATATCATGCCTTCCTTTTCTCCCTATAACAAATAGTACACATGCTTTTTGTAATGATGTTGAAAATGATCTAATCACTATCAGCCAAACAATCAATCTTCAGTCCTGATTGACAGAGGTATAGCAAGGAAATGCTTGTCAATAATTGGTCTTTCTTTGTATAAACTGTGCCTTGTGGTAAGTATATATAATAGGGTCAAAATTCCATTAATTGCATTTCCAATTGATTCAATGTAGAATTGTGCAAATATATTTTGCTCTGAAAAAAAGATGATCAGTATTGATTGGTATAGAACAATGCAAATAGGAATTGCATATATAGCAAAGGACAGAACTTGGTCTATTGTATTCTTACCTTATGTAAACTTTTTTTTTTTTTAATTTCTGGTAGATTGCAACAGCCTGTCCACCAAAGGGAGAAAGAGTATCTGCATGAATCAAGACAAATCCATGGACTGGTTTGCAGGAAGTGAAGAATGACATGTTTGACCAAAGTTTAGACATAGCTCAGAATACCAAACTCAGTGCAAGATCAATTAGAAAATGTTTGTTTCTAACAGTATTGCATAGCTGTACCATAGTTCACTATTTCATTAGCACCCCTTCTTTAGATTGTACATAGAATATTAAAATGTACATTCAATATAAATCAAAGTAGCAATTTAAAAAAATCACAAGTCTACAAAATTAAACAGTCATTTACATCATTTAATTTTATTCTGGAAAAGTACAGTTCTCAAATTAGCAGCTGCCGTCTGGAGTAGTGTCTGGATATGCCACTTTATATTTCCTCAGCTTGATGAGAAATGCTAGTTGGAGAGAAACAAATATCTATTAAATGCACACAGAGGTTGCTGTAGCAATAATAACTACTATAAGTTATATCATTTCATTATATCAATAATAAAATACTATTTAACAAATCAAGATTATAAAAATATTTCTTACCTGTGTGACCAACTTGCGACGGGTAAGGTCTAGCAATGTATGGCACCGAACCATATGGTTCGACATAATCAGAAAGCGATTCTGCTAAATTAAAAAAAAATATTTATTTCCTGACAGTAAAACATAAATTACATATATCAGATGAGTATTTTAAGCCTAAATACTACTTTCCCTAACATCTTGCCCTTCTCTCTTTTGTTAATCCACTCCTCTCAAGCAGCTCTGTAACCATCCATCAGTACAGCTATATTCACAAACCTATAGCTAGAATAAGCTGTATTGTCTGAAATTGCCAGAGCTGCAGCTTGCAGACAAAGCGTCCTCTTTTTGGTTAATGTCTGCTACATGCAGTCCTAAAAAACACACCATAATCATAAAGCAGCAATAAGGTAGCTCCCAAATTCAGACTAAGACAACAGTTTCTGAATTAAAAGTTTAAAAAGTTTCACTGAATAGCATGATTCAGCTGCCAATTAGAATTTTTGAATATATTTAATTTGAAACTGGATTTATTAAAAGGCTCTCATTTAAAATTATATTTACCATTAATATAGCTGCCAATCAAAATTTAGGAAAGCGCTTCCCATCAAATATTGATTGTAGCCAAAAAAAGTTCATTTGTAGGAGGGAGAGGATTTGGGTGCTAAAGCTGTTCTCCACAACCCAGACTTTCAGCCTCACTTCTCCTAGTCCTTTTCAAAAGAAGTAGTACAAGAGCTAGGGGTGAGTAGATCAGGAGGTGTCTGAAAAAACAAAAAATTGTATTTTACATTATTACATGTTTACCTCTCAGACCCTCATCCTCAATTTTTTCTGATAAAAGTAACAAAAAGGTGACTTATTTCATGCTCAGAGACCCAGATTTGCAGCTTTCAGACTACAGAAAAGTTATACTGCAAGCCAACCACACCGACAGCAAGTCTCTCTCTGTTAAACATGGGCTAATACTTTTGTGTTAGAAAACCAGCAGATGCTCGTACACATCAATGGAGCTTGCATACATCACAAGCTGATAACTTTGGCTCATAAATGTGGAGGATATCTGAAGTGATGTAAGGAGGTTATTTGGGAGTGGGAGAGTATGGCTGTGTGAAGTGGTGACAGGCTTCTCTGAATTATATCTTGTTCAAAACAGATGTGATGAGGGAGAAAATCTCTTCAAAGGGGGAAACATTTACATTAGTCTCGTAGTGCAATACATATCTAATTCAGGGTAGCACCTTACCAACATTGTCACTTTCTCCAGTTACTGCTTGATCCTGAATAGGAAGCTCTTCACCTTCTTTTGGTTGAGGTTCCTCATCTACAATTTGAGGTTCCACTCTTGAGGCTAACCTGCTATCCTTTCGCTTAGCAGGGAGTACCAACCAATCTCTGTGAGTCACCTCAATGATCTTTTCGCATAAGAGAGAGAGATTGCAGGTCCGTATTCCTTCCAACAGATCGATAACCTGTGTGATACTTTCAGATAAATGCAAGAGATAAGTGTTACATTTTTCTTTTTTGAGATCCTTTTATACAACTGCTAGTCCTGGATCTTTGCACTGCACTGTGGTCTTCACTTCTTGGTGAACTTAAAACCATCAGTTTTAGTATAACCCAGCAACAAATCTGGCTATTATACTGAAGAACATGGGCAATTATCCTCCAGACATTATTCAGGTAAAACTTCCCCTGGCCCCGATGGGAATTTTGCCTAAGTAAAGACTGCAGGACTTGTACTGAGTGCATCTTTTAAACTAAAGTATTAAGGAAAAACTAATATAGAAAACAATAACAAAAATAAACATTTTATATTTAAAATCTATTAAGCATAAAGACTTGCTTAACAAACCTAAAGTTATCTGATGTCTGAATCAAACAAGTTTATAAATGCCAGGTTTTAATACTTACTTTGCTAGATATACAGTACATACACCACCCTGCTTAAGATTGGGATACACAACAGGCAAAGCAATCTGAGGGTTAAGCATATCCAAAGCTACCTATAGAAGAACAAGATATTAACCAAACTGAATAGACATAAATCAACAAAAGCAGAAAACAATGAGTTTGTTTATGGAAAATTAATGCATAAATCTACAATATATGTTTGCAAAATTTAATTTTATTTCAATCTCTGAACAGATTATACAGGCCTAAAATCCATGTGTTTAAAAATAATAATAAAAAATCCCAAACTCTAAGACCTTTCAGTGTTACTGCATTCCAAATGAAGTGTTGAGGAGATCTGAGAGTTTTTACTAAACAAACTATTCATATTTAACCAACGTACAGTAGTCTTCGGTTAATGTCAAATTGTTCAACTAAACTCTCTAATGCTGGCAAAATAAAAAAAAAACTAATGCCTGAAACACATTGCATGTAATTGATTTTTGCATATCTGCTTTAAAAAAAGTTAAGAAATATTCAGATCATATTTTGCAATGAAGTAATCCGATTTCTATCTAAGCAAACTTGGACAACCCCTCTTCAAGAAACTATTTAAACTGCAAATAAAGAATGGACTATATAAGAATACCTGTTGTGTGGACTAAAACTTGTATCCAAAACTGAGTAAAATATTATATTTTTAGGTGCTGGCCATTTTGTATCTGTGCACATAAACTCTTCAACAAAATTTCATGTATTTGTTTAATCTAAAGATTTATGTTGCTCCAATAAGACTGATAATAAATTACTGCATTCACTAGTTTCCCACTGTTTATGTTGGAACAATATGGGTTCAAACAATTCTTGTAAAACACATCAATTTAAAAGAATAAGGTATAAAAACCAAGTGTATTTTATTTACATACTTTGCATGAAAATGCTATTAAGTTATAGGATAAAGAGAAATTGACAACACCCTTCATTACTTCAATTTAGACAGTAGCAACATTCTATTCAAGAGCACAGGTGATAAGTGGTTTTTTTTTTTAAACAACACATTAATACAAATAAGTCCGCAATTGTTCTTGAACTTAATGCATACAAAGCATGTGCCTAGTTTAGCAGTGGGGAAAAAAAATCTATTTTCCCTCACAGCTGTACTATTGTTGCAAACGGAAATTGACAAAGTATGCTTTCTCCTACAAGACATATCAGTGTTTCTTTTGAGGGTGATGCACCATCAGACCTTCAAAGACACTTGCTGACAATGAGAAATGGGATTTGTCCATCCCCACTAATGGAGGCTTGGTTTTTCTTTATGCTTACGCTAGATGTGGGAAATCCCACAATGGAGAGGATAAGAAAATTGCTTTTCATTTAATCAGAAAAAATATAAACAGACGCCAGTCTCTTTAAGGTAGGGAGTTTTCTATTAGACTTACTGCATCGTATGTTATAGATTTCATATCCTCAGCAGCTGTTAAAATATCTTTATTAATGAAATCCACGTTATCTGGCCACGCTTCTGTATGTCCTATTTCCCATGCATCACGCCAGCGCCTGTAATTCTTCTTAGCTACAGCATGGTGATCTTTTCTGATTTCATAACTTATAACACGTCCTCGAGGCCCAACTTAAAGCAAATGAAACACACTAAATTTACTACTTTTTTTTTTCCTGATTCACAGTAACAGGTTAAAAACATCAAAGTAAACAGAAGGGGGTAGTCTAAAATGTCTCCCCTTCCTCACCATAACAAATTATTATAAGATAATCAACTACACAAATTTAAACAAAAATAAATTGATGCTGTGCAGGTAAAAAGTACCAGATTAACATCTTGGAGTCTGATATTTGTCTACTCTGATTAGATACAGCAGAGGCTGGCAGAACCATTTGTCTCAAACCTGACCTAGAGAGAACACCTCTAGTGATAAGAAGAATTCAATATCTATGGTGCTTTCAGGCTTTGAGCTCTCTACTAAAGCTGCCAACAATGGTATGGGCTCATCTACACTGCTGCAATAAAGTTATGCACTGTATCTCTCAGCACAGATGCCGCAGGCACAAACTAAAAGGTTTCTAATGCACATTAATATATTCCTTTTCAGACAGGATAATATTAATGAGAACTAGGAACCTTTTAGTTTATGCCTGCAGCATCCACATGTGGGAGTTACAGCACAGCGCCTCCAGGGCATAGCCTCAGTTATGCCTAACATGGGGGCGAGATTAAAGCAGTGGCCAAAGAAACTACAACAAAACTCAATGAATTTATTTTCACTTGTAACCCACATCAGAGTGCAGGTCTCCAGGAGTGAAACCGCAACCTCATCCCGACACCCTGAACTTCAGTTAACTCCCTCTTTAGCAGATACAGGCGTTTGGGAAAAATAAACAGAGACACGTATTCATAACTAGTGCCTAAGTCTGAGTTGGTTTTACAGTCACAGTAACAGAAGCGTGGTCTGTATAACAGTATAAAGTAACAGAATACGAGGGGTCTATGGACCACTTAAGCCTTGTGCCAACATTGCACAACTCTGATCCCCTTCTGTCCTCATTTCCAAGCACAACTCTGACATCCCCTTTCCCCTAGGAGCACCAGCAATTGTGGGGGAAGGGAGCCTATGGAGCCCACTTTCTACTATTGGAAGCTTCACAGGGGAGGTGGGGAGTTCTGGATTCCTTCCTCAAGAGAGGGAAGGGGAGTGAAGGAAATGCCTTCTCTCAGCCTGGTGGAACAGCTATAGAGAAGAAATTGGGAAGATATTTGTAGAGAAGGCATCGCTGGTTCCACTTTCTGGCCGTCACCAGGTACCTCACTGGATGGGAAGGTCTCCAACCTCTCTCCCCCCCCCCCCCCCCACACACACACCTCATGGTTCTGTTCTGTCAGTGTGTCTGAGTTCCCAAAGAGCAAAGAACACTTTGAGGATGTTCCCGGTCATTGAGGAATTGTAGGAGGGAAAAAACAACTACATGCCCTTAGTAAATTTTGAGGCTGAAGGGAGAACAGAAGGCTGTGAGGAATGCATAAAGAAGTGGGAGGAGAGTGGAGGTCTAGAGTCCCTACCTCAAATCTGGGTCCAGTGTATAGGGAAGGGGGTTCTATATTTTCATCTTCCTCATAGGAAGCTTAGGAAGGTGTGCAGTAGCCCATTCATTTTAAAGAAATGTTCTCAGCTGAATGAGAACACCCCATGGTGGAGATAAGCCTGAAACAAGGGGTGTTTATTGCTCCATTCCTCTCAAAGCCTGTTCTCATCCTACCCTCCTTATCTGTCAGCTCTTGTGGGCCTATGTCAAGTTTGCAGCATGGTTACACTTACAGGATTATAGCGCTTTTGGTTATAGATGTTCCCGTATACAGAAATAGGTATAGTGATAGAACGTGTCCACACTTAGACCCACCAGTGCTATAGCATGGCCACGTTTGCGGCACTTCAAGCGGCATTAGGAGCAGCGCATTAGAGCAGGTATCTCACAGAGCACCTCTTCCCGATCTGGCGCAATGCCTTGTGGGAAGGGGGGCGTTGCTTGCGGGGCATTCTGCATCCTGTTCCAACTCCCCATGATGCTTCGCGTCATATCCCAGCAATCCCTGTGTTTCCGTCCACCTCAGGCGCCATCTTTCAACGGTTTCATCAAGGCGCGCTCCATCGTCCATTTTCGTGTGCCATAATGGATCTCGAACTGCTGAGGAACATGCCGGCGACTGTCGCCAGCACATCTCGCAGTGCTGTGGAGTTAATCCTTGACATGCAAGGTGACAGCGATGGGTCTGAAGATGAGATCGAGCCAAGGAATGCATTTGACACGAAACGGCTTGTCTCATTAATGGACATGCTCATGGCCGTGGAGAAGACCTTTGAAGAAATCACTGATGACGATTACCACGATGTGATAGACTACATCAATGCACTATTCCACATGTAGGCAAGCATCCCTTTCCACCCTCGCCCAAGCTGCCTTCCTTCCCAATAGAAAAGTAGCTGTACCTGTGCAATCTGCTCCCCTGACCCCCGCAACCGCTGGACGCTGTGGCTGGCTCTGGCTGCACTCCGGGCTTGAGAAGAGCTCCTGGCTGCATGCCTCGCTGCCGCAGCCGCCGCCTCTTCTTCCTCCTCTCTATCCTCCTCCTCTTTGCCCTCCTCTCCCCCTCCCCCCCTTTAACTAGTGAGCTGGGAAGTGTCCTGGGTGGTCGATGGAGTGCACGTTGGATCACCACCAAGTATCACATCCAGCTTCTTGAAAAATCTGCAAGTCGCCAGGGCTGCCCCGGAGCAGCCGTTTGCCTCCCGGGCTTTGCGATAGGCATTCCTAAGCTCCTTTACTTTTACCCGGCACAGCAGCGTGTCCCGCTCATGGCCTCTTTCCATCATGGCCCAGGATATCTGGCCATATGTATCGTAATTCCTGCGACTAGACCGCAGCTGAGACTGGACAGCCTCTTCCCGCCAACAACTGATGAGGTCCAGCACCTCGCTATTGCTCCATGCTGGAGATCACCTATTGCGGGGAGTCCTGGCACGTGGAGTCCTGGCAAAGCAAAATGGTCACCTGCAAAGGTTCCCTGAAGAGCACTCCAAGCCTGGCTGGAGTGAACAGGAAGGGGATTTTCAAATTTCCCTGGAAATTTAAAGGGCGGGTCTGATGTGTGGTCACCTGAGGACAGGACAAAAGAGTTTGAAAGTGATGACCAGAGTGGCTCGAATGGGAATTATGGGCCAGCCTGGAGGCCAATTAATGTGCAGTGGGTGTCCACATTCACGTCATAGCGCTACAGCGGGAGCACTACAGCCCTTATTCCCCGTGCGGAGGTGGATTACCAGTAGCGCTATAAACTCGGATTTACAGCGCTCTACGTGCCTCACCAGTGTGGACGGGTAGGGGGTTATAGCGCTCCCGGTGGCTTTATAGTGCTATAAAGTGCAAGTGTAACCAAGGCAGTAGATTAACTACATCAATGGAAAAACCCATTCCCATCAATACAAGAAGCATCTACACCACAGCACTATGGCTGCAATGCAACAGCTGTGCCACTGTAGTGCAGACATGGCCTAAGCAAGTCTCAACCTTAATAGCAGAGCTGCTCCTCCACTATGAGCATGACTTCAGTGCTGCAGTCTACTTACCTACACACAATCAAACGGGGTGAGGTAAGAGTAACCCAAGAACAGCAAGAAAGAGACTAGAAAGGCAATACAAGGATACCAATGAAGCAATGATGAAAATATGGAGTGAAATTCAGCCCCATACAAACATCAGCATAACATTATAACATCAAAATGCAACCTAAATGGCTTACAGGCCATGTGCTGGCCCTCTGGATAGTGCTAGATTTCACCCTAGGTAAACAGTATATAAAAATCTGAAAAGTCACAGCAAATCCTGTGGACACAGAGAGTGACTTCATGGTTTTTTGATTATTGGAAAAGTAGCACTTCTTATACTACTACTATCTGTGTTGCTTCTGAAATAAACTCCAAAATGTGGTAAATCTAGGATCCTTTACCTGCTCTTGATAGAAACAAGCTCAGACCACCAGACCCACTACCAGTTTCCACCACAGTGTCTCCTGGGTTGATATCCATCATCATCAGCATTGCATTAATATCCTAAGGGTTAAAAGAGGAGTAACATACCAATACTTCATATTCAAACAGCAATATGTTGGAATACTGCTTAAATGAACAGCCGGATTTTCAGCGGTGCTGGGCGCTCTTAGGTTCCACTGAAGCCAATAAGAGGTGTGGGTATGCTGCACCTCTGAAAATCACTATGCAAGTGCATCAGCCACCTGAAGCTCCTGCAGCTATTCAGATCAACAAACCAACTATTAATAGAAGTAATTTACTAATACAGGAATGATAGAATTCCTTAATATAGTAAAACACAAGTGACAAATTATAATTGTGAAAGCTAAAATATCCCACTAACTTTGTAGTAGAAAGGAAGCTCTCTGCAAGTAAATTGTACTGCAGTTTCTCCCTAAACTAAAAATGCACGAAGGGTTAAATAAACATCAAAAGACGCTCCCTTAGAGACTGCATTTCATTAGAACAAGGTTTTAAATTCGGACTACCCAAACGTTTATACGTGAAGGGCTGCTTAATAGAAATCCGAAGCATCTCCAGAGCCTGGAGATTAGAACGGTACATCTCTAACCAAAGTCAAAGTCCCCCTAAATTCATCAGACCCTTCACCACCCTAACCCAATGGTTCTGCTACCCATCTTGTAGCTGGGTGAACGGGGCGTGGTCCTTTTTTAAAACCAGTCATCATCACCGACTGCTGTTTAAACCCCCTTTTAAGCTAAAATTGTTCAGGTGTGGAAACATCCATTGGAACAACTGACAACCCACGCAACCGTGACTTACTTTTGGATAGGAAATGGTAGGTCCTCTCTTCATCAACACCACAAAATCTTCTAAGGCTGGTCTCCTTATCAGGAACTGAAACCCAATAGAAGTCCTGAACATTTGGCCCGGGAGCTTGCCTATTATCGCCAGGTGGCTAATAACTCCCCAGTGACTATTCAATTTCCCGACCGCTGTCAGGTTACTCATGTGTGTAAACTCCGAGTAGGTTTTTCTGCGAAACTCCGCTAAAATCAAGTCCCCGGCTTGGAAAGTCCCATCTTTGGCCGAGGTGTTACGGGGATCCACAGGCGTCTCGGCTTCATCCCTGTGCGGCGGTGCAGGCGGCTGGAGAGGGTGCAGGTCGCTGCCCTCCGGCCTGGTTTCCCCCTGCTCTGCGCGCCGTAGGTCCCTGATCTCTTCCGAGAGCAAGGGCTCGGGGAGCAGCCGGCTCACTCTTTCCAGGGGAGACAGGGCCCTCTCCCAAGCTCGCCTCCTCCGGCTCCTCAGCGCCTGCCCCGGGCCCGCCTGCGATGCAGCGGCGGCAGGGAGCGGCTCTTCCCCCTCTCCCTCCCGGGGCGAGCCGGACCCCAGCGCTCTGACCGCCCGCAGCGGGCCATGGGCTGGAGGCAGGGGACGAGCACGCGGGGCCCCCGAGCGATCGCCAGCCACACCCCGGCCGGGCACAAACCCGACCCCGCCCGGCAGCGCCCGCCTCCTCCCGCACTGCGGCACCGAGGCGCCGGCGAGCTGCGCCCGACTCCCCTTGCCCAGCACTCGCAGGCTCAGCCGCCGCCTGGCCCACTGCAGCATGGCGGCGCCGGGGGCGCGGTACACAAAGCCGGGAGAGGCCCGGGCGCTGCTTGCCGGCCTAGCCTGTGCCGCTGGCTCTTCCCCCCGGGCGGGACTGGGGACTTGCTCACGCGCAGGCGGACTCGCCTTTGCCTTCCCCCTTCAGCAACCACAGGGCCACGCGTCTCTACCAACCAGGCCTGCGACCGTCCGGATCCACGTGTTCGCCCGCATGGCCCAGGCAGCGCCGTCAGATTGGCGTCCGGCAGCTGCTGTTCCCTTCACAGACAGTCCGATCTGCCTTCGACCCCCGCACCCTAATAGCGGGAGAGTTGAAAACACACCGCCGAAAAGTCCTTCATCATAGGGGAAAGATTTGGACACTGCTTTCAAATGAATACTGACAGCCAAGATGATTTCTTCCAAGTCAAGAATCAGAGAGGTAGCCATGTTAGTCTGGAATAGCAAAGGTAACAAAGTCCTGTGGCACCTTAAAGACTAACTATAAAGTTTTGAAGCATAAGCTTTCGTGGGCTAATACCCACTTCGTCGGATGCAAGCAGTGGAGACACAGATCGGCTCACTTCATGGTTCCCTGTTTTGTTCATTCCCTCCGGGGCACCTGGCATTGGGCACTGTCTGAAGACAGGATACTGGGCTAGCTGGACCTTTGGTCTGACCTAGTATTATCATTCTTATGTTCTTAAAGAAAGCGAGGAATACTTGTAGCACCTTAGAAACTAACTAGTTTATTTCAGCATAAGCTTTCCTGAGCTATAGCTCACTTCATGGGATGCATAGAATGGAACAGAAGTAAAATGCATTTATACACACGAAGAAAAAGAAAAGAAAAGAAATTGTACATTAGCATACCAATTCTAAGAGGGCTGTTAAATGTAGATGGTCCATTATCACTAGGAGGAAGATACACCTTTTGAAATGGAGATCTGTTGTCAGTAACTCCGGAAATGCAATTAATTACTGTAATGAGAGAACCAATCTGAACTTCTGTTAAGCCCTTGGTTTATTGTATCCAATTTGAAAATTAATTCCAGTTCCTCAGTGTCTCGTTATCTCTAAGGTGCTACAAGTATTCCTCGTTTTCTTTAGGGATACAGACTAACACGGCTCCTATTCTTGAACCTTATGTTCTTAAGTAAGTGAGATTTGGAAGGATTTGAAATACAATCAACATTCCCATCTATAAAAGGAAAATAACTGACTCTCAAATCTGTCCTGGAGATTATAATCATTAATCAAAAACCAGTTAAAGTATTTGGAAGAAAAAAAAAGTGCTATATGAATGCTAAGATTATTTATTATACCCTCTTACAGTTGCTGCCACATGTGTCTCTTCCCCCTCCCCCCCAAAAAAAACCAAGAAAACAAAAAACATACCTTGGAAGTAACAACTAATCTGAAAAATATAGTTTAAATCTAGCTTCTAGTTCAGCCAGACAAAAACATGAAGCATAACATTTTGATTTAAATGACTCATATTGTCATTTAAGAATCAGAGAGGTAGCCATGTTAGTCTGGAATAGCAGAGGTAACCAAGTGTCCTGTGGCACCTTAAAGACTAACTATAAAGTATTGAAGCATAAGCTTTTGTGGGCTAATACCCACTTCGTTGGATGCAAGCAGTCATTTAAGTTTATTTTAGCAAAACAGTTTGGCACAAAAGACAAAACATAGGTAAGCAGATATGCTGCTGGAATTTAATGTTTTTCAAAAACAAATACAATCGAAAGAAAATTACAATATGTAAATTTGAATAGAACTTTGTCTAGAACAGGGGAGGGCAAACGTTTTGCCCTGAGGGCCACAGCGGGGTTCAAAATTGTAGGGAAGGCTGTGCCTCCCCAAACAGCCTGGTCCAGGCCCCTATCTGATCCCCTCCCACTTCCCACCCCCTGACCATCCCCCTTAGGACCCCTGACCCATCCAACCCCCTGCTCCTTGACCCCTGACACCCCCTCCAGAGACCCCCACTTCAATCACCCCCCACTAAGACCCCACCCCCAATCTAAGCCCCCCTGCTCCTTGTCTCCTGACCACCCCTCCAGAGACCCTCACCCCAAGACCCCATCCCCTAAGCCTCCCTTCTCCTTGTCCCAACTATGCCCTCCAGAGACCCCCCACCCCTAATCACCCCCCAGGACCCCACCCCCTATCAAACCCCCCTGCTCCCTGTCCTAGCCACACCCTGGCCCCTGACAGGTCCCCTGAAACTCCCATGCCCATTCCAAACCCCCACCCACCCCCGGTCCCCTGACCACCCCCGAGATCCTCTAGAGTAGACCTTGTCCAACTCCCCGGCCCCCTTACCACGCCGCTCAGAACAGTGTGTCTGGCCCAAAGCCAGACATGCTGCTGCACTGATCCGACGGAGCACACAGTCCCACCCCCCCAGAGTGTTGCTTGCACAGTACACTGACACTGCTGGGGAGGAGGGGACAGCAGAGGAGAGGGGGAGCTAGCCTCCCGCCCTGGGAGCTTGGGGGGCTGTACAGAATTAGCCCATGGGCCAGATGTGGCCCACAAGCTGCAGTTTGCCCACCCCTGGTCTAGAAGCTTGTTTAGAGGCTTGTTTTCATTTACTATGCATAATGGTGGAGAAAGAACAACTGTAAAATTACTAGGCCGGAGGTCAGGGATTGATTACATTTTCTGAAGATTTAAGGTTTTTATCTATGCTGCACCATAGAGCAATTTCTTAGCATCTTTATTTTTCACAATTAATTATAAGGCCCCCATCTGCAATGAGCTCAGTGTGGATGGAACCTGGGACCACAGGGAAGTTACTGCAGGACTAGAGCCTAAGAGGGAATCCACTGATGGCATGTGCCTCTTTAAAAAAAACAATAGCCGAAAACCTAAAACTAAGAAAAACCCATTTAACAATCCACCCTCCCATCCCTTACATCCTTCTGTAAAATTCATTTCTGCTGTGTTGTTTAGAAGTGAGTTACTTCACTGGGAAAAAAATTCAAAGCTTCATTATTTGCATCAGAACCATAAGATGTACACAGCCCAGAGTGAATTCTTATATTGTTACTGTAAATTATTATGTACTTTCTCATCCCTTGCCATCATCCCTATGGGACACAGACCTTGAGTAAAATTTTCAAAAGTGCCTATGTGACTTATGAGCCTCAGTCCTGATTTTAAAGGCACTTTTGAAAATGTTCCTGGTTGTCTTTTCTCATGTTTCTGTAAAGTGACTACCATATTTCCGGGTGCTGTAACTCAAATAAATAATCATGTTAATAGCTCTTGAAGATTTTCTGGCTGTGAGATATGCATGGTTTTAATGGTGAACATAAGTCATTATCCATTAATACTTACAGTCTATAAACTATAATTTTAAACTAGAACAATATAAAATTAACATGGCACACATTAAATGGATTTAAAATTGGCAGTTTGGTCTCAAAATGTAATTGAAAACAGGGAACCATCATAGACAGGTGTGTTTCTAGTGGGCTTACATTAGATCGGTTCTTGGCCTTAACGGTATTTAACATTTTTTACTAATGACCTGGACGAAACCAAAATCACCGAAAAAGTTTGGAGATGACACAAAAGTTGGGTGAGTGGTAAATAATGAAGAGGACAGGTCACTGGATTGCTTGGTAAGGTATGTGCAAGAAAACAATATGAATTTTGATTTAACTAAATGGGAATGTATAGATCTAGGATCAAATATTTAATAATATGCTCTTCAATCTATCAGACAAAAGTATAACACAATCCAATAATTAAAAGTTGAAGTTAAATTCAGACTGGAAATAAAGTTTTAACAATGGAAGTAATTAACCACTGGTACAATCATGGTAGATTCTCCATCACTGACAATTTTAAAATCAA
Source organism: Sternotherus odoratus (assembly GCA_032164245.1). NCBI lineage: Eukaryota > Metazoa > Chordata > Testudines > Kinosternidae > Sternotherus > Sternotherus odoratus. The sequence goes on from JAVMKO010000003.1 coordinate 125,196,643, forward strand.
GACTGGTTGTTTTCCTAAAAGCTCTGCTCTAGAATTACATTGGAGACTTTCTATGCCTGGTGTTACACAATAAGTCACAATAGATGATCACACGGATACCTTCTGGCCTTGGAATCTATGAATCTTTCCATCAGTTCTGGCAGAGAAAGCAGATGTTTCTGCAGTATTTACTCTTTCCCAGTATCTAATAAGGAGATGAACCTTAATACAAAGAATATGCAACATATGTGGCCCATGCATCCCTTGCTACAGTCACATTATATCTTTTGACAGGCCTGCAAAATTAGAAACCTCAAGAAACCTTTTTTAAAAGGTTGTCATATGCAGAACTCTTGACACCTCTCCCCCCCAAAAATCCCCAGAATACAGCAAATACCTCCCATTGCTGTCAAAGCATCGAGGACCCCAACTTTCACCCTTGATACTCTCATAACCCTCTCCCCAGCCTCAAAATACTATTTGAACACACATCACACACCCCTGACCGTCTCTCCTGCCACCCTCTGTTCCCCCACCCAGACTCGGTCTCCTCCTGCCACATTCAGCTTCTCCTGGGATCCCCACTCCTGCCACCCTCAGTTCCCCCCCACTTCCTCTCCGTCACAATCAGCCCCCCCCCTGTGTCACACTCAGCCCCCCACTTGAACTTCCTGTTCCTGAAACACTTAGGCCCCCCCACTTCCTCTCCGTCACACTCAGCCCCCCCTTCATGTCACACTCAGCCCCCCCTCCGTGTCACACTCAGCCCCCCACTTGAACTTCCCGTCCCTGACACACTTAGCCCCCCCCCCCCACTTCCTCTCCTACCACCCTCAACACCCCCAGGACTCCCTCCTGCCGCATCCCCCCCCCCCCTTCCCGGCGGGCCGCGCAGCGGAGGGGCGGCGCAGGAGAAGCCCGTCCCAGGCCAGTGCGGCTGCGCGGGGCGGAAACACGTGGCCGCTGCGCCGCTGGCCTGGAGCAGAGGCCGGATCGAGAGCGCCATGGCGGCGGCAGCAGCGTGCGGCGGGGACGCCCCGCGGGCCCCCTGCGCCTTCTCCCCGGGCGGCCGCCGCTCCCTGGCGCTGTGCGGCCCGGACGGGCGCCTCCGGGTGTGGGACACGCTGAGCAGCCGCCTGCAGCACGAGTACGCGCCCTCCGCCCACCTCAGCGCCGCCTGCACCTGCCTGGCCTGGGCCCCGCCGGGGGGCCGCCAGCCCCCGAGCAAGGTACCGGGGCGGGAGGGAACGCGGGGCCGGGGCCGGAGTGTCGCCGCCGCCCGCACCGCGGGGCCCACTCGCCGCGTGCGGGGCCGGGCCTGCTGCGCCCCACCCCCCGGCTCCATGTGGCTTCTCCGGGGAGAGCAGCCAGCAGCCCCCCCCCACACACACACACAGCCGGGAACAGGCCCCGTGTGACGGGGACACGATCACAGCCGCCCCCCCCTCGCCTGCAGGCCGCCTGCCTCCTCTCCGCAGCACCCTGCCGCGCCGCGCACGTGGAGCACCCCCCCCCCCCCGCTCGGGCCCAGGCCGGGGGTGGTGGGGCCGACAAGGCCCCTTCCCGGGGGAGCCGCTCCAGGGGCGGCGGGCTGGTCCAGGCAGGCCCCTGGGGGCAGGGATGATCTGGGGGAGCCTAGTCCCAGGCTAGCGGGAGGGGAGAGCATGGCGTGGGGAAGCCTGCCCCCCATCACGTGTGCGCCTAGTGGTGAGGTAGCGCTTGGGTGGCCCAAGCTGGTTTTAAATGTCTTCTCTGGAGTGGGAGCAACGGGGAGTTTAAAGTCGCTACGTGTATGATGTTGCCTCTGTTCCTGTGTGTACTTTAAAATCATTATCTAAGTTACACACCCCATAACAACACCCGTGGTGTCTTTCGTTAGGGAGTCTAAGCACTCTAGAGGGGTTATTGCACTGAGACTCCCAGCCCCCTTGAGAGGTGGGTAAGTATTTCCCACTTTTACAGGTTGGGGAAACTGATGAAGGGGAGTATGTGTCTTGCCCAAGGTCACCCAGTGTCCAAAGCTAGGAAGAGAACTAAAGAACAATGATTTCTTGCATCCTTGGGACACTTTTATCATACACTCAGTACAGCCTCATTTATCCAAAATGCTTGTGTAATCAAAAATATCTGGGAATCCAGATAATTGGGGGTGGAGGGAAGCACTTGGATAATCCTTTCTCATCTGTGATGGAATAATTTGTCTGACAGGTACTACTTCTGAAATAGGTTTGTATTAGCCATGTAAATTAATTGACTTGTGTGTATGTATAGTAGCTGTAAGTATTCTTTGAATCATAGAATATCAGGGTTGGAAGGGACCTCAGGAGGTCATCTAGTCCAACCCCTTGCTTAAAGCAGGACTAATCCCCAATTAAATCATCTAACAGATTTTTGTCCTATATTCCTAAATGGTCCCCTCAAGAATTGAACTCACAACCCTGGGTTTAGCAGGCCAATGCTCAAATCACTGAGCTATGATTGCCCCTTCTCTCCCCCCCCTCAAAGAATGAATCATTTACAACATGCTGTCCTTCATATCAGCTCTACTGGTGAGATATTTTTAAGGCAAAAATAATGGCATTAGGAAGTCATACATTGGGATAACATCTACCTCACCACTTTTGCTCTTTGCAAGTTATTTGTGGAGGGTAATTTCTCCAGGATTCAGGAATGCTTTAAAGTATGAGTAATAATAAGTGATGTCACTCAGAGCAATCATCTGGGATCTTGGAAATTCTAGTGTTGAATTTCAGAGTATTTGTCTTATTTTTTTTACAGTTCATTACCAAGCCAAAGGTGTGATCAGAATTAAAACAAGGCTCTAGCTCAGTTATATCCTGTCTACACTGATTTGAAGCCACCACCTCAACCATTTTTTTAAGGATAAAAACAGTATTTGAACCTTGTTCTTGTTTAGAAAAGTACAGTTTTCCTCTGGCTAGTAGTATAGATGGGGCTTATACAAAATATTATAATATGGTCTTCTGTAATATCTGTACAAGGATTTCAAAGTGCTTTACATACTTGTTTAATGTATTCGGAGAGTGCTCCTGAGTATTATCCCATATTACTGATTGGGAAATCTGAGAGATTGTGAATTGCCCAAGGACACAGGATTTCTGTGTCAGAGAGAAGTAGTTTAGATCTCCTAACTTATTGTCCTATACTTTAATTTGCTCAGTTATAACAACACAGTTTTGAAAACCATAAATATACTTTGGTATCTATGCTGACTGAAGAAACTGTGGGCCTTTCTCACTTAGTGTATTGCATGTTGGGACACCATTTCATAGCATGGATTTGGTTTTGCCTGGGTGGATGAAACTAACGTATGTTATAACCTGTAATATAGCTTTCAGACATTGTTATAACATGGTGTCCTGGCATGATACAATGTGTACATGAGCTTCTTAAGCAGCTATCTAGCAAGAACTCTGTTTAAAAATGGTTCTTCAGTAAAAGGCAAACATGTTTTAAAATCTAGGTATAGACAGGGCTTTTTATCTTTGTCGAACACTGGGCCGCATCTTAGTGATAATTATCTTTTAACATGTTTAACTCTGATCATTACCTGGATTTCAGCATGTTCTCTGGTGGAACTGGTAAGTTTTCATATCTTGCAGTATGTATTCTCTGTAGCTTTGTAACTTGTTGGTTTATGCTCAGATTAAATGAACAGGAAAAAAAAATAAAGCTCTGATACCTGAGCCAACTAAAGGATGATTGTAACATGAGTTTTGTTTCCTTTTGCACTGGAAAGGTTGCTGTTTTCTGCTAATGTGCAATATACTTTAAGAATAATCATACGCCAGTCGATACCTCTAGGTGGTGTTTGGCCTGGTTCCATTTATATAAAGGCAAAGTATGTTATGGACTCTTGCCACTTTAATGATAACCACATGTTTTTTGGCCAGTATGGGGATGAATTGTAGAAATTAGTGAGATCTTGAACTCTAATCCTGGGAATTCCTAGCTCTGTGATAGCTGTTTGGAGCATACATCTCCCTAATTAATCTCTCTATATGTGTTTGTAGTGTGGGAGGTATTTTAGCTTTTGTTATGGTGACACTATTTCCTTGAAGTGCTGGTCAATAGAAAGTCTCCCTGAAACAGTCCATTATAAAAATCTACTTTTCAAGTGAGGCTATTATGGAAAAGCATGCCCTCTTAAAAGAAAAAAAATTAATTATTTGACCATAACTGCTTTAATTAAAATACTAATGTTAATCAGTAGAATCATAAATGAATTTTAAATATTTCTTCAATCCCTTGCATCTGAGAAAACAGGCACTCTTATATGGCAGGATCAAGTTCTGTGTCTTGCACATGAAAGCCTAGATATGTTGTCTGGTAGCTAAAGCTCCCTGATACTGCAGTGAGCTCTGTGCTGGGTTGCGGTGAAGTTAATAGAAGATATCGCCACGTGACAATCATTGCAGGATCAGGACCCAAGACTGATTTGTATTTTAGTTCTATGGATTTTTTTTTTTTTTGCAAGGGTGTGAGTGAGACAGTTTCTAGATCAATAGCTAATCCTCATGTTTATTTACCACCTTTTATTCCAAAGACCCCATAACCAAGTGCCTTCATTAGCCAGGATTTTGGGAGCATTTCAGCAAAGACATAAGGTAACTTAAAAGAAAGTTTCCTTTGGAGAGCCTCTGCCACTACCTGGCTTGCTCATTCTGTGACATCAGAAATACTATGAGTTGGATGAACTTTGCTAAGACTTGCTTGTATTTGTAATGTGTTCTGGAATATCTCCAGTGAACTAAGAATTGGGGCGGCAGGGAGAGGTGTTGGGAGGATGGAAGAATTTTAGATAAATTAGTAGATGCTTGTGTGTTGGTGGCTGATTGCTTGCTATTTCAAGGGGACCCATGTGTGCTTAACTTAATTGGTTTCATTTTTCCTTTGCAGTTCATCTTTAATATGAAAGAGTATTAGTAAATGCAGAAAGTGTTTAGGTGTTCCGGTACTATTTGGGCATCCAAGTGCGAACATAGGGACCTCATCTTCACTGACCAAAGGACTGTTTTTAAACACCGCTTTAATGCGACTGCCTCCAAACAAGTTTAGTTGGTTTAATGGTCAGACCTATTGTTGATCATGACTTGAAAACCTAGATTAACATGCATTAGACCTGGTTTGAAATGTTTAATTCCAGGTATGAACATGCTTTGGGATGTGTGTTATAGCTTTTGACGCACTCATGTATTTGGTGCATTTTTTAAAACCCTTCCTTTGTTTCTGAAAGTGTGCTTGTGACAAGCGGAGACCTCCGCTTTCTATTTAGATTTGTGAAAGCTTTGGAATGGAGTTAGATTTTTTTTCAAATGTTAGTTACTCTGATTTTTTTTTTAAACTGGCATAGAATTAACTTCAGCTAAAATTATTCTATTTTTGCCTCCCAAATGTCGTATATTTTGCTCTGTCAAAAGTTTTTAAAAAACTATATCTTCAAGGATCCAAAGTCTGTCTCGCTTTTATTTATTTATTTATTTATTTTCCCATTGTTTAAAATTCCAAATTTAAATGTGTAAGCTTCCAGATGCCCTGCAGCTCTCCAATCTTTGGGCTTGGGCACAAACTAATTACATGCTGCATGTCACCTATTGTAATGTTAAGATAGACACCTATGTAGGTGGAACAGCAAGGCTCTCAGAGTTGGTTGCTCTTGTTTTAAGCCCACAAGGAGTCCTTTTTGAGCTTCCTGGCAGTGCATTAGTGCAGATATCCTGTTCTGTAGAGGAAACATTGTTTTGTGTCTTGTGGGTAGAAAGTTTTTTAAAAATGAAATCTGAGGTGAGGTACTGTCTACCTAAAGTACAACAAACTCGGCAGAAAAATATTTTCCTTTTGCATGTGGGATTGAGGCTGCTTCATTCTTCTGAAGCCCTTAAAGAGGTGCGTATCAACACAGTCTGACATTACACCTCTGTGAGCAGAAGTGTGGTGGTGGTGGCTTTCCTCCTCCGTTATTTATGGTTTGGCATCCCGAGGAACTGATTCTAGTCTTTCACTTACCTAACTTGGCCATCCCACCACACTTCTGGTCAAGGAGGGTAGGCTGAAACTGTGTAGAGATTGTCAGTGGTTCTCAAACTGCAAGGGCAAGGAATTAGAAAAAAATTTATCTGAGCCTGGGAGCTAGGAACTGCGAGATAGAATGCCATTCTGATACCGACTTCCTTTGTGGCCTTGGGTAAATCACTATGTTGTCCTAATTTTCCCCATCTGTAAAATAGGAATAGCACTTTCCTCTCAAGGGAGTTGAAGATTTATTTAATGTTTGTAGAGTGCTTTGAAAAATGAAAAGTACGATAGAGATGCTAAATTCTCTTAAGGTTTTGACCTTCCCCTTTTGGGATGAAGCCTATCTCATGTACTACCTTTCCACCTGGCTCTGGGAATAAAGTAAAGACTAGAAAATTACCTTGGGGTTTTCCTCATGGAACAGCACACTGCCACTATGCTATCAAGATGATTTCATCTAATCTTTTAAAAATTGATTTTGGACCATAGTGGTGAAATAAGATTCTTTGGGCTTGTAAGAATTGTAATCCTTTTAGTTAACATGTTAAAACATGATTGCGTCCTGTCTTCACTAGAATTAACACATGTTTGTTCCCAATCATGTGTAAACTCTAGGGTTACAGCACTCTTATTTGGGGAGGCTGACCGGACTAACTTGTTACTCTTTTTTAAACCCTACTCCCAATCTCTTTTCAGGAGGGTCCTCAGAGGAAAAAAAGGAAATCTGAAACAGCAGAAGCAGGCGAACAGTTTGATCTGTTGGCTATTGGTACAGCGGTTGGCAGCATTTTATTATACAGCACAGTTAAAGGAGAATTACAGAGCAAACTAGTAAGTATCACATCAATCTTTATGTAAGGTCATATCTGTTGCTCAAAGGGGTGGGACTAAGCTAATTTAACAAAGTTTTAAATTCTGATTGGTTATATAGTTACATGAATGGGTACGTGGTATCCACAAGAATGTCAGAATGACTCTACTTCTAGTGTTGCTAGTATGTATAGGCTGAAGAATTACTTTTTCTAGGCTAGGACAACATCATACGATTACATGTACATTTGTAATTCTTGAGTTCCTTTTAACTCAAGAGGATAGTAAGGATTTAGACACCATGAAATTAATTTTGGGTATATTGTATCTTCAACAATTAGACAATAGTCAGTGTCTGAGAATTTTAAAAAATGCATTGACTATTGTGGCGATGCTACTTACATTGACATGTTGGCTTTTCTATAAAAGTGTGAATGACAGATTTAGCTTTCCATATCAAGTCTTATGTGAGAACCATATTCTGAGAATATAAGGAATCTCAAATCCATCAGGTGGTGGTTCCATCCTGTCATTTTTCCTTCTTATTATCATCTCTTCTCTGCCTTTTCATTTAGCCTTGCATTGTAACATCAACCATTATATTCCTTTGTTTTATCAATGACTAGCAGAAATACCCGGCATTACTCGGGCCTGTTGGAGGGGGGAGAGAGCTGAGCGAGTGGGGAGGCCGTTGGGGAGGGGGGTGAGATTTTAAAAATTTTCTATTTTTACCTGAGGGGGGGAGAGAGCTGAGCGAGTGCGGGGGAGGGGGAGAGAGCTGAGCGAGTTGGGAGAGAGCTGAGCGAGTGGGGGTGTCCGTTGGAGGGGGGTATTATTACATCATAACTGTCACAGAGAACAGCAGGTGTTAACGTGCTGCCCAGGTGATGTTAATGGGCTTTAAAGAATTTCACCCCTAGGGGGTGTAAGAGGTGAGATTTGAAAAAAATTCTATTATATATATTATATATATAATGTTTTGAAATAGACATACAAGACTGATTTCCTCCTCCTGGTTCATGTGGGCATTGATGCACTGTGTGCATGTATTATGGCTGGGAAAGCATCTGTGTGACTTGTTAAGCTGGGTAGTGGTTTAGCAACATTACTTTAAAATGGATAGGGTGAATGCAGAAACTTTGCTGGTGACACCTTATTTTATTTACAAAGTTTGTTTATGATTGGTCCACAGAAATGTTGACCATTTTTCTTTTGATAGTAACAGAATAGTGGCTTGTATGTGGGGTATCATTTTTATATCTATACTAGCGAAAATACCCTGCGTTGCTCGGGTCCGTCGGAGGTGGGGAGGGGCCAGAGAGCTGAGCCAGTGCGGGGTCTGTTGGAGGGGGGAGGGGGTAGAGAGCAAACCTGACACCCCCACCTCGCCCCCCCCGACCAAACCCGACACCCCCAGTCACCCCCTACCAACCCCCAACATCCCCTGACCAACACCCACACCTCACCCCCCGTAGACCAAACCTGACACACCCACCTAACTTTCCCCCCCAACCAAACCCGACACCCCTACCTACCACCACAAACAAACCCGACACCCACACCTCACTTACCCCTCGACCAACCCCGACCCCCCTCCTCACCCCCTCGACCAAACCCAACACCCCCTGACCAACCTCAACCCCCACACCTCACCCACCCAAACACCTTCCCACCCCCCAGACCAAACCTGACACCCCCGGCTCACTTACCCCCCCGACCAAACCTGACACCCCCACCTCACCCCCCCCCCGACCAAACCTGACACCCCCACCTCACACCCCCCCCCCCCCCGACCAAACCCGACAGACACCCCTACCTCACTTACCCTCCGACCAAACCCAACTCGGGTACGTCGGAGGTGGGGAAGGGGCAGAGAGCTGAGGGATTCCGGGGTCCGTCGGAGGTGGGGAGGGGGCACAGAGCTGAGGGATTCTGGGGTCCGTCGGAGGTGGGGAGGGGGCAGAGAGCTGAGGGATTCCGGGGTTCTGTTGGAGGGGGGAGGGGGCAGAGAGCTGAGCGGGTGCGGTGTCTGTTGGAGGGGGTATTATGACATCATAACTATGTCACAGAGAACAGCAGCTGCCCAGCTGATGTGATTGGCCTTTAAAGAATTTCACCCCTGGGGGGGCGTCAGAGGTAAGATTTGAAAAATTTTCGATTCTTACGGTCATTAGGACCCTAAGACCTCTAACTGTACCAAATTTCAAGTCTCTAGCTCAAACGGTGTGGAAGGAGTAAGCATACACCCATACATACACGCACGCATACACCATTTGACTTTTATATATATAGATTTGGAATTGCAAGAACATTCCACACTCTGTCATAAATGAAAAGTCATTTTTGATTTTGAAATATATCAAATTAAAATTTAATTTTTTTTCTCTCTGCCCATGTTTAAGCACAATGCCTTGCTGTGATGATACGTACTTGGTTTCGCTTACTGCTGACTTGCAGTGAAGACATTTTCCTCTTGGCTGTCTGAGCAGGCTGGTGCTGAATTAAATAGTAATATTCAGTAAATTTACAAGAAACTCAAATTATGGCTAAAAGCAGGTTAGCAATACTCTTACAAAACTGCTTTACTCTTCTGGAAGAATATCCAATAACATTTCTAGGTATGTTTCATCCCCTCATTCTGGTTAGAACAGAGTCGTCTTAGTAAAATGCTGTTGCTGCTCCTTTGGTAGCCACTTGAGTTCTAATACGAGGTCTCAGACTAAGTATAACCCAGTGCATTTTTTCTCCACACTGATAAGCTCCCATATTTGGGACACATGACACCAGGATTATTTGATGACTTGACCAATAAGCCCTGTGATGGGATCCCCAGGGTGCAGCATGGGTCTGTGGGACCGTTGTGCCCCCTGAACTCTCTCCAGCCTGGGCTGTTTCTCACAAAGCCTTGCCTAGTGACTAGCAGCAGACACCTCCAGTTGCTGTTATCATTCAGCACAACAGCATGTGGAGCCCCACACCCACTTAGATGGCATGAATGCTCCCAGAGCCACTCATGAATCACAGAGAAAGGCACCAGAGCCAAGCTCCCCCCTCCCCCAACTCTCAGCCTCATACCGCAAAGATGAGCAGTGCAGATTTATTAATTGGTTCCCCACTTCATCAGTGGAAGATGGATATACACTAGGCTTTGTAAACCTGAGCAGATTTGCCACATACTTCATACAAACTCATTGGTAAAGAGGAAAACAGATTTATTGACTACAAAAGACCGATTTTAAGTGATAGGCAAAAAATCTGATTTTTACCAAAAGAAATAAAATGTAAGCATGCAGTCTAAACTCTCAACCCTCTTAGACTGGGCAACAACTAGACTAAGCAGTTTTTCCTCACTCCATTGGATATTGCAGTTCATAGTACACAAATTTCACCCTTGAAATCTGGGCCAGTCCCCTCAGTTGGAGTTTTCAGTGGGCCAGTCCTTGTTGCTTGCAGCATTGGTGAGTAAAGGGAAAATGGGCCACATGCTGGACCTATGTCTGTTTTATGCCCTCAGTCCTGTGTCCTTGGGGAGCACAAATCCAGACATGTCTGGGTGGGCATTGCTGAGTATCCAGGCAAAGTTGAGCAATTCTTCTGTGTGGCCTCATGCAAGGTGAGTCATTACATTGTAGCTCCCTTGCTGGACAATGGTTGTTGGTGGGTTGATTGACACACACCCCCCTCCACCCGGGTGTTGGTTGTTTTCCTTGGTGTTGCTGCTGGGGAGCAAATATCTGGCTGATTCTCCAACTTATATTTTCTTATATATGAAGTTTTATGAGAATTTTGTTTTGTGGTTGTTCAACACAACACATATATGGATCAAGAAATGACTTTCAACTGATCAAAACCTTTCCCCTGATACATTATAAGGCATGCTTTATATGTAAGATCACAATATATAAAAATGAGGAATGTGGGGGTTACAGGAAGCTCTCCCAAGGTATAGAATGTCACAACCCCAACCTTCTTTAAAATCTGAGAGCAGGAAACCCTTATGCTAGTGCCTCTGGTTTTCCTCCTCCTGCCTTTTCTCTTTCATCTCTGCCCCTTAATCAAAAAACCTCTTTGTGTGGGGTATCAGATTTAGCTGCCTTTAGAGATTAGATTGTGACAATCCCCATTTTCTTCCTTGTATGGTCTATTCAATATTGAGAGACTCTGAGTGTTCAGCTATGTCCATCCAGTTGTTTTTCAGGCCTGTGAGCTTGCAACCATTTTGATCACAGGAGAGGTGGCTAATGTTTCTTGCTGAGTCCTTGGGTCTGGTCTGGTTATGACTTCTTTTGAAGTGCTGACTACAAGGAAATGGTACTTATTTAGCAGCTTGCTTGGGCTGGCAGGCTCTGAAGTGTTCATCTGGAAGATATCTGTATGGGCAGGGAAGAAGGCTAGCACGATGCATAGTTTATTCAGATCGATCTGTTTGGGCTGTATTTATATCGATGTAATGGGGGGGATGGTTTTCTTTATCTGTGACTTTAAAGTTCTAGAGCAGGCTTGAATTCTCTCACTTTCATTACTTAGAGTTTTAAAAGTGTAACCACTTATATTTCTAGCATCTAGATGCACGTGTGTGTGTGAGCCCAGCTTAAAACTGCAGTATAGTACCATCTCTGAGTGAATAACCCTTTGCATATTTTCCATAACTTGATTTAGCTCCCGAAAAGTGGCCTGTTCAGTATGTTGTTTGCACAAAAACTCATTAAGCAAGGCCCGTTTCGTTTGCCCATTAACAATTAAATCTTGGTTTCTCTTGTAGGATGGTGGTCATGACAATAGAATAAACTGTGTACGATGGCACCAGGACAATGGTTGTTTATATACTTGTTCAGAAGACAAACACATTGTGGAATGGAACACGCAGACCTGCAAAGTGAAGTGGTGAGTGAGACTGGTATGCAGTCAATAATATCAGTGTTTCTTTTACACACACCCTTTTCCCCCACATCAAAGCAGCTTGGTCAGGTCCAGTTGGAGGTGCCATTGAGCTTCATGGCAGCAGGGTTGGGTAGACAGTCTTCTGTGCTGAAGGGAAAGCTGTCACTCTACTGGGCTTCTGAGGGGAAATGTGGCTCTGTTAAGGGCATAAAGGATGCACGGTGTCAAGAAAATACTTGGGTCTGGCATTTCTTAAAAAACAAATTTAAAAGTATCAGACATTCCGCTCACAAGTCTCAGCAAAAATATAAATTTGAATTCTCTGGGTGCTTGCTCATGTCCATTCCATATTGGTGAACACTGAAGAACATCAGTTACGGAAAAGGTAACTGTCTTTTATTCAGAACCGATTTTGGGCTGTCTTCAGAAAACCAGATTTCACAAGCATTTAATTTAGAACATGTTCTTATATTATATAGTAGGTCTATTGAAACTCTAACATGTGCTGTGTGCAGTACACTGTCTTGATCTAGTATTTCACAGTCACTTAGTTATGCAAATCCTTGTTAGCCTATTGAAATACGGGCCAAGGGTTTTCAAAAAATGTTGAATACCCAACATCTCCTGCTGACTTCACTGGGTGTGTGCTCATTGCTTCCAAAAGTCAGACCCTTTGTTTGGATGTTTAAATGCAGATTCAGAGCATAAACTCAGGCACCCCCCCCCTTTTTTTTTTTAAAGGTCTGAAATGAAAACTATTAAAGTGGTAGAACCATTGCAAAAGGCAGAAAATTCATAGATTAAATTGCTAATATATAGCTACAACAGAACACACACATGTTCTAGTATAAAAGGGCTAAATATTTAAACATCTCTGAAATATGCCCATAACAGCAATATTAAATTTGCTCTTGTTATATTGTATGCTGAGCGGAAGGCAGCTGGGGTAGCAATATTGGGTCAGATTCATTTCCAGTAAGGTACAGTAGCTGGCAGCCTGTCAGGCTGTCTGCATTACACACAACTGTATGCAGGTACACAATTAAGATTGTGTTGTATTATGGATATCATTGTGTCAGGCAACCATACTAGTGCACAACCTGTCTGTAGAATACATAAGGTGTTGGTGCTTTTGTTCATGTTAGTGAGGGAAATGATGCTACCATGTCTATTCTAGCTAATGTAGACTGTATGCAACTGTGGCAGTCCATGGCAGATTTGTAAAATGGTTTACAATGTAGCTAGTGGTCACCCCAGGTAACATAGACAAGACTCCTTAAACTCATTTCTTGCAAGAACTGAAACCTTTGAAACAGTGCCAGCTTTAAAAAGTAGGAAATCTTAAAGGGAGTTTTTTTCCTCTCTGATGCAATAGTAAGAATATTCCACAGTTTTACAGAGCACCATGGGACTTCACTATTAACGTAGTGTTCAATAGTTCATTGGTTGCTCTGACTTCAGCAGTATGTATGGTAATGGTGTGGAATCTAGTTGTGGCAGACATCACAAAATGTAGAAGGTTGTGTAAGCCTTTTTTTTTTAAGTAATGCACAAAATGTCCTTTTAGCCTGACTACTGAGAGTGTGTTTAGCAGAACTAAATTCCTCAGTACACAGGACGACTACTTTCTGTACCACAGCATCCTCTTGGTTTAATGACCTCGTGTGTTGAACTATAAGAGTGTTTCTATTTCCTGTTTCACTGTTGTAACTCAGCAACCACCCAATGTAAGATTGAGAGGGTGAGTGCAGATGCACAAGAAGTCTTTTTATCTGTTGCTGAAACTTCTGTATAAAAGCTTGACCATTGTTAAAACTCTCGTTTTCATCTGTCTTGCATTGTGTATCTCAAGCCTAGTCTACACATGGAATTTGTACTGATAAATCCCCTTGAGTGTATATTCTTAAATTGATTTGAGTGAATTATATTAATTTAGCTTAAGAATATTAAACTTAAATGTATGCATCAGTAAGGAATTGATGATTGTTAAATCAAAGTCAGTCACTCTTAAATGGATTAACAAGTATTCATCAAAGGTGATTCCACAAATTTGACCAAACATCTAAACTGTGCCTTGATTTACTTGCGCCTTGGTTTACTGCTGCTATAAAACTGATGGAGTTCACATAATTTTTCTGAGTCCATAGAAATATCTGTTGGTTTTCAGCAGCAGAATAGTGGACTGTTGTGAGATGTCTCTAGAATGGATATTTAGGGTAAAATTTCCTAGTATCTTAAATGATTTAGGAGCTCAGATACTGTGTTCAAAAGTGACTTGGGCACTTAGGGTGCTAACTCATTTTTTAAATAGGACCTCAACTCTTAAATCAAGAAGGTGCCTTACCCTTAACCCCAAATAAACCTGATACTCTTTGAAACACACAACAGTCCAGTTTGCAATACATTATTTGCAGTAAAACCTATTAAGCAAAACTCATTGGATTTCAGGTTCACAAAAGAATTGGTAAGGTTTCATTCAGACTTTTTTTGAGCCTCAAACTTCCTTCAACATTGAAAATGACACAGACCTCTTCCCTCCCCCGCCTTCTGTAAAAGTGAGTTGTTTTTAGGCGGAAGTTTGTTGGTTCCTTCCATTCAGATTCAAGCAACAGAACCGATGTCCTATTTCTCTGTCCTGAAACTGCTGTGTCTGTCTCTCATGTGATCATCAGTCAGTCAAGATGATGTACTTGTGCTATGGCTGGAGGCTGATGTACATCCCACTGAAGTGAATGGAAAGAGTTCTGTTCACTTCAGGGGGCATTGGTTAAAACCCATAGATCAGGCCACATTTTCTTTTGTGGTGAAGCAGCTTTGCTCATCAGCACCAGAACAAAGCAGTCTGAAAAAGACTAGCCATGGGAGGGTCACATCAGTTTATGGGAATCCTCTAGAGCCATGATAGTGGGACATGGGTCTGGGTAAGGTAGAAAAGTTACATGAACCGAAGCAGCTTCATGAGCCTCTTATGGATGTTAGCAGTCATGAACGGTTGACTAGCCAGCCATCTGCACAGCCAGAGCAGATCAGGGAATGCAAAGGTGGTTTAAATCCACATTTGCAAGTCCTTCCTGGGCTGTATTGTGCACTTCTCTGCTGCAGGTGATATTACTTGGAGGCTATTGTGTTCTTGGATGCTGAGTCATCCACAAACACACTGCCATTGCAGACCCCTGACAGGGATGAGTGGCTGCATGGCTGGGGGGAAATGGCCACTCATGAATTCTCTCCAAGTGAACTTCTTTTCAGAATGACTCGTTCTGCAGATGGCATTTTCTGGTCGAAGTGGTGGTTCACATTGACCAAAAATAGCACAATAACTTGTCGTATGATTCACATTATCATCACATGCATCCCAACACATACCAGGTACTTATCTATTGGATCAGCCCTGCCTATTGTTGTGTTTGTATTTCATTTTTTTCAACATCAGTATCTATCTTCTAGGGACCACATCTGTCCTCCTGTTACAGCACAGGAGATATGTGACCACTGGAACCACGCTCAGCTACCGATGGGAGGGCTCTTGCTCTGTGACCTGCCATTGTTGTGCTGGGTTCATCATTGTCCATGGCTTTCCTACCATGACTATTTCTGGCTGGTTGATTTGAAAATCTTATCAGGCACAAGAATGTGCACATGACGCTAACAGCTATGCAGTCTTCACCACTGATGGTTTGTTGTGTTTCATGGGCATGGCCTATAATTTTTTTTTCAAGCACTCTTTAACTACTTGCTTTTTTGACATGCCAAGTTTGGAATCGCTGGAAAATGTAGTACTAGGGACATTATTTTCAGAAGTGAATGTGGCATTTAAACTGCTATGTCACTTACACACTTTTGAATCCAGAGGACATTTTCACATGATGATGTAAAGTCAGGAACTAGTATTTATCCTGACACTGTAGTGTTCATAAAATCGGTTTTCCCTGCCCATTCATTAAGCGGAATGTCTTGCTGTGATGATACCCACTTGGTTTCGCTCACTACTGATATGCAGTGGGGACAGCTTCCTCTTGGCTGTCTGAGTAGGCTGGTGCTGATTGTAATACTGTGAAACAAAAAAGAGCTGAAGGCAGCAATTGCTAGAGGGTCAGAGTAGCCGTTTATTTATTATTATTTTTTTGCAAAATCTGTTTTGAAAATTAAAACACAAACCATCTCCTCTTGACTTGTAAGTGCTGTCTTTGATAAAGCTAGCACTCAGTAGGAGACTTAACCCTTGTAACATTGCATTATCATGGGTTTAGCTCCACTGGCGGTGGCAAGGTTGGAAGTGCAAGTGCAGACTCACCAGCTGTGGGCTATTCTAGCACTACTGCCAGTGGGAATTGGAAGAAAAATCTAGGGTGTCTCAGTCTGTATCTCAATCAGTGTAGTACTGTATTGTTTTTAAAATCAGTTTGACAAGCCATTCTTTCGCTATCTAGCTCACAATGTGTTTGGAGTACAGAATATTGGTATAAAGGCTTTGCCAATGTGCTGGAGTGTGTTGGAAATTATGAAACGTATCTGGGATGGGAGGTGAGTCTCTGAAGTGATCTTAGTAAGAAAGGGTGAGACAGATTTGACCTCTCTTGCTGCTATATGCTGCTCTGACAACCTGGCATTGGTGCGGGTAGCTCTGTACCACATATCCCAGTGCATAGGGGTGGGAGGAGGAGGTATTCCCATAGTGCTAGGTGCTGCACATATTCTAACATGCTGCACAACTCTTATTTAGCTCTGGGGAGGCCGTCTTAAGTTACAGGAGCACACAGGGCTGCTCGAGTCATTTCAGTCCTGCAGCAGCCGAGAATCTGAAAGAGACAAAGGTAGCATAAAGCAGCCTCTGCCCCCCTCTTTCCCAGGTGTGCGCCTCTTGAGTTGTACTGCACAGAATCTAGCCAGATGTGTTTTGAGAGGAAATTCTCAGGGTATGTTTGCATTGCAGCCAGAGCAGTGAGTGCCGGCTTCTGTAGACCTGGCACTAGCTGTATTCTAGCTCGCTCACTAAAACTAGAAGGGAGGGTGCCATGGTGTGTGTTTAACAAGCCTCCCTGGTTCCCCATAGTACGTATTTGCCTCTGCAGCTTGCACAGAAGCTTTCACCACCATGCCCTCAACTCTGTTTATAGCGAGCTAGCTAGAGTACAGCTAGTATGGGTACGTCTACATAAGCTGCCATCCACACCCCTTGCTGCAGGGTAGATGTACACTTAAATATGGTGACCTGTACATTTTATTCTTCTGTTCCATTTTCCTGAAATAAATGTCTTTTAATAATTTAATCAGAATAGTTGACTTCTTACAAAAGCGTTAAGAGAGTTACGATTAGACATTAAAAACCATCTGTGTTAAGTCTGCCTCAGCCCGTCTCTTCTCAGATAGTTCAGTTGTTAGTGCAGCAGTACGCCTGTATGTTTCTCCTAATTCTTTCCCTGGAAGCCACATTACTGTTGGTTTTAGGAATCTGCGAAAGCAATGCCATCTAATGATTGATTAGTACTGTGCGGATAAGTCTCTGTTTGGTTTAATGCTAAATGTAAAAAAAAAAAAAATGTAGCAGAAGAAGTTCTTTCTCTTCCTTGAACTTTTTTGGCTCCTTCAGAAGAGGGGGGCCGAGGGGAGAGGGTTTTCCTGGAGAAGCTAATCCTCCTACTCAGTAGGAGCTGATCTATATTCGCATATTTGTTCCTTAAAGAAGTTCCTTATGGTAGCATTGATCTCAGTGGATTGCCCTGAGTCTGTCTGTCTCTCATTAAGTTCTCAGTAGCTCGCGAAGCGAAAAGTATCACAGGAGGTTGAATTAGGTGACTTGCATTTAAGCAGTATTAGCTAAAGTCTTGTTTTTGTAGCTCCATCACTGGCACCAACACAGAACTTTGATCAGTTCAGCATGTGGATTTGCAGATACCTTGAAATATCACAGCTGGGGCTGAATTGTTCATAGATGTGGGTTTATCATGTGACCTGCATTCAGCGTTCAGAACATTTAACAATGGTTGCCTTCCTATCCTATGTTGTGGGAACGAACGTTTGAAAGAAACCATATTCACTGCAGTTGTCTGCTGTGGTAGATAACTACAGAAGAAATTTACTTAATTAGAATATATGAACTGAAGGCACACCATCAACATAAAAATCACACTTCTGTCTGGAACTCCCTTACCTCACGCCTAATGTTACCGTGATTAAAAACTGGAAAAAAGCTATTTTTCTTTCTCCTGTCATATTTGTGTAGTTGATTGGTGTGGGGTACAAGAACTTTCCCTGTTTCCCCTGGTTTTTTTGGAGCATTTCACACAGTAACAGGGCACGGAAACATTTTTTCAAGACTTAGAAAAAGGTGATTGTCAAACTTTCAAGGGTTCTCCTAGAATGATCTACAGGTATGGCACATGAAACTGCTTTAAACGTCTTAAAATGGACTGGAATTCAAATTGTGTCCCTTTAAACAAAGATTGTGAAAAACTCTCTTGAAACAACTCACCTGGAATCTCCACTGATAGGAATATTGAATCTGATCCCAGTGGGTATCCATTTTACTAATTCCAAGGGGAAACACTGCACAATAACACATCTTTCAAAATCAGAAAGATCAGACACAGAGAATAGCAGGAAACTTCCATACTACTTTTGGTATGAACTGCTGTGTGCGTGTGGCGGGCGGGGGTAAGGGGAGTTAGAGAAGGGAGTTAAATACAAAACCTACCCGAAAGAGCAGTGGAAAACTTCTGCTGTTCTGTCTCACCTTTTGCAGCTGTTTATTGTCTGACTGCATCCTTGCTATCTGTCATCAGTATCACAATATAGCTTTTCCTTGCTGTATAGTTTCATATCTTAAATATTTTATTTGGAAGGAATCTTTAAATAATAATTTGTGACTTTTAGTCATTTTATATTGATTGGTTTTAAAAAAATTTAAATGGGCCCAGAACAGAATATTTAAAAAGGTAAGAGTCAATTTGGATGCTGTTTGCTTAGTCTTGTCCTTTTCCTCTTTAGAAGAGCATATGAAACCAAAGACCTCTGTTGAATTGAACATAGCATTACCCATGAAATGTACAGACAATGAAATCTGTTCTTTAGACTTTTTCTGTTAGATTGTCAAGGATGGTTTGAAATAACTTAGCTTGGTTTTGAAGATCTTCAGTCTTGTGAATGTTGCATTGAAGCATTTCCGAAAAAAACTCTTGAAATTGTAACAATGAACCAGGTGTTTATGATGGGTTGCTGGGTCACTTCTTACACTGAATGAACACTGATCCTCCTTGCAGATTAGTGGCCTGTGTGAAGTGTGTTGGTCACTGACTAGAGATCCTAGTGGACATAAGTGTACATGACAATGTTTGACACTTTTAGGACACTTTTATTCAAGGACCTTAAAAGTCCTTTTAATGAACTAAGCCTGAAGTACAGGGTTGGGAGAATCTGTCCAGAACAAGTTGAGCACACTTTCTGTGGTATGGTGCAGTAGGAATCATGTACTACTATGGCCAATGCTACATCCATTTTGGGTGTGGAGAACTTAGAGGCAGTCAACCCAGAAGCTTTCCAGCATTACATACACTGAAATAGTAAAGTATGGGCAACAATAGACCAAGACTGTGTGGCCTTTTTATTTGATGCACATTAATATTCTTATGTGTAAATGGATTTGGTTGTGGTGGGACAAAAAACTAACTGCTCTGACACAACTTGTAGCTTCTTACATCTATTGCATTTTTCTTAGCCTCTTCAACATTGCTGCTCTGAGTTTGAGATGTATTAACGGGTGCCCTGTCCTTTCTCCCATCCTACCTTCCTCTGTTCCCTTGCAAACAAAAATCTAGCAAATGGAAGGGTGACAAAAGCAGCGTTAGCTATCTGTGCATCAGCCCAGATGGAAAGATGTTACTTTCAGCTGGTCGAACTATCAAACTGTGGGACCTGGAGACCAAAGAAATCTACAGAGTAAGTGAATTTTTTTTATATTTGCTCTAAAAAAATCCTTCCCTGATTAAATTGACCTCATGTGGCTAGTATTTCCTGATGCAGCATGTCCAAGTTGTGTTGCATATAAAGAAATAATTGTCAGTCCAGGGGCTACTGGAAGTTGCTGCGATGACGATACCTTCAACTGTGGTTTTGACTTGCTGACAGTTGAATGAGGACACTAAATTCCTTGGCTGTGTCTGAGTGTGCTGTCAGTAGCCCCTGTGAAAACCAACTATTAACATAAGCTTTGAATGGCTTTCCAATCTTAATGTAACTGGCTACATTATTATTCTGCTGCCTAAGCAGCTTGGAAGGCATAGTATGCAGACAAAAACCTGGTGTACACACATGGAACTTACTTGCTGGTAATCTCCGATTAAAAATAGTAGGTGCATTGACTGACCAATATGTTCAACTGTAGGCTGAAAATAATGGGCCTCCATTTTCTTGTAAGCCCCATGAGAAGATGACTAGAAGGGAAAGTAACTTTGGGCAGTACCTGCCTCATGGGGTAGTCACACAGGGGACTTCATAAAATACAGAAGGTTGTTTTCTCTTTTAATGTTTTTCCCACCCTGAGGTTCCTCCTATCAGTCTGTCTTTTCCTCGTGTAACCGCTTTCATTTCTCTTTTGATGAATATCAGGAAACAGTTCATGGAGATTTATAAACTCAAGTATATAAATGGATTCTGGTTCTAACCGAAAACACTGCAGAAACAATTTATTCTGTAATACTTGGATTTGATCTGTGCAGCTTGCATAATGTTCCTCGTCTCCGCTTAACATTAACACTTTCCATATGGCTGCTCCTCACCATCCCATCAAAGTAAAATTTCATTTCTTCTAGAATTTCACAGGCCATGCAACAGGAGTTTCATCGCTAATGTTCATCACAGTACGACCTCCGAATGAAAGTCAGCCTTTTGATGGAATTACAGGGCTCTATTTCTTGTCTGGAGCAGCACATGACCGGTTACTCAGTGTATGGTATGTAGGCTTTTCTTGTGAAAATCTGTTGATACTCAGTTTGAGCATAGACTTTTCACAAAAGCATGACTTGAATTCTGTTGCTCATAGATAAACAGAAGGGTTATTCTGGTTTGATGCGATGATGATTCAACTGGGTTTCAATTCACTGACAATCAAATGAGGATGTGAATTTCCTTGGCTGTGTCTGAGCATGTTACCTGTAGACCCTACTCAGGATTATAATACAAACTACGAGCATGTTACATGACTGACTGTTTTGCTCTGAATGTCTTGTTTTTTTAAAAAGCGTGTGTGTTAAACATTCACATTTTCTTTGCACTTGGATTGTTTTGTACAAGAATCTTGACTAAGTTTTTTTTTTAGTAATTTACAGATTGGGGTTAGAACACTCCTACGATTTTAAGAAAACTTAATATGAATAGTTAAAACTTTTTAATAGTTAAGTCTTTAGTCCACATAGAGCTGGGTTGTAGATGGTAACTGTTTAGGGGATTTATAATATTGTGCTCTCTTTCAGTGATGATGCAGAGGGTAGAGTAATGAATGTGTTTTCTTGCTGTGCTGAATGTGTCATTGTGTCTCCAGGCAGATCAGATCAGATAGGAAAGACAAGAATGCGGTGATGTCTTTTACTGTTACAGATGAGCCAGTCTTTATTGACCTAACCGTGTCAGAAAGCAAAGAGGAGGTAAGAGAAGTAGTTTGCACTTGTACATTTTGGCTTCAAGTTTTCAGTGCTGATTTCTTGTTAATGTTGGAAGAGAACACTGTGTGTGTGGTAAAGCAAGAGTGAATGTTGAATGTGAATAATTGGGTTTGTTTGAGAATTGGCATTACAAACTAGGGAGCTACACAGCAACAGCATTCAGACTTCCCTCCCTTAAATGTTTTTCAGCATTCTTGTTAATAATGTGAAAACGTTCACTGACTCTAAAATTGAAACAGTTCATTAGTTACTTGCCATATCTTGTAGCACAAAATGAGCATGTTTCTTTCCAAAATAGGTTTCAGGTATTGCCATGGTTTTCCTGAAATGAGGAGTCAAGGACAATCCCCCTGAATTTTGAATGAACTACAGTTTAATTTATGTAACAGATATGCATTCCATGAGTCAGATTTTTAGCACGTTACGATGTTCTGCGGGAGACTTCTACATAAAAGGATCAGGGAATTGAAATAAATCCTAATCACAGATGACACATCTGAAGTATGTTCTATAACAGGGGTAGGCAACCTATGGCATGCAAGCTGATTTTCAGTAGCACTCAGACTGGCCGGGTCCTGGCCACCAGTCCGGGGGGCTCTGTATTTTAATTTAATTTTAAATGAAGCTTCTTAAACATTTTCAAAACCGTATTTACTTTACATACAACAATAGTTCTATATTATAGAATTATAGAAAGAGCCCTTCTAAAAACATTAAAATGTATTACTGGCACACTAAATCTTAAATTAGAGTGAATAAATGAAGGCTCAGCCCACCACTTCTGAAAGGTTGCCGATCCCTGTTCTATAACCTATTTTAGTCTCTCTTTAAGCCACAACGCTCTTTCCTACGTCCTTCACTTTCCTTCTTAAAATGCACTATGTCAAGCCAGGTTTTCTACTTTCACTCATTACTGTAGAGACCTCACAATACCACGCCCCACTATAGCGTGAATCCGTTTATAACGCGGGGTGCGCATGGCTCCCAATGGCGTCGGCACGCGGCACTTCGATGTTGTGCGACCCCCGTGTTTACCGCGATCGGGTATTTTTGGATCCCGATTGTCGCGGTATTGCAGGGTCTGACTGTATTATATGTATACCTGTTAATTGGCCAGAGAGGCATGTTATGGCTGACTTGCTGCCTCTCATACATGTTCTTCTATAGAAACAGCCTCCATGAAGATATTCTGAAAATCCCACTTCATTAAACAACACTTACTAAACCGATGTCTCTCCACTTGAGCCCAAGCCATTTTAGTAGAACTGCCCGTATCAATGGTACTTCAGTAGGTTTAATTTAAGTTCCTACTAAAGTAGCATATGTTAATTTCTCATGATGTATCAATGACTGGAAGTTTGTTCTCTGATCTAATAAAGACCATATGTTGTGACTTTTTTTCAGCCAGTGAAGCTAGCAGTTGTATGTAGAGATGGACAGTTGCATTTATTTGAACACATCTTAAATGGGTAAGTTGGTATTTTAAAAATTCAAAGTTCTTTATCTTGACCTTGTATTTTAGAAGAGCGTGGGGATACTGCAAGGCAGTTCATAGTCATTTCCAAATATGGTCCTGTTCAGGTCTTAAATTGTTACATTCTAGTCATAAGATAGGACTCAGTCACCTCTCGGACATGATACTTGTTTCTAAGAACTTGTGTTCTATAAAGTTGGTACCTTGGCTATGTAACTGAGAGACTGTTATCTAGTGATTAGAGCAGAGGACTGTGAAAATTAGTTTCTTGCATTCTACACTCCGCTCTGTTTTGAGTGTCACATTAGACAAGTTGCTTAACCTCCTTGTGCCTCAGTTAACCTCCTTGTGCCTTCCTACCTTTAAAATTATAAACTGTTGAGATTGTGTTGATTGGAGAGCTGATAGAAGGTGCTATAGAAATGCAGAGTATTAATATTTTTAACTAAATCTGTTTTGATGAAATCATTTCTTTTCAGATATTGCAAAAAGCCCTTAACATCAAATTGTACTATCCAGATAGCAACATCTGGAAAGGACAGTGATGCCACACCAAAACCAGTCCCTATTCTAGCAGCTGCATTTTGCTCCGACAAGCAGTCGTTACTGCTTGTGTATGGAAACACCTTGCAACCCGTCATTGAGAGAATGGTATGTAAAGCCTACTCCATTTGCAACCTATTGTTTTGTAAGCCTGTAGCACAAACTCCCAACTATTTTCTTATTGGAGGAAATTTTAATTTGAACTTGCATAGCAAGATAAAGCCACTCTTTTCTGTGGTGTGTCCAGTGCCCTCAGTACAGCTGTCTGAAAGGGAATTTTGATTCTGCTTTCTTTAATTAAAAACAATATAGCTAATGTTGGGGATATTACCTGTTGGAACAACAGCAGGAATTGTTGAGCACTCTATTTCAGCACCTTTAAAACTGGTGCTAATCAATTAAGCTCCAGTTGAAGGTCCTCCATTACCTGAACAAGTTCCCTTGAAAGGCATAGGAATCTGGTGACTTGGGGAAAGGCAAAACAGCTGCTTTCCTGAAGTAACCGAAATTTCACTTTACTGATAATGCCTGCTGAGTTATTTCTAACCCAGGGCCGGCGACAGAAATCTTGGGGCCCCCAACTGTGATCATTGGGGGGCCCCCTACTCTGATCGTTGGGCCCCCCCCCAGCCTATTCTCCTCCCCCCCCCCCCCCCCGCCTGACCCGGCCCACCCAACCTAATCTCCTCCTCCCCTCCCCTCCCCACCCATCCCTGCCTGGCCCACCCCGCTGTTGGGGGTGATCTTCCTTTACCCCCGCTCAGCCTCCCCCCATCTCTAACCGCCTTCCCTCCCCCACCCCTGCCTGGCCCGGCCTATCACACCGAACCTAACCTCCTCCCCCCTCCCACTACCACCCCAGCCTCCTAAACAGAGACAGACAGACTTGGGAATAAAAAATTGCCCAAGATGGCGAAAGCCTTGTTTAGAGGGCAGAAAAATGGAGGATATTGTAATATAGTAGACTCTCGATTATCTGGGATGATCGGGAAAACCTTGATCCCAGTTATTAAAATCCCGGATAATCAAGCGTCTACGGGGGTGGGGAGGTTCGCCGGCCGCCCTGGGGTGGGGGGTGGGGATGGTGGTGATCCCACCACCTGCCCCAGTCAGCTCCTGCTGCCAGCCTGGTTGTAGGGAACCCAGCGGGAGCTCAGACCCCGGCTAGCAGGAGCTTGCAGGGAAACTCTAAAGTGGCAGCTGGTTGAGTGCTCAGCCGGTTGAGCGCTCAGACTGCCGCCGCTTTGGGGTTTTCCCCCCAGGCTCCCCCCAGCCTGGGTCTCAGCCCGCTGCCAGCCTGGGCTTCCTACAGCCAGGCTGGCAGCAAGTTGAGACCCCGGCTGGCAAGGGATCCACTGGGGGAAACCCCAAAGCGGCGGCAGGGTGACTGCTAAGCCCGCCACTGCTTTGGGCTCTCTCCCCAGGCTCCTGCCAACCGGGGTTCTGCTGCCTGCCCCAGTCAGCTCCTGCTGCCAGCCTGGGTGTAGGAAGCCCAGGCTGGCAGCGGGAGCTGAGACGACCCCCCCTCCCCCCCCCGACAGGAGCCTGCGGGGAAAGTCTAAAGCAGCAGAGAGCTGAGCAGGGGGGGCAGCGGCCGAGCTCTCAACCCGCTGCTGTTTTAGAGTTTCCCCGCAGGCTCCTGCTAGCTGGGGTCTCAGCTCCCGCTGCCAGCCTGGACTTCCTACACCCAGGCTGGCTGCAGGCTGAGACCCCAGCTGTCAAGGGGCCAGCGGGGGAAACCCCAAAGCAGCGGCAGGCTGAGCGCTCAGACTGCCACCACTTTGGGGTTTCCCCCCGCTGGCCCCTTGCCAGCCGGGGTCCTGCCTCCTGCCCCAGTCTGCTCCCGCTGTCAGCCTGGGTTCCCTGCACCCAGGCTGTCAGCGGGAGCTGAGTGGGGCAGGTGGCAGGAGCCTGGGGAGAGAGAGCCCAAAGCGGCGGCAGGCTCAGCACCCAACCTGCTGCCGCTTTGGGCTTTCCCCCCAGGCTCCTGCCCGCCCAGGTCTCAGCCTGCTGCCAGCCTGGGTTTCCTACACCCAGGCTGGAAGCAGGCTGAGACCCCAGCTCCTAAGGGGCCAGTGGGAGAAACCCCAAAGCAGCGGCAGGGTAAGGCTGGTCCCGCTCCGAGCTCCCTGGGGCCCCCTCGCTGCACGCTGCGTACCCCACTGAGCACCGGCAGGGGAGGCAGCGGGGAAGGAATTGCCCCTGCGGCTGCAGCTGGCTGACATGCCCAGAGCGGCGGCGAGGAGAGCGCAGAGACAGAGGCAGGCAGCGGAGCAGCCCCGGAACCCACAGGCAGTGACCGAGCCGAGCAGCCCGGCCCAGGCCCCTCCCGCCCTCACCAGCTCGCGGCGGCAGCGGCTCCCCGATGGCAGCGGCGCGAGCAGGGAACCCCCGGGAACTGTCTCGCGCCGCCCCCTGTGCCCGGTACATCTCTACCCGTAGTACCCCCCTGTCGCCAGCCCTGTTCTAACCTGTTGAAGTAGCTTCATGAGTCACAGTGGTGTGTTTAAATTATGTGGACTGTTTTTTTTCTTCCCTTCTGTTAGTCTTTGAACAGCACCGAATCTCACATGTGCCTGATAAGGGACGTTCAAAAGACCATGGCGCTTCAAACAGAAATGTTTCTAACAAAGGTGAGTGTTGGTTGAGAAGTCGCCCTTGCAGCCCTCAGTTGGGCAAGGTTTGGGTGCTCTTGTTTTAGTATTTCTATAAAATTAATCCTGATAAGTGGCTTTTGGTAAAGGGTGTTGTTGCTGTATAATCCCTGCCTTTGAAATTTTGGAGGCTCCACTTTCTTCAGGTTAAGAATTTCTGAATTAGTGGAAAGAACAAAAAGGCGGTTGAGGCTGCTCCCCCTTTCGAATCCTGGGAGCCCTGTATTATGGTATGATTTGACCCAGTGGGTACTCTGCTCAGAAGATTCCTGGCTTGCAGACTCAGTGCACTTATCCCACAAGTGTAAATGTATAGAGGTGGCATTTTCTCAAACTACACTTACTGATAACTCTGAGTTGACACACCAAGAATCTGTGGCATGCTTAATTTTGCTGTATGAGTTTTTTATTGCAGCTGTGTTCAATAGACAGTCGATGTCAGCCACACTGTTAGCCACGCTTGTGGTTTTGAATTTTTCTTATTAGCAACATTATAAAAAAGCCACATGCATTAGCCACAATTCAATAGCCTATTAGCCACATGTGGCTAGTGGCAAACGTATTGGACACCACTGGCTTATTGGGTTTCAGACTACTACATATCTGGGTTTCTGTGAGCCAGATGTGGGTTTGCGTTCTTCTGTAGACATGAACCCAATGATAGATGCTCCAAAGTGAAAGCTATAGGGAATCTTGGGCTTGCTGTGATGACCTGTCTTGGTTTCGCTTATTGCTGAATTCCATGAAGACACATTTCTCTTGGCTGTCTGAGCATGCCTTCTGGAGAAGAATTCCAGGTGTCATGCACTTGGAGCTGCCCTACAAATATCTATAGCTAGAGTAGGTTTCAAAATCACATCTGCTGTACTGTAACAACCTGAAATTGGAGGACTGGATTTTGCCTACTACATTTAAATCTTACTAGAAGTGAGGTGATAAATGGAATTTGCTACAGTCATGATAGTAGTCTGTATTGATGTACTGACAGCCAGTGCTACTGCTTACTGGAAACCTGTCATACCTCAAAACAAGGAGGATTAGGTCTTAATACCAGACATGGATTCTGAGAAGAGATTCATACATGGCAGGGAATGATTTTGCCATGTGTGTGGGTCTGAAATAATAAACCGGTGTTTTGGACTATGGAAAACAAACATGAACTTTTCCTATTCTTGTGTGTGTGGATGTCTGTCACTAGGTAAAAACGCCTGTTGTGAACAAAGAAGCCAAAGTTTTAGTGCCTGGAATTGCTGGACATAGTGCAACCATCAAATCTCAGTCCTCTGGAAATCAGAAAATGGAAAGCAAAAGAAAACCTGGAAACAAAATGGTAATCGAAGTGCTCTTACCAAACAGTAATAAGCATCACAGATTGGACTGTATTTCTCTTTTTGGCCAAAATAATTACCCAGAGCTAACTGTTGTACTATCACTTAATGTGAATGGGCTTCATCTGAGGTGGGCTCCCCTGTTGCTGTGAATGATGGCAGTCTTGAATCCAAGTCCTACACGTTGCCCACAAATCTACCATGTTGTTGAATATCAGAGGGGTAGCTGTGTTAGTCTGGATCTGCAAAAGGGACAAAGAGTCCTGTGGCACCTTGTAGACTAACGGATATATTAGAGCATAAGCTTTCGTGGGTGAATACCCACTTCGTCGGAAGCACATCTGACGAAGTGGATATTCACCCACGAAAGCTTATGTTCTAATACATCCGTTAGTCTATAAGGTGACACAGGACATATTGTTGAAGAGCTTTGTTGTATTCTTGCCTTTTCTCAGCTAGAGCACGTTGCTGGGCTTTAAACCCCCACTTCTCAGCCCAGATGCCATATTCCCCTTCTCCGGCTCTGCTTGCTCCTTCCTTCCTGAATGTGTCTGCCCTGCCATGAGAGATGAGAACTTGCTTGAAAAATATAGCAAGATCAGACTTTACATCAAGAACTGTTGCAGAGGGTTCAGTACTCCCCTTCAGCTGGTGGCTCAAAAAACCTCTGAGGAAATATAATTGATAGTCAGAGCCTTTTATATTTGTTCGCAAGTTGATTTAAGTGACACCGCGCATATTTATTTCTTCTGCAGGATAGCATTGAAGACCGCCTTGATGCAATGGATATTGATACTGTGAAAATAAAAACAAAAGGTAGACTTCCACAAACTGACAGCCTTGCGGTGCTTTTGGTTCAGGGCTTGGAAAGCAATGATTTTTCTATCTTAAATGTAAGTATTATCAGAGCACCACATGATGCTCAAGTTATTCTGCTTAGACTAGTACAGTGGCTTCTTTTGCATAATAGACTGTATGACTGGTATTTGCCACTTGCTCTCTGCTGCTTTTTTTGCATTATCGCACTGCCTTGCAGCATAGAAACAGTAGTGCCATTATGTTTATCTGTTATGTACCTTGTTTTAATTTGACATTTGCTATGTTTGTTCTATTTGATGTGCTTTGCACAATGGATTCCATACCCCTCCCCCACTGAACCCCTGGATTTCAAAGCTAATCGGTTTGTTATACATAGGGCCGTCCTTACCCTTTGCTCCACTGAAGGCTGTCCCCAGCTGGTGCTGCTGACCCCAATGTGTTGAGGGGGCACAGCCACCGCCCTGCCCAGAAACCCCCCTATTGCTGACACACACAGAGCTTTGTTTGCAGCAAACACTGTGGCAATGGATCAAGTCAGTCTTCGCGCTGTCACATGGGGACTGCATCTTGCTAAAGCCCACAGTCCTCCTGCAGCCCTTAGCCATTCCTAGCTCACCACAAGCATTTTGAAAGGAGTACCAAGCAGTAATAACAATACAACTGTGCGTGTGAGAGAGACGGAGAGCGAGCCTGTGCGTGTGAGAGAGGTTGTGTTGGGGGACTGTATGACAGTGCATGTCTTAGGGAGTGTGTTTGTGTGAGAGAGAGACAGTCCCAATCTGCATTGGGGACTGTGACTCGTGAGAGGCAGTGTGTGGATGTGAGAGCCAGTCTGTGTGTGAGGGAAGTGAGAGAGTGAGCGCACTGTCACTTTAAATCTTCATCGTGCACTGTGGCAGGACCGCAGATAGTATATCTAGACCAATCCCGGCTAGCAGCATTTTTGCATATCACTCAAAGAACTCTTTAGAAAGTGCCCCATTAATGACTGTGTGCTCATCTTCTCTCTAGCACACACGTCCTCAGACTTTGAGATGTGAGAGTCATAGATTCAAACCTCATCTTTTTCTGTCTCCTGTTCTGTGCCCTGTAGATATGTCCTTCATGTCTTTGATTGATTGTATGTACATGTGTATTTATTGATATATGTTTCTCTGATCTCTTATTTTCCCATTCTTTTCACAGAGAGTGCTTCAAATAAGGAAGGACCATTTAATAAAGAACACAGTAGCTAAGATACCAGTACATGCTGTCATTCCATTGCTGCATGAGGTAGGAGAATAACTGCTGTAGAACTTCCACTGTTGTAGAACAAGCTAACACTTGGCTTTTCCTCTTGGGAAGTCCAAATATACACCCGCTTTTACTCCATAGAATCAGTGTGGAAGTTATCCAGTGTTGAAGCAATTTTTGTTTTGACTCTGACACTTGCCTCCTGAGGCAAACATGGAAACCATTTCAAGAGTTGGGCTTATTCTCCCCATTGTGATAACGAGTTATTAACCTCATACTAGTGTGGGCACTTATCAGAGGCCAGGCTTTGATTAGTCTGACTTGTCACTGAAATGTTTAATTCAGGAGAACTGAGTCAGGTTCTGCATTACTCTGAAACCACGCAAAATAACTGCACATGGAGTGGACTTGTCTCACTGTCCGCCCTGCAGGGATTAACTCTGGCGTTTTTTCACAATAAAAACTGGGAAGGTGGTTTTGTGAAGACACTGGCCTAGGACCCAGCACAACCAGGAACTGAACTCTGATCTCCTATCTCCTCTGTGACTTCCTTTGAGACTATGGGTGTCTTAATGAATATCTGAGCCTCAGATCCTGATGTATAAAATGGGGATGATAATCCTACCTAAAATAGTGGTGTGAGAATAACTCCATCCATACTTCAGAGGCACTCAACCATACTGCAGTGATGGGGACCTCACATGTACCTAGCTGGCATGGTAGCAGCTGTGTTACATTGAACTTGTACTTCCAGTTGAGGATGAAAATTTTATTTGCGGCACGTAAGTCCCATTGTCAGAAGTGGCTTAGGAGCCCAAGTCCCATTGACTTCCAATGACACTTGGGTTCCGAAGTACCTTTAGTCACTTTTGAAAATGGGTCTTAGAGCCTAAATCACTTAAGATAAAATTGTAACCGTGGTTAATTCTCTACATGTATTCAACTAGATTTGGAAAAAACCCACCGCTTGTATTTGGATTGAAACGTCTTCGTGTGTAGCTTTACCCAGAAGTGGATTTCTGTTTTGAACTGATAACTCATTCAGACACTTGAGTTACCTGAATGTGAAATAAGTCCATTTAGTTTGAAATTAAGGCATGTCTGCTTTTTAATACAAATGGCATTGGCTTGATGGTAACCCTGAATGAGGAATGCTGTCTACCTTGTTTCAAATGTTAAACTTGCACCAAGCATATACTTTGATTCTAAGTATACTGAGATTCAGTGTTTCTAATATAGACCCTTCTTTATTTGAGTGATCGCACTTTCCGATATGTGCAAGTGCATTTGACTGTATTAATCAGGGAGAGGAAGAGCCGTCACTTGACAAGGAAATCCTTTCCAGTGCTTGAGACTTTTTTCTTGGTGCTCAGCACCCTTTTTCTGCAACAGTAGCTTGGCTTATCGATGTATCACCTGTGCAGAAAGTGCTATAATAGACATTAAATATAGTGAGATTTTGCATGCAGTCACAGAGGAATTCAGTTCTGGTTCTTCCTGCCATCTATGACCTGGTTTCCATGTGCACTTGTAACATAGTTTGACTCGTATTGGCTTCAGCGCTGTTAGTGTAATGAAGCTCTGCTTCCCCAAAAGCAGCGAGAGCACTGAACACGGACATCGTGCACCCAACATGAGCTTCACAGTGTACATCTTATTTTGCGCTGGTGATTTCTAACAGACTTTAAATACCTGAGGATTTTTGTGTCTTGATTTCTGGGCTGGTACACAGATGTAATGTCAGGAAGAGAACGGTCATGTATACTATACTTCTAAGTGATCTTCTCTTTCTTTCTTCAGATTACAAAGAGGTTGCATGGCAACCCATACAGGTAAGAGAAATGATTCACAAGCAAGCTTAGCTGACTTTTAAAGGAATGGTGCTTTTTCATTTGTTTGGAGGAGGCCCATGGTAGTGGTTATAAAACTATAGCCTCATGAAAGGAAATATCTGACTTGACTGTGGGAGGTTCCAGCTGTTTGGGGGTGTTTCTAGCTGAACTTAGTCTGTTTGAGAAATCATTGCATACATCAAAATGTAAGAGAAATGGAAAAGAACATTGGAGTATGGAAACAATCCCATAACTCATTATCCACTGGATCTCTGGCCACCTGTATCAGCAGTTTATAATTAAAATAAAATAGTTAACCTCACCACCAGCAGCTTAAACCTACAGGTATCCATATACAGATAAAACAGTAGAGCTGAGGACAAATATAAAAAAAACCCTGTTAATTCCAGGAGGAGGATAGGGAAATGAAATTGCATTCATCCAGTTTGTGGTATTGCAGAGAATTAATAATTCTGTTATCACACACAAACAGATAACTTCAATAGGTGCCTTAATTGCCCTAAAGAGAAATGGCTAAAACTTAGATGCAAAATATGTGGTAAATGCAGTGAGATTTTTTGAATGAATATAATACACAGTAGTATCTCTGAATAAACTTTATACTTAAATTTTTTTGATTGTGCACTTTTAGTGTGTTAATAGAAGAGACATTTTGCCCAGTGGAAGGCTTCTAAAATCTCAGTTAAGTTGACCAAAAATCTTTGTAACCTGGTGACCTTTTAAAGTTTCAGAGACTCAGCTAAAATCCTTAAATTAATTTTAAGGTCAGCCATTAAGAAAGATATTTCTTTTTTTTTTAAATGTATCTGACTTATGAAGCCTTTCTTAATAGTTGGGTTAAACAAGTTGCAGTTAGAATATACTTGTTCACTGCCTTTCCTAAATAGAAATTTCACTTCTGACCGGAAGGGGGGTAGAAGAGTGTGCGTGGCGGGAAGGGTTAAGTTATCTTAGATTTAGTTTCTGATTTCAGAATTAAAATAGTACATACACTGTGAATATTTGTATTTCTGTCATTGGGAATTATTATGCGTGGCTTACAAAGATAAATACCACAATAGATAACCTAATCTGAATTGTATATTAACCCATAAATCACAAAATAGTAAAACTTGTTCATATTGAGAAAAGAATGGTTAAATAGCTACTAGATTAGTCATCTCAGCACTGTGTAGAACCTGTTCTATAAGTACTGGAACCGTTTTAGGGCTCCCAGAACTATCTGCCCTGTTCTTATGTTGGGAGGCAAAGTTTACTCCATAATTTGAAAAAAAGAAAGATAATGTTTTAGATCTTTGATCAATCTTAACTTGACAGGGAAGATATTGGAAGCAACAACAGAGCAAATTTAGTACAACTCAAGACACCTAAATGACTATTGCAGTTCTAATGGAGCTGTTTAACTCTCCTGTCTCTGTAGATGAATTGTTCTTATTTCTAGCATGGCTTCTCTTTTCTAAAACAAAACACGGAAGCATTTTGAGTTAAACCATTTTAGTGGTCAAAACACAGGATGTTCTCTTGGCTACGCTCATCTTTGATTTATTGTGGTGGTCTCTCCTCCAGTGCCTCACAGATGCTCCGGTGGCTAAAGCCTGTTTTCACTATACATGTATCCTACCTTTCCACAGTAAGTATCTTGCTTGCAGGTAAATAAAATTTACCTTTGTTCTTGTTTTGCTATTGCTCTTCCATTAAAAGTCAACCCTCCTAACATCCTAATCTGGTGCTACTATTGTCTAAATGAACCTCTCTCAAAAGGATGTTTCATGTCACATGCAACACTTTTTTTTTTCTTTTCTTTTTCTTTTTCTTTTTGCCACAACATGCTATAAATTACCTGGTAGCTGACATTATCCAGTCCAGCTGTTGGCACTAAATCAAACTGAAGTTGATTAGCATGCCTCTGTTTAGTTATGGACCCTGTAACTGGGTCGGAACTCACCACCATGGCGCCTCCTCCCGAATAGTCTGGGAATTAGCTCAGTCAGCAGCCCTGGAGCTCCCTCCTCTGGTGGTGTCCCCTCCGTCTCTTGCCCTTTGTCGTGCTGTCCTCAGGATCTGCATTGCTCCTCACTTGTGACGACCTCTTCAGGATACTGCCCTCTGGCAGTGCCCCCAAGTCCACACTTGCCCCCTTCCAGGCGTGGGGGCTTTACAGCAGTCTCTTTGCACCCCAGCTGCAGTGGCCAACCACACCCTACGTCGAGCCCCTTCTGGCAGGGGTCTGGTGCAGTCCATGGAGGCCATTTCCTGCAGCCAGGTGCAATATAAGGGAGAAATGGGGTGGGGTGGGGTGGGGGAGGCAGCCCCGCCCTCTGCTCTGGATCCTGGCCCAGGGACCCATTGGCGCCAACTTTCCTGTCCTCCTTCTCTCCCCTACTCCATCCTACTCTCCCTGGGCTGCTTCTCCTTCAGCCCCTTTACACCTGAGCCTACCTAGCACCTTCATTCACAAGTAAAGAATGAATTTAATCTTGATCTAATGATAGAAAACAGTAGTTTGGCACAATTGGTCTTCTGGGCCAGAAAGGTCCAGATCTACAACGTGGGAATTTGTGGGTTAGGATTGATGTGCATTGACATTACCAGATTCTTACCTGATACTTGTGCAATTCCCATTCATACTGGCCCTTCCCATTAGTAATCTTCATGCTGTAAACCACAGTCAAGTGAAGAAGGAACATTAGATCTGCATGAGCTGAAAGTGGATGAGAGCTCTTGCCTAGACAGGCGTTGGTTTAACAGTTTGCTTGAAGTAATGATCCATATGTGAAATCTCCATATGATCCATATGTGAAAATGATACATAGTGAAATCTCAGCTCTCATTTTGTCTGAGGCAGTGTGAGCAAGGACTCCTGTAGGCAGCACCTAAAATGCAGTTTAGAATCTTCTTAGAACTGGAGGAGGACAACAAAACAGCCTCATTATGCTTTTTCTCTCTAAAGTTGCCAGATCTGGTTCCCCAGCTGGGTATGCTATATCAGTTCATGGAGAGCAGAGTAAAAACTTTGCAGAAGCTCTCTCGCCTCAATGGAAAACTCTATCTTATCATCACCCAGGTGAGTTCAAGCTATAAACATTGGGGTATAAGATGGAAATGTTGTTGAAAATGGTGGTTGTCTTCAAATTTGATGCGACCAAACCTGCCATTCACAGCTCAGTAATTGCTGGCTAGTCACACTGATAATGCTGAAGGCAGCACATTTGATTAACGAGCATCTTGGCTACTGACCATATTTTTCTAAACTGACTTAATATTACTTAATTGGGGATATGTTTTCATTGAATGTTCAGTCACATCTTTTCTTCTGGCTTATGTGCTGAGCCTCAATCTTTTTAGACTGGAAATAAGCAGGAGAATTTTAAACCACTTAAGATGCATCTCTCTTCAGTATTGTAACTTTTCTGCCCATCCTAAATACTCAGCTGTTTTAAAACTAGATATGGATGGAAGAATAAAATCCAGGCTTGATGGAGATTTCACTTAAATTGTGATGAGTTTTGTAAATACTTTAGGTTTTAAGGTTGGATTACATGACTGCAGTTTGTGATTTGCAAATCTCTTTCAGGTTGCAGCACTGGAAAAAAATCAGGATGCAACTGATGTTAATCAGACTGCAAAACTAGTGTATGAGGAAGGTAAGCAGAAGACTTCCTATGTGGTTACCTTGGGAACAGATCAACCATTGTACACTTGGTGTAGCTCAGCTCCTTCACTAAGCTTACAGCTAAGGTTTGCCAGCCATCCACATTTCAGTTCTGTGCCTCTCGCTGTGTGATCTTCCATGGAGGATTTGCTTGAAGTCGGTGGAGGGGAGAAGGTGGCATAGAGTTGTCAAGTAGCTTTTTGGCTGGTTGGATTTTTTCATCTCCAGTTATGAAAACCCTGGTGGTAACTGCAAGTCCAACATACTGCTTAACTCTAGTGCCAGGAATCCAGATTTGTTGGCCCATGTCTCTAGTGCAGAATGCACCTTTCCTGAAGAAGAAGTCATTAAAAGAAGCTTTCAAAACTGACCAGAATCCAGAGAATTTAAAACACCTGTAAACCTGAGGTTTGGGTGTTCTGTCAACTTTGAAATATTGTGCATAGGAGGATGATTGAGCAACAGTGCTTGATTTATACTGATCAAAACCTAAAGTTCAGCTGTGGTAGATGTCTTAAATGGCAAAGCCAGTTAATATGTAGTGGCACATGATCTTGGATTTCATTTGAGCAAAGACTGCATCAGACCTGTTGTGTTCTCCTGACTTACGTAGCATCTTCTCTGTACAGAATCCTCCGAGGATGGTTCTGAAGATGAGATGATTGCAGATAAAGATTCTGATGTAAGTAAAATTCTCTGTCCAGGACTTCTGTCCTTCAGTTGACTGATCGCAGGAGCATGGGATTGCAGAAATGCTTGTACCAAATATTAAGATGTTCCTGGTTTGTTTTTGTTGGTTCCAGGAGAACTGGGATGAAGACGAAGAGAAAGGGGAGCAGTCGGACGAAGAGAAAGGGGAGCAGTCGGACGAAGAGAAAGGGGAGCAGTCGGACGAACAAGAAATGGCTGTTGAAAAAGGAATCAATGGGGACTCTGATTTGGACCCAGAAAATGAAAGTGAAGAAGAATAACCAATGGTTTTAAACAAAAATGAACCACCAATTAAAAAGTGGGCTGCCAGAACTCTCAAATTCTGGATCACCTTGGTGAAAGTTGCTGTAGTCACAGAGCCAGGCATGAGTCTGCACTCCCCAGGTGCAGAGGCACTTCTGGGCACTGTGCATTCCCAAATCCAGATTGTTTAACCGTGCCAGCCTTCTCTTGCCCCATACCCCCAAGCTTATATATAACATTTCTGCCATCTCATGGTCAGATTATGCCCATCTCATGGACAAGCATATTTGTATTCAAGTGAAATAAACCTGCCACCGCCATTTGTGTGGTAAACTTGTTGCAGCTTTACACTGAATTTGTTTAAAATGTAACAGATCAAAGATCAGGCCGTACCTTATCTTCTCGCTTCAGTTAGCGATAGCAAGTGGGAATC
The DNA here is from genome assembly GCA_032164245.1 of Sternotherus odoratus. Taxonomy (NCBI): domain Eukaryota; kingdom Metazoa; phylum Chordata; order Testudines; family Kinosternidae; genus Sternotherus; species Sternotherus odoratus. The sequence goes on from JAVMKO010000003.1 coordinate 125,232,948, forward strand.
CTGCTGCATTTTTTTCAAAAAAATAAAATAAAAAAAAATATTTTTGTAATTCTTAAATTCACTGTTGAATTTCTTCATTTTCTCCTCATAGGTTCACCCATGCCTTGGCAATGTCTGAATGCCAGCCTGGTTTAAAACAGCTTTTTCTTTTTTAAACAAAATTGGACTCGACTTTTATATGTATGTATAAATCTATGGCTTTTTTTGTGCTTCAGAAGGACATTAGAACTATCAGTGGTTTCTAATTAGTTTTAATTGATCCTGTATATAAGTTTAATGCTGACCCGGGGAGAGACTTCATCTTGAAGGGGAGGGGGAATGGAAAAAAAATTAGGGGAGAGGGAGGGTGAATGCTTGTGAATATGTAACACAAAGTGTATACGTTTATTACTGATTTTTAATCTCTCAGTGGCAGAACAAGGATTGCTATTTGCTCAGCTAATGGAAGCTGAAGTGGTAGAAACACATTTTTAAGAGCAAAATATGGTAAAGGTTTGATCCATTCACCAGGATGATGTACAGTATATTTGTCTATAAATGGAGCTGTTGCAACTGAATACTGCCCACTTTGTAAAGTGAATAAATATACATCTCCTTTACCAAGTACTTGTTCTGTAATATATGTGGGGATAGAGGAGGTTGTGTGTGTGAGGGAGTTGTCTCATAAGCAGGTATCCAGGCGACAATGATGACCATGTCTGGGCTTGAAGCACCTCCAGTGATAACTCAGATTCTCAGCCTCCCTGTGTCTTAAGCTGTATCTGCTGGCTTCACTGACACAAACAAACCTTCACTACGCTTGGCTTCCTGGTGCTCTGAGGGAGAGCAAGATGGATTCTCTCTTGTTCTGCACGACATTGTCCACCAAGTTCACTTCCAAATCTTATAGGTGAAGATGGAAAGCAGGAGAAGCATGGCTTGGTTTTCCCAGTCCTAGGTGGAGTTTTCAAGAATTGTCAATTGAAAAAATGTCTTTGGTAGTGTAAACTAGGAGCACGTTATACCCATGCCATGGAGAGGGTAAATACAGAAGCCGCAAGGCCTTGCCTGCACACACTCAGTTACCAAACTAAGCTGAATTGATATGACCACTGTTAATCAATGTGTTCCCATGGAGCGGTCGGTGCCAGTTTAAATCAATTTAAAACAGATTTTAGTGAAACTCAGAAAATCCAGTCCCATTTCAGAGCATAATGGCACTTTTACAGTTAACTTTTCTTCATTTCTGTTACATTGAATGAGCAGTTTGTATTAAAGCAAAAAAGGTAGTAGCAGAATGCTTATGGAGACACTTCCAAGAGTGGTGCCTGCTTAATACATAACTGCCCGCAGGTGGCTTTTAAAAATGAAATGTGAAGTCTCCCTCCCTTTTCTACCCCCAATAATGGGACCATTTCATTATCGCTGCTGTTTGTGGTGCTGGCAGTAACTCAGGCGATAATGTTCTGCCAACTGAGCAACTTGACTGGCTCAGTGATCGTATCTGATTTATGCTCTTTGTGTAATACGGGATTCTGAATGTATGAACACCGTCCAGGCTCTTAAGAACTGAATGTGCTGCCATAACTTACAGAAAAGGTAATTTTCCTGAAATGTACTGTTATGTCTCAAATTGGACCTATGACATTGTTATCATAGGAGTTCAGTCTTAATGAGTTCATTGGCTGGGTGCCTTCGCTAGCACCCTGCGTTTAAGCTTTGCAAAGTTGGATAATTGCTTTTCCTGCATTGTGATATATCTGTCTCTGGTTTTGCTCTTGCTTGTATAGCTTTAGGGACCCCCTGTGAGAGTCCCGAGTTTGATACAGGGATAGGAAAACTCTGCCTGCCTGCAGTACCTTGCTATCATTTTTGCATGAGTGCCAAAAAAGGGCTAATACCTTGTGATCTATCATAGCTAGAAACAAAGGCTGTAAACCATAGATTCTCAGCCGGGGGGGACAGAATCCAGAGGGATGACCATCCCTTTCTAGATGGAAGAAGAGTCCTGAACAGAAAAAGTGGTCCCGGTATGGAAAAGGTTGAAAACCACAGCTGTACAACAACTGCTATACCTATGCCAGCAAACTCCCTAGTGTAGACACAGTTATACTGACACAAGAATGTTTGGTTTTGGCAGTGTAGATTATACTGGTTCAGGGAACAAAATAAGCTATACTGCCAAAACACGTTTATGCCAGTACAACCATCTACACTAGAGAGCTTTACTGGTATAGCGATTCACTTAGGCTTGGTCTACACTAGGAGGGGATTGATCTAAGACGCACAACTTCAGCTATGTTGTTCTCGTAGCTGAAGTCAACGTACTTAGATTGACTTATTGCGGCGTCTTCACAGCGGAGAGTCAACTGCTGCCGCTCCCGTGTTGACTCCGCCTGCGCCTCTGGTGGCGGTGGAGTACAGGAGTCGACGGGAGAGCGCTTGAATTGATTTATTGCATCTAGACTAGACGCAATAAATCTACCCCCGATGGATCGAACACTACTAGCCAATCCTGTGGGTAGTGTAGACCTACCCTAAGATATAAAAATGAACACCTGTTCCAGACTCTAGGTGCCTTACATAATCATACAATAAATATCATTAAATAAAACCTCAGCAGCATTTAAATTAGTTCCACAGGGATTCCACCACCCTCCACCTACTCCAGCCTCTAGGAAGTGAACCCTGAGTATTCAAAGAGATGCCTTTTTGCAGCCTTCCCAGAATGTCTTCAGATTTGGGCTATTATGGACTAACCTGTGTCCAAAAAAATCCATATCCTTAACTGACATCGCTATGCTGGCAAAAAATCGAACCAAATCAAAGCGAAACACTTTCTAGTGTAGACCTGTGCTATGGTTCCAAACTTTCCTGAAACACACAGAACTAATACTTCGCATTTCTAGAACACCCACCATTTGAGGATCTCAGTGCTTTACAAACATAAATTAAGCCTCCTATCCTGACCGGTTGTACTGTTGCAGAGGAAACCAAGGCACGCAAAGTGGTTTTAAGTGACTGCCCTCGATTTGCATGACTGAGCAAGGCCCTAGAATAAGAGTCTAGACTTTCTGATTTCCTGTTTCAACCACCAATAGTACTTCGCTCTTACACATTATTCTTCATCAGTACATCTCAAGCTACTATTTAATTGACTTTTTATAATGCTAGAATTGAAGTTGTGGAGAGTATGGGACTAATCAGAATAGCCTGGTTTTGAAAATGCAGGGGTCACCCAACTCGTATTTGGGATTACTGACTTGAACAGGAAAAATCACAGAGCCTGCACCTGCTTTTGTTTTCAAATGTGAAAAGGTGCTCTCAGCACAAGGAGCAGCTAGTTTACAAAATGTAGCCAGTCATTACTTGTATCTGCCTCAAAAGCCTCAGATTCCTGATTTTCTGCTGAACTTGTAAGCTGTTCCTGTAGGAGGAGCTGTGCTATTCTGGTGAAGGGGTCTCCCCACTTGCTGTTGCAGCAGTGCCTGGACTCCTATTCCCTCCCTAGTGCTGCCACTAGTTTGTTTTAGTGTTGGAGGGGAGGGTGTTAGATCAGATGCTAATTCTAAAATAGGCCTTATCTGAAGGGGGGGATTTGGCTGACGGTTTGTGCAGGCTGATAGAACTGCCAAGAGGAGGGTTTGCTAGGGGGTCGGATGCTTCATAGCTTGTGTTAGCTGTTTATTGCACACACCAGGGGTTCCTTGCATCCCTCCCCTAGTCCACAAGCTCCTGGTGTGCTATCTTCTCATTCCCTTCTCTTTCAGGGACTCCCTGCAATTCCCCCCACTCTCTTCCCTCCCAGGGTCTGTCTCCTTGTGCCCATTCTCCCATGTCATCAGCTTTATATACATCCCCATTCTCTGCATGATCTTTGAACGCTGTTAACAGTCAGTACCAAAGATGGCCAGTAGGTGTCAAAATTGCTCTATGAAAACATCCTGGGTTAGGAGGGCGCAAAGATATGAGGGGAGTTGAGGAACTTCAGGCTGGCTTAACCCCGCTGCTGCTGCCGCCACATGCTGTTGGCCAGTGTGGCTCTGCAATTCACAACAGCTGTCAGGACTGTGCTTACGCTTAGTTTTGCCAGATACGCAAATCTCCGTGTGTGTCACTTCTTCCGCTGTGTGTTGCCAGGCCTTTCAAATGCGTTCTGACCTTGTGTAAAGCTCTGCTGGGGAAATGCTTGTTAAGCCTCTCACTGATTGAAGTCTGCAGGTGCTGTCCTGCTGCTCTCTCTAAGGACAGAGCGTAGCTGGGAGTATTGAAGCTTCATTCTTCTTTGAGTGAGTGTTCATGTGTATTCCACAGTAGGCGTGCGTGCTTGCCTCGTGCGCCGGTGTTGGAAGTTTTCCCCCTAGCAGCAGGGCCGGCGAAAGGGGGGGACAAGGGGGACAACTGTACTGGGCCCCGGACTTCAGGGGGGCCCCCTGAAGTCCGGGGCGGGCCCGGTACGCAGCTGTACCCCCTTGTCGCCGGGCCTGCACAGCAAGGCCCGGCTCCGGGCAGCTGCTGCAGCACTCGTCAGCCCCCTCCCCCGGCCCCCAGCAGCCTCCCCCGCCCCCCTTTGCTTCTCCCGGCCGGGCCACGTGGAGCCCTAGCGCACAGCGGCTCTGCGCCCCCAGAGGGGGAGAGCGCATGCCGGGGGAGGGGGGCGTGTCCTGCCTCTGCCTGGGGCGGGGGTTGCCGGGCTCCCTCCTCCCCACCCAGCAGCATTAGCGGGCGCCAGGGAGCAAGCCGGGCACGCTGGCGGGGGGCACCGTGCCCCTTGTGAGAACTTGTGCGGTCAAAACAGGGCCGGGGGGGGGGGGGAGCCGGCGGGCGGCGGGAGACCGGCCAGGGCCCGCAGGAGACCAGCCGGGGGGGGGGGGGGGGCTGCGGGTGGCAGGAGACCGGCCGGGGGGGGGGGCACAAACGACCTGCGTAGGGGGCCCCAAAATTTCTGTCGCCGGCTCTGCCTAGCAGTACCTGTAGGAGAGCACCCCTAGTGACTCCTGGAGTGGCACCTTCATGGTGTGGTATAAGGGGCTCTGTGTACATCCACTGCACATTCATTCACAGAATGCTTAACTGTTACACATAACAATGAAAAAAATCTCTACGTCAACAAGCTTCTAGGCAGTTTGGAGCCACTGCTCCAGGTAGGGTGACCAGACAGCAAGTGTGAAAAATCGGGATGGGGGTAATAGGATCCTATATAAGAAAAAGCTCCAAATATCAGGACTGTCCCTATAAAATCAGGACATCTGGTCAACCTAGCTCCAGGTCTTCTGCAGTTTCTCCAAGCTCACATGGGCAAGGGAGAACCTTCCTTATGAAAACCTCTCTCTGTGCCTCCTTCCTCCCGTTGCCCCTAGAGAACAGGGAAACCAGTAACATCAGCTATAGATTAGTCTATATGCATAACCCAACACCAGCATAGAACTGTGCAGAGACCAGGAGAGCAGTTTTCTCTGACATCACACAACTGCCATCCAAGGGAAAATGTAATTAAAGAAATGGAGGCAAAAAGATTAAGAATGAATGAGGCCAGCATTCCTGCAGACCCTAGAGCACAGGGGCTGATGCACACACCAGACCTCAATGTTATTCATATTTGGTTTTCAAGCATTTTACTGAGAGCAGCCGCAATAGGTTTGCTACACTAGTTTTTCAGGGCTAACAAGCACGTGTACAGACAGTTCCCCCAAAGCCCACTCCTCTTCTACTCTCCCCTTCCCTGACACCCCCATTGGGCATTTTTTTCTCCCCTATTTCTTATCTTCACTTTCTGCTAACAATTTTGGGTCTGTGTGTTTAATGTTGGATGAATAAGCTGTGAACAAAGAAATTCAAAGTTGAACTGAAAAGCTTTGCAAAAAGCATCTCAGATCTGTCACTTCAGAGTCCAGGTGGTCTGAGAAAAGACAGTTCCCTTTTCCGTAACTGGTCCCATAGCAATGCTGCCTGGGCCATGCCAGGGCAACCAGGAGGGTCCGGGCCCAGGCCCTGTCTGTCTTCACCTTTTCCAGGACCTTGCCTATCAGCGGGAAAGGGGGGAAGGCATAGAGGAACCGGCCCCATCAGGACAGGAGGAAGGCATTGGAGATAGTTCTCCATCCCAGAACCCCCCACCCCCCAGAGCAGAACCGGGGACAGCGACTGTTCTGCCGAGTCATGAACAAGTCCACCTGGGGAGATCCCCACTCCCGGAAATGTCTGTGCACCACCTCTGGGTGAAGAGACCACTTGTGCTGAGAGAGGTCCCCGCTCAAGTAATCCACCTGTGAGTTCCGGGTGCCCGGTAGGTGGTAGGCCTGTAGGGAAATGTTGTGGGCTATACAGAAGTCCCACAGCCTGAGGGCTTCCTGGTAGAGGGCAAAGGATTGGGCCTCGCCTTGCCAGGAGGGATGTCTGGATGCCCCCTCCACACTGGAGGCCCATCAGGTGGCCCAGGACATTATGTCCATGCTGGTACCAGGAGCACCACTAACTAAACTAAACTAAAACTAATCAAACTACTAACTACAGGTACCATACACTGAATGAACAAGAGTTCTGGGTACGAGCTGCAGCAAAGCTGGAGCAGGGCAGTTTCAAAGCACCTTCACTGGCGGCAAGAAGGAACTGAGGGTGGGGTGGGAGTGAATCTTCAGTTCTCCAGTGTGAGCCAGATTGAATAGTGTTGGCAGGGAAATAATTTCTTCCTATCACCCCAATCAGCCAAATAAGGTAAAAACTGCCTTGTTGGCGGCATGCTTGTTAATTTATATGTTCAAAGCATGTTACAAATACTAAGTACCATAGAAAAGCTAATATTCTGCTATAGAATCAGTTGAAAATTAGTTCCTCTTGCCAGGTCCTGAGTTCAGGGGTCTTGTGTGTCCCCTGCAACAGTTGCTAACCCCAGAATAGTGTGAAGAAGGCAGCCTCCTGTTCTGTTAATGATGTCGTTGACCATTCAGAGGCAGTGCTAGCCCATTGGGCCCCCCCTGAACACAATAAAAAGCAAATAAGGGTCTCCCTGTGAGCTGCTTGGGGCCCTACGCAATTGCACAGTCTGCTTATGCCTAGTGCCGGCTCTCCGACTAGTATATAGAAAGCTCTTGTGTAGACCTTAAGCTCTCTAGGACAGGAGCTGTCTTGATTGTGTACATACAGCATGTAGTACAGTTCTGAGTCTCAAAACCCGGGCCTCTGGGCACTGCCATAATACAAGTCATGATATCGCTGCTGTTTTACTGCAGCAGAGACCCCAGACCCCTGTGCTCAGGTTTCGGCGACTTACTTTAAAAATCAAGAATGTTTGAGCCAGAGAAAGTGGTTTCCAATTTAGGGTGAGTTAAGTTCCAGAAATAATGGAAAATTATTAAAAACAGCCCCTCTCTCTAACAGAGCATATAGCCACCAGTGTTTGTCCTTGCCACTAAGCTAATGGGCTTTAATGGCTTGGCTGCTGTCCAAAGCATAATCCTCTGAATTATTTGGAACAGCTGGCCCACCCCTTGAGCAGCCTGTCTAGTTGCATCTACTTTTTGGTCTGTTTTCTAAAATGTGCCACATCTAGAATTCCCAAAGACAAAAAAAAAAAATCTATTTAGAACGGAGCCTGATGCTGTGTAATAAGAGATCCATGTGCCCCCATCGCTGCTTCTGCATTGACAGTGATTTAGTGCTGCTCACGATAGTGCTAAAATTTGCACGTGTACATGACTCTCCTGGAAGCCGGGAGTGGAAAGGAAGTCATGATCGGACTCAATTTCCATGGGTCTTGTAATTGCAGAGATGAAATTTAACTAGCTCACCTTCAACACCCTTATGGTGTCTTCTAAAGTTCTTAGGAATTGGAGATACTTCGGTCCCTAAAGGCTTGATATGTTTTCATGTGTCTGTACACGTCCTTGTTTGCTCTGCACTTCCAATGTGCTTGCATGTTTGCACACTGGCTCTCATGTGAACACACACTCATGAAAGCAGGAATTGTTTACTGGCATCAACAGTAGAGCACACTTGTCCCGTCGTTATTTTACTGAGTTCCCAAAGTCTTGGCGATAAAGTTGTCTTCACCTCAGCACCCGATGGCACGTTTCTGGAGGAGTATTTGTGTGTATGTCACGCTCTCTCTCCCATAGTAAACTTGCCCGTTATATTCAGCTGCTGACCCATGGGGGGCAATAAGAAATGATTTATAACCATGGCAACAGTTGCTGTAGGAAACTGGGATCAACAAGAATCTTTCATGTCCACATCAATGAGTGTATTAAAAATCCTCCCACTCTGAGTCGAACAAGACCATTTGTGACACTTGAAAAAAAATTTTTATAGAGGTAAGTGAAATTGAAATTCTATCAAGCAAAATTTCTAACTCTGAGACATGATGGCATCCTACGTTTTCTTGAAGTGGAGCTACTTGTTATCAGAACCTAACCCCCTGAAAAAAACCTTTCTACCCCAAAGTGAATGTGTCTGGTGGCTGATGTCAACTAGAACTGGTAGGATTCTGCTGTTCCTTGTTTTACTCAATGTGTGTGTTGATTCAGTAACTTCTGTAATGCAAAATGCTTTTGATTGAACTCTTGGGTTTCTGGCATTTGGGGGTAAAAGAAAAAAGTTTGGTGATCACCCAAACTTTTGCATATGTGAAGTTTTATAATTGTCTTACATACAAGTTTCTCTGAGCATTGTATGGTTAATGATATAATTAGAGAATCAGTGGGGCATTATATACATTGGATGACAGGCATCGGAAAGAGACAGCTCAAAAGTTTGGAAAATAGGCAGCCAGCCTTGAGACAAGATTCATTGAAACAATTAAAGATCAGGAAAACTGCACTGCCTACACTTCTATGCAGTTAAGAGCCTTGATGTTTATGGAGATGACTAGGTGGCTCCCAGGCCTTTCTTAATGCTGGGAGATTGCCCTGCCAACAAAAGAATTTATACCATTCTCCTGTGTATGGCAGGGCTGATCTCATTATCTCTAACCCATTTTTCATGGATGGGTCTCTGGCAGAACCGTGACTACCTCCAATGGTGACTCCTCAAACCCCCTTGCCAGCTTATTCGTAGTTTTTTCCTGAATGTGTTAGTGGGCTAATAAATTGCCCTAGGCACGGGGTTAATCTCTGCTCACTGGCTCTGGCTTGAAAATTCCTCTTCCTCTTCAGAACCCAGTTCTGCCACTGGCCTGCTGGGTGACTTTGGGCAAGTCACTTCACATTCATGTGCCTCAGTTTCCCCATCTGTATCAAGGGGATAACGATACTGTTCTCCAAGAGCTTTGAGATTTACTAATGAAAAGTGCTGCATAAGACCTGGGCATTATTATTGAAGTGACTCCTCAGGAGGGAGCTGGTGAGAGAAAGTGTTCGGAGGGAGGAAGCCAGCTACTAGAAGCCAATATTAAGGTGTATAATCCTGCCCCTGGACTCCTGTCACTTGAGTGAGCCTTTGAATCTTTCTCACTGTGCAGAACTGGTCCTGGGATAAGTGATGTTCCTGTATCTAGTCATGGTGTTGCCATTTCAAAAGGGAGGCAATAAGTAGCACTTCATCTACTTGCTTTACTAAGATGCACAAACACTGTTATTGCCATCTTACAACTGGAGAAACTGAGGCACAGACAGGTTGTGCTTTGAGCTGGGATGAATGGTGAGCCAGTGGCAGAGCTAGAAATAGAACTTCCAGTCCAGGCCCCCCCTTTTCAGGCAATCTGCTTCGGGCCTGTGTGACGGAGCTGTTCCTGGTGGGATCCAACTGTGAGTGTCCGATCAGGACAGATTGCTTCCAAAGGGGCAACTACAGCCCAAAGCTGGGGTTTTTCCACACTAAGGCAAACCAATCCAGCCAAACAGAAAAGACTTTGGTTTTGCCCCACTGGCTAACCACAAGTCACACAAGCAATTCCCTTAAGACACTCCAGATTCCCAATATCACCACCAGCAGCCACCTGTCCTGGGGATCAATGGCTATGTAAACCAATACCCCAAATAAAGAAAACGGTTCTCCCCAATTCCAAGGAATCAGGCCCCCAGACCCAGGTCAATATACAGATCAGATCTTCCCACAAATCACGCTGCTGCCAATCCTTTAGAATCTAAAATCTAAAGGTTTATTGTATAAGGAAAAAGGTATAGGTGAGGGTTAGGAATGGTTAAAAGAAATCAATTACATGCAGTAATGGCACATCTCTTGGTTCAGGCTTGCAGCAAAGGTAGAATAACTGCAGGTTTAAATCAAAGACTTAGGAAAGTATCCCATTTAGGGATGGGTCAGCACCTTAGTTCAGAGTTCACCTGTGTAGCAAAGTCCATTCAGAGCTGGAAGCAAGACAGGCTGCAGGCTGAAGGTAGAAGACAAAGATGGGGGGAAGGGCTGTAGCAGCTTCATTTATAGTTTTTTTTCCAGGTGCAAAACCTCTTTGTTCCTGCTGTGAAAAGTCCAGCCCCATGGAGTCCTGGAGTCACATGGGCAGATCACACGACCATGCATGACTCATTATTTGCAGGCAGAAGCCATTATGCACAGGCTGCCTTGCAGGTTCTCTGTAGACTTCTTGTCTGGGTTGGGGCATTCCACGCTACCAGAGTCCATTGTGTCGCTGATTGCTCTTAATGGCCCATCAATCCCTGAGCAGAGCTGACGCCCAGTATTCTGGAATGTCCCCCTGTCAGTACAATATTTGGAAAGACAAACAGTCCAGAGCCAATATTCATAACTTCAACTACCAAACTGATACACACATACCAATGCCATATTCATAATCAGCAATCCATAACCTGGTCGTAGACACCCATTATGACCCCCTGTACATAAGATTCGGTGCCATTATAGGACTCTGGTTGCTCCAATGATCTATATGATCCCAAATAATTCCTGTAACGTGACAGCCTGGTGCCGGGGTTCCCAGCTGCCCATCCCCGCACTGCAGTTCTCGGGTCCAGATCTGGTGGCTGACTGCTGCCCACCCCTGCGTGGCGGGGTCCCGGCTGCCCGGCCCGCGCTCATGGCTCTGCTCGTGGGGTGGGGTGGGGTTTGGCCTAGGGAACTCTGGGCAGTTTTGAGGAGGGGGCGTTGTGGTTCTCAACCTTCGCTGCAGCCCACATAACACATTGTGGGCCGCATATGCAGGCCACAATGATAAACAGGTTGAGAACCACTGCAACACCGAGTGTGTCGTCTTTGCAGCAAGGCTTGGATACACCATCAGCACTCAGGGCCGGTGACAGGGGGGTACTACGGGTACAGCTGTACCGGGCCCCGGACTTTAGGGGGGGCCCCTTAAGTCCGGGGCCCGGTACACAGCAGTACCCGTAGTACCCCCCTGTCGCCGGGCCTGGAGAGCAGGGAAGGGGCGGGGAGGCGGCGCGGCTCTCCTCTGGAGCGCACGTGTCCCCAGCAGGAGCAGTGAGCCCGGCCGGCGGCAGCGGCGCACCACCGCCTGCAAAAAGGGCGAGGGTGGGGAGGCTCTGCAGCACAGTAGGGCTTCCCCTGCCGGGTCCGAGGGAGAAAGGGCGCGGGGGGTGGGGGGGAGAAAGAAAGGGCGCAGGGGGGGGGGAGAAAGAAAGGGCGCGGCGGGGGGGGAGAAAGGGCGGCTCGCGCCGCTCCCGGGCTCGCACTGCCGCCAGCCGCTGTCAGCTGGGGGGGGGGAGCGCCGGCTGGGCTGGGCTAGGGCCCTCCCCCCCGGATGGGCTTCCACCCCCCAGCCGCTGTCAGCTGGGGGGGGCCCGGCTGGGCTGGGGGGGCCCCCAAACGATCAGAGTAGGGGGCCCTCAAATTTCTGTCGCCGGCCCTGTCAGCACTAGCGATGGTGACCCAACTTCACACTCCCATAGGGAACAAAAGGTCCCTGGTGCTGCTGCCTCACCCGTAGGGAGCAGGAAATAAAGATCCTGGCATGTCTTAGCAGACATGTCTCTTCCCTTCCACCATTTTGCTTCAGAGTGAAAGGGATGCCAGGAGTGGTGTGACACAGTGAGAGCTGGAAGATGGCAGCGGTAAAGTGACTGGATAATCTGTGTCTTGGGGCTGCGGAGGACAGTGGAGAAGGAGCAGGGTTGAACACGTTTGGGGTGGGCCCTGGGACCCCTACATCTGACAGGCAGTGAAATCTGAACAAAGGCTAGCAGAGCTGTTTCCCTCCACATGCACCCAGAAACCAAAAGGGTAAGTGGTATAAAATCCAAATGCTGACGACCCTCCAGCTAAAGGAGAAGGGATCAACATTCAGAAATTGTTCTTCGGCAGCAGGAATTGGCATCTGGTTTCCCACTGCTGTTCAAAACTGGAACTGATCCAACTTTTAAGTTGGAAGTTCAGTGGATGTTTTCAGCTCTCTCTCCTCACAGGGGTCTTTGTTTTCTGGTTCCACCAGGAGCTGGAAGGAAAAGTGCCAAAATAACCATCAAAGTCTATTCTGTAGATTTTGAGCCTAGCTCTGCAGTCCCCATGCTTTCAAAGATCCTTAGCTGGTGTAAATTGCTGTACCTCCATGTCAGTTACACCAGCTGAGGATCTGTCCCCAGAACGTCAGGTTGCTCTGAACAGTTAAACCTTCCAATGTGGCGTTAGCTCCCACTCTTCTGCAACATAAATCTTTCTCCTCTGGGGGGGAGGATGTTGCTATGTTCTCAGAAGCTGGAATGTTAAAACAAAAAAGGAACACAACAAGAATGTTTGAAGCAAAAAATGAAAGCAGCTTTGTGGATATTTACATGCACTCTGGGGTCCTGGAGGAAGCTAATCAGCGCCCCACAAGAGTAGGTACAGCATGGCAGGGGTGGCAAATGTATGGCCTGGTAGCTGGATCTAGACCATAAGTCATATTTATGTGATCCACAGGCCATATCCAGACTGGGCAGAATCTCACTGTTCTCATTTAAAAAAATAAATAAAATAAAAAACAACCTCTTCCTGGCTGCAGAGAGCACTTTTCACACATGAACCAAGTGTTGCCTGAGTCTGCAGACAGCCTGAAACAGTTGCTCAGGGAGTGGACTTCAATCAGCGTTGGATGGGTTGGGGACTGTCCGCTCTAAAGCCGAATGATGACACAAACAGCAATGAAATAGGTAAGTGTGTTTTAGCAGGGGGTTGAAGTTTTTGGGAAGGTGGGAGCTGCTGCTGGGAAGGCAATGCAGAGGAAGGAACAGATGTGACTGTTTAGTAGGGCTGGGGGAGCAAAATAGTGAAAGGAGGGTGAGGATAAACAAATGGGGCAGGACCGGAAATGGACCTAAAAAAGGGCATGTTTTCTCAATGAGTGAATGCATCAGTAAAGCATGGGACAAATAACTACATCTAGTTACTACAGAAAGGCAATATTTCCACCCCACGATCTCTGCACAAGTCTACTACTGTCGTCAGTGAGCATTTTGCTGTGCACTGGGAGGAGTGTGTATCACAGAGCATGTACCCTGGCCTCCTAATTAAACATGGAATTCAGCCTGCCCTTCAAATGAGTTTGACACTTCTGCTGTAGGGTTTGTCTGTGACTTGCACAGCTGATCTTAATTCTGCTGCGGAGAGAGGAAACAAAAGCAGAGAAAGGAATGAAATCCAACTGATCTGCATGATCAATGGCTGGTGGAAATCAGCCATACTCTATCGAGGGCAATGGAGTCACTGGAGGGGTGCTGATTTACAAAAGCTGAAGATCTGCCCAGAGACGGAACCAATCATGAGCGAGTGACACAGTAAAGAGGGGAAATGGCTGATTAGGCAGTGAGCTCATTTAACTTTGAGGCTAAGACTTTTTTCTCTCTCAAGGATTTAAGATTAGAGCCCTAATTACAGCTGATGAGAGGTGCCCTGAACACCAGAAATAGGGCTCATTGACTTGGGTTCCAAGTGTCGTCACATAACCGTTGAAGGATTAGATTAGAGTAGATCCCCCTGTACAAATCTTCTTTCCATTAACTTCCCCAGTCAGCTTGCCTCTCTGTTGCCAGATGTGTCTCTCTTAAGGATGCTCTCATTTCTCTTGGCATCACTTTCTTCATCAGTCCTTGCTTTGTTTATGGCTTCAGTGCCAGGAGGCAAGCTGCTGGCTTGGGGGAGGTAGATAAATGGCACAGACTAGAAGCTAGCTTTTAGCAGCACTTTGTGCTTTACAAAGTAATAACTTAAGAGCAAATATATTGGGAAGGGAGGAGAGATTTGGATTCTGCTCAGTTCCAACTGTCAGAGCCACAAAATTCAGATCTAAAGCCAGATTTCCAGAGGGGCGGGGGGAGGGAGGTAGCGCTGTGGTTTTGTTGGGAGCCATTTCAGCTCAATGCCTGAAAGCAGAACTGTCTGGCAGAGTGAAGGGGAGATGTAAACTGTGTGAGACAAATTCCCATAGATGAAGGATGGTGGGGAAAGCAGAGATGAGAAATAGCTTTGCTCCAGCTCTACTGAATGCCTCAGAGGACGTGCTCCCCACCCTAGCCTAGCCTGCTCTTCCCTTCCTTTCCTTTCCTCAGGACTGTAAATATTGCTGGAGCTGATGAGAAGTCTTAAGCAGCTGCAGCTACCTGCCATAATTTCAAGCTCTTGCCAAATGGCACCTTATTTCACTTTGGTGCAGGGACACCTGCCTGTGAGCATGATTATTTATTTGCTAGGATTCCTCATGCGCCCTAGCTCATCTACACCAGCCCTAGCAGGATTCTGGTGACATGCTCTGTGCAGGGCAGGCTGGTTCCCCTCGGCAGAGATTAAAGTTCTCACTTTGGACCCCCCACTCTTTTTTACTTTTTTTCTACCAAGTGCGTAGAGTATGGGCCATATTCTGCTCTAGTTACCCTGTGACTTCTCCCTCCCCTCAGTAGAGTCCACAAAGTGAAGCTAACAATTGGCTCAGCAGTGGCCCTGTGATGGCAGCAGCCCCCCGAAGCCTGGAGAAACATGCTGCCCCTCCCTCTTCTTTCTTGAGAGTGTGGCCATAGGACCTTTCTCCTCTTTTTTGCCATGCACCCTCTCTGTTGTTTTGGTTCCTCCTTCATTTATGGCAGGTGTGAAATGTCGATTGTAAATTCTTAGGGATCCATACCGAGAGTCACCTGGTCCACCTGGTCTGGGCACAGTCTAAGGAATTATAACCGTCTAGCTAAGCGTCTTGTGCTGCCATCCATCACCCTAGTAC
Organism: Sternotherus odoratus; assembly: GCA_032164245.1. NCBI lineage: Eukaryota > Metazoa > Chordata > Testudines > Kinosternidae > Sternotherus > Sternotherus odoratus. Next base: position 125,248,036 of record JAVMKO010000003.1, read on the forward strand.
CTGAGCACATCTCATAGCAACTAGTTTGACAATAGCAGAAGTTCCTAGCGGATCTCCTGGAGTCTGGCTATTCTCCCTTTGTAAATTACAGATAGCTCCCAGCAATTTCATCCATGCTGGGATTTCCCTGTTACTGTCTCAGGTGCGGTGCCTGGTTATAACATTTTCTTTACCTGTCCAGCCTTTGGGGGACTCTATTCATTAATCCTTTCCAGCCACTGCTTAATCCTGACTCCTAGAGGTTTATTCATACTAATGGCTTTGCACTTGTATATTATGTTGGTGTTGGATATGGCAGCTGCCCGTCAGTAAATCCCCAGGACAGCTCTGGTTCATTGCACGAAGTGGACACTACAGTTCTCCTGCCCAAGGATGGGGAAGTCATCCCTGTGTTTTTGCACTTGGTAAGAAGCAGAGGGGACAGTTGTTTCTCTGATTGTAAACTCCTCAGGGCAGAGGCTGTAGTTTTTTACTGGACCAAACATATTATGTATCCTTAGCAAACAATGTCGTGATTGCTATTTATGTACTGAATGGGCAATCACCGATAACTTCCTATGTGCAGCCCTAGCTCTGCCTTCTCTTTTAATTAAGAATGAAGATGCCTCACTTTGCACGACTCCAAGTTTTCTGACCTGAAGGAGGGTGTCTTTAGCACTGAGTAGCAGTGAGGGGAGACATGAGGGAAAGTCTGCTGTGCCCATGAACCTCTAGACAAGACAAACATTTATGCTTCCTTCTGGGAGAATGTGAATTTATTTCATATTTGAATCACCATAGCACTGAGAGGCTCCAGTCAGGAGCTGGGGCTCCATTGTGCCAGACTATGTAGCCAGACAGGAAGATCTATTCCCGGCCCTGAAGAGTTTATACTCTAGGCACACTCCATATGGAGAGAACTTTCACTAGTAGGCCCCCACACACTAGAAATGGGGAGACATCCTCAGATTCTGAGGTCTCCATCCAAGATTCCTTCACCCTCCCCTTTAGATAACCCTTCCCTGAAATCTGTGTGGAAGAGGAGCTCCCAGGAGCCAGCTGGTGATCAACCCACCAACCACCTTAGAAGGAACAAGGGCCATCCAGATAAAATCCTTGGAGCCTATACAGATGCCAGTTTTACAGAGCATCTTCTAGCAAGATCTGCTTGACGGGGCATCTTCCAACATGCCAATATCCTGCCAGCCCCGCCACTATGATCCTCTTGAGGAAACACATCTGGGAATTGAGGAAGAAATGGCAACTTTTAATAAGTCCTCTTCCTCCTTGGGTAAGGTGGTGGTGCCCTCTCCCCCATCCTATGAAGAGGATAGATGAGTCCTTACAAATCCTTTGGAAGAAGTAGATGAACTACAGTACAGCTTGGTGGATATTCTCCTTACTTCTTCTCAAGGCAGGGTTGCCTTACTGATAAATGAAGCTCTATTGACACCAGCCAAGACAGCATGGCAAACACTAGCCATTATTCCTCCCACCTACAAAAGGGCTGACAAAAAGTTCGATGTCCCTCCTAAGTTCTCTTCTCCCAGCCCCACTCGAATTCTCGAGTGATGGATGAAGTAAACAAGAAACACCAACATCACTCCAAGTCTATGCCGCTTGACAAGGAGCTCAAACAGTTGGACTACCTTCGTCACAAAGTCGTGCTCCTTCAGCTTAGGTTAGTTGGGGATTCCCTGGCACAGACCTTTTCACAACCCCATCTAAGATGAAATGCTACAAATTCTGCTTGAGGGTATGTAATGGCTGTGATTCCCTGGGAGATGCTCTGACTACCCTTCAACCGTGAGCACTGCTCTACACTGACATCATTATTTCTCAAACTCCTGAATAGAGTAAAATGAGAGAGCCAAAATAATCCTCATAGCACCAACTTGACTGAGGAAGATATGGTTTCCAGACCCAATTTACCTGTCCCTGAAGCCAGCTCTTCACCTGCCTCTAACTCTGGATCTTCTGACACAGGAACTGAGGAAACTGCAGTATCCCAACCTTTCCCAGCTACACTTCAAGGACTGGCTCCTGGATGGCTCTCGAGCTTAACGATGGACTGCTTATACAAGGTACTAAACAAAATGCTGAATAGTACAAAAAAGTCCACAAGAAAGATTTCCTTGCAAAAATGGAAGCAATTCCACTCCTGGCTGAATCTCACAATGGGTCCGCACTTCTCTGTATGCTCTAGTACTGCATTGGAGCACGACAATGTGTAAAGTGCCAACATGGACAGGCAACACTGCTATCAAAAATCTCTAATGAAGGCACAGTGGTGTGTGCACTCCTGGAGTGGAGCACCCATAGGGATAAAACATCTCAAAGAACTCCAGTTATTGTAGAAGTAAGTAACCTCTCCTTTCCAGATCTGAACTCGGCAGCTCAGCCACATCTTTAAATGTAAAAGTAGTTTACAAGCTAAATTTACTTCAGACTAGTTTCCTGCTTCCTATGGTGTAATGGTTCCATCATGCCCCCATTTCCAGCATTAAAAGGAACACTTGGGAGATCTCACTCCCAGCAGCAAATGAATCCATGCTACAGTGCCAAGAGATGGGCCATAACGCTGATTACCAGAACCAAAGAGATAGGGATAGTTCTAGAACAGAAGATGTCTCTTTCTTTGACTTTTACAAATGACCATTAATGCTAGTGAAAGGTGCCAGGTTTGACAATTTTGGAGTCTGAGGTTCTCTATCCACAGAAGAGCTGCAGCACAGGGAAGTCAGTGAAAGATTTATCCATGTGTCCCTGCTCATATGCACAATCTGCGACTGGGAGGAACAACTGCTAGGAGCAAAAGGAGAATTCAGACTCCATGGTCCATCTGAGCTTAACCTGTCTGACAGCAAGAGACCCTGTAGTGCTGGTGATTTTGTGATAGGGATATTGGTTTGCTAGCAGCTTGACTGAGGCTAAAAACTCTTTTCTTGCAGGCCACTGAACAGCTATCAGATGATAATTACTTTTCTTCACTACTGATCTGGGATTTAGCAATCTGGAGAAGGAAGGCTCTGCACCCTACAACTAACCCCCTGAGCCATCCAATCCTTTGGAGTGGACAAACAATATTAAATTGTAAGTCCATAGTACATGTCCTTGTCATTTATAATACTCCAATATTTGTGGTTCAACTCTCTCCTTCCCTTCCAATTAGTCCTTGAATAGTCTCTGCCTGACACCTGGTGTTTTACACTCTGGGCCCATAGTGATTTGTTGACCACACTGAAACACCCCTGTCTAATTCCAGGTAATATACTGTTGTTCAGCTTGTTGTAACATGCTGGGCATTACTGATTGCAGCACAGGCTGGAATGTATATCTATCCATCTCTGTATTTGGGGTGTTTATCTGATCTTAGTCACTGCTTACATGTCAGTATTGTTTATGAAGCCTGAAGGAATTAAACACCTTATTGTTTACAAGGCCACGAGTGAATGTGAAATCAGCAAGCTGACTAGATAAAAATTCTTCAAAGGAATGAAGCTGCTGCTAAAGTTGCACTTCATTGGGTAGGTGATGGATCTGTCTCACAAAGACCAGACATTAGGTGTGCTGAATTAGGAACATAGGAATTGCCCATCTGGATTAGACCTGAGGTCCATTTAGTCCAGTATCTCATCTCTGACAGTGGCCAGTACCAGATATTTGAAAGGAAAGTGTAAGAACACTGAAGTAGGTAGATATGGGATAATCTGCTCCCATATTACATCTCATCCTGACTGAGACTGGCTTAACCCCTGAAGTCTGAAGTTTAAAATCCTTTCCAAGACCTGTTCGTATTTACTATTGTATGCAGTGTTGCTGTAGACATGTTGGTCCCATGATATTAGGGAGACAAAAATGGGTGAGGACCGTGAGGTAATATCTTTAATTGGATGAACTTCTGTTGGTGAGAGAGACGAGCTTTTGACCTACACAAAGCTCTTCTTTGTGTCTGGGAAGGGTACTCAGGATGTCACAGTTAAATACAAGAGCAAATAGATAGTTTACCAGAAGTAGTTAGCATATAAGGGACCATTCAAGGCAAATTGGCTTGTTAACACCCCTGTAATCATAGGACAAAAAGAGGGAGTTAGGGAGGTTCAGAATGTTGTAATAAGCCATAAATTCAGTGTCTTTCTGAAGTCTCTGATTTTTAGTGTCTAGCAGAATAATGAATTTAAGCTTCCAGTTTGTCTTTTGAAAGTATTGTGCAGGTCAGATAGAGTGATTGCTCTGTCCGTACACCCCTAGTTGTCACCTACCACCCCACTCTGATACTCCCTACAGGGTATCATCAAGAACCCATACTTGAAGGGAACTCCAATCCTGAAAAGTCTTTCCTGAACTCCCTCTTCTGGCCTCCAAACAACCCCCCAACCTCTCCACGCTCATCACCAGAAGCAAGTTCCCCACAGACCAGGACATACCAACTCAAAGTAGCACCAGACCCTGCCAAAACAACATATGCAAAGCCTGCAGACATATCTCTACTGCTACAATGATCAACCCTCCTTCCCCCCACAACACACCTTTCAAGATCCATGGGTCCTACACATGCCTATCACAACATGTGGCGTATCTCATCCCTTGCACCGGATACTTTAACAATAACTGTGGGTGAAACCAGACAATCCCTATGCTCTGGAATGAACTCACACAGGAAATTAAAATGACAAAAACACTCAATCACTGGAAAGTGAACACTTTTCACAGAGTTCTCACTCTATATCTGACCTATCAGTTCTCATCCTCAAAGGAATAATTATTAAAGGAGTAGTAACTATTATCATTTTTGTGAGTCAAACAAGTGCTTGCTTTCTCAGTAGAAACTGGGGCCATGAGAGGAGAAGATTCTGTTCTTTTCAGCCAACCCCGTTTGCCCAGTCCTAGGAAAATCATGTACTTATTTACATGGGGAGGAGAGTGGGGGAAATCCCCAAGAAATTTGATGTCTGGTTGATGCCTTTGTTCAAGTCTTTTTATTATTTTTACATCTCCTGTTTGGAGTGTCTGATGCTTAAAGGAAACAAATGTGAATGCTGACCAGCTGCTGCTCCTTTACCTCATTCTTGGTTGGGTCATCCAAAGGGCAGGCTTTTAAAAAGTCAGCTATATAAGTTTTTAATTATAAAGCGTATAAAAATGAAGAAATGTCCAGGTGTGAGAACAGGGCTAGCTGCTGGGCCCAGCTCAAGGAAAGGTACAAGGAGGTTGTGTATTAAAATGTAAACACATGTATTTAATGACTGGGTTCCGGGCAAAAAACTGGAAGTTTCATGAACATCTGAGAGAAGGACTCAAAGTGTGGGTTAGGTTTCTCCAAGGGTTCTATACAGGTCAAACTGTCTCTGAAGCCAAATCCCAAAGAAAGAAAAATACAAGTGATCTGATGGTGCCACCCCATTTAGAATACATTTCATCTCCGGGCAACTTTCATATTGTACTAAAGCCCAAACCAAAATGAAAGCCAACCAAAGCAACAATGAATGATAATTCAGTTTAATTACACCCTCTTGTATGAACTGACTAGCATGTGCTCATTTCACAGCCCTTTAGGGGCTCCTCTTGGGTTCTGTGGAGTACCTGCTGGTTTGGAGAATTGGTTGGCTTACTTGTGAATAAGTTATCTGACAAATGTAGCTCATTTTGCTGTCCACAAACCAATTCCAACTCTAGTGAATGGATTGATTATTCAAATAGGCACTTGATATTTTAGATAAATGATTTTCAGCCTGTGGATTATTCTCAGGTTCACTAAAATTGCTGCTCTTTGTTATTCATGGTGTGTGATTGGTCCCATGAGTAGTGTTTCTGCTTCCTAACCACCAGACTGAAACTTCTGGAAGAATAACAAACAAACAAATAGCATACTCATGGGTAGAAATTTTTGAACAAGTAATTAATTTTCTATATAATAAGATTCCAGTATTGTCATTCTCTGAAACCTAGACTGTATAGTCAGTGTGAAGTGACAGAAACTGCTCTGAGCATGATTAAGAGCTCATTTTGTTAAGAATATCACCAGGTTGAATTATCACTGGGATTCAGTCTGTTACTCTCCAGTTTGTAAGTTCCCAGATATTTTGACTTTATGAATTATATCCATGTGGTGTATAATTACAGTAAGGCATCTATCTATGCTATGCCAAGGATCCTAGGTCATAGTGACATCAGGGGTAGCTCAACCAATTGGCACTCTTACTCTACAGCAAAATTGTGTGTAGCAATTACATTGGTTAAATGTACATTTACAATAGAGAGAGTAGTGGATTACTTGGCCCATTTGCCATAGTTCTTCAAAAGCATCCACACAACACAGCCAGCACAAACAACCCCAAAACACACAGGGCCACTCACTGTAGCTCATGTCCTTCATTCACCACCTGCACAAAGCAGCACAACTCTTCCAGTATGTCACAATAGAAACAGCTGGGAGCATGGCTGAGAACTCTCTCTGTTCAGAACATCACCAGCTGGGCCCTGTGGAACCAGACGGAATGTTGGCATGCAAAGGTTCTGTGGCAGTTGGAATGTGACAGTTGATCAGAGGAGGTGGGAGTAACAGCTATGAGGGGGACAAGGGGTGGTGGTTGCCTACAGCCAGGGGGAAGCTCTGTCACAAACTATGGGGAACATGTTAACACAGCAACACTGGTCAATGCAACATGTGGAAATGAGCCTTGAAACGCTACTTACCTATGTGTCTGTACTGCCTCTCTCTATGATTTCCTGGTCACCAGCACACACTGCTTTGTGTTGTGTTAGCGTGGTTATTGCTGTGGTGCTTTGTGACAGCATTTGATGAAATAGTACACAGGCACACTGGGGTGAAGGCCTGTCACAAGTACACAGGTAATCTGACTCCATGCCGTACCACAATGGGCACAAGTGAAAACCCTTCCCATAGCTACTGATATATGGTGGCACCATTACCACTCAAAGCTTTGACCACCCACCATGCCAAGAAAGAAAACTCCCCACACTGGCCAGAGAGAGGCTACAAGAAAGGAGGAGAACATTAAGGAAAAATGGATCAGATACAGCGCACAGATGATGGATTACTTGGCCCAACTACCACTCCTGTGCAACAGCACGGGCTTTCATCCACTATTTTGTGCTAAACTTTTTGAAACTTTAAGCATTGCCAATGTTTTCATGAACAGACCAATGGTTATCCAAATACTTGCCAACAAGGAATGACAGAACACAGCCCTTCTCCAGCAATAACATCAAAGTGAGCTCACCCTGTTTATTCACAAAATATAAACTGACCTCTCTTGGTACTGTTCAACCTGCTCTACTGGCTTGTTATGGTTTGGTTGTTTGTAAGTGTAAGGCCTTGTATACTGGTTTATTGTTGTAGAGTTGCTTATGAGAGATGGGCAGTGCTGACTAGGTTTAATTAGGGCTGTTTGTAAGGCAGCGTGAGCCTCACAAACAGCATGCAGGAGGACATGGGTTTTATTCTGCCACTGCTTTCCTGGGCGATCCAGGGCAAGTCACGCCCTTCCCTCTGCCTCAGTTTCCCCATTGTAGAATAAGGATGCGATATTGACCTCACGTTGTCGTGAGATTGCTATCTATTAAACTCTTATTTTGGACTGGAGAGTTGTCAGCTAAGGGACGTGCACACTGGTTTGTTGTTGGGTTTCCTGGAATGGTGTGATTGGCACTGATGGGGGATTATTTTGAGAATTTAAACAAAACTAAAGCCCTAACATAAAGAAATGAGTTTAGTACAAAATATAAATGACAAAAATACAAAATAGCTATGATTTATATTTTAAAAGCTTGTCGTTTTGCAGAAACCCAAAGAGCTTCACAAATGATCTGTGCTGTATGGAAAATTGCTGCACATAAATGTGGCCACATTTTAGTTGGAACGTGGCAGTTGTTTATCATTATCCAGAAACATAGCACAACTGTTCAGCACAGAAACAGAAAATGAAGGATAGCGTGTCCAGTCGAAACTGTTGGGGTGTATGTAGGCCAGCAGAATGTAAATAAACACATTTCTATTTGTCCAGATTCTGTAGCAAGCATCTTTATATGTGGGGAAAGGCCACGGGCTCTTTAATAATCACAGCAAGGGGACACTTTCAGTGCCACGGGCCCCACAACATTCTGCTGGACTTACTGATTCAGTGATGACTCCCAGAGGAGTGCTGCCTACTGAATCACCATCACTGCTTTCTGCAGTATTATGGATTTTCCTTGGAGGATTCCCAGACAAGTACTGACCCAGCTCGACCTTGCTTAGTTTGTGAAGTCACAGCCCAAAGCAGAAGCGATAGAAGCAAATTGCCTGAAGGAGGTCAAATTTTGGGCCTGCTCATCATGACACTTTCCCTTTGTAGTATAAACCTTCTACATCTTGTGAAACATAACATGGAAAAGACATAATTTTTCCATATGGCAAAGGCAGCTTCTGGCTTTACTATACTGAAACAATTAGTGGGTTGTAAATTCTTTTGGCTCAACATTAGGGAGCTGGTACTTTCTTTCCCCCCTTTTAAGTAAGTACATTGGCAGGTCGCCCGGTCTCCCCTGGTCCTGCAGATCTATTTGCCTCCTGTTTGCTAAATGCCTAAAAAAAGGAACCAATCAGATCACATTCGCCTAATGGATTTATGAATCTCCTTAGGTGCCATCAGGTCTAATTTCTTAGCGAGCTGTGACAGTTTAACACCTGGGCAATGACTGCAGAGGGGTGATGGATGGCTAGGGGACTGCAGAAACCTGGAATCATTACTATGCTAAAGTAAAAGCCAAAGCCAAGCCCTGTGAAAATCTTCCCCAAGTGGTAATGGAACCATGTGAATAAGGATGAAGGTAGGTTTCCCTTGTCGTCATCGTTGCAGCAAAGTTATTTGCTTTGTGGTTCATGCCTTTTGCCAGGTGGCCTGGCACTGTTTGTCAAGCTGAACTTGAATACGTTTTATTTACTACTGGGCTTTATTGAACTGTGGCTTCAACCATTTTTAAATAAATCTTTTAAGGAGGAAGGAGCTGTAGTAACCTGTATTACTTCACGCAGAGTGCACTCGAATCACATCAATTCACTATGTGCTATGCTGGTGCCTAGATACTATGGGGATGGTGCATTAAAAATGCCTTAATTAGAGGTACTTATTTCCATGCCGACTTTGTAACAGATTAAGTTTTGTGTGTTCAAAGATTGGAAGGTGCAATTGCATTCCTGAACAAAGCTTGCACTAAGCGATAGCACTGATCATGTGTGAACTGATTTGCTATGGCTCTCTGTCATTAGGAGAGGACCAAGCTGTTGGAATCTGGAATAGGAGCAATTGCCATATGGCCAGGGTTTGGATCCTTTCGGGGCAGTGGTAAGGGTAGACTGGTTCAGGAAATAATACCGATTTCACTTCTGCTGGCTTGACTGAACCTAGAATGGATTGAAATGTAATATAAGCAGGACTTACCTGCTGGATGCTGCACAAACAGGGATTGCAGACACTTATGTAAGATTTGTAGGGTAAAACCTGCTAAGAGTGCTAGAAGGTTCTTTTTAGAGCTTTTTTATGTTCCCATAGGAGAAAAGAGCTTTATTTAGAAAAGAAAGTTGCCATGCCCTTCATCTCTACTGTACAGTCAAGATCTCAGGGTATGTTTTAAAACTATAAGTAAGGATAATATTTTGTTACGGTTATTTTGGTGAAAGTCACTGACAGGTCACGGGCAATCATCAAAAATTCACAGAAGCCCCTGACCTGTCTCTGACTTTTATAAAAATAACTGTGATAAAATAGGGAAGGAGGAGGGTCCAGCACCTGCTGCTGCTGGGGCTACAGGGTTCCCCTCTCCCATGATGACTGAAAGCACAGGGTCCTCCCTGACTGCTGGCAGCAGCGTGAAGCTGTGAGGTCTTCCCTGGCATTGGGACCTTGGGGGTCCCTCCATCCGCCACCCCTGGCAGTGGCTCGGAGGTGTGGAGATCCCTCTGCTGCCCTCAGTGCCAGCTGGAGGCTACAGAGGGGCTCCTGCCTCCAGCAACGGCTAGGAGTTGCAGGGGGGCTCTGCTGGCTGACAGCTCCAGCTCCACTGTCCCGGGGCTGAAATGGAATCAGTGATTTCCATGACCATTGTGACAAATCTTAGCCTTAACTATAAGCAACGACAGATGGAACGACGCATCGGTTGGAGTATACCTCGGTCGCATCACTAGTTTTAAGCGGACCCTGCCATAGTGCGGGAATAATGCTAGGAAAAACAACAACTATAGGCATTTATCACTGCAATGTTAGAGACACTGGTGGAAAATGGCAATTCTTTTTAGTGGGGATTTTTTTCTATATTTCCTGCAAATATTTTTATTTTCGGATCTGAATCTGAAACAGAAAAATGTTTGGTTTTCAAAAACAGCTTTTCTTTAATTTTTTTTCTAAATTTTCATTGCAACTTTTCAAAAACCAAATCTTGATTATTATTTTTTACCAAAAATTGTTTGGTTTTAAAATTTTGTTTTTATGGAAAAAATGTAAAACGTACTCCTCCAAAATGAAAATGTTCATAGAAAATGTTTTCATTTTGACTGAAAGGCCCTTTGTCATGAAAAAAAGTTTTGACAATAAGTTTTCTAAAACCTCCAGACTCTAGAGGTTAAATTCCTCCTTGATGTCACTTCACTGCCAATGGAACTGAACCAGGGATTAATTTTGTTCATTGACTTTCAGATAAAATGGTAAAGGCCACCATCATCCACCATTGATGCTAGTGGGAGCTTTGCCATTGATTACAATGCCCATGGAGAGTGCTGGGTCCAATCATGTTGTCTTGGCCAATATTTCCTCCCCTGACTCTAATATCTGAGGCTGTGCATGAGCTGTTGTGAAAACCAGTGCTGCCATAGTTAGCTTGTTTGATACTCTTTGGGATCCCCAGATATAAATTCTGTTCTTTGTTTGGATGAACTAGCTATTGCTCTTAGACATAACCTCAGTCATGTCTCACTGATTGGCCTGGATCTACTTGATTTGACGGCTGATGGACAAGTTCAGGGATGTGTCTTGTGTTACAGAACAGCAGCTGCCCCATCACGATCCCGGACTCGACTCAGACAAAACTGATTTTCCTGAAACTTTGCTAGATCTTGTTAGGGAAGTTTGGTAACTACTAAACAAAGCTTTTAAAGTTATGTGGTTAAATCCTGGCTCTGTTGAAGTCAATGGCAAAACTCCTGTTAACTTCACTGGGTCTGGGATTTCATCCATGAGGGTTGAAAATTCACCTCTAGTTGAATTTTGATTATTTTTCTGATTCTTCTTAGCTCATCATAGCCCCCGAGTAATTTGATCCATGAACTCCAAGGTTTTTGTTTTGCTGGACGGGGGTACCTCATAGTATTTGTGGGAGGTGTGGCAGGGCAAGGGGTAAAAACCCTGAGAATGTCCTGCCCCTGCAAGCTAAACCCTGCTTGGGGATAGCAGGGCCAGGGGCCGATGCAGGGAGCAGCCTGCAAGAAGCCCAGCTGGAAGCCTTAATGAAGGCTAGCTCACAGCCCCTGGCTGGAGAGATTGACCACAGCTGGGGCAGGGAGCAGAAAGGGCTAGAAAAGCCCTGACTCAGAGGCAGTCAGGGAGGCTAGCCAGGCAGGAGGACAGGGGATACCTAGCTCTGTCTCTGCTGGGGGAGACAAGCCTCGAGGGGCCAGAGGACCTGGGGAGAGGTCTGTGAGGGGCCTGATGTTGGGGACGTGGGGACTTTGAAGGCACTGTGAATAAAAGAGCACGGGTGAAGCACCAGAGGAGTGTCTGCAAACCTTTCTTTGTCCAGCCTAAGCACAGGGACTAGGGGAACGAAGCCTGTGCCACCCCGTGACAGGAGGTAAGAACAATAGTAAGAGTTATAAAGAGCAAAGTTTATAGGATAGTCATTTACAAATATAAACTAAACTTCTGACTTCAGGTTTTGGCTGGGCAAGAGATTTATTGGGGATAGATGGATGCAGAGGCAGCAGAGTGAAGAGAAAGAAAGGTTATATTATTATGACATTTTACAGATTGGGATCTGAGGCACAGAGAGCCTGAGTGACATGCCCAAGCTTACACAGGAAGTCATCGGAAGAGCTGGAAACAGAACCCAGCTCTTTTGCATCTCAGTTTAGTCCCATAATTACAGGGCCGGCGACAGAAATTTGGGGGCCCCCTACTCTGATAGTTTGGGCCCCCCCCCCAGCCCAGCCGGGCCCCAGCCCAGCCCAGCCGGCGCTCCCCCCCCAGCTGACAGCGGCTGGGGGAGGAAGCCCAGCCGGCCTCTCCCCTCCCCCCCCCCCCAGCCCAGCCGGCGCTCCCCCCCAGCTGACAGCTGGCGGCAGCGGGAGCGAGAGCCCGGGAGCGGCATGAGCCGCCCTTGCTGTTCCCCCCCCCCTGCCCTTTCTCCCCCGGACTGCGCCGCCGCTGCCGCCGGCCGGGCTCACTGCTCCTGCCGGGGCCAGGTGCGCTCGTCCGGAGGATAGCCGCGCTGCCTCCCCGCCCCTTCCCCGCTCTCCAGGCCCGGCAACAAGGGGGGACGACAACGGGTACAGCTGTGTACCGGGGGCCCCCTAAAGTCGGGGGGCCCAGTACAGCTGTACCCATAGTACCCCCCTGTCGCCGGCCCTGCATAATTATAAATGCATTTGTCCTCTTGTTATGTGGTTTTCTTTTTTGCCATTTGAGTTTAACGTGAACTTTAAAACACATTTCTACCTGATTAGATGGACTTGTTCTTTAAAGAGGGTAGATTTCAAGCATGAGAATGTTGATTCATCCCAGAATATGTGAAGTTAAAACGGACTAGATAAATTATCCAGGGTAGACAGCAGCCCCTACCTGTTTATCCTTTGCTTTTTTTCTGAAGCAAACTTAATCTTCTACTTAAGGCACGCCAGACTGCTAGTTTAATAAAACAGCACACTGTTGAATGAGCCTTTCCCATTGCATACTGCCTTTTCCTTGCCAGCATGTTTGATGCCTTTCCTCCCCAGCTATTCCTTTGATACACACCCAATAAACTTTCTACATGTTTCATTTTCAGTGTCTGCCGCAAACTATTGCTTGGTGCTATACAAATGGCTATTTCAGCCTTCTTGGGCTGGTGATTATGGAGCACTGTCTACATGGACAGGGGGGGGGGGTAGCACAGCTCACCAAAAGAGCAGTTTTTGAAATGATGTGAAACAACAAGATTGGGGTTGAGTCCTGCTGCCATTTGACTTCAGTTGGAGCAGGAGCAGGCCCTTCACTTGTGATTCTTACACATTTTTCAGCTGTTTCAAGGAGGCAAAGAGTCAGAAATACAGAATGGATTATATCACTTCAAGAGCTGGTTTCTACAAGGCAAACCCTGGAAGCAAACCTAATGCAACCAAGCACATTCTTGCAGAAATACTGCTTTTCTCCATCTCTCTCTCAGAGCATTGGACAAAAGAAAATTGTGGGGGTAAAATGTAATCTTATCCCATTTCTTGCACTCACAAAGAAGGGACTTTTCAATCATTCCATTAGGGACTGTAACATCATGCAGCAGCCTAATGCCTGTAGTTTTTTTTAGCAAAACGAGCTGTCTTCCCCCACTCCCCCACCTTGGCCATTAGACTCACGTCCCAGACTGCTGCAGAATTTGAATAATGAATAGTTAATGAGGTTCTTTCTTTTCATATCCTGTCTCCTTATTTATTTAATCCTGGAATTCCCAGAGACTGGAGAATAAGAATGCATCGTAAGTCCCCGTCTCCCGGGGGCTGGTGCAGGGTTCTACCCTAGAGCCTGTGTTGTCCAGCCCACAACACACACTCTTTATTCAGTTTTCAATAGAGATGGGCCTAAGCCAGGACTGTTTATCTGGACCCTTTAATGTTGGTGGCTCAGATAAAATGGGTCTCAGATTGAGATCCTCTGTATCATGCCTGTCTCTGCTTTTAAATGTCCACTGTGTTCCACCACCTCCACTGGGAGACTCTTCGCCTGCTTGCTAGGACATTTTCCTTGCCAACACTTCCTTTTGTCCCATTTCACCACTGCGCTCCTATTTATACCCCCTGAGTCCACCTAAAACAATTCCCCTTCCCTCCTTGGTATTCAGTGAGAGAATGAAACAAAGTTCTCTATTCCACTAATGTAAAGACTTTATTTAAATGAAGAAACGGGTCCACTTTTCCCATCCAACATCACTCTCTGTTGACTGCCTGAATGTACTGATGACCTCCTGTGACATGAGCTATGCTATCTTAGTGCATGTTGTAGAGGATCCAGGACTGTCAGACATTCTAGGCCAGGGGTAGCCAACCTGAGTGTGAGAAGGAGCCAGAATTTACAAGTGTACATTGCCAAAGAACCACAGTAATATGTCAGCAGCCCTCCTCATCAGCTCCCTCCCTGCACCTCCTGATCAGCTGTTTTGTGGCATGTAGGAGGCTCTAGGGGGAGTGGGAGGAGCAAGGACATGACAGGCTCAGGGGAGGGGATAGGAAGGGGTGGAATGGGGGCAGGGCCTGTGGCAAAGCCAGGAGTTGAGCAGTGAGCACTCCCTGACACATTAGAAAGTTGGCACCTATAGCTCCAGCCCCAGAGTCGGTGCCTAGACAAGGAGCTGCATATTAACACCTGAAGAGTTGCATATGGCTTCAGAGCCAGAGGTTGGCCACCCCTGTTCTAGGCCAATCTGGTTTGCTGCATGTGACCTGATGAAATCTATCCAAGGTACACTTCTGCTGCTAAATATATCCTCTCTTCATCCTTCATCTCCAAGAAAAGGTATTTCCACCACTGTGACCCTCGCTGTCATTTCAAATTTCTGAAGGTACTTATGATGCAATTATTCTTAATCTACATGGCCTCTTCAAAGCATTAATATAGCACTGGAGCACCTCCACCCTAAGTCCTACATGAGGATTTCCTGCTCTGAAGGGTGAATGCAACTGAAGAACATGTGCTCTTGTAAAACAATAACAAAACCTCCCTTCCTGCAGGAGAGGTGGGATTTTAAAGCCCCAGGTCTGTAATTCGTGGTGTTAATGCTCACTGGCTGACTCTCACCTGGGCTTCAGTGCAGTGCTGTGGAAAACTGACTTCACTCTTAGCACGTTCATCTGCATTCAGCACTTATACTGCTGGACAGCAGCTTGCCCAGCCGCCTCAAAGGAAAGTCTCCAAGGGCCCATCTACACTACAGAGCTGCCTAAATCTGCCTGTTAGAGGAGTATGTAATCAACCCAAGCTTGGCATTTAGGGGACTGAACATTCATAGGCATCACATGAAAACCAAAAGAACTAAGTTTTGTTTTAAAAATGATTTGGAACCATATCCTGGGAAACAGAGCCAAGGTTGGGCTAATGGACTTTGGCCCCCACAGTCCTCAGAGTGAGATGTGGCTACCAGAGGAAAGTGAGAGAGAGAAAGAGAGAGCGTGTGTGTGAGAGAGACTACTGTTCGCTGTTCCTACCTTCTATGTGAGGTGTTGGGCTACTGAATCTGTGCTGTGTATACGTGCACTGGCTATGCTCTTGGTGTGCTCATGTTTCTGCACTTATGAAGGTCTCCTCTGCTTTTGCTCTTAGACAGCCACAATTGTGATCAGATCTCAGACCCGTGTGTAAGATGACCTGGGATTTGTGCTATACTTCCATTAAAATCACCCCCACTATGATGGTTTTCAAGTGAAAACCAGATTCTTTGAGACCCACTATATGTCCCACTTATGCTAACCAGCATTCCTATGTTCCCCAAACTAGATGAAGAGGCAAAATCTCATGTGGACTATAACTAGTCTGTTATCAAGAGTGACTAACCTGTGAGTAGCAGCATTTGGATCTCAATGGAGTTGGCAGAGAGCTGAAGTATACAATTAGCTAATATGCAATTAACTGGATTAGCAGCCCAGGCAACTAAATGGGCTTTGCTCAAGACCATGTGATTTTCATGCATGTAAGTGGATTAGGTAGCAAAGCACTGAGCAGGTAGATAGAGTGCACTGTACCACTAAGTCTGTGATGGATGCCTACATTCAGCTGGACTCAAATCTATCCTGGAATTCACTCTCATCTCACTGCTTTATGATTGCATCTGGTCTGTTTAGTGGTGAGTGACCTCTCCCTGGGTGTTAGGCTGTGACGTGATGGATGCTCACAGGGTTGCCATTTAAAACACATATACAGCTCAACGCTGGATTCCTACTTAACTTCCCTTCCCCTTTACACCATGGTGTCCAAAGTATGGCCTGAAGGCCTATTACAGCCCAAAGGAGCATTTAAAATGTGTCCCATGGCTCCCCTATAAGATCAGGAAAAACTCATTAACTTCAGGAACCAATCAAGCACCATTTTCGGTTCATCTGCTGTATGAAGGCAATAGGCTTATGTGCCTGATTTGCAGAGTGCCTAAGGCCTGCTGCTCCTATTGGCTTCAGAGGGCATTAGAGAGGCACTCAGCCTTTCTCAGGATCAAACCCTTATTTTGGCAGAGAGAAAAATGGTGTAGCTTTATGAGACAAATTAGGTGCAGGCCTCCACGTTCTTTGCAAGTTGCTAAACCAGCCTTCATTGTCATAGGTGACAGGCACGCTTGTTTTATGTGGCCAATCAGTCTTTTACAGTGTTCACCGTTCAGGATTAGAGCGGATCGGAACCCAGAATTCCCATTCTACAGGAAATGATACAATTTTGGATTTTTTTCATTCTAAATCAGAATGAAAAATTGAAACTTCCTGCAAAATGAATTCTGAGATTTTGTTTAGGAAAAAAAATCAAAATGACATTTAATTTCCACCTTATTGAAACATTTCAACTGAAGAATCAGAGAGGTAGCCTGTTAGTCTGGAATAGCAGAAGTGACAAAAATCAGAGAGGTAGCCGTGTTAGTCTGGACTAGCAGAGGTAACAAAGTCCTGTGGCACCTTAAAGACTAACTAAAGTATTGAAGCATAAGCTTTCGTGGATTGCATCCGACGAAGTGGGTATTAGCCCACGACAGCTTATGCTTCAATACTTTAGTTAGTCTTTAAGGTGCCACAGGACTCTTTGTCTTTTCAACTGAAATATATTATATAATTATTATATATATTATTTTTATTAAACATAAAAATCCAAATTAAATATTTTGACCTTATCACAATGAATCATTTCAATAATTTTTTTCATCAACAAAATCAAATAAGTTAACGTTGTCTGCAGAAGATGATAATTTTGTGAAATTGATATTGTCCATCTGGAAAATTTCAATCAGCCCCACTGAGGATACCAAATGGGATGCTCCTATAATTGTCCCAAGCTTTGTAGCATAGAATAGTGATAGTGCAGGCTCTGGGCTTTTATCCCAGTACTCCTTTAAATAGGAGCAGTGTCTATAAAACCTGTTTTACCTTCATCACAGCATGTTAGGATCTCTGCAGCTTCTCACCCACCCAATCTGTCAGTTTGTGAACATTCCACAGAGAGAAAGTGTTGTCTAGTGGTTGGATCAAGAGGAATAGGGTGCAAGATGCCTAGGCTCTTTTAAAACTAACATGCTTTGTGACCTCAGGCAGGTCACTTAACTGCTCCATGCCTCAGTTTCCCCATCTGTAAAATGCATACCGTGCTTAGCTCATGCAGGTATTAGTTAGTCCTCTTCGCTCCTAGTGGAGCATAAGGCGCCAACCATTCTTCTCCATTCGACTCGATCTTGGGCTATAGTGAGTGCTAATTATGATAATGTTTGTAAAGTGCTTTGAGGTTGTCAGAAGCAAATTGCTGTATGCTGGGGGTGCAAAGTATGATACTAGAATTTTAACATTCTCCCTCCCCTCCTTAGCCTCACTGTGGGAAAATGCATACTGGGAGGAGGGGAGAGGTGCTTGTTTACCCTCAAAGGGGTGAAAACGTTGCCTTTTCCTTTCCTACACACTCTAAATCTACTTTGAGCTTTACTCTCAAAGCAGATTTACCTGGTGTCAGCTGCAGAAGGGTCAGAAAAATTGGCTTTGGGGACTGTCTTAAGCACTGACCTCATTGTACTTCAGTTGAGAAACTTTCACGCCATGAGACATTTATGAAAACAGAGACCTCAGCTCCTCACATCTTTTCTACTTTCATTTATTTTGAAGATGGTCTTTTCACAACTTGACCTGTGTCTCATTGGGTTGATGTTCCATTCTATTCATTTTTTACCATTGGGGGCCCCAATCCAAAATTCCAGATTTGAACTGTGTTGGACCTTGTGGTATTCAGGACTAGTCTTTAATTTTGAAGTATGGTGCTGTTGCTGGAGAGTTGACTTGTCAGAAACAAACTCTAGCGGCTAGGGCACTGCACAAGGAGTTAGGAGTCCTGGATCCTGTTCCTGGCTCTTCTGTGTGACCCTGTGCAAATCACTTTTCTTCTCTGTGCCTTTCACCCTTAATAACATGGGGCTAAAGCTACTGGCCTTCCTTAGCATTCATCTGTACATCTCAAAGCCAAGCAGCATTGTTTTGGTGCTGGTTTTTGGTGTGTTGATGTGGGAGTCAGAACGTTCAGAGACCGAGGTCAGAAGGGACCAATGTGGTGGTTGAATGTTCACCCTTGACAGCTGTGGGTTCATACGTGCCTCAGGTTCTACTGGTGCCTTATGTCCAGCATCACCAGGGCTTATCTTGGCTAGCAGTACTAGTAACTGGCACTCTTCTCCTCCTTGAACCATTGCCATACAATAGCCCCGTGTGAAATATGTTGGTGTTTCAATCCAATTCCTTGTGGTCAGGTATTCATTCCACAAAACTATAAACTAGTTTTTCCTTTGCAGTGCAACTTCCTCCATTCATACATTCATAGATTATAAGGACAAAAGAGAACATTGTAATCATAGTCTGATCTCCTGCATAGCCCTGACCACAGAACCTTGCCCAGGAATCTATGCCTCAGGCGCATCACTTCTGTTTGAGCATATCTGTTAGAAAAACCTGGCACTTATCAGACATGACATCAATGGCATCCATTGTAATCTGAGTATCATCACGGGTTGGCACTAACCTGCACCCTCATTTTGCAATCTTGGCAGGAAGGCCAAGGATTGGACAAACTATGGGCACTGAGCACCATCTTTCCTCCCAATAGGGTGATCTCCGCATCTCAGGGATGAGGTATCTTAATGGAGCACTAGCTTGCATTGCTGCTGCCTATATTCTCCCTGTCCTCTGCACAGTCAGCCTTTGTTGCTGGCATCCATCTCAGCACTGAGCCTTTGCCTCCTGTCTCATGGTGTAGTTCATTGGTTCTCAAACTGGGGGTCGGGACCCCTCGAGGGACCCCAAGCCCCGGCCCTGGCCCCTGCTGCACCGGCAGAGGAAGATGGGGCGGCAGAGAGCCCTCTCGCCTCCCTCCCCTCTGGCAGAGTCAGAGTCAGGGGAAGGTGGACTGCGTCCCCTGGCTGGAGAGCTCTCTGCCGCCTGGGGCATGCTGCAGGGGTGGGGGCCCAGCATGCAGCCAGCGCCAGGGCAGAGAGCCCCCCCTCGCAACCTGGCTCCAGCTGCCCAAGCCCCAGGCCCTGCCACTGCGTGCTGCTGGTGGCACCCCGGGCCCTGTCCCCGGTCCCACGGGTTGCTGGTACCCTCCCCTGAGTCCAGCCCCTGCCCCGGGAGGCTGGCACCCCTACACCCCCCCGGCCCATGCCTCACCCCCGACTCCCAAGGGGGGTCATGCTTAGAGGCCTGTTGTCCGAAAGGGGTCACCAATAGAAAAAGTTTGAGAATCACTTGTGTAGTTGAAGCACGTTGCTGTCCAGTACAATCTCATGCTTTTTAGAATACAGTGGAGCTGGGTGCAGTGTCTGTGTCAGTTTTACCATGTGGTTTCATTTTACATCTAGATTTCCTGTATTTGAAGCCCCAAAAGGCACCATGATTTATCCCTCAGGTCAGGGCTTAGATTCTCATAGAGTATTTCCCAGGTCCTGGGGCAATGCACTGGGCACTGGTGCTCAGGGCTGGGAGTTGCTGGGGTTTGAAAATACTTACCAGAGCACTACTCTGGACATCTCCGGCTGAATTTAAGCCTTGCCTCAGGATTACTGAAAGCCACTCTTATAGATTGTTGGATTATTTGGTTTGTGCTTGAGGGCAGTGTTCAGAGAGGGAATAAATAGATGGTGGAATTCAACTGTAATCTTCAGGGCTGGGCTGAGCTGGGGAGTAGAACACAGGGGAGACATGGAGAGTGTTGTGACCCAGCAGCCTTTTTCTCACTCTCTCCAATCACTGTCAAATTCCCTCTCATTGCATAGAAGTGATCACTAGAATGATAATAATGGAATTTTTTTAAAAAAAGGTCTCTTTTTAATCAGTTTTCCTTCTATTATTATTTCCATCAATATTTTTTCTCTCACTCTTACTCTTTTTTAGCACCGGAGGCTGCTTTGGACCTCAGCTCCTACTTATTACAGAGATTGTGAGTCTTCCCTATATGTCTGCAAAGCCCATTCATACCTATGCTGCTGAATTAATAATAGCATTCTGTTACTCTTGATTATATAACCGGGAAGGGGTCTGTATAAACTAACCTGCTCTGGATGTGTCCACTGGGCTCTAATTAATGCGGATGTTGTGCATGCTCCCGTTCCTCACCAACTCAGTTGCAGTGGCATGTTGATAACCCAGGCACCTGTCCAATGCATAGCAGAAGTTGCTATGGGGAAAGCCCAAGGGCTCCCAATTGTGAACAAAAGGTGCTTGTTGGAGTGCCAGGAGGTGGCTGCTGCAGCAGCAAGTGGTTCTGCTGCCAAATGTGCCTTTTGTGTATGTGTGTAGGATGCAAACAATGCAAATGCAAACAATACAGTACAATAATAGCTGAGCAGGTATCAGGTTACAGCCATGAAAGCAGGTGTAGAGAAGGTAGTCTGTCTCTTCCACAACTGGAATAGACCCCTGTCGCAGGGCAGAGGTTTTAAAAACCTCTGCTGCCTGCTAAAGCCCCTGCTTCCCTGCAGTGTGGCTGGGTTAGAGAGCTAAAACCCTGAGCAGGGAGCCCAGCTGAAGGCACTAATTAGGGCAGGCTCAGTGCAACCTACTGAGCCAGGTGGAACCACTGGGGCTGAGGACTGGGGAAGAGTACAAACCCGGGGAAGAGCTCAGAGAAGGGGCTAGCCAGGCAGGAGGACAGGGGGCACCTAGCTCTGTCTCTGCCAGTTGAGACAAGCCTCAAGGGGCTAGAGGACCTGGTGAGAGGTCTGTGAGGGGCCTGATTTTGAGGAAGTTGGGACAATATCAGCACTGTAAATAAAAGAGCACGGGTGAAGCACAAGAGTGGAGTATTTGAAACCTTTTCTTTCACCAGCCTAAGCACGGGGTACAGAGACTAGGGGAAGGAAGCCTGTGTTGCCCTGTGACAACCCCTCACACAGTGCCTCCCACCCAGAGCAGGCCTGTTTCCTAACAGCTCCCCCTTCTGCCTATGAAAAGGCAGCTCAAGGGCTACCTGATGAGAGCTTTCAAAAGTTCAGTGGCACTTGTCCACGTTGCCCACCATGAGGGGAAGCAGTGTTCATCCATCACTGGAATCTGGATCAGGGAATGTAAACATAGCTGATCTCCTTAAACAGCCGAAGGATGTTCAATTTGGTTTTTCTGTCGGGTTGGGCTGAGGTCAATGGAGGCTGTACAAGTGGTAGAGCTAGGTAGACAGATTAGAGATTACTTTTGATCTCCTAACACTGTTTATTCATCTTATTATGAACCCTTTCTGTGGCTGCAGATATCATGGGACAGAATCGTGAGTAGCTCTCATCCATTTTCCTTCCCTTGATGTGCCAAAGGGCTATGGACACAGCACCTTTCATGTGGAACTTAAATTCAGCGTCTGTGGGATGCTGAAGTTAACAATAAGGCTAAACTCACAGAGGGGTGGCCTAGTGGATAGATCAGTAGACTGGGATTCAGGAGATTTGGGTGCTATTCCTGGCTCTGTGGATGATGATGTGCAAATCACATCACCGCTCTGTGCCTCAGTTTCCTCATCTGTAAAATCGGATCTAATGATTCTGACCTCCTTTGTTAGGGTGTATCTACATGGGGGATTTAATACAAATCTTTTTGATGCACATCAGATAACTTGCATCATACAAGTCATACCAACAGTGTACACACAACACCTGTTCTGTTTTCAATTCGCCTTGTGTGGACACACACTAGCAGTTTTCTGCAAACTGAGAGCATAACATTCTCCCGGAGTATCTTATATCCTTTGCTTTGCTGTTGAGCAGTATCCATCTTGGGACTGTTTTCACTGTGAATTGTGGGAAGCCAGTTGGGGGGTCAAATATTTTTTTTTAAATCCCATGATTCTGCTGTCTCTGCCCCATACTTTCTTCTGGGCTGGACCACACCATTTTCAAGTTGCTGTTGGCCAACGTTGACCCAACAATGCTCTACAATGCTTTGGTGATAAGTGTGAATACTCACAGGCATCTTGGGCTGTATTACTACACTTGAAACTGATGACTTCTGCACTTGCAGTTTTGTTGCATCAACAAACAGATGATGCGGGAGCAGGAGAATATTCTATAGCAGCAGCTCCTCCAGCAACAGGAGGTTACTCTGAAGTGGTGGTAGCACAATGAGGCAGAACAGGAGGATGCTAAGTTGTTTGAACAAGAAGATGGGTTCCTGGATCACCAGCAGAGCATGTAGCGCCATTTCTGGGCCCAGGAAACCAGCATGGGTTGGTGGGAGAGGATCGTCTTGCAGAATGGGGATGAAATAACTTCATGCTGGGAAGGGCTACCGTTTTGGAGATCTGTGGAGAAGTGACCCCTGGAGATTCAGCAACAGCAGACCAATGTGCAGTGTCCCATACCTACGGAGAAATGGGTCACCATTGCCATCTGGAAGTTGTGCCACCCAGAATGTTTCCATTCTTTAGCCAACCAATTCAGCATGGGAGGATCAACTGCTCAGGCAACTCTCATGCAGGTCTGCTAAGCCTTTTGATAAGGTGCTGTCTAATGGGGTGATGAAGCTGGATAATGCTCAGAAGGCTAGTGATGGTTTTGTAAACATGGGGTTACAAAACACGGGGGGGGGGGGCACAGAGGAACTGCTCTCCACCCCAGCTCTCCTCCGCTCTGCCTCCATCTTCTCCCCTGAGTGTGCCGCCGCCACTCTGCTTCTCCTCCCTTCTTCCCTCCCTCCCTCCCTCCCAAGCTTGCTGTGCCAAACAGCTGATTCACACTTACAAAAATATACAGTATCTCAGTCAAAACAGCCTCTGTTCCATGGGACTAGAGGGTAGCAGATGTTGTATCTATATGTGACAAAGGTGAGTAAGATGGGGGAAAGAGAAGTAGGTTTTTCATCTGTACTGGGTAAATTGGTTAAAATGATAATATCCCTCCTCCCCCAAAAGCTCATGATATGCTAAGGACTAACAAGCATGGATTCTGCCCAGGTTAGCAGATGAAAGTAGGGCAAAAGCCTTCTTATCACTGAGTATATGTGGGATTGGCACAAAATGCTTTTTGAGGGAGTATACCTGTGAAAGGCATTGGTCCTTTGAAGATCTGCTGTTACTATCCTTTTAATAGTATTACAATACCACCCCCGGGGTGTAAGGCACTGCACATACATATAGCATGAGACAAGCCCTGCCCTGGTGAGTTTATTGTCTAAATTGAACAGACAGACCCAAAGGATGGGAGAGAGGAAATATTGGTTTGCTCGTTTTATAGATGGAGAACTGAGGTACACTGTGAGATTAAATGACTTGCCCAAGGTCACACAGCAAGTCTGTTGCAAAACTGGGAACTGAACTTGGGTCTTATGAGGCTTACTGTAGTCTCTTAACCACAGAATGATCCTTCCTTTCTATTCTTTTTCAAACGATGTGAATCTTATAGGGGGACTTACTTCGCTGGGTGATGTACTTGACAAAATACATTTTGAGGTTGGTCTGAGGGATCAGCTAATTTTCTGGCATTGTACAATATAAGACTTTTTAAAAAATATAGCTGGACACCAAACAATAAACTGTGGGACTTGGATGGCTTAGGGTGCTGATGTGAGATGGAATTTTTTACCTCTAGATCACTGGTTCAAACAAGTTTAGCAGTGAGAGGGAGATATTATTATTTGGTGTCTGTTTCATGGCCTATATCAAATGAGTTGGGGGCTGTCTCTCCAAATGATAATAGATAAGTATTGTAATAGATGGGTTCTCCTGTTTCTGTATGTGATTGGAGAAGGGCTAGTAGATACAAGAACCACATTAACTCTGTTGGTTTCCTCTGTTCTCCTTCTGATGTGAATTATTGCACAGCACAGAAATCACTACCATAATTCAACCCCTTGCTGGCAGCCTGAGCAGAGATGCTGGGATTGAATGAGCTATGGATCCTGCATTCCCCTCTGACTCTTGGTGTAGTCCCTAGTGGCCCCAGACACAGTGGGAGAAGCTTGTACTGCTGCTGCATGTGTTTATACCTGGTCTGTGGATAGAGGTTTCAGTGTCCAGGGGAAGCCAATCAAGTACCTTTCAACAGCACTAAATTCAGCTACACAAGTGTGTGTGTGCATGCAGGTGTGTGTAACAACCCAGCAGAGAAGTTATTCTGAAAACATTTCAAAGCTAGACACTGATGTATTGTGAATGAATGAAAAATTCATTATTCTTTAGCATTTGTACTTGGCAGCACAGATGTGCCTGGCACTGTACAGAAAGAATGAAGACCCCACCTCTGATTCTGCTTTATATTTTGTGTAGCTACTGATACCTCTGCAGCTGGGTGTAAAGTGCCATTCCAGGGCAAATGGAGGAGTCTGATTTAGTAGCACTTTGCAGAGGTGTCAGTAACTGCTCAAGGTGCAAACCAGGGGGGGAATCCAGCCCACAGAGATTAGTTAGTTCTACTTTCCCACTGGTTTTTTACCCTGGTGTGACTCTATTCAGGGGGTCATTCCTGATTTACACAAATGGAAGTGAGAGGAGAATCAAGCTCACGAGCCTTGCTCCAAAGAATTTACAGCCTGGATACATTATCTTCAAACTGTATTCTGTGGTAAGTGAGGGTCTAAACCTTGCCCTCTCATTCATGAATTCTGAAAACTTCACTGCTTGACTGGTATAACACAGCCTTTGTGTGTGTGCTTTTGGGAATCAATCACAGACAGGCCAGGACTCAGAGCACATGTGGCTAATCAGTGGTGTCCCTGTTCCAGAGTTTGGGTGCTATCAAGATCACTCAGGTACTCTCCATTCTAGCACCCTGGGAGACGCCTTGCAGGCAAAGCCTTCCCCTCGGACCTCCTGCTCAAGACTACTTTAGAGAAGTGGTTGCTATGCAGCCTTGTTTGTTCACGGTATGTAACACTGTTTGCCTGCTGTGTGTGTAACCTGTAAGTGAGAGCCTGTTATCCTCACACAGAAGAGGGCTGGGCTACAGAGCTGCCATCCATACCCACAACTTTCAAAATCCCAGAGTCTGGAGCTGGCGGGGAGCCGGGTTTCAATGTGGGAGGCAGCTGGGCTTTGTAACTCCCTGAGAGATCACTAATTTAACAACATGGAAACTAGGCGTCCAAAGTGAAAAGGCAACCCTGTTTGTGAAGGAGGTTAGTGAACTGCCCTCATGCCTGGCTGCTTTTTTTGAGGTGGCACTCGTGTGGGGGATGGGATGGACCATGCTGATGATCTGCTGCATTGTGACCTGTGGGGGAGTTTGCTTGGTGTGAGGGTTCTTTTCCCATAAAGTGACAGGTGCTCAGAAGTGAAAGAGAATTGGGGGGAAAGTTTGGTTGATGATTTTTCCCAACAGCTTATTATTGTAACAGGAAAAATTGAGTGTCATGGAAATTTCTGGTGTGCAAATCCTTTCGGATTAGCTGAGAGTGGGTGAAGCTAGGTCACTTTTTAGGAGAGGGAATCCTGGGATGAGTGGAAGAAGATCAGAGCTTGGATTGCTTTGCAGCAGGAGGGTGAGGGGAGGATCAGGAAGGGACAGGAACTACTGTCTGATAAGCCAGGATATTTCATGCAACCTGCTGAGTGAGAACAGGCTCTTCGGAGCTTGGAGTAGTTGTGGCTCCAGGCAGGTGGAGAGGGGTATCAAGAGAGGGGTAGGGAAACTCCATTAGAAGCAGGAGAATGCCCTCTTCCATTCACACACTGCAGAGTCAGCTCTCTGGGCTAGGAGTTTTTTCGGTGGTGTTAGGCCATTATTGTGTGTAGACAAATAGGAGAGCTTGCGTTTCAGCTTCAGACCCAACTTGATTTGTGTCAGTGGGGCCATGAAGCATCAGCTGCATTTCAGGCATTTGATAGAAGCACATTTCTATTTTCCTAATAAAACGGAGCCAGGCTCAAGCCAAATCCTCCCCCAAATCAGATCCTGGCTGAACTTCAGAGTATTTGGATCAAGATCAGGGCTCAGTGTTCGGGTGACTGACAGCAAGTGTGAAAAACTGGGAGGGGGTGAAGGGTGGGGGTTAATAGGAGCCTCTATAAGAAAAAGATCCAAAAATTGGGACTGTACCTATAAAATCAGAACATCTGGTCACCCTAGGTTACCTAGGGAGCTGGTAGAATCTCCTTCCTTAGAGGTTTTTAAGGTCAGGCTTGACAAATCCCTGGCTGGGATGATTTAGTTGGGCATTGGTCCTGCTTTGAGCAGGGGGGTGGACTAGATGATCTCCTGAGATTCCTTCCAACCCTGATATTCTATGATTCTAAGACAGTATTAAAATCCAATAGTATAACTTGCTAGGTTTCAGTAAAAGTAACCTTCATACCCGCAGTGATAAGCTGGGGGGGGGGGGAGTGGGGCAGGAAAGAGGAAGCATTTCATTTTTCCTTTGAATAAATGGTGGATAGAAAATCTAGCTAAGCTAGCAACAGAGCGGGCACAAGCTCTGTCTAAGAACTAGTCCAGCTCACATTCAGCCTTTGTTTACAAATGAGTCTATTATCAAGGAAATAAGGATCTGTGGAAACCAGAGCTGGGAAAGAAAGCTTCAGCAAGTAGAAGGGAAGAGACTTGCTCGAAAGTAGCTTCTTTTCCATTTAAAAGCCAGAGATGTCAGCCTGTCAGAGATAGCAAATGAAGAGCCACTCAACCTCTCTAAGGGATAAGATGCAGGACTCCCTCTGCTCATTATTAGAGATGTTTGCCAGTTACTCTCCCTCCCTCCCTCCCTCCCTCTCCAGAGAGAAATCTTTGCTTCATGTTTCTTTCCTTTCCTTCTTTGATAGAGTCTATGCCCCTTGCCTGCAAACTGCAGCTCTGAGCTAGGCAGGGTTGCTGGGATGATGACAGTATTACTTAGTACTTACCCAGAATCTTTCATCCAAGGATCTAAAAGCATTTTGCAAAGGTGGGTGAGTACCATTTCTATTCTACAGATGGGGAAATGTGTCACAAGGATGAAGTGGCTTACCCAAATTCTACAGTTAATGTTATACAGACCAGATGATCATAATGGTCCCTTCTGGCCTTAAGATTTATTAATCTAGGAGGCCACAGTGGTCCCATGACAGAGTGGTGGGAATTAGAACCCACTTCTGCTGTCTCCCAGGCCTGTGCTCTTAGCACGAGACAATGTTGCTTCCATTGCCTTATCATTTGTTAATTTTGATGATGTGCAGTTTCAAATGACAATAGTTTGAATGTCTTTTTTAACTGCAAAATCTGTAAATTGAATTGTTGAAAAGTCCAGGAGTGTGATCCCTAACTTCTGCCACTGGGCCTTTCCCCTTCATTAGCTCCTGATGTAAGCGGAGACAAAGTTCAGGGATGACCCTAGGAATGTACAGAGCACACAGGGTGCAAGGTTCTGGGACTCTAACTTTCCAGGACTCCCATCCTCAGCGCATGGGATGGAAAAGGGCTACCTCAGCTGTCAAACCTTCCCTATTCCTCACCACCACCCCCAGTGACAAAGGACCAAACTCTCCCTCCACCTTGCCAAACCTTCTCTTCTAACAGAAGTTTCCATGGAGTCTGGGACCACCAGTCTTTGCAAAGTTCACTTGAGTGTTTAACTTTCTCCTGGAATTGCTGGGGACCTTGGTTTCTATCATCACATGAACTGCTGGTACCCTGCTTGGTCGGTGTTGCTGATTTTCAGTGGCCAGCTGGTCAATAAAGGTGTCCTTTATGTCCTCGCCTGCCCCCTGACCTCCAAACTTTTGCTGAGTGCAGTTTGGCTGCTCTGCAGGATCTGGGCCTGTATCTTTATTGCTTTTGTGTATCTTTTCAGAGGCCAATCAATACGACTAACTACTAGTCTGTAAGGACTGCTTGTGTGAGCAAGGCTTGCAGGACTGGACCTTAGACTGTAACTTTCTAAAGGAAGGAACTGTTTTCTTTTGTGATTTGTAAACCAGTGAGTACAGTGTTGTGATGAATAAATCATATAATAGTAAGAAGGGCTACCGCACCTACCTACTTACAGTAATTACTGATAGACCTCTCACTTACACCAGTGAATGTAACTCCATTGGTTGCTGATTTACAATGGTGTAAGAGAGAGGAGAATCAGGCCCCATGCTTCACACCTATTATCACATTATTTATAATGAGGAATCTGTTATGAAATTAAAATTTCACTTTGTTCTTTCTAACTGAATGAAATCTCTTCAGATCATGGGGATTTCACACACTTGATTATTGTTTA
The DNA here is from genome assembly GCA_032164245.1 of Sternotherus odoratus. Classification (NCBI taxonomy): domain Eukaryota; kingdom Metazoa; phylum Chordata; order Testudines; family Kinosternidae; genus Sternotherus; species Sternotherus odoratus. The sequence goes on from JAVMKO010000003.1 coordinate 125,276,627, forward strand.
GGAGGATGGAAAGAGCTTCGGTAAATCACATGAAGTTATCTTGGATTTATGTGAGTCGGCAGAGTTTGAGGAAATACATCCTAGAATACTTAAGGGACTGACTGACGAGATCTCTGTGCAAATATTAGCGACTCTCTGAGAACTCGTGGAGAATGGGAGAGATAACTGAGGGCTGGAAAAGGGCAAATGTAATACCTACCTATCTATAAAAAGGGGAATAAGGACAACCTAGGGAATTGTAGACCAGTCAGCTTAACATCAGTGACCAGAAAAATAATGGAGCAAATAATCAAACAATCAATTTGTAAGCACCTAGAAGATAATCAGATAATAAGTAGCAATAAATATGGATTTGTCAAGAACAAATCATATCAAACCAACCTAATATCCTCCTTTGACAGGGTAACAAGTCTTGTGAATGGAGGGGAACCAATAGATGTCATTTATTTTGACTTTAGTAAGGTTTTTGATCAATCTTCCCTCTAATTTTTGACAGGCCGTGTGCACAAAAAATTTCTTCTGTGCAAATGTTTGTGCTTCTGTGCAAATTTTTGTGTGTGCAGTGTTTTGCTGTGTGCACAGAGTTTAGGATCTGTGTGCGTGCACACAGCTTAGAGGGAACAGTGCTTTTGATATTCTCACATGACCATCTCATAAACAAACTAGAGAAATGTATCCTAGATGAAGCTACTATAAGATGGGTGCACAACTGGCTGGAAAACCATACTCCGAGAGTAGTTATCAATTGTTCACAATTGAATTGGAAAGGCGTACTGGGTTGGATGCCACAAGGTTCTGTCCTGTGTCCAATTCTATTCAATATCTTCATAAATGATTTGGATAATGGCATAAAGAGTACACTTATAAAGTTTGCGGACAATACCAAGATGGGAGGGGTTGCAAGTACTTTGGAGGACAGGATTAAAATTCAAAATGATTTTAACAACCTGGAGAAATGTTCTGAATTAAATCAGATGAAATTCATTAAGGACAAATGCAGTTTGTTATTAATTGCATAAATAAAAATTGGAACTGACTTCCTAGGAAGGAGTATTGCAGAAAAGGATCTGGGGATTTAGTGGCTCACAAACTAAATATGCGTCAACAATGTACTATTATTGCAAAAAAAAAAAAAGGCACATCATTCTGGGAGGTATTAGTAGGAGTGTTATAAGCAAGAAACAAGAAGTAATTTTTCCACTCTACTTAGCACTAATAACATCACAAATGTCCAGTTCTGGACACCACACTTCAGGAAAGATGTGCATAAATGAGAGAGAGTCCAGAGGAGAGCAACAAAAATGATTAAAGTTCTAGAAAACATGAACTACAAGGCAAGATTGAAAAAGTTGGGTTTGTTTAGTCAGGAGAAGAGAAGACTGAGAGGGGACATGGTAACTATCTTCAGGTACATAAAAGGGTATTAAAAAGAGGACAATGATAAATTGTTCTCCTTAGCCACTGAGGACAGGACAAAAAGTAATGGGCTTAAACTGCAGCAAGGGAGATTTGGTTAGATACTAGGAGAAATTTCCTAACTATATGAGTGGTTAAGCAGTGGAATAAATTGCCTTGTGAGGTTGTGGAATCTCCATCTCTGGAAGTTTTTAAGAACAGGTTAGACAAACACCTGTCGGGGTGGGCAAATCTTTTGGCCTGAGGGTCATATGAGGGTTGCAAAATTATGTGGAGGTCTGGGTAGGCAAGGCTGTACCTCCCCAAACAGCCTGGCTCTGCCCCCTATCCAACCCCCTCCCACTTCCCGCCTCCTGACTGCACCCCTCAGAATCCCCAACCCATCCAACTCTCATGCCCAACTTCTTCTTCCCTGATCGCCCCCTCCAAACACCCTCCCATCCCTAACCACTCCCAGGACCCCACCCACTACCCAACCCTCCTGCTCCATGCCCCCTGACAGACCCATGGGACTCCCACGACTATCCAATCCCCGCGTTGCCTATCTCCTGACCCCCCACCCCGAACCTCTGCCCCATCCAACCGCTCCCTGCTCCCTATCCCCTGACTGCCCCCCCAGGACTCCCTGCCCTTTATCAAACCCCCTGGCCCTAGCCTCCTTACAATGCCGCTCAGAGAAGCAGCTTGGATGGAGCTAGATGTGCTGCCCCGCAGGAGCACGCAGCCCGACCCCCAGAGCGCTGCCTGTGCAGTGACATGGCTGCAGAGAGACAGTGGCGGAGGGACCAGGGATAGGCTCCCCAGCCAAGACCTCAGGGGTTGGGCAGGATGGTCCCGTGAGCTGGATGTGGCCCGCGGGCTGTAGTTTTCCCACCCCTTGTCTAGATAGTACATAGGCCTGCCTTAGTGAAGGGGATGGGACAAGATGAGCTATTGAGGTCCCTTCCACAGGGCCATCCTACCCATATGCAAAGTATCCAGCTGCATAGGGCACCAGAAAATTTGGGGCACAAAATTTCCTGGTGCCCTATGCAGCTGTATGCTGCTCCATCCCCTGCTCTGTCTTTTTCCCATGGCCCCCGCCCCAGCACTGCCCCCACTCTACCCTTGCCCCTGAGGACTGCGGCAGGGGTTAGGTGCCCTGCACTCGCCGGGTGATGGTAAGTGGAGTGACCTGGCCCCAGCCTGCTGCATGTCACTGGCTCCCAGCCATGCCACTGGTGAGTGCTGGAGGGCGGTTCCCCCTGTCCCCTAAGCCCCAGTGCTGGGAGCCGGGAGAGCAGAGCGGAGCGGGCTGGGGCCTGGTTGCTCCACTTGTCACCGCTTAGTGAGTGCAGGGTTGGGCACCCTGCACTCACCAGGCAGCAGGAAGTGGAGTGACCGAGTCCCAACCTGCTCCACTCTGGCAGCTTGTGCTGGGGGGGGGGCAGTTCCCTCTGCCCCCAAGCCTGCTCCTGCCTCTCCCCAGCCCCCGCAGAGGCCTGAGGCCACACACAGTCTCCCCACAGGGGGTGGGGCTGCGTAGGGTACCAAAATGGCTAGGGATGGCTCTGCCCTTCCAGTCCTACATTCTACGATTCTCTGAGTATAACTGAAATCAGAACCTGGCTCAGCATACAGAAATGGCTTAACTTTCAGGAAAGAGGCGCAGAGCAGTGTGTGTGATTCCACCCAGCAGAGAAAAATACATGTGAAAGTATATGTTAAAGTACTTGATATTAGCACTACAACAAAATGGTTTCAGGTAAAAGGATGTGGAAAAGGACACATTCTCTTCAGATCAATGGGTGTTTTATGTGAGTAGCAGTTAATGGGGTGGGCCCAAGCAGCCAGGTTCCCTAAGAGATCGGGGCTGATGCATTCACTCGCATCACTCTTCCACACCACGGGAATCCCCAGCTAGGGAGTTATGGACAAGCTTTGTTCTCTTTGCACAAAGGGAGCTAAGCAGGCCGCACAACCTGGCCATGAAGTCTTCAGGCAGAGAGTGCTGGTTTGGCCTGCACTGAACATATTCCAACAAAATGTATGATACTGACCCTGCTCTTTTTTTCACTCGGCAATCCATTCCCTTACACTTAAGTACATACCCACGGAGGCTCTCCTTCTCACTCAATCACTGCGCGAGTCCTTTAAACCAAACGTAACCGTGTCACTTTTTGGCCTGTAAATGACCCAGTCCCCCCCCCCCCAAGATTTCACACACTCATTGTCTGTGTGGATATTTCTAGAACACCTTCCATTGTGGCTGCAGTACTATGTTGTATTATTATTTAACGTTCAGTAGCAGCCAGAGGCCCCAGTCAGGATCAGGGCACTGTCCCGCCCACAAAGAACTCACAATGTACAAGGAACTACAATTTAGGGGCCCAATCTAAAGCCCACTGATGTCTCAGAGGCTTTCCCATTGATCTCAATGGGGCTTGGATCAGGCCCTAAGGAAAGAAAAGGTAAAACATAATCTATGTGCTTGTCTCTATTGCCTCTTTGTTTCTTGCAGTCACAAAAGGTTGCAGAACAATCTGTCAGCCACCTTTGAGAAATGAATGTACTTGGCCACAGCTTTTAGCAGAGACAGTTACAGTATGTGTTATGAAAACATTGTGTACAATACTCAAATAGCTCTGGTGTTCAACATCACACCTCATTAGGACTGGCAGTCAGTACTATTCTAACTGATGTTTGGTAACCACTGAGGTAGCTGTCAGGGTTTGGCTTTCAAACCAGTTTGCTCCTAACTCTTCGTTTGCTGCCCCTGAATGAACTCTTGCTTGTGATCACTCTTGTTTCAGGGATGAGCAAACAGTTCTGCTGAAGTGAGTGCAGCTATTGCAAGGAGGAGTCTTTTGTTTGTGCAATGTCTTCCGATGGGGGTACTGCACTCTCAGGCTGAGAGAACTCCTTAGGACCCTTTCTGGGCATGTAACTGTGGTACCAGAACTGTAAAAAAGCCTGTTACATTTTAAATTGCATTTTCTTTGCTTGTGCTCCTTGCTGTTCTTATGATCTATGGATATTCTAGCAAAGAAGTTTGCTAGCAGAAAAACTCCTGCAGACAGGGAATTTTATATCTTTAGAGAGCACATTTCAAACATGTAATCTCAAGAATTCGTTCTAGAAACATCATCTTAAGGGTAGTGATCATCCAGTCAGGGAACAAGAACATGTCATGCATTCTGTGCAGCTAATCAAAGCTGCTCATAGATATTGACAACTTGCCATGATCTGCTTACAAACAATGACAGGCCCCTGGGCAGAAATGATTCTGCAGATAAACTCGAAGGGTGAATGAGTTTGAGAAAAACACAAGCTGCTTATGGATAATTAGCAAACAGAAAAAATAGTGAATTTAGCAGCTCAGAGATCTTTCTTTCCTTCTTTCTTTCGCCTTGTCTACATTGGGAGTTCACCCTGATTCCAGCAATCGATGGCCAGCCACTGAAGCAGCTGCGCTGGTTCAGCTCTGTAGTGTTGCTAAGGAATGTTTTTTGCTCATCCCAGCTTGAATCCAGGGTAAGCTTCAAAGTGTGGGTTTGCTTGTGTCCTCTTGGTATTTGCCTCCATACAGCTAAATCAGTGGCTGGCTGGTAGCTGTGAATTTTCCCTGATTTAGCCACAGCAACAAGGCTTCAGAACCTTTGAGTCATCTGCCCCTGTTGGTTTGTTGTCAGCCAAAGTTGTGACTGTGTACATTACAATGAGTAGCGTTGCTACAGCTGCATTATTCTGTTTAAAATGAGCTTCCCTGGCAGGGGAATGCCAGCAGCTAAGTTTTCATCAGATCCTCAGACCTAGCATAATCCTACGGCCATTAACCTTTGAGGCCCAATTCAAGCCAATTCCAGTTCATAGAGAGCTTTATAGGGAGGTTAAAAGTAAAGTATATTTTACAAACTGATCCTGTAGGCTTGTAACACTGAAAAATCATCACAGAAATGGTTGGTGGGCTGAGAGAGATTTAAATAACAATAATTACAACAAAAACATCTCCATTTTCATTTCCTGGCTGCTAATCATCCCAAGGAAATGAGAATCCTAGGAGAATGAACTTCTTTTAGATTGACCCAGTACATAATTAGAAAGAAATATAAATTTTTGTTTGTCCAAATGTTAGCAGGGCCTAGAACTGTTCAAATGTGGCTTAATTTTCCTTATCGCTTTGGAAAAGGTTTTTTTTTTTTAGCATTATTGTTTTCACATCATGGCTTCCCAGTGCTCTTGCTGGTTATGACTTGTGTGTGATGGAGTTGCTTTCTGTGTTCATTTCCTTCATCTTGCCCCAAATCTTGGTCCCTGCAATGAGTCCAGTTTGAATGGATTTGGCATGTAGGAGGTTTTTCACACTGGACAGGTAAGGACAGAATCCTACATCCCCAGCCCATTCTAAAAGCTGCAGGACAATGGAGTCTCTCCACAGCTACTGCTCTGGGTTACCTTGGCTTTTGTGGCAATTACCTAACCTCACCTTCACTCTGAAAGGGAGAGGTGGATCAGTGTAATTGTACATTGCCTGTGTAACCTTCACATTACAACAAAGTGGTTTTCATTTACTGAGCCAGTCTTGCATATTGGTAAACTGGGACACAGAGAGATTAAGTGACTTGTCCAAGGTTACACAACAAGACAGTGGCAGAGTTAGCTGTACAAACCAGGACCACATTCCTTTCCAGGGTCCCATTTTTAAATGCCTCAAGCTATGGGGCATCTTCTACTTCCTTTGGGAGATAATTATAATCTAGCAGAATTTACCATTGGGACATTTCTCTCATATTCACCCTACATTTTCTTATGTTCCATTCCCCCCAACTCCTAGTTTATATGCTTTGCACCACGAAAAATGAATGCTCTCATTCCTTACACATGTTGCCTAGACACATTGGTCCAAAATTGCCTAAAATCTTTGATTTTAGGCAAGCTGCAAAAGCCACCATTTGGGTTTGTCTAGAATAGGAAAAGCGGTCGAAGCTAAACCACAGTTAGTTAAACATGTTTGCTAACTCTGACTTAACCTCAAGCCCTTTTTCTCGTGTACACACATGCTTCAGTAGTGCATCTAGAGAGAGCTCAGTGTCTGGGGCTCTGGGTGGAGAGGGGCAGGGCCTTTGCTCCTGTGTTTATTGGCTGGTCTGTTCATTTTCTATTTTATATGGGCTGTAGGGTGCTATTTTAATTGATTTAGGGCTCTTGGACCTTGTGTACAGGCATTCTTTGTGCTATGTTTTCAAACTGAAAGAATACGTTAATAAATAAATAAGTTTGGCTAGCCCCCCCCACTCCTTCTTAGAGTTCAACCAAGCTATATACATTTAATCCTTTTAATGAATCCTTTTCTTTGGCTCCTTGTGGTAGTCAGCTTACTATGAGCAAAGGTTTTTTCTCAATGCTTTTTTTTTTCTTTAGCATCTAAGGGTGAAATTTTCAAAAGCATTTGACATTGGCGAAATTCTGCTTCCATTGAAGTCAATGGGAGTTTTACCATCAACTTCAGTGGATAAAATAGGCCAATTTATCTTCATTTCACACTGCAATATATTGACCAAAATGCCTAAAGAAGAGGCAGTAAAAAGTTCTGTGAGATGACAAAGTCTCAGATTCTGGTTTGGGATCTAGCTGCAAAGTTTAGCACGAATGGGCCAAGAAGGCTGATCTATCTTCTCATCCCAGAGGCAGATCAGGATTGAAGCAGATTGGTGGGGGAGGGCAGGATACGGGCAGCTCACGCTGATACTACTCATACTATAACTAGGCTGTGGATATACAGAGGACTCCAGCCTTCAGCTGTAAATCAGGCACCTTTCACTCATGTTCAAATTCAGCTGAATTAAAGCAAAAGAAAAGAAAATCTGCTCCTTCTGCCCCTCCTTAAATTGGTTCACAGTCATTCCTGGTGTAACTCTATAATGGAGTTACACCAGGCATAAATTTGGCCCTTTGCCATCAAGAGTTTGAAAATGTAGTTTCTGCTACAACAGTCTGCTGTCTGGATGCTTCGGTGGCACCCTTTCAGAGACCTCCCTTGCCTGCGCAGCTTTCGAGAGAATGGCTGCTGGAGGAATTGTAGTCCTACCTCTGTGCTGGCTCCCCTCTGTTTAGAAGATGTAGTGCCCATCTTTAAAAAAGGGAAGAAGGAGGATCCAGGAAACTACAGGCCAGTCAGCCTCACCTCAGTGCCTGGAAAAATCATGGAGCAGGTCCTCAAGGAATCAATCCTGAAGCACTTAGAGGAGAGGAAAGTGATCAGGAACAGTCAGCATGGATTCACAAAGGGCAAATCATGCCTGACTAATCTAATTGCCTTCTACGGTGAGATAACTGGCTCTGTGGATGAAGGGAAAGCAGTGGATGTGTTGTTCCTTGGCTTTAGCAAAGCTTTTGATACAGTCTCCCACAATATTCTTGCCAGCAAGTTAAAGAAGTATGGGCTGGATGAATAGACCATAAGGTGGATAGAAAGCTGGCTGGATTGTCAGGCTCAACGGGTAGTGATCAATGGCTCCATGTCTAGTTGGCAGCCGGTATCAAGCGGAGTGCCCCAACGGTTGGTCCTGGGGCCGGTTTTATTCAATATCTTTATCAATGATTTGGAGGATGGTGTGGACTGCACCCTCACCAAGTTTGCAGATGACATTAAACTGGGAGGAGTGGTAGATACACTGGAGGGTAGCGATAGGATACAGAGGGACCTAGACAAATTAGAGGACTGGGCCAAAAGAAATTTGATGAGGTTCAACAAGGAGAAGTGCAGAGTCCTGCACTTAGGATGGAAGAATCCCATGCACTGCTACAGACTGGGGACCGAATGGCTATGCAGCAGTTCTGCAGAAAAGGACCTATGGGTTACAGTGGATGAGAAGCTGGATATGAGTCAACAGCATGCCCTTGTTGCCAAGAAGGCTAATGGCATTTTGGGCTGTATAAGTAGGGGCATTGCCAGCAGATTGAGGGACGTGATTGTTCCCCTCTATTCGACATTGGTGAGGCCTCATCTGGAGTACTGTGTCCAGCTTTGGGGCCCATACTACAAGACGGATGTGGAAAAATTGGAAAGAGTCCAGAAAAGGGCAACAAAAATGATTAGGGGCCTGGAGCGCATGACTTCTGAGGAGAGGCTGAGAGAACTGGGATTGTTTAGTCTACAGAAGAGAAGACTGAGGGGAGATTTGATAGCTGCTTTCAACTACCTAAAAGGGGGTTCTAAAGAGGATGGATCTAGACTGTTCTCAGTGGTACCAGATGACAGAACAAGGAGTAATGGTCTGGGAAGGTTTAGATTGGATATTGGGAAAAACTTTTTCACTAGGAGGGTGGTGAAGCACTGGAATGGGTTACCTAGGGAGGTGGTAGAATCACCTTCCTTAGAGGTTTTTAAGGTCAGGCTTGACAAAGCCCTGGCTGGGATGATTTAGTTGGGGATTGGTCCTGCTTTAAGCAGGGGGTTGGACTAGATGACCTACAGAGGTCCCTTCCAACCCTGATATTCTATGATTCTAAGAATTAAATGCTCTGGGTTACTGGAGTGATAAGGACCAAAAAAGTAAGGAAACAGCCTGGAGCAAGGCTAAATAAAATTGGCAAGTTTGCAACAGGTGGAGATTGTGCCGTTTGAATTTGGCATTGATCCATGGTGCTGGTGCTTTTTAAGCTCTCCCTTGACTTCACCAGTTTTCTGATTTGTTCCAGGCAAGAACCCCATTAGACAGGGAGATGTGAGGGAAAGACTGTCACCCATGTTAATGCTGCTGTTTGTCCATGCAGGACTCTGGACATTACAAGAAGCAGCAGCAAGTCAAGTGAAAAGCAAAACAGAAAGTAGCCTCTCAGCTGAAAAGAGCCCTTCTGCCCATACACATGGCAACACATGATGATTTCACAGCAGGTAAAGGACTGGATTAGACACTAACTCTCTTTGCCTTTTGCAGCTCCACAACTGGGGCTTGTTGCAATCCCACCCTCTCACTTGTTACACAGAGTCTTGTGTCTGTGCCAGTAATGCTATCATGCTCTAGGATCAGCAGCTTGTGTGCGAGTGCTGTGTTCAAAACACTGTACAGAGAGCCAGATACTGGGGGTGGTGACTGTGCTCGCAAATGTGGCCGCTGTTTTGCACTCTGCAAGAGTTTATGGTCTGTCTTTGATTTGAAAAGGTAGGGAAAGCTGGCCTGGATGAGGGAGGAGAAAAACTGCCTTGCCTAATTTTAAATCTGCGTGATCATCCTGGATTAGAGTTCAACTCAAACATTATGGGTTTGTTTCGTCCTTAGGAATTTCTGTGGGAGAAGGAACAGAGAGGAGAAAAGAGCAAAATCCAATGAAATATAGGGTGGAGTTGGAGCAAAAAGGGGCAAAGGAGGACATTTGAATCAAGAAATAAGTCTGCTTTTGGTAGATAGAGTACCCACATGTGTCAGATGAGTTTTAGGGACTTCTAATCTGGAGCACAGGCCACCTCTAGCTAGGAACACAACAGTTATTAATTGGTGTTGTGCTTTTCCTTTTTTTTAAATTGAGTCTCTCTTGGAGGAAAAGACTAGATTTGAATTACAAGGAAAGAAGGATTTTTTTATCTCGTTTTTGTGAACCTTTCAGGTGGTTTGAGTTTTACAAAAGCTCAACCTCCTCGAGGTTCGGTAACCTTAGCCATGAGAGGAGAGGAAATGTGGAGTATATCACTAACAAGGAATCATGTAACTTTGCAAGGCAGTCAGATACCCCAGTGATGTTAGATTAGAAAGGCTACAGTCAATGAAGTTTTGTCTGAGCCAGGAATACAGGATGTAGCCCACACTATCTGATGTGTAATGTGTGACAGCTGCTCTCCCCCCCCCCCTTCTTTTCAAGCACCATAAACTTGGGTCATTTGTGCTGTTCTTAATTTACAGCTAAGTACCGAGCCCCCATTGCAGTGTATTGTGGGAGTGTCCCCAAAGTCAAACCTGGATACAGATCGCTGCGAGGGGGAAGCATCGATTCAAACTTGCAGCTGTATGGAAGCAGATGGATGACAGCAGATGAAGGTGAGGATGGGGACAGAATGACTATGACCTGTGGCCTAAGCCACATAGAAACGTGAGCCCACAAGCATGGCTGCCCAGAACGGGAGGCACACTCTGAACCTGGTGTCCAGATCTACCCTTTTGTTTCTCATTTGCTGTGAGTGATGATTCCAGGAACTAGTTGTAAGTCAGAGAGTGCTGTTGGTAGAGTGCTGATCCCTTCCTATTGTGCCATTAAGTAGACCTGAAGATCATTGATTAGTAGCCGGGCTTTGTCCTCTTGCTATCAGAACTCAGCTGAAAACCACTTGTGACTATCTCAGGACTGTTTGTCTGTGTATGTGCACAGTCCTGTTTCTAATGGCCAATATGGTCCATGTTCGTTTGAATAAAAACCACTGCCATTGGGATCTTTGAGGGCAGTCCCAGCAGAGAGGCCAAAGACTGAGATGATGCTCCCTTCTCATTACTAGAGGTGGAGGCCTCAGCTTCACTCTCCTGACCAGTCAATGCAGCACTCTTCACAAGCACTAGGCTCATATTATTCTGATCCAAAAATAAAATAAAATAAAATTGATCTCTAAAACTAGAATAAAATAAATGCCTCAAATTGACTGATGGATTCTTGATGCGTGAGGTTGACTTACTTGACTCTTGCCTTTAAATTGGCCTGCAGCCTCTCTTCAGTCTGTACTGAAAGTCCAGATGAAGAAACAATCATGCTTGTGGAGTGAAGATGGGGACTCCCCTTATCCCAGAGCCATTACCTCTCTGGAGGGCTTGGACGGCCCCACTTTGAAACCGGATCATGAAAAATTGGAGGTGAGCAGTGCGGCCATGGAAACCGCTCAGATCAAGGACAAGCTCAAGAAGAGGAGGATCTCCGAGGGCTTATTTGCATCACACAGAGGTAAAGCTGGTTGCCTATCTGCTATCCCTGATGGAATGAAACCCTTCCAAGATCAGAGGGGTTAAAGTGTGACACTAACAAATGCTGAGGTCAATTGCCAGCAATGTCCAGGTTTCACCCAGAGTGCTGGGAGGACACATCCCCATTTTATAAGGGGATCTCTGTGCGGATGTCAGCATCAAAACATTCTTGAAGGACAAAAATGAGGAGACTCTCCCTCTGTGGAGAGAAAATGTCAAATGTTCCTCCTTGTGTATGTTACTGATGGTTGTAATCGAGTGTAACTATCAGGAGCCACTACTTTTGCTTGGTTTATATTTTCATCTTGTCTATCTTCTCCCCCTTCCTTTACGTGCTTTAATCTTTCTTAAGTTTAAAATGTTGTTTTCTTAATCCATGTGAATCCAGATGTCAGATTTCAAATAGTAAATAGGAGCATAGAAACACATCATCTTATCTGGGATAGTTCTATGGAATTGGATGGATGTGACTGGCCCACTCAATTGCAGATGGCTGCAGCCTCTCTATATTAATGTGTGTCCGTGGGAACACAGTTCTCAACATTTGGTTAACTACACGTTTAGAAGAAAATTACCTGATTTGGAGTCACATCTCCATTATCTTGTGTCTGAAAGGTAGTATCCCTAGTGCTACATGTTTCTGAATTGCAGGCTTGCTTGACTCCAGTGGACCCAAGGAGGTTGCCCTGAAGCCAGCTGTTTCTAGATCTGCCTCTCAAAGGCTGCTGATAACGTCCAAGCCCATGCCTCCCATTCAGAGCATCCCTACCTCCCCAGAGGCCAACAGCACAGATGAAAAGGAGCAGAAGACCTTGGAGAATGGCATGGTCATCTGGGGCTGTGATGAGACCCACACTGAACTGACGCCAACTTTCCAAGAGGTAAATGGGCATAGAATAAGAAAACTGAACCAAACCAAATATACTTCCTTTGAAGTTTATTTAGTGCCTGGCAGAGCTCTAAGAGATTCCTCTGTCATGGGTAAAGTTTAGGATCCTATTTGAAGTGTGGTTGTACTATGAAAAGTTACTCTGTAAAGGTGGCATCATGGAGGTACTATGGTTATAGTATCTGTATTGTATAGGAATTGGGTTGTATCCCTTTAAATAGTGCTTATCATGTTCTGTGTTTGAGGAGAAGCCACCAGAAACCAGTTGGAAGCACCATATGTATGTAGTAGGGTGACCAGATGTCCCATTTTTATAGGGACAGTCCTTATTTTGGGGTCTTTTTCTTATATGGGCTCCCTTACCTCCCACCCCATGTCCTGATTTTTCACACTTGTTGTCTGGTCACCCTAGAATGTAGTAAGGTCTTGCATATTTCAATATAGTTAGTAAACATGGGCATTGTGACTCAACTGTGCTTATGTGGTTTCTTATGGTTAATATTGTGTAAAGAATGAAAGATGCAATCATGTCTTGATTATTTTCATATCAAACATGCTAAATTTAGAAGTATGAAGGTGTTTGCGGTAGCGGCCTGCCCTGCGAACTCAACCTGGAATCCAACAGTCCATTATCAACTCTAGTAAAGTTTTAAAGAATTCAAGGCAGACCCTCAGTAGCCCTGGTACAGCTGCATTGCCTTGAGTGGATTTGCACTGGGGTAACTGACTGGAACTTTGCAAACAATTTTACTAAAGGTATCCTAAAAGGGATAGAATCCTGCACCCTTTCCATTAACTTTGTGGACTGTGCAAGGGTGACAGGAGTTACAGCTCTTAGACCTCTCTATACAGGAAAAGGAAGGTGATTTTGCAAACAAAGAAAGCCTATTAAAAGGCCAATGCATTGGATTTCAGTTATCTAGATACTGGGCCAGATCCATGCCTAGAGTAATTTTACTGGCTTCACTGGATTTTCATCAGGAATTAATTTGGCCCATTGACAGTGAAGAAGATAATGGGAGAACTAAGAAAGGATCAATGTTTGCTCTCCATTCTCCCAGTCACAATATTGATGACTCAGAAGGGGACCCATTCCAATAGTAATATTTGTCTGTTCTGGAGATAGTACAGGGTGGTTTCATACATAACATATTGCACTGTCAGCAAGGTAGGTGGCTCTACTGGAGTTGATAATTGACAATGAGCTAGATATAATAAATAAGATGGAAATTGGAGCACACCTTAAATCCGGTGATCACGTTACTGTCCGGGCTGAAAAGCTGATGAGGGTCTGTAGAAAGGGCAATAACAGTTAAAAATGGATTTTAGAGAAGTATATTTTGACAGAATGTGAAATAAGCAGTAGAAAATTGACTGGAGTTCAATGGTGTATGGTAGGTGGTTTAGGTACAGCCATGGGACTACAATCCTAACTCATCGCAGTACAATCAGAAAGTTTGAAAGAGCAACAGCTTCCGGGAAACTCGGCTGGCAAAGCAGGGAGATGACAGGAAGGAGGAAAAATACCGCAGTAGCTGTGCACCCTCTGCCTGATGAGCATGATAAAAATACCTAGACAGATGGGAAGCAGAGTGGAGCACTGGGCCCCTTTCTTACTGCTTTCCCTTCATTTCCCCTCTCCCAGCTTGGGAGCATAGGGGTGCCATCAATTCTTTCTCCCTCAGAGAGCTTCTTGGGGCTTCAGTGAAGTGTGAGAGAGGAGAATTTGACAGTGCTAGTCCACTACACAGCTCATGGAAGAAGGTGCCCTTTCTTTTGTGATTAGAATGGAATGCTGGCTGTTACACTCCCTCTAATCCATTGGTTCTCAAAGTGGGGGTCAGGACCCCTCGAGGGGTCGCGACCTGATTATGTGGGGGTCGCAAGCCCCTGCTGCTGGCAGCCGGCCCCGACCCCTGCTGGTGGCGCCCCGATCCCCAGACCCGGCCCCTGCTGCGGCAGGCTGCCAGCGGCGCCCCCAGACCCTGCCACGGCAGGCTGCTGGTGGTGCTCTGGGCCTTGGCCCCTGCTGCGGCGGGCCGGACTCCAGACCCGGCTCATTGAGTGGTGGACTGCCAGGGGCGCCCAGAGCCCTGGACCCAGCCCCTGCTGCAGAAGGCTGCTGGCAGCGACCCGAGCCCCAGGCTCTGCCGCAGCGGGCTGCCGGAGGCATCCTGGGCCCTGTCCCCTGTCCAGGGGGGTTGCTGGCACTCTCCCCTGAGCCCAGCCCCTGCCCCTGGTGCTGGCACCCCTACACCTCCCCCCCAGCTTAGCCCCTGCCCCGGGGGGCTGCTGGCACCCCACCCCCCCTTGAGCCCAGCCTCTGCTCCAGGGGGCTGCTGGCACACACACCCCAGCCCTGCCCGCTAAGGGGGGTTGCACTTAGAGGCCTGGTGTCCGAAAGGGGTCATCAATAGAAAAAGTTTGAGAACCACTGAAATCCCTGCCTCTACAGAGATCTTTTGCTCTGTAGCCTAACAAAATGAATTCCTGCCTGTGCTAATCCATGTTACCAGCCTTCCCTTTTAAACCTCACTTGCCTCTGCATAATCACTGAGCTGGATTGAACTGCTTTGTAAAGTTAGGGTGAAGGTTATTTGTTTCAGTTTGAACTTTAACTCTGTGGGCCCTGAACTCTTCCAATTCCAGATTTCCCAGCAGTACTTGCATTGCAATGATGAGAAGATGAGGAAGTCATTGGGTTCTGCTTTGATTCCACCTATTCCCAAATCAGCAAGACCACCTGACAGAGACTCTGGCAATGCTCCAATGCCTCTTTCAAGCTCTCAGCAATTGGACCAGGCTGCTCTCACTATACAGGAGTCTTCTGAGATATGGTAAACTTCTTCTTGGCATCTTTTCCCCTTCCATTGTAGTCTCATCCTTACAGATCTCATCTAAGCAGTTTGTTTGTTTGGCACAGTCAACGCTCCAAGATATTTCTACTGAGTTATGTGTATACTATAGATTGTGTGTCTGATAAGAACCAAAGTCACTCCAGAAATATGGGAGTAGATTCTAGAGGTTACGGTTTAGGAGTCGGAGCCAGGACTCAGGAGTGTGTGAAGATGTTGTCACGTGCAGATACTGCATCATCTCAAAAAAGTTATTGGAATGGAAAAAGGTTCAGAAAAGGGCAACAAAAAATATTAGGGGTTTGGAGCGGCTTCCGTATGAAGAGAGTTTAATAAGATTGGGACTTTTCAGTTTGGAAAAGAGATGACTAAGGAGAAATATGATAAAGGGCTATAAAATCATGACTGGTGTGGGGAAAGTAAATAAGGAAGTGTTATTTACACCTTCACATAACACAAGAACTAGGGGTCATGAAATGATAGGCAGCAGGTTTAAAACAAACAAAAGGAAGGTTTTTTTCATATAATGCAGTCAGTCTGTGGAACTCCTTGCCAGAGGATGTTGTGAAGGCCAAGACTATAACAGGATTCAAAAAAGAACCATCGTAGATAAGTTCATGGAGGATAAATCCATCAATATCTATTAGCCAGGATGGGCAGGGATTGTGTATCTAGCCTCCATTTGCCAGAAGCTGGGAATGGCCTGGGGATGGATCACTTGATGATTACCTGTTCTGTTCATTTCCTCTGGAACACCTGGCATTGGCCACCGTCAGAAGACAGGATACTGGGCTAAATGGACCTTTGGTCTGACCCAGTGTGGCTGTTTTCATGTTCTTATGTCTATTCCTAACTGCCACTGACTGACTAGACCTGAAGAAGAGCTCTTTGTAGCTTGAAAGCTTGTCTTTTTGACAAACAGAAGTTGGTCCAATAAAAGATATTACCTCACCCACCATGTCTCTGCTATTCTGGGACTAGCAAGGCTACAAGTATAATGCAGACTGACTCACTATGTCATTTTGGGCAAACCATTTAAGACCCATGCTTCAGCTGAATCTGAATCTGGCTCCTCATTGTGAGAACAGAATTTTGAATCTGCAAATACTTGTCGCAGAAACAATTTACTGGTGCACATTTTATCAACAGGATATCTATCTAGTTACCAAAGTTAGAAGCCATTTCTGTAAATGTAGGCCTTAATCCAGGAGTGGGCAAACTACAGCCCACGGGCCAGACTGGCTCATCAGAGCTCTGGTTCCAGTTTGCGGATTTGCCACCACTGTGATGCTGCGGCCCCGTTCTGCTCCGGGAAGCAGTGGGATGTAGCACATCCCGGTGGCTCCTGGGAGAGGGGGAGCAGAGAGCTCTGTGGGCTGTTTTTGCCTGTGGGTACCTCCCCCGAAGCTCCCATTGGCCAGGAATGGGGAATTGCGGCCAATAGGATCTTCGGGGGAGGTATCACAGGTAAGAGCAGCACGTGGAACCCTCTACTTCCCCTTCCCCAGGGGTGGCAGGGACATGTTGCCGGTCGCTTCCTGGAGCGGTGTGGCATGGGGCCAGGGCTAGAGCCAAGGCCAGGGCAGGCAGGTAGTAGGGAGCTTGTTCTGGCCCCGCTGCTACCCTGGAGATGCTCCAGGCAAGCAGTGCTGGGCCAGAGCACTCCATACCCCAATCCCCCACCCTGAGACCCCTGCACCCCAATACCCTGCCCTGAGACCCCTGCCACACCCTGCACCCCAACCTCCTGCCACACCTTGCATCCCTCCCTCTACCACTGCCCTGAGCCCTCTCCCTCACTGTGCACCTCAACCCTCTTCCCTGAGCCCCCTCATATATCTCACACCCCTCCAGTTCCCCAACCCCTTGCCCTGAGCCCCTTCCTGCACATTTCACCCCCTCCCATACCCTACACTCTCTCCTGCACCCCAACACCCTGCCCCAGCCCTATAGTCATGGCCCTGCAAGCAATTTCCCCACCTGGATGTAGCTCTTCTGTGTTTGTGGAAAATTAGCTGTCAACCTTATGCTTAGTATAATAATAAATACTGTTAAGCTACAATTGCAATGTATATACTTCACTAAGATATTGTATATACATGTCTAGTTGCATCAGAATATACTGATTAGGTAATTACTCTCAAATTGATTTTGAAGACACATCATTTATTTATTTACTTAAGAGCAGAAAGGATTAATTCTTCCCTCAGGGGAAGTTGGGGAAGTTACATCAGTTGATTTGAGAATTAGGTGGATTCTCTGTCACTGGCAATTTTTAATTCAGAATTGTTTGTTTTTTAAAAAGATATGCCCTGGTTACAACAGGAATTAATTCAAGGAAGTTCTATGACCTGTGTTATACAGGAGGTCAGACTAGATGATCACAGTGGTCCCATTTTAAAATCTATGAATCTGGATCTAAAACTGGAACAGACAAAGCTTGATTCTTTTCTCTCTCACACTAGTGCAAACGTGGCTGCTCTAATTTGAGCTGTAGGCCCAGCCTAACATCTAGTGGAACCAGGACCATAGACTATAAAGATGTCTGAAAGTCACTAATGTGCCCCTCCTTCCTGAGCTCCATTGGGGGACACAAGGCTGGAACCTAAAGAGGTGACCCACTGCTTTCAGTCGGAGCAGGATTTGCCCCTCATGTGGCTTTATTTACTGATGGACCTAATGACCATCGTAAAGCAGTTACCAGCAAACCGAGACCTGTGGTTTACATTTCCTGCTCTGTGATGGTGATTCTGACAAGGAACCCTCCATTAAAGTGCTCTCTCTTCCTCTATATTTCCTCATAAATTCTTTTTTCCTCAATTGTTTTAAGGTCAAAGCCAGACAGCAATGCTGAGGAGAAGATACTTAAATCTCTGGGTATGTACAGGGCGTGTATTTATTTTGTCATAAAATGAACACAGGGAGTTCTCCCCCATCTCCCACCCATAGGTGAAATTATATAAATGTCTTACTGGAAAAACATTCCCCAATCCTTCATTATTATCAGGAGATACTTTAGAAAACTAACCCAGAGTCCAGACACTCAGGAGGAAGCAGTGAGGTGACCTTGCCAGATGTGAATGGATCCAGTAGATGACTTCCCATGTTTGATGGCATGGATTGAGAAGTTCACCCCCAACAGCTCATAAATAAACTAGAAAGCATTTCCTCAGCTCCTTCATCTCATACACTTCACTAGATATGAACTTGCCTCTCTATGTGACCCTTGGCAGTGCTTAATTTGTACCTTAATGCTGAGCACCAGCACTTCTAGGTTTGGCAGTTCATAACCCAGGCACCTCTGGGTTTGCTGCATCAATTATGAAGGTAAAATACTGCTTGAGCCCTCATACCTAGTTGCGCGAACCCTGGCACCTCTTTCATTACAAATTAAGCATTGGCTGTTAGTGCCACTGATGGTTAGAGAGAGATGAACCATTTCACACAACATAAGAAATGCCCTCATTTGTCCCTCCTACCCCCATGAACCTTCACTCTAAACTTGAACTGAACCCAAACTGAACCTTTTTTGAGATCTATACCAGTCTGATCCACTTTGTTTATTTTTACACTATTAATTCCAAAACCCCATGACAGTGGTTGTTCTTGCGATCTTTCCAGCCCAGTTTTACTGGACCAAGAGATTCAGATATGGATTCACACTGTGGAGTGTTTATCTGAACTGAACTTTTCAAACTCCTAAAGTATCATTCTAAAAATGACATCTGTAAAAGAGGCATTTATTGGTTATTTTATCAAAGGCATTTATTAAGTCACCTCTCAGTTACTTCAGACCAAATGAAACCCGTTGATTCTTTAAAATATTTTGTTCCCCTGACTACCAGCCCTGCAAACTCAGCCTTGGATCGAGAGTCAAGCTGAGTACTTTCTTTCTCATGCATCATCACTGAGAATACTCTGTGAGTTAAATTAGGGCCTCAGTTTCACGTGTGCAACCCCAGTATTTTTAGGTAAAGGCCGGAGTGACACATTTGTTAACCCATTGCCTTCCGTGGATTTACACAGATCTAACCACTGGAACTTAGTAAATAATTCTGTTGATAATGTTTGAAAAAGAATAGAATCCAGTTGACCTCTCCCAGAGCTGTGTGGGCTCTCCAGTGGTGCCAGGAGTAAAACATAGTAACGCTTAATCTGGTTGCTGACATGCAGCTATGACTATAGGTATAACCAGGGAGCAAATTTGCTGAGTTACAAAGGTGATGTTTTTACATGATTATTTTTCAAAGAAGACCTGCCCTTGAAAGTTAATCCATCACTTTAGTTGATAAGACTTTGGCCTGACCAGTTAGTGAAAAAAAATCCTGATTTTAAAAGATCTTTTTTTTTTAGTTTAGTTTATGGTATGATTTCATGACTTGTGAAGCCATGCATGGAATTATTAGTTCTATGAACCTTAGCAGCTCTGTTGGAGAGCAATTGAGCATCAGAGGCCCTGTGCTGTACATATTAAAGAAAACTTTAATGCCCAGTCCCCTAGTGTGTCTGGTCTGAGGCGCTAATTTCAGGGGCTCATCCGTTAGTTCTGATAATGAATCCACTTATGGGAAATTCATTGCAGCAACCAGGACTCTTATTTTTTTGTTCATATTTCAACAATCCAAAGATTTTCTTTGGATTTTAATTTGCCAGTAGAGAGAAGGAATCATTGATTTTACCTAATACATGGGTGTCAGAAGGGGGAAGTGTCACATGAACACAAACTCTGTAAACTCAGGGAAGGAGGATGATTTACTCATGTGTGAATAGTTGAATAGCTGGGAAGATATAGGAAAATGTTTCCTTTTTCACAGGGAAAATCTCTATTCTTCAGCAATCACAGCTTCTCCCCAAGGGCTGCAGATTGAGCCTTTTCCCTCACTCAGTGCCTTGCATGGTGACAGGTTTCAGTGTTGACCCTGTTAGTCTATATCTGCAAAAAGAACGGGGAGTGCTTATGGCAACCCCCATCTTTTCATGTTTTCTGTATATATATCATCTATCTTCCTATTGTATGTTCTGCTCTATGCATCTGATGAAGTGGGTTTTAGCTCACGAAAGCTTATATCCAAATACATTTGTTAGTCTCTAAGGTGCCCCAAGTACTCCTCGTTCCTCCCTCACTCAGTAGATTCTCACTCAAGAAATCTCATTTCTACAGCAGATGCAAAAAGCCAGAGCCCCATCAACCTGTTGGCACTGGTGTGCTGCTTGCTGCACTAATATATGGTATGTGTCTTTGGCTTATCAGAATTCAGAACTCTGGAACCCATTTTGCCTGCTCCCAAAAATGGCTTGACTGGTAGCATGAAGACTGCTGAATATTTACTGCCATTAACAACCCTCTCCCTCAGCCAGGCCAAGGAGACAGAACCCCTATCGAGCCCTCACCTTTTAAGGGGTGATGATTGGAAGGAGAGCAATGGAAGGGTATGTATGTGTTAAGATCATTGGAGCAGGGATGACCTTTTTTGTTTGGTGATTGTACAGTACCTCCTACATTGGGGTCCTAGGCGCTACAGTGATACAAATCATAACTAACAGGGACCCCCTTTCCAGTTTGATTAGGTTAAAGAGTAAGGCATTTGCTGTGTATTTTGGCTGAACAAAGGAGAAGCAGAAATTACTGTCTGGGAAATAGTGATAGGGTTATGTAGGATGAGTTCTCTGTTTCTGACATGAATTCAGAGGTGGTGCAAGTTACCCACTAGTGAGTGTGAATTACATGCTGAGAAGGTGGAGGCAAGAGTTGTAATATCAGAACCAGCTGAGAGGGTGTGTAGGATACTGGCCTGTCTACCCAGCCCAGGAAGGAGTGGCACCATCCCCAGAGTCTGGGTCATGTCATTTTCTCAGGGCTTCAGCTATATTTCCTCCAAATAACGTAAGTTTAGCACCTCAGTTGTCCCTTCTCTTCTCACGCAGGGGCTTATCCATTCTCTTCAGGTTCCCACTCTACCAACCACCTTGTCTGAGAGTCACTCTGCTCCCAGGCCTGCAACAGGCACCAACCTACTTCCTATAGCTCTCTCCTCTTTTTACCCTGGGGGCTTCCTGCCAGAATCTCCCTGCTCCTCACAGCTCTGCATCCTAACTCAGTTACTTGCTGGCTTTTATAATTGCCTGATCTCTAGCTGATCAGTTTGAGTGGAGAGATGGAGGATGTAAATTAAAAGAGGAGCTTGCTTTTCCTGATGGCTGCTTGTCTTCCTGTGACCACAACTGTCCCACCCACTTGCTTTCCATTCACTCACGGTAACTTAAAAACATGAAAAATACATTGCCTGTGAGTCTGGCCAAGTACCTTTTCTGTTTAATTATACATGGGGGGGGGGGGGGGGCGGGGGAGGGCAATCGCTTCTGAAACTATTGGGATGTATACTGAAGTGCATCAGTGTTTGTGACATATCACTGTTTCCTGCTTGCTGTATCATTTGTGTACCTTGGTGTGTTTGTATTGTGTCCAGATCCATGTCACAATATCGAAATCAGCTCAGGAGAAAATGCGCCAGAAGCAAATGAAAGAGATGGAGCTTTTGCGCAGCGAGAGGGAGAAGGAAAAAGAGAGAGAGAAGGAAAGGTCTCTGCAGTTCCATGAGCAACTGCGGAAAGTTGACCCAGGGGTTATTGCTCAGGAAGGTAAGTGGCTGCTAATAGCTATAGGCCTGATTCTCCACTGCCTCACACCTTGTTTGGGCATTGACACCTGTGAAAAATGAGTGAAAAATTCTGCTCACTCCAACTGTTAGCATGTGAAATCTACTGTCCACAGGTATAAATGAATAGTGTGTGAGGCACTGGAGTGTCAGGCCCTATGAATTAAGGTCACTATATTCCATTCTTATAACCAGAGCTGTGGGGCAGGAAAATCCCTTTAGAGCAGGGGTGGGCAAATTTTGTGGCCCAAGGGCCACATCTGGGTATGGAAATTGTATGGCGGGACATGAATGCTCACAAAAGTGGGGATTGAGTGTGGGAGAGGGCGAGGGCTCCAGCTGGGGGTGCAGGCTCTGGAGTGGGGCCAGAAATGAGTTCAGAGTTCAGGAGGGTGCTCTGGACTGGGACTGAAGGGTTTGGAGGGTAGGAGAGGGTTCAGGGCTGGGGATTGGAGTGTGGGAAGGGGTCAGGGGTGCAGGCTCTGGACGACTTTTACCTCATGCAGCTCCTGGAAGCAGAAGCATGTCCCCCCTTTGGCACCTACGCAGAGCACAGCCAGGGAGCTCTGCACACTTCCCTGTCTGCAGGTGCCGCCCCTGCAGCTCCTATTGGCCGTTGTTCCGGGCCAATAGGAGCTGTGGGGGGCAACACTTGGGGCGGGGGCAACGTGCAGGGCTCCTTGGCTTCCCCTATGCGTAGGAGCCAGAGGGGGGACATACTGCTGCTTCCAGGAGCCATGCGGAGCCACAGCACACATGAAGCAGGGCAAGCCCTGGACCCCACTCCCTTGCGGGAGCTCACAGACTGGATTAAAATGGCTGATGGGCCAGATGTGGCCCCAGGCCATAATTTTGCCCACGCCTGCTTTAGAGAAATAACTATCTTCACAGGGATTTTCTGTGGAGAAATCCCACACAATTACCCCTCCCTCTAGACATTATTGCAAATTTCCCTACTGCTGAGGAGGCTGGATGAAATTCCCCATCAGAGCCTGTCAGTACTGCTGGTTCAGTCAGTTGGAGACATCACTCTAAAGATATGGGAGACTGTCTCTCTACCAAGGTGTTGGCTGACTATTTTCCTGACATAGTGCTCCCAGTCTAATCTGGCTCAGGCAGCAAGACATGATGATCTCAGGTACTTACATACCCCATCATTGTAGTATTTGAGCACTTCACAGTCTTTAACAGTCTGAATAAAGACTGGGAGTGGATGGGTCATTACACAAACTAAAAACTAATTTCCCCATGATAATTTCCCCCCTACTATTACTCACATCTTCTTGTCAACTGTTTGAAATGGGCCACCCTGATTATCACTACAAAAGTGATTTTTCCTCTTGTTGATAATAGCCTGCTTTAATTGAATTGTCTCCTTAGACTTGGTAAGGCAACCCCCATCTTTTCATGTACTATTTGTATATATATATCTATCTTCCTATTGTATTTTCCACTCCATGCATCTGATGAAGTGGGTTTTAGCCCATGAAAGCTTATGTCCAAATAAATTTGTTACTCTCTAAATTGCCACAAGTACTCCTCATTGTTTTTATTTTTACAACACTTCTATAAGGAGTTATTAGCCCCATTTTATATATGAGAGAAATGAGGCACAGAGAAACTATGTGACTTGCCTATGGTCATATAAGAAGCCAGACATTGAACCCTGATCTCCCAAGACCCAGGCTAGTGTCCTAACAATTGGACTATTCTTCCTTTCTAATAATGACAACACTGAGCACTTCTGTACTGTCTTTCATCCAAAACCTCAGAGCATTTTACAAAGGAAGGGGGAATATTACTAGTATTCTTTTGTAGATGGATAAACTGAGGCATGAGGTGACTTGCCCAAGGCCACACAATGAGTCAGTGGCAGAGTCAGAAACAGAGTGTGGAGTTCCTGTCTCCCCAGCCCCAAGGTCTATCCCTTAGACAATGCTGCCTTACAGATCAAACCTGTGCCTCCCATTGTAGCACAGCCTGCCATAATGAAGACAAACTAATAGTATCCGAAAAATGCTTTTAATTATGTTATGATCTGGAGGAGTTATAATAGAAATGTTTCTAATTAAAATACAAAGGAAGGTCCTGCTCATGCAGTAACACAAATCACCCCCTACATGCATTTCTGAGAAGCTTATGTTTTAGAGGAGCACTGAAGCTGTTACAAAAGTAGTTCACATTTAAAAAAAAATGTCCTACAGCATGGCTTATGGACTCTGATTTAATTGCATCTGACGGGCTCTGATTGTGCTGCGGCACAAACTCTAAAGAGTGCAGCAGCAGAGAAAGTTGCAAGTCAGCACTTAGCACAAGGGCATTAAAAAGGTTAGTTTTACTTTTTTATTACTACTATTTAGTGGAGTGAATTTAATGCTGGTGAGAAGTGCTAGAGTGACAGCCCCAGCAGCATAAATTCTCTATTCATCCCCAAAACAAGTAGAGGAGAGGAAGTGGAAAACTTAACTTCCCTCACCCCTTGTAGAAGGTACTGGTGCATTAGTCATTGTTCCTGGTAATGCAGTTTTCAATCAAGTTATTTCTGTGTGTGTGAAGGGGACATGGGGAATAAGAACAGCACTGTAGTACTTTTAAATAAGTACTTCTACCATTATCAATCCCTGGAGTCATCCAGTGCATCACTCTAGAAAAATGTTGACACCCCAAGTGCTCTTTCAGTCCCCACAGGTTTTGGCCCACTTAACACCAACGGGATCCTTTCCATTACACCCAACGTGAGCAACCCATGCAGAGCCAGCGTTGGCATTGCCTTAAAGAAACGGGTCAACAGGCCATCTCTGCCTAGCATCCCCATCATCAATCATGACAGCAGCTTCATGCGGCACTCATCAGGTGAGACTTCCTGTGTCAGAGGGGTCACACAGTTGTCATCAGAATCTCAGGTGTTCTGTTCCCCTGGGAGTGAGGGCTGGATACAGTTTAAAGCAGAAATTGACTGAATTCTGCTCTCAGTTTCACTGGTATAAATTCATAGTAACCCCACTGTAGTCACTCCAGACTGAGTGAAACTGAAGTGGGCATTACTTCTGTAGCCATTAGGAGTTTTGCCTGAAAACAAAATGCATAGGCACTTCAGGATATGCCACTTTACTCATTTTGAATTTTGAAAGTGTAACATTGTATTTGATTGTAAGATGACATCATAAAAAGGAGATGAATGTATAAATCCAGAAAAACTGTTGTTCACTTCCTACGCAATCACTGAGCTCAACTGCAGCCAGTCAGGATAGACTCATTTGCATATGTGATCTGATTGGTTGCTCATTGTCCTTGCCCTCTGAGCAGCTGCCTATCGCATTGCATGACTTTGCAACCAATCATTATCCAATCACTCTCAGCTTTGGCAATACTGCTTAATACTATTGCAGCCAGATGTGTTTAGAGACACCTAGCTTTGGCATCATGCCTCATGCACCAGAAACCACATAGTATAAGTATGTCCTATAGCTTAAATATAACAGGTGATGTATGTGGGATGCTTCAGGGTGATATTGAGATTGTTCCCTCCCCCCCACAATTAATGGATAACAGACCGTGCTGGTACCTAGTAACTCTGTTCTTTGTTTGATAGGAAGCTTTTGTTTTGTTTAGCCTACAACCATAGGACCTTGTGATTCTATTAAATCCTGCAAGCTAAGAAGGGATAGGCTGGGTTGGTACTGGAAGGGACTCTTTTTTATGAAACACCTTGCTATGCAGGAGGGAATTTTTAAAAAATGGTTGGCATTAAAGTTAATGGGGTTTTTGCCATTGACTAGTGGGAGTAGAGTTAGACCATTGCTGAATGCTTTTGAAATTCTCAACTTTAGTTTTTGTACCATATATATCCTGCAAACCCTATAGACCACCTATATACTATGATATCCAATATATCATATATAGATATTCCCTCCAGAACCTACATTCCATCTAGCCTCGACACAACATTTGTACTTTTAAAAGTCAAAAGTTTTCTCATATACAATTTAGAAGAGAAAATTTTGGCCTGGAGATCTTTAGGTGTGAATTTTTTTTTACTTCTAGCACTTTGGATGACAAATGGGCTTTGTGACAAAATTAATTTATCATGTAAAATTTAAGGTGACTAGTATATTCATCATCAACCACATTTGCTAACACTGAATCTCTTTACTTATAGTTCACATATGGACAAAGGTTTTCTTTGGAACAATAAGGTTTCAAAATTAATGTTTCCTATTAAAGAAAGCTTAGTTTCTGCACAGTCTGTAAACAAATATATCTGATAAGATAAGTTTATTCTATCCACAATCCCTGATATATATATTCAGTGGATAGAATAAACTTATCTTATCAGATATATTTTTTATATATAAAAACCATACCATTGAGAATGTGATTATTCAGGGATTTTCATAGATGTCTGAGTCTTGTATATATTTCTGTTCTTTAGGAGCTATCCACTAAATATTATATATATAATAATAAATGTGAATTTTCAGACTTCCATAACAAGCTGGTGTTCAGCGATAAATAGTTGAAAAATCATGACAATAGTATTATTAATTTATTTGTATTACTATTACACCTAAGAGCTCTAGTGATGGACTAGAATCCCGCTGTGCTAAGGGCTAAACAAAATACTGTGAAAACCCCATGGGCCAGATCCTCCATTGAAGTTAATGAAGCTATGCTGATTTACAGCAGTTTAGGATGTGGCTCATAGTTTCTGGCCTCCTTGCCATTAAAACAGTTCTGATCCTAAGCTGCTGAAGCTCATTAAAAATGAGGCTGCCCATTTTAATGGTAGAAAAATTTAGATCAATAGTAATTTCAGCTAATAAGTTAGAAGAGGCAGAAGACACAATAAGCCTCACAATGGAACCTTGGTTGCAGCTTCCCTATTGATATCTGTGTGTTTGATTTTTCCATACAGCTAACTCCCTGCCAGCAAACACTCTGGATTCTCCAGAGGTGGAGGAGGAGTCTGAAAGTGGGGAAGCCTTGGAGATGAGACCCTTGTCTCACCCGGAGCAAGGGCTGCTTGATGCTCTCAAGTGGCTCAATAGCAATGACTGGTAGGGAAACACTCCAGCCTAGGCTGACCATACGTCCCGTTTTGAACGGGACAGTCCCGTTTTTTTCATGTTTTTGAACCGTCCCGTCTTTTTGTCAAAAATATCAATTTTGTCCCGTTTTTGGGGCAGGTCCCAAGCTGCTTTCTAGGGGGAGGTTCTTTCTTTGCAGGACTCCCAAGACCTCAGGTGAAGAATCTTGCTACCTAAGGACAAGTATCAGATGTCAAAATCTCCAATGAGCAAACTGCGCTCATCGGAGACTTTGACATCTGATACTAGTCCTTAGGTAGGGAGAGGAGGTAGCGGATGGAGGGAGAGAGCAGGGAGGAAGGGAGGGATGGAGAAGGGGGATGGAGAGAAGGGAGGGATGGAGAGAAGGAGGGAAGGAGGAATAGAGAGGAGGAGGCGACAGCGGGCGGCGGGCTGAAGCCGACGGCGGATCGGAGCTGTCCGGAGCAGCAGCTGGGGGCCGAGCGCGCCTGCGGGGGGGCTGCCGGCCGGGTTTTATGAGACAATCACATAGATTCAGTTATGTGATTATGAGTCATAAAACGTCCGCCCCCCCCCCTCACCGCTGCTGGTGCACTCGGCCCCCAGCTGCGGCTCCGGACAGCTCCGCTCGCAGTCGGCTTCAGCCCGCTGCCCACTGCCAGCTGGATGTTTTATGACTCATAATCGCATAACTGAATGTATGTGATTATGAGTCATAAAACCCGGCCGGCAGCCCCCCCGCCGGAGCGCTCGGCCCCCGGCTGCGGCTCCTGACAGCTCCGATCCGCCGTCGGCTTCAGCCCGCCGCCCGCTGCCGCCGCCTCCGCCTCCTCTCTATTCCTCCTTCCCTCCTTCTCTCCATCCCTCCCTTCTCTCCATCCCCCTTCTCCATCCCTCCCTTCCTCCCTGCTCTCTCCCTCCGTCCGCTGCCTCCTCTCGCTCCCTCCATCCCTTCTCTCTATCCCCTTCTCCATCCCTCCATCCCTTCCTTCCTCCCTTCTCTCTATCCCTCCATCCCTCTCTTCCTTCTCTCCATCCCCCTTCTCCATCCCTCCCTTCCTCCCTTCTCTCTATCCCCCCCCGACCCCCCTCTGCCTCCCCCCCGCCTGGCGCTGGGGGGCCCAGGTGGGGCCATGGCGCTGGTCACCTCACCCACTGAGCTGGAGTGCCTGGCCAAGCCGCTGTTCTGCCGCAAGGGGGCGCTGCGCCAGAAGGTGATCCACGTGGTCAAGAGCCACAAAGTCACCGCACGCTTGTGCAAGCAGCCCATGTTCTGCAGCTACTGCACCGACTTCATCCGGTGAGACCCCCCTAGAGCCCCCCCCAGCGCCCCTCAGCCCACGTTCTGCAGCCACTGCACCGACTTCATCTGGTGAGACCCCCCTGGGACCTAGAGCCCCCCCCCAGACTGCCCAGAGCCCCCCTAGAGCCCCCCCAACCCCCACCCCCAGCGCCCCTCAGCCCAGATTCTGCAGCCACTGCACCGACTTCATCTGGTGAGACCCCCCCCCCCACACCCCGTCCCGTTTTTGCCATCCCAATGTCCCGTTTTTGTCTCAAGGCAATGTGGTCAGCCTACTCCAGCCTCAACTTCCTCCTTCCCCTGAACATAAAGGTGTGTGAGTGGTTGCCTCCTTCAGCTATGCTCAGTCTGTCTTTCAGGATCAGGAGCTTAGAGGGAACTAAGTGAAGACAATCTTCACAATACAATTGCTTTCCAGTAGATCTAGCCAGGGAAAGCTCTCCAACCTGGTTCTCCTGCCCCGGCTGTAATGCTGCTGTGGCAAACAGCAGGTTAATGTCATTGGCCTTTGTGTAGCCACAAATAGTAGTTACAGAGAAGAGAGAAAATTATAGGATAATCAGAAGATACTCCTCCCAGCCAAAGGAGATGGAGGCCACTTCAGCAGTCATAAAGGCAGAAGTAGAGTTGGTCCTACAATTGGCAGGGCCTCAAACTGCTGGGGGAGAAGGGACCGATTTGTCACGAGTTTCCTTCCCCTCTAGGGTTATTGCTGGAAGCATAGGGGAGAGAACTGGGCCTTTAGCCTTGCTACTGGAGGGGGTGTTCATTTCAAAAACTGCATCCTGCCCTAGCTCTGCAAGTTACAGATCTGTGAGTGGGGCCCAAGCAATCAGTTGCATTGCTTGTGATTAAGGTAAACTCTCCGATTGCAATGCATACTGAGAAGGGAATTGCTCTGCCTGTAGTCTCTTTGAGGCAGGAGGTTTGGGGAGAGGAGCATGGGTTGAGAGGAGTAATTTATTAGGAAGCCAGGATCCTCAGAATAAGAACTTTTCTCACGGACTAACAGAGGTACAAACAATGATATTTAACTGATGATCACACTATACTGAAATTAGACATAGAGAGGGAAGAGAACATTCATGGATTCAGAAGCTAGAGCCAGATTCTGATCTGAGTACACCAGTGTAAATCCAGAGTGAATCCATTCAGTTCAGCAGAATTACTCCAGATTATCAATGGTGTAACTGAGGTCAAAATCTGCTCCCTGCATATGCTTGTATAAACAGTTATTTAATTTTATTTGAAACCCCTTTAATTTAAACTTTCTCTTTCTTATCTGTTCCTCTTTACTTCTCTCCTCTAATCTGCCACTAATTTTTCCCTCTTTTATTTAACAATTTCCCCCTATCCACACACATTAAAAATGGGCTTCCTCTTTTAAGTTAAATCCATGTACCCCAGTTCTGCGGCTGCTGTCAGAGGATTGTACTTCTTGTCATTCACCAATAGGTGGCACTGTTAATTCAGTGAGTTGAGTCCTGAAACAAACTGGCAACATTAATAGGGGTTATAAAAGAAAAATGCAAGTTATGTCTCCTGAGTCTAAAGGGAGATGGAAAATCCATAGTCTGCCATGAAAATCTCTAGTTTTCTCAAGGATTGAGTCTATCATGTGGAACTAGTAAATCAATCATACACCTTCCTCCAGCTTAGGTCACTGGGGAATTGCACACACAGCTTCTGAAAGTATTTTTTTATTAGTAGTTTAAAAAATGAATAGGGGGTTTCTCAAAAATCCAGCTCCTTTGCTTTTAGTGTCCCACTGGTGTGGGTTCAAGGGTCTATCCCCAGGTTGCAGGTGTGTGAAACTGTGTTTAGCACAGTGCTGTGCGAGACCAATGATTTGTCTCCTCTATGTGTGTCTGTCTTTTTTAATTGCCTCTTAGGCCACTGAAGGAGAAAGGACTTTTCAGCATCAAATGCCTGGCTACCTGCCATTCAGAAGTCCTCCTTTGTCGACTTCATGATGTTTCCTTGGCAGTTACCAGAGAGGTAAGAAATTTGTATTAAATGTATGTCCACACAGTATATAGAATAAATGAGTGTGTGTGTTTTATCTTTATTTATATATTTGCAGGGGACTAGACAACCTCTCAAGGTCCCTTCCAGTTCTATGATTCTATGATTTTCTTTGTCTCTCTATCGCTATTTTTATATCTACATTTTTAGATCTCTGTCTGATATTTACATCTATATATACAACATCTATCTATGCCTACAACAGAATGCAGGCTCTTTCTCACTCTCTCTGTCACCTCTTTGAGTTAAGTATTACCATTATGCATTGTACAAATGGGGAAACTGAGGCACAGAAAAGCTGATTTGCCAAAACCAGACTACATCATTGTCAGTCAGGATTAAACTGTGGAGTTCTGGCTCCCAGGTTTATGCTCGATCCACAGACCACTTTTGTCTCTCTCTATCTCTGTCTCTTTCTCTCCGTCTCAGGTCTGTTTTTCAGAGGTCCCTGTTGACCTTTTCTCCCTCTTCCTTCCAGTGCCTGTTTTTAGTGCCTTGCTCCATAGAAATGTTTCCCCTGCTGCTTCAGATACAAATATCTCCTTGCATATCCAGCGTTCTGGAGCATGTGTGTTGGACTCAATGAGCCAGCCAGCCTTGGGATCCCAGGGCAGTCATCCCCCATCTCATAACGGAGAGATTTTATTGTGCCCATGTTAGACTCTTCAATGAGTTAAAGGCAGATTCAAGTTCCAATTCAGCACTTGTTTGTGGCCTGCACAGCTGACTGTCCTATTACTAGGCATAGTTTGCCAAGCACACTAATCCTCCTTCTGTCTGCAACAAACAATGAGAACTGGCTCACTTCTGTAAACTCTGATCTCCATCTTCTGCCTGAAATACAAAGATCTCACAGGCTTGAATAATAGGGGGTTAGAGAGCTACAGCGCTCATAGGTCACTGTGTTCAGATCTGCAGGATTCAAATCTCCCCCACTCCCTTTGAAATTCAGGGATGTGGGAGGCAGATGTTCAGATTGTACTTTGCAGCTCAGGCTCTTCTCTGATTCTTACCTCACTGTTATCTTTAGGAAGAGGTACCTTTTTCTCCTCCTTGCAGAGACATGGGTTCATCTTTCATTTCACTCCTGTCCCAGATTTTGCTTTCACAGTCCAGGAGTTGCATTTTCTGCGGGGCTTGCATTGAAACCTTTATTGAAGGTGTGGCCAAACCTATGGACCCTCCAAACCGCATACAACAATCTTCGGAAGTTCAAAAGTTGGGGCATACTTCTGGGTCTCAGAGCTTCAGCCCCACATGAGGTGCCTGCCCAGGCTTGGGGCTTCAGCTCTGCTCCTGCTGAAGCCCTGAGCCCTGGCACGCATGCCCTGCAGGGCTGAAGCTCCAGCAGATGCCTTCCATTGGGCTGAAGCTTTAGATCCCCCCCCTTTCCACTGGGCAGAAGTCAGAGGTGTGTGAGGGGGACACATGGGAGTGACGTTCCCACCCCTCTGATTTTTGCCAAGGTTTGCTGAGCTCGTACCTAAGCTATTAAGAGTGCTGCCAGGGCCCCTCCCTGCATGACAGCTGCTGCAAAGCTGGGATCTGTGCCTTGGGTAGAGGCAGTAGCAACCACTGGGACTTGCTGCCTCTCCCTAAGGAACTAAAACCAGAGGCCCCGCCCTGCAACTCCCATCTGTTTGCTGCTGCATTACCATGCGAAGCTAACTCCTGGGAGCTGAAGGGATGAGGCTGTTGAAGGAAAGAAGGTGTGTGTGCCCCGAGGGTGTAACTCAAGCTGTTGGGTGGTGTGGGGGCAAACCTTTAAATTGTGCCCACCCAATCTCAGCTGGCACTAGTTGTCTTTGGCAGAAGCCCCTAGCCCCACCCCGGGGCAGAATCCCTGAGCTTCCCATCCCCAAATCTGGTAGGTGAAAAATGTGGGGAGGGGCCTCTGGGAGCCACACTTTAACTATAAAAGAGTCGCATGCAGTTCACGTGTTGCAGTTCTGCTACCCCTGCTTTCTAGCAATAACATAGGCTATTAAGATGGCTAAAACTATTGGACCATCCCCTGCCTTTGGGCAACACCAATCTATCTTTCAGAAACAATGCTGTGAGCTCTTAGCTGCTGATCCATTGCAATCTATAAGAATGGCCATACTGGGTCAGACCAAAGGTCCTTGAAGCCCAATATGCTGTCTTCTGACAGTGGCCAACGGCAGGTGTCCCAAAGGCAATGAACAGAACAGGTAACCATCAAGTGATCCATGTCTTGTCACCCAATCCCAGCTTCTGGCAAACAGAGGGTAGGGATACCATTCCTGTCCATCCTGGCTAATGGCCATTGATGGACCTATCTTCCATGAATCTATCTAGCTCCCTTTTGAACCCCATTATAATATGGGCCTTCACAACACCCTCTGGCAAGGAGTTCCAGAGATTCACAGTGTGTTGCGTGAAAAAATACTTTCTTGTATTTGTTTTAAACCTGCTACCTATTAATTTCATTTTGTAGCCCCTTGTTCTTGTATTAGGAGAAGGAATAAATAACACTTCCTTATTTACTTTCTCTATATCACTTATGATTTTATAGACCTCTATCATATCCCCCCTTAGTCACCTCTTTTCCAAGCTGAAAAGTCCCAGTCTTATTAATCTCTCCTCATATGGAAGCTGTTCTATACCCCAAATCATTTTTGTTGCCCCTTTCTGAATCTTTTCCAATTCCAATATATCTTTTTTGAGATAGGGCGAACACACCTTCCTATTCAAAGTGTGGGCGTAGCATGGATTTATATAGCAACAATATGATGTTTTCTATCTTATTATTTATCCCTTTCTTGATAATTTCTAACATTCTGTTTGCTTTTTCAACTGCCACATTGAGTGGATGATTTCAGAGAACTATTTACAGTGACTCCAAGATCTCTTTTTTGAGTGGTAACAGCTAATTTAGACCCCATCATTGTATAGTATAGTTAGGATTATGTTTTTCAGTGTGTATTACTTTGCATTTATTAACATTAAATTTCATCTGCCATTTTGTTGTCCAGTCACCCAGTTTTGTGAGATCCTTTTGTAGCTCTTCACAGTCTGCCTGGGACTTAACTATATTGAGTAGTTTTGTATCATGTGCAAATTTTGCTACCTTGCTGTTTACCCCTTTTTCCAGATGGTTTATGAATGTTAAATAGGACTGGTCCCAGTACAGATCCCTTGGGGACACCACTATTACCTCTCTCCATTCTGAAAACTGACCATTTATTCCTACCCTTTGTTATGGGATAAGGCTTTGTCATTACGGCCCAATCCACGGTAATGCTGAGTACCTGGATGCACACTGACTTCAGAGGGAATTAAGGGTGCTCAGCATCTTGCAGGATCAGATCTTTATGAAGCTTATTCCTCCAAAGTGCTTTACCATCCTAATGAATCCTCAAAACACACCTGAGGAAAAAAGGGTGAAGAGAGGGAGGGATTATTTTCTCCATTGTGCAGTTGGAGAACCCAAAGCAGAGATGTTAAGGGCTCAATATTGCCTCTGTTGTGCTTAGTGTTCCTTACTCCACAAGCAGTCCCACTGAATTTGCTCAAGCCCACAGGAGGAGCTGGTGTCAGAGCCCGGGGTAGATCTGTGCTTCCAGTCATATGCTTAGACCAATAGACCACATTTCACCTTTGATGAGGTATAAACATCTGGTTTCCTTTTGGCCCCCTGGATACATGCAGATAGATCTTCTTTCTAAGCTGGCTCCTATGTCCCACTCCAAACTCTTCCTCCACTAGGTTAGCAACCTCCGCTCAAAGGTGTCTCGCTTTGCTATCAGCACCCTTGGCGAGCTCTTCAGGACCATGAAGAAGCACATGGACCAGGAGGTTGAAGAGATTGCCCGGGTCCTACTCCACAAGACAGGGGATTCCAGCGAGTTCATTCAGAAAGCAGCTGATCGATCCCTGGGCGTCATGGTGGGGAGTGTGACTCCCACGCGAGCAATGGCTGCCCTCATGGCTGGTGGAGTAAAGTATGTGACCCTTCCCTTGTCCTAGCTCTACAATCTGACTACTTGATTTGTGGGGAACAGGAGAGTGGTGGAGAAGGAATTCCCTCTGCTCTGGGATATTTCACTGCCACTACCCATTTACACCTCCAATTATCATCAGTTCACCACATTGTGATGACCTACCATCTAGCACAGTCCATCAGCATTGCCTAGATTCTGTGGTGATGGAGATGTGATAGATCGGAGCAGAGCCCTGTGATGTGCCTCCTCCACTCTCCAGGTGATGGGACCACAGCAATCCTGGTGTGTGGCCAAAACCAAGTCTCCTTCTTAATGACCATAGAGCACTAATTATGGGGCCACTGGGAAAAACCACACATCATCAAGGCATTATTAACAAGAGAAGCAGAGACCAGTCATATGTATGGGTAGAGTGTATCCACAGGAAAAACTACCTGGTTTGGCAGGGACCTGCCACACAGGGTCAATTCCTGAGTCTCCCATCATTGCCTTTAAAAGCTTCACTTTCAGTTCAAAATGCACAGCTGATCATCACCAAAATGCCAACTTCAGTTCAGTGCGGCAGATTTTCTGGGTCTTGAGATATAGACTTTTGTGGGAAACACTAAGCTGGCACCACTTCAAAGTGATGGTACCATACCTGGTGCTTTCAAACAGATGCTACTCATTCCAGTAAATGATGGTCTGGCTAAAACTGTTGGTGAGATATATGGCTATATACATTCTGCAGCCCTGAGAACATTAAAATACAAAATGCTCTAGGCATATCCAAGCAGAGGCTGTGTTGGTGAATATGTGGTTTTATGTCTCTGACCATTCAATGCTCTGCTAGATATGAAACAAATTGGTGAACTAAGTCCAAATGCTAGTGTACCAATATCTGTGACAGAAAGGCAAAATTTCCTCTCCTCTCCCTTTCTGGGTTAATAATCTCAGCAGGAACCCCAAGGACCAAATGTGCCATGGCGACTGAATTCCCCTCTCATCCTTGTAGGTGGTCCCTCTGTAACATAGTGGTTCTGTGTGTATGAATGGATACTGTGATCACTAATAGCAGGGTCCACAGAGACGATAAGAAACCTGCTATTACCAACAATTAAGGAGCTCTCTCTCAGTCAAGTGGCAGAGGCCTGTGGTTTTGGAGATGAAGGGCCATATAGACATATGCTGGTTTGATGTCTTGTCTTCAGCCATCGTAACCCCCCTGTTCGAAAGTGTGCCGCTGAACACTTATTGACGGTCATGGAACAGATTGGGGCTGAGAAACTTCTGTCAGGCACCAGAGACAACACAGAACTACTAGTCCAGACTCTGGTGAAGCTTGCTCAGGACTGCAATCAAGACACGAGGTAATGATGTCCCCTTTATCTCCCAGATGCTTTGTGATCAGTAGCTGGCAAATAACAAACCATGACAATGCAAACTAATGTAAAACAAGCATAAGGAAAGCATGCTACCAGTGTGTATACTGTTGGCTAAGGAAAGGTGCAGGATCCATCTCTTAAGGGTTATCAAGCAATAAAGATCCATTCAAGCATTTACATTGCATGAGACATTCTTTTTTTGAAAGGAATGCGATATCACTAGTCCACAAATCAGTTTCTTTAGCTCCAATATGAACATATGACTTCCCTAGGTATCTTTTGGGTGTTATGTAAAAATGAATCCATGGCCACTTATGGTCACTGAAAGATCCCAGGGCATTTCTGGTAAGATTAGGGGTGTTAGCACCCACTATCCTGGTCAAATTCTTGCGGTATTGAATCAATGCAGTCTGCCTCCCTACATTCCCCTTGCCATTTCAATTGGTTGTGGCATTTATCACTTTCCACCCTAAACTATTGTTTAGTTTGTGTGCTTTTGAACAGTTGCCATGTTCCACCACAGAGGTTGCTGCTCTTTGGTAGTGGCTGAAAAACCTCCTCTGCAATAATTTGTTAAAGCAGATTAAAATCCTGCAAAGAGAAAGTCTTTTTAAGGAAGTAAATTGTTATGACCATTACACTTGCTCATCAAAGGAAAAATAGATTCCTTAATTATTTAGTAGATCTCCACAGAGTGAGAGGATATTTCCTCAATGTTCTGCTGCTCCATGGCCTATTGTATGCAGCAGGCCATATTGTATAGTGATACCAATTTGAGGTATATCTTAGTCTTTATTTATATCTCTTCTGCGGGGAATGAAAGTCCTTACAAATTGCCCCACCTTGTACTGAACATGGAGAGCATAAAATTTCAGTTTCTTTTTGTAATCCCTACCTGCCTCCTGGATAGATAAATGAAATGGTGATATTTTGAGATAAAATGTTCCTTCATTTATTTCTCCCCCTCTGCACGCTAGGTTTTATGGCCGGAAGATGCTGAATTTGCTTATGCCTCATCCGAAATTCGATGGGTATTTGAAACAGTCTCTTCCATCACATAACTTGCGGGATGTTATGGCAACAATAAAGCAGAAAGTAAGTGCTTAGTAGGAGATATCTCCTGTTTATATGTACTAAGAGAGCCTATATATGATCATGTACAACCTCCCCCTCTCCCCCCCCTCCCTCTCTCTCTGGTTCTTCTGGTTCATGGAAAGGAACTACAGATCCTGACCCAGTTTATCAGTTGGCAGTGAGGGAGGTAAAGTAGATGGAATTATAGACACAGATAAGAAAGGAAAATAGAAGAAAATGGTTTCCCTCATATCTAGAAAGAAAAAGAGGGCAAGGGTGGGAGTAGTTCTCTGGAAAGTGTCAAACCTCTTTAATAGATAGGGAAGGAGATGTCCCTGGAAGATTGCCAAAAATAAGAGAAACATGTCGCTGTCTTAATCGGTGCACATACCTACTCCAGTCAGAAAATACTACCTCTGAGCTCATGTGCTGCAGAACTAGCAAGTGCTCCAAG
Organism: Sternotherus odoratus; assembly: GCA_032164245.1. Lineage (NCBI taxonomy): Eukaryota > Metazoa > Chordata > Testudines > Kinosternidae > Sternotherus > Sternotherus odoratus. Next base: position 125,313,599 of record JAVMKO010000003.1, read on the forward strand.
AATCCCTACAGCCAGTAGAAAATCATCCTGATGAGCATGGGCTTTGTATTCCTCTCTCTTCTAGAGAAGGACATGGGTTTGTCGAGGGGCTGGAAGAATGCCTCAGGTGGAATTCTCCCAGTATTCTGTAGGCCAAGGATACCTTTAGAACTACTAGGAGGGTTCAGCTGTTTCTAGAGTTACCGGCTCTGCAACAGGCACCAGTTTGTGACTGCGGTGGTTTCACATGTGACTAGATCTAGCTGACTGTCATGGGGTTTTGTGCTGCTACCCATCACTGTAGCATCTGAATGCCTCTGATTGATTAGGATGGCAACAGTGAAGTCTCCAGTGGATTTCAGGGCATCCCTGGCTCTTCTCCCTGTTTGAGCTATAAAATTCTCTGCTCTCCCGTCTGAAGAACACAAAGCCTGGTTCTAAGCTGTGTTTTACACTGTCATAAGAAATCATTTCCCATCTTCTCTCGCTTTTTATAGATGCATTTTTTATATATATATATATAGGGGATGGAAGACAATGTATCTGAACCTCCTTCTGCCAAAGGTCGCAGGGAGTCTAGGAACAGCAGCTTGACTACCTCCCAGGACAGTCTGCCTTCCAATGAAGGGTACTGAACATTTCTTTGTTACCATTTCATTATCTTTGAGGATATGCACAATGGAGTTTTCAGCCTTATGCATCAATAAACTGTCTCTAGGCTAGTCTGAATTTTTTGTAGCTACGTATAAGGATCAGATCCAGAGAGACCATTACTGAGCCAGGTGGCTGTTGCTAGTCCTGTGGCAGTGCCACACCTGCCGGGCTGGGGATCAGAGTTCAAGACAGGAAATCGGTCCTTTTTGCTCCCAGGGCTGGCAGTGGAGCCACCAGTGTCTTTTCTCGTTTGATAACACAATGGATTTGTTCCATTGTGTTCCATGGTGGTAAGAAGAAAGAGAGTATAAGCCTCACCATTGTGTTTAGAATTTTTCCCAGGTACGTGCTGGAATTAATGAGCCCCACTTATCAGGACCGAGTCCTCAGCCCATTCAAATCAATGGGAATCTTTCCATTAACTCGGTGGACTTTGGATCAAACCCTAAAAGAAGAATAGTCTGAGTACAGGACGGGGAGCCAGCACTGCTGTTTTCTATTCCCAGCTTTGCTACTGATTCTCTGGGTGGCCTTGAGTAGGTCACTTTAACCCCCCTGCGCTTCACTTTCCTAATTATAAACTGCAGATAATGTTAACTAGACATTGCTTCCTGTAATGATGATAAGCTCTGAGGCTGAGTTATTAGCGCAGGCTTGCACTGTAACCAAGTGAGCAAGAAGCCCCCTCAGGCTGTTTGTCATTGTTATACTGAAAATGTTGTTACCCAACGGTGACATTGAGTTTTTCTGTCCCAACCCCAGGTCCAGATCAGACATCCTAGCACCAGCACAGCCGGTGGTTCGTCGCTCATCTCTCCGGAGTGTGGAAGCAATGGAGCAGCTCAAGGAGCTGAACAAACTCCTGATGGCCAAGGAGTTTCAGATACGAATGGAGGGGGCAACGCTGCTCGTGGAGCACTGCAAGAACAATCCCCAGTTCGTCTCCGCAAACATCGTCCAGGTCTCAAGAGCCTTTTCTCTTGTTCCCTTTCCGCATGTACCCTGCCTAGGCTGCCCCTGGTACAATCAGTTCCAGCTACCTTCACCCTCCATCCAATTAACTCAGGCCAGGCTGGCACACCCTTACTTAATACAGTTAATTCAGCCCCTGCCTCCAATACAGTTAATTTAAGCCTGGCCCTACCTTTCTGCAAGGTTCCACTGCTGCCCCGCCCCCCCCCCCCCCAAGAAGGTCTTTGCAGCTGCTGCTGCTTATGGCCCTGCTGCTTTCTGCCTTCTCCTCCCCTCCAAAGAACAGTGAGAGGGAGCCCAGCTGCCCAGAGCTGCTCACTGTTTTCCAGCAGCAGAGTGGGGAGGTTGGAAGGAATAGGCTGGGCTGCTACATTTTTCATGAGAGGGCTGGGAGATGGGTGTGAACCTCCTAGCCCTGAAGAGCCCAGCTCCAACTTTGTGCTCTCCCTTCCTCTTCTGTGGATAATGTAGTGCCTCAGCCTGATCCACTTCCTCCTCACTTCTCCTCTACCTGAGAAAAACCTATCCGCTCCTGGGCTCCCATACTGGGACCTTCTCTCTGCCTCTTGAAGAGAAGAGTCAGAGGGCTCAGAGCTGGAAAAGAAGGGGCTCCTCTCCTCTTCTCCCACCCCCTCCACCACAGCGAGCTGCTGCTGCTCTCTGTCTCAGAGATCGCTGCCTGAGAATGTGATGGCCACGGGACTGGGAGTCTCAATCTGCTCTAGTGAGGAGTGCACCATACATTACACGTGAGAGGCCTGCCTATTAGAGACTGATCAGACCCTGAACCACTTCTCAGAGCTCTGCACCAACCCCAGGTTTTGGGAGGATTGGATAAAATGAGACTTGGATCAGAACCAACCCTAGGTTGACAAAGCCAAAGCTACCCCCAGTTTGCCTCACCTCTCTTCCCAAACTCTGTTATTAACTGGTAATTGTGATTCTTCAACCCAAGCTGAAATGACTCAAAAGAAGGTAAATATGGGGGCCTTAAAGAGATTGGCTGGCTCTCTTCAGTAAACTTTATTGAGGAGGGATAATAAGTATTTTTATCCCTCCCAGCCAACTCCTGCCCTCAAATTCCCTTTCCCATATTGGAAAATGAGATGCTATTAAAGAAATTAGAACCTGATTCTGCAAACAGTACTATGCGTAGTGCTCCCTGTTGTGAGCAGCGCATGGAAGTCAGTGAGACTTCTCACGCGAGTATGTGCTGACCTGATATGAACTGTTGGCAGGATCTGGACCATGTTTTGTGCTTGCTGGAATCCTCTGTTTCTACATTCCCTGCCAGCCCCAATAGTTTTGTACATCCTGATTTTTTTTTTTTAATTTTTGAACAGATTTTTGATGCTTTTTCCTTGAGACTTCAGGACTCCAACAAGAAAGTGAACCAGCACGCGCTGGAGTCAGTTGCCTCCATGATCCCTATCCTCAAAGATGGCTTACATCCAGTTGTGGTCTCCATGGTGACAGTGGTCACTGATAACTTGAACTCTAAGAATTCCGGGATTTATACTGCAGCAGTGAGGGTGCTGGACACAATGATCGCTAACCTAGGTAGTATTTACTTCTTCCTGTTCCTACCATGGGTATTCCATTGTGTGATACCTGCACAATTGTTGCTCCATCTTGGAGTCAGTAAGCCACTTCTGGGCCTCAGATCAAAAATTTCAAAGTAGTCCCTTAATTACCTCACTTGGCTGATGAACCCCACTCTGGTTTGAGGGAATGCCCAGCGATTGCAGGGCTGTCCCTTATCCTAGTAGCTGATGTGTCCTGACTGGATTATTCTAAATGGCTCTGTAGAGCAGCATTCTTCAAAGATTTCTGGCCACGGCCCCCTTCCGTGGTCCAGTGTCCACTCACGGCCCCCTGGGGTATGTCCACCGAAATGCCACCGAATTGAAAGCTTCCGCTTTCTGCCGCAGCATTTCGGCGGGACGAAAATAGACCGCCGGTCTATACAGCGGTCTCCCACACGGGATCGGTGGCGGCACCAGGGTCTTGCGCATTGCCGGGGGTGGTCTCACGCACCCCCGGGGGTGCATGCACCCCTCTTTGAAGACCACTGATGTAGAGGGATGCCGTTTTTCACCAAAAACATGTGTCTGCCTGCATTTCAGTGATTCTTCTCTCTTCTATTTACAGTAGACTCTCAATTATCCAGGATGATAGGGAAAAAATAATTCTGGTTAATAAAATCCCGGATAATCACCATCCATAGGAAATATGGGGAATGAGGGTTGGTTCACCAGCCACCCTACGCTGGGGAGAGGGGGTGTTGGTTCACTGGCTACCCTGCGCCCTGGTGGGGTTTTTTTGTGTGTGTGCTTGGGGTGGCAGCAAAGCCAGAGCCGGCCCTGTGAGTTGCGTGTATTTTTTTTGACATCCTGGTTAATCCAATCCTGGATAATCAAGAGTCTACTGTATGTTCTTAACCATACTCACACTCACAATCATAAACCACATTCACAACCATAGCATCTGAGCTCTTTCCAGAAGTGCATAAAGTGATGTGACCAACATCTATCATGTCTGGTTCTTTCCTTCTCCCCGGTGAGAAATTGTATAGGGATTTTTAATTTTTATTTCATGCAATATATTACAGGTTTGTGGTACTGTGTCTATATTATCTCAGGCAAGACCAGAGAAGTAGGTCCTCAAGGAATCAATCCTGAAGCACTTAGAGGAGAGGAAAGTGATCAGGAACAGTCAGCATGGATTCAAAAAGGGCAAATCATGCCTGACTAACCTAATTGTCTTCTATGATGAGTTAATTGGCTCTGTGGATGAGGGGAAAGCAGTGGATGTGTTGTTCCTTGACTTTAGCAAAGCTTTTGATATGGTCTCCCACAATATTCTCGCCAGCAAGTTAAAGTACGGGCTGGATGAATGAACCATAAGGTAGATAGAAAGCTGGCTGGATCGTCGGACTCAACGGGTAGTGATCAATGGCTCCATGTCTAGTTGGCAAGCGGAGTGCCCCAAGGGTGGTCCTGGGGCCGGTTTTATTCAATATCTTTATCAATGATCTGGAGGATGGTGTGGGCTGCACCCTCACCAAGTTTGCAGATGACATTAAACTGGGAGGAGTGGTAGATACACTGGAGGGTAGGGATAGGATACAGAGGGATCTAGACAAATTAGAGGACTGGGCCAAAAGAAATTTGATGAGGTTCAACAAGGAGAAGTGCAGAGTCCTGCACTTAGAACGGAAGAATCCCATGCACTGCTACAGACTAGGGACCGAATGGCTACGCAGAAGTTCTGCAGAAAAGGACCTAGGGATTACAGTGGATGAGAACTGGATATGAGTCAACAGTGTGCCTTTGTTGCCAAGAAGGCTATTGGCATTTTGGGCTGTATAAGTAGGGGTATTGCCAGCAGATCGAGGGACGTGATTGTTCCCCTCTATTTGATATTGGTGAGGCCTCATCTGGAGTACTGTGTTCACTTTTGGGGCCCACACTACAAGAAGGATGTGGAAAAATTGGAAAGAGTCCAGAAAAGGGCAACAAAAATGATTAGGGGCCTGGAGCGCATGACTTATGAGGAGAGGCTGAGAGAACTGGGATTGTTTAGTCTACAGAAGAGAAGACTGAGGGCAGATTTGATAGCTGCTTTCAACTACCTGAAAGGGGGTTCTAAAGAGGATGGATCTAGACTGTTCTCAGTGGTAGCAGATGACAGAACAAGGAGTAATGGTCTCAAGTTGCAGTTGGGAAAGTTTAGATTGGATATTAGGAAAATAAAATTCACCAGGAGGGTGGTGAAGCACTGGAACGGGTTACCTAGGGGGTGGTAGAATCACCTTTCTTAGAGGTTTTTAAGGTCAGGCTTGACAAAACCCTGGATGGGATGATTTAGTTGGGGATTGGTCCTGCTTTAAGCAGGGGGTTGGACTAGATGATCTCCAGAGGTCCCTTCCAACCCTAATATTCTATGATTCTAAGTATGCCTTGTGCTAGGAGTGAAAGACGGTGTGGTTTGTGATGATTCTTAGTTTCTGCAAGACTTTGTTCCACTGTCTTGGAGCAGCTCCTGAGAAAGTTCTGTCTCCTGTACTGATGAGCTTTACCCTTGCAGTGGACTGTTCAGCTGTACCCGAGGGTGGGAGTCCTGGAGTGGGGTCTTCCTCTCAGAATTTTATATGATCTTTTAAGGCGTCCTGAGCCCAAACAATTGAGTGTCATAAGGATCAGGGGTGAGATCTCGAGGTTCACATTACTGTATTTTGCAGCAAGCCAGCGCAGTAAGCAGAGATCAGGTGCTGGATGCCTGGCACAGCTTGTGCCTAGTCCTGCATGCGTGTACAAGAGTGCGGTGGGGTGGAAGTGCCTTCAGCCCTGCTTTTGTGCACCCGTAGAGGGACCAAGCACATGCCCCCTCCTCAAGTGCAAAGACCAGGGGTCTCTAGTGCAACCGGGTGCTAGAAACCCCACATGGGATGGGCAGGAAGTGAGGCCATGACACAAGCTCCTTCCCCACCAGTTAGGTAAGCTGGCCCATTGAAGGCAGTGCAGAGTGCACTTTGAACTCTTCCAGAGTTGCCCTAGCAGTCCCAGCAATCTTGCACCTGCCTCACTTTCATTTCCTCCAGGCACTCCTGGTGGGGTGGTGCACCTCCACACTGCCCCTTGCAGCACTCTTAAAGCCACAACGTGCCCCACAGCTTGGAAAGTGCCATGAGACCCTTCCACATGAATAAAGCCCTCACCCTATATATATGTAAATTGGTGTCATTATTGTTCTACCTATTAACCCCTGAGTGTTGAAGTTTTGGGCCACTCATTGGGACTCATTCTCTTGCACTTTTCCTCTCACAACTGATCTCAGAAGCACAGCCAGTATGTACATCTTAGACACACACGAACATCCATCTCATGCTGTCTCCCAGCCACCACAGCTCTCAAATCACCAGTGTCCTAATTTGGGGATGAAAACCTGAAATGAAGGAGGAACAAAAGGAAAAAACATAATGTTTTAAAATGCTGTGAAATTAATGTTTCCCCCTCTCAGCTAATATTTTCTCTCATCTTGGTTTCATGAGTCAGGGTTTCCTGATGTTAATTATTCACAACAATAAATGTGTGCATGGAGGGCTGGATATCTGTTGGGGATGCGATATGGAATTTTTGCCTATAGGACAATAGAACAAGTCAAGCCTCAGTCAATAGTGAGTGAAAGTTGTTACTGTCAGGTGGCTGCGTGATTGACTGTATGGATTGATTTTACTAGTCTAACTTATTTGCCAGTGAACAGGTGTTTACATCACATTTGGCTTCCCTGCTGGTAATTTCATTAGGGAGGATTAAGACTGAGGGCTGGTCCACACTAGAAAATTAGATTGACCCAGCTATGTTGCTCAGGGATGTGAAAGATCCACACCCCTGAGCGACATAGTTATACTGACCTAACCCCTGGCGTAGACAGTGCTAGGTCGACAGGATCATTTCTCTTGCTGATCTAGCTACCACCTGCTGTGGAAGCGGATCTTTTTAAGTGTAGAGTAGATCTGCCTTTTGTTAAGCAAACCTAAATCCCCATATAGACAGTGCTGGGCCAACAGAAAAATTCTTCCATTGACTTGGCTACTGGCTGTCATGGAGGAGGATTTACTACAATGATAAGAGTACCCCATATAGTCTGAATGGGCCATAGAGACTGAATTACCCTCTCAGCCATCTGGGTTAGAGTTGAGACCCCTTGCCAGTGGATGAGGGTGGGTTGGGGTGAAGTTTGTGCTAGCACTGTTTTTGTTGTGCCTGTTGTATCAACAGAGGCTTTCAGTCTCCAGGTTTGTCACTCTGGCATATTATTTACCAGCACTAAATTCTCACATGAAAATAAATAAAATATGAGATCAGAGCAGGTGTGTGTTTGATGAGAGATGAGTTTGGGTCTGAAATGAGGTATGCCCCCTATAGTGAGGGTCACGAAGAGTTTTATACATTAACGTAAAGCTATTTCCCTTCTGCACAGGCACAGTCTTATACCCAGTACAGGACTCATCTTCACACCAGGGTGGACTGCAGTTTGAGTGAGCTATGAGCTCCACACAAAATTCTGGAGTCTTACAAAGATGCTAGGTTTGCAAATCACTCACTACATGATGTTCAGAGGTGCTGAGCACCCATATTTTCCATTGACTTCAACTGGAGTTATGGGTACTCAGCTCCTCTGGAAATGAGACCGTTAGGCCCAGATCCTCAAAGGTATTTAGTCACCAGATTCCTAGAAGAAAAGGGTCAGAGTGACGAAGCTTGACTGTGCAGCCAAATTTCCCCAACATGTTAGAATTAATTGGATCTGGACACTTAGTGTGGTTTGTTATAAAGATGGGACTGAGCAATAAAACCTGGTATTGAACATCCCTAAAGCCTAGGGACAAAGAGGTGCATGGATTTTGAGGTTGTTTCTGGCCCATCTTGGCTTCCCAAGCAAGTTGCTTTGATGTTGAGCTGAAGGGGACCTTGACCTAGCCGAGCTTCTGCCGCACTGCCACCTAGGAAGCCCTAAATTATGGGCCTGGACTGGTTCCTTCTCCTCTCTTCAGTTCATAAATATCTTCAACCCTTGCTCTTCTTTTTTTAAATGAAATTTATGATTTGCCAAGTTCCTTATTAGAACAAACAAGTATAAATCCAGACCAAAATGATGGCTTGTTCCAAATGTTCTGTATAGGGCGAGATTACTATTGCCAATAACTACATAACCAAGGCCTGTTGTAAATTCCCTTGCCATACAGATTTATGTCATCTATAGAAATACTGCACTGGGTGAATATGCTTGAAATATTTAGTGTATTCAAGAGGTAGGCCTTAGAATGGAATTATTAACTCCTTTTGCACCACCAATCCAGAGCTCATATATAGCTAATAGGATTTGCTCACTGTTTGCCTGTCGCTGTTCCTTTGTACAGGGAAATTATTTTTAAACCATAAGGACAAGATTGTGTCTGAGTGTAAAGCAGAGAGAGTTGTGTGAGGGCAGCACCACTGTGTTCTGGGCTCTTAGCAGTAGGGGGTGGAGCTAGATCCCCTCTCACACCAGCCAGCAGAATGGAGGTGAGCATATGCCTCACCCCTGTCTTGCAGTATCCAGCAGCCATAATCCCTGTTGGTATTGTGTCAGGTTCAAGCATACTGAACCCCAGCCTATGTTTTAAATGCAACACCATAACCTGTAAGCACTGGCAAGTGTCTGTACTAGAGCTGTGCAAAACACATTTGTCTGTGTTCATGTAGGTTTCAACTACAGATGGGTTCAAGCTGCAAAGTTTTTAGTATTTTAGATCCAGGGTTTCGGTTCTGCCCATCGTAAAGATATGAGCCATTTGCAAAGTTCAGATCCAGAACTGGATCTTATACACCCCAAAATTCAAGGATCAGGGGTTTTGATTGGGATTAGAGCTGTCGAGCAATAAAAAAATGTAATCATGATTAATCATGCAATTAATCTCACTGTTAAACAATAATAGAATACCATTTATTTAAATATTTTTGGCTCTGTGCGAAGCCAAACATGCTGCCCCATGGGAACGCACACCCCCGGCCCCCAGAACGCTGCATGTGCGGCGGCATGGCTCCAGGGGAGGGGGAGAAAATGGGGGGGGGGGGCAGAGCTCACGGACCATAGTTTGCCCACCCTTCTTCTAGATGGGCCACTGGTCTGATCTGGTGTGGCAAGTCCAGTAAATACCTATGATTTTTTTTTAAACTCCTTGGCTGGTTTTACTTGTTAAGCTTCTTACAAGGAGACTTTTATATTTGTAAATGCATTTTATGTCATTTTTACTATGCTTTATATAGCAACTTGAGTCCTTCTGCCAGGGTAAGTCACAGGGAAGGAGGACTCATTATAACAAACAGTACTAATAAGCATCGTGTTAATGATATAACATCAGGTCTCCAAGGAAGACTCCTTCTGAGAGGTTGGCACTGCTGTACTGAAAATGACATGCGGATGTAAAGGATTCATCTCATCGTGTTTACTACTGTGGCTAACACTCAGCTGCCGGTCTTGCAACCAGTAAACCAATCTAGTATTTATTGGACAGAGTCAAAGCTGAATTACTGAAAATAGCATCACCTACCTATTGCATTGCTTTCTCCCAGTCTCGATTTAAAGCTGCCCTGTGCTGCAGGCAGTTCTGGGTAAAGCTTGGATAAATTGGTTAACTCTTGAAAGCTTGCAGTGTTTCAAAATATATAGCCTGTTCCAAATTTTTAATTCAAAAGAGAGCATTGCCTGTGTACTTAGCACCTTACAAAATGAAGGGGTCCCAACAATAGTTTTAACGGTGAATGGGAAAGCTTGATTGAGATCAATACTAATATTTTGCACTGCTATAACACCTTTCATGTCAGGATTTCAAAGCAATTGTTTCAAAGCAGCAACTGAGGTGTAACCATCTGTGAGTGGAATGCAGCAACTATTAAACAGCACATATCAATACCACACAACAGGTTAGGGCTGGAAGTGAAGCGTCTATTTGGAATTTTTGATGGACAGAATGTAATTACCAGTGCTGGAATTTAGCCAGAGCACCAGTGCCAAATACTCCTACTGTCTGTTTGCAAAAAGAACAATGTGATCATTAATGACCTCAGTTTTATGTATCATACAAAACGTGGCATCTGTAACACTACTGTGCCCCTTAAAACTGTGTTGGGGCTTTGGCTCAGTGCTGATACAGAAGGAAACATGTTACCTACTGACCCATCACTCACTTTCTATGGCATCTAGATATTCCATGGAGGTAGCTCATCCAAATACTACCATTCAAAACCAACTCTGCCTTGCTTGTCAGAACCAACTATTGTAGGTCACTTTTTGTGCAATAGTTTTAAAACAACAGCCAGGATCTTAAATCAATCACAAGGTGTGGATAAAGAATTAAAAATACATTTGCCAGCCAAATACCGGGAAATCAGTTCTTCTTTTACCTTCCTGCCAAGATCTGATTTATGGGGTCTTTTTCTCTCTCTTTTTCTGCCATGGCTCTTGGTATTACAAGCACCTAAGACAGTTGCAGATGTTTGTGGTGATCGGATAATTTGTTCTTGCAGAGACAACTGAGAATCTTGTCCTGAGCTCTTGGCAGGTAAGCAAAGGAGGAACTGATTTTAAATTTGCACAGATGTTCACTGAGTGTAAAAGTCACCTCTGCAGAAATATAACACGAGGCCGATGTGCCACTTACATCCCATTTAACCTGAGGGACTGAGTTAGCTGTAGGGTGTGGGACTTGTGCTAGCACTCTGCACACTGGTGAATTTCACACATGCTGATGTGGGATCATGAACTTTTGTTCTGAATTTGAAATCATCCCACGCTACGTTCAAGAGAAGATTAAATGTACCCAATATTATCTGAAATTTGCTGTGTTTTAGAAGGTGCACATATTTTTCTTTGTTGTTTACAATCTCAGAAACAAGGCTCATGAATGTGTATCTGTCCCTTTCAGACAATGCATTGCTTCTACAAGCATTTGCCAGCAGAGTACATTTCATCAGTGGTCGAGCCATGCAGAACATCACGGAACACCTGTCAGGTAACCAACATCTCAGCTGAACCATACTTTTTATGGTTCATTTGGATTAAACTCGAACAAGACTCTTGGAAAATGACAGGTGTGAGGAAATCCTTATGCATTAATAAAACTATAGTCCATGGAACAGCAGGAGGCACCGGGCCTGTTCCTGCATCCCAGGCAGTCAATTACACCTGTGTAAAGTGCTTGTAAAATGCTCCTGCTCTGATCTGGTCATGTATTACATACACTTTGCACAGGTGTAAATGGCTGTACAAGATGCAAGGCAGTGAAGAATTGGGCTTTCTGAGAGTCTAATTACGAATCATTGATGGGAGGTCTCAAAATTCTCTCCTAAGAAAGAGAAACTAAAAATATTTGGGCTGTCTTCTGATGTTTTTAAAAGGGCAGCAGTGTCAGATCACGGCTAGGTCAACAGGTTCTGCTTCCTTAGGCAAATGTCTATCCCTGACATCCTATGGACACCCACACCTAGCTATGAAACATTTTGTCGTTTGCTATGCTTGGGGTCTCTTTTGCTTTTCTCACAAAGAGCTCTGGGGGAGGAGTTCTCTTGTGGCAAACATTTTGGGCTGGATCCCACAAAAGCTGAGACTACAAGACTACATGAGTGCAGACTGTTCATATGAATAATGGTTGTTACAAAGATGTACCTTGCTGGAGGTGTGAGCAGGCAATTCCTTCTTGACCCTACAGGCTATTGGCTTCTACCCAGAAGTATGACATTGCGTTTCTATTATTTCAATGTGTGTAAATATAGTCTCTTTCCACGTCAGCTGAATCCTACAAACTCAAAATGCTGCCGTTTCTTGACCTATAACCACAGTTTATGTCTAGTGGCAGCCAAGAAATGGCAAAATCGATCTTCTGAACATACATTGAAAGCAGCCTAATTATAGCCTTGCTTTAATTAGGGCTTAATCTACTACTAATTATTCCAGTTTCTTTTAATCCAAGGTTTAATAAAGTTTGCTCATTCATTACCACTCTCTTAAGGGCATCCATATCCATGGCAAACCTAACAGGGCCTTTAAAGGTAATTTGCATAAATTAAATCTCTGTACACACAGAGTTGAATTCTACGGCAATTTAATCTCTTTTTGCAAATAAAGCATTTAAATATAAATTGGGGCCAGTTTAGAAAGAGCAGATGTTCCCTCTGGGATTTATTGGGAACAGGCAGCTCTCTTTTCTAAACTCCATGGTGGCCACTATATTTAATAGCATCTGTGCTCTAATTATCTCTCTTTTTTTAATGAGGGACTGTAACCCTTTGCTGATTTATTATGATTGTTTAAATATTATTTAAGACTGATTTTAAAAAAAGTTAATTTAATGTTGGTGAAAGGTGCCAGACTTACAGTGCTGGGAGTATGAAATCGCTTTAACCACAGAATTGCAACATATGCTTCCCTCACACTATCACCTGCTAATGTGCCTCAATTTACCTCTATCAGACTGATGAGAATTAAGTCTCCAGATCATATCAGTTCTTGACCTCTCTGTGGAAACTGCTAGCAAAGATGCCAGTTAGTGTCAGTTTTTTGTTTGTTTTTAGTGTAGCCATCTATCCAGTTCAGAAAGTGAATTGAGATCTCATCTCAGAAAGGGTGAAAGGAAGAATTGTCTAGTGGTTAGGGTTTATCCTTGCATTTGGAAGACCTGGGTTTAATTCCCTGTTCCACTGCAGCCTTTCTGTATGATCTGGGGCAAGTAACTTTTGCCTTATCTGTTCCTCAGTTTCCTCTCTGTAAAATCGGTATAATATCACCTTCCTACATCACAGGCATGTTGTGAGGATAAATGTATTAAAAATTGTCAGGCACCCAGACACTGTGATCATGGGGGCTATATTAGTATCTTAAATAGCTAGACATTGAGTTCACTAAATCATTCATTATGAGTCACTAAGTACAAGAAAAATCTCAAATTAGACATTCCCATCAGAAGCACCAATAGATCATCCATCTTTCTGATCAGATTTTAGTCCCCTGTGGCCTAGAATTTTGAAATTTAGTATAGATATTCATTATGGGCACTGAGAACAAGGAAACCCTAAATTAGACTTTTGTTTTTTTCATTAGAGTTAACCAAAAGGTCAACAGTGTCTCTATTGGAGTTCAACCATACAAGTGCCCTTTTGAGCTATAATCTTGAAATTTGGTAGTTATTTTGGACAGTTTATTACTGAAATTGAGAGTTGACACTTCTATCATATGTTATTAAAGGTTCAGTCCAACAATTTACAAGAATTATATTAACTGGTTCTTTAGAGCTGTCATGTTAAGAATGAGGCCTCTAATTTCGAGAAATTAAGGTAATTTGAGGTCAATCATTTTATTTAATGGATAATATAATTTTAGTTTGTTTATAGAGATCTAGTGTAAAAGCCCGTGGACACGGGCCAACAGTAACGCCCCCCCCCTGCTCAGCCCCCCCACTCCAAGACCCCCGCTCGTTCAGCCTCCCCTCCCCCCCACAGCCCCCCCCGCTCGTTCAGCCTCCCCCCCACACAGCCCTCCGCTCGTTCAGCCTCCCCTCCCCCCCACGGGCCCCCCCGCTCGTTCAGCCCCCCTCCCACCCACTCAGCTCTCTCCCCCTCTCCAATGGCCCCGGCTAGGCTGGGCGCAGCTGGCCGGGCCGTGCCCGGGCGCCTCCGCCCCGCCGGCCCAGCGCCCCCTTCCCGCGCCCCGCCCGGCCAGAGCCCCCTGCCTGCGCCTATTGCGCCCAGCCACCCTCCTGCCCTAGGTCCCTGATCCAGACCCTGCTTCCCTCTCAGCGGCGTACGCGCGGCGGCCATGTTGTGCTGCCGAACTACACCTCCCAGCATGCCGTTAGTCCGGGCCGTCTCTACTGCGCATGACGGCTTCACACAAACTTCTCTAGCCGATTATTAAATAGGATTGTGCGGTTTGCATTCAGATTCCAGACAGCAGTCAGAAACAGTTCTGAGGAACTAAAAATAAAGATGGGCTTCCATCTTGATTGTTAAGATGCTTTCTCTTCTGTCCTCCAGCGCTTGTAGCTTCTGTCTACCCTCGGAGACCCTTGATTGTGGAACGTCACACCCTGCCTGTTCTCTGGTATTTCCTGAACAACATGATCGGAAATGGAGTGTTGCCTGGTAGGAGCGGGAATGTCAGGACCGTAGTCTGCAGGCTTGCTAAAAGCCTGTACAAAGAGATGGGACACAGCCTAGAGGATCATGCTTCCAGCCAACCACAACATGTGATAAAATCCCTACGGGACCTTTTAGACATGGAACTCCAGTGAAGGAGGCCCAGTAGCCTTCAGGACAGTTTACAGTGTGGCCCTTGATGGGGTGGATAAATGAAGTGGTGGACATTATACTGGCAATGATTTTATTCTATATTTTTGGAGAAAGGAATAAGTTTATAGATCCAGATGTATATAGTATATTTTGAAGTAGAATTAAACAAATCACGTATTTTTATAAGGTTTTATTTCCTGAGCTTTTGTTCCTGAGAGGTTTTACATAGAGCTTTTAAAAATAATAATTATGTATAAATGTTGTGTATGTAAAATTATGTAAAAATGTAATTGTGTAAAAAAGAAAATAATGTATTTATACACAGGCACATTTAGGAAGGGAGAGATGGGCCTTAGACACAGTGAGAGAGGGGCGGGGGGTGGATGATTGGGTCCCAAAAGAAGAGAGTGAGAGGCAAATACTCCAGTCTGAGAAAATAAATTGAGTGAGGAAGAGAGAAATATGTTGCCCCCAAGACACAAAGGGTATGTCTACATTGGAGTGGGGCTCAAATTAGCATGCTAAAAATAGCAGTGTGGACCTTGCAGTGCAGGCTGGGCTTGGGATCTGACGCCTACCTGTCCCTCTAGGCTTGAGAGTCCAAGCTACTACCCAAGCCACAATGTCAATGCAGCTATTTTTAACATACTTGTTAGCATGCCATTAGCCTACCCAGGCTGAGAGGTTCACTCTTAGCCATAGTGTAGACATACCAACAAGAGCTTATGGGAAAGGGGGTAAAAGAGAAAGAGAGGTGGGACCATGGAAGTAAAAAAAGTGACCCAGCTGTGATGGGTTTGGTCACAGAGACCCTCTTGGGACTGTCACCTGATGTGGTGAGACTACCTCTGAGCCCATTTTCTCTGACAGTTTGGGCCTCCAGAACCCCAGCCTGCTGCAAAACAGACCCAAGGTCTGAACCATGCCCCCATAGCTGCAGACTGAACTGAAAAAAGCTTAAGAGGTGCTCTTGTCTCCAGCAATCTGACGCTCAGCTCCCAGTGGGATCTAAACCCCAAGTAAATCCATTTTACTTTGTATAAAGCTTATACAGGATAAACTCATAAATTGTCCGCCCTCTATAACACTGATAGAGGGATATGCACAGTTGTTTGCTTCCCCAGGTATTAACCACTTACTTAATATTAATTAATAAAATCACTTTTGTTTATTATTAAGTATAAAAAGTAGGTTTAAGTGGTTTCAAGTAATTTAAATATTTCAAGTATTTAAGTGGTTTCAAGTAATAACAGACAGAACAAGGTGAGTTACTAAGTAAAATAAATCAAAATACTCAAGCCTAACTTAATACAAAGTCCATTGTTAATTAAGTACTCCCAATTACTTGAACAGCTCCTTTGCAATATATTGGCCAAACCTTCCTTATATGTTTCTTACAGCAAACATTTCAAATACAAGTATAGTGCCAATGCTCATAACTTCAGATATAAAAATGATATGTGCATACAAATAGGATGAATATATTCAGTAAATCATAACCTTTGCAAAGATATGCAACATGGTCTATCTAGCATAAAGCATTTTCCAGTTATGTTATATTTATACTTCTAAGCATATTTCTATAAACATACAGAGTGTAACATCACACGAGGTGTATATCCATTTCTGAAAAGTTGAGCACTCCTCCACATATTCACATAACCCTGAAAGGCAGAGGGAGAGAAAGAAGAAGGGATGTATGGACCCTGAACACAGGCAGAGGAAGGCGCATGGGGCCCATGAGAACAGAAAAATAGAAGGACCTTGAAAATGGTGTCTTGCCCGTTAAGTCAGAAGGCCAAAGAGCTGCACAGAGGGACCCAGTCAAAGAGGCTCATGAGTCTGAGAATTTTAAATTAACGTCTTTCTTTTTTCATACCTGAAGCTATACAGTAGTCTAACGTGTTGTTGCATTTTGTATTATCTTTCTGTGAATTCCCCTCCATCTCCCATCACCAAGGTCTTTTATTACAGTAAAGAATGGGTGAAATGATTCAAACCTTCTGAAGTGTTTTAGGGTAATTTAGAACTGCATATGTAATGTAGTGTAAATGTAATGTTCTAGAGCACCAGGATCTCAGAATCTTCTGGAACATTCTAGTGCACCCTCTGAGCCAGGAACCTCGTTCTGAAACATTACGGAGTGCCCTGGAACTTGCCACCTTCAGAAATCTGCTAACAACAGCCAGGAACTTAGTATCTTCTGATGTGTTCTACAGTGCCTTGGAACTTGGGATTTTGGAAGATTTTTCTAAAAACTAGGTGAAAATGGCATTGGCGTAGTGTGGTGTGTAATTGTTCTTTAGAGAAGGAGCAAAGCACTGCAGAAAACACCAGATGCCAAAATGTTAAACTGAGGCTTCTATGAGGAGTGATACTGTTAAAGAATTACCTGAATTAAAAAAGCAAAGCCCGCATTACATTTATTCCTTCAAGCAACTTAAGCTTGCTCACCATCCAGAGTTTATTTTAAAGTTTTTGGGTTTTTTTTAGGGGGAGCATCTTCTGAGATCCCCGGGTTCTCCCTCCCTCAATCTCAAAATGCTCTCTCCTCACAGTTCCCCTCCCTTTAGGCACACTTCCCTCTAGAGCCTGTCACTGCTGAATAAATGTTCTTTGTTTTAGCTTCTTCTTCAGCTTCTCTCTAGCCCCTGGGGATACAGTGGGAAGTTTTTGTACTTAGGAGAAAAGAGACTTTTGGGTACGGCAAAAGAAACTCCCCAGAGTCTGTTTTATTTGTTCAGCTGTAGGGTTCATGGAGTCAAATTAAAAGGTAACGTATGTAACCATCTCTTAACTTGCTACTGGCCTGGAGTGTTGCTCAAGTGTGTATTGTTTCACAGGGTTGATGGGAATAAAGTGTTTCCTGCCAGTATATTGCTTCTGTGTGGTTGGGTTTTTGTGTCCGCAATTGAGACAATTTCACCATGTGATGGGAATTCAGTACACAGAAGGACCCAGTTTTGCCCCTGCTAACAAGAGGGCTCTGTGCTTTACGAAAGATGGAGCAGGGGTGTTCCCTGGTGAACACTGGGATAACTGCAGCTCCACTTCTCCTCCTCTAGAACAGGAGAACATGTGGAATACAACTGAAGTGGTTGCTTGCGAAACTGAAGAAACAAAATGCTTTTGAGAAGGTTGGGAATGGGATCCCCACCCAGGATACTAGGACTGGCACAAACCCAGACGATGTGATTCCTGTTTCCTTTCGGTGTCTGCCAATTTATCCTTATTGTAATTTGATTACAGTAGCACCTAGAGGACCCAGCTAACATCAGAGGCCTATTGTGCTAGGTGCAGCATGAACATGTGAAATCGCTGGATCACAATCTAAATCAGGGGTCTCAAACATGGGGCCACACGTGGCCCGCCAAGCCCTTCCCTGCAGCCCACCAAGCTCCCCGGGCCCCCCTCCCTATTTCTTTCTCTGGCGGTGTTATAAGTGTGAAGGGTGCCTTGCCGGGGTTGGGCTATGTTATCTAACACAGTGTGCCTTGCCTGGGTGGGGTTTGTTATCTGAGACAGGTAACGTAGGAGTTTCCCTGCCATGGGGGAGGGAGGAGCCTCGAGCCCATGAAGAAGGGAGGAGCAAAACAGTCAGTTCCATCTTGGCTGGTCTCCAGGGAGGAGACCAGGGCCAGGAGAGTTCCATCTTGGCTGGTCTCCAGGGAGGAGGCCAGGGCCAGGGGAGTTCCATCTTGGCTGCACATGAGGCAGGAGGCTTGCCAAGGTAGCTGGCAAGGGTTCTAGACCATCTTTGGCTATAAAGATGACTCTACCTTTTCCTGATACTTCTACTTAGCTGATGTAAGTAATTTTGATTCTTTTATTAAGCTGTGCCTTTGGGGTGTTCTTTGCCTTTCAGACCAAAGTGGGGAACCCCAAATGTAAAGTGTCTGTATTTCTGCTTTTACACTTTAACCCTTTTCTTTATTAAATTTTCTAGTTATAAAACCGTCTGGTTTATTTCCCTTAGGGTTTTTCTCTGCTTCCAGTCTGGGAAGGGGGAAGGGAAGGGAATAGGAACCAGGGCAGCTAGGGGCCTAGCTGGAGTGTGAAGACTGTCTCTCCTTACCGTCAGGTTAGACGGGGGAGGGAGGAAGCAGTCTCCAGGTGTCTGCCTCTCTGCCTCCCAGCCCTTATATCCTGGCTGGGAGTGTTTGGGGCGTGGCCACCCAGCTGGGCCTCATGCCCAATCAGGCAAAGCCTGCTGGTTCCCAGCCTTAACCCCCTTCCTGGGCTTTCAAACCCCTTAAGGGGCTTTCCCAAGCCCCTTCTGGTAGGGGGCGGGTGGTCACCCCACCACAGTTATAAAAAGCGGTTGGCTATTCCCTTAAAGTTCTCCCTGCTTTCAGGCTGGAGGGGGGAGGAGTGGTGGCTGGAAGCCTAAGTTCTTTTCTCTCTCAAGTGGCTTAAGGGGGGGGGTGTCAAGGTACCCCACCCCATAGTCTTGGGGTGATTACTGAGTGGTGGCAGCGGGACCCCAATTTCCCAACTGGTAGAGTGTGGGTTTTGGGGGTGTAAAGACTTAACTTAGGCTGGGGAAGCAGCTTATAGTTGAGGGGCCATAGGAGAGACCCCCTCTGTTACCCCAGTGTTAGAGAGGGGGGAGTTTTGCTCTTCACAACAGCAGACTTACCTGCCATCCTCACTGCGGCGGCGGTCAGCGGCGCGGTCCCCCGTTGACTCCAGCTTGCGCCTTTTGACGAGCTGGACTTTCGGAGTTGACAGGGGAGCTGTTGGCGATTGATTTATCGTGTCTTGACGAGACGCGATAAATCGATCGCCAAAAGATCGATCCTTCCCTGCCGTAATGAGGATGAGCCCATAATGTTGTTTGTTTTCTTGTTTTGGGGAGTATTTTTACTCTGTAATAGGGATTTGAAAGACAAAGGTGAATGAATTGAAGATTGGGATCAAGGGTTGCACAATAGAGTAGAACGTTGCTAATCCACTGCAAACCTCATCATTCCCCCCCAAAATTACTACTCTCTCCTTACTAAACAGCAACTACTCAGGGCCTGATTTTCAGATAGCTTAGGGTATGCAGTCACATGTCCAGTTTGTGTGTACAGTTACAGTGAAGCGTGTACTATCCAATTAAAGTAGTGGTGCCCAAATCCTTCTAACTGCTTATGAGCCCAGTTACCTGATTTGCACATGTAATTGCATAATCCTCAGTGCATGTGAGATTTCAACAGCAGAACTGGTCAGAGCCAAGGGGACCTGAGGAGAAGGCAGGTAGAGAGCAAAGTGAAGAATTGTTGGTGGGGAGGGCAATGAGAATAATGTGTCCAGGCTGGGAAGGATGGTGGGGCAGAGACATGCACCTAAGACAGGGGGAAATATTGAGGATGTGGTTTGGGGACTTGTGAGAACACTGGGGAAAGGAGGAAAATTTTGAAAGTATTGAAAGGAGAGAAATGGTAGGTGGGAAATGAGCAGAATGGGGGCTGGAGACCTCAGACAGAACATTTTCATGTCTTATTCCATCCAAATGACATCTAGAGAGCAGGGAGAGGAGTGAAGACAGGCAAGACCAGGGAAATGGGCTTATCTCCCAACTCTGCTGCTGAAGGTGAAGTAGCACCCTGTAAACAACCCCCTGTGCTCCCCTTCTGGAATGTTGCGAGAGCTGGAGCAAATGATTCTAGGGTGCATCTGAATGGGAATGGTTGAAAGTGGCTGAACGTGCAGTGTCTGAGAAATGGGGTATGTCTAGAATTTACTGGATCTGACTGAAAACCAGCTGTTAGAAACTTGTCTCTACACTTGGGAGGGAGACTGCATTGAGCGAGCTATTTTCTCCTGTGTTATATAATGTCTGGCAATGAAGTTGCTGTTGTCTCTTCCAAATTCCTGCCAGTTGCCATTGAATTGTGATACTGCAATAAAGCCTTTGATGCCAGTTGAATTAAGTAGAGGTAGGAAAACGGTGACAGATAAAATTAGAGTTGACTGGAATCTTGGAAACATTCGCCACATAGTTGAAATGTGCCCCTGTGGTTGGAGTCTCAGCTGAGAAGCCAGTAACTGAATGGGTTTGGAGCATGAGCTCCCTCACCTCATCCTCAAAAGTAGTGCCCAAGGAATGGGGTTTGAGCCACAAAAGGGGGAAGAGGGTTATGGGAGGAGCCTGCCTTCCCTGTGGTAATACCTTTTCTGTGGATAAATGGAGGACTTTAGTCCCCTGCTCTAGTCAGTCAGCACCTTTCACTTTTTAGCGAAGAAAAGAGAAACACTTTCTTGGGTTTGCCTGCATTTCAAATAGCTGTGATTCTGCAGGCCATCTATTTTTGTTACTACCTGCCATCCCCTGGAGGAAGTGCATGCCAGCCTGTTTGTGGGGCACTTTGTGTTCAAAGCACTGAGATTCGAGTAATTGCAGCTCAGCAATGACAGCTCCATTATTATCGTCTTCCCACAACTTACACAAGCTTAGAGCCAAGCTGGAAACATCTCTCTGCTAAGGAAAAAATAATCAGGCTTTTGACAATAATCTATTGACACCTCATAAAAATGAGTCCCTAAGGTGTGATCCCAGTGTGACGCTGTGTCCAAAAGAAATAATGAGATCCTGGGATGCATAAATGGGGGAATCTAAAGTAGGAGTAGAAAGATTGTTACCTTTGTATTTGGCACTGTGTTTGACCTGCACACAGTATTAAAGGTGTGGGTGTACCATGGATTTATATAGTGGAATTATGATATTTTCTGGTTTATAATCTACCCCTTTCCTATTGGTTCCTAATGTTCTGTTAACCTTCTTTGATTGCTGCTGCACATTGAGCAGATGTTTTCAGAGAACTATCCACAATGACTCCATCTTCTTTGAGTGATAACAGCTTATTTAGATCTCATTATTTTGTATGTATAGTTGGGATTATGTTTTCCAAAGTGCATTACTTTGCATTTATCAACACTGAATTTCATCTGCCATTCTGAGGTCCAATCATGCAGTTTTGTGAGATTCCTTTATAACTCTTCACAGCCAGCTTTGGACATAACTATCTTGAATAATTTTGTATCTTCTGAAAACTTTGCCACCCGACCGTTTACCACTTTTTACAGATAATTTATGAATATATTGAACAGCACTGGTCACCGTACAGATCCTTGAGAGACCCCATTGTTTACCTTTCTCCCTGTGAAAACTGACCATTTATTCCTATCTTTTAAGCAGTTACTGATCCACGAGAGGACTGTCCCTGTTATTCCACGACTATCTACTTTGCTTATGAGCCTTTGGTGAGGGACGTTGTTAAAGGCTTACTGAAAGTCCAAGAATACTATATTCACTAGAATCACTCTTGTCCAAATATTTGTTTAAAGCTTCAAAGAATTCTAATAGATTGGTAAGGCATGATGATTTCCCTTTACATAAGCCATGCTGACTCTTCACCAACATATCATGTTCATCTATGTGTCTGATAATTCTGGTCTAGTTTCAACCAATTTGCCTGGTACTAAGTTAGACTTACTGGTCTGTAATTGCCAGGATTGCCCCTAGAACTTTTTTTTTAAAATTCTGCTATCTGCCAGTCATCTGGTACAGAGGCTGGTTTAAGCAGTAGGTTGCATACCATAGTTAGTAGTGCTACAGTTTAATATCTGAGTTCTTTCAGAACTCTTGGGTGAATACCATCTGGTCCTAGTGACTTATTACTGTTAAATGTATCAGTTTGTTCCAAGACCTCCTCTACTGACACACCAAATCTAGGACAGTCCCTCAAATTTATCACCTAAAAAGAACAGCTCAGGTGTGGAAATCTCCTTCACATCCTCTGCAGTGAAGATCTATGCAAAGAATTCATTGTCTTCCCTGAGTGCTCCTTAAATCTCAATCTTCCACTGTCCCCCCTGATTATTTGGCAGGCTTCCTGCTTCCAATATACTTATAAAAAATTGCAGTGAGTTTTTGTATCTTTTGCTAGTTGCTCTTAATTCTTTTTTGGCCTGCCTAATTATACTTTTACGCTTGACTTGCTGAAGTTTGTTCCCTTCTGAGGATGTTTTAGCTGAGCATGTTTCAGTGCAAATTACTAAGTTGGTCTTTCATCAATAAATAATTTGCCAAATTCATCCCAGATGTAACTCCAGTGAGGTCAATTAATCTGACCCACTATCTCTTCGGCTCATTAACACACACACTCTCTCTCTCTCTCTCTCTCCCCCCCCCCCCATGTTTCTTTATTTATATGCTCCAGGAATTATTTTGGAGACATTCTATAGCCTGAGTTATACAAGAGGTCAGACTAGATGATCACATTGTCACATTGGTCCCTTCTGGCCTTTGAATCTATGAATTTATGTCTTTCTCTGCTATTATTCATTATTTAACACTGGGACTGTATTATTTATTTAAGTGTCTTGGGAAAAGTATGCATGAAAGATCCTGCACTGAGTAAAGTTGTATAGCTATATGTATATAAATATTTAAAATATGTGTTCTAGAAAGGCACCCCAAAAATATTCAGATCTGAATCCCAAAGCATTGGGTGTGCTTGGAATTTGACCCAGTTCTGGATCACAGCCCACTCCTATTTGAATTTTGTACTTTGGGACTACCTCTGATGTGTACATACACAATAATAAAACATTAAACATACATCAAAGGTAAAGGAGTATATCATCTACATGTGTGATAAATAAAAGGGGAGGTAGCTCCCTTTTATGGACAGCCAGTTAGATATAAAATTCCTCTTAGTAGCTGTTCTCTACTTGCTTTACCTGTAAAGGGTTAACAAGCCCACTGGTAAAAGGAAAGGAGTGGGCACCTGACCAAAAGAGCCAATGGGAAGGCTAGAACTTTTTATAACAGGGGGAAAAACTTCTCTTTGTCTGTTGTGGTTCTCCAGGAAAGGGGAACAGGGAGCAGTTATGCTATGAGAAGCTTTCAGCCCAGGTATGATCATAGATCATCAGATCATACCTAGAACTACTGTTTGGAACCCCCAAATGTGTAAGTAGACCAGGAATGTTTAGAAACATGCAGTTAGGATTATGTCTGTTATTTCTTATGGCTAGTGGACTCCTTTGTGCTAACCCCAGATGCTTTTGTTTGCTTGTAACCTTCAAGATGAATCCTCAAGAAAGCTATTTTGGGTGCTTAATTTTTTAAATTGCTCTTTTACAATCTAGCAAAAGCCTAAGTTCCAGATGTATTTTCTTTCTTTTTATTTTTAATAAATTTTACCTTTTAAAGAACAGGATTCAATTTTTGGTGTCCTAAGAGGTTTGTGCATATGTTTTTTAATTAGCTGGTGGCAACAGCTAATTTCCTTTGTTTTTTTCCTCAGCTCTTCCCTGGAGGGAGGGTGGGAGTGAAAGTGCTTGGGTGTACCCTATAGGGAGAAAGTACCAAGTGCCCCTTCCTGGGTTCCAAGGGGTTTTTGCATTGGAGTGGTGGCAGCATTTACCAAGCCAAGGTCAGAGAAAAGCTGTAACCTCAGGAGTTTAATACAAGCCTGGCAAATATTAATTTTAATTAATTAATCCTTGTGGGCCCCCACCTTCTGCACTCGAAGTGCAAGAGTAGGAAATCAGCCTTGATAATATGTACCCCTTGCACCTGGGAGTGGGGCTGCAGCTCCTAGGGTGATGGGAATCAGGACGTGGACAGAGGTAAGGGGACCAAGGCTGGTGCTGCAGCTGGGGGTGGGAATAGAGCTGCGGCCAGGGGTCAAGGCTGGGGGCAGAGGTGGAAGCAGAGCCACAGCCGGGCCATGGTGGAGGGCAGCACCTGGGCCCTTGGCTGGGTGTAGATCTGCTCCCAACTCCATTACAAGCCTCAGCCCTGGGCTGGGAACAGAGCTGTGGCCTAGGCAAAGAATGGGGCCAGCAGCCAGGTACCATGGTGGATGCAGAGCTGTGCTGAAGCAGGGGATGAGGCCAGGAATGTGCCCAGGAGCTGGGGCTGCAGCTGTAAGTGGGGCCAGAGCAGAGCTGGGTTGTCCTCATCCCCCCTGGGGACTGGCCCAGGTCCACTATGCATCCCCGAACTTTCCACTATGCGGACCTCTGATCTATTTAATTTTTTTTTTATTTAGTTTCATGTTAGTTTGACCTGGGCCTTTTAAAACAGCAGTTTAATTGGTAGCTGTTGATATCCCTATAGCTTGGAAAAACTAGTTCATAACCCAGTGTGAACAATAACATCTCAATGCTAAAATCATGGCAGCCAGTTTCTGGTGTTACAGGCCGAAATGTGTGTGTGATGTTTATAAATTAGGTTTTTTGAATCGCTCTGTTGAATCCTGTAGCATCTCCCATCAGTTATGGGCCTAATCCTGACAGCTGCATGCAGCCCAAGCGGGGATCATTCATAGGTGACAGGGAAGAATGGAATCCCCCATCCCAATCCACACTGGTACTGACGTGGTCAACATCACCATGCTGTGAATTTATCCTCACAGCAGCCCTCCGAGTCTTTTGGGGAAAAACAGGGGCAGACAAGACCTGCCCTTTTTAAAAAAAAAAAAAAAAAAAAAAAAAAACTAAGCAAGAAAACGCCCCTTCAGGTCTTTATTTAATGCATCAGAGAAAAACAAAAATGAGCATTTAAAGGCTAGATTCTCAGCTGGTAGAAATGAGCATAAATCTGTTGACTTCAAGGCTTTTTTACTCCAGCTGGGGATATAACTTTTAGTTTTCAAAGGGGACTGTGAAGGGCATTCATAGTGCATTGACCCCCGCAACAGATGATAGCATCACCAGCAGTGTTTGTGGAAATAGCAATGTGGGTGGGGCTTTAGAGATGCCAAACGGAATGCTGGGATGGTTTGGACCTGGGTCCCATGTTATGAGAAATAGGGAGAAAAAGAGGGCTTGGGAGGAATGGTTTTGGTGGCTGGTCTGTAGTCTTCAGGACTGTTATCTCTCGGCAGCACTTATTTTAAGTCTTCTTAAATAGTAAGCCACATAGCTGTAGCCCCATGCTGTCACCATCTCACCCAGAAAGGCCAAAGAACAGGGCAGCCTGCATAAGGAGCAGCGGGGCGCATTGGGGCTATGCAGAAAGGGATCTAAATGGAGACCACAAAAGGATCCTGAATGTCTCCAGCATATTTTTATCTAAAATTTAGTTAAAGATCAGGGAACTGATTTTTGCTGGCTCTTTGGAAGGACACAGTGTGGGGGCACAACTACTCAGTCAAGGGGATTGGGAATTACAGCAACTGCCTAGATGCGCTTCCTGGCTTCTACCCTGCCTGAGATTTCCAGTCTTCTTGTATGTCAAAGCCCAGTCCAACTATTTTGACCTTGTGAAGGTTGAGACAACATGGCAGGGTTGGAAACTGAAAATCTGCTATTTGTCAACAGAGCCAGTACACTTCAGGCAGATGCAATCTGAGCTTTTTCCACTCTCCCTTGCCAGTAATCGACAGCACAGACTTTCCATCCTTCCCCTGTGGGCTCCTTGTTCAGAGACCCTCTCCTGAGGTGATAACCTGCAGATTACTCCCTTTTGCAGAATGGTTTCTGTGAAGTGAGACTGCTGCTGGGTAGGAGACCAAACAATGAGGATGGGTACAGCAAACCTATTTCAATTAGGACTCTAGGTTAGGACCTAAACCAAGAAGTCTTTAACATTACAAGCACCATCCTTAATACTGGAATTTACTGAAAATATCAGGTGATCCTGGGAGATCATTTCAGTACAATGTGCATTGCATTGTTCCCTGGAGACACAAACCCATGCTTTTAATGAGTGTTCATATGGGAGCACAGCTGTTTGGTCTGCCAAAAATATCTTGTATTTTTATTTGTGGTGCACAAAATGTATGTATGAGTCATTGTACTTCAGAAGACACCCTTACAGTATAAGTTGAAATTCCACTAATGTAGGGGGTACTGTTATAGGAGTAGATCACTTACCAGAGCTCACGAGAGAAGACGATTTCCAGAATAAATACTGAAGTTTTTCAACAAGCCAACTATATTATCCAATTTTTTATTTGTCATATTCATTTCTCGATTATTTTAGTTTGCCTCTACTAGATCCTCTGTAACAGGTGGCAATTTACTTGCTATGTGGATTGCTGTCCTAGCAGAGTGGTCTAATGATCAGAGTAGAGAACGTTTCTATGCTTTTGTGTATCCCCTCTGTAAAATCGGGATAATACTTACTTGCACCCCATCATTGTTGTGAGGTTCAGTGTGCATATATATTTTCAGATGAAAGGTGCTACGTTAAAACCAAAATGTTAGTAAAGGTTTACATTTAAAATAGTTAGGAGAGATGCATTTCACCTCTTGCACAGATCCCTCATTCTTATACTAACTATATTTCCAGGCCTACACCAAAAGAAAGAAACTTTCAACAGACGCTTAGGAGGTAGAGATGGGACACCTACTTGATCATTGTGTCCAGCCCCCTGCCATTGCAGGATTTAATTCCCAGTAGGGGATAGACCAGGTATTAAAGTGATATCATGCTGGGGAGGAAGTGAGACTGCAAGATGGAAACTGTCAAGATTAACTTCTTTGCTTCAGATTTAAAAAGCTGTGCAGCTGGTAAAATTTTTAGTTGCAGGCTATACAGTAAATCTCAGCCCTGTTGAATGTAGGATCTTTTGTGCTGCTGGGGGAAAGTTTGGTTCATAGCTTTGTAATGATTGCTTTGGGGAAAGCCATGGTCATTATTAGCTGCCCTTAGCTTCAACTGGGGCTTCAGGTCCAACAGTAATAATTAAGAATAAAAAATGATAGGATGACGTCTACTTTGTCCAAAGCTGTTAATTATACAGCTGATTAAAGAGCAAGTCGGGCCTTATAGAAAACTTTTAGAAAGCACCTTGTCTGCAGGCAGTGTTGCCTGTATTTTAGCATACAGGTCACTTATTGACAAAGCGGTAAAATGTATATATTCTGTATTGCATCTTTCATACCACTATCTCCCCAAAGCCTTGACAGTGTTAAATAATGCAGTCACAGAATTAAATGTTAGCAAAGGAAGAGCAAAAATTAAGAGGCTGAAAGGTGGGAGAAGAGATTTTGAAATGAAGAGTATCAATACAGTGGAGAGAGACAAGGCAGTTGCTCCAGGTGGCAGAAGCTGAGAGAAAGCTCTTGCACTATCAGTGGTGAGACTGTCTGGAGGGACAGAGAGTAGGTAAGTGTGAGATGAGGGCAGGAGACTGGTTTTATTCTGGAAAAGTTGCAAGGTCTGTTGTCTTTGTCCCCTACTCCTGCCACCTATTCCCCAGTGGAAGTCACAACCTCTGTTTGTGACATTATTCTTATAAGTATTCATCGTAAGTGGCAGTGGGCCTACGATGTAGAGTTTGGATCTGGATCCAAAATGCTTGATGCTCCAATCCAAAGCTTTGGTTTGGCTGATGGTAGCTGAGAAGGAGAGTGGGACAAACCCCTACTTGTACTAAAAGTG
Source organism: Sternotherus odoratus (assembly GCA_032164245.1). Classification (NCBI taxonomy): domain Eukaryota; kingdom Metazoa; phylum Chordata; order Testudines; family Kinosternidae; genus Sternotherus; species Sternotherus odoratus. The sequence goes on from JAVMKO010000003.1 coordinate 125,341,424, forward strand.
CTATGATGACTTCCATTCACCTGGGCTGCGGGAGACCCAAGTTCATGTCTTTGCCCTAAGGACTGCTTAATTATTTATGCCAACAGGAGTGCTTGAGACCCACCCCCGAATAACCCATAATCCAGGGGTCAGAACACTTACTTGGGACATGGGAGGCCCAGATTCAGGTGAGTGCTCTAATGGGGTGAATTTTTCTGGGAGCAGGGCTTTGGCACCTAACTGCAGGAGAGAATTCCCAACCCGAGATAGGTGCCTCCCTCTAGCCCATCCGATGCTGAGATCAATGGGAGTTAGGAACCAGAAACTTTATGATTCTGGGGCTTTTTCTCTGAGTTTCTTGCAGGAATGAGTTAGATGTCTGCCCAGCTCCATACAAAATAGTGGAGGAGGAGAAGGAGGCACCTTATCATTTTTAGCCCAGTGGTTAGGGCACTCACCTGGCATGTGGGGAACTGGAGTTCAATTCCCTCCTCTCTGCCACAGGGGGGAGAAAAGGATTTGAACAGGGATCTCCCACTGCTCAGGAGGGTACTTTAACCACTGAGCTTTGGGATAGTCTGAGGGTGTGGGGTTCCCTCAGTTTCTCCTGTTGAAGCTGATCCACCATGGAAAAATAATGAGAGTGACTGGAGCAGGGGAGCTGGATCCTGGTTCTCCTACCGCCCAGGTAGATGCCCTAAGCACTGGGCTACAGAGTAAGTCTCTCTTTCTTATCTAATGACTGTTTAGGTATTTATCAACCTTCGAACAGTCATTGGGGAAGTGGAGGAGGGCGAGAGAAAGAGACTGAGTCTGTAGTTCACTGCTTAGGGCACCCCCTCCACACACGAGTGAGATGCTGGGTCCAGACCCCCTGCTCTGATTTAGGTGCTTAAATCTGGGATTTAGGAACCTAAGTACCTTTGTGGATCTGTGGCCTAGTTGCTCTGTGTGTCAGTTTCTTCCCTTCTACAATATGGGGGATAACAACTGCTTCTCAGGATAACTGGCTCGCAGGGATGACTTAATGATCATGAAATTCTTTGGATGTTTGGATGGAAGGAGCTCTAGAAGAAATACAAGTACTGTTGTTATTACTGTTTTATTTCAGAGGGTATCACTAACTGGAGCAGGATTCACAAGTCTGTTTCTCAGAGCTGGGGTAGTTTTTGAAGCCAAAGGAGACAATCAGCCCAGTCTATGGTGGTTTCAGGTTGTTGTCTGTAGATGCCAAGGGCCTTGTCATTTCACACTGTTTAAGATTTAAGCAGTGTCACTGGCAGTTGGCGCTGGACTAGCTCTCAGGCTGGTAAAGGTCAGCCGATGAAATGCTGCACAGCTCCTGGCTGGAAAGCTGATACTGTTTGAATCTTCTTGCAAGACAAGTGAAATGTGATTAGAAGCACAGGTGCAACTTTACCTTGCACTTAGCTTCACAGAGTGTACAGCCGGGTCTGGCGTGTGTGTGTCTAAAGCTATGCTGGAGTCTTCTGAAATGATGAGCCACTTCAGTGAACACATTCTGGTATTAACCCTTTGGCTGCTGCCTGCACAAGGTGGTTCTGTTTGCAGTAACTTTACATAAATCTCAATTAAAATGAATACAATGTTGTCAGCTGGCACCAAACTAATCTTAAATTAGAATGCAAAGGGGCTAATAGGCCAGAATAGTTATTAGCTATGCCAATCCTCTCCACTCGGAGTCTTTTAACCTAGGGGAACATATTTTTTGTTAATGAAGGTTCTATGTAAAATAATTGGTATAAGGGGCTTTTCCACTTAAAAAGAAACCAAAATTAACTCACTGAACTTGAAAACATTTCCTTTATTTTTATAGCACAGAGTACATGTTTAACATTCTGGATAAGAAATCAGCAAAAATCATTTTGAATAAATATTTACACTCTTAGTATACACATATATATAGAGAGAGTGAGAGAGTATATTCACACCTATATACATATAAACTCTGGGTTACTTTACAGCAAAAATTTTTTTTACAAAAGCTAATGCAATGTTATAAAACAGTTCGGTGTGTTGGATTTATGTGCAATTACAAGCATTGGCCAAAAATATACTGTAACGAAACCATGGCCACGTAGGCTGTCAATACTGTCACTGTACATGGCCACTCCAAACCTCATGCAGCAACACGACTAAGAACATAAAAATGGCCATACTGGGTCAGATCAATGGTCAGTCTAGCCCAGTATTCTGTCTTCTAACTCCGGATGGTGCCAGATGCATCCATCATATCCCCATTCGTCATGTCTTTTCTAAGATGAACAGTCCCATTCTTTTTAACCTCTCCTCCTATGGAAGCTGTTCCATTCTCTTAATCATGTTTACTGCCCTTCTCTGTACTTTTTCCAATTCTAATACATCTTTATTTAAGACGAGGTGACCATAACTGTATGCAATATTCAAGATGTGGTTGTACCACAGATTTATACATTGGCATTACTATATTTTCTGTCTTATTACCTATCCCTTTCTAAATGGTTCCTAACATTGTTAACTTTTTGGACGGTAGCTGCAGATGTTTTAGAAGAACTACCCACAATGACTCCAACATCTTCTTGAACTAATTTAGTGTCCTTTCCTACCCTTTGTTTCCTGTCTTTTAATTTGTTACTGATCCAGGAGAGGACCTTCTCTCTTACCCCTTGAGTAGAACATAGACTCTTCTTGTAGTATAGGTTCTATGACACACACTTGAGCCATTCAGATTCTGTCCAATAGAGGACAGTAGTATAAATACACACTAGTCAGGCCAGCTTCAAAATTCTGCATATGCTGTGTGTGTTTTCATTTGCCAGGGAGTTTCCTCCCTAATGTCCCAGACAGTGCTAGGAAAGCCCCTGAGTTAACATGTCAGCACATGCATCATATCCTCAAGGGTACATGGTTTGCAAGACAAGAGGCCTTACTAGCCAGTTAGCACATACACTATACTTCCAGCAGGACATGCATTGCTCCTGGTGAGTGGACGAGCAAAGTGCTCTTCCAGCTCATTGGATTCATTGACATCCTCCGCCAGCAGAAATCTTTTTGCAGAGGATATATCAACTACCAACTTTTCTCCTCCTTGATGTGCTATTAATCTTGGGTCAGGGCATGACATGATCCTTGGAAAACATAAGTAAACACTTTTTGATAAACCTGCCATTTGTATATCATCGATGGCAGGAAATTTTAACATAAGGCCTTGAAGTGAGAGAGGAAATGAAATTACTTAGTAACAACTGAATGGAATGAAATGCAGTTATTGAGGTCTTTCACCTTGTCATTAGTGGAGAATGGCACAGTTTCAGTGTATTAAAAAGAAGACGGAGGAAGGCTGTCTTGTGGTTAAGGCACTAGATTAATACTCAGGAGATCGAGGTCTCATTCTTGGCTTTGCGAGATCTTCTACAAGTCATTTCAGCTCTCTGTGTCTCAGTTCCTCCTCTGCAAAACTAGTGTGTGAGGATAAAAATCATGTGTGAGGATAAAACTCATGCTTCACGACTTTCATCCAAAATCCTTCTCTCTCTCTCTCTCTCTCACTAATATGAGTGTGTGTATATGTATATGTATATATATATATAATTTTGAACAAAAGTCGTGAAGCCTTGGATCCAAAAGGAGTTATTTCATTTGATCTAAGAAAGAGAATTCTCATACTTAGAAATTGGAGCTGCCTACCAGTATCCTCTAGCTGCTTGACAGTTAGGGACCAATCCAATTACCATTTAAATCAACAGGGGTCCTTCCAGAATCTTCAGTGGAAGTGGAATAAATCCTGTCTTAATTAATGGATCAAAAGAAGGATAGACCTTCCTGTGGGAGAATAGGATTCTCCCACATATACTGTAAAATGTGCAGTTGCGTAGGTGCTGTAGTATTTATAAAATGGCTGATTAGGTCTTACCGTGGTTTTCCAAGAAGGATTAAGGCTCTTGTTCTAGGAACTAGAAGTGATGAGATTACACAATGGTTTAACATATGCCATAAGATCAAAACATCCCTGCAAGAGGAATGTATTTTATTCTATTTAAAAAAAACAATTTTATTTGTTATTAACTGGACTTGACTTTATTCCCTGCAAGCCCATGGAACACATAGAGTAAAGTCATGGTCACTTAGTCCAGGGGTGGGCAAACTACTGCCTGGGAGCTGCATCTGACCCTCCAGACATTTTAATTTGGCCCTCAAGTTCCTGCCAGGGAGTAGTCAGGGGCTTGCCCCACTTCATGCAACTCCCAGAAGCAGCAGCATGTCCCCCTCTGGTTCCCATGTATAGGGACAGCCACTGGGCTCCGCACACTGCCCCCAACCCAAGTGCTGCCCCTGCAGCTTCCATTGGCTAGGAATCATGGCCAATGGAACTTTCAGGGGCAGTGCCTGCAGACAGAGCAGCACGCAGAGCCACCTGGCTGGGCCTCTGCATGGGAGTCGGGGAGGGGGATGACGACATGCTGCTGCTTGAGGTAAGTGCTGCCCAGAGCCTGCACCCCTGACTCTCTCCTGTGCCCCAACCCTGCTCCAATCCTGATCCCTCTCCCACCCACCAAACCCCTCAGTCCCAGCCTGGAGCAGCCTCCTGCACCCTGAACTCCTCATTTCTGGCCCCACCCCAGAGTCCGGAACCCCCAATTGGAGCCCTCACGTGCCCAAGCACCTAATTTTGTGAGCATTCATGGTCCACAATACAATTTCCATACCCAGATGTGGCCCTCAGGCCAAAATGTTTGCCCACCCCTGACTTAGTCAGTGGAAGTTTTGCCATTGATTCCAATAGGGTCAGGATTTCATCTTAGCAGGAAAATGCAGGCTTGTGGGTTTGATTTAAAACAAGCTTTGAAGCCCTCTGAATAAATGTCATGTCACCTAATGTTAATTTCTGCACCTTTGTGACCATTTTAGTTAAATAGTGCCACAAAAGATTTGGCAGCAGGACCCTGTCTTTATAAAATAGTACTATCTGTTCTGTGTCTTTCCAATTGCTTCTGGTACTAAATTTAAGTCGTTTAGTAAAAGTGTAAAACACCATGAAAGAAAGAAGCAGTTGCCAAGCACCCTGCTGATATTTAATTAGGAAGTCATGGCCAATTTGGGTTTGCAGGTGCAATGATATTGTACTTGTTCCTCTTAGCTATGGTCTGAAGCCATACTTTGGAGCCTGGGACTAAAATATTTAATCACACAACACGAGGGTCCTCTGCCTTGAGTCATACCGTTCATCTTCCAAGCAGATTGTATTGTCACTCCCTGTGGAGCCCCTGGCCCACAATGTAGAGTTCAGGGTGAGAAGCAGACCTGCTGGATTCCTTGAGCTCAGAGAAGCATGTGCTGTTCCAGGAATCTCCCTCCTTTCTAGGGCGTTCCTCCATGCTGCGGATAGAAAAGAGGATTAAGAAAAGAGGCTAATGAATCATGTCCTTTCTTAAAATTCTAAGGAGAGCATGTTAACCCACTAAAACAAAATGCAGCTAGCCATTCTGCAAAGCCTTCCTCCAATTAAGCGGTTTAGTACAATACAGGTTTTCTTTCCGGCCCCTGTTTCCTGATGCCAAGTGCATTGTCGTCTCCTCCCCCTGGAACTCTGCTGGGAGCCAAACATTGTAATATATGATCACATGAAAGCCACTGTGATGTGTTTGAATGTACAGATGGGCAAACTTATAATGAGAGAAGGGCCTGAGCTACAAAGCTGGGATCCAGATCCCCCAAAATGGAAGTTTCTCTCTATCTTATCCCAGGTACTTATTAGACCCTGTGATGTTGCATTCTGTGATTTTAGGAAAATATGCTAATGAGTGTGAATATAAAGTAACTAAAACATGCTTCATGCAAAAGGTCTCTTGTAAGGTATCATTACGAAGCTTATAATCTACTGTGTGTGGTCATTCTGTTTGTATGTATGTATCATTCTTGTATCTGAAACTAGAAATATGAAATACATCTCTGAGGGCCTACTGTAATTATGCAACGTGTGGGCCATTAATGGTGGTTTGGAATCTTGATGGCTCCCATCAACCAGGATAATTGGTTGTGGATGGCTCTCTTTGCAGTCAGGCCTTCATGTGAGTCAGGCTGGGAGGAATGAAGGCATGAGGTCCCACTGGACATGTGACCATGTCACCTGGTACTGAAATCTATCTTAAACCTGATGCTTTTCCATTTAGAATGAGGGGTGGAGACAAAATATTCCTGCCTTGTGGCAAAGCTATATAAGGTGGTGGAACAGAACAAAGGGGGCAACAATCATGAGAAATCCCCTAGCTACCACCTGAGCTGGAACAAGGACTGTACCAAGGGAAAGGATTGTTCCCAGACTAGGAAGGTGTCCAGTCTGTGAAAGAAACCTATTGAAACATCTGAGGGTGAGATTTTATCTGTATTCAGTTTTATTACTGTATTAGGTTTAGACTTGCGTGTTTTATTTTATTTGGCTTGGTAATTCACTTTGTTCTGTCTGTTACTACTTGGAACCACTTAAACCCTATTTTCTGTATTTAATAAAATCACTTTTTAATTAACCCAGAGTATGTATTAATACCTGGGGGTTGGGGTATGCAAACAGCTGTGCCTATCTCTCTATCAGTGTTATAGAGGGTGAACAATTTATGAGTTTATTTCTCAAATAAAACAGATTTATTTGGGGTTTGGACCCCATTGGGAGTTGGGCATCTGAGTGTTAAAGACAGGAGCACTTCTTAAGCTGCTTTCAATTAAGACTACAGCTATTAGGGGACGTGGTTTAGACCTGGGTCTGGGTTTGCAGCAGGCTTGCAGGTCTGTCTCAAACCAGGCAGGCCACTGAAATCCCAAGCTTCCAGGACAGAGAAGCAGGGGCAGAAGTAGTGTTGGCACATCAGTTGGCAGCCCCAAAGGGGTTTCTGTGATCCAGGGTGGGAGGTCTGTGATTCTGTGATCACAGACCCCCCTTCCCATTATTGTAGTAACTGATTGCCTCAGAATCTTTAATGGTGTTTAACCTCTATGCAGCTGGAATTACAATCCCGATTTTACACAGGGGAACTAAGGCAAAGGGAGGCTATGTGACTTTCCCAAGGTTACATAGGAGGTCTGTGGTGAAGCAGGGACTTAAACTCAGGACTCCTGTGTCCTAGGCTAATGCTCTCTAACCACTGGATCGTCCTGCCTCTCTGTTGTGGTGGAAATAGTGCTAGACTGGTACTGGATGAATAGATTTAGTCAAGTATATAACTAGAGGATTACATATGAAGCTCTCATCCAGATTCAAACTTCCCCAAAGTCTAGGAGAATTCATATCCAAAGTTTTACTTTTGGTCCCGTGTCACTGAATCAGTTCCTCTTCTTTTCTCTGAATTGAATGAAATCCAAATAACTTATTTTAAGCTTCCTTCCATCTCAGCTGAACCCACAGGGGAGGGCTTTAATCTGAGAGCAACAGTAGAATACTATTTTTTACTATACACACATGCAGACAAATCCTGCTAAGGATTAATAGGATTTGCCTGAGCAAAGCGTCATGCGAGGTATGCCTTGAAAACGTGCCCACCAGCATAGATTGTTACCCAAAGACCAGGCTCGGAAAAGAGCAAAGTAGCTCTGTACATCTACCTATCCAAACAGCATCTAGTTGTCATGGCTTGGATACTGAAACCTAAACCCACAACTCTTGGTACTTATAAAGTAACAGTAGCTGTGCAGAGCTCTAGCTGCAGCTCTAATAGGAGCTACTGACATGTTTAAGATCTTTTATCTTAATACCCTGCAGAGCTTTAAATGGGAGGTTTATACGCTTGGAGAGAGGCCATTTACAGTTTTCTTATGCAACACTGGGAGTGCAGGAAGACAAGCAGAGTTTCATATAAGAGTGGTCTACAATGTACAGGGCCCAAAGCTATTGATGCTCAGAACACAGTGAGAGGTAAAAAAAGAAGTGGGTAAGCTAATCTAAACTAAACTTCACATTCCCCAAATGAAAAGTGGGTACACATCATTTAACTGTATTAACCCTCATCTATACTACTGGCAGAATGTGATGAAAGTTACCTCTCACTCTGGTCCTGCTGCTGAACAGGGAACCTGGGTTGCCGAGATGAATTGCTGGGTCACCACAGGATCCCATATGGTTGTTTGTATTTGCTTCTGCCTACGGCCAAGCCTGACAGCCTAACTACAGCCGTCTATTTCCCAGCTAAAGGACAATTACCAGCATGCAGAGAAATGGAAGGAAAAATCCCAAGAGATGCATGGAGGTCTCAGAAATGGGGTAAATCATTGATTCTCCCACACTTTTCTGCGGACTACTAAATAAGAGAAATCTTATGGATCCACCTCCCTAGTTCTCCAACTAATTAGTGATAGCAACTTCTAATAATGTAACATATCTTTTCCCAACATAATAACACTGTGATTTTAATGTCCCATGGGCTCTCCAGGACAAGAGGCATGCTCTTATTGGAAAACGGAGGCTCTCTCCTTTCTGACAGTGTAAAGTTCCCCCATTTCTGGCTCTCTAGGGTCTCAAGATTTCACATGTTAAACCTGTTGCTGGTCCAGCACTTTACTGTTTGTCAGAGCATCAGAACAATGTAATTCTGGGGAGAAAAAACGGCATTGTTCTGGAGGAGGGAAAGGAGGAACGCTTTTGTGGCATGTTGTTTCACTATAGAAACTGGCAATATGCAGCTGCCGTAAGGCTTTGGAGTGTGAGAATATTATATAGCCAATGAAATATCTAATGGTTGAATGATTAACCCTTAGGCCCTTGTAAACACCTGAGGTTTGATCAGTTTCCTAAATTCAGTGCAGTCAGTTTTTTGTGGTTAATAATGAGCAGGCAGGGGGGTTTCTACTTGCAGGCTGGGTCAGGAGTCAGGACTCTTGCTTACAGTGAGCCCCCGCTGGCTCCACTTCCCCCTAGAAAGTAACCCTGTACTGGGCTTCACTTCCGATGTGTCCTGCCTCCCTCTGCTGCCACTTCCTCTCCCTTCCCACAGGCTGGCAGCCATCACAGGAGGTAGCTGTGCAAAACAGGAGGCCATCCAGGTGTGGAGACGAACTGGCAGATCCTAGAATAGGTCCATGCAGAGAAGTAGGCTGGCAGTGAGAACAAATCAGCCTGCTGGGACAAGGCCTCTGCTGGTTTTCATCGGGGGGTGTGGAAGGGCCCTTGTTAGGCTTGGTGAGAAGGAGGGAATGGAAAGGAGAGAGTTAAAAGAAATTTACCCTCAGCTGGGCCTACAATATGACGTTCACATCTGGATCTGAACTTCCCCAGAATCTGAGGGTGCTGGAATCCAGGTTGGGTGCAGGCAGATGCCCTAGTACTGACATTTGAAGGGTGAAGTATTTTGAATGTTTTCTTCTGTTCGGGGAATGAAATGAGAAGCTGAGGCAGCCTTGTATGGCTAGTGAGCTCTGAGGAGAGTGATGAATCCGAGCATGCCGTACTGTTAATGAAAATGTTAGGGCTATGAGTCAGTATCTGTTAGAGTGGCCAGACAGCAAATGTGACAAATCGGGATGGGGGTGAGGGGTAATAGGAGCCTATATAAGAAAAAGACGCAAAAATCGGGACATCTGGTCCCCCTAGTATCTGTGCCTCAGCATGCCGAGGCTCTGATCAGTGGAACCCATTATATTTTAGTTGTAGCCTAGACCTACAGCATGAAGTGCTGGTTCTTTAGGCAGTGATACTGGGTACTAACATCTGGCAGCTGTCTGTTACCATGCATGTTGTTATGGCTCTGGTCTGTATCTTATGAAATTCAAAGCAGTGTCTATAAAGCAGGGGCTGGGCAATTTATTTTATTTATTTTAAACCTAGAAAAAACATTGCATCTTAAATCAGTACAAGCTGTAAATAATGGGCCACTCTCAGCCTGGTATATATATCTGTAGTAACTCAGTGGAATTACTCTAGCTATACATATATGTAAACGGAAAGTTGAATTTGGTTCAATAAATATTTCATTCTCTCAAAATGACTAAAGAAATTGATAGATATCTCAGAGTCACAAAATATAAAATATTTAGTGAAAAGGATGATTTTTAATGGTTTATTGCAGTGTCTTTTCATATTACCATTTGTGCTATGGAAAACTGCAACACATAGATAATATGCATGGCTGAAGCAGAAATTAACTAACAATTTATAATAGGCTGTTTTTAAAATTCATCTATAAAACTGACAGCACTCTCTTCTCATGAGGTTTGACATAAAGCCTTTTTGAAAACATTCATTTTAGCCAACAGACATTGGAATATAAACGATGCTGATTTCACGCTGTACATTAAAGAAAAAAGTATCCTTTAGGAGATAAAATTTGCTTTGAATGTCACAGAGTAGAATATATAGTAAAACAGAGTGCAGGATGTAAAACCATTAGCATTTGTGGAAGGCTTTGTCATAGTTTTATTTTGGTAATGATAATCTGTGATATACTATCACTTACAGCACAGGAGAGAAGTGTGCTCTCTCTGTTTTTCTGGGATCTATCTGAATTTAGTTGCCACGCTCTTCTGTGTGCTGATGACATAGTTCTGTACACACACACAAAATGCAGAGCTGGTCTTGCAAATATTTCTTCAAGAGATAATCTAACTGGCTTCAGCAGGATTGCTTGCATGAGTAGAAACTACTTGCCTGAGAGGCTCTTAATTCTTTTGTGTATCTTAAATCTTAATTAGCTTAAGATGGGAAAAATTAGAACAACATTTTCCACTTACATGCCATTTAATGATTGCAAAATATTTTGCCAAAATATATTTAGTGTCCTAGCCCCTCTTGTGATTTCAGATAGAGGTATACCCACTTTGTGGTTGAGGAAATTAAAGAGTAGGGAGGTTAAAGACCACATTTTTCAAAAGTGGCCACTGATTATGGGTGACTCAATTGTTGTGTGCCCATCATGTGACCTTTAGGGCCTGATTTTTTTCAGAAGAGCTGAGGAATCAGAGCTCCAAGTTCTTAGCAGCCACAGGTGCCTGTTACCTTTGAAAGCCAGGTTAAAATTGTGCACCCATCCATTGAGTCACCCTTAATCAGTTATGAGTTCTGAAAAATTTGATCTACATAACTAGCTCAAGGTTTCAAGTGAGAATTTTATAAATAGAGCTTTACGTTTAAGAGGTCCCTGCCTGCAAATCACCTGTGCTTACTGCTTTGAAATATTTAACCACAGAATTCAGCTGGGGAGCTGGATAGCTCAGGTATTGATAATAGGTTGCCAATTCAAATCCAACCTAAGTCGTTAGTAATCTAAAGCTGGTAACATCTGAGGGTTATTTCATATTTTTTGTGAATTGAATCTGATGATCTGCAGTACACTTCCAAATGGCATCCATTATTACCCTGCTTGCCAGTCTCAGCAGACAGGACAAACAGGCTTGAATGAGCTATGGAGAGTGACCGGTCTTCTCCACCCTGACAGATGGTCTATTTAGATATTGGTTAAAGCAATATTGGTGGGGATGTTGGAGCTTGCCCTGCTATTCTGCACATAAATAGGATAGTTCTACACATAAAGAGAACAGTTTTGACTGTGCTAAGCTCTCATCAAAAATGGAAAAAACCCAACAAAGCATAAAGTACAACCCAAAGTGCTTGACTTAAAAGTAGAATGTTTCTCACCTTGCTTGGTAAAGCAGAGGGTCACTGCCAGCGGAGACAGGAGCGGGAAGATGAAGGTAAACCCCAGGTCTGCGGTCAGAGAAGCTTCTCTTTATGAAAGGCTGAGGGTTGGCAGCACTCATAGCCATTCTCCTCTGTTGATCCCCACACTGCCTGAACAGCACACTGTTTTTCTGGGCAAAAGCTGAAACTTCAGGCTGGCCTGCGGCCTCTGAAGTGCAGTTGCTAGGTGGTGATGGAGGCTTGGCTTCAAATAAAGAAGGAGTTGCTGGGCAAAATATTGAACGTGCGTTACTGGCAATCTTTGGGGGAGGAAGCTGTTGCTCGTCACCAGAATCCAAACTGTTTTGTAGCACTTTGTGTGACCGCGATGGAGAGGCTGGTGGAGAAGGGGTGGTGGAGAATGGAGGTGGACTTGCCTCTCTGCGCTGGACAGGTGGGCTTGATAACTTCCGCTGAGCTGGTGGGCTTTGTTTGTGCCCCACTGGAGGGCTAGGCAGTTTTCGTTGGTTTGGTGAAGAAGGCAGCTTCTTTTGCATTGGAGGGCTTGATACCCTGGGGTTAGCTGGGGGACTAGGTTGCCTGTTAGTAGGAGGAAAGCTTGGTTGTATGTAGTTAAAAGTCTGCAGGATGTGTCTTGGATATGCAGGTGGACTTGAGAGTCGTTTCTCGGTGGGTGGAGAAGAAGGGGGTGTTCTTGTTGGGGAGATTCTTCTGACAAAAGCTGGACTTTTCTCATTTCTCCTGAGTGAATCAGGATAAATTTGCTTTTGGTTTTGCACTGATGCTAAATTTGTGGCAGGCTCTTTACTTTCTGAACAGTTTCTGTTCTGTTTTGAAACTCCACTGGGATTTTGAAGAGGTATTATTTTATGCGATTGCTTATACAAATCTGCAGCCTCTTTCATTTCATGGTCCCTTTGGGATGCTAATTTACCCTCTTGGCTGTGGATGAACGTGTTGGTAGGATTCAGCTCCAATGAATATTTTCTAAATTTGGAATCCACCCCAGTGTTTCGTAGTACTTTACTGGCAATCATGTTGGGGCTGTTGATATTTTTACTTGGTAATAAGTCAATGGAATGTAGAGAGGCTTTTATCTTTGGAGAAATGTGCATTCTCTTTGTATCATGAAGCTCTGTTTTGGCAGGATTTTTGGCAATGTCTGAAGAGTTTCCTTCCATTATTGTACTTCCCTCAGACTCAGATACATCAAAAAAACTGTCCAGTAACATTTCAGGAGGCGGTGGTGGCAGATTCTCCAAGTCTTCATCAGTTTCCTCATTTGTGTCACTTCTGCTTAATTCTGCAACAGGTGGAAAATCAGTTGGAAAGTTACAGTGGGAGGCATTTGTGTTTGGAAGGTTTATGTCTCCTATTGGTGAAACACGATGCTTGTGAATTAAAGGTGCCAGTGCTCTCTGAAGGGGAATGGTGGGAGGAATCATTGGAAGTCCAAACTTTCTGATGCATTTTATTGGTCCTAAAGTTCTTAAATGTGTAGGTTTCATAAGGCCTTCGGAAGGACTAAAAGTTTCAATAAGTTTCTTGACAGATTTCCGAGGGGCACAGCCACCGCTATTCAATTTCTCGATCCCAGGTGACTCGTTTTCTTTCCTGCATGATAAATCCTGTGTGGATGCAGTGGCTTTTATCGGCTTCCTTCCCCTTCTCTCATCTGGATGACTGACAGTGTTTTGCTCGGATTTATGTAAAGGGACCTTATCCTGATTAGGCAGTATGCTGAAGTGTTTAGAGAGGGATGCCTTCAGTTTGTTGGTAGAAGATCTGGGTGTAACATTTTCAGTGTCCAGCAAGTAAGCTGCTGCTCTTGGCTTCAGGATCTCCTGCTTGCCATCTGTTTCTTTGTTCCCGTTAAGCATATAAAATGTTTCTAATCTTTTGTTGAGATCTTTTTGGGTCCTTTGAAGTTCTAAAAGGGTTGGGTCTTCTGCACGGCTTCTGAGGGATTCCTCTGACCTGGACCTTCTTTGTTTAACTAAGGTTTTCCGGGTACCACTTGCTGTACTAGGTCTTGCTGTTAGGGCTGCTTTTCCACCTTCGTCTTCTGTCCACTCCTTTCGTCCACATTTAGCTGGGACAAACTTGATTTTTTCACTGATTGCATCTTTCATCTTCAGTATCATCTCCTCATTCTCTGGATTTTCTATCCTTTTGATCGATGGCCTCCTTGTTTTATATGTTACTGCAGGTGAAGACATTGGCCTTCTAGGCAGGTTATCCTTCCCCATTTCTGATAGACTTATATTATCATTGTCATCCTCCTCTGGCGTACTCTCTTCCTCTTCATTTGCAGAAGGAGAATCTATTGATTCACAGTCTTTGAAATTGTCACCTTCCTGGGTGGCATCAGACTGGAGGGAATTAAAAGAAGGACTTTTGGTCACTTTTGAACATTGGAGCCTGGTGGAAACATTTTCTGGTGTTGCTCCCAGGGAAGAAATTATTCCTTTGCTGTGAACAGGTGGGTAAAATATATCCTTAAAATGCCTTTCAAGTGCACAGTCATGGGATCTAGTTGTAACAGACAATGTGCCGTTACACAGATCTTCTCCTGGGATCCTGGTGTGTTTCTGAGATGGATGATCATGTGCACAAGAATCGCAGGTTGTTTGCCTTCCAATTTTATCAAGGGCATTGAACTCTTTGATAGATTCATTGTCTGCACCAATGCCACTGTCTTCTGAATACAGAGTCCTATCATCAGCATGGGCCTGCGAGGAGACCACTGCAGAGGCTTCAAGCAATTTTATTGCCCTTAGCAAGCGTTCATCAAAGCCTTGTTTTGCTTTCAGTTTTGCTTCCAGGTTTCTGGCCGCAGACTGTAAGTAGCTCCGTGTCTCCTGCAGGGCACTGGAGGTAAGGGAAGCCACTGTTCCATTGAGCAGCTGCATTTTGTTGACTGTATACTGCAATAACTGCTGCAACAGATCTGGCTGCTCTTTGGGATCCCCTTTTCCAGCTGGCCAAGCCAAATTTCCTCCCACCTCTTTGAGGAGCTCTTCCCCATCATTGGCAATTTCTTCCAAGAGCTGGTTGATTTCATCAAAGCGAAACACTAGAAAGCTCACCATCTGCTGTAAAAGCAGCTGAGTTTGGGTAGCCTGATTGGCCATACAGAGGATAGCCTCATATTTGGAGAGGTTTGGATTTAGGTAGGCATAAGCATTTTGATGAGCCTTAACAAGCTGATCTGGGAAATCCACCTTTTTCTCAGTCTTGCATATAGGTGGGGTGGATTTTTCTTTGAGTTTGCAAAGACGACCCTGTTTTGCTGGTTTATGGTTTTTTTGCTTCTTCCCTTTCTTTGGGGTTTGCTTTGCATTGCTTTCATTCTTGTCGTCCCAAGTGAAAGCTGTTGCCTCTGATTCGCAGGAGCTTTGCTTTTTGATCTGTATGTCTTCTGCTATATGTTTTTGAGATTCAATCAGTTCAGACATGGCTATTTCAGCCTCTGTGGCTGTTCTCTCAATTTTCTTCTCTTCCTCATGAATCTCGGAAAGAGAGAGATCCTCAGATGACAAGTGGAAGTTAACATTTTTGATCAGCTCTGATGTTTTCACCTGCTTTTCCAGCTGGTGATCTTTCCCCAGAGACTCTCTCTCAGGGAACTTGTCAATGTCATAACAAGAGGAGCCTTTGACCAGCAATGGAATTGAGAATGCTTCGTCTCCGGGATCGACAGGCAGAATACCTTTGGGTTTATTCAAAGGATTAGTTTCAGGTTTTGAAACATGGTTAGCAATCTCACTGTGGGAAGGTGTACAGCCCATCCTGTCTCTCTGCCTGGCTTTATTTTCCGTTAAAAATATCCAGATAATCAGGTAAAGAATAGAAGACAATAAAACTTACTGTTTCATCCTGTACTGGAACATGTCATTTTTCTCCCAAGGTTTCATCAAGAATTCACCCAGTTTTGTAGATAGCCTTGTTAATTACAATGAACTTTTCCTACTTCCCAAGATCCTGTCTTAAAAGAGCTACACACTGTCCCGTTGTATTTTGTTTCCCTTAAAGAGTTCTTCTACTGGAAACAAACCATGTGAAAGCTGTGTTGGGTTAGACCTAGTGGATTAAAAGGACTTGTGTACCTTGTTTCTATCTTGACAGATGCCATGTATAAATAAGATTTTAAGCTCATTAGGTTAATCAGGCATCAGCACACATGCTGTGTTTGTAACAGAAGACCTTTTTAAAAATACTGTAAGGGGGGGGGAATTTGTATTGATGTACTGCAATGGATAGAGTGGAGGGAAAGAAGCGTTCTCCCCTCCCAAATATTCCCCACCCCCCTTCAAAACCCTCTACAACTGAAACTTTGAAATCCAAAGGAAGAGACTGTTTCAGATAATTTCTAGAAGAAACACATTTTAACGGGGAAAAATGCCAATGCAAAGCCCTTTGCAAGGAGGAAGGCTGACCTTGACAGAATACAGAAGAGCTAGGAGGCACAAGACATAGAATCAAAGAGGTTAGAGTTGAGATACCTGTTAGGTCATCTCATCCATAAATTCTCAACATGCTTCCCCCGCAAGCCCCAAGCCATTCACTTGTGACCTCCAAAACAAACAATTTTTTTCTCTAACGATCTTTCCAGGAATTGTTTTTTTGCTATTTCAGCTAGTTCTGCAACCCAAAATGCCGCACTGCACAATAATATAATATTTTAAATTAATTTGACAGAATGGTCAAAGATAGCATGGACATTAAGTTCATATACACAGGAGAATTTAAAACGAAAGATATAGATTCAGAAGTGTAATTTATATGTTCTTGTACATGCCACAATGCTCAATATTCACAATGATCCCACAAGCTAGCAGCATGGCTAACTTCAAGCATTCAAAAAATATTTGTCAGGCCCAAACAAGCAGGAGGTTGGCTTAAAAATGATGAGATCTTGAAAAATTAAGAAATTTGGGGATCTCTTAATTTACCTTCCAGTGTCTGAGCCTTTAGGGATTAAATTTCCTTTGCAATTGTGATGGCTAGAAACTTACTTTTTTTTTTCTTTTTCTTTATTAAGTGAAGCCTGAGATTCTCATAATCACATTACTGCAGGTGGCTTTAAGGAAAACAAACAAGCAAACCCAAATTTCAATATTGTGCTAGAAACAGGAGGCCCAGTTCTGCAACCCAGTTGAGAACTATTGCTCAAACCCTCTCCCAGGCCATTACAGGATTGTTCCCTTTTCCTTTGTTGATACAATTACAAGTAAAATAAACTTAAAAACTCCTCAAGCTAACAACCAACCACTGCTCCCACCACTGGAAAAACATGAACAATCCATTTCTTAAAGAGAAATCAAAGAAGGAATTAAAACTCCATCATAAAACAGCAGATTGTTTAATATTTTTAAAGATGGTTTCTTAGGGGTGCTCTATAAAGGACAATTTAGAAAGAAAATTTTCCCCAGCAAAATCTCTCCTTATGTTATTAAGACTAAGGCTAAATGGATTAAGATGATTTTTGTTGTTGTTTTACCTTCCAAACACAGCTTTCCTAGAGAAGGCAGCCATCTCCCCGTGTAATAAGGAATGGAAAAGGCACTTGCCACCCACTCTAATTACTGTGTAGCATTAGACTGCTTTATGCTGACAGAGCCAATCATCTCCCTCTAGCAGTGTGATCGCTAACAGTTTGGATGCAGATATCTAATCTATCTGATTTCTAATAGAACTCTTCAAGTTGCCAGGTACATATAATGCTCTCCTACTTTAATGAGTGAGGTTTATAGGATTCACTACTCTTAGGGACAAATGCTTTCAACATGCGCTACCTTATGGACAGAGATGACTTTAAAGAGTGTGAGCTGTGTAAACAAGCTTTGTTGCAAAAGTCTAAGCTGAGCCTTGAAGGGCCTAGGGGAAGGGTCCAGGGAGTTCAGAAAAATGGGGGCATGACCTATGCTAAGGTTCCACTTCAAATTAGGGGTTGTGTAAGAAAATGGAGAATGGGGTGGGGGTTACCATGTTTGATGAGGCCCATGAATTAATGGGTTTAGAACAATTTTATAAACTGCCACCCTGACCTAAAATCAGGGTTAGCAGACAAAGATCCTAGGGATTTAACGATAACAGGGTTATTGGAAGACTCACATGTGCATAGTTAGCCAGGTTTTAGTAGAAAACTAAACAGGGATGAAATGGAATCAGAGGACTGGGATACGGCCCATGCAGAAACCCCTGGTTGGAGGGAGGGAAAACCCCTCCAAGAGGCTCGGAGGGTGGGGGAAGCAGCGTTCTGTATGTGGCTAGTGGGGTTACTTTGCCCGGGATTGCCCTGTCCAGGCCTTGAGGCCCAGTGCAGTGCGGGAAAGGCCAGCTTCCACTGGCCTCAAAGAGTTACCTCTCTGATTAAACCTCTGGAGGGAGGGAGCCACCCAGCCAGTGCACCCATGGCATATAATATTCCTGCTGACATGTTCACACCCCAAGCCACTACCCACAAACCATGCTGCACCTCCTGGGTACAGATCCCTCAGATGGCCAGTGGGAGTGGGAGGTGGTGGTCAGTGGGGAAATGTTTATTGGATGGAGGGATACTGGTAGTGCTAAGACTGTGGTTAAGCACCATGTTGCAATACCCATCAAATGCTCTGTAGTAAAATCTGGGTTATAGTTCCTTGTGTAAAAGCCTTCGCTTTACCTACAACAGTGTTTTCTATACAGACCCAGGAAGGGTCAGAGGTGCTGGCTGTAGATGTGTTGTTAGATTTACATATTCCTTGCTATTATGGCTTTAGAAGCAGAATGGGTGAATCAATCCCCCTCAGCTCCAGATTGGCAAGGGACTGTGTTAGCCAAAAAGCAGATGGGGTAGCTGACAGGCAGGAGGGGGTGGGTGGCTGGGATGGATCCCTCTGCCAGTATCCAAAAGGAATTAAGTTACCTTCCCAGAGGATGCAGACAAATACATGAGGAGAGAGGGGATGAGACTGCCTCCTTCTCCAGATGTGCCAAGAGCTACTGACTTAAAGGGAAGTTCTCTTGAATCCTGAAGCACAGGCCAGGGATGTAAGTTCTCTGCCAGTGCGTACTCTTCCCAGAGAACCAAAAGCAGTACAGAGCATGGTGAGGACAATGTCTCCAGCCAAAAGTAGGGACACTGAGGCAGCGGAGGTGCACTGCCATATCTATGACACCCACCCTAGGGTGGGAAATGCCCTAGTAAAGGGTACAACAGCTGCTTGGGAGATGACTATGGTAACTACAGCCAGGAAGGAGAGGGGGCTTATTCCCACAGTCTCTGACTGCCTGATAGTCTGTGAAAATGTAAAAGACCCTAAGCTGGGTCAAGCCACACACCTTGACTCAGTATGTGCGGAGCAAAAGGCCACCACAGTGGGGTGGGTGATCAATACTCTTCTCCTTCTCCCAGAAAAGCTGGGGTTAGGCCACCCTCTGTCCACCCTCTGCCCTCCAGATAGCCTTGAAAAACCCTGGTCAGGGTAGGGAGAGAAACATGTTTCCACCCAGGAGAGGTGACTGCTGAGGAGCTGGGAGCCAAGGGTGGGTGCCCTTGCTGGACGACAGCAGGGGAATACAGGTGCCATTGCCCGGAACTATGACCACAACGTCTCTATTTAGGTGCCTAACAATTTCCGTTATAAAATCTGCTTGTAACCTTTCTTTCAGCAGCAGTAATAGCGCCATTGTTTGCAGCAGACATTTGATATTTGGCAAGGAGAAAGCCCTGGGGCCACTAGAAAAGAACCTTTTCTTAATCCCGTGAAATTCCATAAAGGTTTAGCCAAGATATAAACTTTTAAAAATTACTGTTTTCATTCTGTTGCTTACTTTCCTCATGATATTAGCAGCATGCCAAAAAGCTGACTGTGGACATGCTAATCTGGACTCCGGTGTTACCGTGACTGCCATCACAGCAGCACACACTTTTTGGTAAGGTAACACCCAAGAGTCAACCGCTTCTCCAGTAGTGGGGCAGTAAGAATTCAGTGAGGCTACCCCTCAATAAGCTCTCCCCAAACCCATCACATTGCTGCAGTTGCCCATCCTCCACTGGATTGGTTCCACAGGGAGAAGGAACTTTAACCACCTGCCAGGGAGGGAAGAAAGAGCGTGAACGGAGCCAGGCTGCCCCAATGCCCTTCCAGATCCAGCACACATCTTAGTACAGGGAATGGGATGCTGAGGGGCAACAGTCTTGGCCTTCTGCCAGCTAATGCTGCAGTGCTGAAAATTCAGTTTACACTCTGTACAATTTGGAAGATGGTGTGGTAGTTGCACATAACAGAATTTGTTTTAAGAGTGTAGCGAGTGAGAGGGGGAGTGGACAGAAATAAGAATAGAAATGTTGGCAGAAGGGAGATTATGTAACATCTTGAAGATGAAGTCAAGAAGCTTAAATGTGATTTTACTCTGAAATGTGTCTATGTAAAACAACTCCTTACTCAACAGAGATGCTCATTCGTATCTGCTGACCTTGGTGACAACAAATTTTCACAGGTTTTTATTTCTACATGTCCTGTAGAGCCAAAACAGCGCTGGGAGATGGAAATAGATTCTATTCTTTCTTGTGCATCATCAACAGCATTGTTTATTAAGTTCCAATCCATTCAATCTATGCAAACCCAGTTAAAGGTATAGGATAGTAGAAGTACCATTGAGGGCATTATATGAAGAAAACTGAATTGTACAGGTTTAACTGAAGACAGCTTGTCTGTATAGAATCTTTACTGTTAGTGATGTGGCATGACAAAGATATACTTCATCTTCACTCTCAGATCCCAGGGTGCATTTTCCAGGCTGGCACCCTGAAACCCACCTCTACCTTTTTTACTTCTAAGGTGAGGAAATTTGAGAGACATTGAGAGACCACAAAAAAGCACTCAATAATGGCATTTTAACAGATCTGCTTTTCAAAGTAGAACCCGACTTAAAAAAATTAAGAGAAGGGCATGAGAAAACTTTTAAGAAATCTTTATCAATCACATCAGTAATGTTTTATGGCTTTTTAGTGAATTAATTGCAAAGGAAAGACAGTGGTATATACAGTAAAACCTCCATTTAACGGACTAATTCGGGCGAGGGGGTGTCCGTTAAATCAAAAAGTCCGTTATTTAATAATAATAATAAAAAAAAGCTGTCTGAGCAGCAGCTCGCCCGCCACAGGGTCGGGGCGGCAGCTCCGCAGCCTGCCTGCTGCTGGGACCTCGGCGGGAGCCGGCAGCCAGCCCGCCCGCTGCTGGGAACCGGGCGGCAGCCGGGAACTGGCAGCCAGCCCACGAGAAATGGATTTCGGATGCATCAGACTTGCTCAGAAATTTTGTCCGTTGCATCCGAAGTCCGTTAAATCGAGGTCCGTTAAATCGAGGGTTTACTGTACTGGAGTTTATGTGGTTTGCTTGTAGAAACTTAAAAGCTACATCAAATACATCTTTATTAAAAGAATAGGTTAACAAAATTAGTAAGCAGGCTCCAAATTTATTTGGTAAATCTACAGAACTGTTGCTTCTTTTCCTTTTGCTCCTCAACTATTGTAGCAATGTAAATGTGGGGCCTGATCATAGGAGGTATTGACCACCCATCTATTCTATCATAGTCAAGTGGAATTGCAGGACGATCATCCCCACTCAGAATCAAGCTTTGCACTTTGCTATCTAGCAGGTAGAATCTAGGGCTGTTAGAGAGCTGCAGTACAGGAAAGGTATCACGTTCTGTGGAAGATGAATTAAACATCAGTAATGAAAATAATTGACATTATTACTTTGGATTGTTCATTCTGTTTTTCTTCTCAAAGCTTCTGGTTGCTATGCCACCTCTGTGTATTTAAAACTTCCTGTCTGTCATAGCTAATCTATGCTTTCTGCTTGTTCCAACAGTTAAAACAGTAAATGGTAATGATGGCAGAAATGGAAGTTTAGTTTCATGTATTAATTGCATGGAATTGCAAGAAGAGATTAGCTTTACAGATAGACGCCCACATTCATGCAAATTTTTTTAAAAAAAAGGGTATATCCATATCACCTTTGGCTGTGATCAAATCAGGTCTCACAACCTAAGCAGGTTTGGGAATAAGAATGTAAGGTGGAAGATTTCCAAGGAAAACCCAGGTTCTGTAGGAAGAGCTATTGGTGATTCAATGGGTAGCATTCTTCTAAGTACTAAACCAGTGTCCTAGCATGAAGTTAGGGAACACTTCTGGTGTTCTGGTGATGGTGCCATCTTTTGAATATGGTGTAAAAATAAGGGTCTGACTTCATGTGGCCATGAAGGATCCCAGAGGTCTGTTTACCCTTATGTCTTCACCAAATTCCAGTATGAACAATTAACTATTGCTTTCCTAAGTTCCCCTGAAGTTTAAAATAAGTTCAATGTTATTCTTCACTTCCTATCCTAAACTTCCATGGAGAGTGGCCATGCTTGGTTAAAGTTACTACATTTTACCCCAGATAAAGGTACATTTCTGTAATGGATTGGTTTTTCTTTCATGTAGGTATTAGCATTCATGGGAGCAAGGAGTTTGGGGTAGAAATACCCAGATTCTGCACTGTGAGAAGTAAAGTAATATTTTAATGAACAAAATGCAGTGGTAAATATAATCTCTCCTTTATATGCCCAACCTCTTCCTTATCCTCTCTGATGATCAGTGATTCTGCAATCCATTGTTTACAACATCACAATTCACCAAGTGGTTAGCAATTATGATGCTTCAAGCATCAGTCCATACATAACATCACTACACGAGCCAGGCAGGACGAGGCGAGATTAAGAGGGCTTTTATTTGACTACACATCCTGATGATAAGCAGTGACTGGAAAAGATGTCCTGAAAAGGTACATATAGCTAAATAGTATTTTAAAAATTATTTAAAATCTTGCCTCCTTCTGCCTGGCTCATGTAGTGATGCTATGGCTTGATGCTTGAAGCATCATAATTGCTTACCAGTTGGTGAATTGTGATGTTGTAAACAATTATATATAATGCTGGCCCAAGTTAAGCATGGATTCTGTAAGGACTTGATCCTGCTCCTCTTCAGGTCAATGGAAAGAGTCCCATTGACTTGAATGGTGCATGATCAAGAGCTAAGAAAGTAGGTTTCCTATTGCATATATAATTTAGAGATGACCCGGAATTTAATTTGAATAGGTTTACAATGCCAGGTAAGCACCCTTATTCCCCTACTTTCTCTCTTCCAGCTGATGTAGTGATTGGCATATGATATGGAGTCAGGATTCCTGTCTTCTACTCTCATCTCTGCCACTAATTCCTGAGCAATCTTGGGCAAATCACTCTACGTTCCTTTGCTTCATTTTACCCATTTAAAATGGTTATAATAATGTTTATGTACCTTGCAAGGATGTTGAGTCTTATTTCATTTATGTTTGTAAAGTGCTTAAGATCCTTGTTTTTAAAAGTATGATCTAAGTGCATTCTCTCTTCTCCCTTCCCTTCTCCTGGCTCTTTACCTTCTGCTTGCCCCTATAATCCATCAGTCCATGTCTTTTTCTGACTCTAGATATTTCTTAAGGTCTTTAAATATAGAACATTGCTATCAGTTCCCAACTTGTCCACAGCTTCAAGCTGTCTAATTTGTAGTTATTTGGGGGCTTGTAATTTTCCATTGGCTTTACTTCTCAGCACCAGATCACTGCTGTATACAGTAAGCTCCTTGGTGCCAAAGTACTGGGTGAACCCAGGCAGGTGCAGTTGATTAAACTGATTGAAATGTCCTCTAAGCAATTTTGGATGTTTTCCAACCAATCCATGTCTAGTGTAAACAAGAGACATAATCTGTCTGTGTATGGAACAGGCGAACAACATTCTAGTGCAGGCTCACACAAGGTGAAACAGTATCTCATGTCATATACAGGAGAGTGTATTTGCAGATGTGACTTCCAATCACACAGTGATATGAAGAGTTGCCTGTAAAGATCTCTCCTTGTAAAAAATATACATGGGTATATTTTGCAAATGTTAATACTGTTGAAAGATGCCAGCTGAAGACACTGTGTACAGCATGTCCTCATGCCATGTATTCTAGGTTAGTGCACATCTGTTCTAGTTAGCAACACTAGTCTTTAGTAGCTGCAGATTAAAAAGGATGCTAACAGTGCAGTTGTTTTGTAATGTGAACAAATGTACATTATAGATTGATTCAAGATATCAGCAAACTAATTTTAACTTATGACCTCTTGTAAACCAGGCTTGAATGTAGGACTGCAGAGGAAGAAAGCAACTCCATTTACCTGCTCGAACATCAAGTATGTTTTTTTTTTCACTTAGTAAAAAATCAAAGACTCCATTTTAATGTAGATTATGCATAACAAGAAAATCAACTGTGTTTTGTAACCTCTTTCCCCCGCCTATATCTCTAGTCTATAATTATCTGAATCATCATGGCTCATAGGGACATGTTGACAAAGGAGCTGTAGCAATTTTTGTAACACTAACAGTGTTGCCTGTTAATATAAAAGGGAGTCAGGTTTAAAGAACAATTTTTTTCATTGTTACTGTAAAAGCAAGATTTTGTCCATAAGAAAGAACATAAGCAGTTTGTGGTGCCAAACAATATCCCCCTGAGCGCTCAAATTTAATACTGTACATTTATACTGACTTCCACTCATGTACGTCAAGGCACTTTTACAAATATTAGAGTCATGCACTTGGGAGAAAAGGAGGGAGAGAAGAGAGGTGGTATACCTTTCTTTAGACACAAAAAATTGTTTCTTGACCAAGATAACAGACTTCCTATGTATATGTCACAACCAAAAATTGTAGCCCATTTCCTGAGTCTAATGCTGTGACATGTCATCCCCCTTTGCATCAAAACAACCAAACTGGTGTTGGCTTGAGGACCTAACAATCTTCCTACTGGTGTTTGACTTCTTAGGGGCAGGTTTTCAAAAAAGTTCAGCATAATGGGAAATGCTGGGTACTTAAAAAAAAATCTAATCTCAGTTGTGTGTGCTGAGCACTTGAAAAACTGGCCCTTAGTCTGTTTTGCTATCAAGGAAACATCCAAGTTATATTTTGTATATTGGACTGCAAGTGGCAATATACGTCTTCCTTTGTTAATATATTTCCTTTCATATGGTGCCACCAATCTTGTCTGAGTTAGCCTCTTGCTTCCTCCCCAAACATGAAAAGATCATAAGCCATGGGTGACTTTGGTTTAACATAGTGTTTATATCACAAAGACAGTGTTTTCTAAAATAAGAGATCTCTCAGCACAAGGTTGCATTTTATCTGTATTTCTTAGCTATGTGAATCAAAAGGCTCGTCTTACCCACAAAATACAAATCTTTAATATTCCACACTATCCGAGCAGTTTACGATTTTCTTCTAGGCACTGGCAACTGCGGCTAAAATCCCATGTGGGCCGATGATTTTAAAATCGGCCCGGGATTAAAAAGCTTGCCTAATGCATGGCATCTAGTTTGGGCTTCCTAAACATGTCCTGTAGTTACTTGGTCGTAACACCAACTTTGTGTGTGCGTGAAAGCGGGATCTTGTGTATGGTTTCCATGATTTCTTGTCATTCAGCAAGGAGGAGGAAGGCAGCAATTGGAAAAGACAGGTATGTGATGGGCATTTCAAAAACTAGAGCAAGTGCAGAGACTTTCCTCTGCGTGTGCACTGTACAATGGCAATGGCCCAGAAGGCTCCAGACAGCACAAATCCTTAATCCTGGCATTCAGAAATGTTAGCTGCCCCTCTTGCCTCCATAGTACCCCACTGTCCCTTCCCCCAAGCCTCAGCCGCTGAGGGTGCCCAGCTATTCCCCCTACCCTTTAGGGGCACCCAGATATCCTCCCTACCCCATACACAGACCACCACCCCTCAGGGACACCAGCTATCCCCTCAGCTCCTTGGGGGAACCCAGCTATCCCCTCTACACACCCTCACCCCCTTGGGGGGCACCCAGGTACACCCCCACCCTCTATAGCCCCACTCCCCATGGGGGCACCCAGATATCCTCCCCACCCCATACACAGACCACCCCCCTCGGAGGCACCCACATACACCCCCCACCCTCTACAGCCCCACTCCCCACGGGGGCACCCAGATATCCTCCCCACCCCATACACAGCCCCCCCCTCAGGGGCACCAGCTATACCCCCAGCTCCTTGGGGGGAACCCAGCTATCCCCTCTACACAGCCTCACCCGCCTTAGGGGCACCCAGGTACACCCCCCCCACCCTCTACAGCCCCACTTCCCACGGGGGCACCCAGATATTCCCCCCCCCCCCCCCCCATACACAGACCACCCCTGTCGGAGGTGCCTAGCTCCGCCCATCACCTCCCCCCACCAGGGACAGCGAGCTCTCTCTCCCCCCACCCCCACGCGAGGGCGCCCAGCTGCCCCCATCTCCCGGCTCCTCCCAGCTCCCCCCTGTCTGGGGCCGCCCCGGAGGGACGGGCGATGGCAAAGGGCGGGGCTAGGGCTCGTTCGGGGGCGGGCCCGAGCGTGGTGGCGCAGGGGGCGGGGCGAGGGCGCCGCGCCTGGCAGGGGGAGGAGCCTGCGGCGCTGGCGTCGGGCGGCCGGGGGCGGTGCGGGGCGGTGCGAGCGCCGAGCGAGGCGGCGGCTGGGTCCCCCTCTCCCCGCGGAGCTGCCTGCGCGCGGCGGTGCGAGCCCCGGGCTGCAGGTGGGAGCAGGGACACGCGGGGCCCACGCGCGTGGCGCGGATACCGCTGCGCAGGGCGCACGTGTGTAGACGCGCGGGGGGGGGGGCAGTGGGACTCGTGTGCGGGTGGCAGCGGGGCCTGCAGCCGCTGGCCCTGCGGGGGTTGAGCGGGGAGAGGTCGGGTCGGTCCTGAGGGTGCTGGCGGAGAGTTTGCTTCTCGTGACAACAGTCCAGTGACTCGCAGGACAAGTGTCCCCAGAGCGGGGGCAGAGGCAGGTGCATCTCCCTGGTCTCAGTAATTCCCTGCCCGCGTAGCTGACAGCAGGTGCGGAACAGGAGGGGCAGGCGCTGGACATCCCTGGTCTGCGGCTGGGTGAAAGCCGGGGCGAGGTGGATTCCCCTGCCGCCGCGGTGGGCTCTCCTCCTCCTCCGCCTTCTGCCGCCCAGCTGGGTCTCCAGTGAGGGATCAGAGAGGTAGCCCTGTTAGTCTGGAATAGCAGAGGTAACAGTGTCCTGTGGCACCTTAAAGACTAACAGAAGTATTGGAGCATAAGTTTTCGTGGGCTAATACCCACTTCGTCGGATGCAAGCAGTGGTGTATTGATGAATTGCTGACCCACGTTTTTTAAAAATAAACACCCCAAGAATACTTTCCCCGTCTTTGTCCTCCCACCCTTTGGAAGAGACTGGGCTGTGAAATGGGCTGCCCTGCCTGCCTCAGCTCACAGCCCCTGAGTCCCTGTGTAGTTCGGTTTCTGTAACTTTACTGGGGTGCTGGGTAGAGCTGGGGGAAAGTTTTTGGAAAAATAATTTATTGAATAAGAAATGAAGTTTTGGTCAGTGTGAAACTGTTTATGAATTCCGCACAAATAGTTTTGGCTGTTAAAAACCGCCAGATAGGGTGACCAGATGTCCTGATTTTATAGGGACAGTCCCGGTATTTGGGGTTTTGTCTTATATAGGTGCCTATCACTCCCCCTCCTCTGTCCTGATTTTTTCACGCTTGCTGTCTGGTCACCCTACAGCCAGAGCAGAAGGAAGTGGTGCTGATGCTGTCCCTTTCTCATCTTCTGACCTTTTGGTCCAGAGGTTAGGGCAAAGATCTGGGATGTTGGAGACCCAAGTTCAATTATCAGTTCTGGAACAGGCCCCAAACTGATAAATTGAAAATTGTGAAAAATTTCAGATTTAGTATGAACAAAACTTTTTTTGGAACTGCCACTAAACAAAACAGCAACAAAAACAGTTATTCATTTAGCTTTAATAATGAAGTATGCAAGAATCAATGTATTAAATTCCACCAAGTATCTTTCTAAGACAGGAATCACTCTGATAATGAGGTTTTGTACAGTGTGTCTAGTCATATTGTTAGAGCAGCAGGCAATGTGTGGGCAGCCCTGTCTCCTGTGGTCTCATTTTCCTTTGGTTGCAGGCTGTAAAACAGGTTAAGAGTAGCAGAACTTATTGTAATTTGATTGTAGAGTTGGCATTTGTGAAGGGACTCATCCACGTGTGTGGGAGCAGGCAAACTGTCTTCCTCTATAATTAATCTCCTTCTCTCACCCCAGCCTCTCTTCTCTAGCTCTAAATGGCCAATAACTTTTGACCCAAGGAATATTGTTTCCCATATATAATCTGGCTTTCATTTTTGGCTAAATATATTATAACATGCTCTCTTTACATCAGTGTATTCTTTTGAGATCTTTGCATAGCTTCTCCCAATTTATACAAATTTTACAAATTGCTAAAGTGAAGGAATTTGGGGAATTTCAGGGAATCTGTCCTACTGAAGGTAAAGTAGTAGGTTTAAAGCATCAGATTGGATTTCATATTAAAAAGGACACTTTAATTTAAGAAAGTATTATTCCTTGTTACTTTATAAATCTTTGCAGGCTGCATAGATTTCACCTTCCCATGTTTACATTGTGTACTGTATGTAGTGATGTAACACAAGATACTACTGTGTAATTCTTATACTATTGGATTTGATATGCACTTGGCTCGTGAAACATTATCACGTGTTGGACCTCTACTACTTAGAAAATGTTGGCTGCTGTTACTTAAAATATTTTCTGTGTACAAACAGTATCTAACTCTAGAAACCTATATGTAGAAGCATTTAAATATTATTTGTATGTATTTTTTTTTGGCCCACCTGATTTCTGTTGTATTTTGAGAGGAGGAGGTAAACAGCAGTTTAAAGCAATATTTTCAAGGTTGACAGGCCCAAAGCTTAACAAAATTTTTCTTAGATTTTCAGCTATCCAAAATGGAAACTTATGGAAGTTTCTGGTTGTCAGGGAATAATGTACAAATTATCAAGGGGGTATGAAGTTTGGTTTAAGATCGGATGGGTAAGGGATACGTAATCTGCAATATCCCTGATTGGGGGTAAAAGGTTAAGGGGTCAAAGTTACAGACATTGGGATCTGAGGGTGTGTTGTTTGTATGATGGCTATGTTCAGATGTGAAGTATGAGTGGTGATGATGGTGATGGATTGACCCTCGTTTAGTGAGTTTATGGTTCCAGTTCATATGGTCCAATGGAAAAAGTCAGTCCCTTTCTCGGAGTTGATGTTTGATGTCGCTCCGGCTCACGCCTCCTGGTACTGTCAGTAGCCGGTGATGTGTTTGGTGTAGATGTACCTGAACCATTGGATGGTGATACTACATGGCAAGAAAGCCCAGCTTCTTGACCTGGAAACCAATTAACAACCCAGGTGTGTTTTCACATGATGGCTTTTTGCACTGTACTTTTCCCTCTGTACTTCAGGGAGCAGGCAGGATTTGCAAGTATCTTGCGCTCTGAAGTGCTTGGATATCCTGTCTGCTCCCAATAGAAGAGTTCTCAGGCAAAGGGATGGCTCATTGTGTACACTTGCCATCACAAGTAAAAGCATATGTAGTAAGTTTTGCCCTGAAAAATCTGTAGCACCATTCTAATGCATCTCCTAACCAACTTCCCCCTTATAAATGCTTTTAGTTACCCACCTTTCTAGAGGCCCTCATCTAACAGGTACTTTTGAACCTTTAGGATTAAAATATTGTCAACTACGGAAGCACTGGTGCACCAAAAAAATCTTACTCTTCAGTGTAAAGACAAGGTCTTCTACCTGACCCTCCCTTTGATTTGCAAAGACAAATCTTAATCTCCAAAGGTTAGGAAATCTATGCTTGCTTTTCAACATTCACTGATCTCCTATATCCACCGGATGACTCCTTAATTCTTCCTATCATATGCAATGACATTTCCCATTGTCATTTTAAAACTTCCTTTCACCACAATTTACATTGTGACTGCAGGTCTTTCCTCACTTCCTCTAAATTTCCTCAGCCATCAAATTTCTGATCCTACCAACATCTTCCACTCCAAGCTTTATAAACTATCATGATGCTGTAAATGTGAGATTTGCTTTTCTGTCATGTTCTTGATGGTTATAAAGTAGCCTCCTGTGTAAAATGTGTACTACCGTATTTTTCGTCTTATAGGACGCTCCGTCCTATAAGACGCCCCCTCATTTTTTAATAAAAAATCCGGAAAAAAAAAAAAAAAAAAAAAAGCGCCTCGCTCTCCCGTCCCCGCCGCGCGGGCGGGCTGCCGAGGTTCCCCCCTCCCCGCCGCGGGCGGGCTGCCGGGGTTCCCCCCTCCCCGCCAGACCCCCCCCCCAAAAAAAAAAAAAAAAAAAAGCGCCTCGCTCTCCCGTCCCCGCCGCGCGGGCGGGCTGCCGAGGTTCCCCCCTCACCGCCGGACCCCCCCCCCCCAAAAAAAAAGTGCCTCGCTCTCCCGTCCCCGCCGCGCGGGCGGGCTGCCGGGAGCGTCCCGGTTCCCCCCTCCCCGCCGCGGGCGGGCTGCCGGGAGCGCGCCCGCGGCGGGGAGGGGGGAACCGGGACGCTCCCGGCAGCCCGCCCGCGCGGCGGGGACGGGAGAGCGAGGCGCTTTTTTTTTTTTTTTTTTTTTTTTTTTTGCATTCGCCCTATAAGACGCACCAACTTTTTCCCCCCCGTTTTGGGGAAGAAAAAGTGCGTCTTATAGGGCGAAAAATACGGTAGTTTATTTGCTAGAACTATTTGCTAATTTCTGTTGGCTGATGATAAATGTCTTTAATGGGGAGACCACTTCAGATCTAAGTTGAGGACTTGGCAGCCAGCAATAAACTGTGCTTGGTGCTGAAGGAGAAAAGATTACTTGGTTTAAGCTCAATATCTCCAATCCCTTTTTTAAACTTAAGATTTCATATTTGAGAAGGTGGGTTGGTTGGTCTGAGAACATTCTGGCAGTGTGAGAGCCTCTCAAACAAGGCAGTGACTTTTAGGGAGTCATCAAAAGGAGCCGGAATAGCCTGATGCATGTGTAGTATACATGAAACCACTTCAGATAAACTAATACATTGTCAAAAGTGACCTCCACTTGTTCCTTCCCCATTCACGCAGGGAAAAGCCTAGATAAATAGATGAATCTTAATAATAACAAATGAGCCCCGAAGCTCAGCAAATTCTAGTACTGTCAGGCCAACTGAATAAGTAAATTTCTGATTCAAGAGCACTCTACAACCAGTCTTCATAGCAGAAATTGCATTAGAAGGTGCATAAAAATCAGTGATGAATACATTATAAATAAGGCTATGATTTAAGCACTGGTATTTTTAGCAAAAGCCATGGACAGGTAACAGGCAAGAAACAAAAAACCACGGCCTGTGACCTGTTCATGACTTATACCATAAATACAGCTGATTGAATCGGGGGAGGGGAAAACCTGGGGGGCCAACGGCACTAGCTGCAGTGGAGGGAAGCCCCGCTGCCACTCTGGCTGCTGCCAGGGGGAACCCCGGCCGCCCTGGGGCTGCTGCTGGGAGCCACCAAACTGCTCCAGTCACCCTGGGACCGCTGCCTAGGTATTCCCTGGGGCTAGCTTCACTGGCTGCTGCTTGGATAGTCCACAGGCCAGCTGCCCAAGGCCGCCAAAGCAGTGGCTAGTACAACTGGCCCTGGGGCAGCTCGGGGCAGCCACACTGGCTGCTGCAAAGGTTATGGAGGTCGCAGGAAGTCACAGAATCCATGGCTTCCTTGACCTCTGTGACAAATATGGAGTTCTAATAATAAATTCCTGCATAAGAGGTATACACAGTGACTTCCAAAAATAAATAGAATACTTAAGGAGCTGACTTTAGGAGATAGCTGAGCCATTAGTGATTACCTTTGAAAAGTCATGGAAAATGGGACAGATTTCAGAGGACTGGGGAAAAGGGCAAATATAGTTCCAGCGTATATAAAGGGAAATAAGGACAACCTGGGGAGTTGCAGCTTAATAAATAAACAGCAAACAGATAATGCAACAAATAAGCAATCAATTTGCAGAAACCTAGAAGAAAATAAGGTGATAAGTAACAGTCAGTGTGGATTTTTCGAGAACAAGTCATGTCAGACTAACCTAATAGCTTTTTTGGGGAGGGTAACAAGCCTTGTGGATAGGGGGGAAGCGGTAGATGTGGTATAGTTATGATAAGGGGTGCATAACTGGTTGGAAAACTGTTCCCATATAGTAGTTATTAGTGGAGGACAGTCAAGTTGGAAGGGCATAACAAGTGGAGTCCCACAGGGCTCAGTTCTGGGTCCAGTTCTGTTCAAATTTTCATCAGTGATTTAGATAATGGCATAGAGAGCACACTTATAAAGTGTGCAGATGATACCAACCTGGGGGGATTGCAAGTGCTTTGGAGGATAGGATTAAATGTCAAAATGATCTGGACAAATTGTTTGAAGTAAATAGGATGAAATTCAGTAAGGACAAATGCAAAGTACTCCACTTAGGAAGGAACAGTCAGTTGCGCCCACACAAAATGGGAAATGACTGCCTATGAAGGAAAGGGATCTGGGGGTCATAGTGGAACAAAAGCTAACTATGAGTGAACAATGTAACACTGTTGCAAAAAAAAAAAAAGAAGCAAATGTCATTCTGGGATGTACTAGCAGTATTGTAAGCATGACACGAGAAGTAATCCGTTCTACTGTGCACTGATAGAATCTCAGTTGGTGTATTGTGCCCATTTTTGGGTGTCACATTTCAGGAAAGATGTAGACAAATTGGAGAAAGTCCAGAGGAGAGCAACAAAAGTGATTAAAGGTCTAGAAGATATGATTTAGGAGGGAAGATTGAAAAAACTGGGGTGGTTTAATCTGGAATAGTGAAGATTGAGAGGGGACATAATAGTTTTAAAGTACATAAAAGGCTGTTACAGGGAGGAGGGGGAAAAATTGTTCTCCTTCACCTCTGAGCATAGGAGAAGCTGTAATTTAAGCCCATTGCTTCAAGGGTGGTTTAGATTGGGCAATAGGAAAAACTTCTTACCTTTCAGGGTGGTTAAGCACTAGAATAAATTGCCTAGGAAGGTTTTGGAATCTCCATTATTGGAGATTTTTAAGAGCAGATTGGACAAACACCTGTCAGGGAAGGTCTAGATAATACTTAGTCCTGCCATGAGTGCAGGGTATTAGACTAGAAGACCTCTCAAAACCCCTTCCAGTCCTACAATTCTGTGATTGTGATCTACTAATAGGGTGACCAGACAGCAAATGTGAAAAATCAGGACGGGGGTTTGGGGTAATAGCCTATATAAGAAAAAGACCCCAAAATCAGGACTGTCCCTATAAAATCAGGACATCTGGTCACCCTATCTACCAACTTTATGTAGAACCTACCCTGTTTAAACTTTACACTTAGCTATTTAGGTCTTAGTGCTCTTTTGATTGGTATATGTGACAGAACTTTATAAGTGATGATTGTAAACTTCTATTCACAGAGTGATAGAGTCACTACGGTAGCTAGATGGTTTTACTCAATAGCCAGAAGTAATTGTAGTGATCCATAGGGATGGGATGTGTCTTTGGTGCGTTTTGGTTTTGGAGAAAACCCTAGGAAATTGTGGTATTTTAGTAACCTATCTAACTTTTCAGAAAGTAAGCATGGTTGGAAACAGTTTCATTTACATGAGACGTTTAGGAAAGCAGAAAGTAGTAACCCTTGTGTTATGGCACCTCTATTCTTTTAGGAAGTGTCATGGTACCTTTAAGTGCAAGTACCCAGAACCTAGGTTTTCAATTTCTCTTCCAAAAGATAGTATTTCCAGTAACAGTTACCCTAGCAGAATGATAGTGTTATTGATTCAGTTCTAGCTAAGAAGTGATGCCAGCTTCTATGGTACTTGCTAAGGTACTTTTACATTTACTGACCAAGACTCATTTGATCCTGTTCAGTTTATAAGATTGGGCTAGATTACAGCCTGGCTAATAGACAATGTAATTAATCATGCTGTTAAATCTTTTGGTATGGCCATTTGATTTTAATTATTATTTTTACTAGGTTATTCTGGGGCTTAGAAAGTTGGCTGGAAGTACTGGAAGTTACAGCACCACGGTAAGTACACTACATTAAAATTTGGGTCAGGAAGTTGGGAAGGGAACTGATATGGAGGCAGGCAGACCAGGGAGGAGCACAGGGAAATTTAGGCAAGGCTTAAGAATGAATCCACCCATGACAGTTGGGGCCATCCATAGGAAGATTAACACGGTGAGAACACTTTCCATGTTTGGGAAAGGGAGTGGGTAGATTGACTGGTTTCTTGTTTGTGGGGACAGGAAAGGGAGGTGAAGCTTGAGATGAGAATGCTGAAGATGAGTAATAATTAGCACTTCACATTTTCATAAAGGTGTACAGACATTAAATCTTGCAGCATGCCTGTGAACTATGGCAGTATCCCTTTGACCATTTCACAGAGGGAGAAACTGAGACAAAGATTTCAGATGACTTCCCTAAGACAATAAAGCAGACAGGATTATTTGGGTGTGATTTTCCCAGCAGCATGCTCAAGCTACTAGTTTCTACTAATAAGTACAGTTTATTATCACAAAACTTTAGTAATTACAAGCTTTTGCATGTTTCAAAAAGGAAAGAGAGAAACTTCAGTGTAAATCACTATTTATAGTTATGTATTGTAATAGACTGTAGCCTACAGTATTTGGAGTGGATTTTTTTCTCCTTGTTTAAGGTGGCTTTCTAGAAGATGACCATAGAGGATCTCCCAGAACCTTCCCAAGAAGGAGATTCATTGATTGAAAGATACCAGTTTTTATTCCCAGGCTCTGAAACATCAGTTACTTTTTCAGTTGCGGCAGCACCAATGCCTTCAGACTGTGGTATGTATCTTTACAGAAGGCAGTAGTTTGTGGAACTACTTTGAGATCATGTGTAGTGCCTGAGTTTGAGAGAAGGAAGTGAGATTAAGAGAATACCATCAATTTAAAATTTGTGTTTCTGTCTGAAAATGTATCTGCAGTTTATTACAAGTAATACCTGAAATTTCTGTAAGTGAAATTAGTGGAAAAAATTATTTTCTAGTTTGTGCATTTCAAAGCACTTTTTCAGTCAGTTTTGCTATTTCTTCTTTCTACATTCAGTCACCGTGACCTTCCCCTGGTTTTTGGAGGCTCCTCACACATCAACATGGAAGTGGAAGTTGTCAAAAAATTTTTTTTTAAAAAAAAAAGTTCCATAAATCCACAAAAATTGTTGGGTTGATTTAAATGCAGGTGCAGTGCCTGAAAATATTTTAAAATCACTTTTAAGAATTGACCAGATTTCTAGTGGGTGTGGCCCCATAAGTTCTCAGTTTTCAAAACACACAGTGGGACTTTGGGGGGGAGGGGGGGAGAAAACTTCTGTTGAAAACAGTAATGAACACAATAAGAATGGTGTCACTTCCATCGAGATAGTGGAATTTATCTTTTTGAGATACTATTAAATTGTCTTTATATTCATCCTTTGAAAATCGAGTTCTCAATTTGAAACAGGTTAAATAAATATCATCCCATTTGATTTAGTGATTAATTGGAAATATTTAAGAAAATCTCTACCTTCCCTTCAGATATCAAGGGTGCTTAGGAGGTATTGAAAGGTATCTTTCAATTTTGATTTCCCAACGCATCGATTCTATACAACGTCCTTATTTTACTTCCATGCTGCTGAACACAGTAGTAGTCTATGTTCAGGAGAATTAATGTTCTTGAGACCAACCTTTGTTGCTGGTGTGAGGATCTGGGATTTAAGGTATTAAGGATTGAACATGCTGTATTTTAATATGTATCTTTCACTGATCAGTCCCACCCTTTTTGATCTACTTACTAGCCCGTCATTTCTGCCAGTGATGCTGGCCTAGATTGCCTGTTTTTTCACTTCTCCCTCAAGCGCCTCCCTGGTTTCTCTCATTTCACACCCTGTGTGTGTGTGTGTGTGTGGGGGGGAACTCTACATCTGAATATGTAAAGGCACCACCCTATCCTACATCTTTCATTAAAATCTTCTTGTGATGTGGAGGCAGGCAGAGTAGGGAAGGGACAGAAGTCACTACCATCTGGCACTAGTTAGGCAAGTGGTGAGATTGGACTTCTGTTGTTCTGCTGAACCTTGTTTAAATTTAACTTTATCTGATCTCCCATACTACCTTATTTCTTTTGAAGTCTGTCTGAAACCCAAATTGTGAGCTCTCTGGGTCAGGAACTATCTTCTTTGTTACTTAGCACAGTGGGGCTTGATGCATGTTTGGAGTTCTAGACAATTTCTTAATGTAAATAATGTGAGAGTTTGTGCTAATATTTATATATGACTTGGTGTTCAAAGTTTTGGGTGTTTTGGTTATTTAAAGTGCAGTTACATGCTGAAAGGACTCTGTAAAAACGTGGTGTTCACATTTGTTCTCTAACTTTCCATAGACAAGTTGTTCAGTTTACCAGTTAATTTCTTTTTAATTACCAGCATCACAAACTCAGTCTGGGATCTGAAAGTTTAACTGTATCCTTTCTGGTTTGTACATTATTTAACACTAATGCTTCTCCATTCAAATAACAATTCTATCATGCTTCCAGAGCTATATGAAGCTATCAGGAATAAAAAGTAATAACTAACTTTATTTATATCAAAATAATAAACAGATTGGAATACACAGTGAGTCTGAACTCTACATTACCAGCTTTATTCCAGTTTTACTCTGAAACACTGTTTTTAACCTATTATAAAACTGTAATAGAGAAGAGAATCAGGACCAGTGAGCAGAACTGTCAATAATATAGTTATAACTTCTTCTGTCAGAGGATCTCAAAGCATTTAACAAATATTTATTTATTCCTCAATTCTAGTGGAGATTTAAGTGTAGCATGTGGTGTTTTCATTTTAGATTTTGGGGAAACGGAGGCACAGCACGATGAAGGGGATTATCCTCTTGTCACTGAATGTGAGAAGACTTACCAAAAGTCTCACAGGGCATTAGTGTAGTAGTAGTAAAAACCCAGCCCTGTTGACTTGCAATCTCATACTTTAGCCATTAGATTATGTAGCCTCTGTGATGAGTACAAAGATGCCATTTTACAGACACCTGTTTAACCATAACCATACCAAAATGGTAGTTATTGATGCTCAGCTTGGGTACTCTCTCTGATTGCCTCTTTATGGTATCTGGAGCTTAGCTTCAGCAATGTGTGTGCACCTTGTAAGAACCAAGGGTATTGAATCTGCTTTTTTAGCTTCCTATCAGATAATTTCTTCCTGCCTATGGTGGTGGTTATGCTGTTTATCTGTCCGATTAATAAAGCCCTTTACTGTTTACTGGTATGAATATCATAGTTGGTGAACTGGTAGACACTTTTTATTAGTGTCTCTCCTCAGGATTTGTTTAGAATATTATAGCATTTTTTTTTTTTTACCCAAATCGTTGTTGCGTTATATTAATAAGTTGCCTTCCAGTACATAATAGAGAAACAGCTTCCTAGCAGTTTAGAGAAGATGCATGGGAGATAATCATGGCTCGCCCACTGTTCGCTTGCGACTTGCTGTGATAGCTTTCAGCATGAGCTTTACTTGGGTCTAGAAAGAGGATACATGTCATGGGTACATTCTGTTCTCAAAGCGAGCTGATTTGTTGGTGCAGGGTGGCTTGTGTTAAGAAGCAAGGCTTGAGTGGTATTGAAAGTTAAGGTTTTTGACAGAATTTGGATTTGAATTAGAATTCCTAAGTGATAGCTTTGAGAAGTCCCACTCTGCTTCTGCCCTTTGGAGTCATGGGGATGTGATGAAAGAAGCTTTAAAATATTGATGTGTGCCAATAGAGGTTGTGATGATCCCCACTTTGTGGGGAAAAGTCATGGCAATGCATCCAGAGGTAGTTTATACCATCTCACCTCCTACAGTGTCTCACACTCACTCCTGTCCCAGAAGTTTCAGATCTATAATTTACTCAGAGTAATATCTCCTTCCAGCTAGCCATGAATCTGCAACTGATGCAAGACTCGTTGACATTTTGTGCATTCATTATAAGCCTTTTGGAAGGCAGTGCCATAGTAGCCTTTGGGGTTCAGTGATTTCCAGTTTCCAGTCACTGGCTGAGTATGACATGTCTAGCTTCCATTCCTCCTGCAAATAATCATGGCTATCCAAATTCTTATTTTCAGGGTTTAAAAGTTTTCACTAATACACAGCATACTACCTTGTGTGGGTGGGAGACATGCACTACCATATATAGCTTTTTAATCTGGAAGGCTGTATCTTTGCCTGCATTTTGGGTTGTATTATAAGTGAGTTTCAAGTTTTACAAAAGAGAATTCTTTCTGAAGTTGGATGTTGATGACCAGATTTTTCACAGATGCTGAGTACCTGCAGCCCCCATCGATTTCAGTAGAATTTCTGAACATCATGAAATGAATGCCTTTCCCTTATTATCCTGATGAGTCTTTTATTTCTGTTCTCCTGGATGTCGTGTATACGTGTGCATGACTTTTCTAAGTTTTTGTTGTTGTTTTTTGGGGGGGGGGGAGGAGGAGAAGGGAGGGGCAGGGAAGGTTCATAACATTGCGTAAGCAGGCGCAAGTTCCATCACTGTAGTTCACTCTGCTCAGGGCTTGTCTGCACTCAAGAATAGTTTTGATTCAGCAGTCTGTGACCAGCCTGAAGCATGGGTAAATTTCTGTAAGCATAATTCTTGCAAACACTTGCATGTCTTTGTCTACATTTACAACTCAGCCCCATAGCACCAACACAGCTATACTGATTGCTGAATCGTGGCTTCCACAGAGCGTAGACAAGGCCTCCATGAGAAGAAAATATGAAAAAGTTTAATGGAAGAGGGTGAATTTGCTTGTGATTCTGAATTTGAAATCTGCACATCGCCTCCCTACTTCTTGCCTCAGAAAAGTTTTGTACAGTAGATGCATTGTTGAAACATTTTACTACTCAGATTTGCATATAATGCTTCAAATCTTTTCTTAAAAACCAGAGTTCTCCTTCTTCGATCCTAATGATGCAGCATGCCAAGAAATTCTTTTCAACCCTAAAACATCAGTTTCTGAATTGTTCGCCATCTTACGACAATGGGTCCCACAGGTCCAGCAGAACATTGATATAATTGGAAATGAGGTGAGGAAATGAAGGAGGATTCCTGAATAGTTTGTGTTAAAGAAAAATGTTATAGTGCTGATAATGATCATAACTTATCTTATTCAACAGCCAAACTAATAGGTTCAAGAGATTGTTTTTGTCTTATAACACGTAGCTACTGACCTATATACCAGTAATATAGGCACTAATCACAGTAGAGGCGACATTCAGCTATCTTTGTGAAAGAGAAGGAAGCTCAGTATCCGTATATAATTATTCAAAAAAATTGTGAAAAGGAAGCAAGGGTGGGTTGAAGAAACAAATAGAGAAGTTCTTTTTGGAACTAAATGGATTAGGATTTCCCGTCTTCCACTTTTCTGTTTCCAGTAACTTTTACAATTCGGACAAACTAAATTAAAACGAAGTCAGAATTGAAAGGTGGGACTTGCAAAAGCATCTGAGTCACTAGGAAGCTGAAGCCTTTTTCCTTATTTCATCAGGTTGTGTAGGCTTTTCCAGATAGTCCAGAATGCATTCTTCTTGCAACATCATAACACTACTGGTTTTACCAGGGTACTGGGAGACCAAAGGATTAAAGAAAGGATGGGCGAGGAAGCGAAATTAGTGTTTTAAACAGATTTAGTTTTCCTGGGCTGCATTGCATCTGAACTGGAACAATTAACTCTTCAACACATTAAAGCCAAGCTAGTGCTAATGATGGAAAAACTATTTAAAACCTGTAAGCACGAATGGTTAATAATGATATTTAGTCATTTGTATCTATCCATTTTGCTGAATTATGTGTAACTACAGTAGAACCTCAGAGTTATGAACATGTTGGAAATGGAAGTTGTTCATAACACTGAACAAAACGTTATGGTTCTTTCAAAAGTTTACAACTGAACATTGACTTAATAGAGCTTTGAAACTTTACTATGCAGAAGAAAAATGCTGCATTAACCATCTTAATTTGAATGAAATGAGCACAAAGTTTCCTTACCTTGTCAAATCTTTTTTAAACTTGTATTTTTTTTAAAGTAGTTTACATTTAACACAGTACTGTGCTGTATAGTATTTGCTCTTTTTTTGGGTCTCTGCTGCCTAATTGTGTACTTGCGGCTCCAAATGAGGGGTGTGGTTGACTGGTCAATTTGTAACTGGTGTTTGTAACTCTGAGGTTCTACTGTACCTTGCACTGGTAATGCACTTTAGCAAACTGCTTTGCTAGTCTCCACTGCAACAAATGCATAAGTCTATGTGTGAAAGCAGAATTTATTCAATAATTACACCAGCCGTGTGCTGTTTTTCTGCAGATCATTAAGAGAGGCTGCAGTGTGAATGATAGAGATGGACTGACTGATATGACTCTCTTACATTACACCTGCAAGTCAGGGGCTCATGGTATTGGTGAGTAAAGAAAAATAGAAATTAGAAATGGAACGGTTTGCCTTGGTAAATCACAGAATCTACCTCTCTTCTGTTTCAAAATTGTTCCTTCTAGTAAATTTGCTAGTGCTTGGGCTTAACTTTTGTAAACATGTAATTTATATAGTGCCTTAGTGGCTGTTAAAAGGGATGATACAGAAATTATTTTATGTATTAACCCCAATTTTAAAAAACTAAACATAACTGAGAGGTTTCTCGCTTGGTGGTAATGAAATCTTAGGCTCCTTGGGAGAGAAAAGGAATCTTGGGTTGCATTTCATGCACTTTTACAGGAAATCAGAGTGCATTTGGCCCCCTCTTTCTTGAGAACTCCTATTGGCTTCTATCAAAGTACCCTTTTACCATGATACTGAACCCGGTTCTTCACTCTGCTCGAGCAAAAGGGGGTGAGGGTGGCTGATGGAGCTTTAACTTTGCTGGCAGAAGGTCTGAAAATTAGGCATTGTGGAGCATCACTCCACCACCTCCTTGGGCTGTGTCTGTCTGATGCCCATGAGTCCTTTCTTGCCTAATCCTCGAAAGCCTTTTTTTTTTTTAGCAAAATGTCTTTCTATAGGCTTTGCTCCGTGTAGCCATAATTTGGAATACAAAGGTTTTCTAATGTATTATATGGGATATCTAGGCTGGTATATTTGAACCACACTATTAAACTCTTAGCGAACATTTAAAACAACTTTTTTTAAAAAACTGCTTTGCAGGTGATGTTGAAACTGCTGCCAGATTTGCCTCTCACCTTATTGATCTGGGCGCAGATACTAGTTTGCGTAGTCGCTGGACAAATATGAATGCTTTGCATTATGCTGCTTACTTTGATGTTCCAGAACTTATTAGAGTTATTTTGAAAAATGCAAAGCCCAAAGGTAGGTATTATCAGTTTTCTTAGATAATATGCCATTTTGCCTTTCAGTTAACCCCACTGACCCATCCAGTAAATGGGGTTGTGTAGGCCTAGATGAAAGCTGCACTTTCCCATAATTTTTTTTTAAGTAATTTCTCATTCTCTTTAGTTTGCTTTTTTGGTCCATTTTCTCTGAATTGAGTTCATTCTGGAGTGCATAGACCAGGTTGTTTTTAAAGAAGAGAGAGTATGATGGGATCAGACTTCATAAATAGTGAATGGGAAGTGAGGGAATGGGGTTGGGGAGGAGAAGGGGAAGGGTAATATAGGATCAGTTTACTCACCTCTAAACATGTGCTGACAGAGTGAAAGAGCAGATGCGGAGAAACAAGCACAAGCACAACTGTTCTATTTCTGAAATCTCGGGCTTTATGAGGTGTCCTTATGATCAGGAGACAGACTCAGAAAGGCAGAAGCAAGCTATGGGGTAGATCAGTTCTGGAGAACATAACAGAAGGTGAAAAAGATGCATACCGCTAGCAATTGAAGCTGCAATTGATGTGTTCATATGTCTCACCGCTGTTTAAAAACAAAGCAACTAAATTGTCATATCTGAGATAGTAGAATGCGTACAAATTGAGGAAGTTATAACCAAAGTTTAACCCCGTATAGTAATGCAATAGGTAACTGACACTGGTTTCTGAAGCAGAAGCCAATATTACTGTGTTCCTAATCTGCATGAATGTCTGCACCAATAAACAGTTTGTGCATTGCACTAAATAAACATCCTTCTGGTTGTGCTGTCTTATAGAGTTGTCAGATGCCTCTTTTTTTAACTAGCTGTAATTAAAAAGACTTCATTTTAAACACCGAAAAGATCTCCTTTTAGAAACATTGACAACTTAATACCCCATTTCGTGTCTAAAAACATCATGTAGAGACACAGGGTTTGTTTACTAGATCTTGTATAAAGAATTGTCAGAGTATTAATCATAAGCATAGGTACTATTGACTGTTTTTGCATCTCTCAACAACAAATGGAGGGTTGGCAGGCGGTGCTCATATCTAGGGTACAATTAAAAGGCAAAATCCTGACTTCTGTTGTTGGAGGGAGCACCTTTCTCTCTGAATCCCTGTCATCGCTGGAGGAAAGCCTGGATCTTTCCACAGTGCTTGAACGCTAGCCAGAATTCTCCCTTCTAATGTGCCATATTCCCTGAGAGTGTAGGGGCAACAAACCGCAGCCAGCAACAAGAGACACATCACTATTGCCCGTGTTCAGAAGAGCAG
The DNA here is from genome assembly GCA_032164245.1 of Sternotherus odoratus. Classification (NCBI taxonomy): domain Eukaryota; kingdom Metazoa; phylum Chordata; order Testudines; family Kinosternidae; genus Sternotherus; species Sternotherus odoratus. The sequence goes on from JAVMKO010000003.1 coordinate 125,383,618, forward strand.
TAAACATCATGTTGCAACAGCCACCCTTCCCCTGTCTCCATGTCCTGCAGCAGCAGAATGGCTCTGGTGCCAAGCACCTGGCTTTGCACGTGTTCAGTTCTCCTGCGCGGCTGCTCCAAGGAAGGGCAGGGTTTTGTCCAGCCATCAAAGAAAACATATCTGAGCGAATGACATGCCCTTCATCAGCTCCCACATGCGTAACACCCACAACCTAAGAAAAATGTGATCGCCCAAAGATGTTTATAAAACAACTTGCCTGACACCGTTTCTATTAGTTGACTTTATGTGTCAGGAGGTTTGAATTAGTGCAAGAGATACTTTTAGCATTTGGGGAACAAGACTTAATTGGTCAGACTGTTCCATAAGAATGTGGTTGCTTTTTCATTTCACATCTTGCAGAGAAACAAGTATGCATTTACAAACAAAACATAGGTTTTTTTGGTTTGCAATGAGCTGTGTGGAGGGACCCAAGTGTACCTTGGAGGGGTCCATACTTCGCCTGTTCTGGGAGAAAATCACAAAATATATGTAACCTTTCAAGCAAAAGGTGTAATGAGTATGGCATGAATTTGAAGACACTCTTCCAAAGAAGAACCAGTTACCACATGAGCCTGATTTACTGCAGCAGTAAAATGCCCTGCATGCCTTCATATAACATTCTCAATTTTAAGAATTTTAGAGCGAACCTATGTAGAGAACTGGTTTATCCTTAAATTGGCAAACATATTCAGCTATGAGAACTGTTTCATTCCTTGGGAATAAAATAATGTTTGTGTGTGTCATGCTTCTGGTATATAATCCCATATACATAATTCGCAACAAACTCTGTTGCTGCATATTTCTTTCCCTTCAGATAGTTCCCAAGGAATTATACAGGCCACCCAATGAAGCTGGAAATGTGTTTAAACATGCCTTCAGTACTTTTGTTTTCATATATGCTGTGCAAATTTACAAAGTCAGTGTAAAATGCAGTAAAGGGGTAATGCTAATAACCTCAAAGTCTGTGACTAAGTTTTGAGGACATAATAGTGGTCTGATAAATATATTTGAAGGCTTTCATGGGGGTAGGGGGATGGGCGTGGGTGGGGGAGGACTGGCTTTTCAGAGGTGCCGAACAGCCGTAGCTCTCATTGATGTTAGTTGGTGAAATCTGTATTCAGCATCTCTGAAAATCAGGCCATATATGGACATGGAAATGTCTGGTGGATAGCTTAACTAGGCATGCAAATTTGCCTGGTCTTATAGATGGATTATTTTAGATATTTTACTGATAATAATTTCAAACTTGTAGATAAAGATACTTAGTTCACATTGGTAACAAAGTCCTGTGGCACCTTAAAGACTATAAAGTTTTGAAGCATGAGCTTTCGTGGGCTAATACCCACTTCGTCGGACTGCTTGCATCCGACGAAGTGGGTATTAGCCCACGAAAGCTCATGCTTCAAAACTTTATAGTTAGTCTTTAAGGTGCCACAGGACTTTGTTACCTCTGCTATTCCAGACTAACACGGCTACCTCTCTGATTCTTAGTTCACATTGTTGTAGTCCCATTTCAGAGAAGACTATGTTAATGCAAAAAAGATACCTTTTAAAATATGGCAGCAGCTCTTCGTGGGGCAGTTGAATGAAACACATTAGAGCACTGGTGTGCTTTGGTTTGCCATGTAGACAACCTTTCTGAAGTTGCATAGCTCAGAGTCGAAAGGATCTGTGTCCATTTTCATGGCCACTGGTTCAAATTTGAACTAGGTTAACATCTGAAAGTTGTTTGAAGGTTACTTGGTACCGTATGTGAAATGAGTTGGAGTTGTGGACAAATGTCCACAACCTGAACTGGTACCCATTTTGTTAGCCTCAGTGTTGATGTCAAAGAGAGACTGGATATTGAGACTGAACTTTTTTCTATCAGCTCAAAGTAATTGCCCCAAAAGGAGGTTGAGGCACATTAGGGTAATCTGGGGGAATTTATATTATACTGTACCTGTTCTTAATTGTATTACAACATTTAATTCTGTAAACTGTCAATTTAAGATCCTTTACTATCACTAATTCATTTGCTTTTTATGAAATAAATAGGGGAAGCGGCGGTGCAATCAGTGTTTGCCCAATAAAAAAAGAACACAGTTGGCTGGAAAATGCACCTTTTTCAAAGTTTCTACATGTTTAAACAATGAATAGAAATATACAAGCATCTTGTTAGTTAGCATACAAGACTGAGCATTCTAGTTATCTGCTATTTAGCTATTAGCAGTTAGCGTTTTGCAATGACAGGAGTTAACTAAGGTAGAAGATGGGGGTTTATACACACAAATGTATATTCTTTTCATATATGGTCAAGGAGAGAGGTGCTACATAAAATCACCATTCATCAGCATTCGGTTACAGATTAGTGCTTATTTATATGTTGAAATGTTTCAAGTAAAACCTCTTCCAGTCTCACGCGTGATGTTTAATTGCAGATGTGGATGCCACCTGCAGTGACTTTGATTTTGGAACAGCTTTGCATATTGCTGCGTTTAACTTATGTACTGCAGCAGTGAAGTGTTTACTGGAACACGGAGCGAATCCTGCTTTTAGGGTAAGGTGTAAGATTTCAGATGTACCAAGAGGATGAAAAGTTATTATTTTGACTGTTTAATGTTGCTGTGGCCAAGTTGGTCTCAGGATATGAGAGAGACAAAGTAGGTAAGATATATCTTTTACTGGACCAGCTTCTGTTGGTGAAAGGTTCAAGCTTTCAAACTACCCAGAATTCTTCATGTCTGGGGAAAGAAATCAGCCTTTCTGTGCTAAATACAAGTTGAGACATAGTTAAGCATAATAGGTAATGTTAGGAGGTCCCTAGAAATAGAATGGGCAATAAGGGTTAGATTGTTTATATAAAAGGGGTTGGATGTTAACACACATTTCGAGGGACCATTCAAGGTGAAGTGTCCAGTTAACACCCCTCCAATCATAGGGAGGAAAGTTGGGGTGGGGGGGAGGGGGAGAAGGGACGTTGCAGTGTGGTAATCTTGAGTTCTCTGTCCTCATCCTTAAAGGGAAATGTGCATAACAACTTCAGGAATGAGTCTGGGAGCTTAAATTTGTAATTTTTCTAGATAGTGGGAAGCTGGTAGGATGCAGAAAATAACCCGCGGGTTTGAGACCCCTGCCTTAGACTGAGACAAGGTGGGGATAGAGGGTTGGGGGTTCCCCAGAGAGGGGAGACCCAGAGGCAGAGTGTGGGGGTATTGCCAGGGCGCAGCTTCCGAGGAAGAAGGGCACCGGGGTCCAGGAGGGACATAGGGCCAGTGGGTAACAAGACACTGGCCTACAGAGGGCGCTCTGGAGCTGGAGTGCTAATTCCCTGGATGGCCAGCAGGAGGTCTGCAGGAGTCATCTGGCCATTACAACACACACAGAAAGTAACAACCAGTCCTGGGTTTTGGTTAGGTGAAAATGTATTGTACTGAGTGGTACTGAAAATCATTGGTAATTAATTTTTGGAAAATTTTCCTTTATGGGCAGCTGTGATCTGTTATGTATTCAACCCTAGATTTCTGACAAGATCCAGTTCTGTCTAAAAGTCAGTCCAGCCACATTCCTCAAATTTTTCTCATTACTGTATGTATGCTTGTCTTTTTATTGGTTGGTGCTCCTTTGATCCCTAGAGTAGCCGTTATCACACAGCTGTACCTCTGTTCAGAAACATAAGAATGCAACCTAAGATCATCAGAAATGCTGTGTATTAATAGTCTTGCCCTAATCACATGAGCCCAAACACAGTCTCTCTGACAGATCTGAATGCCACTTGTGCACGGGGAAAGTCTTGTGGTGGCTGCTGAACCTGAATCTCCCATATTGCAGATTAGTAACTCCGACTTTGTTCTGAAGGAAACCAGGGTGGATTCTGCAATAGAGGCCCCTGAGAAAGAAAAGATTTGGACTCATGGAAACATTATTGTGGGATTTTGGCTATAATTATCAATGTGTACATTAAGAATAGTGCCTTGTTTGCCTTTATACATTTTATTGTATGGCTTTAAAACAGTTTGGGTACCTCCTCAACTAGTTATCCCTGAAAAAAAGGAGAGATTTTGGCCACACCTATCCTAGTTAATGATATTCCGCAAGCACTTGCATGTTTTCCTCCTACAGCTATTCTGCTAAAAACAATAGGTCTGTAGCAAATTATGGGTGTGCGTGGGCCGTGTTATTAAAGAGAGAAAATGAAAGAGCTTCTGTATTATTTTAAAATAATTCCATAAGCTCTTCCATCTCCGTATCCACAAACTTACATGTTCCTTGTAGCTGCCATCTGGACTTCTGCTGCTACAGAGTGAGACAGCCAGTTTTAAACCTTTAAACATACTGAATTGTAAATGCTTCCAGAGTGTGTGTTTGATTTGCTCATCTTAAGAATTGCATTGTGGGTCAGTCTTCATGCTCCATCAATTGTTAGTGTATGTACTTAGATTGCACTGTCCATTTGGAACTAGACTAAGAGCATCAATGTTTTTCAACGCATAGAGTGTCTGTCTTCTAAGGCCTGTCAATACTAAAGTACAGCCATGTATTTGAAGCCAGTTTACAATGCTCTCATTTGCACTTTGGGTCAGGGACTCATTTTCTTGTTTTTTACAGTGGGTCTCAACCTGGATCTCAACCTGGTATCCTTTAGATGCTATCCTACTATAAATGCTAAATAATCATCTAACCTTGATTACAACAAGCGTAGCTAAATTGTCCATATTCACGTACAGCCATGGCAACCTTGTTTGTGTCTGCTGCAGTTATCGTGCTGTCTAGCAGTCTTTATATCCTGCCTTCCAGGAAACTCTAGTCTTTTCATAATGCTTTGAAATGAAATTTCCAGGATGCATGCATGCAGCATGTGGACAATGTATTTGGGGATGTATTAGCACATAACTGAGAGGCAGGAGGACCAGTAAACTGGGCCACAACTACATGGCAACTTAAGCACTGAGAATAAAGCATTGTTGGCTCCCTAATTACTAACCAAATACTAGCCATCCGGTGTTGTAAGCAGACACAAGCCATGTTAGAACCAAACATATCGCAACCTAGTTAAAAACATTGTCAAGAGTTCCAGCATAGTCCATGGCTTGGCTCACCATATCAAATTTGGTTCAAGTTGGTAATGATGCAAAGCCATTGCCGGCTAGTACCTTTTCAGTGGTCTGCTCTTGGCCAACTAGTTCCAGGGTCTATATATAATATAATTCTTTTTTACTGAGAAAATATACATTGTTTTAAGGCCACTTGGTGAATCCTTAGTTTGTGTCAGTGATGCTATGGAAACTTTCAGAACATCATTGCAGTCAGTCATAACATATCTTTTAAAATGCTGAATTTTGTCTCAAAGGCCTATTTTATATTGTTATAGATACATGGTGTTAGTAACCAGCAGCCAAATTTTTTCAAACAACAAAAAAAGGTAGCAAGGGGATTTTAAACCTTATCCATGGACACTTCTTCTGTGCAGCCAAGTTTTGGCCCGTCTTGAAGTCTTTTCATTATTTTACCTTGTTTATTTAGAATGACAAAGGACAGATTCCAGCAGACGTGGTTCCTGATCCAGTAGATATGCCACTGGAGATGGCAGACGCTGCAGCAAGTGCAAAAGAAATCAAGCAGATGCTGTTGGATGCAGTGCCTCTGTCATGTGACATCTCCAAGGCCATGCTTCCAAACTATGATCATGTCACTGGCAAGGCCATGCTTATGTCACTTGGCTTGAAACTGGGAGATCGTGTTGTTATTGCGGGACAAAAGGTAAGTGAGTAAATTTGAAACTGCACAAGTAATTTCCTGTGAATGGGGCCTTTGTAGTATGTTTGAAGCTGATTTCTTAGCTGTAGATGTTAATTAACTTCTGGAAGGTATGAAAATAAGGATAGCAGTAGAGATGCAAAGATATTGCTATTGCTGGAAAAGAGGTGGAAAGGAAAATCCCCTCATGAGAATCTGCAAGCTTGTGTAGTAGTGAAACTTTTTGACGGTTGTGAAAAGCAGGTTTTGGCAGGCAAAATCTGCATTTTCTATCCGCAAACCCTTACTTAACAGTCCATCAGAATAAATGAGTCTCAGTCTGTATAGGGTGTGGATCCAAAATCATAGAATCTCAGGGTTGGAAGGGACCTCAGGAGATCTAGTCCAACCCCCTGCTCAAAGCAGGACTAGTCCCAAACTAAATCATCCCACACATCCCCTCCATCAGGCAGTGCTCCGCTTCGAGGAGAAGCACCTTGCCCTCAGAGTGAAGAGAGAGAGAGAAAAGGAAGGAAAAAGAAAGAACTTTCTTCCAGCAGGCAGCTGGCCCGTCAGCAAATGTCTGTACCTACTGTGGGTGGGCCTGTGCTTCCCGGATTGGACTAAATGCTGCCAGGGCTCACAAATACCATTTGCAGGATCTTGTGAAAGGAATTTGTACTCCATAGAATTAATCTAGTTTCCATTTCCAGAAACTGGTAAAAGGTTTGTTTAATTCTGCTTAGCCATTAGCTGCATTGCACCAATGAAATTAAATAACTAACATCTCTTTTCATGAAACACTGTCATGTTACAGAGGTAGCAATATAATCTAAGGAGCAATAAGTACTTTAGTTAAATAACTGCAGCTCAAATTTTAATTGCTTTAAACTAGAAGTTTGGAAAATTGTTGTTCTATTGGTAGCTATATTGGTGTATATATAAAGTCATACTTTTTCCTCCTCTTGTAGGTAGCAAGGACTTAGAAATGATTTAAAAGCTATAGGATTTTTTAAAGATTGCCATAAGCACACATGCAAACTTTGCAGAAACATCTGTTTATAAGAGCAGAATTCAGCAATTGGGTTTTCATGCACCTGTGACAACAGTATTTGCATATTTGATTTTTCTAATTTTTATACTCTTACCTTAGATTTATAGTTTGTTCTTTTCAATTCAAAAACTTTCCCTGGCAATGTTTGAAGCAGCTTCCATTCTGAATTTGCATTTGACATGTTATTGAAATTAGGTCAGGAAAGGCGACACAATCATTAGCTATATGAAAGGCATGCTAACTGAAATATATACAAGAAACTGCTTGTTCTGACAAGATAATTAACATATGAGAGTTGTTTAGCCAGAAACCATTACACAATAAAAGTGAAGAAGAAAATAACAGCCATCAAAAATACTTGCGCTATAAGTCAATTAAAGCTTCAGAACAAGAAGAAAGAAATTTGTACTTGTTTCAGTTACATAGAATGCTAGTTTTTATTTTGACATTGTGCGAGACGAGCACTGAACATCTTCTGTAAACTGTAACACTTTCACTCTCTATATGGATGGAGTTTTCTAGGCTTGGAGCCCTTTAATCTGAGAGGATGCGACTAAAGTGCTGCACCTCCAATAGGCTGTTAGAGGCCAGAATTTGTGGATATAGATTCAGTGGTCCCCAAACTTCTTACCTCACAACCCCCATTTGTGCCTGTCAGGCTTCCCACCGGGGCTGGAAGCAGGGGTGTGGCCCTGGGAGAGGGGGACACAGACACAAGTAAGGGGGCTGAATCTGGGGGGCTAGGGATGGGGCTGGCGGCAGCCGGGGCACTGCGTGTCACTCCTGCCTCCTTGTGAGGGTGGGTCTGGGCCTCAGTTCCCCCCTCCCCAAGGGTTCCTCCACATCCCTCTAGGGGGGGCAGGCCCCAGAGTTGCGGGCCTCTGGATTAAGTAATCCTATAATAGTCAAATTTAAAGGGGACAGGTAAAATGGGGCGGGAGGAAGGAGGCTCCCCCCCACCCCCTGTTATTGCTGCTTTCTGATATATAAAGAAGGCTGGTCTGAACGGTTCTGTTTAAATACATTTTAAAAAAAAGAGGTGTGGCAGGGCTTCTGTTTCCTGAATTTCTAATGTTAGCACTCCCATACCCTGCACCCCAACACCTTATCTGCCCTTGAAATTATAGCGATAATCTAACACACAAGACTGAAAGCTGAATAATTGAAAGAGGGAATTTTTTTATTTTTAAAGTAAGAATAATTAAAAATCCATAAGTCTTAAAACTGATTTAAATCCACTGTCTAAAACTATTGGGAGAAAGGACATCTTTGTTAATGATTCAGCACTTGCCCCTTAAATTAAATTAAAGTATGTGAGTTTGTGATACACATCTGCTGAGACCAGAAGAAGTGCATTGTCAAAATCAGAGAAGATGGTCTCAATGCTCCTGATCTCTCTTTTTTTTTAAATGCAGGATCTAGATTTAAAACAAAACAAAACTTTTTAGCTTTTTTTAATCAGCAGGAAGGAATGAAGGTCATGGACTCTTTGAAAATAAATTCCTTTGCAGCTTATTTTTACATTTTAGGGGTAGTCTGAATGTGATGTTTTGTTTTATAATCTCTCCCCCTCATCTGGTAGAGACCTGTATTCTTCAGCATACATACATACTTAAGCATGTGCCTAATTTTAAGCAGGTGAGTTACCCTTTGAAGGCAAAATAAATGAAACCTGCTTAGTAAGAGGTGCACTTAAGTCCTTCGCTGAAGTGATGTCATTGTCTAATGCTACCTGTTGTTTGTGACTCCTTTCTATTGTGATAACTGCTAATAAATACTGCTTTTGTTCAATCTCAGGTGACCTAGTCCTGTCTCTTATATCTTAGAATACTTACTGGCTGGCATTTTTGAAGGAAAAAGTTCTCTGCCCTCAAGGAAGGCAGAGGAATGTGAAAGTGGCAATCTGTATAGTGGTCATGGATCTGGAGAGGACTTATTATCTTGCGTAGTATCTAATGGACATGGTATTTATTTATAATTCACAAAGTCATTCTGCATTATTCTTTTCTTTAGGTTGGTACATTAAGATTTTGTGGCACAACAGAATTTGCCAGCGGACAGTGGGCTGGTGTAGAGCTGGATGAACCAGAAGGAAAGAATGACGGAAGTGTTGGAAAAGTCCAGTACTTCAAGTGTGCACCAAGATGTGGTATGACTTTATTTTCTAGATGTTTTACAGGTTCGTTGGAACCTTAATTAAAAAAGAAAAGAAAAACATTGGTTTGATAGACGAGGCGTCTTTGGGTTGATAAATACGAATGGTTTGTCCCAGTTTTTTCTATTTTGTAAATTCCTTTAACAGCTCCTAACTTCATCAGTTCTATGTATTGCAAAACAAGCCGTTTCTGATTACTTCCTTGTAACTGCAATATTGTATTTTTCCAGTTTTGCCATCTTCATTGGTTATTTGCTTTTTCCACAGCCATATTGTAATTGTTTCTTTTCTAGTTGACATTTTCCCTCATAGATTACCTGGCCTTCCACTTTGAAAGAGATTTGTTTGAGCATTCAGACAGATATTCCCCTCTTAAAATTTCTCTCCAGAATAACCCTCAAAGGAATGTGACGTAGTCTCTTTTCTTTGTTTGTCAAATTGTGGTGTCTGTGTTGTAAATTTGCTGGGAATTTCATTTGTACCTGTGAGAAGATGCAGGAGCTTATGCTGAGGGATGTTCTACCTCAATTTCCAGCTCAGACACAAGCATTCTTTATGATGCTGGGCAGAGCACCAAGGCACAGGATAGAAGAAGTGACTTTTCCATGTGTAAAATAGGAATATTACTTCCCTACCTCTCCAGGTGTGAGTATAACAATCCATGAATGATTGAGGCACTGAGAAACTATGTTAAACAGATTAACCGAAGAGAGAATAGCTAGATTATTTTGTTTGTTTGTTGCATTCCTCGTTTACATGCTGCATACAGAAAGAGATGCATGTCTTTTTTTTTTTTTTTTTTTTTTTTTAAATTCTCCAGGTATCTTTGCGCCTCTTTCTAAAATAAGTAAGGCTTCAGATCACAAGAAGAATTCTGTCAGAAGTCCTTCCACACGATCTACTTTGGTCAAGTCCAAGAAAATCGATGTAACGCACATAACTTCCAAAGTGAACACTGGTAAAAAAATAAATAATAATTATAGAGCTAGTATCTCCAAAAATCAGACAGGAATTTTGCATCTCTTTATATTCAAATCCTTGCGAGTAGTTAATTCATCCTCTTGGGATAAGACAGTAGTATGACATTTATTCATTACGCCTTCTCATTAATGGAAGTTGTTGGTGCTGAGAGGTGTTGAGCATCTGTCACTCCCACTGAAATAACTTTAAACTACAGGTGCTTATTGCTCAGGGTCAGGCCCTGTGGGTCAATCACAGTAAAAATGAATGTTCTGCCATGTGGTATGTCATTGTACTGTAGCACTGGTGTGTTTATGCTTTTTTACAATCCCCTGGAGCATTATGCACTGATGGACTGCTGGAAGGTAAAATAGGGGACTAGTTACACCATTGCTCAATTCCGTTAAGACAATTGCTGTGTCTCTTTCTTGGGCTGACCCAGGGGAAGCTGTAGAGTAACTAAAGGTTCTATTCTCAGTTAATGGTCATGTTAGTGGTATAATTTACTAAGTGGCTGTAATATTACATGTTGATAAGCTGTTTGGAAAAAGGCTTACCATAGCGCGTATACTCTGCAGCTTTCAAAGCAGTTTCTGATTGGACATGATATCTGTAAATGTCAAATCACTTTGCTTTAATTATGTGGATTTTATCTGACTTGATCAGCAGGCTGTCAAACTGTCGAGGAAAAACAAATTTATATGCTAGTTTATATGCAGCTGCATATAGGTATTAAAATATTGTAAAAAGTATTAACATCAATTTCTTCAATAAAAACCCTTCTGGAAAAAATAATTAGCTATTTTACTAACTACATTGTGTCAATGCAATTAATTAGTTCACCTGAGAAATGAAGAACACATCTGGATGTGATAGATACTCTTGTGTTGAAGTCCATGGGTGGGGGCTTAGAAGATCTGGGTTTAATTCTTGGCTCTGCCACAGACTTCCTGTGTGACCTTAGTTTAGGCCAATCACTTAACCCTGGTCTACAATGTGGGGTGGGGGATTGACCTAAGATATGCAATTTCAGCTATGAGACTAGCGTAGCTGAAGTCTAAGTACTTAGATTGACTTATCACGGGCTAAGACAATAAATATACTTAAATTAAAAGTCTGCTTTGCCCTCATCACTAGTACCAGCAAAATTGTCCGGAAGGTTTTGTTCTCTTTTCCTAGCCAATAACTTGTCCATGAAGCATGTATTTAAGCAGCAATATTAATTCATACATGTGTTGTTACATTGTTGCTATGTAGTGCAGTAGGTTCTTTAATTAGATTAACATTGGCATATTCAATCCATTTTCATAGGTTTGAAAGCAAAAGTTGAGGTTGAAATTCAGATTTGTATAAATATGTGCATACACGGAAATGACAGATGTAAGAGTTGGTAGCCTTATTCCAAGAGTAAAAGCAAAAAAGTTCAGTTTTGAGTGTGTTTAAGGAAATCAGATGTTCGTGATTTTAAAGGATTTTTTTTGGATTATTTATGCAACTCAGATTGCTTCAATATAAACATTTGGCAAGCAATTTGTTTATAATATGGCTTGATTGCTTTGGAGCGTTTTTAAGTGTCAGTGATTTAATATGATTGGTAAATTATTTTCCAACTAGAAATTTTATATAAAACTACAGTGGTTTTGTAGTACTCGTATTTGAAGAATCCAGTGCATTTTACAATTACTAAATAAGTATCCTGAACCCTGTAAGTGAGACAGACCTTGTCCCCATTTCACAGATGGGTGAAGAGAGGGATGGGAGAGAGCACAGAGATGTTGCAGCTTGCCACTGCTCACATAGGAAACTAGTATCAGTCAGGATTAGGACATAGAAGTCCTCATTTTCCCAGTACCATGTTCTAAATACTAGATATCTTACTCTTCTGTAAAGATTACTAGTGTCCATACTATGTATCTTAGAGACTAACCAGTTTATTTCAGCATAAATAAAATTTATTTCAGCTGAAATAAACTGGTTAGTCTTAAGGTATCATGAGTCTTCCTCGTCTTATTTACGGATGCAGACTAACACGGCTGCCTACCGTAAACCTTTACTATGTATGTAGATTGAAATGATGGACTTGGAGGTATCATAGTTTGTTTAGTGATCTGCAAACCCAGTACTGTATCTGTTTGTATATGTGTTTTTTTTGCAAAATTATTAATTGTTAATTGCCAGGATATTTGTTGACCCTATTTGTGTTTTGTCTTTTTTGTATCCTAGGCTTAACTACGTTAAAAAAAGATAGTAGTTCAGAATCCACCTTTTTGCCTACTGAAGAAGGAATGAAAACTATGCCTGATAAAGAAGGTAACTAAATTCCCCTTGATTAATTTTGGGCCAATTGTGGGTAGGGCAAAGGAAGTATCACGTCTCTTCCTTCCCGTACCCCTCTTCACAGATGCTCAAATATGCTGCAAAAGTAGTGCTAATGTATACCTGCATTCTGGTTCCAAGCAGCCCTGTACTCCAGTCTGCTAGAAGCAGGATTAATCTGAATGGGACCAGTATGATGCCATTGGGTAAAGGGCTAATGCAGTCCTAGGATGAGTCAAGCGAGGTATTCTCAGTAGAACTAGGGAAGAGTTATTACCATTATACAAGGCACTGGTGAGACATCATCTGGAATAGTGAGTGCAATTCTGATCTCCCATGTTCAAGAGAGATGAATTCAAACTGGAACAGGTGAGGAGAAGGACTAGTAGCGTGATCAGAGGAATGGAGAACTTACCTTATGAGAAGAGACAAGGAGGTTGGCTTGTTAGGCCTAACAAAACAAAGGCTGAAGGGAGATATGATTCCTCTTTATAAATACACCAAGGGGATAAACTCTAGCAAGGGGAGGAGTTATTTTAAGTTATGGTCTGTTACTGTCACAAGAACAAATGCATATAAACTGGCAATCAGTAAATTTAGGCTTATAATTAAACAAAGGTTTCTCAACATCAGAGGAGTGAGTGAAGTTCTGGAACAGCCTTTCATAGGAAGTACTGGGGGCAAAAAACCTAACTTTTCTGGAGGCCGAGCTTGATAAGTTTGCTTACAATGGCATATGGCCCATCGCGACTTCTAGTAGCAAATGTCTCCAGTGGCTGGAGATCAGACATTAGATGGGAAATGTTCTGAGTTACTGCAGAGAATTCTCTCCCAGGTGTCTGGCTGGTGGGTCTTGCTCATATGCTTGGGGTCTAATTGCCATATTGGGCATCAGGAAGGAATTGTCCCCCCCCAGTCAGATTTTCAGAGACCGTTGGTTGGTTTGTTCTTTATTTTGCCTATCTCTGCAATGTGGGGTCTGGGTCATTTGCTTCTTTCAACTAGAGCGAATGGTGGATTCTCTATAACTTGAAGTCTTTAAATCAAGATTTGAGGCCTTCAGTAACTCAACCAGAGGCTATGGGCCTATTCTGGAGTGGGAGATTGAGGCTGTGGCCTGTGATGTGCATGAGGTCAGAGTAGATCATCATCGTTAAGACTGTGTGCCCGTCAAGGATTCCATGGGCCAGCTGCACAGGTTGCTGCTGGGGCACTCGGGCCAGTGTCCCCCACCCTCCCAGCAGCAGCAGTAGTTTGGGTGTGGGAGGGAGCTCAGGGTGGCAGGGACCCCGCTCCTCCCCCAAAGCTCCCATTGGCTGCTGTGCTCAGCCAATGGGAGCTGTGGAGCAGGGGCTTGTGGTGGGAGTGGCGCACAGAGTCTCCCTGGGTTTCCCTCCCCTTAGGAACTGTAGGGAATATGCCGGCCACTTCTGGGGAGCTGCACGGAGCTGGGTAGGGAACCTACCAGCCCCATCAAGCCTCATCCCACAGCACCAGCAGGAGTCCCTGGCTGTGCACCACCAACCCCCCTAGCACCTGCAGCCCCCTATAATTAGGGGTATATAGCACAAGTCATGGATAGGTCACAGACCATGAATTTTTAATTTACTGCCCGTGACCTGTCCATGACTTGTACTAAAAATACCCATGACTAAAACGTAGCTTTAATCATGATGGTCCCTTCAGGTCTTAGTCTGAATCAGATGGCCCACTGTCAGGGCAGCATGGTATGGCAGATACTTGTATAACTCTTCCTATGCCTTAGGTTCTGTCTAAGAAAACCACATCATGTTGCAGATTGTCTGTAGAACAACCTTTTTGTAGGTTTTGGTGGATCTTTCTCCCTGTGTTCCTGCTGCTGGCCGCATATATTCCAAAGGGAACTATGTTCAACAAGTATCAGATTTTGACCCTTTTATTACTTGTACGTCTGAGTGTTTTGTAACAAATTATAATGCCGTAACAGCATTTTTAGATTCATCTTCTGTAATCCTTTCAAAAACATTTTAAATCTGTAAAAATATTATTTTTCCTTTTTAAATTGGAATCCAGTCTCTAATAATTGATAGGTTTATAATTGGCAAATGACTTCTGATGCTTCAGTTTTTGTGTGCTCAACTTGACAACGCAAAAGGGGTCTGATTCTCAGAGGGTGGATGCTCAGCACTTTATAAAAATCCAGCCCCCTCTAAGGTTTCTCAAGTTGGATCCGTATTATATTACTATTTGCCTTTGAAGATTTTGAGTATATGCAATTAATTAAAACAGAAACTTACCCTTCATATGACTGTGTTTTTTTTCTTGAGGTGCTTGGTGCTCAGCAGTTTCGAAAATTGGGCTACCTAATTGGGTGCCGAATACAGACTTTAGGCATCCACTTCTTAAAATCTTGAGCTTGGAATGTTACCTTTGCACACTCAGAATAATTATTTTTATACTTTTTTAGGAGTAACTATTTTTAGTTCATGTTGAGACAGCCTGTATCTTAACCTTGGAGCCTTTGAGTTCTTGTACCCTTTCCTTAGGTATCTCATTCTTTAATCTGTGCTCTGGCTCACAACAGTTGTACTTCATATTTTTTGACGTCACGTCCCCCCTTCTCCCCCCAAAAAAGAGAAGCTTTAGTGATATGAATACTGAATCTGTCCTAGCTCCAGCCATGTGGAAATCTCAAACATGGCATGAGTGGAGCCTCACAACATCCCTGTGAGTCAGACAAGCAGCATTATCTCTAACTTCATAGATAGGAAAACTGAGGCACAAAGATGTAGCATCTTGCTTCACATTCAGTTGGTACCTCTACACTTTGAGCTGGTGCGATCATTTCCAGCTTGAGGAGACATACCCATGCTAGCTCTGATCAAACTAACATACTAAAAATAGTGACAAAGAATCCTGTGGCACCTTGTTCGGATGCATCTGACGAAGTGGGTATTAGCCCACGAAAGCTTATGCTTCAATACTTTAGTTAGTCTTTAAGGTGCCACAGGACTCTTTGTCACTTCTGCAATTCCAGACTAACATGGATACTAGATACTAAAAATAGTGTGTGGCCTCCGTGTCAGGGAGCTGCCCCACGTATGATCAGACCTAGCCTGGGTAATGCCTCCATGAGCTGGGACTTGTATGTCCAGCTTGAGGTGCAGACATACCTGGTGTTACTTTTGGGCAGAAAAGAAGAACTGAAAAGGAGAGGGAGAGCTAAACGAAAAATCTAAAACTAGACAAATCTTATTGACTATGTTCACAAATGGAGATAAGTGATTTATCTCCCGTTCTTATTTTATAGTAAGGATTTGAATATGAATACAGTATATAATGCATACATTAGGCTCTAGTCCACATACCATTACTCGTCCACATACCATTACTCACCCACAAAAAATCACTTTCCCTACTTCTCATCAACGATTTAATAAACTAAATACTGAAAGTGAGGTGATGAAGGCTCATATTACTAATTCTTCATTCGTTTAACAAATGTACACTAGAACATTTGCCAGCACATCGAGAAGTATTATAAATATCTAAAAATAATCTACTGGTGTGAAAATAAATGGATAAAGTTCATGCTGTGAAGTATCAACTTTGCCTTTTAATTTGGTTGCTCCCTTGCTTGCTTTGTAAATTAATGTGGTTCTTCTGTATCCTACATGCTTGTTTGCTTTAGTTGACTTGTCCTTTCCTGCGTACCATCTTTGGATAATTATTTGCATTACCTCTGTCAGCTTTCCTTGGATCCAGCAGTTCTTCCTCTTCCACTACCTCTTTAGAGAGCAAACAGAATCATCCCAAGAAATGGAGCTCAACTAACAGCAATAAAAAGGCAGTGCCTAAAGTAGCTTCTACCTCATCTAAAAGCAGTGCTGGTACTATATCTGTTGTATTATTAAAGAACACCTTTACAGGCTGGGAATAGGGATGGCAGGTCAGTTAACTGGTCAAATATTCGTATAAATGTACTTGCTTTTACTTTGTCATTACTTGGGCTGATAACTTAAAGGAGGCACTTGTCAGATAGTTAGTCCTTAAACTTAAGTTTTGTGTATTTGTAACATTTTTGCTATTAGAAAATTTGCAGAAGAAGGTGCTGTTCTTAGTCTCACTTACAGATGAACTGCACTTCAGACTATTACTGCAACTTCTGAGGACTAAGTAAACCTTAAATCCAGCATTTTTTAATTAGACTGACTACCCACTGAAGCAAAGCAATGTGTTATCTAAGCAGTGTGTGAGAACAGGGCCTTGTGTTAAGAGCATATATGAATATTTGACCGGTCAGTTGGCTGTCTCTCTGCTGAGACCTCATGAAGTACGCCTCTTTGCATTTCAAAACTGCTGCTGTGCTAATTTCAGTTTTTCCCCTTCATTACACAGGACTGAATAATGCTTCTCCATCTACTAGAAAAAACCCTTTTGATGAAAGAGAAATTCAGCTTGGAGACAAAGTGCTAGTTGTGGGGCAGAGAACTGGCACTGTTAGATTCTATGGGACAACAAAGTTTGCACCAGGTATTTTATCTGTTCTTAAACTATGTTGTAGAATAAGTGTAATGTCCTTGGAATATTATAAATGTTTGAAGCTTAATATTTAAAATGGAACTCCAATAATTTGAGTTATATCATCTTCTTATAATTGAATATTCAACTTTGACATGGAGCTGCCTAGAATAATGGTACTTTAAATTGTGGCTGCCACTTGACATTGCAGTCTTTGGTATTATTACTGTACTTTCTGACATTCATTTTCTTAAGGCTACACACTATATTTTTTTTTCTTTTTCTGGGCTTTTATATGCAGCTGTTTTTGATCACACTGATGTCTTGCATTGCTGAACATCTGCTAGAACATTTAGTGCTCTTCACTGTTCAGATATGTCATGGTGATATTGCGCTTTTTCAGAGTTTTTGTTTGTCAAGACTGTTTTTTGTATTTTTATGTCTGATGATAAATTACTGATAACTAGAGAATTTATACGCTGGAAATCCCCCCAGTATTATATAGTTAGGTGTCTTCAAGTGGAGATGGGTTCTTCTGAAACCTTAGGAACAATAACTTTTTTGAAAATGTATCCTTTGTAGCCAGATTATTCTTATGCTCTACTGTTGTTTTTGAGCTTTTTCATAATCCAAAACTCAGCCTAGAACATAACCACAAGGTTGATGCAAAAAAGGTTCAGTTACCCAGTGCCTGCACTAAGGGTAACTGGTATATTTATATCTCCACTAGTTTAAACGGAAGCCCACTTGCTTGAGATTTAAAGTGGCAGTTCCCTGTCTTGACATTTGGTGGTATCAATATTTTTTTAAAATTGCTTAAGATAAAATGTCAGAACGAAATATCAGCAGGCACAAGCCACATTCATCATCTCAAGAAGTATGTTATGTGAAGCAATCCCCATTTAAAATGTCATTCTCTAATTTGATAGACTAATATAATGGAAAAGCCAAAACAGTCTACCCTCTAATAGTTATGTTCCTGTATTTAACTTGTATTGGGTGAATGGATTTCCTGACTAGCTGAGTGGTCACCATGTAAGGTGTTTGTTTTTTAAAAAAAAAAAAAAAAAAAAGAAAACATCACTATTGCAACTCTTTACCTTTGAAACAACCAAATTTTAAAATGGTAAAAAGTAGGCAATGCTTTTTGAGCAATTGGCAAAAACTTGATTTCCCCTTCCCCCGCCCCCCTCCTGTTTGTTTTTGGTGGTTTATTTTTTCCAAATAGTTTGGTGTCACCTGACTTTGGACAGGAAAGAAGGAACTTTTGATAGACTGATCCCATCTAATTCATAGGTCACTGTTCTTATTTCTTCAGATGATGATTTGTATTGCCTTTAAACCTGTAGCACCAAATTACTTGAATTTAATTTTGAATCTTTTGGGGCTGGACAGCAAGGATTGCTAATAGGATACAGAATTTCTCACCTTTACATAATTAGCTGACACTTTTCACAGGTTGGCAATGATCAAACTTATTACCGTCTGATGGCTGTGCAGTAGCCTGTGTGAAATGAATTGCTGGCCAATCTCAGTTCTTTATACACTTGTATTTGCATCACCATCTACTTTGCAATTGGTAATAATTACTTCTGATTTTAGAGAGGGAAAAGGACTGAATGAGCATTGAGTGACATTTAGGGTGACCAGACATCCCGACTTTATCGGGACAGTCCCGATTTTAGGGGACTTGTCCCGCGTCCCGACCGTACCTCAGTCGGGACGCCCTTTGTCCCAATATGTGGAACCGAGGGAAGTTCCGGGAATGCAGGCAGCCGCTCACAGCTTCTCTGCCTGGGGCAGCTCCCAGCAGGAGCTTGCAGATTGGCCCCATGCAAGCACAGAAGCAGCGAGGTCTCTCCGCTGCCGCATGTTGCAGGGGCGGGGCTTCCAGAGAGTCCCCGGCCACTCCTCCCCCTCCCCCCGCAAGGTAAGTACTGCCTGCGAGGGGGGGACGGGGGGACACCGCCTGGTCCCAGAGCTGGGGGGGGGGGGGTCCTGGGCTGCTGACCCGTAGCAGGAGGGCTGAATCCAGAGCAGAGCCCAGGGGGAGCTGCACCTCCAACCTGCGGGGGAGGCTGCCCCTGGAGCTGGGGGGGGGGGCCTGCGCTGCCGACCTGTGGCCGGGGGGGGGGGGCCTGCGCTGCCGACCTGTGGCCGGGGGGGGGGGCCTGCGCCCGGCCCTGGAGCAGAGGGAGGCCCCCTGCGCTGCCGACCTGCAGTTGGGTGGGGGCTGCGCCCGAAGGGGGTTGGGGACTACGCCGCTGACCTGTGGCTGGGGGGGGGCTGTGCACGGAGCCGGGGGGGGGGGGGGGTGCCACCCACCGGCAGGCTTTGTATTTCATGCCCCCATTGGTAGGGAGGGGTCTGGCTCCCTGCCCCCCTTCCCCTTCCCCCCCCCCCCCCCAATGTGTCCCGATACTTTGTTATGTCATCTGGTCACCCTAGTGACATTTGAATCTTAGTAGTGGTTATTTGAGATCAGGATTAAGGCATAAATGCAGAGGAATTGCCAGTATAACTTTGTCAGTCTGCTGCTTTCAGTAGCCTTACATAAGATGCAAAGCTTTTCTCTTTTCTCTTTGTAGCTAAAATCGGCCATATTTTCTTAAAATAGGTTTAAAAGTTTTGAGTTATCAACAGTATTTCTAGGGCTGTTTTGAATAGAGCATTCGTATCTCAGTGTGTATTAATATAATTCTTCTTATTTTTCTTCTGTATATTGGGGATGGCATACATTTTGATTTTACTTAATGAGATCACTTCTGGGTAAGGGGAACCCTGTTTTGGGTTTGGTTAAATACACAGTGTTGCGTATAAATTAGTCATATGCACAACAACTTGAGCATCTGTTAACTATTCTAAGTACAACATTTTTAATGTTACCCTGGGTAAAAGTAACTTTGAAATTCCAAATTCCAACTGTAGGCTCTTGGTGTGGCATTGAACTGGACAAACCGCACGGCAAGAATGATGGTTCAGTTGGAGGGGTTCAGTACTTCACTTGTCTCCCCAGATATGGCATATTTGCCCCACCAACCAGAGTGCAGAGGTGAGTCATGATATGGTTTTATGTCTGTGTCACAAAACGTTTTCTCACTTTCTCTCCAACGGGAAGCCAAATTCTGAATGAGCCAAAGAGGAAAAACAATTATTCCTGCTGCTGGTGAGGTGGTAGATCCCCTTGGATCTGCAACCAGCTAGTTGAAAGAGTACTAGTGTGTGTCAGCACCAGTGCTATAGAAACAGAAAGCAGACCCAGCTGGCTGTTTCAGCAACCTCACCAATTTAAAAACATTTCATTCCATCCCATTGCCTCTGAATCTAAGTGGTTAAATTTAGGGACATAACTAATTCAGTAGGTGCTTTTGAAAGCGCTTGTTTTTAGGGCCAAATCCTGATACCGTGAGCAGAATTCAAGTACAAGGATTCTTGCCTGTGGATGCTACAAGCTTCCTGGTGGGTCTAGAGCTCTTCTAGTGCTCAAACTGCAAACAGGAGCCAGAACACGGTTTGATCACAGCCACTACCAGTGGGCTTGGGGGAAGCAATGCCAGTGATAACCCTGTGCTCTCTAGCCATGTGTGCTCTTGACCAGTGGATGAGCACAATGCCTGTGTCTCGTTACCAGGACTAACAGACCCATTCTCTTCTCCACTTCCCCTTTTTCTTCTCCTCCAGTATTCTAGTATGGCAGAGCATCACAGAGTGGTGCCACACTGCATAAAAGATGATGCACGGTTTCCCCTTTTCTACTGTTGAGTTATAACACGCAGAGGAATCAGCATGCTATCGGTAGCCTTTAGGGAGGGGTGTGTGTGTGTGTACATACATATATAACATTTTCTGTTGCTGCGTATGCTCTTAGGCAAACTTTCATCCTGCACCTCAGTAAAACTTAAGGTGTCTCCTCTGAGTTTTCCTCAATTTGAGCATACTGCACCTTTTTCTGTATCCTCAGATACGCACGTCACATTTTATATTAGTCGGACCCCAGAATACCGCGTCCTGCGATAGCGCGAATCCATTTATAGCGGTGGGCGCGGCTGGCTCCCTATGTTGGTGGCGGGCACTGCTTTGATGCAGCGGAACCCCGCAATACCGCAACCCTGCGCTTATCGCGATCGGGTTTTTTTGGATCCCGATCGTCGTGCTATTGTGGGGTCGGACTGTACTAGCTGTCTGTTGACAAAAAGGCTTTCTAGAGTAGTGTATACAAGGCAGAGATAAGGCCTTTGTGGGACTCTGAACTCTGCATTTACTGATTTATGGGCAACTCAAAGCTCAATCTATTTGGGATTAAAATTTAACCAGCATGGTGGGGAGGACTCGATGCTAAATTAATCCAACATATTAAGTCTTTTGTAAAACCTTGCAACTTATATTTAGCCAAAATAGTCCAGCAATATATTTCGTAAAGTTGAAATTAAACTCTTTTCATTTGTGAGACATAACCCATTATTTCACTTTAGATTAACAGGTTCCTTAGACTCCCTCACGGAAGTTTCATCAGGTAAAATGAATCATTCTTTCCCAGGTAAGAATCTGGGACGTGGGTCTGGTTTTGTTTGGATAGCCTGGAGAATCTTTCCAGAAATGTCCAGCTTCCTGAACATGCCACCCAGGTTCTTTGAATGGCCAAAGCAAAACAGACTTTGAGCAACCCAGATGCCCAAAGATGCATTGCTTCTTGACTTCTCCCTCCTTTACAAAGGAGCCAGCAGTCACTGTCTGCAAGCAGGATTGGAGTTAGGAGACTGACATACTATCAATTCCTTCAATTGCAGAAATGGAGGAAATAATTGCATCAGGTGTTGGAATGTAACCCATCAATCCAGTGAATAAAAATGAATTTACTTCCTTGAACAGTTCCCATGGTCCCTAATTATACATACTGGGGGTTTTGCTTGTACTTAACCCCCCACCCCCACCCAAAAAACCTCCCAGCCCTGGCTAACGAATGGATTTATGGCAATAAATTGATATTTCCCCTTGTCTCCTGTTGATTTAAAAAGTTGTTTTGTAAAGCTCTGAGTACTCTTTATGCACTCAATTTTATGATTTAAAATGCAAGGCACTTTGGCCCACAGAATAGGGTGATAAGCTGGGATTCAGGAGCCAGGAGTTATTTTCCTGTCATGGCCCCAGACCTGCTGTGTGCCCTTGAGCAAGTGAACTTCCCCTTTCTGCATCTGTTTATGCTGTAAGCTCTTTGGGGCAGGAACTGTGCCTTAATATGTATTTTTTACAGTGCTTGGCATGATAGGGCCCTGCACTTAATTGCTACCAGAGTACTTTTTACTGATGATGATTAAAGTTCTTGCCAAAAGTGTTGCTGTCAAATACAAAAACAAAACAGAGGGCAGTGGTTCAAGCACAGAAGGGATTGTTGAGATCAGAATAGGGATGATTCACAGATGATTTGGGTTTGGTACAGAGCTAGTGAATTTGGCATTTTTTCTCAACAGATTTTTTTGTGGCCATTGTTTCAAACTTTTGATTTGATTTATTTTTGCCTACCCCTTACTCCTCGTTCTCCTCAAAATTCTTCAATGTTTATGGTTCTTATGGAATTTTTCACAACAAACTACTTACCCTTTCCCCAGCAGCTGTAGTTAGGAGTGGTGGGGAGGGTGCTTAGCAAACGAGATGGGAGCAAAGAAAGTGGTTGTGCACATTTTTTTAAAAAAATCAAGCAGCTTACCGTATATACTCGAGTATAAGCCGAGTTTTTCAGCCCACTTTTTGGGCTGAAAAAAGCCGCCTCGGCTTATACTCGAGTCAGTGAAAAATGTGCGCCCCGGTTCCTCCCCTCCCCGCTGGACCAAAAAAAAAAAAAAAAAAAAAAAAAAAAGCACCTTGCTCTCCCGTCCCCGCCGCGCGGGCGGGCTGCCGGGAGCGTCCCAGTTCCCCCCTCCCCGCCGCGGGCGGGCTGCCGGGAGCGTCCCGGTTCCCCCCTCCCCGCGGGGAGGGGGGAACTGGGACGCTCCCGGCAGCCCGCCCGCACGGCGGGGACGGGAGAGCGAGGCGCTTTTTTTTTTTTTGGTCCGGCGGGGAGGGGAGGAACCGGGGCGCGCACTTTTTTTTTGGTTCGGCGGGGAGGGGGGAACCTCGGCAGCCCGCCCGCGGCGGGGAAGGGGGAACCTCGGCAGCCCGCCCGCGCGGCGGGGACGGGAGAGCGAGGCGCTTTTTTTTTTTTTTTTTTTTTTTTGTCCGGCGGGGAGGGGAGGAACCGGGGCGCACATTTTTTTTTTTGGTCCGGCGGGGAAGGGGGAACCTCGGCAGCCCGCCCGCGCAGCGGGGACGGGAGAGCGAGACGCTTTTTTTTTTTTTTTTTGTCCGGATTTGATATCTGCTTATACTCGAGTCAATAACTTTTCCAGCTTTTTGTGGTAAAATTAGGTGCATCGGCTTATATTCGGGTCGACCTATACTCGAGTATATACGGTAGTCACCTTATTTATTTACTTTCTCCTGTAGGTTTTAGACGAAGTTTAAGTACAACTTCGGCATCTTCACAGAAGGAGATAAACAGGAGAAACTCCTTTGTCAAGTGAGTGTTTTAAATATGTATTAACTGTGCAAAAGTGAGCAGCTATAGTTTAGAATCACTGGAAAAAAGCCCAGAGCTTCCTTCTCTTGGCACCTCCATGTAATTGCACTGAATGGTGGCGGTTCCCTTTGATTGACAGGTGTAATTCCATTCATGCACAGGACCAGTCCTTGCTGTTGTCTCTCAGACAAAACTCCCCCCGAGTTTGGCTGAGGGGGAATTTACTGCAGGACCAGTCCTAGAAGAAGTGAGCCACTTGTGCTTGTCCTTGGATCACCAAAATAGCATAGGGAGTGAACGTTTCAACTGTGAACTCTTCCAACTCCAGTTGACAAACTACAGTGTAAACGAAATATATTTAACATGGAAAAAAATACCATTCTGTCCTCTTTCCCTGGTGGCCTTTCACATTTTTACTTGACTTGTTATTTTCGATTAACTTGCTATATTTGAAGTAATCTGATATTTTTAACATGGAATCTATTTTCTTCTTGGCTGTATATAATGAGTAGATTGTGTTTTCATAATGGATTTTATTATCTTTCATTGTATATCTGCCCAGTATCCAAATGAAAATGATCTATTTCTGATGTAAATGCAGAGTGAGCTGTCATTTTGTACATTTGATCATATAGCTTCTGTTGAAAGTGTTCAGGGAGTTTCATCCCTTAAGTCCTGGTTCTGCATTGCAAAGCACTATGGCCATGTACCATTTAAATTCATTGGTGGCTGACCACTGTGGATAGAGCCAAATTTCTCAGTGTATTAACTATTCAGTTTTTGCACACTGAACTTTCTGATGACGGTTGCCATATGATACTTACATAAGGAAAAAAGAATATGAGAACATTTCTGTTAGAGAAGGAGAATTCTCTTTAGGTGGGGGACCTCACTGGAGGCTTTGTGTTCTGTTCGAGTAGTTCGTTCATTATTCCATGGTGTTTACACAATTCAATATTGTGTGTTAAGTTCAGCATTTTCTATCACCAACCTGTGCTCTCTGATGCACGGTTTTGACCCATTACAATTGGCTGGCCCTGCGGTCACAACTTGATTTGGCTAAGCTCCTCATAAGCACAGCAGTTTATGCGCTCTCTGTTAGTGATACCATTGTCTACTATAAAGAAAAGGTTGATTTTAACATCAGGTAAGTGAAAGGGGAACTGATTTTCAGTATGTTACAATGTGCTGTCTCTATTTGTAAATAACTGCATACACATCCTACTGACATGGGATCTGAGGTAATCTATTAAAAAGGTAAATTAAAATGCCTTTCAAAATCGATGTTAGTGCGTAAGATAATTATAGGGAAAAAAATTCCTTGTGTGCTCACTGAAAGAAGCCTAATTTCTTTCTCTAACTAGATCTAGAAGCTCGGTGCTGCGGCGTAGTTGGAGCAACACCACTACGACTAACACTGAGGGACCTGTGAAACTACATGAGGGTTCTCAGGTCCTCCTAACCAGCTCTGATGAGATGGGGACAATTAGGTACATTGGCCCTACTGACTTTGCACCCGGGATATGGCTTGGACTTGAACTCAGAAGTGCCAAGGGAAAGAATGATGGATCTGTTGGTGACAAGCGCTATTTCACCTGTAAGACAAACCATGGAGTCTTAGTTCGGCCTAGTAGAGTCACCTATCGTGGGATTAATGGAGCAAAACTTGTGGATGATATTTGTTGAACCAGAATGCTTTACAACCTGTGCATCAAGTGCTAATGCAGTGACATATAAGCATTAAACCACATACAATAACCCCAACATCATCTGCATGGAATGCTGACTTAAATTTTATCTGAACTATTAAACCTGCTTTTTTGTAATATCTCTAACCACCTCAGAATCGCAGCAAGGAGTGGAAATCACAGACCCCTCACTCCTATTCTGACACAGTCCCTGCCTGTGAGTTTCTTATAAAAGCATTCTGGGTTTGATATGGCATTAGCTGAATAATGTCCCACTCTGAGAAGGCCAGTATAGCTGACATTCTTTTAAGTTGCTTTGTGATTCAGAGTGTTTTAAAGGTTTTCTTCCATGCGCTAATGAAGTGATACATCATTCTCCTGCTTTTTCATAACAAAGGAGATTGTTAAATGAGTCCCATTAGTCTTTGCAGTATTGGTCCCGGGATATTAGACAAGGCTGAGTGCCAGAATATATCTTTTATTGGACCAGCTTCTGTTGGTGAAGGAGACAAACTTTTGAGTGTGCAGAGCTTTTTCTTCTTCTTTTTCCTCAAAACTGAAGGAGAGCTCGGTATAGCTTGAAAGCTTCTCTCTCACCAACAGAAGTTGGTCCAGTGAAAGATATTCCTCCTCCACCTTCTTTCTCACATTAGTCTGTTTACTAGACACTTTGTCCATCTCCCTGTGAGCTAGTGAGAAATGACTCTTAACTGTTTCATAACTGATTGGAAAAAAATATATATATTATCATTCAGAGAAAAACCACACCTGGGGCCAATGGAAAAATGGTAATTGGAAGAATTTGCTGCTACAGTGCTATGCCAGTGAACAGCATGAATGAAACAAAAAACGACTATAAAAAAGCACAAATACGCTGTTTCTGGTTTGCACTTCTCTCTGTGTGGATTTGTAAAAAAGACAGCAAGATGCACTTTTCAAAATATAATGCACTTTCATCTCTCTTCTCTAGAGAGCTTTTCCCCATTGTTTAAAGAAATTCTTTTGTTTGCTTTTGCTGCAGGCTACAATCATCACGTTTCAATGCATATAGAACTTAGGTGGCACCATACATAGTACTTGCATCACAAATATTTGAGTTCTTATTACGTGCTGTCTGCAGGAGGTACGATGCAGTATATATATTTTAAAAACATTCAGTTTTTACTTTGCATTTTATATATTTCTTTGTCCTTTAGAGCACAGTTTCTTTGCTACATTTGCCATTTATAAAATTCGTAAATTGCTTGTGAATCTTTTTAGATGTAGCATGATAACACTTCGATTTTGATTATTTGGATGCAACATTAATTTGTCTCAGCCTTTTAAAATAACTCAGTATTTCACAATTTGTTTCATAGACATCTTGAACAGCTAAACTGCATAACCTACTTAGCATGTATTAACAATATCTTAGTGCATGTATACAGGTTTCAGAATATCTCAAACAGTAAAATGGTTTGACACTTCTGAATGAGCGGGTTGTTGCATTTCACGTAGTTGAGAAGTGTACAGTGCTCTAAATTACGTTTGTAGTATCCTATTTTTAGACTGACTGTGCAGCTTATACAATGTATTTTAAATAGGGCTATTTTTCCTGGACTATTAAAAAAGGCTGCATATTGTATTCTGATATATGGAAGTTTTTAACTGACGATAAAAATTGTAAATTTTGAATGTACACATTTTATTATAAATTATAGCTTTGTATTTGAAGTAGCAAGGTTCTGAACATCTGTATGTCCAACATCTGTTTTTTCCATGTTTTAGATCTATAGATATCCTTTGTTATTAACACAGTCGCCACTGATCTTTGATTTATTAATGCCCATTCTTTTAAAGATAATTTGCTTTTGGGGTTGGGAGGGGGAGGGGAGTGTGTCACAGATTGACTGTCCTTTTCCCCCCCCCCCCATATATATTATGTATATAGGACAGAGAAATGGCAGCTTTTTAATATATAAACAGATTTTATATCTTTGTGTAGTTTACCACAATGCTGTATGATATAAACTTGCAAGCTGGCAAACACAGGGCATGTTTTTCTCTCCTTGCACCTGGCTTGGGTAGTGTCATGTCTGTAATAAGTTTAGGGCCTAGGCCACAGCTGAGCTCAGAGACATTCCTGATTTTTAATCCAGCTCTTCCTTAACTCAGTGAGCATGCTCAGGCAGGTTATCTGTCCATTCTTTTCATTGCTAATGAGGATAATGTACTTTGCACATCTGAACTATGGCACCTGAGGTAAAGGTGCAGCTGCTCTTGGTTTCTAGTGTTGGAGGGCCTTGCTTTCCTGTTCTAAGTGCCAAAAATTATCAGTAGCGAGATAGTTAACTGTGCCATTACAGTGAGATTAAAGGCCAGGGGTGACAGGAAGACTGAGGGGGAACCTGGCTCTGTGATTTTTTTTTTTTAGGCAGGTCACATGCCCTATTTCCCAGGCTCTGCAATCAGGGGATGAAGTTTAACCTTTTCTAAACTCTAAAGCAATAAGCAATCTTCAGGCAACAGCTCTTCCATAGCATACAAGTGTTATTAAATGACTGATAGACCTTCAGAGTCATAACTCTCACTGTCTCATCTTTGGCTTGTATAGCTCAGTGATGACTGAGGTTACACTTCACTTTGTTGTCGCCAAAAAAGAAACAGCATGAACTTTAAAACACACTAAATAGCCACTGCAGCTAGTGTGAAAGGAGATGATGGTGACTTGCTCCTATTTTCAGATAGGAGTGGAAATATTACCTGAAGTTACTGCTATAGCTTAGTGGTGATAATAGTTCACTCTCAGATTACAAGCCAGGTGTGATGTCCTGCAAATGAACTGAGGGTGAGATAATTAGTGCAGAGATTTCAATATAAACAGTGGCAGTTAATTTGTCCTTTTATTTATCTTCATGCCTTTCAGTTCACTACACTTGTTTACAATACAAATACACTATTCAATACAAAATACTCAATGACCATATATTAGTATGTTCTTTAATATCCCTGAAGTGCATAGGCCCTTCCTTTATACATAGGGTTGCATAAGCGGCTGTACGGGTGATAGACAGTCTAATGAAGCAATGTTATAGACCAGAAAAGCTGGATGCAGATAATTTAGACAACTCTCCTTTTGGGGAAGAGGGGGTAGGTAATGTGCTGTCTTTAGTGATGAAAGGATTTTTCTACTATTAATATTTCAAGGTTCTTTTACTAAAATGATGGTATCAGCTCTACGGTCAAGTTTGTGAAATTAAACTCCTCTTACTATACAATAGACAGCCTGTCCTGTATTGTAGAAAGGCAACCACAGTGGCTGCTGTGACAAAACCCCACCTTTACCCAGACACAGCATGGGAGCTGGGTGGTGCTACAATTAGCTGAACGGCTTGAGTGGGTCAATACAAGCGGAAGACACCACCATTTTTAAACTGAAGTCAGCTACCTGAAACAAACAGGGGCCGTGAACTGGCCCATGAACTCCCTGTCCCTCCCAGCAGGAAGTGCAGCAACCTAACCTCCTGGCACATGTCCCCCTCTCACACTGACCCAGCCCCTTCCTTTCCCTGTTGTAATTCACCTTATAGCTGCCTGCACCTACAACCCTGATGAGGTACAGGGGTGGAGGCAGGGGCAGGAGTAAGGTGGAGCAGGCATCAGCTCATTTCCCTTTTCACACACAGCTTAGCACCTACCTAGAACCTACTGAATTCCTACAAGAACCCATTCTTTCCTCACACTATGCTGCATGGGAATTAGCCAGTTTCAGTGTTAAACATCCTACAGGTAAGCCAGAGTTTTTTTCCATCAGACCCCCATGTCACTAGCATAAAGGTAGCTACAGCTGATACCCAAATGGAGACATTTACAATGAGATAGTTTATAGTTGCATCACAAGGCCCGGGGGAGGGAGGGGGAGAGTATACAATGTACATGAACATTTTCTATAACAACTGTTACACCAAGACACGCTGACTTTTAAAATATTGGTTCTGGACAAAAATGTGTGTTACATGCTTAAGATAGCTTCTAGTGTTTTAACTGGGAACGGCCTTAAGTTATGACCTGTCAAAATGTTCCAGTCATGTCAGCTAACATGATCAGGTATTTAAAACTGAGCCACCTTGAAGCAAGCTCTCAATTTCCCCCATACATACAACCTCTTCCGCCACCCCTGTGCCACGCTAGTGTAACAAGTCTGCTTTTGCTATACAACTAACTGGAGAAATTGCTGTGAAAATACTGTGGAATTCCACTGATTCTATGGAATTAGGTGTGTGAGATTGAGTCGCTTCAGATCCTCCAAGGGACAGCGGTGGGGAGAATGAGCTAAAAATAAAAGCCTTTTTTTAAAAAAAACCTGAATATCCATCAATGCCCGACCACGCAGATACTTAGCTCTCCACCAGCTGTTTTTCATGCTATTCACTTGTTCTGGTAAATTCATTTCTGCGCCCTTGTAGTTCAATGTGGCGACAAAGGCAACAAACTGAGCTGCTGTTAAGTTGCCCTTCCCACCCGCTTGGCTGGGCTTTAGGAAAGAACTTGTTATGCGTGTCTTGATCCATCACATTTGTAATTCCTTGTCTGAACTGATTTCTGCAGCTCATTTCACAAACCCTAGCAGTGATAATCCAAGTGAAGCACCGCTATTACCACAGCATTTTTCAACTCCTTTAGACAAGACTATTAAAAATTTAAAGTGAACAGGCCCTGTGCAATGCTGGGAGTGTGAAATGCTATTTTAGCCCCAGAGCAAACCAGCAGCAGGCACATGTTTCCTTTCATTACCCCACTACTGGAGTTAAGGATAAAAACCTCTTACTAAAGCACTGATCCTGCAAGCACATTGTCAGTGGGACTACTCTGAGGCTTACAATTAAGCAACAGGCTTAAAAGCATCCATGAAACGCTCTGCCTTGGAAGGGGTGTGTGTGTGGGGATAGATGTAGCACAGGGCAGAATGTTGTCCACATAGTGCTAAGCTGGAGATCACAGTAACTGGTGACAGGCATTGCCCCATGCAGAATACTGAACGGCACAAGAGGGCTCCCAAAGATGATGATTTGGTAACTGCCTCTAGCCTCACTGGAACAGAGAATTCAGGCAATGCCCAGCAAGGGGATGGGAAGTGAGCACAGAGCCACGGAAATGGCTTCTTCTGGTGTAGCCATCATCATAGGGGTGGCGCTGAGATGGGTTATGGTTTGTATTAAAAATAAGCCACAACTCCATGTTCTGGACTCCTCTGAATTCCAGGAGAAGTATGTCAGTCAGGAGCTGAATTCCAGCCTACCTCTGTGGTTCCAAGTCTGCACTGGCTTCAAAAGCAGCTCATTTCTGAGCAGGTTTTGGCCTGTCTCTGATGCAGATTATGTAAGATTTCAGCCAAAATCTCAAGCTAAAATGTTGCTCCACACCCTTCAACCTCAGCCCTAAACCTACCCTTGATTCAACTGATCCAACGCCCCCAGCCTAAGCCCAGTGCCAATCTGAACACCACTATCCTAGCCCAAAGCACTTTGCACAGAGCCTATCAAGAGGTAGATTTTCAACTACTAGCTGAAATTTGTGCCTCTTTGATGATCTCATCCTATGCTACAGTTTCGCCAAGTATGGTAGAAGAAAACATTGTCAGCAAATTTGAATTACAATTCCCCATTTTCCACTGACCACAACATGCTGTTCACGTGTTACCAGCTGTAACTGGTAGTAATGGTTTTAGCTCTCATTGTGAGACTCACACATATAAAGTGACCCCCCTACAGTAAAAGCTTAGATGCCCTCCACAAGCAAGAGGCAGAAAAGAAATCAGTACATCTCCCTGCTCTCCTCCGAATGGGGAGGAGGAAAAAAAGCTATCCAGGTGTCTGTTCATTTTCCTTTGCTGATGCTCTGAAGAGTGTTTTTTTAAAAAAAATGCTTTTAACAGAAGCAATTGGAAAACTATCAATAACTGGAGTTGCAGGGTCAGTCAGTCCCAGGTCTGTAGATCAATATTCTTGAAACTGACAGTCACAGTTTATTAAAATTTCAGCTACACTCCTTTAAGACCATAGAACTACACAGACTAGGTTCTGCCCTCAGCTATACGTGCTGGCAGAGCAGTAAAAACAGAGCGTTTCTTGCCTTGAAAGGAGTGAGAGAAACATGGATCATATTTCAGTGCAAACAGCCTTGATGGTACAAAGTAAAGCTCAGTCGTTGTTCTCCCATTGAACACATTGTCTTTCCTGAGACAGTAGCAGAGTTCTTCACTTCTTGTAGCAGCAACAGTAGTGTGAATGCAACAGTGCTCAGCTAGATGGAATGGCAGCCCTGTTCCAGTGTCTGTAAACAAGTTGCTTCTCTAGTGGCTGGTCCACAGAGAGGCTTAAACCCCCCCAGACAATAGCTCAAAAATATCCTTTTAGCTCAAGTGGCAGAGGCCTCTGTATATGCCACAGACAGTCCTGAGTTCTGGCCCCCACTACAGCTATGAAGACCATGCAGCCATGACATGCGACATACCACATACCAATAGCAGATGAGTGAAGTCCAAAGCACCCACAGAATCAATGCAGTTCACAACTCAAACCTGCTAACATAAGCCTCATTTTAAAAATAAAGTTTGATGCACAATTTCAACATTACACTACCAAGACTTCAGCATTATTTACCAGAGGGGTGGGGGAAGGCAGAGCCGGGACAAGAACTTCACTGCACCCATACTTTAAAGTGCAGGTCACTGTCCTCAGCTTGGGATCCTTTTCTGATACCCCCAAAGTTGGGGGGGGGGGGGGGTTTGATCCGGGCTCCGGTTTCTTTCCTTAGAAAAATTACTGCAAAGTTTGGATCCAGGATTGGCTGCTGAACCACGCCCCAAAGTTAAAGGTCTTGGATCCAGACCCACCTCCTGTAGTCCTTTGCTGTTGCTCCCACTTCGATGGAAATAGGCACCATATATTTTAGGCAGCACTGCTGCCTCAGCAGCCCCAGTGGAGTGTATCGTAAATTATTAATGTACATCTTTACAAATGAATTTCATTCTTATGTGGCTAGTGTAACATCACACGTTTCATGCACACGGTGTACAGAATGCATCAGTGCCGCTCTGGGTTTTTAATGGACTAGCAAACACGAATTCTGTTAAAGGAACAAGGGTAATGAACCCATGAAATGCAGACACTGCTTAGACTCCAGATGGGGGTACAAAGTCAAGCCTTCTGCCTTGTGGTGGAGTCGTTAGTAAAGGGCATTTCAGACCTTTGTATTGCCAGCTACTGGTGACTTCTCACTGGAAAGGCCTTTTTAACTTCTGCCTCACACAAGACTGGCCCTGTAAAATTCCACCTGATTTTCACTGAACAAGAAGTTCCTGTAGAACAGAGGCTTCCTTTCTGTAGCACAGAAAGAATTTTAAAGGGCCAGTACCATCCTTGGCTTTGGGTCTGAAAAAAAATATAAACCATCCTCCTTTTGCATTTCATTCTCTTCCTCCACAATTAGTTAACTTCCCATCTCACTTACAGACCATACGGTGACTGGCATCTTTCCATTGCCCTGCCAATGATAGTGTAATTACCGCATATTCAAGGGCTGGTGCAGACTACGTTACAGCTGTAATGCAACTTGGGAATGTTCCCTGGTGTCTTCATTCAACGATGTCTTATCCTTTTTGTTTTGAATAAATGGTTCTTTCCCAAGGCACCTCAAACCTCTGCCATCCATTGGGGATTTCAAGTGTCCCATTCCACAGCAACCAGCAGCTTGGCAAGGAAAACCCTAAACAAGAAACACTCAGCAGTGAATCCTGACCTTACATTTAAGCGGAGCATACACAATTGAGAAGAAGCGCACAGGGAAGGGCACAACACGACAATGACCATGCATATAAGTTTATGCAACCGAAAGCTGGGCCTTGCAGTTAACGTTAATATCCCCCCTTTTTCATAGCAGTAGGAGTAGAGGCTCCGATGAGTTGAAGCTTCTTGGATTATCTGAAACACGGCTTCAGAGGGTGGCACTTTAGAGCTAGTTGGCACATCATGAAAGGTAGCGCTGTCTGCTCCCTCTTGGATGACAAGGACAACACTCTACAAGCTCAAGAGCCCCACAGAATGAGAGTCAAGAGCGCAGAGGGCTCTCAAGGCCCCTGATGGGATACGTGGCTCTTGTTTCTAAGGACAGAGTCCTCATAATTGCTAGCGCAAGGTGGGGCAGAGGCTTCCAGGGGCAAGCCCTGCTGTTGGTATCCGTAGTTGACGTTCCCACAGGGGAAGTGGCGGAGCCTAAAGAGAGGCACTTCCTTCACACTGGCTGTGAGTGAAGATGGTTCTAAGAGCAGAGAGGAGCCTGGCAGCCTGCTCGTCACAACGCCGGGCCCCACAGTACAGTTTCCTTCGTGCCCCACTTTCTCCCTCTCGGACACCTCTTTCCCCAGCGGAGAATTGTTTTTGATGACAGGCTTCTCTGCAAACCAGGAGCCGTATGTTGGATTCCAGAGATTGGTGGGCTTATTTCTGGACCCCCTGCCTTTCTGAAGCTCAGAAGCTGGGGTGGATTGCCCATAGGCCATGTTGATGTGTCCTCCTTCCAGGGCTGGTCCCACAGTAACAGGGACTGGCGGCTCGGGGGCTGCCACTTTTGCCAAAGCTTTTCCAGCTGTGACGCCTGCGGGCAGAGGGGGTGGAGAAGGCAGGGCCTGCTTGTCACCTTCTCTCTTTTGGTGAGGGGAGACCACCAGAGGAGGGATTGCTTTGGGGTCTTCTGGGCGCATTGGAACCTTCTCCTCCTCCTCGATGGATGGGCCATATTCCACAGGTAACGCGGTGGTGATGACATCAGGATCCTACAGGGGAGACCAATGGGATTCTTTCAAACTGTTGCCATTGCTAATATTCAGGCATTGTCGCCAATTGCCTCCTGGTTTATAATAATTGTCCTGTGTTCCTTGAGCAGGGGTGGGCAAACTACGGCTTGTGGGCCACATGTGGCCCGCGGGACGCTCCTGCCCGGCCCCTGAGCTGGCCCAGGCGGCTCCCCCCGGCCCTGTCCCTGCTGTTCCCCCTCCCCCGCAGCTTCAGCACTGTTCGGGGCAGCGCAGCTGCAGCCTGACCCGGTGCTCTGTGCTGCGCAGTGCGCATCTGCCTGTCCTGGTGCGGCTGCACTGCCAGCCACCCGTGCCTGAGGCAGCACAGTAAGGGGGCAGGGAGCGGGGTGTGTGTGTGTGTGTTGGATAGAGGGCAGGGGAGTTCGGGGAGTAGTCGGGGTGGTCAGAGGGTGGGGAATGGGGGTTGAATGGGGGCAGGGGTCCCAGGGAGAGGCAGTCAGGGAGAAGGGGTGGTTGAATGGGACTGTCAGGAATGAGACGGGGGTTTGGACAGGGCAGTCAGGACTGGGGATTCCTGGGGTGGTCGGGATAGGGAAAAGGAGTGATTGGATGGGACTGGGGTCCCAGGGGCGTCAGGAAGGAGAGGAGTTGGATGGGGCAGTGGGGGGTAGTTAGGGGCGGGGGGGGGAGGGTCCAGAGGTGGTCAGGGGACAGAGAGCGGTGTGTGTGTGTGTGTGTGTGTGTGTGTGTGTGTGTATGCGGCAGGGGTTCCAGGGGGATCATCAGGAAGGAGAGGGGGGGGTTGGATAGGGCAGGAGTCTTGGAGGAGCCTTCAGGGGGCATGAAGCAGGGGGGAGCCAGATAGGGGGCAGAGGCCATGCCACGCCTGGCTGTTTGGGGAGGCACAGCCTCCCCTAATCAGCCCTCCATTCAATTTCAGAAATCCAATGCTGCCTTCAGGCCTAAAAGTTTGCCCTCCCCTGTCAGAGCATCTTTTGCCACAGAGCCCAAACTTTCTAAAAGGAACCTCAGGGAAAGGCAGCCACCCCTGGGGTGGAACGTGACAGCTTTTTTACCAGCACAGAGAAATGTGGCACATGAGTTTAATTTAGTGAAGAATTCCCACGTGCAAGTGATACTGCAAGGAGAATGCTGGGATGATAGATTGGAACACAGAATTAGTTCATAACATTCTCTTGTAATGCAGAAGCAGTGATGGCTGGAAAAACGTAGCATCAATATAGTGCAGGGTGGGGACTCTAGACATGCCGGGTAACATTTTCAAAAGCACTTAAGCCACTTAGGAGCACAAGCCTCAATGGAGTCGGGCTCCAAAGTAATTTCGGTGTTTCAATGGGACTTAGGCACTTTAGAAAATGTTACCCAGAAGCTGTAAAAGTGTGAGAAGCTGGTCAACTGCTTACTATTAACAGACAACTAAAAAAAGAGAGACAAAAAACCGGATTTAACATCTCCACCCGAGGATGTAAAAGCACCTTTCAAAAATTAATGGATGAAACCTCACAATGTTCCCTCTAATTTTTCCCATCCACGTGCAGAATGAATTTTGTTACGCGCACCAATATGAAGGTGATGTGTGGTGGGGGTGGGGCCAAGGGGTTCGTGGTGCGGGAGGGGGCTCAGGGCTGAGGTAGAGGATTAGAATATGGGGGGTGATGGCTCTGGCTGAGGGTGTGGGCTTTGGGGTGAAGGATTAAGGATGTGGGAGGGGGCTCCAGGCTGGGGCAGGGGGTTGGGCTGTGGGAGGGGGTGAGGGTTCCGGCTGGGGGGTGCAGGCTCTGGGTTGGGGCTGAGGAGTTTGGGGTGCAGGTGTCCCTGAGCTGTGGCCGGGAGAGAACTCCTCCCAGCCCTCTCTTACCGTAGCAGCTCGGGCTGGAGCAGAGGCGTCTCCCCCTGCCGCAGCCTCGGAGTTGGGGGCAGAGGTGTCGCTCTGCCCACCAACCTGGCTCTGCTAATTCAATGTGTGGCCTTTGAGAGCCTCTTGCAGGCCGCACAGGCACACGCCTTAAAGACACCGTAGCTCACAGCACCCCAGTGGGTGGATTAGTACCAGCCCTATTTCACACAAGGGGAAACTGAAGCTCAGAGTGGGGAAATGATGTGCTGTCTGGTCTTGTGCAGGTCTGGGCCAAAGCTTGCAAGTCAACAGTTTCCTGACTGCTTCATTTGGAAGAGCACTAGACTAGAAGAGCCGGGTTAATGAGCTGCGTACTAGAAAGGAAAATCAGATTCAGGCCAGGAGACCCAACCCAACCCCTCTGCCTGACCTTAGAGCTCCTATAGCACTGCAGTCCCCAACGGTCTTCTCCACACTGGCCAGATCCGAGGCCCTAAAACACATGAGACTAGAGATGGGCCCAAGATAAGAAACGTAATCTGAATCTAGATCCATCACTGCATCCAGTGCGCCAGTTCGGATCCAGCTTGGCGCTAAGCAAGACATTTCATTCTGGATCCAAACCTCTCCACAGTTCTAGGGGTCACCTGGGTCAGATCCATCCCTGCTCAGTCCTGCTCAACGTCTTAAGACTGTAAATGGGCAAAGTGGCTCTTCTCTGGCAATCCCCTTGCAGCACAGCTGGGGCAGGAAGGAGTGCGAGTGTAACCTGGGGGACCGGCTTGCTGGGGAACTGTACCTGGATGGAGAAAAAGCAACCAGAGAGTTGCTAGGCCTGTGTACGGCCTATCCTCCAGCGGGTGCATGGGCAATGAGGACCACCCTCTCTTTGGGCAATGAGATGGAAGCATGAGTTTCTGAAGGGCAGAGAGAAGCCATCGCCTCAGTTTACTACAGGCCACTGATTTCAGGCTAACACAACATGTGTGTTTAGAGCCCTTGACAGTAGTGCAATACCGCCCACGGGCTGAACGATGAAAGAGCGAATACCTGGGTGCAGTATTCAATCCTCTCCAGGATTATGGCAAAGTTTGGCCTGTCTTCAGGCTGGTGCTGCCAGCACTGGGTCATTATACGATACCTACAACAGCAGGAGGAGAGACAATCGTGAAAAGCAGGAAGGCAAAAGGAAGATTCGTTTGGTAGGAAATGTACGTCAGTGCACCATGGTCCATCAGTACCCACCCACCAAGTGCTCATTGCCACCTTCCACGATCAGTAAAAAAGTCCAGCCTACGGTGGGTTCAAGTGTAGGGTCCTGTCCCACTCTCTATTTGCATGCAAAGAGTGCACTTCAAGGGCCAAATATACCCTTAGTTGCTGCTGTTAGGAACATGTCACGAAATTGACATTGGTGGTGAAAAAAATCAGGCCTTTGCTACATATAGGGAAGACCTAACAAAGTGGCTATTTCCATCCAATCCTCTCCTCACTTCCCACACACTCGAAACATTACGTTTGGATTTGGGGGGGGGGGGACACCTCTTTGGAAAGGGAAGCTGCTCCAAATCCCACTTAGAAACCAATGGCTAAGAATGGCGGGTATTGATTCAAAGAATTGGGAATTCCCACACAGACGCCTTGTTGGGAGTCTCTTCTACCATACATCCTTCGAAAATATTCCTTCCAAACCATGATGTTCCTTTTCCACACAGACTTAGGTAGACCATTCAGATGAAGACAGGATGTAACCTGATGTCACACACTACTTTGGTGGCTGGTCAGGGAAGTATCGCCTTGAGAAACTAAATTGATAGAAATGCTGCACTGCAGGAGATCTAGTGATAATTCGGTGCTACCTTTTATTCCAAAGGGTCCCAACACAATTGAACTGATTTTCCAAGGCACTGAGCCCCTATGTGAAAATCAGATCATTAGGTAGATGGACTGTTTCACCTGCCACCTATGGGATGGGATCTAGCGACACTTCAGAAAAATGACCCAGCCCCAACTGAAACCACACAGGGAATTTACTGTAGGCAGGTTAGAACAGAATTAACTGAGCCAAGGTTTTGGTACTTGTGAGCAGCACCAGGGATCTTTAATGGTCACAGGTGGTCAGAACTTGCAGGTTGACATCTAATCTGAAGGAGAGAGCTATTGACCGATATTTTTTAACACACTAGCCAATGGTCAATACTTCCCAAGAAGGCACCTACTACTAACCTAAAAGGGCTGACAGATAACATTACCAGTAGGGGAAAAGTCTCTGGAACTAGAGTTCATTAAGGAAGGTAATTAAATATATGGTAATAAAGCTAATAATCTTCTGGCCAGAGCAGAGTGTTCATGCACAAAATGAGTTTAGTCTCATACACAGGGCCAGGGCAGTTTTTGGGTGGATCCATCCTTCCTCCATTTGTTACGAACTCCAGAACCTCCTGGTTACTTTTGCTAGGATAAGGCATGTATCCAAGAGAGAATATTTCCCACAGCAACACACCAAAGGACCTGGACACAGAACAGAAGGAAAGACAGTAAAGGAAAAGGAGTAGAATACAGACACAAAATAGTATTGCAACTCAACAGCTATACACTTAGAACCATTAAAAACAGTATTTGCTTTGTGCACGCAGCAGTCAGTCAACCTGTGGAACTCTCAGCTGCAGGAGAACACTAAGACAAAGTGGCTGATGTAAAAGAAGGCTGGATGACTTTATGGGCATCAGTAACAACAGTTGCTAAGCAACCCAAGACTGATGTGGGTAATTAAATGACATGCTTCAGAGTACAATTACACTGTTTACCCTGAAGGGTCAGGAAATAATCATAAATACTTGGTGTCTAGCATGTCATAATTGGATACAACAGGTGTATTATTGTGAGAGGACTTGCCTTCTTTGAGGCATTGGGTATTAGCCACTGCTGGAGGTGGTTTCATCCTTTATGGCAAATCCTGTGTTCCTGAACAAACAACGCACTTTGCTCTTGTACAGATGATACAAGTGATCCCTAGCTTCAGAGTCCTACCTCCATATGTTTCAGGGAATTAAAATTAGAATATTCCCTGGGTTACATCACAAGCTTTGGTCTTGGTGGCTGGGCATGTAACACTCTGGAAGACTGAAAATGCAACCTCCTCAGCATCCATTTGACTGGCAGCTCGGAAAATGCCAAAAATGTATGGGTTAAACACTGCATTGTGGTTGGGAACAGACTACAACAGGCCAGTGATCACCACTTTGGAGCAGATGGACAAACAACGCTACTGCTCTGTACTCTCCACACCCAGGGAAGGCAGCTGGTGAATATTAGTACTGGTGACTTCACAGTCTCCTCCTCTCCCCAAACACTCTCCTACACTCCTGGCTTCCTGACCCAGCTTCACCTGAGCCTTTCTTTCCCAATCAGCAGTACCCCTGCCCTGTGAACTCAGGGCCCCTGCTTCCCGACACTAGGGATTGCCAGCCACGGCAGAGTGAGCAGGGCTAGGCTCAGACACAAACAGTGCAAATGACTGCCCAAGACCCTGCACTTTTGGGGGGTATCCACAGCCCTTCATTGACTCAGCAATTTACATGCCAGTCCAATCTCTCCCACCCTCCCCTGGGACCTGGAAACACACGGCTTACTGTGCTGCATTGGGCCAAGAGGAGGTGGCAATTTAGGGCATGTTCCCACTGGCTATGTCTGACCCTGCCACTGAAAGATGGTTTGCTCCTACAAAGAGGCTAGACTCCTTTCAACAGTGTACAGCTGAAACCTTCCTTCCTAGATCACCTGTTCATAGTCAATACAGCCAGATCCATTGCTCTCAGGAGAAAGCCTTCACTTTGCAAGGATCTGGCTATTCGCTCCCTCATCCCCTCCATTAGATCCCTTGCTTTCAAAGCTCCATCTCTTCTTTTGGGGGGGGGGAGGGGGGAGGAAGGACGAGAACATGTTCCTTTTACAGTGAGAAGTAGATAGTGAGTCATTTGTAAAAACAGATCAAGAAAAACCAAAGCCCACCATGTATCCGTTTTTGATGTAAATATTCCTTCCATAAAGGCCTCGGGTGGCATCCATTTGACCGGCAGCATTGCACACCCGCCCTTTCGATAATAGCTGGCCCTGCAGAGGAAAAACAGTCAGCCCAGGATTCAGAAAGAAAGTGGCATTAATACAGGACTTTTCTAATTAAAGGATTACAGTTACCAGCCTGGGGGCTGGCTCGTTTAGTAAAGAGCTTAAATCGGGGCTTTTCTTATGACAAAGCAGCATGGCAGAGATTATACTGACAAGATCTTTTTCTATTCATAGAAACAGTGGGAGCAGTCATTTAATGTAGGGAGAGCTCTGTAATTTCCCTCACCTTGTGCCTGATCTTGCAACCCGTGAGTAATCCTATGGCTAGTCCCACTGAAATCACTGGAACTACTCACATGAGTAAAGGTAACAAAGTCCTGTGGCACCTTAAAGACTAACTATAAAGTTTTGAAGCATAAACTTTCGTGGGCTAGACGAAGTGGGTATTAGCCCACGAAAGCTTGTGCTTCAAAACTTTATAGTTAGTCTTTAAGGTGCCACAGGAATTTGTTACCTCTGCTATTCCAGACTAACACGGCTACCTCTCTGATTCTTCACATGAGTAAGAGTCTCAGAGCAAAACCTTCCTCTGTGGAAAAGCTTTTTCACTGTAGCAGGAATGACATTTCATAGCACTGATACCCACATCCAGTTAAACACCCCCCCTCAAAGATAATAAAAACCTGTAACAAACAAATCAACCCAACCACCAGAAAACAACTCGGCTAGATCAGATTGGCAGAGACCCCGGGGATTTTCACCTTCCTCCGCAGCCTGGGGCCTGGGTTACTTGCAGGTTTAAACTAGTGTAAATGGTGGATTCTCTGTAACTTGAAGTCATTAAACCATGATTTGAGGACATCAGTAACTCAGCCAGAGGTTATGGGTCTATTACAGGAGTGGGTGGGTGTGATTCTGTGGCCTGCAATGTGCAGGAGGTCAGACCATGATGGTCCCTTCTGGCCTTAAAGTTTATGAGACTACAAGAATACCCCAGG
Source organism: Sternotherus odoratus (assembly GCA_032164245.1). Taxonomy (NCBI): domain Eukaryota; kingdom Metazoa; phylum Chordata; order Testudines; family Kinosternidae; genus Sternotherus; species Sternotherus odoratus. The sequence goes on from JAVMKO010000003.1 coordinate 125,424,316, forward strand.
CAGCATTTTAAGCACGGTAAAGGAGAAAAGCCAGAGTGCACATGAAATCTACTAGGGATTTTGCTATTACCATCAATTGTATGTAGATGGTACCCAGAGACTGTGGTGATGGCTGCCAGCATAAACCCCTAATAATCTTCGCTAGATATCAATATCGTTTAAAATTAAATCCATCGAGCTCAAACCCTTGCATTGGCAGGCAACACATGAGAGCATGGGGCATGCAAGCTACAGGTGTGCACACGAAGTGAATATACATGGAAAAGTGTGTAAATTTCATAGGCTCCTTTGAAAAGGAGTCCAGGGTACTAGCAGTTAGTTGTGCCAAGTGTGACAGATGTTCTTTTGCCATATCAGTCTCCTCTTGTATTGCAGGGCTTCATGGTAGTAGGGTCTTGTTTGGTAACAAAAACCTAACCACTCAGATGCACTAACGTCTCTAAGGGAGTACTACAGTCACAGCACCTCAGGCTGTGATCTTCCCAGAACTTGGGTCAGGCCTGCTCAGTACTTGCATGAGTGACCTCTTAACAGAAAACCCCCAAGAAATTGTGTTGGTGATTCAGAAAGTGGCTCTCTTTCCGAGTCAGGAGTGAAGCAATTCTCCAGCCCAGGGTTAGGGGGCGCTGTGCTGCTGAAGTTTGCTGGATTGCTGATGAGCTGTAAACTGAAGTCCTGACCACTTGTGATCATTAAAGATTTCCTGGCATTTCTTGCAAGCGCAGCGTTGTTAACCCTAGGGTCCTGGCTAAATTCCAGTTTGGGTAATTACAATCTCCTGATCTGTCCTCCTCCATATGCAGTCAATTGAGGAGATTTACTTATGACAAAAAAATAGAAGGGAACAGGGTCAATACCAAGAAGGAGAGAGATTAAACTCAGTGATTTGGAGCCACAGAACAAAAGGGCACATCAATGACTTATGCTACTTATGGCTGGTCTTCATTGGGGGGAGGGGGGGGGGATCGGATGTAGATATGCAATTCCAGCTACAATCGGCGTATCTACAGCCGACTTACCTGCCGTCCTCACGCTCCCCTGTCAACTCCAGCTTGCGCCTTTTGGCGAGCTGGAGTTCGCTGGCGATCAATTTATCGCGTCTTGACGAGACGCGATAAATCGATCGCCAAAAGATCGACCCCTCCCCAGCGTAGTGAAGACAAGCCCTTAGTGCTGAGAAAGTGAAAGGAAAACATCGAGGGATAGAATCCAAGAGAAGGGGAAAATGTTCTCTGGCCTATGGAAAACTTTCCCAGGAGAAGGCTCTGAGGAAGCAGTGAGCAGCCTATCAATCCACAGTGTGAAAACAAACCATAGCGTCAGACAGGGAGTCATATGGGAAAGATTTCAGAAATATCCCTTTACTGGGGTTAAACAGAGCAGCACATGACGACACTTAACTAGGCACATAATCCCCCAGTTCTGGTAAATTTCTGCCTAGTGATGCCATAGACAGAGTTCTATTACCTGTATATGTCCCGGGCCATTCCAAAGTCTCCAATTTTAGCTACTCTCCCAGGCCCTTGACAAGTAAGGAGACAATTCCTGGCAGCAATGTCCCTGAGAAAGAGAGAAGAAGGAAAGCATCAGAAAGAGAGGGAGAGAGAAAAGAAAACAAATCATGTAACCTTCCAACAGTTTTGCAAAAGCCAAAGGAAATGACAAGAAAACCTGACCTGCTTTCCTGAGAGGCTGAGACCCTTCAAACCCCAGTGAAGTCAATAGCCGCGGATAACAAAACTATGCCCCATTGCTTTAGTAGAAATCTTTTGAATTTAAACATTCCATTTGCTATTTGTAATAATTCGTTAATGCCTTTTAGTGTCACACACATTACTCAGTATGGCAGGGGCCTCCTGCCAACACCCCCTCCTCCCAAGTGTTGTTGAGACTCTAGAAATTTGTCAGTAAAAGATCTGAGTTGGATAACCCACCTCTTCCAACAACACACTGTCCCAGTCATGACTACTGCCAGTATACCTAGTACATCTTTGTCACGTGCAGTCACATCTATGCCAGAGGCAGGCAGAACAGCCAGTGCTACAAGGAAAATACTCAGACCTGGATTACAGAAACTCGACAGACACCTGAGCCAAACCCCGAATCCATGCACTTACCTTGAACTCTCTCACCCATCTCTAATGGGGTGCATCCATCTCTAATGGGGTGCATCCATCTCTAATGGGGTGCATTAAAACCCTGGGTCTGGGGATAGATCTACTGTGGCGTGGTCCCATTTCTACTAGAATGAAAACCAAGTGCACAAGCCTGGCAAAATCACCTCAGAAAATGGCAGCAATAAGTTTGTGGCTCCCCTGCAAAGGCCTACAACCCTGCTCCATGTGGCTGCTGAGCTTTCCCAGTGACTGTTCAGGACAGTGGGGAGAGAGAAGGGACAGATCATGGGAAAGCACGGCTGGCTAGCACCTTGGACTTGGCAGCCAGAAGGACCACAAACCTGCTATTCTTAATCATGCTGGACGCTACAAAACTCTCAGATTATTTCTTTAAAACTAGAACTACTGAAGTTATTGGAACGGTCTGAAGAATGTGGACTAGATATGCATTATTATTTGGGGGAGGGGTAGCTCAGTGGTTTGAGCCTGCTAAACCCAGGGTTGTGAGTTCAGTCCTAGAAGGGAACAACCCCTACGGAAAAGGGGACAGGTGAGTGGCTCTCTAGCCTTGCTTGACTTTGTGGATAGAATCAGGCCCATCTCAAACATCTTGCACATTGGGAGCAGTCAGCCATATGATGCAATTTTTCATTCCAGGTCTGAATGGTATCACACTTTAACCTGTGTGTGTGTGTGTGTGTCCAGGGCTGGGGCGAGAACCGCAAGGAAGAACAGGATGCAAGAATGAACAGAAGGAACGAATTCCTGGTTGCTTTTGTGCAGGTGACAAATAAACTACATGCATGTTGTGGCCCTGGGGATAGAGCTCAGGTTCTTTGGCACCATGAATACAGGCCTTCTTCACCTGAGATCATAGAATCATAGAATATCAAGGTTGGAAGGGACCTCAGGAGATCATCTAGTCCGACCCCCTGCTCAAAGCAGGACCAATCCCTATATTTGCCCCAGATCCCTAAATGGCCCCCTCAAGGATTGAACTCACAACCCTGGGTTTAGCAGGCCAATGCTCAAACCACTGAGCTATCCCTCCCCCCCCCCCCCATAAAGTAGAGTCCCTGTGAATAATTAGTATTCATCGGGCTTTGGGCTGCTATCGTCTAAAAACATCCAACCACTAGAGGGCAGTAGTACACAAACATATTCGCCACAGAATTACTCGTACATGCTAGCCAATAAATGTTCCTCTCCACAGAAATCTTTAGTATAAGACGAAAGATTTATACGATCTGAAGAGAATATTACAATACAATACATACAAAGGGCAACAGTAAATAGTCCTTCATGGCAAATGGTCTTACTCACCTGTGAATGAAGTGGTTTTCTTCCAAATACTGACAGCCACATGCAATGTCCCGAGCCACACGTAGCAAGTCCAGCATGCAAAGGGAAGAGGGTTGGCTCTACCAAAAGACAAGGTACAAAGTGGGGTTAAAGCAGAAATGCTGCAATGGTTCATCTTGAGAGCTATGAGTCATCGCCGAGTTAGGGAGATCTCAAATGAGGGACATGAATCAAATGCTAACAAAAATACACAAGGGGATGTAAACTACTACTTTATACATGGCTTTTCAAAATGTTTCATATCTGGTGCTGGCACCTAATCATACACACAAATCACACTAATAGAATCAGAATCACTAGATCAGCTGTCTTACTTTAATGGGTCACCTAATTCACCTCACAGCTTGGGCAGGATTATTCCTTACAGTGTATTCTCCACTGCGTTATGCAGTCTAGCTTTAAATGTGCTTATACCCCCTCTCTTGGTCTCAGTATTCTAACTCTGTAGGTGATATTTACACGAATTTATCTTTGCTCAGTTTCATCCCATTATTCATACTCCTTAAGTCACCCTAAACAATCAACCCAACCCCTTCTACAGCCCCCACATATTACCAGAGTTCCTGAATCCCATCTTGGGGTTTGCATCCTTCACATATGTGTCGATTTTTATCAATTGCCCCTTTAGTTATTTAACTTGATCTCCAGGAGCGCATCAGTGCAGGGAGCTAATGTCCCGTGATGGGAAGGGGAGGGTGCATTCATACAGAACTACATGATGTACTTTGGAGAGGAAGAATTGCTTTAAGTGACATGACTGATAGGCGGACATGCCAGCACTCTGCACACCGATCAAGCAGCCCATCTTCATGGCACCTATTAAAGAGCAGCATCTTTTAACACTGTATACCCCACCCATGGATACGTACGCTAGTACTGGTTCATCAGCGCCTAGGACTCTAAGCGCTCACTCTCTTAATGAGGAAAGGTCACTAGGTCCTTGTATGTGCTCCCTGCCACCCTCCTTCCAGTCTGAGCCATAGTGGACTTTAGCTTCACCAGCTCCTAGCTTCCCTGCAGTTTGCAGAATTGAACAATAAACTGCGAGCACTGGCTGCTCCAACCGAGGTCTTAGTCTTGGCTGAAAGGGTGGGGCAAACCCAGCCCCAAGGTACCTGAGTCTAATGACACCAGCACCAAAGAACTACAAAGCACCCGGCATTGTATGTTGTCTGAGCAGAGGCTTACCTGCACAGCATCATACACAGCTAAGCAAAACGGACACTGGAGACCCCTCTATCCTGCTCATGTTTTACTATAGTACACATTGTTTGTTTACCATGCACAGGGATTACTGAAGAACCCTAATCCACTGGAGACAAGGGCTGGGCTTTTATTTATTTGTACATAGTGTTGTTCCCTGAAGGCTTATTTTTTGATGGCGAATCTTCGTCTTCTACTGTTGATTACTGAGTGATTCACCAGCATTGAACATATGGCTAAAATGATCAACAAAAGGGTGCTGGTTTCTTTTCTTAGGGGTCTGAGCAGGGGCTGCTTCAAACCTTTCAACCCATTTAATGGCCTTTCTCCTGGGATCACGGTTCAGGAGTCAGTAGCCAACTCAATGGCTAAACAGTGAATAGAAAGTCCAATTCTTCAGGACACAGAGACCTACCCCTAGGCTGAAATGAGTTAAGACACAAGGCAGGTGGAGAGATGAAGCCACAAGTTGATTCTAATTGTGACACTTTTCCTTCCTTGGTCAAATTTTAGCTAAATTGAAATTGTAAAGCAGATGTGACTTATCAGCCAGTGACAATTTATCTAAGTAATCTGCCGGAAAGACAGACTTTTCAGATCCCTTTTTGTGCAGTGAGCAACTGTGACACAGTAGAGAATCAGTTTTACAGCTTTTACGCCCCCTAGGAGAGCAAGAAACCAGCTGGAAACTAGCTCACGATCAGCCTTTGGAGTGACGGGTGCACTGGAAGCGCTAAAGTGACATCTTCCGTCCCTTCCCATCCCCCTTAGGTCCAACCTCTCTAAAGGTGAAGGTGACGCAAAACAAACCCTGACTATTGTTCAGCATAATCACTACTCTGCACAACAAGCTGCAGGATACAAAGGAGGGGAAATTACTGTTGATCTTCCAAAGCCATCCTCTGATTGCTTTGCCATGTGAGAAAAGGATTGAAGAGATAGGGCTTTGAACTCCACAGAAAGGAGAATTTTGCAAATGTTCTTAGTATGTTCCTGGCATTTGAGCAGCTAAGTACCTCCCAAATCTATTGAGCTTATCTCACTGCTGAAAATGAGGGAAGTTCAGCCCCTAAATAGACACTGATCTTCATTAGCAGAGGTAACAAAGTCCTGTGGCACCTTAAAGACTAACTATAAAGTTTTGAAGCATAAGCTTTCGTGGGCTAATACCCACTTCGTCGACTGCTTGCATCCGACGAAGTGGGTATTAGCCCACGAAAGCTTATGCTTCAAAACTTTATAGTTAGTCTTTAAGGTGCCACAGGACTTTGTTACCTCTGCTATTCCAGACTAACACGGCTACCTCTCTGATTCTTGATCTTCATTAGAGGTAGGACAGAACAAAAGCCCTGGCTCCATAAATCCCTGAAATTTGGGAGAGTTTGAATCTGAAACTTTCTGGCTTGGACTAGGGTATGGTTAGACTGGTGCTTTGTAGCACTAAAACCCTCCAGGAGCGCTATAATTATCTAACCCTACACACTTGCAAGTAACATTTTGCGCAATAAGTCACAGTTTAAAGCGCAACTATAAAACCACCTCTCCGAGAGTCAGAAGGAATTTGCGTATTCCCTGTAGCATGTTAGGGCCAGTGTATTCACCCAATTACACGATAAGGCAGCGTTTTTTTTAAAAAAACAAAACAAAAATAAGCTGACCCTCCTGCTCCCCAGCCCCCAGTCCCCGCAGCGGGCGGGCTGCCCGCTGCTCCCTGGGTCCCTGTCCCACAGCGGGCGGGCTGCCGGGTTCGCCCCGGTCCCCCATCCCCGCCGCGGACGGACTGCCGGCTGCGCGCCAGCCCCCAGCCCGCCCGCTGTGTTGATTGGGGACTGGCACGCAGCCCGGAGCCCACCCACGGCGGGGACGGGGGACCGGGACGCACGCGGCAGCCCTCACGCGGCGGGACCGGGGCGAACCCGGCAGCCCGCCCGCTGCGGGGCAGGGATCCAGAGAGCAGCGGGCAGTCCGCCTGCTGCGAGGATTGGGGGCCGGCGTGCAGCCCAGAGCCCACCCGCGGTGGGGACTGAGGGGGCTGTTCCCCAGCCCCAGTCGCCGCGAGTTGCGGCAGCAGGAGCTCGTGACCCCCTGGGGGGTCGCGACCCCAGAGAAACCCTGACCTAGCTGAATGCTGGGATACCTGCCCTATCGCACTACTGTCACTGCCGCCAGAAGCGCTGCTAATGAGTGCATTCTTTAGCGCTACAGGATTTAAATGTGCACAGGCTCTAGCACGATACCTATTGCGCTAAATTGGGAAGCACTACAAACGTGCTATAATCTCTAGTCTAACCATACCCTTGGACTCACCTCTGACCTTGATAACCCTCAGCTAGGATAAACTGGTAAAGCTCCACAGAAGTCAATAGTGCTAGAAGAACTCCACAGAAGTCAATAGTGCTAGGCCTATGAAAGAATTCTTCTGTTGACCTAGCTCTTGCCTCATGGGGAGGTGGATTAGCTACAGCAGTGGGAGAACCCCTGCAGTCACTGTTGTGTGTGCCTACATTGAAGTGCTGCAGCCATGGCACTGCAGCCTTTAAGTGCAACATACCCTCAGATTGTCTATTTTGAACTTCAGTTTGGGGTCATGGGGAGCAGGACTGAGTAGATACAAGCTGCATAGCTGCAGGCTAGAGCAGTTGTACACAGGTCATACTCCATACAGGAAGGAGCCTATTAGCCAAATAAGTGAGTATCCATATTTCCAGCCAAATAGTCCTCACTTTAGCATGATAACCATTAACAATTTGAGCACAGCAGACTGCTCATCTCGGATATCTCACCAAGGAGTGTACTTCCCAAGCCAGCAGACACAGGGTGAACAATGGAGGCAGCATTCTCAGACCCAGAGGTTGCCTTCAGTTACCTGAAAGCCATCTGACAGCTAAAGAACGAGCTGCACTGGGACTCTTGCATGGCAGTCCTCAAACAGGATAGTGACAGTGATACAGGGCCCCAAGGATGAGGATGGGTTCAAAGTAGAGCTGGAACGCTTGGCTCCAAATCTGAAAGAACCGAACTTGATTCTATCTAGAAATTGTCCAGTTGCGTATTAAAACCCCCACAATTCTGGGAGTTTGGCTCCATAGTGTGGTCAGTAGAGACTTTCATGAGTGCTTAATCCAGGCCATGGTTTAGGGAGACCTGTGTAGTGAGATTAAGCAGCATAGGCTGTTTTTAGTCACTACCGAGTCTTTTTGTGTCCAGCAGCCTCAATAAAGAATCCTCTTTCGATGCATTACAGCCAACTCCTCTCTCTTCTCTCCTGCTAGGGTACTACAGGGTCCAGAGTTTTGCTCTGGGCTCAAAGAAAGATACAGAGAATCTGACAAGTTTGGTGCTAAGCTTCCCCAACATCTAGACCTTTTCTGATCTATGGGTTTGACTGGACTCTAATCTATTTTGCTTAGCATCAGTAAACTTTACCAGGCACTTTCTAGTTATTGTTATCCAGCATTTCCTGGTGGTGCTGGTTTCACCGGGAAAGCCTCTAAGCACACAGGACATTTTAAATAATACAGTATAGCAGGTTCTCAAACCCACCAACTCAATGGATGAGTCTTCTCTTGCTGACATCAGTTTTATGCTGGTGTGATTCCACAGACTTAAATGGAGCTACTCCTGATTTACATCTGTGCAAACAAATCATCTCCAGCTCACCAATCTCTTCTCCTTGGAGTGCAGGTCTAAGTTTCTCCTCCCCATTTTTCAACACTGTTTAATCCCCTCCTTTTCCAGAAAGGGGTCTGGGACTTATTCATACTCTTTCATCCAAAGTGTCTTTAGATCTTTTTTTTGCTAATGTTACCAATGGTCTGATAAAGACCTCCAGATTTGATGGGTGCCAGAATTTTAGAAACAGTTGCCACACAGGCAATGAAAAAGCCACCCATTTTTAAAGGGGGTAAGCACGGAGGAAGCTCACAAGTGAAACCACCGATTCTTTCCATATCAGCCACTGAACTCTGCTTAAATTTGTCAGCTCATTGGGGCAGGACCATCTTTGTGATCTGTGTTTATACAGCATGTAGAACAATGGAGTCTGGGTCCATGATGGGGGCTCCTCGGGGCTACTGCAGTTCAAATAAATAATGTAATAGCAGCAGCTTTCAGTCCCTACCAAGTGGTATTTGAACTAATGAGCTAGCGATGAACGGCTCTGCTCCCTTAACCAATTCTCTATACAAGAGGGCTGGAGACTTTTTCGCGAGATCATCTGGAGCACACCTCGCCTCCCATTTGCTGTCACATTGCCGCAATTGCCACAAGGCTACAAAGTGCCACTGGGGAAGGATTTATGTGATTTAAGGGGCTCTGGTGTGATAAATGTTACATACTTTAAAATAATAGCAAATCATACTCTGCTTTTCTTCTCCCCTTCCCATCTGATCTGTTCCTGTCCCTTCCCCATCTCCCCGACAGGCTGCTCCTTTGCCAATTAGCCCATCTTCCCATGGGTGTATTAGCTAGCTGCCTGGTGTCCCCCTCTTCCGTATGTGTTCCTCTCCTGGAGTTGTCTGACGGCTTCAGACCCCCTGGTGGCTCAGGTTCCTGACTCGGGGTTTCTTCTTTTTCTCCTTCTTTCCTACAGCAGTGGGCTTTATCAAAGGCAGCTAGACTGACTCTGTCTCTCGTCTTCGGAGACCTGTAGAAGTGGCTGAAAACTAGGAGAGGGATCCAGCACCATGTGACCAGACAGCATTCTGCAGGCCACCAGCAAGTGCTCTGTGGATTACACCTGCCCCTAGAATACAGTTTGGGAACCGCTTCTCTAAAGCATCCAGTCTCAGAAAATAACCAGGTTCTAATTATGTGGACATAGCAGGTTATGAGGGTAAAATTAGTGGAGGCCATTCCCAATTATTAATAGGTCAGTGGTGTGAGCGTGGAGAGCTCTTAGGAGAGGAGCCAGGAAAAAACACCAGTGTGGTTAAACAAGGAAGACATGGCAGGGAGAGTAAGGCACAGGCTGCAAAGCTAGTGGAGAAAGATCATTCCCCCCATCCCACCTTACCGGTCGAGGCCGTGTCTCCCTCAGGAAGGATTTCAGGTCCCCTCCAGCCATAAGCTCCAGCAGGATGAAGCGTGGCAGTGCCTGCAAGCTGACCCCAATGCAGCGCACGATGTTCTGGTGGTTGAACTTGCTGCAGAGAGAGTGAGACTAAATTGAAGGGCAGCTTTGAACCAAAAGGCACCTCGATGTGGAGAGTCAACTTTCCCTACCACAGAGAAGTTTTTCCAGAGAAAACCACGCATCTGAACGAGCGTGGAGCCAATCAAATGCAGGGATGGTCTGTGATGCTACCAAGTCTAAGGTATCACTGCTGGTAGACCTAATTAGCAACACTACTGCTTTGGAAACACTGGCTCCAGTTCTCTGTGAGACTGTCTATGCTTGGAGTGGGAATGGAGGATGGGAAGGGCGGCTTTCTGCCCACTTTGCGCTCCATATGTTCTGGGTCTGGCACAGACTATGGGCCCCAGGAAGCAGAGAACAGCCACAGTTCACTGTGCTCTGGGCATGCGTCCTCCTCACCCACATCTTCTACCTCCCCTCTGACTTTTCTGTGCCTGGGACTGGGAGTAGGGTTTGCTCCAGCAGCAATACACAGACATGGGAGTCAGGTATGCAGGGGCATTGGGATCCTGGGTAATACTACCACTTTCAATGCCTCTGTGTGTCTCCAGCTCTTAGGGGAATGGAAAATTGGCTGCCTGGGATCTGTGACTCTGTCACAGATTCTGTGTGATCTTGGGAGGGCAAATTACTTAATGCCAACATTGTCAAACTGTCCACTAACTTTGAGTGCCCAACCGAAGACAAACAGGACTGGATCTTCTCATGTGCTGAGCTCCAGATGAATGGGGGAGGTAATTATGTTTGAAAACTAGGGCCTCGGAGTTCAAGGTTGGGCACCCAGACCTTAAAACATCTAAGATCAATGAATCATTTAAAAAACATTAGCGTCAATCTTTCTGAGCCTCAGTTTCACCATCTGATTTTTTTTTTAAAAAAGAGAATAGTGCCCATCTGCCATTGTCAAGCACTTTGATATCTTTGGGTGAAAAGTGCAGTATGAATGTACTAACAGCATCTCACAGAGCACTTTTCATCTTGTAGGACCTATGCTTTATCATGCATAGCCTACACAAGCCCTTGGGTACCTTTTATTCACACACCTGATAATGAGAGCTTCCATGAGGAAATCCAGCTCATCTTGCTCTGAACACATCTCTGGCAATGTCTGGAAAAGACCAGAGAAGAAGGGGGAGAGAGGTTTTAGTCTCATGGTTGTAGAATCCTAGAAAAAAACATAGTCTGCAGTGATCCCCTTCTCTCCACAAGAAACTCTCACACCAAGCTAACTAACATGCCATTTTCAGACTTGGTTCTGAAGCCCTGTTGGCAGGCATGGGGGATTTGCCATCAGATCAGAACATTGGTCCATCAAGCCCAGTATCCTCCTCCTGGCAGTGGCCTATAGCCAGATACTTCAGAGGAAGAAGAACCCCCCCCCCCCCATAATGCAAACAGTTAATTGCACAATGTTGTACATATTGGGGACTCAATCATGTTGAATGTGATATAATGCCTAGACAGATTCTTTCCCAATCACTACAATCAGCTACTGCTCTACTGGAAATCTGCATCTGATGCTAGTCACCTCCATTTCAAAGATGATGTCAACAATCATAGTTTGGTCTGTGGAGTCACAAGAAGACCCGTTAATACAATTTGGGAAGAACAACATTTACCACACTAGCCACAGTGCCATTCGCCTACTTGTGCTGATTGAGCAGCTCACTGGTTTTGTACTTGGCACTATGCTTCCAGCTACTCAATGTAATTCTTCTCAAAATTGTGCACCCCCACCCTTATGTCTGTGGCACCATGCAATGTGATCAATTGCCAGTTGTTCAAAGGTTGAGTCAGAAATGTTCATTTTGGGGCAGATTTTGTTTGAGGGTGTCTTACAATTGCTGGGGCTTAATTGGGAATACGCAACTTTGTTATAATAAATGGGCCTCAGGCATATGAATTACATGGCCAGTCCATCTCAAGTAGGTGCCGACCAAATAAGCTCAATACCATCTAAACCAGCTTTTGCCAGGAATGCTATATTGGAAACCCAGTCCTGCCATTTGATGCCCAGCAATCATCACTGGTGTCATAAATGGAAACTGTCAAGGTTTTTATGTGCCATTGATAACAAGTCCATGTTTTGCACCTACAGAGCAAAGTTTTGAGGACAACAGCATTATAGACTTTGATTTTTGTCTGTAGTCAGATTCCACATTGCTTCCAGATTTGGTGATGGAGGTAATCATATGCAGCATTGGCTTTCTTAATTCATGTATCCTCTTTGTGGTCAATTGTTGCTTCATTGTTCAACATGCTAGCAACTTGGAGTGTGGTACTTCATTGATGGGTCTTGGTAAGTTTGTTGAGGTATGGCTAGTACATAACCTCGCTTTTTGTTCGCTGACAGTGAGGTCAAAGTTACAAGCCACCACAGCAAAGTGCTTTGTAAGATCTTGCTTCCAAGTGTTCCATCAAGACACAATCATTGCCATACAACAATTCCTGGTCCAATGCATCTATCAGACTGGTGTTCATATGTAAACAGGAAAGACTGAAGAGCTTATCCATGCAGAAGCATATTAACACACCATTTCAAGACTCACAAAGGACTTCTGTAACAACGCAGCAAAGAATAGACCAAAAAAGGCTAATAGGGAGGACACATCCTTGCTTTATCTTACTTGTGATTGGAAATGGATGTGTTACATCACATCAACACCAACTCTTTCAGTCATGCCTTCATGGAATTGTTGAGTGATGTTAATATATTAGTCTGGACATCCACATTTAGTGAGCAATTTCCAGAATGCAGTGGGGTTGACCATGTTGAATGCCTTAGTTAAATCAAGAAACATGATGTACAAAGGTATTTGTTGTTTGTGACATTTTTTCTGTAATTGTTGAATGAGGAAAATCATGTCAACAATGCTCCTTTAAGCACAAAAAGCCACACTGTCACTCAGATAGAACATTGTCAATGATGGGGTCAGGAGTTCAGGAGAATCCATACAAGAATTCTGCTGGCCAGGGACAGTGAAGAGATACCGCGGTAGCTACCACAGTCACTCTGAGTCTTCATGCTTATAGACAGTGATGATGTTGGCATCTTTCAGTTATTGCGATATGAAGCCAGAAAAAATTCAAAAAACCTGTCAATGAGAAGATTTCCTCCATGTTTGAAAACTTCAGGTGGAATGGCATTAGGATCAAGAGATTTGTTATTTTTCATTACTTCAACAGCCTTCAATGCCTTGGCACATATGGGTGGATGGGCAAATGCATTAGATGTGGGAAATTTGTGGACATTATCCAGGGATTCATCAGAAACAGTAGAAAAATGATGAAATAGCTCACTAAAATGTTCATGCCCCTGTTAGTAGATGGCAGTGCGACCTGTGATGAGAAATTCACCATCAGCACTTATTAGTGACTTTAAGGCAGATTGGGTAGGACTGTACACAGCTTTGACCGCTTCACAGAAACCATTGGAGTCATGTTTATCTGCAAGGGTGTGTAGTTCATCTGCTTTACAGTCAAACACATATTTTGCATTTGGTGGCGTTTGCATTGGAGTGTGCTGCAAGCTGCCTCATATCTGGCCTTTTTCGACTCAGAGAGTGGGACAGCTATGAGTTTGGCATGCGCTTGTCGCTTGACATCAAGGACATTTGATATTTCAGGTTCACTGTTGTCGCACCAGTCTGCATGATGGCATTTCGTATTCCCAACACAATCCACAACAGTGTTATAGATTGTGTCATACAGGGATAATCATTCGGCAGATATGTCATCACTGACCAGTGGAAGAGTTTCTAAGAGAGTAGTTCAAGGTTCTTTTATATGGTCTAACACCCTCACACACCAATGCGCATTTCATTAGCCCAACAGACAGAAATGGTACCATCCAGTAGTGACCCCTACAGCTGTGCGAAGAATGGTATTGGCTGGAACTGAAGGGGAGGCTTGCTGAGCCCTCTCATGATGAGAGGATGCTGACTATGAAGCAGGGACTTGATGATCAGGATAATTCAGAGGGTCGAGGGAGGGGGATGTAGAGGGGCTCCTCAGGGTTCCCCAAAAGGGGTAAATGAGCCCCCAAGGAAAGAAGGGAAGAAAGAAAGGTTATACATGCCTATGGTTGTGCATGTGGTCCTTTCTGTTGAGCTGCACTATAATGGAGCAGACATGGAAGTGCATGCCACCTCCATAGATCAGCACTGCTGTGCATCAGTCACACATAGCGGAGGGCATCATGCTGCAGAACTGAAGCCCGAAGCTGGCTCCCCAGGCAATAAGCTGCCTTCCAAAACCAAGAGGATGCAAATCACCACAGTTCATTAGTGGGTTTTTTTTATAAATTGTAACAGCCGAATGATTAGTGACTCAGTGCACTGGGCTCTAGTATCCCCGCTGCTAGAGCTCATCATTACCAGCTATGTGTTAGTTTCACTTACAGGAATGCCAGACACCACACACGACGCGGTCAGATGGTAATAGATGCAAGCTGACAGCTTGGAAATAAAGTTCTCTGTAATGCAATTTCTTATTTGAATAAGGTTGAGTCAGCTGGATTAATTTCTCAGAGATTCTGAAAATAAACCATCTTGGGGCAGGGGACTGTGAATGATGCAACATGGCCCATGGCAAAGATAGGGTACTGGATTAGGGAGTCAGTAGATCATGTACAACAGGCACAGTGATACCTACTGTCCTTTGTAAAGGGCTTTGGATGAAAATTGTGATGTAAAAGCCAGGTACTATTACTTTTCCCAAGGGAAATCGTCTCACCTGTTCTGTGCCTCAGTGTCCCGATCTGCAAAACAGGAACAATACACACCTACCTTCCAGAGGTTTTGTGAGGCTTAATTCATCAATGTTTTTATAATGCTTGGAGGCCCTTTGGTGAAAGGTGCACAAAGTGTTACTATTGTGACTATTCACATATTGTCACTTACCTTCACGGCCACCTGCAAGGGACTGGGGTCACTGGGGATTCCCACCACCTGACCTTCATATACTTCACCAAAGGCTCCATGACCCAAACCTCTGAATAAACCAGAAAAAATAAGGAGGTTTTAATGCTGAGCATGCACACTGTCATGTTCTGATCACAGGAAACAGAATATGGCTATAGCTTCTATGACAGTAAACTATAAAGAACTGAAACTTCAGTCTTGGCCATGCTATTGATGGCACGCCGAACATTTGTGGGAGCAAGGCTTGATTTCCAATCTCGATTTTGTCCATCTTTGACCTACAATGTAGAAAAGTGCTAGGGCAGGTGGCCCTTAGAAGTAACAGCTTGTGGATCCTTAATGTATAATAACCCATTTCCAAGTCACTGATAACTCGGAGGAAAATGATCTTGAATGCTTGTGGATCAATGTCCTAACAGATAAAGCACAAAATGGTGTTTGCTACTGAGAACCAAATCACACTAGGGAACAAGATAACAGGCATCTTATATATCTATCTAAGGTATATAGGAAAAAAAAGCTCTCTCTCTCTCTCTCTCTCTCTCTCTCTCTCTCTCTGTGTGTGTGTGTGTGTATATATACAGTAGACTCTCGATTATCCAGGATTGGGTTAACCAGAATGTGGATTAACCAGGATGTCAAAAAATAAATAAAAAATGTGTAACTCGCAGGGCTGGCTCTGGCTTTGTTGCCATCCCAAGAACAAAAAAAAAAAAAAAACCAACCCACCAGGGTGCAGGGGAGCCAGTGAACCAACACCCCCTTCCCCTGGTGCAGGGTGGCGGGTGAACCAATGGCCTCCTCCCAATATTTCCTATGGATGGTGATTATCCAGGATTTTATTAACCAGGATTATTTTTTCCCTATCATCCTGGATAATCGAGAGTCTACTGTGTGTGTGTGTATATGTGTATATATATATATATATATATATATATATACATACACACACACACACATACATACACACACACAAACACAAGTGTATATATCATCTATATCTGTGTGTATTTGCACGTGCTTTAATAGGGTCAGGTTCACAAAGCTGGTTAAAAAACTGACCTGGTTTTGAAAGGAAGTGAAGGCAGCTATAAAAAATAAATACAATACATATAACTAAAAATGGAAGAAGGGAGAAGTTGATAGTAATAAATATACATCTGAAGTTAGAAATTATAGAAAACTGATAAGGGAAGCCAAGGGACACAAGATGAAATCTGTGGCCAGCAGAGTTAAGGACAATAAGGATTTTTTTTAAAGAAAATATTAGGAATAAAAAGAATCCTGACAGTGGTATTGGCCCATTACTTGATGGAGATCGTAGAATTACCAATAATAATATAGAAATGGCAGAAGTGTTCAATTAATATTTCTGCTCTGTATTTGGAGAAAAAACAGACAATACGGTCTCATCATACAGTGATAACACCACACTTTCCATTCCACTAGTGTCTGAGAAGATCATTGAACAGAAGCTACTGAAGTTGGATGCCTTAAAGTCAGCAGCTCTGGATAACTTGGATCCAAGAGTTTTAAAAAAGAGCTGGCTGAACAGCTTCCTGGACCATTAACATTGATCTTCAATAAGTCTTGGAGCACTGGGGAAGTTCCAGAAGATAGGAAGAAAGCTAATATTGTACCAGTTTTTTAAAAGGAGAAAAAGGGGGATAAGGTCTGTGAGCCTGACATCAATCCTGGGCAAGATAATGGAGCGGCTGATATGGGACTTGATTAATAAAGAATTAAAAGTTAAAGGAGGGTAATGTAATTAATGCAAATCAGCACTGGTTTATTGAAAATAGATCCTGTCCAACTCACGTGATATCTTTTTTTTTTTTAATGAGATTACAAGTTTGGTTGACAAAGGTAATAATTCTGATGTAATATACTTAGACTCCTGTGAAGTATTTGACCTGGTACTGCACAACATTTTGATTAAAGATTAGAAGGATGAAAAATTAATATGGCATACATTAATGAGATTAAACGCTGGCTAACTGACAGGTCTCAAAATAACCGAATGGGTTTGTATCCAGTGGGATACCACAGGGCCTGGTTTTTGGCCCTATGCTATTTCAAATTTTTATCAAGAATCTGAAAGAAAAAATAAAATCATCATGGATAAAGTTTGCAGATGACACAAAAATTGGGGAAGCGGTAGATGATGAAGAGGACAGGTCACTGATTCAGAGCAACCCAGATCATTTGGGAAACTGGGCACAAGCAAACAATATGCATTTTAACATGGCTATCCAGTATGTAAATGTGCAGATCTATGAACAAAGAATGTAGGCCATATTTACAGGATGGGGAACTCTATTCTGGAAAGCAGTGACTCTGAAAAAGATTTAGGGGGTCATGGTGGATAATCAGTGAGGGTAATTAACCATTGGAACAAGTTGCCAAGGGTCGTCTCCATCACTGACCATTTGAAAATCCAGATGGGATGTTTTTCTGAAAGCTCTGCTCTAGGAATTATTATGGGGGCAGTTCTATGGCTTGTGCTACATAGGCAGTCAGACTAGATGACAATAGTCCCTTCTGGTCTTGGAAACTACGAACTATGCCCAGTGAAGCCAATTGGCTGGAGTTAACATGCTGGCACAGCAGCACATAACATTGTCCTCTTATGCTAGTACAAGAACTGTTTTTAATTTTAGTCTGCTTGCTGTGTAACTCAAAAGTGAGCCAGGAAAGATGGGCCTATCATGGATACACTGTTCATTTGATAGTCGTACTCTAAATTTGCTAACAACTCCTCATACAATTATACATCTCGCTTAAAGAAAGCATTAGACGAGAGGCTGTGTAGTACAGCGTGCTAGGTAAGTGCTATGGTTACTGTAGATGTTAAGATATTATGAAGAAGGTTTGAGATTTAATCATGAAATAGAGAAAAAAGCAAATAAAAAAATCTTACACTCCACTAATGCACATTTTCTCCATGGTGCTCACTATAGAAGTTCTGTGTCATTGCCTATTCTGGCTGTCAGTTAATGAAAGTTAAAGCACTAAGTGCAGCAGCCATCACATCACATGGGCATTTATCAGCTCAGGTACACAGCATAACACCACCCCGGTGAATGTAGTGAGATGCAAGCTGCTGGATTGACAACGCTGGAATCCCCTCTTCAACCACAGTGCAAGCCCTCCCCCGATACTCCTGTTCCTGAGCTCTGGCATGGAGGGGGCTTTCTAGGGGCTCTCTCTTGCAGCAAGATGCTTAGTCATTCACTTCTAGGGCACTGGTTTGAAGTAGGCCCAGACTAATGACCAGATTGAATGGCTGCTGGGTGGTCTGCGTTCCACTGAGCTGGTGGCCTTATTCCAGTTCTAAATGGTACCTCCGTGGATGGTCTCAGCAGATATTAGAGACTGAACTCCCCAGATCACTGTCCCTCCTAGATAAGGTGAAGGTACATGCCTTGTGGGTGAGGCTGGGGAAGCTTGTGCTATTGTTGTCCATGCTGTACCTGTTCTGTAGATACAGTTCAATTTAGAGTGGCTTTACTTCTTGCCAGGAAAAGAATGTTACATTCTCAGACTGTCAGATCTCAGCCCTGGCAGCTCACCCACTCTGCAGAGTCAAATTGCCTGTGGCTTGACTGCAGCTATCAATTATTCCCGATAAGTGTCAGCCTGAAACATTGTTCTTTGCAACACTTACCCACCCTTTGTAAAATGGGGATATAAAACAGAGCTCTACGGCTCATAAACCTATCCCTCCTCCCCCATCAATTCCCAGCTGTTTCCTTTACCCTCTGTGGTACAGGCATTTGGCAGCACACATTGCATTGGGGAATCCTAACTTGTGATCAGTGAGGTATTAGATATGACAGAGGAGCCCTGCAGTACCTGACAGCACAGTGAGGCAGGTAGTGAATGTTGTGGGCTTTATCTCTATTGTATTTCAGGGAGGATTTTAGAAATACAAGCTCCTGAATCTCCCATACCCTCCTGCTTCTTAATTCTGACTCTTGTGTCTAAGATCATGTAGTATTGGTGTCACATCATATCCTCTATGGGGGAGGACTGTATCCTGCAACAGTAGAGGGGTTGGACTTGATGATTCTGTCAGTCTTTCCTAGAGATGATCCCCAACCCAAGCCTCACCTAATCTTTTTAAAAGTTCTGATCCAGATCCTAATGTGGCTCAGGCCCTTGGATAAACTTCCCCATCTCTTGCTTTTTTAGTCCAAGACCCACTGTCCGGGTAGCACCTAGATTCTCATCGCTCATTGTTGTTGTTGATGTCACTCTCATTGCCAGGAATCCAGTTGCAAACTTCTAAAGAACTTCCTCCAATCCTCATATTACATCAATTAATATTTGATATAAACACAAGGGGTATTCCACAAAGTGCTTGAGAGCCTGGAAGAAAGATGCCTGGGGTCTGAATTACTGGGCTTCATGTTCCTTCTACAAGACAGAAGATGAACAATGTGCCTGTGAAAGGCTAAGGAGACCTAGCTGGAGTCCAGTCCCCACAATGGTCATGTGGTAAGTATGGAATACCACCCTGCTAGCCATAGCTTTTTTGTGTGTCCAAGCGTAGGGACATGTGTGTGAATGTAGAAAAAGAATGAGAATGTGAGAGAAAGATCGTGTGTGCCTGTGTGTGTGTGTGAGAGAGAGAGTGTGTATTTGAGTGTATGGGGTTAAGCATGGGAAGGCAAACAAATGAGCTTACCTTATGAGGGAGATATTTTTCCGAGGCACCTCTTTGAGATCACTGATGGAGGTGGTCTTTCCTGCAAAGCAGTAGTTGGGATTGTAATCAGTCATAATAGTGGAGGTGCGCAGCCTGCTCAGTTTGTACTCGGGGCTCTGTAATTCCAGCTGCATGGCTTGCAGCTCTTGATGTTTCCTGCGGTACACTAGAAACAGAGCACAGTGAATCAGAAAGGCAGACTGCACTGTGAACATGAAGGCACCCAACATAGAACATATGTGCTGTGGAACTGGTATGGTGTTCAGACTCCAGTGAATCAAAATAAATGGTGGCATTGTCAAATATCTGTACTTGTGTACATGCAGATGTTTGGGTGCTTCTCTAAAGCTCAGGCTGAATTTATCCAACTTGTTTGATTTAGAAATTAGGCTAAGAACAAGCTCACTCATGAGTCTTCCAGTATTTCTTGATTTGAAGAATAGGGTGAAATCCACTAATAGTGAACTCTGAAGTAAGAAATCTATTTTGTTAGAGATTGTCTGGGCTTCAAAGTATCCAGATCCAACTTTCCCAAAGCTCAAGGGTGTTTGGATGCAAGGTTTTGGTTAAGCACCTAGCTTATGAGGAAGTTGAATAAAATAAAAGTTGAATACTATACTTAGTATTGTTGCATCACAATGTTCACAATGAAATCTCTTTAAAAGTAAAATCTCTCCCCTCACAATGAAGCTGTATACATAAAATGACTTCACTTTATAAAACTCCTTCTTGATTCCCACAAGCAGGGAGTCTAGTGGGTAAGTGTAAAGTTTTTAAAGAAACCCATCCACTTGATCAAATGTTTCTAAACCTCAGACATGGTTCAAATTTGCGGGAACCTGAAATTAGTTCTTATAGTCTCAGAATCAATTCACTCAGCTGTTATGTTGGCTCTCCAAGCCTGTGGAAGACAGGCATTTCTTAGGAAATCATAGACCAAAGCTAGTCTTCCTGTGAAAGTAATTTGAGTTCCACATGTAAGTTTAAAAAGTAGGGCCCAATCATGGACAGGCCCAACAGTAATTTTTCCACTGACTTCAATGGGAGCAAGACTGGCCCAAATGACCTATTATCTAACCCTCCTAGTTCTACTTTCACCTTATGATTGCTTTTGCTTTGATTGCTTGTGATCTCTGCTCATTCCTGAAATGAGAATGATAGGAATGGCTCGAAAGAATTTGGTTATTCTTCTGTTCCCTGAAAAGTAATTAGATCCCTAAGGGTATACCATTAGGACAGCATTGTACATCTGAAACCATGTGTATGTATTAACAGCAACACCTGAAATCCTTAAACTGAAATAAGGACACAAACTAATTTACTAGTTACCATCTGACCTTCTAGTGTGTGCTTTTTTAAAAAAGCATTTCCCTCAGTGTGGACAATGGAAGGAGACTGGCTAATTTGACTCACGGTTCTTATGCATTAGCAGAATAATCCTGGTATGTTTAGAGTAGAAACGTAGGCATGGGATTGTTTAAATAAAATGTTTTTTAAAAGATGCAATTGAAATTCTGACAAAGGCCAGGAATACCCACGTCTTACTAAACCATAATTTGTAAAACTGGAATCTAGGCCAATGTTTTCAAACTTGGGTAACTAAATGTAAGCACCTAAATGCAAGCACCTAAATGCATATTGTAGATACTCTAAACTAAAAGAGGTCTGATATTTTTTAAAGTGCTGAGCAGTCACAGCTCCTTTTAAAAACAGTTGAAATTGGAAATTGTGGTCTGACATTTTTACACCGAAACTACATTGCAGTCTCTCTTTAAGGATGCAATCATGAGAAGTATTGCAATGCTGCAGTCAGTCACCGGAAGGACCTTGCAACTAGCTAGTAAAGAAAAGGAAGACAAAGATGGTATTTTAATTATACCTGGATATCCATTTGCTGTCTGGTGAAATATAATGTTGTGGTAAACCCAGGGCTGGAAGGCTGTGGTGAGAGGGGAAAACTGCAGGTAAATTAGGTCCAGCTGAGAAAGGCTGCTGCAGCCAGCAGCAGGGCCAGCTGGGACCAGTTAAGGAGCAAGCCAGAGCCCTTTAAAAAGACTTCTCCCCAGAGAGGGGTGTGGGAGTGAGGAGTGTGTTTGGAGGCAGGAGGAGTTAGAAGATTGAGTTTGTGAAGCAGAAAGAGGTAAAGGCAAGTGAGAGGCAGTTAGAGGGAGGCTGCCAGCAGGCAGGGAGGCAGGAAGGAGCCCCTCCCAGGAGGGAGCTAGCCCAGCCTAACCAGCGAGAGGCCAAACCCAGACGGGGGAGCTGCCCAGAGGACTGGAGCCTGGGGTGCCCAGGGGGGCCCCCTTGCCACAAGTGGTGCCAGAGGTGGGATGCGTGAGTAGACGTGCTGGCAAGACCCCTCGACCAGGGCGAAAAGCCCCCCCCCCCTTATTCAAAAACATAAAAAGAGAGAGAGAAAATGGAGGAGGTGGTGAAGGCACTGGTTCAGGCCACTGCGGCCCAGCAGGAGGCTGTTCGAGTGCAGCAGGAAACCAACCAGTTACTGATGTCCCAGGCAGCCCAGGACCGAGCCACATTGCAGGAGTTAGTGAAGCAGGTGAAAGTCCTGGGCACCCTGGCCCGTGGGGGTCCCGATGCCCGGCCGCTGCGGGCAAGCAACTATTTACAGAAAATGACGGCGGACGACGATACCGAGGCCTACCTCCTCGCGTTCGAGAGGACAGCCCTGCGAGAGGCCTGGCCCCGGGAGCAGTGGGCAAGCATCCTGGCCCCTTTTCTGTGTGGAGAGGCCCAGAAGGCCTACTTTGATCTGGCAACCGAGGCTGCTGCAGATTATCCCCAGCTCAAGGCTGAAATCCTGGCAAGGGCGGGAATGACGCCAGCCCTGAGAGCCCAGCAGTTTCACGACTGGAGGTACAAGTCCGACAAGCCACCAAGGACCCAGCTGTTTGACTTGATCCACCTCGCCCAGAAGTGGCTGCAGCCTGAGACCCACAGACCAGAGAAAGTGGTGGAAATCCTAGTCCGGGACAGGTATATGCGGGGGTTGCCACCCGACATAAGGGGTTGGGTCCGTAAGAACGATCCCTCCTCCTATGACGAACTAGTAGCCCTCGTGGAGAGACACCTAGCCTCCCAGGAGCTGCCTCAGACTACCAAGGAAGGAGTGCACCCGAGTAGGAGGCTGGGCACAGGGCCAAAACCCCGGGGTACCATGCCCCCAAGCCGTTACATAGAGGGAGGGAAAGAGGCTGGGGATCAGCCTGAAAGCATGGAGAAGCTTGGGGACTGGGGGAACGAGACTCGGGGGGTACGGCCTAACAGTCCGAGAACCAGGGTGCTAGCCCGAGCGGGTGTACGCTGCTATGCATGTGGGGAAGTAGGGCATATAGCGGCCCAGTGCCCAAACCAGGCCGAACCCATGCAATGCGACCTGGGGGGGATGGAAGGTCCCTGTGTCCTAATAAGTCAGGTGGGGGTCGCGGTGGCTCCCCATAGATACACCCGGCCCGTTAAGATGAACGGCATTAGTACCACTGCGTTAGTAGACTCCGGGAGTGCGGTCACGCTGGTCTCGGGGAAGCTGGTCGGGCGAGACCAACTGTCGCGGGCCAAGCGCTCCGGAGTATCCTGTGTACATGGGGATGTCAATTATTACCCCACCATCCCCGTAAGTATAGACATCCTGGGAAACCCCACGAAGGTAATGGTGGGAGTAGTCCCGAAGCTCCCCTACCCGGTCCTGATTGGGCGAGACTTCCCAGGGTTCGATAACCTGCTCCCCGGAAGGGAGGCAGAAGGTGTTAGTGCCGAGATCCAGGAGAGGGTGCCAAGGGATTGCGGACCCCCGGCCTTCCGAGAGTTTGACCCAGGGCTATTTTCCCTGCCGGGGGGACCCAAGAAGTCTCGGAAGGAGAGAAGGGCAGCTAAGGAGTTGGGGACGAAGATTTTGACCCAGTACCGAAGGGTAGCGCTGGTAGGGGAACAAGTAAGCCCCAGTGGGAAGAGGACTTGGCGAGCTGCGGGGGAGCCCGACACCGGACCGAGTGCCCCCCAGACTGACCCCGAGAGGGAGCCGGAGATAGATCCCCCGGAGCTAGGACCGATTGGCCTGTCAATGGAAAGCTTTGGGCAGGATCAAGCCAATGATCCAGCCTACCACCATATCCAGAAGGAAGTAGTGGAGGTGAATGGAGTCCCAGTAGAAGGGAAAGTTAAGGGCCAAGGACCGTATTATGTGATAAAGGGGGACCTATTATACAGAGTAGTCCGGATGTCGGACCAAACCATAGAGCAACTCCTGGTTCCTCAGAAACACCAGAGAGGCGTGATGGACCTAGCCCATAGCCACCTCTTCGGGGGCCACCTAGGGGTGGATAAAACCCTCGACAGGGTCCTGAAAAGATTTTTTTGGCCCGGAGTCTACGCGGCTGTCCGACGATATTGCGCCTCCTGCCCGGACTGCCAATTGCATGCCCCCCGGCCGCACTTGCGGGCCCCGTTGGTACCTCTGCCCATCATTGAAGTCCCCTTTGAGAGGATCGCTATGGACCTGGTAGGCCCACTAGAGAAATCTGCCCGGGGCCATCAGCACATACTGGTTGTGCTTGACTACGCCACCCGATACCCGGAAGCTGTGCCCCTACGGAATACTATGTCCAAGACCATAGCCCGGGAATTGGTGCAGATTTTCTCCCGAGTAGGAATACCCAAGGAGATCCTAACCGATCAAGGGACCCCATTTGTGTCGAAGCTTATGAAGGACTTGTGTGACATGCTCCAAGTGCGGACCCTGAGGACATCGGTTTACCACCCTCAGACGGACGGTCTGGTCGAACGCTTCAATAGGACATTGAAGAGTATGATACGGAAGGTAGTGAGCCGGGACGGGAAGGATTGGGACACCCTGCTCCCCTACCTACTGTTTGCCGTGAGGGAGGTACCGCAGGCCTCCACGGGATTCTCCCCGTTCGAGTTGTTATATGGACGCCACCCTCGGGGCATACTCGATATAGCCAAAGAGGGTTGGGAGAAACAGCCGAAGCTGGAGAGAAATGTCATCGAGCATGTGTTACGGATGAGAGAGAGGATAGCCCAGGTCACCCCCATAGTGCGAGAGCACATGAAGAAGGCCCAAGAGGCCCAGCGGACGTATTATGATCGTCGGGCGGTGAGCCGGAAGTTCCAGGTGGGGGACCGGGTAATGGTGCTTGTACCCACGGCTGAAAGTAAACTGTTAGCCCACTGGCAAGGGCCCTATGAGGTGATCGAAGCCGTGGGAGACGTGGACTATAAGGTCCGACAGCCGGGACGCCGGAAGCTGGAGCAGATCTATCATGTAAACCTACTGAAGCCTTGGCAGGATAGAGAGGCTCAAGTAGTCGCGCTCGGAGCAACCCCCCGGGAAGGGAACCAGCCTAGCCAGGTAGGGATATCCCCCGAGCTGACCCCAAACCAACGAGAAGAGGTGATCAGCATGATCAGACGGCACCCGGACGTGTTCTCGGAGACACCAGGCCGAACCAGGGAGGTATGCCACCACATCCGCACGGAGCCTGGGGTAAAAGTGTGTGTCAAGCCCTATCGGATCCCAGAGGCAAAAAGGGAAATGATTGGAACAGAAGTCCGGAAGATGCTGAGATTGGGGGTCATAGAAGAGTCCCATAGCCAGTGGTCCAGTCCCGTGGTCCTGGTACCCAAGCCCGATGGCAGTGTAAGATTCTGCAATGACTTCCGGAGGCTGAACGACGTGTCCCAGTTCGATGCCTATCCGCTACCACGAATAGATGAACTGATCGACCGATTAGGAACAGCGCGGTTCCTGTCCACCCTGGACCTGACCAAAGGCTACTGGCAAATCCCCCTTGCCCCAGTGGACAAGGAGAAAACAGCCTTTTCCACTCCAGATGGTCTGTTCCAATACACGGTTCTCCCCTTTGGATTACATGGGGCCCCCGCCACCTTCCAGCGGCTTATGGACAAACTGCTGCGGCCGCATCGTAAGTACGCGGCCGCTTATTTGGATGATGTGATTATCCATAGCCCCGACTGGGAGACACACTTGGGGAAGGTGGAGGCAGTGCTAGACACCTTGAGGAAGGCCGGTTTGACTGCGAATCCCGCCAAGTGCTCAATTGGACTAGCAGAAGCCAGATACCTCGGGTATGTAGTGGGGAGAGGCTTGGTGAGACCCCAGCTTAACAAATTAGAGGCAATCCAGAAGTGGCCACGACCAGTCCGGAAAAAGCAGGTCAGGGCATTCCTGGGGTTGGTCGGCTATTACCGACGGTTCATTCCCCATTTCGCCTCCCGGGCATGCCCACTAACTGACCTGACGAGAGCCCGTGGCCCGGATATCGTGAAATGGTCGAAAGCAGCAGAAGAGGCGTTTAAGGATCTGCGGATGGCCCTCTGCACCGACCCCGTGCTAATAGCCCCGAATTGGGAGAAGGAGTTCTTATTGCAGACCGATGCCTCCGAAGTAGGGCTAGGAGCGGTGCTGTCCCAGATGATAGATGGAGAAGACCACCCCATTCTGTACCTCAGTCGGAAGCTCCTGCCCAGGGAACAGAAATACGCCGTGGTAGAGAAGGAGTGCCTGGCAGTGAAGTGGGCCGTAGAAAGCCTCCGCTACTACCTGCTCGGAAGACGGTTTACCCTGGTCACGGACCATGCTCCGCTGAAGTGGATGCACCAGAATAGGGATAAAAACGCAAGGGTCACCAGGTGGTTCCTCTCGCTACAACCCTTCCACTTCCGCGTACAACATAGGTCCGGCCTCCTGCACGGAAATGCGGACGGCCTGTCCAGGGTACACTGCTCAGCGACCCAAGTAGCCCAACCCCATGGTGTTGAGCAGGGGGGGGGGATGTGTGGTAAACCCAGGGCTGGAAGGCTGTGGTGAGAGGGGAAAACTGCAGGTAAATTAGGTCCAGCTGAGAAAGGCTGCTGCAGCCAGCAGCAGGGCCAGCTGGGACCAGTTAAGGAGCAAGCCAGAGCCCTTTAAAAAGACTTCTCCCCAGAGAGGGGTGTGGGAGTGAGGAGTGTGTTTGGAGGCAGGAGGAGTTAGAAGATTGAGTTTGTGAAGCAGAAAGAGGTAAAGGCAAGTGAGAGGCAGTTAGAGGGAGGCTGCCAGCAGGCAGGGAGGCAGGAAGGAGCCCCTCCCAGGAGGGAGCTAGCCCAGCCTAACCAGCGAGAGGCCAAACCCAGACGGGGGAGCTGCCCAGAGGACTGGAGCCTGGGGTGCCCAGGGGGGCCCCCTTGCCACAATGTGTAAAAATATTGCTCAAACTGAATTCTTCCCCTACATCTTCAACTTTCTCTTCACAATGAAAAATGCCCCTAAATTGGTTGTTTTGGTTAAAAACATTTATCAAAAAAGAAAACACATGAGTTTTCATTAACAAAAACCAACACAGCTTAAAGCTTCAGTCCTAATGCCGATGTTCTTGGCTTCACTAGAAATGGCTTAGGCGAGAAGCACAATATGCTGCAACTTTTGCTGCTCTATGCATGAGACACTCACCTATCATGATCCCGGAAAAAGCCAGAATGAGGGCAGCAACCAGTGCTGAAGTCACTACCGACAAGACCAAGGAGAGGGGGAGATGAGCCACGGGGTCAGCTGAAAGAGATGCATAAGGAAGGGGGGGTTATTTGTTTTAATTGATCTCCCTATGGTCAGGCCCACCGACAGCAATTCCGGGCCTCGGGGCAGAACAGTCAACGGGCTCTCACACATGAGCCACAGACAGAGTTCACTTGACATTTGGGCAGTGCTGCACCTGTGCTGGCTGGTGCCCAGCGAGCTGCTACATGCACTGCTATGCGCGCTCTTCTGGCGTAGTCAGGGATTCCACATGCCCGCCCAGTAGGGCTGCCAACTGTCTAAGTGTGCAAACCCAAGGACCCTTGTCCCCTCTCCTATCCCACCCTTCCTTGAGGCCACGCCCTGCCTTGCTGCTTCTGAAGCCCCACCTCACTCCATCCCCCCTCCCTCTGTCGCTCGCTCTTCCCCACCCTCACTCACTTTCACCAGGCAGGGGGTTGGAGTGTGAGCGGGTTCAGGCTCTGGGAGGGGGTTTGGGTGTGGGAAAGAATTTGGGGTGCAGGGTTTGGAAGGGAGATTGGGTGCAGAAGGGGTGCAGGCTCTGGGAGGGAGTTTGGGTATGGAGTGCTCGCTCTGGGCTGGGACAGGCATTGGGGTCCAGGGGGTCAGTGCTTACCTCAGGTGGCTCCTGAAAGCAACCTGCACACCCCTCTGGCAGTGCTCCTAGATGGGGAGCCCAGAGAATCTTCGCATGCCGCTGCCCGCAGGCACCGCCCCTGCAGCTCCCACTGGCCAATCGGAGTTGTGGAGTCAGCGCTCAGGGCGGAGGCAGCATGCGGAGACCCTCTGCTCCCCCAAGGGTCGTAGGACCGATCCGTTCGCTTCCAGGAGTGGTGTGAAGTGAGTGTGGCCCCCTGGGCAATTGCTTCCTTCCCCCACCCCGAATCTATGGGCCTGCCTATGATCATTTTTTTCTGTCCCTCCTTCCATTCACTCCATTAGTTGCTCTTGCACTGTAGGAAACAGGAGAACCTCTGCTGTGATCAACAACTTCCAATGGCTCATTGTTTCACTTTGCTCAATTAAGTTTGAGCCATAAAAACAGATGGTTTCCTATCAGGAATTTAACACACACATTCACTGGATATGAGAGCAAGGCCATAAAACCAGGGCCGGAGGGTGGGGTGGGGAGTAAAATTTAATTGTTGAGGGGCCTGAGTGCTTTCATCAATGCCAAGTTATAGCGAAAACAGGATGAGGACAAGTGCCACTTTTAGGCAGAAAGAACAGCTGACTACGGGTGGGGAAAACCCTACTACATGGAAGCAGCGTTAGCTGGTTTGTAACATTCTCCTGGAATACCTACCACTTAATACTACTTCTGGAGCACTTTCCAAACAGGGATCACAGGATGGCAAATGATGACCAGCACCACACCCACATAAATACATCTCACTCTCCCCATTTTACAGATGGGGAGACTGCAACATAAAAAGGTTGAACAATTTCCCCAACTTAGTGGCAGAGCTGGGAATAGGACCAAGAACCCTGTCTTAGAATCCCTCGCTCTCCCTGCTGGACTCAGTACATCTTCTGGATGTACAAATGTGGGGAAAGCCCAGTCGTGGGGCTCTGAGTGTAAACAGAGCAAATATACTCCACTCCGCTTGCCTATGCTTTGCATTCAGCTCTCAAATGAAGCACTGACTGGGATTCTCCTCCTTGCTTTCCCCTCTCCCACAATGTTTGCCCCTCCCTCTGCCTCATGCCTGTGACATGTCATCTCTGGCGCTTGGGAAGTCTAAGCTTAGGGTTGAGTTTGACTGGAAAATTCCAGGGCGCCGTTTCAGATTTCAATGGCAAGGGGACAACTTTCAGCAGAGGGCCCGGGGCAAACAGACCCCTGGAAGTTCTTGGGATTTTTGAAGGACAAAAAATAATAATCCCAAATCAATCAGTTCCCTTCACAGTTGCAAGGGGAGAGACCTCACTGGGCTTTTCTTAGGAAAAGCTGAGACTCTGAAGCACAGGACAGCAGCCCCCAATGCACTGTTGGACAAGAGGTGCTTCATCGTTCCTCTAGCAACCGATCTTCTGGCCACCTTCGCCAACCACAGCTTCCAGCCTGAGCCCTGGGGTCAGTCAGTAGTGAGGGCATGTAGCACTAAATGAGGTTGGTGCAGAGCTGCAGTTGCTTCAGCCCAGAGGACAGGTGGGTCCCTGGAGCTGGGTTGGGTAAGTCAGGGAGGAAGCTCCAGGCTGCCTGTGGGTCTCTGGCTGCTGAAGGTTTCAGGGAACAGAGCAGGTCTCTGGGCCTGGAGCCCGAGCTACTCTCCAGGGCAGCCCCAGGTGCAGCCCACAAGAGGGACTCTAGGGAGCTTCAGCCCCCTGCAAGTACTTGCCTTCCTCCTGGGCCATGGGTAGCAACTTGAAATTGAAATGTGGCTAAGCACAAGTGGGGGAATAGAGCAACCCCCCCTCCCCCGCCGCACCCTCCCCTAAATTGCAACCCTGGGAAACTTCCTTCTTTGTTTGGGGTGAGAGAGAGAGAGAGTGTTAATTTCAGATCAGGGCTTCTCTCTCTTATCTGTGCTGGATACGGTGTCAATGTAAGCAAAGGCTCTTATAGGGGCCCTCAACCCCACAGATCACATACTTGTCCCTTCAGTGCAAAATATCACTTAACTGCTTCGAGTGTTGCCCAGTGACCCAGGTATATAAGGCAAAAAACATCAGCAGTGCTGTCCCATGTGCCAGAGTCCTCGCCACTGAAGTGCACTGCGTTTTCACAGCAAATGTCAGCAACAAAGGGGACAATTAACCAGGATCGACTTTAAAGAAAGGCTATGCTTCTGTGCTGCCTTGCAGTCCAGGTCATTAAAGAGGCTTTCACTCTGTCTTCACTCATAGCCCTCCCCATCCCAAAGGAGCCCCCCTGCACCTTCTTACCTACACAAGAGACGCCATCGGCAGCCAGGTCCGTCCCAGGCTCACAGAAGCAAATGACTTTTTGAGTCTCCAGATCAACACGGCACTCATCAAGCTCACAGTGGCTGCAGTTGAGGTGCAGCTTAATAGCCACCTCTCCGTGCCCCTCTGTCACTAGAAACAGATGAAAGAGGCTGAGTTCTTACTGTAGAGATAACCCAAGAGCTTTCCGCAGACAGCGACAGGAGAACTGTCACCTTATGGGATGGGAAATGCACAAGTGTATGGTGCCCAACTGCCCCACAGCGGGTGGGCTGGGCCCTTTCTGAAAAACCTTTCCTGACTGCCATTCACCCCTCTCTGCTGACAGTATCCCCACTTCTCACTGGCACCTGCATAGGGGAGAGGAGATTGAAGGGATCTCAGCTAATAGTTTTCGTTTACAAAAAAAATCCCTCTGCTAAGCTGTCTTGGACACCCGCACTGTAGCCTCTTTGAACCAGCTATGCTGGTGCAATGTGGCCACACAGCCCCACCCCCTTCAGTGAATCCCCCAGTGCAGCAAGGCGTCCCGCCATCTTTGTATTGCCTCCACAGTGCACAAGGGGAATTGTGGGGCAGGCCCAGGGCATGCTGAAGCCAGGAGGAAGTGTTGCTGGAGCAGTCCTGTGCTCTCCAGGCTACAGCAAGTCCCACTGGGGCTGTGGGAGTGGGGGGAGGAGATGCAAGTTAGGGCAGTCCTCAGGAGTTTCCTAATCTGTACTGGGGCTGAATCATCCACAGCATCCTCTAGTGACCCACAGGGGGACATCAAGTTCAAGTCCTCAACTTTTGGGGCCAGCACAGACTGGGAAGGCTGCCAAGGTAGCACTCCACTTGCAGGAACTGGGAGAAGTGCCTCACTGCCCTCTCCAGCAACTCTCTCAGTTTGACCCAGGAGAAGCTTTAATGGGGGAAGAGCCGAGCACTGAAACATTTCTCATAAGATCACTCTCAGCTTCCAGCACTAGCAAAGCACAACATATAAATCACAGGCTGACAGCTGGGGGAGAGTGGCCTGCTAGATCATCTAGTCGGTGCTCCATCCAGGACTGGAGTGTGGTTGTAGATTGTTGTGAACTAGACGTATTCCAACTTCTTTGAACAACACAACACACCTATCCCAGCAGTAGCTCCACAGACCCACACTTGCTACAGTTGCCAACAGCATACAATTCAACACTAGAACACTCACAAATGTCCTTGTTTAACTCTCTGCCTACTCCCCCTATTGGCTACCTTATTACACACATTATAACAATTGGTTCCCTACAGTATTTCTTGGGTTCACTGCCCAGTCCAGTTTTAAACAACGTAAGAAACGAAGCTTCCGCCACTTCTCACTGTTAGGAAATGTTCCCCCAACAGCCTCCATTTTTTAATTCACTCCCTTTCATCTCCTTATTTCTCATTGGAATACACTAAACTTCTTCTCTCCTTCCTTGGTGTTCACAACCACACTAATCTACATTTTCTATCTAAGGATCTCAAAGCTTTTCCAGACACAACCTACTCCAAACATGAAGGAAACTCACGGGAACTGACTCCTGACCGATATCAATACCTTTTAGTGCGGGGGTGTATAAGGTACCCAGTGGACTAATAAAGGACACACCATCCTCCCCATCCATCTCTGGATCATTGTCCGCTGCAGCATTGCCACCTATGTCAAATCAGAAGGTACCTTAACATACTGTGGTTCATTAGATCTAAAATACAGTTAACAATTGCAACATGCAAGCAAATTCACAGTATGAAGTATCCAAATGAAAAAGGGCAATCAATCAGTCAAAATATTCAGCTGGATGTTAAACGGATGGCAGAACAGTTTTAGTGGATAGTGGTATGGACTACTGGCCTTTAACTTCTGGGATTTCGGCTTAATAACGCTTGTGGCACTTAATTAAGCAAATTAATCTTTCAACTCAGCCCCAAGCAGACCACTGCCCACTAAGCACAAACATCACCTTTAATCATTTGGATGCTGTGAAAAAACAAATTACCAGACCGTCCTATGCATTCATTTGGCTAGCAGACTGGGCAATGCCAGTGCATAAGGGTTAATTCTGCACAGTTGCTGATCAGGATATGTACTCCACCAGCACTGGGAGTAACAGTCATCTGATCTGCTTTCTCTCCTCTACACCCTCAGGCCAGGGTGGTCCACCAGCGATGGGGGGACTGAAGGAGGTTGCCTGGAAATGTTCATGTGTGCCTGGGACAAGCAGAGGGTCTCAGAAGTGGGGTGGTAGACCAATATTTGATCTGTTAACATGCACAGATACCCTTCCTCCCCCCTCACAAAAAAAAAAACAGAGGGTTGTTTTCCCACTTTCATCACCTTTGGCAGGGGAGAAAATAGCACACTGCAAACAAAAGTATCTTACATGAGGCATTCTGTTGAAAAAATTGTCATACATAATATCGTCACAATGCATGTGGTCAAGCTAGGAATTCAGGCTAATTACTTCCTTGCAGTGTTTGGAGTCTACCATTGCCCTGATTTCAAGCCACAGTGGTGGATAACCAGGGGGTAAGAAGCCCATCACAAGAGATGGGTGGCTACGGGGATTGATTATGGGTTGTGGAACTGTTCACCCAATGGTGAGGGCTTTCAGTCTGGCTCATATCAGTAGTAATTCAGTGTCATTACCATCTGATGGCTGACCTGGAGGCTACTGGAAAGGAATTAGTTCAGTTCCTTGTTGACTAAAGTCACCATCATAGCTGTCATTAATTGGCCTCCCTTGTTGGCAGTCTTAGCACAAGAGCCAAGGATTGGACTATGGATACCGAAATACCTCCCTTGCCCTTAGAGGTGATTCCTCTATGGTTGAGGCATGCTGGTCTTAGGGCAGCGTGGAGGAAGCTTGGATTGCCACTGCTCATGCTGAATCTCCTTTAAGGCTATGTCTACACTGCACCGTTAACCCGGTAATTGGCAGCAGGGTCTGAGCATCTGGGTTAGCCCTGTTTGGGTGAGAGCACGTACACAGCAAAACCATATCTGGCTATTTCAACACCTGCCTATGTATGTCTGGGGGAATATCCCATGTTTTTTCATCCTGAGACCCTGTAGGTTTTCTTTCCCAGCCAATAGTGTGAGAATTTGTCTCTTCTTCACAGGGAATGGTGGGAAGGGCATTGGAGGACTCAAATGATTTACCTTGTGTCCTCACTGAACAGTAGGTGGGTTTCAGCCTGAGTTAAAGTGGAGTCATGGCTCTCACCACCCCTCAGTTGGGTCAACTAACCTGGGCTTAAAGCATCTCCAGACCTGGATAAAGGGTGTCCCCCCCGTCCCCCCCGCATGGATGGTAATTGAGGTGAAGACTAAAGCCCAGGTTAACTCTGCAATGTAGACATACCCTAAGTGTAAACACTGGCCATCAGACTCCATGGCAAAAGCCCCCAGATACTGGTCTTGACAGCAGGAATGCAAAGCCTATGGCTCCCGCTTCTTCAGCATCATGGCCAAGAAATGAAAGGCTCAATGTATAGTCATGAGTCAAGAATCACAGCAGGATCTTGATGGCATAGTTTTCCACAATGCAAAGCCAGGATTTCAGCTGAAGAACTGACATCTGGCTATTTGCTTATAGGCTAAACAACATAAGTTCAACAGAGCTAAAAAGGCAACACACAGACATCCTATTACATAACAATCATATATGCTAGCTATAGGAGAATTTCTGATCATTGTTTGCTGACTGTTAGCACTAAAGGAGGGGAAGGGACACCTTGAACATGAAGCCACTTTACCTATATATCCTCCGCCTCCTCCACCTGAGGAGCACCCCCCTCCACCCCCTCCGAAACCCCCTCTTGTCTCCCACCCCCACTTCTTCATGGCCTGGGGGCAGGATTTTCCTCCAGTAGCACCTTCCAGCAAGGACTTTCCTGACCACAGGAAGGAAGTGTTATCATTCCAGCCACCTCCACCACCTGCAGTTAAGAAAAGAGAAAGCAGCCCATGTAAGTTTCTGTTGCATCCAAAATATACACATATCAGCAGAGCGAATGCTCATTCCAAACACATCAGCTGCAAGGGAGATCATCAGATTGTGGTTAGAGAATGGGATTACTGTAATGAGAGCTGGTCAGAAAATGGTATTTTTCCATGACAAATTCAAAGAGATGAAAAAGGTGTGGGTGGGTGGGTGGGTGGGAGTAGGCAGAAATAGGAGGTCCCCACACCTCTGTGACTCATTCGGCTTGGCTTTTGCTAGGACTGCTAACCAGACTGCAATATAGCCCTGTCTGTACTAGCCTGGGAATCTGTATTAGCAGTATGCTGTAGAAATGTTACATGATTTTCATGTCTACGGTGGTGTCTTCCCTGTGGTGACAATGGTTTCTGAGGGTCTCACATTTTCACATCTTACGTTCTGTCCCTCAAAGATTTGCTGAGACAAGACGGGTGCAGTAATATCTTTTACTGAACCAACTTCTGTTGATGAATGAGACAAGCGTTGGAGTTTACAAAGAGCTCTTCTTCAGGTCTGAGAAAGATTTTCTGAACAGAGTAAATGGTCCTTACCTGCAGCTCCTGAATTTCCATTCAGCCCTGGAACAGATGAATCATTCTCCAGTCTTTCTGGATGAAAAGTATCTGTTTTGGCCCTGTAGGCCCTGCCACCACCTCCTGCTGCAATTATCAAGGGGACTGGCTCTCCATTCTCCATCTGAACAGGGTGAATTGAGAAATTAAGCTGGGGTTTACGCTGTGTCAGACATGCAAATACAAGTTCATCTCACACGCTAGTTAGTTCATGTTGCACTAAGCAAGCCCCTAGGACCGCTGAGCAGTCCACATTACAGTTGCATTATTCACGTACCTGCATCCAAAGATTAATGGATACTACTAATCGTACCATGTTCAATGGAGAAAAGCAGCTTCGATAGCTGTATGTATTGTGCACGCCAGTGCTCTCGGCTCTTGTAAAGCATGTAATGTTACCCTGCATGATGTAGTATCTCAATTACGAGAGCTCTAAGGTACACTGCTCTGTGTAGTGCAGTACAGGGGATTACCACTCAGGCAGCTGCTTGAGTGTGCAGAGTTACCACGATATGGTGCAAGTCTATTGATTTGAAGCATATTGAAAACACACAAAATTGGGATTTGGGATGAATGCTGATTCATTAGCCAACTTTAGATAAAATGTAAATGACTTGCAGCAAAGATCAAAGGTCTTTGGCCGAAAGGCTACACCCTACAGCAGAGCATAAAGGATGATCCCAATTTGTTCATATGCCATAGCACAGCAGAAGTCAAAGGCTACAGAGCCTTGTATATTCTGTGAATACACAGCTCAAGAAACTGCCATGGAATTTACCCCTTGGACAGGACTGTGCTCCAGAATCTCAGGTCACTTTAAAATATTATATTTTTAGTCCTCTTGGTTGGAAGGTAAACCTTAAATATGTGGACAGAATGTAAACTGATTTAGTGACTCTGCCTGAGTCAGCACACAGCCTTAGCAAAAGCTCAAAGAGGCATGAACAGGGCCATTCAGTTCGATCAGGGCTCAGGACCTCTGTGCAGCCACAGCCATAAACTGTAAATATAAGTTATATTTAAGCTCACTTTAAGGATCATTTACACGGTCAGAGCAGTTTAAAGGATCCTTAGTGTAAGTGAGAATCAGGCCCAGAGAGTTCTTGGTTCTGCAGGGTACGTTGTAGGGGGCACTTACTAAACAAAGGATGACAGAGAGTCCCGTGGTACCTTAAAGACTAACTAAAGTACTGAAGCATAAGCTTTCGTGGGCTAGTACCCACTTCGTCTGATGTATCCAAAAAAGTGGGTACTAGCCCACGAAAGCTTATGCTTCAATATTTTAATTAGTCTTTAAGGTGCCACAGGACTCTGTCACTTCTGCAATTTTCCAGACTAACATGGCTACCTCTCGGATTCTAAACAAAGGATGGCATTCATGTAAAAGTCTAGGTAGTGTGCAGCATTTTTATGTAATAGGATATAATGGTTCTGTTCCTGTACCTTAAATATATACGTTGCTCCTCCCCCTCCACCACCTCCTCCTGCCCATTCGTGGACACTCCTGTTCACTCGAATCTCCTCTTCAATCACGTTATTCTCTCCAATGCATACTTTCTGTATAACATGGTTAGTCTGCAAATAGAACAGCAAGGCTGAGTTCAGACAAGGAGCCTCCATTTCGCTACACACACACAAAGTAAGCTCATCTGCTCCAAAGGCCTCATACTCCTTCCCCTGCATTTGCAAACCAATGGTCCAAAAGGGCTTCCACTAAAACCACTGACTCCAAAGGGAGCAGAAGCAGGCTCACACTCCTACCAAAGTGTCACCTTTTTCTCTGTTACTGGCCAGAGGAATTTGTGGCTTTTTTAAAATGAATCCCCTTAAAATGAATTCAGTGCTGACACAGGTGCCAACCTTCCAAACTGTTGGGGGGTGCTCAACCCTGCCCTGCCCCAACTCCACCCCTTCTCCCAATGCCCCACCCCTGCTTTGCCCTGCCTCTTCCCACCCAGTTCCACCCTTCCCCCCAACGTGCCGCGTCCTCACTCTTCCCCCTTCCCCTCCCAGCCTCCTGCACACCACAAAACAGCTGTTCATGGTGGGCGGGAGGCGCGGGGAGGGAGGAGGAGGCGCTAATCTGCAAGGCCCACCAGTGGGCGGGAGGTGCTGGGGGGGGGGGGGCACTGCTGATCAGGGGGCTGCCAGTCGGTGCTCAGCACCCACCATTTTTTCCCTATGGGTGCTAGGAGCCATTGAACCAAATTGCAAACGCTTTATATGATGGAAGCCACTTCAAGCCAGGAGGTGCAGCAGCACCCCAGCACCCCTATTTCCAGCACTGATGCACATACGCGTGCTAGCTCTCATCGAGCTGGCGTAAGTATAAATAGCAGTGTAGCTGTGCTAACATGGGTAGCGGCAGCAAAGGCACGGCTGAGCTGTGCAGAGAACAAACCTGCTGGAAACTGATGGGTATGGATTCGGCACAGCTCAGCTACCCTTCCACTGCTGCTGCTACTACAGCCCCACAATTTATACTCATGCTAGCTCAAGTATGTGTACACAAGGAGGGGAATCGCACCCCTAGTGTGCATCATAGTGCAGATATAGCCAGTGTGAACCCCTCCCACTTCTTCTTACCTGTAACAACAATAACTTGGGTTTCACCTAGTACTTTTAACTGGCAGATTTCCATAGGCTTTACAAAGGCAGGTAAGTATTGTTACTATCTGCATTTTACAAGTGGGGAAACGGAGGCAATTGGTAATGACAAGATTTGCTCAAAGTGACACAGCAAGTCTGTGACAGCGAGGAATAGAATCCAAGTCTCCTGACTCCAAATCCAGTGCCCTAGCCACTGAGCCCTACTGCCAACATGTTTCAGCTCAAGAGACCAGCTAAAGATAAAACCTCATTACCAATCAGTGCCAAATGCCAGTTTTTGTGGTGGACACTTGTTTATTAGGCAATCAGCTGAGGGCAGGAGAAAGAACAGTAATTTGGTGACTAATTATGCACACACAGTTCACACCTCTTGTCCCACTAAAGTCAATCAGAACACTTGTGTATGTGTCCAATGAGCATGATTTAGCTCTGGGGATTTACATTGGTTTGAACTCCGCCATTAGTTATTTTACTTTCTGGGTGTCACATAAGTATCTGTCTCTCAGTTTCTATCTTGTTATTTATACTGGGCTCAACACTTGGGTAATGAGCCTTAATGGAAATATTTACAGATAATATTAGTCTAAATATAATCCTCCCTCTGTATCTTCCAGCTCTCTCACACAAGTATTTTATTTTAGGAGAAGAACTTGATGCATGCATCTCTCCAATTTAGAACTGAAGTGTTTTGTTTACCATAAAGTGGACCCAAAACTTGCCTGCTGAGTACCACAGGCACAATTAAAAATCCACTTCAGGCAAGAATTTGATTCAGAGTTTGGAAGGAGATGATTAATAAAATGACAAAGTGCAATGATCCAGAGAGACCAGTAAATTACAATTGGATTAAAAAAAAACCACACCTTCATTGCAAAGACATAACTGATTACAATCCAATCAAGTAAAAGTCCCTTCCACAAGTCAATGCAATCTCTTTGCTTCGATGAAAGAATTACATTAGCACTCAATAAATTCTCGCTAAGATTACAGTGGCCTGTAATTTAATGACTCCATATATTATATTGCACTGGAATGGCCTGATTATACATGCTAACTGAAAGTCTGAGTTAGGACATATTTGATTCTAAAGGGCTCTTACATTAACCGTGTGTGTATACGAGTCCATGTATGTGGAGGGATATTTATTTCTTTTAGCATTTTTAGCATTTTTTGCAACATTTGGCTTTGGGGCCCCCAGACCTTTTTACTCTCCTGCCTGTATCCTCCTTCTCTTCCCTGCTGACAGTCTGTAATGGGCAGCAATGCTTTGGTTTCGTGAACCCCAGCTGCATAACGTGTCACCGCGAAGACTCCTGCAGAATACTAAATGTCCAGATCAAAAGCTGTGGTGAAATTTCACAGGATAATGCTTAATTTTCCTCCATCAGGGCTTCCACCCAAAGAAAAGAATTCTCAAAAATATCTTCGCTACTGCAGCTCTTAGCAGTAGTAATGGAAGGTGATCATCTTGTAAGCAATTTGTAGTGAATCTTAGTAACAGGGGAAGTGGGATTGATTCAGCAGTAATGCATTCAGGCTCCCCCATGCACAAACAAAGCCTGAGCAAATGGGGTCTGTGTAGTCATCCATGTAAGATTTGAGGGGACCCTATCAAAGATGGGGCTGAGGTTGGAAGGAAGGGAAAACCCCATGAGGCCAAACTGAAAAGTTTCTCCCAGATTAGTCTGTTGGGGAAAGGGTGGGTGAGGTTGTCCCGTCCCTTCTATAGAACGAGAAAGGGATTTGGTACTTAAAACCAAAGGTTCCCTGAGATGCACGCAGAGCAATGGGGACCCCACTCTTTCATGGTAGGACTGTGACATCAGACCCTTATGGGTATGTCTGCACAACAGTGAAACACCCGCAGCTGGCCCAGGTCAGCTGACTTGGGCTCAGGCTGCACAATTGTTATGTAGCTGTTCGGGCTTGGGCTGGACCCTGGGCTCTGAGACCCTTTGCCTTTGCAAAGACCGAGGACCCATAGCCCAAGCCTCATGAGCCTGACAAGGGCCAGCTGCAGGTGTTTAACAGCACTACAGATGTACCATTAATATGAAGTCACTAGCAGAAATCTTATATCTGTAGTTTGAGCTACTCAAACCAAAATCCCTAAATTCCGACAGTTGTAATATTAAAAGATCCCAGTGCCGGAAAAAGTTCAACACGAGACAGAAATGGCAATCACTCACACTAGGGCAGGCATCTTCTCCTTGCTGGCCCACCAAGATGTATAAGGCATCATCCTTTTGGAGGTCAAAAATCCCCAATATGGACACACCATGGGACCTCACCATAGTATTCTTCCCTCCTTTCCCACCGGCTGCTCCATAGCCTGAGATGCTGCAATGAAAAGAAAAGATAAAAGCCTGATACCAAATGGGTGAAAGCAGTAGGTGGCGATGAGTGTAATATACCTTATTTAAGCGAATGTCAGTACATTAGAGCTTATAGTGAACACAACTGGTGCGTATCTTTCTGGGAAAGGAAAGTTCTGTGGCTAGACCATATCTGGTGCAGATAGTGGCAGCCCTGAAACCTACAGTGTACAAAGTGTGCATGGCATGGTGTCAGGAGGAAACTAGTGCCAGAGGAGAATAGAAACAGAAGGAAAGCAGCAATAAAAGTTGCATACAGAAGGAACAAAGCACCAAAGGTTGCAGGATCTCATCCTACATGCCTCTCTTCGATGCCCCAGAGAACTTCATCTTTGAGAAACCTTCACAATGGACAGATTGGAAGTAGTATTTTGCATGGTTTGGAATTGCTACCAAACTCCACAAGGAACCCGAAGACTACAAGTACGCTCTTTAATTTATGCTATGAGAAAGCAGGCAGAGAATATCTATAAATCCTTTCATTTTACTAAAGATATCACAAAGACGACTATGAAAGGGTTCTGGCCATAGCTGATGCATACTTTATACCCCAGAAAAATGTGGTTTATAAAGGAACATGTTTTCCACCAGAGAATTCAAGGACCAAGGGAAAGCGTTGAATGTTTTATAAGAACTTTGCATGCATTGGCTGAAAACTGCAAGTTTGGAACCGCAAACCATGAAAATATCAGGGCTTATCTCCACTTACCAAGGGATGGATGGGTGGCGATCGATCCACCTGGGGTCAATTTAGCGTGTCTTCTCTAGACTAGCTAAATCGACCGCCAATCGCTCTCTCGTCAACTCTTGTACTCCACAGGAACGAGAAGCATAAGGTAAGTTGGCGGGAGTGTTTCTCCTGTTGACCCAGCGTGGTGTAGATACCATAATAAGTCAACCGTATGTCAACTCCATCTACGTTATTCATGTAGCTGGAGTTGCATAATTTAGATCGACTTATCCCCAGAGTGTAGACTTTCCCTCAGAGACAGGATGGTTATTAACAGATAAAAACCTTTCACGGCAGCTACAACTGAAGAGATTTAACCCTAAGCACAGATATGCAGATAGCAAAGCAGTCTGAGCAGTGAGACAGCAAAACCAAGAGCAACTTGCCAAACTTGAAAAACAAGAAACTAGTTTAGAAGCAGTTAACAGATGCAGCAAGAGTGCTATAAGTCTTTACCATAAAACCACTGAGACAAAGAGAGAACTCCCAGCTAAGAGGCACAAATTCCAGCAAACACCAAAGTCTGACAGCCTAAATGCACAAGATGTGGAAAAATTCACATCTCAACACATGATGCATGTCCAGCCAAAGGCATAAGGTGTGATAAAAGTACAAAATTATGGACATTTTGCAGTTGTTTGCTACATCAAAGCAGTCAGGGAATTGACTCATATGACAATCAAAAGCCATTGTTTCTGGGATCTATCCCTTGTGATAACATAGAGCCTTCCTGGAGAGTGAAACTGAATAGTCCAGTAAAGGCTATTGACTTTAAAAGTGACAATTTTACATCAGATGGCAGACACTCAGAGAACTGCCACATCTAAAACCCGGTGACTGTTTGTATCAATTGGATTTAGAAAAAGGATGGACAACTCCAGCTGTCATAAAGAAACGAATTAAGTGCCCAGATCATATGTGATTGAGACCAACAGTGAATAGTTCAGCGGGAACCACTGACATCTACAATTTGTTCCTCAGTAAAAACAATCAACAGAACAAACTCTATAGATTGCAGATGCAGAACAAGATAATGATTCAAGAATTCCAGACCAACTGCAGCCAGTTGTTGCAGCTAATGAACAGCAAGGGTCATGTAATTAGAAAACCAGTACGATTCAGAGACACTTAACAGACTGATCCATTCTGAACTTCAAAGACAGTGTCAATTTGGTAAATGGTAGGAATGTAGAAGATACAGGGGGAGATGTAAGGGAATGTTAAACTGTATTGTATTGTTAAGCCAGTAGGTGGTGCTGTGCATAACATACCTTATTTAAACTAACCTCAGATTTACATGGCAGAACATTAAAGGAGCTTATAGTGAACATATCTGGTCTCTCTCTTTCTAGGAGAGGAAAGCTTAGGGTTGCCAACTTTCTAATCACACAAAACCAAACATCCCATCCCTCTCTCCTACCCCACCCCTTCTCTGAGGCCCCTTCCTCCATCCCTCCACCCCCCCTCCCCGCCATTTCCCTGTCGCTCACTCTCCCGTTTCCCCCACCCTCACTGGGTTGAAGTAGGGACTTGGGGTGCGGGAAGAGGGTGAGAGCTCTGGGGTATGGGTGGGGATGAGGGGTTTGGGGGGCAGGCAAGGGCTCCAGGCTGGGGCAGGGGCAGTATGAGGTCTGGGCAGGAGTAGCGGGCTCCAGGCAGATCAGAAATAAGAGGTTCAGGATTTGGGAGAGGGCTCCAGTCTGGGGCAGGGGGTTGGGGTGTGTGGAGGGGTGAGGATTCTATCTGAGGGTGCAGGCTTCGGGGTGAGGATGAGGAGTTTGGGGTATAGGAGGGGGCTCCGGGTGAGAGTGAGGGCTCTGGCTGGGCGTGTGGGATGAATCGGGGATGAGGAGTTTGGGGTGCAGGAGGGAGTGGGGCAGGATGTTGGGGTATTAGGGTGTGTGGGAGGGAACACTGGGCTGGGACAGGGGGGTTCAGGTGCTGGAGAGAGTGCAGGGTCCCATCAGCACTTACTGTGGCCAGGGCCGGCGACAGGAATTTTGGGGCTCCGTACGCAGATCGTGCGCCTCCCCCCCCGGCCGATCTCCCGCCGCCCGCGGGCCCCAACCCCCGCATGCGCTCTGGCCGCGTGGCCCGGCCAGGAGAAGCAAAGTGGGGCGGGGGGGAGGCTGCTGGGTGCCGGGGGAGGGGGCTGACGAGTGCTGCAGCGGCTGCCCGGAGCCGCGCCTTGCTCACAGGCCCGGCGACAAGGGGGTACAGCTGTGTACCGGGCCTGCCCCGGATTTAAGGTGGCCCCCCCTTAAGTCTGGGGCCCGGTACAGCTGTACCCGTTGTACCCCCGTCGCCGGTCCTGACTGTGGCTCCCAGGAAGCAGCTGCCAGATCCCTGCTGTCCCTAGACACATGGGTGGCCAGGGAGGCTCCATGCACTGTCCTCGTACCCGCAGGCACTGCCTCTACAGCTCCCATTGGTCGCGGTTCTCGGCTAATAAGAGCTGCATAGCTGGCCTCAGTGCAGGAGCAGCACATGGAGCCTCCCTGGCTGCCCATAGAGGTTGCAGGGACCTGGCAGCCGCTTCCAGGAGCCACAGCTAGGGTTGGCAGGAAGCCTACCTCAGCTCGTCCCCTGTTGCACTGCCAATCAGACTTTTAATGGCTCTGTCAGCAGTGCTAACTGGAGCAGCCAGGGTCCCTTTTTAACTGGGCATTCCAATAAAAAATCGGACGCCTGGCAACCCTAGGAAAGCTCTGTGGCCAGTCCATATTGGATACAGAAGCCTGGGCATACATGACATGCATGCTTCTAAGAAGAATCACAGGAACTCCAGATGGAATTGATCCTATCCCCAGTCAATAGCAGACTCTGTGATTACACTTGCAAAGAACATCTGCCAATTATTATTGTTTATTGTACTGCTGTAGCTCTTAGAAGCCTCAATCAGAGAATCAGGGCTCCACTGTGGTAGGCACTGTATGAACACATAACAAAAAGATGGAGTCTGCTCAAAGAGCTTACGGTAAGTAAATCAAGATCCAAAACCTCCTTGGAAAAGCAGGATTGTGAACTCTGAAGATTCATGTCCTCTGCTTATCCACAGAACAAGTACAGCTAGGTCAATGGCAGTGCACATATCTCTCACTTCTACTCCAGAGCAAGAACAGCTGATGCCAAGCAGGGGCTTGTAAACACAACTTTGTTGTGTAGCGAGATTCCTCTCCCCTGGACTGGGTACTCCTTGCTAGCTTTAGAGTTGAACACAGGGAGAGAGAACACAATGGGGGTCTATAAATTTGAGATTCAACAGGAGTCTTGAGGAAGCAGACAAGGAACCTGTTCCAGATGGCAGAGGCCACAGGGGAGAGGGCTCTCGCACCAACAGTGACAAGAATGTGTGAAGGGACTGAAGGAGCAGAGAGAAAGACTGTGGCTGGAGCAAGTTCAAGCTTTAACAAACAAGGCAGGTGGAGTCACCTGACCTGTATAGTTAGTGTGTAACATGCACCTTCTCAAGGTGGTGCTCTGTCCCCCATGAGTGGTGCCTGCTCCACATATAAAGGGTGAGGAGTAGAGTTGGTCAGGAATTTAACAGTGTATTTTTGGCCATTCATTGAAAGTGAAGCTTTTCATGGGAAAGGGCTGGTGTCAAAGAATTTCTTGTTTTGATTTTTTTTTCAAAACATTTCAAAATCATCAAGACAGCCTGACCGGCATTTCCACAGTGAAATG
This sequence comes from Sternotherus odoratus, assembly GCA_032164245.1. Taxonomy (NCBI): domain Eukaryota; kingdom Metazoa; phylum Chordata; order Testudines; family Kinosternidae; genus Sternotherus; species Sternotherus odoratus. The sequence continues at coordinate 125,468,208 of JAVMKO010000003.1, forward strand.
TTTTTTGACGGTAAAAAAAGGCTTTTCATTATGAAATTAAAATTAATTTCTGTAATTACTTTAAAGAAAAAAGGGTTGAAATGAAATGTTTCAATATGATCAAAACAAAATGTTTCGATTGACCTAAACCAAGGTTGGGTTTTTTTGATCATTTGATGATCAGATGGCAAATTTGTTTTGAGATTTTTGAGACACAGCAGGGAGCCAGCAAAGTGGAGCGGGCGGGGGCTGGGTTTCTCTGCTTCCCGCCACCACCAATGAATGCGGGGATATGCCTGACCCCTGCTGCCAATGCCAGCTCTCCCCTCCCCCCAACTAATCCCCTGGGCTATGTCCATTTTGGAAGGGGTCTTTGGAGAAGGAGTGGAAAATGGGGGTGGGAAGGGGTGGAGGGAGTTGTCTCGGGCCCTGCACCCCCCTAGGAATGCACAGGAGGGCCAGCTGGGGGATAGAGGTGGCTGCCCTGTGCGTTCGCATACAACGCACTCAGCATTGTGCTCCAAATTTCACAGTGCCCTACACAGCTATGTATTGTGCGTAGGCCTAAGGACGGCTCTGGCTCTGCACTAGGACTCCTTCCCCGAAGGACCTTAAGCAGCTCATGCAGCCAAGTGTCACGTGCTAGTTACTAGTGTCAAAAAATGAGGCGCTGAGATTCTGCTCTGAGGCAGCCAGCAAGGAGTAACTGTGGTGCGCCAAGTGCCTCAGAAAGCAGGTGAGAATCCATAATTATGTTGGTGCCACTTTGTGTAACCAAACCAATCATGAGTGAGGGACACTGCCTAGGGTCCCCTGAACAGATGCTGCACAGACCAGGAGATTACTGAGCTGAAGTGCAGCAGGACATTGTAATTGCTAATGGGGTGCACCATGAAGCAAGGCAGACTGGCAGGGCTAATCAACTGCAATTAGGAGCCAGACTTTTCTACATCTGAATAGATTTTGCGTACAAGCAATAAAGTCAGGAAGTGCGAGAACCCCATTAGTGGCTCATTCACAGGCTGCAGGCAAATGTGAGCGGCAGATGCATCACCCCCGGCGGCTCCCCATTCATCAACGGAGCCAACTGCTATTTAAACAAACAGAATGTTTAGTATTTATAGTATGGATCCCTGCACCAGTACAGAGACCACTGGCACATAAGGGGGAGGGTGTTGGCTTGCAGGCTTGAGGCCTAAAAGAGGCAGACAGCCAAATCCAGAGGAGGGAATAATTCACATTTCCGTCTTCCCTTTTGGCTTGTCGTATGACTTGTGCACACTGAGGAAGATGTGAGTTTTTAGGGGGATCTGCATGAAAGGACAGGACAGTGACTCAGAAAACTGGGGGTGGAGAGGCCACTCCACACATAATTTGGGGGGGAGGGATAGCTCAGTGGTTTGAGCATTGGCCTGCTAAACCCAGGGTTGTGAGTTCAATCCTTGAGGGGGCCATTTAGGGATCTGGGGCAAAAAATCTGTCAGGGGACAGTACTCAATCCTGCTAGTGTAGGCAGGGGACTGGACTCGATGACCTTCAAGGTCTTTCCAGTTCTAGGAGATTGGTATATCTCCATTTATTAAAAAAAAACACCACAGTGTGGAGACAGTAATGGAGATGATTTGGGGAGAGGGGAAATGATCAAGATGTGAGGGCTGGACCACTACATGTTATCGTAATATGTATCCAAAAGATGTGATGGAAGGTATCATATGTCAACTGGTGACACACTGGTCCTTGAAAATCATTTTGAGATGCAAGTACAGGTTGTGTACAAAGAATTATATCTGTGCTGGAAATAGGGTCTTAAAATGTGGTTTGGGAGGCCGAGCTTACAGCCAACCTGCCCTAGCCAAAGGAATGTGGGTTTACTTATCTGGCCGGCTTCATTACAGGCAGAGGACAACAAAAGTATGTTTACATAACAAGGCAAACAAAACTATCAAGCCAATGAGCAGGGAAGGAGACAACTTAGTAAGCATACCAGAGGATAGTCTTCTCCCCATAGGGCGACCAAATGTCCTGATTTTATATGGACAGTCTTGATATTTGGGGCTTTTTAAAAAAAATATGGGCTCCTATTACCCTCCCCCCATCCCAATTTTTCACACTTGGTGTCTGGTCACCCTATCTCCCCAGGATGTCTTCCTGGCTCTTGAGGCAGAGACAATGGCCTTTTGGTAATGTACTTACTTACTTACTTATGCCCGTCACCCCAGTCGGGGTATGGGCCACCAACCACAGATCTCCAGATTCCTCTATCCTGGGCCATTCTCTCTAGCTGGTTCCAGGTGTAGCCCATTTTTGTGGTGTCAGCCTGAAGGTCGCGTCGCCAGGTGTTTCTTGGACGGCCTCTTTTCCGCTTGCCTTGGGGGTTCCACTGCAGTGCCTGTCTGGTGATGTTGGTTGGCTGCTTGCGTAGTGCGTGTCCTATCCAGCCCCACCTTCTCCTTCTGATTTCTTCCTCTGCTGGGAGTTGACGGGTCCTCTCCAAGAGGTGGATGTTGCTGATGGTGTCTGGCCAGCGGATCTGGAGAATCCTTCTGAGGCAGCTGTTGAAGGAGGTCTGGATCTTCCTGGTGGTTGTTTTGGTTGTCCTCCAGGTTTCAGCTCCATACAGTAGGACTGATTTCACGTTGGAGTTGAACAGTCGAATCTTTATTGCCAAAGACAGCTCTCTGGAGCTCCAGATGTTCTTGAGCTGTAAGAAGGCTGCTCTTGCCTTACCAATCCTTGCTTTGATGTCTGTGCCTGTGCCGCCCTGCTGGTCGATGATGCTGCCTAGGTAGTTGAAGGATTGCACTTCTTCCAGGGGCCTTCCATTCAGTGTGACTGGGTCACTGCTAATGGAGTTGATCTTGAGGATCTTGGTCTTGTCCTTGTGGATGTTGAGGCCAACCTGTGATGACATGGCTGCCACTACGTTGGTCTTCTCTTGCATCTGCTGTTTGCTGTGTGAAAGGAGTTCAAGGTCGTCGGCAAAGTCCAGGTCATCGAGCTGGGTCCACAACGTCCACTGGATTCCATTCCTGCGCTCGTAAGTGGACATCTTCATAATCCAATCGATGATGAGGAGAAAGAGAAATGGTGACAACAAGCATCCTTGTCTGACTCCGGTTTGCACCTGGAAGCTGTTTGTGAGCTGCCCTCTGGGGACCACTCTGCAGTGTACGCCGTCGTATGAGTTCTTGATCAGGTTGACCACCTTTGCTGGGATGCCGTAGTGCTGAAGGAGCTTCTAGAGGGTCTCTCGATCCACGCTATCGAACGCTTTCTCATAGTCAACAAAGTTGATGTACAACGAGGAGTTCCACTCCATGGACTGCTCGACTATGATGTGGAGCGTTGCTATCTGGTCCGTGCAAGATCTGTTCTGCCGGAAGCCTGCCTGCTCATATCGTAGCTGTGGATCGACGGCATCCTTCATTCTCTCTAAGAGGACTCGGTTGAAGACTTTCCCTGGCACCAAAAGGAGTGTGATTCCTCTGTAGTTGGCACAGTTGCTGAGGTCTCCTTTCTTGGGGATTTTGATGAGGTATCCCTCTTTCCAGTCTGCCGGAATCACTTCTTCTTCCCATATCTTCTCAAAGAGGGGGTACAGCATTTCCACTGAAGAATCCAGGTCTGCTTTCAGGGCCTCTGCTGGGATGTCGTCAGGTCCAGCCACCTTCCTGTTCTTCATCATGGTGATGGCTTTTCTGATCTCGTCTCTGGTTGGTTTGTTGCAATTGATTGGGAGGTCCTCGTTGGCTGGGTCGATGTCTGGTGAATTTGGTGATGCTGGTCTGTTCTGGAGTTCCTCAAAGTGCTCCGCCCATCTGTTCATCTGTTGTTCTATTCCTGTTATAGACTTTCCCTGCTTGTCTTTGACGGGACGTTCTGGCTTGCTGAACTTTCCAGACAGTCGCTTGGTGGTGTCGTACAGCTGTTTCATGTTGCCGCTGTATGCTGCCTGCTCCGCTTCTGCTGCCAGTCCATCCACATAGTCTCTTTTATCCTTCCTAATGTTCCTCTTCACTGCTCTGTGGGCTTCAGCATACTCTTTTTGAGCTTTGGCCTTTGCTGCTCTAGTCCTGCTGTTGTTGACTGCTGCCTTCTTCTTCTTTCTGTCTTCTATCTTAGTCAAGGTCTCTGCTGTGATCCACTCTTTCTGCTGGTGTTTCTTGATTCCAAGCACTCCCTGGCATGCTGACCTAAGTGTCTCTCTCACTTTCTGCCAGCTGTTGAGTACACTGTTTTCCTCTTCCTCAAACCGATCCTGTAGTACTGAAAACTTATTCTTCAGCGTCAGCCCAAAATCTTCCTTGGTCTTGTGGTCCTTCAGAAGGCTGACGTTGTACTTCGCTCTTCTGTCTGATGCGTCTATCCAGTTCTTCTTCAGCTTCAGCTTCAATCTGGCCACCACTAAGTGATGGTCGGACGCCGCGTCTGCTCCTCTTCTAACTCTAACGTCCTGAAGGGATCTTCTGAACTTCTTGCTAATGCAGACATGGTCGATCTGGTTTTCTGTCGTGCCTGCTGGTGATATCCAGGTACTCTTGTGGATCCGCTTGTGAGGAAAGATGCTGCCTCCTATGACCAGGTTGTTAAGTGCACACAGATCCACAAATCTCTCTCCATTCTCACTCATCTCTCCCAGCGTGTGGGTCCCCATGACTTGTTCGTATCCTGTGTTGTTAGGTCCAATTTTGGCATTGAAGTCTCCCATAAGGATGGTGATGTCTTTGTCTGGGAGAGTCTCTATTTTCTGAAGTCTGTTGTAAAAGTAGTCTTTGTCCTCCTCTTCACTGTCATTGGTTGGAGCGTAGCACTGAACAACATTCATCTTAATCCTCTTCATTTTAGTTCTGAAGGATGCTGTGATGATCCTGGGGCCGTGTGCCTCCCAACTAATCAGTGCTCTCTGTGCCTGCTTGGACAACATGAAGCCTACTCCCTGTGTGGGGGGTGCATCACTCTCTTCATGTCCGGAATACAGCAACAGCTCTCCTGTCAACAGTTGTCTCTGTCCAGCTTGCGTCCATCTTGTCTCGCTAATGCCTAGTAGGGTCAGGTTGTTGCTCCTCATGTCTGCTGCAACCTGCACCATCTTTCCTGACTCGTACATGGTCCTCACGTTCCATGTGCCGATGGTGATCCTCCTGGTTGCAAGAAGGGTGATCGGCTTAGTGGCTTCTTCGCGGCTTTCACCACCCAGCGTCATGCATCTTCAAGTTGAAGACCCTTCTTTTTCCAGGCTAAAAGTCTCTGTTATCTCTATTTCTGTTGTTGGTGTTTCTGTAGCAAGTTGATTTTTTTTTACGGGGTGGAGTTGCTAGCCCCACGCCCAACCCTCCTCCTTTACCCTGACTTGGGACAGGCAGATGGCCCCAAAGGACTTCTCTGGTGGAGTTTTGGGTAATGTAAGGAGAGCAAAAAGGCATTCTAGTTATCTATCATTTAGGGACCTTAACAAACAGCACCCTCTGAAGCTGTGAAAGTTGGATCCTGTAGTCTGAGCGCTAGAGATGCTGGGAACTTGATGTAAGTGAGAAAAGTGCTTAGGAAAAGATTGTAACGTACTAAAATTAAGTTTGGCACTAGAAAGCATGCTTTGTTTGTAATCATACCTGGCTCTCTTTTTCACTTCAATCTCTGTTCTTTGTTAATAAACTTATTTGTGTGTATTATTAAGTTATCTTAGTGCTGCTATAATGAACTGAGTTCAAATTTTCAGCTAGCTTAACAGCGAGGTGTGTACACTGTCGCTTTATAGGCAGCTAATTTAATTTCTGTAAGCGTTCAGTGAGAGGGACTGGACACTGCAGGGAGATGTCTCTGGGGAACACAGGAACTGGGGTTTAGTGACTATTACCTGCAAGGCAAGGTTTAGACTGGCAGAGTGTTGAGAATTGGCTGGTGAAGCAGACAGACTGATGTGGCAGGGAGCTGTCTCAGAGTCTAAACTACAGCAAAGTTCACTCTTGCTAGTACTGAGAGGAAACACAGTTGTTTAGGTCTGGGTGCCTTGAGAACAGAACATCACAAAAGTATATTTTAACTTGTGTCCAAAGTGCCCAGTGGATTAGACACCCCTTTTAAAATATCTATTAGATAGATCAGTATCAGGACTGAGGGCTGCATCCTGCTCTGCTCCTTCACACTGGGTGAACGGGTTGGAGTGACAGAAAGTGGCGATAAAAGCCCCGAATCCCACAGAGGGTTTTTTCTCCCTTGGTGCAGATCATGGACCGCACACAGCTGTAAGGCTAACTTCTGTAGACCCTCCTTGCATATCAGGCATGCTGGGAGTTAGGAGCAGGAAGGATATATCAGGGGCAGGGATGCAGCGCTATTCTGGGCAGCCCTGGAAGCTGTTGTAACTTGACATGTCCCCAGGGCTGTGTAGGTTATGCTGGGGGGGTCTCTCCAGCTCCTGCAGAAGTCCAGGATCACAAGGGCACAAAGATGGTTTGAGCCCACCCCAGTGCACCCCCCAATTGGTTGCGATTTCTGTGCTGCATCTTTAAGAGGTGCCGAACAGCATCTGACTCCAGTTGTAGATCACCAACTAAGATAGTCTGTTAGCCATTAATTACTTACACAGACCCTAAAAGTGTGCCAGGTGTTTTACAGACATGGAAGACACTGAAGAGTTGTACTTTTTAGCTCTACTTGCAATCTGTACTATGCAGCAAAATCAGCTTGTTTTTGCTGAAGAATTTTGGATCTTCCTTGGGCTGTGTGGTATTAAGAAAATGTCAGTTTTATGTGCTTAATTTATTGCCTCACCTCTTGGGTGTTATATTTTATATGCATATTCACTGTATGCCAGCCTTGAAACATTCTACTCACCCACACCCCCAGGCAAGTCAATTTTTTTTGATGGGTGAGTAAAACATCATTAGTTTTTTTTTTCATTATCATCAATCCTCATGGTAATAGGTGTGAAAGCAGATTTTGTGCCTGGCCTAGTCAATTTCACCAGGCTGCTGTCTGTTATTTTGTTGGTGTCCTGACATTAAGGATTGAGATGCATCCCCAATACTGTGAATGGCTTGCCAATTACAAAAGCAGTCTCTTCTCTCTGGGTGTTCACACCTCCAGATCAGTTGCTGGAAGTGGGCCTCACCCTTCCTGATTGAATTTACCTTGCTATCTTGCCTGCATATTTATACCTGCCTCTGAAGATTTCCACAACATTCATCTGATGAAGTGTGTCTTAGCCCACAAAAGCTCATGATCCCTAAGATCTGTTAGTCTAAGGTGCTACAAGACTGTCGCTTTTGCAGATCCAAACTAACACAGCTACTCCTCTGATACTAGATCCCCAATACTGTAATTCCTTTTCAATAAAAACAACACAGTTAAAAAAATAATAGAAGATCTGACTGTGTCAATGTGTGTTAAGCAGAACTCAACCATTGTCTTCAGAGTGGAGTTCTGCTTAAAATCCACTGTATAATAATTGATTTGAATGGAGAGTTCTGCTTAAAAAAAAATCGATAGCATGATATGGCCCAATGCTATTGTTTAGTTACAGTAGGTTCAATTTTGACTGTGCTCTTTTATCAAGGAATTTTTTTCCCCCAGTAGCAGCCTGCTTAAATTATTTTGAACCAGGTCTGACTATCTCTATTTGTTCACTAGCAGGTAGCCAATTAAACAGGCCTGTGTTAAATTTAAACTGCTAATTTTACCATTTCTGTAGCAGAGCTGTCTGTTGCATAAGCCTGGAAAGGTCATGCTAACAAGTACAATTAGTTCAGGACAGCAAATACCCACATCAATAAAAATTCACAGAAGAAAAAGAAAGGGACTCAGTTATTAAAAGTGTCTGATGATAAGTCATTTAAGTTTTACAACATTGTCTTTGTGTTATAAGTTACATCATAGATTATTAAAATGAAAAAAATATCTTTCTGGACCTACACTTTGTATATGTTTATTTACCAGTTTGCACTTCTTTCAGCTCTCAGAGTGAAAGAAGGAAACTAGATAAGTCAGTTTCACTTTTGTTTCTATTCAATGTCACTTTGAGGGTCTCATCCACTAGCATAAACCTGCCATTGCACACACAGCAGGGGAATTATTATTTGTTTCAAAAGTGTGAAAACATTTATTAAATTGAACATTTCATAAAAACTCGTTTCTAGCAATCAAAAAATTCAGCGCCAAATTTGACCAGTTAGTGTATCGATGTACTTGTTGTGCTGCCCATCATGCCACTGAAATTAGCAGGATGTGCATGTGCTTCGGGTTATTGAGCAGCAATTCGGGTTTGGTGGAGGCTAGTTATGGGCTGCTGACCTCTGCCCACACATTACTCTCTCACGTGGATGGGATATCAGACCTAGTCCAGCGTTTATAGGTCTGCTCTACTCACTGAACTAGTAGAGCAGTTCCGTTAATTCAGCAAGTGCTGCAGAAATCAGTGTGAAATTAATGTCATTTAGCTAGCAATGGTGGTGTTTACATATGTGCTTAGAGCACATGTATGTGCAACTGCTTGAGTTGTCAATTTTGCTTTCTCATTTTCTTTTTTATTCTCATTGTTTTTACAGGGCTCAGGGGTGGAGAGACACTTCACAGATCAAAAAAAGTAAATACATATGTTTCCTGCCCTGTAGAGTTTATTCAATTTTGGTATGTACACATCTCGATGATTGTATTAAATTCTGATAGTGATGCACATAGCTAAGGTTGCTCATCACTTCCAATATAAAGCCTCTGTTGTCAGGTGCTTATAACTTTGACAGACTGTAATAATTTGAGCTGAAATTTCCCATGCTTGGTCTCTGCCTCAGGCTGATCTTTAAGTTTCAGCAAAACAGTTCAGCTCTTCCTCAGAACAGAGTAGGGAAAACAGACAATTTCGCAATTTTTTTTTTTCTTGCAACCACTTATTTGAAGCACTCTTGGGTCTCTGTTCTTTGGATCACAAACTTGAAATTTGGCAGGGAGGTAGCCCTTGGGTCAGAGATGTTTCTTTTGCTGTCCACATAAAAATCCATCCACATTTGGCCAACTTATAATATTCTGAGAGTAGTCATTTGATGTGCTCAGGACATATTTAGAGCTGGGGGGGCGGGGGAAGGGAGAAATTTCAGTCTTGTCTGTGACATATCATGAAAATGACAGTCTCTCTCACCTGTAAGTATTGGTTGCTGGCACTCTCCAGATCTGCACACCTTGAAGAATTCCTTCAGCCCCCACTATAACACTGAGATTGGAGTTCCTATAGGCGTCGTTGCACTGGGTCTGAGTAGGTCCCTGCGGTCCACTGGCACCACATGTGGTGAACAACCACTGATCTAAAATAAGGACACATGCAAAATACACTTTGAATATATGACAGTCTCACTATTCTTCCTTTTACTTGCTCCTCCGTGGACTGGGACCAAGAGGAGAAACTGCAGAACCCGTTTTTAAGGGAGAAAAGATAGTCATTCACAAAGCTCCTCATAATCTAGCACGTCATAACAACGCTTAGCACTTATGCAGTGATTTTCTTCTGTGGTCCTCAGCCTCACAATGAGTAATATTACCTCTGTTTTACCGAGGCAAACTAATTTGTTCAAAGTCACAGTGAAAGTCAATAGCAGAATGAGGAACAGAACCCAAGTTTAGTGCACTGTTCACTGGACCATGAATCATGTGTGACCCATTAATAACTAAACCATTGCAATTTACCCCCTGCTACTCTACTGTAGTTTACTAAGCAGGAATATACAGTACTCAGTTACTGGGACCTGAATGAGAAGATTGAATAATTCTGGATAACTGAGAAATTTTCACTGTAATTAATACACAAGCAATCATGGCTCAGTTTCAGATAACAGTGAGTTTGAGATAACTGAGATTTATATAACCAGAATTCAGCTGTATTCATTATTTGCCAGACCCCCAGGCACAAATCAGTATAGCGCCACAGTAATTATTTTCACCAGCTGGGGATTTGGCCCTATGTGCATAGATCTGTGCAGTAGAATCTTGCTAATCTTCACATCTCATAATTCACACAGACGAAATTGCTATACCTCCCCATTTCTCTGCAAAGTTTCACCACCAGAGCCAGCACTGTTGTGAGGCCTCATATTATTAAGACCTCATTAGTTTTGCAAATTATACATGTAACTTTTGCTAATGTACCCTAAAGCATTATATATCTTCAAAACTAAATGGACAAACTGCATTTGATGCATGTGTCCTTGATTTATTTAGGGGGGGAGAGGCGGGATCTTTAAATTCACAAAATCCAGTAAATTCCACTGCTAAGATTCTACTGTCATTGAACATGAAAGATTTAAAATATATTTTCAAAATATCTGCCACTGTGACTTTGGGTAAGCCAATTCACCCTTCCAGCTGTGTCTGCAGTGGCATTACTTTTCAACATTCCCACCAATACATTACAACATATGCAGCTGGTGGACTGGGGAAGACTAGATCACAAGAAGTCTGTTACACAAACCCAGTGAATTTTTAATAACTAGAGTCTCAAAAGTTCAGAATTTCGATAAGAAGCCAAAGGTCTGACGGCTTCTCTGAACGGAGCAGAAGCTCCTTTCCTCTCTTCCATAGTTTGGACTAGTGTGGATAAAGCTCAAGAAGATACAGTGGAGGTACCACCAATCCTGCACTGGTCCCGGAGAGTAGGCTTCTTGGGACATTATAGGTCTTTCTGCATTTCTAATTTTTATGAATCTTTTTTCTTCCTGAAGAAACCTACACACATGAAGATGAGTTGCATATAAAAATAATGGGTGACATCCTGGCTCATTGGAAGTCAATGAGGGGTTTTGCCATTAACTTCAAAGAGATCCGGATTTCTCCTAATATCCACTGCCAGGTGTTTTCAGTATTCCCTTTTAATCACCACTGTAAGAATGTGGTTCACAAGTGACTTCTTCTAGTTCAGAATCTCCTTCGTGTTTGCTACTGAAGGCCAGTCCAATATATTACAATTGTACTGCTGGATCAAGCATGAACAGAATGTACCATGGGGTGGGGGAGAGTCTATCCTGTTTTTAAAATAATCAGGATGATGGGTCTCAAAAAGCTTGGATCTAGACTAAACTCAGACTTTTTCCCCATGAAACCCACATTGATCTAAAAATGTATTAAATATAGAGCTGGCCAGAAGTCTTAAATAACAAAACAAGCATTCATGGTTCTCCTAATGTCTATACAACCTCAGAAGTGGCCTTTTCCTAGTAAAAGTGGCTATTTCCTCCCTGTGTAGCACTGAATTCTCCCTGGTACCAGAAACAACTGCAACATATTACACGAACCATTATAAGCTCTCAGAAACCTGCTTCCACAGGTTGCTGCATGTCATGGCAGTTTTGAGTCATTCAGTTTTGAACACAACTTTGAGCTCCACAGATGAAACAGCAACACTGAAACCCATCCCTTTAAGCAACTGGGATAGCAGCATAGCATTTTCCACTTGCACGCCACCATGACGCGGTCATGTAACATACAGTATAACTCTCTTTTGTTCTGCAGTGCAGAATGGGGTAGTACCTTCAGCACACCATAATTATCCAGTCCATGGCTGTTAAAAAGTAATATATCCTGGTCTATATAAGGATTCTAGGTCCTCTTTGGATACTTTAAAGATACCTGATGTCCATAAAGTGCTGAGCACCAATCTGCAGAAAGTCAGGACACCCAATAACAGAGGGACGCAAAATCACTAATCACATTGGAAATTTAGGCCTATATTTTTAGGACCTTCTGTTGTACCCTCTGGATCTGATCCAACACCTTGGATCAGACCTGCTAATTGGGTTAATAAACCAAAACTTTCAATTTAAGAAAAAAATGAAATAAAAAACTGCACTGAGAATCAGAGCCAAGCTAATAAATTATAATGAATAATTTATACAATCATTAATCTTTTTCCTGTCTGTGACTGGACTGTCATTTATTAGATTTATTTATTGCTCCAAATTATTTGCCAAGTAGTTTCTGGGAATAATTCTTGGCCCGTAGCTTGTTTGCTAGCATTAAAATGAATGTTTTGATTGCATGCAAAGGCCATGAGATATGTTTATACTTGCTTTTTGATTGGATGAGCGTTAACTCCTCGAATCAGGTTTCCATGATTCCGTGTTAGTCTGGATCTCCAAAAGCGACAGAGTCTTGCAGCACTTTATAGACGAACAGATGTTTCGGATCATAAGCTTTCATGGGCTAAGACCCATTTCATCAGATGAATGTTGTGGAAAGTGAGTGTTACCTTAGGTGACAGCGTTAGAATGTTAAACCTAGTCCTTTAGTTCAAAAAGTCGCCTTTCCTGCCTTTGACCTTGCGAACTGAAGTATGTGATCTGGTTTGTCAGGCTTTGCACCTTGTCTCAGATTCCAGTCTCGGTTTTATTCAATTGCTCCAGTTCCAACAGTGCATCATAAACCTCAGTCACTTGGTACCTCACTGGCCTTACTCTGTCAATGCGGCTCTGCCAGCGAGTGTCACTTAGTGGCTTCACAGTCAATTTATAACATTGTACATGAGGATCTTCCACCTGATAGCTAATGCTGAAAACACGACGTAGATCCTTTGCAGTACTCCGAAGAGAGGTACTGAATCTAAAGACGATGATGCTACATTTAACATAACCAGGCTGAGGGAATGGCAGCCACATGACATGAGGAAAGCTCTTGGATTCAGCTCCAGAATCCTTGCTGGCACGCTACTGTTTCTTCCTTTCACGTTCGCACCATTGTTGTAGCCTTGGCTGCGGCCATCCTGAAGCTTTATTTTACTCTCATTCGAAACATTCATAAACAGCTCAGCTAGGCCTTTTCCAGCAGAGCTGTCCACAGACTGAAAACAGATAAAAGTGTTCCTTTACTTGGATACAACCAATCTCATCATTGATAAATCTTATGTGACTAAAGTCGGGATTGCAATCCATTATTACAACATAGTACTTTGCTTTGCCAAGCCCTATCCAGCACCTTCCTTGCCATAAGGTCAATCAATTTGTTTTGAATGGTTTTGCTCTAGTAATGGTCCATGGCTTCTTTACAAACTGCTTGATGTAGGTGCTTAAGTGTTATGTCCTCATATCTCTCAAGGAGCTCTACCAAACCGAGGAAATTACCATTATCTTCAATGAACGTATCCAACGAGCCTGGAAAGCCAAATTATTCTTTGCGAGAAAGAGGAAAATTGAAATCAGCCCCTCAAACACATTCCTCAAGTGCTGGATTTCTACATTAACAATGCACTGGTTTTCTGCGTCTATGTATTTATTCAGCTTGAGTCTGGACTCGACCATTTAGAGTAGGCCATAAAATGCCCAGATCACTTTTCATGTTACTTCAGAACATCAGCTAAGTTATGCCAGTAACTGTGCCCAGAAAGTGAAAGCAACGATTTGGCATTCTTGTCAAATATTTAGCAACAAAAACAGAACACTGTCAGTTGATTTTGAGTAAACTAGCCAACATTGCTTCAGTTTCTCACCATTTTTGAGCACTCTTTTGCAGTGTGACTTTGAAAAGTGTCACTTCTGCTCATTTACTGGAAACAGCATATCTTCAGTTTTGCCTGGCGTGTTCAAAACTGTACGATCAATACTAGCAGAGTTTAGGATTGCTGGCCATAAAGCAGGATGTGATGTATTGATTTGTGGTGTGCAATTTTTCTCATTGCTGTTTCTGTCATGCAAGGCTGATTCTTCTTTATCATTTCTCTCCTTTTCATGTAAACCAGGTTTTTTCTTTTTGTCATTACTCTCCTCTTCCTGTAAGCCACATTCTTCTTTATCATCACTCTCCTTTATGCTGCCAGGAGAACTGGATGATTTTCCATCACTTTCCTCACATTCCCATTCCTTATCATCCGGTAATCTGCTAATTCCTTAGTAATAGGACTTCCATCATTTACACTTTGCTCCTCAATTCATTCTGCACTGGGATGATGGCTACTGCCTAAATCCCAGTCCTATGTTACTTTCCCATCAATTCTGCCACTTGCTGCAAACTAGATTACAACTGAGATTTTTGCTTCCTATACTGAGCTCCTGAAGGCTTCTTCAGGGGCATCTTTTATTTTCTCTGGGAGAAACAGACAGTGTTAAGGAGAGCAAAAGTCTATGTTCTGCAGCCTTAGAAAGTCATCAAACATTATGTCTTAAGCATGGTAAAAAAAGTAACAGTATTTCTTTTATATTGTTGTATTTGATAGATATTTCTGGCATTTCATTACATATGTCCTTTATTAGTTGCTATTTATACTCTTCAAGTCTTAAAACACAATTAAACAATAAAAGAAGGCTCACAATATCCCAGCTGGGCTCTCACATTGTTTTTATATCTTGCTGATTGACTGGCAACAACCCACCTCTTATATACCTGCGTGAGCATGGATGACAACATTCTAGGAGATTCAAAGAAAATGTAGTTCTCAGAAAGTCTGGAAGGTTCCACAAGATTCTACAAAGGTTCAGAACATTTTAGGAAGTTAATGAAAAATGAATCCCCTAACTCTGACTCAGACTGTTTGAAGTAACATTTCAATTTTCCTTTTTGTCACTAACAACAAAATACAGTTGCCTGGGTCACTTGACCCTAAATTCGGCCCTGTAGGGGCATATGTGCATGCATGTGGGAAAAGTACGCTCACAAGGTGAGGAGAATATTTCAACATCTGCCAGTAGATATCTGTTTCAATATTTTTAATTTTACATGGCAACAAATATAGCATTTATAATCCCATTTTCTGTCTCTCAACAATTCCTGAGTGCTCACTTATGTTTCCACTGGTCTTTGAGTCAGCAGCATCCCTAACAATAATGACATATTTCAGATCTATAGTGCTTTTCATCCAAAAGGACCCCTAAATACTGTACCAATTATTATATGTCATATGCAAAAAAATCAAACGTACCAATGAAATGAAGCCAGTCCAGAAATGAAACACAGCAACTGGTTAAAGGCTCACAGCAAATCCATGTTTAGTACAAGAAGTGAAGAAGAATATCATAAATAAATTGAAACTGCACTGGGAATGTCTAGGTAGTAGAGTTGGTAGAAAATTTTCCAACTGAACAGGGTTTGGACAGAAAACGCTGGTTTGATAGAATCTCCATATTCCGTAGGACTTGAAACTTTCAATGGAAACCTGGCAGGCCCTGCCTAGTATCCTGCCTGCTTCCCCACCCTTCCAGGAACCTGCCTGATGGGCTACTGTGGACCTAGGCTCCCTGGGTTTCCAGGCTCTTCAAGAGCCCACTTGGAGAGCTAGGACTGGAAAATGTTGAAAAATTTGTTTTGTTCTTCGGAAATGCAATTTTTTTGAAATTGCCCTTCCCATGGAAAATTTCACATATCTGATTTGTTCAAATTCAAAACTTTTTGGGGGGAGTGAGTAGGGGAATGCAAAATTTTCAAAAGGAGGGAAATTCTGGTTCCCACAAAGCTCTAATAGGTAATGTACTGTAATTAACCAAACTGGAATTCAGCCACGATGGAGAAGGTAGAACCCCGATGCTGGCAAAGAATGCCATGGGATTTTCAATGTTCACAATTTGTTTGTGAGTTGGGCACAATCACAGTTCCAGGTGGCACAGATGCAGGGATTCTAAAAAGTAACTTTATCAAAGAATGGGACTCAGAGGAAGAAAGAATGAGGCAATATTTGCTCTGCTGGATTGGAAAGCAATTTCACTGCTCACAAATATGCCAAACAAGTATAACAAAAATGGCAATAAGCATCTTAGCCATTCCTCAAAGGCATAAATACATTAACTGGCATCTGTTGACTCGAACCAGATTAAGTTAAGGGTAAATCGATTTATTCAGCCTTGAGATGATCACAAACTCACTGTTCCCACATGCTCCATATCCTTACCTGTATTTCAGAATTTAGGTGTAATGCATCACTGAAAGATTTCCGTACTTTCCATGGACTGCTTATGCACTGAGTGAAACTCACTGTTACAACATATCAAGGCCAAGAGACCATCCACACTTAATGTTAGATAGAATAAACACATATAGGGATCAGAGAGGTAGCCGTGTTAGTCTGGAATAGCAGAAGTGACAAAGAGTCCTGTGGCACCTTAAAGACTAACTAAAGTATTGAAGCATAAGCTTTCGGATGCAAAACGAAGAAGTGGGTATTAGTCTTCGTGCATCTGACGAAGTGGGTATTAGCCCACGAAAGCTTATGCTTCAATACTTTAGTTAGTCTTTAAGGGGCCAAGGACTCTTTGTCACATATAGGGAGTCTAAGTTCTCATGCTTCAGGGCAAAGGTTAATCAGTAAAGGTATGTCTACAATACAATGAGACATTTACATCTCGCCGATGCCAGCTGACTGGGGCTTATGAGGCTTCACGGTTGTTTAATTATAGTGTAGACACTCAGATCCCCCCACCTTACAGGGTCTTTGAGCCCAGGCTCCAGCACCAGCCTGAATGTCTACACCGCAATTAAACATCCTCTTTGCCTGAGTCAGTTGGGGTGGGCCAGCTGTGGGTTTTTAATTGCAGTGTAGATATACAGTAGACCCTCGATAATCCAGGATGATAGGGAAAAAAAAATAATCCTGGTTAATAAAATCCTGGATAATCACCATCCATAGGAAATATGGGGAGTGGGGGTTGATTCACCAGCCATCCTGCACCGGGGGGAGGGGGTGTTGGTTCACTGGCTGCCATGCGCCCTGGTAGGGGTTTTTTGTCTGTGTGCTTGGGGCGGCAGCAAAGCCAGAGCCGGCCCTGTGAGTTGCGCGTATCTTTTTTGACATCCTGGTTAATCCACATCCTGGTTAATGCAATTCTGGATAATTGAGAGTCTACTGGTACCTCAACTGAGAAGGGCTAGAAAAGAATTTCACCTCTGGGCTGGTCATTTTGTAATTGTCTTTCAGGGATCTTCTTGCACCTTTCTCCAAAGCAGCTGTTGCTCAACAAACAACAGGATGCCACAAACCACAGAACAACTAATATGCCCCAAGGATTTGTGAAAACATTCACAAATCCCTGCTGATATTTCACCAAGCAACTGAAGCGCGGACTTACAGCGGAGCTGGATTGCCTATCTCAACCTTAACTAACATTTTCCAGCCAGTGACAACAGCATAAAAAATGGAGCGACACATCCTCACCTCAGTGCATGAGAGATTTTTGCTCCTCACTCCCATTAATTCTAGTGGTCATTCTGCACTGAAAGCATCCAGACAAAATCTACTGCATCAATTCATAAGAAGCAAATTTAATACTGTGAAAAGACGAAGTTTTTAAATTTTGCTTTACGTTCAGTGGTTTAATAGTGACTTGGTGACTGGTAATGTGTGACCTGCGGCCATTATCTTTTCCAGCATTAAGAGTGACACGGGTTAACATTGGGGGCAAGATGTGAAAAAATGGTCTTAAAGAGCAGCGTTGGCTTTGCTCACCTTTTTAGGCCCCGGTATCATTAAGTAGGTCCGTCTACTAGCACATTTGTCTGTAAAACTTCTGTCAGTCAGGGTTGAAAATCACACTCCTCTGATCAACATAAGTTTCACTGACAAAAGTGCGAGTGTGGACAGCGCTATGTCAGCAGGAAACACTCCCCGGCAGACACAGCTACTGCCGCTCACTGAGGGTGGTGTAGTTATGCTGGCAGGAGAGCTCTCTCCCATTAGCATAAAGCAGCCACATGGGAAACCTTACAGAGGCGCAGCTGTAGTGGTACAGCTGTGTCTCTGTAAGGTCAGTAGTGCAGACACAACCTAAGTAGTGATAGATTATCGGGACATACAAAGACAAGTGAATACCATGTTTTGCATTATGGGGAAGTAAACATATCTTGCTAGTGTTGGTATCAGTACAGGAAAGTCTAAACAGCTCTCTTCTTAGCCTCTCTCAACTATTTATATAGTATCAATTTCTATCCATCCACTCTCCCCAACCATTCCTCTTCAATCTATCAGACCTCCAAGGCAGGAGAAGAAAGCAGAGGAAGACCCGAAAATACTTCTCAAATCAACAGACAGAGCCTCTGCAGTGGTGATGGGGTAAATGGTTCAAAGGTCTGTTTCACCGACCTACTCAAAAACTCAAGATTCTTCTTTTCTGAACTGTCGACATTGGCAAAGCTGGGCTGGAAATCTCCTGCAAACAGGTCAGGAGCTAGAACCACCGTAAGAACAATTTGTCTTGTGCTATTTTCTGGAATCAAAAATTAACACAGATGTGTTTGGGGAGTGGTGGTGGTGGGGGACCATCCAGTCCCCCCTTTAAAAAAAACACAAAATCAACACACATGAAAACAACAAACAAACAAACAAATAAACAAAAAAAGATGGTGTTTGGAGTGAAGATTTTGGATGAAAGATGTTTCTTATTTTATTGGAATTAGCTTATCCATATCTAATAAGACGAGACAAAGGGTAACAGAAAAAAAAACAGAGGGGAAAACAGTGATCAAGTCGGCATGGCATGGCTATTTGAAAACCTTCCCTGATAGTCAAACCACTTCCTGAAGAATTTAAGCTGTTTCTAAAAGAGTGGACAGCCTTAAGTCATAGGTCTAAAAAGTGTGAACTGTCCAATTCATCTCAACTGGATGGGTAACTCTGGAGAGCAGTATTTAACTGCACAGTGATATATTTTGATCATTTCAGCAGAGGCATCCCATTGAATTGGCATTGAGAGTGTTGTCTGAGGCCTTGGTTACACTGGCACTTTATAGCGCTAAAAAGCCTCCAGGAGCGCTATAACTCTCTACCCGTCCACACTGGCAAGGCATGTATTGCGCTATAAACCCAGTTATACCGCTCCTGGTAATCCTCCCTTCCTTGAGGAATAACAGCTATTGCGTATTCCCTGTAGTGTGTTATGGCAAGTGTAAACAGTCATTATATTATAAGTGATCTCTGGCACGCCTCCGAGCCATTTAAGGCAATTGACGTCTCTTTGCTTTGTTTTGAACACGGCAGGAGGAATGCGGAAGTACCTTTTCAGAGTTTCTCTCTTAACTCAGCAGATGAGCACTGCAAATGTTTACAAAGGGAGCTGTGTGACAGAGAAACTATTAAAGCAGGCTTTAATTTCAAAGGAAACCACTGATTACAAGACTTTCAGCCATAGAAAATCCCCTCACTCTCTCCCTCTGCATACACACTACACGTTTCCCCTCACCCCCCTCGTTTGAAAAGCACGTTTCACCCAGCTGAATGCTGGGATAGCTACCCATAATGCACCACTCCCTGTGCCCCTGCAAGTGCCGCAAATGTGGCCACGCCAGGACATGCTATAGCGCTACACCTATTGCTGTATATGGGTACAGCTATAACCAAAAGCGCTACAATCCTGTAAGTGTAACCATGGCCTGTGTACAGTGCCACTACTATTCCTCCTCAGTTTAACCCCTGGGGGAAAGCAAATGCAAAGGACTAGATAGTGTAAAAGATTTGTGTTTACAGAGGGTCGGACTATGACCCCCACTATTACTTTCAACACACTTTCCATCACTACTTTGCTTACTACTTTTTTTTGGGGGGGGGGGAACTGCTTGTTCACTGAGTTTACTGCTGCTTAATATGGAAATGCAATTCTGCAGACATCTTTATTGCATTATGCCAATGGTGCAGTTGGTATAATTGCATGTGAAGAGCCAACAAATGTAATTTTCTTCTGCTTAATACTTGCTCCATTGCTCCTTTCAGCTCCTTCATCTGATTAACGAATATGACTCAGACTTCTTCCGAGAAACACCAGCACAGTATTCTACGCAGAACTTTCTCTGTTGCAAACTGCAAACTCCCTGAAAACATCAGCTATGCTGGGAAAGCCTGAAGCTGAAGGAAAAAGACAGTCCGGCTCAAATCACAATACAACCCATTGACATTAGCCAGGTGAGAAAACAGATGGACACACAAGTAGTGTGACTTGAAACAAAAGTTCATTTTTTTGTTGTTCGGTGATCATCATTTGTGTCTGTGTGCCGTGGCACTTCTGAACGGTGACTGGGACCAAAAGAGAGGCTGAAATATTGGAGGAGAAGCTATTTGTATGGTATTTGCAACCTGTCCAGGAGCACCAGAAATCTTGTGGTTAAAACCTAACCATAGTCAGCACTGCCATCAATCCCTTTTCCTTCTGTCTCTTGGGCCTACGCAGAGAGCCATTCTTCTTATTTCCGGGCTGGTCATTTGTTTACTGTGTTAATAATTCATCACTGACCTTTTGCAACCTTCTGCCATTTTCAATTCTGTGTCTCCTCCTATGCCTGAAATTCCCACAATCTGGCCACGTCTACACAATAAAGTTGCATTGGTTTAATTTAAATTGGCTTTTATCTGGACACCAATTACAGTTTAAGCATGACGTATTTCAATTTTGCTTAAACTGGTACCTAATTGATTTTAAAATAATCCAGAATAAATCTGCTTTAAACAAAAATGTGTCCACACTGACACAGGTGGAATGAAATTGGTTTTAAACGACACCTTTAGTTAAATCAGGGCAATCTTCTCATGTAGACAAACCTGCTCTTAGCACCACTCTTTCCGCCTGAAAATTCCTTCTCAAAAAAGCTTCTTCCACAAAGTCTTTCAGCAAGAATCTGCCACACAAACAGCAGCCACTTTTTAAATTAAAAATAAAATGATCTACGTTGCTGTGTGATTGGACTGTTTGCCTGTTTGGACTATGTGATCGTAGTGGTAGGGATCATGTCTCCATTAGAGATAGCTCTGAGCACACAATCAGCATTCACCTAATAACCACCCCAGAAGTACCCGAGGGAGATGAAGCAACAACTCTTACAAGTTCTCTATGAACTTTGTGTCATAAACCTGCCTCCTCCATGATCATCAGCCATCACAAAACTCTGGAGTAGCAGCACCTCTTAGACTAAGCTTCCTGCTGTGCGAACTGGGTCGGTTCAGGGAGTTGAGCTGAAGTTTTATTATCTGTCTATCTTAGGACACATAGTTCTCTTTTTAATCTGATTGGCTAAGGAGGAAATATCACAGTCTGTGATCCATCACAAAGCCAAAAATCACATTAGCTGTAATTACTTTTGGCTGGGCTCAGATTGATCAATGCCCTCTTAGGGACGTCATGGTGGTGCTGATGCTGAGGATTCACTTGCACAACTGTAAACATGCAGTCGTCAAACTAATGGCTCTGAAAGCACTACTGGGATGCAGGAAGGAAGAGAGGAAAGCTGGGTGAAATGTAGAGATCAGAGACCTGCTTCTTTTACTGAACAATGGGACACAGGCACTGGAAAGTTCAACCAGAGCAGAGGCACCGTAACACAAGAGTATGTATACTCGCGTATATTTTGCTTTGAGTACAGCTTTTCCCCCCAAACAATCAAGAGACCGAACAAATTTACAGTCTCAAAGTGACCATGACTCTACTTTGAGAAGAGCATCCCCCAACCCATGTTCCTTTCTTTTGCAGCTCACAAACCAAATTAGTTGTACTTAACAACCTGATGATGCTTGATTTCCTTTGATTTGTTCAACTTTCCAGGGCTTCTGAAAAGGTTAATATGTTTTCTTTGATAATAAACTATACTGGATTCCATTGTGTTTAATTGAAATCTGCACTAATGTGAAAGCCACAATGTCCTACAATGATTCTCAGCCAGAGAAATTCCGTACCTGCAGGACCAGAGACGGGAACAGTGCTGAGTTGGAGGCTCTCCAGAATCTTTTGTTCCAATCTGATCCTTTTCTGGCTGTCTCCTTTGGTGAATAGATTGCTCGAGTCCGGAGCTGCATCTCGAGATGTCTTCTCTCCATTGACTAGAACACAAAAAAGCCGCAGTCTGGTTTATGACTGCACTCAGACAGTGTGTGTCTCAGCAAATAGAGGTGAGTTACAGCTGGTGACCACCTTGCCTGGGTCCACAGGGCAAAACAATATTAAAGGGAGGTCAGAAGGGCATTTTATTGCTGCTGTGGGAGTTGAAACAAACGAAGGAGAAAAGGAGGTGGGAGAAAAGCATGCTCAACAAAAAAGCAAAGCAAATGAAGCTAATAAGCTGAAATAGAGACATGAAAGGGACCCAGTCTAACAGACTGGGACTCACCAAGATGTAGGTACTAACATGGTACATAGGTAACAATATTTATTTGCTATTTAAAGTCTGGCATCCTCATCGTCACATCACTTCCTCTTCTAGGTTGCAGAAAGATACTGGGATAATTTAACACACTTACATATTAAATAATTAGCCACATATGAATCTAGAGATGGGCCAGCCATTAATGCTGAATCCAAATCTTAACTTCCCCAGAAAATGGAGTGATTCTGTAACCTTGTGGTTTAGCTGGGCAAGCTATAGATACTGGACCAGCCATGAAGTTTGGGTCTAGATTGAATCTTTCTTTGAAGTTTGGAGGACAGTTTGGACCCTGGTTTTTGATTCAGACCTATCTTTGTGTGACTCAAATGAAACTGTCCTACCCTGTTTCCCCGAAAGTAAGACATCCCCCGAAAATAAGACGTACTTCAAGTTTTGCCTCTCGCTGTAATATAATGTAATGTAATTTTGGGAGCAAAAATTAATATAAGACACTGTCTTATTTTCGGGGAAACACAGTATTCCAACAATACCTAGGTTTACCTCTTTACCCAGGTAGCATCCAATTTCTATTCATTTAGTCAATTTATTGACACAGATAACAAACCAGCTGAGGAATGTTTTGCAACCACAAATTGGCTTTTGAGCCAGATAATAGACAGGTGATGCCTCCATCTGGATTTGCAGTGGACACTCCTCTACAATATGTCTCATTATCCATTCAACCGCAAAGTCAAAGCACAAGCAAATTGATAAAACATGTAGTGAAAAAGTCTCCTTCATCTGCACAAAGGTACAATGTCAGGGATTTACCTTAATATTTCTGGAAAGATTCAGAAGACAACTGAACCCCTTCACCTGATCACAAATAAAAGGCTAATGAGAGGCACACTTACTTGTTAGATAACAGTCTAGGCTAAGAGACACATTATCAAAAGCAATAATGGCATCGGATTCTTCTTCCCATGAAGTGATGATCTGAAGCCAAAACCTGGACAGATGGGGGAAAAGAAAGGGGATCTAGTTAAGTCAAGGAGATGCGACTCCAGAGTTATCCAAAAATAAAAGGACAAATTTTAGAAAAGAGAAAACTTCTCCTTTGACCTACGATCATACAATTTTATAGTAATGGAGAAATAATACTGAACCCTGCCTCGCAAATGTCAATTGGGTACTATGCTGATGGGGACTGTAGAAATACTTAGGTAGATACAAAGGGAGAATTCTTATTCTTTTGTTGCAGAGGGCAAAAGAGAAGAATAAGCGTCTTGTCTCAGACAGCAAGTCAGGGCAGAACAATGAACAGAAACCAGTTCTCTTGATTCTCAGTGTAAAATTTTCAAAAGCACCTGAGTGACTTCAGAGCATAGGTTCCCTTTTCAAAAGGGATTTAGGCATTTTGGGCTGGATCCACCATGATGACTTAGGCTCAGCATGGAACTGCCTAATATTTAGAGGCCCTGTCGCCTACTGGGATTCACAGCCTAGGCTCCTTATTCAATACATGTGGAGAGTTAGGTGCCCAAGAAGGGGATTCACAAAAGCCAGCATGCCAAGCGGTGAGCTGCCCACGCTAGTCAATAAGTAATGCTGAGGAGAGGAGAGTGGAATAACTCCCACCCTTCAAAGGCAGTTAGATG
This sequence comes from Sternotherus odoratus, assembly GCA_032164245.1. Taxonomy (NCBI): domain Eukaryota; kingdom Metazoa; phylum Chordata; order Testudines; family Kinosternidae; genus Sternotherus; species Sternotherus odoratus. The sequence goes on from JAVMKO010000003.1 coordinate 125,491,856, forward strand.
TCTAACTTCAGGCTGGAGGGAGGCTCACCCTACATTTGGGATTCACAGCTGAAGACAGGTGCTTAAGCCGGGTCAGGCCTTTCTTTCAAAGAAACCAAGGAGGATGTGGTTCTACCCCCCACCCCACCCCCCCGCCAGATGTGGGGTAGGGATTTAAACTCAGGTCTCCCACCACCCAGGGGAGTGCCCTAACCACTGGACTTATATACAATGACTTCCATTCTCTCTCTGACCTACTCAATATTTCTTGTCTCTGACCCAAATTCACAAACAATTTTGGTTCTCCGAGAATTGCATTTTTCAGCAATGTAACTATTCACTAATATTTTTTTTTCTAAACCTTGATGAATGTTCTAATCACAGGGCTCTCGGGTATAAAGGGAGAACTCCCACCACTACCCCCTCGGACCATGTTTTGTGGGAGGCCCCATCCAGTCGGGAACTTCTGAGAAAACCTGCTGGCTCAGGCCCCACGTGTACGGTAGGCAGGAGGTCTACTTTGAGGAACATGCCGGGGCTTAGACATGAGTTAGGCACTGGGCACCAAGACTGGGATAGTTTTGCACATGCCTAGCAGCAGAATTTTAAGCACTTAGGAGACTTTACCAGCTGAAACTTAGATAGCCTAGGGAATTTAGACACCTATAAAGTTACATGGCAACTGAGCAGAGGTTTTGAAGATCTAAATTTTGGATTTAGGCACCTAAAGAAGCTGTTAAGCACCTAAACCCCTTTGTGGATCTACCCTTTAGAAGCCTAAGTCACTAAAGTGCTGTTGAAAATTTTACCATCATTCTGCTGCCCTCTAGGCTGAAGTATACATTTACCACTGATGCATCGCAAAAGGAAATTCAGACTCTCTAACTCAGATCTTGCAAGACAAATGACAGAAGAATTTGCCACTTGCAGACGATGGGGACTATAGAACTGTTTATTTTAGTGCAAGAGAGACTGAGCATACATTTGCATTAAATCACTTCCATGCTCCCAGCTGGCCTTTAGAGGGGAGCTAGGAAGAAATATCATGGCAAATTCATTTTCAATTATGTTTCAAGCCAACTGATATAGCAAAAATATTAATTTACAATAAATATTTCCAGTTCTACAATATATAGTCAGCGTAATGATATAGGGTACTCATGGGCTTAAACTGACTTTTAGAATCTAAGCTGTGCAATTTCATTTGTTCCTGCTGCTTATCTGTCGCCTGGAGTCATAATCCTTTCTTTAGGACACAAGAATAATTTCTAACAGTAACCAGCCGTGACGCTGGGACAAGATGTTGGTCTCAAAGGTTGCATCAAGGCCACAAAAAATGATACCTTCAGGTGGAAGACTGAGTAGTGAGAGAATATGAAATCTTACAAACAGGAAAGATCTTGAGCCAAATTCTCTGCCACTTGCAATTCTCTGTCTTATCCCCAGCCCAGGGTAAAACAGTCATAGGGTTGGGCTACCTTGTGCCACTTGTCCATGGCCTCCGAGGCTATATGTACATTGCAATTAGAAACCCGCAGCTGGTCAGAGCCAATTGACTGTGGCTCATGGGGCCCAGACCAAGGGGTTGTTTAACCACAGTGAAGACATTTGGGCTTTGGCTGCAGCTTGAGCTCTGGGACCCTCCCTCCTTCCAGGGTCCTAGAGCCCCAGCTCCAGCCGGAGACCAAACCTTGACAATTAAACAGCCCTTAGCCCAAGCCCTGCCAAGCATGAGTCACCCGCCATGGGCCAGCTGTGGGTTTTTAATGGCAGTGTAGAGATACCCAAAGAGACTATTTGTCAAGCTAGGGACAGCTGGGGTGAAGCCCACTCCACCTATGTCAAGTCCCCACCACTGTCGTCCTTCCTGTGCTAGGGTCCCTGGGGACAGAGGTGAAGGTCTGGCACAGCCAGGAATCCACAAGCAGCAAAGTTGCTGGTGGTCTCTGCACCACCTGAGTGGAATAAAGGGAGGGAAACAGAGTAGAAAAATCTGTCCCCTTATCTCCATGCAAATGACCTGGTCAGAGAAGAGTTTATTTATTCCCTTACTCTTTATTTCTGAAAATGCAAAACTGTAGTGCTGTGATATTGAAGTTTCTCCCCTCAGCATGGAGAAATGATACTATATACTACTATATAGTATACTGTATACCATAGTATAGTATATACTATACTTTCTCTGTATAGTATATGAGCTATACAGAGAAAGTATCAAAAATGGAATGCTTTTTAAAATGTCCTGAAAGACAGAAGCAGCAGCTGTTTAAAAGAGGCTGATTGACACTGGGAATTGCATATATTCTGAAGGGGAAACAATGAGTTTCCACTGATTGTTAGCAATCAGACGTCAAAACATAAACATGTTTTCTAAACTGAATTACCTGGATCACCTAGCTCGATCTAAATAACTCCTGAGAAAAATCACAGACGCATAGTCCTTTCCCTCCCAATCTATGTTCTGTAACAATCTGATATGGCCAGAAGCTCTGGAGTATTTTGTCATTCGCCTGAAGCCCTAATTAATACGGGCACAGGGGTAAATCTGGGAAAAGCCTTGCATAAACTTTTTTGCTTTTGCAGTCCACAGTGATGCATGCACATACACACACACACAGAAGCCTCTCTCTACCCACCCATCCACATCTTTCTGTTTGCTCCAAAGCTGAACCCCCAATATGCTTTGAATAAAATAATCAAGTTATTCTAGGTACTGGTGTACAAATGAACACAGTGACACTAGGCATCTCAAATGGCTCACATCCTCCTCACTCAATATTTGGCACAACACATAGAGCATTTAAAGCACAGGACCGAGTGGCTTGAGGCTTGGGTTATATTACAGACTCTCTATATGTCCTTGGGAAAGTCACTTAGAGCTGATCTAAATGGTGTGCTAAAGTGTTGTAAAGGGGTGTGATTCGGAAAGCACTTTATTGTGTTGTGCTCTAAAAGGTACCTAGTCTGCATTAATGAGTGCACCAGGAGGGTCTACCTGGGACAACTAAAGCATTTTGTAAATCACACCTCTCTAGAGCACTTTGCTGCATCACATAGACAAGTCCTTTATCTCCTTGTGCCTCTGTTTTTTCCATATTAAATACTAATACCTGGAAGAGGGGAGATTATAAGGATAAATAAATTAATGTTTGTCAAAGTGTGTTTTGATCTTGGATGGAAGATGCTATATGAATATAAATTATTATTGCCCTAGCACAGGGTTTATCCAGGCCAGCAAAGTTTATTGCTTGAAAATCCAGTGAAAGCACACAAGTGAGAGGCTGAAAAGACTTAGTAGGACATCATCCTGGCTAGTGCACCACTTTTGCATACAGTCTATTCTCCGGTGCTTTGGAATTCTGGTTTTAGAAGACACAAGCAATGAAAAAAACTCAAATGAAGAATTAGTGCTCCAAGGTGATGGATGGCCACAAACGTAGGAAATAGGATAACCTGTCCAAGAAAGGTGGGGAAGGAGTAGTGAGATCCAGGTCTGTAGAGTGCTGTCCTTGACACAAGAGTTAAATCAACTGCTTTGAGGCCTCAGGTTGCCGAGACGAAGAAACTGAGGAGGTAGAAGGTATCCTCCTCTTGGATCTCTGCCTTCTCAGAGGCCTAGGCTACACTACAGGGGGCAAGGGGAGGAGGTGTTTCGAACTATATAAGATACACAACTTCAGCTATGCTATTCATGTAGATGAAGTTGAAGTATCTTAGTTCGACTTACCTGGCTGTCCTCACAGTGGCGAGCGTTGACTGCGGCGGCTCCCCCGTCGACTCTGCTTACTCCTCTTGCAGAACTGGAGTTCCGGAGTCGACGGGGAGCACATTCGGGGATTGATTTATCGCGTCTAGATGAGACGCGATAAATCGATCCCCGATACATCCAACACTACCGGCTGTTCCAGCAGGTAGTATAGATGTACCCTTAGATTGGTCAACCTGAAAGTAAGGATCATGTTGCTGCCTAGGCTGGTATTAGAATGATGTTTTGCCCTCCTTGTTGCTAGAGTGTAGAGGCCCAAGGATTTCAAAACCACTTGAGTCTGTTAGCACGTACAAATCACCCTCTGTTTTAGATGATCACACTGCACATCTCTCAAAGGGGAAGTCACAACCACAGGAATCCCCAAGGACTACAATCAGGAGGAATGGCGCATAGTCACTGCCATCACCATTGCCTGGGCTGCAGAATCTGCTGCTTCCAAAGAAGCCTGCAAAGCCGATTGAGAAATGAGGCAGCTCTCGGTGATGAGTAATTCAAATTGTTCTCTGGAACCATCTGGTAGCTTGCTCACAAACTGAGATATTGCCACCTAGCTACAGAAGTCCTACCTTGACAACTGACAGTAATTGCAATGTGAAGTTATAAATCTGCTGAAGAATAAGTCTTTCTACCAAAACAGTCAATCTTTTGGGCACCTTTGTCTCTGGGGGAACCTTAGCTCAGCCCTGCTGGCTCTCCTCATTCACCATGGCCACTACCAAAGAGTCGGCGGGAGTGGGGGAGGAAAGGCGGGAAAGGGGGGGGGAACGTAAAGTGTTCCGCATTTTCAGGTTTTACCAATTTCCACTGATAAATCGCCAATTATTTATTAAAAGGAGTTCGGTTTTTACACCTGTTTATCAGTCCACTTGGTATTTTTGCAGGTACTTATTTTTGTTAAACATCAGCGCTTTACGTGGCACTTGTGTCCTACAGTGCTAGGATTGAAGCGGTTCCACAGTGTAAAACACAGAACCCTCACATGGTGGAGGTCGGAAAATCAAACATCATGAATATCGTGCTGTGTTGGGCTCACAAGGAGATGCTGCCTGCCTATTTCACTGGAGTCCATTCAGTGTGGCACTGAATTGAAACAAACAATCCTCCCCAGAGAAATATGTGTAACGCTCCCTGTCCACCGAGTTACTTCCTTTAGTGCCAATCTCCTAACGGGTTTGGATGGACAGGAAATCTGGTTCTAGTCTCTAGATGGTTTGGACCGCCGATTCTTGGCCTTTTGTTTTTGCTTTTTGCTTTCAAGGAGAATAAACCCGCATTGTTTTGTGCTGATGTGACATTCATTCATCTCTTCTGCTAATACCTGCTTCGTCAATGCAGTAACTGAGAAGTACCAGGTAACTTGGGAAAATGTGGCCACAAGTAACACAGATTCTGCTTCCTACATGGCTAAATTTGCAAAGGAGATTAAACTCAATCAGAAATTGGAGCTGCCACATATTACCTGTCCAGCTCATCTGATTAATGCCGTGCAGTCAGCAGCTACTGCTACAGAAGAAATGAAAGATGTGAAATCCTGAATCACTGGATTCAGAGCCATTTCCAAGCACTCAGACAAGTTGAAGGCTTTGTTTTACACAGTGTGAGACAAGCACAGAGCCGACTGCCAATTACCCACCCCTGTTGTGCCACATCAGTGCATGAGCTTGTATTTCACTGCCTGTCATGTAAATACAACGTGGACTGTGCTAATGCATCCCATAAATCATCCTGAGTTTGTTGGTTCTAAAGCGGAAACTCTGAAGGGACTGGCAAATAACCAAAATGACTACCAGCTTCTGCGCACCAAGCTAATGTTCATTGTGGAAAATTTGGAATAACTGTGTGATGCACAGAAAACACTGTATTTTTCTCTGACCACTGACAACACGTTTTCGATACAGATGTTTACTGGATCCTGACAACAGGAATCTCAGCTGAATTGAGAACAAAAGCTGCAGGAGAAACATATGGTGAGAAAAACCCAGCTGTTCTGGCAATCCTTCTGACCCCAGAACACGAGAAAACCCAAAAAAGTGTTCAAAACCTTCAACACAATGCTCAGCACGCAGTGGGAGATGATGGTGACCCACAGTCTGAACCTGAAGCATTTGGTGCCAAAGATTATTTTTGGAATGTCATCCAGGTGTTGCACCCCTTTCTTTAGGTGAATTTTGGAATAGACTATGACTGATATGCCAGAGGGTTTCAACCATTTGCCACTAGAGATGAAATTTCAAATCTGAAAGGCACATTTACTACTTACATGAACATGCCTAACACTGACAACATGAAACTGGATGTGCTGGCTTTTTTGAGCAGCCTTCAAGATACACTTCCCAAGTTCAGCAAAGTGGCCCGCTGATCTTCAAGTGCACCCCCTGGATCTATAGATGCAGAGCGCATAATTTTCAACTTGGATTATCTCCAAGACAGCAACAGGCTCAACATGAGTGAGGATACTGTGAAGAAATTTATGTGGATTTCTGGATAAACGACTACCTCTGAGATACAAAAAAATACTTTTGTACATAAAAATGTTGCAATTATATTTTAGTAAAATGTGTATATTATAAGAGTTTTGGGGTTTTCTTTCTCCCCTGATTTTTCCCAATATTTTTGTTTTTATTTTTAACCCAATTTCATCCTGGCTTTAATGTTTGGAAAATAAACATTGAAAAATTCCTGGATTATTATTTATTAATTATTATTATTACTATTACTGTATTTACAAATAAAAACTGAAAACACACAACACTAGACGTAATAAAACTATTCAAATCCCTGAGACAGAACTTGGTATTTATGTTTCATTTGTTTGGTCACAAAGGGAATAGAGGACGGGGTTTGTCAGAGTGTTTTGGCTGGCTGCATAATAGCCTCATCGATCGGTAAGGAATAGTTTTCCTTCCGAAGTGGGATGGAAAATGTTGATCAGTTTGTGGGTATTTGCCTCCACTAGCCTCACTTGAATGCCCAGATAAGCTGCCATTCTCCTAAGGAACCCCTGATATATCTTGAAGTCATATGGTACCAGAGCATCACCAGGCAATGAGGAGGATATCAGAAGGGAAGGGGGGGAAAAAAAAGCTTCTGAGGCTGCTCCTGGTACTACCGTGACAGGCTACAGCTCCTAAGTAGGTTGAAGTAAGTCCTGAGGTTGAGAGTCCAAAGGCTGATCTGTACAGACTGTTACCCCCCAGTAATGTCCGTATGGGTGATGTAGATCTGGATGCTGTATAGGAGTAGGCCCTTTATAATTGTACTATACAAATTGATGTAAACTTTGTTTTATCCTACCAGACATCCTTTTTGAATAACAGAAAAGAATGACCCTTTGAGAGTATGGGATCCTGTTTCCCATATGCCTTACAATTAGGACCTGGGCCTTTTAGTTTTGTTATAAAGTTTAGTTAGTAAATTTTTGCATCATGTCTACAATAAATAAATTAGAGAAATGTCTGAAGCCCCAATGTGAATTGTTTTAGTTATAAAATTTAGTAAGGCTTGATTTACAATGCATCCTGCTCAATATAAAATACTGATGTTTGTAGACTTTTGAAGGTCTTTGTAAAAGACTGTTTGTGTAAATAAAAAATGCATGCATCAAAAAAAGGTATAAATGCCATTATTAACCAAATAAAAAAAGTAAAAACGCTTACAATACTTATCAATGCCAAAAAACCACCAACACACATCCATAATTTTTAAAAAAAGCAAATTAATTACCTTAAGGTTGAAGCAGGTACCCCTAAAAATAATTAAATCAATCCAAAACAAAATGACCCTCTTGGAGGTGTTTTGAATTGTGAATATTGAAAAATAACACCAATTAAAAAGTAACCGGTTATAAATCCATAAACTTTAACAAAAACACCTCAAGCTATAAAAACAAAGCTTTGCCATGGGACTTTGGGATCATCTTGCCTCTACTCCAGAAGCATCAGATCGTGACCGACAGAGCCTGGCTCCCCTTTGCGACCAAACTGGCTGACCACTAGACTGATCCAGACTCTGGACTGGTAATTATGAACATCAACTGGCAATACTGTGTGTGTGTGTGTGTGACTAAAAAGCATATGCTAACTGTTGTATTCTCAATAAATGCAGCAAGTTGCCTTTTCCCCTATAAAAGATCTCGTGTGCTTTGTATAGCATAACAGTTGGAGATATTATACAACAGGGACATTGATGGGGCTGGCATGGTATCAGGCCCCAGGCATGTCTGGTTCTAGCATCACAACTCGTGGCTGAAATCTTCTGAAACCCACACCAGGGAATACGAGAATGGCATCAGGAGGAAGCTCTGGACTCTCAGCACTGAGATACCTTAGAACCTACCTTGAGGTCCAATGGACACTCTGAATATTTCAAGACCCATGATGGCACAGTACTAAGAAGGGTCTCTGGTGACCGAGATTGGGATCTGGCTTCCTGGCTGCCAGTAACATGTGCTGTGTAGGAGCTGGTACTGGACCACAAGAGGTGAAAGGAGCCGGTACCAAGCCACAACAAAGCATTCAGGTACCAATGGTCTTGGCAGCTGTGTTGGTGCTGGAAGAGGGACTTCACTCTGAAGGAATGGGGATGGTGGTACTGACAGGCATAAAAAATCCCTGGCCATGGCATAAGCCTCTGGCGTAGTCAGACAGACCCAGGGTGCTGACCCACAGTGATCAGGAATGATTACTCCATTGCATGCCAAAGGGATCTTGACTGTCCCAAGGAGGGCACTGCAGTTGATGGTTCATATCTCTCTGTATGCAACTGGTACCAGGAAGTGGCAAAACAAAAGGCACACTATGGGTCCTGGCATGCCATTCTGCAGAGGAGTCCTGCTCTCTGGACTTCAAAAAAGCCAATGCCGATGTCTCCTTGTGTTTCAAAAGCCGGGACTGCTCTGAAGTCTTGGACCCTGAAGAAGACTGTCCCAGTGAAGGAGCTCAGCTGCAGTTCCCATCTGCAGGCAAAGCTGGGCGAGCACTTTGGGAGGGAGTCACTGAAGAACTTCCCTTGGATGACCAAGTGGAGTCCAATGCCCATCTAAGAGTGGTCCCCGGCAGGATATAACAGAGACATTCCTCTCTCGGCTTCTTTCTCGTGGTCTCAAAACCAAAACAGAGTGCCCTATCACTAACATGACTCTCACTAAAGCACTTGAGACAGTGCAAACAAGGATTACTGACAGAGTTGAAAAACTTTCGTTCAAAGGGAACACAATTGCTCCCACCCTGGATGGTAAGAAGGAACTGAAGATATGGGTGGGAAGGCTCTGATCTTTATATACTCACTTCAGAGCATGAGGAGTTTGACAATAGTTTGGGCTGCCACTATAGGTACTGCTAGGAAAAATATTTCTGGCACCAGTGCCTGACACACACACACACACACACACACACACACACCTACAGTATAATGGGCATATGCAAGCACTCAAAGAAGAACTGAACACTTTTCACCCAGTCCTACAGGAAATATCTGGGCTACCTACCCAATAGATCTTTCTATCAGGAGAACGAGTGTGTTAATATGGTCTGCAGTTTGTGTGGGATGGAGTTTCATAAAGGTTTAAAAACATTTTGGTATGAACGCAATGCATGTGAAAGATGTTATATTGATGGTTGTGAGGTGTTCTGCTTGTCCAGAGACTAGATACCACTTAGGAAATGGCAGTACAATCCTCCTCCATGGCATTCCAACATGCCTTGGTACTAATCTGGAGGACTATCTGGAATTCAGTCGCTATGGCCCTTCACCTTTCTTCTGAGGCTACCAAATGAATGCCAGTTAGAGAGATGACTTTTGTGATGTGGACATCTGTCCATTAGAAGCAGAATTGAGACCCACCAATTCATTTCACAGTGGAGACAGAAAAGCTCTTCATGCCAGTTTTTAAGGCAACTTTTGCAGACTCAGGAATATTCAGGTAGGCTCTTATTGCCAGATTTCAAAGGTATTTAGATGCCTAAGAGGGAAACTGAAATCCCACTGGGTGACTGGCTGGGCTTTGAATTCTGCTCTTCACTGCCTGTTATAGTCATGTCTCATCAGTCTCTCCTGACAGTACAGAATTGTTCTGATTATGGAGAGAGAACTATCATCTAAACTGGCCATGTAAGAAGTCTGGTAAATGGAATAGGTCAATTTCTATCTTTTGTTACACTTCACTGAAGTGAATGCTAAACATCATTGCTACTACTTGGGCTGCACAGATTTAACAGATGGCAGAATTTGTCCCATTGTGTTCACCAGACTTCCTGTATGTTCCTGTATATACGTTGATAGTCTTATCTCCGTTTGTCAGTGACAGAAACACTGAACTTCTTTTGTCTGTCTGTTCTAGGCCCAAAACTCTTATTTTCTTAACTACATTAGGAGATATGAACAAGACCGGAATTTGTCTCAATTCAGAGGGGGTCTGTAACAAATAGAAGGAAAACAGTAAATGACACAGTACTCTGGTCACTGCAACAATAAGGAGTTGCTTGGAAGTAGCCCTGATTAGAAAGAGCTGTGCTTAATTGCTGGATTGGGAGGGGCTGAGAGCCCCAAAAGCTAATTAGCCCATTGCCCACAAGATAAAAAAGTCACCGGAAATGAAGTACTTGTGGGGAAGACAGAGATTGGCAGGCCTTTGAAAGGCAGAGCACGACAGATCTCTCGGGGGGGAAGATACTTGGCCAAGGAGGGGAGGAAATGAAGATGAGCTAAGGATTGTAGAATATTGTCAATACAGAGCTGCTTGAGTTTGTGCAGATTGCTGGGCAAACACAGTGAAATCAACCATGCGGCGTTTGACCAGAAGGTGATCTCCAAGCAGTTTGTAGCGTGAAAAGAGACAAGAATGGGACCCCACACTTTCACATTTAAGAGGTTTTGTAGCTTGGACCAGGAGAAGACTCTGCAATGGCTGGGAGACTTCAAGAACAGCTTCAGAAGACTCTGAAAAGTTTCCACCAGATAGAGAGCTAGGCCTTGCTTGTAGGCAGAATAGCAAAAGAATCTGCAAGATGTTATAAGAGATCAAGCCCAAAGGGCAACAGTGACATCTAGAGAATGTGGTGAGTCCTGTGGAAGGAGTGCTAGACCAAGCACAAGATGATCCCCAAATCTAGATGCAAGGAGTGTGAGTGTACCCCGTTATAGGGTCCCAAATGGAAAAACCATATAAATGTCAAACACCTTCAGATCCACCATGATTACTGTGGGATTATGTTAATCTCATTTATTTCTTTTCTAAAACAAATGGACCTTCAGTGAAAACTTTGCCCCCTGAGACCAGCATGTCTGCAACAAATACTTCATCCTTTTTTTCTCTCTAATTTAATGTCACTATTCATTTAGAAACATGATGTCTCTCAAATTCCATTGAAACAAGTTCATTAGTTAACCAACATTTCGTCATTAGCTTCAGTGATTTTAGCTTAATGGGCTAATTAAGGGAAATTTAATCAAAACTGAAGATGAAGATGTCATATTAGTGAGGAAAAAATATGGATGACTTTTCTCTCTTTCTGTACCAAAAATGTAGCACAGGAATATTGTCACTAATCTAATACACTTAGAGCCTGATCCAATGTCCATTGAACTCAACAGTAAGACTCCCATTGACTTTAATAGGCATTGGAATTAAGTCCTACAGGCAGTGAGTGTTGGCAGACCATAAGCATGCTCAAAGGTTGTGGATTAACATGGACTTGTAAGTGATTTAATGTTCACATTGTTCCTTACAAACAGAGATGCTTTGAACAGAGAGTGCAGGTGATATTTGGAAAAAAAACCCTAACAACAAAAATCAATGCTGACAATTGTGCCATGAGTTTGCTGCTTATTAAACCTGCCTCAGCAGCATCTGCACATGAATTGCAAATGCTAGTCAGACAGTTTTATGTTTGCACGCTGAGTTCCATTACAGGAACAACATGATGGTTGATAGTGGTTTTAATGGCTTGAGTCCTGGAAAATCTTAGCTTGAGAACACGAGGAACTTTTTGGTTTCATTAAAATGTGACGTCCTAGTTGTCACGGCTTTTGTCCCGTTCAACTCTAAGGCTATGTTTAAAATGGTTCCTCTGATGCATGGCAGGTGGTGGAGTGTTGGATAAAAATAAATTAATCTTAGCTGATGTATAGGAATATCTGATGACATTCCATGGGATTTTCTTTCTTTCTGAAGCAGACAGGAAATATTTCACTAGGTGGACAGGAAGACTAATTCCAGTCTCTCTTTTGGGCAGGGGTAGCCAACCTGAGCCTGAGAAGGACCCAGAATTTACCAATGTACATTGCCAAAGAGCGAAACTAATATGTTAGCAGCCCATCAGCTCTCCTCACTCCAACCTGCAGTGACTCCTGCCCACCAGCAGCCCCACCAATCAGTGCCTCCCTCTTCTTCCCCATGCCTCCCATCCACCATGATCAGCTGTTATGTGGTGCACAGGAGGCTCTGATGGAGAAGGGGGAAGAGCGAGGGTATGGCAGGAAGGGTTGGAGTGGGGGCAGGGCCTGGGGCAAAACAAGGGGGTTGAGCACTGAGCACTCCCCAGTACAAGTTAGCCTCTATAGCTCCAGCCCCGGAGTCAGTGCCTATGGAAGGAGCCACATATTAACCTATGAAGAGCCGCATGCAGCTCTGGAGCCACAGGTTGGCCACCCCTGCTTTTGGGTAACATCAGTTGAGTTGACTGTAGGGAAACACTTTATTTAAACTTAAGCCACACTCACAGGAAACGATGGTGACAATTCAAATACTTGAGAGTTAGAGATGAGAAAGGGGATCCTAGGCAAGGTCATTTTCTTTGGTTGGTTTCTTTGGCCTGAGCCAGAAAGTATGGATTCAGATAATAATTTCCCCAAATAATAGGAGAGTTTGGACCTGGGAGTTTGGCTCAGCCTATTAGAGAAACAGACACCCATCTATATACAGAACAGCCCTAATTCTCTTTGCTTCCTTCACCTAAATTGAGATAGTATTCCATAGGTTTGTTATTCTTGGTGTATAATATTTCTGCTCCTGTTTGGGGAGAAGCAGAGAACATTTTGTCTGAAGTGGAGAGCTCAGAAAGCCTGTGTTTATATTAAGTCCCCACAGCTCCCTCCTTTTAATAACAACTTGGAATCCCAACAGTGCTTTTAATGTCAGCTCACGGACACAGTGCAGATAACCAAAAGCCAGTCTCATGCAGATCTCTTCATGCTATAGGCTGGAATGGTTCATAATAATTACAATCAAAAATCCATTCCAGTCAAGGATGACCGAGAAAAGGAACACGAGAGTCACTACAGATACAAACACACATTCAGAGACAGAGACACAGAGAGCCAGTACGTACAGATAATGTTTCTTACTTAGGAATGGTATTTCTTTGAAGGCCAAGTCTGTCTCTAACTAGAATAATTACTGTTTGTCCTGCACAGGACTGAAGTACCAATGGAAGAGCAAACTTCAGTTGCTTTAATAGCTTTCATAGCACAAAATGTCACACTTACCACAGAGAGAAATATTGGGAAAATGAGAGAAGAAATACCTCTGGTTGGAATGAAGCTACAGAAAACTCCCGATTATCCGGGTGCGGGTTAACCGGGCTGCGGATTAACCGGGATGTCTAAAGGGGTCGGTAGGGGAAGCCCCAAAGCGGCGGCGGGCTCAGCCTTAGCCTGCCGCTGCTTTGGGGCTTCTCCCACTGACCCCTTACGAGCTGGGGTCACAGCCTGCTTCCAGCCTTGGTGTAGGAAACCTAGGCTGGCAGCGGGCTGAGACCCCAGCTGGCAGGAGCCTGGGGGGAAAACCCCAAAGCAGCGGCAGGCTGAGCACTCAGCCAGCTGCCGCTTTAGAGTTTCCCCGCAGGCTCCTGCTACCCAGGGTCTGAGCTCCCGCTGCCAGCCTGGGTTTCCTACACCCAGGCTGGCAGTGGGAGCTGACTGGGGCAGGCAGCAGGAGCCTGGGGAGAGCACCCAAAGAGGCGGCGGGCTAAGCACTCAGCCTGCCGCCGCTTTGGGATTTCCCCCCAGGCTCCTGCCAGCCGGGGTCTCAGCCCGCTGCCAGCCTGGGCTTCCTACACCCAGGCTAGCAGGGGAGCTGACTGGGGCAGGTGGTGGGGCCACCACCATCTCCCCCCACCCCCAGGGCTGCCGGCGGAACTTCCCTCCCCTCCCCCCAGTAGACGCATGATTATCCGGGATTTTATTAACCGGGATTAAGGTTTTCCCGATCATCCCGGATAATTGAGAGTCTACTGTATTTGAAAAAACAGAGGCAGCACAGTCGAGCAAAGTTAAAGCAAAGCTAAAAGAATATCAGGGTTGGAAGGGACCTCAGGAGGTCATCTAGTCCAATCCACTGCTCAAAGCAGAACCAATCCCCAACTAAATTACCACAGACAGGGCTTTGTCAAGCCTGACTTTAAAAACCTCTAAGGAAGGAGATTCCAAAACCTCCCTAGGTAACCCATTCCAGTGCTTCACCACCCTCCTAGTGAAAAAGGTTTTCCTAATATCCAACCTAAACCACCCCCACTGCAATTTGAGACCATTACTCCTTGTTCTGTCATCTGTTACCACTGAGAACAGTCTAGATCCATCCTCTTTGGAACCCCCTTTCAGGTAGTTGAAAGCAGCTATCAAATCTGCCCTCAGTCTTCTCTTCTGTAGACTAAACAATCCCAGTTCCCTCAGCCTCTCCTCAGAAGTCATGTGCTCCAGGCCCCTAATCATTTTTGTTGCCCTCCTCTGGATTCTTTCCAATTTTTCCACATTTTTCTTGTAGTATGGGCCCCAAAACTGGACACAGTACTCCAGATAAGGCCTCACCAATGTTGAATAGAGTTGAATAATTATGTCCCTCAATCTGCTGGCAATGCCCCTACTTATACAGCCCAAAATGCCATTAGCCTTCTTGGCAACAAGGGCACACTGTTGACTCATGTCCAGCTTCTTGTCCAGTGTAACCCCTAAGCCCTTTTCTGCAGAACTGTTGCTTAGCCATCCGGTCCCTAGTCTCTAGCAGTGCATGGGATTCTTCCATCCTAAATGCAGAACTCTGCACTTGTCTTTGTTGAACCTCATCAGATTTCTTTTGGCTCAATCCTCTAATTTGTGTAGATCCCTCTGTATCCTATCTCTACCCTCCAGCGTATCTACCACTCCTCCCACTTTAGTGCCATCTGCAAACTTGGTGAGGGTGCAGTCCACACCATCCTCCAGATCATTGATAACGATATTGAACAAAACTGGCCCCAGAACCCATCCTCGGGGCACTCCACTTGATACCAGCTGCCAACTAGACATGGAGCTATTGATCACTACCCATTGATCTCGATGACCTAGCCAGCTTTCTATCCACCTTATAGTCCATCCAGCCCATACCTCTTTAACTTTCTGGCAAGAATATTGTGGGAGACCATATAAAAAGCTTTGCTAAAGTCAAGGAATAACAGGTCCACCGCTTTTTGATTTGGCCTTCCTGATTTTGCTCCTTCATGTTGAGCAATATTTTTAATATTCCTCCAGAAAGTTACCTATGAGCCAACAATAAAAGGGCACCTCGGATTCAAAATTGTTATTAAGAGGGTGCAGCAAGGAATAAATATACATGCACCAATTCTATCACAAGCATTGCTAATGCATCTATCACCAACAGTGTTTCAAAAGTACACATCAGGATGAGTGAGGAACATTAGAAAACAGAACAGCAGTGGGTGGACATTAGAGACTGTCCTTCCTGCCACAGAATATACTGTTATACATTGGGAAGAAAAGAGAAGTGAAGATTGTCATTTGATCACTTGTCTCCAGAAGTGGAGGCCGCAAATAAAATGAAACCTGTGATAAAATCACAAGAGTTGGCAACACTGTCATTGGTTCTCCCAAATTCCACAATTTCCTGCTCACCTGCTTGAAACAGTGTGTGTGTGTGGGGGGGGGGGGGAGGGGATATGGGAGCAGGGCACCAGTAGTAAGAGTGAGCGACGGGGGAGGAGGCAGAAAGGTGTGAGCAGAGGATGGAGTCTTGGGGGAAAAGAGGCAGCATGGAGTCAGAGCCTTGGGGAGAAGGGTCTATGTGGCATGGGGCCTTGGGAAGAAGAGGTAGCACAGGGGGTGGGGCCACGGTTTGGGCACCAATGGTCCCTCCACTTTTAGGGACCTTCTGCTGCCCCTGGCTGGAAAGACATCCCTTCCAAAACTGTTGCTCACAGATTGATTTCTGACACAGCTGGCCCAATCCAACACCCAACGTTAAACATACCAACCTTGTTAATGGCTTTTATCTCTTTATAGTAAACTGAATCCAAAGCCTGGATCCCGACACTAAATTTTAGATGGTTACATCTAGATGACAATTCTGTGGCTTGAACCCATGTCTAATTTTGACAAATTACCTTTAAGTCTATCCAGTGGGGAAAAAAAAATCACATTTTATTTGCCTAAAGGGTAATAAGAATGGTGATGTGTCTCAGCCCTTGATCGTTTCATGCTACATTAGGCCTTTAATGGAAAACAGTTACTTCACCTTTCCCCATTCCCAATCACTTCTTAACCTTCGATGTGGGGTTAGGGGAGAGGCTGTGGCACTGATCTTCTCTAGGGAGGGAAGACAAAGCACCTGTTAGATGATATGCTTCAGTGTAGTTTAATTAAATCCATCTGGGCTGGTGGCACTGGAGTGGGAAATAACCTAGTTTAATGAAAGGTAATAGATTGATTTGTAATGGAGGGTGCTTTTCTATCTGTAACAAGGAGAGTACTACTATTATTGATAACTCTGAAGCTTTGCTGCTGGGCATAGGCGCTGACTCCGTGGGTACTCCGGGGCTGGAGCACCCATGGAGAAAAACTGATGGGTGAAGAGCATCTACTAGAAGTTCCCTGCACTGGCTCACCTCCGCTCTCCTTCCGCCTGCTCCCCTGAGCGTGCTGCTGCCGCTCCGCTTCTCCCCTCTCCCTCCCAGGCTTGCCTCGAATCAGCTGTTTGGTGCAACAAATCTGGGAGGGAGGTGGGAGAAGCGGAGCAGCTCTGGCAGAGTGCTCGGGGGAGGAGGCAGAGGCAGAGCGGAGGTGAGCTGGGACTGGGAGCGGTTATTTTTAACCTCCCTTTAAACAGTGGGACAGCACGTGTGAAAATTAGGAAGGGTTTGCCTCCTTGCAAGGGAAATTGAAGAGGGTGGTTGATATTTGGACAATGGACAGAAGGCAATTCAGATGTTTTCCCCGTACAACAAGAGGTTTTTGCCACAACCGGTTTCTTTTGTTTTTATCATAGGTATCTTGGTAGCATGTCCTTCACTAGGACCTTTTATTTCCTTTTCTCACACAGAACAGAATTATCACAGGCACTGGAAATGCATTTCAGTCCCTTTAGTCCTGATACCACTCTAGCTACTACTTACACTGTTTCACCTTGATGTGGCTGACATTCCTCTGCCACAGCTCTTTGCAGCATGAGTGGGGAGGGCAAACTTTGGACAAGGACATAAAGCCAACCTCCTACTCTTATGAATAGAGTTCCAGGATTTTTTAATGTCCACATGGAATAGATAGGACCTCAGCTGTGAAGACCTCAACTGGATTATTCCTTAGAATCTAAAAAGGTAAGACAAACAAAGGACAGGAGAAAGGAAGTGCTATATGTCCAATTTACTCGGACAAAACATTTAATCTCCTGAGGTCACACAAGCTGTGGCAGTCTGGGAATGCAAACTAAACTTCCTGAGTCCCAAATCAGTGTCTTCTCTGTAAAACCACTCTTCCTGGCCCAATCAAACCACTGACATGTCATATTATGGTCCTGTATACTTTTTTTCCTGGGCAGTGAGAGACATATTAGGCATTTAGTAGATACCTGAATCCAAAGATGGAGGTGATCTAATTTCTTGGACACTTTCCTAATGCTTCTTTGAAATGCCATAAGCCTAACTGAGTTTCTTGACTAAACAATTTTTGAGTATACATGTTGTCCCTGGTGAGAATTCATGCCTCTGAGCAGTTTTAAGTAGGTATTTTTAAGCCCCCTGGAAGAAGTGCAATCCTTCACCTACCTAGGCAGCAGCATCGACCAGCAGGGCGGCACAGACACAGACATCAAAGCAAGGATTGGTAAGGCAAGAGCAGCCTTCTTACAGCTCAAGAACATCTGGAGCTCCAGAGAGCTGTCTTTGGCAATAAAGATTCGACTGTTCAACTCCAACGTGAAATCAGTCCTACTGTATGGAGCTGAAACCTGGAGGACAACCAAAACAACCACCAGGAAGATCCAGACCTTCATCAGCAGCTGCCTCAGAAGGATTCTCCAGATCCGCTGGCCAGACACCATCAGCAACATCCATCTCTTGGAGAGGACCCGTCAACTCCCAGCAGAGGAAGAAATCAGAAGGAGAAGGTGGGGCTGGATAGGACACGCACTACGCAAGCAGCCAACCACCATCATCAGACAGGCACTGCAGTGGAACCCCCAAGGCAAGCGTAAAAGAGGCCGTCCAAGAAACACCTGGCGACGCGACCTTCAGGCTGACACCACAAAAATGGGCTACACCTGGAACCAGCTAGAGAAAATGGCCCAGGATAGAGGACTCTGGAGATCTGTGGTTGGCAGCCCATACCCCGACTGGGGTGACGGGCATAAGTAAGTAAGTAATTTTTTGGTTATCAGTAGAACTCTCCATGCAGATTTCCACACACAGCATGCTAGCTCATGTCTCCTGTAGAAGAGGTATACCGGCTTGGTGTGTGCTATTAAAGAGTTAAGCTTCAGTTGGATGTTTAATGTGCTGCACCTCCTGTACAATACTATAGTGTCACATTTTCAGGTGTTCAATACAGTCTTCCTCACCCTCAGAGAGAGAAACCAGTTACAGAGACTGAGGTATGTTTATACTTCAGGGTGTGATTCCCAACTCAAGGAGACATGCTAGCACGCTAAAAAGTCAGAAGTGTAGCCATGGCAGCACAAGCAATGGGAGGGCTAGCTACAATCCCGTCTGAGTGGCTAGTATGTACTTGGGCAGCTAGCCCCTCCTGCTGCTGGCACTGCTGCAGTTAGACTCTATTTTTAGCTCACTCGCTGGATCAGAACTAGCACATATTCATCTTCTTGAGCTGTAAATTACACCTCCAGCTTAAAGTGTTGACTTGACATATCAGGGAGAGGATGCAGACAGGCTAAATTTCAGCAGCAGTAATGTGTTTACTTCATCGGGTACTTCTTCTGGTTAGTTAAGTACAAAAGTTTTCCTAAATCCTTCCTCAGTCACCATTAAAATACTATATACTGCAGTCTCCTTTAGCAGATACAGCTGTATCTTCAGCTCTGCAGTTCCTAAACTGCGAGTTTCTAAGTGCCTCAGATTCTTAAGCAGCAGATCTCAGGTGCTGGGAAAGAAGAGGCCTACAGCAATTTCTGTGGTCTTTCCAAGCCTCACAGGAACCCTGCACCCTTTCCAAACAAGACTCACACTGATTTAAACTAAATCTATTTTAAAAATGGATTTTAATTAGCACAGTGTTACTTCTGGATATATACAAGGCCTAAGGCTTTCTAAGATGCATCAAAACTCTGAAGCCTCCTCAGAGCCCTTGATTTTCCTCTTCTAACCCCTCCCATCCCTTCAATGGACTCAACAGTTTTTCTATCTAAACACTGGGATTTTGAGGGTGCTCAGCACCTCACAGGAAAAGCTCAGCATTTTACAAGGACTTACTGACTTATTACTAGACCTGGTTCCCAAGATCGAAATATCCTATATTATTCAATCTGCCATGAGAGAAAGTTTAAAGCGCACACATAGACATAACAGGAGGGTGAAGGTACAGATGAGCTCAAATGGAAGGCATTTCCATGGCAACGTTTAAGTAAATAATAATTCACAGGAATAATAATGCCAAAATACAGCCTTCTTCAAAGGAAAACACAGCTAAAGGGAAGGACGCAGCCAGGTGTGCCACCAACGGTGATTGCACAACAAGGCTAATGTTGATGTTTTTAAAATCTTTGATGCATCCATATGAATTATGCATTTGATGATGAAGTAATGGCTGTGCACTTTTGTATTGGCACCCTATACACATTCCCGAGACCCAGCTAGATAAAAAGACACAACTGCATCATGTTTTTCATAACTTCTCATGAGGCAAGCTAACCCTTTAATGAAATCCATTATTCTTAGGAAAGAGAGCTCCAGAAAGGGCAGAGAGCTCCAGAAAGATCAAAGACTTTGATCCTTACCACATAAAGGTCAGAGCAATGGAAGGTGGCTATATAAATGTCTCCTCTATGAACAGCACACGTTGCAGGGAATTTGAAATAAAAGTAAACAAATCACCTGGTATCCCTTTGAGGGAGAGCTGCAGTCGACTAATAAAACAATATACTGTGTGTCAGGTGTAAGGGCCTGCAGCTAGCCTGCTTATTCAACCCCAGATAGCCTAACAAAAACAAATGGACCCCAACTGAGCCACTTGACCCCAGACCCAGGCCTGCTTCTCCCTTGCCTCTCTCCACGTAATTTAGCTCTGACCCTAAGGTCCAATTCCTGACCTCTGGGTCTGACCCTCGGCTCTAGCCGCTAGGCCTGACTCCAGCTACCAGACAAAACCCATCTATGTCCTAGTCACAGGACACTCTGCAACTTAGCACAGATTGTCATGTGGACATTTTATGGTATAAAAATCCTTTGGCAAGAGAACCACAACATGAAAGTTAAGCAAAACTAACACCACTGCCAGAAATGAGATGTCGCCTTATTAGAAGTGGACTGCTATTGTTTGGTTTGGGGTGGTGGAATTCTCAGTCCCATCCGGGTTCTAATTTTGTGGCTGGCCCTTCCATATTGGATTGAATTAAATCCCAGATCCAACATGCCCTGAAATTTAGGGAGTTTGAAATCTGCAACTAGAACTGAATTATACACCCCGGGCCCAGCTCTAGTACAATGTCTATAGGATTTTTCATCTGAAATTCTAAACATGCTTTGCAGTTATGGACATGAAATATTATATCCAGTCTTTGAAACCATGGCACAAGTTAAGTGGCTTGCTCAGGGCCACACGGTGTTTCAGTGGCAGAGCCAGGAATGGACCTCAGGAGTGCTGACACCTAGCACTCTGTATGTAGTGTTGTTGTAGCCATGTCTGTCCCAGGGTATTGGAGAGACAATATCTTTTCTTGGATCAGCTTCTGTTGGTGAGAGAGACCAGCATTTGAGCCTATGCAGAGAGGTCTCTGCTCTAACCTCTCTCTGATGCATACTCCCTACCCATAACGGAATGTCCCAATGGGAGGCAAAGCACCCTCTAAGAGCTGAATAATCTGTTGCTAAGAGTGCTCAGGCACTTTTGGATGCTAACCAGCCGCTGATGAAGTGCCTTCTCATTGGGAGGGAAGCAAAGGATGAGGAGAAAGAGGAGAGGCTCCCACCTGTCTGACACATCAGGAAGAGATAAAACCATCCACTGCCAGACTCCCAAACCTTCACTGTTAGTGAAGTGCCAGAACGTCCTGCTCTGTTCCTTCCCCGTTTTGTTCTCGATAAGGACCAGGGAAATATTTCCAAACAAGAAGCCGTGGATGAGCCATGACATTCGGAGCTACAAGGAAGAGAACATATAAGGAAGCAAGTGAGACACGTTAGTTTTCCATAAATAAACTAAATTCCCAATTCGTCTCTTTCAGTTCCTTCTTTCCCTCCCTCCAAATCCTCAACCCTTCTTCCCTGATGTCCTCCTCCTCCTCCTCTCAGCAAAGGGGTAGCCACCAAATATATGGGGCAGTATTGTTATGCAGAGGTATTGGGTGCAATATGCTGATAAAGACACAAGAAGTGAATGGAAAATGTGTGGGCCTGATTCTCATTTACAGTGAGGCCCCTTGTACACCACTCTGGAAGTGCAAAGGCTCTAAAAGTGGGTTCACCTGTAATTTATACCCATTTTAAGGTCCCTTTACAGTGCATGGTATAAATGGTGACAGTTTTAAATGAAAGTCAGGCCCTTTATACGCATCTATGTATCTTAGAATACATGGGTTCTTGGCTCAGGATTCTTACACTCAGGTAAGTATTCACATGTTTTATATTCAGTTAAAAAAATTAGCGCTCAGTAATTCTCAAACCACATTTGGCTCTTTACATGTTTTTTTCCCTCTTATCTCCCCCAGTCTGGCTCTTTGTCCCATGTTTTGGTTTATGAACTATGGTAAAATTTAGTGGTTCTGCTGGAGCCTAGGAGTGAAAGCCTGGTCCCACCAAAGTCAATTGCAAAATTCCCATTCAATTTAACGGGGCCAGGATTTCACCACATCAATGGCTGGTGATGGGACACTAAATAGGAAGGGCTCTGAATTACTACAGAGAATTATTTCCCAGGTGTCTGGCTGGTGGGTCTTGTCCACATGCCCACGGTCTAACTGATCTCCATATTTGGGACTGGAAAGGAATTTTCTCCCAAGTCAGATTGGCAGAGACCCCGAGAGCTTTCCCCCTTCCTCTGCAGCATGGACCAAGGGTCATTTGCAGGCTTAAACTAGTGTAAATGGTGGATTCTCTGTCATTTGAAGTCTTTAAACCATGATTTGAGGATTTCAGTAACTCAGCCATGGCACGGGTCAGGGGTCAGGGGTGGGTGAGGTTCTGTGGCTTGCAATGTGCAGGAGGTCAGACTAGATGATCATAGAATAACAGGACTGGAAGGGACCTCAAGAGATCATCTAAGTCCAGCCTGCTGCACTCATGGCAGGACTAGGTATTATCTAGACCAGTGGTCCCCAACCTTTTTTGCGGCACGGACCGGATTTATTTTTTCTTCGCCGCCGCGGACCGGCTGTATGTCCGCCGAAAAGCCGCCGAATTCACTCCGAAAAGTGAAACTGCGGCTTTTCGGCGGACACTTCCGGGAACGCGTCCGCGGCCCGGTAGCGATCGATCCACGGCCCGGTACCGGTCCGCGGCCCGGGGGTTGGGGACCACTGATCTAGACCATCTCTGACAGGTCTAGGTGTCTAACCTGCTCTTAAAAATCTCCAATGACAGAGATTCCACAACCTCCCTTGGCCATTATTCCAGTGTTTAACTACCCTGACAGTCAGGAAGTTTTTCCTAATGTCCAATTTAAACCTCCCTTGCTGCTTCTTGTCCTATCCTCAGAAGATCTTCCTTCTCCTTGTAACAACCTTGTATATATTTGAAAATTGTTATATCCCCCGTCAGTCTTCTCTTCTTCAGACTAAACAAATGCAACTTTTTTCAATCTTCCCTCATAGGTCGTGTTTTCTAAACCTTTTATCATTGTTGTTGCTTTTCTCTGGACTTTCTCCAATTTGATCACATCTTTCCTGAAATGTGGCACCCAGAACTGGACACAATACTTCAGTTGAGGCCATATCATCGCAGAGTAGAGTGGAAGAATTACTTTCCATGTTTCGCTTACAACACTCCTGGCTAATACATCCCAAAATGATGTTTACTTTTCTTGCAACAGTCTTACATTGCTGACTCATATTTAGCTTGTGATCTACTATGATCCCCAGATCCCTTTCTGCAGTCCTTCCTAGGCAGTCCATTCCCATTTTGTATGTGCACAACTGTTTTTTCCTTCCCAAGTTAAGTTCTTTGCATTTGTCCTTATTGAATTTCATTCTATTTACTTCAGACTATTTCTCCAGTTTGTTCAGATCATTTTGAATTTTAATCCTATCCTCCAAAGCACTTGCAACCCCTCCCAGCTTGGTATCATCTGCTAACTTTATAAGTGTGCTGTCTATGATATCATCTAAATCATTGATGAAGATATTGAACAGAACTGGGTTCAAAACTGATCCCTGTGCGACCCTACTCAATATGACCTTCCAGCATGACTGTGAACCACTGATAACTTCTCTCTGGGAAAAGTTTTCCAATCAATTTGGCACCTACCTTATAGTAACTCCATTTAGGTTGCATTTCCCTAGCTTTTTCTGAGACGATCATGCAAGAGACTACCAAAAGCCTTACTAAAGTCAAGATATACCACATCTACTGCTTCCCCCTTATCCTTGTTATGCTGTCAAAGAAAGTTATTAGGTTGGTTTGACTTGAAAAATCCATGCTTACATATCACATTATTATCTCCTAGGTATTTGTAAATTGATTGTTTAATTGATTGTTCCATTTTGCTGGGTACAGAAATTAAGCTGACTGGTCTGTAATTCCCTAGGTTGTCCTTGTTCCCCTTTTTGTAGATTGACTATATTTTACCTTTTCCAATCCTCTGGAATCTCTTCTATGACTTTACAAAGATAATTGCTAATGGCTCAGATATCTCCCCAGTCAACTCCTGGAGTATTCTAGGATGTATTTCATCAGACCCTGGTGACTTGAAGACATCTAACTTGTCTAAATAATTTTTAACTTAGTGTTTCCCTATTTTAGACTCTGATCCTACCTCATTTTTACTGGTATTCACTATGTTAAATGACCAATCGCTACTAACCTTTTTGGCGAAAAGCAAAACAAAAAAGTCATTTAGCGCTTCTGTCATTTCCACATTTTCTGTTATTTCACCCCCACCCCCAATTGAGTAATGGGTCTACCTTGTCCTGCCTTTTGCTTCTGATGTATTTTTGGACTATTTTCTTACCTGTTATAAGTTCAGCTAGTTTAATCTTGTTTTGCATTTTGGCCTTTCAAAGTTTGTCCCTACATATGTGTGCTATTTGTTTATATTCATCCTTTGTCATTTGACATTTATATTCATCCTTTGTCATTCCACTTCTTCTAGGACTTTTTTTTTTTAGTATCAGATCATTGAAGATCTCCTGGTTAAGACAGGTGGTCTCTTGTCATACTTCCTATTTTTTCTACACAGTGGGATAGATTTGTCTTCTGCCCTTAATCATGATGGTACCTTCTGATCTTAATCTATGAGTCTATATATGTGGAAACCTCCAGTACCCCATATATGTCAACGGAGCAGTACCTTTTTAAAAAAAGAACCAAAACAATAGAGAAGTTTAAAATATAGACCCATTTTCATATAACTTCTATGTTCAGTGCACATACACTTCATTATAAAAGGACAACTTTAATACTTGTGCAATCCATAACTCTAAAGCTCACTCTCCCTTTAGACATGAGCTAATAGATACAAGTTAAAACTGACAGCCTTTTCAGTGATGAACTCTCTTATAGTCAGGCAGCCGCAGAAACAAGTGCAGATGACGGCAATAAGAGGGTGTCGCTAGCAATTACATGCTCATCCCCTAGATATTCCTTTCAAAAATTAGTTTTTCCCTCCTTCTCTTCAGATTTTTATAGACTTTTCAATTATGATTCAGTGATATTTGGCTTTTTATTAATTAAATTACTGTATGGAGCACAGTCTCAAGCATTTTGGTTAGATCTAATGTAACAAAGTCCCTCAGTGACTCTTTATCTCTGTATATAAAATTACTTCCTGGCGTTTTCTCATTTTAGGACTCATTTTCTCTCATTGTCAGGAATGAAATATAAAGCTTTGCAATTTGGTCTGGTCTCAAAATCTCTAACATGAACACTGCTGTCTAATTTGCTTTGAAATAACCCCCTCAAACTCTCTGCTTATAAAGAGCTTAATAAGAAAAAAAAAAAACTGTACGCAGGGACTGGCTTTATGCAGCCATATAATAATCAGCAAATGTGAGGTTGCCCAAGGAATGAGTTTACTGAGGCTATGTTAATGATGGATTTCTGGACACAAGAGAGCATTCACAGCACGGAGTCCTGATTCAACTCTCTTAAAAAAAACCAAAACCTTCATTATTTTGTAATGCTTCAAATCCAGCACGTAGCCTAACTAGGGATGTTAAGTAATTGCACGTATATTTTTATATGATAATACTATTTGCTGTCTTTATACTATATATTTTCTCCATTATATATTTAGCTAGGTTACAGACTTAGAAAGGCTAACAGTTATACTTCAGGGAAAAAGCTAGTCAGTAGTTTTTTTTACCCCTCCCCATGACATAACACGATACAATTAGTTAAGATGGAGCGTGCATGTGTGTATTGTGACAGCATCTTTGCTTGAGGCATCAAATCTATGCAGAGGTCAGCTTTGGGCATGGGGAAGATGAAGGTCAGCTTTGGGCATGGGGAAGATGAAGTACCACAGGAGCCTGCTAGACTCTGCATTCGCTGGAGACCAGTCAGGCAAGAAGAGTCTGTAGAATCTGAAGTGATGAAAGAGAGAGAGCCTTTGGCTATAGCAAAACTGAAAGCTGAAGCAGTCAGTAAATTGGAATGGATGCACATGTCAGTAGTTGGAATCAGATGTGAGAGAAACTCATTGGTGAAGTGTATCATGCAGACTGTAATGGACTGGCTCTGAACGAATCGACTGGCATGGTGCTCAAATGGGAAACTTTGGCTGTGATTTTTATGGTTTCTAAGCTTCACAGCAGGATATTCCAGGTACTTTCACACCTGCTGAAATGAAATGGAGGAGATGATCAGCTGGATGCCCTAGTTAAGACTTCTGAATGAGGCTGGCAACCATTTTATGGAGTAAGGCATCAATGATGGCAGATGGGGCTCCATGTGTGATGAGTCCTCACAACAGAATGGTGGCACATTTTGAAAGAGCTGAATCTGTGCTCTTGGTGGCATATCCCTACATTATTCATCAAATGGCTCCTTGTGTCCTGGTGGCAGCAAAATATTCTGAAGCCAGAAACACCATTAAGGAATTAATTAACCATCTCCGGTTGACGTTGGCTCATCGGTATCTTGTATTCTGGATTTTGGAGCCCTGCTTTAGATGCAGATTAGCTGCTCATATGCAACCTCACTGACTCACTAAATGGAAAGCTCTGAAATGATTAGGGGGAATTACAAGAACAAGTCTGTAGTTAAAATGTAATATATTGAGGCAAAACTTAGACAACATGTCTTAGATAATGTTGCATTGCAGACAACAGGCCACCAGGCAAAAGAATGGCATCAGATATTCCACAGGTTTCATTAGAGACAAGGGGGACCTTCAAAACGGTCAAAGTAGACACTCATTTCACCTGAACAATTTGCGCAAGGTTTATTCCTAATGATACTAACACATCCTGGGCGATTATGTAGGAAGACAACAAGAAACACGGACGGTAGGTTTTGTACAACCAGATGGCTAATCAGTCTAGGCCAACCAGGAATTACCTATCATGAGGCATGTGCAATGTATTAGTTTCTCAAATGCAGAAGAAACAAACATATTGAGAGTCACTTTAATCCTCACCAACTCTATGTCCACTTACATCTGTGAGTCTGTGGTACAAACTACTTCCCAAAGAAACATCTGGAAGACTATGAGAGACAATGCTACATGCTCACAGCTCCAAGCTTCTAAAGGGAAGAGGACTCAATGGCAATTTGGAGTTTTGCAGCTCCTTTTTCCATTCTAACCGGCAACGGCCTGAAGCAAGGCCTGGCACCACCAAAGATCAATGAACGGGAGAAAAGAGGGTTATACGAAGATAGCTAGCCACAAAAGTAGCTCAACAGCAGACTGAAAGGAATCTACCTATGCCTCCCCTGGGAACTGCAGGAGTTTAATCCCATTGGAGGCCACCCCCTCTAACCTCAGCCCCAAGTACATGCTAGAGGTTGACATATTGTGAAAAAGCCGCATGACTGACAGTTGCTGGCAGGGTATTTTGCTGCCTACAATGTTTAGTGCGGGTATCCTTGAATATTAGCTATCCTGCACAAATTAATTGCCGATTCTTGCATTTCAACTCTGTGTTGCTATGGCTCTTCTTTCATGAGCAGGGAACCATGAAAGTTGCCTTCAGATATGAATGCACTAGCTCACTAACTGGAAGCTAGGTATTAAGAAAGCTCAGAAGAAATTTTATCATGCTCAGGGTGGAGTGGACTTACTGAAGCAAAAAAATGAAGCTACAGGCTGAACACATTTAACACATCTATGAATGAGTCTAGTCGCATGTGGCAGACACAGCTCAATAAAATCTGAGCAATTTTTGTGCACGAATGTGAAGCATTTTAGAAGCATCACATTGCTAGCATTGGCAATGGCAACACTTTTGCATACTAGAAATGGACCATATAGAAAGAAGCACGTTTCAAGCGAGCTTTAGAAAGAGAACTATTTGGACCTCAGCCCAAATTGTGCTAGGCCTCTTGTGGTTGTCATGCAAGTATTTTGAAATTCCTGAAATGTCCTGCTTTTAGTCGGGCCGTGACTGTGTGAGAATAGCAATATGTTGGCACTTCTGCTTTCAGTCGTAGGTTGGATGTGCAAGCAAAGATGACAAAATGATAATCCACCTGCTTTGATTGTTCAATGTTAGTGGCGTTGAGTGGGTTCCCCCACTCTCATTTTATCTGGATCTTCATCATTATTTTAAAATCCTCTTCAACTTTCATCATTTCATCTCCAAACTCTGTTTTCATAATGGCAAAAATGAAAGCATTTGTCTCTGGAAGAGAGAAATTGGACTCATTTTACTGAAAACCAAAATCATCAGGGAAAACAATTCCTCTACCATATCGCAGGGCACTTATCTTGTCCTTTGGAAATCCCAGAGATACTGGAGATCACCTAATGAAACGGGGAACCAGGCAGAGATGGAACCAACAAAAGAAAGAAAATGAATAGTGTATTCACCACTTCCAGGTACTGTATTTAAAAATAACACCTCAAGACGAAAAGGACTTGAGCAACTTGGGACTTCTGCAAAATTAAACACATTAAAGGCAAGCCTGCAGTGCTGCAGACATCTCCATGTTGCATTTTTCACATTCCAATGTTCGGAGTCAATGTTATTAACACGTCCTAGCTTATTTAAAACTCCAGGAGCAAAGGAGAAAGAGAGAAACGCACCATTGGTGCTTCCAATACAACTGCTCTGGCAAATTCAATATTATTGAATTTATTTATTCAATAACTCCCATTATTTATTTACATATCAAAGAAACATGTTGAAAATGAACTTAGTGCTGGTGAAAGGAGCTGGATCAAGAGCCCTGGAGGATGGAGCCTTCTTTATATCCACAGAGGATGGAGAAAATCAGCACAAACTTCTTCACCAGTGTGCCACAGTTCTTCTCTGGACAGACCATGTTTGGATGTAAGAGGGAAGTTCAGACTTTCTAAAACAAGTTTGGTTAACTCTGGCACCTAAAATGATCTAATCTTGGCTTTCAGCTTCCACCTCCGGGGGAGGCGGAGCATGCCAAAACACTCAGAAAAGGGTTCTCACTACACTACAGATAAGACCACAAGCATAAAGCATATTGTGGGAATCTGTTCTTGCTGTCCTCCAGCACAATATGGCTACTTCAAAAGGTTTGGCTGAAAATCAAATGAACAACTGAACTCGTGGGTGCTTATCTGAAGAGAATGGCCCCACTTACTCAGCCTCAGCTTCCTGTAAGGGAAAGTGAAGTCTCCTTATGGGACTGGGATACAGTTTTTGTACTGCACAGTACTACAGAGTGAGCACAGCAGAGGGAGAGCAAGCAGGACTCTGGAATGTGAGCTGCACTGCCTATGGGAGCAAGCAGGACTCTATGGGAGTTTTCTGGGATTGATTGCCCCTCATGTATCATGAATAAATTTGCCAGTGAAATTCTGATTGCCAAAGAACCCAGCCCGGTTGTGACATGCCAGGTTGAGCTGTCAGCACTGACAGGTAGAACAATTATCTCTAATGCCTGAAGTTGAACCAGCCCCACTGGATAGCGACTGAGAGGGAATAAATAGGAAATGCATTATATTATTTTCACAGCCACTTTTCTGACTATAACTCCATTATAAGAAAGATCATTTGCACCTATTGGCAAGATAAATAGGAGGGAAGGTTTCCTTTCCCTTCTTATGTTAGGCTGAGAAGTGGCACTAAATTATTCTGATTGCAGAAAGATTGTTCCAGTAAAATAGAATTTGAAGCTCCCAGGGACATGTTGAGAACAGTGGCTTTTACATTATTTAAAAAGGCAAGAGACAAAACCCCTCGCGAAACTCCTTCACTCTTTATTACCAACAGCTGCAATACTGCATGTGTTCAGATGCCTTGTACGTGCCAAAGGGAGTAATGGAGGTGGGACAGCATGTGAGCAGATAAAATAGATGGTCGCTTCCCCTCAGCAGCAAGTTTAATTATTTGCACTATCGTAGGCTCAAGAAAAAAAATTATACATATTGGGAAATGATTCGCCCAGCTTCCTGCAGCAGGCAGATTTTGAAAAATATTCACTCTTGCTGGTTCACAATGAAAGGAGGTCTTTAAATATTCAGATCCCACACACGCCTTTGGAATGGGGGAAGAAAAGGTGGAAGGAGTCACCTACAGAAGCAAGAGTGCGAGAGCATGCAGGGAACAAAGTAGCATTCACTTCTCTGCATGAAGTAGGATACCTTCAAGAAGTGAAACAAATCAAACACTAAACTAAAGAAAACCCCTTCGTTTGGGTGTCCCAGAACATCCTGTACTCTTCCTTCCTGTATAGGGACTGGCGCCCACACAGTCTGTTTCATGTCTTACACAGTACTCAGTACATTGTTAGTGCTTAACAAATACAGAATGATTTATATTTTCAAACATGGCAAGTGATTTTGGGTGTCCCAGATTTTTGGGTGACCAGCCTGAGATACTTTAAAGGAGCCTGATTTTTCCAAAAGTAGAGTGCCAAACCCTTGGAAAATTAGAAATTCACTGTGTGAGGCACCCAAAATCACCAAGTACTGTTAAAAATGTAGAATAAATAAATAAATATCACTACTACTATCATGCACTAGATGGGTGCAGACCACTGGTCATGTGATGTCTCCAATCTACATGCATCCTTTGGATGTGCCATTATCTAAACCACAATTTGAGGTTATACACGATTCACTCAGCAATTCTAGTTACTCCTACGTGACCAAATCCTGCAGTTCTCACTCACTCCTGACTCAGGAAAGTGTGCCACCGAAATCAATTCCACTTTCACCCAAGCAAGGGCTCAGCTCTGAAGAGCAGAGCAACCTCAACTTCTGTTAACTTGGAAGAACAGAGCCTAAGCAAAGAGTGGCAGGATTGGGGTGGGGCATCATAAAGCCCCGGTGGCCTGAATCCTGGATGGCGATTAGGAGAGTGCATGTTGCACCTCCCCAACGGATTAGGAGCCAGGTCTGAACCCACTACTAATGTGGATGCATCACTAAAGCTGCCTCTAATTTCTGAAGGCAGAATGTCCTTGGGTAGTGCTGTTAGCATAGTGCACCTCTCTATCCCCCTTCTCATTGTTACTTTGGCTGCTAAAGCCACAATACAGCTTCTGGTTGATCAATGCATTTGTGTAAATACATTATACTAGGTTACATCCACTATGTAAATGAGTCAAGCATCAGTTTTCATAGAGTCCAGTTTGTGGCTGCTTCAAGGGAGCATCCTGATCTCCCGCCTGGGTTCTCAATGCTGCACGCAGATGCACAAAATGGGCATTTGGAGGTCTGTGTGTCAATCTGAGCGTCCAGATGGAGATCTGGATGACCTGCCAGTAGTGGTGTTTGAAAAACAAGTTTGGAAAGCATCATGGGAGACAGAAGAGACTTAAGGACTTGCCTCACAGGGAGAATTCCTAATTGGAGCTGGAAACACAGCACTGGTCACAATGGTTGTTTCTGCCACTGGGACCTCACTAGTGTTCAGCAAGAGTGCAGAGCCTAGAGAAAAAAAACAAAAGAGAAGAGCAGACATGCTGTTGTCACTAACCTGTGGATGCAAGGTTCGTAAAAGACTCATCGGACCATTCCCCTAAGAACCTTACCTACTCTAGTTCCGATTGTGTTAACTGGTCCCTGTTTCAGGGGGATAACATATGACAAAAGGCATTTTTCAATTTAGTGTGGATGCAGTCAATACAGCTTCACATACTCTACAGCCCTATTCAGGAAACATATTGAAGTGATCTGGCTATCTTCTTCACACACGTTATTTTTTTGCTAATTCGTGATTTAGGATTAATTTTCTTTGCTGGATCCACAACAATATGCATTTGTTAAAAAATTTAAATTTTAAGTGAATCTTCATGATGGTGAAAAACACCAGATTAACAGCAATGCAGTTGGAGCCCTTTCTGTTCTTTTAGGCTAAAGGTCACTCATCATAACGAGGAGGAACTGGAAACAGAGATATTTTCTTGCAAAGGGCATAGGGAGTGGGGGAAAATGCAAAGGGAAATTCTTTGCTCTCTCTGCACAGAGCCAGGGAGGGCTGAAGCTTTGGGAATGATCAGTAAGTCCAAAATGCTGACAATAGAGCCGCTGCAAGCTTCCCCATAAGCTTTGCTCCCCCTGCCTTGGGGCTGGAGTACCTGTGAAAGAGGGGAGATGAGGCTGCACTGAACTCTGCCTGCACGGTGAGGAAAGTATTCCAGTTCTGTCCTCACCCTCCCAACTCCTGTATCTCCCAACTCCTGTATGCGTCCCCTACAAAGAAACCTGGTTATTTGGCTTCGGTTGAAGGTCACCATTGCACAATAGAGAAATCATGAAGCAGCAATACTTTACTGTTAGCTCCCCGTGGTGCCCTCTCTAGCTCTCAACTACCTTCTTTACCCATGCCTCTTAATTTCTTTGTTCTCTGCAATATTGTGGGCCAGGTCATCCACTGGCATAGCTCCACTGCAGTCAATGACTCTACACCAGTGGAAGATCTGACCCTTAACATTTCATTTTCTAGGTGTATTATTTAACTCTGAACAGTGTTTTTGGGATAGTGTGTATGGCAGATGCTACTCGGTCTTATTACTGTTTTCCTTTAGTGACTCTGTATTTAAGCAATAAATGTCTCCTTTGATTTATACTATTGTATGAGGGAAAATGTTCATGGAGGCAGGTAGTTAGTTTGCCACATTTCAGCCTGGGGATAGTTCAATGCCCAGGATATAAACCACTGAATACTGTGGGTTTATGAGAGCAAAGCTGAAATTGTGGGGGGAGTGCAGGGTAGTGTTTGTGTTGGGGTGTAGCGGGGTAACCACCCGCTCCCTGCCTGAAAGGGCTGGAATAGCCCAGGGAAGGGGTTGTGGCTGGGAGCCAGCAAACTCCCAGCCTGATTGGGAAGCAGGCTCAGCTGGGTGGCCACACCCCAAACTCTCAGGCCTGTATATAGGCTGAGAGGCAGGGGCCTAGGGAAGTCAGTCTCCTCTGTATCCAGAGGAAGACAGGCCTAGCTGTGGGGAGCCTTAAGCAAGGTACCTGGACTGGGGCAGGGCTGGGGCAAGGCACTGGGAACAAGGGAGCTCTAGCCTGAGAGCCCCAGGCTGCAGGGCCCGACAGAAGGCCTGACCCAGGGGTACTGGGGTTGCAGGGGGCAGCCCAGGGCTAGCATCAGAAGCAGCAGGCCAACCCCCCTTGCCGGTAATGAGAGGCCATTATACTGCAGTCTGCCTCAGTGAGCAAGTGGTGACTGGCAGTGGCCAAGTCTGAGGCAAGGTGGGGATAGTGGGTGGAGGGTTCCCCAGGGAGGGAAGACCCTAAGACCAGTGGGGTACTGCAGGGGTACAGCACCCCAAAGAGGGCACCGGGGTCTAGCAGGGATACGGGGCAGGGTTTCCCAGGGAGGGGAAACCCTAAGACCAGGGGGGTACTGCAGGGGTGCAGCACCCTCCGCTCGAGGGCACCGGGGTCCGGGAGGGACACTGGTCCAGAGTAGAAGCGGGACATTGGCCGGCAGAGGGCGCTCCGGAGGCTGAAGAGCTGATTCCCCAGACGACCAGCAGGAGGCGCCGCCGGGGTGAGTGCCCGCTCACTTACACGGGGGTAGGGATTGAAAGATGATGGGGCAAAGAGGACAATACGGGATGAAAAGAAAAACAAGGGATTGGGGGAAAGGAAGCACAGGCAGGATTAAGAGAGTAAATAAGGTATTGTGGAAGGGTGAAGGATCTGGCTGGCTTGGCAGGGTGAAGGCAGGAGGATGTGAGGAGGATAAAAAGGAATGAGGACTTATCTGAAGTAAAGCACAGACGCTTAGGACAGCAATCTCCATTGACAAGACAGACAGGACAATGACAGTACCAATGGTCTCATGCTCAGAGTGTTTAAGGTGGAAAGGTTTTGTTTCACTGAAGGCTGAATATAAAGGACTTATAAAAACAAGGTAAGTTCAAATATTGTGTTCTGCACTGAACCCCCCCCCCCCTCTGCCTTTAGCATACCCTTCCCCCCCTTGTTACCTGCCATTCATTACCTGTATCTACAGGTACTCCCTCATACCTTCTAGTGAAGGGAAGTGGCTGTACTCCAGGTTTCCGATCTGCCATGGAGGAGTGAGAGAGGCGTGAGAGCCCCGGGTCCATCCGCAGTCCCCTTCTTCAAACGAACAGTAAAAGCCAGGGGGTAGCTTTTCTGCAAGAGGGAGAGTCCAAAAAACACAGAAGAGCTGATGAGTGGATTCCTGGGCACAGGCAGAAGGAAAGCAGTGAATGTTCTCCCAGGGGTATTTTGGAGCAGGCTGACTCTCCCCATCTTCACAATGACCATTTCCTGTGACTGTTGGCTGAAAGAGGGGCAAATCCCTGCCTGTGTGACATTGCAGGGTTTCCTATTTACTTTGTCTCTGCAGCTTCTAGGATCTAATTTATTCAAAGTTACAAATCAAGAGATAATTTTCTTAACTTCTGGCCCCCCCAACTCCACCTCATGAGTAAAGCATTCTTTCCCTCCTCCCTTTCACTGAGGTCAGTGCAGTTAGGGTGACCAGAGGTCCCGATAAAATCGGGACTGTCCCAATATTTAGCTGTTTGTCCCGTGTCCTGACCGAGGCACGGTCGGGACGCCATTTGTCCCGATATTCTAGCTTGGGGCTGTTCCAGGAAAAGGCGGACACTAGGACCCTGCAGCCCCCTAGGCACAGGAGCGGCTCTGCGTCCCTGCTGCACTTACCAGGAGCACTGACTCCATTGTGGCCAATGGGAGCTGCAGGCAGGGACCCCCTCCCTGCCCCCAATCAGCTTTCAGCCAATGGCAGCTGGCGCCAGTACTTCTGGCCGGGGCAGCACGTGGACTGCAGACCCCCCACC
Organism: Sternotherus odoratus; assembly: GCA_032164245.1. Taxonomy (NCBI): domain Eukaryota; kingdom Metazoa; phylum Chordata; order Testudines; family Kinosternidae; genus Sternotherus; species Sternotherus odoratus. The sequence continues at coordinate 125,526,623 of JAVMKO010000003.1, forward strand.
CCTGTGGCTGATGACCCTGGGAGCCAGGCTGGAACTGCCAGCTAAGCAGTGGGGGCTGCAGGCAGGAGCCGGGGCCCTGGGTCCACAGCCCGCGGTGGGGCTGCGACCGGAGTTTGGGGGCAAGGAGGTGCCCCTGACCTGCGGCACGGCTGCCTGTGCCTGGCCCTGGGGGGGGGGGAGGAGTCTCAGTGTCCCTGACCCGCAGCAGGGCTGTGCCCGGCTGGGGGCGGGGGGGGGGGGGAGCAGTATCCCTGACCTGCAGCAGGAGCCTCGGAGCCGGAGGGGAGGGGTGTCCCTGATTCGCGGCAGGGCTGTGGGTGGGGGGGGGTGGCCCTGACCTGCAGCGGGGCTGTGCCCAGTGCAAAGGGGGGGGGGGGTGTCTGTGCCCCGGAGCCGGGGAAGGCGGGGGCGGTATCTGGGGCAGGGTGGGCGTGGACTGTGTGTCCTGATATTTTGGTTCTGTGATCTGGTCAGCCTAAGTGCAGTCCAGTGGCTCAGCCCCAGTCCTGAGAGTCTGGAGACTCAGGTTCTAGTTTTAACTCGGCCCCTTATTCTGCTCTGATCTCAAGCAAGCCATTGCACTTCTTTGTGCCTCAGTTCCTGCATCTCTGAAAGGGGCACAGTGACACCTCCCTGCCTTTGGAATGAAATGGGAACATTTTGTTTGCAATCCTATTTGCAATTTTGAAGCTCGCGCTTTCATTTTGTAACTGGCCTGGGTTTTTTAACAGGGTTCTGATTGTAAGTCCTAAAGTTTTATTAGTCATTGGCTTCCTGACTCTGTAGTCTGGTCTACACTACGGAGTTAGATCGATGCAAGGTAGCTTACATTGACCTAACTATGGTAGATGTCTACACTTAAATTTCACTCCTGCTGCTGTATCTGCCCCGGTACTCCAACCTAATACATCCATCTCCCTTGAGTGGCATAGAATCAGGGTCCATGTAGTTAGGTCAATGCAGTGTCAGTGTAGACACTGTCTTGCTTATATCAACTGCTACTGTCTTTCAGGAGCCTCCACAATACCCCACGTTGACCGTAAAATTGGTATAAGCACTCCTGGTGAGAGGACAGACAGTCCCTTAGTCCATGCCTTGTGAGTTTTCTGTTTATACAAGAAGTATCATCTTGTCAGCAACTGTACAAAAGGCCTAACATTCAAGATGCTGAGCACTGTCAATGCCCATTCACTCTAGAAGGATCACAGGACACTCTCATCCTCACAGGATCAGGGCCTAAATTTCTCTGCTCTCCCACAGTGCTGCAGTGCTGATGTAAACAGGTTAAGAGGGTAGTTCAGAGTCCATGGCCTATTCAGTTCTTGGTCTCTCTACAGGAGGCCAGTTAGTCACTGCTGTGGTGACTGACTGATGTAAACATTTGATTTTCTAGATAGGAACTGGACTGAGAATCACCAACTCATTCCATGTAGGCCACCAACAGTCATCACATGTCCATGGCTTTCAAGAGGGACTTCTTTGAACTTGGGACCCGACGGTGGAAGTGAAAATCTCCTTAACCCACAACCATCCAATCTACCAAAAACCAAACCTTTAAAAGCACATTTACGGTTTTGCCTTTAAAATCTCCAGATTTGTGCTGCCTTCCCTACACTCTAGGCCAGCGGTTCTCAAACTTGGGGAGATCGCAACCCCTTTTCCGGATCCGTCGGCGCAGCGCGACCCCTCCAGTCCCCGACAGGGGTGGGCGGCCGGCTGCGCCCCGGACCCCCGGCCCCGCCGCGGGCAGCCGACTGCACCCCGGCCCCCCGGCCCTGCCGCAAGTTGCGGCGGCAGGAGCTCGCGACCCCCTGGGGAGCGCTTGGCAACCCCCCCCGGGGGGTCGTGACCCCCAGTTTGAGAAACCCTGCTCTAGGCTAAGAAGACAGAAGCTTCACTATAAAGAAAGCAAGGAATACTTGTAGCACCGTAGAGACTAACTAGTTTATTTCAGCATAAGCTTTTGTGGGCTATAGCTCACTTCATCGGATGCATAGAATGGATCAGAAGTAAGATGCATTTATACATACAGAAAGAAAGTAAAGAAAAATTGTACATTAGCATACCAATTCTAAGAGGGCTGTTAAATGTAGATGGATCATTATCAGTAGGAGAAAAAAAACTTTTTTGAAATGGATTTCTGTGTCAGGGAAAATAACTCGGGAAATACAATCAATTACTGTAATGAGCGAACCATTCACAAGTCCTATTTAGCCCCTGGTTAATTGTATCCAATTTGAAAATTAATTCCAGTTCCTCAGTTTCTTGTTGGAATCTGTTGTGGAAGTTTTTCTGTTTCAAAACTGAAACCATCAAATCTTTAATGGAATGGCCAGGAAGATTGAAGTGTTCTCCCACTGGTTTTTGAATGTTATGATTCCTGATGGCAGATTTGTGTCCATTTATTCTTTTGCGTAGAGACTGGCTGGTTTGGCCAATGTAAATAGCGGGGGGGGGGGGGGGGGGGGGCATTGCTGGCACATGACAGCATATATCATATTGGTCGATGTGCAGGTGAATGAGCCTTTGATGGTGTGGCTGATGTGATTAGGTCCTATGATGGTGTAAGTTGAATGGATACGAGGACAGAGTTGGGATCCGGCTTTGTTACAAGGATAGGTACCTAGGTTAGTGTTTTTGTTGTGTGGTGTGCGGTTGCTGGTGAGTATTTGTTTCAGGTTGGGGGGCTGTCTGTAAGTGAGGACTGGTCTGTCTCCCAAGATCTGTGAGAGTGTGGGATCATGGAATTAATTTTCAAATTGGATACAATTAACCAGGGGCTAAATAGGACTTGCGAATGGTTCGCTCATTACAGTAATTGATTGCATTTCCTGAGTTATTTTCCCTGACACAGAAATCCATTTCAAAAAAGTTTTTTTCCTCCTACTGATAATGAGCCATCTACATTTAACAGCACTCTTAGAATTGGTATGCTAATGTACAATTTTCTTTTCTTTTCTTTTTTTCTGTGTGTATAAATGCATCTCACTTCTGTTCCATTCTATGCAGCCGATGAAGTGAGCTATAGCCCACGAAAGCTTATGCTGAAATAAACTAGTTAGTCTCTACAGTGCTACAAGTATTCCTCGCTTTCTTTACAGATACAGACTAACACGGCTGCTATTCTTAAAGCTTCACTATGTTTCACTCATCTATAGAACTTGATTATTTCATCATCTCAGCCTCAGGCTGAGATCTGAATAAAACAACAGAACCGGGTGTGCCCCTGAATTCCTATTGAAACAGCTCAGTGTGGTGTCTGATTGAATGCATTTTCCTGTCTGGGATGCTGTAAACAAGCCCAAGCAGTGGGGATGACATCTAAGCAACAAACTCTGCCTGGAGGCTAGAAGAAGCTGTAGCTCAGCTTATTGTGGTGTATAATAGAAATAGAGATGTCTAATAAAAGCTATCACTATCACAGTGCATCTCTTTCCTCCTCCTCAAATATGTCGTTATGAATTGCTGATGTCCTGCAGTCTAGATGTGCTGCATTCTCAACTACTATTGTTTAATGCTTCATATATGTAGACAAGCAATGACACCCATTTATTGCCATTCCAAGGAAAGCTTTCAGGCTAGAGCCCCTCTAAACACATTACCCTGATTCTTTGGATTTACACACAGCAGGCTCTCATTAGCATTACACAGATTAGTGAGGGCTCTGTGCACTGCACAGAGGAAAACAAAACTTTCTGGATTGAAACGGTAATAGCCACATACACAGTGCACATTTCTGAACTCCTTAGCTAGGCAAAACTCGCATTATCATCAGCAATCGGAGAGGTAGCCGTGTTAGTCTGGAATAACTTTGTTACCTCTATTATCATCAGTGAGAGCTCTGCTGGATTAAGGAGAGCAGGAGTTTTATAAGGGTTGGTGAAATCTATCGTGTTTGATAGCATTAGAGACAGGCAAACTTCAAAAGGTTCAAACCTCAGTAGGTATGTCTACAGTGCAACGTAAGCTTGATCTTAAACTTAGGCACAAACCTAACCCTTCTTGTTTCTACACTGAAATTGTGCTAAACTCAGGGTTTGGTCCCAGTCTCTCAGGACCTGCAGGTTCAAGCACAAGTCAAGCTAGGATCCAAGGTTCCAGCCCTACTATTTTGCAGTGTAGACGCACCCCACTTGACTCAAGTCCTGGGAATCCACCAGAAGTATCCCACAATTTCATGGATTGACTTCTTTAGTTCTCTCTATCCCAACCATCTCTGATCAACAACTGAAAACAGAAGCCACCCCCTTTGGCATGCCCCCCCCCCCCCCCCGTATCGTAGGCCAAGGGATGCCAAGTCTTCCCAAACAGCTAGGCATAGCCCTGCCCATGCGCCACCCCTAGGTCCCCTTCTGCATCCCGTTCTTCCCCCATGGGCCCAGCCTAGACTGCGCCTCTTCCTATCTTTGCTAAGCTTCTCCCCCAAATCAGGTGGGGGTTGGGGCTAGGGTGGGCCGCCTGGCTGGCCCCGAGCAAGGGCCTCCCAGTGCTTTGACTCGCCAGCCCAGTCGGGATGGCCTAGGACTCAGGGCAGCTGGGGTGGGGCTCCTCTGGCTGGGGGGAGGGGGGGGAGGGGGGAAGGGCAGGCCAGGGGCTAGCCTCCTTTCATGGGGGGAGGGGGGATTCATGTCCCACCCATGTTCCTTGGCATACAGCAGCAGCTCAGTGAGTCAGCATTAATTCACTGGCTTTTGATCAGCGAGCTGCAAGCACACCACTGGAGAACCCCTGGGTTTGCAATGGAGACCGGACTGAACAAGCCTTTTGCAAAGCATGCTGCTTCATGGTCTTGGGCACACAGCCAGATTTTGGTGACTCTCTGGTGCAAGGCCAATAAAACTGTGGCCTTCAACAAAAGCACCAGGAATGATCACGCAGACCAGCAGAGAGCTAAAAAGCTGGCAGCTTTGAAGTTTTTCCAGAATGGTAACCACTGCAGGGAGCATATTAAGAAGCTAAAAATCGAGTGCCAGACAACCAAGGACAAGAACCGCACCTCGGGCAACTCACCAACATCATGTCCATTTTATGAGGCGTTTGACCAGGTGCTAGGCACTGCACCCAAACATGGTTCATGATGACCTTGTTAGTCAGGATGGTGCTGAGCTAGTCCTAGAATCTAGCCAGGAGACTGATGGGAGCCAGCAGCAGGCTCCATTGAGGAATATGAAGTGACTCTGTTTATGAAACCAGTCCCAGAGGAGGCTGTGGATCAGGATCAATAGCAAATTCTAGGTCCCTACGTGGAAGCGCTGTTTGACCCCATCCCATCCTGAAGAACACTCTGCTGGTGAGCCTGCAGCAAACCCAGTGGTGAAAGAAGCCGCTCCAGAGCCTGGCAACTTTCTGACTCCAATATAGTTTATAGATGTCTGCTCTAAGAAGCACTGCAAAAGTTATGAGAAGCCCCACCTACCAGCATGTATCCGCTAAAGGTGGATTATATTATGCCACCTTGGCACCCCCTTCCCCCATCTACTCTTTACCACACAGAGTTCAAAATGGCACCTGGGAGTTTGAAACATTAAAAAACAGTTTTAGAGAGTATTTTCACTGCAGAGTCACAGATGTTTGCTAAGGTCAGTCATGTTTTCCTTGCAGTAGTAGGGGGTTGAAATTGGCTGCTTTGTAATCACTCCACGGTCTGTGGAGCAGCCTGGAAACAGTGAACTCAGTGTGTGCATTCAGGAAACCATTTTCTATTTCCAAATCTAGTCCATTTCGGTTAGAGGTAGTCCATGCAGCCTGCAGGACACAAAATCACTTCTCCCAAGTGGAGACAGTGTCTGTTTTTGTTCAGGACTGTGCTGGGTGTGAAGAGGAGGAAAGCTATAGAGTCCTGAGTGTTTGCTACCAGAGCATCCTGTTAATTCCCTCATGGACTCTGGCACAGTTATGGTTTCTGATAGCTGCAAACTTTTCCTGAAGCTGGAACTCCAGATAGTCAGTCACACTGTAGGGAAGGGCATATTTTCCAGCCTTTCCTCTACTGCTGAGTAGCGCACTCCACCCATAGTCACCATATGTTTGAATGCTTCTGCTGTACGCACTGCAGGTTTCCCTGACGGCAGCTTGGAATAACATCTCCCTTTGCCAAAAAAGAGCACCCCAAGAACAGTTAGATCCTCCAAAATGTGAAAGGCCAGAAACGATGGAAAAAGCCTTTTGCAGCAAGGGCACTATTCTGCTCCCTTGCATGGCAAGTATTTATGGAATTTTAATAAAACAGAAAAAAGGTTGTAATTTTAAATATAGCACATTGTGTAACTGCAATTAACCAGCTGTGTCCAGAGAGAATATGTGGACTGAAGCATCCTCATCACAATATATGGTGATTCAGTTTTGAAATGTAACATTTTATGTCCTTGAGATTCCATAAGAATTAATTCTGTGCTCCTCCATAGAGCTACTTTAGACAACAACCTTTTATTTCTTGTCCCTTTTCAGGTCCCTCAATTTCTACTGCTCGCTGTTCATCAAGAACTTAATCCCTGGCCCAATGTACCTCCTGGACCATTCCAAAACGAAGTGTTTCTGTGATGAAGTTATGGTCGGTGTTTGTGAGGGGGCTGACCAGTGGTCCTGTACCAGAAGCAGAGGGATACATAACTGCAAGGCTGGCATGCTGAGAGGCAGGCAGGAACGCTGAGGCTAGCCGCCTAGTTTCAGCAACTCATCTCCATCATGAATGCAAGAGCACCCATGCTCCTGCTGCCTTCCAAACCGCCTGGCCTGATTCCCCTGCAGCATCCCCTCAGGCATGCAGCAGCTTGAACAACTCCATGGCAGGAAGTCCATGCTTTCAGACCCCCATGAGTAGCTAGCTAGGGCAGCTAAGCCCCATGCAGCCTTCCTTCTTCAATCGCTTTCCCCTCCACTCCATTCTCCCAGCACCAAGTGCATGGAAAATGGGGAAAGAAGGGAAAACAGAACACGGGACCAGGGGACATGTAGCGCTATAGGGGTTGGGCTGGATTTGCATTGCGCTCAGAATGTTTTTTAATGTTCTGCTGGTACTTGTTTTTGGGTGTTGTAAAGGCAGCAGGCCTGTCCAGCACTGGGTGACTGTTGTACTGTTTTAATACCTGTTTACAAATCGAGCCTTTTAGGTCATCAAGAAATGTTACTGCTGTCACTCATCACATGATACAATCTAAAGCTAATTGAGATATTTGCGATAATAAAGCTCAAAACATGAGCAGGAGCAAATCTGCAGTAGCAAGCAAACACTATTTCTCTATTTACCCAGGTACAGCAATTCACATTTCAGTAAATTCTATACATAAACCCATGCTGTCCTCAACTCATTATTCATCACTGATAATTACATCGCATGAAAATCAAGTTCACACATCTCTCAAGCACTAAATTCTCTCCCCCCCATTTAATTAGCCCCACTCTCCCCACAAGCCTTTTCAGACAACTACTCTTCCACTGGGCCATGCAAGTCCATAATGTGAGAACACAAAGCATCTCTGACTTCTGTTGCCCTGTTGCAACCAGTTCCCGCAGTGGTAGTTGTACGTGCTGGCTGAGTATACCAATTCATCGTCCCGTCACTGCCGTGGTCCATTCAGGGGGAAATGACTCACTGCTGGCTTCACAGAGTTTGTGAAGAGCACTGCAAGCCTCAATAACATAGGCAGCATTGATGACATCCAAACGAGTCTGTAGACATCAACATGTATTTTAATCTGCCAAAATCACATTCAATCACCATTCTACATCTGCTGAGAATGTAGTTAAATCATCTTTTCCCAGGGCCCCTGAAATCAGGATACAATTTCATAAGCCAAGGCAAAAGGGGCATGCGAGGTCCTCAAGAATAATGGCGGGGACTGTAGCTCTGTTTATGTCAAGGTCATCTGGTGGGAATAATGTGTCAGCCTATCCAGGAATGTAGAATCTTGAGCAGCGAAAAACTCTGCCATTGTGAACTTTCAAGCCCACCCTGACGTTCATAAATCTACCTCTGTGGTCCACCAGAACAATGGAGTACCACCCTTTGTGGTTTATGTATTCACGTGCTCCTTGAGGAAAGCTAACTATGGGCATGAGTTCCATCAATGGCCCCGGCACAGTTAAACCCCATTCTCTCAAAGTCAGTAGTTACCTCTTTAATGCCCAACACCTTGGGATAAACCACACATCCAACTGCCTTAGATACCTCTGGGTCAAATTTCTCTACAATCAACTTTCCAAGCCCAAACTAGTTGGCAACGGACCTGTAGCAGTCTGAGGTAGCCAGCTTCCAAACATTTATAGCAACCTGCATCTGGACTGGCAAGGGTGTCCTCAGCCATGTGTCTTTATGCTGGAGGGTTGGCGTAAGCTGCTCACAAAGCTCCAGAAATGCATCTTCCTTCATGCAAACGTTCTGGGCTCACTGCTGGTCATCCCAGGTCTGTGCGATCATTGTGCTCACACCAGACTGTGTGTGTGGTCCTGCACTAGACACACTGGTCTACACAGCGGCTATGCCAATTGTACAGAGCAGCATCTGACACTGTGAGTCTGTCATACCAGGGTACTCCTCCTTCTCCATCATGAAATCCATCGGGTAACTCCAGTGGGAGAGAAGCCACCATCAAATCGTCCACCAGCCCCCACGGATGCGCTGCCAGTTTCCTGACAAGAGCAAAAGCGCAGGCAAGAGAAGTTCTTCAAATGTTCTCCATGTTGCTGGCTCCAATAGGTGGGAACACAGAGCAAAATGACTGCTCAGCGGGCTGAGTTGGCAGGTCGTTCAAACACACAGGGGGAGGCAGTAAAGTTTTTTCCACAGTGCATCATCGTCATATGGCTAGAGGGTGCCAGGGGCTCTCGGATGCAGTAGGTCTGACTCGGGTCAGTGCAGTGGGCTCATCAGAGCCCCAGGTACGAGAAAAAGTCTTAACACAGGGTGAAGAAACAGTGTAGCTGACATGAGCCAGCTGACTTGAGTCCACTACTCCCAAGCTTACATTGCAGAGGAGACGTACACAGTGGGACCAGAATACGCTGCCTGATGCGAAAAAGACGAGAGTGGCAGGTTCCAGGGATTCTGAGAGGGAGAAGAGGCCATGTGGGACCTCTCCATCTAAGAAGAAGGTCAGTTCTTCTCCAAGTATTTTCAAACTTTCAAAATGGTTCAGGTTTGGTTTGAGAAGTAGGTAAAAGTTCTGGGATTTCTGATATTAACCTACATATCCCATCCTTTAACAGCAACAATAATTAACCTTTCGAACAACTTCTGGAAGGATGTAGTGGATTCGCCATCACTTGAAATCTCAGAATCGAGATCAGATGTCTTTGGAAAAGATATGCTCTGATTTAACCATATAACAAGGGCTTGATGCAGGAATTACAGGTGAAATCTTATGTCATGTGCTATGCACCAGGGCAGACTAGATGATCATTATTCTGGCCCTAAATAAAAATCTATGAATCTTTACTGGCTATGGAAGGTAGTTTCAGATCCTGGGTCAAAGGAGCATCTAAATGTGATAAAGTTCTATCAGATGCTTTAAGTGTTAACAATGTAGCTGTCTACATATTGTTTTTAATTACTACTTGGTCTGCCAAGTTCCATCAGAAATGAAGTGCAAAAAGGAACTATCCATTTCACCACAGTAAATAGAAAAAGATTTTCTTGCAATGCCATATGGCTTTTTTGAGATCATAACTGGTTGAGATCGGAGGGGGAGAAAGGTTTGTAACTTATGCACGACAGGAGAGAGAATTGCATGGCAACATGCCACCACCCCATTTCTTCTCTGGGTAGCTTCTGTTGAGTCATATCCATCACCAATGCACTGATGAATCAGCTGGTTTTCCTCACAGATTTTCAGCTGGGTAGTATATGGGGCCCAGTAGAATTTCCTATGCTTTGCAGTCATTTGCTCACTCTGACTGAAACACACATTTCTAGCCTAGATGCTAGGAATACTCATCCCCCCACAGACAGATTAACATTCTTCCACCCACACACAGAGTGGAGTTTGAGTCACCAGAGCCTGAAATGGGATTTGAGCCCTATAACTAAACTTTCCATATTCTTTTATTTCTTAACACAGGCACTGAATTTAAAATAATGTCTTGCCCTTATCTCCAATCCCTCTCCTGTTTTTCCTAGGGCAGCTGTTTTTCAAACTTCCAAGTGACTCCCTCTTCAGGTATTCGGGCGACCTTGTGAATGGGGGAGAGGTTTAATCAGTCATAGGAGTGATGCTACCCATGGGAACGGTCTCCCCCCACCTCAGGGTTTCCAGGTGTGTAACATCAGTCCATACATCATAATCCATAATACACATAACAGGGTTCGCTCATCTTGCATCAGAGTGTGTTCAGCCTTTGATTTGCTATTCCCTCGCCCATGGACCCACACCTATACAGCACTCTGAGATGAGGGATGCTCTTAAACCAAAACCCCAACACTTGCTGCACTGGAAAAGTATACATCTGACCTACTGGGGATAAATTATTTGCTTTCGTAAGACGAAACTGTGCCAATTTATGCCAGAAGAGAATTGGGCCTTTCATCTCTGTCTTGGATCATAGCAGCCACATTACCTATTTGGCTATATTTCACTAGGGGGCCAGGGGCTGCCTTTACAACAATTTTCAATCCTTATGTATGAATTTGCCAGCAAAGACATAGGATGATCCACGCCCTGAAATCTTAATTTGTTGTTCTCCCTCTTTCACCCCCCCCACATGATCCGATGGCCACAGATGCAGAGCTTCAAACCCTCCTCCCCCAATACTGTCAAAATAGAGAGAACAAAAGACACAAACCAGTTTGATTAGATGCACCCAGGTTCCCCTGCTATCACAGAAAGCTGGTCTTGTAGGATCCCCAGGCTCAAGTGAGCCTAACATGATCACAGGATGACTGGAGAAGAAACCAAGTTTGCTGCCCATATTCAGTAGGGGAAATTCCTTTACAAGCACACTGTTGCCAATCTGTTACATCTGTACATATGACCCCAAACCACCATGGTTTGGCATCTGATTCCATTTTGCTTCTTTGAAGGGGTCTCTTTGCCCTGCAAGACTGTTTGATTAAAAATCAAACAGCAACATTTCTTTTCTCCAGGGGACCCTGATTCTACTTATTCTCCAAAGACTAATTGGCTGAATGCAGCAGAACCACCAAGATATTTTCATTGGCCATTAATAAATAAAGAAGCGTTAACAGATACCAGGCTTTAGGAATCATTTTGAGCCAGGAAAAGAACAAAGCAAAACACAAAAGAAAAAAAAAAGAAAAGAAAAGGCAAAATCAGTATCTTCAAAACCAAAAGAAACACAAGACCTTGAACTTCATAAAGAGAGAGAGAAAAACCATCAGTTCATAATTTGACTTGACTCATTCTGACTGTTCTTTTATATATGTGGCAGCAATGTCCGGGGAAAACATAAAACAAAAAACCCAACAACCCACAATGATTACTTTTTCCCCATGCTTGAAAACATTGAGGAAAATGTTTAAGTTGTCAGGACTAAATGACAATCTTAATGCTGAAAAAGATTTAGTACATTGCGTGTTGGTTTTATAAACCGACAGAACTGATGTGTAAAATGTTTGATCGTTTTTTTGTTCTGCAAAAGAACCTTATGCCAACAATAGGCAATTCCTATGGTCAGGGTGGCTCTGCAACAGCAAAGAATTTAAGAAGAGAACTGAATGGGCTAGTTCTCATGAGCTAAGCAGGGGTGGACTTGGTCAGTACTTAGATTGGAGAACCCAATTGTGATGGGGTATACAAACCTTACACTGGTCCATGAACGGGCTAAAAGGCTATAGGGGGTCCAGGTAGCCTCCTGAACATGTTCTAACTGGAGAAGTGAGTTAAAAGACACCAAGAAGCCCAGGCAGAGGGGGTGGGCAGGTTGTAGGAGAGATAAATCCTCCTTCAGGAAGCCAAACAGCAGGCTGAGTCTGAGAGGGGACCACAGAGTAGATAAGGCCCACAGGCAGTACTTTTTCCAACCATCACCCCCTTTGAGAATCAGCAAATCCTTACTCCTTTTGATTCTAAGTGACTGACTGGACTTCAGGGGCCATGCCCCAAACTGAAGGGCCATCTAAGTAGGAAGTAGCCCAGAGAAGCAATCAGACTTGCTGAATGGAGGACAACTTCCAATGTTGGTTCCCACCTGGCCCTGGACTTGGTGGAGAGGGAAGGCATCATTCCCCCATCACACCCCTTTTGGGGCCCAAGGCCCAGCTACAGGTGAAAAGCCAAAGATTCGCAGCTTACGGTCAGGGACCGGCATGTTCAGTGCTCTTTTAGAGAAGGCAAAAAGTTGGAAGTCAAGTGCGCTAACCACTAGTTTCTTTTTGGAAGGCCGGGCAGCCTATCGCAACAATGAAACCTAGGTATTGAAGGAAGTGACTCTAGAAGTGACTCTTCTCACACCCTAGAATGAAGAGTCAGAGTGTTACAAGGATGCTCTCTTTCAGCCTAGAACACCTGTGTTATGTTGTTGTGGTCAAACCCCAAACTGACTATTATTCCTCCCCAAGACCTGGAAATGGGAACTCAGGCATCTTGGCTAACTTCTACGGTAGTTCATTATATTCCCCTCATGTTTTACTCTCATGGTATTTTCTGCTGGACATAGTGGGCCAAATTCTCTGCCTGCATAACTCCATTTATTATAGACTAGCATAAGTGCCCGGCGTTGCTCGGGTCAGTCGGAGCTGGGGAGGGGGCAGACAGTTGACACCCCCTGACCAACCCCAACACCCACCCTTCACCCACCCTGACACCTTCCCACACCCCCGACCAACCCCAACACCCCCCGGCTCACTTACCCCCCGACCAAACCCGACAACCCCACCTGACCCCCCAAAACAAACCCAACACCCCCACCTCACCCCCTGAGCAAACCCGACACCCCCACCTCACCCCCTGAGCAAACCCGACACCCCCACCTCACCCCCCGACCGAACAGTGTATTTAATAATCTGTGTGCTACACAGTGCACCGTGAGCTGGGGGGGGGGGGGAGTGTCGGGTTTGGTCGGGGGGTCAGGTGGGGGTGTTGGGTTTGCTTGGGGGGGTCAGGTGGGGTTGTCGGGTTTGGTCGGGGGGTAAGTGAGCCGGGGGGTGTAGGGTTTGGTCTGGGGGGGTGGGAAGGTGTTGGGGTGAGTGAGGGGTGAGTGTTGCGGTTGGTCAGGGGGTGTTGCGGTTGGTGGGGGGTTGAGGTGGGGGTGTCAGGTTTTCTTGGGGGGATGAGGTAGGGGTGTCGGGTTCGGTCGGGGGTAAGTGAGCCGGGGGGGTGTCGGGTTTGGTCTGGGGGGGTGGGAAGGTGTCGTGGTGGGTGAGGGGTGAGGTGTGAGTGTTGGGGTTGGTCAGGGGGTGTTGCGGTTGGTGGGGGGGTGAGGTGGGGGTGTCGGGTTTGCTTGGGGGGGTGAGGTGGGAGTGTCGGGTTCGGTCGGGGGGTAAGTGAGCCGGGGGGTGTCAGGTTTGGTCTGGGGGTGTTGCGATTGGTGTGGGGGGGGGTGAGGTGGGGGTGTCAGGTTCGGTCGGGGGGTAAGTGAGCCAGGGGGTGTCAGGTTCGGTCGGGGGGTAAGTGAGCCAGGGGGTGTCGGGTTTGGTCTGGGGGGGTGGGAAGGTGTTGGGGTGGGTGAGGGGTGAGGGGTGGGTGTTGGGGTTGGTCAGGGGGTGTTGCGGTTGGTGGGGGGGTGAGGTGGCGGTGTCAGGTTTGGTCGGGGGGTAAGTGAGCCGGGGGGGGTGTCGGGTTTGGTCTGGGCACCCACCCCAACACCTTCCCCCCCCAGACCAAACCCAACACCCACACCACACCCCTCACCCCCCCGACACCTTCCCACCCCCCCAGACCAACCCCGACACCCCCCCGGCTCACTTACCCCCCGACCAAACCCGACACCCCCACCTCACACCCCCAAGAAAACCCAACACCCCCACCTCACCCCCCCACCAACCGCAACACCCCCTGACCAACCCCAACACCCCCACCTCACCCCCCGACCGAACCCGACACCCCCACCTCACTTACCGTCCCACCAAACCCAACTCAAATCCGTCGCAGGGGGGGAGGGGGCCCAGAGCCGAGGGATTCCGGGGACCTTCGCAGGTGGGGGGGGGGGGCACAGAGCTGATGGAGTCCGGGGTTGAGGTGGGAGGGGCAGAGAACTGAGGGCTCCGGGGTTCCGTTGGGAGGGGGGAGAGGCAGAGAACGGAGGGATCTCCGGGGTTCCGTTGGGAGGGGGGAGGGGTAGAGAACTGAGGGATCTCCGGGGTTCCGTTGGGAGGGGGGAGGGGCAGAGAACTGAGGGATCTCTGGGGTTCCGTTGGGAGGGGGAGGGGCAGAGAATGGAGGGATCTCCGGGGTTCCGTTGGGAGGGGGGAGGGGCAGAGAACTGAGGGATCTCCGGGGTTCCGTTGGAGGAGGGAGGGGTGAGCTGAGCGAGTGAGGTGTCTGTTGGAGGGGGGTATTATGACATCATCACCACCTAACCGCCCAGCCGATGTGATTGGCCCTGAAAGACTTTCACCCCTGGGGGGCGTCAGAGGTGAGATCCGAAAATTTTTCGACCCTTACCAGCATCTAGACCCCAAGACCCCTCACTGTACCAAATTTCAAGTCTCTGGCTCAAACGGTGCGGGAGGAGTTCGCAGTCATACGTACATACATACATACATACATACACACATACATACACCACTTGACTTTTATATATATAGATAGATGTTGACATTTCAATGATGGGTGAAATGAGCCATTTATGGTGTATCCATTTCAGGCCACTGGAAGAGGAGTACTGGCTGCTTGGCCAGCTGACTCACATGATGTGGGATCTGGCAGGGCACAACCAACCCCCCCAGCCAGCTAGTGTGGGCATGCTGTGGCTGGCCAGAGACACTAGCCAGAGGTGCATCTCCCCTTGTCAGAGAAATGATAAACCTGCTCCCATAGGTCTGTCCTTTACAGAAGAATGGTTCTTGGATCGTAATAACAGCTGGTACAGCTCTACTTCCAGGGCTGAAAGTGACCCAGTATGGAACACTACAGCGTATTGGTAAGAACCCACACCAGCCCATATGCAGCCCACTTTAAAGTGCTGCTGCGGCAGTGCTTTAAAGTCCCTGCTCCTTTTGTCTCCCCCATCAGCAGCCCTGCTGGTAAGGTCCGTACCAGCAGGGCCACCAACACAGGAGATGCAACAATGTTAAAACACTGCCGTGACAAAGGCCCCTGCAGTGCTTTAATGTCTCTGCCCCTTTTGCCCCTCGGCCGCGGATGGGTGGGGCTGGGGGGAGGCAAGGGAGCAGCTGCCCCGGGACTGGTAATTTAAAAGGACAGCGGCGTCCAGAGCCCCGGGCCATTTAAATTTCCACTGGAGCCCCGACAACGTGGAAGGCAAATGTCTGGAGTTACTTTCACCCCTGTCAGCTTCCCACACTACAATGCTCCTAAAAGTACAGACAGGATTTCATGCCCAGCAGATATAAGACGTAAAACACATATATAGATGATCCATTTATTGGGATGCATAAGTAATGTAACTTCCTGCTAGAAATGAAGTGAAATATAGTCATTGGTAAAGAGAATTCTAACTGTCACCATTTATTGTTTTTAATTAAATATTAAAATACAATAAAAGTCCCATTATATTTTTTAAAGCTACCCTTGAAGGTTTTTAGACAAAAGGGGGATTTTTTGAGGTCTGTAAGTGAGAATTTTTTAAGTGCATTTTAATTTTAATGCAGTGTTTCAGAGAGGGGACTGGACGGCTCAAGGAGAGATTGATAATGTGAGAAACAGCTTTACGAGGCTGCCAGTTCAAATCAGCTTCAGGTCGGCAGTGATGCTACATACAGTGTTATTATTAAAACCCGTTTGCTGTGAACACTGCAGCTGGGAGTGAGCCTCTTACCCCAGGCAGACAGACAAGCTAAAAATTGTGTGGATGTTGCAGTTTTGATGTCAGCTCAGGCGCTCAAGCCCACCTGACCACTGGGTCTGAGCTCGGGTGGCTAGCCCAGGTCTCCACTGGATCTAGAACATCTATACACTGCTATTTTTAGGGCCCTCGCTTGAGCTGAACTAGTGAGAGTCTCCCTCTCCAGGCTGGGAGGTTCACTAACACATTTCACCTCACATGGTAAAAATGCTTGTGGTCATGTCAAAAATTAACCATTTAAAAGCAGTTTGGTAGCCTATAAGAGCGACGTAGGTGCACCTAGTTCAGATGCCAGTTATCCACTGCATAAAATTTATGACGCTTGCTAGCAGTAAAGAGGGTGGAATTCTCCGTGGTCTCCCATGTTACTCCTAGGCTAGATATATAGTAGCATCATTCTGCCAGTGCAGAAATACCATCTACTATACCAGCAAAGCATTCCAAGTGTGGACACAGCTTACATGGGCAAAGTTTCACTTTTGCCAGCATAGCTTAGTCTGGTTCCCCAAAAGTGAAGTGAACCATACTGGCAAATGTGCAGTTTCATCACTATATCTGCAACTATACTAGAGACTTCTACCAGCACAGCTATATTGGTTGGGGATCACACCTCATCACACCCTGACTGACGTAGTTATGCCAGCAAATGTATGTCGTTCAACCTGGCCCTAGAACTGGTCCCCCCAAGTTAGCATTGAGGTACACAGAGGGCAGCAAGGGAGAAGCTTCCCCAGTTTGTTGTCCTTAATGTACCTGTTTTGTGGAGAAGCAGAAGTATTCAGTCTCCAGCACATTTCATTAGCACTGAATTCATTTTTAAAAGGTCGAGAAGAGTCAATGTAGATACAATGCATGAGGTCACAGATTTATCTAGGACTTGTCTTACTACAGTAACTAAAAAAAATGACCATATATCACACAGCCCGTTATACAGATGTCTCTGGAACAGTACAACCATCGGTGAAATATTCATGAGTGCAGACATTTAAGGCAAACTCAAGTAGCTGGTTATCTCAAAAGGAGTTCTCATAGGCTATCCGTCCATACTGTGAGCTGGGGTGGGATTCCCCATCTCACATACACACCCTTGCACTCTGGTTGAGCTAGCACACGTATAAATAGCAGCACAGATAGGAGCAATGGAGGCATGGCTAAACTGTGCTGAGTACATAACCACTGGTTTTCAGGTGGGTTTCTTCTTAGCATGGCTCAGCTGTGCCTCTGCTGCTGCTACCCATGCTACCGTGACTATGCTGCTATTTATACTTGAGTTAGCTCAAGGAGAGCCAGTGCAAGTATGTCTACATGAGCAGGGGAATCCCACCCTTTGGTTGTAGCATAGACATAGCCTTAGACTACAGACTGCCCAGGAATGGCTATTTAAATAAGGAAAAGGAGGAAGAACAAACAGAAATATTTTGGGGAGGAAAGATTGACTAGTGGTCAAAGCATAGGACTAGGAGTCAGGAAAGGTAGGTTCTTTCCCAGACTCATTCTGTGACCTCAGACAGGTCACTTCCTCAATTATAAACTGGGGTTAATGTGCACTTTTCATACCTGTATAGCTTTTTCCTCCCTCAGTTTTGTGATAGACTTTGAGATCCTTGGATAGCAGGTGCTATCAAAGTGCAGCTTTTATGATTCTGTGGGCAACTGGTATAAAAAACAGAGTTACCCTGTATTCCTAATCAGGATTTTGGGACTGTCAAAGCAGTGAAAGCTCCTGTGGAATCCATTTCAGGGTTTACATGAGACCTTGTGCATGCCAACGAAGAGACATTTTGAATGTGGATAGTCAATTCTAGGTAGACATCTAGATGTGTCCTACAAGGCTGTTGTTTCTCTGCCTATTAGCCTTCACACGTTCATTCAAAGCTCCTGGGATTTGGGAAGCAACACCTGGCTCCCATTTTCCAGAAGGAAGGTGAAAGGATGTAAACTGGGGGTCAGAATTTACTCACTGCACATATCTCCCTCGTCCTCTCCCTCTGCGCAGTCCCTGATGAAATCACATGCCTGCCCCAGTTTGATTGCTGTTCCATTCCAGCAGGTGAAGGAACCCTGTAGGTCCATTTTGGAGCCAGAAGAAGATCCTAGGGAGAAGGAAAATAAGTCAGTTAAGACTGCTGCATTGCCCTCTTTTCCATATCCCTACTGCAGTGTCTGCTGGGATCCCAACCACATGGCCAGGGAGTCATGGAAGTTAGAGCTGCAAAAGACCTAATGGATTACCCAGTCCATCCCTCTGCAAATACAAGAGTGTTCCCAGCAGTGTATATCATCATGACAGAGGATTAGCAGTTCTTTCTTACCTTCTCAGTCTTGGTCACCATAGTGTGTTCATTAGGTCTGAGCAGCTTCTCATTTCTCCTAATGCCCAACAGTCCATGTTAAGTACTAGATAGGTACAGTTCTCAAGGCATTTTCAGTGTTTTTATGTGGGGAGAGGCAGAGCTGATACTTTAGAAAAAGGGTTGAATTCTACAGTCTGTGTTGCTGTACTTCTGAAGAATGTGGCACGTCAAACAATACATGTCATGGGTTTTTAATTGTGTCCAAACTTCCTGCTAGCCTGACAGCCCTGAAGATTGAGGTGCTTTCTCTGAAGCTCAGGATAAGCAAAGGGTTACAAACAGTGTGAGCTTCTTCTACACCATCCTGCCAGTATGCCTAACCTATGACTTGGAGGTCACATACCTCTAGGAGTTGGAAGATAATTTAGCATCAATCCTTGCCTCTCCCCTCTCTCCACCCCAACAGCAGAGAGTGCCAACAAGGAGTCCCACTGTGATGTGAACTGCCATTTAGTGGGATTTGAAAATCATCAGCTTATTTCATATGAGCCAAACAGTGTTTAGACAGTAATGGCTTTTAGTTAGTGCTGAGCTGCAAGATTTTATAGCCTAATAATAATTCCCCTTCAGACATCCAGATAATGTATGTTCTGATGTAGGGGGCAACTTGGCCACTATAAGGTAGAACTGATAATAATGAACTGATGATAATACTGACCTTCTTTGGAAAGTGCTTTGAGATCTAGAGATGAAATCAGAAAGGCTAAGACACAAAATGAGGTACAGCTAGCAAGGGACATAATAGGCAAGAAGAGGTTTGTTAACTACATTATGAGGAAAAGAAAGATGAAGGAATTGACTTAGTGGGGAAGAAGAGCTAATAAACGATGACAAATCAAAAAGGCTGATGTGGCCAATGCCTATTGTGCTTCCGTCCTCACTAAAAAGATTGATGGTGACCAGAAACTCAACACAATTAATATTAACAAAAAGGGGGAATGAACATAAGCAAAAATAGTGAAGAATTGGCTAAAAGTATTTAGATAAGGTACATATATTCAAGTCAGTATGAACTGATGACATGCAGCCTTAGGCACTTAAGAAACTAGCTGAAGCAATCTCAGAACTGCTAGCAATTATCTGTGAGAACTCATGGAGCATGGGAGATGTTGCAGAGGACCGGGAAAGAGCAAACATACCACCTGTCTTTAAAAAGAGGAACAAAGAAGGCTACAGAATTATAGACTAGTCAGCCTAACTTTGATATGTGGGAAAATACTGGAATAAATAATTAAACAATGAATTTGTAAGCATGTAGAGGATAACAGGGTTATAAGGAACCAGCACATATTTATCAAGAACAAATCATGCCAAACCAACCTAATTTCCTTACTTGACTAATAGATGGGGAAGCAGTAGATGTGATATCTTGATTTTAGTAAAGCTTTTGCCATAGTCCCACATGACATTCTTATGAGTCAGATAGGGAATTACTAGATGGAATTACTATAAGATGGCTGCACAATAGTTGAAAAACTATATGCAAAGAATAGATATCAGTGCAATGGCTTGCTGTCAAACTGGTAGGGTGTACCTAGTGGGCTCCTCAATGGGACAATGCTGGGTCTAATACTATTCATTAGTTTCATTAATGGCTTGGATGATGGAATGGAGAGTATGCTTATAAAATTTGCAGATGATGCCAAGGGTTGGGGGTTTGCAAGCACTGTGAAGGACAGGATTCAAAACAACGTTGACAAATTAGGGAATTGGTCTGAAATCAACAAGATGAAAGTCAATAAAAACAAGTGAAAAGTACTTTACTTAGGAAGGAAAAATCAAATGCAAAACTACAAATGGAAATAAACAGGCTAGGTGGTAGTACTGCTGAAAAGGACCTGAGGTAATGGTGGATCACAAACTGAATGAGTGCCAACAATGTGATGCAGCTGCAAAAATGGCTAATATCTTTCTGGCGTGTTTTAACAGAAGTGCCATATGTAAGACACAGGAAGTAAGTGTCCCACGCAAGTCGGCAGTGTTGTGGCCTCAGTTGGAGTACTGCGTCCAATTCTGGGCACAACGTTTCAGGAAAGAAGTGGATAAACTGGGAAGAGCAACAAATATTAGGACAGATTTTCTAAATATCTTATGAGCAAAAATTCTAAAATGCTGGGCATGTTTAGTTTTGAGACAAGATGACAGAGACATGACCTGATAATAGCCTTCAAATATGTTAAGAGCTATTATAAAGAGGACCGTGATCAATTCTTCTCCATTTCCACTGAAAGGAGAACAGGTAGTAATGGGCTTAATCTGCAGCAAGGGAGATTTAGGTTAGATATTAGGAAAAACTTTCTAAACATAAGGATAGTTAAGTTCTGGAACAGGTTTCCAAGGGAGGCTGTGGAATCTTCATCCTTGGAGGCTTTAAGACCAGGCTGGACAAATACTCGTCAGGGATGAGAGAGATTACTTGGTCCTGCTTCAGTGCAGGGAACTGGACTTAATGACATCTCCAGGTCCCTTCCAGCCCTTCATTACTATGTAATAATCTATAAAAGAATAAAGTATTATTCTGTATTGTAATGAAGCAGCTGTATAGTACTGTTGTGCTGTAAAACAACAGCTTCCAGAGGACTGAATAACTTCTTCTGAAACTGCAAGGGGAACTGAGGTTGGCAGGACATTTATTTACCCAAGTGAAAATCTGGCCAGGACACCAAAATCAATACCTCAACTGTTGCAAACATGCAGTGAGTTCTTTAATGGACTAGAAGTGACTATCACCTATTGTGCCCCTATTAGTTCAAAGCTCAAAGGGGAAAAAACAATGTATTGAGTTAGCTCTTGTAGCACTTGCATTTGGTTGTTGGGTTTTGTTTTTTGGTGAGGGGTTGGGAATATCCACCCAAGAACTGGCTAACCTTAAGCTTCTTAGCATATGAGAGCTGGCTACCTCATCTGGGTGATCTGGCTAAAAACACAGTATGCCTACCATGGCTGTCTAATAAGTCAATTTATTCCTCATTATTACAGAGTATATCACACACAACATCTTGTGCTCTCATGGCCCTTTTAAAAGAAGCTTCAGATACCATTTCTGTGCATCTTTTTGGGAATCTAAATATGAAGCCAGGTCTCCTACCTCCTAAAGAAATACAAGTCTGCAGTTTGTGCTCTATATGAGTGAAACGTGCAACTCACTGTCCAATATCAAATACCAGTAGCTGAAAATATACTTGTGCTTCTGTCATAAATATAAAGGGAAGGGTAACAACCCTTACTTATGCAGTAATATAAAATCCCTCCTGGCCAGAGGTACAGAATCACTTACCTATAAGGGGTTAAGAAGCTCACATAACCTGGTTGGCACCTGACCAAAAGGACCAATAAGGAAAGAAGATATTTTCAAATCGGTGGGGGGAAGGACGTTTTGTGTGTATCTCTTGGTGTTCTCTCAGACCTAGACGGGGACCAGCGCAGGAAAACCCATCTCCTAGAACCCTACCCTGAAATAAGCATCTAGGATTAAAAAAATTATAAGTAAATTATCTTTTGTTTTAGCTTGTGAATTTTCCCTATGCTAAGAGGGAGGCTTATTCCTGTTTTCTGTAACTTTGAAGCTAAGCCTCCAGGGGGATCCTCTGTGTTTTAAATCTTTATTACCCTGTAAATTTACCTTCCATCCTGATGTTACAGATGTGATTCTTGTACTTTAAAAAAAAAAATTCTTTTAAGAACCTGATTGGTTTTCAGTGTCCTAAAACCCAGGGGTTTGGTCAGTGCTCACCTGTACCAATTGGTGAGGATATTATTCTCAAGCCTCCCCAGGAAAGGGGGTGAAAGGTCTTGCGGGAATATTTTTGGGGGAAATAGGAACTCCAAGTGGTTTTTTCCCTGAATCTTTGTCTAAATCACTTGGTGGTTGCAGTAATCCTGTCCAAGGATAAGGAAGGATTTGTGCCTTGGGAAGTTTTATCCTAAGTTGGTAGAAATAAGCTTAGGGGGTCTTTCATGCGGGTCCCCACATCTGTGCCCCCGAGTTCAGAGTGTGGAGGTAACCCTGACAGCTTCTTTCTGTAAAGGGAAACCCCTAGACACTTGTATAGTACATTTTTTACAAGGACCTCAAAGAGCTTTACAAAAATAGTTATCCACTATTATTTACATTTTACAGATGGGGACACTGAGGCATACAGACGTGAAGTAACTTCACAAAATCAGTTCAATACAATGGCTCAACAGCAGAGTAAGAAAGAGAACCCAGTTATCCCGCTCTATCTAACCAAGAGGAAGGACTACTGCTACTTTAATGTGTGCATCACCTAGGGTCATCTCTCAAGTCAGCTCTCTTACTAGCTATCTTCTGACTGCAACACCCAGTCTGAATATAAAGTCTGAAGCACTACAAACACAATCCTATGCAAAAGGAATGATCACATGAGTGAAATGCCTGCAAGCTGCATGGAAACTATTTTAATCGATCATAAAACTCAATGTACACCCCAAATTAAAAAAAAACAGTAAGAGGGAAGAAAATGCCATCATGGCTATAATAGCAAATTAAAAAGAGGTGGTTAGAGGCAAAAAAGCAACCTGGCAAAACAAAGTCAAATCCCACTGAGGAAAAGAGAAAGGAGCATAAATTCTGCAAATCAAGCATAAAAGTTTAATTAGGGAGGCCAAAAAAGAATTTGAAGAACAATTAGCAAGAAAAAAACTAACAAAAAAATGTAAGTACATCAGAAGCAGGAAGCCTTTCTAAATATCAGTAGGGTCATTGGATGATCAAGGTGCTAAAGGAGCACTCTAGACCATTGTGGAGAAGCTAAATAAATTCTTTGCATTGGTCTTCACTGCAGAGGATGTCAGAGAGATTCCTGTACCTGAGTCATTCTTTTTGGATGACACAGTGGGGAACTGTCCTAGGCTGAAGTGTCAGTAGAGGAGGTTTTGGAACAAATTGATAAACTAAAGAGTAATAAATCACCAGGACCAGATGGTACTCACCCAAGAGTTCTGAAGGAACTCAAATATGAAATTGCAGAACTACTAACTGTGGTCTGTAACCTATCGCTTAGATCAGCCTCTGTACCAGATGACTGGTGGATAGCTAATGTAACATCAATTTTTTAAAAAAGGCTCTAGAGGCAATCCTGGCAATTACAGGATTTAAATTTTTTTTAAAGATTTTTTTTCTGATCAAAACCATTTGGTGAATTCGACACATATTCCCAAATTTTTGGTTGATCTGATTCTGGATTTTTGGTGGGAAAAGTTTTGTCCAGCTTTAATTAGATTGCCAAATATTGCAGCTAAACCCAAAGCCAGGACTTTTACAGGTTCTCCCGCTCTTTGGGCGGTTTTAAGGTATCAGAGGCTGTCCAGGGAGGGGTGAACTGGAGTCTCTCATCTCTTGGAAGAGTCCCTGGTTGGAGACCCCTTTGACAGCTGAGTGGCCATAAGTTATGCACCACGATAAGCCTGACTTTGCATACTGTAAATCTGCTGGGGACCTAGCCTCTTGGATTCTACCTTGGATCCAGGATGGATGTTTTTCTAGAAGATACGCTTTAGTTCAACCACAGCTACTGGGCCTGAAGCAATAATCAATCCAAGGCAGTCCCATGGCCTGTGTTATTCAGGGGGTCAAACTGGATGTTCGCAATGGTCCCTTCTGGTCTTAAAACGTATGAATCTATGAAAGTGGATAGTTTTATAGAAGAATGCACCTGCTCTCCAGTGTCTCTGCTTCCTACTTACAACCAGAGACCCTCCCCTGTAGTATCATGCGTAACAGACCTGCCTTTCAAGAATGTCACATCCAAAACAGGCCATTGTTGTAAATTCCCTATTACCACTCCTACCCACTTTTATATAACGAAGGTAAAATCAGAGACGGAGTCCAAAGCCCCTTGGCAGAATGAACCATTGTTTGCCTGACTCATCCACGCTTGCTAAACAACAAAGCTACATCATGTTCCTTGATACTACGGGGAGTTGAGAACTGCTGGTGATTCAATTAGATGTGCGCTTGATACTTTTATTTATATTGCCTGCCAAAACTAAAAATTAATGAAGCATGTAGAAAAACAACCCCTATTTCTTGTCAAGCTCATTTTATGGTGCAAATAAATTCAGAAGGGGAAAACAAACAAACATGCCAAACCTTTTTAATAAAGGGTCCCAGCTCCTAAACAGGATGCTCTGTGTTATCAACAGCTCATAGTTTTTGACTGCCTTGCAGTAATTCTAGCTTGCAGCATGCATGCTACACACTGAACTTGTATGTCTGTCAGGGTCAAGACATTTCTACAGACCAGAACTGTGCATACAGAAACAAGACAAGTGGACAACCCTGCGGGTCTATCAGCAAGGACTCGGTTTCTACAGTGCATCTTCCTTTTTTCAGCATGCTATCTCCTGCAGAATCTACAGTTTGGAAGTTCCTACAGACCCAGCTTAGAGCCTTTCCCATGTCTGAATCAAACCCCATCAGATTTCACAGGCTAAGGTATGTCTACACTGGCAAGTTTCTGCGCCACAAGTTATACCACTTTTATTAAAATGCTAGAATTAAACTGCTTTTGCGTGTCCACACTGCGTTGCTTGTGACCCTGGAGTGCACCCACATCAGCAACTCTTGCAATGGCAAAGACAGCAGTGCATTGTGGTAACTATCCCACTGTGCAACTGGCTGCAGGGTGTTTGGGGAGGGTTTGTAATGCCTCCTGGGGCAGGCACAGCATCACAGGATGCAGGTTTCTCAATCCCATTGTTCCATGGGCAGCCTACTACACTGCAAGCTGCTTTTCAATGGAAGGGGGTGAGGGAGGGGAGTGTGTGATGGGGATATGTTTGAGTAATTAGGGGGGACAGAGACAGTGTGTTTTGGGGGACAGAGAGTGCATCCACATGCTGTCTTATGGATTCGGACAGCGACAGGAAGTAACCAGCCCTGAGGTAGGGGGAAACCCTGAGACACACAGACAGATAGCACCAGCATTCAACATTAATGGTTTGCTTTGTGTCCAGAACAGTGCTTTGAAAGGGGAGTGTGCATGTTTCCAGGGCAGCTGAGTTCAAAACTGTGAGCAGGACAGTCACTTGAGGCATTATGGGACAGCTCCAGAGGCCAATGGCAGAAAGCAATCAAGTGTCTATACTGGCACCAGAATACTTGAGCCTCTGTGCAAATAGCCTTATGACTCTTGTCGAGGTGGGTTTTTTGCAGAGCTGCTACTGAGGAGTTTCTGCACACAAAGTGGCTTGGCAGTGTGTACACACAGCTGCAGCTTGAGTGCAAAAAGCTGCTTTACTGCACAGAAACGTACCAGTGTAGACAAGCCCTGAGAGTTGAACTAGGTCAATATGGAGATCTCTAGGGGAAAACCAGCATGTTGCAGGAAGTGACTTTGGTGACTCAGACGGTGGTTCTTCCTGTCAAGTAAGTATTAAATCAGTGCCCCGGGATGGTGTTACGGAGCACTGTGTTGCTATCTAACTAATGCATAAGATGAAACATCAAGGCCCTCAGCACCCACAGCAGCATTAATATTATCTGTTCATTTATCTCTGTTGACATGAGATTTGAATTAGTTCGTAATTTGCATTATGCGCACATACCTGGGCTTGTAGCATAGGTCATGGAACAGAAATAGCATGATCACAGCAGGGTGAGTTATTAGGCTCAGTTCAGTGTCACTGGATGAATTATTCCCTTCTCCTATTTGCATATTCAGTGTCTCCACACAGAGGGGATGATTGGATGAAGGAGACGATTTTACATAGTTAGAAAAATATGTACCGAAAAGCATCCTTTCCAAAATTATACTTGAAATGGTCTTGTTTGGTTTTTTAAATGGAGGCATTTTTATTTATGTTAAGGGAGGTTAACTAACTTTTAATTAAAATGTCTATTTGATATTAACAAAGACATTAATTTGGCTTTTAATTTTCCAGCCCCAGTTGCTTCATCCCAGGAGAGCCTGCGAGACAAGGATTACTGAATCTTGCGCAGACCCCGCCTCACATACAAAAGATGCCTGGAGGAAGAAAAATGAATGATATCAAATAGGCATCAAAGTAAAATTTGTGGGAGACATCCTTTATATTTACAGCACTGTTTGTGTAGCTGTTGGTATCCATAAATTACACTAGTCATTAAGCTGTAGCAGAGCTGGCTTAGTGTCTTATAAATTATTATTTAATCAGCAACATTAAAAAAATGGCACATTTTAAGGAAAGGAGAAACAAACAATGGCTTGGGGTCCCTGCACAGACTTAGACTCTCACAGGTCCTGCTTCCAAGCACTCTCTAATTTGGCATATATTGGAATCCAGTGCCAGGCTCTGGTCATGAATGACATGATTTGAACTCATGCCTGATCATACAAATTGGACCTAGTCTCTGTGCAGCAGGGCAAGTGAGAATTTCCTCTAACTCCTCCTCACAGCCCAATCTCTTCCTCTGTTACTGTGACCAGAGGAGTGGTCCCTTCCTGTCTGATATCGGGTGATCATGGAATAGGAACTTGCAACTCACTGCAAGACACCAATCCCGCTTGCCAGCTTGGTCATGGGAGTAAAAAGGGAGATGCTGAAAAGTATCCAGACATTTATGAAGATGCCCTGGAGTTTATAGATCTACCATAGTGCTGCTGCAGGATAATTCAAGGGCAGCAGAGTCATATAACGTGTGGATGTAAAACCCACAGAAATTCTTGAACCATCAGTTCCCACTGCTGCCAATCTCTTTTTGGACCAGCACATCAACATGCAGCACAGAAAGGATTAAAGGCAGAGGAATCTGGATGAGGGGCTGATAGTTATTACTCTGGGCAATGGAACCTGCAGATATTCAGTCCTTCTGAAAAGCAAGCCGTCACTGCTCTGCAAAGACGAGTAAAGTGTGCAAGAACCCAAAGTGAAGGAGCACGCTGCTGAACTTTTACAGATGAGCAAGTGCTTGTGTAACGCCGACAGACTGCAGTTGTCGGTGGGCAGGCTCAAACCTGGGGCCTCAGGAGCTAAAAGCCAGACAGTTGGCTGTTGGCTCATGCACTAAGCTCCAGAGGTCCCCCGTTTGATCCCACCCACCAACAACTGGAATCTGTCGGAGTTACACTTGCTAAGCTACACCTCAACGGAGCCCCATTCTATCTATTTAAGGCAATGGGAACATAACCATTGGCTTCAATGGAAGCAGGAATGGGCTCAGCACTTGTTACTGCTTCCATTCTAAGAGTCAGGAACACAGTTCTGTATCAACCCATTCTATTGGGCATTAATGTGTGCTGGTAAAAGTTTTAAATTTTATTTGTATGTAAAGATCTTCTGGAAATAGCTACAAGTGAAGCTTTCCTAGACTAGCTTTTCCCACACTCTTCCCAAATAAGAGAGAAATTTGTATGATATTTAATTAACGTGTCTCCAAAAATATTTGTAATGGGCTAGCTCTGAACTCTAATTTACTTCTCCTCGGCCAAGGCATGCCACTTAAAAAGATTTCTGGATTTTGAAGCCTCCTAATCTGGTAATTAAAACTGAAACCCTCCTTGATGCTTCTTGTGTCTTAGCAGAATTCATCACTGGCTTTTCAATTTCATTTGCTTCTTTCTTTGGCAGTTCAGAGGTCTCTGAATCAGAGGTATTTAAAAACAGAGGCTATAGGGAGTTAATGCTGGCATTAAACACCAAGAGAGAGTGTACCGTCTAGTGCTTAGAGTAAATGTGGTGTCAGGACTCTTCTTTTCTCTTATCCAGTTCTGCCACTGACTCACTGTGGGGCTGTCTACAGAGCAGCAGGATGGTATGATTCCCAACATCAGGAGACATTCATGCACAAGTTCTGCTTGAGCTAGCACCTAAAAATAGCAGTTTGGCCATAACAACAGTGGCTTGAGCTAGCCATCTGAGCGCATACCTGGGGCGGGGCAGAATTGTAGTCTGGCAGCCACTCACCCGTGCTGCTGCAGCCAACACAGCTAAATTTAGTAGACCAGGTCAAGCAGAGCTAGCCAGGGTATCTGTACCTGAATTGGGAATGACCTCTCAACTACTGCACAGAAATACCTTGTGTGACTTTTGGCCTGTCGCTTTATCACTCTGGGCCTCCAATCCTCATCCTTTAAAAATGGAAGCTAATTAGTGAATTCTGGTGGCTGGAGACAGCACATTTGCTGTGGCAGGCTCCAAACACTGGGAAGCCCTAACTGAAGAGATCCGAAGGAGACCTACTCAAACTATGGTTAGGGCAAATTCCAAGTCACACTTTGGAACAAACACCCAATGGTAAGAGAGAATGACCTGGCAATGTCCCAAAGGAAAGGAAAGAGAGGAAAGTAACAGAGAGAGAAGAGGAAAGAATGGATTAGGGAAATAAGTAATAACCCGCCACACCAGGCAATGTCATCAAATCAAATGGCAGAAAGTAGGATGAGGAAAGGGAAGGACAGGGAGGACAAGGGCAGGAGCTGTGATGAGAGGGAAAGGAACAGTCCAGGGAAAACATAGGTACAAGAGTCTATAACCACTAGACAACACAACCCTCCAGAACTTGGAATTCAGCCCATCATTGCTGAGTCACAGCCTTCCTTTACTGTCTAGTAATTATCTGTGAAGACCACTGTTAGAGTGTGCGACTCTCTCATCCTCTAGTGGCAGGGCCAAACAGAAGAGAACAGCCTCCTACTGCTATCAGTTGTTCCATTAGCTAAATTTATAGGGGACTGTGCTGTGGACAGGACTGGCGCCAGCTTTTTTGCCATCCTAGGTGGCGAACCAAAAAGAAAAATCCCTAGTGCCAAGAAGCTGCCACCGAATTGCTGTTGGCGGTGAAATCGGCGAGTGGCAGTCGGTGCCGAAATGCCGCTGATGGCAGAGAAGGCGTTGGGCAGTGGCTGAAATGCTGCCAACTGCTGAAGAGGCCGTGAGCTGCCGCCGAATTGCCGCCATCAGCACAATCTGCGACGAGCACTCGCCGCCGAAATGCCGCCACCGGTGGAATACGTGTTGGTCTGCCACCAAATTGCCGCCAACCCCGGCAATACTCTGCCCCCAATTCCTGCCGCCCTAGGCGGCCACCTACATTGCCTAATGGGTAGCGTTGGCCCTGGCTGTGGATATGAAAATCCTAAGCCTGCTGATGATCTATGATTAAATTTTTGTTTATGCAAGTTTTTAAAAGGACTAAAAAATTACATCCCAACCCCTCCCATCCCAAACAAATAAAACACCCCAACCAAAAGCAGGTTAAAAGAACATTAAGTCTGCAAAGTCAAGCACTCAGAAGTTAGGAAATGCCAGAATTAAGGATGAATGTTCAATCTTCATTTGGCACCTTTGAACATATGTACTGTGACAGAGTTTTAAATTGCACAGGACCCCTGCCTCATTCAGTGAACAGGCTGGGCCTACTCTCGGGGTAGAACAAGGTTGTGCAGTAAGGAGACTGTTGTCTGTAGGACTTCTGCCTTTTTGTAGCAGAGTTGGAAGATGTGTAGTTAATGAGGCAGAGAACTGCAGGAAGAGAAAGGGCAATTTCATGGTGAAAGCAACTGATTGATACCCTGAAGTAATGGAATCTATCACCTTCCTCTGCCCCAGAGTTCCCGTTTGCGACTGGGCTAGTCACTTAAGCCAAACTCTTCTCAGGTGATTACTAATTCTGTGTTCTTCATTTTTTGGATGCCCAACCGGAGACTTTGGGGCTGATTTCCAGAACTGCTGGGGGTACTCAACAGTTACAACTGAGATCAATGGGGGCTGGGCTTTGAACATATAAAGTGCTATAAAAATGCTTTCAAAAATCAGGCTTCCAGTTTCTAAATCTGGGCCAACTAAATTTGATGATTTGGCTTTAATTTGGGTTTCTCAATTCAGTGTAAAATGGGGAAAGCAATACCATCTCAACTCAGAGGAGTGTTGTGAAAAATCAATTCATTAATGTTTGTAGAGCATGAAGTAAGAAACTACAATGAGAGCACCATTAAAGTTCTGTAGATGAAGTTTTTCTGGATGTAAGAGCACATAGCTTTCTTAATATTATAATTAAATAAGGAACTAGAACATATAAATACCCATAGTTTACACTTCCCCCTTTTTCAATTAGGAAAGTTGGCTGACAGACTAAATCTATCTTCATTGTTCTTGAGAAAACAAATAATTGATTATAATAAACCACCTCCGAGCATACTTCCCTATTAATCTTGCACAAAAACTAAGTGGTTTGATTATTTTTCTTACAGCTCCCCATAAAATACATCATTTTCTTCTGTCATTTGCTTACTAATCATTGAACTAAAACACCACATTGGAGAATTAATAGTAATCAGCAGCAAACAACAGCAACTGCAACAGAGTTCGACAAGGAAAGCAATGTATCCCTCTAGCATGTATTAGTAACTGTTTACTCACCGGCACCTACACAGTTTATAGCTGTGGAGAAATTAATGCTCACACCCACACTCCTGGTGAAATATGGTATGTGCAGATCTTTTAGAGGAAAGTGAAAGAACCCAGTAACAAACAGACAGTTTGGAATTATGGAATTCTAATTATGGAACAGGAAAAGAATGGAAATTATGGAAAAGAACAAACTGGAGTTGAATAGGTTCAGGTTCAAATGCCCAGGTCCACTTTCCTGCAGTTCCCCCCCCCCCCCCCCCTCATTTCACAGAGAAACAGCTGTCTGATTCCCTCTTCTTTGTAGGGCCACTGGAACCTAATTAACTAACACTAACGACCTTGAATGCCACCAGGCAACTTAGTGCTAACCAAAACAAAATCACAGAGCTCCATATTCTATAACAAAGGAATACCTAAAAAAAGTTGGCAAAGCATACCTTTTGTCCTGTACTTTTTCCAGAATAGAAACTCCAAAAGATTGGTCCAACTTTCATTAACACCCCTGCCATCCTATCAGAACTCTCCAGTTTTCCAATCTATTTTACACAGGTGTTAATTTAGCATGGGGGTAGCTCTAATTGGAGTGGTTAATAATCACTGGAAGATAAATGCTGCTTGCAGCATGGGGCTGTTGCTTACAGAAGCATGAAGTGGCCAACTAAGATGTCCAGGTTTATTTACAGAAAGCAGTGACAGGCTTGAACACTGTTTTTTTCTGAATGTCAACTAAAGATATGGAATTGCATACAAAATGAAATAGAGCCACAAAGAAAGCAAGCATGAAGTGAATGCTTCAGAAAAGAATAATATAGGCTAACCTACAACTGGAACTAGTAAGGATCTGAATGACGGCAGTCTGTGACGGCAGTTGCCTTTGACTCCCAGCAACCATGTTCAAGTTTTGTCAGTTCCATCCTAGTTAACTGGAGCATCACAATGCAAATAGCAACACCACCAAAAAGTGCTAAGTAGAAGTATCATCCATGGGTCTCAAAGCATTATAGAAAGATATTCTAATTTTAAAGATGGGGAAATGGAGGCATGGACTGTTTAAATGACTTATTTCAGGCAATACACCAAGACAGTTATTTAATAGTTGCCAGGTACCTTGACTCCTATTCCAATGACCCATGCGCTGGATCACAGCTGTCCAGGAAATAAATTCATAGATAGCAAAAGTCTCATACAATCCTACCCCTGTATTGTTGCTTCTATTCATGCCTCCCTGACCTTTTTCTGAACCTTGTGGTAATGGTTCCTCAGCCACCTCCCTCAATGATATGTTCTAAGAAGTTTCCCCTATTGGGACTGAAGTGCATTTTAAGACATGATGCAACAGAACCTACAGTCACTGAGAAGCATAACTAGCTAAGTTGAACACAAGCATCTTCATAGCTAGAACTTGGCATCTTTTGCTCATAAAATGCAATCTTCTTCTAGCATAATTAAAAGCACCATCTCTCCATTAGCTCTCAGCAATACTGCATTAAGGTATGCCCTTTGTGTAGATCAGCCACTAGGGAGCAATGTAATCACAAATGCTAAAGCATATACAATTCCAACAGACAGGAGTGGTGTATATACACAGTATGCAACGGACTGGCCCTGGAACGGAATAGCAGAGGGTGTTACTGGTAAGGACTGAGGTGCACCATATAAAACTGCAGAACGGAATTTTTCTTCCTCTATGTCTGTATCTAGGAAGTCCAATAAACCACCTTCATGGACCCAATTTCCACCTCTCTCTAAAATGGAGTGACAGCAGGTAGAGACTCAGGCATGAGTGAAATGAAATCACATATGACCATTTGCTATTAGGGAAGAGGAATGTCTTTGGTCACATATGGTAGGTTGGCGGCTGGAAGGATGTCTATCAGTTGTTGCAGGCTGTTCGGCTTTCAGTTCCATTAATGAAAAAGGAAATCATTGTAGCACATGCCCGTTTCTCTGCACTGGAGAATACTGATGCCGTGAGTGGACGCTATCGCTCACAAGTTACACTACCTGTGCCTCTCCAAACCAAAGCCAACCCAAGGTGAGAGCAGGTCTTCACTCCTCTGTGCCCTGGTGTGCAGCTGGGGTTTGCTCTGACTGAACAAAATAATTCCAGAGGCAAAACCACTGATGGGTTGGTGACCCTAGACATCAAACAAAATAAAAAAGAAGACCCTTTCCTGCACATATGCTCTGCACTAAACCTTGAACACCCCTGAGGGACCCGTAGCTCTGTAATGTTTACAGAAGAACACAACGAAGTTGGCCAACAGAGTGGCAATCAGATTTGTGCAACTGTAGTTTTATGCTGAGGTGTGGAGAAAAGAATAAAGGAGCTAATTAGGTTTACATTGGCCAAGAGACAGCATTAAGTGACATGAGATGAAGCCTGCAAATATTTGAAGGGTCATCAAAGAGGGAAAGAGATCTACCTACTTATATTTATGAAGTACCTATCGCCAAGAGTATCTAGGAGAGCTAGGGTGAAGCTAAGAGAGAGAACATTTAGGCTGAGTTTCAAAAAGTACTCCCTGACACAGAGCTCTATTAGGCTGTGCAATGGATTCCAAAGCTGTGGTGAAAACTTCATTGCTTGGAACACTGAGAATTAGATTGGGCAAAGTCAGGGAAGAATACACTGTAAGGAACAACCCTGCCTTGATGTGATTCCAGAGGTCTTTTCAATGTATTTATTCAGTTCAAGACCAAGTCAGGACTAGGGCTCATTGACACAAAGATCTCATGAGTTGTTTGCATGGGATTCCAGCCCTGAATAATAGAAATCTTGCGAGATCAGCCATCTTGGGGAACACAGATCTTTCATGGTTTAAAATCTGACCCATAAATGACATTGCATTTGACATATGCTCATCCCTTCTTAAACTGCCCATGTCCCCCCTCCCCGCATAGTTCACTTATACTATGTCCAACAGCAGCAGCAGATACCTGTTATATATTCTATAAAGACAGTAGTCAAAATATCTGACTTCTAGCCCTCCTGTGGTGTTAATTTAACAGGCTGGGGATGCAGTTCACTAGCTATAATGAAGGTCTAAAGAGAAGTATTCACGCACCTTCAATATCTCAAAGCCTTGGAACTTTATCTATAATTCATAGAGATTTTACATTCAGAAAGTTCAGTGAAATATTGGCAAGAAAATTAACTGCCCTGAAATTTGTACTTAACCAACGAAATGACTTTGGCCTCGCCATCCCACTTCCTGAGATTACTTTATGAGCAGCAGCAGGATTCTCATGAAGGTGGAGTAGTACTAAAAGCCCTCAGCTGTATTTCGACTAAACCCTCCTACTCCAACCCCAGTGTAATTACTGTTCCTTTTGAAAGAGCAATATAATTATAAGCATCCAGTCACAGAGGTGTCCCAAAGAGGATAGAAGTGCCTCCTCCTAGCATCTAGCAGGGATAAAATCAGTGAGCCACAGTCCCAAAGAATCAACACATCACAAAACCTACTGAGATCAGTGCCAGTGAGTTCTTAATGGGTAACAGCCATTACATTCACTAAAGAGACAAGCTTCCAATGGACCTGTGAAAAACCAGCAAATTTAGAGCTGGCAAAAAGCACTGGATTTATAGTCCTGCTGACCAAATTCCTTTGTCAGCAAGGAAGCTACAGAACAGGCAGCAACAGTGCAAGCTCTCTCTGCACTGAACTCCTCAACTCTGCTTTTAATGAAGGGGAAAGCACAGATGGCAATATCCATGCCCATTCAGTGCAGATTTAGTGCCAGTTGTGGCAGCAGTATCTGTGAAGTATCCTTAGAAACTGGATTGAAATTATCAACTTATTTTCACTCAAAAGCCTGCAGGCAAGTCATGGCTTTCAGTCAGCACCCCTTTTACGGTTGGTAAGATGCATCCTGGAAATGGGGAGGCAAAAGACTTAGCATCCCACTTCCAGTCCCTTAAGCCATCCATTTTAATTCTTTGGTAAAACTAAAGCATTAGCTATTAGAAGAAGAGAGACAGTGAAAGGGAGTCAACTGCAGCGAGTCTCCATCATTTCTCTTAGGCACTTCACCAAATTAGACAGCACATATTTCCCAGCTTGTAATAGATCTGGTTTTTGAATTGTCACCAAGAGGCATAAAACAGGGTTACTTACCTGTAACTGTTGTTCTTCGAGATGTGTTGCTCACATCCATTCCACTATAGGTCAGGCACGCGCTGCGGGCCTGGTTGCCGGGCAGATTTTTCCCCTAGCTGCAGACTGGGCGAGCAGGGAGCCCCCTGGAGTGGCGCCACTGAGGCACTCTATAAGTACCCCTGCGACACAGTCTGGCCCCCAGTTCCTTCTTTGCCGGCTAACCCGACAGTGGGGAAGGAGGGCGGGTCTGGAATGGATGTGAGCAACACATCTCGAAGAACAACAGTTACAGGTAAGTAACCCTGTTTTCTTCTTCGAGTGATTGCTCACATGCATTCCACTATAGGTGACTACAAGCAATACCTAGGAGGTGGGGTCGGGTGGACCCATTGCTGATCGTAAGACCGCTGACCCAAACGCCGCATCGTCCCTGGTTTGCTGGACTATGGCGTAGTGGGCGGCGAAGGTGTGGACGGAGGACCAGGTAGCCGCCCTGCAAATGTCCGTGATAGGGACTCCCTCCCGGAAGGCCGCAGAGGACGCCTGCGCTCTCGTGGAATGTGCTGTTACTCTCTCAAGCGGCTTGCCCGCGAGTTCATAACAGGTGTGAATGCACGAGGTGATCCAGGAGGAGAGCCTTTGGGCGGAAACTGGTTGGCCCTTCATTCTTTCTGCAACAGCCACGAAGAGTTGCGTTGTTTTCCTGAATTGCTTTGTTCTGTCTAAATAAAAAGCAAGAGCCCTCCTAACGTCCAACGTGTGTAATTGTTGTTCCCTTCCAGAGGTGTGTGGCCTAGGATAAAAGACTGGGAGACAAATGTCTTGGTTCACATGGAAGGGGGAGACCACCTTAGGCAGGAAGGCCGGGTGGGGACGTAGCTGCACCTTGTCATTGTGGAAGATAGTGTAGGGCGGCTCGGAGGTCAGTGCGCGGATCTCTGACACTCTACGAGCCGAGGTGATAGCTACTAGGAATGCCACCTTCCAGGAAAGGTGGAGTAAGGAACACGTGGCGAGGGGCTCGAACGGGGGCATCATAAGGCGTGAGAGCACCAGGTTGAGGTCCCAGGGTGGAATGGGACACTTGACGTTCGGGTACAGTTTATCCAGGCCCCTGAGGAAACGGTATACCACAGGATCTGAAAAGACTGAGTGGTCCGCCTGGCCCGGATGAAAAGCTGATATGGCAGCGAGGTGGACGCGTATAGTAGAAGTAGAAAGGCCTTGGTTTCTAAGGCCTAAGAGGTAGTCCAATATGCGCGGGATAGCAGCCTCACTTGGGACTACATCATGTTGTCTGCACCATGCAGAAAAGCGGGTCCACTTGGCTGTATAGGTACTTCTGGTGGATGGTTTTCTACTTCCCAGAAGGACATTCTGTACCTCCGTCGAGCATAAGAGCTCAGGACCTCTCAGCCATGGAGTAGCCACGCTGTGAGGTGGAGGGACTGCAAGTCCGGATGCAGGAGGCGACCGTGATCCTGCGAGATCAGGTCGGGCCACAGCGGGAGGCTGATGGGGGGGGCCCTGGACAGCCGGAGGAGGGACGCATACCAGCATTGCCTGGGCCAGGCCGGGGCTATGAGGATGACGTGTGCCCTGTCCCGTCTGATCTTCAGGATCACCTTGTGGAGAAGCGGGATCGGAGGGAACGCGTAGAGCAGGTGCCCCGTCCAGGGTAGGAGGAAGGCATCTGTCAGGGATCCCCGGGAGCCGCCCCGAAAGGAGCAGAACTGGAGGCACTTCCTGTTCTGCCTGGAGGCGAAGAGGTCGATGTGGGGAAATCCCCACCTCAGGAAGATCGGTCGGATGACATCCGGCCGAAGGGACCACTCGTGGGACATGAATGACCTGCTGAGGTGGTCCGCCAGCGTGTTCTGAATCCCGGGGAGGAAAGAGGCCACCGGGTGAACGTCGTGGGCTATACAAAACTCCCATAGGAGAATCGCCTCTTGACACAGGGGACTGGACCGGGCCCCGCCCTGCTTGTTTATGTAGTATTGGGCAGTGGTGTTGTCCGTCAACACTGCCACACAGTGACCCTGTAGCGTGTCCCGGAACGCTTGGCACGCAAGTCTGACGGCCCTCAGCTCCCGGACATTGATATGGAGGCAGAGGTCTGACTCCGACCAGCGGCCTTGTGTCCTGAGAGCCCCTAGGTGAGCTCCCCAACCCATCGACGAGGCGTCCGTCACTAGGGACATGGACGGGCTGGGGGGGAGGAAGGGGACCCTTCGGCACGCATTGCTCTGGTCTTCCCACCAAGTCAGAGCGGATAGGGTGGCTTTGGGGATAGAAAGGAGGGTGTCCAAACTGTCCCTTCTTGGCCGGTAGGCCACTGCGAGCCACGATTGCAGTGGGCGTAGTCGCAGTCTGGCGTGCTGTGTCACGTAGGTGCACGATGCCATGTGGCCTAACAGGCTGAGGAAGACTCTGGCCGTGGACATTGGACAGCTGCGAAGCTGCCTGATGGCCGACTGGATGGCGAGAAACCGGGGCTGGGGCAGGGATGCCCTTGCCACCCTGGAGTCTAGTAGGGCCCCAATGAACTCTATGCTCTGGGTGGGCTCCAGGGTGGACTTCTCCTCGTTGAGGAGGATTCCCAGGCGGTCGAAGGTGTTGATGACCAGACGCACGTGCTCTGACACTTGGTCCCTGGAGGTTCCCCGGATCAGCCAGTCGTCTAGGTACGGGTATACCTGTACCCCGCGGCGCCGCAGGAACGCCGCCACTACTGCCATGCACTTCGTGAAGACCCTGGGCGCGGTGGACAGGCCGAAGGGCAGGACTGCAAATTGATAATGTTCTTCCGCTATTAGAAAGCGGAGGTAGCGCCTGTGAGAAGGTTTGATGCTCACGTGGAAGTAGGCATCCTTCATGTCGAGGGCAGCGAACCAATCTCCCGGATCCAGAGAGGGAATAATAGTGCCCAAGGTGACCATGCGGAACTTGAACTTGATCATGTAGGTGTTGAGTTCGCGCAGGTCCAGGATGGGCCGGAGGCCCCCTTTCGCCTTGGGGATTAGGAAGTAGCGGGAGTAGAACCCCCTTCCCCTGAACTCCTGTGGTACAGGCTCGATGGCTCCCAGTGCGAGGAGCGACCTGACCTCCTGTACAAGCAGTTGCTCGTGAGATGGGTCCCTGAAGAGGGACGAGGGAGGTGGGTGGGTTGGAGGAGTGGAGGAGAGTTGGAGGGAGTATCCCACCTCCACCGTGCGGAGGACCCACTGGTCTGATGTGATGTCCGACCATGCACGGTGGAAGTGAGACAAACGGTCTCCGAAGGGAGGATCCAGGACTGTAGTTATTAAGCTGCCCCCGGGCGCACCATCAAAAGTTGGACCTAGGCCCCTGGGAAGGCTTAGGTCCCCGCTGTTTCCCGCCCTGCCTAGGCCCCTGACGCTTGCGGAAGGGGCGGTTTCTCCTGCTGGAGGAGTCCTGTGGCTGGCGGGCGGGTGGGAAGAACTTGCGGCGCGGCGGGATGAAGGGGCGCCTTTGCGGCCCCGCGGTGTGCATGCCGAGACCCTTGAGGGTCACCCCTCTGTCATTGAGGGCCTGGAGCCGCGCGTCTGTGTCCTCCGAAAAGAGGGCCTGTCCCTCAAACGGGAGGTCCTGGATTTTGTACTGCATCGCCGGGGCAAGGCTGGATGAGGAGAGCCATGCTGCCCGGCGAAGGGCTATGCCCGAGGCCATAGTCCTGGCCGCTGAGTCCGCTGAGTCCAGGGCCGCTTGCAGGGTGTGTCTTGAGATATCCCTGCTCTGAGTCAGAAGGGCCCTAAACTCCTGTCTGCTCTCCTGGGGGAGAGCGGTCTCGAATTTGTTGAGGGCCTCCACTGTATCAAAGTGGTGCCTACTCATTAGGGCCTGATGGTTAGCCACCCTGAGTTGGAGGCCCCCGGAGGAGTAGACCTTCCTGCCAAAGTGGTCCAGCCTCTTGGCTTCTTTGGCCTTAGGTACCTGGGCCTCCTGTCCATTGCGCTCTTTATTGTTCACCGACTCCACCACCAGGGAGGAGGGTGTAGGGTGAACATACAAGTACTCATAGCCCGTAGCCGGGACAAAGTAGCGCTTCTCTACCCCCCGGGCGGTGGGGGGGATGGAGGCGGGGGTCTTCCAGACCGACGTGGTGTGCGCTTTAATCGTATTAATGAATGGCACAGCCACACGTGCCGGGGTGCCCTTTGTTAGCATGGTGGTGACCGGGTCATCCACCATCTGGATCTCCTCAAGGGGCAGGTTCATATTTTTCGCAACTGCCTGGAGGAGGTGCTGGTAATTAGAGAGTTCCAGGGCGGGCGGGCTGTTGGAAGAGGTGCCCGCCACCGCCTCTACCCCCACTGGGGAGGCGTAAGGCCCTGGCTCTCGGGGGCTGTGTATTGCCGACGGCTGGCTGGCCAAGGATGGCCCTGGTAGGTCCTGCCGAGCAGCCCTCGCACATACTGGGAACCCTGGCTCGGACTGGGTTTCCCCCGGTTGGTCATGCTCCCATGCCACCCATTCTGGCCAGGCCGGGTTTAGGGTGGCTGGGGCTGGTCCCATTACTGGAGGGGACGCTGAGGCAGAGGAGTGCCATGGAGCCGCTATGGTGGCCGACTGGAGGGCCTTGGGCGGAGAGTCATGCTGGGTTTGTGTGCCAGCCGACTCTCTACGCCTCCGGCGCCGAGGGCTTCTCGACCGGTGCCGGGAGAAGTGACTGCCCCCTGAAGATCGGCTACTGCTGGATCCACTTCTGCGGGATCCACGGTGCCGCGATGACGACCGGTGCCGGGCTGATCGCCGGTGCCGCGATGAGGTCCGGTGCCGGGGCGAGCGGCGGTGCCGCCTAGATGTGGAGCGCCGATGTCTGCGGTGCCGCGACGACGAACGGTGCCGAGGAGATCGGTGCCGTGTTGATCGTGACCGGTGCCGCGACGACGAGCGGTGCCGGGAAGATGAGCGGCTCGGCGAACGGCGTCCAGAGCGGCCCCTGTGGCAGCTGACGGACCGGTGCCGGGAGTGCGACCGGTGCCGGGAGTACGACCGGCGTCTGTCCGTGCGGGAGTGCCGGGACTCCGACCGGCGCCAGGACTCAGACCGGCGGCCGGAGCGCGATCTGCGCGATCGGCCATGAGGAGACCCGGAGCATGGTCTCAACTCATTGCGGCGCCGAGACTGCGACCGGTGCCGGGAAGCTGACCGGTACCGGGAGTTAGATCGGCGCCGCGAGATCGATCGGCGTCCGTGCCCAGCCGGGCTTCGAGCCGCGATCTCCGTCACGGTCATGGGCGGCTTGCCCCTAGACCGGACAGGTTGCTGAGGGGTGTCCTCCGCAAGCAACCTCCTCGCAGCAGCGAACGCCTCCGGCGTGGAGGGAAGCTGCTGCGGAATCGGCACCCTGAGTGGCGAGACCACTGGCACCGGACTCGACGGGGCCTCCTGCGGCGCCGGAGTCGTCGGTGCGGGTGCGGGCGGCTGTGCCTCTGGTCGGCTCCCCGGCGGCGACCGTGGGCGCGTGAGCGGTGCCGGAGGCTGCACGCGGTCCGGTGCCGATGCTGGGCGCGGTTCCGAGTCCTTTCTGCGCTTAGCGCTGGGGGAGCGCGACCGGTGCCGAGGCTTTGCTTTGGCCGGCTTGGGTGCGGGGCCCGGTGCCGCACTCGAGTCCGGAGTGAGGGCCGCCTCTAACAGGATCTGCCGCAGGCGGGATTCTCTGTCCTTGCGGGTCCTGGGTTTGAAGGCCCTGCAGATTTTGCAGGAGTCTGCCAAGTGCGCTTCCCCGAGGCACTTAAGGCACTTGGAGTGTGGGTCCCCCGCAGGCATGGGCTTCCCACACTCCGCACATGGCTTGAATCCCGGAGCCTTGGATGACATGGCTCCGGTGGCAGGGAAATCCCCTGCACCTAACTATTTACACTATAAACTACTTAACAACTACTTAACAACTACTTAACAACAACTATTAGTGAGAACAATAGGAATAACAGCTAGGAGATAAGGAGGACGCTCAAGAGCAGTACTCCTGTTCCGACTACCACGCGAGCGGTGAAGAAGGAACTGGGGGCCAGACTGTGTCGCAGGGGTACTTATAGAGTGCCTCAGTGGCGCCACTCCAGGGGGCTCCCTGCTCGCCCAGTCTGCAGCTAGGGGAAAAATCTGCCCGGCAACCAGGCCCGCAGCGCGTGCCTGACCTATAGTGGAATGCATGTGAGCAATCACTCGAAGAAGAACTACCGGTTCGGGCATCTGAGAAACAGAACTCCTAAGTTCGTTCGGTCACTTACTTGCTCTGTGACCTGGAGCAAATCAGTTAATCTCTCTCTGTGCCTCCATTTCTTTGTCTGAAAAACGGGGGATATTATCACCTCACCGGGGTTTGTGAGGTTTCATCATTGTTTGTAACAAAGAGAGACACACTCAGATGAAAGGTGTTCTTGTAAAGACAGCAAATGTAAACAATTAGTGCTCAGTATGGCATTGTCACCTGAATCTGTGCCACATGCTAACACAGCATCTGTTTGATTAAGTCTCTGGGTCTTTCTTATTGCGTGTTTTGTTTGTCAGAAGCATCCTTCCTCCCAAATCTCTCCCACACATACTGATTCAAACACTGCACCAAAAATGCAATTGGTATACATGTGTCAGCCACCAGTGTGACTATGATGTCATTCTCCAAATTACACTAATATCTCAAACGTGTAAATATTCACAAACCACTAGTTCAACTGATGGCACCCCCGGGCTTCCATGGCAGGGCAAAACATTGATTATTCTTTGTACAGTGCTATATAAGTGCTAGTTATTGCTTTCTCAGCAAGTAATGGTATGGAAATTAGAGTTAATGTCAAGTTTACATAAAAATTACATTGACAATTATTGTGACGGATTAAATTGATTTACATGCATTTTGTAAACTGATTTGGTGCTCACTGATTAATGCAATAAATTAGAGGCTTACAAATCCCATGTGTGATTATATAAATCACTAACTTCCATCAGCAACATATACTGTGTCAAACTTCTTGTTTGTGCATCAAATAGACAGTGACTTGTACAACATCAGAACTAGAATCAAACATCATAGCCTCTCTATGGAATAATGGACAGAGGCCCTGGATACGTGATCAGAATTATCCCCAGACTTTGTCATTGGAGGACATGATGATATGACAATTGCTGAGTTGTGCTCAAATTTTCAATTTGCTTTTCATGTCAGGAAAATGTAGTGATGTGGGACCACCAAGGTCAAATCTCGGTACAAGCTTCTCCCAAGCCTGTGTGTTTGAATCCAGAGATTTGCTTTGGGATTCTCTCTAGAAAAAAAAGTTACTTCATCTAGAAAGTTCATGCAACAAAAGTGCCCCTCTCTGTGATCACTTTGATGCATGACAGTACAATACAGGTCAGCTCACAAAAGGAAGAAGAGAAACTGCAGACGTAGGCTAAAAGCTTTTAGAAATCATCAGCACAAACACTAGGAGAATTGAGAGGGACCTATTTCCCCAACCTCTTGCTATCCTGTGGATGTCTCCCTCAGTGCAGCTGCAGATCTCATGTATTTTCATACTTGTTCCCTGCAATGTACATGGCTGTATCTGTTATAAATACAAGCGTTGTACAAAAGTTGCATGACAAAGCTGAAATTATGCAAAGATAATATTACAAATTCCACCAGACTTCATCCAAAGATATGATAATGTTCATTTACCTTTCAGGAGAACCTGGTCTGATTTATTCTGGTTTCACGTTGAAACTCATAGTTGTGCAACTCCAAACCAGGTGCAAACCTCTGATTTCACCCATAAACACGGTTATTGGTTTAAATTAAACCCAGAACTCAAAAAATAACTTCAAAGGATCTAAATACACATTAATTGAGTTTGATACAAATCCCTGAGAATCAAAACTACTAAGTTTTGCATGCCTCTGATAAACCACACATTAAAGATGCAGCACACAGTATCAGCGGTGGTCTAAAGCATA
This sequence comes from Sternotherus odoratus, assembly GCA_032164245.1. Lineage (NCBI taxonomy): Eukaryota > Metazoa > Chordata > Testudines > Kinosternidae > Sternotherus > Sternotherus odoratus. The sequence goes on from JAVMKO010000003.1 coordinate 125,569,305, forward strand.
CACTAGGTGGCAGTATAGTAAACCATAACAACATTTTTTTCTCCTACATAACAGCCCAATCTGCTGAGCCACCCACCTCCTGTACCTGGTTACAATTTCTCCTTTTCCTGAAATCAGTGGCAAGTGACCAGATAGAAAGTATCAGAGGGGTAGCCATGTTAGTCTGGATGTGCAAAAGCGACAAGGAGTCCTGAGGCACCTGATAGACTAACAAACGTATTGGAACATAAGCTTTCGTGGTCTAATACCCACTTCGCCGGAAGGCATGTCTGATTAGCCCACGGAAGCTTATGCTCCAATACATTTGTTAGTCTATAAGGTGCCACAGGACTCCTTGTCACTTTTGCAGATAGTGTGAAGAATCACAACGGAGATGGGGGAGTAATAGGAGCCTATATAAGAAGAAGCCCCCAATATCGGGACTGTCCCTATAAAATCGAGACATCTGGTCACCCTGACAGGCGGTGAAGTAATAAGGTGCTGAGAAGGGGTTTGGGCACCTCACAGGTATTTAATGACGAGAGGCTGAATGAAGAAAGGAATGTGATCATTCATCATTTATGCATGACCCTAGCTAGTATGGTTCTCTCTTGTTAACACACCACCCATGCAGAAACAGTGATCACCATGGTTTACAAATTAAGGGGCTGATCTGCAGCTCATTGAAGTCAGGCCCTAAGTGAGGAGATGGGGACGGTCCTTATGCTTAACATTCTAGATATATTTGTCAGTAAAACTTAACATTGTAGGGTACAAATTAGTGACAGGAACCTCAAAATGGGTCCAGAGGTTTCATCCTAATGTCTGAATGCTCTTCAAACTGTGACTAGATACCCTGCAATGTAAGGTTTCCCCCTTGGAGATTTCTGGCCTTTTCTTGCTTATCTTACTGTAGTGCAGGACTTTTGCTTCCTCATGAAGAAAAACATGATTTTAAACAAATGAACAGATCTTATTTTTTGGTGTTAAAAAGGGTCCACAAGGTTTTGCTTGGGTTTAAGTTTGGGCCCAAAATCTGGTTTGGCTCTTTTATTTAGTTTGGTTCACATTTCCTAGTCACCAGTGAATTACACTGAGATCTAAATATAATTAGGCTTTAAGAAGGAGAAGGATTTAGTTGTTGGTCCTACCTATGTTACAACTATAACTGTGTCCTGGAAACTGATTGCAGTACAGCCCATACCCTGTTACAGCACAGTTAAAAGTTGTATTCTCAGTGAGATGGAATGTGTTTCTGTAAACTGGTTAAAATCCTGGGCAGCTTAAGACTTTAGTCAGGTTATAAGGCCACAATTTGCTTTAGTCAGCACTACAAATTTTAACCAGATTGCAACTGAATCCCGGTCTTGGTTGTAGCTGTAGCACAGATGGTTCTATTATATATTTACACGGGGAGCTCTGCAGCAATATTTACAGAGTTGGAACATAGCAGCAAGCCAGCATTTGTGTTCTGTCTCTTATACTATCACTTTATGTCTGACTCCATATTAATTACTTCCCCAAAGTAACTAGCACAGCAGTGGCTCAAGGTCTCTCCCAGCCCCTTACTTGAGATGGGCATAGATCAGATCTGAAACCCCCTCAGACTTTGGGAATATTTGTAAGCAGAGCCAACTTTGGACCAGAACTATATATCTTGAGTCTCCCTCTAAAATGAGCAGAACTAGAATATCTAACCCTTACCCAAATGCCCTTAAGCTTGGGGGAAATTCTGAGAGCAAATCAGAACTTCACAATTGAGGCCCATCTCTAATGAAAGCTCGAGATAAGAAAAGAGCCCATTTGTACAAAGCAAATGGTGGCAGCTTTTCTGCAGAGAAGTAAATTTAAAATTATTAAAATGTGACTGGGCCTATAAATAAAACACTTGTGACAATTTCATATTTAGATAAACAACGTCCTGCTTTAACTACTAACAATGCCACATCAACTGCCACAATGTAGTGTAATATAATTTCCCTGTCTGACTCTTAATGGCGTATTATAACTAAAATGTCCTGCCAGTTGAAATTTAGGCTAGAACTCAATGATCTTAAACAACTGGATTTGAAATGACTAACTCCTGAATGTAATCAGATATCCACACAGAAGGAGCACCAATTAAAGTCCTCGGCAAAGGCTGTGTATAATAATATAGTTCTTAACATCGCTTAGAGACAATGTTGTTAAAAGGCTGTATTAAGGGATGAAGTTACAGTCTCCATTTAAACAAAAATGACAGGGTCATTCACAGGGGTATAAAAATAAGCAAGATAATGGGAGTGAGTGAACCGCACCTCCTGGTAATGGAGTAATTGGAAAGTGATACGGCTCTTCTCAATGCTCTTTGAAAAGGAGCAAGGGATTGGATATCCAAAGTGTAATTCAATTTATGTAGATTTTTCAAAAAGACTAACAAAGGCTCCCATAAGGGAATATAGTTAACAGAAACCAAAGCTTTTTAGGAGCTTTGTGATTTTAGGGCTTTTGAGAGGCAGCGTAAGCTACGAGACCCAGCTTCAGACATGCCTGAGTCCTTCGGTGGCCTTGGGCAAGTCACCTGTCAGGATTCTGACACAGGCAGTCAGGACCAAGGGTCAGTTTTGGAAGGGTAAATACAGTAAAGACTGTAAGGTGCTTAAATACTATGGGTGCCTATAAGTACTGTATTTAAAATGAGATAGATCTAATCTAAGCAGCTCCAAAGCCATAAGTGTGAATGAGATAAAAGTCCTTCTATGCAGTTTGGGATTTATTCCTTGGTAGTTTAGTCAAGGCTAACACTTGTGGTGACACTAAGCCCTATGGACTGTATCAGCTTCTCTGAGAGTTAGATCCATGGGTATCCAGCAGGCTATAATTTGCTGCCTCTTCTCTACACACTGAGGATACTGTGATCTTTGCTCAACTGCAAACAAACAAAACCCATCTCATTGTGTCAGCAGAATTTGTACCTGAGCTGAACAAAATGAGGAAGCCTCTGCATGAGGTAAAGGTGGAGAAATAAGGAGAAAGGGGCATCTCTGTTATCTGGCTGTGTTAGCTGGAGAAGAGATTGTCCTTGTTTCATTTATTAACTTTCACATGCAGATTATATGAACACCTGCAGCAATGAAACCCACACAAGTATGAGGGAAGGTGCCTTAATCAGACGATGTAGTTGCTGCTGTGACCAGCTTTACTGCTTTGGTGAGCAAATTTGAAAGAGCAATTTTCAAATGATGTGTGATGAGCCCCAGAGGTGAGGTGACCAATTATACTTAAACACACTCTTAGCTTAGCCAAGGTTTAGTATTAACCTAAAACTCAAACTATTCTTTCCCATTACTTCAGTCAAATCCCTCAACTCTTACTTGCTACCTATTCCTTATTAAGCTGTCATTCATTTTTACTGCTGAGAAAAGGCTCAGTTCTGTACTTGTTTCATTTAGTCCCCAAAAGAGATGCAAATCACTGTGGAAAGCCAGGATAAATTTGCACTCACATTCCGGCTATCCAGGACCCTAATATGCATGCAAACATACACACAAACACACACACACAGTCCCCTTAAATGACTCCTGCTTCTAGAGGAATAGTCTATAGAACGTGCCAGTACTAAAACATCTTTGGAATTTCTAAACCTAATAGATGACAATTTCCTAACTCAAGAAGTATTGCAGCCAACACAGGGAACTTCTATATTAGGCCACCATTACTCGCATGCGACCACCAGAGTTTCCCTGCAGCCGCGGCAGTTTCCTGTGCAGCATCAACCCCTCGCCTTCCTTCCTGTTGCTCCTGCATGCGCTGCCTCTCTGGAGACACAGGTGGGACACAACGCTTAAGGAGCAAGGTGAAGCGGTGAGAACAGGGAGCAGGAGGGTGAGGAGGCAAGAGGAATGGCGGGGGGGGGGGGAGCTGGCAGTGGAGTAAGGCGACGAGCGGTGAGCCAGCAGCAGGGTGACGAGGAGAGCAGGGGCTGCGAGCCGGGAGTGAGGAGGTGAGTGTTGAGAGAGAGGAGGCGAGTGGCGACAGTAGGGAGATGAGAGGTGAGGATTGGAGGCGAGCCACAAGGCGAGCAGCAGGCATGGGGGAATGAGGGAGTGGATGTGGGTGTGAGGTGGTAAGTGGGGGCCCCTGGTGGAGGAGAAAGGAGGTCAGCAGTGAACTAGCTGCAGGGTGAGGAGGGCGGTGGGGGACCGGCGGTGAGCGGGGGTTGGGTTAGGAGGCAAGTGGATGTTGGGGGGAGTGAGGAGGAAGACAGGAGGTGAGCGGTAGGTGCATGGGTAGTGGGTGGAACTCCCCTCCGGGGAGATTAGCTCCTGATGGCACCTTTTCTGCCTGCATTCCTGCCCTTGGCAGCTGGAGCCCTGAGACCCCCTGGGCCTCACAAGTCCCTTGCCTGGAAAAGGCCGGAGTGCCCCCTCATGGCTGGAGGATCCCTGGGCTGGCTGAAGCCCTGAGACCTGCCCCCTTCCCCGCCCTCCCCCCACACCTCCTCGAAGGAGCCCCAGGTCGGCTGAAGCCCAGAACACACCTGCCCTCTTGTCCAAAGGAGCTCTGGGCTGGCCAAAGCCCCAAGCCCTCCTGCCTGCCCAGAGAAGCCCCGGGCCAGCTGCAGCTGTGCCTCCCTTCCCCAGACCCAAGCCTCCCAGATATGTTTTTTCATTATTATTTGGAAAAGTGTTTTAAAATTTATTTCAGAATTTTTATACAGACAACCATTTTTATCAGAAAAGCAAAATAAACAATAATAAAAAAGATAAGAACCTGCAAAGCACCTTATTTGTGTTTCTATTCCATTAGTTCCAGTAAAGAATAGATATAACTGTGCATGACTTTTATTATTGAATCCACAAAAAACCCCACCAAACCCAAACAGAGTAAGCTCCAAAGCTGAAGTCCCTAGAGAATGCTTTGCATGTACCACTCTCTTTTACAGGAGGGTGCTGTAACTCTAGCACCTTCACTGATCAAAACTGTGGCAGTCTGGTCACTCTTCAAAGCTTCTTGGTTTTGACTCAACTAAATAAAGTTACTTTAAGTTCACACATTACCTACACTCCCCTAAAATTACTGTAGGGAATAGTTTGCACACTGTAAACACTGGGGTTAACTTACTTAGGCTTGGGCTACACTTGGGGTGAAGAAGGGTTTCGAACTAAGATATGCAACTTCAGCTATGTTATTCACATAGCTGAAGTCGAAGTATCTTAGTTCAACTTGCCTGGACGTCCTCACGGCAGTGAGTTGATCGCGGTAGCTCCCCCGTCGACTCCTCTTACTCGTCTTGTGAAGTTGGGGTTCCAGAGTGGACAGGCAGCACGTTTGGGGATCAATTTATTGCGTGTAGATGAGATGCGATAAATCGATCCCCCATACATCGAACACTATCCGCCGATCCGGCTGGTAGGATACACATACCCTTAGCTATCTAAGCCATTCATCTAGTTTCTAAAAGGGTTTGGCCATGGTATCACTGCTTGTTACCACTGTATATAATAAAAACATCAGATGAGTTAACATTAGGTAGAAAATTTAACCTTGATTTTCCTGATCTTTCAGTGCTTGCTTTCTCAACCTTCATGTTTCATTAATGCTAGTATATGTATATCACATACACACACACACTTATGCAATAAAGTGCTTCAAGGCTTGCCAGTGGCTCTATATCAATCAATATAACTCAGAGTGATAATACTACCGAACTACTGAACTTTCATATTTCATCTTCTATTATTTACTGAATGTTATGATCTTTGGGCTTGTGGAATTATTGCTTGCAGCTGTAAATGACATCTGAAAATTTCAGTACACAATTTGTGCCTGTATGCATGTGTAGTCATTGCTGTATGACCTCTGTGAAAATGATTGCTCCAGGTTGTGGCATACACAAAACACAAACAAGGAAACTCAGTAAGGGCAGCTCAGACCTCTTTCAGAAAGCTGAAGTATCAGCCATCGCCTCCCAAATGCAACCATGCTGCAAACAAATAATGTTTATCCTGCATTTATTTGTATGCACTTCCATCCTCCAAGAATGTGAGTACCTCAACTACAACCTTTACAAGACAACTAATCTGTCCACCCCTAGCAACTTCACCTGTGTAAACTAGTCTCCACTACACAAAAACAGCATCTCAATTTCTTAAGCCAGATAACCATCTCCACAAGTGTCAACTAATATAGCTCAGCAAGACTCATCCTTTGATTCTTGTTATGAAGATGCACCACCAGTTATGTCCCTGAGCGCAATCCACTTACATTAGAAATGCCTAATGAATTCAACTCTTACTCCAGCTGATTCATTCAATTGCACAAGATCTCCTGTCCTGACTGTGCAAAACTTTGGGTGTTTCCACTGGAATTTAAAAAGGATTCTTAAAACCTCTTTCATGTAATGATAGCTGAACGGTAAGGGAAAGATCTTTCCACCCAAGTGTGACTTTTGGATCAATATGCAGCACTAGTTGTGGCTTTCAAAGGCTGAATACATAAAAGCACTGTACACATCATTTATGGAGGTGCTGTCACACTACTGCAAGAAAGTACAGCATATAATTTTCTCCCTTCTCACCTCCACAAAAAAGTGTGTGTCATATTGCTATTCAGTAATGATGGAATTTTTAAAGATAACAAAGAGTCCTGTGGCACCTTAAAGACTAACTAAAGTATTGAAGCATCCGACGAAGTGGGTATTAGCCCACGAAAGCTTATGCTTCAATACTTTAGTTAGTCTTTAAGGTGCCACAGGACTCTTTGTTACCTCTGCTATTCCAGACTAACACGGCTACCTCTCGGAATTTTTAAAGGCTTCTGACTCATTTAGAAGCTTTCAGAGATCCACTGCACCCAAAAATTTCTTATCTCCCGTGCAGGTTGGTTGCTCTTCCTGTGGGCTTTGGTTGGCCATCTCTAAAACCAAAACAAATCCATAGCACAGTACATCTCTGATACCAACCAAGATTTTCAAATGTAACAAGTGATTTTGGCACTTTAAAGGGGTTTGATTTACAGAAAGCACTAAGTGCTCACCCTCTGAAAGTTAGACCCCTTTAGGGAGCCTCAAGCCAAAATCTAGGCATCCTGTCAGTCACTTTTGAAAATCTTAGCTATCTCCCTCATTTTAGAATGCAAAATGAACATATTCATAGAAAAAAATGAAAGTGTGTGTGGGGAGAGTTTTTTAAAGAGCTCAAATTCTGCATAGAAAAAATGGACACGGATTTTTACTCATTATTTGTATTGGCACCGAATTCAGATTATTTCAGGTAATTCTACATATAGCGCCACAAACGATGTTGTGCGTGCATTGTAGCCCACTGTAATTGCATATCCTAGTGTAACTTGACGGTCTCTGGGGCAAGGATATTATCAGGATTTTATTTTAGTCGTTTTGTAAAAATCTGTGTACATTTATGGTACTTGGAAATAAGTAATGATGGTAACCACAGGCAACAATGCCTCTATTGTAAAAGCAGTGGACTGGATTTTTAGTACAATTAGTATTGGAGAATCAGAAATTAGCTCTGAATGCTCCTGAACATCAGAGAAAATCCTTGGTACAATGGTCCAGCAAGTAGCATACAACACTGGGAGGCAGAAAACCTAGGTTCTATTTCTGACTCTGCTGCAGATTTAGTGAGGTACATGGGGTGAGTCATGCCACCAATTTGGGCCTCGGTTTCCATCTGTCATATGGGGATATAGTAATCTTTACCCCTCCTTTAAACCATGTGCAATTTATTGATGAAAAGTGCTATACAGGCTTAAAGTCGATCATGAACCTTATAACTCAGGTCCAGACAGAGACAGATTTAGCCATCTGGACTCAGGCTGAGTAGTGCCTTAATCCCCAAGTAATTAGACTGAACCAACAAGGATACTGTGCGGAGTAAAGTACCACTTAGCCTGAATACAGGTAGTGAACTCTGGCCGTTAGTATCTTTTCAGTATTTTAAAGATGAGAATTTCGCAAGGGTCATCTTGCTACTTTTGAGGGCTGGCAGGGATAAAGATATTAATTTAGGAACAGAGCCAAGGGGCTCTGACATACCTTATGAAATTACCTTTTTGACCTATGACCCCATATGAGGGTATTGTGACCCTTCTTGCTATTTTTGAAAGAAAAACAAGATTTACAATTTCAGTGGGTTTTGTTATAACTTCATAAAACAAACTTCAAAATTAAATAAATTTCACTAAAGATAGTTATAAATCCTAATTCAGGGTTAAACACAATTATATCTAAGTCATAACTGAAACTGAATTAATAAATCAACAAATTGACAATAATATGGAATGGAGTCACCAATGGACCAGATAACTGAATGAACACAACTGAGATTTGAATTATCAAGTTAACATACAACCAATTATTGTACATACTTAAGCCTGGAAACTTAAGGAGATATGGTCTGCTTTGTAGCCCTATAAAGCAGTACCTAGACTTCTTCAAAGTTGCCACTTTCTGAATGATTTTTACTAGGCTATCTAATTGCAGTTAACTCACGTAATTAATTCAAAAAATGAGTCACAATTAATCACAGTTTTAATCGCACTGTTAAACAACAAAATACCAAATTGAAATGTAGTAAATATTTTGGATGTTTTTCTACATTTTCAAATATACTGATTTCAATTACAACACAGAATACAAAATGTACAGAGCTCACTTTATTATTTTTATTACAAATATTTGCATTGTAAAAATGATAAAAATAGTATATTTCAATTAATTTAATACAAGTACCATAGTGCATTTCGGGTGACATTGTAAATAAGAAGCAGACAGTATTATTTCCTGTAAATGTAAACAAACTTGTTTCTTTTAATGATTGGCTGCACAAGAAGTAGGACTGAGTGGACTTGTAAAACTTTAAAGCCTACATTGTTTTCTTTTTAAATGCAATTATTTGTACATAACTCTACATTTGTAAGTTCAACTTTCGTGATAAAGAGAGTGCACTACAGTACTTATATGAATTTTATGTATATTTCAATTAATTTAATACAAGTACCATAGTGCATTTCGGGTGACATTGTAAATAAGAAGCAGACAGTATTATTTCCTGTAAATGTAAACAAACTTGTTTCTTTTAATGATTGGCTGCACAAGAAGTAGGACTGAGTGGACTTGTAAAACTTTAAAGCCTACATTGTTTTCTTTTTAAATGCAATTATTTGTACATAACTCTACATTTGTAAGTTCAACTTTCGTGATAAAGAGAGTGCACTACAGTACTTATATGAAGTGAATTGAAAAGTGTTACTGTATTTCTTTTATTTGTATAGTGAAAATATTTATAATAAAAATAAATATGAAGTGAGCACTGTACACTTTGTATTCTGAGTTGTAACTGAAATAAATATATTTGAAAATGTGAAAAACATGCAAAAACATTTAAATGGTAATCTATTATTGTTTAATTGTTTGATTAATCTCTAATTTTTTAATTGATCAATTAGGTTTTTTAATAATTTGTTAGCCCTAATTTCTACAGCTAATTCTTTTCCCACTTCATCTCTCTCTCTCTCTCTCTGTATCTCTGGTAGTAGGTCTACACTGCAGTCAGTGTGTGTCATTGCAGTGTATGCAGATATACCTGTGCTAGCTTTTATCTAGCCAGTGTGAGCACCAGTAGTGGTGAAGCTGCAGCAGCATGGGCCAGCTACCTTGAGGAAGTACCCAGGGCCCTCAGCCGGGGGCTGTACAGTCCACGCTGAAGCCGGTGCTGCTGCAGCTTCACTCCTAGCAGTACTTGTGCTAGCTAAATAAAAACTAGTGTAGATGTGTGCCTGCACATGCTGCAATCACACTGCTGGTTACAGTACAGGCATACCCTATGATGCGAAATGATTAACAACCCGTAACTTCCCTTGTCAGTACAGTGGTTTGTGCAAACACTCTTCTGATACCCCAGGGTTACACAGTGATACCTTTGGGATTTATGAGAATTAGGATAAGTACTTGCTGTTTCTTTGACATGCATATGCACATGCCCTCTGTCTCATTCACACCTTAAAAAGTGATGGGGAAAGATCTTGCCAGTCAGTCTTTAAAAAAGAAGGGGGGGGGGACGCGGACAAAAATGAAGAAAGTTGCTTAGACAAAAACACTGTCTCTTTAGCTTGCTTGGTCTTCAAAGCAATAGTCCAGATCGCAGTTCAGGGATCAGGTGATGTCATTGCTAGTCTTGGTATCTTACCAAGGCTCTTGGGCTTCCTCCAGCACTTGGGTCTCATCTTTCCTGGGGGAAGGAGGACAGCAGACCTTGCTGGTGTTGTGGTGGCCTGAAAGGATCACACCTTCTTCTGCATGTACCTGGATCTTTAAGGTTGCAATTCCAATTTGCTCTACCCAGCGGCACCTCCCTGGAGATTTTCTGGGCAATACAGGTCACGAACCATAAGAAAAGATGTGTTCCGAAAGCATAGGATCAACAGAATATGACTTCATGTTTGTGTTTTTCAGATCCCTCTTCTTGTGTGTGCGCGCGCGGGGGAAAGGGGTAATACAGATGGTCGAGTCCTTCTAGTCTCCTACACATTTTGAATGTGTACAATAACCTAGTGATTGTTTATGGCTCCTTACACATCATCCATACTTCTAATCCTACATTTAATGTCATTCAGCACATTTTAAAATGTGTTTTATTTTGTTTTTAACTGATAATAGAATTGGGAAACTAGAATTTTACCTAGTCTGATTGGATGAAGCAAAAGTGCTATCTTAAGCCTGATTAGTATAAATCGTATTTGAGCTGAAGAAGAGCTAAGAGTTTGCAAAACCAAATTGGAATTTATGCACTAAGCCCAACTCCCCCCAACTGAGGTGATCATTATACATTAAAGTGTAAGAACTAAACAAGATGACATTTCTGTCAGATACTATCACATTTCTATTTACTCATACATTACTATTAAGGAGCTAAGATTCTTTGGCCAACCTGATCATTTTACTGCTTGAACATTTGGATACTGACATTTTCCAAGAGTTGTTTCATTCACTGAGTTATCCTCATCCATTTTCAGTGCCTGTTTGCAAGGGACGGCACCATTCTCAGATTCAAGGAGAAAAGGGCATAAGGCCACTCTGGCAGCTATTTTTAATCTCAGCTGCTAACATTGCTCTATTTCTGCATCATCCCCTGACACCTGAATTGTGCCTAATAACGATCTCTTCTGACACATTCCTCCTTTCATATTTATTCGCCAGCCTGCCAACCTGGTTTAGTAACTTTCCTCACTGATTCATCTTGGATCTAACAAACATTCCTGGCATTAGGGACTAGCTTTCATCCAAACACTTCATTTATCATTGCCCTTGATCATTTTACAAACTGACTGATTATCCCTTGTGCATGTAATCATTTTGCTTAATTAGCATCCTGTTATGTAGTTGATTTCCTCTGCATATTTAATATGGCTGGATGGAAAACAACAATTTCATTTCACTAAAATTTTTGACGGTTCAAATATGTTTTCCAAATTAGGCAGAGCAGGGACTTCAACTTTGGTCTCTCTCATGCCAGGTGAGAGCACTAGCCACTGGGCTATTGACTATTCTAGAGTGTCACTCTTTCCTGGCCACCCAAAATTCCACCTGGACCTGAGAAAATTTCATTGGAGCCAATGCATGTGTCCAAAAATATTAGGTTTTGAAAAATAGGCATTTTAAAAATATTGTCAAATAATCCCTGACCAGCTACTATTTAACCAATTAGCTGCTTATTCACTATTTCTCTCACTGATTAGTCCTGATGACTTTGCTTAATTAATTGCATTTTAAAATAATTATTGCTGTCTGTGAAGGGGGACTTGCCACTGGAGCGCCTCCTTGTGGCTGAGCATGGCTCTGCAAATCTACGAGTGCCACTTTGGTTCTCTTCCTGGCCAGAAGGCTGAGTCACAGGTCATGATTTAAGGCCCCCACTTCTAAGGCAATCAGATAATCAATGCTGGTCCAAAAAAGAGCCAAGAAGCCCAGGTCTCCGTTAATATCTTAACCATCATTGAACATCACTGTGTGACTCATTAGCAAGGTGATATGATAACACATCATAAGCCATAAGTTGCTTGTAATAAAGCAATACATGTTGACAGCAAGGCTTTTATGGAAACCAAAGCCATTGCACTCGAGGAAGCTTCTGCTAGGAATGACGCCAGCTCCTGGCAAACACTTGTGTGGCCTCACCGAGAGAAAGCTCATTCACTCTACGTAGTGTATTTCAGCTCTGGTCAGGTAATCAATACAGAAGGGGAGTGCACAGCACACTGGAGTGAATATTTCATCCAGCTGCTAAACGCACCCTCAATTTCTGTGGACCTTGACATTAAGGCTAAGACATTTGTATTTTTAATGACCCATTCTGCACATAATGATCCTGGCAAATTCACAGTCAACAAAATGCACAGAGATGTAAAGAAGCTTCAGGGAAATAAGTCAACAGGAATCTGTGGAAATCCTGCAGAACTGCTAAAATATGCTGGAGCAGTTATTTTTGTGTGGCTACAGATACTGTTCAATATTATCTGGAGAATTGAGTTGATCCCGTTCAACAGGCAAACGGGCATTATTTTACCTCGTTGGGAACTCAAAGGCAGTAAATAAGACTGTTAACTATTAATTGCAGTATTACTCTTCCAATGGCCCTCGGGAAAGTTTTTGCTTCTATCTTGTTGGCCTGAGCTGCTGATATTTTAAGAAGCAAAAGAACACAACATGCTGGCTTCACTCCTGACCATCCAACAACTGAGAAAATCTTCACAGTGTGTCAGCTTCCTGAGAAGGCACGAGATGTCAAGCATCCCAGTCACATTGCATTTGTGGACTTTAAAGTCACATTTGACTTCGTTGTCAGGGAATTGCTTTGGCTGATCTGGGAATTCATAGACCTCTCTGACAAGTTCTGTAGAATGTTTCATCTCTTATATGAGGACTCCTTAAACTGTAAAGAAAGCAAGGAATACTTGTAGCATCTTAGAGACTAACTAGTTTATTTCAGCATAAGCTTTCGTGGGCTATAGCTCACTCCATCGGATGCATAGAATGGAACAGAAGTAAGATGCATTTATACAAACAAAGAAAGAAAAAAAATTGTACATTAGCATACCAATTCTAAGAGGGCTGTTAAATGTAGATGGGCCATTATCAGTAGGAGAAAAAAAATACGGTTTGAAATGGATTTCTGTGTCAGGTAAATTAACTCAGGAAATGCAATCAGTGTAATGAGAGAACCATTCACAAGTCCTATTTAGCCCCTGGTTAATTGTATCCAATTTGAAAATTAATTCCAGTGAGCTATGGCCCACGAAAGCTTATGCTGAAATAAACTAGTTAGTCTCTAAGGTGCTACAAGTATTCCTTGCTTTCTTTACTGATACAGACTAACACGGCTACTATCCTTAAACTGCGTTGTCTTAAGAGGAAAAAACCCTATCTACTTCTGAATTAAGTCAGGCATTCAGCAAGTATGTGTTGCCACATCAGACCTCTTCAATAGCATCACAGTACATGCTTGATCAGACACTATTTCAATGTATTTTAGGCATATGCCTTGATGATAAGAACCTCACTGATGTCAATTTTGCTGATGACATACCTCTAGTTGTCAAATCAATGGATGAGCTAATTGTGGCACTTAAGGCCCTGGAAAGCTCAGTGGCAAAAGTGGGCTTAAAAATGTGGATAAAACCCAAATGCCTCTCGTCAGTCATTTGAAATATATTGTTGGGTTTAGTATCTTAGTGAGAGACCATCCAATCAAGATTGTTGGTGATTCCACCTACTTCAGCTCTGTTGTCAATAACATGGGTGGCATCAAGAAAGAATTTGAAATATGCACTGGAAAAGTTTCATCAGTAAAGTATTTCACAAACCCAACACCCTGATAAGTACAGAAACAATGCTGATGATATAGAATGCTTCAGTGGTCAGTATTCTGACATGTGGGACTGAAACACGGCCCCTCATTGTCAACATTGAAAAGAAGTTGGACGCCATTCAGATGAAGCATCTTTGAATGATCAAAAACATCAAATGGTACAAATTGAAGTTGAAAGAAGAGATCTATTTTCTAAACAGGCCCCACTCTGTCTGACTGCCAAAGCTTTAAAAGGCAAACAAACAGCAAAGACTTTCCACGCACTTAGGTAAGTTAGATCCACAGAAGAATCAACTCAATAGAACTAAAAGAATAGCTCATTGTAAGTTAAAAATAGCCAATCTGCCAAATTTCTGTTTTAAATGCAGGAGACCTACAACTTGAATCAAGGTCCATTGAACTCCACAGAAAGACTCCCACTGACTTCACTAAGCTTTGGGTCAAGCTCTTAACTTGATAGTACCTCAGTAATAAGGGTGAACCATCCAGTTAATTCTTTGCTCTGAAAATCCCTTATTACAAAAGGGATGCTACTTTCTCACTTCTTCAAGATTTAGGGCAACTGGATGACACTGGCCAAGGCCAAATTATTTTCATCTTCACACCCATGCACTCCTTCTGGTTTCCGTGCAGCTGCATGGCTGTAAATATTAAACCATAATTTGATTTTGGATCTGTAACAATACATGGGCAGAGATGCTGTTCTCAGATGCAAGATTTCCCCTTTCTTCACACAGCAGTTTGTATAACAGGTTTACCATATGGTCTGTGCTCATTGCTCTGATTATCAATTCTCTTGTCAGAAGGGCCTTGAGCAATGGATCTCCAGACCATTCCAAAAGTCTGCTCCCACTGGAAGCAGGAATCTTCTCTGTCATATAATTAGAGTTGAGCAAATCATTCACCGTACATAATTTGATTAATTTAGCTTCTCTCCATTAATTTTCTGCAAGCAATTTATAATACTTATAAAACAATTCACTAGATACTTTCTAGGAATAATTATTAACCCCTAGATTTGTGGCCAGCATTTTGTTGTGTGGCTTTAATATTTACAATTCACACAGTGTAAGTTCTGATCAGACACATTTGTCACATGTTATTGCTTCAGTTCTCTGACTAGATAAGGATAACTCTTACAAGCAGATTTTTCTGGTAGGCATACTCACATTTATAAGTTAGAATTAACTTTTAACAAAATGCTCACTTATCATTCGCTTCAATTCACTGACTCCACAAACATCCCTGCCAACATATTCATTTGCTAGAAAATTTGTAGAAAGTGAATGCAAACAGGGCATAAACACAAGTGAAACAAACTCAGTTTTTATTTGAGTGACTATTCATGGAATATACATTGACTTAATCACTCAGATCTGTACTCAATCCTGATTGGATCCAGCCATTATCAGATTATTGTTACTCCCCTCTGTGCTAGACATCCAGCAAAATCCATTTGCCAATTACAATTCATTCAGAAACCCAGCTGTCACATTACTTATCAGAGGAAGCATGGAAAGTGCCTTCACTGGCTGTTTGTAGTTTTTCATATGGGTTTCAAAATTATTCTCTAAGTTCTTTATTTTGCCATCCTTTTTTCCACAGGAATGTCATTCCCTGGGGTCAAATGCTTGTTCCCTTTCCCCTCATTTTAAGCTTTTCTATAGTAGATTTTTTAGATATATAACAACTTTCATCTTAATTTTAGAAAGTTTTATTTAATCTAACCTGGAGATCCCAATGGGGCTACTTTGTAACTCTGAATGTAATAAATATATTTCATGCACATAAACTGCAGTTGAAAAAGCAACTGCCGAGTGGCTGAAGATATTAATTGAAACACTTTTTTTCCTCCAGGCAACAAAAAAATATATGAATATGTTTTTCCAGGTTGATTTCCAAGCATGAAAACCTGAAAGCTATGGGTTTCCTCCTCTCAGACATACCATGTATCTGAGGGATTACTTTTATCTGACACTGAATAGCATTAAATATTGTCCATGTTTTATAAGCATTTTATCTCCTTCTATACTTAAGTAAAAATAATTAGTAATGTTCAGTTTCCCGGGCCTGATTAAGAACAATGACTTCTCATTTACTTACAATTAAGTACTTTAAATTCATTAAGTTTTTAACTTACCAAATTAATTACTTAAATGCAATAAAATATCAGTAGAATATCATTAAATACCATTAATACATCAATACATTACTCAGGAAATTAACTGTTTTTATTACTAGAAATTGCCATTAATTACAAAATATTACTATACCAATTACAGTACACTGTATTCAGAGAATGGACAAGTTCTTTTAGTACAGTTAATGTTAACCGCTACTTTTCTGCAATTGTAATAGGTAAGTCATTTTTATTTATTTGTTCATGCACACGTGCTTTGGAGGCATCTACTGTTCTAAATAGTAAATATGACTTTTTTAAGGTTAGGGGACTGCTTATTTTGCTCTTCACACTACCACAATCTGCTTCACATTTAATACAGGAGATGGCAGCTGTTCATTATTATGGAGAATGCTACCAGTTTCAGGACCTGATCTAAAAGCTACTGAAGCAATGGCCATTGTCTTTCCATTGATTTCTATGGGCTTTAGATCAGAACCTGAGGCTCTGATTCAGGAAAGCATCCGTAATCAGGAAGAGTACTTAACCATGTACTTAAATGTCACTGTAGTCAATGAGACTTAAACATGTGCTTCAGAGCTCTTCATGAATTGAAGTCAATGGGACCAAAGTGATACATGAGAGAAGTGGTGGTGGTAGTAATAAAGACAACAAGATGACATGGTGACATGGATTGTTATGTGCACTTCTGGATGGTATGACAGAGAAAACTTAAAAGCCCCCAGACGGTTAGATTTATCCTCTCCCTTGTTATTGTGACTTGACCAAGGCCAGTTAAGTATCTGCATTATGAGGCTTGAGGGACCTCAAATGCAGTTAAGTGAAATGCTTGTGGTTTTCTAATGCTTTCTAGCATTGGAGGAGAAGGAGGGTAGGGAGATCCAGAGCACAGTGAAGACGGTACTAACACACTATGATCCCGTGGGACATAATTAAACTTGAGTTAAACATAGGGTGACCAGATATCACATTTTTAAAGGGACAGTACCTTTTCTGGGACTTTTTCTTATATAGGCACCTATTACTCCCCAACGCCTGTCCCATTTTTTCCACAGTTGCTATCTGATAACCCTAGTTAAACAGGAGTTCTAGTTGATCAGTTTAGAACATTTGGGTTGTACTCTAATAACCTACTATTGCATTGTTTGCCTATCCCCATCAGTGGTAAACATCTTATTCTCTGTTCTGACAGTGCAAAGCTGGAATAATTCTTTTGGCTTGCACCATCTTTTCACCAGTGGGACACAGAGCAGAATTTGGTCTGTTTCTTTTTTTCTTCAATTCTTTTTCTGTCCTTTATCATTCTTATTTATTTTCAGTTCTCCACACCAAAAGCATCCCTAGGACAAGGGGTAGATGAGCTATTTTTAAAAGTACTTGTCCCTCCATCAATTTGCAGAGATGGGACTGAGCCAGACAAGTCAATCCAAAACCGCTTCCAGTTTCAGAGATCCAGCTTCAGTTCTGAAGATTTGGCTCTCCAATGGTAAGGGGTATTTCCCAATTCACGTGCAGCCAAAATTGCAGGTCTAGTGATGTTTTTGTCCAAGATTGGAGAAATGATTATTTACATTATCAGAGCACCTAGGAGCCCTAGTCAAAGACCAAGACACCATTGTGCTAGTCTCAGGAGTTCAGATTTCTGACATTCAAAGTGACAGAAACCTCACAGGAGAACCATCTCTCTCAAAATATCACTTATCTGGGGGATCAGATTGTTGAGAGATCTCTCTGCCATTAAACCCAAACCTCTACCTTGAGTCAAACCTCACCTTAAGTCTAATTCAGATCCAGATCTTTATCTTCCTCAGTACTGTTTCCTAAAAATGGTTTATGTTCCTTTTTGTTTAAATATATGCAATTCAAAAAATAATAATTATTCTTTAGGGGAAAAGAGACTCATTTAAGTAATCGGACAAGTGCTTGTTAATATTTCTGCTCAGAATGTTATTTTCCAAACACTTCTCTCTATAAAGCACACTACACTGGTCATTGTGGCATCTAAGCACCTAAGCAGCTGATAGGATCCAAACAGCTGCAGAAAGATTACATTTAGGTTCATCCTTTCTTATTGCTTTTCCTGTCTGCCCCCGCCCTCCTCCAAGGTCACCACTGTCTTCTTTCTAGTAAAACGACATGGTAGCACATGTTAAGCTGCCCATGAAAGACTTAATTACAAGCAAATGAAAAACAATAAGTGGTCTCATTCCAGTGGATTGTATATAGTACACGGTGTATGTTTAGTGAGCAGGGTCATAGCCAGCCATTCAAACTCCATACATAAAATTGCAGATTCATTCCCCTTCTGACTCAAAATATATTGACAGCCCCAATGGTAGAAACCAATCCTCCTTCAAGGCAATTGAAAATGTTTCCTTTGGGTAATGTTGCTTGTCTACTGCCACTGACATTAATAATTCAAAGGGCCACAATGCCTTCTATTAGGGCTCAGCTAAGGCCACCTTTCAGTTGCTGCATGGACTGTTGGCTGGAGGAAAGGACAGCTTGTGAAAATATCATCTGAACCAGTACCAGCAGGATATCATAGAATCATAAATAGGTCGGGCTGGAAGGGACTTTGAGAAGTCACCAAGTCCAGCCCCCAATGCCAAGGCAAGACCAAGTAAACCTCCTAAACCACCCCTAACAGGTGTTTGTCTAACCCAGTGGTTCTCAATCTATTTACAATTGTGGGCTGCAACATGCTTTGTCGGCTGTAGGGATTCCACAACCTCCCTTTGAAGCCTATTCCAGTGATCAACTATCTTTATAAATTAGAAAGTTTTCCCTAACATCTAACCTAAATCTTCCTTGCTGCAGGTTAAGCCCATTACTTCTTGTCCTACTGCCAGTTGACATGAAGAACAGTTGATCATTGTTCTCTCTCTAACGGCCCTTAATGTATTTGAAGACTTATCAGGTCCCCGCTCAGACTTCTTTTCTCATGACAAAATATGCCCTTCCTCATAGGAAAGGTTTTGAAAACCTTTTATCATTTCTGTTGCTCTCCTGTAGAATCTCTCCAGTTCATCTACATCTTTCCCAAAGTATGGTGCCAAGAACTGGACACAGTATGGTGCCAAGAACTGGACACAGCTTATTACGTGCGGAGTACAGCGGAATAATAACTTCCCATGTATTGCATACGTCACTCCTGTCAATATACCTGTGACAGTCTACATTACCCTGGTCACCACTTTTACAAAATTACGATAAACCTTGTACAAAATATGCCTTCTGAGGTATCAATAGAGCACCATTTTCCTGTTAAAATTGTATATGGCGATATTAGATTTTGCTATATGTTTTTAACTGGAAAATGTTGTAATTATGGGGAACAACCACAGTCTAGCTCTTCAGAGACAACAAAGGGGTGGGCCAACTCCCAGCCAGGTGCTACAAGACCATTGTCTGCTTACCCCGTCATTCATCATCAGGGGAGTTGTAAACAAAAAATGTACAGTTCACCTGAAGGACAGCCAGCAGGTCACATATGCTGTGGAATTGCCTGACCACATAACCCAGCAAGGACTTTTCCAGTAAAAAGTGTCAGGATATAAAAAGGGGAAACAATACCTCTGGCCTCCTCTCTGTTCCCCAATCTCTAATGCAACAAGAATGCTTGAAATACTTAGAACTGGGGAGACTGGTTCCTGGCAGGGAAGCGAATCCAGACGGTGTACTAATAACCATGAACTGCTTGCAACATTCAAAGTGGTAAAAAAAAAGCTGTTTGCTTAAAATTTTCCTTAGCTTGGTAAAGGTTCAGGAGTAAGACTGTGTATCTTTTATTTCTTTTGTAACCAATTCTGGCCTTTTATTGCTGCATCACTTATCCTTACTTAAAATCCAGCTATCTTGCTTCAGTTAATAATACTTGTTTTATTCTTTTATCTAAACCAGTGGGTTTTGATTGAAATGATTGGGGAATCTCTGCTCAGGTTAAAAAGGGTTGGTGCATATTCATTTCCTTTGATAAAATGATAGACTTATGAGCTTGCACTGTCCAAGGGGGTCTTGAGCAGCATAAGCAGCACATTTCTGGCGTGCAAGGCTGGGGCTGAGGGATATGTGTGTGCTGCTGTGTATCTGTGCATGATTGGCTGAGAAAGCATTCATGTAACTTTAGGTGTGTCTTTACATGCTGTTGGCTGTGTGGGAGAAAAGCCTGGAGAGGCTGCTCTTCAATAGCAAAACAGTGAGACACACACCCTGGTCTGGAGAATTAAGAGGACAACACTGTTCAAAAGTCCAGTTTGTATCCTGGGGAGGTCACAATACCCCAATATGATATTACCATTTTTTGTAGCTGCATCACACTGTTGACTTATATTCAATTTGTGATCCACTATAACCCCCAGATCCTTTTCTGCAGTACTACTGCCTAGCCAGTTATTCCCAATTTTGTAGTTTTGCATTTGATTTTTCCTTTTTAAGTGTAATGCTTTGCACTTGTCTTTGCTGAATTTCTTCTTGTTTATTTCAGACCAAACTCATTTTGAATTCTAAAGATGGCCTCCTAAGTGCTT
Source organism: Sternotherus odoratus (assembly GCA_032164245.1). NCBI lineage: Eukaryota > Metazoa > Chordata > Testudines > Kinosternidae > Sternotherus > Sternotherus odoratus. The sequence goes on from JAVMKO010000003.1 coordinate 125,589,821, forward strand.
TCAACCCCTCCAGCTTGGCATCATCCATAAATTTTAGGAGTATATTCTCCACTCTATTATTGAAGTCATTAATAAAAATATTGAATAGTATCAGTCCCAGGACTGATCCTTGCAGGACTTCACTAGATGCATGCTCCCAGTTTGATAGTGAACTACTGATAAGGACTCTTGGAGTACAGTCTTTCAACCAGTTTTGCACCAATCTTATAGTTATTTAATCTAAACCATATTTCTCTAGTTCGCTTATGGGAATGTCATGGACTGTGTCTAAAGCATTATTAAAATCAAGATATATTACATTTACAGTTTCCCCCATCCACTAGGCTAGTAAACCTGTCAAAGGGGGAAATTAGGTTGGTTTGGCATGATTTATACTTGACAAATCCATGTTGGCCATTACGAAGAACCCTATTATCCTCTTGCTGCTTACAAACGGATTGCTGAATAATTTGTTCCGGTATCTATTCAGGTATTGAAGTTAGCTGGACTATAATTCCCCAGGTCACCATTATTTCCCTTTTTTAAAGATAAGTACTAGGTTTGCCCTTCTCCAGTCTCACCCATCACCAAGGAGTTCTCAAAACATGACCGCTAATGGGTCCAAGATTGCTTTAGCTAGTTCCTAAAGTAACCTAGAGTGAATTTCATCAAGCCCTACCTACTTCAATACATCTACCATATCTAAATATTCTTTAACCTGTTCTTTCCTAATTTTGGCTTGTGTTTCTTCCCCTTGGTTGTTAACGTTAATTGTGTTAAGTACATGGCATAAAATCATGGGGTGGCATTTCTCGTTGAAACTAATTCCCGAAGTATCTATGTGTTTGAATGAGCATCCGCACCCTCTTATTTTTTTCTTTGGTGCCTAAAAACACATTCCTTTTAACCTTGACACTGATGATCACAATCCTCTATGTGAACCAGCTGTACTGCGGTTGTCCATTATCTTTGTTGGGATGTTGCGTATGTACAGTACTACACATTCCGCAGCACAGAAGGAACATTCTACCTGGACATACCTTGCATATTCAGCACCATGGGTTCTCTCTGCTTGAAACTGATAGCAATTTACTATGTGTTTGTACAGTCCTAAAACCTTTAACCATAATTGCACTTTTGGGCATGGCAATGCAAATAACCAAAATGATGTATAGTCGTCAACAGATTTATCTGTCCTGGAGAGTTTGAAAAAGGAAGATGTTTAAATCAACTTTCACCAATTTTCCTAATGCATATTTTCTAGACATATTTTAATAAAATCCACAAAAACCAATAGGCTAAGTACTACTACTACTAATACTCTTCATTTACATATCATGCCTGAGGATTCTAACATGATTCACAGCTGGCATACATACAGCTAAATTGAAATGTGACCACCTCGGAGGTGAAACACTGAAGTGAAGTGCTTGAATTAATGATACAGTCTGTATTTAATGGAAGTGCTATCATTAAACTTTCCAGAAAACTAAAATGTCTTGTACCACATTGACTGCTTAGGGGTGACTTAGTTAGCTGCAATAGAACTTTCTACTATATGAAGAAGATTGTATAATTGACAAAAACCTTTTTGCCTAAAAAGGTACCAAGACACAATAAGTTACAAAGAATAGAATACTCTACATTACCTGCACTGCAGTTCTTCATTGCAAAGGAGTCCATGGCAGCTATGCTCCTGTTGCTAGTGGGAACATATTCCAGTGAGATCCGAAAAGGTTTCTTAAGGTGTCCAACTCTCTTCTGCAGTAGCACCCATCTGGTCTCGTCACAAAGCAAAAGGAAACAACACAGGACAAGAGTGGTAAGAAAGGAGGCTATTTTACAAGGAGCATATGTCCAAACATTGCAGCTCCATCCATGGCTTATCATGCTGACCCCCTAAACCTAACCCGCCAGTGGCCTTTGCTTCCTTAGACTGCAAAAATAAACCTCTAAGAAAAAAATTTCCAGAGTGGAGACGTCATGACAAATGAACAACATCAGCTAATGATGGGTTCTCTCTCTCATCTGCCCCACTTCTCAGCTCTGAGATCTCTTGCAGCTGTTTAAAAAGAGCCCAACTTCCTTTGCAATATGAGTGGTGAAATCTGTCACACACATGCACACCTTCTCTAAATACCACTTCTTCCTGCCTTCCATCAACAAAGTCTGTTATACTGATTCAAGCAATAAGTTATTCTCAGGGGATTGCTGAATAGCTGTATTTCCCAGACTTTATATCTGTTTGATGTAATGCATTTTGCTTCTATGTGGCTGGTTGGAACTCTAAATGCGTAGGAGTTTTAAAATGAAAATGGCCCATCTTCCTGTCTGTACTGTTCCCTTAGTTTGTACTTTTAACTGGACTATGGCCCTGGAGACTAAGGGCCAAATTCAGAAATGATGTGTAAGGCAATGTAAGTTACACGTTGCTAAGCAAGTATAAGTGGGAACAGTGGAGTCTGAGCCTATCTTCACATAATGTATTCACTGGAGGTTGGAAGGAAACTAAAGACTAACTTCTTACATGCATACCTCTAACCGTCCTACTTGTTGTTTTTGCTCCTGCACCCCACTTTCCCAGTCACTCAGCATCAAAAGTTACACCTACTTAGACACCGTGACACTTACTTAACATGCAACTTTCAACATCTTAGCACATCACCCCTATATTTGGCCCTGACATTGTATGTCTACAGGACAGGTATAAACACAAGCTGTAACAATGTGAGTCTCCCTCCTCCCCACAGACACGCCACAATGCTGACCTACAGGGAATACAGATTTATATTTAGGAACAAAAGGGCATGAATGGACAATTCACTCTCTGTGGCTCACTCCACCCCGGGTCACAGTGTAGAGCAGGGGTGGGCAAACTTTTTGGCCCGAGGGCCACATCTGGATATGGAAATTGTATGGTGGGCCATGAATGCTCACAAAATTGGGGTTGAGGTGCGGGGGCAAGGGGAGAAGGGTTCTGGTTGGGGGTGCAGGCTCCGGGATGGGGCCGGAAATGAGGAGTTTAGGATGCAGGAGGGGACTCCAGGATGGGGCAGGCTCAGGGGTGGGGTTGCGGATAATGGGTTTGGGGTGTAGAAGGGTGCTCTGAGCTAGGATCGAGAGATTTGGAGGACGGGAGGGGGATCAGATCTGGGGCAGGGGCACAGGGCCGGGAGTAGCTCAGGGGTGCAGTCTCCGGGTGACACTTACCTCAAGTGGCTCCCAGCAGCAGCAGCAGCATGTCCCCCTCCGGCTCCTACATGAAATTGCATCCAGGCAGCTCTGCTGCGTGCCTCCCCATCCACACGCACTGCAGCTCCCTTTGGCCGTGGTTCTCAGTCAATGGGAGCTCTGGGGATGGCACTTGCAGTGGGGGCAGCATGCAGAATGGAGCCCCCTGGCTGAGCTGGGAGGGAGACATGCTGCTGTGTGGAGTGGCCCCCGACCCTGCTCCCCAGCTGGAGCACCGGAGGAGCTCGAGGGCTGGATTAAAATGACCGGTGAACTGTATGTGGCCTGTGGGCAGTAGTTTGCACACCCCTGGTGCAGAGGTTGCCAATAAAGATACCAATTTGTGCCAGTTGCAAAGGGATGTTTTGTGACAGGAACATCCATACTCTGAGCTAGATTGGGCCAGCAGTTCATTTCACGTGAGTCTTTTCAGTGCCCTGGATGATAGTAACTTTTGGTCACTATCTATTTGACCACATTCAAACCATTAATACAGATGAGAAACTCTGTAGTCCTGTTGTATAGGCCTCTGATCCATTCTGTTTCCCCTGTTCCTTAAATTTCCTTTCATAGATTCTTCCAGGATACCAAACCAAAAAATGGATAAAATGGATAAAAGCATATAAGATTTCCTTTTAAGCTTATTGTAATGGTCATCTGGGGGCAAGCAGAACAGGTGTCCCATAAAGCCTGTTAGAAAATTCCCAATACACTGCAGCTGCAATTGTTTTTAGAAAAACACAGAACAAAAACATATTGTGCTTCCTTAGGTCACTTTGAAACAGCAATAGTAGGCATTTTTGAGGAACATTGTAACTATTTCAGATTAACTCAATGAGGTCAGTGGCAAGAGCATTTAGAAGCAGTTGCTCTTTTATAATTGCCTCTTGAAACAGAGAAGTTTCCTTATCATGATCTCTAATTGCTCCATTGCACGTTGGTTTGTTATTATGGTGTTGTCAAGTGGGCTGGACACAGGAATTTATCTATCTTTAGTAAAAAGAGCATTGGAGCAGATGTTTTTGAGAAAAGAAACGACACGATTTACATGGATTCTGCAACCAGATAAGAACTTGCCCAAATTTTGATGTACTTTTCAAGGGACATTACCAGCCTGGCAGTATCCCTAACAGAAAATAAAATAATCGCTCTCTCTGTTAGTCTTTATTTTAGTGAACTCATAACAATACATGTGTGCCACTTCCCCATGCTGTGTAGAAGCAGATTAATGGATTAACTGTGTATCATAGGTCCTACATCGTTAATAACTAAAATAAATTCTCCTTTAGTTCCAATAGTTATAGCCAGTGCATTTGGAGCAAAAAATTATGAGTTCTATCCCCCACTATAAGGTTCCAGATGGCCACTGAAAACTGCATAATGACAGCAAAGTTCTCAGGAGGTCTTAGGTCTGCTAGATTATCTTCAATTCTTTACCCATTTTACTAAAACCACTTTAGATTATTGAACTCTCTGATTTTTTAAAGATAAGAAATAGATAATAAAAATCTATTTTAAAGTATTTATGCCATTTAATTCCTTTTTTTGCTCTTCTCGGCATGAACAGTGACACTAGATTGGTCAGTTTTATTTCTTGTTTATGGTCAGTTTCACTTTCTGGTTATCATGCTCCAGCCCAATAGTTTTGTTTTGAGGCTTCTATTACAAGGTGACATTTACATCAAACTTATCTTCATTTATTCTCCTGCTTCTGGAACGTAGAGTACACACTTCGGATCACCCATTACCAGACAGCCCAGTCTCCTGACAGCATTGCGTCCTGCTCTATATTAAGGCTGAGGGGGACAAAGTTAGAAGCCAGGACATCCCTCCAGCATGTGCAAGGCTGTGTGCAAGTTTTCTCCACCCAGCCTTTGTTGGATCAAACACAAAGCTGGAGAATTTGTATGGACCCCGACATATGGAGCAGATAGCCAAGCTACCCGAGCCAACACCATCACTTTGGGAGACACTGGAGGCTGGTTGGTCTGATGCCGAACCTCCTCATTTATAATGTGATGAAGCCACCATATGCCTGCACTACATCATTGCTGTTTCGTGTTGAAAATGCCTAGCTAGTGCATTTGAATTTCTAGGGTGGCCCAGAGCCATACAAAAGGACAAAGGCCACTGCTGCTTGACAGAAACACATCTTAGTCGGAGTTGATATGTGGTGTTGGCAGTACACAGGCTCCCAAAAGCATGCATAACACCCATAGCCTTGCTGATTTGATGTTTCATGTCAGCAAGGCAACTTCCCTCCTTGGTGTCAACAAAGCCAAGATGTTCAAATGAACTGATGAATTCAACTTCTCGTCCATCAATGATGATGGGTAGAAGTAGAGGTCCATCAGCCACCTTCATCAGTTTGGTCTTCTTCCAGTTGACTTGAAGACCAAGCTTACTTGCTTCTTCCATATATAAATTCAGGGCATTGAGGAGATTAGTTCGTGAGGATGCAAATATAGCCATGTCATTCTCATATTCCAGGTCTATTATGCAGAAGTCATGCAGTACCACACAGATATGCAGCTAGTGATGGCTTCCACTATTTGGTCAATAATGGGGTTGAACAGCTCATTTGGAGGCAGCCACGTACATTGGACGGATGCCACTGCTATGCTCAAACCAATTGGACATCCTACTACCTAAGTAGTCACAGCTCTCACTTTGGCAATGCATTTCTACAAGAAGATTGAGGAGCTTTCCAGCTACACCAGTAGCTTTTCAGGCACAACCGAAGGAGTAACAATCAAAAGAGTCAAAGGCAGGTTTTAAATCAACACGGGATATTTACACCTTATTCGTCCTCCTACTATACCCTGCAAAATAAATCCCATGTTCACTGAAATTAAAGAAAATCAAATCAAATCATGGAAGCATTTTTATTCATATGCAGTTCTTTAAACCACCTCTTTCCCCCACCCATCCCTTTAAAAAAATAACAAAGACTAAAGCCATCTCATCATGTCCCTTTAATCTCTAAAAGATAACAAATTTATCTATGAGCACGGTGAATGAACCAACTTTGGACATAATTTACTCTGAAAAATGCAGAAACATCTGTATGTCATGAAAAACATTCCTCACCGTTTCAAAAGACTGATGGATTTTAATTCCAAGTACACAGTGGCCTTCAACAATAATTTCCATTTCTGGGCTCCCGCTAACCCTCTGGATAAATGTGTCAAGAGTTTTAGGAATTGCTTTTCTGAGTTACTGGTGCAATAATTTCAGTTTGAAATTCTCAGGCCTCTCATAGTTTACCACTGAAACTTTATTAACTTTCAGAGCTGTAGCCAAGCAGGTATTTTATGTCCCTAGAATTCAAGACAGGGGAAGGGCAGGCTCATTTGAGGCCAGATTCATTACAAACCTTCTTCAGAGTTTGTGGTGCAACCTCCTAGAAATGAATTTTTTGAGGTTCAAGTAATCTATGTGAAAAAATGGTAATTCTCAGTCCACTTCCTAGTAGAGAGGTGGGCACATCAGAAAAAACACTATTAATATGACAGTAACTGGCAGATTTATCAGACACATCAAACAAGGAATGAATGACCCAATGGAGAGAAGTTGTCCTCATGCCTAAAAGTGGGTCATTATAAAGGAACATTGCTGGATCTGAATGGGAGAAGATTCACCATCCACAGTGTAGTAGTTCTATAAATATTGATGACACTACATAGGCCGTAGAACAGACATCAGACTCCAGATCTAACAAACTGGTATGTTTTTACAGCACTACATTCACTCTAAAATCTAAAAAAAACAGCCCCCCAAAATGAATAACCTTCACCCCCACCCTTGACCTGTAGCAGGATATGCTGTAAGGTAATTTATATCTGCTGGTAGGTTAACTATTTGTATTTCCATCACATTATTACAGAGGCCTACATTTTTGTGACACTTTAGAAATCATTTTATCAAGATAGCAGAAAGGAGCTATTATTTAGGCAAGAAGAGGGGAAATATCCAATGTGGAGTCGTGCTCAATAACTGTTGGACACGTAACCTTCTCCTCTCCCACAAACAGGATACAGCAAAACAAGATTCAGATTCACATTTGAAGGTTATCCTCCAAAAGTGCTTTACAAAACAATGAATTAAATACTGGCAAGTCAATGACCATATGGACAAAGGCCTCACTGCTGAGTACACAGCAATAACCCACATGTAGCAATGAGCATTAAAACCTGTTTTTATCAAGAGAGGGAGCCAGAAGTATCTGCCTAATGTTTATCCTATGAGACCGTTAGCGTCTACCTGAACACTTATCAAATAGCAGAAGAAACCACAATTTAATGTCTTCTAATCTGAATGACAGCACTGTCCACAGGATGGTGGCTCCATCTCCCTGTCCCACTATTGAATTGGGAACAATCCCAAATCCTGGTCCAGGCTTGGGCTCTGAACATTGTTGCTCAAAGACGGCCAAGCAAGACTTACATTGAGCAATGACTGCTCTCTCTCCTGGGACACACTGGACCAAATTCAACACTGTTGTAATTCCAGTAGCAGAGTCTCTAGAGTTACACCAGGGATGACTTTGGTTCAATGGTTCTAACATTTAGAATATAAACAGCGGCTCAACATGCAGACTAATAGTGTCATGATTTTCTGACATTGCCCAAGAATTTGAGTAGCATTTGAATTTCATCCAAATATTCTCAAACTTTGGAAAACTTCAGACCCAGATGCAAACTCTGCCACCTGGGCCCATGTCACAGTTTGAGAGGAGCAAGTGCGTGTAGAAGGGCTGGACTGGACTCTCAGAGTTCATTAGTGCCAGTCTTCCATAGCCAGAAGGATTTTCTGCAGGACTAAAAGAGAACCTCAGTCCCCCATGTGGTCCAAACATGTTGTCTCCTCTACACTCTTTAGGAAGAAGAACAGAACAGTCCTGGGAACAGAATGCCACTTTAATGGCATTGATTGCACAGCACTAACCACAGGGTTAGGTCTTTATGGTCACCCCCAAACTATCCTAAGTGTTCCCATGATTCCAACTCTCCCCAAACCTCACAGTTACAATGCAGCTCTTTTTTCAGTTCCCAACTACTAGTTTTGCTTATACACAGCATCCATTTCAGTGGACACTAAGATTTTTTTTTTTTGGTAAGAACTTGACTTTGGGAATATATTTATAAATTTAGACCCCCTACAGTTGTTCAAAATATTTAATGGAGGGGGGGGGGGAGATATTACCAATTAATACTGACTAGTGCAGCGGTGTCCAATAGAAATTCGATGCTAGCCACGCTAGTTTTGAATTTTTCTTACTCGCCACATTATAAAAAAGGATTAAAAACATACTACAAACATTTCAATTTCTTTTATTAATATCAAAACTAAGTAGATCTTACAAAAATATTAATAAGTACTACTAACACAAAATGACTTCAGTGTGACACTTTTTATCCATAATACTTGATCTGTACTTGGATTTTATAAAATGTACTGCAGAAAAAGTGGATTCACAAACCCATGCATTGCTCATGCGTTAGCCACAATGCAATAGCCTATTCGCCACATGTGGCTAGTGGAGAATATATTGGACACCGCTGGACTAGCACATTAAATGTCATTTTGCATGCTTCTTTGGATAACATGAGCATCAGGCTGTTTGAGTGCAAGCAGTCACAATACTTTCTGGGAAGTAGAGTTCTGAAAAGATCATAGAATCACAGAATATCAGGGTTAGAAGGGACCTCAGGAGGTCATCTAGTCCAACCCCCTGATCAAAGCTGATTTTCTTCTCCATGTATGCTCTGATGTTGAGGGAGCCCTCATAAGAGATGCTTACACCCCATCCTTGCATGGTTAAGGAGGACGGCTCACAATTAAGTCCACAGAAATTAATAGAGAATGACACCCCTTCCACAGGGTTTGTGAACCATCCCACATGATTAGAATTTATAAGAAAATTCTATATGATGACACAATACAAACAAAGTGCATCTGTAGGAGAACCATCCTTCTCTATTAAATTCTGTAGGGCTTTATTTTCATAAGGCCTAGAGTTTGCCCCTTTCTTGAGAGGCTGATGAAGAATCCCTGCCAGAGAGATTACACTAATTATTTGTATTAAATTACCTACACAGCACCTGGACCTCTACAGAACAGTCTCCTTGCTCTGGAGAGTTTACCATCTATGGCTTCTGTACTTCAGAGACTTAATCACATGAGTAATTGAAGAAACAGTCTCAGTGTTTAACGCTCATTGAAGTAAATGGGAATATTTTAATGGACTTCAATGGGAGGTGAATCAGATCTGGAGCTAAGATGAGAACAACAGGAAAAGTCAAATCAGGGAAAGAATGAGAGGTCAGAGGGATATGGGTGAAAATAATTGTGGTTTTCCGAATGAGGAACAAACTGATTTTCAAGGGAACAATTTGGTGACATTGGAATGGAACAGATTTCACTAACGGGCAGGTATTTCTAGAAAATGTCCTTGAGAAATATTTCAAGACTCCCTTACAAGGTCTTTGTCTCTGAGCATTCCAGTTTATACAAATTCAATATTGTGCTTTACTAAGCAAAGTACACACATGTCTAGCAAATATATTATGTTGGTCAAGTGTGATTGCCTCCTTCCTTGGTTCTGAGAAAATATATATTTTTCAAATTCATGAGGTTTTAGTGTGCTTATCTAATGCATGATGGCTCTTCAGCTCCACCTCCTCATGCACTCCTCTTCCCACTTACTGGTTATATTTGCTTTAATGAAACAAACAGAGATTAACTTGAATTCTGTAAACAGACTGCAACAAATTGCTGGCGGTATGCAAGCCAAGACTACTATAGCCACACTTCATTTATATAACCTCTTACATTTTCAGAGCACTATACAGACATCAGCCAATAATTCCTGACAATTCCCCTATAGAGGTAAGCAAGTATTATCCTCATTTTACATGTGGGGGAAACTGAGGCATAGAAAGGTTGATTGCAAAACTGGGGTTAGCTTTCAGGATTTCACAATTTCTAGTCCTATGTCTTGGATAAGGGTAATTAAATGTCATGCTTTAGGGAATAATTTAATTGCCTTTGCGGTGTCAGAAAAAAATTCCATCCCTTCAAACTAATGGACAGCATCACACAATTTTCTAGGAGCATTTTTGGCAGGAGTTATACTTTCCTCTGACTCACCATACATTAGACACTAGCAGGAACTTGGGCTACTGGCCTTATCCAGTCTATAAATTCCTATGTTCCTCTATAAAGAATAATTTAGAACCAAGGTTATGCAAAGTATGAGCAGAAACAGCCTTCCCTATCTTCCTAGACAGTGCAAGGAAATGGAACTAGGGATCCCATTCAAACCATAGTTGGGCTTGAACAGCAGGGTGAGCAACCACCCAAAAAAAGGCGCCACTTCCAGGGCCAAAGCGGTGAAGTGGGTATGGCCAAAGTTGAGCCTTTTCGGCGCCATTGCAGCGGACGGACCCAGTTTGGCGCTTTGTCCACTGGCAGCATGTTGCGGCCGCTCCCCCGATCATCCCCCAGCTACACTACTGATTAGCAGTTCGTTTGGATACACATTTCAGGGTGTATTACAGAATGTGTCCTACTGTTTGGGGAGATCACACACTGTCCAAGAACCTAACAGAGTCTTATTTCCATTGACGTCAAAACCAAATCTTGCTTTCATTACAGACCTGGACCAAAAGCCAATAGCAAGGCTTCAGAATGGAGTAATATGAGTCTGACATCCAGAAGACCAATGGCAGGGCTATTTGAAATAATTTAACTCGCGCAGCATCTGGATGACCAATTAAAAGGAAACTGTCATTACTGAGTGCAGAGTGAAATTTCAGACTGGAGCTAAAGGGGAGTTTCAATGTCACAATAGCTCAGAGTTTATGGGCCAAACACTATAATAAAATATTCTAATTCTGGAAAGCTGAATGAGTAAGAGTGAAGGTTTTGCTTCAGAGTATAGATACTGCACATACCTACTATGGTATCCCTTTGGATACATCAATGTTCAGAGGTTTGTGGCTTTAATAATGTAAATTTCAGAACAGTATATCAATTAATTGGATCAATGATTAAGTGGAGAACTGGTTGGCTCAGAGAATGAGTAAGAGGATAGAGAGTCGTTAATCTCAAGATGACTCACTGAAATCCAGCCCAAATCTGTAAAGAACTCTTGACAAAGTCATTACCATCTGATGCCATCCCTCCCCAATCCATTACTTTAGATATCTCCCAATGCTTAGTTTCAACACATTGGCTCCTCTTATGATCTGAAGAAGCACCTTCTGCCAGTTATTATTTGTATCATGCTCAGGGATATTTATTCTTTATACCTCACCTAGCATAGGTTAGACAAAGTCCCTCACAATTTAGAATGTAGATGTGATGCAAAGCAAGGGTAAGCACCAACAAGACCGACCTGGTGGTGGGTGGGTGAAGTATTTTTAGTTATGAGCAAACAATTTTCTTTTTTTTATTTAATTTATTTAATTTCTGCAGGCTTTGGGACAGAAATTAGTTTTTAGCACAGCTTTCAATGGCTTGGAAAGCTGGGTGATGGCTTGGAAATCTGTGCATCTTACCAGAGTTCTTATCTAGAAACCATATCTTATCTATCCCTGTTATCTATCCCTGTTATAGAAGACTTTTGTTTGTATTACATATCTTATAGGAACAAAACTTTAATACAAATTCTTGGGAAAAAAAAGAGGAAATGAGAGAGATGATTGTATAAAATGTCCAAGTGACTTATTCTAAGAGATAGCACTAGGGAAGTCAACACCTACTCACCATAGCAATTGGCATACTTGAGATTAGACAGGGCCACTCAGAAAAACTAAAATTTGGATTCAGATTCCAAATTAAATGCAGAGAGAGAGAATGCAAGGCTCATCCATTCTTCACAGGAGAGAATGTTTTTGTAACTGGTAGTAAGAATTTTTGTGATGATAAGACTTGGCTTCTGAATGGGCCCAAATTGAAAAATGGCTATTGGTTTTCAGGGCCTCAGTTTCTTCGTGCTTAATATGAGATGTGATGGATTTGATTGTTCAGAGGCATTGTTCCTGTTGTGTTGATTTCATTTGGAATTCTGGATGCCTCTAAAATGTAGGTTCAAGGAATCTCAAGATGCAAATCCAAAAAACAGAAGGCAATCAAAATTGGGCCAAATTTTTGAGATGTGTCCAAGCCACAAATCGGAGATCTGTCTTTCCCCTGAGTTTGAGTGTGTTTGGATCTGGGGTTTTGGTTGGGCCCCATATTTTTTAGTCAATACTTGCGCTGCGCACTGTTTTCAGAGTAAACAATAACACCTCTAACTAGTACTATGCCATGAAAAGAGCCTCAAAGATGGGAAAGTGCCATTTATTGGCCTATGAAAGTCAAATATAAATATGTCTGAACTAAAAGGCTCATTTCCGCTGGTTAATATTGCAACTGAAATTGAAGGTTGTTTGGATGGTGATTTTAAAACAACATGAAAAGGTTACGATTGTCCTCTGTTTATTGTGAACCCAAACCATTTCCATTCATGCATACCCTCAATGTAGTCATTCCATCAACACTATTTCCTCCTCAGCATTACATCTAGTTCTTTTTCAGTTATAATAAATCATTTGTTATTACTGCAGTACTTACAACACATTCATTGGGGTAGTTTGTCTCTTTAGGCACAGCCCTGAGAAGGGATGGTGAATAAGTTGCACTATCCCAAGAGTATCCCCAGAAGGCACTGTGATTACAGACACACATTTGAGTCCTGGTTCCGCCTCTATTTTCTACTACTCACAGCTAGGAGGGATGGCAACCTAGCCTGTGCCAGCAGCAAAGTACAAACACACACACCCTATGCCAATTCAGCAGCACTAGCCAGCAGATAGGAGGGATGGAGACACCCATCCTCTGCCCCTTACTCAGGGTGCAGGGAGAAGTGGAATAAGGGGGCTCTGCTACTGCCTGCCTGCGTCACTTTGAACAAATCATATCACCTCTCCGTATCTAGGCTTCCTTCCTCATCTGTAAAATGGGGATAATACTAACTACTTACTATACATGGGTATTGTAAGGGTTTGTTGATACAACATTTGGAGTGAGCCTCCCAGCCCAGGTCAACAGATATAGTTTAGCAAGGCTCACTCTAGTGCTCTGAACAATAGCTCTATGGACAGCACTTTAAAGTTTCAGACTCCACAACTCTTGGCTTCAGAATGGGACCAAGATGCAATTTCAAAGCCTAATCTATACAGTTTTTTTTAAGATCACTAGCGTGAGCCCTGCTAGCCCAAGTCTGTTGAGCGGGCTGGGAGTCTCTCTCTAAAATGCTGTGTAGACATAGCCTAAGGGTTATTCACTGATGGGTGAAAGAGGGCCAGCAAAAGGGCTAGGCAACATTTAATTCCCACTCCAACCCTATTTTGAGTGCTTCATTGGAACGGGTTGTCTGCATAGCAATGAAGTGCTTTGAGCTCCTGGGATGGAAGGTGTTGCAGAGATCCAGAACAACAGCGGTGCAAGCATGGTCCTATATGCTGTACCAGGAAGATATCTATACACGGTACGCCATACCAGAAAGACACAGGAGGAGCAGAATGTGGGGCCACTGGGTGACCCCATGCCAACAGTTCCTGCATCACCGCTCTATCACGACTCTATTTCCACGCAGCTGCATCTTCGGAGTCCTATCTGTGGTCTGTACAGCAGCCCCGCAGGAGGACAGAACTGGGCATGGTATAGCTGTGTCGAAGGAGCTGCTGGTGTGGGGCTGCCCAGTGGCTCCCTGTTCTATACCTTTCACTGCTGTGGTTCTGGGGAGCCCTGTGGTTCAGAAGTCTGTCACTGCCCCAGGTAACGTGGGATGGATCATGGGGAGGCGAGAGGGCGGGGTCCCAGGCTGGGGTTACGTGAGGAGGTCACATGCCCCCCTCTTTAGCTGGTGCAGCATACCAGTAAGAAATGAATTCTACTTGCACCACTACATAACATCATGTAGCGTGTGCTACTGGCTTACCTAAGGGTGAGAGAAAGGCAGAATAACAGCTTCAACTGAATTTCTTGACACTGATCAGCCCCTTCATCTTATCACTAGGATACTTCTGTTTACTATTTCCAGAATTGCTCCCTTACATGTCAGATTCTCTACCTTATTGCTCCCCTCCAGCATAAAGTTACTGTACCCTGGATGCTCTAGAGTCTAGTCTGAACTGAAACATGTCTTAATCTCTGCAGCTCCCACACATTGCTTGCTCAGTACATAGTGGGGCCTTGTCTTTTTCATCAATATTAAGATTTATATTGACTCCCAAAGTCTCACGCTGACCTCTAGTTTTCCTTAACAAACATAACCACAAAGCGCTCAGGTTCTGTGTCTGCCAGGAAGAACAATCAATACTGCCGTATAAAAATTCACCTATGCTCACAGTAGCCCTTGCCTCTGCCCAGCTCAAAGGTTTCATGCATTTTCAGCTTGTTAGCAATTCCTAGATGACGGAAAGTTCGGCAGACTCTGCACCAATCCGAATACATTTTGGATGGATATTCTGCGCTGAGAAATACCACTAGCTATCTAGACAGCACTTTGACATTTCAGCTCCCTGCACCCTGGCTTCAGAGCCTGAGCCATTATCATGAGGAACTTTATGCTGACCGAGTTTGAAGAGTTGGCGGTTTGAGGAAAGGGCCAGGAACAAAAAGGCCCTTAGGCCATATGCACATCAGAGCTCTGGACGGATTGTTTCACACTCCTAGAAGCACCACAAACTGAGTGCATCCACATCAGCCACCTGCAACTGGATTACGATTTTGCCTTGTGTCCATGCCAGGGCTGCCTTACACTGATTAAAGTGCATGTAGGTATCACTACGATTGTCAAATTGTTATTTGCAGCCAGCAATCCACAGCTGGCAGGGGGAACAATGGCTAGGGCAGGTTTAGTGGTAAGGGTTATGGGGGTAGGAAGAGAAGTTGGCTGGCTGAGGACTTCTGAGACTGATGTTCACCAGCTGAGGGAGTTGACTGCTCCAATTATACCCGTGGGATATGTCCACACAGGCACACAGTCAGCTGATGATTTACCTCTGCAAGTTATCATCAGGGTACCTGCCATGGATTGTAGCCACCTTGACAATCAATGGAAGGTTTTTTTCGTGTGGTTGAAAGGTGTGTTTCAATCATCTGAGAGGTATTCCATCGACCACCGATGTAGACAAGACCTCAGCCTCTAATCTAGATCTGGACTCATCATGTGACCTTGAGACAGGGTTAATGAAAGGTAGTGTACCTTGATCAAAACATTCAGCAGAAGGCCTGTCTCCCTGCTATGTGTAGCTAAAATGTCTTTATGTCAAGTGTCCCCAGCCAGGAGTAATCCAGAGGAAGGGAGAACAAGGGGCCAGTGGCCCCCAAGCCCTGTGCAAATAGCAGGGAGGGGCTACAGCCTCTGTTCCCACTCATAAATTATAGGTGCAGGCAGGGGAGCAAGGGGGCCTGCACAACAGCCACACAGCCTGACCCTTGTTAGGTAGATTTCACCTCCTCAACTACTCTGCTCCACCTACATCCAGCACTGAAGCTCGTGCAATCATTCACTTTGCATGAATGTAAGTGTAACACACTACTCGTCTAATCTAGTACCATTTTATACCCACTTTGCACTACTGTAAATGACAGCAGATGAGGCAGGGCAATGGAGAAGCAGGCCTTCAGGTTTTGTGGATGAAGTGAGTTTCTCCCAAAGTGCATAAAGAGGAACTTTCTGGTTTAAGAACAGCATTTTGTTAAATAAATAAATAAATAAATAATTAAAAGTATAACTCTTAAAACCAGAGCCAAATTCCCCTGGTCAGGTTTGTTGCGCGGCAAGTGGCTGTGTTTGAGAATCACATCTATAGAAAGACTCCAGAGCACACAACAGATCCATCAACATTTTGAAAGGCGAATGAATAAAGTATTTAGGAAGTAGAACAGCTGTTTCAATTACGGCATTGGGAGTACAAGCCCTGGTCATTCAGTACTGCTGAAAGCCCATAAACTGTGGGGAATAGAGCTATCTTTATGGATAATAATGAAAAGAGCAAGGCCCTTCATATAGCCAAAGCAAACAGATAGCAAGCGCTTTGCTGGCAGTGGGTTGTTTTCTAATTCAATTTCCAGATTTTTATTTCTGCGTTGCAAAGATGAATAAACCTTCTTTCTGTGGATTGCAAAGGAAATGAGCACCCTTAGGGATTTCCTGGCACAGCCATCTCAAAAAAGGGATGATCCTGGTAAAACCTGGCTAGGTGGTAACCCTATTATCAGAGCACAGCAACCCTACATAGCACTTAAGACCAAGCAGTGAAACAGAAGTGGGGAAATTCAGGGAGAGAGAATATGATTCCCCAGCCTACAATTTGGCCAGAAAACCAGGGCGGTAAAGGCCTTAACTCTACTAAAACTGGGATGGGATCTTTAATTCTGATCAATTATCATTTAATAGGGAGGATCTAGTTTTATGCCTCTTCAGATGGATGGTATCGTCCCATTTTTGGGATGACTGAAGCACACAGCACATCCAAACTCTACAGTGATTGTCTGCAAAGAAGGTGGGGGTTCAGAAGGGCGAGCAGTGAGGTCTAACAACATCACAGGTGCTCTCACCAAAAAAACCTGCTTAAGAGGTCATAGCTATTACAGGCTGGACAGACATAGCAAGTGTAATGATTTGTCTGTGCAGTTGTCTAGTCTCTGGAATGGGAGGGGCAGATCCCATATTCACACAATGCCCCTGAATTGTACCTCCATGTAAATCCCACTTATTCTGGCTCCATACAAGGGATGAGAATTTCCCACTTAGAGGAACACTGATTCCCTGCAGCGGTGGCAGGAGGAATAGCTGCCAGGTATCCTGCTGAGTAGATGCTAGATCAATAGCTTAATTAGTTAATGACTACACAGCACTTTGAAGATGAAAAGGACAATATCATTATTAGAGGTAAGTCCTTTGGTCAAAGCACGTCACCTCCACTGCTTCATTCTTTCATGCGCCATGTTGAATTATGGTTATTTCTGGATCAATGGAACTGAAGGTTCTGCAGTAGCCATCTCTTGAATCTTTATTCTTGAGCTATGTACTTGCTACTCCAAATAAAATTAACCCTCTGTACACTGGGCAGCTGACACAGCAATACAAATGCAGAATATCAGCACAATTTATTAAAATAATCTATTCTTTGCACATTCTCCATGATCCATCCTATTTGTGCAGCCCTTTGAAAATGCAAAGGGCTGTGGATTGCTATTAAAATTTCAGTCTAAATGAATCAATCCTTGCTCCTCTCTCTCAAATTAATCTCAAAACGGAAGAACCACTTTCACTGTCAAATGTGCCAAATTTGTAATGAAGTATTTTGCAGACTTTGGAATCTCCCCAGAGACATGCTCTTCAGACTCAGCTATGTGCATGGTTTATCCTGGAGATTTTATGGATTTAGACTAGAATTTTGCAGATTTTTTTTTATAGCCACTAATGAAGGACAAAACTCAAAATGTTTCAAGGCTTTGGTTAAATATCCAAGTGTTTGGATGTTGCTGATCTGAAATTTGTCTGTGATTGGAACATCAGAGAATGGAATGGTAGATCACACACAAGCCAGAACGTGTGTGAGAGAACAAGTGAGTTAAAGAACATGAACCAGGAAGAGAGCAAAACAGAGCTTGTGTGTGAGAATACAAATGAGAGTAAGAGGACAGAGAGCCAATGGGTCAGAGTACACCAGAGGAACTGAGTCAGAGGGTATGTCTTCACTACAGCAGTAGGTCGATTTCCCTTAAGTCGATTTTCTAAAGCAGACTGCATAAAGTCGACTTAGTGCGTCCCCACAAAGCACAGCAGGTCGACAGTGTCTGTCCTTAGAACTTTTGCAAGGGTCGACATAGCCAGCATTGCACTGTGGGTAGATATCCCACAGTGCTGGGAGTCCCCAGCAGGCACCACCTTTCGGGGCAGCCGGGCACGCTCCCCAGGGGTCCAGCCACCAGTCCGAGCAACTCCGTGGCCCCCGTGCCCACCCGAGCAGCCCCGCGCCGGCTTCCCCCGCCCGCCCGAGCAGCTCCGCGGACCCCCCGCGCCCGCCCGAGCAGTCCTGGGACGGCTCCCCCCCCCCCCGGAGCAGCTCCGCGGACCCCCCCGTGCCCGCCCGAGCAGCCCTGCGCCGGCTCCCCCCCACCCGCCCGAGCAGCTCCGCGGACCCCCCCGTGCCCGCCCGAGCAGCTCCGCTCCGGCTCCCCCCCCTCCCCCCCGCTCGGGCGGGCTTGGGGGGAGCCGGCGCGGAGCTGCTCGGGCGGGCAGGGGGAGCCGGCGCGGGGCTGCTCGGGTGGGGGGGGGGAGCCGGCGTGGGGCTGCTCCGGCGGGCAGAGGGGGGGATCCGCAGAGCTGCTCGGGCAGGCACGGGGGGTCCGCGGAGCTGCTCGGGCGGGGGGGGGGGGAGCCGGCGCGGGGCTGCTCGGGCGGGGGGGGGGGTCCGGCGTGGGGCTGCTCGGGGGGGGGGAGCCGGCGCGGGGCTGCTCGGGCGGGGAGTCCGCGGACCTACTCGGGCGGGGGGGTCTGTGGACCTGCTCAGACTGGTGGCTGGTCCCCTGGGGAGCTAACGGGCATTGTGGAAGGTCGGAGGCTTAAAGTCACATGCATCCTCACTAATTGACAATTGACCCAGAGAGGTCGATTTCAGTGCTACTCCTCTCGTTAGGGAGGAGTACAGAAGTCGATTTTAAGGTCCCTTTAAATCAAGGGTGGGGAACCTCCGGTCCGCGGGCCTTATACGGCCCGCCAAATCATTTTATGCGGCCCGCAGCCGCCGGCCAGGGACGGCTCCGCACTGGGGCCGGGAAGCGCCGCACGGCCACCCTCTGCCGGGCGGCGAAACAAGGAGCCACGGGGAGCTGACGGTCGGGGGGGGGGGGGGAAGAGACCGGGCTGGGTGGGTCAGTTGGGGGGGGGGGGAGGGAAGGAGGTTTGGGGGGGGGGGAAGAGACCGGACTGGGCGGGTCAGGCAGGCGGCAGGACCCTGGCTGGCAAGGAGCCAGTGGGGGAAACCCCAAAGCAGTGCAGGGCTAAGGACTCCACCTGCCACTGCTTTGGGATTTCCCCTGCTGGCCCCTTGCCAGCTGAGGTCTCAGCTCCCGTTGCCAGCCTGGGCTTCGGGGGGGGGGGGAGGGGAAGAGCGGCCCACGGATGACTTTATAAGGGTCAAAATGGCCCTTGGCGGAAAAAAGGTTCCTCACCCTTGCTTTAAATCGACTTTAAGGGCATGCATGTGAGGACGGGTACAGGTTTAAATCGACTTTACCTTGCTAAAGTCGACGTTAAGCCCTAGTGGGTACCAGGCCAGAGTGTGACAGCAAGAGTCCACATGCACTTGTGAACCATACAGCATGCTCATAGGTCAGCAAAAGACATGGCAGTGGTCTAGTAGTCTGTCATTCAGTTTGGGTCAAAAATACTCCATGCCTACCCTCACTTACTGTATTTGAATACTTCCACTACCAGATGAAACTATGAATTGCAAAGATCTGGGAAAGCGAAAGGATGCAGGTAAATTGAACTAAACATTTTTGAACTTCTGAAATGGCCTGAGGTTCAGTCTGGGCTGGCTCTCTCTCCTCAGCCAAACTGGTTCACTCATCCTTACTACCCCCTCCACCCTTGAGCATACTGGTGCGGCATTGGAGCAGTGAGCCCAAAGCAGGGAAAACTCCAGTGATATTTCACATTTAGTGAAGGGCACTAGAGAACCAATGAAGTTGATCATCATGAATCAAGCCATTTAGAAAAAGGCATGGCGACCCTTCTATGTGGGTGAGTAATCAAGTTGCGTGAATTACCAGCCAGAGGAGACTGCAGCTATTCTTCTTCTGCTTAGTCACTCTTTATGAGCTTCCTTACACTGATTTGTGACCTTCATGGAAACATCTCTTGTTTTATACTAGAGAGAGAAAATAACCATAGTTTCAAGGTCTGAGCCAGAAATTCAATATAAAAACCTATGGGAAAGCAAACACTAAACATAAAGGGCTTTTAATAATTCAACATCATAGGTGACTCTGTGGACCCAGCACAGAGATTTTTGGCAAAAAATGGAACGAAGAAGCAGGAGATCTTGTCCTGAAATATATTGCGTGTCTAGGAATGGACAGAATTGCAAAAGCTTTCATTCGTTTAGGAAAAGCACCCTGTAGTTGAGAGACCAGACAACTGGAGGATAGGGATGTGCCTTACCTCTACATCAGGGGTCTCAGACACATGGTCTGCAAGCCACATGCAGCCCGTGGAGTTATTTCCTGAAGCCCGCCAAGCTACCCTCCCCGTCAGGGCCGGCGACAGGGGGGTACTACGGGTAGAGCTGTACCGGGCCCCCCGACTTTAGGGGGGCCCCGGTACAGCTCTATCGGTAGTCATCCGGGGCGGCTCTCCCCCGGACGAGCGCCTGTCCCCGGCCGGAGCAGAGCCCGGCCAGCGGCAGCGGCTCAGTCCGGGGGATGGGGGGAGGGAGCAGCAAGGGAGGCTCTCGCTGCTCCCCGGCTCTCGGGTGTCGCTGCTGCCAGCTGGTGGGGGGAGCGCCGGCTGGGCTGGGGAGGGGGGGCGGCTGGGCTGGGGGCCCCCCAGCCGCTGTCAGCTGGGGGGGTGGCGGGGCTGGGGGGGTGGCCGGCTGGGCTGGGGGGCCCCCAGCCGCTGTCAGCTGTGGGGGGAGCGCCGGCTGGGCTGCGGGGGGCCGGCTCAGCTGGGGGCTCCCCAGCCGCTGTCAGCTGGGGGGAGGAGCGCCGGCTGGGTTGGGGGGGGGGCGGCTGGGCTGGGGGGCCCCCAGCCGCTGTTGGCTGGGCTGGGGGGGGCAGCTGGGCTGGGGGGGCCCCCAGCCGATGTCGACTGGGCTGGGCTGGGGGGCCCCCAGCCGATGTCGGCTGGGCTGGGGGGCCCCGGCTGGGCTGGGGGCCCCCCAAACTATTAGAGTAGAGGGCCCCCAAATTTCTGTCGCCGGCCCTGCTCCCCGTTCACCCTCCCCTGAGCACGCTGTGTCCCGCTCTTCTGCTTCACCTCCAGGCACTTCCTGACACCAAACAGCTGCTTGGCAGCACTTAGCACTTTCCAGGAGGGAGGAGTGGGGAGCTGCGTGCTCAGGGGAGGAGGCGAGAAGAGGTGGGGTGGGGAAGGGGCAGGATCGGGGGCGGAGGGAGGGGGTGTCAGTGATGAGACCCTCGGGCTAATGTACTAGTCCTCATGTGGACCTCCTGGTGATTCAAGTTTGAGATCCCTGCTCTAGATCACTTGTTTTAATCCCACAAAAAGAGTTGGTAGCAAACAAAAATTGTTCATATATGATGGCTCTTTAATGGAAAGAGTGGTGGTCAGAGTCTGCTTCTGCCAGAGCTCTGCATTATTAAAACAGGCATTATTTTCGCCCTCTCTGAGCAGTGAATGGCCATGACGCTCTCCCCACTACAGACAAGTGTTTAAATGCTTTCAAAAGCAAATGCCTTAGAACAGGGGTCTTCAAACTACGGCCTGGGGGCCGGATCCAGCCTGTGGCTTCGATTTGTCTGGCCCTCCAGGTGAGCAGGCATGCCGAGCAGGCACATGGCGAAGCCGCTGGGGCCACCCCCCCGCAAGCTGCTGCCGGTGGCCCCATGTGCGAAGGGGTGAGTGCCCCTTCAGCAGCGGCCAGAGTAAAGGGGGGGGGGGCGCGACAGCGGGCAGAGGAGCAATGGGGGGTATTTTGCATATATTTGCATATATTAAATTTTTTCACTGTTGCTTCGGCCCACGAAGCCCCTTCAAAAATCTAATCTGGCCCTTATCTCATAAAGTTTGGAGACCCCTGCCTTAGAAAAATACTAAATATTGAATGAAATTAATGTACAACACTTGCTGAGATTCATCAGCTAATCCCACCACCCCTTATCTCTAAAGTTATCCAGAAAAGAAGGTAAAAATATTTGAGACATAGGTGAAGAATGAAGACGGCATTTCTACCATAGCAGGTATAGGTAGCTGGAAGACCATGCAAAAAGGGCCACCTAAAAGAACTCAACATTATTCTGATACAGAAAACTTATGGGACATAACATACAGAACATGTGAAGAGAGGCCCAGGATAAACAGGGGGGGGGAGGGGTTGGGCTTTGGCTTTATTGGTGCCCTACACAACATCTGAAAGCACAGGAAGGATTCAGGTTCAGATCAGGGATGCTGGAACAATTTTTTATAGTGCTGGTGCTGAGAGCCCTTGAATCAAGCTGTAAACCCTGTATATAATGGAAGACACATTAAGTGAGGGGGTGCAGTAGCACCCCCCATGCCCGCACTCCAATCAGCACCTATGGTTCAGATTCTCCCCACTAAATATTTCCCCCCCAAATCAGGGTGGAGCCATATTGGTAACCTCATAGGCAGTCTCAACAGAGGTCTGAATGGGCCAGATTGACTAAACCCCTTTCTTGCCACTAAAAGTACAAGATATCGGTCTCTAAAGCAAATCAATTCCATGATATTTCACCCACCCTGATACATTAAAAAAGAATAAACCAGCAGCTAAAGCTTCAGATGTGTATTGGAAGCTCTGAGACCTATATAACTGTACTTAAAAAGTCATGAGAACAAAGCGTTGCTTCTGGCGATATACTGTGCTGTTTCGGCCCTTTCACTGACAGCTGCAACCGGGACGTGCAGAGCCATGTGACCATGACAAATTACTAAACAAGTAGTAATTTTCAAATTTCCAAAGAAGAATCAGATTCAAGCCTTGTGTGGATCCTTCTTGAACCAATTCCTTCATCCTAGTCCAGACCCAACAAAGTAGATTTTTGATGGGGCCTCTTTTACTCCTGTGATCTACAATGCTTCTCCTACAGCATTTTCTCTATGGAAATTTCATTCCCATCTGTTCCATTACAGAGAGCATGGAAAAGCGGCTGAATCATTCACATTCACAAAAGGCGGGTTTCTCTGGGAGCAATAGGCAGCCAAAAATGTTTTTCCGAGGCTTTTGCAAACTCTTCCAGTTAAGCCTGTTAAGGAAGATAATAAGTGCAGGTTGATCCTGCACACCAAAACTTTTGGCTTAGTAGAAAACTACAGCTGCTGGCAGATCTTAATGCGATGAACACTTAAAAGCTTCCTCTAAAATGCCACCACTCAGCCTCTGGAGTTTCCATTGGCCAGGCAGTGAGGGAAAGATCTTCAGAGTCATCATTAACCTTTACACTCTGATGTAGAATAAAGATTTTAAGTCATCATTACTAGTAGTCTTTAACCTTTCAGTGAAACTAAATTTTGTAGTTACACATTAGAAATAGGTTTTCCTTTCAGGGGAATTTAAAAAAAAAAAAAAGGGAGGGAAATTCAGATGAAATAAACACTCCTAAGACACCATAGAAGCGCACATAGGGGTTGAAGGGTGAATTTTCCCTCACACTCAAAACTTTGCTGTCCAACAACTCTACAGAATTCAGACATTCTAGTACAGGACCCAAAAGGTGGCCCAATCGGCAGCTGTTCACTGAATGTCCATAGAGTAGAGAAGATGGTTTTCAATACAGTTGTTTAATGGCTCCCAAATCCCCTTTGAGTTGTGGATATTTTGGCAAATCAAAGCACGGAGATCTATTCACTATGTTTCATGAGGTAACTGTTTTGGGGAATCTTTATTTATATCTTTTAAATAAATGTCCACGGCAACCAGAATTTGGAATGAGCACTTTTCCTTTTGTTTAGAGGTATAAATCAAAATGAAGTAACATATAATTATTTGTTATTTCTGGGTATTTGGATGACTGTTGGGTATTAGTGAAAGTGTTAGCACATCCCAGGGGTTTCACACATATTAGCACAAATGATTACCTGACTGAAAATTATTTGCTGTTTCCCGTTTTAAAATGGATCAGTCATCAAATCAAAGAAAAGGAACTATATGTCAGCAACTTCGGTGATCAAAACAATGACACAAACTGTCGTTAGTCAAAGAAAACAGATTGCAAACAAGCCAATGTGAAAATTATTTGTCCAACCTGTCAGCAAATATTTAGGACTAGGCAACAAGAACTAACTGAAAAGGGGCTGTATATATAATGAATATTAATTATAGCAAATAGGGAACGTCTTTGAGGGCTAGTCTATACTAGAAGTGCTACGTCGGTGCAACTGCACCAATATGGTCGAACTGCTGTAGCACATCTGGTGAAGATGTGCTATGCCAATGGGGAGAGCTCTCCCATCAACATAATTACTCCACCTCCGCAAGAGGTATTAGCTGTGTCAGCAGGAGAGCATCTTGTTCTGCCATAGTGCAGTCCAGGTCACTTAGGTCAATGTAACTTGCATTACTCAGGGGCTGGATTTTTCACATCCCTGAATGACGTCCGTTATATTGACATAAGCAGTTGTGTAGACCTGCCCTTACTCAATTTATCAGTTTGAGCTCCCTTACAGGAGTTAATTCAAGCAGCTAATCTGAGTTAGCCACTGCTATTTCAACCCCGGTTGAGTTAAAAAAAAAATCTCAGTTTTTGCAATGTAGAGATACCCTATGTTTTTGTACAGCAGCATCTAGCACAATGGGACTCTAGATGGTACTTCAGTGCAAACAGTAGTCAACAACTAAAAGAACAAAATGTAAGAGTTGAACTCTATCAAGGCTGCTTCCTTGGGTGTATAAGAGTAAGGATGCTTCAAAACATAATTAGTTCAATGAACCAAGATTATATGATCCAGAATACAAGGGAGCAGTAAGCAGATACGAGCTTTGCAATTATAAAATGTATTCTGCACAGAAGGTAAAAAGAATGTTACAGAGAACTAAACAAAAGGGTAAAAAATGAATTTAAAATGATTCATTAAGTTATTAGTATACAAAGGGCCACAAGAGCACAGGAAATAAACTGAAATGAAAATAGGAAAGGATAAGTTTACTCACACAAAAATAGAAATATTCCAAGTAATACAAAAATATTAAACTTTCTTAAAGCCAAGAGGTTTAAGATATCTATTTGGTGGAGAGTGGCAACTGGTGATGTGATTAGTAAAATGAGCCGGAACAGAGAAGTTTTAATTTAGTTTTTAATTAAGACAAAGTTAGCTCCGTTGTCAATTTCAAGTCATTTATAGGGAAAAAATGATGTTCATTTAAGAAATGACACTGGGCCTTAAATATGTATGTGTGAAACAGAACGTAATAATGGGGACCTTAGAGTTTGAGAAGGATGGCTAAAGATCCTTGCTCATTTAAGGAGACAACCAATTGAATGAGAAATACACAGAGGACATGTTGATTTCTCAATATATTTCCTACTTTTAAAAAAAATCTTTACTGTCAGCAACTAGAAATAACTAACATGTATAGGTTTTAAAGCTCCTTGGGGCAGGAACTGTGTGAAGATGATTCACAACTGTCCTAACAGAAAGAAAGAAATACATTAAAATAAATAATAAAATACAAATTAGATATGGTGCCCAGCACTTTAGAAATACCCGGATACCTAGTTATGAGTAGAGCTGGCTGGAAAATCTCCAGTAAAACAGCATTTTGTCAGAAAATGCCAATCTGTCAAAACTGAAATGATTTGTGGCACCCTATCAGTGTAGATGAATCACCAGCAAGTTTCCCTATGAAATCTTCCTAGTTTCCTGACCGTTCACATGGTGGGCTGCTGGGGAGGTTAGGCTTCCAGGGTCTGCTGTTCCAAGGACAAGCCCTACATGCGGACCACAGTGTGATTGGGGACTCCGGGCTCTTTACTGTGGAACCAAAAGCCTGAAAGCCTGGAGATGGCATTTCCACAAAGCTGAAGATCATGGAAGCCCTGGCAGCCTCTGACTGAAATTGACATGATTTTGTTCATTTTGCTTCTGCCCACCACTCAAAGCAGCAAGGGAGCAAGTTTTGATTTGGAAATATGGGTAGGTGTTTCTGAAAAGAAAATTTTATGAAATTTCTGATTCCCAAGAAATCTTAAAATATTTGATTTTTTTCCAAATCCAAATGAAACAAAATTTCCCCTAAACTGGAAATTCTGAGTTTCAGCAGGCTCGAGTTATGGCACAGTCTGAAGCAAGCATATAATTCTACTTTCTTCTTCTTCTTCTCTTTTTCCTAAATCACAAAGGAGTAAATATAGGCAAAACCTATGTATGGCTTCAATTTAATTTCACAAAAATTATTTTACATGGCTTTGCAACATGAGGATTGGTTCAAATCTATTTTATATTATCCATGTTCCTATACATGTTTATTTATCTTGTGACAAATTACTGCCACTATATTGCTGGGTCCTGCGCTTTCTCTTCTTGTGGGGAATTCAGGGAGCTATTTCTTGCCTCTGAAGAGGGTATTAACTGTCCCACTAGTATCCTAGAGGGGAGAAGTGGAGAGGGAGGGACCCGGGCCTGCCCTCTACTCTGGGTCCCAGCCCAGGGGCCCTGAGGATAGCGGTAAACCACTGAGATTAGCTACTCCTTCCCCTGGGCTACTTCTCTCTCCTATTCTTCAGCTTGTGGGGGCTTCCTGCTCTCTCTCTACACAAGCTGGTGGGAGGTGTTCCTTTACTTAGGGTCTGGATCTCTCTTAGCTCACCGCTACAACTCCTCCAAACTGCTCTCCGCTCCAATGCCTCCAAACTGCTCTCCGCTCCAACGCCTCCAAACTCCTTCCAAACACCCACACCTGTCTGCCTGAAGCAGGGGTTTTTATTAAGGACTTAATTGACAGCAGGTGCTCCTAATTAACCTGCTGCCTGCTTCCCTAGTCTACAGGGAGCCGTGCCCTAATGAACCTAGAGTTAATATATCTCCCCTCAAGCACTCTGCCACAGCTCCCTGACC
This sequence comes from Sternotherus odoratus, assembly GCA_032164245.1. Lineage (NCBI taxonomy): Eukaryota > Metazoa > Chordata > Testudines > Kinosternidae > Sternotherus > Sternotherus odoratus. The sequence goes on from JAVMKO010000003.1 coordinate 125,616,855, forward strand.
CTCCTCTATCACAATCTGTAATAATAATAATAATAAAATAGTTATGGCAAGAGCCACCAAATGACAATATAACAATCTTACAAAGTTCCTTTTCTTAGCACAAGAACCCTATACATTCCTTGGAGACCTGGGGTATCATTGTTAGTTTTATGCTGTAACTTGGGGTGGGAGGAGCTGTGTTAAGCAGCAAGAGAGTTTGCTCTGTGTCAATCTTTTTGACTAGAGTCAGTTCTTGTGGGATAGTTGCTTCCTCTGACCTGGGCACTTACGTTTATTCCTGAAAGACCAAATTGTCGGTGTGCTCTTTGTGAGCATCTTCATTCTAAGACTGGTATATACTGTGTAAAATAAGCATTTTTTACTAATATAACCTAGTTCCATATTACTAACTCCTTCTTCAATAGTGACAGAGTCCTGTGGCACCTTAAAGACTAACTTTACTTTAGTTACTGTAGTACTTTAGTTAGTCTTTAAGGTGCCACAGGACTCTTTGTCACTTCTGCAGTTCCAGACTAACACGGCCACCTCTCTGACCCTCTCCTTCTTCAATAGGAAGCTGACCTGCAGGGCCTCATCATCTGTTATTAGTTGGCCAAGGGACAACAGTATACTACACTTGTATTGTGTCTTTCATCTAAAGATCCCAAAGCTCATGATAAACTAAGATACATAAAATATACGGTACACAGAAATCACTTTACCTGCCGCTGAAATGTGGCCAGTTGCAGAATACAATGCTGCAAGTGTCTAACAGGTCACAGCAATACAACAATATTGGGGACTGGGGGTGGGGCCTTCCCTACCCGGCCCTCCGTATAATATTGCAAACCCGATGTGGCCCTCGGGCTGGAAAGTTTGCCCACCCCTGCTGTACTGTATAGGCTAGATGCAGTTAGATGAGGGAGACTATAATTCTGCAGTTTGGAATTTAGTCAGGACAGCAGAAGTAACCCTTCAGATAAGCCTTACACTTGATTATGACCCTGACCTTTCAATGAGCTCTATGAAAAAACCTGTTTATTCACACAGACTCATTACCTTCAGTGGGGTTTCATATGGGTGGCTGAGTCTACCCCCTTGGAGTTCATTGCAGAACTGGAGACCTTGTTTATGCCTCACTTGCAAGCTGTGTATAAATCCATGCATGCTCCCCCTGTTTAGAGGTGCTTAAATTTTGACACAGCGGCTCATCATTTCAGAAGAGGAAATATGATTGTTTCATTAATTGAAGGTTGTTGAAAAAAATCAAATTTTATTTATCATGGAAACAAATGCAATTCCACATTTAATAAAAAGGGTAGAGCAAAGGTGGATGGTAACTGCAATCAGGCCTGGTGAAGAATGGGAGAAATTACAATTCTCAGCTCATCATGCAGGGAAATATGTTAAGATCAGAGATCTCATATTTCTCTACTGAAAATGAAATTAATATTGATTACATTTTTGTTTCATGAATGAAATCATAGAATGCTCATAATTTAAACTGTTTTTAATGTATTTCATTTCTTGCCTCATGTGTATAAGTGTGCAGGGCTTGAAAGCAGTACAGATGCATCATAAATATTTCAAGCATGAATGTTCATGACCTGTCTTTTTGGCCTGGTTCTACATCAGTCAGGAAGGTAGAACAGGTTTAGATCTTTCAAGTTTGCAAAGCACTGGTAGAAAAGAATATTTAAAAATATAAAATTAATATTTTTCAAAGCACCACTTAGAATATACAGGAAATGCGCTGGATGGGTCCAGTCACATACAATGCACCCAGAGGTCAAAGCTACTGAACATACAGCAAACGATATTTTACATGGAGTTGAGAGCCAAAATAGACTGGAAGAGATAAAAATAAATAAAGTAATTATGATGATACATTGTTCATAGAATGGTAGCACTTCACTGCTGTGATCAAGATTGGGGCTCCATTGTGATAGACATGTAAAAATCATAGCAAGAGGCAGTCCATACCCCCCGAAGAATTTATAACCAGATAGACAAGACAAAGGTTGGGAAACGGAGATAGTGGGATGGGAAGTCTTGCCAAACGACACAGAGCAGGTCAATGGAAGAGCTGGGGATAGAATCAAAGCCTGCTCTCTTTCAATCTAGTATTTCTCAACAAGTATTTATCAGTATTTGATGTAAACAGAATAATAAGCTGCCATTTCTTGTCATATTGTTCCTCAGCAATTCTCCCCCCTTTAATCTTTAAATCCATTAAGCTTGTTGGTTCATTTTTCTTAGTTTTTAATTAAAGATGGGGCCAAATTATAGATTTTCTACTGAAATTGGAATTTTCTCAACTGTCTGTGCTCGTCACAACACACGTTCCACTTCAGCCTCTTGTGCCCATACACTCAAAGCTGCTAAATTCTGGCCCAAACCTCACCAAAGTCCTAGAGGGTTTGGTTCTAGGGATCTGGTTAATTAGTCCAGACCCATTTCTGCTAACATTGTTTAGTTCAATTTGGTGTCAGACTGACAACTCTGGAGCCTGATACCCTCTAATCATCTACAGAGCAAGTATAGCACTAGTAGCAGTACTGCCAGCGTTCCCTTGTTACCCTATTAAGTTGCTTCAACCGTAACCCTGAAAGGAGGTATTCTAGGGTGAGATGGCAGGTCAGTTTCCAACACCCCTTCAGTGCACTGAACCCTCTGCTCAGACTTCCAGCAAAGGTGCCAACACCCTCCCCCCGTCCCAAACACTGATGGTGTTTTTGGTGACCTGGATGCTAGTGTGATTTTTTTTTTAATATGCTTTTCTTCAAAACCCTTTATTAAAATAGATGAGTTATAATGAATACATCTCCCTTAAATGACTTCATCTGGTCCCTTCAGCTCATACGAAAAAGTTATGGTAGAGAGAAAAAGACAGCAACAACTTTCAGTTATGCTGCACTGCACCAGCTGAAATCATTTCTAAACAAGCTAAATTAGCTCTAACTGAGCAGCAGCTGTCCAGTCCTTGGTCTGAAGCTGGTGTACACTCATTCTGTTAACTATGTAAATCACCAGGACAGACTCACTTATAAGGACTCTAGAACCAGCCTGGTAAATTGGACTGTCAAGTGAGGACTAAAGCAAATACATCCCATTTAAACCTTGATAATTTATCTTTTGCATGAAGAAGGTCACCTGTTGGGAGAGTGCTTCAAATACTAAAATTCTGTCCTCTTATGATCTGTAGGTTGCTAATCAGTACTAATTAGCAAATCTTTTGTTAACTTATTTCCCTAGGATAAATTAAGAGGCTGTGTATTAGGATTAGTAAACTTCATATAATAGAAACATAGACGGTGTCCCACCAGAACATAACAATGCCCTTCTAGCAACAAGGGATTAGGGTGACCAGATGTCCCGATTTTATAGGGACAGTCCCGATTTTTGGGTCTTTTTCTTATATTGGCTCCTATTACCCCCCATCCCTGTCCTGATTTTTCAGATTTGCTATCTGAAAAAGGGGGGGAGGGATAGCTCAGTGGTTTGAGCATTGGCCTGCTAAACCCAGGGTTGTGAGTTCAATCCTTGAGGGGGCCATTTAGGGATCTGGGGCAAAAAAATCTGTCAGGGGACAGTACTTGATCCTGCTAGTGTAGGCAGGGGACTGGACTCGATGACCTTCAAGGTCTTTCCAGTTCTAGGAGATTGGTATATCTCCATTTATTTATTTTATCTGGTCACCCTACAAGGGATACTGTGGACTTTCACATCATGAAAGCGAAGTTCTCCCCTGGTCAGAAAGCCAGCACAAGACCTATGCACTTGAGATCTTACCAAGAGTGCAGGAATGCTGACTAAAGACATATGAAGTCTAAAGCAAATCAACACTATACCAGTCAATTTCTCCAGGTAGAAAAGCCTTCAATATAAACAAAGCCTATATTATCTAAAACATGTTAATAGGTTTTCTAACATGGTGGATTTCCCCAGTGTAGACAGAGTAAGTAAAAGGATATATTTTATATACCTTAGAATTTTGAATACTGTGTACAATATATATTCATATTTTTTCTTGATGTAAACAGAATAATTGAAGTATTTTTTAAAATAATTCTGGATTTGTTAAGGAAGAAAATGTATCTATTTTCATTTAAAAAAATAAAACAGGAATAATAAAATGCTGAAATATGCAATGTAAAGAAAATTTTTTATTTTTAATGACAGCCTCCCAAACACACACACACACACACACAAACAGGAACATAATACATAAAAATTAAACAGGTTATTGGCTGTTTAGATTTTGGGGTCCAGTTGCTGTGATTTAATGTTTATTATCTTTTCTTGTGCATGCTAAAAATTGCAAAGCCAGATGGATACTGAATTGTGTTTTGTGTTTCACTGTGAAGGGGCAGGGAAAATACAAAGCATGAATCAAATATCTAACAGAGAACACCCTGGGAAAAAGCTGCTGGTTTCAAAAGTAACTTATTGGATTATGAAGTTACCGAATGAAGAGACTCCTACTGCCTATGGATTTAACGTGTCAATTTTTGGTGAAAAAATAATTCAGAGGAAAGGCAGGTTTAGCGCACTTTGCAATTAGTGTTAATTTACCATTCTGTTTTCTTGGTGAATCTGAAAATTGCAGAGGGATGCACATGGAGGTGTGTCTGAGAGCCTGAGTGGAAAAGAGGTGATTATCAGAAGATTAAACATTCAAACACCACCACTACAAAATGAAAATGTCCATGGTAACTCAGCAAAGGTCAACCTTTTCAAAACTGAAATGTGGGAACCTCCTGAGGTATAGAAGCACCTGCAATACCCACTGGCTGATTAAATGGGAGCGGACAGGTCTCTCCCCTCCTCCCCCAATTTTCACTATCCTGTTTATTCCCCTCAATGCAGCTGTAGGACTAATACACTCCAATCATGGTCCCACTCACAGTTTGATTTATGTGGCTTCACAATGCCACCTGAGTGCTTTGACTGTAAAGTTCTGGTGTAGAAGGCACTAGATTGACTTGCACCTATGAAAGTGTCACAGATTGGTGGAACTGGAACTCCATTTTCTCCTCCCTCTCCCCATTTTCTCTCTCCTTCATTCCTTCTTCCTCTCACTCCAATGGTTTAGGAGCAGAGCATTTTTGAATGGATTAACTCTAAATTAAGGTTACTGGGTAAGCTTCTTGTTCAAGTGACATCCTAAAACACCCTCAAGCAATGAATACAATTCTAGCTCCTCTGTTATTAAAAACCCATTAAGATGCTGATTTTGTTGGACTCTTGAGTGTTAGCTTAAAGGTCAAAAGAAAAAGAAAAAAAAAGAAAAGTTCCTGCCTCTTTGTTAGGCATATGGAGGCCATAAACTGTTTTCAATAAACAAACAGGAAGAACAATAGAAACCTTTTTTATTCCAGGAATATTAGGTCACAGCTTTTGATGAAATATTGGCAGCCTTGTAGGTTATGACATCACAAGAGACCAGAGCTATAGCTTTTCAAGCCCAGCTGAGAGGGGAAGGGATATTTAGGCCTGGTCCCCACTAGGGCTTAACGTTGACTTTAGCAAGGTAAAGTCGATTTAAGCCTGTACCCGTCCTCACATGCATGCCCTTAAAGTCGATTTAAAGGGACCTTAAAATCGACTTCTGTACTCCTCCCTAACGAGAGGAGTAGCGCTGAAATCGACCTCTCTGGGTCGATTGTCAATTAGTGAGGATGCATGTGACTTTAAGCCTCTGACCCTCCACAATGCCCGTTAGCTCCCCAGGGGACCAGCCACCAGTCCGAGCAGCTCCGCGGACCCCTCCTCCCCCGCCTGGCCGGACCCCCCTGCCCACCTGAGTAGCCCCGCGCCGGACCTCCCCGCCCGCCCGAGCAGCTCCGCGCCGGCTCCCCTCCAGCCCTCCTGAGCGGGGGGGGGGGGGGGAGCCGGCGCGGAGCTGCTCGGGCGGGCACGGGGGGTCTGCAGAGCTGCTCGGGTGGGCACGGGGGGAGCCGGCGTGGGGCTGCTCAGGTGGGCACGGGGGCCACGGAGCTGCTCAGACTGGTGGCTGGTTCCCTGGGGAGCGTGCCTGGCTGCCCCGAAAGGTGGTGCCTACTGGGGACTCCCGGCACGGTGGGATATCTACCCACAGTGCAATGCTAGCTATGTCGACTCTTGCAAAAGTTCTAAGGACAGACACTGTCGACCTGCTGTGCTTGTGGGGATGCACTAAGTCAACTTTATAAAGTCTACTTTAGAAAATCGACTTAAGGGAAATCGACCTACTGCTGTAGTGAAGACATACCCTTAGTCAGCTACACTTTTTGTTTGCTTTTAGCAAGCCCCATTTATTTTAAACTCCTGACAAATAGCACTGGGGAGAAAGCTCTTGGTATGAGATTTAGGGTCCCACCCCAACTCATTTAAAGGCCAAGGAAGCTGCAGTTAAGGTGACTATTGAGATCTCGAAAGGTCCTTTAGCCAAAAAATAGAGGGAGGGAAATAAGGAAATTACAATTCCAGTGATTCTCAACCTTTCCAGACTACTGCACCCCTTTCAGGAGTCTGATTTGTCTTGTGTTCCTCAAGTTTCACCTCACTTAAAAACGACTGGCTTACAAAATCAATCATAAAAATACACAAGTGTCAACACACGAATACTGAAAAATTACTTGTGTTCTCATTTTTTTCCAATGTAATTATAAAATAAATCATTTGGAATACAGCTACTGTATAGTATATACAGCAGTATCAACAAATCATTGTCTGTATGTGGTGCTTTTTTTGTAGCCTATTGTAGAATTAGACATACAGTAAACTCTTGATTATCCAGGATTGGGTTAACCAGGTTGTGGATTAACCAGGACGTCAAAAAAAAAAAAAAGAAAAAAAATACACGCAATTTGCAGGGCCAGTTCTGGCTTTGTTACCGCCCCAAGCATGCGCGCACACACACACACAGACACACACACACACACCCCACCAGGGTGCAGGGCAGCCAGTGAACCAACCCCCCCCCCCATATTTCCTATGGATGGTGATTATCTGGGATTTTATTAACCAGGATTCATTTTTTCCCTATCATCCTAGAGAATCGAGTTTACTGTATCTAGAGGAGTTGATTTAAGCTCTGCACACCCCAAGGATGTGCGTACCTAGGGATGCCAGGCATCCTTTTTTTGCTCAGAATGCCCAGTCGAAAAGGGATCCTGGCAGCTCTGATCAGCATCACTGACCTGCAGGCTGCAAGAAGTCCAGTTGATAGCTCAGCAGAACTAAGGCAGGCTTCCTGCCTGCCCTGGCTTCACTCAGCTCCCGGAAGTGTCAGGCATATACTCGAGGCCTCTAGGCGCAGGGATGGCCAGGGAAGCTCTGCTCACTGCCTCGTCCTGAGCGTAGGCTCTGTAGCTCCCATTTCCCAGGGACCGCAGCCATCAGGAGTGCCAGAGGCAGCGCCTGCAGGTAGGGGCAGTGTGCACCATGCAGAGCAACCTGGCTGCACCTCTGCCTAGGGGGTCAGACATACTGGTCACTTCAGGGAGCAGTGTAGAGCCAGGGCAGCAAGGAAGCCTCTCTTAGCCCTGCTGTGCTGCCAACCAGGAGCCACCTGAGGAAAGGATTGCCCAGCTGACCCCCCTGCCCCAGATCAGATCCCCCTCCCGCACCCTAACTCCCTCCCAGATCCCTCTCCCAAACCCAAACTTCATCTCAGAAGCTGCATCCCCTCCCACACCCCAATGGCCCCTCCCGCACCCAAACTCCCTCTCAGAACACACATTCCTAACCTCCTCCTGCACCCCAACCCCCCGACCCAGCTCCCACACTCCAAATCCCTTGGCCCCAGACCGGAGCCCCCTGCTGCATCCCAAACCATCCATCCCCATTCCCAGTCCACAGCCAGAGCCCTCACCCCCCCACCCTAAACTACTGCCCCAGCCCAGAGTCCCAACCCATACCCTTAACCTCTTGTTTCTAGCCCCACCCCAGAGCCTGCACCCCCAGCTGGAGCCCTCACTGCACCTGCTGCCCAACCCGCTGCCCCAGCCCAATAAAAATGAGTGAGGGTGGAGGAGAGTGAGTGACAGAGGGAGGGAGGGAGCCAGCCCTACCTTGTAGTAGTCTTGGTTTTGTTCCTGCAATAATTCAGAATCTGGGTGTTGCAAAAATGTCTGAAAACCCTCCTCAAAACTGCCCCAGATAGCACCTTCTCTGCTGTGCCACTCAGGAAGGACACCACAGAATCTGCCCCATGTTTTGTTGTACAGTCTTTATTTCCTTCTCTAATGTCTTACCTAATCAAGTATCACAGGGATACTTTACTAAGGGAGAATGAGAAGACAATATAGAGGATGTCTGCGAAGCCATTACAGTTTCTGCTTTGATCTTCAAGGCTTTTATAACCTTCAATGACACTCATTTTGGCATTTCCTCAAGTTTATATTGATTTCTTTGTTTGTTTTTCTTGTTCTCTTACTGAGAGCTGTGCAGGGCAAATCCAAGCACTCATTTTTCTGGATTCTTGGCACAATCTAATCTTCTCAATGGAATCCAAATTTTTTCTATATATAGTAACGCAAGAGCAAGAGGATCCATCCTACTTTATGTGCTTTTATATGTACTGAGAAAGTGAACCTATTTTGTCCTCTTCCCGAACTTTTCAACTCCTCACAGCACAACTCCGCATCTACCTCCAGGGGGGAAAAAGAGGGTCACCTTGTCTGAGCACCGATTGCCAGACTGTCAGGGGCGGAGGGGTGGGTTATAGACTGTTGGAAGGAGCAAGTGGGTTCCTCTTGAATGAATGGATGATCTTTGGTTGTTTAGGTTTCATTTGCACAAGGAGACTGAGTAACCAAGAAAGGATGGTCTTTGGGGGGAGCAGAGGTAAGTTTAGGAGTGATTTTAAGAAAATCTAAAGGGAATAATTTACTTTACATCACCCTCTGGCCCCCTCCATCTGCACATTATCCCAACTCAGGCTCCCCTGGATTCTTACTGATGTGTAACTTACATGTCCTAATACACATTACTCATTCTCACTGAATTTGGCCAACTGACTAAAACTCCCAGTAAAACTCCCATAAAAAAAAGAGTGAGAGAAGAGGTGTGTAGCAAGGAAAGCAACTAACAGGAGGTTATAAGAATGTGTAAGTCGTATCCTATTTCAATTTATACCCTTATTACATGTATCGCTCCTTAACATGCAAGTCACACAAACTTACACCCAGTTACCAATGTGTAAGAGAGTAAGTAGATCTAATATAGGCTAAGTTACACCATTTTACACCTTAACTCTGGATTTGGCCCTCTGATACAGCTCTAAATGATAGGATTTGATCCTGCAAGGGGCTGTCTCTTCCACTCCCACTAAGGGTGCTCGAAAACCTCACCAAATCAGGTCCAAGAGGCATAAATACTGAGCATCAAAACTTTGTGTTCTTAAGAGTTAGTAATTTTTGGATGTCAAGACAGATTTTGAAAATGCTGAGGCAGGTTTCCATAGGTAGGCCTGGCCTGATAGCAGTAATTAAACACATGCGGGGAGGCCTTGTTCTTGGAAGATAGAAATTCGTGTGCTAAATAGAAAAATAAATAGGTCAGTAGGCTAAGAAGACAATGTCTGAGCCCTGTAAGATAAGAGGGAGGACATCCAGGGAACCATTACTACAAACAATATAACAGTGGCCAAGGGTACAAATGTGTGCAGTATTAGTGATGATCTTTCTGTGAAGATAAAGGATATAATACTCTGATCAAGTCATTCACACATTATATAAGAAATTCAAAAACAGAGGAATAGCTCACAATGACTCTGATTCAATCTAAATTAATTAGTAAATCAGCTTGTTAATTGATCACTTAATGTTCTTTTGGAAGGAGGAGCAGACTGGTATGGGAATAAGGAGGCCCCTGTCTTCTCTGTCACTCATTCAAATTGTGGTCCAGATTATTCTCCCCTATGTGGAAAGCTATAGGAGGGGACCTCAAGTTCTACATGGAATTCACAGTAGAGATTAAAGGCATGTCTACACACAGACATTATACCAATTTAAGTATTCCAGTATAGTTAAACCCATACATCCCCCCTACTGGGGATACAAAGGGGAAAGAGAATTATATCTGATATACCGATACAGCGGTGTCCCCACTATGGTTGTTGATCTGGTATAATTATTTCAATATAAAATCATGTCTAAATTATAGCAATACAAAATCTGTATGCAGATCAGGTCTTAATTGTAGCATAACACTTCTTCCCATACTGCAGCAGATTTTGCTCTTAGTTATGCTGGTGTAAATGCAGAGTAAATAAAATGAAGTCAGTAGTTTTGCTCCAGATATAAGCTTGTGTAAACAAGAGCAGAATTGGGCTCGGTTTCTATATAGTTTTGCTTGAGAGTACACACTTGCTGAAGTTAAAATTACACTGTGCAATTAATAAACAAATAAAATTGCTAAATTGACTGTCTCTGTCCTTATGATTTAATATTTTGATTCTGTATCTCTCACTTTACAAAACAAACAGGTCCTTTATCTCAAATGAGATCCAGACCTTGCATTCCTTACCCAAGTAAAAACAAACAATGAGGAGTACTTGTGGCACCTTAGAGACTAACAAATGTATTTGGGCATAAGCTTTCTTGGGCTAAAACCCACTTCATCTGATGCATGGAGTGGAAAATACAGTAGGCAGGTATAAATACACAATACATGAAAAGATGGGTGTTGCCTTAGTGTGGGGGGGGGGGGGGGGAGAAGGGGTCAGTGCTAACAAGCCAGTTCAATTAAGGTGGAAGTGGGCTATTCTCAACAATAGACTAGGGAAGAAAATGCACTTTTCCTGTAATCAGGGTGGCTCATTTCAAACAGTTGACAAGAAGGTGTGAGCATTCAGTTGGCAGAAAACCCCCCACTTGGTAAGGCAACTCCCATCTTTTTAAACCTGCCTATTGTATTTTCAACTCCATGCATCTGATGAAATGGGTTTTAGCCCACGAAAGCTTATGCCCCCAAAAATGTGTTATTCTCTATGGAGCCACAAGTACTCCTTGTTTTTGCTGATACAGGCTACCATGGCGACCACACTGAAACCTGTCACCATTATCCACGAAAAATGCCAGTTCACCTCAGTATGATTCCACAGGGCTTATGTGGGAGTTTTACTTGAGTAGGAACTGCAGGATTTGGCCCATAATGATATAGAAAGGGAAAAAGAACATTGCTTTCCAGGCAGCCTAAGGGGAAACCCTTGTTGCCTGTGACATTATGGAATAAAAGGTCAAAACCATTTGAATGGCCAGTAGCAGTGCCAGAAATAATAAAGCAAATCTATTTAATTGTCAAGATTGACATTCTTAGCTTATACCAAAAGCCAAGGTAGTAATGAATGTTCTTTCTTTTTAGCTATATCTTGACTTTTTGGTGGTTTTCTGTAAATCAGAATATGCTGGACTAGGCTGGGGTATTAGTGATTTTACAACTAGAATGTTAGCAACTGCTACAGCAGTAGTTGAAGTTAGCAATGATCTTCCATTACAAACATCTGTTTTCATTTGGTTACAGCATTGGCTATACTGCCTAATCTGCAGAGTGAGCAGCTCACTGAAACAGCCCCAGTGGGTTCACACACGGAAAAGACAGTGCTCGTCAAAGCTCTATCCCAGGGGTGGTCAACCTGGGGCTCCAGAGCCACATGTGGTTCTTCAGAAGTTAATATGCAGCTCCTTGTACAGGTAACAAAGAGTCCTGTGGCTCCTTAAAGACTAACTAAAGTATTGGAGCATAAGCTTTCGTGGGCTAATACCCACTTCGTCGGATGCAAGCAGAGTCACTGCTTGCATCCGACGAAGTGGGTATTAGCCCACGAAAGCTTATGCTCCAATACTTTAGTTAGTCTTTAAGGAGCCACAGGACTCTTTGTTACCTCTGCTATTCCAGACTAACACGGCTACCTCTCTGCTCCTTGTACAGGCACCGACTCCGGGGATGAAGCTACAGACGCCAACTTTCCAACATGCCTAGGGATGCTCACTGCTCCATCCCTGGCCCTGCCACAGGCCCTGCCCCCACTCCACCCCTTCCCACCCCCTCCCCAAGCCTGCTGTGCCCTCGTTCCTCCCCCCAGAGCCTTCTGCATACCATGAAACAGCTGATCGGGCAGCGTGGGGAGGGGGAGGCTCCCCTGATCAATGGGGCTGCCAGTGGGCAGGAGGGCACTGGAAGCCAGAGGAGAGAGGTGAAGCTGATTGAGGGCTGCTGATGTATTCCTGTGGCTCTTTGGCAATGTACATCGGTAAACTCTGGCTCCTTCTCAGGCCCAGTTTGGCAACCCTGCTCTTTCCACTTGAGATGCCAAAGCGAGATACCATTCAAAGTGGAGTGTACAGATCTCCAGAGCAGATTTTCCTCATGGAAGATTTTGAATTTGCAGAAACTGCATTTTTGATGGAAAATTTCTGATCACCTTTATTAATAACATTCTGGTCCTTCAAAATTACTTGTGAAGTTTCAAGTGGAAACCATTTTCTTCACTTCTTTTCAAACTGTTGCTTGTAATTACAGACTGTGTCATAAGGCAAATGCACAAGGGGGATAAATTTAGGTTGCACAGCCACCCTTAATTTGGACATTTCCTAATGCTTGAGTGCTTGACCTTAGTAATGGAAGTGAGTGGGAACAAGAGAGTAAAGAAATCACAGATAAAAAGGAGGGTTCAGAGGCTTGAAACTGACTTCATACAATTAGGTTTCAAGTTTGGATTAAGTGATTATGAAACCTTGAGAATTTGGCCCCAAATGATGAAAATCTCATGAGACTGCACAACTGCATGAAATATTTGCCATCTAGGGTTGAATTCTAATGAGATCTTCTGTTCTCAGAATATTCTGACTACATCTAAAAGTTGAAAGCATCCCCCTTCTGCGTTTGGATCTGATCCAGAGCCAGAATTGTAGAGCTGGGTTGGATTTAGGGATTCAAATGCAAAGGGCTATGAAACTTGAAGAGATTGAGATTAGAAGTTCTGCTTTTGTTATATTTCTAATTAATTTACAAAGGGGCGAGGGAAAAATCTTTCAAATAGTTTGCTCTGCATCAAAAAAAAAAAAATCACAAAAGTTCTTGGCTTCCAAGAGTATTGCCAAGTGTCCTGGTGCCAGGACCATCCAAAATTTAATAGGGCAACCCTGCACCCAGTAAATATACTTTGCAGGATATTAAAGGATCTCCACACTCAAATTTAATATGTTGATCCATTTCAAGATAATCTTGTCCCATTAAATGCATGTAAAGGAACCAACCGTGAGGCGCTCCATTGCTGTAGCACATCACAAAGCACTAGTTCATTTCTCCTGGCCATTGATATACCACTGCAGTAATTAAATCAGTCCATTCTGTAAATAATTAGGCCATACCACAGAGTGAAAAACTGAGCCTAATGGCTCTTTGTTCTTCATTCTAATACAATCCAGTTAGAAAAGAAACTCTGTTAGCTTATAACAAAGAACTACCTGTTCTAAATAGGGCACTATAAGAGAAACAGTAAGGTTGACATATTTATATTTTACCTGTCGTCCCAAATGATCACAAAGTGCCTTACTGTGTATCTACATGGATCACTTCACTCGCCACCAAAATACAGCCACCACTGAGTAAAGAGGCAGCTTCCAGAAACCCTACACTGCTTCAAAGAAAGTGAAAGATAATTTATTCAACTGAAATTACAGAGTGGATTTTAGGTAGGTCAGAATGTAATTGAGTTTGGAATTTAACCAGGTCATCAGGGATCAGGAGACTCCTTGGAGCATGCCTACTCTTGAGAAGGGCATCATGGGATCTCTTACCCCCACACGTGCTAAGGGCCTCAAATTCATGACTCAGAAACAGATCGCTCCTTCACTGAGCAGCTTCCACCACAAGTGTCGTTAACCATCTGTCACAGCAAACACCACAGCTTTCCAGTGGAAATAAAGGAACCATGGCATAACTAAGATGTGCTTTATAAAAGTAACTGAAGTGTCTACCTAGCAACGAAATTCTCCAAAGCACTTGCTATGATTGCACTAACCAGAGGCTGGTTTTAGAAAGAATCAGAGAGGTAGCCATGTTAGTCTGGAATAGCAGAGGTAACTAGGGGTATGTCTTCACTACCCGCTGAATCGGCGGGTAGCAATCGATTTTCTGGCGATCGATTTCTCACGTTTTATGAAGACGCGAGAAATTGATCACTCGCGGCGCCCCCGTTGACTGCGGAACTCCAGCTTGTCGGGAGGCGCAGGCTGGAGTCGACGGGGGAGCGCGCCGCCGACTGCCGCCGCCATGAGGACGGACGGTAAGTCAGCTGCAGATACGCAAACTTCAGCTACGTGATTCACGTAGCTGAAGTTGTGTATCTGCAGTCAATTCCCCCCCCCACCCCCCGTAGTGGAGACCAGCAGAAAGAGTCCTGTGGCACCTTAAAGACACACCCCTTCTCTATCTACGCTACATTGATGACATCTTCATCATCTGGACCCATGGGAAAGAAACTCTGGAAGAATTCCACCATGATTTCAACAGCTTCCACCCCACCATCCACCTCAGTCTGGACCAGTCTACACAGGAAGTCCACTTCCTAGACACCACGGTGCAAGTTAATGACGGCCACATCAACACCACCCTATACTGAAAACCTACCGACAGCTATGCCTGCCTTCATGCCACCAGCTCCCATCCCGGACATACCACACAATCAATTGTCTATAGCCAAGCACTGAGGTACAATCGTATTTGCTCCAACCCCTCAGACAGAGACCAACACCTACAAGATCTTCACCAGGCTTTCTCAAAACCACAATACCCGCACAAGGAAATAAGGACACAGATCAACAGAGCCAGACGTGTACCCAGAAGCCTGCTGCTGCAAGACAAGCCCAAGAAAGAAAACAATAGAACACCACTGGCCATCACCTACAGTCCTCAGTTAAAACCTCTCCAACGCATCATCAGTGATCTACAACCCATCCTGGACAATAATCCCTCACTTTCACAGGCCTTGGGAGGAAGGCCAGTCTTGGCACACAGACAACCCGCCAACCTTAAGCAGATTCTCACCAGCAACAGCACACCGCGCCATAACAACTCCAACTCAGGAACCAATCCATGCAACAAATCTCGATGCCAACTCTGCCCACATAGCTACACCAGCAACACCATCACAGGACCTAACCAGATCAGGCACACCATCACTGGTTCATTCACCTGCACATCAACCAATGTCATATATGCCATTATATGCCACCAATGTCCCTCTGCTATGTACATCGGCCAAACTGGACGGTCCCTACGAAAATGGATAAATGGACACAAATCAGATATCAGGAATGGCAATATACAAAAACCTGTAGGAGAACACTTCAACCTGCCTGGACACATAATTACAGATTTAAAAGTCACCATACTGCAGCAAAAAAACTTCAAGACCAGACTGCAAAGAGAAACTGCAGAGCTGCAGTTCATTTGCAAGTTTGATGCAATCAATCTAGGATTGAACAAGGATCTTGAATGGCTTGCTAATTACAAAAACAGCTTCTCCTCTCTCCGAGTTCACACCTCCAATTCAGCTGCTAGAAGAATACTCCACCCTCCCTGATTTGAGCTAACAAGCTGATCCAGCCTGATTGGACTAACCTTGTTACCTCCTACCTGGTTCTTGCCTACTTATCTATACCTGCCCCTGGACACTTCCACTGCTTGCATCCAATGAAGTGGGTATTAGCCCACGAAAGCTTATGCTTCAAACCTTTATAGTTAGTCTTTAAGGTGCCACAGGACTCTTTGTTACCTCTGGTTTTAGAAAGTGTTTCCTTAATCCTTATGACCCTCATCGTCAGGCAACTTTGCAGGATCCCTGGTCATTTAGGATCTTATTCAAATCCTCCCCCTTGATCTTCAAATCCCATGCAGATTTGTCACAGCCCACCTCTCAGGCTGTGTTTCTCTCTACTCTTTCTCTTGCTTCCCCCCATCTACCTAGAACTTTCCCATTCTCGGTCCCTCCGCCAATAGCAGTACAAGAGCCTTCTCCTGTGCAGTTCCTGCCATCTGGAACAGCTTTCATATCCCGGTACCTAATCAACTCTGCTTCTCATTTGAACTGGCATCTTTTCCCCTTCACATAACCCTTTTGTAACTGCATCTCTTAGTGCTGTGAAATAGTTTGGGATATAGAAGATACTAAATTAAATAAAGATGTATCAGACAATGAAATCTAGAAAATAGGAGCAATTTCTGTGAAAATGTTCATGAGAACTGTATTCCTTTATTCTGATAAAATTCAAGATTTCACTAAAATTGTTAATTACATTTTTTCCTCCCAGTTCCAGTAAAAACTAAAGCGCTGACTCAATTAGTTCTGGGCAAAAGAAATGTATCACACCCTTTAAAAAAAGAAAAGAAAAAAAAAGCAAGATTCAAAAGCAGAGATAGCAGGAACAAAGGACCAGAGCCGTACACAAAACATTCCAAAGAACTCAGTTTTCTTAATGAGCACAACATTTCTGATGTCTTCAATTCTCTGCTCATTGGGGTATTAACAGTATATGGTACTAGGTGTCTTAGCGATCCCCTGAGAACAGCTGAAGTCAGTGGGAGCGGTGGCTGCTCAGCATCTTACAGGATCAGGCCTAAACCAAACCATATATGACGATTGGACAGGTTGTGTCTAGTTTACATTGCAAAGTAGGTGTTTGGGGTGGAGGGAAGAAGTAGGAGATTCAATAACTCTGGTTCTTATACAACCTCATGGAAATCCCTTCAAGAGTTTGGTTCATGATCTGAAGTATAAATCGTTTTATACAATTTATTTAACCTTTAAAAAGGTATTAACCTTTAAAATGGTGACATTTTCCTCATTGCTATCCATGAATAGAAGTCATATTTACGCAGCCTCCAAATGGTTAATAAGATGCTGCCAAGAGACCACCTCACTAATTTATGAATGTACTGTATATCAAACTATCCATCTGGGTATTTAAAAAGTGTCCCATAAACATGGACTATAGGTACCATGGTATCTACTCTCATCTTTGGGGAATGCCATAACAAGAAATCTTCAGGAGACCAACAGCACTGGGTTAATGAGGGCTGGGAGTACTTCCTTTGTGTTATTTGATAGTTGAATAAATTATGCACATCTAAGGTCTACACATACACACCCCGAGACAGGATATGGAAGCAACATAGGAAACCGCTTATATTTCCAGCTTTCATCTAGTATTTGTCAAAGGTGAGGGGCAGAGACAAGTTACGCAAATAAGTCCCAGAACACTGTGATGTTCTGATGCAGTGTCACAATGTTGAGCCACTTGCATGCTAGCAACTTCGTGCTCTGGAAATCCCTTCAGAGTGAGGGCCCCAGATCAATAAATCAGCCCTCATTTCCCAACAATTAAAAGGCAGGTGGTCTTGACTGTGCTTCATTTAACTCCAATACAAGAAAAGCACTTCTAATTTCATGGACAGTATTGTGTTGATAGTTGGAGAATACCATCTTCCAAAAATACCAAGAAATTTTGGTGGGGGTGAACTGTTGGTAAAAAAAAAATTGAAAAAAAAAGACTGAAAGGTTTGAGTGTGGAAGGTGGGGGAAGTGGGGTGAGAGAGATAAAGAACTGACATTTAATTTACAGAGGCTACTGAAAAACTACAGTGTTGTTTTCAGCTGCTGGAAAAGACAGACCAGCTCATTAGATGTATTCCCAAGTCAAACATTTGTCTCTTTCCATGAGGCTGGTAACATTATCAACCATGTCAAGAATCTAATAGACACCACATGCAGCAAGAGAAATTAATCACAAGACAGAGTGGGACAGATTCAGATCTCAATTACTCTGGTGTAAACCCAAAGGGACTTCATTTAATTGAATGGAATCACTCTGGATTTATACCGGACTAACTGAGAACAGAATCTGGCAGGGGCATTGGAACAATTTATATAGTGGGGGTGCTCAGAGACATTGAACCAAATTGTAAATCCTGTATATACTAGAATCCACTTCAAGCCAGGGGGTGCAGCAACACCCCCCAGTACCTGTAGTTCCAGACCTCTGGAGTCTGGCCCATGTCACACTTTTCCCTCTTTATATCACGACATTTCACAGAATAATTCTAAACAATGCTAAGAATTGACTTTTAAAAATGTAAAAAAAAACCATTGTTTGTCATTGGTATTTGTATTTTGCCTGGGACATATTTATCCTTGAAGCAGGGGGAATAAGGTGCTCTGCTTTTGATCCACATTTATTTAAGAATACAATACCAAGCAAGACTAGGCCCTAATGGACAATGATATGGAACTATTCTCTGCACTTGATGATTAATTGACCTCCAATTTAAAAGATTAATTGTGAAAGTCCACAATCTTTCCCTAGAAAATCTAAAATGTGTAAATAAGTGAGTCAAGACATTTTACATTATAAAGCTCTTTCCCAGATAGATATTTGGCTATGCAAGATGTACAAACCCTCGTTGTCAATTTAATATCCTAGAAGAACACAGAATGTAAAAATGCCAGACAAATGATCTATCTAGCCCAGTATCCCGTCTCTGACAGTATCCAGTGCCAGATGCTTCAGAGGGAATGAACAGAACAGGGAATTTCAAGTGATCTATCCCCTGTCATCTGGTCACAGCTTCTGGCAGCTGGAGATTTAGGGGCACCCAGAACTGGTGCATTCCTAGCCATCCTGACTAATAGCCATTGATGGAGCTATCCTCCATGAACATACCAAATTCTTTTTTGAACCTAGTTCTACCTTTGGCCTTCACCACGTTCCCTGGCACCCAGTCTTGTATGGAAGCTGTTCCATACCCCATATCATTTTCATTGCCCTTCTCTGCACCTTTTCCAATTCTAATATGTCTTTTTTGAGTGGGGGAGGGAGAGAGACACCAAAACTGCACACAGTATTCAAGCTATGGGCATATCATTATGATATTTTCTGATATTTAATATATATCCCTTGGCTAATTGTTCCTAACTTTGCTAGAATTTTTATTTTTTGACTGCCACTGCACATTGAAGGGATGTTTTCAGAGAACAATCCATGGGGACTCTGAGACCTCTTTCTTGAATAGAACAGCCCACTTAGACCCAATCATGTTGTAAGTACAGTTGAGATTAGGTTTTTCAGTGTGCATTACTTTGTATTTATCAAAATGCATTTTCATATGCTGTTTTGTTGTCAAGGTATCCAATTTTGTGAGATCCCTTTTGTAAGTCCTCACAATCAGCTTTGGTCTTAACTTACTTGAGCAATTTTGTATTGTCTGCAGATTTTGCCACCTCACTGTTCACTCCCCATTTCTAGATCATTTGGGAATATATTGAACAGCACAAGGCCTTGTACAGAGGCTCGGGTAGCCTCACTACCTACATCTTTAAATTGTGAAAACTGACCATTTATTCCTAGCCTTAGTTTCCTATCTTTTAACCAGTTACTGATCCATGAGAAGACCTTCCCTCTTATCTTTATCCAAGGAAAAAAGAGGAGGTTTGGTCTTGTGATGAAGGCACTGGACTGGGACGGAGGAGAATGAGGTTCAGCTCGGATACAGACTTCCTATGTGACCTTGGGCAAGTCCTTGACTGCAAGATACCTCCTTTACCCCTTCCTTTGCCTAACTTGTTTATTTACATTGTGAATTCTCTGGGTCAGGGCCTGTCTTCTTATGTGGTTGGTCAGTGCCTAGCACAACAAGACCCAGTCTCAGGTGGTGCCTCTGGAACTACTGTAACAACAAATATATATTACGAGATGGAAGGTCAAAGACTGAAGAGCAAAATTCTCACTCAGTTCAACTCCTGCAGTCCTTGTTCTAAAGCATCACAATTGCCCCACAAATAGAAGAGTAATCTCATTAGTTACCATGTCCCGGGAGCTCCAAGATTCTTCTGTTAATTTTACCAGTACAGTAAAACCTCCATTTAACGGACTAATTCGGGTGTGGGGGGGTCCGTTAAATCCAAAAGTCCGTTATTTAATAATAAAAAAAAAAACGAGCTGTCGGAGCAGCAGCCCGCCCGCCACAGGGTCAGGGCGGCAGCTCCGCAGCCCGCCCGCTGCCGGGACCCGGGCGGGAGCCGTCAGCCAGCCCGCCCGCGGCTGGAACCCCGGCGGCAGCCGGGAGCCGCAGTCAGCCCGCACGGGTCCTGGCTCCCGGGACCCGCCAGCCAGCCCGCCTGCTGCGGGGAGCCGGGCGGCAGCAGGGAGCGGGCAATCAGCCCCCATGGGTCCCGGCTCCCGGGACCCTCCAGCCAGCCCGCCCACTGCTGGGAGCCGGGCGGCAGCCCGCCCGCGGCTGGAACTCCGGCGGCAGCAGGGAGCGGGCAGTCAGCCCGCAGGGGTCCCGGCTCCCGGGACCCTCCAGCCAGCCCACCCACTGGTGGGAGCCGGGCGGCAGCCCGCCCGCGGCTGGAACCCCAGCGGCAGCAAGAAGCGGGCAGTCAGCCCGACTCGCCAGCCAGCCCGCCCACAGTGGGGAGCCGGGCGGCAGCCCACCCGCGGCTGGAACCCCGGCGGCAGCAGGGAGCCCGCAGCCAGCCCTCGACAAATGGATTTCGGATGCATCAGACTTTCTTAAAAATTTTGTCCGTTGCATCCGAAGTCCGTTAAATTGAGGTCCGTTAAATCGAGGTTTTACTGTATTTAGACAGCTCCTGTTACCCTGTTTTCATGACACACAAACTCAAAGGCTGCATCCATGAGGAAGAAAAGCTGCAACAATTTTTCTCCCTCACAATCTTTGCAGGGGCCATTCACAATTCCAGCTCTTTTTCTCCTGGAGCAAATATTCAATTCCCAGCTTCTTTTGGAGAGAGCCTGAAGAGGCAAGGGCGGGGCCATGCCCCGATGCCACCTCTTTCTCTCTTATCAGCAGAAGTGCCTTTTGCAAAGGGTGTTGGCAAGAGTCACTCATCTGTGCCCCCTTCCACCCTGCAGTGTTCCTGGAGACAATGCACTCAAAACCAAGCTTCATTCAGTTATCAGTGGTAATAGGAACTCTCCATAGGGCAGCTTAACCTTCAAGTTGCCCCTTACAATCGCCAGAGGCCTAAAGCCACATTACGGCCTGCATATTTTTTTATGGGGGCTTCTGAGAAGCATCTGAACCAACTGAGTCTGCAAAACTGAGATGGAATTTGATAAGAGAATCTCTAATGAGACTCTGTTTCTCAAAGGACCCAAAATATCCCACATACAGTTCCAACAATTTCAACTTCATGTCACAGAGGGACCCAGGTGTCCAAAAATAAAAAAGTAACTTCTTTAATTAAAATTGAATAAAATATTCTCAAACCTCCACATTGTGGTTTGAGTTTGGAGTTAAATTTCAAGTCAGTTCTTATTTTACATGAAACTGCTCAATCTTTCCTCCCAATCATGGCTCATAATTGTTCTCAATACACTTGTCAAGCATAGAAAGAGAGATTAGGTAAATCACCCCCTGCTTACTTCTCCATTTTCCAAGTTGATCTCTCTTGTGCAAGACCATCTCCATTACTATCATTGTTAGAGAACAACTGGGCATAAGGGAGATATGAAAATTCAGGCTTATAACATGTTAATTTGTTAGTGATTTTGAAAGTAACTAAATATTCCATCTTCCTAAAGCCTTGGGGAGTTGTTGCTCTAGAAATCCCCTCTCTCTCTCAACAAAATTGAAGAGCATAGATGAGGAATATGGAATGTAGAACATTTTGATGCCCCCCCCATAAATCCTTTATGGCACTTTAATATATCTTAGTACAATCATACACAAATAATGCATTTTGTTGCCTCCAGGCTTAGTACATTTTCAGTCACTGAGGCTTTGTGTGTCATGTCATAGAAGGGGAAGATCAGCAACAAGAACAAATGTTCACGTGCTTTGTGGGCACAAATGGAGTTTACAGAAACAAACGTTATGCCTGGACTTTTATGGGTGCAAACTCAAAATCTGGTCCTAAGACTCTGAAACAATTTAGGTCCTATTCTTGCAAAGACTTAAATACATGCCTAGAATTAAGCACAGGAGAAATTCCATTGACTTCAATGGAAGTTGGATAAAGACCTTATAAAATAGCAATCAGTGGATCATTGCAATTTTTATTATGTGATTTACAACTGCATTTGCTTGAGGCAACCTTACGATATCAACTTCATCTTGTGTAGTTCTCCTTTCAAGACAGGAGGAACTATAACAAACAGTGAGCCTGGTAGGTCAAGCTTGTCTTAATTATTTATTAAATTTAAAGTAAATCATCAAGATGCTGCTCTGAAGGAGCTGAAAAATCTCCACAGAGATTCTGAAATGAGGCATTTTCAACTCCTGTGGATTTCAATGGCAGAACAGGGCGCATATCATATAATAGGATTGGGCCTCAAATTTGGTGAAGACCCAATTTACATTTTTGGGCCACAATAACCTGGTTTATTACTATGCACCTTTGATAGAGAAGATTTTGAAAAAGGTTATCCATAATCTCTAAGGAACCATTAAAAATGATGGCTGTTCCAAACCTTGTTACAGTCTGGTCCAGTTCAGTAAAACATTATTTTTGTGCTGATAATTATACCGCTGTTACAGCCAGTTCTGCCTAGAAAATTAAATGCATATTGTACCCTAAAGTTACAACACCAGGAAGCCTTTGTACATTGCTTTAGTTTAATTAGAAGTCAGTTTATATATTCCTCAGCCTCAAAAAAATTGGTTCCCAAGAGCATCTTCATGAAAAATTTAAACATGGTTAAAGTGCCCACTTCCATTTTTATTTCCCCTTTAAGTTAATGTTTAAAGAAATTACAACTCAGGCATTTTTGAAACCAGAACCTTTCATTCAAGGATCACAGAGCTCTTTACAACCATCAATTAATCCTCAGCACCCCTTTTGAGATTGGCGTTATTATCCCTATTGTCCAGAGAGACAAATCTGAGACACAGTGAGTTGCTCACACCACAAGTCAGTGGCAGAACTGGGAATAGACCATAAGAATCACGACTTCCAGCCCTTTGCTCTTGCTACTCTCCTCCTCTAAACTACCAATCCACTTGATAGGAAGATGGACTTTTATTTTGACTTCCAGCTATGGACGGTAGGACTTTTCTCTTTATTTGGTTCACAGCTTACCTTTAAGAAAGATTGGTAGGTGAATGAACAATTGATAACATGGTTACACTGAATGAGGTAGGAAGGTCAAGCTGTACTGCATGAAAACTAGTAATATGGCAGAATTGATTTTTAAAAATCTTGTCCAGCTAGCAAAGAGCAGAGCAATTTATTGCCCCCACCTTTGAGTCTCACCTTGAGAATGCAGTAAGACCTAGTCCCTCTAGTCTCATTAATGTGAGGAGATTCATGTAATCTCCTTTTCACCTTATCTTAGCACATCAAATATACAGAACAATGAAAAAGCCTGTTTGAGATGCTTATTGGAGACACTGCCTTAAACTTGTGACCACAGCAAAATAATAGAAAGAAGCTGCTGAAAAGGCAGAATCAATTAGGGACTGCTTCTCCACCTCCTAGGTGATGTGTATATGAAGTCAGCAGGGTTCACTCTCTCACAGAGGTGAGAGAAGTAATCGTCACAGTCTCAGTGAAGGGTCACAGACAGAGAGGAAGTGGTCACGGAAGCGAAGACGACATGGTCATTGGTGAGGCTCTGCATGTGTTAATACTCATGTGGTCTCATCCAGCCCAGAATGTACCATGTTGGGGTGTCAGAGATCCCAGAAGAGTAAACAGTTGCACTCAACTGTTAAATCTCAAAATGATTCATACAAGGGGAGAAGAGGAGGTTCTCAAGAGAATCAGGATTACCAAATGCATTTAGAGGCTCAAAACATTGTGGTTAGTTACTATATGCTGAATACATCCCCTGCATCACCCCCACCACCCAGTCCAGTAACACATTTATGTACTCTACTTCCCTTTCAGATCAACTTCAACTGAAGATGGCTTCAAACGCAAAATCAGATCCAGGTGCAGGGTAAAGATTTGGGCATGTTTAGATACAGTTTGCTACTTCCAGCTGCTAAAGTGAGAAAGTCTGTATCTTCATCCAAACTTACTCAAAGTACAGATGTGCTTAGATCCCAGGGTTTTGCTCTGAGTCCATCTCAGTGTTCAGCAAATTACTTCTGCATAAACAAAATGCTGAGACAGTTTTTGGTCAAAAAGAAAATTAACTACAAAGAGATCTAGTATAGTCCAGTAGAAAAGGCAGCAGACAGTGTCAGGGGACCTGAGCTCTGCCCCCAGCTCTCCCACTTACCTGTTGTGACCTCAAGCAAGGTACTTCACATTTGTGCTTCAGTTTCCCCAGCTGTAAAATGGGATTAAACTGCTCGTGTATTTTAGTCAAACTGTTTTGGGATCCAGGGATGAAAAGTGCTATAGAAAAGTTTTAGGAGCACTTCAGTGGTTATTTGAAGAAAGTTAAACTTGGACTTGTAACTTTAATTGCCTGAGGTGTGGGTATGGGGGAGACAAGGAGCTGCCCACCTTGGCCCAGAGAGAAGCCCAGCAGGCAGATTCTGGGAATCCGCTAATCAGCATTGCATGATTGGCCCACCCTCTGCTGGGCAACACAAAGGGGGAAAACAGGAAAGAGGGGTTGGTAACCAGAGCAGGAGGCTGCATGCAGGCCGACGCTGTGAAGCCCCGGTGCAGAGTCAGAGAGGACTGTTCCCAGTAGCTGACAGAGGACTCCAGTCTGAACCCCTAACTGGAATGTTGCTTTTGTTAGTTTTTGAATACTTTTCTCTCTCATTTGTGAAGAGAATAAAGAGAGTCCTAAAGAAAGGGACAGAAAACTAATCCTGGCATGGCTGATTGTCTATTCCCAGCTAGTGCCTAGGACACCAATGTATGTGACTCCTATTAGTGCTCTCCAATCACACATCTTTTCCATTCATAACCAAGATCAGCACATTTTTAGATGACATCCTAAAACAAACCATTAGAGCTCAAAGCAGTTTGTGCTGTTTTAAAGATATTTCAGAGATAAATTTATCTCACACAATGAAAATGCAGACCTTTCTCTGATGAACCATCCAAATACCTTACTAAAACCAGTAAGCAAAGATCTCTAAATACTTCATTCAGAATAAATGTCTTTCATATAGCATTTCTCTCATACATGGATATTATTTACAGTGGATAACTTACTTTGTCTAATGCAGGACAGCACCTTACTATACATTTATATAATACTTACAATTATACATTATATATTAAAAACAATATATAGTGGGGAATAATGGACATTTAATTAAAATATAAGTGCTGCAACTGAAATCCAAATAATATAATAATGAGCTTAAATTTTATTTCCATTACATTGTAGCCCAGTGTGCTTCAGCAGGAGTGGTGGGTGCTATACGTTGTGGACTCCAAACTGCTGGTTCTTGCCAGGAAGTATCCTCTGCCCTCCCAGTCCAAGGAAGATTTAGCACTGAAACTGGGAGCATGAGGCAACCCTGGTCCCCTAAAGTTGTGTAAAAAGTTGCAAAGGCAGACCTACCCTATCCTGAACAACCTCAAACTGGGATGGTGAACAGGAAGGAGCAGGGTTATATAATGTTAACAGAAACTAAGGGTGACAGATTTTTCTTTAAACTAAAACTGGGGGAAAAAACAAACAAACAAACAAACAAAACCCCTCCCTACCTCATATGTATAGACAGATTCATTTCCGCTCTACAGTGATGCTCCGAGAAACAATTCTGACAATTCTTAGATTCCAAGGCCAGAAGGAAGCATTGTGATCATCTATTCTAACCTCCTCTAAAACACAAGGCATGGACTTTACCCAAAATAATTCTAGAGCATTCCTTTTAGAAAACACCCAATTTTGACTTAAGAATAGTCAGAGATGGAAAATCCACCATGACCCTTGGTGAGTGTTCCAATGATTAATTACTCTCACCATTAAAATTTGATGCCTTATATCTAGCCTGAGTTTGTCCAGCTTCAATTTCCAACCACTGAATTGTGTTATACTGTACCTTTCTCTGCTAGACAGAAGAGCCCATTATTAAAAAAAATTTCTAGACTAATACATTCACCACTGAAACCTTTTCTTTCTTAAGCAAAACAGATGGAGCTCCTTGAGTCTATCACTAGAACGCATCTTTTCTAATCCTTTAATCATTCTCTTGGCTCTCCCCCATTACGAATATCATTTTTGAACTCTGAACATCAGAACTGGAAACAACATTATAGTAGCCACCACACTACTGTGAAATATAGATGTAAAATAACTTCTTTATTCCTACTTGAGATTCTCATTTATGAATCTAAAAATTGCATTAACCATTTTGGCTCAGTGTTGCAGTAGGAGCTCATCATGTTCAGCTGATTATCCACGGTTACCCCCAAATCTTTTTCAGAGTCACTACTTTCAAGAATACAGTTCCCCATTGTGTAGCCTGCATTCTTTATTCCGAGATGTGCACATTTACATTTAGCCATATTAGAACACATTGCTGGTTCCACCCAGCTTACTAATCATTCCAGACTGTGCGGTATCAATGATTTGTCCTCTATTATTTACCACTCCCCCATTTTGGGGGTCATCTGCAAACTTTATCAGTGATTCTTTTATGTTTTATTCTTCCAGATCATTGATAAAAATGTGAAATAGTGTAGAGCCAAGAACGGATCCTTGCAGGACCTCATAAGAAACACACTCATTTGATGATGATTCCCTGTTTACAATTCTATTTTGAGACTTATTAGGCTTGTCAGCTTTTAATCAATTTCATGTGTGCCATGTTCATTTTATATCTTTCTAGTTTTTAAATCAAAATGTCAAGTGGTACCAAGTCAAATGCCTTGAAGAAGGCAAAGTATATTATCAACTGAATTTGTAACCTCATAAAAAAAATTAAGTTAGTTTGACAGGATCTATTTTCAATAAACACATGTTGATTGGCATTAATTATACTACCCTCTTTTAATTCTTTATTAATATAATCCTGTATCAACAGCTCCACTGTCTTGCCCAGGATTGATGTCCAGCTGACAGGCCTCTAATTACCTGGGTTATCCATTTTCCCTTTTTAAATACTGGTACAAAATTAGGTTTTTTTCAGTCTTCAGGAACTTCTCTATTGTTCCAAGATATTGAAAATTAACAGTCCAGTGACCTCCTCGGTCACCTCTTTTAGAACTCTTGGTGGCAAGTTATATGGACCTGCTGACTTAAAAATGTCCAACATTATGAGCATCTGTTTAACATCATTCTGAGATGGTAGTGGAATAAAAAGTGTTCGAATGGCTACATCATCTGTTTTTTTCCCCTACATACAGAACAGAAAAATACATATTGAACAGATCTGCCTTTTGGGTATTATTGATATAATTCTGCTACTTCCATTTGAAATTTAGAACCATGGAAACTTACCATTCATTGACCAGCAATGTTCAGACTATTCCTAAATTTAAGCCTCAGACAAAGCAGACGAACCCAAAATTAACTAGATGAAACTTCAAGGATCACGTGTGTTATTCAATTATTATTTAATAATACTGTGCTAGTGCCTATGAGCACCAGTCATGGAGTAGGATCTGCTTTGTGCTAGGTGCTGGAATTAAGGGGTAGCATCAACCAGTAGCATCAACAGCTTCAGTGATGCTCCACCTTCCACTGTTGCATTACACATGGGGAAGCAAAATGCACCATCAGTGTTGCCCAGTACAAGATCTTTCCAGGTACATCCAGGTATAGAGCATGATGGAGCTGAAGTGCACATCCACAGCTGCTGTATGCAGCCTTTAAATCAAAACCAGCACTTTTGAGAATACTATTCAGCTACTGCAAATGAGGATAGAACCATTGATTTGGTGATTGTTTAATTAGGCCAGTTTTCCACCCTAAAAGGTACAGATAGCTGCTATTGGTGTTAACAGGAGTTATCTGTATTTATCATAAACAGCATAGATTGCTCAGATTTCACATGAATGGATTTCAGCCATAATTTCAAACTTGGATGCCTAAATTGTGCCTGCAACAGATCCCAAGAACCACATTTAAAATGTACATTTGCATATGCAAATGAACAGCAAACAGATGCTCGTGTGTATGACTACTTGTTTATTACGCATTTACAAAGTAGGTTTAATAGGCATAACATAGTTATCCAGGTCTTAAAATCACAAGAGGTGGAAGCAAATTTTATCACGAGTCTTGCAGTATTTGGTGTTTTTCTCCAAGCTCCATTGCCCATGTAATTATGTCAGAATCTCAGTTTTCACTTAAAGCAGTAGGTGTCTAGTCCTCAGAGTCATGGAGAAAAGCTTGAAAACATGACCATATCTCAGAAATCAGAGAAATAAAAAGGAGGAGAGGTTATTCATCCTGTGCAATAACTATCGTTATTTGAGATGTGCCCCCCTATGGGTGCTCCACTGTAGGTGCACATGTGCCTTCAAATGGAGATATTAGGTAGCAGTGGCATTCGACCCACACATGCACTCTGCACGGTCTCATGCTCTGCACTGCGGCTAGATAGAACTGCATAGGTGGACTTCTCTCAGTTTCTTCTCTGCTGGAAAACTCCATAACAATGAACTCCAAAGCAAAGCAGAAAGAGGGCAGGAAGTGGAGCACCCAGATAGACACACACCTTAAAAGAACTACAGTTACTGTATATGGTGAATACCCTCTTGTTCTTTGAGTGGTATCCCTCTGGGTGCTCCACTTCAGGTGACTACAGAGCACTACCTTCAAAGGGCGGAGGCTTCGGAGTCAAGTCCAAAATTGAAGACATTACGGTAGGGCCAAAAACAAAAGAATCAGAAGCTAAGTCATAAATCACTACATTGCATAATGTTCCAAAAGGCGTGTACAGATATCCAGCTTGCAGCTTCGCATATCTCAGTAATGAGAACGTTCTTCAGAAGAGCTACTGAAATAGAAAGAGAGCTCATCGAATGGGTTGTACTCTAGAAGGAGGTTGGAGGTCATGAGACTGATAACAAAAGGTAACAGCTGAATTTCCATCTACTTTGCTTGGAAATTGGAGATCCCTTAGACCTGTCCTCAATAGACACAAATAACCTGGATGATTTTCTAAGGGCATGTCTGCTCTGCAATTAAAAACCCACAACTGACCTGTGCCACCTGAGTCAAACAGCCCCTTAGCCTGAATCCTGCGAGCCTACCTGCAGTGTAGACATTCTGGCTTAGGCTGCAGCCCAAGCCCTGGGAACTCCCACCACACAGGGTCTGAGAGCCCAGGCTCCAGCCCAAGTCCAAACATCTACAATGCAATTAAGCAGCCCCTTTGCCTGAACCCCACGAGCCCCAGTCAGCTGGTACGGGTCAGCAATGGGTTTTTAATTGCAGCGTAAATATACCCAAAAAGGTGGACTTCTGAATTTTTACCTGTAGCTGGATGAAACTTAAATGTTTCTAATCAGCCCTCTTAGAGGTGGACAGTGTTGTTGCTGGAGTATACCAGTTTACTTTAGCAGGATCCAGCATAGCCTCTATAATAGATAGAGTCATCTGCCTGAATTGCCTTATTTGCAAAATATCTAGCAGTTTATGTTATGACTGTGTACAAATGTGGTCTCCTCATTTAAAAAAGGATATACAGTAGACTCTCGATAATCCAGGATGATAGGAAAAAAATTAATCCTGGTTAATAAAATCCCGGATAATCACCATCAATAGGAAATATGGGGAGATGGGGGTAGGTTCACCAGCCACTCTGCGCCAGGGGGAGGAGGAGGTGTTGGTTCTTTGGCTGCCCTGGTGGTTGGTTTGTTTTTTGTTCTTGGGATGGCAACAAAGCCAGAGCCCTGCGAGTTGCGCGTATTTTTTTTTTGACATCCTGGTTAATCCACATCCTGGTTAACCCAATCCTGGATAATCGAGAGTCTACTGTATTGGCATTAGAAAGGTTCAGAGAAGGGCAACTAAAATGATTAGGGGTTTGGAACGGTTCCCATATGAGGAGAGATTAAAAAGGCTAGGACTTTTTAGCGTAGAAAAGAGGAGACTAAGGGGGGGGGATATGATAGAGGTCTATAAAATTATGAGTTGTAAGGAGAAAGTGAATAAGGAAAAGTTATTTACTAGTTCCCATAATATAAGAACTAGGGGCCACCCAATGAAATTAGTGGGCAGCAGGTTTAAAACAAATAAAAGGAAGTTCTTCTTCACACAGCACACAGTCAACCTGTGGAACTCCTTGCCTTTGGAGGCTGTGAAGGCTAGGACTATAACAGGGTTTAAGAGAGAACTGGATAAATTCATGGAGGTTAAGTCCATTAATGGCTATTAGCCAGGATGGGTAAGAAATGATGTCCCTAGCCTCTGTTTGTCAGAGGGGGTTGATGGACGGCAGGAGAGAGATCACTTGATCATTACCTATTAGGTTCACTCACTCCGGGGCACCTGGCATTGGCCACTGTTGGTAGACAGGATAGTGGGCTAGATGGACCGTTGGTCTGACCCAGTATGGACTCTCTTATGTTCTTATGACTCCTTAAGCTCCTCAAATGGTATTTGTAAGAAGTCTGGTATCTTTCTAATGAGATCCTGGAACTGCTTGAAGTAATTCAGGGACGACTTACAGGGAGAGACATGATTGCTTCATCTGAGGATGAAGAAGATATGTGGGTTGGCAGAGAAAGATTTTTGAGGCGCAGGAGGCCCCTGATCCTCAAAAAAAATTTTTTTAAATCTCTTCTTGTGGTTCAGGCTTTGAAAAGACAGGATGGGGGAGGGAGGATCATCTACCACCTCAGGGCAAGGAGTGATGCTAAGGGTTCTAGAAAATAGTTGATGGTACCTCTCCCGTGGATCCCAGTTCAGGCAATGAGGTGGCCCATGTAAAATAGGTGAGGGCATCTAAGAGTGCTCATACCCCTGGGATGGAGCTTGAAGGCATCTCTCTAGAGTATGTTCCATCTCCCTAAAAATCTCCTGATAGTGAGGAGAGGAGCCCTGAACTGAAACTTGAGAGACCAACGAGAAAGCCCCATCATCATCTTCAACGTCACTTTGTAGAAAAAAAGATAGTGATTTTGTTGGTAATGGTTCTATGTCTGGAGACCTGGAAGTCCTTGGTACCAAGAACGGATCGTTACTTAAAGAGGAGTCAGGCATCCCTGTCACAACAAGGTCTCATGAAAATATGAACTCCTGTAATACCGACATGGCAGTTGATATTGAGGCAGCGGTCTGAGCAGAGGTGATTGAGGCAGAGGGAGTGGATGGCACTGTAGGCTTTATATGCTCTTTATGTGTATCTGCTAAATGATAGTCTGGTCTTCTGTAGTACCAAAATATTAGGTGCTAAGGGCCAACAGGATTCTACCAGTATCAGCTTAGAAGAGGTAGTCTTCTCCTTGAACACCTCAATGCCTTGAGGGTACCAATCATCTTATGAAGTCAGAACCCCTAAATTATTTCGGTAAAATGGTGCTTGCAGTACCTAAGGAACCTGAGCCTGATAGGTACCAAGTTGGGAACTAGCAGGTTCCAAAGTATGTGTCTCAATCAGTGATGAGGGTTTCTTTGAGGTAGATTACCTACCTGGGGAACCCCAGTTGCTACAGTCAGTCTGAGAGGATTCTTGAGTCTTCCTCTTAGAAGCTTTAAGGGAGTGCTGCACTGAAGAGGTTCAGATGGTCAACTTGCTCCAAGACCAGGATAAGGGAGGGAACCCCCTGGTCTGGGTCAGAAGATAGATGAAGGGAGCTTTCCATCATGAGGAGGTGAATTTAGTTTCCTGGTTCATTTCTGGTGCTGGATAGGAAGGCCAGGCAAAAGTTACACTTTTGGGGAATGCATGACTCCCCGAGGCAACAGACACACTGGGGAGTCACTCGTCAGGATAGCCTCCCTGCATGAAAAGGAAACATTTAAAACCTGGAGAGCCACAGGGCAAAAAACCGAAGAGAAGTCTTTACAACAATTTTTAAATGAATTAATTACTGCTAACTACTACTCTGACAACTGACAAAGCTAAGAAAAAACTAAAAGAAAAGCTACAACTGAGATAAACTCGACTCAGACACTGCTGCAACTCCATCTCAGACGGAGGCAGTTAAGGAAGAACTAAGGGCAGTTCACCTGCTCAGCTCTATCTAGGCATAGTGCAGAATAGAACTCATGTGTGGACTGAATGGGCACTGCTACCTAAAATCTCTGATCAAAGGTGCATGCACAGGTGAAATGAAGCATCCATAGGGACACTACTTGAAGAACCCAACATTTGTTATTTTTAAGACAACATCATGATTTTGAGGGTTGGATTCATGATTTTTTTAATGCCTAGGATTGACCGTATTGCTAAAATGAGATTTTTTTAAGTCAAATAGGGTGCTGTACTAATCTATAATGAGAAAACCCCTGTCCTGTGCAGCTTACCGTCTAATTATTATTAATGGAAAGATTGTTAGTCATTACAGAATTTGGCACAGAAACACAAGGTGCAGATACAAGCTATCACAAGGAGCCCTTTTTTACAAAGTAATTTTCCTATTTATATCTGCTTTAAAGAACTGAAACTTTTCAAACCATTTTGACTAAGGAAGCAATCAGACAATCAACCTCCAGTTCAATTGGGCACATTGAGCAATAGTTACCAGTGTTCAGATAGATTTTTTTTCTTTTTCCTGAGCTACCGGTTTTTATTAAGTTCACTTTCTGTTTTAACACACATTTGTGGGACTTGGACTTTGTGTGTTGGAATTAATAGTGAACTTGATTTTACTTCTTGTTGGTTGGCTTTCCCATTTTGCAGAATTTCTTGAATGACACAAAACAGCTTGGAAATGATCTGTTAGACGGTTAGCCAGTACTCAATGCTGGGGGAATCCACTGACCTACACCTCTGGAACACATGGGTAACATTTAACATCTCCCCAAAGCATTTTAATCAACAAAGAACAAGGAAGACAAAGAGCATTACTAAATCAAGTCAGATATTTCCTGAGGCCATGGCTGATCAGGCTGGCAACTTGCCCTTCTGGTCAATGAGAACACAGTGATGTTAGCAGTTGCTTATGCCATAGCTTTGCAGGAAGTAAAGAAACCAGACTTTGCTTCTCCTACACCACATTTCTTTCAGAATCTAGAGAATCTGGTTAATCCCCAGTGCAGGGGGATTCTCCGGTGGCAGAGAGTCAGTGTATAGGATTCGGGCAGAGCAGCCAAGAGCTAGTGTAGCAGCTTCTATGCCACGCTCTCCCTGAGCTAACAGAGTAGGGTCCATTACCAGATATTTCCACAGTGGGGGAGAGCGTTCTGGGGGAGAAAGACAGGCAGGGAGTGTAAGAAAGGGAACTGAAATGTGGAAGCACTCATTTTCTTAATCTATTGAATGAAAGAAACTAAATTTGAGAGAGAATATTCGTGACATTTTAGTGCTCTGAACTAATCATATTTAATTTAATTACCTTAAAGGTGAATTTTACAGTCTAGGATCATTTACATAAAACACTAGTACTAATATTTGCAAATTGTAGTCTATTAAAATCTCCTGTATAATCAGACTAAAGTATAATGAGACTAAACACCTATATTTTATGATTAATCCAAAGTATATAATAAAGGGGGGAAACCATCATCCTTAATTAAACTAGGAAACCTTCTCCACTGCACAAGAGTTCAATATTCCAATGTATCTTAAATTGTTACATGAAACTGACAACATTAAACCCACTATGTTCCTCTATCTCAGGGTGTGAAGTGAGCTTGCCCTCTGTATTGAGCTAGCAACTTATAGGTTTTAACTTACAGCTCCTTTGGAAATAACGGACATATCAAATAGACAGATTTTGCCAGGCCATTCATACAATTAGTCCAGCATTTTTACATGCAGCACTGACCAATATGTGATGCTTCAAAGTAAGGGGAAAAACCCAAATCCTATAATGCACTAGGCAATTTGTACATTACTGTAAATGGATAAGAAAAAAAATCCTTCCTGACACTTGTGGGGTACGAGTTTATACCCCGAAACATCACTGTATCTATCACCCTTCAAGGTGCCTTGGGAACCTAAATTGTGAATTTCTTGACTTCCGGGGGATCACATTTATGGATGGTGATTTATTGAGTTTAATGATATAAAATAGAGATTGATGCAAACTACAAAATTGGGATTCAGTCAGATCTGGATGAAACTTTCCCAAAGTTCAGGGGAGTTTGGCTCTAGAATGTTGGTTCAGACCCATCATCAGTATAAAGTAAAACACCTCCTAACAAAATTACACTGTGCTAAAAAAAAAAAAAAAAAGGAAGGGGATGTAGTGAAGTGGTCAAAGGGTTAGCTGGGTTACTCAATGTATTTTGTGAAATAGCTATGCTTCACCCCTCCCTTACTTCCTATTTAGTTTGGAGGGCACTCCCCCCTCCAGTTTGGACTAGTGTACACAGGCAACGTTAAAGTGCTGCTGTGGCAGTGCTTTAACGTGTCTTGTCTAGTTGGCACAGCAGAACACTGGGAGAGCGGTCTTCCAGCACTCTAAAAACATTACCTCCATGAAGGGTGCAGCTCCCAGCGCTAATGCACTCTCTAGACTGGTGCTTTATAGCACTGAAACTAGCTGCGCTCAAGGGGGTGTTTTTTCACGCCCTGGAGCGAGAAAGTTGCAATGCTGTAAAGTGAGTGTAGACAAGTCCTTAGTTATGTATGTAGTTGAATAAAGCAACACATTCCTAGCCTATAGTACTATAAGTAGTGTTCATGCACATTGAGCAGTCTCTTTACAAAAGCGACACATAGTATAATTTTGGTTGAAATCAAAGGACTAGAATTCAAGAAATCTGGATTCTGTTTTCAGATTTGCCATGGATTCATTGTGGGACTTTTGCTAAAGTATTTAGGAGAATCCGAATTTGCAAAACTAGCATGGAAAAAATCCATGAGATTTCCAGTCTTTCTGGCATGGTCAGAGGCCAGGCATGGCCATTCTTGTAGTATGTCACCACCCCAATCTTCACCTCTGTCCAGAACCCATGAATGAAAATATTTGAGGAAATAATCTAATCCAAACTTTTCTGAATCTCAGTAAAGGATCAGTTCAGGTTTCGGCTGAGATACAGGTTCCTTCTTCACACGGTGCATAGTCAATCTGTGGAACTCCTTGACAGAGGAGGTTGTGAAGGCTAGGAATATAACCGGGTTTAAGAGAGAACTGGATAAATTCATGGAGGTTAAGTCCATTAATAGCTATTAGCCAGGATGGGTAATGAATGGTGTCTCTAGCCTCTGTTTGTCAGAAGTGGGTGATGGATGGCAGGAGATGGATCACTTGTTCATTACCTGTTAGGTTCACTCACTCCAGGGCACCTGGCATTGGCCACTGTTGATAGACAGGATACTGGGCTGGATGGACCTTTGGTCTGACCCAGTATGGCCATGCAGAGGTTAGGTTTTGTTTTCTGTGAACAGGTTGATCTGTTCCAGTTTTCCAATGAACTCCAAAAGGAATCTGAAAAAAGCATGTCTTCTTTGATTAAGAGTTTAATCACCCTTTCCACGAATGAAGAAAAAACAAAAAATTGAAGATTCTAAAAGTGAACAAGGTAAGTGGTATAAGGAAGAAGATTTTAGTTTTGTAGAGCATTGGTCCATCTTTTATGGGAAGAGAGGGCTGTCCAGTTTGGATGGACACCATCTTAGTAGGATGGAATCCAATCTTCTAGAGTATGGGTTGGCTGGAGTAGTCAGAGAGGTATTAAACTAGTAATAAAAGGAAAGGATGAACAGAAGGAAGACATCAACCCTCATTTAGAGAATAATCAATATATTGAGAACAAAATTAATCAAGTAACCAAAGGATACAAAGGGAAGAAAGTCTTTAGTTACATATATACCAAGGCTAGGAGCCTGGGCAACAAACAAGAGGAATCAGAAGTGCTCATTTATGAGCATAAATTCAATCTAGTTGACATTACTGAAGCTTGGTGGGATGATTCACATGGTTGGAATGTTAAAAAAAATCAATTGTTTTAACCTAATTAGGAAGGACTGAGTAAGCAAAGAGGAAGAGAGATTAGCACTCAGTGACAAAAATAACATTACCTGTTTCACAGTCACTGACAACTTGGAAGAAAATTATGTTGAAATGCCTAAGGATCAATATCAACAGAAAAAGCACAAAATAGGTTATTAGCTGGTGTCAGCTACAGACCACCAAATCACACTAAGAACAAGATGGCTGGCTTCTAAGTATCAGCCTACCATATAGCATAGGGGAAAAAAGATAGGTGATCATGGAAGACTTCAAGCTGAGTGTCACATGCTGGAATGCTAAAACATGACAATTTCCAAACTCAAAAAATTGCATTCAACCTGGGAAAACTCTATACTGGACCTTTTCTTGACAGATTAAGAGAAATTGATCAAAATCTAAAAATTAGTGCTAGCTAAGGTACAAGTAATGTGACTTGATCATATTTGATATGTGCAAACAGAATTAAGTCTAACCCAGACATATTTACACTTGGGACTCTATGAGAGCCCTTTCTCAAAGCTGAAAACAGTAATGAGCTAAAGAAATTAAATAGAAAAGTGTTAAATGATCATTGGGTATTATTTAAAAACATATTAGATGCCCTGAAAAACGCACTAAAAAAAGGCTGCATGAATTAAAAAACCATTGGGCTTAAAGGGGAAGTGAACACAGTGTGACAAGGTGGCTCCTCGGCTCCCCTGACTCAAGTCCTCTGGGGGGGTTCTGGCATGGCACTGGCGCCCTGACCAGGCTGCACCAGACCCCGTTTTTCCGCTGCTCCTTAGCAGCCCACACTCTGTCTCTCTCTCTCAGGGTCAGGCTCCTGCAGGCTAGGAAAGCTAGGTTCCCCCTGGGAGGGACCCTTTGTTCTCTTCCCCTGCTTGCCAGCAGCCTCTCCATCCCTGCTTCCTCCAACTCACTCCTCACACTCCTCTGCTTTCACCAAACTCACTCCTCTAACTCCTACTGCCTCCAAACCCACTCCTCAAACTCCCACACTCCTCTCTGGAGAGGAGTCTCTTTAAAGGGCTCTGACAGCCTCCTTAACTAGCCTCAGCTGGCCCTGCTTCTGGCTGTGGCAGCCTTGCTCAGCTGGACCCAATTTCCTGTAGTAACCCTTCTAATTACAGGTCCTTCTGGCAGCTGTCTGCCCTGGGTCTACCACAACAGCTAAAACATAATTTAAAAAACAACATATAACTAATGGAAGAAAGGCAACTTTAACAGGAATGTTAAATCAGATGCTAGGCATTATAGAAAATTGATAAGGGAAACAAAAGGACATAAGAGAAATCTATGGCCAGCAGAATTAAGGACAATAAGGAGGAGGGTTTCTTTTGTGTTTATTAGGAACAAAAAGAATCATAACAATGGTATTTGTCTATTGGAAGATGAAAATTGTAGAATGGTCAACAAAGGGCAGAATTGTTCAGTAAATACATCTGTATGTGGGGGAGGGGATATGATGATGTAGTTATAGCATCATGATGATTATGAAACACTTTCTCTTTAGTTACTATTGAAAAGGAATGTTAAATAGCAACTACTAAAGTTATACATTTTAAATTGAGTCTACATAACTTGCACTGAAGTGTTTTGATCCTGAATTTCAATAATTCATTGAGAAAGTTCTATAAGGCTGGAAGAAAGCTAATATTGTGCCACTATTTTAAAAGGATATATGTTACGACTGCTGTACAGATCTCAAGGGCCAAAAGAATTAAAGGTGTTATAAGCTTTTTCAATATTAACATTATCACAGTGATACAAAGGTTGGGGGAGGGGGGTTTCTTCTCCCAAATGCAGTCATTCTAACATTGAAAGAATATTGATCCAACACAAGAAAGAACAAAATCAAAAACAAGTATTTACATTGAAACTGAAACTGAGTGATTATGCAAAATAAACTGGGAGATGAGGAGCTGCCAAGATTTTTCAGACTCTTTTCAAGAACCCCCAAAAGGGGAAGAAAGGGATGGCATAGTTCATCATCTCATTATTTTGTCCAATTAGGCCTAATATCCGCCACACCAATTTTAGTTCATTTATTTCTTGACCCACGTCGTCTTGTTTATTAAGTCCAATCTCATCCTAGTCCTTGACTCAGACGAGTACGTCTTTCTTTAAACTAATTGACCCCCTCAGTCTGATTTTCTTGTACTACTTCTTTACATTCTTTATTGAAAATAATTTGACCTTTATATGCTTAATTCCCAAACAGGCAAAACATAGGTTATTGTGACATTTTATGAACTTTCATGTACTTTTTACTATTAAGCTTAGGATTAAGATAAAAATTAAGCGCAATAATCATTACATGACCAGGGTAATTATAGGCCACTCAACCGGACATTGATTGTGGGCAAAATAATGGAATCCCATATAAGCCACCACATTAATAAAGAATAAAGATGTTAATTAATATAAATAATGCTAATCAATACTGGTTTATGGAAAATAGATCCTGTCAAACAAACTTGATATCAATTTCTTTTATTTAAATTAGATTACAAGTTTGGTTAATAAAAAGTAATAGCGTTGATGCAGTATTATTGTAAAGTTCTGTAAGGCATTTGACTTGGTATTGCATGACATTTTGATTAAAAAGGATGACGCAAGCTTACCAAGACACACTGATTAAAAACTGGATAACGGAGAGGTTTCAAAATGTAACTGTAAACAGGGAATCATCATGGAGTGGGTGTGCTTCTAATGGGATCCCATATGGATCATTACTTGACCCTGGGCTATTTAACATTTTTCTCAATGACTTGGAAGAAAACAAAATCATCACTGATAAAGTTTGCAGATGACACACAAACTGGGGGAGTGGTAAATTAATGCAGAAGGTTTAATGCACCCAGATCACTGATACAGAGTGATCTGGGTGCAAGCACACAGTGTGTGTTTTAATATGGCTCAATGCAAATGTATACATGAGGGAACAAAGAATGTAGACCATACTTACAGGAGTGGGGGACTGAAAAATACTTGGGGGTCATAGTAGATAACTAACTAAACGTGAGCTCTCAGTGCAACACTGTGGCCAAAAGGGCTAATGAGATCCTTGGATGCATATATAGGTGAATATGCCGTGTTGCTGTAGCCCTGCCTGTCCCAGGATATTAACAAGACAAGATGGGTGAGGTAATATCTTTTATTGGACCACGTCTCAACCTTATACAGAGCTTGAGAACTTGTAGAAGTTATTCCAGTAAAAGATATTACCTCACCCACCTTGTCTCTCTGCACAGGGGAAGACTGAGTAGGAGTAGAAAGGTCATATTACCCCTGTATTTGGCACTGATATGACCACTGCTGGAGTACAGTTTTGGTGTCCTCAATTCAAGAAGAATATTGATAAATTGGAGAAGGTTCAGGGAAGATCCACAAGAATGATTAAAGGATTAGAAATCATGCCTTATTGTGACTCATTGTTACAGCGAGCACAAAAAAATATAACTACCAAGTTTAGTCTTTGTATTCAAGGGCAGAGCAGCTGTTGGAAAGCTGAAATATCTGGTCTTTGATCATACTGATCTGATGAGGGTGTGGTGAACACAGTGAAATCTGATGTAAAGAAACAACGTAATGTTACAAAAACAAAAATATACCTCAGGGCCCAGAAAAGTTCCACAGATCAAACATCCAGCTAATGTCCCTGTAAACTGAGGGTTAGAGCTGAAAGGTCCTTCTGAAGTGCAAAGCACTAATTATATATGAATTAAACCCTTTGCCACTAATAACTTTTCTACGGTTCTAATTTTACACTTTCAATGCACACAAACTTTCTCTATCACTGCTATCGCCCCCAAGATAGCTTCTGTCAGCAGCCATGCCTCTGAAATTAACACACACAATTTTATTTTATTAAGTCCATGATTTAGTGATTTTACCCTAGCTGTTGAAAATGTACATTATAAAATGTACTTTCTGGCGTTTCATTTAGAGAAACCTGATAGAAACTGCAGTAAGCCTGGGGAGAGATGGGCACAGTTTCTCTTTAAAAATGGGGACGGGGGAGGGAAGGATTCATATTTAGGTGAAATATCTCTATATTCATCTCCCCCTGAACCTCCATCTGCCAAACCCTGTTTACATCAGGGCTGAAGGATATTACAATATTGGCTTCACATAGTCCCTCATTCCACATATTTCACAGCACATTAGGAAAATGAAATATAAAAAAAGATGACTGCTCTTCTAGCTGATGACTTGGGGCCGAATTCCAAAGCTACTCAAGTCAATGGAAAGACTATCAAATTAAACAGGCTTTGGACTGAGTCCTGAAAGAGCAGGAATAAAATCAGAGAAGGTACCATTTCTATATATTAGTAACTTACGGGTTTTATGTCCATTGCACCACTCTTCTTGGCATCCCTAAATGCTTCATATACATTTCTAACAACCTCACAGCACCACAATAACTCTATTATCTAGAGCGGGTGGATACATTCATTTACTTTTACTCTGTTTGCCCACTCTTCACATTTGCTTTCTCAGAATTTTCTGGCAAATGAGTTAAGCAGCAGGAATGTACATGGAAGTAATTTTAAAGCAAATATTGGAGCACATTCATAGAAAGTGAATTTTGAGGCCTATATTTTCAAGGCTGACCAGTTCTGTGAGAAAATCCAATGTTTTGATAATCATCATCATCCTGATTTGAGATGGAAGATCAAAATACTGAACATTTTCATGGCTAAAAAAAGTGTCTTAATTTTTTATTTATAAAAATTAAATAATTTCTTCTTGGTTTGTTAAATCAAACCCAAATATTTTGTTTAGAGTCTGACATAAAACTACATCTGACTAAGAAGCGGACATGTTTTAAGAGATGTAGTTCATGTGTCATGCCCCAGCTCTCTCCTGTGGGACAGGTCCCAGAGCTGGACTACATCTCATGATGCATCTCTGCCACAAGACTCCTATAATACTCTGATGGAGGTGTATGTCTTCACTCAGAGTTAACCCTGGTGATTGACACCTGGGTCTGAACACCCAGATTAGCCTATCTTGGGTCTGAGTTACCACTCTATAAAGCCATACTCAAGTTACTGAGTCCACACTGGTGTTGTATGCAGCTATGCATATCTCTAGGACTTCTGGAGTCACATCCCATGCTTCTTAGTGCTACAGTAAGTTGAGCTGCTCTAGAACTCTTTCCTGGTCAATTGTGGGAGAACTAGTTTGTACCTGTGGAAACACAAGGGAATTGTGGGACAGAACTGGAGGACTAATAGCACTTGAGTGATTTAGCCTGCATCCACACTGAAAGTTGGGCATTACCAGCCTGATTGAGAATAGCACTATTTTAGGCCTTGTGACAGATCGCCTTTTCACCCCTCTGCAAACACAGGCAGGAAACTCTTCTTTGGCTCCAACAGTGCTCTTTATTTCACAGTGCAAGGCCCCACCACCAATATACACAGCTTTATACACAGCTCTATAGCTTACAGCTCTAACACAGCTCCACAGCTTACAGCTCTACACAACTCTATATACCGTATTTTTCAGCCTATAAGACGCCCTTTTAACCCCCCAAAATAATCTCAAAATTAGGGGGGGCGTCTTATATGCCGAATATATGAAACACTTACCGGGCAGCTGGAGCTGGGGCGGCTGCCCCCGCATGTGTTCGGGGCCGGCGGGGAACGAGAGCAGCTCGGGCCCCAGGTCCCCTGGGAGCGCCCGCCCGCGCGGCGGGGACGGGAGAGCGGCGCGCTCCCAGCAGCCCGCCCGCGCGGCGGGGACGGGAGAGCGGCGCGCTCCCAGCAGCCCGCCCGCGCGGCGGGGACGGGAGAGCGGCGCGCTCCCAGCAGCCCGCCCGCGCGGCGGGGACGGGAGAGCGGCGCGCTCCCAGCAGCCCGCCCGCGCGGCGGGGACGGGAGAGCGAGGCGCTTTTTTTTTTTTTTTTTTGGTCCGGCTTTTTTATTGAAAAACTCGGGGGCGTCTTATAGGCCGGAGCGTCCTATAGGGCGAAAAATACGGTAGTTCAGCTCTGTCAGGCCTCTAGCCTCAGCTCTATTTCAGCTCTGTACCTCCCTCCCTCCCTCTCTCTCTCCTCTACCATACCACCACCACCCTGGGCTTCCTTCCTGGTAGGCTTATATCCTCCTGAGGAGGCTGCCAGGTGCAACCCATAAGGGTGATTGCCCTGCAGCCCAGGTGACTGATTAGGCTTCTCTGCAGGGAGGTTTGCAGAGAGCTTTTCTCCCTCTTAAAGGGGCGGCAGGCTGGGTCAGGCCCACTGCCACTAAAACATTAATGACATGAACTTATTTTTTTTAAATCAGTGCACTGATATCAAGACAAATTTACTTTGCAGTGAATAGTAGATGACTGGGTAGCTGTTCCCATTTCTCATTTTGATTAATGAAACTGAGACACGGTCTCCCCTCCACTTCCCCTTCTTCTGTGGTTGAAATCGAGTTTATGCTTCTTCCGCTCTGCTAAAGATTCTTTGAGAATTCCACTCTCTAACAGATGGATGGACCCCCTGTACTATTAATGGCTTTTCCAAAGTGGAATGTGGATTAACAAAGCTAACTTTCAGCTGTAATTTCAGCATGGAGGAGGTACAAGGGCTCTCAGATACAGCACTAAATTCTCTGCTTATAAAGACTCTGAAACAAAAGTAGTAAACTCAAGAGAAGAGAATCTAACAGAGGCTATGAAGTGGGAGGAGGGTGAGAGAAAGATGTAATTCCTGATGTCCTTTACTTGAGTAAAACTGACATTGTCATCAGTGGGAGTTTTGCCCAAGTCAGCACTTCAGGATTGGCAAGGGAATATTAAAAATTGTGAACCCCAGCTCTGAGGTACTGGACCAAATGCTAACCTTACTCCATTTCTACACTGATGTAACTCCACTGACTTACTGGAGTTGTTCCTGATTTACATTGGTGTAACATGACAGAACAAGGCCCAACAAGCAGTACAATATTTTGCATTCATGTAGTGCTTAAAAAAATTATCAATCTTTACAGAGCATTATTCTTCCAATTTGGAGGCAGAGAAGTGAAGTGACCTTCTCAAGGTCACACAGCAAGTCAGTGGTCACAGAGTCAACCTTGTACTTTGTCCACCAGACCACAGTTGCACCAATCTAGAATCTTTCCCCAAAACGCAATTTGAAGCTTTTGTGAATTTTAACACTGTTGTGGTCTGTCTACATTCTCTTGTCCACCTCCACTTCCTGCAGTTTCCATCAGCTCTCGTGCTGCCAGTAGTAAAAAGTCTTAGAATTTCTAAACATTATAGAAAACAATTTCCTAGCTCAAAAAGTGTTGCAGCCAACCCAAGAGAATTCTGTTAGACTGTGTCCTAACAGATAAAGAGAAATTAGAAATGAATGGTAGCTTAGGTACAAGTGATCGTGACTATGGCTACGAGTTTGTCATGGACGTGACAAACTCTGTAACCTCCATGACTTCTGCAGTGGCAGGTGTGCCTGGCTCAGGGGCAGCTCAGGCAGCCCCTGCGTCAGGCGCACCAGCTGCTGCTAGGGCAGTCTTGGGCCACTGCATCCCTGGGTCCCTCGCAGCAAAGTTTGAGTATGGGAGGGGGAAGGGGCTTGTGGCATAGGACAGGGTGAGGTGGGCTCTGGGTGGCGCTTACCTGGGGAGCTCCCCGGAAGTGGTGACATCCCCCTTGCTCAGCTGCTAGGCAGAGGCATGGCCAGGCAACTTGGTGCACTGTCTCTGCCTTCAGGCACTGCCCCTGCAGTTCCCGGCCAATGAGAGCCATGAAGCCTCCACCGTGAATTTTTGTTTACTGTCCCTGACTTTTACTAAAAATACCTGTGACTAAAATGTAGCCTTAGTCATGACTTGATCACATTTATAAAACGTGCAAGCATAATAAATTCCAGACCAGGGGTGTGTGTGTGTCTCTGTGTCTATCTAAACACACAGGACTTTTATAGGGCCAATTTCAAAGCTGAAAATAATTGAAAGCAAGATCAGCTGGGGGGTGGTTGGGTGATAGACTTAAACGATTTCCAGTCACCATTCACATTTTCTGATTAAAGAACCCTTTACTAAATGCTCAAAGAGCCATATCAAGGAAAAGCAGCCATGCAGGTAAAAAAAAGCCCTGGTTTAAAGGAGAAGTGAAG
The DNA here is from genome assembly GCA_032164245.1 of Sternotherus odoratus. Lineage (NCBI taxonomy): Eukaryota > Metazoa > Chordata > Testudines > Kinosternidae > Sternotherus > Sternotherus odoratus. The sequence goes on from JAVMKO010000003.1 coordinate 125,660,906, forward strand.
GCAGCCATAAAAATTAAAATGTAACATAAATGGAGAAAGGAGAAGCTGATAGTAATGAATATAAAATCAGAAGCTAAGAACTGTAAAAAATTGATAAGGGAAGCACCGGGACATAAGGGGACATTTATGACCAGCAAAGTAAAGAACAATAAGGAGATTTTAAAATATATTTGGAACAAATAGAATCCTAACAATGGTATTGGTCTGTTACTAGATAGAATTGTCAATAATGCAGAAAAGTGAAGTGTTCAATAAATATTTCTGTTCTGTATTTTGGGGAAAAACATCTCGTGGTAATGTTGACACTCTGTCCATTCCATTAGTATTTCTGGAGGATGTTATACAGAAGATACTAAAGCTAGATGTTTTTAAAATCAGCAGATCCATATAACTTGTATGTAAGAGTTGTAAGAGAACTGTCTGAAAAGCTCACTGGCTGTTAATGTTGGTTTTCAATTAGTCTTGGAGGACTGAGGAAGTTCCAGGAGACTGGAATAAAGCTAATCTTGTGCCAATTTTTAAAAAGGATAATCAGGATGACCCAGGTCATTACAGGCCTGTCAGTCTGGCATCGATTCTCAGCAAGATAATGGAGCAGCTGATACAGGACTTGGTTAATAAAGAATTAAAGGAGCATAATGTAAATTTAAGAAAATAAACACAAGGTTTATGGAAAATAGATCCTGTCAAATTAACTTGAAATCTTTTCTTTGATAAAGTTTGATTTATAAATCCAATAGTGTTGATGTAATACCGTACAGAAGTCAAAGTATGTTTTACTTGGTACTGCATTGCATTTTGATTAAGAACTACAAGTAACATGGAATACTTTAAATGGATTAAAAGTTGGCTAACTGATAGGTTTCAAATGTAATTGTAAATGGAGAATTGTTGAGTGGGTATGTTTCCAGTGGGTCTTTGCATTGATCAGTTCGTGCTATGCTATTTCACATTTTTGTTAATGACCTGGAGGAAAAAATCATCACTGATAAAGATGAAACAAAAATTGGGAGTGATAAATAATGAAGAGGATAGGTCATTGTCATAGAGTCCTATTCAGGACCACTTGGTAAACTAGGTACAAGCAAACAGTATGTATTTTAATGTTGCTAAATGTAAAATGTTGTTTACATCTAAGAACAAAGAATGCAGGTCATGATGGGAGACTCTGAAAAAGATTTAGGAATTTTGTTGGATAATCAGTTGAACATGAGCTCCCCTCAAGTGATCCTGTGACCAAAAGAGTCATGTGATCCTGAGATGCATAAGCAAGGGAATGTTGAGAAGGATTAGAAAGATTATTTTACCTCTTTGTTTGGCCCTGGCATGACCACTGCTGGACTATTGTGTCTAGTTCGGATAGCCACAATTCAAGACGTGCAATGATAAATTGAAGAGGGTTCAAGAGAAGAGCCACTAGAATGATTATCGCTATAAGGCAGGTTTTTAGCTAAAAAGATTGAGCTCCATAAGCCTATCTTAACAAAGAGATGCTTAAGGCATGACTTGGTTACAGTCTATAGGTACCTACACGGGAAACAAATATTTAACAATGGGTTCTTTAATCTAGCAGTCTAATACGATCCAATGGCTAGAAGTTGAAGCTAAACAAATTGAGACTGGAAATAAGTTTCCCATTTTTCATGTTGAGTGTAATTAACCTTTGGAACAATTTGACAAGAGAGTCATGGTGGATTCTCCATCACTGACAAATTTTAAATCAAGATTGGATGTTTGTCTAAAAGCTCTGCTCTAGGAATTATTTCGGGGAAGCTCTATGGCTTGTGTTAACAGGAGGTCAGACTACAGGATCACAATGGTCCCTCCTATCCTTGGAATCTATAAATAATCATCATCAATAATGTGCCATTGAGAAAATGTTCTGGGAATTTAGAGTGTGTGAAACTCTTCCAAACTCTAACAATCCATCAAAATAGGTTAAAATAGAACAAGGCTTAGTCACACCAAAAACACTGCAAAGCAAGGAAATCTCCCAGCAGTGAACCCATGCATGTGACAACAATGGAGCAGCTAACACAAAATTATTTATTACCGGTATAAGTAATTGAGAAACACTGAATGACATTAACCCACAGAGGTCATTAGTGTGGCAGGCTATGCCTGTACAGTACTCTTATGTTAAAATGAATACAGCTTGTAAAACACATTGTATTGTGAGTCAGAGGTTCCTTATTCAAGCAGAACCATAGGGTAAATTATTATTATAAAAGACAAAGCACAGAAGCCATTGAAAAGAGTCAGTTCTGTGTGAAAGCAATTGCATTAGTCCTAGAAACAAACAACATTAGGAGATGCAGCAAATTTAATTCTTGAAACCAGGATATTTGATGGACAGCATTTGTTTGACTCATCAGTAAATACAGTGAGGTCCTTTTATAGGCAAAATCATTTTTCCCCCCCTCTAGAGTAACTTTGCAGGATCTGAAACAACCTGGGACTTTATTCTTTCCTATAATGTTTCACTGTATCCGAGCTCATTAAAATAAGCAAGTTGCAAAGTAATATCAATGCCAGGCAAATCAATCATACAGCAGCTATACCCCAATTTTCTAACACATTCTATCCGTATGTACAGGAGATGTACACAGACCATTGCTAACATCTATGGAACATACTGCTTAAAGGTATTTTTACACTAGCAACGGTACATGCATGCATACTCATGGCTGTGTCATAACTCCCTATTGTCCACATCTAAACTGCAGAAGCACATGCCTGAAGGGGAGCAGAGGGCCAGTAAGATAGCATGCTGCGGGGTCTCAGTAAGTACATACCTCAAGCTCCGGCACAGCCCCATACTCATGTTAGTTTGCAGTGCAGATGGAGGCAAAAGAGCTCCAACTCTCTAGTTTCAGTAGTCCTCACCTCCCACCCACCAGTGCACTGAACCCTTTTCTTCCTGACATTTACCAAAACTATAAAGGTCCCTCCTATGTTGCACTACTTGTGCTTTATGAAAATATGCTTATGAATGTGAATATAATGTAACCAGAACATGCTTTATGCAAAAGGTTTCTTGTAAGGTACCATTACAAAGCTTATAGTCTACTGAGTCTGTTCATCCTATTTGTATGCATGTATCATTCTTGTATCTGAAGCTAGAAATATGAAGTATCACTCTGAGGTCCTACTGTAATTATACAAAGTGGGGGCCATTAATGGTGGGTTAGAATCATGATGGCTCCCATTGACTAGGACAACTGGCTGTAAATGATTTATTTACCTGCAAGCCTTCCTGTGTACCTGTGGGCCAGCCAGGGGGTAAAGAAGAAGGAGGTCTCACAATGATGTGTGACCAAGTTACCGGATAATGAAATCCATCTTAAATCTGGTACTTTTCCATTTAGAAGGAGGGGTGGTGATGCAGAGAGAGACAAAAGATCCCCACCTTGTGCAAAAGCTATAAAGAGGGGGTGGAGCAGGACAAAAGGTCTGCCAGTCCTGAGAAAACCACTAGTGACCATCTGAGATGACTGCTGGAACTAACAAGGTTTGTACCAGGGGAAAGGACTGACCCCAGAGTAGGAAGGAGTCTGATCTCTGAAAGAAGTTTATTGGAACATCTCTGAGGGTGAGATATTACCTATAATTAGGCTTAAACTTGAAATTTTTTGTTTTATTTTACTTCGTGACTGACTTTGTTCCATCTCATTACTTGAAACCACTTAAATCCTAATTTTTTATACTTAATAAAAATCACTTTTGTTTATTAATGAATCCAGAGTGATTAATACCAGGGGGAGGGGAGGAGTCACAGTCCCTATTGCACCATTTCACTGGCTAGCAGTGAACAGCACTGACCACATCAGAATAGCTTGGTCTTGATTAATACAGGTGAACATGGCTGCTGCTTGGAGAGGAGCTTCCTGGCCTGCCGATCACTCCAGGAGTGTTGATCACTCCAGGAGTGTTGGGGTGCACCATCCTCCATGACTAGGTCTAGACTCTAGAGTGACAAGAGCATTCACTTGTACCAGGACATTTCACGGAGGCTGGAGCATGGATGATGCCCCGGAAGAGCTGGGGCATGAGATTTTGCAGCTATACCCAAAATGAACCCAAGGAGGACCCTGAGCCTCAGCAGGAACAAGAACCTGAGGCTGGTAAATTACAATGGATTTCCACCTTTCTTGCCAATATCCCCTCATTCCCGATTTTAAGCCCAGGGCCTGCTCTGCTCCAGCCTGAAATGGTCCCAAAGCTAGATACAGCTTTAAAAAACAGATCAATGATTTTATTGATTTCCAATGAACTATTATGACCTTGGCTGAAGCTAGGTCTTAAAAACAGATGATTAATGAGCACTCATCGTGCCTGTGCATTTCTTGACCAGCAGTCAGGCAGCACAGGCTCAGCACCACAGACTGGGGGAAGGGAGGTAGCAGGTTTAGAAAAGTCCTGGTTGGGAATGGAACAATTGTGGAAAACTTGTAGTTGGTCTAAAGTTAGTAAGAAGTGTCTTTTGTCCTTTGGAAGATTACAGAGTGTGAGTGCTTCTCTCCCTCCTCCATCCCCTTATCAATGGGAGCTACACAGAACAGGGAGAGGAGTAGGTCTGGGAAGGAGAAGGGAACACTTTTGTTGTTTGAGGAAAAGTAGTCACAGCCATCCTTTGTCCCCAACCATCCCTGTCCCTGGTGTCCGGTCTCTCCCGGATTGAGCCGCGCTGCACAAGCCAGTGGAAACGAGGGTGGGAGAAGGGCCTGGTCTGGAGTCTGGATAAACAACTAACTGCACTTTGTGGCTCTTACGAAACACTAATCCCAGTGCTAAAAACTAGTCAAGTTTTCAATTAGATACAGTATTCCTCACTTCCTTCCAAACTGTCCCATGGTGTTGCTGTAGCTCATAACACATTGGAGTTTTCAACCTTTCCAATTTGCAATTCAGTCATACCTTGTGATTGAATTCCTACAAGAGAGTCCTCAAGACAAGGGAAGAATTTGTTCTACTCTGACCTGTAGATAAAAAACCACACAGGCTAAGCGCAGAAGGAGATCTATACATTTGATATTCAGAATCTAAGCTTGCAGCAAGAAAAACTAATTAGATATTCATCAGCTTTAAAAAAAAAAGATTAAATTGAGTACAGAGGAAAATAAGTAAAAAAGGCAGTAGGGTTTGTAACTTCTAATTTCCCTGCTCACTGAAGCTTCCTGTTTTAAAGCAATTAAACGCAAGCATCAAAAGGCACATGGAATTGGGGGTAGGTGGAGATTAATTTGAGAAGAGGGGCATTCCTCAATTCCTTTAAAGGCTGATGTCTGGAGTGGGGAGGGATAAATCCTTCAGACAGCATTTGGGGAGGGAGGAGGGCAAGTGCAAGGTTAACCAACCTGTGAGGAAGGGAATACCATCTAGTGGTTTGGACAAGAAACAGAATTAAGAACTAATGGGTTCTATTGCCAACTTCGCAAATGATTCGCAGTGAACTTGGACAAGTCACTTTCTCTCTGTAGGTCTTGATTTATCCTTCTGTAATATCTGTATAACACCTGTCTGCCTGATAGGGTATTAATATTTCTAAAAGGCTTTGAGATCATTCAATGAAAGCTGCTACTGCATATTACAGGCAGGGCAAATAACACTGCCTGTTAAGATTGCCCAAAACTTCCTATTAGGAGGCTCTGCTTTCAGTTGCTTATAACATTGGCGAACTTTTAACCCTTTGGACTGACATTTTCCATGCTAGTGGTCTGCCTTGGGCTGATTTTTTGTGGAAAATGTCAGCCTAAATACTTCAGCAGTTTCTGAGAGTGAGGCTAAGGAAAATATGCATTGGTTTAGCCAGGTTTAAAAAAAATGCTGGCAACCTTTTCTTTGAAAAAATCCCCCCCTCCCCCATGCTTTGGAGTAGGAACTTGAAATTTAGCAGAGGGGTGGCCTTTGTATGAGGGAAGTGCCTTCTTATGTCCCTGTGAAAGTCTGCTCAAAGTTGGCCAATTTACAAGCCTTGGGAAAACAGTAAATTGCAATTTGCACATAGTCAGTAGAAACGTCTCAGCTTTTAGCAGCTAAAATCTCCAAAGATTCTATGCTCATTGAGAATACTCCATCCTCTCGAAGCGTCTAGCAGTGCTTAATTTGAGCCAGGACTGAGCACCAGCACCTCTAGGCTTGGTAGTTCATAATACTGTACCGGCACCTCTGGGATTCCTGCATCAGTTATGAGAGTCAACAAATTGCTTGAGCCTCAGCACGTCTTACACAGTAAGCACTGACTCCTAGTGCTGACTGGGCTGTATATGCACTATTCCCACGGATCAACGGAGAATGCTCCATCCCTTCACAGCTCCTGTGTGCGCCCAAATTGTGCATGCACCATCCCAAACGTATGACTAAGCATGCTCCAGCCCAGGGCCATGGGGGAAGAGCCAGAGCCTCTGATGGCTGCTCCAGGACATGCTTCAGAACTAAGACTAGGGAGTCAGTCTCTCCTGGGCTCTCAGTGACTTCTCTGCTGGTGCCCAGGCAGCACAGAAGAGGTAGATGCTTAATGCAAGTGCAGAAAAGGGAATAATCTGATTGGCACAAGGAGCCATGGAGCGAGAATGACTGGCTGGACCAGGAGACTGGTACTGAGAACCAGAGGGACAACGTGAATGAGGAGATGGGAAGAGGGACAGATTTGAAGAGGAACTGAGGTGTGGGGTTGAGGGGAGTGGGACTGGCTGAGCAAAGAGAGAGGGCCAAGGAATTAGTGGGGAAGTGGAGGTCAGAGATGGGATGAGGAACCTGAAAAAGGAGATTGGGATTGGGGCAACTGGAGGACAGGGTGGATGAGAGAGAGACAGAACAGATAAGCAGATGGAAGATGTGTCACTAGGATTGGATGTGCAAGGAGACTAGGGACAATTTGGGGGAGGAAGAGGAAACCTGAGAATGGCTGGGAGTTGGGGGAAAGACTGGGCATGGAAAAGGGAGTCTGGAAAGGTGACACTAGGACTTGCTGGGCAAGGAGACCAGGACCAGGATGAGACGCCTGAGGAGTGGAGACTGGGACTGGATAGGTGAGAAGAATGGGATTGGAATAAGAAGGCAGGAATGGGAAAGAGGCAGGACTGGGACTGGGCCAGTTTGGAAGGGATTGTAGAGAAAGGGGTCACACTTGCAGGGAACAGGCAGAAGAGTCTTGTGCCCATTAGAGAACATGCCTCTCCAGAGCCTGGAATGGAACCCAAGTCATCACCATTCCTTTGTTGTCAGAAAATACCTGTGAAACCTAGTAGGAAAGTGTCCCATTCCCCCTCAGGTGCTGGTCCTCAAAGCTTTCCTCACAAATATTAACAAATCTTATTTATAATCTGTTCCTGTTACTTTTAATAGACCCATCTGTGTTCAGTCAAACTCTTACTACCTGTATATTTATTATGTGAAGTTTCAAAAATGGTAACCACTCAGTATAAAATCTACTGGATTCTCAGATAAGGCGGTATGTGATACTTTTTCCCCCACTAAAATATTTCCTGTACGTTATGACACTAATGTTGGAGGTCTAGCTGAGCTATCACACACCTGGCTGCTAGTAATTGGATACATAAACTATTGGCTTAAAACTAATATCCAAATGATACCACCTTTAGCAGCATCTATGATATCCAGGGGAGAAAGAAATGGAAAAGGACAGACCCAAGTATAGATAGTTAGGTATACAAATTGCTTCCAGAGGGAAGAACCACATCAATTTATTTAATAAAAATAATACCACCACCTAACTCTCAGATAGTGCGTTAGACATCTAAGAATGCTAAAAAGGTTACCTGTTCATATGCTCAAAAATACACCCTAAAAGTAGCAGTACAACTCAAGATGAGCCTCACCACTGAGCCATCCAACTGAAAAAGTCAATTCCCTCTACCTCTTGAACAACTCCTCACTCTGACAATTCCCCTCTCCCCACTTTCAAATGCCCCAGGGGAAAAAAAAAAGATGAACTTATCTAGACTTCTTTGATAATGGAACATTATGGGGATAAGGGAAGGGAAAACAAGATGCCCCACAAGCAAACCATTTCAAAGTGATATAGGGTGAAATCCTGGCCCCAAATCTCCCATTGAATTCAACAGGGCCAGGATTTCATTTAGTGTTGATGCTGGCTTAACCCTGGAAACTGAAATCTTCTCTTTACCCACGAGCAGGCATAGTAGGGACAGTGTCAACTTTCCTCATACAGTCAGTCATGCACGTTAACCCTGACCCACAGGGTAGGAATGAAAAGGGAGTTCAGACTATGGCCCATTGAGTCTTTGGCATCCTTTGTGAGAAGGCCAACAAGGAGGCCAGTTAGTGCCAGTTTAAGATGGATACTTGTCTATTAAGAAGTAAAACTCCTACCATCTTGACACTGGATGTTAAATGATAACATTTGGTCATCACTGCCTTTAGATGGTTTTTAACTCTTGACACATGGATTACATTAGTGGAGCCTATTATCAATCCACAACTCCATTAGTCTCGTAAAGTAAGTCACTTAAAGGGTGCACTGTAGAAAGTATTAGAATTGAGAGAACTGTCCTTCTGTTCCTCACAGTCCTGCCTCATTAAGCTTATGTCCAAATGGATCCTTTCCCATGAACGTTGTATATTCCTGATACAATTGTACATTTGGCTAGGGACTCAAGATAATCAATCCCTTAAAATAGTAATCACTTATCCAATTCACTTTGAATACAGGTAGCAGTCATATAATTGAAATCCTATAAAATCAGCCAACAATCACCTTGCACTGAGTTTTTGGATTTTTTCCATCTTTTTCTTCATTGAAAAGGATGAAAATTGGATTATATTCAGGTCAGTTCCTTTAAAAAAGTTCTTAAAAATAATTTCTCTCTTTTAGTATAATTTTACTCCACCAAAGAGGTAAGTTAAAACTGGTCACTGATCTGTGAGGAGTTGTGTAATTTAAAATAGACCCATCTGCAACACTATGCAATACTTTTCTACTTTGTTTTATACTAGATGCAACAAAGATGTAGAAACTTTTTACCTAAATATTGACTGAGGTTGTATGGGGCTTATATCCTGTAGTCTCTCCCTCATGCAGAACTCAGCAAGGACCCCATGAGGGTATGCAGCTGGTTCAAAATGCTGAAGAATAATGTTTTTTCCTAGTCCCAAAAAGTCTAGTTTAGTCTCTTTGTGGTCTCAATCCACTAGCATGAACGACACATGATAAATTCAAGGATGATCAGAAGGAGCTCCAATTATTCTCAATCAGCTAAATGTTTGTTGCTTCTATTTCAGATGGAAAGTTAGGTTTAGTCAACCTATTACTGAGGGGGACAAAAAACAGCTACATTCAAGGGCCCTCTGCTGAGAAAAGTCAGAACACTAACTGCTTCTTGTAAATAATGGCAACTATAGTTAGGATTCAGAGAATTAGATACCCATAGAGAAATGACCCTAAGAGATCCTATGTGATCCTTGCAAACAGCTAGTACGGAGGCATATACTTCAGAATGCTGAGGAGATTGTGAAGTCTCTTATGCTGTTCCTGTTTAGATAATGCATCAGAAATGCTACTGTGCTTTTGCCATACTGATCCATTCTTTGAATAAGCATAATGCAATTTACTGAGCAGAAAAGCTTCTATAAATGGTGCAGGGCTCAGAAACTCAACTCACAGGGGAAAAAACCTCATGTATACAGTCAGAGGTTGCAGGGATTTTTTTCGGCAAAAATTAAACTGCTATTGCAGTAGCCCTACACAATTTTATGACTCTTCATGGCAAACAAAAACAAAACAGACATTTGACAAAACATTATATTTAGCACATTTTCTAATATTGGTTTGCAAGCACCATACACAGCTTTTCATGCTTAGCTATGAAAACACCTTATAAAAAGGTGTTAACAATCATGGTCTGCATTCATAGATGGCGAAACAGCGTCACAGAGGTTAATTTGCCCAACGTCATAAAACAAACCAGTAGCAGAGCCAGGAATGGAACCCCAGGTCTCTTTCATAATAGCCTGAATCAAATCCCTGGATCCAAACATTCCTGAACATTGGGTTCTTCCACTTCCAGGTCAGAACTTTCTAACTTTTGCAAGTCATTCTTGAAAACTTCTTGCTTCATTTTTTATTCTTTTAAGAGTAGAAATTAGTGAATTTTGACCTCTTAAGTCTATTTAGAGCTTTCACCCCCGAAAAATCTCAAAGCTTCTTACAAAAAACAAACACACTGAATTAACAGCACACTAATTCTTTCAGAGCCACTGCAAGGGGTGCAGGACTTCATGTTTGTATATTGTTCAGCAGGCAGCATTAATTGGATGATAGTTTCTTGGCTGACTCTCAGGAAAGAGTATCGGGGTAGCCATGTTAGTCTGTATCCACACACAAAAAACAAGGAGTCCGGTAGCATCTTAAAGACTAACAGATTTATTTGGGAAAAAGCTTTTGTGGGTAAAAAAAACAACCCTACTTCTTCACATGCAGCTGAAGATGCCAACTGAACTGCATCCGAAGAAGTGTTTTTTTTACCCACAAAAGCTTATACCCAAATAAGCCTGCTAGTCTTTAAGGTGCCACCGGATCCCCCGTTGTTTTTACAGGGAAGAGTGGTACTTGGTAAATCTACTGTACTCCTTGCAGCATACCTGGTTTACCTAGGATATGTAGGAGATTTCTATGCATTCAGCAGCATTGGCCCTGCTAAGATTGTGAGAGCTGTCAAAACCAGAACCCAGGGTTGCACAGCTGCAGAGTTGATTCTAGAGAATCCAGGAGCATATTCTTAAAGAAAAACTTAGCTAGGAGATAGACAGCAATTGCACTAAAATGTTGCTAATGGTAGAACGAGAAAGATCTTACTTAAAAGGACAGGAAAAATAATGTGGGAAAAGATTGGCGGTATTAATGAGGAATGTTGCCTAATCTGCAGAATGAAATGCTGGAAGTATTTTGGCTGTAGGAAACCAAACAGTGTCTTAGAGTTCCTGATTGGAATTTTATATGGTAAAGGAAAATTTAATGCAGGAACCATTAAAGAAATTGGAACGGAAAATAATCCTGGCTTGTCTAAACAGATATAAAGCACAAAATGGGCCAGTGCGGGCAGGGATGCAAAGATTAGTACAAGATGAAAGGAGGAGGATTTTTTTTTGGTGGTTTAAAAAAAAAAAAAATACAACCCTCAGGTAGAAAGGGAGAACAGGAGATCTATAAAACAGGAAGAATTGAGTTTTAAAATAATCAGAAGGAAAAAAAAGAAAAAAAGGGACTATGGAAAGTCAGAAATACTGCAGCCAAACAGAAAACTCTGCAAATAATTTTGATGGACACAAACATTTTTAAAATGTTAATGAGGGAAAACATTTTCATGTACAGTACTTGAAAGTGGGAAATAAATCATTTAGCGTGCTCTGAGGAGGTAGCATTAAGAGTAACAGGATAAAAATTAAGCAAAGAAATTTTTGGACTGAACAGAAAGGACAATTTCCTAATGGTCAAATCCATTAGAGTATGCTATAGGATGGTGGCTCTCAACCTTTCCAGACTGGACAAATACATCAAACATGCTTGGTTTTGACTGGACAAATAGATCACATGATATAGTGTCTGTTGCTTCATTGGACGGGATACCATACTGATGAATGCCACACTGATGCAGACAGATTCTCAGAATCATGTTTCCAGAGTAAATACTCAAGTTAATGAGTTCAAAAACTTACTTTCCACTGTTATTCATTTAAAATTTGCCATTTCCACAAGCATTCCTACCAGCAGACTCATTAGTTAAAAAAATCCACAGAACACTAAAACAAACTAGGTACAAATACAACCAGTGCAAATTCTTTGTTATGCAAGTGAATCATCATGGAACACTTGGAAGTATGTGCCTAGCTGATCGGGTAGGAGGTGGGGACCTTTATGAGCAGTTCCATGCACTGTACCAGTTCTGGGAATAAACTGGGATTCTACCTGCAGGAATGGCAATCCAGCACATTACTTTACCACCAGTAAAATCACTAACAAGTTTAAAAAGAAATATTAAACATATTTAAAGACAGTCCCAATACTGAAGTCACAACTTAATCTAATGCTTGAGTCTCATTGGAATTTAATTCTTTCATGGCGTGAGGCATTTATACACGAGGTTTATGCTTTCACACAAGGCTTTGAAGGACTGCATTTCAAACTAGCAGCCCTGGAAGGACTATGAATTCAAATCACTTTAGCCACTGAAAATAAGCAGGTAATGCTTCCAGGGGCCTCATTAGACATACAGTCATGTATTTTCCTTTACTATGGCTGGGATTTTGATAAAAAATGTTGTTAGATGGAAATGAAGAGAGTTTCCAAAGCTAAGAATATGTTATAAAGAGGGTGGATTCCCCAACAGTGCCTAGAAGGAGAACAAAGTCTTGTGATTTTCCTTTGCATTTCATTTCTGAGAAGATTGGATGAGTCTCTGCATAGCTGGTTGGAGACCAGAACTGGAAAAATGAAAGGACCTCAGTTTTCTGTTTGAAATTGATTGGAATTCACCCATCCCCTTTTAAATCACAAAATAGTAGTGGGTAAACAAGTTAAATTCAACAAACACCCAAATATCTGGATTCTTATCTGAACTATCTCTTGGTTTAGCAAAATTAAGCTGAGTGTTTTAAAGTCTTGGATTTTAAACAGATTTGATTGGGGGCTCTGAAAATCAGGTCACTTATTTTGGGGTCAAAATACAGATTTGGGTGCTAAAATGGGCACCCAAGTGTGAAAAATTTCATCTTAACCTCTCTGTGGCCCAGTTTAATCATCTACAAAATAGAGAAAGTGCTACCTTCCTTCTTCACCGACTGCTGCAAGGCTCAGTGCTTGTATACAAGGTGCAGCAATGCACACTAGAGGGGTATGATTTCTAAAGCACAGAATGTGCACAGTCTCCATAGGTCAGTAAATGCACAACATGTTAGTTTAGACAAGCCCTTAGTATGTGACTGTGAAGTGGTTTGACATATTTGTGGGAGGAGAGAGGGTGAGACACCAAATAGGCTCATATTACCACCAGTAACAAAAGGAACTAGCAAGGAGACGTTTCTTTTAGGCTGAAGGGCTTCAAGAATGTAAATTTCTTTCTTCTCAGATTGTGGAGCTAACAAAGAAAGAAGTACACATCTTTTTTTTAAAAAAAAGCAAAAAGAAACTACAATAAGAAATAACCTTCAGACTTCAAGTCTTTAAAGTCAGATCTGGCAGATGCTGGTGGTTCCTTCCTTTATTGCTCTTGACATCAGTGAAATCCATTTCAAGTGAAGTTATATGTGCCAGAGAGGGAATAGTATGTTTATTGTAACCTTAAACATGTAGGTGTTCTCTTGCACTTCTAAACATGCTCTGTGTAAGATTACATATGTAACTAATAGTGCATTCTGCAGCCTCTGTTCAGATATTTATGCTCAGATTTCAAATTGTTTAAGAGAAGCCTCTCTCCATTGTTTTACATGAAAATTTCATAGGACTCCCAAGATTGGCTGAGACTCTAGACATTATTGTGATGCATATGAATAGCCAGATCATTAAACTAGATGCCGTACATATGCCTAGTAAAAGGCAACCCCCAGACCCTGAGGTGCTTAGAATCAAAATAGACATGGGATGAATGAACGGACGCTAGGGCACGCAGAGGATAGGTGATTTGCCCAAGGTTACACATGATGTTGGTGACAGAAGTGAGAACTGAAACCCTGACCCCAGTCCAGTAATTTTACCACAAGACCATTTTTGTCCTGTGACTACATCAAAACTGGGCTGGCAGCAGGGTACTCTGGGTGAGGAGTCATCCATAGTCTGTGGAGCTCACTTCTTACCCAGTGTCACCACAGCTCAGATTTAAATTATATGTAAAACTCAAGACTCACAATTGTCCTAAGCTTTTTCAGGCAGGATAAGATGGGGAGGGCCCCCCCGAAGAGAAAGGACGGTTAAATGAAGTTAAGCGAGATGGGAAGCGGCTGTGGGGGAGATTTATGACTAGTGACAGTTTTCTGCGACTTTGTGCAAGTCTGTTTAATATATTTTATTATATTCTGTGCTTTTTATCATGGGTACACAGATAGAGAGGTGAAATGACTTGTCTAAATCTGCAGAGCGAGTCAGCAGACAAAGCCAGAATTAGAACCCAGAAGTTCCTCACCTGCAGTAGGTTCTCAGATTGCTAGACTATACTGCTTCACTAAATATGCTAGAAAACATACATGCCATCTCCTTACCTGCAATATTTAAGAGAAGAAATCCATCTTAAAAAAAGTTAATGATGAGAAAGGATTGCTTATAGCATTATGCAAGCAGAAAATGAACAATACAGTACCTATGGCTAGTGGCATTTGGTACAATCAGAAGCTGCTAGGTACCCTGGGGAGGAATTGCATCAGCATGATGGAATAATAGATTTCTTTATTACAAAGGATCAATAAGTACTGCACAGGTTCTCGTTCCTTTACCTTTTGAAGCTGCGTGGCAACAGAGCAGTACAGGAGAAAACAGAATGCTCGGACATTAAAAAATGAATCCACAGTCAAATCAACTAGCTCTCTTACTGCACAACAAATCCAATGCCAACAGTGTACTGTAATGCATCACTCCCATAGAAACTTCCTAGAGAATCCAGTAGGAATTCAGCCAATATTATTCTACAAAAGTTACTTCAAAAACCTGCAGAATTTAGTGGAGAATGAGCGCCTTTCACTATATGACTTAAACACACACCTCTAAGAATTATTGAACAGGGATATAATCTCCATTAATTCATAAAGGATGTTACATTCTATACGGATGTTATTTACTATTGTATTGCATAGGGCTTTTGCGTAAAAGGTGAAGAGGCTTCCTTATTCCCAACCTCAGAAGCCATCACTGTTCAAAGTGTTTATCATTTTTGACCCATTCTTCCCACAGGGGTTCTTCCCTCCTCCTCATCCCATCCAAATGCATTGCTATACAAATCTTAACTGACCTACTTTTCTTCCTATGAAAAGGATGGCAACTTTAGCCAAATAACACCAAAAAAAGCAAGAAATACAACAGGCAACACACATGATAATCAGTGTAATGTAGAGACTCTTATTTTGTGATCCAGCATATTGTAGTACTCCACAGTCCATGGAAGTACACAGTCCACTCTAAAGGCAGTGAAAGCAGGTGAGCAGAGCATCATTTACCCTGTCCAGCAGTCTTTATGCACACAAATAGCCATCAAATTCAATGGAAGCCTTGTGCATGAGGACTACAAGGCTCGGATCTTGCTTGCAAGCTGCATTTTGGATGCAGTACGAGGGCAGTTCTTCCTGCATAGCGTTAAAAAAGTTTCATGGTTTAACACTTCTACTGTTTAATGCCTACTCCACAAGCTGCCGACAAGCAGCTTTGTTTGGTTGGCTCACTCCCTAATCAAAGGGTACTATCAGACAGTACTTTCTTCTTCCTCCTGTAAATGTACATGAACTGTGAAGACCTTATCAGATATTAATGTGTGTAATTCAGGCTACGGGGTTGGGGGGGGGGGGGGAGGAGATACAAGCTGACACTATGAGCTGCTTGAGAGATGAGAAAATCTGACTTGAAATGAATCTATTATCAGGCTGCCCTTCAAGTGCACTAAAACAGGTTTTCTCTACCTATTATGAGGCCAGATTTTCAGGTAATCTGGGAGTGCAGACAGGTAGCTAGACACCCAATTACCATCATTTAGGTGTGCTGTTATCTGTGGGTGAAAAAAATTGGAGGCGGACTACTGGAACTAAGTGAGCTTTTCCCACTGCTGCTGAGAGGATCCGGTGTCACTTCTAGAGCTGAGATCCTAACACAGGGTGGGCAACTTTTTGGCCAGAAGGCCACATTGGGTTTCCGTAATTGTATAGAGGGCCAGGTAGGGGAGGCTGTGCCTCCCTAAACAGCCAGGTGTGGCCTGGCCCCTGCCTCCTATCCAACCCCACTGCTTCTCACCCCATGACAGCTCCCCCTCCCCGGGACTCCTGCCCCATACAACCTGCCCCCCATTCTCTATCCTCTGATGCCCCCCTGGGAACCCCTACCCCATCCACTCCTCCCCTGACCATCCCCAGACCCCACACTGCCCTATCCAACCTCCACTCTCCTTCCTGACTTCCCCCCAGGACCCCTGCCCCCATTCAACGCCTTCTGACTGCCCTGGCCCCTATCTACATCCCTGCCCCCTGACCATCATCCTGAACTCCCATGCCCTCTATCCAATCCCCGCCTCTCCCTGCCCCCTTACCGTATTGCTTGGAGCACCAGTTGCCGGCGGCACTACAGCCCTGCTGCCCAAAGCACCAGGGCAGTCAGCCACGCTGCCCGGCTGGAGCCAGGCACACCATCACGCAGCAGCAGGTTAGGCCACGGCTCTGCACCTGTGTTGCCTGGCAGGAGTTTGGCACCCCGCCACCCAGAGCATTGTGCCGGCGGCGCAGTGCGCTGAGGCTAGGGGCTAGCCTCCTGGGCCAGGAGCACAGGGGATGGACAGGAGGATCCAGTGGGCTGTATGTGTCCCATGGGGAGTAGTTTGCCCACCTCTGTCCTAGTAGCTCATCTCCTTTCTACCCTTCAGGAAAGCAAAGGGCTCACATACGATGGTGATGAGTGAGGATACGATTTGGTCATGGATTCCATGACTTTAAACAAACCTCTGTGACTCCCGCTTCTGCCCCCCGCAGCTTCTCTTCCCTCCTGCCGATGGGCTTCAGTTTCAGGCTTGCACCGCAGGGCTCCGACTTTCAAGACTTACGGTTTATTGTGTGTGTCCTGCCTGTGAATTTTAATAAAAATCCCTGCACCAAAATCTGAACCTTAGTGATGAGCACAGTACAAGAACCTACATAGAACAGAATAGCTGTAGTGCCAGCACTGTTGCTTCAGAGACAGGTATATATGCTAATACAGTGTAACAAATTGGTAGCCATCTAGGATGCATAACTTGGCAATTTGGAACTTTGGAGCAACAACCAAGATACTACTCAGATCCTCTTGCTCTAAAAGTACAGGTCCCAAGATGATGTTCTATTAGCAATACAGGGCCTAGGACATCTAGTTGAGCAGCTCTGATAGTCTCCAGAAGATGCCAGTGGTACACGCACACACACACACACACACACACACACAGTTTGTTTCAATATTTAGACATGCTTTTCCTCCCACCTCCAAATTTAATTATTCTCAACATTTTCTTAATTTAATGCTGAAAATTGAAAGTTAAAGCATGTATGTGCAGTACAGCAAAGCACCTTAACACAATAGCATATCCTAAAAATGTGAAGCAGTAGTGGCATTGCCAACACAGGCTGTACTTCTGCACAGAGCGTGTTTATTAGCCAGGATACAGAATAAAAGCATTTTCAAAGAGCCAGTGAAGAAGACAGCTGCTGTAGCTCCCCTAATTATCTTTCCCCAGACATCAAGAGTAATTTACAAGTTGGATAATATTGCTGGAATTAAACACATTCTAGATCTACACACTACCTCTCCTCCTCAGTTTTAAAGACCATGTATAATAGTAGAAATACAACCATTCAGCCCACTCATGTGACTCAGGTTGGTTCCTGTCAGATTTTTTATTGCACATTCTCCTTTTGTTACTGGGAAACATTGAGTTTGTTTTACCCAGTAATCAGGCAATCACCATGTCTTGATACTGGCATAAGCCAGCAGGACTTGATATAATAATCATTCTCTCTAATCTATTACATTCAACAAAGATAGTTTAAGATGCTTGGTACAAATTATGCTTCTTAATGCACATTCTGGGGCACAGAGGTAAAAATCAATAACTAGAACAGAGGGAATGTTACCGTCACATATATTCTGATTAAATTCTAAATTAAACAATCACCAGCTGCATTTAACCATTCAGAATACATTTGTTCAGCTATGGTCCTGCTGTTTTGCTACTAACCACAACCTAAGAAAATGCGTAGGAAGTCTGACAAATTGCAACGTCACTGACAATTAATCTTAATTACACCAAGAGGAAATATTTCAGCCAACTGTAGCTCAGAAAGATTTAATGCTCTCCCTGACAAATGGCATTGAAATCCCTGGTGATGTAAGAAACCATTTTTTTTTAAAGAGAGACAATTAACATGCATATAAATAATATGCACATGCACACAATCCAGGGCCAAAAGTGAAAACAGTCTATGGAAGGC
The DNA here is from genome assembly GCA_032164245.1 of Sternotherus odoratus. Classification (NCBI taxonomy): domain Eukaryota; kingdom Metazoa; phylum Chordata; order Testudines; family Kinosternidae; genus Sternotherus; species Sternotherus odoratus. The sequence continues at coordinate 125,679,086 of JAVMKO010000003.1, forward strand.
CCTCTGCACAGTCTAAGCACAGTAGTGGAAGGAATGGGGAAAGAAGGGGATAGGTATGCAAGAATGATTGTGCAGGTAGCTTTGAACCTTGGAGTGAGTGAGTCTCCTTGTGGCTCTATATAGGCCTACTATTATCTGGAACTAGGGCACAATGGGTGAAATTCACTCCATACAGGGAACCCACACTAGGCCTTTGTGTGACACTAGGCCTTTGTGTGACCCACAACCCTCTGTCCTGCTCTAGAGGTGGCTGAGCCATCTACAAGGGCTAATCAGCATGGATATGATTGTGTCATGGTAAAATTGTGCATAACTAAGGACAAATAGATACATTTCAGGCTGTGGTCATAACAGTAAGTTGTGTACCAACTGAATGTTACCATAAATATGCATTTATTGACACAGACAGTGCAATGGTTCTACTAAAGGAAACAGGGTTGTCTGCAGGAACATTTAGTTTGTCACAAGCTGGGGTGTGAATCTACCCTGCAGTAGCCTGCCATGGACCAACTGTTGCTGTGGATCATGCCGAAGGTGATTTAGTCCTCTTTGAAATGGGAGTAGATCCAAGCGCATTGAGAGTTTTTAAATGCACCTTGGAGCATGGTGTGGCATATGTACCACTTAAGTGCACAGGCCTTGTACTACAATACAACGTTATTTTGATGAAGTAAGATCAAAACCAATATTCTGGTTAGAAAGGGGACTTACCCATGTTTCTCTTGACTTGGGGCCAACAGGATTTCACTGCTACTTTCGTCAGCAGGGAGGAGCCGAGCAATATAGTCCCCGCTTTGTTGGAGGTACCTGTACACAGACACCTGCACAGTGCACTGCTCACTACTACTCCTCAGCCAGGGGCTCAAGATGATGGGGCTCATGCTTTCTGATGTATTGAGGAACAGGAATGAACCTAGGAAGATAAAGGGAACAAGAGGTTTTCTTAAACAACGCCTTTCACACCCGGAGATAGTCCACAGCATTTTACAAACTGCTTTCTCTGAGAATCAGTACTGAACTGAAGCAATGATTGACCCATTGCTTGGCATTTAAAATGTATGTAGAGTAGACAACACCATAGAAAAATTTGCGGGGAAAACATGACGACATTTGCAGTTGACCGGACTAGATTAGGATTTATGAAACATTTGAGAGTTTTTCTAACTCTCAAATGTTTAATTTTTTTCTCCTGCTGCTGATGGCCCATCCAAATTAAACAGCCTCTTAGAATTGGTATAGTAATTTACAACTTTTTTTTGCTTTCTGTGTGTATAAATGCATCTTACTTCTGTTTGTTCTATTCTATGCATCCGAGGAAGTGAGCTATAGCTCACCGAAAGCTTATGCTGAAATAAACTGGTTAGTCTCGAAGGTGCTACAAGTATTCCTCGCTTTCTTTATGGATACAGACTAACATGGCTGCTATTTTTAAACTTATTCCTAATAGAGAGACTCACTTGTGGGACTTTCCACCCTCCCCCTTCAAATTTCTCGTGTGTGTGATTTAGACTGAAAGTTCACAGCTCTGATCTCTCTGGAATAGGGACCCCACTTGACAGGTTGGGTTATATTCGCGCTCTGTCAGTAGCCCCATTTGTACTCACACCCTAAACAAAGTTTACGGTGATTATGTTTCCTGTATAACCAGAAAGCACAAATTCATCAGCTATGCTCTCTTATAAACCATACAGTATATTCAGAGCTATTCGTGTCAGGATAAATGCTTGATATTTTTATTGCTTCAGTCATTTAGTCTGACATATTAATTTTATATGCACTTAATCCACATGAGAGGTTCGATTATTGTCTGGTACATCAACTACCTTCATTTAATCCTATTTCAATAACATCTCAGATTTATCCAGGGGGACAGAGCTAATGAACTCTCTGCAGATTAAAGATCACCTTGAGTAAGCAAAATTACCCTCTTTTGGCAGATACCAAATTACCAAATATTCCATAGAACAAGCACTAGTCAAATAGAAAAGGGAGCCAGTCTTTGATATGGAATATTTTCTGATTTACCATATCCACCCATTACCCCGTGAGATAACATGGCAATACTACTTTGCACTAGAGAAGACCTGTAGCCTAATAGTGGTGGGGCAGAACGAGGGCGGTGGCTTCAACAGATGTAACTGAGCATGCTCAGTCCATGTGAGAATACTCAGTACAAGCCAACCAGCAAATAGGGGGAGGGACCACACATGACCTCACATCCCCCCCCCCCCCCTCTGCTTTGCATTCCCATAAAGATTTACATCACTGACATTAAAAAGCTTTCTAAACTAGGCATTAATGTTCACAATAACTCTGCAAGTTCTGTATTCCCATTTAACAGAAGAAACGGAGGCACAATGAGGCTGAAATTTTTGCTGGTAGATATTTGTCCTGAAAGCAGCATTGGGCAGTAAAATGTCAGAAATAGTCCCCTCGTGACAGAAGATTCCATGGGCGGCAAGGAGAGAGAAAGAGTGAATCCGTGAATTACTATTAGTTCCTTTAGTTTCAGATAAGGAGGTACAAGTCTCTTCACTACTTGGACCAAATACATTTCCTAACAGTTAAGAGAGTTTGTTTATTTGGCTGATCAATAAAGAGATGTCAATTGTATACATCACCCTTGTGCTTCCCCATTTCTCTCTGTGGTTGAGAACAAGAAGAATTACGGCATTAAATCTTGTAGCTTTATTTTTCCACCCCCACAAGAACACTGGGATCACAGTGACATGAAAGATAGCAGAGATTTCTACTTGTGGCAGAAAGACACTAAACCCTACAATAATTGCTGATAACTTGCCAGATTCAGGGGGCCATTTGCTCATCTTATTGCCTTGGGATGGGGAGTAGGATTTTAAAGCTATTCACAAATTAGAAGGCAATTCTGGCTCCTTCGCAGCTTACTTGCAGTAGGTATGGGAAAAGTTCTTCCAAGCAAGCATTACTCTTGTGCCCAGGCTCAAGGTTAGACTTAGAAGGTCCGATAGGAAAAGATACTTACTGGTTGCTCTGAGGTGGATGTTAGGCAGTCACTACTCTCCTTCCTTTGGACTATTAACAACAGGGTTTTCTCACCCAAAGCGCTTGCTTATTGCTTCACTACACACACAGCGCTATGTGGCACACACATTGCTTCACTACACACACAGCGCTATGTGGCAACTGCACTGAATGATCCCACGCTGCACTGTTCCAAAATGAGGACTAGAGAGTCATGCTGGAGGACCTCCCCAAAGCAGTGCTCTTGTGACCAGTACCTAGACATACTAGGGAAAGCCTCTTCATGTGCTTTTGTGGAGGCTACCCAACAAACAGAGCACAGGAACTGTAATGTGCCATTTTTAAACATACCTTGGTTTCCAAAAGCACAATTCCCACAAGGGAAAACGTCACTGTCTACTGCACTTACTGCTATTCTACTCCATAAATGCTCAGGGAAGCACTCTCAGAATTCTGTTTGGCTGTGTTGCTTTTGGAATTTCCAGAAGGTGAGACGTGATGGATTTGCTGTGAACACATAGCAGATTCTGGAAGCAGAATATGTACCCCACAATAGATTTTAAAGATCATAGATACTAGACTCTACATAAGATTTCTCCATTTCAGAACAAAGCAGTGGTCCATCAGCCCCTACTTCCTGCAGTGACTAATACCAGATGTCTCAGAGGAAGATTGATCTCTCCATAATACATCTAGTCAATTAAGTCTGCCCCTTACTAACGGTATGTCTACACTAGAAACACAACACTAGTACTGTAGCGTAGACACGTACTACTACAATGAAGGAGGCTCTTCCAACACTTTAGTAAACCTAGTTCTCCGAGAGGCAGTAGCTAGGTCAACTGAAGAATTCTTCCATAGACCTAGCAGAGTCTACACCGCGACTTCGATCAACTTAATTACATCACACAGGGAGTGAAATTTTTCACAGCCCTGATCAATGCACTCAAGCCAACCTAACTCTGTAGCGTATACCAGCCCTTAGACTGCACAATTTTATTAACATTATGCAGATCCTTTTCAAAGCCACATTAATACACATGAAAGATGGGTCCAAAATGTTCAGATCTGTATGAGTCCAGGTAAATTCAGTAAATCAGTAGGAATGTGTCTAAAATCCCTATTAGGTTATGGATTGTAACTTTTCTAAGGAGCCATTATATAGCAGTGATGTTTTCCTATTCCCTTGGAATGAGAGGGAAATATACTGTTTTCCGCCTGGTGGGTTCCCAGGCAAAACTGTCCTAATATGTTTATCAGTTTTCCAGCAAGAGGAAGTCCATGTGGCAAGCTGTATCTCAGATCATCGTGTAGTTTTTTAGGGTTGTAAGGTTTCATCAGTAATTTTCTTGGCCTGCTATTTTCCTTCATCAGCTTACAGCTCTAATGAGGCTCTCGGGGATCTTGCAGGGTGAGTTACTAAGAAAGAGCAACTTCAAACAAACTTCTACTGATAGTTGCGCGCCTAGGGAATATAAACTGAGATGAAAGGCGCCTTCATAGAACAAGTTGTCAGTATCATGTTCTACCACTTGTAAGATTTTAAAAAATTAATAAAGCAGTGGTATGTTGCAGTAACCCATAGTTAATACTCAGGAGGGATGTGAAGAGTTTGAAACTGGTGAAGCTTATTAAAACACTAATGTGTCCTCTTCAGATTGGTATACTTACTAGTGAGACACTGCAGAAGCTGACTGTCACCACTTAAACTAGAGTGGACACTAGGTATCTTGCCAACTCGGTGCTGGGATTGAATAGCTGTAATCCCCTAAAGAAATATAGCAAATACAGGGTCTCAAATCCAGGGCCACTTAGCTCTGCATGACTACTATGCTGCTCAGTCACTAGGATCACTCAGAACGACATGGTGGCAGTGGGGACAGAAAGTCTCCTACACGAAAAGAATGAGCCACTACCACTTGAGCTAACAGAAAATCTCCTCTAGCTGTTGCAGTTTAAGGATTATGACACTTGGTTGAGCCATTCTAATTCCACCCAGCAGAGGGAAGTAGTAGACATCTCTCACACACTTTCACCACAATGCCTTACAACGTAATGGTGCCTTTCATCCAGACAGATTCCAAAGTTCTTCACAGACTAGACTACAATCGCCTATCCACTGCTGAAACAGTGCAGTTTTGAGTTACTTATATGCCAGCAACATTACTCAGCCGGGTTTCTCTGTTTTGTTTTAACTAGTGAGGAGTCTGCACTGTAATGCCAGCTTCTAAACTTTCCCCTAGCCCCAGCATGTCCCTCCCCCTGAGACACACTATGGGAAAATCATAAATATTTTTCTCAAGCTTCCGATTTGTATCTGCACTATTTCTCCACTTTTCTAATATTTGCAGTCAACCCATAATAGGTTTTAAAATAAAAATAAAAAATAAAAAAAATTAAAATAAAATAAAAAATAAAAAAGATGGTTTCTCCATCTTTGTTCATTATTTCCTTTTACAGTGTCTGTATTAATTGTCTGTCACTTGACACCTTGCAAGGAAAAGAACAAACACAAGAGAATTATTGCAACGGACATTAAAGTGTATTTAGAGCACCCTAATGATTGCAACATACAATAGATGAATACATCTTGCACTAAGAATTACTGCTAGCGGTTGGAGGTTTCCAGCATTTTAAAATTCATATTGTGAGAAGGGAATGACACCTCAAGGGATTAGTAATGGCATATTGTTGTCTTTACTAGTTCAAATTCAGCCTGGATTATTTGGGACTGAAGGTGTAATATTTATTTGTTACGAATCTTCACTGTCAGAGTGTTCAGTGCAATACAGGACATAAATGTTGTATAAGCCACAGTACTTATCCCCAGGATCTTACAAAAGAAGACTTACACCGATTAGACAAGAATGCAGTAGAAGAAACAGACCAAATCATTACCACCTGGCAGCTGTTTGATGGCCTGTGTGAACTGAACTGGCGGAACAGACCTAATCTACTGGACAGAAATTCCACTTTTCCTTTAGAGATACCAATGAATGATTGTGCAAGGAGTGTGAATTCATTTCTCAAAACTAGTCCCTTCAGCATAGGATTGAGGCACATTGGTAGAGAAGCATGCATCGTGAGATTTTTGTTGTTGAATCTGTAAATGATAGAGAGAGAACGAACGAACACATTTGAGGGCTGGGCACTGGGAATCTATACTGACCACTAAATTCATTTTTATCCATAAAGTCAGAAGAGTGCACAACCTCAGGAAAGCAGAGCAGACTCACTCAGAGCTCCAATTAGAAAGGTCTCTTTTTTTCCTCATTATGTGAAATGTCTAAAACAATTATTGTGATGCAGATGAAACGTATTCTGAAACCAGTCTCAATTATCCATTATTTTGAAGGCGTATTGCTCATTGGACAATCAAAATTTACTGAGCTAACTGTGGCAGGGCAAGCCCCTGCAGGCTAAACCCTGCTTGTGGATAGCAGGGCCAGGGGCTGATGCAGGGAGCAGCCTGCAAGAAGCCCAGCTGGAAGCCTTAATGAAGGCTAGCTCACAGCCCCTGGCTGGAGAGATTGACCACAGCTGGGGCAGGGAGCAGAAAGAGCTAGAAAAGCCCTGACTCAGGGGCAGTCAGTGAGGCTAGCCAGGCGGCAAGAGGACAGGGGTACCTAGCTCTGTCTCTGCTGGGGGATACAAGCCTCAAGGGGCTAGAGGACCTGGTGAGAGGTCTGTGAGGGGCCTGACTTTGGGGACGTGGGGACTTTGATAGCACTGGAAATAAGAGCACGGGTGAAGCACCAGAGAGGAGTGTCTGAGACCCTTTCTTTGTTCAGCCTAAGCATGGGGCACAGGGACTAGGGGAAGGAAGCCTGTGCCGCCCCGTGACACTAACCTTTAGGTATTTCACAGTACTTCATCTTTACCACTCAGAGAGATGACATCAATGAAGCGAGGTTACAGACAACTTTATCTGTGCTAGAGACTTTAATCCCACCCCATTTAAAGTGCAACCTTACTTGGAAAAGTAACTTTTTCCAAAGGGCACTGCAGAGCTCCCCTTCGGTGATTTCTGTATCAGATATGCACAGGTTGGACAGAAGACATCTGCAGGGTTGGAAGTTAGAAAGACATCTGCTGTCCAACATGTGAACACGTAGATGGAAGCATTGACAGTAGAACCACCTCCTTCAGCTCTGACCCCTGCCCTTTCTGGCTGGTAGAAGAGTGTAGACACTGAGCATGAAAGATATCAGCCCAAACAGAAGAAGGTACAGTGGAAGACAAGGTGGTTATAATGGGAAGCATTCACACAGGGGACGCTAGGTCTCCTTACAACGTACCTATGGGGCCAGATCCTCAGCTGGTGTAAACAGATGTGGTTTCACTGAAGTTACTACCCCAGGATGTTTTCAAGCTCTTTAAGATGAAGGGTTTATACTAAATTTACATTAATTATGTACTTAGGGGACTAACAACAAGAATTTTTGCTATAAGATGGGGACTTAGTTGGAAGAGACAGGGGAGGAGAATAGGGTGACACTACTGGCCAGTGTGTTATGTGCATATAGATGACTTTATGTATGCATTGGTGATGAACGTGTTAAGTCTGTGGGTAGACTTAGGAAGTATCCTCTATGCCGTTCTTCCTTGTCTGTTAGTCTAGGTAAAAGGTCCCAGACATAGGCGTGGGTGTTCCATCTATTTGGGTAACAAGATGAAGGTCAGCTTTCTGGATGAAAGGTTTTTAGAAATAAATATGCTCGCTTTGCTTTCAGCTTAACATACAGATTTTTGGTCAGTAGGCCTTCTTGCGTTACAGCCAAACGTACCTATAAGTATTTGATGTATTGTAATAGATTTAAACTTGTATAAAAAGATACATCTATGCAAGCAAATAGATCAATCCCTAGGGCTACACATCCTAACCCTCTGCCCCAGCCCTGAGCCCCCCCTCCTGCAACATGAACCCCTTATCCCCAGCCCCACCCCACAGCCCTCTGCCCTAGCCCTGAGCCTCCTCCCATACCCCAATCCCCTCATCTCCAGCCACTCCCTTCCTCTGCACCCCCTACTCCTAAATCCCTCCCAGAGCCTGCACCCCTCACCCCCACCTACACCACCATCCCCAGCTCAGAGCATGCACCCAAACTCCATCCCAGAGCCTGCACCCTTCCTGCACCCCAATCCTGTGCCCCAGCAACAGGACCTGCACCCCAGCCAAACTCATTCTCTCCCCCCCCCAATTCCCTCCCAGAGCCTTAGTTAGGTGGGGGCAGAGTTGGGGGGGGGGGGCAGGTTCTGGGCACCACCAAGATTTCTACAAAGCTGTCACCCCTGGCCAGGGGTTATAAATCTGTTACAGGAGTGGGTGGGCAAGTTTCTGTGGCCAGCAATGTGCAGGAGGTCACACTAAATCAGGGGTTCTCAAACTGGGGGTCACAAGGTTATTTACATGGTGAGTTGTCAGCCTCCACCTCAAACCCCGCTTTGCCTCCAGCATTTACAAAAGGTGTTAAATATGTTTAAAAGTGTTTTTAATTTATAACGGGGGTCACATACAAAGGCTTGCTATGTGAAAGAGGTCACCAGTACAAAAGTTTGAGAACCACTGGACTAGATGATCATGATAGTCCCTTGTGGCCTTAAACTCGGAGTCTATTATCATACAGTGATAGCCACTAAACAGGCCAGTGAGCTCAAGGGCAAAAGTAAAAAAATAATGGCAAGCATGAGAATTTATAATGAAGTGAGCAGATTGTGTTACTTGAAGAAAACAACAATACACCAAAGCCAAATTATATATACACCCAATGTGTCTCCTTAGACTCAAGTTAGATTTAAGTGTCCCAAGTAGCAATTCAGAGAGATTTCCTCCCTAATTACCAGAGGCCATAGTTTTGTTAGTTTAACTTATCGTCTGGAAAAGCAAAGCTCAAAACAAAGACAGACTAACTTAATCTGATCACCGTTATAAAGCAGCAGTTTTATAACCCTTTGCAAAATTGATAGATTTTTATTCTGAACATAAACTCCATCTTACTACTAAAAGGATTTTATTACCTTTCGCATATTAGTACAATACTGCACCAGATTAAATTAGAGCCTTAAAAAACTATTAACAGTGAATGTTTATGGGAGGCTGTACAGAAAAAAAAAAAAAAGTCAAGCTAATGAATGGAACTCCATAAAACAACAACTTTGAAAAGCAGGGACATGGGAGCAGGCAACAGACATGGAAGAGGTTGCAGCATTGAGAAAAGGCATTGATATGGATGGATCTCTATAGTTCTTGATTGTCTAAGGTTAGCTGTGGGATATTTCAGTCACTAAAGCAAACCAATGAAATGTGCTTAACTATAAGCATGTGAATATCCCAACCATCAGTGGGATTCCACATACTAAAAGATATGCATGGGCCAATATGTATTGCTGCATTAGGGTCTAAAACACATGATGAAAGTTTGCTATGAATTCTTACAAGCCACTGAGTAGAGCTATTCCTATCCTTTGCATAAGGTGAAATCTTGAACCTAATGAAGTCAATGAGGCCTGATGTCACCCATGATACAGTAGGCATGTAGCACGTTTCACATAATGTCAGAGCAATTAATGAATGCTCATTAGCCAACCATCACAAATTCATACCAGGTGTAGTATTATGCCCATTTCACAAATAGGTATAGTGAAGCACTGAAAGGTTCAGTAAGGTTTTGTAGGACTAAAATGCACCTGTGACCAAAAGTGGAAATGAAATCCTAGCACCCCAACTGTTAGGCTCTTGCTTTGACTACATCTCACACTGACTCCCAGTGAGTCATTTCTAATGATCTAAAGATAAAGATTCAGGACTTATTTAAAGCAAAATAAAGATATAAAATCAAGGAGGGCTCTCTCCTCCCATTGACCTTTCAGGGAAAGTTCCCCAGGAAATACTCCTTTTGTGTACATTGCAACAACTCACGTAAATCCCATCCTGCATTTGACAACCTATTTGCCATGACCCTTGCAAACTTTGGCAGAGCTCCAGGAACATCAGCTTGAAAAAGTGAGGGGGGGGTGGATACTCTCCTAAAGCCCCCCACTTATCACCCAAAAGGGAGCCTAAAACTGTATGCATAAGTGAGAAGCATTGGAATTCAGACACGCACACAGCTTCATTCATGGCTTTCCCGTATTGCCGTACAGTTAAAGAAGAGTGCAGGAACTGAATATGAACTCAATATAAAGCCTGTTTTCCATCCTTACTATTCACGCATTGATGGTTTGTATTGCAGTAGTCCCTAGAGTCAGAGACTGAGGTGCTGAACATACATAAAAGAAAGACCACCCTTGTCCCAAACATCTTACAATCTGCAAAACTGACTTTGAGACTAGGATTTCTATAGCAGAGAGAAAGAAAAGGGGAAGATTTAAATTTCCAGATATTGCCTTCAGTAATGGGAACTAGAACCAGATGCTGTTGTGGCCCAATTCCTAAATAATTCAGTAGCGAGTTTGCTCCCAGCTGGGAAGCACTGAACTGAAAAAAGTAGTTAGTTAATTAAAAACTTAAAATTCAACACAAATTAAACCTTCCTAGTGACTGACAAAAAAAGAATTTAAATAATTCAGGCTTGCACAGCAGATCAGCTATCGTGTATTTTCTCATTTGTTGTAGACAATGGCAAACAGCAAGTCACTCTCAGGTCCTCCTTTCAGAGAGCAGATGAGAGGAGAGGTTGCTTCATCTTGCACTGGGAAGAGGCAACAGAGAAAGCTAAAATAGCATGCTTGCTCTGTCAATACAAAGAGGCAGCAGATATATGTATATAATATGCTTTAGAAAGTGTTATATATATTATATATATACACACACACACACACACACACGCTGGAGGCAAAGCGGGGTTTGGGGTAGAGTCCGACAGCTCAGGACCCCCACCCACGAAGGGTCCCAACCCCAAGTTTGAGAACCCTTGTTCTGAAGGCTTCACCATCCCTGTGTGCACATTAATGGGAGAATAAGAAAGGAAGTCTACCGCTGTATCTCTAATTATCACTTTTCCTTTGAGCATGGTTATTTCATTATGCTCAGCAGGCGAAGAGCTTTAAAATTAAGGAGGCTGACGACAAACCAACAGGCAATTTCTGAACTGACTCAATTGCTGGAACAAACTGCATTGCAACAAGTCCGACTGGGCAGTAACATCACTATCCTCCTCATCTAACAAGAAGCAGTTATTGTGAGTTATTCCCTTGGAGAATGAGAGGTGCAGAAGGAGAGGAGTAAAAATCAATACTATATACTCATCCATGTAACCTCCTGTTTTGTGTTCGGATTTTGCTGTACAAGGAAAGGCTGCAGTATTGTCAACCCCAAGGGTTAAAAAAATCATGAGTGAGACCCCCTCAAATAATCATGATGTTGGCCCAAAATGCATGTTCAAAAAAAGTTCTTTTTCTGGCCTTTCCTTATTTTTTGAGCTGCTCTATCTACCTGCAGAGTGTGTGCACATGTGTACAGTGAGGCGATTCTGCCCTCTACTGAGGGCACTTCCAGGGGGGCTCGTTACTCCAGGCTTAGTGTTACAGGGAGGGAACGGAGCAGCGAGCAGACAGACCCATTGTTCATGGGGGCTGAGTGTAGCAAATCAAACTGACATTCCAAACATTTAATTCAACCCAAACAAAAGCTGCTTTTTGTTGTTTGAGAGAGAAACACACAGATCAATTTGGGTTTGAAATGAACCAAATGTTTGGGGGAATTTTTCAGTTTGGCTACCAAACTGAAAAAAACTATTATTCACTCAGCTCTAGCTGGCAGCTCCATATCAAACCTCTCCCACCCAAAAACTGCTGGAGAGCTCTCTCTGCCTCCTGCAGACGCTCCAATTGGTTGCTCAGACGCTCCAATTGGTTGCTCTTCCCCAGGGCACAGGGAGAGCAACTAGAGTGCTTTTCCTCAGCAGGGCTGAAAGGGTTGGAGCTTTTCCCATTGTTGTGAGGCTGGCTCCAGCCCCAACCAATATTGCATTACTCATGGAACAGCTGGCAACACTGGGGTTGGGTGACCCAGTTCAGATATAATAGGATGTGTCTGATCCAAGACACCTGCCAAACTTTGGGTGTGTTCAAAGCAGTGATTCTGATATGAATTTTTGCAATGAGCAGAACAAAATCATTGGGTCAAACATACTGAGACGGTGGGGACTTCTAAATCTATATCTGAATTTTACAGGAAGTGCTACATGGGGGAAGAGATTTCTGATAGGTTTAAAGTGATGTCTACTAACAGAAAAAGGCACAATGAGATCCAGTGATTGTAAGCTACTGTTTGACATATTCAGAGTAGAAAAAAAAGGCAACTTTTAAACAATGAGGGTAATTAACCATTGGAATAATTTACACAGGGATGTGGTGGATTATCCATCATTTGCAGTCTTTAAATCAAGAGTGGATATCTTTCTAAAAGATGTACTCTGTCTCAAACAGACGTTATAGGCTTGATGCAGAAATTACGAAGTGAAGTTCTATAGCCAATGGTATGTAGGAGGTGGGCAGATTTTTTGGCCCAAGGGCAGCATCTGGGTATGGAAATTGTATGGGGGGCCATGAATGCCCAGTGGGGGAGGGGGACTCTATGAGGTGTAGCACGGGTGGGGCAGGGTCTACAGGGAAGTACTGGGAACTCTTAAGGGCCCAACCCACAGTGACACCAAGACGGCCATACCAGGCACCGCCACGGGCGGAGGTACCCTAGCTAGGATGGGTGCAGCCCCTGGATGGTTTCGAGGCTCTCAAGAGTGGGGCTGTAGGATACTAGGAGGGGACTGGGCATGCTGCCACATGGGCGGGGGGTAGCTGCCACGTAGGAGCAGGGTTCCAATCCCAGAAACAACACAGTGAAGCCTGTGCAGTATGGCTCTGCATACCAGAAGATAGGGCTCATCAATGGAATTGTGAGTCGGGGACTGGGACCACTCGGCAGACAGAGCAAGACCCCGTCCCCCGGTGGGAGAAAGGACTGGATAAAAATGTCTAACAGCCCGTGTCTAGCCGGTAGTTTGCCCTCCCCTGGACTAGATGATCAGAACAGTACATTCTGGCTTTAAAATTTAGGAATAATCGGGTTGGCCAATGCTGGAAGTGAAAGAACCTGCCCTTTGAATGTTTTCTAGCCTTGCCTACCAGAATTTGGAAGTATCAGAAATCTCACATGACAGCAAGTTCTCTTAGGATTTCCAACTTAATTTTTCTGAGAAACTGTTTGAACTAAATATGAAATACTGTGTAGTTCTTCAGTTTCACTTAAGTCATTGACATTTAACTTTAAGGAACCAAAATTAGACCAAAACAATCACAAGAACAATGTGATCATGGTGCGTTGGTGAAGAGTGTGGAGAAGGACACTTAAAAACATTGGGTAGAAGAACTGAATAGGCAAAATTTTCAAAAGCCGCAACGTGCCATAGGAGCCTAAGACCAGACTTTCAAAAGGCTTTAGGTACCTAACTCACTGAGGGACTTAGCATTTTGCATGGCCAATCATTATACAATCATTGACAAATTAATCCTCGGAACATACCAAATCCATTTTACAGAGGGGAACACAGGCACAAAGGTCCAGTGACTGCCCAAAGTAATGCAGTAAACAGTGGCACAGCCAGGATTAGTAACAAACCTGGCTCCCAACATTGTGGTTATTCATTCGCACAATGTACATCATTTGAGTTGGCTAGCTATTTAATTAAAATGTGTGTTTTCATTTTCTATGTAGTGGACTGGGATTGGAAAGCCCTACAGAAATGGCACAAATGAAGGAGGGGTTGGAAAAGACATCCAATTGGTTCCATTTCCATACTGTAGGAGCACCACTTATGGACCAAGACCCCTTTTTGCTAGGCATTGTACAAACAGAAAAGGACAGTCCCTATTCCAATGTAATAATAAGTTGAAAGGTGATACAGACAGATGAGAGAATAACAAGGGCACAACGAGACAATATTGACCATATCAATATTGGATTTTGCAGCAAGAGGAATCAGTTCCACAAATCAAAATGCATGTTTCGTGCCCATCAGATTGGGAACCCTGAACTTATCTTGTCATTGTTACCCTTATTTGGGATATATCACGACTAAATTAGAAAATCAAATCTTTGGGGAAGGGACCACTTTAAAATTCCTAGCACACTTTTGAGCTCTGTGTAAAGCTAAAATAGCAAGACCAGTACTCTTTCCAACACATGAACCATATCCTGCTCTCAACACAGGCAAACCCCCTGGGGTTCAATGTAGGTTTTGCATGAGTAAAGACTGCAGAAATTCAGCCTTTGATGAACATTCTGAATTAAAGGCTGTATATCTTTCACTCTGAAACATGAAAACTCAGCCTTGGGGAGATATGCCCACCAAATGGGACATGCCATTCATTTGCATCTGCTATAATCTTGCCTTTAGGATGCTCTTTAAATCAATTCCACTTTTACAAAGTGATTCCCCCTCCCCCCTAATAATGAACTTGGAGGTCATACAGCCCTGAATGCTGTATACAGCCTTTCCCTAGAATTCAATTAAGTAGAATTGATTTTAGTCAGTTCAAACCCCCCCCCCACCCCTTTTTTCTTTAAAAATCTATAAAAAGAACATGGAAAAAGGACACACACTAGGAAGTCTCCCCACAAAGTAGAAAAGACCACTGAGAGTCAAAACTAGAAAGCTGAGGACATTGTGTTTGTTTTAAAGATACTGACTTTTCTAACTATACTTAGCCACTTTCCATTCTTACTGAAATTATCTAAGGAGATAGAATGAGGTGTCTAAACACACAAATGTAACTTATCTTTCCCTCACTGACATTCTAAGTTTGGCCTCAGATCACTCAAGATAACAAGAACTGCTGTTTTATTCAAAGTGCCCCTTTAGAAGGGGCATCACCACCTCACGAGCACCACCTTACACCTAAATGTGGGTCTGCTGTGGCCTGCCTCAGTTCCACCCCCTCTGTATGTAGGTAACAGTGATGTCACTTGAGCAGCCCAATCAAAAAGCTCAACTCTACTTTACAGGGCTCTCTCTCCCTTTAATTAAGCTTTCTGAATAGAGCCCTTCTACAAGGGTTTAAATCAAGGGTGGGCAAACTAAGGCCCATGAACCACATGTAGCCCGCTGGCCATTTTTATCCAGCCCAGGATGCCAGGCCGAGCGCGGCAAGCTGCGGGGCCCCACGCTTCCGGGTAGGAGTGCCGGGGCAAGCACGGTGAGCTGCGGGGCTCCATGCCTGGCTGAGCACAGTAAGGAAGTTTGGGGGGCGGGGCCTTAGGTGGTGGGGTCCCAGAGGATGGAGATTAGCATGGGGGGGGTCTCTGTAGGGGGCAGTTAGGGGACAAGGAACAGGGGGGCTGGATGGGTTTGGGAGTTCCGAGGGGGGGCAGTCAGGAGGCAGGAAGTGGGGGGGGGGGGGGGGTCAGACAGGGGGCGGGGCCAGGCTGTTTGGGGATGTATAGCCTTCCCTACCCAGCCCTCCACACAATTTTGAACCCCAATGTGGCCCTCAGGCCAAACATTTTGCCCACCCCTGGTTTAAAGACTCTTACCTCAGAGCCCAGAGGAAAAAAGTCCCACAAAAAATTCTCCAAGTTCCAGCAGCAGCTCCTTCAGCTGTAAGGCAGCTTCTCCCCTGCTGGAGAGCTCTGTAGTTTCACCCTTTTTGTTCAGGGTCTTTCCTAGATCTCCCTGCCTGGAGAACATTTTGCAGGCTTTCCCTTGCTCATTCAGGGTCTCTCACAGGTGTTGTCTGCCCAGAGTGCTTTTACCTAGTCCAGGCAGCTTCCTAGGAACTCCCCTGGAGCTTCTTTTCTCCTCAAACTGAGCTCCTAAGCCTTTTATTAAGCTCCTTACTTAACTGCCTTCCTTCCAGCTGTGTAGACAGTTAACTATCCCCAGGTGGACCTGGGTTGGCTCATTCCCTTCAGTGTAGCCTGTTCATAGATAGGCTGGGCATCTGCCACCCCTGTGCCAGACTCTTAACAAATGTTAGAAGAGTGCCTGTGGCACCTTAGAGACTAACACATTTATTTGGGCATAAGCTTTTATGGGCTAAAACTCACTTCATCAACTTGGTAATTGTAACCAGCAGATAACAGGATTGACACAAAGTGACTGGATGACAGAATAGCTTAGACATAGGAAATGAAGCCTTTCCCTACTGGTTCAAATCCAGGCCAGTGCTTGGTAGAGTTTGAAAGTTGTTTGTCTGACACTTATTTTCAGTTAGTGGTCCCACGCCACCTCCATTAGCACTCTTGGTACAGAAGCAAGATGCATTGACAAGGCAATGTAAGTGAAACTTGCACTACTGCTGCTGTGCTGTGCTTGTCCTGTAGATACACACAGAACTTCACCATCAGACTAGCACCTTTCACTAGGATTAAACTTGCAAACTCCTGTTCCCCATACCTAAGGAACACAAACCTAAAGAGTGACTCCTTGGAAATTTAAAGAGACACTGGGTAAAATTTTCAAAAGCAAAGTCACTTAGGAACCTAAATCCCACTGATTTAGGGTCTCTCTGAATGACAATGAGAATTGAGCTCCTAAATCACCTTGGCACTTTTAAAAATGTTGCCCAGTGTCTTTTTATTTTTTAAAAATAATTGTTACTAGTATGATTGATTATAAAAATGGAAGGGATTTTACAATCTAATTTACTTTTACACCATTTATGCAGTTTGTTTACTTT
Organism: Sternotherus odoratus; assembly: GCA_032164245.1. Taxonomy (NCBI): domain Eukaryota; kingdom Metazoa; phylum Chordata; order Testudines; family Kinosternidae; genus Sternotherus; species Sternotherus odoratus. Next base: position 125,695,763 of record JAVMKO010000003.1, read on the forward strand.
TTGCATTTCATTCAGAAGATGCATTTCCTTTGTCTCTCCAGCCCACTTTGCTTTCCTGTTCTGATGCACTAGCACAAGACTACAAAGAATTGGGGCATAATGAAGGCATTTAAATCTGAACAAAATGCTATTTTTATTGGTTTTCAAACAAAAAAACATCATGGCAACATTTCCATCACTCTTACATTTGGTAAAACCTTGTTTATATATTTCTGGGGCTAAATCAACTTGACAGTCTTCCTCTGAGAGTGGAAAAATAAACTTCCATAGGAATAAGCAAGTAGTGACAGCAGTGATGTAAACTATAACACAGCAATGAAGAATAACGACTGAGTTCTCCTATTTCTTGGAATATTTTACCACAGTTGATCTTTGATAGACTCCACTCTGTACAGTCGCATGCTGTCATAAACATACAGCTAAGGGTAGCCTAAAATCCCTCCTTTACCTGTAAGGGGTTAAGAAGCTCAAATAAGAAGCACCTGATCAAAAGGACCAATAAGGAAGGAGGATACTTTTAAATCTGGAGGTTGTTTGTGTCTTTTGTGTGTGCTCTGGGAGGCAGAGAGGAACCAGGGCAGGAAAAAATATCTCCTAAAACCCTACCTGAAAAAGCATCTAGGATTGCAAAAATTGTAAGCAAAGCAAGGAAAAGTGTTAGATTATCTTTTGTTTTTAGCTTGTGAATTTTCCCTATGCTAGAAGGAGACTTATTCCTGTTTTTTGTACTTTGAAGGTTAAGCCTAGAGGGGAATCCTCTGTGTTTTAAATCTTTGTATTACCCTGTAAATTTATCTTCCATCCAGATTTTACAGAGGTGATTCTTTTACTTTTTTAAAAAATAAAATTCTTCTTTTAAGAAACTGATTGATTTTGCAGTGTCCTTAAAAACCTAGGGGTTTGGTCTGTGTTCACCTGTACCAATTGGTGAGAATATTATTCTCAAGCCTCCTCAGGAAAGGGGGTGAAGGGACTTGATGGAATATTTGGGGGGGGGGGATAGGAACTCCAGGTGATTCTTTCCCTGAATCTTTGTCTAAATTACTTGGTGGGGGCAGCAATCCTGTCCAGGGACAAGGAAGGATTTGTGCCTTGGGGAAGTTTTAAGCTAATTTGGTAGAAATAAGCTTAGGGAGTCTTTTCATGTGGGTCCCCACATCTGTAACCCCGAGTTCAGAGAGAGGAGGGAACTGTGACATATGCTATAGGCTTTTCTGCAGTTACTGGTAGTGATTCCAGAAAAGATGTCTCTCGCAACCTACGTTTAATCTCTGCCCCCTTTTTTGCTTTCAGTGTAAATGTTGCAAGGTCTTATGCAGTCAGTGCTGACACTGTCACCACCAAGGCACTCAAAACTCAAGACCAATGTTGATCAATTGGAATTATATTGGGGAAGTTTATGGCCTATGCTATACAGATGATCACAGGGGTCCCTTTTGGCTTTGGAATCTATGAACAAGTCTAGATCAGCATACATATGCCATGCATGTCAGTGTGCATATTTTACAGTTCCTGTCCTTATGGAAACTGGAAGGTTTTCCAGATACTCCATAAGTCCTTTTTTAACAGCATAAGGACAGATCTTGCTGGCAAACTCCAACTGCTGTGTTAGTGTTCATGTGTGCTGCAATGTAGTAATAGGTGCACTATTATCTCTTGAGCACCCTCCATTGCTTATTTATGTGTTATTAGTACTACTTCAAACAGGAAAGGCCAATTTGACCAATAGAGGCCAGAATCCTTAATGGATATGAATGAGTTCTAAATAAACAACAGTGGGTTATTAATACAAAAGCTTAAGTTATCTGTCCTTCCTTACAATAAATAAATACTGCATAAAATATACAAGCAAGCATTTGTCATGCTGACCCTTAGTCTTTCAGGATGTACTACAAGCGAGGGTACACTTTTCAGATTGCTAGATACACTGCAGAACTAGTTCTGCATTTCAGCCCCCCATGGGCAACCCTTTTCCATTTCCACAAATCAGAAGGAACTATCAGACCAATAAATTTGGTCAGCACAATTGGCTGGGATCTAAATATTGCCGCAGCCCTCATTTTGGACAATTGATAAACCTTATTCCCTTTCCACAGCTCGGGCAATTTCTCTTTAAACGCTTGCCTTGAAGGGAAACAACCTTCCTCTTCTAGCAGCATTAGGCATTGAACAGCTAGACTGGATACGATTCCCATAAGTAAAACAACATAGTTATTCTTGATTCCTGGCATTTTTACAAGAGAATCAGCTGAATGGGCAATAGAGAAGGATAGTGGCAGATGGAGACAACCTAAGCTCTGCTAAAACATAAAAGGCATGTTCTATTAGCTGGTTTCCAACTCTTCAGAATTCTATTTGGAATTGGAGACGAGACCAGGAGTTTTATAGATGCCATGGAGGATGGAGAAATGTGGCTGAGATCCTAATAACCCCCACTGAAAAACTGACTGAGGCAAAAATCCAAGCACTCCTGAATGCCAAGCCAAAGAGTCTGGCCCTGATGCAGAGGAACCAACTCTTGACATCCTATGCTGTTACAACACTGGGATTTCCCAGACTGCAAGCAAAATGAATGCTTTGATGTTTTATATATGTCTACTTTACAGTCATTTCATAAGCATGCACAGGAGATTGTATTGAGACCAACAGGGGCTTTTATCCAAATACTCGGAAGGGACATGGGAACACTGTTTAAAATGAATAAGTCCTCAGAGTTCTCTTCACTAACTGGAAGCCTTGTTGCCAATGTCAGTAGAAAGACCAAGGCTTGTATGTACTATAGAGATGCAATGACCATCTCACTCCTAGAGGTGGGACCTCCAGATCAGGTTTGAGGCACAATGGCGGGGCAGTGTAGGGAAGCACGCTGTTGCTTCCTATCCTGTACCTGGCTGGTGCACAAATAGATGACTTTGGTTTGTATGGCTCTCAGTTTGGACCCCCAGGCTCAACTCATGCATGCACGCACCAAACAGTTTCAGCACCAGGTAGAAGTAAAGGCAATGGTGTAGATGTTCATTTTTTTCATATTAGCACATTATTTTAATCTTAAAAAATGAATTGTATAGTCATTTGCAAATGAATCACAAACCATGGAAAGCCTCTGAAATGAGTGAACGACTTCCCTTAGGTTGGAATAGTAAACAGCTATAACGTGGTAATTGTCTTTCGTCACCACCAAGCATGACAGGCCAAAAAAATTATGTTCCTTGCTCTCTAAGGAAACACCGCAAGCCAGCCACATTCAGCTGGATGGAAATCTGATCACAGGATAGTTCTCATTTCACATAGAAGCAATGGCAGACCAGAACGATTATTCTTTATAAGCATCAACTGCCTGCTTGGCATTGTACAAAATTCAGGAAGTGCTTCAGATGCAGTGGTGCTGCATGACAGAAGAAGTCAAAGATAGAAGATGAAAATCTTGTCCTGAAGTGCTTACAATGAAGACACCCAACATAAAGTGTGCCAGGAAACCCAGAGAAAAAATAAGCTATCTTGGACCCTCTTTTTGAGTGACCAGGCTACCTGAGAAAGGAAGAGATCTCAGTGGAAGACAAAAGTGAGAGGCTAGGGGGAGGAAAAGAGGGATTTGCCAGCAGGAACAAGGTGAACTAAATATTTTGTTTACTTTATGAGGCAGAATTATATCTGGACAGCAAAGGCAAGGATGAGAAACAAACAACTACGTAGTTAATGGACTGGGCTGAGTTTATAACAATGTAAAGCTCTGAGAAATATGAAGGGACACTTTTTGTCAAGACTGAGTAGTTCAACACAAAGCAAAACTGTAGTGCTGCATGATCATACATTGAGCAGGGATCAGTATTTGTGTGCTCACCCACGCCCACAGAAACAAATGCAGTGGAACCCTAGTTTGACTAAGCTCTCGTGGAACACAAAGTTTGTAAAATTGGGGCAGGGAAAAGGTGACGTAAAATAAACCACAAAGATGACAATAAGTATTGTAAATTCATTCACAGTTAATACCAAGCACAGCTCATTCAAATATTCTGTATTTCATTTTGTCAAAAGGTCTCTCAGCCTAATTAAAATCTAGTTCAATTAAAATCTAATGGTTTTCTACATGATTGTATATAACTAAAATATTAAATCCATAACAGATGTTGGCTTCTTTTGATCATTTATTTTCTCTGCTGCTTTCAAGCAGAGTTGCTTTAATCAGAGAAACTGCACATAGATTCTGTCCCTTTGCTTCTTTAGCCAAGAATTGCATTTCCCAGCATTCAAGGGCATACTCCAGCACCTGCTGAGGTGTCAATGGCAAACTTCCAATGGTCTTCAATAAAAGGAGGATCAGGTCTTTATAATGGTCACCGCACACCGGACTGCATTCAGTCTATGGTTCTCAAATTTTCATACTGTAAACCACTGTTTAAGATGCCTTTCCTTTCAACCTCCCTCCCCAATCCCACCCTTTCCTTGCAACCTCTATCCCCAACCCTGATCCCAGTGTCTCCCTGCAGCTTCTCAAAATAAAGCACCACCATGAAACAGTGTTAAGGAGATAAGGTGATATAATCAGTGTAATGCAATGGGTGGGGCTGATCAAAAACTGTCTCAAGGGAAAGTGAGGTGATTTTTTCCTCCCGAAATTTCCATGGAAAGTTTGTTTATTTATGTTTGAAAAACTGAACAGCCATAAACAAAACAGTGGTGGTGATGACAACTGGTGCAACTCTGTGAGGAAAGGCTTTTCCTCACCAAGAGGAGAGACCATGTAGTTGAGAAGAAATGTAGTTTGACAAAGGAGCCCAGTCTCTAGGGGAGAATGAGCACACGAAGCACCTGAGCTACAAATCCCATGGAACACCACAGTGCATTTTGGAATATGTACAAATATTTTGCATTTTGGCCACAACATTTTGGATTAAGATTTTTCATTCAAGAGTCCACATTTTCTATGAAAAAAAATATGGAACAGAACCAAGCAAGTGACCCATTGCTAGATATGTCCTCACTAGAGTGCTTGTAGTACGGTTGATACTATACAAATAACAATGCCACAATTAAATCCTTGGCCTCTTGAGACTTCTGTTAAGGGTGCCAATTAGGGCAGTGAGTTTTTGTCATGTGGACACTTATCCATTAGCAACTGGGTTGCAGCCACAATTTGTTTCACACCATTTTAAAGCCATCAGCTGTCATATTTAGGTCCTTGTAATTCAGGTTGTCTTCATTTAATCTGTCTCTGTCTCCCCTGTTGCTTCATATCCTACCCACCTTTCCTTTATAGCTAGGCTGCAAAAGCCCATGGTATTGACTTTCAGCTTGATACTGCTGCTTCAGTAACAAAGAGCAAGAAATGTCTGTCTCTTTCTCTGTCTGCCCAGGTGCCAGTGGACACTTCTCTAATTCTTCCAGGTACAGAGAACAATCACAAGGTGCCACCAAAATTTAAAAGGAAAATTGCCATAACTGTTTTACCACTCTTCCTTACTGGGACATTTACACAGGATTCCACATAGAAATCTCATAGACATTGAAAAGATAAGAGACACGTTCAATCCCTATCAGCCCCCTTCTCACTCGCTACAATGAACATACCACTCTCCTTCCATCAGTAAAAGAACTATCCATATGGTCCCGTCCCCCCCATTCTAACACACACTTTCTCTCTCTTGCACACACAGAGCCCCCTACCTGCCTCTCAGCTAGTTCTCCTCTTGGCCTTCCACTCCCATGCAATACAACACCCAGTAGCAAAAGACGAACTGAAGCAGGTTCAGATGGGGAGTGAGTCTGGTAAAGGGAAGAGTTTTCAGCAGCATAAAGAGAACTTGGGGATGGGGAAAAAACTCCCTCTAGACAAAGACCTGACCCTTCTACTTCCAGAATAGCACTTCCTAGGGCCATCATTCCCAAACCCTTAAGTAAGCTAATTCCCAGGTAACATTCCCCCGACCCCGACAACTAGCCAATTTTCTAAGAGTTAAACCTTCTCAGTCATGATTGGACTAACCTTATCATCTCCAACCTGGTTCTTGCCTACTTATTTATACCTGCCCCTGGACACTTCCACTGCTTGCATCCGATGAAGTGGGTATTAGCCCACAAAAGCTTATGCTTCAATACGTTAGTCAGTCTTTAAGGTGCCACAGGACTCTTTGTCACTTCTGCAATTCCAGACTAACACGGCTAGCTCTCTGATTCCTTCTCAGTCGTATGTATCTGCGTTTAGTTCTCCTCCAGTCTCCGGATGTTACACAAACATTGCATTTTAGGCCTTGGGCAAAGGCATTACTTTACTAAGCTATGTGTCAATCTATCTTATTCTATGCAAGCATATACAGATGGTCTATATTAAAAACACCCTCAGGTTTTTCAGGCAAGCTACTGTCTTGCCAGTCAACTCCTGTTTTCTTACTGTGCTTGCTAAACTCACGTCAACAGGCAATTACTTTGTGCTACCTTGATAACAAGCTGATTATCCAAACATCTGAAAAAATGGCCTTCTTTAAAATTACATTGCAGTTAATGAAGAACAGATGCTTCCCTTAAAGGAAAAAAATACAGAAACTTGGCTATCAGGCATGCGCTGGTATCTGGCTATCACTGTGAAATTATAAAGGATTGCAGTCCCAGAAATCGTGTGTGTCTACTTTGGCTGTTGGGAAATTATTCACATAAAAGTCACCTCAAATCCAATAAGCTTTCCTCAAAGTTTGTTGGTAATTGAGATTATAACTCTTACTTTAATCACTGCAGGAAAAAATACAAAAACACACGCACCAGACAAAACTCTAATTGAGGATAATAAGAAAGATGAATAACATATGGCTGCGTGTATAGGTGCAGAGACTTTGTAATTTCTAAATTAAATTAAAGGAGGGAAAAAACCCAGAGATGTGGTCATGAACAGAATACCCAAATTGTGGGAAACACAAACAAAATCTTTTTAAATTTAGACTAAAGGCAAGTCTATGATTTTGAACAGCAGCAATTATTTAGGCAAGATGTGTGATGATTTGGGGAATCTGTAGTTTAGAAATTCCGGTTGACATTGTGAAGCTGTTATGAAATTGCTGTGTCATGGAAAGCCCCCGTTTCTATGTGCATCCACCATTGCTGACAAGATTTAAGTACATCACTCCCAGACCAGGGACAATAGACCATTGTTAAGGACTATCAGCCCCTGGGAAGGCCTTAACTGGGGAGAACGAGCATTTTAGGGGAAAACGATTCATTCCAACCCTCAGGGAGAGGGCACCAGGGTCTGGGAGGGACACGGGGCCAGAGCAGCAAGTGGGACATCGGCCTGCAGAGGGCGCTCCAGAGGCTGGTGAGCTAATTCCCGGACGGACCAGCAGGAGGCGCCGCAGGGGTGAGTCGCCCTGCTACACTTGCCTTTAAGAAAGACTTAGAGAGAGAAGACAATGATACACAGGAAGTTTCGGGCAACAGAGGGGGAAAGGCAAGATCAGTCAAGGTCAGAGATGGTGAGGGACAGAAGGCTTCATGGTTCAGAATACCAGTCACACACTGAAGGAACAGGACTGTGGACAGTCCCAGATGATCCTGTCCCAGTGTAAAGGATGCTACAATCAGGGACACGGATGTAGGGTGGGGGGGGGGGGGGGGTGGGAGGGTGAGAGAGAGAGAGAGAGGACTTTCTCTTCCTCTGCATAGGCTGATCCTGGGAACAGGTCGGACTCACCTCTGGGAACTTCCCTCACCTGCAGGAATCTCCATGGCTGCTGGCTGAGAGCCTAGCTTTGAAGGCCATGCTGCTACTGCAGCATAGAAGAAGGGTGGAAATATCACATCCCCACTGCAGCAGCCTTGTGACCACCCCCCAGAGTTACACCACCATGAAATTTCAGATTTAAATATCTGAAACTGTGAAATTTAAGATTTTAAAAATCCTATGATTGTGAAATTTACCAAAATGGGCTGTGAATTTGGTAGGGCCCTACTCATAAGTGACCAAGAGGGAGCACTCAACTGGACCAATGACTGCACAAACCTGATGAAAACTGGGTAATATACAACATAAAAATTAACATTTTGCACTTCTGTAGCACCCTGCATCCAAGAATCTTAAAGAGTGCTTTATAAAACATGAATTCCTCAATACCTCTGTGATTCAGGTAAGTCTTATATAGGGATTCACTTCACCAAGCACTAAAAAGCAACCATCTCTTAAGTGGAAAACAGTAGTTGTTTAATAGTGCTCAGTAACAATAAACAATAGTTTAGGATGTGAAGTAATGAAGAATTTGGTCTCCAATTTAAATAGAGGATTTACTGGAGAGGGAGGACTATAACTGGCTCCCATTCCAGGACCTTAACAACTTCTTGCTTCTGGCACGATGGAATAATCTACTGGGCAGGGAAGTTTGTCTGTGTGGGAGACGGAGCCTTCTTGGGAGGGAGCTGGTCCATGATTGGAACTCAAATACTCAGAAACTAAGAATGACATCATATCTCACCATTCTACACTCCAAATGCAAAGCCCACCTCTTGTACTGTGCCTCCACAAACAACAACATGTATTACACTAACTTTATACACATGCCACACAACTGATGCTCACCACTTTGTGTAGCTTAGCTTTGGAAGGAGCTCAGACACTATGGTGAGGGAGTGCAACGTAAGTACCTTGGCAGAACAAAGGAGAATGAACGTCGCTAAATGTTAAATATAATCTGAATCTAATCACAGAACACTGAAGTTTGCCTATTGCGGAGCGTCCCCATCCAACAAATCCCTTTTTGTGCTTTGTTTAGCCTAATTGTTTAAAGAAGTTTAAACAAATAAGTAACCTGAAATGAATCTGTATGAAGCAAAATAGATTATTAACAGGTAAACAGCAGCATGCCTCTAGGGCACTATACTGCCGCCAGTGAAAATCTCATTATCCTTCTAAATTCTGTTACTAAATAAATGAGATTAATTACATTTAAATGTTAAATAAATAAGTAAGAACCAACTTATTTACTCCATGTTCATCAGTCACAAAGGCATGTGTTCTCCAACCAGAGGTAAGAGGAGTGATGGATGAACCTTGCAGATCTGGCTCTGTTGGGTACATAAGTGAGTTCTCAGTGGATGCCGTTCCTAAATTGATCTCACCTGCTATTCTAGCCATTACTACACATCTGCTTCTCTTGATGCATCTACTCTCCCACTCTGCTCATCTACCATTTTACAATTCCTCTATCTCCACCATGAGATTTCCCCACCCTCCTTCTGACCTGTTTTCCATGTTGCTATTTCTCTATCTACTGATGCTGCTATTTCCTCATTACAGCCAAATGCCTCAAATTCCTTCATACATCCATTCTCCTTCCTGTTACTAATTTCCCCATCTATCCAATCTTTCCATTGCTACTTCCTGACCTTCTGTGACACTAATAGCAAAGGGCACACCCTAGATATTGTTGTCAGAGTATTTAGCCAGACAGCATCTTCTGAAGTATCGTATAAAAACCAGTGAGACATTGGTCATTAATATTACTGAATGATGTATGTACAGTTGGTGTGTGACGAATTGTGTGTCTTTGTGCTGGAAATATGATCTTAATAGGTTTCGGAGGCAGTGGATAAAAGAAGCTCATCTGAGACAAAAGAATGTGGATTTAAGTGTCTGGGTCAAGCTTTGTAAGTTGAGAGGACAATGAAAGTACATTTACATACAAGTCAAACAAAACACACAAGCTCACAAGTGGTGGAGGAAACAGCTCTGTCCCCAGATATCTACAAACATCTTACATACTGAAGCAACAAGAAAGAGGAGACATCTTTATTACAGAAGATGACAACAGAGGTTGAAAGATATAATGCTCACAACAAACCCAGAAGTGTTGGCACTATAAAAGACAAACCTCTCTCTGTATTTCTTATGCCCTTATCAAAAGGGGATTCTTGCATTTGCTGCTTACCAGAAATCAAGGGAGGGATTAGCTGTTGGTCAAGAAACCCCTCTTCCCGTAAACTCTGCTCACTGTTGATCAAGAGACCCCTCTTACCGTAAACGCTGCCTGACCTTACACAAGATAATGTTTGGAAAGATTATCTTGCTTCAGGAACCACAAGACCGGTTCAGGCAGGAGGCCCCCTGGCCATGCAGAAAGTGGTCTCCTATGTAGAAATGCAGAACTTATCATTGTCTTGTAAGATATAAATACTGCTGTGTCGAGCTAATAAATTGCTGCACTCTTCCAAAGCTATCAGCCTGAGGAAGGTGCGCACCCTTCTTGATCAAAAAGCTGCCTGTTGTCTGTGTGTTTCTTGGTCTCTGACAGTTTTGCGCAATAGTTTGACTCCGCACGATCCGGGTGTGGAATAGGCGAGTAGGACAAGCTAATTTAACCTAAAAGAAGTGTTCAAAATCTGGGCATTTTCCCATATTTCATTGTGAACTCAACACTATTCTCTTCACGTGCTAAAATAGCACTGTTTCTGAACAAAAATTATTCACACTATGCAATTGTTATTTCACACATTTTTGCAGGCATTTTCAATATTTTTCTAAAAACAAATGTGCAGCAAAAATAAGACAAAGCAATTTGGGAATAATGGTTCCTACAAATATCTCTAATTTCATGTACAGTTTGTTTCTTTATATAAATGGTCTCATGTCCTGAAGTCACATTATTGTGTGTTAAAATGGTATATAAATTATTGTAGAACCCTATAGTAATTTTTTAAAAAGCATGGCAGGAAAGTAAACTATAGATAAAGTCAGCAATTACATTTCCAGGGAGAAGCCTCATTAAATTGAAACAATCAATCCCAACACAGGGTTAGAGTTACACGTGAACTCCCAGCCCTCAAGAACAAAACATACAGACATTACAACTGACAAAAGACAATACAATAATAAACAGATTATTAAAGTCAGACAAGCTGGGAATTGAAAGCTCCTTCAGCAACACCTCAAAATCATGAAACCCTAATTCACAAGGGATGTAAGAACAGGAATATAAAGGAGCACTTAACAGAACAGAGGTATGAGGGCAGGGGCGAGAGTGAAGAGATGGAAGAGTACTAAATAAAAAAAAATATTCCAGAGAGCCATCCTTGAGACTCAGTTCTAAAGCAGTTTTCATGATAGTGCACAAACAGGGACAGTAAAAGTCTCCAAGAAATTTCTCCACATTCTCTGATCTGCAGAATGTTTGAACATGGTAAATTACTTGATTTTTTTTTTAATAGCAATCGACAGAATTTAAAATATTTGTTATAGAAGAAACATGGCCCAATGTTTAAAATTAGGTACAAGGTCTGACCCAAAGTCCACTGAAATCAATTGGAATCTAACACACATTCACCCCCTCCTTTCCCAAAGTCACACTATGGCACCCTGCCACTGTTTGCCCCGCTTTGAAAGCCCTCTAAGAACTAACTCATTTCAAAAGTTACAAAGAGACCTGTGGCACCTTAAAGACTAACTAAAGTATTGAAGCATAAGCTTTTGTGGGCCGACAAAGTGGGTATTATCTAGGCTGACCATATTTCCTTGTGACAAAAATGGGACATTGGGATGGCAAAAACGGGACAGGGTTATAACTCCCTTCAGACCCCAAATATAACCCTACAACGCCCCCCCCCCCATATCCATAAAGTCACCAATACCCAACCCTCACATAACCACCTCCAGGCCCCCCAACACCATCCCACTACCAACCCCCCAGCCCCTTACACACCCACAGCCTTCCCTACACAACCTCTCCCCATAGCCCCCCACTCGCAACCAATACACCCCCCCAGACCCCCTCAATGGCCTAAAAACCACAGCCCCATCCCCCCCACAGCCTCCCACTTCCCCCACGACCCCCCAGCTCATCCCACCCCTGCAGGCCGCGCCGCTGCGCCCCCCTCCCCAGCCCCTATCTACGCTGGGCTCCGCGTTTCCTCCATGGGGGGGGGGGGGGGTGGAGTGAGGCACCAGGCAGCCCCTGCCCGGCCAGGAGCTCCACTATGCCGTTGCGCCAGGCTCTGCTGTAACCGGCTCGTGCGACACATGGGGGCAGCCCAGCCAATCGCGCCGCTGCTCAGCTGTGGGCACGCAACACGTGGGGGCGGTCCAGCCAATCGCATCACGCGGGCTCTGCAGTGGCTGTGGCGGAGGGGAGGGGGGAGCAGGCCGGGGAGGGGAAGGGACTCAAGGTCTGCGGGAGGAGGCGGGACCTGGCCGTGGGTCCCTGAAATAAGCCGCGTCCTGTTTTTTTTACGAACAACGGGACAAATTTGATATTTATATTAAAAAGACGGGACGGTCAGAAAATATGTAAAAAATGGGACTGTCCCGTTCAAAATGGGACGTATGGTCAGCCTAGTATTATCCCACGAAAGCTCATGCTTCAGTACTTTAGTTAGTCTTCAAGGTGCCACAGGACTCTTTGTAACTTCTGCAATTCCAGACTAACATGGCTACCTCTCTGATTCTTGACTCATTTCAAAGTTAGTTCAAACAATCCCCTCCTGTGGGCCAACACTGAAGTCAAGAGGCTTTGGATCAGACCCTTCCAATAGTATCTCTGTGTTGCAGGCTGTGCTTCAATGTGCTAGTACAGTCCTCATAAGTTGACCAGACAGCAAGTGTGAAAAATCAGGACAGGGTGGAGTGGGGCGGAAAAATAGGTCCCTATATAAAACAAAGTCCCAAATATTGGGACTGTCCCTATAAAATCAGGACATCTGGTCACCCTAAGTGCTCAGTACTATGGATCCCCACACCCTGACTGTGCCTCCTAGACACTACTGTAATATAAATATTAATAAATATTTCTGGCTCTGCCAGCAACCTGCTCTGTGGCCTCTATTTTTCATGCATTTCTAAAGTGCACATCACCGGAACTGAATGAATAATGCATTAACAATTTATTCTATGAATTTAGCCATGAGTTAGTTATCTGCAAACAGATGGGAGATTTTACAAGTATATTCAGTGTTGGAAATTATTTGAAGAGTATTTTGTGTAAACATATAGATTACTCCTCAATTGTTTGAACGAACATGGCATACAGAACTCAGTATTCTTAATTCACTGTTTGAGCAGTTATGTTTAGGCTTTATGGCTTATCTGCTCCATGGACTGGAGGGAGCATTAACTCTGAAGGAAGCACTTCTGTGGCAGGAGCAAACAAATGAAGCTAACACTGTTTTCAGCTGACCAAGAAAAAAACAAAGACTGCAACTCACTCTAAAGAGCAGTTGGGCATGAGCAGCAGGAGGCAGTAAGAGCAGGAGAAATTTTGTTCCACTTTGGTAAACAAAATTAGTTATAAATAAGTGAGAAGCCAGCAGTCTGAGGGTACATTTTACAGCAGCACCGACTATACAGTCCATGTACAAGACAAGTTACTCAGCCTGTATGTGAGGACTTCTATTTATTTGGTGTGGCTTTCCCTTTTGTTCTCTGCACAGACACCCATACTATCCAGCTGGACTAAGTGCTTGGCTACACTTGCAGCTGTAAAGCGCTTTGGGTTAAACCCGGCTTCGTAGACAGCTTCAGGAAAAGAGCTCCAGTGTGTTCACACTGACAGCCACAACCGCACTGGCGTGGCCACATTTTCAATGGCACTGGGAGTGGTGCATTATGGGCGGCTATCCCAGCATTCAAGTGTCTGCAACGTGCTTTTCAAATGAGGGGTGTGGGGTGGAGTGTGTTGTGTGTATGTGGGGGGAGAGAGAGCGAGCGGATTTTTGGAGTGCTGAGAGTGTGTCAGCATGCTATCTTGTAAGCTCAGATCCCCTTAGCCCCCTGCTTCTCACTCATTCACTTGGTAAATGTTTGATTTCTTTGCTTGCTCGGTGCAGAGAAGCTCTGAAAAAGCACTTGAACATTCCTCCAGCCGAGTTCAAAACAAAGGGAAGAGAGGCCACTTGATTTAAGGAGATTAGGAGGCGTTCCCGGAGGTCAGACAAGTATCATTAATATCCACTTACACTGAGGGCTTGGTTACACTGGCGCTTTATAGTGCTAAAAAGCCTCCAGGAGCGCTATAACTCTCTAACCGTACACACTTGCAAGGCACATTTTGCGCAATAAGTCTCTGTTTAAAGCGCTACTGGTAAACCACCTTTCTGAGGGTAAAAGGGGTGTGACGGTGCTGTTCCTGGTGGGATCCAACTGTGAGTGTCAGATCAGGACAGATTGCTTCCAAAGGGGCATCTACAGCCCAAAGCTGGGGTTTTTCCACACTAAGGCAAACCAAACCAGCCAAACAGAAAAGACTTTGGTTTCGCCCCACTGGCTAACCACAAGTCACACAAGCAATTCCCTTAGACACTCCAGCTTCCCAGTATCACCACCAGCAGCCACCTGTCCTGGGGATCAATGGTTATGAAAACCAATCCCCCAAATAAAGAAAACGGTTCTCCCCAATTCCAAAGAATCAGGCCCCAGACCCAGGTCAATATACAAATCAGATCTTCCCACAAATCACGCTGTTGCCAATCCTTTAGAATCTAAAAACTAAAGGTTTATTATACAAGGAAAAAGGTATAGGTGAGGGTTAAGAATGGTTAAAAGAAATCAATTACATGCAGTAATGGCACATCTCTTGGTTCAGGCTTGCAGCAAAGGTAGAATAAACTGCAGGTTCAAATCAAAGTCTTTAGAAAGCATCCCATTTTAGGGATGGGTCAGCACCTTAGTTCAGAGTTCACCTGTGTAGCAAAGTCCATTCAGAGCTGGAAGCAAGACAGGCTGAAGATAAAGACCAAATGGAAGACGCTTCTTCCAGCTTTTATAGACTCTCTCTTCTGGGCCAAGACCCTCCTCCTCCTTTTGCAGAGTCCAGTTGCAAAATGGAGGTTTACAGTCACAAGATCCAATCACCAGACTCTCCAGGATTCAGTTTCTGACCAGGCAGTGACATTCCTAGAGCAGCTCAGGTGTGGACAGGCATATACAAAGTCCATTGTGTGGTTGATGTCCCTTAATGGCCCATCAGCCAGGCCAGGCAAGTTAACAACAGCTTGTCTGAGATTCCACAGGCACCTTATATCCAGTATTCACAACTTTAGTTTCAAAAAAGATACACACATTAATGGCATATTCATAATTAGCCCTCCATAATCTGGTCACAGACACCTGTTATGACCCCCTGTACATAAGATTTGGTGCCACTATAGGATCCTGGTTGCACCAATGATCTATATGGTCCCAAATTATTCCTGTAACGTGACAAGGGGCTTTTGCGCTAGTGCTATAGCGCAACGGTGCGAAGGTGAACATCCATTGAGTGTTAATGAGCCTCCAGCCTCCTCCACCCTGGCCCATAATTCCACTTCGAGCCACTCTGGGCATCAGTTTCAAACTCTTCTGTCGTGTCCTCAGGTGACCACGTCAGACCCGCCCTTTAAATTCCCAGGGAAATTTGAAAATCCCCTTCCTGTTTGCTACAGCCAGGCATGGAGTGCTCCTCAGGTAACCATTTTGCTTGACCCATGACTCCACGTGCCATGCCTCCTTGCAATAAGCGATCTCCAGCGTGGTCCGATCATGATTTGCTGGACCTCATCAGTTGTCAGGGGGAAGCGGCTGTCCAGTCTCAGCTGCGGTCTAGCCGCAGGAATTACGATACCTATGCCCTGATATCACGGGCCATGAGGGACAGAGGGCATGAGCGTGACACTCTGCAGTGCCGGGCAAAAGTAAAGGAGCTTAGGATTGCATATCGCAAAGCCCGCGATGCAAACAGCCGCTCTGGGGCAACCCCTGTGTTTTGCAAGTTCTACAGGGCTCTGGATGCGATCCTGGGTGGTGATCCAAAGTGCACTTCAGCGACCACCCAGGACACTTCTTCGCAGCCCACCACTGAAGGGGGGGGGGGGGGGGAAATGGAGGCTAGAGAGGACCTGGACAGCAATTCGCAGCAGGACTGTGAGGAGGAGGAAGAGGTGTCCGCGGCTGCGAGCCAGGGCACAGAGGAGTCACTGGAGACATGCAGCCAGGAACTCTTCTCAAGCCCAGAGTGCAGCCAGAGCGAGCCACAGTGTCTGGTGGCTGCAGGTCCTGGGGCTGCAGCAATGGTTTGCGCAGGTACAGAAACTTTTCTATTGGGAGGGCAGACAGCTTTGGCGAGGGTGGAAAGGAATGCTTGCATGCGTGGCTACATGTGGAATAGTGCACTGATGTACTCTATCACCTCGTGGTAATCCTCATCAGTGATTTCTGCAAAGGTCTCAATAAGAGCTCTTGCAATGTGCCTGCGGAGGTTTCGTGGTAGCCCCAGCGTGTTCGCTGTCCCGGCCACGATCACCAGTCCATGCCACTCTTCTAAGAGCGGTGGGGGCAGCATCGCCGCACAGATGCAAGCCGCGTATGGCCCTGGGCGGAAGCCACATCTCCTTAAAATCCCCGCCCTGTCTTGCTCCATCACCCACAACAGAGAGATATCTTCCATCACGAAAACCTACACAGAATGTTGGGAGAATGCTTATCAGACTGCAGTTCCCACTAACGCCCGCCGCTCCCCCAAAACAATAGTAGAAGAAGGCAGGGAAACAGTGCTTGTCCCCACAACTCACCATGCCCGGGGATCTGTGGGTACCTCTGTGTGTGATATGGCTTACTTGGACAGGGAAACTGCACAGAGATTCAAGGAATGCGTGGGACTCCCCAATACTGTCTGTTGCAAACAATGGGATCTTGTGTTTTAACTGTGAAATTGTAACTTTCCCCAGCTTTGCCCTTGACATGCTCACCAGCTTTATCTGTGGCTCAAAAACTAAGTAAGATTTGAAGCAGACCGAGGAAGAGCAAAGAGGAGCTTCTGAAGCAAGTTCTGGAACAGGCATCAATGGACAACCGCGCTGACAGCGACCGGAGGGAGGAGGAGATGAGGCGTCGGGAACGGCGGAGGGAGGAAGCTCGCGAACAGCGTGCTGATAATCACGCTGACAAGCTGCTTAGAATATTAGAGCTGCAAGTAGAGACTGCAGCGGATCGCTGCCGTTCAGGAGCAGCAGCCCCCTGCTTGCCACCCCCATTCTCAGTTGCTCCTTAACCCTTCCCCTTCTGGCCCCTTCAGGCCAGTATCAACTGCTGCCTGATTATTACCAGCCACAGCTACCTCCCACCCCCCTCCCTTCACCGACGAACCCACAGATACAGCACCCTTATGCACTGCACCCAACCCCTACTAACGAGCATAATTGCCCTCCGCAATGTGGGTTGGGGAAGTACAGCAATTCGGAGGGCATTGGAGGTTATGAGTCCAGGACATACGCCAATATCTGACTGACCCCTTTCCAACCCCAATTTCACACCCCCACCTCCCTCAACCCAATTTCACACCCCTACCTACCTCACATACTTTAATGTTTTTCAACTTTTATTTCAGATTATGAGAAAGCTGTTCAATAAATGAATTCTTTTTAATAAATGGGTTTCTGTTTTTGGTGCAGAAATGTGTGTAATAGGTACAGAAAAGCAAACGCCTTATCCTATTAACAGACTGCTCCCTCCCTCCCTCCTTCCCTCCCTCTGCAATTCCCATTAGAACTCGCTTTCAGCCAGAAAATGCTCCCACAAGGCTTCCCTGATCCTTGTACCCTCGCGCTGGGCCCCTCTAATAGCCCTGCTCTCTGGCTGTGCATACGTGGCCTCCAGTTGTTGAACCTCCGAGGTCCATACCATAGTGAAGGCTTCGCCCTTCCGCTCACAGAGATTATGTAGGGCACAGCACGCGAAAATAACCGCGGATATACTTCCCTCTGTCAAGTCTAGCTTGCCATAAAGGCATCTCCAGCGGCCTTTAAGACGCCCAAAGGCACACTCCACAGTCATTCGACAGCGGCTCAGCCTGTAGTTGAACCTTTCCTGGCTGTTGTCCAGGCACCCCGTGTAGGGTTTCATGAGCCAGGGCATTAGAGGGTAAGCGGGGTCGCCAAGAATCACAATGGGCATTTCCACTTCCCCCACGGGGATCCTGTGGTCTGGGAAAAAAAGTGCCTTCTTGCAGCTTCCTGAACAGGCCGGTGTTGTGGAAGATGCGTACGTCATGCACCTTTCCCGACCAGCCTGCATTAATGTCAGTGATCCACAAGTGCCTGAAGAACCATAGAGAAGTACCCCTTTCGGTTAATGTACTGTTCTGCTAGGTGGTCGGGGGCCAGAATAGGTATATGGGTCCCATCGATGGCCCCTCCACAGTTAGGGAAACCCATCTGTTCAAAGCCAGCCACGATGTCACGCACGTCACCAAGAGTCACGATTTTTTGTAGCAGGAGGCGATTAATGGCCTTGCACACTTGCATCAACACAACTCCAACAGTCGACTTCCCCACCCCAAAGTGGTTGGCCACCGATCGGTAGCTGTCTGGGGTGGCCAGCTTCCAGAGTGCTATAGCCACTCGCTTCTCCACCGGGATGGCAGCTCTCAATCTGGTGTCCTGGCGCTGCAGGACGGGGGTGAGTTCAGCACACAGTCCCATGAAAGTGGCTTTTCTCATGCGAAAGTTTTGCAGCCACTGCTCATCATCCCACACTTGCAAGACGATGCGATCCCACCAGTCTGTGCTCGTTTCCCATGCCCAGAAGCGGCGTTCCCCGGTTGTGAGCATGTCCGTTAAAGCAATGAGCAGTTTAGTGTCCAATTTGTTCCTCGGGTCGAGCTCGTCTTCCTCTCCAGACTCATCACTACTGTCACGTTCCCTTTCAAGAATGAACTCCGCCGTGCAGAGAGTTGTGCTGGCGACACTCGCCAGCATGCTCCGCAGCAGTTCGCAATCCATTACGGCACAGGAAAACGGACGACTGAGCGCTCGTGCCTTGCTGAAACCATTGAGAGATGTCTCCCGAGGTGGCTGGAAACACAGGGATTGCTGGGAAATGACACAAAGCATCACGGGGAGTTGGAACCGGATGCAGAATGGCCGCAAGTGACGCCCCCCTTCCCACAAGGCATTGTGCCAGATTGGGAAGAGGTGCTCTGTGGGATACATGTCCTATTGTGCTACTCTCAGTGCCGCCAGAAGCACCGCAAATGTGTCCATGCTTTAGCGCTGCAGGGTCTTAGTGTGCACACGCTCTAGCGCAATACCTATTGTGCTATATGGGACGCGCTATAACCAAACGCGCTATAATCCTGTAGTGTAACCTAAGCCTGAAACTGCAGCATCTCACCCAATACGCAACAGCTGTTAATCCTCTTTCAAGGAGAAGTACCAGGAGTGGTCTAGCCAGGGAGTCGGAGCGCACTACACGCCTTGCCAGTGTGGACGGGTAGTAAGGTAGAGCGCTCTGGGAGGCTTTACTGCGGTATAAAGTGCCAGTGTAGCCAAACCCTAAGACTAAAAGGTTCCTTTTAAAACCCATCTTCACCGTGTCCCTAATTATTAACATGGCATAAATGATCTTCGATTTAATTTCATAGTAACATATAGTAACATAGTAACTATAGTAACATGACTGAAAGGAACTGGGGAAGGGGGTGGAGATGGGAGGAGACAACTCAAAATTGTTTTTAAAATTTTCAGAAAAGGTCTGAAAACCTTGAAGGGTGGTCACCTATATCTAGCCTCTGGGAGGCATTCTGGAGTGAATTTACCATACATAAAAGATGTCCTATTACTGTCTCTAAAGATTGAAATTCACTCCTATTCCTCAGAACACAAGCACAGCAGAGGTAGCAACAATGTCTAACAAAGCCTTCCCACCCACTGCTTTGCCAGCCATTGCTGACAGAGTTTGCGCTCCAGGGATGACAGGGTAGCTTGAAATACATGGCCTGTCCAAACCTTGGCCTCTCTGCTCAGATTGCCAAAATGGCAACCAATTAATAACAATTTAGAATGTGAATAAATGTCCTCTGGAAACTAGACTGAGCCCTCCAACTCATTCCACATTGGCTATCAAACAGCCTATCAATGGTAATGACACACCGCCTATAATGATTGACTGGATTTGAACCAGCAACCTTGAGTCGAAAGATTCCAAATCTCATTACCTATCTCTTGTCTTGCAAATGCTTTTACTGCTAGGAAGACAGAATGCTTCTTTGATCAGTTTGTGATTCCACTCTCAAGTGCACATCCTTTTTCTGAGGGTGTGGGGGAGAATAAGAGGGGTGCATTCTCCAAGGGTTTTGTTTTCTTTTAGGAATCCTACTTAGGAAACGATGGAGGTATCAACTGGAAGCATTAGCCGATCACATAAACCAGACTTCACTTAAGTAGCTAATGTTAACCACTCGGAGGGGATACAAGATTAAGTGTTCATTCCCAGAGCCTAGCACATCTTTTGTGCTCCAGAGGCATTTGAAAGAATATCTATCAAAACAGAGTATGAACCGACAAAACTAATTCAGTGACTAGCTATTTCATTTCAGTTGTGTCTTTCTCAATCTCCTCAGCCAGGTAACATGGCCTTTCCTTGAAAGTTACACAACAAATCAAATAAGTGCATGTCTTGGGGGAAGGGGACAAAATTTATTACTGCCTAAAAGGGAAGGTGACTCATAAGAGAGTGGCGTTAACAAAATGACAGCATGAGAGAGGGCTCTGAACTGGTTCTAATGATCTAATGACTAATATCGTCCATTAAGGAAAGCAAGGCCAAGATCTCGCTTGCTGATTAACGTCATATCTTATCCATGTTTTTAATAAAAGTTTTAATATATACTGCTCCGCAGCAATCTACATGTTTAATTAAAACTCTGAAAGCTCCCAGAGAGTGTTCATTTCACTTCACCAGATGAAATACTGAACTGTCTAATGCATACTAGGGTTCTGGCTGCAGCCACAGGAAGAGGAAAAGAAAATATTACTGTACTAAATATAGGAACAGCACCTGTCTTAAACCTGACATCTGTTAAATATGGAGTGTGAAACCTCTAGACAAGTAAGTAGATGACAAGAATTTTTAATACTAATATTTTGTGATGTAGATGTTTTATTAATGCTTGGAAAATGTACATTATGCAAAACAGAGATTTTAAAATTGCTTTGGGATCTTTCTGATTGAAAAGCTGTTGTATAAACATTGAAGGTCTAATTCTGTTTTACAGCTAAACAGGTGTAAATCCAGAGTAACACCATTCAATTTAATGGAGATACACCAGTGTAAATTTAATGCAATTGAGAACATAATTTGATAATCAGTTATTCTATATACTGTATACTTATTTCAAAATTTATTTTTAAACCCTCCAATTCTAAATCAAGGAGGTGAAGAATTTACTTCTTTGGTGCTGACCAAACGATACACGTGATCAATACAATAATACTAGTCACTAGAAACAACTCCGGCTAGCACTCTATAAATAGCTTAGGTAAGGAGATAGTATGGAAGCCATCATAAAATTTATTGTAGCATAATTAAAAAATCTATTTTTAATTAAACTCACTCATAACCTCCTGCAAAATTTGAAAATGGAAGCCACTTGCCGAATGCTGTGTGACTGAATTATTTGAATGCTGACAGGCCAGTCAATGCATTCAGAAACACGCCATGACTGTCTTATTGCTACTTTCTGGCATCTGAGATACTGCATTTATTTTCTTATATTACAGGAAAATAGTCTGGGAACACAAATAATTGTTTGGTAACTGTGATCAAATATTAACATTGCACTGCTAACCACTGTACAGGACTTTATAAACAATGGGGTCAGGTGTTTAGTCAACAGCAGCACAGTTTAGGGCAGATCAGTATTAACCCAGTTCTAATAGGTTTCAAAAATATCTTTCTTTCCCCACACACTGAATACAAATCCAAGATTCTACACATCTCTAACTAAAAAGGGCTGGTCTTCACTCGGGGGGTGGATCGGGTGTAGATATGCAATTTCAGCTACGTTAATAACGTAGCTGAAGTCGGTGTCTCTACAGCCGACTTACTTGCTGTCCTCAGGGCAGCGGCGGTCAGCAGCGCGCTCCCCCGTTGACTCCAGCTTGCAACTTTTGGCAAGCTGGAGTTCCAGAGTTGACGGGGGAGCCATTGGCAATCGATTTATCGTGTCTTGACGAGACGTGATAAATCGACCGCCAAAACATCAATCCCTCCCCGCCGTAGTGAAGACAAGCCTCCAAGTCCACTTTGTGATATTAAATAGTGTAGAGCCAATGGAAATAGGCCAGAAATGGCCAAAGAATTCTCCCTACATAGGGGATCTTTCTGCTAGTGTAATGCTAGAGATGGTGGCGGAGACAGTTCCTAGTCCAGGTGGTGGAGGCAAAGCGTGCACTAGTGGTGAGATGGGGGTGTTTGGAGCTCTGCTATGTGGCGTAGCAGAGCTCTGCTATGCTCAATCATCCCCTGGTGAATGGTCTTTGAGGGACTTTATGCCAGTGGCATAACTTAGAGCTGCTCCTTTGTTGTATGCAGGGAAAGAGCTTCCTGAGCTTCTATGCAAGGCCCTTGTCCCCCTTTTCCATGCTCAAGTCCCTCCTGAAGACCCACCTCTACTGTGATATCTGTAAGAAACTTAATGACAGTGTCATCCTTGAGGTGTAACTATGGCATATTTGATATGTCCTACTTATATATGTACAATGTCACAGCTGTATATTTGTTGCTTCCCTTCCACCTAGTACCTTCCATCTGTGTTTACAGTGTGAGCTCCTCAGGATGTGGGGCTTCTTCTCTTCGAAAGCTCCTAGCTCATCACAGGTACTACCAGAAATAAATAGTAATAGTAGAGGAGCAAGTCTAGGGTAAGCGTGACTGTGATGCTTCCCATAGTACCCAGGGTTGTGAGGCACCCACTTAGCTATCCCCTGCCCTTAGCATGAGGAAATCGTGTCCATGCCTGCTCTGTATCAACTCCCTGACTACACCAGCATCTGGCAATGCAAGCGTTCTTCCTCCCCTGCATTCAGGTCATGGAAGGCCTCATTTCCTCTCTACAAGTCAGTGAGTCCTCCGAGCATTTCCTGTAGTGTCCAGCCCCTCATCTACCAAAAACTCAGAATTACCAGACCTGCTGTTCCCAAAGGAACAGTACACACCAGCTTCCTAGTTATACCTTAGAACACAGCTTTACTGAACAAACAGAACTTAGATACATTTATAGGGAACACAAGAATAAGTTTAAGATTAGCAGCCATGTTAGTCTGTATCCGTAAATAAAACGAGGAAGACTTTGTAGCACCTGTAAGAGATCCGTCCATTGCCCACTCCACAAATAGGAAGGAGACTTCTCTGTGGCTTCACCAGTGTCCTTTATTTATAGTGCAAACCCCACCCCTCTTTGTACAGCTTTAACAGTGCTGGCTTAATACCTGCACAGGGAGACAGACCACAGCTCAGGAATCAACCCCCTTCCTGGCTCACAGGGATCCAGAGTCTAAGTACTCCTCCCTCCTGACTCCCTAGCTTCCTCTACTTACTCTCTAAACTCCACCACACCACACCCACCCTGGGCTTCCTTCCTGCCGGGCCTTATATCCCCCAGGGAGGCTGCCAGGTGCAACAGGTTGAGCTTGAGCCCTCTGCAGCCCAGGTGGCTGATTAGCCTTCCCCTTCAGGCAAAAGCTTGCAGAGGCTCCTGTGCTCTTAAAGGGGCGGTGGGGCTGGCTCAGCCGCTCCTGGCCAGCACTCTGCCACACACCTTAGAGACTAATCAGTTTATTTCAGCATAAGCTTTTGTGAGACAAACCAGTCCTCGCTTACAGACAGTCCCCCAACCTGAAACAAATACTCACCAGCAACCACACACCACACAACAAAAACACTAACCCAGGTACCTATCCCTGTAACAAAGCCCGATGCCAACTCTGTCCTCATATCCATTCAACTGACACCATCATAGGACCTAATCACGTCAGCCATACCATCAGAGGCTCATTCACCTGCACATCAAGCAATGTGATATACGCCATCATGTGCCAGCAATGCCCCTCTGCTATGTGCATTGGCCAAACCGGCCAGTCTCTACGCAAAAGAATAAATGGACACAAATCTGACATCAGGAATGGTAACATTCAAAAACCAGTAGGAGAACACTTCAATTTTCCTGGCCATTCCATTAAAGACTTGATGGTATCAGTTTTGAAACAGAAAAACTTCCAAAACAGACTCCAACAAGAAACAAAGGAACTGGAATTAATTTTCAAATTGGACACAGTAAATCAAGGGCTTAACAGAACTTGCGAATGGTTCTCTCATTACACTAGTTGATTGCATTTCCCTTGTTAATTTATCTCCAATAGGTGTTAAATCCTGCCTGACAGAAATCCATTTCAAAAGGTATTTTTTTCTCCTACTGATAATGGCCCACCTAACTTTAACAGCCTCCTAGAATTGGTATGCTAATGTACAACTTTTTCTTTCTTTCTGTGTGTATAAATGTATCTTACTTCTGTTCCATTCCATGCATCCGATGAAGTGAGTTATAGCCCACGAAAGCTTATGCTGAAATAAACTGGTTAGTCTCTAAGGTGCTACAAAGTCTTCTCATTTTATTTAAGAATAAGTTTATTATCAAAGAACGGGATTCAAGAGATCGTGAGCAAGAATATTGAAAACAAATGGATACATATAAAACAAAATCATAACACTTTCTAGAGACTAAGCTTAATAAGTTATCCTCCTGTCTAAAGCTTACATAGCCCAAAGTTCTCTCCAGTGTTTTCAACCAAGCTTATCTGAGATCCTTTTCCATAAAGCAAACTTGTAGTTCATTTACTTCGAAGGTGAAGGATGCCACCATGTGTACTTTGCCCCTCAAATATATCAGAAAAAACATTTGATGTATACTTTACCACAGAGATCTCTTCTCCTTCACTGTTTACCTCTGCCTGTTGTTTCCTTCTGAAGTTCCCTCCAGCTCTACACTAGCATTTGAATTAGAATGCTAATTGTTGCCCATTGTGCACCAGACAATACTCGATGCACTTATAAACAGATAAATGGATAAATATCTCTTGCCTAGAGAAAAACCTGCTATTCACCTCTCCTGGTGACCTACCCCCACAGTTGCATATCTCTAGAGCATGGGTGTCCAACCTTTTGGCTTTCCTGGGCCACATTGGAAGAAGACGAGTTGTCTTGGGCCACACGAGTTGTCTTGGGCCATGCGTTATGCCTAGTACACACAAATTCTTTGTCACAATTCATTTTACGCGACATTAGAGTCCTCTCGCTCTTTATTTTATTAGTCAATTTTATCAGTTTTTCGTTTTTTTTGTTGAACTGTTTGCAATTATAATGCGAATTACG
The DNA here is from genome assembly GCA_032164245.1 of Sternotherus odoratus. Taxonomy (NCBI): domain Eukaryota; kingdom Metazoa; phylum Chordata; order Testudines; family Kinosternidae; genus Sternotherus; species Sternotherus odoratus. The sequence continues at coordinate 125,720,907 of JAVMKO010000003.1, forward strand.
AATAATACTCCGTTATTTGTGGACGTAATCTCATAACATTGTAAGTTTACGATTTTGTGTTGGGCCGCATTCATAACCGTTCTGGGCCGCAGGTTGGACAAGCCTGCTCTAGAGCATACTTCTCAGTATATATACACATAACTCCTTACTCAGTATCTATACATACATTTCACAATGATATTGATGACCAGTGACATAGGCTTTTATTAGAGACCTCATGACACCCTTTGGTGAAATAGACTATAAATACCAGATCCAGGGAATTCCCAGACCCCTTAGACATCCCTTATGCCTTCTGACAGTTGGTATCAAGAGGTCTGTGGGTAAAAAAATGGTTTTCCTGATGTCCTTTCAAAATTACACCAGGGGAGCAGACCAGACTCTCTGATAAGAAGCGCTGCAAATCTCCCATTAAGAGACACAGGAATGGAGCTAATTGTCTGTCTGGTTCTTGAAACAGGAAGCACTGACATTGCTATAATTTGGTGAGGTGCTAAAAGTAAATTCTACAATCAACTGTTGCACTTTGATTTTGGCTCCTGAATTTCGTTTCTGCAAAAGCAGACAGAAGGCTGGTTCAAGCCTGGCTACATAGTGGAAAATCCAAGAAATGCTATATTGTTCAATGGCTGGGTACCTCAGGGAAGGATAATTTGGGGAACGTTGACTGGCTAAGAGGATTTTTTTTTTAAAGAGAAGTATTCCATTTGGTGTTTAGCTCAATAGACTATGTCAATAATGGCTGCTTTTTCATTTATGTAAAAAGAAAATTTCAGAATAACTGATATAATGGGTAGGCTTTAAGAGCTTTTTATACCTGCCATATCATGCTTTAAGCCCTGGATGAAACAACAAATGTGTGTGCAAAGTATTTGTAAGTAACGTAATTGCCTCACATTTTAGTCCTGTCTCTGTTTAACCTGCTGGAGCAATTTCAGATCTCAGGCATTTTTCACTTCATAGGGAGGGCTTTTCAAGCAATAGAAAATACTATATTCCATTTCTCCATTAAAAAATAAAAATTAGTGCTGGTGAAAGGTTCTGGGTGGACAAGTATAAATTGGGGCATTTCCAGCAGATTGAGGGACATGATCATTCCCCTCTATTCGGCATTGGTGAGGCCTCATCTGGAGTACTGTGTCCAGTTTGGGCCCCACACTACAAGAAAGATGTGGAAAAATTGGAGAGAGTCCAGTCGAGCACAACAAAAATGATTAGGGGGCTGGAGCACATGATTTACAAGGAGAGGCTGAGGGAATTGGGATTGTTTAGTCTGCAGAAGAGGAGAATGAGAGGGGATTTAATAGCTGCTTTCACCTACCTGAAAGGGGGTTCTAAAGAGGATGGATCTAGACTGTTCTCAGTGGTACCAGATGACAGAACAAGGAGTCTCAAGTTACAGAGGGAGAGGTTTAGGTTGGATATTAGGAAAAACTTTTTCACTAGGAGGGTGGTGAAGCACTGGAATGGGTTACCTAGGGAGATGGTGGAATCTCCTTCCCAGGGGGTTTTAAGGTCAGGCTTGACAAAGCCCTGGCTGGGATGATTTAGTGGGGGGTTGGTCCTGTTTTGATGAGGGGGTAGGACTAGATGACCTCCTGTGGTCCCTTCCCACCCTAATGTTCTATGATTCTATGACAAGTCCAGGTAACAAAGTTCTCTGCCCACTGAAAATATCTAGTCTTGGCACTGGACAGCACCATTGCAATCGCCCTCTGCTGCCCCACCAATGTGTCTGAACACTGATCTTGGCCAACATCTGGGGAGAGGAGTGAAAGTCATTCTCCCTGCCCATTCAAATCCTTGGCCTCACTACTGTCACTGCCTACAAGGATGGCAAACAGCAGGTATTATGGCAATGGTGTTGCTGTTCTAGACACCATCCCCACTAACAGTTGGAAAGAGACAAAGATGGATGCTTTTTTTTTTTTTTTTTTTTTTAAGGAAGATGTGCTTTAGTCAAACAAGTTATTGGGCTCAAAGCAAAGGTAACTGGTTGAACTTCAGTAGCCTGTGTTATACAGAAGGTCAGACTAGATGATCTAATGGTTCCTTCTGGCCTTAAAATCTATGGACTAATTCATTTCATACAAGACACCAAGCAGAACTCATTGCTCTTTGATTTTTCAACCACTACCAACATGGTTTGGGAGAGAAAATACCTATTTACCCCCTGCCAGTGCAGCCTTGTTTACTAGAGTACATTAAATACCAACTCCTATTCACAGGAGCAGTTTGTAAGTAAAACCCTGGGTATGATAGGCAATATCCAGTACAGTACTCCATTACTGATATCTTTAAAAAAAAAAAATCACCCACAAAGACTCCCTTGCAAAGATCTGGAAGTGCATTTCAGACCAAAAAACCCATAAGAATACTTATATAAACCATTTCATCCTTCATAATTTATAGTACTGGGTCAGAAACACTCAGAAATGCTCAAAGCATTTCAGCACTTCCACTTGTGGTGCTGTCTGGAATCAGAAAGAATAATGTTAAAAGTTGCGGGGAGGGGAAAGCAATCAACACAGGAATGTGATGTTACAATACATGATCTGATCATAGGTCCAGCACTTTTGGTGTCTCACCTTTGGCAGTAGCCAATAATACAGGATGTTTCACAGGAAGGCAAAACACCAATACCACATATAACACGGCAATAGAATATTGATCATGGGGAAAGAATTCCTTCCTGATCCTAATGAACAGCTATTGCCACAAAGTTTGAGACTGACTTGCCCTTATACTACTGTCAAAAGAAAAAGGTCAGCTTTCATATTGGATCTGATCTTGGACTCCTTATTCAGCAAAACACCCACTGAAGCCAATGGGAATGTTGATGAATAAGGCACAGACAAGGTCTATTCTTTTATCTGAGTAAGTTCACCCATTCAGTGCATTTAGTCCCTACATAAACTGCCCTGCTACTACTATACATAAAGGAATGTATTTAGATTTATTGTGCCTATCATTCTTTAAGCTCTTACAACTGTTTCTAAAATTTTATACACTAAATCAAATACATAAAGACAGTTTGAATGATCTCACTCACAGGCCCTTCCCAGCCTTAAAGCAAGGCAGCAAAATGAAATATTTGCAATATGTCAAAGAATATACTCTGCCAAGCTGTAGAACAAGAACTCCTCTCCAACACATCCAGTTTAGATTAACCCCCATCCAGTTCCCAGCCTGTGGAGAACAGGAAGTTAGTGCAGTATGCTATGCCATGCCTAGGTGGTCAGTGAATCTGAGCTCTGGCAAACCAAGAAAGGAAGGGAACGTTAAAATGAAGTCAAGAATCAGAGAGGTAGCCCTGTTAGTCTGGAATAGCAGAGGTAACAAAGAGTCCTGTGGCACCTTAAAGACTAACTAAAGTTTTCAAGCATGAGCTTTCGTGGGCTAATACCCACTTCGTCGGACCTGCCCCTGGACACTTCCACTACTTGCATCCGACGAAGTGGGTATTAGCCCATGAAAGCTTATGCCTGAAAACTTTAGTTAGTCTTTAAGGTGCCACAGGACTCTTTGTTACCTCTGTTAAAATGAAGGGCATCATACGCAGCACACCCTGCCCAAAAATACCCATTCCTTTCAAACCCAGAGGTGGTAGCACAGTCCCCTCAGGGTCACAGCTGCCTTAGTATCAAATGGGGGAAAGAGACCATCTCTCCAATAGCCAGAAACTGAATCACTTAAGATTTTATAGGTGAATAACAATCGCGTAAAGTTCACATGGAAATCAACTGGCAACCAGAGCAGAAGTGCAATGTGCTCTCTGGGTGAAACAGCACTTTGAGTACTCTACCAAATTCTGCGCTAGCTGCAATTTCAAGATGTTTTTAAGGTGTGGAGGATGCAATTATCTAACCTGAAGGGGGTAAAAATGGTGGGGAAAATAGTATGAGATTATGTAATTAAGAACGGTATTTTTATGTATATGCACATAGGGCCAAATGAAGGGTACACAGACTACTGCTGTATGCACACATACAGCACTTTCCATCTGAGAACCTCAATGTTCATAACAAGCATTTAATTTAGCCTCACAGAGTACAGAGAGTATTCTTTCCTTTTAACAATGAGGAAACTGAGGCACAGAGATGTTAAAATGACTTGCCAAAGTTCAGTCTGTGGCACACCAAGCAGAGCTGGGATTAGAATTTAGACATTTCTGACCAGCCTTTCCTCTGCCATATTGCTTTCTGTGTACAATAATTGGAGCCTAAACGGGGTGCTAAGTAAAGAGAATAGTACAATACAGTGGACCCTATTTTATAATGAGATATCTTTCTTCTAAACCAGTTTTTTTGTTTGTTTGGGAAATTACCTTTCTTACAGCAAACAAAGAATTTTGGTATTATAAACATAAAATTGTATTGTGCATGTATTAGAGAAAATTGAGCCTTTGTTATGCTTATTTTGTAAGCATTTAAGTTTCAGACTTTATTGTTTTTTCGGGGGGCAGGGGGGATTATGACAAAAGAATAAACAAGGACATAGTTCACTGGGAGAGAGAATATCCCTCTAGTCTCCACAGTATGGGTGGGCAAGTATTTGCAGTTAAGATGCAAAATCTTAAATAAAATCTGCACTGCAGATAGATGAGGGCTGGCTATATGGAGACACAGGCAGTCTTCATGCTCACCTGCAGTGATTGGTTTGGAGAGTCTTTGTTGGTTACTTCCCTGTGTGTCCAGATCACCACAGTCCAGGGGTGCGATTCCAGAGTGTGGGTTTTCTGGGTTAGTGCTAGAGCTAATTGAAACTTCTTTTGACAAAACCCTTTTCCTCTGAAAAATTTGAAAAGTTTGTCAAAATCAAAATGTTTTGCAGAAATGTATAGGTTTTGATGAAAATTTCATTGGGAAGGTTTCTCAGATCCAGAATATATCTGGTCAAAACCACAGAGAGAGAGAGACCAACTCTGCTCTCCTCCTGGGATAGTGCAACTGCTGTTGTACCCTTTGCCCAAGGTAAATTGCAAGGTGCCAATCTAGTCCTAGATTTAGTAGAGAATGATATATCTGCTGTAGAATTGCATACAATCCCATACAGAAGAAAGATGAACATTCTTTGTAAAACTGAAAGCCTTTTTCAAAAGGAAATATAAATAAAAGAAGACTCTGTTTAAAGAATCAAACTAGCCACATGCAGATTGTGCTACTTCAATATATTTCACTTGCACCAAAAATAAATCAAACTCGCTGACTGTGCTGTTTCTGTGACTGCACTGAAGAATTTATTAGAAGTTGCTGCCACTCTATATTGATTTTATATAAAGTCATTTAGAATCTCTATCTTGCTGTATCTAGTAAGGAAAGGCTAAAAAAAGAGAAACAAATAGGGAAGAATCAAACTTTTATTTAAAAAAAGAGACACTGACAAGATGAAAGCTACATGTTAATAGTTACACAAGCATAGATTTTTCCCCCTCAACACTTTTATTAATTTAAAGAAAAACTAGAATGTAGCTCACTTTTCATCATTTATGTCACTTAATCTTTGCACTTCTTTCCCCAGAGTCAGTGAATGTAGACTAATCAATTTCACTTTCCCATTTATAATGTTTCATCTTTTAGTTTTTTTTCCCCTAGTAAAATGGTACTGTACTTGGGTTCCTAAACCTTGCAGAGTCATGTTTGTATATTAAAATAAAGACAAAGCAACCTCTGCCCTGGAGAAAGTGAGCTTTCCGGGCATCAGGTTACTGTATACTGGTATGATTTCTTTCCAAAATAAAGTTTATCAGCAGTGATTTTGGGGCTATATCAACATTATATATTGCAAACTAGTGCATCTGTATTGGAAAAAACACATGGTTTTACTTTAGCAGTCTACACCATTTACTAGAAAACAAAATTATCAGAATTTCCCTCCTTCTCTAGTAATTCATTTATTTTTTGTAAACCTGGAGTGTAGACTCTCTCCTTTGTGTAGGCCCCAGCTCACTGAGCAGCTCTATGGCTCTCAGTAAACACCCAGGTGAAATTCTAGCCCCATTGAAGACAATGGCAAAACTCTCACTGATGTCAGTGGGACCAGGATTTCACTCCATCCCATTAGGGCCAGGTTTTTAGAGGTGTGTAGGTGCCTTTGAAAATCCCACTAGCCATCTATCTGTATATTTAGGTGTCTAAATGCCGCTAAATGTCTGGTTCCTAGTCTATAGCAGAGGTCTGTGCTATAACTTGATCTTGAACTTGGTTTTTAAACCTACCAGACCTGGACAGCATTGCAGGTCGCAGCCCCGACCCCTTACCACGCCGCTCTGACTGGCAGAGCTCAGGCCCTGCCAGAGCCACGCAGCTGCAGCACTGTCCAGGGCCGCTCCTGGACGTGGCAAGCTGAGGCTCCAGGGGATGGGGGAAGGCGGGGACGGGTTGCCGGTATCCTCCCCGGCTGGGATCTCAGGCAGGCCACCCAGGACGAGCTTGCCCACCCCTGCATTAGGGTATCCCTGTGCACACCCGGCACACCCTGTGCACACACCTATGGGTGAAGCAGAGTCCCGAGGATCTGCTACAATCACAGGCATACCATAACAACAACAACAAAATCCTCATGGTATTTGCAGCCTGTCTGCAAGTGATAACAAAAACCCCCACAACACAACTTTCAAGATTTGTGGGTCCTACACATGCTTACCACAAGATGTTGTGTACCCCATCAACAACTATGTGGGTGAAACCAGATAATCACTATGCTCTGGAATGAATCCACGCAGAAAAAATGACAAAAGACAAAAGAGATACCATATCATCTGTGTGTGAAGACATTTCACAAAGCAATCATTCCATATTGTATCTTTCAATATACTTCCTTAAAGGAAATCTGTAGATCACCTTGAAAAAGCAAGCCTGGGAACTCATAACTCTGTTAAGTAAGTGGGTTTTGACATTTAGCAGGGACACTGATTTTTACAGCACATTTCAACAATTTGTAACACACCACACTGCCTGCTACCCTTAATTGCCCACTTCAAACCCTTCATGCATGACAATCTAACCCCCACCTGCCCACTTCAGGTCAAGTGATTGTCTTGAATGCTCCTTACTCCTTTTTTCTTAACAATTTATCACAACTTGTATTTAGCTCAGAAACTCTGCTTGCTTGCTTCCTTCCCCTGAGCTGAAAAAGAGCTCTGTGTTGCTCGAAAGCTTGTACCTTCCAGCCACAAAAGTTGGTCCAATAAAAGATATTACCTCACCTACCTTGTCAGAGATTTTCAGCCCATTTGTGAAGCCTCATGAGGGATGGAAAATTCAGAAATGTGTCAAGGTCAGGTAAGTACAACACACCAGACCTTGAGAGGTAGTAATAATGAGGGGTTGGTACCATTTGCTTCTGATTAGCAGAACATCTGAGCATATAACCGTTATCACCATCATAAAGTCAACTAAGGAATTTGCTATTGTAATTGATTTTATGTGAAAGGTGCTAAGTCTAGACTCACAAAGGGATTTAGGCAACACTGGCACTTACAAAACCACAGCTCAGCTGCTGCCTAACCCTGTAGACATTTAGGTTTCAGCTAGTAAAATCCCCAGGGCATCTAAGTTTCCACCAGTGAGCATGCACACAGTGGCCTAAACTCTGACACTGCAGCAGGGCCGGCTCTAACTTTTTTGCCGCCCCAAAGGAAAAAAAGAAGGGGGGGGGGCCCGCAGAGGAGCGAAGCGGGGATGGCATGACCAGAATGCTGCCCCAGGCACCTGCTTGCTATGCTGGTACCTGGAGCTAGCCCTGCACTGCAGAGTTGCTTGGCAGTGTAAGTCACACCAAAGCCTTGGTGGGATTCTCAGAATAGGCCTTGTCCTGCCTATTTCACCTATACGGGGGCCAGTCTGGTAGTCTAACTCACAGCACACTTCACCTGCACAAAAGACAGCCAAAGGGAAGAATTTGGGAAGTTGGCTCATGGGGTATGTGACTCTCAGAATAGTCCAGCAGTTAGATTTGAGAATTGGTGGGAGAACTTTTTCCTCAGTTATATCTGAGGTTTGCACTGGAAAAACACAGCCCAGGAAATGGTTCCAGATAGACATATGAACATTTGATTATACTTTAATAAACAAAGGGGGGAAAAGCCAGCTTTTCTCCATGACACTTAACAACTATCATGTTTAATGGTTGTTAGAAAGTATCCTTCTATCACAAATAAACTCAGAACCCAAGTCTGTTCTCCCTTCAATTTTCTGTGCAATGAAATAAAATCTCTCTCTTATTAATTATCAACTTCAGCATCAAGGGACAGTCTTAATCATGAGTGTCTGCAGTTCAGAACACTGTGGCAGTGTTGACAGGGAATTTTGCATTTCATGTAATTGGCTAGGTAATTAGAATACAACATCCTTAATTGCACAATTACCAAAAGCAAACTGCATAGCTCACAACACAAGATTGTCGGGAGGAGCAGGTGAACCAACCAGGCTGCTGAGTGCCTGTTTTCACCTCATCACAACATATTTAAATAAATATTACAAGTGGCTTTGTGCCACCGCATTCTGCTATGAGATTACTGAACACAAACCACAGCTCCCTTCATTCTAGCTTGCAAAAATATATTCAGGAGAACTGCATAGACTTCAGGACATTAAAATCCATTAAAAAACAAGCCAACCCCCATAAAAGGATTTTTGGAAAGTGAAAAGAGCCCAGCAGCCTGCCAGCAACACAGAGGGCCAGACCCTTATCTGGCGTCAATCAGGGGTGCTCCTCTGAAGTCAATGGAGCTGCACTGATTTACGGAAAGCTGAGGCTTTGGCTCCCGAAGTGAGGCACGAGGAGGAGTTAGACACGTCATAAAATAATAATCAAACCAATACAAATTAAAGCACTCAGTCTTAAAGGAAAAGGGAAGGAGGCTGCCTGAACCAGTGCCTCCCCAGCTCATCAGTTTAGATACTACACTGATGGATGCACTAGAAATACTGCGGAGATCTATATCCCAATATACAGCAGCAATCCAAAAAAACCAACTAAATGTAGGAACCATTAGGAAAGGGATCGATAATAAGCCAGAAAGTATCATAATGCCACTATATAAATCCTCAGTACACTCACACCTTGAATATTGTGTGCTGTGCTGGTCACCTTATTTTTTTTTAAAAAAAGATATTAGAATTGGAAAAGGTGCAGAAGAAGGCAACAAAAATGATCAGGGGTATGGAACAGCTTCCCTATGAGAAGAGGTTAAAAAGACTAGGTCTATTCAGCTTAGAAAAGAGACAACTAAGGGAGGGATCTGAGAGAGGTCTATAAAATCATGAATGGTGTGAAGAAAGTGAATAAGAAAGTATTATTTATCCCTTCACAGAATGCATGAACTAGGGGTCAGCTGATTAAATCAATAGATATGAGGTTTAAAACAAACAAGTGCCTTTTCACACAAGGCAGTCAACCAGAGCAACCTGTTGCCAGGGATCTTGTGAAAGAAAAAAGTATAACTGGGTTCAAAAAAGAACTAGATAAATTCATGGGGATAGGTCCATCAATGGCTATTAGCTAAGATGGTCAGGGATGCAACCGCATACTCCGGGTGTCCCTAAAATTCACCTGCCAGAAGACGGGACTGGACGACAAGGGATGGATTACTCAAAATTACCCTGTTTCATTCATTCTCTCTGAAGCATCTTGCCATTGTCCAAGGTCAGAATAGTGGGGTAGACAGAGCACTGATCTGACCAAGTATGTCTATTGTTATAAAGAGTAAACCCTGGTCTACAATAAAAAAATTTCCACTCCCCTGAGCAGTGTAGTTATACCAACATAACTCCTGTTGTAGACAACACTCTATCTATGGGACAGCTTCTCCTGTTGACATAGCACCACCTCTTGGGGAAGTGGAATACCTACACCGACAGGAGAAGCTCTCTTATTAGTGCAGGGGTCTCTCATCCGGCCCGCGGAGATCTTTTTGGCTCCGCGATGGGGCCTGGAAGCGCCGCGCGCTCGGCCGCCGCCGCCAGCCGCGGGGCCTGGAAGCGCCGCGCGCTCGGCCGCCGCCGTCAGCCGCGGGGCCGGGACGCGCCGCGCGCTCGGCTGCCGCCGCCGTCCAGGGACGGCTCGGAGCTGGGGCTGGGACGCGCCGCACCGCCACGCAGTTGCAGGGGGCGAAACAAGGAGCCACCCACTGCCAGGCGGCGAACCGGTCTGTGGGGAGAGACCGGGTTGAGCAGGTCAGTTTGGGGGGGGGGAGAGACCTGGCTGGGTGGGTCAGTTGGGGGGGGGGGTTGGAGGAAAGGAGGTTTTGGGGTGAGAGACCTGGCTGGGTGGGTCAGTTGGGGGGGGGGGGTTGGAGGAAAGGAGGTTTTGGGGTGAGAGACCTGGCTGGGTGGGTCATTTGAGGGGGGGGGTTGGAGGAAAGGAGGTTTTGGGGTGAGAGACCTGGCTGGGTGGGTCATTTGGGGGGGGGGGTTGGAGGAAAGGAGGTTTTGGGGTGAGAGACCTGGCTGGGTGGGTCAGTTGGGGTGTGGGTGGGAGGGAAGGAGGTTTTGGGGTGAGAGACCTGGCTGGGTGGGTCATTTGGGGGAGGGGGGTTGGAGGAAAGGAGGTTTTGGGGGGAGAGACCTGGCTGGGTGGGTCAGTTGGGGGGTGAGGGTGGGAGGGAAGGAGGTTTTGGGGTGAGAGACCTGGCTGGGTGGGTCATTTGGGGGAGGGGGGTTGGAGGAAAGGAGGTTTTGGGGGGAGAGACCTGGCTGGGTGGGTCAGTTGGGGGGTTGATGTGTAGTGTTCATGTGTAGTGAACAGGTGTTCATGTGTAGTGTTCATGTGTAGTGTTCAGGTGTTCATGTGTAGTGTTCATGTGTAGTGTTCAGGTGTAGTGTTCAGGTGTAGTGTTCAGGTGTAGTGAACAGGTGTTCATGTGTAGTGTTCATGTGTAGTGTCCAGGTGTAGTGTATCAATGTGTTATTAAATAATAACTGAATAAAATAATATTAAATAAATAATTAAAAACAACATCCATGTTTTGATTCTTTTTTATTTGGACCTCGAGTGTGTTGTCGGCCCCCGAACTGCTATTTGATAGCTAATGCGGCCCTCGGGCTGAAAAGTTTGGAGACCCCTGTATTAGTGTATTCAACATATACACTAAGCACTGCAACTGTGCCGCTGCCGTGCTGTAAGTGTAGACAAGCCCCTCAATCTACAATGAAGCAATGTCTGTAGCGGCAATTCATCTGCCTCTCTCTTCCCTTGGCCTGGAAGAAGATTAAGAGCCACTGCAATTATCCTCTACAGGGAAGAGGCCACATATGGGGCTGACAACAATCTACTGTTCATGTAAGGAATTGCAGAAGGAATAAGCAGCAACCAAAAGTCATGAAACCAACAAGCTGCCTACTAAATTGCACTATTGAGTCATGTTGTTTTTGTTTCTTCCCTTCCCATGTCTTCAGACCTATGTGTACAGGAACCAGCACACATTGATCACTACACAGAAAGTAAAAATTAGAGGGAGCCTTGGGATCCCAAACAGAATAGCATTCAACAAGGATCAAAAATAATATCCACCTAGGGAAAGGGGAAAAAACAACACATACCACAGTTAGACACCTGTTCTACAGCAGTAGGCTTCTCTTCACCCAAGAAGGGGGGTGGCTGAAGCCACTCATTTATATATAGATTGGAAACCACTCATTAAGGCCATTTGTTATTGCTGTAGGTTAGTGGTTAGAGCAGGGAACCAAGAGCCAAGACTCCTGGGTTCTATCCTCAGCTCATTGTGTGCCTTTGGGCAAGTCATTTGGCCTTTCTGTCTCACGTTTCCTGAATGTAAAATTTGCGCATCTCGCAGGAGTGTAATGAATTCCTGCTTGTAAAGCACGAAGATCTTTGGATGAGAAGCACTGTTCTAGTACAAGTTATTATTCATCTGGATGAAAAGTTTTCTATCAATGGAACATTATCTTTTGTTCTACCAAACAAACTGTCTTACACGGTCTCTGCTGGCATTACTCAAGCTGAACTTTTCCTTCTCATGTCATTTGGCTACTGCTTTTTTTTGTGGATCACAGTTTAACACAGATTACTGCATGCTACTGAGATACTTTTTAAAATCTGTCTTCATTTTAACCCTCTCTTTAGATCAGGATGAATCCTGGATGTGAACAACTCAACTTCTGTCTTTTGAAATCCACCTCCAGATCCAAGCTTTACAGCTTGTTTCCACCCCTGCCAAACTAATGAAAATGTTCATAAGAACCTGTGATAACCTTATTTTCAGGAGTACTGTGCACTCCCAACTACAGATACAGTTAATGAAAGCGGCAGATGCTCTACACCCCTGAAAAATCAAGCCCTTTGCATGCTAAACACAGTGGGTCTGATTCTGCCTTTACATGGGTTTTACACAAGTAGAACTTGATTGACTTCAATGGAATTGCTCTTGATTTACACAAGGAAGAGAGAAGAACCAGGTCTACTGAATTTCACATGATTCTAGTCAGAAAGTTCTCCAGGCAAGACTACAGAGAGAGGCCCTATCTGTCAAAAACTCTCTTTAATCCAATTTACCTTCAAATTTTTAAGAAGGGCCCATTACTGAATACCATTTAATTGGAAACTGGCCCAATTCCTAATGTGATGGGATTGGAGGAAGACTGACTGTTTACATCATAGGTTCTGAGACTGCTCACTGGGGCAATTGCCTGTAAATCCAAGTAGCAATCGATCCTATAGTCCTGCTCCATTTCTTTTCTGAGCCCCTCTCCCTAAACCCTGTCTAGTGAGGAGTCTCTTTGCAGCTGGGCTCTGTAACATGTTATGGCTGTGAATCTGTCTGCCTGGGCTCCCTAGATCCTGCCACTTGTAGTGGAAGTACATTTCTGTGGGACACCCTCTTTGACCAAGGAACAAAGGAGACTATGGGTGGGTAAAAACCTTCCCCCCACTTTTTTTTAAAATGAAAAATATAATGTTGGGACTTGTCTATGTCCCTGAAAGGCAGGCAAATTTGGGGACAAAATAATGATTTTTAAATCCTTTAACAAAGAACCACTGCAGAAATCTCCTTCCCTCTTTGGTTGGGCAGAACAAACAAAGGGAGGAACTTTTCACAAGGAGAAACTAATTCAATTGCTTGCTGCCTTAGTGTTCTGGGTACATTAAACTTGCACAATATGATTCCCTCTGGAAGAAGAAACAACCCCGAGCCAGACATAATCATTAGGCAAAAGCAGTCATGTTTATATTGTTCAGATATAATCAGAGTCTACTTGTCCTCATCAAAATAATGTTTGAATAGTAGTTGTTCAAAAGATATAGTTTCCCCATCTTTTTGTGAGACTAGAAAGATAAATATTGAACTCCTCATTTCTGCAGAGGGCTTAGTTTAGGAGAACTGAAATTCCTGTACTACATCATAAACAAGTAACAACATGATAATAAATATACTGTACAAAAACCACAGGTTACTTTAGAGTACTGTGCTGGTTCTTGCATACACTGTGTCACAGACACAGCACACAAACTGAAAGCCTTTCAAATGCATTGAAGAAATTAACACTGGATAATCAGCAGTCTGTTTCAATTCCAGGTTCACATAAATTCACCAATACAGATAGTTGGAACCTCCTCAGTTTATTTAATAGATTAGGATCAAAATATCCAACTGCTGTTTGTTTTTTTTTTGATTCTCAGAAATAAGCATAACTCCATGAACTTCTGTGGGGCTAATTTGACTTACACTAGTTGAGGATCAGGTCTCAGGTGCATTTCAAGTTTTTAGCACACATGATCAGTCTATCAATTTGCTACAAGCTAAGGACAGCAACTTTATTTGGCTGTGTATTTATAATGGCCAAAGGATAGAAATGTCTTGATGCTCAGAGATGCTGAGCACCTGAAGCACCTATTGACTTCAGTGGGATTTGTGGATGTTCAGCACTCAGGCCACTTCTATTTTGGTACCTAAATATGAATTCAGAGGCTAATACTATGCACCTACATTATCTGAGCCACTTTTTAAAAACAAATATATTTAGCAATAGCGTTTGCTTGTACTTTCCTTGGTAGAGAAATAGAAATTGCTTGACATTTGATTTAGAGTAGTAGTAAAACCATGAAATAATGATTAGCACTTCACATTTATAGATGCTTCAAAGCACTTTACAAAGGAGGAGATTATTGTCCCCAATCTACAGATGGAGTAATTGAAGGTCAGAGAGGTTAGGTGACTGGCCAAAGGTTACACAGCAAATCACTGGCAAAGCTGGGAATAGAATCCACGTTTTGTTCTATTATGTTCTAAAACTGCCTCTCCGTTGATCAGCTTTGTTTTCACACGACACTAACAGAGAAAGGGCTGCTGCCATGGAAAGCATGTGAGAATATTATGGATTGCATTTTGGGCATCTCTGCCCATGATAATCTGCCTCCATGGAAAATGTGGAACTGGGGCCTCTGCACTAGGGTGACCAGACAGCAAATGTGAAAAATCGGGACAGGGGCTGGGGGGTAATAGGAGCCTATACAAGAAAAAGATCCCAAAATCAGGACTGTCCCTATAAAATCGGGACATCTGGCTCTGCACAGACTGTACTGTTCTCATTAGAATCTAATCATCCATCTAAAAAGAAAAGGAAACCCAGCATTTTCTCTCCCCATCAGCTCACAGAGATAGCCATCATCGTGTGAACCAATACCCTGACAGCTGGCTAATGAATTTCTGCTGAGAACTACAGCATTTAAGATGGGGCCAACTTACAAAGTTCAGCTCTCCCAAAAGTTCCAGGGAATTCATCTCCAGGATTCGGATATAAGACCATCTCTAAATAGGACAAAAATCAGAGCTAAAGCTCCCTCACGCATATTTATTGTATATTAAATGTCAGAGCATGGTTCTTCAGTAATACAGGAAGATGCGGAGCTGAATTCAAAAGTGTGCATTCGCAGTATTCCGGCATCTACTGGAAAGACCCATTGCCAGACTTCCAACTTCCAAGCCTGCGCATGTCCACTGCCAGCATGAACTTTCTGGACCCACAGGCCTCAGCTGCTTGTGGAGATGAAAAAAAGCTGTAGATACATTTAGGGTGGCTCTAGTTTCTTCAATTTCTAGTGATCTTCCTCCTCCAGGAGGGCCTTATTAATCCTAACCCCATGAGAGCCTCATTGCTTTTACCCCTTCCATCTTCTATTCCAAAAAGTAAATATTTCTTGGTCCCGGATGTAATGCTTGGCAACTCCCACCCCAAGGGGTGCCACATTCACATAAACCTAGGACTTGCTCCGTACATAGGACCTTGCATTGTAAAGAGTCATGCCCAATGCATACTTATTTTTCATTCTGTACAGAAAAATAGGGGCATCTGTGGAGCTATTTCCATTGTCCCATTGTTTGTATAGCTACAAAAAAACTTGTAACTTGCAATCATAATTATAACACAACTTACCCTGTTTATCATCCGTCTCCAAGCCACAGCCATCAGGCTTAACAGACCCTGGCATGTCTCCATTAATCTTTGCATTTGAACATGCCTATCTTTATTTCGGTTCTATTACTGTAAACCTATTTACTGTGAATGAGATTGGTCTGCAACAGCAGGTGCCAAATGCTACCAGCCCACAGGCTCTTTCACAACAAGATTCAACAGACTTGGAAACGAGAAGCGAAAGTTTAGTCCAGAAGTGAGCTGGGTTTTAATTACTTTCTGAAATCATTGTAACAGGGCTACTCTAATGCATTTAGCAACAATTAGCTCTCAAAGCCCCAACAGCTGCACATTGCTGATGCTCTCCAGATGCAGGCAAAGGAATTAAATCATGGGATAATTCAATTGGAAAATTGGGTGTAATTATGGAGAATGCAGAGTCTGCTAGACTCCTTGTGCAGATTGGTAGTTACTTTCAAAATAGTGAGGTGGTCTGCACAGTACACACTGCATATGAATAGGTAGCTATGTTTGGAGAAATCTCATTTAGTTTCATGAAGATATGGATTTAACATTGTTAAAAAATGTAGTTGATGACATTAATGTGAATCTATCCTCACTACCCAATTCCAGGCAAGGGACAGAATGATCCAGCATCATTTGCAGATGGGATAGTACTACTATTTACTTATAACACCTTCCATTTGGAGGATCTCAAACCACTTTGAAAATATTCAAGTGAGGTTCTGCTGTAAAAATGGCCTTTTCTTTCAACTGATTGCAACGATGTATGCCTCGAACCAAGTCCACCTGCTCTGGTAACTAACAATTTTTTTAACTCCTAGCTTTTGGGACAGTAGCTAGATTTCATTTTGCTCATGCATTGCCCATAGAATTATTAAGTTAAAATTAGCAATAGAACCGATGACTGCAGAAATCCAGTCACAGAATATTCACTATTGTTGATGATGCAAAAACCAGAATGCTTGACTTGGCTTTCAGATTCCATGTTAAGGTCACAAGGCTAGCAGTTGAGAAAGCTATCTTTTCGTTTATAAACTGAGCAGATTTACGCTTGAATCACTGACACAACAAACATAAGATGACAACACATTTGCTCATCCTCCTTTAAAAAAAAGTTATTTTTCTGAGACAAACCCTTTAGTTTCATAATATCTGACTAAGGTTTGATCTACACTAGCAACTTAAAACTATGTTGCTCAGAGGTGTGGAAAATACACACCCAGGGGCCCAAGCAACAGTTATAACAACCTAACTCCCCATGTAAACAGCAGGATGTCATCAGGAGGGTTTCTCCTATGGACACCTCTCGGGCACCTACTCAAATGGGAGAAGCCCTCCTGTAGGCATAGGTAGCGTTGTCACTGAAGCACTTCAGCCATACCACTCCAGCCTTTTAAGCCCTGAGCTTGCTAAACATGATCACAGTTTTACTCAGAGGTAAACACACCAAGATTAATTGACATGTCCATGATCATCGCGAATCAGAGGTAGAGGTAGGAAGACAACCTAGAAATTCTGAATTTCAGTCTCCTGCTCTAACCACAAGAAATACTGTCTTAGTAATAGTTCACATGTCCATTTATGATCAAATCAGTATAAATAAAATGATACTATATTCTGTATGGTAGGCCAAAGAAATATTTTCCAGAGTCTTCATTTTATTCCTTTAAAAATAAAGTGTAAATAAAAAGTATCTTTAGGCAATAAAGCATCAATTATTCTTAAATGGTTTCAGTAATCAATCACCCAACAGCAAATCTGGAGTTATTTTTGGCACTATTAGCAACACAATGATAATGAAAATTGATTACAAAGTCACAACCCCTCATTAAGTTGCTGTCAATTGGCCAAAAAAGTACATTGCTCAATTTTATTTTTTTAAAATAGTGGTTGTAAAAAACCCCATCAATTAAAGTGACATCTGGCAAGGGAAGGATGACAAACTGGTCACTTTTCTCACTGCTAGCCTTTAAGCCAATGAAGATGGGGAAAAAATATTTATGGGGTCTTTTGTCCCTTTTCAAGCAGAGAAACTCCCTCTTGTCTGATCGCTGGGAACAAGTCACAAGCCTTCTGGAACAGTGTCCAGAGAAGAATAGGATTCAAACTGTGCTCTAATGGCTTAACCATTGAAGATGCTGAGCTCTCTGCTCCAAACCAGCAAAACTCTAAAGCACAGTCTTAATGATAAACACAGAAAATGGACCGACCAAATTCAATGGGCCTACTCGCATGCTTAAAGTTTAAAGACATGCTTAAATATGGCCTATCCAAAGATGAAATGGAAAAAAAAAATTAGACTTGGGCCCTTTTCTGTTTTTACATCACAAAAATCCAAGGCCTGAATTAGTGGGGGGGGGGGAGGGGGGAGGGGGGGTGTTTCCTTTCAGAAAGAATTTTCTCAACTTCCCTGTTTTGTTGAGGTCACTCTAAGAGGCTCAGACATGTGATCTTTCAGCTGTCAAGGGAAGGGATATTGATATTTTATCTTTAATTGGGAAAACTTTCCACCCAACTCTTTGTCTGGCATTTGAATTGAAAATTTATTAACAAAAAACAAAGCAGACTTTTAGACATTCTGGACAAAATATATTTCCCTTTCCATGACTCTTGGTAATTACTTTCAGTTACTTGCTTGGGACCTAGGATGTCATAGACTCACTAGATCTCCAGTCACCCACAGAATCCTCTCCAAGGGAAAAATGTTTAGACAAGATCTGAATTTCTACTGTAACTGTGGTGTATTGAAAAGTATTAAAATTGTGATCACTTTAAATTCTTAGGGATTTTCCCGGTCCTGCTTGCAGGCGGGGGGCTCTATAGGGAACAGCGTGATTATAGGCAGGCAGCCCAGAGAAAGCTGGGGGTGAGTTGCGTCTCCATTTTAGAGAGCAGATTGCTTTGGCTCTCTCAGTTTTGGGGTACTGTGTGTTCTCATTATGAACTCTAAGAATAAAAGTATTGTTACATTGCAACCTTCCATCAAGAGTATTTTATGTTTGTCTAACTTCTGTTTGTATGTTATGAACATAAGAAGCAAGCAGACTCTCAGGCCACATTCATACATCTTAAAGAAGCAAAGAGAGATACCTTTGTGTCCCCCCGCCGCCCCATTTTCAGCTCACTCTCAGTGATGAGAGCCTGTTGCGCAGCCTTAGCCAATATACAGTATATATTTGTAATGCATATGGCACATCACACTATTATATATTACGGTACATGCACAACATTAATATTGTACACATCATATATGAAGGTTAGGTAGTTAACATTAAGAAGTATTACTGTGGATTGTGTTATGTTCCTTGGAATAGACAAATAATGACAGAAATAAAGTGTATGAATGTACATCCTGGTACAGCTAGGAAGTACATCCAAAGCTCCCTGACATGTGGAATGGGGTATTGAAAACAAAGATAAGGAAGTGTAAGTGAGCGGGCACTCACCCCGGCGGCGCCTCCTGCTGGTCGTCTGGGGAATCACCTCTCCAGCCTCCGGAGTGCCCTCTGCCAGCCAATGTCCCGCTCCTACTCCAGCCCCGTGTCCCTCCCGGACTCTGGTGCCCTCTTGTTGAGGGTGCTGCACCCCTGCAGAACCCCCTCAAGTCTAAGGGTCCCCTCCCCGGGGAACCGTCCACCCACTATCCCCACCTTGCCTCAGACTTTGCCACTGCCAGTCACCACTTGCCTCCGCTCACTGAGGCAGACTGCAGTATCATGGCTGCTCATCACCGGCAAGGGGGGTTGGCCTGCTGCTTCGTATGCTAGCCCTGGGCTGCCCCCGCAACCCCCAGTACCCCTGAGTCGGGTCTTCTTCTAGACCCAGCAGCCTGGAGCCCTCAGGCTAGAGCTCCCTAGCTCCCAGTGCCTTGCCCCAGCCCTGCCCCAATCCAGGTACCTTGCTTAAGGCCTCCCCACAGCTAGGCCTGTCTTCCTCTGGAAACAGAGGAGACTGATTCTCTAGACGACCAGCAGGAGGCACCGCCGGGGTGAGTGCCCGCTCGCTTACACGTGGTGGAGAATGCGGGCATAGACGGTCGGCCCCTGATACAAGGGGCAGGGCAAAGGACTGTGGGACTATTGCCTGGACTTGAACATTGAGGAACAGAAGGTGGAGAAAGAAAATGGCAGACTATTACTGGAGAGCCTGTGTGGCCTGGCTCGCCGAGCAGCAAGCAGGACAGCTTCAGCTGCTGCGGGGGAGGGCACAAGGACCTCGTCAGGGGCCAGGCACCTTGGGCTGGAGGCCAGTCCCAAGGCCTAAAGACTGTTTTGCTTGTGGGCGACTGGGACACTTCAAAAGGGAGTGCCCCTACTGGACTGGAGCAAGGAGGTTCCAGCAGGGACGATGTGGGACTGATAGAGCACCCCCTGTGAAGTCAACAGGGGGGCTCCAATCGTGTTGGGGCTGTGGGAAACCGGGGCACAGGAAGAGGGAGTGCCATCAGGGGACCCACAGAGCCCAGGCAAGCCCTGAGGTGGTGAGGTGTGGGCACTGGCTGTGCCACATCCTCCACAAGTGGTGCCAGACAAAGCGGCCTTGCCCCCAGAGAAGGAGGGGGAGGCCAGGGGACTGGTCTGAGACCGCCCCGAAGGAGGGGGTGGTGAAGACCAGCGGCCCAGCAGAGAGAGGGACTGGGGCAGAGGGGCCCCAGCTCCACAGGGGAATCCACGTGGAGGAAAGACAGGCCACAGTGGAGCCCCGACCAGAGAGGGGAACCTACATGGGAGCTGAGAGGGCTACTGTGGGGACCCAAACTGTCCTGGAAGGAAGCGGGTGGCTCCAAGCAGTGGAGGACCTGCGGCAGGAGAGGGATTCCTTGCGGATGCAGCTGAGAGGGATGCTGGGGCGCTAGGGATTCTTCCCCCTCCCCCCCCCGGTGTTATCTTAAGGGGGAGGGTGTGTAGTGGGGCAGCTGCCCCACTCCCATGGAAAGTGCCTTAAAACAGCCCTGGGAAGGGGTTGTGGCTGGGAGCCAGCCAACTCCCAGGCTTGATTGGGAAGCAGGCTCAGCTGAGTGGCCACACCCCAAACACTCAGGGCTGTATAAAGGCTGAGAGGCAAGGGCCTAGGAGAGTCAGTCTCCTCTATACTCAGAGGTAGACCGGCCTTGCTGCAGGGAGCCTTAAACAGGGTACCTAGACTGGTGCAGGGCTGGGGCCAGGCGGTAGGAGCTGGGGAAGCTCGAGCCTGGGAGCCCCAGGCTGCTGGGCCTAGTAGAAGGCCCAACCCAGGGGTACTAGGGTTGCAGGGGGCAGCCCAGGGCTAGCATTAGGAGCAGCAGGCCAGCCCCCCTTGCCGGTGATGAGAGGCCATGATACTGCAGTCTGCCTCAGTGAGCAGAGGAAAATGGTGACTGGCAGTGGCCAAGTCTGAGGCAAGGTGGGGAAAGTGGGTGGAGGGTTCCCCGGGGAGGGGACCCTGAGACTTAGGGGGTTCTGCAGGGGTGCAGCACCTTCAGCTAGAGGGCACCAGGGTCCGGGAGGGACACGGGGCCGGAGTAGTAGCGGGACATTGGCCGGCAGAGGATGCACCGGAGGCTGGAGAGCTGATTCCCCAGACGACCAGCAGAAGGCGCCGCCGGGGTGAGTGCCAGCTCGCTTACAGGAAGGTATAAGACAACAAGATAAGAAACTATTACAAACTGGTGGGTTGAGTCTTGGCTGACATACAGAAAAGCTTTTAGCTTGTAAATACAGGATAAACACACACAGGTGGTCTGCTTCGAAAGTGTGCACAAGACTATGTAAGGTGAATTTTATGAGATTGCGTCCCTGAAAGGGTGATGTGTGCATCTCCTTTTCGTGTTGCACTCCTAGGTCTTCAATAAACTGACTACACTTGACTCTTTGGTGTCTCAGGTATTTTTGATATTGAATTGCTAGGGTAGTCAAGCATTTGGCCAGACCTAATCAATAACAGGTGCTCTGCCATGCCTGTCTCCTATTTATCTGGACACTCTCTGAATCTCTATAATGCTTGAACTAGGAATGGGACTTGGAGCAGTCCATGCTTTACTGTGGTAGGAGTCAGCCCATCTAAATGGGAGGTGGTGGACAACTGAAGCCTTTGGCCCATATTATGTCTGGCCCACTGTGGTTGCACAAGAGAGTCAGAGACAATAAGAAGCTTGCACCCAGTAAGTCTCGGTGCAGGCACCAGACATAGTCTAGTGTTTTTGCTGCCCCATCCCGCAAAGGGCTGATTCATGCTTACATGGACAGTGGAGTTAATCTTCCCAAGCTGAAGAGAGGAGAGGCCATGGCATCATGACAACTCCACACCAGCCAACTGAGCTGGCGCTGCTTTGTGGAGAGGGGAGTGTGTGACACACCCAGCAGAAAGATGAAACAAGGGCTACTCTTGTTATTAACCCAGTGAAGGCAGGCACAGTGGAGCAGCGACCCTCCATAGTATCCCACTACACTATCTACCTGAAAGGTATAACCTAGTCCTCCTTAGTCTAATGACTTGAAGCAGCTGTTCACCCACCCCCGCAAAAAACAACAACTGGCAATCATTGGACTAAGCTAACAAACAGACCCATTTGGGAGGGGGTGGGTTACTTCAGTGTGATTAGCAGAATGACTTCCTGCTGACCACTTTGGTTCAGCCAGTGTGCCCAACATGGCTTCTCTCAAAGGCGAGAGGGGATGGTATCTGTTAGAGTTCAGTGCCACAGAGGGGAAAAGAAAAGGGGACCGTGTTTTTTTGGAAACTAAAGGAAAATGAAGATTTTGGTCATTTTCACTGGAAAAAAGAAGAGGAGTGATTTGTTGTCCATGGCTCTTTCCAAAGTTTGTACTGTAATTAATGAGGTTCTTCTGGCTATAAAGGAGTCTTCAATAACTCAGCCCAAACACACTTGGCGTGTGATAAAACTGGCATATCAATTCCACAGCAAGTTAATTGGTTTTTGCCAGTCCTCTTCTCATCGAGTCATTCTTGCCGTGTTGAATATTTGTTTCAAATAACGGAATGCTTGGGGATATGTTCTCTTTCTAGACATCCACACTAGATGTAATGCCCCCAGAAGTCCTAGTGGCATACACAAGAGAGTGCAGCACCAGTAAGGACACACTAACTGGAGTATGGATGCTTATACACACCCAGGCACTGATCACCTGAGTTAACTCTTCACTGAAGACATACCTGGAGTCAGTGGCAGAGCTGAGAAGCAGGTTGGTCCCCTTTCCCTTCCCCCTAGAGTTCAATTTTTGGGACATTAAGGACTACATTAGAAATTTGCCAGGAATCCAAATCTAATTATACACATACACAGCCATCCCCCCTCATGCCCCGTGTTTAAGATAAATAAATAAGTAAACCCACACCCTCAACATATTTCTTATTCCTGAATCGTCTTTGATCCTAGAGATAAATTTGAACCAAAATCCTGGATTTGACCAACCCTGAACTTTGAGAAACTTCAGATTCAGATTCCACAGTGAGTCAGACTCATCTCAACTTGATATAGAAACAGAAATTGCTTGAGTTTTTTGGCAAGAAAAAGTAACTGTTAACCAGCATTGTCCTATACCCTGCCTGCAAAAGGAATGCTAGTTGTGGTATGAATTGTCAGACTCTGTGAGCCACAATTCCAATTTGGCTTATTCTTTGGTCTCACCTTGCCTCAGAGTTTTAAAGTATTGTATATCTTAATGAGTAAGGCATGGTTCAAGCAGATGACAGGTAGCCAGGCATTCTGGAGCCTATTTCCATTTCTACCACTGACTCACAATGGGACTGCTTAATCTGTACCTCAGTTTACCTATCTGGAAAGTGGCGATAAGACTGACTTATCTCAAAGTATTATCTATCTCCAGTATTATCAAGCTTAATAAATAAGTGTCCATAAAAAAAACTTGATATGAAGAGTGCCAAGTATTATTCATTCAAATGCTGCCATTGATTAAACAGCCTCATTTATCATGCACCTGTACTAAGCAGTATTTAATAGGATCTCTCCTTGTTTAATAGATACTCCTTTTACTACACTAGCCACAGGAGAAAGTCAATAAATTTAATAGAATCTATGGTTTCTAAATAAAGACATATGATATCTCATTGTATTTGTTCCAAGACCCTTTCCTTTAATCATTAGTTTGTCACATAATAAATTGAAAAGGAATTAAATTATCACCTCTTTGGAAGCCTTGAGCTTAGTTTAGGAGGATGCGTGTTTGTCTGTCCGTCTGAAAAATAGAACAGTGTCTTCAGGGTTGAAGTGCTTCTGTTTTATGTTGTAGTTAGATATCAAAGTCTGACAACACGGTCTGTTCCCAAATGTACAGAGTTCAGTATGGAAAATTCCAAATTGTGCATGTCATAGCAACCTCCATCTGGGATGAAATGACCTTACGGCAGCACATGAATTTGTTCAGGCAAAGCCTGAGCTTATCCATACCTTGCAGTATCAAAAGCGGTCACCTCTCAGGGAGGAGTCAGAAACAAAACCACAATTCCATTCACAGCTAAACTTTGAGTGACACCCAAACCTGGAATTGGATCTGATTCAGATCTTTTGAAAGGAAGCCAATAATCTTTACAATGAGCTGAACCAAAAATCTCAACTTTCAATATGCTAGAACTTTGGGGTGTATAAGATCCAGATCAGAATTCCAGGTCAGCTCAGGTCCATCTCTTTGATAAATTAAATGACACATGTGAAAAGAATTTTCAAACTGACCTCCATTCTACTGTTAATACACCTTGCAAGGCTCCAAATCTCAAGAGATTGGAATCTGTGGTATATAGCAAAATGCTTCATTTTCCTGACTTTTCCACTTGCATGCTGGAAGGACAATGAAAGCAAGTTGGCTACAAGAACCATACAAAGGAAGTTATTGTAGCTGCTTGTCCAGCATTTGATCACAAGCAATGACAAACACCAAAGGTTTCAGAGGGTCCATATGTATACCTCCGAGTCTGCTAAGTTGGGCTGGCTGTCATGCTTGTGGTTGAGCCAAAGATCCAATGAGAACAGCTTTTCACAGGATGTTGCAGATTTCTGCTTCCAACCAGACATGGAAAGAGCAAAGATGTGAAACAATGAGAACAAAAAGGTAACAACTTTTTGAAAATCACAAGAGAAATGTCATTTTGGGTACAGTTTGAGTTCACAGGTTCTTGGTTCACTCATCCTTCCTTTGATGCCTGGATGTTTGTAAATCCAAAAAATGTTTCTGGATTAACGTAGCAAAGGATTCTGTTCGGAGTCTTTCCTTTATTTCAGCCAGAAAGGGGACAGAATGGCGACTTAGCCTCAAGATTTATTCTCTGTATCTGTGATTCAAAGAGGAGCCTAGAGGACAAGAGGAGTCAACACCAGCTCCATGATGTCAATTGATCTACGTTTCCATGAGGAAGACCAGGCTGAGTGACTCATTTGTAATAAGATAGTGATAAAGATCTTAATGGCTACAGATTTTGCATTGATCAGCACAAGAATAAGGGCCTGGTTGGTTTAAAAAAAAAAAAGCCGGATTGGATATTGATCAAATAATGACCTCTTTTCTAGGCAGTGGTTGGCATTTCAGAACAAAGTTTGGTGTAACATAGCCTGTCAGAGACCCCACAGAAGACATACAAATACACAGTGGTGGGAAGAGACCTAGAACTGCTCAACTCCCCATGCTATAAGGAAAGGTAAATTGATGTCTTGTTCTGTTGTAGTTTACAATAGTTTTCTTTGATGGTTCCTGTCCAATAAGAAAGGCCGAGAGAGAGAGACCAAAGACGGGAACATCTCTAAATAGGGCAGCTGTTGGGTAAGGAATAGGGTTGACAATGGTACTTAGACGCCAAAGGGGTTTTGAGTTTCTTATGGAGAGCTTGGTGCCGAACACAATCTGCTAAATAAAAGGGCAACATGCCCAGCCTAGGGATGGAGTAGACCTTTAAATACCCATGATCAGTAACAGGACATTGCAACATTTGTGTCAGTACATGGAAGGACAAGATCCCCTTTCTAGATCCCAGACTCCCACGGCACTACCCTTAATCCACTCTGGATGTACCAAAAGGAGAATGGAACCCTTGGGATGTAGCTGAAGCACTGATAGATATAAAGATGGCTGCGTTGGGAAAAAGTTGGTCGGCAGATCTTATTCTATCACAGTTACTCTCAAATAAGTAAAAGAAGAACAGACTCATCTGAAGGGCCACATCCTGCTCACGTGAAGCCAGATTCATTGACTGATTTCAGTGGAGTTAGCATTCTGGATGAATTTGGTCCATTAGTTACAAACCAATTTAAAGAATGGGATTACTCACATGAATAAAGTAAATAGGATTTGGCCCGATGCCTACATATTCTCCATTCAGCTAGCATTTTAGCCAACAAGATGAGACTGAACTTTAGGAGTAGTTTATAAATCATAACTTACAATGTAATTATTCTTGCACCCATGGAAATGACTCAGAGTGATGCAGCGCATGCATCTCACAGTATTAAGAAAAATATAAAAAGATATCTAAAGACAGAATACAGATGTCTCAATTACACTAACCTCAGCATCTTGCCTTTACATTGCAGCCTTCATCAGTCACTTTAACTGGATTAAAATAAACATAATTGGTCTACAGAGTGTAAAACGAATATATATTTTAAGGAAAAAACCCTAGGACCAAATAATTACTTTGGTGACTCCCTTCCCCCTGCCCATTACTTAAAATATATGAAACTAGTGATATTAGCAATAACCATATTAACAATTTCCCCAAGGAAGATTAACCTCAAAAGGCATATACATGTCATCTTGGGTAATATTTTGGTGATGATGCACTGCTTCCCAGAGGCACTGAAGTATGTAAACTCTAATTGGAAAGATATATTATGAAGCATCTATATTGGCTTTTGCTTTATGGATGAATTAATGGAAAGAGCAATAATTTGCCCAGAAAGCATCTGGTATGATATTATATGTAGAAACATTCAGAATATGTCAAACGCACCATCTTCCTTTCCCTAATATAAAGAAGCCCACTGGGGTAAAGAGGTTAAATTGAGGTTAGGTAACACACACTGACCTAATCACAACCTTTTCCCTACTCTAGATACAGGTTAACACCCTTTGCCTGAATTTAGCAGGTCAAGGTCCACCCAAGGTGGGAGTCTGGTCTGCTATCACATGCATCTTACCTTTTGGAGTTCTGTGACTCTGCCTTACCCTTATGCCTATGCCTAAATGAACGGTTAAATGTACTTGGTATAACAGAAAAGAAAAGAGAATCTGTTTTCACTTGACATTAAAGGCAATAATGAATAGATTCTAATCCAACCTTCCTTGTCAATTTACTAGTGCTTTTAATATAGACTCAAAAAAGTAGGGCTGGAGAAAATCCCCTTTGACATTGTGTCTATGCTAAGACCATCAAGGGAGCAAATAATGCTAAAATACTCCCTGATCACGGAAGTTCTAGGTGTTAAGCCCCTCATGATTTTATAGTTAAGGCATAGGAGATGCAAGGTCTACTCTCCACTTTGTCATATTTAATTATGTTCTTTATTAAATGTTACATTTTGTTGACACTTAGGATATGTAATACCTAGTGTCAGCACAGCAAAATAATCTAAAATAAGTACTTGGAATAGTTGTAAAGCAATTGCTAATAATTCAATGATCATTAATTGGTTTACTCAGTGTTCTGCTTTCTTATGTAATGTGTGGATATTCTTTTTGCTTATAGTGTGTTATGTAAGGAAAAAAGTGTGCATGTGGGTAAATGCAGTGTTGGTTAAAAGAGATTGATTAGATAGCTCTGCAGAATGAGGGGACCTATCCTACACAACTGAAGCCAATCATTAAAATCTCATTAGTTTCAGTGGTGTGAGATCAAGCCCATAATCTCTACAGATGTCTCCCAGTTTATGCAATTGTTCCATTACAGAAAGCCTTGCATAACTCGAGTTTTGCTTAGGTTAGAAACGTATACCCGTAAGTTACCCAAAAATTTCTGCAACTCAAAAATCCTATTTCTGACTTATGGAACTTTTTCCATAAGTGGAAATTTGCATAAGTTGGATCTTGTGTAACCTGGGGACTGCCTGTATTTAGAAAAAAAAGTAAGCACGGATCGCTGTAAGGCAAAGTTGTTCTATGCTGTCCCTCCAATGTCTCTCTCAACCTTGGCCATGAGGTCTACCTCTAGATATGAGAGAGAGAGAGAGAGAGAGAAATTTTCATACCTATTCAACCCTCATTCTCTTCTGAGACTGCCCACAACAATGCCGAGTCCAGCAGTGGTCAAGCACTATTTCCATCAATTCAAATCTGCTAAGTAATTTCTGTAGCTACTTTGTAAATTATTGTGTAGTCACAGGTAATGAGCAAATCATTAATTGTACTGTGCATCAGAAATTAATATATCCTGTAATTTTTCTCTTTCAGTTTTGGGAGTAGAAGATGCTTCATTTCAGATGAATTCCTGGTAAACTTTAACTGAATTAAGGAATAAATGAGCAAACAAATAAGATTCCCAAGCCAACAAACCCACACACCCATTCATAATAAGTATAAATATATATACCTATTATATGAATACAGTAAAACCTCCATTTAACGGACTAATTCGGGCGAGGGGGTGTCCGTTAAATCCAAAAGTCCGTTATTTAATTTAAAAAAAAAAGAGCTGTGGGAGCAGCAGCCTGCCCGCCACAGGGTCGGGGCAGCAGCTCTGCAGCCCGCCCGCTGCTGGGACCCGGGTGGGAGCCTTCAGCCAGCCCGCCCGGGTCCCGGCTGCTGGGACCCGGGCGGAAGCCGGGAACCGTCAGCCAGCCCGCCCGGGTCCCGGCTGCTGGGAGCCTTCAGCCAGCCCGCCGGGTCCCGGCTGCTGGGACCTGGGCGGCAGCTGGGAGCCTTCAGCCAGCCCGCCCGGGTCCCGGCTGCTGGGAGCCGGGAGCCAGCCCGCCCGCTGGCGGGACTCGGGCGGGAGCCGGGAGCCAGCCTGCCCGCTGGTGGGACTCAGGTGGGAGCCGGGAACCGGCAGGCAGCCCACCCGCAGGTGGGACCTGGCAGCCTGCCCTCCCGCTGCCGGGACCCGGGCGGCAGCCGGGAGCATGCAGCCAGCCCGCCCGCCAGCCAGCCCTCCTGCTGCTGGGACCCGGGCGGCAGCCGGGAGCCGGCAGCCAGCCCCCCGAAAAATGGATTTGGGATGCATCGGACTTGCTCATAAATTTTGTCCATTGCATCCGAAGTCCGTTATATCGGGGTCCGTTAAATCGGGGTTTTAGTGTACTCAAAAGTAAAAACAAACACGTAGCCCTACAATGAAATAATAATTTAGCTTCTTTAGAGCCGGCTCATTAAAGTGAAATAATGTTGCAATAACAAAGCACAAGTGTCTACTAACTATGAGGATAGGCTGACGAATGCCAAGAATGTCCAGTGCATTTTGTCTGTGACGAGGGAGCATGAGCTGGGATCTGACAGTTATGGAAAGTGGCATCTTTTCTTCATGGCATTTTGAGGTTTTAGCAACAGGAGTTTGTGTTTTTAAAATCAGATGCATTTTAGTATTTTAATATTGCATACGTTCCTATGGGGCTGTGGGATAGTATTTGATATGTATGTGCTGTCATGTTCAGTCTCCAAACAAAATCTGATCTGATGTAGAGCTGGTGGAGCTCTTCATTACAAGCAATATCCATTATAAAAATCTAACCTCTTCTGTTTATAAGGAGCTTGTGCATCAACCCCGTGAATATCTTTTCTTTTGCAACAGTATGGATGAATAATTTTCAAACTATGGGTTGTTTCCAAACAGTCTGCCTCATCTATTCACTATTTGTGGTGTGTGGTTGATTCATTTAAGTCATATGATAATATTTCTGCTCCCTGATTGAATAACTAAGCTCTGGTCTGCACGGGGGGAGGAGGGGAGTGATCTAAGATACGCAACTTCAGCTATGAGAATAACGTAGCTGAAGTCAACGTACTTAGATCGACTTACCGCAGCGTCTTCACGGTGGTGAGTCAACTGCTGCCACTCCCCCGTCGACTCCTCCTGCGTCTCTCATGGCAGTGGAGTACAGGAGTCAATGAGAGAGCACACGGGGATCTAGACTAGACATGATAAATCGACCTCCGATAGATCGATCTCACAGCATCAATCCCCTTCGAAGTGTAGACCTACCCAGGAGAATACTTGTGTTGTGTTTCTTAGCGTTAGTCCCGCACTATGGCAGGGTCCCCTTTGGTCAGCATATCCGTCTCCATTAGGAGCCCGGACAGGACCAGTGATACGACCGGATATACTCCAACTGATGCATCGCGCCACCTGTCGTTGGAGGCAGTTTATACCTACTGCCAGGTGTGAAGCCTACAGCACCTAGTATTCCCAGGAGGTCCCCCATCCAGGTACTAGCCAGGCCCGACTCTGCTTAGCTTCCGAGATCAGATGGGATCGGGCATGTCCAGGGCGATATAGCCGTACGCCACCCAGGAGAATACTTAATAGTGAAAAATTCACTCCCGGATGGATCACCATTTGGGCTCAAATTTGTTAAAGATTAGGAGGATTTGCAAACATCTTCATGAATACCTGCTGCCATCCTGATATTTACAAATAACTAATAGAGACCTCACAGATCAAATGTAACACTTATTCGCAAAAATGTTCAAAAACCATTTTTAAGCTGTTCGACCAGCTGGATAAGTCCTAATAAACAAAGCTGACCATCTTTCCCTTCAGTTATGAAAAGTGGTGTATTTTGCATTATGAGGTGAAAAGTCTTTTGTTTTTAAAACAAAACCTCTCTCTGATGAAGAATGGCTTGTCAACAAAATCCAAAATTTGGATTCTGTCAAAGTTTTTTTCTATTTTGACATAAATCAATTGTATTGCATTTACAAAGAAAATATTTCATTTCATTTTGGTTATCAAAAATGAAAAAAAAAATTTAAACATCAGCCCTATAAAGATTACTCAGGCAGTCCATTTCTGTCAGTTCGCTAGGGTGACCAGATTGCAAGTATGAAAAATCAGGACAGAGGGTGGGGGATAATAGGTGTCTATATAAGAAAAAACCCCAAATGTTGGGACTGTCCCTATAAAATCGGGACAGCTGTCACCCTAGTTCAACACCCATCTCAAAGCAGGTCTTATGAACCAAAGTCAATGAATATCGCTTCCACATTTGCCTGTCTGGCACAAGTCGGCCTGGTTCCTTACATATTCATCCTGTATTCTTTTCCCATTGATGAATGTGCTGATATTTCTGATTGCATTTACATTGGAAAAATGTCGTACTACTTAAAAACCCTACAAGGGGGGGGAGAGGACTAATTTCTTGCTAGCGCATCCTTTGATGTATATAATCCCGTTTGGTTAATATATAGTATTTTTTCCATATTATCACTTTATCATCTTATAGCATCTTCCTCATTTTTCTCTGTCCTGGGGACTACATTAAAGGCAGTAGGCATTTATACTCCAGTAGTTCTTATCTTTGATTGCAAATATTCTCACTGCCTGTGTCTCATTCCACACCTTCTATGTCCTTTGCTCTCCATTTTTTTGACAACAATGACAAAGAAGATCATTCAACTAATAAAATGCATATGCGTTTAATTCTTATTTTACCTCTAATTCAAGGTAGCCTCAAGCTATCTGCCATAAATTAGGGTATTACCCTCATTTGTCTTCCTCTGATAGAAATATAATTGCATTTCCATGGAGGAACTTTTTCAAGTATTGTTCCGTTTTCCAGTTTGTTAGAACCTTGATATGAAACTCATCTAAACGGGGTTCTCTCCCCCAAATCTAGTCATATACAAGACAGATCTCTGAGTTTGTGGCTTAAACCTATTATAGATCTGATTCTGAAGACCTGGAGATTTGAAAAGTACAGCTGTGGATCCAATTTGCATTCTGTAACTGTTGCTCCTTCTTCCACAGGCAGATGAACAGGAGGGAAGGCTCAAGGGAGATACCGGGAGTACTTTTCTCCTTGCACACCTGACTCCTTGTAATCTTTGAACTCTGACACACAGTTATTGCTCCCTGCAAGTGCACCAGGATATACACTCTCCTCTCTTCAAATGGTGTTGGAAAAAGGCAGAGCCTTGATCCCTTCTGGATCTGGAGAGCACATGCACCATCTTCTTATGAGGTGGTACCAATGGCACCCAGAAGGATTGTGCCTTTCTGGGAGGCACTGTACATCCCTGAGGCACAGTGTTTCCAGAAGCTCTTGATGTGCTGTCCCAGTTCCAAACACCCCAGGGCTGTGTCTGAAGGGCAACCACAGGCATAGGAAGCGTGGATCTGGATCCAGAGTTCAGATACAAAGGTTCTGGTTTGGCCACATCTTGATTTTTGATGGAGAGAGAAATCTCTCTGTCTTACTTGGGATATAACAAACAGATACAGTAGAACCTCACTGATCTGCAAACCCACTCATTTTAACCAAAAATCTAATTGCCTCATCTGCTTTCTTAGCAAAGATTTAACAGCAGGGATAGCACTGCTGCAAGATTTATTACTAATATTTCACTACAAAATATATTGCTGTACATTTACTGGTAGAGTATATTATGAAGTATCATAAATAATTAAAAATTAATCATACTTGTCAAAATAAATTAATATTTTCTGTGATGCAGTATTCCTGAATAGTTTATAGCATTCATTTGCTTATTCGTGAATTACAAACAAATGTGGTGACCCACAACAGGTTGTCTAGTCATGAATATGCATATGGGCCTGATCCTAAGCTATACAAAGTGGGTGCAAGTCTTTCCCATTGCCTTCAGTGGACTTTGAATCAGGCTCCTACTGAAATTTAAATATAATAAGGCTCTGAACTTGCCAAGACTTACACATGAGCCTTAAGAATGTGAACAGCCCATTGGCTTCAATGAAGCTATTCTCTTGGGAGAAATTAAGCACATTATACACACATATACATACATATTTACACACATATATACATACATACACATACACTCATATACACATACACATCTACGTACATACATACACACACACACACACAAAAATATATATACACACACACACACACACACACACACACACAGTCTTTGCAGGATCAGGGCCTAAGCTTGTAGATGCACAACTGATTGCATCAGTGGCAGTTTAATGATTTTGCCCTAGGCCCTGAAAATGCCACTCCCGGTCCCATATGAACTTGTTTTAAATTTTTTTACAAATTTGTATGAACTAAAATGAATCTAAATATCATTAAAGTAATTGAACATTTACAAGTTTTATTATAAATAAAATTACAAGTACAGTGAACCCTCACTTGAACGCGGCTCTGTATTGAGCAATTTCACTTACAGTGCAGGACTGCGCATGGATCCAAAACCCCATGTTCAAGCGGGGGACCGGTGTATATCAAATATACTATTATTAATGTTTAAGATTCTCGTGAGTATGTTTACTAATGGTGTCGCACCATCATAGGTGGTTTCAATACATGCTATGATTGGTAGAATCGTGGCGTCACTGATGCCGTGATTACAAAAATGCTGCTATTATACAATTGCCACCCTGCAAATTTGATGGCCTAGGCCTAAGCCTTGTCAGCCTAGGCCAGGGGTGGGGAACCTCTGGCCTCTGGGCCATATACGGCCCGCCAAATGATCCGGTCCGGCCCGCAGGCGGGTCTGGAAAACCTGCGCCATAGAGAGGGCCGGACCAACGTCGCGGTGGGAGTGCGTAGGCGGGGCGCTGCCCCAGAGCGTCTCCGAGGGCTGGGGGCACGTCGCTCCACCTTGCCCTCACAGGAGTCACGTCCCAGCAGCGGGACCCAGCGGACAAGTAGGCGCGGGCGGCGGGAGACCGGAGGGGGGGGCAAGCGATGTGCAAGAGGGCGTTGGGGGGAGGCTGGGCTGCGGGGTGGGGGGGGAAGCGGTGTGCAAGGGGACGTGGGGGGCGGGGGAGGTGGTGTGGCGTGGTGCTGCCCCAGAGCGTTTGCGAGGGCTGGGGGCGCATCGCTCCACCTTGCCCTCGCAGGAGTCGCTTCCCAGCAGCGGGACCCAGCGGACAAACAAGTAGGCACGGGCGGCGGGAGACCGGCAGGGGGGGGAGCGGTGTGCAAGGGGGTGTGGGGGGGAGGCCAGGCTGGGCGGGGAGGGGGGCAGGAGACTAGGCTGGATGGGGTTGGCGAGGTGTGGGTGCGGGAGGGAAGGAGGTTTGGTGGGGGGGAGGCTGGGCTGGGTGGGTCAGGCATGGGGGGCAGGAGGCTGGGTTGGGAGGGGGGAGGAGGTTAGCTTCCGTGGGGTGGGCCGGGCCGGGCCAGGCAGGGGTGGGGGAGGAAAGGCAGTTAGATGGGGGGAGGCTGGGTGGGGGTAAAGGAAGATCACCTCCTACACTCAGGCTGATAGCGGGAGCTGACTGGGGCAGGCGGCAGGACCCCGGCTGGCAAGGGGCCAGCGGGGAAACCCCAAAGCAGTGCAGGGCTAAGCACTCCGCCTGCCACTGCTTTGGGGTTTCCCCCGCTGGCCCCTTGCCAGCTGGGGTCTCAGCTCCCGTTGCCAGCCTGGGCTTCCGCAGGGGGGGGGGAGGGGGAGCAGCCCGCGAAGGACATTATAAAATGTCCAAATGGCCCTTGGCACAAAAAAGGTTCCCCACCCCTGCCCTAGGTGATAATACGCTGCTGGATTGCATTGTTCTGGACATGGCTGGTTGGAAAAAAACCTTTAGTGAAAAGCTTGCTATACAACTGTAAATACACAGCAATGCACCACTGGTATTCCCTAATAAATACACTGAAAGGTGCCTCATTTACAAATATCCACTAGTTTTCTGTAGCAAGAGTGTACCATTCAGAAGGTTTTAATAATGTAATAATTAATAACACTTAATTACTGGCACTTTTCTTCTGTGAATCTCTAAGTGTTTTAAAAATGTATCTAAACTCTATTACCTCCATTTTTCAAAAGGAAATACTAGGGTTGCGGGAAGTTTGTCCAAATTCATACATTGAGTCTATGTCACAGCTGGGAATATTGCTTTATCATCAGTGAATTTCTGTTAATCTGTATACATAATGGGAGGATAATGGAAGCAGGCTTGGGGTATTTGTCTTGATTAATAGGAAATTCACTTGACATGACTTGATAGTCAAGTGACAAGGATGAGTTAAAATGACTCAAAATCAGGTTATGCTATCTGCTTATTTACTTCTGTTCATTACAGCTCATGAATGGAGATGAAATGGGACTCGCATAATTGGAAGTACGCTGTGCAGGAAACAAACAGTGGGGGTTGGAATTACTGTGCTTAGTTATTTCAGATTGAAACAGACCACACAAAACATCTCTGTGCCAAGCAGCTGTAATTAAAGTGATGTAAAACAGAAGGCTGTGAGTGTAGAATTTTCAAATCCATCTTCATATGCAAAAGAAGTTACAGTCATTTGGGAATTTCTGCAAGGTTTCGAGTCGCCACAAAATGAAAGATCAACCACCCTCCATTTGTTTAAAAAGCCCAAACAAATCCAAGTCGGACTCCATCAACTGCACAGGCTCCTGCTTTAGCCCCCTTCCCAAGGCAGCCATATGACTTCATTCCCCTTCTAGCATGGGTTGGACTTTAAACCTCAGTCCAACACAAACGTTTACACCAGCATGAGAACAAATCCTTCAAAGACCAGTTACTGATTATTTAAAGCTTAATGATCTGGATCCTACTTCTGTGAACACATTCATAGCTAGAGAATTTACTCCCTTAAAAACTACGCTGACAACACAAGAACCAGGATTTCACCCAATCCTGGTGGAACTCCCATTGACATCTACATTGCAACTAGACACCTGTGGCTGGCCTGCACTATCTGGCTTGGGCTTTTGGGGCTTGGGCTAAGGGGCTGCCCAACTGTGGTATAGACGTTGGAGCTTGGGTTGTAGCCCGAGCTCTGGGACCCTCTCATCTCAAAGGGTCCAGGAGCCCAGGCTGCAGCCCAAGTCCGACCTTCTACACTGCAATTAAGCAGACCTTTAGCCCGAGTCATCTGGCACAGGCGAGCCATGAGTTTTTAATTTGCAGTGTAAACATACCCTAAAAAGGCCAGAATTTCACCCACCGAGTATAAATTCTTTTTCCATGCCTTCAAGGCCCTTTCTATAGCTTAGTCTTCTTTTCCTATTGGGTTCCTTCATTCTCTCTCTACTCCACCAACTATTCCACTCATCACATCTCTCATTTCTGTCTCCATGCCTTCCTCCCCAGTGCCCTTTCGGTGTGGAACTGCCTCTCAAAGCAGTTCACCAAGCAACCACCCTTCTTAAATTTCCATTCAGCCAGAATTTCCATAAGAAGTGAAAGGAGAAGACATAAATATTTAACACCTTAATCTAAAGCATTTGTTCTCAAAGTGGGGGTCGGGACCCCTCTGGGGGTCGCGAGACAGTTCTGTGGGGGTCACGAGCCCCTGCTGCCAGCAGCTGGCCCCGAACAGTGCCGCTCCCATGGGCTGCTGGCAGCCCGTGCCCCTGCTGAGGTGGGCTGCTGGGGGCTGCTGGCGCCCCCATAAGGCTGGTCCTGGCCGCAGCTCCTGCCGCGGCGGGTTGCTGGTGGCCCCGTGAGCCCGGGCCGGGCCCTGGCTCCTGCTGCGGCAGGCTGCCGGCACTGCCACATGCCCGACCCAGCCCCGGCCCCTGCAGATGTGGGCTTCCGGCTGGAACCCCCCCTCAATCCCAACCCCTGTCCTGGGGGGCTGCTGGAACCCCCCCATCCCAGCCCCTGCCGCAGTGGGCTACAGGCACGCCCCCCCCCCCCCCCGCCTGACCCCTGGGGGGGGTCACGTTTAGAGGCCCTGTGTGGGAAAGGGGTCACCATTACAAAAAGTTTGAGAACCACTGAAAAGCATCCCATTTCTTGTTTACCCAATGCATCCTGCTCTCTGCGCATCTCTCTGATGCAGGGACTTTATTTTGAGCATCGCACTTATCTAGACTAATTTAGTTGCTCTCATTTCTTCTATTCTTGCTTCTCTTCTCCTCTTTTCCTTCCTATTGTTTCTTACAATCCAATTTAAGACCAGATGCAATGACCATAGGCTTCATCATCCTATGTGTTTGTACACTATCTAGCACAATGGGGTCCTGATCCTGATATTTTTTTCATCAGTCCAGTCTTTCTACCCATCCATGATAAATCTCTTAAATCAATGTGATAACTCAACACGAGTAAGGTTGAAGGAATGGGCACTAACAACTGATGCATACAGAATACTTTTCAGGAAGCAAATGAGAAAGCATTGTACATGGTAAAGACAGAAGAAATAAAGATGTCTTTCTGAGTCTAATACAGGAGGAAGTTGCAGAGAAAACTTTCCTCAACATTTTTTTGGATGTGTCCCTACTTTCCTCTCCCACTTAAATGAAAGTGACAGTTTTCGAGCAGGTACCCACAACAGGTAGAATGGGGGTGGGATTTTACTTGACTCTTTTAAGATTAAGGTGGCAAAGTGCATCTTGCTGATCCCTTTGTCATTTATAATCTGAATTAAATATGCTGCTGTTGTCAGGTTTGATTAAAAGCAGAATTTAAAAAATCCCCAAGAAGTTCAAAGAAGTCATCTTTGATTCAAAAGAGCAAGAAAAGAAAACTTACACACTTTTTACTTTTCCTATTTCTAGATCTCTTTACTTAAGTATACATTGCTTTATTGATGCTAATGTCAAATGCTTAGTATTTCTTTTCACCCTAACTAGCTTTGATAGAAAAATCTTAAATTCTGACAAGAAAATTGTCTGCACTAGCTTGCAAGTAAGACAGCTGTGCCTAGTGTTTAGCAATAGACAATAATGCAGAACACATGGATTTTATTCTCTGCTCTTCCACGGACTCACAGAATGATTTTGAGCACATCAAACTCCATGCGCCTCATTATGCCCAGGGTGATGCAAAGCCCAGAATTCATCCTTTCTCCCTCACCAATAACCTCAGGAGAAAGGGGCTATAGATGTGTAAAATATGACACATCCAAGTGCAATGTCCTGAGTCCAGTCTGGTTCAGATTTTTACAATCCCAAAGCAGATTTCAATCCACTCTTATTTTGCTTCTTATATACAGAGCAATTCCCTTAAATTCACATGTTGCTTTGTAGGTATATTTAGAAAGCCATATTAAAGAAGACAAGCTGCTGACTGTATCTAGGTAAAGTTTGTAAACTAAAGTTTGTAAACTGTTAATTAACTCTAGGCCCAAGGTGCTACTTTGTAACAAGGCTATACCTTATAACTGAGATTGACACTTTGTAATAAACACTTAATTGAGCCTGTGGTCAAAGCAATACTTTGCAAATGCTACATTATGTAATAGTACATAGAGACTCCCACCCTCTGTAGTTTTATGAAAAACAGAGAGCCTCAAATAGATTAGTAACACCCTGAAAGTTAAGGAGACAATAAGATAAATGTGATTAAGTTAAAGAAGACATGTGAATGACTGCTTGGTTTAAATGATGAATGAATGGTTAGGGAGTTGCCAGCCTAAGAGCAGAAGAATCCAGCATCCTGGGTTGAAGAAGGTGTCAAGTGGAAACAACCAGGGACGACAATCCCCCCCCCCCCCCACCCCTCCCGAGGGCAAACTGGAATCCACCGGAACATCTCAAAGGAGGAGAGAACTGACAAGCACCTGACAGCCATCACGGAGTCATCATAACAAACAGCATGACAAAGCGACTCCAATGTACTGGTATAGGAACAAAATCCTATAAAAATAGACTGGGGACTTTGAGTTTCATTCTGCCACCAACAGCCAGGAGCATCGGATGTGCATCTGACCCGGACTCCGCTCCACTTGTGTACAGACTACCCGGCCAGTACTCTGTCGTGATCAACTTCTTAGGCTGGTAACTATAACATCTGCACAGAACTTGTGTGAATGATTGTATGAATGGATATATGAATACATAGAGCAATAATAAGTAACATAGAATTGTGGGTTTTTTCTATCTTTTTATTATATTTACAATAAATGTGGCGTTTTTGCCTTATCCCTCTTATAAGATCCTGTTAGTCTTGTTTTTATCGTATAACAGCTTGCCACATAGAAAGGAACAGAATTGCCCCAAATATTGTATAGGGTGTGGTATCTACAAGCACGCCACCATTATTTTAAGGAGACTAAATACACTTGCTCATCCTACCTCTTGGTGAATCCTCGGAGTGATCTCTCTCTGGTCCACCCAAAAGGCTTAGCTCCTCTGCGCTCACTCTGTGCCAGGTCCTGTTGTGATTTTCTTTGTCCTTCAGTGGAGGAGAATATTCCAGCTCACAAGGTAATTCAAAATTGCAGTCAAATACTGTTACAGGAAAACAGACAGTACACAGAAGGTTAATAAAATCCAACTTCTCCCCTCCTAATCAGTCATATTTCTTACATGAGTTAGGACTTATTTTTATTTGTTTTTCTTGTTGCATTTTCTCTCTTTCCAAGTAAAAAGGGAATCAGGATCAGATCAAATTATAGACAGGAGAGGAGTTAAGAATGAACCAAACTCTAAAGGTGCCTTGTGGGGTGAACGGAGCAGCAGCAAACCAAGAGGAAGGGCCAGAGGCCATGACATCTCTTAGGGGAAAAGAGGGCCACCAAAGATTTTCAAGCAGGAAAAAAATTATCTAGAGCAGGGTAGTCAGACAGACAGACTGTGGGCCAAATCCAAACCACCAGATGCTTTTAAAGAGACCCCCAAATTATTTAATCATCATTATTGTTTTTTTATTATTATTATTATTTGCTCTGGAGTCTGGACCTTGACCAAGAAATTTGGGCTTTGACCAAAAAAATAACTTACTACCCTTGATTAGAGAATGCTGACTGGATCTCTCAGAGATGGAAGAAAATTGGATATAGGCACTTTTCTACTATAGAACGTCAGTTCAAATTCCACCCAAGTCAATAGAAACTCATTACACTCTGAAAACTGTTCAGTGGTCTATGAATTGTTGGTCTCAGACCAGCTCCTGGAGGACAGGGGTTTGGAAACACACCAACCATGAGCAGAACTGGTATATTGTATGGCAGTCTCAACAGAGAGATCTGTGGTCAAATGGCTCGTGGGTGACTGAAGTGACCTTTCACTCCCCAAAGTGGTCCTTCCAGGTGAGGCACATTGGTTCAGCCGTGGAAGCCTGATTTGCTGCTGAGTGTCCTGTGGACAGTGGGACTTCAACCGCCAAAGCTTGCTACCCACACCTTTCACCAGCACTATTTCTCTTTTAGTAACAGACTTTTCTAAAGATGCTTAAAACTCTTGGTGCATTTATCTTCTCTGAATACAGTATTTTCACCATCACATTACAGAGTAAAGTTGTCCAAGTCAACATACAGTAACATGTGGAATTCATCTCCAAGTACTATGTCCAATGATTTTCCCTCCTTTATTTTTGTAAAGCACCTAGTATGTTGACTTCCCAGCCTTAGTCTGCAGTTAACAGTCCTCAGATTTTGAGAGAGACTTGTGCTTCTAAATAACTCAGGGCCAGATTTGTAAAGACATGTATGTGCCTAAAGATAGAGACAGGTACCTAATGGGATTTTCCAAGCATCTAGGCATCTAACCCCCTTTTGAAAAATCCCACAAGGCACTTATCTGCATATTTAGGTGCCTAAATAGCTTTAAAAACTAGCCCTTTGATATTTTTGAAAAGCCTACTTATAAGGCCCTTTCGGAGGAAAATGCTGTTCTCTGGAGATTTTCTTTAGTATCCATTCTCCTGCCACTATTGTGAGATTAAAATAAATCATTTAAATTGACATTAGTCAAACTAAGATTTTTTTTTAAACATCCATTACATTCTCTATTAAGCACCTAATTTCTTCCCAGACTGCATATATTTATGCAGTTCAGACAATTCTCCTGCTGGTTTAACATCTTTTAATCCTACAGTTAATATTATTGCCTTTTCTCTATACTTTCAGATAATTCACCTCTTTAAGGAGGAAATGGAATCAGCGTGGTCTAGTGTTTGTTTTTACATTCTACTTTCTGAATCATCAAGAATCAGGGTGGTAGCCGTGTTAGTCTGGAATAGCAGAGTTAACAAAGTCCTGTGGCACCTTAAAGACTAACTATAAAGTTTTGAAGCATGAGCTTTCGTGGGCTAATACCCACTTCGTCGGATGCAGGCAGTAGAAGTGTTCACATACAGGCAGTTATAGAAAAGTAGGTAAGAGCCAGGGGGGAGGTGAAAAGGTTAGTCCAATTAAGCTGAGCCAGCTTGTTATCTCCGATCAGGGAGTGTGGATTATTCGTCTAGCATTTGAATGGGGTGTGTGGACATGGAGAGATGAGAAACAATGTCTGTAATGAGCCAACCATTGTAGATCCCGGTTCAATCCCAAAGTGTGTGAGCTGAATTTGCAAATGAATTGAAGCTCTGCAGTCTCTCTTTGCAGTCTGGATCGGAAGTTCCCTTTCTGCAGAATGGTGACCTTTAAATCTGTAATAGTGTGTCCAGGCAGGTTGAAGTGTTCCCCTACAGGTTTTTGTATATTGCCATTCCTAATATCTGATTTGTGTGCATTTATCCTTTTTCGTAGGGACTGTCCAGTTTGGCCGATGTACATAGCAGAGGGACACTGGTGGCATATAATGGCATATATGACATTGGTTGATGTGCAGGTGAATGAGCCAGTGATGGTATGGTTGATCTGGTTAGGTCCTGTGATGGTGTTGCTGGTGTAGATATGTGGGCAGAGTTGGCATCGAGGTTTGTTGCATGGATTGGTTCCTGAGTTGGAGTTATTGTGGTGCAGTGTGCTGTTGCTGTTGAGAATTTGTTTAAGGTTGGCAGGTTGTCTGTGTGCCAGGACTGGCCTTCCTCCCAAGGCTTTTGAAAGTGAGGGATTATTGTCCAGGATGGGTTGTAGGTCACTGATGATGCGTTGCAAAGGTTTTAACTGAGGACTGTAGGTGATGGCCAGTGGTGTTCTGTTGTTTTTTTTCTTGGGCTTGTCTTGAAACAACAGAACACCACTGGCCATCACCTACAGTCCTCAGTTAAAACCTTTGCAACGCATCATCAGTGACCTACAACCCATCCTGGACAATAATCCCTCACTTTCAAAAGCCTTGGGAGGAAGGCCAGTCCTGGCACACAGACAACCTGCCAACCTTAAACAAATTCTCAACAGCAACAGCACACTGCACCACAATAACTCCAACTCAGGAACCAATCCATGCAACAAACCTCGATGCCAACTCTGCCCACATATCTACACCAGCAACACCATCACAGGACCTAACCAGATCAACCATACCATCACTGGCTCATTCACCTGCACATCAACCAATGTCATATATGCCATTATATGCCACCAGTGTCCCTCTGCTATGTACATCGGCCAAACTGGACAGTCCCTACGAAAAAGGATAAATGCACACAAATCAGATATTAGGAATGGCAATATACAAAAACCTGTAGGGGAACACTTCAACCTGCCTGGACACACTATTACAGATTTAAAGGTCACCATTCTGCAGAAAGGGAACTTCCGATCCAGACTGCAAAGAGAGACTGCAGAGCTTCAATTCATTTGCAAATTCAGCTCACACACTTTGGGATTGAACCGGGATCTACAATGGTTGGCTCATTACAGACATTGTTTCTCATCTCTCCATGTCCACACACCCCATTCAAATGCTAGACGAATAATCCACACTCCCTGATCGGAGATAACAAGCTGGCTCAGCTTAATTGGACTAACCTTTTCACCTCCCCCCTGGCTCTTACCTACTTTTCTATAACTGCCTGTATGTGAACACTTCTACTGCCTGCATCCGACGAAGTGGGTATTAGCCCACGAAAGCTCATGCTTCAAAACTTTATAGTTAGTCTTTAAGGTGCCACAGGACTTTGTTATTTCTGAATCATGTATTTTGTCAATTCCTTTTTCACACCATGGATATAATAAATGTAACAAATCCAAGGACATGCACAACACAGGGTAGCAGCAAGGACAGAACTCAAGTTTTTCTATTCCAAATGTGTTGGCTCTGTTTTAGAGTTAGAGGACAACAATTTAGCTATACTAAGATTATGATTAAGGCTACAACTTAGTCATGGAGGTCGCATAAGTCACAGAAGTTGTGACTTCCAGTGACCTTCGTGATTTCAGCCTGTACTGGTCATGAACTGCAGGGTCCCCACCCACAGTTCCCATCATCTCTGATCGCCTCGCCCCGAGCTCCAAGCCATTTCCGAGTGCCCCGAGCTTCTGTCTCACAGGTAGCGGGGGCCCTCGAAGCTGCCAGTGGTGGGGGAACCCTCAGAGTTCCTGGCTGCCCCGGGCAACAGGGAATTCCAAAGCCTCCAGCTGCTGCAGGCAGCTCCGAACCCCCACGCAGCTGCCTACTTCAGACAGTGTGGGGACCCACAGATCCCCATTTCATCACGGATATTTTTAGTAAAAGTCACGGACAGATCATAGCTTCAGTTCATTTTTCTTTTTTGTTCGGGACTTGTCTGTGACTTTTACCAAAAAGATCCATGACAAAATCTTAGCCTTAGTTAGGACATATTAGAGCAGATTTGATTCCACACAGCAGGGGATGCCATTGCACATACATGCTACCCAGTTTTTACTACACTGCCCCCCAAACGTCCTTAATTTCCTGACATTTTTAGTAAAGCATGAAAAACAAACAAATAATCTATAAAGTGCAAGAGTCTCTTCAGTTTGTGCCAACACACAATCATATATGAGAAGAGCCAAACAGCTTTGATTTAATATTAGTCCTGCCTATGATTTAATATTAGTCCTGCCTATGCCAACACGAATGAAAGGAGAGAGATTTAAAAGCATGTGACTTTTTTGGTGAGCTGCTTCTGAACTCTTGTACTTTTCCATCAATCTAAACTATTTATCACTAGCAACATTTGTATATACCCCACTACCATAGTTTCTGGGGGCAGAATATTTATTTGGGATACCATATCTATTTATCATTTGTATTATGGTATCTCCAAAAGCCTCAACCAGAATCAAGGCCCCACTGTGTGCTAAGTGCTCTACAACACACATTACAAGATTGCTGCTCCTTAGAGTTTACAGTAAGGCTCCAATCATGAAAAGCATTAAGTATTAACTGTACACATAAACAGTCCCATTGAACTTCAATGGGACTTCTCACGTGTGAAGTTACCCTCCTGTCTAAATGCTCCCAGGCTTAGTGCCTAATTTGAGACAAAATGCAAGGTACAAGTACAGGAAACAATAGGCAGAAGGGGAACGTGGATGACACTATTACATATGTATTTCATATATCTTGCATATTTTTATATTATTTGCCTTTTCCTTCCCAACTTCCCAGCATTTACATTACAAATCTCCTCTTATAAGCATGCACAACCTGGTCAACAACCATGACAAACTCATCATGAAATGAAAAAAAATTGGCTTTCTAATGTTAGAACATTTAGAACCTTTCAGAAGTGGTGTGCAGAGTCTTCATTTATTCACTCTAATTTAAGGTTTTGCATGCCAGTAATACATCTTAACGTTTTTAGGTCTCTTTCTATAAGTCTATAATAGAGAACTAAACTATTGTTGTGTATAAAGTAAAACATTTAAGAAGCTTAATTTAAAATTAAATTAAAATGCAGAGCCTCCCACACCGATGGCCAGAACCTGGGCAGTGTGAGTGCCACTGAAAATCAGCTTGCATGCCACCTTTGGCACCTGTGCCATAGGTTGCCTACCCCTGTGTTAGATGGTCAAAATTGACCCTTCCTTGTGTGGCCCAGGCCAGAAAGGATGCATGGAAAGGACAGCCATTAAAATAACTGGTCCATGCCCCCTAACCAATCTTCTCTTACACACGATCAAGACATCACCACCTGCCTCCACTGTGCTAGTGATGCCACCCTTCATCTCTCAATTGTTACAATTTTCAAACAAGGACCTTTGTGTTTTCTCTC
The DNA here is from genome assembly GCA_032164245.1 of Sternotherus odoratus. Classification (NCBI taxonomy): domain Eukaryota; kingdom Metazoa; phylum Chordata; order Testudines; family Kinosternidae; genus Sternotherus; species Sternotherus odoratus. The sequence continues at coordinate 125,765,210 of JAVMKO010000003.1, forward strand.
ATGCCACCTCTTAAGCATGGAAGCTGCTCCCTGTAAATATCCGCAAAGCCACCTCATTGTCCTCCTTCAAACCCTCCCGTCCTGGGATGCCTACAGAAACTTGACAGCAGCAAGGCTGCTGGTCTGCTGAGACTTCTGCTTATGCTGTTCAGTTTTATCACATTGTTTCCTTATGCTCCCCATTTGTCTGTAATCACCTGTTGCCTTCTGTTTTATAGTTAGACTGCAAGCGCCTCAGGACAGAAACTGCCTTTGTTTTGTGTTTGCAAAGCACCGAGCACAGTGAAACCCTGGTCTATGACTGGAGTATCTGAGCACTCTAGTAATACAACTCAACACTAAATAAATAAATAAATATATATCTATATCTCTCATCAGTAGTATGCCCCTTCATGACAATTTAAGCTTCCTCTCTGCAGTGGGAACCCAGAAGAAGAGCTGGAGATGACAATCACACCTGTTTCCCTTGTGTAGAATCCCATGGGGTGCAGGGAGGTGTGTAACATACACTTCCTTGGATCAGCCTGGCTGAATGCAGCTCAGAACAAAATTTAAGATAGATCATTTTGCATAGGAAGATGCTGTATTTGACTTATACACACCTTTAAAAAGTGTCTGTTTTGATAAAGCATTCATATCTACTTAGGGGACTTGTACACACAACTCACAATAGTATCCGACCACTTCACAAGCTTTAGTTAATTTAGTCTCACAGTGCGCCTGTGCCCTAGGGAAGTATTAACTCCCATGCAGGTTAGGAAATGAGGTGCACGGAGATTAAGTAATTTGCTACGACAGTGGTATTGAAACTAAAACCCAGAGTATTGAGGAAAATGAAACCAAATTTCCCAAGTGCCAGGCCAACAACCTAATCACAGGACCATTTTTCCTCTCAAACAAAGTTAATGATCAGTCCACAATGTAGAGGAAATGCTTTTCATATGTACTATATGTAAACTCATTTACAAACTGCACTTGAGTTGTAAGAACCTTATTTAGTAGCTGCTGCAGGACTATACCGTATCTACAAGTATAGGGTTCCTTATAACATTTAAGAATCATTTCTTTCACAAATTACTTCCACAAATACAAATTATGGATCAATTGTTAATGCACCCACAAACAGGTCTTTCACCTCCCTTTTCTGATCTTTCTCTTATGTTTAAATCCTACACAATGCTCTGTGTGTTTTAGCAGAGTAGGAAAAGAATTGTTTGCTTTTGGAGTTTATTGGATTAAATAAATCATCATTTCCCTTTTTCAAATAAACACACACTGTAGGAAAGGTAAATTAATTTAGTAGAACCTACAGAGATTTTTCTCCAAGCTCCTCTTCCACTTCCTCCCCCAGCTACTCCCCAAATAAGACTAGATATTGAGCTTTAGAAGGTGGCAATTGTGCATACTCAGTAGTTTTTTTACAATGAGATTTTCACAAAGATTTATATCCATAGGTATGTGTTTATGCAGTAGCTATATGGACTCTATGGATCATAAAGGCTCTAAAGTCTAGTAAATCACAAAGTCACTTTTAAAATATAGCATAAAAGTTGAAGGCTCACTATATCTTCCAGTTTCTTGAATGCCCAGACAGTTTATAATAAATCTGTTACACCATCATACTTTTAAATGGAAAATAAATTAACCTTGGTTGCTTACAATCAAATATATGGAAACATCAACTTCTTTAAGATTTTGGTTGTAGCCATCTACGTGTGTATTGCACCTTGCTGGCTACATAAGGAAATGCCAATTTACCAAATCTGGCTAAGAAAGACAAAGCAAGTCATTACCTTATTGAGAAGGTAGGAAATAGTAATTGAGAAGTGACGTTAAGACCTTTTGTTTGAACAGTACCTAGCAAATGGGGCCTTGGCCCATGACTGGGGCTCCTAGGTGCTATGTGTCACGGAGTGCCTGGGCGATGGTCTGGAACTTGCTCCCTATGAAGCCAGTCAGGACTTTGGGGGAAGTGGCCCCTCTCCATACACACCCTATTTCCAAGGCTAGGAGCTTCACGGATACCCACTTCAACCTTCCTGGGTCTGACCTCGGAGCATTCAGCACCTTCTGCCCCTTCGTGCGCTTCCCCCAGCGAGACAGCCCGGGCGGGGTCCTGAGGAAGCCCGTGGATTCTGCGCCCCACTCCACAGTCAGACATGACTCTCAGCCAGCCAGTAAAACAGAGGTTTATTAGATGACCGGGACCTGGTCTAACACAGACCATACAGCGAATGTGACCCCTCAGCTGGATCCATTTTGGGGCCAGAGAGCTAGGCTAGCTTGCCCGGAGCTCCCTGCCTCTTCCTTGCCTGACTCCAGATAGCTTCAGACTGCCCCAACTCTTCTCTCCAGCCCCTCCTCTGCATTCCGGTGTCTTTCCTTCCCCAGGCAGGTCAGGTGACCTCCCTTCCCCCCCTGGGGTCAAGTTACAGCTTCAGGTATGGCCACCTTCACACAAGATTCAGAGGAAACAGTAAAGAGCATTTCTACTCTGTCACACTATGATAACAGAAATAAATACATAGCAAATAGATGTCATCTGTCCATCTCGAAAGATGATGGTGAAAATGCCAAAGCAGTTTTGTTACTATGTGTCATGCTGCAGCATCACAAGTACTCAAAAGTCCAGTTCCTGAGTGGCAGTCCTGTCACAGGTGGTACAAGCATCACACACAGGGCCAGAAGATGAAACTGGTGCATACCGCTGCTAGGACACCTGCTGTGATCTCCTTTTTGTTCTTTTCACTTTTCTCTTTCTCAACCACCTCTCTTCAGCCGTTTTGACTCCTTCCAGCCCTTGTATAGAACAGCCCTCCAGCACCATCCTCCAGTGTAGCCTGTTGCTAGTTGACTCTGAGGAGCTTGTAATGTTGATGTTGGAAGTTTTCAAACCCCTCTTGCAATCATCTTTGAATGTGAGCCTACAACTCCCCAGTGATCTTAGAGCAGCCACAAATTCTCCATGCAGTAAGTCCTTTAGAATGTATCCATCATCCATCCAGTACGGAAAACTAAACCAATGAAGACATCTGTGTTTAAGAACATTAATTAGGCTTGGCAATTGTGCTTTCTCAAATACGTATGTATGTAAACCAAAAAAGTATGTAGGGTGACCAGACAGTAAGTGTGAAAAATTGGGCCGGGTGTGGGGGGTAATAGATGCCTATATAAGACAAAGCCCCAAGTATCAGGACTGTCCATATAAAAATCGGGACATCTGGTCACCCTAGTATCAGGAACTTACGTTTTTCACTTGATATTTAAAATATGAAGATGGCAGTGAGTGTGAAAGGTGTTTAGCCTTCTCTCATCCCTGCTGTACAGCACTGTGCTCAGGACCATACTGAAGTGTTCTCAAGACACGTCTGATAAACTCATATTTTCATGTTCAATGTCAATTTCCTGTTATCCCACATATGCTTGGTCAATTGACTGAATGTGGTGGCTGCCTTTCTGAAGTGAGCATTAAGCTTTTCACTTAGAGATAGGTTAACCAATATTGTTGATTCAAAATAGAATTTGTGCATAACTTGTAGCACACTGCCAACTATTAAAACCTCTGGTACAGTCAACATATATTTGCTATAACAACGGTCTTCTTTAGACTGCTAGTTAGTCCAGTTTCATTACAAACTAACACAAAGTTATTGCAAAGCTTCTGGCATGCCTCTTAACTATGTGTAATGAACAGAAATAAATAACAAGAAGAATTAGGGATTTGCACCGGTGTAACTATATGTTAGTTATGTTGGTGTACGTTTTCCAATATGAATGGCAATTACCTCCACTTTAGTTATGCTGGTAAAAGTTTTCTATTATACAAAATAAGCCTAGTAAAAACAAAATATAAACCAGATCTCAAGAACACCACCTTAAAAAGTGAAATCTACCGGAAAATATCCTTCAATAGGGCAGCTCCTCTTCCTTCGCTATCCAGTATACACACACACACACATTCGTTATCGGGCAGCTGGTGTAAGGAAAACCAGAGTTGGCTCTTTGGAAAGAACAAGGAATTTATTTATATAAATAAGTTTGCATGTTCCAACTCCCCCAAGAAAGGTCTTTTCCCATCTCCTCTATTTCTCACTTTCAGGATAAGAGTCTCCGCTCCTTGTTCTCAAAATGGTATTATCAAAGATTGGTTTATCCCTTCTCTAACTAGGGTAATCAATAATTATGAATTCCACCCACACTCAGCCCTATGCTTATGCACAAACATATCAACTGAGTATTTAAGACAGCTGTCCCATACATCATATTTTCAGAAATAGGCATCTAAATCTAAGATCTTGTGTATGCTGGGCAAAAATTTGGTGTGGCTCTACCAGTTGTAGCAATGACAGAAACTAGAGGGTGGACAGGGATCAGACATTCTTACCATGATAGGTTTCTTTTTATATAAATACTGTATTGACATTGATTCACTGGGGAAGAGAGAGAATTTTTTAAAATTGTATAATGGAGAAACGCTCTGTCGAGTGAGATCTGGGACCTCCATTAACACCCACTAACCTCTATATACTCAGTATATAAGGCCTATAAAGCTTTTAATTTATGACAGGGAAATGAACAATTCAGTTTTCAGTTACTAATCTCAGAGAAAAGGCAAGTTCCTAAAGCGTTCCCAGTTCCTCTAGGTATAGATGGCATGGCACAGCCAGTTTTAGGAAGATAAAAGACAAAGACGAAGAATCACCCCGTGATTCTTCAGTCATGTTGTCACAGCTCAGGGAGATGTCAGGTGAAGCCAGTGGTGAGTGGCAGGAGGCTGTGTAGTGGGGCTAGGGTAAAGGAACTTACTGCCCATTTGCTGGGAAAATGCTAGACTTTGTTCTCCACGGCTGTCAATTTGACAGTGTGTAAAAGGACTAGATGTACTCACACCATGCCTCCAGGAAAAAGCAGCTTTGGTTGCAGGACAGACCCAGGGAAATTAAGCCTGTCCCACAAACGTGGTGGGATGGATGGCAAACCCCCTCCAGTCAAAGTCCCATCTTCACATCCTGGGGAGGGCTGGTATTGCAAATGTCTCGCTAAAGTTAGCATTGTCTTGGGGAACATCTGCACTGCAATTACAAAATGGTGGCTGGACCATACCAGCTGATTTGGGCTCATGGGGCTGTTTAATTGCAGTGCAGGAACTCCAGCTCGGCCTGGCTCCAAAACCTGTGACAGGGAGGGTCTCAAAACTTGGGCTACAGCCTGAGCCCAAACGTCTACACAGCAATTAGTCGCCTGGCTTGAGCCCCATGAGCCTGAGCCAGCTGGAATGTGGTGTGGCTGAGGCCGGGTTGCTGCACTTCCCACTACCAGTGAGTGCAGAACTGGCCATGCTGCATAGCTCAGGTGAGTGGGTGCGGGTTTGGGTGCAGGGCCGGGACAGATGCCCTGGGGAAGAGCCGGAGCAGGGGCTGGAGCAGCACGCAGCTGTGCAGGGCACCAGGAAATTTAGTGCCCCAAATTTCCTTGTGCCCTACGCAGCTGCGTACTTTGGTTTGGATAAGGATGGCCCTGCTAACTTCAGAGTAGACATACCGTTAGAGTCATGGGAAGGCCATCCCATAAATGAAGAATACTCAAAAAAATAGAGTCAAGGTGAACCTCTCTATTCCCTTCTCCCTCCTAGCCTGCAGCACCATCGTTGTATCACTTCAATATCTATAGTGTAGACATAGTCTCAGACACAGGTGGGGCTGGGCCCTAACCCCCTTAAAGGGCCAGCCACCCTGTGACATCATCCACCCTCCCAACCCCCCTCTCCATTTTCAAAATGGGAGAAACACTTATCCCCTACCTCAATGTTTTGAACAAACTCTTCTGAACATGTTAAGTGCTAGATCTAAAATACCATAGGAGGTTAGAATAATAAGATCCATCTGTTCTACAAAGACACTATAAATTGCTGGCAATAAAATTCAGATGCCTTGTGCACTAACCACTAAGACATGTTGTCTCTATCTTTGGAGAAGTAAAGATAGAGAACTCAGCTCTGCCAAAAGCCTTTAAATAAATCCAACAGTGGCAAATAACATCAGAGTGCACGCTTCTTAGATTAAACACCAGTCACTCATTTGTTTGTTACGAGGATCTCTCAACTGACAGCAGTCACTTTAGGTCTTCCCTATTCCTTTACGTGCATTGGAGACTCAGTCACCAAAATCTGTGACAGCTACTTTGTTCACTCAAAATCGGGCTACAAAGAAAAGGAACCAGGATTCCTTCATCAATCAGTTATAAGCACAGTCTGTCAAGATATCTCATGGGGGAATGAAACAGCCAACACAGATCTCATTTCCATTCCTCCAGCCGTAAGGAAGTGTCAGATTAGGTAGGTCCAGCTATGGTGCATGTGCTCAGCTCTGGAAAAATTTGTTCACCAACTCTCTCATGTGTGCAAGACAAACATCTCTATGAAAGGGAATTTCTAATGCATGTTCTATACAAATATCTAAAGAACTGATTCTAAAGAGGATTGTTAGGAAACTCATATTCTAGTTGACTCAGCATGGTAGCAAGATGCGAACTGTCATATTTTGACAAGCCTTAAAAGGGGACTCATTGCCAAAAAAAATAAGGGTGGTCTCCAGGGAAAATGAATACCAGAGGAAGAAAGAAAAAGGCATTTTTATTTTACAGCATAGTACTTCATACTTGTATCAGTCATTGAATAAATTGCATATTGTCATTGGAATATTGTCTGCAGGTGAAGGGGGACAAGGAGAACAAGATTGTTTTCCTGGATTTTGGTCCCCTACCCTGAACAAAAGGAACATCAAATTCCGGTTTGTGACCAAACAGCCTCTTAATGACAACTGGTCAGGGGGTGAAGAAGGGTTACCAGAATCTCCTGATACTGATATATATAAAAAGGGTCTCAACCAGGTTTGGTTGAGAACACCGAAGAGAATATTGATTAAGATAAACTTCTTTAGATAAGAGAGTAACTTGTTAGTTAAGTTTAGAAAGCATTTTGTTCTGAATGTAATATTTGTTTTCAATATTCTTACTCACTATCACTAGAATCTATTCTTTAATAATAGATGTACTAAATATTGTTTTCACTATAAATGTAAGTGCTGTGGTATTAAGCAAAGTGCTGGTCCTGAGTTGAATCTTAGGGCATCTCTTCACTACCCGCCAAATCGGCGGGTAGCCATCGATCTTCTGGTGATCGATTTCTCACGTCTTATGAAGACGCAAGAAATCGATCGCTCACGGTGCCCCCATCGACTCCGGAACTCCAGCTTGCCGGGAGGCTCAAGCTGGAGTCGACGGGGGAGCGCGCCGCCAACCGCCACCGCCATGAGGAAGAGCGGTAAGTCGGCTGCAGATACGCAAACTTCAGCTACGTGATTCACGTAGCTGAAGTTGTGTATCTGCAGTTGATCCCCCCCCCCCCCCGTAGTGAAGACCAGCCCTTACAAGCTGGTTTGTACCATTGGGAACAGCAGATCTGGTAATACTGTGAGTGTTCAGTGGACAGGGAGCTGGACGCTGTACAGAGTTCTCTGAGGCGTGTGCCCATTTGGTGTGTGCCTATTGCCACCTATACAGAGAGTGAGAGGTCTGCAAAGGCCTGGAAGATGATGCTTGTGCTGCCAGAGGCTAGTGGTTTCAGGGAGCTGATCACAGCAGCCTCGACAAGGTTGCTGCACATTAAGGACAGGTGGTAGTGAGGTGCCAGCAACTTGCATACCTCTGGGGAGCTTAATATGCTACATGACATATGCTTCAGAATGCTTGCTGACCCCAAATTTTTCAGTCCCTGCCATGTGGGAGGGAGAGAGCATCTTGACAAGGAGAAAGAATAAAGGAAAGCCTAGAAATCTAGATGCTTAAAAATTCTTCCTGTCCCTTAAACAACATTGGGCTCCTATAAAATAATTTAAAAAACCCCCACAATCTCACTTCTCTGTAGGACAGGGGACATTTTGTATCTCCAGGAGGGCAGGCAAATAATCAATGCTCAGGTAGAGCAGCAGACTGGGAAAACTGCTAGCACTGATGAGACAGAGGGAAGAGTATTGTAAAAGCCTCCTATTGAAGTAACAGACAGAATGGATGACCCTCTCTAGGAATAGCTGTATGTAATTTCACAAATGTGATGAAACATTTGCTTGCAAGAACCACTGGAGTTAATTCAGCGGACTATTTATTTATTTATTTATTTGAGGGGAAGGGAGTTTAGTTTTGTTTAGAGGAATTTTTGTTTGTTTGTTTGTTTTGGTGGTAAAAAAATGAATGTACTTGATCTTTCAATCCAAGAAATTGATCCATTAACAGGACCAACAGGAAAAAAGTAATTAGGGAAACTAATATTTCTCCACGTCAGTAATGCCAGTCACTTAATTAGAGGGCTCCCATTAGACTATGAGACAAAAAAAATGTTAATAGAAGTTTTATTAAACACTCACTAGTAATCTTTATTGTGCCACAATGCTGCAAACAGTGGCACTTTCTTCTAGGAGAGGGAAGGACATTGCTCTAGGCCTCTAGCAAAAGAGGATGGCTAGGTTTTATTTCACAGTCAATAATTTACTGTGTGACCTTGGATCAGGACCAGCTCCAGCTTTTTTGCTGCCCTGAGCAGCAGAATCCCCCCCCCCCCCCCGTAAGTCGTGGATCTGCTGCCGAACAAAGACACTGAGAGGGAGTCGCTGCCAAAATGCTGCCAAAAGACGAAGCGGCGAAGAGGGTATTGCTGCCAAAAGAAGCCGTGTGCTGCCCCAATTAGGCATGGCGTGCCATCCCCTAATGTTCGCTGCCCCAAGCACGTGCTCGGAGCGCTGGTGCCTGGAGCCAACCCTGCCTGGGATGGCTCACTTAACATAGGAGGAAGGATGTGGCAGTGGTTAGGCCACTACCCCAGGAGATATGAGTTCAATTCCTTGCCCTGCCCTGCCATTTTATGTGACCTTGTTTAAGTCAGTTAGGCCCACATCCACAAAGGGACTCAGACATTGCGACACCTAGAAAAATAATAGGAACAATATTGCAGCCCACAACACCTGAGTTAGCTGCCCAAGGGTATGTCTACGTTGCACTTAAACATCTGCAGCAGGCCCATGTGTGACAGCAGGGAGGTTTCAGAGAAGGTAACTCTGGGCTGTAACCCGACTCCAGTCGGGGGAGGTGGCTATCTTGCCTGTGTGGATGTGAACAAAGGCTGGGGGAGTGGGGGGGGGGGAGGGAAAAAGGAGTTTCCATGGAGGGTTGGGGGAAGCAGGTTGGGGAAGAGGAGGGAGCCCTAATCCGGGGTCTTATCTCCCTGCCCCCCCAGAAGGGCCTGACTAAGGGGTCCTGTTTGTACTGACAAGCTCTGAGTTGGATTTTGTTCCCGTCATCTCAAATAAACCTTCTAATCTACTGGCTGGCTGAGAGTCACTGTGAATCCCAGGAAGTGGGGGTGTAGGGACCGGACTCCCCCACATTCCATGACACCATGCCAGCTGAATTTGGCTCAGGCTAAGAGGCTATTTAACTGCACCGTAGATGTTCAGGCTTGGGCTGGAGCCAGGTTCTAGGACCCCCTAGCCCAAGAAAGTTACAGCCATAGGTGTTTAATTGCAGTATAGAGACACACTAAATCCCCTGTACAATCCATGAGAAGAGACAGGCGTGTCTTAAGCCCCACACTTGTCACAGAGATAGGCACCTACATCCGGTCTGCTATCTCTGCTAGCAATCTACCAAACTGGGGGGAAATAGCTGCTCTGGTTAAGTCATGTGTGGGGCTTGATCTGATTAAGTGGCCTCTGAGCACAGCATATTTACATAAAACAGTTGGGGGAGGCAAGGCCCTCCCTTTAATCATTAGCCCTGTGGTTAGGGAATTTAGGAAGGAGAACAGCTTCAAAAGGAGAGATTGGGGAAGCACCACCTCAGAATATCCCATAGTCCAGCAGTTTAGGGACTCACCTGAGTGGGGACGGACCTGGTTCAAATCCCTTCTCCTCATCAGAGTAGGGGATTACACTGGTGGTCTCCCACTTCTCCAGTGAGTACTCAACCACTGAACTAGAGGGTATAAGGAAGGTCCTCTTTCTCCCTCACCCAAGATGCTTTATGTAGATTTAGGCAGCCCCTGAGTTCACCTACTAGATCAGGCCCTGAAGATGACTTAGGTGGGGGGAAACACCTGTCTACCCCCAGTTTGTGGATTGATTTGGCATCCCAGGGCCTAAAGTGAGGCAGCAGGGTGCATGCCCAGAGAGTCAGAAACATAGGCACGTAGGAAACTTTTACTGCAAACATTCAGGCACTGAGTGAGTTTAGCAGCTGAGAAAGCAGCAGAGCAGTTTTGTGGACCATAGTGCTGCCTAAAAATGGGACTCAGTGCTTAAGTCTCAGAGTTAGGCACTTAAGTACCTTTGTGGAGCCAGGCCTCAGTCTCTGTGCCTGAGTTCCCCATCTTTAAAATGGGGATAACACTTTCCTCACTCACAGGGATGTTCTGAGGATAAATATATGAAAGATTGTAGTATCTGAGCACCGCACAGTGATGCAGAGCATATGAAGCAGATTAACCACTCTCCCTCAGTTTTCCACCTACAAAATGGAGATGCTTACTCGTTTCATAGGAATGAAGTGAAACTTAATGATTTGCAAAGTGCTTTGAAATCATAGAACTCCAGAGTATTTCTCCCTTTGAAAGCTATCTGTATAAACCACTAGGCATTACAGTGCAAACCCATCCTGAGCAGATAGCTAATCAAAGGGAGCCAGTGAAGAACACTAGCATAGTGAGATGTGGGGTAACTTCCAAAGGAGGCAGCATTGGGGGGGGGGGGGAAGAGGGACCTGGTGATACTCAACATTTTTTCTTTTACTTTAATAAAAACCTTAGAGACTGGATAGATGGATGGACTGACTCTGTCAAAATAGATTTGGCTGAGAACACCACCTGACATCTGGACTCAGTGACACTTTGCCCTTTCAGAGAGCAAAGGAACTGGGACTGTGAAGAGCTGGGTCCTGTTCCCATCTTTGATAATGCTTTCCTTTGTGACTTCGGGCCCTTTGGATAGACAGACAGGGAGGGGTGATGTCATAACAAAGGCTCCCTCTCTCTGTAGCAGGGAGGAATTATACCAAAGTCTCCAGCTAGGGAGATTTAGAGGAACAATAAATAGAGCCCTGACTAGGCTGCTTTCAGTCCCTTTGCACCTCAATTCCTCTTGTTTTGTTCCCTGAGGGCTGATGTAGTGGCTCTATGTCACACAGAAACATGCACCACTCAGTCCCCAAGACACAGTGTTCAGGGATATATCAGTGTAGCCAACGCAAACTATCCTATAGGTATTCCAGATTGCTGGACAGTGCCTTGGGAACCACTGCAGTACAGGTGTACGTTAAAGCAGACCCATAGGCCAGATCAACCTCTGGAAATCCCAGCAACCCTCCAGGTGCAATGGTGACAAAAAGCGATCAGCCCCTCTTCAAGACTCCTCCCACTCTTCTGAATCACACACCCTGAAAGCGATAGGAAATACTTGACCCAAATTCATAATGATCTTCAAATACTACTGGTAAACTAGTTGAGGTTTTTAAGAGCTTTGAAAATATAAAGGATTATAGATGTAAGCAGAGTCTTAATGAACTTTTCCCTGATATCTAGTGGTGAGCTGTGGAAAAGAACTTCAGGCACTGATCTCATTTCATGGACACACTCACCCTGCCTAGTGCTCAGCATGATGGGACTGCTTGCCCAAATGATCACTTGTGGCTGGCACTGGCTCCCCCGTCTCCTTGTTATTGGGGCAGGAGTAGTAAAGGGCTGTTATCCTTGTTGTGTGAACTGAGGGCAGCAGAACTGTCCCTGGCATACCCTGCTGGAGGGACTCAACCTCAACTGAATAGCACTCGCTAGGCGGAGACATGGGTTCCAAAGCCCAATGAGTTGAGATTGGGTGGGGACAGGTACCTGTACCTGATTGAGTGGGCCTTGTTTAAGGGTCCTAGACATCATTTGACCCATCTTCTCTGCGTGGTATAATAAGAACTAATTTAGACTCAATTGAGAGTCTTGCTACATTCTACAGAGCTGAAATCACTGATGCTTAGGTCTAGGTATTAGACCTACTTTGGGACAGTGTTTCTATTGCAAGAGACTGCCTAGTGTGCACCAACAGTGAAGTTCCCACACTAACAGCTGAAATCACTGAGAGTTGTGTGAAGTGGTGGGTCCTGAAGACTTCTTGGAAAGTGGCCAGCTAGGCAGGTGGTGTAGAAGAGCGGTCAGCAGGGCAGCTGGTGGAGAGGCATGACCAGTGGCTAGCAGGGCAGCTTGCAGGGAGGGCCAGAGCAGAGCGGCAATTGGCCGGGAGGGCAACCCATATAAAGTGTCTCCTTGCCCTCCCTCCCCCTTCCACCCAGGGTGGGAGGTGAACTGTGCAGATGAATCTCTGAACTCTGGGGCTGCACTGGCTAAGGACAGCAACTGGCGGGGGGGGGGGGGGTTACGGGGGACGTACACGTTAAAAGGACTTTTGGGTTGCTGGACTTAAGTCCCTGAAGGGAAAAGGACACTGCCCAACTTACTTAGGAATGGGTCTTTTGTTCATGGTTTATGTTTATGAACCTTAGTTGCGGGATTTTCCCAAATTAATGCTGAGTTACTTCCCTCCTTTTATTAAAAGCTTTTGCTACACTTAGTCTATGCTTGCTGTAGTAAGATGCGGCCCTGAACATGAACTCTTGTATCAGAGGCCTAGCATGAGGCCCGAGGCCTAGTCTGAGGCCTGAAGCCTGAACCAAAGTAAGCAAAGGCACTGCCAAGCAAAAAGCTGGGCTGTTAGCCAGAGGCAGGCCTAACTGCAGAACTTGGCAAGCCAAGGTCTTCTAAGAAAGTACACACTAATGATATAAGTAGTTGTGCCAAGATGGCACCTGGACATCCCGATATGAAGACACTACACAGAGATAACAAGGAACAACCAGGTGTGCCTCAGAGACAGGGTGAAAAGGACAGCATGATGGATAGATCTGTTTGTTTGGATCAGCATGATCAAAAGGGGAGACAGCACCCTAATGAGGTAAGGGACTGTACCTCTATGTGACAGGAGAGATAAGTGATCAGTCTTGCACTGTATAAAAGTAGGAGCTGGGGTACACATCATTGTCCAGCCTAGGGGGTAGTGGCATGTCCTGTCACTAACTGAGCTGTGTCCATTGTCTGAGGAGCACATAGGGACTAGCAGACCTGTTGATCTCTAATCTGGCGAAGCTAGAGACTGTGTTTCATTTGACAATAAAACCTGGCCCAGGTGCCTTCGTACCTTACTAGAGTCTGTGGTCTTTGGGGGTTCTCTCGGGGTCTGCTGTGTCAGCGATCTGCAGAGCTGAGATGGCACACAGAGGGAACACGCATGCAGCCGACTGATATCATCATTGAATAAGAGCAGAGCACCACAATCGGGGAGCTACTGACAACACTTGCGAGAGGGGAAGTATTGCCTCTTAGAGGCACCCAGGGGGTGATGTGTAATTGTCCCAGGTCACTGGGCTGGGGCTCAAACCGGTTTTGTGTTGTATCGTTGAAAAGGAACCCCTAGGTACCGAACCTGGCTCTTGTTGCTGCTGGCTACACCAGCAGAAGGGTTACATATGAAAATATTGTTCTTTGCCAATTCTGGTGCACTGAGGAGGGATCATCTTTGAGTAACATATACAATCAATTTCCTGCCACTCATTACAGAATGGTGCATTGGGCATGGATAGAACTTCATCCAGACAGATTATATAATCATCTAAAAGCCATAATAAGTCATTTAAAATTTAGATAGAGTACATTTACCTACATGTGATTCCATTAGATGAACCCAATCCACATGATTTTAGATTCTTAGAACAAACCCTTCTCTTGGAATGATATTTCTGAGAAATGTAAAGAGGTTAGGATAAAGTAATAAAGGATAAATGAGAAATTTTCCTTGCAGTCTCTGTGAAAGCCAAGGGGGGAAAAATTTGTTACTGTCCCTTCTAAAATGAAATTGGTGCATCCTCATCAGTCACGCAGATACAACAGCTAGAAGTAGATATTGTATGCCAGTACAAATAATATATACTGCACAGCATAAAAGGCTGCAACATAAATTTGAAGATATATGGAACTCCTTCATATCGGTAGGTCAGACTTTTCCCTCAAGCAGATAATTACAGGCTTAGGGTGAGTAAATCTTATTAGCTTCTCTCCACCCAACAATCTCTTCTTGTGAGAAACTGGCAGTGAATATATCCTCCTTCAGTTCCTTTACTGATTTGCATGTTGGATAATAGATCTTTACTCAGCCCTGCTCTGATCAGGAAAACACTGGTATATTATTCTACCATACAAATGTGGTTTTACATTACCGTTAATTAGATCATATCAGAGAACAGCCTGAACCATAATCCCAGATCTTTCCCACCCCTTTTCTGCCTCAGTGAAGGTGATGTAAGAAACCCAAATTTTGTAAATTGTCCATATCTTTATAGCAGGGCAAACACATTCTCAGCCTCAAACACACTTTGAGGCATTTGCAATCCAAGATACGTGTTTAGAGGCTTGAGCCCAACCATAAAGGTAAGTCAATTAAAAGGGCCATGGTTATGACCCAGCAATCTGATCTGCTAGCGTAGATCCTTCAGTTCATGCAGAGCCTCTCTGATAGCAGGAGAACCATGGCTTTCTTCACATGAACCGTCTTACTTTAAACGTTTTGAACTACTAACACACTGATACAGTATTTATGTAAAGTTGCATGGAAATAGAAAATAAGCCTACTTACCATGCTGTCCTCTGTGAGGGAAGAAAGGGGAAGAGTCTTTCATGACCCAAGTTAAATTCCAGGCAGAGAAATCAGGGGAGAGAGAAGAAATATTTGTAGGAGATTCCAAAGTGCTCATGCCTTTAAATAAAAGAAAAGAATAAATGAAAATATAATATAAACAACAGGCGGATGGATCCTAAAGTGCTTTTCAGATTATATGTAATAAGTACTGGAATGCAATCACTTCTTGGGTAGAGCACAGAAAAAGTTTAAAGGCACATTTCAGTACTAGTAGCTGTTTATGACAGGACATAAAGAATACCATATCCATTAGAAACTGATAATTCAATCACATACAGTTATGTTTCAATCCAATGCAGATTCATAGTAGGATTTAATAGTTTCAATGGCTGACAGGATGCCTTTTACCCATCAGTGTGCACAGGGGGAGTCAGGATAAACTGTTTGTTTTACATATGAAAAATAAGTATTGTTGTTCAACAGAATTGTCAGCACTACCTCTCTGTGTTTCCAAGCTTTGTTTAGGCCTCAGAGTGCTTTAAGTTTTGTGTGTGTGGAGGAGGAGAGTGGACACACCAGGAATCCTGCACATAAAGTGGGGGAATTCATGCTCTGTTGAGTTTTTGCTGCATAAATTAAGATGTTTGAAACAAGCCTTTAGGGATTTAGACTGTTACAATGAACTAGAATAGGTTACTATGGTCAATTTTATCCATATCCACTCTGCAAGACCAAGAGGACTCTATGGTGCCCGAATTATAAGGCAAGCCTGACAGGTGCAATAGAATTCTAGGGGTATAGAAAAGTGTCAATTCAAGGGATTCAGAGTTTCCCTGTCACCATTTTTACATTTTCTGAAGATTGCAAGGTCTTGATTCTGATCTCACTCACAGTGGTATAAATCGGGAGTAACAATGGCATAAACAAGAGGAAAATCAAGTGATAACCTTTCATATAAAGGCACAATGTATGCTAACAGTAACTCTACTGACTGCAACAACCACCTTTAGGATATAAACTGGCTTCAACACAATATTGTTTTGTTACTCATCCTGGAATTGTAGACAAAAGTTTAATTTCCTTGATGGCTGAACTATATCTTAACCCTTTGTGAATTTATGGTAAAATAAAGTGAATACTATACATTATTGGGTGGAATTTAGCAACATAGATATTGCCAGAGTGGATCAGGTCTATGGACCATTAAGTCTAGTGTCCCATATTTAACTGTAAGTAAAGGAGTAATCTCCCTACATACAAAAATAATATACAAGTATGCAATGACTTAGCTGGGTGTAAAAGAGCTTGTGTCTCTATCTAACCTCAGATGGTTAGTGGTTGACTTATGCCCTTCATTGACACGATCAGGGTGGTAATGTCAGATTTCAGGGATTTCATTACAACAGGACTGTTTGTTGCTAAGATCTGACTATTTCAACAATTTTACTGTCATTAGGCTAGTACTGCTGAATTTAAAAGTATAATATATTGAACAAATGAAGTTCTTGAAATGGCTGACTTCACTAAACAAACAGACAAACAAATCAATATAATAAGGGTGTTTCACTTGATCTGGGACTGGATGACCAATGGCAAATGAGCATAATTTTTGTATACATATTTGTGGTAGATAGATGGAACTTTGGTTGTGAATCCCTCTGAATTCTCAAAAAGCTCAGATGTCTATCTGAAATTTGTACTGGGCTTCTCTCTCTCTCTCTCTCTCTCTCTCACCCCTCTTACAGTGAAGGTCAGTCAACTGTATTTCCTACCAGCAGAGTTAAGACACTTAACATCCTGACCAATCTCATTTGGCATACTATACCTTACCAACCCAAAATCATAACACCTAAACATTCTCCCAGACTCCTTACCTTCACAACCACCTTCCTGTCAGTAATAACCCACCATTGGACATATACCCTTCTACAGATTCATGCCACTGTAATTCCAACATCACCTAGATTAAAACATATCTTACTAATGCACTTGTTTTTACTGTAAAAGTGTGTAATGAGTTTTTTCCTATCCAAATTTCGTAGTCAGAATTAAAGTTGTTTCTGAGCAGCGCTAGGTGACACTGTAGTAAAAATCATAGAATCATAGAATATCAGGGTTGGAAGGGACCTTAGGAAGTCATCTAGTCCAACCCCCTGATCAAAGCAGGACCAATCCCCAACTAAGTCATCCCAGCCAGGGCTTTGTCAAGCCTGACCTTAAAAACCTCTAATAAAGGCGATTCCACCACCTCCCTAGGTAACTCATTCCAGTGCTTCACCACCCTCCTAGTGAAAAAGCTTTTCCTAATATCCAACCTAAAACTCTCCCACTGCAACTTGAGACCATTACTCCTTGTTCTGTCTTCTGTTACCACTGAGAATAGTCTAGATCCATCCTTTTTGGAACCTCCTTTTAGGTAGTTGAAAGCAGCTATCAAATCCCCCCTCATTCTTCTCTTCTGCAAACTAAACAATCCCAGTTCCCTCAGCCGCTCCTCAGAAGTTGTGTGCTCCAGCCCCCTAATTAGTTTTGTTGCCCTGCGCTGGACTCTTTCCAATTTTTCCACATCCTTCTTGTAGTGTGGGGCCCAAAACTGGACACAGTACTCCAGGTGAGGCCTCACCAATGCTGAATAGAGGGGAATGATTACATCCCTTGATCTGCCGGCAATGCCCCTACTTATACAACCCAAAATGCCATTAGCCTTCTTGGCAACAAAGGCACACTGCTGACTCATATCCAGCTTCACATCCACTGTAACCCCTAGGTCCTTTTCTGCAGAACTGCTGCCTAGCCATTCAGCCCCTAGTCTATAGCAGTGTATGGGATTCTTCCGTTCTCAGTGCAGGACTCTGCACTTGTCCTTGTTGAATCTCATCAGATTTCTTTTGACCCAATCCTCTAACATGTATATGTCCCTCTGTATCGTATCCCTACCCTCAGCATATCTACCACTCCTTCCAGTTTACTGTCATCTGCAAACTTGCTGAAGATGCAGTCCACACCATCCTCTAGACCATTAATGAAGATATTGAATGAAATCGGCCCCAGAATCAACCCGTGGGGGACTCCACTTGATACTAGCTGCCAACTAGACATGGAGCCATTAATCACTACCCATTGAGCCCGACCATCTAGTCAGCTTTCTATCTACCTTATAGTCCAAAATACCTGAGCTCTGCCTATACTAGCTCTTCTACCATTGCTAACAATGAAGAGAGATATGCCAATGGTAGTACAATTTAGGATTTTATAAAAAAATTATAGTGTAGACACAGCCTTGAGATTCAGTTCAACTGATCTTAGCATAATGATGTTTTTGCTTCCCTGTACTCTTTATAATCTAGTAACTTTATCTCAAGGTCTTTGCTTGGATTATTGGCCATAGTACAAAGGCAACAAGATTCTATCAGAAGTTATGAATCCTTCCCAATTAAATCATCTTCAGAGAAAGATGATGGGTAGAAGGTTTTTATATAGACAAGAGGCCATGCTGCTCAATGAGGAATTAATTGATTCAGATAAGGGCCACAGGTCAGGAGAAAGAAAGGCCTTTCCTCTTCCACTTTATTTCAGTTCCAAGGTATTTCATGTCCTGAAAGGTAATTACAGTAAGACCTACAAATCAATTAAATAAATTCTTCATGCTTTTATGAGTCTCTCAAGAATAATTCACAAATAAATTATTTTGCTGTCATTTTACAGAATAAAATGTTTTTGATTCCTTAAGGGAGCAGAATCTGAGCCAAAATGTACTGAGGAATCTTCCTCTAACTCTTACAGAACATGCCAACTATCCTTTATGGTTCCTTGTGCCATGGTGCTTTATCACTTTTCTTTAGAAGCAACACTAAACTTTTAAATAAATTAATTAATTACCAACTGGAAGCTGACAGCTCCATTTTTAGTAGCCAGAAGCTTGGCAGGAGATAATAAACTGTAGAGAGGAGACACATTTCAGTACAGAGGTTTAAACATTCAAATCCTTTGTTTGCATCTTTGGCTATCTTTAGTATGTCTGCCTAGAGGAGTGTTCAGGCCTAAATTCTAACTTTGGACACATGAAGAGAATTTGAATTTCATTCAGCTAACCAAGAGTGGATTAGAAAGAGTCATAGTTTACTTTTGCTGAGGTCAAGATTTGATCATACAAGTCCATATGCAATAAGTACATTATATTTTAACATACATACTTATATACAGGGAGCAAGAGAGGTGTTCAAAATTATGCATTCAATGCTTTTTAATGAAAAATAGCTTTTTAATATAAATTTTCTTAATTTTCCAATTCAATAAAATGAAAAATTAAAACTGTTTTCCATTTTGGTTTTTCTTCCCCCTTTAACACACATAAACTCTCTCTCTACCTCTTTGTCCCCCCCACACACATACACCCCCCCCCCCCCAAATTTTAGAAAGAAATGCATTTTAAAAAAATGGAAGGGAGTTGTCAAAGTTGGCAGGAGTGGATTTACAATGAAATGTTCCATGTCCTGGCACAGGGCCCCCCAATGAAAGGGGCCCCAGGGCCGGGCACTCAGGCAGCCCGCTCCATGGGGGAATGGGGGGACTGCATGGGCAGCAGCTGTGGGGGGCAGGAGAACAGGGAGGGAGGCTCACTTGCAGCCTCAGGGAACAGGCAGGAGGTGTGGGTGGCAGGGGCACCATGAACGCAAGCCAGAGGATATAGGAGGAGCGTAGGGCAGCTGCACAGCCAACCAGAGAGAAGCGGCACCTTGAAGGGGAAACCGCTGCTTCGCTCTATCCACATGGCTGTCCTTTGCTCCTCTTGAGTCCTCTGGGCCATGTCCGCACCACTCCCTAGGGAATGGGGCTGGCTGCCAGAACTGGAACAGAGCCCGTGGGCAGGAGGGATGGCCAGGGGATGGGGGTGGCTACAGGAGCCAGCAGAGCCCACAGGCTCGGGGAGCAGGGCTGGCTGGGGGAGGCAAGCAGAGATGAGCATGTGGAAGCAGCAGGGCACTCAGGTGGCCACCAATGGAGCCATGTCCTCCCCCACCTTCAAGTGGGTGTTGGGCCCATGTGGGTCTCTTTCCACTTCTCCAGGCCAGCCAGCACGGGGCCACCAGGGCACCTGAAGCTGTCCTCTGTGGCCATGGAGATCTTGATGTCTTCTCTGATGTCTCCTTCTCCAGCTCCACAGTGGCTCTCCTCATGCGCTGGGCCCAGAGCCAGCCCTCCACCTTGCCCAGGGGCCTAGCAGTTCTGTCAGCAAGCCCTGCCCATTCCTATGCTTATGAACCCAGCTGCTGCCCTGCAACACACACCTACCTCTGGATCCATACCTAGGAGGGACAGGGGCTGACTTTCAGCACCCCACTATTAAAAGCATTCCAGTGCCACTGGTATTAAACCTAATTGGGTGGTTCACACCCACCTATGTCCACCCATGGCAATGCCTCTCCTCTTTCAGACATTTTTACCTCTACCTAAAAAGTTGAACACATAGACTCTGAAGCAGGGATGGGCAAACTTTTTGGCCCGAGGGCTACATTGGGGTTCAATATTGTATGGAGGACCGGGTAGGGAAGTCTGTGCCTCCACAAACAGCTTGGCCCCACCCCCTATCTGACCCCCTTCCATTTCCCTCCCCCCGACTGCCCCCCTCAAAACTCCTGACCCATCCAACCCTCTTCTCCCCTGACTACCCCCTTTAGAGACCCCCCCGCCTCTAACCACCACTCCCCAAGACCCCACTCCCCATCCAACCCCTCCCTGTCCCCTGACTGCCCTGACCCCTATTCACACCCCCTTTCCCTTCCAGAGCCCCAGAACTTCCACGCCCCATCACACACAC
This sequence comes from Sternotherus odoratus, assembly GCA_032164245.1. NCBI lineage: Eukaryota > Metazoa > Chordata > Testudines > Kinosternidae > Sternotherus > Sternotherus odoratus. The sequence continues at coordinate 125,785,805 of JAVMKO010000003.1, forward strand.
ACACACACACACACACACACACACACACACACACACACACAGAATCTCCATGCCATCCAACCACCCCGATTGCCCCCTGCCTCCTTATTCAACCCTCCCCCCTTCAACACCCTCCCCTGGCTCCGGCCCCCTTACTACGCCACTCACAGCAGCGGCTGGAGCCAGACACGCTGCCAGGCAGCCCTGCCCCCTACAGTGCTGCCGGTGCGGAGGCATGACTGTGGAGGGACAGCAGGGGAGGGGTTGGGGGAAGCCTCCCCAGCAAGCTCAGGGGCTGGGCAGGAAGGGCCTGTGGGTCATAGTTTGCCCACCCCTGCTCTGAAGTGTCAATGGAACTACACAATATTGGTAATTTTGTCAAAATAAGGTAAGAAACCTACCCTGAAAACAGTGCATTATGGCCAAAATCTGTTTAATTGGATAGGATAGCATTTTTCTTAGTAAATAAACCAAAACACATCGATAATACGGAAAATTTGAGAAAAGACTATTAGCTTGGAAGATCAAAGCAGGAGTCCCATTTTCTGAGGATGAAGAAAAATGGAATAACAAATGAGAAATTGGTTCTTTTTTGGGGGAATCAGTATGGCAATGTACTGTTATGTTTACAAATTATTCCCTGAGCATAGTAAAGGAAAACAAACGTTTGTTGATGGCACTCTAATAGGAGAAACATTGCAAGACATATTGCAGATCATGAAACTTCCAAAGCTCATCTTAATGCTCTATGTAAGTTTGTTCAAAGGTGTAAAGTATCTGGAAGAATTGATTCTGTGTTATTGGAGCTCAGTTTGAAAAGGAGTGTTCTTATTGGAGGAAAGTGCTCAGACGTGCTGCCTTGGTCAAACTGCTGTCTTCTTTGGGTCTATCTCTAAGATGACATATGAATCATTTTCTAATTTAAAAGGTAATTTTTTTTAACCTGCCTTGAATATCTTAGTGAATTTGACAATTTTCTCAATGTATATTTGAAAAATCATCAGTATTGTGGCTTGGGGAAGACCAACTTTTTAACACACCAAACCTACAATGAATTCATCACTATAATGGCAGAGAAGCTCAGAAACCAATTCACTGAGAAAGCAAAGGATGCCAAGTACTATTCCATAATAGTCGATTCAACACCAGATGCGAGTCATGAAGACCAATTAACACTAATTTTAAGATATGTGACCAGCAATGGTGGAATTGTAGAGCAATTTCTTTGTTTTCTCCCACTAAAATCACACACTTCTGTATGTCTAAAGACAACCATTTTGGAAATCATTGCAAATTTAGGTTTGGACATCAAAAATTGTCATGGGCAGAGTTTTGATAATGCCACAAATATGGCATGAAAATATTCAGGTCTACAGGCACGACTGAACAATGCAAATCCCTCTGCTTTATCCATTCCATGTTCCAGCCATTCCTTAAATTTAATCTGCAGTGCTGCAGTCGAATCTTGTGAGGAAGCCACACATTTTTTTAACTTGTTCACAATATGTATGCCTTTTTTCCAGTTTCCACATATTGGTGGAGTATTCTACAATCATGCTTGGAGCAGGCAAATGGAAAACATTTGACAGTCAAAAGAATTTGTGACACCAGGTGGTCTGCTCATGCAGATGCCGTTTCGGCTTTGAAAATGAACTGTGATGTTATAAAGAAAACCTTATCAGACATAGCCACATCGAATTCTGAGTGTGCGAAAACAAGCAAAATCCTTAGCAGAAAAGTTTGAAAAGTATGATATTTCTGCTTTTATTCTTTTGTGGAACCGTTTACTTAAAAGAATTAATGCCCTCAACAAATCGCTGCAAAAGGTTGATACAAATTTATTGAATGCTGCCTCCGTTACAAGTTTTGTCATGGAAGTTTGAAATGACTATAGTGCGGTGGAAGTAGAAGCACTAATATTAACAGAAAATATAGATTCCTCGGATATATCTGATGAGAAGCATAAAACAGGAAGTTATTTTTTGATGAAACTAGAGACAATGAAATCAATTTAAAAGGGAAAGAGAAGATCATCACTGAGACAGTCAGCGTTATTTGTGACACAATAATAGTGCAATTGCAGAGTAGAGGTGAATCTGTTGATTTATTTTGTGTGTTTTTTGACAGAAGTATGGACGAAAATGCTAAAAGCCGCTAGAGTAAGAAATTAAGTGAATTCTACGGCGAGGACATAGACAAATCTTTTTGATGAAGTGAAACATTTCATTCATTTTATTTAAAATGATGAGGTCTGTGTGCTTCGAGATCACCAGTTGATTTGTATAGACTTGTACATGATAGTTTGCACGCAACCTTTTCAAATGTACAAACCATTCTGAAAATATTTTTAACAATACCTGTTACAATTGCTTCTGGTGAACGTTCTTTTTCTGTATTGAAACGAGCTAAAAATTATTTGCTAAATGCGATGAGTTGGGAACATTTGACAAGTTCAGCAATATTGGCAATTGAAAGTGCCTCTTTACAAAATATTACTTATGACGATTTAATTGATGATTTTGTAAAGAAAAAGTGTGGAAAAAAGGTATCTGAATAAATATTTATTTTCAAGTTGAATAAGTTTCTTCAGAGGAAGTTAACTTTTATTTTCCCATTCATGTGTAATTAATACTTTTTATTAATAGACATTTTTCACATTAGCGTAATGGAAATTCGAGCATTCATTCTAGACCAGAAGTTCTCAAACTTTGACCTGAGAACTCCATTCAGGTGGACCAAAGAAAGGTTATCATACTTTTTTTTTTTTTTAATAAAGCGCTCTCATGCGAAGCACTTTACAATAGTTAGCTAACGGTACAAACAATATTTGGAAAGATCATTAAGGGGTCTGCCAACACCCTCAGCACTTTTCAAGCTGTCTGTGAAAAAAAAGTTAGAATACAAAAACAATCAAGGAACCTCACTTTATTTTCATTTACTTCCTATTAGTTATAATATAGGAGGCGGATGAAGAAAAAAAAAAAAGAATGAAACACACAGGGAGGGGGAGATAAGAGAAAATGTTCTTTTCCTTGGCTAGGCCCTGTGGGGGAGGGAGCAAAAATGAATCTGAGCACAGGGCCCCACTAACTCTAAATCTGAAAGCTGAAAAAGTTTAGAATATTTTTCTTTAATGTTTAAAATATTAAAATATTGAATTTTTAATAAAACACCCTGCCTATTTTTTGACCAGTGCACTCTCTCTCTTTCACACTCCCAGTTAGTAAAAGTCTCCATAGAAATACCTGCTGCTTAGTGCTACCTGTGGATATTGCCTTATTACTCTATGATTGTAATGATCTCAGATTGCTAAAACATATTTTACAGTGATGGCTCTTATAAAACTTGGATCCTAGAATCAGCCAAACTTCACACTGAGAATGTTTCAAGGACATTGTGGAAAACATACTGAGAAAAAAAGTGAAGGTATCAAAATATCTCTAGGCCTTGGAATAGACAGGTACTATCATGTTTCCTGCTACACAGATTTGACAAGAGCTAGGTTTCATCTTAATTCAAACTTACATATTGGAATCATCCTCAAGTTACTGGCTAGTTCCAGCTGACATACTCAGCTGTTTTTTTAGATCAGCTGTTTTTTTAGATCAGAAGGGACCACCTTTAGTCTGACTTCCTATACATCACAGGCCACAAACATCCACCCACTAAACCAAGTATTACAAATTAGACCAAAATATTATAGCCTACAGGACTCTAGACTATTATGTGCTACAAGGTGAGAGCAAGAGAGACTCCTACAGCTTCAGGGAAATGATTAAGTAAGATACATGCATATAGTCCTGGCAATTCCTGCACCCTCAAGCTGCGAGCAAAGGCAAAACCTTCGCAAAGGTCACTGCCAATCTGACCTGGGGAAAAAATTCCTTCCAAACCCCATATAAGGTGATCAATTAGATCCAGGCACGTGAGCAAGTAGTAGTCAACAGAGCACCTAACAGAGAGAATGTACAGTGCCACACGAGACCAACGGCCACCCTTTCCCGTGTCCCATTTCCAGTCATAACCATATTTGATACGTCAGAGGAAGTAAGCTATCACATTCAATGGTGCAATTCATACTAATAAGGGACTGTGTTACCACCTGTCCTGCACCCTTGGGTGCCTCACAATGCTCTGTGGCTGTAGCTCCCAACCTGGGCCTCTCACAAACAGCATAAAGTCTCACCCCAAGTGTCTGTGTATAGCTGCAGCCAGTCAGCAACAGCCTAGTCACGCTCTGGCTTCTACCAGCTTTGGTCACCACTTGGCAAGGTGACTCCAACACCTCTTCCCTCAAAAACTATATTGAGAGAAACTCCCCTTCTGACCAGAACAGGTGGCCTATAGAAACTCTGAAGCATGAGCTTTTAGGAACAGAAGACTAAAACCAGAAGTGATCCCCAGTGTTCCCTACCATCACAAGCAATCCCATCATACAATCACGCTCAAATGTATCCACCACTCTCTTAAAACTAAGTTGTTTACCCCAAAAAACACTTTTTGGGAGGTTTTTTCAGAACCGGATTCCTTTGATGGTTAGAAACCTTCTTCTAATTTCCAGCCTGAATTTGTTCATGGCCAATTTACACCCATTTGTTCTTGTCCACCATTGTCTTTTACCTTAAATAGCTCTTGACCCTTCCTGGTGTTTACCCTCATGATATATTTATAGACCAAAATCGTATCCCCTCTCAGCCTTCTTGCTAGACTCAGCAAACCAAGCTCTTCTAGACTCTCTCATAAAATAGGCCCTGTGCGCTCTTGTCATTCAAGTAACTCTTCTCTGAACCTGTTCTAGTTTGAATTAATCTTTCTGTACACAGTATTCCAAATAAGGTCCCATCAGTGCCTTTTACAATGGAATGAGTACTTCTGTCTCTACTGGATATTCCTCACTTAATACATCCTGGGATCACATTTGCCTTTTTTTCAGTCGCATCACATTGGAGGCTCAGTGATCCTGTGATCTCCCGTACACCCAGTGTCCTGTGTCGCTTCCAACTATGAGCCCCCAGCCTATAGCAGAAATTATTAGACTCTAAGTCCATGACCTTGCACTTTGTACTACTGAATTTCATCCCATTTCTGTCACTCCAGATCTTCCTACATAATATCCCACCCTCCACGGAATTGATGATGCCTCCCAACCTTGTATCATCGCCAAATTTCACTAACGCACTCGTACTTTTTCTGCCAAGGTCATTAATAAAAACATTGAATAAGATTGGTGTTATGACTGAGCCTTGAAGAACTCTACTCGCAACCTCCCTCTCATCTAATAATTCATTTTCCAGCACAATTCATTGCCTTCTTCTGTTTAGCCAGTTCCTTACCCACCTTACAATTCTTGTACTAATCCCCACTTCTCTAGTTTAACTAATAATTTCCCATGTCAAATGCTTTACTGAAGTCCAAGTATGTTAGATTGAATGCATTTTCCTTATTTAAAGTTCATCCGTTATTTTCTCAAAGAGGGAAATCAAGTTAATCTGGCATGATCTACCTATGTACTTTACATTACGCCACCTTTACGTCCATGAATGTAATTGTTCTTTCCTTCACACTGCATTCTAAAGCCTTGCATGTTACTGAGGTCAGAGTAACAGGTCTATAATTGCTTAATTAGTTCCCCCGCTTTTTAAAACATAGGTACAACATTATCTATTCTCCAGTTATCTGGAACTACCCCTGAAGAGAGAGATTAAAAATCCTTCTTGCCAGACTAGCAATCTCATGTGCCAGTTATTTCAGTATTCTTGGAAGGAAATTCTCTCATCCCCAATTTGAGTGTACTAAACTCCTTCCCCCTCTTGATTTTGGGTGCAGTAATTTCCCTTTCTATGCACTCAGTTCCATTAGCCTTTCTGACTTAATGCCCATGTTCCATATCATCATCTTTATAGAAAACCAAGACAAAGTATTTGTTTAGTATTTGAGCCTTAGCTAGATTATCTTGAATCTCCTTGCCATTCATCCTGCATAGTCGCCCACCCTCATATTTCTATTCTCTTTTCATGTATAGAACTGAAAACCCTATTTATTTTAATTTCCTTGGCAAGAGCTAATTCAACTGGACTTTTGGCAATTCTCACTTTATTCCTACATTTTCTATTTTCCCAGTTATGGCTTTGTTTGCTGATTAATCCTTTTTCCAGATCCCATGGGCTCTGTACTTACTCCTAATAATCTTTTTGAAGTCATTATTCATGCTCCTGGGTCTGGAGCCTTTCCTCACACATCTTTTCCTTTTCTTGGGATGCAAATTTCAGGCAGTTTTTGTATTGCTGATTGGAAGAAATTCCAAACCTCCTCCACATTTAAATCCTCGTGCTTTTTAGTCCACTTGACTTCTTTAATTCCTTTAATTTCTCAAAATAGGTCTTTGGGGAATACTACAAAATTATTCATATGTTTAAATACAAGCAGGGGATGACTTTGGTGGCATACATAATTCTGTTTTCCTTATAATTGATCACAATAATGTTTGCAGAAAGTGGAAGTCTTACAATTGTGTGTTTGTAAATATGTAAATAAATAGAGCCTAATTCATCTGGATGTTCACACTGCCATCTTGAAATCTCCAATTTTTCTCCTCCTTTTGATAAACATTCTCTCTCTACTTTTATGGACTACTGAAATGTTATGTGACCAATCAATCACACACTGAACAATAGTGAAGTAAGAGTGAGATTATGAATAACCCATAGATTGAAATATATTCATATAAATTATCTGTCAAACCCTTCTGAATGGCAAACAAAATAATTAAGCTCACAATCCGTTGTAGTTAAATCACTAAACAAGGAAAAGCACAAAATTCTTAAGATAAATGATTTGCTCTGAATAGTTGGCCAGCTCTACTTACACCCACGGATGGGTATAACACCAGTCGGGATGTATTCCCTAATTTTACAAACCTTTCTAAAGTGAAAAAAATGTCCAGTGACAGCCTGTCAGCTCATCTTTTTCAGTTGGAAAACATGTTTAATAATGTATTATGTTATAATGATTTTGTGTCACACTGTACAAGACTGACATTCACAAACAAACAGTGCTTTGTGTGTCAGATAATCTGTGCTGGATTGTTGTTGAAAAGAAGGAATGTGCAGGTAGCATTTAGTGGGTGATAGCAGATACATACAGATTTTGGGAGTTCACTGCAACATACTGAATGAAGCACACACAATACTGACTGACAACCATAAACTGATGATAAACCTGGGAATAGTTTACATCTTATTTAAAATATATTCTGTTAAATTAACTGCTTGTAATACTACACGTATATTGTATCTTTCTCCTCTTCAATGTTGATTTTTGTTGATTTTTTTCACTTATTTGTAAGACAGAAGAAACTTTTCTGTCAAAAAAAAAATTAAAGGAAAATGTAGGTGTCTACTTTACATAGATGTATTTGAGGTTGTTGTTGTTTTTCCACTGAAAAATCAGAATACCCCAAAACTGAAATATTTTGATTTGGAAATGCTGCCATGGTGTCTCATGGGAGTTGTAGTTTTGGTTGTCTCATATCCACATTATTAGGCTTCCCACCTGGTCTATATCTCTCCTGATGCATTGCCAGAGGCTGGTTCCCATGATGCACTACCATTCCTCTCCAAGAAGGGAGACCATAGTGCATTGTGGGAGGAGATAGTCCAACCAGGAAGCCTGGTCTACAGAGGAGAATGTGAGCATGAGGCACCTGAACTATAACACTCATGAAGAATTGTGGCAATATTTCCAAATTAAAAGGTTTGGGGATTTGTCTGAGTTTTTTTAATTTCTGCCCCCACCTCTCCAAACGAAATGTAGGTAGAAAGAAATGTTGTTTCTTTGAATTTTTTTTGAATGGATTTTTTCTCCTCCTCAACCAGCTCTACCTAATTGTCTCTGGATTATGAATTATTTGGAATGGGGATCACGTCTTTTTCTGAATGGAAATCATCTAGCACACTGTAGGTGCTACAAAAAATAAAATAGCAAACAAGTATCCTACCCAGCTCAGTCTAAGAAGGGCTTAAAAATATAGTACCAGATCTTCAGCTGATCAAAGTCAGCATAGCTCCAGTAACTTCCACTGATTTTTGCTAGCGGGGGAATTTGTTATACTCACATCAGTGAGTCAAATCCTGCCTAAGTTACTGGTGACTGAACATTATTACCATTCCATGTTTGCTTGGTGGCCTTTTTAAATATATTGATAATCTCTACACACTTCCTCGCGGACAAAGGTCCACATCTAACACCCTTGTTGGTGATCTCAGCAAAGAGGCCACGCATTGAATGAAGAAGGTTGAAGACCTCTCTCAACTAAAAATTACCCTGGAGATATACTGGCATGTCAATGTGGGAAACTTGCACTCCTGTTGACTATTCTGTACCTGCTCAATCTGCAGATTCATTGACCTGGCACCTTTTCACCAGCACTAAATTATTTGAGGGGAGAAAGCCTGAGAGAGCCAAGTTTAACATTTCTAAATTTGGAGGAATAGCACTTAGCATCAGCATTTAGATGTTATAGGATCATAATTAAAAATAGAAAGGATTTACTAGGTCATACTGAACAAAAGAAGTTTGGTAGTTTGAGTTAGGCTGTTATTCTGCATGGGCAAAATGGTAAGGGGTTATTTAAAGAAAGAAAAAAGGAATTGCATTATTAACTAAAAAATGAACCGGGCCCAACCTCTAAACACATAAAGATGAAATCTTGGGTCCACTGACGTCAAAGGGAGTTTTGCTCTTGACTTCAATGGAACCAGGTTTTCACCAATAAATTTGTAGCCTGATACATAGGCCAGAGAAACAACTTCACATAAGCATCTGTGCTTTTGGTTTCTTAACAAAACTGCCCAACATCTTGGGATTCATACCCAAAGTCATGCCAATGGGACTTACAACTATAATCAAAGCACTTTCTTCCCATATTACACAATTCAAAAGAATTAAATGTGCCACTGTTACTGCCCCCTTTTTAAAAACAACAAAACAAAACAAACAAGATTTTATTAGAGTTTAATCTATTCATCTACCACCTACCACTATATAAACTGAGCACCACACACATCCCTGTGAGTAAAGATAGTGTTAATATATCAGTTTTACAGATGGGGGAACAGACTGGAGATTAACCCGAAGTCTGTAGCAGAGCTCGGAATAAAACTAGATCTCCCAAGTCGCAGTTCAGTGTCTTAGTCATAAACTATACTTTCTTTACTGTGTTACTAATACTGTTGTGGGCAAATACTGAACGAAATGTTAAAGCTTCATTACTTATCATGTTCATTTACTTTTGTTTGCAGTCACCTTCACTTTCAGATCTCAAGTGGCTGTACAAGGCAGCAGTGCTTGGGTTACAAGTAGTGCAGAGAAAGTTGTGTGTTTTATTTTTAAACTTTTTTTCACTTGGATTTTTAAGACTTCTCAAAACACATCTGTTAGTCTCCAGCTTTTTTTAAGCTAGTGATTTTACAAAACCTAGATGAAATTTGACATAACTACATCCCTTTAAGAATATACAGCCATATCATGTATTCATGCAAGGCGTGATTTTTACTAAAATACATTCTCAGGGGAAAACTGCACCGAGGAAAAAGGGTTCCTGAGCCATTCTGTCAGCACAGGGATGGAGGACTCCAGGAGCCTGGTGTAGAACAAGTTCTGTATTATACCTTTCAAATGAAAATTTTCTCCCTAACAAGTGCTGTCACTCAAGGGGTTGGAGAAAAAAACAGTTACTTACCTTGTGCAACTGTTATTTTTTAAGATACGTTGCTCACATTTATTCCATGCTAGGTTTGTGTGAGCTCACATGCACCGTTGGCATTTTTTGCCTTAGCAGAATCTGTAGGGCTGGCTCTGGCACCCTCTGGAGTCCTGTGCTCATGCACCAGTATATGAGGCACCACCAGACCTATGCCTTTTGGTTCCTTCTTGACGGCAACTCCGACAGAGGAAACAGGTAATGGAATGGACATGAGCAACACATCTCGAAGTACGGTTACAAGAGGTAGGTAACTGCTTTTTCTCCTTTGAGTGCTTGCTAATGTAGATTCCATTCTAGGTGACTCAGAAGCAGTATCCCTGGAGGTGGGCTCAGAGTTCACGGTCGTGTGGCTTGCAACACTGCTCTACTGAAGCTGGTGTCGTTCCAGGCCTGCTGGGTGCTGGCATAATGGGATGTGAATGGATGATGCTTATGTGAAGAGAGCGATCTTCCAGGGACCAGCAACCTTACAAAGTCACAAAGGTGAGCTCCCCAACCCAGGTCTGACCCGTTGGAAACCAGAGTAACCAAAAGGGATGGGGCTGCAAAAGGAACTCCTTCCAAAACTGAGCTGGGGTCCAACCACAATTCCAAGGATGACCTGATGTGTTCCGGTAGCATGACCATCCAGTCCAGATCATGTCTGTTGGGGATGTAGACCAACATCAGCCGCTCTTGCAGGTGTCTGAGATGAAGCTGCACGTGCCAGACCATGTCATTACAAGCCGCCATGTGGCCCAACAATTTAAAGCACATGCGGGGAGTTGCGAGAGGGTGGGGTCTCACATGAGAGATCAGGTCTGACATGGTCCAGAAATGGGCCTCTGGCAGAAAAGCACTGGCCTGCATAGTCGAGTATTGCTCCTATATGCTGAATGGGAGTCAGAGTTGATTTCTTCTACTTTATTAGCAGACCCAGGTCGCGAGAGGTGGAACGCACCAAGTCAATGCTCCTTTGCACCTGGACCTGCGACCTTCCCTTGATGAACCAGTTATTGAGATACGAATAAAGCCTATACTCCTCAACACCTCAGGTAAGCAGCCACCGGAGCCATGCAGTTCGTGAATACTCTCAGGGCAAATGAGAGGCCAAAATGTAGTGCCGTGAATTGGAAACGACGCTGGCCCACCATGAAACAGAAAAACTATTCCACGGAAAATAGAAATATGGAAATATGCATCTTTCAAATCAAAGGTGGAATACCAGTCTCCTGGATTCAGGGAGGGGATACGGCCTCCTCAGCCAACCGGGAACCTGCACAGAGCATATAAAAGAAACTCAGGTGGTTCTTCGGGAAGAGATGCGGTCATGCTGTAACGTTTCCCGGGTGGCTTGTTGTCTGATAAGGGGAAGGAAGGACGGGAAGGGGAGGCACTGCGTAGCTGTGGCTGGCCCAGGGCGCCTCCAGGGGGTGCTTGAATGGGGCTCCTCCAGGCAGCTGCAGGGGGCGGGGCATGGCACCTGGTGCTTTGGCCACCCTGGGACGCCCCGCCTAAGGGGGGGTGCTTTGGGTTCCTCCAGGCAGGGGGGCTCATTGCTCCAGCCTCAGGTGGAAGGGGCAAAGCCGGGGGCTAGCCTCTCCAAAGATGGGCACCATCTGCCTCCCATGCACAGAAGACCCGTGGAAGTGCAAATCTGGCAGCTGATGCCAGGAGCAGGTGACCGATGCCGCTCCGGAGAGCAGTGACAGGTCAATGGGGATTGGTGGTGTAATGGTGGGGAGCAGCCCCGTAGACGTCGTCAATGGTGCACTGAAGATCACTTGGGGGATGGTGACTTGTGCCAGGGTGTTGGTTGCCAAGCGGAAGGTCGATACTGGGAAGGCAGAGACCAGTGTCTAGAGACGGGTGTCCCCCACCACATCGGTGGAGACTGTGATCGCAGTACTGAAGACCTGGGTTGTCTGACTGGGGACCGCGGTTGCGGAGCCAGGAATCAAGGTTGCAATGTAAGGGAACGGTGCCTCCGCTCTGGAGACCAACGGTCACTCCATAGCCATTTGAGGCAGATCCCTGGCTGGCTTACCCTTGGATGGGGGAGCCTTAGCAGTGTCTGCTGCTGGATGCACTGTAGGTGATGCCAGGGCTGGCGACAGAAATTTGGGGCCCCCCTACTTTGATAGTTTGGGGGGCCTCCCAGCCCAGCCGGGGCCCCCCCAGCCCAGCCGACAGCGGATGGGGGTCACCCCAGCCCAGCCGACAGCGGATGGGGGTCCCCCCAGCCCAGCCGCCCCCCCCGCCCAGCCGACAGCGGCTGGGCCCCCCCCAGCCCAGCCCAGCCGGCGCTCCCGGGCCCCCCCCAGCCCAGCCCAGCCGGCGCTCCCCACACCCCAGCCCAGCCAACAGCGGATGGGGGCCCAGCCGGCCCCCCCCCCCCAGCCCAGCCAACAGCGGCTGGGCCCCCCCCCCCCCAGCCCAGCCGACAGTGGCTGGGCCCCCCCCCCCCAGCCCAGCCGGCGCTCCCCCCCCCCTCCCCCGGGCAGCGAGAGCTACGTGAGCTGCCCTTTCTCCTCCCCTCCCCCCCCTGGACAGCGCTGCTGCTGCCGGCCGGGCTCACAGCTCCTGCTGGAGCCAGGCTCGCTGCCGCGCCGCCTCTTCCCCGCTCTCCAGGTCCGGCGACAAGGGGGGACACAATGGGTACAGCTGTGTACCGGGGGCCCCCTAAAGTCGGGGGGCCCGGTACAGCTGTACCCATAGTACCCCCCTGTCGCCGGCCCTGGGTGATGCCAGGAGGACCATAAGGTCCCTAGCTGCCTAAAAGGCCTTGGGCCTCAAAGGCACTAACATGTGCTGGGGACCCTTGCTGCTCCCTGGAGCCAGAAGTGGATCCCTGAGCGGGCTGATGGGTCCTGCCTGGGAGATGCCCCCTTGAAGCTCTGGGGTGAGCAGGCAGCTGAAGCACAGTCCTTTACTTGACACCCTTTCCCCCTCTTTACTAGGTGACGGGGAGTGGCCACACTGTTTCTTCTGGCGCTTTTTAGGCACCGGTGAGGGGGAACGTTGATGCGGGGGGTGTGGGGGGGGACTAGGTGCCGGGGGGAGGGGCTCCACATGGACGCTGATGTGCTTGAAGCTGAATAGCTCCAACAATAGGCAAAGTGCAGCCTCCATGAGGAGGGCTTCAAGGCAAATGTCCTGTTCTTTTTGGGTCCTAGACCTAAAGGTTTTACAAATCCTGCCTTTCTCCTTCACGTGCAACTCCTCCAAACACTTTAAGCAGCTGCTATGGAGATACTTAACAGGCATGGACTTGTTGCAAACTAAGCACGATTTGAAGCTGGGGAATCAGGGCATGCTCCATCCCTAGGAAAGGGTCACTAACATGGACTCTAACTACTAAACACTACACTGCACTATACAAGGCTGGCTTACTAATGAGAACTATATACAGCAAATCACAGAAGAGAACCGCTATTGTACTTGCAGATGCAAGAGGAAAGACTCTGAGAAACTGTCACGGACAGTCAGAAGAAACTGAGGGCGGAGGGAAGGGCGCCTCATATATTGGCACATGAGCATAGGACTCCAACGGCTGCCAAAACCAGCCCTACAGATACCGCTAAGACAAAAAATTCTGACAATGGTGCACGTCGACACGCACACACCTAGAACAAAATGGACATGAGCAAGCCCTTGAAGAATTATAGATTCACAGAAGGATTATGTAATAATATTATAGAGACCTAAACAATCTGTAGCCAACAGACCATATCCCTTTGAACATGTGTATACCTGCTCAGTGCAGGCAAGTATTTTATCCCCAACTATGTTGTTATTCACTAAGAGCTTAATCTACAACCCACTGATATCAATGGGAGTCCTTTCAACCGACTTCACAGTGGGCACTGGATAAGACCCTAAAAGACTTGGCATTTATGTCTTTCATCTGAGGATCTCAAAGCAAAGCACTTTCCCAGTATTAGCTAGTGAATTGTTCTCTAAATTACATGCACTAGTGCCCGAATCCTGCATTTGCTCACCTGACTATTTACATGCATAAAGTAACTCATGTGTGAGGATGTTTTCTGGATGGAGATCCAGCTACATAACCTCTACAAAGATCAGATAAAAAAAATCTACCCATTTTGCAAGGCTGGACTTTCAAAGAAACAAAATAGCAGGCAACCTGACAGAGGCTTAATTTTTTATACTTGCTAACTTCAAACCACACAGTGTCTGCATCTTTGAATTAAGCACAGCTATTTTCATGATTAAAGCTTATTCCTTTCTGGAGTCTCTCAAAAAAGGACTTTTACCTTTGTTTCATCTTTTTCTAAAAATGGAATCAAGATGGTATGTCTACCACAAAAACAAACAAAAAACAAAAAAAATGACACACACAAAACACCACCACCTAAACATTTAGGACCACCTTTTATATTCAAAATATAGAATGCTAGACTTGCTAGAATGAACACACGCCCACACTTGTGGGTGCAGTTACCATGAGTGCCTATACACATTGGTTATTTATACACTGAAATGGAGAGATGGTTTAATGGTCATTTGCATGCAATATTAAAGTTTCTCACCATGCAAATAGAAATAGACATTTCTATTCTTGGATCAGGGCGGGGGAGGGTGCACTAAAGTGCTCAGATGATTTCCTCCCAATGCTAATGCATCTCCTTTTTACCAGCACACCAATTCCACAGTTATGAATTTTCCTTAAAACAAGGAACTTGTTAACAAGTACTTATAATACAAAAGCAAAAAAAAAAAAAAAAAAAGGCAGATCTGAAGTTGAGTGATACAAGAGCAAAGCTATTAAAAAAAATAATTTCAGGAAAAACTTACAGAAAATTAATCTCCTCACACTGATTTTTGGTCAAAAGAAAAAAAAAGTTTTGATGAACATTTCCTGACAAGTTGAGTGTGAAATAATCTCAAAAGTTTCAAAGGTTCAGTTGGGATGATCACCCACAAATGCAAATGTTCATCTGAATCTTTCTGGTCTGCAAAAAAAAGTTCAAAATCCATGAGAACAGATTCTCTATGGGACCTTATTAGTACTTCTTATTGTGGATTAGGATAGAAATATAGAACAACAAATATTGCCTTTCCCATGGAATTTCATCACTTCTGGTTTGGTATAAATTGGGAAGGGTTGAAACAAACAATTTTTAAAAACACATTTACCATATATCCACCTAAACTGATATAGATGCACATTCTGTTGTCCATCTCCACCCTCCACCCCCGATATCTCTACATTCACTTGGACCAAACCTGACCTTTTCAAGTTTCTCCCTCTCCCCAATTCTAGTACTGCAAATAGCCTAGCTTAAAACAAAAACAAAAAAGTTCTCATTTTCATGTATTTTAGAAAAAAAAAAATTCAGTACCTGTGCAAACACAGACTAAAAGATTACTTTGCCTCTTCATTATATTCCTTCCTAAACTTATTTTCAGCATATTCCATGTTACACAAAAACAAGATCAAACTAGCTAGGGACATAAAAGGAAAAAGAAAGCATTCTACAAATACATTAGAAGCAATAGGAAGACCAAGGACAGAGTAGGTCAATTACTCAATGGGGGGGGGGGGGGGAAGACAATAACAAAAAATGTGGAAAACGCAGAGATATATAATGACTTCTTCGTTTCAGTTTTTACCAAAAAGGTTCAGGATTGGATGTTTAACAGTGAATGTCAGTGAAAATGAGGTAGAATCAGAGTCTAAAATAAGGAAAGATAATTCCAAAATGACTTAGATAAGTTAGAGGTCTTCAAATCACCAGATCCTGATGAAATGCATCCTAGAATACTCAAGGAGCGGACTGAGGAGATATCTGACCCGTTAGCAATTATCTTTGAAAAGTCATGGAAGACAGGAGACATTCCAGAATACTGGAAAACGGCCCATCTATAAAGAGGGAAATAAGGACAACCCGGGGAATTACAGACCAGTCAACTTAACTTCTGTACCCAAAAAGATAATTAGGCAAACAATTAAGCAATCAATTTGCAAAAACCTAGAAGATAATAAGGTGATAAGTTAAAGTCAGCATGGGCGTGTCAAGAACAAATCATGTCAAACCCACCTGATAGCTTTCTCTGACAGGGTAACAAGCCTTGTGGATAGGAGGGAAGTGGTGCATGTGGTAGATCTTGACTTTATTTATGAGAAGGTTATGCGAAACCGTATCAAAAGCCTTATTAAACTAGGGAAATACAACCTAGATGGAGCTACAATACGTTGGGTGCATAACTGTTGGAAAAACTATTCCCAGAGAGTACTTATCAATGGTTCAGAGTCATGTTGGAAGAGCATAACAAGTGGGGTCCCACAAGGATTGGTTCTAGGTCTGGTTCTGTTCAATATCTTCATCAACTATTTTAGATAATGGCATGGAGAGTACACTTATAAAGTTTGTGGATGATCCCAAATTGGGAGGGGTTGCAAGTGCTTTGAAGGATACAATTAAAATTCAAAATGATCTGTACAAACTGGAGAAATGGTCTGAAGTAAATAGGATGAAAGTCAATAAGAACAAATGCAAAGTACTCCACGTAGGAAGGAGCAATCAGTTGTAAACATACAAAATGGGAAATGACTGCCTAGGAAGGAGTGCTGTGGAAAGGTATCTGGGGTCATAATGGATCACGAGCTAGATATGAGTCAACAGTGTAATGCTGTTGCAAAAAAAGTAAACATCATTCTGGGATGTATTAGCAGGTGTATTGTAAGCAAGACATGAGAAGTAATTCTTCCACTCTACTCCACGCTGATTAGCCCTCAACTGGAGTATTGTGTCCAGTTCAGGGTGTGACATTTCAGGAAAGATGTGGACAAACTGGAGAAAGTCCAGAGAAGAGCAACAAAAATAATTAAAGGTCTTGAAAACATGACCTATGAGGGAAGATTGAAAAAATTGGGTATGTTTAGTCTGGAGAAGAGAAGACAGAGGGAACATGATAACAGTTTTCAAGTACATAAAAGGTTGTTACAAGGAGGAGATATAGGTGAGAATTCAGTGGCCTTTTGTTAAACAAAGCTCACATTTGAAATTCTTTATTTTCTTAAAAACACCTCCCCCCCCCCCCACACTCAGGGGAAATAAAATGCAAGAGCTGCATTAAGGTGGAGTTGTCAAATACACAAGAGCCAGCAAACTTGGAGTGTCTCCAACAGAAACGGTGACTTAGCCAAATTCATATACAGTGTATATGCTTAAAAAGGCATCCTGGCTAGAAATATTGCCCATTTTAAAGTATGGGAATATCTCCGACCGAACCCCGTCATTTCTCTAAAACTGGAATGCACTTTTGAAACGTATCCACTGTGTGAAGGCACTAATGGGAATGCTCTATAGAATTATATGAAGCACTATGTATGCACAGTGGATACAAATTATGATTGCTGGAAGGAAGCAAAGTTATGAATTTCCTGCCTTTTGTGTATTTAATTTAATTTATTTTCAGCATTAGACTTTTCTGTTGAAAAGTACCGTTGCAAAGAGACAATGAACTCACAAGATGTTTCTGCAGCAGAGAAAAAACAAGTCATTTGTTATTGGTAGGAAAGTTGCATTATCTCTAGAAATACCAAAAGGATAAGAAGACTATTTCAATCTAAAATCCAGCTGTCTCGGCAGGAACAATAAAATCTCATTCACATTCCATTTACCGGGAAGGATGCCAACGTGCTTACATTGTCTATTTTCACTGCAATATTTTATGTTTCTTAAGGTAAAGGAGATCATCTCTAGCTACATCTGTGGGGTATTTAAATATGTGGAAGCATTTCTCAGGAAAAAGTTTTGCAAGTACTACTGAAATGAAGGCCATAAAACACCTGAGTAAAACATGAAAAGCTCTTATCTTTACTCAGATAGGCATCATCAAATTGACTACAAATGGCAGTTGTAGAAGGGAAAAGCACCTCGTCATTTTGTTTTTCAATTGGAAAAGAAAAAAAAGAGAGGCACTGTAAAGTATGTGGGATGATATAGTTGTGCTTTGTGCAACACCTTTTATCATAAGATTTTAAGCTCTGACTAATCCTCAGCAATTTTGCAAAGCTGGTGAGTGTTATAATGAACAGCTACCACTGCCCTCTATTGCATGGAATCAGAACTGCTCACTTCTGTGAAGTGCTATATTGATACCAATTCATGGAGGTTGTGCTTTAGAAGTTTAGCTCAATCAACAGAAGTTACTCCTAGGTTGTCAATTATTACCATCATCATCTGTATTCTGATAGAGCCCACAATGTGCTAGGAGCTGTTCATGCACCCAGGAAGACAGTTCCTCATACCCTAAGATGACAAACTACACAAGATGGGAGAGGTCGGTGATCAAAATATATACATTGTATAAATGGGGCAAGGGGTGTGTTCTTTAGTGAATATCTCTGACTTGCAGCAACCATTATTAGTTGGGTCAAAGCTAGCAGCATTGGGTGGAAGAAGAGGTGGGGAAGAACTTAAGTGACAAGAGCACATAAGTAAGGAGGGGTAGAGTTGTGAAGAGCTTTCTGGGTGAGAACCTGACCTTGATGTGATGAAACCCTTTGTGAGGGGAAATTGTTATCATATTGGATACATTTTACAGATGATAGGGAAACTGAACTACAAAGAGATTAGCCCAAGTTCTCACAGCAAGCCAGTAGCAGAGCTGAGACTAGACGCAAGTATTCTTGCTCACCCGCCCCACCCTTACCCCCAAGTCTCCTGCTCTGGCTATCCATTCACACTGTTGGGTGGCTTTAACATGCCTTACTGAGGAGAAAATGTTGTTAATCTGGAATAGACGCAGAACATGGAAAGTGCTTTCACTATTCAAAAAATAAATGGCCTTGCAGGAATATCCAGAAGGCCAATATGATATTTTATTCTGAGCTGTTTTCTCCCCTGAGTTTATGACTGTCTAAATCCTTTCCTGCGTAAGTGAAATAACTTAGCTCCTTTTCCCCCTCAGACCCTATGCTGTTCGAAAAGAATTTCCCAAAGTGATTACCTAAAGTTCTGAAAGAGAAATGATTACAAATGGCTGAGTTAACTGCTCTGGACGGCCTCATCAGTCATCATAATGCGGTCTCAGCACAAGTCTCGTCAGGACCAGCAACTTGTCATGACAGATGACACCTCTTTAAGGAGACTTCCTCCTTCGGTTTTTCCATCTAGCAAACCCTGCAGGCACAAGGTGCTTGCAAATAAAGGTCCTTAAGGAATAATCAGGGAGGAATCATTGCTAACTGTCACGAGTGAGTTGATTAGTTATTTTCTTTAGTGGTACCTTATTTCTGATTCTTGGAGTGTTTTTATTTACATGCATGTCCTGCAAAGTGCTTTTGCTTTTAAGGAGAATTCAGTGACGATTAAAGGTGCCCTGGTAAGAGCAGTGGAGATTGAACCATGTAAATCAAAAATATGGATCTACCTCAGAAGGGTGTTGTGAGGATTGGTTCATTGATGTTTGTGAAGTGCACAGACTATAGTCATGAGTACCAGAGAAATGTCTATTAATAAATAAATATCAACTTGTTTATGGTTCAATTAGTAGGGCAAGGGACCTGGACTCAGGATACCTCAAATTCCCAGCTCTGCCACTGATCTCCAGTGGGATCTTGGACAGGTCACATCATCACTTTGTGCCTCAGTTTCCCTACCTGTAAAATGGGAATGACAACAGTTATTGTGCATTGACCTCCTAGGATGAAAAGAGTTAAATGTTGATTTGAAGGAATGACAGAGGAGAAAATTCAAAATCTCATTCCTACTAAGCCATCTACTTCCATCCTTTCTGTATGGTTTTCAGCAATAAGAAAAAAAGCCAAATACTTTCATTTCACAAGAAGAGCAACTGTCTTTCTAATGCTTTAGAGATGGTAGAACAGAGGAAACTATGCATAGCAAACAGTTTGTCAGACTCAGTCCTTGTTTTCTGTTTGTGAATTGTCCATGGACAGATCACAATTTTGACTAACAAATTCGTTCTTTGAAATTACTCACCACTTGTTTGAGACAAGCTTAGCCAGGGCGTGAGGGGAAAGGAAAGAGGAGAGGGAAGGAGGTTGTGACTACATCTATATCTATGCCACTACAGCTCTGCAACTGTGCCTCTTCAGGCCTGGTAGCATAGGCGATCTCCAGGTCTTTGAAATGTATGCTGTTTGAATGTTACTAGAGCTGTGTGGGAAATTTTGTGATTTCTAAATTTGTTTCTGTTGGGAAATCAGAACGAAAACCAAAGAATTTCAAAATTTCCCACAAAGCAAAATTTTCAACAAAAATTTCATTTTGGGTCAATTAAATTTGAGTCATTCTGATTTTGACTTTTTAAACTTGTATATTATAGTTTAGGACAGGGGTCGGCAACCTTTCAGAAGTGGTGTGCTGAGTCTTCTTGTATATTCATTCTAATTTAAGGTTTCGCGTGCCAGTAACACATCTTAACGTTTTTAGGTATCTTTCTATAAGTCTATAATACAGAACTGAACTGTTGTTGTATGTAAAATAAATAAGGTTTAAAAAATGTTTAAGAAACTTCATTTAAAATTAAATTAAAATGCAGAGTGCCCCAGACCAGTGGCCAGGATCCAGGCAGTGAGAGTGCCACTGAAAATCAGCTTGTGTGCCGCCTTTGGCACATGTGCCATAGGTTGCCTTCCCTGATTTAGGATATAAAATGAATTTCAAAACAGTATAAACATCACATTACAGTAAGTTCTAAATGCTTCATTTTTGAAAATGAAATTTTGTTAAAATTGACACAATCTTGATGAAACATTCCATCAGAAAAAATGGTGACCAGTTCTAAAGGTATGTCCCTGTTCTACAATTGCCTGAACACCACTCTTGGGATCATGTTTCCAGTGTGAATACTTACAATTAGCACTTACTGTGAGTATTCTCCAATAGTTGCTTAGCTTTAACTGTTTTGGAGAACATCCCTATCAATAAATTTGCTTCCCTAGAGTAATTAGCAAAAGTGAATACCACGAGGAAAGCAAACACAGCCAATGAATTTACTTGAAAATTCAGATGAAGACTATACTGTTGGCTATAGACTATGCATGAAAATTTGAAGTGAGAATTATATTTTTGATTATTTTAGATGAGAGGAACCATCCATAAATATCCTGGCACGATCACATATAAATTATTTAATACTAGCACTAATACTTAGGGCTGTTGATTAATCACACTTAACTCACGTGATTAACTCAAATTAATGAATTAATTGCACCGTTAAACAATAAAATACCAATTTATTAAATTTTGGATTTTTTTCTACATTTCAAATATATTGATTTCAATCACAACATAGAATACAAAGTGCACAGTGCCCACTTCATATTTGTATTACAAATATTTGACTGTAAAAATGATAAAAGAAATAGTATTTTTCAGTTCACCTCATACAAGTACTGTAGTGCAATCTCTTTATAGTAAAAGCACAACTTGCAAATGTAGATTTTTTTCATTACATAACTGCACTCAGAAACAAAACAATTTAAAACTATAGAGCCTAGAAGTCCAATCAGTCCTACTTCTTGTTTAGCCAAGGGACACATGAATCTTTAGCACATCTGGCACAAATATCTTATAACGTCAGCTACAACAGTGCCATGCAAATGCCTGTTCTGACTTTCAGGTGATGTAAACAAGAGGTGGGCAGCAGTACCTCCTGCAAACGTAAAACGTGTTTGAGGAATTGGCTGAACAAGAAGTAGGACTGGGTTGACTTGTAGGTTCTAAAGTTTTACATTGTTTTCTTTTTGAATGCAGTTACTTTTTGTATATAATTCAACATTTATAAATTCAACTTTCATGATAAAGAGATTGCAGTATAATACTTGTATTAAGTGAATTGAAAAATACTACCGGTATTTATTTTGGTTTTACAGTGCAAATATTTATAATAAAAATATAAAGTGAGCATTGTACACTTTGTATTCTGTATTTAATTGAAATTAATATATTTGAAAATGTGGAAAACATCCAAAAATGTTGATATAAATAGCATTCTATTAATAGTGTGATTTTTTTAAATTGCTTGACAGCCCTACTAACAATAAAAACATTTGGGCTTATATTTGAAAGTCTCCACCTAATCTACAAAGGTGTCACTAACTCCCATGTCTATAGACTCCACTGATATCTTTGAAGGAAAGGCATTTGGGAAACAAAATATTTTATCCCCCCCTTTGCTTTAGAGTAAATCATCCAATTCCTTGTCATCTCTCTTCATTTCCAGACCTCACACTACACCCCTGTGTATTTTCATTTTCCCACTCAAATTACTCCCTTCCTCTCCCTCCCCCTGCAGCATTTGCATACATAGAAAATATTTAAAAAATATTTTTAGCTTCTTTTAATTCAGTTTAGTAAGTGGAAATAAAGAGAAATTAGTACCATCAACATAGTAACACAGGACTGGAAGGGACCTACTGGGACCATAAATCCAGTATCCTGATATTACAGGCAACATCATCATATAATTTACCAAGAGTCATCTAACCATCGAGCTCACCACAGTTCATCAGTAAGTGCTCAGTGGATCATTATGGACTACAGTTTTAGAACATCTGAACTACTCTTTCTATATTTTTCCAGTTGTTTATTTAAATAAGAATTAATATTAAGAAACCTATTCATTAAGAACATAAGAACAGCCGTACTGGCTCAGACCAAAGGTCCATCTAGCGCAGTATCCTCTGTGCTGACAGTGGCCAATGCCAGGTACCCCAAAGGGAATGAACAAAACAGGTAATCACCAAGTGATCCATCCCCCATTGCCCATTCCCAGCTTCTGGCAAACAGAGGCTGTGGACACCATCCCTGCCCATCCTAGCTCATAGCCACTGATGGACCTATCCTCCATGAACTTATCTAGTTCATTTTTGAACCCTTGGCCTTCACAACATCCTCTGGCAAGAAGTTCCACAGCTTGACTGTGCGTTGTTTGAAAAAAAAAATCTGTTTGTTTTAAACCTGCTGCCTGTTCATTTCATTTGGTGACCCCTAGTTCTTGTGTTATGAGGAGTAAATAACACTTCCTTATTTACTTTCTCCACACCAGTCATGATTTTATAGACCTCTATCATACCCCCCCGCCCTCCCAGTCTTATTAAGCTCTCCTCACAGGGCACCCATTCCATACCCCTAATAATTTTTGTTGCCCTTTTCTTTTCCAATTCTAATATCTTTTTTTGAGATGGAGTGACCACATCTGCACACAGTATTCATGATGTGGGCATATCATGGATTTATATAGCAGCAATGTGATATTTTCTGTCTTCTTATCTATCCCTTTCCTTAGGATTCCCAACATTCTGTTTGCTTTTTTGACTGCCACTGCACATTGAGTGGATGTTTTCAGAGAACTATCCATAATGACTCCAAGATCTCTTTCTTGACTGGTAACAGCCAATTTAGACCCCATCATTTTATATGTATAGTTGGGATTGTTTTCCAATGTGCAATACTTTGAATTTATCAAAACTACATTTCATCTGCTATTTTGTTGCCCTGTCACCCAGTTGAACCTGCTATATTGGATTACAGCACAGTAAACCCCTCAAAATGGCATCATAGCATCCTTTCTCCCACTACTCTATCTGCAGTAGAGAAAGTGTTGGGTTTGCCCCAAAATCCCACTGAAACTTAAAAGCACCAATATAAGGTACTGCAGTTCCCAGAAACAGCCCCTCACACTCACACTCAAGCAAAAGTACTTTGCTGGAAATAAGTAACTTGGACATTTTTAATGACATTGATAAAATGAGATCCAGGCAAGATAAAAATAAATAAATAAATACAAATAATAAAAAAGGCAGCATATTTTTTTCTTGCCATCTCAAGAAAAAGAATCTGTTTTTCAGCCAAGGTGTCTTACAAAAGCCTTTGATAAAAATTGAAGCATATAATAAGCAGACTGATGCATTGTGGCTTGTGAAGAGAGAGAGTCAAGCAATTTGGAAAACTTTTTAAATCACAGCTACAGGAAGAGGAGATGGCTCAAGGGAATGTAACAGATTCTGGAGCTTTTCACCTCTAGGTCGCTAATTTAATGAAGCTTCATAAGGGAACAACCAGAACATGTCACCAGCTAATGGTGTTTGATGATCTCCGTGGACCATTGTCCCCATCACATAAACCACCTTCGTAATAGAAGATCTGTTTTTAGTCTCAGCAAAGAGGCTAAGGATTGAACGAGCCATGGAAAATGGCCTACTCTTTTTCCCCTAGAAATGAAGTACCTCCAGGTCAGGTCTGAAGCACACAGATGGGGAAGCTTGCACCACCACTGCCCAGGCTATAGCAGTTCCAGGAAGGAGGGAGGATTTTGTTCTTCTGAGAATAATCAGCTAGGTACCTTTCACCAGAACTAAATTTACTTTAGAATATCTAAAAGAAATAGCTAGTTTTGAGAAGGGTGAACATCAGGTGTGGAAATTACTAATCTGAAGTTCTACATTGCTGAGCAAGCAAGACAGCAGCAGATTTCTGCTTCTCATGGAAGGAAAAACATACTCTGGCCTTGCACATAAGAATCTCCCTGTTCTCACCCCCAACACCCACAATTTAGTTATCATGAGAAATAGTGCACAATTTCCTATGTCTTCTCCTGTCATCAAGTTGCTAAAAAAAAATTGACCTTGGTTTTTGGTTTTTGTTTGTCACTATTCCAGTAGCACACCTGTTCATACACAGATAGGACGATCAAAAATCCAGCTTGCTTGTCTCAGGAATTCACAGCACTATCTTCCAGCGCAGACTGCATGAATCGCAAATTCAGTTTCTCTACTTTGGGCCTTGAGTTCCAACAGTTCTTTTGCTTTCTGACCATTGTGTTTTGGGGTGTGTGTGGAAATATACCCTCCAAGGATTCTACCCTCATCACTCTCCACTATTCTGAAATGCAACTGACCTTGCTTCTCAGGCCATGTCTACACTAGCACTTTGGCTGGCAAAACTTTGGTTACTCAAAGGTGTGACATGAGCGCTTATGCCAGCAAAATTTATGTGCACAGCACTGTGTCAGCAGGAGATGCTCTTCCACCAGCATAGCTACTACTGTTCATTGACCTACTTTTATTATGTCAACAGAAGAGGTCCCTCCCATCAGCATACTCTGGTTACATATGAGCTCTTACAGCAGTGGAACTGTATCAGTACAACTGTGCTGCTGTAAACTTCTAAGTGGTGACAAGTTATCAGTGTGCTGGTCTCTTTACTGTCTCCAAACTGATTTAACTTCTTGTTTATGTCAAAAGCAGCTGGAGTTTGGAACCTTCTATATTTACTAGAGTTAGGCCTGAACCGCAACTCTAGCTCCAAGCACCCCTGATTTTTGAGGCATGTAAAATTAAAATCCGGGATGGAACCCTGTACCTTGGATGGTTTCGTCGTGTTTCAGAGCCAATTGCTATATGGCACAATGTCATTCTTATCTGAGTCGGAAATGGGTTTGCCACAAATCTACCAGACAGTTTACAATGCAGTAATCAAAACCCAACCTGTCATTTTCAAGTCCATTTTTGCGAGGCCTTATGAATGGACAATCAGATGTATTTGGGATAAATAAGAAACGATCAACTTTTAATGAGATCTGAAAACGGCTTGTTAAATTTATTTCCCTTCTCTCCTTCACACCACAATGCTTTTTGTTTGTGGTGCAACGATGTACATTCAGATTTTGATCAGTAACAAAAGCTGAAGTGTAAAAACACCGAAAAGAAATGTTAACATTTCTAGTCCAATTTTGCAGACATTAGTAGTTCAGAGCAGTCTCCAAAGTGATCCACTTCCTTAGCCAAATTGAATGAATTCTCCAAACCTTTTAAAAGCAGTCCCACTCTGAAAAGAAACTCCAAAAAATGGAGTATGATGAGGTTATCCATTTATACTCAGATGTGCAGAGTTTGCAAATCAGTATTTTTTTCAATTAACTGCCAGCCCTGCAAACTTAGCCCAGGATTCTAGAGTCAAACTGGGCTCTTTCCATCTTGTGCACCATAACCAATAACAAAGACGCTACAAGCCAAATGATGCCTTCAGTGAAGCCATGGGGTTGCGCAGGTGTGTAACTGACTGGTACTTGAACAAAATTCTATTGAGGTTATGTAAGAAGGGAAATCATCCAGCTCAGTCTCCCATAGTTGAAGTCAAAAGCAATAAAAGATCTATTGTGACTAACATTAGCAGAAATTTGATTACACACACAAAGCAGATCTATTGGCTGAGAAAGTGCTATTTTGGGACACTCGCTCTTGAGAGCTGAACAGCATTTTAACATCACTAGTAAACTACATTCAATTCGGGAGTTGTAAATCAGGATTTATTAGCCTTTTACAGTGTTTGGCAAGTAAAAAGGTAAACAAAAATGTCATGCCCATTGTGTCCTAAACCTGTGCAGCAAAAACAAAGCTTTCCACATTCCCAGCAATGTTAGGGCAAGTAGGCTGGCCTGGAGAAGAAGCTGAATTCACCACTAGCTACTGCTACTATGGGGCAGAAAGCCAGAGTTTTCTAATGAATATAGACCTTAATGAATTGGCAAAACATCAAGGAGATACTTTACTAAATAAAAAAAAAAATCCTCTTTGTAATATAAGCAATATCTCTGCCAGTATCACACTAATGGCTCTGCTCCAGGCAATAAAGATTTAGTATAAAACCCAGTACTACTGGGACATAATCCAATGCTCGCACCCTCCAACAGATTCAGAAAAAACACACTTTCCTTGTTCTATATATTGATTTTTTCAGACTTTGGGTTTTGGCCTAGATCTCATCATATAAAACATAAGTAAACACACACACACACACACACACAAACCCCACCACATTAACCTTTATTTCCTGTTGTTACAACTTCACTGGCTAAAATTTCAAAATGAATGAACCTCAACATTTACTCAACTTCATATTTAATCCACTATCCTCCTTTTTCTTTTCTTTAGACTGAAAGGAGGACGCATGCAAGATCTCAAGAAGTTGTCTACCCTCTGCCATTGATAAGGATAGTCAGAATGGTGGATTTCTCTAATTCCAAGGACAACTCAAACTGTGAAATGTTCACCAGGCTAAATTCATTCCCATGGATTTACACAGTGGATGAACTGAGTGAATTTATTTTTTCAACTCACACGATGTTCAGTAAAAGATTTGTGAACTTTGACTGAACCCTGGCCCATTTCCAGGGTGATATAGGAAGAATTATATTTTTGCATTTAAAAAATTGTTTTATATTAAAGCAGCAAAAGTCAAAGTTATTTTGGGAACAAAAATTCCAACTGGAAACTGAAAGCAATATCCTAGTACCACCAACCAGAAAATGTAATTTATTTAATACAGTCAATACCATTTGCTTGTTAATTTCTTATTTGGATCATATTTCCAGGAAAATATTAGTAACTGAAGTAATGGTGAATTAAATGGCAACCACTCGCACAAGGAATTGATGAAACTCATACAGTTAGACAAAAGACAGAGGATAAGTAGTACCTTTTCTCCTGACATCTTAAAGTGCTTTATAAAGGTGGGCAAGTGTTGTCAGCCCTACTATCCAAGTCCAATTCACTAGTCACTGAGACATGGCCCTGGTCCTCACTATGGCCTAACGTCAACTTTAGCATTGTTAAGTCGACATAAAACTGCACCCGTCCTCACACGGCCGCCATTTGCGTCTATTTAAAGGGCCCTCAAAATCTATTTCTGTACTCCTTTTGTTAGCACTGAAATCAACCTCTCTGGGTCGATTGTGGATTAGTGAGGATGCATGGGGACGTTAATGGCCTCCAGGGGCTGTCCCACAATGCTCCATTGTGACCGCTCTGGACAGCACTCCAACTCGCTGCTCTGGCCAGGTAGACAGGAAAAGCCCCAGGAACATTTGAATTTCATTTCCTGTTTGGCCAGCGTGGTGAGCTCACCTGCACAGGTCACTCACTACGCAGAGCTCAGCAGCACAAGCCGCCATGCAGAGCTCAGCAGCACAGGAGACCAACCAGAGGAAAAGAGCTCCAGCATGGTTCACGCCGGAGGTGTTGGATCTGATCGCTATCTGGGGAGAGGAATCCGTGATGTTGGAAACGGAATGCCAACACGTTTGCCAGAGTCTCCAAGGCCATGCTGGAAAGGGGCCACAACAGGGACACCCAACAGTGCCGTGTGAAAATTAAGGAGCTGGGGCAAGCGTTCCAGAAAGCCAAAGAGGCAAATGGATGCTCTGGGGGACCGCCGCAGACATGCCAGTTCTACAATGAACTGAATCAGATAATGGGGGGGGGGCACCCCCACCACCGTCGCACCGGTGTCCATGGACTCCACTGATGGGGTACTCCTGAGGCATGAGGATTCTGCTGATAAGGAAGCTGATGAGGATGAAAATACCATGCTGCAGCAGGCAAGGGGAGACACCCTGTTAGCAGACAGCCAGGAGCTGTTTATCACCCTGGAGCCAGTAGCCTCCCAACCCTCCCAAGACTGTTCCACACAGGGCGGCGAGGGCACCTCTGGTGAGTGTGTGTGTCCCTTTAGGGATAAGATGAGGCATGATTTTAAAAGGAAGTGTTTATTAATCCCCCAGTAGGGATAAGGCATTACAGTAAACCCTCGATTTAACGGACCTCGATTTAACGGACTTCGGATGCAACGGACAAAATTTTTAAGAAAGTCCGATGCATCCAAAATCCGTTTGTGGAGGTCCGGCTGCGGGCTCCCTGCTGCCGCTGGGGTCCAGGCAGCGGGCGGGCTGCCGGCTCCTGGCTCCCCGCTGCTGCCCGGGTCCTGGCAGCCA
Organism: Sternotherus odoratus; assembly: GCA_032164245.1. Taxonomy (NCBI): domain Eukaryota; kingdom Metazoa; phylum Chordata; order Testudines; family Kinosternidae; genus Sternotherus; species Sternotherus odoratus. The sequence continues at coordinate 125,814,300 of JAVMKO010000003.1, forward strand.
GCTGGAGCCCCTAGCCCCGGGGAGCGCAGATCAAGCCGCGCTCCCCGGGCGGCGGCTGAAGCCGCGAGCCCCGGGGAGCGCGGCGGGTGGAGCCCCGAGCCCCGGGGGAGCCCCGGGGGAGCCCCGGGGAGCGCAGATCAAGCCGCGCTCCCCGGGCGGCGGCTGAAGCCGCGAGCCCCGGGGGAGCCCCGGGGAGCGCAGATCAAGCCGCGCTCCCCGGGCGGCGGCTGAAGCCGCGAGCCCCGGGGGAGCCCCGGGGAGCGCAGATCAAGCCGCGCTCCCCGGGTGGCGGCTGAAGCCGCGAGCCCCGGGGAGCGCGGCGCGTGGAGCCCCGAGCCCCGGGGGAGCCCCGAGCAGCGGAGATCAAGCCGCGCTCCCCGGGCGGCGGCTGAAGCCGCGAGCCCCGGGGGAGCCCCGGGGAGCGCAGATCAAGCCGCGCTCCCCGGGCGGCGGCTGAAGCCGCGAGCCCCGGGGAGCGCGGCGCGTGGAGCCCCGAGCCCCGGGGGAGCCCCGAGCAGCGGAGATCAAGCCGCGCTCCCCGGGCGGCGGCTGAAGCCGCGAGCCCCGGGGAGCGCGGCACCGAGAGCCCCGAGCCCCGGGGGAGCCCCGAGCAGCGCGGATCCAGCCCCGCTCCCCGGGGAGCGGCTGGAGCCCCGAGGAGTGTGGCGGACGGAGCCCCGAGGCTCGAGCCGTGATCCACAGGCGGCGGCTGGATCCCCGAGCCCTGGCCGCCAGCGGGGACTGGCCCGGGGCGCATGGGGGTCCAGGGCACGTTTTTTTGTTGTTATTGTTTTGTTTAAGTACTGTACAGTTTGTTGAGGAAGTACAGTACAACTTCGAATTAAGGATTAATTGGGCAGGCTGGGTTTTTTTTAATTATTAAATAACGGACTTTTGGGTTTAACGGACACCCAGTCGCCCGAATTAGTCCGTTAAATCGAGGTTGTACTGTATTTAAAAAGGAAGCATTTATTAATGATTAACTTGACCTAAGGACTTGGCATGCATTCATTGCTGGTCCAACTACTGGAAAAGTCTGTTAATGTATTTGGGGATGGAGCGGAAATCCTCTATGGACATTTCCATGAAGCTTTCTAGCAAGTAGCGATGAACCTTTCGCAAGAGGTTTCTGTGGAGAGTAGCCTTATTTCGTCCTCCATGGTAGGACACCATTACCCACCATGCAATTAGTAAATAGTCTGGTATCATTGCGTAACAAAGCACTGCAGCATATGGCCGGGGCACTTGCTGAGAGTCCAGCAACATCTGTTCTCTATCTTTCTGTGATATCCTCAGCAGAGTGATGTCATTCATGGTTGCCTGTTTGAAATATGGGACTGTAAGTAAGAGGACAGTCATCTGTAATGGGACAGATGTTCCCACTGGGCTGCTCACACATAGGTGGCTGTAAAGTAATCTTCCCCAAGCAGCTACAACCCCCGCCCCATAGCCCAAGCAGCCACAACCCACCCCCCCATAGCCCGTAGCTCAAGCAGCTACAAACCCCCCACCCATAGCCCGTAGCCCAAGCAGCTACAAACCCCCCACCCATAGCCCGTAGCCCAAGCAGCTACAAACCCCCCACCCATAGCCTGTAGCCCAAGCAGCTACAACAATCCTAGCCCAAGAGGCGTGTTTGTTTGTTGGGCGGGGGGGGGGGAGGGGGAGTAATCACACTGGGAAGCTTGCGGTTCACTGGGAGCCACGCAGTGGGGGGAGGGGAAGCCACACGGTGGGGGGACGGGGGTTAGTATAGGAAAGGGGAGCGCTGCTCTAAAGAATTTGGCTTACCATGGCCTCCTGCATGGTGATTTCAGTAGCTGTGGTGAGGCTGTCTCATGTGTGTGATGTTTGTCTGAACATGAAAGCTAGAGCCACTCAATTTCGGTGCGGAATGTGACCTTGTACAGAAAGCATATCAGCTCTGTGAATACTGTGTTTCACCGGTAAATACTACTCCCATTGTGCTGCAAAATGTATCTTTCTTATAACCTTGTCCCTTTTTTCGCCCACAGCAGCTGCACATTTATCTCTGCAGCCCCCTTCATGCCCCTCACGGAGGCTATCACAGATAAGGAAGAGGAAGAAGACGACACGTGATGAGATGTTTAGTGAACTAATGCAGTCCTCTCACACTGAGGCCACTCGGCAGAGTGCATGGAGAGAAACATTTTTAGAGGCACAGAATACATGGAGGCAAAATCTTTTAGAGGCTAGGCGAGAGTCCAGAGCTGGATTAGCAGCATTGGAGGAGAGGTGGCAGGAGCACGAAGAAAGGCGGATGGATGCAATGCTGTGATAATGGAGGACCAAAGCGACATGCTCCGGTCTCTGGTCAAGACCTCCCCAAGTCGAGACCTCCCCAAGTCCCATAGCCTCCCCAGCCAGATGCGGGGTGAGAACACGGGGGCGGGGGAGGCTCCGGAGACCGACCCACTCTACCCCACAAGGCAGCACAAGCAGCAGCAGGCTGAGTTTATCAAAAAAGTTTTAAAAGGTGCTATCTTGGTCTCCCCCCTCCCTCCCTCTCTCCCTTCCCTCCCTTCATCCACCACCCTGACTGCTGGTTTCCCTCCTCACCCACCCCTTCTGGGCTACCTGTCCAATGATCCCCTGTGTTTGTGAAGAAGCCATAAAGAATGCATGATTTTTAAAACAGTGAATTTATTTCCTCTGCAAGCGTTGGGAGGGGGGAGGGAAAGAGGGTGCAAGGACGTCAGGCTTAGGGCTGGTCAGAGCAAGGGAGTGGGTTTTCAAACGCTATTTTTGGCACTCATAAAACTGGTTTTCAAGGCGTCTCTGAGTTGCAGCGCCTCCTGGTGCACTCTTCTACTTTCCCTGCTGTCTAGCTGCTGGTAAGCAGCAGACACGAGATTTGCCTCTGCCTCCCACCCCTCCATAAATGTCTCCCCCTTGCTTTCACAGAGATTGTGGAGCACACAGCAAGCAGCAATAACAATGGGCACTTTTCTGTCGCTGAGGTCTGAGCGAGTGAGTAATGTACGCCAGCGCGCTTTGAGGGGGCCAAACGTGCACTCTACTGCCATTCTGCACTTGCTCAGCCTATAGTTGAACAGCTCCTGACCCCTGTCCAGGGATCCTGTGTAGGGCTTCATAAGCCAGGGCATTAAGGGGTAGGCTGGGTCCCCAAGGGTAACGATCGGCATTTCTACACCCCCCCCCCACACACACAGTAATTTTCTGGTTTGAGAAAAAAGTCCCTTGCTCCAGCTGTCTAAATATCCTAGAGTTCCTGAACACACGAGCGTCATGAACCTTTCCCAGCTATCCCACGTACATGTCGGTGAAACGTCCCTTGTGGTCAACCAGTGCTTGCATGACCACAGAATAATAGCCCTTCCTGTTTCTGTACTCTCCTCCCTCATTGTCCAGTGCCAAGATAGGGATATGAGTCCCATCTATAGCCCCACCACAGTTAGGGAATCCCATTGCGGAAAAGCCATCTCCTGTAGCTTGCACGTTTCCAAGGTTCACAACCCTGAATAGCAGCAGATCGATGATTGCTCTGCTTACTTGCATCACAGCAGCCCCCACTGTAGATTTACCCACTCCAAACTGATTCATGACTGACCGGTAGCTGTCTGGCGTTGCAAGCTTCCAGAGGGCTATCGCCACTCGCTTCTCAACTGTGAGGGCTGCTCTCATTTTGGTATTCTTGCACTGGAGCGCCAGGGAAAGCAAGTCACAAAGTTCCATGAACGTGCCCGTACGCATGCAAAAGTTTCTGAGCCACTGGGAGTCATCCCAGACCCGCAGCACTATACAATCCCACCAGTCAGTGCTTGTTTCCCTGGCCCAGAATCGGCGTTGCATAGCATGAGCCTGCCCCATTGTCACCAAAATTGCCAGTGTCGGACCCCCTACTTACAAAAACATCAGTGTCCATGTTCAGGTCCAGGTCCATCTCCTCATCACTGTCATCACTTCCCTGAGAGCGCAGTTGTCTCCTGATCGCATTCCTCTGCAGATGATGCAGCATAAAGTCCACAACAACGGCCAGTACTGCAGCGGTGACCTGAGCAGTCTCCATGCTTGCAGTGCTATGGCGTCAGCGCAGCGCGGAGAAAGGGCGCGAATAATGAGATGCCTACCCACAGTGCACCGCTCAAAATGGCGTCGGTGGCGTGAAAAAAGGGCGCGAAATAATGAAATGCCTACCCACAGTGCACCACTCGCTATGTTGACGTTTGCCACAGTTGTGCGGGCAGATGCTGCCGACTTGCTGTGCTTTCTGGGGACACACAAAATCGACTCTATACAATCTGCTTACAAAAATCGACTGCAAGGTAATCGACCTAATTTCGTAGTGAAGACATACCCATGGTGCCTCTCTATTTTGAGAGCAATGGAATCAAATCAAATACACTTCTGGTGAGTATGACAGAGTGTGACACGCCTGTTCTCCATTTTAGTATTCTCTGTTGAAAACCAGTTTGATCGTGTATATGTACAGCTAATTGGGAAGCCTTTCCTACCTAGGTGTGGTACTTGACACTCCTGGAGAACTATTAGGGAAAAAGAGACACCAAGATGGAGGGCCACTGACTTAAGAATGACTCAATTGCTGGCCCAGCCTTTATGGTACGATGTGTCTCTGAAAGTGAAGCCTGCATGGAGTAGGATGTGGTGCCTCTGAGTGCAGCACATGGTATAGACAGACACACACCCTATTTAAGAGCGGAGTTCTGCTCTATAGGTCTGGCCAATGCCAGATGCAAGATGACTAGCACCAGAAGACAGCACAGGCTGCCTGCTTGAAGGACCCTGACCAGATCCTGGACTCACAGGAGTGGTGAGCTCAGGCCAGGGGAATTATGTTCAGGACTGTTGTGCTGTTTTCCAAAGATCTGTAATACTACAGTGAAATTTAAGAATAAAAGGTGTTGTAGTTAAGCAACTCTGCTAAATTCTTGTATTTTCCTTGCTGCCTGCACATTGTTCCTGACTGAAGGGATTAATTGGAAACCCACATGGAACTCTGGGGAAATGTGTCCGATACCTAGGGCTGGAGGGCTGTGGCACCAATTCTAGGGTCTAAGGCAGCCAGACTGGGGAAAACAGGTGGGGAAAACAGTTTAAATGATGTGCCCAAGTTCAAACAGAGTCGGTATCAGAGCCAGCCTACAATGCAAGATTTCCTGTTTCTCAGAACTGTGCCCCAATCAGACCTCTCATAGCTTTGGAAAAACGCTTTAAGCTCTTTGGGTGTTACAAGTGCAAGATATTATGTTCTTTTTAAGCAAGTTAAGCAGTTAACCTTGGAGGATACAATGCTCTATATTCACTCCTGAAGACAGCAAACCATGAATCCTAAAACAACCTTAAAACCACAATAAGCTGGATTTCTCTTTTGTTTATTTTTACTACTTTGGTTTTATTAGGTTGATCCCAAAAAATCAAAAGTAATTCTACACCTGGAGCTTAAACTCCAGTAATAATAATAAATTAGTTTCATTTGATCTGTGCAAGCCTGCAGTGTGTTTGACGACAGCGTCAGGGCCTCAGGCATTATTGGGATATTGGCAGAGCTTGTTCCCTGAATTATAGAAGGAAAAAAAAACCACTGTGAGCATTTTGCTGAGGCTGTTGCAGCAGATTACATTTGGATCAATGAGGTGCTTGATTATCCTACTTCACTCCTGAGCCTCTTTCAAGGCCTCAGTGTTACCAACTGTGAAAATAAAAGGACAGCTTACAAAACTTAAATTACATTCTGCAAAAGATTAAGCATAGTTTAGAAACAAGGTGTAAAATTTTCAAAAGCATTTAAATGGCATAGGAGCCTACATCTGATTTTCAAAAGGGATATAGGCTTTCAGAACTATAGTCACATTGAAAATCAATGGGACTTAAGCGCCTAATGTTCATATTTACAAAAGTATTTAGGCATCTGAAGAAATAGATAGCACCTTTGGAAAAATCACACTAGATGCCTACGTGAATTAGGTACCTAACTTGCTTAGGCCCTTTTGAAATTCCCACTAGGTGCCTATCTGCATCTTCAGGTGCCTGCATACCTTTGTAAATCTGACCCTCATCTCTTAATTCACTTTGGTGGAAGCTTTGAAAATTTTACCCAAGAAGACTGATTCTCATCTGTGATCCTGCCCCTTTGTGTCACTTCAATGTGCACAGAGGCCAGAAACAGCCAAATCGCCCAAGCTGGGGAATCCCTAGTGCAGGGGTGGGCAAACGTTTTGTCCTCAAGGTCACATCAGGGTTTCAAAACCGTATGGAGGCTTGGGTAGGGAAGGCTTTGCCACCCCCCAACATTCTGACCCCTGCCCCTATCCGCCCTCTGACTGCCCCCTTCAGAATCCACGACCCATCCAACTCCCCTGGCTCCTTGTCCCCTGACCGCCCCCTCCTAGGACCGATTGCTCTATCCAACCACCTCCCATGCTCACTGTCCCCTGAATGCCCCGACCCCATCCACACTCCCCACCCCCTGAGCGGCCCCCCGATACTGACTCCCATGCCTATCTAATCCCTCCTGTTCATCACCCCAACTGCCCCCCCCGAACTTCCACCCCATCCAGCCTGGCCCCTGCCCCTATCCGCCCTCTGACTGCCCCACGCAGAACCTCTGACCTATCCAACCCTCCCTCCTCCCTGTCCCCTGACTGCTCCCCAGGACTCCCATCCCTTAGCCACTCCCCACCCCCTTACCATGCCGGTAAGAGCAGCATGTCTGGCAGCCGCGCTGCCCGGTTGGAGACAGCCACACTGCCGTGCTGCCCAGCAGGAGTTCGCAGCCCCGACACCCAGAGCACTGGCGGCATGGCAAGCTGAGGCTGTGGGGTAGGGGAGATATTAGGGGAGGGGCTGGGGGTTAGCCTCCTCGACCCAGAGCTCAAGGGCTGGGCAGGATGGTGCTGAGGGCTGGATGTGGCCTGCAGGCCATAGTTTGCTCACCTCTGCCCTAGTTGGGAAAGGAATACCCCCAGCTGGACTAGTTGACAAAGATGGTTCCTTCACAACCACTGGTGTTGGGTGCAGGGGAAGGCATGGCCTGAGCATTACAGCACTTCAGTGATCCTTAGCTGGTGATCCACCCCAGAGGGGCCATAGCCAATTAATGTGGTTTGGAAAAGCCTCTGGGCTGCCCTAACATGCACGACAGCCAGTACAGAACCAACTATACAGTAGTAGAACCCGGCAAATTTGCAGACACCTCTTCCGTGGGTGCGGGATATCTGCAGCCAATGTTTGCAGATCGTGGAGTAGATGCAGATACAAATTTGTATCCATACAGGGCTCTACTCAGTAGGGTTAGGATGTTGTTATAAGGTTATTTGAAGTCCATTTTTCAGCTGCACCCAACAGATACTGAGCACAGCTAAAAATAGGACCATATAAAAGTTGAACAGCAATGAAGATATGTCCTCCAATTTTGGAAATGTCCTGAAACAGCCACAACACTAGATACTTGAGACCCCGATTTCTCTATCATGTCTTTTGTTACCATATGGTGGTATCTTGAATTTTAAACTCCAATAAACTATACCCTGATTGACCATCCCACAACACAGAAAACCTCATCCTGTTCTGATGATGGACAGAAAAAAGACTCAAGTTTTACCTGATGAATTATTTTTTAAAAAAATATAATTTTATTTTTTTTAAACCTGGTTCTGCTAAATAGTTAACATATTAAAGACTTTTGGATTTGCAGATCAGATCCATCAATTCTTATAACCCTTTCCCCAACAGAAGCCACTCCTGAAGAATCTGGGAAAAAATAAAATCAAAATTCATGAGGTCAAACTGCAGAATGCTGTACATGTGGAAAATATTCCTCTCCTACCCCAAGACAAATTTATGTCCTGCATCTTTTCCTTAAAAGATAAACCTTTTTTGGTTTTGTATCAGATTCCTAATAAGAGTGTTCTGGGATCACTCTCTTATTTGGCAAAACTCTCACTTTTTGATTGCATGAGGCAATGGAATCTGTAGTTGTATAAACACATTACAGTTGGATGACATGATGAACAGACCCATATATTTGTATAACAACATTACAAATGAAGATCGTAATATTTTACTGCTTTGTGACTAAGAAGCCATTGTTACATCCATTCGTTTGTCTCTCCGCACAAGATGTCCATTGCTCCTAAGGGTGCAAATAAAAAGTTTGCCAAACTAATAAAAAAATAGTAACAGCTGTTATCAACATCATTTCCCTCTACACAAAAAGCAAGAACAAAAATCTTACATATTGCAATATATGTCTTGAGTGTAGTCAAGATACATAACTAAGTGAACTAGGACACAAGACTCCTGGATTCTATTTTTACTCCCAGTTCTGCTGCCCACCATCTCTAGTCCCACCTCTATGATGTTTTACAAGTCATTTAACCTGATTCTTTGTGGCTCAGCACCTTGTGTAGATATTTAAACCAATGCAAACTAAATATACAATGGGTGTAAAATGCAACCATTCTGATTTCGGAGCATTTCACACTCTCTTTGCATTAGCTTTGCATTGGTGTAAATGACCATATAATAATGTGTGGGCCCTAAATACCTTAATTTAGCCATCTGTAAAAGTTAAACATTCAAGCTCACAGGGGCACTGTGAAGTGGTTATGATCGTTAAATGAAAGGCATTTTGTAAATCCATTTTTAACACTACTACTACGCAACTGATTTCCCGCTGTCTCCCCTCATCTGCAAAACACATTGTCCTATACCTCTGTGTATGCTGGTTCCAGCGGGGCCAGAATCTCACAAACAGAGTTGGATGAATAATATACACAAACCATGTTACTGTTTTTCCACTCAATAGGCAAACAAGGCTTAGATTTCTAGAGGACACTACAGAAGTGAGGTTCCCGCATGCCACTGAAATTCCCTGTGCCCAGGTGACCTATACTATTAATGTGTTGGGTTTTTTGTTGGGTTTTTTTTTAGCATTTGACCAGTTCTACAATTAATCTAATGTTATTTCTATTCTTCAGCAATTGGCTGGGGGGGGGGGGGGGGAGGACCGTTCCATCCAGTTATTCAATCAGTTTGACACAAATAGGGTAGCCTGTTTCAGATGCCAGCCAGTTTTCCAGACCAAGCTATTCTGGGTTATTCAGATTAGACTTAAATAAATAATAGCACTTGGACATTTTAGCATTTTTTTCTGCAATCAGATTTGCACAGCTGAACCCCTTGCAGAGTCACTAAGCTCCTTACAGACATTCAGAGTCCAGCTACACAGATTCAGTTGCAGAATGAGGGTGGACATTTGCACCCAATTTTTTGCTAGGTAATTTCCAACAAGTCCAAATTTGCCCCACGAGTAAAATTTACCTTATCATGTATGCAACGCAAACTCTGCAGCATTATGCTAGCGTATGAGAGCCCGAAAGTGAAACTTGTGTAGTTCCACAGTTCAAGCTGAATGAAGTGCAAAAAGTAAACAAATAGCATAAAGAGTGAAAAGTAAATGAGATTTTAAGACACGTTTCAGATGCAATAATCTAAATTGTGACGTGCCCTACAGGTAAGGAATTAGGTGGGTCCATCAAGTGTGGAGAAGGAGGCTAGGCAGATTGGGCTTCATATGTGAAGGTGATATTGAGAGCTGATGCAGGCCCCAGTGCAGGCTCAGTCAGCCCTAAAAGCTGCCCTTAATTGAATCCCTGTTTCAGTGGCCACTGTGGCTAGGTCTACACCGTAGCTGGGAGTGTGGCTCCCACTTCAGTTATATATACTTGTGCTAGATCCACTTGAGATAGTGTGTTCAAAATAGCAGTGTGAATGTTGTGGCACAAGCAGCAGCTTAAGCTAGAGGCACACAAGTCCTAGCTTGCCTGATCCCTTGGGTCCAAGATGGGGTGGCTAGCCCAAGCCACTGCCCGGGCGGCAATGTCCACAGTGCTATTTTTGGTATGCAAGCTTGAGCAGAGCTAGCGTGAGTCTATCTACTTGGGCTGGGAGGTTCACTGCAGTGTAGATAAACCCTATGGGCCATTGCACAGGTACAGAATCACCAGACAGTAGCACTGCCCAGACCACACTCCTCCCATCCCTACCGTGCCCGCTGCATGGGAGGAGGACTCTTGAGGAGGCAGCACAGTGTCCCCTGCACTGGTGATATTTCTTAGGAGAAGGGGGCTTTACATCTGCCCTACAGCCCCTTTGCACCAAGCAGGTGCAAAGGGGTCATACGATAATGATGACTAAGGCCCCTTCTTTAAATACATTATTTTGAACCAGACAAGATCCCTTGAAGGGACTCCCATACGGAGCCCATTTCTTGTATGTCCTGGCGCCAGTCACAGATCATAGACCCCACCCTGAAACACATGCAAACCTTCATGGTATTTCCAACCCCATCCGCAACAGGAGTAGAAAATAAAGAACAAGAAAAGCTTTTTAGGTAATTGTTGATATTTCATTGTGCTTTAGTTTCTAGCCTTCTTTCGTGAGGCTCTGACTGAAGCTCAAGCAGACAAAGGATTATATGAGTTAAGAACCCTCAGCCACCATCAAAAGAACATTTGGCATCCTTAATGTGAGCTACGGCTGCCTGCACACGGCCAAGGAGTATGCCGCTGTTTGCTCTCCGTGGAGTGCATGTAAGATCTGTGGAGCAGCCAACCGAGCCCTCCAACAAAATACACTAATAATTTATGAAGAGAAAGTAATACGGTTCTCTTAGGCTGCTGTGAAACATCCATGTGCACGCGCACACACACACACACACACACACACACACACACACACACACACACACACACACACACACTCTAAAGAGAAAGAAAAATGTATGGCCTGATTTTCTGGAAGTACCGCACAGCATTCCCCAACTCACGCTGGAGCCAGGGGAAGCTACAGGGACTCAGCAATTCTGAAAATCAGACCAATGCTCTCCAACATTTGGGATGGGCAGGGGGAGGTAAGTGCCCCAAACTGTGGGGCTCTGAATGCTTTCTAGTGCCTTCGAAGGGCCAATGCCAAGAAGGAAAATTGAGAGCAGGGAGGAATAGGAAAAAAAATAAAGAAGGGAAAAGGAGGAAAGAAAAGTGGTAGATAGAGTGGGAGAGGACTAAGCAGCCTGAAAAATAGGTATGTTTACTAATAACCTCCTTGATACAAGTCCTGGGGGGGGGGTCAGCATTGTATCATCGAGTACACAAAATTAAGGGTCTGATTCTCCATGGCCTTCCACTTTCTATAGACAGTTATGTGTGTGTAAAGTGGGTGTAAGAGGGCACAATGGAGCAGCAAGTTAAATCAAAACTATTTCCACTTCTTGCTGAGTTTGGAACAACTGTAGTTAAGAGCCTAGCGGTGAAACAGAATAATTAATGGCTTTTGTTAGGAGTTGAATTCAATGACATGAGCAGGAAGGCTGAAGCAAGGAACATTCAGACTGATTCCAGACCTCCACATGCATAGCTCCTCCTAACTCCAAATTCAGTGAGGACAGGACAGAAGCATTAAATCTTCAGAATGCTTAATGAGTATGTCTACGTTGCACTGTAGATCACAACCAGCTCAGGCTTGCCTCTATGAAGTGCAACTGCACCCCCTGAGGCAATGTAGACATACCCACCAGCCAGGGCCCTTGGTAGGATATTTCCCACCCTAGACAAAACTTCCACCTGGCACCGCCACCTCCCCCTCTCCCCACGGCAATTCCCTGCCCCCCCTCCACCCGGGGAGTCCCCCCCCCCCATGGCAGCTCCCTGCCCCAGCTCATTTTGGCTGCGCCTCCTCCCCTGAGCACGCTGGTGCCACTCCACTTCTCCCATCTCCCAGGCTTGCAGTGCCAATCAGCTGTTTGGTGCAGCAAGCCTGGGAGGGGAGGAGAATTAGAGCGGGGTGGTGTGCTTAGGGGAGGAGGCAGAGTGCAGGTGAGCTGGGGCGGGGAGCAGTTCCCCTGCGCACACCCCCCATTACTTGTTGCAGGGGCCCTGCCCGTGCCCTTCTGCCCAGCTCCCCTCCCCTCCCCTCCACTGGCTCCCCGAAGCACGCTTTTTGGCACCCCCAACCACTTGCGCCCTAGGCAGTCGCCTAGTGATTGCGCCAGCCCTGCCATCAGCAGAGCTTAATCTGTGGGCATTTACTATCAATTTATGGGGGCCGTTGTTCTCATTCCCTCTCTCCTCCTGTTAAAGAAGGGATGGAGATCCTTGACTGTTTTTCTTCAGTTCCTACCTGTACTTAATCAACTTCTAGCCTCTCCTCAATTAGTATATAAAGTATCCCCTTCAGTAAATCCTCCCTAAGGGATGTATCTGTCCAAACCATGTGCTCCGCGCACCTGTCAGCTTTCCCCCAGCTGTTAGTTTAAAAACTCCTCTATGACCTTTTTAATTTTACATGCCAACAATCTGGTTCCATATTGATTTACATGGAGCTCATCCTCTGTAGCCTTCTCCTTTCCCAAAAAGTGTATGCATGCGCGCGCACACACACATACACACAGCAAGCACACTGCATTTGCAGTTCCCACTCATCCTACTTGCCTGGGTTACATTTCTATTTGCCCTCAGAGGGTATTCAAGCCCTGGCAAATTGGAACCCTAAATTATACATTAACTCTTGATTGTATATACACTAGCAATTCAAAGTCAATTGGTAAAGGGAAAAAGTCAATTGCTTTTGGCATTTAGTCAAATTATTTTCCAAAGCATATTTTCCCTGTACAGATATTTCACATTCATTGAGATCAAATTCATCAGATGGTCTGAAAATCTCCAGTTTAAAAAATAATAATAATTCTATCATTTAGAAGTTAATTCTCCCTTCACCGTGCGGAGTACTTTCATTAAACCAAAAATTATTACCAGCATTATGTGACCCGTCAGAAATAGGCCCATTGTTCAATAAAACTGACCTCTGCAACAATTGACCTTAACATTGCTTAACCGTTTGACAGTCATTTATCTTCTGATCTCCCTTCAAAGGGCCTTGTTGCTGAAACAGCTGGAAATTTAGTTTAACAGCATGGTGCAGGCATTTCTTTTCTACTTATGCCATGAGGGCACAGCTTTAGAATGACTCAAAAACCTGTCATGCCTACTCAATGGGGTTTGAAGAGCAGAACCATGCTGAAACAAAACAAATAAAATGAGGAGTAATTGTGGCACCTTAGAGACTAACAAATTTATTTGGACATAAGCTTTCGTGGGGTAAAACCCACTTCATCAGATATATAGAGTGGAACATACAGTATGGATATTTTTTTATATATATACACACACACACATATACATACATACACATACACAAACACACAAAGAACATGAAAAGATGGGGGTTGCCATACCAACTATAAGAGGCTAATCAATTATGGTGAGTTATTATCAGCAGGAGAAAAACTTTTGTAGTGATAATCAGGATGGTCCTTTTCGAACAGTTGACAAGAAGGTGTGAGTAACTGTGGGGGGAAACTAGGATGGGGAGATAGATTTCAGTTGTTTAATAACCCAACCACTCCCAGTCTTTATTCAAGACTAATTTAATGGTACCCAGTTTGCAAATTAATTCCAGTTCAGCAGTTCTCAGTCTGGTTTTGAAGTTTTTTGTTGTTGAAGAATTGCCACTTTTAAGTCTGTTACTGAGTGACCAGAGATACTGAAGTGCTCTCCTACTGGTTTTTGAATGTTATGATTCTGCTGCATGCCACAAGGCGCCACAATAGTGGGTCCCTTTACACATCCAATAATATTGTTAATTATCCAGCTATACTCTTAGCCCAGCAGAAGAATCTGTCCTATCTCGGGCCCTCTTTTTTTGCCCCTCCAGGCCCACGAACATGATACAGTTCTGTGGTGACCTAGAATCCTACTTTCGACGTCTCCGACTCAAGGAATATTTCCAACATACTAACTCACAGAAACCTTTCTACCAACACTATAAAAAGAAGGATTCTGCATGGACTCCTCCTGAAGGTCGTAACAACAGACTTGACTTCTACATAGAGTGCTTCCATTGACATTCATGGGCTGAAATTGTGGAAAAGCAGAATCATTTAACCCATAACCTCAACCATGCAGAACACAAGGCCATCCGCAGCCTCAGGAACAACTCTGACATCATAATAAAAAAGGCTGACAAAGGAGGCGCTGTTGTCACCCTGACTAGGTCAGAATATGAATGAGAGGCTGCTAGGCAGCTCTCGAACACCACATTGTACAGGCCATTACCCTCTGATCCTACGGATGATTACCAAAAGAAACTACATCATCTGCTCAAGCAACTCCCTGAAAAAGCACAGGAACAAATCTGCACAGACACACCCCTAGAATCCTGACCAGGGGTATTCTATCTACTACCCGAGATCCATAAACCTGGAAATCCTGGACACCCTATTATCTCAGGCATTGGCACCCTATCAGCAGGATTGTCTGGCTTTGTAGACTCTCTCCTCAGGCCCTATGCTACTAGCACTCCCAGCTATCTTAGAGACACCACTAACTTCCTGAGGAAACTACAATCTATTGGTGATCTTCCCAAAAACACCATTTTGGCAACTATAGACATAGAAAACCTCGACACCAATATACCACACAAAGATAACAAGCCATCAGGAACAGCATCCCTGATAACGTCACAGCAAATCTGGCGGCTGAACTTTGTGTCTTTGTTCTCACCCACAAGTATTTCACATTTGGGGACAATATATACCTTCAAGTCAGCAACACTGCTGTGGGTACCCACATGGCCCCACAGTATGCCAACATTTTTATGGCTGACTTAGAACAACATTTCCTTAGTCCCCCAAAGCCTTGCAGGTCCCCAAGGATCTGCATGGAGGTCCCTTGCCTACATCCCAGCTTTGGACCCCAATGACACTCCAACCCTGTCTCCATGGCAACTCAGCTCCAGTGGACCATGGAGAGGCATGCATGGTTAGAGGGTGGGTGGTTCTGAGGAAGAGCTAATACAGCCCAATGCTAGTTTATCTTTGCCTAATTTCTAAGGGCCAGAGAGGAGACAATTTGTACCTCTCCCACCAGCCTGTTTCATTCACACAGAATGAAGCTCATTGCAGGTTAAGTTGAACGAGAGGAACTTCCTTGTGCGCTGCTCTGTCCATCTGACAAAGGGTACGTCTATACTACCCATTGGATCGACGGGTAGTGTTCAATGCATCGGGGAATCGATTTATTGCATCTCATCTAGATGCAATAAATCGATCCCTGAACACGCTTCCAGTCGACTCCAGAACTCCATCTTGGCAAGAGGAGGAAGCGGAGTTGACAGGGGGCATAGCTGAAGTTGCGTATCTTAGGTGGACCCCTCCCCCAGTGTAGCCCAGCCCTAAGTTGCTTCCAGCCTACCACGCTTACTCCAGTTCCACTGATAAGAATACATCTGCCCTAATATAAATATTAAAAATAATTAATTTATGCCCACCAGGTACCCCAGAGCATACAGGCTAGTCCCCACAGGGTCCACAATGTGCAGGCAAGGAGAAAGGAATGTTGTTAAATAATTTCATTGTTTTTAACAGGATAACATTTAGTAAGGAAGGAAAGAAGGTGGTAGAAAGGGCTTTGTGGATAAAAAAGGAAGGGATAGATGAGGAAGAAGTAGTACATGTGCACTCTCCCTCAAGAAAAAGGCAGAAGGATTTTGAAAATACAAAGTGTAAGATATAGCTGAGCTCCAAGTTCCAGAGTTATCTTTTCTCTTAAATTTATGAAGGGAATATTGTCTCAAGATAGTAGTAGGGGTTAGTCCTACATTATTCTTAGTAACATACCTGAAAATAAGCCATCTGATGGAAACAATTTTGATAGTGTTATGGTGCTCATCCATTTCTGCTGATATTTTCTAAAAGGAATAATCCCTGTTGTTTATAGCTAGACAAATTATATGCAATGGGATGGTATATGATGACCGCCACTGACATGGATATTTGGTCCTGAAAATACCACGTCTCTATTTTTCAGAGCTGCTGAACGCCTACAACGCCAATGAAAGTCAATGGAGCCGCAGCTGCATAGTACCTCTGAAAACCCCCCGAGTCAAGGCCTTTATTCAAAGCAAATCTCCCCAACTCATGTGGGACCAATAGTTCCAATGGATGCTGAGCCACCATCTGCAAACTGCCCTTTTCTAAGTAAAGGAAAATTCAAAAGAACTATGTGCAGCTGCCTTTGCTTGCTTCATCCAAACAGTTTCAGCACCATGGAGCAGAAGCTGAAGTGGACATGGCTTAAGATAAGGGTGTAATGGGAATGCTCCATTCTCTGTCTGCCAGCTGCACAAGATGTTGAAAACACTAAACAAATGACAGTGGTCTTGTCTTTTGACTTATTTGTATTATTTATGCCATTAACTCTAATTATTAACCATATTTTCAATTCCATAGCTTCTCTCACCCAAGGATCTCAAAACACTTTACACACATTAGGTGATCCTCACAACACTCTTGTGATATAAGTAAATATAATCATCCCTGTGTTACTGATAGATAACGTGGCTTGTCCAAAAGTCAAGGGAGCTGCAAATAAAAATCAGAAGTCTTAATGTCTAGTGCCTGTTATAACTATTGGACCATGTGACCTTGCTAGAGTAAAGCCAAGAAGGGTTTTAAGCTTTACCACGTGCAAAAAAAAAAAAAAAGCTTCTACCTATTCACATATTAATTAAACTGGATGAAACTGATGAAATCATTAAACTCTGAAATAAGTCAAGTCTTCCATTTATCATGTTTCGCACACCTGACTGAGGATCAGGCTCTCTCCTGTGATGTTCGTTCATAATGTAAATGTGACAGATACTTATTCTTTCCAAAAGATTTCTACTTGGTCTCTCTTTTGTGCCAATTATGAAAGTGCTGTCTACTTCCCCATGCAAATACGAACCTTTCTGCCACTTGTGGGTGGTGCCCCAAAAACCAGCTGGTGAAATTAGACTGAAAGTAAAAGGAGGTTGTTAAAAAGGTTGCAACCGTGATGAATTGTCTGTGTATATTTATTCCAATGTGGGATTAGCCACACAGCGGGGAGAAGGGGCATCTTTGTTTACTCTACTTCTATTTTAGAACAGCAGCCTTAGTAGCAAGCTTAGAAATCCTGTTACAGAAATGAGAGAACAGTGCAATGTGTGCACTTAGTACTGAAGTTTAGCAGTTCGCCAAGTCATACAGGCAAGTGGCTCAGGTATCTTGTTAATTTAGTTTAGTTTTCCCCCAACTCTGCCATTACCAGCCACTCTCCAAAAGGAGATTCATTTTGTATACAAAAGAGCCAAGAGGGACACTATATATGAGAGTGCTAATACTGCTGAGCTTGCACACAAGTTATTACAGTCCTAGTCAGACATGATGTCCTACAACCTTGGAGGAAAATGAGATGACTTGTTATAATTATGTATCATTTCTATTGGGAGAATGACCTATCAGGAGTGCTTCTATCTGAACTCAGGCTCCATTGTGCCAAACACTATATAGACATATAGGTCACATGGCCCCTACGCTAAAAGGTTTACAATCTAAGAGAAGCAACATGAAAGGAGTGGGAGGGGTGGGAAGGGATACAACCAAAGGATTATTTAAGTACCACAGGCAGTAGTCATTTTGGTGGTTCATTAGGTGGCATTTTTTTTCCCTTTGTATTGCTGCCTAACTAAAATCCCAGCAGTAGGAAATGTCACCTTTCAGAGGAGAAGTTAAACTGAGCTCACCATTAAAGAAATCCCACAGCACTTATTTTCAAAACTGGAGCATTAATCCTGGTCCCCCAGCCAAATTCCACTGTCAGTAATTATCCACTTCCTCTGATCATTGTGTATCATAGCCTAATAAAGTATGGCAATGGCTACACTAGAGAGCCATTCTGAGCTGATGGGAGAACTCTGTTTGCTTAATTACTCCAGATCCCCTAAATGGCAGTAACTATGGATTTGTCCACACTAGCACTTCTGTTGGCAAAACTTTTGTCAGTCAGGGGTGTGAAAAAACACCCTCGACCGACAAGGGACACCAACAAAAGCATTAGTGTGGAAAGTGCTGTGACAAGAGGAGAGAATCCTGCCAATATAGCTACAGCCACTCATTGGGGATGGTTTAATTATGCTGGCAGGAGAGCTCTCTCCTGTTGGTAAAGAGCGGCTACACAGGAGACCTTATAGCAGTGCAGCTGCGACAGTATAGCTCTGCCACTGTAAGGTCTGTAGAGTAGACTACTTCTCCCACCGACATAGACTCTTCTTGCCGACATAGTGCTGGCCACACTGGCGCTTATGTCAATGTAGCATACATCACTCAGGAGGGTGGGGGTAGGAGGATATTCACACCAGAGTGACATAAGTAATGGTGACCTAACCTGCAGTGCAGACAGACCCTAAGCAGCTGCTCCATTCCACTCCACAGGTGACTGCATTTCTGTGGGGTTGGGGGGAAAGGATTCTTGATTATGCCAAGTTTGTAAGGAGCTTAGACGTTGCTTAGAAATTCAAGCTGTATCACTATTAAAGCATGTTGTTTGTCATAGGAAAGACACGGGGGAAAAGGGAAAAAAAAGTTTATACTTGCCAAAAGAATGCAAAAAACTCTTGAGTTTAATTGAATCACTTCACCAATGGTGCACATTTTAAAATAGAGATAGAATATCTATATATTATTGGGTTTATAAAAGCCAATATTAAACTAAAATAGGAAAAATTAGTAATATGTTTATGTTTATATTAATAAATTATAAAAATGATAGTATGTCTTGTTTTGATCAAGCTTGTTATTAATTTCTTAATTACATAAATTTTAGATCTTTCTTGTCATCTTTAACTCATATCTACATACAAAGAAAAGGACTACTCTGTAGAAGTGCTGTATGTTGGTATGACTTAGGTCCTGTATCAGTTACACTTGAATCATGATTGGAAGGTTTCTAGCTCTTATGGTTATAAAAACCTAATTCCTCTACCCACCTGTCCTCATCCCCCCATGAAAGCTAAAGGATCATGATAGAGGGTTGTTGAACTACCATGACTTTTTATCTGAATTGCAAAATTAAAGGAATCTCACAATCCAGGATAGTGTTAGGGGAAAAGACCAACCTTAGCTACTAGCAGCTTTCATCTGTGGATATGCACAGAGAACCATGAGAAACGGTAGAGGAGGAGAACACTCTACCATCATTTAAATTCATAACACAGAAAATATGAACACATTTGATTGTTTTGTGCAGTCTTTAGTGCCTGGCAGCACAACTCATAATAATTTAACAACAAACAATATAAAATTTATGGTAATAATTTAGCATCTCTTAAGCAAGAATTTGGCTTACTCATCTCTTACGTATGTAAAACTAAAACCTGAAACAACAAACAAGACAAGATGAAACTACAGATGTGTTTACTAGTGCCTTCAAGAGATATCAGTTTTGTTCAAGCCCAAATGCAGAGATTTACCAACACTAATAGGAATCACTTTAAAAATATTTGAATGATGCTGCATTTTACATGACACTATTCAAAAAGTGAATAAAATGCTTACATGTTTTAAGTAACATTTTTTTTTGGGAGGCAACAAGTTAAAAATGTGTCTTGTTTTATTAAACCAACTTCTGTTAGTGAAAGAGACAAGCTTTTGAACTCCAAAGAGCTCTTCTTTAGCTCTCTGCAGCTCAAAAGTTTGTCTCTTTCACCTAAGAAGTTGGTCCAATAAAAGATATTACCTCAACCTACCTTGTCTCCTTAATATCCTGGGACAACGTGGCTATACCACCTCTAACAAACAACCCTGTTTTATTGTAAATCCAAACACCAGAGCATGGCATGTAATCTTATCTGATTCTGAAGGACTACACTAGGGAATAACCTTAATTCAGCAGTCAGCAAACCCCAGCTTGTCTTTGTGTACACTTGGGGGTCTATACTGATGTGGCGACGCCAATTGCTGAATCAGGGCATTTCCCAGATTAAGACAAGGCCTAACTGAAGGTGAAAATGACCAATCATCTAATGCAAAGCTGAAGAAATGGGTTTCCTATAACTTTAAAACAGCTCTTAGGTGATCGTTTTACAGGGTTTGATTCTGAACTCAGATTGTGGATACCATCAGTGACAGTGCAAACATCACCCTGTCTGCTCTGCCAAAACAGCTTCAACTCTTTTTTTTTTAAGGGGTTACTACGTGAGGTGAGCGGTAATGAAGGGAATTCAGTCTTCATGGTTCATTCAGACTCTGACCCCAAGCCCAGTGAAATCAATGCAACGATCCTTATTGACCCAGAACCCATAGAAGTCACACTCATGTTTTTGGCCTCTCTACCAAGACTTAACCAGAGGGCCAGTTAGCATCTATTTGATCATAGGAACTAGGCTAAAACCACCAATTCATTATACACAGAAAGCAAAAGTCAAAGGGAAATAAAGACTTCTGAATTCTTCTGTTGTAATTGAATGAATAAATGTTTTGTGCTCTCCACTAATGACTAGTCTGCATCAAAGATAAGAGCCTCTTACCAATATCACTTAATTGAATTATTCCTTTCCTTCAAGTGGTAGAGACATATTTTGGCACTGAATGCCCAGGATTCTGTACCAGTTGATGACCTATAGAGTGGTGACAGGGGCTGTTTCAAATCTGGCCTTCATGAGTGTAACAGTGCCTTAGTGGTAAAAAGTTCATGTATCATTATCAGTCTCCTCTGCTAGCCAGTCCCTCTCACCTAAGGTCTATTTTATGGTGAACAGATAAATAATAAATCTCGTGTTCGTGCCAACTCACCCCCTTAGTTTTCATTCTGTCCCTGTTCTTCAACCTGCTGTGCAAGGACAAACCAATGATGGCAAATATCTCTTAAAAGTAAGTTATGCAGCACAGACAGTTTTTCCAAAGCAATTGACATGAATATTTGAGTTCAAGGTCAGGGATTAATCCTTTGTCAGTAAAGATTCTCACAGTTTGCCATTTGTTTCAGAAAGCCAAAAGCTTATGAGCCTTGTATTTGTTTTACCTTTGAAATATGCAAAGTGAGAGTTAAAAAGAGCTATATGAAAACTATTCAGTAGTTTTTGCCTAAGCACAAAACGATTCACTTTCTTCATTTGCTTCCAATCATGTCACTCCCTGCTGCCCTGCTTGACACTTTTGACAATATTGTTCTCAATGAAAAGGTACATGCATCCAAAACATCTATATCTGCTGTAATATAAGGTCCTGAGCTATGATCTTTAATTGTGCATGAAACCACAGCATTTGCTACAATACTCAGAAAAGGATGCAACCCATTTAGTGGGCAAAACGTTACACTCAAATCAAAAGCAAGTTCAACAACCATCAGCCTCTCTTGCACATCTACCTTTAAGGAGTCGAACACATACAAAATTACATTGAACACAAATTAAGAACAATTTTTGTCTGCATTGAATAATTTCATATAGGAATTTTCATACAATCAAGTGTTCTTATACTATTGTTAAGGGTTAAACTTATTCACAGCTTTGTTTATGATTGCTAAGCAGAAAGTTTCTCTATTATGTGCTTGATAGATAAAAGTGCCTGTGTCACTATCTCTTATTCTGACCTGCATTAGACTATGTATGTGGATTAGAACTGTTGTTGTGGCCTGTTTGTGCTTTTCCTCAAGGTTATACTTGATACTTTGTTTTAGAGACTTGAGACCAGATGGTGACCCAGGTCAGGGACCCCTGGTTTATGTAATTGTTGATAGTACGCATGCCCCTGGCAAATGTATTAACTTACCACTCCTGAAAACCACTCCTGAAAACCACTCCTCTTCTGTCTGTATTCTATAAATCTCTCATGATGTCTTAAAATAAACTTGAGCCTTCTCCTTCCTCCGAGACGAGGAAGCATGAATGGTCCACCTTGATCAATGGCTGTTTGTTTACTCTTCATTGGTCTCTGACAGCTTTTGAGCTTACCACCTTCTAACTCCATCCAACCCAGAGTTTCAGGTAAGGAGGTGAGACAGTCTTTGATTTTCCCCCCTAACACTATTATATTATACACAACTCAAAAAAATTCTCACAATAAATTTAAGTTCAATTCAGCTGTCCCAAACAAACAGTATTTGTATTTCCTGATTTACCCAAGATCTGAGATAAACACACTATCTGTTTTGATAAAAAGAAAAAATGATCCAAAACATGAAGGCTTTCAGAATGGACATATGGGCTAACCCAAAATTCATTGAAATCATTGTCAATCATTCTATCAACTTCAGCAGGCTCTGGTTCAGGGCCCTGGTTAGCAGAACTGAATGACTCAGGGAACTTGTAATGATTTCTTCCCTTCTTCATCACGATTTCCTATTTGGCCCAGACTGATAGATATATAGTCATTATTCTTCGAGAAGTATTTAATCTGTTCAGGCAAGGAACAAGTTTATTTCCATGGTGTCTGAGTGTTTAGTGGTGGCCACAAGGCTTAGCATTCATAAAATGCTTTAGTTTTTCAAAGTGCTGCAGAAATATAACTGATCCCCACAATATCCTCATGTGGTAGGTGTTGTTATCTTCACTTTACAGGTGTGGAAATTAAGACAGTGATTAAGCAATTTGATCAAGGGTTTACCGAAAGTCCGGTGTACACGGAGAGATACTTGTATTGTCCCACTGAAACACAGAGAGTGATGTAGTGCTGTGGTCTATTATGATTTATGGACAAATGGAAAGGACAAAAATAAAGGAAAAATTTAAGTTATTTAAATAAAAACATTAGAGGACTTATGAGATCTTTTCAGATGATAATGCCAGTTATGGCTAATTCAATAGAAAGCAAGGTGGACTTCAAAACATAACCATTAGGTAGGAAATAATTCCAATAACTCTTGCTTCATAGAGTCAGTTTTGTATGGCTTGTAATATAAAGTTTTATGTATGTGACCATGTTTTCCGCTAGTGACTTGTACCAGCAACTGTAACATTTTACTACTTATTCATAGCTGAAGTAGTTCTCTTTTAGCTCAAGTGGTATCATCATGTCCTATTTTGTGCTCTTGGCCTCCAGCCTCACTGGCAAGCATGGTGTCTGAATACGAATGGGGCCCTGGTGTATTACAAATGAAAGATAACTCCAAGCAAAACACATCACCAGTACAACACATTCTTTGTAGTAGGAAACTAGACAGAGTCTGGAAATATTGATTTCAATTAAGCCAATTTTCTAGTGGGAAAATTTCAACCAGCCCTATAAGAAACATGGAAGGAATAGTAGACTTGGCTTCTTTAGACCAAGGTAGAAGGCTACAAGGCTTCCCCTTTTGGTTCCTGTTGTTTCAAGCAGGCAAGGTACTAACAAACTTCAACAGACCTTATTTAACAACAGTGAAACCTCTGTACAGAGCTGCTGCTGCACCCCTCTGTAGCTCTAACTCAGGCTTGGCTCAACTCCTCCCCCCTCCTTCCTGTTTCCCTACAGTCCCCCAGTCCTAAGAGTTATAAGCAGCATCTAAAACACCACAGTTCCTCAAGATAGATTATGTTTTTCCTCTCTGTATTTAGACACAAACTTGAAAATAGGCTCATTTCATACACAACCAAGCTACATTTTCCAGTGAAAACAATCATATCTACAAATAAAAGGCAACTTCCAACTTTTTTAAAAATTGGAGTTTTCAATATCATCAATATAAAGTTAGTCATTCCATGAAATCAGGGGAAACTTACATCTGAATGGGTTATAACTGCCCAAAATAAAACAATGGGCATTTCAGAGTAGGGTGACCAGACAGCAACTGTGAAAAATCGGGAAGGGGGGTAATAGGAGCCTACATAAGAAATAGACACAAAATTTGGGGCTGTCCCTATAAAAATCGGGACATCTGGTCACCCTATTTCAGAGAGAGATTTCAGGGATTCATTTTCACCACTTTTGCACAGTTTTCTGGATCCCATCCAGGAAAGCCCTTAAGCATGTGTTAAGTCATCCCTATTCAAGACACTTAAGCTCATGCTTAAGTGCTATCTTGACTAGGGATGCTTTCCGAACAGGGGCTTCAGACAGCAACAATGAGAAACTCGCTAAGAAATTGCTAGCTCTCCTGTTTAATGAGTTAATGTAATATCCATCACAATAAAAGTCAGATGATCTAATGTGGCATTAATACCAATAAAATACGTATAGGGGAATCTATTGTCATTTAGTCATTCATTGATTTGCCATTCAAGTGTACCACTTATAATTTATTTAAACAAGTTGCTGCATTCTTTTAAACAAGTGGCTATAATATGCAACTCACTCTGCCAGACTCCTATTGTCTACTGAAGCAATGCCAGCAACAAGCATTTCTTAGATTAGGTTGAACACAGTAATTTGCTGTCCTTGGAAAGACAAAGGCCATGGGTTCAAAACTGGGTGCCTAAAAATAGGCACCTAAATTAATATCTATATGCCTAAATAAATGGCCTGATCACAGGCACCGGTTTCCTCCTTGCCTTGGGGGTGCTCAAGCTCCACCCCACCTCACCTCTGCTCTGCCTCCTTCCCAGAGTGTGCCACATCCCTGCTCCTCCCCCACCATTTTTTCCCAGAAGTGTTGAACATCCATAGCTTTCACTAATATCAATAGGAATTGTGGGTGCTCAGTGCTTCTGAAAAACATCAAGTCACTTAGTCCCCAGTCCTACAAACATATATGCATGTGCTTAACTCTTACTACTGTAAGTTGTCTCACTCAGTTCAAAGGGAGCATTCACAGCTGTAAAGGTAAGCATGTGTGTAAGTGTTGCAGGATCAGGCCCTTATTTAGGTACCGAAGGGTAGGCACCCAAGTTTGAAAATTTGGGGTACAGTGTCACAATAGTACTACTATACAGTAGAAAGTGTAGCTCAAGTTCCACACCAAACTAGTTAACAAATCAATAGACTGGATCATCAGCCTTGTTTACACTACCAGCTGATCGACACAGAGAGATCAATCCTCAGAGGCACTCCCATCAACTCCAGAACCCCAGCTCGCCAAAAGGCGCAAGGCAGAGTCGATGGGGGAGCCCGCTGTCGAGCGCAGCCGCCATGAGGACAGCAGGTATGTCGACCTAAGATGCATCAACTTCACCTACGGTATTCACGTATCTGAAGTTGCATATCTTAGGTCGACCCTCCCGGCTAGTGTAGACCAGGCCTAAAAAAACCTATCTGAACCTTTCAAGTTTGCCAACTTGGAGCCACACAATCTCCTCCCACATGAAAATACCGTATTTTTCGTCTTATAGGACGCTCCGTCCTATAAGACGCCCCCTCATTTTTAAATAAAAAATCCGGGGAAAAAAAAAAAAAAAAAAAAAAAAAAAGCGCCTCGCTCTCCAGTCCCCGCCGCGCGGGCGGGCTGCCGAGGTTCCCCCCTCCCCGCCGCGGGCGGGCTGCCGGGGTTCCCCCCTCCCCGCCGGACAAAAAAAAAAAAAAAAAAAAAGCGCCGACTCGCTCTCCCGTCCCCGCCGCGCGGGCGGGCTGCCGGGAGCGTCCCGGTTCCCCCCTCCCCGCCGCGGGCGGGCTGCCGGGAGCGCGCCCGCGGCGGGGAGGGGGGAACCAGGACGCTCCCGGCAGCCCGCCCGCGCGGCGGGGACGGGAGAGCGAGTCGGCGCTTTTTTTTTTTTTTTTTTTTGTCCGGCGGGGAGGGGGGAACCCCGGCAGCCCGCCCGCGGCGGGGAGGGGGGAACCTCGGCAGCCCGCCCGCGCGGCGGGGACGGGAGAGCGAGGCGCTTTTTTTTTTTTTTTTTTTTTTTTTTTTTTTTTTTGCATTCGCCCTATAAGACGCACCAACTTTTTCCCCCCCGTTTTGGGGAAGAAAAAGTGCGTCTTATAGGGCGAAAAATACGGTAAATACAAGAGAATGGAAAAAACAAAGCCCATATTCACAGTAATTACTTGTCTGTGTCTATAGGATACGGTGAAGGCTATCAACATAAAAGTAAATAAAATACTGGTACCGAACAACAGATTTTCCCTCCATGCTTCTCTTCAAACTCTCTCTCCCTGCCTCTTAGGTAAGCACACACACCAATGGCAGAATCTATAGGCCTCCAATCAGGGACCTGTAGTGTTAGCCACTGTACTACCCCCCCCCCCCGACTCCATGAAAAGGCTGTGTCTTATTCAAAGAGCTTACACTCTAAGTTACACGTGTGCACATAAAGACCCTGCACCTTGAGTCATGTGATTACACAAAAATCTCAACTTTCATTTTTAAAAAAGTTTCTAGTTCATGATTGTAGAGAAAAATCATGAAAGTATGACCCAATTCTATGCTAATGGTTCAGAAACTAGAGGGAAATAGAAATAACCCCCCATTTTTGGTTGAGATCTTATGATTATGGGGTCCTGACCAAGATTTTTTGAATGTTTGAGGTGTCAGTACTGTTAGAATCTGGCCAAGTAAACACCAGCAAGTCAGAAAACAAATGCAACATCCAGCAACCAGATCAGTGCACAAGGATCCTGACTCTTTCACAGGATCCCCCAGAACTCAATGGAATTCCATACAGAAGCCAGGATTCAGAGATTTGTATTTTAATCCCTGTTGGTACCATGGCAACTATCAAGTTTAATTCCTTCAAAACACAGGCCATAGAACATTATCTAGTCATTTCAGCATCAAGCCTATAAACGTCGTTGAGCAATAGCATATATTTTAGAAAGACACTCCATCTTCACTTACAGGCAAAGCGCTGGAAAATCCACCACCTCTCTAACTATTGGAAGAATTTACCTAATTACCCTGTTAAAAGCCACATACCTTTTTTCTAGTCTAAATATGTCTAGCTTCAGCTTCCAACAACTGGGATCTCATCATGTCTTTCCTTATTAGGTTTTAAGAGCCAACTATTACCAGAAATGTCTCTCATGGAGTCACCTCTACACCCTCTCGGATAAATTTTTGAGCTTCTTAGTTCTGTCACTATAAGAGATCTTTTCCAGAGATTACATCTTTCTTGCAGTACTTTTTATGAACCCTTTCCTAGTTTTCTATATTTTTCTTGAAGTGTGGATGCCAGAACTAGACACAGTGTTTGAGTAACCTTCTCATTAATACCTTTATATATGAGTGATACCACCTTCTTATTCCTACTTTATATTCCCCCTGCTTATGCATCCAAGAATCACATTCACACTCCTATCTACAGCATTAAACTGGAAGCTCATGTTCCAGTGATTATCATGATCCCCAAGTCTTTTGCAGTGTCACTGCATTCCAGGATATTGTCTCTCATCATCTCAGTGTGACCAACATTCTTTGTTCCTAAATCTTGCATTTGGCTGTGTTAAAATGCAGATTGTTCAAATGAGTCCTCCCTACCAAGCAATTCAGGCTGGTCTGTATAATTGACCAATCCACATTGTTATTTACCACTCCACAATTTTTTGTGTCATCTGCAAATTTTACCAACAATGGTTTTGTATTTTCTTCAAGTCCAGATCATGGATAGAAATATTAAACTGAATTAGGGTTCCACAGAGATCTGTTCTCAGCCTACTTGAAACCACCCCCATAAGATGATTATTTCCCAGAGACAAAATTACTTTGACATTTATCAGTTCCCAGCTTTTAAATATGGGTTAAATTGATTTTGTATGGTGTTAATATCATATCATGCACACCCAGAATGTCTTGTTGGACTAGGCCAGATGCCTTTCAGAAGTCTAAATTCATAATCTAAAAATGATATCAAGTTTGATTAAAAAGACCTACTTACCATAAAACCATATCAACAGGCATTAATTACCATCAGTACCTACTGATCTGTTTGAGGAGCTGAACACCAACTAGTAGTATAGCGTGCGATTTTCAGAAGTTCCTAAGTGATTTAGGAGTGGAAGTCTAATTTTCAATAGCACTTATTTTCCTAAATCACTCAGGTGCTTTTGAAAAAAATCCCACCCTTATTTGTTTATTCACACAGTCAACTAAGGAAATATGCTCTAAATAGAGGATTCAAGCAATTATATATCAAATAAGATTAACAATGTAAATCTCTCCTTGTGAGTAACGTAAGGATGAATGACTCAGTATCCTAGGCTCTTACCTAACAGGATCATGAAACAAATTTACCATCATCTACTAGAAAATGATCAAGTAAAACTAAGAACACCCATTCAACCAGTGCAGATTTCATCAATTTCAGCAGCCAATTTCATTCAGGGTGGAAAAAAATTACTAGAATAGGCAAGCAAAAAGCTCCCGGAGTATACCAAGAGCCAATTTAGAGCCTATCAGCCAAGCAAATGACAAGATTGCAGTCTTAAAATTATAGTAAGAATGAATTGATTGTGCCTCCCTTGGTCATAAGAATTATGTTTCAGAGATGGTCACATTTACACTTCACATGCATTGCTTCAACGTGTGTGAAGAAACCAAAGCTGCAGACCCTGATTTTCAATATTCATAACCATTCACCTCTGTCTTTTCACAATTCAGTCAGGATGTAAGAAGAGAACGGAAGCTGCTATTGTGGACTATGATATTAGGAGGCATTGTAAGAAGTGATGCCCTGTGCACTGGTGAGGGATGCCGATTGCTTGAGAGTTAATAGAAATGGGTAGCACTGCACATCAAAAGCCCGGTCCTGCATGAGTACTCCCATGAGCTGACCCACTGAGGACAGTGGAACCATCTGCCCGAGTTAATGATTTGCAGGAGGCGGCCCCTACAAGCTGCTGTATACAAAATGTAGGAATGTTTAGGACTCAGTCCAAATCCTGGTGAAGTCAAATGAAGGCCTCTATTGACTTCAATAGCAGTTGGATCAGGCCTTTGAGCACTTGCACAACATACTAAGTGGCAGACATGAAGGTTTAAATGCACTATTTGTCCACAGAACAGGTACTGTAATGACAGCAGCAGAGTGCTTTGAAACACCAGTGATGTAGTTCAGCTTTGTTGTGGCAGTTGCATCTTGTGATGTGAACTAACCATTCTCTCTTTACATTTTACATTTTTTTTTTTTACTTTTTTTGAGACTGCCAAGAAGGGTATCAGAGTGCCAGCTGTTGTGGTAGCTTATGGGATGAATAAGACACAAAACTAGGCATGGAAAGACTTATGTTATCATCCCCATGCCACAAACAAGTTATTTATGGCCTGATTCAAAGTCCAAAGTCAATGGGAATCTTTTCATAGTCTTCAATGGGCTTTGGATCAGGACCTTAGGTCTGGTTTACACTTAAAAAATTAGATGGACCAAGATACATCACTCAGGGCTGTGAAAAAATGTACACCCTGAGCACCACAGCTAGAGCGACATAACTTCCGTGATAGATGAGGCTTGGTTGATGGAGGAATCCTTCCATCATCCTAGCTACCACCTCTCAGGAGCAGTCAATTAACTACCCTGATGGAAAAACACTGTGCCACAGCAGCATAGCTACAGGGCTGTGGCTGTCCTGCTGTAGCAGTTGTAGTGTACACATGGCCTTATTAACTGATCTATCTTCCAGTGAAGTCAGCAGAAAGGCTCCCCATTAATTTCAGCGGGAGTTGGATTGGGCCTTTAACCTCTGTGCCTCATTTCTCTTCAGCTCCACCTGTAAAATAGGAACATACCAAGCCCAACCACACTGTACTTGAATGCCTAATATTTTGTGTGGCATGTCCACTAACCACTAGACTGAGTGGCAGCTTCTTACACAGGCTACTGAACAGCCACCAGACAGTAATGATTTCCATTCACTATTGGCCTGGCCTGGTTTCCTACCATACTAACAACTTAGAAATGAAAGGCTCTGGATTTTATTACCGGTAGACTGAGCCATCTAGCTGTCCTAAATGCATATTTCTACTTTGGATTCAATATTCTTCTTGACTTATTCAACAATTGGTATTGTTTCATTTCCACCCTCTCTGTGCATTTACTAGCAGGAAGTTATCATGCTGTTATCAAATTGCAAATAAAGTCAAGATATTGGATCACAGTCTGCAGAACTCATCAGATGTAACAATTCAGGAAGAACTCTGTAGTACAGATTGGAAAAAGATGACAGAATTTTGATGAAAAATATAGCAATACAATGTATTCCTAGCACAATACCATAATCTTTCATAAAGGACCAATCATATTTAGAATACAGTCCACAGAAGTGATTCTCAGCATTTTCAAGCAATTGTACCAATTCGTCAGACTAACAGCTTGTCTGCACCAGTTAGCACTTAATTTAAACTTTCACCTATGTTGCACTCAACAGGATATTTCAGTGCACAAAGACTGCAAAATCCGATCAAATACACACTTTCAGATGAACCTAACCTGTCACTTGTTATGTAATTTTCCTGACAATTAAAAAACTCAAAATGTGAATGGCTAGTGCTGAATTTACAAGTAGAAATTATCTATTGAACCACACAAAAGTTAGATGATGGGAAGCAGCAGTACAAGCTTCCGCCCCTTTCTCACCCCGTTCTTAAACTGCTTCTAAACCAATATCACCATTTTATAAAAAGAGGGAAAATGAGGTCTACAGAGATAAAGTGACTGGAGTTAGTAGCAGAGATGGGAACAGAATACAGGACTTCTGGTTGCCAACTTGAGTGCCTTATCCACAGGTCCATATAGGCAGCCATCCTGCCAATGCACTGAAGTCCTGAACAATGTGTGGCAAGAGTTCTGAAGGAACTCAAATATGAAATAGCAAAACTACTAACAGTAACTTATTGCTTACATCAGACTCTGTACCAGATGACTGGAGGACAGACATTGAGTTGTCAATCTTTTAAAAAATGCTCCAGAGGTGATCCTGCCAATTACAGGCCAGTAAGTCTAACTTCAGTACCAGTACCAGGCAAACTGGTTGAAAGTACAGTAAAGAACAGTTTTATCAGACACCTAGATGAACACAACATGTTAGGGACGAGTCAACACAGTCTTTGTAAAGAGAAATCATGCCTAACAAAACTACTAGAATTATTTGAGGGTGTCAACAAGCATGTGGACACAGGTGATCCACGGGACATAATGAATATGGACTTTCAGAAAGCCTTTGACATGGTTCCACACCAAAGGCTCTTAAGCAAAGTAATCAATCATGTGATCAGCCACTGGGTAAAAAGATAGGAAACAAAGGGTAGGAATAAATTATGAGTTTTCACAGTGGATAAGAGGTAAATGGTGGGGTCCCACCAAAGAATAAGACAAAGGCTGTTCAACATATTCAAAAATGATCTGGGAAAAGGGGTAAACAGCAAGATATCAAAGTTAGCTATCTTGAGCAATTTTGTATCCTTTGCTAAGTCCACAGCTGACTGAAGACTTACAAAAGGATCTCAAGGAACTGGGTGACTGGGCAACAAAATGGCAGATGAAATTCACTGTTGATAAATGTAAAGTAATGTACATTGGAAAACATAATCCCAACTATATATACACAAAACAATAGGATCTAAATAAGCTGTTATCACTCAAGAAAGATGTTGGACTCATAGTGGATAGTTCTCTGAAAACATCTGCTCAATGTACAGCAGCAGTCAAAAAAAAAAAGTGAACAGAATGTTAGGAACCATAGGAAAGAGATAGATAATAAGACAATATATATCACAACACCATTATATAAAGCTATATTATGCCCACACCTTGAATACTGTACACAGTTCTGCTCACCCCCATCTAAAAAAATATATTAGAATTGGAAAAGATGCAGAACAGGGCAACAAAAAATTATTAGGGGTATAGAACACCTTCTACATGAAGAGAGATCAAAAAGATGACTGTGGGGCAATATGATAGAGGTCTATAAAATCATGAATGGTGTGGAGAGCATGAATAAGGAAGGGTTATTTACTCAAAACCAACAGGCAGCATGTTTAAAACAAACATAAGGAAGTATTTCTTCACACAACGCACAGTCAAACTGCGGAACTCCTTGCCACAGGATGCTGGGAAGGCCAAGATCATAACAGGGTTCAAAAAAAATAACTAAATAAATTGATGGAGGATAGATCCATCAATGGCTATTAGCCAGGATGTGCAGGAATGGGCCTCTGTTTGCTAGAAGGTGGGAATGAGCGACAGGGGATGGATCACTTGATGATTACCTATTCTGTTCATTCTCTCTGGAGCACCTGGCACTGGCCACTGTCAGAAGACAGAATACTGGATTAGATGGACCTTTGGTCTGAACCAGTAGGGTCATTCTTATGTTCTCTTATGTAATTAACATGCCCAAAAATGGATTATGAGCAACACATAAGGTCCAGGAAAAGATAGGTCATATCCTTTGATATTGTAAAAGTTTTAGCTGTGAAAGGAGGTGTTTCTATAGAAAACTCAGAGGCCTTAAAGTAACAGAATTTTCTTTATAATATGTATTTAAAAGAATCAAGGAAAATGAGCCCTACCCACAACAAAAGGCTCTTTAAAAACACCAGAAAAGGTGAGTGACTCTAAATCATGAAAAAGTACAATGCATGGTGGTCTTAGACTCAGGCAGCGAGACAGCTATGCCAAGAAACACACAAAGAAAGGGGCTTCAGGAAAGGAGTCTACAGTCACTACAAGAACAGAGAGGTGTGGAGGAAGAAAACCTGGGGGGAGGAGGAGAAGTATAAGCACTTGGCTACTAGCCCTGAAAGAAGGGTCAACACAGAGAAATTACAGGGAAGAGAGCCTGACAAAGGCCAGGTAGAAACAAGCCCAGGGAAAAAAGCAACAAGGC
Organism: Sternotherus odoratus; assembly: GCA_032164245.1. Taxonomy (NCBI): domain Eukaryota; kingdom Metazoa; phylum Chordata; order Testudines; family Kinosternidae; genus Sternotherus; species Sternotherus odoratus. Next base: position 125,846,887 of record JAVMKO010000003.1, read on the forward strand.
ATGGGAGAGTGAAGACCTTGGCTGCTGGTTATAGGGTCTCTAGGGTGGAACCCAGTTTAGTGGGAGGGGCCAGGTTTCCCTGCCAGCCACTGGCAGGAGTCCCAAGGACATTAGAAAGTCCTCAGGCAAGTGTAAGAGAACCAGAGACCTGGAATTGGGGCCAAAGACCCTCTTGTGAGAACACTGAATTGTTTTGCATTGAGCTGTTACCTCCGAAGGGGTGGACATGAATATTGCACCGCCGGAGGCCACCACAGCAAGGGGAAAGAGAATGAAAAACAACTACTACCCTACTCCTGGCCACAAGGAAGTGCTCCTGCAGCAACTGAGCTCTGTAACAGTTTGTTAAAAGATTTTTCTTGCATTGCAGTTATAAACGGGAGCCAAAGAGTGGAGGAACATGACAATATCCTGTAGCGTAACAGCCTGCTTCCCAAATTTCCAATTTCATCTGTTTAAGACTTTACCCCTCTTTCTTCCAGTGGGGGAAAAATGCAAAGAATTCAAGTATTCCCCAGTAGCACTGAAGATCCAGACATGCAATCAAGGTCCTAATGCAGAAGAATCAAAGTGAAACCAACCAGTTTATTTTCAAAGTACACTGAAAGAAATATAAAAAAGTAAACAGAGATAGTGGAAATAAAAAAAATTATATTTTTATAGCATCCTGCCTTTTTTAAAAAAAAAATCAAAATAAACTTTTTAAAGCGGTTTCACTTACTAAAATGTAGTAAATTACTGAAACTGAAAATTTTCATTTTTCACATATATGACTTCGACAGTCTCTCATTAATACTGCAAATGAGCTAGGCACAAACAATGAGAGGTAACTCAAGGGAAGTGAAATTAGCCTGGGTTAAGTAATAAGCAGTAATGGCAAATACATAAATGGATCAAGATGCATAATAAGTGCATGTAGCAGAAATAGAAAAAGCAAAGTGGATCATATTTCAAGGGGAAGGAAAATTAGAGAATTAAGGAGAGGAAAGCCAGGAAAAATATAGTATTTTTCCCATTACTACATGACCATATCTAGAGGTTGTATATCAACAAAGAAGGCAGTTAGAATATTACAGAATGGAAATAAAATCTGTAAAATATATGCAGCGTTACTCAAATGCATTTTCAAGGAGGATATTAGCTGCATGCTTTCTGGCTATAGAGTCATGATTCAGATAACCTCAGGACTGATGAGACAACATGCTACGGAGCAAAGAAAAAAAAGCAGCCATGCTGATTCCCAGCATGTCTCAAAGATTGACAGTAATGTCAAATCCAAATAAGGTCAACAGATTATAACAGAGGACTCTGTGCTGGAGGTCAGTGTCAGATTATTAACACCATCACCACATACTAGGAAATACCAAATGGTGATATAAACAAGTGTCTTTCCCATCCTGCTCTTAAGACATGATCCACACATTGTATTTAGTCTAAAATTTACCACATTCCTGTTATTTATTGTTAATCCCCACCTACCCCCAGGCAACAACATTCACCTTAGGATCTCCTGGCGTTGCTCCCTCAGGACTCCTCAGTCCCACGCTGCTTCAGATCCACACCCTTTCCCTCTCCCCACTTATATCTAGGGTGACATTAATGAGCCACCTTCTGCGGTTAGCCAGCAGAACCAACATGAGCTAAATAAGGCAGGTTCACAGGAGCATTGCCTGTTTTACACATGGGGTAGTGATTCTCAACCTGTGGCCGGGGGCTGCCTGTGACCCAATCATCACAGAGCTGTGGTCCATGTGACATCCTCAGGGCCATACAGATAGTTTTGGATGCAGCCCATACAATACATTGTGGACCACATATGTGGCCCACAATGGTCAATATTTTCTAATTCTCAACCTAAGGACTCTGTCCTGCCACCCTTACTCTCATTGAATAGTATGTACAATTGATACTACTATTACTTTTTGCAAGGGTGACCCATAGTTATTAACATGAGGCACCTTGAGGCACTTTAGATGACTATTCACCAAGCAGTCTGGCCACAGAAGTGATAGACGAATCCTTCCTGAGCCAAGCACAAGTGAATTGGGTTAAGGCAGTGATATTCAGATTGAGGCTCTCAAGCCACAAGTGACTCTTTAATGAGTCTCCTGCAGCGCTTTGCAGCACATGGATATTAAAACATTGTGGTGTGATTTAATTATTCACCAATCTAAGTTGTTAAATTAGCCAGAATGTTTTTAACATGTTATTAGCCAATTGTAGTTGATAAAATAATATTTGGTCAGATACTGTAAGATATTTGATATATAAATGAAATATCTCCCTCATCCTATTAAAATATGAATAAAAGCACATTATAGTAAATGAAAATGAATTCACACTAATGTGGCTCTTTTGGGGAATGCTGATCACGAATTTGGTTCCTGAACCACTGAGGTCTGAGTATCACTGGATTAAGGGACGAGCCCTCCACTATCCCAGTTTCAAAACCTGGTGGCTGCAGAGCCACATATCACCTGCACACAGTCCTACCTCATACAAATGAGTCTTCCCATCTGTCCACTCCAAAGTAGCAAATTAAAGGACAATAACTAAAAAACATAGGGGGCCACCTGGGATGTAGCTGGGTTTGCTATTAGGACATGGCTTCCAAGAAAACAGAATTTCAAAAGGAAATGTTCCACCACGGTGAAAGCAAACAGCTTGCCCTCCAAACAGAATTAAATCAGTGATTGTCCCTCAGGGGTGCAAAATAGTTTGTCTTTAAGCAGTTAGAAAAAAAATCTCACCTGAAAATTCAAACATTCTTCAAAACTACTTAAGGTGTGATTTCAACACTGAAACAGAAGTGGCACCATGGGGTTTCTCATTCATTGTGCCTCCTTCATTCCCAGGTCCCATTTGTTCATTTTGCAGATAAATGTTTGCAAGGGTTTTAAGTCTTATCGGTCAGCTCCACAAGCTAATCCTGGGTTCTTTCCATCTTGCACACCACAATCACTAACTGGGATTCTGCTGCCCATATTACACCCTCACCCATTCCTGTACAACCTAAAGTCTTTACATTGTGCCCTCTATGACACGGTCACAACTCCAGTAATGGTTAACAGGGTTGCATACTTGTCTTCAAATTATGCCTTCAGTGTGATAACTGTGTGTGACAGAGTAGGAATGTTCTTAGTGATTCCTCTGACTATTGTGTGGGGATGTCCTTACCTAAGGCTCAGAGAGGTAGCCATGTTAGTTTGGAATAGCAGCGGTGATAAAGAGTCCTGTGGCACCTTAAAGACTAACTAAAGTATTGAAGCATAAGCTTTCATGGGCTAATACCCAAAGGCACCCAAAGGTGCCACGGGACTCTTTGTTACCATACCTAAGGCTGTAACTTGACCCCAGGTAGGGGAGGGAGAAGGTGATACCTTCTGCCCAAGAGACAAAGGAAAAGCAGAGGAGAGGCTAGAGAGGGGGTTTTCAGTCTGGATCTGGTTGGGAACAGGTGGAGAGCTCCAGGCAGGTTGCCTGGCTCTTTGGCCCCCAAAATGGATCTAGCAGAGGGATTGCGTTCACTCTACCTACGAGCTCTGTCTTAGATCATGTTCCTGTCATCTAATAAACCTCTGTTTTATTGGCTGGCTGAGAGTCACGTCTGGCTGTGGAGTTGGGGTGCAGGACCCACGGGCTTCCCCAGGACCCCGCCTGGGTGGGCTCACTGGGGGAAGTGCACGGAGGGGCAGAAGAGGCTGAATGCTCTGAGGTCAGACCCAGGAAGGTGGAAGCTGTAAGGTGTTAAGCTCCTAGCCCTGGAGACAGGCTGTTCACAGAGAGGAAGCTTCCCCCCAGAATCCTGACTGGCTTCATAGGGAGCAGTTTCTGAGTATCGCCCTGGGGACTCCGTGACACTGTGTTTCTCCATTAGCCTTATGTGGATGTATACGGCTCTCACTGAGTGGGGGAGGGATAGTTCAGTGGTTTGAGCATTGGCCTGCTAAACCCAGGGTTGTGAGCTCAATCCTTGAGGGGTTCATTTAGGGATGGATTTGGCGGGGGGGGGGGATAGGAATTGGTCCTGCTTTAAGTAGGGGGTTGGATTAGATGATCTCTTGAGGTCCCTTCAAATTCTGAGATTCTATGAGGGTATAATAGAAGACAATGGAGTTGCACAGGTATAACAGTGCTTAGCGTGTGTCTAAAACTGAAGCTGATCCACGGGGGGGAGAGGGGGAGCCAGTTTGACTGTTGGGAGCCCAGGGTAAGTATGTGGAGCTGGCAGATGGGAAAGAAAGGGGAACTGCCATCTTATTTACAAAGTGAGCTTATTTAAGATGGAAAAAACAGTGAGACACTATGAATAAGGAGCCCCACTGTGCTATTTCTACAGGGTAAAATTGCATTTTAATGGCCATATAAGTTGTAAAAATAATAAGCCGATATTTTTCCACTGCACATTCTTTAAAGTGCAGCTATGAAGGATGGTCTAAATACAAAAGGTGCCCATGAAAACTCAATATTTGCTGCTCTGCACTGACTGAAATACAAGATCTCATTTTCTAAGGACAGGAAGAGACTGCATGTTCTGCAGGCAGGTACTCTGCAGTGGTGAATGTGGAGGTTTTAATGGCATCCACTATTTGACTCAAAAACTTTGCCCATCCCTTGATCCAAACATGAAACAAATAGATGTTGAGGATTAAAAATGGTTTGGTTAGCTGTTTTTTCAATTTCATGAGCCTCCATACTTTCTGGGCTCAGTAGAGAGCATGATTAAAAAAAAAAAACAACCAAGAAAAATAATAAAAGGGGAAGAAAAAAAAAAGTGTTGAAATAGTCCTGTGAAGATCGATGTACTTCTGGCCTGCTCAGAAGCAGAAACTAATGAACCTCATGCGAAGCCTTTTCTCCTGAGATTTTCAGTCTGATTTAGCACAACTGAGCATCTCTGATTAGTGCTGGGAAAATATTTCAAAAACTCATTGGGACAAATTCACATTCACTGTAGATTTGATTCCTTTTTTGTGGTCTCCTTCTCTGACTATTCTAGCCCACACATTTACTGACAGGAATGTTCACTGGAACAATTTTTAAGTGAATAGTGGAATAGAAAATTGAGGTAAAATTTTAATTTGTAATCACAAGCATTTGCATACTGGAAACCTGAACCTGCTGGGAAAATACCATGTGACCTGTGCGTGCAATCAAAACAGAACTGTAAATTCACACCATCAAATATTGCACCAATACACTCAGTGAAGAGTTCAGTCTGAAACATATTTGCATAAAACAGTCAACAAATAATTTTGAAAGAAAAAGTTTATGGTGGTTCCAACTGCTTGAGGAGAAGTAGTGGACATCAAAAAAAAATGGATGCCACGAATAAACTGTTTGCTGTGAACAGTTAACCCAAATTTAATCCTGATTATATGGAAATAGTTCAGATGAGCAGAATTTATGGATGTCTTCTGATAGCTTCTGAGTTTTGTCTGTTGTTCACTGCAGCTATTGCCAGAAATAAAAATAAAAAAATCAATTGTGAAAGAACCTGTGGAACTTTACTGCTGCCCTTATCTGATCCCTGTGACCTTCTGGGTCAGTTTAACGTTCTGACAACATTTTTGTTTTTAAAAGCGACTTTCCATTTTCAGCCTTTCAAACTCAGCACAGGTGTGGATGAGTGAGCTGAGTGCTGTTTTGCCTCATGCAGCACTAATAAAATTGTCAAGTTCACATTTTAAGGTCTTTACCGTGGGCAATGATGATGGGTGAAACAGAAAAAAAACCAATTTGATTTTCCAACAACAGCGTGAGTTCACCATGCTGGCAGTTAGAAAAACAAAACTCGTTTTGACTTGTTATGCTGAACAAATTTGATAAGTCACTTACTGAGAATGGATACAGAGCACCAAGTTGTTATAGAATACATTCTTTTGAACACAGCAATAAGATTCTTGACAGGGAACTTGCCTGTCCTTCCAAACCCTGCTTACATATAAAATTTCAAGTAAAAGATACAATCTGCTTCTTATTTGCCCATCCACCTAAGCATCTACCATGTCTTTCTGATGGATCACTTTAGAGGGGACATGCAACTGTACTTCAGCTGCCCTCTTTAAACAGGGGAGATTACCATATGCAGTGTTGGTCCCAGAATATGAGCGGGACAAGGTGGGAGAGGTAATAATCATCCAAAAGTGGCCCCATAAAGGATGAGAGAGAGGCTTTTGAACTTTCCCAGACCTGAAGAGCAATTCTGCATAATGTACTCAGTGTTACAGCTATACACAAGAAGGAAAAGATTACTTAGCATAAGCAGTTAACACACATTTCCAAGGGCTATTCAATATGAAGTGGCCTTTTAATACTTCAAAAGATCAAATGCCAAAATATGGGTCCTACAATAGAAGACATATTTTAATAAAGTGAACTTGAATCCATCTAGGTAGTAGATCTATACGTACACATTTATTTACACTAAGATTTTTATTTACATTAAGGCCACAGTGTAGAGTAGCCTTAAGGAGAAAGTAAGCTATATTTACAAACAATTTATATTACTATAGCATTGTTAATTGGCTTCAGCTTGGCTACATTTGCAAGTTAGAGCACATTAAAGTAGCCCCAGGCACCCTAACTCCTGATGTGTCCACACTAGCAAGGCACATATAGTGCTCCTGGTAATTCACGTCCCCGAGAAGCAGAATGCTTGCTATGCCCCGATTGAAACGCCTGGGCATCACTGTGAATGAGGTGTTGCATTACTGCGCTGTGATTGGCCTCTGTAAACATCCCATAATCCCCTGAAGTCAAGTGACCACTCTTCTCATTGTTTTGAAATCGGCTACAGGAATGCGGATCTGATCTTTCAAAGCTCTGTTTTTGAGAGCTGGTTTGCTTATCTGTTCTGGGACAAAGCAAGCCAGTAGTGTGGAATGCTGCTATTGTGAATATGTGAGGGAGGTCTGCTGCTGTCTGAACTTACAAGACAGCATGCTGACATACTCAGCACCCCAAAAAACCACTCTCCCCCCATATACACACAACACACTCCACCCCCAACACCCCCATTTGAAAAGCATGTTGCAGCCACTTGCACACTGGGATAGCTATAGGGTGACCAGATGTCCTGATTTTATAGGAACAGTCCTGATTTTGGGGTCTGTTTCTTATATAGGCTCCTATTACCCTCCCACCCCGTCCCAATTTTTCACACTTGCTGTCTGGTCACCCTAGATAGCTACTACAATGGACTGCTCTTTGTGGTGTTTCAAGAGCTGCTAATGTGGCCACGCCAGTGCACTTGCAGCTGAGAGTGTAAACACACGTAGCATTTTCCCTGAGGCAGTCTCCAAAGGTTGGTTTAACTCTCAGCGCTCTACCGCTGCAAGTGTAGCCATCAGATGCAGTGTCTCTTCCCAAGCATTTAAAATGTGTCTTTTTCTTTTGCAGCAATTTAATCTATAATAGTCTATTTTTAATAGCTTTTACGCTGTCATTCCCCACAAGTCACTTAATCTTAAATTCACCTCTATAATTCATAGCTTGAGCTAATAGAATTTTAGTGAATTGAATACCATCCATCAAGTCTGACTCACATGAATAATGAAAGCCCGAATAAATACAGACAAACGAAACTGTTTGTATAAAATTGTGGCGATATTGGGCCAAACTCCTTTCTCTGTTGAACCCATTGAACAAAGATACTGGAGCGGTGGTAAGGTACAAACCGGGTAGACAGTTTGTCACAGTATTATTGTTAGTGTCAACACACTTGGAGTATGTCCTACCTGCAAAAAAACCAAAAACCAGATCTGGGGCAGAGAGTCTTAGCACAACCCCATGAGTCTGTAGAGCTGGGCTCTATGATGCTAAAAAATAGCTGTATAGATGTTCTGGCTCAGGCTGACACCCCTCTGCCTGGTATTCAAAGGCCAAGATTCAGCCTCATCTAGAACATTTACAAGCTATTTTTAGTGCCGTAGCATGAGCCTAAGTCTGTATGCCCTGGGCTCTGAGACTCACTGCCATGGGGCTTATTTGGTTTTGTTTTGCACTGTAGACAAAGTGCCCATAAATCCTGGTGTAACCCTTCTGCCCTTCAGAATTGGCAGCAACAAGGGCCGGGTTCAGTAAATAGGGGTTCCCTCTCAACAATACAATGCAAACTGGCTCGAGCCCCCACCCAGTGACCTGGGAAAATCCTAACACACCCCTGGACGCCTCAATGAGGCAATACTTCCCCTCTTGCAAGCACAGATCGGTGTAACAGAAGATCTTTATTAACATGAGGTAAATGACATCACTAAACTGGGAAAAACACCACACCTAGGGTTCATACACCAACCCGTGAGCAAATTGCCCCTCCCCAGAAAGTTTGGGCTGTGTCCTCTCCTGTAGGTTCAGGAGTCCAGCAACCCAAACGTCACCCAAAGTCCCACAAGTCCAATAGCCCAAAGTCCCTGGAGTCCAGCAACCCCAAAAGTCACCCAAAGTCCCAAAAGTTCAACAGCCCCAAAGTCTCTGGAGTCCATGGTCAAAAGTTACTCTGCCGAGTCTTACCTCCCAGGCTGGGTGGAAGTGGAGGGCAGAGTGAAGGGTACCTTCACGAGGTCTGAGGCCGACGGCCCAGTCTCTCCGTGGGGTGCTGGTTGCTCCGCTAGCCGCCCTGCTAGCCGACACAGGAACTGCTCTGTCCGCGGCTCGACTCTGCTCTGCCCGCTGTCTCAGGAACTGCTCAGGAACTGGCCCACTAGCCGGCACAGGAACTGCTCTGCCAGCTGTCTCAGGAACGGCTGTCTCAGGAACTGGTCTCAGGAACTGCTGTCTCAGGAACTGGCCCACCAGCCGGCACCGGGACTGCTCGGCCAGCTGTCTCAGGAACTGGTCAGCCGGCACCGGGACTGCTCGGCCAGCTGTCTCAGGAACTGGTCAGCCGGCACCGGGACTGCTCGGCCAGCCGCCCTGCTAGCCGACACAGGAACTGCTCTGCTTAGGGCCCCCCACTTAAGATAAAGCTCAGTGATTTTCAGCTCTTAAGTGATTTCAGCTCTTGAGTGATTTCAGCTCATAGGGGGGGCCTTAGTGCAGAGGCACCACCAGACCCAAAGCAACTTCAGCTCAGTGGGCTGAAGTTAGACTCCTAATGGAAGCAAAAGTCAGCTTTAACATTCCACAGGGGAGAGAGGCCAGGTGCAATAGGCCGGTAAGGCCCTCAGACAAGGCCCTCACCACAAGGTATAGGAGCCTGTCTACAGCCTCTCTCAATTCAGTGAGTTTTGGAACCCCTGTCCCCTGTCTAGTGAGCGCCACCTAGCTGATGGCAAGTCCCTCCAGCATGCCAAAGGCCAAATACATGTCCCAACCCCTCATTCACACAAACAGGTCAATCAGCACTCTATCATTATTGCCCCAATACTACAGAAACTGGGCATCCCACAGTAGCCAAAGTGATCATTTGGGCTGTTAGAGTGCAGGCCAGGTGTGGTGGGTGTGTCTAAGCAAATCAGGTGTTATTTTCCAAAAGTTACTGCAATTTCTGCAATTCACCACTGGATGTCACTCATACTGACACTGCAAAGTCATTGCAATTCCTGCAATTCCCCACCGGATGCCACTCATCCTGACACTGCTTACACTGGTACAAATTATCCAGGCACTGAATGGACGGTGGACTCCTTTGCACATTCCCATAGACAATAGGCCTAGCATTAAAATTCCATGGGATGACCTCAGGGATGCGAGCTCCTTCACAAGTTCAAACTTTGGTGATAACCTCAGAAGGTAACAGGGATGAGTAAAGAATCACAGACTCTCACCAAAATGTACTTGCATGGTGATAGCCAAAGCCTTTAGCAGGAGAACCTTAAGCAAGAGCAGCACCAGAGATATTTTCAGCCAACCATTTCTTAAGAATGGGGGATATGGGAGCCAGATAAAAAGAAGTCTGTGGAATACATTAAATTATTTGAAGGAGAAAGGCTTAGCTAAAAACATATCCTCAAAAATACTTGTTCATGATTGTTCTTCCCAAAGCTGCAAGCCTAAAATGTTTATTTTCTTTCATTCCTTGTTCCTTTTCCTTCTGTATGTACCAAATCTTCTTCTCTGCCTGTCACTGAGAGATGCAATGTTAAATGAATAGCTGTAAACTAAAGAAAACACAGGAGGGTTTTAAAATTTCCCTAATTATTCATTAAAGCACATTAGTACCTCCAGTTCTGGTGGTATAATCCATTTTTAATTAGCCTGGGTATGAGGCATCCTTTGTCGATCACTGATAAAATGTGAGAAATTACCTCTCATGCCATCAAAGCATCTCCTGAATGCAGCTAAAGCCTCACCTGTTGTAACAAGCATGTCTACCCACTGTAAGCTAGTTATATCTGAACAGCCTTCAATAGTTCTCTAGCACTTCACAGGCATTTGGATGCTGCCTTAATTACACTGGGTATTTGAAGCTGTGGCTAAACGTACTTCTTGTTTGAAAGGTGCAAATATGGTTTCAATTCTCACTGTAGAGGGCCTTAGTAAATCATGAAAATCCCTGAAACCTAGTTTTAATACAATAGAGTTTAATGAATGTAAAGACTTTTCTACACAAAACATTTAGTTCAGAAACCTGGGATATGAATCTACGCCACACTAGCCTGTCCCTGTGGATGTGCTGATAAAAAACTAGCAGTTCATTAGGGCACTGTGATCATTGGGAGTCAATCAAAGCACACTAACAAACTTGGCTACACTTGCAAGTTAGAGCACCATGAGCTATAACTCACATGTCCACACTGGCAAGGCATGTAGAGTGCTCTGATTTTGTGGTTTGAGCGCTCCTGGTAATCCACTTTGGTGAGTGGAATAACATTTGATGTGCCCCCACTGGAGCACCTCAGCACCAGTGTGGAGGCCCTGATCTGTTAATGAGCTCTGATTGGCCTCCAGAAGTGTCCCGCAATGCCCATTCTAGCCACTCTGGTCATCACTTTGAACTCTATTGCCCTGCCCTCAGGTGACCAACCATCAGACCCGCCCTTTAAATTCTCTAGGAATTTTGAAAATCTCCTCCCTGTTTGCTCAGCCAGGCATGGAGTCCTCTCAGTGACTATTTCCAGGTGACCATGCCTCCTACTGCCCTCTCTGAAGGCTAGTTTAACCCAAAGTGCTCTACACCTGCAAGCGTAGCCATGTCCTTAGTGTCTGTCAGCAAGGTCCACATGGACAATTGGTGTGCAGCAGATTCATACCCCAGCATGCCATGAACTAAACATTTGTGCAGACAAACCCCAAGGCAGTGGCAAGCACATTATTTATTTAGGGGAGTTCAACCAAATGCTCAGATCAGAAGCAACTTGTCTCAAATGTGGAGGTCTATTGTCTCCACTTCATTTACACACTGCTCTTATGGCAAGTAAATGTAAAGCTATGGGGAAACTACTTAGGGGGGTATGTGATAGCTGCTCTCTTGGCCAACACAAACATTCTAGCTGGCACTGTAACAGACTTAGATCCCCTGCAGATAGAGCACAGAAGGGGATGCATAACTAGAGCTGTACAAATTACGTTTTTCAGGCCACTGACAATTCTGAAGAAAGTCCAAAAAAAGATTTGTTGGGGATCAAACAAAATGTCTCGTTCAACCCAAAATAAAATTTTATTTAATCTTTTTTTAAAAAATCAGATGTTTAAAAATGGTTAAGGAAATTTTGAAATGAAGTCAGAGAATTGAAGGCCAGAGGGACCACTAGATCCCCTAGTCTGACCTGCTATATGTCATGGTCCACTACTTAGCAACCACACACTAAACCTCACAATAGCAAGGAATTGATTGAGTGAGATATACCCAGGCAATCCTGTCAAGTGACCCACACAAATACTGCACAGGAAGGGAACACAACCCTCCATGGTCTCTGCCAATTTGATCTGGAGGAAAATTCCTTCCTGTCCCTAGATATGGTGACCAGTTAGAGCCTGAGTATGTGAGCAAGAACCAGCCAGCCAAGCACTCAAGTGTTTGTGCTTGGTGCCACCTCAGACGCTGATCTTCCCCATCCAATGTCCCATCTCCAGCCAGAGGCATCTATGATGCTTCAAAGGAAAACCCCACTCCGCCCCACCCCTCAGAATATAATGGGAAGGGAAAAGGCCCTTCCTGCTCTCTGCAGAAGACCACTCTGAAAATCAACAAAAAAATCCCTTTAAAAAATGAGAAAAACAAAGTGTTCTGATTTTGTAGGGGTTTGTTTTGAGTATTTTTTAGCTACTGTATTTGACAAACAACTGAGTGAAAATTTGCATGAACTTGTAATGTGTATTTTTTCCCTCCCTCAAAGTTTTGTGAAAAAGTTTCACCTAGTTAGACTGTTACACACACACACACACACACTTTATTCTCCTCCTGTTCTCTGTGGCTGCAGAGAAATAGTTGCCATCCCACAGGCACCCTCTCTTCCAAACCAGCTGCTGCAGCAGCAGCAAGAGAACCTCTAAAGTTTGCACATTTTATAAAGTGCTTTATTTATGGTCTTGCTGGATGAAATGTGCTATAAACATGAAATTTTGTTACCCTATTAATAAAGAATTAAAGCATCGGTATAGACTTTCAAAAATGGGAACCTAAACTTACAATCTGAAGTCTCTACTTAGGCACTTAAAAAAATGGCCTGATTTTCAGAGAGGCTGAGCACCATCAGCTTCCACAGACATCAGTTAGGCTCCCGTCTCTAATATTTGCATTCACAAATAGCTGCTCTACCTTTTAAATTTTAAAGAAACAAAAGTTTCAAGTAGTCAGCATTTGCAAGCCATTACACTGCATAGACTCCGAGATAGCAGCCCTCCTCTCTCTCTATAGTACAGAAAGTAACTGTGGCAGCTATGGCTAAATGTTGGGTTTTTAATAGCAGCTACTATTTTAAAAATAGCTTCTTGTAATTAGAATAAATTTTATTTAAATATATGTCTTGTGTGACAGATACAAGGGTGGAGGATGGGGAGAAGAGCAAAACCTAGATGGATAGATTTACCCATCTTTTCTTTGGATGCCATTGGTATAATTTGTCCATTTTAACCACGTTCCCTGAGTGCATTGTAATCAGACAGAATGCAGATAAAGAAATGTTGTGCAATGTGAGACTGAGGGAAAGTGTAAGGTAGACAGCAGTTCCTTCCCTTCATTGCTTAATCCAAGCCAGGATCTAAGGAAAACACTTTTTGGCAGAAAAGTGAAAACTTATTTAAAAAAAAAAATCACCCCAAATGTCAATGAAAATGATATTTTTGTTTGTTTGTTTTCACTAAAATTTTCTGTGGGGCCACTTTGCTAACAGCTCTACTAATGACATTAGGCTGAGCAGATGGTGATGTGAGCAGATGGAGATCTTTTATTGGACCAAGATATTACCTCACACAACTTGTCTCGCGAATATCTGGGGTACGGTACTAAACAAACACACTTACAACACTGTTTCACTGTTGGCCTGAGTGAGAATGACAGGGTTTGTCAGTGTCCAGGGGCCTCACTTAAGAGCCCCCTGTATACTCATTACAACCTATTCCTGTCTTGTCTCTGCCATAAGGGACAATAGAAACTATGAAAACTACATAGTGATGGTAGCAACGTTGTGATGGGCTGAGACAACATTGCTCACAAAAGAATCACAAGCGTGTCTAATCTGTGAGGTGCTCAACACCCTCAGTTGAAGCCAGTGGGAAGCAGCGCATTCAGCACTTTGAAATATGACTGACTTATATGGTGCCTTAAACAATGTAGTGTGTGTGTCTTCCAAACACACTCAACAACATACATCATTAACACCTGATGAACATGGAGCGGCTCAAACAGTTTTATCAATGGGCAACATTTCTTTATTTCCTGTTTGAAAGAGCCTAACCTTGGTTTATAGGTTTTAGACCACTGTGAAATAATCCACAGAGTCTAGGATCCAACAGCCAAGGAGATATTCACAGGAAGAGATGCTACTGCTAAAATGATATAAATTCCTGACTTTAGTATACGATTGTCTAATCTGACCTCCTGCATAGCCCGGGCCAGAAAAACTCACTCAGGAAATTTTGTTTGAACTATACTTAGCAACTTAAGACCTCCTATCTTGATTTCAAGGTTGTAACTGGTGGAGAATCCACCGTGTCCCTAGATAAGTTGTTCAAATGGTTAATTACCCTCACAGTTCAAAATTTGTACCTTATTCCAGTGTCTGAATTTTTCTAGCTTTGCTCTTCAGCAGTTTCTAAGGTGTGGTTCTGCCATTTCCCCTACTATCTTATATTAGGACCACAGCAACAATGATCAGTGAAGTGACTCTTCAGCATTGTGTATAGAGGTCACTAATAAAGTCTGGAGGTACTCTATATATTAAATACCCCATTCACACGATGAATCTGAGATCATTCCCTATGGTGGAAAAGCTGGCTGGATGTAATGATCCATAAGTGCTTACTGGTAAGGGATAAGTTATAAGGCGACATTAAAAATGTGACGTGGAATATTGGTTTTTAATGTTTGTGTGTGAAATAGCCCAGGAGGGGGAACAAAATGTTATACTAACAAGCCACACACAAAACAGTTTATCCAGTTGAGAAGACTGGACAATCTCAGCTGGTTGTTCTCACTTGTGCTTGTATGTTTCAGTTTTAGCATTCACCAGATCATTCAGGCTTACACAAACCTCATGCAATATTAAAATGTTTATGCTACTCCTTTCTGCACTTGAAAAAGCAGCAACATGGTTCCAGTGTGCAATGAACTGAGACTCAGAACCTTATTTTTCTCGGAGGAAACTGCACTCCAGTCGAACATTAATATGCTTACAGGTAAATCCTGAGAAATGGAGTGGAGTCTGCTGTAAAGGGCTCTGCTCAGTGTAACTGGACCATGATGACCATATCTAGCATGGTTCAGCCCCAACCATGCTAGATATGCATTTCAGAAGAAGCCTGGTCCAGTAGCATAGGTATGGGAGGCAGCTAGGGTACATGTGGAAGCATGGAGAGGAATGACTGCTGTGGCCCAGTGTATCCTCTATATGGGTTTCAAGCCAGTGGATCTGTGCTATTTGGACACCTACTTCACCCTGATGTTACCCCAATCCTGCCTGCATTGTGACACAAATAATTAGAGAAATAGAGCTCTGTTCCATGCCACATGCAGAGAGATCCAGTCTATTTAGTGGGTCACTTCATAGCCCCCTACAACTCCAGAAATATAGCATTTCCATTGTGTGAAAGGCTCAAGCTTCTGTTCCTTACTCAGGCCTTACTCGTTGAAGTCAGTGGTAGTTTTTCAGGAATAAAGGATTCAGGATTGAGCCCATAAAAAAACCACATGGTCTCATTACCAAACCTGTGCTGCTAGCTCCATGCCATTACATATCGGTTAGCTCCATAATTTATCTGCCCAGAAAAAGGACATCCAAATGCTGCTCTGGACAGTAGAGGTGCTCCACCTACGTGAGTAATTGGGATTCACATGAAATTCTCTCTGTCAATTATTTTTGTGTTATGTTTTCTCATTAAATTATTTAATTCAACATTTATATACAGTAAACCCTCGATTTAACGGACCTCGATTTAACGGACTTCGGATGCAACGGACAAAATTTCTAAGCAAGTCTGATGCATCCGAAATCCATTTGTCGAGGGCTGGCTGCCGGCTCCCGGCTGCCGCCCGGGTCACAGCAGTGGGCAGGCTGGCTGCCGGCTCCCGGCTGCTGCCCGGGTCACAGCAGCGGGCGGGCTGCCGGTTCCCGGGTCCCGCCCGAGTCCAGCCAGCGGGCGGGCTGCCGGGTCCCGCCCGAGTGCCGCCTGCGGGCGGGCTGCTGGCTCCCTGCCAGGACCCGGGCGGGCGGGCTGCCGGCTCCCGCCTGCGGGCAGGCGGGCTGCTGCTCCGACAGCTCATTTTTTTTATTATTATTAAATAACGGACTTTCTGATTTAACGGACACCCCCTTGCCCGCATTAGTCTGTTAAATAGAGGTTTTACTGTATTTGTTAAAAAAAAAGAAAAGAGCAAGTTTAACACGGATAGTTTCCAGTGATCTGGTAGAGAGGCCCATTTAAGTGATCATTACATACCACAGTTAGTAGTTCTGCCATTTCATATTTGAGTTCCTCCAGCATTCTTGGGGGGATACTGTCTGGTCTTGGTCACTTATCTATATATATAAAAGTCAAGTGGTGTATGTATGTATGTACGTACGTACGTACGTATGTATGTATGTACGTATGTATGTACGTACGTATGTATGTATGTACGTATGACAGCGAAGTCCTCCCGCACCGTTTGAGCCAGAGACTTGAAATTTGGTACAGTGAGGGGTCTTGGGGTCTAGATGCTGGTAAGGGTCAAAAAAATTTCGGATCTCACCTCTGACGCCCCCCAGGGGTGAAAGTCTTTCAGGGCCAATCACATCAGCTGGGCGGTTAGGTGGTGATGATGTCATAATACCCCCCTCCAACAGACACCTCACTCGCTCAGCTCACCCCTCCCTCCTCCAACGGAACCCCGGAGATCCCTCAGTTCTCTGCCCCTCCCCCCTCCCCAACGGAACCCCGGAGATCCCTCAGTTCTCTGCCCCTCCCCCCTCCCCAACGGAACCCCGGAGATCCCTCAGTTCTCTGCCCCTCCCCCCTCCCAACGGAACCCCGGAGATCCCTCAGTTCTCTGCCCCTCCCGCCTCCCAACGGAACCCCGGAGATCCCTCAGTTCTCTGCCCCTCCCCCCTCCCCAACGGAACCCCGGAGATCCCTCAGTTCTCTGCCCCTCCCCCCTCCCCAACGGAACCCCGGAGATCCCTCAGTTCTCTGCCCCTCCCCCCTCCCCAACGGAACCCCGGAGATCCCTCAGTTCTCTGCCCCTCCCCCCTCCCCAACGGAACCCCGGAGATCCCTCAGTTCTCTGCCCCTCCCCCCTCCCCAACGGAACCCCGGAGATCCCTCAGTTCTCTGCCCCTTCCCCCTCCCCAACGGAACCCCGGAGATCCCTCAGTTCTCTGCCCCTTCCCCCTCCCCAACGGAACCCCGGAGATCCCTCAGTTCTCTGCCCCTCCCAATGGAACACCGGACTCCATCAGCTCTGTGCCCCCCCCCCCACCTGCGATGGATCCGAGTTGGGTTTGGTGGGACAGTCAGTGAGGTGGGGTTGTCGGGTTCGGTCAGGGGGTGAGGTGGGGTTGTCGGGTTCGGTCAGGGGGTGAGGTGGGGGTGTCGGGTTTGCTTGGGGGGTCAGGTGGGGGGTGTCGGGGTTGGTCAGGGGGTGTCAGCTGTCTGCCCCCTCCCCACCTCCGACTGACCCGAGCAGCGCCGGGCACTTATGCTAGTTACTATTAAAATTTATCAATTTGTTCAAAGCCTCCTCTATTGACACCTTAATCTGGGACAGTTCCCCAGATTTGTCACCTGCCCTACACTGAGGTGACAGTAGAGAAGGTTTTGAACAAATTGGTAAATGTAACTACCATCTGGTCTTGGTAACTTTCTATTCACCCAAGAGTGTTGAAGGAATTCAAATATGAAATGGCAGAACTACTAACTGTGGTACAAAACTGATTGCTGAAATGGGTGGGCCCAAGTATCAGAAGACTGGAGGATAGCAAATTTAACATTGATTTAAAAAAAAAATTCCCCAGAGGTGGTCCTGGCAATTACGTCAGTAAGCTTAACTTCAGTGCTAGGCAAATTGGTTGAAACTATAGTAATGACCAGAATGATCAGACACCTAGATGAACACGATATGTTGGGGAAGAGTCAACATGACTTGTAAAGGGCAATCATGCCTCACTAATTTATTAGAATCCTTTGAGGGGGGTTCACAAACATGTGGACAACAGTAATCCACTTAATATAATGTATTTGGACTTTCAGGAAGCCTTTGACAAGGTTTCACACCAAAGACTTTTAAGCAAAGTAAGAAGTAATGGGATGAGAGGGAAGTTAAAAATCATGCGATCAGCAACTGGTTAAAAAGACAGGGGGGAAAGGGTGGAAATAAATGGTTAGCTTTCCCAATGGAAAGTGGTAAATAGTGGGGTACCCAAAGGATCTCTGATCTCTACTGGGACCTGTGTTGTTCAACATATTCATAAATGATCTGAAAAAGGTGGTAAACAGTGAGGTGGCAAAGTTTGTAGTTTATTCAAAATTACTCAAAACAGTTAAATCCAAATCTGACTGAAGACTTGCAAAGGGATCTCACAAAACTGGGTGACGGGGGCAACAAAATAGCAGGTGAAATGCCATGCTGATAAATGCAAAGTAATGCACACTGGGAAACAATCCCAACTATACATTCAAAATGATGGGGTCTAAATTAACTGTTACTACTCTCAAAAGACCTTGGGGTCATCATGGATAGTTCTCTGAAAACATCTGCTCGCTGTGCAGCAGCAGCCAAACAATAACTTTAGGAACCATTAGGAAAGATAAGACAGTAAATATCACACCACCACTATATAAATCCATGGCTTGTCCACACCTTGAAGAGTGTGCACAGTTCTGGTCACTCCATCTCAAAAAAGGTATTAGCAGTGGAAACAGTACAGAAAAGGGGAGGGGGAGAAGGTGTGGAACTGCTTCCATATAAGGAGAAATTAAAAAGATGACTGAAGAGTGATAAGATAGAGGTCTACAAAATCATGAATGGTGTGGAGAGCGTGAGAGTGTTATTTACCCCTTCCCATGACACAGGAACTAGGGGCCACTCCATGAAATTAATTGGCAGCAGGTTTAAAAACAAACATAAGGAAGTACTTCACACAATGCCTGGTCAACCTGTGGAACTCATTGCCAGGGGATGTCATGAAGGCCAAAAAATGTAAGTGGGTTCAGAAAAGAATTAGATAAACAGTCATGGACAGATCCATCAATGGCTGTTAGCAAAGATGGTGAGGGATGCATGCTCCTGGTGTCCCTAAACCTCTGACTGCCAGAAGCGGTCACTGGATGAGAGGATATGGATCACTAAAAAAAATTCCCTGTTCTCTTCATTCCTTCTGAAGCATTTGTCACTGGCCACAGTTGGAATAGGATACCGGGCCAGATGGGCCACTGGTCTGACCCAGTATGGCCATTCTTATGTTCTTGTCATGCATGAAAAATTTAGATCACAAATAAAACCAAGCTAAACATTTTATAGTGGGAATCTGTGACACATGCAACTACTTGTGTGCTTAATCAGAGGTAAGGCACATAAGCATGATGCAGAGTATACCCCTTAGTGGGAGCCCTTCAGATATCTCTGGGTCTAACATTAATGCAAGAGGTGATACTTTTTAAAAAGTGACACACAAACTAGTTAACTACCCTCCTCATATCCTTCCAAAAATAATAGGAAACATTCCAAGATACCTCTTATATTATATTCAAAGACTAGAAAGAGAAACACTAGGGTCCTTGTTAGTGTTTTAGAATATTTGGGTTGCTGAGCACCCAAACAATGCAATTTTTTTTTAAAAAAAAAATCTATTAAGAAAAATTTGGGCATCTTTGATTTTAATAACCATACTGTAACAAATCAGTGGCTCCTTAGGTCTTTGCTCTTGCTACTGTGCTGCCCACTATGGGCCATATGGAACTTCAGGATGACATTGGAGAGAGAACTCAGAGCCTTCTGTTTCAAAACTAAGCAAAGACTCCTTCACTTGTGCTAACAAAATCTCCCAGGCTTGCCAGCAATACAGGGCCAGATGCAGATTTGTGCAGTACGGATTCCATCCAGGAAAGGGCAGCAGTGAATTCTTTCAAACAAATAATTTGACTGAAAAATGCAGTTGTGGTTGACCCAAAAATCTACATGTGAATTTAACACAAATTTGCCAAATAGTTTCAGCAAAAAATAAAAAAAGCCAGCCAAAGGAGGAGGCAGCTTTATTATAATTATTAGTCCAGTGGTTAGCGCACTCACCGGGGATGTGGAAGACAGATTCAGTTCCCCTTCTTCCTGATATGGCAAAGAGATTTGGACATCCCATGATGCAGGAGAGGACCCTAACCAGTAGGCCCAAAGATATTTTGGGGACAGGGTAACGACTCAATCTCTCTTGTTGAAACATTTACCCTATGTACAAATAGCCAGTAGAGCAGGCACCTGAATGTGGGATTCCCACATATAAAAGTGCCTTAACTACCAGACTATAGAGTCAGTCACTCTTTCTCTTGCCAATGACAATGAAGAGCCATTCATAGTGGCAAAATTACAATGAACAATCAGACAGATGTTTTCGTTCTCTGAAGTTCTTTTTTTGGAGCAATATTTGGATTAAGTTTAACCCAAAACGACGATGACAATACTCCCTCCTCCTCCCAGACATGATTTTTGGAACAGCCTGCTAACTGAGAAGTCATTCACCCAGCTCTGGTGAGAAAGCAGAAGACTCCACAAAAGGAAAGAATGAAATGCACGACAAAACAATATGCAACATTTCTGAGTCATTCAGCCGAAATAGAAGAGAACAGTTACAGAAATCCAGCAATGTTTTTTCCCTAGTTCTAGGTGTATTGCCATCTTATTTAAATTTTCCATAGATGATTAAAAGTCATTAGAAATATCATGTCTTCAGAATTCAAAATGTTTACTTTTCTGTTTCTTTATAATTTGACCCATTGATCATACTGTTCAACTCAGCCTTATTCAGCAGCCACCAATTAATAGTCCAAAATTATTATGTGTGAGTAGCACATGCAAGATAGAATAAAGAGTATGAAGCCCCTATTTGATACTAGGCCTCAAAAGGGATAAAGAATGCCTGAAAAAAAAAAATCCAGATTCACAAAAACTTAATACACAAATTCAATTCATTAATCCAGCTGTGAAAAATGCCTTTTAATCCCATGTGTCTTGAGTTGTAGAAGTAGCTAGATTACATGAGAATACTTTTATTAAAAAGCACATTTTACAGTCCTCAGACCATTAACAGAATGTAAATACAGACTTGAAATTCACATTTTGATTGGAACCATGTTGCCAGGTGATCCACCTAGCCCAAAAGCTGGTGCAGAAGGGTATAGGATATCCAGATGGTCCTGACCTCATGCAAATCTTTGGGGATACATCAGGTGTGGGGGCAGTCTATAACCACTTTTCTGCATAGAGGAAACCCTCACATCCCCCAAGAGATGGGGCATCGTTAATCTCTCTCAGGGGGTGCTAGTGGGCATTTCCCCTCTCCCCCCCAACACACACACTGATTTTACGGTGGCAGAGGATGATCTGGCTTTTTGCAGCATTGACAAGCTCAAGCTTTCAAAAATCATGAGTCAGACCTCCAAACATCACAAGACTAACAATCATGAGATTTAAAATCGAACTGGATAAAAGAAAACAAAAATCACTTAAAGACCTCCCAACCCCCAAATATCAGTTTCTTTATTTAAATCTTATTTAAAAAATTTAAATAAAATACCACTTGTTTTTTAAAACACATCTACTAAAAATTAACTTACTATAATCTATTACAAGAGCGTTAAATAAATATAACAATATTAAACAGGACGTGACTTTCTTTAAAACTTGGGAGCAAAACAAGCCACTGAACTGGTGAAAGTTACTGGCTAAGCACCTGGGACTAGATTTTGTCAAGATGCCAAATCTCCTTTTGACAGCAGTAGCCTCTTCTGCAAGTGCAGAGAGAATATTTTCTTCATTTCAGTTTGTTTAGCTATTTCAGTTCTATTACTATAGCTCATTCAAAGTTAAGAAACCAACTGGGAGTTGAAAAGCAGGAAAAATCGTTTTCCTTTTCCAATCTATGAATAAAAATTAGGTGTGAGGATGAGATCTATTTCCTTTGTTGAATAGATCAGTTTTAAATGCAAAAACATGTTTGGATGAACTATGTTCCCGCATGTATCCAGCATATTTAAAAGGTAATGTTATTGAACCAAGCTAAATACAAAAAATTAAAATGCTTCAGATTTTAAATTCAATTTCCATCCAAATTGTGCTTGGCACAAATCACAAGTAAAATGTTAATTTTGTAAGTAAAAAATGCATCATTCACCATTTTCTATTATAATGAAATCTGTAAAAATTAAGAATCTGAAGAAATGCAAGTTAAGCTAAAATAAATGTGTATAGATATAGTGTGTACACCTGTTTAGCAAAAAGCAGCACCAAATTTAGTGTAAAGCCTACATTTTTGTGTGTGCATGTTTTAATGGTTATCAACCAGGGAGAACTTACCTCTTTTTAGAAAAAAGTAAAAAGGACAAATATACAAGAATAAATGTGGTGATTTAAGTCAAGATTTCCCTGTTTGCTGATTTATATGATGATTAAAATCAGCCATTTAAATTGCTTTGATTTAAAAGTCAATCCATCCAATTTAAAACTAATACAGTTTGGGTTTGTTTTGTGTGTGTCTTTCAATCCCTCAGGGATCAGGTCATCAGCCTTTTCTCTGCATGTATGAGGGCTAAAAAACCCTTCTTTTTATTTTTAATCACCGTCAGGATTCTCACATGGTGACACCACTCCAGGGGTGTGGGACTTCAAGAAAAAGAGCAAATACTGCAAGAGCCAATATAGATTTGTGACACTAGTCTGCTTACGTAGAGCAGTGCCACCCAATCACTCGATAGCTTTTGGTCACCAGCTGACAGATGCAAGCCATGACAGCACAAGAACGAGTTGCTACAAAGACATGGCATTTGACACGGTATTACTAAGACAGCATTCAGAAGGCCTTAATGTCTCTCCAAATTCAACCCTAGAAAAGTGCTGTAATACTTGTAACTAAAATATCCATCCGTTTACATTACCTCAGCTTGTCTGCACTTACCGGGGGAATTGACATGCGGGGATCGATGTGGTGGTCAATTTAGTGGGTCTCCTGCTAAATTGATTGCAGATCACTCTCCAGTTGACTCCTGTACTCCACCAGAGCAAGACAAGGGGAGTCGACAACAGGAGAGCATCTCCCGTCGACATCGCATAGTGTAGATCCCGCAGTAAAGATATAAGCTACATCAACTTGAGTTAAGCTATTTATGTTACTCAAATTGTGTAGTTTAGATCAACTTTTCCCTTTAGCGTGGGCAAGGACTGAGTAATAGATTTACTCCACTTTGCCTCCATATTTTAAAGGGAAAGGGCTTCTGCAGTCACACTGTCATGTCATTTATGCCTGTAAGCGAACAAAGTATTGTAAAGTCTTTCAAATTCTGATTATCTGTGTAAAAGTATCTACCATTGACTTGTTAAGTAACATAAAAATTCAATATTCACTACTTAATTTTTATGTGGAACTCACAAAAACCAACGTATTCTATTCTTGTATTCCATCTTCCAGCAGCAAATTAACAATACACTGTTTTGTGAAAATGGTAGAGAATCAACATCATTTTCATTTAACACTGAACAAAGAACTTTTAAAGTTCAAACAAACAGAGAAGAGAAAACTTTGTTTGAACTGGAACCTGAAGCTAGGCAAATTCAAACTGGAAATAAGGAATAATTTTTTAACAGTCAGTAATTAAGCATTTGAATAATTTCCCAAGGGCCATAATGGATTCTCCATCACAGACAATTTTAAAAACAGAACTGGATGCATTTCTAAAAGCTCTGCTCTAGGAATTATTTGGGGGAAGCTAAATGATTTGTGTTATACAGGAGATCAGACTAGACCAAGGGTTCCCAAACTTGGTTCATGACATGTTCAGAGTAAGCCCCTGGTGGGCCCTGAGATGCTTTGTTTACCTGAGTGTCCGCAGGTACAGCCACTCGCAGCTCCCAGTGGCCGCAGTTCACCGTTCTTGGCCAATGGGAGCTGTGGGAAGTGGTGCGGGCTGGGCCACCACTTCCTGCAGCCCGTTATCTGCAGATGCTCATGTAAACAAAGTGTCTCACGGTCCCTCAGGGGCTTACTCTGAACAAGCCATGACCCAGGTTTGAGGACCCCTGGACTAGATCATCATAATGGTTCCTTCTGGGTGCTGGAATTGAAGATAAGGCTCTCTCATCAATAAGCTAAACCAGGGATTGGTAACGTTGGCATGCAGGACCGTAGGGTAAGCACCCTTAATGGGCTCCGCCGCTTTGTTTACCTGGCGTTTTGTTGACCGCAGCTCCCACTGGTTGGTTCACCGTCCCGGTCCAATGGGGGCTGCGGGAAGTGGCAGCCAGCACCCCACTGCTTCCCACAGTCCCCATTGGACCGGGACGGCGAACCGCAGCCAGTGGGAGCTGCGGTCGGCAAAACACCAGGTAAACAAAGTGGCGGGGCCTGCTAAGGATGCTTACCCTGCAGTGCCATGTGCCAACGTTGCCGATCCCTGGGCTAAACCATTAAAAAAAATACAGACTACAAAGTAAAGCACTCAAGTTAGGAAATGGCAGAATGAAGGTGGCCCATGTGACCTTAATTCACCTCCCTTGTGAGTCTGTATTATGATAAAGCTTTTAATTGCATGTGGAAATGACTACACACAAAAAGTTTGGTTTAAGTGACTTTTATATCATCATATAGGAGCTCTGTGCCAGAAACAGGGATAATACCAAGTCCCCAGAGTAGCAGTAGTTAGTGACTATCATTATGCATATACACAAGGGGGCCAAATTAAGGTTGCATGTTCATTTCCTAAAGTGCAAGTGCTTGACTTTGCAACCTTTTAATCCTTAACTTTGTATTTCCCTCTTTTATTATTTTGTTCATTGATAAAAGCAACCTTAACTAATGTTATATTGGGTTTTGTTTGTGAAATTTCTTTAATAGAAAGATATTTTGTGATTTATATATAAAACATTGTAGAGTAACAATACCATAGAAAACACCTTTAAATTACAGCAGCATAGTTCATTGAATGTTGGCACCCCTATAACACATAAACAAGTCATCATGAATTCAATTTTGAAACAGAAAAACTTCCAAAACAGACTCCAACAAGAAACTGAGGAACTGGAATTAATTTTCAAATTGGACACAATAATCCAAGGGCTAAATAGAACTTGAGAATGGTTCTCTCATTACACTAATTGATTGCATTTTTCTAGTTCATTTACCTTCAATAGTTGTTATCTCCTGCCAGACACAGAAATCCATTTCAAAAGGTATTTTTTTTCTCCTGCTTATAATGGCCCATCCAAATTAAACAGCCTCTTAGAATTGGTATACAAATGTGCAACTTTTTTTTTTTTTTGCTTTTTGTGTGTATAAATGCAAATTACTTCTGTTCCATTCTATGCATCCGATGAAGTGGGCTATAGCCCACGAAAGCTTATGCTGAAATAAACTGGTTAGTCTCTAAGGTGCTACAAAGTCTTCCTTGTCTTATTCATGAATTCAATATATTTCTTTCAGTACTGTAGGGGGAAGAAAGTTTTAACATCATGGAAAGTAAGAACTACTTGAAAAGTACTTCACAGTAGAAAGGAGAAAATAAATACACCATTTAAAATGCAATCATTTAGAAGTTGCAGTAAAATAACAAAAAACTGAGCAGAGAATCAGCTATAGTTTCCCGCTTTTTAAAAAAAGAAAAATATTCAGAGAAAACAGAGCCCTCTCCCACCCCCCATAGTAAGAAGCAGATAAACAATATCTGTGGAAAGGAGGCCTTAGTTTCATGTAACTTTTTTTGAAGAAAGTCAAACAATTATCCTCTGGAAGGAAGCGGTGTAATTTACCCAGTACAAATCCAAAGGAGCCCAGCAGGAGCATACCCAAACCCATTCTGCTTTCATCAGAGCTCCCCCTGGGGAGTCTTCTCTGTAGCACTACTTGGCAGTCTGAGGGAAATCAGTTATCAAAGGCAGCTGTTGCCAGGACAGCCAGGGCAACAGTGACTCTCCCTGGGTCTTCAAATCAGTTGAGGGTGGGAGTGATGAGTGGATGCTTATCTGTAATGTCACAATGTTACTGGTCAGGCAGCAACAGGGGGGCAACAAGTGTGCATGGGGAACAAAGGTGAGGTGATCTGGAATTTTTGTTTTCTCAAGTTCCCTAAAAAACCCAACAACTCACAAACACAAAAAATGCACATTGGAGACCATTCCACGTGCATTAATAGTAGCTGAAATTTGGTTCAAATCCTCCCTGACATATTTACAAAGGGGAAAAAACTGAGTTCTGATGCAATCACAACTAAGATCTCAGTAGTGATACCATACTATAGGAAAACATATATAATCCCCAACACCACTCTGCTTCCATTCTCATCTCTAAAGGGTTTCTGCTTAGAGACCTTCCCCTCCAGCTTGGATTGGTACTACAAAATTTTTAAAGAGCATACATATCCTCACACATTTTTAGAGCTGTTCTATGGATAACCATGGTACTTGCATTTGAGAAAGGAAGTTAGACACATGAACATGTGAATTTCAAACTAACTTTCAAACATAAGAAAATTATGAATCAGTGTAGGACAAACTCAGCAGTAGAAGATATTTTATTTTCAAGTTTTTTAAAGCAGCATAAGATATATCATAATAGTAAATATGTTATTTTCCAGCTTCTAAAAAGCATAATATCTCTTCCACTGATAAATTTGTCTTATTTAATTTGGTAAGCAATGATATTTTTTCCTCTTTCACTTTTAAATATAAAATGATTATATACTACCTCATTACAAACAAAGCTATTTGTCAATGGTATGCTAGTTAAGCTCTAACCTGCTAGGGCAGCTGACAGAAATAGAAGAACTGCAATACAAAACTATAAGAAGTCCCTTGCCTAGATGATGATGATGAAATTTACCAGACATCCACAGTTTGTGAAGATATCCAGGAATTCTTCTATGTAAACAAACATGAATATCCCAATTAAAGTCTCTCCATGTCATTTTTCTTCTTTGTGGGTTGATCAAAAACATTTATATACTTTGGATGCTGCAGGAAACTTTCTAAACAGTGACCAAACCCAACATGCATTTTTCCATCCCCTTTTACAACAACTGGCACCAAACACAAAAAGTTATCATCCCGCCACTGAAACTTTTGAGGTTTTGGCAGAAATTCAAATATTCCCTCTCCTCCTCCCCCCCCCAAACCCAAATATTTCAATTTGAAAATGCTACTGTAGTGCATCGTGGGAGTTGTAGTTCAGAGGAGTCACACTCCCATTCTTCTCTGTAAGCTGGGATTCAGGGACTACATCTCCCATTATGCATCATCTCCTTTAGTCAAGGAAGGGAGTATATCATGAGAGATGTAATCTGGTAGAGGGCCCAGGCCATAGAAAACAATGGGAACATGAAGCTACTTAACTAGCAAATCCAGGAAGCATGATGGCAGGATTTCCAAATAAAAAAATATTTCAGTTTAGAGGCATTTGGTTTTTCTGTGAAAAATAATGACTTTTTTTTCAAAGTAGATGATTCTGTGAAAAATTGTGTTTACTTAAACAAAATTCCATCAACAAACAGCTTTATTGGATAATTTTGGACCAGCCCTCTACTGAGCTAAAGCAACCCATAAGAGTCTCTTTGGGGGGTTTAATCCTTTCATAAGTGATGTCACAGGAGCTATGCACA
Organism: Sternotherus odoratus; assembly: GCA_032164245.1. Taxonomy (NCBI): domain Eukaryota; kingdom Metazoa; phylum Chordata; order Testudines; family Kinosternidae; genus Sternotherus; species Sternotherus odoratus. The sequence continues at coordinate 125,874,313 of JAVMKO010000003.1, forward strand.
GTAGAGATCACAGTGCAGTGTATAGTTATCAAACTTTGTTCTCCATGTCCTATACCTTTAAGTTTCTAAGGATGTGTCCTCTGTGCGGCGACAGCTGACATTTTGTTCTCAGGACTGCTACTGCCTGGTGGACAGAAGAAAGACACTGTGCCCTCATACTGAGCTTTCCTTCCCACGCCTTGCTATTTCATGGTTTCTTGTTAATCTAAAACAAGAAGTCATTCAGATATATGGTGGCTCTTTAAGTAATAACATAGCATCCATCACTGTTGCTTACAACACCCACATCCAGCATTAATAAGGTACAACCATAAAAATAAACATGAGTTCTCTGGAATACTGGACACATTGACAGCCACACCTATGTCAAGTTACAGACCAGGATACTTGGAAGTTAAACCACAAGGGGGCAAGGTGTGGTGTTTAATTTATGAGGAAATCCAGAAAAAAGACTCAACATTTTGGTTTTGGGGCCTTAATCTGAGCTACATACTTGTCCAGTATTTCCTGTGTTTAGAGAAGGAAAGTTTGTTTTAATTGTAGATGTGGCTTCCTGACCCAAACATCAAATGCATTCCAAATCTAAATTTGGATCTGATTTCTTTTGCTGGGATCTCTCCCCAGTATTGCCAATCGTGAGTGTTAAAAAATCATGAATGAGTCAGGGACACAAACAAAATCATGACATTTTGTAAATGATAAATGGTGCTTTCTTTTAAAACACCTGGTTCTGAGCTTTTCAAGTACACTCATTTCACATTTTCAAGTTTTTTGCTGAAACCATGAAGGCCAGTGACTATTTTGTGTGTTTGAAAATAAAAGCTGATATTCTGATGCCATATCTGGATTCCAGCACTTGGGGCTTTGAGAAAAATAAAACCCACCAAATAATGCAAGACTTGCAACAAAATTGCAAGAATTGGCAACTCTGCGATCAGTAACTTTTAAAAAACATTCTTCTTGGTGAAGCTGAAAAGTAATGACTTATAACTAGACTGCTGCTCCCTACTGGCATTGGCATAGTTTTAGGGCAGAGGGCATTGCCCCCCCCCCCCCCCCCCCGCTCCAGACTGCCTCGGTCAGGCACAGAATTTGCCCTCATGTATAGAACCCCCCCACCCCCCTCCCAAATATAGAAGTCAAATTACGCCTATGCCTACTAGATGGCACCAGACCTGCTCAAATGTGATCATCTTGCCATCTAGTGACTCAATTATGGAGCGCACATAAATCCTATGGTTATTGAGACTACAAAAGAAGATGACTCAAGTGGGTTCAGAGCATGAAGGATTGTGGAGTCTTCTCTCTAGAGATCATCTATCCCAAATTTTGCAGATTCTTCTTTCTGGTTTTACCAAAAAGTCACCCCTCATGCTTTCCAAAGAACTGGGAGTGCCACTTTGAACATAACTTTGGGGACTTAGTTCTGAGAGATGATCCTGTTGCTTTGCATAATAAGGTGAAGCTATCCAATCATAATATTGAGACAATGAGTGCTCCACAGAACAAAATTTAATAGGGGATAAACTCAAGTTCTAACCTCGCTGCTATATGTATGCAGCTTGGCTAGCAAATATGGGTATATTGAATCATTATGGAGAGCCCAAAATCTCACAACACACACAAAACTACAGCACATTCAGGTTGCTAGAAAGCAAAACAGATTATAATTAATCAGGTGCATGGTTTAATGTTCTAATTAGACAACGATGACAGCATGGCAAAATATGAAAAAATGAGAACCACTGACCAAGCAATTTTATAGGTTGGATAATGTTTTCCATTTTTCATAAAAAAAGAAAAAGAATTGAGCTTTTTTGCTTCCAAGGAATAAAGAAATGGGGATCATGACAGACTAATCCCCTATTACAAATAAATCACTGAAACTATCTAAAGAAGATACAAAGGCTCTGTTCCTACAAAAGGCTCAGTGTCCATTCACTGAAGTTTTCCCATAACCTGGCTTCAGATTACACTTAGATTACTAGTACAATGTTGATGTATTCTCTGGAAATGGAGTTTGCAGCCTGCCCTCAATATAGACTCCCTGGGGGAAAACTGCCCACATCACTAACATACCGTACACCACATGACTTTCTATACATCTAGCAGCTTCTACTCAGAAGGGGCCAGGACTGGGCAAACAAGGAAGGCTACTGGAATGTAACTTTTGCTTCTGAGGCATGACGTTCCCCTTGGGATTCATTTATTTTGTATTTAAAATAATTTATTGACCGTTATGAAGGAGCAGAGACAAGTAGAAATGTATGTACAGAGAACTGCCCACAAGCCAAACTCTGAACACACAGTCTTTGCTTTGGGCCACAATAAAATAAGTAGAGATGAGCAAAGGAGGGGAAGTTTGGGCAAAGCTAAGCCCCCAAATGGCATGTTGAGGAATGGTGCATGTGCACATTCCCCATGGTCCTCACGCTTTGATAAAAAGGAAAAGGTAGTTCACATAAAAAGTTTTGGTTAGACCCCTCCCCCCATCTCTCTCAAAAAAAGACAGTTTGATAAGAAGAAAAATACATACAAGGCATAAGAACAAAACTACAAGCTGTGTTGATTTTAAGCACATGCTTACATGTTTTACTTTATAGGGACCTTACTGAGTATCTGAAAGGATCTTATTCTACACATTGTTCCTCCTCGCCCCTTCTTTGTTTATTACCCTCACTTGAGGGCTGCTTCTGCTCCCAAAGAAGTCAGTGAAAATGTCAGGCAAAATCAAATTCTACTCTACCCGGAGTTCAAGGTAAGGGGGTGACATGGTCTTTGATTTTCCCCTTAACAAAAAGACTTCCACTGACTTTAGTGACACTGGATTGGGCATTTGAGGTCATGTGAGGCCATCTCTACTTAAGCTTTATTGAAGGTTTCAGTGAAGCAAAAGAAGTTATACTGATACAAAGTGTGATTAGTATATACCTGCAACGACACTAGGGCTTTTATTGGCATAAGTACACCAGGAATTAAACAAACAATAAACCTACCACCCACCCATATTGAACACCTAAACCCCTTGCAGACAAAGTTCTGTTGATCAATCTTTTTAAGTGCAGATCGGGCCTTAAACACTAAGCTCTTTGGGGCAGGGACCAGATCTTTATTTGTTTCTGTGAATTTCCCAGCAAGATGTTGGGTGCTCAAAAATGCTAAATAATCAAGAAGCTTCAATAATTTAAAAGAAGTTCTATGTAGTTTATGGGGGGGGGGGAGAATATTGAAACCAGCACAAAAGCTCCTAATGATCAATATTTACTTTATGCCAAGCACTCTTTTCAAAAGGACACAGCACTACCTTGCTCTTCAAAGCCACGTTACAGCACCAGGCAGTCAGTGGAAAGGAACACCAAAAGTGCAGCACCCTGTGTCATACCAGCATTAGCCAGTCATGTCTGTTTCCTGTTGGCTCATTTCCTGGCTGTGTGAACAGACAGAATCAATACAGCTCCTATTATATACTTCACAGTTGAATCTCAGGTCTTTGATTTAAGGCACACCTGAGGCATAACACTGACAACATAAGACCTCACCCTTGGGGTCTGCCATGTGAACTGAGATCTCCATACATCATCAGGGATCACAATGCCTTAGCTTAGCTTTAGTTTATGCCACATGTGTTTAGCTATGGTCTGATGAACCCTGAAGATAAGGATATCTCAGTGCATTCAGCACACTCTAACGCTAAGCTATGACATAGTGAACATCAGTGAGTTTTACCTTTTGCTTTATCCACCATCAGTGAAACCACTGACCATAATAATTTATTGTTTGAAGGTGGGGAGAAGTTAAGTTGAACTCAGAATTTTTTACCCTTTTATTCTTAGAGAGGATCAGGAGGTGTTGTAAAGCAGACTGAATAAAGTGAGGGACTTCTGCAGAGAGCTAGAGACTGATCTAATGCAGAAGTATCCATTCTCTCTCTGATCCCACAGCAGGGAAGGAGATTTGGGAGGGAAGAAGAATTAGCACAAGAGCACTTGATTATTTTAATTCCACATTTCCTCAAGGGTCTGAGAGGGCACTTACTGCCTACCAATTGACAGTGAAGACCAAATAAATTGTATGCACATTATCTTACGCTTTGTCTGTTAACACAACCTACCAACCACTTAGATCTATTTTAAACAAGCTAATATTACCACTAATGATCACTGTCACATATATTGCTTACAGTATTTGAGGCACTAGATCTCACAAGCAATCTTGATTAATGGCCAACATGTAACCTTTGATTAATGAGCAGATATCCCAGTAAAACATCCTTGAACTTTCAGGTGAATTAGTATAAGAGCTCCTAGAAATTAATTACTGTATATCAAATCAGACGAGTATGTGAAAGGAAAAAAAAGTGTCACTCTAAGAAGGAACAAGGCATAATCTTTACTCCATGCAAAAGGCTATCATGTAAAAGTAGTTGTGGTTATATCAACCTTCAGATTTCTGGTTAATACCCAAAATATTAGAGATGCTTGAATCTCAGTTGATTTGGGAGTTCACTTCAGTTCCAAGAGACTCTTTTACAGACCAAAGCAGTATGGGTATTAGCCTGAAAATCTTGCAAGAGTCTGCCTTGCAAGTTTTCCATTATTCTGAGTTTTGACTTAGCCAAAAATCATATGAGGCCAAAAGCCAATGTTACATGGACTTGGACTGAATAGGAAGTCAGAATCCCCAGGTTTTCTTCTCTACCACTTGTCTTGTTCTGTAGTCCTAGTTACTATGCCCCACATTCCACATGTATGCAACCTGCCAAGCTCATGGGAGTGTTCTGAGGCTTGGTGAATTTGTAAAGCATTGTGAGATCCTCAGATAAGAGTGAAATATTACTTTCTTGCAATATTTTTGCATTTCCATTTCTAGTGTGGATCAAAATTAGAAAGGGCAGAGACATAAAAGGGTAAAAAAAAGGTCAAACCTCAGAAGAGCTTACATTAGGTTTAGTGTGGATGAACTAACTGATGTGTGAAAAGGAAGGTAAGTAACTTTCACTATATGGAGATCCAGTCTCATGATGAACTGATTTTAATGAAATTCTTCATATCATTTGTTTATCCATTTGATGCAAATGTAGGATTTTTTAATCAAACTAAGGTCATACTTACGGATAGAAACCTGAATGAACATCCAAGAAATCAGCATATACCGGTAGGAAGCTTATTTCTCGATTATGGAAAGGCTAGAGAAAAATCTCATTCCTAATTTTAGATTCACAAAATGTCTGGGTCACCAGATTCCGTCATGTTCAAAGAATTCTTTTTAGCCAAAGTCTGACCTTGGTTCAAGGAGCCCAGTGTATTCATTCATTGACTAGATGTTGGTCTAGTCAAACCTCAACATCATTTTGTGGCAAATGCAGTTATTTGACCTTGTGAAGAATGTTAATTGCTTCTTCTCATAGTGCCTTGATACCCTATTCATTTCCTTCTCTCACTGTCTTTTGCCATGGTGCATGGAAAAACTGTCCACGCTCTATTTAGCAATCCACCATCCTCGCCTCTTTTAATGCTACTTAAATCTCCACTTCTTCCACATCACTTTTAATTAGATTATATGCTCTTCAGAGCAGGAATCTAGTATACATTTTTCAGAAGTGCAGTCTTTATTTGTTCCAATAGGCACCTAGTAGACATTTGTACAGCATCCAAACCTAGTCCCTTAGGAAAAGCACCAGTTCCTCACAAAGCTTCTGTGGGTCTAGAACAGTAAGCTCCCTAAAGAAATGCCTTTTAAGTCTAATTTTCAAACAATGAAACCTGCATACAAAAATGTGCACTGGCAATTGCACATTTGCCACCACAATTACATACCCACAGAAATGGCTAGAAAGGTCCCTAATTTAAACATTTTCAGGCACTAATGTAGGTGTAGACCTCCAGATGCATTTTTACCTGAAGACCTGAAGTCTTAGGGTATGTCTTCACTACCCGCCAGATCGTAGCAGACGTTGCGCATCTTCGGTTGACCCCTCCCCTTAGTGTAGATCAGCCCTTAGTTGTTTCCTTAACCATGAAAATAATGCAAAAAATAAAAAGGTCTGGAAAGATATTTGTGGGACAAAGTGACCAGTGCAAGCACCCAAAACTGAGAAATAGAAGCATTTTTCTTGGGTGACATTTTCTAACTCATTCTGAGGTATATGTTACTTTGGCATGGTATGAAAGAGTGTGGGTCAGTGAGTACCAGTTTTCCTGTTGAGACGCTATTGGAAGTAACCAGGGGTGCTGAAACAGTTTTTATAGTAGAGATGCTGAGAGCCATCGAACCAAACTGCAAACCCTGTATATGATAGAAACCACTTCAAGCCTGGGGGTACTCCAGCACCCCTGGTTCCAGCACCTATCAAAGTAACTAATAAAATACAACTCATTCTCTTGAAACAAGAGTTAATAAAGCATGGTGGATAATAAACCTATAAATGTGAAGTAGGGGAGTTTATAAACAGAGGGGACTGCACTGTACTCTTAAACATGGAGTTTAGCATAAATCTATAATAGGTCCAAAATGTCATTAAACTATTACCTGAAAATAAAACAATGAGCAAATGTTAAAAATTAAGGAAGTAGTGTGGCATGCCATTTCTCCCTGCCCACACACACAACTTGAAATTTCCTATGGAAAATGCTAGTGAACAAAATTTCTCTCAATTTTGTAGACTTTTCCATTGTGAAAACAAAAAAACCTCATTGGTTTTATGTAGAGCTGGTCAGAAAATAATGCAGATCATGTACTGTACTGAATGTGTATTGTAGTGGATACTATACTACTGTGGCATAGTTCCTTTCCTCAGAACATGCTTTACAAATATTAATCACAACACCTTAGTGACAGTTATTGTATTGTATCTATCATAAGCAAGGCACAGAGATATTAAGTGGCTTACTCAACACAGTTAGGCAGAGAGTCAAGATTCTTAGTGGTTGGCAATCATTACAAACATGCTGTTTTGCCTTTACTCTATATTTGGTGTTTGTTTTTGCTTATCTGGAGGGTACATAATATGAATGAACCAGTCACTGAACCGAATTAAATATATAAAAGAAGCTATTGCTTTCAAAAACTAGTTTAGAATTTCAGCAAACTCTGGTTAGAGGTGTTTAGCCAGAGACTTCCACCAGTTCAGTAGTATGACTCTTTAAAACTTTGCGGCAAACATGTACTGCTTAATTTAATTTAAATTGTAATAGTTTATAGTAAGTTTATGATTAAAAATAGGTTGTCAATTTCAAATTTAATTTTAAGTAGGAAACCGGTACTTTATTTAAATAAAAGAGTCCAGTTAAAAAAACAAACATTGATTTTTTATCACCCTGATTGGCAGGGTTTAGCCTTCAGCCCCCTGAAAGAAAAAGGAGTAAGTGGACAGACATGCCGAGAGAGGTACTCTTAGGACCTAGATTGACAATGGAATGCTACCATAGAGGCTGCGCCAGCCTTTTCAGCAAGTGAGAAAATTTAAGCAGAAAGTGTCCTGCTTTTCAGAAATGCTGTTGGTTCTTGTACAAGAGGGAAACTTCTACAGATTCAAAAAATAGCCATCATAGATGTGTAGAACAGATAGAAAAGAAACCCAAAGACAGGCTGAAAAAAATCAGGACAGAAATGTTAACCTTTTACAGAAGCTCAGTAAATGTTAAGTTATGCTGTTCCTGTACCCCACTCTTTAGAGACCTTAGTCTATTTTAAGGACATGTTTAAGTTTTTAAAGTACAAAGAGAAGGGGAGCAGAAGAACAGAGTGGAATGGTCCTTTGTACTCCGCAACATTTTCACAAAAATATACTTGCCACAACAGTATATTTAAATGCTAATTTTGTAACACCACAATGTCCATATGCATATCAACTCACACCCTTTGAGACTTGCTATATTTCTGTTGCCAATTCAGAAATTCTTCATCTGATTAATAAATTATATACTTTATAAAGTATAAATTTTACTTTGAGGCCTGAATAGCTCTTAGTCATTAATTTTTAAAAAGCACATAAGAACAGTGGAAACTGGGTTAGTTGACTAGCATCTAAATATGTTAAAGACTCAGGCCCTAAGTTAATGTCTTATATGGACATCAACTTCCAGTTCGGGGGGATGAGGGGGCAACCTGTGACTCTGGAGCCACATGCAGCTCTTCAGAAGTTAATATAGGCACCAACTCCGAGACTGGAGCTACAGGCACCAACTTTCAGGTGTGCCGGTCGGTGTTCACTGCTCAACCCCTGGCTCTGCCACAGGCCTTGTCCCCACCCCATCCCTTCCTGTGGCCTCCCCTGAACCTGTGGTGCCCTCACTCCTCCTCTTCCCCCCTCTACCTCCAAGCCTCCTGCATGCCATGAAACAGCTGACCAGGAGAGAGGGGAGGTGCTGATCGGTGGGGCTGCCAGTGGGTGGGAGGCTGCTGATGTATTACTTTTGCTCTTTAGCAATTTACATTGGTAAATTCTGGCTTCTTCTCAGCTCAGATTGGCTACCCCTGTTTTAGATGTTTTGATTACAGAGCAAATAACTTTCCTATTCCAAAATAGTTGAACGATTCTTGTCCAAAACTTAAAAAAAATATATTTAAAAAAATAACTTTCCAGGTACAGTCTCGGCCCAGAGGCTCAAGTTTATAAAACAAAGCAGTTGGAATGAAAAACATTTGCAACCTTAATAGCAGAAGTGGCAACAGATACAATTTGGAGATCTTTAGAAAAAAGCAATACACTCTGTGCATGCACACACACACACCCCCACTATTCAGACAGAGATACACCGCAGTAATCAGTTCTTCCAGTGAAATGGATCTAACTCTGGCTTGTCTGTGCCCAGATAAACTGCTGCTGCATTCCATTAGCACAAAACAGTTTATGGTAGAAATTGAAGAATATCATTTCAAACTGAAATCCAACCCATTTCCAGAAGGATATTTGTATACTTGATCCTAATAACTTGAGTCAACTGAATATGCCCTTGACCAAGACATTCTCTCAACCCCCTTTAATTCCAACCTTCTAAAAGCCAGGCATGTTCCAATGATTGATTAAATTGATGCGGTCTAATTTGTTGGCTTTGTCTCCATAACACTGCACTATAAATACGTACAAAATCACTAGCATGCAATGATTTAACAATCACTGAATGATGAAGAAATCTGACACATGGTTTATAGATCAGTGGCATAGTTCTGGAAACATGTGCTTGTTCAGTAAATAAATCAATGGCTTGATTTAGAATCAGTGACAACCCTTCAGAAATCCCAATTGTGGCTCAGCAAACACTGCCACACACCCCCTTAAGATTCACTGAGTTGACTTCAGCTCTTTGTTATTGCAGGGACACTCAGCTGTAATTGACAGCGCTCATTAATCCTTCCATCAGTGTCTTATAGCACTCATCAGGTCTTGAAAAAAAGAGTGCAGAGAACTGGTTATCCAACTGCTCTAGAAATCAGTCTCTCCAAAAGAAAAAAAGGAAGCACTTTATCATGAGTGAATTCCAGTTACAAAGAGGCATGGAGCTTAAATATAGCATTTGATGGAAAATCCATCATCCTTCGAATACTTTTAGAAACATTAAATCCTATCTGAATCTCATGTATTTCTAAGGTGCCTGTTACCATAGTCTCCAGGTACTGAAAAAGGCTATTAAGATTTGCACTGCAATGTTAATACAACAGATTTCTTAGTACATTCTGTTCTTCAGTTCTCCCATATTTGCTGGCTGATTGTGTACACCTGCATGGGCACATATCTGGAGGTATATGCAAGTGCAGGCTTTTCACTGCACACTTGCATTTACTTGTCTGCAATTACTACAGTAAGTCTTTCACCTTCTTTGTGAATTTTTCAGAATGCTCTGAAAATCATCAAGCTTGACCTTCTTAGGGATGGCCTTCTCTACGGGGTGGGGGGAGGGGGGATCAACTGCAGATACGTAACTTCAGCTACGTGAATCATGTAGCTGAAGTCTGTGTATCTCCAGATGACTTACCTGCCATCCTCACGGCGGCGGCAGGCGGCGGCGCGCTCCCCCATCGACTCCAGCTTGCACCTCTCGGCGAGCTGGAGTTCCAGAGTCAACGGGGGTGCCATGGGCGATCAATTTCTCATGTCTTCACCAGACGCAAGAAATTGATCACTAATCGATTGATTGCTACCCGCCGATCCGGCGGGTAGTGAAGACAAGCCCTTACAGTACTGTATCTTGTTTTCTTAACAAGTCTCTACCAATCGTGTGCAAACAGATCGTCCAGAGATTCATAACATGGACAAATTAGGCAAGGTTTTCACAAGGATGGCCAAGGCAGGTCCCTGATGCAAAGGCTACCCCACTGCCAAATTTCAATCTCCTGCTCCAGGAGCTTGAATTTCTCAATGAAACGGAAGTCAGGAGTTAAAAATACATGTATATATTGGCAAGACTTTTTTTTTTAAACCTCTTTCTCGGAAGCGTCAACCATCTTAGCTGAAACTTTCCAGAAGGCAGCCTTAGGCAGACACCCAGCATGGGAAATTTCAGCCCAAACTGTTAAAGTTTAGCAAAGTATAAGAAAACTAAAAACAGGGTCTTGTGATGAGAAGTGTTGGGCAACCTCATCTGCAGGCAGTGCTGCTTGTACCGCCTATAAATATATAGGAAAGCACTACACCAGGCCTAATTGGAGATCTTCAAACTAAAGTCCAGGAACCACTGCACCATTTTACTTGCTAAGCTCTGCATGACAGGAACTCTTTTGCTTCAGGGTTTTACATGATCACACAATTGCCTGCCTTTAAATCATTTTCTCTCTCTGTCAAATATTCCTTGAAATTTCATGAGCCCTGTATTACAGGATACCGCAGCATGAAAGAAGCAAGGGAAAAAAATGTATTACTGCAGTCATATAGAGCTGCTCAGCCAACTGTAAATATTTTGAATTCAATTGCCCCTATGCAAGAAAGGGTAGGAGACAATTAAATAAAAATCAATGGTCACGCTTTATAGTGCTTGATGTTTTACTTTTTCCAGGGCTTTGATTATAAAATGCAGCACATCTGCTCAGTCAGTGCATCTTGTGCTTTATAGTATTTTTCCACTTTGCTGCCCTCCACCTTTCTTCCATAGTTCTAGGACATTCTGGGGCAAAACCACACGGAAGCCTGGCAGCTGGTGTTGTAATCACAGCAGGGCAATCTTTTGTTGGAAAGTGACACTGTGTGGGCTCTTCTCTTTTAAGGAGACGTGGACAGGAAATGAAATACGGAGCATAAGCTTGAATCTAACAGAGGCCCATAGCACCTACAGGCAATTGACCTTTGGTGGCTGTTCAGTGGGCTGTGTAATATTTAATGGCGGGTTCAGCCAAATGCTTTACGGGCAAGCGTTTACGCCACAACACTAGCACTTCACTGCACCTAGAGTGCATGAGCTAAGGGAAATAAATTTCCTTCTTGCTCCAAAAGGATAGTCCTGCCACCACAGAAGTGACACACAACAGTCAGGGAGTGTGCATTGCCAGTGCCTAAACTGTAGCTCCCAACTTTGATTGGAAAAGATTCATAAATTAAAGCAGTGATTTTAGCTCCTATCATGGGTTCACAAAGTAGGATCATATTACCGGTGTGCCAGGAAATTTTGACAGTTGCTGGTTATTTGTGAATATTTTTATGCATCATAAAAGTTTCAGGACTTTTGACACAGGATTATTCAACTACAATTCCCTTTGCTACTCTCCTGTTTAAGAAGTTTCAGACAAGGAACAGGGACACTATGATAGAAAAAAATTGCCTAAACAATAGGTGATTTAGGAGCCTTGGAACCACTGAAAATTAATGGGAGATAGGAGCCTACCACCTGTTTCCAAAAGCACCTGAGTCACTTTGGAGCTTTTGGAAATTGTACCCTGTGTGACACAGGTGACCGATCACACATCAAGAGGAGCAAGTAGCTAATTCACACAGTTCCCAAACAATCCATAGGCTGAAATTTGTTCAACTCTTTGGCTAATATTAGTGAATTAAAGCATCTAACAGCAACAAATGGCAATGATCTGGTGTGACAGGGTGCTTCACTTACCACTAGGCAGGCACATCCTCCTGCGTGTTCTGGAGAATAGCTCACCAGATCAACACTCCTTCCCATAGTTGCACGCTCTCTCAGTCCCTCTGTCACTCCATGGGCTGCTGCTGCTCCTTCGTGACTGAGCCTTCCAGCTGGGTCACTACACCTATTTTCCCCTTCTGGGTACCAAAGGGTTCCTTCAATGGTCCCAGGCAGTCTTCCCATTCACCACCACATAGTAACACTCCCACAGTGGCTGGCAGGGGAACCCAAGTCCACCCTCTACTCTGGGTTCCAGCTCAGGGACCCTCTAGCCAGCAGTCAAGATCTGTTCCCTTTTATAACTTACTGCCTTTCCCACCATCTGGCACTCTCTGCTCTCTGGGGTTTGCCGTATCCTAACTCCTCCCTGTGAGTAACTGTGAGCTACCTGTCCTTGTAGCTTCCAAATTCTTCTCCATTCCAGAGAGTGACTGCAGACTTTTCCAGAAGCCCCCTCAACTACCAGTTTCCTGTCCAGCCCAGCTCATTCTTCCTCAGCTGGGCTCCCTCCCTCAGTCAGGGGATTGCTTAGCCACCTGATTCTCCTCAGCTGTGGCTTGTTGGGTTAATTAGTCCGCTTCTCAGTCAGCCTTAACCCTCTCAGAGCAAGGGTAGTGTGAACACCCCATCACATCTGGAAGTATGTTACAGTGACCCCTGTTTTAAACAATTAAATATTTGGCTAATACAATACTTCAGACAAGCCCACAATAATAGCCTGGAGGCACATAAAGCAATGATGCGTGAAATAATAATCTTGTACTCCCCTCATTAAAAAAATTGCCCAAATGAGGGCCAATTCACAAATACTACTCACATGCAGAAACAGGGGCTAAATTCACAATGAATAATTCAACCAACTCTAATCAAATGGCTTCTATTAGCACGACAGCCCAGCACCTTGCAGAAGCCCCCTCATTTACATAACTTTTCATTTAGAGCTAATGTAGGGACAAAGAATAATGACAATATAAATTCATCAGTGTAAAATGAGTTTTAGTTCACATAAAAGGTCCTGGATTGACAGCACCAATTCAATATCGTGAACAGTTATTTTTTATCCTAAATCATTCCTCTCATTCTCAAACAGATTACAACTATTTTGGATTTAAAACACAATATGTTAATATTTCCCACTGATCAGCTGATTCTTTGACTTGCAGTTTTTACTGAATGGAATATCAAAAAGCAAGATATTTTGCACAGATCTGCTGCAATTATGCCTTTTTAATTATGTATACAACCATCACTGTTTTGAAAGATGCCATCGCATTCCAAATGCAAGAGCTCTGGGTACCTGTCACTTCAGCATCAGACCTGTAAAATTCCCATCAGTCCAGCTGTGAGACAGGAGAGGAGGCAACCTTACCAGACACAATATGCAGGGTCCTCACCACTTACATTTTTCAAATGGAAATTTATCTACCTTCATGCTTCCCCTCCCCATTGCATCAATCCTTTTTTTGCACTATATATTCAAAAATCACAAGTTAATTAACAATTCATTATGGTATTCCATAAACATCCCTCATTCACTACAATACTGAGTAGCATAGTCTGTAAGGACTTGTCTACATGCAGAGTTGTATCAATTTAAACTTAGGGTGTGATTTTAAACCAATTTAATTAAACTGATGCAAAACCGTGATTATTTTGGGCATACTTATTTTGGTTTAAGCCAGGTTTATTTCAGTTCGTCTTAAGTTGATTAGGGAAAGGTTTAAGCTAAACTCAAAACAGACACACTGAAATAGTGTCCACGCAGTAGTTTGCACTCTTTTGACCAGTGTAGAAAAAAGCTGAGTGGTTTGTTATTAGGATGACCAGAAGTCCAACTTTTCAACAAGCCGGTTTACAGAGTACCTGTCCAGAAGTAGGGTGACCAAACATCTTGCTGAATTTTTCCTATAGCAGTTCAGACACACTGTCTGCACCCATTACAAACTGGGCAGAAAATCTTCCGTCACAGACATGCTTAAGGCGGGTATACCCAAAGAGATGGTTTTCAGTTCTCCCCTCATCCTTCCCTGTAAAAAAATGCATCTGAATGTCATGTCCTCAAGACATCCCTCTTCAGATTCCTCCAGTGCCTGGAAAGAGTCCTCTCTAGTTTTAATAGCATTCTTAATAAATAAATACATAAATAGCTCTTCTGTAATGCCACTGATCTCAAAAGCATTACAAAGGAGGTTATAATGGGGTATCATTATCCCCATTTTACAGATGGAGAAACAAAGCAAAAAAGGGAAAGTGATGTACCCAAAATCATACAGGATGCCAATGGCAGAGCTGGGAAGGAGGTTTCCCAATGTACTGGTCTCCTGACTTCCAATCCAGTGCTGCCTTCACAGGACCAAATGGTCTCTCAGTTGACAGTGATGAGAATCCTGACCAGGATGGTGGAAGTCACCTCCTTTTTAGCTGTTCTAAGGAGCCCATTCCAGGTTCTACATGCTGAGATGAGGCTTGCCATATATACAAAGTGCTATATAATGCAGACTTGCAGCCTGGTTCATAGCAGGCTTAGCACCATTAAATTCAATGGAGTTATGCGGGTGGGGATGGATGGAGGGGAGGGTTGTGCACTCTTGTTACAGTTCTTGGATTTGTTTAAGCAATTTTGAAATACTACCAGTCAGAAAAACTGGCTTCCTATTTTTCGTTCCAAGTACTTTCACTGGTTGTTGAATTGATCCCTGGCTCCTTTTGGGAATGCATGTCTACCATACCCTCTCCACAATCCCTACAATTATCCTCAATGATTTGCATCATCCAAATTTAGCCCTGCTGCTTTCGTTCCTGTGTTATGTGATCCTTCAGCCCCGTGGTGGACTCCCACCCATGGATTCTTCATCCTTCTGAGCCTGCAGTGAGCCTCAGTGTTTGTCTATGGACTCTTTAGGAGTGAACTATAAGTATCTGGCATTGCTGACTCCTATCTAGTACTCCTCTGTGAAGGGAAGAGCCAGATTGGAGCACAGCAGTGCAGGCTGCAGTTGTATCAGGTCTATCCACCAGAGAGCGGAAACCTATTCTCTTGATACAAATACTCAGATGCCAGAAAGTAAAGTAAGCAGCCAGCAGGTGATTGCTAGACAGGGAAGTAATTAAATGTAGGAAGATCATGCGAACTACAGATGCTGGGGCAATGTATTAACAGCCTCACACAGTCATTTATTTAAAGCATCCCCTAAAACACTTTGGGATCAGAAAGTCTAGTAACACAATGAGGCCATCTGTATGCCTGTTCTCTACCCCTACTGCTGATTTAATGACATTCATAAGCCCATATTGTTTCCCACCTCAGCCATTGGAATAGGCTGTCCTGATGCAATGAATGACTTCAGCATATACCCTCTTCTGGAAATATATCCTTCTGTATAGGAACAATTCATCAATGCTGCCCTTGTAAAAAACTGTAACGTTCTTTGTCTTCAAACAGACAATAGTGTTTTTCCCACACTCTGCTGAACTCATCAGCCGATTTAGGATTGCACAGTTACTTTCAGGGCCTCAGAGAATTCTGCTTCTTACTTAAGTCTGCTGTGCTAGTTTATTACTTATGCACTGCTCAGTCTGCTGACCTCCTCCTGATTTGGTTCAGGATCTCCAGAAAGCTAAACATGAATATTTCTCTTATGTATGAAATTAATTCAGTTAGTCCCACTGATGCTGCTGACTTGCAGATCTCTCACACAACTCACAGATGCCTTTTTAGCATTCTGGGATTTATCAGTGTGCTCTGAAAATGTTCACTCCTTGATATCCATAGGAAGAAATCTGGTATTATCTAGTAGTGGGTGAGCTCGACAATAGGACTTAGCCCGTCTGTCCCATCTCTAGTTTGCATGATCCTGTCAGAGATGGGCATAGACTTCAAAAATTAAGACAGGAATCTGAACTTTCCTGAAGTTCTGGGATGTTCATCACATTATGGAAATAAGAGCCAGTCCTGACATTTGGCTCCAAATGCTTTGGAAGGAAGCATGTGACAGGGAATTTTGTTTGGGATCATCTCTAGACCCTATGAGCTTGATTCAAATCTCACTCACATCGGTTTAATGCCGCAGACTTTGGTGTGGATGACACTCATTCCCATTTTTATGGAACTGTCCATTGCACTGGAAACTAGGCTCAAATGATATGAACAGCATCCCCAAATCTCTCGTGCTAATGCAACACCTTTATGTTCCCAAAAAGTTCCCACACCCTCATGTTCCCAAAAAGAGTAATGCGGCCACACAGCATTCTGATGATACATTTTCAAGCTGCAATGGGCCCAACTTTTCATCTCACACCAGTGTAAATCTGAAGTAATTCCTCTGAAACTGACAGTGAAACTCAAGTGACCATGAGGTCAGAATCAGACCCATAGAATCCTGGCCGGGAGGAGGGAGAGGGAGGGGATCCCAATTGAGTTACTCCAGATTCACATCAGTATAAGTGTGAAACAAGAGTCAGACCCAATGACTATCCCGGAAGTTAAAACAAAAAACAAACAAACAAACGACACCAGTTCTACCTTGACTGGCTGAATATTAATCTCCTATTAGCTACAAAACTGTATCTGTCACATTGCGCTTACTTTATGGGGCAAATTCTTTAAGCACTCTGAACTCCTATTGAAGTCAATTAGAAATGTCATGGCTAAAAGCCTGCATAACATTTTGAACGTTTGGACAATACAAATTTAACTATTTCCCTCATTGCCCTTCTGAGTCCTCTGCTTTGTCAGCCTCCTATTTTAAAGTCAAATATAACTGGAAGTTGTGTTTTGTTTGTTCCTGGAATTTGAAAATCTTATGTAGGTAGGTTTGTAAAGCTTATTCCCTCTTTGTTTTTACATCAGAGCTGAAATTGTAGCCCTATCACATGCTCAGATACCATAGCAATGGGCACAGTAAACAATCCTAAAAAGAATATTTTCTTTGGTCACATGCCAAGTAAGATTTCATTTACTTTTGAATTTCCCCCCACTCTGGGATAATTGTGTGCAAGCTGTCACATGCTCATTTTGTACTTTATCCTGTAGTGAAATATTAGAACAAGAGTTTGATAGTACACCCATCCAGAATAAATTCATTTACATCACCCATTAAGTTGTTAGGACTGTACAGAACAACCGTTGTTGTGGTATCATGGTAGCATGCCATTTCTGGGTATAAAAACCCATTTGAGGTTATGGAAAAGCAAAATACAGCTCTCTAAAACATCTCAATCTTGCAATTGTTTTGGAGAAAGAGTATATCCAGTTAGGTTTCAGCTAGTTATGAAACCATCCAAAATCAGTTCACCCACAGAAATAAGATTTATGCAAGACATATTTAATCAAGGCATATTCCTCTGGTTCTTTTGATATCTCATGATAACATTGACAGATGGAAAACTCAGAGGGCTGGTTCCTTAGCCCATAACACCGCTAATACTTCAAAGTTTGTCAAAGCCATTTGCTTCTACTTATGACAGGAGGAAGAGATTTTTTAAAAAATTCATCCATCATTTAAGATGAGCTATAAGACTGAAAAACTCTTCATTGCCTTCCAGGTATCTCTCTATGCATCAAGGGACTCTGAAAGTTGCTCAGTGTTAATTTAAGTGTTGAGAGACACTTTAGAATTCGGTAACAGTTTCATTCAAATAGATCTAATAAAGTAATGCAGGATTTGGGATCTTACACAGTCCAGTAATGATAAGTATTGATATGAAAATTAAATGTATCCATGAGATCATCTGAAGAGGTGGGGTTTGATTACACATCAGGGTGAGGCTAGGTCTCAGGGCAGACTCGGAGACAGGTTGTTCGGCATTGAAAGACTGACCAACACAAAATGGTGAACATCTTGTAAGGTTCATTTGTCTCTTAAGATCTGACATGCAAACTTATATAAAAGGCCATTTCCAAGATTATCGCCACATCTGAAGCAAGAAAATAGGATCCTAGAGGTTTTAAATCCAATTTAAAATTACAACTGTAAAGACCTAATTTGACTCTAGAGGTTAGAAACAACTCCTCCCCTTGAAATTTGGGGGGCAAAGGGGTAGACGTTATAGTACAGATACTTGGATACACCCAAGGAGCACACAGCACAGATCAGAAGGGCAAACACCAACGTGGTCTTTGCACTCCATCATCCTGAGTAGGCTGTGCACAGTCCAGATCCCTGGCATAATAGAGGCTATGTCTGCACTGCACACCTTACAACAGCATAGCTGTGCCGCTATAGTAGTGCTGCTGTCAGGTATGCAAGGTACTCACCCTTTGTTGGCAGGAGAAAGCTCTCCTGCTGACAAAATAAAACCACCCCCAACGAAGGGCAGTAGCTTTGTCAATAGGAGAGCATCTCACACCAACAAAGTACTGTTCACACTGGCGCTTTTCATTGGTAAAACTGGTGTCGGTCAGGGCTGTGGGTTTTTCACACCCCTGACTGACAAAAGCTTTAATCATGAAAGTGCAGTGTAGACATAACCTTAGAGTAGAAGGTCTATGCCAGACCTGGAGAGCCATTCACATTAGGGTTCCCAGTGTTACTATGCTGAACCTCAACAAGGCTCCCTCAACCACAGACAAGGTTTAAATCTTTTTTTTTTAAAAAAAAAAAAAAAAAAAAAAAACTTAGTCTGTTTCTTTAGGTGAATCCTAACAAAGGAGACTTCAACCAAACTGCTTTCTAGTCTGCTTCATCTCCCTCTCTTGGACATACACCCCCACAGGAGCAGATATAAAAGACTTACTTTAGAAATATCAATATGCCCCAGGAGGCCCTCTTTTCTTATTTTCCTGCAATTTATATTTCTCAAAACTCCCTCCATAATTTTTCTGGCATCAAAGAAGATTACAGAATTATTTCCTTCTCCTCCCAAGAGGAACAATATTTTTAACCAGCCAATTCAAGTTGGCTAGAAGCAGGTCTAACAGATGTTAGCTGGAAGAATTTCAGGAAAACGCACCCAGGAAACGCAAGCTCAGGATGGCTGAGTTTTGTTTGTAAGGAGTAGAGTAAAAAATAGAATAGGTAGGTTCATCTTTGTTCTCTTTTCCACAGACATTACATTTCTCAGCTTTCAAAATAAATACTTTTCTAAAGGGATATCATACTTGTTAATTGTCGAGCTGCCACTGTGTATTCCAGGGGTGTCTGAGAAGGAATCAACTGCAACACATCCCATGAATAGCCTATTCATCTCACTTAACTTGCATTCCCTTGGTCTTTCTGTTGGATCCTCCTGTTGGCTCATTCTATACGTCTATTGTAAGTTCTGTGGCACTGGAATCAGGTTCAGGTTATAGTTATGTAAATACATACAGCCCCAATCCTTAACTAGAGTCTCTAGATGCGAACGCAATACAATTATTAAACAATTTCACTGGGCTGTTAATGGAGGATGGCAGCAAAGAAGTGTTAAAGCTTTAACGTGCTGGCCCTGGGTGCACTTAACTAGTCTTGTTTAGCAACCAAACATCTGAGCTCTTCTTTAAAGTACTTTGAGAACTCATGTGTGACTCAGGACTCAATTATCTTGTCAAAAGTCTTCAGAGACTATCCTAATGAGTCCCTTGCTTTGAACATCACTTTATTCTGCTGATCCACATGGTGAGCAGCCAGGTGTATGGGAACAAAATAAATCTGAGCATGACATTCCAAGCTACAGAGATTTCCAAATAGCTGGTCTATACAAAAAAAGGAGGAAGATATTAAGAATGTGTAGACCACGAAGGGAAACAGAGCACAACTTTGCCCCAAAAGAGCAGCCCAAATAATTTACTGTAAGTGGAAAGGCGATGTTCATTACTGTCTTCAGTGGAGCTGGAAATTGGGTTGTGGCCTCTTTAAATTAAATCCCACAACTATGGGCAGAAGTGATTTTGTAAGATCACATGTGACATTTGTTCCAGTTGAGAGGGGATGGGTCAGGCTCCCTGGATACCTCAGAACCTCATACCTGTCATCATGCAGCAAACCGTGACCATTTGGAACATGACAGGATAGCAGGACCGAACTCAGCAGCATCTACTTCAAGAGAACGGACTCCCCAATAACTATTCTAAAAGGAGAAACTAAGTGGGATTGGACCTACGACACACAGCTGATTCTGTCACGTTAGGGCAGCATGCACATTCATTCAAACTAGACAATGCATCACAGCATGTACCAAAAAAAAAAAAAAAAAAAAAAAAAAAAAGAGGGAGAGTGAACAAAATAAACTGTAATCTTTCCAGTCCTTAATGGAGATCAAACCTTGTTATCTAACCTGAAGTATCAAAACAGAGATATTGCCCAGCTATGTAGAGGAGATAACTCATTTATTTCATCCATAGCACTACAGGTTAGACCGGGATAGTCAATTATTTTTTGTCAAGGTTCAAATTTTTTGGTCAAGGAATAGTCAAGGTCCAGGACTCCAGAGAAAATAATAAGTAAATAAACAGATTTTGGGATCCGTTCAAGAATATCAGGTAGTCCAGACTTGGCCTATGGTCCACTTATTGAATATTCCTGGGTTAGACCCACATTTATCTCCATCCCACAGAAATTTAGTGTGATCTTAATTTTGATTAATGAGACTATTGCACAAGAAAATGCAGGTTCATGAGAGCATGAAAATGCTAGTGCTGCCAAAAGAGTGTCACCTTCCAGAACTCAGCTCCTGGCACTAATTGTTTTCTCTGGTATCTCATTTTGGGTTTATGTCCTTCTCCTTTCAACTCCAGTAGATCAGGTTGCACACAATATTAAGTAAAATAAAATGATATTTTAATCTAAAGTCATTGGGATGGAATGGTGGCAACTAAATATATTGGTATACAGTATGTCTCTATTTACTGAAAAACAATACCACGTAAACTGGCAAACACAAAACAGGAAATGAGTTATTGGTTCATATTTTTAGTGTGACATTTTTCTCTACATGTTAGGTAGAAAATAGGCTTCTTTGTAGTTTTGTAGCTATTCAAAGTCAACTTTTTCAAGTGCTGAAATATTCTCATCTCCCTCCCCCTAAAATTACAAGCCCTTCCCGGTATAGCCAACATGTTGCCCATCCAGTAGTTTGTCCTCTTGCTATTGATCATCTTTCAGGATTTCTCTAGATATAGAACTAGTCAGAATAGCTATAAAAAGGCAGCTTTTCCTTGAGTATCTCAAAGAGCGGTTATATGTTCATAAAAGGCTACAGAAACAGCCCTTAGTTAAGCCACATCTTCCTTCTGTCAGGGTAGAACTGCTTAGGGCCAGAATCTGACAGTTTCTCACACTGAAGAGTACCTTATGCTACAAGTGGTCCCATTAAAGTCACCCTGTAGTCAGTGGAGCTGCTTTTGGGATAAATTCCTATCCACTAAGAGTTAGTGTATCACATTTTGGACTCTTATAACTCAATCCAAACATGCCCTTAGAGTTTTGGTCCCAGGTCAAATCCAAAACTGAAAAGATGCCATTTTTCTGGATCCAGTTCAGAAAAGGATGATGTAGCAGAAATCTTCCAAGACTTCTGAATCTTGGTGAGTTCTTAGCACCACAATCAAGCCTCATTCTGATCATAACTCTCTGAGGGCAGCTTGAAAGTAACACTTGAAGCAATTTCAGTGTGATCCCATTAACCCTGCAACTTGTCTGAGCGGGGACAGCAAAATTCTAAGATTAACTTTGTTAGATGCTGTAGAGAGGCAATGGATAGATGGCCCTTGTCCACAGACCAGACAAGAGAAAATAATTCATCAGTGCCACCAGTTCCATCTGTCCTATATTCTGCCCTAGAGCCAGATTGAAATAGTTCCAGGATATTGGCAGTAGCTATGTAGGGTTGGCAATGTCCCTTAGTGAGCTTGCAAATTAGCTTGCTCGGGAATGATACGTCAGAGCACCAAATTCACTTGCAACTTCAGATATAAACTTGGCTTTAGTTGCTTGGCTAAGGAATCAAACAGATACCTTAGAGATCATATTATTTAGCCCTGGCCTATATATTACAAACATAGATGTTGGTATAACTACGTTGCTCCAGGATGTGGAAAATCCACATCCCAAAGAGACAGTTATACTGACCTAACTCCTGGCGTAAACAGTGCTGTTGACTGGATGGCTTCTCCCATCGATACAGCTACCACCTCTCAGGGAGGTAGAGTGGGTACACCCACGGAAGCAGCTCTCCCACCAGCGTACGTAATGTCTTTACTAAGTGCTACAGCACTGCAGCTTGCTGCTGCAGCACGGTAGAGTGTACACAAGCCCAAAGTCCCTCTGCTGACTCAGAGGATCAGACTTTCAAAGTTCAAGGCGTGTGCACAGACAAATACAGCCTATCTTTATATATATGAAAAACATGCTTCAACTGAGACATAGGACTCTGTATTGTACATTGAATGGAGGCTATTGATGAAGTTACTGGAAATCTCCAAGTGAAGCTGGCCCAAAGGAGTAATGGGATGAAAGTGAGGAAGTTTAAACGCTCAGTAAAAGGTCTCCCTTATTCTAGCCACCAGAACAAATTGCTTCTAAATTATTGCAAGCCTTAATAGGTTTGAGCTCACTCCATTGGTCCAGTGAGTTTTGATCTTTCCCCAGAATATCAATAGGTAATAGATTCTTCTGGTTGTCTGTACTGCAAACTGTAAGGATCTTTTCAAGGATACAGTTAACCCACATCTTTTTTATTTTACCAGAAGAGAGATTCTGAACCTCTGTCTTCAGAGGTATAAAGCTTAAATGGAAGCAAGAATGTTAACATTCTGTGTTTTGTAATTCTATGTTTACTTGTTGAAGTAAATGTAACATTCTATGTAATTGTGACTATCAATGCCCCTACATTTCCTTTTTATTATTATTGTAGTGCAAGTCCTTTCCCCCACCCCCTTGCTAGACAACTACTTCCTCCCAACCCCAGACCCCATGGCTCTGGCAAATCTCCCTTTGTTTGCACTAGGGTCATCTTCCTTCTCCTTTGGGGAACCCTTTATGGGTCTGCAGTTCCTCTCATATATGATCCAAATCCCTGCCATGAGATGCCTCAGGCCTAAGATCCAACAGAAGGCTGGCTTAAGAGAACAGCACAAACTAACCCTCTAGAGGATGGCAGCAAGCCAGACTAAGTCCAAGCCCTTCCCACCAGCCAGTGACAAGCATTTAAGAACAAAGGCTTTCATTATCTCACATGCACCCATCACAAATGCAAGGACAATACAGGATCAAAAACAAACCCAACACCAGTGTTTTCTCTGTTTTCTAAGTGGACTAAGTGCTGGTGAAAGGTGTTGGATCTGACACACAAACTCAGTTTATCCGTACAAAAGATACTCCTAATGTGCCCAAACCCTCATTCATTGGGGGCTATGGGTAGGGCTCAGAAGATGTTTCCTTTTAATATTTTGGCGGGTAACATCTGAAAAAGGGCAGAGAAAACAGACTCAGAGGGGTTGGCAGGGCCAGTTTACAGGAGGGGGCTGTTATTATTGTCTGACAGAAAACGAGCCAGGCAATGCTTGTGCGCCCTGTCTCCCCGAAGAAGCATCCACCTCTCTCTGCTGACACTCAGTTATTTTATGCAGATACCGGTTTGCTGGGAAACTCAGCTGAACTCCATCAACTCATTTCACACAAGCTTCCCAGCAACCACGAGAC
Source organism: Sternotherus odoratus (assembly GCA_032164245.1). Lineage (NCBI taxonomy): Eukaryota > Metazoa > Chordata > Testudines > Kinosternidae > Sternotherus > Sternotherus odoratus. The sequence continues at coordinate 125,897,996 of JAVMKO010000003.1, forward strand.
AGAAACAGCATTCACATGCTAACTGGTAATTTGAAGATAAAAAGGCTTTATAAACTCCTTAGTCATCTAAGACTTGTTGAAGTAAATGGACAAGTTTCCATTGACTTCAGCAGGTTTCGGACCAGACCCCAGTGCAGTCCTTCAAACAAACTCAAGACACTGAGGAGCCCTCATTCTCAAGTTTACTTTAAGGATGATATAGAGAACAGAAATCCATTTACATAATGTATCTTACATTTGGGACCTGGATGATTCTGTGTCTTCCATCATTCCTATGGTATCATGGCCACTACTTTATTCACAGGACTCTACACTTCATATTGAAGTGAAATGTGCCTGGCCGAGGAAATGATGCCACCCCCTTTGATTTCACTTTCTCAGTACAGTCCCGATCCCAGTGAGTAGTCTATTCACCAGCCACACATCTGCCTGACAGCTTTAGGGAACTTTCTCAAGTAATAACTCCTGGATTTCTTTCCAGGTACTATGCTCCAGCTCTTTACAGTTTAGAGGATATTGCTCTATTTATTCTCAGTTTCATATCCCTCTTTATGGTTATCTACCATCATTGCCATCTTTCAAGTCAATGTACTTTATGATAAGCCCTTCTGCATCTGATTACTGCTCTGCTGCTTATTACTGGCTGTTTTCCCCTCTAAAGTCAGAATTATTTTACCTGTTTGCAGACTTCACATCCACTACACCATTACCCTAGCCACAGAATCCTAACAATGATCCCTGAGCCATCCTCAGTTAGATTTCACCAGTATCATTGCCCCCTTCACCCCGGTGAAATCCTTCATAGCTACCACCATCCTGTAACTTTAAAAGTTATTTCTCCAATGTAATGAACATATCGCTTTCCACTTGTTCATAGAGACTTCCAAGATGGAAAAAATGGCTAGACAAAGTTTAGACTGACATCCTGGTCTCATTGAAGTCAATTGCAGTTGTAATATTGACTTCAGTGGGACCGGGATTTCACCTCTTAATTGCTAATATAAAATAAGACATTCAGGCCTTTTTTATAGTACATGAATTAAGCAGGCTACATATTGGGGCTGAATGTTGAACAGATAATATTTTAGCTGAGCCAAAGTCCTGGCATCACCAGGCCATTAAAATCCCCCTGTAGCTTCAGCAGGATGTGGTATTCTTCACTCCCTTGCTGCCCTAAATTCTTCTGTAGCCTTGCTGGGCAATGATGAGCAGTTTCTGGGCTTCACCCTAGAAGTGGCTCGGTGGAAGAATTCATTTCTGTAAGTATGTTGTTTGTATATCAGGTGGTGAGGTTCTCGGAGATCATTCTGGCTTTAAGGGAAAGTCATTGCCATATGGTTTTAAACTCAAACCCTAAGAACCGTAATCATACAGCTTCACCTTCTCCACAACCAAGTTTAAATGTCCTCCAATTATGTTCATATTGAAAGATCTATAAAAGTGAGCTCTACTTTGTCATTTTTCTAGTGCTCTTTATGCTGAAGTGTGCAACTACATGATTCCTTGTCTACAACCTTACTCCTTCATCCCCTCACGAACACTGTTCCTAACTGTAACCCATAGCTGACAATTCATTGCTCTGATAGCCACAGCCTTTCAAACCAAATGTATACTACTAGAACAAGCCATCTTTATTTCCTTTTCTATTTGTCCTTCTTGTCTATAACTTTCTCATGCCCGCCATTGGCTGAAATCAGTTGTGTTTCTATTTGATTGCAGTTCAGTTCTTCCAAATGTTTTACTTTCCCATACTCTAGCAGTTATACTACGTAATCAAGACTCCCAGGTTTTAGTCTCAGTCCTATCACTGAGTCAACGTGTGGTCTTGAGGAGATCATTTAACCTCTATGTACCTAAGTTTGTTTCCATGTCACAGAAGAATAATCATTTAGCTACCTCAGGGTGTCATGAGACCTATAATCTTCCAAGCACTCGAAGCACCTCAAAGGAAAGGCACTCCAGGATTGCTTGGTACCCATCTTCCACAAATGATTCCACTCTGAGTCCCTGGGATTCTTAATCCAGCGTTTCATTGTTTATTTCCTAGCCAGCATTGTGTATTTCACCAGACTAGAAATCTCCCTTCTCATTAATCTTGCTGAACAGCTCTCCTCTCCAAGCTCTACTGCACACGACTTGGGATTCCTCATTCCTGAATATCCTTCACATGGAAAATCGGTTTTAAGTGTCCCCATTACTCACATATTTAGAGATGTCAAAGCAAGGCCACCACGCAATTTCCAATGCATTTTAGAACTCAGTGTTCACACCAAAAAGGCAAAGAGAGACAAGCAGGCAGCATCTTACTAGAAGAGTTACCACCCAGGCAGGCCTCATACAGAAAGCTTTGAAAAGGGCCAAATCACACAGGGAGAAAAAGCTGACTAGGCAACCTGACACATTTAAAGCTGGGTGAAGATCAAAATGTTCCATTTGAATAAGTAGCCAGGTTTAGAACTGGATCCTTCATCTGAGGTTCTAATGATGATGAGACAAGAACTTTGTACATTGCCCATGCATGGAATCTAAGTTATGTTTCCTTCCTCCAGCCACCCCAATTTATATTAGACCATTTTATCCTTAATCTGTAGGGCTTCCATAGAATAAGAACTCAACTCCCTGAATCTTTGCCCAGAATTTGAACTGGCCTTTTTCCGAAGTTAGAAAAAGTCACCTTTATGTTCTCACACAAACATATTTTCATGCCCTTCCATGTCCCAGATGAGCCCAAACATGCCAAATTGCTAGAAATGGTGTTTGGATCCAGGCACATCTCCACAAAATCCCATGATCAATGTGCTTCCTTTATTTCTGGACCAGAATCAGGCCATACTGAAAAGCTCTGGAGAAAGTTTGTGCACATGGGAAATTCTGATGAGTTTTGTAGATCCAAGAACTTTGGATAATTTGGATAAGCTTTAGATTCAAGTATTGAATTTTTCTTTATAGAAGATCTCTAAAAACTCTGAATCCACCCATCATTAGAAAAGATATGTATGACCAGATTAGCTTCAGGGATTATGCCCTTGACCCCTTGGATAAGTTATTACACCCCCTTTGCCACGACAGGGTTGTTCCCTATATTCATTTTTTCACTGCTTTGTCCAATCCAGTTTAAATGAACCAACCAATCTGCCTCTCTCAACAGAAATGTACATTCTTGACAAACTCCTTAAACACTAGCTGTGTGGAATGACTAGCACCTAAATATGCTACAGGGAACTAGAGACCAGTTCCTTTAAATTGCTTTTTCTTCAAGTCAGTATATTTTAATATTGCTTTATAGCCAATACAAAAAACCTGCCACTCCAAATAGGTTACAGTGGTGATAAACTTCAATACATTAAGTCTTCTGCATAGGCTGTTTTCTGAAGACTTAATATAAACCATACTCATTATCCTTAAAGTGTTATTGAATCAGGTCTTAAAACTTTATGCAGCTTTTGTGTGTGGAAATAAGAAAGGATTTTAGATTGGCAAGGCAGGGGAGGAAAAGTCATGCCCTGTGGCTGATCCAGAAATGCTCAGATGATTTAAAACCTTAATTACTCCTGGAAAGTTAGCACTTCAAAAGTTTTCATTTGCACTTCACTCTGAACTCAGCAGAGTGGAATGAACAGGGATGGAGTTAATAATAAAAAGGTTCTTCTCAGTTTATATTATTTTTGGAGAGGACACCGTTAGGAGGAACGCGAGATACAGGATGTTACTTTTCAAGTGAATTCAATGCTGGTGAATGGCTCCATCAATAGAAAACCAGAAACGGGAGTTCTAGCCTTATAACAGGTACAGCATCGCAGGCTCTCTCACAGAGCCCTATTAATGAGGCTCATCCCCAGTGCAACCTTGCATAATGCTTGCTGCACGCTTGGGAGCTTCCAAGAACATAGCACAATGCACACAACAAAAAATGCCAGCTTCCCCCTCGCAGATAAAGCCTCTTTTCAAAAGGCAATAGGAGGGCCTTGTTCAGATGGGTCCCCTAGATATTCTTTAGGCACTAATAAGAGACAAAGTCCTGCAAAAATTGCAGGTCCTTGACAGCAACAAAAAAGCTTTGCTTCCTGTCACACTCAAGATTGGAACGGGGCTTTTCACAAGTACAGCCCTTCCAATCTCAGTAGGTTTGGCAGCAGACAGCTCCCATGTAAGGTATCAATTAACAACAACTAGCTACCTAGATATATATTACGTACACACCACCCTAGAGAGGGAACTCTTGTTCTTGAGGGCAAAACAGCAACCTCCAGGGTGCTCTAAAGCCTGGCGCCTGTGTGGAGCAGAAATCAGGATGTAGCTGCAGAGGTCAGAAGGGCACCTTCCACATTGGAAGGTGAGCTTCTGGACTGCAGGGACCGAGAAAGAGCTGCTGTTTGTAGTCAACAACAAGCCGTGCCTTCTGCGGTATTTGTGTTGTGGTCTTTCAGTATAAATAACCAAGCTGCTCAATACAAGCTTTTGTTGCTTTAGTGCAGAGACCACCACATCTCTCCCTGCCTCCAGATCCCACTGCCTAGTTCTACTGTCCCAGAGCCCCACCTCTAAATCAGCAACTGAAGCCACACCTACTCATTCCTAAACAGGGGGAAAACTCTGAAGAGTTTTACAACCTTACCAGTGTGGTGAGGGGCATCCCTTGCCACTGATCCAAGCACGGTATTCCCCGCTGCAGCAATAAGGAGCTCAGTGGAAAACCTGATGGTAGCTGTGCTTAATTTGTAATGAAAGAGGTGCCGGGGATCAAGTAATATTTTTACTTTAATAACTAATGGAGCCAGCCCAGAGTGCTGGGGCTACGAACTGCCAAGTCTAGAGGTGCTGGGGCTTAGCCTTGGCAAGCCATAGCACAAATTAAGCAGTGAGGGTAGGATAGAATGTCAAATATACAAATCCTTTAAGGTGACCTTCAAAAGGAAAATAAAAATTGGGTTTGTAGTTTTAGGCTCTTGTTTGTTCACTCCTTTGTGTATTCTAATAAACACCTGATTTTTTGGCTTAGGTTTTCCGTGCCTTTTATATTAGATAAGAACAAGATTGTGGCTATCTTGCTTCTCCCAAAAAGACTGAACAAACAACTGGAGGAGTTTTCAAATACCCTCAGAGGTAGCCTGAAATTAAACTTGATTAATAGGGAAGGCAAGAGAAATTTTCCAGACAGTTCAAAACTCATTTGCCTGTTTGGCTTTGTTAATATTGATTTAATGCAAACAGCTGGGAGAAGAGTTGGATTTTCTCAAGACATGAATACTCTTGCTTTTCTATTAAGGGCTGAAACAACTTGGAATACAAATACAAAACCTCCAAAACAAGTCCTCCAATAAAATTAGGGAATACCAGGCAGGGAAGGAGAAGAGCAAAGTGAGAGGCTGTCTGTGAATGGGGTGGGGAAGAGGGTTAAGGTAGCATGGGGTTTCTAGGAGGCCTTTGGGGCTGGAGCATACCCATCAGCCTTCAAATCTGTCAGCCAAGCCTTCAAAATATGACAAATGGCTGAAATATGGGATACCAGGGTTTTGTTTCACCTCACACCATAATTGACAGATAATGGGATTATTTCTGGAAATCTAAAACCTATTTTCAAGGGTTTTCCTTCACTGTGTGAAAGAAATAGACCAGTGTTGTGACCTGCTACTGATGGGAGAGTTGAGCAAGAAGGGTGTTCCTGTCCAGGATCCTGACTTGTGTGTTACTGCTAAGCTTATAGAAAAGCATTGAATTGTTTTTATTTAAATGTTACATAACACCATAATGAGAACCTGCTGTAAGCTGCCACCTGCTACTATCTGCCTGGCTCGCCACAGTCCAGAGCACCACCTTCCCAAACAGACAATATCCTTTGGCCTCTGCAGTCACATCCCTAATTGTAACATGACAACAGCAGATACTTCACACCGACAGGGGATTACAAAGAGGGTCCCTTACCAAGGATTCTCATGAGCTACCAAGTTAGGATATTTGGGGGCCCAGGCTGCCTCCCTTACAGTTAATTCAGCCCTTCCACCCTCAGTACAGAGAATTAAGCCATCCCATCCCAACACAGAGAATTAAGGCCCAGCCCTACCTCTCTATGGGGTTCCATTCCTGCTGTCCTAGGCCCCTACTTGTCTCTCCAAGGAACAGAGAGGAAACCTAGCTGCCAAACGCAGTTTTCCAGGAGTAGGGGCACAGTTGGAGGGAGCAGGGTGAGCCAGTACATCTTCCACAAGAAGGAAGGGATGGAACCTTCCAGCTTGCAAAAAGCCTTCTCCTCCTGTGAGCAGACCAGCTGCTTACCCCTTCTCCTACTTAAAAATCAACTGTGGTCTCCCACCTCTCTTCTTCTTGTACAGGAGTGAGAGAGGTTTGAGGGCCTACAGTTGCTCTAAGAGTCTCCTCAGACTTTCCCTACCCTCACAAGCATGATGATGCCCCTCCTCCTCCTGCAGCATACCAGGATAGATTGTGGTGCAGGGCATGAAGACCTGCTGTAATGTAGAAGGTCTTTCATTATGTGGTGCACCTGGGAAGCATGAAGGACAAGCCGGACCATGTAGGTGGCAATATGGGAGGAAAAATGAGATTTCTAGCAGGAGGGCCCTGAAGGGGGAGGAAAAAAGCTGCCCCCCGACAAGCCACCTATAGTTTGTCAGAGTAACAGCTCTCCTGTGAAAAACCAGAGGTGGGAGCATGTGTGTGTCTCACCCCTACAAGTTAGTAAATACGAAAGGGAGCCATGTGAATTGTTAAGGCTAAACTGAGTCTCTGTATAAAACAGAAGCAGCTGAGACCAGCTTGAAGTGCAAGTCTCCAAGCAATCTTATCTGTGGACTCACTATCAGATTCTCCCTGATGTGGTAGTTTGGAAAGCAGCCATTACATCCTTGGGCTTTGAAGAATTCTATACTTTTCAAAGTTAAAAGAGGTACACCAAGGAAATCAAGCAGAAGATAAGCAGGACATATTTACCAGAAGACTTATTCTGAACTGTCCATATGTAGAGGATACATGGAATTCCTTTTCTTAAACATTGTATTAACCTTTTGCTGATGGAAAGAGATTGCTGATCAAGAGCTAGATGAGGTCAGTGCTGCAATTATATTTCAAATTTCCTTCAAACAAGTCTCTTTCAGCATGAAAGAAAAGAGTTGATCAAATGATTTGTCGCTGAAATTGAGTCTTTTAGAAGAATAATTAACCTATAATAACTATTCTGGCCTCGTCGTAAGCCCTGAAAAGTAATCCTTTCTCATTAGCTTCAAGTTTAATTAGCATCAGTAACGAAACCTCCCTCAGAAATAACCATCATGCTCCCTAATGACTACATACTTTAATACACAGTGCTACTAACAAAGACCATAGGGCAGTTTCAGAAGACAGAATTTAAGGCCCCCAACAGAGCAAAGTTATCTTAGTTCCTCTTGAGAACACAATTTAAATAACAAAAAAATAAAATCTGAAGAGGAACATACCAAAAAGCAGATTTGTCTAAGAGGTAGGAGCTGAGAAAGAACTTTCTTATGGGGGGAGTGGAGGGATGTAGGATCTAAGCAGGCAGTTTGGTGTTTAGAGAACAAGATATTGGGGTTCTATTCCTGACTTGCTATATAATTGTGAGCAAATTACAGAGACTTTCTGTGGCTTAATTCTTGCTTCTTGGCTGGTTGGTGAGAGTAGAGTGTAACAGTATTTGACATTCTCTATGAGAAGACTATCCTACACTTGCAGGCTGGTTTAATTATATAACAAGTGTTTTCCATCTCTAAATTTTATGAGCAGTCTGTAAAATGGGTATAAATACTCAGTATTGTCACGGGGTTTCTGAGGCTTAATTAGCACCTGCAAAGCACTTAGAGATTTTCAGCTGAAAGGCATTCTAAGGTGCCAGGCATTTTGGTCCATGCAATTATGCCTTAATTCAATGGGAGTTGGTAGAAGTGAGAGAAACCAAGTGCATGGATTCTAATCTAGTTCTTAAAAGAAGTCAGAACTTCCATATGCTCAAGTGTGTCATGGGTCTTACAGTACTTACAACAGAGATTGGGGGAAAATGTGATAAAAAACATTTGAAGACATAGCACTAAAAATAGTGTGAAGAGAAGGAGGGAATCTATATTTGCCAATGCACATGGCATTTACAACTCCACGGGAACTTTGCTTTTACTTTGCAATATATATATGAAGTATAGATTAACCTCTCTACAGTTAAAACAACAGGACCAAGTGCATGTGCCCCTCTTATAGCACTCAGCAATAACAACTTATATATCTGTTCTATACAGGGGGCAGGCCTTAGGGAAAATGGCACCCTGGGCAAATTTCATTTTCGTGCTCCTAGCTCCTGTGGGCATATCCCCTAGTGCCCCTGGGCTCCCCACCCTCCTTTCCCATCTAATCTGTGCACTGTGCCCCCGTTGCCCCATGTCTGCTCCACCTCCTTCATCCCTAATCCCTACACCCCCTTCACTGTTAGTCCCTGCACCTCCCTCCTGAGCCTTTGACCCTAACCTTGCATCCCCCTCCTGCACCCACGTGGGGAAATTGACCTAGAGACACAAAACAGCTGCTCACTCTCTGGACTGCTGTTCCTCTGCCCTGTGCAGCAAGGAGCCATGTTGGGGCTCCCTGCATCCAGGTCACTCTCCCTGCAGGCTGTGTAAGAGGAGAGCAGCAGCTCCTAATGTCTCAGCACAGCCCAGGTGGGGAAGTGATCTGGATGCAGAGAGCCCTGGTGTGTGTGTTGGGAGGAGTGCGAGTGTGACTGAGTGCACTGTCTCTTTAAGTAAGCACCCAGGGTCAGGAGCCTGAACAAGGCTTATTAAGACACAAGCAGCTGCCAGTAACTCTGGACCCAGCCAGGCAGCAGCAGTACACACAAATTCCCCTGTCCCATCACCCAAGCTTAGTGGAAATCGGGGAAATAGAGGAGGGGGATACCCTGCCATCAGCCCCCCTCTCCCTTCAGAGCAGACAGGAGGATGCTCCCAATCCAGAGTGGCCAGGGGCCACTCCAGGGACGAGGGGGGGGGGGAAGACAGGAACACCAGTGAGTCTGGAGCACTCCTGCTCCAGAGGAGTCACTTGGCTCTGACAGCTGGTCGTCCAGCTGCCACCATGCTGCTGCTCGCCTGCCTGTAGTACCATCTCCATCAGCCCAGCTGACCTCTCAGCAGCAGGTCAGGTGGGAATCCAAAGCCTGCTCACAGCACCCCCTTAGGCAAGCCACCCTGGGCGGGGACCCATACAGCCCACCCCAAAGGCCGGCCCTATACACCACACATCACATAGCAGGAGACTATCCTCACCTACTCACTGTGTTTAGGAGCTCTCTATCCATGGTCTGTTTCTTGCTCACTTGTTGCTAAGTCACATGGGTCCCCCCAGACCCTGCCCATGAAAATAGGATTGCAGATTTCTCCAGGTGTATAATTTTGAATGTGTGAAATTTGAGAGTTGCGTGTCACAGGGAAGTTGTGTGCAGGAGGAGGCTGCTGCTATGCACTTGACTACAATATGTTACCACATAGGAAATCCAAGTCTGAAACGGCTTTAGCACACCTCTTCTTGGACCAGCAGCTCAGAGGTGCAGCCCACTCTGCCTTACTCACAGCTTATGGGTTGTTTGATTTTCCTGGAACCAGAACTGGAAATATCATGTGGGAACCTATTCTCACGGCGTTTCCAGCAATGACCAGAAGTCCCATGTCAAAAGTCTAGTTTTTGAAGATTGCCAGCTCAGTTTTGCCCTCAAGTGGTTTGAAGCCTTCAAATATCACTTCTCAGATGGGCCATGGAATCTCAATCTCTCCTATTTACATGGTTCCATTTTAATTCAGTAAACATTCCTTGGCCCGGAGAAAGAATGACATTCAGGTGACCAAACTCCTGAGCTGTAGTGGTGCCAGATCCCTCTTCAAATCCCTTCTCCTCAAATCAACAGAGGAGAACTTAAAGTAGTTGTCTCCCATACCCCATGTGAGCACTCTAACCATGGCGCTGAAGATTAAACATTTGCTGAAGTCAGACAATATATCCAAGGTCCAGGTCCACAAAAGGCTCTTGGGTGTTACAATGGTGACCATTCCAAAGCCAAACTATTAGGTGCCTAGAAAAATCACAGCAAACACCACCTCAGCAGTTTTGTGTAGCTAAAGGTGGCCTCTGAGCATGCCCACTGGATTAGCCTCACATGAGTTGGGCAGAGGAACACCTATTCCAGGTTCATGGATCACTCTGGGGCTTAGGTGGGAGATAGGTATCCAGATGCCCAGAATAAGGCAGCAGTGTGAGGTAGAAATGCAGGTGCCATGGGAACATTTACTGCAAAAACTTGGGCACTGAGCAAAATTGTGTGCCAGGGTGAGGCAGCAGCCTAGTGGGAGTTTCAGGGATTGCAATGGTAACTAAAAACAGGACAGTGGCGTCATGCCAAAATACCTCTTTGGAGCCAGGACTGAACGCTTCAGTTTGGTCCTAAAAGACGGTGAAATTTCAGAGGATTGCTTTTTCCCCCCCCAAAAAAAGGAATATGAATTTGTTATCCCACAGAAGGCATGGTAGACACAAAAATTGAACGTTTCTGAGGTTTCCTATCACAGAAAAGGTAGGTTTGGGGGAAGATGTATTCTGATTAGCATTGGAAGATTGTACATCTGACTGTTTCTTTCTACTTAGAATTTACAAAAACCTTGGTGTTCAGACTATAAGATTCATGCTCTCCCTGTAACAGCCTCATGAACAACAAGGCTTTGTACTAATACGATGGCAGCTTTCTTTTAAAGATTTCAAAAGGTGATTAAAAGTTATCCCCATTTTACTTATGGGGAAGGTAACAAACAGGCAGATACCAGATGTTACAGATTTGCCCAGTGTGACACAACAAGTCAATGGCAAAACTTCATATAGAAAACCCACCTCTCCTGACTCAAGTTGACTGTTCTAGCCACTAAACAACACTGCCTCCTGCATGATCTGTCTATGCCACACACTCCCTGATGACCCACACCCCCAGTTAATAAAGTTGCATACAGAGTAAGTTAGCACAGAATTTGATTCTTAGTTTCCCCTCTGTGCAGCACCTTGAGATTCTCTGGCAAATACCTGCTATGTAAATGCAAAGTATTATTCAGTATTCTGTTCGTGCAAATCAAGGATAATTTTCACCTTCAATAAACAAACTTTCCCAAGTTTGCCACCACCCCCATACAGTACTTTGTTTCTTTACAGTGCCTATTCTAGGGTAATAAATTGGCAAATTTAGTATACCACTCCCATTTACTGGATGCAATCAGAAGTACTTAGTGTGTCAGAAGCCCTATATTGCTAGCAGCTAAAGGGGGTTATCTTTTAGCACAATTGACAGGGGTTATAGCTTCAGGAAAATCTAAGTTCTGGCTATGCAGTCACAGTGAATTTCTGAGCAACCATGGTGTGCAGCATTGTGACAGCCATGAAATTTCTGGACAGACGCAGTCATAAATCAAAATCCTTATGTATATGAGACTTTATTCTCAAAATGTGTTTCTTGCCTAAATATTTAAACACATAAATAACCTCCAGCCATTCCAGCTTGTCATTTTAAGCTTCCTGACATTTATTGTTTGGAGGAGAAGAAAGGTCAGACTTATCAAATCTGCATTTATTCTTCCATGACATTTTTCTCCAACCAAATTTTTCTGAATTAGAGAAACAAGACAAATGTGGCACATTTCAGAAAGGACATTTCTGAGCTAGACACTTCAGGCTGTACAGAGACACTTATCTCTGAAGATGATTCAGAAGGACAGGACTGTCATCTGGGGGACAGAAAGGGATTTGGAAGTCAAGAGACCTGGGTTCCAGCTCTGCCATTTAATTGCCATGGGTCTGGTCACTGAAGCCAAAAAAAATTTTTTTTAAAGTGTCTAAGTTTGGGTGCATTCAATTTTGAGTGACCAGCCTAAATCAGTTGGACTCTGATAATCAGAAGTGCTGAGCCTCTTTGCTTCAGTTGGAGTTGTTGCAACTCAGCAATTCTGGAAGAAAAAAAAATCAAGCCCAAGGTGTCTCAATTTGGGCCTGCAACAATGGAGGCACCCAACATTAGCCAACACTTTGAAAAATATTGATTTTAGCAACTGGAGCAAACAGAGACAACATGGAGAGAATGATGCTAATCTTCCTATGAGCTCTGTGGAGAAGTGCAAAATACCATTACTCTTTTCTCATCTCTTCTTTCTGTAGTTGATTCACATGTGCACAGCTCACAGGCAGATCACGATTTCTCAGATAATGTTCACATAAGATGCACTGTGAACCAAGTGACCCGACTGAGTTCGGATACAATTCAAACACACTGTGCAAAAGAGATTTATCAAACTGTCTCTGATTTTGAGCAATGTCTTTGCATTTGTACAATAAAGTGTTCAAGTCTCCCACCACTCCTGATAAAGGAGATATTTATTCCCCATTTTTACAACTGAAAGAAATAGAGCCATAGCAAGGAGAGCAGAGAAAATTCTTAAGAGCATGCTGTGAATATTCACACAAATAAAAAACCAAATGCACTTTATCTATATTTGTGCCCACTTTGTGTTTGCTTGCCATTAATATTTTAGTGCATGAGTTCACTGGTAGAAATGTTCATGGGAGCAGTGAGTTTTAAGCAATAGTAAAAGGAAATTTGCAGAAAGCAAACCTGAAATCAAACACATACATTTGCATCAGAAACCTGCTTTTAAAGAGAGCTGCCCCAAGTGCAGACAAGAAAAGCCCCAAATTGAACTGGTTGAGCTTACCTTGACTTTAAGCAGTGGTAAATCCAACTGGTGTAAATTGTGGCTTTCCTTGGGATTTGCACTGGGGTAGTTACAATGCCTGCCAGCCACTGACTGCAGAACCCCAAGTCTAGACAAAGAGTCAGGAACTAGGGATAAACCACTTGCACTACAAGGAAGCACTTCAGAAGCTGTGCTGCAAGGGGGTTGAGCCACTGAAGTTAATGGGAGTTTTACCATTGACTTAAGTGGGAACAAAATCAGGTCCCAGGTACATAGCTGGGATTTAGGAGAATGACAGACAGACACTAATGAGAAGATGATTGAACCCCTCTACCTATTCCTGGCTCTTACGGCAGCTGGATTCACTAGTCCCCAACCCCAACTTTGTTGTTTAAGCAAATAGCAACAAATAGTAAAGACAAAGGTAAAAATATGAGTGAAATCCTCACACCACTGAAATCCTTGGCAAAACTCCTATTAACTTCAATAGGGCCGGTATTTTACCCACACAGTCCAGTTTTCATTCACACAAAGGCCACTTTAAAAAATATTTTTTCATCCCTTTTTCTCTGCTGGAATGGTGTAAAGGGGCATTAACGTAAATGAGAATCAGGCCCATGGTAGCAGGACCCTGCAGCAGTACAGTCTAGTAGTTGCTTGGAAAGTGTCAGTATTGCAATAGCTCTGGTAGGGACACCTCTGTGTAGTGAATGCTGAGAAGACAGCTGTTGTTTCAGACATGATATGTGGCAAGTTAGTATAATTCCATGTGAAGACCACAGAGCAGGAGAAATGTGTCTCCCGGCCAGGGAAGGATAAGTTATGCATTGCTATTTAAAAAAATATAATTGGAATTTTAAATCTATTTTATGAATGGAAGTACTTTGGCCTTTTAAGGAAGGCATGAGTCATTTTCATACCGCTGTGCCCCCTTTTTAATGAACATTTCCCACCTTAGCATATGTAAGTAGTAATTAATCACAGGAAGTTATTTTGCAGGCATCATAGCTTATTAAATCTTCTGACTAGACTCACAAGAAACCCACTTAACATTTGTAGACCAGGTGTCCTACTGTAAGTGTGCTGATTACCTGTGATGTTAATATGTGAAAGAATGTCTGGTCTAGTAATTAGAGCATAGTGGATTATCTGGGTAGCTGTAGATCCATTGGTCATGCTACTAGTCCTCCTCTAAACCACCCTGCTCCTTGCTGCCACAAAGGTGTCTTCACGCCTGTTCCACTGCATCTATGGAGGCATTCACTCTCTGCAAAGAGGGCCAGCACAAAAGGCCTATAACTACTTAAATGCCACTTATGTCCAGGTGTGTATTCACCCCGGTTGAAGTGGAACTGCTATGGAGGGATCTTCCACACAACCTGCACAAGTATTCTGTGGCCAGTCTCAGTGGCACCATAGAGCAGATGATTTAGGGGAATGGTTAGTAGCATGGCCAATGGGTTCACAGCTACACAGATCCACTCTAACTTCTAGGCCACATAGCCTTCAGAAATAGGAGTCTTTAGTGGTGCATAGGTGATGAGTAGGCCTTTTGTTAAGGGTGAAATTTAACCCTTAGAGTATTTCATGTCCATGAATTTTTGCAGGCATATTTTGTGGAAGTTCCTGTAACCTTTATGGTTTCTCTATTGAAAAATGGTTCCCTTAATACCATCCTTTATTGTTTTTTCTCTCCCCCTAACCCCTCCCCCCAATTCTGTGTGGAAACATCTCTTAGCAAGAGGGAGGGCTAACTCACTAAATATTCTGAAGTGAGTGGGACAGTTCAAGAATAAAGCCAAGCCAAACACGGTTTAGCCACTTCTGGCTCCCTCCCCATCTAATCAAAATTTAATCTCTGACCATTTGGCAAAAATATTTAATTATGTCTGCACCACAGTTAAATAGCTCTTTAGCCAGGGATGACAAATTCTTCCTAGAAGGGGGAGAGGGAGAAGACCCCCCCTCCTTTCCATGGCCATGCCCCTGCCCCTTATCTTCCCCCAAAGCCATGCCCCCAAAAGCAACTGGATGCCAGAGCCAGACTGGGGGGACCCAAGACCAGCCCCAGGCCTGTGGTCCCACCCCTGGGTCCCTCACCCAGGGCAGATGGAGGTCCTTGGCTTCCCGCATGGCTCTTACCAGCCTGGTCTGAGGTTGAGGCCTTAGGGGGCAAAGAGCTGCAGCTGGGCCATGGCAAAAAAAACCCAGGCAGCTGTGGAGATCCACAGATCCTCCATCTGCTCTGGGTGGGGAGTCCAGTGGATGGTGACATGGGTCAGGGACTGCTCTTGGGCCTCCTCTCCAGGCAATGGAGGGTCCGCTGCAGCTTACCCAAGTTGGGCTCCATCTTAATGCCTGGCCAGGGGCAGAGCCTCAGGGGGAAAGAAGAGGGGCAGAGGACTGGGCCCATGGCAGAAAGTGGGAGGGCCGTGGCCTCTTGCCCCCCTGTGTTCCAGCACCCCCATCTTTAGCCCAAACCCCACAAGCTTGAGTCAACTGGGTGTCTGATTGCAGCATAGATGTACCCTATATGAACTACAATCCTGGGCATCTGCATATTACAGTGAGGTAACGAAAGCACATGAGCTCTCTTTGTATTAAATCCAAGCAGAGCCAAGGCTCTGTAGTTTTTAATCATGGTCAACACTATCCCATCACCTGTCAGGGATCTTGCCAAGTCACATCACGGTAAAAGCCACAGACCCTTGTCTCTGCTAAGCTTTTACACGGAGATCACTAATGCACATTGGTGATTTCCAGTAAAAACAAACAAACAAACAAAAGAACCACCTTCCTTTGGCCTTTTGTATTGTAAAACTTAGTAGGGTTTGCCATCTAACATGGGCTAAACCTACAGCTGCATTTTCTTCACTAGGAGTTGTGGCAGGGTGGGCTTGACCCAGCCTGCCGCCCCTTTAAGAGGGAGAAAAGCCCTCTGCAAACCCCCGGTGCAGCAAGCCTAATTAGCCACCTGGCTTGCAGCCTAATCAACCTGGATGGGTTGCACCTGGCAGCCACCTCTGGGGGATAAAAGGCTGCCAGGAAGGAAGCCCAGGGTGGTGGTGGCAGGAGCTATTCAGAGCTGAGTGAGTGTGTTTGTATCACTGTTAGCTGGACTATCTAGAGTCCCTAGAGCTGTGTTAACTGTTAGCTGGACTATCTAGAGTCCCTAGAGCTGTGTTAACTGTTAGCTGGACTATCTAGAGTCCCTAGAGCTGTGTTAACTGTTAGCTGGACTACCTAGAGTCCCTAGAGCTGTGTAACTGTTAGCTGGACTACATAGAGTCCGTAGAGCTGGGTATTAATGAGCTATCAAGAGCTGAGTGGGTATTAATGAGCTATCAAGAGCTGAGTGGGTATTAATGAACTGTTTAACCTGTATATATTGGTGGTGGGGTCCTGCACTGTAAATTAAAGGGCACTGTTGGAGCAAAAAAGGGTTTCCTGCCTGTGTTCCTGAGAGGGGGGAGAGAGCGGTCTGTCACATATGGTGTCAGAGGTGGGATCGCTACACCAGCAACACAACTGGTGGCCCCGGGATGGAGGGAACCCTGCAGTGTCTCGTGGAAGAACAGAAGCGGACCCAGCAGGCCATGTATGCCTTTCAGCGAAACCACCAGATGCAGCAGACTCAGTTGGAGCAACAAAAGGTACTGCGGGACTTTTGAGAGGGCAGCCACCACAGCCGGGTGGGAGCGGACCACCCGGGCCCTCCGTCTTGCTCCGTACCTTGTGGGCAGAGGCCCAGGACTTTGGGAACTCATGGACTCCCTGAGATTGGAGCAGTTTTGCTCTGCCTCCCTGAGACTGTCCGTACCGGAGTCAAAAGGCACCAGCCAGAGACGGTGGAGTCTGCGGTGCAACCGACCAGATACGTGGAGACAGAGGGACCTCGGGGAGAAGACGGACCACGACGGGTCCGGGATTTGGGGCGATGGCCCATGGACTGGGGTTTGGGGGTGGAAACCGTGTGGGGTGATACCCACTCTGCGGGTGCAGGTGGGGAGGAGGTCCCAACCGGGGGTAGTGGACCCAGCCTCCACCTGTACACTAGTCCGCAGGGCATTGGGGCCCTTGTAGAGCTGATCGAAGGCTTGAAGGGTCTGAGCCAGCCCTATGGGGCTAGGCTAAGGGGGGAGGTGTGTGGCAGGGTGGGCTTGACCCAGCCTGCCGCCCCTTTAAGAGGGAGAAAAGCCCTCTGCAAACCCCCGGTGCAGCAAGCCTAATTAGCCACCTGGCTTGCAGCCTAATCAACCTGGATGGGTTGTACCTGGCAGCCTCCTCTGGGGGATAAAAGGCTGCCAGGAAGGAAGCCCAGGGTGGTGGTGGCAGGAGCTATTCAGAGCTGAGTGAGTGTGTTTGTATCACTGTTAGCTGGACTACATAGAGTCCCTAGAGCTGTGTTAACTGTTAGCTGGACTACATAGAGTCCCTAGAGCGGTGTAACTGTTAGCTGGACTACATAGAGTCCGTAGAGCTGGGTATTAATGAGCTATCAAGAGCTGAGTGGGTATTAATGAACTGTTTAACCTGTATATATTGGTGGTGGGGTCCTGCACTGTAAATTAAAGGGCACTGTTGGAGCAAAAAAGGGTTTCCTGCCTGTGTTCCTGAGAGGGGGGAGAGAGCGGTCTGTTACAGAGTGTAACACCAGTTAGCTAACATGGGTTTGCTTAAAAAGGGTTAAAAAAATAACTGTAATTCCTACTGAAGACAAGTCCAGACATTACAGCTCCCATCACTGCTCAAACCAGTGAAACTAAATTGGTTTTAGAAACTGTGTCCTCAATTTAGCTAGGATCTTGGCCACAGCAACACTAGGCTGTGTAAGAAACTGCAAACGGGAAGTTGGGCCGAGGGGAGGAGGGAGCTGAGCAGGGGGAGATTGACAGTTTATTTCTGGCCAGGGGGCTTATGATAATGGATTGAAGGACCAACAAGACTTAATGGCTGACACTGCCTTTGGCAACATGTCTTCACTGCAGTTACCTGGGGGTAAATGTACCTTAACAGATAGCTCAGGGTTTGCCCTCTAGCCCAGGCAGTGGTGCCAAAAACAGTCATTTTGTTGCATGAATGTGGAGCATGTTAACTCAGGCTCAACTATGGCTTTTCTTCTTAAACAGTGAAGACAACTCTTTTAGCAATGGCTCCGCTGAAGGAAAAAGGTTAACAGAACCAGCAAGATAACTAACCCGGGCTAGCTGTGACACGGTTAGGTCTCAATGGAGACAGCAGAGAGTTTTACTATGATGTAGCTATGTGAGGTCAGCCGTGGTGGGAGGGGAAAAGAATCCTACCTAGCTACATCATAGTAAAAGCTCCAGGTGTTTGGTCTCCATTAGGATTTTACAGCTAGATCAATGACCTGTTTTAGTTATCTCACTGTAAGAAAAAGCCCACTTGTTTTGGCAGGTCCGTTCAGACCCAGCTTTGAAAGCCTAGTCTTGATTTCAGTTATACCGGTAGAAATCTAAAGAGGGCCCCCTTTTCAACAGACTTAAACTGCTGGCCCATTTTTTTTTCCCTTCAGTTATGAGCTCAAAGCTGGCTGCTTCAGCATTGTGTTTCAAGCCCCAGTAGTGAGTTGTCTCTTCAGACTCTACAAGTATATTTTGTGGTCCATTAAATAAGCTACCCAACTACTCTCCCTGGGATGAAGTATTTGGCTATGCTGTCCATTAGGGTTTATGTTCTTTCTGAAGGAGAGACAATGAAAGAAAGCTAGTATTAGAGCTTAAATAATTGTGGATAATGAGAAGAAATCTCCTTTACTGGCGCAGAACAAAGACCTTTTAACTGAGGGAGTCGAGTTGTCCTTACAGCCTGATTTCAGAGAACTGGGAGGTGGAAGCAAGAATTTATGCTGCACTGTTTCATTAGAGAAGTATCAGCATTAACAGAGCTGTTGTTCTCTCTGCTACTTTAACCTTTGCAATGCCACTTTACATTAGACTCCTTGGATTCAAAAGGATGAAGTTCATTAAGCCCCCACTTTATATCCAACTGAAGGTGAATCAATTGCACGCTCGTGCCTTATATTTGTTCTGGGCACATTTACTATCACGCTGTGTCCCTTCATCATATTAATGCCTACTCGTGTTGATATCAGTTGCATCCATGCTTTTGCTACCTTATGGTTGGTGAGAGAGGAGAACCCGGAAATCACTTGTTGCACTACAGTGAGCTTTGCCTCCGTTATTACCAAATTAATACCCTTTCTCCACTTTATAGCTATGGATCCTGCACTGCTTAGGTCAGTGGCAGTATTACCATTGACTTCAAGGGGAGCAGGACTTCACTAGTAGCTGGACTTCGAGTCCCTGTGTCTGAATGGAACAAACTAACTCAAGCGGTTTAACAAAACAGTTGGACGCTTTCTACATAATCTTCCCCACCGCGATCATCCCCTGGCACATGCTGTTCTACTAAAGCGTCCCAAAAACAAGACAGGAGGGAAAAGGCCCTAATCCCGACAGATTTTTCTTTGCAAACAATCAAGTGGGTGGGAAAGGCAGGAATCTAGCATTTGCGCCCTACTACTAGAAGGACACAGACCATTCGTCAAAACCAAGATTGGCCCCACAGCGAATCTCTAGGTCCTTTCCCCTCTTACTTAATAGAAGGCGGCATTCTCCTGGCCACCAGTCCCACGGGAGCTGGGGGAGACAGGAGCGGGAGGAAATCTCGAGCGAAGGTGTTTAACTAAGGCTCTATTATTGAATCCACACGAATGTTTCTGGATAGAGCAGATAAGACAGCATCGCAGGACCCCCCTATAAAGAAATCTGCAGTGCTGATTACTGCCAGCCGCTGCCACTGGGAGCGGCCGGCCATGGAACGGGGGTGGAAGGATGGAAAAACGGGGAGGGAGAGGAAGAAAACCCACTTCTAAATTTCCTCTTCTTCCCACACACCTCCTCTCCCTCCGTGTATACCGGCTGCTTTGCGCTCTGCAGCTGGGGGCACAATTCAGACTGACCAGTTTGCAGATTGAGATGGGAAACCTCTCGTAGGGAGCCCGGGGCGTTCTGGGGGCAGCAGAGAGTGGGGTGGGGGACCAGGGAGGGTCCCCTGGGTATTTATTTTTGACCCAGGCCATCTGATGCAATCTAGCGCGGTCCCCAACACAACGCGCTCTTCGGACGAACCAGAGCGACAAGTCCTCGTTGCAGGGTACTCTGGAGACGCAAGGAAGCCCCCCACCACACACACACACACACACACACACTCAGGACGTGTGAACACGGGCCGTGGGGAGAGAACAAACAAGCTCTTGGATCCTGGCATGTTTTCCAAACTTTCCCCAGCCTCAGTGCAAGGCAGACGCTAAATGGGCAGAGGAACGGTGGCCCGCTCAGCCCCCAGCTCATGGGGGAGTTCTCAGGACGGGTGGAAACCCTGAACTTCTAGGGGCGCAAGTCACCCCGCCAGGGCACGCAACGCATCTGCTCACCTCTGCTGGAGATCTGGAAGAGCAGGCGGGGCTGGGAGGCTCTGATCGCCGCGGATAAGCCCCTCTCCCGGCCCAGGAATGCCGCCTTCCTCTCGGGCATCAGCCGGATCCGCAGCCTTCCTTCTCCGGAGCGGATCCACCAGCTGAACATCTCGGTGAGGTTAAACTCCAGCTCGGCCGCAGCTGGCTCTGCTTCTTCGCCCGCCGCCTGGGCCGGGTCCCAGGCGCAGCCCTCCCGCAGGCTCCGCTCTCCCACCTCCAGCACCAGCTGCTTGGCTCGGCGGAGCTTCCGCACCGAGCCCGCTTTCAGCACCGTGGACAGGGCCCGCGCCCGGGGCGGCAACTGCGGGGATCCGGCCCCGGGAAGCCAGGAGTTGGCCGCCCGAAGCAGGGGCGAGCACTCCAGCATCAGGCTGCAGCGCGCCCGGAGCCGGCCCACTGCTTCCCCTCCGCCCAGCAGCAGGTCCCGCAGGTAGGTCCGGAACGGGGAAGGGACGATGAAATCTACCGCCAGGCTCTTCCTCTGGAGCCGGGAGAAGCTGGGGGGTTCCCGCTGCTGCCCCGGCCGGGAGCCGGCGAGAGGGGTCCTCTCTTCCAAGCGCAGGGCTGGGGGGAGGGAGAGGAGCACGGCGGCCGCAAAGAAGGGGGAAAGGCTGGCGGGTTTCATCTTAGCAGGTGATGGGGGAAGAAGTCCCTGGCTTCCTAGGCGATCCCCCCGACTCAGTCACCAGCTGGGTTCCCGGGTGATCCTCCGACTTCCTCACTTGCAACTGCTCGGGGGTCCACTGGATCCCTTTCTTCCGTCACCCGCAGGAGCTGCAAAAGGAGCCAGGGGAATCCCTGGATCGCCTCCCCTTTCAGGGGGTGCTGGGCCCGCTCCCACCCGCTCAGGCACCCCCGGGACCCACTGGATTCCTGGCGATCGCTCCTAGTGGATCACCAGCCGGATTCAGGCGAGCCGCTGTCCTCTCTCGCTGGCCGGGTGCGTGCGTCCCAGCCCGGCGCGCGGACACGAGGGACGGGAGTCTCTTCTCACACCCCTCTGCACACCTGCACGACGGGGCCATTCACGAGCGCGGCTCGGCGACAGGCGTGTGGGGCGGGCCCGCTCCCGCTCAGCGGGTCACACCTGCCCGCCCGGCAGGGCTGCGTCCGGGGCCGGGGCTGTTCCCATCCCCGGCTAGCGGCAGAGTCTCTCCCGCGCCTCGGCTGCTCGCCGCGACCCTCCTTCCGGCCCGACCCTTTGCAGGAGGCTGAACTTCAGGAGCCGCCCAGCCCCGGCTCCCCTTTCACGGGCCGGAGCCACCCTCCTCCCGCCCTGTCCTTGGACGGATCCCGGCGGGCTTCTGGGGTGGCTGGCTATTGGGGGGGTCCACTTGGGGAGTCCCCCCTTGGTCTCTACCCCCGGCTCTCCCCCTCAGCTCCCTTCTCCAGCGTGTTCTCCGGAGCAGCCGCGGCGGCGGGTGGGGCGGACGGGCTCAGTCCGTGGGTCCCCGGCCCGCCCGCTCCCTCCGTCCAACTCCTCGGGGCACCTCGCGGGAGCCGCTGCGAGGGTCTCTCCGCGGCGGGAGGAGGGGAGAGGCCGCGTGGGGGGCTCGGCAGCTCCCCGCGCCCGCCGGTCTCTGGCGGCAGCCGCGGGCTCGCAGCTGGTGCAAGGATTTTTCACAGGCTCCAACTACCCGCCACAAGCCAGGTATTACCCTGCCGCCTCTGACGTCACGCCCCAGTCCTGCTCCCACCAGCCAATGGCGTGTCCGGGGGGACTTTCTTATTCAAATGAGCTGAGAGAGGGAGGAGGCTCAGGCTGGCGGGGGGGAGGCGAGGGGAAAGCGCCTTCATTGAGAAAAAGCACTCCAACCCCCTTCCCCTCCCCCTGCTCCGTGTGGCTGCGGGAGGCAAACGAGAACCGAGGGGAACCGGCCGTAATG
Source organism: Sternotherus odoratus (assembly GCA_032164245.1). NCBI lineage: Eukaryota > Metazoa > Chordata > Testudines > Kinosternidae > Sternotherus > Sternotherus odoratus. The sequence continues at coordinate 125,920,117 of JAVMKO010000003.1, forward strand.
CACGTTCCCTGATTATGCGACAAAAGATTAAGCCGATCAAGCACAAGCGCAGCAAGTTCACGACTCAAAACGATGAGATCTGCGAGAAGAGGCGTTTAGTTCATCACCTCTGTGATCCGCAGTGGCAATTCCTCTGCGGAAATGACTTTTAATGACAAGCAGTTGTAGGGAGGCGAAAAGAGTCTTCTAGTGAAGAAGGCAAGGCCATGTGCTCCACTGGAGCGAGTATGGGACTGGGAGGAGATCTCTGTTCTGCTCTCCCCTGTGCTACTGACTGATTTCCTGTGGGACTTCAGGCAAGTCTCAAACTGAGGTTTTAAGGCAGATGTTTTCAAAGGAGCCTAACCTACGTCTTAACACGGCTACCTCTCTGATTCCTAACCTACCTCCATGTCTCCATTTCCACACCTGTCAATAGAATGCTCTTACTCTTACTTTTCAGCGTTTTAAACCTCTGTAAATGTAGAATTCATGCCTCCAGAGCAGAAGGGCTCCGTGGAAGACCCTCTATGTATCATGTGAAGAGTAACAGCCTCTGCAATGGGGTGAATTTCATGCTGATAGTTATTTGGATGTATAACCAATAAAAAAAGAGGGATTATTTGCCATTCGCTTTGAGACCCTGGAAAGATTTAAATGTTGGAAAGAGGCTATTGGTCTTGTTTTGTAGGTTGACCCCTACATTCAAAGTAAGAGTTAATAAAAGGTTACTCACATCCACCATGATTGAATTGGCCGCATTAGCACTACAAAAAGTAAATTTCCCTCTGTTGATTTTTCCCCCTTCTTGTCAACTGTTGGGAATGGACCACATCCACCCTAAATGATTGGCCTCCTTAGCACTGACAGCCTATCCCCCTTGGTAAGGCAATTCCCATCTTTTCAAGTGCTGTATATTTATACCTTCCTACTGAATTTTTCACTCCATGCATCTGATGAAGTGGGTTATACTTGTGGGTTATACCCACAAAAGCTTATGCCCAAATAATCTTTTTAGTCTCTCAGGTGCCACAAGGACCCCTTGTTTTTATTTTAAAAAATTTCAAAACTAGAAATGTCAGATTTTGACATTGTTTGGCTTCCTGGATAAAGAGGGACCTAGACAAACAAGAGGGTTGGGCCAAAAGAAATCTGATAAGGTTCAACAAGTGCAGGGTCCTGCATTTAGGAGGGAAGAATCCCATGCACTGCTACAGACTAGGGACTGAATGGCTAAGCAGCAGTTCTGCAGAAAAGGATCTAGGGGTTACAGTGGATGAGAAACTGGATGGGAGTTAACAGTGTGCTCTTGTTGCCAAGAAAGCTGAGGCATTTTAGGCTGTATAAGTAGGGGCATTGCCAGCAGATCGAGGGACGTGATCATTCCCCTTTATTTGGCATTGGTGAGGCCTCATCTGGAGTACTGTGTCCAGTTTTGGGCCCCACACTACAAGAAGGATGTTGAAAAATGGGAAAGAGTCCAGCAGAGGGCAACAAAAATGGTTAGGGGGCTGGAGCACATGACTTCTGAGGAGAGGCTGAGGGAACTGGAATTGTTTAGTCTGCAGAAGAGAATGAGAGGGGATTTGATAGCTGCTTTTAACTACCTGAAAGGGGGTTCCAAAGAGGATGGATCTAGACTGTTCTCAGTGCTATGAGATGACAGAACAAGGAATAACGGTCTCAAGTTACAGTGAGGGAGGTTTAGGTTGGATATTAGGAAAAACTTTTTCACTAGGAGGGTGGTGAAGCACTGGAATGGGTACCTAGGGAGGTAGTGGAATATGCTTCCTTAGAGATTTTTAAGGTCAGGCTTGATAAAGCCCTGGCTGGGATGACTTAGTTGGGGATTGGTCCTGCTCTAAGCAGGGGGTTGGACTAGATGATCTCCTGAGGTCCCGTCCAACCTGGATATTCTATGATTCCTTTCTTTTCAATTATTTCCCCCTCCCCCACTGTGTTATTAAATGTAATAGAATGAATGATGTCCCGGGTTGTGTGAAAGAAAAGTGAAAAATATCCCCCTCCCTCACCTTCCGTTTTACCTTTTTCCTACTCTGACTCCTCAAAAGTCGAAGAAGTTTCCCAAACAACACTTGGGACATCACTCATTCTATTGGATTCAGAAGAAAACATTGGGGGGGGAGTTTGGGAGAGTGACCAATTTTTAAAATCAACATTTTGAAATACCCAAAAGAGTTTTCACAACAACAAAAAGTGTGTGTGTGTGTGTGTGTGTGAGGATCAGTTTGGAATTAAAATAATTTCAAAGATTTATGAAGCTATTTTTCCTTTTTTGGCCAGCTCTAAGTGTTAAACTGTAAATAGCATAATTATGTTTTTTGATAACCAAGTACAGTATTACACATTTCATGCACAAAACTTCCTGTAAATTACTTATTGCCCTGTGTTTCATACTTAATACATATATTTTTAAAATCCAGGTATTACATAGTAGTTACAGTGTAATTATTCTGTCACATAGTTCTTTTGGCAATAAAAAAAAGTGTTAGTTACAGGTGTTGCGAAGCATAATTACAGAGTAACCATTCTATTAATATTTTTAATACGAAAAGCATACTGGTGTCATATTCCAGTCTTAGGCCTTTAAACTCCCTTAACAAAAGCCCACTAAAGACCATGGCAGTCTTTCCATTGACTTCAGTGGGCCCTACAATCCCCACAGCTTGAAACTTTCACTGTTTTAGGTTTTGTTAGACTCACTTACCCAACATGTGACTTACAATTGCTTCCCCATCACTTCTGAATTTGGCCTGTAGTATTTTAGGGCCTGATGATGCATCCATTAGGGTAATTAGCAAAGCTCGTATCAGGTTTTTGCCATAAAAAGATTTTTTTAATGTATACCTTAGTACATTCAAAAAGATACAAGCACATAAAGCTATTCTGCTTTTTCCCCCCATTCAACACCCTCTGATATAGTAGCAGCTAGAATCACTTTAATTTCTGCATTAGTGAGACTTGAGAAATCGATCCTCAAACTTGTTCTGTTCCACCAAATTATTTTGGCCTGTCATCTTAGTCATGCCGAGCACTATACACTAGCAAGTTTCTTATAAAAATGGCAATTGAAGAAAATGAAATACAGTGCACTGGAAGAAAATGTTCTAAAAGTCTCTTTGACTAGTTTATTATAAGTTGTTTGCCTGCTTGCGTGAATCAGATTTCCATCAAATAAAGATTCCACTGGGAGACTTTTATAGCTTTCATTCTTCATGTGACAGATATGGAAATTTCCTGCCATGTCCTGCACAAGCCTTACTGAATTAAGTTAATCTTAAGAGTTGATCATATTAAAAAATGCAAATATTTATGCATTATTGGGGGATTGTGTGTAGCATCTCTAAGGGGGTGACATGGCCCATATAAACCCTGGGAACTGGCATGAGCTCGAAAGGATCATTTGAAACAACGGGCCAGACAAGAATGAACTTACATATTTAAATAGATTCCCAGGAAATATCTGGGTGGCTGAATATGCAAATGTACCCCATCCAGTTATGCAAGAGCCTGCATAACACAGGCCATAGAACTTCCCTGAAATAACTCCTGGGAAGAAGAATTCAAACAGAATATAGGATTGTCTTGGAGTGTTTTCATTACCATCACTGTGCAGGCCTAAAACTACAGGAGTCTTTGCTGCTTATATGTCCCTGCTTCACAGGGAGTTGGATTGGATTTGTATGACTGGAAGCTTCTCGTCAATCTTGGCTCTATGGCACACCCGAGAACATTGACTCCCAAGCATATGCACTTCAAGCCTGCCAGTTCCACCACCTCCCGGCACAGTGAAACCACACCAATTCTGCTGCTCCTAGGCTCTTGCGCAGCATTTCCCACATTAAGTCCAATATTCTGGCAACAAAGTAGCCAAAAATTCTGACATGATATTCCTGAGAATTTTGCTCTCAATAAACCCTTTTGTGCCTCTCTTTTATCTTTGTCAGAGAGGATTTTAAGTGAAGCTTTACACTAAAATAATCAGTTACACATTTTATCTTACCAGCACTTTGGAAAGCTTACCTTGCAACAGGGCTATTTTACTAACACCTCTGCAAGTTAAATGTTAAGTGCTGCCTAAATGCTAACATTTTTACTTTACATATTTGCGGAAACCTGTGAATTCACAGCACTGTACTTGCTGAGACTGATATAATTGAAGATTTCCATAAAAAAGTGAAGGAAGAAAAAGGTACAGCACACAACTGAGTAGTTCTAATAAAGGAGTTGGTGTTTTAAAATAAACTAAAATGTTGCAACAAATCCTTGGCCACATAAGACTTCATGGTTATCATTATGGTGCACATCACCATGACCAATTGCAATTTCACATGGGTAGCAAAAATAAAACTGAAATGCTTCTCTTCGAAAAGGACAGGCTCCTGCCACTTAAAGCTAAAGGAAAATCTCCATTAATTCTTAGTAGTAGAGAGTCCATGACACAGAACCAAGTAGTGCTAATTCCATCCAACAAAGAGCTGTACTACATGCACATACACATGTGGTTACAGGGTCCACTCACCAATAGAACACCTCCTCCTTGCTCTTCTGGGGAGAACCTCCTTCCAGGTCTGACACTCCCTTTGGCCGCTTGTTCACCTGTACCACAGCATCTCTCTGTGGCTCAGGGTGCTTTTTTTTTCCCCATGGCTTGACCCTCCATCCAGATCACTATACTCCTTGCCTTCAAAGGTAGCAAAGCCCTATCTGATGACTTTCCCAGGCAGCCTTCTGCTCCACTGCCTAGTTGGAATAATTTCCCCTGTGGCTGGTAGGGGAACCCAGCCCCATCCTCTTCTTCAGGTTCCAGTCCAGAGAACTTATGTCTATCCATCATAGTCTACTTTCTCCCTGACCCTATTGCTCTTTTCCTAGACCCCTTCCTACATCTCTAGCTTCCCACTCTCTAGGTTTACCAGTGCAAACACCCTCTTTTCATAGAGTAACTACAGACTAAACTCTACCACCCCAAACACTCCTTTCTCCCAGGTAGTGACTGCAAACTACTTCCCCTGCAACTCCCTTTCTACTGCTAACTTCCTGGACCTATACCAGCTACACCTGTTCCTTCTCAGCTGGGCAGCTGGGTTCCATCATCAACATTATGCTGTCCATCCCCATCACTCTCCCAAATACAATTTATTAGATTAATTAACCCAATTCTTCTCTCTCTTTCTCTCTCGCACACATATATCACATTTAAGGGAACCTAATATGATTTTACTTCTTATCAGGGAACCAGCAAGTTACTATTATGCTCTTCCCTGCTGCTCCAAACTACAGAGGTTGACACATTGTGTTCAAAACATTTTTGCACAGAATAGGAAGAGCCACACACTCTTTGTTCCTCATATGTGCATTCCATGCATGATCCATTGGTGGGTCCAAGTCAGAGACACAACTACAAAAAATCTCCCTTTGACATCAGTTGGAAAGAGGATCATTCCTTAAGTTATCAGGCTTTTGTCATAATAGACAAATCTTTCTACAAATTTCCAAAAGATGCCAATACATAAAATTATTTCATAATATAAAATGCAACATAAAAGTGCTAAAAAATTGGTTTATATGCTCTTGTTTAACTCAAGGTTCTTTATTTCTGGTCCTTGCATTCAGTAAGTATCTTCTTATTTTAAAACAGGTAGAATCACATTAATGTCTGTGTTTCCCCAAACTTGTTCCAGCAAATTATTTTGAACTATCATTTTACCGCTGAGCACTACATACTAGCAAGCCTCTTACACACCTCCCACAGAAATGTCACTTATTGGGGGAAAGGTAATGTTGAGTACAGGAAGAAAATGTTCTAAAAAGTCTCTTTGAGTAGTTTATTTTAAGCTGTTTGCCTGATTGTGCAAATGAGGTTTCCATCCAATAGAGTTTCCACTAGGAGAGTTCTTAAGCTTTTATTCCTCAGTATTTCTAGTTGTTGATCATCTAGGTTTTGCTTTAGCAATCTATGCTCGCTGAAATCAATAGAAAATCTCCCTTTGACTTTAGTTGTGCAAGATCAGGGCCCCAGTTCAGATTTTCAACTCAACCACTAAGTATTTTCTGAACAATTTTGATGGATTCATTTATATCTGATCTGCTAAGCAAGATCATGTTGTTTACTCTTGAAATTGTCCAAAGTATTCAATGATCTCCACAACAAGTAGGAAGTCAAGGTTGTGTGAAAGGTGTCAATTTCACATCACTGGAAATGGCAATCTACTATTTATCTACAGAAGAAGTATAACGTGTGGCAGTGCAAGCTTCCCCCACACTGCCTCACTCATGTGCCACAGCCTTATCCTGAGGGTGCCACATCATTCTAGGGTATGTCTACACTGCAATTAGACACCCGTGGTTGACCCCTGCTTGCTGCCTCAGGGTTGTGGTCCTTGGCTAAGGGGCTGTTTAATTTCCGTGTACACATTCCAGCTTAGCCTGGAGCCTGAGCTCTAGGATCCTCCCACCTCTCAATGTCCTAGAGCCCAGGCTCCAGGCCAAGCCCAAATTTAAAATTTTATTAAAGCTAACGTTAAACATGAAAACACACACAGATTGATAGGTAAGGTACTGGACATCTGGAGTCAGGCTGGGGTTATGGGTGATTGTAGGTAACAGGTACAGGGTTTACAAGGCACATGCATATCACATATCCAGCATAGATCCAGATTGGGGTGTGGGAGTTTTTTAAAGCGTCAGTGTATAAATGTGTTCAGGTGTGCCACCCATGGGGTGTAGCGAGGGTCCAAGTCAGTGGTGCAGCTGATAAGTACATGGGTGGGGTGCATCATCTACCCTTCAATTAAACAGCCCCTTAGCCTGAGGACTGCGAATCCAAGTCACCTGGCAAGGGCCAGCCACGGGTTTTTAATTGCAGCATATCCTTAGAGTTCAAAGGGTGCTCAGACACCATACCCGTTCAATCTCTAACCTCTCTGATACAGATGTGGAGTAGGACAATGTGAACTTTTGTGACGTACGGCAGCCATCTGTTATCTTTTGGAACTTGGCTGACAACAGCCACTTCTTTCACACAAGTCTACTGGACAACTCTTAACCTTCTGGTCAATACATCCTGGGATAGATCTGAACTTGCCATCTGGATCTCTCACTGAGTCTTTCTTTCTTCCCCACAGTGGGGGTATTTTTACTTTGAAGATTCATTGAAAATTACCAGGACAGTTCTACCTATTTGAAATCAAGACAACCATGCTGTCATATTACGCAGATAATATAGTCGGGGGGAGAAGTGGTTTCAATGGAGGCCAAAGATGGAAAGAATTCTTCTTCTCAGGCCACAGAAGCATAGAGGTGTGGCTTCATTACCATCACTGCAGGCCAATTGGCCACAGCAGATCTTGGTGTTTATTGTGCCCTGCTTCATACAGAGTAATGGCCATTGGATTCATGTGACTGGAAGTCTCTCACCAAAGTTGGCTCTATGGTACCTGGGGATGTGGAGCTGTTCTAATAAATGCTTTGCTTTTTGGAAATACGATAAAATAGTGCAACAAGTTCTTCATCATGAAGAACTTCATAGTAGTTGTTACGGTGCTCACCCACATAAGCATTTCTAATTTCACACTGGCAGCACAAATAAACCTGACATTCCTTTTCCAAAAACACAGGCTCCTACCACGTTAAACCAATGAAGAATCTTAGCAGTGTAGGGTCCAAAAAACAGAACCCAGCAGTTGTTTCCATCCAAGAAAGAATAGTACTTCACACACGGGGCTAATAGCTAATTTAATGGAACCTAACACAGTTTCACTTCTTATCAGGGAACCATTATTCTCTTCCCCAAGCTGCTTCAAACTATGCAGGTTACTACATTGTGAACTACTAGAAAATAATTTTGCACAGATCCTGAAGGACTATGTGCTTTCAATGTTCCTCGTGTGTGGGGTCCACTCATGAGCCACGGGTGGACAGAGACACAATGGGCTTTTGTAAATGAGAAAATCTCAGAGGAAATCCACTGACAAAACTCCCTTTGAGCTCAGTGGGGCTGAGATTCCACCCATTATGTCCATTTGAAAAATTCAGAAATAAAGGGCAAAATTTTTAAAAATCTATGAGAGCTGACTGAAAATTTTTGACTATAAACTTTCACTGCCCAAAAGCATTGTTTTTGAGAAAAACCCATTTTTCCTGGGAAAGTCTCTTCTGTTTATTTATTTATTTTCAAATTTTTGAAGGGACAATTTCTAGAGGTACACACTTCAACAACCAATTTCTTATGGTTGTTGAAGTGTGTACCTGAGAAAAGATTTGGTAATTTACTAGAACTCTTGATAAGTTTTCCAATAAATTACTGTCTCTATTTTTTGTACCAGAAGTCTTTTGCCTTCTTAACTAAAAAATGAGAATATTTGTTATGCAGCTATTTTGTTTTGGTTATATAGGCAGTTGCTCTATTTGCCTGGTTAGTGGCAAACACAAGAAAACAATTGTATGAAATTATTTTTCTTTAGGGCCTAACTGAATTAATTTATTCTTAACTTCTGTAATTTTATTTCTGCCTATTGTTTTAAAAGTATAATATGAAGTTAGGAGAAGGACTGAAGCAGCACTCGCTCTATAGTACTGCAATAATTTTCAAATTCAGACTGCTTTTAGTTTAGAATTATAGTTAACTACTAAGAGACTATATTAATAACATTTGAATATTTGATTAATGTTTCATTCACTGCCTTCTTCATAATGTGTTTTCACTGCATTATTAAAATTACACGCTTTTCTGCTGGGGAAAAAATAAGAAACATTTTAAACATAATTTACTCAATGTTTAATTACTTTTACTTACATGAAACCATCTAACTAACCACCAAAGTGGCCTCAAAATAATCATCTTCCTTCTTTTTCTGTACAATAGGTCAGATTGTTGTTTGGTTGTACCATAGCAGCACTCCAGAAGTCTCAGTTGTGCTGGGTGTCTTACACACAGAGGTGGCTATGCAAATTGATTTGGGAAAGCTATTCCCTGGATAAGGGACAGTTTGAAAGAAGCCATGGAAATGCTTGTGGGAAAATCAGACTAAAAGGTAATGTAATCTGCCAGCAATGGCAGAATGAAGATGGGGGTTGTGACCTGGCCTTGCGTTTCCTATGCACAAAAACTCTCACTAACATAGTTTTTGATGTGAAAACCTCCCTCCCTCCCCCCCGCAAATAATTTTCATGAGGCTCAGCTAACATAATGAGATTTAAGAGAGTATCATAGGCAGAAGCCAATTAGTACATTAGATGTAAAGCCTAGAGATGCGGATCCACGTATTCCACCACATCACTGTTGCGAGAACTGGTATTCAGAGTAAAAGCTGAATCAAAAAGTGCCTCTTTTAGTAGGCATTAAATGATATAGAAATGTCTTTTATTATATCAGGGGAGAAAAAGAAAAAGTGAGTCCACTAATCAATGAAGAAAGAGGCAACAATCAATGATGGCTCAACAGTGTCTGAGCTGCTTTTTCACTCCTTTTTAAATTGATCTTTAACACAAAAAGTGGTATGGACACTTGGGAAGTAATGGAGGCTCTGTCCGTACAGCTGCTAACAAAATGTATGTAAGGAAATACTTGGAAAAAATATGAGTGATCTATATCAGCTGGTCTGGATGATACACATCACAGGGTTTTAATTTAGCTAATGAATTGCCTGTACCACTAGCAGTTGATTCTGAAAAGTCAAGGAGAACCTAGGAGATCTCGGAGGATGGAAAAAAAATTAAATATGGTGCTGATCTTTATCGGGGGGGGGGGGGGAATGTCACCTGGGTTAATCTAGATTCTGGCTCTAATAAACTAATGGAAGAGACAGTGAGCCAACGGCTCAGATGACTTCAGTGGAACTACCAGTTAACACCAGGGTCTGGGAACACTGAGAACAAATATTCTGCAAGCCCAAAGGATAAAAGAGCCACAAGTGCTAAAGAGCATGGGCTTTATCAAGTTGCACCCGACAAAAAGGATGACTCTACGGGGCACAAATGACAGTTGTACAGTGGTTGGAGGGGATGCAGTAGATTTTTAATATACCCTGACTTTGGTAAACATTTGTCACAACAAAGCAAGAAGTATTACTAGATCTGAGTCCTGTCATGAGGCCTGAAAATTGACTACAGGATCATAGCACATTGTAATGTGTTGAAGAGTGGGTTGAGTTATGTCTACACTGCAATAGAACACCTATAACTGGCCCATGTCAGCTGACTTGGGTGCAGGGCTATAAAACTGCAGTGTAGACATTCAGGCTTGGACTGGAGATTGGACTTTGTGGCCCACGAGGGGGGAGAAGCCCCAGGCCCTTTAAATGGCCGCCGGAGCTCTGAGAGGTGCAGGCTAGGCAGTGCAGAAGGGCATCACAGCAGAAGTAAGGCTTAAGGCAGGATCTGAAGGAGGATAAGGTGGATGCTTCATGTATTCCCTTGCCTCCAACACAAACACACACACAAAATCAGAAAATGTGCATATTTCAAAGCAGCATAGTGATCACCTTTTTTAGTACCAAGCATAAGGGGCAATTAGGAAGACAACAGCACCCAACAAACTGGACAGGAGCTTACAATGGGAGCAGTTATGAATTGTTCTAGGGGTTATAAAAGCAAAGATATAACCTCATGGAGCTGACAGGTAACAGTCCATCTCTATGTGGCATTTAAAACACTGCATGCTGGTTGCTGAAACTGAAATGCCTGTCCAGGTGTGTTGGACTGAAAAGGAACAAATTAAGGGCCAAATTCTACATTTTCTTATTCAGGCAAATCTCTCATCCTTTCAAGAGCATTTGCTCTCTACTAAACTTTGATTTATAACAGGCACAGCTCATTTTAGTATTAATCACCCTATCAGTGTTCAGAAGAGTGAAAGAGTGAGAGAAGGCTGTTTATCCAGGTCTTGTGCTTTGGGAGTGAAATTTACACTGATGCACCTCCACTGATGTCAGTGAAGGTACTCTGAATTTACACTGACGTAAGAGAAAGCAGAATCTGGCTTCACTATGTTTTATGTAGCTATTCTAACTCCCAGAGAAAGAAGCAGTGAATTAACAATGCACATTATTTCTTTCACTGCTTTGCATAAAACACCTGCATTTTCATTGGATCTACAGTAGCTTTCCATGCACTGGGACATAGTATAATAGCCTCTCTCACTACATTCATTCTTTCATCTATCTCATTATGGCAATTAGCGTGTTTCCATTTTGAACAAAGATCCTGCCTGAAAGCAATCTGGCTGTTAATGTCACAATTACTGTTTCTTTCTGTTGGACCAATTATAGGTGATAATGTTACTATTTGACAACGTTTGTGTTCTAATTAAGAGCATGACTGTAATCTGGGTGCTCAGTTCCAGCCAAAATGCTGCTCTTTCATCTGATCTTGTATTTAATCACTGGTTTTTATACATCCCTGGCATAGTTCAAGGAAAAGAAAGAGAGATTGGTCATCCTTTGTATGGAAGATTGCTCCGCCTTCATCCAGACTCATCCCTTCCCTTCCTGAATGACTCAAGCATGCTTTGTTGTATATTTGGTATCTTTGCCAAGGACAGAGCAAGTCAGAGATGTAAGCAGGCGCCTTTGATTGACAATTTTAATCCCCCACTTAATGCCCAGATTTTCAAGTGTCAGCAGTAAACCACTGATTGTTAATATCACCCAGCAGCAGGGTGCATCAGCACAATAGTTTGCTCATTAAGGAAAAACAAATAAATGATGAACATGCCTCAGGCTGTTAAACAAGACACACTGGCTTAGAAGCAGGCTCTGGGACAAAAGAACTGAGTAAAATAGACTAGCCCATTCAGGATGAAAAATGCCACCATTGTTTATGTTTCAAATCCATCATTGTTTTATCTTTGGTGTGATGTAAAATAAGGTAGGAATATTTGATAATTTACCTCTTCTGTAGGGTCTGGTCTACACTACAGACCTTTATTGGTATAAACTACATCACTCAGGGTGTGAAAAATCCTGAGTGATGTAGTTATACTGACCTAACTCCCCACATCAAGTACTTTGTTGGCAGGAGAGCTTCTCCCACTGACATAGCCTCTGCCTCAGTGAGATGAATTAACTATACCAATGAGAGCGCTCTCTCCTGTCATCTTAGTGCATCTCCACTAAAATCCCATGTTCCCAAATCCTGCCCATGCCAATTATGCAGTACATCTGCTCATTCTTCCTGGTGACCAATGGAGAAAAACATTTTTAAAAGCAAGTGACCTTGAATAAGTGTTAGATGTTGCTTCACTGCATGCCTAGCAAAAAATATAAAAGAAAGGTTCTGTGTATTTCTAGATGAAACAGGACGTGTCCTCAGATGTACTCCCAACACTTGCCATAAGGGGTGGAACTATTGGTTTCAGGCAATATTCCTGACCATTACCAACAATACCTTGAAGACAACACAGGGGTTGATTCTCTCTTGCACCTTGTGCAGTCATTTATATCTGTACAAAGTGTGACTATATTTCTACCATTCTGACTTGGTAGTTTACAGCCAGTTTACATAGGGATAAATGTTTGCACAAGATGCAGAGCAGTGGAAAATCAGGCCCTTAGGATGCTGAAAAAGCACAAAACTAAGTTCAGCAGTTCTACATTCCCAAGAGTGTTGGTGGGATGGAACCACGGACTAAGAGAAAACTGGGAAGTTCTAGAACTGTATGCTGGAAAAGCTATGGCCACCTTTAAAAAGTCCTTGAAATGTCAATCATGCCTTGCTTTGATTAGCTGCAAGACCTTACTGCTTGTACAGCCACAGAAACTGAAAACACTCCATACACACTTATTAAAAAAAAAAAAAAGCTAAGCAAAAGTTCACTAAATATTATGAATGATGTGGATGAATCTGCCAGACATTTTTAATCAGCCCTGCAACTGTCCCCACCCTCCAAATCTCAGGGAGGTTTTGATCCACAGAAAGCCACAACTTTTCTAGTGGGGAGCAGAGATATTTTTGAATTGTTTCCAGTGTTTGAAGATAACAGACCTGCACAGGGAGTGTTTTTAGCCCACATGAATACTTCATCAGAAGTAACTCACATTAGGCCAGTGCTGGTGTGGTGTGAATTGAATTTCAAGATTTCCAGATCTTTCATCTATTGAATGAAAATGTCTTTTTACCAACAAACTGTGCTTCTGCAGAGTGTGCCTTTGCTTGGTATAAAGATGTCCACAGAGATGATAGGCGAACTCTAAAAGTATGTAATTAGGCAATGTATAACAAGCAAGACACTGGTTGTTATGTTTTTTAAAAATATCGTATTTAGTGTTGTGTATTGCTTTCAAATTATGAAATAGTTTTAAAAAAACTGTCATGATGATAAAGAATTACATAAAAGGGTCACACACTCTAAACAAGGAACTTAATTTAAATAATGACTGCAGCATTATGCCTAAAGTTACTGTTTATCTCTGTTTCATTAGAAAACTTCCCCAGCCATCTTCATCTGAATGCCTGCAATAGATTTAAAGGAACAGTACACAGTTGCTCAGATTTTTCTAAGTGACAATAACTTTATGTAAATGAAAGACATTTTTAAAGCAAATGTTATGATTTTTACACCTTTTCTCCATGAAAAGGTTATGATAACACCACAGCCTCCATATTTCCCCCCCATGACAAATAACTTTATTCAGATGTACAAAATGGCCAACTTCTATGGTCAAATTTTGTAACGTCTGTGCATATTAACAAACATACACACACAAGTCCTCACACATACCTCGCTATGAGTTGTGAGGCTCAGCAGTTAGCAGAAAGAAAACACTACAGACATATTCTTGACTTCTAGATCTCATCATTTCCTCTTTTTTATTCTTACTAAAAGTAAATGGTGCCTAAAATGGTATTTTCCCCATTTTATTTGCTCCCCAAGAAGTGTTGAATAACAGACTAGCAAACAATATTGGAAATGCATAATTTATTAAGTGAACACAGTAACACTAACAAAACTCTTTGTTAAGAATATGGAGCTTGTATCGAGCTTTTTCAAGGTTTCCCTTTTAATTTGTATGAATCTGCTCATAGCCGTCTCCATATCGGCACCTGACAAAGGGACCAATTGTACTGTAAGAAAAGCATGGCCACTTAGCCCTTCATTGTTATCACTGTGCTCTACAGCTGAGCCATTCAGAACTACATGGTAACAGTAGGCAGAGAGCCCAGTCCTCCTACTCCTGGGTATAACAAGTCTGATCTCCTGTCCCAAAAACCTAATATCTGATACCTGTTTGAGCAATTCCGATTCTTTCCACATGAAAGCAGTTTTATACAACATATAACATTACCTCTTGTAGACATTACATACAGCGACATATACATCTATACCAATGGTTCTCAAACTTTTGTACTGGTGTCCCCTTTCACATAGCAAGCCCCTGAGTGTGGCCCCCCCATTATAAATTAAAACACTTTAAAATATATTTAACACCTTATAAATTCTGGTGTGTAATGGGGCTGTTTCTGGCAGGACCTAACTGAGAGTGCCAATTCAGGACAAATTGCTTCAGACAGGGCAGTTACAGCCCAAGGTTTGGGTTTTTCCACCTCCAAGGCAAACCAAACCAGCCAAACAGAGGAGATTTCAGTTTTGCCCCACTGGCTAGCCACAAGTCACACAAGCAATCCACTGTGACAGATCGCCTTCTCACCCCCCTCAGGAACACAGGCAGGAAACCCTTTTTTGCTCCAAACAGTGCTCTTTAATTTACAGTGCAGGACCCCACCACCAATACATACAGCTTAAAACAGTTCTTCAACTTACAGTTTACAACTTTATCAACCTCTACAGTTTACAGCTCTCAATATCTCCACAGGTTCTGGCTCTACAAACTCTATATAGTTCAGCCCCTAATACAATAATACAAATACAGCTCTTAATAGCTCATACACACCACACAGCTCTGGATAGCTCATGCCACCACCACCCTGGGCTTCCTTCCTGGCAGCCTTATATCCCCCAGAGGAGGCTGACAGATGCAACTCATGCAAGTTGATTGCCCTGAAAGCCAGGTGTCTGATTAGCCTTTCCTGCAAGGGAGGTTTGCAGGCTGGTGCTCCCTCTTAAAGGGCCCGCAGGGCTGGCTCAGGCACTCCTGGCCAGCACCCTGCCACACCCCTTAGTCGCTCCAGTTTCCCAGTATCACCACCCACAGCCACTCGTTATGGGGACAACTGGTTATGAAATCCAATACCCCAGTAAAAGAAAAAGGTTCTTCTGATTTCAAAGGACCAAGCCCCAGATCCAGGTCAACAGACAAATCAGATCTTACCCACAAATCACGCTGTTGCCAATCGTTTAGAATCTAAAATCTAAATGTTTATTCATAAAAGGAAAAAGATATAGATGAGAACTAGAATTGGTTAAATGAAATCAATTACATGCAGTAATGGCAAAGTTCTTGGTTCAGGCTTGTAGCAGTGATGAAATAGACTGCAGGTTTAAATCAAGTCTCTGGAGTACAAACATCCACAGCTGCGATGGGTCATTCAGCCCTTTATTCAGAGCTTCAGTTTGTAGCAATGTTCCTTTCAGAGGTAAGAAGCAGGATTGGAGACCAAATGGAAGTGGTGCATTACTCATTTATAGTCTTTTCCAGGTGTAAGAACCTCTTTGTTCTTACTGTGAAAAATTACAGCAAAATGGAGATTTGGGGTCACATGGGCTTGTCACATGTTCATGTATGACTCAGGACTTGTGGGAAGCAGCCATTACTCACATGCTACTTTGAACGTCCTTAGGTAGACTTCTTATGTGGATTGCAGCCTTCCAAGCTTTCAATGGGTCAATTGTATAGCTGATGGTCTTTAATGGGCCATCAAGCAAGCTAAGCAGATCTTAGAGCAGGGGTTCTCAAACTGTGGGTCTCGACCCCTCAGGGGGTCGCCGAGGGGTTGCAAGCTGGTTTTTTCCGCCGAAAAGCCACCGCTGTGATCGCAATCGCTTCCGCTTTCGGCGGCTTTTTGGCGGACATGCCAAGCTATTTCAGGAATGCTCGGCCTGTCCGCCGAAAATAGCCGCTGAATGTGGAAGTAATTCATTCGGCGGCTTTTCAGCGGACACTCAAGGGGTCGTGGCGCCTTGCCGCTCAGAAAAAAGGAGTCGCGCTAAAGGTAAGTTTGAGATCCCCTGGCTTAGAGCAACTTGTCTGGAATGTCACCCAGAAACATAGCATAAGTTTGAGATACAGGAAGTATAGAGCCAATATTTATAACTTCAACTATAAAAATGACACATGCATACAGATAGTATAATCATAACCAGCAAATCTTAACCTGATCTTAGACACCTTATATGACTCCCTTTACATAAGATTTGGTGCCACTACAGGACCTTGTTTGCAACAATGATCTATACGGTCCCAGTTCATGTCAATAATGTCACATGGTGGCAAGTGGGGTTTGGGGTGGAGGCTGACAGCTTGTGATCCCTAATATAATAACCTCATGACACCTTGAGGGGTCTCGATCCCTAGTTTGAGAACCCCTTAATCTATATGGACAGCACATTGACGACATTGACAGAGACAACGGGGACTCCAGTAAAACTCAATATTAATGCTGGGCAGAGTCCCCCTGTGTTGTAGCTCAAATATATGCTGCTTGGGTGCTCGGTGTATGCAATGTAGCCAATTCTTCTGCTGGATGTGGCGGTGGGAGGGGTGGATGGTCATGCAGTAATACCTCAGTCCAGGCTAGTGTCAGATCCACTAGATCACTCTGCTTTCCTGGTCAAAGTCAAAGGGAGCTGCAATGGGTGCTCAACATCTTTGAAAGTCAGGCTCCATGAATTAAAAAATGGGCACCTAAAAACTGAAGCACCAAAACTAGAAGCCACTTTTGCCCCACAATGATTTATCTCTGGCCCTACAGGAAACCTGTGACAGAGCAAGGCATAGAACCAAGCCTCCTCATTCCTCTTGTACTTTGACCACCAATTCATCCTTTTAATCTTATTTACATGCAGAAGATTCTACACTAGGCCATAGCCTGCAATGCATCTTTCACTAACATCTTTCAGGCTCTGTGGAAGGCATATACACACACATATAAATGTGGCAATGTAACCACTGACTTTACTATTATTAATAGGGTCCAATCTGCCGCAACATCAACCTTGTCTCTCCAGATAGGCAATTACAACTGTTTTTCTGTCATTAAACCAGTCTTAATGGGTGCAGCCAATGGACCATCTATTATCATGAATGCAATTACTATCTCTGTCATGATCAATATTTGCTTACACTGAGTTAGGAAAGATATTGAAAGCTTATAGTGCATTTAAATGGCTCTTGATGCTAAGACAATGGGGAAGCTTGAGAGCAGTGAGAAATGTTACCTAAAATAAGTGCAGCCTCTCTTGACATTCCTCAAGTCAGCCCTGAGATGAAATGCATGTTGATGATCCTCTTTTCTGGCACTGATACCCTGAACTCACATCAAGGAGGCAGAGACTCAGCTAATCTCTCAGTGGGGTAAGGTTAAATATGAGAGAGGTTAATTGACTGGTTCTCCAATATCATGAGGAATGTATTAGAAGAGGCAAGTCCACTGGGAATTGGACTGAGCATATCCTCTCCTCCCCTCCCTTCTCCCCCCCCCCCCCTCCATACACACATACTTTATTCACAGGGGCTGGGGAACAGCTGTCATTAGGTAATAACTTTTGGGCTACTGCCAACCTGTGTTGAATTTAAACTAGTAAGATGGAGCAGGAAGGCTCTGAATCATATCACTGAGCCCCGAAGCCATAAAGCAAAAAGGATGAATCGAGGGGTAGGTAATGAAATACAAAGCCTTTGAATAAGTCATTTGTTTGAATCCAGACCAAATCAGCGGTGGCCAAAAGTCAGATGATGGTTTAATTATTATAGTGATTTGTATATAGGAGCGGGAGCATAAAATACCTGAGTTCTAATCCCAACTGCTTCCTTGGATAATTCACTTAACCTTTCTGCCTCAGTTTCCCCTTTTGTAAAATGAAAACCATAATACGGACTCACAGGT
This sequence comes from Sternotherus odoratus, assembly GCA_032164245.1. NCBI lineage: Eukaryota > Metazoa > Chordata > Testudines > Kinosternidae > Sternotherus > Sternotherus odoratus. The sequence continues at coordinate 125,938,120 of JAVMKO010000003.1, forward strand.
TTGTGAAAGGATCTGTACATTGTGCTTTTCACTTTCAAAGCCTTTAAAAGTGTAATTATTACTCATTCATTGCTATAGTAGGGTTTCTTCAATGCAGTGTTGAGGCATATCGTCCACGGGATAGTGTGCAAAGGTTTGCAGAGTAATCGTCCATGCGATATCTCTTCTAGGGTCCCCAGAGCGATCAGTCTTGGGCTTTTCACCATCATGTGTTTAAACCCTTACAGAAATGTTCTGTAGAATTTAAGAGGGTAGTTACCCTTCTATGGAAATTTTTAAGACAACCAATAGAATTCTAGAACAGCAATCTCATCCTATTCAATTGGCGAGACACTGGAGACAGGCTTGGAATGACATTTCCATAGAAGTCTATTGGTTTCAACCTATTAAATTCTATAGGACTTTTTCATAAGGCTTTCAAAACCAAACATTATTATTAGTGTGATCATATCAAAATACTACCTGGTGATCACTTTTCAACTCAAAAAAACCAGACAGGAGCAGTAATTCTGTGTTTACTGAGTCAGATTATTACACACACAGTGAACACAGATACATGGGAATTGACATACTGGCTCAGAGGTCCATCTAGTCCAGTATCTCCTCTCTGACAGTGGCCAGCACCAGATATTTCAAAGAAACTATAAGAGCCTTGAAGTAGTCAGCTGTGGGATAATCTATCCTCCACATTAGGTCTCATCCTGATCTCTGACAGAAACTGGTGTAAACTTTGAAGCATGAGGTTAAAATCCCTTCCAAAAATTGTTAGCTTTATTTATAACAACTCTGGATAGTCTTGTTTTTCATTTACATGCCTTTCTTGAATCTTGTGAAGTTCTTGGTCTCATTGACTTCCTGTGGCAGTGAGTTCCACAGCCTAGATATGCACTGCGTGAAAAAAAATCTTTCCTGGTTTCAGTTTCAAATTTGTCACCTTTTAATTTCATTTCACTGTTGATGCATGCATGTATCTCCAGAATCGGCAGTCTGGAAATCTGTACTCCAAACACCAATTTAGAGGGACTTGCAACTTCTTTTTAGACGGCATCTGGCAAGAACAAAGGATGCAGAAATCTCTGCATTCAAGTGGTTCCTTTTCAACAGGAGGTAAATTCAAATAGTGCCAACCCAGGTAATGTTATTTCTTTCATCAATGTATCCCTGAGATCTTTACGTTAAAATTTCCACCCTACCATCAGCCTCAGCCTGAACCAGTCCACACAAGAGATCCACTTTCTGGACACTACATTGCAAATAAGTGGTGGTCACATAAACACCACCCTATATTGCAAACCTACAGACCACTACACTTACTTACATGCTTCTATCCAGGACACATCACACAATCCATTGTCTACAGCCAAGACTTAAGATAAAGCCAAATTTGTTCCAATCCCTCGGATAGAGACAAACACCTAAAAGATCTTTATCAAGCATTCTTAAAATTACAATACCCACCCGGGGAAGTGAAGAAACAGATTGACAGAGTGAGATGGATACCCAGAAGTCACCTACTACAGGACAGGCCCAACAAGGAAAATAACAGAACACCACTGGTCATCACATACAACCCCCAGATAAAATTTCTCCAGCACATCAATGATCTACAACCTATCCTGGAAAACGATTCTCACTCTCACAGCTCTTGTGAGACAGGCCAGTCCTTCCTTACAGATAAACCCCCAACCGGAAACAAATACACACCACTCCACAGAAACACTAACCAAGGGCTGGTCTTCACTACCCACCAGATCGGCGGGTCCTGATTGATTCCTCAGGTGCTTCCCGTCAACTCCGGAACTCCAGCTCACCAAGAGACGCAAGCCGAGTAGACGAGGGAGCCCTTTGCCGCCATGAGGATGCCAGGTAAATCGACCTAAGATGCGCCAACTTCAGCTACGCTATTCACATAGCTGAAGTTTCGTATCTTAGGTTGACCCCCCGCCCACTAGTGTAGACCTGACCCAAGGAACCAAACCCTGTAACAAACCTCGTTGCCTACTCTGTCCCCATATCTACTCTAGCAGCACCATCAGAAGACCCACCAAATCAGCTACACCATGAGGGACTCATTCACCAGCACATCTACTAATGTGATGTGCCAATGGGAAATGCAGGGAATGGCTGGGAATGGTGAACTGCAGCCACTGGGAGCTGCGGGGGGGAGGGAGGGGGGCGTGCCTGCAGATGTCAACATCCACAAAATATCTTGCACCCTAAAATCAGATTATCCTGATGGCCCGCGGGCTGCAGATTGCCCACCACTGAGCTAGGCTGTTCTCAGTGGTACCAGATGACAGAACAAGGAGCAATGGTCTCAAGTTGCAGTGGGCGAGGTCTAGGTTGGATATTAGGGGAAACTATTTCACTAGGAGGGTAGTGAAGCACTGGAAATGGTCACCTAGGGAGGTCGTGGAATCACCCTCCTTAGAGGTTTTTAAGGCCCGGCTTGACAAAGCCCTGGCTGGAATGATTTAGTTGGGGATTGGTCCTGCTTTGAGCAGGGGGTTGGACTAGATGACCTCCTGAGGTCTCTTCCAACTCTGAGATTCTATGATTCTATCGCTGTCCCAAGTGCCTGAACAGAGTAATTGATAATCAGGTCTGTTTTTCCTTTTCCAAAGACACCAGATAACTTAAGGACAGTTAATCGAGTTCCCTGTGTGGAAACAACTACACTAGTGCCCCTGTTAAGCCTCAGTGAATCCGCTGTGAAGGACGGGTACTCTCAGAAGCCCGAGCAGGTGGAGAGAGGCTGAGCTGGATTTTCATACAATTAATCAGAAGTACCCTGGCTTCTTTTGAGGTCTTATTAATCACCACACCCAGTAATTAGCAGGATTCCACTGACTGTTCTGCTCTTGGACTGATAGCCACCGTTTTTTTTTAAAAAGAAAGAAAGGTAGCTTTGTTTCAGACCCTTGTTGAACAGCATTGCTCCAATGTTTCCTTGCTTTACAACCTCCACAAAAGACAAATGGGGACCTTCAGCACCAGATGATTATCTCCGTTAATATGCAGTGTAAATGCTCTCACCACTTTTTTATATTCACCAATTTAAAAACAATTTAAGCTGCTGATGCCTTCAGCGCCTTGGCAAGAAATAGCCTCCCTTCCTCCCCTCCCCCCCACTGACCTAGTCAGCAAAAAAATCAGTGCTGTTTTCTCAGGGCCTAATCCTATGAGGTGCTGAGCAAACTCCTCTACCACCAAAGCAGGAAGGGTCCTTAAAGATTAACCGCTGTTAGACAATTTCGATTTTCCTTTCCTTCAGACACACAAGGCTTTGTTTCATCCTTTTCTTAAGTAATCATTAATTAACCCCCTCCCTCATCCTGCCCCGTCCTTTTGCAGTGTTATTGGATGCCATGGGAGTTAAATATCTAATTTAAAAGCCGGTTATATCCAGGGGTGCTGGAACAATTTTTATAGGGGGTGCTGGGAGCCATTGAACTAAACTGTAAACCCCGTATACAGTGGAAATCACTGCAAGCCAGGGGGTGCTGTTGCCACGCCCCCTCAACCCTGCTGGGCATGCTCCAACTGCCACTGCAGTATAAAAGGGAGCAGCCCAGGGAAATTGCGTCATTGCCTGAGGAGCCCAGAGACTCCAAAAACAACAGCAGGAGTCACGGTAGGAAGTAGCTCAGGAAGGGACTAACCAGTGTCCCTAGGCTTCAGCAGTCGGAGTGTTGCGAGCAGATTCCCTGCCAACTTAGTGATGAGCCCATTCGCCACTACCAGGACCCTGAGCTGGGACCTGGTGGAGCAGGGAGGACCTGGGTCCCCTCCCTGGCTGCCCCCATTTTGTGGGATAGCCACCACACCCCCTCCTGTCGACCCTGGCCATTGGACTGTGCTTCTCTGTAGCTGAGGGGTGTCCTGCTGACTCTTTCCATTTGCGTTTTAGCACTGACCATTGGACCATGCAGCCCTGAGGCTGAGGACAGCCATATAGACTTAACCATGGGGCTACCACACCCTTATCCCAGCCCCAGAGTGATGGGGTGTTCTTAGCCTGTGACACCTGCCTACACAGTGAGTTCCCCAGAAAGTCAGACTGCCTAAACGGGGGCCTGCTTTGCTTTCTCCTCAGAGGCTATAAACAGTGTAATTGCCTATAAGCATAAGGTTACCACACAGCCCTTTCTGAGCAACCATGTTTATGCTTAAAGTAAAAACATTACAGAGAAAACAGCTAAACAATAAAAGAACATAAATGCATATAAATAAGCTTACCAGAGATCACCCCCAACTCCAACAATGGCTCCGACCAGTAAACAGTTCTGCAGACCCCACCAAGGAGTTTTTCAGTTCACACAAGTTCATAATAGTGGTTATCTCATGAATCTGAGAATCATTCCTTTATGCAATTCGGGCCTCAGACCTGCAAAGCCCATGAATAGGTAATCAGCCAGAGTCTCCCTCCCCAGAGCAAAGCTTCAAAAGGTTGCGTCTTTCCATAGATAGAGGATGTAATTTGTATTCATTTTGCCCCATGTATTTCCTAGGGACCCCACTTAGCTTTATTTTGTCTGACACGTTGTTTAAAATAGTCCTTGGGAGCTCCTAACATTTCCCAAGGTCTCCGCTGGCCACATCTTTTCCCCCAGCAGTGTAAAATACAATCCTTCAGTAATCCATAAACTTTGCATTTCTAATACAATGAACTCCCCAGATACCTAAACTTAATTCAGTAAGGTTTGCCCACAGTACTGCAGGAAATTGCCATATCTGTCACACTCTTCATCATGGAAGAGGCCAAGCATTCGGTCCCTCAGACCACAGATCACCTGAAATTCTTGCAGGTCATAGGGGATTCATGGGCCTTATGTGCCTCTGCACTACTGTCTGGTTCCCTCAGCTCCCTTGACAGCAGGGACTGAGAGGCCAGTGAACCCGCTCTACGGCAGCTCCTGCAAGAATGCCTCTCTGGGATGGAGATCCACAGCATGAAGCAGGGAAATCTTAGATTTGTCCAGCAGTAATTTAATCCTCTGCCTTGTGGGCTTTTTGCACATGCTGCCAAGTGGAACTTACTCCTCACACCCAAACCTTAAATCTGGATCCCAGAGGAAGGGATTCGGGGGCAGGGAGGTGTCAGGAAAAGGGGGGAACATTTTGTGGCGGCAATGCTCTGCTTGCTGTGTTTCTCCAGGACAACTGGGGGGGGGGGGGTGCATGTGTAACCCTGACAGATCCCCAGTTGTTGGCATGTAGGATCAAACCAGGGACTTCTAGAGCTTAGGAAGGGACTAACCAGTGCATGAGCCTCTACCACATGAGCTAAAAGCCAGCTGCCTGTTAGCTCAGGCTGTAGAGCAGACCCATGTTCTCTCTCTTTAAGTGGTGTCGGTGCCACTAGATGGGACAGAAACCACACCCAGAAGGTGTGTGGGTTACACATTCTCCCTTACAGGCACAGAAGCAAAGTCTCTAATGCAAGAAGTGCCATCATACATATTTAGCAGTTGTCTGAACACGCATTTATCTATACTGGGGATGGAAACTAATTTCGCCCCTCATGGTCTGCGGAGCTCCCAAGTGCTCTGGACTGGAGGGGAGTATTTAACATTAGGAAGGCCAGAGTGTGAAACTGATGACTCTTCATTTTAACTTCTTCCTTAAGAAAGTGTAGCTGATCTGGCATCCCTTGCTTACACAAGTAGTGCCATTGACTTCAATAGAGATGCTCGCATGAGTAAGGCTAAAGAAACCGGCCTTTATTTGGTATTCCAGCTGCCATGCAAACTTCATCTCCAAAATGCTCGATAGAACCCAGCGGTGCAGCTGCAGAGATAAATAAGAGCAGAGAACGAGGGGAAGGGATCGAGGCAAGGTGGAAAGGAGACGCTTTCAGATGAAATGAAGAACCAATGAAGCAGAGAGTTACAGGAAAGGCTGTTCCAGGTGGCAGGAGCCACAGATGAGAAGGCTCTCATCCCAGAGTGTGTGCAGGAGAGAGAGAACAAGCAGTCACTTGATGAAATTAAAGGGCAATAGATTTAGAAAAAAGAAAACAAAACACCTCACTGCACAGCATGTAGTCAGTCTGTGGGATATGTTGAGGAGAAGGTCGTGGAGTCAAATATTGAGGCTGGAGTTTTATAGGGGTGTTTTTGATCATGTTATGACTACAGATAACATGCAGCGCTATGCCAGCTAAAGTAAGAATAATCAAATCTCAAAGCTTCAGAGCATAAACCTATCATCTGCTGGGGTCCGCAAGGAGCATCCACTCCATTGTATAAATGCTCTGGTGAGATTCCATAATTATCTAGGACCATTATGGGAGTTAGTCACCTTCTTCTGAAGAACTGAATATTGAGCCCGGCTGAAGGCAGGATGGATTGATCGTCGGCCTGCTCCAGACTATCAAATCCTATCTTTTATTTTGGATGCTATTTCTCTTTGCCAAATATTCATCTCCCTGTTCCAATGTGTTCAGTTCTTCCTGTACACAGGAAGAAAGGGAAGTGTAGCAGTGTGACAACTCACAGCTGCGGCACCTCCTGCTGGTTGTCCAGGAATTAGCTCTCCCAGCTCAGAGCACCCTCTGCAGGCTGGTGTCTCGCTGTCTGCTGGCTCCGTGTCTCTCCCAGTGCCTTTTTATCCTGGGGTGCTGCTCCCTGGAAATACCCCCTCACTCTCTGTGGGTCTCCCCTCCCCGGGGAAGCCCCACCCACTATCCCCAACTCACCTCAGTCTAGGGCTTCTGCCAGTTATCATCAAGCCCCTGAACCCTTGGGCAGACTGCAGTGTAACAGCCAGTCATCATAGACAAGGGGTTTTTGGATCTGCTGCCTTTGCCTAGCCCCAGGCTAACCCCCTGTAGCCTCAGTACCTGCTTTGGCTCTTAGGCAAGGCCTCAGCCTGGGGATTGCCAGGCAGGAATGCCCCAGCCTCTCTTGCCTTTCCCCAGCGCTGCTCTACCTCAAGTACCCTCCTCAGCTCCCAGACAGCCAGGTCTTTCCCTTCTCAGAAGCTAGAGAGAGAATATCTTAAGCTCCTGGCTCACTGGCCTTTTATAGGGCCAATTGCAGCCTGATTGGGGTGTGGCCCCAGCGGTGGCTGCCTTTCCAATCAGTGTAGCCTTTTCTCACAGCCCCAGCCCTCTCTCAGGGCCGGCTTTATCCCTTTCAGGGCTGGAGCGGGTGACCACCCCACTACAGGAAGTTACTGGGTCCCTACTGGGGAAGCTACACTCCTCGAGGTGGTTGCTAATACCAAGAGCTGGACAAACCATGCAGGGTTCACTTCATGCTAGGTTTTGTGAGTTGAGCCCTGCAGATCAGTTTGTCTAGGGCAGCAGGAAGCCAATTTCTGCAGTCTGGAGTCTGATAAATGCCACCTTTAATTGCTTTCCCTACTGGTACTTACCTCAGCTCCTCTTTTCTCTCAAACAGCCCCGTAATCCACCATAATTATCTTTAATATCTTAAGGGTTCTTGGTGGATGGCTCCCACCTCTTCCTCTTTCCTTGGAGGTGTCTCATGAAAGTTTCACAAATTTAGGATGGAGCTGGTTGGCTTTTTTTTAATTTCTAAATTTGAATTTTGGAAAAAAAAGAAGGGAGGGAACATTTTTAAAAGTTCATAAAATTTACCTCTTTTTAAAAAACAGCTACATAAACATCCTGTACTCATGTCAGACTCTGCACCTGTCTTCAAATCTGACTAAGGATGGATGCAAGTGTTTCACACAGCCCTAGCTCTGACCAAACATTGACCGAAGGAACTTTTTGATGAACAAATGTTGTACATACACTATTCCTATACTGCAAGCTCATAACACCTAGAGGGGGAAATCTTCCTTGAATATACAAACAGGGGAATCACCAGTAGGAGTAGAGAAGTTATTTTACCTCTGTCTTTGGCACTGGTGCAACCACTGCTGGAATACTGTGTTCTGTTCGGAGGTCCATAATTCAAGAAGGATGTTGATAAATTTGAGACCGTTCAGAGAAGAGCCATGAGAATTATTAACAGATTAGAAAACATGCCTTATAGTCATAGATTGAAGAAGCTCAATCTACATATCTTAACAAAGGGAACATTAAGGTCTCTTGATTTGTCTATAGGTACCCATATGGGGAACAAATATTTAATAATGGGCCCTTCAGTCTAGCAGAGAAATGTGCAACATGATCCAGTGGCTGAAAGGTGAAGCTAGACAAACAGACATAAGGCATGCTTTTTTAAGAGTAAGGGTAACTAACTGAAACAATTTGCTAAGGGTCATGCTGGATTCTCCATCACCAACCATTGTTAATTCCAGATTGGATGTTTTCTAAAAGCTCTGTTCTAGGAATTATTTTGGGGAAGTTCTATGGCCTGTGTTGTACAGGAGATTAGACTAGCACAATGATCCCTGTTGGCCTTGAAATCTATGTATCTATTAACACAACCATCTGTTAGTGACTTTTAATTAATCAAATATTTTGAATCTTTCTTGATAATATTATGAATTATAACAGGGTTTTTATTGTTTTTCCCACACCTGTCTTGAGATTAAAATAGTTCCTGTGTATTCTCTTTCTGTGATAACTGTGCTCTGTGATGCATATTAATGGCACATCTTACTTTTAGCATACTAGATGCATACTAATTTAGATGCATGCTAATGAATTCACAACCTTCATGCTTGAGACAGTTGGGAAGGTAGCTCATTAGTTGTCCAACATTCTGCTGGAGTGTTGGGTTCTCAACATGAAGGAAGCAAAACAAAAATGTAAAATGGGAGATTATGAAACTAAAAACCATATTAAAAAGATCCTTTCCTAGTGTGTGATGTTATTACATGGACCTTCATTTCCAAAAGTGACTAGTGAGAATGAGGGCCTCAGGCCCAACTTGCAAGTCCTTAAAGCAGCCTGAATTTGAGGCTTTGTCTACACTGGAACTTTGTCAATAAACTTTTTGTCATTCAGGGGTGTTAAAAAAAACCACACACCCTGAACGACAAAAGTATTACTGATGAAAAGTGCCAGTGTGAACAGCTCTTTGTCAGACGGAGCCGACAAAGCTGCTGCTGCTCATTGGGGGTGGAAGTATTTTGTCAGCAGGAGATCTCTCTCCTGCTGACAACAACAGCTACATGGTGCGCCTTTTAGCAGCACGTAGTGTAGACAAAGCCTCAGAGGGTAGAGAGCCCTCTGGTCAGTCCCTCTCTACAGGACTTACTACTCATCCAGTACCTTGGGGATGGGGATGGGGGGGAAAGAGGGCGATGCTTCTTGCTTTCCAAGGACTGGTTGCCCCATACCTGGCTAATTCAGTGGATAGCCCTAGAGATGCCTAACTTCAGGGTTACAGAAGTTAGTTCCTCCCTCACTTTGTCTCCCTAAGATTCTAGAACCAAAATGGCTACAGCAACAGTGCAAATTAACCTCAGGGTTGTGGGTTTGAGCCCTATGGTGGTTGCTTTGCTTTCTTGGACAGCCTTTTGGTTCTGTTTGTACAGAGCCTCACAATGAGGTCCTGGTCCATGATGGGCTGCTAGACTCTATGACAATAAATAATTAGAACAACAGTGCATGAAATTTTTGTATTGCTGTAATTATATTAGTTTGAAATTGGAATAAAGTGATACAACATCCTACTGTGACGGACGTTACACAGGGATAAAGGTGTTAATACTGGTCCAGTTTATTACTGTAAGTTTAGGGCAATCAACTTTAACCAATACACTTATGCTAGTACAAAATCTCTGGGTAGACCAGCTCCCCAAAAGTTTAACTCTATTTGCCTTGCACACGGCAGAATATATAGGTCCCATCACAGGCCCCTGCCTGCAGAATAATTTGAAAATGGCAATTGAATAAAAATGAAATTTAAAAGAAAAAAAATCAAACTCTTCCTGAGAAAGAACAAGAGGGAGTCATTGCCTCTCTCTCTGCCCTGCTATGGATTTATTTTCTTCCTCAGATTATAGTATCCTCATTACTGAAATTTCCAGTTGCTGATCACTTCTCCAGCTCTAGTCTACAAGCATCCAGATTTGCAACAATCGTCTTATGGTTGGGGCACTGGACTAGGACTCAAGAAAGAGGGTCAGTTCTTGGCTGTGACACAGACTGTCTATGTGGCCTTGGAAAAGTCACTTAGGGTTTGTCTACATGAACGCTTCATTTGTGACAAGATCGGGGAGGGTGAAACTACTGTGCACTAGACTGCCTGGACTGACTTTCCATGGGGACCATGCTGACTGGTGTTAACAATTCGTTAACGTGCTTTGACCTAGACCCGTTTCAAAGAGGACTAAAGTGAACAAATGAACTGTAAAAGTGTGTCAGAGAGGTCCAGAGGGATGGTTAGACCACAGCAAGCTAGTGCAGGGTAGTTTCACACCCCCGCTTGCCACAAGTTAAATGTTCCTGTAGACAAGCCCTAGTTGTCTCTTTGTGCTTAAATTCCTCATCTGTAAAATAGGGATAATAAAATGCCTTTTCTCTCTCAGCTATTTAGATCATACCCCTGAGTGACGTAGTTATACTGATACAAGTTGGTAGTGTAGCCCAAGCCTCAGAGGGGCCTGGCCTGGGTATTTCAACAACCAGAGCCAACAGAACACTTTAGTGCAAGCTGTGGAGTAATATTTTGCTCCACCCTTCCCATGTGTAACCACTTCTGATCATGATGATCATGACACTGAGCACAAGGCCATCCTGAAGATATTGGGGTGGGCCAGTGAAGTTATTCTTTGGGATACATGTGAAATTGTACTGACTCGTTTTACATACACACCATGTGTATAGGACGGGGCGGAATCTACACAGTAGGTTCCCCCCACCCAAGCTTGCGGCCCTAGAAATGAAGCTCCACTCTGTTTGTATGCCTTATCAGTTTACTTTTTGAAGGAAAAGGGCTAGAGTCTTGGGGTCAAATTCACTGCTGGTGTAAATTGGCCAATCTCTGAGATCAATAGAGTTACACCCATTTACATTAGTACAGTGTTTAGCCCTTGATTAAAAAAAAGTTAGCCAAGAATCCCCTACATAGGACTAGAAGGCTAGTTCTGTCAAAAGGGAGGGGTGTCATGTGAAGTTCTGGTTTCAAGAACTTGAGATGGCTCTGAATTTCACCCAAACTGGTTCACCTTCCCCTACTAAGTACGTCTTCATGAAGCCAGAAATGGGATCAAAATTGGCCACATAAGAAAATTCCCCAATGGAAACTAACAAAACAACTATAAAAAGAAGTCCTGTTTTACGACATGCTCCGTTGGTACTGCAGCATTCTGCCGATGTGGGCATATTTTCTAACACATTATGCAAAAACAAGTCAGGGAAGATGCTGAGGATTGTAATTTTCTAATTTAATTCTGCCATTTCCAGTAATGGAAAGCTATACTCCGCCTATTTATCTTCATAAGTGACAGATGCATTTCATTAAAACTTCCTTAAATAATTTCTCATGGCATTCAAGGGGGTGGGGGGGAAGGCGTGAGAAGATATCTATTTTGTGAGCACACGCACACTGATGTTTTGAGAACTGTTAAACACGCAAATGATCTATGACATCGCCTTAAACAGGTCAAATGAAAAGACATTTGTCTGGTATTTTTAGAAACGGTGCCTGTTGAACAAGTCATGAAACAATACGACTTTGTCTGTGACTGGGTAATAAAGTACAAATAATATCAGCCTACATTTGTATAATACCCTTCATCCTGAAGGATCCCAAAGTCCTTTGCAATGTAGAGACACAACCAGATGCTTCACCAGCTACTGAAAGGCAGCCACTTTTGGGGTAGCATATGGCAGCTGGACAGCCACTCTGCAGCGTAAATTAAGCCAGGAAATGAAGACTTCTATAGCCAACTGACACGGAGTTTAGATAAGTTCAAAACGCTATTGCGGTGGAAGCAAACATGCACCTCATTCTAAGGACATGCCAGAAGATTGATCATGGAGAACCAGACCTCTTCCAAAGAGGTCACCATTTTGAATCAGCACAGTTCAGTGTGGGTGGCTCTTATGTGGCCTAAGTATTGTAGAATGAATGTGGGGCCCTAGGATAGTGGCTCTACTGGGCTTACAGAAGTTTTGCACACTGGCCCAATGCAAACCTGCACAGGGCAGGATCCAATCTCTGTCCATCTAGGGTGGGAATTTCAAAGGACCTTAAGGGAGCAAGGTCCTCATTGAGATCCATTAAGAATTGGGCATCTAACTCCCAATCTCCTTTGAAAATCCCAGCCACATGTAGTCTATGCCACACACATCACCATGCTCTCTGAAAGCCTCTCAAATACAGGACACTAGCACTGAGAGTGCTGTGTGTAGAGTGCTAGCATTGCACTTAAAACTTCCCAATTTTGTCTTAAGGATCTTTACCCGAGTGTTTATTTATATATTAATACAGGGGATACCTAGTGGAATGGGGCAAACTTGTTGTCAGTTACTCTACATTCTGGAATAACTACTGCTGATGCTGAAACATATGAGATTTGGGGTAATTGAGTCCCGATGGCAGATGTGTTCAATTAACTCCGACCAAAAGAGGATGCAAATATTGATTTGGACCACAGAGAACCAGGATCTCCTCTTCCCTAGAGGCAACTGTTCAGACCAGCCAAACTTGGAGGTTTGGGAGGATATGTTGTGAAGTTACCAGTAAAGTCGAGCTTCAGGAAAAGGAAAAATTTGGCTCAGCTGGTCAGTTGAGGATGGGCTGGGGACTTGGCCCGTTGACATTTATGTAATTCTTGTATGGGTTAGCACAGACTGAGTGTCTTCCATCCTTTGTAACCAGTTTGTGACAGTCACTCCTTCCTCCCCTATCCTTGTGACATTGCACAGATGACCAAGGACTGTTGTTCAACAAGCCATTGCATATCCTAACAGCTACCGAAAAATGGAGAGTAAGCACAGTTTAAAAAGGGAAGAAGAGGTCCACCTTGCAGTTTATCACTCGGCAGTGTTTGAAGAGGTAATGAAAGTGATTTGTATTTGGGAATGTCAGAAAGACAAAAGATCTGAGGTTGCTTTTCATTTTCTTTCCACCACCAGCATCCTGATTGCTCCTGTGCTGTATTGTTCATGTAAGACCCAAAGCCTCCCCCTTCAGAGGAAAGCCTTCAAATTAAAGGAGAAAAGGACTGCCAGCCTTTTTGTTTGTTTTGAAATAATTTCTGTGATGCCTCCGATTCATCAAGGCAATCTTGATGCACTCAGGAAACACTGCTAAGGGGAAGTGAGCAGACATGAAGGCCACATGGTGCACTGCTCTAGCAGTGGCATATGCAGGATGTGGGTCCAGGGCGGGGAGGGCGAACTAGTTTTCTTGTGACTCTAAAACAGCCTCTAGAAAGAACACTCTTTAGGACAGAACCCGCTTTCATGCAGGAGGGCATATTCCACCATGTCTCTTGAAAAGGAAGTGACAGAGCTCTGGTATGCCTTTGCCAAATGTATGGAATAGGTAGCATTCTAGCTGAAAGCAAGGGGTCAGTTAAGATTTTCCATCTGATCCCCTGAACGTTGGGCCTCTTTCTCAGCCCTGGTAGGCCCCCACACTGTGCTTCATAAAGAGGTCATAAAATAGGCTAATTGGCCAGCTGAGGATTCCCCCAGTGTGACTGATCCTCAAAGTGGTCCCCTGGCATGGCAGGGGAAAAGAAGCCCCATGCTCCTGCAATCCACAGTTGTTGGAATGCCCCTTTGGGGCTGCTGGTAGCAAAGTACAAGGTAGAACAATTACTCCTCAGCCAAACTGGGCAACAGCCAGCCTTAGGATCAGAGTTATGTGGGGCATAAAGGTGGTGTAAACACCCTTTGTCCCTGCTCTTCCTGGGTTCTGAGCCAAGTGTAGATCAGTCAAACCACGAATTTAGCCCATAATCTTATCTCCATCCTGATTTCTAAATAACTGCCAGGCACAGCAATAACTCTTCTCCATGCCAATGAACAGATGCATGTAATAATATTTTACAGTGCCAGTGTGATTTCCATCCCAAAGGAACCCAAAGTGCTTTACAAACTCTGTGTAGAACACCTACTGCTAACATGCAACCACCTCAGGGTGGAACATGGCCATTTTTAACAGAACAGTAATGTACTGGGCCAGATCCTCAACCGGTATAAATCAGAGTAGCTCCACTGGCTTCTAACCTTCTGGGATTTCAAATTTGTATTGTTATGAACCCTTTGGAGGAGCAAAAAAATGGCCACGTTTCCAGGGCCGGCGACAGGAATTTTGGGGCCCCGTACGGCAGACCGTACGGGCCCCCCCCGGTCTCCCGCTGCCCGCGGGCCCCCCCGCCAGTCTCCCGCCGCCCGTGGGCCCCCCCCCTGCCAGTCTCCCGCCGCCCGCGGGGCCCCCCCTGCCAGTCTCCCGCCGCCCGCGGCCCCGCCGATCTCCCGCCGCCCACGGCCCCCCCGCCCACGGCCAGTCTCCCGCCGCCTGCGCTCCCCCCCCTCTCCTGCCTCCCGCGCCCCCCTCCCCTGCCGATCTCCTGCCGCCCGAGGGCCCCCCCTCCGCCGGTCTCCTACCTCCCGCGGCCCCCCCCCCGCCGATCTCCCGCCACCCGCAGCCCTCCCCCGGCCGATCTCCAGCGCCCCCCCCCCGGGCGGTCTCCTACCTCCCGCGGCCCCCCCTGGCCGGTCTCCCCCGGCCCCCCCGGCCGGTCTCCTGCCTCCCGCCCCCCCCCCCCGCCGGTCTCCTGCCTCCCGCGCCCCCCCCCCCGGCCGATCTCCAGCGCCCCCCCCCGGCCGGTCTCCTGCCTCCCGCGCCCCCCCCGGCCGATCTCCGCGGACCCCCCCCCGCCAATCTCCTGCCTCCCGCGGCCCCCCCCCCGGCCGATCTCCAGCACCCCCCCCGGCCGGTCTCCTGCCTCCCGTGGCCCCCCCGGCCGATTTCCAGCGCCCACCCCCCCGGCTGGTCTCCCACCTCCCGCGGCCCCCTGGCCGGTCTCCAGCCTCCTGCCCCCCCCCCCGCCGGTCTCCTGCCTCCCACGGCCCCCCCCCTCGCCGATCTCCAGCGCCCCCCCCCGGCCGGTCTCCCGCGGCCCCCCCCGGCTGGTCTCCTGCCTCCCCCTCCCCCGCTGATCTCCTGCCTCCCGCGGCCCCCCCCCCCGGCCGATCTCCAGTGCCCCCCCCGGCCGGTCTCCTGCCTTCCGCGCCCCCCCGCCGATCACCTGCCTCCCGCGCCCCCCCCCCCGCCCTGCCGACGCTCCCGCACCCCCCCCCCAAGCCGGTCTCCTGCCTCCCGCGCCCCCCCCGCCGATCTCCTACCTCCAGCGGGCCCCAACCCCGGCATGTGCTGCGGCCGCGTGGCCGGCCGGGAGAAGCAAAGGGGGGCGGGGCTGGCTGCCGGGAGAAGCAAAGGGGGGCGGGGCTGGCTGCCAGGAGAAGCAAAGGGGGGCGGGGCTGGCTGCTGGGTGCCGGGGGAGGGGGCTGGTGAGCGCGCCTCGCTCACAGCCCCGGCAACAACGGTTACAGCTGTACCGGCCCCAGACTTCAGGGGGCCCCCCCTGAAGTCCGGGGCCCGGTGCAGCTGTAACCGTTGTACCACCCTGTCGCCGGCCCTGCACGTTTCTGTTCTCCTCGCTGTTATTGACACTGTAATAGATCCAGGGCCCTCCTTTCTGTCTCGGGACAAGGATAATTAACTTTAGTTAGGGTGAAGCACTCTGTACCCTGATTTGAGGCTGTATATTTCCCCTCCAGAGTGATGAGTATACAAGTAAATGCCATTTCATGGTGATTTTTCTTTTTGAAAATACTTCATTTTTTTTTAATTAACAGGAACAGAAGAGGGAAGGACAGAGAATTTAACAGCAAGTATGCTAACAAGTCAACTGATTTTCCTTTTCTAACACAGTTTTAGCGAGATTCCAATTCATATTATCACCTTCTGTAGTATTGACCTAGGTACTCAGAATGTGTGGGGATGCGGGTCATAAGTAAATAGATAGATCAGGCCCTTGTCATTCTAGGATCTGAGTGCCTGCTTCCATGAAAGTCAGAGGAGCCCTGCTGACATTGTGATACAAATGTGTGATCCAAGGACACCATAGTAAAATACAAAATTTGAGCTGATTTGTTTTTGTTAAGATACGATATCGTTTTATAATGATCCGAGGAAACAAATAAATCCCGATAACAATGCTCCGCAAGACTTAGCATTAATTTTCTTGGCAGCAGAATTCAGAGTCACATTCATATGTCACAGGAAACATCAGAGTAAAATGTCAATAGATAAATTCTTACATTAAGGTTATGGGCCAAGTTCTGTTCTCATTTACAAATTGTAAATCCAGAGTACTGCAACTGACATAGGTGGTTTCATTTTGGATTTTCACTGGTATAAACTGAGAGCAGAATTTGACTCTGTAGGTTAAGAATTCTGTGCCATATTTTTTCCTCTTACGTGTCTCTTTATCTATCCTGATATGGGCCGCATCCTCAGCTGCTGTAAATGGGTACAGCTCTACTGAAATTGGTATCCATTTACAGCAATTAACAATCTAGCCCCATATCTGAATTGTTATATCCAGTGTTTTCATGTTTAAGTTGTTAGCAACATATAATGGACAGGAGATTTTTCTTAAAGAAGTTCTCTCTTTTTTCACTGCCATATTAGCCCACTTTTAAAGTCCTGTTCTCAAGCCTCTCCTACAGTGCCCTTACCCTTCTTTTGCTTCCTGACGCTTTTAAATTGGGCTCCATACACCCTCCAGTTTTGCTATGCAGCCTTGTACTTTGCATATTGACCTTTCATATGCTGCGCTTTGGATCACCAACTCCAGCCGATACATTAGCAACACACAATTACACCCTCAAGGTAGGCTCAAGTGCAGATCCTACCTCTCCATAGATATCTTAATGAGTAGAAAATAATGCAAAACTTCTCAGTCATTCAAAGCAAGAGTTTGATGTATTACAACTGCTATGTTTTCAGCTCACATAGTATAGAGGAAAAAACTTTTCTGGGATTAGAGATGGTGGTTAGTAGGGAAACATTGTCTGAATGTTTGCATTCCAACAGTCTGGCCTGGATTGTGCTATTTTCTCCAGGAGCACATATTACATTTGTTTCTAGACTATCTTGTGACAGCTATACCCACTATGCTGTGATTTTGCCAGATCTTAACTGCTCAATGGGGTTAGAGTTGTTTGGTTGCTATGTGGATGGGAGACCTTCCAAAGAAGTGCAATGGGTGACTTGATAGAAGCCTGGGTTGCTGAAGTTCTCCTCTTTGGGATGAGCTGTCATAGATGTGGTTGTTAAAGATCCCATGGTTTAGTTTTTGAGGGATAAATGGAATCAGACATGTACCACCGATGATTCGTGATTATGTAAATAGGGTTAAATTGAAGGAATTCATTCCCCAGATAAACATAGTGACCTTATGTATGTGTGAACCAGATATTAATCTAATATTTTCTGTCTGGGTCCTATAGCTGCTACCATCTGATTGTTGTGTGAACTGAATTGGTAGGTTTCTGTCCCGTTCCCAGTGGACCCATGTCCAAATCTCACAAACACACACACAAAATCACCATCACCATTGATGTTTACTAGCAGTTTCAAGAGAAAGTTCAGTCTCCATAGTCTAATCACCCCTTAGCCTAACTTCTCTACAGTAGAGGGAATCTCTCCATGTCTGGGGTCAGGAGAAGTGCTGGGGGAATCTTGTAAGACTGCTGTTCATGCTGTACCTGCTATCTATATAAAGAGAAGACATCAGTCTCCAGGGCAGTCACGGAGGCATGTTGCACAAGTGCTAACAGTGAAATTCACTGCTGGGCAAAGAACCAGCACAAGGTCTATGCTGCAAGGGTTCTCAAACGGTGTGTTGTGAGCGGTCAACCTCCATCCCCCAAACCCCGCTTCATCTCCGGCTTTATAACAGTGTTAAATATATTTAAAAGTGTTTTTAATGTATAAGGGGGGGTGCACTCAGAGAATTGCTATCTGAAAGGGGTTACCAGTACAAAAGTTTCAGAATCACTGGTATGCTATACATTATTTAAGTCCTACTTAAGCCATCAAAATAGTCTACATATTCTATTTTGATGGCTCCAGTCAGCTCTTAAGTGCCACACATGCCTTATGCTGGCCCTCTGCACAAGGGTGATTTTCACTCAAAGTTCACATTAATAGCAGAAGCCTGACTCACCACTCTGGTCTGCCAGTTTTACATTAGTGTGATGGATTAGCATAGACGGAATCAGGCCCCCGAAGTCTAAGTACCCCTCTGCTTTGCTGTATGGTAAATACTTCTGGATCATCACAGAAGGAAACCAGTTTAACTTCACTGAACCTGCCTCTCTTCAGCACCGCCTTAAGACCAGCGCATTACGTAATTACATTAATATATTCAAATGGGACTAATGCAATTGTTGGGTTCATGCGTCATGGGTCAAGTTTCACCTCACCGTGCGTCACTCAGTTTAAGCTGATTAAAATAATTTTTACCAACAAAAGAAACATTTCTTAAGCAAGGTCCTGCTCAGAAATGGAAACGTTGGCTCAAGCACTCACTGGCACAATGGCTCACGCATCAGGTCCTAGTTCCTATTTGTTACCCTGCAGCATGTGGATCAAGGCAGCCTACGTGAGCTATCACTACCTTCACGGGGATCTTGAGACAGAAGTAGCCACAGCAGAAAGTAGCTGTGCTGGCAGCTTGTGCCCTGTGGGGAGAAAATGACTGTAGTGGTCTGCCGGACTTGCAAAGGAGTGGAAATGTGATGTCTCTTCCTCTGTTAGATTCAGCAAATAAGGTGAATTCTTGGTACTTACCTGCGTAGGACATACAGCACTAAGAGTCTACGCCATGGGATGGTTTTTCATTAGTCACAGCTAATGACACTTAAGTTCTTACTCTATTTGCAGAGCTTCACCATGGTTGGTTTCACGGCCCAGTAATAAAACAGCACCTGAAATATAAGCCTCTCAAACCAGCTAGGGCCTGATCCAAAGGTTGACTGACTTCAGTGGGATTTGAACGAGGCTCATAATAAATGTCCATGAATGTAGGTAGCTTCACAGCACCTAAGCACATATGAGCATCAGTCTTACAAAGCTTGGAGTAAAGCAGTTTTGGTGGCACATTTCTGAAGAGGCAACCAGAGAGACTGACAGTAGCAGCATCTTCAATGGAGCTAAGCTGGTTTAGACTAGCTGGGAATCTGGCCCATGCAGTTGGTCTAGAACAAAAAAGGCTTAATTTTAAATAATGAAATTCTGAAGGGAAGCACCTAGAGAACTTTCCAATGGGCCTTCATCCATGATCTCACCTAAAAACCTTCTGTTGTGCCTACAAATGTCTATCCGGATACATCTGCTGGTGATCCTTTGTCATCTTGCTTTTCTAGGCACACTCGCACAAATGGCTACATGCACACTCCTCGGTACATTTGTGAAGGCCCATTCTTAATGCAGCTTTTAATGTTTAAACCTGAGCCTGTGGTGGTCACAGTGAAGGTAGAAGACTGTGCCCCTGTAAAATCAAGATGGGACCGTGCTTAGAGTCCAAAAGGGAAAGATTTATTTTACATACGGGACTAAGCTGCAAAGCTTGGGTCTGGGTTCTGAACAGCTCAAAGTTCAGATCCAGATTTTGGTTTCACCCATTATAATAAAGGCTATGTGCAAATATGACCTGGATCAAAGTTCAGATTAAAATACCACACTGTTCAGGTCCAAGGTTTTGTTTATTGACCCATCACTACTTATTCAAGTTAAAAGCTTATTATAGGACAATTCTTGCACACATATGGAGAATTTATAGGGCCAGATCCTCTGCTGGTGTAAATCAAAGTTACTCCACCACTTTCAATTTAGATCAGCTGAGGATCTCAGAACGCTCCCTAAAGGCCTTTCCTCTTAATTATGCAACTCTGCCTTCTTTACTGTAATCTGCACTTCAACAAAGCGCCCTCTTGCTCCTTCCTAGCGGCAAATTTTTATTATGACAACATGCTTCCAAAATTAGCCTAATCAGTGAGCCGGTATTGGTGGAATGCATGGAGTTTGCCATCAGCACACATTCCCACTGACATACTTTTAATGCACAGCATAAAAATATGCAATGTAAGTACTTAAGCAAACGTTGAGCTATGAGCTCTCTGTATAAATGTCTGTTTTCAGCTGAAAAGCTGTTTGAGCAGTTTTTTATTATACTTTGAAACTTGCCAAACTAATAAAAAGACAAATAGGTAACTATTGATAATATATGTATATAAATTAAAGTAGTAAGTCCGCTAATCATCCATTCTACAGCTGCCAAGACAATTATGTAAATTTAGATGAGGTGCAAACAGGACCTGTATAGCAAAGATCATAAGGAAACAGGGCCAGCTGTTTCAGAATTTCAGAATTATTCATGCAATAGCTATCTGATACAGCTCCTTGCTTGGGAAGGCCCTGCGTCGACTCTCAACTCAAACTGACTGGCCCAGTCTGTTTCATTATGGTTGAGAAAAGATGACATTGGGAGAGACCTGACAAGTCTCCAAATAGGTCAAGAATCAGAGAGGTAGCCGTGTTAGTCTGGATCTGCAGAAGCGACATTGTTAGTCTTTAAGGTGCCACAGGACTCTTTGTCGCTTCTGCAAATAGGTCAAGAGCTTTTACAAAGAGGATAGTGATCAACTGTTCTCCATGTCCCCTCAAGTTAGGACAAGAAGCAATCGGCAGCAAGGGAGATTTAGGTTAGATATTAGGAAAACTTTCTAACTGTAAGGATAGTTAAGTTGTGGAATAGGCTTCCAAAGGAGGTGAAATCCCCATTGGTGGACATTTTTAAGAATAGGTTAGACAAAGATCTGTCAGGGATGGCCCAGATATATTTGGTCCTGCTTGATGACAAATTAGAGGATTGTGCCAAAATAAATCTGATCAGGTTCAACAAGGACAAGTGCAGAGTCCTGCACTTAAGACAGAAGAATCCCATGCACTGCTACAGACTAGGAACCAAATGTCTAAGCAGCAGTTCTGTAGAAAAGGACCTAGGGGCTACAGTGGATGAGAAGCTGGATAGGAGTCAACAGTGTGCTCTTGTTGTCAAGAAGGCTGTAGTAAGCGGAAGATTAATGTGACGGCAATCATAAGGGGGGGCGCAGTTTACACTTCTAAGTCGCCTCCAGGGTAACGCATAATTAAGGTTATCAGCCTGGGAATGGCCTTGTGTTCCTGTTATCTTGTGTGTGTGTCTGAGAAGAGCTTTGCAGCTGTGTGAGTTGTTTACTTGGTCTGTGTGAAACTCGACTTGTGTGAAACCAGACAGGGAAACTGAGGCAGGACTGAATAACATGTCATTAGTTATTCATGAGCTATGCATGAGATGCAAATGAGCATGAGTATGTCTTTGTCCATGTGCCCATGTGTGTCGGGCTTCTTCCCTGGGCATTGCTCCGATGTGCCAGGTCCTCCACTCTGCGGCCGCGCTGAGAGGGGACCCCAGCGCCAAAGGGCCAGGACCTTCAATAAACTAACTACTTTTCATCTAACCACTGTATGTGAGCCTCATTTCTACGGGATTCTTAAGGTACCCTGCAACAAAAGCTAAAGGCATTTTGGGCTGTACAAGTTGGGTGTAGCGGGGTGACCACCCGCTCCCTGCCTGAAAGGGCTGGGATAGCCCAGGGAAGGGGTTGTGGGTGGGAGCCAGCAAACTCCCAGGCTGATTGGGAAGCAGGCTCAGCTGGGTGGCCACACCCCAAACTCTCAGGCCTGTATAAAGGCTGAGAGGCAGGGGCCTAGGGAAGTCAGTCTCCTCTGTATCCAGAAGAAGACAGGCCTAGCTGCGGGGAGCCTTAAGCAAGGTACCTGGACTGGGGCAAGGCACTGGGAGCTAGGGAGCTCTAGCCTGAGAGACCCAGGCTGCAAGGCCTGACAGAAGGCCTGACCCAGGGGTACTGGGGTTGCAGGGGGCAGCCCAGAGCTAGCATTAGGAGCATCAGGCCAACCCCCCTTGCCGGTGATGAGAGGTCATGATACTGCAGTCTGCCTCAGTGAGCAGGGGCAAGTGGTGAGTGGCAGTGGCCAAGTCTGAGGCAAAGTGGGGATAGTGGGTGGAGGGTTCCCCAGGGAGGGGAGACCCTAAGACCAGTGGGGTACTGCAGGGGTGCAGCACCCCAAAGAGGGCACCGGGGTCCAGCAGGGACACGGGGCAGGATTCCCCAGGGAGGGGAGACCCTAAGACCAGGGGGGTACTGCAGGGGTGCAGCACCCTCAGCTAGAGGGCACTGGGGTCCGGGAGGGACACGGGGCCAGAGTAGGAGTGGGACATCGGCTGGCAGAGGATGCCCCGGAGGCTGGAGAGCTGATTCCCCAGACTACCAGCAGGAGGCGCCGCCGGGGTGAGTGCCCGCTCGCTTACATTGGGGCATTTCCAGCATATTGAGGGACATGATAGTTCAACTCTATTCAACATTGGAGAGGCCTCATCTGGAGTACTGTGTCCAATTTTGGGCCCCACTCTACAAGAAGGATGTGGAAAAATTGGAAAGAGTCCAGTTAAGGGCAACAAACATGATTAGGGGGCTGGAGCACATGACTTCTGAGGTGAAGCTGAGGGAACTGGGATTGTTTAGTCTGCAGAAGAGAAGAACGAGGGGGGATTTGATAGCTGCTTTCAACTACTTGAAAGGAGGTTCCATAAATGATGGATCTAGACTGTTCGCAGTGGTACCAGATGACAGAATAAGGAGTAATGGTCTCAGGTTGCACTGGAGGAGGTTTAGGTTGGTGTAAGGCTTCCTCGCACTCCCAAGCAGAGGGAGACCCTTCGGGCCAGTCTGAACCAGCCAGGACCAGAATCTTCAAGGCAGCCCAGAGTTCCACCGTAGCACTGGACAGTCACTTAGGCCCAGTCAGGCTTCTAGTCTGGGCCCAGGGTAACTCAATGGGGTAACCCGGAAGCAGAATCTCTTGGCTTGGTTCTGGCCTGGGTGGAGCTCAGGGTAGCCCGCAAATAAACAGTCTCTCAGGGGCTGGCTATAGCCTGGGCAGGGCTCAGGCAGCCAGCAACCAAACAGTCTTTAGGAAGGCTGGGGGCCTGATCTTGCAAGGGCTCAGGCAGCCAGTAAACAATACAGTCTCTCAGGGTTGCCTGTAGCCTGGGCATGGCTCAGGCAGCCAGCAAGCAA
Source organism: Sternotherus odoratus (assembly GCA_032164245.1). Taxonomy (NCBI): domain Eukaryota; kingdom Metazoa; phylum Chordata; order Testudines; family Kinosternidae; genus Sternotherus; species Sternotherus odoratus. The sequence goes on from JAVMKO010000003.1 coordinate 125,961,224, forward strand.
ATAGTCTTTAGGAAGCACCCGGAAGGGGAGCTCCTCTTCAGAGCCAGCTCGTCCTTGCTCAGGATGGAAGACCAGTCATCCTGGGAGTGGGTGGCAGGGGGATGTGGGCTCACCCTACTCCACCATGTCCCAGCCCAGGGCCCTGGAAGCAGCAGACACCCACTGCTGTCAGTGGGGATCCTAGCCGCCACACACTGGGGGCTGCCCCTGGGATACTTCCTGCCACCCCACAGGTGGTACCTCTGCCCTCCAGTCATCTTCCGGCTCCTCCGGGTATATGGCGGCGGGTACTCCTGGCCAGCTGGCGTCAACATCTTATACACAGCCTAGGGGTGGGTTTCTTCTGGGTTGCTGCAGAGCAGGCGGAGCGTCCTCCCGTCTTCTGGTCCTTTTCCTACTGGGCTGCAGGGCCGGCCTTTTATAGTTCCGTCCCTGCCCCTGTACTTCTGGCAAGGGGGTGGGGCAGCCTCAGTTCCACCATCCAAGGGGCATGTAAGGCTCCCTCACTCTCCAAATCAAAGGGAGAGCACTCGGGCTCGCTACAGTTGGATATTAGGAAAAACTTTTTCACTAGCAGGGTGCAGAAGCACTGGAATGGGTTACTTAGGGAGGTGGCAGAATCTCCTTCCTTAGAGGTGTTTAAGGTCAGGCTTGACAAACCTCTGGCTGGGATGATTTAATTGGGGATTGGTCCTGCTTTGAGCAGGGGGTTGGACTAGATGACCTCCTGAGGTCCCTTCCAACCCTGATTTTCTATGGTTCTATTAATCTAAGTGATCCATCCCCTCTTGCCCATTCCCAGCTTCTGGCAAACACTGCATATGCTTGAGTCATTGTCTGGTGAGGTCTGGATAGCTGGCACCCAACAGTTATGTTAAAATAATTCAATATTCCAATCTTCCTGGACACAAAGATAGTTCTCTAGGGGCTAATAGTTTGTTTACTGGCCTGTGGGGGGAAAAAATCACCGCACTTCCCTTTACTTAATAAAAAGCTTAAAGATTAGCATATTCCTGGGATCAACATGGCTACAACAACATTGCAAACAAATAAAACATTGAACATTTTAAAACCTTTTTACATTTTTTTGCTACAAGAAGTTTGTCACCATTTCCTGGGAGAAAAGTTTTGAATTCAACAAATCAGCACCTTGCAATAAAAAAAAAGTTTGTTGAAGAGTTGCCAACCATCTCCATTCCTGGATGCACTGTAAGAGAGCCCAGTGTCAGAGAGGGAAGGACACAAAGAAGTAGGAGCAAGAGGTTCTTTTAAAAGTCTCTCAAGCATTTCTGGACTCAATTTTTCAGGAACATATGTGCCATAAACAAAAGAGGAGATGATGTGGAGTGGTGTGGTATGAAGGTTTTATCATCATTTGCCTGCAAGGACCTGCATAATGCATGAGAAGTACACTCATTGCAAACCCATATTTTAGTTCAAGTGAAAGAGGTCTCTGCAGTAGTGCTAAAAGTCCTGCATTCAATCACATCTAAAGACTCATTCAGTGGGATCTTACAAGAGACATAAATGCTGTCAGTAGGCCTCAGTTGCTGGGAATGAGACCTCCTAACAGGAAGAGTATGTAACCCACTGGTTTAGTATGTTATAGGCTGGCCCAAAGAGGAGAACAGCTGCAATTGAGTTAGTCCTGTAGCTCAAATGGCAAAGGTCTGTGCTGCAGATTTAAAGGGCCCAATTTTAAGTGCTACTGACCACTCGGGAGGTGGTGATCATTGCAGCGACTTATGACAGATGCCTCCTTCCCCCCGGGTTTCGCTCATGTGCATTGAATGAGCCGGGGTCCGTTGCAAAAATAGTATGTGATCTTGTAATTAAAGACTGCATATATACAAGAAGTGGAGGAGGAAATTTTAAGATTGCACAGGCAACCCGGAATGCTGGCATTCCCTAATTTGTAAGGGCTTGACTTTGCAACTTCAGTAACAGGTTATTTATTTTTAGTGAAATAATATATAATCCCTTATGCTACTTGCATCTTCAATTATTACTGCTGAAAGATTTTTCTAAGTATTCAAGTTCTCCCACCACCATTGATGCCTTCTGCACTTCAACACAGGTCTGATCTTCAAACTAGCTCAGTCAGTTTTCCTTCCCATTAAAGTGGCACCGTGTCATTGTGCTTGGGGTCACGGCCCTGCAAACTGACATTTTAAAAAATAAAATATTTCTTCAAATTCATAAAGACATTTGTGTGATTGGTGGGCTTGACGGATCACTCTTTAAATATTGGGCCTGAAATGACATGAAAATTTCCTTTCAATTATGCTAAAAGCACCTTGAGATCATGTTAATCCCCAAGGCCATCTTGTCAGTCCTATGGGGATATACACACAAGCTGGCTATGTCTATTATACTGACTAATTCCTCCTATGCCCCTTCTGTGCATAGCTGTGACTGACACAAGACTGGTGCTGCTTTCAAATGTCTATGGAGCATGACCTCGAGTTAATATGTTGAATGATGAAAGAAAAAGGATTCATTTAGCATGTGAACGCTGCATCAAGACTGTCAGAAGCACTGAGCACATACAAATTGCTATTTTGTCAGCAAGTAGCGCTTGGCTGGGCTTTTAAATATTCCACTTATTCCAAACCATCATCCTTGAAGCTGTGACAACTGAAAGAATAGGAGAATTGAAAATAGGATTCCATTATTTTCTGATCTTAACTCCATTGTTTAGATAACAGGTTTGGACCAGGATGTTCAGAGCAGTTCATGACCTCTTAGTAGTCCTAGCACATACTGAATTCTCCAAAGTATTTGTCTAGCCTTTTCAGAAAGTCTTTTATAAAAGAGTGACTGCCAGACACACTGCTACTGACTTGTAGGTCGCTGGTTCAAATCTCATCTAGACCAGCAATATCAGGAAGCTGAAAGTATCTGCAGGGTGTGTGATGTCCTAAAAGTTAGTTGATTTGCCGGTCTCGTTCCAGGAAAGGAATCTCCGGCCCAGAAACCACCTCTGTAATTGGCATTAGTTGGTGGAAAGTGTATAGAATTTCTATGTGGGTCAGAAAGCTGGAGCCTCTTACAGGAAGACTTGGAGGGGCTAAGGCATTCCATATGCCCTGTCAGTGCCAAATCCTGAGCATAAAGTGGTTTGACTTTGTGCAAAATGTTAGTTTTGCCAAGATCTAGCCTTACATTCAGAAACAGCGTGTTCTTCAGCTATGTGGCCAGGCGGCACAAAAATCCCCAGCATATTGTACTCTCCAAACGACATGCAAAGGGATGCATGCCCTAATCTTACCTGGGGCCACCTCAGAGATTTGTGGATTCCCTGGATTGAGCCAGATCTGGGAATTTCACTACACAATGCTTGGTGTAATGCCATGAACTGAGGTCACTCTGGTGGCACAGCCATCCCCAAAGACTGTACGTGTTTGGTGATAGGCAGAATGGCCAAAAATTACACAGGGCACGGAGACTGAGCTCCTTTCTCATCCAAGCAGCTGTTGCAGCTGTCTCCAGAGCAAAGCTTAGGTCTGTCAGCACTCAGCAGGGCAGTGTTTGCCTCTGGAGCAATCTCTGCTAGAGAACACGGCTAAACAGAAGTTGCCAACTTTCAGGGATGTTGAGCTAGAAAATTTAAAAAATCTGAAAAAAGTTTTGTTAATTTTTGTGTGTGATTCCCACCCTGCCATTTTTCTATCAATTAGTTGGTCACATTAATTTGAAAAATTGGGGGAGGAGGAGGATGGAAGTGCATTTTTTCTTTCTAACAACACCTTTCACCAGAGACAAATTTTCTAGAAAGATATTTTAGATCTTTCCAGCAGTCACTCTTATTGTTGGCTTTGATGTGTTTCCCCCAGCTAGGGATATCTCTGAACCTGCATTCCTGCCTGGAAGCCTCTATGCAGCATAAGTGTTCCCGTGTCGGTCCCAGGACACTAGCAGAAGTGTCAGTAGGATGGTATGGTACACCGTACCAGCAAGATATTTATAGTGAGCAAGAGGAGCAACAAAGCATGGGGCTCCTTTCCACATTCTGCTCCTTTCCCCACTGCAGTTCCCAGGAGAGCCCTGAACCGCAGGGCTCTCTCAGGAATGGCAACAGCAAAAGGAGAAGAATGTGGGGCCACCAGCAATGTTCCCTCTAATTTTTGACAGGCCGTGTGTGCAAAAACTTTCTTCTGTGCAAATTTTTGTGCTTCTGTGCAAATTTGTGTGCACACCATGTTTTGCCATGTGCACGGGGTTTAGGATGTGTGCGCCCAGGTAAGGAGGGATGGATCATGGGGAGGGAACAGGGAGAGCATGGGGTGTCTGGGCTGGAGGTGTGGGGGAGTCACGTGGAGGGTCACATGAGGCAGCCACGTTTCCCGCCCCCCCTCCGTACTGGTAAGAAATGGATTCCACTTGCACCACGGGATATTAGATAGACAAAGTGGGTGAGGTAATATTCTTTATTGTTGGAGAGGGAGACAAGCTTTCGAGCAGAAGTTGGCCCAATAAAAGATAGGACTTCACCCACCATGTCTCTTGAAGTCTCTAGACATTTGGAGTATGCAAAAAAAATGCAGGATTAGACATAACTACCATATTTGTCTGTGCAAAGAAACTTTTTAATATTAGCATCTGCCCAGATCCTCAAAAATATTTGGGCACCCAACTCCTATTGATTCGTAGGGGCTTACTGTTCCTCCCATTTACTCCACACCAGGAGCCCCTTTTCTCCCCCATGCTGGGGCTCTGTGTGTGCCCCCATTTTTCTTCCTTTCCCACTATTATTCTTCTGTCTGGGAGGTAGCTGAACATGCTGGCACACTAAATGTCCTCTTGGGAAGCTGGGCAGAGATAAGGTGGTATATTGTTATGCTGGAAGGCATTAATGGGAGACATCAACCATGTTTTTGTAGTCTACAGACAATCGCAGAGGTGTTTGAAACTGTGGCTGTAATAATCAGATGTCAGAGGCTCCCCAGGCCTCCTACTTTTCCCTTTTGCTTTTCTAGTTTTCCCTCCAAAAAATCAATAAGATTCTGGCCACTGGTAACTAGAACATTCCTTGAAATTTTGGAATGTATCAGATGCAGTGTGCAAAAGCTATAAGATTACAGACAGAAACTCTGTTCAGCTGAGTGCATGGCTTTCACAAGCTCAGCCAGGGATGTTGCCTGGAAATCTTCATACCATTCAGCAACCCTAGTAGGGATGAACATTGACTAATCCTCCCTAATCATCCACAGAGCAGCTATTCCTCTGTCTTATTTTCCCCAAATGAATGAGTTCCTTCCAAGAGAGTCAAGCAGCAAAGACCTCTTGGACGGAAAACATAATATTTGAAAAATCCCAGTGTGCAACAGATTTAAATGCACAGTTTCAGTGATGCACTTGCATTTATTTGCGGCTGTGGGTGAAAGCCTACGTCATTTGATTGCAACATGCAGCAGTGACACACCACACACAAAGAGTCATGAATGTCTCATAAGGGGTAGATTAGCATTTGAGATATAAAACAGCTGGTGCATACTTTATAATGGAACTACAGAGTGTTAAAGTGAGCAGCAGAGAAAAGAGAACAGGAAGTATGTCCTAGAGGGCTTTGCAAATTTGATGGGATCTTCCTAATGGCTTTGCAGGTGCCACAAACAGTTTGCAGTCAGATGCAGCTAAATGGTACAAACGGGAGAAGGGAATGGCAGGGCAGCAGCCCAGGAGGAAGACTCGATTTGAGGAAAACAAAAAACCTGTGGCCGTAAACTTGCCTCACACTGCCATCGTCTGGCCATGCTGGTCCCTGTACTTCTGAGACACAAAACCCAGCATTCTTAATAAAAAATCATTTGCTCCGTTTTCTGCCTATATCCATTATGGGCCTGATTCAGAGTTTGTTGACATTAATAGGAGTATTTCTGGTGAAAAAGGGTTTGGGATCAAAACCTATAAGTATAAGCAAGAGGAGTGGTCCCGTACACATCAACCACTGGAATATAAACATGAGCAAAAGGTTTGTCAGGAGTATGTTGCATTATGAACATATATTTTAATAAATCCTAATACAATTCTTTGTTTTAAATCCTCCACTACAACCAAGTCAATCCCCCTACAGACAAGTGGGCTCCCCTCTGGTTCACCCCCTCGTGGCTGTGTGTGGCACAGCAGGCTCTCCTCATCGAATGCCCCCTGCCCACAGTCACTTCTGTCCTCTGCCGCTTCTTGTGACTCAACCCTCCACCCCCAGCCCGGTCACTTACAATCCCCACCTTCACCTCCTTCTAGGCAGGGCCATATTTAGGTGCCAGGCTTGAATAGGCTCCGAGCTTGGGGGGCTGTTTTTGTTGTTAGTGACAAAAAGGAAAATAGAATGTCTAAGGTAAAATGTTTCAGGTATTCCTTATGTGAATTCATTTTCCACTAACCTTCTAGAATATTCTGGACCTTTGTAGAATCCCATGGAACCTTCTAAAGGTATTCAAAATGGAGGGGGACACACTGAAAATGCTCCTTATCAGGGGTGCCATTTGGTCTACGACCAGCCCTGCTTCAAGGGTAATGGAGAGTCCAACAAATAGTTGCAAGAGGTTGTGTCAGGCTGACTGAGTTCAGCAGTCCTACATGCCTTGGGTCAGAGTTTCAGAACCTCTTGCCCCTCTAGGTTCATCCTTCTTTCAGGGTAGGTGCTTATAGGGTCCCCCCTGGAGTCCTCCAACAAATCGTATCTGAAAATATAAACTTAAGCCACTTTTGCCCTCCTCAAGCTTGAATTTTGGCCCCCCAAGTTTCCCTGTGCTCCATTTCTCAGTTGAATACTTCCCTGGGCTTCTTCTCTGGCAGTAGAGGACCTGCCCTTCTCAGAGCTCTCTCTACCAGTGGCTTTGTTGTCTCATTCATTGACTCTTGTGAGAATTCTCTACTCAAGTGAGGATCCCAGGACCAACTCTCCCCCTGGCTTCCTCTTTGACCCTGTCCATCTCTCCACACTCTACTGCCAAGATAGGGACTTCATAGTTCTTTCCCCTCTGTCTCTGCAACCCCTTGTACTCTGGGCTTCATCTCCTCATACTAATAGAATCGTAGGAGATTAGTGTTGGAAGAGACCTCAGGAGGTCATCTAGACCACTCCCTCCCAAAGCAGGACCAACACCAACTAAATCATCCTAACCAGGGCTTTGTCAAGCCTGACCTTAAAAAAACCCTAAGGAAGGAGATTCCATCACTTCACAACCCTCCTAGTGAATTTTTTTCCCCTAATATCCAGCCTAAACCTCCCCCACTGCAACTTGAGACCATTACTCCTTGTTTTGTCATCTGCCACCACTGAGAACAGCCAAGCTCCATTCTCTTTGGAACCCTCTCTTCAGGTAGTTAAAGGCTGCTATCAAATCCCCCTCACTCTTCTCTTCTGCAGACTAAATAACCCCAGTTCCCTCCGCCTCTCCTTGTAAGTCATGGATTCCTTGGGGACCTGCTCCATGATTTTGCCGGGGACTGAAGTAAGGCTGACTGGTCTGTAGTTCTCTTTCTTCCCTTTTTTAAATATGGGCACTATATTTGGCTTTTCCAATTATCTGGAACCTCCCCAATCAGCACGAATTTTCAACGATTGGCCAGTGGCTCTGCAATCACATCAGCCAACTCCCTCAGCACCCTTGGATGCATTAGGTCTGGACCCATGGACTTCTGCATGTCCAGCTTTTCTAAATAGTCTTTAACCTGTTCTTTTACCACTGACAGCTGTTTACCTCCTCCCCGTACTGTGTTGCCCACTGCAGCAGTATGGGAGCTGATCTTGTCTGTGAAGACCAACGCAAAAAAAGCATTGAGTACTTCACCTTTTTCCACATCATCTGTCAACATGTAGCTTCCCCCATTCAGTAAGGGTCCCACACTTTCCCTGACCTTCTTCTTGATGCCAACATATCTGTAGAAACCCTTGTTGTTACCCTTCACGCCTCTTGCTAGCTGCAACTCCAGTTGTGCGTTGGCCTTCCTTATCACACCCTTGCATGCTCATGCAATGTTTTTAATGCTCCTCACTAGTATCGCCTAATAACCAGCCAGCTTCTCCCTAAGTCGTGACATATCTTTAAGTGGGCCTGGCCAGCCCTGTAGAGGCAACTAGGTGCCCTAACTGAGCGCTCCACATCCAGTTAGCTCTTGCTGAGCCAGTGTGGAGTATACACCCAATCACACTCTATTGCAGGTTCTCAAGGTGGCAGGGGGGGGGGGCCGCAATTCCCAGGGGGATCACAGACAGGTTTTGGGTGGCCATAGTCCCATGTGTTTATTGGCCCTTCTGTATTGCTAAGTGGGAAGAGAAGTCCCTAAACATACAGCGTGTGTGTGTGTGTGTGTGTGTACACACTTCTTCCTGTTGGAGCATGGAGTCCCGGGACAGCAAAGTTTATATTCTTTTTTCCTTCCTGGACTGCTGTGTGTAACAATATTTTTTTACTAATGTGATTGCTGGGCTGGAGACCAATATTTGTTTTCATCTATGTACACAGTGCTGTGTTCATTGATCTGTGAATTGCTCCAAAAGAATAATGTGATTTTAAAATATTGCTTTTATAAATCACAACATTTTTATACAGCTTCCAAATAGTATTTGCTTTTAGAGTTTTCTTCTATAAAGTTGTACTGAATAGTGCTTCAGAGAATGTCTCAAGGAGGCCATCAGATCCTAAATGCATTATAATCCTTAGGCTACTGCAGGGAGCATGAACTCAGAATATCTGGGTTCTAGTCCCAGGTCTGCCACTAAATCCTTAATTGATCTTGGGCCAGTTGCTAACTTCTGTATGACTCAGTTTCACCCCTTGTAAAATGGGGATACTAATACTGCTGTGCCACATGATGGGAAGAAGTTTACAAGGCTTAATTATTTACTGTTTTGTAAGGGTTTTGAGAGCCTCAGATGAAAAACATTAAGAGTTATTGCCTCCAAGGATCCTGCAGTCTATGGCAGCATAAATGCAAACTGGGGGGAGAATGGTCACATATTTTGAAAGCTACAATGCCTTTGCAGCACAGCAGGAGAATACCAAATCCACCGGGGGTGTGTGTGTGTGTGTGATAGGAGAACATTAGTTTGAAGGTGTAACTTTGCTTACCTCTGCAATATGAACTGAAGTAAGCAAAGTGATGTGTTGAATAATCCACATAGCTGTCTCACATTTGTCCCCTTTAATTTACCTATAATACTCTGTTAATTTTGAGGGATTAGGCTGTGCCTGAAACCATCTGTAACATCTAAGTTCTTCCATATTCATATGGAATAGGCGTGATCATCCCATTTTCTGTCTGACAACCCTTTGAGGGCTTTGAACAGGCAACTTGTTAATAAAACAAAACGCCAATACAGCAAGCACAGCTTGGTCAGATAAGTAAGAGGGAATATGATAGTTAGTTGTATAAAGACAAATGTGAATCCCAAGGTCCAGACAGTTCCGAGATCATAGGTGAATTTCAGACCCTCTGTGTAGGAGGGGACATCACCTCACTGGCCCTTTGGAAGGCTCTTTGGGTGGCATGGGCTCCATGCAGCAGGAAGGGATAGAGCTGGGGCAGCACCCAGAGTGAAGTGCTTCATCCTCCCTCAAAAGCAAATGAAGACGGCCCCCGGCTGGATGAACATTTCTGCACATCTGCCCTGCAGGAAACCCACCTTCCTGCCAACACCAGGAGCCAGTACAGCCAAGGAAGAGAGAGGGGCCCTGGTATTATGGCTCCAATGGAGTCATGCCACCAGGGAACAACAGAGGTGCCACTGTGGACCAGAGCCACTGCTGAGACAGACAGCCTCCACGTGGGCTCTCCTGGGGTCTTTGGGCTACTATTCAGTGGGGAGGGAGGGACAAACTCTGCCTCCTGGTGGGACAATGCGGAGGAATAGCTACCAAGCAATCATAACTGGCATTTCTCAATAAAAAAAAAAGTCTCCTCCCATGGCACTCCTCCCATGGCACTCCACGTGATCTGGCCCCCAGGGAGAGAGGAACTGCTACAGAGAACAACAGGAGAAGAGTAAGATAAATAGCAAGTTAGAAACCTACTAGCTGATCCTGCACCACTGAAATTGGTGGTAATTTTTCCAATAACTTCAGTGGGAGTTGTATCAAGCACTGAAACTGTGTAGTCATCTCCAGAGAAGTTAACAGGGACACCCCAGCCATGGACGGGGTAACCTAAAAATCCACCTCCCTTTTCTCCAGTTGTATACCTGCACAACCCCTAAATTTTCTAAAGTACTGTGCAGCTGCCAGCATACGAAGTCTTAAACATCTACCTCCGCTGCTTAGCAGAACAAGAACATGAGGGAAAAGAGTTAAACCCGTTTTCAAGTAGGTGTTGTGCAGAGCTAATTTCTTCCCTGAAGTTTAGGCTAATGCTACGTCAATTTTCTTATACTCCGCAACCTCCTTGCATCTGCCCACTTGACGTTTTTTACATGGTTTTGCTCAGTGTTTACACTTTACTTTCACTGTTGTTGTTTTCCTGGGTCCTATGCAAACCAAATTAGGGAGCAGATATATTTCAGGACTGACGTCTGTGGCTAAGACCAGCCTCGCATTACTCTTAAGATCCCTAGCATGGCTTGAAGAGTGGGTATAATTAGTCTCTCAAGACTCCCACTCTGTAACATGCCCATTAAAGATACTAACTTAAAGCTTCCAAATCAGTGTATTTTATGTATTAGTACATCCAGACCAACCACATTAAGAAAACATTAAGGTTACAAAATGGAGCACTCGGAAGTTAGGAAATGCCAGAACTAAAGTTGCACGTGCGTCCTGAATTCAAGCCCCTTCTAATAATTCACTTGCACATGGTATTTACTTACATTGATCATGCTCTTTTTTTCCCCACAGGTCTCCCGCCTCAGTCAGTGCACAGGATGGACAGGGCTCAGCAAATAAGCAGCTGTCCAGTACTTTTTATCCTCAATTCAGTATGTGGCCCCAGGACTATTTACCACACATCTAAATCCTGCTCTGAACGCAGAACAATTGATTTCCTTGTGGGTTTTTAGATGGCACTCATCACTAGTATGTGCAAACATTAATGAGCTTACCCTCAAGCCCCATTTTATAAACCGAGGTGGGAACTGAGGCATAGAGAGATTAAAGCTAAACTTTGTCAAAAAGTATCCACTGGCTTTGGGTGCCTAGCTGGAGGTGCCTGGGGCCTGATTTTTCAGAGAACTTAGTATTTCCATAGCACTGTGTATGTTCAAACCACTGCTCCTACTGACTACTGATTTCAGCTGCAGCTGAGAGCTCTCACACTCCTGCAAATCAGACCCTGGAGAACCCAGAAAATGAGGAACACCGTTAATGGCCAGCTGAACATTTTGACTTTCCCAGCACCACATAAGAACTCTGTGGCAGAGGCAGGGACAGAATCCAGTTCTCCAGGGCAGCACTGAACTGCTTTACCCATTAGACCAACTTTTCTTCTTTCAGTTCTCTGCTTCATTTACGGCATCTCCCAGATCCCGTCCCTGCCCTTCATTTATTTCTCTCCTTTTCTACAGCTGCTGCCCATTACCCTTCTTAGCTTCTGTCCTGACACCTAGCTCCTGCCCCCCCAACACAATTGCTGCCCCCCCTTAACCCCTCTTCCCACAGTTCCTGACTCCCCACTCCCCCCAGTCCTCACCCCACCAAAATCCAGTCATACTGTGTACTCCTCTTCCATGCTGACTGGTGGCCAGCAACAGGGATTTGGAGAGCACAGGAGAGGCAGACAGCCCTGGATAAGTATGTTCTGTCAGATGGTACTTGTGTGGTCTAGTCAGCCCTGCAGGTAAGAGCCGTGTGGGGATGGAACATGCTCAGTTGTTCTGTGGGGAGAGCACATATGCGGTCTGGTGGCACACTCCGATGAGGGCAATAAAATCAGTGATGTCCAGGATTTGGGATTTCTACCCCTTTCTTCTTTCCTCCCCCTCAGGGCTGGCGACGGAAATTTTGGGGCCCCCTACTTTGATAGTTTGGGGGCCCCCCCAGCCCAGCCGGGCCCCCCCCAGCCCAGCCCAGCCGGCGCTCCCCTCCCCCCAGCCCAGCCGACAGCGGATGGGGGACCCCCCAGCCCAGCCGGGCCCCCCCCCCAGCCCAGCCCAACCAGCGCTCCCCCCCTCCCCCGGGCAGCGAGAGCTGCGTGAGCCACCCTTTCTCCCCCCCCCCCCCCCCCCGGACAGTGCTGCTGCCGCCGGCCAGGCTCACAGCTCCTGCTGGGGCCAGGCTCGCTTGTCCGGGGAGAGCCGCGCCGCCTCCCCGCCCCTTCCCCGCTCTCCAGGTCCGGCGACAAGGGGGGACACAACGGGTACAGCGGTGTACCGGGGGCCCCCTAAAGTCGGGGGGCCCGGTACAGCTGTACCCGTAGTACCCCCCTGTCGCCGGCCCTGCTCCCCCTTTCCTTTCTCTCTATTTTCCCATTTGCCATTCTGTGATTTTGCAAAAGTTGAGGAAGTTTGAGGTCAGGGCCTAGGACCTGGAAAAGGGGCAAAAGAGGGATTTAGGGATCGGAGTAGAGCAGGGAGCTTCTTGCTCATTTCCAGTAAGTGGATCAGTTGTGGGAAAGAGCACAGGAGTTATTGTGGAGGTCAGAATTTATTTCCTGAGGCAGGAAGAACCTCAAATTGTTCAGCTGGTTGGTTGATTTTATTTGGGAGATGAGAAAAGAAAATGTGTGAGGAGAGAGGGTCACCACTTGTTTTGGGCATCAGCCATCACTATCATGACCATAACTGGTCAGGACCTCAGTCTGAGGACTCATCCAGCTAAAGCCCTCCAATACATCACTACACTGGGGTTTTCGGATTAGTACTGGCTCAAAGGAGAAAGCGCCACTTATTGATCACCATCAGTACTTCATGCAACACCTAGCTAGTTCTTGGAGAACCACAAGCCAAGCAGGCCTACCTCAATCCTACTTAGCTTGTGAGCTCTGATGAGCACTTAGATAATATGGAATGGGGTGCTAAAGAAACCCCTGTGCAAGATCTACAGCTCAAGTATGGTTTCAATTTAAGAGGGAGCCTCTGGAGAAAAATTATCAAAGAAAGAGGGAGGAGTTACTCAAATTAAAATAAAATGGTAAAGATCCAGTTTTGTAACCATTATTAAGCTATAAGGGGATCCCCATTCAAGCAGTACAGATCATCTGATTAAGATGGCTCCATGGACTGACAATGTTAGAGGTGAAGAGAGTCTACGGCTGACTGGAAGAAGTGATACTGTGTTGAAATCCAAATCCAGAGGAGCAATTATACAAAAGCTCTTAGTAGGTAAGTTTTAAGGGAATCTTAAAAGGGAATTGTAAAAAAACAGCCTGACCTAACACGAGGCAGCAGTTTATAGAATATCAATTGCTATGCCTGTGGGGGCAAGATGAGAGAAACATGCCCAGAATATCAACAGCCCTGATTAAAAATAGCAAATTTCCCCAAGGGATGCAGCAAGGTTACTAGCAACATCAGGTCACCAACAACACAGCCAACTAAAAGGATTTATACAGCCCTTTCCCTCAGGCAGAGGGAAGAGGTGAAGCAGACTCACATTCCAGAGGCCCAGGAAAGTTCAAGTGGGGAGGGGTGGATTCTTGTTGATCATGTGCTTGAGGTTTGGTGCCTCATTGTCATAGCCACATAATATACTACCAAAAGAGGATCTGGCATCCCACCTTTCCAGAACTCAGCCTCTTCCTGGCTTTGGCCTAGGGAGAATGATTAGGCCCCATTTTAGGTTTTCCTGGGCTAGTTCCTCTCAAGGGTTGGATGTCTGGGATCCACAGAGAATCCACAGAGGGACTTAGGCACTGGGACATTGAGTGTTACGGTGCGTCACTGCTAGGTGCCTAGAAAACCACTGGAACAACCCTGCAATCCACAAAGCTGAATGAAGTGCCTAGGCCTACAATGAATGTGGGGGAGAGACAAACGCCTTAGAACGTGATCCACCATGAAGCCACCATGCTAGACAGGGAGCTGCCTAAGCTAGCCAATGAGAGATGCCAACTAGATGCGGTTGTTTTAAGTCCTGGCCCTCTCATAGAGATAGGTGCCTAAGTCCAGGTTCCAGGAAGGGGCCTCTCTCTCCTTAGCAGTCTACAATTGGGGACTAAGAGTCAGGAGGTTTAGGTGCCTCTTGTGGGAATGAGTTAGGCACCAGCCTCGCTCCACACCAAGTAGCTTGCTGAGGAGGTGGTGCCCACCTTACCAATTTTAGTACAGCGGCTAGAACACTCACCTGGAATGTGACATAGCTCTCCAGACAGCATCACATACAGTCTCACCCCTTCCAGGGTTTCAATGCGTCAAATACTATCCAATACAATACTGGTCATCAATACTACGTCTCCCACCCTTGCTAAACTGCTCTCTAATCCCACTCTTCTATCACTGCAGGGTTCCCCAGCTTACTTCCCAGAAGACCTCAACAAGCCCAAACACATTGGCTTGTGTGTCTACCTATTTGCTCTTAACCTGTGTTCCTCAATCTAACCTATCTCACTTCAGCCTGGCTTGGTGGCATTGCCTTCAGGATGTCTCCTAATCTTTCTCCAAACCTTCCTCCCTGGCCACTCCCTCCATTTATTGTGACTGAGAACATCGCCACAGGCTCTGTCTTGCTACTTAGATTTTGGAAAGGAAAATAGGGTTTGTAGGACTGGATTAGACCACTGGCCCGTCATGTCTGGTATTGGCCTCTAGCAGTGACCAGTACTTATAGTATGGTGAAAACACCATGATGCACCAGACCACAGCACTCTGTTGTACAGCTGAGTGGGGAAAACATCCTCCTCCGTGGAGATAGATAATCCTGTTAGTTTAAAAGACTGAATCAGATGCCAATGGGCTCCTTGGTCTGCATCTTCCACCCTTAATGGTCTATGACTCATCTAATTAAGGTGATCAGTTGTTTGGAAAAAGCAAAGTAATTTGGTGCCTCTAGTCATTCGTCGGACGTGAGCAAGGATTTTTTCCCCCTCTTGGCTGTCTTCATTTTCTGTACAGCAGTTCCTCTTGATTCAGTGCAGCTCCAGAAGGACCAATGACTGTGTGGGTTGCCTTTGGCAAATACATTTGTTTGAAAATGTGTCTGTTTGTCTGACTTTAATTTCTTTTTTCCAAAAAACAAAAACAAAAACGCACAATAACAAAACCCCTATTCCCTGGCAGGCTGACTCAACCACCGTCTCACTCTTTGCCAGGCTACAAAATTAATAACCCACCTCTATGCAGTTTATTACTTTTAGAGCATACACGGAGGGGACACAGAGTTTTCAGACATTGTGACAACACAAGGGATTTTTATGGATCATGAAGAAACATTCTGCTTACGAACAAGCAGTTTTTGCAGGGTTAGAAAGAAAAGTTACTTTAAGAAGACAAAACAGGATTGTCCCAGGGCTGCTGGGATACGGAGATAGATAGATAGATAGATAATGTTTCATGCAGTGTATATGCTGTTGATTTTTACATTTGGCTTGAAAGGTCTGTTGATTAGTGTAGAGCAGGGGTGGGCAAACTATGGCCCGTGGGCCACATCTGGCCCACAGGCTTGACCTGCCTGGCCCCCCAAGCTCCTGGCTAGGGAGGCTGCTCCCAGCCCCCACCTTTCCCCCCTCCCCTGGAGCCGCAACGCGCAGCGCGGACAGCAATCTGGGGGGGCAGAGCAGCCTGTCTGACTCAATGCATCTGCCAGACATGCTACTGAGTGGCATGGTCAGGGAGCCAGAGCCGGGGGGTGGTTGCATAATGGGTGGGGAGTCCTGAGGCAGTCTGGGAGTAGATGGGGTTGGATGGGGTGTGGGAGTCTGGGGGCACCTGTCGGGAGTGGGGGGGTGGATAGAGATCAGGGAGGGGGTGGGAGGGAAGGGGAGTCTCGGGAGGGGCTGGTCAGGGGCAAGGAGCAGAGGGATTGGATGGGGGCCAGGAGGGTGGTTAGGTGCGGGAGGTCTCTGGAGTGGAGGGGGGGTCAGGTGACAAGGAACAAGGGGACTTAGGGGGTGTGGTCCTTGGGAGCAGTTAGGGTGGGGTGGGGTCTCTGGAAGGAGTGATCAGGGTCCAAGGAACAAGAGGGGTTGGATGAGTCAGGATTCTGATGGGGGCAGGCAGGGGGCGGGAATTGGATAGGAGATGGGGCCAGGCTGTTTGGGAGGCACAGCCTTCCCTACCTGGCCCTCCATACAATTTTGCAACCCCGATGTGGCCCTTGGGCCAAAACATTTGCCCACCCCTGGTGTCGAGGGAAACAAAGGGCCAGATCCCCAGCTGGTGTAAATCAATGGAACTCCAGAGAGTTATATCCATTAATGCCAGCTGAGGCCCTGGTCTAGTGTGCCTGTTAATATCTCATGGGTGTTGGCTTTTGTTGCTGAAGCGTACTTAGAAATTTCAAATTAAAGGTGTGATGGGTTGGGTCACAGAAACCCCCTTGGGACTGCCACCTGATGTGCTGAGACTACCTCTGAGCCTGTTTTCCCTGGCAGCCTGGGACTTCAGTACGCTGCCTGATTTGAGCCAGACACACTAATCTGCTACAAACACAGACCCAGGTCTGAACTATGTCCCCCAAAATCTACAGGCTTAATTGAAAATAGCTTAAAAAGTGCTCCTATCTCCAGCACTTGGATGCCCAGCTCCCAATGGGGTCCAAACCCCAAATAAATCCATTTTACCCTGTATAAAGCTTATACAGGGTAAACTCATAAATTGTTTGCCCGCTGATAGAGAGATATACACAACTGTTTGCCCCCCTCCACCCAGTTATTACATACTCTGGGTTAACTAATAAGTAAAAAGTGAGTTTATTAAATACAAAATGTAGGATTTAAGTGGTTCCAAGTAATAGCAGACAGAACAAAATGAATGATGAAGCAAAATAAAATAAAACACTCAAGTCTAAGCCTAATACAGTAAGAAAGTGATTACAGATGAAATCTCACCCTCAAAGATGTTCCAATAAGCTTCTTTTACAGACTTCTAGTCTGGGTCCAGCAATAACTCACCCCCCCCCCCCTGTGGTTACTGTCTGTTGTGCCAGTTTCTTTCCAGTATCCTTTGAGGGTGGAGAGGCTATCTCTTGAGTGAACTGAAGACAAAATGGAGGGGTATCCAGGGGTTTATATAGTTTCTTTCTTGTGGGTGGAAACCCCTCTTTCCCCTTGTGTAGAATCCAGCTACAAAATGGAGTTTTGGAGCCACATGGGCAAGTCACATGTCCATGCATGACTCAGTTTTCTACAGGACGTTCCGAGGAAAGCTCAGATGTGAATTGGTGTCTATCAAGGTCATTATCAGCTTAAGTGTTTCTTGAGCACTTATTGAGAATAGTCTTTTCTCAAGAAGCTGACCAACTTTTCTTTTTTCAGTTTTGTGCACTTTTGTGTAACTCACAACAGATACAGCACACAAGGAAGACCAATTCGGCAGAGTCAAGAGGGCCAGATAAGTTGGGAGTATACAGGAAGCATCCATACTTCTAGGTGCTTCTCCACTGTCTTCAATGGAGCTACTCCAATTTACACCCGCTGATAATCTGTCCCCAGTGAGTTTGGATTAAACTGGTTTGCTGAGACTCCTTCTGCTCTTCCCCCCTCATGGAGCAGCAGATCTATTGCCAGTCTTTCTTCCTGTGATTACTCTGCTCCGAACTAGAATATGCTGACTGGGATGGGTCAGTGCCTGGACTCCAAAATAAAAGCAATGGGTTCCCCAATGATATTATAGTGGGTACACCACAAAACTTAATTCTGGATTCAATAAAGAGGGAATTGTGCTGGATCATGAATTCCCTGGATCATATAGGAGTCCAGGTGATGGCTGTACACAGAGTGCCCTACACCTGAGTAAGGGCTCACGGAGTGAAAGTGAAGAATAGAAAGCAACACACTTGTTTTGGGCACTGCTGAGGTTGTTAGATTTCTTGCCTTACCTAAGTTTATAGAAAGGAAAGTCTGACATCTGGTGGTTAGAGGCCTGAGCTACATTTCTGTGGCACCTTGCTAAAACATTTTTATCTGGAATTAACTGCAGCAACTCCAGGGCATCTTTAAAAGTAGGTAAGTACTTGATACATTGCTAAAGAAAACCCACAAGCACAATGCTGATTTGTCTGTGTATGACAGAGGGTGTTTCTTGGTCAAGACTGGCAAGTTATATGGGCCTGGCTACAGCAAATTCAGGGCCTGGGGAGCCTGGCTTCACCAATGTTTAGGGCCAGGTCTCTCCCCCAGCCCCTCCTGCCACCCCCACGTGCCTCCCCCGAGCATCCTGGCCTGCCCTGGGCAATAGGCAGCTGCCCCCAGCAGTCCTGTGTGTCCCCAGGATGAGTAGAGCCCAGGCATTTGTAGCTCAAGCTTCCTCAACACTGCTTTTTTGGGCAGTGTGTCTCAATAGTGACTGGGGGTGACTGGAATTGTTTGTATCTTCCTAGTGATTATGGAACCCATTGGTGAATGTGTGTTACAAATCCATTCTGTGCTGAATCCACAGAGGGTATGATTGACTACAGCCCACATAGCTAGCCCCATGTTAGTAAATATTAACTTTTTATGATTTTGTAATCTTTTTTATGGAGCCAGCAGCAACAAGGGCCAGGTTCAGTATCTAGGGGTTCCTTTTCAACAATACAACACAAAACTGGCTCACACCCCCACCCAGTGACCTGGGACAATTACACACCACCCCCTGTGCGCTTCTAAGAGGCAATACTTCCCCTCTCACAAGCACAGAGTCTGAGTTTAGCAAAAACATTTAATAAAAGAGGAAATTAACTCATTAATTAATTTGGGAAAACACGCAACTAGGGCCTATAAAAACAAACCATGAGCAAAAGACCTACCCCACAAGTAAGTTGGTCAGTGTCCTTTTCTCCTTGGGGTCTTAAGTTCAGCAACCCAAAAGTCCCTTTACTGTGCCCGTCCCTTCTCTGCACCCCACTCACAGTTGCTGTTCTTGGGCAATGCAGCCCCAGAATTCAGAGGTTCATCTGCAGAGTTCACCTCCCAGGCTGTGTGGAAGGCAGAGGGTGAGTAATAGACGGTATGCTTACATAATTTATGGATGACATCAAAAAATAAAGAGTTGCAAGAACTTTGGAGAAGAGGATTAGAATTCCAAATGATTGACAAATTGAAGAATAACTGGCTAGGTGGTCGTACTGCTGAAAAGGATCCGAGGGGTTAGAGTGAATCACAAATTGAATATGAGCCAACAATGTGATGCAGTTGTTTCTTGCTGAGGTATATTAACAGGTGTATCATATGTAAAATCTGGTAGGTAATTGTCTTGCTCTACTCAGCATTGGTGAGGCCTCAACTGGAGTATTGTGCCCAATTCTTGGTGCCACACTTTAGGAAAGTTCTGCACAAACTGGAGAGAGTCCAGAAGAAAGCAACAAAAATGATGAAAGGTTTAGAACCCCTACCGACGGGGAAAGGCTAAAAAAAACTGGGCATGTTTAGTATTGAGAAAAGCAGACTAGGGGGAACCTGATAACGATCTTCAACTATGTTAAGGGCTGTTATAAAGAGGTTGATGATCAATTGTTCTCCATGTCCACTGAAGATGAGACAAGAAGTAATGGATTTAATCTGCAACCAGGAAGATTTTAGGTTAGATGTTAGGAAAATCTTTCTAACTGTAAGGACAGTTAAGCTCTGAAATAGGCTGCCAAGGAAGGCTATGGAATCCTCCTCATTGGAGATTTTAAAGTACATGTTAAACAATCACTGGTCTGGGAAGATGTAGTTATACATGGTTCTGCAGGAGACTGGACTAGATGACCTCATGAGGTCCTTCCAGCCTCACATTTCTGTGATTCTGTGATTGTCACTTGACAGATCTGGCAGCGGACATGGGTTTCCCCAGTCTGCTGTGAACTTCATCAATTCAGCTGGCTGGCAGCTCCTTCACGTGGCCACACTGCAGGGGTTTATGTAAACCAGGGCAAAACACTGACAGGGACTTGCCCTGAAAATAGAGACATTCCTGACTTTCAGGGACACACAGTTATTAACCAAATTCTTTATGAAATTTGAGATTGTGTTATCCATTCACATGAATGCCCACTGTGGTGTGAGCATGAGGTACAGGAGTCACCTTGTGGTGACTGGAACCTGAAATAATCATTTTTTGGGCAGTGGAATGGGGAGGAGCTAATTGGTGGCAAAATGTTGTGCAGGCCTAGCAAAAGACTTGTGCTAGGCATCAGTTCTTGCTTGAATAAAATCTCCATTCAGTTGACAGAGCTGCACTTTGCTCACCACTGGCGACTGCACAATATTGATTTCCCCCTGAAATTTCCCCCTGTAAATCTGGTTTTCCTGGCATTCTACAGGGAATTTTGTTTCCACCCATCGTTCCACTGCAGGCTGCTTTGCTGCTATTCAGAAGAGTTCGGTCTTTCAACCTAGAGTGCCAGCAGCCAATTGCATTGGTGGTTTGTGGCAAGCTGGTCTGTCTCACCAAGGCGTGATCTAGACCATGCCTAGTGTGGACACAATTATACTGGACTAAAGGAGCTTCAACCCAGTATAGTTTATTCCCCTAAATTTACAGGAATAACCTTTATACCAGTCTAGCTATGTCCACACACGAGGGTGCTTTAACTATACCTGTGTGGTACAAGTTTTGTGTGTAGATAAGCTCTAAGAGGTAGTTTATTTTTGTTTTTTCTTTATCTGGGGAAGCTGCATGACATAGGGATTCTTGCCTTAATCTCTTTTTTCACATTTCCAGCAAAGGTGGTTCACCTTGAAACATGTCTCCACTCCATGAAAGATCCATGCCAGAAGAGGAGATCAGGAAGCCCTTTACCAAAAGAACTTACTTATTATGGAGGCAGCATGCATCTGGGGTCTGTTCTGGGAAATTACACTAGATTTCTAAATCCTGGAGGAATTATGAAATAGCCCCCAGAGACTCTTATGAAATAGCCCCCAGAGACAAAGTAGGATTGTGAGAGTTTGGCTTCTTCTCCCACAATCCCCAGGCAGAAGATGCTGGAGATCTCCCAGAATGCTGTGCATAATCATCTACAGTGTACTGCAGTTTGAAGCAGTGCTAGGAATTCTGGGATACATGCCTGGAAGGCATTGCTGCGAACAAGACTGAATGATGTCAGCTCCACTGGAACTAGCTAAGTTGAGTAAAATACAGTCAAGCACACAAATGGTTCCTTTCAGCACAGCACTTGATCTTGCCAACATTTCCCCAGAGCACAAAGGCATCTAACCTTTATGTTCATCATTTTTCAAGAGTTCTCTTGCTGGTGGTGTAGTACAGTGGGTTGGTTTGTTTAGGATTTTTGTTTTCCATTTTATTTGGCTGGTGACCTTATTCTTTATTTTGTTCAATGCAAACACATGAGAGAGGTGTAACCCTTTTCTGGCCTTGTTATAGGCCCCAATTCCACAAAGCATTTAAGGTTAAGTATGTTCTTAAGTCCCATTGAAATTAATGGCTTTCCATCATTTTCAATGGGATGTAAGCATGTGCTTAAATGCTTTGCTGAGTGGGGATGGGACTATGCTAGAGTGCTATAAAATGTCAGTATAGCCAAGCCCTTAGTTTGCAGCAGGAAGATTTAGGTTAGCTATTAGGGGGGAAATTCTAAGGATAGTTAAGCAGTGAAACTGGCTACCTAGGGAGGTCATGGAATCTCAGTGGTTTTCAACTGAGATTTTCAACAGGTTAGACAAACACCTGTCATGGATGGATTAGATATATTTGACCCTGCCTGAGATTAGGGGGGTGACGTGGATGATCTCTTGAGGTCTCTTCTAGCCCTACATTTCTATGATTCTCCACTGCCTGGTATCTTGTCAGTTGCACCTAGGCTAAACCAAATCAGAATGGTAGTGCCACCCCCTTTGCACGATTCTGAATGACTACTCAAGGTGCAAGGATGGGAGAGCCCAACTCTGAGTCCCTTCTGGAAGATGGTCTGTCTGGAAGAGTCTTTTTTTTTTTTTTTGTCTCTAGCCCTCAGACATAACCGTTCACTTAGTAATATAAGAATGTTACTAGGCCTGCCTAAGGGAGATGAAGCATGACTCAAATCCACCCTGGCCTGTGTGGTAATATTCATCATGTTACAGGTGTCTCTGTCATAGGGTGGCTGACCCCTGGGAATGAAGCTGGTCCTGACTCCCTGTGCCAGAACAGGTGCACCCAGTTTGGCCAACTAAGAGAGCAGGGAAGTTTCTGAGGCTATAAAGGACCAAGGAGAATCTGAGAGAGAGAGGGAAGGAGACACTTGGTGTGTCTGGGATCTGGAGAGCCAAGGCTGCCTGGGAGTAGTAGCTTGAAGGGAGATGAGAGCTGCTACAGACAGGAGGTGGTTCCTGGGGGAAGGCTGAAGGCAAAGAGAGCTGCAAGAGATGTTTGCTGGCTGACCTCCCCAAACCAGAAGGATTTGCTGGCTGACCTTCCCAAACCAGATGGCTTTAGCAGGGCCGGCGACAGGTGTACCGGGCCCCGGACTTAAGGGGGGCCCCCATGTCAGGACTCAGGAGTGCGCAGGCGGGGTGTAAACAGGGGATGCTCTGCAGAGCCCCGGCGTGCGCAGCCGGCCGCGTGCAAATCCCCCACCGGGCGGCCACCCCAGCGCTGTAGCCAAGCGCCCGCACCGCACAGCAGACTCCACAGCGGACCCGGGGAAGCAAGCCCGGCCGCCCTGGTGTGCAGCGCTGACGGTGGCGGAGGCACCGAGAAGGGGAGCTGCCCTTGCCAGGGTAAGGGGGCAGGGGGCACGGCCCCACTTGGGGGGCGTCTCTGGGGGGGCCTTTGGGCAGGCGGGCTCTGTGGTGAGTTCACCCCCTGTGGGCGCTCGGGAGGTTCATTCATCGGCGTGGCTGGGCTGGGGGCAGGCAAGGGGGTGGGGGGAGGCCAGGCTGGGAGGGCGGGGAGGGGGGCAGGAGACTAGGCTGGATGGGATGGGTGAGGCGTGGGTGTGGGAGGGAAGGAGGTTTGGTGGGGGGGAGGCTGGGCTGGGCGGGTCAGGCATGGGGGGCAGGAGGCTGGGTTGGGAGTGAGAGGGGGGAGGAGGTTAGGTTCGGTGGGATGGGCCGGGCCAGGCAGGGGTGGCAGTTAGATGGGGGGAGGCTGGGTGGCGCGGGGGTAAAGGAAGATCACCCCCAACAGCGGGGTGGGCCAGGCACGGATGGGTGGGGAGGAGGTTAGGCTGGGGGAGGAGATTAGGTTGGGTGGGCCGGGTCAGGCAGGGGGGGGAAGGAGAATAGGCTGGGGGGGGGGGGGAGATGGGCCAGGCAGGGGTGGTGTGCTAGAAGCCGGCCACATGCGCCGCGCGCCTCATGCCACCGTGCTACCGCCGACCCTGCCTGGTACCCCCGCGACACGATACCCCCGCTATGCCCGACCAGCAAGGCAGTCCCATGTAGGCCCAGGTGGGGCAGAGCACGGGTGGCGGGAGACCGGCCGGGTGGGGGGGCACAAACGATCAGAGTACTGGGCCCCAAAATTTCTGTCGCCGGGCCTGGGCTTCAGACAGCTGAAGGCAAGAGGAGCAGATGAGGGAAGCACCTGCTGGCTCTAAGCCAGAAAGCCAAAGCCAAGGCCAGAGAGGGCTGAAGTTGAGAACCAGTGGAAAAGCTTACCTGCTGATGTCTCCACATCAGACAGCTGGACCCAGGGGGTTAGTCAGAGGAGATGGTGGAGTAAAGGATGCTCCCTGGTGAGGATGGTCTTCCCAGCTGGGAAGAGTAGGGTTGCACGCCTGCTGAAAGGGCTGGAGTGGCTTCCTAGGACAGAAAAGGACCAATAAGGAGCCTGGATGGGTGGAAGACACCAGAATATGGTATGGAAGGAGTTTCAACAGAGAGACTCAGGGAGAGGGGGTAGGTGGGTCACTCTGGGTAGAGCAGGGTTTTAAGGACTACATGGACTGGGAGTGAAAAGGAGTATGTTTGGGACTTTTCATTGGGGATTAATTGATCAATATTTTTTAAATAAAACAACCCCCAGGAGGGATATTATTGGGCCTGGCATAGAGTCCTTGGGTTACCTGAGAGGAGAAACTGCAGAGGTAACTCCAGTTGGGGCTTCCCTTTGACAATGCTGAGTGAAGGTGATACAATGGTGACTTCATTTCTCCTGCTTCTCTAGTTTATGTTCCCCTTGGCAGCCAATTCTTTATCTCAGCAGAAAGATAGGTCATGCGAGTAACACAATCAAGAAGGGGCAGTAATTAACAGCATGCAGCTTTTTCAGTTCTAGGTAACAAGTTCAAATCTAGTCTTGGTCAGTAATGCTCGGAAGTTGTTGCAGTTTGATGGCTGCTAAGTGACCTAAAGAAAATCATTTTGTGTCAGTCCAGTTTCTGGTTTCTACATCATCAATCCCACTACTTAGATCAATTAATGGCAATTTCACCAGAGTGGCCAGTGCACCTTGGTGAGTGAACCAACTTCTATATCACTGCAGCCCATGCTGTAGCATCTTTTGCATTCTCATTCTCCGAGTATTATCATGCAAGACTACATCTTCCTCTATAACTGATCTTAGCCTTTCTGGGTCAGAAAATCAATTTTTTTTGCCCACCTCTCCCCGACACATAAACAGTTCCTGTCACACTCACTACGCACAGGGTCAGCTGAGGAACTGATTATTTGAGATACTCCTCAAATGTAAATATTGTGTGTGCCAGGGATCTCCAGATACCTCCTGCTGAAGAAGTCCAGCTCTGGTCGTTGTTCCTTTCAGTCCTGGGGACTGTTTTTGGTTTCAGAGGGAATAGGACCAGGGATTTAATTTAAAAATAAAAGGCTGAAATTCCCCTTTACATTTTGGCTTCACCCACTCAGGAAACCAGGGACCACAGGTTTTTGCGAGGCCACTTGGGGCAACCAAAAACTGACAGTTTGCAATCCTGTAGAAGTCAGACACTGTTTGCCTAAAATACTCCAGTCAGCAAGTATTGATCCTGCTGGGAAAGGGTTAATTGGATTCTGCTGACTCATGCTGGTTACTTCCCCTGTATAGAAGGAAGGTGGGAGTGACCGGGGAGAGAAGACATGGGCTGGGGGCTGAGCAGTCCAGGCGGAGGAACTCCAGGAGCAGCCAAGCCTATGGAGGATGTGTGAGCTGAATTTTATTGTTTTATTGTTGATGGCTTTGTTAGTGAAACCAAATCCCAGGCAGGGGATAAGTTTGTGAACTGCATGTACACAGCAGACTGAGAAAGCAGCTTCTCTGCATTGTAATACTCCCATCAGCTGGAAACAACTGTCATAACCGAGCTGAGCTGAACTCAAAACAATGACCTAAAGGTGAAAGACTTCACATCCCATTGCCAAGCCCCTGAGTCATCCACTTACCTTCCCTCTGCATTTGTTTTGTGCTGATCCACTTTCAGCTGGTGGTGATACTGTGAAGGGCGGTTACATGACATCACACAGGATCATCATCTCATGACATATCCAGATGTTACAAGGCCATGTAGAAATGACTTTGTTCCTCAGATCACCTTCAAGAGGATCTAATATTCAGCATAATATAATCAAAGACCAAAAGTAGCTCAAACAATAGGAACAGCTACTGCCAGATGTTCCTACTCTAATAGGCAATAAAAGACACATCCTGTTTATACTGCAAGTTTATTACAGTAATACAATCCAATTAAATAATCTTCATAGTTGATATAATTATATCAGAGAGAATATAAATATTTTAGTTTCAATACAGGCAATCATTTCATCTTTACCGTGCAGAGAGTAATATACAAACAATCATATGGAATAAAATTAAACAAAAGAGAGAAACCTAAATTACAAAGTATGGCTTCAATCTATAAGAAAGTTGTATCACACGATGAACATTCATTTGTACTTAGGCTTGGCTGGATTCGGTTCAATCAGTAAAACATCAGCATTTTGTCAGTTTCACACGGAACCCAAAAATGGACAGAGGAAAACAAATGGCCATCAATGCTAATGAACATTTAGAGACAGTAAAACTATTTTTTTAGACAAAAACATAAAAAGACCTGGCCCTTTGCTGTTAGTGGTTGTACAATGGTACCTAGAAGCAGGAATTCTCAGGCCACTGAATTTCTCTGGTAGCACAGAAGCAGGAGTCTGCTTGTTCAGCTCCATAGCAATAGAAATAGAAGCTGGGGATGTCTGATTAAAAGATTTTATTTCAAAAATAGATGCTGATGCAATAACAAATTCACTGCTGCCCAATTATACCTGTTACTGTGCTCTAACCAAGGAGTGGGCAAACTGAGGCCTGGGGGCCACATCTGGCCCTTCAGCCATTTTAATCAGCTCTGGCGCTCCCGCTAGGGAGCGGGGTCCAGCGCTTGCCCTGCTACATGGTGCTGTGGCTCCACACGGCTCCCAGAAGCAGCAGCATGTCCCCCCTCTGGCTCCTACGCATAAAGGAAGCCAGGGGGCTCTGCATGTTGCCCCCATCCCAAGCGCTGCTCCCGCAGCTCACATTGGCCTGGAACTGCAGCCAATGGAAACTATAGCAGTGGCACCTGTGGATGGGACAGTATGCAGAGACGCCTGACCATGCTCCACATAGGTGCCCGAGTGGGGGGACATGCCACTGCTTCTGGGAGCTGCTTGAGGTAAGAGCCCCCTGGAGCCTGCATCCCTGACCCCCTCCCACACCCCAGCTCCCAGACCTGAACCCCCCCCCCCATCTAAACCCTTTGATCTCAGCCTGGAGAACCCTCCTACACACCTAACCCCTCATCCTCAGCCCCAACCTGGGCCTGCACCCCCACCTGTAACCCCCATCTCCCACCCCAACCCCCTTCCCCTGCCCGGAGCCCCCTTCTGCATCCTGAATTCCTCATTTTTGGCCCCACTCCAGAGCCCAAACCCCCAGCTCGAGCCCTCACCCCCTCCCGCACCCCAACCCTCAATTTCGTGAGCATTCATAGTCCGCCATACAATTTCCATACCCAGATGTGGCCCTCAGGCCAAAATGTTTGCCCACCCCTGCTGTAACCCATTGCCACTTGGTATTCAGAGACAGAGCTCCTGCTTCAAGAGGACAGGCCACTTAGCTGATGAAGAAACTCCTTAGCTGCAATGGGTAATTTAGCAGGGCTTACCAGACACCGTTTTCTTGATTTAAATAATATACAGGCTTTCTTAAGGCATCGATCGCTGTAGGATCCAACTCTCTTACAAACACTGATGACTTTATCCCATAAACTCCTCTCTCAGGAGCAGCTCTGGCCACGAAAGGGCAGGGATCTATACACACGCACACAGACACAAGCTAGGCCTTTCCAACCGTAGTCATAGAAACTGAAATATGTTAAAAATCCTGTTGAGCCTACTGATAATCCAAAGCGTGGTACAGATTTCCTCTCCCCTCCCTCTCTGTCTCTTTTATTCTTTTTCCAAAGTTTAAAAATAAAGACCTTAAACTAGACTCCTTCAATGCATTTTAATGCCCAGTGAAAACATTGCTACATGGCACCAAGTGCCCTTTTTGTCGTTGTTGTTTGTTTTAAAGAAAATTCAATCACTAATGTATTTGTCATGCAAGTGCAGGGATTTTTTTCCTCTGGAAACGATTCAAGGCTATGGGCTCCTGGGTTGAAGGGCTTGTTTAACAGATCTAGAGTTTAGTTTTGCTTATGAGCAGGCTTAAGGAGAACAATGAATAGGGAAACTGATTTTTTTTTCCCCTACATCAATGAAAATTGTGATGAAGTTGAGGTAGATTTGGCTGTGTAAGGAGTAATATCCTAGAGAGAAGGAAGACATACAGGAGATCAAATTAACAGACAGATCAATGCAAAGGATAGGCGAACTAGCATGGGGAAAAAATCCCCGTCCTTCTGACAAAAAGAAATCCCATCCAGGATTGGTCTCTCATCATGTCTTGCCTAGTTAGCAACACTGCAAGCTTCTTCCTATGGCTTGTCAGTGTCTGTTAACCCTAGCCCAAAGAAACCCCCTCTCAAATGGTCAAATGGTAAATCAGGCTCCATGGCCCATCTGGTCTGCTAAGACTACCAATGAAGGGGCAAATTGGAGGCAATGGTAGTGATTTCTTTGATGTGGATATCTGCCCATCGAGACCTGGGCTGAGAACACCAAACTCATTGCACAGAGGGCAATGAACATACATCAGATGGTAGCGACTTTCAACCAGTACTGATCTAGGCTGCTGTAACACCATAGCCTGAACTACAAGAGAATTCATTTCGCTGCTGAAAGGAGGTGTCTTCTCCTTGCTGCAGGCCACACACGAGCATCACACTGCCCTTGAACTTCCCCCCTCTCCCAACTTGGCAAACTGAAGACACCTGTGTAGACTGGAGCAGTGGAGAACCTAAGCTCTGACCCTGCAGTGCGTGAAACCGAGGCCTGTTCCCCATTTAAGGCTCACTTGGGCCCAAAGCATTAGTTCTAGCCCTTTGCCAAGGGATCACTTTCCCTCTGTGTTACTGGAAAATATCATATTGTGCACACCATCAACCCCTACAATCTGTGTTTTGTGTAGAAACAACCCTCCCACCCACACCAGCTGGAGTGGATTTTCTGAAACTCTGTTCTGCACGGCAGGTCTGACACGATCAGAGAGCGTGAACAAACCTAATGAATTCCCTTCCACTGTTCTTAATATGAATTTCTGCTACTGGAGCTTAATTGGCATCTTAATAATATTCCCAACTCCGCCTCCCCGCCTCACTGACATCCAAATTAGCATGGCTGAGCTCGATGGATCTGGCTCCCACTGACTCCAATGGCAGCAGGAGGCAGCCCGGTCTTAGCAGCTGTGCTATTGTTCTGTCAGTTCAGCAGCCCTGGGGGTGGAACAGCTGTTTTGTCCTTTCCCCTCCCTCCCTATGACAGCGGGGGCTCATGGGCCTGAAGGGTGGAGGTGCCTGCACACTCTCCACGGACTGGCAGGATTGGCTGGGCAAGTGCTTATTATGCTAATCTGCCTTCAGCTTGGCTCTGTTTCACGGGAAAGATACCCCTGAGCCGTGACAGCCTTCAGCTCTGCCAGCATGTGCTGCAGAGGCAGTGTCTCTGCAAAAATAATAATAATAAATAATAATAAAGGTGGTTTTTTTTGAGGTTTACACTGAATTGCACTCCCACCAGCCACCCCTCCCGGCACAGAATACATCAAAAAGGAACTGTTTGCCGTTGGAGCTGCCATTAAGGCACAAAGCAACAAGAAGGGCAATGCAGGGAAATCAGTTAACACTTTCACTGCTGGTCTGCCATTGCAAACGCCGTGCTGTCATTTTCTCCACATATCAGTGACGATATAAAGGATGCATGCATCACGTCATTCAGCAGCGCAGAAGGGGCCATGCACTGGAAAGGGTACACTCAGTAGCAGAACCAGAGCATTGTATCCGGATGTGTCTGATACATACCGTACAACAGGGACATTCAATGTGGACATATCCTGTATCTGGGGCACCTCGCCTGGGCATCCCCAGTACATTCAGTATCAGGCCCAGCAGATACGCAGAGCAATATAGTAGTGGTGCCCTTAGGACATTCACTGCCGGTGTCAATGGGGCTGCATCCATTGACTTCAGAGACACTGCACCCATTGCCCCAACAGAGAACACAGCTCAGCATTTTCCTGTCTGAGATACAGGTCATCTATACATGTAACAAGTGATCTAGTCCGTGTGCTATGTGCACAACACTCTATTGCACACCATTTCTTTGTTCACACCCTCATGAACGCTGGCCAGTGTAATCATGCCCCTTGCCTATCACTGCATATATTTTAAAGAGCTCAACCATCCACTCTCTATCACACCCTACAAATATGTGGGAATGTGTTCCTATTGAGGGCTGGAAAGTAGAGCAAAGAGTTAAACCAAAAATGAGACCACTTTGAGGGAAATAACTTTCTTGTCTAGCTAAGTAAAGACGATGCTGCGAAGGGCGTTGGAGTGGCATGCTGCTGAGCTGTGATTTCACTAGTCTGCTTTGATTGTGGCAAGGGGTGTGGGGTGTAGTATATTCCACCCCAACAACAAGATACTGACTGATTAATGAGGAGAGTCCCCTCTGTGCTTTTCAGCCCGTCGACATCAGCTTCTGGGCCTGATCCTGTGAACACCCCTTGTCTTCCGCTCCCGTTGCAGGATTGGGCCCTATATCTATGATCTGCGGCTTGGAGGATGAATGACCTCATCTGCCACGCTGATGATTTATAGCAGCAAAATACCACAGCCCATCTTCAAGTAATTAGCAAATACAGGAGGCTTTGATGTAGATCTCTAAATCAAGACACAGGCACAAGTGTAACTCTCTTGG
Organism: Sternotherus odoratus; assembly: GCA_032164245.1. Classification (NCBI taxonomy): domain Eukaryota; kingdom Metazoa; phylum Chordata; order Testudines; family Kinosternidae; genus Sternotherus; species Sternotherus odoratus. The sequence continues at coordinate 125,991,485 of JAVMKO010000003.1, forward strand.
GGACACTGTCACCCCCCTCAAACAAAAGTCCCGGGGAACTAATGTCACTCGTTAAAGATGGACTCACTGGTATTGCCAGGATTTGCATTTTTTTAAGGAACAGCATGAAAGACAGTTCCCGCCCCACTGCACAATTCTATAGACGCTTCAGCACTGGGATAACCTTTAACCCTCTCACTCCCAAATTTAAAAAAGGATGCCTTCTCATCAGTATGCTGCCTGTCTTTATCCTCTGAGCAAGAACACAGGGTCCCTGATTCTAATTGAGGAAATGCAATAGTATTCTGCAGCACTGACTCAACACCACTGCAGTAAGAGAATTGTGAGCCAGGGGATTTCTGATCCTCACTGGAGCAGAAAGGAAACCTGACATCGCCACCCCGTTGGTGGTTTTTATAGGGCTGGTAGAATATAGTTCCATAGTTGCAGTATTTGTAAATCACAATGGACAGGTCATTCTTTTTCACCGGCTTAATTTACACAGGATAATGGTAAAGTACAGGGAATTCAGATACACTGATTTCAGCTGGCAGTTAAAAAAAATTGCGTCAATTAAACTTAACCCTTCACATGCACAACAAGAACAGAAGAAGGATTTTGCTTTTAAAAGTGCCGTGCCTGCAATCGATTAGAAAAACACTGAAACTCTTCTCATAAAATATTGGATTTTCAAATGTGGCCTATGGGAGGTAGGTACCAAAATCTCATTGAAATTCTAAGGGCGGTAGGTACCTAACTCCCTTAGGTGCCTTTGAAAATCCAACCCCCCCCCCCCAAAAAAAAAAACAGTCAAGGAAAAACATTTACCACATTTTTTGTCTGTAGCTTTTTGCCATAGGAAGGCAGGGGCTTTAGTGCCTGAGGTATAGGTAGTTCCTGGATGCTTCTAGGAAAGTGGGAAGGTGGGAGAGACTGGAGAATAGTTTGCATAGCTTGCAGGTATAAAGAAGTAGGTGTGTTCCCCACCAGGCTGTTGAATTTGTCTTCCCCTAGCAAAGCTGTCCAGTGGTCTGGATGATCCTGCAGAACTTTCCGCATCTTAAACTGTGGGTTCGGCATGAAGAGCAAGAGGTAATCGAGGCAGAGCTTTTTTGATGCCACGTTGACTTTGGAGTCCCACATCTGCTCCAGGATGACATCCAACGGGGTGAGCCCCTTGCTGTCCTCGATCCTGGGAGAAGCCCCATTCCCTAGGAGGATGAGGACTGTCTCTGACCTCAGCAGTTCGCAGGCAAGGTGCAGCGGGGTCTTGCCATCTTCCAGATGGAAGCAGCCGGTCCTGTTGATGTAGGAGTTTAGGCTGGGTAGCTTGTGTGCAATCTTGATGATCAGTCCCAAAATGTCCCTCCTGTCGTAGGTGACTGCCATGGCCAAATGAGGGGCAGAGGACGGGCAATAGCAGAAATGTTCTCCGGGCACCTTGAGAGCCTCCTCTGGAAAATGAGACAGCAGATACTGGGCATAAGGCAGGTGATTATGCACCACTGCATAGAGAAGGGCTTCCGAAGGTGAATATGTTCTCAGGCTGGCATTTTCCTCCCAGTAAAAATATTCCATAGTTCTCATATCTTCCAGCATCCACACAGGTTTGTGGTCTCTCACAGCCTGGTAGAACATATAGGATAAGAACTTACAATGCCTGCTCTGCTCATCCTGCAGGCTGGCCTGGTTACTGGCCATGTCTCAGCAAATAAATAAGACCTGCACGCAAGCTTGCTCCAGAATGTAAGATTCGCTCACTTTGAATGCAGATCCTGATGCTGCTGCAACCTTCAGCCTGTCATTGCAGCCCAGACTGCACTAGCTGGAATGCCTCGGCTTGAACATCTCCACCCATTCACTGTTTTTTCCCCTCATTGCAGTGGTTTTGTTTAGGTAAGCACAATCCCACAGGCTCAGTTAACCCATGCCATGCAATAGATGGTTAGTCAGTGCACCCTGCTCCGTTCAAGGCACGGGTTACTGGAACACTGTCAGAACAGCAGTGATTTTAAAGAGGCAGAGCTGCATAGCAGAGACTAAAATAAGCTTTAGAGGTGAGGCAATTTTCTGTCTGTGCTTGATGCTTACCCAGATCAGCTGGTATAGTGCAGTAAGAAAAATATGCATTTATTCATTTGTCTTTGTCCCTCGTACTCGCACGATTCATTGTATAACAAACTAGCAAAAATACCCGGCGTTGCCCGGGGTATTTGTAATTGGAAACTGGGATGTAAAAAGACTACCATGTTTTTTATTAATACAAATTTTGTTCAGACGTCTCAACGTTGCTCGGGTCCGTTGGAGGGGCGAGGGGGGAGAGAACTGAGCGAGTGCGGGGTCCGTTGGAGGGGGGTATTATTACATCATAACTATGTCACAGAGAACAGCAGGTTTTAACCCGCTGCCCAGCTGATGTTAATGGGCTTTAAAGAATTTAAAGAATTTTACAGGGGTATAAGAGGTGAGATTTGAAAAATTTTCAACTCTTACCCTGATTAGGACCCTAAAGCCTATAACTGTACCAAATTTCAAGTCTCTAGCTCAAACAGTGTGGAAGGAGTAAGGCAGCATACATACACGCACTCATACACACACGCATACACCATTTGACTTTTATATATAGAGATGTATATTGATCCTATATCATCAATATTGAGTACCATATATAATTTCTACATGCTGATTGCTAGCTACATGGTTATAAAGTGACTTCTATTTATTAAATACTGTTGTGGCTGGCTCATTAGATGACACTGATAATGGTTTGTCTATTAGAGGTCATTGATGCGTAAGCCCATAGGCTGAAACTCCACGTAGAAGGAGTTGAAGACATCATGCAATAACCCCATCCAGAGTCATGAAGGATATTAGATAGTTAAAGCACTTACCTTTCTCTGGCAGATAAAGCTCTGAGATTCCTTTGTGTTGCAAAGCAGCTGCTTAAAGAAAGGATTAATGTCCAAGCCACCTTTCTGTTTAGACCAGCTAGTCTGAGGGGGATCCTTTCACTAGGGGTTTCCCGGGTGTCTAACTCAGGGACTGGCAACCAGGGAGTTTTGGGGGCTGTGTGAGATTTGTGCGAGGTCCTAGGAAGACCTGAGGCCTGAGGCAGCTGCTTCTGGGATGATTTAGTTGGGGATTGGTCCTGCTTTGAGCAGGGTCTTGGACTAGATGACCTCCTGAGGTCCCTTCCAACCCTCATATTCTATGATTCTATGAAGACCAAGGTACCTGACTGGAGGTTTCTGCAAGACGGCGTGGCCTATGTGCTGTTTGTTACCACCTGTGTTCAAGGAAACATGATTTGCACACACTGTAAATAAACATTATACAGAGAAAATACCTGATTCTGCTTCACTGATTTCTGCTTCAAACAGGACCTGACCTTCAAGGTCCTGAATTCTGTTATAACTTGGCAAAGGGGCAACAATCTACACTGTGTCCATATTGAGAGACTCAACACACAACGTTCAGATCTGGATTTTGAATAGCCTAAAGTTGCAAGGTGTCCAGGTCCAGGGGTTTGGATCATCATAGGATAAAATGAGGCCCATTTGTAAAGTTTGTGTCTGGATCTGGGTACAGACTGCAACCTCCCAGCCCACAAAGTTTAGGGACATTTAGATCCTGGGGTTTGATTCAAGCCCATCTCCTGTACAGTGTATACATTTAATACTTTGGGTCAGGTTTACACATTTTGAGTGAACAACATCTGAACAAAAACTGTTCTGCAAAGAGTATTGTCCCATCTCATATGAAAATACCAGGAGAAGGAATAATTAGTCTCTAAACTCCGTGGTTTACGAAGAGACGCTGTTGTGCCATCAGGATGAGGGAGGAGATACCCAAGGGACAGAGGCGTGTCCTGGGAAGGATCACCAGGGAGAAATGGGGCCAAATCTGTAGCAAAGAGATTATATTTCAGGCCCACCTCTGCGCTTCCTTAAGCTGCTCATCTATTTCCCCCGCCATGCTTCTCTCTGCTATATGCAAGCTCTCTGAGTGCTCCTATCTCATCCAATAGTTTATGCAAGCTAGAGCTGGGTGGACTGATTGATAATGCATTTGTTTTGAGGTTGCAAAACAAAAAAAAAGTTTGCAAAACAGAAGAAAATCTCAAACAAAAGCATGCAAGGTTTGTCACAACAAATTTGAGTGAAAAAACTTTGGCTCCTAGCCATGAGCACAAACCAACAAACCACAGTATTCAAGGGAGTTGGCGGGGCTGAAATGGGGTTCTTTTTTGCCTTTTGAGCTGGGATTGGTTGGTCAAGCAAGGCGTGTCACATGGTGTTGGTTCTGGTTTCCTGATTGGCTGAGCTGTATTCCACAGGGTTAGCTGCAGGCCTGGCCATTCTGACTCAATTTCACAGAGGGCGTAGCAGGAGAAAGGAGCAATTTTATGCACCTCTGTATGTTGAAGGAGACAGGGGAACATTTGTTATCCTCACCTCCTAAAGACCAGCTAATATTTCAGATAGAACATGGCAGCCACCCTTGAGAACTCTGGATAGGAGAATGGTCTTAGTCATCTAGATATGTGGATACTGCAGTGTACAGGAACTGGCAGAATCTTTTTAAACTATCTTGTCTGCCTTAGAAACCAGCCAGAGCTGCAGCATGTGTCCATAACCAGGCCTTGCATGTTGTATAAAATGGTTGTACAGACCCCCCCCCCCCCCCCATGCCAATGTGGTTTCTTTGTGCTATTATTGTTGGCAAAAGGCCAAAAGACACAGCAGGTGACGATTCCTTAATCCAGGAATGCAGTGGTACAGAGAGTGACAGAAGAGGCCAAGTGAAAATGATGAGTAACTGCAGTCCATAGGCACTGGGTCCATGAGTAGCCTACTCACTTGGCCAGGAGTGTTATTCACAGGGTCCACAGGAATAAACTGCTTCCTGCCATTACAGTGTTTCTTCCTGGCTGTGTTTTTGTTTAGTCTGTTCTGCTGAGATGGTTTCATGATGCAGCCATGCCAACTTTCGGGAGTTAATCATGAGAGCCGTGATTTCTAAGTAAAAATAAGCCTGACTCATGATCTCACTCTCAACTGTCAGGAACTTTCAGCCACAGAAAGGAGCTTATGTAGGCAGCTAGCTCTTGCATGCCTATGTATAGTTACCGAACACAGTTATGCAGAACCCAGTTGTGCCTCTGTGGTTTCTTCATAGTATCGTTACTGTGTAAAGAGCAAACAACTGGGGATGAGGAGGCAGCCGCTAGGACTGTGTGTCAAATACTTATTTAAATAAAGTAGTGGGGATGGGGTAAAAATGTCTGGCTATTTGGGGAAAATGGACTTGTCAGTTACCTATGTAGAAGACTAGGTAGTACTGAGATACTAGAACAGTATAAAATGGCTGATGAGAAAAAGTAGTGCTTTCACTAATTGTAACCTGCGAGGTAGCCTAACAGCTCCTCTGAAACCAGCAGAGTGTGCTGAAATTGTGGAAGTTACACGGTCACCTATCCCCAAAGCCACTGGTGATTACAGAGCATTTCTGCTCTTCTCAACAAAATCAAACAGCAAATGAACCCATTTCCAAATAGGTGGCTAAATTAAGGAAGCTAACAGAGCATTGCCAGTTTGGAGAGCATTTAAATTATATAGGAAGGGGCGAGTTAATGTGTGGTTTGGAAAATGAAATAACCCAAAACCAGACAGCGTACTGTATGTCTACACTACAAATGCTACAATGGCACAGCTACAGTGATGCATTTATAGTGTAGATGCTTCCTACAGAAGGGGGTTTTCCATCAATATAGTTAATCTATCTCTCCAAAGGTGGTAGCTAAGTTGATTGAAGAAGTTTTCCATTGACTTAGCCGTGTCTACACAGAGGCTTAGGTTGACCTAACTACATTGCACAGGCACAATTTTTCCTACGGTCCTGAGTGATGTAGCTAGGTCACTCTAATTTTTAACTGTAGACCTGGCCTAAGGTTGAATTCACCCTAAATTGTGCACTAGAAGTTGCATCAATGGAGACAGCTACTAACAATGTCAGGGAGCTGCAACAGTGTTGTGCAATCTGTGCAACACACAAACTGAGGGTCATACAGAAAGCACTACCAGGAGACTACTTTTGTTGTGGGAAACAGTCTCATAATACAGATGATTGTTGGTTCAAGAACAAGTCCTATATGAACTTCCACATATTGGGGCACATACAGAAAATGTGCACATCAGTTAGGGTGACCAGACAGCAAGTGTACGAAGTCGGGACCAGTGTGGGGGGTAATAGGTGGCTATATAAGAAAAAGCCCCCCAAATTGAGACTGTCCCTAAAAAAATTGGGACATCTGGTCACCCTAACGTCAGTAAAAAACCCACAACCACCACCTTGTAAGGACCATGGCAGAGGACTGTATAGTCATCAGCTTGCAGATGACAAAATTGAGTCCACAGACACTGTGCAGCATCTTTACAGCTGTTCAGTTTAGACAAACAATGGTATTTGGATTTCTTCACAAGCGGAAGGAATGAGCTTGATACAGGATCTGCTGCTTCTGTAATTTCATAGCAGGATTATTAGATATTGTGTCAAAAGGCGAAGTTACAGAAAACCGCTATCTTGGTAAAAACATATACAGTACAGGGAAATTCTTGTTATCTTGGTTGTTGTTACAGGAACTAACCAGCATATACTAAATCTCTGTGCTGCATCTTGCATTATTTGACAGAGAATGGCTGGGAAAATCAGCTGGCAAAGCATAAAATGGCCGTGAGTTAAAAAAAATTATATATATGATCCCGGGCCCAATACAAAAAACAGCTAAACTGAATGAAGTTTACTGAGTCCTAGTCAAGTGGTCTATCCACTAGACCAGAGCTTTCCAAACTGTGTGCCGCAACACATTAGTGTGTCGGCGGCAGTGTGTAGGTGTGTCACGCGAAATGCAGAAAATTTTGCGGAAGGGCACCGCGGAGCTCCCTTACTCGCGTCTGCTTCCCTTGGCCCCTCCCCCGGAACTTCCTAAAGCAGTTAATGTTAAAGCAGCTAAGGCTTAGCTGCTTTAACATCAGCTGCTTTAGGATCGTGTGGCGTCTTGACATAGGACGCACGTGATTGGCGGTGTCGGAGCGGTCCGGCGAGGAGTGTGGAGACACTGGCTGCACGAGGAGTGTGGAGAATTCGGAATTCTCATTGGAGACTCCTTTAACGGAGCAATTAACGGAGCAATTAGTTGTGAGTTACACCACCCCCAACTCTCGGCTGTGCTGAGCGGAGGAGTCCCCCGGAGGTCCTGGACTGGGACTGCACCGAGTGGGCCGTCCACCATCTTGGCCAATCGGAACGGAGCTCAGTGGAGGCCAGAAGCCTCGGAATCAGCGTGCTCCCAATCACCCGGGCGAGCACAGCTGCAGGCTGTCACCCAGTCAACCCACCTGCTGCTGGCTGAAGGTTGGCCACCCTCCCAAACCCAATGTGGCAAACAGCAAGCCACCCACCACGTGGCACTTATCATTTGATTTCTGCCATTTATTTTTATTTTTACTCTGCTGTAATTGTGGATTGACCACCCACCGGCAGTGTACCACCGGAGAGTGCTGGAACTGGACTCTGGACATAGGCATTGCAAATATTTGCAGCAATATAGCCTTGTAATGAGACATATATATTTACACCATTTTTGTTGGACTTTTGCTTCTCTACTTCATGTGTTTTTGCAGCTGAGCTCCTACCTGGACCTATGTGTCCTAATATGTATTGTAAATACTTTAGTTAATTTTGTTTATTTTTCACATTTTCTCCTGGTCCTGATTCCTGTCTTTATCTCACTTTATCACTGTGGGAGTGGAGCGCAGGTGCTGTTATTTTCATAAGAAAAAACAGAGAAAGATAAGTGCTAAAAACAGTCCTGTTATTTTCATATTTAGTTAATGCTAAAACCTAAAAATAAATTTGCATAGATTTATTCATTAAATTGCAGTTGAATTACCCTGAAAATGGATAAGTTTCTAATTAAGAAAAGAAAAGCTGGTGAAGAGGATGTTTGTGATGAACAAAACGTAGCTGCTATAGAGGAAACTACGCAATAATCAACTGTTGAACGGTCTGTATTAGTACGTAAGAAGTGTAAAGGAAAAATTTCCAAGCCTTGTTTATACAATAAAGATTATATGAAACTGGGGTCCACATTTTCAGGTAATGAAAACAATCCTTGTCCCCAGTGTTTTGTTTGTGGGGATATACTTGCAAATGAAAGTATGGTACCAAATACATTAAAGCATCATTTTACCTCAAAACACAGTCATTTGTCAGAAAAACCAGTAGAATACTTTATTGAATTTTCAAAATCTATAAAGAAGGAGTCTGCATCATTCACAAAGAGAATGAAGACAGCAGAGAAAGCTCAAAAGGCAAGTTACTTGGTTGCTCAAATAATTGCCAAAAACAAGGACCCACACACTATTGCTGAAACTACCATAAAGGAATCTTGCTGTGCTATTGTTCGAACAATGTTTGGGCCCGAATTTGATATAGAAGTTAATAAAATCCCTTTGGCAGATAACACGATTGGAAGATGTATTCAAGACATGTCTGATGACATTAAGCAGCAAATGAAGGATATTTTTGAAGACGATAATATGATCTTTACATTGCAATTAGACGAAGCAACAGATGTCAGTGGGTTAGCACAATTATTGGTTTTTATACGTTTCATTCATACTGACAGAATTATTGAGCAATTCTTGTGTTGTCTAGAACTTCCAATGAGAACTAGAGGTGAAGATATATTTAAAACTTTAGATTGCTTCATGAAGGAAAATAATTTGCAATGGTTAAATTGTGTAGGAATATGCACAGATGGCACACCCTCAATGGTTGGTTCAACAAAAGGTTTTATTGCTTTAGCAAAGAAAGAGAATGAAAATATTATAATTACTCATTGCTTTTTACATCGCGAAGCACTAGTCGCACAAACCATTGGAAATGAATTAAGAAAAGTTTTGGACAGTGGTTCAAATGATCTATTACATTAAAAGTAGACCTCTTCAATCAAGATTATTTGCTCATATTTGTGAAGAAATGGGGGCAAGGTTTAAAAAGCTTCTACTACACACAGAAGTTCATTGGCTCTCAAGAGGTCGAGTGCTTTGTCGTGTGTACAAATTGAGGGAAATGATGCTTAAACTTTTTGTGGAAAATCAGCAAAATGAATTCTGCAATCTAATTCAAAACAAACTTTGGTGCACAAAATTGGCATATCTTGCTGACATATTTGAACATTTGACTAAAATAAACACCAGTATGCAAGGAAAAGGAGAAAATATCTTAACAGCGGTAGATAAAATTTGTGCTATGAGAGACAAAATAGCAATTTGGAAAAGGAAAGTGAAAGAAGGAAATTTTGAAATGTTTTCCAAAACTGCTGAGTGTGAGCTAAAATGTGATATCAGCTCGCTAATAGTTGACCATTTAACATTGCTCGGAGAGAAAGTTCAGCATTACTTCCCAAATGTTGAAATCCAAGACTATGATTGGATCAGAAATCCATTTCTTTCAACTGCAACGAGGAACTTTTCACTTATTGAAGAAGAATTAGCTGACATAAAAAATGATCAAAATCTGTTAATGATGTATGAAGAGGGTGACTTAGCTGTTGGATTCGCATTTCAAAAATGCATCCAAACATAGCTAAAAAAGCGTTAAAAATTCTTCTGCAGTTTTCTACTACATACATTTGTGAAGTATCCTTTGCAACGATGGCAAACTTAAAGACACTGAAACGTGGAAGCTTAAAAATGCTTGATGACGAAATGCGAGTCTCTTTATCTAATATTCCACCAAATATTGAAAAGCTGTGTTCATCCCATCAGCCTCATACATCCCATTAAAATGGTAAGTAGTTATTGGTGTTATTCAACTTTTTTAAATTCTTGCACATACTTACATAGTTACTCATAAATGACAACAATGTATGTTATTATCTTACAAATCATATATTTTAAAAAATATAAATGAAAGGTTTTCATGAGATATGTTGTGTCCCCTTACATTTCGTTATTACAATTTATGTATGTGTCCGTATCTCTTATAATGGGTTAGTTTAACCTCCGGTTTGCTAGTAAAACTGAATTACTGTGTCGTGAAATGATGCACGTCTAAAAAGTGTGTCACCAACATGAAAAGTTTGGAAAGTTTGCACTAGACTGTCTTTCTGTCCTAAGGACTAATCAGTATAAAATGCAGGACAGATCCTTATGCTTGTGCTGATGGTAAAAAAAGATGGCTGGGCCATTCCTGTCCTTTCTTGACCTGTGTCTAAATGGGATGCAGGAACAATGTTTAATAGTGGGACTGCTGAAAGCAGAAGCCATGTATTTGAGTTGTTATTAGTACTACAAGGCAGGGGATGGCTGCAGCACTCTTAGTTCCAGCACTTATGTGTGTGTCTAGTACAGTAGCATGCTCTAAACATGTACATGTGACTATCTGTACATCACTCTATTCCTCCCTGTGTATATTTCCATAGAGGGCAGCGCTGGTATGTTCATGAATTCATGAATTTTTGAAGGGTAGTGAATCTGGGAGACATTGTGCAGAATGCAGAGGTCCATAAATTTCCCCAGACATGGTAAGGGTTTACAAGTGGGGGAGTTAATGCTGAAGCTCTCAGTGTTAAATTTTGCTTCATGCAGTGAGTGTCACAAGTTAGGGTGGATTTCCATGAGAGCATGCCACATGGAGTCACTACGCCTCAATTTTACTGTCCTCTGCCAGGCTGTGCCCCTTGTTTCCCTGTCTGCATGCATGTGTTATTAGCACAACAGAGTTGCCAGCATCTCTCCAATGTGACAGATCACATCACAGCAGTTCTCCTCCATGACTAATTCAAGGTTTAATGCCATTGAAGTATATCAATATTCCCAAAATTGGCCACGATACTGACTTTTTTGCAGTAAATTATTAATAATAATCTTAAGCACATATTGCACTCTAAAGGATCCCATATAAATATAAGCCTTGATCTCACAAAGGGATCTACATAGGAAGACCCTTACACTTGCACAGAGTCCCATTAACCTTGCAATGATGCAGAATCAGGGTCTTTAACTGATCTACAGAGGGATCACTTCATCCACCAAACCTGTCTGAAATGCAGCAACATTTGGAGGGGGTAGGGAAGAGGAGAGCAGCCGTCTAACAGTGAACAGGAATGACACACAAGATGATTTTTGTTGTTGTTGTTGCCTGTGTCGTATTGCCGAGGATTCAAGTAATTTAAGCTTGCTGAGCAGGGCACAGCTCCCCCCTCATCTGCTGAAAGCAAAATGGTGTCCCCTTCCTCTCCCTGGCTTAGATAAGCAGTGCTCCCAAACAGCTCTCTCTCCTCCTTGGTATGGTCAGACCAGGGCCGGCGACAGGGGGGTACTATGGGTACAGCTGTACCAGGCCCCGGACTTAAGGGGGGCCCCCTTAAGTCCGGGGGCCGGTACACAGCTGTACTCAGTCGTCCCCCCTTGTCGCCAGGCCTGTCGGAGCGATCGGAGACCGAGCGCCGCTCTGCGGCAGCGGGTCTCCCCAGCGAGCTGGGCTGGGGAGACCCGGGGCCGGGAGCCAATGGCAGCCCAGCGGGGCAGGGCTGGGGAGACCCAGGGCCGGGAGCCAATGGCAGTCCAGCTAGGGGAGGCGGGGCAGCCGCGGAGCGCCGAGCCCACCGGAGCCGGGAGCAACACTGCGGCCACCGCTGGCGTGGGCAAGACATCTGTGGGCCGGCCACCGGCCCCCACCACCATGCTGCCCCTGCCGGCGCGCGAGAGTGGCCGGAGCCCAGCAGGCAGCTCCGCTCCCGCAAGCTCCGCGCTGGGTCACAGCAGGGGCAGGGGTCCGGCCCCCAATGCGCTGCCCCCGTGAGCACGTGCGCGGAGACAAGCCCAGGGCCCAGGGGTTAAGGGAAGCTGCTGCCCTTCACTCTCGGATCTGCTTCCCCCAAGCCCTGCAGGAAAGGGACAGGGAGCGGAGCGGGGGGTGGGGAAGATGTGGGGAAGGGTGAATGAACAGATCTGGGGGTGGGGGGCGGAGCAGATTGCGGGGTGCGTAGGGGGAGATGGAGTCGACGATAGGATCCGAGAGGTGCATGGGGGGACGGGGAAGATGGAGCAGAAGGATGTATTGGGGCGCCGGGGAGCGCGCGGGGCGGGGGCGCGGTGGGAGCCGGAGTCGGAGAGACTCGTGGATAGGCAGCTCTGCGCCAGAACCAGTCGCACCCCCATCCCAGGTATGTCTGGTAGCCAGCGGGGAGGCCAGGCTGGGCGGGCGGGGGCGGGGGGGCAGGAGGGAAGGAGGTTTGGGTGGGGGGGAGGCTGAGCTGGGTGGGTCAGGCATGGGGGCAGGAGGCTGGGTTGGGAGTGGGAGTGGGAGGAGGTTTGGTTCGGTGGGATGGGCCGGGCCAGGCAGGCGTGGGGGAGGGAAGGCGATTAGAGATGGGGGGAGGCTGGGCGGGGGTAAAGGAAGATCACCCCCAACAGCAGGGTGGGCCAGGCAGGGGTGGGTGGGGAGGGGAGGAGGTTAGGCTGGGGGAGGAGATTAGGTTGGGGTTGAGTGGGCCGGGTCAGGCGGGGGGGAGGGGAGGAGGGGGCGGGGGGCCCCACAAATGATCAGAATAGGGGGCCCCAAAATTTCTGTCGCCAGCCCTGGGTCAGACATCCCCCTCCTGTTTCAACCGCCTTTAACCACAGTTCCAGCTGCATTATGGTGCAAAATGCTGGCCCCCTAACACTTCTCTCAGGGTGTTTTTCTTTCTGCTTATTCTTCCCTATCAAATCTCAACTTCCGTGTGTCATACGGAGGTCAGAGAATGAGACGGGGAGAATGACATCCTGATAGGCTGACCCCGGAGCTATAGCATCCAGTCCTCAAAGAAGCGAGGTGGAGACGGTGGAGCTCTTCACAAAGAGCTCTTCTCTCCTAACTGTTTGTCAGGAGTATGAGTTAAAAGTGTTTTGTCTGTTGCTTCAGTGAGAGGGCTCAGTGCTAAGGGAACCCACCCAATAAATATCTAAAATAACCTAAGGGGTGAGTTAAAAGCACTGCTAACTCTAACTGAATGAACGCATGTCATGTATCCCTCAGATACAGTCTAGACAAGTCACAGTCTATATCTGGAGAATGAGGTGCCAGCTTGGGTCATTCAGCTACAAAAAAATAAGCCTGATTTCATTACAGCCTTTTAAAATGCTTTTGAGACCTGATTTACAACGTGTCTGCCCAAGATGTACTGAAGTCATGGTCAGGTGACTCTCCTCCCACTTCAAAGGGGCCTCTTTGCTTACAGTCCTAGTACCTAACCTATCTGGGGGATACTTTCCCCACCAATGATTCATAAAATGTCCAGACTACCCTGCTCGACCCAAGACCATAAAACCCTGACTGTTAAATTGTGGCAACATTTCACGAGCCAGAAATACTTTGATGGTTTATAACTACAAATAAATTAAGTCCCCCACTAGCTCTTTCTCTGATGAAGGGAATGGACCTTGCTGCAGCTCTGCTTTGATGTGGGCTCCTCCCCATCTAACAAGATAAAACAGGGGGTGACTACTAGCCTAGATCCCTTGCTCGGCTACATCTACAGGCCACCTCCCAGGCTGAACATTGAGAATCCAGCAAGGGACAAACTCATTTTGTCTTCAATACTGATATAAAGCAAAATGGTTTTCACACAAACATAATTAATCTGTGGAACTCACTGCCACATGATATCAAGGACAGAAGTTTAGTAGGATTCAACACAGGTTTAGATTATTTTACATTTTACTTTGGGAGTAAGGATTTGTTTTTGTTTCATGTTTTGTATAGAACTGTGATGGGGCCAGTTACTCACCCGGCGGCGCCCCCGTCTGGTTGTCACAGGAATTGGCTCTTTGACCCCAGAGAGCCCTCTGTCGGCCGACGTCCGTCTCTTCACTCTGGCCCCGTGCCCCTCCCAGACCCCGGAGCCCCTTGCTGAGGGGGCTGCAACCCTGCAGTACCCCCCTGGTCTTAGGGTCCCCCTCCCGGGAACCCACCACCCACTATCCCCAACTCACCTCAGAGTGTGCCACTGTCAGTCACCACTTGCCCCCCGCTCACTGGGGCAGACTGCAGTATCATGGCTTCTCATCCCAGGCAAGGAGGGTTGGCCTGCTGCTGCTATCTCTAGCCCTAGGCTGCCCCCCCACCCTGGTACTCCTGGGTCAGACCTTGTATCAGGCCCGGAGGCCTGGGGCTCTTGGCTAGAGCCTGCCCAGCTCCCTCTGCTCTGCCCCAGCTCTGCCCTCACCCAGGTACCTGGCTTCCTCCTGCAGCTAGGCCTGTCTCCCTCTGGGTACAGAGGAGACTCTCTTCCTCTAGATGCAGAGGAGACTGCCTGCTTCTCTGTCTCCCAGCCCTTATATCCTGGCTGGGAGTGTTTGGGGCGTGGCCACACAGCTGAGCCCAAACTCCCAATCAGCCTGGGAGTTTGCAGGCTCCCAGCCACAGTCCCTTCCCTGGCTGTTACAAGCCCCTTTTGGGGCTTTTGCAAGCCCCTTCCGGTAGGGGGTGGGTGGTCACCCCGCCACAAGCACCTAGAGGTCCTGGTCCTAGACTGGGGCTCTTAGATCTACAATACAAATAAAGTAATAATAATACACTATATATTTATACAGTTCCTAGCATAATGGGGGCCCCACCTGGTTGATACTTTTTAGTTCTACCACAATTTAAATATTAAATCAATGTTCCATGTTAACATAAGCCGATGACCAAATGCTGAGGGTTAGAAAACACGACCTCCAATAGGGCTATGATTTTACAGTTGTCCATTTAAGAAACTTCTTGCACCTTCCTCTCAAGCACCAGATGTTGGCCACTGCTGACTCCAGCCCTTGAGCCCGACCCCATCTGCTTTCCTTGTGTAGGCTCTGTCTGGCAGGGCAAGTGCATGGGGCTATGTGCCGTGGAGTTGCACTGCAGGGCGAAAGTCAGGAAGGGGCTCTGGCTGGCAGGGCGGTGAGTGAGCCTTCCATTCCCCACTCACAGAGTCTCTGCCAACCTCCACAGCAGAAGAGCATAACTGCTGGTTGGTGGGCACTGCAGCAGTGTGGGAGCGAGGCAGGCAGGGACCCTGGTCTGGTAGCTAAGACTACCTGCACAGAGCCATGTCCACGGCCCGTGCTGGACTAAGCGCTCTCCTGACTCCAGCCTTTCAGCATGGCCGCATCAAGTCTTTGTGCCCCCCGATAACCTTATTCCCCCCCACCCTGTCTGCCCTGGGCGCCGCACCACATCGTTTGGGAACTGTTATGGTATCGGTACATTGGTTCAGGGACCAATTCTGCATGATTATAATTGTCTAATTTTACAAACCTTATATTCTTGGAAGATAAGGTAATAATAAAACTGGCTTTGCATACTGATAATATTTTAATATGTTTAAATATGAGATAAAAGTCATCCCATACTGATTTAGTGTGGGACAAGCAATTTTCTATTTAAATAAGGGCCGTCCCTTGTAATATAGGCCTGTTGTCAACTCCAGTAACTATGCCAACCTAATCCCCAATGTAGAGTTAGCTAAGTGGATATAAGACTGCTTCAGCTAAAGTCACTTCTGTCACTGTAGGAAGCACACTATGGTACTGAAGTGGCATAGCTTTAGCATCCGTAGTGTAGATGAGCCCTTAGAGTTTACACGGATGGTAATTAGAAAAACCTTTCTAAGCACGAGCGTCTTGATTAGAGGTTTTTAATAGTCTTCTGGACTGAGAGAAATGAGAGCCATGAGGAAAAACAAAATGTGAAACCCCCAGAAATGCATTTTTACAGTCCCTTTTCTGAGCATGTCCCTCGGGGTGTCTCACAGCTTTATCTAATAAAAATTCCACGCGTGGTGAGTTACTGTACCTTACTGCAGGGGGCTGAAACCAGTCCAAAACATCAGTATGGACTCTGTTCCTTAATGGGCCATTAGAGAATCCACAGTGGGACAGATACAGCCCTGCCAGAGGAAACCAATTAGGCATCATTCTTCCACGCCAGCTGTAATGCAGAGAAATGAATGGACGTGCCCTGCATTAATATGCCAACGCTAAAACCACTCCTTCCATTAGCACATGCTGCAGTCCTCTCTGAATCTGCACAGTGGATTGAATGTATAAAAATAAAGGCTTGATTGATTCGGTTGGGGAAGAATCCTGTGCGTTCAGACTCTCCCTGCTCGTTCTCTTCCCATGAATGGTTCCAGAGGATTCCTCCTTCCCCATACGCCTTTTCAAACACGGAACAGATTGGAAAAAGAAGTACTGGTATTCCCCACTCTCCATCCATGACCCATGTTCCATCCTCTCATGACACCAAAATGACATACCACTCCCAGTCCACTGTACAGATCTTTATTAGATAATTGTCCTCCTCCTGGCATTGATCAGCAGTGGAATGGCTAACGGTGTTAACATTTAAATTCTAAACCACTAGGCTCCAGAATCAACACCACTGAAACAAATAGGGATCATTCCCACCTCTCAAAGCTATTGGTTCAGATGGTCTGCAGACTCTGGCAAGTGTCACACTATGTTGGTTTACAAACAGTTCATGTTCTGAAGGCTTCCTCTGCCGGAGATTTAGGGGGGGGATTTTCAAAAGCACTCCATATTGCCCTGACTCTTCTCCAACAGAAGTCTATTAGGACAGTCAGTGGTCAGGCTCACGGAAAATGAGGCCATTTATCATGAATTTAGGCATTTAATTTTAGACCCTGAGACTTGAAATTGTTGGCCTTGGTGGTCGTATCGAACACTGGAGAAACCTCCCTCTGTTCTCAGACTTAGGCAGAGCTACTGCATCTGTTCACAGTAAAATCTGAATGTGCATGAGTCACCCACCAACGCACCCTGTGGAAAAACATTGTAAAAGCCGTGCCAAAAATGTGCCATCTGTGTGCCAAAATACAACCACGTTTATGTTCTAGCATGTTAACTACAGCCTGAAAATCATTACAGAAATAGGTAGGAATATTCAATACACTACTCTTTCACAAAATTCAGTGTTAAGCTGTTGCATGCGGCCCATATGTTTACCTTACTCATCTGTAAAATGAGGATTTCTCTTCATAGGGGACAAAGACGTTCAGTGATCCTCCAAAGGATAGATTGAAGGCCCTGTGCCTATGTCATCTTCCCATACAGCTCTGCTAGGGTACATCAGTCCAGCTCAGCAGCTAGATAAGTGCTATTACAGGACTTACTGACTACACAAACGTAAGATGTAACAATATTTTGGGCCAAATTCGATTTACAGGGCCAGCTTCAGGCACCACAGTTTCTGGCCAATAGGACCTGCAGAGCTGGCGCTTGGGAAGTGTGCAGAGCCCCCTGGCTATTCCTATACCTAGGAGCCGGAGGAGGGACATGCCGCTGCTTCCGGGAGCCACGCAGAGCCTGCAGGGAGCCTGCCTTAGCCTCACTGCTCTGCCAACCTGACTTTTAACGGCCCGGTCAGCTGGGTGTTCCAGTCAAAAACCGGACGCCTGACAACCTTAGCCCTACTAGAGCCAGTCTGTCTGCCCGGGCTTGCTCCGAGCTGCAATGTACATGTGCTCTCAGGGGGTAGTACAGGCTGAAGCTCAAGTGCTGCTGACGCTTGAGTTAGTAATGCTGTGGGGATGCAGCTATCGGCTACAGTTCAAATTAGCAAAACTCCTGATCTGCTAATCCAATCCAGTCACCCTGTGTAGCTCCAGTGTTGTTTTGCACTGTGGTTACTCTTTCTTGAATTAGGGTCACTTGAGTGGAGTAAGTAAAGTTTACTGTGTGAGCGAAAACCACCCCTTAGGCTGCCACTGCTATTGAAAGCAGCAGTGGCCCCACTGTCTTCAATCTAAAAGGTACCTTCTGAAAAGGGAGAAAGTCCCATAAAAGCTCAAATCGATATATATTTACTTCTAAGACCAAGACTGGTGTTTACTCATTGGAACTATTACTCTTTAATTCTGGACAGTCAATAAAGACAAAGCGTGAAGCCAATGTTACCAGTCATGCCTTGGATTATTTAAAAGAATTTTAGGAGCCCAGATTTTCACACCAGCCCAACTTTGCACCCCTGAGTGAGTGGGGTTTGTAATATTATGCCTGAAAAAAATTCATGAACAAACTTGAGCAAGCAACACTGTGCCCTTAAAGCTGGAGACCCGGTTTGAAAATCAGGCCCTACAAATTTAAATTGATGTTTTTGCCATCTATCCCATTGGTTTACTTTGCCATTAAATCCCTCATCATGGACAAGGAAACTGGATGGGTTAGTTTTATCCTCTATTTATGGTCAGTTTTAGTGTCTAGTTAGTTTCCCGTTGGGTGAAATTCATTCCTGTACAGATGGAAGAATAAGGCCTGTGCACCAATTAAGATGTATTTACATCTTATTTTGATGAGTTAAGTGACACATGGGAGTGCACAGGCTGCTTATGGGCCACCTAGGGTGAATTTCACTGTAGGAGATATAATCTAGAAAGAATAAAAAAGCTTCATAAAGGAAAGTTACCTTTTTTAACATATATGTGATGGGTTTATTTTTCCCATGTCATCTATGATCTTGAACTATTTGCTTGTTAAATCTCTCTGTATAAGGTTTTCCAATAAACATACATAAACAAACACCCAACAATCACCGAACCATAACATCTGTTTCTGTTAACTGGCAGAAGGGGTACAAAAAGGGCTGACCTCCAAGTCTTGATGCTTATCTCTGGCTAAGAAAAACAATGAACCAACTTCATCTCTGCAAAAAAAAAAATGTCATCACTATTCAAATGTAGGTAAAAATGTTTGTAGAACAATGTAAGAAAGCTGTCACTCCCGTCAAATATCCACAAGGTGGTGGTATGTAATAAAATTTAGGAGCAGAGGCTCTTACAAGGCTTGAGGACAGTCAGCAAACCAGATCCAATGTTGTTTTTCAGTATCTACTGTAATCCAAGTAAAAACTGTATCCCTATGCCAAATAACTTAGTCTTACAAAAACTTAGTCTTACAAAAACATCTTCTTTCTTCTTCCAGCAGCCTGTAGCAATTCAGTCCACAGAACCTTAAGACTCAGAGTTGGAAAAGACAGCATTCCAGTCTCCTAGCTTGGTCCTTATTGAATGTCCCAAGCAATTGGGCTTCTACTACTTTCCTTTGGATAGGATTCCACAGTTAATAGATCTCAGTCTCAGCCTGAAGTCCTCCACCATCAGGATATCGCTAACAGAGACAACTTTTATCTCTGGGACCTATAAAAAATACTTCCAAAAAGCCAGCTTGTCTCCTTTTAAATGGACTAGATTGCATCAAGTGTCAAGGATTTAATAAAATGTTTTTTTGTCAAGGAAACCTCTTCTGCCTGCCCACCCCACCCCAACGTCATATGCAAGATGAACACTGTGCTGTTATCAATAGACCCAAGACACTTTCCAGGAATTAAGTTCATCTACACATTTCTAGCAAATGCGCTTAATAAAGATTTGTTTGCCGGGGATGCAGCCTCATGCCGCGATTAAACAAATGAATCCGTTCTCTAGCAGAGGCACAGTGATTCTGGAGAAATCTGGAGCATCCCTCTGGCACCTGAAATCCAGGACAGTGATGCTCCAGCACTTCAGAAATTCCCCCTCCCTCCTAGGTTTGTCCTTCTCTCTAAAGCATCTGTTGCTCAGTTGCCCTAGGAGAGTCCATGGGTGGCTGGGATCTTTGGGGCATAGGTGGTGGGCAGCTAGGGCTAGAGGGGCTCAGACCCTTCCCCATATCTGAACCACCCCGCCACCCACACGCACAGTCCAGCTCGGCCGGCAAAGCCCCGCCTCTGGCCATGACAGGCCCAGCTTCACACTGAGCTGCCTGACTGCCCAGCAGCAGGAACATCAGTCTCTGAAAGCACATGTATACAGAGCGAAGAGGAGAGGGGAAATTTTGTGGGACACCCTACTTCATATATTGGCTGGACATCACAGGTTATATTCATTTTAATTTTCCCACTAGAACTGAGGCTACTAACTCACTTCACAATGTAACACTCTACTGGTCCAGTCATAAACTCCTTGTAACACTGCACCCCATATTTTTCACAGTGATATCATGATATGATTATGGCATAATTATGATGTCTTTTATGCAAGATAATTCATGTGATGTGTTATTGGAAAGGTTATGATTTGCAAGATATGATTATCCTATTTGTATGCATGTACCTTTATGTATCTGAAGTTCGGAATATTGACTATACATCTGTATTACAAATGTGTTTACACCTGGGGAATGCCCACTAGTCAAAAGGCTCTTAGTCTAATCTGGGAAGGGCCCATTCAGGTTGAAGGGCCATTAGAGAAAACAATAGGCCTTAGAAGAAGCTTATCTCCCACCTGGGAGCCTTGCTGAGGACACTGAAGACAACTACATATTGCTATAACACTACAGGGACATGTGACCAGGTCACTTGGTGTTGGGCTCCATCTTTTTCCACTGACCGGTGTAGGAACCAAGCTTTGAAACAAATGGTTCCCGCCATATGCAAAAGCTATTTAAGGCAGGGGAGTGACATCATCAATATTCTTCACTGACTCCCCACCCAAACAAATTCCTAGAAACACCTGAGGAACAAAGTTTGAACTGAGGGGAAGTGCTGGACCCAGGCTAAAGGGATATTTAGCCTGTGAATGGAACACCCAGGGATTCCAAGCTGTAAACTAGTGCAGCTTGCTCCTTAAGAATCTGAAGCCCGCTTGTATCATCACTTAGGGTGAGGATTTGCTATTCACATCTGATCTATGTAGTATATTAAGCTTAGTTTGCCAGTTTTGTTTCTTTGCTAGGTAATCTGCTTTGATGTGTTTGCTCTTATAATCACTGTAGTGACCGGAAGAAATTGTGACAGGCAACCACTAGGAGGTGTAGTTACGCTTCTGAGTCAACTCCAGGAGAGGTCGTAATGGTATCATCAGATGTGAGAATAGCCTTGAGCTTCTGCTATCTGTGTGTTTGGGAACGGAACCGTTCCCAGCTGTGTGAGTGTTTACCCCGTCTGTGTGAGAACGAATGCGTGGGAAACTAAGTGGGGAAACTGAGGCAGAACAGCGTGTAACCAATCAGCTTGTCGCTTGCAAATGAGATATGAGTATGTATGAGATGCAAATGTGTGAGTGTACTTAAACCCACACCTGTATTTTGCTGGGGGCTTTTTCCCTTCCTAGCAACGGCTCCGGAGTGCTAGGCACCCCTTCTGCGGTTGCGCTGATCTGGATTGTGCCCCTCAGCACTGAGGGACCGAGGTCTTCCAATAAACTCATCTACTTTACTTAACCATGTGTGTGTGCCTTGTCTTGCAAAATCCAAAGTACCTCACAACAATCACTTAAAAGCTATCTTTTTGTAGTTAACAGATTTAAAATTTTTATTAAAGCTAATGTTCAACATGAAAACATACACAGATTGAGAGGTAAGGTACTGGACATCTGGGGTCAGGCTGGAGTTATGGGCGATTGTAGGTAGTAGGTACAGGTTTTACAGGGCACATGCATATCACATATCCAGCATAGCCCCAGATTGGGGTGTGGGAGTTTTTAAAGCGTCAGTCTATAGGTGTGTTCGGGTACGCCACCCATGGGGTGTAGTGAAGGTCCGAGTCAGTGGTGGTGCAGGCAAAAAGTACATGGGTGGGCGCGTCCCTCTGTTTGTCAGGGAAGAGGGGGTGGGTTGTTTCCCTGGTCGTCGGTCTCGGCTACTCGACCTGGTACTGGCGATGTCCCGTGATGTGTTCCATGTATATGTCTCTGGACCACCTGATGGTATCGGACACCATGAGCTGTCTCATGAGCCAGGCGTAGCGCCGACCGATGCCGCACGCTCTCAGTACCGGCTCGTTGCAGGGGTCCCATGCACCCAGGGCTCCTACGATCAGGGCGTGAAGCTGCACCTCATAGCCCTGCGCTCTCAGGGTGTCAGCCAGCGGGGTGTACTTAAGCACCTTAAATTATTTTGTTTTAATCCAAACCAGTGTGTGTTTGATTAAGAGCTCTGGGGAAAATCTCAGCTTGGTTACCACGACTGTGCAGGGTCCTCTTCACATTGAGGGAGAGGCGGACCGGGTGTTAAACCCATAGGCTGGGCAGATTTGACCAGGTAGGACGGTACTGCTCTGAGGTCCTAAGATGTGAGACTGGTGGTTAGACAGCCTGCATGTAACTGCAATTGGGTGTGTCCCTACTGGTGTGAATGCTGGTGAAAGTACAAGTTGGAGGGCTTTGCAACTTGTCACAGCAGCACAGTGTGAAAGGGAGCCCAGGCTGGTGGGTCAGAGGGCTCAGTGGTACCCCAGATCCAGGTGGGAACCTGTCACACTCCTTACTCTGGCAAAGTCCTCACTGATATCAGAGAAAGTTTTGCTAGAATTCGATTGTGCTGACAGTCTGTGACCAGTCTCCAGAATCTGCCAATTCTCTTTAGGTTCTGTGCTCTATGGGTCATGGTGCAGAATGTCTACTAAATGCCAGATCATCTGTGAGACCAGTGACTCCTAAATCATGCAAATATCTTGTGTCAATAAGACATTAACAATATTAGGTAAGGATGCATGCTGTACTCATCAAAGAAAATGCTGCTCAGCAGATCAAGGAGTCAAAGCCATCAGACAGAATTAAAGCTCTTTTATTAGTTTAAGTTGTTCTTCTCAAGCAATGCTATCTGGGGAACTATTCATAATTCTAATGACATTCATAGAATAATCCAATTGGAACACTTGATAGCACCTGAGCCATTGGCAGTTGCTGACCTTGTGGCCTGGAGAAATGCAGGGGGGGAAATTGTGTTAATCTATCCTTCAGATACAATGGGCTCAATTTGCAAATGTCGGTGTCTAAACTGTATCAGTAAATCAAAAACTAGCCAGCAGGCAATTGCATGCACAAAACAGCTAAATAAGCCTGCAAATGGATACTTATAGCCCCACTGATTACTAATTACTATCTGTTGATGGAGTGCCAGCAATGTAGTAGGCAAAGCAAACAGGAATAAGGAAGTTCACTGCCTCAAGACTACTGCCTGCGGGCCTCATCCTGCAGGCTGTTCTGTGGAGGCAGAGCCCTGTGTCCATGCACAGCTTCAAGTGGCATCATGCAGGCGGTACACAGGGTCCATTTCTGCAGAACAGTCTGCAGGATCAGGGCCAAGCTGGTCAACATTCCGATGAAGCGTGGGGATCAGGGTGCAGCCGAGTGACAGAATGATGGAGTCAGCCCTGATCTTTTTGCTTTTTCACCCTTTTTGTGGGGATTTTGTTTCTCTGTCTTTGTCATCTCTTTTTATGAAGATGTGTCTGAGAGAAATACACGGGGTTATCAACCCAATGGGAAAAGACTCTTTAAGGTGGGACTCAAAGAAGG
Organism: Sternotherus odoratus; assembly: GCA_032164245.1. Taxonomy (NCBI): domain Eukaryota; kingdom Metazoa; phylum Chordata; order Testudines; family Kinosternidae; genus Sternotherus; species Sternotherus odoratus. The sequence continues at coordinate 126,014,847 of JAVMKO010000003.1, forward strand.
AGAGAGAGTGGAGGCATGTCAGATGAGGGGAGTTCAGGCATAGCTGGGCCATGCAGAAAGAGCCAAGACCAGGCATTGACAAGGACAAAAGGGAGATCCATTTTCCTGGCTCAACACTTTGATCTCCTTCCTTGCTTCCAATGCTGATATTATTCCAGGGCCGGCGACAGGAATTTGGGGGCCCCGTGCGGCAGATCAGATCGTACGCCCCCCCCCCCCCCCGTCGCCCGCGCCCCCCCCCCCGCCAGTCTCCCGCCGCCTGCGGGCCCTCCCGCCGGTCTCCCGCCACCCGCGTCCCCCCCCCCGCTGGTCTCCCGCCGCCCGCAGGGCCCCCCTGCCAGTCTCCCGCGCCCCCCCCCCGCCGATCTCCCGACGCCCCCGACCGATCTCCCGCCGTCCCCCCCCCCCGCCGATCTTCCGCCGTCGTCCCCCCCCCCCCCGCCGATCTCCCGACGACCGCGGCCCCCGGCCGATCTCTCGCCCCCCTCCCCCCCCCGGGGCCGATCTCCCCACGCTCCCCCCCCCCGGGGCCGATCTCCCCACGCTCCCCCCCCCCGGGGCCGATCTCCCCACGCTCCGCCCCCCCCCCGGGGCCGATCTCCCCACGCTCCGCCCCCCCCCCCGGGGCCGATCTCCCCACGCTCCGCCCCCCCCCCCCCCGGGGCCGATCTCCCCACGCTCCCCCGCCCCCGGGGCCGATCTCCCCACGCTCCCCCCCCCGGGGCCGATCTCCCCACGCTCCCCCCCCCCCCGGGGCCGATCTCCCCACGCTCCCCCCCCCCGGGGGCCGATCTCCCCACGCTCCCCCCCCCCCCGGGGCCGATCTCCCCACGCTCCCCCCCCCCCGGGGCCGATCTCCCCACGCTCCCCCCCCCCCGGGGCCGATCTCCCCACGCTCCCCCCCCCCCGGGGCCGATCTCCCCACGCTCCCCCCCCCCGGGGCCGATCTCCCGATCCCCCCCCCCGCCGATCTCCCGACCCCCGGCCGATCTCCCCACGCTCCCCCCCCCCCCGGGGCCGATCTCCCGATCCCCCCCCCCCGCCGATCTCCCGACCCCCGGCCGATCTCCCGCTCCTCTCCTACCTCCCGCTTGTGCTGCGGCCACGTGGCCGGGAGAAGCAAAAAGGGGCGGAGCTGGCTGCTGGGTGCCGGGGGAGGGGGCTGGTGAGCGCGGCAGCGGCTGCCCGAGCCGCGCCTCGCTCACAGCCCCGGGCGACAACGGTTACAGCTGTACCGGCCCCGGACTTCAGGGGCCCGGTACAGCTGTAACCGTTGTACCCCCCTGTCGCCGGCCCTGTATTATTCTATTCTATCCTAATTCTGCTTTGCCCAAGATGACCTACTAGATTTCCCCTCCCCACATCTCTAATTGTATTATGATTTTATAATATGGATCTATTTGGTGTGGAAACATCAACCAGGAAGGTTAAAGGGGGTCAGTCCCTCAGATTTAAAGCATCCATTTGTTGGCTATATACATGAATGGGATAAGCACAGGACCATTTGTTGGGGAGCTATTATAGCTGAATTTTCTTCTGAGATGCTGATGAGCTGTTGGCTAATAGGGTGGAATTTGATTTTTGACAGAAGTCTGTGCAGATGATTTTCTTGGAAGAGATTCTGAAGCGTCTGCCTGTCCAGCATATGGGACGTGATGTCCCTGCAGTGTCTGATTAATCCCTTGCCAGGCAGCAGCAGTGGGACTGAAAGTGGAAGCCTCTGGCTCGTCAATTAATGTTTTCAGTGCTAGCATGAAAGAATCAGAATAAGAAGCAACGGCACATTCATATTAGAGACAGACTCAAACCGAAGCCCCCCGAGGTGAATGTCATTGAGCTTTGGGGTATCTGAAATCCAAACGTGGATCCAGAGCTGAAATTCAACAATGGTCACTGTCATTAGGGTCAAACAAAATCTTCACAGCCAGAAACCATCAAGCTGAGTTGTTCAAATTTCAGACCCAGACTTTATGACCGAGGCACATCAGTATTAACAGCTGGGAATAATGTGATGAAACTGAGCAAAGGAAATCTTCTTCCCAGTGTGATCTCTGAGAACATGGAATAATCTCAAAAGGGAAATGATGGAAGCCAAACCACTTTAATTATATAAAACTTGACCGGTCAAAGCACTGTGAGATAAACCATAGTAACAATCCTGCCTTTGTAGGGGCAGAAATAGGGATGGACTAGAAGACCAAGTATTCTCCATATCAAGTTTCTATGAATCTGTAAATACTTCATTCTGAAGCAAGATGCTTACCCTTCCCATCTATTAACACTTCCTTTGCCCTTTCTCCATTCTCAGGCCATGAGAAAGATCTACAGGGAGACTGCTGGGAAGTTGAAGGGATACAGTCTTTCATCTCTAGGTCCCCCTCTGTTTGAAGTTGGCTCCGTTTGCTGGTGAAAAGATGACAGACGGCCTATGTGAAAAGAATCTGTGGTCTCTCTCCAGTCATTAGTGGACAGAGACCCACATTAAAAAAACACCATCACCGGAATCAATATATATCGGCATTAATTAGCACCAGCAGTAAGGACAAGGACAGAACAGGCCATAAACAAGGGGCAGGGGCAATGGGCCAACCTCCCATCCAATCAGAGTCCAGAGCCTGAAAGTGTTTTCTCTTATTATGAAAAAAAAAAAGAATGGGGCAGTAGGGGGCACCTCAGTGTCAGGGAACTCAACTAGTCTGTTAACACTGTGCAGGCAGGGGCTGAGGTGGCAGAGGTTCAGAACAGCCTATTCACACTGTCCCAGAGGGGCCTGAGACAGTGGGAGTTGCACTTTGACATCAAGAGTTCATTTCAAAGGCATCTCCTGTTCTGTGCCAGTCCCTGTTCTGCTGGAAGAGTGTGCCTGGATCATTCCTGTTCAAATGCTGAGGAGAGAGCAGTGTCACTCTCGTGTCAATGAAACACTTAATGAAACATTTAATGAGCTGCATTAAAAATAGCCAGTCTCTCTGGAAACGGTGTCTGCCCAGACACAGGGGGCCATGAAAGGAGCATTGTGCCTGCTGCCATGCAGCACCGGCTGGCTTTGTTTGGGCGGGGGTTTTGAGAATGGTCACAGAACCTTTCAGGCAATGGGAAACACACATTTTCTTTTTCAAACCAAACCCATGCAATGGCACTTAGGGCTCAGACAAACCAGCTCTTCCACCCCAATACTGTGCTGTATCTACAGTGTTGCTTGGGCTCCCAGAACCATGCCTTTTTTGCCTCGCTTATAAAATATTATGGTTTAGTTTTTACCAGACGTCCAACATGCTGGGCAGATGTGATGGCGATATCAATCTGTGTGTCAGCAAACGAGGCACTTTTACAACAGATAGCCAGCTAAGGAGATCCGCCAGTGTGTTTATTTTTCATGAGCCCTTGCTGAGCAATTTGCGCAGGCAACAACAGCCTGCTCTCCAGTTAGCAAGAGCAGCATAGGCATTAATTACATATCTGTCTGCTGCAGCAATGTCACCAGCAAGATGGGAGGGAGGGCTTCTGGAATTATACTGTGCTTGCAGCTTCTATACTCCACCTCGACTCTTAATTGTAACCCACAAATTATCATATTCATCCATTGTGAAGGCATTATCAGCAGGGGCATTCTATCCTGACTGGATACATTTTCAGTTCGATCCAGACCCACCAAAGAGACTTAGCTGTTGTGATGCTCGGCGTTACAGCACCTAACTTTTAGGTGCCTATAAAAAAACCCAAATCACAGGAATAACACTGCTAGCTGCAATGCCTGCATTAGGCCTCTAGGCTCCCTATACAATGAATGGGGAGAGATGGAGCCTTAGAATGTGATCCACAACTTCAGCATGGGAGCCACGTAAATTAGCCAATGGGAGATGCTGGTGACTTAGGGCATTTATCTAAGAGACTTATCTAAGATCCTAGTTCTCCTGAAGAAGAGAAAGGACTTGAACTGAGGGGTCTTCCACATCCCACCACTAAGTTCAGGCTGCAGGGAGGTGCCCATCTCTGCTTGGGATCCCAAGCCAAAGGAAGATAGGAGTTTGGCCTCCTGGGTTGCACGCAGGGACCCAGTCAGAAACTGCCAATGCCACACAAAATAGCTGGGAGGGGGAAAGAGGAGGAGACCCACTTCCAAGAGCACTGGAGCCTTCCCAAAAGTGGAGTCCCCCTCCCCCAGGCTCCAACCCTGTTCCCCACCCAAGGTCCTGTCCCCAGCCAAGCTGGAAACCAGAGTTGCCTGCGTCTCCACCACCCGGGCCTCTCACCCAGAGCAAGTGAAGGGACCCGGGCTCCCCCACAGTTGCCCGCATGCCTCTCCCCGACCCGGCTTCAGTTGGGGTTGGGGCTTGGAGCTGCAGCCCGGCCATGGTAAGAGCTGCGCAGGCAGCTGTGGAGAGCCATGGTGGACCCACCACTCGACAGTGGTGCAGGGGACCCGAGCAGCCCCTGGCCCAAGCCTCCACCTCCTGTGCCCGCCACCCAGGGCAGGTGAAGGTCCGCGGCTCCCCTGAGTGTGTGATTCTTACCATTGCTGAACTGCAGCTCAGAGGCCCCCATCCCCAGGCCGAAGCTGGATCAAGGAGAGTTGCACAGGGAACTGTGGGGAGCTGGTGCGGAGTCGCAGACCCTGCATCTGTCCTGGGCCAGGCAGGGAGCCTGGGGAGACATGGGCCGGGGTTGCTCTCAGCCCCCCAGCACTGCGGTCAGATGGAGGGTCCATGCGGCTCCCCAGCCTGGCTCCACACTGGTCTGGCTGTGGCATGGGGCCTTGTGGGGCAAGAGGAAGGGAAGGGGCCAGGCCCACCCAGGAAAAGTGGACGGGCCAGGCCCATCCACTTCCAAAAAGGGGGAGAGCAATGGCCCCTTGGTATCTCCGGTTCCAGTGCCACTGCCCACTTCCCTCATAACCTTTAAGTCTACTGGCTACGTTACTCACCCAGGATGTGGAAGACCCCTCAGTTCAAGTCCTTTCTCCTCTTCAGAAGAACTAGGATCTACAATCTCTTAGGTAAGTGCCCTAATCACTAAGCTATAGAATATTCTGAGGTAGGGCCTCCTTGGTCTCTCCATTCAAAGTTGTTTCACTTTAAATAATTAAATATTAGTTGACCAGAGAGAGTTAGACTCACTTTAGATACCTGTGTATCTCATCAAGCAGAGGGGAGTTTGAACCACCAGTTTCCCACAACCTAGGTGAGCATCCTAACCACTGCATCTTGAACAGTCATTTATCCCATGCAAAATGAGTGTGAAATGCTACTAGATCAGAAGGGAAGCATTTTACGCTCATTTCACACTGTGATTGCATCAAGTGCAAAGCACTGGAGAATCACGATATATAGTGAGGATTCATTTTGCATAAAAATCCCCACACCTTGTTTAAGGGAACAAAGCCAATGAGTTATGATGCTATTTTACAGTGAAATCTGTACAAGAGATCTTTCTTATTAGACAACCGCCAATCTTAGAAGAGTGTCCCAAATTACCCTCAAATGGACTAAGTACAGCTCTGCTTCATCTTTAGTAGGAGGCCAGCTTCATTAAGCAACCAATTATTGTCAATCCCTGAGCAGTTGTGTAAGAAAAGTTTCTCTATATTTTATTCGCATATGTTTCCAAGATGCATCCCTGCAGTACCTGGACCTGGTCTGTTAATAAACTAACTGAATCTTGGAACACAAGACTGCTTGCATCCAAAGGCAGAATCATACATTAGGCCAAAGAACTGAGAAATAGATAGTACTAAGAAATTATGTAGGATTAGCCCAGGGCCACAAAATAAGGGGCTAGGGATGATTTATTCAAAAGTGTGATAATCAAGTTGGAAAGTGTTATGCTATCTCAAAGAAAAATAGAAGTAAGGGACCATAATTAAGGAAGCCCTATAGCCTGAATTAATCTAGTAACACATACAGGCCATAACACAACTGTGTTTGCTGAATATTTGCTCATGGGCATGTACAATGAGTCACTGCACACAACCCCCTGCTGAGATCCACCCTAATAACTCCACAGAGAGGCTGATGACAACTATTAGTAACAGGGATCTGTGCATGTGGGTTGCTTGTGGAGGACTGTATGGCAAGCTTCCATGACTTATGTATGCATCACTGTCCTAGAAGTTAGGTATGTAGGAAGCAATGTGATGCCTCATGTGTTATCAATAGGCTTTAATGGCACCCTCAAATATCTAGGAGCTAATTAAGGACTCTGTGGAAATCACTTGCTTAATATATGGCCAGTCTCTACTTTCATTGACAGACATGGTACTGGATGGTGCACAGAAGTACAGCTTTTTGAAATTGTTTCAGATAGGTTTGTGTTTGGAGGCATTTTTTAATCCAACACATCTGGATCTGTTGTTTGTTCCTTACTCTCCTGTTCTGCTGTGCACATCTGGATTTAACCTGCTTACTTGCTCTTTTAGGGGACAAGCGATTTGAATGAGATCAGTCAAACAAAATTCACTTGTTAGCCAACTCAAATATGAATCCAGGTTTCCTACAGCTGAAAGGCCAATGTATTTGCTCTCCTCACAGAACTCCCATTAAAATGGAATCAAATGACTATTGAGGAATCTCAGTTTAAAGGCATATGCAATCCTTTGAGTACTTCATTGGGAAACATTCAATCCAAGCTCATCTACCTTTTAGTATAGTGATGCTATTTTAATTACATTGCTTCCTAAAGTTTGATTCAATCCTGGACATTAACTTTAGCATTAACTTCTATACAAGTAGGATCTGACCTTATTTTGCTCTAAGTCCGCGCTGTTGGTAAACCAACCACTATCATTCAGTCAAGTTTCCAATGAATTAGGCTCCATTCCTCATCCCCTCTGAAGTATTGTGCAGTTCTCCTCACACTCCCAATTACTTCAGCATGTTTTTTTGCCATGTTCCAGAAGAGATGTCACCACAGAAATAGCTCTGGGTAGCACCCAACATGAGTGCCAGATAGTCCCATCTCATTTCACTTCATGCTTGCCCATGTATGGTTATTTCCCTTTACCTTGGGAAATGGTTAGCACAATCTCTTTATGTGATGTGCAATGGCAGCTAATATCAACAGGTGGCTTGAGCATTCTGATATACTATACCCCTCTTGGCGCCCGCAAGGAACAATTCAAGCACCAGAGCTGTGCACTCAGGTTCGTCCAATGCTATGCACTGGTAAATTATTCAGGGGCTGGGGCAAGGATAGTGAAGTAGCTTGAGTAGCTTCTGCCTGCCACCAAAGACACACTGTGTAGTGGTGCCGAGGGGTTCCACTCAGCACTGAGCTCTGTGATCTGCAGGGAGTGCATACCTCACCTAAGTAGAATCCCCACATCTTATCCCTCCACCCTGTGCAGTGAAGTCATTCTGGTTCTGCTGCAGGTAGTTGGATAATGTGCAGGTTTAGCAGCTTCCTAATGATGCCTGTGTGCAGTGCCTCTGAAATGGAGATTCTAATGATTAACATTGTTAACAAAATAACCTTTTCTTTGCATGTCTTTCATACCACATGTGCTTCACGGTACATTGCAAATCTAACAATGCAGCTAGGTAGTTATAGTAAAAGAAGATCAAAAAAATATTTCTCCTCTCGAAAGGAACCTCTAATAAAGCAGACCTTGCTACCAAATAGCCTTATCTAGTCCAGCATCCAGCCACAAGCTGGCAACCACAGAAAAATATACACCCATTATCTGCATGGGAAACCCCACTGCTGATCATATAGGCCCTTTCCCACCAATCCCAGAAGGCACTGCTGGAGGTAAACTTTTCAGACACATGTTGTTCCGGCTTAATATGGGTTTGATCCTGAGAGATGCAGAGCACCTGCATCTCTCATTGATTTTCTCCACCCACTACAGTCAAGAATGGTTACCGTGCTGATAAAGAATTAGAACTGTCTCCAATATCCTCAGTCAGAAGTGTATTCCAGGTACTCAGTCCATGCAGTTATACTTTTCCTTTAGATCAAATGCCTATAGGTCTGTATTTGTATTTTCTTTTCTTGCAGCAATACACAATTAATATTGCAATGGGAAGCATGGGTGGCACAGCATAACTTTGCCAGTACATTACTGTTTGTCTATGTAGATTGTAAATCCTTTGGTGTAGAGATCATCTCATATTCTGTGTGGCTTCGTCTAGACAATGATTTTAGGTGGAGTCTTAGATCCAGCTCACTCTGATTGACTCTCTTAGACCACCCTAGAGTTTAAGTGGACCAGTTTAGTACGGGCTAAAGTACAATTGCTTTGTTATGACTAGAGGTTTGGAAAGTGTTAAATAGATCTAGCTAGGTAGCTCCATCTAACATCATGTTTATATCCTAGTCTGGACAAGGTCTGTGTGTATTGTGCATAGGCACAACGGGGCCCTGATTATGACTGGGGCCTATAGGCACTAACATAACACTATACTACTAATAAATAACTAGCAATTTTTAATGGGTGTCACAACAACAGACGTCCAGGAAAGTGACTAACACTGATGTAATATCAGTAGTGATGGATTAGCTGAAGGCAGGGCTGGCGACAGGGGGGGACAAAGGGGACAACTGTACCGGGCCCCGGACTTAAGGGGGGCCCCCAATGCTTGGACCTCTGCAGAGGTGCAGCGCCTGCGCCGCGTGGCCACGGCTGACTGCATGCAATCCCGGACGGGCGCCGCCGGCCACCCCAGCGCTGCGCTGTAGACAAGTGCGGCAAGCGCCCGCACCGCACCACACGGCTGACAGGCCGGCAGACTCCAACCACAGCTGGGGCCAGGGGAAGCGCGCCCGGCCGCGCCGCCCTGGTGGTGTGTGGCGCTAACTGGCGGAGCAGAGGCGCCGAAAAAGGGTCAAGGGGAGCCGGCCTCGCCAAGGTAAGGGGCAGGGCAGGGGGCCTGGCCCCACTCGGGGGGCGGTGGCTCCAGGGGGGCCTTTGGGCAGGCGGGTGGGCTCTGTGGTGAGTTCACCCCTGCCTCGGGAGGTTCATTCATCGGCGTGGCTGGGGGGGCTGGGGGGCAGGCAAAGGGGTGGGGGGGGGGAGCGCCGGCTGGGCTGGGGGGGGAAAGCACCGGCTGGGCTGGGGGGGGCCCCAAACGATCAGAGTAGGGGGCCCCAAAATTTCTGTCACCGGCCCTGGCTGAAGGGCAATATTGATCAAAGGAATTCTTGGGCTGATTGTTTTTTAAATGTTTATGTCCTCCTTCCTACCCCTACACCTCAGAGATAAAAATGTACCCCACTCCAGGATGGGGCAAATGGTAGCAATGTAAATGCTAGGAAGCTACACAAGTTTCATTTATTAGTGTATATTATATTTGTTAGTTGATTTTATTCAACTGCCCCTGTGGATTTAAATTGGCCATGACATTTAATCTTAGTCTGTTATATCCTGTTTCTTTAAATTGTTAAGTAAATGAGTGTTAGCTCTAATGTAAGTATCTTGGATGTATATTATTTATAATTGGTATGTTTGACTTAGACCCATGCCACACATTATTATTATTATTATTAGAATAGGTGTATTCCTGGAGATTCCCAAGGCATGCCATTGAGTGTGTACAGGGGCCAGCTAGGTGGAGACACCACCAATTTTAACTTCCTTCAGGTGTAAAGGAACTGTAGCAGAGGGGTGGATAGAGGATTCCCACTTATCCAACATCACCACTGGGATACTCAGGATCTCCTTTAATGCCAACAACTTCAGGCGCCCAGGCACACAGGTGAGTGCTGCCTGCTCCCAAGTAACCCAGGGAAGAAAGGGGGGTTACATGAGTATCCTATGCACAGAGTTGCTGTGAAATCAAAGAAGTGAGTCAGCCCTAACGTGAGCTCAGGCTGTGCAAGCTCCCCACTAGTACACCTCAATTTAAACCTGTAACGCTGCCTGCTATTCCAGTTCCAAGCTATCATGTGACTCAAACCTGGACTGCCACATCCCTGTTAATCCAGCTCCGGGCCTGTCCTGAACGTAGCCAATCCCACAGGCTGAATGATGCTATGTCCTATTCTTTGTGATACAGACACCTGAATACACTGGAGGTTAAACTGAACCCATCATGCACATTTCTCTTGGCACATCTGCCAAATCTGAACCCAGACATCTCCATAAATGAAAGGCCAGTATCAATCCCTTGACCTGACATATGGTTGTAACTCTTCCGCTGGCTCAGTGGTTGACTCATAAGTATAAGAGAGGCACTGTGACTTGCCTAATTTCCTCATGAAAGTGGGGATAATGCTGACCTTGCATTGTAAAGTGCTTTGAGATGTTCGGATGAAAAGTGCTATGTAAGTACTATTACTATAACTAATCTCAGTTGGAGGAAGTTAGTCTGGTTTCAGCTTTTCATGCCTGGAAAAAAAAAATTCTTTACAGATCCCCTGTGGTGATCGGCTTTTTGCAGTGTATTATCACTACTACTTTATCACAAAGGCTGACAAATATTAGAGCTGCTCATATAGTCATCCAGACAGCCTCTGACCTGATGGCCTTCTGCAAAAAGGTTTAAAATCACAATAACCAAGTGCGTGTTAAACATTTTCTGACACTAGCTGAAGACTTCTCACTGGATTTCTGCAGCCTCCATTTTGAAATTAATTATTATTTAAAGAAGATGACCCCACTGGGATTTGATTGTGGCTGGTTAGAGAATGGAAGGGGCTAATGGGGGCGCAGGCTGTCAAGCTTTTTCATTCTACTGGTTGATTCTGATCATAGTCATTAGCATTCTCATGCCTTCCACAACCTGCCTAGGTAATCTATTCCAGTTCTTAACTATCCTTATAATTAGAAAGATTTTCATAATATGTAATCTGAAACTCCCATGTGGCAAACTAAGCCAATTACTTCTTGTCCTACCCTCTATGGACATAGAGAAACATATTTGAAAACTTATCATGTTTCCACCTCCTCACACACACATCCCTCCCCCACTTTTCTTTAGACTATATATGCCCAACTCTTTCAACCTTTCTTTTCAGGTCAGGTTTTCTAACCCTCTTATTTTTCTTGCTCTCCTCTGGATTCTGTCCAACTTGTCCACATCTGTCTTCAGATGCGGTGTCCAGAACTGGACATGGCACTCCAGCTGAGGCCTGACCAGTTTAGTTTGATATTAAACTAAAATTTTGAGTTTTTCAATGTAATGAAAAATGTGGGGGGAAAAATTATTTGGGTCGGTCCAAAATATGATTTTTTCCCCCTGATTTTTCAGTCCAACTGAAAAAATCAGTTATTCACACAGTTCTAACTGCTCCAGCCCTGCTGCACCCATGGAAAAAAAATAGGGGGTGGTCAGCACCCACCATTGGCCAGTTCCTCCCCTCCCCAGCACTTCCTGCCTGCCAGTGATCAGCTGTCCAGCGGCATTCAGGAGGTGGTGGGAGCGAGGGAAGGGAACAGGGGGGAGGGAACAGAATGGGGCGGGAACATGACAGGAGGTGAAGACTGGACATGCAGAAGATACCTAATTAAAAGTACTAAACTTGGGAATAAAAAATGTCAGTCACAGGTTTTTTGATATACCCTGAAGTTTGTCAGTGATTTATTTGCAAACACTTTGTAGTAAGGCAAGTCAGCTGCCCAGCTGAATATAACATTAAATATTATGGAATACATGATGCAGCTCTTCTCTGATTTATATTTTCTTAATCAGTATTTCTCAGCTGATTTTATATTTTAAATGTACTCTTAAGCCTTCATAAAGTAATCATGCCAGATTGCTACATATTTAACTCACTGAAACAAAGACATTACTTTAAATTAATCATTCATGGAGGCTTAGTATGTTCATAACAATGTTCATTGCTTTTAGAAAAAGGGAACACTAATTTATTTTGTGTGATCTCCATAACAATAGACATGTTTATGAAATTTCATCAACTTTAAAAAATATGTTTCCAAAGATTTTAGACATAACAAAGGATTTTATATCTTACTAAGGTACTGATTTTGCTAGAGGGTTCTCTTAAAACTAGTGCATCAAATAGTCAGAAGTAAAGTAAAGGAAACTCATTTGTCCATCTATCTGGCAGGAAAGGGGTGTTGTCTGTTTAGGGCTGTCTTCAGCATCCTCAACAGGGGGTGAAGAGAGAAAGGGATGGACAGAAAGGAGAGGAAGACTTGGGAAGCAAGTTTTTTGTACTGTAGTAATTAAAATTAAAATGTGTATTTTAGATAAGGATGGTCTTTTGAAGGACTTACTTAAAAATGATATGTCTGAAGATCCAAGCACTTAAGGCTAACGGTGAATACTCAGATTGTTCATCTAAAATCTATGCAAGGATTTTTTTTAGAGATGTGGTTTTATTATCTTCAGCAACACACTAATGAAATATTTTTAAAGCAAATGTAAATCCAAGGTCATTACCACTTGAAAGGCTCTTTAATAGTTTCAGTGTTGTGCTAATATGTCTGGCAGGCTTGAAGGCTTTTTCACTTTTAAGTACTAGATTCCCCCCCAGAGGAAGACTTGCCAGGTTGCAGCAGCTAGCTGTGGGAGGCTGCAGGAAGGGTCAGAACAGGGATAGGAAGAAGCGGCAGTGTGGACACTAAGACCCAGGGGTTCCCTGGGTTGCATATGCAGTGTATGATTAAGGATGGCCCGGAGGTCAGGGCATGGGGGAAGGAGTGGAGTGGAGGTGGGGCAGGGTGGAGTAGGGGTATAAAAAGGTAGCGTGGGAGCTTGGGGGATGGGGTGGAGTGGGAGTGGGGGTGGGGCCTGGGGCAGAGGGTGGTTGAGCACTGGCTCGGGAACTTTCGAAGTCTGCACCTCTGTATTGCAGTGCACAGCTCCATTCTAATAAATATTCCTTTCTTCCACCCTCCCCACATCCACTCTTCTTTTTAAGCTTCTTTCCAAGGCAATGTAAAAACTCCAGTCCCTGATGCCATCTGTCAAGCTACGCTAATCTGTCCTTTGCTTGTCTCATGGTCAATTGGGCTCATCTCTGATTGATGCAGCTATCCTTTACACATTACTGGACACAAGGAATTTGCTTGCAGTACCACGCATGGATTGATATTTTGATTTTCATAAAATAATGTAATATTATAAATATTACATTTTCTCAGAGATGCTTTTCAGCTGCAGGTGTCACAGAATTTTTCTGAGCATTAATTAATTAAACTCTATAACAGAACTGTAGGCAGATTAGCTTTAGTAACCCCATTTTACAGATGGGTAAATGAGGCACAGGAATATGAAATAACTTACCCAAGGACATACAGAGCTGGGAATAGAGTCTAGGAGTCTTGGGAATAAAGCTTAGTCATTAGCTCTAAAACACTAGATCACACAGCCTCTCACTTTGCCATGCCAACTCTTTTTCTTTGGTCTTTGTTTACATTGATTTCCATGCCAGCTTTCCAAGTCTGTGCAGCATCAGCTGGGGCTTTTTGTGTGTGTGTGGGGGGGTCATTGAAAGGAGAGAGTTTTTTATGATTAAGGCATGGGACTTAATATAGCTCCAATCTCCATCCCCGTGAGAAGCTGGAACAAAATCCCAGATACAAAGCTCACATCCATTCTGTGAGACACAATAGTGGAGGATCAGATCAGTCTGTTAACTAACGAGAGAGCTTAGACCAATTATTTTCTCCAGCTGCAGGAGGTAAATGGGACCCCTTACACTCAGCCTCCTAACAAAGGAACACCGAAAGGGAGAAAATGTTAGAAGGGAGCAACTGTATCAGCATTTTTGTTGTGCCCATGTCACTAGTTGGCTGATTTTGACAGCCTGATCCACTCCCACACCCCACTTATATAATCTAAATTGTGCAAAGAACAGACAGGTAAACAGAGACGTATGTGTTCAATGCCCATCAGCATCAGGGTGAAGTTGTTCAGACTCAAAGGGTTTGAATAAGCATATGCATTTATGTCTGGCTGTCCAAATCAAACTGTAACCCTGAACATGTTGATATTCTCTTTTTGTGGCTTGTTTACCCTTCCATCTACAAACATGCAGTGTGTATACTCACTACAGACACATTTCTAGTGGTAAAAGATAAAGACCAACAAGAAAAGGCAATCTGAAAACAAACCAATCCCATAATTCCATACTGCACACTTTACAGACACAATTATTTAAGCTCTTTTTATATTAAATGAAGGAAGAATCCTGCAGCGTCATTCCTTCTTTCCACTGCTGCAGCATGGTCAGATTTAATAAGTTACATGCACAGAAGCTATGTTTAATGCCTACTCTCGTTAAGCTGAATGTAATCAAAATACACAGCAGAGCACCGTGCAAAACCAATTAATGTAAATCACAAGATTTAAAATTATCTTTCCCCCTTGAGTATCTTGGGTATGTTGGAGACCTAGGCCTTATCTACATGGAAAGTTGGACTACTTTATTTATACCAGTGTAGTTAAAGTTGTTAGGTAAAAAGCAAGTCCCTACTCACCTCTCCAGCACCCGAGATTCATGCGGAGTTGGTTTGGGCCCACAAACTGTCAGAGACCACTTACACAGACTTCAATTCATTGATCAATGGGCTCACACTATTCCTAGCTCCAAGCTTCAGAGTAGTGTGGCAAATTTACTAGGGGTGAGCATCAATATTTATACACAGAAGTAAACAAAGTGATTTACAGATCATAATGGTCATGCATAATCAATCAAGATTCTACAGGATAAAACAGGTTAAAATGTAAATTCCAAAAGATAAACGGGAGATGGCTACTTAAGGGCGGGGGGTGTCGTGAGTAGTTTGCAGGTCAGAGCTTTGATTAAAAGTTCAGACAGACATCAAGTCTGGGATAAGATTAAGCTTAATCAATAGTTCAGACTCAACAAAGTGATACAACTGCCCTAGTATGGATGCAGTTATACCAATATAAGAGTCCTTGTATTGCTGTAACTTCTTCCCATGTGGGAAGAGGAATAAACTATACTTGTATATGGCACCTTTATAACAGCGTTCACAGTAGAGACTAGTATAACGTTCCGTTCTGCAGTTAGTGTGTAAAGTGAAACACTCATTGAGTTGAATGGCGGGTGGGATCGTGGCACTACAGATGCAGTTTTAAAATTATTTTTCTTTTTTTTCCTGTTTTTGCCAACCGCGCAACGCTGAATTCATGCATGTTAAATGCGCCTAAGATGCAACTCACTTGTATTCATAAATGATCTGTAAAAAGAGGTAAACAGTGAAGTGGCAAAATTTGCAGATGATACAAAACTACTCAAGATAGTGACACCCCAAGCAGACTGTGAAGAACTACAAAAGGATATCTCAAAACTGGGTGACTGGGCAACAAAATGGCAGATGAAATTCAATGTTGATAAATGCAAAGTAATGCACATTGGAAAACAATCCCAACTATATATATAAAATGACGGGGTTTATATTAGCCATTACCACTCAGGAAAGAGATCTTGGAGTCATCGTGGATAGTTCTCTGAAAACATACACTCAGTGTACAGTGGCAGTCAAAAAAGCTAACAGAACGTCGGGAATCATTAAGAATGGGATAGATAAGACAGAAAATATCATATTGCTGCTATATAAATCCCTGGTATGCCCGCATCTTGAATACTCACTTGAATAATAATTGTTGCCCTTTTCTGAACCTTTTCCAATTCCAATATATATTAGAATTGGAAAAGATTCAAAAAAGGGCAACTAAAATAATTAGAGGTATGGAATGGCTTCAGTATGAAGAGAAATTAATAAGACTGGGACTTTTCAGCTTGGAAAAAAAGATGACTAAGGGGAGATGTGATAGAGGTCTATAAAATCATGACTGATGTGGAGAAAGTAAATAAGGAAGTGTTATTTACTCCTCATAACACAAGAACTAGGGGGTCACCAAATGAAATTAAGAGGTAACAGGTTTAAAACAAACAAAAGGAAGGATTTTTTCACACAAAACATAGTCAGTCTGTGGAATTCTTTGCAAGAGGATGTTGTGAAGGCCAAGACTAAAACAGTCTTCAAAAAAGAACTAGATAAATTTATGGAGGATAGGTCCATCAAAACTCCGCCATTGCTTGGTCCCAAGCCCAAGATGTGAAAGGAGGAGGGTTTTGTGTTGGGCTAGCAACCCACCATGTAAAAAACGAATGCTACAGAAACGTCAACCAAAATGGTTGGCGCCTTATGCTCCACCAGGAGCAAAGAGGATAAGAAGAAGAAGAAGGTCCATCAATGGCTATTAGCCAGGATGGGCAGAGATGGTGTCCCTAGCCTCTGTTTGCCAGAAGCTGGGAATGGGCAACAGGGGATGGATCACTTGATCATTACCTGTTCTGTTTATTCCCTCTGGGGCACCTGGCATTGGCCACTGTCGGAAGACAGGATACTGGGCTAGATGGACCATTGGTCTGACCCAGTATGGCCACTCGTGAGATGTTCTTATCCCTTGGGAAACTAAACTAAATTTCATTATTTTTAATTCAGTTATTCAACTGCTGCTAAATTTACCATTTTTTAAAAAAGTACATCATCTTTTAAAATAATTGACACTTCACACTTAAACTGTACATCCTTGTACATAACTCACTGAAACATTGGTCTTCAGCCAAATCTCTGCACTTACTTAATTCTGAGAGCTATCTTTCCCACACAAATATACACTAGGTTATTTGTAATTGTTTCATGTTTTGATAGTTATTTGGAAGATTAATACATTTGTGTCACTGTCTCCACCCTAATTAGAACTCTTTGTTAGTTTGTTTTAAAAGGAAGATGTGGTTTTATAACACTGATATGAGCCATGTTTGTGCCAAATTAATCGATGTACCTTTCACTCAGCAATGTTACCAACTTTGATTCCTTTATTTAAAATGCTGTTCTCACCACATTTTCTCTTTGACTACTTTGCAGAAATAAGCTTTTGTACAGATGATGTAACTGCTGATCTGTGTCAGCAAGTTCCAGCATTATAGCTAAATAAATGCAAAATGGTTTTAATAATTTTTTTCATTTGTCTTTCTACGCTGCTTTCCATTGGAGGACTTCAAAGTGCTTTACAGACATTAATGAATTAATTAAGAGTCAACCCTCTCCTCCATCCCACAGTGAGGTAGGAAAGTATTATTATCCTCACTTTACAGATAGGGATCTGAAATACAGATAGTCTAAATTGCTTCCTGAAGGTCTCATGAAAAATCAAAGCTGGGAGTTGAACCCCCCATTGCTTGACTCCTAGTTCTAGACCAGGGATAGGCAACATATGGTACGTGTGCTAAATGCGGTACACAAGCTGATTTTCAGTCGCACTCACACTGCCCAGGTCCTGGCCACCAGTCTGGGGGGCTCTGAATTTTAATTTAATTTTAAATGAATCTTCTTAAACATTTTTAAAACCATATTTACTTTACATACAATAATAGCTTAGTTTTATATTATAAACTTATATAAAGAGACCTTCTAAAAACATTAAAATGTATTACTGGCATGCGGAACCTTAAATTAGAGTGAATAATTGAAGGCTTGGCACACCACTTCTGAAAGGTTGCTGACCCTTGTCCTCAAAAGGACGTAGGCACCTAAATATCTCGGAGAATCTAGGCCCTAGCACTTTAACTGATGCCAGGGGACCATGCTGCCCTCACAACCCCAATCAAGAAAAATTATTTCTATTTTTTCAAAGATTAGATCCAAAAATTTTTAATTTTAAAAACATGAGTGTGACCCTAAAAAATGTTAAAATAGCTTTTATATTGTAGTAGAGACCCATGTATCTAAAGAGAAAGAATTGGGTAGGGGAGGTATGCAACTTATTCTGGTGATCCAAGGAAGTTTAGGGTGACTGATGCCATTGAAGAAAGAAGGGACTACCCCTATTTTCAGATGTCCAGGGTTTTCAGATAGAAGTATAGAATTGTAGAATCAGAGAATATCAGGGTTGGAAGGGACCTCAGGAGGTCATCTAGTCCAAACCCCTGCTCAAAGCAGGACCAATCCCAAACTAAATCATCCCAGCCAGGGGTTTGTCAAGCCTGACCTTAAAAACCTCAAAGGAAGGAGATTCCACCACCTTCCTAGGTAACCCATTCCAGTGCTTCACCACCCTCCTAATGATTTGGATGATGGGAGATTTCAGATATCAAGGCTTAGAAGATGATGGGGGATATTGGCCAATGAGGGATTTCAGTCAAGAGGGAATTTTGGATGAGAAGATTTCAGGCGGTGCAGGGGGATTTAGGTTAAGAGGGGTGTGGGTGACGAGGACTGGGGACCAGAGGGGTCTGGGCTATACTGGGAGATTTGAGGGTAAAAGGAATGTGGGTGACAAGGAAGGGTTCTGGTGGTGACGGGGTTGGAGGTGAGAGGGGTCTGGGTGACAGGGGGTGTTCGGGTGGTCACTGGTGTAAGAGGGGTGTGAGTGACAGCGGGTGTTCGGGCAGTGACAGGTGTAAGGGGTGAGGGTGAAAGGGAGGTGTTTGGGTGGTGATGGGGGTAACAGGTGTGGGTGACGGGGTGTTCGGGTGGTGACAGGGGTAAAGAGCAGTGTGGGTGACTGGGGGTGTTTGGGCAGTGACAGATGTAAGAGGGGTGTGGGTGACAGGCCGTGTTCGGGCGGTGACGGGGGTAAGAGGGGTGTGGGTGACAGGCGGTGTTCAGGTGGTGACTGGTGTAAGAGGGGTGTGGGTAACAGGGAGTGTTTGGGTGGTGACTGGTGTAAGAGGGGTGTGGGTAACAGGGGGTGTTTGGGCGGTGACGGGTGTAAAAGGGGTGTGTGTAAAGGGGGTGTTCGGGCAGTGACGTGTGTAAGAGGGGTGTGGGTGACAGGCAGTGTTCAGGCAGTGACAGGGGTAAGAGGGGTGTGGGTGACAGAGGGTGTTCAGGTGGTGATGGGGGTAAGAGGGGTGTGGGTGACGGGGTGTTCGGGCGGTGACGGGGGTGAGGGGTGTGGGTGACAGGCAGTGTTTGGGCGGTGACGGGGGTAAGAGGGGTGTGGGTGACATAGGGTGTTCAGGCGGTGACGGGGGTAAGAGGGGTGGGGTGAACAGGCGGTGTTCGAGTGGTGACTGGTGTATGAGAGGTGTGGGTGACAGAGGGTGTTTGGGCGGTGACGGGGGTAAGAGGGGTGTGGGTGACAGAGGGTGTTCAGGCGGTGACGGGGGTGAGGGGTGTGGGTGACAGGCGGTGTTCGGGCGGTGACAGGGGTAAGAGGGGTGTGGGTGACAGAGGGTGTTTGGGCGGTGACGGGGGTGAGGGGTGTGGGTGACAGGCGGTGTTCGGGCGGTGACGGGGGTAAGAGGGGTGTGGGTGACAGAGGGTGTTTGGGCGGTGACGGGGGTGAGGGGTGTGGGTGACAGGCGGTGTTCGGGCGGTGACAGGGGTAAGAGGGGTGTGGGTGACAGAGGGTGTTTGGGCGGTGACGGGGGTGAGGGGTGTGGGTGACAGGCGGTGTTCGGGCGGTGACGGGGGTAAGAGGGGTGTGGGTGACAGAGGGTGTTTGGGCGGTGACGGGGGTGAGGGGTGTGGGTGACAGGCGGTGTTCGGGCGGTGACGGGGGTAAGAGGGGTGTGGGTGACAGAGGGTGTTCGGGCGGTGACGGGGGTAAGAGGGGTGTGGGTGACAGATGGTGTTCAGGCGGTGACGGGGGTGAGGGGTGTGGGTGACAGGCGGTGTTCGGGCGGTGACGGGGGTAAGAGGGGTGTGGGTGACAGGCGGTGTTCGGGCGGTGACGGGGGTAATAGAGGCTGCGGGTGACAGGTTGGGTGACGCAATGACTGAAACCCCAGTTTTTCAAACGGATTTTGATACGTTCTATACGAGGAGTGAAAACCCGGAGCGCGCCCCTGTGGCCGCACCGTTCGCACCCCACCCCCGGGCACCGGCAACAGGAGCACGCAGAGGGCGCCCCGCCTCCAACGGGCTTCTCCTCCACGTGACCTCTCTCCGCGTTGTGAGTGGCCCGGGCCAGGAGGGGGCGTGGCCCTGGGCCAAGGGGAACGGTCACAGCGGCAGCGGGCGTGTCTCTGTCGATGACTGACAGGGCCGGGGCGGGGCCACTGGGAGGCGGAGTCCGACGGACTGAGACCGAGGTCTAGAGCTCGGCTGAGGGGAGACTCCAGACGCTGACCCGCTCCGGCCGCCGCCTGCCAGGTAACGGCCCCACGGGATATGGGGGGGAGGCGGCCCCGGGCCCTGACTCCCTCGGTCCGGGTGCGGGGTGCGGGGCTCCGCTTCCCTCCTCGCAACGGCGCTTTCCGTCAGGCGGCGCAGGGCCCGCCACACAGCCACAGCGACCCCCGCCCTTCCCTAGCAACCTGCCGTATCCCCGGCGGCACCGTCACAACAACCCCCCCCTGCACCGCCGGAGCCAACCCCGCCTCCCCCCCCCCCCCCAAGAACCCTTCCCCTCCCCCGGACCGCCGCAGCAACGCCCTCGTCCCCCTGTACCTCCCGCCGAGCACCCCCGCCGCCCGACATCCCCTCCCCCCAGCACAACAATCACCCCGGCACCGCGCAGCGCAGCGCAGCTTCCTCCCCTGCCCCAGCCGGCGCCACAGCAACCGCCAACCCCGCCCCCCGAGTCCCCTTCGCCACAACAGCGAAGTCCTGATCCCCCATTCCCAGCGGAGCAGTACCGGGCGTCCTACAGCGCCGTACACCCCGCACGAACACGGGCTGGCTGTGGCTGTTCGGGGAAGCTGGCTTGGGCCACGGGGATTGTTTCATTTCCTGTTGTGAATGTGGTTTAACTTTATAACTCTTCTACGCCCCCTCTCCCGACACACACACACAACTACCCTGCCAATAAGAATCACCATTAGATCTCCTCTTCCTGAAAGATACCTGGAGAATCCTTCCTTGGACTCGTCATTCCC
This sequence comes from Sternotherus odoratus, assembly GCA_032164245.1. Classification (NCBI taxonomy): domain Eukaryota; kingdom Metazoa; phylum Chordata; order Testudines; family Kinosternidae; genus Sternotherus; species Sternotherus odoratus. The sequence goes on from JAVMKO010000003.1 coordinate 126,035,613, forward strand.
TGACCCCAAATTTAAGAGGCACAGAGATAACTCTTGGCCGGGTTACCCCTGTGTTCCTCTAGTTCAGCAGTAACACATTTCCTCCTTCAACAAACCCCTCTAATACACCTTTCAATTAAAAAAAAAGTGGTACAGATTGAACTCTGGCCCAATATATCCTCCCCAGTATAAATAGTTTCAGCTACATAGTCTCTTGGGCTCTTAATCTTTCTAACCAGCAGCAATCGCATCTGTTGGTGACCAGTCCTCCCATAAAATAAACATAGGGAGCACCAGACTTGGGATTTGTACAAACACAATAATAATGCTCAGTTGCTACTGAGAGGGTTGTTCCTGCTGCCTCCCCTTGGTAGTCGGGTACTTGTGACTGGGGCCCACAGGACTTTTGTGTTCCATGTCAGCTGTTTCCTCTTATTTGTTGTCAAATTGCCTGTGCTTCTGGTAGAGCCTCATTCTCAAAGCAGACATAGGTTGAGCCTTTACTGATTGGCTCCCGGCAGGCCACATGACCAGTGTCAGCTGTTGGAGTGCTCTCTCTCCCGCCCCCTTTTGATTTTCTTTGTGTACAGTTTAGATTTAGATAATAGAGGCTGCACTGTATGTTCTGGGGATTGCGGCTATGAGCGAAGGCAATAGCGCATGCTCTTGCAGTCTGCAGTGGCTGCTTGGTGAGGAGGATTCTAGTGCTGCAGAAGTGATGCTGTAGCCAGAGGATAGCTCACTGCCAAATATAGCAGCAGCCTGAGTGACTAAAAACTTTTATCAGGAGGGAGCAGGCTCTGTGGCTTTTTTTTTTTTTTTTTGGTCTTGGTTTGGTTCTCTAATAGACATCACTGGAACAGTCCACATTCAGTAAACCATATGAAACAGGAAGAATTGAAACAGAATAATCTTAACTTGCTTTTGAAAAGTATTGTGGCAACTGCAAACCTTGTGTATATAGGTTTAAGATTAGCAGCCCTGTTAGTCTGTATCCATAAATAAGAGGAAGAAGACTTGAGGCACCTTAGAGACTAAGAATCAGAGAGGTAGCCGTGTTAGTCTGGAATAGCAGAGGTAACAAAGTCCTGTGGCACCTTAAAGACTAACTATAAAGTTTTGAAGCATAGGCTTTCGTGGGCGAATACCCACTTCGTCGGATGCAAGCTGCTTTATAGTTAGTCTTTAAGGTGCCACAGGACTTTGTTACCTCTCTTAGAGACTAAGTAAACTGGTTAGTCTCTAAGGTGCCACAAGTCTTTTTAGTCTTATTTACTTGTGTATATAATATGCCTTTCATACTTGGAAGGGAATTTTGAAATATTTTTTTACCATTGGGGGAAATTCTGAGGTAGTTTTACATCTAGTTTTCCTTCTTTTTAAAAAAAGTTAATAGATATTTTATGATTTTAAAAAATGGTAAGACTTTATTGTGATTCTGTGTGCAAATACAGTTTTCTGAAACAGTGATAGTTTAAATTCTTTAAAGAAAAATACGTGTGTGTGGAAGGTGGGGTGTGGGGAAGGGAGTGTTAAACAATACCTACAGTCTTTGCAAGCCAAAGGTGGGGCCCTGACAGTATTACTGACTAAAAACAATACTGATTTTGTTCTGTTTTTCACTGTCCAAACTGAGTGAAGTGAAAATACCAAAAGGCAGAAAAGTTGAAGAATAAATTACATGTAACATTTTTTTGATCTGATGAGTTATGTATTAGTACCACAATTAAGGTAACTTAGGGCTGGTCTTCACTACTGGGGGGGGGGGGGGGAATCGACTGCAGATACGCAACTTCAGCTACGTGAATCACGTAGCTGAAGTTTGCGTATCTGCAGCCGACTTACCTGCTGTCCTCACGGCGCCGGCAGTTGGCGATGCGCTCCCCTGTCGACTCCAGCTTGCACCTCCCGGCAAGCTGGAGTTCCAGAGTCGACCGGGGTGCTGCGGGCAATCGATTTCTCGCATCTTCTCAAGACGCGAGAAATCGATTGCCAAAAGATCGATTGCTACCCGCCAATGTGGCGGGTAGTGAAGACCAGCCCCATGTTAAGAAGATCATCAAACAATAATCCCTTTTATGCAGATGCTACAAATGGCAAACAGAAAAAAAAATTATAGCATTCGGAAGGGCTTATCATGTATGTTATCACTTCTGTAGCTTCAGATGATACTCCCATCTGTTTAACCAACAACATACTTGTTTGGTTATAGTGACCCCATGTATTGCCTAATGTGGATATAAATTTATAGACTTGTAGACTCATTGCTGATTTTCTTTCTCCTCTTTTCCCCTCCCATATACCTTGCCCTCCTACCATGTGACCCTGTGTAGCTTGCTTATGATTGGACATTCAGCATGCAGGAAGTAGTGGAAGGCTGTTCCGAACAACAATCATGTTGAAATGGAATTCTGTCTTGCAAACAAATATATTTCCTGACCTTTAAACTTTAGGTAGTGTCTTGTGGCTATGAGAGGCCTCATACAATCCAAAAAGACCCCAATCCTGCAAATGGTTCTACATGGGTAGCCCCAGTTGTTTGCACAGAGCCTTATTGAATTCAAAATAGCTCTGTTTGGGTCTAACATTTACCTACACAGAGCCGTTTTCAGGATTAGGGCCTTAATGATCTGCAACTTTGTTTCTGCTTCTCCTGTACCCCCATCCCTCCACTTTATAAAAAACATTTGTTTAAAAGCATCTTTTCTGTTTACGCCTGTATGAAGCCTCATTCCATCTGTCATGAGATGTTGAATCAGCCTTAAATAAACTCCGTGTCCTTATTTGACAGCTGACTCTCTTATATGAAGCATTCGGTTTCTTCAGTGCTAGAATGATCTTGGTCATGTGATTATAAGGAATTTTATTGTGGTCATATTAAAAGGCAGTTTTGTCTAATAAATTTTGGATTTGGATTTCATCTGTCCTGGATTTTACAAGAAACTAAAATATTTATTCCAAGTGTTTTAATTCTAGATGAGATTTTAATTGAGGCAATGAGGAAATCAAAAGTTATGTCTGTATATGAACACAAAATTTATAATGCCTGAACTAGTATGAGAAAACTAACATAGTTTTGAGTAATATATGGCATGCTTGTTTCACTTTTTTAAAAAAGATCTATTTTAAAATGGTATAGTTCTGGAATTTTAAAAATACTTTTGTATCTTCCATACACAGAGCAAAATGCAATATCAAGAATAGGTTAAGGAAACAACAAAGGAAAAAAACATGCAAAGTGTGAGTGACATAGACATGTACAAGATATTGCCCTGTAGTTTGTCTTCTAATGGTAATTACTAGAAATTAAAACGTCATTCTTAAGCACTAGTCATCTTTCTATTGTTGAGGTAACAAAGTCCTGTGGCACCTTAAAGACTAACTATAAAGTTTTGAAGCATAAGCTTTCGTGGGCTAATACCCACTTCGTCGGATGCAAGCAGAAGTGGGTATTAGCCCACGAAAGCTTATGCTTCAAAACTTTATAGTTAGTCTTTAAGGTGCCACAGGACTTTGTTACCTCTGCTAGTCCAGACTAACACGGCTACCTCTCTGATTCTTTCTATTGTTGTGTGTTTACAGAAATATCCATTGTAAACTTCTGTCACCCATTGCTTCCCCTTTTTTAGTTTTCAAAGCATTTAAATGCATTATAAACTACAAATTTAATTCCCCATAGATTGACTTTTTCATAAATGGGCTTCAGCCATTGTGTGAGGTTAGAACTGTAGAGTGCCTGAAAGCTCCATCAAGCAGGTAGGATAGCAAGACTAGAAACTTGCCAAATAATGTACTTCCCTCTTCAGTCTCTGTTGGATCCACCACTATTTTACAATATTACAAAAAGTTAGACAAGTTCCACCCTTAAAATAATCAATTTGTTTGATTTGTGGGTGGGTGTTTGTTTTTTCTTGCATTGGGGACCTGGTTAGCATGATATTATTTAAGAATGATTTATTAGGTGTGTAGGTGAAATATTACACTGAAGTTTTGGTGACATGTCTCCCTTACATTTTTGGGCCCTTTATCTACCCTAAAATCTTCCTGTGCACTAGCAAATTTCTAGTAGAGATACACTTTAGAAATATTTAAGTCTCCTTCCTGCCAGTGGATGTCCTTTCTGCATGTTTATATGTGTATACAGTTGTTAATCTTTTTACTGTTTTAACTGAAGGCTTATTTTAAACATGTCTAATACAACATTGGTGTTTTCAGAATGAAGATTAGTACTATTTGAACACCAAAGTTGATTAAATATTCAGATGTGTATTTTTATTTAAAATGTGTAATACTTTGTGAAAGTTGCTGAAGGGATGATGCTGGAGTCTACAGTTCACTATTCCTTTTCCCTAAACTATTTTCATACTGAATACAAAATAATAATGAATGTACATTTAATTTTTGCTCATCAAAGGCACTTGAAAAATCAGGGAGGAAAGGTGATCTTGTGGTTAAGTGGATTGAGCCTTAGATAATTTCTGGCTGTGGACTTACTGTGTCACATTGGGAAAGTCACTTCATCTCTGTGTCTCCATTACACATCTATAAAATGGAATAAATATCTCTGTCTTGCCTGGGGTATTTTGAGTTCACATACGTTAATATCTATGATGCTGTGCTGATGCAGTGGGCGATAGAGAACATGGTAATACAAATAATGATGCAACTCCGCTGAGCTATCTTCCAAGTTCTTTGATACAGGCTTTCTTGTTTGTTTGCAACAGCAAACACTACATTACTGCACTAGGGCCATGTCTACACTTACTAGTAGATTGGCACTGCTGCAATTGATGCAGCGGGTGTCCATTTAGTGGGCCTGGTGAAGACTTGCTAAATCGATGGGAGAGCGCACTCCCACCAATTGTGTACTCCACTTCCCCAAGAAGAGGAAAGAAAGTCATTGGGAGAGCATCTCCTGCCAACCCAGCACTCTATAGACACTCTGATAAGTCAATCTAAGCAATGTCAACTTCAGTTATGTTATTCACGTGACAAAGTTGCATAACTTGGGTCAACTTGCCTCAGTAGTATATACCAACCCTCAGATAAAAATTTAAGAATACTTCTGCTACCCTGTTAAAATAACCTGGAGAAATCACCTGATAGGCCTGTCTGCAGTAGGGAATTGTACTATTGAAATTTGCACCAGGTCAATTGAATAAGTGCAAGATGCAATATTGCAGAGCATCCACATTAGCCATCCTGTTCCAGGAGGTTACAATGCAATGCTTCTTGACACAGTGCTCCCTGCAGATGTTGCAGGACCTTTGGATCGTGACCTCTACCTTAAAATTCCTAGCTCAGCTTTCTAAAGCATGTGCATAATGTCTAATAAGTGTGTTATAATGTATTATGCCTGTTCACTTTTGTTCCATTGTCAGCTTCAGCTTCTCTCCTGCGTAAGGATGCACCATGAGGAACAGGGTTTATACCAGGGGTAGGCAAACATTTTGGCCCGAGGGCCACATCGGAGTTGCAAAACTGTATGGAGGGCTGAGTGGGGGAGGCACAGCCTTCCCTAAACAGCCTGGCTCCGCCCCCTATCTGACCTCCACCCACTTCCAAACCCCCTGCTCCTTGTCTCCTGACTGCCTCTTCCAGAGACTCCTCTGCCCGTACCCCCTATCTAAGTCCCCCGCTCCTTGTCCCCATACCATCTCCTCCAGAGACTCACCCACAGGACTCCATACCCTATCCAACCCCTCTGTTCCCTGTCCCCTGACTGCCTGGACCCCTATCCACACCTCCACCCTGACAGGCCCCCTGTGACTCCCACACCTATCCAACCCCCCCCCCCCACACACACATTCCTTGTCCCTTGACTGCCCCCCTACCCCTGAGAGCCTCTGCCCCTTATCCACCCCCCTGGCCCCCTTACCATACTGCTCAGGGCAGTGTGCTGGCTGGTGGCAGACATGCTGTCATGCTGATCTGCTGGAGCGCAGAGCCCTGCCCCAGAGGGCTGCTTGCGCAGCATGCTGAGGCTGTGGGGGAGGGAGGACATTTCAGTAAATGACTGAAAAAGAACCCGATGCCCTAAGATTATGGAAAGAGTGGTACCAAGTGGTAATATTGCAAAAAATCTAGCTGGAAGATTAATTCTAATTTGTAAAAATTCTGTAAAAGCACATCTTGTCTCCAACATTTGTCTTAACCACAAGATACTGGTAGTGTGTCAATGTTAATAAGACTAAAGAGAACCTACACAGCCTATAGAATTTGGGGTCCCTTACGTTTCTAGGGGATGCACATCAATAAAAAAAAAGAGGGTTGACACTTTCGTGTACATGCACAGAATATAGGTATAGTCAGAATTGCATTATAAGAAAGGGTGCCTAGAGTGGGGAAAATTGAGCTTCTGATGGGAAAACTCCAGCAGGGACCACCCATGTAATGATGATCAATCCATGAGAGCCATCAGACTCTATTATCATCTTGGAGGATGTGAGTATGTCTGTAGTTACAACAGGTGCATGGATATATTTAGGAGTCGTATATGCTGTGACGTTCATAACTTTGTTTGCAACTTTAATGAAACTGCTAAAATATAGTGGACCTTGTTCTTGTGATTGTATGTGGTACTTACCTATGATTTCATGTGTCCCTGTGAGCTCGAGATCTAGAACAGCGGTCGCCAACCAGTGGTCCGCGAGAAAATTTGGGTGGTCCGCAGAGCTGCAGCCGGAGGAGGGGGCGGGGTCAGTAAGAGCAGTGGGAGTGCTTGCATCCGGAAGTGGGTATTAGCCCACTAAAGCTCATGCTTCAAAACTTTATAGTTAGTCTTTAAGGTGCCACAGGACTTTGTTACCTCTGCTATTCCAGACTAATGCGGCTACCTCTCTGATTCTTGATTAGATGAGTTGTGTGCCAGGAAGAGAAAACTACCAAACAAGGACCTAAAGCGATCCCCTGTCTTCACATGCTTGATTTCATTCCTTAATTAGAGCCATTCATCAGTAGGTATGAGATATGAGGCTTAAGGGCCGCCAAGACAGAGAGCCTCCAGCTATGGTGGCCGCTCCTGTGCCCCCCCCCCCCACTGAGTCCATAATTGGCCCCACACCCCAGCAAATCTTCCCTCTCCTGCAAATCTGGGTCTGTGTCCATTGCTCCTTTTTGCTGCTTCTCTCTGGTCTGGTGCTAACCCCTGAGGGTTATGTCTGCTCTTAGCCCACTTGACAAGTTTGATTGTCCTTGATCTGTCTCTCCTTCCTCATTCACACCTCATTCATTCAACAGGGCACTTGATTATAAAGTGTGTGTGTGGGGGGGAATCTTATTCTACTTCTAGCAGAGACATTTTTCTTTTACCTTAATTATACTACCTTGGGGGCTATAACAGATTACCAAAGTTCAATACAGAGTTTCTAAAACAAGGTTATATGAAAAGGCATAATACAAAAGTCATTTAAAAGTTAAACACCCCCCCTCTTGCCACCCTCCTCCCCCCCCCGGACCTTTTTTAAAAAAAATCATGTTAGTGTTCCACGGGATTCAAAATTGTGAGTTTAGTGGTCCCTGAGGTCCGAAAGGTTGGCGACCACTGATCTAGAATATAGATAACTTCTGTTGAACTTGAAACTGTAGCTGCCAGAGCCAAGCTCACTGTAGTATAATTGAACAGTGCTAAACTTAACATTAAATAAAATAAAACATTACACAGCTCAATCACTCTCAGATGTAAAGATGGAGGATTACCAGCTCCCAGTGTACTTGCTGTTAGCCTGACTGGGTTTGGAGGCCTGGAGTGTATTTTGATGAGCATAAGTACCTTTGTGTGGCAGTGTTAAGAAGGTAGGGGATTGACTTTATTTTCTTTTTATCTAATAATTCTTGTTTGTTTTCTCTATACTCTTTTGTGTTGCTTTGTTTTGTAGCTTAACTGCTAGGGAAAATGATCTGGGCTAGACTCCAGAATGAATACATCTTTTGAGCCTCTCCATGTGGCTCAATGAATTTCTCCCCCTCCTAAGGGAATATGGCTCCTGTGGTATGCACCATATCTCCTCAAGGGAATGACAGTGAGTGCTGGAGGACCATGGGAAGGTAAATGAATTTACTTGGGAATCTGAAGATAGACGGTCTGGTATTGCTGCATCTCCTTTAAAGAGCAATCTCTTTCATTTTTCTCTTAGATTTCAGGAGTGGTTGGAGATGGTGCTGAGACAGCGTCAGACTGCTGGAACAATCCCTGGAAAAGTGAATTTCTGTGTTTAGGTGTCAACAGTCCAAACAAACATCAGCAGTTGATTATTTTCAGGTGATTCTCTATGCAACCAAAAATCTCTCAATTGTTACCATGATTTTAAAAGGTTAATAAAGTTTTATTTTGCATTATCTCTTTCTTGCCATCTGTTGCTTGTGTGGGTGGAATGGGTAGAGCAAACATCAGTGAAGTACTTCCTTAGGTACTCTCGAGTCAGTATGCGTCCAGTAGATGAATAGTTTGAGGAGTGACTACTATTTGCTCTGAGCTGACACTTGCAGTTCACTTCATAAAAGTTTCTGTCAACAGTTACTTTGACCAAGAGATTAAAAGTTTCATATTCTGTAACTGACTCTGAATCACTAGATTCAGAATATTGATATTCACTTGAATATTGGCCAGCTAATTTAATGTTTATTCCATTAAAATTTGTAAACTTTTCTATAAGGACACTGCATATCTTGCACGCCTTTATTAGAGGGTGAGGAACAACTGGAGGCTACGCAGCTGTTTTGAGGAAGAGCTGAGGGACAAGAAGTCGCTATCTATTCCTCAGTCTGCATTTTGAGTTCTTCCCTGTAAATGTCTGATACCTGTCTCTGGTGCTATTTATAGCTTCCTCAAAAATAGCATGGAACTGGCATGATTCTTGATAGCTCTGGTGCTGCCTCCAGGGTTATGAATATGAGCAGAGAACTTGAACTACTGTGAGAAGTCCATTGCAGCTACACCGGACCCTCGCTATAGCGTGGGTTCGCGTACAGCGAGGTCATTGCCAAGGATCCCAAATTTAAATATTGGATATCCATGGCAATGCGTCCCTGGCGTTAACGCAGACCCTGCATTAGCGTGGGACCGCGCATAGATTCTGAAGCCCGGGCTATAGTGAGGGTCCCGTGTATTTGTATGTAGATGCAGGGAGACGATGCTGGACTGGGGATTAAGTCTAAGTTGGTTATGTGAACAGTTTATCATCCATACTTGTGATCTCCTCAAAGATACCAGGGTTTTGTTTTTTTTTTTTCTTTTTTCTTTACAAGACTGGTTTTCCATAAAGCCATGTTGATTTGTATTCGTTATGCTACCATCCTTGAATTCCTCACTGATTGCATCCTGTATCCACAATTTCATGCTTTTGACCAGGATCAATGTCACGTTAACTGGCCTGTAGCTTCCCAGGATATCCCATTTGCACAGCATTAGCTCTCTTCTACCCCCCCCCTCCCCCGAGTCCTCTGGAACTTCCTCAGTATTGCAGGATGTGTTAATGATCAATATTACTGGTTCACAGATCTCAGTGGTCAATTCTTTTAATACTCTTGGATGCAAGTTATCCATTTTTGCAGACTTAAAAAGCTTTATCAGTTGCTCTTTTACATGTTCTTTACTACCAGTAGAACAGAGCATTTCATTATCATTGTAAGATATGAATACACCATCCAGCTTCTTCCAAATACTGAAGAAAAATATTTATTGAATTTATTCTGCCTTTCATGATGGTTTTGTCATTCTTGTTCAGTGTCAGGCCTATACTATTGCTTGGATTTCATTTGTTCCTAACTATATTTAAAGATTTCCTTCTTGACATTTTAAGCTTACTGGCTGTGGATTTTTTCACAGCTTCCTTTAGTTTGCTTTATCAATTGTCTTCATTTCCTGAATACTGGCTTGTACTCTTTTTGCTATCAACTTCACCATTTTCCCACTTGTTACAAAAAATTTAAACTTTTATTGCTTCTTTTACCACCCTTCTTTTACCATGGAAGATAAAACCAGGCTAGAAAGGGATATCTTGCCACTTAAAATCCAACTGTTAATGTTAAAATTGTTTTTATCAAGAGACCTGCTTTATTTACTGTTTAAAAGAAGCACAGCACATGCTGTCTGAAAAGGAGATGCAGAATCTAACACTGTTACCTTGAAGTTATATATACTTAAATAGTGCATAGGTTTTTGAGATACATGTAAATCAAAGAAAATTTTAATACATAAAACCTGTGGTAAAATACTTCTGTTCAATAATAGGCTGCTTATTTCATTACCAAACAAACCACGTTATCATACAAAATGGCCATACAAAGCAACAAGAAAATCACTGCCATCTACTTTAAAAGTATGTTTTAGGTGAGACAGCTTGTGAGATTTTTGTGTTAGTTTGTTTCATGCCCTGCGAAGCAAATTATTTCATTTTGGGAGATATAGAACCTCTAGAAATGGAAATCTGAAGTGGGAAAATATTTATCTTAAAAGGTACCATATCAAATCAGGTTGGGTGTCCTGTCTCTGGTTGTCTGATCTTCTCAAGAAAACCAAACATCCCCCCCTCCCCCCCCCCCCCTCTCTCTCTCACTCACTACATCAAACTCATTGTGAGGTGCAGTAGTAGGGGAAGAGAAGGAAGATCTTCTCTTCTGATTCCTCTTGGTAACTGGTTCTTGACATGAAACATAAAGAAAGCAGTATTTTAACTGAGCTTGTATAAACAAAAGTCGTTTGGTTGCTTTTTTAAGAGAGAGAAATGGAAATAAGATAAATGATTCAGTAACAACCCTTTAAAACCTATTCCTCTGTTTGATACAGTGTTATCCTTCATTATCTGCTTTTGCTATTTGGGTATTTTCTGTGCATACTTAATGGATATTTTTCAATATCTTAACAACTTTAACACAACAAACTTTTTGTAGGTTAGGCGAATTTCTCAGCTGCTTCCGTGATGGTGCCTAGAAATACCCAGGATAGACATATAAACATTTTAAGCTATGCATTTTTTTAAATAGAAAATGTTTATATACAAGCTGTCTACTTGTAAAGCCTCTGGAAGGTGGGTTGTTTGTTATGTGAAATAGCATTGAAGCTTAACTACACTATTATGTATGTGAAACTATAGTGTTGCCAGGATCTGCAATAGGCAGCTAAGTATTGCAACCCAATCTGCTTTACTAGAGGAACTAAAGCATCCTGGGTGATTTTTAGCATTGTGTATAATAGTGAAGTATTACTATGTGGTTGTATGTGACAAATTGTGACAAGATTGGGACATGACAAAATAAGTATTAAAGTGACTCAGAAAATCTGTAACCATTCTGCTGATTCACTGTATATTACGTCTGTGGTAATACTGAGTGACTTATCCAAGTGTTGACTAAGATGGATGAGTTTTTTATTGGAATGGCATGACAGGGCTTCAGTAGAGAGAATAAATTCTTAGATGGGGAGGGAGCATAGGATTTTGAATACAAGAGCCACAATCATTACAGCCTGAGGCTGTGGTTCACAGATGTGTTACTACTCTTTGCAGGCTCACTCACTTTGGTACATCTGATTGTACTTCTATTCCCTCCTGGTTCAGAGCACTCCAATATGTCCTGCTGTGCTCATCTCCTGGCCTTGTTCTACTAACATATGGCAATAAAAGGAGAAAATGGCCACAGGCAATTGTGTGTAGAGGGGCTATGCTGTGGAATAGCTGTTTTGCAGAAGACTGCAGCTGTGGAAATGTCTATTACAGTATTGAAGGGACAAAGAGTCTTGTAGCACCTTATAGACTAACAGGTAACAGATCTGTTAGTCTATAAGGTGCTACAAGACTCTGTCGCTTTTGCAGATCCAAACTAACACAGCTACCCCTCTGATACTATTACAGTATTGAGTACTTTTCCAGGACTATACTACAAGTGTTGGAAGGGCATGTTATTTGTATTACAGTAGGGCCCAGTGCTGAAACTCCCAGTAAAAGGACAGTTTCTATCCTGAAGTAGTTTCTCTTGCACTGTCTGAATGGTGCTTCACAGCTTTGGTTGGCGTTGGAGACTGCCTAGGGCCCTAATCCTGCAAAGAGTTATGATGTAGCTAACTTTACAGTTGTGAGTAGTACTGTTGTAATCAATAGAAAGAGAGACTAGTCCAGTGCTCAGTGCTTGATCTGCAACAGGCTTCCTATGTGGCTCAAGTCACATGTGTCCACTCAGCAGTGTAACACCCACAGCTGGTTTGGGTCCGCTGACTCGGGCTGTGGAACTATAACATTGCAGTGTAGATGTCTGGGCTTGGGTAATCCCTCTAAAGTTTATTCAAGATGTGAGGAAGGTGACGTGGAGTCTGTTAATGAAGGAAGCTCTATGCGGTTTCTTCCCCCACTTGATAACTTAATAGCTTTGTTTACCTAATAAGTAAAAATGGACCTTCGTTGTTTTTGCCTGAAGACCGGGCTAGTCAGAGAATCAAACACATGTTCCTTTGTCTAAGGCAGACCTGTTCACTAGCTCCCTGGTTTAAACACATTTTAAACATGCTTGGTTTCATCACACTTCAGTCATAGTCCTAGGATATATCCATTACTCTTAATGCACACTGTGCACACGCATCATGCAAGAATATTCATGATCAGTGAGTTATTAATTTTTAAATCATCCCTCACAAAGCATATTTTGTGCAGAGATTATTACAATGTGTATGGTATGAATACAGGGGTTTTTAAGGTCACAATAGGCATTCACTGTTTTGCTATAGAATTGATCATGAACTCCTACATTTGATCTAACTTGGCTAGAGACTAGTCAATTTCAAAAAAACAGTAATTACAACAGTATTGGATATAGGATTCCTAAAAGCTAAATGTTATTGTAAAAATAATTTTAACGTTCCATCCAGCTCGCATTGAAGACAATGGAGGTTTCGGTAGTGACTTTGTGGAAGTTGGATTAATAGAATATCAGGGTTGGCAGGGACCTCAGGAGATCATCTAGTCCAATCAACTGTTCAAAGCAGGACCAATCCCAACTAAATCATCCCAGCCAGGGCTTTGTCAAGCCTGACCTTAAAAACCTCTAAGGAAGGAGATTCCACCACCTTCCTAGGTAACCCATTCCAATGCTTCACCGCCCTCCTAGTGAAGACGTTTTTCCTAATATCCAAACTAAACCTCCCTCACTGTAACTTGAGACCATTATTCCTTGTTCTGTCATCTCATAGCTGTGAGAACAGTCTAGATCCATCCTCTTTGGAACCCCCTCTCAGGTAGTTAAAAGCAGCTATCAAATCCCCCCTCAGTCTTCTCTTCTGCAGACTAAACAATTCCAGTTCCCTCAGCCTCTCCTCAGAAGTCATGTGCTCCAGCCCCCTAACCATTTTTGTTGCCCTCTGCTGGACTCTTTCCCATTTTTCAACATCCTTCTTGTAGTATGGGGCCCAAAACTGGACACAGTACTCTAGATGAGGCCTCACCAATGCTGAATAGAGGGGAATGATCGTGTCCCTTGATTTGCTGGCAATGCCTCTACTTATACAACCCAGAATGCCATTAGCCTTCTTGGCAACAAGAGCAAACTGTTGACTCCTATCCAGTTTCTCATCCACTGTAACCCCTAGGTCCTTTTCTGCAGATTGGACTCTTACATACACTATCCAGGGTACTTTAGCATCTCACAAATGCAATATTGGCTGATCTGGATTTGGAGTCTTGAAAGAAAGTTAAATCTATGTAACTGCTGTGGTAGACCCAGGGCAGGCAGCTGCCAGAAGGACCTGTAATTAGAAGGGTTACTACAGGGGAATGAGGTCCAGCTGAGCAAGGCTGCCACAGCCAGGAGCAGGGCCAGCTGAGGCCAGTTAAGGAGACTGCCAGAGCCCTTTAAAGAGACTCCTCCCCAGGGAGGAGTGTGGGAGTTTGAGGAGTGAGTTGGAGGCAGTAGGAGTCAGAGGAGAGAATTTGGTGAAAGCAGAGGAGTGTGCAGAGTAAGTTGAGGGAAGCAGGGATGGAGGGGCTGCTGGCAAGCAGGGGAAGGGAACAAAAGGTCCCTAGCTTTCCTAGCCTGCAGGAGCCTGACCCTGAGAGAGAGAGACAGGGAGCGGGCTGCTAAGGAGCAGCAGAAAGACGGGGTCTGCTTCAGCCTGGTCAGGGCGCCAGTGCTGTGTCAGAACCCCAAAGGACTTGAGTCAGGGGAGCCGAGGAGCCACCTTGTCACACTGCACAGATCCCATTTTCAAAATCAGTTTCTTGACTTGCATGCAACAGACTTAAGCAGACATTTAAACAAACGGGGCTCTTGTGCTTTGCACTACAAGTGCATTTTAGAGAAGAGATTCCTGAATAGTGGTGTCTGAAGCATTGATAGACTGCACAGTACTATCATATAGTGCTAGTGCTGTACTTCTGCTGCTAAATTGCATTAAAATACAGCTAAAATACTTTTCTTTCCTAATATTACTGTTCTATTAAAAACAGTTGTTGTAGATAATCATATAATATATCCATGGACTGACCATTTCCTCACATATTAATACCAATCATGTACTGAATGGGAGGTGAGGTGTCTGAGACAATCTTGTGTTACCTTCCATGCTATGAAAATGTTTGTGAACCCATAACTTTTTCTTTCCGGTTTTGTTAGCTAAATCCATGCATTATCATCTTTCTTTGACTATAGTAAACATGTATGGTTGGATAGTCATGGACATTTTCTGTTTAATGCTACCTTTCCCTGTCAATAGCTTATTTTTAAGGAAGAAAGCGTATTTGCTTTTAAAACATAACTGCATCATTGATCAAAATGTATCAAACAGTGCCAGCAGTTGTATAGTAACAAATCAGTATACAAGTGCAATGAAGGACACTTTTTTTCTTTTTCAATACACAGATTTGTTGCAAGCTTCCAAGGAGATTTATAAATGCTAATGAGAAAATAACTTCAGTATTATGATAAATATCTTGCTGCTATTTATTTGTATTACTGTAGTCCCTAGAAGCACTAGTCATGGACCCTGGACCGCATTTTAGTAGGTGCTGTACAAACACAGAACAAAAAAACCAGTCTCTGCCTTAAATATGAGACGAGACAACAGATGGCGACAGACCGACCTGTGGAGGAGTACAGAGAAGCAGCATGATAGTAGTCTTATATATGAGGTCAATACTCTTTGATATGCTATTTACATTAAGATATCACATATTTGTATAACGAATTTACATGTACCAGAAAAGAATCTTAAAATCAAATAAATACTTTATCTATACTTGAAGTACTGATAATTTTTCTTCAGACTTAAAACAAATACATCCTTGTGACTTTCTAAGGTTCAGGTAAGCATCATTATTTTTTGAGAGGTCAGTGAATGGAGTGAAAACCTCTACTTTTAAGTTCTTACATCATATTATTGGAGTGCCTTACCCAAGAAAACTGGGGGAAATGTTTAAACTTGTATCTGAAGTTGCTCTGCCATGCAACGTTTCCTTGATAAATAAAATAAATACCCACTAAGTTAAATGAAGTTTGCATGTTATTTTGAAGTTAATGAGATTTGTGGCTCAGAGAGGGTTCCACTATTGTAGGCCAACTGCTAAGAAAAATGTGTCCTCCCATGCTCATGAATCCCACATGTCTGATTATTTCCTGAGTAGTTGTGTGAAATCATGTTTGCATATTGCAAAAGCAGTTTTTTAGGTAAATTGGGCCAGTTTGTAGAGGGCTTGGGATATCAAGGCCTTGAATTTTGATATATATTTTTCCCCTCCAATGGGAAGCAAATGTAGAGAGCTGAGTATGATGTGCTGTCCAGTATTCTGTGTTGCTGAGTAGCTGCTGTGTTCTCAACTGACTGAAGCTGTTGACCCTGATAAAGCTCCACTCATAGGTATGATAAATTGTAGTAATCAGGAGATAATGAATGTATGTATCACTATGGCCAAATCAGTCTGGACAAGGGTGCAGTCTTCAGGCTACCCATAGATAGAAGATGGCACTTTTAGCAGTTTGGTTATTTGACGTATCAAGGAGTACAGAATGACTCCAAGACTTAACTGTCTTAATGATTGGAGGGCTGATTCTATTGCTGGAGGAGGATGGTACAGATGTGGCAAATCCTTTCAAGTATGTCCCTCTCCCGATCAGCATAACCTCATTCTTGCCTGACTTCACCTTCAGCCTACTATGTTAAACACCCAGCCTACCCATGTTAAATGTTGGTATGCACACACGTTTGCATTGGCACCATCTTGGTCCTCCTTGAAGTGACTCGGGCAACTGACTGGGTGAGATTTTCATATCCAGTGCATAGACAGTTCAGTTATCGTATCAGTTGAATTGCTCATGTATCAAGTCTGATTAAACTCTGAGAAATGGTTTTTTATAATGGAAATGTCAAATACCTGTATTAGCATGATGGTGTAGCTCTGATAACACAGGTGTCACTGTAATGACTGTGGTGGTCACCTTTTTAAAAACACACTTTAATTTTTGTTCTACTAAAAATCTGAAGAAATTAGATTTAAAAATCTCATTTTAAAATTAAGGATTCCGCTCGAGCCACATACAAGCAAGGAAATTATGGTTGCTGAGGTTGCTCTGGGTTCTGTGCTTCCCTCCTTCCCCTTCAAGTATTGTGTGGGGGTATAAACTGCACGATGTTTATTTAAGTCAATGGGAGAGATTTAGTTAAAAGCTGCCCATCACTTGGAAACTTTACAGGGTTCTAATCTGCTATCTGTATAATTACTGATTTCTTCATAACACATTCCTGAAAATTATAACCTTCTGATGGGACAAAGAAGAAAATTTAGGAGAGAGCCTCCTGATTTTGGTTAGGTTCTTAGTCTCTATTTCCATCAGAGTTAAGGAATAAAGGATCAACACAAACTATAAGTTCAGTATTTTATAAATCATAAAGAATTTGTATATTTGTCAGCTAAATTACCCTGCAATGTGTTCTGGCCAGATGTCAGAGGAAGTCTTATGTGAATTTGCTGTATGGATGAAATATCTCTGTTTGCTTTCAGGTCTCGTGCCTAAATTTAAGAACGTCTAAAAATGGGTAGAATTTTCCTGGACCATATTGGTGGCACTCGTCTGTTCTCCTGTGCAAACTGTGATACAATCCTGACGAATCGCTCTGAGCTCATATCAACGCGCTTTACAGGGGCCACAGGGAGAGCCTTCCTTTTTAATAAGGTTGGTAAGAAATTAGATGATGGGGGGAGAGCTGCTTGCTTTTGAAAATCAAGTTTGTGGCGGGGGAGGGGGGGCTAAGAATCCATGATCACACTAACTGTTAAACCTTCTTGGATTCAGTTGACATCCTGCTGTTCTGATTTTTTTTTTTTTTTTTTTTTTTTGGCCTAAAGGGTCTTTTTTTTTCCTTTCTAACTTGCTCTTTAGGTCATTGAAATTTCACCGTAAACTGCCTCAACTATTGCAGTTAGTGCTTAAAAGGCTACAGGGAGGATTGTGAATTTAATATCTTGCCTAAGTGCATGCAGTTAGAATTCAGAATACTTTGAGTTTATAATGTAAAGTTCAGGTTCATTGTAATAATACTTTTATGCAGGGTTCCAAGGCGATTTACATTCATTTTTTGTTTAATCTGTTGCAGATTTTTATACTGTGCCTATTGCTATGATATCTTTAAACTTCACAACATTACTGCAAGTGTGCAGATAAATACTGTCCCCATTTTACAGGCAGATATAGTGAGGTACAAGTTGGCATCTTGATGAAGATTGGCACAGCTGAGAATAGAATATGGATCCCAGTAGTCTGGGTGGTGGGGTAAATTTTTGTGTAGAGATGAGATTTTTTAGGCTGACTAGATTAATAACAGAGATTTTTTTTCTGTGCTTTCTCAACAAATATGGCGAGGTAATCAGGGATGTAGTTTCTTGAAATTAACCATTAGCAACCAGAACTTGGTAACACTTTTTTTGTTAGCGTAATCTCCCAAGTACAGGCAAGAAGTATCTGCAGTTAGTTATGCATGGTTTCAGAAAGTACTGCTGTTGTGTGTGCTGAGTTCTGTCAGTAGCACACATATGTAAGTTTATTTCCGTATACTGCATGTGTATAAAGAAAGACCGCAGTAAATCTGTCTTCACACTAGTCCAGAAAGTGTTGGATCTTTGGGTCCAGATTCTGTTTGTGAGAAACAATGTGTTTTGGTTAAGGCTTTATGGTTGTTGATCTTTGCAACCCCAACTTGCATCACTGTCAAGTATCCGATTATTTAAATAGAATTTCCACTATAATTGTCAAAGATGTCGTTACTTTTCAGCAAATTATTTACAGTAGTTCCACATGTTTAGTTACCTAAACAAGTTTCAGGTAGATTTTTTTAACTGCTAGGATTAAGGAAGGGAAGGCATGCATTTGTACTGGTTCTAAAAGGCATGCACTTATCAACTCACTCAGTTATCTTTCTCGAGGTGGGATTTTCAAAAGTGCCAAAGGGATTTTAAAGCACAAGTCCCATTCACTTTTGTTGAAAGTCAATGGGATTTGTATTCCTAAATTTCATCTTAATTTTTTTTCCTGAAAACCGATTTTAGCTCTAATATTCCAGTGACCAAATTGACTGATCCGTTCTTGTGATCACACCCCTGGCTAATAATGGGTTTGGTATCAAAAAATTACTTCGGACATTAAGGGGTTACTAAACTGTCACAGTGTGAGTAGCTTTATCTAATTGCTATGCCTTAGTTGGGCAAACTAAATAATACTTTGCACTTAATGCTTTTTGTAGCAGGATCTCGCCGTGCTTGATCAACAATGTAGGCTCAGAACACCCTTGTGAGGTTGATCTTTGAAAGTTCTGCCAGTTGCACCTGTTACATGTCAGGTCCCAATATGCACAGTGCCACAGGCTCTTCACTTAGACATTTTGTACTTTGATAAAGGTGCCTTGGATTTCCTAGTAACTGAAAAATGGCTTTGAGTCTTGCCTTTGATAGGCTTAACACTTCTCCTCATCCTCTTTATATTTTTCTCAGGTGGTAAATCTACAATATAGTGAAGTTCAAGATCGGGTCATGCTCACTGGCCGCCACATGGTTCGAGATGTGAGCTGCAAGAACTGCAACAGCAAACTGGGTTGGATCTATGAATTTGCCACTGAAGACAGCCAGCGCTACAAGGAAGGCCGTGTTATCCTGGAAAGAGCTTTGGTCCGAGAGAGTGAGGGATTTGAAGAGCACGTTCCATCCGATAATTCCTGAAGAGACTTCAGCCTCTTTTCTGGTTTTCTTCAGTGAAACTCAAAAAATAAAAAATTTAAAAAATATACAAAAAAAAATCTACTTATATACACTGTCACCTTAGCATCAGAGTTGGATTCATTGAACTATGGACTGGGAAAGATTGTGAGAGAATTTCAGATGGAAACTTCCTTTCTTTATTCCTTTAATTTTTACTTTTCTCCCAACAGCTGTTTGTAGAGAACGTTGAACAGATGCTGTAATTTTTTTCTCCTTTGCGTTTACATCTCTTAGATCTGAGATTGTATCTGCAGCTAACAGTGGGCTGAAAGGAAAATAATCTGGTTATATTGTTCGTTAGAGAAATCAGTGGTTTTTAGTTCATATAAACTGATGCATCAATAGAAAAATATTTTAAGTCCAAAGGTGTTTTTTAACTTCCTTTCCAATTTTTGACCTAAGTTTTTAACTTTTTTTTTTTTACCCAGTCCTTTCACCAGATATACTAGCTTAAGAAAAGAGATCTGAATTTGTGACGAGTGCAAAAGGTTCAGTGTTGGTACGGCTTGTGCTGGCCATTGTGCCATATTCTTGTTGAGGTTGATCGGTAGCACAGAGCCCATTTTTTCTTGTCATTCTTGACCCAAAGATGTCACCAGTCCTCATTTATTTGTAAAGTCCCTTTCACCACATAACTGCTGAAGGGAAGCTATTTTTGAAATAGGGCAAAACTGCTTGGCCTTTTTTTCTTTTAACTGATGTAATTTATAAGCAGTAATAATCTAAAGTAATAATTGTCTGTTTAGTCTTGTGTTGCTTTAAAAATCTGAAGCTGTTTGTAATGATGGGGTTTACTGAGTAACTACTGCTGCAGTAGTGAATGTGTTTTTTTCCTTTTCATCTCTTTACTAACCTCATTAAGTAGACTGAGCTATTGCAAATCTTAATTCTTGTTCAGATGGCTTTCTTTTTTAACCCAAGACTTTGTGTTTAAAACACAGCTACTGGGGAGGAGGAGAAGAATGCTAGCATGTGCATTCATGCATACAGCATACAATCTTCAAACTTTTTAAACAGCTTGTTTTCAAATGTTGCTTCTGGTATTGAAACTCGTATCTATCTCTCAAAAACATCTTTCTATTGTAATGTTACACCTTTTGTCTTTCTGACCAGCAAAACAGGCTTGCCTGGCTGTAATTACTGACTTGATTCCTGCTTCCTTCCTGTAGAACTCAACTATTTTAAGATTTTGAAATCTTACTTACCTCTTGGCAAAAATGTTCTCCGTTATCTATCTTAAGGGTGCACAAACATTGTGACTTGGAACCACATTGACAACTTGCTAAGAGCCCAGTGGCTGAACCTAATATGAATGTTTGTTATGTACTGTTCTTTATCAGAAATAAATATGCATAGAAATAGTTTCTGCCTGAAATTAGATTTTTTTTTAACCAGCAGCTAATACTTGTTTAACTCTACTAACAAGCAATGTAAACAATACAAGGCCCTATCTCTGTATCTGAAACAGCAGACATAAGGCGGGGATGAGAGGTGTAATCTAGAAGATTCCTTTGGCCACTGGGCAGTGCTCTGGCCACCTTGTGGCTTAAATCTGTCCCCTATTAACTTAAAAGTAGTTTTCTTATAGAACCATGTCACTTGGAACACAATGTAGATTCACATACCAGAACTATTTTGAATCAAGGTACATAAACAGTAGTGTAACTTGTGAGCCAGCTTCTCATGAACCTCAAAATCACCATTGGAGTGATTCTCTGCAGTACTCTGTGTCCTTTTGGTGTTACAGTACAATTAAAATGTGTTTTGTCCTGATTGTCTCCCACCAGTCTGATGTTTTTTACTTTTGATTATTTGCAAAATTCAATGCATCATAGGATCAGTCATTTGAGCAAATGACTGTGGTTCCACAATATAGATAACAAGAAATGGTTCAACATCTCCTGTTGTCTGAGTATGTGGCGATAAGAGCACAGCCAAGGACTACTCATGGTTTAGCACAATGGTTCTCAATGTATGGGCCACTTGCAGCTCAATCAGCACACAGCTGTGGCGCACATGAACTCCTCAGGACCATAACTAGGATGGAGTGGGAGAGGCCCAGGATGCAGAGCTGGCCTGGGGGGAGGGGAATGGGGCAGTGCAGAATCAGGCCCAGCATCAGCCCCTGGCATGATCAGGCCTAGTAGCAGCAGTGCCCCCCAGCAGCATTGGGAGGAGGCCAGGGTGCTGAGCACCCCACTGTGCAGAATTGTGGGCCCAGTGACCCCTGCTGGAGCAGGCTCCCTGGTGCTAGGACCGTGGTGGGCAGGGCATGCGGTTTTTCTGAGGTATGAGACCAGTGAGCATGGGGAGGCAGTGCAGGGATTAGGGGTGCTGGGGTGTAGGCAGTGCATGGGGGACTTCGCTGGAGGCAGTCCCTGGATGGAGGGATTGAATGCTTGGGGCAGTCGCTGGATGGAGGGATTGATTGCTGGGGGGGGGTGCAGTCTGAGGGATTTGGGGGTGGCAGTACCTAAGTGTGGGACCGGGTGCATGGGGGGGCAGTCCCAAGTTGGGGGTGCATGCTGCACTGGGCAGGGCTCCCCATCTTCACAGGCAGCCTCTGCAGCCATGCTCTCCAGGTTCTCACCCCAGTCACAGCACAGAAGTAAAGGTGGCGATTTACCATGCTGTGCCACCCTGACAAATTATTATTTTACATTATTATATATTTACATTTAAATTATTTTGCTAATTTAAAATGCTTTTGGGTAGACATTTGCCAGTATTGAAGTGAAAAGTTCTATCTCAATTTGAATCCTATTGCTGTCATATAACAAATACTAAACCTTACTCTTTTTGTAGATATACAGGTAGTATGTGTGTATATATATAGGTATGTATGTATGTATTGTGGGGGTGTAGCCCACATAATACTTAGAGAGCTGCATATGTGGCCTACAGTGGTAAATAGGTTGAAAACCACAAGTTAAAACGGGTGGGCAAACGTTTTGGCCCGAGGGCCACGGGGGGGGGGGGGGGAGGGGTTCAAAATTGTGCAGAGGGCCCGGTAGGGAAGGCTGTGCCTCCCCAAACAGCCTGACCCCACCCCATCTGATCCCCACCCACTTCCCACCCCCCGATTGCCTCCCTCAGAACTCACCCATCCAACAACCTCCACCCCCCGCTTCTTGTCCCCTGATTGCCCCATCTGGAGACATCCCCCACTCTGCCCCCAGGACCCCACCCTCATTTAAGCCCCCCATCTTTGTTCCCTGACTGCACCCTCCCGAGACCCCCTCCATCCTAACTGCCACCCCCCAGGACACCTCCTTGCTTACTGTACTCAGCCGGGCACTCCAGCCTGAGTGCTGGGCCCGTGGCTCCCCACACTCGGCCTGGCCCCCGCCAGTTGATTGAGTGGACAATCTCACTTCTACAACTCTGTAGTAATTAACAAAGACAAGAATTTGCCACTTGATTTTAAATGTTAATGTCCAACAAAATATTTTGTATTATTCTTTGAATCCTAAACTAAAACTTTAATATGTATCTTAATTAGAATGGCTAAGATTCATCTTTAAAGCATTGAGGTGGGTGTGGTAATACCTTTTACTAGAACAGCTTCTGTTGGTGAGAGAGACAAGTTTACAGGGAGCTCTTCAGTTCTGGGACTACAACAACTACTAGGCTTCATCTTTGTCAAAACATGGCTGGTCTGGGAGGGTTAGAAGATGGCATGCTGCAATGGGTGGCACGGAACCTGGGCATCAGGAGAAGGAAGTGCTGACCCCACAATCTCAATTATAAGATTAGTAATCATTTTTTCACTACAGGTACTCTCAAAAATGGACAAGATTTGTCTGTTGGTATGATCTCAAATGTACTCCACTGATGCCATCACTGCCAGATATAACATTTTAGATAATGCTTTCTTAGCCAAAAGGCCGAGAAGCGACTGTATTCTATCCCTTAAAAGCTCAGGGCTGCTGCTGAGCTCCATTAGAGTCTATGTAGCAGCCATCATGGCTTTCCATGCTCCAATATAGAGTTATTCCGTTTTTGCACACCCAACAACGATGAGGTTCCTCAAGGGACTTGGAAATCTCTCTCTGCCAATCAAGTGTCATATGCCAGTTTGGGACCTCAATCCGGTTGCTACATGCCTTACAAGACCCCAATTTGAACCACTCCTCCCTTTATCAATGAAAACAGCATTCCTGCTCGCTATCACGTCGGTATGACAGCTAGGGGAAATGGGGGCCCTTATGGCATATCCCCTTTTGCAATATTTTTTAAGGCTGTCCGGTCACAGCTACACCCCAAATTTCTAACAAATTTCCTATGGACTTTATATTACCAGCCCATTCACCTACCAATTTTCCATCCTAAATTTCACCTCTATAGACAAGAGGCAGTGTTACACACCCTGGCCAGCAGGAGATGCCCCCTGCTCTGCCCCCTCCCCGAGCATGCGTGTCCCTGCTCCTCCCACTCCCTCCTGGAGCTTACCTGCATGCTGTAAAACAGCTGTTTGGGTGGGTTGGAGGCACTGGCAGGGAGGAGGAGGAGTGACCAGCTGGGTTGCTGGTGGGGGAGAGGTGGGAGCTTGGCTGCTGGTGGGTGCTGAGCACCAGTTAATTTTTCTCTGTGGGTGCTCCAGCCCTAGAGCCCCCATTGAGTCCGCGTCTATGGTTCACGGGGATTCAGCAGGAGTGGTGCTGAGGTCCTGAGCCCCAGCAGGTGTGCCCCGGCTCTCCAGCAGCTGAAGATTGTCATGTGCGGCTCAGAGGGACAGTAAGTTTGGCCACCTCTGCTATAGATAGATTGCATCTCTTCCCATCCAGTGTTACCACAAATGTGATCAGCGGGGCTCCCAGCCTGCAGCCCCTAGAGATTTTGAAAGACAGGTGACTGCTGGCACAGCAAGTTTCTATGCTGACCCGTTGGCTTCTAAATTCGCTCTCCCACTTGGCCCAGAATTGCTAAATTTTTAGCTAGCCCCAAAATACATTTGAAATAAGCAGATTTCCTGGTGTTCGGCTGACAAGAGACTGCAATGTGGCAGAAGCCAGCAAGCAGCTGGTGCAGGGGTTGAAAGTGAAACTGAACTGGAAGAGAAAGAAAAACAGGCTCCCGAGGGAGGAAGCATAAAAAACTTCCTGAGGTGGACCGACTGAAGGGGAAATCTTTGTTTGTTTGGGTTCGGTGAGGATTTCACACACAAGTCGCTTGCTCTTCCCATGCTGAAGAAAGTTTGAAAGGTAAATTTGTAATTTTTCTGTCTGGCTTGCGCTGAAGTGAAATTAGATCCAAGCAAAGCAGGGAGGCTGAGACCTCCATCTTTTTCTAGAAATGCTCCTAACAGCAGCACTTGATCATTTGCAGTTCCAGTTAGAAGCCTCATTCCATCGAGACGGTAGGGAATGTAGGATCAGAACTAAGTTTCTGCCTTTAGTGTATTTCAGTGAAAATGGGGCTTTTCCAAGCTGTAGTGGGTTTGTGCTTCCAAATGTGCTGTTTTCTGGGTTTAACAGCATCAGTAACTTGCATAGAGAAGGTAAAAAATGGAGATGGGTTTGAGCTACAAAGTTCAGCTGCAGATCTAAACCTGCTCAGAGTATGGGGGTGTTCAGATCCAAGGTTTTGATTCAGTCCCGAGTAGAGACAAGAGGTCTATCATGACATTCAGCTATTGGGTGTTTTGGATCTGGGGTTTTGCTCTGGGACCCTAGCCTCTGCATTTAATAATGTCAATGTTTTCGAGTCTCTAATGCAGTAAGTCTGAGAATGAGATGTAGGAGAATGTTACGTTTCACAGCCCTATCGTGGTCCCTGTGCACAGCCCAAACAAATGGGATTGTGCAGAGGAGCTGTGCAGGGTGATGCGGGTATCCCCGCCAACCCGTAGGCAGGACCTTTGCTGTAGTGTCCTTGGTCTGTTACAACTACCCCTTGGTGGGTTTTGGCCAATATATCCTCCTCCCTTATATCCCTCCCCTCAGACCTGCTTTGGAGGCCTGTGCGTAGCTGTGCCCTAGCTGCTAGGCCCTATAATAGTGCATGCTCTGCATCCTTTTCTAGAATATAAGTACAAAGATACAGCACCCACCAGCAGCCAAGCTCCCACCTCAGCTTGGCTCCGAGGGACACATCAGAGGGCGGAAAACAAAGTGATTTCTTTAACATTTTTATTCTTTCATTTACTCTGTATTAAGATCCCTTGTCAGTATAAATGAATATAATGATTCTTACTGCTTCTTTCTTTAATTCTGCTAATCCTATGAAATGGAGGAAAGGGTCATGTTTATCCACCTTTTAACAACTCTGTAGAATTAAGGATTTGTTATTTTGCCTTATGACAAACTGACTTTTGACCTTTTCCAGCACTGAACCAGCTGCCAGGAAGTTAGTGTCCGAAACGCTTTGGGCCCGACCCTTCTCTCGCTTCTCCCCCCCCCCCCCTCCCCGGTTTTACACGAACGTAACCCATTGTCTTCAGTGGAATTATTCCTGGTTACCAGCAGCATGAGAGGAGAATGTGTCTTCAGCTTTGTTATTTTGAGAAAATAAAACTCTACAGTTGCTGAGCTGGCAAATTTCATTTTCATTGCTGAAAACACGCGTCTCGTGACCTGTACAGCAAGTGACTGTTTCTTGGATGCTGGTCCTCTCCAGTGAGTTGTGTGTGAAGCTCTCTGCACTGAGCAGTCCCTTTAAAGTAATCCCAAGATTTCCAGTTCTATTTAGTTCAACCTTTAAAGACCTATCTCCGTGGTGACTGATCTGCTGGTTCCTTAGGTGACCCCATAATACCCTTTTCACTGTATGTTTGAATCTAAAAATTAACCATCTATACCAGGGTAAGATGTCACATATGCAGATAACAAGGGTCTGGTCCTGCTGCCTTTCTGTGCCTGGAATGCCAATGGACTTTGCTGGCATTGCAGAGTTGGGCTTTAAATAATGACAGAAGCAAACGTGATTTTTGAACCTTTTATTGGGTGACATGCAAGGCAGCAGTCATTGGTCAGTGCTACAGCTCAGTCATGAGATGAACTGAAAGACTATGGAGGGGTTCCAGTGAGGGGGCAGCCATGCTGGGTCACAGGTCAGGATGCTGTGCTGTCTACAAATGCTACAGTGGGCACCCCTCCTCTTGAGTACAGATCCCACCCACCATTTTCCCCCAGGCTCTCAATCACCTTGCCCTCTAGCAGAACTCCCCTACTGGCCTTTTTACTCAAATGGCCTCTATTTCTTTGCTGGCTGGGCACAATTTTTCATTTTAAATGAGGGAAATACTTTTTCAGTCATGCTGGCCTAGGCAGAGAGAGAGGCCATTTCCCACACAGGCCACTCATCCTGGGCCACCTCATCTCTGGTATCAAACACTTTTTTTAAACGAAAGCCTTTTATAGCCCCGCATGACACATGTTTAAATACATCTCATCGCATGGAAGGGACACTCCCTGACTGGTGTAAATGGGCATATCCACACTAAAGTCCAGAGAGCTACAGAGATTTAGCTGTAGGATCTGGCCTCAAATATTCTGTTCATCTGTGCTGGTGTCTATTTATTTCGAATGTGATTCATCAAGATGGCTGTAGCCTTCATCAGCTTGCTAGGTCAACACTGTCATGTGGGTTTCTTTTTTAATTACCTTATTTTCTTTAAGATAATTGACCTTCGTTGGGTGCAATGACAGAAACGTGCCAAGACATCCTGCTGGCGATCTTGGAGGAGCTGGTAGAGGAACAGAGAAAGAAGTTTAAATTGAAACTCCGGGACACTGAACTGAGGAAGGGCTATGCAAACATTCCCAAGGGATCTCTGGAGAAAGCTGATGTAACGGACATGGTTGATCTGCTGATTAGATACTATCAACAGGAGTATGCTGTGGAGGTGGTGATAAACGTGCTGGATCAAATCAATGATAAGGATCTGGCTGAAAGGTTGAGGAGAAAGTCAGCTGAAGGTGGGTGGTGATTAGGATGATATCTAGCCTCTGTCTGTAAGTATAGATAGAGATGAAAGGTAGGAGCTGGATTCTGTGGTTTAGTGCAGCCCCTTGGCATTGCAGTCCTGGTGCTGCAGGGGATTGTCCTGGTGTAGGGTGATCCTTCAGGGGCACAGAGACTTGCCTTCTCCAATATAAACACATAGTAATGTCTATGTTTAAAAAAAAAATCCCCCAAAACAAAACACTCCACTGCACATCCAACTTCCCCTCCCAGAGGGAGCATGAGAGAGAGAACGAACCTCACATGGGAGTTGTTAGTTATCTCTATGCACTACTGGAAGGTGCTTTCATGCTGTGATGACGAGGGAGATATTGGAACCTAGGCAGAACGCAATCGTGGCTCCTAGGCTACCTCTGCTCCTGGCTGTTAACGAGAGGAGTGGCTGGGGCTTCCTTGTACCCTAACAATTGTCATACTAGCCCTTAAGGCCGTCTTCAAACTCCTTGCTGGATTGCACCATGCATTTTTTAGACACAGCTGTGGCTCTGGGCCCATATATCTGTATCATTATAGCTTTATCGTAGATATATGTCATAGATGTGATATCAGCTTTATCATAGATATGACATACATACTCTGTTGATAGCACGTCCAGGAATCAAGACATGATGAAGTGTGTCTTTTTTTTTCAGTATGGAAAACCAGACCTGTTTCAGTAAAGCCCCCTGACATCGGTAAGTCGCTGCCCCAGCAGTTTGTGCACTAGTTCATACTGTTGAAAAGCTACATGGGTAGCAATCTTTTTAAAAGCCTATTTTTGTTTTAACACTGAGGACCAGCAAAGTGATGTGAAATATAGCGGCATGTGTGTGAATGTGCTTGAATTCAGTGGAACTCCATTTACAGTAAAGTAAAATGGAAGGTCAGAATGCATCAAAATGTGCAGCTCCCAAGACTATTTAAACTGAAACTTCCTCTTAGACTGAAGTGGTTCAGTAGAAACAAAATGGCTTTGCTCTAGGAGAGTTCCACTGGCCCTGGACATGCCAGGTATTTGCACAGTACAGTTGGTCTAGATGTAAATCTGAAATGGATTTTGGGAAGATCTCTGAACTGTAAGGAAATTGGAGCCACATCTGAGCTTTGCAGCTCAGGTCATCTTTACTGTAAAGTGTCCTCTAAAAATGACTGTTTCTGTCATATTGCTATATTTAAGGATATGTTCTTAAATAGGCTAGAATACTGGTAAACTGTTCGCTTCTCTTTTCCAGATCACAGAGTGAACTACATGGCCTCCGTGAAGGAAAAATTTAGAAGAATGAAGGATTATAATTCCAGGCCAGGAGAATGGGTGTCTTTGGAAGACCGCTACACAAAGCTCTTTATAGTAAAAAAACACCATCAAGCAGAGGATAAAGAACATGAGCTACTGTCTAGAGGAAAAAGACACACGGAGATCATGAGGAAGCCAAGCAGCTTTGCGGACTCCCATGTTACTGTGGAACATCTTTTTGACACATTATCAGATGGCACAATAACCAGAAAAGTGATTTTACAAGGAATAGCAGGGATTGGAAAGACCGCCACAGTTGGCAAAATTATGTACGATTGGTCATCTGGGAGGCTTTACCAGGGCAGATTTGATTATGTTTTTCATTGGAGCTGCAGGGAGCTGAACCAAAGAACAGAAAAACTGAGCCTAGCTCAATTAATTTTACAAAACTGTGGACATCCAAAGCCAAATATAAGGGAAATTTTGGCTTGCCCGGATAAAGTCTTGTTTGTCATCGATGGCTTTGATGAACTCAGGTTTCCTGAGGATTATGATAAAAGTAAAAGCTTATCCTGTGAGTTGGACACGCCTCACTCAACAGCAGCGGCTGTGGTAGAAAGCCTCCTGAGCAGCAAGAGTCTTTCAGAAGCATGCCTTCTTGTCACAACGAGACCCTTAGCCGTAAGAATGCTGGAGAGCTGTATGGAAGCCGACCTCTGGGCAGAAATTGTGGGCTTCTTGGAGGAAGACAGAAAGGAGTTTTTCAAGAAGTTCTTCATAGATGAAGAGAAAGCAGCCTTTGCCTACAGTTATATCCAGGAAAATGATGTAGTATTCACCATGTGTTTCGTCCCCCTCATCTGCTGGATTGTCTGTACAACCCTGAACCTTAAATTGAGGTCTAGTGAAGAGCTCGATCAGAAGGTGAGCACAACCACTGAAATATTTACCTATTTTGTGGCTACTTTATTGCAGTCCCATGGTCGTGCACAGACATGCATGCAAGACCTTTTTCACAACCTTGGATCATTGGCCTATGGCGGTGTGAGGGACCAGAAAGTGCTGTTTGATGAGAGCATGCTGAGAAAGTGCAACTTGGAGGTGTCAAAAGGTCCATCAACTTTCCTCACGGAATTGCTGCAGGCAGACATTTTTGTGGAAACTATCTATAGCTTTATCCATTTGACTGTGCAGGAGCTGTTTGCCGCCTTGTTCACCTTCTGGAACAAGGAGAAAGCTTCTGAGCTCTTGAAAGAAGCCTTTGTGGAGAATAAAAGCCATTTGATCTTAACTGTTCGCTTTCTGTTTGGATTGAACAACGACAAGTCACTAAAGCCTTTGAAAAGGTTCTATGAAACTGGCATGGGCATATCAAAGGATGAGCTGCTGAAATGGACTAAGAAGGCACTTCTTATTTGCCAGGAACAGGGCGAGCAAAGCCCTCTCCTCCTGGAGCTGTTACATTGTTTGTTTGAGATTCAGGATGAGAAGTTTGTCCTAAGTGTTTTGGAGGAGATCAAGGAAGTGGTCTTCCTGGAGAACAATCTAGGGCAGGATGACCAACAGGTGATACTGTACAGTCTCCAGCATGCCAAGGAATTCAGTCAGCTGAAATTGGCCAGTCTGAAAGAGAGAGACATGATCAAACTGGTTCCGTTGCTAGGAAAATGCAAACAGATCCAGTAAGTACCATCAATGTGGCCAAACTTTAGCAGAGTTCACAATATTCTGATCTTACTTGTCTTAGTGTGACTAAGGAGTGACTTCACAGAAGCCAGTGGAGTTATACTGTTATAAGTGAGGTCAGAATTGGGCCCAATAATGTTAATAAGGTGACACCCAGGCCAAAATTTGGCCTGAAAAATTCTTGTTTCTTGCGGTTATATGTGAGCCATCATGGAACCTCACAGGGTAAGGTGAGTTAAACAGCACCTCCCTGCATCTGGAATCCTTGGGTATGTCTGCTTGGGAGTTGGAAACATCCAGACAACACGCTAGCTCCGCTTGGACTCCTGTGCTAATATTAACAAAGTATCCAAGCCCGCTGCCCCTCTGGGTCCATACTTGGGGGCCTAGCCCATGCCACCACATATGTCCCAATGTCCATATTGCTAATTTTGGCATGCTAGCTCGAGAAGAGCCAGCATGTGTCTGTCTCCCTGTGCTGAGAGACACACTCCCAGCTGCAGTGTAGACATATTCATTGAGAGACAGTAAGCACGGAAAGCCTCCGTGTCCTTTTTAGTCAGTCTTCAGAGAGCTTCATATTAAGACCCTTATCCAAACGTATTCAGGTATCTGCCCTCTTCTTCTCTTCACTTGTCTCCATTGCTCATCCTTCATCCCAGCCCAACCAAATCTTCCTCCTTTCCTTCCCAGCCTTACCCTTCTCTCTTCCCAAATAGCACTGCAGCTCCAATGCCTACCCTGCTCCTTTTCTGTAACCCCCAAGTTCCACGGCCTTCCCCTCCCAATTCCTTACCCAGATCAGGACACCCACCTCTTCTGGTCCCATCATGGGGTATCATCAGCTCCTCAGTCTCTCTACTTACCCCAGATCCAGTTAATTAATAAACTAAATACTGTGGTGCAGTGCTCCTTCACTCTGATATTTTCTGATATAAGACTACTACATATTGTCCTCTAGACCAAAACTCCATAGGAGTCCATTGCAATCATTCCTTTGTGTTGAATGGTCTTCCCAATTAGCAGAGCATTTACTCCCGTAGCCTCCTATACAGATATTAACACCGCTAAATCTGTTTTTCTCCCTATAGTTTGAATGCTTCTGGAATCTCATTGTCTACGGTACACAAGGTGTGTGCTCACCTTTTACAAAAGCGTAGAATGACCAGACTGCATGTGGAGTACGAAGAAGAAAATGGAATGTATTTTACAGTGGAAGCAAGCTGTGAAAGGGAACCTTGCAGGTAAATGCAACTATTTGACTTGCTCACTCCAAGAGACAATCTAGAGAGAGCACATTAGCGGCAAACACTGCAGTATGGCTCCTGTGGCTTTGGACAGTGACTGTAGAATAAGATGGTATTTCTATAAAAGGCAGCCAGAGCAAGATAGTTGTGCTCCTTTGATATCTGATGGCAAGAGAGTTGAAAGAGAGGCCAGCAGTTGTGTACTTTCCAGTTCAGCAGTGGATAGTAGGACCTAGCCTTTCCATATGTTGTCCCTTTCACACTCATATGGGATAAAAGTGATCATGAAATTAAATTCACTGTTATAAGGTATGTTGGGAGGGCAAACAGCAGAACAAAGACAGTGGACTTTAAGAAGGCACACTTTAGAAAACTCAGAGAATTGGTAGGTAAGATCCCATGGAAAGCAAGTCTAAGGGGAAAAAAGAGTACAGAAGAGTCGGTGGTTTTTTTGAAGAGACATTATTAAGGACATGAGCAAACTATCCCAGTGCATAGGAAAGATAGGACGTAAGAGAAGAGGCTGCTCTGGCTTAGCCTTCAACAACCTGAAACTCAAGAGTCTTACAAAAAGTGGAAACTTGGTCAATTATGAAAGCTGAATATAAAATTAAAACACAAGTATGTAGGGACAAAATTGGAAAGGCCAAGGCAAAAAATGAGATTAAACTAGGGTAACAAGAAAACATTTACAAATACATTAAAAGCCGGAGGAAGACCAAGGACGGGGTAGGCTCATTACTCAATGAGGAAGGAAAGATGACAACAGACAATGCATCAATGACCGAGGTGTTAAATGCCTTTTTTTGGTTTCAATTTTCAATGAAAAGGTTAGCAGTGATTAGATGATTAACCTAAGGTACATCAGTGTAAATGAGGTAGAATCTGAGGCTAAAATAGGAATGAACAAGTTAAGAATTACTTAGCCCTAGTCTACACTGGTGCGGGGGAAGAGGGGAATCGACCTAAGATACTCAGATTCAGCTTTGGAAATAGCATAGCTGAAGTCGACGTATTTAGATCTATTTACCGTGGCGTCTTCACGGTGCTGAGTCAACTGCCGCCGCTCCCCAGTCGATTCCACCTGCGCCTCTTGTGGCAGTGGAATACCGGAGTAGACAGGCGAGCACTCAGGGATAGATTTATCGCACCTAGACTAGACGCGATAAATCAACCCCCGAAAGATCGAAAGCTATCCGCCAATCCAGCAGGTAGTGTAGACCTGCCCTTAGACAAATTAGGCCAGGCTTCTATCAGTATAATGACATTGCTCAGGGTGTGAAAAATCTATACTCCTGAGCAACGCAGTTATATGAACCTAGCCCCCCGTGTAGACAGTGCTATGGCAATGAATAGCTTCTCCTGTCGACATAGCTACCGCCTCTTGGGGAAGTAGGTGGGTTAACGACACCAGTAGGGGACTGGACTAGATGACCTATTGAGGCCCCTTCCAGTCCTATATTTCTATGATAAACTCACCTCTATATGCAAAGGGACAGCCCTTGATTAGTGCACCATATAATTCCACCTAAGCCTTATTTTGGTGTGTTTTAAATAAGATTTACTTAAGGTGTAGGCCTTATGCTGGCCCTCTGCACAGGGGAGAATTTCACCCCAGTGAACTCCTGAGTTCTAATCCCAGTGCTGCTGCTGAATCACTGTGAGGGGCCCTGGGCAAGTTGCTTAACCTCGCTTATCTGTAACTTGAGATGGCTCTGTTTTGAAGATTAATTCATGATAATGTCAGTGAAGTGCGGTCATGATCGATAGCACCATATATGTAAGTGCGACATGATACCATCATCTCTGTGTTTTAATGAGATGCCTAGTTCAGGGCAAAGTTTATCAGGCACTAGTCCCAGCTGACAACCCCATCTTAATTCTGCCAATGCATCACAACTTGATAAGGCTCAGCGTTTCTAAAGGCCTTCCTCAAATGCACAGTGGAGTAGAGCTGCTACATCATAGCTTGCTGCATGTTCAGTCAGTGCAAATTTAGGGAAATTCTCACCCTATGCAGGGAGCCAGCATGAATCCTGTGCACCTCCTCATTCCTATGCACAGGGGGAATTTCATGCCTAGCTAGTGTTTGTCTCACCAAAATCACAGAGCTGTTTTGAATGGCAGAGCAATGTAAAGAATCACAAAACTGTAGGGTTAGAAGAGACCTCAAGGGTCATCTATTCTAGCCGCCTGCCAAGATGCAGGATTTATTGTGTCTAAAAGAAGTGGTATTCTAAGTCATCGTTTTGTTTTATGTGTCTTGTAGTAAATGCTTTGCATATGATGGTGTTAGAGGTGACCTTCTTGAAAAGGAAAAGAAAAATTGGATTTGTGCCCCATTTCGCCCATTGCTGTTTTCAAAAAAGTGCATTTGGATTTTTTGCTATGCTTGTATTTATTTTGTAAATATCCAAATATCAAATCTAATTCTTATCAGGGTCTGATAGATGATGCATTGGAGGGCTCAGAGAGATAGATAGTGATTCCTTTCAGCACTTGCTTGGTGGAACTGGGGTATTAACAAAGGGAAGTTTGCTTGTGCATGTGTCTCTTGGTTTGAGTTAAATAGCTGTTAGTTAAAAGTCTGTACTTTTATTAACCTGAATTTTTTAAAAAGGCACTTTCTCTTTCACTTGCATGGTGTCTTTAATGGTTCAAGACTAGCAGTTCTCCAGTTGACCAAAGAATCTTAGAAGAAGAATTGAGTAGACAAGATCTAAATTTTGATGTCATAACAACAACAACAATCTTCCATTTCAAAACACCATATGGGTCTCTTCTTTCATATATAAAATTATTATTTTTTTAAAGGCCACGAGCCCAATTTAAGAGCCCCCCCCCCCATTCCTTTGCTGGTCACCTCTGAGCAGTAAAACCATTCCATTTCTTATTAGCCAAGTGGAGACCACACTGATTTTTCCCTGGGATTTCTCATTTTATTTTCCTACTCTGTCAAAACCTCTAAGTAAGGTGATCTCATTCTGCTTACAGAATAACTTTAGATAACCTTCCTGAAGAGACGGCCATTGCGATTTGTAACCATGTTATTCCATCTCACCCTGGCATTGTCACCCTTGACGTGAACGGGATTCAAGGAAGGGAGGAATTCGTAAAAAGCCTGAAGAACAGTCTTCTGGACTCGGACTGCAGACTGGAATCAGTGGGGTAAATGGACATCTGTCATTTCAAGTTATCAGACAGACTCACCAGTTCTCAGGTGACCTGCCATATCCTTCCTCCCATAGAAACTGAGCCACTTATCCTAATGATAAGCATCCATTTATTTCAATTTCATACTTCAGGACAGAGGTGGGTCATCTTGTGAGGGTCAGGAAGGTGTTCACAGATGGTTGATTCAATTTTATTTTCTGCCAAGCTTCAACATTGAGAACCCCAGACTCCAGGCTTTCCAGGACATCTGCCAACATCTTGCTACTTGCCGTAGCCCGAGAAAATTCCTCTTATTCCGAAGGTATGAGGGGGACGAAATACACTTTGGATATGAGGCAAAGGATGAGGAAAAGAGTGGCAACAGGTACATTTTAGTTCTTCTTCCTTTGTCGCGTGTTGAAATAAT
Source organism: Sternotherus odoratus (assembly GCA_032164245.1). Taxonomy (NCBI): domain Eukaryota; kingdom Metazoa; phylum Chordata; order Testudines; family Kinosternidae; genus Sternotherus; species Sternotherus odoratus. The sequence continues at coordinate 126,070,506 of JAVMKO010000003.1, forward strand.
CTGTAGTATGGGGGACTGTCACTGGGACCTCAAGAAGTGGATCTAGCTTTAATAAAACAATGTCACAGGGGCTTTCTTTATGGAAGGTTTACATGTATTTTCATCCTTCCCTGAACTGAGACAGGACATAGCCAAAGCCTAAAAAAATGGAGTGATTGAAATTTGGGTTTCACAGCCAGGGGTTTCAGTGTGCAATCTTCTCAGGTTTGGGCTCCGCACGTGAGGGTTAACAGTACCAGGATCCAGATTCAGAGTGCCTGTAGAATTCCATATGTAAATGGATTACCTTCCTCCTCTCAACTTCCTGGTCTGATTATCCTGTTTTTAGTTCATAAGGTGGCAGTCCCCGTTCAGACTTCAGCCTCACCCGTATACATAAGACACCCCTGTTTCAGAATACAACATACCCCTGCCCTGACTGGCCCAGACTCCACCTTCCTCACCAAGCCTGCCATATTTTTTTTCAGGATCAAATCAGGGCAGTTAGTTCCTGCTTTTCCTGGCTAATTGTTGTTATGGCAACCCCCTACTTATTTCTAGGTCTCAGTGCACTCAGACTCTGGAACTCATTTAATTCCTAAAGAAAGGGGAAAAGGAACTAGCACAGGAAAATGTTGCTTAATAAATATACATAAAGAACGGGGATGAGGGAGGGAGAGAGAAGACAATCTCTCAAACTCCATTTGTATCTGTTTACTCAAGCCTTGTTTACACTACAGTTTTTTCAACGCAAGTTATGCGGACATAAATCCACTGCTTTAATTAAACCGCTGTTGCATGTCCACACTATGCTCCTTGTGTCGACGGAGCACATCCACACTAGCAGCTCTTGCATCAACAGACAAAGCAACGCACTGTGGGTAGTGATCCCACTGTGTGTCTGGTAGCAGGGTGCTTTGGGAAGGGTTTGCACTCCCCCCTTCGTTGTATCAAGCAGGCAAGGTACTAACAAACTTCAACAGACTTTATTTATCAACAGTGAAACCTCTTTACAGAGCTGCTGCTGCACCCCTCTGTAGCTCTAACTCAGGCTTAGCTCAACTCCTCCCCCCTCCTTCCTGTTTCCTGTCCTACAGTCCCCCAGTCCTAAGAGTTACAAGCAGCATCTGAAACACCACACCACGTCAGCCTCCGCCTCCCTCCCTGGCTCTGCACAGCAGTATTCCTCCACAGCAGTAGCCTGCCCTACCTTCTTTGCCACTGTGTTCCTACTGCTGGGGAGATTAGGATTCCACATTAATGATGATGTGATTCCCTCCGAGTTGTCCTACAGCTTCCTCTTCCCACAGACCAAGATGATCTACCCCTGCCCTGTTGTCCAGGCAGGAGAGTGTTTGCTGCCGGAAGCCGGCATGCTCAGCTGGGCAGGAGCTATGAGAGCTCTCCACGCTGAGGAATGTCAACACTTCCCATAACATGAGTTTGCAGTGTGACATGATAGAAAAGGGCAGTGCAATTTTGGGGCTGCGTACACAAAGGCACCATACCCTAGGATTTTCAGATGCTGAGCTTGTTTAGATTTGTAACTTGAGTCAGTGTAAAGTTATTGTTATGAATAATGGCATTTCTACTGCCCCTTTCACTGGATTATCTCAGAGCAGTTAATTGATATGGAAACTGCTGTGAAAGAAGAAATGGAAAAGCCACAAAGTACTTTTTTACCCCTCTTTTCTATAGTTACAATGTAATCTTTTTCACTTTCTTTTATCCAGACCCCCAAAGAAAAAGAAGAATAAAAAGAGAAAGAGAAAGAATGAGGCACAGAAAAAGTGTTTTCCCTGGCCATGTTTAAGACGGAAAACAGAAGAGAAAAAGAAAAAGGACTGCATGTAAATATTCCCTTCCCTTTTTTCCCCTCTTTCTTGAAATATTTTCAGTAGTTCAGTGTAATAAGATAGAAAGCCCTGAATACAGTTAGCCACAAAGGGACAGATAGCAGATCCAAAAGAGAATAAACGATAGACTGTTGTGAGGAAAAAATAAACTATAGGAGGACTCGAATCAAAACCCATGCATGAACTTCAGGGAATTTCAGACCTCGTTCCAGACTTCATGATTGGTGCCCATGGCTATTTCAAGTAAACCTGAATCCAGGATCTGCAATCCCACAAACTTTGGGAACATTTAGATCCAAATTTTTCAGTTCAGTCCCATCTCTGAAATAATGGCAAAGAAGAAAGAAAAAAATGTTTTAGTTCTTTTCCTTGGTCAGATTATTATTATTATTATTATTTATTATTTGTTTGAACAAAACTCTTTCTGGCAACAAAATACAGGTTTGGAGAGACGGAAACATTTCATCAAATCATTTTACATATTTTGTTTCAACATTTTCTAAACAAAATGTTTAAATGTGTTTAAAACAGCTTTTCATTTCAAATTTCCTTTTAATATTATTTTTTAAAATATGTTAAATGCTCAAAAATGAAACAAAATGTTTCATTTTGGGTTGACTGAAACCTAAAATAATTGTTCAACGTGAAATAATTTTTTTCCAGCTTTTCAATTTGCTAAAAATTTTATTTTTGACTCTATCTGAAACTAATTTTTTTTGGAAATGCCAGTGAACCAGAAAATCCATTTTTCTCCCATCTCTTGTGCTAAGTGCTTTCTAGACGTACAAAAGGGATAGCCCCTGTCCCAAGGAGCTCACAGACTAAGACAGACAAACAAGTAGACAGAGGTCCGGAAAGGAGGGACAACAAAATGGATTTTCTATACAAATCAATAAGATTTGTTAAAAGCAGCATGGCTGATAGTTTTAAGAGGGACTTGAAAATGGAGAGGGCAGGGGCCTAGCATGAGTTGAGGGGAACTGAATGGCATGGAGGTGATTGTTTTGAGGTGGGTGGACAAAGGCAGTGTAATTGATGAAATGGAGGGAAAGGAGACGATGCATATCTTGACAAAGAAGGGCCACTCTATACAGAACCTTGAAGGAGGATCATGCCTCACTTTGGCTCTTCCTCGATGGGTTCTCTTCCTAACTGTGCTATACTATCGGTGTGACTATGGGCTTTCACTTATGCCAAGATTTTCAGAAGTGTCCTATCATTTTTGGATGCTCAATTTTTGTGTGCTTAGATTGAGGGTACTTCATCATTACCTGCCGGATCGGTGGGTAGCAAGAGGTCTTTTAGCGATTGATTTCTCACGTCTCGTGAGAAATTTATCACCTGCGGTGCCCCCGTCAACTCCATAACTATAGCTTGCCGCAAGGCGCTAGCTGGAGTCGACGGGGGAGCGCACCGCTGACTGCCGCCGCCATGAGGACGGCAGGTAAGTCGGCTGAAGATATGCCGACTTCAGCTATGTTATTCATGTAGCTGAAGTTGCGTATCTTCAGTCAATTCCCTCCCCCCCCCCCCCAAGTGAAGACCAGCCCTGAGACTCCCTGTGGGCCTGATTTTCAGAGAAGCTGAATGCCTAGAACTCCAGTGGACGTGAATGAGTACTGTGGGTGGTTGGCTGCTCGGAAAATCCAGTTCTAAGTGTTCCAAGTTGGGCATCCAAAACAAACGGTCAGTTTTGAATATTTTGACCTTAACTGCTTTGTGCCTCTGTTTCCCCAGCTAGTACGCACTTTTGCAGAGTGTTTAGAAATCCTCAGATGCTACCGATGGGAAAAGTGTTGTTTCTATTGATTGTTATATCTTTTACTGTTAAAATCTGCTTTTTCCACTAGTGCTGTCCTCTCCTGTCTCCCTGAAGAGTGTTTTCTTGAGCTCACCGTGTGGGTCACCTCCACGTTCACCCCGCTAGCCCTGTGCCTGGATGAAAATTCCATCAATGATGAGCTGATGAAAACAATATGCGAAAATCTGAACAATAGTGATTATCGGCTTCAGTCACTGAGGTGAACAGAATCTTCTGTGGCGTCTTCCTGGTATCCAGGATAGGAACATAGGAAGCTGCCAGAATTGCCAGGACCAGACCAGTTCTCCATTTGGCTCAAACAACAAGGAGTCCTTGTGGCACCTTAAAGACTAACTAATTTATTTGTGCATAAGTTTTCATGGGCTAAAACCCACTTCATCAGATGCATGGAGTGAAAAATACAGTACACAGAATATCTATTCTAGCATATGAAAAGATGGAAGTTGCCTTATCAAGTTGGGGGGGATCAGTGCTAACGAGCCAGTTCAGTTAAGGTGGAAGGTAAGGCATCTTTTCATGTGCTAGGATATATTTTCTGCTTACTGTATTTTCCACTCCATGCATCTGATGAAGTGGGTTTTAGCCCACAAAAGCTTATGCCCAAATAAAGGTGTTAGTCTCTAAGGTGTCACAAGGACTCCTCATTGTTTTTGCTGATAAGACGAACATGGCTACCACTTTGAAACTTAGAATCAGAGGGGTAGCCGTGTTAGTCTGGAATTGCAGAAGTGACAGAGTCCTGTGGCACCTTAAAGACTAACTAAAGTATTGAAGCATAAGCTTTCGTGGGCTAATACCCACTTTGTTGGATACACGCATGCACTTTGAAACCCGTCACCATTTGGCTCAGTACACTGTCTCCGACAGTGACCCATACTAGTTACTTCTGAGGACTGAAGTTTACACCAGCTGAGGATCGAGCCCCCAGTTTGACTTTCATGAAGGTCTTACACAGGAAATACTCACCGGTGGGAATTACTCTGAGTTGTTCATAATGAGAAATCCAGGGGCTGGTAGGGGGTCTAAAAATATGAGTCTATGTAAGTTCAAAATATCTGCTACAGCGGTCATCCCGCTCCAGTTTGAAGTCTGGACTATCTCTGTCTAGAGCTGTCTTTCAGTCCAGCTTGTTTAATCTTTTCTCCTTCTATCTTTCTTTTTAAAGCCTTCGCTCTTGCAGCATAACCCAGGAGAGCATGGCTAATATCTGCTCACTATTCTTCTGCAACACGGCAATCTCCTTGGACTTGCAGGACAACCCCGTGGGGGACGAAGGAGTTAAAATACTTGCGGAGTGCCTGAAGAGTAAAGGCTGCTGCTTAGAAAAACTGAGGTACAGTCAAAGAGAGATGCTCTGGTGTAACTGTTGATATGGAAAACTGGGCACTGTACCTAGCGCTTAGGGCTATCCACTGGCTTCAAAGCATAGTTACTAACATAGGCCCTGGTCCTGCAAATATTTATTCCTGTGCTTAACTTTACCATCCATTTAAATGGGACTGCTCTTGGTAGGCAAGGTAAGCATGTGTCTGTGGCCTGGTCTATGCTAGAAAATTGTCATCTTAGCTAGGTCTCTCAGGGTGTGAAAAATCCACGTCCCCTGAGCAATATAGCTAAGCCAACCTAACCCCTCATGCAGACAGCGCTAGGTCGATGGAAGAAATTTTCCGTCAACCTCGCTACCGCCTATCAGGGAGGTGGATTAACTACAGCAACAGGAGAATCCCTCCTGTGGGCTTAGGCAGTGTCTGCTCTGAGTGTTTGCAGGATTGGGGCCATAGTCTAAGAAACGAAGGGTCAGATGATGGCCAGCAGAGAATTTGCCGTGTGCACAGGAGCTCTTTTGCTGGCCAAGGCTGCCTCCCTCACACTGGCAGAAGGGTTCTGGGGATAGGGCATGGTCAGGATAGGATTGGGGAGGCAGGGCGGAGCGGAGCCCTTCTGCACCCAGTCCTCTCAGACCTGCGTAGAAGACACACATCAGTCCAATTTTTCTTTCGTGGTTATTTCAGCTTACCAAGTGCTGCCCTCACAGAAGACTGTGTCCCTGCCATCACCTCTCTATTTTCCCAGAAGAACACCCTGATTTGGCTTGACCTGAGCTTTAATAACCTCGGAGATGGTGGAGTGAAAGCCTTGTGCTCTGCCCTGAAAGACAAGGAGAGCCATCTTGAGCAGCTAATGTATGTGCAGGCTCCATTCTTTTTCCTTTTCATTTTATTGATGCCGTAAAGGGTCCCGGGTGGGTTGTTTACAAAACCGCAATGTACTCCATTTTCATGATGGTTTCAGTGATTTTAGGCAACAATTAGGTTTCCAAGCTCTCTGTTTGAGTCTTTCCTCTTTCTCCCTATTGCATAGCCTTGAACACAACGGCATCACTAATAACTGTGAGCAGGAACTCATTCAACTAATTGAAAACACCTTGTCGCTGAAATACCTGTGCTTGGATAATAACAAGATAACATCCTCCTCCAAAGCCCGCATCTGTGGCATATGGGACAAGTATCATGATGATGATGAGGAGGAGGAGGTGGAGGAAGACTAACTGTGAGTCGCGGGCGCTGCACTCAATTCTCCCTTCTCGGCTGTGAAGGTAGGTGCAGACCTTGGGAACTTCAGTATGTTACACAAACATGGTGCTAAGGAGAGGAACCAGAATGAAACCACTGGGATGTTTACACCAAATTCTTTACACGCTGAAGAAAGTGCAAGACAGTATATAGCAGTGCAACCATTTCCTATACTGCTCTGCCCATGAGCCTCAACCCTGGCATGGACGGCACACCTCTAAGGATGAGATGGTTACAGGGTCCAGGCTCACCCCACCCTTGGCTTTTCTGATGTGACTGGCATAGAGGTGCCAAGCGGAGGTGATGTCAGAGAGAACAAAGAGGGCAAGAGGAAACCCACCTATACAAATCCAGAAAGTGAAATCTGAATTTCAGAAATGTCCGTATCAAGTCACCTGACATTTATAGAAGGCAACTTTTCAAACTACAGTCACCTCAGAGCTGCAACCTGGTGGTTGTTCATTACACTAAGAGAAACTAGGGCAAATAACTCTGGCTTGTGCATAAATGTTTACTGGTTCTTGTGTAATACTGAACAGTGTAGTACAAATAGTTCCAGAATTAAAGGATAATGCAAGACATCACCTGCTTCGTGTCCAATTTCTCTGTTGTGAGCTGGCTGGGGCAGGGACTGTCTTTGTCATATACCGTGCCTATTACAAAGGGGCCTGATTCTTCACAGGGGAGCTTAGGTGCTACTGCACTAGAAATAATAATACAGCCATGCAGTAATCAGTTATTCAGTGTTTTAATGCAAGGATCAGGCCTGGATTAGGTTCCTCTTGTATATTCCATGTGTGATCCTTACACTCCCCTATTTCCCCCAGAGAGGACCAAAGAAGTGGAAAATCTGATCCTTTGGACTGAGATAACGAGGCCTCCTCCCCCGCCCCGTCCTCACCTCACAAAATCTATGGCATCCATGGGTTTTGGGTGGACGTTGCTGGGATGTCAGTTAAGGGCTCTTTGCAGTTTTGTTCCTTAGAAACCCATGGAGATTTCCCCTAGGAAGTAAATTCTGTCACTGTCAGGATTAGTTAATACAAACACCTGGTCTGTACTTTTGGCCGTTCCCCCATGTCTCCATGAGTGCTCGTTCCTGGCTCAGAGCCATCAGGCTCTTTAGAGGTACATGCTGCCATAGGGATCAGGGTCTCACTTTCCAAGGCTGCCCAGAACCCAATGGGATTTCTCTAGAAATCAGAGTACATCCATAGGGTAGGACAGCCACTCTGAAGGTGTCTCACCTTGAACTCATGATCCAGAATAAACTCTGTGACCAGCATGGTTGTGGGTCTTCTTCACTATGTGTGGCCTGATAGTTGTGTTTTTTCAGTACGGCCTGGTCTAGGCCTGGATTTTTTTGTCACTTATGCAAGTGGGGGAAAAAATGCCTTGAAAATTGGTATATCTTAGATCCTTTTTCAATTCTCTGGAATTCTATACTGTGTGAGCATTTCATGTACCGTGTACTGGACAATAACATGAGGATTCTGTTCTTATTGAACTAATGTGACAGATTTCCATTACCAATCTGCCTGTGCCTCAGTTGGTCAGGCTAAGACCGCAGGATTGTAGGGACAGAGATGAAGAGAACACACCATGCGACTGAATTCTAAAGCTTTATTAATAAAATAATTTTAAAAACCAGCAGTGAGTGTGGGAATTGCTGCCACGTCACTCAAAGGGAGGAAGAAGTATTAGTGCTCAAACCCTGACCCACTTTCATACTCAGACATGCTGCCCTAAACTGGCCAGGCCGTGGGGTACCTTCAGAGGAGGAGAGAGAGAGAGAGAGAGAAGAATGGAAAGGAAGTTATCCTGTGCACAGGTTGTCCAGAGGTCCAATGCAAAAACTCCAACTTGCTTCTGCTCTTGGGGGCATCCCCTTCAGAGACCTATGCTCGGTATTCCAGTCCAGACTGCCATTTGTGGCTTCTTCAGCTTCCCCAAAACACACCGGCTCCAGGGTCGCAAAGGCAGATGGTTGAGTCTCACTGGGCAGCCAACCTTCGCAAATGTAATCTCAGTCCTGCAACTTGTTTTGCTTCTGTCTATATTCTTCACAGCCAGCTGGGGCTGAAAGCAGTTTTTTGGTGCTTGGCATGGTCTGTGTCGATGAACACAGAGCAGCTCTCTCTTTATCTCCAGGCCAAGCTGACTTTTCACATTAACCCATTCTTTGCTCTTTTCTTCTTCCCCCTCTCTCTTGGCCTACTGAAGCCTGCTAAGGAATCTCTCATTCCACACTCACACCTTTAACCCCTCCCATAATGTTTTTCAATGCTTGCAGCAGCATTAACAATGTACAATGGTGATCTGCAACCTCCTCCCCCCCCCCCCCCCCCGGAACTTGAAGAAGGGAGCCATTGGGGCGTGACACCAACTTGGCTCTTCATTAACCCAACTGTTTATAGAACTACTCCAGCCACACCTTAACATTCCTAGCCATGTGCACACTTCCCAGTTTCTCCTGCAACCTATTCTCCTGCCTCCATGGTCCATGTTCATTGCTACAGTGAGAATTATAGATTCCAAGGTCAGAAGAGATCATTGTGATCATTCAGTCTGACCTCCCATATTAGATAGGTCATAGAATTTCACCCAGTGTTTCCTACAGCGAAGACAATCCTACAAAGAATCTAGCCCAAGAATATTTACAATAAAAATAAATTCCTCAATGTTTTGCTTTTGACTTTAACTATCATGGCTCATAAAACATCATAGTCTATAACCTCTGCAGATCAATACAATGTGAGACCTCTAATGCCTTGTAAACTGCAACATGTAATGGGATTGAGATTAAAATGTACCAAGGCAGCTAATTTTTCACTCACTATTAATATTTATAGGCTCTTCTAAATGTATTTCACAAGTTTCAATAACAACCTAGTAACCTGGTGTGGCATTTTAGCAATTTATAATCACCTTCTGTAAAAGGGATCTGAATTAATCTTTATATATCTCATTAGTTTAGCTATCACAGATCTTTTACAAGGCAATTGGCTTTCAGCAGCCTTCATTTAATTTATTAATATCTCATTTATATTTCATATGTGCTGTTTTAATTATTAAATCACTTCATTTCAGAAACATAATTCTGTTATACAGTACCTACCCTATGCTTTTAGAGCTTGAAAATTTTTTAAAGACATTTTTGAAACGAGAAGGTTTTTGTTTGTTTAAAGTCAAGATCAATTTAATTTTGCTTCAGGTTCTTGTTTTTAAAAAATCAGATCTTAATTTTGAGGCAGTGGTTCACAAAGTCTCTCTTAGTAAATGAAATTGATTTTTGTTCTTTTTCTTTAAATTTCTCTCTATTCTATCCTGATATTAAATTTTATAATAGAATTACAAAAGTGCAAACTCTACTATACAGAATTATCCTTATCAGAAGCACTATTAAACAGCAGATACAGATATTTGGGTGTTGGGCGGGAAGGGGAGTGATCAATAAATAATCTTCTCCCCTAGCACTATAGCAATAGTCACATCTGCTATCCAATGTAAAAATTATTATTACTTACAGTGAATAACCTGAAGTGTGCATGCCATTAAGAATAATAATAATTCATGTTCATAGAGCAGCCTTCATCCCAAGGATGCCAAAGCAGTTACAAACAATGCACCATCAGTCCTGCTCATCCTCTTCTTCCCATTAGTTCCATTAACTTCAATGGAGCTAGTCACATGAATAGAAGCTGCAGAACTGGACAGGATCCTGGGACAGGCATAGAGATATAAAGGGTTCAGCTGTCTTACTCTGGTGTCCTGCTCTAGAACCCCGCTTAAAGAGCTGTTTGTTTGCTAACTAATGCTGGCAACCAGACTAGGTGGGGTCCCGTCACCTCCAATTATGGAGCATAAATACTGTAGTTCCAGAGTCCTCTTCTGAGGCAGAAGAGAATTCAGGATCGGAACAAAGTGGTTCTGCAGAGACAGGAACAGCCAAATTCATCTTGAGATTATATTGTCAGTTAAATGAACAGTAAAGACAGTGCCGAGGAAAGGGGTATATATGGACAATACCCAGGTCCCATACTGAGGTACTACATGAGAGCCAACAGGAAATGAACACATCTCTGTAACAGTGACAGGGTCAGCTCCTCCGCTCCTGAAGGAAAACAGGTGGGAGGAATTCTCAGCAGTTTCCTGTCAAATTGTTCCATCATGGGTTTCTATCCCCCTTCCTACATAATAGGCAGGTGGTTCCACCCTCGGGACCAGCAAATCCTGCAACGATCAGCAGAGGTAAAAGTCCATTGCTGCAGTCTCCGTTCCTCTACATTGCCTCCTGGCCCTCTGCTGCTCTTCCCTGGCTCCCTGTCAGCAGCTTACTCTAGCACCCCGATCAGAAGGTGTCCCATTCAGAAAGGAATATTGTCCCAGCTGTGTCATGTTCTGAGCAGAGTTGCCACGAGGTTGATGGTGAGATATATGTGTGTGTGTGTTTGTGTTTCCCTGCCTCAGCCCCTTCCATCCTCACACTGTGTACAGATCCTCAGATGTAAGAAGGGTTCTTCTTCGAGTGTTGCTCATGTCCATTCCAACAGTGTGTGCGCACCGCGCATGCACGGTCCCGGAAGATTTTTCCCCAGCGGTACCCGTAGGGTCGGCAGGGGCGACCCCTGGAGTGGCGCCCTTATGGCCATGCATATATGCCCCTGCCGACCCTCCCCCGCCCAGTTCCTTCTTTCCGTTCATGACGGTCGCTGGAACAACGACGCTTCGGCTCGTTCTCTCTAAGCGGTATCTCATTGTTCTACTAGTTGTTAGTTCGTTAGTTCTTCGTAGTTAGTATATATCGTATAGTTAGTGTAGTTACTTGTTCAAAAAAAAAAAAAAAAAAAAAAAAGAAGAAGAAAGGTTTTTGAAGTAGAAAAGAGAGCAGCACTTACTCCGGCACCAGGGCATGCCTGGAGCGCCGGGGTTTAAAACCTGTGAAGGCTGCTCTAAGCCTATGCCGGTTAGTGACCCGCACTCCAAGTGCCTTAAGTGCCTGGGAGAGGGCCATTTGACTGAGCGCTGCTCTATTTGCAAGGCATTCAAGCCGCGGACAAAAAAGGAAAGAGATTCCCGCCTTAAACTCATCCTCATGGAGTCCGCCCTTCAGCCTGAGGCACCGTCTACCTCGGTGCGTAGCGCACCGGCCTCCGTGCGGGACCCGTCGGCACCGAAGGCCGACCGAGGCAAGCACCGGCACCGATCCCCACAGAAGGGGAGCTCCCGAAGGCACCGTTCTCAATCCCCGGTGCCTTCGAAGAAATCGAGAGGTCGTTCCCCGGCACGTAAGACCCAGGGCGAACCCTCTCCAAGGAGGCAGACTTCGGGTCGCAAGGGCGAGTCCCGTAAAGTGCCTGTGACACCGGCTGACCAGGAGCCGCACGCGCACCGCGGTGCCGCCCCCTCATCTCAGGACTTCACGGAGCAGCCCGATAGAGCCTCGACTCCGGATACTTTTGAGGCGGCAAGGGACCTGATAGTCCTGACATCAGACCCGGACCCGGCACCGCCACGACCTGAGCCTCAGTTCGTGTTGCCGGCACCGGTAGTGCGCCCTTCGGCACCGGTCGTCCTCCAGCAACCGGCACCGATAATCCCTACCCACCTGGATACCTCGACACTGGTACGGGTGGTACGGGACCCCACGGTACCGATCATACCGGTACCGACAATCTCGGAATTGGCGGCACCCAGGCGGACTGAACAACACCCTGGGAAGCCTGCGGCCTTTGATCGATACATCATGGCACCGGCGGGCTCTGCTCCTCCATGGTCCGGCTCCGATTACTCGTCGGAATCCGATGGCCGGTCTTCCAGGTCGGGGCGCAGCCGCCACTCATCAAGATCGCATCACCACTCCCGGCACCGCAGGTCCTCCCGCCATGGGTCCCTCCCACCCTGGACTCAACAGGAGCAGGCCTCGGTACAGTGGCCTTTTTGGACCCCATTTGCATGCCACCAGCAAGGCTCGCTGTCGGTATCCGCGTCTCTGCCTTCGGTGCCGAGGGGACCGGTCTCTGCAACAGTATCGGTACCACCACCTGAGGAACCTGCAGAGATCCCGGTGCCGGGACCTTCGGGGCTGCACCGCCCCGCACCGGAGGCTCAACAAGTCGCCCCAATAGAGGCTTCAGGTGAACATGCACCTGTGGAGCCAACGGAGGACCCTCAGTTTGTGGCTTCCTCCTCATCCTCTCCAGATGAGGCAGTAGCTGGCTCCTCATCCCCAAACTTACCACCTATGGATGTGAAGGGACACCAGGAGCTCCTCCGTAGGGTCGCCCAAAATCTCCAACTCCCTGCAGAGGAAGTGGAAGAGGAAACGGACCCAACCGTGGACATTCTGACAACGGGGGGCCCTCCAAAAATAGCCCTTCCGTTCATCAAAACCATTCAAAAAATCTCGAATGTCATATGGCAAACACCTTCTTCGGTACAGCCCACGGCAAGGGGAGTAGAGCGGCGATACTTTGCCCCCCAGCAAGGCTACGAGCACCTTTTCACCCATCCTCAACCGGGCACGCTTGTGGCAGACGCGGTTAACCACCGTGAGCGTCAGGGACAGACGGGCTCCACCCCGAAGTCCCATGATGCCAAAAAACTGGACTTATTTGGTCGCAAAGTTTATTCCTCCGGAGCCCTACAGCTGCGCATCTCAAACCAGCAGGCAGCTTTGGGAAGGTATGCCTATAATTCATGGTCAACAATGGCAAAGTTTCAGGATAAGCTTCCCACGGACTCTCATTCAGATTTCAAGGCCATCTTGGAGGAGGGTAGGGTTGTCTCAAGGGCAGCCCTCCAGGCGGCCCTGGACTCTGCTGACTCGGCCTCACGTACCATGGCAACAGCCATAGCCATGAGACGGGGGGCATGGCTGCAAGTATCTGGCATCCCACCCCCGGTGCAATCCACTATACAAGACCTGCCCTTCGATAGGCAGGGTCTGTTTTCTGAGGACACTGATAAAAAGCTACATTCTATGAAGGACTCAAGGACTATGTTGAGATCTCTAGGCCTTCATACTCCTCAGCCTCTCAGGAGACCCTTCAGATCTCCCCCTCCTACGCAGCCAAGGCAGTATCAGTTCCCTCCCCGGAGGGACCTCCCTAGGAGGGGTGGCAGGGGTAACGGTAGGGGACGCCCTCGCTCCTCCTCAAGGAATGGTCAGCAAAACTCAGGGCCCAGAAATCAACAGGGGCCCAGACCAAATTTTTGAAGTTGCGCCCGAGGGCTTCAGATCAGTTCCCATGGATCCATCACGACCATTCGTGAACCGCTTATCCCACTTTTATCAGGAGTGGGCCCAACTTACTTCAGACAAATGGGTCCTCAGCCTGGTAAGGGTGGGATATTCTATCCAATTCTCCTCCCTTCCGCCCCACCATCCTCCCTCCCCGTCCCTCTTCAGGGACCCATCTCACGAGCAACTCCTAGTTCAGGAGGTCAATACCCTCTTGTCTTTGGGTGCCATAGAGCAGGTTCCTCAAGAATTTCGGGGCAGGGGTTACTATTCCCGCTATTTCCTTATTCCGAAGACCAAAGGCGGTCTTCGTCCCATCCTAGACCTGCGGGGCCTCAACTCCTACATAAAGAAGCTGAAGTTCCGCATGCTCTCCCTTGCAACCATCATTCCTTCCATGGATCGCGGAGACTGGTTTGCTGCCCTCGACTTGAAGGACGCTTATTTCCATATTTCAATCATCCCCGCTCACAGGAGATTCCTGCGATTTGTTTTAGGGGATCAACACTATCAGTTCACGGTACTACCCTTCGGCCTATCCACTGCCCCAAGGGTCTTTACAAAGTGCATGGCGGTCGTGGCTGCGTTCCTCAGAAGGAAGCAGGTGCACGTGTATCCTTACCTAGACGACTGGCTCATCAGGGCGGAGTCAGAACAGATAGCGACTCGACACATAGCTCTCACCAGGGCAACTTTCCTCAGGTTGGGCCTCCTGCTAAACGAACCAAAATCGATCCTACTGCCTACTCAGAAGATAGAGTTCATAGGAGCGGTATTGGACTCTCAGCAAGCACGGGCATTCCTACCTCCGACCCGGGCCAGAGCCATAGCAGACTTGATCCACTCGGCCCTCCGTTTCCCCACTACTACGGTCCGGAGCTGCATGGTCCTATTGGGCCATATGGCGGCTTGTACGTACGTGGTGCCACACGCCAGGATGCGGCTTCGCCCCCTCCAGACCTGGCTCGCAACAGTGTACAGACAGGGCAGAGACCCTCTAAACCTGATCGTAACTCTTCCAAGTCACATACTGGCTTCCCTCCAATGGTGGTTACGCCACGACTTCCTCGCAGCAGGGGTTCCCTTTCGGAAGCTCCAGCCTTCAGTGACTTTAGGAACAGATGCTTCCGCCCTCGGCTGGGGAGCGCATCTCGGAGACACCAGGACTCAGGGCCTCTGGTCTCAGAGCGAGCTCTCCCTCCACATCAATGTCAGGGAGCTCCGAGCGGTTCGTCTAGCCTGCCAAGCGTTTCGAGAACGCATACAAGGCAAGTGTGTATTGGTACTGACGGACAGCACAGCAGCGATGTTTTACATAAACAAACAGGGGGGGGCTTGGTCGTCTCACCTGTGCAGGGAAGCCCTAGCCCTCTGGGAGTTTTGTATTTCACACAGTATTCACCTCCAAGCTGCTTATCTCCCAGGGGTTCAGAATGTATTGGCAGACACTCTGAGCCGTTCCTTTCGAGGCCACGAGTGGTCCCTCAGGGCAGATATCGCACACTCGATCTTCCTTCAGTGGGGGTTTCCCCTCGTGGATCTGTTTGCCACAAGAACCAACAGGAAGTGCCAGAGGTTTTGTTCTCTACTCAACCTCAGCCCAGGGTCAGAGGCAGACGCCTTTCAGATCCCTTGGAAGGGGGGTCTACTCTATGCGTTTCCTCCGTTTCCCCTTATCCACAGAGTGCTGCTCAAAGCCCGCCTAGACAAGGCTTCCTTGATCCTCATAGCGCCAGCGTGGCCCCGCCAGCACTGGTACACCCTGCTGATGTCCCTTTCCATCAGGACGCCCATATCTCTCCCTCTCCTCCCGTCCCTGATTTCTCAGGACCACGGACGACTGCTACACCCCAACCTGCAGTCTCTCCACCTCACGGCCTGGAATATCCGTGGCTGAACCCCTCGGAGCTTCAGTGTTCCGCTCAGGTTAAGGAGGTCTTACTGGGTAGTAGGAAACCTTCCACTAGAGCTACCTATGCGGCCAAGTGGAAACGCTTCTCCTTGTGGGCTCAGGGAAAGGGGGTTGCTCCCCCTTTAGCTCCTATCCCCTTTATTTTAGACTACCTCCTTAGCCTCAAACAACAAGGTTTGGCGATTTCCACTGTGCGGGTACACCTGGCTGCCATATCAGCTTTTCACCCAGGTATAGGGGGAATCTCTGTTTTTAGCAACCCACTAGTCGTGCGCTTTCTAAAGGGTCTAGAGAAGTTGTACCCCCAGGTGAAACCACCGGTTCCACCGTGGGACCTGAATCTAGTACTAACGGCATTAATGAAGCCCCCCTTTGAACCCTTGGACACTTGCCCTCTTTCATACCTATCATGGAAGACGGCCTTTCTGGTAGCCATTACCTCGGCTAGAAGGGTCTCTGAGCTTAGAGCCCTGACCTCAGAACCGCCATATATGATCTTTCACAAAGATAAGGTACAGTTACGCCCTCACCCGGCCTTCCTCCCTAAAGTGGTGTCTGCTTTCCATGTAAACCAAGACATTTTCCTCCCTGTCTTTTTTCCTAGACCACATACCTCTAACAGGGAAAGAATGCTTCACCACTTAGACGTGAGAAGGACTTTAGCCTTTTATTTGCAACGTACAAAACCCTTCCGTAAATCTCCCCAACTCTTTATTTCAGTGGCAGAGCGGATGAAGGGGTTGCCGATCTCGTCCCAGCGCCTCTCGGTCTGGATAACATCATGTATCAAGCTCTGCTATAACCTCTCGAATGTGTCTCCTCCTCCGTTAACAGCCCATTCAACCAGAGCTCAGGCTGCGTCCACGGCGTTCCTGTCGCACGTTCCTATCGCTGACATCTGTAGAGCAGCGACGTGGTCTTCGGTACATACCTTCTCCTCGCACTACGCGATTGTGCAGCAGGCAATGGAGGACGCTGCAGTAGGTCACGCAGTCCTCGCGGCTGGCACGAACAGTACTCCTCACCCTCCTCCAAGGTAACTGCTCGTAAGTCACTGTTGGAATGGACATGAGCAAGCACTCGAAGAAGAAAAGACAGTTACTTACCTGTCGTAACGTTTGTTCTTCGAGATGTGTTGCTCATGTCCATTCCAAATCCCACCCGCCTCCCATCAGGTCGGAGTACCGGCAAGAAGGAACTGGGCGGGGGAGGGTCGGCAGGGGCATATATGCATGGCCATAAGGGCGCCACTCCAGGGGTCGCCCCTGCCGACCCTAGGGTACCGCTGGGGAAAAATCTTCCGGGACCGTGCATGCGCGGTGCGCACACACTGTTGGAATGGACATGAGCAACACATCTCGAAGAACAAACGTTACGACAGGTAAGTAACTGTCTTTTCTCTGCAGGGCCCGCGGCAGTGTGGGGACAGGCGCAGTGATCCATGCACAGAGATTCCCTCTTTATGGAGAGCCCAGGTGCCTAATTGGCTTAACAGGCTGTACTTGCTAATTATGTGCATGTCACTCTGCATTAAATCAGCTAGGGACTTGCTGTGATGTGAGTAACCTCTATCCACTAAAGCGCTCCTGGGGTGAAAGATTTTAAACAAGGCTGTGTGTTCTCTCCTCCCAGTAGCTAGCAGGGTACCAGGGCTGGCGACAGCGTGGTACTACGGGTACAGCTGTACCGGCCCCCCCGACTTTAGGGGGGCCCGGTACACCGCTGTACCCGTTGTGTTCCCCCTTGTCGCTGGACCTGGAGAGCGGGGAGGCGGCGTGGCTCCCTCCAGACATAGGAGCCTGGCTCCAGCTGTGAGGCAGCAGCAGCGCTGGGGGGGGTGGGGGGGGAGAGAGAAAGGGCGGCTCAGGCAGCTCTCGCTGCCCGGGGGAGGGGGGGGGGGAAGCACCGGCTGGGCTGGGCTGGGCTGGGCTGGGGGGGGGGGCAGCCGCTGTCGGCTGGGCTGGGGGGGGGCGGCTGGCCTGGGGGGGCCCCCATCCGCTGTCCGCTGGGCTGGGGGGAGGGGAGTGCCGGCTGGGGGGGGAGGGGGCGGCTGGGCTGGGGGGGGCCCATCCGCTGTCGGCTGGGCTGGGGGGGGGCGGCTGGGCTGGGGGAGGCCCCAAACTATCAAAGTAGGGACCCCCCAAATTTCTGTCGCCAGCCCTGCAGGGTACTGAGGGTGTTCTAGGCCAGCAGTTCTCAAGCTTCATTGCGCTGTGACCCCCTTCTCACAATAAAAATTAATACAGGACCTCAGGAGGGTCATGGTGGGCCAAAGCCCAAACCCCACTGTCCTGGGCAAAGGAGGAAGGAGGGTCAAGTCAAAACCTAAGATAATCTCTGGCTGAGTTACTGAACTCTTCAAATCGTAGTTTAGAGACTTCAAGTTACAGAGATGCCACCATTTACTCTAGTTCAAACCAGCAAGTGACCTATGCTCCAGGCTGCAGAGGAAGGTGAAAACCTTCCAGGCTCTGTGCCGATCCGACTTGGGTAACATTCCTGGCCAACCGCAAATATGGTGATCAGTTAGCATGTGGGAGAGACCCACCAACCAGACACCTGGTAAAGAATTCCAATAACCCAGAGCCCTCTCCATGTAGTGCATTGGTTCTCAAAGTGGGGGTCGGGACCCCTCGAGGGGTCGCGACCCGATTATGTGGGGGTCATGAGCCCCTGCTGCTGGCAGCTGGCCCCGACCCCTGCTGGCAGCGCCCCGGCCCCTGCTGCGGCTGGCTGTCGGCGGCGCCCTGAGCCCCAGCCCCTACTGCGGCGGGCTGCTGGTGGTGCTCTGGGCCTTGGCCCCTGCTGCAGCGGGCCGGCGGCAGGCTGCTGGCAGCACCCTGAACCCCAGACCCGGCCCGTGGCGCGGCGGGCTGCCGGCGGTGCCCGGAGCCCCAGCCCCTGCTGCAGCGGGCTGCCGGCAGTGACCCGAACCCCAGGCCCTGCTGTGGTGGACTTCCGGCAGCACCCCGGGCCCTGTCCCGGGGGGTTGCTGGCACCCTCCCCTGAGCCCAGCCCCTGTCCCAGGGGGCTGGCAGCCCTACACTCAAACACACCCCAGCTCAGCCCCTGCCCCGGGGGGCTGCTGGCACACCCCCCCCTCGAACTCAGCCTCTGCCCCGGGGAGGCTGCTGGCACCCTCTCCAGCCCGGCCCCTGCCCCGCCCCCAAGCCCGACCCCTAAGGAGGGTCGGGCTTAGAGGCCTGGTGTCCGAAAGGGGTCACCAATAGAAAAAGTTTGAGAACCACTGATGTAGTGTCTCCTTTCCAGCCCTTGGAGATATGTACCACTAGCAGAGTAGGCACCCTAGTCATTTGTGACCGGGGCCTTTTGAGTATTAAATACACTGCAGAATCCTTTGGCTTGAACTACTATGGCACATCCTTTGAGCACCACTGCAGCCAGTACAAAGGACTCTGGGAGTTAAAATCACGGGCTGTACCCAAGTGGTGAGGGGATCCCTTTAGAACTGAGGACGTGACAATAACAGGGCTGCTGAGTTGGGTGGGTGACAGGGAAGAAGGGAGCCAGGGAGTGATTGATTTCGGAAAGACATCAAATCCCATCTCCACCTCGGAGACCGTGGGTCATCCCCATCGAGCCCCCACTTCCCTTAGGCACATCGCACCATGACACAGCCCTGCAGGCAGTGAGAACACGCCCAAGTGCACTGCTACTTGGTGGCTTCTGCAGCACCCTCAGCTCCCACGTTTGAGACTTTTCTAGTGTCCGTGAGGTAAGTTGTAGATTCCCCACGGGAGCGATGGCGGCAAGCTCTTAAAATAAGGGGGAGTGAAGGCCTTCATGAGCAGAGTGAGGTAAACGCTTAAAGTAAACAGCTCACAGCCATGATAGCTTTGCCTTTACAAGGCAATGTCAGACCAAATGCAAAGCTGGGTGAAAGAAGCCCAACTGCTCCCTCTGCTGCTCAGACCCAATATCTCATGGAGTCATGGGAGGGTTGTTTTTTCATGCGACAGATCTGGCTTTAAACAGGGCACTTTTCATCCATGTGTCTTTTAAATGCAGCTGTCTCACTGTTGTTTGTAACATCTTGGAAATAAATTCTGGAAGAAGATTATATTAAATTAGAAAAAAAAATAGACACTTGTGGACAATGTCATTCAGCAAGAATTATAGCAACACATTCCGACAAAAAATAGGTGAAAAATGTTTGTGCTGCTTTTGAGGTTTTTTCAGCCAATTCCATTCTTCAGTCCTTGCTCTTTGCTAAGGAAGGTCCCAGCCAGTGCCCACTGGGGTTGTCCTGGTGATGTGTAGAGTCTCTTCCAAAAGCCTAAGTAACAAAGTGACACCCCCAAATTTTGACATGTAGGCCCCTGAACAACCTTCTGATGGTTGGGCAGATCTTTGGGTCTGGCCTGGCTCTGCTCAGTGCTGGACTTGGGGGGTGGGGATAAGGGTCGCCATATGACACCTTTATGTTCCTACAATCTGAGGGGCTGCCATGGGCCCAGGGCTGGTGCAAGGATATTTCCCGCTCTATGTGAAACTTCCACTGTGCGTGCCCCCTCATCCCCAACCTAGGGAGTCCTGCAGCAGCTCCCCACCCCCCTCGCCACCTGGGGATCCCTCCCTGTGGCAGTGTCCCCTGGGAACATGATAGTCTGTTTCTATGAATACTTGTCCATTAGGATCAGGACTGAGACCCAATCAACTCATTCCACACAAGAACTGAGCCAGTGACTGCTTTACCCTTTAAAAGTCAGAGCTACCGTTCATTAGTGAAAACTTTGCCGCCTTCCTCTCCTCTTCCCAAGTTGGAGGTTCCTCTCCATTAGCAATTTTATCTGTGCATTAGAGTTCTGCAGCCCAGGTCTTCCCTCTACAGCAGAGGTTCTCAAACCATGGTCCATGGACCACCAGTGGCCCACGAGCTCCATTCAGCTGGTCTGCGGATAGTTTTCCCTGGGCAGCTGCACACAAAACAATGACGAGCCATCCATCTAATTAATGGAGCCACCCAGACATGGTTCCACTAATTAGATGCCTGGACCCTGGAGAAGATGCACATGTAAGGTGAGGTGGTGGCCTAGGGGGAATAGAGGGTAGGTGGGAAGGGGAAATGGGGTGAGATGCGGGACGGGGGAAATTTGGGATGGGCAGGGCTGCAGTAGCCAGAGAAAGAGGCAACTTTCCCCAGCTCCAGGGCTGCAGCTGTGGGGAGAGATGGCCTTTCTTCCCAGCCTCTGCTCTGTGGCTGCTGTGGTGGGAGAGAGACCCCCCCCTTCCCAGCCCCAACTCAGGGGCAGCCACGGTGGGGGAGAGATCCCCCCCTTCCCAGTCCCAGCTTGGGGGCTGCCGCAGTTGGGGAGAGAGGCCACATCCATCGCATTAGAAAGGTCAGACTGCTGATATTAAAATGAGTTGTGTGCTTTTATTGTTAGAACAAAAAAAGTGAATTATTATTAAGTTTGATTACTATTAAGTTTGAATATCACTTTTATTCAAAGTGCTTTACACTAGCTAGCTAACAGTACAAACAACATTTGGAAAGATCATTAAGTGGTCCGTTGGGACCCTGAGCAATTTTCAAGTGGTCCATGGGAGGGAAAAAAGTGAGAACCACTACTCTACAGGATACCAACATTCCTATTGATTTCAATGGGATCAGGATCAAACCATTTAACCAAATGTCTGGGACTAGCATCCCTCTCTGCGATTCCGGGTATCTCTTCTACCTACAGGATACAGGTTATTAGCAGAGGGCTGCACTCTGTCCAAGCTAACAAAAGCCAGCTCAAACCGTTGCATAAAATTGTTCAGAAAATGGTACAAAAGGGAGAGAGGAAGATGGGATTGCTCCAAACAGAAAAGGCTGCCGATACCGCCCAACGACTGTGTTAAGGTAAATGAGAGGATAATGAACCCAAATTGGAAATTAGAACTAATTGTGGATAAAATAATGAGGTTATTTTAGTCACCACTCCCTTTTGGGGTCCTTTAAAAAAAGACTTTGGGGGGTGTAGGAAGGGGAAGATTAATGTGACGGCAATCGTTAGGGGGTGCAATTACGCTTCTACGGTGTCTCCAGGGTAACGGATAATTAAGGTTATCAGCCTGGGAATGGCCTTGTGTTTCTGTTATCTTGTGTGTGTGTGTGTCTGAGAAGAGTTTCTCAGCTGTGTGAGCTGTTTACTTGGTCTGTGTGAAACTCGGCTTGTGTGAAACCAAACAGGTAAACTGAGGCAGGATTGCAAAACATGTTATTAGTTATTCATGAGCTATGCATGAGATACAAATGAGCATGAGTATTTTTGTGTCCGTGTGCCCTTGTGTGTCGGGCTTCTTCCCTGGGCAGTGCTCCGCTGTGCCAGGTCTCCCATCTGCGGCAGCACTGTCTGTGAGGCCCCCAGCGCGGCAATGTCACTACCTTCAGTGAACTCGCTACTTTCTATCTAGCCACTGTGTGTGAGCCTCGCTTCTACGGGACTCTTAGGGTATCCTGCAACAGGGGAGATCAGAACATCAGAGGGGGACAGATGGACTGAAAGGGGCAAGTTTCACCCTCATGGCTGAATCCCATTATCTCCTGAGATCATCACAACATGGATGGGCCGTCAGCATACAGCTCCTGAGAAATGTTGTGAGTGGGTTAGGCCAGAGAGCGGGAACCAATGGCATTGCCACCTCCATCAGCTTTAACTACCGTATTTTTCCCCCTATAAGACGCACTTTTTCTTCCCCAAAACGGGCAAAACTGGTCTTATAGGGCAAAAAAAAAAAAAAAAAAAAAAAGCGCCTCGCTCTCCCGTCCCCGACGGGAGAGCGAGGCGCTTTTTTTTTTTTTGGTCCGGCGGGGAGGGGGGGAACCGGGGCCCACATTTTTTTTTTGGTCCGGCGGGGAGGGGGGAACCTCGGCAGCCCGCCCGCGGCGGGGAGGGGGGAACCTCGGCAGCTCGCCCGCGCGGCGGGGACGGGAGAGCGAGGCGCTTTTTTTTTTTTTTTTTTTGTCCGGATTTTTTATTAAAAAACGAGGGGGCGTCTTATAGGCCGGAGCGTCCCATAAGACGAAAAATACGGTAAGTCTTGAACAAGCCTGAAATGTGAGACTTGGGTTCCTGCTGTCACCACCCGCTGTTCCCCATTTTTTCCCCCCACCTTATTTCTTCTCTAGCCTCCCTCTCTTTTGGCCTCTGGTTTAATAAGACTCCGTATTAGCCAGCCAACACTGTCTTCTTCACAATGCTGCTGCGAACCAGAACTAGGCAGTCTGAGACTGGTGTAGGCTTGCCAGGTCTCTGAGTGGCTAGGAAGACCATGTGCCATGCCTGTTTCTCCAGCAGTGAGGCTGCAAGTGAGAGTCAACCCCAGAGACACTGTCTGCCTTTGCTGTTCTTTTCTCTTCCCTTTTGTGCAGAAGTGACAAAGAGTCACCTTAAAGACAGCCACAGGACTCTTTGTCACTTCTGCAATTCCAGACTAACACGGCTACCTCTCTGATCCTTTTGGTTGTCTCATTTTGTCATCAAGGAAATGGGCTCAGGCTTTAACAACAGCACCACCAGCCCATTGCAACTACATTTTTCTCTTCTTCTTCTTCTTCTTTTTTTTTTTTTTCAAAAAAGGAAGTTAGGAGCCAAAATATCTGTGACAGTCTGGGTCATATTGCCATTCACTATTTAAACTATTTTTTCCTTCTAAAACTCTCTCACCCGTTAAGGGAAAGTGATGCTGTTTAAATAAAAGCCTTAATTAATACTTTACATTTCAAATGCTACGGCTGTTTCCCCTTCTTTTTCTGTATCTTTAATAAAAGGTTATCAAAAATGTGATGGTGCTTGTTGCCATGGGAATAAGCAGGCTAAGAGCTCTGTACTGGAAGTCACTGTTCAGTGTTGCATGGTGACAGGGTCATGTTAACATCTTTGACCTGCTAGGTCCATTTATTCTATTTATCTAAATTAACACAACAGCACTTACAATGGATGCCTTCCTAACATGGCTCAGCGGTTCTGCAATAGCTATAAAGCAACTGAAGATGAATGAGGAAGTAAACATGACTAGATATTTGTGTGTTTTCCTCTTAGCTGCCCATCACCGCTTCCCTAGCACATGCAGAGAATTTAACTTTGAAGGACGAATCTCTCTTTCCTCCCCCCTGCAAGTATTTTACTTTCTATGCCACCAAAGTGTCTCAACACGTCCGCTACCAACTGCCCCATTCACTCCCTTCTGGAACCAATAATGTTTAAATGCTGGACATTCCAAACCACATTATCCCTGAATCCTCCAGCTACTAGCACGCTGCAGACATTGACTTTCCCCTGGAGGCTCTAAGGAGACCCGTTCTAAGGCAAGCATTTTTAGCTAAACAAAATTGTTTCTGGTTACTAAAACACAGGGGGGACATCACAGACTGACAGATGTTATAGAGGCCTTAAATCTTCTTGGAATGTGGTGGTTTTGAGTAAATGTCATGACTGGTAATAACTGGTTGATGTGAAGTTATGGTACAATTTATAGTGGCCTTATTTCAACTTTGCTCACCGCTGAACTAAGTCTCTGAAGTCAGCTCTGTGTCTTAATCTTACGGCTTGGCAGATACAAATCGTTCTGCTCAAAGGGGCAGTGGGGCTGCTTGCTTAGCTCCGTTTCGGAGCTCGCTTTAGAAAAGCTGTCTGGTGGCTCGCACAGGAGATGGGGAGTCTGTTCTGGGAACGAGTCCCAGCTCTGCCACTGACTTTCAATGTATTCCTAAGAAAGTTACTTAATTTCTAGCTATCACTTTCCCCAGGTGTAAAAGAAATCTCCTAGTGGGTCACAAGGGTTTTGGGGGGTGAATTATTATTAGTAGCACGAGTTAGATGAAGCCCAGGGTCCTAATAATGTTCTAGTCTAGTGACTCTGCTGAGCCACTGAAAATGCCTTGCTCTGTAATTCATGCTGTTGGGGGCTGGTGAGTAGTCAGCACTCACAAATCACTGGCTGGTTCTACCCCCTGCCAAACTAGTACAGCTACAGACACTGGGGAAAAACCCTTTCTCTTCCTTGGGAGGAGACTATGACATGACATGTGTCTGGGCCAAACCGTGGTCCTACTGAAATCAATGGGAAATTTACCAGTGACTTCAGTGCAGGCAGGATCTGGCCCCTGGCCTTTTGAATATAATCCAGTCTGGTGACAAAGGCCTCTGCAAAGGTGAAGAGGTGATAAGGTAAAGGCTAGCTTTTCCTCCTCTCTTTCTCTCTCTGTTCTGCTGAGCTGATTCCAGCAGTATCAAACCCTGGTGACAGTGAGCTCATGTTTTGTGTGACTCGGATCTGGCTGGCGTGGGACTGACTCCGTTAAATCCAACAAGGGGTCACGCCACTGCAAGCTTGGATCAGTCTAAGTCTCCCAAGATGCGTCACCAAGAGTCTAATTCATCTCTGCGTTTAACTGCCCGGGATGACCGTGGCCCAGTGTTCCAGATCGAAATGCAATGTCCAAAAGCCTAATAACTCTGCTGCTTTTGATGTCTGGATTTCTTACTCTATTTGTTGAATAGCTTATCATGAGCCTTCTCGAACTGGAGGGACTTTACCTTTAAATAGTCCAGAGAACCCTGTGCTCTACATAAGCCACACCCACAAGGAAGGTAATGTGAGTTCACACTGCTGCCAGCTGGATTTAGGAGAGCTTGCTCCATGGAGAAGGCCACCTAATGTTATATGGGAGGCCCTTTGAATAAGAATCAGTTAATTGTCCTGTTCATCATCCTACAAGGAAGCAGCCCTTCTGGTATATACTGAACATATACTTCTAGTCTTATCTACACCTCAGGGGGCAGCAGATAACTTAAGGGGTATCTCTGCATTATCCTCATACCCCCAAGTACTGTGTTTACAGTGTCTCTTCTGGGCTATATGTACAATATACTGGAATTTCCTGTCCCAGGATTTCTTGCATGGAGTTGTTAGATGCAGGCACACCAGGCTTGGCGAAGGAGGTCCCAACTCCCCCTTCACGTACCTCTGATTTCTCACTAGGAGCTAAGGGCCCCGTCTACACTACAGAATTAAATATACTTGAATGTGGACGTGAAACACATTTACAGCCCGACTTTTATAACATGGCCTCTTTTTATTTGTGCAACCAGAAAAACCTGTTATAAGCATGTTGAAGGACCATGTTTTAGCCTAAATATCAACCAGGACCAATCACTGCTCCAATCACTTGGATTTTTCAGTCCACACCGGCAAGAACAAAATATTCCCTTGTTTTGATAAGCTACTTAGCCTGCAACCATGTTTAAAGATGGTTGGTGTTGCAGGACAGTTGAGAGATTCTGACCATGTCCACAGTGGGAACGCAGCCCTGCTAGCTACAGTCATGTTTAAATGATCTGCAGGATTTAACTGGCATCCAAGAAGCAATGTGGACTGGACCAAGGCCCAGGCGACAGGAACCTTTCAGTTCTAATCAGCTCTGCCACTGACTCACCATGTGTTCTTGGGCCGCAAGCCGCTTAATCACTCTGTGCTGAGTCCTGTGTGGATTCATTGCTTTAGGTTGCTTAGTGGTTCGAGAATATGGAGGGCTGTGTATTATTTTCCTGCATGTTTCTCTTGCCAAGTCAGACCTATGCTAGGCAGACTGTCCTGCATAGAACCCTCCACATAAGACTGTTTTACAACACGGTTCTCCAAACAATAACCCTGCCCAAACTGCGCAGGGAAAGCATGCCAGCTCCCTGCTAGCAACAGCCATGTTGACCTGCTGGTGTGGCTCAAGCCTTTTGATCCCAGGAGGGCAGGGGCTTGAAACCTCTTCTGGACAACTGTCCTGAACCCAAACCTTCTGCCTGAAGACAAACGTCACTAGGATAAAATAGCTGACGTGAACAAGACATATAAAGAAGCAAAGAATGCAAAGTCCTGAGGAGATGCCCTGTCAGAAATATAGTAACTCCCATAGGTCTGGAGCAGGGGTGGGCAAACTACGGCCCCGCATCTGGCCCCTCAGCCATTTTAATCCGGCCCTCAAGCTCCTGCCAGGGAGCGTGGTTGGGGACTAGCTCTGCACAGCTCCTGGAAGCAGCGGCATGTTCCCCCTCCCATTCATACACGTACGGGCAGCCAGGGGGCTCTGCAATGCTGCCCCCACCCCAGGCGCTGCCTCTGCAGCTCCCATTGGCCAGCAAACAGGGCTAATGGGTGCTGCAGGAGCAGCACCTGCAGATGGGGAGGAGTGCAGAGCCACCTGGCCATGCCTCCGCATAGGATCCAGAGTGGGGACATGCCGCTGCTTCTGGAAGCTGCTTGAGGTAAGTGCCACCTGGAGCCTGCACCCCTGATCCCCCTCCTACCCTCCAAACCCCTCAGTCTCAACCTCCTGCACCCCAGAGCCTGCACCCCCAGCCAGAGCCCTCACCCCCATGCCCCAGCCTGGAGCCCTTTCCCCCACCCCAGAACCGTATAGCTCTCACCTCCTCCCGCACCCCAACCCCCAATTTTGTGAGCATTCATGGCCCACCATGCAATTTCCATACCCAGATGTGGCCCTCGGGTCAAAAAGTTTGCCTACCCCTGATCTGGAAGGTAGGTTGAGCTGTGAAGTTTCAATAATTAATTAATTATACTTCTCAGCTCCTATATATCTGTAGGTCTCAAACCCCTTTACGAAGGGGATCAGTACTATCATTATCTCCAATTTACAGACCTGGGAAAGCAAGGCACAGGGAGGTGCAGTGACTTAACTAAGGTCACCCCTTGACAGAGCCAAGAATAGCACCATGCTAGTCTCTAGGCCTCTTACACTCACTCAAGCTAGCAGCAACTCCAGATCACACTTTTCTTGTAGCTCAGCTCAAGGTTGCAAGTTCAGTGCCTCCTAGAGATGAAGCCAAGCATTGAAGCTAGGATCCAAGCCAAACCCCTGCTTCTCCAGCCTGTGGAGAGGTTTGGAGTGAGGAATTCAGTTAAGCCCATTATAGAGGTGGGTCCATGCTGTGTAGTTAGAATCCTGAGTCAAACTTCCCCAAAGCTTCAGGGAGGTTTCAGATCAGGTGTCCCGATCTGCACTCTTGCCTACCTGGCAACAGGGACAAATCCAGCACTGGTCCAAGCCTTCGGGACTTTGATTTCTTTGCCTGCCAAATCCAAGACAACTGGCCAGCTCAGATTCCTTCCTCCCTATTCTGGAATCAGGTCTCTGCTAGACTAGGACTGCCAGCCCCAATCACAGGCACACTGAGCTCACTGCATAGTGAGCCAGGGAGCTGCTCATGTGATTGGCTTCCCCTGCTGCCCCTCATAAGGAGAGGAATTATCCTGCTTATTCCCAGAGAAAAAGACTCTCTAGCCCCTAAGAATGAGAGCAGAGATCTCCCTGCTCCCCCAGGGAGGAGAGGAGAAGCCACCCACATGCCCTTCCAAGGGCCAGGAGGTAAGTCAACAGGCAGCCTTGCAAACCAGGCCAGTGTCACTTTAATGACGTTTCCCTGGCATACATGCAGAGACGAGCAGCTGCTCTGGAAACACTTCATCTCCCCATTTAGTAATTAGCACTGGAGTCAGTAAAAAGCTGTGCACCAAAGCTGAGCCTGCTACTGAAACTGCTCATTAACTCTCAGGTCCCCACAGGGCCAGCCACTTAGTGCCTCCCTGGTTTCTGTAAGGGGTAGGTTTGAGCACACACAAGTCTCCGACGCACTCTCATCTCTAGAGACAGGAGAGCTGGGTAACTAATACCTGTTTGAACCTGCCTGCTACGGTGCGGTGTGCAGTCTATGCTGTGACAGTGAATGTTTAGAGATGGGCCTCTTCTCCCCGTGTAATAATAAGGAAGTTTTGCCCTTTCCAGCTGAAGATCTCAATATAATTTTGCACCAGTGCATAAGTATTATCACCCCCATTTTAGAGACTGGGAGTCCAAGGGATTTGGCCTAGGTGGCACAGTGAGCAATGCTAGGAAAACAGCCAAAAGCACTGTCTACCAGTGATGGGCTTTAACCACTAGACAACATTGCCTCCCAGCGTACAAGGTCTTTGTTTGATGTCAGTGGCCCAGCTGGCATTAGGTTTTGCAGGCCCGTGTACAAAGTAAGAAGCAGGTGCTTGTCACATTTCCACACACATCAGGCTCCTATCTGCTCTCATCCTTCCTCTTCCCTGCCCCCCATCTGGCAGCCTTCTGTAATTTGTACATGGCCCCAGCTATTTACCTAACAAGCAAGCGATCAAAGGACAGTAGGGGACAGTTTGAGGCAAGGGGGGCACAGCTGAAGCTCACTCTGGATAAGATGCCCCTACCATAGGATGGGGGAAATAGCTGGACGATGCTGTGAAGACTATATCTGCCTTTTAAGTGAGCAGGAGTGTCCACTTGTTACTTGAGCTCACTGTTGCAGGGAAGGGGACTTTTTTGGCTCCCCATTTGCTGTTAGACAATTAGTTAGCAGCAGTGACCACACTGGCTTTTCAATCCCAGAGGCCAGCTACCTGCGTGGGGTCAACTGTCTACTCCCCACTTCTCTTCTACATGCCCCACACGGACGTGATTCCGATCAGCACAGAGTGGTGACTGGAGAGAAGAGAGCAGCACTTTATGCCTTTTTTTCAATCAAAGAACATTGTATATCATGTTTTTGAATTATCCCATGGAACTCAAAGCTGCAGGAGTCAATATATAGAATGCCCTGTTTTAGGATACTAATGAAGTTAGCCCATGGAACACACTGTTAGAGACCATAAGGGCTTATAGTAAAGGAGATTACTAAGATTAACCCATAGAACTCACTGTTGCAGCATGTTTTGAAGTTACCTTGTGGAATTCCTTGCAACAACATATTACTGAGGTTAACTTATGGCATTCACCAGTGCAGGATATTACTGAGGTTAACCTACGGAGCTCGTTGAAATGGGATGGCACTGAGGCTAACCTATGGAACTCCCTGCCAGAAGATATATATAGATGCAGATTGGAACTCAACTTTCATAACGCTTAAGACTCTGACATTTTATGGAAGTGCAGATCCGATCTGGATTTGTACACAACATCTTGTGTAAATTAATCTCAGTTTGAGTTTCAGATCAGAAGTTTTTATTCTTCCCATTATATAGATAGGAGTTAGCTAATATATCTTGACATGGATCGAGTCCTGGATCGAGGGCTTGGAGGAGGGGTGTTTTGATTTGGGTGCATCCCTACTGTCAAACACCCTTGAAATTTAGAGAAATTCAGCTCCAGATGTTCACCCTGTGACTCTGTCCATCTCCAGTATGCAAATCTACATGAGAGAAAGAGGGACAGAAAGGCAGGTATTGCCTAGTCTTATATCCAGCTGTGATGAAAACACAGTGTTCATTCATCTCACTAAAGAGGGAAAGGGGGCAACTCTCTGTGTCCATCTTTAAGTTTTTACATGGGCTGTGGCACCTTTTTATTTCTCCACCACAGGAAAGCACAACAATGCATTGGGCGCAGAGGAGGGCAGGGGATGTAATATCTCACCCAGCTTCCTCTTTTAAACACATGACAACTGACCAAGCTTCCTGTGCCGTTAGGTATGAGCACACTAAACACAGGTGACCCTCCAATAGTAGGCTGACCATATTTCCCAAAGAGAAAACGGGACACACCCAGACGCTTGCCCGGGGCCTCCCACTCTCCATGTAAAACTGTTGCCCACGGCTGGAACCCTGCTCCCCCCCACTCCTCCACCCCCTCCCCACTGCCATAGGTTGTTGCCTGTGTCTAGAACCCTGTGGGGGAGGCCCTTAGGAGGCTGTCAGCCCATCACTGGAACCCTGCCCCCCCCATGCTGGAATGCTGCCTCCCCTCCCCAGCTGCAGGGGGGAGCTGGCATCTTGTTCCTTCACACCGCACCCTACTTTTTTGACAAAAGTGGGCACTTGTCCCATTTGTTCTTTGCTCTTGCTGTCGGGATGGCTGGGACAAGGCTTAAGAAGTCCTGGCCAAAACAGGCCATATGGCCACCCTATCCCATAGCCATCCGCACACTGTGGCTACCTTTTCCCATCAGTCCTGGGTAGCCTATATCAGGACACTGAAAACCTGGGCACCATTTATAGGCCCTTAGACATAGGGAATGGCACAAAGTGATCTATTCCAAGGGGCCCCAAAGTTAGAACCATACCAAAGAACAGCTCGTCAAGCTACAGAATCAGAACATGAGAGCTTCTCAATTTCCCATTGTGGATGCACAGATGTTGTTTATCTTGGGTCTCCCTATGTTGGCCCTCTAGGCTCAGCAGCCAGATTTTTGCAGCTCTTAGTGATAGGTTGTGCCATATTGTTTTCTTGATAAAGAATGGTCACCCATTCCCTCTCCTCTCTGCCTCCTTCCTCCTCCTCTGCACCCAACTGGCATGGAAATTCCACTTATGTGTATTAGACACACTCTGTCTTCATGTCACGTAGTGCTGTGATCTAATCAGCTCTCACTAGGTGAGCACAGTCGGGCCAGGTCATGGCATCAAATGCTCTCAGGGAACACCCGGTTCTACAAGAAAAGGCGGTGATGCTGGTGCTGTCCCCTCTGGGTCAGTACAGAACCCCGTGTCCCAGCATGGTGTCAGGGGCCATTAAGCTGACAAAGGGTGTGATGTAAAACTACTGTCCTGTACAGATCCCATGACAGTTTTCATAAGAGTAGGGAATTCAGGTCTGGTGCCCTGGCCAAATGCCAGTGTAGGTCATTACTATTTGTTCGGCTTCCCTAAATTCCTCTAACGGTTTCAGTTGGAGGAACTACTCCCCTGCCTATAACATTTCTTCTCATTGGTGGGTGAGAAATGAGGATGTACACAGTCCATACAGCACTTTTACAATACATCCTGTGGGGTGAAGGGTGTTTATATCCTTGTCAAGTGTTATTACATTCACAGCCCACTTCTTCAACGTCCAGCCCCCAATGCTCCTCTGGGGAGGAGAAGAATGCAGGTGGTTTTCTTTTTAGCCTAAACTTACCTACTTTAGTTCTAAAACATCACTGAAAATGGACCTTGAGCCATAGTTGCAGGTACCTTCCTAGAACCACAATCCTTCTGATCCCCATTTGGTCAAAAAAACATGTATCTTTTGTACAAGATGATACTCTCAGCTTGTCCATGGCTGTGCAATGGCCAACCTGCTCTGTTGGTCAGGTGCTTAGCACACTTACTACTATAGCACCAAAATGTAATTGATCTGTCCTCTAGATTAAAAAAACAAGGCTGGAGACCTGACGAGTGGATTGTGTAGTGAGACTCTAATGATTAATCTAACGTCTAAACCAATCATCCTAGTTGTTGCAATGCCACACGTTCCCCAGGAGGGGGCACACACTTGCCATCCAAGGCTGCTGCAGCAAAATTATTAGAATGCACCAATGTATGCAAAGAGGAGATAAACCGATAAAAAGGGCAATTTTTATGCTGGCATAATTCCACTGGAATTATGTTAGTAGAGAATTGGACCCATTATATGTGCTGGGGGAAAAGCTTGATTGGTCTATCTTAAGCAGAATTTCTCAACAGCAGTTCTAGATCTAAGAGCCTGAGCCTGATCTCACTTACACCAAACTACTTAACTGAAAACTCTGTTGGCTTTCAATGATGTTAATTTGCTGTACAGCTAGTGTAACTGGGTTGAGAGGCAACCTCACAAAGCTGCATTTCAAGGGAAGAATCATGTGTTGTTTTCCTCACTGTGGCTGTATATGTTTGAATCCCTATGCACTGCAAGCACCTCTATATCAGACAGATTTTGGTGACCTTCTTGAGTGAGAAATGAACAAAGCAAATGTGCAGTTCCCTTCAGAGCAGTAGGGCTGAGTGGTAAAGCAGAGGATGATCAGGAATTGAATACAGAAGAGAGCATGAGATACGGACCAGTTCATTTTTAAAGGTCCGTACAGTCCATCTGTGATATGGAGGGATATTGAAGCTATGAGTTTGTTTAATTTTTGCCCCTTTTCACTGGCCTTGATACACACGATCCATCCACTGATTGCTCTAGATCCACATTTTAATCACGTGGGGGTAAAATTTCCCCTGTGCAGGGGTCCAGCCCAAGACCTATGTGCCACTCAAAGCAGAGCTTAATTGAAATTTTCAGTGGCCCTTGACTCTAGGGTGAATTTCACCCAGCAGGAAGAATTGTTTAGCATTTGGTCTGCTGCAGTTCTTTTTCCTCGGGCCACAATACCCCAGCTTAGTAAACTAGGCCTTGCTTAATGATGGTCTAACCACAAGCCTCTTTGTCTGTATTCTTAATTCACCCCTTCCCAATTGCTGTTCTTCCACACACACCTGACCAACCAATGAGACTTGCAATGGTGGCCATGGGCCAGACCCCTCCCTCCTGCAGAGCAATTTGTAGTTAGGGCCCAAAGGACAGGAAAACTACTGGAGTTAACCACCTGGAGGTTTGTGGAATAGCCTCACTCCCAAGTCCAGCGATGCTAGGGATCTGCGCCAGTAGAGAAAGGACCCCCTTGCTGCCTGGACACAGGAACCATCCTGCAGCAATAACTGTCATGCTGCTGGCCCCATCTCTTCCCTAACAGCACAGGACCAGCAGGGGATGCATACCCTAGACGAGTGGTTCCCAAACTTTAACAACCTGTGAACCCCTTGCACTAAAATGTCAAGTCTTGTGAACCCCCTTCTAAAAATGAATATTTCCAGGGATCTTCTCCTTTACCTGAGTATAATGATAAAAGCAGTGATCTTGGAAATATAAACTTTGTTTTTACGACATGTTCATGACCCCCTATGTATAATTAATTATTATTATCATTACAGTATTTTTATCACATTATGAAAACGGCAACACTCTGCCAAGATCTCACTTTCATAGCGTGTATCACTTTAAATTGTTATAAGCCAAGGCTGCTATGTTTCATCAAGGAATATCAGATGTAAAACAGCACAAAGGTATTTAAAAAGCCAACTCAAAGAGTTCCTCCTAAGCAGACGTTCAAGTCTTGAGCAGTCCTGGCAAACAACACACGTTACAACAAAGCTTAAACTTGTTCTTCATAATCATTTTACAAACAATACTAGCTGCCTGTTTCATTTTAAAAACAGCAAAAAATATCCACCTCCCTTTCCAATAAGGAGTCTTGAGGTTGAAATCTCCTCAGTGTAATAGAGATGCTTGCTTTGATCTGCTTAGCTCTTTAAAGTCTCAGGGCTTTGGACTGCTGGTCCCAGGCTTTCCGGGGTTCCTAGGGACAGCTCTGTCTGCCATTAAGAATTTTTTTCTCGAGAACCCCTTGTAACATTTTGCGAACCTCCAGGGGTTCATGAACCCCAGTTTGGGAACCGCTGCTCTAGACCCATGGCAGCCTCAGAGGGGAACTAGAAGGAAGCAATGCAACTCCCAGCTGTCTCACCTCTCATCTTAGCTCCCACATAGAAATCCCCAGACTTTGCAGGGGAGGGTACTGACAAGAGCAGTATCTTTTCTGCCCTGTACCCACTGCTCCCCACCCTGTCCTCTGACCTCAGCAAAGCTCCATCCACGTGAAACCCAGAAAAGGGGCGTCTGCCCAGCGCAAAGAAAGTGCCATTGAGGAGGCACCCTCCCACTCTGCACAAACAAAGGGAAAGCGGTGCCCGGTGCACCCAGCCCAGCCTAATGAGCTGCATCCTGGCATTGTTTTCAAGAAGGAGCCATTTGAGAACAGTTTTAGTAACAGTCCAGATATTGAAATGTTCTCACCACTAGAGGGAGTTTTTGTACTGGTGTAACCCAGGTACGGTTACGTCTACACTGCAAGAAAAACCTGCGGCAGGCTCAGGTTGGCTGCCTGGGCCTTGCAGGGCTTGGGTTGTGGGGCTAAAAAATTTCAGTGCAGACGTTTGAGCTCGGCCTGGAGCCCTGGCTCTGAGATCCCAGGAGGGGGGGAAGGCCCCATAGCTAGAGCTCCAGCCTGAGCCCAGCCATCTACACTGCGATTTTATAGCCCTGCAGCCTGAGCCCCATGAGCCCAAGTCAGCTGACACGGGCCTACTATGGGTGTTTCATTGAAATGTAGATACACCCAGAGTGGCTGGTGTTCCAGAGGTTTTTATGGGTCCTGAATAGCCCTCCTGCCCCACTCCTTCCTCAGAGAAGCTAGTTGGTTAGCTCAAGCAGTTGACATGCATGCATTTAATACTGGTGATTCCAGGTTCAAACCCACATGTCAGCTGAAGCAGCATGGGTTCTCTTTATAGGATAGGACTTTATGAGACTTATCATTGCTCTTTACACAGCAAGAGAGACCGTTTTCTGGAGGTGGGAGGGGATAAAACAGCAATCTCCAGAAGGCTGGGTGCAGAATTTCCAGGGCTCCATTGTCCAGACAGCCGGGGGGGGGGGGGGGGGGGGGGGCTGGTGACTTTCTGATAGCCATTATGTCGATGGAACTCATAAGCTGCTCCCTATTTTCTGGGACTCGAAGATGTGAAAGAGCCGACACGAAGCACAGATGTAAGTCCGAGGCCTGGTCTACACTAAAACGGTGGATAGATCCAGCTATGTCGCTCGGGGGTCTGAAAAATTCCCACCCCTGAGCAATATAGTTAAGCCAACCTAACTCCCGGTGTAGACAGCGCTAGATGGACAGAAGAATCTTGACAACCTTGCTACCACCTCTTGGGGACGTGGATCACTAAGTCAACAGGAGAATCACTTCTGTTGCATAGGTAATGTCTATACTGAAGTGCTACAGCTGTGCCACTGTAGCTTTCCAAATGCAGACCAGCTCTGAATTAGCTGTGGTTGGTAGAGTTGAATCAAGGTTAGAGCATGACCCAAGTCACAGCATACAAATCCAAACTTGCAAAAAGGAAGGTGATTCAGAGCCAGGGTTTTGCTGTACTTCCATCTCGGGTAGAGAGGTTACATATGCAGCATGCCTTTCTCGTTTATTCTTCAGGCAGATTAGATATTTATGCCACAGTCCTCATCACTATGGTATCAGAGTGCACTTCTCCCAGCTGTGTATACAGCTGACTGGCCCATTCTGTTGTCTTTTAAGCAGGAAGCTGAGGATTTTACGGGATTACTTCTTGCCTCCCTGATAAAGGGAGATCCCTCTACATTAGGCTGAAGGTCATTGTTAGGCATCATAATTCACATTAATGAACTCCAGCAAAAACCTTTCACTGAGTGTGGAGGGGACTTTAGCCTCATTGCCAGTGCATGCATGAACACACAGACACGAGATGGGACGTCACCAATCCCCAGGATTCCAAGCTCTGGGATCCAGTCTTTGCATCTGGTCCCTACTTCTACAATGGGCCAAACAAAAACCTCCAAATCTAAAGACACCAAAACTTTGGAGGAATTTGAGTCCAGATTTGGATCCAAATTTCCCAGCCTAGAACCATCCCTGCCACTCACTGGCTACACAGAAGCAGCTGATTAACACCCCCAGTGACAGAGCTGTGCTTGTCCACAGACAATGAAGTTTGTCCACTGATGGGTGGGGAAAGGCTGTTTTATGCTCCATCATCCCAACCAACGGGTCACAAAGGAAAATATATATATTGAGAATAGTTAACTGAAGCTGCCAAGTGCTCCTTGTCTGCTTCTGAGCTTTTGTTTTCTTCCAACTCTCCCCCTTGGCCTGTACACTTTGCCTTCTCCTCTCTGCGTAACACACCCTTTGGCTTCTTCTGCTGTTGTTACTGGCAACTTGGCACTTCATTTCCACTGTTCGCTGGTCCTGGAAGAGCTTCCCTCCTCCAGTTTCCTCGGTGATCTTTGTCTCCTCCTTCAGGTACCTCCTTGCGTCCCATTTCTTTCTGCACCATCCCCTCCCCCCTCTCAGCTCTGGCGCTCTTTCTCTCCTCCCTCCTCCTAATTAATAATAATTAATAAACGGAGACCAGGAAATGGAGAATGACTCAATGGTCTGAATTCTTTCTGTGCTACACCCCCTCAGAGCCATTTCTCCTTTCCTCAGGTTTGCCCTCCTCCATGACTGATTGTCATCTCTCCTTATATTTTGCGTGTAGTTAAGGCCCAGTCTGGCTAGAATTGACCTCCTGCTAGCTCAGGGATCAGGAGCTTTCCTTATTATCTCTCCAGCTCCCACCCTACTATCGGTGCTATCCAAGTGCTAAGTATTATGTGACTTACAGTCAAGTGTTAAAGACTGATGTTGCCTATATGGTCAACGGGCCTGTTTTCAGTGACTCACTCCCCTAACCAGAGGAAAATGAAAAGCCCTATGACACCCTTTTACATCAACTCCCTGCAAAAAGAACAAACTTGTTAATAAATAAAATCCCACTGCAGTAAAAGGTGAAATGCAATGATCCGATAAAGGATTCAATCTGGTAAATGAAAACATTTCCCATGTCTAGATGCCAGCCAAAATGCATTTCGCTTACAGCAACAGAATACAAATATTAATACGGACACTGTGTTTGTTCTTAGTGTGCCCTTCTGTATTGGAGCTACAGGGCCTGATCCGGGTTGACTTCCCATTGACTTCTGTGGGATCTGTGGGTGCTCTGTACACCTCAAGAGTAGACCATTAAAAACCAGTTCTGCTCCCACTAAACTCAATGGCAAAATTTCCGTGTATTTTAATTGGAGCAGGACAGGGCCTTTAAACTGTAAGCTTTACGGGACAAAGAAGCTGATCTTTGGTCCATTCTCCATTATGCAGCAGATTATCTGCTGTGGTCAAGATCTATCTAGGGCAGCAGAAGAGGGGGGTGTCTCAGGGAGCCAGTTATACCAACTAGA
The DNA here is from genome assembly GCA_032164245.1 of Sternotherus odoratus. NCBI lineage: Eukaryota > Metazoa > Chordata > Testudines > Kinosternidae > Sternotherus > Sternotherus odoratus. Next base: position 126,107,591 of record JAVMKO010000003.1, read on the forward strand.
ACAATTTACCAAGGGTTGTGGTGGTTTCTCCCTTGCTGGCAGGTTTTAAATCAAGACAGGACGTTTTTCTAATAGATCTGCTCTAGGAGTTACTCTGGGGAAGTTCTCTGGCCTGTGCTATACAGGAGGTCAGGCTAGATGATCAAAATGGTCCCTTCTGGCCTAAGACTCTATAGATCCATGAAGAACTCTTTGCTCAGTCCTGCTCCAGCACCGGCTTCCATACTGCTGTGGCACTCGGCAATGTTCCCAAAGGACTGTGGGTAGCCAGGGGCAACTGACTCTCCTGAGACGCTCTCTTCCCTGGCACAGTACAAGAGGGGCGGCATAGCAGACAGCTCTGCAGGCTCTGAACCCTGCTAGGGACTCCTCTATGCCAGGTAATCCCCAGCTGGGCGAAGGTGGTTTCTTCTCCCTTTCTACCAGCCGAGTGGCACGCAGGGAGCAGAGAAGTGGATTTGCTCCATTAAAAAGCAGTTTTTACATGTACACTGCTATAGTAACTAACACAATAATAAGATGACTAGAGAGACACTAGAAGTCACCTGCACATTGCTGCCGCACTTTGGGGGCTTAAACCTTCTGGAGGCTGCAGCCACTAGAGAGTGATGGAATCCCACACAATCTAGCTATGTCAGCAGTGGGGCTTGCTTACGCAAAGTGATGTGATGATGCAGGCTTGAGCAAGCCTGGTGACACATCCTCACTGAGGAGGACACACACACACATACACAACTGTAGGCGGATAGTACATAGCGAGTTAACTGTAAGTACGAGTGAATACAGTCCCAGTCAGTGTGTAATATTCCTTGTGCTCTGGGCCTGATTCTCGCACTGTGGGTTGTCATTTGCACTAGTGAAAGGTGGGTGTGAAATGCTTCCGCTCTGATCTGGTCCTGCGTCTTCCCCGGGTGCTGGTGCAAATCACCACAGTATTTTCCGGGCAATCGAGAATCAGGCTCTTTGTGTTTCAATCCGCCACTCCTTGGCCTCCAAGAAATCAATAAACCCCCCCAACAATAGTTATTTTATAGTGTAGAAAATAAATCTTATGCCCCTCTCCTGGGTAGGAAAGCAGCAGGTAAGTAACACGCACCCTTGCCGGGGATCCATGCTGCTGACTGTCTCGGCTGGGTATTTGCAAGGGAACAAATCAAAAGAGCAGTGCTTGGTTTCAGCTCTCTTTGAAAGGCTGGAGGGGATAGAGCTTCCCACAGGGAGCAAGACTAACATGTCTGAGCTTGTTTGACAATCAAGATGGAACAAAGGGAAAATCAATTTAAAAAATGGAGTAGCACAGGGTTATTTTCGGTTTCAAGAGGAGGGGCCTGACCCTGCACATCCAGCTATCCTTCATCTCTCTTGGGGTTTATATAGTAACTATCGCTGGGGTGTGTATGGCCTCAAGTCAGCAAAGCACATCTGCACACACCTGACTTTCAACATGGGCTTAAGTGCCTCACCGAATCAGGGTTTTGTTGTATGGGACTTTATGGGTCTTCACCGCCAGTCGTACTAATCACATGTGCAAGGGCTACAGAATCAGCCTCCAACCTTGTATTCTTCACTTACTGGTTGAAAACAAAGCAAAGGGGTTGGTTACAAAAGTGGCTCTTATTTCTGTCCCCTTGGTAGCATCTCTAGGTACTACAGGTGCTGCCACCAAATAGTACCTAGGCACTCTGGTTCCTCGCCTTCTTCCTCACCCGGGCCATGAAATAACACTCTCTCTAGCCACCTTTGGATTTTGTTCCCGCGTGATCCAGGGCTGCAATGCAACAAGGATGTCCAAATGTTAATCCTGTTTTAAATTGCTGCAGGCTGAAGTGACACTCAGGCAGCATCTGGAGGTCACTGTGAAACACGATGCACTCCAAGCCCCAAGACTCCCCTTCCCAAAGAAATATATAGCTTGGTGCACTCTGCAGCTGAGGAGCTTTACAAGAAGGAGAACATTTGCCTTGGGACAAACTCAGGTAGGACAAACCATGAACATTCTGATGTGCTGAGACAGTAATCATGCTGTATGCTTTTTTAAAGTGCCAGTTGCAACTTGCATCAGAGGGTTCTGGTTATTTTCTCCCATGATACTAGAGAGATGAGTAAAAGAGAAGCAGATGATCCATGGGCTGATCGGAGAGGATCTAACAGTCTGAACACAAGAGTGGGAATTAGGAACTCCTCTTGAGTTCTAATCCCAACCCCTGATGCGGCCTCTTTCTGTGGCCTCAATTCAACTATTTAGGAGGACACTGGCAGGTCCAATCTGGCCCAAAATTTAAATTTGTTAAAATAACGTTGTACAGGCCCAGAGCAATATTTCCATGATTTTGTTTCTAAACTCCACTAGAGGGTTTCTTTCTTCCCTAAGAAACTTTCCCTGCAGTATTTGAACCCTGACTGGGAGAGGTCAGGGGAGCCTTCTGGGCCTTGCTCATCCTATCGCTAACATGGCGCTTGTAAAGTGGACCTTCATAAAGTGTTTGCAGTCTAAGCTTTAATGTTTGAGTTTTCAGTAATATATTCATTACAATCATTTGTCATTTCCTGGTTAATGCACTTTCGGCCTCCAATGGACTTGCATACTACTGCAATAGGAGACCAGTTAAACCCAAAACGTCTGTTTCTGTTAACATTTTAAAGGAAATGTCATGGAAACACTTGGATTAATATAAGGTATGATAAAGTTTTGGATTTTATTTTAACAAATCCTAAATTTGAAGTCTGAATAAACTACCTGACCCCACCCCCTTTTTATTTCTCAGCTCTAGTTACCTGCAAATGACCTACACAGGAATATGATTAGCCATTTGTCTTCTGGCATGTTTCTTGTGTTCCTTTTATTGGCTAATTGTTACTGATTTGTAATATCATGGGGAATTCCTGTTTGTATTTGCTCATGTCTTGTTGCATTGTATTCTCCTGAAAAACAAAATATTGTAAAGATTGATCAAATAAAATTAAATTATCAAAGCACCAACAGTAGAGACTAGAGCTTCAACCGGCATAAATCAATATAGTTACGTTAAAAATCAATTTACACTGACTGAGGATTTGAGCAGCATTGATTTACGTTGGCTAAGGGCCTGGCCCCATGAGTTTAAAGAAGTGCAACAATGAGATAAAGGAATCTGGGGAGCCCATTAGACAAAGATAAAGAACTGAAAATGTTTCTATGTCAGACTCCCTTTACTTGAACTTCCCTTCCACCAAAGTCAAATTGCAGAACTTTTAAGGCATATCCTGTGCTCATCACTGGGACATGGGAGGCGGAGTGTATTTAGCCTTCATTTTCATTTAAACCAAAATTCTTTCAGCCTGGTTCATCTGTCCTTGAATACTATTTTACTCCTGTGCAATTGCATGGGATTCACTGGAGCACCTTTTGTTTTACACTAGCGTAAGTGGGAGGAGAATCATATTCAAGAATGTAATAAAAAAATGAGGCAATTACTGAGCAATGGAAGGGTTAAAGGCCATTCTTTTATTAATTGATGCATTAGGGCTTGTTTACACAGGCAGTTATTGTGGGATTAGTTTAATTCAGTTTAACTTTCATTCAGAATTACAGTGGCCTTAATATGGTTTAGTTTAATTCAAGTGAATTAAAACTAATCTGAAAGAAGGCCACTTCAATGCAGAAAGAGTGTTCACACAATGGTTTAATGAATTTGCTTTAAATTCACACCTTTAGTTAATTTGTATTCATCTTCCTGAGAGCTTGCATGTAGAGCAACCCTAAGAATATATATGGCTTTTAAACTCTATGAAGGATTTTTCTACCCACTGAGTATCTGGGGCCAAATCCTGAAGTCAGTACTCAGCATTTATTCACTCTTTACTCAGACAAGACTCCTGTTGGTGACAGTGCAAGGGCTTACCTACAGTTGGAAATTTACACAGATTAAGGCAGGGTGTGAATTTAATGTGCAGTGGCTATTCCTGAATAACTTCATGTGTTGACATCAACTTTTAGGTATCTGTTTTCATCAAGCAACACAAATTATATTTTTAGCAGTACATACTCTCTTAGACCCAGTCTCTGGCCACCCCCTTGGAACCAAACACTTCCTAAAGAGCTCTTTGCCTATGGGATGGAACAGGTCCATTCTAATCTGATTTAAATCCTGGGATACTCTGCTCTGCTTTTTCTAAAAAAATCCCCAATCCAACCAGTGAAACGAGAAACTGCTTTCTAAAAGTCGGGGCTGGATTGAATTGTTTGTTCCAGGCTTGTCCTCTGTCTAGAGTCAATCAGTCAGATTAATCACAAAATAGCCCACCATCAGCTTGGTACTTGAGAAATCAAGAACAAAAGACTCCAATCAGATGATGCCATGGGAGCCAGGCCTAGAGGGATTAAGGGGAAGCCACAGAATTGAAGTGCTGTTAACTAAATAAGCATTTTTGATACAGAAAATTCAGTGTGTGTGGTTTAAATGGCACACTTTCTTTTCCTTTCTTCTTTTGTTATGTATGGACAACTCCATACAAATGGACCAGACCAGACTCTACATGTGTGCATGAGAGAGGCAGGGAGAAATTTCTGATGCTCCGTTAGAGGCAATTGAGAAAGGGCCCCATCTGGAGAGATATGGAGAGTCCTCCGCTCCTGCTGAAGACAAGGGGAGATCAGGGCAGTTAGGACCTGATTTTTAAAGGTATTTAGATGCCTAAAGAGTCAGGCACCCATGGGATTTTCTAAAGCACCTAGGCACCTGTTATGGTAGTTACCTCAGCATTTTTGACAATCCTACTAGGTTATCTTCCTGAATCTTTATGTACCTAGTGCCCTTCAAAATCTGGCCCTTAGAATCTCACAGGATTGGGTCCTGGGTGAACAAAGTCAGTGACTGTAGAACTGCATCTATCAGACAATTTGGTTAGGAGCAATTGGAGCACCACTGATTTGAATGGGAATTGCTCACCTGCGCTGGTTGTATAATCAGACCTTCTGATTGTTTTAGATCTGCTGGAGAGAGCTGGTTGCCTTTTTACTTGTTTGCTCAGTTCACTGGCTCCAACATTTAAAAAACAAACAAGGCCCAAAGTCTTATTCATTGTTCATGAAATCAGTTGGATTCCTATTGCTGGCCTTCACTGGTACCCATATGTTCTGGAGGTGGTGATGAAGGTTAAACTGATTATATTCCCTTCAGGGTGAAATTCACCTCTGTGGAAACAGGCAGCATGAGGTCTATGCACTGCTTAAGTCTCATTTAATCAAGTTACACCTAGTGCTACTCTTTTGCACAGGGAAGATTTTTCACCCCTCAGAACTTAAATCTTTTTGGGTTTGATCAGTTCCTTGTGATTTACTTTAACCTGGCACAAAGGAGAGACTGAGGGCTCTTGATGTGAAAAGACCACCTCCCCATTATATAATATTAAACTAGGTGATTCAGCTGTCCGCCAGGCCCAGGGGAAAACACGCACACCTATGATTTTGGGGTTGAATGGGTGGGGCAAAAATTGGTTTTAAACCCAGCTTTCAAAGATTAGAGTTTAATGCATACCCACTGCAGCTTTTTTATGAGCAGCTATTTTCCTTGCATAACATGTATCTGAAAGAGCAATATTGGTAACTACTACAAGCACCATTTATACTTATACACACAATTACCCATTTTGCTGGCATTCCGCTGGCTGCCTGGCTGCCTGTCTGAGGATTTGTACCATTCTGGGGTTGTCAGCACAGTATCTGGGTGCCTGTTGCAGACAAAGGTGATATTTGTGAGTGCTGCTTAGGAACCAACTTCTTTTTTGTCTTTCTTTCTTATTTGTATTATGGTAGCAACTAGTGCACCATCTCAAGGATCAGAGTCCAGTGCTAAGTGTTGTACAAGCAGGTAAAATAAAGACAGTCCCTGCCCTAGACTGTGAGCTCCAAGATTACAAGAAGACATAAAAAAGCCTGAAGCAGATGGACAGGGAGATGGAGGATAGGAAGGGAGAGTAAAAATCTGTTGCATAAGTCAGTAGTCTCAGCAGCCCAGCCTGACCAATGACTGATGGTAGTGCTTTGCAGGCATCTATCTCTGATGATTTGACCCAGATAGTAGCAGCTACTTTGTATCCGTTGTGATTTCTTTTTGCTCTGATATTTCCTAAGGATTTGTAGTGCATGGGATTAGTTTATGCACACAGCCTAGGGTTTAAATTAGATTTTAATGAACATAGGCCTTTGGGGGCATTTTGCCCAGGGGTGAGTTTCATCCCGAGTGCTTTAATTTTAAGAGAAAAGCTGGGGAAATTTACCTAAACTATCTGTTACCTTGTTCTAATGGTTCTATAATTTTCCCAGGCAGGCAATGTGTTCCCCTCCTCCCCCATATTTTGCTGTGATTGTGTTCTTGTTTGCTAAATATGGCTTTGCATTATTTGCCTAATTTGGGAGTTTTGAGGCCATTGTGTGGCTTCCTGCTCAATTCCCTCCTGCTTAAAGTTTCACAAATCAATCTTTGCCTGCAGCAGACACTCATGCATATACCCTATTTTGTAAGTAATCTGCCAACAAGAGAATCCTCTCCAACAGGATCTGAGAGATCAGTTAGAGATGTTTCTCTCTGTGTGTCTTTTTTGGGGGGGGAGGGAGGGCAGTGTCAATGGAGCTGGGAGAAACCCAGAATTCTTTCACTGGGAATACTTTATTGTCATGATCAATGTCCGTATCTCTCTAACCTACGGTAGCTTGAAAGCGATAAGGAAATTCAAAGTTAGGGCTCACACGCTGTTCTCATCTCACCCCAATTTGCCTAAGCATCCCAGAGGTCTCCAGCAAGATGTAGTTTTACATAACCTAACTAGTAGTGTCTGCTTGCATCCGACGAAGTGGGTATTAGCCCATGAAAGCTTATGCTTCAAAACTTTATAGTTAGTCTTTAAGGTGCCACAGGACTTTGTTACCTCTAGTAGTGTCTAGGGACTGGGGGGTAAAAATTCTTCCCTGTGCAGAGCCACTTCAATCCCATTTAATACCTCCATTTAGGATTGGAGGGAGATTAAGTGGTGCACAGGCAATATGATGGCCCTCTGTTTGGGGGTGAATTTCACCAAAAGTGAGATGATGGATTAAGGACAGAGTGCCAGTCCTGGCTCAGACTTTTGTTACTTCTGTTACCTTAAAACAGTCATATTGCTACTGGAAACTAATGGGTAGATGCTACTCTCAGCACACTGGTGCAAATACAGAGTAACTCGATTAGCATCTGTGGATTTATACCCAGGTAACTGAGAGCAGAGCCTGGCCCAACGTTTGTGTGTGTAGGAGTGAGGGAGTGCCATTGACATGGAGTGGAAAAAAACCAGCCCCAGAAACTATTTCTTCCTCCACCCAAGCAGCAAAACACATTAAAAATAAGACCCACTATGAACAGCAAGGGTGAAAAAAACAAAAACTCGGCCCAGCAACTTGTAATCATGCAGCTCTTCCTCCTCCCACCTTCCCATAGATTATTTTAAACCATGCTCCTATCCAGATCAGGCAGCCGAAAATAGAAACCACTAGCGCTCTCTTCTCTTCGGCGTACGCTTGGAGGCAGCACGGTAAAGAGAGCAGGGGAATAAGGCAGAAAGCTGAAAGGAGGTGGAGTGGCTGCTGTGATTGGTTCTAACCGCTCAGACTGGTGGATGTGCCAGGGATGATGGAGCTCGGCTGGACTAGCTCGTGGGCCTGGGCTGCCAGTCACACTTTCAATGAATGGGATTTTTTTAAAAAGGAGCGAGTGTAAACGCCTCCTGCAGACTCGCTTCCAATGCACGCAGCACAGGCGGAGCCGCCCTGGTCTCTCATTTCGGTGCAAAGCCCGCGCACGCACCCACCGCCCGCTTGGAAACGCAGCCCGGGGCAGAGGGGCTCGGTCGGATCCCGGGCGAGAGCTGGGCTGGGTATCAGCCTGCACCAGGAGCAGGAGCAGCCCGATGATGTCATGGAAGCGAAGCCCAGCTGCGTCCAATCGGCGCTCGCCAGCCCGGCTCCCGGAGCGGCCGCTCGCCGCGGGCTGGAAGCACGAAACCATTCATGATTTTGGTGACGTCATCCAAGGCATAGCCACGCCCCTTCCTCTATATAAGCGCCTTCCCGAGCCGCCGGTGCGGCTCAGAGCTGTAGTGGTAGCTGGCAGCGTGTCTTTTGTCTTGTGGGTTAAAAGCCGAGCAGCGCGTAGCCTCCCCGCTGGGCTGCTCTGCCCCTGGCCATCTCGTACTGCTCTCAGGAAAGCCCCTGGGCCTTTACGCGCCCCCCTGTGTTTGCACCCCAAGGACGCCGGTCAGCCTTTGTGCTAGGACTTCATGTCTGTATTTTTCCCCATTCACTGGTGAGTACCCTCTGGCGGGTTTTCCGGGGCGCTTGGCAGGCTGGGGACCGGCTGTGCCTGGGGTAACTTTTGAAGGGGAGAGGGGACGATGACTGGGGGGGGGGGGCATTCGTTCTGCAATGGCTTTGCAGGCAGAAGTCCCCGTCAAGGTTGCGAGGGGGGAGGGAATGGAAACAAAGGAAGTGAGCTTGGGGCTGCAGTGAAGGGTGCAGAAGGGCCGGGGGAGGTTTGCTAGAAAATGTGGCCAGATCTTTCCCGCTACCCGCCCCAGTCACGAAAATCTAGCGGGTCTTGGAACTTGGGGGGGCGGCTGGTTTGGAAACCCACTTGAGAGTGGATGCGTGAGCTGCCGCTCGGACTGCAAAGCCTCGTCCCGGGGAGGGGTTTGATTCATCGCGGGGGTCTCTGCGGGGCTGCCCCGGGGCAGCTGCAACAGGCGCTAGCAGTGGCCCGAGCCCCGCTGGGGCGTTGGAGGGGAAGGGGTGTTGCAGAAGCGATCTGGCTGCCGTTGCTCGCATGCTGTAGTGGCTGCAGTGTCCCGTCCTCTAGCCCCCTCCCCTTTGCGGGACTCGCTAGCTCCTCTTCATCTTCTCCCGGGCTTGGGAGAAGAGCTCGGGCGGGACTGTGCGGGGATCGCGCCGGGGAAGGCGGGCGGAAATACTTTCCATGTGTGCGTTTGTCGAGTAGCTGGAACGTGCTAGGCGGCTTGCAAATCCCCCACTCTGTTCCCATCCTTGGGCCGAGCCTGGCCAACGTCAGGCGGTGGGACCAGCAGCAAAGGCGATCAGGTCAGCTGCAGAAACTGGCCAGGCAAACAAACATCCTGGCTGCAGCTGTTCATCCTAACCCCAGTTTCCTTCCCTAAGGAGACCGTGTAGCATCCTTCCCCTTGCCCTGCATCCTCCTCTTAACCCCACTTCAATAGATCCAGAAGGCCAGACTGTGCTCTGTTATAGCAGAATAAAGCACTGAATTCAGCAGTTACTCCTGGGATGAATTTAGCCCGTTAGCATCACTGCCCCTTCCTCTGAAGATACACCTATATAACGGCAGGCCCAGGCTGGGCCAGGCTCCCGTATTGCCTGTACACGCCTTTTTGAGTGCATCCTTTGAACAATCTGTCCATCCGAGGACTGAAATCTGGGACTAGAGCTACATGCTAAAGCAGATTGTGTGGGAACTTCGATGAGCTTGCCACCCTTCTCATACTATTGCCAAGTAGCCATGGGGTAGCTAAAGTTGTGGTCCTAACACCCCTGGACGTGCTTATCTTCCATTGGGGCTGAATTCTAGAGGGGTTGCTCAGGTTATAACCCTGGCACTCCCAATCTCTTTCCAAATTAAAAATCACCCTGTTTAAAATCTGTAATGTTGCTTCTGGGCGTTGTAAAAGGACACTGAGTTAAGCAGCCTCCCTCCCCTGTTAATACCTTGTATTATTAGAGCTGAGCATTCTAAACATCTGACTGCATTTCACCAACAGTCTTGTTCACTTCCTTTCTTTTGATTCCCTTGATGAAAATCGACCCTGTGGCTCATGCAGTAGTTTGGATTGCAAATGCTTTGGGGGATTGGTTGCAGGCAAATGTCTTAGTGCAGTTCAAGATAGCCGTAGAAACTTCATGTAGATGCTGGATTTTGCAAAACCCCTTGTTTTTACTAATCCTATGCTGACCTGCTAGTATCCCTGTAACCCACTTAGAGCTGGAAAATAGAGAGCTCCAGCTCATCAAACAAATAGCTCTGTGTAATTTCTCACTCCCGGACCGGTATGTTACAGCAGAGGGTACCCTGTTTCCCCGAAAGTAAGACATCCCCCGAAAATAAGACGTACTTCCAGTTTTGCCTCTCGCTGTAATACAATGTAATGTAATTTTGGGAGCAAAAATTAATATAGGACACTGTCTTATTTTCGGGGAAACACGGTAGCAAGGATGCAAGCTACTATTAGCTTAGGCCAGGGAGGTTGTATACTAATCTGCAGTGCACTTGCAAAGATCTCCCATCAGCAAGGTTCTTTGTGTCACTTAGTGAAAGTTTAGAAAAGAACACTCTCTTTCCTAGCTCTCTGCCAGTTACCATGTGGGTGACACTACAGTGGTGGAGCTCCACATTTGTGACTGAGCGGGGCATATGACCAGTGAAACCTGCATCAATTCTAATGCTACAGCTTCCACTGCTGCTACTTGTAAGAGCTGGTGCATCATATGGTCTCACTTTGCCACTGTAAACAAAGCCCTTGTCTGTGTTTATTATACATCTGTTATCTGTGTATCTTGTGCTTTGGGATGCTTTTGAAAACCCTTGTTGCGCTAGTTCATGTGTCGTAAGATGGAGTGGCATTGGGAGGGCAATGTGAGCTAGTCTGAAGCGACTTCACAAAGGTGCAACAGATGGCCAATATTTTGGTGGCCAATGTGTGTTGACTTGTGTGTGCAAATACAAAGTACTGCGGTTATAAATAGGCTTAAGTAATAGCATAACATAAAATAGAGGAACTACAAGCTGTGAAAATCAACTTCACTTTCTCAAATTGTCGAGCTGGAAACTTCATTATGACTGCAAAGGCAGAGTTGGATTCAGCATATCTCCTACTCAATTGGAGTGGAAATCCCTGAGGTAGTAAAATAAGTCCATAGGAGTTGAAATGGATCAGTTTTTAAACCTTAGGAAAAAAACAAAACAGTAAGTGCTAGTGCTTGGTGTGGTTTGTTTGTTTTTTAAAAAAAATCTACGCTTGAGGATAGTTCGAGGAAGTGGAGTTAAACTTTGAGCAATACAGGATTTCACCAAGACTGATTAAAGTGAGATTTGCAAACTACTTTTTGGGTGCATGATATCCTGTACTGATTCTTTAGGTGAATAGTTTTAGATCCCTTACAAAGCAGGGGATTGGGGAAGAAGAATAGAAATAGGATTTAGTGGTTTAGCATTTCAGTTCTTAGATCTGTGACTAGCTCTGCAGCTAGTTTTAAAGCTTTAGTTTTTAGATATCACATAATCTTGTTCAAGGACAACAGTGATCTAATGGCTCCAGAAGAGCTGAAAAAGTATCTTTATCTTTGTTTCCAGCCCTGATTATCTGAGATCAGCTGAAATGACTGAGGTGATGATGAATACTACATCTATGGATGAAATCGGGCTAAGCCCCCGCAAGGATGGCCTATCGTATCAGGTAAGCTCTCCATTGACTGAACAGCATTGTCTGTCTGGTTAGGTAAGAATTGTCCAAACTAGGCTGCAAATTTCTATCCTAATGCACCTTTCTATAATCTGAGCTAATAAACCTTGCCATAGTAAAAACAAGTCAACAGTCTAGAATGTTTGCCTGGCAGGAGCAATTTGTCAACTTTTAATTTCAGTCTTAATATCTGATTGAATTAACCAAGATACTTTGTGTTTTACATAATCCTGATCCTGTAGCATTCTTGGAGGGAGAGGGGTTATGCAAGGGGGAAGTTTCCTAATCAAGAATTTAGATCACCCTAGTGGACAATCTAACCCTGGAGTTTCTTTTGACAGGGCTGCAACTTGGCACACAAAAAGTCTGCTTAGGGAGGGGTTGTTTGTGGCCCTTCAGTCTTTCAAGATTATTCTTTGTTTATACTGAGCACCTAAGGCTATTTTGAACTGTTTTCCATGTGCCATTTGAGACGGCCTATTTCCTCATTCTGCCCCCAAAACCTTAATACTCAGTGATATAAGCTCCTGGCACTTCAAGAACTTTTGGTAGGAGGCTATAACTTAAAATGCCCATGTTAGTGGAACTAGCTGGAAAGTGGATTTTTCCATCCCACAAAAATTGCAAAAGCCAAAATAGTAGTGTGTTTTGTGTAATATAATAAAATCCCTGTCAAATGACAGGGTTCTAAAAAAAATTAGAAAATTAAGCACATTTAAAAAATAAAACTACTTTTGTTATGGAAAATCTAAACTTTGTTCCAAACATACTGACATCCTGCTTCACTGCTTCTGAAAACTTCAATTTTTCAAAGCAAAGTTTCATCAACATTGATCTAGTTTAGCAAAATGTTTCGCTTCAGCAGCATCTTCAGATGTGAAACTTGTGACAAAACTTTCAGCCAGCTCTAGTGACTAGTTCTGATGTATGCCATCAAAACAGTATATGGCTGGGGTGGCGAGCTCTTGTATGACTTTTGATATCAGCCTATTGATTGACCAACATTTCAGTGCTTGTCTTAATCTATTTTCTGCATCACCTGACATGCTCAAAGGATGAGCATTTGAGCAGCTGTACCTTTCCAGTGATCTCAAATGGAGTTTTTCACCCTTTAACTACTCTGTGGGAGACTTGCATAGATATATATGTAACAACTTTCCACTTGCAAATGCTATTACAGCAACTGTATGTGTACGTTTTAAGTATGCATGCAAATTAGTGCACTGTTCCACGCCTAGCTCTTGAAAATATACTAGCATAAAGAGTGCATCAACATGTTAGAGCCAACCCTCGGGACAGGGAAAATGTGGTGTATTTGATCCAAAAACCTCTGGTTCCACATGCTGTGCTCTGTTTACGCATCTGTATGTGAAATAGCTGTTTGAGTGGCTCTAATGATTGTAGAGATGCTCGTGGGTGAGTTGGGGTTTCTACAGAATGGGCACACCAAAATGAAGAGTCCTCAAACCCTGCTTCATCATGATAGCGCACAACCAGCTACGGCAATAATGGTGTCAATAGGTCACTTCAGGAAACCAAATATCCAATCAGGCCAATAACACCCTTCCTCTCTGTTCCTCTTAAACTGTCCAGACAGATCTGGAGGTTTTGGAGAATTAGTCAGAAACTAGGTCCCCTGCTTGTCCTAACCATATTGCATGAGCTGGGCTTTTCCAGCATTAGAATCTCGGGCCCAGGTCTCCATGCCACACTTACTTCAGTATAACTGTAAAAAAGCCACACACTTGAGCGTTGGCCTTATGCTGACCTAACCCCCATGTAGACAGGACTGTCTCAGCGGGATAGCTACTGCCTCTTGCAGAGTTGGTGTTATTAAGCTGACTGGAGAACAATTTTCTGTCAACTTAGTGTCTTCATCAGAAGCAGTGCAGTTGTGCTGATGCAAGTTGGTAGTGTAGACCTGGCCAAGTAAATGTGTCTGTTTAGACCCTAACGTTGGGGGGCAAACTGGTTGGATGCAGCATTCAAGTTGCTGGGAGTTCCGTTAACGTTTGCAGGGTGCGTTTAGTACAAAGCATTGCAAAATACTGTATCTGCAAAGTGGCGGTGGCTCTCGGAGCTCTTGCTTCTCTGTAGTGGTCTGGTCCTATTCAAATGCCTACAAGTTTGTTATTGGTATGTCTACACTTGCCTGGCCTAGCTGACAGCCTCGTTGATTGTAAGAAGGTACTTTCTCCCTCTGTTAGCACCCAGTCCTTGGATGGCTGGGTTGAGTGAAAGTAGTAGGTGGCTACTTAGTAGGACACTAAGCCACGTGCTGGCAATCTTCAGAAGGAAATTGTTGTATGAACAATGTACACAAGCATCCTGCTTTGTTTACATTCCCTGTAAATCTGGCAACAACGGGGAATGAAGGTCTAGATTGTAGTTCTCCCACTAATGCACTGGGATGGAAACTATTTGTCACGTTGTGGGATGGATCACTAAATATGAAAGTGATAGAAAACTAAACAGCTTTTTACAGTTTAAAGTAAAATCAAACACTAAGAATGAAAAAGAAACCCACCTAACAGGATGCAAACAAACCACGAGCTCACTGCTTTCTGTGACTGGCACTGCTGACCCACCCCCTCCTGCTGATCGTGAAAGATTTTCTATATGAGAAATTGTACACTCGTCTATTGAGTGCCTGAGCTTTAATATTTTACAAGTGGACAGGGCTAACGAAGCCAAAATGCACCTGCAATGCAAGCCACATTCTGCTAAGCTACAAAATCTTCTATCTGTCCCGCAGAGTTGAATTCCATTATAAGAGCCACAGCACTTGGACATAAGAGGCAAGGACTTGTAAAAGCAGAATTGGAGCTCTGTTGTCTTTTATTAGTACAGGAACTCCTCACTTAATGTAGTTATGTTCTTGAAAAATGTGACTTGAAGCGAAACTATGTTAAGTGAATGCAATTTCCCCATAAGAATTAACACGTGTCTAAGTTTTAAACAATGTAATACTGTACACAGCAATGATGATTGTGAAGTTTGGTTGAGGTAGAGGAGTCAGGGGTGGGATATTTCCCAGGGAATGCCTTACTGCTAAATGAACTAGCACTTGGCTGAGCCCTCAAGGGTTAACTCGTTGTTAATGTAGCCTCACACTCGACAAGGCAGCACAAATGGAGGGAGGGGAGACCGCATGGCAGATGGAGACACAGGTTCACCTGTGTGTGAGAGAGAGATGCACATTGCCCCTTTTAGTATGCTGACCCCACTTTAAGTACATTGCCTTTTTAAATAGAACAGCAAGTTGAGACAGCCTCTGCTGCCAGCAAACTCCCTCAGTCCTGGGCCCTGTCGTGTCCCCCTCCTGCTCTATGGAGATGGGGTAAGTGGGCGGGGGGGCAGGAGCGGGGGGAGGAGGATACCCTCACATTAGTCCCCGTCTTCTCCCCTGCACGGCAAGCAGGAGGCTCCCGGGAGCACCTCCAAGGCAGAGGGTAGGAGCAGCACATGGCAGTTGGGGACTGGGGGGGGGGGTGCTGAACTGCTGGCAATTGATAGCCTGCTGGGCAGCTGCCACACAGGGAACTTAGGGGGGCTGCCAGGCCACCTGGTTCCAAGCCCCCACCAGCTAGTCCAACGGGCTGCTCTTCCTGCCAGCAGTGGACAAAGCAGGCGGCTGTCAAATGACGTAAGGGAGCATTGCACAACTTTAAACGGGCATGTTCCCCAATTGATCCGCAACTTAACATCAAAACACCATTAACCAGGATGACTTTAAATGAGGAGTTACTGTATTTTCTTGGCCGGTGGATAGGCAGTCCCTTAATTTCAACATGACTCTTCTGTACTAGTGTTCAACTTCGTTTTGGATTGTGGTGGAGATGAGCTTGATGTGGAATTTTAAATGTAACCATGGGTCTCTAGATCCCTGAGCATTCAAAATGGTCCCTAGTTGGATCCTAATGCTGGAAAGGGACTGTTCTTCGGAAGGTGGCCCTTAACTGTCAAAAACTCATGAGCTACTTGCAAGATTTTAGTGCCCTTAAATCAGAACCTCCATCCTGAAGTAAAAGAGCATAGATTTGGTACTCTGCTCTGTTTTGAAATGCTCTTGTGATGACTGGAAAACTATAAAAGGCTCTGTGCTAAGAGAATATAAACACAGAGTTCAGCAGAACTTTGCAGGAAAGATTAACCAGTGATTTCTGAACGTTATTGTAAGATTCCTGCCTCCATCCCCCACCAGCTGTTGTACTCTGTAAATGTAAAACGCTGATCTCCTCTTTCGTACTCCTGGCAATAGAGTATCGGCTTTTGTCTAGATATACAGCTGAACTAATGTGCCTCAAGAGTCCAGTGCGTGTCAGGAAAACGAATGTATCCTGGTAAGTTTGCTCTTACTGTAACCATGTGAAGGCCTGACTTCCAGAAGGTTGAGGCAAACATTCTTCTGTCAACTTTCTGTTCATTTGGCTTTCATGACAGCTAGCATGGAACTACACTTAAATGCAACCAATGGACAGTCTCTGAGAGTTTTTAAGCTAATGCACTTAAAACTTTTTCCTTGTAGGGCAAAGCTTTTATTAATACAGGACCTACAACCAAGGCTGCTCTGTTAGCTCCCAGGATGATGGCTCCGCCAGGTTTGAAGGGCCAAAATAGAAGCCGGTGGAGAAAGCAGAGCAGGAGTCTGGCACAATAAGTGTATCCTATGGGAAGCCTGGACAAAATAGATCTGAAAAAATGAAGTCAGACTGGGTCTTGTGACTGCAGTGAAGAGCTATTTTTGGATCTCTAATGGCTGTCCCATAATTCCTATAGGAACATTAACACAGTAACTCATTCAAATGCAGCTGATGGAGCAAAATGCCCCTCCTACAGAGACAAATGTGCACATGAAAAATTTCATTCATTTCCCATCTGGCAGCCTTGTGTGAGTCCTGTCTCTTTATAGCCAGTTGGAGCTAATGTATGGTGACCCCTTATTCTCAATCTCTCTCCCAGCCCCGAGAGAGGCCTGTTATCTGAAAAAGCCCGGCCACTTCTCTGCTGGCTCCCCTTCTCCTAATGTCATTCCAGAGCAGCACAAATGATGTGGGTGAGAACAAGGCTCTCAAGACTAAATTAATCATTCTTGCTGCATTGTTGTCAAAACAGTGCCTTGACCTGAATCGCTCTTAATTTCTTGGAATGGTGGCTGGGGTTGAACACAGTGAAAACATCTCGATGCCTGAGGCAGCTGTACTGAGCAAGCAGTGTGTGCCAAACTCCAAGCCAAAAGTTCTTTCCTGTGGACTAGCTGCCCTAGACAGGTGACTGACTGATTTATTTCTAAGTGGGATAGGCATGCAATGACTAAGCCACCTTAGTCATATCAGCCCTGCTTTGGTGGTCCAGGGAAGCTCAAACACCTTAAATCATGGTATGCTCATGCTGGGATCCTAGCACTGGCTAGGGATCTAATCTGTCTGATGTGTAACCCTCATGCACGTGGAAGAAACTTGGAGGTTTCCCCCCTCTTTGAGACTAGAGCTTCTCACAGCACCAGCTACTCATTGAAACCTGCTCCTCTTGTTCTGCTGGAACAAAGCTGATTTTTGATAGGAAAAGACAACATTGGGTGTTGCTAACTAATTCCATATAGGGAGTCGCATTGCCATCTGTAACACTATATAAATCCAGAGTAACTCCACTGACTTCAGTGGAGTTGAACTGATGTTGCTGAAACCAGAGGTGTAACAATTCAGACGAGCGGTTGTAACCCCTGGAGAAAGATGCATGCATTGCCAGCCTGATGGCTAATGGGGTGCTTAGTATGCCTTCATATTCACCTCTTGTGTCTAAGATGCCTTTATACTAACCTAAGTAAGAAGAGCCGTATCTGTACTGAGGCAATCCTCTGTTGGAACTGATATCCATGCACTGTGTAAAACTGTCCTCTGAAGTGATTCCACTATACAAAATGAAAGCCTGGATGAAATAACTTCACCTGTTACTCAAATCCAGCTGTGCACAGTCCAGGCAGTGGCTCAGGAAGTTGCACTGGCATGTGCTGACACCTGTCTAGTGCATAGATCAGGCTAAACACTTTGGCCTGAGAGCACAATAATGCTTCAAATGTTAGTGATCAGAGCTAAAAAGGGGAGAGATGGAATTATTAGAACTACCGGTAACTCTCTTCCTTGTAAACCAAGACACAGCATTAAACTGAAACCTACGATGATAAAGGGACCATCTGATCGCAAGACCTCCATGTAGAATTTCTTTCCCTTCCCTGTGCGACTTTTGCAAGGGGAGAGGTGTTCTCCTGATTGGAAACGTCACACACACCACTTCTCTTACCACTTTCCATCCGTCGGGACACTCGTCTGTGCTATCCTGAGTAGTCATGGCAGTAACAGGTGCCCTAGCGTTTCTTACCACTAACATGCCCCTCTAAAAAGGATACTCTAATCATTCTAATGTGAACTTTCATCCTGCTGCTTGGAAGAGGTATTGTGTGTGCTGCTTCTGGAGGTAGGAGAATAAGAAAATGTTCTTGAAGCCTGAGACCAGCTACATCTAGCTTCTAGTATCATGGCTCTACCTCTTAAGGTAGGCACCCTTGAATTCCATTAGACTAGGTTTTCTGCTGTGACAATAGTACAGGATATCCCACTGGGTGCAGACTGAACACCAATCTCCTAGAATTTGTGTCGATACCCATACAATGATGTAGGTGGCTAGACATGTACAGCTCTGTCCAAGACAGCAACTGGCTTCATTTGGGAGTATCTTTTGTATTTGTAGGGAGCTATATTCTCCCACCAGTGCACTCTTACTAACAGCAATTTTCAGGGTGTCTGTGGAAGAAAAGACCCAGGGGCTGGAGTCTGATCTCTGTTACACCGGTGTTAATCTGAAGTTAACTCCCTTTAAATCAATGGGTATTGCTGTGGATTTACACCAGTGTAACTTTGACAGGAATATGGTCCTTTATACTAACATAAAACTGTTACGATCCTTTCAAGTCTCCCATCCCCCTCCCAGAGAGTAGGATGTTCATGCTGCCACTGTCTCATTTTGTACTGACAATAACTTAGCCCACTGTGTACAGTTAACGACGCTGCATCTCACTGTCCAGTAGTATCTGGTTTCCTTATTAGCATTTCTTTGCTTCTTGCCGTCCTCCTGCATGAAGGTAGCAGCCAAAGGTTAGTTAATTATGGCAAAGCTCCTCTGCTCTGGGGTGCTGGGAAAGGGCTCTGGCAGCGTCCGCCTTCTCAGAGGTGTTTAGATATTTTCCATTCTCCCTGCCAAGCTCTCCATCTAGAAGTCACTTTTGGTTTCACCTGGCATGGAGATATACATGGATGACCTTAAGTTTGGGGCTTCAGTGTCTGGTGTTGCCTTTCAGTTCACCTTCTGGGCAAAAGGTGAGAACTCAGGTTTGCATGTACCTGAGCTGGAGCTGAACCTACTGTGGAACAGAAGGGGGGTTACCAAAAGATCTCTGGACAAAGCTCGTCAACCACAGCCCAGGTTTGAGAAGGCAAAATATGCTGCATGTCCTAGTCAGGGCAGCAAACCTATTACTTGCCCTCTCCAGCCCACAAAGATGCATCACAGAGCTCTTGGCATAAAGTTTAGAAGCTAGGGCCCGTCTCTAAAGCTGTGATTCAGTGACCACAGTTGCTGTGATTGCATATTCGGCATCGTATGCCGGCCTGTAGATGGCAGGGGAAAGTTAGTCCATCATAAACGCTCTTCTGTAGCATTCTTGGCTGGTGGGAGGTGCCAAAAGCTTATGCCCCATGCTGATCTTGGCTCTTTAACTCCAAGACACTCTAGTGAAGCATGTAACTACAAGCTTTCCTATGTTCACCGTATGAGTATTCACACTGCATTCCAGGACAGGCCTTTGAGTGCCATGAGCTCAACATAAACCCTGCAGTGGGTTATGGGAGTGCAGATTTCCCTTTTCATTTCCAATTCCTGCTCTGGCGGGGGATGTCCCTCAGGCATATTTCAGTCTGTGCTGCATTTCAGACGCTGCAGAGAAATCAGGCTGAGGAGGGTGGGTAAAGGAGTGATTCTCCTCTTGTTTGGCGTGGCTAGGGGTCAGATTGCATGGGGTAATTTGCCTGGCTTGTTCCCTGAATGTAAGTGGCAGTCTTATTATGACAAACTTTTTCCTTGGTTCCCACAATAAGGGCAACAAGCAAGGCTATCTGTCACATGCTAGGAAATCTGGCTTCATACACTTTTTCCATTAACTGTCCACACCCTTGGAAAGGGTAATTGCGACATCTTTTTATGCTGCCTCTATGATTAAAAAGCATGACTTAGTGGAAAAAAAGCTTGACCTCCTTGGGTTCAGCCTCTCATGCAGCTGTTCAAGATAAGATTGTGCTAGTAAAAAAATAAAGCTGAACACCACATTTGGGGATATTTGTTTGTGAGGAAATGACTCGCTTCTTGGCTTCTGAGGAAACCAATCTCAGTCTATTTTCAAAACTACTCCATTTGACCTAATGCAGCTACAATGATAGCAGCCAAAGGTTACTAGTATAATAATTAAACTTTTTCCCCTACAGTGTAGGCTATTTTAGTGGCATTATCAGCATATATAACTTACTATAATGCACTTTTTTTCCATTGCAGCCCTTTAAACAATACAGTGTCATGGTTCTCTGTATTCCAAGGCTAGGGAGCTAATGCTGAAAGTTCAGTTCTATCTACAGCTCTTAAGCAATGGACTGGGTGTCTGGGATTGGCCTGGTTGAAGCCACTACCTTGTAGGAGACCCAGTTACTGTATGGCTTGCTCTGAGACTGAGCAATAGCAAGTAGCACAACTGCAACATCCCTGTCAATGTCAAAGCATTCATAGGCCTTTTCGTTTCCTAGCAGCTGAAGGACCTGGCTAAGGTGCCCTGGAGAGGTATGGGGGAGCTGGAATTCGATGCCCCTCTGCCTTGCCGCCTACCGCTAGCCTAGGCTGCCTGTTTAAAATGTGCCTTTTTGTTTTGATCTATCCCTGACTGAGGGGGTCTAGTGGCCATACTGAGGGCTATTACTGCAGTATCTTCTCCCAAAGTTAGGGGTGGTCTACAGTAGTGGGAAGGATCGACCGAAGAGCCGCAACTTCAGCTACATGAATAACATTACCTGCTGGCCTAATGGCGGCGGCGGTTGGCGGCGCGCTCCCCCGTTGACTCCAGCTTGCGCATCTCGGCGAGCTGGAGTTCTGGAGTCGACGGGGGCGCCGTTGGCGATCGATCACTACCCGCCAATCCGGTGGGAAGTGAAGACATACCCTAAGTCTTTCCTCTCCCTCCCGTCTTTAGTAGCCATTTAACTGCTACTAGACTGGCAGGAACTCAGGATTAGGTCCCCAAAAGTCATCCATTATCTAAAGAATAACACAGCTAAATCCTGTGACGTCCTGAGTATTCAAAGGTACATCTGAACTATTCTTTCCTTTGGCTCTTGAGTCCTGGCAGTGAATCTCAGAACACTCAATGGAAGCTGATCTGCAGAGGGGGTTAATTGACTGCCATATTACAACATCTCTCTAGTGGCTCCATTGTAAAAATTAGGCCAAATTTTCCAAGAATGTCTAGTGGGGATGAGTGCCCAGTCTAGGACTGGAAATGGATTGTTGGATCATTTTGTCCAGTCCCCATTCTTCCATTGCAGGCAACACCATCATATAGTCCGTTTCATAAATTTATCCAGCTCCATCTTAAAATTTAGGTAGGTTTGGGAACAGCCTTCCTGGTGGAGCACACAACTCACATGAAACACCTCAGGCTTCTGACTTGAGCATCTGCCCCTACAATTGAAACTGCAAGTGCTCAGTGCCTATTAAACAAACAAACAAAAACAACCCCCCTCACCTCTCAAAAGATGAGGGAATCCAAACTAGTGGATGCTTCTGAAAATGTAGGCACTGCTGTCTAAGTGAGGCACTACTCAAGTCTCCTCTGCAAGCCTCCGGAAAATGGAGTAGCAGTCACAACCGCCTTCTCATATTTTGAAGCTTACATTTTATATTTAATGATGCCCTGGTAAATGCTTAGTCTTGTAAACAGGACAGGAATTATTGAAAATGGCTGTTTAATTATCCACTGGATAATCAGAGTCGGTAGTTGTCCCTTCGCCCGCCCTCCCCCCCCCCCCTACAAATTCTTGTCTGTGTGAACCAGGGTTTATTCCTGATGTCTGTCGGTAACCCACAATATTGCACTGCATTGCTCACAAGCAATAGTAATTTCTTGCCCCTTTCCTGCTTTAAAGGTTCAGTAAACTTAGCATTTGGTCTCTAACTCCAGGGCATGTAACTACAAGTACTCCTGCAACACACTACTACAAAAGCAAGGTGCCTTTCCTGGACTATGTGTCTGCCTTGACACCTC
This sequence comes from Sternotherus odoratus, assembly GCA_032164245.1. Classification (NCBI taxonomy): domain Eukaryota; kingdom Metazoa; phylum Chordata; order Testudines; family Kinosternidae; genus Sternotherus; species Sternotherus odoratus. The sequence continues at coordinate 126,129,444 of JAVMKO010000003.1, forward strand.
ACACTAACGGTGTATTCTGCTCTAGAAAACCACCTGGGTGCTCTCCCATCTCCAGCAGTATCCTACCAAAACGTCACCAGTATTTGGGCTTGAGTGGTCTGCTAAGGTTATCAAAGGGTGGGGGGATCCAGATGGAAGATGGCAGGAAGTCCAGATCTGCTTTAGGAGTGGGAAATGCATCTCGGGAACTTTTAGAGCAATAGGAAACACTGGCCTTGTAGGATAATCTGAAAAACAAAACCCATAATCATTTTGAGGGATCGTTTATTACTAGTTTGCATGTCATTGCACTCTAGCCTTTACATTTCATCCTATGACTCCAGCATACTGTCCCCTAATTCTGGAAACATTCTCTACACTGAGTTCTCTTTACATTTCCGTCAGAGCCACTTTTTCTGTGTTGACTCTGAACAAGCGAACGGCCTTAGATAACGGGTCCAAACCCTTGAGGCGAAAAGACCAAGAAGCAGAAGAGCTAAAATAGTAAGCCTGTTGTCACAATATTTCTGGCCTGACCAAAAGCAGGAAATGCAGACATCAGATTCTCATAGCAAGATTTTTAGCTCTGTCTGTAAATTCATGAGCATTGGTGGTAAGCAGTGAATCTCTGGGAGGCTTAGTTGATACAAGTGTCTGAAAACCTAGAGATGTTCATCTTGAACTTTATTCCAGCAGCCTATCAGTTTCTGAATCCTTCAGACAGCTGCTCCACACATTTTTTTCAGGCCGCATTCTGGTTCTCCAGGTCCTAGCCTGGCTCATGGGTTTTCAGCTTCTCAGAAAAACTCCTGAACTTGCAAAATTTAATTTATGGTGGACTCCGTCCCTTGGAGCCAGACCTCTTTAGATTTGGCTCTTTCTAGTTGTGATGCTCTGTAAACTGCTAGCCAATATCAAAACACTAAAATATTTATTCTAATGAGGTACACTTTTTTTGTTTCAGATTTTCCCTGACCCCTCAGACTTTGACCGTTACTGTAAGCTGAAGGATCGCTTGCCTTCCATCGTGGTGGAGCCAACAGAGGGGGATGTGGAGAGCGGTGAGCTGAGATGGCCACCTGAGGAATTCCTCGTCCAGGAGGAGGAGGAAGAGGAGGAAGAAGAAAACTGTGACGAGGCAAAGAAAGAGAACAAAGAGCAATAAATGGTAGCTGAAGAAAATACAAGGGATTGTATTGTCTTGAGGGAAGAGCCACACCTGTTCTGAAGGTCTTTTTTCTTAAGAAAAAAAGACAGACAAGTTCAATTTTGCACCTGCAAGATCTTAGGTTTTTTCGTATTCTCTGTATCGAGAACTGAAGCCCTCGATGTGACAGACTCTCCAGAGCGTCTGAGGAAGGAAGTCATGCAGAGAAAAATATTTGCTGTTCTCAAGATCACTATCTGATTTATTTCTTTTTCTTTAAGACTGAGAGGTGGCAGTGAAATTCCAAGGCCCTTGGTGGATGGTGAACAAGCAGGGCTGTTTAATGAGTTGTGGAGAGGGTGGGAATAAGGAGAAATGCAAACTGCAGCAGTGTTGAGCAAAGAACTGCCTCTGGCTACAAAAGCATGAGTCTGGAGTCTTCATCTCTCAAATTTTCCTTTCTTATAAGCTTCTGTTTGTGTATCTGGAGTGGAGGGGAAATGTGTGGTGACATGTCACAAATGGATGCTCTGCTGACATAATTGCTGTGTGGCATAGAGAGGCAAAGGGGCTTGTAGTCTTTCCCCAGTTGCACATCTCCTGAAGTTACACAAGCATGTGTAGGAGTAATAGCTTTCTTGCGTTAATTATCAAACCTGTTCCCAGTCTTTGCCCAGAAGAGGTTTTCTCTCCTCCTTTCTGCATTTAATCCTTGTAATGCTGAACAGCTCAGTTGACAGGGTCAGTATGTTCTGCTGCTGCTACTCCATTCATTCTGAAAGGTCTTTGTTTATCTTGCAGATGATTAGCATGAGGTAACAAAGAAATTTCATGCAAACATCTAAATCTACTGGAGATCTTGTCCTAGAAGTGGTTAGGATGTTTCTCTCCTGCTAGCTGAGACTGCTGTAGTAAGAAAAAACACTTTTTACAGTGCATAAAGCTTGCAAGGTAAAGAGGCCACCTGCCTTCTAGATGATTCTAGATGATCCATCTCAAACATGCTGGGTCAACAGTTTGATCAAAACTGGCTGAGTAGAGGGGCATGGGGAGAATCTGCAGGGAACTGTTAGATTTGGGTTTTCTTTATCAGCAGTGAGCTTTACCAGAGCTCCATGACCTAGCAATGCTGGCAGCCCAAGATGCTTGCAGAAATCCTCCGCTTCAGAATGAATGAAACTGAAAATTCCCATGTGCAACAAAGTCAGAGAAGAATGTTGCCAAAACTGAACTCCGAGGCAGTCCTAAATCAAATGGCTGACTTGAAAGAATAAGATGGGGGCAGGGAAATGATTCCTCTCTCCAGACAGTATTGCATAGCTTTTGAGTGTTCTGGGCAAGAGGATGTGCTTCTGATTGTAACAAAGTATTAGTAGGGTTTCATAAAGGGCAAGCTGGTTTGTAAGGTCTAAGACAACCCATGCAACTTGTTCAGTGCAGAGTTCTGTCTTTTTGTGCTACTTGACCTTTTCTACAAGGGGAACTGGTTGCAGGGCTGGCTGACTTGCCACTTTCCACGAAAGTGGCAATCCAGCAAATTTATGGCAAAGCCCCAGGGGGCCCCAAGGCATCTGAGGTGCTGACGGGTCTAAGAATAAAGTGCTGGTAGTTTCCCCGTAAAACAAGTCTGGAGACTCTAAAGGAAGAAAGTCCGATGTTAAGGCCTTAACCAGACATTATGATAAAACCCAATGCATCCCATCTGCTAATAACTGGTTCAATTAAAAAAAAAAATCTATTTGGACTTTGTGTGTGTGTATGTATGTGTGTATATATATATTTGTATCTAATACCTCATGAGTAGTTTAAACGCTGGTGGGGGTCAGGGGATTGCTTTTAACATATCAGCAGGATTGTTTTAGTCTTTTGTCTTGCTTGTGGTTAAACATAATGGCAATAACTTACCAGCTCTGTTACTATTTTAGACAGACCTGAGGAATTGCAGACTGACTCTTTTGCATTGTTCTCACTAGTAGCAATGTAGAATGCAGCTTCTCTCTTCCTTTTTAGCAGCAAAGAACCAGTCTCTCGCACTCCCAGGTTTGGTGGATGCTTTGTCATCCCTGACCTCATCACGATCGAGTGTTCTCATTTTTAAACTGATGGATCCAGCTGTTTGTATCTGAACATCTATTCTAGTCTTGCTGTCTAATGGAATGAGCTTGTACACCTGTATACCACCCTCTCATTTTTTAAACTGTTACTAGTCTCCATTCGGTGCCACCATATCGAGGCTTGTTAACAGATTATGCAGGTAGCAGAAGGATGGAAATCCTTATCCTCCAGATCTGAGGAGAAATGTCTGCCGTAAAGACTGGCATATTCCTGTCTGCATCCTCTTGGTTTTTTTTTTAAAAGTATTGTGTATATTTCTATTTGTCAAATGTATTTGAAGAACAAAGCACTCCAGTAAAACTCCTGTTGTCTGATGTACATTCTATTTCTGTAATTCTTTTTGAGCCTCAGGGAGAAGCTAGCTTTTTTTTTTTTTTCCAAACTACTTTTTTTGTCACTGTGACAGTTGTAAATAAAGTTTGAAAATGCTTTCCAACTTGGTGCCTTCTTTAAATTCTGCTTCTAGAAAAGTGGGTTGGGATTTCAGATTTCCCAGAGCTTCCATTCATTGCCTTGCACCTCTGCAAAGAACTAAGGGGTGGGGGAATCTGCAAAGGGACTTGGGCGTTGCAAATTGGGCACCTAGGAAATCTCAGGAGCACTGCAATCTACAAAACTGTTGGGCACCTAGGCTCCCAATCCAACAAATGGGGAGGGACCTAAGAATGTGATCCACAGTCTAGAAGCCAGCGTGTTAGGCCTAACGGGGCCGGCGACAGAAATTTGGGGGCCCCTACTCTAATAGTTTGGGCCCCCCCCAGCCCAGCCCAGCCGACATTGGCTGGGGGCCCCCCCAGCCCAGCCAGGCCCCCCACCAGCCCAGCCGGCGTTCCCCCCCCCCCCCCCCAGCTGACAGCGGCTGGGGAGCCCAGCCGGCCCCCCGCAGCCCAGCCGGCGCTCCCCCCTCCCCCCCAGCTGACAGCGGCTGGGGGCCCCCCAGCCCAGCCGGCCAGCCCCGCCACCCCCCCAGCTGACAGCGGCTGGGGGGCCCCCAGCCCAGCCGCCCCCCCTCCCCAGCCCAGCCGGCGCTCCCCCCACCAGCTGGCAGCAGCGAGACCCGAGAGCCGGGAAGCAGCGAGAGCCTCCCTTGCTGCTCCCTCCCCCGGACTGAGCCGCTGCCGCTGGCCGGGCTCTGCTCCGGCCGGGGACAGGCGCTCGTCCGGGGGAGAGCCGCCCCGGATGACTACCGGTAGAGCTGTACCGGGGCCCCCCTAAAGTCGGGGGGCCCGGTACAGCTCTACCCGTAGTACCCCCCTGTCGCCGGCCCTGCTCCCTAAGTTAGCCAAAGGGAGATGCCTTTTGCTAAGCCCTGCTCCTTTCTCAGAGATGGATGTCAAGGTGTAGACAGCAGAGTTAGCCACCTAGTGAGCCATGAATGGGTGTGTAGTTCCTTGTGGGAACAAGTTTGGTACCTGTCTCACTCCACAAGGAGGAGGTGGTGGGGATGGTCCCCCTCCAGCCTAACTTTAGCATAGTGGTTATAGCACTCTCCTGGGAAATGGGAAATCCAGGTTCAATTCCCACCTGCCGCTACCCGAGGGGGTAAGGATTGGAACTGGGGCCTCTCACCTCTCAGGGCAGTGTTCTAACCACTATGGAATAGTCTGATTTAGGGCTCCTTCAAGCCCTCCTGTTGAGGCTGTTCCCCTGTGGATAAATGAGTGACTGGAGCAGGGGGCCTGGACTTGGGGCCTCCCACCTCCCAAGTGGTATCCTAACCACTCATCTACAGCCCCCCTCTATCTGGCCCAGTGACTGTTCCACTGTGAATAAATGTCTGCATGGGAGATGCTTTGCAGTCCCTGGTCAAGGCACCCATCTGGGCTAAAAGTTACCAGGTGGGGGCACCACCAGCCTTCCCCTGGCTTTTGAATGGGGCCCAGTTTGGTAGGTTTGCTCAGAGTACCTATTGGATTGGGTGGTTGGGTGAGTTAAGGGGATGGACACCATCTTCCCCAGGGTTTGTGGATTATGCTGGGGCTTGCTGTGGAGATCGGTGTCTGGGTGCTAGCTCTGCAGGTCCTCTGAGGCAGAAACATAGGTGCTGGTCTGAGGGACCTTGGGTCCCTAGCAGGTTTGATGTGAGTTTTGTGTATCCTAGTAGGAGACTCAGGTGCCCAGATAGTTTTGTGGATTCTACCTCCGATTTTTCAGAGGCACAAATGGCACTTGAAAGTCTGTGAGTTGAACCCCAGACTCTTGGGACACCAAGACCTGGGCCCAGTCTGAAGTGCTCTTTCTGACTGTAACACATTGCTTGTAAGTGTAAAACCCAAATCCATCTCCTTAATCAAGTCGATGTCCTGATGCCTCTATGTAACACTTTCACCCCACAGCTTAGTTCAAAGCACAGCAACACTTCCCTAAGGTGGCCACAGAACACAAACACATGGGCTATCGAGACAGTAATCAAGAAAGGCATTGGCTGAAGACATGGGCTTTTAATTGTGCTGGCCCTTCCAATTCAACAGGACTGCTATATTAGTGTACAGTCATTCCTGACCTAGCTACAACACCGTTTAAGGTGGAGTCTGTGCTACACATTTTATCACTGTGACCAGCCTAAAGCCTTGGTCATATCCAAAAATGTTAGCTAGGACCCTTAAATGGAATCTCTTTTGGACAGCTTTTCTTGTATCAGAATATTTAAATTGCAGGTAGGTTACAACCAGATTACCAGGCTCAATTAACTCAAGGCCCTCTATGCTTAGTGGGGCTAAACTTTGCACTAGGAAATCCAAGTGTTAAGGGCCAAACACCCACAAGTCTGTGTTCTTCTTCCAAGAGGAGGGAATTTGTAATTTTATTGGCTGGATATATAATGGTCTACAACCATATCTACTCAGACTAATTGGCCTGTGATTGGAGCATTAACTTTACACTAGACTGGCTTAAAGATACTAACTTGGGACCTGACACTAAAATTAAATGCTGGGAATTAAGGACACACCTAGCACTAAGCCCCAGCTTAGAGATGCTTAATGCTTTCTTGCTCCTGTGATGTGGATATTTACATTAGTACTTCTAGTGGAAAAATGTCAAGTTTGCTCTTTCCTGAGGGGACTGTGGTTTAAGCCTCCTTCCAAAGTGCCCCATTTAATTAGCTTTTTTCACCTCTCCTTAGGCCCTCAAATTCTCTCCATTATAGTAACCTTGCAGCAATCTGTCAAGCTAAAGTAGCAATCTGTGAGATCACTTGGGAGGCTGTATTTCCTGCACCAGAATATGGTTCTCTGATGGCAAAGTGCAGAGCTGGTAAGGATTAGAAGTGAGGGAGGAAGGAGCTCAGGGAGCAAATGGATGTGCTTGCCTGCTACTGCAGCATATGCCAGATGAAATTGTTCTCTGGCTCCAATTAGAACACACCCAATTGTGTTTTGTTCCCTAAGGGTACATTTAATTATTTGCCAGCACCGGAAAGGGGGCCTGTCAATCTCTGATCAGGTGAACATAATTTGGAGTAGAAGAACTGACTTGGCTGAAGTCAAAGCTAAAATGGGCCAAGTAGAACTCGGGGGAGAGGGGGGTAGAAGTCTATTACTTGGTGCTTGGCTTTAGCCTGTGTGGTCATTGTCCTCCTTGTGTGAGCCCCACCAAATGGAATTGGCCTGCTGTCAAAGGGGTGGCCTTGAATCCTTGGCATGCTGGTGCTTTCTTACAGAGTGCAGCTTCTAAAGCTGGTCAGTAATTGCTTCTCCCTCATCCCTTTTGTTTAAAGGTTTAATTCCTTCTGGAGGGAAGGGGAAACGATGGGCAGGTTTACCTAGCAATTAAACACCCCTGTCGGCTGACTCCGGGTCGGAAGATTTGGGCTGCAGGGCTGTAAAACTGCAGTGTGGGCCTGGGCTGTGGGATCCTCCCCTCTTGCTGGGTCCCAGAGCTCAGTCTCCAGTCTGAGCCCAGCTGTCTACACAGTAATTTTACAGCCCCATGGCCCAAGGCAGCTGCCTCAGGCCAGTTTAATTTCTGTGTAGATGTACCCTGTGTGGCTACCCTTTCCACCTGAAGCATTAGTTCTCCTTAGGGTGGTGCATTTAACTATGAGGCAATGCAAGCATATAGTTATACACCGCTGAGTTAACAAACACTCTTCCTTGTCTTGGCCTTTATCAGGCATTCATTTTGCCCCATCTTTGAAATGAGTGATGTGTACATTTCCAATATGCTGAGCAGATGAGCTTCCCCTGGATTTGCCCCTGTTTATGTGCACCTGGCCCCTACAAAGTGCTTGGGTCAGTAAAGGCTGTGTTGCTTTACCACCACCCCAGGGGTTCATAGCCTGCTAGTGCAGGTAAGAATATCTGCTATGGAATAGAAAAAAAACATTGAATCAGGCTTCTACTTAGCAGCACTTAAAGAACTAAGACCCCCTCTCTGGTAATGAGTAGGGGGTAACCCCAAATTCCTGCCCTTGACAAAAAGTTCATAATGGTCCAAGTTTGTATTTGAGTTATTGAGAAGCATATCCCCATAGAGCCTCAGCGTTGCTTTGGGAGATCTTGAAGCATAATTTAAAAAAAATACTTTAGTCTAATAATCTGCAACTAAATGAAAGCCAAGGAGCAGCGCATTTTAATAACCTGCGTCAAGCCCTCCAAAGCAATCAAACAAACCGAATGTATATACGTAAACCGAAGCAATTACTATACCCTCACTCCTTGCCAGAGTAGAAAAAACTCCGAAATGTTCCAAATTGGGACTGGGTGATTGCTTTCTGTTTATGTTTGACAGGATGGGAAAGGAACAACATTGAGAAAATAAAAAGTTTAAAAGCTGAAACTGGCTCCCTTAACTGACATTTAATTAGGTACAAATCTGATCCAAACCATCCCACCACTGCTGTGCATGATATTTTGGAGTAATGTTGCTTGTCAAGGACAAATATTAGCTGACGCTCATATTTATCACCCCGCCCAATTTAGAGATCTGTGTCCATGTTTTACAGTTTAAAAAACAAGCATACCTGTCTTTCTGTGCTGTCGGTAAGTCGGGTGTATGGTACTGCCCTCATATATGAGGTAGAGCTCTGCGTTTCTATAAGGACATTGCCTTGGTATCTGAGAGATTCTCCTAAAGGCCAGGACTAGGGGATAGGAGATGAGAACTCTGGTCCCAGCTCTGACTCTGCCATCTTGTATGATCTTCAGCGAGTCACGTAGGCCAAGATCCACCAAGGTATTTAGGCTCCTAACTTCCAGTGATTACAATGGAAGTGATGACCCTAACTATTTTGTGGATCTCAGCTTTACCTTCCTTTGCTCAAAACCAAGCTCACAGGGGTCTTTAGGCTAAAGCAACAAATAACTGTGAAAGGTAGTGAGATGCTCAGGTGGGAAGGTGCCATTGATGGGCCAGGCCCTGCGGTGAATCGTGAATACTGACATTTGAACCCCTGATGGAATTGCTGCCTTAAAGTTTTCAGAGGCAGCGTGCCCTGAAAGCATCAGTTGTAGACAGAGAAATAGGTGATCTGGGTTCTGCTCCCAGCTGGGCTATAGCCTTCCTGTGTGAACTTGGGTTAGTCACTTTGCTGGAAGGTACTCTAAGAGTTAATGCTGAAGGTTCCACTCACTTACACTCAGAAGTGTAGGGCACTGACCCTTCTCTGGCATTTCCAGGTCACTGCTAATAAAGCATTTACCTAGTGCTGCTACCACCTGGGCCTGTCTGTGCTCATTATCCTTGCCTGCATCCTTACACTAGTCTCTCTCATCTTTCTGGGCTTCCTTTTTCTCATTGTGAAGCTATGGATAATGCCTACCTTTGGAAGGAAGTTTGAGATCCTGGCATGGAAGGGACCAGGTGCAGGTAAGTGAAAATTTGTTATTAAAGAAGTGAAAGTTTGTGAGTTCTCCTTTGAGTGCATAAAGACTTTGTGCTCAGCCTCATTTAAGGCAGAACAGCTGGGGAGTGAGATGAGGCTAGTTTTGCAAATGGTGGCTAGTGTCTGTTAGTTTACAAATCTAGAGTTCATGTAATTTGTCTTGAGTACTTTATGAAGACAGTTGTGTCCATACTTACTGTGGAGGGAAGCTGAGAGCTGGCCCTGGGACAATAAAGGGGGAAGTGAGTGTTGTTTTATACATACAGCATCAGGAACGAGGAATGACTGTCACAAGGTTTGGTGGTTCTGTTTGGGTGCTTCCCTGAACTTTCTTATATCCCTTTGCTTTGGAAATGGTGCTGGCAAGGCAAGGAGATTGTCAGCACTTGTTGGGCTTTTCTTTGGCTGAAAGGGGACATTGGGGATAGAAGGCAGGGTTATACATCAGAAGTGACCCAAACACTTGGTCTTTCTCATGTTGTTTCAGTTCTACCTTAGGACCTGCAAAAACTAAAAAAGCCCTAACAGCGTTAATGTTTTAAATCCCCCACAGAAAGTTCTAACCTTGATTCACTGCAAATGTGGGTGAAGGTCCAGAGAGCTTTTTCCAAGCCAAATCAGAGGGGTGTCATGTCAGTGATCCAGAGCACACACAGCCTGCAAAGTATTGCTCAGGGCAACTTTCCAATGCTCTTTTTAGTTAAGCTGAAAGTTTGTGCAGAGGGGCTGGAGGGAGGGGTGAATTAGCCCTGGTTTCAGATGCAAGTGCGGTCCATAATGCGACATGGTCAATTGTGGGGATACTTGAAACAATTCAGAAAATACTAACCGCTGTTTTTTTAACCCTCTGATGTGGTTAGAAAGCTCAAAACCAGAAGACTGACCAGCTTGAGTGTGGGACGTGGGGGGTTATTGAGGGAGAAACTGAAAGACTATACTGGGTCAAGTCCTGGGTGAAACTCCACCTAAATAAGTGAATTGGGTGGAATGGGGCCGTCCCTTAAAACTCGCTGAGCTCTTCACTTCCTAATGTTTGCTACAATGTGCCATGCTGGTGGAGAGCTTTCAAGTGAAGAAGAATAGCTGGTCACTGAAAAATTGGGAGGGGTCCATACCACAGATGTTTGACAAGAAGCATTCAGCACAACAAGGATGTTCTTTCCAGAAAGATGTAAGGTAGAGGGTGCCAGGCTCCAGAGCCTCTCCCCTTTAGGTCACCAGTGTCATTGCAGGGCAGGGCAGTCGTAACCGAGTGAGTTTATCACCTGACAGTGGTTTGATGACCCTTGTGAAATAAATAGGTGATTTCACCACAGTTTCCAGTGGATGGGAGTGCACCCCAGATTTTATTCTCTAAGCCAGCACATCTCTCTGGCATGAAATCCTATCCACTCAATAAACAGAACAACCAATCTACAAGGGGAAGGGATGGGTATTGTTTTTATGGTTGTGAATCAGGCTTTATCCCACCAGTGCAAATATTCTCCGCCACTCCATTGTCGGAAGTGCCTTGCTAGCTTTGGCAGTAGTGTGTTTTTTCCACGTACAAAGAGCAGCCATAGTCTTTGGGTCAGAATTAGCTCTATTTTGCACTGTGAAAACAATGAAAGAGTCCAAAGCTGAGGTCCCTCTGTGTGAGTGAGAGAGCGCGCAGTGTGTACGTCTCCTCTGAAGTGGGTGGCCTCTTGAACACAAAACATCAGCAAGGAGAAGGGACCTTCTCGTCCTGAAAAGATTCGGAAGGCAGCAACAAGTCATAAAAAGATACAAGCTACATAAACCCTTTTGTGAGACAGTGGAGCGGGAGCAGTATAAGGAACATGGTGGTGGGGAGAGGAAAGCCACAAAGGAAGTGTATGCTGAGCACTTGCTCTCTACCAGAGCTGTAACCACACCGTGTTACCGTAGCAGCGAACACCAGCTTCATCTGATAAATATAACCAAGGAAGTGAAGAGCACAAGAGGAGAGGATGTTCTAAGCCAAGCATGAAAATGTCACAGCAGCTCTGGTTTTATTTTCAATACTTCCTTCTTTCTTCTGCACTTGACTTGTTTATGAAGCCTGGTTTTTCCTGCAGAATTGGCTCATATGTGCTATCATTCTCCCTCTTCCTAACAATGGTATGACCCAGGTGCTTCCCTGACTCCAGGCGTTCATGCAAAATTCCTTGTTGGAGTTGGTGGGACTCTCGTGAGCAGGGAATGCCCCCAGAACGAAGGCTGCCGCCTGATTGCTCGAAGGAAGAGAAACACCAGAGGCAAGATACTCAGCTGGGGGAAGGCAGCACAACTGCATTGACTTCAGCGGGGCAGCATCAGTTAACACTAGCTGAGGTTCTGTCCCTTTCTCCCCCCAGATGTTCAGTTCTGGGCACCCCTGTACCAGAGAGGTGCAGACAAATTGAAAGGAAGGTATCTGGTTACAAAACTCACTTATGGCCCAGTCTACATTTCAAACTGGAACTATGTTGCGACTGGACTAGGGGACAGCCAAACTGCAACCACCTGCTCTGTCATGACTGGAACTTTTTTTTTTTTTTGGTCCACGCAAAGAAGAAAAAACATGTGGTTGGGTTCGAGTCGTGTTTCAAAACCTCGCTTTCTGGGGTTTTCTCCACACTGAGGCTTGAACTGGGCTAACTGCAATCGAGTCCAAAAACATTTGCCTCATGTAGCTCCTCAAGAACCTTGACTGGCTGCTGTTTTCCATCACGGTTGATGCCAGCACAATTGCACTATGCTTGCCCTGTCAACTCTGGACATGTTACAGAGGGGCGAGACCGCATCTATACTTCAAGGGGCCCAGATATATCCATTTTGTGCTTAGCAGGGGGAAGCTGTGAATACACTGTCAAACTGAACGAGGCGGTACCTGGTGCCTTGGTATTGTTGTAGCTGCAGCACAGAGAGGGCTTCATTCTGCCTGTAACAGTGTGCCTTGTGGATGCAAACTGTGTTGCAAATGGGTTTGTTTGGAAACCCCTTCAAACATGGTCACAAGCCCACTCTGCAGAGGGCATGTCTCTCCTTCCCTCTCTCATGCTCCAGCTCAGAGTCAGCTCTTTACCCTTCCCCTGGCCTCTTAAGTAACTGCACACACTCTTATTTTTAATTGGTCAGTTTAATCCATTAATGCTTCAGCCGATGCTGTTCGTGACACTCTTGTGAGGAGGGGAATCAATGACAGAATGAGAGCAGGATTTAGACTGTAAACATGGGCCTGCTGAAAAGGGAGGACTGGGCGGGGGTAAAACACAGTGTGAGCTGTGTATTTCATAGAGTGCAGCTCTTATAGGACACGCTGGGGCTTGTCGCTCCAGGCAAACCTTGATTTATTATCCCTATGTCTGGGTCCGAAGGAATTTAAATAGTTACCAATCTTGTGACCAGTCTGCCCTCTCCCCCATCTTGCTAATCTGAATTAAAATGGAGTTTGCCAGTTAATTCAGAAGTCTTGGCAGAGATTCATGGGATTCATTGTAGCTGGCTGTTCAATCCGGGGGTGGGGGGCTGGGGGGTGGGGGGGGATTTGGGCCTGTGTATCTGGTATGCAAAAGTGGGTAGTATGGGTGGGAGTTATACAAACCACCATCACCCTCCTCTAAAACAAAACATGCAGGGGATGACATTCTCTGTAGAAGGCCAAGGGTTCCTCCAGACATACCTCCAACGCAACCTGAAACGACTTAAATAATCACGTAAATAAGACGAGGAAGACTTTGTAGCACCTTAGAGACTAACCAGTTTATTTCAGCATAAGCTTTCGTCGGCTATAGCTCACTTCATCGGATTTATAGAATGGAACAGAAGTAAGATGCATTTATACACACAGAAAGAAAAGGGAAAAAAAGAGTTGTACATTAGCATACTAATTCTAAATAATAACTCTAAATTTTAAATAATCACGTGGTGTGACCACCTCACTCCTAAGGCCCCAGTGACTTCCCTCCTGTTCAAAAGCCATTTCAGCATAGCCCGCCACGGACTGGCTCCAGCCCGTCTCAATTTCTCAAGCCTGAGTATTCCCTTTTGATCTTCTCACAGGCTCGCAGGTACTGATGGAGAACCTTCTCCTCCACAGCTCATTCTCTTGGGCTCAGCTCCCTGAGTGTCTTGGCCCCACTGACTGCTCAACTGAGTCTCTTGGTTTGTTGAACTGGTGCCTTGGCTTCATCCCATTTTACAGATGGGGATCAACATTGTCAGCGCTGTGCTGGCTGGCTGGATTTGCCCTAAGCCTGGACATGCTCCTATGTTTTGCGTCCAAAAGTTCGACTCACACTCAAAAGCAATCAGATTCATTTTCCACTGTGGAAAAAGGGGCAGGGTTAAACAGCTTGGGGTACGGTGTGTGTGTGTGGGGGGGGATGGAGCAATGAAGAGGAAGAATGAGAAAACTCAGGAGAGTGTCTGAAATAAAGAACAGAGAGGGGGATGAGCGAAAATCCAATGACAAAATACCTGTGGCATGTACCCTTTTGTGCCATTTTTGATTTGGTGGGGAGGGAGAAACCCTCATTCACAACAATTCAAGGAAACACTTAATCACATGCAGAACTTAAAGCATGTGCTTCGATTGCATTGACTTCACCATGTGCTTGAACACTGTCCTGAATAGGTATGTTTTCCTGAACTGGAGCTATGTAGCAAAGGCCTCCCTTCAGCTAGGAAAACATGTGTTTTAAATATAAATTCCCTCTGGGGGATAAATTAGTTTAAAGTAAAAGAAAGAAAAGATTCATGAACTCAGGTTCATTTAGTGAACTCTCTGATCCCAGCAAGAGCTGGAGAGGTGTGTGAACCCTTGAACTTTGTGAGGTTCTCCCTTCCCGAGCTGTGAAGATCAGTTAGGTCCGTTAAGATTAAAAATACTCCCCTCCTTCCAGATACAATAGGTCTGAAGAGCTCAATCCTGCAAACCATCGCAAGCGCGCACACACGACTTGACTCACTTGAAGAGTCCCATTGAGGCCGATGGGGGGGATGTGGGCGTGAGTGGTGCAAATACCTTTTGTCGCCCTTTTCCGCACACCGGCGAGTTTCACTCCTAACAAATGGCGGAATGGCACAAATGTATTGCGAGGAAATTCACGGAACATATTATTCACTGGGAATTATCCTCTCTGCTCTTATTTTTAATACATAAATGATGCAACCTTAAGTAAATATAGCTCTTTAGTATTATTCCACCATCAATAGAATTCCCTCTGTATTATTAATTATACCTGGCACGTATATAGGGGCCTGATTCAAAACCCACTGAGGTCAGTCAGGGTCTTTCCTTTGTAGCGGGTCTTGTCGGCTCATTCTCATAGACACTATTGCCAGATGATGGTCAAGCCAGATCCTCCACTAATGAAGAACACCAGAGTACTCTCATTGTCTTAATGAGACCAGGTTTTAACCCTTAATTGACATAAGCTTTGTAACACCACCTGGAGCTAGTAAAGAACTGGTAAAACAATTATCTGTGTTTGTACAGCACCTAGCGCAGTGGGGCCCCGGTCTATAACTTGGGCCCCTAGGTGCAATGGTAATATAAATACATAACTTATTTTCATTCACTCTTCAGCTGTCTGCGGATTCAGGAGCAGAAACAAAAGTCCTTGTGTATAGTGTGTAAAGCAGTTTGCAATCATACAATATACTATATTGTAGGGAACTATAGCAAGGAGGAAACATCATTAATGGGAGGGTACTTTGCATATTGGTAACTAGAAAGAGAGGTAATAACAATGCTTCTGAAATTTTATTTTGCCTCTTGCTATCTAGCCTGCATCCCAAGTGCCTGATCCTGCAGATACTTCAATGAAACTATTCCGATGTTTAAAGTTACTCTGTGTGCATATGCAGGATTGGGGCATAATTTTGTTTCAATCAACGGTCACATTCATGCAGACAAAAGCAAACCCTGGGAACTGACTGCCAAGTTTTTGGCCGTGACCAAAACAGAGCGAAAGCCTGGCATGAGAAGAGGTTACTGACAAGCGCTGATAACAAGCTGACTTTGCTAATTACTGTTTTTAAAGTCCAAAGCCATCGGAAAAAATGACTAAAATTACTTTTCGCACACCAACAACAAGAGAAAAGCTTACTGGAATGTCTGAGTCATTATTCCAACCACCCTTAATTATATAGAAATGCATATTTTATACACTGTATTACTTATTATGAATGTACATAGATGCTTTGGGAAGCGCAACAGTTATTATTATAGACCCAGCTGACTCTGGGCTTAGTGAAATGGCTGAACTGAGTCGGTGTGTTTTGAGGGGGGGTAATGCATAAACTGAAGCAAAGTTTCAAATGAGTAAACGGAATTTTGAGTGTTTCTCAGTCCATGCTTTTTAGTGCTACCGAAATACAATACAATTTTATGTATATTCTGGGCATAATAGAAATGTTCTAATTGGGTGAAAATCTTCTCTGTGCAGGGGACCAGCACAAGACCTAGGCACTAAATATGGGTTTAGGTGGGATTGAGGCCAGGTCTGTAGTAGAAACTTTTGCCAGTCTAGTAATGTTGGTTAAGTGTGTAATTTTTCTTCAGTGTTCTTACATCAGCAAAATAGAATAAGACACAGTTGTACAGGAATAAAAGTACGTTGCTGACTGTCCTTAACCATGAATAGCAATGATTCTAACATTTGAATCAAGAGTAGTTAAAGAGAAACCGTGATCAAAGAAAAGCGAAACTAAACCTATAAACCCCAATTTCCCCTTGAAAAGAAGTGTTGTCAAACTAGCCAGTGCAAAATATCAAAGAGTAAAAATCAAACAAGATGATTAGCTGGCGCATTCAGCCACTTTACATTCTATTGCTTCCTTTTTCCCATTAAGGACTTGATTCTGCAAACACACGTGAGTAACTTTGTTCATGTGAGTAGTCCGACTGAAGCCAGTGTGGGAGCATTTGCAGGACTGGGATAAATTCTTCAGGGCAGGGACCTTGATTTCTTATAAGGGCTTGTCTACATGACAGAACTAGACTGATCTAGTTAAACCACTCTAATTATACCATCACTCCCCATGTGGGGTTTTTTATTTAAGTGAAGCATATACTGTTTTTAAAGTGAAATAAACAAGAATCAGAGAGGTAGCCGTGTTAGTCTGGAATTGCAGAAGTGACAAACAGGCCCTTTTATACTGGAATAAGAATGTCTAGTCTATACTGAAACAGCTACAGCTGCACAGTGGCCGCCCTTAAGTGTTCGCACTGCCTACAGGAGAGAGGGGTCTCTCATCGCTTCCCCGAGAAGCAGTAGCTAAGTCAAAGGAAGAATTCTTCCCTCCACCTAGTGCTGGCTACACAGAGGGTTAGGTTGGCATAGCAATGTCGCTCAGGGGTATGGATTTTTCACATCTGAGAAATACAGCTATGCCAATGTAATTTCCCAGTGTAGATGAGTCCTAGATGGGGAGCTGTACTGATATAACTACAGCAGTATAACTCATACCAGTATAGTTCTGCCAGTAAATTTCCCTGTGTAGACAAGCACGCGTTGTCTTTAAAGCCCCCGGCACGTTAATTACGATATAAAATAATAGGGCCAGATCCTGAGTTGGTGTAAATTGATGTATGTCCCCTGAAGACAACTTACAAGCCACTTTGCAACAGCTCGGATGTGTCCTGGGATATTTAGGACTTATAGCACATCCCATTTTCAAGGCACTTACAAACCTTGATGCAGGAAAGCCCTTAAGCATGTCTTCTAGGGCCATTGACGATACACATGCTGGTCAATGCCTCTTGCTCCCCACTTCTGTTGTGAAGGACTCACCCTTCAGTGCATGTGCCTGATGTTTATCAGCAAGGGATACAGGGAACTGAATTCTTTCACCAGCAGAACTTTCCGAGCCCAGAGATGATGGCCCAGAGCCTGGCATTGAGCCAGTTCATCGCTAGCTCCCAGTAACAGCCCCATGTAACTGGTGTCATTTATATTCTTGTTTACTGGGTTACTTTTGCATCTATGTGACGGGGCTTTTCACCATACAGCAGTAAAGATGCTGAGGCCCCGGTTAAGAAAAGAGCCGTGTGGGTAGAGTAATGTAGCTACTTGTATCTTGAGTGCAGTTTCAGATAGCTGCAAGGCACAGGACTGTGGAAAACTCCAGCACAGAAAGGGTTAGGAACTCAATTGCATAATTCCTTTAATGGGTTGTTTTGTCATAAGCCATATCATAAACAGGCAGGCACTGAGGAGAGGGGGAGGAAGAAAGATTCCTTAGTCAGACTCAAGCAGGACTGGGGCTGTAATTCACTGCTGGGTGACTAACTTAATTACCTGCTTTTTGCATATTCCCCCGCTCTCCCTCACTACCCACAGTGGCTTGGTTCTTTTGTGGTTTGACCTCTTTACTCTTCCTTTGTTCTAACTACCCTCCCTGTCCTGATTATAGACACTCGTCCCCTCCTACCCAGAGCCAACTCTTCCGCACTGTTCTGCAAAGCAGGGCTCCAGCTGCATTGATAAGGAGAGATGGGTTTAAGAGGCTGACGTGGAATGTCTGGGGGTGTCTGGATTGGGAGGGGGGGGCTGTTTCTCAAGGTCAGAGTTGGAGCTGGATCCAAGCTTTTCCAGGACCATTGCCTTTTTAAAACTACCTGTAGTATTTACGGTAATGGTTCCAAACCCTGCAACTAAGGGCTTGTCAATGGGACTGAAGAAGTGGGGGGTGGAATGGAGAGACACTGGAATAGCTATTGCTGAATAACAACTCCTCCCTAGCTCACAGGGCAGACACCCTTATTCCACATGAAAAATGCCTTTCTACGGGTCAGCTTAATTCACGTTTGAATTAAGCTGGGGCCGGGAGCACTGCCGTGTCTCCGGGGGGTGGGGGACCTAAACAGAGGCAAGGGGGCAAAGGCTGGGGGCAAGCATGGGGCCAGGAGCAGAGCCCCGGGTATGGGGCCCGCAGCCAGGACCCCAAGAGCAGAGCTGCCCTGGGAGTGGGAGGCAGGCTCTGGGCCGTGGGCACAGGGCCAGCAGCCAGGAAGGGGGGCCGGCAGCTGGGACGCAAGCCCTGGACACAGGGCCAGCAGCTGGGATGCGGGGCCAGTGGCTGGGCAAAGGGCTGGGGAACCGAGTCCTGGGCACAGGGCCAAGGAGCAGGGCTGGTGGCCGGGACCCAGGCTCTGGGCTGGAGAGTAGAGGCTTGGGTGTGGGGCCAGCAGCCCCATGGAAAATCTGGGGTACTGCAGCACCCCCTGCACTCCTCGTTCCCATGCCTATGGTAACTACTGTGCAATAATTATTGCACTTTAAATTCACACCCTAGGTATTTCCCACTAACTTCCCCATGAAATCCCTGTGTAATCAAGCTCCTGCAAGAGTGACCTGGCAGAGTTTGGCACTATAAGTCTTTCTACACCTCTGTATCGTGTGCGATTTCCAGCCCAGTTCTGCACGCCCAAGATTCAGATAACTGGGAGAGGGCTTAGGGAAACAAACAAATGTCTGGGTCCTTAGCCAATCCAAGCTGCCAGAAATCTGAGAGTTGCTCATTCCAGTCACCTTGTTGTCTTGTTTCTGAGGCATAGGAATAAAATCTGAAGGATACAGACTACAGAGGGAGCAACCCATAACACTGCTAAAGGGGTTGAACAGATTAGAAGATAAGTAACCGTGCTTTGAGATCCTCACACAGAAGGCACTTCACGCTCATAAATTACTTATGTAAGCCTCCCAGCGCCCTTGAGAGGTAGGCATTATTATCCCAGTTTTACAGATGGGGAAAATGAGGCATGGAGCGGTGAAATAATTTGCCCAAGGCCACACCAGGAGTCTGTAGCACAGCCCAGAAGAGAAAACCCAGGTGTCCCGATTAGAGTGGTGTGAAATGTTTTGTTACAAAGTGAAACTCAAGCCATAGAAAACTATTTTCAATATGACCATGTGGGGCCCAAGCTGGTTTACCTGTCCCTACCAGAACCAAGCCCAGCAGTGAGATTCTTACCATGTACATAGCCTACTGAGATCACTGCTGTTCACTCTCGCTCCTGCTCACTCACTTGGGCCATCCTTCCAGCCCCTCTCCCTGCACTTGCTGACAATATCATTTAGCAGGGAAAAGTTCAAACTGGGTCAATTTGCTGCTGACATACTTGGTGGTTCAATGTAAGGTGCTCCGCCTAACATCCTGCAGCCACCCACTCCAGATTCCTGGACAGGATGTTGGAATCCCCAGTGGAGAGACTGCCCCATGGACTCCATTCCAGGTGCTATACAGAGCTCAGTGCATGCTGGGACAGGGCTTTAAAGTTTAACCAGTGTTGTGTGTAGTATCCATGCACTGTTCTGGCAGGCTCAATAGAGCTCCTAGTTATGTACCTGACTATTCAAGACTTGGTCCTTTGATGTAAAGATGTTCCCCCCAAGTGACTGGGAACCCCTGAAGAACTTGACACAGCTAGATGAAACATTCTGATAGCCAGAATAAGGAAATTACAAATTCTAGGTAGGGTTAAGCCACACAGCTCCATTACTGCCCATCCATCACTGTGTGTAATGAGGAAGCTAAATGCTCCGGGGAGAAATAAGCAGCTGAAATCTGTCCATTGGAAGAAGACAATGGATGAGCCACGGAGACCAGCAAAAATTCCCCCAGCTGCATAAAACATGCAGGGGAAGGAGAGTGATGCATCACGATGTGGCATTTCTTTTCTGTTTAGCTTCCTAGTAAAATGAGAGCTATTTGGTGGGTTGGATTCCACCCTCACTGATGCCATTGTAAAGGCAGTGGAACACCACTGAATTCAAACCTCCATTGGAGCACATGTATTGTTATTATTACTGGCAAGAGGAGCCAGATTTGAGTTCAAGGGGGTTATTCCAGGTTTGCACTGGTGTAAATGAGAGAGCAGAAGTTGGCCCTGGGAGAGAGAGCGTTTGCAGATGCCATTAGTGTCAGACTCGAGGTTCTGACAAGACGTAAATGGGGCCATTCTGATGTGGGCAGGAACCCAGGGAAGCACTTTCTGAAGAGTGGCTCTTTTTGATGTCAGAGAGAAAAATAACATGACCCTTGCGATACAGATGTCAAGTACGCTGAGCCGAACTCACAAGAAAGATCTTTAATGCGAGTGGGGTGGGGTGCGGTGGGGCTCATTTGTATGACTAATGCCATCTGTTCTATGGGGCTGTGTGGCTTAACAGATCCATCTGCCAGAAGTGGCACAGAAGTGGAGGAAGAGAGAATTAGCTGGGGCCAGCAGCCTAGCTCTGTCATCCAGGAGAAAACCACTTCTTTCCTGAAGAAAGGAATGAGAAATACAACTGATCTCCCCAGTGATCCTGGATTTGTGTGTGTGGTGTGGACTTCTGCTAGGCCTGTGTGACTGGAGGGGGATGGGGAAGAAGGGGGGCCTGTATCTGAGCATAAGGGATAGCGGGCTGCAGATATTTCAGTGTCACCTCTGGCTGGATCCGAGTGATCCTTGCAGTGTGGCCAGCTAGCACATTTTTATGAGTACTGTCGTAATTGGTGTGTTTTTTCTATAAGCCTTGCCTCAAGGAGTCATGTGATTACATGAGACTCTCAGCTTTCACTGGAAAATAAAAGCATTTTTAGCCGGTGTATTTGCAGAGAAAAGATTGACAAATTACCTCAGAAGGCAAACAAAAAGAAACCCCAATTGATTGGCTTAAAAATCATGAGTTGTTTCCCTCCCCTAAATAATCTCAAGACATTTGAACACCTGGGGTTGGCAGTTCCCTAACAGGAAGGGCCCGGTATGAATGAAGTGTGCACTGCCTGTGTATATCTTCGTTGTTCTGAGGGGATCGAACGGCTGGGTTTCCTTGAAGGACAGAACGGTTGTTATTTATAATTTGCATTGCGACAGAAACTGGAGGTACCAGTCAGTCAGATTTTTGACCCATTGTGCTTGACACTACACACACCTGACAAAAAGATGGTCTCTGTCCAAAATGCTTATAATCGTAGTGCTTTGGAGGGCTGACACTGGGCATTCGATCCTAGGCAGGCCAGCGGTGTCCTCCCCTGCTAGCTTACACACACTTGCACAAGCTCGTACCAAGGACTCTCTGCGGGCCTTAATATTTTGCTGTCCTGTGTGACCTCTGGTATGTGCCTGTAAGGCTGTGTAGAACTGGTGTGCGATATATCATTCTGATTGAAGATGGCAGAGATGCCCCGAAGGTTCCAGGATCTGGAGCTGACCTGTCATTTTGGCATGCCGTAGTGACCTCAGAGAAGCCTGCCATGTGTGCATAATGAGGGGAGAGGTGTGTGGAGGGCAGGGTGTGTGGGGCAGATGTCTGTGTGTATCATGCTAATCTCATTCAGCTGCTGCCCTGAAGGAAAATCCAGAGCTCCTGACCCGGAAAGATTAGAAGCTGAGAACACTATGGATGAATAAGAGAACGGCTGGCTTATTGACGATTAAGAGGAGGGAAGACAGACTATGAACCAAATCCTCCAAGTCCGTGGGCCCAATCCTGGCCCCATTAAAGTTAGCCAGAGTGGGGAGGGCTGAGCTCTTCCAGGATGGGCTCTTCTGTATGACATGGCGAAAGAAGAGAGAAAATGAGATGAGGTCTGGTTTGGGCTTCCCTCTCATGTTTTGGATGGGGGCAAGCTGTGCCTGTTACTCTTGTTCGGACAGTTGTGGGTTTTAATCCATGCGAGCGGTGCCCGGAGCCTCAGAGAGCTTCTTTCCTTGTGGTATCTCTACACATCAAACTGAGCGATTAAAATAATCAGCCCGAGGGGGCAAGGGGCAGGGGGCAGGGGAAGGACAAGGTTCTCGTGAAAGCAGGACACTGGTGTGCTGGCTTGTGTAACACACACGTTGTGCAGGTTCCACAGCTGTAGCTGGTCCCTCGCTCTCAGCGCTGCTGTGTGGTGTTCTAACGTCTGGGAGAGAGGGAGTGACGCGCTGATGACGAGCCAGGCTGATAATTACGGATGAGCGCTGAAGACACAGGCAGTTAGTAACTGCATGGTAACTAAACGTTATTGAATTGGCTTTGTGAGTGTGTCTCTCTCTCCCGCCTCCCCATTCCCCCCGCTGGCCCCTTACTGCAGTCACCTTCTGTTTGACTTTCTATCAAGTGGGCTTTTTTGTTTTTAGATCATTCATATTTTCCATCATATAGCAGGGCAGGAGTCTCCTTCTTTGCTTTGCTTCTCTCCCCGAGAAGCATCATTATCACCCCAAGAGAGCGGTTATAGGTGAGTCATCAATGGTTCTGCTTTCCAGCAAAGTCCTAGAAAAGCCTGTGCAAATGGGGGCAGAGTAGGGTGACCAGAGGTTCCAATTTGTGCACATATGAGCATGTGTGTTCACAGGCACGTTAGTGAGTGAGAGCATGTGCGTCAGTGCGTTTGTGAAGCTATGGATTTCTAAAGCGCTTTTTCCCAGAGTACGTAGAGCTCAGACCGCAAGGGTATTTAGGTGTCCAAACCCCACTAGGAGTTAAGTGCCTGATTACCTTTGAGGATCAGGGCCTAGGTGTCAGGTGGGTGCACAGGGATATGTTTGGTTGTGTGCAAATGTGTTTAAGCCCATAGTGTGTCCAGGCTGATGCATGTGTTTACATGCATATACAGGTGTGTGTGCATTTCTTTGGGTGCATCAGTGCGTATGTGAGTTGTGCGTGTGCCTGCTTGTGCAATTGCTAATAGATTTCAGAACTTCCAGGTACTCTCGGAGAATGTTAGAGTAAGTGAGGCCTGGATTCTATAGTATAAGAACTGACCTGAACTTTTTCCCTATACTCTGACTTGGACCACATTTATGGATCAAAAAAGGTTTTGTTCTTCTCGACTTCTGGGTTCAGAGTGGAAACCATCAGAATTCCTGGGAAAACCTGTCCTGGTGAGATTCCCAGCCCTGCTGTGCAGCTCTCAGAGGTAGGTTCCCAAACCAGAGAGACTGAGAGGGCCTCACCCAGCACAAAGAAGATTATTGCTTGAAATCTCTATTGTCCTTCTTCCCCTTCCCTATCCCCCAGAGGTGCTTTGTGTTTCCAACAGCTTGTTTGGACCCCTCTGCCAGCTTAGCTTACTATAGCTTTTACCACAGGTTGGCCCTGAAGAGGATCAGCTGAAGAGACAGGCAGTTAGTAACCGCGTGGTAACCAAACATTGTTGAATTTGCTCCAGAACAGAGAGTAATAATAGTAGTTAGCATATTATGGCTTCAGAGCATGGAGCACACGCCAGCTAAGTGATCCACACCACAGCTCCAAAAAGTAGGTCAGTATTATCCCCGTTTTATTGATGGAAAAACAGACACGGAGAGACTGTGTGACTTGCCAGAGGTCACATGCTTCAGTGGCAGACCCAAGATGAGAACAGAGTTATTTCTGGCCTAGTTCAGGCAGTGTGTACAAACGATCCACACTCCGCCCTGCCACTCCACTTCACTCCAAATCTACAGCTGCCCCTGCTTTGCTAGTCCTTCCTCACCCAGGTTGGCAGAACTGATGGATCTCAGGTCTACAGCTCCCGCTATTAGTCCTTCTTCAAACACCAGCTCTGTCAGCACACCTCAGTTCTGACCTCCAGCATCCCTGCTGTTCCACTCTCCACCCAGCTCTGGAAATGTACCTGGGCTCTGAGAGTGACCCACTCCTCCTTTGGGTAGTTCATTCCGACCCCCGACAAACCTGGCAACGTGTCTCTGCTACCCCGCGCCCCCCGCTTACTCTGCTGCTGGGCCTGGTGAGCAGAGTCTTGCAATCAGTTGCTGAATTGTGACAGGTTTGAGTGGCGGTTTTTTGATGTGAGCAGGAGGCAGGATGGTCTTTCCCCAACTTATTTCCCTTAAGAGGCATCATTTTACAGTATAACTAGGTACAAACCCCTCTTACTCCCTCCCCATCCCAGGCTCTGGCTGTATCATTCCTCTCCCATTTCATCACCTGCCCAGAAGCAAAGGAAACAGACCTTACCATGGGGAATGAGGGCTGAACTATGAAATCAGGCTTCAGTGCCTGGGTATAGATCCTGCCCCTGCTGTCCAGGGATCTCTGCAGCAGCCATTGCTGTTACAAGTGGCAGATTCAGGCACCAAAGGCTGCAGCTATCTTCACTTGCAAGCCCCTCATTCACTCACTCGGGTGTCTGCTGTCTGTCCCTCTGTAGCTCCAGGAGGCGTGAGGATGTGCTGCAGTAGCAGGGGAGCAGCAGACTAAAATGGTGGCCTCTTTTGTTGTCTGCCCACACAAGCTGGTGGCTATGGGGGAAAGGGGTGGTGGTGTTTGAGCCATCAAGGACTGTGGGTGCAGGAAGGGGAACTGCATAGGAGCCAGTAGGGACTGGTGTGGTGGTGGGGAAGGAGAAGAGGGCTTGAGTGGATGATGACAAAAGGTTTGAGGGAGACGGGATTGTGTGTACTTTAAACCTAGGCAGAGGGAAACCTCATTTTCAAACAGTGCTTGAGGCCTCATCTGCCTCAGCCCTGCCAGATCCACGCCCTGCAACACAGGGCTTGTTGAAAAGAGGTGGAAGGAAAAAGGAATGAAAAGAACTGGGAAATTCTTAAGATTCTTTCCACTGGAAAATATGTCTCCACTTATCACTCAGTGTCAACAACAACAGACACCTGCCTTTAAACTCTGAACAGGGAGAATCAGGACAAAGGTAATTTAAGGCCTCCACTAGCTTATAATCGGCTTATAGTCATTTGTATATGTACATGCAGAAGTTTTGGCCCTGAGCTGGAAGACTAGATCAAGACACCTCTGAACTGATGTGTGGTCTGAATTTCGTGACTTGGGCACGCTGGCCCATTTCTTCCAGCTGTCTCTCTGCATAGATACAGTGTGCGGACGTATATATGACTGTGTGAGTGAGGTGCATGCGCTTTAGCTGTTAAACAAAAAATAAATAAACAATGTTAAAAGAACACTACGTTTGCAATCTCGAGCACTCCAAAGCTAGGAAATGCCAGAATTAAGGTTGCCCTTAATTCAGCTCCATTGTGCATAGGCATTATAATACAGTCTTTAATTACACAATCACATACTATTATTTCCTCATTCAGTGCTCTGTGCATTTAATAAGCAGCTATTCAGTATTTTGTTTTCTTCTCACTGTTCAGTGTGTGGTCCCTGGCCTTCGATACTACACAACATCCAAACCCTGGTTTGAAGATAGACTTGTTAATTTCCTAATGGGATTTTCTGTGGTGCTCATCACAATAGTATCTCAAAGCTTCCCAGATCATTTATTTTCACAAAACCCTTGTGAGGTGAGCAGGAGCGTGATCCCCATTTTACAGATGGGGAACTGAGGCACAGAGAAACTAAGGTCCAAACTATCCACTAATTTTGAATGCTCAGTTTGAGATGCCTAAGAATTGATTTTCAAGAGTACTTAGTATTTTATAGCCTTAATATGTTCAAAGCACAGCTTCTATTGACTGCAGTTGCAGCTGTGACTCCTCAGTACTTTTGAAAATCATACCCAGGGCTGGATTACCCAATAGGCAAACTAAGCACATGCTTAGGGCACCAGCAAAGCAGGGGGCACAAAAAAAATGAGTTTTTAAAACAAATTTGATATTTGACATTTAAGAAAAAGCATCGAAGTAGTCAACATGGGAAAAACCAAAACTTTGTTAGACTTCCTTATACTCCACTACACACTCTTCCCCTGTTTTTGTTTTCTTTCTAAACCAGGGGGGGCGTCCTACTAACATAGATCGAAATAATGCGAGGAACTCAGATCCTGTCATGTATTGCAATAGCTGACTCATACCCTGCTGACTTGAACATGAATCTTTATGGAGAAGTACAGCAGTTCCACTGTTATATGCATGCAGAGTTTAATGAAACAGGAAAAATGAAATTCAGCCACATTGATCTTCATGACACAATATTGAAAGACGGAATACAATGTGTATTTCCAAATGTAGAGATCGCACTATGTATTTTTCTAACATTGATGATTACTAAGTGCTCCACAAAATGCTCTTTTTTTTTTCAGCTGAAAAAAATAAAAAACCCTCAGAGAACAACGTGTCAGAACAGACTTGATTCACTTTCCCTATTGTGTATGGAAGTGGACATGCTTCGTCGAGTCAGCTTCAATGAACTTATCCAACATTTTGCAATCAGAATATCTAGAAAGAAACTATTTTAATTTCAGCATACATGCAAGTTTTGTGTCATTTGGAAAAATAGCATTTTATTTTACGGTATAGTATTGTTTTTATTTTGAATTACATATGGGGGGGGGGGGACACCATAACCTTCTCAGTGCTTAGGGCCTCTATAGGTCTTAATCCGCCCTGATCATACCCCAGGAGCTCAAATTGGGAACCCAGAAAATAAGGAACATAAGTGGCTACCTGGAAAAAAATTGGTTTAAGTGACTTGCTCAGCACTACATAAGAACTGAGTGGCAGAGGCCGGGTAGAATCCAACTCTCCAGGGCTACACAATGCCAAGTCATCCCCAGAGCAGGTCTGACCTGTGCAGTGAACTAGGTCATTTCTAGAATGATGTGCGCATATGTCTTTAAGGCACAGCCCTGCGTTGAATGCCTTGCCAGGAGAAATTGCCCCACAGGAGCTCCAGGAGACATTGGTCACAGCTACACACTAGAGAGACATTGGGCACGATACACTAGAGAGTTTACTGATGCAGCTGGACCGCTCTGTTCCGATGGGCGAGAGCTCTCCCACTGGCTTAACTACTCCAGCCCCCCACAAGTGGCAGGGGGGAGTTCTCCTGCCCGGGTAGCACTGTCCACACCGGTGCTTACGTCAGTGTAATTTATGTCACTTGGGGAGCATGTGTGATTTATTCACACCTCTGAGCGGCAAATGTTATGCCAACGTAAGTTGTAATGTAGACGTAGTCATCGTGACTCATCTTGTAGCCAAATCTGACCAACTCCAGGGCTCCTTTGGGGACTCTAACATTGTTCACTAGCTTCACTTAGGGCTTCAGCCTGTGTCCTTTGAAGTCAATGGCAAAGTTTCTATAGATTCAGTAGAGCAGGATCAGGCCCTTATCCTTGTGCTCAAGAACTGTGCCTCGTCCTGGTCTTTGCACCCCATCTTCCAGCTGCTCAGCACAGTCTGGCCTTTTAGTGTGTAAATTACTAGACAAGCGTCTGTGTAACTCTGTGTGATTTGTGTGTATTAATACGTTTGTGTGCTTTGTGCTCAAGGCGCTGTACAGACACTAATCAATCTTTGCAATGTTACTGAGGTAGGTAGGCAAAGTACTTGTAACCACGTTGGTCCCAGGATATTAGCAAGAGAAGGTGGGTGAGGTAAAATCTTTCATTGCACCAGCTTCTGCTGGAGACAGAGACAGGCTTTCGAGCCACCCAACGCTCTTCTTCAGGTCTGGAAAAGGCACTCCCAGTGTCACAGCGCCATGCAAGATGGAACGTGTTATTCAGCATAAGTAGTTTGTAAATATTGGAAGGAACCATTCAAGTGACCCATCAGGCAGGCAGGCAAATGTTCTTCCCATTTTATAGATGGGGAAATTAAGGCAGTAAGATGAAGTGACTTGCTAAACTTCATGCAGCAAGGAAAGGATACAATCTGCTGACTTAAGCTGCTGTGCTCATTCCTCCTGAACAGCACATACCACATGCCCCGCTTGGATTCTGTGTTCTGAGACAGTGGTGATGATTTCAGGCAAAATGATCCCCTGAGAACAATGGGGCTATTTTCTATTGTTCTCATAAACAGGGTGGCTGCTGAAACTTTACCGCTCCTATGTAATATGTCCACTCCAAACTCATGCCAACAAAGTCTGGGCATGCCTGGTCTATTTTGGCCACCAGCTCCTCCCTTTGGATCCTAATCCCCAGGAAATGCCTTGCCCTCTAATCCTGAATGCTCATGTAGAATTTCTTTATGGGACTTTTCCACTCAGCTTGCATTCAACCCGACAAAGCCCTGCCCAGGGCTGCTTGGATTACTTCACATCCTTCACTTCTGCCAGTCCTTCCAGTTCTCCTTCATTGCCAGGTCCCGCACCCACTTTCCTTCTTGCAGCTTGGTATCCCTATACTGATCTCAAAGGTCAGAGGACAAATCCAGATGTGAGAGTAAATGTATTCTCTACCACCTCCCCCCAAATATTTGATTACTGCACAGCTGTCTTTAGCAGAAGTGGGCAGGAAGGTAGCGTGGCTCAGGGTAAAAGCAAGAGACCAAGAGGCAGAACACCTAGATCAGTGATGGCAAACCTTTTTGAGCCCAAGTGCCCAAACTGCAAATCAAAACGACGTGTTTTTTTTCAAAGTGCCAACACCCCCGCTCGACTCGGGACACCCCCCCCCCCCCCCGGCCTCAGCAGCGCGGCTCGCCCCCCCCCCCCCCCCGGCCTTGCCTCCCCTTGCCTCCCCCCCCTTGCCTTGCCTTGCCTCCTCCCCCCTTGCCTTGCCTTGCCTTGCCTCCCCTCCCCTTGCCTTGCCTCCCCTCCCCTTGCCTTGCCTCCCCTCCCCTTGCCTTGCCTCCCCTCCCCTCCCCTCCCCTTGCCTCCCCTCCCCTTGCCTTGCCTTGCCTCCCCCCCTTGCCTTGCCTTGCCTCCCCTCCCCTTGCCTCCCCTCCCCTCCCCTCCCCTTGCCTCCCCTCCCCTCCCCTCGCCTTGCCTCGCCTCCCCCCCCTTGCCTTGCCTCGCCTCCCCCCCCTTGCCTTGCCTCGCCTTGCCTCCCCCCCTTGCCTTGCCTTCCCTCCCCCCCTTGCCTTGCCTTCCCTCCCCCCCCCTTGCCTTCCCTCCCCCCCCTTGCCTTGCCTTCCCTCCCCCCTTGCCTTGCCTTGCCTTCCCCCCCCTTGCCTTGCCTCCCCCCCCTTGCCTCGCCTCGCCTCGCCTCGCGCCGCGCGTCGCCTCGCCTCGCCGCGCGTCGCCTCGCCTCGCCGCGTGTCGCCTCGCCTCGCGCCGCGCGTCGCCTCCTGCCTCGCGCCGCGCGGCACCTCGCCTCGCCTCGCGCCGCCTCCTGCCTCGCGCCGCGCGGCACCTCGCCTCCTGCCTCGCGCCGCGCCTCGCCTCGCCTCCTGCCTCGCGCCTCGGCCCCGCCTCCGCTCTCCTTCTTGCCTTGCCTCGCCTCCTGCCTCGGCCCCGCCTCCGCTCTCCTTCCCGGGCTCCGGCCGTCCTTTCACTTCCTCCTCCACCGCCCGCCCGCCTCTTACTGACCCCGCCCCTCTGCTCCGGCGTTTTGACGGCGTGCCCACAGAGACGGCTCGGCGTGCCGGCAGCGGCACGCGTGCCACGGGTTCGCCATCACTGACCTAGATTCTACTCTCAACTCTGCCACTGACTCACTGAGCGACCGAGGGCAAGCTGCTTCTTTTCTCTCTAGCTCAGTTTCCCCATCTGTAGAATGGAGACAGTGAATCACCTTCGTAGAGCTCACGGAGAAGATCAGATGAAAGGCCCTGGATAAATGCAATATGATTATTATAATGAATGTTTATGCTGACCGCATTGTTTCTGCTGCTGTTGCTTTTCCTTAAAAGTGTTTAGTAACAAGGTCAATGCGAGTGAGGCCTTTATTTACATCCCGTTCAATTCAAAGAAGATCCCTGTTGAAATCAATGGGAGTTCACAAGGCCATCGCTTCTGAATTAATCACCTTAATTGCTCAGGTGATTAAGGCTGGACTGGTATGCAGGAGATCTGGGTTCCTTTTCTGGCTCTGCCAGAGACTGCCCCTGTGACCGGGGGCGAGTCACTTCCCCTCTCGATGCCTCAATTCCCCATTGGGAAAATGGGGAAATGGGTCAAATGATACTGGCCGCCTCTGTATAGTGCTTTGAGATCTGTGGCTGAAAAGCACTATGAAAGAGCTAGAGAGACAAGATGGGTGAGGTTATATCTTTTATTGGACCAACTTCTGTTGGTGAGAAAGCGGCTTCCAGGAGGAGAACTCTGTATAGCTCAAAAGCCTGCGTCTTTCATCAACAGCAGTTGGCCAGTAAAAGCATGGGCAGTGGTTATAATAGGCCAGGGGAGGCTAAGCCTCCCCAAACAGGATACAGCACACCTCCCTTCGGAGGCACACCGCCAGCCTGCTGCCTTTGGAGTGCCGCCTTCACTCCACTCCAAGGCCCCGCTCCTGCGTCCTCCTGCTCTTCCCCTATGATCCTGTCCATGCTGTTCCTCTTCCTGCCCACTGTTCACTTTTTCCTCCAAGGCACTCCACCCTGCTGATGCTCACACTTCGCAGGTTTACAGGTCAAGTTAATTCACATTTAAACACTAGCACACAGTTCAATCTAAGGTTAATTAAGTTCAGGCCATGGACAGATGAAAACAATGCAATCAACACCTCTCTTGATTTCTTTCAGCACAAGTGAATTGCCCTGAATATATGCTGACCTGCTCAGCCCTTCTTGGATATTCAGATACAAGTGAATCACCCTGGTGCTCTGATCTGAGCTGGTCTGTCTGCATCACGGAGCTGGTAACCTGTTTAGACAGCATCATTGTGTTCTTATTCCTTTCTCCCACCCTTTGTCTACTTCGACTGAAAGGCTCAGATCCTCATAGGCCAGGTCTGGGGGCAGGGAGGTCAACCTAAGATACGCAACTTCAGCTACACAAATAGCGTAGCTGAAGTCGATGTATCTTAGGTCAACTTACCTGGCAGTCCACAGGGTGGCGAATTGACCGCTGCTGCTCCACCGTCGACTCCGCTTCCACCTCTCGCGGAGGTGGAGTTATGGAGTTGATGCGGAGCGCAGTTGGGGATCGATTTATCGTGTCTAGTGTAACTGTGATGAATCAATCCCTGATAGATCAATCACTACCTACCGTAGGTATTTAGGTACTTAACTCCTGTTTATTTCAGTGAGGGCTAAGCACCTCTGTAGCGTTGAGGATCTCTGGGCTCAAGCTATTTAAGGCAAGCACTGTCTCCCACTGTATGTATGGACAGTGCCCAATTCAAAGAGGCCAAGTCTCAGCTGTTGCCTCTGCTGAAATACAAATATTTAATGACGAAGGACGTCTGCATTTGGCACATAATGTAATTAGTTGACTGATAAACCTACAGAAAACTCAAACCACTGCCTGAATCTTCATCCTTATTTCATGTTACATTGCTATATTTTCTCCCATGTAGTGTGAGTGAAGACAGAGGGCTATATCCTAAAACTTTGCATTCCTCCCTCTCAGCTGATGTCACCTTACCATTATTTAAAATGTTTTTTTTTAATTCACTAATCAAACACTCATTCCCTGACACCTCCACTGAACAGGTCCTGCTAAAAGCTGTAACATAATTCAGCATCATGTGGTCCCTGTAATGTTACAATCATTTGTCAGGGCTCATTTGTTTCAAGGTCTTCAAGTTGTAAAGTCTGGGAGGGTTTTCACTTTGTCTTCAGGAATGTTGTCCCTATGTCCAGGCTAGATGAAAGGAAAAGAGAAGAACCACAGAGAAACAAAGGCAAATATAGTTCCATGCATAGGGGCATATTAAATAGGGGGAGCAGATGGGGGAGCAGAGGACTTCATGCGCTGCCCTCACCTGTGGGTACCTCCCCCAAAGCTCCCATTGGCTACGGTTCCCCATTCCCAGCCAATGGGAGCTGCGGGGGGCAGTGCCTGCAGGGGAGGGCAGCGCGCGGAGCCCTCTGCTCCCTTCCAGGGGCTGCAGGGACATGGTGCTGGCCACTTCCGGGAGCGGCGCGGGGCCCACAGCGACTTGGGGGTGGCAATCCCACAGGACAGATCCAAAGCCTGAAGGAAAAAAAAAAAGAAAACCCAAAGTCATGCTGCGAGAGCAGAAAGAGAATGGATCCTCCGCCAAATTGCCGCCGAAGAAAGAAGCGGAGCGATTGAGCTGCCACTGAATTGCCGCCGAAGACAAAAGAGAAGGACTGAAGGACTTGTCACCGAAGAATCAGACGTGCCGCCCCAATAATGGACTGAGTGCCGCCCTCTAATTTTGTCCGCCACAGGCAGCTGCTTCTTTTGCTAGTGCCTGGAGTGAGCCATATCCCGCCCACGGCCCTGGTAGTTTGCACTCCCCTGCTGTAGCTCCTGGGCACTTGCCCTGTGCCTCTTGCCAGCTGGCACCGAAAGGCTCCTTGTCACACTGGATCAGAGTAGAGCACCACATTGTGGTTACAAAAACATGGGAATGCTAGTAAAATAGCTAAGACTTTAGTGACATGAGTAATCCTACTGAATTCAATGGCACTGTTTGTATAAGTATTACTCAAGTGAGTAAGTGTTGCAGGATCTGGAGTCAGGAAGAAACTGATTCTCCAGGGCCAGGCAGGAATGTGTGTTCTGGTTTAGGGGAGAGGAGAAAGATACAGGACATAACGGAACAGGGACTGGGGCAGAGAGAGAATACTCCTCATAGTAATGAATGCCTAGCTCTTATGTAATGCTTTTATCCCTAGATCTCCAAGTGTTTTCCAGAGGAGGTCTGCCGCACAGAGAGGTGAAGTGACTTGGTGGACACTTGGGAGACCTGGGTTTTATTCCCACTTCTGTCGCTTGCTTGCTGTGTGACTATGGCAACCACCCAGTCCCAAGCACAATGTGGATCTAGTTGTATTCGCTAACACTGAAAAAAAAGACATTTTAAATTGCGAAGCTAAAAGCTCACCTCCAGGGCGTTAGTGATTCAAACTCCACCAGGGCCCCTAGGTGGGTATACAGTCCCATAACTCAGTTTGTAGTTAGTTATTCTATGAACAAAGCCCCCTTTGCCCCTTAGGAAACATCACAGGGTTTTTATAAGGCCCATAAATCTTCACAATAGCTGATAGGGCTGGGCTGACTCATCAAGGATCCTGTATCCTTTGGCTTTCCTATGGCTTCCAGATAGCTTTTGTTCAATCACACGAATGAAGCAATTGTATCTGTCCTCTCATTTCTCAGAGCTATGACTCTCCTACGGCAATGGACACCTCAGGACTGAAGATAATTTTGTCTAAGGATAGATAAACTTTGGAAAGTTTAGGTTTGGTTTAGAATGGGATAAGGATCTACAGCTTATACTGCTCAGTTGAGGCTTACTTAGCTTTAATCAAATCTTCAAAAGGCTGCTTTCCAGAGGAAGAATAAGCTTAGTCACAAAGTTTCTTGTCCTTCTTGCGTTAGGTTTGTGGCTATGAAACTGTCCTCAATTTTCCTGTATATTGCCTCTTTAAATACCTAAGCACTTACCTCATTCACACAGAGCTTGAAGCCATTTTGTTTCTCAGAGTGCCTGTAGCATGTTACAGTGGAGATGTATACACTGTGCTCTCTCCAGAAGACTTTTTAATTTTGTTCTTAATCCAAAGTAATTTTAGACTGAAAAAAATGTGTTTTGCTCTTTGTGTATGGAAATATAACAGGGTTGGAAAGGAAATGCCATAAAATGCCATAAAAATATCTGTTCTGATAGTGTTTTGCCACATCCGCTTTCATACCTGGAAAGCTAAGTGCAGCAGTACCTCAATGTAAATACTAAAAAATTACCATCATTATGATGCAAGGTACTATTCAGGGTACATAAGGGTATTACCATCCGGTCCTTAGTTTGTAAACTCTTTGGGAGGCAAATGGGGCCTTTGTTTTGCATACATAGTGCCTAGCACAAAAGAGCCCTGATCAGGGCACCTACACTCCATCTTGCTATAAATAAAGAACAATCAGCATTTGTTTCGCTTTTCATTGAAATTAAATGGTCAGTTTCCTTTTCTGGCTCTCATGCACGTGTGCAATGCTGTTGTGTATTTGTATTTACAACATCAAAAATATTTTTACTGAAATGTTAAAGAAGTGAAAATATTTCTATTCCTAATGGGACAAACTCTTCAGTTCCCATTGAGCAGTGCTCTGTTTTTGTAGACAAAAAGCAAAACAAATCCTCTAAAGTGGCATTAATGTTAGGTCAAAGAAAACAAACCAAAAAAAGAACAAGAGTCACGTTTTCAGGACAGAGCACAGAGTGTTTGTCTTCTTTGTAAAAGACTAAAACAACAATCAGAACAAAGTGAGTGCTGGCTCTGCTTACAAGCAGGCTTCTTAGAATTTAATAGGGCAGCACACAGAGATTAAAAGCGTCACAGTTCTGAGCTACCTCGTCCTCAGAAGTCATTTGAGTCCGTGGCAAAATTCCCATTGTCTTTGATGAGGCCAGGATTTCACCCTCGGGCTCTTAATACAGCCACCATTTTTGTTTGGTTCGTTTCCTAGACTTCCAGCCTAACTGCTTGCGTCCCTTTCGCTGGCAGAGGCTTAGACCTAATCCAAAGGGAAATAGTCTGGTAGCCACGACAGCACACAAACTAGAGACAACAGCTAGAAGGGATTTCAAAATCCATTGTCAGAGTAAACTGACCAGAAAGCTAATCTCTCCCACTATTAACCAGCTTGACCCAAGACTGTATGGACCCCACTGTTCTATCTTATCTGCTTTGAAGGTATTTTGGTGGCCTCAATTACCATGGTATCTGATACCCTCTTTACCGTCTGTAATACATATATTCACAGATCCTCCCTATATCGCTGTGTGGTAGGGCAGTGCTATTATCCCCATGTTGCAGATGGAGAACCGAGTCATGGAGAGACTAAGTGACTTGCCCTTGATCACACAGGAAACTTGTGGCAGATCCTGAAATCAAGGCAAGGCTTTACCTGCTGGGCTATCCTTTCCCTCTGTTCAGGTGAATACTAGCACTGGATCAAGGCTGTTTCACAGAGGCCTCTAGTTTGTATTTTCCTCCCTCAGTCTAGCACACTGTGATAACTCCCTCATGCTTACTAAAGATGCTTTGTGATGCATGGCCAGCTGTATCCCGGGCTAGAATGAGGTAACTCCAGACATGACTGTTGTTTATGTTATTGTGGCAAAGTTGCCACCCCAACATGCCTCCTCCTAGCCAACTGTAGCACTGCGGCAGCTTTTGCTCCAGTTTCCCCATTATTTTGGCATACTACAGCCATAGAGGCATTCTGACCTTCTGGCCAAGCCACTCCACAATGTCCTTCCCCTTCTGGACCCACAGAATCCTTCTTCAGAGTGCAGGAAAAATATATACGAACCAAACCTTTGGCCTCCACTGGGCTCAGCAGGCAGTCGCCACAGCACAGACGTGCTGCTGCTCCCCCTTTTCCTCCCTGGTTCGATCAACCCCTCATCCAGGGACTGGCACTCGGGGTTTCTGGCAGGTTTCCAGTTTGCCCCTATCAAACCTTATCTGATTTTTTCCCTCTAGCTCCTTCTCAGCCTTCTTGTCAGGCAGTTGTTTCCTACCTCTTCTCCTCTGGGTCTCTTTTCCCCAGCTGGGTTCACCCAGCTATTTATAGAGACAACCCTGCTGTCCTGTAGCTGGGCTTAATTTCTAAATAGGCCTGCCCCATCCTACAAGTGCATCAAACCTGGTTAATTGGTCTCTTGGGCCAATTTGTAACCTGTGGGAGGTAAACACCCCATCACAGTTACAAGGACTCTTCATGGATTTGAAGGGGCATGGTCTCCGTCTCTCAGAAGTGACTCCTTACTTTTCCTCAGTTTTCCCATGGCATGCCTGACACACGTCCGCCCAGATTGATATGCCTGGCATGTACTCCCAAACTCCAGGTCTACCATGACATCCCTCCTTAAGACCTGCTCCTCTCAGTTTGCTTCTCAGCCCTGACCTCCGCTGCACCATTACTTCCCCTTTTGGGACTCCAGCAAACGTTTTTTATATAAGATATAACCTGAAAGATGTGTAAACCACAAAACCCTGGTTACCATGCATCTTTCCTTTTGTACCTGCCACACACCCCTTTGTCTATCTTTCCTTTCTGTAACTTTAAGCTCCTTGGAGAAGGACTCTCCTTTTGATTGTCTATAAAGCAATGCACTCTCCTCTTGTGTGATATCAGTAATGACGCTATAGGAGGCCGGGTTGCCATGAATGGGGGATTGTGGGAGCTGTCCATGCTCTGTTTTCCCTTTGGACGAATAGAAAAGCCGACCCTCTCTTTCCATAGACTCAAAGCATTCTGCACCAGCTCTGTAAAGATTGTGGAATGTGGTTATGCTACCAAGAGACCCCAGTGGAAAGCTCCATCTCTGCTTCCTCTCCTCCTCCATGCTGAACAGAAACTCAGGGAAGTAAGAAACGACCTTTGAAATGTTTGATAAGATCTCTCTCTCTCTAAGGGTACAGATACACTAAACACCGGATTGGTGGGTGGCGCTCGATGTATCAGGGATCGATTTATCATGTTTCATCCAGGCGCGATAAATCGATCCCTGAATCGACTCCTGTACTCCACCTTGGCAAGAGGAGTAAGTGGCATCAGCAGGGGAGTGGCCATGGTTGACTCACTGCTGTGCGGGTGGCCAGGTAAGTCGACCTAAGATACTGCAACTTCGGCCTGGTCCCCACTAGGGCTTAATGTCGACTTTATCAAGGTAAAGTTGATTTAAGCCTGTACCCGTCCTCACATGCATGCCCTTAAAGTCGATTTAAAGTCGATTTAAAGGGACCTTAAAATCGACTTCTGTACTCCTCCCTAACGAGAGGAGTAGCGCTGAAATCGACCTCTCTGGGTCAATTGTCAATTAGTGAGGATGAATGTGACTTTAAGCCTCCGACCTTTCACAATGCCCGTTAGCTCCCCAGGGGACCAGCCACCAGTCCGAGCAGCTCCACGGACCCCCGTGCCCGCCGGAGCAGGTCCGCGGGACACACACCCCTCCCCCGCGCGCCCGAGCAGCCCCGTGCCGGCTCCCCCCCGCCCGCCCGAACAGCTCCACGGACCCCCGTGCCTGCCGGAGCAGCTTCGCGCCAGCTCCCCCCCGCCCACCCAAGCAGCCCCGCACCAGACCCCCCCCGCCCGCCCGAGCAGCTCCACGGACCCCCGTGCCTGCCGGAGCAGCTTCGCGCCAGCTCCCCCCCGCCCACCCAAGCAGCCCCGCACCAGACCCCCCCCGCCCGCCTGAGCAGCTCCGCACTGGCTCCCCCTGCCCGCCCGAGCAGCCCCGCGCCAGACCTCCCCCCCGCCCGCCTGAGCAGCTCTGCACTGGCTCCCCCCGCCCGCCCGAGCAGCCCCGCGCCAGACCTCCCCCCCCCGCCCGCCTGAGCAGCTCCGCACTGGCTCCCCCCGCCCGCCCGAGCAGCCCCGCGCCAGACCCCCCCCCCGCCCGCCCGAGCAGCCCCGCGCCAGACCCCCCCCCACCCACTCGAGCAGCCCTGCGCCAGACACCCCCCCCGCCCGCCTGAGCAGCTCCGCACTGGCTCCCCCCGCCCGCCCGAGCAGCCCCGCGCCAGACCCCCCCGCCCGCCCGAGCAGCTCCGTGCCAGCTCCCCCCCAGCCCACCCGAGCAGGGGGGGGGGCCCAGCACGGAGCTGCTCGGGTGGGCAGGGGGGAGCTGGCGCGGGGCTGCTCGGGCGGGGGAGCCGGCGCGGGGCTGCTCGGGTGGGGACGGGGGCCACGGAGCTGCGACTGGTGGCTGGACCCCTGGGGAGCGTGCCTGGCTGCCCCGAAAGGTGGTGCCTGCTGGGGACTCCCGGCACGGTGGGATATCTACCCACAGTGCAATGCTGGCTATGTCGACCCTTGCAAAAGTTCTAAGGACAGACACTGTCGACCTGCTGTGCTTTGTGGGGACGCACTAAGTCAACTTTAGAAAATCGACTTAAGGGAAATCGACCTACTGCTGTAGTGAAGACATACCCTTCAGCTATGCTATTCACATAGCTGAAGTTGCGTATCTTATGTCGATTCCCCCTCCCCCCTCCGTAGTGTAGCCCAGCCCTAAGTGACTAGTTAGGAAGGTAGGGGTAGAAAGGGTGGAGGCAGTGACTGTCATCCCTTTGGCTTTGCCTCCGGGCACAGCCCCATCCTCAGCAAGGTGCCTGAGGCAGCGTTGTCTGGTGGGATGCTTTGTGCTCTCTTCATCTCTCCCCGAATGGATTAGAACAATGCAATAAGGTGACGAACACTGCCAGGACAAAAATAATAATTCCCCTTTGATGCTCACTAAAAGGGAGGTGGAAACCACCCTGGAATAGAAATGCAATTCTCATACCCCTCCTAAACTGAGGCTGCTAACAAAGAACTGAATCTTTGAAATCCAAGTGGCCAGGCTTAACTCTTCCACTGCTGTTTTGTTTGTTTTTTAATGAGTGGGTCATACACCCTCAAATGCAAGAGAAAACAACTGGGTGCAAGAATGAGGAGAAGGAAAGAGCATTGCAAGAGAGCAGCATGGGAGCACAAGACTGAAACAGTAGGGGGTGGCGTGAGCTGGGGCATTGGCAGAGCTGGCTGGGGGCCGAGGGCTGATAAAGCAGCCAGGTTTGTGAGACAGGCTGGAGAGGTGTTGGCAGAGCCGGGGAAGAGAGGAGCATTAGAACAGCAGGGTGAAAACTGAGGTGCCTCAGCAGAGCTAGGTGGGAACTCAGAAACAAAACCCACCAGGGATATCGAAGGACATGGGGCAGAGCTGTCTGACAGGAGATCATACTGGGCCTGCCTGCCCTGTACCTGGCTCTACCCATAGCTCCTCATTCACACTTTCACGAGTGTTACATTAACCTGTAGATGGCCCCTTCCCCCAAAACTCCTTTTCCTTTGCACACTGAACAGTGGGCTATTGTCACATGAACTCTTCCTTCCTTCCTGATTGCCTCAGAGTGATTGTACTGAAGCAACTACTGAAGTCAATAGAACATTAAATTAGGAAGCACCTTGCATGTTAATAAAGTACTGGGTGGTGAAGCACTGGAATGGGTTACCTAGGGAGGTGGTAGAATCTCCTTCCTTAGAGGTTTTTAAGGTCAGGCTTGACGAAGCCCTGGCTGGGATGATTTAATTGGGGATTGGTCCTGCTTTAAGCAGGGGGTTGGACTAGATGACCTCCTGAGGTCCCTTCCAACCCTGATATTCTCTGATTCTATGAAGTGCTGTTCCTAGCTACTGGTAGAGTATTCCGAAGCACATCTGGATGTGTTGGGTGTCTCAGAACTGCATTCATCAGAACAGGCCTTGACTTAAAGCAGGACTTTTAGTCGGGATTTTAGCTTTCAAATACCTTGCGCATTCTGGGAAAATCCATTCGTTCCTCATTTGTTTTTCATACCTGCTTGTGTTTAAACAAAGGCTTTGTTCCTCATGGACCATCTGTTCTTTTTATTTCAATTGAGCAGTGACGTTTTAGTGTTTGAATTTTGGCCATCAAGTTGGTTCAGTGAGTTGCCGAGTCTGCCAGCTAGAGGTATAGTGAAGGGATGGTGCTGAATGCTGAAAACCAGTGCTGCAGAGAGGAAGGGTGAGCTTGTGGTTTATGCACTGGGATATGGGAGATCTGGGTTTAATTCCTAGCTCTGCCACAAACTTCCTGTGTGACCCTGGGCAGATCACTTCATTTCACTGAGCCTGAGTTCCCCATCTATAACATCGGGATAATAGCACTTAATTTACCCCAGGCATGTCTGTCTTGTCAATTAGAATGTCAGCTATTTGGGGCAGGTACTGTCTCTTCATCTGTGTTGTGCGATAATAAATTATCGTAGAATAAATCATAAGAAAACCCCTTATGCTTGACAGAGAGCCCCAGCTATAGACAGGGACTGTGTCCAAAACTGAAGTCAGCTGTCTGTGCCATTCACTCCCAAGTCGAAAGTGTATGGATTGGAAAGAGGTTCCTTAAGAGTGAAGGCTACGGCGCTAATGAGATGGTGAGACAGCTCAGGCAATGCTGCTGCCTGCCTGCTGTGTTCTGACGCAAAGAGGCTGGGGGGGGAGAGGTTGGCAACCCCCTGGACAGAGCACAGAGAGTAATGATAATGACATCAGAACAGAGCGTTCCTCTCTGTATGACTTCCCAGTGCAGGCAGCTCGTCTTTCAGGCACCAGGATCCAAGTAGCTGCATAGTTTCCATTGAGACTGTGATGGGCTACAGTGTCCCGTGCACATACCTTCCGGGCGTGACTGCTCTCCAGGGTGTTCGTGAGGCAGCAGCTCTCTGGGTTTGCCTAGATTAGGCAAAGAGTTCAGGGTTAGCAGCTAACTCTGACCGTTTCCCTAGTATAGGTGTGTAGATTGACATCTTTAACCTTGACATAACTGGCTTCTCCTAGAGTTGACTTTGACCAGCTAAGCTGAAGTAAAATCAGGCGCCCTATACTTGGACTTGCCACTTTTTAAACTTTGAGCTTCTGGTTGTGTGGAGCTACAGAGATCAAAGGTTCTCCTCCATGATGGAAGGCCATGCTTGGGACTGTAGGAGGCAAATCAGAAAACGGCACGGGCTGCAGCAGACACTAGGTAGGGTCTGGGAGCTGTTGTCTTAAAGTAGTTGTCCAATTCAAGCTCTCTTGCTTTAACGGGAAGAGCACACAAGCGCACTGAGCAGGGCAATGACTTTCAGCACAATACAATGTTGTGATGCCGCCAGGCGGTGACACAAGTGTCCCCGTACTGCTGTGCACTCAGTGATTGATGTGATATAAGAACCTAAAGAGGCTACTGCTTTCTACCTTGTATGCAGGGCAGTTGTAACTGTGCTAGTCCCAGGATATTAGAGAGACGGGGGGAGTGAGGTAATATCTTTTATTGGACCAACTTCTGTGGAGCACATGCACGAAAGAAAACATCATCCCCAGAGGTCTCACCGTCTGTAACCCTCTGACCGCTCCATACAACTCCAAATATGCTGAACACAGAAGTTGGTCCAATAAAAGATTATTACCTCGCCCACCTTGCTTCCTACCTTGACAGGCAAGCGATAGTGAATGAGAGTGTGAACCAAACCCCAGGCCCATTAGACTTCCATCAGACTCTCTTGAAGTAAGAAAGGAAGAAAAGTGAGACTCCGTGCCCCTTTCCTCCAGGGCTAAGTGATGGGTTAGCTATACCAGGAGTGCTTGTTTTTCCACTAGACTCTGCTTTGGAGATACATATTAACCTCACTAATATCCCTGGAGGGGAAGGAGCAGGGTTTAGCAAACAAAGTCTTGTGAAAAGGGAGAGCCAGAAATAGAAAAGGTTGAGAATATAGAAGGCCCCTGGCAATGTCTTCCTCTGTCCTGGAAGAAAGATTTTCTTACGATAAAAGACACATTCTGACTGGCTCCACCATAGCCCCAAGCGATCAGAGGGATGCGCAGGCCCATCAGCTAAGCATTTTCCCCTTACATAGTAAAGACCTGCTCAGAAAAGAACCAGAAAGGGGAGAGAGGAAAACAAACAAACAAACAAAACCCCCAGCAGCTACAGCTAGACTTTTGTGTGTGTGTGTGTGTGTGCAGAATATTATCCCGTCAGCAGCACCTTTCCTCTGCAGATCTCAAAGCACCGGAAACACCCTAATTCATTGAGCCTCACAGTATCACAAGTTAAGTAATTTGTTCAAGGTCAATAGCAGTGCTGGGAACTGAATGCCCAGGACTTCTGGTCAGTTACCCATCTTTATTTGGATGCCTCCTTGTCTTCTCCAGGATGGTGTAGTGTGCAGCAGGCATACAACCTCATTAGAAAACCGGCACACTTCAGGTATGGAAGGATTCAAAGCAGTTGCATGATGTTTGCAAAGAAACCCAGAATTTCCCTGCTTTTGGGTTTTGTTCCCAACTTGAAATTCATCTCAGGATTGTGAACTTTCTGAAAGT
Source organism: Sternotherus odoratus (assembly GCA_032164245.1). Classification (NCBI taxonomy): domain Eukaryota; kingdom Metazoa; phylum Chordata; order Testudines; family Kinosternidae; genus Sternotherus; species Sternotherus odoratus. Next base: position 126,171,076 of record JAVMKO010000003.1, read on the forward strand.
CCGAGAGGCTGGATTATGGGTTTGCATTGAAACTTTTTCTCTCAGCACGAAACCAGCTGAAATGTTGGTGGTTTGGGCCGAGTTTTGCCTAGACGTGTTTTTGATTTATTCAAACCTGTAACTCAGTGAGAAACTTTGGAGGGAGGAAAGCTGTGAGGGGAAATGCAGGATGACTGAAAAGGAATAAAATGTTGGGATGCTCACATGAGCCTCTACAGTCCAAGACGTCTGGATTTGACACAGCTGTGAAAGGAATGCAAACATGCACTTTGATCTGCGATGAGCTCCCTTACAAGTGTTAAAGGATTATGAGACGTGGAGTTGTGTAATGAGTAGTTTTGTGCTTTTAAAAATATGGGTCACTTTAGTTTTTTCTCACATTACATGATATCCCATATGCAGTGGGTTTTGGTAAACCAAACATATCAATAACCATTTTGATAACGTTTTCAATTAAAAAAAAATTGGGGGGGGGGGATTAATGAAAAATGGCTGTGTTTCAAAAACTCTGAAATAGAACTACTTTGAAATTTCAAAACCTTTCATGAAAATAGCCATTCATTTTTCAACCAGCTCTAATCTAACATGTAATATTTCGAAATCCTTGTGCTAATTTCACCCAGGCTTCTCTGAATACATCACTCAAGCATTTCCTTAACATGGTGGCATTTGCAGGGTCAGGCCCTAAATATTTATTCCTGTGAGTAGCCCCAATGACTTCATTGGGATTACTCAACCTAGTAAGCAACATGTCTGGGAGTACATGTCTGCAAGATCAGACCATCAAATTGTACACTTTTTGGGTCCAGGACCTTGGACTAAGTAACATCACCCAGCTACATGAAATCAGTATTCATACCATGGTCTTTATGTGCTATTAAGCACATATCTCTCAACTAACCTCAAATGTGGGGCACAGTGTATGACTGAGATCAAAAGGAGAGACACAAAACAAATGTTTCATGCAAGAAATGTAAGTGACTCTTTTGGTATCCTCAGTTCTATGATTTTGCATTTCTGAGGTAACTAATTTTCAACAGTAAAGTGGCAGGTTACCAGATGTGTATGTCACATCGATAACTTTGGGACTTCAGCCTCTTCTGAACATAAAACTTAGGTCGACCTAGTTATGTTGCTCAGGCGTGTGAAAATTTCATATCCCTGAGAGAGGTAGTTAAGATAACCTAAGCCCCCGTATAGACTGTTTTAGGTTCACTGAAGAATTTCATTAATCTGTCTAGCACCTCTCGGAGAAGTGGGTATACTACAACAACAGAAGTACCCCTTCCATTACTGTGCCAAGTGTCTGTGCTACAGAACTACAGTCAGTGCTGCAGCTGTGCCACTGTAGTGTTTCTGGTGTAGACAAACCCTAAGAAATGAGGGACACTTGAGTGGTACTTGAGTTATCATTTATGTGCACTAATAAGACTACATAAATAATAGCTAATGGTGCTATATAAATAATAGTGCCTTTGATCTTGATGTATTTAGCAATGTATATATCAGCTATTTGCAGGGAGCACTTAGCAGGAGAACAGAACCCTTGAGGAAGGGATGACTCGGAACAGGGGGATAAAACCGAGCAAGGTGAAATGTTGGCTAAATACCAGGAAAACATTCTTAACAATAAGGTCACTTAGACTGTGAAATGGGGAAATGGCAGAATCCCCCTGCACTGGCTTACGCAGGCTTGGGATGGACAAAACACTTGGGAATGTTCTTTGGAGAACAATTGCATTCAACATTGTCAGGGAACTGGGCTGCAAAATCATTCTAGTGGATCTTCTTTGGTTCTAATCCTATGGGGATCTATGCAAGGGGCAGACACAATCTCTGTTTTGTCCTCCTGCATACAAATGTAAGGGCTTGAATACACTGAGAAATTATTTTGGGTTAAGGGAGGGCATGAAGGTAAAGCAGAATGGGTATTCTTTGATTAATTCCCTCTTATCCCGGAATAAAAGCATCCACACATGGAGTTGATCAGGATGAGTTAACGAGGAATAGCCATTCTGGAATAATTTAGACAAGCCTAAGCCATGTGTTTTTCTACTGCAATATGTTATTTTTTTAAGGAAGAAGGAAGGAAGGAAGGGCAGCAGCAGCAGGCTGGGGAAAGGTATTGGTTGGAAACATCTGTACTTCTATTCGCATGCAGAGAGCTCAGCCGGGGACACAACTACAAGGACCCAGAAAAATTCAGAAGATAGGTGGTGGCAACTGCTGAGCATGCTCAGTAGCTCTTTGACGCCTGTGTGGAAGTCACTGTGTAGCCCAGTTCTACTTGACTCAGTGGGTCCCCAGACCAAGAACTGAGCTAATCACAGCTCACTGTGGAGAGGTAGAGGCAAGACAAGATTTTAGGCCTGGTTTGCACACAGATTTTGTAGTGGTGTAACTGTTTTGATCTGGGGTGTGTGATATTTTCCTAAAATAGTTTTATAGGTACAACCTCTGCATGCACACAGTTATACAGGTATGAAGATGCCTAATATACTGGTATAACTTATTCCCCTTCCTGCCTGGGAATAGCTATACCTGTATAAGCCCATTTATACCCATATAACTAATAGGGTTGCCAATTTTGGTTGGCTGTATTCCTGGAGGTTTTATCACATGACCTAATCTGTAATTAAACATTAATTTTAGTTCCTGGAGGCCCCAGGACACCCCTAGATGGCTGGCAAACCTAATATCTATGTCTATACTAAATCAATATAGTTAAAGTGGTACAACTTTTGTGTGTAGACGAGGCCTCGGAAAGACAGAGGAACGACGGGAACATAAATAATAGCGCCTTTGATCTTGAAGTATATAGCAATGTATATATCAGCTAATTTCCAGGGAGAACTCAGCAAAAATAACATGCAAAGCATCCAGAAGAGCATGGCTGCTGTCATTGTAAAGTTGGGGCTACAGGTAAGAATGGCTATTGGACCAGACAGAATGAGGAGTGTGTCCATTTGCAGAAGACTGTAGCCTTGCACATGAGTGAGAACATTGTACTAAATGAACTAAATCTCTTTAGGAAGTGATAATCTAGTGGGTTAGTTGTTAAGGAATCAATTTAAACAGAAATACAAAATGAGAGTTTAAACTAAATTAATCTGATACTCTTCAGCTGAAATAAGAGCATCCCGCAAAGGAGTGGCATCAACATAACTAAACCCGTTTCCAACCCTACACTGTCTCAACTCTGCAGTATTACTTTAACCTTTGTATTTGTCAATTTCTCTTTTAATATTTGGGTAAAAAATTGTATTGACAACAATTGTGTTTAGCTTTAATAAAAACTTAATAAGTAAATCTCTGAATCGTGGTATGTAAAGCAAAAAACATTCTTTCCTTGCCAAGAGGAAATGAATAAGGTGAATTGCTGTGTGCAGGTACAAAGGAGCAAATATTTTTAGCTTGCCCATTTAACACAAAAGTGAATCTGGATTTAAAATCCATGGAATAAATATATAGAATCGGAGAAGGGATCAGTTGGTCTTTGGAATTCCTGAGCTCCTTGTGCGATGTCTTGGTTTAGAGTTTGTGAATAAGGAGAATATAGTTATCTGATGAGATATGTGTGCTCTGATTTTTCTGTATTGCATCCACCTAGCTGAAAAAAGAAAAAAAGCTTGGAAAATTGGTTATATCTGGACCTTAAACTGTAGCAAGAAAGTGCAAGTTATTAGATCAGGCCTTCAGCGTCTATGGTAGAATGATCTGGTGGCTGCGGCAGTCTTGTATGTGTGCCTAAGACTAAGTATAAACATAATTTGATTCCTAAAATGGTTAAAGTCACAACGTGGGAGGCTGTTGCAAGTCCTTCGCTACCTCAGAATACATATAGCTCTTGATGATATTGGAATCGTGTCCACAGCAACCCACCATCAGTCGACCACTCAGTCCACTGATCGTTCTGTGTGCACCTGGCCTAATAGAGCTGAAGCCAATTTTTAGAAGTGTGTTTTAATTTTTTTTAAATCTTTTCTACTTCTTAGACACTGGTTCAAAGATTTATTAAAGCTGCATCCAAAGAAAATATGCAGGCTAAGAACCATTCCCTGAAATGGTGTCTTAGGAGAATTGCCCGAGGTATATTTATAGAGTATGTGAATAGTGGCTGAAACACTGAAATATTTTCATTACCAGGAAAGACATGACTACGGAGGTACAGGATACAAGTCATGCATGCACTTCATTATCAGCTAGAGGGGACCAGCTGGCTCAGGAGGTTATGATGAGACTTTCACGTTTGAATCCAGTCTAGGTATAAAAAGAGTGAAAGTCAACACCATTTGAAGGCTGTTGGTGGCTGTTGGAATCATTCAGTGACATCAATTCAGTTTCTACTGGAGACTTGTTCCCACCCCAGCAACCACTAGCATAAATTGAATTTAGCCCTAAAAATGTTGCCAAAGATTGAATGGGCATGGTGGCTGAACTATCCTGTCGCTCCTAGAAGTGATCTCTCTAGATCATTGTGGAGTCATGACAGTGATGAACTGCCCAGGGATAGATAGAAAATTTCATCTCCAGGCATTGCAGTGGCATTTTCCCCCTAAAATAATGAGAGATGATAGTTGCATTCAGTCCTTGGCTTACCTACTGAATTTGCCACTGGTGATGTCAATGGAGCATCTGTTCATTCCCAGTTGGACTGAGATAACTAACTCATTGCACATAGGTCACTGAACAGTGACTTCTGGCCCCCAGTAATAAGAATTTCCTATGTTAGAAGACCACTTACCAAAACACAGAAATACAAAATGAGAGTACTCATGTGTCATGTTTTAACCTGCTATGCTGGATGTCTTAGGTGGTGTGGGTTTCATAGTAATGCCAGCAGGGTGGTAACAGTATGATGATCATTATTGTGAGGTACTGTCATCAGCTATGAAAATATTGCCACAAAATTATACTTCATGTTTTCTGCACCGGGGACAACACAAAGTACCAATAAAACCAGCCAGCCATCACTTAGATTCCTTGCAGCCTGCCAGAGTCCGTTAGAAGCTCAAATTTTCTGATGGGAACAGACTATGACAGGAGGCAGCAATTGAAAAGAATGAGCGTAGCACACACACAGGGAACCTGAGGTGGAGATGCTCATCCATTCGTTGCATGCTGAATTGGTGCCTGGGAATTGACAAACGCTGGCAGAGCCAAGCCATCTGGTCCTGGTCCCAGTGTGAGTCAGTGGGGCAAGGATTCTATGGTGGTTTAACAAACAGTGAATGGGATTTGCTTTTACAAGCTAGGCAATGAATTATTTGCCCTAAAGGAGTTATACCCTTTGCTGAAAACTCTCCTCCGTCCTCATCCCCATCTTGCCCACCTTGCAAATGCACTCTCCCTTTTCCCCTCCAGGTTCTAATAACACTTGACAATTTTATTTTATTTTGTTGACAGTACAGTAAAACTACCAAATAGTGTTGACCTTAGGATCTAACCAACTGACCGGGTCCTAAAAGGGAATGCCCAGCTCAGAGACACTCAAAAGCCACCCAGAACTACTGACCAAAAGAGCGTAGGGTGGGAAAGTGGGGAACCAACCCCAAATAACTTGATCATTCTAGTCATAAAAGAGTCAAGCATGGTGTTAAAAGCCTTTATGGAAATGCACAGAAATCTAGGTCAGTTTGGCTTTTGCTGCCTTAGAAAGTTCTGGCCATGGTATGGTGTTTCTTCGGACAATGATAGAAGTGCATTGTGATGCTTGTAGAAGGGATGCAGAGAGGGAGAGAGACGGGGGTGAGGGCAAATTAGAATCACATTTGCCTAAATCAGTGATTGATAGTTACAGAAATGCATGAGCTGGTGTACACTGGGAATGTACGTCCACATCGGAAAAATCCACACCCCTGCAAGACATAGCTATGTCGATGTAACCCTCTATGAAGACAATACTAAGTTGATAGAAGAACTCTTGTGTTGACCTAGCTGATGCCTGTCAGGGAGGTGGATTTCCTATGCCAATGGGAGAGCCCCTCTCATCAGTCTAGATAATGTTCACCCTGAAGTGCTGCAGCTATGCCAGGGTTGCATTCCAAGTGTAGACAAGCCCCTTTAAGTGTCAAACTTATATGGAGGGTTGGGGCGCAAGAATAGATCCTAGGCTGGTGTAAACTGTCATCGCTCAACTGACTTACTTCAACTGAGACCAGCCTAGAGTCTGTCCCCAGGACTCTACAGCAGCAGCCCAAGACCTGTAGCGAATGGCAGGGTTACTGCAGGGCTTGAGATCATGTCGGTAGAATATGGTTGCATAGGGCTTTTTAAAGGAATGGCTGCATTGTGTTTTGTTTTCCTTTTATAATTAATTTGCCCCTCTTCCCCCTGTGCCCTTAAGGCTAAGTTCTACTTTAACTTACAGCCGTGCTACTGTAATGACATACGTGTCAGAGCTGACACCTTTAACCTGTAAGCACCGTTACACTCAAGACCTATCAGTCCTGGCCTACCCCAGCCAATGATTAAGTGATCTAAGGGTTCAACCCGACTAAGGGTGAGAAGTGGGGTTCCCAAGACTTTCCCTCAGCCCTTCATTCATTATTCACTTACTATCCATTCTCCACTGTCCACCTCTTCTTCTCTTTGCCCCCTTTGGAGCAGACACATCTGTGCACTGCACATCAACATTTCCCCTGGCTGCTTGGATTCCAGCAAGCCGGCATCACCCCAAGGCAGGCTTTGGGGAGTCAGCACAGATGTCCTGGGTGACCTTGGGAGAAATTCATGCCCCACTGAAGGCAATGGCAAAACTTTTATTGACTTCAACCGGGCGAGGATTTCAGCAAGTAAGTCCAAAGTTATGTTGTTTTCCTGCGTTTTTCTCATTTTCAGTGGTTTCCACTGGACGCTCCTTCCATGTATGTGCCTGATGCCTCCTTATTAAACCCACCACTCATCCCTGCCTCCTCCCTACACCCCTTTCTTAGTGTATCTGTCTGTTCCTAATGAAAATGGTTTGACACACACCAGACAAATCCCAGGCTCCTCTCTTCTGTCTGCCTTCCTAGATAGTGCACCAGCTCTGGCGGTTACATTACAAAATGGAACAAAGACGCCTCCCTGGGTTTTGGGCCTGATCCTCATAAACTGACCTCTGAGTGCTTGGGGAGTATTTAAAGCAGCATGCGAGAGGGGTTTTTAGCTCAGTATTGACATTCCTCCATTATCAGCCTCCAGCGCGTGCTGCTTATGCACCCGTCTCGAGCTGTCAACAGTACTGGCATGTGACGCTCCTATCTGTTATCAGTATGGACAATAAGATGTGGGCTGTAGTCTGTCTTGCAAGGATGATCTGCTGCCATTAGCTGCTTGTCTCTGTTCCTGAGACCACCTTGCCTTGATTATACCCCAGCTGTTCCCTTCCCCTGTCTGCAACTGCATACTCTTCACTCTCCCTTTTTAAAATCTCCTCCTAGGAGCAGCTATTGGAGTCTAAAATCCTTTCCCTGGCCTAAGTTATTCCCCCTCTTTATGGGGGGATTTGGGTGAATTTTCCTCGTCGTCTAATAACTTCCAGAGACAGGCCTACAGTGGAGCGCTCTATCTGAATGGTGCACGGGCTTCTGGGATTTGTTGTTGCAGTGCTAGCTGCAGGGAATGGACTATGCCACCACTTCTCATTGCCCCACCTATATGGAGAACTCTGGCAGGCTACCATTCCTCAAAGGTGAGGACAGAACTTGGAATTGCTGGACTGAACTACATAAGACTCTGCTGCATGAGCTAAAGGCCCCATTTCCCTTAGCAAAGCTGCACCAAGCTCATGGACCTGTAGCTAAAGCCGAGCCACCATTAGAAGGTGACAGAGCACCACACTGAATGGGTCTTACTTTTCCACTGGCCAGGGAAGTTCATCCTGACCTTCAAAGGTGGAGGAGCTTCAGAGGAGGCTCTGCCATCCTTGGAGATGAGGGGTGTCCCAGTCGCTGCACCACTTTACCTAATGTTTGTATATAACTATAGTTAAAGTGACACAACCCCTTAAGCGTGGACAGTTATCCTATATTATAAAAGACTAGGGAAGTTTGTGTGAAGCCGTCATGCGCAGCGGGGTGGAGGCGCCCGCGCACGGCCTGGCCAGCTGTGCCCAGCAGAGAGCAGAGCGAGGGGGAGGGGGGGAGGAGGCAGCGAGCCGAGCGAGGGGGAGGGGAAGGGGGGGAGGAGGCAGCGAGCTGAGTGAGGGGGAGGGGGAGGAGGAGGCAGCGAGCCGAGCGAGGGGGAGGGGGGGAGGAGGAAGCGAGCCGAGCGGGGGGGGGGGAGGAGGCAGCGAGCCGAGCGAGGGGGAGGGGGAGGGGGAGGGGGAGGGGGTGGGGAAGGGGGAGGAGGAGGCAGCAAGCCGAGCGAGGGGGAGGGGGGGAGAGGGGGCAGCGAGCCGAGCGAGGGGGAGGGGGGGAGAGGGGGCAGCGAGCCGAGCGAGGGGGAGAGGGGCTTGGAGTGGGGGGGCTGAGCGGGGGGGGCATTGGAGTGGGGGGGTTGAGCGGGGGGGGCCCTTGGAGTGGGGGGTCTGAGCGGGGGGGGGGGGCTGGTACTGTTGGCCCGTGTCCATGGGCTTTTACACTAGTACAGTATAAAGAGGCTTATACGGCTGTAGCTTATTTCTCTAAATGTAGGGAAATTCTGCCCCTTTACTCACAGTATTTGCTTAATTTCACATACTGTATGTAGCCCCATTGACTTCATTGGGATTCCTGTCAGTGCATGAAATTAAACCCATGTGTCGGTTTTTACAGGATAAGGGCCTAACAAACTACTCCCAGGGCCAGTTTTTCAGACGTGCTCAGCTCCCATGGACTTTTTGAGATGTTTTGAAAATCCAGCAATACATGAGTAAGGATAGCAGAACCTGGACCTTTGTGGAGACTATTGAAATTACGAGCCTGTAAAAGAGTTTTGGGATTTGTTGCAGAGATTAGAGAAGTCAAAGTAAATGTGGAAGACACTGCATGTTTACACACACACACTCACACACATTTTTTCCCCCAAAAAAATAGCCACTTGCATTTTATTTATAGCTATTCTCTCATTTCTTCCACAACTGAGCTGAACATTTACATAAGGGGAAAAAAGGAGAGACGACGAGTAACCATTGCATGTTCAGACTGGAATCATCATGAGACCTGCCACTGTGGACCAAACAGAGCACCAGAATGAGCAAGTATCATTTAACTTTGTGAAGTTTTTAACTCATGCTGGGCAAACCTCAAAAAGTTCTGAGGTTCATTTCCGAGCACCGAAAAGATACAGGTTTTATGCAGTGATTACTCAGTCCTAAGTCTCTTTGGTCCATGTAGACTCACAAGGCTAGATTGTCATGTAGTTGTACCTTATACATGGACCATATCACCACAGTATCTGATCATCTCACAATATTTGCACAACACCCCTGTGAGGCAGGGCAGTACTGTTATCCCTATGTTACAGATGGAGAACTTGGGCATGGAGAGGCCAAGTGACTTACTCAAGGTCTCAGGCAGAGTCTGCTGTGGAGCAGGGATCTGAACACATGTCTCTGGGTTGCACTCGAACCAGGGACTATCTTTCCTCTCTTAAGCTTGGACTATATGCCCACATAGAGACCTAAGAGAAGGGAAGCACTTACACTCCTGCATGGGCTTTCTGGAGCTTCTCCAAGTGCCCAGGAGCTTGTGCTGCATGATCCCCCTCCACTCTCCTCTCAGAAGAGGTGGCCAGGGAATGGTGGGGAATGGGAGCCAGCAGTGGAGACTGGCAGGAAGTGGGAAGCATGGAGGGGATTATGCCTTGAGGTTCAGTTGGAATTTTGGAGGAAAATTCCCTGCAAACTCATGATCCCCTGAGAGAAGCAGGCTGGTCTACTGGGCTGAGCACGGAGCCAGTCCTGAGACATACATGTGTGGAGGTCACTTTGGAGTCACAGGGCATCCTGGACAGACTCTGGACAGACTGACCCCCCCTAGTTCCAATCCTGGATTTCCCACTCTTGCTTTATGGCTTGGAGCAAGTCACTTCGCCCCCCTGTTGCCACCCCCTCAAAATGGGAATGACAACATTTAGTCGTCTCACAAGGATGTGGTGAGGACTGATTAATGTTTGTAGGGTAAGATTCACCCCTGCCATGCTGCCTACATAGTGCCAACAATGCTTGCAAGCATCCGGTTAAATCCTCAGTGAAATTGAGTGAGGCCTTGCCTACCAACCTTGCTGCCTCTCAGCTTTACTACCACAAATGCTGGTGGAAAGTGAAATTAAAAGCTAATTGCAGTATTCTCCACTTGGGTAGCCGAGTGGAAAGTGTGAGTTGCCGACCCCACTCTGTGTCAATTCACAGATGATGAGTCTGGTACAGCCCCAACTTTAGCACAAGCTGTAGCAGCTCATGCTTTCCCCTGTTTCACCTCCAGTGTGTGGCCCATGAAGGCAACTATTACACTCGTATATTTATACACTGAGGGACAGAAACAAGACCATGTGGTTTATCTGACCAATCAGAACTAAGGACCCTGGCTCAAATTTCGAATAGTCAGTCCGTATTTCATCCATGTTTCAGTTCAAACAGATATTCACCCAACTGATCTGAGTCACAAATTATTTTGAAGAAATGGTGATCGCCTCATGGATATTCTCATGCAGAAGATGGGGATAAATTTGTCACATTGTATGTTGGTTGGGAATTATTTGCTCTCTTGCTTATTCTTATTCTCATTCTTATTTTGCTATTTATTATATGTCAGAGAATCTCTAATTGCTGCTACGTGACAATGATAAAGGATCACAGAAAAGGCCACTTTCTTCAAACACTGAACAAGGAATTTGATGAGAATAAAGAAACCAGTATTATCTCTCAAGCTACCTTGCTTTCCTCTCCATTTGCTTAGATTCTTTCCTCAGCTCCGCCCTCTCCTGATACAATTTTAAAGAAGCAGTACATCTATTGTCAAGAGTGTTACATGAGGACACCTTGATGCAATGTTACACCGAGAAGACTTCATGACAATACATTTGGGGCTCCTCACCTGTCCCGCAAGGAGAGCTCTAGTGGGCTCTGGGTGTGTTTCTGTGTTTTACGGTGAGCAGCAGTAATCCTTATTCTCTTCCTCTGCAATTAATTCAGTCACCACCCCATCTGCCTCCAGGGTTGGCAACATTACATTTCATCATGATGGAAGTGATGGTGGTGGTGTCACAAGCTCTGGACTGCAGTGTCACAATGGTTAAAGAGAGAGGAGAAGGAGGTGGCTAGCTATAAAGGAGAAGCCTGGTTCTCTTCAGTGCACATAAAAACCTTGGCAACTGCCAACGATGGGAACGGAAACAGAGGGGAAAGGGCATGACAGTTTGATGGGGTCTTAGAAAAATAACATTTTTTTAACTTTTTATTCTCGCATTTTTAGTCTTATGTAACACAGACCTAAACCTTGGACAGAAATAGCAATCTACTTTCTTAACAGCCTGTCTTACAAAACTCCCACGTTTTAAACTCTCCGGGCTCCTCTGGAGCAGAGGGCTGTCAATCAGATCAGATACTTCACGCATTGAAGACATATTTCTTTTTGTTTACACAGAACACGCTGCACTTAGTAAATGGTGTTAACTGCAGACCAGCGTCCTAGCTCCAAAGAGATGACAGTCCAAATAACATGAATGAGTCTGGTACAGTAAAGCAATGCACCTGGGTCACAGGCAAGCAAACTAAGTGGTGCAGAGCTAACATTATGCTTCTCATTTGTCCACCGCTTGTAGGCAAGGGGTGGGGGGAGTAGATTACTATTATTTACTATGATCAGATCTTCCCCAGCCGGAACTGGTGCCCAAACATTCAAAACCCAATCCCTGTTCCTCTGCAGCCTTCATCGCTGGCCATCTCCTGCAGCCAAACAAGGCCTGTCCACGTCACCAGTGTAATTACCAGTCTCTGCCATAAGCCCAGGGGCTGAATGGGCGTGGAGGTTCAACTCCTTCCCCAGCTGGGTAGGTAGGACTGAGACCTACTTGTCCCCATTCTACCAGAGACTGCGCTGGATTGTTCTGTAGCTAAAGAGGGAATTTTAGGTTGAATGGCTCCCTTTGCACTTTGAGCACTGGTGGTTAGAGATTAATGTCATGCCATCCCCTCTCTCTCCAGCTCTCCCTTGGCAGCAGAGCTGTGTGTGGTTGAGGGCAAGCCTGGGCAGGTAAGCGATACCAATTTGTTTGCCAAAGGTAACATCGTGTTGCAGTAGCACAGGTTTGCTCTGATTGGCCCTGATCCACTGAACACCTTTGTTTTTTCAATTCAGTGTGTGGTGGAATATAAAATAACAAATACTCACCAACCACGCTGTGCATGCAAGTTGCTTCCTGGAGCTGGTCACCAGACACAGTAATTACTGAAGGAGTTCAACGTTCAGACCCATCCTGGGATGCGCTCAATTCTTTCCTCGTTCCATTAGGCCTCAGTTGCTCAGAGCACCTCTTTGTTTGTCCTCTGGTGACAGGGGCAATGTCAGCTTTGCTGTATTTGGCTGGAATACACATGGAAATCAGCAAGTCAATGAAACATCCAATGGTGGGTGGTGGTATTGGCAGCGGGTATATGTGTGTGTGGGGGGGGGGGGGGGGGGTAACCAGGAACAAATGTTCTATTGAGATGCTGATTAATTCTGAGAAAACCAGGCTAACTTGCTTGTCTCTGAATAACTCATGAAAACAAGCGGCTTCAAAATGTCTCTGTATTGCTGATCCATTTTGGGATCTTTTCAAACAGTTAAAACTCTGGACACTTGAATGCCTCAGAGAGAAAAGACAACTGCCTGGAACCGACTTTCCAGTCAGATAAATGGGAAATTGTATTCCAAAAGCCTACAAGTGATTCTATTAGGAATTGTCTTCAGCCACAGGAGAATACAGCAGTGTGTCATTGAAAAGATTTGTTTTTATCTTAGCAATGCAGAGGACAACATGGCTGGAACACTCAGACGGCTAGGGACGTGAAAGAAAATGAGTGGAAAATTTTCATGTTCTCCACTTCAGAACATCACCTTAGTATGTGATCATATGTCACATCTCTCTCTCTCTCTCACGCGCGCGCACACACACGTATCTTTCATGTCCTCAGCCATATGGGTGTTTCAGCCATGGCCAGGCAGGTTACTCTCTGCATTGCTAAGATAAAATTAATCTGTCCACAAACATATGACATATGAAGTCGCACCATGTAATATTGGGGAGGAAGGAAGGGCGAGCGATTAGGACTGGGATTCAAGAAACCTGGGTTCCGTTCCCAATTCAGACACACACTTCCTGTGCGACCTAGGGCAAGTCACATAATCTACCCTGCACCTCCGTTCCCTATCTCTAAAATGGAGATAGCACTTCCTTACCTCACAGGTGTGTGGCGAGGACCGAACCCATTAAAGATTGTGAGGTAATATGGGCTGTCACAGGGTGACACTGGCTCTTTAAGAATAAGCCACCTCCCTAAGTGACATAAGTTACACTGACCTAAAGCACCGGTGAACAGCTCAATATCAATAGGAGAGCTTTTCCCACCAGCATAGCTACCACTACTCATTGGGGGTGGATTAATTAAGTTGATGGGAGGGCTCTCTCCTGTCAGCTTAGAGTGGCTACACTAGAGAGCTTATAGCTGCATTGGTGCAGCTGTGCCACTGTAAGTTCTCTAGTGTAGCCATAGCCTATATACTATTTTTTTACACAGAACCCCTGCTCATTCATTGCACAGGATGGACCTGCTCCAGGGATGAATCATGGTTGCATAGAGAAGCAGACCATTGTGTGTAGGGCCCCCTACCACCCTTGCTGCAAAAATTGGATGGGGTGTTGTTTTAGTGAATGAGGCAGGGGGAATGCAGAAAAAGAGAGGATGGTTTTTAGACAGTTGAATACCACTGTGTTAAACTTAATTCTATCCCTGCCTCTGTCATAGAGTTCATTGTGGTTAAACCAAACTTTCCCTGGGTGATCACTAAGGGTATGGTTAGACTGAAGATTATAGACTGTTTATTTGTAGCGCTTCCCAATGTAGCACAATAGGTATCGCACTTAGAGACTGTACAGATTGAAACCTTGTAGCACTAAAGAATGGATACATTTGTAGCGCTTCTGGCGGCAGTAAGAGTTGCGGGATAGGGCAGGTATCCCAGCATTCAGCTGGGTGCAGCCTGCTTTGCAAAGGAGGGGGATAAGGGGGAACAGGGAACGTGTAGGCAGTGAGACAAGTTGAGGCTGTCAGTGACTAGGAAACTGACCAGGCTCTGCAGTGCACTCACACAGCTGGATAGGTCAGCATTTCCAGTGCTTATCGGCTGTGAGTTTTAAGAGAGAAACTGATCAGCTACTTCCTGATTCTTCCCCCCTTTTTCAAAACAACATTGACGTCATTTGCCTTAAATGGCTTGTTGATTCCCTTACAGCACAATGAGTTATTCCTGGGTGTTCACATTCCCACCCTTGCGCTATAGCGCTAGCGCAAAAAGGCTTACCCCTCTCGGAAAGGAGGTTTAATACTTGCGCTTTAAACAGGGAGTCATTTCGCAAAATCTCCCTTTGAAGTGTGTACGCTATGAAAATGACTGCGCTACAGGAGGTTTTTTGCGCTGCAAAGCGCCAGTCTAACCATGCCCTAATTGTGTGTTCCTCATTTTCTGGGTGCCCAACTTGCGACCTTGGGGTCTTATTTTAAGAAGTGCTGAGCACTCATGGCTGCAACTGAAATTAACGGGAGCTGTACTTTGAACATATAAAGTGCAAGGTGACTGAAACAAGGCAGCCTAAATTAGCGAGTAATTTTTACCTTAATCTCTCTCTGCCTCAGTTTCCTACCTACAATATGAGGGTAATACCACCCTCTCACTTCATAGAGGTGTTGTGAAAATAAATCCATTACTGTTTGTGAAGCATTCAGATACTATAATTATGAACGTTATAGAAAAGCCAGTGAGGAAATTAATAGTTCTGTCTTCAGAGCAGGGTTTGAATGGTGAATAATAAACAAAGCATTTGGCCTCACGTTGAACATAAGGAGAAAGCAACATATTGAATAGCTGCTTGTTACATGTACAGTGCACTCAATGAGGCAGGGGCCCAGTAGAAAAATTCTTATGTGATCATGTAATTAAAGACTGTCTCATAATACATACACCCACCGGGGGGGGGGGGGAATTAAGGTTGCACAGGTTACTTTAATTCTTGCCTCTCCTAACTACTGAGTGCTTGACTTCATAACCTTAACCTTAATAATGTCTTTAATGTTGTTTTTGGATATAATATGATATGTATAATATCATAACATGATCTCTCATGCAGAGGTTTGATTATATGCACCACATACGCTGTGTGTACAATTATGTTCCTGGATGCCATTTATCTATTTGGATGTGTATATTTTAGGTTCACGTGTGCATGTCTAAACAAGACAGATGTATGCATTTTTTTAAAGTGTATCTTCACTCTCTGTGTGCATGTGTGTAAACTGCTGGATTTACAAGGATCTGCACCTTTCTGGGAGCTCAGGGCTTTTGCTCAAAATTTCATGCCATTCCATGCATCACTGCATTTGTTTTTAGGCCTTGCTTGCAAGGAAGCAAGACAAAGAGTGAAGGAGGCAAATCTTCTGTAAAGTCTTTCATTGGTGAGCTCTCCCGGATGTCTCTACTGCTTTGAGCCTGCACCATCACCAAGTACATATATGTCTGTCTTATAGTGCATCCACTACTAAGCCTGTCCCTATGACACGTGCTGGCAGAGGACTTCCCCACAGGAAAGGAACATGCCCCATGTGATTGGGGTCTTGTCTTGGGCTGGCTGGCCCTTTCGGTAAGATGGGCTTAACCTGGTCCGGGACCAAGCCGTTATCTCTCAACCAATCTCAATCTGGTCTGTAGACAACTGCTGAGGTACCATTCAGGAAACGTGTTTTAAAAAGCCCTGTGTGCAAGTGAGCTTTTTCTCAGCAAGGGAAAGATCTACGTGCTCAGTCACATTTCTTCCCACAATGCACTGCTCACGTTCTGAACTTTTTATAGAAACACTCTGGGGGTTTGGTTGTTTTTTGTTTTGTTTTTATCTGTGGGGATTTATCCCACTAGTTGGTCCAATCAGCTCCCAAAATTGACTGATTATGGGAAGCTGTGCAAAAATAAATAAATAAATAACTCGTGAGAACTGGGAAAATAGAAGCTTGGGACATGCAGGCTATTAATAAAAGCCTGTTCTGCAAAGTCCTGCCGTTTGAATTTGATGCATTGAACAAGCAGAAGGAACTCCTCCATTTGGGTTAACCTCCTCTTAAAATGATGGCAATGAGTACTAAGTTTCCTCCCTCCAGGTTGGCTTTGTGGGCATCCAGTAGCCCCGATTCCCAAAGAGCTTCAAGACTGCAGATTGATTTGCCAGTCTGAGGCCCATGCCCTTGATAATAGGGGAAGTTACTGAGGACACAAGTTTCTTCCAAGTCTGTGCCTCGCCTTAACCCCTCAGTCTTGCCGGCTTTAAGCTTTAGCCCAGGGGTCGGCAGCCTTTCAGAAGTGACGTGTTGAGTCTTCATTTATTCACTCTAATTTAAGGTTCCATGTGCCAGTGATACATTCTAATGTTTTCAGAAGGTCTCTTTCTATAAGTCTACACAATATAGAACTAAACTATTGTTGTATGTAAAGTAAATACGTTTTTTTAAATGTTTAAGAAGCTTCATTTAAAATTAAATTAAAATCCAGAGCCCCCCAGACTGGTGGCCAGAACCCAGGCAGTGTGAATGCCACTAAAAATCAGCTTGAATGCTGCCTTCGGCACGCGTGCCAGAGGTTGCCTACCCCTGCGTAGCCAGTTACAGTTCATCAAGGGGGTGGTCTCAGTTAGGTATTGAGAGATCTGGCAGATGGGGCTTTTTAGGTGTGATGGAAGGAAGAGCAAGCGAGCAGAGTCATCCCCAGGATGCATCTGTGTGTTTGCTAGATGGCTATTAGAATGATTTCCCTGACCAGTGTGACGATGGGCTCTGTTGTCTGTGATCTGTGCTAGCCAAAGCGTGCTACAGGTTCTCCCTCTGAGCAATTTATCGTGCCGTGTTTTAATAGCGCAGTCCTGCCCTGGGGGAGGAAGGGGTACTAGAGCCCCACTACCATCAAGAGTATTCAACCCAGTTTCAGACTAGCACCATTCTGGTCCCAGTGTGGACAGGGCCTAAACATAATTTTAAAAAAAGAGAACCTGTGATTGGGTCAGAACCCCATGTGCAGCTGAGCAGCTGCTTTTCCAGTCTTGGGAGTCAACTCGAGTCCATTTTGGGACCTAGCATCATTGAGAGTTGCCAAAGGTTCGCTGGCTGGAATGGATCCATAGGGATTGCCAGAGTGCAGAGGCATGTTCCTTGCCACCTTGGCAGGCCCTCTAGGCATGAGTGTGTGTCCCTAGGGATTCTTCTGCTCCAACTTTACACTGCCTAAGTAGCAGGAGCGCTGGAACAATTTGTATAGTGAGGATGCTGAAAGCCATTGAACCAAACTGTAAACCCTGTATATAATGGAAACCACATCAAGAAGGAGTGTGTGGCAGCACCCCCCAGTATTCCCGGTTCCAGCACCGTCCTGTGCTGAGCAGCACAAAGCAGCTATATATAGCTGCTAGAACTAGGGTGTGGGGTGTGGCTGCAGCACCCCTTAAGTTGAAGTGGTTTCCCTTCTATCCAGGTTTTACAGTTTGGTTCAATGTCTCTTAGCACCCCCATTATAAAAACTGCTCCTGTGCCCGTGCAGCTGTATGATAGGCCGAGAATCTGGCCCCTCGTGGGATGTGGGCATGCCGGAGAGATGTCCCTGATCTACCGGAACGTTATAGCGTTTTCCCTTTCATATCAATCTTTCCATGTAGGGCAGTGGTTCCCAAACTTGGTCGCGGTTTGTTCACGGTAAGCTTCCCACCACTCCCATTGGCTGGGAATGGCGAAACAGCCACTGGGAGCTGCAAGCGGCCATACCTGTGGACGCTCAGGTAAACAACACGTCTTGCGGCTCACCAAGGGCTTACCCTGAAGAAGCCGCGAACCAAGTTTGGGAATCACTGATGTAGGGTGTCATTTCCACGGCTGCTTTTAAATTCTTTGAGGAATAAAACTGAGTGCCTGGGAAATGCACACATGAAATACACCTTTAGTAAAGGAAATCCATTCGAAAAAATGCATTCTCTATACCATCATCTTGAAGATCATCCTGTGAATGGATTGCCTCCCTTCTGACAGCAGGATGCTATAAATATAGCAAAAGGCTATGCTTACCGTGCCCCCATGTCTTCTAGTCTGATTTTTTTTAAAAAATTGTACTACTGCCAAATCAGAGAAACCTCTCAGTAAACGAGCAATGGAGTCTTGTGTGACTTTTTCATCGTGAAGACCAGAGCATAGCCCACTGTCAATTACAATAAACAGATCCAACAAATATATATGGGGGCATATAGTGAATAGGGGTCTGGTATTTAATTTCCCTTCCTCAAACCAAGATCTATAATTTGCTTCCTGATCTGTGTGTGTCTTTCAATGGCTTTGTGCGGGTTTTTTTTCCCCCTGCTGTATACTTTTGGATGTGGTTGTACTAGCCAAACATTTCACAGTAGCTACAGCAGAGATTGTTTTACAACTCTGAGATGAGAGTACAGAAGGTGCCATAAACTATCCAGCAAGTCTGTTCTGTCGGGGTGAATATGTTAGCAACACTTCTCCGCAAGCTGAAACAGCATCAGAGAAAAGCACATGTCTTCACAGCTGGAACATTGCTGTCAGAACAGGAGTAGGGGGGCGGGGAGGGCTAGCTTTTATTTTATTTGGACCTATCAATGGAGGTAAGGGAGCTTCTTGAACTGCTGGGGCTTAATCCAAGTGAACCTAGAACAAATCCAACACAGGGTCTCTACCCATTCTTCAGAGTTGTCTCCTTTTAGGCTTCAGTGTACCCCATCGCTATGCAGCAAACCTAAGCAGCTGCAGAATTAGATGGCTAGGCAGAGGTTAGACCAGAAAGTATACGCACAATTACACTTTCTCTTTCTCTCTCTTCTGCTGGAGCAGCAGCAAAAACTGAGTTAGACCCTTGAGCTTTTCCCAGGCAGAATCCAACTGTTCCCTTAAGACTTGCTGATTCTGAACTGGACACTTCACTTAGTCAGTCCCAGGAGTGAAGACGAGCTAATTAAGCCTCACAGTTAATAGCAGTATCCCATTTTACAAGGGAAAATGCCTCTGGAGAAGCATGCTATGTGATAGTGTCACAGTCGCTGCCTGTGGAGGCAGTGGGTTCTTTTTAATTCTCCGGGGTGAAATTTCCCTGTGGCACGAGGCCTAGGCTCTATCTAAACCCTCAGGGCTTAAGCAGGACTTACGTGGGGCCTAGGTCTTGGACTGGCCTTCACAGTGCTGCCAACTCACACGATTTTATCATGAGTCCTGCCATAATTCGTGTGTTTTTTAAAGCCTCAGCTCCTAGAGTTGTATTACAAGGTGGCCACCCTCCAGCCGGATTGGGGATGGGATCCAATCTGGTAGGTGTGCACAGGGGCCCTGCATGCAACTTAGGCAGATTCCCCCAGATGTGGATAGTGCTGGGGCTTCTTGGGGAGATACGCAGCTGGATGCTTAGAGGGTAACAGCAATATGCATACTGAGAGGCAGAAACGTAGGTGCCGAGGGAGTTTGGACACTTACAGTGTTAAACAGGAGTTCTGTGGATTGTAGTAGAGCCTAAAACTGGGACTTTGGCTGGGGTTTAAAGTACTCAGACCCTCTGTGCCTCAGTTCCCACCTGTAAAATGGGGCTAATAGCACTGCCCTGTCTCACATACATTAAAGATTGTGAGGTGCTCAGGTCAGATACTATATTAATGGGCGGCAGCTAAGCATCTAAAAAATCTATCTAGATAGACTCCAATGGATTCAGGGTCTGGGCTTACTGATCATGTTAGGAGGAATCAGTCACAGTGTGGGCTCTTTCCTGTGTGAGCTAGGGAGAGAAATGGTGTGTCAGCTTTAGTTATTTCCCTCTGGGGACAACAGTGAACAACTGCCAGAGCAATTGGTCAACAGGTGACTAGCTCACAGAGTAGGAAAATATGATTTGATACAAGCTTCATACAGGGATATAATTCATGACAGCAGCTTAAATACCAGCCCCAAGTTATGCGTCTGCCACTAAATCAACAGTTTGATTCTCAGCTCGTAATAGCTCTAGCCATATGAGCTGTAACTGACTTTTTCGCTAGATGCAGGACAGTATGTGTGGACTCAGCTTTACAAAGGACTTCTGTTTGCTGAAGGATTCTCTTTCTTCTCCATATTTGCAGCCCACGCTCCAGCGTGATTCTCAGCAGCTGCTGGGACAATGAAAGCTCTGACCAACTGCAAGGGCACAGCTGCATCCCGGAGCATGCACACTTGTCTACTGCTTTCAAATTAGGCATTGAAGGGCTATGCTGGGAAGGCAAACAGCAACAGAGAGTAGGCATTTTGATCATTAAGGGTTCAGCCTTCCTAAGGCTTCCTACGATCTTAAATCTCGAGTAAGACGCCAGTGTGCACTTGCATTAGTAATATGCAAATACAGTGATTGCTTTGTGCAAGGTCTACGTCTCCCAGGACAAATCTTCCATTTGGGGGCTAGAAAGCTGTAGGTTCAAGTCCCTTACTACTGTATAGGCTCATATGCACTATAGCCATTGCTGTGAATGGTGGTGTCACTAGCAAAAGCCCTGTCTTTAAGGATGACACCTTGAGCTGCATTGTCCTCTGTTCACCCACAAAAAGCAAAGGAGGCATATGACGTCCTATTTATAGCTGTATAAAACCTATCCAGGTGCCATTGTTCCTGACTCTGCCAGTAGGACAAATCTTCTTGAATTCCATCGTCTGTATATTAAGGAACTTCAGCGGGGTTGGGAAACCCAGAAGAGCCCCAAGCTGTCTCAATCTGTGTTTCACCTTTGGACTGAAATATGCCAGGTCCAACTTTACTGCTGTGGCTGTCACTAGATTATTTAGATCCCTCAATTGATTTATCATAACTTCAGCATTGCATCTGTCCCCATTTATTATCCTATATATAACCAGATGGAACTACCAGACTGTCTCCATGGCAAGAATGCGTTCTAGGCCACAGGTGCCTCTTTGTCCTGATTTTAAAAAAAGGTTAGACGCAAGTGTCAATTAGAAAAGCAGAACACTGAAACTCTTTCAAAATATGCCGGCATACGTTTGCCATTGAGAAGGGTACACCTAGTGGTTCACTGCCTGGACTGAATCAGGAGAATCGTAGATAGCAGGAAACTGAACCTTTGCTGTTTGGATCTGGAAAAGACAAATGTTGGATATTTTAGAAACTTCTACTTGTAAATCCTCCCTGACAGATATAATAACGGCACTTAGCATTCTTATCGCATCCTTCATCCAAAGGTTTTTGAAGAGCTTCCTCGGTACTTTGTGAAAAACTCAAACACTCCGGGGAGACTAATATCCCCATCTTAAAATGGGTGACCTGAGGCACAAATATGTGCAGTTGCTCCAGCTCACACAGTGAGTCAGAGATAGAGCTGAGTGTAGAAGCAAGGAATCCTGTCTCTTGGCATGTGGCTAAAATCTGAAGAAAGGAACCTGCATGTGCTTCCCGCCTATGGTGGTATAAATCCTTGGTAATATAAATCCCCCTGAAACTACAATGTGGTGTTGCTAGTAATCGTACCAACGTGGCACATGCTGTTAATGAGGTTGTGGAGGAGGAGCAGGAGGTGAAAACTATTAATGAATTGTTATGATTAGGAAGGTGAAACGGGAGGAAGTGTGGGTCAGTGGTTAGGACACTGGACTAGTGACCAGGACAGCTGAGTTCACTTCACCTCTCAGTGCATCTGTTTTCTCTCCCTCCCCTTGTCTTGTCTATTTAGCTTGTTAGTTCTGCAGGGCAGGTACCCTTTTGCTCTGTATGTGTTCAGTGTCTGTCATAGTGATCTCAGTTGAAGCTTCTAGGGCAGGGGTTCTCAAACTGTGGGTCGTGATCCCTCAGGGGGTCGCCGACTGCTTCCCGAGGGGTCGCGAGCTGATTTTTCTGCTGAAAAGCCGCCGAAAGTGGAAGTAATTCATTCGGCGGCTTTTCGGCGGCCACACAAGGGGTCGCGCCGCCGTGCTGCTCATGAAAAAAGGGGTCGCCGTAAAGGTAAGTTTGAGACCCGCTGCTCTAGTGGCTAATGTAATGCTAATATCAGAGAGGTAGCCATGTTAGTCTGGATCTGCAAAACTGACAAAGAGTCCTGTGGCACTTTATCGACCAACAGATGTATTAGCATAAGCTTTCATAGGCGAATGCATGCATCCGACAAAGTGGGTATTCACCCATGAAAGCTTATACTCTAATACATCTGTTAGTCTTTAAGGTGCCACGGGACTCTTTGCCGTAATGCTAATAATAACAACTCAAAAAGCATTTTGTAAAGAGTAGGGTTGGGAATATGCAAGAAATAGATGTGTTAGCCTCATCAGTGTCACGGCTGGATTGTGGATGATGGTGACCAGTCCCTGTTCTGGACTGCATGCCCTATACACCCTGCTCCTTGATTTCCTGGCATTCTGACTTGGCATGACTCCTGTTTTGTGGTTCTGACCTCCAGGCTGTCTCTTAACTCTGATCTGCTGGTATCCTGACCCAGCGGACTCCTAAACTCCTGCTTTGTGACCATGAACAAACTTAGAGTAGTCTACTCTGGTGGAGCTCGTTTTGGGACACTATGTGGGCATGTTACAACAACTTAGACTCCCCAGACCTATGTCCTCTTGCATCACCTCTAAATCTGGCACAATGGGTGTGAATATAAATCTTCGATGTATAAAACCCTCTTCCCTTTGAGATGATCCTGGGGTTTGGATCTACAGGTGTAATCCTAATGCAATATATAGCCTGGGTGACCACTTCATCTCTCTGTCCAGATCTGCCATCACATCTTCCCATTAGAAATGTTGGGCCTGCTTCTTCGGACACTTCTGTGGATGTAAATCAGGAGTTATGCTTGTATAAAACTGGTATATGGGGTGAGGCAAGTCAACCCCATTTTGAGTAGGTCCTCACTTCTGTCTGTTACTCACATCCAAATAAACACACACCTGATTTCCTTCTTCTGTTACCAGCTTATGCTGAATGATGTCTTTCCACTTGCCCAAATTGTATTCCCCTGTATTCATCCATAAAATTAATCCTTTGATCAAGTCAAAGGCATGAGTCCATTGTGCCTGTCAAGCTCTGAACACAAACACCTTGCATAAAAGGTAATAAGCCCTCATGATTACCATTAAAACCTTTGGTGGAATCAATCCCTTTTAATATGTTAATTACAAATTTACTCTAGGGGATCCTTTGTTTTCTGAGAGGTTACAATGCTTTGATTAGAGGCGATGTACGTGGAATATAGAATATTGCATGAATAAACCATTCCTACATTGACATCGGGCTGAACCAAAATAAGGTAGACAGGTTATAATGTGGTATGGACCAGGAAGCTCCTCTGGGTGCATTTTTCACATTGTTGTAACCTTTCTTGCATTGCTAAGGGACTGTGGGACTGGCCTCCAAGCAGTGATGTATTAAACTATGTTCTGTCCTGGCCAAAGAGCAGGACAACGTTGGCCAAAAAAGAGAAAAGGACTACCTAGACTTTAATAGAAAAGGATTTTCTATTGACTCGGTCATGTATTTCAGAGCTGCTCCCTAGTTTTGACTTCAATATCTAGGCCTTCTTGAGTGTACAGCTATTCGCTGCTGGTATCCTATGCAGAGTAAAGGGGCGAAGGTGAACTTTGCTTGCGGCCCTTAGGTGGAGTAGGTTAGGTCTCAGTCCATGGCAACAGTAATGAGTTAATCCGTTGCTGCCTCCAAGTGCGAAAGTGTTTCCACTGGTGAGGTTTATGCGAGGCAGTGTGCACGCTCGGCCAAGACAGATTATGTAAAAAGGAATGGTGACCCAGTGAGGTGTAATTAGCGTAGTCGTCACATAGGAAAAAAACATGTTTGTACAGATTATTTCCAATTTTCAGCAACACCTGCTCACTTGCTTTAACCAGATTTCTCAAATGGGGACTAATTAGCACTCACTTGGAAGCTCAGCTCTCTCTAGTCAGTAGATTCGCCTCTGGACTGGTATTTTGTCTGAGGGAAGCAGCAATAAATACTATATCAGAAGCTGATAAAAAGAAAGGAAGGATTTTAATGCCCTAAAACTAAATAAAAAAGGAGAAGTTCATCTTCTATGGCTGGGAGCTGTGCTTTGCTCTTCCCTACAGCGGCAAGAGCTATTGTGTAAATTTTCTACCCTACTTCCTGCACTTACTCTAATGAAAAAAACAAGAGTCAGTATTTTATATCCATATAGACCTTTTGGACTAATATACAAACAGTAGGGAGAGAGCAATTTGCTTGCTGCTGAAATGCAGCCACCTCTGGGTTCAAACCCTGCAGCTGTTTAACAGCACAGAGCAACACTAGAGAATATTTAATACCCCATTTACGGGGCTAGACATTAATAATTCACTCAATTACATGCAAAATAAAGGTGCCATTGCTATTCTGAGCATTAGATTTCTCTTGCTAAGTGAATAAAGGGCAAGGGGATGCATGAGATTTCATCTTTCAAAGCCTAGGTACATGCAGGCCTATGATCACACTGGTGAGTTATCAGCTAGTTTATGGAAGTTAATTATGATGATGATGATACAGCTCACAAATCTAACTCATCACTGTGTTAGTCTGAGGATCTCAAAAAACTTTAATAACACTTAATTAAACCTTTCAGGATCCTGTGAAGTAGGCAAATGGTGTTACGATACTACAGATGGGTAAACTTGAAGCATAGAAAGTTTAAATGAACTGTCTAAGGGTGCAGAGCCAGCCAGTGGTTGAACCTAGAAACCTTGACTCTCCATTCCTGGCTGTAAACACCAGGTGACTGCACTGTTTGTAAAGAAAATCCTCTTTAAACACACCTTCCATTGGAAGTAATTTTCCTAATGAATTGAGTAAGATTTACCATGATGACTGCTTGTTTCCACATTAGCTTTCTTTTATTACTGCAAAGTGCCATGTAGTGTTGGTTACACCCAAAATATCAATATAAACATAAACACCTTTTTATTCGGTAGCCTAGCAACAATACAGTTATAAGCATTGGCTGAATACTCTCAACAGGTTCAGGCCTGGGAGATGCCTTCCCATCAGGGCCGGACTCCAGCGAGGTAAGGAAAACTCTGACAAAGAACCCGTAGAAAGCCTTGCTATTTTATATGCTATATGCTATAACAAACAAGTGATGTCACTGCTGATTATTGGACCTTAGGAAAAGTAATCTGAAGCAGTTTAGTGCTACAGTCTGCTCTTAGCTGTATTTTTTCCTGAAGACTGGACTAAGCATTTCTAACCAATTATTTACTGAACCTGGGGCCCAATTAACTATGTTTTCTTTATTTCCCAAAAATGATAACACTGCTCGTCCAAAGGGTCTCTACAAGTTTAACATAAACAATCCTTTTTTCCCTCAGGAATTCATTTTTTGGTCACTTGTTTTGACCTATTGCTCATGCTAATCTCCGATAGTTTTCTCGTATCTAGTGTGGGCCTATACTCCTAGACCTTATGTTTTCCTTTGGTGCATACAATGATAGTCACTTGCTCAAAGACAATCTAGCTTTTGTGCAGGCTCCATGCAGTTTGATTATTCTGTCTATGCACTGTGAATATCTTTGGACATTTCTAAGAGGTCAAAGGGTCAGAGATGGATCCATGCGGCAAATTTCAAAGCTGGATTTCAACCCCTACCACCACTATTCAGACATGTTCAGATCCTGACTTTTGTTTGAGGATTATCTTTATACACTCTGGCTCAGATTAATGAAAATAAATGACACACAGGGTTCCTCCCATATTTTAGTGACTAGAAGTGACATTTCCTAGTTTCTGAAACATTATAAATATCTATTTCCTTTTAAGAATCAGGGAGGTAGCCGTGTTAGTCTGGAATAGCAGAGGTAACAAAGTCCTGTGGCACCTTAAAGACTAACTATAAAGTTTTGAAGCATGAGCTTTCGTGGGCTCCGACGAAGTGGGTATTAGCCCACGAAAGCTCATGCTTCAAAACTTTATAGTTAGTCTTTAAGGTGCCACAGGACTTTGTTACCTCTGCTATTTCCTTTTAAAGACTGATCCCCTTTAGTTTCAAGTCAGTAATTTCTAACACTACAGTTCTGAAGAAATGGTTTATCTTTAGAAAACAAAGTTTGTTGTTGTTGTTTTTTAACCCATAATATAAGCTTAGATTAGTCATTTTAAATTTTGTCAGTAACTAGAATTATTCATGGTTTCATAGAATTTAGGTCATTCAATCTCCCCTGTATATCTAAATCCATTACATTTCACCCAGTCACTTATATTGAGCATAATAATTTATATTTTACTAAGCATAACTTCCAGAAACGCATCTAGTCTCAATTTGAAGACATTAAAAGAGGGAGAATCCACCACTATTTTTCTAAAATCACATTCCAGCTCTTGTACCCTAGAGACTTAATCCCACTCTCACTAAAGTGAATGGGACTCTCCCCATGGATTTAAATGGGAGAAGGATAAGACTTTGGCAGGATGTCCTGGTGTTGGGGATGCTAACCTTTGAGGGGATTGTTTAGTTACCAAAATAGCCACTTGAAACTTTAAAAGGACACCTTGGAAACTTTTCTACTGTAGTAAATTTGGGAAAAGTTTATTTTTATAAAATTTATATTTTGCCCAAAATTAACATCTCCTTTTAACAGATCCTTTCCATCTTCAGTATCCATGTAACAATTTTATTCATGTAATTATGATTAAAATTAACTGTATACATTATCAATAGGGCACACGTTAAATGGATTGAGAGCTAGGTAACTGACAGTCCCTCCTCCCCCTCAAAAAAGGGGAATTATCATTAATTGTGGTGTTGCTCGTGGAGTTTTGCAGGGATTAGTACTAGGCCCAACACTGGTCAGCATTTTCATCAGGGATCTAGAAGTAAATATAAAATCACTGCTGATAAAATCTGCGGATGACACGCAGAGTGGTGCAGTGGAAAATAATGATTAGGCAGACAGAACAGTCGTTCCGAGCAAATCTCTCTCCCTCAACAGCAAATACAACCAGTTTCCCCTATGTACATTGTAAGTAGTGGAATAATACATTTTAAAGCTCTTCAGCTGTAACTACCAAAGATGGTGTTGGTAATACAGTCAGTGAAAATTGTTTCCTTTTTTTGTATTGTACTAAACATGATTAATCTGACACCCTTCTCTTACGTCAAGCACACTGTCCCCAGGAGCCTGTGCAGGCTGGTTCCCTAGGCTGTATTCTCACTCTGTCCAGACTAGTTTAAGTGACTCTGTTAACTGGTTACCACCCTCTTTCTGTGAGATAGGGTTCCATACTCCAGAACTCCTCCATGATTTTATACATTGAGCCAAAAAATCTCTTTGCTCAGTTTCATTCCATTGCCTCTAGTAATACCCCCATCGTGCCTGTATTCGTCAAAACTTAGCATTATTCTATTTAGATCTTTATACCACTCTCATGCTGTAGTATGCGAGCACCTTTCAGGAGTGTGTTAAGCAATGTGATGCTCTCCCCAGGGGAAGTACACACTTTCCACACGCCCCTTTCCTTGACTCTGACCTTCACCACACCACTAGGTTTGTTCCTTTTTTTTAAAAGATAGTAGAAATAGAGGAGTTCAGAGATAGCTGACAAGAGTGATGAGGGAGATGGTAAAACTCATATGAACAGAGATGGAAAGATTGGGACTATTTACCTCGGAGATGAGATAAATAAGAGGGGTCTTGGTATATTTTGCATGCTTTTATCATGGTATGGAAAGAAGGCACACTGGGAGCATTTATTCTCCCTTTCTCAAGAACAAGGTGACTTACAAGAAAATAGAAAGGTGGTCAATTCAAACTAATAAAAGGAAATATCTTTTCACTCATGCATTCAATCATGGAACTCGTTGCCACAAGAGAGTGACGCCAAGCAGGACTCCAAAATGGTTTAAATATTTATGAATAATTAGAGCAGTCAGTTATAGCAGTAAACATTTAAAGAGCTTTCAAAGGGGTATAAATCCTTAAACTGTGGGGCATAAGCAAACCTGAATTACTGGCAAATTTGGAAGAAACTTTCCCTGGGGGAAAGTTAGCCAGAACTGCCTTCAACAGGATTTCTTCCTCGGAAGCCTCTGGACTTGGCCAGCATCAGAGACCGGATACTGGAATAGGTGGACTGCTCATGTGAGCCAGCGTGGCAATTCTTACATTTCCAGAATTGATAATCTGCCCCCATAAATCCTAATATCTCTGACCTTTTAGGAAGTAGAAATCTTTATTCCACAACTGACCTCATTTACTTTGAAGCATTAATTTAACATACAGAAATGAATCTCTAATCTTGTAAAGCAAAGTAACAGTGAGTTATTATTTAACCAAACAATCCCCAGGAGGGACTTTAGAAGAACTAATTGCATTTAAAAAGCTAAGGAAAAAAACCTGCAGGTAGCCTCACAAATGCTTAAGAAAACACAGTAATAGGCCTGTGTAAGCCAGCGGGCACTCACCCCGGCGGCGCCTCTGCCTGGTCATCGGGGGAATCAGCTTTCCCAGCCTCTGGAACGCCCGCTGCCGGGGGTTGTCCCGCGTCTGCTCTGGCCCCTTTAGGGGTTGCGCAGCCAGTAAACGAGCAGTCTTTCGGGGAAGGCTGGCTCAGCCCGGGGCCTCTGGGCACAGGCAGTCAGTAAGCAAACAGTCTTCAGGAAAGGCTGGCTCTGGCCTGGGCTTCTGGGCACAGACAGCCAGCAAATACACAGTCTCTAGGCAAGCTGGGTTGGGCCTGGGCTTCTGGGCACAAGCAGCCAGCAAATAAACAGTCCTCAAGCAAGCTGGCTCTGGCCTGGGCTTCTTAGCACAGGCAGCCAGCAAATAAACAGTCTTTAGTAAGGCAGGGGCCTCAGCCTCTGCAGCCAACAGTCTTTCAGGCTGGCTATAGTCTGGGCGTGGCTCAGGCAGCCAGCAAACACAGACAGTCTTTTAGCAAGGCAGGGGCCTCAGCCTCCCGGTACCTCGGTTGTCCAGTCCATTTCCGGCTCTTCGGGGTACACGGCAACCGGTACTTCTGGCCAGTTGTCCTCTGCAGCGGGGTACACGGCAGCCGGGGCTCCATGCCAGTCGTCCTCTGCAGCGGGGTACACGGCAGCCGGGGCTCCAGGCCAGTTGTCCTCTGCAGCGGGGTACACGGCAGCCGGGGCTCCATGCCAGTCGTCCTCTGCAGCGGGGTGCATGGCAGCCGGGGCTCCATGCCAGTCGTCCTCTGCAGCGGGGTACACGGCAGCCGGGGCTCCAGGCCAGTCGTCCTCTGCAGCGGGGTACACGGCAGCTGGGGCTCCAGGCCAGTCATCCTCTGCAGCGGGGTACACGGCAGCCGGGGCTCCAGGCCAGTCATCCTCTGCAGCGGGGTACACGGCAGCCGGGGCTCCAGGCCAGTCATCCTCCGCAGCGGGGTCGGGTGCACCACTCTGGCAGGAGTTCCCCCTGGTTGGCAGCCAGTCGAGCGGAGCCTCCTTCTCCTTCTCTGGTTCCCCCACTTCTGGGCTGCAGGGCCGGCCTTTTCTACTTCCTGTCCCGCCCCTGTACTTCCGGTAAGGGGAGCGGGAAGGTCTTGGCTCCACTCTCCAAGGCGGGTCTCCAGCTCCCTCGCCCTCCCACTCGGAGGGGGACCACTCGGGCCCACTACAGCCTGATTCTGATCTTGCAGAGGTGTAAACCAGGAGTAATTCTGTTGGAATCACTGGAGTTACACTGGCATATAATGAATAAATTGACAGCCACTGATACAGCATTTTAAAAATGCCCTATAACAATTTAACCAGCTTTTATTTTTCTTTATAATCTATGGCATATGTACTAAAGAAATACCAAAAAAGCGACTGGAATGGGGGCAGAAATTCAAGAAAGATCCTTTGGAATGTGTCTGAGCCTTGTTTAAGGGGGTGCGAATGTTGTGGAGAAGGAAGAATCCTTGTCTGTTTTTCCCACCTGCCCCCATGGATCCAGGCTGGAGCCAGGCATAATCTGATTTTTTAAAATTTCTCCATGGAGCTATTCCATTCTGTTATGTGGCTGCACTGTAGTTAAGGTTGCATTACAGAGTTCTGTCTTTAACAGGAGCTTTAAACCTTTAGTTTGTGGAAATCTCACTGAGATGGCAAAAACCTTAATAGAGAAGACCAGCTGTGAGCACTATTTGAGTTTTTCATGGTGACTTGATTTTAAAAAAAAGCATTGATACAGAGAAAATAAAAGGCAAAACCTTGACAGTCACATCAGCAGCATGAAGGCAAAATAAAACTTGGTCGACACTACAGACTTAGGTTGACATAAGAGAGTTTATGTCAACCTAACTACATCAGGGCATGTCTACACTTGTCATCAGAGGTGCAAGTTAGCCGGTACACCCTGGTACAGCGTACCAGCAAGAGCTGATGCGCCGTACCGAGGACCGGCGTCCCCAGGAGGCAATTTAAAGGGACCCTTTAAATTGTCACCAGAGCCCCACTGCTGGAGCCCTGGCGTACCGGTGGTGGGGCTTGGGTTGTGATTTAAAGGGCTACAGCAGGGCTACCGCAGCTGGAGCCCTGGGCCTTTTAAATCCTGATGCCACGCCTCTTCTGGTTGAGGCCACTCCTCTTCCTGTTGAGGCACCGCCCCCCTGCTCAGGACTCCAGAGTACCAGTAAGTCATTTAAGTTACTTTCACCCTTGCTTGTTATTTAAGGCCAAAAAGTCCCTTTTTTGCACAAAAACCATGGGAGCGTCTTCATTTGCCAATGACTTTTTGCAGTGAAATTAAGGTCTTTAACAGGAGCTTTAAACCTTTAGTTTGTGGAAATCTCACTGAGATGGCAAAAACCTTAATAGAGAAGACCAGCTGTGAGCACTATTTGAGTTTTTCATGGTGACTTGATTTTAAAAAAAAGCATTGATACAGAGAAAATAAAAGGCAAAACCTTGACAGTCACATCAGCAGCATGAAGGCAAAATAAAACTTGGTCGACACTACAGACTTAGGTTGACATAAGAGAGTTTATGTCAACCTAACTACATCAGGGCATGTCTACACTTGTCATCAGAGGTGCAAGTTAGCCGGTACACCCTGGTACAGCGTACCAGCAAGAGCTGATGCGCCGTACCGAGGACCGGCGTCCCCAGGAGGCAATTTAAAGGGACCCTTTAAATTGTCACCAGAGCCCCACTGCTGGAGCCCTGGCGTACCGGTGGTGGGGCTTGGGTTGTGATTTAAAGGGCTACAGCAGGGCTACCGCAGCTGGAGCCCTGGGCCTTTTAAATCCTGATGCCACGCCTCTTCTGGTTGAGGCCACTCCTCTTCCTGTTGAGGCACCGCCCCCCTGCTCAGGACTCCAGAGTACCAGTAAGTCATTTAAGTTACTTTCACCCTTGCTTGTTATTTAAGGCCAAAAAGTCCCTTTTTTGCACAAAAACCATGGGAGCGTCTTCATTTGCCAATGACTTTTTGCAGTGAAATTAAGAAGTTTCACCGCAAACAGAAAACCACCTCCATGAGAGGCGTACAGCTCTTAACAATGATCCTTTTGCGGTGTTGTGCAAGTGGAGACACGTTCTTCCTGTGTAAAAAGCTTTGAGCATCCGGAGGATATCCCACAGTGCCTAGGGTGACCACTGGCCAGCAGCTCTGCACCTCCGATGCCAGGTAAACAGACATCCACCCCTCCCCCTGTAAAGCCCCAGGAACTTTGAAACTCCCCTGCCTGTTTTGTTTGCAAGTACTCATCTGGCCAAGTGACCATGGCTGCTGCACAAATGATCCCCGGCTTGACCCCTGTGCTCAGACCCATCTTCCCCCCACACACCTCGTTTCCACAAGACCTGTCATCAAAATGGAAAGAGCTGCACTGTGGGATAGCTGCCCTCAGTGCGCTGCTCTCATCTGCGATGGAAGTGGTGCAAATGTAAACACTGTCTGACGCCTGTGCAGCCTCCTCCCTACCAGTTACGGTGCCCTATGCAGACCGAGCACCTGCTCTCCCCCACCACCACCCCATGCGGAGGGTCTGGGCTGTGTTCAAGGTCGGTGGGGCCTTGTTTAGGCACTTATGAGTCTAAATCCCATTGCCTGTCAATGCCTAAGTGGCTTTAAAAATCTGGCCTAAGGTTTTTACTCTGCTCCTATTGACGTCAATGGCAAAACTCTGACGGATTTCAGTGGTGTTGGATCAGGGCCTTTGGCCCCATTTCAGCAAAGCCATTAAGCACATGCTTTATTTTAAGTGAACGCTTAACTCAAATCAATGGAAAATTGTGCCTACATGTAGAGCTTGCTGGAAAACAGAAATCCCTTCCTGTTATGACCCTCACTTTAAAAACAAAAAAGATTGTTCTGATCCAGAGTGAAAAGTCAAAAACATGAAATTGTTCGTGGGATGTGTTTTCAAACAAAATCCCATCTCAGGAAAACCCAAACAGGCTTTTTTCAGCTTTCCTGCTGGAAGGCTGTTGTCAGTTTCACAAGGGAGCACACCACTTCACCCCCCCCCCTCCAGCTCCAGCTAGGCTGGAGAGGCAGCGAGCCCAGGTACTAAGTCTCCCTGCCTTCCCCCATACCTTTGTCTCTCTGGCCCTGAAGATGGTGGGGAGGCAGGGCTTCTCAGGGCGGCTCAGAGACCCAGCGTCGGGGTGCACAGTTTGAAGGGCCCTCCCTTTGTCAATTATACTGCCTGAAAGGCAGGCAGCCGAGAGCTGTCATTTCGATATTCCCAGGGAAAAATCGTGTTTTATTTCCAAAATTGAAATTTTTTCATAGAAAGTTTTGCTTTTGCTAAGTGGTCATTTTTTCACTGGAAAATCGTTCCCATTGAAACTTTTTTCAACCAGCTCTTCCTAAGTGCTGTATGCCACGTAGTTAACTGCTTTGCAGATTCTGTCCCCATGCAACGTGACTAGCAGCTGTTAGTCTCCTCTGTCATCATTATAATATAGATGGTTCCATACAAACGGCTCTTTGAATGCAATGTGTTTTCTGAGAAGCCACTCCACACACGCACGCATTGATGCTTACATCCTTCCATGTGCTTTTGAGATGTTCACTTGCTTTCTCGGCTGGATGGCACAATGGGGAGAGATAAATATAATAGCTTTTGAATGGGTGCAGGGCTTTCAGGCAGACTTGGCTCATTCAAAGCTGCACTAAGCATTTTACTTTGCAAGGTTCCAGGGAATGACAACCCAGCGAGATAATAAAAAGTAAAGCAAACTCTAACAGAAAGGAACGGGATGAGCTGTGAGTAATTAAAGGTTACATGATACAGTAGCCTGATTTGCACAGATTATTAATACAGTCATGTTTGCATTACGTAAAGGATAATTAATATGCTGCCTGCTTACTATTGATTATACCCATCGCTTGGCATTTGTA
Organism: Sternotherus odoratus; assembly: GCA_032164245.1. NCBI lineage: Eukaryota > Metazoa > Chordata > Testudines > Kinosternidae > Sternotherus > Sternotherus odoratus. Next base: position 126,204,590 of record JAVMKO010000003.1, read on the forward strand.
GCAAAGCAACAGGCAAACCTCAAAAAAGCAGCTCTGTAAGCTCTCATTATCACTGCATCTTAAGGACACTGGGAATTGGGACTCCTGAGTTCTATTCCCATTCTGTGCCTCAGTCTCTCCATTTGTACAGTGGAGAAACGACCTCCTTCCAAGGGCATCATTAATTGTTTATTTATGAAATGCTTCCAGACTCTGATGAAAATGGACTATGGAAGTGAAAAGTAGTAAAACTATGTAGAAATGATGCCTTCCATTACTGTAATGTAAAAAATTGCAAGATTGACTTAATATCAATAATATGAAACCTTCACAGATCCCAAGAAAAGCTTTGGATGGGATAGTAGTATGGCCTAGAGGCGAAGGATCATTACCTCTTTAAGTTGCTGGCTCAAAACCACATGAGGCTGGAATATGACCAAGGGTCCTCATTAACTGACAGGGAATTGAGTTGATCTTTATAGTCCACTTTCTTCTGGACAAGCATCCACTTGGCAGCAGTCAGAGACCTTGTTCGAGGGAATTCAAGGATAGCAGAGAATTCAAGGACAGTATTGCCCAACCGGTCAAGGGCCCTCTGCCTATTCAGTGGTCAGAGGACTTTTGCTTCCTGGGCTGTCAGTCTGGCACCTTTCCCTAGCCCCTAAACTTGCTATCAGTCTGAAAATGAACAAAATAAGACTCCTGTCTTCCTGAATTCACATGGTGACTGCTGAGTCTTGTAATAGTCCAGCATTGAAGATTAAGGTGAACATAACTTCCATTACCATCGGTGCACAAGAGCTGTTCAACATGATGTTGAATTGATACATCAGCTGTTCAAAGAGAAAAAGACAGCACTGTGTTTTCCAGTTGTGGCTGCTGTGATTGATATGCTGGCTGCGTGTTTCTGATCTTTGCACAAGAGGATTTAGAGGTTGAACAAACAACAAATCTGACTCATTTAGTTAAGAGGAAAGGGTGAGAGAACATTTTTGCAAATGTTAAGTGGCCAGGTTGCATGTTAAATAGGGCTATTGGCTCTGAAGAAGAGAAATGTACAAGGGCCCAGCTCCATGAGATGCAATGTAATTGACTACTTTTTAACCTGAGTGATTTTGACCGAATCAATGTACCTAATTTTACATATGCTATACCAAGTTTGCCCCGGCAAACTTACAAGTATTGTTTCAGAGACTGGAATTTCAAAGCTGTTTTCATTAGTTGCTGGGGTCTGATCCTGTAGCCTCTGCTAGATTATTAGCTTTCTTTATTAAATGGATGCTGTGCTTGTGAGAGGTGCTAGATTGTACTCGCTGAAGACTGAAATCCCCTATTTGTGAGTCAGGTACAGCATGTACCATGGCAGTGGAACTTTCCACATTCACACACACCCCCACACACCCCAGCGGTGTCTTAGACCTGCCCCAGAGATCAGTGTCTGTGTCCCTTGGATCAATACGGGGAGGCATTAAGTAATGCCAATTGTGTGGGGAGCCTGATGTGGTAGTTCTAATAGATTGGGAAAGGGATGCTGTCCCTGTGGTATTTCCAGCCCAAGTGGAAGGAAGAAGGAGAAGCAATCTCCCAAGAGAAACCCCTTCTTGTACGACCTCCAGGCCAGTTGTCGAGGTTCAAGAGACTGGAATAAGTATTAGACTCTTGGCTGCTTATTCAAAGTTTCAAACTTCTTGAGGTTCATCCATCACTAATCTCTGACCTTATCAAGGGAATATACCTCTGGTGACTTCCTGTTGCTTTCCTATATATGTGTGTCTTTTTTCAAACAGGTTTCTCTGTTACACCAGGGTACCTCTGGGAAGATCTCCTCAGGTTTTTGACCATCTATTGTTAACTTGACTGTGCTACACCGTAATTTTCAGACACACTGTGTGCTGAAGGTGGCTATTGGGATGCAGAAGCAACTCTATCAGTGGCAGGAAGTAGATTTTCTGTTAACCTTCTGCATCATTTGGCTGGCATCAGTTATTGATTAAGATGGTGGAATGAGGGATGCACAATAAAGGTCCTGATTCTGCAGTCTTTTCACAGGCAAGGCTCCCATTGAAATCAATAGGATTTTTGCCACAGTAAGGACTACAAGTCTGGACCCAAATCTGAGCCCATCTGAATCATCACCCCAAATGTGAACATATTTAGTGCTCTTTGTTGAGGTTCAAATGACTCCTTTTTAAAGGTTGTTTTCTTACATTTTTATTCTCCTCTGCGCTTTCTAGTTGTTGCCAGGCCTGCAAACAGAAATGCCAAAGTACTCCACAAAAGGTTGTTGCAACACAGTAGTGATGTGAGTATAATGCAGCTATGTTGTGATTTTATTTCTATATACTGCACTCTGAAATGCAGAGTTCTCTAGCCGCCTGCAGGGATGGTACCTCGAGGCAACTCAAGATAAGAGTGTATTTTAGAGTGAGTTGTACATGGTGCTCTCTCTCTCATGGGGAACTTGTTTCTGACTCTGCTCTTACACTAATGTAATTCCTCTGATGCCAATAGTGGTGCTCCCCCCCCCCATAAAAGCTCATGTAAATGAGATCAGAATCAGGTCCTTAATACTTTTTTATTTGCTCATATTTTTTAATCACAAATGCAGATGGTCTAGATTGAAGATGCATGTTTGGACTGGAAAGTGCATTGTCATAATGAGAGCCGGTTGGATCAGCCCTGTATACCTTGGATTCAGCCCTCTTTTGTATTTCAACTGTCCACAAGCTGACCACGATTTCATTGCTCCTATAATTTTTTACAAATAGGTTTCATCCTATTGGATTTCTCAAGAAGTATTGATAGCAAGTGATACATGCAGTATTCGATGTTCAGTATTGGAGCTCAGTGATTGGCTAGCTAATTCTCATGGCATAGTTTCTGTTCCCTAGTTGAATGACCTAAAGTAAACATGGCTGGAATGAATATTCTCATTTGTAAGCAGGCACCCATGTTCTTAGGAACAGAGGGACAGATCCTCTGCTGATGCAAATCAAGTAGTGTAATTGACTTCAATGCAGTTTTATTGATTTACCAGCTCAACATTCATCTCTGAAACCACTCCCCAAAAATCCATGAAAGCACAATACACCTTTTTGAATGTCCATGGAAAAGAGAGCAAGAAAGCATATGAACAAACAGCAGAGGCACTTGTGAATACTTTCCCCCATCAGCCCCCTCACGGCTGTAAGATCATTTTAAGCCAGTCTAATGCTTTAATGGTAAAAGTTAACTTGATATAATACCCACTCTCTGTGTTCATAAGAGAATTTTTGAAATATGGTGCTGGTAAGTGAATTAAAGACTGAGTACCAGTTTCTTCAGAAGTAACTTTCTGCTTCAAACTGCCATGGGGTTAGCGAATTAGAACTAGAATTCCTGGCGCTGACAACTTGCAGCCTTGAGGGGCTTCAGTCTGCCCTCAAGCCACTGCTGCCAAACCAACCATTTGTTGATTAATTGTTTTTTAAATGTGTTGCTGTTCCTATTAAGTCATTAAGGGGCTGACATTAAAAGGCATTTAGGCTCCTAAAGATGCAGTTAGGTGCCTAGCAGGATTGCGAAAACTACTTAGATGCCTAACTGTAGGCACTTTAGAAAACCTGACTGGGCACCTAACTGCATCTTTAGAGACCTAAATGCCTTTTAGAAATCTGGCCCTGCCATTTAGGTTAGATATTAAGAAAAACTTGCTAGCTGTACAAGTAGTTAAGCTCTTGAATAGGTTTCTGAGGAAGGTCACGGAGTCCCACATTAGAAGCTGTTAAAAACAAGTTGAACAAACACCTGTCTGGGATGGTCCAGGTTTACTTGGTCCTGCCACATCACAGGGGGTGATGAACTGGATGATTTCTTCTTGAGATCCCTTCCAGCCTTACACTTCTGTGATTCATCAGTTTTCTCCCCTTTTTAGAGCACCTGCCCAACAGTCTCTCAGTTTGAGGTAGCCTTACCCAAGCTGTGAGGAAAGGTTCCCTTTGCTGCAACTGGACTCTTAAAAAAAAACATATTAAGCAAAAAAACCAACCCCACCGTTTGTTGGCTTTCACACTGACTTTCAACCAAACAACCCCACCGTTTGTAGGCTTTCCCACTGACTCTCAACCAAACAACCCCACCGTGTGTAGGCTTCCCACGGATTTTCAACAAGACCTCGGCTCCTGCATACCTATGTCATTTTCAAAAATGGGAGTTAGGCCTAAGTCACGTCAGGACTTTTTGAAGATTTTTACTTGGCATCCTAGTTTCCTCGGGAAAAGAGTCACTTTAACAAGGAAACTCTCCTTTGGAAAAACAGTCTTGTAGCTGAGGCACAAGATTGGTACTCATGAGATCTTGGCTGAATTCCTGGCTTTACCGCAGAACTTGGGCAGGTCACTTGAGGCCCAGATGCTCCAGGGTTCTTAATCTCTCTGTGCCTCAGTTCTCCATCTGTAAAAGGGGGATACTAATGATTCCATTGTCACTTCTTCTGTCTTGTCTATTTAGATTACAAGGGCTGTCACCTACCACATCTTTGTACTATACCCAGCATAGTAAAGTTTCAAATTCAGTTGCACCTTGCAAGTGCTGCTACTAAAAATAGTCTATCAAAAAGCTGATTTCTCCCCCCCCCCCCATTTGAAGGCAAAATGTAGCCCTTTTGTTGTAAAGAGCTGCTCTCTGCACTCCCTCCCCCCATGCTCTAGCTGGGGGAAAGAGCAATGTATTTAGCTAGGTGTTCAGTCCCCCCTTTTGGTAAAACTTATATTAAAAACAACCATTAAAATCTCAAGTTTCCACAGCACGTCCAAAACATCCCCCAAACCCACTCTTTCTTGCATTGCTTTGTCCTCTCCATTGCAGGCTTGTGTGTCAGAAAGCAGCTACAGTCAAGTGCTGCCCTGTCTACAGGCATATCACTCTGAAGTGTTGCTGTGAAAATTCAGGTGCGTGGGGCAGAATCTGAAGTGCCGTTTGGTTTTATATCCCACTCCAAAGGCTGCACCTGCAGTAGCAAAGTGTGGCCCGCATATTCACTATGTTGCTTCAGCGAGTACTGATTCTGGTTGCTGAGTCACCAATGACGCATCTTACAGGACCTTTATGGGCTCTCTTCCAAGTGCTGATCAAGCCCAACCCTGTTTAGCTAACAACCAGAGAAAATCCCAATCCACGCTGGTACAGCAACCCTTTTTTTGTTTGTTTGTTTTGCACATGGATTTTTCATGGGGGCCTGATACCCTACTGTCTAAACAGAGCCTCGCTGGAACTGGATATCCTGTAACTTTGCCAGAATACATCTCTGGTTACTTAAGTGGACAAACACAAGGGGTTTTGCTTAATGGTATTAAACAGAAGATGATAATGTTACCTTTGAGATCAAGTTGTAGGCTTTGTACTTGGTGACCTGAGCAGCAGGAGCCCCTCACAGCCAGACCTCACATGGCATTTCAAGGAGGAGGATGATATATAGACTTGTCTTGTATGGGAGAAATTTACAAGGGAGGAAGGTTAAGAACAGAGAAGGGACTAATGGCAATTTAAAATAAAAACCATCTACTAACAGCTTCCTGTCAGGCTGTAGCCCACCTTCCTCCTGTTTCAGCCTAAGCCCTTTAAGGTGCGTCTCCCCCCCCCCACTCCCCCCCCACCCCCATTTTTTGTTTTGTTTTTTGGACTAGAGAAAACAAAAGTTCACCTTTCAGATCTTCCAAGAGTGAACTGATCCCATTCACTGATCTCATGCAAGCTTTGGCACCCAGTCCAAAGCATGCAAACCCACTCAAAAAGATTGGAAAGGCTTTAGTGAAAAAGCAGAAAAACCAGGCTGGTTGCTATACACTTCTTCTTACTGATCCTCCTTCTATAATCCATAATGGGTTAGAGTTATTCTGAAGGCTCCAAGGTTCATAAGAAGCATGGTTTATGTGAAATTAGAGGCAAAGGATAGGCAGACGCGTTTGAGTCAAGAAGTGTGTATGTGTAAAGAAGCCAGCCAGGCTGACTTTTAACCTTTTTGGGAAAGCTACAATTTTGGGAAGCTACACAGACAACTTTTATTCTGGCATTTTCTATCTTTTGAGTGCTTGATTTTGCAACTTTAAAGTTCTTTTAACTTAGCTTTTTTATCATTTAATTTCCCAGGTTTTCTAAAAACTTACATATCCAAAAACCAAAAAGTCCATTACGCGGAACCACACTGGTCTGCCATCAGCAGGTTGGAATCTTCAGATACACAGCAGAGTCCTCTACTATTTGAAATAACAGAGTAATTGATAGCAGTAGAAGGCTGTTATCTATGTGAACCTGCCATTAGAGGTGGATGAGGACACACTTTGATAGTGGATTTCAGATACATGTTTGCTGACGACAAAGGATAGTTGAGGCTCGGGATTCCTTGGTTCAGTTCCAAATTCTTTAGCAGAGTGCTCTCTAGTGATTAAAAACTCTTCTGCTCCCATCCCGCCTTCCCTTCCTCCCCAGCTCCTGCCCCTGCATGCAACAGAAATGGCACTAAAAGACTTAGGTCATCATCCTCTAGCTTATCACTTCAAAACTGCAACCAAGACCTGATGTTGTCACTTACAGACCTGTAGGGCTAGCGGGGACCTCGATGGGTCATCTAGTCCAGTCCCTTGCACTGAGGCAGGACTAATTATTATCTAGATCAGTGGTGTCCAATACGTTCACCACTAGCCACATGTGGTGAATAGGCTATTGAATTGTGAACAATGAATTAATCTCCTCTTTATAACAACCTTTTATGTACTTGAAGGCTGTCATCATGTACCCCCTCAGTCTTCTCTTCTCCAGACTAAACAAATCCAATTTTTCCAATCCTTCCTCATAAGTCATGTTTTCTAGACCTTTAATCATTTTTGTTGTTCTCCTTTGGACTTTTTCCAATTTGGCCATATCCTGCCTGAAGTGTGCTGTCCAGAATGGATACACCACTCCAGCTGAAGCCTTATCTGTGCTGAGTAGATTGGAAGAATTACTTTTTGTGTTTTGCTTAAAACATACAGTCGGACCCCGCAATACCGCAATGATCGGGATCCAAAAATACCCAATCGCGGTAAACGCGGGGTTGCGCTATTGTGGGGTTGCGTGGCATCAAAGTGCCGCACGCTGCTGCCATCGGGAGCCCCGCGCGCCCTGTGCTATAAGCGGATTCGCACTATGGCAGGGTGCGGTACTGCGGGGTTCCACGGTACCTGCTAATACTTCCCAGAATGCTGTTTGCTTTTTTTTGCAAGAATGTTACATTGCTGACTCATATTTAGTTTGTGATCAATGGTAATGCCCAGATCCTTTTCTGCAGTTCTCTGTCCTAGGCAGTCCTTTCCCATTTTATATGTTTGCAATTGATTATTCTTTTCTAACTGGAGTACTTTGCATTTGTCCTTATTGAATTTCATCCTATTTACTTCAGACCATTTTGCCAGTTTGCTCAATCATTCTGAATTTTAATCCTATCTTCCAAAGCACTTGCAGTTCCTTCCAGCATGGTATTGTACGCAAACTTTATAAGTGTACTCTCTGTGCCATTATTTCCAACCACTTATGAAGATATTGAACAGAAGCGGAATCAGGACAAATCCCTGCAGAACCCCAATCAATACACCCTCCCAGCTTGATTGTGAGCAATCAAATAACTACTCTGAGTAGTTTCCCAGCTGGGTGTGCACCCATATTATAGTAGGTTCATGCAGGTTGTGTTTCTCTAGTTTGTTTATGAGAAGGTCATGTAAGACAGTATCAAAAGTCTCACTAAAGTCAAGATATGACATCTACTGCTTCCCCACCCCCATCCACAAGGCTTGTTACCCTATCAAAAAAGGATATTAATTTGTTTTGGCATGATCTTTTTTGAGTTTCTGGTAATTGAAGATCTCCTGGTTATCTTGAATAGTTCCTTGGGAGTACAGGATATTGACCCGGCCACTGCCTCCGGCACTGTAAAAGTGTTTGCCTGGACTCTCCACTTTTACATTTGGGGATTGTTCCTCAGCTTCCACTTGGCCATATTTTAGCCAGTGTTTGAGAGCCTGAGGTCAGTGCCTGAGGGAGTTGTTCTAAAGGAACCAGATTGTCCAAGATGATTGGCATTTTCCACCATTTAGTGTTACTCTGTTGCCTTTCACAGCAGTGTTTTGGCTGGTAAGGGATTTTCAGAGGCTAAACTCTTTCTGGACTTCAGCCTCTTGGGTGGCAGATGACATGGCTCATACGCTTGTTTTTGTGTCTCCTTTTTACTGATTGTGGTGCAATCCCTGTGATGTAGTATAGTGACAGTGAAATTCAGGGGTATGCGGAGCCTGAAATTGGCCCCTGCCTGTGTCCATACCTGTCAGGGTGCACTGCCTAAGGTTGATGGAGGAGTCTAGAGCTCTCTATAGCAACCAGACTGACCCACTCTGGCCTAGGCTCCTGGGTTCCTTCCTCCATGGTCACTGCTCCCTGGGGGCTCTGTCGGCCCTGGAGCTGGGTTCCCCAAGTACAGAAGGAGTTGGTGCTGGCACTGAGGAGAAAGGGGTGTGTCCATAGATGGGGTTTTGCCTCAAGGTGGGGGGGGAAGCACCTACCTGAGGGGGAGCAAAGAAAGGGGTGGGGCAATGAGAAGGAGGTGGAGATCAGAATTTACTAGAGGCAGAACCAAGTGGGATCTGTACAGAAAGGGACGTGGCTTTACCGGGTGGGAGAAGGGTGGGGTGGGGATGTATAGTGCAGCTCCCCAATTTTCACCTCAAACCCCCTTCCCAGTGGGAAGAGGCTGGTACTACCCCAGCAACTGAATAACACAGGGCAAGACTGGTGGCTCCAATTGTTTTGGGGTCAGCTCCTGATTTTGGGTTGTACTCCAGAAACTGTCCACAATTCCTGGAGTCCACTTTACTTTTCAGCTTCTTAATGTGCTCATTGAATGTCATCATTTGATCTAATGTGATCCCAAGGTTCTGTGGATGTTCATATTTCCACAATATCTGGAGTTTTTATTTGGCCCGATAGTGTTTCAAGTGAAAGTCCACACTTGTGTTTTGCTATGTTTGGCATTCAGGAACCAAACGCAATAGTATTTCCAAGTACTCTCAGAGATCCCATTAAAAAACACTCAGTGTCCTCAAATCTTTCTAACTGGGTGGTGATGCAAAGACCCTCTGAATAAATAAATGTTGGGGCTTTATCTCTGCATTGGATGAATCCATCCATCTACTCATTTAGGGGAAGAGAGGTTATATTACCTCAGTATGTGGCACAGGTGTGACTGCTGGTGGAATACTGTGTCCAGTTCTGGTGCCCACAATTCAAGAAGGATGTTAATGAATGAAAAAGATTCAGAAAAGAGTCACCAGAACGAGAAAAGGATTGGAAAACCTTCCTTATAGTGATGGACTCAAAGAGCTCAATCTATTTAGCTTAACAAAGAGAAGGTGATTATAGTCTTTGTCAACATGGGTAATATATTTAATAATGGGCTGTTCAGTCTAGGAGAGAAAGGCATAACATAATTACTAGAAGTTGAAGCTAAGTAAATTCAAACTAGAAATAAGGTATAACTTTTTGACTGTGAGGGTGATTAACCTTTGGAGCAATTTACCAAGGGTTGTGGTGAATGCTCCATCGCTGCTCATTTTGAAATCGAGCTTAAATGTTTTTCTAAAAACTCTGCTCTAGGAATTATTTTGGGGAGGTTCTATGACCTGTTATACAGGAGGTCAGACCAGATGTCACAAAGGTTTTCGGTGGACTTGAAATCTACTATTACTCTGATATATGAGTACAGGAGAATTTAACTTTCTGATGTGGAAAACTGCCCAGAAGCACACTCCTAGCTGATGTTGAACACTATATGTACCTGGGCTTTCAGGACAGACAAATTTCCAACACAGCTACATAGTTGTTTCAGCAAAAACAACGAGGAGTACTTGTGGCACCTTATAGACTAACAAATTTATTTGGGCATAAGGTTTTGTGTTCTAAAACACACTTCTTCAGATGCATGGAGTGTTTCAGTGAGGGGTGAAGTGATCCCAAAGTATTGTAAAGTTTAGCAACTTCTGAGGTGGAATGCAGCAGTGGTCTAAAGCCGGTCTCATCAAAAGCTCTCATTGTCAATGGAAAGAGCCCCTTTGACTTCAGTTTGCTTTGGATAAAGCCCTAAGAGTAGCAACCAATAGTTCAGGCCAAGTTGTGAAGAAGAAGATCATCCCCCACGGCCACTGTCAGATCTCCCATGGCTCCCTATGGATGTATTTTAGTTATGCGGACAGTGAGTACAAAGTTCAGGAGTGTGCGTGTGTGTGTGTGTGCTTGCATATGCACACACACTCAAATATCCAAGTGGAAATGTTTGGGCAAGGTACTCACTGGAATCCACAACACTGCAGCAATGCAAAAGGAGGCTTTACGTGTTTGATTAGCCAACAGAAAGAAAGCAAAGCACCAGATCCTCAGCTGGCGGGAGCTCTGGGGACTCTAGTAAGGTGATGCCAGTTTGCAGCAGCAGGGAGTCTGGCATAAGTCTCTCTACAGAGGAGCAGAATGAGTGTGGAGGCCTGCTGAACTGCATTGTCAGCCTAGCAAATGGCAATGTCAAGGGCACTAACCCATTACATGAGATGTCCCCTTGACTAATAAAAGAGCTCAGCTCAGAATTAAACGCTGCACTGCCAGAACAGAAACCTAATGAACTTTTGATGAACTGGGATAGAGGCAGACAGTTGCCTCTATTGAATCAGTGTCCTAGAAGGCTGGCTTTATTAATGAATGTTTTATAGACAGAGAGACTGACTGAATCAAAGATTTCAGACTTGAGCTGTGTGGGTTTTTTTTTTTATTATTGTTTTAATTGCATTCAAGGGTTCACAGGAGAAATCTGTGATGGGTCAGAAATGGCGAGGCTTTGGAAAGAATTTCAGGCATCTTTCCTGTGACCTTCTCAGTCTTAGACACTGTGGTGATCGTTCAAGAAATACTGATAATGGGATCTTGGACTTGCCTTACAGGATCGGAAGCTGCCCCTTTTGTTTGTTGAAGAGGTTCCCTATGTGCATATGGAGGGGACTGTACAAGCTCTTCTGGGGGTCAACAGAAGCAGCTCAACCAGTTTTCATGCTGGGGCAAACCACCATGAGCCTTAAACAAGTGCTGAGGTGGTTTACAGGAGGCTTCTGTGGTAGATGCACAATGAACCTGCTGCCATTCCAATGTGATTGGTGGGATTTATATTTAAATTAATCTGGAGCCTCGTCAAGTCTTGTGAATCCCTAGGAATCTATGGGAGCTGCTTCCTTTTTGTCTGGCGATGAGGGCGGGGAAAAAGCGGATCTGCTTTGCTAACTCAGTTAGACAGGACAGCTGGCCTAGTTTACCATTAAGGCTGCACATTAGAGAGCTGTCTCCAGGAGGGTTTTACCTAAATGGGGACTTAAAGATTTGGTCTCTAATGCCTAAGATATAGTAGAATGATCCCTATCTAATAAGAACGCCAGGCAACTTCTGGAGCTAATGGAAGTTAGGAGCCTAAATGCCTTTGAGGATTTGCACCTTTGTTTGCATTTATTCAGATTTACTAGAGAAAGAATGAATAGGGCAGGGAATATAGGAAGCTGGGACAGAGACCTCCTGAGACAGAGATATTGGGGCCTGACTTGGAAACAGAGCTTTGCACTCTGCCAGCCTCATTCTCATTATCAATAATGTCAGCACTCTTAAGAGAGCAAGGGAGAAATATATTACAGCAGATTTATCATACAGGATCAAAACATTAGTTCATCTAATCTGGTTTTACAAAGGAGGGCAAAAAAAAAACCAACCCCAAACCCCATTATGCATCTTATTTATTCTATATGTCATACGGAAGCTGGGAAGAAGGAGTTGGGAGGAATTTCCTTCCTGACCCTGCAGACAACTAGTTTGCACTCTGAAGCATGGAATTTAGTTACCCTCACTTTAGCAGCATAACTACAAGTGGTCTTCTTGTTGCATAATTGGAGACAATGGATCTTGAGCTAAACTCAAAGGAAATCTCAACAAGTATTTAGTGGTATATAATAATGACTGCTTTGTCTTAGGTTATTTCTTAAATGTTTTAGGTCCCTTACACAAAACACAGTAGAAACAAACAAGTTTTGGTCTCAGTAATACTGGCATAGATCCAGAGTGACTTCACTATATTCATTGGAATGGTGCTGTGAATGGTATTGAGAGTGGGATTTGGCCCTACCTGTCTAACTTCCCTTTTTAGCACTTGCTTTGCTTTATCTTCACCGTCAGGTACTCAGTTAAGTAACCCACCAAATAGCAACAATGAACACAATGATTGTTCATGATCACCTTGCCTATTGATTTACTGCCATTAATCACTTGCTTCTCTCATGCTGCTTTTTATCCTGCTGCTATGTTGAGTGATTTTTTTGTTTGTATACACGGTGGTGGCAATTGTATCTCCAAGTTAGGGGCTCTCTTGCCACTGGGATTTCCCACCCCCCTTCTCCACATGCATCAGGCCTGATTTTTCACAAATGTGTGAGAGTCATTGAGCATGTGAAAACGAGCTCTTGATTTGCAGGTGTAATTACACCCACTGTACCCACAAACTAAAAATCACTTCAACTCTTGTCAGCGTCAAAAAGGGCATGACGTAAGCAAACAATCACCGACATTAACACACGAGACAAGGTAACTGTGTCCCCCGCTATTTACTCTTTGTTCATTGCTGCTATTTGATGGGCTGCTTCGGAAGGTTCCTGAAAGTTAAGAAAAAGCAAATCAGGTATTTGCATGGCACAAACTAGATCCGGAAGTGCTATAACTCAGAGTAACACAACTCAAACCATGCATCTGGTCCATAGGACTAAGTTGTTGTTTTTTTTTAATCGGATTTAAAATTTTTATTAAAGCTAATGTTTAAGGTCATAGCATACCCAAGTTAAAAAGGAAGATTCTGTACATCTTGGATTACAGGGGATTACAAATATCGATTAAAAGGTTCACAAGGTACATACATATCACATCACTAGCATTGATCCAGATTGGGGTGTGGGAGTTTTTAAAGCAGCAGTGGATAAGTGGGCTCAGGTACGTATTGTATTAAGAGTCCAAGTCAGTAGCAGTGTAGAAAATAAGTACGTGGGTGGGGTGCATCCCTTGGTTCATCGGGGAAGGAAATGGATTATTTCCCTGATTGGTGGTCTCGGTTACTCGACCTGGTATTGGTGCTGTCCTGTGATGTGTTCTGTGTAGATGTCTCTGGACCACCTGATGGTGTCGGACACCATGAGCTGTCTCATGAGCCGGGCGTAGTGTCAACCGATTGCATGCTCTCAGTACCAGTTCGTTGTGGGGGTCCCACACGCCAAGGACTCCTACGATCAGGGCGTGGATCTGGACCTTGTGGGGTGAACTTCAATGCCTTCTGTGCTCGGGCCTGTTTTCAAATGGTACCGTGACATCTACTATGAGGACCTTCTTCTTTTCTGCGTCGGTCACAACGATGTTGGATCGCAGTCGACTGACTGTCCTGGGGATGGCGGAGTCGATGGTGATCTTCCCCAGGGATGGCGGGATGGCTTTCACCAGCCAGTTCTGAATTACTACACCAGTATTAATCCAGTCACGTCATTCTGGAGTCCAAAGTCCCATCAGTGTAATGATTGGATTTTCCCTGGTGTAACAGTGAACAAGATCAGGCCCATAGCTGTCCAATTGCATGTGCCAACATCCAGTTGGTGCATGCTATCTCAGTAATTTGCACACATAGCGGAGGTGCACAATTGCGCATTTGCACGCCTGGCTTTGAAAAATGAGCCCTCAAAATCTAAAATCAGATCAAAGGTACTGTGCTTTCTAAAATGAACGTGGGGGGAAGCTAGATGCAATTCAAAAGGGGCAAACTCTGTTTTCCTTTTAAAGTCAGAAATGAATGAAATGCTTCCCCAAAATGGAGACCACAGAGCCATATCTGGAGGATCCCTTCTGTCTATGACAAGTTCTGTAGATCGAAGAGGTCAGATGGCATGTAGGGGCCCAGACACTCACTAAGGGCTGGTCTTCACTACCCGCCGGATCGGCAGGTAGTGATCGATCTTTTGGCGATCGATTTCTCGTGTCTTGTGAAGATGCGAGAAATCGATCGCCCGCGACGCCCCCATCGACTCTGGAACTCCAGCTTGCCCGGAGGCGCAAGCTGGAGTCGACGGGGGAGTGCGCTGCCGACTGCTGCCGCTGTGAGGATGGCAGTTAAGTCGGCTGCAGATACGCAAACTTCAGCTACGTGATTCACGTAGCTGAAGTTGCGTATCTGCAGTCGATCCCCACTCCTCCCCCCGGTAGTGAAAACCAACCCTAAGAAGCTGCACTTAAACTATGAGATGTGTGTGATGTCTTTAAAAAAATAAACTTCCTTCAAATAATAGCACCCTCCAACCCACTCTTTTATGACTTCAACACGGAGCTGAAGGGGAAAAAACGATATAAAAGAGGCAGCAGCGAGTCTAAATGGAACAAACAAAATGAGGTTTCCTAAGGTGAGCTTTCCCAGAGGAGGAGACTGTGAAACTTCATTCTACAAGGCTGGCTCAGCTGCTGCTGCAGAGGGAGGGAGGGATGACTCGTGGGATATCAAGAAGGAGGGACCAGACGCAGGCTCTTGCTTTCCTAGCCAGCAGGACTGAGAGTTTGGCAGAGGAGGCAGAATGCTCTCTGCGCCTGGGACACAAGAGGAGGGTGGGATTTGCATCACTCAGCTGCAAAACCTGCTGCCTTGCCAGAAGTCGTTTCAGAGACATGCCAACAGAAGTGTGACGTGGCTCTGTGAGGGCCGGGTATGTGGAGGCTGCGTTTGTGCATGTTCTCATATAGTAGGGGGCCCCAGACAAAGCCTAGATCGGAATACTCCTGAATTGAGATGGACAGGAATTTTCCAACCCTGTTTTTCACGGGAAAATGGTGATTCATTGACTCAGCTGAAACCTTTTATGGGAATGTACCAATCTCAATGAAACTTCTTCCTGGAGAGGTTTTTCTAGTCCAGAAGAATGAGTGTGTGTGTTAGAGAGAGAGAGAGAGACAGACAGAGAGATCCATATCTGTATCCATCCCACTATGGTCAGGTCTCAGAGTTGAGGTGGGGCATCGTAGATCCCAGATGAATGCTCTAATCACTTGGCTATTAGCTATCCTGGAGTGTCTTGGGTGTGGGTTTTCTTTCATTTTTTTAAAATGAAAAATCTCGAAAGGTCTCAGTTTTGTCCAGTGTGGAATGGACTCTTTCCTGCTCAGCTGTACCCCCAAAGTTTGGGAGGATTTGGAGTATGGATCAAATTTCCTGCCTTTCAGCACCACAGGGCCCAGAGGAGCATGCTGCGGAGGTAGAACACCCTCTTCTGTGTGCACAAATTGAAAGGAGTGCGGTGCCTTTAACATTGGAAGCTTGGAAGTTGCAGATTACTGTAAAAGGCGCCAATACTGTGGTGGGAGACTCAAATCCTGGGATCTGCAATTTTCCCCATGCCCCAGTTTCTACCTGTTCTTGACATAAAGATATCTCCTCCCCCTCCCTCCCGAGGATTTGGCTGTGTTGCCGGGAGACACTTTTATAATCTCTGTGCAGATTGTCCCAGCAGCAGCCTCTCTGTCTGTCTCTGCCCTTTAATCAGGTCTGGCAGGAAGCATATGCAGTGATGTTCCAAAGGAGCAGGCTTTATTCTGTTAAAGTAACTTTAGCAGATGCCCGCTGAGCATGCTTGTGTAACAAACCTTGTTCATGAACACTACGGCTTGTCTACACTACCCGCTGGATTCACAGGCAGCGATCGATCCAGCGGGGGTCGATTTATCGCATCTAGACTAGATAAATTGCATCTAGACTAGATAAATCAACCGCCGAGCACTCTCCCGTTGACTCTAGTATGGCAAGAGGCACAGGCAGAGTCAACGAGAGAGCATTAGTCATTGACTTACCACAGCGAAGACACCGCGGTAAGTAGATCTAGGAGAGATAGGGAGAGTGGCTAAACATAGAGATGTGGCATGCACATACACACACATTACATATAAACACTTTCACTTACATACACTGCTAAACCCATCTGCACATAGACTTAAGATACGTCTTCACTACCTGCCGGATCGGCGGGTAGCAATCGATCTTTTGGAGATCGATTTATCATGATTTATAAATCGATCACCAGCGGCGCCCCAATCGACTCCGGAACTCCAGCTTGCCACGAGGTGCAAGCTGGAGTCGATGGGGGAGCGCGCCACAGCCCACTGCCACCATGAGGACGGCAGGTAAATTGGCCGAAGATACGCCGAATTCAGCTACATTATTCACGAAGTTGCGTATCTTCGGTCGATTCCCCCCCACACTGTAGACCAGCTCTCAGGGTAGGTCTACACTACCCGCCGGATCGGTGGGTAGCGATTGAACTATTGGGGGTTGATTTAGATGCGATAAATCGATCCCTGAGTGCTCTCCCGTCAACTCTGGTACTCCACCAGAGCAAGAGGCACAGGTGGAATTAATGGGGGCGTGGCAGCAGTGACTCACCACTGCGAAGGCGCCGCGGTAAGTCAATCTAAGTACGTCGACTTCAGCTACGCTATTCTCGTAGCTGAAGTTGCGTATCTTAGGTTGATCCCCCCACCCATGTAGAGCAGGGCATAGACTCATAACCTTCCCCCACGTCACATACCCATGGTCGGCTCCACACATTTGTCTTCAAAAATGTTAATGCCCAAGTCTAACCTGCTGGGAAATGAGTGCATCAAGTCTACTCTATGCTCTGGCCAAAACATTTCCCCTGTATCTTTCCCCCTCCCCCGCACTGCATTCTGAAGATCATACAAATGTATTCCTAGGAAGCAGTGCTGAATGACTTCCTCAGAGAAACATGCCAGATAATATGGGAAAGGCATGAGTAACAGAGCCTTTTGTGGGCTAATGGAAGAAAATTTTCCACAAAAATACTATCTGTGGGAGCCTGAAAGAGGAATGATTCATATTAAATATGAATGTGTCAGAGAACTGGGGGGGAGGAGGGTTGAATGAAGGGGAGACACACAAATCTGAGCCCAGCAGTCCCTGCCTGTAAGAGAGGAAATGATGATAAAGCATGAATCTTTCAGCAACCATATACAGTCACCGAAAGTACTAAAGAGTGAGGGATATATTGGGGAAGAACACAAACTAGAGAATAAGGAGTGCTTGAAAGAAAGTCAGCTTGGAGGCAAACAAGATTTGTGAGAGGGTTAAGATCAAGGGCTAGCAGCCACAAGAAGAGCTGGGTTCCACTCCTAGCTCTTCTGCTGACATCCCGTGCAAGGTGGGACAAGTTTTAACCATTCTGTGCCTCAGCTCTCCCTAGGTATAAAATGACACTAATAAGACTTTCCTGCAAGGATCGGCGTGAGGTTTAATACATTAATGTTCGTGAGTAGCTGCCACTTAGGAGGAGAGCCGAGCTGTCAGCCACCAGTGGGAGAGGAAAGCCCAGCCCAGCAGCAAGGAAGCATAGGGAGAGGGATAATACAGAAGCACACACAAGGCATGGAAGATAGCGTGAGGTGGGAAAAGTGGACAATCTGACTTTTTAAAAGAGGACAAAACCTTTTTAACATTAAACCCAGCAAATGTGTCATGCGGGCTGATGGGACTTGTACTTCCAACTCACTGAGACTTTTGACAGTCCCACCCTATATCCTTCCCTGATGTTACTTGTCCATGTAAGCAAATGCTGCTGCTGCCACAAGGATGTTCTATGATCACTCATAGGCTTTGTCTACACTTTAAAGTTTTGCTAGTTTAACTGCACCAGTACACCAGCAAAACCCACCTCGTGCCGATGCAGTTATTCCAGTATAGAAGTGTTTACACCAGTATAGTTATACTGATTTGAGGAACCAGCATAATCCATACTCGTGTAAACACTTTTATACTGATAGAACTGTATCTGTACTAGGGTTTTTACCTTTATAGTTATGTCAGTCAAAATCCTCTCCCCAGCCCCCACCAATAAAACCTTTAAGTAGAGACCAAGTCTTACACGCCCTATGGATATGTTTACACTGCACTTAAAACTCACGCTGGCCTGGGCCAACTCGTGGGACTCGGGCTAAGGGGTTGATGAGTTGCTGTGTAGATTTTTGGTCTCAGACTGGAGCCCAGATTCTGGGTCCCACCCACCTTGCTCCCGCCCAAATCTCTACACTGCAAGTAAACAGCCCCTTAGCACAAGGTCCTTGGCCCACATCAGCTGCCACAGTCCGCCCACATGTTTTTATTTGCAGTGTGGACAGACCCTTAATGGGTTCAGTTCTCAAGTGGTTCAGGACCTGAGCTGGTTTTGTTTATAAGGCAGCAAAGCATTTTATTGTTTATAAGGCAGCAAATTATTTATTTGGCAGCAAAGCATCTTCCTGGAGGCTCAAATTCAGTAGATTCAAACCTGCAAAGGGAATCCTTGACCACATAGCCCTAGGCCAAGGGCCATCTTACTTAAGTTAGCATCTGTGTAGTTACTTTTCAGGTCTAGGGAACCTATGGGGTCAATTCTGCTCCTGGTTCTGGCCACTAGCCCCTGCTTGTAGGTGTGTGAGAACTGTCAGTGATCTGCAAAGGGCCAGGGGGCACTGGCCTGATGCCACCCTCTCCCTTGCAAGCCCCAGTGTACGGGATCTGTTGGGGGCTAGAGGGGCAGTGGCCATAGTGCTGTGGGGGACTATGATCCACCTTGCAGCCCATAGGCAGCCCTGAGGAGGTTATTCTAACCCCTTAGGTTATGTCCAGGAATGTTTTGGCCTGAAGAGCAGCCGGGAATCTGAGGGTGGGTCTGCTCTGCACTCGGAGGTGTGACTGCAGCAGCACATATAGACGTAACCCGCACTTGGTAGCTCCAGTAAAACTAGCAGTGAAACAGTGGCTGTACAATCCCGCCTAGGACCCACCCAAGTCAGCCAGTGCTGTCCTGGCTTCACTGCTCTTGTTGTTTCAGCTGCTTAGATCAAAGCTAGCGTGAGAATGTCTAGACGTGCTACAGTCACCCCTTTGATTTCAGGGTAGACATACCCTGGGAAGCACAAAAGTGGCTTAAAATGCCCTTTGCCCAACACCCCGGCTACATCTTCTGTTCTGGATCTCCCCGTAGATAAGGGACAAAAGATCTGATCGAGTTGCTGCACGTTTATTCCTGCAGCCTTTGCTGGAGACTTTTGGGTTTTAATGAAAGTGCTCAGATCTCACAGGACCAGGGGGATGGAAGAGGGAGATGGGCCCGAATAGAAGAAATTGGGGCCAAAAAGCTCATTGCACACTCCTCTGTTGGCCTTTGATTGTGATCCTGTGCATCTGTGCTGTGGTTGTGCTGTATCTGCCTCTGACATCCCCTGAGGTCTCTTTCTGAGTGCGGGAACAGGGACTTTCTGCTGCACACTATATTTAGGTTACAGATTTGCATCATCAGTTTGTGGGTCTTAGCAAGCGTAAAGCTCACTTGTTGCACAGAACATTTCCCTGCCATATGGTTCTGACAGCCCTTGAATGTCTCCATGCAATGTGCTAGAGGATGTTGTGCTGCAGGAGAAAACAAACAGCTGTCAAAAATCCATTTGACATTTAAAAAAGGAAATGGAGTAACAGAGAGGGAACCAGAGCGGGGCACATTCCAGCTTGCACTTGGGTCAATGGACTTCAGTTGGCGTTGGATAAGATCCTAAATCCAATCACTGCACGGACTTTGAGTACTGGACATCAGGACTGGGATCTGAATTGCACAGGTGCCCCATATCTTTATAATAAGCTGAACTCCCTCCCCCACTCCTAAGTACCAACTGCCCCTGCCCTGTGAGATGTTTAAAATCCAGATGTGCACGTGGTGGCTAGAACACAATTTAAAATTCCCATTGGACCTGATTTTTCAGAGGTACTGCACACACAGACGTCCTGTCAACTGCAACTGAACTTGTTAGGCACTCCCGACCTCTGAAAAACAGACTCATTTTGTTGCTTAAGACACCTTTTAAAAAAAGTATATTTTAGCTAAAACTCTTTATAGGGGTTCTCTCTTTTTTTCCTTAAGAAAAACTCTTTACAAGAAAGGATTCGGGTGACAAAATGGAAAAACCAGTCACCAGTGATTCACAGATAGATCATAAAAATATGCAGCTATTGTTCCTTTATTTATGCCCAGCTGGGAAGAGTTGTTTTGGAGAGGAAGCGGGAAGATAAACAAACATTTCCAACATGCAATAGGGAAGGCTCCATTCCAAATTTGCCAAGCCCCTGAATACAGCTATTAGACCCTCCTTTGCTGTGTGTACATTCCTAGCCGGAGCCCAAAGTGAGCAGGGGTCCCAGGCACTGACTTGCCGTACAGTTAAATGCATGTCAGAGGTGGGTTTCTGCACATAGACAGACACATACATATAGTGCTTAAGGGGAGCATAGGAGACGGCTCAAGGGAGTACTATGGGCTGTGATTCCTTTCACCTCTAGGTCACTGATTCAGCTGCCGATAATCAGGAGTGGAGACATAACATATCGTAACATTGTTGACTAGTAGGCCGCTGATTTACACCTGGCCTGTGTCAGTAGAACCTGAACATTATTGTAGATAGAAAATCTCATGTCTAGTGGAGGTCATTGTTTTGAATCAGGACCATCTGATAATGGTTGGTTAGTGGCTCATATGAAATAATCTCAATGCTCTCGGTGTGGTTCCTACTGGACCAATGGCTAGAACACAAAAATGACCATTTAATTGCCACCATTCATGATAGCCTCAGGAGAGAGGCCAAGGACTGAGTTTGGTGTGGGGACAGCAATACCTTACATGGTGCTAGAGAGAGTTGCGTTGGTGTGTAACTTAAATTTTCTTCCAGCTCTCTGAATGTGTATGTTACTCTAATACAGATGCCTGTTAGACTTAGGCCTGGTCTACACTAGAAAATTAGGTTGTGTAGGAGATTAGATTGTCGCCCACTCCAAAAACAGGCAGGAGGGTCCTTTGTGGCATCACCAGTGTCCTTTGATTTACAGTGCAAAACCCCCACCGCCAATGTACAGCTCTGTTTACAAGTAAGCTCAGGCCCAGCCCTCACGTGGCTGGCCTCAGGAACAGTTAGCTCAGCTTCCTTCCTCGACTCTACTCACTTTCCTGCACCTTCTCTCTCTGTCTCCTTCTCTCTCCTCCTCCACACTGGGCTTCCTCCTGCCAGGCTTTTATATCCCCTGGGGAGGCTACCAGGTGCAACTCATTTGGCCCTAATTAGCCCAGGGCTGCACTCTGCTAGGTAATCAGCTTCCCTAGCTTAGGGAAGCTGCTAGCAGAGGCTTTAGCAGGGGCAGCAGGGCTGGCTCAGTTACTCCTGGCCAGCACCCTGCCACAGTTGGTATAACTTGGAGATGTACAAAATGCACACCCCTGAGTGATATAGTTAAACTGACCTAATTCCCCATGGAGACATTGGTAGGTCAATGGAAGAATTCTTCCATCAACCTAGCTATTGCCTCTGGGGGAGGTGGATTAACTAAACCAACAGAAGAACCCTCCCATCGGGGTAAATTGTATCTACACCGAAGTGCTGCACCCAGGCTGTGGTATCATTTCAAGTATAGACAAACCCTTAGACTAGTTTGACTGACTTACTCACTTGAGAGTCACACTCAACTCCCTAGTATGTAATTTACACCCCCTTTACACCTTACCTCTGAATTTGGCTCACTGAGTCGGAGTGCAAGGAAGGAATACAGCTTTGGCTACATTATTTAGAGCAAAATAATTAAAGGGATTATAAAACCTCGTCCTTCAGGCCATAAACCAACCACTCAGGGCTGAGATTAGGAGGAAACTTCTCCTATGGGCAGGTTGTTCCATAATTGCCTGCTTTAGGGTTTCTTGCACCCTCTTTTAAAACATTTGATGCTGGCTGGCCACTGCTAGAGATGGGACACTGGATGAAATGGACCTCTGGTGTAATCCAGCATGCTGGTTCCTTTATTCCAAAACACAAAGTCCCTTCACTCTAAATGAGAGAGTCATAATTTAAAAACTCCCTTGGGTTTGATTTAGCCACTGGCAAAAGACAGAATAAGACAAAGTGCCTGTGACAACATCACTTCTAGGGCCAATTCTGCAGCTGGTGTCAATTGGTCTGAGTCCTTTGGCTTCTATGGAGCTACATTCATGTACACCAGAGGAAGATCAGGCCTCTAATGGATCAGAAGAAAACCCAGCCCTGCAGACTCTAACACAAAGACTTCGCTATAGATATTTAATACCATGGGTGCCCTTTGGGGTCCCCCCCACTCCTTACTGAGCTTGCTTTCTGTGGTGGTATAGCAGGAGGAAAGCAAGACATATCTCATCTATCTCAGGGCCACACAAATGTTGTTTTGCTGTATCTATGCTGCATGATGGGCAGGAGGCATGGAGGGGGAATAATTTTCTTGAATGGCCACTGTCTTTATGCTCTTTCATAGGCATCAGCTTGCCAGCCGGGAACATAAAACCAAAATGAATGGTGGGACTGGTTCTTTTTCCGTGGTGACAGAGAAGGGGCCATGAATATATATCCCACAAACTGTGCCTCACCATAAAAATCAGCAGAATAACTAAGTTCTCCCCTTCCTCTGGGTTAGGATGAGCCATCTGATATGTACTGAGTGACCTATAACCAGCATCGCTTTCAGGAACCTTTGCATTTCTAAACTGAGTAGTTACATAAATGGCAGATGCTGGGTCAGAGTATCCAGATCTGAACTGTCATCCCAACAGTCACACTAATGTAGTGTGTTGTCTTTACACTCCCTGCTGAAGGGAGAGAGAAAGACAGCTGCCCTCAGTCCAGTTTAGCTGCCCAGATGCAGAAACTGTTTGCCATGTGTAAACTGAAATTTACAAGAATCAAAGTTCCTGGGGTTTTTAAATTACATTTGGTGTTTCTGAGCTTTCTGAGCCAGTACCTCACCCTTCTGGTAGGTGGAAGAGGCAGCTTTACAGCTGAGACCAGAAACCAGCTCCCATCCCCCATTAGTGAGAATTTCCCAGAGGTGTCAACAAATAAATTGGAATTACGCCTGAGCTAGAGCCTCCGAGCCAGACAAGCCTGATCCTTGAGGCACGTTCAGAATCTGGATCTGGATCTGAATTTTGTAGCTGGTTGTCTATGGATGATACAAACCCCCTGAACCATGAGGTGTTTTAGGTTGTGTAAATTGTCCAGCACTCCACTGACTGAAATGAACCTATGATCATATGTGATGCCACACGAAGAAGAGAACAGCTGCTCCCCAAACAGCCTGAGTGCTGGGACGTAATCAGCAGGAAGCTGGGCAGGAGCAGGGAGAAGTGCAGGGAGAGATTCTTCAAATTCATCCAACTTTGTGGACAAGAGCAGAACTTAAGCACTTTCCCAACCATACGACGGTGTTGAAATGCAGCCACCGGTAAGGTGCAGGGGAAGGTGGAGAGGGGAACTGTTGGAGAGAACCCCTACTCTTAAAAGTTGTATCCTGGGTGGTTTAAATGCCTTTGTTTTGTAAGGGCTCAGCAAACAGACACCCCCACCCCCAAACTACATTGGGCTCAGTTTATCTATCTCCAAAGAGTAGCCTAACAGGGTTTGACACTATGGTTTGAAGGGGCTGATTCCTTTCCTTTGCGTTTGGGCTAAATTCTGATCTACTTGAAGCCGGTGTCAAAGCTCTCATCGATTTCAGCAGACCCAAGTTTGAGCCCTTCAGTTGAAGGTACTCTCCAGCAGATACCCTCATTGAGCTCCTGTTCCCGGCCTTATCGATAACTCCAGCTCTCCCATTTTCTTCTCATTTAACCGTGGTCCGGATTAACGCCACCTCCTTTCAGCTGGAAACGGCTGACTAATGAAGACCTGTGAATGTTCATCAGCTCCTACATTATGCAGCAGGTGGCTAAAAATAGCCAGCATTACAGGTCTGAGCCCAACTTGATTTGGGAGAGATTCACACGCCAGACTCAAAAAGTGATTCATCATTCAGTGGCCATGGCAACAGCCATTACTAATAGAGGCTGTAGGATGTCAGCGGCATGGCAATGTTCAGTGAGCGAGTGCATGATAATCCCATCAGAGTGCACAGCAACAGAACTGACTGTCGTTCCGATAAGCCACATATTTGATTTCCCTTCTTCTCCCCAAATCTGCAGTCATTAATACCTGTCTGCTAAAAAGGAAGAGACTTCTACAGTTGGTTAACCTGGAAAAAAAAATTGTTGCATTTGCAACGAAGGGAGAAAAAAATAGCAGAAATCTAGGGGCTGCCATTAAAGATAACGTGCAAAGGATTATTTTTTAAAGACTGGACTTGCGGCCCTTTGTGTTTCTTTATTATTTATAAAAAAGGTCTAAACGTTTTTGTGTTTTTCTTTCCTGCTTTTTTTTTCTCCTTAGAAATATTAGGAATATCAAGTGTGTCATTCCACAGTTTTGCTGGAACACTTTTGGAGTTGTTATAAGTTTATTATGAATTCGTGCCCTCCAATAGAAGGGACAATTAAGTTGAATCTTTACTGAAGATGTCATTTCCCCCAAATGTTCATTAGGCATTTGAGTCAAAAAGTTGCTAACTAAGCCAAACAAAACTCAGAGTGTTTTAAACAAAAGTGACAAAAATCACTTCCCCTCTCAATTTCTTAGTTTAGCTCAGGGGTCTCAAACTCGCGGCCCGCGGGCCAATTGCGGCCCGCGAGACGATATTTTGTGGCCCCCCACCTTAATATGAAAGTTTAATGTTAGTGCGGCCCGCGAGTTTTATATGAATGGCACTTTACAGTGTTGTGTGCGGAGCTGAATGAACCTACCAATCACGTTGGCTATCGGGGGCGGGGGGCGGGACATCGACCAGGCTTCATGCAAGCAGAGAAACAAACTGAAACAGTGTTTTTTTTTTCTATATTACTGCTCTAGACTTTATTTGGACTGCACATAGCTCAAAATCACTTGTACCTAAGTTATCATACATCCAGTGCTGTGGTCAGTCTCTATTAGACCTCATCTTAACAGATAAAGAATTCCCTGTATTGGCTGCAACAGCTTTGAGATAAAGGGAATTTCCCGGTGTGGGTTTAGGTGCCCTTGTTCTCCTGGGGAGCAGCTGTCTGCATGGGGGAGAACATGCACCGCCATGGGCACAGGGCTGGGTCAGGCCCCTGCTGCTTCAGTCAAGAGCAGGCAGTGCTCATGCCCTGTACACTGTGCTCTAGCCTAAATCAGCCTGGCTAGTGCACCAGGCAGGAATCGAAGAGCATTAAAGAAACCAAGTGGAATGGCTTGCATAGAAGCGCCGGAGAAGGATTGGGATCCCCCAGGCTGCCCAGGTGCAGAGTGCAGGCATTTGAGATGCTGGTCTCCGCTCTAGGATCTGCTTGGGGCAGGAGCAAGGTCGTTCTGATGCACACAGAACCCATTTGTTTTGAACAGGGGCCGGCAACTTCACAGCTAGAGCCCCTCACTCCTCCTGGGCCATTCATGGATTTGAAACCTGCCACTGGTGCTGACTCTTCTGGTTGAAACAGAGTTACAGCAGCGTAACTTATTTACTTATAAGCGTTACTTATTTACTTATTAATTCTTAATTTGTTTGTTTATTTTTTCATCTTATTTTGTGTTAAAAAAAATAAAAATAAAGACATTTGAGAAGATTGGAATTTTTTAAACAAAGCTTTTCTTGTGGAATACCCGATGCGGCCCAGCCTCACCCAAACTCTGCCTCCAGCGGCCCCCAAGTAAATTGAGTTTGAGACCCCTGGTTTAGCTCTTTTATGCCATCATTCTGTTAGTTCTGCAATTGTCATAGAATCTTTTTGAGCTAATAGACAAGACCTGAATTTTTGATGGTTTAAAAGAAGTTGGAAAAAATTAGAAATTAAACTTGCAGGACTTCATTATAAATATTTTTTAAAGGGAGCACAAGCCCAATATATTTTATCCTTTTGTGGGTCACTTTAAAAAGTTAAGATTTGACAACATTTACCATATAGTGGTTTTGGAAGTATCACTCTTCTTTGGAAGTCCCTATTCTTCTATTCTTCAATAGCCACACTTGTGGTTTTGAATTTTTCTTATTAGCCACGTTATAAAAAAGCCACATGCATTAGCCACAATTCAATAGCCTATTAGCCATATGTGGCTAGTGGCGAACATATTGGACACCGCTGCCCTAAATGGACAATTTCCAGAAAGTGCTGAGCACCCATCCATTGAAAATCAGGCCCCTTTCAGATCTCTCTAGTTGGGTGTCCAAAAATGACACCCCCAAATATCACTAAAGCCATAAAAATACATGAACACTTTTCCATTGGTACTTTTCCACGTACGCAATTGTTGAAGTTGTCCACAGATATGTTATGCACTTACAAATGCCAAGGAAAGTGGTTTATTCAAATGAAATGGAGCGTGTGTTCCCATGATTGCAATGCAAATAGCTTGGGGGCAGGTCCATGTGATCACGAATGTGACTGGAGGAGATTGACAAAGAAAATTTCTGTTAAGATGTGGCTGACGCTATTATCTTGTTCCTGCTTAGCAATCTAAAACCCCTCACCCATTTTCAAAGTAACTAGACCACGTAAGGTAACATGAGAGATTTCTGCATGAGCTGCTATTCTTTATCTTGATCTATGTCTGCAAGTGTTGGATGGTGTGATACTGAGAAAAAAACAGAACCAAATGAGAAGGGCTTTATCCTTTACTTTAAACAGAGATGGCCCCAAGCTACAGAATTTGGATCCAGATTTTGAACACTCCAAAGTTTGGGGCTGTTCAGGCCTGGAGTTTTGGTTCAGCCCCGTTGGACAATAGAAAAATCCCGTTTGTATTTCAAGTATTTTCAAGCATTTGGGCATGCTGAGATCTGGGGTTTGGGTTTAGGCCCGTCTCTGCTTTAGAAACATGCTCAGGAAAGAGGCCTGTTTGTTTAACATGTGCTACAGTGACAGCACAGTTGGAAAATGACTTCCTGTTGCTCAGAATTCATTCTTGGTCCCATTTCCCCCTTTGAGACTGAAAATGAAAGGAGTGAAAGGCAGGGTTTTGGAGGAACCAAATGTTTGCATTGCTCTGCTCCAGCACCTGGCATAAACCTGCAGCTCCAGGCTCCAGCTCCGGGCTCCGCTCCAAAGCCCTGGAGGAAGGGAAAGAGAAATAAAAGCAGCCAAATCAGATGTCATTGTGAAGCAGTCATCCCCTCACCCTCCCTTCTCCCCCTTCCCCCCAGTTTTCAGGGTCCTGAATTTTAACGGTCCCCCTTTCATACAGGGACAGATTTAAGAACATGTGTTAAATGATCAGTTGCTTGAAATGAAAAGCCTCTGTCACAAGCAAAGTGAGCAGTGCAAGAAACAACATGCTGTGGGCATTGGACACGTGCAGAATTCAAATAGGCCTCCAGCAGCTCCACCCTATTAAGCTATAATGCAATACAGTTTGTCTATAGATAGCATCCAAGAGAGAAGGGTCCCGCGGAGTTCAGTGCTATGGAGCCTTCTGAACTCAGAAGGGAAAGACACAGAGCAGAAATAGTGAGGGAATAGAAGGGGAGATGAGGTGTAAAAGTAGGAAAGGTGCAAACTAGTTCCAGTGAAGGGAAGGCTAATGGTGGGGCTGAACATCATTGCTATAGTGAGGGGGATGAGAGATGGGGGGTTAGTATCACAGTGGGGGGGATGGGAACTGGCAGGGATGAGGGAGGGGAGTCGGGCTGGGTGTCACAGTGAGAGGTGCTGGGAGGAGGTGTGGAAATGTTACTGGATTAATCTGAAGTAATTAGGTCTCCTGGGTAAAGGCTGATGTCCCTCGCAGCTCCGTTCCTGCTCCTGTCTCTACGAGCGGCGATCTGCTGTGACTTTATTCTATGGCACATCGCTTCCTGGGGTGCTGAGTTAGTGTCCATGTGGCTAAGTATCAGAGGGGTAGCCGTGTTAGTCTGTCTCCACAAAAACAATGAGGAGTCCGGTGGCACCTAAAGAAGTGGGTTTTTACCCATGAGAGCTTATGCCCAAATAAATCTGTTAGTCTTTAAGGTGCCACCGGACTCCTTGTTGTTTTTGTCCATGTGGCTGCTGTTCATGTGGATCTGACACTCCCAGCAGAGGTGAGCAATGGCCATCTCTGTGCGTCCTTCTCTTTTGCAGCTTCCATAGCGGGACCAGGGCCGGCGACAGGAATTACGGGGCCCCCGCCAGTCTCCCGCCACCCGCGGGCCCCCCCCCCACCAGTCTCCCGCCGCCCGAGGGGCCCCCCCTGCCAGTCTCCCGCCGTCCATGCCCCCCCCGCCCCCGGTCAGTCTCCCGCCGCCTGCGCTCCCCCGCCCGTCTCCTGCCTCCCGCGGCCCCCCCCGGCCGATCTTCCGCGGCCCGAGGGCCCCCCCTCCGCCGGTCTCCTACCTCCCGCAGCCCCCCCCAGCCGATCTCCCGCGGCCCCCCCCGGCGATCTCCCGCGGCCTGTCTCCTACCTCCTGCGGGCCCCAATCCCGCATGTGCTGCGGTCGCTGGCTGCTGGGTGCCGGGGGAGGGGGCTGGTGAGCGCGGCAGCGGCTGCCCGAGCCGCGCCTCGCTCACAGCCCCAGCGACAACGGTTACAGCTGTACCGGCCCCGGACTTCAGGGGGCCCCCTGAAGTCCGGGGCCCGGTACAGCTGTAACCGTTGTACCACCCTGTCGCCGGCCCTGAGCGGGACAGCCTCAAACCAGCCATCTCACAGGTCGCACAGTGTTCAGTTGCTTCTCGATACCGATCTCCTTTCTTTAGACCAGGGGCCCTGTGGAGATAGAAATCATGTGTGGCACTGCCCCAGAGGATTTCACTCTGCAATCTGAACACAAACACCAGGGACAGGTTTTTTGACCTGATCTCGCCACAGCCCCTTCTCACCTAACACTGCCTGCAACTCTCCAGCAAAGTTTACGCCAGTAACATCCAAAGGGACTGTGAGAATTTAGCCCTTCAGAACGCTCTTTGTTTTATAACTGTAGGAGTTCTTTCTGCTACAGACCACACCAGGCTCAGTGACACAACAATTCAAGGCCCCAGGGCAGAACTGTTAATGGGCACGGCCAGGGCTTCTACATGCCCACCCGGCTGCCTTTACTGCCGCCGGTACCACCCCGCGTGCACCTACGAGCCCTGTGGCCTGCCCAGGCAATTTAAAAGGGCCACTGCCTCCACTACCACGGCAGCAGCAGCTGGGGGCTCCCTGGGCCCTTTTAAATCGCCCAGACACCTGGGCAATTGTCCCCTTACTCCTCCCCCCACTGCCCCGTTGGCGATCCTGGCCCACACTGTTGTTTAGTGCAGCGGCTCCGTGCCACGCTTGAACCCAGAGGTGGCTGTGTTTTAGTGGCACTGTTTGAATAGAGGTTGTGAAGTGCTTTGAGGCTCTTCAGGCTGCACAGTATTCTACAGCTACAAGACTGTTGTTAGTTTGAAACTGTCCTCCATGCAGTGCCAGGAGTAAGCTCTATTTTAAAAGCCTTTCTTGCTCCTGCCGCTACCTGAGTTCTAAGGAACAGGAATGAATGACAGACATCTCTAGGGGACGGCCTAGAACAGGTATATTTAATCCCTGCTCAGTGCAGGGAGGGTGGACTAGGTGAGGTTTTGAGATCCCTACATTTCTCTGCTGTTACAGTCCAAAGTTCTGTTTCTATATTGCAAAGTGAGTGAGCTGCCTGCATGTAAACATATGGCCACTGGTCTTCCCCCCAGGAAAATCACAGGATCCCAGCCCCAATTACTGGCAACCGTATGCACGTGCTCCAAGCAGGACTCTTGAACTGCTGCAGCATTAGAGGCTATTAGAGGCTATCATCAGTCTTAAGTCAGGGCAGCTGTGAAGACAGGGAAGCGCATTGGAAATAGGAATGTGGCAGGTAAGTGATCTATCACACAGACTTTATTAACCTAAACTTGTCAAAGAAGTTTCCACTGAGAGGAGCAGGGAGAAGGTTTTTTTGTTATCCAGAGGTGATTTCAGAGAGCGAAAGGAAGAGCACTTTTGTATCTAAGCAACTCTGGTTATCCAAGCAACTGCTTCACCACTGTCACACATTCACGATTCCCAAATAAAAAATAGCTGAGAATAAAGAGAGGACAAATGGAACAACAAAGTGAATGGAGAGGCTAGAATCAGATTTTCTAAAATGTCTTTCCTACTCAAAGAATACTAGTGTGCTTTACAAGGCAAAGATACCAGTAATATAACTGTAGAACACGGATGTTTTTCTTTTCTTTTTCTTTTTCTTCTTCAGTCTAAAGAGATAGGGGACCTAGCAGGAGATCTCCTTAAGCTCAAGTAGTACAGGTCTTACGATATGTCTTCATTGCCCAAAACTCAGGACTGTCCCTATAAAATCGGGACATCTGGGCACCCTAACAGAGTTCAGATTTCAATCCATACCCACCTCTGAGCTTCAGAGATGTTCAGGTATGTGGGTTTGGTTGAAGCCCAACTCTTGTTTCCAACATATTGGGGAACTGCACTATTTTTATGTCAGTCAGGACTTGCCTTTTCCCATGCAATCATTTGTACTCTAACCCATAGTGAGTTTTTTCAAACTCACAAGAGCATCCTCGACCAATTCAGTGACACCCAATTGAATGCAAGGCATTACACGGTATTAGCTCACCAAAGCCCAGCACAAAGACTCACCATTAAAACAGCAGGAGAAATTAATCACAAAAACGGAAGTGCCAGCACTGGTTGATAGAGCACTGGGGGAATCGCTGCACTGGATATGTGCTCTAGTGCTGAGGAGGGAAAAGTAAGTACCACCTTAAACTAAATTCTGTCTCCCTCCAGCAAAAATATAAAAATAAAATCCACCCATCTTTATAACCAAACATGAATCCAAATATTTTTGGAGCTTCTGAATTGTTGATTCACTTCATGTTTTAGCCACAAAAGAAAATTCAAAACACTAGCAATCAGGAGCAGTTTTACCAGTTTTGTCTAGTTTGGGAAAAAATAATGCTCTTAATGGAGATGGAACTTATGACATTCTAACAAGTGTTACCATCAGCAGGCATTAACTTTTCCCCTGTTCGCTAACATTGTGTCAGACTTCTTTTCCTAATCTAGACAAGACCAGAGGAAGTCCAGTCCTGTTTTTCAGAACAAAGAGTTTCAGAGGAGCCTCCATTTTTGGATGCCCGTCTGACAACAAAACCAATCTCAAAACTTTTTGAGGCCGCCTCATTGGTGCTTGTGAGTCAGATTTCTACCCTCGGGGCCAGGATTCCAGGGACAGGAGAAGGTTCTGATTATTTTGCTGGTTTCTTTGAGAAAGCAGAGTTCAATAAGGCAAGTGAAAGGAGAATTTACAGTTTTATTTATTTTTTTGCAAAGGTTGTACTGTGAAAGAGAGAGTAAAGTTCACCAGTGTTAAATATTGCAAAACCAAATGAGTTTAGGTCAAATACTGAGGGCAATAAACATATATAGGTGAAATTTTATGAGCTTTTAAAAGGAGCTTTATGAGCTTCTAGGGAACAGCAGTATAATTTGAAACCAGTGGTGGAAAAACAATGTAATATGAAATGTTGCATATCTAGAAAACCTTGTTAATCTAACCAACACAAAAATGTAAGCAGGATAGGTTGCTATGTCTATAGAGCTGCTTAGTGCTTCTCTATGATCCAGATTACCCTCCCCTACCAGTGTATGTGGTGTGCCTGACACAGAATGACTCTCGTGACAGCTGAGGGAGTCGAGATCCAGAAACTCAGTGTACAGTAAAACCTCCATTTAACGGACTAATTCGGGTGGGGGGGTGTCCGTTAAATGAAAAAGTCCGTTATTTAATAATAAAAAAACCCCGAGCAGTCGGAGCAGCAGCCCGACCGCCACAGGGTCGGGGCGGCAGCTCCGCAGCCCGCCCGCTGCTGTGACCCGGGCGGCAGCCGGGAGCCGTCAGCCAGCCCGCCCGCTGTCTGGACCTGGGCGGCAGCGGGGAGCCAGCAGGCAGCCCGCCCACTGCCGTGATCCGGGCGGGAGCCGGCAGCCAGCCCGCCAGAAATGGGTCCGGAATGCATCAGACTTTTGTCCGTTGCATCTGAAGTCCGTTAAATCGAGGTCCATTAAATCGAGGGTTTACTGTAATCGCATACTTTACATGCCACTGTCCCAAACAAAGAAAGAGAGAGAGAGAGGTTCATAAGCAGGACTAACCTCAGATAAGGGGAAGCTACAGTTCATAAAGGCTCTGCAGTGTATTGCCACTGCCAATGGAATCTCAGCCCCTAGCACTGCTCTGCCTGCTTGGTGAAAACCATTATTATCATTATTACATCTTTCTCACGCCAGCGTTGGCACACAGAGTGGAAACTAGTCTCTTCCATCTAACTGTCATTGCTGCTTCCAGCCACTCCTATGAGGAAAAACAGGGTACTAGCTGCTTAAAGATCCAGTCCTTGTGTATGAGACACAAGAAGGCTGCCCCACAGTCCAGTCCTAACCATTGATAAAGTAGTTGGATAGGGGACATGGAAATGAGATGCCTATAATCTGCCCTCTCCAAAGTCAGTTATTTCATAAGTAAATGACATGCCCAGGAGAATGGAGGACTAGTCACTCTGGAAAAGGCCAAGCACGGTGCAGACAGGTGCTCTGCAAACTTCTATGCAGAGCGGTGTCAATTAGCAGATCAGGATTGAGGCTTGCTCCTGGATACAGATCCCTCCAGGATTCCCATTCAGCTTTGCTAATACCTTGAGTCTCTTGATCTGTCACATCCCCTGTTTTCAGCAGAGACCACCAGTCATGCTGAATTATGAAGGGTTTTTTTGTCAAATAAGGACTAGGATGAGTTCAGCAAGTGAGGTTTCCTAAAATGATATTTAAACTCAGGTGACTGATTTAGGAACTATGCCACCAAATCCCACCTCCCTAAACGCACGCCTGAAGTTATGCTGGAAAAAGTCCTTGCTAGACAGTTAACAATGTCATACTTGGATACTCAGTTTGTCCTGCGACCACTTCAGTTCATTCAGTCAATACAGCGGCCACTGGGGTTTGATCCTGAATAACAACCAGTTCAAAATAGAAAAACTGCATCACATTCATCTCTGGCGTGAGCAGGTCCCATTGACTTCTGTAAGGTTGCGCTCACTTACAGCAGCAGTTACTTTGACTAACAGACAAATGAAGGAGTCTTGCAAACCAAAGGAGAGAAAGATGTTGTGACTCACCTGTCCTCTTTGCCTAGAACAGCGGTCGGCAACGTTGACACATGGGACCGCAGGGTAAGTACCCTTAGCTGGCCCCACTGCTTTATTTACCTGACGGCTCAATGGACCGGGACGGCGTTCCCCTGGTACAGTTCTTATTAGTTCCAGCTCAGGTGGTAATTGGGGGGATTTCTCATGACTGTCAACCCCCTTTGTTCTGTTCTACTCCCTTTTATAGCTTTGGTACAAGGCGGGAATTTTTTTGTCTCTCTGGGTCCCCACCCCTCTTTTTAAATGGAAATGGATTAAGATGGATTCCGTTACCAGGTTACATGGTCACATGTCCTGTGAGACCTCAAGAAGCCTCCTTTCTTTCCAGCCTGACTCACAGGAAAACAAGAAGGCTTACAAATAAACACAGCCATTTACAACCAATTGTCCTGGTCCATGGGAGACATCAAGATTCTAAACCACCATTAATGGCCCACATGTTGCATAATTACAGTAGGACTTCTTGTAGTACTTCTTCATATTTCTAGCTTCAGATACAAGAAAGATACATTCATACAAATAGGATGAACACACAGTAGATTATAAGCTTTGTAATGATACCTTACAAGAGAACATTTGCATAAAGCATATTCCAGTTACATTATTTTTACACTCATAGGCATATGGAGTGCAACGTCACACCTCCTTACTGACTTTTCACTGAGGATGCATTCATGTTAGGTCAATGGGCGTCAACACCAACCGCTGGAGTCAAGATATGGTCCTCCTGAGTAAGGACTTCATGATTTGGCCCACTGAAAATATTAGCACCAAGGTTACTGATGATGCCAAGCAATGTCACACAGATCACCATGCAAAATGTCTCCTATGGTACTAATATCTGTGTTGCCTTACCCGATTGCATTTGGGTATTTATATCAAAACTGGTTATTGCTAATGCACCACGTATGTTCAGGCAGTTAATGGAAGATCATGTTTAATTATCGCTTACCAAGAAAAATCTCCCGAGAAGTTAGTGTTCATTGCCCAGTGAGCAGCTCTTTCAGACATAAATAGCCTTGGCCCAGTGTCAGGGAAGCCAGCGGATTAGTTTAAAAGAGGGTGAATAGGGGAAAAAAAACCCTACATATCTACTTCATTCTTTGCTGGTGATGCTATATTTGGTAGATTCCTGTCCTGTTACAAATTCAGACACTGCTCTATAAGTGCATTGCTCTGTGGCAAAGTAGTACTCTCAGGGTGGCTTTGATGACAAGCTAGAGAATGATGCTAGGAAAATGTGCATCGGTATATGCTAACAGATGTTTTGTGGCTCTACAAAAGTGTAGGATCAACTTAATGGAAGTCTGCCATATTTCATCAGACGCTTTCTTGGAACAGCATTTTTCCATAGAATCATAACATGTTAAAGTGTTCCTGAGCACGTTCGCTAATGCACATGATCCAAACGAGCTGTATAATGGAAAAATAACTTCAAATAGATTTACAATTAAACTGCTCAAATATGGGTTGCTGCTGTTTATGGGGTCATACTCTTTGTTCTTTGTGAATATTCAGAGGGATGTCAAGGATACTGGAAATATATGCAAACAAACCAGCACATGACTTATTCCTTATTCACTATTATTTCCTAGCTAGTGACCCTTGGATAGTCTCCTTGCTCCAAACATAAATAATATTATTTATCCAAATACGGAGCAGAACAATATCACATAACCTTTAATATACAGCAAATAATTTAAGGGAATGTTTTCCCAGCAACCCATTGCTTGAATATTATTTGTCCATACTATTTAGCCAGTATGGCCATATACAGAATATGTCTGCAGTTAATATGACTGCAATGATGAGAATGATTCATGAAGCAACGATGAACCCAAAGTTCACTGAATAGCACACACTGAAGCAAAAATGGAACCAGGGCTAAATATGATAGAATGCACTACATTTGTGTGGGATTGAGTTATTTTAAGTATACCTTACGGAGTAAAATTTCTTCTTCTAGTCTCGCTCGTTTGGATTTGATTGATTTTTTCCCCTGCAGTTCTGCCCTATTATAAAGAATAGAAGGGTAGCAAAGAAGAAAGGGAAAGTTTATGGTCAAGACACACATTGGCATTCTGTTCCAGGCCACTGCTGTTGTCTTTCTGGATGATGATGCACAATTATCTCCCTATGCCTCAGTTTCCTTATCTCTACAAAAGAGTGATACTAACCTATTTCACCAGGGCATTTGGAGCCTAAATGAATGATGGGAAAGTGCTTTGAGCCCCTAAGGTAGATGATATTGTGGAACTGTAAATTATTAGCAAAAGCAAAATTTGTATATCAGACATTGTTCTGTAATAATCAGACTACACACTGGAAAATTAAAGATTGCATATTAATAGGCCTTAATTACCCTTTTAAGGATAGTACAATCACTGATAAGAAATATGAGTCTAAATGAGCAATTGTCATCAGGCTGTAACTTGACTGTCTCTCACAATATGGATTATAGTGTTATCTTTCCGCTGTAAAGCAGTAGTTAAGTGGTTATTAATATCTGTTTGGAGTCCTGACTTTCACAACTGCATGAGTGTTGTATGACTGCATTTCCCTGAAATGTCTGAACCATGATATTGGTTAGTTTGGAGCAATTCAAGGGATAAAAGGATTAGGACTTGATTCAAAGTCCATTGAAGTCAATGGGAATCTTTCTTTGACTTCAAGGATCTCTGAATCAAGTCCTTAGAATATAGCTATAATAGATACACAGGAATGAGCAGAGTTCTTGTTCAGGCATGTGATTTAAAGGGCCAATGGGAAAAGTCTACAGCACATGCCCAGTATGCCGTTTTCAAAGGCGTAAGTATGCAGTCAAATCAAAACCGATTTCTCTTAGAACAAGGAAGAACACTGCTCTTCAGTAAGACCTATTTCCAGCCCATTCTTAGTCTTTCAACTCCCAGCAGTTCTAGCTGTATTTCCTCCCCAGGTTCTTGTCACTGAAAAACAGATGAGCTATTTTTCTTTATACTTTAAAATAAAATAAAATATACCTTTGTCAGATACCAGAAAGTTTTAGTCCAAATTGGTGAAAGTTTCAGAAAGCTATGAACTACTGAAAACAGTGGGTTTGAATGGAAACTCTTATGTAGTCTTAAAGCATATCACATCCAGAGTATTACTGCAATTATTCTGCACTTGGGCTTTTTTATATTTGATTTCCTTTGCACCTCAATCAATACCATTGAACCAGAGACGGGTCCAAACCAAAATATCATACCCAGACACCCCCAAACTTTGGTAAAGTTCAGATCTGGAAGTGGATCTTAACCCTGACACTGGCCTGTATTTTGATAATGGATGAAACAAAAACCTGGATCCAAAATCCCCTGAACAATGGAGAGTTTGGATCTGAATCCAGATCTGAACTTTACTTTTTGAGTAGGACCATTTCTTTCTTGGACTTATGACATGCACAGTGCAATGGAATAAATTCGGTGGCACAGAGAATGTGACATAGAGTACAATAAAAAGAAAAATGCTAATATCAGTAATTATTGCAGTATGTCACTGTGCTATTTAAAGGCTGCTCACTGCATGCCAAAGAGTGCTCTGGGCAGAGTTTTCATTACAAAATCCTGCCAAAGCACTTCCTAAGGGGATAATGATAAATATAGATAGCAGAGAGCCAGTCTCAGTCCATTGCTGTGTATAGCAGCAAAGCACATGCCTTAGGGTCCTTAAGTCTCATAAACCAGCAGATACTTGGGTTGGCTCAACTCCCTGAATTGTTTCTGAATAATTTGGCAGGCTCCAATGAAGGATTTTCAGGTAGCCTTGTGATACCCTATATAACTCTCACTAGGGAATTAGCTACAATCTCACAGCACCAATGCCGCACGGATAACCTTTATTTCTAGACCTTGATTAATCAAGATGGACTTTTGTCACATGTCATAGGGCCAATCAATTCTTTTAAACTACGGTATATTTTGTTGTTGTTTATCCACTGTATAATTTGGCTTTTTGCATCTCATCATCTCAGGAAAATCAACAGCAAGGAAAATGTTGTAAAAACTCATCCTTTGATTCCCATCCATTTGCATGGGCACCATGCTGACAGTTTTGTTATTCATATTCTGGTCTCTTCTCAATCCCCATGTTAGTGATCTGGGCCCTGCCCCTGCCATTTGATCTGATAGTGCCAATCCTGTACTCATGCAGAACCCTAAGGGCACAGGGGTTCTGTGTCGGCGGCTCAGATTGTAGGATCAGGGCCTAAGATTATTTTCTTCCCACAGAAAATAGTGCCAGTACTCATAGAGCAAAATGATAAATGTAACGGGGCACCACTGCAGTCATAATCACTTATTTTCATGACCAAACTAGAAATGCTTCCTACAGTGGGGTGGTCACCCACTCCTGCCCTGAGGGGCTCAAAACAGCCCCACTGAGGGCTGCTGCTATGGTAAAGAAGCTGTGAAAGGCTGATTGGTGAAGCAGCCACAGCAGTGGCTGAGTCAACTAGGGCCCAGCTGGCCCTTATAAAAGGCTGTAGCCAGGAAGCTCAGTCAGGGCTCACTCCAGTCTTGGAGGGAGCAGAGCCTGGCTGCCTGCAGAAAGAGTACTGAGAGTGAAGCAGGGCTGGGGAAAGGCCAGAGGCATAGGGGAGCTCCAAGCTGGCAACTCCCCAGGCCGCAGGGCTTGGTCCTAGGCCCAGAGAGGTACCGGAGTGTAGAGAAGGGCAGCAGGCCCAAACCCTCTTGCCGGTGATGAGTGGCTCTTACACAGCAGTCTGCCCCAGGGAGCGGGGGCTTGATGATGACTGGCAGTAGCCCAGACTGAGGCAAGGTGGGATTAGAGGGTTGGGGGCTTCCCAGGGAGGGGAGACCCAGAAACAGACTGAGGGGGAACTGCCAAAGGGCAGCACCCCAGGTAAAAGGGCACCGGGGTCCGGGAGAGACATGGGGCCAGCGACACACCGGCCTGCAGAGGGCGCGCCGGAGGCTGGAAGAGCTAATTGGCGGACGATCAGCAGGAGGTGCCGCAGGGGTGAATCATCACACTGCTACACTTGCTTACAGAATGACTGAAAGAAAGTAGAGATGGTTCAGTCCTGGCATTGATGCAGTGGCAGAGGGATAGAAGGGAAACAGATTGTGCCTTCTCTCTTCAGAGACTAATGGAGGCAGGGGCAGTACCTGCCACAGATGAGTGCAGCTCTGAGGGCTGTTGTAACTTGTGGCATTGCCACCGTGCAGAATCAGTGGGGCTGGGGCATAAGTCTGCTCCTGAAACACATGCTCTTCCACTCTGATCCACCTGCACTGTTCTCTGCTCTGCCCCCATCCCAAAATGACCCTGTGCCTCGGGTTGCTGTGAAGATGGCCCAGAACTGCCTCTGCATCTGAGATATGGGCCTTTTCATTTGGGAAAATTCCCAAGGCCGGGGGGTGGGGTGGGGGAGGGAGGATTATGTCTGCTCTAATACCAACCTACCTGAATACAAAGCATCTCTGGGGCAATGGTAAATCTGGCCCCAAGAGTTTTCATTCACTCTTTAGCTGGACGGTTCTTTATTCTGAAATACTCTTACTTTAAAATCTGTCAGTTTGTCTCCAGAGGTTTGTCTCCATCAAGAAGGGTATCCATAACCTGCCTGATCTGAGAGAACACTTATTCAGAAGCATGGGGGGGAGAGGACCGGATCATTTCTTATCCTCCCAGCCATCCAGAGAAACTAGAAAAGCTTCCCTTTCTCGGACATCCTTGAGTTTTTTACCTATTCAATTCCCTGCCTTACATATGGTTTAATCTCCAGCAAACAACTGATATGAGGAATCGGCCTTGCAGACTAGAACCCCTAGAGCAGAAAGGGGAGGAAGTTAAAGAAAACACAGATGCATAGAAGAAAGTGGCCATCCCTCCTCCAAGCAAAGAATGCTATTGCTTTGGGCAAGGCAGGTCCCCTTTCTTCCACATGCTTGTGTTTTCTTTTCTCTTCTCCTATACTACACTCAGCAATGTGACCTGGAAGGCTCAGCATGAAATAACTGAAGGGCAGGCACAGCAGACTTCAGTCAGGACCCTGCTTTCATCTGCTTTCTCTCCTCCCACTCCTCTCTGTCTCAAGGTAGGCTTACACTTATGGCAGCATGTACAGTAGACACTGCATGTCCAACTAGCACG
Organism: Sternotherus odoratus; assembly: GCA_032164245.1. Classification (NCBI taxonomy): domain Eukaryota; kingdom Metazoa; phylum Chordata; order Testudines; family Kinosternidae; genus Sternotherus; species Sternotherus odoratus. The sequence continues at coordinate 126,243,937 of JAVMKO010000003.1, forward strand.
TGTCTAAACAGCAGTATGGATGGTGAGGGACTGCTTAGGAAAGTAGAATATAGTGACGCCAGAAGCTTAGGAGACTTACCTTATGTGGCTCTCTACACACCCAAGCCATGCCTCCCTTGTCTACACTGCTATTTTTAGCAGTATGGTGTCCCATGACCTCCCCACTGCTGGAGCCTTTCCCTGCCTCAGTTACAGACTTCCAGCAGAGGGAAAAGGCTCTGGCAATGAAGAGCAGCGAGGAAAGACTCCAGTAGCTCCCAAGGGGAGCCTTTCCCAGCTGCCGAAGCCTTTCACTGCTGTGTGCAGCTGCTTACAGCAATGTGTACACAGTCTGCCTTTCACTAGGGCATGTAGCTAACCATACTCTACATCAGGGGTGGGCAAATATAGTCTGCGAGAGTAGTCAGGGGACAAGGAGCGGAGGTGGGTGGGGTGGATGAGTCGAGGGTTTTGAGGGGGGCAGTCAGGGGGCAGGAAATGGTAGAGGTCAGATAGGGGGCGAGGCCAAGCTGTTTGGGGAGGCACTGCTTTTCCTACATGACCCTCCATATAATTTTGAAACCTGATATGGACCTTGGGCCAAAAAGTTTGCCCATCCCTGCTCTACATACTGCAGCAAGTATAGACAAGGCCTCCGTGAGATGAATTGTTCATCATATGTGTATTTCACGCTTCTCTCTAATGCATGCATAGTGAGCAAAAAATGGTAGAAGGACAAAAATTCACATTTTCATGGAGATTTTAGGTATTTTTAAATATGTTCCACAAAAATACATTGTTACTGTGGAAAAAAATAAAGCCATAATGACCTTAAATGTTTGAGAAGAAAAACCACTAGTAAGTGTATGGACGGGAACAACTTTGCATTGGCAAGGCATATGCTGGGTGACTCAATAAGTCTTTTGTCTCTCTTACATCTGTGATTTCATAGACCTGGGGGCTGTAGAGGAAAAGATCTGAAGTGTAATAGTTCCACTCATGTAATCTTGGGAACGAAGAGCAAGCTTCTTGTTCCCTTCTCCTTATAGGGCAAGATAGTACCTATGACTTCATCTACTCAGTAAGCTATGCACTGTACAGAGTGTGTGTATTTTTATTATTATTATTATTATTATTATTTTATTATTTTATTATCTTACTGTCAGTGTCCAGAGGCCCTGACCAGGATCACGGTCAATTGTGCTTGGCTCTGTACAAATACAGAGTTAGACATGATCCCTGCCCCACAGAGCTATCTATGTAATGTATGAGAGATTATAAATTGCCTATAAACCTGCCTAAGGGCAATGTATGTAGAATACAGCTGAGTAATCAGTCGGGACAAAAATACAATAGAGAATTTTTTTGATGAGCTGATGATGACTATTTGCAGCACCTGCAGCGGTTTAAGTATTATGAACAACAAGACATTCTCAGCTGGGAAAATGTCTATTGTAGCAGTTCTGAGCCTCTATAAAGAATTCTTTGTACCTGCTGAATGTCTGCCAGGAGAGCTGGATTAGTTGTCTGCTACCTGCTTTATTAAATCGTCTGCTTTTCTGAGCTCTCGGAGCTGGAAAACAGGAAAAACAACATGTTTAGAGGTGTGATCCTTTCTCATGACCTACAAGGATTGTTTCCACCACTCATTACAGAGGGAGTGCAGCAGGTAGAGGAAATGGAAAAAGCTATCAGGGAGATAGCTGTGAAAGTTTGGTTTGGACACACTGATTAGAGATAAAAATAATTATCATTTCCACTGCCCTCCCTCTCTGCCCCAAACACCAAGTGGACCCCTCAATTAAATTCCAAGCTATGTCCTTGATATACTTCTTTCCCTTCATGTGCATGACAAGAGGTAGGTCCCATCCTAGGTACTCTGAGTGAAAAGGGGATCTGGTGTTCCCTGCTTGTCCCCATTCACCAACCCACCCAAGCCCTGGTTTCATTTCTGCCTCCAAAATGCATCGAAACTCCTTTGTGTTGTGCTTCAAAAGAAGCATCATTGCAGACAACACAAAGGATTCCTGGTTCTTCTAAGACTCAGAGGCCTCTGACACCCGTAGCTATGCAGAAACAAGGGTGACACATTTTGTGGGGAGGAGTGGACTAGATGAGCAAGAACTCTTGAGCTAGAAAAAATCGTCCTGATTCACAGTTGGCTCTGTTACTCCAGTTTTACGCCAGCATTCCTTTGATTTAAGTGGAGGAAAACTGTAGTGACTTGGGTCGGAGATGGGTAGAAATGGTTTTGGTGAGAACCACCACTGTCCCAATGTGATTCTGGTGACCCCTTGAATGTCGTGGTCTAGGTGGCTTATCTTGTGCCTACGGACATCAATGGCCAAGCAGCCTCCTGAAAAGGTGACCCCACCATTGATCTAAGTAGTCCAAAAAACATGTTTTGTGGGAAAATCTAAATTTGTGAAGCAAAATCTTGAATTTTGGTGATGGAGAGAAAAATAGGGCAGTTACTCAAATTCAAAATACTGCCCCAGGAGAATGTGATCATTTTTGCCACACAAAACTGTGTGTTTGCAGATCCCAGAGTGGTGGAGAAGCGTTGAAACCTGAGTTACTTGTGTAACCAAAGGGAACATTTTGAGTTTTGCACTTCATTGGATAGAGTGCCACCCAAACTCCATCGTCACCTGCCTGGAAGATCTTCACTTTGCCCAAGAGCAAAGGCTAAGGAAGCAGCAGCTAGTTTTTTGTATGTTTTGTTTTTTTCCAGCTCAGCATCCTGAAAGTTCCCAACGTGCAAAGAGTTTCTGCCCAGGTAGAGTGTGAATTACATTTGAAATAGGATCTTTGCCCATTTCTAATCCTCCTTTCCCACGGCAGTGCTTTTTTCCAAGGGCTCAGTATCAGGGATCATATACCAGTTGCCATCCTGTTTTATCACATTAAAGAATTTTTAAAAATGCTTTCATTAGTTAAGGAAAATGTCTAAAGCCTTTTATGCTGTCGGAGTTGACCTGGTGTATTTGAGTCTGAAGCCCCATCAAGGGATATGGCCATGTACATAAGGTCACTGTGACCATTAGGTAGACATGCCAGACTAATCACAGTCACTTGCCTTTTCCTGCTTCATTGACATGGAGCCAAGGCAAAGCAAATGAAATTCATCTTGGGGAAAATGCAAGCTAACACGGCTGGAGTAAATAATATGAAACACGCAGACTAATGGAACCAAGAAACCCATCCCTTCTGGAAGCAATGAACTGAAAACAAGGCTGGGTCTCTTCTGTTCTAATCTTGGCCCTGTCAGTGACCTACTGAGTGATCTTGGGCAAGCCAATCAATCTCTCCATGGCTCGTTTTCCCCGTTTGTAAAAGTGTCATAACCATAGTTACCAACCCAGAAAGCTGCCGGCGGAAGAGCCAGAACATTGCTGTCAAAATGTTGATCCCTTCTGGTTCTACAAATGCAGCACAACACCCCATTTAAGTAGCGTTAGGATGCTGTGAAGATCAGTGAATATTTGTTTGCACAGCAACTTGAGAACGTTACACACTGTTCAGATTCTAAGAATGATTATTAATTATTGTTCTCTCCTCTTTTCTTCTTTCCTTCACTCGTTTTTTTTCTTATCCCCTCCTCTCTTGTGTAGTAAAACCCACCCAACAAGTCTAAAAGGAGACCACAAGATGAACAGAGCCTCTGCATAATTATATTCATTGTGCACTGTCGTGATCCAAATGGAGCTTCATTTGAAAACACTAGGTCCTCTCAGCCTTTGAAAAATTTGGAGTCCAGTTACCTACTTAGCCTACATGTGAGGTTACACAACTGAATAATAAAGACATTGATTCACAGATTACAGCGCTAAGGCACATGCTCAGAGTTAGCAATTTACAAGCCAAAGTCTGTGGTAGCCTGTGGCTTGAGTGTAGGTTTCACTCCTTCCCCTTTTCTCGTTCAGAAAGCAAGTGCCAAAAAGTCATTCTGACAGCAAACACAGAGGTGAATCTGCAATTGCTGCCTTTCTCTGCATCCAGCCTGCAGGCTTCATTTTTCTTAGGCAGCTGATTTTCCTACAGTCCATGTGGTTTTTTTACAGTGACAGAAACTGGCCACTGCTTTGTCAAATTGCATTAGTACACCACGGTGGGGGTGAAGGTCATAGTGTATTGTGGAAGCAGGAGTAGGTGTGGGACTAGGGGCTGGTCTTCACTATGGGGGGGGGAGAGATCAATTGCAGATACGCAGCTTCAGCTATGTGAATCACGTAGCTGAAGTTTGTGTATCTGCAGCCGACTTACCTGCCGTCCCCACGGGGGTGGCACACTCCCCCGTAGACTCCAGCTTGCACCTCCCGGCAAGCCGGAGTTCTGGAGTAGACGCAGGCGATCCATTTCTTTCGCCTTCACAAGACGCAAGAAATCGATCGCCAAAAGATCGATCGTTACCCGCCGATCCGGGGGGTAGTGAAGACCAGGCCTAGGATTCCTAACAAGGTGGAGGAGAAAGATAACACCCAATTTTAGGTTCTGGATAACTCTGATGTCTAGGATCCCAAGCAACATTCAGAATGGCCTAGAGTTCTGCTCTGTGGAGGTCACGGTAGCATACTATAATACTCACTTATAGAAATCAGAGGATTTATTGGAACGCTGCACGTAACAATGCAAGCACACCAGACAAGAACTGATTGCCTCCTAGCTCTTCCTCCCCCCCAACCAAAACAACATCATGCCAAAACAAGGCAACAACTTAACACTAAGAAAAAGCTACAGCACTACCTATTGGCGGGGGTGCTGTCTGCACTGATCATTACAGCTTCCCCCGCTTTCATTTAATAAGCGTTTGAAACTAGTTACAAGGATGCATATAGCTAGACAGATGGTTAAGCAGAGATGCCCTGTTTCATAAGTATTATCTAATTAATCTTCACTGCACCTCTTTTGAGGTTGGGAAGTGGATATTAGCTCCGACTTACCAAATGGGAAATTTAGTTAGAGAGAAGTTAAAGTAAAAGTTTTCAAACTTGGAAGTCAGAAATTAGTTGTCTAGTCTACATTTAAGGACCTAAATCAGCAGCCTGACTTTCTCAAGTGATGAGCACCCCCAGCTCCATTGGTTTCAATAATAGTTGTGGGTGCCCAGAATCCCTTGGGTGTTACCCTAAAATTACTCAGCAAATTAATCAGAAAAGGAGAACCAAAAATGTGTTAAACATTGACTCTGGTAGTTGATCTGACCATACTCCCTTCTGGAACTTGGGCTCTTGGCCACATGCAGGAGTGTTGGAAGCAAGACATGAGGAGTAATTCTTCTGCTCTACTCTATGCTTGCTGATTAGGCCTCAGCTGGAGTATTGTGTCCAATTCTGGGTGCCAGATTTCAGGAAAGATGAGGACAAATTGGAGAAAGTTGAGAAGAGCAACAAAAATAATTAAAGATCTAGAAAACATGGCCTAAGAGGGAAGACTGAAAAAATTGGGTTTGTTTAGTCTGGAGAAGAGGAGATTGAGAAGAGACTCCCTAATAGTTTTGAAGTACATAAAAGGTTGTTACAAGGAGGAGGAGGAAAAATTGTTCTTCTTAACCTCTGAGAATAGGACAAGAAGCAATGGACTTAAACTGCAGCAAGGGCAGTTTAGGTTGGACATTAGGAAAAACTTCCCAACTGTCAAGATAGTTAAGCACTGGAATAAATTGCCTAGGGAGGAACTGACAGCTCTGCCAACTTGGAATTTCTGTGTTCCCATAATTCCTGGATTTCTCTCTCTTTTGTGCTATTAAACCTCCATCTTGCTGGCCTCCCACTACAGGGCTAATGGGAGGCTCTTTTTCACTCTTTGTCTATTTTGGGATCTCAAACAGTTCTACTGATAATCACTGCACTAAGTGTTTACACTGATAGGAAGCTGGCCCATATTGTCTGGAGATAATAACAGCGCGATTTGATATGCAGGAAATGCTGATGATCTCTAAATATAGAAATAGAGTAATTATTGCTGACATGATTGGTTTGAATTCAAAGCAGATAAGAAGAATATCCATTTCTCCATTTATTTGTAGCGGTTTTTGTGAGGGGGAGGCGGGAGAAGCCCTTGTTAGGCAAACATCAGAGCTGCACAATGCAAGCGTTCATAATGAAGGGGTTGTTAATGATGGTGCATGATACTTTATCACTGCAAAAAAAAGCACAGAAGCCACCAAAAACTATTTTCACCGGTGCATTGCAACTTGTGCAAAGTGAATTCAAAATACCACCAAATCACTCCAGCGTCAATGACAGCACATGGTGCAAAGGAGCAAGGAATCGCACCCAGTCAGACCTTACACAGTGGTAGGGTGTTATTGGATCTACTGGAAAAACAATGTTGACATTAACTGTAGAGGGAGCTACAGAAACCCATTGAACAAATCCAAGCCATCTCGGAAGTTGCATAGCCCTATGCTTCAACACGTATGTCTGCAACTGAATGAAGACAACCAGGGTGAACTAAGAACACGTCAGACACAGACCGATGTCCTTGAATGCTGCCCATCCAAAGGGGTTGCAGATGGTCCCTCAGTGCTCCTTGAAATGCCTCATAATGGAGTATTATCTTATCTCTCGCTGCTGTGGGTGGAGTATGTACTGACTGTTATATACAACATCACATGCACGCCATGTGTGTCAGTGGAGGGTGTTTGGGGGAGATAGTCTTTCTGATGCTACAGGCAGTCTTAGCGCCTTAGAAATCAACTGTCCTACAAAGTTAATTCCACTGAATAACACTGAATTGTTGACAGGTTTCAGAGTGGTAGCTGTGTTAGTTTGTATCCGCAAAAAGAACGAAGAGTACTTGTGGCACCTTAAAGCATATGCCAAAATAAATGTGTTAGTCTCTAAGGTGCCACAAGTACTCCTCGTTCTTTTTACTGAATTATTGTTGGCTTGGTTTTTTTTAGACCCTTCCTTCCTGTAACATAGATGAGATTTTGATGCTTCAAACTCGCATATGCCGTTTGTCCCTGCTGTGTTCGAAATAAACACATCTAAAGCTACAGAGAGTATGGCTAAACCACCCTGAACACGCCCGATCCCATCTGATCTCGGAAACTAAGCAGGGTCAGGCCTGGCTAGTACTTGGATGGGAGACCTCCTGGGAATACCAGGTGCTGTAGGCTTAACATGGGCGTGGGGCTAGCAACTCCACCCCGTAAGGGAACCAATTGCTACTGAAACACCAACACCAGTTGGTGGCCCATACCGCGGCTAGGGGGTGATGGGCAAAGAGAGAGAAAGCTACAGAGATCAGTTAGAGGGATAAGTGACTTTATTTCAAAGTGATGATGAATTTATCTGCTCTTGTCTTAAATATAAATTGGTGAGGAAGAACTCAAGTTTTGTTTGATTCCATAGAAACCCACCCCCAAATCTCTCCAGGAAGGCATCAAGTTAAAAGCATTAGGGCAAACCCCTCAATGGCTGCTTTTACTTTGGGGGTATAACATTTTCGCTAGCTGCTTGTGATGGCAGAAGGCTTACATCAACTATTTCTTTCATAGGTGTTGCATACACCACATTCCTCTAGCCTGGTTTACAGCTCCCATTGTGATCCATCATCCACAAGATGGAAGATCTAGCCTGCATTTATAACAGTTCCCCTGACTCTCAGAGGTAACCCATGCACCATCTGCTCTTATCTCATCAGCAGGGCTGCCTTAAGGTTAGCAACTAGGTAAAGTTGCAGAGATCCACCTCCTTAAAGGCACACAACCCTTTTCCACAGAAGTGTTGTCACACATTCAAAACTGTGTTCTTCCTTTGATTATCTTGGACCACTGATTCTGTCTGTAGTTGCCACATCCCACACAGCGCTTGTGTATGTCACAAATCTAACAGGCCCCTTCCACTGTTGAAAGCAATACAGTTTGAATGAATCTGGCCTACCGGATTGGTCTTCTATGGTCACTTGAAATTAAACCCTCATCCTGGTTGTGCTCTGACCTCAGGCAAATAGCTGGAGTCATGGTTAGATTGCACTGTTCCATTAAGGATGTGGGTGAACCCCCATGTATTTTGGAACCATCTGCTCTGCTGCTGAAATGAAAATCCTGAAATGTGGGAAGGAGGGTTGTTCTAGGATGTGTCTGTTAAAGCTAAAGCTAAGTAGCAGTGTCGGTATCCTAAGAGACCCTGTTCTCCCACTAAAGGGGTTCTAATTTAAGATGAGGCAGGTTGAGTCTAAAACTGGAGTGGAGCCTGTTTTCCACATACAATCCAAAATGGCAACATCATGTGAGAACACCTGATACTGGGAGAATGCCAACATTTTGGACTGAAACCTCACAAGAAATTGGAACCATTAAATGAGAACACAAGCCTATGCCTTGGCTGCCAACTCAAATCTCCGTCTCTTACTTAAACCTAAGCCAGAACCTAATGCCATTTCCTTGTTCCATCTCTACTCCAGATAGATCAGGATAAACTTTGGATAAAAATCCAGATGGTTGGATGAGTATCAGAACCCTATCTCTGGAACATCTGAAATACACCCCTCACAGCATCGCCATACCAGCAAGCTTCTAGGATTAGAAATCCTTTCAAAGAAACCTACTGCATGAAGGGGACCTGACTATGCAACAGGGGCAGCTTAGCTGCAGCAAAGTAGTATAATAGCATTAGCGATAGCATAACGTAGAAAGCATAATCAGCTGTTTCTCCAGGTATATTAGTTCTCAGCCAATCAGTGATCCTGTAAAATAGCTTATCTAGAAAAACAAACAAAATGCCAAAACAGGAGTTAGATGCCATGAACAATCCTTGGAGTTCTTTACCCTTTAACTGTTTTATGACTGGACTGTGTCTTTTCTCTTAGTGTGTGTGTGTGTGTGTGTGTCTTTCCTCTTAGTGTGTGTGTGTTTATGTGCGTGTTTGTAAGAAAGCTGCCTACATTTAGTTGGTCTCTTGACAAAACCTGAATCTATCCCTGTAATCCTTCCTCGCATCTCTATAGCCAGATTGGAGCAGCCTGTGGAAAAAATTCCTGTCTATTTTCAGAAACAGATAAAAGCATTCAGATTACAGCGCACAAATCTCAGCTCGAAATGGCTGGAAAAAGCCACTCAGCACCGCTGTCACTGACCCCCACAAACCCTTTCAAGTAATGAATTTCAGTTGCCTCACACCCCTCTTTGCCTCCTTTCTTCCCCTCCCCCATCACCACTCCCGGAACTGCTTGTGCTTCCAACATCTGCAAAATGTCATAATTCTGTCCAGTTGTTTACCTCACAGGGAACTGGCTGGGAGGTGTTATGTAAAAGAGGAGAGTTTGTGGAAATTATTATTGATCCAGCTCTCTTTTTAGGGCCTTCAGTGGGATCTTTGTTTTGAAATTTCCATCTATCTCAAAAGCTTCTTGGAGGGAGTGCTCTTTGCAGTCAGAAGCTGACTGGAATCGGCCCTTTCATCTGAATGCATCTCATGCTCATAAAGACTTTCTGTGCTAGTTACAAAGTCAAACGCTCCATTGTCATGAGCGCCCACAACCCATAAGCCTTCAGCATCATTTATTAGTTTTTAAGATTGGGGATTCAGTAGAGGAGATTATCCCTGATTTAAATGGATTGTGTGTTTTAGGGAACCCCTGCTGCTTGATGATTCCTGTTCACAATGGATTAATCGCACGAGTAGCACACAAAATATTGCACACAATTGTGGAGAACTTATATGGCCCTAGCTTCCAGAGTAAGCATTAGAAATTAGCACCCAGAAGCAGGGCATCCAGCTGAACTCCGGCTCTCAAAAAATTAAACTGGATGAGGATTTACTTTGTAATTGAAAACTCTTATTTCTTTCTGATGAGTTCTAAATGGACCTCAAATAGGGGTGGCTCTTGCCAACCAATAGCAGGGCCCAACATTCTTTCCCATCTTCCCTTTAAAGAGATTTGCTCACTTCTGCATGCCTATTGTTTCTAATAATATCAGGCCTGCTCCTGACACCAACTCAGAAGCTGAAGATGCTCAGCGCTTACCTTCTTATATACCAGGGCGATGAGCTTGGTATAAAAACCTAGGTTGGTAGCACACTACATGAGCCTGCCATTAGCAAGGGACTGGAGGAAAAAGCTCTCTAGTAACCCTACTGGTGAAAAGGGGAAAGTACTAGCATACAGAGTTTCATTTGCATAGATTGCCTACCCACAATTCCTCTGGTGACACTTGGAGAATCAGCAGAATTATACAGACCTGAGCCTCAGGACCTCCCTTTAAAACCACTGGGTTTTGGGGAAGCAGCCCTGGTCATTGTGTCACACAGACACATTGGATTACCAGGGAATTCACACACATGTGTGGGCCAGGTTCTAGGTTTCTAAAACCCACTTCCTGATTGGCTGATGATTATATATAAACTTCCTGCTTCCCTTGGGGCTTTGTCTGAGCAATAAGTCATTGCCTGCTAGTTGCTATTCGGACCTGCTGCACCCTGCTTTACTGTCTCACCTTGACACCCCCTTCCCCCACCCAGGTGCTTGGCTGTACCTTCCCCTTGGGTTGAATTGCCTGGCAATCAGACCCCTGCTGCTAACACTCTGTCATATGGGGCTTGGTGGATGGGTGAGGTGGTCAAGGGCCTATTACCTGTGGGATGTTCTCCCTGATAGCGGAGAAGGCAGTGAGATGGACTGTGACTGAAGTTAGTGGAAGGGGAGATATTTTACTCTCTATTTGAGTATATATTCCATTGCTGTGTTTTCCCAGGTTTCTGACACCATTCCCTGTCCCCTAATAATGATTTATGTGTTTGTACACAGCTGGAATGCTTGCAAGTAGGGAAGTGCAGCCTGCTAAGGACACCCAAGGGTGTATGGTTAAAGTTTCCAGGTTTCTGGGTGGAGGATTGAGTTTAGTTATTTGTCAAGAGGCACCCTAGATATTTTGAACCTGGCCCTTTTTGCTGCCATTAACCACCTGGCAGAAGGGTTTCAGTAATCACAGCTGGCTAATTTCCTAGGTTTTATCAGCTTCTGCTAGTGGGGTGCTGATGCAGAAGTTTTTATGGTTGCTAGGAGATGCAGCAGGTTGGGACTTGCCTCTCCTCCTGCCCTACCTTACCTCTTCTCCGTTCCCAACCTGACCAAGTTGCTTCCAGAGATGAGAATGGGCTCAAGGGAAGACATGGCATAGAACTAGAAGTGGTGCAGTGTAAGATGGGAGGTGATCGTGAGGTGAATGGTCTGATGGGGGGACATTGTTATGAGAGTGCTCTGGGTCTCTACAGTAGACTTTCGATTATCTGACTAGCACGAGGTATGTGGATTTTATTTGAACAACTGAGATGGCAGCAGCCATTCAGCAATGAGGTGGCCTCCCTGACAGCTGGGGGCTCATTCTCTTCTGCCTCACAGTCCTGACTGGGGAGCTCTGCTCCGCTCCGCCCACCCCCCAACAGCAGGGATGCAGCCTGTGCTGCTGCAGGCAAAGTGTGTGAGAGGGACTGTGATCCTGGAGGGGCAGAGTAAAGACCCCTTGCCGACATGGCAGCCTTCCCTTGCTCCTCCAGGGACTGGGGGTCAGCAGGCCTGCAACAGCACAGGGAGAGCTCTACTGTCGCAGACCCACTCACTCAATTCCATGACCATGGGCTAAGGACGACTTCCTGTGCTGTGCAAGAGGCATTCAGCAGCAGGGTGGTTTCCCCCCCAGCTGGGGGTTCGTTTTCCTCTTCCTCACAGTCCTGGCTCTGCTCTATTACCCAAACCTCTGCAATAGCTGAGTCTCTTCCTTGTCCCCCGGCATGAGTTTCATGCCCTCTGCAGCATGGATCTCATGCTGGGGTGGGGGACAAGAAAGGCATCCAGATAATGTGGAGCTTCATATAAAAGAGTTTCAGATAAATGGGAGTGTGTCGTATGTATTAGTTGATAAGGTGCCAGTTGAAGGTGCTCAAGAACATGGAGTATAGTTCTTGGGTTTTGTAGGCACAATCAAACCTCTTGTTGTGCAAGGCAAATGGCTCTCTCTGTCCAGTTCAATCCATCAGCTCTGAACAGATGTGTTCCAGCATTATACTGGTGGGAGTGATGAGAGCAGTAGTCAGGGGGCTTGCTTCTTTCATGGGACAAAGAGCGCAGGGAGCAAGAGGTGCAAGAGTCGGCGCTGTCCTTATTGAAGATTTAGAATACTCCTTTAATAATTCAGTGCCTCTGTATAAATACCCTCTGTATTCTACAGCAATGGCCCCAGACCGTCTGCACTAGTAGTGTAAGTGGCAGTCTTTGGCCCTTTACTACTGAGTAGTGTTGTACATTTAGGGCAAATCATAGCATGGACAAGTTAATGCTGTGTATACTAAACTGTTAGAGAAGTTGAAGATGCTGGTTTCATTCAGCGAAACTACAATGCTAATTTCTATCTCCAAACATAAATTGCCAAGAGGCGAAGAAGATAAAAGCAATTTGTGGAGGAAACGGAAAATATTGTCATGCTTTGAAGAAGGAAATATAAACAGGTACTGTTAAAAGGGGGGAAAATGAAAATGATTTGACCTTGGCCTTTTAAGATGAGATTCATGCATATAATTGCTTTGTGGGTTGAATTCTTCTGTGTAATGACAGGCCTTTTGTCTTTGTTCAACCGTCTTCTTCTACGGGTTGGAAATGAGCAATAGGGAAGAAATATGGTATTTTTTTTACATGATGCAACAAGATGTTATTCTTCCTAGCCACATGTAAAATAAATTTTATGGCAAAAACATGCCAGAAATGCCCGAGGAAAACATTAGCCTTAGCAGATCACTAGTGTGTATATATATATTCTTTTCCACACTGAATAATGGAATTGAAAGCTATTTTTTCTTAAAACAGAACCAGGATGAATGGCTGCATTTCACTGGAGAGCAAGATCAAAGTTACACATGTTTCATATGGTACATCAGGAAAAAGTTATTAAGAAGTAAAATTTCACATGCACACAAAGATATATATAAATATGTTATTCAGTATGCTGGGAGCCCATAGAGAGAGAATTTGATTGCTTATTAGGTTATTATTATTGATTATCTGCATTACCTGCAGCAACTGGACATGCTTCACATGGTTTGGACTGAGTGTACTTAAATGTTCCACAAATAAATCATTACTTTCTGCAGCGTTGTCACTAAAAGAAGACAGAGTTGAAGAAAACCAAAGCCTCAGACTCGGGGTCTGATCCAAAGCTCGCTGAAGTCTATGACAAGACTCCCATTGACTTCACTGGGCTTTAGATTTAACTCAAAAATCCTAGGCAAATAGCACTCTCAGCTATTGAGAGAGGGTATGTCTTCACTACAGGACTAGGTCGATTTCCCTTAATTCGATTTTCTAAACTTGACTTTAGAAAATCGAATCAGTGTGTCCCCACCAGGACAGCAGGTCGACAGTGGTCGACACTGTCTGTCCTAGAACTTTCGCAGGGTTCGACACAGCCCGCATTGCACTGTGGGTAAGTAGCCCACAGTGCAATGCGTGCCAGACCCCCCCCCCCCCGCCTGCCCAAGCAGCCCCGCGGACCCCCCCCCCCGCCCGCCGGAGCAGCCCCGCGCCGGACCCCCCCCGCCTGCCCAAACAGCTCCGCGAACCCCCCCGCCCGCCTGAGCAGCCCCGCGGACCCCGCCGCTCGCCCAAGCAGCCCCAGTATGAAATTGACCAGGCAGTATGAAATTGACCAGGCAGCTGGTCACCCAAGCAGCCCCGCGCCGGACCCCCCGCCCGCCCGAGCAGCCCCGCGGACCCCCCCGCCCACCTGAACAGCCCCGCGCCGGACCCCCCGCCCACCCGAGAGGGGGGGGAGCCGGCGCTGGGCTGCTTGGGCGAGCGCGGGGGGGGGGGGTGTCCGTGGGGCTGCTCGGGCGGGCGGGGCTGGGGGTCCGCGGGGCTGCTTGGGCAGGCGGGGGTCCGGCGCTGGGCTGCTTGGGCGTGTGGGGGTCCGTCGCGGGGCTGCTGCATACTGCCTGGTCAATTTCATACTGGGGCTGCTTGGGCGAGCGGGGGGGTCCGTGGGGCTGCTCGGGCGGGCAGGGGGTCCGGCGCGGGGCTACTTGGGTGGGCGAGGGGTCCGGCGCGGGGCTGCTTGGGCAGGCGCGGGGGGTCCGTGGGGCTGCTCGGAGGTCGGAGGCTTAACATCAGATGCCTCTTCACTTACTCACAGTAGACGTAGAGAAGTCGATTTTAGCCTTACTTCTCTCGTCAAGCAGGAGTTACAAAGTCGATTTTGAGGGCCCTTTAAATCGACTTTAAGGGCATGCAGGTGAAGACAGGTACACCTTTTGTTCGACTTAACATCGTTAAAGTCGACGTTAAGTCCTAGTGAAGACATGGAATGAGTTTTACAATTTGGCCAGGTTCAGACTTAGATGTCTCCCAGCAATATTCAAGATGAGGGGTGATGAAGAGACAAGAGGGCCAAGGTTTAGGTCTGTGACACCAGTGTAAATCTTGAGGTAACTGCATTGACTTCAGTGCAGTTACTCCAGACTTATGATGGTGTAACTGAGAGCAGAATATTGCTCTCGCCTGCATCTTTTAATAGAGGTATAGGTAAAAATAAAATACATTAGAAGAGAGGGATTAAAACAACACTTCCCAGCCCAGTGATAGACACATGCCTCATTACCGTAATGCAATCCAAAGCCTCCATGTTGGTTAAAATTTCATCATTCACACTCTGGGAATTCTCATTTCCTCTGGACATGCTGACAAAGCTCATTGTTTATTGCTCACAGCAGGTCCTAACTGCTGGTTTTGCTTTAGATTGCAGTATGTTTGAAAAGCCACATGCCTTTTCTGAAGCCAGCTTGCAGTTGTAAAGTCCCCCAGCGCCTCACTTGGCTGGTGTTCTCTCTCTCACTCAGAACACCGGATCCTGTCTCAGATGAGCTAGAACAGAACTACCTTCAAAGCAGTTCAGGATGTCAGATTGAAACTGACCAAACAAAGCTAGATTTTCATACAACCAGGGACAAATTCTTGCTGGCAGCTGCATTTATAGCTTTTCCAGAAAAGTCACAGACTAAGGGGGGAAAAGATGGATGGAACTTTTTCTGCCTCGTTGTTGCTCCCCTCCAAACTCACACGGAGGCTACTTCAAAGGCCCTTCATAAACTGAGCTATGGAGAGATGATTTGGAGATATGCTCTTTGTGTACCATTTTCCTGATCTATCAGTGCTCCCCACAGACATCCTGTGCAGATTATTCCTCCTCCTAGCAAGAATGCTAGTCAGAGCATAGGCGTGCATACGGGGTGTGCCGGGTGTGCCCAGGGACACCCTAATGGCTCAAAAAAAAAAAAGTGGCTTTGCATGCAGAGTATGGTGTGGCTGATAGGTTGGCTGGGCCTGAATCCAGCAGCCAGAGCCCCTCCCCCGCTGCTCCTCCTCCTCCTCCGCAGCCTTAGCGCCTTGTCACCAGCACTCTGCAGGGGTGGGGCTGTGCGCTCTGTGGAGCAGCACAGCAGTGTGTTCGGCTCCACATGGAGCCAGCAGCGCTGAGTGGCATGGTAAGGGAGTCCTGGGGGGCAGTCAGGGAGCAGGGGGAGGGTTGGATGAGTTGGGAGTTCTGGGGGGGCCTGTCAGGGGGCAGGGGTGTGGAGAGGGGTCGGGGCAGTCAGGGAACAGGCAGCGGGAGGGGGGGTTGGATGGGTCGGGGGTGTAGTGAGACTTCCAGCGTTAACTCCTTAAATGCCTACCAGCACAGGATGGCTCAGTTAACTGGACATGGGCTGCACAGATGTCCTTCTCTAGGATCGAATCAGAGAGGTATTAGTCTGGGTTTGCAGAAGCGACAAAGAGTCCTGTGGAATCTTAAAGACTAACAAAAGTATTGAAGCATAAGCTTCATGGGCTAGTACCCGCTTCGTCGGATGCATGCAGTTCCATGCATCTGACGAAGTGGGTACTAGTCCATGAAAGCTTATGCTTCAATACTTTTGTTAGACTTTAAGGTGCGACAGGACTCTTTGTCGCATCTCTAGGATGCTGATCTTAATCCAGTCCAGGTCTCTAGTGACCAAAAGCTGTTACCACCAGACAGGTGTTGGATGGCGTTGTGAAATGAGTTAGCGATCTCAAACCTGTTCTTAATAAAGGGAAGTTTCCTGATAGTAACCATCTGTGTGATTGGCATTAATTCAGCACTGAAGTTCCGAGGTGGTCGTAAACTGGTCATATTCTACTGGTGGTCCTTGCTTCAATCCCCCTTTCCTAGGTCCTTATTTTATCTCATTTTACTGCCTTTGCATGCCATGACTTTACGTTTCCTGTCTTTCTCTTTCCTCCAGTAGCTTATCTGATGCGTCACACTGCGTCTGCCCAGGTGACTAAACAATATATATATTTTTTTATTATTATTATTGCATGATTGCATTGTTCTTTGTTATGGCTTTGTCTTTCCTATTACTATACTCTCTGGAAACTTGGATAAGACATCTTTACATGCATCATACAAAGGTAATAAAACCCTGGGAAACCAATGTTCTTTTTTGTTCACTGCCAACCACCTCTTCACAACTCAAACTCACTCTGATTTGTTTCTGGCTCTTTGGCTAACTTGCTACCCAACATGCCAGTTTTCCTGTGTGCCATAGACCTGTACATTTGGGAAGCAGCATGGCCTAATAGTTAGAGGGGTCTAGAGCCATGGGTTCTCTTCCCTGTTCTGCTATTGACTCACTGTATGATCTTGGGAAAGTCTCTGAAACCCTCCATGCCTCAGATCTCCCCATCTATCAAATGATGATATAACATTTTCCCACCTTTTTGATGTGTTTTTAGATCCCTGGGCCAAATTCACTATGAAAGTACAAAGTATTGTTATTTTCCGGGGTGTAACTTTGAGAAACAGTTTCTGCAATAACAGTTCCATTGGCCCTTCTCTGTCTATTATGGTGCTATATCTCTCAAGAGATTATAATATTTCAATTGCAATTTCTCAGCACCCACAGGCCCTTACTTAGGTCTTAGAGCTTGGGCAATAACAACCCAATCACCTATACAGTAAAACCTCGATTTAACAGACTAATTCGGGTGAGGGGGTGTCCGTTAAATCAAAAAGTCCGTTATTTAATAAAAAAAAACCAAGCTGTCGGAGCAGCAGCCCGCCCGCCACAGGGTCGGGGCGGCAGCTCCGCAGCCTGCCTGCTGCCGGGACCAGGGCGGCAGCCGGGAGCCAGCAGCCAGCCCGCCAGCGGCTGGGACCTGGGCAGCAGCCGGGAGCCAGCCCGCCTGCTGCCGGGACTGGGGCAGCAGCCGGGAGACAGCACACGGCCGCCAGCGAAGGAGACTGGGGCCGCAGCAGGGAGAGGTCACAGTCTGATATGGATCAGAAATTTTGTCCGTTGCATCCGAAGTTCGTTAAATCGAGGTCCGTTAAATCGAGGTTTTACTGTACTTGTATCCAGAGCTCTTCAGCTCTTGAACTTAATGAACTTGCTGTTTCTGTGGTTGCTTTCTGCATCTCTTGCTAATGTTTTTGTGTCTTAGTTTCATATCTGTCTTCAGGTCTTGTGGCAGGATCCAATCTCTATGATCCGTAAGGTTCATTATATGACATTTCTGGAAACCCCTGACCTTCAATGTCAGTAACTGTTTCACTTGTAATGAAAGATGCACAACAATTATCTATTGACTCAGCTGCTTCTTATCTTTCTGCAATTCAGGCTGTAATTATCAGAGAGTATGTTTGTGACTTTTGATCCCCATCCTATCTCAGGGTGCTATCCAGGCATATCTCTCAGGCTAAAGCTCTATCCGAAGCTAGATAACAACCTACATTCTGCAGAAGTAGCCCTTTCCCATCTGTACCATTTCTGAAGAAATAACCCATGCTAGTACTGGTCAATCTCTTGACCTCTTAATGTTAAACAGCTGCCATGTTTCATGCCAGAAGTGGCTGCATCTGAGTGATGAGTGAATTCACTCCTGTGACAGAGTGCCGGATTCTGATCTCATTTACAGTCATGTCAGCCTGGAATGATTCCCATTAACTCCAATGGTGTCACTTCAGATCAGAATTTGGCCCATCATTTTTAAAGCTCTTTGGGATTCTGAGCCAGGAAATGTAAAGTGACTGTTTCATTATAATGGATCCATTTATTCTGTAACCAAATTAACTTTCTTTTCACACTTTTTTGTTTTTGCTCTCACAGCCAATTATTTAGAGGAGAAATGATGAATCACAGAAATGATTCTATACCGTTCCCATATGACCACCAGTAATTTTCTAATGGCGTAACCGAATAATGTATATTCTCCTAAAAGGACTGTTAGAAGCCCCATAATAGGAGACGTGTGAATCAAACTTAAAAACTAAACAAACTGCCTCAAAACTTGCATCTGAAAATTGTTGTGTGTCCTGGCCCCTTGCATTTGCACACTCTATCATGGGCTTGCCATTTGTAAGGAGTAGTTAGAAGTCTAATTGCTGTGCATTTGTGTGTGCAAGTTTGAAGACTGAGTTTGAAGCCCTTTTGTAATTTTGCCTTTCAAACCTGACTGGACAAAACATTAAAACTATGTATATCCTGGAGGAGCAATTCTACATTGCCTGGGAGATGGTGTGGAGGACTTAATAGGTCTTTTCCACTCCAGAGTTCTATGATTCATGACAAATGGAATTTCTTAGGATTTGAAACAGGAGAGGGACAGATTTAAAATGACCAGAGAGAGCTGCAGTGTAAAGTCTTTGTACTTTTTAAAAAAAAGGCAGTGCAGGATTTTATTGCCCTTGCTGAGAGTCTAATAGCAACCAATTCAAATAAACATTCCTGAATTAAGCCATATTCTCTGCACAGATGTGTTGAGGGGAGGAGGGGAAAGTTAAATAAATGTTCAGTTATTTTATTGTGCTGCCTCTCACATGTATACCTGCAGATGCCTTTCTAATCTGAAAGCAGAAGCACTAGATTCATATTGCTCTCAGACTCTGGTGTATTCGTTATCCCACCTGTTTCAGTCACTGTAGCTGTTGTACAACAAACAGTGGATTTTATTGTTTGTTCCTGTGCATGGTATTGGCAGCAGAAAGATTGTACAGATTACATTAGTGGAGACTTCCAGCACAGTAAAGGTTGTCATGGCCTTCCCTTGTTTTGAATCAGTGATGTCTCTTTACTTACTGCTGTGCTGATGTCTTTGAGTCAGTGTTGATGTCTCCAAAATGGTTAAATAACTGTTGGTTATTTATGTTATAGATAGAATGGAAGAACACAATAATTTGATAACTCAGTTTGCACATCCTGGGAGATTAGTTAATACTTTTGTTTTGAAATGTATAATATAGAGAGGGCAGAGAATATTACTGCTTTGTATTGTGGGCATCATGGAAAAGGTGAGTTTTCAGAAGTAATTTAAAAAGGTCAGGAGAGTGGCTCCATAGACCAAAGTACGTACACACACACACATGTACACACGTACACACACACACACGTACACACACACACGTACACACACACACGTACACACACGTACACACACACACACACAGACACACTAGTTAGTAGGAAAAGGTGCAGGGGACAGAATGATGAGAGACCTTGAAGGTGAAAACAAGGAGTGAAATTCTGGTTCCGCAGAAATCAGTAGCAAAACTCTCATTACTTCAGTAGAGCAACGATTTCTCCCAAGATTTAATTTAAGATAACGGAGAAAGGGGAGGCAGTGGAGCAAGGGGGCAACATGTTAATTCATCCTGGCTACCAACTTTACATTGCAACTAGAATGGTCCTCTGTCTGAGGCTCTCAGGTTTCACCCTTATGATGAGCTGTAACGCTGTGCCACCTAAACACACAGTAGCTATAGTGTAAAAATTCTCCTTCCCTGTGCTATTACGGGCATCATTCTAATATACTTTCCATGCTATTTGTTTATTTTTCTCATGTGTGGATGGTGAAACTAAAGAAGTCAATTTCATTTTTTATTTGTGGCCGGTTTCACTTACGATTTCTCACGGAGTAGCACAATTTGCAATTCAGGATCACTTTTTAATCCCTCCCAAACAAGTTTTCATGGAATATTTTCCCCATGTATAGTAAACACGCCCTCCCCCCATGCTCTATTTATGTATTTATTAAAAATTAAACCTAGATTCAGGCCATTAATTTTTTAACCTTTGAATAGGCCTAAAGCTTCCCTTCAGCTCCAAACAGATTTACATTTGTGGGGTGAAGCCAGTACCTTAATATTATTGTAACAAAGCCATTTGAATTATACATGCATTTCCAGTCAGCTGGATCCTTCCTTTTTGCTGAATACCAAAAATTCTTTTCTTGCCCTCGCTGTTGTCTTTGGCTGTGGAAAATATACTTTCCATTTTCACAAGAAACCGTAGGGGCATTACAAATACATATATAGTTTCTGAGTAGATATTTTGTTTTCTAATGCAACAGCTGCTCTAATTCATATCACTGGAAGCTAATAGTTTTTAAATTATTTAGAATTAGCACCGTGCATTTAAAAGTCATCTAGGTGCTTACCTATATGCCCTGCTTTTTCAATTGGATATGACATTCTACTTCATTTTCTGTAACAAAGTGCTACTGTAAATTGTTAAAAGTCTGCTATGTTCTACCTCAGTGGTGGTATTTCAATGTGGTGGATAAAGCAATACCTATACAAACTGTATGAAATTTCTTTGGAATCCATAAGGATGATAGAGAGAGCAAGAAGTTATTTTAAATCTTCCTGGACAAATTGTTTTCCTCTCAATTATGGACAAAATCTTGATTTCAGTAGGAGTTTGTCAAGGCAGGCCCTCTAATAAGAAGACATTTATAATACCTTACATTTTCAGACTACATTATGAACATCAACTAATCCTGACACCACTCCTGTCAGGTACCTAGATGGTTGTGTTCCCATTTCACAGATTAGAAAATGGAGACACCTAATCATGCAGTTATTTGGCCAAGGATATGCAATGGGTAAGTGGCAGAACATGGGTTAGCATGTGAGAAATCTTGACTCCCAGCCTTGTGTTCAGAGGACACAATTGTTAAGATCATAGATCTCAGAGTTGGACGGGATCTCAGGAGATCATCTAGTCCAACCCTCTGCTCAAAGCAGGACCAATCCCTATTTCTACCCCATATTACTAAATGGCCCCCTCAAGGATTGAGCTCACAACCTGGGGTTTAGGAGGCCAATGCTCAAACCACTGAGCTATCCCTCCCCCACCCCCCCTAATATTACAGCCATGATCATAAAGCAACAAAGTAACTTGGCAAGCAACTTCTGAGAGCCTTATTAACACATGGGAGCAGGGATCTGTTTTGTCCCACAGGCTTGCTCCAGAGAGGGGCTAAGTACTTTCACCCAGTGTCACTCCACATCAGGCCCATGATGATCTGTGGCCTTCCCTGCCTAACAAACACCAAAAATAATATTTAGATATGGATTATAAATGTCCCCACTCCTCCCTCCCTTACAATCAAAGTGAATATAATTTCTAGGTAATGAATTTCTTACACTGTTTAATGTTCCTGAGTTTTATAGGCAGCGTTTATCTGCCATAGGTGCACATTTGAACCTGCCCAGGAGGCCTATAATTAGTCACCTGTGTAATCAATGGCTGACACTTGTATTTTAATCCAAAGCGTACGTGCCTTTGAAATCATTCTGTATATTACCACTTCTTTCCGTAACTATTTCTTTCTGCCACTTCTAATACTGCAGTTTGTCATCCTCTGTCTCTTATTTACACAATATATAGACATTGCACTTAATTCGGCAATAAACAGACACTGAAGGGACAATAAGACCGAATGGTGTTCAGGCTCTTGGGTGGCATTCCCACCTCTGCCACTATCCTGCTGTGACTCTGATTCAGAGCAACGAGGCACCAAGCATCTGTTGATTGATGCTGAGCATCCATAACTCCCTGTGATTGGAAAGGGAGATGAGGGCACTCAGTGCCTTGCAAAATCAGGCCCTGTGTATCTTAGGAAAAGTCACCTATGTGGGAATTTTCAGAAGTTTGCGTGTGCATAAGTGGCCTGCTGAGTGCTCCAGCTGCGGCTCAGCTCATGTTTAGGCAATTAGGATTTTCAGAACAGCTTGTTGGTCATGTCCCAGTCTCTTGAGAAATATAGGGACTGAGTGCTCCCAGAGGGCAGGTCTGGAGCATGGTTAAGGAGCAGGCCACCTCAATAAAAATGTTCAAAACTGCTAAGAGGTCCCCACGAGCTCCACCAGATGCCGCTGATCTAGTAAACCAGTCTTGACTGACACTCAAGCAAACACTGTTGCTTGGCAGAGAGGTCTTGAAGAGGGATTTAGAAGAGGAGGGTAGTGGTATTACAATTTAGAAAGGTTGTGTGAGAAGCTGAAGAAGCAGGCATTGTTGCCGGAGTGGAGGAGCAAACACAAAGAGAAGACAAGGAAAGGTAGAGTCGTGGTTGTGTAGGAGGGGACATTTTATCCGCTCTGAAAGCATTCCCAGACTTCGGATAGGTATTTTGTCAGTAAAAAGTGCAGTGTTCCTACCCAAAATGAGTAGAGATGGAATTCCAACCGTTCCCTTTTTTTGGTTGAAATTCCTAGAATATCCAATTTCTAGTAAACAATACTAATATTAACTTCCCCATTGTCATCTGTAGATCTCAGAATCCGTTACAAAGAAAGGAATCTACCAATATCCCAGTTTTACAGATGAGGAAGCGGAGGCCCAAAAAAGTGACATAACTTGCCCACATTCTCTCAGCAAACTAGATACAGTTGCTTGGATTTTTATTAGATTTATTAATTTTGTAACATAAATATGTATGCATGGAAGGAATAAATGAAGGCTAATTAAGACACAGGACAAAGAAAGGCACTAAAGGTTAGTACATTAAAATCTGAAAGTATTGCCAGTTTCAAGGAAAGTTAAGTATAACCATCTCCAGAACTTTGTTTTTCAAATACTAATGGCAGTGGACATCATTATATGATGATTTTTATATTTCTACTTGACAGACTATTTTATGGCAGAATCCATGCCTAATAGTAGTAGGCTTCTCCCCCCCCCCCCCCCATACAGTACTGTGGGGCTTGATTAGTCATGGTCCCCATCCATTATAGCTGAGAATTTAAAGAAAGTTTGGGGAGGAGGAAGGGTTATTAATTCCCAAAAATTTTTCTTGCATTAGCAGGCTCATGGAAACCAGACTGGTTCCATTTTCTTTTCAGCCTTAAATCAAAGCCCATAAAAGTTTGAGGATCCCAGTGAAAAACTATAGAAACATATTTGTTTTTAATGGGGGTGATAATAAAAATCAGGTGATTCCCTTTGTGAAGAAAACTGTTTCCAGATGAGATGGAAAATATGGAATGTAGCTTATTTGGGAGGGAGGAGGTGGTGGTGGTGAGATAGGAATGGGGACTGTGAGACAGGCTTTTAAAAAGGGACATACTTGCTTTTCAAGGACACACAAGTACCTATGTGATTAATCTCCTCATATTGCCAAAATAGGGAAAGAATAAGTTAAAGACTATTTAGATAAGATAGATGTACTCAAGTCAGCTGGGCCTGATTTAAATGCATCCTAGGGCAGTGGTCCCCAACCTTTTTGTCACCGCGGACCGGTCAACGCGTGACAATTTTACTGCGGCCCGGGGGGGGGGGGTGTGGTTGACTGCTGCCGCCGCCTCACCGCTCCCGCCACGCCACCGCTCCCGCCGCTGCCCCGCTCCCCCCGCTGCCCCCGCCGCTGCCCCCTGCTGCCCCGCTCCCCCCCGCTGCTGCCCCGCTCCCCCCGCCTCACCGCTCCCGCCGCTGCCCCGCGGACCGGTACCAATTGATCCACGGACCGGTACCGGTCCGCGGCCCGGGGATTGGGGACCACTGTCCTAGGGTACTTCAGAAACTAGCTGAAGCCATCTCACAACTATTAGCAACTGTCTTCAAGAACTCATGGAGACTGGGTGAGGCCCCAGAGGACTGGAGAAAGGCAAACAGTACTTATCTTTAGAAAGGGGAACAAAGAACCATAGAAATGTAGAGCTGGAGGGACCTTGAGAAGTGATCAAGTCCAGCCACCTGTGCTAAGGCAGGACGAAGTAAACCTAGAACATCCCTGAAAGGTGTTTGTCCAACCAGTTCTTAAAAGCCTCCAATGATAATGATTCCACAACCTCCCTTAGAAACCTATTTAGAGCTTAACTATCCTTAAAGTCAGAAACTTTTAATATCTAACCTAAATTTCCCTTGCTGCAGATTAAGCCTATTATTTCTTGTCATATCTTGAGTGGACCATCCTCTTTAAAGCCCTTAACATCAAAATACTGTTATCAGGTTCCTCCTCAGTCATCTTTTTGCAAGACTAACTGTATCCAGGTTTTTAACCTTTCCTCATAGGTCAGGAGGGGGATGAGCTGATCCACAGGGCTGCCAGGTTGGCATCTATGAACCTAAAAGCCCCTGTGGATCTGGGCCCTGCCATCCAAAGCCATGAAACCAGGCTTGTTCGGACAGTCACAGCCATACCATGGCAGGGAAGTTTAGGTCTGAGGTGCCATTTGGCTGAGTGGAAAGAAAGGCAACTCTTTTTCCTCCTCCCCTCCCCGGTGCACACAGAAATTTATCTCCTGGCAGTACTGAGGCTGCATTTATGCTGAGGCCCCATTGCCAACCGGTGGGATTGGAGCAGGAGCGCTGGGGCGTTGGGTGATTTTCCTAAAGCCCCATCTTCTGGAGTCGCGGGATGAGGTGAGTCCCGCAGCTGTCATGTAACAGGAGCAGGTGTGGCGCCCTGAGGGTTGTGGAGAAAAGCGGGAAGCGGTGACCGCCCCAAGGCCAAGACGAACAGCCCGGAGTCTTGTTTCTGACAAGTCGCTTCCAAGCCAGGCTCGTGATCGTTGCGGGGCTGGACGCGGCACGTTTCAGGGAGCTGGGCGCGGTCCCTTTAAGCAGGGAAAGGGGCCGACCACGTTTGGCACCAGTGACCCGGAAGTGACCCCCTGGGAGAGGTCGGAGGTCAGGGGCGATCTCGGGGAAGATGGCGGCGGCCCGGCATGTCTCCCCCCCCTCGCGGCGGCCCGGCCGCTGTCACCGGGCCCCCGGCTCCACGAGGGGCTGAGCCTCCGGGTGCGAGGGTGTGAAGGGGGCGGAGCGGGGAGCCCCGGGGGCTGCGGCCTCCTCCCGCTGCCGCGGCTCAGGTAAGGGAATCCCCCCCCCCCCGGCTCGGCTCGGCTCGGCTCGGCTCGGCTGTGGGGCCGGGGGCCGGTGACGTTCCGCGCTGCCCCTGCTCCCGGAGCGGCGCCGCTTCTCGGGGTCCCGCCGCTGCGTCTCTGGCGCGTCCGCTCGGCGCCCCGGACCCCCCGGCCGCGCGTCTCCCCGCGCCCGGCTGGACGCCTGGGCAGGCGCTGGCTGCTGGGGGCCTGCCAGGCGCTTTGCACCCAAGGGCCTGAGGGGTGTTGCCCTGTGGGGACAGCGGTCGGGCGTTGGGCTCCCTGGGGGGAGGCTTCATCTAGAAAGTCTTATGGTTTATTCACAGCTGGCGCTGTTTTCATTATCCCCGCAGCCGGGCCTTTTATAATAAACTCTTCGAGCGGTTTGGGCTTCGTACTTCATCTCAGTCCTATGCTGAGTTTTTTTGTGTGCAAATTTAGCAGACTAAGGGGCTGGTACTTCTGTGTCTTGTACAGCAGTGAGCGGGGGGTCTGTGATAAGCAGACAAACTTTAGCATCAGTGAGTGTATTTCCAGGTAGGTGCCCAATCGCTGCGTTTGTTTCCTTGGCGTTTTACTCACATGTCCTACCATCCAGATTTCCCCTTGTATTTGAATTTTTTTATCCTCTTAGTTTTGGTTTATTAATTTATAATTACTGTCTACTTAGTCACAGGGTTACCATATTTGAACATTAAAAACAGAGGACACTCCATGGGGGCCGGGGGAGTATTTGTATGGAGGGCCTGGTAGAGAAGGCAGTGC
Organism: Sternotherus odoratus; assembly: GCA_032164245.1. Classification (NCBI taxonomy): domain Eukaryota; kingdom Metazoa; phylum Chordata; order Testudines; family Kinosternidae; genus Sternotherus; species Sternotherus odoratus. The sequence continues at coordinate 126,269,804 of JAVMKO010000003.1, forward strand.
CTCCCCAAACAGCCTGGCTCCACTCCCTATCCAACCCCACCCTCTTCCCACTCCCTGACTACCCCTCTCAGAACCTCCAACCCCCCCCTGCTCCTTATCCCCTGCCTGCCCCAATCTGGGACCCCTGCCTCTAACTCCCCCTCCCCCCTCCATCTAAGCCTCCCTGCTCCTTGTCCCCTAAAGTTCTTTTTTAGAAAGATGGGCCTGAACTAGAAATGAGCCCTGTTTCACGTGTGGGGGTGGTGTGTGCTAGGGTGACCAGATGTCCTGATTTTATAGGGGCAGCCCCACTTTTGGAGTCTTTTTCTAATATAGGCTCCTATTCTTCCCCCATCCCCTGTCCTGATTTTTCACACTTGCTGTCTGGTCACCCTGGGGTGTGCATGTGGGTGGATCCCAGCTGCTCCCTGCTCCCCTTATTGAAGCAGGTGTTCAGGGTCACTGCCCTGGGAACTGCAGGGCACTAGCGGACTAGGGGCATGGGGCAGGGCTAGCTGGAGGGAGGGGATGCAGGGCTGGCTGCAGGCAAGGCAGGGTGGTTTGGGGTTGGCTGGAGGCAGGGGGGTGCGGGGCTGGTTGGGGGCAGGGCAGCGGGTGCAGCATAGGCTGGCTGGAGACGGGGGTGTGGGGCTGGCTGGTTTCGGGTGGGGTGGTGCAGCAGGAGTTGGGTAGAGACAGGGCAGGGTTTGTGGGGCTGACTGTGGGCAGGGTGGCGGGTACTCATGGGGAGAGCGGCTTGGGATAGCAGTGCACGGAGCAGCCTGAGCAGCGGGACGCAGCCCAGGCCCAGCAGAGCAGCCGGGGACCCACTAGGCAGCAACAGCAGCGGGGGCCACGGGGAGCAGCAGCAGGGCCCGTGCCCAGGGCCAGGCGGTGGCTCGTGTTGCTCCCTCAGCGCTGTGCCCCCAGTTGGGGTAGGGCCGGAGGACATATGAGATCATCTCCCGGCTGTCCAGAGCCCATAAAAGCCGCAGGGCAGCCTCACACAGCAGCAGGAAGCGGGTTACACATTAGCCGGCGCCAGCCGAGCATCCCAGACTCGTGGCTCCTACAGGTGACTCTAGAGTTCTGGCTTTTTGGAAATTCTTCCCCAATGGTGATTTAAGAACCAAAAACCCGAACATTTCCAGGAAAATACAGAGATATGGTAACCCTACTTAATCCTCTTATCTGCACGCATATTTTTCTTTAGGCACATTCTCTTTAGGAAGGCTGCAACCTACAGAAACACCACATGAAAAAGAAATGTCAAAGGAGAGAGCTTTCAATTAAAGGGGGGCACAGTCTATATTTATGACATTAAAAATAACAAAAAACCTTTGGTTTTAGTATTCTTATTTCTGACTAGTTTATAGGAATAAACTGAAGTTTTAGGTTTACAATCTTTTTTTCCAAATTATTTAAAAGCACGTATTGTGATCTACAATGTGTATAGAGATGATTTACATGTTTGTGTTGCTAGCATGGAAGAGAAAAATGTCAGTTACTCATTTTGTTCTGCTCACTTGCAAAATCTCCACTGATTGGTTTTGTGTGGTACTGATGACATTGGACCTGAGTTTGTGTGTATGCAGCGGAGGGGTCGGACTCTTAACATCCCAGTTGTAGCCTTAAATATGGAACCTTGGCATTGGGTCCATAACTTGTTTTCGTTTGTCTTCTAAATGATTTGGCAGGTCTTGGAAAAAAGTCTGCACACCAGTGATGGTGTGGGAAAGTTTGAGAATCCATCAATGTAAGGCTTCATTGATAAAACAAGTTTCTAGCCCTAAAGATTGTGAATAAAATATTCCAAAGGTGACCAGATGCACTGTTGTGTTTCTGGATATGCAGCTACTGCTCACAGTTCTCCCTAAGAGTAAAAACTCATTCACTTTGCACACGCTTAATATTTTTTTCGGGTAGGGAGAATTTTTTTTCCCTACATTATAAAAAAAGAAAAGGCCACAACCTCTCTCCTATCAGGGCAAATTGAACTCTTTATAACTGCAGGAAAACCTACAGTAGAACCTCAGAGTTACAAACACCAGAATTACGAACTGACTGGTCAACCATGCACCTCATTTGGAACTGGAAGTACTCAGACACCTCCCCCCCGCTCTGCCCAAAAAAGACATGTTCAGTACTGTTAAACATAAGCTACTTAAAAAAAAAAAAGGAAAGTTTTTTTAAAAAAATGACAAGGTAAGGAAACTGTTTCTGTGCTTGTTTCATTTAAATTAAGGTGGCTAAAAGCAGCCTTTTTCTTCTTCTTAGTAAAATTTCTAAGCTGTGTAAGTCAGTGTTCAGTTGTAAACGTTTTGTTCAGTTATGAACATTTTAGAGTTATGAACAAGCTCCTTTCCCAAAGTGTTTGTAACTCTGAGGTTCTACTGTATCCGCACTTATTTCCTATTCTCTCCTGAATGCAGCGTGAAGTGAGCTGGCAAGACAATAGACTTGTGGGGCATTAAGGAATACTTGGGTAGTTTGTTGCATATTACATGTAAAATGAGCAAAAATCTTCTCAGGACCTTCCTGAAGTCTGTTTCCCCTGAGTTCTCCAAGCAGCAGAGGCTCTCTTGGAGCACAGGTCTCTCTGTATCCCAGTTCTGCATGGATGGGTGGGTGTTGTGGTGGGTGGCGGGTGATGAAGAAGAAAAAACCCTTCAGATTAAAATTGTTGGGTTTCCTCATATTTAAAATTTACAAAACCTTTAGACATTGCCCCCCACTGCTTGTGGACCTAATGCTTTGTCTTTGCACTACTGCATGAGAACATGAAGTGAAACAATACATAAATGGATGGCCTAGTTTTACTATTCAAACCAAGTGAAATGTAAGAAGCCAGCAAACACATCAATAGTAAATAGGACCAAGATATTTCTTTAAATGTGGATGCCCATTATGGTTAAGCTCTTAAACAGAGTTGTGTGAATTTTTTTGCAGTTTATTTGTTGAAAAATGCAGTTTTGGATCAACTAAAACTATTTGCAGATTTGATATGAATTTGCTGTATAGTTTTGCCAGGGTTTTTTTTTTAGGCTAGAGTGAATGGGGAAAGTCGGCACCATTTACAGATGAAGTCAGTAAGAGCAGCTGCTCGCTACCACTGAAAATTGGACTCCTACTGCCTTATATCTCTGCACTCTGCAAAACTTAATTTACACCTTACAGTGCCTCCTGTGAGTTAAGAATTATTTCCAGTCTGGTTTCTTATGCAAGTGATGGTGATAAAATGCAAATTTGTCTGTAATAGGTATGGCTTTGACTGCTTTCATAAGACATTTAAATAACTTGGAATCTGATTTTGGAAAAAGTGTTTATTTAGAATAATTAGTTTGGGAAGTTGAATTTATAAACAATGTTTTGTTAGTTATGGGCAACAAATCAATCAGAATGTTCTGCCTCTGCTTCATTTGTTTTAACTAAAGCATTTGATAGTTGATCTGCTAAACCAAAGGCTACAATATTGAGTTACAAGTTCGAGAGTATCTGAAAGAACAGAGGATAAATGTAAATCTCATGTGGTCTGACTTTCTGCTTGGTAATAAAGCAGTTCCTCAAAGATTCATTTTGGAGACTATTTATTTTTATATATAAAAACACGCAAACACACACACTTCTGCACTTTAGGCTGTCGGCTTGTTAACAGCTAGCTTTAGTTATAGTATCCTGCTGACACTTGATTTATTCTTTTGGCTCCCTTTAGAAGAAACATAGGACTCTATGGTATACCTTTAAGAAACTTCAGTGTTGTTTTGAGAATGTATAAAACTGCTTGCCCCATTTCATACAGTAGAGTGTTTGTAAAACTTGCATGCAGAGAAGCCTTTTCCCTAAAGTATACATTCTTAATCGTAGCTAAATAATTCTAATCGGAGTTGCTCTTGATATCAGCCATCTTGCAAAAAGGTGAGATCTTATGTAACCTCAGCAATAGCAGGGAGCTGTTAAACTAAACCAATTCTATCCTACATTAAACATGATCTAACATATCAAATTAATCATTGCAACATTTACAGTTGTAAGTAATGCAACATCATTAAATTATGATGGAACCTGATTTACGGCTGGTGTACACTACACAGTTAGGTTGACATTAGGCAGCTAACTTGGACCTAATTATGTCAGTGTCTACAGTACTGCTTTGTCCTGCTGATATAAGTGCCCTACTACACTGACATAACTCCACCTCCATGAGAGGGGTACGGCTTATGTTAGTGTAGTTAGGGCAATGCACTGTCTGTATAGACACTACATTACTTACTTCCCCTGTTGACTGTCTTGTCAATTTCACAGCAGGAGTCCCAGGGTGAGAAGCCCTTTCAGGGCTCAGTGGTGAAATTGACAAGGCTGCCCAGATCCCACTAGGGAGCAGACGGAGTGGGGCAGCTGGACTCCACTCACCAAGGGCAAAGAAGCCCTGGGCAGCTTCTCCACCTCTAGGTGGGAAATGGTCAGGGGGAAGCAGTCCACCAGGAGTCTGGGGGGCAGCTGGGCTCCTTCAGGAAGCTGCCAGCTGAGCTGAGAGACCAGGATGTCAGCTCCTCCTACTGCCCCCTTAGGTTGGTGGACGTGCTCCTGGTCAGGATGTTCACTACCTCATAGCCATAGTTTCTTGACTACTAAGCCCTGGGCTCAACAATCTTAGCTGCTTGTACAGGGGAAGGGAGAGAGAGAGAAGGAGTGAGCACCCATTGGCAAAAAACGTAAGTCAGCTCTTGTGCTGCTGCTTGTCATCAAATTCCTCAATATCTCCTTAATGCTCTTCATCTGATGAATATTGAGCCAACGCTCAACTGCCATTTTCTTCATTAATCTTAAATTGTGATATGTGGTAACAAGCTTCCTAGCAGTGGAGGTCTTTAGACTGTTTCTGGTTTTGAATAGAAGATCACCCAAATTGACCAATTTCATTCCACGCATAGTAGTACACAGAAGTGTTAAAAGAATTTCTGCCACTGTACCTCTAGTGCAATGACACAATCTTTCCCACCATGATGAAGGAGAAAACATGCCGTTTTGATGCAACTGCTGGGATTGCACTTTGTATTGCTTTCTGACTGAATGGGCTGCTTCTTGCTTTAGGACTTACTACCTTCATCAGAATTGTTTGGTATAGCCTTTAAAATTTGCAGTAGTCACTAAGGTCCCAAGTTGACCCTGGAAGCATGGATCAAGAAGATAGGTAGCATTGTGCATGGGAGTAATCATTTTATTTTTCCATGATATTTTTTCTTATCTTTCTCTTCAACTTTTGTAAGTGGGTTGTTCAGTATTCTCTCAAATGTTTCTTAATGTTCAGGAATTTGTTCTTGGCATCAGGCAATGCAGAATTATAATTTTTCCATATTCAGAATGGATTGAGCTACAGATTCAAGTAGTGAAATGAATTTTGAGTTTCACATCCAAAAGACACCATCAGGAATGTCAGTGGGGTTTACTCAGGGGCATCACCTGGCCACCCCTTCTTCAACAGTAACTGGCTGCAGAGCCTTCTTGAACATTTGAATATCTTTGAGACATTTAATAGAAGCTGCCTGTCAGTTACGGCAAATCTTATTTGCTGTGGATGAAATTGAGTGCTGTACTAAATGATGCTGAAAATTGCTGCTGATGCTTGGTGTTTTTTTTTATAAAAACCTTGACAATGCTTTTCACTTTTGGCATGTGTTGAGAAAGTTGTAAGATCTTAAACATCACTGGTGAAAAGCTGCATGGTGTGGGCTACACATCCATCACACAGAAGGTGTGGATACTCATTTATCAACTAAGGCCGAAAAGCTTTCATATTAGCTGTGTTGTCAGTCCCAACTGAAATAACCTTATGTGGACCCAATTCATTAATTATAATTTTAAACTGATCAGCAATATATTGGGATGTGTGGTGATGCTCAGTTGTGCACTGGAATTAGCAAAACATGGGTTGTGGAATTACTACCATGACCTTGATGGTGAAGGCAACTTTTTTTTCACATCATCTGCTTTGGCATTCGGAAGACATCCTGCAAGCCATTTCCTACTTGTGACTTTGTAAATTGCATGTAACTTGCCAAAAAAAATAAATAAAAAAAAATTCTAGTGTGTAAAGAATTTTGGACTATATGAAGTGGTGTGTTACTGTTATAAATACCTCTAGCAAATGTACAATCAAATTAATTTTTCTGGACCCGGGACTTTCTGTTCAAATGGTCTTAGTACCAATTTGATGAATATCTGAAGACTTTGCAAGAGTAAGAGTTTTCAATGCTGAAGCAGGCAGAGTAGCAAAATTCTTATTAGAAGATGAAGAAATGGAATTAGCTTCACTTTCATTGTCACTCATCACTATCTTAATCAAAAGACTGCATGCTTCAAACAACACTGCTGAAGACCTAGTGGAAGAAGAATTCACAGAAGAAAACAGATTTTGATGCAGACCCATCTTCCCTGTTTTGTGTTTTGACTGCAGTAATCTAGCTTTTACAGTAGTTGAACAAAATACAAGAATTCAAAAGTGTTTGTCCATTCTATCTACATGTCACACATTCAAAAGAACAAAATTTGCACTTAGCTTTAGCAGTTTATCCATGTTCATGGTTAATCAGAATTTTTCTATACAAATGATTTTGACTTTCCTGGATTCTGCATAATTATTATGTTAGTTATTAATTTCTCACTGTTTTTGGAATGTTCTCTAGATTGGTTGAAATACTAGAGATACTTCATAATCAGTAGCTATTCACTTCTGCTTTTAATTGTTACTGTTCCAGCCAATCAAAATGTTTTGGAGATACCATTTTTATTCTAGGACATTCCAACCAATCAAGATGCTCAAATTTCAGTTAGTTCACCTTTTTCCCAACAGGTGTCATTAGCATTTAGTAAAATGAGTGATCAAGACTTAAGGGCTTGTCTACACAGTCCAGGGATGTGAGTTGTAGAGCGTTCTAAAGTATTGTTCTCTAACTGCTCCATGTAGACACTGCTGGCATAAATGAAAAGGTACCTTGTTCACATTGATGTAGTCCCAAACAGGACTTGAGCTGGAAACTGGACTTTGTTTCTCCTTTTGGTCTCTTTTTAGCTAGGGACAGTTAGTGTGGGTAACTGACATGAATCATCTGGTCAGTGCTCCAGTTTCAACAAAACTTTAATTACCTCTAGGCTTCATTCTGTAGGGATTAACATGTCCAAGAATGCATAACCCCATCAGGCTGAATCAGTGGAAAGCTCATTTTAAGGGAAAAAATATTTTTGTCTAACACACACTTTCCACATCACTTGGTATATTTTGCTCTTAGATTTCATTATGGTTTCTCTTGTCTGGTGATATTCTCAAATTTTAAATGGCCTGCATTCTACATTCCGATTTCCTCTGTACCTGCAAAAGCTGAGATGTGTAATTTGCATTTTTTCGTGGTAAGTATTAACATTGTATGTATTTGAATTCGGAAGATAATTGCATATATTGCAAATTACTCAGTGGCTAGTTCATCTTAAAACATTTAGAAATCCATTTTGGTTTCTCATAATTACAATGTTTTAGTAAAACAGACATCTAAATTTAGGACAGCATTTAGTAGAAAAATGCTTGTTTTTCTAAATTAAGCATGGTTTCTGAGGCTAAATTTTCCTTTCATTTTATAAATCTAGATTTTAATCAGTATAGATCAAACTTTTCCAGGCATGTTAAAATTAGCATAAATCATACTCTTTCTAAAATATATATTAACATGATTGCATACATCTTTGTACAAAATGAAAAAGTGATAAGGTTATGATGTTTGTAAACTAATGAGGTTATATTGTTCAACACTTTTGAAATGCCTTTATGGTTTCTGTGAATATGTTTGAGAAATTGGCTCAAAAATATAATTTGGTATGGTTCTAGAAATCTTGTATTAGTACAACTGAAAACATGAATTCTCTGCTGTTGAAGTTTGAAAGAAAGAAACCACATGGGTTCACTAGTCTTAAAAACCAGATTATAATCCCAAGTAAAGCAATGTGAAGCCTGTCTAGTTCTTTCCAAACATGTCTGAGCATCTTCAAGACATTTCTTAAATTTTCATTTTTCATCTTGCTCCTGCTTTAACAAACTGGTGTATAATTAAATATTATGTTCTTTAAAAAAATGTTTCTATGCAAATGTACAGTAAGCACTAAACTTTTTATGAAAATACTGTTAAATATGTGTTCTTCTTTTGGGAACAGTGAGATGTATGTAGCAAGAGAGAATCAGGTGGCAATTTTGAATTAATTTTGAAAGCTATTACAATTCCCTTAACTATTATCACAGTTCCAATAAATCCAGCCGGACTCCCAGCAAGCTATAGCCAAGCAAAATAAAGATTAGAACAATCCCCATCCCGTTCCACTAGTGACCACCCTCATTATTTTTCTCTTTCCCAAAATTAGGAAAAATAGAAACTCTTTGTAGAACCCCTAAAATCAACAAGATTAGGCTATTTTGGACCAACTGAATCCAGGGACCCTCACAGAGTGTATCCTGCCGTCAGCCCTCTCTCACTTATACATAAACAGTTTTTATCTCAAGGATTTCTCCTGATCCTAATTGCGATGGTATGGGATCAGGGAGAGAGAGATCCTCCCTGAGGTAACGTAGAGAGAGATGCATGAGGTGATACCTTTTATTGGATCACCTTCTGTTTGGTGAGAGAGAGAACTTCTGAGCCACACACAGCTCTTCAGGTAACTATCAGGTCTATGGCCTAACTTTAGAAAAATGCCCCTAACTTCCTGTGGTATTTATCAGAGATCAATTGTATGTAGATCTACCATATGCTGCTACTAGCAGAACAGTCTTTCAAATGGGATTAATATATTTTAAATAATGAATTTAAACTGGGAATTAACATTTTGCTGTTTTAGCTGACTCATTCTGAAGAGTATAGAAGGGGACTGTCTTCAGGGTTTAAGCATAGTATTGGGAGGAATCTATTAATAGTTGAAGTCATATGGTTCTCTTAAACTTTCTACAAATTTGAAACACGTCCTTGGAGAAAGCATGTGACCAATGCCAGACAATCAATAATAAGTGTAATTCATGTGATAGTTGGGAATAAAGGTTCATGATTGTTTCCTTGTTGCTTTACCTATTGGAATGTAAAGAATACCGTTTGAGAAACCTAATCATGATAGCATTTTGACTACAGCAGTAGAAAAGGAAAAACACATTTAACATAATGCATCAATGAATGAAAAAGTATAGCATTTTTCCAGTCATAGCCTGTATTTATATACTGAATCATATGAAAACTCTAAATAGAAAAATAGACTTTAGATTTGATTCAACTATTCATTAAATAACATTTTGCTTTTGTAGCTACAGTAAATGTCGCACCCTTGTCCAAACTCTTTTGTAGAAAAACTTCTCAAGCTTTCAGTTTTATCACATTATTGCAGTGGTTCCCAAACTTTAATAACCTGCGAATCCCTTTCACTAAAATGTCAAGTCTCATGAACCCCTTCCTAAAAATGAATATTTCCAGGGATTTTTCTCCTTTACCTGAGCATAAATTATTAAAGCAGTGATCTTGGAAATATACAATTTGTTTTTATGACATGCTTACTGTGCACTATTAATTCTTATTTATCATTATGGGATTTTTATTACATTATGAAAATGGCAACACTCTTCCAAGATCTCACTTTTGTATCTTGTATCACTTTTGAATAAACCTGTTACAAGACAAGACTCCTGTCAGAGGCACCAGTAGAAAAAATGGGTGCAGGGACGAAGCTCCCATGCATCCCAGGGCCGGAAAAGTGGAGGGGGGGGGGGGTGCAGCAGCTGGCTGAAACAAAGGGGAGGGACCCATGGGGGAGTGTGCGCCAACGTGGGGGTGGCACATGACCCTCGTTTCCCGTCCACACACACAACTGGTGCCTCTGGCTCCTATGTTTCATCAAGGAGTATCAGATATGAAACAGCATGAAGATATAGAAGAAGCCAACTCAGAGTTCCTCCTATACAAGCATTCAGGTCTTGAGCAGGGCAGGCAAACAATGCATGTTACAACCAAGCTTAAACTTGTTCTTCATAATAATTTAAAAACAACATTGGCAGCCCATTTAATTTTAAAAACAGCAAAAAAAAAACCCCAGCAAAAAATACCCATCTCCCTTGCTATTTCCTATAAGGAGTCTTGAAGTTTTAAATTTCCTTAGTGTGATGGATTTACTTGCTTTGATCTGCTTAGCTTTTGGAAGTCCCCAAGGCTGCTGGCTCCAGGCTGCCTGGAGTCCCTTTGGACAGCTCTGTCCGCCATTATGGAATTTTTTTCCCGAGAACCCCCTCTAGCATTTCACGAACCCCAGTTTGTGAACCACTGCATTATTGTTATGATTTATATCATACAAATTAATTGGAAAATTTCTTGGAACCCTTCTTAAAATTTTCCTTTCCTAGCAGGAGTCATTGTTGCGTTAGTGGCCTTTGACTTAAATATGTCTTCAAAGAATTGTTAAAAAATTAGACTTGTACCTTTTTCTTCATGATATAATAAAGTATAAAAGCTTGGGGTTTTTTTTCTGTTTTTGCTTTAGAAATATCAAAATTGTTAACTGTAGTCTTTCCTAGCTTTGTTGTGAATCTGTAGGTTTGGGTTTTATGGAGCACTAGCATAAGTGCCCGGCGTTGCTCGGGTCAGTTGGAGGTGGGGAGGGTGCAGACAGCTGACACCCCCTGACCAACCCCAACACCCACACCTCACCCCTCACCCAGCCTGATACCTTCCCACCCCCCCTGACCAACCCCAACACCTCCCGGCTCACTTACCCCCCCCGACCAAACCCGACAACCCCACCTGACCCCCCCCAAGCAAACCCAACACCCCCACCTCACCCCCCGACCAAACCCGACACCCCCACCTGACCCCCTGAGCAAATCCGACACCCCCACCTCACCCCCCGACCGAACAGTGTATTTAATAATCTGTGTGCTACACAGTGCACCGTGAGCTGGGGGGGTGTTGGGTTTGGTCTGGGGGGGTGGGAAGTTGTCGGGGGGGGTGAGGGGTGAGGTGTGGGTGTTGGGGTTGGTCAGGGGGGGTTGCAGTTGGTGGGGGGGTGAGATGGGGATGTCGGGTTTGGTCGGGGGGTAAGTGAGCCGGGGGTGTCGGGTTTGGTCTGGGGGGGTGGGAAGGTGTTGGGGTGGGTGAGGGGTGAGGTGTTGGGGTTGGTCAGGGGGTGTTGCGGTTGGTGGGGGGGGGTGAGGTGGGGGGGTGGGGTTTGCTTGGGGGGTGTGAGGTGGGGGTGTTGGGTTCGGTTGGGGGGTAAGTGAGCCGGGGGGTGTCGGGTTTGGTCTGGGGGGGTGGGAAGGTGTCGGGGTGGGTGAGGGGTGAGGTGTGGGTGTTGGGGTTGGTCAGGGGGTGTTGCGGTTGGTGGGGGGGTGAGGTGGGGGTGTCGGGTTTGCTTGGGGGGGTGAGCCGGGGGGGGTGTCGGGTTTGGTCTGGGCACCCACCCCGACACCTTCCCCCCCCCCCAGACCAAACCGAACACCCACCCCTCACCCCTCACCCACCCCGACACCTTCCCACCCCCCCAGACCAATCCCGACACCCCCCGGCTCACCCCCCGACCGAACCCGACACCCTCCGGCTCACTTACCCCCCGGCTCACTTACCCCCCGACCGAACCCGACACCCCCACCTCACCCCCCCAAGCAAACCCGACAACCCCACCTCACCCCCCCAAGCAAACCGGACAACCCCACCTCACTCACCGTCCCACCAAACCCAACTCGGATCCGTCGCAGGGGAGGGGGGGGGGCAGAGCCGAGGGATTCCGGGGACCTTCGCAGGTGGGGGGGGGCACAGGGCTGAGGGATCTCCGGGGTTCCGTTGGGAGGGGGGAGGGGCAGAGAACTGAGGGATCTCCGGGGTTCCGTTGGGAGGGGGGAGGGGCAGAGAACTGAGGGATCTCCGGGGTTCCGTTGGAGGAGGGAGGGGCAGTGAGCTGAGTGAGTGACGTGTCTGTTGGAGGGGGTATTATGACATCATCACCACCTAACCGCCCAGCCGATGTGATTGGCCCTGAAAGACTTTCACCCCTGGGGGGTGTCAGAGGTGAGATCCGAAAATTTTTCGACCCTTACCAGCATCTAGACCCCAAGACCCCTCACTGTACCAAATTTCAAGTCTCTGGCTCAAACGGTGCGGGAGGAGTTCGATGTCATACGTACATACATACATACATACATACACCACTTGACTTTTATATATATAGATAGATTGAGCCACATTCCAGTGGGAGACGGGGCTGTACAAATAGGGCAACCTGCCTTTCACAGGTACAGGGGCTAACCTTCATGGTTGGAGACTAACTCAGGATGATAGTTTTTTTCACCCTCCCTCCTCCCCCCCCCCGGGAACAAAAGAATTCCTAGCATGATAAAACTGTTGATGATGATGCAGAAAAGGCTGAAATGTTGAATAAATATTTTAGTGTTGGAAAGCTGCAGGATGATGTGCTTTTATTACATGAGGATGATGAAATACTTTCCACTCCACTTGTAAATAAGGAGACTGTTAAGACCATATCTGCTAGGGATAAGCATTTTAAGGGCTAGTCTACACTTAAAACTTAAAATAGCAGGAAACTAGATAGGCTTTATTCAATTGATAAAGAACTGAAGCACTGGAATAGAACTAATGCCTGTCAATGTGGTCTTATGCGAAATAAGTTTTGTCAAACCTGATTTCATTCTGTGAGCTTACAAGTTTGCTTTATAAAGGTAACTGTATAGCTGTAATAAACTTATGTAAGGCATTTGAGTTAGTACCGCATGACGTTCTGATTAAAAAGTTAGCAGTATACAACATCAATAAAAATATATGGCTAAACCACCCTGAACACACCCGATCCCGTCTGATCTCTGAAGTTAAGCAGGGTTGGGCTTGGCTAGTACTTGGATGGGAGACCTCCTGGGAATACCAGGTGCTGTAGGCTTAACACCTGGCAGTAGGTATAAAATGTCTCCAATGACAGATGGAACGACGCATCGGTTGGAGTATACCCCAGTCGTATCACTGGTTGTGTCCAGTCTAAGCGGACCCTGCCATAGTGCGGGAATAACGCTAGGAAAAACACACATCATCAATAAAACAACATAAAATGGATTAAGAATTGGCTATCTGACAGATCTCAAGTACAGTAGAACCTCAGAGATACGGGCACCTGTGTATGGAGGTTGTCTGTAACTTTGATATGTTCACAACTCTGAAAAAAGTGCAGTTCAGGCTCCAGATCTAGCAGCTGACATTCTATACTCCGCCCCATCATGAGTTTGCAAGCTTGTCCTCCTCCTAGCAGAGGGTGTGTGTGTGTGAGAGAGAGAACAACGGATCCCCTGGCAGATGGGGGGAGGGTAACAAGCGCACATCTCCCTTCCTCCCTCCCTCCCTCCGGGAGAGGCAGGGGTTGATAGTGGTGCAGACCCCAGCACTGCTCCTACTCTGCTAGTCTAGCTCTAGCTGACTTGGGCTGGCAGCTCTAGCATCTTGCTGTAAGTGGCTTCTCTGTATGTGGGAGTGGGGATGCGGATGGGGACAGGCAGCTCAGATGTGCCTACCTTTAAGATGTAGTACAGTGTTTGCTTTTTTGGGGGGGGGGGGGGGTCTCTGCTGCTGCTTGATTGGTAACTTCCAGTTTCCCTTGGTGTCCAGTTGACTGGTCAGTCTGTAACTCTGGTGTTCATATCTTTGAGGGTCTACTGTCATTTATAAATTATATAGATTATATAAAAGAATGTGACATCAAAAATATAGAAATGTACAGTGTAAACAACCTATGACATTTATTCAAGAGAATTGAAGACCTCGGTTTAAAGCAGGCTTAGATCTATTTCAATATAAAGGATGTTCATGTATTGTAGTTCTTAATTATTTTTCACATTTTCCTAATATATCTGTACTAGAAAACACATGTGCCAAACAAGTCATTAATAAAAATGAATCAATTTTTGCAAGGAGTGATATGGTAATGACTGATAATGGACCTCAGTTTCACAGTCAAGAGATTTTTAAACTTTTTGCAATAGCATATGATTTCAAAGCTATTATATCAAGTCTAGGTAACCCACAATCTAATGGTCTAGTTGAAAATGGTGTTAAAATAGTAAAAAGATTACTAACCAAAACTGAATTAATTAATACTATTTTATGTTTGGCATTATTAAATTACAGCTTTATCCTATAACTACAAGGTTTGTCATTACAACAAGGCTTATCACCTGCATAGTTGTTGTTTAACAAAAGCTTAGAAACAGATTACCTATGTTTTTTCAAGACGGATGTAAGGAAAAGAATAATTATAAATATCAGTCAAATTTGTGTCAAAATAATGATGACATGAACTACCTTATTTGACATGACATAAGTACCTATCTATAATGGTATAAAATGAACTCTGAAAGCTACTTTAACTAAAGTCATGACCTTATGATGACATGACTAATAATGGTAAAGTCTATAATCAAAATCTGAGGTACTTGCAATTGTTACCTGCAAGATCAGACTCCGCTGAAAGAAGAAATGTTCTAGTTCATCAAGAAGGGCAGCAAGAAAATGAAAATGCCATCATTCCTCTTCTATGTAGTAAGAACAACTTCCATAATATAGCAAATATAGAAGTTAGATGGTTATTGCATCTTAGGAGATCTGTAAAAAGACTTAGAAGGTATTAAGACATATTTCCTATATATGAATAAATGTGTGCTTTTAAAAAATAAACTCAAGGAGCTGTGGTGTTTCTGTGACTTTGAGGACAAATAGGATCTTCATTATGTGTGAGCTGACAGAGAGAAGAGGCTTTGGTTTTATGTTGGGCTGATAGATTGACCTGAGTTAAAATTCTCTGTATGTATCCAATAAAGTTAAGTTACTAGCAGTGAATAATTTAAGTCTAGTGGATTTCTTGATTATAAAACAACACAATTACAATCTTTGGCGGTATAAACATGGGAGTAGTGAGTAGGAAGGTGATATTTATTTCTGTGTACCAAACTGGCAAGACCAATACTGGAATATTGTGAATAGTTTGGATATCCATGTTTTAAAATGGATGTTTGAAGGGAAAAACTGGAGAGTCAGAAAAGAGGCACAAATTATTTGAGGCCTTAAAAAAAAGCCTTACAGTGACAACAGAAAGAACTCCACTCAATCTGTCCAATTTATCAAAAAGGAGACTGAGATGTGAATTTATTACAGCATATAAATATTTTCATGTGGAAGAAATACAGGATACAAAGGGGCTTGTTCATCTTGCAGAGGAATACAGAAATGAGAACCAATGCCTGGATGCTAAAGCCACACACATTCTTTTAAGAAAGTAAGCACAATTTTTTATGGTGATTAGCCACTGGAACAAACTGCCAAAGGAAGTGGTGGGTTCTTCATCCCTTGATGTCTTCAGGTCAAGACAGAAAGCCTTTCTGGAAGATGAGCTTTAGCCAAACTGAGTCAAAGACAGGATCATGGTTTCAGTGTAAGGGTAACTGGGTGAAAGTTACTGGCCTGCAATATAAAGGAGGTCAAACTAGGTTATATAAAGGTCCATTCTGGTCTTAACCTCTATGAATGTATGAAAAGAGCACAAGGGGTGTGTGTGTGTGTGTGTTCCCCTCCCCCCCATTTGCAGGTTTTAAGTGATTTATTAAGTGGTTTATCATCAATGAGTAATTCTTCAAATACAGGAAGCAGTTAGCTTTTTGAATTTAATATGTCTTTTTAGAGATAGGGGTGTATTTGGTCTGGTTTAATCTCTCTATTAATCTCTGCAAACTGGGAAGGTGGGAGTTTAATGTTCTTGTATATGTTTGATATTTTTTAAAGTTTAGGACTTGAATTTTAAGTGTCTTGCCCTCTCCAGTAGAAAAGTAGATTTTACACTATAGTTTCCTTAAAATCTACTTTCATGTCTATTTGATTTATAAGGAGTGTTTCTGCAGAATCATCTATTTCTAACCATTGCAAGTGGCAGAGGGAGTGGAGATTTCTCAGAATTATGGTTTTGCTTAGAGGACAGAGTATTAGTTTATTAAGAACATAAGGTTTACATTTATTCCACTTGAATACCAAGTTTTAAATAACAACTTGACAATTATACACTGTTTCCAGTGTTTGTATTTGCCAATATTTTCACTGAAATATGAACATTTCAGTTCATTTTGTTCTTTGACATCAGTGGTTTTATCTTGGATTTCAGTTCCCAAAACTTGACTTAAAATAGCTGTTTAATTTGTATAGGAACTAGAGGCAAACCTTTTTTTCCACGCTTACATTTGTAATAAAGCTAGGCTTGGTACCTGTTGCAGTTCCCCTAATCTGAAGGGAGAATGTCTTACTTATTTCTTGACATGAAGAGACATCTTACTTTTGAAACTCTACTGGGTGCGAATAGCTTTTTGTGCCAGATGTTGAGCTGTATTTTGGCAATAATGTCAACTTCAGCAAGTGAAAAAGCAAAACTCCCAAATGTAAGACATTGAAATCACTAAATTGAATGTGGTTTCATTTGGGTCTTGCCTGTGGGTGAAATAGCAATGGCTGTATCCAATCACACACCTTATTAGCTCCTGAATGACAAATAAATGTAAGCAATAGCCAGGTTTAAGCAGCTGGTTCCTATCCTTGTTACAGTAGGTTATTTGAAGGATACCTGGGACATAGTTTGTCTGTGAAACCAAAACAGTTTTGTAATTCTGATGATCTGGAAATTAAATGTAGGCAAAAATAAATGTACCAATAAATTCAGTTACCATTCACTAACCACTATTCCAAGGATGCTGTTCCATATTGGTAGGCCATCAGTATATTCAATTTTGCCTCCCTTCCTCTTGAGAGGAAAATAGTTTTAGCAAATTCTGTTAAAATTTATTGTCTTACAACATATAATTCTTATGGAAGATGTAATGAAGTACAGTAGCATATTAAAATATGTAGTGTGTGAGAATACATTTGAGTATCCTGAACTTTATGGTGGAATATTCCAGAATAGCTACAAAGTTCAAAGTATGTTAGAGATTCTCTTGAAATAGAAGCCTGAATCATGCCTCTGTGCGTAGTCCTGCACTCTGCTAGTATCTCCAGACTTTGCAATAAGATAGTCCCTACAGTCCAACTGCCATGCCCACTTAGAAGTAGTATGTCATCTATCAAGTCACAATCCTGAAGGTGAATTGAGGTTTAGGTGTCTTTGAGCACATGAATGCACCTGGCCAGCCGTGCCAGACTGACTTGTTGGTGGAATGTCCTCGCCACCAAATCTCTGAATGGTCAGTGCTGAGAGGCCTACCAACCCTCCATGGTGAGAGGCTTCCCATCCTTGTGGTCTGGCACTGCAGTGTTTGGACCTTCTCACCAGAGAGACAGAGAAAAGTCTCCTTCCTCTGAAGTTCTGCAGCCGCTGCTGCTCATCCTGGTCTTGAGTACAACTCTGTCCCAACAGTCTGTAAACAAGGTCATCACTCAAAAGCAATCCTTTGCTTGTTAAATGGACTTCACAGAGCCGATGGAGGCCAGGGTGGGAGCACAACATTTGTCACTGAGTTGCAGCATGAATTCTATGCATTTCTAGGCTATGTCTATCCCCAGGAATTATTGCCAGAACCCCTTTCACCACCACTAAAGCCACATAATTTGAAAGACCTCAAGAAAAGAACTGTCTGTGAACAAATAGTGAGCTCTAAGCTGTTCAGTCAATCCTCTGTTTTGAAAATAACTTGTGGAAATTGTCATTTCTTAGGGAATTTTGGGAATTTGACCCATTCTCACCTAATTCCTTTGGCCTCCCAGAAACCCTTTCCAAATCAATCAGAAGCCAATGGTTCAGGGAGCTGTCAGACTGTGGATACTCAGAAGCACCTCACTACTATGGTGCTTGTGGACTTGTAAAATAATGGCAGATGAAACAGTATGTCTGCTCTGTAATGCATGCTCTTTATGTTGGTGCAATCATACGAGTTGAATTAGGTATAGTATAATGCTCTAGTATAGACATTCCAATGGTTTGTGTCCGTGTATTCACGTCTTTCTTTTAGTTACCTTTGTAAAGTGTTTACATTGAGGAACCTTCTGTGAGATAACAGTTGAACCTCGCCTGTTTTGTTTGCATCTATGTGTATAAATATAACATTGTAATATACTGTTATTAAGTGAGCTGTGTCTGTCCAATTCAGTTAGGGCTTATTTTAGAAACATCCCTTGGGGCTGTTAGACATCAGCAGTAGAAATCCAGTGAATATGGCGTCTTTAAAAAAAGAAAATTACTTTCCTTTCCTTTCAAAATTCAGCAACTATATACTGAAAATGTTACCTTGATAATTAGAAGCTTGAATATATAACTTAAAGGGAGATTTCTAAAATACACTATATAATTACGTTAGACGCTCACTTTGCTGAATTCAATAACCCGCACACCTTCCTGAAGAGAAATTCTGAGCAACACTTTCTCTGTGTGGGTGGGTATTCTGGGTGTGGTTTTTTGTGTGTGTTTTGTTTTGGGTTTTTTTGGTAGTTTATTCTTTTTGTTTGCTTACAAATATTAACATCGGGATCTTGTTACAAGTATCTGTCAGCTTGCAAGGATCTGTGACCATATTAGTAATTTGAAGAGCCAAAAAAATGAGTTCTCACCTGGAAGCATATTACTGCCTCGACTAATTAAGAAATAGGAAAACTTAGATTTAGAAAAGCTCCTTGGTAGCTTTAGGATTTAGGGGAAGTTGCTCCTTTCATATGAACAATAAGGCAGGCTTTCTTATCATTCTAAGTGGCAATATAAAACAATTATTGGGAACCAAATACCTAATGTTTTTGCAGAATTTCAGTTTTGGAAATTGTGCTTCATTTGGCTATATTGCATGTATTTATTCAGATAGACTTTTATCATAGAATATTGCTTTAGGAGAAATTTCCACTTATTTTTTACTTTAAAAAAAAAAAAGGTCTGATCTAACAAACTTAAAATGCTTTCATGAGAACCAATGGGACAACACCCCAAAAAATGTAACATCGCTGGGGAATTCTTCTTTCTACCAAGACTGCTCTTACTGTTACAGCCCACCAGCCAGTTAGCTAAATGTTCACAATCTGTGCTGAAGCTTAACAAATGCATCTGCTATAAGGACTATAATAACCACTTTCTGTAAATTATGTAATTTGCTAGGATTCTCACTCATGGGTATTGCTTTCTTTGCACTGAGACTGGTAGAGCTTTCCCAACTCTAAAATAACTTTGAACTGATATCATGATAGAGTGTGAGGCAGGCCCCCATTGGCTATGGTATGTCATGCCTTGTAAATACTTCTCCTCCACTGAAGAAGGCTTCTCCATGCCAGTCCATCTTGTCCAACAGGTCTTAGTAAAGCTAGGAGAGGGAATGATTTAGAAGAATGTAATAACCTTGTACTGGTTCAGGAAGTACCAGTCTATTGCAAATGGCCAAAATTGAACTCATTAGGTTGAGAGTCTGGCCTTTGATCACTCAGATTTGAGGGCACCTCTCTTCATCTAACCATGGGAGCTCTCTCCTGGACAACCTTTGTACCCCTGTTGGGTAAAAAAACGTAAGTATGTTCTTTTTGAATAGGTCAACAGTAACAGAATAGTAGCATCCCTACTCTATTACTGTTTGCCCATTGAGGTTTAACATTATCAAGAGTTATTGGGTTTCCACCAGACTTATGCTACAGAGGTAAGAACCAAGAGTGAAGATCATGTTGGAATTAGATCTACAGAGAAAAAGAATTGCAGGTAAGCATTCCCTTTTTCAAACACTAAATCAGAGCTGGGTTAGTATTTCTACAAAAACATTATTCAGATAATTTTAAAGCAAAACTTGTTGGTATATCCCACAAGGCCTAAAACATTCTTGTTTTCTTTTCGTGTATTAACTTCTTACATAGAAAGGAAATGAATTTTAGAAAGAATGTTTTATATAAGCCATTTGAGACAGTCTGTTGAGGAAATACCAGCTGTCAAGAAAGATGCAGCCAATGTTGAGTTGTATTAAAAATACTCTTAAGGAAGTATTCATCAAGAAAAAGTGGCTTAATTAAAACACTTCAACTACTTCTCAGAAGCAAGGTCACTTAAATTCCAAGTAAATCTCATAAGTCCTCCTGATTTTCATATTTATTTCCCCCTCCCCCCATACACACCCTTCCTTAAGGGGAAAATACTTTATTTTCTCAAGATTATTTCTTTTAGGTTCAAATTGGGAGGTGGTTTCCCAACACAGCAGAATGAGGAAATGAGTATCTGATTACAATTTTAGTTAGCAGGAAGATTATAAAGGTAAACCGTCACAATGCTTTGTTTTTTAATCCTCAAACTCCATAAATTTGCTTTCACCAATACCTTGTAGTTTTAAAATAAGATAAAATTAATGATTTAAAAAGAGAAAAAAATAGATTATTTTAGGATTACCTTTTTTTAATTTATAAATCTGCCCTTTAAGAGTAATTAATAGCACTATGCAGAATTGTATTGCTGCAGTGGAAGAATATAGCAAAGTGCATTAGATACCCATGAAAATATAATGAGCTAGGCTTTAGATAAAAAGCTACAGTTGGCTTGTGAAGCATATTAAAAATGATTGGATTTACTATTTTTTCCCTTTATTTTTTTTAAATTCAGTCTAGACTGTTGGTTAAGGGGTTATACGCTGAATACAAAATTATACTGTATTAGTCTGAAACACAAGCTTTTGGTTTAATTACAGCTTTAATGTTTGTTTTGTGCACCCATTAATCTGCTTGTTGTGATCAGCTTTACTCGTTTCAATATGTTTATATTTGAAATTCTGCCTGCTCTCTTTCTAGGAGGTATTTATAGAGTACCTACCAATCACTGAAACATTTTGTGTACAATTCTAGGCATAAAGAGGACAAAATAGATGCTGAGATATTAAGGTGGTGAGACCCATGTAAGTACCTAGATATTTATTTAAAAAAATAAAGATAGAAAGAGCAAAACTATAGGCAGAGTTTACAGCCCTATCTATCGTTAAGGCTGCCTAATGCTTTCCATGATAAGACTGTTTAATGCATTTTGCCATCCCTGTGAAAATCTGTCCAAGTTATAATAAACCTCGGAACATCTCACTTAGCACATGCTCCCCATAACATCTGTGCACCAACTAAACTGTGT
The DNA here is from genome assembly GCA_032164245.1 of Sternotherus odoratus. Lineage (NCBI taxonomy): Eukaryota > Metazoa > Chordata > Testudines > Kinosternidae > Sternotherus > Sternotherus odoratus. The sequence goes on from JAVMKO010000003.1 coordinate 126,290,942, forward strand.
GCGCCATCCTCACAGAGTGACTGAGCATATACTCTGTCTCAGGGCTGAAGGGGCTTAGAAGGCATTTCCCTGCACTTTCTTCCCATAACTGCCAGGGGTTGATGTGGTACGAGGCAGCTGCAATGACTCCAGGAAAATGCTCTCCTGTTCTTTCAGTGTTGTACCTGTTAGTGCCCAGGCAACATGGAGGAGAAGGAAATAGTGTGACTAGAATATAGAGGACTAAGGGGCAGAGGTAGTTGGGGGGAGGAGTGGGGGAAGTAAGAGTCTGGGGAGAAGGAGGTAGAGTGAGGCATGAACTGGTTGGGGCTCAGGGAGTCGGAGGTAGGGGCAGAATAGTCTGTACAATTTCCTCTAGCTGGGAGGAACATATTCCTTAATACTGGTATTTCTTATGTGTGCTTGACTTTTCTCAGCCTTAATATTCTTTGAATGTATTTTTGTGTGTAATCTAAATATATAATTTAAAACAAGTATGTTGGGTGAGGTTAAACCCATTTAAAGCTGACTGTTAGCACAATACATTATGATATTAAAACTTATTTCCTAACACTGAGTTTTGGCTGGTGGTGTATAGAATGGTCAGTTTGACTAAACATTCTGTGGAAGCTCACCTTAGAAATGGTCATAAACATGATCAATCTAGAGTCCTCTCACATGGGAACAGAGAAAAATTCATCTACAAGTTACAAGAATGAGCATAGTTAGGCATATTTCAGCATATACAAAATGTCAAGAGCCATAATAAGGCCATTACTGAATCTGAAGGGGGCTAACTAATTTGAGGATTTCTGTATAGAGCAGTTGATCTGGGCCTGAAAAGAGAAAGTAATGGTGCTCTCCTAATCGTCTCACTTCTCAAATACTTTGATGAACAGTAAAATAATGAAGGCCATGTCTACACTACAAACTTAGGTTGACACAAGTTATATTGGAATAAAGATGCCACTGTTAGTATATTGCTTGTGCACTTACATAGTTGGCTCCTTGTGTCTGTGTGTACTCATGAGGAGTGCTTGTTTCGATGCACAATACGGTGCACCATGGGTAGGTATATTAATGTGGAGTCCGCCACTGTCCAGTGCACTAACTTCTGGGAAGTTTTGGCAATTTGTGGTAGGCAGAAATGAGTTGTAAGTGGTGACTAAAATGGCTTCAGTCCTTCCTGAAGATAGAAACCAAACAAGTAACGATGGGAAAATGGCACATCCACCCTAAACCCCTGACTGGAGAGTCCCACAAGAATCAAATTTCTCTGGTCCTTTTCAACACTTGCATGCAAACACTGGGTGATCATATGACATGGGTTCAAGTGGCAGTAATAGGCAAGTGACACAAAGCTCAAGTCTATTCTTTACCACACATGACCACATCACTAGCACAAAGATTGCCCAGTTCTTGGACGAGATCAGGTCATGGATGAAGAACAGTTGGCTTGATGCTGAACCTGAGCACAACAGATGTGATGCTGGTGGGCAGAGGAGAGCTTTTTGAAGAATTTGTAGCAACCACTCAGTCTCCTTTGCTTGAAAGTACACACCCACAAGTAGTCAATTTAATCTGCAGTATCAGAGTACTCTTGGATTCCTGGCTGATGAGCATCTGCAAGTAATGCTTTTTCCATTTGTGGTTGGCTAGTAGACTCTGTCCAGTCCTGGTGGATGATGACCTGGCCTGAGTTATTCATACTTTTGTCACCTCTCAGTTGGTCTACAGCAGTGCACTTGCAGGGCAGAGGCCTTCAGCACTTAGGGAAAGTCAAACTAGTACAGGTCTCCTAAGCAGCACAGAATACCATGAGCACATTAGACCTGTCCTTTTCTGTCTACATTGACTTTCCATAACATTTTTCAAATCAAATTCAAGGTCTTGGTCCTTACTTTCAGGGCACTCCATGGCCTTTGGGCCCATCACAAACCTCACCATCTTTCACTCAAAGTGCAATTTTTTTTATCCTTGCCTTCTCTAACGTTTAGGGGGCTTTAAAAGGGACAGGGGCCTTCTGGGCTCTGTGACCAGATATTTTTTTAAAAAGCAGACAAAAAACACTACCAAAATCAGGCACTCTATTGCATATGCTTTCACCGCCAAGGAGTGAACAAATATGTGGCAGATATTAGTCACGTTGATTAATGCACTAGCAGAAGGTGCTTACATACTATGGTGATGGGTATGGAATAAGAAAACTTGTAAACAGGCAAATGCGACTGTATAGGTGACTTAAGTTTTTAAGCATTTCTTTTTAACCATAATGTTTTAAAGAAGATGGTACTCAAACAAAAGTACTGTGTTACTCACCCAAGACATGATTCTGTATTAAACCTGAAGTAAAGTGATTTCTCACTTTCTTGCCCAGTCAAGATGAAGGATGCTGATCTATATTCAGAATTTATTAATAACCATATATTGCATTGAATACATTTTCATTGTGTATTTAGTGCCAGTCAAACTTCAGCTTACATGCATTGAAAGTGAAGGTAAGCCTAATGGCAGACATTTGATTTGAATGTATTTTAATTTAGATGACACATGGATCAAAGCAGTTTTATTAATAAAAGTGATAACAGAAGGAGAGGTCTTCAAACTGTAATCCAAAGAGAATTATTGATTTTTTTTTAACACGGTAGGGATGTACTCTAGTTTTTTTAGTCTGCTCCCCCATCTCGAAGTGCTTTGTATGACCCCAGGGTAACGCTTTTCTTCAGTTGTTAGCCAAGGCCAAACTAATCATCTTTACAGAGTTCTCGGATGGTAAATTAGAGTAAGACTACTGAACTCTCTCTGCCAATCCACAAATTGTATTTGGTCAGACTTCTTTAAGCTTTTGTTTTAGAGAAGTAATGTGAAAAAAAGCTGCACCAGGGTTAGTTGTCTGTACATTGCTTTTGCCTCTTTCCAGCAAGGCAGGTGAAAGTTAAATTAAATCACTTTAAGGGTCAGTCTGTATCACAAAACTAGATCAAAATTACAAGCTGTGCAAGGCTTACAGCAGTCTCTTAGCTCTGCTCAGTTGAAGTATTTGAGTGCAAGATTTGGTTCCCATACTTAATAAATATGTAACAGAAGCTGCATTTAGTTTGGAAAGGTCAGATGTAATATGTCCTGGAGTAATTTTCCATCTGTATGCTTGGTGACTTTATCTGAGAGTTTGGAAGTACGGAACTTTGAAAATTAAAAAACAAATTATTCGACTGTATTAAGTGCCACAGGAAAAGTGACAAATGGGTGTTATTACTCACCATTAAATTTCAAACTGCAGCCTGCTATTTTGAAATATCTAAAATCTTTCATGTCCCTGGGATAGCTGTTGGAGGACCTGTCTACAACATTCCCACTAAAAAGGGCTTTTATTTATTTAATTGCAATGCAGTAGCACCTAAGGGCACCAGTCAGGGATGAGGACCCCTTTGTGTCAGTCACTAGTACAATGGGACTCTGTCATAAGTGTAAAGGCCTGGGTGGGGCTATGTTATCTGAGACAGCAGTGTCGTCAGAGCATCAAGACCAGTGGGGTTCTGGGGGTTCCACGGTTGCCACCATCTGGGTGTACTTCCAAAACCTTGGAGGGGCCCCCGGACTTCCTCTTTACCCTAACTTTGTCTCCCTCCCTGAGAGCCAGAGTCAGACACCTGGAGGCTATTCACCTCCCCCCCTCCTCTCTTCCCGTTGAAGAGACAGGCACCGTTCTTCAGCTGATAACCTGAGCTGATCTGTTTATCTACTCCCTTCCCTTCTCCCTTCCCAGACTGGAAACAGAGAAAACCTTAAGGGAATAAAACCAAACGCTTTTATAACTAACAAGATTTAATAAAGAAAAAGATTTAAACAGAGATACAGTACACTTCACAATCTGGGGTTCTCTACCTCCCTTCTAAAACAGAAAGAGACACCCCAAATGGCACAGGCTTTTAAAGAATTAAAAGGTTATACTTATAGCACAGCTAATCAGGAATATAAAAAGGAAGCAGAGCCATCTTCATAGCTAAAGAGGCTCTAGAAAAGTTACCAAGCTACATTGGCAAGCCCAAGCTGAAACTGAACTCTAAACCCCTCCCTCCCTCATGGTCTTGATGCTCTGAAGACTCAGATAACATAGCCCCACCCAGGCCTTTACAGTTATGACAGACTCTGATTAGAACCCCTAGGCACTACTGCAGTACAAAATACACCCTTCCCCCCCAAAACAAACAAACAAACAAAAACCCCTAAACCCAACAACTTTCTTTTTTAGAGGAATTTCTATAGAAAGTATGCTCATGCTTCCCCTAGGACAGTGGACCCCAACCTTTGGATCGCCGCGGACCGGTCAACGCGGACGAGTCAATGCTTGCGGCCCGGGGGGATTGAATTTTTCACTCTGTGCGGCGGACCGTTGTATGTCTGCCGAAAACCTGCCGAATTCATTTGATCGGTTTCATTACTTTAACTCGCCGCGGCGGACTATTGTATGTCCTCCAAAAAGCCGCCGGAAGCCGGACCGGATGCGGAAGCAAAGGCGGCCCGGAGGGGAACGTGGCTGCGGCCCGGAGGGGAACGCTGCCCGGAGGGGAATGCGGCCGCGGCCCGGAGGGGAACGCTGCCCGGAGGGGAACGTGGCCGCGGCCCGGTACCAAATGCTCCACGGACCGGTACCGGTCCACGGACCGGGGGTTGGGGACCACTGCCCTAGGATACTTAATTGCTAGAAGTCACCCTAGTTCAGTCCATGAGCCCTCCCTATTAACTACATATTTGATTATTATAATTTTTATTTACAGAACTGTTAGTTATAGCTGGTCTCACAGGGTTTTTCATTAAGTTACTAGGAGGTGTAAGAAACATGTGCCAGTTTCTAGTTTGCCAACAAAACAAGCAGTCCTTGTTTGAAATGTGGGAGATGTTGCTTCCTGTATCATGAGCTGAAGACAGACTGTTGTCTGTAGCTTGAGTTAAGTCAAAATGCTGAAAGATTGTTAGGCAGTTTACATTGGAATGCAAAAATAGTTTTCTCCACTTGATTTCAGGAAAGCTTACATTCTAGTGTCTTGGATTAATCCTTCAGTACGCCAAACAACTTTTATCTGTCTCTAGCCTTTTCTAAAATCTCATTACTAAATATCCATTCTTGCTTTTGTGGAGGGAATTGCTAATTGTAAGGCTAGTGAAGCTCTGGAACAGGCTTCCTAGGGAAGATGTGGAATCCTCATCATTGGAGACTTTTTAAGAACAGGTTGGACAGACATCTGTGAGGAATGGTCTAGGACAGATTTACCTTGTCCTGCCTCAGTTCAGGGGACTGGACTTGATGAGTACAGCCCTACGTTTGTATGGTTCTATGATCTTTCTAACAAAGACAGTGAATACAGGAAATCAACAGCACTTGTAGCTGGATAAGCTGTTCCTTTTAAACAAATACATCTGCTTTTAACTGGGATCATTAAAAAAATATTTTGTTAGGCTGCATCATGATATAGAACTATTCAGACCTCACACAAGATTAGAGAAGCTTTTAAACTAGAAACATCTGTCTATTCATATTTTATTTTGATTCTCTCTTGTTTGCTTTTTGTCATTGACAGTTGAATGAAAACACATTCTAATTGTACTGTGATTTTCTTCTTTCCATCCTGAAGACATGATCCCCTGTGACATCACATTTTTTCCCTGAACAACCTCTTGCAATGTCATAAATAGTATTATGGGCTAGAATAGTGGTTTCCCAAACTTCCATGTACCACTTTCTTAAAAAATTAAGGTTTGAAGATACCATATGCAATTTTCTCCTTTTTATGCACATTTATTTTAGGTCTTAACAGACTTAAATATTTACAGACTCTATAGTAAAATAAATGCCTAAAGAAGCCTAAAAATATTCCTTTATAACGAGCTGTTTGGAAAGTGAAAATTATGTTTTGCAAAAAAATGTAAGGTTTTAACATTTGGTTTCATTCAATATGGAATGAAACCAAGACCTTTTGGGAAAAAGTGTGTGTGTGTGTATGTATGTATGTATATATATATACATTATTTTATTTTATTTTATTTATTTATTTATTTTATTTATGTTTTTGTTTGTTTGTTTTCCAAAAAAGAGGCCAGCCTCACGCTAATCAGTGGTTAGGGTACTCTTATCTTGTTTTGACCAGATCTTCCATTGTGGACCTGAGAAGCCTTCCTGGCGAAAGAGTCATCAAAACCTGTAGATTTCCCTGAAAAGTTGTGGTTTTGATTAATTAGCATTTTCCAGCAATTTCTTTCATGTTACTCAAATTACAAGAAATGACATTAGATATACTGGCAACTTAAAAATAGTATGTTTTAAAATATATTACCTGCTATTGTTAGAAGTGATATTTAAGATTTCTGATATTTCAGTTACAGCAGAAAAATATTTTTCTTTGAGGTTTGCGCATTTGATAGCACTTGTATGTTCAGTTTCACTGCTTTGCTACAGGATTTCTCACACAGTAACAAAGGAGAGAAAAACACCTCAAACCTAAGAAACTGTGGTTATAAAACCACAAAAATTTGTAGAGGGTTTAGGAGTAAGTGTAGTAACTGACACCACTTTGTGATTTTAAAAAATAAGTAGCTTTCATTTTGACAGTGACTCTATTAAAGAATGAGAGTGAAGGAATGCAGAAAACATGACTTTTATAGACAGACTTTTATAGACATTGTTTCTCAAGAAAAAAATGTTCAATCTTTCTGTGACGATGTCGGTGCTCTTTCAGGTCCCTGTTCTGAAATACTCCTTTTCCTACCCAGATAAATCCTTTTGGCGCCTGTAAATTCAGTAAACTTTAAAAAGTGCCTATAAATTTTAATTGCCCTTCTTGAAGTACTTTTGTTTCATTTGATAACATTTTCATTGGCACATCAAAATATTCACCCCACCTATTTTCATTTTCTAACACTGAGAAAAGTAACATTAAATAATGTTAAAATAAATGGCGTGAGTTCTAGGGTCATTGCCCATCTGTTATTTATTTTGATACATGCAAGTCCAGTAAAAACTGATCACGTCAGTAATATTTTAGCAGCTAAGCAGTGGCTTCAGAAACTAACCCTGCTGAAAATCCTGTGAAATGCAGTTTTGGACAGTGAACATATCAAGAAACTCAGTATCTTCAAACAGTACTAGACTCCCTAGGATAGTAGACATTCTACAAATATGGTAAAGGTCATTTTCTGACCTTGAAACAACCTTCTGGTGTAGATTGCATTGAATTATTAAACCAAATAATATAAACAAAGTAAAACCTTTGATTAACCTTGCTTCTCAGTGTCTTGATCTTTATAGAGTCCTACTGGTTGACATTTTAAAGAGTGTTTTAGTAATATTTCCTTTCTTCATAGAAGGTTTTATTTGTGTTATTCCATCTTGTTTATCTCTTTTCATTTGATATTTCTTCACAGATTAAGCAATATCTGCATTATGTGCCTATTTTGTTATTGTAGGAGAGTAATGATATGGACCTTTGTGTATACAATTACAGGAATGTAATTCTATAAATAGACACATTACTTAGAAAAGTAGAAATAAAAGGTAGAGCAAATAATTACTGAAATTGTGCACAGAAAGCTAAAGGCAGATAAATACATAAAACCATTTTAAAGGTCAGATACGTATCTACAAGTAAATGAGTGATAAAGCACGTAACATGTATTTAGTACTGAAGTTATTGGTTAAACTATTTTCCTGATTTAAAGTTATCAACAGTGATATGTTAATTTTACATTGTGGTTTATTACAACGTAATTTTTGTTTAAATTTTACTGTAATACTGCATAAAATACCATTGTTTCCTGATAACGTTGAATCTTACACTTCGCTAGATTCTGTGGGAAAAATGACTGTGCAGCCACTTTGGGGAGTTATTCCATGCCCTGGTAGGGTGACCAGACAGCAAGTGTGAAAAATCTGGACAGGAGGTGGGGGGTAATAAGGTGCCTATATCAGACAAAGCCCCAAATATTGGGACTGTCCCTATAAAATCAGGACATCTGGCCACCCTATGCCCTGGCCACACCTATTTGAATGGGTAGGATGGTGGTACTGATGAGACAGACTAAGGAACACAGGTTCTTTGGTTGCCCTTAAAACAGAGTGCTGTCCTGCTCCTGGATTTCTCCATTTGGCTTCCTTTTTTTCTTTTTCTTTTTTTCAGTGTTAGCAGCGAAAGCTACAAAGGGACACGAATGACTGGTTAGCAAAGAGTCACTGCAGACGTGGTCTATCTACTACTGTGCACAAACTGTGGTTTTGCTGCCTGAGATGGCAGCTTCCAACAGCTCTTGAAAGGTCACACCAGCTGTGTCTGCTAATATGGCTCCACACCCATATCCTACTGTAGCTCCCACAGGAAAGGAACTTTTCAGCGCCACCAGTGATTAAATCTTAACACTTGGGATTTAAGCCAGTCAATAGTTCCAACAAGGCCTTGCTGGCTTGGAAGGACAATTCCTACGTGCCTGACCTTGCTAGGTCTGTCTTATAAGAAGCCTAAGAAAAACTAAATCTCCCATGAGAGATCAAAGCTTTTATTTCTCACTTCATCCCCTGGTTTTCAGGTCTGTTTGGCTCTAGGACAAAAGGTGGCAAATGTGGAGGACCCAAGAACTAGACCCACCACAGCATTCAGTAAGATAGCCCAGAGGAATGGGAACTTTTATTTAAACAAGTGGGTGAGGCCCTTTAAAATGAAATGAAACTGAGCAAAGTGAAGATGCTAGTTCTTGTTACCCCTTCTCCTTGTGCCTATTATGGTAGATTCCAGAAAGTAAAAATCATTGCTAGTCTTCTGTCACATTACTGGTAGTCTTCTCTCCAGCACATTAACATTGCGAGCCACTGACTCTTTTGGGCTTAGCTAAATTGACTATCAAGCATTAAAAGACGACTATGGAGTTTTTGGGCTCCTGAGTAACTATGTCCTCTAATGATGCTTCAGTATTCTTTTTAAAAAAAACATATCAGATAGCACTATCGGATCCTTCATCTTCACTAGGAAGACTGTGGTGTTGTCACTGGGTGGGTGAGTTCTCTGATACACTCTGATGGCAGTTCTTTTTTTGTGGATCCAGATTGTTCAGTGACATAGCAAATACTGATTTAAAGGGAAATACGATAGTGATGGGATTAGATACGTATTATGAATGGCATGAATATCAGTGGTGCTGTAGTAAATAAACAAATGAGTCCCTCAGGAGTTTTGCACATCTTTGTTTCACTGGAAACTATGAAAATGGGTAAAGCTCACCAATAGCTTCAGTACCAAAGGTACGCTATGTACTTTATCACTTATTTAACTTGGAAGAATCTATCTGACCTTTAAAATGCTTTTATATGGTTGTTTATCTGCTTTTAGTATTTTGTTAATATTTCAGTATTGCTTCAGGGCTTAAGATGACCTCTACCCAATGGAGCTTGGGAGGAAACTTTTTTGAGGGGAAGGTTATCCCATAACTGCCTACTTTAGGGTTTCATGTACCTTCCTCTGAAGCATCTGGTATTGGTCACCACTGTCAGATTAGAGGAGTAGATTGACCACTGGTCTGAGCCACTAGTCAAGTTCCTATGTTTCATCCACAGGTCACTTCTGGGCATGTCTTCACTAGGACTTAACGTCAACTTTAACGTCGTTAAGTCGAACTAAACGTGTACCTGTCTTCACAGGCATGCCCTTAAAGTTGATTTAAAGGGCCCTCAAAATCGACTTTGTAACTCCTGCTTGACGAGAGAAGTAGCGCTAAAATCAACCTCTCTAGGTCCATTGTGATGTAGTGAGGAGGCATCTGACGTTAAGCCTCCGACCTCCGAGCAGCCCCGCGAACCCCCCCCACCCGCCCAAGCAGCCCCGCACCAGACCCCCCACTCGCCCAAGCAGCTCCGTGAACCCCCCCCCCGCCCGCCCAAGCAGCCCCACGCCGGACCCCCCCCGCCCGCCGAACCCTCCCGCTCGCCCAAGCAGCCCCGCGCCGGACCCTCCCGCCCGCCCAAGCAGCCCCGCGAACCCCCCCGCCCGAGCAGCCCTGCGCCGGACCCCCCGCTCGCCCAAGCAGCTCCGCGAACCCCCCGCCCGCCCAAGCAGGCCCGCCCAAGCAGCCCCGCGCCGGACCCCCCCAGCGCGGGGCTGCTTGGGCGAGTGGGGGGGTTCGGCACGGGGCTGCTTGGGCGGGGGGGTTCGCGGGGCTGCTTGGGCGGGGGGGGGGTTCGGGGCGGGGGGGGTTCGGCGCGGGGCTGCTTGGGCGGGGGGGGGGGGTTCGGCGCGGGGCTGCTTGGGCGGGCGGGGGGTCCGGCACTGTGGGCTACTTACCCACAGTGCAATGCGGGCTATGTCGACCCCTGCAAAAGTTTACGGACAGACAGTGTCGATCACTGTCGACCTGCTGTCCTGGTGGGGACACACTGATTTGATTTTCTAAAGTCGAGTTTAGAAAATCGAATTAAGGGAAATCGACCTAGTCCTGTAGTGAAGACATACCCTTCCTCTGAAGTGCTTCTTCCTTCAGCACAGCACAAGAGATCAAGGACTTTTAGCTCTAGACACCATAAGGCCTCATTCTCCATAACTAAGTTTTCTGGACAACACAGGCAAGTTGGGTTTCAATTTCAGAATCAACCCTTTCATCAAACAGGGGAGTCGTCCAGATCCTCTTAGGGGAGGCAGCCCAGGAAAGAGTCCTTGGTGAAACTCCAAGAACATCAACATCATGGGCCAGAATAACGAAGGATGAATTGGGTAATGTCAATGCTTAAAAGAGTTCATTTAGTACAAATTTTCTCCTTCCTTCTCCCTAAAATAATTGTATCCAACCTACAAAGGAGAAAAAAGTTTCTTCAGGCTCTAAATTATCTAATTCGATTAGAGGCAGCTCTTGGGTCAGGATTCCTTTAGGATGTCCAGAACCTCTTGATGAGTGAATGTATTGAACTCTGGGACTGCAGATAAGCTGTTTGATCCACCCCATCTGCATCCACCAATGCTGTTTGAGAAGGGTTTGTGAATGTGATCTTTTCAGTGAAGTAGGATGATAGCTCTTTGCGGCACTTGATGCTCGGTTCTGCAGATCGTAGGTAGGTACTCAGGGTTGAAGTGATTTACTGCCCTGGGGAGCTCCTTGAGGAAGGATTTGGCAGCATCAGGGAAACTAATAGGAAAGTTTTCTTGACTGTAATGCAGTCTCAGCACAGGGCTTGATGAATTAATTCTATTTCATCCTGTCTGAATCAGTCTTTTTCCTCTCTTTATCAAGCACTGGATGTCAGAAAACAAGGAGCTCTGTGTGGACAATGGGAAAGAAGAGACCATTTGGGGGCTAGTGTGTCAATGGCCAAGGACAGTGTAGAATGGTGGTGATTCACCAGCCCTCAGCTCCTCATACTATGAGGATGTTCCGCTTCATTGGAACTCTTACATTTTTAATTCCCCAGCCGCCTGGGAGCTAAGCCCTAGTCTACACTACCAAATTCCTGCAGTATAACTACGTTGCTCAGGGATGTGAATAATCCACAGCCTGGAGCGACATGTTGTCTACACTGGTGCTTAGGTTGGTAGAACTACTATGTTGGCAGGAGAGCGTCTTCCATCAGTATAGCTACCACCTCTCATGGAGGTGGAGTTATTAAGCCAACGGGCTTAAGAGTGTCTTCATCAGAAGCGGTACAGTGGCACACCTGCATTGGTGCAGCTGCGCTGCTGTAAATTTGTAGTGTAGACTGCCCTCACTTAGTCCAGGAACCCTCCTGGGCACTCTCCCTAGTCAGAAACCTATGGTTTCCTGATTGATGTCCTGAAAGGTTGGAGGGTAGAAGAACAACAGTTTAATTTAAATTTTTAATCTGTTTGTTGTAAACTGTTGCACAAATGGCTTCATTTCTTTGGAGGCCTGTCCCAATTTACCTTCAAAGAACAGGTAGACACAGGAGATCTTGAATACAAGTTTATTTGCTTAGCAAATTGAAGCCACAGAGTTAACACTCAAATTGTGGCTTGGCCCTATACGTTGCCAAGACCTTTTTATATACTTCTTTAAATGAGGGAGGAGGCAAGAGGGGCCTCATGCAAATTGACAAGTAAAAACATGGCGTTATTCCCTATCTATTTACTTATTTGTTTAGAAAGAACAGGACATACAAACACAAAGTTCCTATTTTGTAAAGACACATGTGGGGCAAGAATATATGGAACAAGATAGAAGTTTGAAGCATATGAGACGAGACAAACGTATAAGACAAGATGTATGAGACAAACATATGAGACAAAAAGTATGAGACAAATGTATAAGGCAAGATAAGAATTTGAAACAACTTAGAGCTATGTTACACAGCAGTAACCTCATGTTGCGTAACTGTACTGCACAGTATCTGCAACACAGCCAAACAGCATCTCAAATTTATACCAAGTTACACAACATTTATAATACATTTACTTATAATTTACACTTTTCCTACAAAACAAGTCTCATGACCCTTGGGAATCAGACTCTCACTGTGTTTGAAACTAGAATTTCATGATACTGCATATAGTGCATTTTCTATTCTAGGCACAAAATCAGCAATATTCAAATCTCCAGAGCCACAAAAAGTGACACTTGGAGGGGCCTTTACATTTCTCATCTTGACTCCGCAAAGTAGCCACTTTTAAACCAGGATGTTCTGCAAGATCACGAAGATCTGTGTTCCTTACCCTCTGCTGCTGGGCAAAACACTCTAGAGGGAAGTTTGAGCATGGAAATGTTTATGAAATTTTGAAATTGAATGATTTCCTTCTCACAGATTAAATTTCTTTGGAATTTCCCCCCTGACTCACTCCCCTTTTGCTTCTATTCAACTCAGTGCATTAAGCTGATGTGTCCTTACTGACAATCAGCTAGCTTTGTCTGTCTGCTCTGACCTTAATATTGCAGGGGTAGGTTCTTTGTGGAATACAGTGTGGCTGTTCTTCTTTCACTTACTGTGATTGGACACTGCTCTCTATTCTCTGTAGGAGGAGTTTGCCCTCTTCTTTGCTCCCTCCCTGCTTACTGTCAACCTGTTGGTACAGATTTGCTTGAGGATGGAATCTGTTGTCAAGAATCCACATAGCAAGTGGTCCCAGTGTTACCATCATCGGGGAATTGAGTGGGTTTTACCCCCCATTTAATTCAGCCACTACCCACTAATATTTGCAGTCTCTTGTGTTGAGCAAATGTGGAATGTGAGGGAATTCAATGCAATGTGTAGTTACTGATTCAATGAGAATTTTGTTTTCAGTTCATACTAATTTCGTGCTACCTGTTGGAATTTCAACATTTCTTGTGTGTTGGAGTTTGGGGGCATGAAAGAGTGGGATCCATCTGACTGTTTTGTGTTTAGAAGCTGGCTCTTGTCAGATTGAAAGGTGCCCTAATTTAATTCCTGTTTCATGGTAGAAAGAACATTGGTCAGTCTGGCTGTGTTTTGTTAAGGTTTCACAGAAAACTATCTTACTCAGTTCATTCCCCAGCATACACTGCAGAACCTCAAACCCCCCCCTCCCAACCAAACTAAGAGAGCCATAAATCCACTGCTCCTGCACCAATCCCTTCTGGCCAAACCCCCTAAAACACTCAAAGCATCTAGAACTGGGGTTCTTGCAATAACATTTTTGGTGGCCTTGGAGTACAGCCACCAATTCTTGCTGGTGGCTGCACTGACACCTCTGTGAAATTGACAAGACAGCCAACAGCTGATGTAAGGGATGCTGTGTCTACACCTCTCGTGGAGTTGGAGTTATGTCGGTGTAGTAGGGCACTTACATTGACAGGAGGAAGGCTATAGTGTAGACACTAACATAATTAGTAATCTGATTTATGTTGATCTATCTCTGTAGATGGACCAGATGAACTGTCACAGTCTTCTTAATCTCATCTCATATAGAAGCTGTTCCATACTCCAATCATTTTTGTTGCCATTCTCTGTACTTTTTCCGATTATAGTACATCTATTTTGAGATGTGGTGACCAGAACTGCACACAGTATTCAAGATGTGATCATATCATAGATCTATGTTATGATATTTTCTGTCTTCTTAGCTATCTCTTCCTTAATAGTTCCTAACATTCTGTTTGCATTTTTGACTGCTGCTGCACATTGAGCAGCTGTTTTTAGAGAACTATCTCCAATGATTCCTAGATCATTCCTCAGTAGTAATAGTTAATTTAGACCCATTGTTTTTAAATGTATATTTGGGATTGTTTTCCCACGTGCATTACTTTATATTTATCAAGTTTGAATTTCATCTGCCATTGTGTTGCCCAGTTACTCATTTTTCTGAGATCTCTTTTTAAGTCTTCACAGTCAGCTTTGGATTTGATTGTCTTAAGTAATGTTGTATCATCTGCAAACTTTGTCACTTCTCCATTTACTCTTTTTCCAGATCATTTATGAACATGTTGAACAGCACTGGTCCCAGTCCAGCTCCTTGGGTGACACTACTATTTATCTCTTTCCACTGTGAAAACTGACTATTTATTCCTCCCCTTTGTTTCCTATCTTTTAACCTGTTACTGATCCAAGAGAGGACTGTAGCTCTTATACAGCGACTGCTTACTTTGCATGATCCTTTGTTCGATGGATCTTCTCAAAGGTTTTCTGAAAGTAAACTGTCCAGTTGACCACACTTGTCCACATATTTGTTGACACCCTCAATGAATTCTTATAGACTGATTTAAAGGATAGGTTTAGAATTAGGCATTCTTTTACTCCCTTACTTTTTAATGGGGAGTCTGTTACTAAGTGTGAGGAAGTCTCTTCTATAATCCATGCTTGATGAGCCACATGTGGAAATGAAGCAATGAAAAATGTCTTCTGCTACCTAAATACACACATGTATACACATGTGTAATTACACGCACAAACTACATTAAAAGAACATCAGTTTTGCAAAGAAACACTAAAAGATAGGAAATAACAAAATTAAGGTTGCCCGTGCAACCTTAAATTGCCCCCCTTCACTCTATAAATTATCATTAATACAATCTTGATTAAATGATCAATTACTGCCCCATCCAGTTTCTTCCTTTCTCTGAAGTTATAAGCAACTGAAAATGATCCCTAAGTGGCGCGGGGACAAAGGATGTACTGTCTGCTGCTTCCTGCAGCCCCCATTGGCCTGAAGCGGCGAACCGCGGCCAGTGGGAGATGCGATTGACCGAACTTGCAGATGCAGCAGGTTAAAAAAAATGTCCCTGACCGCCAGGGGGCTTAGCCTGGCAGGCTGTGTGCCAAAGGTTGCCAAACCCTGTCTAGGCTGTGACAATGTTGGCTGAGGTTCCTCTGTTTTAAATTGAGAGTTTTACCTATACTTGGATGTAAATCACTGTCCAGCTAGTTAAGGTTTTTTTTTTTTTTTTTTTTTTTATGTATTATTGGTTTTGCTTAAATGTAAAGTGTAAATGTTCTGGCCTCTAACTAGCTCAGTGTTTTGGTTTTGATGTGCTTACTGTACATTCTATTCAAGCAAAAAACCAAAAACTTCTGTTACGCTTGATTTTTATAATCTTCAGTGGTGCGGGGACAGTTTTTATTATGGTGATACTGAAGGTGGAAGCCATGTATTTGGGATGTTGTTACTACTTTAATTATGGGGGATATGGCAGCACCCCTAGTTTCAGCACCTGTAATCCTGCTTGTTTCTGAACATACAAGTAGCTGTAACTATTTGCTGAGAAGACAATTTTTTGTAAATAAAATGCATCCTGCCTGGAGTGTCCCTAGCTAAATTAAACAAATGGAATTTCCCAGCTTGGCCAAGTGCTTTATAGTTCACATCAGTGTTTACTCTGTGCATTTTAAATGACACATACTCTAAAGTTAGATAATGCAGTTGCAATTGAATTAGGAAAAAGTTATATCATGAATGTGTTTCATGGAGAAGTAGAAGTAACTGGTGTCTTATTGAACTCAAGATTCTCCACAGAAGGGCATGTAAAATATTGCCCTTTAATGAATTAACATATGAAAAATACCATTCTTGAGATGGCCCAGTGGCAAACTGCTTTGAGACAATAGCTGTATTTAGAATACAAGGTGAAATGTGTATGTGGAAAAGTACTTGGAGCTCTGACAGTGATTTGGGTGACCTCTTCAGGGATGTTGGGGATAATGGAGTATTTTCTGACAAGGACATAAAGTGGAGTAGGATGCAGGAATGGGTTAATTTCTGGGTGACTTCCTTTTTAATTCAGCCAATTTTCTTAAGTAATATTTGCTTTTGAAAAATAAAACTCTATCAAAATTCTTTATTGGGTCATAGTCTAGATGGTGCTTTTCAGAGATGGTTCTGGTTACTGCTGAGTTGCTTAATATGAAATGATAGGTCTGGAAAGCTTTTAATAACTGCTTACCAAAAGTGAGAGGTTTTGATATGAGATTCACTTGTTAATTAGAGGCTATCAGTATAATTAATGCCAGTTGACATAGTTTTATGGGACATAGGTCTTGTCCAACAAACCTGATTTCATTCTTTGACATTATAAGTGTGGTTGATGAAGATGGCTGTGTAGGTGTAATATAGCTATACTTTTGCAAGGTGTTGCCTTAGTTCTGCATACCATTCTGATTAAAAAATTAGCGTTGTACAATATTAATAGAGAACATGTTAAATGGTTTGAAACCTGAGTGACAGATCTCAAAGTGATTTTCTTGTGGCATCATTGAATGGGGGTGCTTTCAGAGGGGTTCCACAGAGATCAGTACTAGGCCGAATGCTCTTCAGTATTTTCATCAATAATCTTGAAGGAAATATAAAATCACTGCTGAGAAAAATTTGCAGATTGGCAGAGTAGTAAATAACAATGAGGACAAGGCAATCGTACAGAGCAAGCTGGATTGCCTGGTAACCGGAGCCCATTCAAACTAAAATCCTTTTAATACAGTAAATATTTTGGCCCTTAAGACCCCCACAGCTTCAAAGTGTAAAAAAATGCAAGCAAAAAAATAACAAAAATGCCTTTCACGTACATACTAATCATGCACTATCATTATATCCAGCTAAAATGTATGGGGCTAGTCCTAATCCTTGTAATCCTTGTAAACTACAAACGAAAATACAAGGCAAAATGTTAATTGTGCTAAAAACAAGCACAAAATTAAAAAACTTAAATATAGGCCTCTCAGTTGTAATTAACAAAGCAATTGTCATACTAAGTCCTAGCCTACTATCGCAAAACTTGTAAAAGCAGGGCTCAGGTCAAAAACAAGTTAAAAAACAACGGCGCAAAGTCAATGTAGCCTTTGTAAATAGCAATGTTTTTTAAAAACAAAAGTAAAAAATATTAAAATAGGCAGAACATTACATAAACAAAATGTAATTTTTTATAGTGCATGCCATAAAAAGGGTATAAATACTTGTATAAAACTACTTGTGCTTTAAAAAGACTAAGGCAAAAAAAAAAAAAGCTCTCTGCCAGCTGTATTTCTTCCCAGGCAATTGCTAAATAAAGCTGTCTCTAAATTGTTGCATACCAAACTTTAAAAAAAAAAAAAAAAAAGCTCGTTTTCTTCCACACAGGCTAAACCCTCAGTTACAGTAATTTCTCACTTAAAACAATCTCCTGCCAGCAAGTCTGGGATCCCCCTTTCACTGAGGCAAAACGGGCTGTCCTTTTTGCTTCTTCAGTGAAGGATAAAGAGAGGTTGTTTTGCCTACTTCTTATATCCCCAATGTTCATAGTTTTGTCCCCAGAACTACAATTTCCCATGTGGTTTATTCCCTGCTATACTGGCTCCATGTTTCTTTCACATCCTCATAGTGATGCTGTGTACAAATGGCCATCCACTGTGTTAGCTTGAAGTGCCATTTTTCTTATGAACCAAAGCAGACAGGTGAATATACATTCTTTGGTCAAAACCTTTTTGACAACCCTGCTTTGATTCAGACTTGAAAACATATTGTATATGTGTAGCATATACACAGTATATAATATATACAACTCCTTAAATATCATCAATACATACATCTCACAAGAATTATGAGGATCACTGACAAGAGATCTCCTGTTAGAGACTTCACTTGACCCTCTTCGGAGAAATACCGTGAAAGCAATGTGTTGAATGTAGTTTGTCAGGAATTACTCTTATAGACTAGTGAACCCTCGCCAGTTGGCATCAATGGGCCTCTGTATCACAAGCAATAACTGTGTGAGAAGGATTTAGGGGTCATAGTGGATAGGCAACTGAGCTTGAACTCCCAATGTGATGTTATGGCAAAAGAGCTCCTGTGAGCCTTGGATGTATAAACTGGCCAATAGTGAGTGGGAGTAAGGAAGTAATTTTGTATTTGTATACAGCATTGGTGAGACTGATCCTAGAATACAGTGTTCAGTTCTATGTCAACGTTTAAAAAAGGATGTTGAAAAATTGGAGAGGGAGCAGAAGAGAGCAATGAAAATGATTAGAGGGCTGGAGAAAATCCCTCACTGTGATCAGAAAGAATATTAAGCAGGGATTTGCTTTGTGCATGAATACATTGACGGGGCGATACTGGGATATTAATGGGCTCTTTGATTTAGCATAGAGCAGGATAACAAGAACAAAAGGCGGAAAGGTGAAGCCTGACCAAATCAAGTGAAAAACTAGGCACAATTTTTTAACTGCAAGGTTGATTAACCCCCGCAACAAATTACCAAAGGGGAGGTGGTAGATATTCTCTCTTGTCTCCAGCTCATGACTGGAAGCCTTTTCTGGAATTTATGCTTTAGCCAAACACAAGTTATGCTTCAGTCAAACACAAATTCTTGGACTCAATATAGGGGTATGTAGGTAAAATGTAATGGCCTATGTTATATACAGGAGATCAAATCAGATGATCTAATGGTTCCTTCTGACCTCAAACTCTGTGAATTTGCTTGTAAGCAAATGCTTAGCAGGATGTTCTAAATACACAATTATATATATATATATATGGCTAGGAACTGGGTGACTCCAGAGACTGCTGTACAGTCAGGAAAATGCCCTTTACCTTCAGGTTACTGATTCTAATGGAGACTTGGTCAGTAGTAACCAAAATTTCACATCATGTAAAAACTGCTAGTTAGAAATTGAATGCAGAGGTTTTCTTCATATACATCTTTTAGTAACTAGGAATGCGTTTTTAAAAAAGAGTGCCAGGCGTGCAAATAAGGATGATCAACAGTCTCCCAACATCAGTTATATAAACTGAAAATATTTTTTCTTATGGCCTATGTATTAGGGTTGCTCTTTTTTTCACTTTGTGTTTTTGCAAGTAGTATGGGAAGGAGTAGGCCCATGTCAACTGAATTATAATAAATAACTAGAATTATAACATTTTCCAAATCTTTTCAGGCTGTCATGTCATGTTAACATAAATTAAGAGAGGTGAAGGATGTTCTTGTCTGTGAAAGCAAGGAAATAGGCATCCAACCACAAATCCACATTAAAATTAATGAATATTGGGCTGGAAGGAATTCAGACTACTGTTTTTGAAAAAATATCTCATTTTGGAAACCAGTTATTGCATCAAGTTTTCTGTTATGACTCTCTACACTTGGTTGTTTGTACTTTCCACTGACATACAAAACCAATGAGACCATGAAGATCCTTATTGGCACTTCTTATAAATCCTTTTCATGTCAGTCATTATTCTGATAACTCAGATCACAAAAATCACTCTCAATGACAACATGAAAAATAACCTGTCGGAAACCCCAATTATTTTTCTTAAGCTGTCTTTATGGCGGTGCTTCACAGAGTGTAGGTGTGTGGCAACAGTAGCTACATTTGTCTTACGGGGAAACCTTTAAACAATAACAGGAAACCCTGTTAGGGTACCCTTTTCAAACAGATGGGACTTGTAAGATATCATTTACATAATGGCATTTTCCATTTGAAAAGATTTTGTTCTAACGTAGATGGGATGATTAGGGAAACCCTGACATGAACATCAGTTCAACTTTTCCTATTGTGAATGCAAATTTTACTCAGTCTAGAATATTAACCAGCGTGGATTTCAGACATCTGAAGTTTTAAGATGGTGAAGTTTATGGAGTTGTAGTATTAAAAAAAGGTGAAACATTTTGAAATCAACAAATTGCAATAGAGACATGCTGAATTCATATGCTAGGTGACTAACTATAAAGCTGCTCTGGGCAGTTCAATGATGATGACTCCTATGGCAGATGATTGCTATACAGTGAACCCTCGATTTAACGGACCTCGATTTAACGGACTTCGGATGCAACGGACAAAATTTCTGAGCAAGTCTGATGCATTCCTGATCCATTTCTGGTGCACTGGCTGCCGGCTCCCAGCTGCCGCCGGGGTCCCAGCCGCAGGTGGGCTAGCTGCCTGCTCCCGCCTGCGGGTGGGCTGCCGGCTCCCGGCTCCCGCCCGAGTCCTGCCAGCAGGCGGGCTGGCTGCCGGCTCCCGGCTGCCGCCCGGATCCCAGCAGCCAGGACCCGGGCGGGCTGGTTGTCGGCTCCCGGCTGCCGCCTGGGTCCCGGCAGCGGGCGGGCTGCGGAGCTGTCACCCCAACACTGTGGCGGTTGGGCTGCTGCTCCGACAGCTCATTTTTTTTTAATTATTAAATAACGGACTTTTTGGTTTAACGGACAGGACACCCCCTCGCCCGAATTAGTCCGTTAAATGAAGGTTTTAGTGTAGTTCAAAAGTGACCCGCTAAGGGAGATAAATGTTGTTGCCTTAAGATGAATAAAGATGACTTTTCTGCTTATGATTTTTATATTAAAATTTTAAATCTCGTCTACTCCGGAAGAATCTGTAGGCAACTCATGACACCTGGTAGGATTATGGCATTGTGTTTACCAATAAAAGTGAAACCTGATTGAGGATGAAATAATTTTAAGACTCACTAAAGTAACTTTTTTGTTAACATCTATTTAACATAAAACACTTGGAGAAGAAGCTGTTTCTTAGATGGGAATGTAGTGGTCTGGACGCTACTCATGATTCACAGCTGTTTATTCCACCGCAGTGGCAGCAGTTTGTGTGTCCCTACTCACCCCTTTCTTCCTTGCAATTCACACTCCCCGGTGAGACCACAAATTCAAGAAAACCACTACATAAAAATCAACACCACTGTCTTCAATTAAGGGCTCAGACAGCTGTTTGTACAAGGAGTTGTTCAATTCTTTAAAACAAAAAATGGGAAGACCAGAGCTGACATCCCTGATATTGCTAATGAGCAGAGCAAAACATATTTTTAAAGATAAAACAAACTTTTGGATACCTTTAAAAATACCTACAGCAGAGTAACTTTCTCTTTGCATTAAATATACTTAATTTTAATTACTTATTATGACAATGAGCAAGTCTTAATATATACACACAAATTTGTCCTATTTGTTTTCTGCAAAGAATTAGGAAGTTTTTCCCCCTCACAAACAGAAACCTCTATAGAAGAAAAAGAGCATGATCCTATTAACATTTCTAATATGTTAATCTTTTGCCAGAGCTTTG
This sequence comes from Sternotherus odoratus, assembly GCA_032164245.1. Classification (NCBI taxonomy): domain Eukaryota; kingdom Metazoa; phylum Chordata; order Testudines; family Kinosternidae; genus Sternotherus; species Sternotherus odoratus. The sequence goes on from JAVMKO010000003.1 coordinate 126,312,384, forward strand.
CTTGGTTTTGGGGACATTTTTCTTCTATATAGTTGCTTTTCTTGACATTTTTTGCATTTTCTCCATGCCAAGTTGTCCTCTAGATGTGTCGGAATCATTTGCAGTCTGTCTTGAATATAGAATCCCATTGGCCCTTACTTGCCTGAAAAAGTTTCAAGGTGGTGTTCTTGGTTCAATTACAAGTTAACACATTCAAGTTTGGGGTGGCCTTGCTGATCTGGTACTGTCTGCCATCTGCATTGTTGCTGCTGTAACTTAGTTTCTATTTCTGTTAAAACCCTCTGAAAGTGTGGAGTTTGTAACATGGCTACAGTATTTTCAGAAAGTTATACACAGGGCAAGAGCAGTTACCAGTCAGGTTTAAGGAATTTGGTGCCCTGTAAGGATTTTTCTTTACTCCCTTACTTTGTCTCTTTACAAGATAGGAATCAGTCCTAGGCAAGTAATCTCCAACCACCTGGGCTGCTGTCTTGGATCCAACACATTGTGCAAAGTTTAAACTATGCCTGTAAAGGCTTTAAAAAATAATAAATAAATAAACAAACAAAATCTAGCTTTGGTTTCCTGCAGCCATGTTTTACAGGCTTCTATATCTCAGTGCCTTCTGTTTACACTGTGAGCTTTTCCCCCAGCTGCATTGTGTCAGACAGCAGTAAGTGTGATGAAGCCTGAGGTAGGGTTTGGTTTTTTTGTTAACTTTAAGAGTGAATACTATGTATATGCTGTGTCAGTATGTTCAAAAGGCTGAAGCTTGTACTGGACCATTTATTAATTATGGATGCACTGGTAATCAGCTCCATAGTTAAGGTTGGATTCAGTTTTTTTACTTAAAACACGGACTGAATAGTCTGTGTTGTAGGAAGAATTTCCCTCACATTTACAGCATGTAATCTATAAGCGACTATTAATTTTCTTAGTATTTTTAAGTAATTGTGCTAATTAGTTTTCTTAAAGGGCTCAATTTTAATTTTAAGGAATGACTCTTTTGAACCTCATGATTTTTTGGGCCCTTCAAACTAACACTTCTTACTAATTCTTCAAACTTCCCCTATAACTAGAATTCAGTGGAAACTCTGGAAATAGGCATGTTTTATGGGGAAAAAAATAGGTGGCAGAACTTTTTGCTTAATAAAGTGGTGAGGGCCAGTAATTGTCAGGGCCAGTTCAGAAGCTCACATCATTAAGTAGTATTGTTGTGACATCAGAGGTAATTCAGCCAATCGCTGCCATTCCTCTCCAGTTAACTTACATGCAGCACTTCTGTTGGGTGGTGAAGTGATTCTGTGAAGCGATGGGACTGAACACATCAAGAGTACTCATTGGCAGATAACATGATAAAACTAAAAGATAATCTTGGAAATTGATATACAAAACCACCGCACTGTGTATCAGTTAAGGTTGGTATCTATATAACATACATAACATGAAACCACAAAAGCAAGGAAATGAACAATTAAGAGATCATATTGTAGGTATCATTTACTGCTTCTCTTTACTCCCCAGAGAAAGACTTCAGTAGCACAATCAGCATACACCACACATTGCAACCTTAAATCTGTCTGTGGAATGAGAGGAAGGGGATGGGCAGGAAGGAATATGGGGACTTGGGTACTGAAAGTCTGGGATCTTCACAGGAGCAGAGTCAGTGTGATGTGTTGGGCTTTGTAATGGATTTGACGTTCGTGAAGTCTGTGTCAGTTGGTGGAAAGGTAGTGTGTATGTGCTGTTAGATGTCTCAGCTGTTCATGTGTTTGCTTTTATAGGGGTAGGCATGTTATGTTTTTTAGGGAGCTGGGCATGTTATGTTTAGAACAGTCTTAAGTAATCACAGCCTTTTAATATTTTAGGAATCACTGAAAATCACCATCTCAGTTTAGTTTAAAAAAAAATCCAAGCAAGCTTCTTGTATAGTTTAAATCAGTTGTCAAAATTGCCCACTTAACACTGACACAGTTATAATTGCTTGTGATCCCATTTAGTTATTTTACTGAAGATATTGTCTGGTTTAATCTTGTATCCTCCAGTGTACTAATTTTATCTTGTCTAAGTGCATTGTGTATCAAAGATTAATTAAAATCATTGTAGGCAAGGATGGGTGAAAATGGGGTTGGCTGAAGATTTAATCTTTTTCTTGCTTGATGAATGTCAGTGACTTATTTTTGTATCCATGGTGAAAACTTGATTTCACTAGTTGTAAATTTTAAATGTTGTTGGAAACCCTGTGCAGCACTTTGTAAAAGTGGCAGGTCTGCCGTTCAGCCCCTATTTGACTGTTTGCCTGCCTGGCCTTCTGGTATGCTTATTGCATTTCCTTTGCTGCTGATCCCTGTCATTCCCTGTCTTCTACATTCCCCCATGCAGTCTGCTCATAGAGGTCCACATTTCTGTAGCTGTGTCTCCACAGCCTCTTCTCCCACAGGTCAATATTTCAAATAGCATTCTGTTAGTGCATGGGAGCAGAGTCCACGCATCAAGTTAGTGTGCGGCGGGCCAGAGCGCTGTGCATTCACACACTGGCTTGCCATGCATTACATCTCTTTATGGACAAACTCTTGAGGTGTAGGACAAAATTTCACCATTTACTGGTGCACATTTAGAGAACAAGTATTTAATACTAGTTAAAAATGCCAGATCATACATCCTCTTGGCCATTTTGGTTTGGCCTTGTCCACCTGACAAACACACACAACCCAAAACAAATCAACCCCCCTGGCCCCCCCCCCCCGCCCGTGGTTTGTCTCTCTCTCTTTAAAAATCATATGCAAATAAGACATCACTGTTTTTCATGTGAATAAGGCAATAGTGAGTGTCCTTCAGAAGTTTTGTCTTTGCTTCTGTGGTGAATGGTAACAAATTTTATCGTTTCTAATCACAGAGCGGTCACTTCTTAAGCATAAATGATCATCAGGAAAATACTGCAGTTTACGTGGCTTTTGAAATTATTTCAAATTGGAACAAGTTTTAGTTTCAAAGTATCATGCATTTTAGCTTAATTTTTGGGTCTTATTCCTGATAGCTGGCAATTTCAAGTCCCTGGTCCAAAGCATAGAGCTTCTCGATGCAACAGTTGTAACAACTGTTGGCAAAACAATTTCTTTTCCTCTGATACTGTTTTTGGAAATGGGTGTCTAGCTCAGGCTTTGTTTTAACTGACATGGAAAATTTCAGCCTGAACAGTGTGTTTTGGCAAAGCAACTAAAAATAGGGTCTTATAATGGAAAGTGTTAATTAAGGTGGCCTGCAGGAATTATTTCCATCTGTACCAACATGCTCAGTCAGTGTGATCTGTGAGATCAGTCTTTAGTCAGCTTTTCTATTCCATCTCTAAGTTTTACTTGACACTGGAAACCATTCACGCCCTGATCCTGCAAGTGGCTCCACGCTGACTTCATTGACCCTCGGTACCAGGGTAGGTGTTTCCCCATAGAGATCTATTTGCAAAATTGCGGCTTAACTTACTATGTGACAACAGCAATTAATAGGCAGCGGGTACTTAAGCTGGTGGCATCAGAAAAGACCAGCCCAATGGGCTTGCTTAATGGTAAATTTTGTAAGTGTCATCTTATAATCCCTCCCCAAATGGCTTAAAAATAAGTAAATGAGAGCTCGTTGGGTTTACAAAGGTGGGCTCTAGTATGACCAGTCTAAGTCCCCAAATTATTGATTTATTAAAACACATTAAAAATGACAAAATAAAGATAATTTGGGGTACTTGTTTATGATCTTGAATTTTTGTATAGCAGAAGGGGCAAAGTTAGGTACCCAAATTCCATTGAAAGTCATTTTGAGTAGGTTGCCTTACTCTCATTTGTGTCTTCAAAAATCTTCCCTTCCATTTTCATGACTCTTGCACTTTTAGGCTAAGTGATAGCAGTCATAGTAAAATTTCCCATGACACAATTACAGCCTCAGTGATGATTGATGGCTTTCATAGCCTGTTACACTGTCTGGGTGAACTATGTTCAGACTCCTGGCTTCATTTTCTCCAATTCTCTTGTGTTAATAATGCTGAGCATTGAAAACTGATCAAAACTGGCTTCAAAACTTCGTTCACCCTATTGACCTTCTGCTTAGCAAAGCTATTAAAAATAAAGTAATTCCTCATGGATGTACCATTACAAAAAGGGGAGAAATGCAAGTTATGGTTTCACAAGCTGCCAGCCAGACATTCAAAATGGTCGAACATAGCAAAGGCATTAGAATCTTGGAAACTCAAAACCTTAAATCAAGCTTAAGGAATGTGTGCTGGCTCAGATGCACTGTATGTAAGGGAGAGCTGAAGAGCCTTTACTGTTTTTGGGGATATTGATTCAATTCCTAGTGCCAAAGGTCAAAACTAATGTGCTGAGCATCAAATTTAAATCTTTGCCTCGGACTAACTATCCTTTAGGGCTTCTTTGTGTGTTTGTTTAGCAATGAAATCCTCATTCTAGGGGAACAGATAAGTAGCTTTTTCCTCCTGTTGACTGGACCTAGCTTTAAGCCTTAGATCTTCTATTATCTACATCATAAAATTTCAGAAAGTGCCCTCCTTCTCTGTGTGCCTGTCGGTTATTTAGAGGTCACTCAGAACTGACATTTTATAAACATGGAGCTTTTTTGACTGTTTCTAACCTTAAAAATAAACACACCTTGAGGTTAGGGCAGTAGCTATTTTTGATGTGGTTAAATCTCCTATTCTTGGTGCATGGGCAGCCAGGGGGCTCTTGCTTACTAATGCTGTTAAAATGAAAGCTCAAAAAGCCATAGTAACTTACAGGATAGACTGTGTAGAGTAGGTTTGTATTTCAAAAGCTGTGAAACAGATACAGTAAAACCTCGATTTATCGGACCTCGATTTAACGGACTTCGGATGCAACGGACAAAATTTTTAAGAAAGTCTGATGCATCCGAAATACGTTTGTCGAGGTCTGGCTGCGGGCTCCCTGCTGTAGCCAGAGTTAGAGCTGCGCGCGGGCTGCCTGCCGGCTCCCTGCTGCCGCCCGGGTCCCGGCAGCGGGCGGGCTGCCTGCCGGTGCCCGCCGGGGTCCCATCTGCCGCCCGGGTCCTGGCAGCCAGCTGGAGCCCCTAGCCCCGGGGAGCGAGGATCAAGCCATGCTCCCCGGGCGGCGGCTGCAGTCGCGCTCCCCGGGCGGCGGCTGCAGTCGCGCTCCCCGGGCGGCGGCTGCAGTCGCGCTCCCCGGGCGGCGGCTGGAGCCGCGAGCCCCGAGCCCGGGAGAGCGCGGATCAAGCTGCGCTCCCTGGGCGGCGGCTGCAGTCGTGCTCCCGGGGCGGCGGCTGGAGCCCCGAGCCCCGGCCGCCAGCGGGGACTGGGGACAGGGCGCATGGGGGTCCAGGGCACGTTTTTTTTTTTTATTATTTTTATTTTAAAAAAAAAAAATCGGCGTCTTTTCGGCGGAGGGGAAGTACACTAAAACCTCGAATTAAGGACTAATTGGGCAGGCTGGGTTTTTTTTTTTTTAATTTTTAAATAACGGACTTTTGGGTTTAACGGACACCCAGTCGCCCGAATTAGTCCGTTAAATCGAGGTTTTACTGTACTTGGGAATTGTTCATGTATGATTCTATCGAACTTAGGCAGTTTTATGTAGCAAAAGTTATAAGCCGTGTTTGATTAGTTTTTCCTCCTTTGGCATTTCTGGCTACTGCTGGTCAAGTGAAGATTGTACTAGATTTTGTGAATTTATCTAAGAATAAAAATATTATTCTTTCCATAAATCAGTTTTCAATTGAGCAGCTGTATTCTCACCATAGGGTTGCCAACTTTCTAATTGCATAAAACCAAACACTCTTCTCCTGCCCTTCACCGAGGCCCCGCCCCCTTCTCCCAGGCTGACTCCAAGATGGGGCCAGAAATGAGGGGTTCAGGGTGCAGGAGGGAGCTCTGGACTGGGGAAAGGGTGTAGGAGGGGGTGCAGGCCCTGGAAGGGAGCTTGGGTGTGGGAAGGGGCTCAGTGTTGGGGTGCAAGCTCTGGGAGGGAGTTAGGGTACAGGAGGGGGTTCTGACCTGGGGCAGAGGATTGGGGTACAGGAGAGCGTTCGGGGTGCAATGGGACTAACACAGACAACCTTTCTGCCCTGGCTCCACATGTCTTCCGGAAACGGTGTCATGTCCCCGGCCCCTGCTCTGGCTCTTAGGCACAGGGGGCCAGGTGACTCAGTGCACTGCCCACACCTGCAGACACTGCCCCTGAATCTCCCATTGCCTGTGGTTCCCGGCCAATGGGAGCAGTGGAGCTGGTGCTCAGAGTGGGGGCACCGTGCGGAGCCTCTCTGATCACCCCTGTGTCTTGTTCTGCTTCGCTGCTGACCAGACTTTTAGGAGTCCGGTCAGTGCTGCTGACTGGAATCGCTAGGGTCCCTTTCCAACCGGGTGTCCTGATCAAAAACCGGATGACTGGCAACCCTAATTCACCACCAGTTGTGTTCATGAAGGTTTTGAAGAGTGAAGGCAGATGAGTGAAAAAACATTGTACCAATCTGATCTTTTTCTAACTGAATTACCTACTTACAACATCTAATGGCTGAATTGCAAAGAACTGCCAGAATTATTTACCATTGGAAAGATATATAATTGCTTAGCAGAACAAATTAAATATCCTATTGAATCTTTTATTGAATTATAATAGTCAGATTAAGTCTTGGCAATTAAAGTGAGATGATGCATTTTAAGTTGAGGAAATATCGGTAATATTTGCTGAGGTTAGTTGTACTCTTTATTTTGTGAAAATGTGAGCTAGTGTTTATGCCGTGGGAGAAGGTCAAAGATGCATTTACTGTTGTTAATTATAAAAGAATACAAGGCTGGATATATTCACTTAATCCTCTACTTTATTTATGATGCCTGGGTTTAAAAATATTAAATGAAGTCCGTGTTAATGATGTGGTGCATGTTTATTCAACAGAAGCAGTCCACACCACAGTTTAACATACTTGCTAATCCTTTCTGGAAAGGCCAAAAGAACAGCATCAGGAGTAAGATGGAAAAAATGTGAGGAAACTTGCAAAGTTGCTTTGTCAGTCTGTGTCTGTAAAATCATTGGGTATTTTATTAAAGGACATGCTACTTGTAAATCATAGCACTTTGAGGATCTCAAAACAATATTGTCTGTCAATTCTCCATATAAGTTATATCCATTTTACAGAGATGTGAACTGAGACACAGAGGTGAAGTTAAACACCTAGAGCTTGAAATGAAAACAGGATCTTCCTCTCAGTCTGTTATATGGAATTTTGACATTAAAACATGGTACTATCTAGGTGCCAGTCTCCTGCTCTAACTCCTAGGTTAATAAACAAGCTGGTCAAAAAGTTTCTGGCAGATCAGTTTTCCATCAGAACATGCTTATTCAACAGAGTCAAAATGTTCCATGGGAACAAGTCGGCTCCATTTAAACTTTCTGCCGGGTTTCTTGTCAGCCTGCCTGGCCGACTGTCTCCCACATGGCCTAGTTGGTGGGCAGCCAGTATCCCCATATTTCTGGATTGCCCGCCTGATGGGCTGCCCAATTTCCATACTCCTGGAATTGTCCACCTGGCAAGTTCCCTGGGATTGTTGGGCTGTATAAACTCTTAAGGCTTTCTGGCTGTTTGTCTGGTGGGCTGTTGAGATTCCCTGCTTCCTACCCAGCAGATGAGTGGAGCTGGCTGCCTCCTCAGGTGGCCAGCGAAGTGTCCAGAAATTTAAGAGGAAACCTGTTGTGGTTCTTCCAAAACAGAATTTTTCTAAAATTTCTGTTCCATGAAAAATATTGCATTTCCAACTTTTTCAGATTTGAAACTACTTTTTTTCAGAAATTCAAAATACCCTCTTAGAGGTGAATTTTGGTTCCAGAACAGCTCTAGTTTCTAAAAAAGTTTCTGAAAGAGAACTAAATAATCAAACATCAGGTTGTAGCTAACTCACCTACTGCTGGATAAGATTCTGTGGGAGGTGCTGTAAATTGAGAGTGAATTGGGTTAGTGAAAGGGATTCTTGGCTTGCTGTCAAACTCTCTGGTTGGTTTTAATTGAAAATAGTGTGTAGTATTCTGGTCTTAATTAAATAACCTTTGGTTGCCTTTTCCACTGGTAACTACTGACTAAAAAAAGATGCTATTGAATCCATAGTGTTCCCCCCAATCAGGAGGATTAATAAGCAGGCAGTTTTATTGTCAATGACTATTAAATTGAAACATACTGACTGGTAAGAATTCATGTTAGCATTGTTGCCTTGGTAACAATAAAGAACATTGGTTTGTTTATTTAGTGATGTAATAAAACTTGATTTGTCACCTGTGAAATTTCAAATATTGAACCTGTTTAGTTATTACATAAAAAGTGTCCCTGTTTGTTGGGCAGTGTTGCTTGATCCATATTGTAGGTTAATTCTTGTTTACAGTGAATGTGACAGACAATGAAGCTTAATCTGATTGACGTTTTAAAGAACTTCACATTTCATTGCCAGTTTCTGAATGATTTGAAGTGTGAGCTCAGACTTTGCTGTGTAACTACTAGCCACCTTTAATTTTAGAAGCAGATGAGCCATTTATTTTTAACCAAATAATAGGAATATATTTCACATCCTTTCCTCCCTTCCAAGCCATGGAATTCTTCACGCATCAATTCTAGTTTGCAGTAGAGAATAGACTTTTCACAGATCCTGTTTAAAACATTTTGGAAACATCATCATAACAAGTTCTGGTTTGGCAGTCATTTCAGCTGTACCTTGAACAAAAACATGTAACTAATAGGCAAAACATGAGCCAAAGACTGACCACAACAGAATACTCTGCTTTATATTATTATTTAAAAAAACACTGTTCACATAAAATATTCTCAAGTGGTTCAAGAATGGATTCTCGTAAAGCTTGAAGTTTACAAAAATGCAACTGTTTTGGAAAGTTATTTCTGTCCCATCTTAGCCAAGAATGTTTAAAATTAACTGAAATGTAAAACAAAAATTATATTTTAGGAATTACTGTTTCCCGTTACCTGGAGACAGAAAATATTTTTGTTCTGCTGTGACAACCAGAATATGTGAACGACTGTACAGTACCCCAATAACTTGGAGTTCTGCCACAAAATAGGTGAAAAATTACAAGCCCAGAACCAGGGTAGCATCTCTCTAATAGTGTGCAGCTTCAGACATGAATCATAACCTAATCCATTTCTGTCCTTTTGCATGCATCCTCAGTCCACAATGGAAAGTGTTTTTGGAGTAAGCCAAAGCTTTTATGCATTACTGATAAATCAGAAGTGCTGAGAATATCATTCCTACCATAGGAAGACATGGTTGTCAACAGTAATAAAAAAGTACTTTTCTACTTGAAAAACATGTTCTGTTACTCAACTAAATAACTTCCCTCCTGATCCTTTAACTCATGAAGTATGCACTCATGAAGTAATAATGAGGATATTAAATGAATTATTTTTCTAGGTTTTTTGAGATGCTGCTTTGCAAGTTTTAGTTCTTAACCATCCCTTCTCTCTTTGACTTATTTGCTCACGTTTTGCAGTTACAAACTGATGTTTTTGCATTTTGTATCTGGAATCGATGTTTGTTAGAGGAAAGGTATGGGTAACGTAGTTCCCTGGGCTAAATGTATATTTTTTCAAAAGAACGAGAGAGGCCCTTCTCTGTTGCTGAATGTTAACTATCTGAGCTTTGTGTTGACTGCATTTTCAACAGGTCTTCATGATAGTGACCCAGGCAGGTACTGTCTGTGAAAACAAATATGCTCCAAATCCAAAAATGCAGTAGACTGAGAATCCTAATGCAAAGTATCTTTTTATGGTTGATCTTTTTTCTAGCTTAGGTTTATGGGTTTTGGTGGTGAGGGAGTTTAGATAGTCGTGCTTTCTACGATTTTGAAACACACATTATATCTGGCTAATTTAAAATAGTGGTTATAACTCTTGCCTTGAATTTGCCTACCCGTTTTGTATTTTTTGTAGCCAACTTGTTTTTGCAATGTAGCAAGAAGTTAGTGTGTAAGTGAGAATCAGATTTTGATAATCAAAGAATAGATTCCTAGTAAACCTACCACTCCAGATTTGATTGGTATTTTTTGTATGGCGTGTTGTTGTAGGCATGTGCATCCCAGAGCCAGGCCGCTAGGAGAACTAGGCAGCTGGCTAGGGCGCGAAGATTTGGAAGTGCCAAAAAGCAGTGTCCAAAAAATATTTTTTACGCTATTGCTGGAAAACAAATGAATAAAGAAAAGAGAAACGTTGTTGAACTTGCATTTTAACTTGTTGTTCTATTGTACATTATAGCTGTAGCCTACGCCAGCTCTGCGTTGTGGCCAGGCACAAGCGTACTCCTTCGCTATGGTATAAAGTGGCAATGACATCATTTTTCTCATCGCACGCAGCCATTCCCCGTTCTGACAGGCTGTTTATAATGCTAAGTTTACTAGTTTTTGGAGGTTGTCGACTGAGGCTAACTATTTTTGTTGAGTTGTTTCAGGTCTAAGACTCTGGCAATTGCTGCTGCATCATTTCGCGAATATTTTGTGTCAATTGTGTGTGTATGTTAAGTATTTGAATGTATATGTTTATGTGCGAATATCCATGTGTAGGTTGTTGAAATAATGAAATTAATAAATTTTCAAACCAAACGTATATGTATTCTAATGAACAATGCCACATTATGCAGTATTTATTTTTGAAAGTTGATCAGTCATGTTCCGGGGGGAGAGGAGAGTGAGGGGGAAGGAGGGAGCTAGGTGGAAGTTTGGTCTAGTGTGCAAAATATCCCAGGGCATTAGAGAGACAAGGTTGGTGAGATAATACCTTCTATTGGACCAGCTTCTGTTGGTGAGAGAGATGAGCTTTTGAGCTACCCAGAGCTCTTCAGGTCTGCAAAAGGTACTAAGTGTGTCACAGCTAAATAAAAGATTGAACAGATAGTTTAGCATAGGTAGCTCTCACATTTTTTAAGAGACTATTCAAGGTGAAGTGGCCCATTAATACCCCTGGAGTCATAGGAAAAAATGGAGGTTTAGTGGGTGACAAATTGTTGTAATAAACCATAAAGCCAGTGTCTTTCAAAACCATGATTTTTAGTCTTCAGCAAAGTTACGACTTTCAGCTTCCAGGCCTATCTTTTAAACGAGTTGTGCAGTTTCTTTTGAGGCTGAGGACTGATAGATCAAATATAGAGTGATCACTTTGTGAAAAGTGTTTGCCCACAGATGGCATGATGCTTTTCTCTTTGATCATTTTCCTGTGTGAGTTCATTGAGTGTTTGGTTTTAGATTTGACAGAGAAGCTATTGTAGAATGCTAAAAGATTGTCTGCCACCTTCACATTTTTGGGGTTTATACTTGCTGCCTCTACCCCACTTCCAGCTGGTTTGAGAGATTTTATCCCAGACCTCTATCTTGTAACAGTCAAATCACAAGCTCACATGGCTGGCTAAAAATATGCATTTTGAAATGCACATCTGAAAGCTTTAGTTGAAATTTGAAATGTTAGATTAAAATATTTAAGGCTTTAAAATATTTTAGGAAGTATGTGGAATGCGATAGCTGACCTCCCTGTCCTCATCCTCAAAGGGAACTTGCACAGTACCTTCAAATGATGAGCCTAGGAGTATTAAAGATATGCACTTTAATAATGTTGTCGGCACAACCGTACTGTGGTCATTGTTAGGTTTAGTTCTAGGTGTCTGAAACTTTAATTAGAAGTTGTGTACAGAGCAAAGTTTTACCAGTTGTAGAGACATACATTCCTCCCCTCCCCCCGCACACCTACCCACCCAGTGTGGACGCACTCAGAGTGGAGTCTTTCAATTGAGCTTAAACCCCTTCTTAAGTGATATAAGCTTTAAAAAAGCCACTCTTTTACTGTCCACCTGAGGGATTCTATCAATTTCATTTATATCTATTTAAATTACACCTTAGGTTATACCAATATAATTTTCTCGGGTAGACAAAGCCTTAGGTAGTCTATATATGTCAGCAAATATTGACTTTTACTCAGTAAAATTTGGGGTAAGTACACTTTTCAGTGTAGTGTGGGTGTGTAAAAACTTTCATGAACTCTGTTTTTCTGGCATGTATAGGATAGGACACAGTGTATCTCAGGTTACTCATAAGATTGTGCATACAGTGTTTCCCCGAAAATACGACATCCCCCGAAAATAAGACCTACTTCCAGTTTTGCCTCTCGCTGTAATATAAGGCATCCCCCCGAAAATAAGACCTCCTTTTTTTTTTGTTCAACAATAAATGTGTACCGTATTCTTCTTCATGGAAAAATAAGACATCCCCTGAAAATAAGACCTAGCGCATCTTTGGGAGCAAAAATTAATATAAGACACTGTGTTATTTTCGGGGAAACAGGGTAGTCTTAACTTTTGGCATTTCCTAGCTTCTGAGTGCTTTGCTGTGCAACCTTAAGGTTTGATTATTATTGCTGCTATGGAATATAAATAAAGCTTGAAAAGATGCTCAAGATCAAATGTGTATTGCCGTGTTTGAGGTTTAATGTCTTTCTTTTCCATTGCTCATTTTAAAATTGAAAGGTCCAGCTTCCTGTTTTCCTTATCCTAAGTGATTGTCTATCTGAGCTCTTATAATTCTAAAACTGCCTGTTGGAGAGGAATTTAGTAAAGTGGCTGAGAAATCTGTCTTCTACTTAACCTTTAATCTCAAAAACAATTTGGTCCCAAATAGCTGAAAACAGACTATTTTTAGATTCTAATTTAGACATTTCCAGATTTGTTTTGTCATAGCATGGTGTCTGCTAAGTTGGAAAGGCTCAGAGCCAACAGAAACCCGTGGGGGTTTGCGTTGATTGTTCTACACTAATCCATTAAGAATCTCTCTGCATTATATATTTTAGATTTATAACAAACTAATAGCATAGACACTAGAATATTTAAAGTCTAGACTACTGTCTTATAAAACCAAAGGCCCTGTTATGTATGCAGAGATCAGAAGTTTGCTGTACTGAGTGAGACATTGCAACCTTTGATATGATTCTCTTCATCTGATGTTATAATCTGGAAAATAACTGATAGGATCAGTAGAAATGTGGACGGAGCTTCAAACTGGGTCACAAGCTCCCACTGGCCATAGTGGTCTTGGAATGTTGCAGGGGAAGTTCATGTAAACCCTTTACAGGGCCATGGGGAATAACAATTTGTGTTGCTCTTGACTTGGGGTGTTGATGTGTTCTGAAGAAAGTCGCATGTATTCATTCTGAAGGTGGAAAAGGGGTTATTTAAATATAAGGAGATATGCCTATCTCATAGAACTGGAAGGACCTTGAAAGGTCATCGAGTCCAGCCCCTGCCTACACTAGCAGGACCAAGTACTGTCCCCTGACAAATTTTTTTTTTTTTTTTTTGCCCCCTGGGTTTTAGTAGGCCAATGCTCAAACCACTGAGCTATCCCTCTCTCCCCCCCCCCCCCTTGGGAAGAGGAAGCAAAGGGGGGCAATAGGGAAACCTCTCTCTCCTAACTCCTCCCATCAAATAAACTTAGTATTTTGGTTGTGTTAGAGGCAATTGATCAGAAGTGTTTGACATGACAAACATCCTTCTGGTTTTCTATCTTCTTTGTAATTTTATGTAATAAAAATAGCATTGAGGAGACTTCAGAATGCAAAGCATATTGTATTAAAAGGCGGAAATAATTGAAGATAAAGTTGATATAATTTTATGGCTCTCTTAATGTCCCAAGCACCTTAAAATTATTGTTTGTTAATCTCAATACCACTGAAGTGTTGCCACATCTGAGGTACAACATTGCAATTATTTAACAGTGCACCATAACATTACATAATATTTTAGGACAAAAATGAAAAGCACCATATCCGACTGAAACTGTACGTGTGAGATGGTTGAAGATTAAATAGGCAGAAAGTAATTAGAAATGTTTATCTAACTGAATGCTCACTTTGTCTTCCAGAGCCATGGTGTCATGGAAAGGGATATACTTCTTACTTGCACTGTTCTTGGCAAGCTTTTTTGGGAGCATTTTCATGCTCAGTCCTTTTCTACCTTTGATGTTTGTCTCCCCGGCCTGGTATCGCTGGATCACTGACCGCATTGTGGCCACCTGGCTCACGCTCCCAGTGGTAAGTTGCAATGTCAGTGTAATTATTATAGGGGGAGCTGTTAGTGTCCCTGCATTTAAGTTGCCTAACACTTTTTCCTTTCTAAAAGATTTTTGTGGATTTTTTTTTTTTTTTTAAGAAGCTCTAACACCTCACATACCACCCAGCCTGGGCTAAAGTTAGCTAGCTCAAATTGGCACATGTACTGGGACTTGTTTATGCTGAACTTTTAAAACAGCTTAGTTAGCATGTTGGCTAACATCACAGGTCTAGTCTAGACAAAGCCTTAGCGTGACGTCTCCACCCTGTTCGCCAAAAGAACTTCATGCTAAGCAAATACCCTGGAACAATTTTGAGCTTTCATTCAACGTAACTGTAAATGGAGTTCCCCTATATTAGAGTTTACTGTATTATACAGATTGTTCTCTTTGTACCATGGGAAGATGGAAAGTATCTCCTGTGTAGCATTGGAACTATTCCCCTTGTACATACAACATATCAAACTTTTAGTATTACTCTCAATGAGAATGCAGTTCAGTTAAAGCTTCTCTCCTTTTTGGCACTTCTATCCTTCAGTGATTAATTCCCACTTTTCCTTCCTTCCTTTCCTCCACCCAACCCTCCTCCAACCTCCCCAAAGCAGTGCAGTTGCAATCACAGCAGCAAGTGAATATCTGATCATGTGACTATTTAAAAAAAAATCTGTTTTGGGTTTTGAAAAAGAATGATTTGATCAAGGCCCAGAGTATGAGGGGACATGGTGGAGTAGCTCATCGAACCAAAGAGAATGGAGCATAATATAGGCCTTAACTGCTTGGAAGTCAGTGATGCTGCTTAGTGAGAATGGCTGGAGTACTAGAGGGGGTCTCTTTCCCGTGCTCCAACCTCCTAAGAATTACTGTTGGGTACATGTTGGTTATCTTTGCTGTTCTTAGTTTAATCCTTTTAGGATTTACACGCATTTTAGTTCCTCCAGCCAAATTACAAAAGCAGATAATATCAGGTCAGCAAAAGGAACCTTGTCCCAGAAGTGACTTTTCCCTTGGTTACGCTATAGCTATAAGAATCAACAACCCATTAACAACACACTTTCCCCTGACTCTATTCCATTACTGAAAGTTACTGTGAACATGACCTAACTGTCCCTATGGCTGGGATTAATCAGTACAGTGGTTTTTTCTTTTTGTATGCCCTTTTTCTCAGTTTGTGTTGTCTTTTGAGGGCATTTTACACATACAAAAGCACTATTTGATGTTCCTTAATTGCAAAGAGGCTATTTTCCTTCAGGTGATAAACAGAATCTCAGGAGGTCTTTTAATCTTTCTGAAATAAAATGGTACTAAGGCTATCAGTACTTTGTTGCTTCCAACGCATCCATTCCTCCATAGGAAGATCAGTATCTCTACTGAGTACAGTTTCTATTTTCTCTGGCTTGAAGTATTTGGGCTGCTTTATGTGCAGCTCAAAATTTGTTTATTCTTTCCACCATTACAGGGATTATTACAATGGTACAGAATCAGGAATTAAAAATTAACAGTTGGGCAAAAAAATTTCCCATTAACAGTTCAGTACTATAGGCCACTTTAATCTTTTGTGGACATGTTTCAAATTCAGCGGATAGTAATAATGTAAGAAGTCTGACTCTGGGCTTGTCTACCAGATTTCTTAAAATAGCTAACTCAAGAAACTGAGTACCAAATTTCCATTCAATTGTAGAAGAGTTGGTGTTTTTGTGTTTGGAAATCCATTAAAGGTCCAAAGTCTCCAATATTGATTATGACATAGTTGCTTTTAAGATTTTTTTTTCCTTCATAAAGCCCCTTCAACTTAGAATACTTTTATACTTTTATGTATTAAAACTTTGATGTGAATGGCAGCTTAGTATCTCCGAGGGTATTCACAAAGCTCATGGCAATGGTGACTTTGCAACTTCAGTGGAGAGTAATAGACTTCCCTTCCCTGGCTGATTGGTTTCTCAAGGGATGTTTCTTCCTCATCAAATTGGCATTCAGTACTATGATTCTGTTAAACAGTCTCGGTTTCCAGCTCTCCTGCATGAAATCCTCCCTACCACTGATAGAGGTTAGAATTTATAGGGGCCATGCTGGACCTCTCCACAACCAGAGTTTATTGGTAGACAATAGATTGTTTGCATTGTCATGTCTGATGATGTCTGCAACTTCTCGGGCATGTGGCAGAATGTATTTTTGACACATTTCATGCCTCACCCTCTATATGCCGTCTTTTTCAAAAATAGTTTCTCTTTGACCACATCAACACTTTTAACCCAAAATTACTTTGGATTTTCATAACAATCAGTTCATCTCCCAGTATTCTATCCCAGGCCTCGCTGGTCAAAACATAAAGCCATCCTTCATAACTTAGATGTCAGGGAACATTGGTTTAATTATCTGGACAGTACTAGACTTTTCTGATCCTCCCTAGGGTTGTTTGTTTCTGTTGTGGACAGAACTATAGAGGTTGCTGTGACTACCCAGAAGCTTTCTAAATGGGGGTTTCTGTTCACATGTGGATGTTATGTGGATGCTAACATATCGTCCCCCCACTCCCATGCCCTTCTTCATTCTACAAGATTGTACTCCACATC
Source organism: Sternotherus odoratus (assembly GCA_032164245.1). Classification (NCBI taxonomy): domain Eukaryota; kingdom Metazoa; phylum Chordata; order Testudines; family Kinosternidae; genus Sternotherus; species Sternotherus odoratus. The sequence continues at coordinate 126,329,041 of JAVMKO010000003.1, forward strand.
TATAGCCCTGCTAGAGGGCGCGTCTATTAAAGAAATATGCAAGACTGCTACCTGGGCTTTGATTCACATTTACTTGTCACACTATGCCTTGCTTGATGCATCCCAAGCAGATGCTGCCTTTGGCTCTATAGTCCTACAGACAGACTTAGACTGAGCTAAAGAACCTCCTTCCTTTAAAGGGTGCTGCTAGGGAGTGACCTTGAGTGGAGCACTTATAGGGACACTACATGAATAAAAAGAGATTACGTATCTTGTTCTCCAACATGGGTGTCCCTATGGATGTTCCACTACCCACCCTCTTTCTTCTCTGCTTCGGATTCTCATCTTGGGGCTTTGCAGTGCAGAAGGAAATGAGGACATTTAATCTGCGTGGTCCTGTATATCCTCGGTACAGGACAGGAGGATGTGTAGGATGCATGCACGAGCCGAGCAACCCCAGCTACTGAAAATCTCTAATTAATGGTGCATGCACACCTCAAGTGGCACACCCATAAGGGGACACATCCCAAGAAGTCCAATGACCGCACAAGGTAGAAACCTGTCCTTTTGGCAAAATTCCATTTAGATGAAAATGTTTCAACCAGCTCTGCTTAGGTTCTTAAGTTTCTAATCACTTATTAAAATGATACATAAGCTTCTAAGTCTCACAGGCGCTTCTGAAAATTTTATCCTACATCTCTTCAGATGTGGCAGAGCTTCTTTAGTCTAAGAAGAATCTTATAAATAGGGTTGTTATTAGAGCAATGTGTGGCCAATATTGTAATTTGCTTAGAATGCTTTTAAAATGCTTAGAATGAAAGCTGCTAATGTCTCATTAATAAGAGATATAGAACTATTAGTGTTTCTCATAGACTTTAATTGCAGGAAGTGCAGATGAATTTTTTTTAAAATGATCCAATAATTAGTGTTTTCATCTAATCCTGTAAAAATACAATTTAAAGTAATTAATAAGCATTTCAGAGATATAAGCAATTCATGGTGTGGCACTTATTTCCTTAGGGAAATATATTACTATGTAGGGAATATTCATCGTAATTTGACAATTACTTTGAATGCGGGAACAATCTGTTTGACTCCTTCAGATGCATGATTGCATGGTAGCAGACTGGCTAAATTTCCTTTTTTGTGTTATCTTCCCAAACATTTTCAGAAGCCCACAAAATAGCACGTGTTTCCAAAATTTTCTTCTTTTTTGGAGAAATGAATTTTTAATTTAAAATATATATAAACGCAATCTGTGCTTTAGAATCCTAAAGAAGCTGAAAAAGCGTGTAACAAATTTTGTCAAACTGACTGCTTTTTCCTGTGGACTAACCCCTCTAAGCCTATATTAAGCCTTTCTTCCCTACTTCTCAGGGGACTTTCTCCTCCTTAAGAGTTTCCTCAAGACTGATCATACCTGGCAGAGAGCACACGGCTCTCTTATAGTTTAAGTGATATATGTACACACTTTCATCCATTTGGTCAGCATCTAATGTTTATCAAACCCATCCAAGAGAAAAATTAGTTTTAGAGATGAGAAAGATGACACTGTGCAATCAATACATCTTAACTGTTTTCCACTCTGAGGCATGTAACTTACTCTACTTTTACAATGGTTCATTACTATCCTTGAACAACAACAACAACTTACCTGTACTGTAGTTGGTTAAGTCACTTTTTGTTACTATTTGGCACTTATCTAGTGCTTTTCATCCAGGGATCTCAAGCTATTTGCAAATATGTGCATCATCCCAGGTTTACAGATGAGTAAATTGAGACAGATGCTAAATAGTCTAAGAACGCATAGGACCCCAGTGGCAGCATCAAAAACAGAAACCAGAATCTTCAGATTTCCAATCTCAGGGCTGGTCTACACAAGGGAGGGCGGGGGGGGGGGGGGGGGGGGGGGGGGGGGGGAGAATCGACTGAAGATACACCACTTCAGCTATGTGAATGACATAGCTGAAGTCGACATATCTTCAGCCGACTTACTTGCCACCTCATGGCAGCGGCGGGCAGTGGTGCGCTCCCCTATCAACTCCAGCTTGCACCCCGCAGCAAGCTGGAGTTCTGGAGTCGACGGGGGTGCTGCTGGCGATCGATTTCTCGCGTCTTAATGTGACATGAGAAATCGATTGCTAAAAGATCGATCGCTACCCGCCAGTCCGGCAGGTAGTGAAGACCTACCCTTACATTCTCTCCTATTTTTTTTTTTTTTTTTTACTTTTTCACAAATTAGTCTTTTCACTGTGATTAGATATGTGGTAGGTTTATTTATTTATTTATTTTTAAAAAGGTTATTTTTTATTGTTTGTTAAACATGGCTGAGTCCCCCTAATGGATGGTCACCAGGCTGTTGTAATTGGATTTGATCTTTGGATTGCACACATGCTTCCAAGCAATTTGGGTGCAGGCAGCATCCAGTTAATGTTTCTAATTCTGTCTCTCTAAGGCACACTTCTGGGTGCAGATCTCCTATCTGGCCCCCTTCCTTTGGATGTGGAACTCTACAGTAGAACTGCTCTAGGCCCCTGTACCCACTGCTCTGACCTTCCCCAGTTGCTTTTGCAGGTTCCTGCTTTCTCCCTTTTCTCCCAAGAGTTCCACCTCCATGGATACTCTGTTTTATAGTATAACTCGTTGGTGCAATGTGGCTGGTAAAGTAAGCAATTCCGGTTTTGCACAGGATATTCTAAAACCACATGAACTTTTACTCTCAAATCATACAAAAGTTATAGCTTTTTAGGTAAACAACAAAAATGTATGCACTTTCTCCTATGAATTTATGCTCACACTTTATTTTGAGACCTTAGGCCAGATTGAGTGTCAGGAGAGTAGGTACCTCTGCTTCTTGCAGTCCCTCTGTTTTCTGGTGGTGGTCAGCCAGAGAGAAACTCAGCAGATCCTGACCTTGAATAAGACTTCTGTCTTCTCAGGCATGTGACTGACTGACCCAACTTCAGAACCCCATGGCTGGGAAATTTCTGCTCCCTGGGCCCCAACTGGGAAAACTAATTTCCTTAAGCCTCAACACTTCTTACAGCAAAACCCTTATTTTAGGGTAGATCTCTTTATTTTTCCGAAACCTACCACCATTGATGACTCTTCTGTTCTAGATGTTTCTAGACAGGTACTTACACATTCAATCATTGAGTTACACTCTTTAAAATAACTGATACAATGTTATGTGAAAGTAACAATTTGAAACAGACATAAATCAGTCCATCACAGTGTGTTCAAGTTTGTCTGGGATTTCCCATTTCCAGACTCAATTTCTGTTTTTACTCCTAGCCATTCTCGGGGATGAGTGTGAAGCATGCTGTTGTGTTAACTCTTCTGACTGAGGACATGATGTGGTATGTTCCAGGGCTCTTCAGTGCCATGCTAGTACTGACCATTCAGTCACTCACATGATACGTGAGGCACTTTCCTTTTCCCAATAGGGAATTTTTGCCTTGAAATGTTCCAGACCCTGCTGAATCATATTGAAACCTGCATTTTTATTCCCACATACCAGTACAATACACCATTAGGTTCATAGCTCATTTTAAAAAAGTTTATTTTTAGTCAAAAAAGGTATTTGTATCTAATATCCAGATCAGCAAAGAGTGGCTATTTGAGAAGTGCTGATTATTGATTCCACCTCTTTAATTAGGGATGATAGCAGACAGCTATTGTGTAAAAATTGACTGACCTTCAATAAGAAAACAGTTAAGGGAAGTTCATTGTTTTCTAATGAAGTTGTGTGTTAGGAAATTAGCCAAAGAAAATTTATTTCTGATGTCAATAGACTAACAGACTTGTTTCTCTCCCTCCGCCTCAAGTGGAAAGTCATAATATCAAAATATTTCTTCTAGGCTTTGCTGGAGATGGTGTTTGGTGCAAAGGTGGTTATAACAGGTGATGGGTTCATCCCCGGAGAAAGAAGTGTCATCATCATGAACCACCGAACACGAATGGACTGGATGTTCCTATGGAACTGCCTGCTGCGATACAGCTACCTCAGACTAGAAAAAATCTGTCTCAAATCCAGTCTCAAAACTGTTCCAGGGTTTGGTAGGTCATCTACAGTTTTAATGGATAAAGAGAATTAGTATTAAAATACAATATTTCACTTTTCTAATACCACCGTAACCTCTTCTTCAACTTCTACTTCAATGTTAAGATTGGTTCAAGAATAGCAGCCGTGCTAGTCTGTATCCGTAAATAAAGTGAGGAATACTTATAGCACCTTAGAGACTAACTAGTTTATTTCAGCATAAGCTTTCATGGGCTATGCATCTGATGAAGTGAGCTATAGCCCATGAAAGCTTATGCTGAAATAAACTAGTTGGTCTCTAAGGTGCTACAAGTATTCCTCGCTTTCATAATGTTAAGATTAGCATCTTCCCACTATGTACAAATTCACTTGTCAGGCTTCCTGTTTCATTAACTAGCATGTGCTACCAAAAGGGTGTGGGTGGGTGTGTTTTTGTTTGTTTGTTTTAAAGTTTCCTGAGGACAGGTCAGAAATCCATATTCTTTCTAATAATCATAGTTTTAAATTCAGGTGACAGAAATACACTGTACAGTATGTGAAATAGCTTAGTTATGTCCTTTTGTTTGTCATTGTGGTACACTGGTGTAGACCAGAACTGGTATGAGCTGAAGATACTGAACAGAGAAATTATTTTAAATGATCCAAAAAAATTTCATGCAAGTAGTTTTAGAATAAATATGGAGACTTATCTGAACACGTTTTTGTATTTTATTAATTTTTTTTTTTAAGATTTGTTTGACATCTTACACAAAATTACTTGGTACAAGATATGTATCAGTTTTCTGAAGTCCAAAGGGTAACCTAATTTGTGATTCCCTTTTGTCAGTCCATTTACTTGCACAGATAATTTTGTCAGCGGTACATGTAATTCTGATAATAGTGAGTGACTTGTTGAGCAGAAGAGAGAACTCTCATATTTTGCCACACCAAAATTACTTAAAAAAATTACTTTTATTTATATCGTGACTGTGTAAGCAATATTTTCTACCAATATATATAAACTCAGTGGTAGAATAAATGTTTTTTTTTTTAATTACAAGAAATCAGGATATAGTAGATGCATTTTGTACTCTTGTACTGCATTACAAAATATTTTTGAATTTTTTTCATACTTTGAAAAAATATTTGGTAATAAATTAGAATGGCCATACTTTTATCTTCAAGTGACAGCTGTACTTGTTCATTTGCTTCTATGGTATTTTCTGAAGGAATTTTCGGACATGGTCCATATGTACAGTATGCATGTGGATCCAAAAGATAATTTCCCAGTTCAGTACTGAATATTTTTACAGCATTTGGTGTTTGACGGAGTTAGAATTCTCTAAACATACATTTAAAGACCAAATCCTGAGGTTGGAGATTATCCATTTCTTCCAGGGTGTGGCCCTAGCATAAGAGTAATGTTTGTCAGTGAACAAAAATGCTAAGAAGTTATTAGGAGGCTTTGAAAGTAGCCTTTCAGTCCATTCTGCAGTGCACAAAAACGCCACACATCTAAATGTACCTTCCAAAGCACACACCAGTCTCTTGTGTATATTCGTTACAATTTCAGGAGCAGTAATTTATTTTTAAATGACACAGAGCTAACAACATATTAATCAAAGCAGGAGATTTCAGTTAGATTTCATCCTTACCATACACCATTGTTGCAATGGTTTTAAGACCGTGCATGATCTGACTTTAATATAACACTGCAGCAGAACAGAAGGTTCTGTATTTATTTTATATATATATATTTATAAGGTTCAAAGACTCTGCATAGGATTACAAGGCTCCCCTGCTGAGCCAGCCTAAGTACAGATGCTTTAACACTGCAAAAAAGATGCAGAATACTGTGGCATATCCCCGGGGTACAACCTGGAACGGTGGGACCACTGAATCCCCATAAACTGTTCATCCTGGGCTGTCTCTCACAATGTTGTGCTAGTGATAAACAGCAAACCCCTCCAGATGTTGTGATCAATCAGCCATCAACACAAGGAGGCATACATCCACCTGTATTGCATGAATGCTCTCTAAGCCACTCATGAATTATATATGGGGAGACTCCAGCCAATTTCCCCAGCCCCCGTCCGCCTTGCACCCCAGTGATATATTATCTTACACTGCTCAAGACCTTCTCTTGAACAGTGCAAGTTCATTAATTAGGTTGTCACTTTATCAAAGGAAAGTAGACATGCACCAGCCTTTGTAATTTGAGCAGATTCCCCAAACACTCTAGACAAACTTACTGGGAAGGATAAAACATGAAAGTAAGTTTATTAACTACAGAACGATGGATTTTAAGTGATTATAAGTGTTCGGCATAGAGGTCAAAGTTGGTTACATAAGAAATAAAAACAGAGATGCAGTATGAACTTTAACAGACCAAGCAAGATTTGAATCAAACAACTTTTATCACCTCACTGGATGTTCTGGGCAGTTTGCAGTTCTTAAAGGCACAGGTTGAATTCCTTTCTCACCATGGGACGAGTCTCCCCAGTTCAAGGTCTTTGTTTTCCAGGCAATCTTCCAGGTGTTGAGATTCGGGAGGAGAGAGACCAAGTGGTGATATAATTGACCCTCCTTTACACTTTCTCTGCAGGTGCTGGAAAGATCCTTGTTGTGATGTGGAGATTAGGTAGCCCCCATTATGTACATGTCTTCTCTGAGGAATCTCTGGGAGAGTAGATTCTTCTTGATGGTCCATCAACACATGTCTGGCTGGCCCTGGTGTAAATCTGTCTTCTCAGTGTCAGTTGCCCCTTTGTTGCCAATGAAAGGCTGTGGCGTTTTCCACTTACCCTGTATTTAAGAAACAGACATATAGCAATATTTCATAACTTCACATATAATGATAGTATGTACAATTCAACTGTGTGTTAATGTTCAACAGATCCAGACTTCTTAAACGATACCTCACAAGGCATGCACGGTACAAAACATCATAATCATGTCACCGTGGTGAATATGGGGTTCCAATATGTTATTTTGAGGTATAGAGTGTCACAAATACTGCTGACACATGCAAGCAAGTGGATTTTGTTAGTTCCAATCCTGATGTAAGATGGCAGAGAGAACTAATAGCTGACATAGAGGAGACTCTACAGGGAAACCTGAGGAACTGCCAAGCTTGGATAGAGCTTAATTTAAAGTGTGGAATTTAAGTTTAAAGCCAACCTCTTGGAAAAGGGAAGTTTGGACAATTCAATGTGTGCCTGTGGGGAGAGTGCAAGCAGGCCAGGCACTGCACCTCTTTCAAAATAGTGGCCTCCTCTCCTTTGGTAGCCTGTGAGAACTCTCCCTCATTCCTGTCCATTTTACACATAACTAGTCACTTATGCAAATTTTGTAAGCTATGTGGAAAGGAAATTGATACAGGAAAAACTGTGTTTTAATGAGTTCAGGTTACTGCAGGATGCACTCCAGGCAACCAAAACCTTAAAAGTAGGGAAATAAGAAGTTAAGTCTGACAGCCTCTGCCACCTTCATGTTGCCTGCAGTGTGGAAGTCAGTAACACTCAGCACTCCAATAAGGCATTCGCTTTCATCTCAGATAACAGAGCGCTACATACCCCTAGCTTAATCAAACTCTTGTTCTTAAAGCAAAATCTTAACTCTTTCTTCTTACTCTGTTATATCAAGAAATTTCCTGACATGAGCTGCAGAAGAACTAATGTTCTTTGTGTACATTAATCTAGAGAACAGTAACATGGAGTGTCTTCAAAGTAGGCTTGATGAAAGCCCCATGTTTAAAGACAGACTAGTAAATTGAATGCATGGCTAAAAAGGCAGTGCTAATGGTAGGTATTAGTTTTGTGGCACAATGGAGTTCATTTTACAGCTGTTTGGCTGGCTGGAGCTGTACAGAAGGGGCACCATTGTTACTTGCTGTGAGATGCTTTAAACTAGCAGGCAAGAAAATGCTGTGCAGAATCCGACAGAAAGGGAAGGAGTGAATGAAAAGTGAGATCCATGAATCCAGCAAAGATATGCACATGGAGACTTTCTATATGAACTTGACTGAAACACAGTGCAGCAGCAAAAGCTGTTGGGGGCTAACTACAGAAGGCTAGAGATCATTAGACACCAGCGGGAGCAGTTTATGCCTCATGTCAGTCCTGTGCTTTGCTTTCCAGTTCAGATTTTTAAATCCATGTCAGGAATGCAAATGTATATTCAGTAGATCTTGTGATAAATATCAGTAGGAAATTGTGGCCAAGGAGTATAATTATGAATTCAGCCAGGCAGTGTAGAAAATCTTATATTTTACCCCCATGGCCCTACCATGTGATGTGAAAGGCTTTTAATTGGTACTAATAGCTGAAGAAAAGTCTTCAGCAATTTTGCAGTTTGGTTTTAAAAGCCATTGCCCATTTTGTAAGCTTTTAGCATTTAACTGAATCTTTTAAAGGTCACAAGGAAAGATAGTTTAGAAATCCATGTGACGCCTCATCAGTGCCTTGCAGATGTCATTGCCACCATTTGTTAGTTGTCAAAGAATAATATTTAAAACCAGAAATTATTTAGAATTCTGAAATCAAAATAATTTCTTCTCTCCTAGTACCCTTCAGTTTAATTTTTTCAGATGACTATCTTTACATGAACTAATTGTACTTGATTAAAAATAAACAAATACAGAGCTTTTGATACATTTACTAAAGACAATTGTATTAATTCTTAGGCAGCTACATGGTGGTCAGTACCTTAAGTATTTCATTCATAATTGTATACAGAATGGGGTTATGTGTAATGCTTTCATCTGAGTATCTCTGAGTACTTTGCAAACATTCAGGTGCTAAGTACCATCCCAATTTTAGAGTGGGGAAAAATACATTTGAGAGGTAAAGAAAATTACCCAAATCAGATAAATTAGGTGCAAACCCAAGTCTTGAACCCAGAAGTGCTGATTCCTAGTTCCCATCTTTAGCTAGTGCACTCTTTGTATTTGTATTGAATTTGCATTTGGAGACTTAATATGCAGAGGAATGTATTTTTGGAGGTGAGCAGAGTTAAAGCATCTGAAACATAATTTAACAATTGTATTCTGCACATATAGAAACTTTCTATTTAGGAAATGTATATATTTACGTTGCTGGTAGATAATGACTCATTAGGAGTTTTTGGGTCACTTTTTATAGATATTTACAAGTTACTAGTTTACATTACTTTAATATACAAAATACCCTTTGAGTTGACTACATCTGAATTGTTTCTTTTTGAATGGACTGTCTTTTTGTTCCTGGAGACTATATCTCTGGTTTAATAATGCATGCAATAAAGTTTCCAAAATGCTATATTAAATTTCAGTAATCTCAGTTTCAGAAATATTACTACAGCATTGCTCTACTACTTGCCAAAGGTATGGTCCTCAGGAATCATGATTCTCTTTGTTGTTCAGCTATTGCTGCAGTTTCTTATATCAGTGCAGGGGTCTGAGGCCCGGCAGCCCGCCCGCGGCGGGGAGGGGGGAACCGGGACGCTCCCGGCAGCCCGCCCGCGCGGCGGGGACGGGAGAGCGAGGCGCTTTTTTTTTTTTTTTTTTTTTTTTTTTGGTCCGGCTTTTTTATTGAAAAACGAGGGGGCGTCTTATAGGCCGGAGCGTCCTATAGGGCGAAAAATACGGTAACTTGCCAGTTCTCAAAACTCCTGATGTTCAGAATGCGTCTCCCATTCACTAATATGAATCAGTGAGGTTGTGCTGGAAGCAGAATGTGTATTTTAGCTATCAGCACCTCAGGCTGATGTCAGTGGTTTTCATAGGGTTATGATAGTGGCTGAAGACTGTAATGATATCTGGATTTTAGGGGAGCATTTGGTAGTATCTCAAGCCTTAATCGAAAAAATAAATTAAAATTGGCTTTAATTTGAGCATGCTTATATGAATTGAAAAGTGGCTGAAGGACCATAATCCAAGTATATATCAGTGGGTGAAATGAGGTATCCAGTTGCAGCTGCCTGGATGAGTATTGGGCCTTGTTTCATTTAATGTCTTTGTTAATGAGGTGGAAAAGATTAAATAGCACATTGATTAAATTCACAGATGATAGGAAAGCAGATGCTGCTGCAAATATCATTGATGATGGACTTATCTCGTGTTAAGTCCTTTCATATTAATGGAAAAACACAAGTTGACATATCTTGAAAAAAATAATCTGAAATATGGATATTTCAGGGGAAGGCTATCGAAGAATTCATCATAACTGTTTTCACAGCACTGTAGAACTTGCTGTGTTCTAAAAGCCTGCCTGCTATACTTGGAGACAGGGAAGCATAACAAGAAGGCAAGAAGAGGGAAGGGAAAGGTGGGTGAGGTAAACACTATGTTAGATGGGAGAACAGGGAGCAAAGCTGCTGAATTTAAGAGAAATGAGGAGTAGGGTCCACTATGGACAGTTATTTGAGAATCTAATTGCTATATTTAGCACTCAGGTACTACTATGTTGACATAAAATTGTCTTCCATACAAAGATATCCAAGTATTTTACAAACATTAAGGACTCCAGGTTTCCAAACACCCCAGTGAGATAGAGAAGTATCTGTAGATAGGTAGGGGTGTGTGTGTGTGTGTGTATATGAAGTGACCAAACCTTTGGCTCAGTTACATCATAAAAGGGACCTCTTAGCTCCTTGTTCCAAAGGATGGTGGTTCTGCAGTGACCTGAACGTGATGATGATTGGTCTTGCAGAATGGAAGTGAAGGACTCAGTGCCTGCTCTATGGGACCAAGGTGCAGAGTCACAGGGCATAGATTGCTTGTAAATTGTATTCTCATCTCCCATTAGTCATCCCTTCTCCACAAAACACCCTTCACCCTCTTTCCTCATAAAAGGGCTGTAGAAGTAAATATAGATGCAGGACTTTAGTAATGTTTGAAGAGGGTGATGCAGGGTCATGGACTCTTCTCTGATGGGGGGTTGTTTTTTTTTTAACCAATTTTTGTGGATTCACTAAACAGATAAATCCAAACTTATTTTTAATTTCTCTATTGCAGAGGAATATGCCTGCAAGGAATAGAATTCATATATAGAGTGGGAAAAACACAGGAGTTATTTTCCATCTGGTTTAAAAAACCCAAAACTCTCTCTGTGTGCGCGCGGGTGTATAAAATGTAAAAATCAAGATAATGTTGTCTAGATAATTTTAAAAACATATATTGGAAACTATTGAAAAGAGCATTTTACATTTGACTCTGGTAAAAAGGACCAGGCAATGGGTAGCACGATTGTGCTGGTGTTCAGAAACACAACTGTTATGAGATTGAGTGTCTACTGTGCCAGTAGGCAACTGGAGGTGATATGAACATTCCTGAGTTATGCATTTCCCCTCTCAACTAATTGCTGAGTGATAATTTATTAAAGGAATGGACCAAGTCAAATGACAACTGTTCAATTCATTATATACCTATTAACTATACATTAGAGATGAACATAGTTAAAACATTACCATGAGTGGATACTCTCTATTACAGAGATTGGTACAAGAAGAATTTATTAATTAATGGTTTACATGCATCAAATTACAAAAATAATTTAAGAATTGAAATGTTTTAAAATGTGATTTGATTATGGTACTTAGAGCTGACACTAACTAGAGGAAACAGTTGAATAACTGAATTGAAGTGGCTTTTCAAATCTATTTTTAACATTCTTGTACTAATCAGAACTTGTACTAATCAGAAGTAAATATAGTGCAACTCTGTCCTTCTGTCTCAAAAACCACGTGATAACATTTTGTTCACTATAATATTCTTCTGTTTGGCAGAGCTTGTAAATGGGAAGTATAAAAGCTGGTGAGTTTTAAATCAAGGAGATCCACAGTTTTGCCACATTTATAACTGTCAGTACAATTAAACAAATTACATAAATAACTGTTAATGGACCACTGTTATGATCAATATTTTGTGGGCACAGAAATCGGGCACATGCAAGTGATTCCCACCAGTCTTTGTGCCTGTGTGGTGGTGTTACATCAAAGGCCCCGATTAAAATCAGGGCTCCATTGGGCTAGTCTTGAACAAACTTATAGTTTCTGCCCTAAAGCGTTTCTGATTTGAAACAAGAATCAAAAGTGTGTGTGACAAACAATAGAAGGGAAAGAAAGAGAGAGGATGGCTGACAGTGATAAGATCCCACAGTTACATATGTTCGTTCTCTGCACAACTAGGTATGTCAGAATCACTTATTTATGGGGGGGGGAATGTTTTTGAATTTAGTATCAGCTATCCCAGCTGCCCCATAACTGAGTGCACATTGGTTTGCTGGGTTTCTTATCAACCTCCTGGCTTTTGAGGAATTTGAAAGGAGAGTGTGTTGTGGCTCTGGATTCATTCTGTGAAGACTTTCCATGTATAAGAGACAGCTTGGAACAAAGTAGAGACACATGCGAGAGCGAATTGACAGCCAAGTCAGGATTGGCATCATTGACAGAATGGAGGAGGGAGCTGGGAAGTATGATTGGAAAAAAGCAAATAATTTCCATGTGGCAGAGTTGTGGAGAGCCTGAAATGTGAGGTTAACTTTTTATTTGGTGTGGTGGAAAACAGATTCTGGAGAAAGGTGTGCAGGGTGACAGACCAGGAAAATGATCTTAGTGATTGTATTTAGTGCAGACTGGAGGAGGGGACTGTCGGGGGGTTGGAGAGGCCCGAGAGGTTGGCAGTAATCAAGATGTGAGATTATGAGGACTTGGACAAGAATTCTAGCTGTAGGGACAGGATTCAGTTTTGTTTTAGAAAAGTATGGAGAAGAGAGATGCCAGGATTTGAGAACAACTTGACTCTCTTCAGCGACCAGAGATTCAAGTCAGATGATACCCTGGCTATGGGTTTGAGGGTTAATGTTAACAGTGCCAGAGAATAGTCAGAATAGAGACAATTTAGGAAGAGAGATGCTATTTTGTACAGCACATTTTAAAATGTAAGGTTGTGTATCATGTTATAGTAGTCTTTCCTATAGGAAAACCACAACTTTGAATTTCCTGCCATGTTTTCTGGTTAAATATTAGCAATAAATGTTGCAATAAGGGAGGCTTTGGCATTTATTTTTTTTAATCTGTTTTTGAGACACTCTCAAAAATGTTCAGTGAACTTTGAAAAATGACTGACTATTTTTTACCAAACTTCTCCCTCTCTGTGCTCCCTTCTCTCCTCCTCCCTCCCACAAAAAATGAAATGTTTGGACTTAGAACAAACATGAGAAATTTCAACTTGAAGTGTGTTTTGTCCCTGTCTCCTTCCACCCCTTGAAAATGTTTTTTTTGGGGGGAGGAGGATGAAGGGTTTTAAATTAAAATGTTTCCTTAGCCATAACTAAAGAATTGTTAATGTAATAAAGTTGTGACACTACTGGAGAGTTATGTACCTAAAGTTGTTTTATCCTCACCCCAGGTCCCCAGAGCAAAAGTACACTTCCTATATGCAATATATTTCTCCAATTTGATAGTAGTATTTCCTGTCCCTTGCATATATGAGCATGTGACACCCTACAGTATGTAGTCAAGCCACAATAAAACCAAGATAGGTGTGAAAAATAGACTATGAGCATGTGCGTGTTAGTTACTGTAGCAAAAAACAAAGGTTAAATGTCTTTAATCAGAATTATCCTGGAAATGAAACCAGTGTCTATCTTTTGAGTCACAAAAAGCTGATTGAAAAGGTCATTGTGGCCAGCTGCTGCATGTTTCTAAGATGCTAACCACATAGCAAACTTGAGTGAGAGTTATATAAGCTGTGTTGGTGAATGCTTTTGAGTACATTGGTGAGTTAACATTAGTTATCAGAAATGTCAGGTATTACAGGCTTAGTATTTGTTTTGGCAAAGAAATTAAATGGAATTGTTTGATTTGGACTAACTTCCCTGTTTGTTTGTGTTCCATATATTCCCAATTATCTTTCCCGTGAACTTACAAATCCAAGGGCAAGCTTTTGCTTTCCAGTAAAAATAAACTTTTATTTCTTTCAGACTAGCAAAATTCCTGATAGCCAGGAGTCCCAGACAACCAAAAACATAGTCCAGACAAGAAAAATGTAATTACTGCCTACTAGACAATATGGTGTGCTGAGCTTTACAAGTGACTGCACAGCATGTCTCGTCTCACACTGCAGACGAGAAGGTGCTCCCTACTTTTTTATTTTTAAATACCACTTATAAGCAGTGGTCATCAGTTTTACACATTACTGAATTCCTCCCATAGGTCTGCCCATCCTATTTCAACCCAAATTACATTATGTATGTGTTCTCCCAACAGTGCAATATGCACGCTTGCCTTCATGTGATAGAGACAAGAAAACCAAAATGGCACATTTTCACCTTGCTTTTATTACTGTAACCTTACTGTGAGTTTCCTGTCTCCATTGTAAACTGTATTTTTAAATTCCAGGCAGAGGTCTAAAACCCTCCCAGACCTCCAGGATGTTTTGAGTTTCAGGCACAGCTAGTACCATATCCACATAACTTCCAGGGACTAAGCTGCCTGGAAGAAGTGGTAGAGAAGGCTTGTGGCAAGTTTCCTCCCTTCTCTTTCCAGGAACAGGTGGGACCAGAGAGAAGTCTCTCCTAGGGCTTGTCTTCACTACGCTGGGGAGGGATCGATCTTTTAGCGATCGATTTATCGTGTCTCGTCAAGACGCGATAAATCGATTGCCAGCGGCGCCCCTGTCGACTCCGGAACTCCAGTTTGCCAAAAGGCGCAAGCTGGAGTTGACGGGGGAGCGTGCCGCTGCCTGTCGCTGTCGTGAGGATGGCAGGTAAGTCGGCTGCAGATACGCCGAATTCAGCTGAGTTATTAATGTAGCTGAATTCACGTATCTACAGCCGATCTGCCCCACTAGTGAAGACCAGCCCCTAGTGAGCTGCCTCTCATTTCCCCTCAGACTCTGTAGCTGTCAGAAATCTTGTTCTGAATAACTCAGATCAGACAAGCTAGTTTCAAGACTCTATATGGTACCAACCAATATCCTAATTTTATAAACTGTACATTTGTATCAGTTAATTTAGTGGTGGCAGTCGCAGGACATTAAGTATATGAAGTGTATTGGCTGAAATAATTATGCAAGAGTGAAAACCACCAGAAGCAAAATAGCAACATTTTTCTTTCATTAAGATGCCTCTTTCCACCTTGTCCCACTTGCCTGTTACTTCCTCAAAGTTATGCAAAGGGTATTCGTTTGACATATATTTCCAGTTTTGCTTTTGTTGGGTTTGTTCGTGTGCTGTTGGTTTCTAGAATTTGGGAGAAATTAGAAACTCTCCCTTTATTAGTAAGGTGGACCTGTAACAGGCAAGACACAACTTGCAACTTCTTACCCGGTAGTACTCCTCCTCCTCCTCTTTTGTTGTCATGTCATGTCAACGTTGAAGTTAGTCACTGTGTTGGCCAGTGACAAAAAAGTGTAGTAATGCAGATAATTTTGGACATCATTTTGAGGCTCAATACCAATGAGCTTTTCCCTCTGCTACACCCTGAATTTCCAGTTTCGCCATCAGTTTCTTTGATGTATAATATCATATACCAGAGACTTTAAAAAGAAAGTGTTCATTATTTTCCCTGTTTGATCAGGTATGTCCTTGTAGCTGCAGTACACTCCTGTATACAGATTATGGAGTTCAGATGAGATGAGAACAACAAAATGGGATAGATTGCTGCCTGTTTGGGAGAGAAAATAGGTTTTTGAAACTAGCACAGGGACTGTTTAAAAACTTAGCTCTTAATAGTTCATTTAAAATATTTATGGCATATTCTTACACTACAATAAAGGCCAGTGCTAAGACGAAATTGTCAATAAAGCCGCAACTTAATTTGGGCATGATTATGTGCTGGAGTCTATTCAAAGAAAATTTTGTTTTAGTTTATCCTTCTAATTATCACCCCAAAATGATCTTTCTAAACACTAGATTCATGTGACCAGGTCTCTGTTCTCAATTGCCATTGTTTTGACACAATTTGTACTGATTATAATATGTTATTCACGTTGAATGTGAAAAGCTGACTGCTTCCTTTTGAAAGGAACATTTATTTAAGTGACTTGCCTAAGGTCAGAGGGAGAATGGTGAAGCTGGGCATGTAATCCAGGAGGCTGATTCCTGGTTCAGTTGTCTAAACCATTAGACAACAGAACATTCAATAGGAAGCACATATTGTTGTGTGGTAAATTGTGCCAAAGAGAGGCACAAGTGGTTTGAAAGAGAATTGCATGTGGCCCCTAACCTGCAGATTATGTATGGCTATGTCACTTCCATTTGTTTAATGTATCTTCTTGAGGTTAGGCATAAATCCTCACAACTATATTGGGACTTGCATGTGCATGAGGAAAACTATGCCTCAAATTAGGCTATAAAGTACCAGTGCAAAGGGCTATAAAGTAGTACTGCTTTATATTATGACCTCTTAGTGATGGAATCATTTATTGGAAGTTGTATGCATCAGAAACCTTGTAGCACAGATTTCTTATAATGTCATAAATATTTTCAGTATGGTATGTATTTACAAATATTTGAAATCCACTTGTACATACTTTTTATTTGATAAAATGTTTTTTAAAAAATATTATGCACTTAGCACAATTCAAGTTTTCAACTTTATCATAATCACTTACATTTATATAATGCCTATTATTCGAAAGTACTTTACAAACTGAAAGTGGCATGCACTTTGACCACTGAATAGCAATCACCTCTGGTTTAAAAATGTCATAGCAACTTTGCGTAACAAATTCAGACAAAAAGTGAAGAATACAATATCCTATTGAATTTGAAGTGGAAATACAGGTTGACAGAACTTGGTTATCAGAGTTAGAAATTATTTAGATACCAAGGCTAGTTTCACTGTTGTGAATAGTGAATTGAGGTCCTTAATACCACATCTGCATCTTCGTGTACCCTAACTCTGTTCTGGGGCTTGGGTTTAATAAAGGGAAGAATTTACCATATGGGTAATGAACATCACTTCCAGCAGCACCAAAGTGCAAAGTCCTCCCCATCAATTACAGCCTTTATTTAGCATGTGCAATATGATGCTGTTACAATACAAGATGGCTTTTCTTATGAAATTCCATATTATTGTAGGCACAATTTTTCTTCAGTAGTTGGGAAAGAAAAGTGTAATCTCTTGGATGCAAGCAAATGAAAAACATATAATGAAATGTTACTTATATATTTATATATATTGTTAAACTTACTCTAGGTTGGGCAATGCAGGTTGCTGCCTTTATTTTCATTCAGAGGAAATGGGAAGATGACAAGAACCACTTTGAAAATATGCTGGATTATTTCTGTGACATTCGTGAACCACTGCAACTCCTCATCTTTCCTGAAGGAACCGATCTCACAGGTAAATTAATTGTTGTCTCCTCTTGGATGTAATTAGGTAGAAATTTGTATGTACAGTAGACTCTCAATTATCCAGGATGATAGGAAAAAAATTAATCCTGGTTAATAAAATCCCGGATAATCACCATCCATAGGAAATATGGGGGGAAGGCGTTGGTTCACCAGCCACCCTGTGCCAGGGGAAAGGGGTGTTGGTTCACTGGCTGCCTTGTGCCCTGGTGGGGTTTTTTGCGTGCATGTGCTTGTGGTGGCAACAAAGCCAGAGCCAGCCCTGCGAGTTACACATTTTTTTTGACATCCTGGTTAATCCACATCCTGGTTAACCCAATCCTGGATAATCGAGTCTCTACTGTATTAAGGAAATAGTTCCAAAATGTAAAAAAGTAGCAAGTGATGATGGATTCTTGTGAACAGTAAGTGTTAATATATAAGCTAGAATACCAGTGTCACAGGTTGGGTCACAGAAGTCCCCTTGGGACTGCCACCTGATGTGCTGGCACTACCTCTAAATCCGTTTTCCGTGGCAGCTCGGGACTTCAGTACACTGTCTGGTTGTGCCAGACACGCTAGCCACTACAAACACAGACCCAGGGTCTGAGCCATCTCCAGCAAAAGCTGAATTTTCAACTGAAAACAGCTTAAGAAGTGTTCCTGTCTCCAACACCCAGGTACACAGCTCCCAATGGGATCCAGACCCCAAATAAATCCGTTTTACTCTGTGTAAAGCTTATACAGGGTAAACTCATAAATTGTTTGCCCTCTATAACACGATAGATATGCACAGCAGTTTTCCCCCCCCCCAGGTATTAATACTTGCTCTGGGTTAATTAATAAGTGATTTTATTAAATATAAAAAGTAGGATTTAAGTGGTTTTCAAATAATAATAGAACAAAGTACGTTACCAAGCAAAATAAAAAACCAACATGCAAGTCTAAGCCTAATACAGTAGGAAACTAAATGCAGATAAATCTCACCCTCTGAGATGTTCCAATAAGTTTCTTTACAGACTAGACTTCCTCCTAGTCTGGGTCCAGCAACCACTCACCCTCCCGTAGTTACTGTCCTTTGTTCCAGTTTCTTTCAGGCATCTCTTGGGGTGGAGAGGCCATCTTCTGAGCCAGCTGAAGACAAAATGGGGAGGGGTTTCCCAGGGCCTTATATAGTCTTTTCTTTTGTGGGTGGAAACACCTTGTGTTCTCCTGTGCAGAATCACAGCTACAAGATGGAGTTTTAGAGTCTCACATCTCACGTGCATGCATGACTCAGTTCTTTACAGGTCGGTGCCATTAATTTAATTGGATAATTAGTACATTTATAAAACATGTTAATTTGAACCTTCCCAGGAAAACTCGGATGTGGACTGGTGCCTCTAAAGGTCTATTGTCAGCTAAGTGCTCCCAATTACTTGAATAACCCCTTCACACTATGTTGACCAAATCTGCCTTATGTGCTTTCTACAGCAAACACTTTAAATGCAGCATAGAGCCAGCGCTCATAACTTTAGATATAAAAATGATACATGCATACGAATAGGATGAACATAACCTTTGTAGATATGTTACATGGCATATCTAGCATAAAATATATTCCAGTTATGTCATATTTACACTCATAAGCACCAGTATGTTTCAAATTGGTACTATATATAACTTCACTCAGGGTTTAACCAATATTTCTTACTTCAGATAAGTTTTTGGTAAACTTCTGTTAAAAGTTTAGTGCCATTTGGATGTATGATACTTTGACTAGGAGAGGCTGTTTTTTTAAAAAAGTCTGACAGGATTTTGCAGCTGTGGGTAAGTCACTTGGCCTATCTGTTCTTGAGTATTCTCCGCTGGAAGGGTAATAATGCTTACCTCCTTTTCTAAAATGTTTTTGGACCTTTGGAAAAAAAGTGCTAGATAAGTGCTTATTACACCAAGCCAAGGAAAAGTAATGTTACAGGGAAAAATTACCTCACAATATTTGATGTAGTTATTCTTAGAATTATACAAATATTTTTTAGCTATCTTTTTTGTAAAAGGCAAATGTTTTAAAATAATTTATCTAAATCAAGTATTAACATGTCTACTCCACTGAACTAATTTATATTGAATTAGAATTTAGTAGTATTTGTTTAATCTTCAGTAAAAATGACAACCTTTTAAATATAATTTATTTTAGGAAGTCCTATGGCAAGGTGCTAACCAATGATGAATTGAAATGCTGATTATATTATAGCTCTTTTTATAAAAAAAAAATTTCCTAACACTTACCCATTTTTTACGTATGGCATAGGCTCTGTCTACGCTAGAGAGCTTACAGCAGTGCAGTTGTACCAATGCTTTCCTGCCCATATAGCACTGTGCATACTAACACTTATGCTGGTGTAATTTATGTTGCTCAAGTTCTGCAAAAAAGAACCCCATGCCAAATAACAGAAGAACAAGTAGTTACTCTTTCTGAAATCCAGAGCTCTATAAGAATCCAAAGAAATTTTATGACCAGTGCGTCAGAAGCTTCAGCATAACCCACCTTTTTACATGTTCTCTTTCTGTAATTGAACTCTTTGCCCCCTGTCCCTCAGCCCCAAAGAATTTGTAATGACTCCTTTTTATAAAATGGTCTAGTGAGGCATGGTGTAGTCCAGATCTCTGCAGGAGTGTTATGATATGAAATA
Source organism: Sternotherus odoratus (assembly GCA_032164245.1). Classification (NCBI taxonomy): domain Eukaryota; kingdom Metazoa; phylum Chordata; order Testudines; family Kinosternidae; genus Sternotherus; species Sternotherus odoratus. The sequence goes on from JAVMKO010000003.1 coordinate 126,349,029, forward strand.
CAGGCTGGACTCTTTTAGGAGTAACTGCAGTGCCACGTTTGTTCCCTCTCTTTATGGTTTTCCATTGAGCACTGCGTGCCGTGGAACTAGAGTGAATGTTCTTGTGTGTACAAGGGCACTGGTAATGCATGATCTGATGTGTAATAACTTGAAAATGACATTAATGTCTTTAACAGGTCTCAGTAAAAATAAGAATAGTTGCACAACACATCCTTAAGTAGAATGTTAACAGTGCATGAATACGACTGAGCTGGACATTATGCACCCTCCCAAAATAGATGGAGAAATGAAGCTGCTTAATTAAAAGGAAAACATAACTGAGAGTGGTCATTTGTTCAGTTTTGTTATGTTGGACCCATGATCATTGGAGAATAAATGAAGTCTTGAGAATAGTGGCATGGATTTTCAGCCAAGGCCAGATAGGAGAAAAAAGTGGTTGTACAGTCCTTAATTCTACCAGCTGGTGATGCCAAAATGAAATGCCTCTCATAGTTGATCGATCAGATCTTCATGATATGGCTGTCCTTCCTTCTTGAATGCTCTGATCAGCATTTAAATGGTCATAATTGAACTTCAGTTTGAAAACCTAATTCAGATGAATGGGGCAATTCACAACTCTCCTATGTTCCACTTAAATAAAGCACTTAAAATGTGCATAATTTTAAGCATGCGAATAGTTCTGTTGACTTGAATAGGGCTACTCAAAGCATTTAAGGTGAAGCCTGTGCTTAAGTGCATTGCTGGATAGGGGTTGTGGAGCTATTGTTTTAGGTAATCTGCAGATTATGCATACACTACCTCATGGGTTACACAGGGTTCATGATTTGAAGGCTTTTTCTGCGACCATGAAGTCTAGCAATTTACTTTAAAAAAAAAGTAGATTGTGGATTACAAAATTAAGCTATCAGGGAAAAGTATCAGCATGCTAAAATGCTCTGAGTTTGTACATTATTCCTTGTTTGGTTTTTAATAGTAAAACCAGCTTAATGGCTCATAAAAGTCCATAGCTCCCAATATGAATTGAGCCCAGAGTGATTACTGTGAATTTCTTCCTCTAGTCTAGCCTCTTTAAAAGTTCATGAATGTCTTGTCACACCCTATATAACACTATCCAGAGTAACACAACAAAATTCAGTGAAATATGTGGATTTCATTAGGATAGCCTGAAGCTTTGAGTACAGGGCTTTACAAAATCCCACAATCACCTTTCGAGGTAATTATCCCTATTTTACAGATGATAAATTGAGGCATGATAGTGGATAAATTACTTTCCAAAAGTGGCAGAACCAGGAGTAGTCAGTAGTCTAGTCAGAATATCCAGATCCATATTCCACTGTTTAATAATAAACATTTATACTGTAGTAGCGCCTAAAGGCCTCATAGGCTGGACCTCATCTTGCTAGCCATTGAACAAACAGAGAGAAACTGATAATTCCTACCATTCTAATTTTATAATCTAAAATACAAGATATAACAGCTGGATGAGATAAACAAGGGTATCAGAGTAAGGGCAGAGGCGATAGACTAAAAAAAAGTAATAGGATGTGTGAAATTTGTAGAAAAAGTAATCTCCCCCCGGTTATTTACTGTAAGCATTAGAAATGAGGCATTCAAACCATTAGAGACACCCCCTCCTTTTATAGTTACCTATTTAGACAGCCTAGGTCAAATGTATTTCTGCCTATGTGAGTCATACTTTTAATACAATAAATGTTTTAAAATATACCCTGATAAAAATAACAGTGTACGCACTGATAGACATCACCGAAGCAAACAGACTCTGACAGGAGACACCCGCAAGCTTCAAATAATGTCAGTGTATGTTTCTATCGGACAGTGAACGTACCCAGGTACAATTTGAGTAAACAAACTCAAATGCAATGTGCATCTTTGTTTTTAGGGCATGTTTCTGTAGGATTTTCTTTATAGGAAAAACTGAACGAATCATAAAGGCATGGTGGTCTACCAATAGCAACTTATGTAGGTATAACTATGTGGCTCAGAGGTGTGGAAAATCCACACCCCAGAGCAATGTAGTTATACTGACCTAACCGCTGGTGTACACAGCGCTATGTCGATGGGAGGGCTTCTCCTGTCCATGTAGCTCCCACTTCTCGGGGAGGTGGAATATCGATACCGGTGTCTCTCAACATTTCTAGACTACTGTATCCCTTTCAGGAGTCCGGTTTGTCTTGCACGCTCCCTAGTTACACCTCACTTAAAAACTACTTGCTTACAAAGTCAGACATAAGAATACATAAGCGTCACAGCACACTACTGCTCACTTTCTGATTTTACCATATAATTATAAAATAAATAAATTGGAATATAAATATTGTACTTAACATTTCAGTGTATAGTATATTGAGCAGTATAAGCAAGTCATTGTCTATCTGAAGTTTTAGATTGTACTGACTTTGCTAGTGCTTTTTATGTAGCCTGTTGTAGAACTAGGCAAATATCTAAATGAGTTGATGTAACACCTGGAAGACCTCCATGTACCCCCAGGAGTACATATATCTTGGGTTGAGAACCACTGATCTATGCCAATAGGAGAAGCCACCCATTGCTGTAGGTAATAGCTTCACTAAGCACTACAGCAGGTCAGCTGCCCCAGTGCTGCTACAGTGCTGCAAGTGTAGACAAGCCAGCTTTTGAGTCAAACTGCTGTATACTGTATGTTTAATTATGTTGTCAAACGTTTACTAACTTCAGTGACAGTTGTAGGCAGGAGGCTCAGAAATATTCTGTTACTATGTGAAGATTTTATAATTAATGCATGTAATCTGTTTTGGTTTAATTTATAGCTTCTAGAGCAGAATTTTCACTTAGAAACCCATATTGCAGATACTTGTTCAATGCTCTGTCATCTGAAGTTCTTATGCCAACACTTTCAGAGTGAAGTTCATAATACACATTACACTGAGTCTCATGGATAGTCCCTGTTACATTTTAGCTTGGAAAAGCAGTCATTAAAATTCCATGGAATGTTTAGTCTGTTTTACTTGTGAACGGTGAAAGGCTCCGAAGAATGGGAACCATTTTGGCTATCTGATAGGTGAAGGGTAGCAGAAACATCCTCAGTTACATTGTACATTTTTGTATCTGAAATGTTTACATACCAGACATTCACTAAGTTCCAGTTTTGTTTTACTTTTGAAACTGCAGCTCATTGATTTCCATAAAAATAGATCATTCTGCTTATTGCTTCTCTCCTTCCTCTTAAATATTTACTTGAGCTTCCTGTGTTTAATTATCTAAACTATAATGCCTTGGTAGCAAGGAAATATCATTAATGAGAACTGCCAAGTCAATGTCACTTGCATTCCCTTCATCTTGAGGGTTGCCTTGCATGTTACTCTGGCTGCAGCAATGCTTGGGAGGCACCTTCTTGTTCATGACATTTTGACATTACTCTGAATGGATGTAAGATTCCAACACACTTTTCCCCCCCTTATCTACCTCTAGGGCAGTTTGTTGAAAATGAACCAAGCAGAAGTCTGAGTCATATTTTCTTGATAAAACAAGCTTTATTATTGAGTGGAAATCAAATTAACACAGAGAATTTTCCATAACACATCTCATCTGAATTCTTTGCAAAGCTCAGTGGGGTACGTGCACCTGGCTTAGTTGCAGTGAAAAAAGAAAATGCCTTACATTTCTAGAGACTACTGTCCACTCTTTCCCCTTTCATCAGGCAGCCTGAGTCACTCACTCTTTCTGTGTCTTAGGCCTTGTCTAAATGTGCATATTGACAGATTTGGGTTAAACCTATGTAATTTGCATGTGTAGACAAGGCCTTATGCCCCTTTGCCAAGACCTATTTGGACTCTTTTGGTTGCATTAATTACTTGTTCCCTGGAAGTACTCCATAGTGGTTGCTGAGTACTGGCTATTATTGTCTCCAAATTAGGTGGTCCATAAACCTCTGCTCCACTGTTAATTTTTTAAGGGCAATATCCAGCTCCACTGTTAATTTTTTAAGGGCAATATCCATGAAAGATTGTATTCTGTATAGTATGTAGTGCATTTTTGTTTAAGTTGAAAAATTATTTAGCACATTGCTATTGCATAGTACTGTATGTTCATTAACCAATGGGAGGTTCTCTATGCAAAGTAATATATCTACCACTGAGCACAGAGAGAGCATGTGGTTTAGAATAAAAAGAGGCAGACTTGGCACAAATGAATAGAGTGCCTTACTAACATAGTGATTGAGGCTTATCTCTACACTCATGCCTTTGGTTTTTGTTTGACAAATAAGTTAGGTGACAAAGCTTGACGAAATTAAAAGGAAAAGAAATGATTTGTACTTGATCAATTTTGCTAGCTTATTAAGCAACAATATTAACACTCTCAGCTTTATTTTCTGTTAGCTGTGGTTGATTCTAAGAAGAACTCAGTTTTCTACTTGCATTGGGTTTTGTATTGATCAGACACAGATCTTGTTCCACACCTCTGTTGCTGATTGTCCCCTTTTGAACACCAAAGGTGTTGTTTAATAAATACATTTAATTAAATTGATTTTTCTCATGTTAGCATGGGAAGATCCTAGGTGTCTTTTGGCGTAATGACTGGGGGGAGGGGGCAGGGATAGCTGCATTAAGCATTGACCTGCTAAACCCAGGGTTATGAGTTCAATCCTTAAGGGGGCCATTTAGGGATATGGGGAAAAAATAGGGATTGGTCCTGCTTTGAGCAGGGGGTTGGACTAGATGATCTTCTGAGGTCCCTTCCAACTCTGAGATTCTATGATGTAGTGACACCAATGGAATGCAGCAAGCAAGGGCACTTTAATTTGAGCAGACAGTTTTTGAATTCTCCCTCACATGCTATAAAACAAATGGATTCATTCATGTCCACTCATCTACAGTTTTTTCTTTTTGGTGTCTGTTTTTGGTTTGCTGAGTGGGATGTGCAGTAATTATTTCTGAAGAGTTGTACAGTTACCTTGCATACAGGAGGATTCTTGCTGCCAGACAATGAAAATCTTTACTTCACCAGGTTTTCACCAGAGCTGCTTTCAGGTAGCTTGTGAATACTGTGCTTACGACAGCAAGCCCGTAAGGCTGCAGAGAGGACTTCTAATGTACTTTATATAAGTGCAACTCAAATTTATGAATAGACTAGTGACTAAAGCCTGTCAAGTTAAAAATGAATAAGCTGGTTGACAGAAGTATTGATCTTGTGCAGTTGACTAATTGCTGCTTGTCTACATTTAGAAAACATAGCTTTTTTTTTTTCCAGCTGGGAATAAGGTACTTATATCAATTCTGTTTGACACAACATTGATATTAAAGGTTTTCAATTAATAATATCAAAGCTTATGCTATTACAAACTGAACCTTTTGAGTTAAAATGTCATTCTAGTTTCTAGCACTTATGTAACCTGTACATGCAATAATCATTTTATTAAATCTTTCAGTAGATACCTTTGGCAAGTGTGAAAGATTGATTAATTAAGAGTACATCAAAGAGTAAAAAGATTTTAAAAAATAATCATAAAGGAAAAAGTCCTCACAAGTTGCTGTATCTCATGGTATTATGAATCTAACCAAAAGTACTGTTATAGTCTGCTGCCTTCAGAACAGTGATGTATTTTGTGTGCTGCTGCTGTATTGGGGGCGGTTATAATATCATGAAACTTTATAACCCCTACTAATTAATATTAATGTAGTTAATTTTTTTTTTTAATCTTTAGCCAATACCAAAGCCCGCAGTAATGAATTTGCTGAAAAGAATGGACTTCGGAAATACAAATATGTCTTGCATCCACGAACTACTGGTTTCACTTTTGTAGTAGAACGTCTAAGGGAAGGTAACATTTCTTTAGATATGTATTTACCTTTCTCCTCTGTATTCTCAAATAATTAATCTCAGGAAACCCAGATAATTGACTTTAATAAACTAACTACTCCAAAACAGTATTGGAAATACAATAGATACCCCATACAAGAAAACATCCTTCCTGTTTTCTGCAATGATTTTGGTATTTGCAGTATGGTGAGATTAGAGGCAATTTTGTATTTATAAGATACTAGCAGAAATACCCGGCGTTGCTCGGGTCCGTCGGAGGTGGGGAGGGGGCAGAGAGCTGAGCGAGTGCGGGGTCCGTTGGAGGGGGGAGGGGGCAGAGAGCAAACCTGACACCCCCACCTCACCCCCCCGACCAAACCCGACACCCCCACCTCACTTACCCCTCAACCAACCCAGACTCACATTTTCACCCCCTCACCCAAACCCAACACCCCCACGTCACCCCCCTACCAACCCCAACACCCCCTGACCAATACCCACACCTCACCCCCCATAGACCAAACCTGACACCCCTACCTACCACCACAAACAAACCCGACACCCACACCTCACTTACCCCTCGACCAACCCTGACCCCTCTCCTCACCCCCCCAACCAAACCCAACACCCCCTGACCAACCCCAACACCCACCCCTCACCCACCCCGACACCTTCCCACCCCCCCAGACCAAACCCAACACCCCCTGGCTCACTTACCCCCCGACCAAACCAGACACCCCCACCTCACCCCCTGACCAAACCCGACACCCCTACCTCACTTACCCTCTGACCAAACCCAACTTGGGTCCGTCGGAGGTGGGGAGGGGGCAGAGAGCTGAGCGAGTGCGGGGTCCGTTGGAGGGGGGAGGGGGCAGAGAGCTGAGCGAGTGCGAGGTCCATTGGAGGGGGGAGGGGGCAGAGAGCTGAGCGAGTGCAGGGTCCGTTGGAGGGGGGTATTATGACGACATAACTGTCACAGAGAACAGCAGCTGCCCAGCTGATGTGATTGGCCTTTAAATAATTTCACCCCTGGGGGGCGTCAGAGGTGAGATTTCAAAATTTTTTGACTCTTACCCTGATTAGGACCCTAAGAACTATAACTGTACCAAATTTCAAGTCTCTAGCTCAAACGGTGTGGAAGGAGTAAGGGAACGTACATACATGCATACATAAATGCATACACCATTTGACTTTTATATATATAGATTCATATAATTTAGAATGTCCACAATGAGACAAGAAACCACTCCCTTGTTCCAAAGTTGTTTTTTAATACTATAGATTGGTTAATGATTCAGTGCAGGAAAATAACTTTAGAAATCCCTAAGTAAGACTAGTCTTAATGTCTATACCTATACTTAATCCTGGGGGAGGATTATTATTATTATTATTTATTTGCATTACAGTAGCACCTGGGGGTCCCGGTCAGTGATCATGGCTCCATTGAACTAGACACTGTACAATCATATAGCAGGACTGTGTCTTCTCCAAAGAGATTATTTCGAACTATAAAATGGGACACCAAGTAACTACATTAAATTATCAAGGGGAGCATAAAACAGATTACTACGATCAACATAAGCAGTGCGTCACAACACATCATTGTTAAAATTTTGGTAGGCATCTTAGGTTTTTGTATAAATTGCATGTGCTTTGTCTAACTTGTGATAGTATGTAATTCACTGTTACATACACAGTTTAAAGGTTTGATTTGCTTAAAACTTCCCACAATTAAGTCTTTCTTTGCTCTATTAATGCAAAGAGTCTTTGGATTCTTTTTCAATTAAAGCAAGATTTTCAATTTGAAATCTAATCAATTAATTAAAAAAAAATAATTTCAGGTTCTATACTTGTTCTGGAGTCACCTCCCCAATCCTTGTGGTTTTAAGTAATTTTCCTATTTAATTTTTTTTCTTTCATGTTGTGTGAAAAATGTGCACAAACCAGGCAACTGATTATAAAGGGAAAACACTAAAAGTGATGTTATAGGAAGTTCTGTCAGATGTACAAAGTTGGAGAAGAAACCTGAAAAAACTAGTTTTTCTTCTGATGTTTCAAATACTGTAATTTTAGGTGTGTAACAGGGTCGACACTCACCCCTGCGGCGCCTCCCGCTGGTCGATTTGGGAATCAGCTCCTCCAGCGTCCGGAGCGCCCTCCGCAGGTTGATGCCCCGCTTCTTTCCTGGCCCCGTGTCCCTCCTGGACCCCGGTGCCCTCTAACTGTGGGTGCTGCACCCCTGCAGTATCCACTTTGGTATGAGGGTCTCCCCTCCCTGGGGGACCCCTCTACCTCCTATCCCCACCTCGCCTCAGAACGTGCCACTGCCAGTCACCACTTGTCCCCGCTCACTGGGGCAGACTGCAGTATCATGGCTTCTCATCACCGGCAAGGGGGGTTGACCTGCTGCCGCTATCTCTAGCCCTGGGCTTCCCCCTGCAACCCTGGTACTCCTGGGTCGGGCCTTCTGTCAGGCCCGGTGGCCTGGGGCTCTCTGGCTAGAGCCTGCCCAGCTCCCTCTGCCCTGCCCCAGCTCTACCCTAACCCAGGTACCTGACTTAAGCTCCTGCAGCGAGGCCTGTCTCTCTCTGAGTACAGAGGAGACTTCCTCTTAGGCCCCTGCCTCCCAGCCTTTATACATTGGCCTGTGTTTGGGGCGTGGCCACCCAGCTGGGCCTACTCCCCAATCAGGCCTGGGAGCCTGCATGCTCCTGGCCTTAACCCCTTCCTGGGCTATTTCCAGCCCCTTCCGATAGGGGGCGGGTGGTCACCCCGCCACAAGGTGTTACTTGTTTCTATAGGAGACATGTTTTCAGACAAATAAAATGTTAAATTGAAATGTCTCTCCAAACTCGCTATTAACACTAAAGTATCTATGTATCTGTAGGTACGTCTAGACAGCAGCTATACACATGCTAGCTCTGGGTTAAAATAATCAGTATGACTGTGGCAGCACTGGTGATGGCTGTGGGTAGCCAAACGGGTGCAATCCCATCTGAGAACGCTAGGTGTGTTCTCGGATGACTAGCCCGAGATTCTGCCTCTTCCTAGAGGAAGGCAACAAAGGGATGACAAGATTATGATTATCAATAGATGGCTTAGGCAGTGGTGCTATAAGGAGGGCTTTGGGATGTATGGCTACTGGGAGGCATTTATGGACAGAGGATTGTTCTCTCAGGATGGACTTCATCTGAGTAGGGAAGGAAATAGACTTCTAGGCTGGCACAACTAATTAAGAGAGCTTTAAACTAGAAAGTTGGGGGAGGCAGTTGGGAGATGTCCAGGTAATCTCCATGCCGGATTCTAACAGAGAGAGGAAAGATAAAGAAGTGAGAGAGGATATAGCCATGGGTGAGGAAAAGGACATAAGGAGAAAAACAGTGTGGATACCAGCCTAATAGGTAATACTGGTGGTAGAATGTCCATGCCTAATCGGGTAAAGAATGTGATTGAGGGCAAACAGCAAAAATTAAGATGTTTATACACCAATGTTTATACACAAGGAGCCTAGGTAACAAAATGGAGGAACTAGAGCTACTGGTGCAGGAAGTGAAGCCAGATATTATAGGGATAATAGAAACATGGTGGAATAGTAGTCATGACTGGAGTACAGGTATTGAAGGGTATGTCCTGTTTAGGAAAGACACAAACAAAGGTAAAGGCGGTGGAGTAGCCTTATATATAAATGATGAGGTAGACTGTAAAGAAATAAGTAGTGATGGAATAGGTAAGACTGAGTCTGTCTGGGCAAAAATCACGTCGGGGAAGAAAACTAGTAAAGCCTCCTCTGGGATAGTTCTTGGAGTGTGTTATAGACCACTGGGATATAATTTGGATATGGATAGAGACCTCCTTAATGTTTTTAACGAAGTAAATACTAATGGGAACTGTGTGATCATGGGCGACTTTAACTTCCCAGATATAGACTGGAGAATAAGCGCTAGTAATAATAATAGAGCTCAGATTTTTCTAAATGCAATAGCTGATGGATTCCTTCATCAAGTAGTTACTGAGCCAACAAGAGGGGATGCCATTTTGGATTTGGTTTTGGTGAGTGGTGAAGATCTCATAGAAGAAATAGTTGTAGGGGACAACCTTGGGTCTAGTGATCATGAACTAATTCAGTTGATATTGAATGGAGGGATAAACAAAAATAGATCTGCGACTAGGGTTTTTGATTTCAAAAGGGCTAATTTAAAAAAATTAAGGGCATTAGTTAGGGAAGTGGATTGGGCTGAAGAATTTATGGATCTAAAGGTGGAGGAGGCCTGGGATTACTTTTAAATCAAAGTTGCAGAAACTATCAGAAGCCTGCATCCCAAGAAAGGGGAAAAAAATCATAGGCAGGAGTTGTAGACCAAGCTGGATGAACAAGCATCTCAGAGAGGTGATTAAGAAAAAGCAGAAAGCATACAGGGAGTGGAAGATGGGAGGAATCAGCAAGGAAAGCTACCTTATTGAGGTCAGAAGATGTAAAGTGTAAAGGAAGGATAAAGTGAGGCTAAAAGTCAAGTAGAATTGGACCTTGCAAAGGGAATTAAAACCAATAGTAAAAGGTTCTATAGTCATATAAATAAGAAAACAAAGAAAGAAGAGGTAGGTCCGCTAAAAACTGAGGATGGAGTGGAAGTTAAGGATAATTTAGGCATGGCCCAATATCTAAACAAATACTTTGCCTCTGTCTTTAATGAGGGCTAATGAGGATCTTAGGGATAAAGGTAGCATGGCAAACAGGAATGAGAATATGGAGGTAGCTATTACCATATCCGAGGTAGAAACCAAACTCGAACAGCTTAATGGGACTAAATCAGGGGGCCCAGATAATCTTCATCCAAGAATATTAAAGGAACTGGCACATAAAATTGCAAGCCCATTAGCAAGAAGATTTAATGAATCTTTAAACTTGAGGGTTTTACCATATGACTGGAGAATTGCTAATATAGTTCCTATTTTTAAGAAAGGGAAAAAAAGTGATCCGGGTAACTACAGGCCTATTAGTTTGACATCTGTAGTATGCAAGGTCTTGGAAAATTTTCTGAAGGAGAAAGTAGTTAAGGACATTGAGGTCAATGGCAAATGGGACAAAATACAACATGGTTTTACAAAAGGTAGGTCGTGCCAAACCAACCTGATCTCCTTCTTTGAAAACGTAACAGACTTTTTAGATAAAGGAAATGCAGTGGATCTAATTTACCTTGACTTTAGTAAGGCAGTGGATACAGTGCCACATGGGGAATTATTAGTTAAATTGGAAAAAATGGGGATCAATATGAAAATTGAAAGGTGGATAAGGAACTGGTTAAAGGGGAGACAACAGAGGGTCATACTGAAGGGCGAACTGTCAGGCTGGAGGGAGGTTACCAGTTGGGTTCCTCAGGGATCGGTTTTGGGACCAATATTATTTAATCTTTTTATTACTGACCTAGTCACAAAAAGTGGGAATGTGTTAATAAAGTTTGCAGACGACACAAAGCTGGGAGGTGTTGCCAATTCAGAGAAGGACAGGAATATCATACAGGAAGACCCAGATGACCTTGTAAACTGGAGTAACAGGAATAGGATGACATTTAATAGTGAGAAGTGTAAGGTCATGCACCTAGGGATTAATAACAGTAATTTTAGTTATAAACTAGGGATGCATCAATTGGAAGTACCAGAGGAGGAGAAGGACCTGGGGTATTAGTTGATCACAAGATGACTATGAACTGCCAATGTGATATGGCCGTGAAAAAAGATAATGTGGTCTTGGGTTGCATTAGGCGAGGTATTTCTATGATGGAAAGTTGGAGGGGATGGGATCTAAGATACTACAGAGAATTCTTTCCTGGGTGTCTGGCTGGTGAGTCTTGCCCACATGCTCAGGGTTCAGCTGATCGCCATATTTGGGGTCGGGAAGGAATTTTCCTCCAGGGCAAATTGGCAGAGGCTCTGGAGGTTTTTCGCCTTCCTCTGTAGCAGGGGACATGTGTCACTTGCTGGAGGACTCTCTCTATTTTGAAGTCCTTAAATCAAGATTTGAGGACTTCAGTAGCTCAGATATAGGTGAGAGGTTTATTGCAGGAATGGGTGGGTAAAATTCTGTGGCCTGCATTGTGCAGGAGGTCAGACTAGATGCTCGTAATGGTCCCTTCTGACCTTAAAGTCTATGAGTCTGTGAGCCCAAGTTGCTCCCCTTCCTGCTGTGGCACACTGATGTTTTTAACACACTGGCTAGATTAGAGCTAGTTGTATGTATATCTATGCAAACTGAGAATTATACCTCTGAGCTGCAGTGTAGATGGACCGTGGGGGAGTAACGGGTGGAGAACTGCTCAACCATTAGGTAGTCTAGCCTAATACTTCCCATTATAGAACCTTTATTTTCAGTTGCACAGCATTGTGAAGAAAATTAAGACCCCTAACATTAAGGTGCTAGCCCTCTCTTCACTGTTTCCACACGATTGTAACGGATAGCAGTGACAATAACCCCAGAAATAGACTTGCATCTTCATTATTGTGTGTGATTCCAGACGAAGAATGATGTGTGATTTTAAGTTGGGGAGGTGGTGATGGAAACTTAAACATCATGTTTGTCTTTAAAAATATCCTTGCACCTATATGACAACCATAATGCCCTATGGTTTCCCTGTGAATAAATCTTGACTCATGGCAGTTTTCCATTCCTCAGGCTGAAATGCCTTCACTTCAAGCCTAAGTACATTATTTAGTTCCAAAATAGGTCAGTGAAGAGGGGAAGAAATGCCATGAAGTTTAATTGCCTTTTTAACTTTGAAAAAATAAATTTAATTTGTCAAGTACCCTGATTAATATGCATTGCAGGCTGTATTATGAATGAATTACCTGTTACGTTATAAAAATAGCTATTTGTGACCCATAAAAGTACTTGGAGAAGAAGCTGAAATAATAACCTTCAGGAAAAAGTTACTCACATCTCTTTGCATGAATTTGGGTCTTAATATGAGGTTTTCCTGAATTTTATAATAGGAGGCAGCTTACTGACACTAATTATTAGCACTTTCTGTACAGCCCCCAAATCATATGAATGCACCACTTCTTCCAGCATGGACTTAACTTTCAAACTCTCCCCTAGTTTCCCCATCTCTTTCATGTGGTCACAACTTACATCTGCTTTGCCTTATGTGCTCCCTGTGTGAAACTGCTGCTACTGTGGTTTCTGACTCCATGCTGGGATTATGGGAACTAGGCAAATCCAACCTAACCTTCCCTAGCTGGACCAAAAATAGGTTGGCAAGTAGGATTATTCTGGCAGGGCTGCTTCCCCTCTGAGCCTGAATGCATATCCCAGCTTTTTTATAGCTACAGGAAGTGACCCTGAGCTCACTCACCAACCCAGGCCCTCATACAACCTGAAGATTGCAGCCAATTTTTGTCCTGATCACATTCCAATAGGAGGGAGACATCTGGTCATCCCAGTTCTAACAGGTTACATTTCTGTTTTTCTCAAGCAGTATTCATTCCATTCCTGTAAGCTAGAGCAAATATAGACAATTAGAGTGCATTGGATGCACAATTAGTGATATATCTGATAAAGTGGTGATGGCAATTCCTGTTGCTTTTGAAGCATGAGGAAGACTTAAATTTAATTCTGAAATGATTCTTGGAGAAGTGTTTTCAGTTTTCTGCTTTTACTCTACAGTAATTGTGAGCATAAAAACATAGTACAACTTTAGTCATCCTTTTTCTCTGCATCTTAAAAGAATATGCAGTTGTAAAATTAGGAAACTGAAGGAATGCGGAGAATATATGTTCTGTATATGGGTGCTGGAACTAGAGGTGCTGCCACACCCCCTAGCTTGAAGTGGTTTCTACCATACACATGGTTTACAGTTTGGTTCAATTTTTTCTCAGCACACCTGATACACAAATTTTTCCAGCACCTCTGTATGCCATTAGTTTTAATTTTACCTGATATAGTGACTTCTTCTTCGAGTGCTTGCTCATGTCCATTCCAATATGTGTGTGCGCGCCGCGCATGCACGATTCCGGAAAGCTTTCTCCCTAGCGGTACCCGTAGGGTCGGCAGGGGCGACCCCTGGAGTGGCGCCGTTATGGCCATGTATATATGCCCCTGCCGACCCACCCCCCGCTCAGTTCCTTCTTTCCGTTATTGGCGGTTGCTGGAACAGCTTTTCTCTCTCTCACCGAGTTCTTTAGCGGTATCGTTCTATCGTTCTTTCGTTAATAGTTAGTTGTTAGTTAGTGTTAATTAGTGTTAATTAGTTGAAATAGTATTGTAGTATAGTATAGTTCTTAGGATAGTAGTAGTTTCATAGTTCATCGGCGCCGGGGCATGCCTCGTGCGCCGGGTTTTAAAGTCTGTGAGGGCTGTGGAAAACCGATGCCCGTCAGTGACCCGCACTCTGAGTGCCTTAAGTGTCTGGGAGAAGGTCACCAGGCAGATCGTTGTGCGATTTGCAAATTGTTTAAGCCTCGCACAAAGAAGAAAAGGGACTCTCGCCTGAGGCTTATATTGATGGAATCGGCACTGCAGCCTCAACAGCAGCCTCCACAGGAGAGTAGAAGTGCTCCGGCGTCGGTGAGGGCCCCGGTGGCACCGAAGGCAGATACTAAGAAGCACCGGCACCGCTCCCCGCACCGGTCCGGTAACTCGAGACGGCACCGGTCGCAATCCCCGGTGCCGGTTAAGAAGCCAAGAGGCCGTTCCCCTGGTCGGAAGACACAAGGGGAACCCGTCGCGGCACGGCATTCCTCGGGTTGTTCCGACGAGTCCCGTAGGCTGCCTGCGCCATCTACCGAGTTGAGGGAGCGAACCCCCCTCGGTGCCGCACCGTCCCCACAAGGGGTCTTTGATGAAATCGCGATGCCGCCACCGCTGGAATTACCCGTCCCTTTGTGAACCGTTTATCCCACTTCTACCAGGCCTGGTCCTCGATCACCATGGACAAGTGGGTTCTCAGCCTGGTAGAAGTGGGATATTCTATCCAATTCTTTGTCTCCCCCCCCCACCACCCTCCGTGCCCGTCCCTCTTCAGGGACCCATCTCACGAGCAACTCTTAGACCAGGAGGTCCAAACCCTCTTGTCTCTGGGTGCCATAGAGGAGGTTCCTCAAGAATTCCGGGGCAAAGGCTATTACTCCCACTATTTCCTTATCCCGAAGGCCAAAGGTGGTCTTCGTCCCATCCTAGACCTGCGAGGCCTCAACTCCTACATAAAGAAGCTGAAGTTTCGCATGTTATCTCTAGCTACCATAATCCCAGCTATGAATCAAGGAGACTGGTTCGCTGCCCTCGACTTAAAAGATGCTTACTTCCATATCTCAATTATTCCATGCCACAGGAGATTCCTGAGATTTGTGCTGGGGACCCAGCACTACCAATTCACAGTCCTCCCTTTCGGCCTTTCCTCTGCCCCAAGGGTGTTTACAAAATGCATGGCCGTCGTGGCAGCATTTCTCAGATGGAGGGGCATCCATGTCTACCCCTACCTGGACGACTGGCTTATAAGAGCGAGCTCAAGGGAACAGTTGTTAATCCACATAGAGTTCCTCAGAGCCACTTGCCACAGGCTGGGTCTCATTATAAACGAGCCCAAATCGACCCTTGTTCCTACCCAAGCGATCGAATTTATCGGAGTGAAAGTAGATTCAATGCGGGCAAGGGCGTTTCTACCTCCCTCCCGAGCCAAGTCAATCGCGGACATCATTCACCCCCTCATCAGATTCCCCATGACTACGGCCAGGAACTGCATGGTGCTGTTAGGCCACATGGCGGCGTGCACTTACGTCGTGCCGTATGCAAGACTCCGCTTCAGGCCTCTGCAATTGTGGTTTGCGAGCGTGTACAACCAGCGCAGAGACCCACTGGACCTCATAGTGACTCTACCAATTCATATCCGCCGCTCCCTCAGCTGGTGGCTTCAACCCCAGTCTCTGAGCATAGGGGTCCCATTTCTCAAGCCCCAACCGGTGGTGACATTAGTGACGGACGCTTCCGCCCTGGGCTGGGGGGCACATCTCGGGGAGATAACGACTCAAGGTCTCTGGTCCCAGGAGGAGCTGGACCTTCATATCAACGTCAGAGAGCTCAGGGCAGTCCGTCTCGCATGCCAGACATTTCAAGGTATGTTGCAGAACAGGTGTGTATCAGTATGTTGATGCAGCAGCTTTTTTATTATTTTACTTCAAGGGACATTGCCAGGTTTGACATTTCTAAGAAGTCTGTCTCATGAGTTCTGAATTGGGTTAAACATGGGATTTTAAAATTACAAATTTCCATTTTAGTAATCCAAGATGTTGCTAACAGAGGAAAAATATTTTTTTTAAAAAACAAATGATACTATTTTTCATCTTATATATATTGTTCGCTTTTGGTAATTCACTTGACTTGCATAGTGAAAGAGAGCAGTCAGATTTACTTTTCACTTTAAGATTCTTGCACAAACATAGCTGGATTTAAATAAGACATACTCCAGCAAAAACTCTTAACACTCTATTATTTTTAATAAAATGAAGATATTTCTATTTGTTTTTGTAAAAACATTTAAATCAAAACTAAATTTTGAGCCTAAAATACATCACAGGCAAAATGTTGAGGTGGGAATTTCAAAATTTCTCAGCGTTGGTCTATATTTGCTCCTGTTAAAAGCGATGGGAGTTTTACCATTGATTGCAATATGAGCAGAATTAGGCCACTGCTAAATGTTTTTGAAAATCTGACCTCAGGGTGAGAAAACAAGCTTCTAATAGGAATCATAATTAAGTCTGTAACTGATTTTTCATTGTAAGCTGTTCACTGTTTAGGATACCTTCTAAATTGCTCCCAAAATTCCTTCCTGCTAAGAAATTTTAAATGGGTGGTCCATCTGAAGGGGATTTTGGCAGAACTTGGATTGAGTCAGACAAATTTATGTCTCAAAATATGTGATTTTGAAAATGAGATGTACATTTAAAAATTCATATTTTTTTTTAAAAAAAGTCCTTTATTGAGTGCTCTCTCAGAAACAGCTTGAAATTTGGTTTTGTTTTATTATTATTATTCTTTCCAAGATGTAGCATGTGGGATCACTTTTGAAAATGTCAAAGTTTACTTTCGGTTACAGGTTATTGGGTACTACTGATAAAGCTTGTCTATAGCCAAGTCGCATTGAAATCTGTTAGCTAAAATGCTCAATTTCAAGGACATTGAAAGTTCGTAATAGCTGATTTTGACTTCCATGTTGTCTAGTTTCTTTGAATTACATGTATTATCTTAACATAACATCAATAAGTATTGTAAAATAGTCTGTCAAAGAATGGCTGTTCACAAATGTTTTCTTAAAACCATGAAATGTTTTTTAAATACTTTCTGAAAACTCAGGAAATTCCCAGATACAATTTAAGATATAGTTAAGGTTGTAAATAAATATTACATGAAAATATCATTAGAACATAATTAACAACAATTTGAATAGATAGTTTATAATTGTTTTTACAAACATTTTAACTGACAGTGCTCATCTTCTATTTGTCCATCAACAATCCCTCACACCCAACACTTGTTCATCACATTTCAACACCATAAAACCTCTGTTATACATTAAATACAGTAATGTATAAAGATTCATAGCTGATGGGATTACCTCAGGATTTCCGCTTCAAAGTTTAACTCTGGTTCATACTAAAACTAACACGAACATGCTGCAGATAAGATCTTCCAACTGCCAAAAAAGCAAAAGAGATCAAATGTAACATGTGCCTTCCGCCGCTTCACTTGCTTGTTGACAGCAAAAAACATCAACTTCTCACCCATCTTCTGCAATCAGTCCAAAAACAAAAGGGTTTTTTTTGGTCTGGAAATGAGTGATCTTGTATACATACATACTCATCTGTTCAGAAATAAGTCTGTATCTTCTGGTTTCTTTGCCTGAACAGTAATTGAATTGCCTTTCAATGATAGCACTGAATATCTATATATAAATAAAAGTGTTCTTTTCTTGGCAATGTATTTGGATGTTTATATGCAGACTGTAATACCGGTCTGCATACAGTGTTAGACTCCACTGGAGCAGTTTGTTGGCAATTTTGTAGATTCCTACAGTACTTCAGAGATGCTTTCTGGAAACTATTTTGTAAACTCTACCAGTGTATATAAAACACGTTTATATACTTGGCCCACTCGTGGCAACTGATCAGTTTTTATGGAAATTGAAACGAGTCTGTTTTGTAAATAAGAACATGCAAATGGATGCATGGGTATTTTTAGGTCCCGGATCTGCTTGATCCAACTTCATGTAGGGTTGCAGGACTGAGCAAAGTTTCCCCATGCAGTGATTCCCAATGACTGACCCTGAAGTGAGTGAAACTCTCTTCTTCCTCTTCTATTTACAACACTTTGTGATGGTACCCATCCGGCATTGCACCACTAAGGACGACAAAGGGGGTAGATGTTCAAAAGTTTGAGAACTATTAGTGTACAGCATACAAATATTGCCCTTAACAAATACTCATCTATAATTTTCAAGTAGAAAGAATGGTGCTAGAGCTGTAGTGTATGTCATCATTGTTGGATTGATGCATATTTAGGTGCTGGAACTGGGGCTGTAAACAGTATTTCCTTAGAGATATAAAAATGCTTGCAAATTGGAACGTGCATGCCTTATGTCTTCTGTTTTTAGTAGAAGACTAATAGATTAGTTCAGTTAAAAAACAACAAGGACCTTGTTTAATAAAATCATTTTATCACTAAGTATGTCCATGAAATTTAATAAAGTGGAAAATACAAAGCAGACTGTTCTGCTTTATTACAAACACTGAAGATTGTCTGAATAATCTAGAGTGTGGGCAGATTTAGTTTTGCAGATTTGTCTGTTAACCGTAGATGATAGTTTTCATGTCTTTCTAACAACTCTTAAATTTTATTGACTGCATATTTTGCATTTGGTGCTGCTAGTTGTAAATTAGATTGCCTTGGCTTTTAACACATGAAGTGCATGACAGTACAGAAATGAAGTCACGAAGCTGTACCGCCGGGGGTCCAGCATCTAAAGATAAGAATAGCCATGCAGAGTTGGAATAGTAATCCATCTAGCCCAGTTGTTTGTCCTGACATTAGTCAGTACTTTCTGTTTGAGAGGAAACTATCACAGAGTGACACTGCCCTTTATGAGGGAGCAGGGCCAGTGCACCTGTGCTGCATACTTGGACCAGATGAGGTTTTAAAAGAGGGCCCCTGGGCCTGGGGGCGAGAGGAGACCCAGTGAGAGAGATCCAGGGAGTCAAAGCTAGGAAGTGGCAAGAGCAGTAGTAATGCCAAGATCCCCTGAGAGAGGTGGCAGTGAGAATGAGAGGTACTGTTCTGAAGAAAAACCTTGGCTACTGGTGCTCAGGGAACAGGGCACAGGAGCAGGACTGCCAGACACCCTGTGGAGGGGAGAGGGGGAGAGCCTGATAAGTAACAAGAAAAATCCTATGAGCTGTTTGTTTGGGTGATAAAACTGCCTAAAAGAGTGTGACAGTAGATCCTTTACAAGATGGGGAGAAGCCCTGCTTTGTTACTCTGCTGTAGGCTGTTAAGGGATAACCTATCCACTATAAAATCTCTCTCCAACCTCCAGTCATTAGAAGTTGGTGTATGCCCTGAAGCATGAGGTTATATCTTTCAAAATTCTTGGATTGTTTTTTGTTTAGTTTTACTGTTATAACTCTGGGTATACTTGTAATCCACATAGATGTCTAAGACTTTTAGTAATCCAGAAAATCTCTTCGTCTCAATTCTATATTGTGTGGAAAAGGTGTTTCCTTTTAGCAGTTTTGAATTTGACACCTCTTTAAATTTCCTGGAATATTCCCTTGCTGTATTATGAGAGGGTAATTAGAAGTTTCTAAACTACCTCTTCTTTACTGTCCATTAATTTGTATACAGTAAACCCTCGATTTAACGGACTTCGGATGCAACGGACAAAATTTCTAAGCAAGTCTGATGCATCCGAAATCCATTTGTCGCGGGCTGGCTGCTGGTTCCCGGCTGCCGCCCGGGTCCAGGCAGCGGGCGGGCTGGCTGCCGGCTCCCAGCTGCCGCCCGGGTCCAGGCAGCGGGCGGGCTGGCTGCCGGCTCCCTGCTGCCGCCCGGGTCCAGGCAGCGGGCGGGCTGGCTGCCGGCTCCCGGCTGCCACCCAGGTCACAACAGCGGGCGGGCTGACTGCCGGCTCCCGGCTGCCGCCCGGGTCCAGGAAGTGGGCGGGCTCACTGCTGACTCCCGGCTGCCGCTCGGGTCACAACCGCGAGCGGGCTGGCTGCTGGCTCCCCCCGCCACCTGGGTCCAGGCAGCAGGCGGGCTGGCTGCCGGCTCCCCGCTGCCGCCCGGGTCCCGCCAGCGGGCGGGCTGCCGGCTCCCGGCTCCCAGCAGCAGGCGGGCTGGCTGCCGGGTCCCGACTGCCGCCCGGGTCCCAGCAGCCGGGACCGGGGCGGGCTGGCTGACGGCTCCCGGCTGCTGCCCGGGTCCCAGCAGCCGGAACCCCGGCGGGCTGGCTGACGGCTCCCGGCTGCGGGCGGGCTGCGGAGCTGCCGCCCCGACCCTGTGGCGGTCGGGCTGCTGCATCGACAGCTCGGTTTTTTTTCATTATTAAATAACGGACTTTTTCATTTAACGGACACCCCCTCACCCGAATTAGTCCGTTAAATGGAGGTTTTACTGTAGTTTTATCCTGTTCACTCCATCTGCTTCCTTTCTAAGGCAAACAGTCCAGTTCTTTTCACACATGCTTCATAAGAGTTTCCCCATCTACCTGATGGTTCTCTTCACTGGTCTCTGAACTCTTTATTTCTACTGAAGTCTTTTTGTGAGCTGAACACAATATGCCATTTGAGGGTGTAATATTGATTGATATGACTTGATGTCAGTTCTATTTGCAGAGTATGACAGAAGCTCTTTTCACATTTCTCCTTGTTGCACACACATTTTAGGTGCTCATTAGAAACTTTGTAGAATCAATCAAAGCATGTGTCCTGAAGCAATACTCTTGGACTTCCTTTATATATGAATCCTGGCTTAGGAGTAGCTGAAACACTATGTGGCAAATCAGTTGTCTGTTTACCTCTTCTCAGGTTAATTCATAGTGACTATGATCTCCATTTAAAAATAAAATCAGTGTTTGCTAGCAGTTACCACGGTGTGGTATTTGAGACTGTATTCCGAACAAGCACTATATACATATGATAACTGTGTTGTAATGCTGACTTTTCAATTGCTTCATCTGAAGGTCTGGAACAAGATTACTAGTCAAGTCACATGTAAAAATGGGCTGCTTGTTAGACTGCAGCTGAGGTCAGGAAAATTGATTAATCTCTTACAAAGTGAAAAGATTTTTCCTCTGTATCTTCAACTTCATCTCCTCTTCAAACCATTAACAAAAGACGATATTACAGTAGTTTATGCTGTTAGGAGAGTAGGCCTGGTCAATTGAATGGGAATGAATGTAACAACTTATACATTCTTGTTTAACTTTAGTCAATGCTGATCTCTTGTGTTAATTCAACTTGATGTTCACCTCAGTGTAAGTCATTTGATTCAAAGATGGATTCTGTCTGTAAGTTTTTCTACAGTAGCTATTACAATAGTATAGCAAGAAGAAATGCAGCAGTATCTTTAAAATAAACAAATACTTACCTTAAAAAAAGCGAGGAATACCTGTAACACCTTGGAGACTAACTGGTTTATTTGAGCATAAGCTTTTGTGAGCTATAGCTCACTTCGTCAGATGCATAGAATGGAACATGCATCAGACGAAGTGAGCTATAGCTCACGAAAGCTTATGCTGAAATAAACTAGTTAGTCTCTAAGGTGCTACAAGTATTCCTGGCTTTCTTTATGGATACAGACTAACATGGCTGCTATTCTTGAACCTGTCAAAATACTTACCTTGGCTTTCAGCACTCTATTGGGAAGTGGACCCTTCTATACGTTGCAGAACGTCAGTCTTTTTTGTGAGTTTATTCACAGCAACCCCTTGTTGGTTGACTCTGTCCTAATGAGGTTTGCTAGCATTTACTCAAATTAGCCTTAAGGATAGCTTTTGACAAACACAGTAGCTACTTGCTGCCAGGAAAGACAATAGAGGAATCTTTTGCAGAGTTCAGTTTTATTCATTATTCTCCGTAGCTGGCAGCTGCTCCTCTACCATGTTGCAAAGAGGTGGTGGTAGGGTGCAGTGACTGATTGCTGGAGTTGAGATTATTTCAGCTAAATAGAATAATACTGCTGTGGTAGAGAGGATATATTTCCCCTGGCATCACCAGAAGATCTGCCAGGACTTCCCTTGTTTTGAGCTTTGATCATTATTAAGGCAGAACAATTGTTTCAACAGCAGCTCTCAAGTAGAGAGGAGGCTAAATGACCTCTCCCAATACTAATGACCATTGTAATTGTCAGTTGGAATATGGTGCTTACAGATGTCTTCATTAGCTCAATAATGCCTTGTAGAAGCTATTCATGCTAATTGTAAATTATGGGAATCACTATGTTCTCAAACTGGTCAATAGACCATTGATGCTCTGGAGACCAGGCTACTCTTATATCCTGTCTGTTATCATTTTCAGTTGCTAAATTGCATTCAGACATCTACAAGTATAGCACATACTTCTCCTGATATCACTTTTTTATCTAAATAATTGCTGTAGTGTTGAAAAGATATTCTGTAACCATGAATGGGAAAGAAAATGGGATGATGTTTCATTTAAAATGAGGTCCACACTGTCGAAAAGTTTGAGCCCTTGTACTGTGACTATTTAGTATTCATTTGGATATAGATTTTGGGGTAAAGTGAATTTCTTAAGAATCTTCTCTACAGCAGCATTTGTCATAAATATCATTGTGCTAGTGGTTTGTTTTTTCTATCCTTCCTTTACTCCAAATACACACAGAAATTAGCCTAGTGCTATACTTTTCAGCGCTGACTCACATCCTTGAGTTTGACAATCCATTTGCAGAGCTCTGTTGTAGAGATGTTGAGAGCAATGGCTCATTCATGTTGCCTGGATGTTGCTATGGGTACTGGAATTGAAAAGCCAAAAACATAGAGGGCAGGGGTGCTTGGGAAAAGGTTACAGCAAAGTATAAACATTTAAAAATAGATTTTTATCAAAACACAAACTTCAACATAAATTCAACTCTCTACCTAGTTCACCACCTCAGATTGTTTCTGAAATATTGTCATCTTTCTGACTTTATTTTACCAACCTTTTTCTGAACTGTTGATAACTTCTTAGGGTGCTGGAGCGCAATAAGAAAAATAAGGTCTTTGCCCAGCATGTTCTCAACAAACACTAATAAGTATGAGAGCAGTTTTCCATACTGTATATTGCATAAGCAGGCATACTATGGTGCTTATGTGAAGCACTGTGAGAAAGGAATAGCTTATATTTATACATCACCTTTACATCTCAAGGCAAGTGTTTTACAGACTGTGATGGCATATACTTTGAGTATGATTCTTCAGAAAACATTCATCTTAATTTCTATTTTCTGAACAATGTTTTCCAGTCATAAATCAGAGGACTGGATTTTATGTTTTACAAGTAAATAGACCACACAATATTCTTTGTCTCCCCAAGTCTACGTTGTTAAAAGCAAATGGTTACAATTTAAAATACAAATTTCTGTTTCCAATTAATATGTTTAGATCAATACAAAAATGTTAGTATTTTTGTTTGTTGACCTTGTAGCATAATATGTAAAGTGGGTTATCTGAGTTATTAAATTGATCTAGGACTTTTGGTCCAAGGAACATTTTCTTTGGTTCATCCCAATGGTCAGGTACTAATTACACCACCATAATGCAAACAGCTCATTTTTGTGTTTTTGTTTTGTTTTGTTGACATTTTTGTTTTTTGTTGTTGGGTTGGGTTTTTTTGGCAGTAGTTTATAGTGTAAAAATAACAGCCAAATAGATTAACTCTTTATTTAAAGGGTGGTCTTATGAGCAGAGTTATAATAACTGAAAATATAGGAAATCCTACCAAAAAGTGTGAACATATTGTCACCAACTCCTGTGTCAGATGCTTGGACATTTTGTTTGGTTAGTGCAGGCCAGATGATGCACCCCGATACTTCCAGGAGTACCTAGGACTGTACCTCTTAAATATGATGCTGTCAGAGTACAGGTATTTAACATGCACAATAATAGCACTCTGTACAGCTGTGTAGAGGGCAGTGAACTATGAAAGAGTTCATTAAATCAGACCTTTAGAGAAATGTATACATTATATTAATACATTACATATGGGACCTAGTTACATATAGGAAAGCTATAAAAAGAGTATTCTTGTTTAGCCTAATAACAGGTTTGATCTTGTCTGCATTTAGTCTTTTTCTTAATTTCCCAAAGCAAAGTTAGGCAACACAATGGTTAAAATGCTAAGAACCAGTCTACAATAATGCACTTATCATTGTTTGTACTGGGAGAACTGTAATGGTGGAAAATTTGAAAGAAAAGTCTAGCATAGGCACAGCCGTTTAAGACTTCCTTTTCTTTAGGAGCTTACCAGTAAATTTAGTTTTTCTTCTTTGTTTCCCTTTGTTCCATCATCATCCCAGTCACCCCCTTTTTTTTGTTTTTTGTTTTTTTGGAAAAGCTGAGCAAATTAGGTTTATCTGCTAGAATCCACGCTGTAAGGTTATTTTAAATGTGAACATTTTTTCCCCTTGTCCTTTGAGACGTTACCCTCTGACTCACTGCTGTCCAAGAAGAGTGGAACATTCAGAATAATGGCTGTTCTGCCAAAAGACTATTAACCTGGACCGTCGTAAGATAGCCAGAACCATTCTCGTTGGTTACGTGGCAGTTTACTCGAAGGTGGAGGGGAGGGGTGTTGATGCCTTATGAGTCAATGACGCTGCATTTTTTTTTTATATGCATACTGTCCCTTTCACTTGGAACTCCACCAGGGAATTAAGCAAGGCACATGCTCAACTGCCATTTGGATGCAGTTTCTCATTATTGTCATCGTTGCAGATGACACTAAACTGGGAGGAGTGGTAGATATGCTTGAGGGCAGGGATAGGATATCTTAAAAAATTAGAGGATAGGGCCAAAATAAATCTGATGAGGTTCAGCAAGGACAAGTGAGGTTCAACAAGGACAAGGACAACAAGGACTGCACTTAGGACAGAAGAATCCCATGCACTGCTAGGGACCCAATCGCTAAGCAGCAGTTCTGCAGAAAAGGACCTAGGGGTTACAGTGGATGAGAAACTGGATATGAGTCAACAGTGTGCCCTTGTTGCCAAGAAAGCTAAGAGCATTTTGGGCTGTTTAAGTAGGAGCATTGCCAGCAGATCGAGGGATATGATTATTCCCCTCTGTTTGGCATTGATGAGGCCTCATCTGGAGTATTGTGTCCAGTTTTGGGCCCCACACTACAAGAAGGATGTGGAAAAATTGAAAAGAGTCAAGCGGAGGGCAACAAAAATTATTAGGGGGCTGGAGAACATGACTTCTGAGGAGAGGTTGAGTGAACTGGGATTATTTAGTCTGCGGAAAAGAAGAATGCGGTTGAAGGGATTTGATAGCTGCTTTCAACTATCTGAAAGGGGGTTCCAAAGAGGATGGATCTAGTCTGTTCTCAGTGGTACCAGATGACAGAACAAGGAGTAATGACATGTAATGTAATGGTCTCAAGTAGCAGTGGGGGAGGTTTAGGCTAGATATTGGGAAAAACTTTTTCACTAGGTGAAGCACTGAAATGGGTTACCTAGAGAGGTGGTGGAATCTCCTTCCTTAGAGGTTTTTAAGGTCAGGCTTGACAAAGCCCTGGCTGGGATGACTTAGTTGGGGATAGGTCCTGCTTTGAGCAGGTGGTTGGACTAGATGACCTCCTGAGGCCTCTTCCAACCCTAAGATTCTGTGATTACTTCTCATATCTTAAAAAGAACGAGGAGTACTTGTGGCACCTTAGAGACTAACCTATTTATTAGTCTCGAAGGTGCCACAAGTACTCCTTGTTCTTTTTGCAGATACAGACCAACATGGCTACTACTCTGAAACTTCTCATACCTTGTTTATACTTCATTTAGATAGCAAAGTATCCAAGGCACAGATCTTGACTTCATATTTCTGTAATGCACTTAGCATACTGTTGGCATGAATAAAATAATATTATCTATATTGTATAGTGACAGGAGGTAGCCAAGAGTCCAGTTCACAGTGCTGGTCTCAACCAGAGACATGTGGAACTCACAGGTCATTAATATGACTTAGTGGTAGAATCTGCAGCACTGCAAATATTTAATAAACCTTTTAATAATAAATTCCAAGTCATACTGAGAAGCAGTGGAGATCCATCAGGATTTATGATACCTGTGGTGTTAATGAATGCAGCTGGTTTTTCCCACACACTTTAAAATATATGTAAATATTTCCATTTCAAAATAGCAATAGGGGAGAGCACTTCCAGGGGGTTATTCTACTTGTGTGGCTAAATTCACTTTGCATTCAGCCTGGAACCTCTCAGTGCCACCTGATGTGTACAGTAATCACCCAACAACTCATTCCTGTCGTGTCTTTTCATTTAGATAGTAATGGACAGAACAAAATTCATTAAAATCTAACCGTTAAATGCTAAAAGAATGTAATAAACCTATGGCTCATTTGCTAGTTTTCTCTTTAGGGGTACAATATGCTGTAAAGAAAGCTGCATTTATAGAAGAATCTTTGAGACTGACTTCAGTGGCATCCTGTTTCCTTTAGAAAGTCTGGATTGGAAAGCTCAGTAAGGGGGTCCTCAAGCAAAAAAACATACTATTGCAATTATAGGAGATAAATTTTGACTCAGTGCTGATTGGTGGAGTGAGTCAAGGCATCAGTCCCAATACAGGAAAATACATGGTCTCTTGTTAGAAGCCCATGGTTACTTGTGGTTGGTATAGAATGGACTAGATCACAGTGCCCAAAGAAAGGTGTGGATCATGTCAGTTTCACTCAGCAGCTGCTGGAGTTCATTCAGAAAAACTATGTCCTGTTTCTGAAACAAAAATATTTAGAAATTTCTGGCTCATGGAAAATTTTGAAAAAATTGATTGTGGTCTTAACTGGAACCAGATTTTGAACCGATGACATTTCTTATGAACTAGAATACCAAGTTTTGGCCAGCTCTAGTTTCAGGTACATCTGATTTTCACTACAGAAATGCTGCTTCATCTGATTGCTTTCTGTAGTCCTGCTTCTGGACACATGCTGCCTCTGCTACTCAAAGAATGTACTAATTTCTTCAGTATTGTAGTATGAGAGTAGTACTAGGTACCACGGGAGTGCAATACTGGAGATGAAGTAGTGTGCTCTGACATACAAAAACACCGGCACCTAAATCTTTGTTGCTGTCAAATCCAGATGTTATACCACAGTATTCTAACACAAAAATCTGTTTTAAAAATATGTGGGTAAACAGATAATATACTGTAGGAAATAATCCTATGCTAGTCTGAATGTCTGGACAAGATAAGTTAGTTAATATAACTTGAAATGAAAGAGATTTATCTATTAAAACACTTTACCTGTGAAGTGACTTTGATTCCTCACTGACTTTCTTCACTATGTTGAGCTGCTACTTTATGGGGTAAAAAAATCTCATCCTGCCTCCTTCTGCATGGAATTTGCTATGCAAGTAATCAAATGCCACTGTCAGCATTGAGAGCCATCATGTTAAACAGAACACCAACTTACTTTAAGCCTGAAATAGGATGTTTTTGCTGGGATTTTCATTTGAAAAAAATTCTAATTAGCCAACTATAAACAAATAAAAGCTGAACAATACGTCGGTCAAGCTTTTTTTCACAAGATCAACAAAAGCTGTTGAAAAGCACATATATATTTTATTCCATCTGTCATTCATTGTAGTTAAAATGGAAAATTTCTGCAGAGCTGAATGATAGTACTAAGTGGATTGGCATTTGTGCTTAGTTTTCCAGTGGTTTGGCTGTATTAATAATGCAACAGAAGGACAGGATATCCTCCAACTAAGTCAGTTTGAAATAAAGGTTTTCATTAGCATTACAATGAGCTATGCTGAGTACTAAACATATTCGTTCATTAGAATTTTGTGTGTGTGTGTGTTTAATATTACTTCTGGGTGATTTGAAAGGGTATCTAAATGTGGCTGTTATAGGAAATGTTTTTATCTATAGTGGAAGGATTAAAAAAATCTTTCTTGTGTTGTAATTTATAAGATGTTATTTTTAGCTCTGTTCGTTTCAAAAGTATGTTCAAAACTAGCTAAATACACTAGGGAGGCTAGTTAAATAGAAATAAAGATTGCTTTCATTCTTATCTCTAATTCTTAATATCCGATTTTATTTTTTTAAATTACAAGCCTTAAAGAGTTGACACTGATGTGAGATGAATTAGTCTCTACTTTCCATACTATAGTAGACTCTCGATTATCTGGTATGATAGGGAAAAAAATAATCCTGGTTAATAAAATCCTGGATAATCACCATCCATAGGAAATAAGGGGAGGAAGAGTTGGTTCACCAGCCACCCTGCACGAGAGGGGGTCGGAGGGGGGAGGGGGGTGTTGGTTCACTGGCTGCCCTGCCCCTGGTGGGTGTTTTTTGTGTGTGTGCGCTTGGGGCAGTAACAAAGGCAGAGCCGGCCCTGCGAGTTGTGTGTTTTGGGTTTTTTTTTACATCCTGGTTAATCCACATCCTGGTTAACCCAATCCTGGATAATGGAGAGTCTACTGTACTATGCCTTGGTCAAAAAGGAATAGTAACAACTATTTGGTGTCTTCTAGACTGTGAGCAAACATGGGCAAAGATAGCAGATGTTCTGATGTATCCATATGCCAAGGTAAAATGAGATTGCAACCGTATGGTCTGGAAGCACTAATGTTTATCAGCAGAACTTGAGAGTTACAGCAGATTCTCTGGAAATGTCATGCTCAAGATGAAAGAATTAATGGGTAAAATGAGGAACTGGATGCCTTTTTTAAAACAAAAAAATTCTCCCAGACATTAGAACATTTGAGGTGAGAAAAATCCATATTTATGGATAGTCAAGCCAAACCAAACCAAACTTCTGAACAGACTGCTCTGTTCTGCTAAAACAGAGATGGCCATCTGGCAGCCTGTAGCAATTTTGAGATTCTTCACCTCCTGCAGTGTATCCCGTCTCGAGCCACGAGTTTAAAGGTTAGCTCTGTGCTAGGCAACAGTCTCCCCCAATTGAATTGCTGTGCATTGTGATGTACCAGAACTTGTGAGAATTAAGATTTTCCCTTGCTAGGCCAGTGGGATCTTTTGAGGGTGCCTCTAGACTCAATTACTATTCCTATCCACCTACTAGGTCAAAAGTCCTAATGTGGTCCTCCCCACCAAATCACTTCTCACTACCCACCACAGCCCCCCTCTTTCCCTCCCCCCAGACTTCTGCTTATGGAATGGGTTTGATTTTAACTACAAGGTGTGTGCATATGACCTCTCCACACCCCAAGAAGATAGAGCTGGTTATGTTTTTCTCATTCCTTATCCTCCACTTTTTACACCATTCTTGGTTGTTGTTTTTTTAACTTAGGACCAAGAAAAAGCATTTATGACAGCCAAAAATTAAGGAAAATAGCAAAGTAAACAAAATTCCAGAACTCTTGCCTATTGAAGATTTTCTCCTCCTCCTCCATGATCATCTTTGGAGTCAGTCTGACAGTGGTGGTGTTCTTTGACTCTGAGGATCCAGAGAGTCTAATTTTAAAAAGTGCAGCATACCCAGGATGACAGCAAATCCCAGTAATCCTCCCTCCCCCCCCCCCCCCCGCAAAGAGTTCCTGTAAATGAAGAAGTTGGAGTGTACTTCAGATGCTTATAGCTGTTGAGACAGATCTTGGAAGGAGAAAAGCTATCTGAAAGAGTTTGATCCTATCTCAGTCAGGGATTTGTAGATAGGCTGCAAAAGATGGTCTTGATGCAGGTATTACAGGATGAAATTCTATCACCTGTTATGCAGGAGATCAGATGATCCTAACTATTCCTTCTGACCTTAAAATCTATGAATGAAATCCTACCACAGTGAAGTCAGTGTGAGTTATGGCATTGACTTCAATTGCACTAGGATTTTATCCTATGAATGATCACTCCTGGTGATGGAGTGAGGGGGTTGGTAGGTGAATGTGGATCAAGATATCTGACTATTTTGTTATGCCATTTGTGGCTATCTATTAAAATACTTGTGTATAACAAAATGGACATTGGTGCGGGTTATTTTTAATGTGGTATGGGTTTTCACTTACCTGAACCCTCGGTGTATTGGCCTGCCGTACGTAGCTGTCATGTTAGTGAGGTATGCTGGGATATTGGACAATATGGAAGCCAGGTAGCATGACTAAGATGATGATTAAAATGAAGGAGATGTTGGGAATCAACATTAAGTTGTTTGTACTGAATCCTCACATTAGCTTTGAAGGAGTAATCATTCTGTAGATATTTCTGTAGTGAATAAAATGTACCCACTTCCTTTACTCATCTTCTATAGATATGTGACGTAAGAAAAAGAGTATCAAAATAGAGAAGGGGAAAAACTGCAACTCCTCTATTGAATGGAAACTTGATGTTAAGATCATCTTATGTTTCACTGTTTGAAACCCAGTAAGAGTTCCAGGAGCTAATTACCTAGCAATGGTCGGTGACATGGAAATATATTAAATATACATAGATGGCCAACCGTGAATACTTGATGCATGTAAAAAAACAGTCTAGTTAATTTTTGTGCAAGTTAGGTAAGTTTTAAGGTGGCAGCATAATAAACAGACAAAGCAATAAAATTGCTTTTTATTAAAATAATATCACAAAGCAACAAAAGCAAAGAAATGCATGTTGAAGTAGACCTTTTCTCTGTAACTTCCAGTTGTGTGAAGGTATTTTAACATGTGGTGCATGCACTAAAATTGCATTCTTCCCAGAGATGTCTGGTATCTAAAAACAGCTAAGCAAATTAACTCTTGGAAGCTTGGTCTAATTCCTTGGTTGATGATCTATTCAGATTACTGCAGTGATCCAACAGATCATTTCTTTCCTTGAGATATTAATTAATGGAATCCTTGTAAATGGTACCCAGAGACCACTGACTGGCACCATTATAAATGCTTGCATTGTAATTAAAATATATATGTGGTAACTAGCTAATTTCTACAGGTTTGTGGGACCAACTAGGGGGACCAGGTAGCAGAGAGGATTTCCAACTCCTAGGAATAGAGAGGGTTGAGAATTAGTTCTGCCTTGACGTCAAGACTATCTGGGTGTGAAATGGTAGGGGAGGTGGTTTAAACTCAAGCTCAGGCTGAAGATATGGAGGAACGACATTGGATCACTGAGCAGAGAAGCAGATTGAGAACAATTTTAAACAAGGAGAAGGAGGCAGTCTGCCATTTTGGTTACTGGAGATGCATTCTGGTGCGTGGTAGTGGGAAAGAAAGGGAAAGGATGAGGCGAGGTGGTCCGAGGGAGTTGAGGATCAGTTGGAAATGGGGAAAGTTCTGAAAGAACGTTTCATTCCTCTTTAACCCCTCTCCACAGAACGCTGAGTGGATGTGGATACTTTTTATAATTTTATTCAAATTCAAGTATAATTTGTGTTTTAGTGTGTGTATGTTTGCAAGAAGTCAGGGTAAGACTACAGGAGTTACAAATCTTGATTGTAGACTGAGAATTTTTAAATTCCTTTTGAAGCTGTTAATCCCTCGTGTGCATACTGAGGTAATTTCTAAAATGTGTATTAATGTGTATTACAAAAAAACTCTTGAAAAAGTTACAGAAATTATACCTTTGTATCTTGGCCTTGTTTTGTGTTGGCCTTTTAATTTTGAATGCATATATCAAAAGCATGTAAAAAATGACTGTCAGCTTGTGACAAAGTGCTCTTTCTCTCTCCAGTCTGCTGATGAATTAGATTTGTTTAGCCACTACTCAGATGCCAGAAGTGTCCTATGAAGCCACAATTGTCCAACTGTGGTACACGTACCACTGGAGACACATATGCTACAGTCAGGTGCCTGCGAATCACTATAGGAACTGAAGTAAGGACTCTGGGCTCATTTGAAAATGACCAAGTGTGAGAGTCTAACATGACTCATTAAGGATGAGGAGTATTGATTGAAATGTCTACACTTGCACTATGTCTACACTTGCACTTCTGTTGGTAAACATTTGTGTCAGTCAGGGATGTGAAAAAACACCGAAAGACGCACCAGTGTGCACAGCGCTATGTTGGCAGGAGACACTCCCCTGCCGACACAGCTACCGCCACTCATTAGCGATGGTTTAATTATGTCGACAGGAGAGCTCTCTTCTGCCAGCATGGAGCGACTTATACAGTAGACCTGACAGCAGCGCAGCTGCAGCATTACATCTGTGCCGCTGCAAGCTCTCTAGTGTAGAAGTACCCTTATAGACTAATTGCTTCTTACCTTTAATAATGTGTGTCCTGCTTTGTAATCACATGTGCTATTGTTGATCACATTTTTCTTGCACTGTGTAAGGTGCAAAGGAAGAATGCCCCTTCCATAATGAACTCACATATGCAAAGGTCTTAGGGCTTGTCGACACTTATAACGCTGCAGTGGCGCAGCTGTAGCACTTAGTGAAAATGCTACCTACACCAATGGGAGAAGCCCTCTATTGACATAGCGCTGCCTACACCAGGGGATAGGTGGGTATAACTGCATTGCTCAGGGGCGTGGCAACATGGTTACACTTACCTAAGTTAACTAACACTGACCTAAGTTATACTTTAACACTCATAACTATGGCAAATTACAATTCCGTCATCTTAATTTGTCCAGATCTTGCATGTGAAGTTTAAGCCCAGAATGAATTGATAACATAGTTTTATACATCTGAGAACAGTTTGACTTGAAGACAATACCATGAACTTAACTGTATGGTTGCTATTGGGTGCTGCTCTAATAAATAACAAGAAAAGTATGAGCTGGTCAGTCTCCAAGTGGGAGTCCATACCACAAGGAGTAGATTTGGACTTCTAGGCTAAAGGCTAGTGAAGGACTACTGTGGTGAAAGCTTTGATCTGCTCCCCTGTAAAAGATAAGGAACCCTGCCTCACATTGCATCTTCCATCAGCAGCCATTACCAGCAAATCCAAAAGCTGTTTTCTTCACACTCCTCCCTGGTGGCATGTAGTATTGCACAGAGGCCAGCAATGAAGAGGATGCCTGCTGCCATTTGGGAATTGTAGCACACAGGCACAAAAATGCTCTTTATTTTTAGATCAAATCACCAAATGTGGGCTGGTGGACCATCTTTACTCCTGGCTCACCATACTGTATATTGGCATTACACTGCACGAACGGAATCTAGCCATCTAAGGCCAGTTTGTCTTGCAACATGAAATGTCTTTTTAAAAAAAGAATGTGAGGAATTTTATTGCTAATAATGTGCTATTCCTTTATGGGTAAAGCTATTTTGTTCTCTTCCAGGACGAATGCAGTTTTCACTGGTTCCAGGAAGGGATTGTTGCTGTGCTACTTGCATAGACTTTCAGGGCAGGGACAGACGGGTGTAGCTCAGCTAAAGTCCATGGGGCTTTGCTGATTTATACCAGTTAAAGTGGCCCCTCAGCTTTGCATTCTCTTGCTTGTAATAAGAACATTAGGAAACAAAAACAAACATTCTAATTTTACTTTCCAGCTCATCTTTAGGAAAACAAATATAAATCAAGAAGCAATGTTTGAGATTTGTTGTTTGTTTCTGAACAAGTCCCACGATTTGAGAGGGCGGATTACTTTTTCATTGAAGAACTTTGTATGGCAGAATCGCATAGCCAGACAAAGGTATAAGTTCATAGTTGGATTTTCAAAGGTGCCTACATCGATTACACACCTAACTCCCATTTAGATTTCCCTTTTAATAATCCCACTATCTGCATCTTTAGGTGCCTAAATATCTTTTTAAATCTGGCCCATGGAAAGTGAAACTATTTTTTATGCTTCCTATTTTTTTCATCCACCTTAACTACATCCCTGAAATTGTTGGCATTCACTGGTGGCTCCAGTCTGTTGGAAGAGGTTGCTGAGACTCTAAAGCTTTATGTGCATTAGTCAGAAGGAAACGTTAGTGCATTGCATGTCAGAATTAAATATTACCTTCCAAACTTTGCTATTTCTAAATTGCTAGTACCATTGCAAATATGACCTGGGGGGAGCTATATTCACCATTCCTTTCTTTTGAATATATTCACCATTCCTTTCTTTTGTCAGGGCAGATTTTTTTTTCTTCTGACTCTTACTGAAGTTAACAAAAACAATATGTAAATCTTAATCCTGAAGTATATAACATAAAATGTGGGAATTGGTGGTGCTGTTTAATTTTTATTTTTAGTCTCTGCTTGAGATTGTCCAGTACTAATAATGTATAAAAAGGCTTATTGTTGCTTGTATGTAGTTTTTTTAAAATTAATTTGCAAGTATTACAATCCATTCTTTTTTGGAGTATTATTTGATTTATTTTTGTATGGTAAGCTATGGAAGCTGCCAGGAGTAGTCAAATGCTCTATTCTCTGTTAATCCAGGCATCAAAACCACTTAAACTGAAATTAATAAACAGGTAACAAACCACAAATTATACTGTTCAGTAGGCACTGTTCTGATCACAACACAGGGACACTTGATAAAATTGTCTACTTGGTTTATGCACACTTCACATGGTCATTCTCAAGAAAAAGGGAATACAATCAGAGCAGAGGAAATAACTGTTTTTCTTGCTCTAACTGAACCATTCAGTAATTACAGTTGAAATTCTTGCAAAAATCATCAAACAATCAGATTATATAACATTTCAGCCCATGAACATTTTAACAGATCTGTAAAAACAAAATTGCTGGCTTGTAATAAACTCTGTGGAAGCAGGGGACACCTTTTATTTTACCTATTTGGCTTCATGGCCCAAACAAGCAGGTGCCTCTTCCAGTCAAAAATTGAATTATTCATGTATCTAACCAATCAAAAATCATCCTCAGAGGATCTTTGCAGTCTTCTAAAAGTAAACTTTTATTTTTACCTGCCAACTGTTTTTTTTTTTATAATTCTTATGCTGCTAGAGATTCAAGGAATATTATTGTTTTTTTGCTGACCAGTATAGTTCTTTTCTAAAGATGTGATGAATGTGGGCTCTTGAACAAAAACAATACATTCTGTTATAGTGGAATATTCAAGGAAACAAATAGATTTTTGAGTGTGTGTGTGTGTGTGTGAGAGAGAGAGAGAGAGCACTTGTAAAAGGGCAATAAACTTTCCACTCCTCTTCCAGTTTTGAAAAGCTAGCTATAGTTTTCTGTTCTTCACTGAAACTTGTCATTCAAAGCCTCTGCCAGCGAGCTGTTTCCTTAAACCAGTTTCTTAAGTCAATTCAGCCATTTCAGTAGTTGATACAAGTAAAAGAAATATGTCTAGTACAGTTTCCCATATATAGAAATGTATGGAGAGAAGAATGAAAAGCTGCTTCCTCTGCTTAAACGCCTTCCTTTCTCTGGTCCCTACTTAGGAAGGCACTTAAATACCCGCTAACTTTAAACATGTGCTTGGCGACCTTCTTGAATCAGGTTCTCTTCAGCCAGTACTACTTTTCCTTTTCTATTGACTTGCCCTCCGCTTTTGAGTTTAAATTGTCTCTCTAATCTATCTGTAAGACCCTGTGCAAGTTGTGGTAACTTCTCTCTTCCCCTTCCCATCCTCATCCTGTTTAAATGTCCTTAACAGTCCTTGATTCCCAGTGCTGCCCAATTTACATACTCAGATGCAGTTTCAGCATCTGGTTTTTCTTTTGAATCTGATTTTTTGTGTTCAGCTCTTCCAGCTGTCAAACTCTGGGTTCTTCAGCGAAGACTGTCACTTTGAGGCTCTGGAACAAAGACCATGAAAAGTTTACCTGCTTTATGTAATTCACATTGGTTCATCACCATTGTACAAGGAAGACTCCTGTTTCCTTTATAACTGTTTGTGTATTCTTGGTGTTTTTCTTTTGTCCAACAGAGGTTTTCACATATTAAACTCCACCAGAAACCTCTCCTATTATATAAAGGAGTCTTGCAGGTGATCAACATAGTTGAGACCGAAAAGCACACTGCCACTGCCACCCTCATAAAGCAAGTCCACAAGAAAAAGATTGTAGAAGAAAATTCTCCACTGTTCATATCCCCTCTTCCCCAAATGTCTGTTCAAAAAGATGGATTTTGCAGCCTACCCAGGAGGTCAACAGACTTTTGAAGCTGAGGCCCCTTCGCAGAGAATGTCCTTCCAGCAGATCTCTTAGTGTATGTCTATGCTGCAGTTAAAAACCCACAGCTGGCCCATGCAGCTGGCTTGGGCTGCAGGGCTGTGTAACTGCAATGTAAACTTCTGGAGTCCTGCTGTAGCCCAAACTCTGGGACCCTCCCAGCTCGCAGGATCTTAGAGCCCAGAAGTCTACACAATCTAATCACAGTGTAGACATACCTTCACCTAACAAAGGAGATCTTGCTCAGATGCTTCCACTGATCTTAACTGGCAGTATGCATCACAAAGACTCTCTCAGATAGGCTGGTCCCAAGCCATTTCTGGTTTTATAGGTCTTCACTGACACCTTAAAATCCACCCAGAAGCCAAAAAGCAGCGAGTACAGATCCTGGAGCACTGGTGCCACAGAGACATTATGAGGTACTTAAGAATATAGTGAGTTTTCTGTTCACTAACTTCAGTTTCCAAATAGATACAAGACCAAGGTAGAGCCCATTGTGGCCGTCTAATCTTGCAATACCGAGGTATTAATCACACTAACGGAGTCTGCATCTGCATCAGACATTTGGCAATGTCTTGGCCGAACTCTAATGGAAGAGACACTTTCTGGTCACTACTACTATTTGATCATCCAGAACTATGGAGGAATAAAAGCATTTAGTAATTGAGAATCCTATACAATAGTTGCTAAATACCCAGCAGAGGCTACCAGATGTCCTAAGAGCCTGAGCTCTTGCTGGAAAGATCATGAGAACTGATGCTATTTGATAGAATGGCTCTGAATTGGGTCTTAATTTCTCCTAACTGGTTCAGTCATCACCAATTACAACCCCACAACTGAGTTCTGCTTTTTTGTCTCAAAAGACTTTTTCTTGTCTTCCCCTTTTTGGGGGGAGGGGATGGGGGGGGGGAGGGGATCCTTAAAAGGGATGTTAGCATTCATGTACTGTCTGTTTTTATTCAGTATTACTGCTTCTGAGTTTAGCAGTAGAGGGCCCCCACTCTAGATATATTGAAGGATATTGCTCCAAGACAGAGGTTACCAAAAAGGGTGTACTTTCCAGGGGTAAATTTAGCACATGCACATCTTATTAAATTTATGACCCATAAAATATTCAACTTAATATTTCACAGAATGGCCAGCTGACCCCTATTTTGCTTGTGCTGATGGAAGCCCTGAGCCTTTGCCAAATACTTTTGGAATTGCGTCCTCCGGAAAATGTGTTGTAGTGTATAAAAAAACTGGAAAATGGTCTTTTTTCCTCTCTTCTCTCTTGTCCCTATCCCCAGCCACATCCTTACTGACTTTGTGTCTCCTGATCTTTAGGCAAAAGTGTTCCACTGTCTGCATTCCCAATGGTACTTGGTATTTACATTCAGTAAAATGTTTTTTTTAAAAAAACTTGTCATTGAGTGTCGCTTTAATAGTGGCTTAGCATAAAATTATTTAGGACTGTAAACTGCTTAATAGCCTGTTATTAAAAACACACTGACTATAAATTTGCCAGGACGGGTATGTTTACAACATATGATCCTGCAGGATTCTTAACTATTTGTTTACTGTTTCTGTACTGAAGTATGCCATCAGTGGGAGACCAGTTGGAGGTTGAGTAATGTCACCATTTTCTGCTGGAATCTGAATCATATCCTATATTAAACTTTGTCTCTTCAGCTTCTGTGTATCAGCATAGTCTGGTTTGACAATTTTATATAGATCCATTTAGTGAGGATTAAAGATTTGATTAAGAAATACTTTTTTAATTCATTTTTTTAAAAAAAAATTCATTGCATGGTGAAAAGATGAGACTGCTTTTCTACCTGCTGATAGAATTTAAAAATATGAATTTAAAAGCAATGGTTTAGGCGTCTTTCCAGCAGTAAGGCTTGTTGAGAGACAGTCAAACCTGGAAAAAGATAGTATGCTGAATATGTAAGACTTTCAAAATTGCACAGCTAATTTGCAGTTGTAGTTACTATGAGCGTACATGAAAATTCTGGGTTTGTTCACACCAATAGCATCTAATTGACCCATTGTGCATGCAGTTACCCAAAATCCAAGCTTAACTATAGTAACGGCATATGCAAGTTAGGTGTTACATATGAAAAGATACAATCAGAAATTGCATCTGGGGCCATGATTTCCAGCTTGTGGAGACGTAATCATGCTACCTTTGATCTAGCTAGCTCACTAAAACTAACAGTGAGGATTTGGTGGCGGGGCCCAGCAAAGCATACCCCAGTGGCTAGCCAGGTTTGTACAGCCCATGCTAGAAGCCTGCACCACAGTGTCCTCATTGTTAGTTTTAGTGAACTAGCTAAATTAAAACCAGTGCAGATAGGTGTAAAAGAGTTGTAAATTATATCCTTGGGTGTAGTGTAGACGCAGTCTAAGTGGAGACAATATGGTGATCACAACAGCCATGACTCTTCATGTGAATGCATGACAGAGTTTCAAATTGCTCTTTTTTCAAAGTTGATGTTTGGCACATGCTATTGCTTTTTCCCTCAGGCGATAGTTGAGAGTGCAGTTTTCCATTTTCAGGTATTCAAGTCATTTAATTTGATTTATGTAAATCATGTCTTATTTACAGGTACAATTATGAGGGTTTTAAAAATATTCCTAAGCATTGACACCCCAGTCTAGGAATCTAGCTCTGTGATTGGGGCTCTACCTAAATGTAGAGGGCCATCTGTGTGCTTCTGACTCCAGGATCAGAGCATGGACAAGAGGAATCAGGTTTGGGTTTTATATAATAAACTTACTTTTAGTTTCATAGACATAGAATCATAGAAATGTAGGGCTGGAAGGGACCTCGAGAAGTCATCAAGTCCAGCTCCCTGCACTGAGGCATGACCTCGTAAACCTAGACCATCCTTGACAAGTGTTTGTCCACCCTGTTCTTAAAAACCTCCAATGACGGGGTTCCCACAACCTCTGTTGAAAGCCTATTCCAGAGCTTAACTCCCCTTATGGTTAGAAAGTTTGTCCTCCTATCTAACCTAAATCTCCATTGCTGCAGATTTCTTGTCCTACTTGCTGTGGACATGGAGAACAATTGATTATAGTCCTCTATAACACCCCTTAATATCCAGTCTTCCTTCAGTCTTCTTTTCTCAAGGCTAACCATGGCCAATTTTTTAAACCTTTCCTCATAGGTCAGGTTTTCTAAACCTTTTATCATTTTTATTCTCCTCTGGACACTCTCCAGTCTGTCCACATCTTTCCCAAAATGCAGCACCAAGAAATAGACAGTACTCCATGTGAGGCCTCACCAATGCCAAGCAGTGCATGACACTTACCTCCTCTGTCTGACAACATGTCTCTTAACCCACCCCAGAACATTAGCCTTTTTTGCAACTGCATCACATTGTTTATTCCTTATGTGGTGCACTAAGTCACAGATCGTTGTAGAGATTAATGATTGTAGTGAAACACTAGGATAACTGATTCCGTATAGTCTACATTTCAGAAATTATGGTATGCGGCCCTGTAACATAACATCACAATTTGCAAGATTGCCTTTGAAAAAATAATCAGACTATAAACAGAAGCTAGTTTAACATTCCTAGCCAACTGAAGGGCCAGGAATGAAAAGCCTCAAAAATTGCCCCACACAGAGATTTTTAAATCAAATAAAATATAAAAATCAAACTCTGTTTGATGCAAAGCACAATTTCTTCTTGGAGGGGACAACATAGCTCTGCCTTTGTTCAACTCCTTCCATGAAGCCCTGATCTTTATTTCTTGTACACCTAAAACTCCCTTTGACTTCGGTAGGAGTTTTGCTTGTATAAAGAGTGCGGAACCAGGCTCTGAAAGATTACAGTAAGCTCCCCAGTAGCCTCAGCCCTCTGATATGAGAACACTAGATATGAGGACTTCACATTCAAGCTAGTCCCATGAGCCCGATTGAAATCCAGAGCTCAGATGGACTTATTTGCCTGTGAAAACAATCAGTAGTTTTACTAATACTGCAGCTGACATCAGAAGGCCTAATTCCCAGCTGTTCCTCCTGACATCTCACTCCAGGTAGTCACTTTCCCTGCTCCTTTGAATTTCTATCTTAGAGCCCAATGTGGTTGTCACAAATTCCTTCCAAACTTTCTTTTTCAGCCTAACTAATGAGATCTCTAGCTAGGGTTAGAAAATCCCAGAAACCCGATTAACATGTAGGAAAACCTCACTTTACTGCATGGTATCAGATGTTGGAAGTTACTTCTGGAATTGTATTAATGTTGCTATGTTACCAAGATCGACATCCTTTAAATTTAATTATTGAATCCTAAAGTCCAGCTATGTGCTATTGCCTCTGTCTCTAAAGAAAGGGAAAGCAGATGTAGGTGCTAGCATTTCTCCAGTCTCCAGAGGTGCAGGATACAGCAGTTGTTAGTAGCTCTTGCTTGGAAGGCTGGTGTCCAGGGAAGACCTGCAAGCAATCTGCTATAGGATAGGTGATAAACAGCAGCAGCTCTAGCATACAAAGAAAAAGTCAGGGTTCACACAGGAAGCAATAGTTTTCTGTGAAATCCAATTTTTAAAGCAGCAAAAAGCTGGTAAGAAATTATCCTCAGTTCTCTGTATACCAGCTCTGTGCATGTACAACTCCCTATTCTGTAAAAGGGAAAATAGAAAAGACTCACCACGCTGAATAGACCTTTCTGGCAATATCAGCATTGCCATTCATCAGCACTACAGAATGGAGACTAGAAAGGGGCTGGCATGGATGGGTGACTCAACTTACTTCCTTTGCTTCTCTTATCATGCTCCAGTCTATAGTGCTGATTGGTTGTCATGGCAGCAGCTAACTGCATGCCAGTGTCAGGGGAAAATTAATGGCACGTCTCTCCCCCTTACCGTACACTCCGGATAGTAGTGGCGGCAAGGAGCTCACAAGCTGTCAGAGACCATTGAAGAAACACACAAGTTAACTTTGATCAAAGGGGAAACTGAGGCACCCTCCTCTCGGTCCAGAAAGGGGGTTGGCAGCAGCTCCGTTTATTATCAGTACCAAGCAGCCTTTTATAGAGTATATTCAAAGGGGAGGGGGAATGGGTGGATGGAGGGAAAAGACCTACTTGTAGCATGCGCATTAGCAAACTCTGATATCAGTCCTAGGTCAGTGCCCTCTTGAAGCACCTGATGTGGGGACCTTGAGAAAGCTTACATGATGCCAACAAGCTTATGAATACGAGTCTATTCCCTAGTGAAGTTGTTACATACATATAGATACAACCACCTCATCTAGCATGGGTTTACAGACTGCTTATTGTCTGAGACAAGGTTACATTCCAGGGACTGAGAAGGTTACCACAACAACCGGGTGTCAAAGCAATATTTCGCTGAGCCTCTAAGACTCAAGCGAATGCTTTACAACTTTTGGGGGTTTAACTATGTGATTGCTGGTGAGGAAGAATACATGGTGAGAAGGAGCTAGGGAAACTGAGTTAGCCCTAACACCAGCACACCTCATGAAGCGAGAAATGATGACTGGAGGGTGGGGACTGCATCATCATAGACCCGCAAAAGTGAGGATGGAGTGGGAATTAAGTTTAAATTGATAGGTGGGAAGGAATGTCCTGTAACGATTAAGCCTGTTTTGTGAAACTGAAGAATATGCTAGAGGGTGAAATAGTGTAAAGTTTCTTCATTAGGTTTCCCCCATATTCTTAAAGGTCTCCACCAGCATTGTTACTTTGATCGCAAAGTTGGAGTCTAACATGTGGGAACAAATGTATATATTCATCTCTATGAAGATTGAAAAGTAATAAAATGTCTAAAAACATTTAAGAACGATGTGCTATACATGAGGTTCTGTTGAAGCTGAGCACTTCAGAGTATCTAGCGGTTGTGTGTTTCCATTGGTTGCCCCTGGTGTCTGACACACTTTCTGTGCCAATAAAATCATTTATGGGTTATACAGAGGCTAACTTGGATTTATGATTTCCCACTTCAGCTCTGTGACACAGGAGTGTTTCTGTGTTTCGATACATGAACAAGCACATCTTGCAGTTAAGTCCCACATTGGGACTGCTGGAAACCAGAAGAGCTGCTGCTTTTATCATTTTCCATTGCATACAATGGCTTTGTTTACAGGTTGAAAAATGTTTTGGAGGAAATAAGACTGAAGTCCCTTTTTTAACTTAAATATTTTAAAAAGGCTACTTACCAGCCTAGACATGTTTGCACACAGCAGTATCTTCTCATTTAAATTCAATCATAGTCACAAAACAAGCCTAGTTTAGACTAGCTGAGGATATAAACTTCATTTTCATCTCATTAGGCCACCTGGAAGCAACAATCAGTGAGTAGTCCTGACGTCAATGGTCTCTCTACTTCATTAAAATGTTAATTTCATGGCTTTAATTCCCTTTGTAAAACGTGCCGCTGCAGGACACTATATGCAGATTTATTCTGAACCAGATAAATCTGCATGCCATATTCATTTTTATTGCCCTAGGTTTCCTTGATTGCTATATTGCTATTTTTAGCCATTCCTGTTTTTACAAACTTCTATAAAAGGATGTTTGTCAGACCAACAAAAATGTAAATATTTTTTAAACGGTGAGCCCTTTGAGAATTTATCAAGATTCATGAATTCAGAATGTCCTATATCTAATGGTATTTGTGTCCCCCCTCACACACACACTTTAAAACAAAAATGCTCAAAGAATGGGACATGTAGTGTTACTGGCTAACCAGTTCAGACAACAATGGAGCATTAAGGAAAAACATGTGCTGTAAATCAAAGATCAACCTAAGTCCACTTTTATGTCTGCATTCTTGGTATAGGACCTATTGATGACTGGACAGAATGGTGTCCTCAGACTCTCCATCAGTTTTCAAATCTCTCCTGACAGCATGCATCTTTCTCTCAGGCCACACTTAATTTCTTCCAATATTGCTCAACTCTGTAAAATATTTTTATTTTTATAGCATATTTAAAATGTATAAGTCACTGAACTAGCTCAGATGCTTTGGACAGAGCAAGTTTCCAATTCCGGAGAGGAAAAGTAGCCACACTTCCTTCTGTCCTTCTTCTCATATCCCTCAATAATACCAAACACTTTTATATATTTCCAAAGTGGTGTACAAATGAATTGCTTTCAGAATATTAGTGATGTATCTAGATAAGTAGTAAACTTTTTGTTAAAAATGGTAACATTGAGACGGATTACATATTTGTCTGAGACCGCTCAGTGTCCACGTAGCAGGGTGGAGCGTGGCCCCCTTTGCTCCTGCCTCTGCTGCATTCAAAAACCACTCAGAGACCCTGGGGTTCAGCAATCACTGGTGCAGTTTATTTACAGCATGCACTCCCACCACCTTCTTACCATATACAGCTTAGGTTATACCTTAAGGACTTCTCCGCTTCTGCACCCAGGAGGGAGGAACTACCGAGCTCCTTGCACTCTCTGGCTTCCCCTCTTCCTTCCTTCTTCTGGGCTTGTATGTAGCCCCAGGCTAATTAGGCTGTATTATGTATTAGGCTGCTGTTTCCCATTCTCCAATTAGGTGCAGATTTCTCTACCCAGCTTCAGTTTACCTCCCTTAATTAGAGCTGGCATGACAGAGGGCTGGCTCCGACGTTCCTGCCCAGCACCCCGTCACAATCTGAAACAGGATTATACTGGTTCTGGTTCCTGGTCTCTCATTCAGTCAGCAGATCATTCTACTTCTCTTTTAAGTAGCTGGCACAGGAGTATCTCTATTGGGGAGTGCCATATGTTCACTGCTTTAAGAAGCTGCCAAAATAGACTTTAAAAGAAAATACAGTAGAGAGTACAGGAACTACAGTAAAACTGTTGGACAGACCATTACATGATCCCCTCCAAACTTTTGTTAATCATTAAACTAGTGCGTCTCAAGTTATCATCTAAATCAATCAGATGGCTCAATGTAAAGTGATTTCAAGATGATGCTAACGAGCAAAACTCTGTAATAACATGACAGCAGCTTTGTCTGATCTTGCTGGCTGGACTAGTAGCACTAATGTAAATAGTGAGTGGGTGACTTTTCGCGACATGGTATATCAAGTTGTTCTTACCACTTTGGGTACAGCAAAATGATGTCTTTGAGATTAGTTTGACTAGAATGATCCAGAAATTCAACAGCAGCTCACTAAGAACCATGAGATGCATTGTCAAATTCTTGTATCCCATGTCCTTGTAGACACAGTTATGACATGACATCCAATCTAAGCTTAATGACATGCAGGATCAATGGTGAAATGCCAAGGCAGATTAAATGTAGCACTATGGTGACCATCATGAGACCAAAGATTTCTGTGCTCCTTTAAAAGGCGTATATGGTATTACACATACCACTACTGGGCCTTTGAAGAGTGTGGATGACCAACACTGATCTCTGACAAAGGAGAAATCCTTCAGAGGTGGTGACAGCATTTCAGTGATCTTTTGAATGCACTGTCCAACATCACAGACAAGGCACAAATAAGGTGATCCGTCAATGTATAATGAGAACATGGACACAACCCCATCCCTTGACAAAGTCAGCACAGCACTGAAAGTCGTGAAGAATTGCAGGGCCCCTGGATATGATGGCATACATTCAGAAGTATTTGAGTATTATTGAATGATGTTACTACAGACAAGGAGCTGACAAGTCAGATCCGCAA
Source organism: Sternotherus odoratus (assembly GCA_032164245.1). NCBI lineage: Eukaryota > Metazoa > Chordata > Testudines > Kinosternidae > Sternotherus > Sternotherus odoratus. Next base: position 126,393,683 of record JAVMKO010000003.1, read on the forward strand.
AGTCAGTTCATCATTTTGCAGATTATCTGGCAAAGTCTGGTAGCAACATGGTATTAAAATTCAAACTAATAAGTATCTATAAAGTGGTTGTGCTGTCCAACTTGTATTTATGCATCAGACATCACATTAAGCTTCTAGATACGTTCCATTTACAACTTATTTTGTATCAAGTGGCAGGATAAAGTTAACAGTAATGAGGTTCTGGAACATAGTCATGCCACAGGAATGGAAGCCATGCTTCGCCGGGCTGGTCATGTACTGAGGATGGATGACACCAGCAGTCCCAAGCGGTTTTATATGATGAACTGAAAGTGGGACACTGCATACGAGGCAGCCAGAAGAAACGCTTGAAGAACACACTGAAGTCTAACTTGACAGTGCAACGTTCACAGCTGAGAGGCAAGCAATGGGGTGACAGAGTTTGAGATTACTCGGCATATGGGTCTTCAGTCACAGAGGCTGAGTTGTAGACAGAGGTAGACTCAGCAGGCACAGATTATAATCCCTTCCTCAGCATCAAGCTACCTAGGCACTTCATGGAGAAGGGACTGCCACTCGCACATCGGTCTTTTAGCCACAACCATACTCACAGGACATAAAACCAACATCAGCATCATCTTAGATCACGAAGGATAACAACAACAAAAACTAGACAATTTTGTAATTGTTATCAAAGCACTAGCTGCTTCCCAGGTCAAGAGAAGAGGTGAAATAATGGAGCAAAAAAAAGTCTGTCTAAAGTGTCACTAAATAAAAGTTAAGACTTTTTATTTTGAAAGTCAGTGCAAACCCATGGACTCTTGCCAGCCTTATTCCATTTTGGGGTTACTGCCCACAAGGTCATTTCATCATGAACACTGTCATAATTCAATGTACTAGTCACTTTAAAATGCAAAAATGTGCCAGGGTTTTAGTCTTCTGATGTAATTATTCATTCATTACCACACTCAGTGAAAGTAATGCGGTGAAGACCTCTCAAGTTCATAGCGCTGGTATGCTAGAAAAATATTCCATTATCTAGTCTCTTTATGAGAGGTGTCTGCTATTTCAGCAGTGCATATTCACCCCCACTAAAGGTAGGTGCTGATTAGATGGTATTTGACATGCAATATGTTTTAGAAACTGATCAAGAATTTCTGTCATTTTGGTATGGAGTCTACTTAAACACACAGTACTATGATATTTGAACAGAAGTTATTAGCGTGCTAAATGGATTTTGCTGTCAGCCTTGACATTTGAAAGGCCATTTTTAAGATCATATACCATAGCTAGAGTTGCTGTAACTACTTATCTGTTTTTAACTCTAGAATGATACTATTATGAGAGAAGAAAAATATTTAAAACTCCCTCTTCTATCTATTGCCTTTGCCCCACTCGAAGGTTTCAGATCACTCCAATATTACTTAGTGAAAAAATAAAATCAAAACAATTGCAGCTAATGTCAATGACTTGAATGGGAGAGCAGATAAAAGTATTCTCTCAACCCTGTGTCTCTTATCTTATTGCTTCCCAAAACAGAAGGGACACATGTTGACAGGATTGTGCAGTTACTTGCCATTGCTCATGCAGAAAGTATCCTGAGGACTTCCCTTTCTGGCACTATTAATTAAACATCCCTCCCTCCCCCGAACTAGATTTATTTTTTCATTTAGAAAAGTAGATCAAAGCAACCAAAGTTTCCACTGTGGCAATGTATCTGTTGCTAACCTGCAAAGGAACAGCAGAGCCTGCCTAGGCTAAGAGGCTGTGTTGTCCATGGCTGGTGGAGTCAGAGAGCTGATCCTTGACAGGCAGCAGACAGGGCTTCCTCATATTAAGGGCAGGTGGTAGGATGGTGCCTCACAATCCTTATTAAACCAAGGGAAACGTCACATCCACCCACTGGACATGTTTTGTAAAGTTACTCATCATGATTTTAAGCCACTTTCCTGAGTTTTGAAGGGGGGGGAGGTGGATTTCTTTCATGACTTTTAAATTTGCTGGATTGGCAACACTGCATGTGAGCAAGAATTCACTTGGTAGTAGAAACTTAAAGTGGACCGGGGATTTTTATTTGATTTCCCAATGCTGGTGCTTTTCGGAGTTTATGGAAATAAAACTGGGACACACTACAATAAACTCCTTAATCTGAACTCATGACCCTGAGTATCATATTCCCATGTTGTGATCAAAGTGGTAAGAACTAGCCGATAGTAAAAGAGTGTGGCCAGGAACTGAACCTTGCCTTTAGTCAAAAACAGAAACAACAGAAGTTAAAAACATAAAATAAATCAAAAAATACCTACCAACCACCCCCACCAATAAATCATTGTCAGATTTGGATTTATACTTAAAGTAGCTCTAGGCCCAAAATTAAGACTTGATTTTGAAATTCGTTTTATAAAATTCAATCTGAATAGCAATGTCTTCATTTACTTCTTAAAGGGCAATTCTCTGAAAAGTGATTCTGTAAAAATAGCATTGTGGTACTCTAGGTCAATGACTCCTTATCAAATATGCTCTGTATGCATGTAAAATGTATGAATGTCTCTTCCCACCCCTCTTTACCCTCCAAACTACTAGTCCTGCAAACTCAGCCAGTGATCAGAGAGTTAAGCTGGGTTCTTTCCTTCTTGTGCATCATCACCAGTAATTAAAATTCTACACTCCAAATTGTGCCCTCAATTACACCTTTGGAAACTCTTTGTCTTCAGTGGGTTTTCAGAAATGAAATTGAGTCCACCTTTGGCTCTTCAATTGCAACTTAGTTAACAACTGCGTGCATGAGCCAGAATAGAAACCAGCTCATCCTGCATAGATATTTAGGCTCTGTTGTGACAAGAGGGATGAAAAGTAAAAGTATTTGTCACTGAGGACAGCAGTTAAAATTTTGAATCTATATATAGGAATCCAGATATGTATGTTGAATGTTTCATTTTTGCTTAGCCCCTTTTCAGAATAGAAGCTTATTTCAGTGTTTGTGTCTGTAACATGTATGGCTCTAGTTCTTCTGTGCCCAGTACAGCTCAGAATTTATTTAGATTTATAGAAGTGCTAAAAAGGGTGTCCATTACACACACCCTTTCTGTTCCTAGGGTGTTGGGCAAGCCCTGAAATGCAACTTAGAGCAGACTCAAGGCTGCTACAGTTGTCTGCTGCCTACAGCATCTGATAGAATAGCACTGAGGGGCTAATGCCATACCCATATCCCTAGATATCTCCTTCCACTGGAGGATGAGATTGCTAGGAACTGCTGTGCAACATGTGGATTACACTGGGCTGGAAGGCAGCTGTATCCTTTAGGTTTATAGCTGGTTTGCACCTGTGGACAAGCACAAAACAGCTGGAGCAGGGGGGCCATAGTGAGGAAAATGAATGTACAGCCACAGCCTCTTTTAAGGTTTAAAAAAATATACCTGTAGGATTATCAGTGCCCTGTTTAACAGGGGGACCTTTAGCACTAGATGGTATTCATCTTAGAAGCTCCAATTTGTCAGACTATTTTTTCTTTTTCTTTTTAACTGTTGCATTTTGTTTTACTTTCTCTAATGAGACTAGTGAAAAGCAATTGTACTAAATAAATCATGTGCCTACAAAGCAATATATCACAATTAGGATTCCATTATAGTTTAATTAGCCATTCCATTATTAAATTGATGTCTTCGGCTTCCTCCAGGTCTCGGGCTAATCTTGAAACAAATTCTTCTTTGTGAACAAATACTAGTCAGTCATAATTAAAGAGTATTTATCGGAGCTGAGGCTTTTCATTAAATGCTTTTCTGATTAAGATGGCTCCCCAAGTATCAGGCTGATTGAATGAATTTAATAAGATTTGTGCATTCATGTATCGTGGTCTGGTAGAAATTGTTTTAGCACCAGAGGACTAAGAACAAGATCATCTCTCTGTCCATCCTGTCGTGGACCTAAATGTCCTTTATCTGTAATGTTATATAAACTGTACTCTAATATGTCACTCTATATTGTCAGGCAAGTGTACCATATACCTAGTCAGCCAATCATCAGAAAGAAAGGCATATATGGAATAGTAATGATGGCTGCATTGGAAAACTGGGAGGGGGCGGGGGGGAAAGGGGATTGTTGACATTAGCATATCTTTATGGAGTTCAGCGCTAAGTGATTTTAGAGGATCTGTTCTGTTGACTAGTTCAGCACCAGAAGTTTGCGAGTTAATTGAAGCTCAAGTGCTTCATCTGCCTAAAACCGATTTAATTCAAGGAGATAGGTAGATAAGCCTGTTTGTGTGTAAATGCAGTTCAGCTGGGAACTCAAGCTAGTAAACAGACATGTTTATTTAAAGGCACTTCCAGTGGAAAAGTATGGAATGTGCTCAGAACAAAATGCTTGTACTACATTTAAAAGAAGGCAGGGCAAAAAGATAACTTGTTTTTAATATACATACATTGAGAAAGAGATGTTATAAGCCTATGATTGATCAGATATCAAAATTATGCTCTGTTTTCATAATTGTGGGTGCTATTGTGCAGTCTTCTCACCGCATATGCTGAAATGAAAGCAAGGCCACTGTGGCCAAGAATGGGAATGAGAAAAGTGGTGAAACATGAAATACAACAGATTAGCTGAGGACATTGGTGGAGACAGTCAATGTAAACATTTGAGGTAGCTGCTAGCATCTTTTCACATCTACTTCTTTTTCAGTAGTTCACATGTTCGGCATTTTGATTCAGTATCAGCTATATTTTTAACACTGGACCTCTCTGCATCTGAAAGTGTGTTTTGCTGCTTCTTATGTAGGCCAAATGCAGTGTCACTGTAGACATCCTCTAGCCAAGTGATACTCAGACTCAGGCTCGTGAGCTGCAAGTGGCTCCCTAAATGTGTCTCCTGAGGCGCTTTGCAGCACATGCTATCAAAACAGTGTGATTTAATTATTAACCAATCAGGATGCTTTTACTTTAACCAATTGTTTAGGTAATGTTAATCACTAATTTGGCTCCTGAACCACTGAGGTCTGAGTATCACTACGTTTAGCCCATCTATAATCATTTGCAGTGCCTAAATTTCCTGCTGATTCAGGATTGTTTTCCCTTGGGCTCCTGAAGGCTAGACTGATCATGGGTGATGCTTGGGACAGTCAGTGAAAGAGTGCATGGTTTGAAACAGTGTAAGGTCACCGGGTAGCTAAAGAGTACTCTCTAGTGGTTAACGTTGGGTAGTGAATGAAGTTTAAAGCAAAGGATGAGGTGTTAAGAAGAGAGAGTTTGGTTGGAAATCTAGATTAAATTAAAATCCAGGGGAAAAAATCAAATCTGAAATTCATATCTAGAGTCTTCTAGAGAATTAACTTAATCATACTAGAATCTAATTCTACATAGGCTGGTTGTTTTGCTTATTGCTGCAGTGCAGTATTCAGAGTGACATCCTTCTGTTGATGTGTTAAATTAAAATTCCTTCTGTGTGTCTCATGGAAGTTAAAAATTCCTTGGCCCTTTGATAGGGTTGCCAGGTGTCTGGCTTTTGACCGGAACTCCTTGTCAAAAAGGGTCCTACCGTCTGGACAGTTAAAAGTCCAGTAGACAGTGCAGCGGGGCTAAGGCTCCACACGACCAGAAGTGGCAACATGTCTCTCAGCTCCTAGGCAGAGGCATAACCAGGGGGCTTTGCCCTCTGCCCCCATCCTGAGCACTGGTTCCACAGCTCCCATTGGCCGGGAACCGTGGCCAGTGGGAGCTGCAGGGGCGATGTCTGCAGGCAGAGACACCATGCAGAGCCGTCTGGCAGCACCTCCGCCTTAGAGCCAAGAGACTTGTCGCCGCTTCTGAGGAGCCACCTGAGGTAAAGGGCCACTCAGAGCCCATACCCAGAACTCCCTCCCTGCCCCAACCCTGAGCCTCTCCCACACCCCTGAACCCCGTCACAGTCCTGAGCCCCCTCCCACACTCCAAGCCCCTCATCCCCACCCCCACCCCAGAGCCCGCCCCCCAGGCAGAGCCCTCACCCCCCTTCACCCCAATCCTCTGCTACAACCCGGAGCCCCCTCCCGCACCCTGAATCCCTCATTTCTGGCCCACTCCTGGAGCCTGCACCCCCAGACGGAGTCCTCCCACCCACACCCCAACCCTCTGCCGCAACCCAGTGAAAATGAGGGAGTGAGGGTGGGGGAGAGTGAGCAAAAGAGGGAGTGGGGATGGAGTGAGCAGGAGTGGGGCCTCTGGGAATGGGTGTGATGGTGCAGAGCCTCAGGGAAGGGGCAGAGCAAGGGTGTTTGGTTTTGTGCAATTAGAAAGTTGGCAACCCTATTTCTGAAAAGAATAATGTGACTCTTGTGTCCTGGTCAATATTTGTTTCATTATTTTACTGAAAGAGTAATTGCCAGGATCATTCTCTTCTGAATATCTGTACCATGCTGCTTTCCCCCTCTAATCCTCTGCTACCATACCCTCCTAGTTTTCTATTACTTTGAAACAGACAAGGGACAAAATAGGTTAAAAGGTCCATCCCTGAAAAAGCATGTTTCTGTACATTAGATACACTCAAGAAATTCTTAACCAGGATGTGACTGAATCTCAAAACTATAAAAGGTAGCTGTATTTAAAGGGAGTGATTTTGGAGGAACTAGGAGAAAATTAATTCAATTTTCTTGACTGGACAGGGAAATCAAAATGAAGTGTAATCCATTTTAGTGTGTATATTTTAATTGGGAACAGTAAAAGTTATCTTTCACTGTGTAGTACAGTGTGATAATCGGTCTTTCATGCAGTGGAAAAAAGGTATTGTTAACACAGTGGAAATGGCCTCTGATTTTAAACATGGTTAATATGGCAGTTACATAATTTTTTCATAAAAGAAAACTTCATCAGTCTTTGTGTATCCAGCCTTTTGCAAAGCAAATAATTGAGTTTTACCATTAATAGTGTGATGTCAGACAGAAATGAAAATGGAACTCCTTGTTCTAACAAATGCATAACAATATCATTTAATTACTCTCCAATTACTTTTACTGTGTGTTTTGGTTCCAAAGAGTGGTCCTATTAAAGTTCTGTGAGCTTACTTCAGGATACAGGAGTATTGATCTAAGGTCACTGGTTGCACTGGTAGAGGGGAAAGGATTCTGAATGGGTGGTGGACTTGATCAGACAACTACCTTTGAAATCATTACCATAAAATAAGAGAGAAATAAAGTAATGCCCTGGACATTACCAGAAATTCACAAAATAAAACTAAAAATAAGCTTGAGTTGTTTAATATATATATAATCAGGATCTTAGTGATTAATGATCTATTGCCATCCTTTATCACTCTTGAAGAATGGTTTGTTTGAGGGTTATTTTATTTTTTTAACAATGCTTGCCTTTTAAGAAAATACCTGGAATTCCCTGTTTAACTTTTTTATTCCACTTTTTCATTTTGTACATTCTTCTACAAATATTTCTGTTTGGGTGCAGAAGTAAATCTGGGGATCTTTGCAAGGATTTTATTGCAGTATAGTGAATTAATCACAATTATTCTTAAAATAGAAATACTCTTTTGTTTACTCTGAGTTTCTGGGGTGTTTGCCAGGCAATTTATATTAAAATGTAGGAGAGTTGGGCAGATGCATACCAGTACTTCAGTATCTGACTAGTCCTCAGGTAAAACATCACTTTCTGTGTTAATAGAGAACATTCCACAATTAGTTTGTGTGATAGTAATAGGGACATACTGTGGTGTTAGAGATGACAATGTAATGGGGCTATGAAAGCTTTTATCTTACAAAACTTTATCACAGATATGTATGTAAAATAGACATTCAGCAGGAGAGACTGGGAAAGAAAAAGTACACAACATGGGGGAGAATAAACCATGTATTTTCATTATCTGGGGGTTGACAAATGTAGCTTACAAGTGATGGAGTAAAGACCAGCGAGTTAGTTATGCCTGGTCATCCTTAGTGACTGAAAATAATCATTCCCCCCTCTTCCCCCTCCCACATTCTCTCCATGTGTTTTATTTATGCCCCAATCAGCTCTGGCTCTTTCATACAGCAGCACTTCAGAGACAGGGAGGGAGGAGAGAGTGTTGCGCTGAAGACTAAAGTGTAGCTGCCAGGTTGGCATTCTCATAAATGCAACCACTGTGTCAACAGCGGAGTAGCCAGCTCGCCACTCTCCATTCAACTCTTTCCTCCCACTTGCTCTTAAGTGTCTCTTTTTTAACACCGCACGAGGTACATTTCTCAAAGCAGCTTGGATTTGCAAAGCTGACAATTGTCAGTGCATGGTCTTGTGAGCAAGTTGACTGTGCTATGGGTTACAGTCCGGTCAGAGGGCCCAGGTTTTGGGGTTGGAGGGGGGAATGAGTAGGTATATTTTTAAGACATTAATAGCACGAGTGAGATGTTGCTCAGCAAATTTAATTGAGTGCTGTAACTCAGTGTTGTTCATTCTCTAAGTGGTAGGTGAAAGCAGCTTCAGTTGGATGCAATCTCTGCAATTATTACAAGATAAATCTTCCAGGATTCTGGATAGTGGAAGGGTATCTATTCTTGTACAGTTTGACCCATTCTCAGGGTAAGCAAGGTTAGTAGCAGTTTAACATTTGATACATCTTCTAGCTTGCACTAGCAGGGTGATATACTTAACGATCCACACTTAGCTTTCTAGTTTCTTCTTTTTCCTACTGTCCTATGTTCCTGTGCTGGAACTATATTATACTGTGTTCCTATTCTCGGTTTTGGGGGTGGGGGGTTTGGGTAATGGGAGGAGAAAGGTGCCAGACATCACTAGCAAGAATGCTATCACTCAGATTAAGATAGAAAGTAGCAATGACTGTTGAGGTCTTACTGTGTTATTTGTAATCATTCTTAGGTCTGGTCTACACTGCAAAGTTACGTTAACGTAAGTTGCCTTGTATTGATCTAGTCATGCATTTGTCTACATTTAAATTTGTCTTCCACTAATGTATGTGCCCCGTTACACCAACGCAGTAACACCACCTGCCCGAATAGTGATGAGCCATGGTTGATGTACTGAAGTCAACATGACGTGAGTGTAGATGCTGCTTTACCTATGTCGACCCTAACAGTCCTCCACCAGACATCTGACAGTGCCTGACACTGACTGCTTTGGTCATAATTGTGAACTCCATTGCCAAAGGGTTATGGAGCCGGAAGCCACCCTTTAAAACCCCCCATACTGTTTGCTTGTGCCAAGCTTACCATGTGGTCCAGATTGCTTTTTATTAATGTAAATGGGAATTCAGCATTGAATGGGTGTGTTTCTAGTGGGGTCCTACATGGATCGATTCTTGGCCCTATGCTATTTAACACTTATCAATGACCTGGAAGAAAACATAAATGCATCACTGACATTGTTTACAGATGAGCCAAAAATTTGGGGAAGGGTAAATAATGAGGACAGGTCAGCGATACAGTGCAATCTGGATTACTTGGTAAGAAGAATACAAGCAAACTATGCATCTTTAAATGTAAATGAATGCATCTAGGAATAAAGAATGCAGACCATACTTACAGAATGGGGACTCTATCCTGGGAGCCGTGACTCTGAAAAAGATTTGGGGATCATGGTGGCAAATCAGCTGAATATGAGCTCCCAGTTTGATTCAGTGGCTGAAGGGTTAATGCAATCCTGTGATGCATAAAGAGGAATCTCAAGTAGGAACAGAGAGGTTATTTTACCTCTATATTTGGCACTGGGTGCAACCACTCCTGGAATCCCATGTCCAGTTCTGGTGACCACAGTTCAAGAAGGATGTTGATAAATTGGAGAGGGTTCAAAGAGCCACTAGAAAGATTAAAGGACTGGAACACGTACCTTATAGCAATAGCTTAAGTTCCTTGAGTCTATATAGCTTAACAGAGAGAAGGTTTAGGGGTGACTTGATTACAGTCTTTAAGTACCTATATGGGGAACAAATATTTAATAATGGGCTCTTCAGTCTAGAAGAGAAAGGTATGACATGATCCAATGGCTGGAAGTTAAAGCTAGACAAATTCAGAATGAAAATAAGGCATAAAGTTTTACAAGTGAGAGAAATTAACTCTTGGAACAACTTACCAAGAGTTGTGATGGATTCTCCATCACTGACAGATTTTAAATCAAGACTGGATGTTTTTCTAAAATCTCTGCTCTAGGAATTATTTTGGGGAAGTTCTGTAGCCTGTGTTATAAAAGTGATCAGACTCCGTCACAGTGGTCCCTTCTGGTCTTGCAATCTATGAAAAATCTATTAAATGGGGGGTTTTATAATGGACTTCAAAATCAGAGTATAATTTCCTAGTATCATTTCCTATTTATTTCCTGGCTGGCTTCAAACCGAAGTAGTCCCGATTTACATACTGCTAAATTGGGTGTTAGACTGAAAGCCTGCATGCTGTTTATATTTGTTTAACATAGGATGCAGGCACAAAAGTATGCTGATAGCCAAGGAGAATTTGGGATATAGCATACATCTTCTGTTCATTGAATGTCTAGTCTGGCGACATACAGTTTCAGTTCATAATAGTCATATCTATAAGTGGACAGTTCCTCTTCTTCACCAGTAGTGAAAATAGTCAAAATTTTCCATACTGCAAGAGAAGAGGCCTCATTTCTTCAAACTCCTTCCTGTCAGCAGGTGGGAATATCTTCAGAGCCAGCATGTTGCTGCTGATGTGGAAAGCTGAAGAGGTTCACTTGATTGTTCTAGATTCCAAGCTGGTACAGAGACTGCCTGTGCTCTGTTAACCGAGGCTAGCATTAGCATTCTGCCTTTCTTGTTTGCTTATTTGACTGCTAAGTTTCTACAGAAAAGAATCCCAATAACTATTGAATTGAAAGTGGTTGAGATGAACCCAGACTGCCATGGCTGTTTTAAAGAGGGATACTTGAATTTATAAATCTTCCCAAGGATTATGCTACCCATCGGTGGTTGTAAATCCTGGAAGTTGCTCCCCCCCAGATTCTGTGTTTATAAAGGAAAATAACCTAAAGTCTTTCAGCAGCCAAGGCGGTAGCATTTTCCAGTAAGCAGGTTTTGATAGCTTTTGTTTTAATACCCAACACCGTGTGTGGTTCAAAGTTAAGACATAACAATCATAAATCAGATATTGTCAGATAGCAAATAGCCTCACTCTGCTAGTTACAATTTATGTTTTGATTATGGAACTGATCAGTTTGTTCAAAAGAGTGCCTCAAAATGCACAGACCAGCTCCACTTTTTAAATCTAAGAGTCATATGTATTTATTTTTTATTGCGGTAGTGCCTAAAGAACCCTAGCTGAGTACAGAGACATTTCATTAATGTAGCAAAAAAAATAAAAATCCCACCTCCCCACAAAAAGAAAAACTCAGACACGTTGACTTCACCATGTGAGCTATCCAATGCAGAGCCCTGCAGCCATACAAATTAGAATCAATGTGACCATGTATCAAGTACCATTTTGTGATGTAACGAAAAATTGGGATAAGATCTGAAGTATCCCGATCAGCTCTGACCAGGGGTAATGATTACGGCCACATTTTCATCTCAGATATTTTTTAGTAACAGACATGGACGTGACTTGTACTATATAGCTTTGACTAAACCTTGGGTGCTCTGGGCCAGGTTATAGCCTGGGGGCGTCGTGAATGCTTTGGGGAAGGGAGCGCTGCGGGTGCTCTGAGGGAGGCGTCAACAGCACGTGTCCCAGGCCCCTCGCTGCTACTAAAGGGTGAGGAGGGGGGCATGGCAGCGGCTGGAGCAGGTGGCACAGAGGCTGCCCAAGCTACTCAGGCATTCCCCACACTGGCCATTGCCGAAGTCATGGAGGTCCCGGAAAGTCCCGGAATCCGTGACCTCCACAAGAGACTCGCAGCCTTAGTAATGATATATGTGTCTGAAACCTAACATAGTGTCAGAGACAGGTAATGGAGGAACAGATAACCACTGAGGTCCTCACCTGGCTTGAAGCTGGAATAGCCACCAATGTGATTGCTTACACTAGAAATAGAAGTCTGCACTGCATTTGGACTCAGATTTTAAACCTCTGACATTTTGAGTAGTTCCATTCCAGGGTTTAGGCTCGAGTCCACCTCTAATTTATGGGCTCATAGAAGGACACTTTGGGAAGAGAACATCTATTCAGAATGTCCTCAGAATACCTGCTTATATAGCAAACATTTTACTTTGCAATGACCAGCTCGGTGTTATTAACTTACAAGTATCTGGAAAAAATGCCTCTCGTGGTAACCTGAGTCCCATCAGAAGAACTCCTGTCGGTGCTCCAACTCCCAACTGAACCTCATACCACACATAATAGGTCCATGGAATCATTCTCCTATATGTCTCCATGGCCTCTGGATTGTGTTATCTCGAAGGTTCCTCCCTAAGAGCTGAATGTTGCTTTAAGCAGATCACAATACTTATACTGGCTCTGTGTTGTTCTCTTGATAAACACATTGGAGAGAAGTTTAAAATATTTAAAATCCTGACTCTCTCTTCATGCTAAAAAAAGCTCCCTAGAAGTCTGGCTGACATTATTTAACACAGAGATTTAAATGTAATATCATTCTGCCTGAGATAAGTTTGTTTTGAGTCTAGTAAGAGGCCTTTGTTTAGAAGGATTGAAAGAGAGAGATTTGAATAGAGCATCTGGGATCATGAAAAAAAGCCTTTTTTTCTCTCCCTCATAAAAACACTTTTTTAAAAAAAATAGAGCAAGCGAAGTTTTACTGCAGATGCTATAACTTTGGCCACGAGCCCAGTCGGTATTACTTGTGCCACCTTTACCAACTTATGACTATAAAGCCTAAAGCAACTGACTTTGCATTGCAATTATTTTAAGAGAAATGTCACACACTGGTCAACCCTGGCATATGAACACCTTTAAGTGGAGCACCAATATATCTCAAAGAAATATTTATAGAAAGAAATGGAGAACTAGGCTTTCAAGATGTTTTGCAGCTTAGTAACTGTTAAGTGGCTGGAGACTAAAATACATATTACTCAACTATTTTGGCTTTATTAGCTGTGTAGGAATGATGACGAACAACCTTTCATAATCAGTTAGCATCTCTGTGCTGCAGTTTCTACCCCAGTGCACTGAGAACAGCATCACTCACTGGTAATAAGGAGTTTCATTCCCATTACTGTTGTAAAGCAGTATTTCTCAAACTGGGGGTCCCACCCCAAATGAAGGTCGCAAGGCTATTGTGTGTGTCGGGGGTGGGGGTCACGGTATTGCCACCCTTATGTCTGCACTGCCTTCAGAGCTGGGCAGCGGAGAGCGGTGGCTGCTGGCCGGGCACCCAGCTCTGAAGGCAGCACTGCCACCAACAGCTGCACAGAAGTGAGGGTGGCATGGGATAGGGGAGGGGTGTATCACAGCCTGAAATATTTTCAAAGGGAGGCCCAACAAAAAAAAGTTTGAGAATCCTTGTCTTAGAGGGCTCTGAACGCTGCTGAAATGTGTGTGTGTGTTAATCAGCTGAATACCCGTCCACCAACTTTTACTCTCACTTTCTTGATTATCTTAATTAGAGAGTTGTTAAAATTAGGTTTCAAATGTGAAACACCTATTTGGTTCCCTCTCCCACCCCACCCAGTAATAATACTCATAGCTGCATAAAAGTAAAGAAGGGTCTTCAGAAGTTGTTAAATGCCAGTTTTCTCAAGCCTGCCTCATTAGGCACAGACAACTAGTCTGAGCTACAAACAAGTACTCATGCCTTATTCAATTATTGTCTCATTGGAAACAGTCTTAGTGGTAATTAGACCAACACGATTCTTAAGCTGTGTTATGGCTTGCACTTGAAATGTGCAAAAGCAGGTGCCTTAAGAAGGGATTTAAGTGCGGGGGGAGAGGGGAATACTCCCTGCTGCCTGACTAACCTAATTGCGTGCCCCATAGTAACAGTAAGCTCCAGTTTGATGCAATTCCCATCAGTGACATTCTGCTAATGCCTCACTTATGAGGCCACTCTTCTATCGTATCATACTAAAAGAGATGTGGGCCATCTTCTAGAGTGATACGGGCCATACGGTAAGATATAGGATGTAACATGCATGAACTGAAACAAAGCCCAGTAATCTAAACTTCTCCATGCTTCCTTTCTTGTACTCAGCCCTGCTACTGCTCTCCTCCTGGGGTGTCCTGCCATCTTGAAAAATTAATTCTGAAGAGCTAGAGCTTAGTTCTCTCCTCTCCCCTTTCTGGTTGCTCCCATCTATCATTCTTTATTTGCCCACTGTAGTCCCTTCTTAGCTGCTTCTAGCATATGACTTGTCCCCATCGTATCTTAAGCCTTATCCACTTCTGGTTGCCCTGCAGCTCTCCTGTACCCCACTCTGTCCACTGTCACCTTCCTTCTTTTGTTGGCTGACAGACAATTTCCATTCATTCTGCACCATATGCTGTTAGTAAATTTCCATGCTGCAGGTAGGATGAGCCTGCTTTGGGGGAGTAATGGGGGGGCAGAGGCAGCAATAAGGAAATGGTTGCAGTGAAAGTATTCCCTGCTCAGAAATTAGCTGCCCCAGATGCCATCATTAAAGGAACTTCACCCCCTCCAAAGGATTTTTCTAGTTTCTGGGTTTTACTTTATCGGTTGCAGTAAAATGTGAAAGCCGGTTCATTCAGATAGCACTTGGCTGTGATAGTGTTGCCCTTTTCAGAGGTCACTGATGAATCAGTGGAAAACATTCAGAACCTTTTTGTTAAAGTATGCAATGTAGATCCCAGCAGCTTACTGCAAATAATACTAGGAGAAGGCATGCTCCTTTCAATAGCTATTAAATAATTGGCTGGAAATTATCATCACGACATGCTTGCCCTGCCAGAGAATTAAAACCTCCAAGACAAGGGACACGTGTAGAAGGCTCTAATCGTTCTGCATATTAAATCCAATATGTCTGTATTTCCTATTTCTAATATGTGTTTATGCTTTTTGGTATGCTGAGCCTGACTTTGAAGCACCCAAGTCGTTTTTTCTGAAGTAGTTCTGATGTGCTTATCACCATGATATGTTGTGGGGAAACAAGGGTCTAGTAGTCTGAACATGTGACTGGGAGTCAGGAGACCTGGGTTCTGTCCTGAGTCACTGTATAAGTCTTTTAGCCATTCTTTGCCTCAGTTTCCCAATCGAAGCATAGGTAAACATTACTGATCCCATCTGTGTAAAATGCTTTGAGATCTGCACTATATAATTAATTTACAGACCCAAAAGTATGCTAGGCAGTTTGCAGTATAGCTAAGACTCTGCTCTGAAGGTTTCTGTTTAATGTCAGACATGATGCAACAAAGCAGGTGGGGAATTTAACAAAATAGCACTGAAGAGTTTTGTAAGAAGAACAGAATGGGCATCCTTAACATTACATGAATATTAAGCAAAGGCTAATACACAGCATGGTACAATAAGATGTCACAAAGTATGTGGAATATGATCTATATTTGTGTAGTATCTTGGTTGTTAAAAACATCTGCATCATGGCATCTAGAAAGGGTGATAATGGCAAACTGATTGCTCGGCAGACACATGGTGGAAGTGATGTGATGGGGTGGAGAGCTGTTGTGTCTTCAGTTAGAGTGGAATCTCTTTCTTGGTATTGTATTTGCCTACCAGGTGGCAAAACCCTGGGATTCTTTTTCTAAAACTTGTAAAACAGGCACACTAATAAACTGTTCAAATGCAGGGGGTGGGAAAGGGTTTTGCTGGGTCCATTCCTAAGTTGGATTCACATTGAGCAGTGGTGTTCAGGCATTCTTGCCTTAAGGCCTTTGTTCTGATACAGATCTGGTCATAGTTATTGCACCCATGAACAACCCTTCGTCTTTTCAGTTTCTAACTCAACCTATTCTGCTCTGAGACAACCAACAAAATAAAAGCCGCAACACCCGATAAATTACAGTGCTGGCAGAACTTAACTTTAATGTCACGCTGACTGCACTGGGCACCTATTTTTAGATCAGTTCTAGACTAGCCAAGTCTGCTTTATCAAATCTAAAAAGAATGTTGCCTGGTATGAAGCTGCAGGGTGAGAGGCTCTATCGAATAGTGCGTTGTTCTAAAAATTAGTATTACTGTACAGCAGTAAAACTCATCTTAACAGCGTTTGTCCAAGCAAGCGGATTGATTTGATTAGACACAGTGATAGAAGGACTGGGTCCTTTTGTCAGTGTCCCCCTTTAATTGCTAATCCACAATTGCTTTTAAAAGTGCATTCAAATATTTAGCTATACCCAGTGTAACCAAAGCTTTGTTTATCTCCTGTGACAGACCGCTCTCTCACCCCTCTCAGGAACACAGGCAGGAAACCCTTTTTTGCTCCAAACAGTGCTCCTTAATTTACAGTGCAGGACCCCACCACCAATATATACAGCTTAAAACAGCTCATTAATATCCAGCTCATTAATATCCAGCTCAACAGCTCATTAATACACAGCTCTATGGACTCTATGTAGTCCAGCTAACAGTGATACAAACACACACAGCTCTTGATAGCTCATACAAACACACTCACAGCTCTGAATAGCTCAACCACCACCACCCTGGGCTTCCTTCCTGGCAGCCTTTTATCCCCCAGAGGAGGCTGCCAGGTGCAACCCATCCAGGTTGATTAGGCTGCAAGCCAGGTGGCTAATTAGGCTTGCTGCACGGGGGGTTTGCAGAGGGCTTTTCTCCCTCTTAAAGGGGCGGCAGGCTGGGTCAAGCCCACCCTGCCACACACCTCCCCCCTTAGCCTAGCCCCATAGGGCTGGCTCAGACCCTTCAAGCCTTCGATCAGCTCTACAAGGGCCCCAATGCCCTGCGGACTAGTGTACAGGTGGAGGCTGGGTCCACTACCCCCGGTTGGGACTTCCTCCCCACCTGCACCCGCAGAGTGGGTAACTCAGGGCGGATCAACCAGGGCAGATCAACGCTCCGCGGACAAGCGTACAGGGGGAGGCTGAGTCCACTACCCCCGGTTGGGACTTCCTCCCCACCTGCACCCGCAGAGTGGGTATCACCCCACACGGTTTCCACCCCCCAAACCCCAGTCCATGGGCCATCGCCCCAAATCCCGGACCCGTCGTGGTCCGTCTTCTCCCTGAGGTCCCTCTGTCCCAACGTACTCCTGGTCGGGTGCACCGCAGACTTCACCGTCTCTGGCTGGTGCCTCGTGACTCCGGTACGGACAGTCTCGGGGAGGCAGAGCAAAACTGCTCCAATATCAGGGAGTCCATGAGTTCCCAAAGTCCTGGGCCTCTGCCCACAAGGTACGGAGCAAGACTGAGGGCCCGGGTGGTCTGCTCCCACCCGGCTGTGGTGGCTGCCCTCTCAAAAGTCCCGCAGTACCTTCAGCTCTAACTGAGCCTGCTGCATCTGGTGGCTTTGCTGCAAGGCGTGCATGGCCTGCTGGGTCCGCTTCTGTTATTCCTCGAGCCACTGCGGGTTCCCTCTACCTCAGGGCCACCAGTTGGATTGCTGGTGTAGCGATCCCACCTCTGACACCATATGTGACAGACCGCTCTCTCACCCCTCTCAGGAACACAGGCAGGAAACCCTTTTTTGCTCCAAACAGTGCTCCTTAATTTACAGTGCAGGACCCCACCACCAATATATACAGCTTAAAACAGCTCATTAATATCCAGCTCATTAATATCCAGCTCAACAGCTCATTAATACACAGCTCTATGGACTCTATGTAGTCCAGCTAACAGTGATACAAACACACACAGCTCTTGATAGCTCATACAAACACACTCACAGCTCTGAATAGCTCAACCACCACCACCCTGGGCTTCCTTCCTGGCAGCCTTTTATCCCCCAGAGGAGGCTGCCAGGTGCAACCCATCCAGGTTGATTAGGCTGCAAGCCAGGTGGCTAATTAGGCTTGCTGCACGGGGGGTTTGCAGAGGGCTTTTCTCCCTCTTAAAGGGGCGGCAGGCTGGGTCAAGCCCACCCTGCCACACTCCCAGGTTTGTACTTTGCTGTTTGAGTCTCCAGATCTGGAATGCCATGAAGAGTCCTCAGCTTCTGGCTAAGGCCATTTTAGCTGGCACTCCAAGCACTGACTATATATGTGTAAAGGGACTGTGTTAATTGCAGTACAGTCCCTTCAAAGCTGTCCCCCATCCTCTAAAATGCAGTAGAGAGACTCCTGGTTTAGTGAACTTCTGATCATTTTTCTGCTGTATATTTATGTGCTCCTCTACCCCCTAAGACCAATAATAAATTAAGATTGTGTTTGTACTGCTCTGAGTCAAATTTTAAACTGGATTCTTTTGCCACCATTATAGCTATTGTACAGTGTGTTACAGTTGTTAGGTCAAAGATAATTTCAGTTTGCAATGTAATGATGAATGTTCTTAAGAAGGATATGACCACAAAAAACACAGTGAATCGAACCCTATTTTGACTTGAGAAAGATCAGGCATGTGTATCCTAATCTCTCATTGAAATAAGACTTTATCCTTTTACCTATTCTGTTTTAGAATCCTGGATTAGCATTTCTTCCAGTGAATGTTATTTGTACCTACAGGTCTTTGCTGTAATCCAGAGATCGAAAAAACAGAACAGTGATTAGGAAATACCAACCTGCTAGCCTTCAAAGACTATATTTATATAAATAGAATACTCTGTATTTGCTAATGAATCTTTGTGAATTCTACCATAATTTTGAGTTTTCAATTGTACCCTGAGGCTCTCGTCAGTTGTAATTGTCATCGAAACTGTCCATTGCAGTGTCTATATTTATCTTGTTCTCAAAAATGTCTCTTGTAGGTAATAACCTTGATGCTATCCATGACATAACTGTGGCTTACCCTCAAAACATTCCGCAAACAGAGAAGCACCTTCTGAATGGAAACTTCCCAAAGGAGATACATTTTCATGTCCATAGGTATCCAGTACAGACTCTGCCAACGTCCAGGGAGGAACTGCAGCTCTGGTGCCAGAAGCGTTGGGAAGAGAAAGAAGAGAGACTCCAGTTGTTCTACGAAGGTGAAAAATACTTTGATGTAACAGGGCGAAGCAAAATTCCACCTTGTAAATCTGAGCTCAGGGTCCTGGTTGTTAAATGCATCTCGCTTCTGTACTGGACATTGTTCACACTAGCTGTATTTGTGTTGCTGTACTTGTACAGCTTTGTGCGATGGTATTGTGTGACTGCAGTTGTCATTTTTGTTGTGCAACAAAAAATATTTGGTGGGCTGGAAATAATTGAACTTTCACTTCATCGATATTTTAATAAACAACAGAATGGAGATGGCAGGAAAACAGAATAACATGTCTAGTGCTGTTATGGGAGAGGGAGGTAAAGTATGTTTTTGAGACTTATCACAGACTTTGTAAACTGAAGCGTTTTTGCATGAGAATGGTTTTTTTTTAATACCGCCATTATTTGTTAAAGACATTTTGCACTTGTTCTGTGAAAAAGAAATGCTAGTTACTGCTATGTGTGAAAACGATGTTAATAAATGTGAGGTACACTGAACTTTTTAAAACTGCAGATCCAAACTGTTTAGCTAAGGGAGACAGATCGGTGATTTCTGTACAATCACGTTGGCCTAAACAAGGCACCAGACTTGCTCATTTAGCGACTAATGCTTGTGGGCGCATGCAGTCCTAACACGTTCACATTTATTTCAAACCCTTTCCCCACACACTTCCCCAAACAGGACTGAGCCTACTGCTACCCAATCTAGCTGAAGAAGTGAGAAACTTGATGGGGATTCTAACGTGGGTGTCTCATGTTGTGGTGCAGGTAGGACCATCCACTCTGCTCCACTCGGACTCCAAACTGATTTTTTGCAAGACCTACATTTCTAGGATTTGCTCCCTCAGTGCGCTGTATGGCCATCACCTATGTAATAGCCTTATCTGTGGGAGACTTGCACTAGTACTTAGAGCTGGTCCTTCTGCTGAAGCAAAACCAGCTGGGGGCATGTTGTATTTGCTAAACAGCTGGCAGATGTTAATAATTTCTCCCTCTAGGAGAAATTTGTCTGGAAACAAGACATGTTTTTCAGAGAAGGTGAGAGGTCTTTTATTTGAAGCTGCTATTCTGGCTTTTAAAATGTTTTCTCAGATGTTTTAATCTTTAATGTTTACAGTAGGAAGACTGCTTTTTTCTGTGGGCATATCGGTGTGGCCCTCTAAATTCAGCCAGGGCCACAGTTGGTTATTTATAGTGATAGGGCAAGAGAAGTGTCTCAGCCTATCATAGCACAGGACAATCAAGCTACACTATTTCTCTTCCCGAACACAATATCCTTCTTGACTGCCCAATCACGTCATTCCTCTTCTACTCAGGCCACTCCTCTACACAAACTTTCACTGGTTAGACTCTCCCATTGAAAATTTATCCAAGGCCCTCTCCTTTTATGTGGCAAAGTCAGAGAAATCAAAGATTTTAGGCCTCTCAAACCGTTACAAGGTAGCGGATGTTGAATTTTTGTGATGGCGCCGGTTCCTTATCACGTAATAGGAATAAAATTCATGGCAGCAAAGTATATGGAATAAACAATTCCAGCACTTAATTCCTCCACTTGGCTTTGGCGATCAACCTCGAAACTGTATTGCTTTATACATTTCAGTGCCACAGAATACACTTTACTTACTAAACTCTTTCTACTTGCTGCACAAAAGACGTCCGAAAATGCTTGTGCTATATGAAGGTAGTCTGGCTCACTATATGGAGTTACGTTACTTTGAAATCTAGACGTGTGCAATGAAGAGTTTGTCATGCACAAAGCTGAGCCACTCAAATATTGGTTCATCAATGCAGACAAATCATTTTTCTTTTAAATCTCAATGCGAGGCATGTTCTTCAATGCGTTTGAATCTAGGGCCACTGTTGGATGAAATTGCCTACCTATATTTAACTGTCCCTTCCAAGGTGACAGCTGTTTTTAATCCCTGTTCATAGCGACTAATTAGTTATTATGCCCAAGTACTTGAAGCCATCTGTTTTACTCTATGAATTTTTTTAAAACCTTTTTTCTTTTCTAAAAATGGCTTCTAATTGAGGCTTAAGTCTTGTAACAAACTTCCTCTTGTTATATTTAGAAATGCATGAATAAATAGCTTGATGGCTGGCATTGCATTGTCATGAATGCAGCAGAAAAGGAAGATCTTTCTGCACTGGGGGGGCGTATTTTTAATGCAGTTCTACTCTAGCAAAATTATGCTTGCTGTTTACATTTACATCCCCTCGTTTTCTTTAAGATAACACTCAATTTTGGTTCAACTCCCTGCACTTTCAGCTATCTCACATCCTGGAATTGTAAGAAAAAAGTCTTTTGTCTAATTTAAAGGATTCTTATCTGTGTCCAGGACTTGAGCTCTTCATTCAAACCTATTCTGCTCCTAGACATAGATCCCGAGTGAGGATTGCAGAGCGCAGACTTCACATCACTAGCACACAGACCAGCTACATTCCTTTCTGCCCTTGCATAAACTTCGGGATGTGATATAGTGAATCGGAAAACCTAAGCTGGAGTCTTGTTCGCTCACATTTCTACTACATTTTTAAAGTCTATTTTGTTAGCTTTAGAATTTTGAACAGTTTTTAACATGAAACTATAACGGAGAGTGCCCTTTAAAGAGACACTATACATCCCATTTGTAATATACCCTTAATATGGGAACCATCCTCCAAATTGTAACTTGAATTTCTCTCTCTTGTGTATTCACCATTGTCTTTTCTTTTTTTTTTATGAAGAGGCACAAGTTTAGTGGCATGTAAATACTATGTTAGGATTGCCTGACCCAACCACACAGAGCTGCCAAAGTTAAGTAAAAACCACACTACTCACAAGGAGAGTTGAACTCGTTTCTGAGGCTGATGCACAAATGTGGAAATTAACCAGACAGCCACATCTATGTCCAGATCAATTAGAGATGTCAGAAGGAGAGATTGGAGCCCAAGTAATAAAAAAGGAGAAAGTTGGTAGGAGGCAGGAAGCACCTTGCTCAATAGATCTGATCAGAAAATGGAGAAAACTCTTTGGGAAATTGAAATTTCACTTTTATCTGGCCAACCTCCAAGAGACTTTTTTTATTCCACCTTGTTTCTTTAGTTGAAACTCCACACACAAAAAGTGCTAGACCGCTGTCTTTTTAACATCTCTTTCCTTTGAAATGTTTCCATTGCTACTGGATTGGACGGCTCTGGTGCTCTGGGAATCAAACACACAGATCTTTCAAGGGAAGCATATCGGCAGCAAGAGACCTCTCCCTTCATTAGCACAATTTCTCAGCGCCCACTGTTCTCTTTCCTCCCAATAGCTATGCCCTGGTGCATTTTACAGTCACTCTACTGGGTTAACATGTCTTGTAGATCACACATTTCTGGAGATAAATGATGTGCTTAACCTGCCTTTAAGGGTGCTGTTCATTTTCCTTCGTCAATTGTTTCCTTATCAGAATCATGGTTCCCTTTCTCTTTGCTCCGACAGAAGGTTGAACTGCTCAGTCTGTGTTTGTCACCAAGCTCATTCATCAGTTTGAGACTGATCTTTTTGGTGTTGAATGTTAGTAACATGGGAACCATACCTGGGTCTGTAATTGTGTGTAATTGTGTGTTGATCATACTAAATGTAGTCTGTAGTTCTGTGCACTACACCAATCTCAGATATTTCCAAAAAGGAATCTGTGTTTTTATAGCTTCATTTTATAAGTACATTGTATGAAAACAAACACTGGGATACAACAAATCTACAGAATAGCCTTAGTTTTCAAAGTCCACCGATACGTTAGAATGTTTTAGCCATGTATCTGTTACTTTCTGTACAGCAACAATAAAGATTTAGCACATTTATATGTTTCATTTAATTGTTTTCTTAGGCATAATATCAGTTCTATTGAGTGAAAATATTCCACATGCCTCTGTAAAGGACAAACCTTCTCTCCAGTCCTACAGCCTTTTATTAACGGAGTGATTTCTATTAAGGGTCTCACTCAATAGGGTATGGCTCTTGAGATATTTCATTATATACCTGCTTAGTTAATAAATATGAAGCGGGACAGAAACAAGATCTCACCTAAAGTCTTCCTTATAACTTGTTTGTGGAAACCTGACACAAAAGAATACAGAGCATCCCACAAGTAAAGATCCAATTTTTGAGTTTTTAAGATTGAGACACCAACACTGTGTGGCCTGGAAGAGCATGCTGGGTATCAGCATACAGATAAGCATCCCAAGCATCCTATGCATGAGATTTCAATATGTTTTCACTATGGGATGTTAAAAGGGTCTGTCTTATTGTTACCAATAGCATCAGGGACAAAAAATAAGTCTGATAAAAGGTTCTAAAATTATTAAAAATCCCATTTTTAATTCATTTTAATTCATAAAACGAATTAACTAATTGTGACAGGGTGCTAGCAGGAGAACTGCTTAGCAACCCTCTGTCACTCCAGCTACACTTAAGAAAGGTAAATTGGAGCTGGGGAGGCCTCCTGGCCCTGATTGGCAAAGTAGGAACAGCTGCTGCCTCTTCAGGCTGGGGCTGGATAAAAGCCTCAGAGGAAGGAAGCTGGGGGGAGGGGGGACTGGACAGGAAAACACCTGGGAAGGAGAAGGAGCTGGAGCTAGGAAGAGGGAAGCTGTTCTGAGGGAAAGCAGGGAGGAGTAGCTTGCCCTTCTCCCCTGCTGGAAGACCAGCCAAAAGGAACTGTATATAGATTGTGCTGTGAAGGTGGTGGGAACACCTCTTGTAAACTAAAGCACAGGTGAGCACTGCAAACGGGTCTCCGGAGTGACTTTCTGGGACAAGCGGGGGCAGGAGCCAGAAGGGCCCTGCAGGAACCCCATTACACTCATTTTCCTGTACGGTCTCCGAAAATGAACTCAGTACCCAAAGAGTAAGCGCTTGAGGGGGATACACTGTGTTCTTCATATGAAACGGGATGAATCTCTGTGTTCAGAGCAAAAGTCATCCTTAGCAGCAGCCATGATTGGCAATTCCACAGTAGAGGAGTTCTGCCCCCTCAAGTAGCCATATATCAGATCGAAAATAGACGGAATGGGAACCCTCCTAGCTATTTTAAAAGCAGGAATAAAATCTAGTGACTTGGGACTTTTTGACAGGTTCAGAGCATTCAAATAAAACAAAGCAATTGCTGAAACACCGTTGAATGGGTCGTCACCTCTGAAAAGATATTGCTACCTCCCTTTCAGTCTAGATTCAGTTTCAAGTAGCGTCTTGGGTGCTGTAGATCATCGGCTTCACATCACATTCAAGAAAACTGATGTAGCCGGGGGGTCTCGCTTTCCACAGCCCCAAACTCTTTACTTGTTAAAATTCCTTGCTGCCAGCTCAGTAGCAGATGAGCCCTTCAATCCCCAGGAGCACCAACTCTGGCTGAAACTGGTTAGGTCAGATGTGTTTGCCAGATGAATTTTTAGATGTTGGTCTCTGCACGCAGGAGTTGGTTGCTTCCCGACGGAGGAAGAAATTGGTTCCTATTAGTTGTGCAACCACAGGTATGTGCAAGAGTCTCCAGCCAGCTGACAGCTGAACTCATACAAAGGTGACAACAGGCCTCCACATCCGTCTCTAACTCGATTGCCTAGATTGTCAGGACAAACAAGCCTCTGAGACTGACAACTGCCCTGTATTCTAAGTATCACCAGTGGGACTCCAGTAACATTTCTTTTAGTTAAACAAAAAACTTTGCCGTAGCATTAAATATGAAAAAGGAAACTGGCCCTTTCCTATCTGACTTGGGGGGAAAGTCTGTAAGGTGCAATATTATTAGCAAGGTCCGGAGAGAAAATGTCAAGAGGAGAGGAGGCAGGGGGGCTTGCTACCCCGCTCAGTGGAGACTCATAGACTTTAAGGTCAGAAGGGATCATTATGATCATCTAGTCTGACCTCCTGCACAGTGCAGGCCACAGAATCTCACCTACCCACTCCTGTAATAAACCCCTAACCTGTGTCTGAGCTACTGAAGTCCTCAAAGACAAAGGCAAAGCGCTTCATCATTTGCTAGGACTCCACAAGAACAATGGCCAAACTGGGTGCCTGATTAGCAAAGGCAGATTACAACGTGTTGGCAATTACTAGTGTAGATGACCGATAAAAGCAGCACCTTGACAGGTCATAGTTAATTATCCATGTACATTTATGAAGTGAGCTTAAAAAAAGGTTTGACGCCCTGGGCTGTATGTTGTCCCCATAGAAATGCAGGCTGGTGATCCAAAGGAACCTAAGGGAATTAAGCACCTACTCCCACAGAGATGGCATTGAAAGACTCCGCTGCGATGTTCATCGCTCAATGACTTGGCAGAGTGCAGCTGTTGTACAAAGGCTAGGGACTAACACTGAGAGAAGCTCTGAGGCAGGCCCTTACAAAGTGTTGCTTTTCTTCTTCTCCCTTCTTGTTGTTGTGGCTAAACTCCTTGTCCAATTTCAGAGATTAAGTTCGTGTCCTGGGCTTTAGGGAAAAATAATAGCAGGGGAAGGTGCAGAGGGAAAGACGAGTCCGTCCCTGAACTGAGGATTAGTCACTGGGAACTAGATAATCTCTATTAGCCTCTGCAGCGAAGCTATGTCGTAGCTGACTGTGATCTCATAAGGATGCAAGGGAAAACTTGACCTCAGGACTGTTCTGGCATCACTGTCAGCCAACATATCTTATGTGGGTAATAAAGAGAAATGAACAAGCAAAGGGATAGTGTGCTATTTCTGCAGCCTTACCCCTACAGGGGGTGAGTTCAGCAGGTCTTACAAGCTAAGCAGGCTTGGTCACTGCTTGGATGGAGATCTCCAAACGAAAATCTAGGCTGCTGCAGAAAGTGGTGTCGGTGGCCCCCCAAAGAGGCGATATTCCCCCTAAGTCAGTGCTGAACAAGTGCCCAAAGGTAGAGTTAGGGGGCAGTTGTGGTGCTGCCTTTCAGGGAACGTCTACGCTGCAGTCACCAGGTGTGGCTGCACTTTGTGTCTGCCTGAGCTAGCTGTACTCTAGCTAGATCGCGTCCTTGAGCAGTGATGCTGTGGCAACCCGAGCTTCCGCACAGGCTGGTCCTGTGGGTAATTACCGAGCGTTCCCAGTGGGCTTGTACAGATGGAGTCTGAGCCACCGAGGTGACACTGTGCAGTAACACAGCTGCAAATGCCCCGGAGAGAATTCCCCTGGTGTAAGGGAAGTCCCTGAGTCAATTCTATGCCACTTCCAGGACCTGTGTCTCTGGCCCCACCTCCCTCAGCACAGGGACTAGAGAAGAGGCATGGCAAAGCTCCTGTGGTGTAACTTGGAGCTACCTGTCAGCAGCTCTACAGAGAGTCAGGGGTAGGGCTCGACCTTTGAATTTGGGGCACACCCTTTACTTCCACTTCCCTGATACAGAGAAAGGAAATGTGCCCAATAGACTCAATAGATACGTCAGCTGTCAAGTGTCTTCCCAATCGGCCAGACTATTGCACTCTAGGTGACGGAGACAGAATCACAGCTCTTTGCAGGAGGCATTAATAAGGTGTTAGGTTCCTGGCTCTGTTGCTTACTGTTATGAACTGGGACCTCAGCGTCACCATTGGCTCAATGGAGGGTTATGATACTTCCCTACTTCACAGGGCATTTGTGAGGTTTGCTGGCTTAATGTCAGTCAAGCGTTCTGAGATCCTTAGATGAAAAGTGCTCTAGAGGCAGGCACCTTCTGGTGCTAGCCGTTATCTTATGCTTGTCCAAGCTCCCCAGCTTGCCTGTGTGTCTGTAAGTTATTGCCGATCACTTTTAAAAACAGTGTGTGAAATCAGTCTTGGCCTAGTAGAAATAGACAAAGGGTGGCAAAGGAATTGTATTCCCAAACTCTGGAGAGAGCATTTCACCGAGGAATTTAAGAGTGTGGGGAACCCTACAAACAAACAGACGCTCAACAGTGTCCCTGTCTGACACTTGAACTGTAGTGTTTCCATTTTCCATCCTGCTGTTAGTCCCCCAGCTTGATCAATCAGCTTATAGAATTCATGGGCCCCTTCCAATGTGAGCTCTGCTGCTCCTGCACAGAGCACAAAGATAACTCTGAACCTGGAGTACTGCCAGAGAGTCCAAATTTACTCAGTCATTAATTAGGTAAACATGACAGGAAGTCATAGAAAGTGTAAGGTAGTCGAAAAGCCAGCAAGGCATCACTTCATACCCTTGGCATAGGTGCTTCCCATTTATATTCCCCTGCACGGCGCACAGAGCATGGAAGGTGCTTATTAGACAGGATATTTAATTAAGCGAATCTATATTTATCAACATTGCATAACACACGCAGACCAAAAGTCAAATATACAGCAATTGGGAAAATGTTAGTTTTGCACGTTGAATCAGCACAGTGGAGAATTTAAACGGGGGTTTAGCTTCCGGAGGAACATTGCCTAGTGGGTAGAGCAGGGGACTAGACTCTGTGTTCTAGTCCCATCTCTGGGACTTGGAGTCAGGGAGGGGTAACTTAGGTGCTCAGCATCTCTGAAAAATGAGGCTCTAAACTTCTCTGGGCCTTTTTTTTGCCCATCTATAAATTGAGGCTAACAAGTCTCTTACATGAATGTTGTGAAGTTTGATGGATGTTCATAGACGTTAAAGAGGAAAACAGTCTAGAGGTTCAGACACTGGACTGGGCCTCAGGAAGTCTGGGTTCAATTTCTGGCTGTTGCACACACTTCTTCTGTGACCCTGGACAAATTGATTAGTCTCTTTGTGCAGCAGTTCCTCGACTGTCTAATCTATTTAGCTTGCAAGCTCTTTAAGATAGGATGGTCCCTTGCTATTTGTACATCATCCACCACGATAGGGCTTGTAGACGCGACCATTATACAAATAAATACTCATAAAAGCGCCTTTGCTGAAAGGTGTCATAACTATGTTTCCATTTCACCTCTAATCAACTTCTCCCTTTGGGGGAAGACAGAATCACAGCTCTTCGCAGGTTCTCCAGGGACGAATTATATGCAGAGGGAGTACCTGTGTACTTTCTGACTGGGACTAAGTGGACCAAGGAGAGGATGCTGTTTATATTGTACAATTCCTGGGGGCAGGGCACCCTAGATGGTGAGAGAAAACTGGTTAGTATCATCTTGTTTCCTGAAAACGATCAGGTTTTCCATCTACTAAGGTCATGGAAGTCATTAATGTCTCACACCGACATCAACTGGCACGGCTGTTTGCAAGAAAAGTGCAGGATTCACCTAATTCTTAGGAACATAGGAAGTCCCATTCTGGATCAGAGTGGTGAGTTCATCTAGTTCAGTACCCTGTCTCTGACCAGTGGCCAGCACCAAAGAAAGATGTGAGATGCCTGAACCACTGGAGAAATAGGTCTGCTGGAGGTACTGGTATGGTGACTCTGTCAGTGCAAGAGTGCCTGTTGCTCCACATCTCCGTGCAGATCCCCAGAGGAAAGCCTGTAGGTTGCATTTCTTCTACGGAACACAAGCTGCTTAGAAACCTAAATAGAAATGGGCCAGGACTTCCTCCTTAGGCTGTGGTACCACTGGGTATGATGAATCTCATTTAGGGACCACGACCGCCTCTGTTTTACAACAAACATGGAAACTGATTAGCGCCATCTATGCTCCTTTCTCCTCACTTTGTTGACAGGAAACTTTTCATTTTACAGCATCCTATATCTTGGTATGACTTGATCTAGGTAATGCTTTTGGGTGTTTGTCTGTCTACTTAGCGCCTCATCCCGCCATATTGGGAATGCCCTATGACCTACAAAGACAAGATGGGTGAGGTAATATCTTTTGTTGGCCCAGCTTCTGTCAGTGAGAGAGACAAGCTTTCAAGACAAGCTCACCAACAGAAGTTTGTCCAATAAACTATATTACCTCACCCACCTTGTCTCTCTAACATCCTGGGACGAACATGGCTACAACTACACCGCATACAATTTTCTACAGTCATTTTGACAGTTGCTCAGAGCAGTTGGAAGGAGTCACATGAAGCGAGAAGTCCGATCAGGTTACATTTGAGAAGATACCACATTATAAAGACTAGTATGGCCCGTTTACCTTGAAGCTTAAGGCCTGTAAGCCAGTTATGCAGCTTCTGCCAGGCTTAGAGATATGATCTATTCCCTGGCCAAAAAAACCAAACAGGAATTTGTTATCCCCTGTGACACAATAAGGAGGAGGAGTGCAGAGAGTGCTGGGACCAGATGCAACCCAATAGCAGGTGAAGAGGGATCATCTCAAGGTAGGATGCTAAAAACCTGCGAAAAGCAATACATGGGTGAGAAGACAAAGTACCCGGGGATCCAGATGGGAGGTGTGGCATTAGCTGAGACGCAGAGTGTGTATAAGGAAGTGGATGAGCCTGGAACGAAGTTTTGCCCAGTAGATTGGCAGAAAGCCATCGAATCCAGGGAAAGCATCTGCTCCAAATGCTGTCCAGAGCAGGAGCAGTATGGAGCCCCAAGGAACAGCGTGTTTTATCTGGCCAAGGCTCAGATGACCTCTCGCTTAATAAGAGCCTGCTTTAAAGTGCATAGAAGTCCATGGAAAGACCGGAGCTCTTAAGAGTCTCAGTCATGGACTAGGTGTTGTGTTGTATAAACATAGACCAAAAAGCACCCCATGCATGGGCAGTTTCTAGTGTTTGAAATGTTACCTTTCAAGCTTCCAAGTATTATGCATGCACAGCTACATATACTGGGCCAAATTCTGCCTTTGATTATACCAGCCAAACCCACTGACCTCCGAGCTGTGACAGAAAGTGGAATCCGGACAGCGGAGAGTTGTTTGCGAGTCTATGCTAATCTTCTAAATCTCTGTAAGACGCTGTACATCCTTGTTCTTCTGTCAGTAATTTCTTCAGCCATCTGAGCTCAAGTGCCACTTAACTAATTTCAACATCCTGCCCATCACAGGGGTCAAGCTGATGAGTGTGTTTATTAAAGATGGTTCAGATCTGGTTATGCGAGATACAGGGCTGCACTAAGCCATTAATTGCAGCTGAAGGCGAGGCATATTGTACTACCATTTGGCTAGTTACCTGTCGCGACCCAACTGGCATTAGACCCCCCAAATGTTCATTGCTAATTGGGGGATACAAAATAAAAGACTCCAAACCTTCACCCCAAATGCTGGCCAAGCAGGAACCTCAAACCCTTTTTGAATTTTGAAAAAAATTGATCTTTTTAAAAAAGTTTTTGAAAATGAGTCCTGCCTCTTGAGTGTCAGGAGCAAAGTTGGTCCCAGAGTGATGAACGAAAACGCTTGACTCCAAAGCAGCCACAGAAGCTGTTCTTTGGGGTGCATGTTTCTTGGGCAATGGGATTTATCTGAGGAAGAGTGGTTCTTGGCAGCCTTCTTGCAGCACATTTTTCTCTTCCCTCTGGTTTCTCTCTGTAGATAACTCAGTTGTTCTCTCCACCCTTCCCTCCGCTCTTTCCCAGCATGAGGCGTGGTCCTTTCCTGCAACCGCTGCGGAAATTGTTTTTTATTTTTAAACCCCTGGGCTACAGAAGAGCCACCTTTATCCTTCGCCTGCGGGCCCTGCAGCTTTGTGTCTCCGACAGAGGCAACTACGGATCGTCGAAAGGGAGGTGAGACGCACGAGGGCAGAGGGAGGAGTGGCTGCACAGTGGACACACAGTTGGCCCGTTCGCTACAACAGAAGGTGAATAGCAAGAGGCTGCATCCCCCTCACCTCATACCAGCCTGTTCCTCTCCCCTGCAAAGTGGGGAGGGAAAGGGAGGCGAATACATTCTCACCAGAGCCCTGTGGCAATGGGCAGGTTTTCTCCTAGTACTGTACTTAATAAATAAATAAATAAATAAAAATGGAGTTAATAAAATTTCTGCAGGGAAAAGAGATTATAGGCTCTGCAATCTTATTTTCTATTTCTAGGCCGTATTTCAATAATCCCCCTTTTTAATTTTGCAGCCCACATACTGACGCAGGAGTTCTTTCGCGCTCAGATGCCCCTTTCATTTCGTCAGCATTGGTGCGAGGAGGTGCTTGTGGGAAATGAGTTCTGATGAACGGTTGGATCCAGAACTGAACTTGCCCCAAGGTCAGTTGTCTTCAGATCTGGGGGGTTGGTTCAGCCCTGGTATATGCAGAGAATGGCCAGCCACAGCATCTAGATCCTGAGGGTTTAGAGGTATTCATCCCTGCAGGTTTGCTTTGGACCAAATGACCCTGACTCCTGGGCATGCAGTGGTGAATGAACGTCTGAGGTTCAGTTTGGCTGAACTAAGTGCCAAACAGTTCATTGGAGCTGCAAAATTGGCTTCTAAATTTTATGACCAAAGGCTTCCTTGTAAGTTTTCTCCTACTTCCTGCTCAGGATTATATTGTAAATACAGCTTGAGAGGACATGGGCATGCCTCACGAAATTTGGGGGCTTTTGCTTCTGGCTGTGGCCAGAGTCAGGACTCACCAGGTCTGCATGTCAATCAAAAAATGAGGGGCAAATGTTATCCCAAATTTCCTACATTTCAAGGACACTTTCTTTGAGTCTAGGGTGAAGGTTCAGGGAGGCCTCTGATTTCATCCAAACCATCTGTTTATCTATAGCATTTATATAGCACCGCTCACTGTAGGATGAACACTTCACTCCTCAGCGCTCTTCTATTTTCAGTATATTGTACTTTATTCCTTTTTTCCCCCCTTCCCTGAATGTCACTTACTCAGAGATTACTCACTTGTCACTTGGGTATAAGACAGATGGAACGTCAGAGCCGGTCAACCTAGATACACACACAAGAAGGCACTCACCATGATAAAAATAAGGGTGGCTGATCTGATTTGGCTAAGCCCTGAGGAAAGAATATTGCACTGTGCTACAATAGGGAAGCAAAACATCACCGTTTAGGGTGAAGAGAGTTGCAGGGCTTTGGGCCCATACACTGTATTCTAGAATATTCTGGAGCTGTGCCTATGGCTAAACTCAAAGTGCTGGAGGTGAGTCAGTACATGGGCACTTCACCCTGAGTCTATAGTGATCTAATTCATGGGAACCAACCTTTTCCCATCTTCCTGAAAAGGCCAGAATTTGGCTCGCTAATTGGGTAGAGCTTCAGGACGGCTCTTATATTATCCAAAGGAGTGCAGCCGTCCCTAAGTCATCTGCACTCACTGGAATGACAGAGCCTTTTGCGCCTCTTCCCCCATGCTCTTGTGGCTGCAGGTGTTTTGCTGTCATGCTCTGCTTTCTTGAGTATGCTGGGCTGTGTATGCTACACCACCATCTGGCCCTGCCCATCTGTGTCTCAGGGGGGTCCAGACCTGCCCGCAGGACTGCTCCTCCTGCAGATGGCTCCAGACCTGAACTTCCAAACAGCCTGTAGGTGGCCGCATGCTGGGCTAACACTACGCCGCTGCATTGATCATGGTGTTTGTGTGAATGACAAACGGCTTAAAAATACAAACCCTTCTGCTCTTTTGCCTCTCACTCAGTGAGAATGCAGCCATGAGGACAGGGCCGGTGACAGAAATTTTGGGGCCCCCTACTCTGATAGTTTGGGGCCCCCCCCCAGCCCAGGTGGCGCTTCCCAGTCCCCCCCCCCAGCTGACAGCGGCTGGGGGGGTGCCCTAGCCCAGCCAGGGCTCCCCCCCCACCCCCTTGCCTGCCCCCCAACCCCCCCCAGCCACGCCGATGAATGAACCTCCCGAGGCAGGGGTGAACTCACCGCAGAGCCCACCCGCCTGCCCAAAGGCCCCCCTGGAGCCACCGCCCCCCGAGTGGGGCCGGGCCCCCTGCCCCCTTACCTTGGTGAGGCCGGCTCCCCTTGACCCCTTTTCGGCGCCTCCGCTCCGCCACCGTCAGCGCCACACACCACCAGGGCGGCGCGGCCGGGCGCGCTTCCCCAGGCCCCCGCTGTGGTTGGAGTCTGCCAGCCCGTCAGCCGTGTGGTGCGGTGCGGGCGCTTGCCGCACTTGTCTACAGCGCAGCGCTGGGGTGGCCGGCGGCGCCTGTCCGGGATTGCACGTGGTCAGCCGCGGCCACGCGGCACAGGCGCTGCACCTCTGCAGAGGTCCGAGCATCGGGGGCCCCCCCTTAAGTCCGGGGCCTGGTACAGTTGTCCCCCTTGTCCCCCCCCCTGTCGCCGGCCCTGCATGAGGAGAGACCCCGGTAAAGACCATTCTCATTAAAACAGAAGAATCTGGGTGAAAGGTGCCTTTTGGCAGTAGCAGCTGCTGTGTGGAGGAGAGGACATGCATAACCTACTACTAGGGTGATCATACATCCTGTTTTGCCAGGACAGCCCTCTTTTTAAGCCCTGTTCCAGACGTCCCGCCTTTTTTTGGCAGAATTGGCCATTTGTCCCATTTGTTCTTAGCAACTGATGATCAGTTGGTGAGAGAAAACAGAACAAATGCCCAATTCTGCCATAAAAGGTGGAGCATGCCCCCCTAACGGGGTGCTGCGGAATGTTCAGGGGGGAGCAGTGATCACAGCCCCAAGTGGGGGGGTCTTGGGTGAGTAGCGTTACCAGGTGGCTGAGGCCAGCTCCGTATGTCAGAGCTCGGGTCTGCCCTACACAGTGAGCGGGCAGCTTGGACCAGCTACACTTGGCAAGGGCAGCTCGGGCCAAAGGCTCAGGCCAGCCCCCCATGGTGTCCCGTTTTCACTTTGAGAAATATGGTCACCTTATCTACTACCATTTTCTCTTTATCTCAAGGGGTGGAGACCTGAGCGCTTGATGCTGAAGGATCCAGGTTGTATTCCTGCCGAACAGAAGGAGGGGGAGCATGTTAATGTAAAGTAACTGTGGCACAACATTTAAATGAATTCCCCTTCCCCTCTGTAACAGAAATATTCCCCCCTAAGAATTTGAAATTGACAAATCAAAGACGTGAACGCACTAAATTCAATAGAAACAGATGAAAATCAAATTACGCTTGGCCTGATGCAGACAGCGATGTCACAGAACAAAATGACTGCAGAAAAATAGGACCTCGTCCCGGAGGAGCCTTCATTAAGATGTGCTGAGAGTATTATTAAGTAAAAGAACATTGATTTGGTTTGAAAGATTTGGCCACTCATATTAAATATAATCTTGGTAATGTAATCTTAGTAGTTGCTTTAAATGTCAGCCTCATTTGGCTACATCTGCTTGCTAGCACTGCTGCTCTGAAATGAAAACCAAAGCCCCATTCTCCATCAATAATTGTCCCCATAAGCAGTTTGAAAGACTGTAACCACACAGGAGAAAACAATTGCATTCTTTTCCTATCCATATTCCCGGTGAAAATACATACGGTACTGCGATAGATTAAAGTCACAATATGTGAAATGTGTGACGACAACCAAACTAAATGACAACTATCATGGTGGTAGCCAATGTAGAGGCTATTTCAAATGCAGCAATCT
Organism: Sternotherus odoratus; assembly: GCA_032164245.1. Taxonomy (NCBI): domain Eukaryota; kingdom Metazoa; phylum Chordata; order Testudines; family Kinosternidae; genus Sternotherus; species Sternotherus odoratus. Next base: position 126,427,898 of record JAVMKO010000003.1, read on the forward strand.
GCATGATCCAGTGTATTTTGCCTATATGTAAATGGCATTTGACTGAACACTGGGTCATATTATCTGCTGTTATAAATGAGTATAGCTCTGTTGACTTTACCCCTTACAACAGCAGCAATTTGGATCCATTATAACTAGAGATGGGCTTGAACCAAATATCTCCTCACCAACACCCCTTATATTTGGAGCGTTGCAAAAGCCAGTCTCAAGTCCACATGGACATTTCACGAATGGGCCCTGTGTCTGTAATGGACCAAACCAACCGCACCATCAAATCAACCTCTCATTCTGGGATGTTTGAAATCTATATCCAGATCTAGACTGTCTCTCGTCTGTGTGGAGTCTTGATGAACATATGGTGGGCCTTAACAGACTGAACAGCTCAGGAACCAACAAACTAACTGATATTTGAGTAGGTTCAGATGAATGCATCAAGTTTGGGAAGGGATCACCTCCTCCATCTTTTGGCATTGTGACACACTAGATGTCCTTTATGTGACTATGCAGCTTATTCTGTGGCCTAGTTGTTCTTATCATTAGAAATCCCATGGTATATTAAGTGTAGCATATGCTCATGTATCAGTTACACTCCACTCCTTCAAACTACAGTCGCGAGATGGTAGCACTCTCATGCCTTAGTTAAGAGGGTATGCTGCTCACTGCTCAACAGCAATGTCCCTGGAAACTGAAGGAGCATCACTGACAGACTTCAAAGAGCATCTCAGTCAGTCATTCTCAACTAGGTGCATGGAGGGACTAGACTACAGGGCCATCCAGGGTGGAAGATAGTGGGAAAGAATTCAGAGTCCACCAGTGATACAAAGGACACCATGTCTCATCTGGAAAAAATCCTACCTCACATATAAGATCCATTGTCTTTGTTCTCTTCCAGTGAGACCCCTTGATCACCACATCAAAGGACACTCACAAACCCACAACCAAACACCCTTATCAGCCAAGAAAAATAAACTGCATATCCCAGCCAAGGCCAACTCAGTGTACTGTGGCCCAATTGAAAATAATGGTATATATTGGTTCCCTAGAAGTGGTCTACAGCTCTGCAATTGCCCTTTCAGGTATCTAGGACAAGAACAGCAGGCTGGAAACCGAGATGGAGGGTCTGTGGTCTCAAGAGCAGTTGGAACAACATCAGAGAAGCCAAGGGAAGATTTATGACTGAATGAATAATTGGTTCAGCAATGGCAGTGTGCCCGCTTAGGCAAGCAAGCCTGCGGAAGGAAGGCAAGGGTCCAGAGAGCAGGTGGTCAAGTGTCTTTGCTGCAAACACTCACTCTGATAAAGAAACGTCGGGAAAGCCATTAAAGCAATTTCTCTGTGAATTAGACAGTGTCCGCACAATTCACAGCTGAAGGCACCAAGCAACTGCGCTGTAATGGAGTCAATTTTCTCCTTGAAAGTACTAAATATAAATCTTTTCATAGGTATCCACCGGCAGAGCTATTCCCCCCTCCCCCCGCCAGCTGTTGAAAACCATTTCTGTGAATCCATATCCAAGCCTCCCCCCCCCCCGCTATCATACAGCTTTTGTGCAAAGCTTGAAAGCACAGATTTCATCACTTGTTGGAGCACTGGGGAGCTATATGGCACACAGGAAATCCACATTGCCCCTCTTTGCTATAGGGGGAAGTTTCCAGCTAGTCTGCCAGCTGGCTAGACCTGGTCAGTGGGTGTTTCTGTTATTACTCTGTGTCAGCACAGCTGAAGAACATTCCACTGGTTCCACATAAAATGGCACAGGGCGCTTTGGAGATCATAAAATAGAAACCAGTTGAGGTACCTGGTATAAAGAGATGGATAAAGGAACTCTACCAATATGTTCCCCTAGGTTCCAAAACTCAACCCGTGTGCTGTCCTCCCACTGCTAACTCTCTGGAGACGTCATGATGTAATGTGCTGGCTGATAATGTGTACCACTGGCTCTTAAGGGACAGACCTCCTCCAGTGCTGGGGAATACATCTCCCCTGAATAGTAGGGATTCAAAGAGGTTAAGTCGTAATAGGTGAATACCAAAGATGATTTCATTTAAGTGCTGTTTTTTTTTAGGGTTGCTGCCACTAATCAGGCAGGGAAGGGCCAGGTTCAGAGCGCTGTTCCTCATGCCACATGCTGCAGGTGTGGTTCAGCTGGCATAAATGCACATTTCTTTAATTAGCAAATGGTTTTTAATGGATTCAGCCCTTCTCGGCAGTGTTGCTGGGTTGCTGCACAATATGAAGTCGAAAGCACTTGCTGCATTCCGGCCAGTAATTCTTTAAGAAGATATGGGCCCGGATTCTGATCTCACTTGAACTGGAACAGATCAGGAGGAACTCCCCTGCAGGTGCAACACTGACATAAAACCAGTATGAATGAGAACCCAGTTCCATTTGTTGGGGGGGGGGGGGGAAGAAATTGCTAGACACTGAAGACATCAAACCGGTTACCAGAAATAGAGCTGCTTCCGTAGCCAGGATGTTGGTCACTTTACATTTATGCATCAGTTTATTCAGTGTTTGAGTGAAAGTGGCTCTGCACAGCCTACAAAGAAGTTGGTGAAACTCCCAGGGTTCCTGGTTAATCCCTGTGCAACATCTGAGCAAACAGGTGGATCACTCACCAAGCCACCGCCCTCACCTGATTCAAGTTCCCACTAAAGAGGCATTTCCCCCATGATGGCCCTGGGGAATCTACAACACAGCTTCTGAAAACACAGTGTTGCATAAATTGCTAAGAAACCAAATCCTTCCCCTCTCTGGGTTTCCCAGTGTGTTCTGTCTTCCCTGGTCCACCTGTCTTGACATTGTCACCTCTTTGGACCAGGGATTGGGTTTTTTCCTGCCTTGCGCAGGTCTAAGCACGTTGGGGGCACTTAACAGTTAGTAACAATAGCAATAAAAATGGCTTTGCAGGGTCAGTCTAGGCTTAGATGCCGCGAGTCTTGTGCTCACCTACACAGGGTTCAGCTGGCTACTAAACTTGAGGCCAAGAGGGAATTTCCACCAAGATCATTGACTTTGTGGTAGGGCGGGGACATGGCAATGAGTAGAGATGTAACAAAAACAGCTACATCTGCTAGATTCCTGTGGGTGTGTCCCAACAGATCAATTGCCCTTGGGGGTGAGGTGCATTGAGCTGACTTGCAGTAGCTTGTGTTTTGGGGCTGCCCACTTGTGCTCCGTAGTCTCGGCCTTTATTTTTAAGAAATGACATCTCTAGCCCTTACAGCTGAGAAGAGTGACGTCAAATGTGAGCTGCGCGTAACAGTGCTGTCAACTGTCACGAGGTGATCAGGAATCTAGTGGCATGGGATGTTTTTTCTTAAAGCCCCAAGACGTGCAGAATGTGACTACCTCAGAAATTCAACCTTCATTTAAAAACAAGAAGAGGAGTTTTTCATCCCTGTGGCTGCAGAATAAGCTTGAAACTCAACCCATGAAGCCAGAAGGCAAATAAAAAAGACCCAAACCATTATGTGGGGGGTGGGGCTGACCCCTGATTTTGGAATGTTTGGGGTTGGCAATAATGAATCTATTGCCCGGAGCCTGAAATGTGAGCTCGCAGAGATGCAAATTGGTCAGTTCATCCTGGTGGGTTGTTAACTCCGAGACCTGTTTGTGATAATTTACATGTCATTGTTGACTATTTCACTGCTGATCAAAGGAAGAAGAAGGACAAGTAGGTTCCCAAGATCTGCTATGAGCTGAATCTCCTTGTGGCATCTCAGCTCTGTGGAGCTTGGATTCTGGTCAGAGTTTAGGAAAGTCCAACTACTACTTTTCCCTCCCAGTTCAACCTCTGCTTGTGATGTGGGAGCACCTTGGTACGTCCCATCTTCTTCACTTTTCTGACAGCCGTACAAGCGTTTCTTCAGTCCAGATCCCAGTTAAATAATACTATTATTTAAAAAGCATAGCCAATTCTGTTCCTAGTGAAGGCAGTGGAACAGGATTGGCCCAATGCCTTAGGTTCTTGCTCTACTGCCTACATTTTCTCAGTGGAAAATGGAGAGCCTTTTAAAAGTACAGGGCAGCAGAAGCCAGGTGCCTGTTGGGGCTGCAGGTGGCTTTCCAGGGTGGAAAGAAAAACACAGCTTCCCTTGGGACAAAAGAGGCAGGAAAAGAGATTTGTATTGGTTGGGTGAATCTGGTAGTTTTGAAAAGCCACAGAAAGCAAAGAGGAAAATACACAGGGAAACCAAAATACAAGCTCTTTGTATAATGCCAGCAATTTCCCCTTTCTTTTCTGTGAAAAAGAAGAAGCATGAATGTGCAGTGTTAGGATTTGCTCTTTCAACAACTGAGTCAAGCGCCAGCTAAATTACACAGCGCTACGCAGAGAGATGAAGGACATGTAATGACAATGTTTTGTCATTCTTCTCCGGGACTAGACGGATGTAGAAAGGGGGAAGGGAAAAATTGCATTGGGATTCAGGTAGGCAGCCATTAAATGAGATTTAGGGGGTTATTTTTAAACTTAAATCACGTGTGCTGCTCCAAACATGAGTTAACTGGCAAACAATTTGAATGTTTCCATTTTCTTTCTTCCTGGGGACATGCTTACCACATATGCAGGCCCTGTACACTTGAGAGAGAAGACAAAGGAAGATTTAGTGTTCTGCTGTGTACCAAGGCACAATAAATAGCGACAGAGCAACAGCTGTTATTCATACTCCAGGTGAAACATTTTTGGGGAAATCTCCTTTTCCTCCCTTCCTTTGGGGCAATGAACAGGGATTGTTGTTTATCATCAGGGGTTTGCTCTTCCTGTGTGTTTGCACAGCACCAAACACCATGGGGCTCTGACTCTGAATATGGTCTCTGCAATAAAAATAATAATCACTATTTTCATCATGTTCTTGTGCTGTAAGACACTAACGGCCACTCTAAAACCCACCGAGGTCAATGGAAAAGGGCGTTGCGTCAGGCTCACAATGAAGATGCATCCTGCTGTGATCAGTTTATGATCTAGAAGACAGACACGGAGGGGACAGGATCAACTAGGAAGACCAAAGGAGGAAATAACTTGGAGAATTATTTTCCCAGGGGTTATCCATTGACCCATGTTGGTTTAATCTTACACAATCACATTCAACCATTGGGAGGCAATTTCCCTCAAGAGGAGAACATCCCACCTTCTTTACTGACGAAGGAGGATCTTGTGCTTAGAGCACAGGATGGTGAATCCAGAAACCTGGGTTCTGTTCCCGGCTCTGCTACTGACTCCCTGTGTACCCTTGGCAAACTCACTTCACCTGTTCATGCCTCATTTTTTCCCCATCTGTAGCATGGCCAGAGTCTGGAAAGAGGATGCCTGGATTCATTTTGTTTTTATTATTTTTAATATCGTATTTAAACAGAGCACCAGAATTTTTCCCCCCATTTTGAAATGGTTCTTTCAGGTTCAGCTGCTGTGCTGCCCAGGCTAGTGGTCTGTAGGCCAGGGACATGCTGATGTTCTGCTACCGCCATATCAAACGACACTGCTGCGTGTCTTGGAGCTGGGTCTGGATCAGAGCTTTCCCAAACTACAGGTTCTTCTGACCTGGTCCAGCGTATGGTATAAGGCAGATCCAGAAGATATTCAGATGAGGCTTTACACTAAGGTGTTTGGATCACAGTCCCTCTAGGGTTTAAATGATGCAGAGCCCTCGTGCTGTCTCTCTGAACAGAGGTGATTTACATCCCATGTCGGCAGAAAGTGAATTACCTCCAACTAGCCCACTTCTTTGTAGCCTCAGGTGGCACATGACCAGGATTCATCCCTGAATTTGGTCCACTGGTTGGCTCATTAGCTTCCCCGGCCCCTTCTGGGTACCGCTGGGGAGCACGACATGAACGCCAATTCATGCCCCCCCCCATTAGCCCCCAGTCAGAGGCAGACCCAGTGGGATCCTGGATGCTAGAGACAGAAAAGAATCATTAGATCCAGCAGCCCATTCCCTGCAAACATCGATTGACACAACAGCTGCATTTCAAATGTGTAAAAATCCTTCCCCTAATGTGGGGCACCAGAACCACATTAGCCCTCTTTGCTGCCATATTGGATTGCAGCCTGGACTTTGATTTAACCTTTCAGATGTACTTGGTTTCAGGCTCCCTCCGCCCACTGAATCCCTGTAGTCTAGATTATTTTTTTCTCAGGTGCCCTTGCCCAGGTTCAATCTGCATTTGGTTTCTAAATGTTCTAGGCCCCAGAGCAGTGTTTTCAGTCATTCTAGTATTTCCAGTGTCTCCTGTTCTACTCTCCTCTGCAGAGCTGGTCATATGTTAATTGAGAATAAAACAGCTGATCAATTTAGACATTTTTTCATTTGAACATTGGGCAGGAACCAATTCTATCTCTTCAGTTGTGTTCATGGCCAAAACTAGCCATCAACTGTACCTAGTAAGATTTTCATCTATATACCCATCCCTCTTCCTACTTGTGATTCTTTCCCTTCTTCGCACACCTGCCGCAGATACTCTTTCTGCAGCTCACAGCGGCTCTGATGCTCGCCTGGCAAATGAAGAGAGGTGGGAGTATATTCAAGGTGTTTTCAATGTTCCTCAGTCCCCGGCAATTGTTTCTAATAGCTGGGGGACAGTTACTGCTGGAGGACTGTTTGACTTCTGCACGTGTCTGAATGCTACAACGTGATCACTGACGGCTGATTACTGTGCCGGATATCAAGGCTGTGGACAAGCTAAATCAACAACAACCTTACTTTACAAACAAATCTTTTGCGCGCACACACACACACACACACACACACACACACACACACACACACACACACACACACACACACACACACACACACACACACACACACACTGCAGTAACTAGACATTAAGCACAGAATTAAGAATTACATTAGTTGGTCCATAAAAGATCTTGCCTCTTCTGACTTCCTGGATGTAGACAACTATTACAGTTCTATTTAATTACAATTGCCTCAGTTACTTGCTGTTGTTATTATCTATCAGTATTACATGATGGGGGATTTAAAAAAAAAAAAAGCCTTCCCAACATACAAGAGCTTTACACATAAAAGGAGGAAAGCCACCGTTACAAATTTCCCCATGAGTCACCACTAAATCCTGACCATGAACCAATTCTGTAGGTTTGGGTAGCCAGTTTTGTTAAACCCTCCACAGATTTCCTGCATTTTAGGTGCTCAGGTGCACTCATTTGCCATTCAGTCCCTTAAAATTCTCACGATGTCTAATAACTCATTGATAATTAGTATTAGTGGTAATATTCTTGTCCTGGGGAGCAAGTTGAAGCTGATGTTCTGAGCCCTGGGTGTGGGATCATTTGAAAATGGGAAGTGGGGAGGGGAAACTCTGCAGCACAAAGACATTACTTCTGAGGAAAGGACAAAAGAACTAGCCAGAAGACCTGCACTCTCATCCCTTTGGTTCATTCCTCAAGAGAGAGAGGCTGCAGTTTCAGCCTCTCAACCATAAGCCTTGTCTAGATTGATGTTTTGCCTCAATTTCAGCCATCAATATAGCTTAGTCCGTGCAATGCCCCAGCATTTCAACCAGGGGTGACCTCCACTGGTACAAAAGGCAGCTCAGCCTAGGGGCTGCACTGAGCAGCTAAACCCCTAGCTGGCCACTGCTGGCTGAAATGGGAGCAAGCCCCCTGTCTAGATAAAGCCCAAGGCTCAGTGGCAGTTCTGCTCAAAAAGATAATCAAGTAAAATACATTTACCTTCCTCCCAGTTCTATGCACCGTTCGTGGCTATTCGCTTACTACTGTGTTGCTTCTGCCTTCCAGGTGAAGGATCCAGGTGAGGGAATTGGGGACACACTACTGCTCCAGTGCCCCAGACCCACTAGGGGGTCTCCAAAGCAGCAGGCCCATCATTAAAGTGCCAGCACTTAAGCAACCCAGCAACTGCAGCAGGTACATTAGGGACACTTGCAAAAGTGCCTTTAGGTACTGAGCCCATATTGCTAACCCCCACCAAGGCTGACAGGAGGGTTGAAAGTGGAGGCTGTTAGACCTAAAAAAACAAAAGAGCCTCCATCGTTCAAGCAGAAGGACTAAATCCTCTAGCAGGAAGCAATAGCAGACCTGTCAATTTCTTACCTGGAGTAACCAATAGAGGGGGACAGGCTCAGACTCTCTTAGCGTATTATGGCTCCCAGCCTCGGCGTTGGGCACAGTGACTGGTGTCTGCCTGCAGATAAGGATGGCTACAGTGTCCCGATTACCTGCCTGGCCTAGATCTGCCATTGCTAAGGCTGCTATCCAGCCATGAACCCTGCAGGTGACACTGAATAGAACTTGAAATAAAGCCGTTCTCTGCAGGGCTAGAAAAAAGTTATGAGAAGTGGACTAGCCAGAGAGAGTCACAGAGATGGAAAGAAGGACAAAATTGTGAATTAGGGCCCTTGCGCTATTGTTGGCGTTTCAGGCATATTCCTTCCTCACATCCATGTATGGGAATAGCCTACAGGCCATGTCCAAAGTGCTGTGAGCCAAAGGCCTTACAGACCAAACTCTCTTGAGGTCAATGAGCTAATTCCCGAGTCTGCTCACATCCCTGCCTGATTAGCATCATTAGATTGTGATTGGGGTTGTGCCCATGAGGGACTTGGTGCTTTCCGAACTTGTAAGAAGGCCCAGGCCCTGCCCCAAAGAGCTTAGGGTCTGCAAGACAGAACCAGCCAAAGGGTGGTGTCGGGGAACACAACACGCGAGCGGGATGGTGGGAGTGACAGCTGGCGCGCACTTTGGTTCTTTCCCCAACTGTCCTGCCTCCTGGCTATGAGTCGGGTCATTTCTTGGAGGCTTCTTGACACGTCAGGGTTGAGGGAAGGGTCTGACCAATAAGAGGGAAGCTGCCTTGTGTGTAAACTTGGTATTTTCTACTTATGGGGCAAAGTGGAAGAAAAGGCAGAGATGGCTGTGGGATAGTAGGATGAGCAGGATTCACTGGCAGAATGGAGAGGGGTAAGGAGCACCAGGACAATAGGCCCAGAGGACTAAGGAGAGGCAGAGATATGGAGAGCCTTCCACGGGGTGACAAATGACTGGAGTTTGATGTGGTAGAGAAGGGGGAAGCCAGAGGAGGGATTCAGACAGATGGTGATGCAGTCAGTTCGAGGGGCAGGGAAGAGGACCTTGGCAACTACATTTTGCATGGATTCTTGGGGGCGGGGGTGGGGAGCAATAAAAGAAGAGGTCACCGTAAATCAAGACAGGGATTGAGGATTAGAGTTTTTGATGTTTGGACAGAGAGAAAAGCTCAGCTCTTAGAAACAAAACTCCCATGCGAATCCATGAGGTCAGATCCCTGAAGTCTGTGCTCAATTTTTCACTAGTTATTCAAGTAAAACCCCACTGACATCAACAGAGTTTGCCAGAGAACAAACAAAACAAAACCGGAGCAAGTACTTCCGAGTTTGGCCCGGTAGGAACACTATTTTAAGTTGCAGTGTTTTGGATGGTAGAACTCAGCAGTATATTTTTATAAGGACCTTTTTCTGTTAGGCAGCTAAAATTCTTGTGAGTTCTCTCTTGTGTTCTCATGTGTATGATGATCATGGGAGAGAGATTCTCCTGTGCTGAAATCTAGTGGGGGAAGGGCTGTTAGGGCGTCGGTTCGGACTCCTTGATCCTCACATTTTCCCTGCTCCTGTGCAAGTTAGAGTAGCCTGTATGTTGCTGTAACTGCTGACAGTTGGCAATGAGTCCTAAGGGACTGCATGCCCCCTGGGAATTAGCAAGTGGAGCATCTGTCCCCGGTCTGCTGCCCTGTCATGCCCTCTCCTCTGAGAGGAGGGGAGAGTGGGCGTAGAAGTTAGCTCTGCCAACATTATGGCTGCTGAGATCCCCACGGGAAGAATCCTCAGCCAGCCAGCTGTGGCCAGAGTCTGGATTCTTCAAGACACTTAGACAGCAACAAGGGGACAGAAGTAGGACAAAGAACTGGGCCCAGTTGTGCTCAGCAATGTTATAAAATAGAAGCCAAAACTAAGGTACAGCACCTCTCTCTGTTTCTCCCTGGCTTTCCTTGGTAAGCGGTTCAAAGAGCCAAGTCAACACACAGGTCCCCTGGGATCTGCTATCTTAGCAAAACCCACTGCCCAGAGGTGGGGCACTCTTTCTATTCTGGCCTGTGCACATTCACTGCTCGCAGCATTTATCTGATCTGTGTGTTGAATGGTGATGAAATGACATCACCATGGTAACAATGTTGATTTCCTGGTCCCTAGCAACCTGATGCAAGCTGATGTAAAATGTGCGCTTGTTTCCTGTGCTGGCTGATCTCTTTTGATGTATCTATGAGATTTGGTTTTGAGGGTTTTTTCCCCCTTGGCTGTGTCATGACATCAGAAGCATGAAGTGTGGTTTTATGGAGGGTGGAGCCAGCTCTGTATAAAACAGTTTATTTTCTCTGAGATTAGTTCTGATCCCAAGTCTTATTGTGCTTGGGGGCACTAATATACCCAGAGCCCCTTTATAGTCCTGATTAATTTTTATCTTTTGTTTGTTGTGTTTATCTGAGGTAAACTAGACCAGAAGCAGAGTAAAATACTAAAGTACCTTCACTGGGTTTCTCTCAAAGTATTCCTCATGTTTGCCATGGGAAAAGTAGAGTAGTGCACATATTAACACTATTATTGTGTTTGGGTCACTTGTAAATGAGTCTCATTTTCTAAGGGTATGTCTTCACTACCCGCTGGATCGGCAGGTAGTGATCGATCCATTGGTGATCGATTTATTGGGTCTCGTAAAGACACAATGAATCGATCGCCAAAGGCACTCCCGTTGGCTCCGGAATTCCGGCTCGCCAAAAGGCGCAAGCTGGAGTTGACAGGAGAGCCTGCTGCCTCTGTGAGAACGGCAGGTAAGTCGGCCTAAAATGTGCCGACTTCAGCTACGTTATTCACGCAACTTCAGCTACGTGATCTTAGGTCGACCTCTCCCCCTAGTGTAGACCAAGCCTAAATATCAGCATTCTGATGGGCAGCTTCATTCTGAATTTGTGCACACTATTACTGCAGATGGGGTATTTGCATGCACAGATGGCCAGTCAGGTGCCTAATTGGCCATTCGCACATGTAGTCCACACTGATCATTGGCATCTTTGTCCTTTCCGGTGGTTGGTCCAGAAGATAAAAAAAGATAGTCTATTACAGGGGAATTTTTCTTTTAGGGCTGGTCTTCACTGGGGGGGGGGGGGGAGGAATCGACTGAAGATACACAACTTCAACTACGTGAATCCCGTAGCTGAAGTTGGAGTATCTGCAGCTGACTTGCCTGTCGTCCTCACGGCGGTGGCAGTGGGCGGCGCGCTCCCCCGTCGACTCCAGCTTGTGCCTCTTGGCGAGCTGGAGTTCCGGAGTCAACGGGGGCGCCGTGGGCGATCGATTTCTCACGTCTTCACGAGACGCGAGAAATCGATCGCCAGAAGATCGATCGCTACCCACCGATCCAGCGGGTAGTGAAGACAAGCCCTTAATTTAAGCAGGGGAAGCTTACACCTGTAGTTCAGATCGTAACAAATTCAAACTCTGGTGATGGTCCAAGCATTGTGGTAGTTAGAGATCTAAAAGCATGTATCTCTAGCTCTTGCTAAAGAAGTAACTGAATCTAGAAGAAGAGGAGGAATGTATAATTCTTCAGATTGTCCTCTAGAGGGAGACATGGTCACACAGCCTCAGCCAGTCTATTACAGCCCAGTACACCATATTTTTTTGCACCGGCCATATGGCTAGTAGGTATTGAAAATCAGTCCCTCAGAGTAAGGAGCACAATTAGAAATATAACAAGTGAGCTTAATAAACATCTTATTTTAACTGCAAAACTGGGAGCAAATTTCTGGGCTTCCAAAGACTCCCTCCCCCACACCCTAATTTACTCTCCAATGGACTGGCCAGGGATAGCTCACACAACTAGAGGAGAAAAAGATAGGGACATTACAACATCTGAACTGATTGCCTGGTCATATCCTGAGACTCTAACATTGAACTAAGTTCATATGGGCAAATTTAGGTGGCTCAATCGATTCACAGAGCAGGTACAGCATTGGCAGGGCAAACTTTTTCACACACCTCAAAGCGCCTCCACCATAGTTAAGAAAGACAATCTGGAGAAGATGGGGGAGGGAAGGCAGGGATTCAGTCTCCTGGCCCATCTCTGCTGAGACAACCAACAAAAGAATCTACAGTATCATGGCTCTTGTGCTTTGGACCCCTGAGGGGCTCCGCAACTTGTTTAGCACAAGTCAATAAACACTCATCAGATAGTAACAGCTTTCAGTCATTATCACGGAATTAGAACTGGTGATTTACTTCGTGCCTAATATTCCATTCTCATTTCCTGAAACATCCATTTCCTCTTGGGTCTAGGACTTTGCTGTCTGGAATGTAGCACAAACAGGAAGCTGCCCACTAGATCTGGAAGAGACAATTATTTTGGGCACAAATCCTATTCCTCTCCCCACCTGAGCAAGTAGGTTCTGAAAAGCAGTGAAACGATGGGGTGTCATTGCAGGTGGGAAGGGGAGGGAGAGACAAACTATGTAGGGAGAGGCTGCAAGCCCTGAATGGAATGGAACTGTAGTCTACGAACAGTAACTCAGAGGAGATCCGTTAGGTGCAAAGTGAAGGGTCTTGATAGGACCAGTAGATCCATAACTACTTGGCTCAAGAAGCCAAATACTTCTGCTTCAAGAAGCCCAGGGGCGGTGGAGACTATAATAATACCTGAGGGGCAGCGCCCCAGCTTGTGGATGGAAAATTCTCACCCCTGTGCAGTAAAGGAACAGGAAGCCCAAGCCTGTTAACTTTTGCTTTGCACAGGGAGGGAGGATTGGGTCCTGACTGAATTACCTGCACGTCCCTGCCACAACATCTAAGGAGTGCTGATAGTAATACACACCTCAAAGAAACTCACTTGAGGTTTCATCAACATTCGACACGGAACGGCCTGACTGTGGGGAAGTGCATTAAAAGAGCCACGGCAGATTTGCTTCTCGGGTTTCCCCCTCATCGGATCCACATGCAGAGGAAGGAACCTATAAGGAGATTGATCTGCATGCTCTTATCCTCCAAAAGGTGTATGGAGTGGCTGCGTGAACCATTTCTCAAGGACACTGAGTGTTATTTAGAGACGGCATTCTCCAAACATCCCCTGCATGTCAGTGATGGTAACAGAGAAAGTCCTCATCAGTGTTTGCTCTCCGGCATTCACTCACCCATTTTTATAGAGTGTTTGCTCCCAGGGCAAAAAAGAAAATTGCTCAGATTTTATGTATTTATTTATTTACCAGGAAAATACACAGAAGCTTGAAAACCAGCTCAGCAAACCAGTGATGCTTTTTCTCAGACAGCTGGGATGCAAGTTTTCTAGGCACAGGCCCCGGTAGAGTTTCAGATCTTAGTAGCCATTTCCTGTTAACGTTTGCTTTGGAGCCAAGAATGAATCATCCTCTGACTCTAGAGGCTCTTTTCTGCTTTTCAGGAACCATGATCGCTCCGCAAGTTACTCATTTGATGGCTGCTCTGGGTGTATATGAAGTGGGCTGGAAAAGCCTGCCTGGATATCTAGTTGTCAGCTTTCAGGGGTTGTGTATGTGAATACATGACCCCAGAAAAACTCTATCTGAGGACATGTCTCTGAGGGACACTGGCAAGTTTTTGAAAAGCTGTCATTGGTATGATTTGGTGATTAGTCCTTCTCCTCTCTCCCTTCTCCCCTGCTGTGCGAAACTCATTCGTGGCTCCTCCTCTTCCTTCCCCTTCCCATTTCCACCTTAAAATTCTTTTCTCTCTTTTGTTTTTGTTTTTGTTGGGACCTGGAGTTTTCATCCCGTCATTTTGTTTCTGTGTTGATTTTGTACAGCCCCGGAGACATACATTCGGAGTGGCACCTGGCTCATTTTCAAAAGTGTGCACAAGGTGGGGGCACCCCAAATTAAGGAAGACCTTTAAACATTTTAGCAGAATCCTGTGAAGTGCAGAGCTCCCTTTACTCAGCACTTTGTAAGTTTTGGGCATTTGTCATCATCATTATTAATTTCTCATTTATATTCCAGCAGCTCGCTAAGTCCTCAGTCAGGATGGAGGCCCCATTTTGCTAGCTGTATAAACACACAATAATGAGAACTACTGTAATACCTAGCTCCTTTACAGCACATTTCATCCATAGACTTCCAAGGACTTTACAAAGGTGGGAACTACCATTAGCCCCGTTTTAGAGTTGGGATAACCCGGGCAGAAAAAACCCGAAGCCTGGATTCATGAAGGGACTCAAGCACCAGTTTGGGGGTCTGTTGCGAGTCAAAAAACTCCTGCAGAACCCTGTAGGCATCCCTGTTAAAATCACTTGACACTTAAGTATTTGCAATAAAAACCTCCTTGGGTGCCTATGTTTCTGTTTCTGGGCATGTGCACTGCCTCCCTCTAGTTATCCAGATGCCTGTCCTCAGAGGCCACCTACCAGATCAGAGTGGATCACAAACGAGGGGGAAAAGATTGGCATTCCTCTGCCTCAAGTGCCTGCAGGGCCCAATCTTGGTAGGTGGCCTCTGAGGACACCTACCGATCAGGCTCCTGCAGGCAAACTCTCACAAAACAGCTGTGAGGGAAGGGATGTTCCCTCTTGATTTTAGCCCGGGGTCAGGGTACTCACCTGGAATGTGGGAGACCCCTGGTTCAAACACCATCCCTGCATGATGAGGAGAAGGGCTCTGCTATCTGTCTCAGGCGAATGCTCTAACTGCTGAGCTATGGGATATTTTGCTGTGGGCCCCCCTCAGTCTCTTCACTGTGGCTAAATAAGGGGATTGGAGCAGGAGGACAGGACGCCCAGCATCGCACCACCTAAGTCCATTTGTGAATTCAGGCAAAGGTGACTAGTCCGAGGTTACCCACAGTCAAGTGGCAGAGCCAGCAATAGAACACAGGTCTCCTGAGTTGTTGGGCCAGTGTACTACCCACTAGGCCACACAGCCACCCTAGGAAGAGATGGCCCTGCCCTGAGGAGCTCGCAGACACAGGCAGTGTCTTAGCAAAACGGTGACGGTGTAAATCTTCCTTTCTTTTACAACATTTTGATTTCCTCTCCCCTGTTCTCCCTTTGTCCCACTGCCTCAGCCAATGCACTCTCTTCCCCTCCGGCCCAGCGTGCTCTTCTCTGCCCTGACCACCCTAGTCAGCTTGTGCATTTTGGAATTGGTGCCTCCCATTGTATTTTATTGCCACCACCATGTTTGTTTCATCATCAGTTCTCAGCTCCTACAGTTCCCAGCATCTCCCTCCTCAGTTCACCCGTTCTCTCCTTTGCACAGTCAGAGCGCAGCTCTGCTTCTACCAGAGTCTATGGAGAACATCCTGACTCTCTACAGGTATGTGCTCGCCCATGTGCTGCTGCTCCAGCACCCTCTCTGGAGCACCCGGGGGGTGGTCCCCCAGGAAAGGAGGTTGGTGAGCTCTGACCTCATGATTCTGGGGGAGAGACAGAGGTCTTGGAAAGGGTCAGGGTTGACCAGTTGGCTTGGCTTCTCCCATTACCCTTCTTGTTGGTGCCTCTCTCTGATTTTGTCCAGGGAAGCGGGGACCTTGTGGGCTGTTCTCTGGGGGAGGAGGTGGGCAGGGCCCTGCCCATGTGTTCTGGGTGGTCTGAGTCAGGGGAGAGGCAGAGACCTCTAAAGGCCCGTCGACCCTAGAACCTAGGGTCCAGGAGAGGTGAGTGGCAGCAAGCTCCCCCTGACTTGCTGCAGCTGCCTCTCTGAGCCAAACTTCCAAACTACCACCTGCATTAGTGTGCGTGGAAACTGGTTGTGCTGAGAGTTTTGGCTTCCTTTGACCTGGGCAGCCGCAGGGGCGTTAGAAGAGCCACATTATGCTAGAGTCGCCCACCCAGGGCAGCAGCCGTGGGAGCCCCCCCACACCCAGAGCACCTAAGTTTTAGTCAGAGATATTTATATAGTACAAGTCACGGCCATGACTTTTTGCTTATTGCCCATGACCTGCCCATGACTTCTACTAAAAATACCCGTGACTCAATTGTAGCCTTAATTATCATGTGACAAAGCATCGTTCTAGAGGGGACTGAAACTTTGTATCCTGGCCCTGGTGTTCAAAACTGCCTCATCTCTGCCTCCAGTGTAGCACCTGCAGCTTTGTCCCCACAAATTGCAGGTAAACATCTTGTGGGGGCAATCAAGTCATTAGCAGCAACAGTTGTATGCAATCCACAGGCTGATTTTTAGGCACAAACCTCTCAGGTCTCAAAATCAGAGGCCATTTTTCAAAAGGATAGGAGAAGTCTTTTCTGTCTAATTATATAGCTGGCTGTATACATTATATCCAAGTGAGTCTTTCTAGCTGTCTCATATTACTTAAATGTCTGTGACAATATGTGCATGGGGAGAGGTGTATATGTGTGCGGGTGGGGAACACATGTGCTTACGACAGCGAATCTGTTGGCGGTTATTTTTGGATGAATGGTTTATTCTTTCCTGTCTAATTGCTTCGCTGTCCAATTCATTCATAGAAAACCTGAGAGCTGAATTAATCTGCTTCCCCACTGGGAGTGACAACGGCAGTGCCTGGAGAGGCCAGAAATACATTTCCTGAGAAGGTCTGATATTTTCAGGGAGGAGATTTGTTGTTGCGTTTTTTTTAAAAGGACTCGTTAAAAAAAACAAACTCTTTCTGCTTCAAAATTGATCTGCTTGGTCCGTTTGTTTGGCTGATTGATTTCCTGGAAATCTTACACAACTGGATTCGAGGCCTGTGGGTTTTTGTGTTTTCTCCCAACACAACGTTTGTCTGGAAGATAAGCAGCATTTGTGAACTGAAGTCAACGATCCAGACAAAGAAAGATCCAGGCATCCCTTTAATAGAACCTTGGCTCCTCTGTGCACATTTCAGACTATTAACATTCACCATCTGGTGGACTGCATTGTCCATGTTTGTTTTAATACCCCGTTGCTCTTGTTTCTTACTGGCTGCCTTTTGCAGCATAACATGCTAAGGCAACAAACCTTGAGTCCTCCACACTCACCGAGCTGTGCATTGCCACCATGGCCTACTGGTTGGAGCAGGGTATTGGGAATCAGGACTCTTGGGTTGTATTCCGAGCTCTGTCGCTTTCTCTGGCTTTGGGCAAGTCACCTAACTTCTGTGTCTCCCATAAAATAGGGAGATAATGACACCTGTCTCGGAAGGATGCTGTTGGTATTTATTTGTATTACCATAGCACGAAGGAGCCCCAGTTATAGACCAGAGCCCCATTATGCTAGGTGCTGTACAAACACCAAACAAAAAGAGGGTCCCGGCGGCAAGGAGATTATCTAAAAAAGTGTTGTGAGGACAAAATCAGTAACTGAAAGTGCTTTGAGATCTTTGGATGGAAGGTGCAAGAGATGGGCAAAGTATCATTCTAATCAGGCTGCAAATACTGTGGGAAAAGCCTTTCCTGCACAGTTCTGGGCAGAACCAATGACATGCAAAGACTTACAAAAGCAAATAATAGCAATGATTGAAAATTCTGCATCTCCAGCCCTGAGCAAAAGTTCAGGTCCATTCAGTTCCGTCTCTAAACTCATTCTCTGAGCTCTTTCCTCTGATCCTAGGGCAGTGGTGCTCAAACTTTACCTGTTCTCCCCCCCCCCCTCCCCAGTAATGCAATCTGTCCATGCCCCAGGTCCCATTACTGCAAAGTTGGCTTAGCAGCGGAGCTCAGGCTGAAGGCAGAGCTGGGGGCAGAACTGGAGATGGGGGGGAGCTGGGGCTAGAGGAGGAGCTGGCCTGGAGCTGGAAAGGGAATGATTTCAGAGTTGAGCTGGGGTCAGAGTAGGGAATGGAGTGGACCTGCAGCTGGGGTCGGAGCAGGAAGAAGCACCTAAGAGAGGGATTCTGGAACTATTTTTATAATGGGGGTGTTGAGAGTCCTCATGCTTCTCTGGGTTAAGACTGAAAATTTTGGCAACTTTATCAGCATATTGTGATGGCAAATTTTGTGTGGTAGACACTTTTCCACTAGGAGATAGGCTGAGACCCAACAAATTCATTACAGTTACTGCAGATTAGGGCTAGGTTCAAGCTAGCCACCATTTAGGTCAGTACTTCCCAAACAGTGGATCACAGTGCTAAATGGGGGTAGCACCTTCAGCAGAAGGAGGCACAATCCTGAGTGTGCTCTACAAGCAAAACGGTGTCCTCCACATGGCATGACCTCACATGGCATGTGTGTGTGGTCAGGCTGTATGGAGGATGCCATTTTGCTCTACAAAATGGTGACCTCCTTGCTGCCTGGGAGGTGCAAGAATTAATAAAGTCAAAATGGGCGTCATGTAGCCAAAATGTTTGGGAACTACTGATTTAGGTGAAAACAATGAGGAGTCCTTGTGGCACCTTAGAGACTAATACATTTATTTGGGCATAAGCTTTCATGGGCTAAAACCCACTTCATCAGATGCATGAAGTAGAAAATACAGTAGGAAGATATATATACAGAGTACTTGAAAAGATGGGGTTGTCTTACCAACTCTAATGAGACAAATCAATGAGACAAATCAAATGACAAATCTAATGAGGCAAATCAATTAAAGGGAGTAACATTAGGGAGTAAAAGTGTGTGTGTGGGGGGGAAATTAGCATGGTAAGGCAACCCCCATCTTTTCATGTACTCTGTATCTATAACTTCCTACTGTATTTTCCACTCCATGCATCTGATGAAGTGGGGTTCATCCCATGAAAGCTTATGGCCAAATAAATTTGTTACTCTCTAAAACACATGTGTCAAACTCAAGGCCCGCGGGCCACATCCGGCCCGCCATACAATTATATCCGGCCCGCGAAATCGTTTTATATATCTGTTTTTAATGGCCCTGTGACAGGGGTCGGGAACCTTTTTGGCTCAGAGAGCCATATAATAGGCCCCCCCCGCCGCCGCCGCGCTCTCCTCCCCCCCCCGCCGCCGCGCTCTCCTCTCCCCCCCCCCCGCTGCCGCCGCGCTCTCCTTTCCCCCCCGCCACCGCTGCCGCCGCGCTCTCCATTCCCCCCCGCCACCGCCGCGCTCTCCTTTCCCCCTCCCGCCACCGCTTCCGCCGCGCTCTCCTTTACCCCCCCGACGCCGCCGCTGCCGCCGCGCTCTCCGTTCCCCCGCTGCCGCCGCGCTCTCCGTCCCCCCCGCCACCGCCGCGCTCTCCGTTCCCCCCCCCGCCACCGCTGCCGCCGCACTCTCCGTTCCCCCGCTGCCGCCGCGCTCTCTGTTCCCCCCCGCCACCGCCGCGCTCTCCTTTCCCCCCCGCCACCGCTTCCGCCGCGCTCTCCTTTACCCCCCCGACGCCGCCGCTGCCGCCGCGCTCTCCGTTCCCCCGCTGCCGCCGCGCTCTCCGTCCCCCCCCGCCACCGCCGCGCTCTCCGTTCCCCCCGCCACCGCTGCCGCCGCGCTCTCCGTTCCCCCGCTGCTGCCGCGCTCTCTGTTCCCCCCCCGCCACCGCCGCGCTCTCCTTTCCCCCCCGCCACCGCTTCCGCCGCGCTCTCCTTTACCCCCCCGCCGCCGCCGCTGCCGCCGCGCTCTCCGTTCCCCCGCTGCCGCCGCGCTCTCCGTTCCCCCCCGCCACCGCCGCGCTCTCCGTTCCCCCCCCGCCACCGCTGCCGCCGCGCTCTCCTTTACCCCCCCGACGCCGCCGCTGCCGCCGCGCTCTCCTTCCCCCCCCCCACCTGACCCACCCAGCCCGATCTCTCCCCCACACCGCTCCCCCACACCACAGATTTTGAATGTATTGTATTGACAGGATATTTTTTTATGAAGAGCAAAATATTTTAAGTTGAAATGTATTTATTTTGGAATGATATCCTGTATTTTGGTTCATATTAATGGTTAAAAAACATAAATATTTAGTCTGTTAAATAAATGGTTATACTGTTCGGCCCGCGAGTTTTGAGTTTTGGCCCCCTGTGCAATTGAGTTTGACACCCCTGCTCTAAAATGTCACAAGGACTCCTAGTTGTTTTTGCTGATGCAGACTAACATGGCTACTGCTCTGAAACCTGATTTAGGTGACAAGTTCCTTATCCTAAAGCAGATACCTACCCAGTCATTTGTCAAGCTTTTCCCTTTCCCCGAAGTGCAGTAAACATTCTCCAGGAGCTATTGGGCCAGATCTTCAGCTGATGTAAATCAGCATAGCGGAGGAACCATCCCATTGTTCCAAATTGTTGATAGATTCCCTTCTGTGATCTGGCCTGAGACTGGGCTGTGAAAATATTCTCCCCTCAGATATGCTCTCTTACAGAGCTATCACAGATTAATCTGTTGTTTATTTACGATTTTTTTGTATATACAAACTGAAGGCTCTTTTAAAAGTTGAATTTCACGTTGATTGTCTTGATTTCATTGCTTGATTTAACACTGATTGGGCAATTTAAAAAATGAAAGGATAATCACTTGTTCACTGAGGAAGTAGGCCAGTAGCTGGTTACCCATTCCCCTGTGCTTCTTCCTCTTGAATGGGAGGAAGGATTGTCTAGTGGTTAGAGTGGGTTGGGATGACAGGAGGCCTGGATTCTATTCCCAACTTAAAGCTACTTCTGTATTCTTCCTAGCTGTAAAATGATAATAAAATATTTACTCAGCTTTGTAAGATGCTTTGAAAGCCTCATGTACATATAATGATGCTGCTCGTATTAGAGTATGACTACTAGTGGAAATCAGTTTCCACATGTAGGGTTCAGATGTACCAGGGTAAGCTGACATCTATGTTCCCTCCTATTGTCGGCCAAGAGGGCATGACGATATTCTGTTGCTCATTCTGCTTCCTTTGTAGCAGAGTGCCAAGCTTGGAGGTTCTGGGCTGTATCCTCCCAAGTGATTAAGTCCAGCCCGGCAGACTGCATACGCTACTTAATACAATCCTTGTAGAGGAGTTTGGGACGGCCAACCTTCCTCCTGTCTTTTTCAGATTCACTGTACCAAATTCTCTTGGCAGTTGTTACCCATCCATATGACATGGCTGACCCAGGTCATTTGCCTCCTGGCTAGCATGGCTTCCACACTTAGCATGTTGCAGGCAGTTAAGTTTTTGGATATGGTGACAATAAAAGGGGCAGGTTTCTAATGACTATAAAAGACCAGAGAGCACAACAGCTCTGTAAACTTAGCATTTTGCGGACACTTTGACCTTCTGGCTCGTCTATAGTCCGTTTTGTAGATGACCGTATGGTGAAGCATAGCAGAAAGTTCTTTGTCAATGCTGGGGTTAGTAATTGAGCTACCTAGGTAGCAGAAGGACGTGGCATTGTTTAATTTGCAGCAGTTCAATTGTATTTCTGGTGATAATGGCAGTAATGGGTTTCTGCCAGGAGGTGATTGGCACAGGATTTCAGTTTTCTTTACATTAATATAGAGGCCAAAGGGGGATACAGCGTGGACAAAAGAATTCAGCAAATGTTGCAGGTCATTCTCAGAAAGGGTGACACACTTTGAGTCAGTACTTTGCTGGGATTTGCCTTTGGCCTTGAAGCTAGAAGACTGCCCTCAAATTGTGTTGTTAGAGTAGGGATGGGCAAATGTTTTGGCCCGAGGGTCACACCGGAATTGCAAAATTGTATGGAGGGCCGGGTAGGGAAGGATGTGCCTCCCCAAACAGCCTGCCCCCGCCCCCTATCCAACCCACTCACACTTCCTGCTTCCTGACTGCCCCCCTCAGAACCCCCAACCCATCCGATCCCCCCTGCTCCTCACCCCCTGACCGCCCTCTCCAAAGACCCCGCTGCTCCTAACCACCCACCCGGATCCCACACGCTATCTAAGCCCCCCTGCTCCTTCTCCCCTGACCACCCCCTCCCAAGACCCCCCACCCTAAATGCCCCCCAGGACCCCACCCCCTACCTAATCCCCTCCCTACTCCCTGTCCCCTGACTGACCTGGCCCTGATCCACACCCCCGCCCCCTGACAGACTCCTGGGACTCCCACGCAGTAGGGTCACCTTTGGTAAACAGAAATACACTGGTGTGATCTAAGTCAGTACTTTCTTGACTATTTGTTCTGATGTGATCAATTTTAAGGTGGTTCTCTTACACTGTGAGGTGCCAAGTGGTCCCTCACCAGCCTCACCCTCATCAGAAGGAAGCAGTTTCTTAGTTTTTCATGGCTACACCAGATTGAGGACAAGCATAGGACTGTTGTGCATCATTAGCAATCCCTGGTCTCCAAATAGCTTTAGGAGAGAAGTCATGACCTCCTTAGCTCTTTCATAAGGTTGATTTATTATGATAGAACGTGCTGTGCAAGGTTTCGATGTTTCCATTAGCACCGGAGAAGATAATTCATCCTCCTCTTCTAGGCTGAAGGTGGGCAAGATGTACTACTGAGCAAGCACAGTTTGCCCTGAACTCTAATCAGGACAGAGCTCACCACAAAGAGTTAACAAAGAGATAACAGCGATGAAGCAGAGGGGTGGGAGACAAATGAAGCCTGGATAGCATATGCTATAAATAGCTGCTATGGCAGAGTGATCAGTCATGTATTGAAAGTACACGTTTTAGTCTGCCTAAGATGTGAGATCAGAATCTACAGCAATTCATGTCTCGGGCAGAGTTCGCTTTGACTGTGGTGATAACAAGCTTGAATTTGATGCAACAGTGGATGCGGAACCAGTTGTTAAGATTAAGATTAGGGGTGCCCAATTCGTTCAAGGCTTTTTCCAAGCAGAGAGGAAGAGACGGTTCCTGCTCTGAAGATGGAGCTCTGTGACTGGGGGGTGTTATGATGTGGGCGGGGGAAATAGCCCAAAGGACAATGTGGGAGTCGAATTCGGACTTCTGCAGATCAACGGCAGCTCATTTTCTTGTTCCTGCCATTGAAAGTGGCAAACCTCCTCCCCCCCCCCATTATCTAAATGATCTGGCTTGCTCTGCTGCACACACTTCTGGGGATGTGTTCGGTCAACACCTCTGGTGATAAGGGTACCAATGGCATGAATGTGACACTACTAGGTAGATCTAGGAAAGGTGGCCATGTGGCGAAGGTCCTACACTGCAACTTGGATGATCTGGAGTCTAACCTTTGTCACAGACTTCCTGCATGGCCTTGGGCACGTCTCTTAATCTCGCTGGCTCAGTTCCCCTTCTGTAAAATAGGGGTCACTTTCTGTGGTGTCGATTTAGATTGAAAGCTCTTTAGTGCTGGGCCTGTCTCTACTGTTTTTATACAGTTTACAGCACAGTGGAGCACCAATCGCAGTTTAAGAATCTATGGGTACCGTAATGCAGAGATTAATAATGTGTCCAACCTCCTCTCCTAACAGGGCAGCTGAGTTGGGCATGAGGAAAAGACAGATTTATCATCTGAAGTCAATGGAGATGCACCCAGGGTATAACTGGTCTGAGCTTCTTTCTTGACAGCTGTCAGTGAGATGCTTATACTTTGGGGGAAGTGAGGAGTGAAGATGAAAGGAGTTGGGGAAATAGAAGATGAAAACAAGGGTAAGAGCAAGTGGTAGTGATTTACCTCCCAAGCTGCTCATTCCGTACATGCTTGAAAGCTGCCTTCAGATAGCATATAGGTCTATATTTGTCCATGAGAGAGAGCGAGTCAGGATATTTTTGTACTGAGGTCATTCTGACACACTCTCTTCAAATGGTAGCTCTTTTCTTCAAGAAAATCAATGCTCTTCCTCCTTCCCTCTCTCACACTAGCGCCGTACCCGTAGCAGAAGCATTGGATTCCTCTCTCTAATTACATTCTGCTTGTTTCAAGCTCTAAACCTCACTGCTCTGCTTCTCACTGGGGAAAAGTTCCTTCAGGCAATTCAGGTGGCACTAATCTCCTCTTCACTACTTGTTATATAAACCCATGATCCAGCTGGTCTCCCTTGCTTTCAAGGCGGCTAGGCAGTGTAATAAGAAAAGGGGAAGTGAAAGACCCTAACCCTAGGACGGGTTCCCAAGAAGCTTTGGCCTATTTTAAGGGAGAAGCTGCTGTGACATGAGGAGTCAAAAGGATTTTGTAAAATACCCAGGATGCCGCTCACTCCCAGCTGAGTGAGGGTGATGGTTTGAGGTCATTTTCCATTCTGAGGTAATTTTGAAAGGTGTTTTTAATGAGGTGCAAAGAGTTAGTCAGTTACCTTACCTGAAAATCCTAGTCAATGTAACCTGAAGAGTCAGTGAGACTCTTTGTTTGCTTCATGTTGCCATGAAGAAAATGGCAATGCAAAGAGGACTGGCCTAAAACAGAGGTGTCAAACTCATTTGGAGGAGGGGGACAGATTCTGTGTTTAATTATGGTCTGTGGGATCTCCAGGCTATAAACTCTCACTATGTATAGGGACAGAGGTGTTTTAACTCTCTATGTCATTATTTCAGGCTGTCTGCAGTCTCAGACAGATATCACTGTATCGGTTACACTCGGTTCGCATTTGGAAAGTCATCATTGTAGCCATGAGGGTTAGAAACTTACTTGTCATTTATATTGTGTGGACTGTATCCAGCCCTTGGCTTGTATGTTTGTCTCCCCAGTCTAAAGCTGAACATGGAGACATTTGGGCTTGACCTCGATGGTGACATTAGAGCAAATTACAACTGAGCATAGACCCATGATACATATGATCAGACTGGCCAGATAGACTAGATAGTTGACCCTAAAACACATGCCAGTTTTACCTAAGATATAGCTAAAGGTACCTACCTCACCTTCTGCTGCATTCTTTTATACCTCTCTATACTAACTTCAGGAAATACCTCAAGTACTTCAGATACGTCTTTTGTTATCTTAGGCAAATTGTAAATTTTGAAGGGCCCTCATTGTAGATAGATGGGTAAATACAGATAGGTACGTATATTTATTTTTTGGGGGGAGGGATATTGATAAATATCAGCAGATAGATGGCAGATAATTTGGATCCAGTCAGGATTTTCCCAAAGTCTGGGGGAGTTGGGCTTGGTCCTCTGGGACACCTGCAACGTTTGTATCTGATTCCAGCTTCAGAACTTTCCCCCAAAAGCTCAGGGCGGTGGTTGAATGAGGGTTTCAGTGCAGGTCCTTCTCTAACAAGTTTGGATCTTTTCCATTTCTAACATCTTCTGGGATATCAAGAAAGCTGTGGTTCTTTGTGAGACACCAAGAAGTGGTGATGAACCTCTTTGTTTCCTCTTTGCTTGCCTTCCTGTCCCCAGGAGCCTGACAGATTTCATCCAGAATTCTGAAACCCCCTTCCCTCAAGGAGAATCATACGGTACTGCTGACATTTCCCATCTTCAATGCATTGAGCCTACAAAAATGCAAAGCTGCAGTTCTGCAAATTAAAACAGCTGCATCCTCCCTCCCTTTCATATTAAATTCAGGTTGTGACCCTTTGCAATGAGGATTACATTAACATAAGAGAAAAGGTCAGGGATGGAAATTAAATCTCATCCGAGCCCAGCTTGCAATCCAGCAAGTGGCGCAAGGAACAAATCCGGGCCATCAGTTTCCCACACTGAGCAGGATATACCTGAAAGAGTAAGAGAGGCTCTGAGAACAAGCCACGATCTTCTCTGGTGTAAAAGAGAACCCGAGCCGTCAGCAAAGACTACTGATCAGCTGAATTTCAAAGGTTTGGGCATTTGGTGCAGATAAGCACCCAGAGCTCTGGATCCTTATCCATACCATCCAAACAGCTTCACA
This sequence comes from Sternotherus odoratus, assembly GCA_032164245.1. Classification (NCBI taxonomy): domain Eukaryota; kingdom Metazoa; phylum Chordata; order Testudines; family Kinosternidae; genus Sternotherus; species Sternotherus odoratus. The sequence goes on from JAVMKO010000003.1 coordinate 126,453,526, forward strand.
CTGCAATGCACTAGGAATCTCATTTCAGCAGGTTTTCATGATATTTTAGCAATGCTGCTCCCGGGCCTGGCTAGAACTCAGAAAGGCACAATATGAATAATGTTAAAAAAGTTATTTGAACATTGCTGAACCTCAGAGAAGGTCCTGCTTGACTTCAGGGTAAAGGTTGAGTCCGTTCTTCTTTTATCCCAATCAGGTCATTTTATTTTTCCTTCTGTCTTTCTCTGGAGCAAAGAGATGAGGTCACTCATGCCCCAAAGCCTTTGTGATGCTCAGGCACAGAACTGCCAGCTAACTTGTACCACAGAGATGTTTCAATACCTTTTTTTTCCAATATGAAGTAATAATCAAAAATATACATAACCAGAGGGTTGTATCTCGCATGCGCTCTGGTGAGACACACCTTTACATTTTGGGGTCTGGGGAGAACTGGGCTTGGATTGTAATGCCCCAAACCCATACCTGCTCATATGGTTTTGTCTTGAGATTGGATCTAAAATTAGAATCTGGTTCCAGTTTATATGAAGTGTATGTCAGAAATCTCATGAGATGAGTTGCTCTTTGTGACTGGGTGGACTAGACCCAGAGGTCCACTACTGGCGGCTTCAGGGTTCTGCCACATCCATCCCAGGAAAGGAACAGTGGAGTCAAGTCTTCCAACTGGCCTACAGAGATTGCAAAGGGCTAGCCAATCAGAGAGGCTGCAGGGAGCAGCCAATCAGGGCCCAGGAAGGTCATATGAAAAAGAGCTGCAGTGCCAGAAACAGGCAGTTCCTTGTTGGAGCTAGAGGAGTGCATATGGTGCTCCTGGCTGGCCAAAGGGAACTGCATTACCATGGACAGCTCATTGATGGCAGGGACTGGGGAAGCAAGGAAGAACTCTTGGCTGGCTGTTGGACCTGAACATATAAGAGCCCTGAGGTAAGGGTGAAGCATTGGTGAAGGCTGGAAGTGGTCCAGGGAACTGAAAGCAGTTTTGTTAAAGGGAGATGATGGTGTGTGGCTGCTATTATTAGGGTCCCTGGACTGGGACTTGGAGTAGTGGGTGGATCTGGGTCCCCACATAGGCCACTGGGGAAGTGGCCTACAATTGAACAGTGATGAACTCCCCAGAAGGGGATCTGAACCATTAAGAAGCCCACCTGGAAAGGTGAGGCAAGAACACACCAGAGATGGTGAAACCATGACCTCCAGGAAGGAAGTCCTGCGGGGGTGGGGAGGTGGAGTACCAGGGCAGGGCCTGTTTTAAAGATTGCAGACACACCTGATGGAAGGGGATGCTCATGAGAGGTGGTTGATGTGCCGCTACAGTCTCAAATGCCTACCATGTGGTGCTAAAAGTGGAAAATATTTTTGGCGTGGTTGAGTTTGAACCCTGCCCTGACTCAGCTGGAATCTGTCCATTTCTAGGCATTACTCACATACAGCTTCCTCACACTGGTGAGTGAGAACCTGGCCTTGACTTTCTTGTATGACCACAGTGAGACTCTATGGCTAGACCTTCACTGCCACAAAAGGGGTGTGTTTGTTAACAGGCTACCTAACATGCAACACCTATCTTGCTATACAGTCCTAGGTGATAGGGGTGTGCCCAGAAATGTTTCATATGGAACACACAACTGAATCACTCTCACTTGACTTAGCATGGTACTGCTCAGGTTTGTGCTGGCTACACATCCATTGTGACCTAGGGGCCACCAGGCCGAATGTTAGTGCGTGGCATTCTGACCTGCTGCATGGGGTTGCGGCATCACTCAGGCTTGACCTAGCAGCCCTTCCACTGTGATGGAGGTGCCACAGGGCCAAATTTCTATAACCCAGGTCACAAACTACCCCTTTGCCTTCCCTGACACATAGGCTGTCTTGCTCCTGTCAATGTTATGCATCGTACATAACATGCATGAAGCTGTGGGTGACATTGCTAGTGGAGACCAGGTTCTGTAGTTTTTCTTGCAGTGTAGCTAGGTGAGGTTGGAGGCGGGGGTATAGTGGGGGTCTCACCTACCTACACTCTGGTAAAAAAAAATCCTGCACCTTGTCTCCACTAGGACTTTTTAATGTTAAAAATCCACCTTTTTTTTTTTTTGGCAGTGAAGAGACAGCCCATGTTTCCATCCCAAGCCATCATCACCGTCCCCCTGGAAGCTGAGTTCCTTTAGAATAAAAGGAGTGAAGCATGAGGTAAGTGTTTTCCCTAGCAATGGATTTAGGCATATAAAATCTTTCGGCCTCACAAAGGGGAGGGAGGGTTGTGGTGATGGGCTTGTCTATACTTGCACCTGCTCCACTGCCCCTGAGCCATTGGAATGCTTCAGTGTAGACACTACCTACATCCATGGGAGGGGTTCTTCCATCACTGCAGTTAATCCATCTCCGAGAGGCAGTAGATAGGTCAACAGAAGAATTGTTGTGTCTACAGGGGAGCTTAAGTCAGTTTAACTATGCTGGCCTGGGGTGTGGATCCCTGACCCACCCAGTTAAACTGACCTAATTTTCTAGTGTAGACCAGTGACCTGTGCAGTTGTTTCATCCCATTCTCACCCTTGGAAGTAATGGCAAAATCAGGCTCCACCCAAGCCACTTCCTGAAACATATGGGATCCTGACTGGGGTCTGTAAGGACTCACAGGGGAAACGCCTCTTAATGAATCACCATCATCAGGGCCAGAAGCATTCCGTGTTTTTGTAGAGATCTTTTAGCTACACTCTAATCAAACCCATCAGTGTTTTAGCTTGGGAGATCAGACAAGCTCAGGGCCCCTAGTGTCAGCTGCACTCAGACAAGGATCTCGCACACAATGGAGATCAGCAAAGGTCACTGACACTTACCCCTTCGCCCACCCACACATTCATCCCATTTCTTGTGCTTTGAAGCTTAGATATGTTATCTGGGTCTGTTCGTTGTCTCTATCTTCAGTCACATCAATCACGGAACAAATACATCAGACAAATCAGATATTGTCTAACGCTTGCAAGAACAATATCCTGCACAGAACAGAGATTCTGTCTAATATTCAGTGTCTGCCTCACAATAATTGAGGGATGAAACTTAGTTTGTATAAATAAAAGAAATCAGGTGATGGCTTGGAAGTTGTAATAGAAAGTTAAACAGTATTATCGCATTCCACCACTAGGGGGTGACATGTCACATACCTTCCCTGAGCTGAGTCAGCAATACATTAAGGGTCTCTTGGAAGAGACAACTGGTGTATTTCTCTATAAAGGAAACTGGTTTGAGTCTGAGCTGCTAGTAGCAGCCCTGAAACCTACTGTGTACATGACATACTTGAAAATGAGGCACACACCTTTAGTGACCACCTTTGAACATTCTGGGTTCAATGACTTGCCTGGCACCACATAGCGACTCTATGTCAGAAAGAGGGGATAGAATTTAGTACTTGATGATGTCATTCAATCACCTAACTCATGAGTCCACCTTGTCTCTCCTGCAAGGCCCAGCCTTATTCACTACACACCTTCCAACTCTGACCCCGGTTAGGAGGCACTCTCATTGCCTGACATGGATTCTGTGGTATGCTTGTTGCCTGATCTATGGAGTGTGTATTAGTGGTATTGGTTGCTTAAAGCTTCCCAGTTAATACTCTGTCCCAAGATCAGCCCCAGTATTCGAATTGCCGTTGAGTTGGACACCCCGATGAGCACAGTTGCAACACTCTCAGTTAGGAAACCCTTCTGTATTTGTAATAGTTTATTAGTACAGTTCAACGTCACTAACACTCTACCCAACAAGGCCGATACAGCTAATGCAGAATGTACAGCTCAGCTGTCCTATACTCTCTCCAGCCCTTGTGGAACAACCTGAAATGTCAGTTGCTATCTTCCTCATCACCAGTGCCTGTCATCCTAGCACTGACCCTCTCCCCCCACCTCCCTCCTCACCCTAAGGGCTACATTTCTCCCTCCCCAGGCACACAGGCTGGGATACAACTTTGATAATACATTATGCTGGCTCCACTATGCCTAATGTATATTTAGTAGGGTTTCCTCCCCTTCCCTTGTTTGTATTTCCTCACCTTAATGATGTTTGGGTGCCCTTATCCCATAGGTTAGGTCTATTAATGACCTCCGTTTATTATCATATGTTAATTTGTTACCATGGCACTTGGATGTTTCTATCCTAAAATATCCAAAAGCTGGTATCACTTCAAAATCCTTGTAGTTATTTGGTAAACCCCTAAACTTACCTTGCCCAGTTCCCCCAACACTCAGAGTGACTGTCGGGCCATCTATCTGTGCCTTAAAGTATTATACTAATTGCTTAAGCTTATACCTCACAGGATAGAGGCCTGTAGGTTCCTTGTGTTACTGTCACACAAAATACATTTAAGATAGCTCTATGGGCTACATGCTGTAGTAATACAAGAACATACATGCAGGCAATATATTTACGAGAGAGACATTCTGGATCAGACTTTTTTATTGTCGTGCTCTTTCTACAGGCAGCCACTGTCAATGCTGAGGAGTAACATGCAGCAGGGTCTCTTGGTTTGGAAGGCATCTGTGTGGCAATTCCTTGCTCATAGACCACGCCCAGAAGGGAGAATGTTACAGCTGCAGTCTGGAAATACGCTAGAATGCAATTGTGTATCTCTCACAGGACACTTTGAGAGATGCTGCCTATAAAGATGCACCCAGTTTTCTCAGTGGCACGTTGCATGATCCGGGAGAGTGATCAGGGCACTTTCTACTCTTATTCCAGGACTACAACTCATGGCTGGAGCAGTAAACATGGACAATGGCTCAGTGTGATCGGTAATCAGTAACCTTTTAGACCAGTTGTTTTTAATGCAGGAAGTTAACTTTTGAGAATCTCCCCTCCTCTATTTCTGATCTGTTAAAAACAGAGTTCACTGCTGCCTTGTTTCAAATGACTATAGTCTACTCATGTGTTGAGAATGTGTGTGGTCTAGTGGTTTGAGCAAAAGAGATGAAGAGTTGTTACCAGATGTGCCTGGTACTTTGGGACATGTTCATTTACTTGGGTTACTCTTCGGGGGGGAGGGCGGAGGTGTTGTGATTCTATTAATGTGCCACTTATGTCACTTGTTTGTCGTATGGAGTTCTACTCCTTCCTTCTGCAAGTCCCTTCCCAGTGGAGATATCCTGCAGGACCTAGGGCTTGTCTTCACTACGGCAGGGAAGGATCGAGCTTTTGGCCATCGATTTATCGCATCTCGTCAAGACACGATAAATCGATCGTCAGAGGCTCCTCCATTGACTCCGGAAGTCCAGTTTGCCAAAAGGCACAAGCTGGAGTCGATGGGGGGACCATGCCGCCGCCCGCCGCCACTGTGAGGACGGCAGGTAAGTCGGCTGTAGAGACACCGATTTCAGCTACGTTATTAACGTAGCTGAAATTGCTTATCTACAATCGATCTCTCCCCCCGTGGAGACCAGCCCCTAGGCTCCAGCCCTACAACTAGACGAACACACACACGCACACAAGAAGTCTGAGTGGACTGGGTCAATCAGCTGTAGGAAAAGGGATCAGGTGTGTGATTTATATATCAGTCATGGTGACTCTTGTCAGCAGCACCTGAATTTTATTTCACTTCCCTCAACCAGTCATGGAATAACAAACTCACTCCTGGGAAGCTTCCAATGGCCATTCGGACTCCTTGCAGAACTCGTACATTCAGCGAGGTTAGCACTAAGAGCCTTCTGCGGATTCCTAGGCCAGCAGTGGTCAACCTGAAGGTGAGCTGCTAACAAGAGTGGAGGTTCTTTAGCAATTAATTACCACATTTTTGACAAAAAATAAAATAAAAATCAGACTTGGGACTTCTTCTGATCTCACTTAAATCTGTTTAGTACTGGTGTAACTCCACGGAGTTATTCCTACTCTACACCAGGCTAAGTGGGACCAGAATCTGGCCTTTTGTTTTTATGTAGCAACACCACTGCCAGAAGAAATATTAGGTGCTTTCCTAGCTAAGTTCTGACCCAATCTACCAGTGTCTATCTGGGACTATCTAACAGGCTCACAGCCTCACATAGCAATGTTGCAGGTGATTTTAAGTGAAGAATCCAGCAGCTTATCCTGTGATCAGCTCTAAACCCTGACAGTTTTTCCCATGGTCAGACTAGATCAGAGGGATTGGAAGTATGCAGCAAAGCAGGGGCTGGCAATTATGCAGCTAAGGCCTGTTCTAAATGACTGGCCAAACCTTGAATGGAATCAGAAAAGTTTGGTTAGCTATGGTTGGCCGTGAAAGCCCCTGGTCCATTTTTAGAGACTCAGCTATGCTCTTGAACCTTAGGGACGCTTCTCTGAAGTTCATCCATCACAAAAGGGAGATTTTCAAAGGCACTGAGAACCAGTTAGTTAGGTGACCAACTCCCACTGAAACAATGAGCCCACCTCTCATTAAATCAAAGAGAGATTACACATGTATTGATAGCCTGAGGAAAACTAGCTCCCTTTGGAGGAGAGGATTGAAACCAAATATAACCCTTTCCATGAGTCCTCAAATCACCCCATTGTGAGACAGACACCAAGTCTTTACTCCACCTAGAGTCCACACAATTCACGAGGAAGAGCAGCATAAAGTATTAATGGCCTGCGGTGTCTCAGAGCTTTGTGTTGTGAAGCAACTGCTTTGTTGTCTTGGCACCAGCAGGTAGCAGGCAAACAAGCAACACCTCATTTTGAATGCCGTGGCATTTTACAGAGCGTTTATTTCCCCCGCTCCGTTTGTCGCAGGCAGGCAAAGTGACACCGAACAAGGACAATTATAACTGTTCCTTAGACATACGCTTTCCCAGGAAGATGCCGCTCGGTAATTTCCCTTTTTTAAAGCATCTGTATTCAGGGCATGAAGAGATGATTGATGCTCAGCTCGAAGGAGCCATGTCTAAAAATGTCTCCTGGGCTGGCAGTGATTTGGTGAATTATCCTTCGAGTTTCTCTCTGAGCAGGGGCCAGAACCTGTCGCCTGCAGATTTTTTCCCCTTTAAATATTTGTTGTTCATGCAGAGATCAATGGGTTTTATTTTAATGTGTGAACTGGATTCAGTGCAGGGGGAAGAGGCTGGACTGATGGCTCTAGTGCCCGAGAGCCTGAATTCTCATTCTACACAGACACCGTTCTGCATGTGCAAAGCAGCCTTAAAGGGGTGTGAACGTCATGTGCTTCTACTTGAAAGCCACTGTCTAGTGCTACTTGAGCAGCGTAAAGCGGATGGAGATTTAGGGCCTGGGGGAGGGGGGTGTTTTAGGGCAGGGTGTGTGGTGTCCTCACTGAGCAGGAGCGTCTGGGAAGAATCACACCGACTCTGTAAATAGTTTCAAATTAGGATTCCACAGACTACGTGTTTTATCCTGCGTCTCGCAGAGCACAACACGCACCTTCCTGGGTCATAACTAGTGGGACTCCAATAAAAACCCAGTGCCTGGAATGGACTAACATGACCTAGCTGCTATACTTAATGCTCTAAAAACAACCAACCAGGCAAAACAACCCAGCATGGCTCACAGGATGAATGCTCCAGAAACACTGCAGTATGGTGCAATGGACAGGGCACCGGATTAGCAGGCAGGGTACCTGTTTTATATTCACAGCTCTGCTACTGGCTTCCTGCCTGGCCTTGGGCAAATCACTTCACTGCTCTGTGCCGCCGTTTCCCACTCTGTAAAATGGAGATAATGATACTGACTTCCTTTGTAAAGTGCTTTGAGATACACTGATGATGAAAAGTGCTATAGAAGAGCTAGATATTAGTTATCTGCAGAACAGGTTTAGCCTAGGCACTAGCCATAGAAACTTCCCTTGATGTCCATATTCCCTAATCTAGAGAGACACCTCTGAATAACTTACTGTGCCTACACTACAATGAGCCTGGAGCCAAAGGTCCATTGACTTCAAAAGGCTTTAGATAGGCCCAGTATGATTAAAAGTTGTACTTAAATGGGACCTAACTATATCACAAAGGTAGATAATATTTTGGTTTTAACCTGATTCCAGAGACAGTTTGGTGTTACCTAAAACTGAGCAAATAATTTAGTTTTTAGAGTCTGAACCAAAAAATTCCCCCTCACTCTGAATTTGGTTTAGTTCAGACCAAAACTGATTTTTTCCCCCTCACCAAAACCAAACAAATGATGTAGGATTTTTTGTATTCAGTTTTTCATTTCATTTAAGCTTGGGATTTTTTTTTTCACTTGTTTGTGTGCAAATGTAGCCATATTGTTTTGGGTTGCAAAGTTAAAGTGTTTTGTTTGGAAATGATCAAAATCACCTTTTGACTTTTCTGAAAAAAGCATTTTCCAGCTGAAACTATTTGCTGGATTCACAGGTAGGTTCTAGTCTCAGGAAAATGCATTTTTTGGTAAATTTGCTAGTTCTGTGAAGAATTCACCCAGATCTACTCTGTGTACACCACAACTTTTCATGTGCTGCAGACAGGACTGAAGTGAAGTGTATTGCAATATCAAAATGAAGCAAGTCTACAATCACACACTAATAACAATTGGCTCTTCTCCAATGCCTCTCATCAATGAGGGTTCAACGTGCCTTACAAACATGAATCATATACTGCCTTGGGAGGTAGATATGGGGTATTCTGTAGAGAAATACATTTGCTGACCCTGAAATATGCAGCAGCCTCTAGGGTGGAATATGGTAGCTGTTTAACTGCACACAGCCATACTCTATGACAGTTTAGGATAGGAGTTGAAATACTTCACCCATTTGAAATTGTGGGATGATTTAGCCTGGAGGAACGTAGCTCCTGAAGTTAGAATCTGACCAGTACACTAATGCTAACAGGTTTGCTCTTACACATCCATGCTGATGCACAGGCAGCTACATATGGATTTCAACATGACTAGAGAGATTTTGGGACCGTGGGATTAGAATGCTGGCTGCAGACAAATGCAATTATAAAAATGTTGTTCAATAAATAGAATTCTGTCCCCCTCCCAAGGATTAGCCGTGGGATTTGAGTAAATTTAAGATAACACAAAATTGAGCACTCACAGCGGAGATTACAAAGGACCTGAACTAAGTCCAGCGCATGCTGCAAAAGGAAAAATCCTTCTTTGCTGTCTTGATTTGGTTCGAATGCTTCCATGAGTTTCTTGCAGTGCCAAGTCAGCACCGGACCAACACTGAAGGCCAAGGCTGGACTAGAGAAGGGACCGGGCCTCTTTCCCCATTGGCGTGTAGATGAAATTACTGGACTCTGCCCAAGCGTATATGAGAAAAAAGAAAACAATCAGTTTGGCCTGATTCTTATTCATGCTGAGGCCCATGAAGTTGGTGTGAGGCTAAAAGCCCCTTTCCATTGGCAGAGCTGTGTAAAGGGGCCTGAGGGTATATGAGAATCAAGCCTGTCTTTTTTTTTTTCTTGACAGTTTTCTGACCATGTGAGTTTTTTTTCCTTCTAGCTACAGTACAAAATGAGATGAAACAGCTGATCTGGCTCAATACCAGTTTACTGGGTTGGACCAGAGCAAAGTGACCCGAAATATCTGTGTGTGTGCATGTTAATTTTCTGTAATAACTAATGAATAAATATGAATGGTTTACCCTTTAATAGTGCCCTTCATCTGTGGTTCAAACAGCACATGAAAACAGTTCATTCTCGTGGCACGCAAAAAGTATTAGCCCCATTTTACGGGTGGGAGGGAAGCGATTCACAGACAAGTTAAGAGTCTTGCCCAAGGTCAAACAGTGAGTCAGTGTCAGAGAGTCCTGATTTCCAGTCTTATGCTCTAGCCGTTAGGCCTCAGTGCCTTTTTAGTGTAGTTGAATTTGGGCCTAAAAGTAACTGTCCTGGCTTTGTTTTGTGAAATGGCTGAACACTGCCCTGCTCCTTTCTGTCTCCAGTGTTGCTCTGTGGGATGCTCCTTTACTCTTGTGGGAGGAAAGTTGGTTGTTACCAGGACTTATACCCCCTCTGGTCTTTAGACTCTCCCTTTGCTCATATTGCCCACATCTAATGTCCCAGCAACACCTAATGAGCAGAGGGCATACACATCTCTCACCTCTGAACACTGCTTAACCCCTTACCTCTTTCTTGAATCCACCTCCTTCAGGATCAGAAATGAGGGCCCTTCTCGCGGCGTGTCAGACATTGCATGTCTTAATTATGACTCTCAACTGTGTTAGCCAAAGCACTGGGATTACGCATGTGTGACGCAAAAACCATGCATGTAATATGCAAATGTGTCCTTAGCAAGGCGTAATACTTGCACATTCCTTATACTAACCCTTTTATGACTGGTCCATGCATGGGATGTACATATTTATCAGAATAGCCCGGGCACAATGGGTCGCAAACCTGGTCGCCTTTAATTAAATATCCAAAATAAAATCTTAATGTCAAATACATGAGAATAATCACAAATGGTCTTTGGTTAATGCCAGAGAGTGGATAAACCAGAGCAATCAGTGATACAGTCACCTGCATTGTATCAAATCAGTTACTGCACCAGGATGTTAGTAACAAAAGAAACTGGTGCCAATGGTCAGTCAACCTTGTCACTTCACCAGCTAGGATGTTTCAGTGCCATGTTGTGGTTCCTATTTGCTTTGCTGCAATGATTTCATTGTCACAGCACTACAGTTAGAACAGCAATGTCTGGTTAACCAGGAGCACAGGCCTGGTTAATGGGGACAGTTAATATTTGAAAGCTGAGATGCTCATGTAATCACTTGACTCCAGGGGCTCGGAAGTTAAGAAAAACACCAACTAACGTAACGCTCGCGATACACATAATGAGAGTTGGTAACCCTGCATCCCTTGTGCTTAGCTAATAGATTTTTAACAAGGATTTAAAGATCACCAAAGGGAGGGGTGTGCAGAGCTTAGCTCTCTGCTCAGTTTAGGAGATACTGCCCATGTTTTGTTGCTGTTGAAAGTATTTTGTTAGTCACTGTGAGACCAAATGGGATCTGGGCATTGACTCTACAGTTCAATTCTGCCATCTGCAGGTCATATCTGCACTGCCAAAGGTTTTGAATCTAGCTTAAACATTACAGCCAGTGTTTGTTCCAAAGAAAGTGTTAGTGTTAAAATGCTCAAGGGGGAGATACAGGGTTTTTTGTTGTTGTTTTTTTCAAGCGAGCATATACTGCATATGCTGAAAAAATCATCTTTTGCCTGGCAAATGCACAAGGCGAGATGAAACACGCATAGACCATGTCAATCACAAATCAAACCGTGTTCCCTTGCCCCACTGGAGTATGATCCTCATCCCGTCAAGCACTGTGTGCACACTGGTGTGCAACAGTATCGCCACATTAAAAAAAATCATTCACGGGTGTCTTCCATATTCATGTCTAAGTCCTGTGGCGATGGGGGCAGGGCAGTGTGGAGTGAAAGCTCTTAGTTGCGGCCTGGCATGCAGATGGTCATATGGACAGAGGCATGTGTGCAACTGTGACTGAGTAGCCATTTTTAGGACCGACTGTTCACCCCACATGGGGAGGGGGCTAGAAAAAGTGCCCCAAACATAGTCTGCCTTGCCTTCCCCTGACTGAATAGCTGCGTCCAGGGGGACCACCTTTGGAAACAACAGGAAATGGGAAAAGAGGAAAGAACACGCCACAGCGCGATTCAACAATCCAGATCTGCCCCTTCTGCCGGGAAATATCTGTCCCGACTGTGACAAGGTCTGTGGATCCCAGACCAGTCTCATTAGCCACCTGTGTAACCGCCAGCAACAACTGGCTATCGTTTTATGGAAGACAAGTCAAGGGGAGGGTAGACCCTGAGACAGGTAAATGACATCATAGGCTTCCGAGCTTTGTTTCTCAGTGGTTCACACCGAATCTGCCCAGTGTCCAAGTAAAACTAAAATGTTTATAGACTAACAAACGTATTGGAGCATAAGCTTTCATGGGTGAATTCCCACTTCGTCACCCATGAAAAGCTTACACTCCAATACGTCTGTTAGTCTATAAGGTGCCACAGGACTCTTTGTTGCTTTTATAGATCCAGACTAACACGGCTACCCCTCTGATACCTAAGTATATTATTGGATGCATGATACCTTCTAGTTCTTTCTTAGTGTCACTGGAAAAAAAAACCTGACCTCACAGGTAGCAGTCTAGCCATTATAAAGATGATTTTTCAAGAGTGACTCATGGATCCCTGTAAACTGGGTCACTCTTGACCATGTGCCAACATTTTGCATGGCACAATAACACAGGATACATTTACTGAGAGGACCAGCTGGGATGGATTTGCACGCATGCATTAGCGATCCAAACCTTCCCTTCACCACAAATACAAACAAGTAGATGATAGTTGTCTGCTTTCACATTGGGACTCTCCTGGTGCAGCAAAGATAACTATCCTCACATTTCACTCACCACTGAAATGGGGTTACATCTGGTATTGGATGTAATGTAACGGGCATTCAACCGTACTCAGCGATGCTGCTTAAGCTTGGGACAGGAAATGAAAATTCCTTCCTGAGTTGAAACTGTAGAAGGGGGATCTGAATTAATAGACTGTATCAAGCCTGTTGAAACTGACACCTCTCCTTTTGCAAAAGTGTCATTTCATGGTGTCATAAATGTAAAGTGCTGGAGAGTGTTATTCTGCCTGTATGGGGTTAATGTTACCTGAGAGGGAGTGACATAAGAGCCCCGGACAATGAGGCAGAGGGAGGGAGTGAGTTTTAAGTTTTCAGTTTTCCTGCCGTTCCAGCTTGGGCAAGAGTCCCAGTTTTCGCCTCTAGCTATGGAGGAAAACCCTTCTACTTTCCTTCCTATATACATAATTAGCTGTGTGAGTATGATATGCTGAATTCCATAAAGTTCTGTACCTATCTAGAGTGTCGCTAACCTTTTCAGAGGGGAAGTTAGTGTATGAGCTGAAGTGCGGAGTGTGTCTCTCTCTACCTTCAGGCTAGAGGGGGGAGAGGAAAGGGAAGCAGCCTCTGAGTGTCCAGCTCTCAGGAGAGAGAGCAGGGGTTTGGGGGAGTCTGGGTGCCCCCCTCCAGGGCTTTGGAGATCCACCTGGATGGTGGCAGCGATTCCCCAATTTCCCAGCTGGTAGAGTGTGGGGTTTGGGGGTGTGGAGACTTAACTTAGGCTGGGAAGCAGCTTGTAGTTATTTGGTCTGGCATAGAAGAGTCCTCTCTCTGTACCCCAGGTTAAGAGAGAGGGGACAGAGACTCTTACACACGGAAAGGGTTCAGATCTGCTCTATATACCTCATCCAGATTTCACTGCTTATATTTACTCAGAACATTTGACGTTAAAAGCATGTTCCCCTATGTAAGAATGTTCCCTAGTTCCCAAGTTACGCTAGGGAGATGCTTAACTTGCATAATGTGCTGTTTAATGGAAAAGAAGTAAAAAGTCTAAGCAGCAAAGATGGGTGGCAGAAGATGCCTCTATCCGCTTGCCATGCCGCTCTGTCACATTGTAGATTAGGCTTGCAGAGTCTGTAATGGGATGGCAGGATCTTTGATCACACATAAGGTCTCCTCTGTCCCCCACCTTGTTAGCATAAAGCTGGGGAGTAAATTCTGCTGACTCATTGTGGCAGGTGTAGCTTGTGTCCAACAGATTGAAAAAGAGGGTGTTGATTTCAGAAAGAGCTGGGGCAGTCATGGATGTTGTAGGAAACCCTCAAAACAGACCAAGGGTTGTGCTTTAGTATTATGAATTACCAATAAATCCTAGCTGGAGGACCAGAGTAAGTTTGACCTTGCAGGCAGGAGCTGGGCTCTTTAAGAGAACCTAAGGGAGTTTGGACTTTTGGAATCCCCAACTATGAGGTGTAAGTTTTATTTAGAGCAGGTTGGGAAGGACACCTGATTCGCCTCTTGTTTGCAGCAGTTACTCCTGTGAAGCCAGGGGCGTTAGAGGGGTGGGAGAGCAGAGGCATGCCTGATCTCTCTGTCTCTCCCTTGTCATCTTGGGTATTTCTAAGGCATCACTCCCCTTGCTTTCTGAGCCCCCCTTTGTTCTCTTCAGGTTTAGCTGGTGCTTATACAATCATCCTCACATTTCATACCGCTCAGCAACCCACGACACCTTGTAGGTTGTAGAGTGACCAGATGTCCCGATTTTATAGGTTTTGTGTCCTTTTCTTAAATAGGCTCCTATTACTCCTCACCCGCTGTCCCGGTTTTTCACACTTGCTGTCTGGTCACCCTACCTGGTTGGCCACGTTTTGACAAGCAACGCTGATTGGCTGTGACATGTAGTAGTGCATTCATAGAATTGCTAACCAAGAAAACATATAGGCTAGGCTGCTTGGAAATGGAGGGATGTATCATGGTAAACAGCTCACTTGTATCTCTCCAGCCCCACCTTGCTGAGCTAATTCACCTGAAAGAGGGGAGTGTGAGCTGACCTCTCTAAGCCCCAGTGCCCATTCGCTCTGCGGTTTTGATCTCTAGAAAGAGGAACCCAGTAAACGGAGGCGATTTGTCTCCACAATCACTACGTATAATTTCCTATGCCACTTCTGGAATTCCCTTAATATTAAGTAAGGAAGCATAAACAAACAAGTAGTCAGCATTTCTATGGTGCCTTTCACTGGAGGCTCTCAAAGCTTTAAATGAATAATCTTTGCTTAATACTTACAACCCTCCCATGAGAGGTAAAATATTATATCCATTTTACAGATAAAACACTGAAAATAAAGGTCTGATTTGTAGGTGTACAGACCCCCTGCAGCTCCCTTTGACTTCAGCTGGTGCTGTGAGTGCGTAGCTTTCATGGAAAAACCATGTACTATAGGACTTTCATAAGCTAATTTAGCAACTCAGCAGATCCAGGACTAGAACCCATGAGTCCTGATGCCCCATTTCATTCTCTTAGCAGCACTTCGTAACTCTCTTTGGAGCCTGAGCCAAAGCCCCTTGACAGTGACAGGAGGCTTTCTCCTTTGGATCAGGTCCGTTTGCCTTCCCTAGTTTTGATTTGCTTGGATTGTATATTTATCAGCTTATCTACCTGGAGCACCACCATCACTGAAATAGGAGAGTTCAGGAGATTGGATGGAAGATACAAATGGCAAAGGTGCAGGGGAAGTTATTATCGAAGGATGTTTTGAGCCTAAGGGCCTGTGTTGGAATGAGGTATCTGCCTCTCTTTATAGAAGAAAGGCCAGGAGCTGTTTGAGACTTATACTTACACGGGCTTCCTTGTAATGCTTGAAATGAAAAGCACGAGAGGATAGAGAATGGAAGGACTTGATTGCTGCATGCTATATGTGCTGTAATTAGTGATGGGTGAGTTCAAAGGCTTGGAGGGCTGGTTGGAATATCTAGCTGCTTCTCTGAACATCTTGGGTCTGCAAGCTGTTGGTTAAGGCCATGAACATGTTTCAATTGTATCTGTGTCCAGAGCAATAGACTGGTGAATTGATATATTGTGGAAACTTAAAAGAGAAGGAATCCCCCAGCATTTGACGTTTTCTGAATGAATAATTGTGTGCCCGCAGTCTGGGGCTTTGTCACATGTTAGAGCTGTACTTGGTCTTTGGGACATTGAGCGCTATAGTGTGTGACTGAGTTTGTAAAATAGTAGCAAACCACTTTGTCCGTTTCAAGGTGAGGATTAGGGCTGGCTGGAAAATGGTGTGGTATTTTTTTATTTCCCCCCCACACACATACGGGCTCTTCCCCCCCCCCCCCCAGCCTTGCACTACATGTCAATGAAAATTCACTTTTTGGCAGGGGTTTCAGAATTTTCATTTGGGAAAAACAATAGCTTCTGGCTTTAAAACATCTGCTAAAACCTGAAAAGTTCTTGGGTTTTTGTCCCAAAGTGTTCAGTTTCAAATGAAAACTCAAAAAAACTTGAAGGAAAGCAGACACTTTCCATGAAATCTTTAGTTTTGTCAAATCCTTTTCTGACCAAATATGTATTATGGAAACTTTCCAGCTAGCCCTAGTCGAGATCATCCCTCTCTTTTAATCCCACAATTTAACACCAGACCATTCCAGTTAAAACCTCTTCCCCGTGTCTGCTACCTATCACCTCTGAGACAACATGGAGTCTGAGTCATGAGAATAACATGCACAAGCGGATCCTTAGACAAATAACTGTTTTAAGCTGCCTTCAGTAAACGACGCACCTTTCTGTTCCATGGACAGAACTAACTTCTGTCCATCACAGACGAATAAAGAGGCTTCTTTAGCCTCTGATACATACGGATAATGTAGAGGGCTGATTTCCACAGCAGCTGTTCTCACTCTTAATCTCTGCGTTGTTCCTTTCACTAAAGCCAGCAGCTATAATTATGGGTTCCTTTCTCTTTCAGTCAAACAAAACTATAGGATATAATACATAATAATGGGTGTGGGGGAGGGAATTTCAGTGAGCTGAGAGCCATCTGAATGCTCCAGCAGTGACGGCTCTCTTCTTTTCCAGCCTCTCCCCAGGAGGTACTTGGCTTCATTTATATTTCAGCACTTGGAGAAACTTCCTTCAACCCTAAGTGTGCCCAGGAGATGACCAGACAACAGCTTATGTCTAGCAATGTGGCTGGGAGGTCACCAGAAGTGACTCCCTTCCACAGTACTCTGTCAGTCACCCTTGTGCAGCAAGAGAAAGGACCTTGATGAAGGATTTGGTGGCAGAAGGAAGGTTCTCTCTTCCTGACAGAGGTGGTTGTTTTCCAACATTCAAAATGATGTTTGCTTTCATTTTTAAAGGGAATTTAGTGTGGTGGATAGTGCCATTCTCCCAGTGAAGACCTCTGACCACAGAATGATGTAGGATTGGCAGAAGCAATGCAAGGTTTCTTCACCCCTGATCCCAACCTTATTCAGAAGGTGAGGGGAGAGGGGGAGGGCTGGGGATAATTTGTTCTCCAAGTCCTAGCCAGACTTTGGCTTCTTTGCTTATCATGATAGCAAGGGGTGGCAACTAGTGCCCATTGTGGTTTTGTGTTGTAGATGCTCATCTATTGGAACTGGGCCTGGCCACCTAATGCAATTTCCACAGACAACCAAACAGCCTTCATGTGGGGGAATAGTTTTCCATCTCCACCCAGCCCACTCTACATCTAATCAAAAGCATATTCTACAGACTCATTCTCCCATGGCCAGATTCTGCTCTCGATTACACTGGTATAACTCCAGGGCAACTCCACCAGCTCCAGGAGTTACTCTGGATTTACATGGGTATAACAGCCAGTGCAACTTGGCCATTAGTGGCTAACTGAACAACGATCGGGAGAGGGATTTGACTGAAGATGACCGGCTGTGACTCAGCCTGGGTGAAATGGAAGTGATACTTGTTCTTTCTACCTCGGTTCTGTTATCATTCCCATGTGTCCAGAGGGATCTGGCAGACAGTTGGGTTAGAGGAATGGAGCTATTTGGTGTCTGCACCATAATGGTTCACAATCACTTCTTTGTTCTCCTGAATCTGGCCTGGCTGCTCAGGTTCTCTTGAAAGTTGCACTAACTTACCTTAGTGACTCCAACAGGCAATTTTAACAACCAGAGATCCCTGAAGTACAAGGAAGGCCTGTCCACGTTGCCTTTTCCTGGACATGTACCCTCTGCCGGCCCGGCCGTAGGGTGTCTGGAGTGGGATATGAGCCATTATGCTGGCTTCGTGCTGCAGGAGGAGCCCCAAGACAATTGGAAGAGCCTCGTTTGGCTGGCTGTGCTGACTTTCAGGCACTTTGAGATGAGGAGGAGGCACAAGATAGCCTGATTATGGAGGAGAATCTAACCATTGATCTCTCTTCCAGACTGATTTGCAAGTCAATGCCATATTAATCTCGTGGGTACAAGTTTCTTTGAAGGCCATTCTTATGTGGGTAATAATATGATCCATCCATCTCTATATGGTAGGCATTTTACCCCAAGGCTGTTGAATGCTTCAGGGGAGTAGGTAGATGATGAATTGGTTGTGGAAAGGGCAGGGCTGACACTATATATGTTGATCCCTTGCTTTCACTTATTCCTTTGACCCACTGGAAGAAATTCATTGGCCCGATATTCGCTTTTAATCTTACAGTAGACTGATGCACAGGCTGAGCTGGGTTCCATTTTGTAGCAGTTTTCGCTCTGAGGCCCACTTGAAGTGAATATAAAGTACTGAATATAAAGCAGGGAGATCACTTTTCCACAAGCAGCAAATTTTCCATGCTGCCTAATCAGCATCATAAAGGTATGGTCCAGAGTCTGCCTTCTAGGGAAGGCATCTGAGTCAGCTTCTCTGAAACAGCCTTGTTCGTGGTCAAATTTTCTACTATTCATTTCCATAAGAGAGTTTACTCATGATGTTGCCAACACAGATACCTTTGTAGTTGTCTGGGGCTGAGAACAACATTGTAAGTGATGGAGTAATTAGCCCTTCTGCTCATATTACAGGGACTCTGAATGGGAGGAGTACTTTCTCTACAGTAGTTGAACCTCTCCTCACATGAGTAACAGTGGTGTGTTTCTACATCCGATTTAATGGACTGTCTAAGTCACAACATTTCATAGATTAAAGATCTGAGAAAACCTCCTGAAAGGCTTCTGCTTGGAAATACGGGTACATGGATCAAGAGACAGCAGCTGTGATTAGTCTAGGCAGCCCCTAGGTGTCACTCTCACTCCACACATCACAGCAGAGCGTTGCAATCCAACTGGCTTTACTCTGGCACCATAATTGAAAAAATATCTGAACTGGGACTGTCGGTGATTGCTGTAGGCAGCAGTGAGGTGAGGGAGGGAGTAGCAGACAACCGAGGGTTGGCTGTGACAGGCGATGGCAGTGTCGAGCAGAGGGCACTGTTAAATTTGTTCAGAAAATGTACCTTCTCTTTCCTCTCCAATGCGCTGCCCTCAGTGCCTGAAGAGGAGCGGCGATTATAGCCCCTCCATGCGGTATAAAACGGTGATTGTGGTGCCTGGGTAGGGCTGGCACTAAATTTTAGGCTTGATAGGTGTATGCTCAGTGTGCCTAATAGTGTAAGATGAGCTCTTACAGACCATTTGGGTTCTCTTTCTAGTTGCCTTCTGGTGGTGGATCCTTTAAGGGTCATGTTTGCAAACTTTTTTCTCCACAACCCCGATGGCTAGAAACTTTCATTATAAAATGTAAGCAGTGGTTACCGCATCATTTCTGAAAGCCACATCGTGTGGGTTCATGTAACTCCCCAGATGTCATGCAACTTGTGAGTAAAATCGCAGGAGAGTGCTGACACTGCCCATACCGCGATACCCCCATTCTTGGCAAAGGGGGAAGCTGTCGTAGCCATTGACAAACCTTGACTTTAAAGGCAGCTTGCGTGTGAAAATAGTATTATGCCTCTGTTTGTTCTTGAAAACATAATCATTGCTGTACTGCAGCCAAACTCCTCTTGTTCTCATTATTGACCTATTTTTTTCAGGATACTAAACACCTTTGACGCTGCTTTGGGGATAGTTAATCAACAAGGCTGTCAGGATGATGGATTCTTCCTGAAGTATTGCTTAATTGGCTTTGTTGGCGGCATAACTCAAGTGGAATACCAATTCCTTTAAAGCTACAGCCGGGCAGCCATACTGAGTCTGACGACGATGAGTTATTGGCTTCTGCCACAGAGCCCTATGGGTATGCCACCTCACACCCACAAAAGCAAAGTGACTGCCAATTCATTTTGAAGACCCCCTGTCCTGCAAAGGCTTAAGCATGTGTGTAACTCTATGCATGTTTCAGTGCTGACCTGCTTAACTGTTTTCAGGGCTGGGGCCTTAGATACCAGGTGGAACATCAGACTGAGTAGTGACCAAACGTCAACACTATCTGGGGCCTATTCAGTGACCTATGAGTATGGAGTTACACCATTTGCTTCCTTGTATTAAAAACCCTCCATCAGCACAACTGGCATTGATTGTCAGATGCAGAGGCCCATGTCAATGGGCCGTAAAACCTCCATCCACAAGGGGACGGAGGCATTGCAAGGCCTCACTTCTAGGCACCTTGAAAATCACTGGAAGAGTCATGGGATCCAGAAATGCTGTTAGGCGCCTTGGCAATCTAGACAATGAATGTGTGTGTGTGTGGGGGGTAAGGTCGGGAGCCACAAAAACTAGGTGGCTCCCCATAGAAGCTAGCCAATGCCAGATGACAATAAGAGGGGTGGGCCTTACGCCCTGCCCCTCTGACAGAGTTAGGCACCTAAGTCTGAGCTGCAGGAGGGTGCCTGCTTTTGTTTGCAACCCATAGCCAGGAACCCCTCTCCAGAGTCAGGTGACTGAGGTGCCTGAGCTGTTTGTTGAGAGAATGAGTTTGGCCACCTGTCTCACTCCATGCAAAGCCTCCAGAAGGGGTGGGGGGTGAAGGAGGCCTCCCTTCTAACCTTTAGTCCAGTGGGATATGGGATATGGCAGACCCTGGTCTAGCTCCCCTCTTTGCCTGCTGAGAAGGAGTTTGAACAGGTATGTCCTCCTCCCCTCTCCAAACACCATTTGTGGGGAGTGAGGTGGCCTCTGAGTATGCCCACCAAATCAAGTATGTCTTTTCTCTCTCCCCCTGCAGGCAAGAGAGCGAGCGAGAGAGGAGTGCCTGGCTTCCCCCAGTTCATGGGTCTCATGAGGGTTTGGGCAGCAGGAGATCCAGACACCTGCTTGAGCAGCAGTGTATGTTTAAAGGCAGAAACATCGGTGTCTAAAGGACTTTTACTGCACATATTCACGCACTGAGTGAATTTAGGATTTGGTGGCAGCCCATGCTTGTGCCAGGTCTGAGCCCCAGCACTTCTGGGCTTGGCAGTTCATAGCCCCCGCACCGCTGGGCATGGCAGTTAATAGCCCTGGCACTTCTGGGCTTGGCAGTTCACAGCCCCGGCACCTCTGGGCTTGCTGCATCAGTTCTGAGTGTTTAAAAAAAATGGCTTGAGTCCTGGCACCTCTTTCATTACCCATTAGGCACTGATGGCAGGCAAGCTGTAGTTCTGTGGCTCACAGTGATGCCTAACCTGCTTAGGTGCTTGTGAAGCTCATACAAGGTGTCTGTCTGCACCCTTAGATGCCTAAATATCTTTGAAATCTGGCCCTTAGAGTGCATCAGACACATTTAATGGAAGTTTATGTCGAAATCCCAGATCTCTATTCCTGTACTTATAGGCAGTTTTGTTATGCAGTCCCTCTCAGAGGTCCAGAGAGGCCTGGGCCACTTCCAGCTTTTGAGCCCCCTCCTTCCCCGATCTATAATAAAAGTAAAAAATGATCACACATGAAAATGAAACAAGGCACCAAAAAAGAGACATAATTTGAATATTTTTTTATTTAAAAATATTTTTCTGTGCAAATGCACTAAATATTGAGGAAAAATCTAGCTTTTGTGCACATAAAAACAAGTTGCAAAGCTTATCAAATGCCAAAAAATTAACAAGTGTCTAAATTTAAGACCCCTTTGAGCTTGAGGCCTAGGCAAAATGGACCTTCTGGCACCCCCTCGGATTGGCCCTGTTGTCATGGACCTTCCTATGTTTATTTCCTTTTTAAGTAGACTTGCCATAGACTGCTGAGTTTTGATCTGAGTTATCAGCGGGACGGCTTCCATCAAATGTAGCATTGCCTTGTGTACCAATCCAGTTTTGTGTAATGGTAACAAAGTAAAACGATTGGTTTAAAAAGAATTGAACCTCATCCTCCATGTGGTTGGTGAACTGACTATGAAAACTGATAGCTCAATTGCTTTTGCAGGAGTAATTAGTTCATGTAACAAAGATCCTGGTCAGAATAATTGACTTAAAAAACCCCACACTCTTGAGTCACACAGGTGGGAAAAACATAATTGAAGTGTCAACATTTCTACTTATTTTTGCATTCCTAGAGCAAAGTAAGTTTAGCTATTTTTCTGAAACAAATGTACTAAAATTAACTTTTTGCAAAAAAATCTTTAATTTCTGCAAACTCTACATGTATTATGTACATGTATGGGGTTGGAGGAGGGCAGTGTGTGGTGGTGGTTTTTAAAAAAAAAACAAACAAACAACATTTTATGGCTTTGTTTTTTAGTTTGGAGAAATTAATTTCTGGTGCCAATTTTGGTTGGATTAGCACAGGTTAAAATCAATCCAACAGGAGTCTAGCAGTGATAAATTGACTGCCAAGCTCTCTCCCATCGACTCTGATACCCCACCAGGGTGAGAGTCGGAGGTGACAGAGGAGCATCATCCATCGACTTACCGCAGTGAAGGCACCACGGTAAGTAGATCTAAGTACGTCGCCTTCAGCTACATTAATCACATAGCTGAAGTTGCGTAACTTATATTTATCCCCCCACCCTCCTCACCCCCAATCCAGTGTAGACCAGGCCTTCGTCACACTTGGAAAAATGAAGAATTCTCTGCTCAGAAAAACTACTGAAACAGAGCGGGTTTAAGTCTTTATGCACTTTTATATATATATATACATACATATGTGAGACTCCTGTCTGACTAATGCTTTGTGGGTGTATGCTCTTGAAATAGAATCATAGAATATTAGAGTTGGAAGAGACCTCCTGAGGTCATCTAGTGAACCCCCCTGCCCAGAATAGGACCAACCCCAACTAACCCTGTAGCTCACTGAATGCTCCATATGAGTGACACTTTGGAGTTACTCTGACGTATTAGCTGCTCCGGCATGGAATATCATGCTGCCACATGAGTAAATCCATTGCTTGCATATAGAAAGTCTGAAGGAAACTTGTTTTGTAGGTTCTGTTGAAGTACTCTGAGAGTGCTATTGCCATGACAACACTGAATAGCCATCATACACCAATATTTGTGTCCTTGGCATTTGTGCAAATAGAAGCTCAAGGGTGAGGTTTTTTTTTTAAAGTGGTAGATAAAATATGTTTGTTTTTTAATCACCACGATAAGAGCAGATGAGCAG
The DNA here is from genome assembly GCA_032164245.1 of Sternotherus odoratus. Lineage (NCBI taxonomy): Eukaryota > Metazoa > Chordata > Testudines > Kinosternidae > Sternotherus > Sternotherus odoratus. Next base: position 126,476,332 of record JAVMKO010000003.1, read on the forward strand.
ATCTTGTGCCTGGGATAGGGACTGTCCATGCTTGTTTTGTAACCCGTGGAGGAAAAACTAATTCCCATGTTTTAAGATGTTAGGACAAAGAGAAAGAATGGAATTCAAATAAACTTGTTCTTTTGCAGTCTGATGTACAGAAGCTGCTAATTGGAAAAAGATCTATTGGGCTTGCCTGTCTGTCTTCCCAGGGCCGGCGACAGGCCGGTCTCCTGCCACCCGCGGCCCCCCCCCGGCCAGTCTCCCGCCGCCCGCGGCCCCCCCCCGGCCATTCTCCCGCCGCCCGTGGCCCCCCCCCCCCCGGCCTTTCTCCCGCCGCCCGCGGGGCCCCCCAGTCTCCCGCCGCCCACGGCCCCCCCCCGGCCATTCTCCCGCCGCCCGCGGCCCCCCCCGGCCATTCTTCTGCTGCCCGCGGGGCCCCCCAGTCTCCTGCCGCCCGCAGCCCCCCCGGTCTCCCACCGCCCGCGGGCCCCAACCCCCGCATATGCTTTGGCCGCGTGGCCGGCCGGGAGAAGCAAAGGGAGGCGGGGGGAGGCTGCTGGGTGCCGGGGGAGGGGGGCTGGTGAGCGCTGCAGCGGCTGCCCAAGCCGCGCCTTGCTCACAGGCCCGGCAACAAGGGGGTACAGCTGCGTACCGGGCCCGCCCTGGACTTCAGGGGGCCCTCCTGAAGTCTGGGGCCCGGTACAGCTGTATCCGTTGTACCCCTCTGTCGCCGGCCCTGTGTCTTCCTGCCAAGCAAGATTGTTCCCTATCGTCAGTTTCCTAATGCAGTGTCCAGTCTCATTTTTAGAAGTTCTAAGATGGACCTTCTACCAGTTCTGACTGAATTTGTACTGGGAGTGGGATCAATGTTATTGACTAGCTCCAACCTGCCTTTTTGTTTTGGCAATAAATATCTTCCTGTTCTGATCAATTTAGACACTTACAGATATTTAAAAAAACTAATTTAAAAAAGAAGTCCTGGTTTTATCTGCATATGTGATTCATTTCTTCAGAGCACAGTTCTGGCATTTAGACTTAAAAAACAAACAAAACCCCGGTAAAATTCTAGTCACACACAGACATTCTCTCTCTAATCATGAGCTCTCTCTAAAAATACAGGACCAGTGTCTGCTAGCATTTGCTTTACATAGAGTTAATCCTGATTTACTCTAGTTTGTGAGCCTGATCAGGAACACTATCATGCATGAGGATAGGAGACTACTTGCAGACAATATTTCCAATCATCCCTTATCCATGGATGAAATGGAAGCAAATATGTTCTTCCCAAACCTTTCCTGTCTTCTTCCATGAGCATCTTTTAGTATTCCCCTCTCTACCTCTTTAGATGAAGTCCAGCTGGTCTAAGACAGACTCCATGTCCACAAACAATACCGCTGGCCGTGTAATATTGGTCCAAGAAAGCCCAGCTCATCAATCAGCACTGCTTGGTGTGTTGAGAGCCACATTGTTAATTCTTGTATGAAAGGCACTTGGGCTGCCTCAAATCAAGAAGCATATGAACTGCATAGATTGGGGAGGAAGGGACTCTTAGAGGCAGCAAGAGGGCAATGTCTTATTAAAAAAACATTGCAAAAATAATTGTGATACTATTTGTGTCTCCCCGTCATAGATCATTGCAACGCTGCAAGGCCTGCTGAGAAACCATGTGCACAAGATCCCACGCCCAGATTCACCACTTGATTTCCTCAGGCGCTAGGTACCTCAGTACGTTCTCTCCTCCAGCAATGGAGTGTCTCTTTCTGAACTCTGTTCTCTGCATAGTTGCTAAATACACACTATCCTCCCCAACTTGCAATCCGATTAATTTGTACTGCACTAAGCAGAGTAGGGTCTCACTCATGACCAAGGGCTCAGGATGTACAAAGAATACTCTGACTTGAAAAGTTTTACAAGTCAGAGTACTCAGGTGAGTTTGCTGTCTTCTGTAGCATCCTATGGATTATTCCCAAGGATTGGGACAACAAGCAGGGATCTGAGAAAATGTTCACAAATCCCCACAGTTCCATGAATGCCAGAACTTTGTAGTGCAGTATCCCACAGCCTGTGTTCATTATTGGTTAGCCTCTGGGGCTTAGAGTTTCACTCTCAGTGCGGATCAGAAACAATTGTGTGTGACCTAAGTGACCAGTCACATGCTACAGCTAATGAGTCACTAAAGTGAACAGTTCATGAACACTCCATAGGCTGAATTACATTCATCACATTATTAGGTGAAAATTATAATTCATGGTATTTGCAGGAGTTGGGATCAGTTGATGAATGATTCATGACTAGAAAAGAGTAAAATTGACGCATCGTTTGTAATGGATATTTCAACCAACTTTACTCCCCCCAGGGCTAGGTCCTCATATTCTCCTGGTGTGGTATTTACATGAGGATGTGTTGTAATGTGATGTATTAAAGGTGTAGTGCAAACACCATCCTGTTGCTATATGAACATCACCACGAGGTGCTTCATTGTACCAAGACACCACACTCCAGCAAAGGGCTAGTGCTTGAGCCTGGGCTCTCACCCAGGAAACTTTGACCGGCCAGATTTCCCATCATGCAAATGCACACTCTACACATACAAATATGTACGGATTTTGTACAGAAGTGCCCACTTGAATGTGCAGACACAGGGTTGATGCATGCAAAACTAAGAGTACAGTTATTACCTTGGAGCAAATCCAACCCCCTCTTCTGTGACTGGGGAAGTGGTGTGGTTCTGCTTCTCAGCAAGAAGCACACAGCCCTGCTCCAGGCATGTTTCCAATACAGGAGAAAGGAGAGGGGTATGGCATGGGCCAGCAGAGGCAGTAGCAGAGTGTCCATGGACACACAGATCTTCCATCCATGCTAATAGCAGAGCTGGTGAGGGGTGGGGCTGGCGGCAGGGCTGGCCTTACCATGAGGTGAACCGAGGCGTCCGCCTCAGGTACCAGACTGGAGGGTGGGGCCGCCACTAGACCCCAGAGTGTAGCAAATTGTGTCTGCTGCTGGTGCCTATGTATTCTCTCTGCTCTAGATGCACTGAGATGGTGGAGTGCTGTGCTGGAGGAAGGAGGGCACAAGAGACCTTTCAAAGCTTTGGTCCAAGCAAAGGAGCATGGGGGGCATCATTTGAGCTCCCCGCCTCAGGTGCCAAAATGTTGTGGGCCGGCCTTGGCTGGCTGTGCTCAGGAAGGTGAGGATGCTGGGAAGAAGACTTGGCCCACTGTGCAACCCTTACCTCTTTGTTTAAAAGCGTGGCCTTTAATAAACTGCAAGGCACTGAGTACCCTCAATTGCCACTGACTGCAATGTGAGCTGAAAGCTCTTGCCGAGAGATCTTCAGTACTGTGCAGCATCAGGTCTCAAGCCTTTAGGACATAGCACAGCTCCATGGGGACAAAGTCAGGATGAATCCTGCACCTTGAACACAACAGGCTAAGCTTAGTCCCATGTCAGTCATAGTTCTGAGTCCTCTGTGCTCAGTTGCTTTCTGTGCTTTCTGTGTTCGCTTCTAAGTGCACTGTGTCAATAATAACAGAGGGAGGGGCAGGAGGAATTCCATCACAGCTTCTTTTTAAACATCAGATTTGTTTTTGTTATAATTCCGCTCCCCAGGGAAGTCTCACATCAGATGCAGTTTCTCCCTTTCAGCAAAGTTCCTGTCATGTTTTTTTTAGCTCAACTTTCCAGCTGGGTTGATAAGGAAATCAGGTGACTTTGCCCAAAGTCATATAACAAGTCTAGTGGCTCAGTGGCAACAAGAACTCAGGAGCCTTCTGCTTCTTCCTAGTCCCTTTTCTCTAAGCATTAGCCCAGACTGCCTCCGGTTTCACCTCTGTTACCTATGATCACAGCACATTGTCTCCCAGTGCAGGTGGGTGCGGTTGTTTGACAGTGTATTAGAGCACAGGGGTGTCACGGCCTGCTAGGAACTCTTCTCCTCTGTTTGTACAGGATTGTGGTGACTCCTTACCAGCAACGTAGAGCCATATATCCCCCTTAGCAGTACATGGTAGAAATCATCCACTGGGAGAATGAAGAAAATGCATTTAGATAGTTACAGTAAATCTACATAGCAGATACATAATAACTTAGCACTTAAAGACCGGAGCACAGCCATTCTCATGCTGTGGTCCATGGGGAGGAGGCTGGTGACATAATGCTGGCACGTTTTCCTTATTTCCGGCTGCTAAATTGCACTAAATATTTTCCTACTGTTCCTCTTCTACGTCGGTAACTGCCAAGGATGGTGGGTGACAGCAAGTGGAAGAGGAGGTGGTCTGCATGGTGGTTAATCAGAGCACAGATAGCTCTAACGTGATCATCTTGTGGACCACGCAAGGAGAGAAGCTATGAGCCCCTGCCAAGGCACTCTTATTAGTCATTTGTACTGTGCAGGGAAGATGTAATTAGCTAAGAGCCATGCTACTGTGTTACCCAAATTGGGGCCAGGTGGTTTTTAGCAGACAGTCCAAATAAGATTTGGGCAACTTCATAAAAGAAAAATATTACAGCATTCTAGAGTAATAGTTCCAAAGACTATTCACTCTTATTGGTACCCAAGCTAGCTAGATCAAAGCTAGCTCACATATGTCTACGTGCTGTAGCCACACCTATGACTTCAGTGTAAATGTAAGAGACATCCTCAGAGTGAACTCCTGGCCCCATTGAAGTCAATGGGAGTTTTGCCATTGACTTTCAGTGGGGCCAGGATTTCACCCTTCATGCAGTTATCCTATGTAAGAAGATCTTACCACACCCCTCATGCTAGCTTTTTTGAAGGTGGTTCAGAGATGAAGGCACTAGTAACAATTCCACTTTGGATCTGAGGAGGAGAATAAGAATCTATGAAGGCAGCAAAGGGCACACACAATGAGGGCTCCTCACCTCTGTTGCAGTGAAGCAAATCTTTCCATCCTTTGATAAATTACGAAATACACCTAGGGAGAACAAAGACAGCTTCACTTCAATAGGAGGAACTTGTAACATATAAGACCAAAGTTGTTTCCATTTTGGAACAGCCCAGTTTCAGCTACTCCAGTCTTCTGTTTCCCTCTCTGGCTGATGCCTGAAGATTCGCATGGAGACCAGATATCCCAGTTTTATCAGGACAGTCCCAATATTCAGGGCTTTGTGTTATGTAGGTGCCTATCACCACCCACCCCCTGTGCTCATTTTTCACATTTGCTGTTCGGGCATCCTAGATATGCCACAATGGGGTGAGAGAGATTTGCCCCTCCTCCCCACCATCCACTGGCACCTGGTGATCACGGTATTCTCTGAAGCACCTCACATGTGATCATTCAGTTCTTTACACTTATCAACTAGTAACTGCAGGTGCTGTCTCGTTTCATGTAGTTGTCAAAACTAACGGTGGTCAAAAACTTTCCAACAAAAGGTTTGGCTATTGGAAAATGTTGATTCATCAAAATGTAATGGTTCCACAGGAACATGGTGTGTTTGGTGAAATTTTGTTTAAAAAAAGATCAAAGGGCAGCATTTCCGTGATGCTGAAATGTAATATTGACTCTTTTTTTCATTTTGAAACTTTATTTTGTATTAAAATAAAGTTGAAGTGGAACATTTCAATTGAGTGGAACTTTTTCTTTTTTTTAAAATTTGCCACGTTGTTCAGATTTCAAGTGAAAACAAATTTTAAAATCTTGGTATTTCCTATGACATGTCTCCTGCCCAACTCTAATCAAAACATCATTTGACTCCCCCCTCCCCCCTCAAAGCTCAAGGCTGATTGGAAGAACCAAAAGCATAGAAATGTAGTGCTAGGAAGGACCACAAAAGGTCATCTAGTCCAGTGGCGCTCAACCTTTTTGGGCCCAGAATCTACCTGTAAACTTTGATGGCCTATTGTGTCCCAGAGAATAGCTTACTAAATATTTCTTACCCACAATATATACTATACATGAATGTAAAAAGTACTAAATAAGTACACTGCGTATAGCAGAGGGTGGGTTCCTGTCCCGGGAGAGGGGAGTGGGGGCTGGCTGGGGTTGGCTCCTCCAAGTTGCAGCATTGATCACTCATGACAGAGCAGCCGGGCCAAATCTGACCATTGCTGTGAAAATGACTCGGTGCATCAGGTCGCAACACCCAGGGTAGGTTAAGGGTCAGCCATACTGTATCCTGGTTTCCTGACATGATTGTATCAATGTAGATCAGGTTTAGGTGTCTTCCTAGGAACAATGTGCAGCACTAATGTTTCCTACTGTAGGCAGAAATGAATCACAGTTGCCTTCTCTATCTCCATTTAAGTATGGCTTGAAAGTAGAAGCTGCTTTTGGTTTAGGTCACATCACTCTGGTTATCTTATGAGTATGAGTAACAATTGGATAGGAGCAAATTTTATCTTCCTTTCTGTATTCACATCATGAAGGTGGACTGCATCTTGTTCCCATTTGGCTCAGTTATCCTCGCCTGAAAAAGCCCCCTTCACATATTTGAAATGTTTGAAAGAAATGTATTATATTCAACTTTCTGGAAAATGAGAATTGAAAGAGTTGACGGCATTTTTAGGTGCTTGTTATAGACACCAGTGGATTTTTCAGCAATTCCTTTCAAAATGGATTTAAGGATCTTTCTACCAGCACTCATTGTGCAAAGGGGCTTTTATCAAGCCATTAATTTTTTTTAAAAGATGCAAAAATGGACACGTGTAGTCAGAAGAAATTCCATCCACAGTGAAGGACGTTAATCATCTTGGAAATGTAGCGCTTCTAACCTTGTTGTTCTATTGCATACATTTTTTCATTAAGAGTTAAAAGAGGACACTCTCAGATTCTGAGCTGACTCTGCTACCCAGCCTTGAAACGGTGCCCATAAGCATCATAAGGTGTCACTGGGTTTCCAATCACTGTTCCATGGCGCTAGGGCCCAGATCCTCCAAGCCATATAGATGGCTAAGGTCCATTTAACTCACTAGGCATGAGGTGCCTAAATACCTTGGAGGATTTGGACCCAGGATACCAGCTGTCTGCAAGAGGGTTCAAATAACTCCCATGGGAGTCAATAAGGACTGCTCGTATTCTCCAGTAGACCAGGACTCTAGTAGCTGCAGTTCAGGCTTGTGACGGGTACTGAAGGCTCCTCCTAACCTTAATGACAAGTCGTTTTTGCTGGTCATGGGTGCCCCATCCCTTCCCACCTCTGATGCAGTTGTATGTGCTCCTCTGCTCAACAGAGCATGAATTTCTCCAAACCTCTCCATCCCAAGTTCTGCTGCAGGGTAGAATGCACACCACCGATTAAAGGGGGCAGATGCTGCGTAGGCCAGTCAAAGTTTTAAGGCCCAGTTTATTTCATGGCTTCCCCCAGGACAAGGCCCCAGAACCCAGGCTACATGCCTCCAGCAGTGGGGCGGGAGAAGGTGACTGCAGTGTGTGTTGCACACCACCTCCACTCCACTAAGGGCCTGGAGTCCGCGAGGGCAGCCAGTGCTGGGGCCAGATAGCCAATAAATACATTGAATCAGCACATCTCTTGGGCTGATGAGGTTCTGATGTAGCCATGCTTGGAAAAAACTGTTCTCTTCTAGCGGTGTCTCCAAAGTGTGTCATCCGCAGCGATCCTGCAAGTTGCTCTCTCTCCCAGCATTGAATCTCCCATTAAAGGAGAGCTACCCCCATGGCTTAATCTGGCCCTATGTGTGGTAAATTAGTGTCAAGTTCCCAAAAGGCAGAGGGACACTGACCTAGTCTAACTCCTGGGTTGTCACAGGTTCATTCTTTCTGAACTAGTCCCTATAGATAGGCATCTGTTCTTGGTTCTCAGCACCTCCAGCGAGGACAATGGATTCCCTACACTGGCAGGCAGCCAGTGCCATTAGGCTGCACTGACTTAAACTACAGTGCTAAGGATATTGTGCTATGTGGCTGACGCAGTGTGAACCCATATTGTCCATGTTCCGAGACCTCACAGGACTCTAGCTAGCCAGGAGCATGACTTACTTGTCATGGTTTCTAGCCGGATCATGCAGCATACAAAATCGGGGACCCAGATTCTCATGGCAGAATCGCTGTACCTCAGAGCCATCAGATGGAGGAGCTGGTCATCGACAGCCAGGCCTATGAACAAGAGGCAGGAAGAGCAGCACACGTGATAACAACAGGAAGAAGCAAGGTCCAGCCATCCTCTGAAATGGCAGGGAACTGAGGCGGTTACGTATGCCCATTTTGTAAGCCACAAAGATACACTCAGGATCTCCTTGAGCCTAGACTTGTTGGACTCTGCCCTCAAGACTTCCAGGCACTGTCTAAGGATCCCACCATTCCATGTGAAACTGGTAAGTGGCCAGGAGTTTGGTGTGGGCAGTTCTGGGGTATGGCATATACTTGCCTCTGAAATTCATCTGTCACCATCTCCCCATCCTTCAAAAATACCCTTACCCTTTTCACTGCAACGGCATGCACACCTGGATTCACTTGTTGGCCCCAGAGGGGTTGCCTTCCTTTACCCTATGCCCTTTCTTCGCCCTGGTGCTCAGATTCCTTTGGCTGGGTTTGTTAAGCGTGGCTTTTCAGTTTAGCTGGTTGGAAATTATTCCATTAGATCACTGAGCAGCCCAAGAACTTCATCAGGTTGATGCTTATGAAGAGATGGGACCCAGTTCCTCACCTGGTGTAGAAGAGCACTGATGTCAATGGAGTTGTGCTGATCTACACCAGCTGAGGATCTGGCTTATTATCCTTCTTAATTGAGGCCTTAATGTTTAGGTTAAGCTCCTGCTTTGCTGAATAGTGATGGAGTCCAGTAAAATGTTTCAACACATGCTTAACTGGGGCCTATATTTAGCACCATTCTTGGGGTTAAGTAGGCCCTTGCTATTGCTGGGTCTGATTATTCTCCCTCCGCCTATCAGAAAAACCCATACAGGGGGCAAGGGAGGCAGTCCTTTGGGGAGAAGAATCTGTATGGGGTGGGAGGAGGGAAGGTGCTGGAAGGAGGGGGCAGGGGGAACTGAGGTGTGTCTCCCCTTCAAAAACTGCTTAAAGGGGACAATGTGCTGAATTTGCCATTTTTCAATATTCCCTGTTTATCCTTCAGTATATGCATATGTGCAATCCTCCTCGGTAGTTTATAATGTAGTGCCTTTATTACAATAGTGATACATTTCAGATCCCTGAACTCAGCTTCCTGCTACACCCTGATGACACGTCAGGAATTTCAGTCTCTAGAATCCATGGTATATCTTCCGCCTGAAAAAAAATCCACCAACTTTGAGGCTTCCGTTGATTACGTTTTGCGTAGAGTTCCCCAGAGGGGAAAATTTTATATTCTACTGGCTAATGCAACTTAAATAGCCATTTAGCTGAATGGAAGGATCTCTAATGCAGATTTGTTGGACAGGAGCTTCCTCTGAGATATCCTGTTGCATATACAAAATGTAACCAGATCTAACTAGACCAATTCAATCATACAACAAAAATCGGATTACTTGCTTAAAATTGCTGCACTAGTCTGCCTAGTCAACAGAGGTCAGTGCAAACTAAATAAAAGGTCTTTCAGTGCAGCTTTTCCCTATAAAATCAGTCACAGCCCTGGAGAGAGACTGAATGAACTAGCAGGGCAGTGGCTGTTCACACCTCCTTGCTCCTTTCCCCTACCAGGGGCTTCATCTCTGATCAAGAGAGAGCAACTCTGGGAGTGCGATGGAAATTTACTCTTTCTTTGGCCCCTTTGCTGAGCTTTATTGGCTTTCCTGCCACTTTGGCAAATATCCATCATCAGCATCATCTCAACGATGCTCCAATCCATTCCTGTGCCACAAGGGAAATGGCTTCTCCGTGAAACATTCTCTTTGGGTTGGCTACACAGGGAATGGACAGTGAGTGTTTTGTCCTTGTGAGATGCATTGTTCACAGATTGTGCCAGGCGCGGGATCTCACTAGCTCTGCCATACAATCCCTCCACCCTCACCTTTCCACCACTCCTCTCACAGCACAGCTGAATGTACCTGCTCTCTGTACTGCATTCCTCAAATCTGAGCCGTCCAGGAAGCCAGAACGGGTTCCCTCTTCCTTCTTGAAAATGTCCTGGAAACCATTTTGACAGAGTTCAGCTTCTTACTTTTAAGCCAACATCAGTGGCCCAAACTTGTGCTATGACCTAGCATGTTGGCCACTTGCCAATCCATTTCACTGTCTCCTTAATGAATTCACTTAGTGGAAACTCAGTGCAATGTCTGAAACGGGGACTAGGATAAGAAAGGCAACTTTCCAGAACGAACAGCTGGGTGATCTTTGCTCCTGGACTGATGGGGGCAGTGAGAGATTGATGTTAATGCTCCTTCAGAGCATTGGCCTGGCCTAGTGCACAGAGACAAGGGAAGAAAGAAGACAGAGGGGAGCAGTGATCACCTTGAGATATCCCCTGCCACTGAAGGCAGGGTAAACAGGGCTGAATGTTTATACAGGTGTGGCCTTTCGTGTATATCCCCTGCACTGTTTTACTTGGATCTCCATGACTCTGCCAACACAAAGAGCCCAGTAATACTGACTCAACTAAAGGGAACAGTTGCAGAACTCATTTCTATGGCAGTGGATGGGGTGACATCCTTCTGTACACTCCATAGTCTAAATACAGTAGGCTATGTACTCAGCTCCTTTGACTTGAATAGAGCTCTGGCAACTTAAACAGATGAGAATCTGGCCTACTATGTTTAGCTTGTCCAAAAACCATCTTGTGAGATACTAACCACCACCAAATATTGGAGGGATGTAAATATGAAGCATGGAGAACAGTGGTTCAGGGCAGCGCAAATAGATCTAATGGGGCATAATAGGTGAAATTTAAACCACGGAACCGTGACTGTACCAGAATGTCTTTCCTAATTCTGGGATCCCTTACTCCAAAAGTCTCTTTAAGGAGGGTGAAGAGTGTGGTGGAAGGAGCCCTGTGACTGCATTTGGATTGTTTAGAGACGATAATGGAAAACCAAAGTCTGTATTGGCCAGGGAGCACGGAGTTTCCATTGATTGTATTATCCTGTGCAAGGTGACTGGCTGCCATGAAATAGGGCAGTAACCTTTCACAGAAACATGGTGGATAATAGGATGACAGATAGGTAATCCAGTCTATGTCTTTGTATTCTTCAGGGATACTCACCATCTTGCTACTGCATACGAACCACCACAGTCCCACTGACCTGTGTGTTACTCCTATGTATAATAAGTGCAGGACTGGGACCCCACACCTTCTCTAACCTATTCCTCAGGATCTACCATAAGGCCAGAGCACTTACTCCCTTGGCAGACCTGTTCTTACCATTCAGAACGTTTGACCTCTCACTCCACTAGTTGTGCTCCCTACTTGTGAATTATAAGGCAGACACTTTATTTATTAAGCTTCAGAGCCATTGTTGCGGTCTTTTCCCCCACACTATTTTAATTTCATAGTGGCTGCATCTCCTTGATTAAAAATGCAGCACTAGTCAAGAAAACGGGTTACTGACAGCTCACATGTACCTTGTACTTAGCAAGGCGTTTCCAGAGGTGCTTAAAGTCTTGCAGGGAGAGTCTTCCATTCGACCTGAGCTGCATGTGTGGTTAAGGCTTAAACATTTAGTGGCAGCTAATCTTGGGTTTCCTAGGATCAGGCTGCAGGAAGCCCCCCACCCCCACCCCCATCCCGCCCCTTGTGAAAAGAGCCCTGCTAAAGGTAGCCTGTTGCCAGGAAGGGTGGAATGGGTGGCTTTAAGCTGGGGCAGGCTAAGCAGGGGCATGAGAAGCTATAGGTTGCACAAAATAAATGTGACAAACTGTAACTATAACTGAGGGCCATTAAACAGCACATAATGCTTTTCACGGCAACGGATCATGAGACTATAACTCCAATGTCTGCATGACCCCATAGAAATGCAGCCATCTTTGGGGAGGCATAAAAGATGCTGTGGTCTATAAACCTCCCCCCTCCCTCCCCCACTGCTGCTTGGTTGCATGGGTCCACAGGGCATTACCCTTCGCTAGATTCTGGTTTTGTCTACACTGCTGCCAAACTTGATTGGCGCACAGGCAAGCACAGCTGTGCTGGCTTTAATGTAGCCAGCACCAATAATAGTAGCTATGGTGGCAGGGGCTTGAGGGTGGGCTAGTAACAAATGTAGGTACTTAGGTGGCTATCCCATGCTGCCACAGCTCGACTGTTAGCATGGGTAACAATAGCTAGATGAAAGTTAATTGGTGCTGCACTCATACCTTCCCGGGCAGTGTAGCCAGAGCCTCTGCACATGCATCTGGGGCCAAGGGGAGCATGAGCAGACCTTCCTAGCTCTCCTCTGAACTATGGGATGGGGAGCAGCCTTGCAGTCATGAAGTGGGAGGGGAGGAGAGAGCCTCGTCAGCATAGAGTAGTCATAGCCCCATTAGTGGTATTAGATAGCCTCAGGGGCTTATGAGAGGGATGTCCTCCCCCTCCTCCCCTGCCCCGCCTGTCGTCAGCAGGTGGGACTTGAACCTGGGGCCTCTGGAGCTCAGTGCATGAGCTAAAAGCCGAGTGGCTGTTAGTGAACGCTGAAGAGCAGACTCATCCATCAATCTCCCACTCGGTGGCACAGTTACACACACAGCATTTCCATGAAGGAGATGTAATAGCTGACCCTGCGTGTCCTCCTACTGGGCTGTGTTCTCTGCAGGTGAGACTCGGGCCCCGCCTCTCTCACAGCACCCTGGCAGAGCCCCCTGGTCGTGAAAGAAGAGTGAGTGGTGCTGCCCTCAGACTTGGCTGAAAGAGGCTGCTCCCGTCTTTAAGGGTCAGTATAGGTCACACTGGGTAGTGTGGGTAGCAATGTAGCGAATGAAAACATCCATCTTGAATGCAAATAGAATGGGGGGGCAGGGAAAGTGGCTGTGTCAGCACCCTCCATGGGTCCTGCCATTCTGTGCCTGCTTAGATTGCAAGAGGGCTCAGTAAGAGGAAAGCTGGGAAGAAAGCAGCTGGCTGCTGATCATTTGTATTCATTTGCTGCAATCTGTAATGGCCTGGCACTGTCGCGGAGTTATTCCAAGGCCCAGAACGAAGAGACAGCACAAGAGAGCAGGCAGCAGGGAGAATTTATGTTTTCATCAAGGCGCTCTCTTGTTTTACAGAGGCCGGCCGTGCATTCCCAGTGTTGTCGTGTTAACAGTTGGAGGACTGTGCCATCCATCTAACTAGAAGAGGTACACACCAAAGGATGAATAGTTTGTCAGGCATTCGTTCGCCTGTGATTCAGCAGTGACACGTTGCTGCTGGCCACCCCAGCCCTGGCTGAGGGCAGGGGAAAAGCAATCACACCTTCGTTGTTCCTGACATAAACCTTAGAGCAGTGGGCTTGGAGGTCCAGTTCACAGGCAAGCCAAGGTTGGCAGCCTTAGAGGAAGGATGGGAAGAAGTAGCGTTAGGTTGAGCGATAGAGTGGATCTTACTGAATCCCAGCATAGTCCTCTGGAAGCTGGGACGTGTCCAGGACTGGGGCCAAGGCTTGTCAAACCCAGTGCATGGAGAGTTTGGAAGAGGAGGAAAATGTAATTTGGTTTTAAAGTAACTAAGGAAGGGCCTATAGCAACCAGCGAGCTCCTGGCACCAGATTCCACCCACCCCCCAGAGGAAGGATGCATGGAAAAGCCCTGCATACAGTGTGGGGAAATTATGTGACATTTGTGGCCAATATTTATTTGCAGGTTGCTCCAGGGTTGGAAGCTCAGATGAGCCATAACTGAAGGAAAGGACAGGCTGCACTGGGGGGGGGGGGGGGAGTTTAGTGCTTTTGCTGAAAGGATACATCCATCAGAGCTAAAATGCTTCTGCAGGACTCGAAGCAGAATCCTCCACCCGGGCTGGCCAGTTCGTCTGTAAGAATTGATAAAACAAACGTGATCAGACAATGAACAAAGGCACCCTGGGTTAGGTGTCTACCTCCAGCGAGGGGACTCCAACCAGGTCACTCTTAGGCTGGGTAGGTGGATCTTAGTCTAGCCCTGAGTGGTCCATACCACTAGAGAACCCCAGGACCTGGCATGGGATGCTGCCAGTCTGGCCCGAAGTGCATTGGAGAAGGGGTGTGTGTGCGGACGCTCCAATGGACCCCTTCTGAGGGATGTCATTTAGCAGCAGCCCAAAGGTGACTAGGTCCCATACAAATGTGGGGGTCTCGCTCCTCTACTGTTGTTGGACCTCTCCCCTCCCCTCCTTTTTGGTCTCTGTCACATGCTGGACTCCATATTTGAGGGGAACGATGCAGGCAGGACTAGACTTCCCCTAGGGAGTCCCCCAGGTGGGCATTGAGCTGACATGGCAGAGCTGTGTGCGAGGTAAGGGCGGGGATAAAGGGAGTGCTGCATGTCCGGTTGGAGGGTGGTGTGAGGACCGGTGACTGGATCCCATAAAAAAAGCAGGGGTGCTGCAGATCCTGGTGGAGGGCCTGAGCACAGCTGTGTGCTGATTTAGGCCTGGATCAGCAGGTCAGGGGGCAGGGCTGTGTGGGGACCCAGGACTGGAAAAACAGGTGCTGCGGGTCCCACGAGAGAGCACGTAGAGGTGCAGGTGCATGCCAAAGAGCCCCAGCTTGAGATGCAGTAGCCGCTCGGCGCATACAGACAGCAATGTGCTAGGATAGGCTAAGTGCTGCCCTGGATTGGAGCTGGGCTGTTTTACAGCTTCCTTCATGTGAACACTATATATATTTTAAAATAAAAATTGAGCATAAAGGGAACCCCAGAGAGGCATTTTCAATTCATCAGAGGCCTGCCAGTTCTACTGAGCATTTTCCTAGGACCGTCAGGGTTAGATCTACGGCTCCATGTAGTTCGCACTAGACCTAGGGTAGGAAAACACCACTCACTGGATCATAAAGAGCTTTACCTTTCAGGAATACGTCATTGAGAAGCCTTTGCAGCTGTGAGGCATTGATGTCTGAGCCCTAATGCAGAACAAAGCACATGAGTTTATAAGCACCAGGCTGCTTTACCCTTCCTCCCTTTCCTTCTTCTCCACCTGCTTACAGGAGAAACTCCACTCCTGCCGGTAGTGTTATACAGCTGCAACTCTGGTGGGAGCTCAGAATCAGACCACCGGAGTCTCTGAACCCCCCCCCCCCTTTCATTTTAGAACAATGATCTGTGCTGTCCATGAAAGGGTGTTGACGGGCTTTACAAGCATTACCATCATTGCTATGAGACAGAGCAGTAATAATAGCCTCAGTCTTGCACAGCTGAACAACTCTCTTAGGGGAACCAAGACTGAGAGAGGCAAAGGTCACACGGGAAGTCAGTGCTTGAGCTAGGAATGGAACTCAGGTCACCTGACTCCCTATCCTATGGTTTAGCTACATGACCATCCTTCCTGCCTTACTATTTTAATTGGTAGTAGATTATTTGCTATGGAGAAACTGGGCCATCTAAAGGAGTAGCTGATTCCTAGAGCCAAAGGGTCAGTGTCTCTGTATTGGCTGATCTGTGCTCAGGGTAAGTCTGAAGGCCTAGAGGAGAGTGAGGGAAAGGCATTGTTTAGCCACTTGTGTGTCCTCCAATCCTGGGGCACCTGGGCACCAGAAAGGTTCCTGGAATAAGTTATGCCTGTTGTCTGCCATCTCCAGGGGTTGTTGCCTGAGATAAGAACAGTAACGCTCCCCCCCCCCTTCGCCCCACCCCACCCCACTTTTCTGGCCACGAGGCATAAGAGCAAATAGGTTGCATTTACACTACATTTTTTGCACTGATGCATCCTAGTGAGAATCAGGCTCCTTGTCTCCTGCTCTACATTGATGCGGTAGCTCTCAGCTGCCTGACTCATGAGTCTTGTAAAATCTTCCTGCCCTGCCCCTATCGCTCCCCAAGGCCCAGCCAGGGCATTGTGTGTGACAGACTGTGTCATTTTTCACCTTTATGCATTGATATAACTATTAACTGTGAGAGGTCTATTGTGTAAAGGCTTTTGGCAGTGATTTTTCTCTTGACTAAGTCAAGGAGTTCTTTTATAACAGTTTATTAAACCATTAAGAGCATCTCCTGTGAACACACACAGCTTGGCTCGGCGAGAGCTGGAATCAATTACTCAAACGCTGACTGATGTCTGCTTTCCAAATGCAGCAAGTGCAAGCTGGAAACAGTTCTGATCAGAGGGGAAAAAATATCCAAGAATTATTTCTAATCGCTTGTTTCAATAAACCCCAAACAATCATATACCCCTAATATAGTGAGCCATCCATTCTATTCCAGCTCTCTTTCCCACTTTTCTGTGGATTTTGGCAGGCAGATCAATGCTGTTTTGAAGGTATCCACTTAAGGAATGATAAGCCCACATTTCCCAATACATTTTTCTACATGGATTGATAGCAAGACGGGAGATTTTTCTTTTACAACCCCACCTGTCTTTTTATTTTTTCAGTAATTGGCTGTATTCAGGGTACCTCTTTAGCATATCTGAGGAAGACGTTTTCAGAGGAGTTGTCTTGACTCTGCTTGGGGACGTCCTGGATCACAGCAAAACACGTACACATGCAAATTAGTGACAAAAGCCAGAACCATATTAGTCACATAGTTCTGTAGCGGCATGCAGCACTTTAGCGTGGAGATGGTATGTACAACAAAGCATACAATGCTGCCTCAGAGATCCTGCAGTGTACAGGCAAGAAGAGCTACAACAGGGATCAGGCAGAAAGTGCTGTGTGGATGTTATAACTGTGTACAATGAGGGATTTTGGGGGAGGGAGGGAGATTCAGAAAGGATTTGAAGAAGAAGGGTGAGCTTGCCCTCTTTTAAGGATGTTCTCAGCATAGGGAACCCGGTGACGACAAAAAATAAGTAAATGGAGGCATCAGAAGGAAAGAATTTTAAGTGGAGTACAGGAAATGGGAGGAAATCAGGCCAGTTTGTCATCTGGTGCACTATGTTGAAGTCAATGGCTCTCCGCCATTTTAGACCATGTGAAGAGCAGGCCCGTAGTCAGGGATAGAGTTGAAGAAAGCTTTGGAAGTGGACAAAAGGAGGAAGCCTGTGCAGAAATTCAATAAAAGGAGGGGAGAAGTGATGGGAGCTGCCTGAGAGGAAGATTGCCTAGACAGCAGTGAATTAATACTTTAGGGCCTAATACTAACACACATGTAGCCTCGGACTCCAATGGAATTACCATGGACCTTGTGTGAAGTTTGCAGGATGGGGTACTGTACTTACATACAGCAAAATATAGGTTGTTGGTCAGTGTCATTATTTAAGGAAATTGAAAGTTTGTTAGTGTAACTGAATAATAGAATAAACAATAGGTTTCTTTCTCCATAACGGCTTAATAGCTGACTGGAGAATTAATTACTGGAAAGGGCTTGAGTCTCTCACTTACACCATTAACTTCAAGGGAGTCACTCCTGGTTTAGCTACTGAGAGAGCAGGATCAGGTGCAATCCAAGCTCCAAAGTAGAAGAGGCCTGTACTGTAGAATGCACCAGGATGGGCGAGTCATAGCTCCCAGAGAGCAAATTCTGCAGCTGGACTGACAATTGTACTGTGCTGGAGCTGTAATTATCTGGGCCTGAATCTGAGCTCGTGGTAGTTTAAGAAGTGTAATTCCATTGACTTCTATGGGGTTACACTGGTACAAATCAGAGAATTCAGAAACAGGCCTAGATTCTTGAAAAGTTCACTTGGGTCGCCCATCTGACAATCAGCGTTCCACAGATGCCTTATATTAGATGGACGAATCCCTGTGTGGAAAGGGGAGAGAATGCCATGCTGGGGGATGTGATAGTGCTAATGTCTAGAGTGGAGTGAATGAGAGATTACTGAGTTTGCTGGCCCAATTAAAATGAATCAGATGAAAAACTGTTGTGGAAATATTTTGGTTTTTCTCACCGAAATTTTGTTTCCAGTCGAATGATGGGTTCCATTTACTTTTCATGTGATTTTTACTAAAATTAAATCTAGCTACATTTCAAAATGAATCATCATTTCAAACTGGAAAGCTGCACCATTTCAACTTGTTCAATCTTCCCTCCCCTTTGTTGTCCAAAACTGGTTATTGAACTTAATTGGAATTCACAAATCATTTCAGGAGACCCTAAAATTTAACTCAGCTCTACTGCTGACTGCGATTTACTTGATGAAAATGCATCTGAAAAGTGCGAATTAAAGATTAAGGGCCTGATTCTGAAACTGTCCCTCACATGGAGAGGTTACTTATTCTCTGAGTACTCCTTCTCCTAGCTCAATACAAAGGTGGTAGGCTGTGCCCAGAGACATAAGAACGGCCATACTGGGTCAGACCGAAGGTTCATCTAGCCCAATATCTTGTCTTCCAACAGTGCCCAATGCCAGGTGCCCCAGAGGCGGAATGAACAGAACTGGTAATAATCAGGTGATCCATCCCGTCACCCATTCCCAGCTTCCCTGTCTGTCCTGGCTAATAGCCGTTGATGGACCTATCCTCCATGAATTTATCTAGTTCTTTTCTGAACCCTGTTATAGTCGTGGCCTTCACAACATCCTCTGGCAAGGATTTCCACAGGTTAACTGTGCATTGTGTGAAAAAAATACTTCCGTTTGTTTGTTTTAAATCTGCTATTAATTTCATTTGGTGACCCCTAGGTCTTGTGTTATGAGAAGGCATAAATAATACTTCCTTAGTTACCTTCCCCACACCAGTCATGATTTTATAGACCTCCATCATATCCCTCCCTTAGTCATATCTTTTCCAAACTGAGAAGAACCAGTCTTATTAATCTCTCCTCATACAAAAGTCGTTCTATACACCTAATCATTTTTGTTGCCCTATACTGAACATTTTCCAATTCCAATATATCATTTTTGAGATGGGGCGACCACATCTACATGTGGGTATACCATGGATAGAGGCAATATGATATTTTCTGAAGTGTGACAGGTGGCAGAAGAGAAGGCAACAGCCAGGGTGGGGTGGGGAGAGGAGAGCAGGGTGGCAGCAAAGAGACTGGTTAGTGGCTGGTGCCAGGAAATCCCATAATGTTGATTCACACACTGCCAGCATCTAAGTCATTTTTCACATGTTCCTACCTTTGGCATCATTGGGCGGAGCCTGCTTTTCACGTCCCTAAAAAACACCACAAGAGTCACATCAGAAAAAGACAGCAGAGGGAAGTGTGTGTGAGAGAGAGACAGAGAGAGAGAGAATGTTAGGAATGCTTGTGAATCCCAATCACCCTGTGATTGTGCTGACACTTTTCAGGTGTTTTGGGTCAGAATCAAGGCTTTGAACTCTGTCTAATCATCCCTGCTGCATTAGTAAGCACGGTGGGTCTGATTCTCTGCTCAGACTGGTTTCAAACTGTTTCAAAATCCACGGACTTCTCCTCTCTGCTACAGTAGTGCAAATTAAGCATGATTCCAGAGAATCCAGGGCTATGCATGCAACAGCACAACTAGTTTGGCAGTGCTTTCACCACCGGGAGGCACTAGGGGGGGTCCACCTCCACAGTCAGCTCTTACGTGAGCAAAAGCTCCTTAACTTGAGCTGAAACATCATGAAATGTCTCTCATTTTTCTTTAGCATGTGAACACAAGAAGAACATTAATAAAAAGTCAAAAGGATACCTGAGGACATTTAAAGGGAAATTTAAAACAGAGCACACATTTATACCCACCATAAAATTAACCTGTGGACCTCACTGCCACAGGATGTTACTGATGCAAATACAGTTGCAACTCCTAACATTCCAGTTTTGCCTTAGATGGAGGAACAAGCTCACCTCAGGCTTTGCAGCATTCCCTATGAAACCCTATGCTTGTTATAGGGCAGCAGTTCTCAGACTGGGGTCCCAGTGGCCCCTAGGTTGAACTACCTGGTCAAATGATGATAGCTGCTCCTCCACTTTTCCAGTTGCTACCCTTCCTGTCCAGGAGTAGTAACTTACTACTTAGATAAAGAAAGGATTGCCCAGTGGTTAGGGCACTAGCCAAGGACACAGTGCAACCCCTGCTCTGCCACAGAGTTCCTGTGTGACTGTGGGCAAGTCACTCAGCCTCCCTGTGCCTTAGTTTCCCCATGTACCATGGGGATAATAGCACTGCCCTACCTTTCAGGGGCATTGCAAGGATAAAGATTGTGAAGCACTTTGAGAGCTACTGCTGGAAAGTGATATATACAAGCTAAATATTATTTCTACTGTACTCTGAGGATTTGAATGAGACTGTGTGGAGGACGTTACTACTGAACGTGAGTCAGAGTGGCAGAATCCCGCTCACTAGAAGAAGTTCAAAACACATTGGAAAAGACTGTAATTCCCTTACTCACTGGGCTGGTCAGTTACTCACATGAACGTGCCCAGTGAAATCAAGCTAGCTATTCCAGAAAGAAGCAATTGCAAAAAATAGTAAAGCAACATCACTGTGCAATATTCCCTATGGCAATTTTGTCAAGGGTGAATGCTGTGACTTAGATATTTTTTTTTTATGCAGAAGACTAGCCATTTCTATGAAAACATCTGCATAGACGCTGACTAGGATCAAACTCACACCCTGTGCCCCCAAACCTACAATCGTATCCTTGTGGGTGGATCCGTACATCTGTGTGGAGTCCCATTGAAATGAATGGATCTATGCAGCCAGTCCACCCACATGGATCAGACACCAGGCACTTGGATTGTAAACTCCTTGGGCTAGGCACTGTGTCTTTGCAGACACCCAACGCAGTGGGGAGCTGATCCTGACCGGGGCCCATTGGTGCGACAGCAGTATAAATATTAAACAACTGCTAATACAAGCCATCAGCCCTCCTTTCTTAGAGCCGGTGTCCATAGGGTGATCAGATAGCAAGTGTAAAAAATCAGGACAAGGGGTGGAGGGTAATAGGAGCCTATATAAGAAAAAGCCCTCCGAATCTGGACAGTGCCTATAAAACCGGGACATCTGGTCACCGTAGGTGTCCATCCCAAGCAGGAGGGAAGTCTCCCACAGGTGCATAGTATGGTGCACTATAGGGGATACTCTGTTCTGGAGTCATTACGGAGATGCTCCTAAATAAACCCTTCCTCTGTTCAGTGATGGCATCTGTGTGCCCATCTGTGTACCCATCAGTGTGCCCAGTCTAACCTCCTAGCACCCCTGCCAGTACTGTACTCCTTGTCACTAACCTCAGCTTCCGCAAAACATTAAACTAAAACACCACATTAATTGCCCTGGTCTTAGCTGCTCAAAGCTAACCCCCGGAAGCTGGAAATAAGGTACATATAAGCAGTATGTATAACGATCTTACTCATTGTAGTCTTGGCTCCTCAGGAAGATTCGTAGGAGGAATTCAGCCTCTTGGCCTGCTTCTGACATGGCTGGAACAACAACATAGGTCCCGGGGCTCAAGCGAAAATAATTGGTGACATCTCGGGTCGACACGTTGAAACCGCACTTCAGAACTTTGGATTTATACTGAGAGAAAAACGCAGCTGGCAATCTGTCCCTCAGGCCCTGGAACTGAAGGAAGTTATTAATTGTACCCCAGCAGTCCTCGCTTTCCATAGCCCCTTTCATCCACAAAGATCTGAAATAGCTTTTTATATTCACTCCTGCATATATGGGAGTCATTTCACTCACCACTGCAATGCAATCACCTCTGGGGTGGAACATGGCAGTTAATAGTGCACAGCAGCGCTACACAACAGTTAGGGAAGTGAAAAAGAACTGGGGGAATTTTAGGTGGGTGGAGTGTAGATGGCTGATCTAGAATGTGCCAAGAGAATGGGGTGAATACCCTAATTCCTGTGAAAATTTCCTTGGGATATGTCATGTACATGTGTGCTCAGAGCCCTGGTTAAACAGTTCATCCAGAAGACACATCTTTAGCAGCAGTGCCATCCTCGTATCAATTCTCATAAGAAAATAATGTATCCTGATCTTTCTTTGGTTATTCCATGCAATACTTTTGCTGAGATGAAACAATAAATATAATGTACCAGCTGTTACTGTGATGACATGTAAAGATAGCATAATAAAAACCCTTACTAAACAAATTCCCTCAAATACATTGGAGTGTATAAATTCCATTTAGAATGGCTATACAGTGTGACACAGTTATTTATGAGCCACGTCTTTGGGAGGAAAGAATATAAATCTGCTATCTTTGGGGAGGGGTAAAGATGGTGGGATTGTCTAGACAAGCAGTTAGCGCACAACAAGCTAGTGTGTAAATATACACCACTCTGGCTTGCTGTGCACCAACAATCTGCCTGGACTTTGCTACTACACACTAAAAATTCCCTTGTGCACTTTGATCTACCCCGCTTTGAAATGGGAGTAGGTGAATGTTCACTAGGAAATGTCCAGTGTGTGAAACTATGATCAGCATGGACAGTTAGTTATGGGGCAGGCTAGTGTGAGGTAGATTTATACCCTAGCTTGATACCAACACAGAACATCCATGCTGCTTCAGAGAGGCAATATGACACGCCTCACAGTGTATCGAGAGATTAATAATGATATTGCTGCTTTGTTCTGGGAGCAAACCTGGTGAACTTTAGTACATGCTATAGTCAGACCTTGTGCCAGCTGCTCCAATGTAAACTTCTGAGGCCCAGTCTATGTGGGAAAATTTTGGGGGGATAACCTAAGGAGTGAATCTAAACCAATATAGTTATAGCAGTAGAAACCACAATGTAGACACAGTTATTCTGGTATGAGTGGTCAGATGGGGGATTATATTCTGGTAAAATCTTTCTGTGTAGACACGCAGAGTTACACAATTCTGTTAGAGCCACTTGTTAATGACTTGTAGAAATCTCTCTTCAATTCTTGAGCTTCCCATTATAAGGACCTACATTGTACCAGAATTCTGAGGTGTACCAGTGTTCATGCTTGAGCTAGATTTCTGCTCAGATCTCAGCCACAGGCACATGTCCCACTGGCGACTATACCGAGACCACCAAACTGATTTCACTTGTGATTTAAGTCAAATCTGAACACAGAGTTCCAGAAATGAATTGTGAGTGATAGAGTGGAACAATGCACTGACTGGCCTCCTGATTTGAGGTTAGTTTGAGGGATAGAGCAAACACCTAACATCCAGATCCTCCATGGGTATAAATTGGCACAGCTCTACTGAAAACAATGCCGCTTTGGGAAAATGCACAACTGAGGGTCTGGTCCCTGGATAGGAAGATTAGAAAGGTTTTCAGCACAGTGTATGTTTGGCATCTTCAGACGTAGGCCAACTAAACCATCCCTTTAGACTGCTAAGGATCATGTTTGAAATATCTAGATTCCCCCAACACTTGTGTTCAGATCCTGGCAGGATTCATTCAATCTTTCACTCCTCTCGGGCAGATAAATTATGTACTGCTCTGCATACTGGGCTTGATGCTCTTTTAGCTCATGCCACTTTATTCAATAGACCCCCCCCCCCCCGCAACTGAAGTCAATAGAAAAATAATAGTTTACAGGAGAATCAGGCCTGCTGTAAGTAGGTCTTTAACATAAGATCTCAAAAGCCACAGCCTTTTCTGCTCCTTCTGGATATTAAAGGTCCTTTTAAAAACAGCAGAGGTTTACCCAGAAGGTTTTGGCCAAAATTCCCCATCACCAGCATACTGTGTGGGTGTTAACTGCGCTCCCTCCCAGAGAAGACTGTATTTCAGTGATGCACGTGTGTGTATATATGTTTCTATATTTTATGCTCCTGGAATCAAAAGTGCTCTAGAAAAGGGAAATATCTCCATGTTAAAGTTTGGACTTGTGACATAGCAGACAAGGAGATCTTCTGTCAGTGCAGCAGGGGGAAGGAAACACTGAAAAATGTTAGTATGAGAAAAGAAAGTGTTTGCTAAAATAGCGGAGTAAAAGTAAATAAAACAATACAGCAAAACCCTGAAGGGTAATGCACATGTTTGTCTGTGATAGTCATGGAGAATGCTATACAAATATATGATCATATGTACAATGAGACTGTATATGTGATATAGCTAAAACAATATATAAAACACCCAATTATTAGAGCTGATCACATTTTTTCTGATTTTTTTTAACGAAAACTTCAATTGAAAATTCAGCTTCTGAGGATTCCCCTCCTCCCCAGCCCCATCCAGCTCTGGTAATTATTGATCAGTAAAAGCAAAAGAAAAGAAAATGAACATACCTCGGGTTCAACCTGCGGGAAAGAAAGGGGAAAAGCAGGTTTTAAACATAAAATAAGCATGTCGCTGATCTAAAGCTCTGTTCTCTCTTCCAACTCCCCTAATTAGACAAAAATTTCCCTGGTACTGTACTGTTATCTAATGTCAAAGCTGTGAGTTCGGTCCCCCTGCCCCTCTCATCACCTCCTCTTCCCTCATCCACACTCACACCAGCTCCACTTAATGGCAGCTGACCATGTGTCTCTGAGGACAGAATTCAGCCCTTAATCTCTATGTGGAGGCAAACACCCCCCTTCCCCTGGAAGTGTTAGTCTTGCCCCCCCCCCCCCCCCGCTCCCCTCCCCCCCACCAGTGGATGCTGCTTACCCTGAAGATTAAAAATCCAGTGAAGAATTTTTGTGCATCTAGCATATTATTGGCAGGCTTTCGCATCAGTGACACCACCACATTATTGTTTTTCAGGTCAGGCTCCTCCACTTGGATAAAGTACTGGGGGTTCCTTGAAAATGCATCTGCTGTGAAATGATTAGTAGTATTAGGAGTAGCAGTACACAGCTTTTAAAGGCCCCTGCCAAGATCAGGACCCCGTTGTGCTAGCTGCTATACATGCACGTAGTAAGAGATGGTCTCTGCTCCAAAGAGCTTACAACTGAACCAGACAAAGACCAAGTGCAGGAGGAAGGAAGTGTTACTACCCCCAGTTTACAGAAGGCGAGTGAGGCACAGAGAGATTAAGTAACTGGCTAGTGGTCACCCAGCAAAGCTGTGGCAGAGTCAGAAATTTGACCCAGATCACCGCAGTCTCACACCCAGGGCCTTAACTACAATCTCAGCCATTTTCAAGCCAGTTTCTATTAAAATCCACACAGATAAGGATACGCTAACGGAGGAGAGGATTGTGGCTTAGAGGTCAAAGCTGCACAGCCATGAAAAGAAGGAGGTCTAAATAAATTCTTCCCTTTTCCCAGCAGGCTATTGTTCACCATGGAAAATATAGGGTGTCAGTAGCAATGATGCAGCTCTAAAGATAAAGACCTTTTGGAGATCAGTCAGACAATGGAGCCAAGGTTTTATTAAGTGGTAAGTAATGGCCTCAAGGAAAGAGAGCTGGGCTGACGTGTAGTTTCAAGAAGGACTCACAAGACTGAGAAGTGAGCTCTCTCTTAAGAACGAATAGACTTGAACTATAAATAAATCACAGGGGCAAACACTTGATTGTGTTGGTTTGGGCTTCAGAGATGATGGTTTGCTGACGAGTGGTTGTATTTTGCATTATGGCATGTTCAGTCATGAACTATACTAGAAGGTTGATGGCAAAATCTACGCCCCTGGAAAATGGTCTCCTCCTACCCATTGCCAGTAGAGTACATGCAGCCATCCGGCAGCCAAGAGCACTGACGTGTTCATGGACTCTTAACACAGCCCTGCCTATCAGTCTCGCATTGTGGTGAAAGTATCTCATTCTGGTTTTTTTACAATACACTGACAAATTGTAATCAGTGTTACTAGGAGACTGAAGCCTATCTATTGCTGAATAATGGAACAGCGTTGAAGAAAGCAACTCTTTATTGATCACAAGCTGCTCTCAGAGATTAAAATAACACAACCGGATAACACAAAAAACCCCCAACAACCGAAAACCAACCCTGGAGCTCGGCACAACTGAATGATCAGGGCATAGGCAGCAACGCTAATGGCCTCATCTACCCAAAGGACTGTCCTACTACAACAGAGCTTTAGGATACTAGTCAATCCATTCTACGTGTATATGTGTTCTGTAATATTATTTCTTTGCAAAACAGGCTGGCTATCTCGCCAGCTCAGACTCTCCAGCCCCATCTTAGCTTTAGGTCAGCCAGTCCCGTTATAATGGACCAGTGAGTTTTGATCTAAGAGATTACAGGGTTTTTAAATCATCAGTTTTAACTCAGGGGCCAGTGCTGCCTCCTCAGTTCTCCTCAGTGTTTTGTTTGGAGTTAAGTGCGAATGTGGAAAACGTCAAGCTCAACCATGCTTAATCAATATTTTTGCAATCCAGTCCTCAGAGTGGCTTATTATTTCTGTGTGTGTGTGTGTTGGTGCGAGGGAGGGGAGAGAATGGGGATGGGGTGGGTGATCAGACTGGGACATTCATTACCATTATGATAGTTGCTTCCACCTGCAGTGAGTCCTCGAGCCCATTGGTTTACATACATGGCCAGGGACCACTTTGTACCACGCTGATCTCCAAAGTCCAGAAACGATGGGGTGTTATTGCAAATACACAGGGAGGAAAATTCCTCTGCAAAAGCTTGACACGACATCCTGGGAAAAAACCAAGAAGTTTGGTGTTTCCGTTTAACACACTAATGCTTAAGCTCACTGTGTGGGAAAGTGGATCTGTAGTCCAGGCAGGAATACAGTGCTGCAGGCTTCAGATGATTATGACAATGCCTTGTGGAAGATATGGAGTCTCAGAGTGATCACACTCATACTACCTAAAGCCCTGATCCTACAGCTGGATTCTTGGGGGCGGAGCGTTGTGCCTATGTGGAATCCCATTCAAGTGGGATCCACCTGTATACATCCAGCTCCAGGATCAGGGCCTACTATGGTGAGAAAAGCAAGTCAGGGCTGTGAAAAGGCTGGTCTCCAGAAAGGAAGATGCAGCATCACCCTCCACTCTCCAGTACCCCTGGCCAGCCGCCACCCATACTACATTCCAGCCCACGTCCACATTGTACTCTCCAGTGACCCAGCACAGACTCTGCTACCCTCTGAGCCCAGCCACAGAAGACTACAGTGAGGGAGACTTCCCGGTGGCTAAAGAGTCTGTAAAAACTGTGGCAAAGCCTGAGCCTGACCAGACACATGAAAAGCTACCAGCCTAGAACAGTCAGAAAACCCCCAAACCCTGATGGCTGGAGTCCTTGCCACTGTACCCTGCTCCCCTCTGCATCCTCTTGGGTAGCGAATCCTTGACACTTTGTATTTAACAGGTCACCTACCTTGTCTTGTGGCAAAGGAACTGCATGGGGAATCAGGAAACCTCAGTCCTACTCCTGGGTCTGCCACGGACCTGCTGTGTGATATTGGGCACATCCCTTCCCCACTATGAGTCTGTCAGATCACAAGCAGGACCCAGGATGGTCTCCAACAACTTATTTATAGAGCTTCCCGCACAATGGGGCTCCAGACTGTGCCTCAGAGCAGAGACCGAGTTGACACCTAAGCAAAGTGAATGAGCCGTGGGCCCCGGGGTTCTAAAAGGAAAACCCGGAATATCCAAGCATGAATGTGATCGTACCAGAATTCTCCATCGTCCTTATCTTCACAGAGACCTTTCTTGTATTTAACTAGAACTCGATCCCACTGGGGAGAGCTGTGAAAGGCAATGGAACAACAATCAGCAATGAGGGGTCTGTCCTGGCCTTCATTCAGTGATTCTCAACCTTTTCCATCCCACAGTCGTGCTCCCATCTATCTCCAAGATGTGGCCCAAGACCCTGCATGAAAAGTGATGGATTGAGAGCCTGACTAGTATCCTACCTACATTCAGCCCCAGCACAATGGTAGCACATTGGCAGCACTGTGTATGTTTCCACACTCAGCCACTGGGGAGTGGTGAAGTTCCCTCCCCCTGGTCTTGACAAATTCTGTGAATTTTTGCTGTGAAATTTTTCAGGTTTTTGTTGAAAAAAAAACAAACAAACAACTGAAAAATGTTCTGTTGTCAAAATACTGAAAAAAAGTGGGGTGGGTTGTTTTGTGTTTTGACAAAAATCTGAAAGATTGCTGCCAAAAATGGACATTTTTTGGTGAAAGTTTCCATTTTCTTGAAAAATCTTTTTCTGTCAAAAAAACCATAAACCACCTGTAGGTTTGCTACCTGCTTCACCCCTGACAGGGGCGGGAGACAGCTGCAGTGAGTGGAATGGTACTTCTGTCTCTATGGACTTAGCCAGTCCTTGGGATGACTTTTAAACCAGAGAATTAGCAGTGATGGTTCTGGCTACATGGACAGCTGTCTGCTGGGAACCAGACTGGGACTGCCACCCGTTTCTCACAGGCCAACAACCAGTTATCATGTGGCAATGATTTGCAGCTACTACATCTGAATGGCTATCCTGAAGTAGAAAGTTCTGCATCCCATTTCCAGCTCCCTGCACATACCCTTTGGTATCCGAATGTTTAGTGGACTACTGA
The DNA here is from genome assembly GCA_032164245.1 of Sternotherus odoratus. NCBI lineage: Eukaryota > Metazoa > Chordata > Testudines > Kinosternidae > Sternotherus > Sternotherus odoratus. The sequence continues at coordinate 126,504,561 of JAVMKO010000003.1, forward strand.
GGCTTTACATTGATATCATTTCGCAGCACCCCTGCCACACAGAGACCACATTAGCCAGTCGATTGTGTTATTTCCAAACAGCAGTTTTATAATTAAGTGATAATTGTATTTTCTGCAGAGCTTAAGATAAATAAACAGAGCATGAATCAATAATGTATTGATTTATGCAGTGTATCATTCAGCACGCTCCACCGAAATTTCAACCATAGCTAGGATTATAGTTCACCTTTCCAAAAAGTGGGAAATGCTGCCTGAGAAGATAGCTATTATCCCAGCCTCAAACATGTCTGCATCACCCGCTACACTCTCACTGGCCCATCCAGACGTTACGTGACAGACTCATTTTCTCAACGGAGAAGTTATCATTCCCAGAGGGAAGGAGAATCATTGTTATTAAACCATAATGTTGTAGTGGCACCTGTACAACTCTCTAGCTAGGAGAATACCACCTTCAGTCAGCCAAACTGGATTCCCCACTTGATACTTATGTGCAACAACGTCATCAACAGTGTTTCCTCTGGGTCTGGATCATTCTCTTGCACTTGGAGGGAAGGGTGAATCCCTAATGGGACAACCAGGACGTCTGGCCTAGAAAACCCATGAATCCCTTGAGACCCACGCTGGTCCCAGAAGATGCATTCAAGACAAGGGTTATGTAAATGGCAGCTCCATGCCTCTGCAGGACCATCCCCCTGCTTGGTTTGCAAGCATCCATCCATCCAATAGATCAGTGCTATCGTGGCCACTCCCCCCGCTGGCAACTCTCCCTCCAGATTCGACATCCTGAGGGGATGGTTAGTGGGGAAGCAGCCCAAGTAAAACTGCAGCAGGAGCATTCTGCATTGACACGCTTAGAAAGTTCAGCAGCACCCAAGGTGCGCCCTATATTGGATGCCTGTGGAGCATTAAACAGCAGAAAATTGTGTAAGGACATGTCCAGAACCTGTATGAGATGAAAATAGCAGCTGTCTAGTCTGAGATTTACCTGTAACTATCCACTGTGAAAACTGTTAGCTGAGAGAAAGAGGGATGGCTGAACTAGACCCAGTCAGGAGTAGGTATAAAAATAACATTGCATTTATGTTTTCAGTCCCAAATTGGACTCTAGCGGGAGGTGGGTGTGCAGATGGAAAAAGGGCTTCAAGCAGATTAATTTAGAGTTGCCTACTCCATTGTAGTCAGCACTGGACAGGGCCTCCTTGCAGTAAACCCACAAAAGGTTCGCCCTTCTTATGATATCAAATCTTTAAAGCCGTACCCATCACTCCAAGGCCCTCTCCATTCCCCGTGACCCCAAGGATTCCATACTCTGATTAGATCTTCCCAGCCATGCTTGTGTGGTATCTGTAAAGGAAAAGAATAAGAAGCCAACCATCATCATGGCCTTCTGTGACCAGGATATACAGTAATATAGATGCATCTTTTTTCATATACCTTTGAGGACTCGTTTAACTCCTGCCCTCATTTGGCTTGCAGCTAAAAATCAATGTCTCTTTGCTACATTGCAATAGAAACCAGAACACTGCACCCATTTTTGCCTTAGCATCATGAGCAGGGGGCTGACACAGACGACTGTAATAGGCACAAGAAAGTGCTGTTGCTAATTCTGTATAACTGCCAGGAAAGCTAATGGCTTCATAGTACAAGGCCGCCCACAACTAAAATGTATCTATATGGAGTGGGGGGGATGTACTTGGTGTTTTCCATTAAGGCGGTGAGCGTCTGTGTTCTGCACAGGTTGGAGTATCTGGTCTTATGTCTCTTCTTGCTTTCTCTAGTGTAACTGAGAAGTAACTCCACCAAAGTTGGCAGGGGGTGGGGTGAACTGGTATAACTCTCAGGAGACCCAGACCTGCTGTGTGGCTTCCAATTCTTGGCCAGATACAGAAAGTTCCGGGAAGTAATGAAGGCCTGGCTCACTGTGGCTAGAACAAGGCAAAGAGGCATCATTTTCTGGTAGGCATCAAACTGCTTTCCAAGCACAATCCACCCTGCTCATGAGGAAGGCAAGTATTATTTTCCCCCTTGCACAGAAGGGAAACTGAGGCAACAGGATGTTAAATGACTTGTCTGTGCTCACACAGGAAGTCAGGGATAGAGGTCAGACTAGAAGCCCAGGTTTCCTGATTGCCAGGCCTGTGCTTGAGCCAGCAGTCATGCCGGGACAGCTCCCCCACAGGTGTAAATCTTCGCAGCTCCATGTACTTCAGTGGCGCTACAGCAGCCGAGACTGTCATCCTATGCTCTCTCTTTCCATCCAGTGGTTATCATCAGCATGCTCTCATGCTTCCCCAGCTTCATCTCTCCCCGCTCCTCTCCCACACAGGGGCCGGGGTCACAGCTACCCACCTTTACCCGGGGGGAGCTGAATGGGGCTCACCCTGGAACCCAGCAACTCCATGCCTAGATCAGCCCCCGGGGTCACTGTTGAGTAGGTCACAAAGGAGGGAGTGTCTGGAGCTAGGAATCAAAACTAGGCCTTTGGCAGTTCAAAGCTATTAGGGCAGCAGGACCAAAAGTCCTTCCTGAAGCATGCAGACTTTAGTGTGTGTGTTTAAAGGAGCCAAACTTGGAAACATTTCGACCCCCTCTCCCCCACAAAAAAGGGCAAATTTAGGAAACAATCCCCTTTGCCAAGTGCTTTGAGATCCTGGGATAAAAACCCTGTATCCCTCTATGAATGAGACAACTATCACCAAGATCACATAGGCCTTGACCCTAGAAGCCCCTGTCTGCTGCACAGCAAGGGGCTTAACCTCTTTGAACCTCAGTGCCAATGCACATGGCAGCAACATTTGACTGCTAAAAGGCTTAATTATGTGGTGCAGTCCACTGACTGGTAGCAGCCCTCTGCACATGAGCTTCTTTACGGAGGCTGGGTGTAGGTGTAGACTGGGCATGGCTGAGGAGACATGGGCTTAAGTTCCATCCTCACCATGCTGTTTTTGAGCTCTGTTTTTGCGCTACATGCTCCCCTCCTGGGCCTGACGCCTGCAACTCATGAGGAGTAACTTGATGGTCTCTACAGCAGTGCTCTCTTTAATGAACATCGGGTCCCCTGTGTTCTAACCCGGTCATCACTTTTTACCTTGCAACAGTCTGCACCTGCTCTGGGTTGGTGCCCTGCCCTTAGGGACAGATTTTCAAAGGTATATAGGTGTCTAAAGATGCAAGTAGGCACCTAATAGGATTTTCAAAATGCTAACTCCCAAAGGTATTTTAAACACCTTTAAAAATCTGGCCCTTAATGCCGCTCCCTCCTGATCTTCCTCTAGACTCTGATTGAGTGGGGACCTTACAATATATAACATAATGCACCATAATTTCCCTTAGTTTGATTACTTCTGCTATCCCATCAATAGTTGATAGTCTGGAATTAATTTAACTCATGGACTGAACATACAAGAATCTCCATGCATTTCATTTGGTTTTGCCTCTTGAAAACCCCGAAGGCTTCCTTAAGGTCTTGCATTTTTGGTAACTGGTACCTTTGGCAGACTCACTGGCTGTGGGTGACTGAGGCCAGGAGCATTAACAATGGGCTCTGCTCTCCATCACTTTGGGCTGGTCCCCACTAGGGTTTAACGTCGACTTTAGCGACATTAAGTCGATATAAACATGTACCCGTCCTCACATGCATGCCATTAAAGTCGATTTAAAGGGACCTCAAAATCGACTTCTGTACTCCTCCCTAACGAGAGGAGTAGCGCTGAAATCGACCTCTCTGGGTCGATTGTCAGTGAGGATGCATGTGACATTAAGCCTCCGACCTTCCACAATGCTCCAGCCACCAGTCCGAGCAGCTCCGTGGCCCCCCGTGCCCGCCTGAGCAGGTCCGCAGACCCCCCCGCCCGCCCGAGCAGCCCCGCGCCGGCTCCCCCCCCCGAGCAGCTCTGCGGACCCCCGTGCCCGCCGGAGCAGCTCCGCGCCGGCTCCCCCCTGCCCGCCCAAGCGGGTCCGTGGCCCCCCATGCCCGCCCAAGCGGGTCCGCGGCCCCCCTGTGCCCGCCCGAGCAGGTCTGCGGACCCCCCCGCGCCCACTCGAGCAGCCCCACACCGGCTCCCCCCGCCCGCACGAGCAGCTCCGCGGACCCTCGTGCCCGCCCGAGCAGCTCCGTGGAGCTGCTCGGGCAGGCGGGTGGGGGGGGGGAGCCGGCGCGGAGCTGCTCGGGGAGGCACGGGGGTCCGCGGACCTGCTCGGGCGGGCGGGCGTGGGGGGGGGAGCTGGTCCGGAGCTGCTTGGGCGGGCACGGGGGTCCGTGGAGCTGCTCGGGCGGGCATGGGGGGCCACGGAGCTGCTCGGACTGGTGGCTGGACCCCTGGGGAGCGTGCCCGACTGCCCCGAAAGGTGGTGCCTGCTGGGGACTCCCGGCACGGTGGGATATCTACCCACAGTGCAATGCTGGCTATGTCGACCCTTGCAAAAGTTGTAAGGACAGACACTGTCGACCTGCTGTGCTTTGTGGGGATGCACTAAGTCGACTTTATGCAGTCTGCTTTAGAAAATCGACTTAAGGGAAATCGATATACTGCTGTAGTGAAGACATACCCTTAGGTACGTTGCTTGAAAACAGAGAGCTGGCCATATTCCCTTTATTCCACCCACAATCCTAGACTACAAAAGTTTGGGGCTCGGTGCAAGAATTACAGGTGAAATTCAATTGCTTCTGTTATGCAAGTGGTCAGACTAGATGATCGTAAGGGTCCCTTCTGACCTTAACATCTCTGAAAGCAACTGTGAGTGGAGCAGGAGACGGCCAAGGAATAATACAGAAGGAATGATAGGTAGGGAGAAGGCCCCAGTTCTTACTTCTGTAGCCCCGGTCACAGTATAGGCGTGGCCTTTCACGAGTCCGTTCTTCAACTCTATGTTACCAACTGGTTGCTGAGGAGAGAAAGCACAGCCATGAGCTCCCAGAAAGACTTGCAAAGATATGTTTGTTTACCCCTCAAACCGCTATTTCGTTAGTTTGGGAAAAAAGAAAAAGGCAGCCCAGCTAGAGTGTTTAAGTGCCTGGTGTTTGTTCTGCTGGTGGTCCTAAGCAAATCCAACCAAGTTAATGGAACTACAAAGGCATCACACATCTGAAAAGCCCCTAAGGATCCAGTGCTGGAGCAGTTTCCACAGCAGGTGCAGTTGTGACAACACTTGGGGTGGGTCACTGGTAGGAATTGACCTAAGTACCGGCCTCAGTACTTGAACTAAAGGGGTAATTCAGTCAGTGGGTAGCAGCAGTTGGGCTTCGATATCTGCTTTCTATCCAAGTAGCTCAGCCCTTGATTTCTGGCATCACTGCTGACCAGCCCTGTCAAGTAGTCATCCCTCGCACAATGGTTGAGTCCAGGCCAGGATTTAGTGAGACTCTTTGGTGATGCTGGATAGCATAGTCAGTCTGAGAGCTTTGGAAACTTCTGGCCAGCAACCCTAATAAAAAAAGAATCCCTTTATATTCAATACAGCTAAGTATTATTTCTTCTCAACCACTAGGGACTCTACAGCCCCCCTCAGAGAGTACCAGGGGTAGATATGAATTCCTGGTTTCCTCAAAAAAATAAGTAATATAAATATGGTAAAGGCAAGAAGGCCTGTTCCTCCTGCTTACCCCTCCTGGTGTGGTACATCCCATCAGGCATTGTGATTTGGCAGCTGCTTTTATTATCTCCTGCAGATCAGAAGGAGGTTTCTGTAAAGGAAACTGCACTTGGACTCCGCCTGTCAAGTCTACTAACGCATCGGAAATGTAACCCCAGTGCAAATTCTGATAGGAACCTCGCAACCTGTTGGGGAGGGAAAAAAAGGAAATAGATTTGTTCCTGTCATCCACCCAAGGAGGCAATGCGAGGATATGAACTGAATGGATGCACCTTAAATACCCTCTGTGGTGCACAAACATATTACAAATGTACTATGTGTCATGAGCTGGGGCTGAAATGCACCTGTAGACACAATGGTAACCCCTAGACTGAGTCTGGTCCCTTCAGCATCAGCAATAGAAACCTCTACCACTTAAGCCAAACAGGGACTCCTCTAGCTTTCAGAATGTATGAGGCTGTCTAGACATTGGGATCAGTCAGCAGAGGGAAGCATGATGAAATGTGTGTGTGCATATGCACATAGACACACACGGCTAGTGTGTAATACACAAAGAAGGAAATGCCCCGCTGGACAGAGTCCCAGCATGCACTATTTCAATTCCACTTATGCCCTAAGTCATGGGCTGAGACCACCACTGGCTGTGCAAGTGAAGAGCCATTAGATAGTAAAAATGGTAACAATGTTTGAGCACTAGGGTTCTCACAAGGCTATATTGCAGGAAGCAGGAGCTGGGTTTTCTTATCTTGTGCTTTCATTGCAACTGCAAAAAAATCTCGAGTTAGAGCATGAATATACACATCATTAAAAACCATAGTGTACAGTGAATTTCATAAACTGGAGAATCAGAAAATGAAATCCAGGGCTAATTGTATTTTGCAGTGATGTCCTCGACCTACATTGATTAAAGGAATTTGCCATGTGCACTGGGGAAAACTTCTCAGTAGGAATCACATAAACAGCGACTCTTGCAATTTCAATTGAATAGACATTCAGTTTGCTCTGTAATTAAAATCTCACATTGCAAAGTGGTACCTGCTTCGGAGTCAACTTTTCTAAAGTACGTCATGGCAAAGTTCTCCACTTTATGTTTCCCAGTTATTTTACCATTTGCTTATTCCTTGCTGAATTCATTAAACTACCAGGTATGTGCTTAACGCACTCCCTGTGTTATACAGGCAATACACTAACTTAAGTCATGTTATAACTCCTAGTTGCAGGTCTCAGTGAGTATAACAACCTGCTATTTACTCAGCTGAGGTATTCTTCTTTAACTCAAGCAATACAGGACTTTACTTTTGGTGATGAGAGTCCAAGGTTCAGTCCCCACTGCTGACTGTAATTTTATTCATTATTAGTATTAAGGTAGAAGCTAGAGGCCTCAATTGAGACTGGGGGGGCATTTCTGCTCAAACACTCAAGGGGAGACAACCCTTGCCCTAAAAAGCTTACAGTCTAAATAGACAAAATGATGGAGGGAAAAGAGAGATGAAGTGACTTCTCCAAGGCTAAACAGCAGATTGGTAGCTGGCCCAGAAACAGAACCCAGGTCTCTGGAGTCCTATACCAATCCACTGGACCACGCTGCCTCTCAGAAAGAAAAGTGCATAAGAGAACCAGGGAACGTTAGAGCTTCAGTTTAAAACCAACAATCTTTAGCTTTAGTATCTGGAAGTATGTGCAGCCACAGTTCATTACATGTCCAGTGCTTAGAATATTGGGCCATGGTCCTGAACAACAGTACACAAGGTACTTTGTCCAAAGCAGCTGGCACTATGTATGGCCACACAAGCACCAGACTCAGCGATGGCAGGAAAGACAGACTTGGTGGGTATATTTACTTGGCATATGCTTTTTCTAGCAGGGATGGCCAGAATTCATTTCTGCTGCGAGGTTGGGCAGACAGGTATCTCCCATTGAGAAAAGGCAGCCGGTCGTCTATCACCACATCCACCCAGTCTCCAAAATGCCAGAACTGGAAAAACAAAAGAAGAGAAAAGAAAACCTCTTGTAAGAATAAATAGTGTTGCCAAATGACAGTCTCCAGAAATAGCCCAAGAGTGAATGGAAACCATGAATGTAAGTAACTTCTTTGCATTCTCTCATAAGCTATTTTGTCCTGTTGCTATGTACTGTTAAATAGGTGCTGGATTTCATTTCAGAGGTGACTACCTTTCAGTGATGGGTCATTTCTGGACACAAAATACTCTGGAATTATATGGAATGAAAAGTCCATGGAGGTGAGTATTACCATGACTGGATTAAGACGGGTGTTTCAAAAAGGGCATAGAACTAAGTGTCCACACAAAGTGGTATGCCTCGCTACTCTGCTCTATATGGAGCTTTTCTTAGGTACTTCCCTGGTTCAGAGACGTCCTTCACCAAGAGCCAGTCTTTGGATAGACTCTTTCCTGCTTTTTCCTGTGTCTAAAAGCTCTCTAGATCTAGAGCTTTCTACAGTACATGGGGTTTACTGAACAAGCAGAGCACAGTTGGGGCTATTATCCATCACCTTGACAAATGAAAAGGAGGCAACTGTCCACTTCAACAGCTGGACAGAACAGGTGTTCTTCTGACTGATCCAGCTGGCGAGTGATCAGCAAGTGATGAACTAAGAAAACTTGCTAGAGTCATTAGCGAACTAATGTAGTGAAGCAGGACTTTGATATCACAACTGGTCAAATCCATACCTCTCGTAATGCTAAGGACTTCCATGCCCTTATGCCAAGAATAAATGTGTCCCATCATGGCTATATTTCCACAGCTGTGTGAGCAAAAATTGCAGGGATGCATTGTCCTGTTGAAACAGTATTGCTATTTGCAGTGGGTACCCTCCGTGGCAAACTAGGTTGAAGATAGATGAGGAACAGTGTTTTAGATTTTGCAAACCAGGATTGGTTTGCATGCAGGTTCTATTTTTTCTGAGGGTATGACTATCAGAACATCAGCAGCACCCTTTATCCAAGAGAAAACTAGCAGAAGGAAAATGTAATTCAATACTCAGATGCCCTCCTAGACTTTTAAATCCCCAAACAGAGGCAAGAGTCATATTACATTCTGCTGTTTACTTTTCGCTATCTGGATTCAAATTTCACTAATCCCCCAGACACCTCCTTGTTTGTACCTCAGGAAGGTGTTTGCCTGCTATGTTTGCACAGGAGGTGTTGCAGGAAGGTGTGACTGATTCTCAGATCCAAATCCTTTGTACCTACAGGCCTTTTGCACGCAGCTTGGCAGCTCTTGCAATGAGCTTTCCCTGTTGAGCCAGTGCTCTTGGGGGGTGGCAGAAAAGGGCGCCTGCTTTTGAAAGGACAGTGCTTCAGATCTTCCAATCTCTCTCACATCTGCATCTTTCCGCTGTGCAGATGTGCCTAAGTTAAAGATGGGCTGAACCCAGGGGCTTTTGTCCAGCCGGGCTCTCCTCAAACCTGGGTGGTTCTAGAAGGGCATCTGAGTATTGCATTACATTTTCCTTTCACTAGTTTTCTCTTGGATAAAGGGTGTTGCTGATGGTCTGCTTGCCGTACCCTCTCAGGCTGTGACCTTGTCAGGTCCCACAAGCGTCGAAGGACTGGCCTGGCTAGCACGTGGGTGGGGTCCTCCAGGCAAACTTAGGGATGTCCATCACTCAGTAAGGAGAGTTCTGCCCTCTGAATCCACCCAGGAACCAGTGATCACGGCCTAACCTCTGGCTTTTGGCCCGAGACTCAGGCTTGGTGGGATTTCGGAGAGTTTGGAGGCAGCCCTGAGGAGTTCAGGCGCTGCAGCTGTGAAAGGGACCATGAACTGAATAGAGAAGGGTCCTGTTGGGGCAGACTGCACCCGCCATTGTGCCAACTCATGGAAACTGAGAATAGATTTTCGTGGTTTTAAAAAAAATGTCGTCCTTGTTATGCCCTTTGTTTGTCTGGAGAGGTGGCAAACTTCAAGGATCAGGTGCCAGGGGTAGCCAAGAAGAAAATCTTATGCCATTGAACGCCCTGCCATAGGCAGGGTTGTGACCCACTATGGTGTTAGGAGGCTCTTCTTGGATGAACCCTGAAACTGAGGTTCTGACCATTTGTTGTCATTCAAGCTCCCATCAAACTTTTCACAAGAGCAAGGTCATTAATCCTGGTGCCCTGGCTAATTTCCATCTCAGGCTGTTCTACTCGACCTACCTTCATTCTTCCAGAGGTTTCACCCGGATAAGAAATACTTTTTCATTTCTTAGCTTGAGCGGCTGCTCAGTACCACAGTAGACTCTCCTAATGGCTGCCATGTTCCACCCCACAGATAGCTGTGCTTCGGTAATGGGTAAAGGGATTCTTGTGCACACTAAGGGCTCAATTCATCTTGATGTAACTCCATTAACTTCAGTGTACATGTGCCAGTGTACTTATACCAGGGTGTACTTACTCACACCAGTGTACCTACACCAGGGATAACATTTGAGGCAGGTTCAGCATTTTGTAGGAGGCCTTCAGCAGTTCTTTGGACTGTAAAGTGCTATGAGATCCTGAAGGATGAAAGCCACTATAGGAAGATAAGACACATTTATATCGACTAATGAAAGTGATGACTTGTGTGTGAGGTGACCTGGAACTGAATGTTGAGACATGCAAGGTGGACAGAACTAAAATATCTTTGGTGGGATGATTTAAGGGTATTACTGAAGAGAATCTTTCATTCAGTCTTTTGTTGTCTTGGCTGCTTGTTAGAGAAAAAGGAGGAGGACGTTTATTGATTTTCAGGCCAGAAGATGGGGAAAACATATTTTCAAATATTGGAATGTATTCATACTACTCGAGAGGTTTGCTCCTAAATAATCTTTTGGAGAAATCTCGTGAAAGACATTCTAGTTTGCCTCACTGTAATATATGGTCAGCTGGTTTATCTTGTCTAGTGCCCCTCTGCATACTGGAGATGAGTCAGAATTGAAACACCTAGTATTACTAGGAACAATGGAACATAAGAACTAGCAAGAACATTCTAGTACAAAGATCTGTTACACTGTGGAACAGTCTTTCAAGAGAAATTATGTAAGTGCCTTTGCTTTCACCATCTTCTTTAAATTTGAACAAAGTAAAAGAGAATGCACTTGAGAACAATTTTGCATTGGGTACGGAGAAAGAACAAGATGATCTAATGGTTCATTTCCATCTTTAGTTTTTGGAACTTTGTGATACTCCAGTGTAAAGTCTCCCTCTTATGCTAACTCCTCTAAGGAGGGATCATATGATACTTGCCCTTCACCCTATCCAATCTCTCTGAGTTGAATAAGTGGTGCACCTAAAATAGTAACATATCTAGCTGGGGGATTCTTAGTATTTCAAGATTAGTAAATTTCACTTTCTTCCAAAAGAGATTTGTCCCTTAGAATCAGACCCCTTTTTAATATATCAAAACCAGCTATCTGAGCAGTGCCAAAGGGCTAGCACCTGCTTAGCTGGTGGAATCTGGTAGGTGAAGCTGCAGAACACTAAACAAAAAGATCAAATAGACAACAAACTCAGATTTACTATCAGTTATCACTGTCAGATCTGAAAGAGAGGCAGGACGTCTGTCTAAAATATACATTTGCACTAATTAATCAGAAGAACAGCATTCACTAGAAATGGGCTCAAACCATAACATTCAGAACCAGATTCAAATAATCTGACATTTGTGGGGGTCTGGATCAAGGGGGTCAGTTCAGCCCATTAGAAAATCAGGGACCGCTTGCAAAATCCTGGTCAGGGGACCAGCTTTTGAACTTCCCCCAAATTCAGGGGTGCTTGGATCTGGGTTTGTAGCTCAGACCCATCTGAACTCTCCACCCAAACAAGATGGAGCAAAATCACTACAGCATGTAGTACATACCCGGAAATGAAAAATCCCAGCATAATTCTCTCTGAATCCTTGGTCCTTTGGCAGAACATTTTCCAGAAATTGCCTCTGTAATGTCAAAGATCCCAGAGCAGCCAGAACCCAGCAATCACCTTCAGGGAGACAGGTAAAAACCAGCTGCAATTGCACGTATTGCTTCATCATCTCCTTCTGCCTTGCCAGGGTCTATATCTTTCTAACGCTTTTCTTTAGGAAACAGGGTCACTGCAGAAGGACTGGGAGAACTAATCTGGATCAAATAAAAATGTGGGCAGACTGACCGCGATTCAGAGACACTCGGCTTCAGGGAGCATGCTGCCATCCATCCACCCATCCATGTCTGTTCTATACTGAACCCACCTCTATGGTATCTAAGTGCCCTGAAGGAAGAGGGAGCCAAAGGCTGAACTGACCTGAAACAGAACTTTGATCTTACCTATTTCTCCTTGAACAATATCAAATCTGCTAACACCATCCAAGATTAAATGGGGATCTCTCTCGATCATCTGAAAAAGAGGGAAAACAAAGACCAGCATGAGTTGCCAACACTTACTAGCCGTGTACCCTTCACAGCTATACAGCCTCTCTTACGTCATTTTCAAATGATACCCTATGAGGCCATTATGTGCTACCTCACCGTAGTGGTGCTTTGAAATTCAGGACTGTTTAGAAGTAGTGATGGGAGAACTGCAAAAGCCCTGGAGATTTGTTTCACATGGGCATCCAGAAGTTCAGATGCTTCTCAGAGGTATAATCCAGATGAATGATGTAGTGCTAGTATAGTGCTTTGCAAAGGGAAAGTTCTATACAAGTGCTACATATTGTTATTTTTATTATAATCCTCTAAAACCCCTGGCCAGAAATCAGCTCTTAGAAACCACTGTGCCACTTGGAGAGGGAGGAAAGGACCTTGGACCTCTCCATATGCTGCCTGCCACATGCAGATGGAAATGAGAGACTCCGACTTTCCTTCTCTAAACCATGCTGCTTCTCACAAGGGGAAGAAGAATTATGGTCTCCCTGGCCTGACATCCACAGCCATTCTGCATCCTCCCCACTGGAAGAGGGGAAGACTTTCCATTTAAACCATGATCTGAGAACTCCAGTAACTCAGGCAGTGGTTAGGGGTCTATTACAGGAGCAGGTGAGTGAGGTTCTGTGGCCTGTGTTGTGCAGGAGGTCAGACTAGATGATCACGATGGTCCATTCTGGACTTAGAGGCAGTGAGGTTCTTTAATGCCATCATCACCATGACATCTGGGCATTGAGCAGTTCCAGCAAACCATGCTGTTTCCTTGAGTTTGGGAGTGGGTGCCTGTCCTTTGGAGGAGAACTTTACGCCTTTCAACCTACTAATCAAAAGGTAGGGGGACTTGGGATCAGTCCAAGGGAAAAGGGAGTTGGGCCTGGGTGTATCTCTCTCTAGGGAGGGCCTCCGATAGCTCAGATCATTGGCTAGGCATCCAGATTTTGGCCGGGCATTCAGATTTGTGTACGCTTTTCAAGACTACACCTCTGAACCTTTTGTGATCACACATCCCTAATTTAGATCTGGCTGTGCTGTTTTGCATCATTTCTGTTAATGAAGCTATGGACACAGGATGTGAAATCAGGGTACAGAATTGGCTACGATCAAAAAGATGATGATAATGGGGCCCTGCAGAAGACAAACAGATGACAGGATGCCAAGGAAAATAATGGAAACACAACTGAAGTCAGTCTGACCATGAGGCCGACCATTGATTAGATGGTGAGATATCGTATGCAGGGACATGACCATGCCAGGCTTACTGGAGGAACAAACCATGGACAGGAATGAACGGCAATGCTGTACCACTCCCTAGGTATCTAAAGATGCTTTGGGATTAGAGAGATAATTCCATGGGATCTTAGTATTTATGGTAGGAAAATGCTCATTCAAATCTCTCACTGGGTCTTCTGTATGAGCGACCCTTGTAATATTTGCTGGCTGGCTAACAGTCTGTTTTGAAATTATTTTTAATCCTAAATTCAGAAGCAAATGAACACGCCTAAGGAAATGACAAGACACAAGAGGTGTAAAATATTTGACAGCTGGGGTAAGAAAAATAATTTAGCAGCTCTTCTTTAAGCTGGGCTGGGTGCTCCCTCCCACCCACTGGATTTGACAACCTTCTGCACAAACATGAGACTAACAGCTGACGTGACTCATGTGGCTGGGTGAGTTGAACTCCGGTCAGCAGCCGCGTCAGCTTCCTGAAACATTTTCCTGGTGACTGAAAGCACCTAGAAGTCCATCAAAAGTTCCCCTTTGGGGAGATGGTACAAAGCAGCTCTTCCCAAGCAATGAATGGTACATGGCACCAGTACTGATGCTTCAAGCTCTTATGAATAATCCCCCAGGCTCCCCTAATAGTGAGGCTCTCTGCAGGGTCGCGGAACGCTGCTGCTGCTCTCCTCTCATTCAAGAGCAGGGGTCTCAAACTCAATTTACTTGGGGGCCGCTGGAGGCAGAGTTTGGGTGAGGCTGGGCCGCATCGGGTATTCCACAAGAAAAGCTTTGTTTAAAAAATTCCAATCTTCTCAAATGTCTTTATTTTTATTTTTTTTAACACAAAATAAGATGAAAAAATAAACAAACAAATTAAGAATTAATAAGTAAATAAGTAACGCTTATAAGTAAATAAGTTACGCTGCTGTAACTCTGTTTCAACCAGAAGAGTCAGCACCAGTGGCAGGTTTCAAATCCATGAATGGCCCAGGAGGAGTGAGGGGCTCTAGCTGTGAAGTTGCCGGCCCCTGTTCAAAACAAATGGGTTCTGTGTGCATCAGAACGACCTTGCTCCTGCCCCAAGCAGATCCTAGAGCGGAGACCAGCATCTCAAATGCCTGCACTCTGCACCTGGGCAGCCTGGGGGATCCCAATCCTTCTCCGGCGCTTCTATGCAAGCCATTCCACTTGGTTTCTTTAATGCTCTTCGATTCCTGCCTGGTGCACTAGCCAGGCTGATTTAGGCTAGAGCACAGTGTACAGGGCATGAGCACTGCCTGCTCTTGACTGAAGCAGCAGGGGCCTGACCCAGCCCTGTGCCCATGGCGGTGCATGTTCTCCCCCATGCAGACAGCTGCTCCCCAGGAGAACAAGGGCACCTAAACCCACACCGGGAAATTCCCTTTATCTCAAAGCTGTTGCAGCCAATACAGGGAATTCTTTATCTGTTAAGATGAGGTCTAATAGAGACTGACCACAGCACTGGATGTATGATAACTTAGGTACAAGTGATTTTGAGCTATGTGCAGTCCAAATAAAGTCTAGAGCAGTAATATAGAAAAAAAAAACACTGTTTCAGTTTGTTTCTCTGCTTGCATGAAGCCTGGTCGATGTCCCGCCCCCCGCCCCCGAGAGCCAACGTGATTGGTAGGTTCATTCAGCTCCGCACACAACACTGTAAAGTGCCATTCATATAAAACTCGCGGGCCGCACTAACATTAAACTTTCATATTAAGGTGGGGGCCACAAAATATCGTCTCGCGGGCCGCAATTGGCCCGCGGGCCGCGAGTTTGAGACCCCTGTTCAAGAGCATGACCTCTGGCTGTGGGTAACAGGACCTGGGCTCTATTCCCAGCTCTGCTATTAGCCTGCTGGGTGACTTGGGCAAATCTAATTTCTTTGTCTCTCCATCTCCTCTCCCACTCTTTGTCTATCTGCACTGTCAGCTGTTCACAGAAGGGACTCTCTCTCTCTCTGAGTATGTGTTTGCATAGTGCCTGCCAAAATGGGGCCCCAATGCGCTACTGGGAGATCAAGAACCATCATTGAAAATAACCAAAAGTTAATAATTCACCATTGTATTGTTTCCCCCCATCCCCATTTTTGCCATGGGGGGCTGTGGTATGGCGGCGTAATCCTAACTGTGGTGTCTAGGCAGCTACAGAGTTGCCACAGATCATTTCTTACCACATACAAATAAGTGAAATAAACAGATCTAGATACGGGTATGAAACTGCCGGAAAGCCTTTCCTTGGGTTCCAATGAAATGGACTGAGTGTTGTTGGTGAGTACCGTAGCAGAGCTTACATTGGAGCCAGAAAGCCCATGAAAAGATTCGACATGATCTGAACACGTTATGGAGATTCACTCTGAAACTGATCCACTGGACCTAGCAGCAGATTTCAGTGCAGCTCACTGAGATGTCCGAATACTTGGTTCTTAAGTGAGAATTCAGTTGACTCATTAGGGAGGCGTCTTGCTTAGAGGCAACCAGTAATTCTCTCTAAAGACACTGGATGAAAACAGCCCAACCTACATACCTCAGTCATGTTTGTAGATGGGTTAGTGAATGTGACACAAAATAAACAAAAGCAAAATAAAATACTCTAAAAATAAACCCACCCAACACTGATTCAGCTCTAACTCCATTTTGGTTTGCTTTCCAGGTATCGCCCTGAGAATAAGTAGAAGGGATCACTTCTCCCACGGTGTTTGAGTTACAGTATCTGTCCTCGCCTCCCTTCACAGTTGTGGAGTTACACCTACCAGTGCATGGTGTAGGAGAGGGAGGATGGTTTAGTGGTTAGGGTACAAGCCAGGGACTCAAAGACCTGGATTCAATTCTCTGCTCTGCCACAGACTTCCCATGTCTCCTTGGTCAAGTCACTTAGTCTCTTTGTACCTAAATATCCCATCTGTAAAGTGGGAAATCAGCACTCCCCAGAAGGAATCAGGAAAATCAAAGCATGAAAGATTGTGGGGCTCTCAAACAATATATATATAATAAAGGGCTTATAAGTACCATAGATGGGTGGGGTATGGATTTTGTGGTACAGTAAACCCTCGATTTAACGGACCTCGATTTAACGGACTTTGGATGCAACGGACAAAATTTCTAAGCAAGTCTGATGCATCTGAAATCCATTTGTCGAGGGCTGGCTGCCGGCTCCCGGCTGCCGCCCGGGTCCAGGCAGCGGACGGGCTGGCTGCCGGCTCCTGGCTGCCGCCCGGGTCCAGGCAGCGGGCAGGCTGGCTGCCGGCTCCCGGCTGCCGCCCGGGTCCAGGCAGCGGGCAGGCTGGCTGCCGGCTCCCGGCTGCCGCCCGGGTCCTGGCAGAGGGCGGGCCGCGGAGCTGCCACCCCGGCCCTGTGGCGGGCGGGCTGCTGCTCCGACAGCTCGTTGTTTTTTTTTATTAAATAACGGACTTTCTGATTTAACGGACACCCCCTCGCCCGAATCAGTCCGTTAAATCGAGGTTTTACTGTATTGTCATAGGTGTTTTAGAAAACCTGCATATAGGAGGAAGGGAAGACTGAACAGAGAAGTAGAGAGACTTCTTGTGTATTAGCTTTGCAAGCTCAGGCTAGTGAGTGGCTATCAACAGCCACAAAGCAGGAGCTCATAATGGACCTCAGAGAGGAAACTGATGCTTCCCTTTGGAATAACAGCAGCCTCTTTCAGCTCGGAGCCACATCCCCTGAGGTGAGAACCTGAGCGTGAGGTTGTAATGACAGAGTTCACCATTCTGAGTAAAGCCAGAGTGGAGCCTGCCTGGGGGCTAAAGTGAAACTGGCAGTATCAAAAAGCTCTGGAGAGAGGCACTGGAGAGCTGGTTGCATTTTTCACAACAATGTCCTGTGCTAGGGGGGGATGCTGGAAACATGTGGAACAGAGGGTAAGAAGAATAGGAGGCAAATAATAGCAGCAAAGAAAAGCTTATGTTGGAAGTGGTTGAAATGAGGAGTGACCGCTGCCGTCTTTGGCTGATATAGTGTACTGAGGACTAAGGCTCCAGACTTTCAAAGTGGCTCAGTACCTATTTAGGCACCAAGGGTTTGATTCAGCTCACATTCAAGTCATTGGCAAAACTCATTGACTGGACTGGGGCAGGATCAAGCCTCAAATTGAGGAAGCAAATTTTCCAGGAGAGCTCAGCACACCTGGTGCACATTCTGTGTTATGGTTCTTTGACAATTGGGCCGTAAATGTCACAAAGGTAAGTTGTTGAACGCTGGGCAGTGAGAACAACAAAGGAGCTCCAGCTGTTGCAATTTTCTAATCAATATGGCTTAAGGGTGATTATTGCAAAATGTGGCAAAGCACACAATCATGACTGAGCAAACCACAGAGACATCACACTCCACCAGCACTAGAAACACCGATGCTACACACATATTTTAAAATATAGTTATGATGAGTCGATGTGAGTAGGATGAGTGGTTGGCTAACTATTGAAATAGGGATGTAGGGAGGTTTGGATCCACTCGTCAGCAGTAACTCCATTGATACTTCTGGTGGTACTTTCACTAGTACTGTCCACCCTCCACTCCTTATCTTTGTACTCCACCCGAGTCTGCAAAGCAGCAGTCCTACCTGGATTTTATAGGCTAAATTGGGTATCTCCTTCCATCTACTCATGTGCAGCTGCAGCTACATTGTTATGATGCTAAACCGGAAACAGGAACAAGAAAATAACTTCAGAGGCAAACACCATGCAAATGATCACCAGCAGTGCAAAGAGAGGAACACAGATCTATCTGCTTTGCAAATACATCCAGAGGATGCTGTGGAAGAGCTGTGAAAAGGGTCATTCCTCAACTCTCCCAGAACACGTTAGACTTCCTGAAGACCAGTATGCCCTTTCCTTTGTTTGCGGTTACTTCTTTCCTTTCTATTTCCAACTCCATTTCCCATCAACCTGCACTTAGGCTGGAAGAATCCCATGCACTGCTACAGGCTGGGAAAAGACTGGCTAAGCAGCAGTTCTGCAGAAAAGGACCTGGGGATTACATTGGATGAGAAGCTGGATGTGAGTCAACAGTGTGCCCTTGTTGCCAGGAAGACTAATGGCATATTGGGCTGCAATAGTAGGACCACTGCCAGCAGCTCGAGGGAAGTGATTATTCCCCTCCGTTCAGCACATCTGGAGTATCACATCCAGTTTTGGGGCCCCCACTACAGAAAGGATGTAGACAAATTGGAGAGAAACCAGCGAAGGGCAATGAAAATGATTAGGGGCCTGGGACACATGACTTATGAGGAGAGACTCAGGGAACTGGGCTTATTTAGTCTGCAGAAGAAAAGAGTGAGGGGGAATTTGATAGCTGCATTCAACTATCTGAAAGGGGGTTCCAAAGAGGATGGAGCTAGGCCATTTTCAGTGGTTGCAGAGGACAGAACAAGGAGTAATGGTCTCAAATTGCAGTTGGGGAGGTCTAGGTTGGATTTTAGGAAACACTATTTCACTAGAAGGGTGCTGAGGCACTGGAATGGGTTACCTAGGAGGTGATGGAATCTTCATCCTAAGAAGTTTTTAAGGCCTGGCTTGACAAAGCCCTGGCTGGGATGATTTAGTTGGGGATTGGTCCTGCTTTGAGCAGGGGGTTGGACTAGATGACCTCCTGAGGTCTCTTCCAACCCTGATCTTCTATGATTCTATGAACCTCTGTTGTTCTTCATTGTGCTGCCAGGACAAGGGCTTGAGCCAAAGTCCCTTGCAGTCACTGTAAAGGAGCCTATTGATGGATGGCCAAATTCTGCTCTTTGCTACAAGGATGTTAATCCAGAGTAAGATCATTGCCTTTAACAGAGTTACTCTGGATTTGGACCACTGTAAATGGTTCTGAGATCGTAAACTCCATGGGGCAGGGTCCTTGTCTATCACTGTGTTTATAAAAGCGCCATGCACACCAGTGTGGCAATATATAATAAATTGCAACTACTAAGGGCTAGCTTTGGAATAAGCCTAGAGAGCAGCTACTTTGCCGGGGAAGAATTGTTTGGTGGTTCGCATGCTAGTCTGGGACTTGGGAGACCCTGCTCTGTGTAAGGTCAGGCAAGTCACTTGAGAGCAAAAGAGAGTCAGTTCCCCAAGACAGAACAGCAAGAGGGGAATAATAGTACTTCCCTACCTCACAGGACAAAGATTGGGAGGTGCTCAGATATTCTCCACATAGATTAGTACCGGGGTGTTTGGATTGCTCAATTCAAGGTCCAAAAACAATGAAATCGGCAAACAGAGAGAGTAAATCTAGTGTGGTTATTAATCAAACGTCTAATGACAACACATAACCATACGTGTGAGCTAGTGTCAGAACATAGCTTCAGCGCTTAGAAGAGGTCTTAACGCCTGTATTTGTGTTAGCTGTGGGAGTTCACTACATAGGTTACACTCCCACTCAGTAAACAGAGAGGTCAGTGAGATCTGTAACCCACTAATACAGAGGCATTTAATACAGCAACTCTTCACTTTTGGTTTGCTCCAAATCTAGGGTCTCCTATGTGATCTTTTTGGCTGTACCCCATATTTCTTTATGGACAAGCAGCTGAAGCGAGAGGAATAAGCTATACCCACCAAACTCTTAATACCGGTATAACTCCATCTATGCTAGGAGAGTTTTGCTATTCTGGCAAAATTTTTGAGCGTAGACTAGTCCATGATATGGCTTCCCCTGGCCAGAGATAATTGAGTCTGATGTCTCAGTCTGATTCAATCATCTTGAACAGGCAAAGACACCGCTTGGGTGAAACAATCACAGGGGTGGAAATGCTGGTTCCACATCGTCAAGCTGCTATTTCAGGCAAACAGAAATACCCAGTGGGCTCTTAAGGCTCCATGTCCTTGTGAGCCTCCGAAAAATATCCAGTCTTGGAACAGTCCAGCAGGCTCTGCTCACACTGGAAGACAGCCCTGTAGACTGACTGACCGACGGGTAGAACACAACAGCTGGAGTCCTTGTCGCTGTACGTTTCCCCTATTTCCCAGGAGCTTGGGGCATCTCAGATTAGACTCAGAACTCCTGAATGCTTCTTTTGTGCATGGTGGGGGGAAGATGGCGGGAAGTGGGCTATTTTATTTCTTCAGGTTATTGTGCAGCAGTATTAGGGCCACATTTTAAAGGTGGCTTCAAAGCAGTCTTTGATTTTGTATCTGGATAAGAGCCCCCCAAAAACTACGGGCCCGCTGCCAGATGATCATAGGGATTGTGGACATTAATATTGTCGGCTTCCTTATTTGTAGCACCAATCGGATTTTACAGGAACTAGAACTGTGGCTGGGGTATAACTGGTCTCTAGCTGTGGATGTAGCTGGCTGCTGAGGCCTCCATCTGGAAATTATACCTGTGCCCAGTGCAGAACGCTGATTAAAAAAAAAATCAATGGGCAGATTGTTTCTTGAAGAAGGTGGCACTTTATTTAGGAAGAAGGTGGGAAAGCGAATGTGGGGGGTAAGCCCTGTATACACAACAAGCCAAAGAGATCATCAATAACAAACAGGCTACATGGTTCAGGCAGCAGGGCTGGGCCCATCCCCCAGAGAGCTCAGCATATAGCAGCAGTTAGCCAGGGATCAGTGAGACCTGGGGGTGTGGCCATGCGCACAGTGCAGCACCTCTGCCCCGGTTGTCCTTCAGCAGCCTTTCGCCAGGTCAGCCTCCAGCCGGGGGGGGGGGGGGGGGGTGGCTCTTTCTGCGTTACATGCCAAGGAGTGACTCGTTCCGGTTTGACCCTACCTCCCGCTTTGAAGGGTCCTCTGGCCCAGGGAGGCAGGTTTCACCAGAGAAGTCCCATAGGACCACAGGCACCATCTGGAGCCTGGCATGGTGTGACCAGAGAAAACCTGAGTCACCCATTTTAAGTGATCTTTTTAACCTGGAACCTACTAATCATCACAGAGCTAGTATTGATACCCACATACGTCTCTCACTCCCACCCCGAGCCACCCAGACAGTGCTTCCAGCTGCCTGGCACACCCACGTGCTGCGTCCTCTCTCATGGTAGGGCCAAACTCCGGTGCCCTAACTCATACTGCATGGCCCCTTCCTTCCTGACCGGCGGGACTGCATGTGGAGTAACATGCTACTCCTCCCGAGTTAATCTGACCACTGGATTGCTCTTTCGGGCCAAGGATTGTCTTTAAATGGGTTTGATCAATGCCAAGCACAGGAGGGCCCTGATTCTGAATGCAGCCTCAAGGGCTGGCTACAATACAAGTGATACGTACTAATAGAGAAGCAGCATGCTGCAGTGAATAGAAGATCAGCCCAAGAGTCAGTATACAGGGGTTCTTTTCTTGCTCTGCAACTGACTTGCTGTGTGTCCTTGGGCAAGTTACTTCACCTCTCTGTGCTTCAGTTTCTCTACCCACCCTTTATCTAGTTTCTCTATTCCGATTGCATACTCTTCCGGGCAAGGATGGACTTTAGTAAGGTGTTTGTGGCTACCACAGTGGGATCTTGATCTTTGTTGCACCATCCTGACACTACTCCAGTATAATGATTACACACGTACGCACACATTCTCTCGGTCTCTCTCTCTCCCCCCCCCCCCCATTAAAATAATGTTTTAAGGTTGCAAAGTGAAGCACTCAGAAATCAGAAAATGCCAGAGTTAAGGTTGCCCCTGCAATCTTGATTTAGCCTCTTTGTACATATGTATTATGCTTAGAGCTGTGTGAATTACTGCATATTCATTTTGTTGCCTGAACCAAAACAAAAATTGTTTTGGATTAACCTAAAATGACTTTTTTGTTTGTTTGACCCAAAATGATTTTATGGGAGGGAGCCGATTTCTTTTCAATTAAATTTAGGCAAATTTCAAAATGAAACGTTGTCTGAAAATGAAAAAACAAAATGTTTCATTTAAAAAAAATGTTAAAATGAAATATTCCAACTTTTTAAATGTTGTTTTTTATTTATTTTTTCAACCAAAACTATTTGCCAAATTCAACATGAATTAGTTCATAATTTTGGTTCATCTGAAACTACATTTTTGGTGAATAAAATATTCATCTACATCTTTTTGTCCAGCTGTAATTATGAGAGAGTCTGTAATGACAAAGAGTCCTGTGGCACTGCTTGCATCCGACGAAGTGGGTATTAGCCCACGCAAGCTTATGCTTCAATACTTTAGTTAGTCTTTAAGGTGCCACAGGACTCTGTTACCTCTGCTATTCCAGACTAACACGGCTACCTCTCTGATTCTTGTAATGACAACATAATCACATACTATTTTTTCACTGGATCCCTAATTCAGTGTTAATCATCCCCAGCTATAACAACAATGCTTGAAATTGCACATGCAGAACAAGTGAACACACAGTTTTGAAGGTGCAAATAACAGCACACACCTTTCTGTGAGCACAAAACCAGAGGCTGGGTCTGAAAACATGGCCCTTAATTTTCACAGCTACTGTTCGAGTGCAGCTACTACACAATCAAGAAAAGCGACAATAAAAATGACATCCTTGTGCACCCAATCTATTCCCCCTCAAGGACTCCCATATCAAATTGGCTCACTTTACAAGTCAAAACAAGTTGTCTCTAACTGTCACCACTGCCGGGTGTCTGGAAATCAAGCTGCTTTCTTTCTGCTTTGCGCATTAGCACCAGATATAAAGATCCCAGACTCTGAATGTAATTGGCAATTCTCTTGATGATGCACAGGGTAAAATAGAAGGCAGCTTGCTCCTCAGCTGCTATATTGGATCTGGAACACTGACAGCAGTAAAAATGATCTGTCACTTAAATAACCAGATACTATGTGACTCAGAAGATGCAGAATGAGGAAAGAAGAATAGGACCACGGTGCTATTTTTCTTTGTAGTCAGATTTCTAACCAGGCTTTAAATGTCAGGGGGAGCTAAGGAAAGTGGTTGAGAAAATACAGTCATGGGACAAATTTGCTGCAAGAAGATACAGCTCTGCTGTATGACAGAAAGATGTGTTCAGTGGTACAATAGTCCTGCCTGGGGAAGTGGTAAAGTCCCATTGCCTGGGACTTTTTAAAAGGTTTCACACAACATATAGTATTAAAATGTAAGAGGAACACACTCAAATCTGATCGCTTGGTAGAAGAGGGCTGCCCCTGTTCCTGCAGGTCCTTCCAGCATGAATCAGGTTTTTCCACTGTTAGCTTATGGGCATTGACATACAAAATGAACAAACTACTAGAAAATGGGCAATCCTGCAATTGGCATGGGGATGGGAGTGGATAACCGTCTGTTTCCATTTCTACAGTCTGTAATTCTAGGGGCCAAATCCCAAAGTGTTGTCAGTGTCAGATCCTCTTTACAACACCGGATGACTCTCTTACCCATCTGTAGGAGGAGTGGAAGTAGGCCTGACGAGAGTTTGAGCACATAGACATCTAGGTTAGAGAGAAAGGGGAGGGTCTAATGTACACCACTCCCTACATCTGGCCCTATGACTTCAGTGGAATTGTACCAGAATTTGGCCCCGGGGCTTTGCAGAACGAGGGCTGATTGCAAAGCTTTCCCTCAGGGTTTTAGGGAAGGATGGAGCAAGTTGACCAATGCTCTGAATACGTGCTTTAAAAGGGAGAGAATGGGCCAGATCTCAGCTGAGGTAATCAAGGGTCTCTCAGCTGAAGTCAGTGGAGCCACATCAATTTGCATCAGCTGAGAACCTGATCTGATGTACTTAGAAATCCCCTAATAAATGAAAACTTCAGCTTAAATGGTTTCTATCGACGTCTACTAATTTAAAAGCAGGCAGGGAGGTTTTCAGGGCCGAGAAGGGGTTGTGGTAGAAATTGAAAGGATGGCAGGCCACCATCCCATGGGGCTTGGGGACAAATACTTGTAATGAAGTGGCTCACACTACAGGCAGGATTGTGGCTGATCCCCGCACAGGTTCCCGTGTGAGGGAACACATGCCAGGAACGCTGCCCCTCGGTGCCCTTTCAGAAGGGCTGGCTGTGATCTCAGTCCCTGTGCTCTCCTGCTCGTTGCCCCCGTGCACTGGCCAGTAGAGAAGCACACATTTCACCCTCCTCCCCCTCTACCGGAGATGTAACACCAGGCACCCTCCCCACGGGCCTGGGAGCCTTGGTCTGTACATAAGACACAATGCTTCCCAGTGCTTCCCTCGGGTCGGCACAGCCATAGCTGGGCCCAGCCCTCCACGCAGGGATGTCGCTAACACTCATGAGACAAATCAAAGCTGTTGCCTTTTTACACCCAGGAAATCGGCTTTGCGATTGAAAGCCATCAGGAGGAACTCACCCTTGGTCTTTTCCACTGGAGGCGACTTAGCTTGTCTTGTGAGAGCAGATTGGGACCAACGGAAGCGCTATGGGCTGGGAAGGTGTCATCTTCAAACAGCAGGCCTCGGCTGAGGCAGTAGTTTCTCAGGTAGGTGAAGTCCTGATTGTTAAATTTCAGGGGGCTCTGAAGGCTTCCAGTCCTCCCCTGGGTTTGCCAGCCTCGCTCTGCCTTCTGATATGGGTCAGGGGCAGGCATCATCGTGTCTCTGTCCTGGGAAGGAGAAAACGTGTCAGCTATTGTTAATGGCCACTTCTGAAACGCGGCCTTCCACACACACAGGGACTGCCCAGAGAGGATTTGGGAGCACCTACTCCCAAGGCTGAAGGAGGTCGTCGTGGCAAAACCCTTCCTGGCTGGAAATGCCCGGGGAAAGAGAAAGGATAAAAATCCCACCTGGTGTATCTTAAACCAGTGCTGCCATTGCTTCAGATTCAATTCTAAGTCTTCCTGCTGGACAGACAGAGCAAACTGCCTGAGAAACACTCAACTACTATACAGATAATATAAAAGAACATGGGGTATGGGTGTGGGTGGGTTGTGGAGGGCTGGACGACAAGGGAGGGAAGGGAATATTGCCGTTGAGAGGGTGTTACATGAGAAGCTATGGTAACCTAAGACATTAGTAGTGGGCCCCAAAAGCACTTTCAGCTGTTGGTTACTTTTGTGCACGGTGTATTTTTGTGGGAATTTACTTTTATTTTCTGAGCTCCTTTGACTCATTTTTGACTGCTTGGTGGCTTAGCCCCATATTCAGATGCATACAGCTCCACCATCCACTGTGCTGCTGAGAGCGCTAACCAAGACAAACACTCTCCAGCCATTGCCCTTCCTCGGGGTCTGGTGCAAAGTCAATTAGTGTTAATGGAAAGACTTTCAGGGATGCCTATGTCTTAGGATCAGTTTCTCAAATAACTAGGAGACAAAACTCTAGACCAGGATCAAAATCTGCATTGCATCCACACCTTCCAACGTCTGAGGTATTTAGATCCATTGATTCAATTGGAGAGTTGAGTTAGGGCTTAGCTGTGAAGTTTAGAGTCATATCCAGGTTTGGAAACCCACTGCCCTACCCAAATGTGGGGGTGTCTCCTGTTATTTGGGTCCATCTCAACTAGGAGTGAGTGCCTTTCCTTCTGCACAAAGAGGAGCTGCCAGCTGGGAAAAGCATTTCCTCACCCAGCTGAGTGGAACTCCTCATTGGTTGCAGTCATGTGCCAAACGCTAGACGGAGGGGTCCTGTCTACTTCTGGGCTGGCAGCACCGAGCACTGCTGCTGGTGAAGAATTCAAGTAGATGTGACTCTTGCAATGGGCCTCTTCCCCCTTAGGACTGTTAAAGAGCACAGCAGTAGAACAGCTCGCAAAAGCTCGTATCACCAATAGTCAGGAATGATTGGGAAGAAGGGTTGAGGGCCACCTCAGAAGAACCATCTATACTACCAGCCCTGAATCCACAGACATGGAACTTGGACAAACAAGTGTCCTCCTGGGTCTTCTGCATCGTTGTCCAGCCCTATTCCTGATCCGGCCATGAGATAAGGAGGGAGCGGGGCAGAGGTTTCAAAGGCTCCGTGGCTTTGCAGGAGCCTGAGTTTTAAAGAGCAATTGGTTCTTGACTTTGTTTGTTTGCACAAAAGCGGAGTGTGAGGATTTTTGTTTGTACTGGTCTCATGGCCTTCCCAAAGCCACATGCACATATGCATTCACACACACAGTTGTCTGCCCTCTGTCACCTGGGGACTTCTGTTATTGAAAGAACACTCATTCGGAGGAATAAAACCTGCTCAGAGTCTCTTGCCTCACAAAGGCTCTCAAGGGCTTTGTTACCCCAAGCCACACATTTCTGAATCACATTTTAACCCCAGCGTAGCTCTGGTTTTAACCTAAGCCATATCATCCTTCTCTAAAAGTACCGAATGTGCCTTTGAGTCCTCTCCCTTCCAACACACACAACCCACTTCCCCCCAGTCCCATTCCAGCTGTCTTCATTCACAGCAGTTTGGTTTTTAAGCCCACTGGTCACTTTGAGCAGATGATTTATAGATTTCAAGGTCAAAAATGGACTACTGTGATAATCTAGTCTGACGTCCTGTATAATACATGCCAAACAGCCTCACCCAAGGGATTCCTGGCACATCTGCTAGAGCTATAGAATATATTTTAGGAAGGCATCCATGGTTGATTTAAAGACTTCAGGTGACAGAGAATCTACCATCCCCTTGGTAAATTGTTCCAGCGGTGAATGACCCTCACTGTTAAAAATCTGCATCTTACTTCTAGTTTGAATTTGTCTGGCTTCGGCTTCCAACCACTGGATTTTGTTATGCCTTTTCTGCTAGATGAAAGATACTTCTATGATCAGATGATCACCTCTATTGGTTGATACGCCCCCAACACTGGGTAGGGAGAGCAGATGCACTGATATTTAGAGGAGAGCCTGGTTCTGGGTTTGTTATGATCATTTCACACAGGATTATCGAACATAGCGCCCCCATGTTTTATAGAGTATTCTTGCCCTTCTGGGTAGTAAAAGTCCTTATCTCTTAGGACCTTTAACAATCCCCAGAAAGACCTGGGGTAGCTTGTCTTGTTATTTAATTTCAAAAAGCAATTTCATTTCAAAGAAATCAGATGGAATTCAGAAATGGCCCTCAGCTGACATAGAGAAAGAACATTCCCTTTTGGCTTGCATTTTTCAACACAATGGAAATAAATCTCATGTAATGTACCATAACACGACAGGGAATGGTTTCTCCTTAACAAATACTCATTTGAAACGGTACCTAGGCCTTGTGCATGCTAAGATCTATTTCCCACAACAGTGTTCCAACAAAACTGATTACTAATTCCACAACTCAAATTAAAACTAACAGAGCTTGAAGGCTGGGGCTGACGCATGCCCTCTCTCTCTCTTCTGATGGAGAACAAGAGTTTTTAGTGTGCGTGTATGTGTTTAATTACATTGTTTAACACACTGGGAATAATTTAGCAACTGGCATGTAGAAGATAAGGCAGTTAAACTACCCTCCTCCTGCAGAATAACTTCATCAGCTTTGCAGAAATCATGCTTGGATATGCACATGCGCAGACATACAAGATATTGCACCATCTGGCTGAAATTCCCCCATGGAAGAGAGTCTACACAAAGCCCATGAACCATGCGAGTTCTGCTTAAGCTGGCAGGACTCAATCCTGCACCCATTGAAGTCAATGATGCCGCTCCCGTTAACTTCAATGCATAGGATCAGACACTCAGACCCTGATTTTCTATTCCCTTGCACTGTGCACAGTTATTTACACCCTGTGAAGAGGGGCCACAAAATGATGCCATTTTGATCTGGCAGCGTCTTACAACTGCTTTCCACTAATGTGAAAGACTATGCAAGGTGCAGGCCAATGGGGAATCGGGCTCTTGGGGGTTAAATGGGACTTGAGTGTGTTGCTTTGCCCCTCTGCTAGACCCCTCCACAAGGAGGACTTTCACTCTAGTAGCATTAGAAGGTTTCTTCAAACCAACGTCTGTGTTTGGAGGGAGCAAAGCATGGCACAGCAAAGACCCTGAAACATTCTCCATCGTGGACAACACAGATTGTCTCCCCCTTCATCACAGGGAAAGATGATGCTATCTAGAAGAGCTAAGTCAGAAGGCAGGGGTCCTATGAACATGTAAGAAGTGATTATGTAATTAAAAATCAGAGGGGTAGCCATGTTAGTGTGTATCCACAAAAACAATGAGGAGTCTGGTGGCACCTTAAAAACCCACTTCTTCAGATGCATGCAGTGAAAATTACAGATACAGGCATAAATATACTGGTACATGAAGAGAAGGGAGTTACCTTACAAGTGGAGAACTGGTGTTGACAAGACCAATTCAGTCCGGGTGGATCTGGTCCACTCCCAATAACTGATGAGGAGGTGTCAATACCAAGAGAGGAAAAAATTGCTTCTGTAGTGAGCCAGCCACTCCCAGTCCCTATTCAAGACCAAATTAATGGCGTTAAGTTTACAAATGAATCGTAGCTCTGCAGTTTCCTTTGAAGTCTGTTTTTGAAGTTTTTTTTAATTGAAAGATGACTACTTTTAAATTTGTTATTGAATATCCAGAGAGATTGAAGTGTTCTCCTGATGGCTTTTCTATGTTACCATTCCTGATGTCGGACTTGTGTCAATTTATTCTTTTATGTAGAGACTGTCCAATTTGGCCAATGTACATGGCAGAGGAGCATTGCTGGCACATGATGGCATGTATCACATCGGTGGATGTGCAGGTGAATGAGCCCTTAATGGTGTAGCAGATGTGGTTGGGGCCTCTGATGGTGTTGCTAGAGTAGATAGGCAATGGTGTTTGTTACAGGGATTGGTTCCTGAGTTAATGTTTCTGTGCTGTGGTGTGTAGTTGCTGGTGAGTATTTGCTTCAGGTGGGGGAGCTGTCTGTAAGCGATGACTGGCCTGCCTCCCAAGGTCTGTGAGAGTGAGGAAACATTTTCCAGGTTAGTTTGTAGATCATTGATGATGTGCTGGAGAGATTTTAGCTGGGGGCTGTATGTGATGACCAGTGGTTTTCTGTTATTTTCCTTGTTGGGCCTGTCCTGTAGTAGGTGACATCTCGCTCCGTCAATCTGTTTCCTCACTTCCCCAGGTGGGTATTGTAATTTTAAGAATGCTTGATAAAGATCTTGTAGGTGTTTGTCTCTGTCTGAGGGATTGGAGCAAATGTGGTTGTATCTTAGGGCTTGGCTGTAGACCAGGGGTTCCCAAACTTGGTTCATAGCTTGTTCAGGGTAAGCTCCTTGAGGACTGTGAGACATTTTGTTTACCTAAGCGTCCTCAGGTACAGCCACTTGCAGCTCCCAGTGGCTGCACTGTGGGTCAGTGCACTGTTCAATGATGTGTTAAAATATTCCCTGAGTCAGAGATGGTGAAAGTAGGCTTCCAGATCACCGCAGAACTGTGTCATATGTGTGGGAGTGTTGAGCCAGAAATAAAGTCCTCAAGATAGGACAGAGGCGTCTGCTGGGCTAAGTGTGTGGTTGGATAGATTAACAGTAATGTTGGGTGAGATAAGGGTGCCACTGTTGTAGCCCCCTGTGGCTTGTAGCAGTTTAGATAGTTTACTGTCCTTTTTCCTCTGTAGAGCGGTAAAGTCTGCATTGTAAGTGGCTTTTCTCATTTTTGTAAAGTCCAGCCACGTGGAAGTTTGTGTGGAAGGTTGGTTTTGCACGAGAGTCTCCAGTTTTGAGAGCTCATTCTTGATCTTCTCCTGTTCGCTGTATAGGATGCTGATCAGGTGGTTCCTCAGTTTCTTCGAGAGTGTGTGGCAATCTCTCACCATAATAATTAAAGAGTGTCTCCTAACACATATGCACAAGGGTGCTGAATTAAAGGTGCACAGGCAACCTTCATTCTGGCATTTCCTAACTTCGGAGTGCTTGGCTTTGCAACCTTAATGTTCTTTTAATATCGTTTTTGGTGCCGTATTATATACCTCATTATTCAATGGCTTGTTCTGTAGTTTTCCACTGAGTCCAAAGTAGAAATAAGCCAGCAAGCAAGGAGAACATTTTTCCGTACTTCATATTTGAACTATTCAGCCTCTTTTATTGCCCCTCAGAATGTGTTCCCAATCCATCTTTTAAAAATATTTCCACCAAATGTTGGCCTGATTGGTTCTGTCTCTTAGGGGGAAACAACTGAATTTAGTCTAATAGGTTGTTAGAATTCTGGGAAATCAATAAACCCTTCCCATCTCTATTTCCCTCCCCCAAGTGCACCTGCATACTTAACCTTGACTGCTGCCTGCATTGTGCATCACAGGGAGAGTCCTTTTTCTTTATAGACTCTGTCCTTCAAGGATCTCAAAGTCCTTTATAAACATCAGTGAATTAGCTTCACAATGCTCCTCTAAGACAGAAGTCTCCAAACTATGGTCTGAGGGCCGGATCCAGCCCACGGCTTCGATTTGTCCAGCCCCCCAACCTGATTTAGAATTTAATGCACCACTGACACAGTAGTGTTTTTTAAGATTTGCATATATTTTGCATATATTTAATTCCCCCCCCCATAGTCTCTTTGGCCCGCGAAGCCCCTTCAAAAATCGAATATGGCCCTCATCTCATAAAGCTTGGAGACCCCTGCAAGCATTACTTAATTAACCCCTCCTACCCCCTTGGGAGGCAGTGTTGTGCATCTGTATCTGTCCTCTGTGTGAAAGCCAATAATGCCTCTGAACATCAAGACCAAATCCACAATGCTACTATAAGTTTAGCAGATGTTACCTTTCTGGTGACACATGACACAGCCTACTAATGCTTAACTGTTCATGGGGATTTCTCATATACTATTTACAAAGTCAAATTTCCCTCATTTACATATACAGCTTTGGACATTGCCAGTTACCTTTTTACTGCATCATTTAACTACAGCATACAGTGCAGTCATTGTTACCTCAGGATCTCCATTACCAATTACTTCTGACAACCTACCATTCCACAGGGAGGTCCTTTAGAAGAAAAGCAAACCCATCTTGCTTCTTTGAAAACACCTCTCTCTCTCACACACACTCTCTCTCATTTTGGAGTCATAGTAGCAAATCCTCCAAGACTATGTTAGAATCCCAGCTTATCTGCCCAAGTCAAATCCCTTTCAATGCGTCTGTGATGCTTTCCCAGTGCTAATATTTCTCCTATTTCATTTTTAAAGAAGTAGAACAGCAAAGTGAGGTCTTACCTGTAATGTTCCCAGCGACACGGTGTCCTATGTGTGGTTTTCAGTTTCAGTCCAGTGCTGCTTTATACAAGAATTGCCCCACCTCCTTGAGTAAACGCTGCCAGGTGAATCTAAGTTCAGGATCAAGTATAGAATCCACCATGCAGGTGCAGCAGGGTCATAGTACATGTCTCTTCTATCTGACCTCCACAATATCCCTGTTTGCTCTCCTCTACAAGTTGATGGTTGGTCTCCTGTTGTTCTGTTACAGCAGAGCAGAGTTTGTTGACTTGTCAGCTTTCACTTAATCTATTTTCCTCTTGGCTCCACCAGGAAATGCTGAGATTACAATTATGGGAGCAGGCGATGTGGGACAGACTTCCCACAAAGCGTGAAATCCAGGATCCTGCTTCATTCTTCCACCTGTAATACAAGGAGTAGATATTTCAGGCCAATACCTATTAATGCTTAAAATCTCATTCTAAATCCTTTACATTACCATAGGTCTGATTCTGCATGGTCTCACTCGAGTAGTTCAATTGACTTTCTATGGCCCTGCCAGAGTGAGAAAGGATTACTCATGCGAGTAAGGCTTTCTGGGAGTGGACCCCACCTTAACATAGTCTGAAGCCAAGGCTTAAAAATGCACCCACAAATGTAACTTTTTTGGGACCCCAACTTGGGGCATATGAAAATCAAGTGCTTTCCAGAGGAAATGTGCTCAGCGCTTTCTGAAAATCAGGCTCCCTTAAGGAGTCTTAAGTTAGACACCCCAAAATGGAGCCAGTCAAAGCACATATTGCCTTTGAAAACCTTGGCCTGCAATTTTAAGCTTAATTGAAGGCTAAATGATATAGAGGTACATTATAGTTAGATAAGATTAGATAGATAATCAAGCCCTAAAACAAGTAATTCCCCATTCCTGGGGGGGGGGGGAGGGGGGAAGAAATCTAGAGATCTCCAGAGGAGGAGCATACCTGCTTCTGCAGCTGAATCCTCTGCTCTCAGTAGAATCAACATTCTGCCTTTCAAACCACTGCGTTATTCCGGAGAAGTTCCATAGGGACTAGAGGAAAGAAAGAAATATACAGACAGGCAAGAAAGGTGGGTTCAAATGCAGGCCTTTGCCTTGAGCCCTTCTCCAGATGTAATTACCACCCCTTACTCAAGGTCACAAGTTTAATCGCCCTGGCAGGTGCTTGTTAATAGTGATGGGTGCTGTGTTCAGGAGTTGCTCGGGCTGGTCAGCATTGGGGTTTTCCATGGGGAAAAAAGTCACCCCAATATTCAGATCCTTATTTCCAAACTTATCCAAACTTCCAGAAGTGCTTGGGTGTGGAAGTCCCTTTGGGACAGGCTTCCTCTTGATGCTGCGTGGGCTGGAATCTCGGAAGGAGAAAATGAAGAACAGAGGGCATAGGTGTTGGAGCTGGGGTGCTGCAGCACCCCCTGGCTTGAAGTGGCTTCCATCATATACGGGATTTACAGTTTGGTTAAATGGCTCTCAGAACCCTCCTCCCCCCTATACAAATTGTTACAGCACCCCTGACAGAGGTGAGAAAAACATTAAACAAAGATTTCAGCCTCTTAATCAACATTCAGTTCAGGTCTGGGTCATAAAGGGGATCACTGTTCCTCTGAAAATGTTGCTCCTTCATAACTACTTCTTATCTTGTGAGCATTTGTGTGGGGAGTATGCGGGGGGAGGGGACAGGCCATTTCTGCATCAGAGTCCTGCTCTCAGTCCAGATTTCAGTGGGAAGCGCATCTGTGTCACTGAGAGCAGAATTTCCCCCAGAGTGCAAAGCGGGTGCAGTTTTCCTTTAAGAGCAGTTTTGCACTTGTCCCACATTAATAACAGCTGATTGCATCAAAAACAGGAAGGAAAGTTCCATTCATTTCAGGCAAGGAGCGCTGAGGTGATAAACACCACTGCTGCCAGCTCATCTGACAGGCACGCGTGCTCTGTTAATCACCTGCTTTCTGGGGAAATGGCAGGTATATTCCCCTCCAGGTATTGTGATTCATTGTCTGGAACCAATAGCTCAGCTTAAATGGTGGATTAACAATGATTTAAGAAATATTCATTGCAAAGTTGATTAGAAAGCACCATCAGCCGCCTGGCAGGGGATTTTGGTTATTGCAGCATGACACCGCTCTGTGACTGTCAGCTTTTCTGTGGAGGATTGTATTGATGTGTCCATTTTCACAGTGGCTTAAAAGTACTCAGACCCAGGAAGCAGACAGACTTATTTGTGTTAATGAGTGAGTGGATTATTTGCTCTGTTAAGCGTTTGTGATATTTACGAGAAATCCATGTGATGAATGGGCTAATGGCTGAAAAACACAGGACTGTGAATCAGGAGATCTCCATTTCTGTTCTGCCATTAACTTCCGGCATGACCTTGGTCAAGTCACTTAAACCTCTCTGTGCTTCAGTTTTTCCTTTTACAAAATGGGGATACTACTAATCATCTACCTCGGAGGGGGGTTGTGCGAATTAATTAATGACTGCAAAGTGCTTTGGGATCTTGGAAGTGCAAACACACTGTAATTTCTCTGCTGTCAACATTGTCTCTGGGTTATAAAAAAAAACAACCAAGGATCAACAACTACTCAATCCACATTCAGCTATAACTCCTATTGACGTCAGTAGGCCAAAAGCTCAGCGGTAATGGGAATCTGCAGCGCCCAAGGAATTAATAGGTACTCAGCACCTCCAGATTTGGCCAGATAGTTTTTATTGCATATGGATGAAGCAAAGTTAGAGGAAATATCTTAAGATCTGGTCCAGTAGCCTAGTGGTTAGGGCAGGGAGCTAAAAGTTCTAAGTTTGAGTCCCAGCTTTGCCAATGAATCACTGCAACTGTGGATATGTCCCTTAACCTCTCTGTGGTCTTAGATTGCCGATGTACAATATTTGCACCAGAGAGGTGTCATGAGAATTAATTCAATGACCTTGGTAAAGCACCTTGAGCTTATCAAGAGTAATGAAACATCATGCTTCAGGGCATACAGTCATTATTGCAAAGGCCACTCCCCCCCACCCCTCCGACATACCCACACACACACACACTGCCCCCCCCCCCCCAATTTGGCTTGGTGCATTAAGGTGTTTTGGTTGGCTGTTTTGGGCGCTCCACCAGGAAGAAGAGGATGGATTTGATGGGCCAGGAGCCTAAATCCAGTATGACAAGCTCTGTGCTTTTATCTGAAAATGCCATCTCTGCCCGTTTATGATGAACACTGCAGTAGTGCCATTTCTTTGGAGAGAAGGGTTTTTTCTTTCAGATTATGCACGAGTGACATTAGCAGTCTCTCCTCTATCTGACAAGCGAGGTTCCAGGGAGCAGAACAGAGAGGAGGAACAGAAGAGCATTGGATAGGATGAGAGCCACTTAAAAGTCTTCTGTCAGAACTTTTTTTTGATGGACTAGGCCTTCTCGACCAACAGGGACATTTTCAGGAAAAATGTACTTAACTTGAAAATTGTCACTTTTTGGGGCAAAAGTGTTTAAAATGAAAATTTGACTTTTGTGGGGGGTAAGTTGGTTTCATTCACATAGGCGTGGAAACCCCCCACTTACATTCCTCCCCCCCCCCCACTTACTGGAAAAAAGTCAGAGAGAGTTGTGATGGGGGGAACCCACTTACTTTTTTAAAGACTCCCCCCACCCACTAGAAAAAGGGGAGGAAAATAAAAAGAAACAGAAAGTTCAGAGGAAAATATTTCTTCAGACTCGTATACCCTCGTCTCTTCTTTTTTTATTTTAGTGCAGACAAACATTTAAAATGCCCCCTCCCTTTTCCTTTCCCCTCCCTGGTCCCTTTGTTCTTTTATTGATGTGTGTCCTTTCCTCTTTTATTGCTTTTACCCCTACCTTAATGTGTTATGTCTATTTCGTATTGTCTGGTCCTGCCGCTCTGATGAGTTGCAAAATTGCATAATTCTGCTGGAGAGCCCTTGAAACATGCAGCATTTGGAAACGTATGCAAGCTGTAAGTCATTGACCTTTTTGTACTTCTCATTGTTTAGGATTTTTTTTAAATCGAAACAAAACATTTCCTTAAAGTTAATTTCAAAAGAAATCCAGGACTTTGAGAAAGCATCTGGATTTAAATTATGCCAAATCTAAAATGCTAGCTATAAAATTGCCAGACTGAACAGTCACTCCTCCAGAAAACATTTGGGTACAAATGGGCAACAAATTCTATAAGGTAGCTGGGAATTTAAATCTCAAAACAACCTAAAAGAGCTCTATGATATAAATGCCAAACCACTACTTCAGCAAATGAACAAAGATCTGGAATGCTGAGGGAAATATGCAACGTCTCAATTGGGATGAATACCCGCAGTCAAAATGAATAGTCTGCCTAGAATATTGTTCTTGTTTCAAAACCCTTCTGTGATGAACTCAGAGGACACTCCAGCAGGAACGCACGATATTGTTAGAATTTATACGGAATAAGAAATGTCCAAAAGAGAGAGCAGATACTTTGTACAGAGCCATTAAACAATGTGGACGAGCTATTCCAAATTCTCTATGGTACTAGACTACCAGATCAAAGCAGTAGTGGACTGGGGGCACTCTAACCCAGCCAAACACTGGGTCTTTACTGAACAATAAAATTATGATAGTGTAAACATTCCTAGGCTACTGTTAGGTAAAATTAGCTTGTCCTAATCACCTATCCACACCCGGATTGTGCGGAGTCGGACTATTGCTCAAAACTGTCAGAGACCAAGAAACACACAGACAATTTGTTGATCAAGAAGGGCAAGCACCTTCCTCAGGCTAATAGCTCTGGAAGAGTACCACAGCTTTATTAGCTTGACACAGCAGTATTTATATCCTTTAAAGACAATAACAAGTCTTGCATTTCGACATAGGAGACCACTCTCTGCAGGGCCAGGGGGCTTCTTGCTTGAACCGGTTTTTGTGGTTCCTGAAGCAAGCTTGACTGCCGATAAGACATCTTTGGAAAGATGTCTTGTGTAAGGGCAGGCAGAGTTTACGGTAAGGGGTCTCTTGGCTAACAGTGAGCAGAGGTTACGGGAAGAGGGGTTTTCTTGACCAACAGTTAACCTCTCCCTAAATATCTGATAAGCAGCAAATGCAAGAATCTCTTTTGATAAGGGCACAGGGATACAGAGAGGTTTGTCTTTTATATCTTACACTACCATGGATTAATAATAAATCATGTCTGCCAGAAATTTACCCACATCCTTTAGCAAAGGCTACTCTATAGGTCTAATACAGAACTAGTGAGAAGATCAGTTCTTTTTCCTCACCAGTGACACCCATTGCAAACCCAGATCATAACTAACATTACAAACCAGATTGCTTCAAAGACTGGGAAAGCCATGGAATACACAGGGTTGGCCAGCTATTCAGTAAAGAAATGTTTCTAATTTATTTGGAGATCAAAACTGACTTTAATTGGTCCACTCTCTCCAGGTACCAGTACCTTCAAATCAGGCTTTGTGTTTTTCAACTTTTTAGAAAGCCTCTTTGATACAGACAGTTAACTTTAATAGAAGGGATGGAATCTGGTCAGGTAGGGAAAAAAACTAAGTAATTTATAACATTCTTTGCAGGCAACTCTCCTAACCAAAAAAAAATGTCATATATGACACGCTGAGAAAAGGACTTGAATAGGCAAATTACCCCCAAAGGAATGGTATTTGATCTGGAAAAGAGGACCAGCAGTCTTGGCCTGTAGAATGACAAAAGAACATTTCTGTAAGATACTATTTCCCACTCCCAGCTGTCAGGTTAACAAATATTTGTAGATTGAATGGGG
This sequence comes from Sternotherus odoratus, assembly GCA_032164245.1. Classification (NCBI taxonomy): domain Eukaryota; kingdom Metazoa; phylum Chordata; order Testudines; family Kinosternidae; genus Sternotherus; species Sternotherus odoratus. Next base: position 126,541,547 of record JAVMKO010000003.1, read on the forward strand.
ATAAATAGTGGAGAAATTGTGATGAAAAAGGAAATTTTATACATATAAGGTAGAGATGTCTAGTTAGAGAGCATTGGGATACACAATTTCTGATATTTGGTTACAGATTATATTTATTACCAAATGATCCTTTGGTAATCCTGCTGGGGCTTCCTAGAGGAAGTGGCTTTACAAAAGGAAATGAAGAATTAATCTCTCATCCGCTAGTTGAGGCTCAGTTATTGGTAGCCTCCTCATTAGAAAAATAGACCAACCATAGAGAATTGGTTCAGAAAAGTATGGGAGAGTATGGTTATGGAAATATTAACATATCAATTATGTGCCCTTCAAAATAGACAGAGGACAGATAGATGCTTAGATATTGGGTTACTTTTTATTCAATACTCAAAGTATAGTCACCAGCCAAAAAAAACCAAACAAACCAGCACACCCATCCAAATTGTTTGAATATTGATATTTGATAAACATGCCTCATCTCGTATGTGTATATAGAAATTTCATTCAATTTAGTAAAATCTCTAGAAACAATACTACTATAGGTGTTGTAATGGTGCTCACCCTGTAATACAATATCACCCTGTTAAATAGAAAGATCTGATACCCTGTTCCTATGTACTGTCTCTTTAAACAAAGGCTAAGTGTTGTAATGATTGTTTTGTTTCTGATATTTACATGGCAAGGATTTGTAAACATGCTAAAACATTGTAAATAAATGGCTTTTAAAAAGTCAATAAAAACTAGTCACGAAAAAGCGAGAGTAGTATTTTTTAAATGCAAAATTGGAGGGCGGGGTGGATAAAATGAAACATTTAACATAAAACAACCTTTTTTGTTTGATATTTTAATGAAATATAAATTCCCCCCTCCTCCCAAACCATCTCTATGCAAGACAGCGCAGTGGTTTGTCTTGGCCAATATACTTCCTCTAGCAATGACCTGTTCTTTATACTTTGGAGGAGAAACAACAACATACGGGGAACCAACAAATTCTGTATGCTTAAGCATCCTTGTTCCACCCACAGAGCTCATGTTCTGAGGTATCATGACTGTTATCCCTTGTGATATATTTCTGACATCATCTAATTTCTCGTTTCCACTGGTTTTACATCGATGTAAATCCTCTTACGTTAGCAGAGTTGCACCTGTTTACATGGCTGCAAGTCAGAGGAGAGTCAGGGCCAGTAATTTCCCAGGACTGTGAGCACAACCACGTGCTGTGTAAAGAAACAACAACAACAAAACTCTCCCTCTGCTTTTACGTTTGCAACCAGTCACTTTCACTGAGTGTCCCGTTGCTATAGTGTTATGGGGCTGGATGAGAGAGAACTAACAATCAATTTTACTAACCTATTTGTTATTTTGTATACCTGTCTCATGTTACCATTTCCTCTCCTCTAGTTGTTATTTATAGGCAAGAAACGATCTTCTTTGCTCGGTTAATAATCTTATATTTATATGAAAGCATCTTTCATTCTAAAACACAATCTTTTATTGACTGTATAAACTGTGGGGCAAATGATGAGCCCCTTAATCAGTGTTCACTTCTCATGCAGGAGTTTGCCTCAGTAAAAACAAATCAAGGACTTCAGCATTTGGCCTTAAGCACACAAGTCACTTTGCTGAGCAATTAGATGTAGTTATTTTTCACGTGAAATATGGCAATCCTTTAACAGTACATAATGAAGATACACATCAGTTTGTGAGTAGGATCCAATTGCAGCGATGGGGGAACTGGTCATGAAAATGTAACTCTTTGCAGATAGATCATGCCATCAGTAGATATTTATTCTTAGAAACAGGACTCTGGTTTGTAAGAACTGACCAGTGAAGTTCAAACAGTCAGGTCTGGCCTGAGTTGGAATTTGATCATACACCAACCTTAGCACTAGGTGGGAATTTTGTTTCATGGGAAATGTTGGGGTTTTTTTTTCTTCCAGAGTGGAGAGAACCCATTCAAACTCAGGGAATGTTTGGGCGAATCTCACTGAGACAGAGGCATGCTGGGGCACCTGAAGGAGTTAGGTTACTATCAGGGAATGGTAGGGCTTCAGTTTAAGATAGACCCGCATGTAGCTATGGTTTTTAAAAATCTTGTTTTCTCTAAATGCTTTGATCCTCCCGTGAAAGCAAACAATCTTTGGTTTTGAGAAGGATATCTGGTCACTCTAGGTAGCACTAGTCACAGACTCCCAAAGAGAAGAACCCCACCTGTCCAAACTCAGTCAGACCATCTGGGAAAGCACAGATGATACCCAGGGTATTGTAAGCCCAGAGTCTGCTCTGACAGTGGGAGCACTGTAGGTCTCTCTCTCTCAAGATAAGCAAAAGGTACAAGGCCTGCCATGGAAGGGTGTGCATTCAGAGAGGAGATAGAAATGCAGCTAGACTAGGAACTGTGACAGCCCTTACTGTGAGGATCCTCAGATTGGAGTTCTCCTGTTAAACTGTCTGAGTGCTCTTCTGCATTAACAAGGATTATTATACTTGTTCAAACTGCTTTGATGGGATGACTTTCAGCCCCAGTTCCACTGTCATTTACCATTACAGGTTTTACTACTGTGGATAACAGTCACAATTTGCCCAGTACTAATGTTCTCTGCCTGTCTCTCAAAAAGACGACTGGGCAATTGCCTTGCCAGCTACAATTAGAAGTGTTAAGATTGCTGCAGAGACAATTTTGCATAAGAACTGGATAAATTTTGTTCAAGTGGGACAAACTGGAATCCAACAAAGAATTCTCCCAACCCACTCTCAGACACACTGCAGAGCCCAAACTCAGCCCCATAGGTAGCATAGAAATTAACAATAATACAATGCAAAGTCCAGCTGCTACTAGAATTCCTCCTCCAGAAGTGCTCAGCCCACACTCTCCATCCTCTCTCTCTGGACAGCCACTCATCCAAGTGGGTTAATGAGTTACTTGCCTCATTGAGTCAGAAGACCCCACTTTACCCTTTCTCAGCTGCATTAATGCTTGTCAACAAGATGGGGCACTTCAGGCAAACAGCGCCAGCCTGTCACAGTCATCTTCTACTGTACAGGTGGACTATGTACCTAGAGGCCTTTGAGGGCAAGTTGGTGTTCACAGAGTTTACTTAACCGAGATGAGGGGGAAAAAACCATACTGCACTGACAGTAGCAAACGAACAAGGCCAAATTCTTCTCCTGGTGACATTTCGGCAACACTGCTAACATTAATGGAGGTGCATGCATCAGTATACCCAAGAGGAGAATTTGATCCAAGACCTTTAATCATTAGAGGTGCATGGTGAGGGGAAGACTTTGTCATGGAGAAAAATGCGAAGGAAGCCATCAGAAGTGGATTTGATTAGCATATGTAATCTAGCCCCTCACGTAATCTAGACATTTGTGGTGCCAATGGCTGCAGTCAAAAAGGGGTGTGAAGCAATCAGTATCCAAAGAGCCATGTGGTTGACTTGGGATGAGGTGTCAAAATCAACAGTAGTCCAGGAAAGGAAAGAGAAATTTTGTACACAATCCAGTAAAGCGACGAGAACCGTAGAGCTACGGTCACCTAGCGAATTTAGCTGGCAGGGCAGGGAGGCTGCAACCTGCCAGACTAGAACAAGGGAAAAGTTAAATCTTTCACAAGCAAATATTGAGTTAGGTTGCGTCCGGGCAACTTGCTTGTTAATACAAACGTTTATCCATTCTTCAGAACTTCCTGAATTCTCACCTTGTCCATTTCACCTCCACATCCAAATGTCTCCATTCTCCCCTCTTCACCCCTCTCTACAGCAACTTTGGACTCTTTTGTGGAGCATCATACACCAGACTCAATTAAAGGTTCCCCTCCTTCCTGTGTTTTTATGGCCAGCATGTTACCTGTCTTGCGGAGACCTAAAACCAGGAAGATCTGAAGGACAGGAACTAATCTTCAATATTCTACACTAAGGCCCTTTCTATGCTGGGATTTCAGCCTTTGGTGTAGTGGCATCACTGCAACCCCCTGGGCTATGGCTACTCTACACACCAGTGCCAGCAGCACGTAAGATCCCTGTGGCTACACACTGCAGTGAAAAAACAGGCTGGTTCCCCATTGTGGTGTATAGCTAAGTGTGTCAGTGAAAGGCTCTGACGGAAGGGAGGAAACAGGGAAAGGCTTCGGCAGCAGGGAGGCAGCCATGAAGATGGGAGGCATGGCTTGGGTGAGTAGAGAGCGTCTAGGCATGTACTCATCTACATAGCCACACCCTTCAGGTGAGTCATTACTTGCTTAAACCATGGCTGCGCTGCTGTATCCAAGCAGTGGGCTGTGAGGGGAGGCTGTGTGGAATGTACGGTGTGGTGTAAACGTACCTTGAGCACCGATGGTCTTTACTCCACTGTAGTGCAGGTTACACTGGATCCCACTACCCCAGTAGCTGAAAACCCAGTGTGCATGTTAGGGGGAAAAATCAAAGACCGTGTCACCCCCTTACCTGAAACTCCGGGTAGGACGGAGTTAGAAGGTAAAAAGCTCAAAAGCTGTCAGAGACCAATGAAGAGTAAACAAACAGCCATTGATCAAGGCGGACCATTCATGCTTCCTCGTCTCGGAGGAAGGAGAAGGCTCAAATGTATTTTAAGACATCATGAGAGATTTATAGAATACAGACAGAGGAGGAGTGGTTTGCAGAAGAGGCATGGTCTAAGTTAATACATTTGCCAGGGGCATGCGTACTATCAACAATTACATAAACCAGGGGTCCCTGACCTGGGTCACCATCTGGTCTCGAGTCTCTAAATCAAAGTATCAAGTATAACCTTGAGGAAAAGCACAAACAGGCCACAACAACAGTTCTTACAAAAGCTCATTGTTCTAATCCACATACGTAGTCTAATGTAGGTCAGAATAAGAGATAGTGACACAGGCACTTTTATCTATCAAGCACATAACAGAGAAACATTTTGCTTAGCAATCATAAACAAAGCTGTGAATAAGTTTAACCCTTAACATGCACAAGGCCTTATTCCTGAAACTGTAAACTCTGTGAACCAAAGCTCATTGGGACCAGCTGTCAACTGTGTGAAGCCCTAATGACACAGGTAAATAAATGAACCCATGGCCGTGTGCCAATGAAAAGAAGCAGTGTGTGTGTTGGCTTTGATTTTCCAGCCTATTGCTGCATGTTCATGTATAACTAGTCCGGCTGCAATTCCAGTTCCTCACTCTCTCATTATTGTTGAGGGTTTTTTTGTTCTTTGTTTTTCATATGCAATGGGGTTTCTCAGGTTACACACAGGAGCAATTTCAGATCAATTCAAATGCTGGATCCTTTTCCTTTTTAAAACCATATGGTAGATTTTGATAATACAATATTGTGCTCTAGTACTTAGCTACTAGAATGACTGGTACTGTACCTGAGGTATTAGCTAAATAGTTAAGTAGAGAGACAAAACCAAATAACTTGGGTTCCCTGCATGTAGAAAGCAGGATATCAAGTGCAGAGAACAGCATGGTACCCCTAGTCAACATTTTTGGCCCTTCTCACAGCCATTTCAATTAATTCTGTTTTTTTCCTGGTTTCTTATACTTACAATGCATTTAGGAAACTCATCATCCTTTAAACCAAGCTGTTGATGCATTCTTCTTTATCAGTGTAACTGCAGGACATACACTGTATCACCAATTTTTCTACTGGGGAAAACACTCTATAAACCTTTATTCTTTCATGATCAAGCATGTGACATTGCATGTGGTACTTACAAATAGAGCTGTCTGGAAAATGGTTTTCCCATCTGTAAGAATTTGAGATTTCAAAACAATTTTCCCATCCTGAATTGTGACAAAATCAAATATTTGAACATAAGAATGGCCATATTGTCCATCTTCTCAATTTATTTTTTTTTCAAAAAAGGAAATTTGTCAAAACCAAGTCAACATTACCCATAAGAGCCACAGCAGTGTGAATTCACTGCTTCATTTTCTATAGGACTATATATTAACATTTAAACAGTATGGTGGGAAATGTATATAATTTTTAGTCCCATAGCAAAATGACTGACCGTGTATTATTTTATCAACTGCAATTGGTTAATAACATAGTAAAAGAATTCTGATTGGTTGATAAATAAATCACACAGTGTTTTAATATCGTGCTGCAAAGAGATACACGAGCCAGATTGAATAGCCCCTTGCAGCCCCCGAGCCTCAGCCTGGGTATCACTGAACTCAATGATCACAGTGGTCTCTTCTATCACTGTAATCTATTAATCTAAGTGACAAGGCATAGCAAGAGACACACAATAGGCAATAGTCACAGAAGGGTTAGAAAAGGTTGTCCTAGATCTGGGTGAGTGGAATTTGGAAGGTGCCATGTTGGGAGGTAGGTAGAGATGTCCAGCAGATAATCCGGCAGATAACATGACAGTGCCTTGGCACTGCCTTAGTCTTTCATGTTTTCAGCACTGACATTTTTTTCCCGGGGGGCGAGGGGGTCGGCGGGGGGGGGGGGGGGGGGGGAGAAATGAGACTTGGAGCCAAAAAGTTCACATCTGTGGCTTGAAACATTTATCAGAGACCTGCTAGCCTGATTTACCAAAGATTGATTTGCAAGCTCAGGCATAGGAGACACCAAAAAGGTTTTGAGCAGGGCAAGAACCTGGTGAAAAGCCAGCCATTTCCCTCATAACCCAGCCACCGGAAAAAAGAAGGTTCCTGGGATGCTCCCCAACCATTTCATTTCCTGCAGCTACTCAGCAAGTCAAGTGAGCCAGGATGAGATGCAAAGGGAGGAAGATATCTAGGACCTATTTAATTAATGGCAGTGAACACAAGACAGTGGAACACATCTTCTAATCCATTACAGGAATAGGACAGGGTTACATTTCTTTTACAGGACATTCAAACTGAGCTGGGAGCCTGCGTTCTCTCAGAGTCAGGGTGACCAGACAGTAAGTGTGAAAAATCAGGATGGGGGGGGAGGGGACGTAATAGGAGCCTATAATAGAAAAAGCCCTAAATATCGCGACTGTTCCTATAAAAATCGGGACATCTGGTCACCCTACTCAGAGTGGACCATCGAATGGAGCTCCTCCACCTCTGAGAAGCATGGAGACCCAAACACTTTAATAACGATCAGCATGTGGATCTCTCTATCTGTATTTTAATACCATGCCTGTTCCTGTGGAATCAGAACACCCTAAGAAGCTTTGTTTACTACAAGAGGAAAAATTCTGCATGTGCGCATGAGAGAAAGAAACGCCCTCCCTCTCTCTCTGTTGAGGTGAGGACTAAGCAATTACTCTCCCACACCTGAATTGCAATTACTGTCTTCGCTACAGTGGACTAAAACCAAGCCCCCATACCCATTAACTGAAGAATCAAACTGTAATGAGTTTGACCCGATGTGTGTTCCTGTGAGTGACAGGGAATGGTATTGAGGAGGAAATACCGCAGTGTGTGATGGATCAGATTCCAGGAACTAAGAATTGCCTTCCTCCTCTCTGATAGAGCTTTCTGCTCCCTTTAACCTACTTGCAAGGCAGTGGAGCTGCTCCTGTTAACTATGAGCTGTGGAGCAACTTAACCCACGAAAGGCAACAGGGCTGTGGTTTTATACTGAACAGCCGGGCTTCACTTGGCTGCAGAGACAGAGAATGAGTGAGAGGGAGCACCAATATTGTCATCGCTAGAAATTGAAAATGGTTTAATCTAAGTTCCTGCATCTGTAATCTCTTTGGGACAGCGTTGCCGATTTATTATTTGTGTACTGTACCTAGTGCAATAAGATCTTGATCTCCGACCGGGGCATCTAGGAGCTACTTTAATATAAGTAGTAGGAGACAATTACTTCTTGTCAAAATGATATGTGACTAAAAACATTTTTATTGTGTTTTTAACAACTGTGTATAGAAAAAGCACAGGGTGGTCACAGAGCTGTTAATCTTTAATTGTTTTTTACTAACCAAACCGGCTTAATAAGTCTCTGGGAGTTTGGTTAATGAGCATAGTTGTTATATGCCACTGGAAAAAAACCCCCACACCAAGTGATCATCATTAAAAACACACATTTCATTAGGATTCCTTTTCTTTTGTTTTATTAAATGTCTAGCTGGTGAAACTGCCAGATTAGCAGCGCTGGAGTCCTCTTTTCATCCACAGAACAAGTAGGCTAAGGGCAGTTACATGGAAGAGTGACTAAGGGAAAGTGGGCAGTTCATTCTCCATGGCCCATTCACTTCTTAATCACTGCGCTAAAACTGCCAAGAAAGATGACCGTTGTGGTGTTTTTGTGATGAAGCTGGATCCTACCCACTCATTTGACACAGACTGCAATCAGATGTTAATGACTTTCTGACTCTACACGGCCTGGGCAAGATTCAAGCCAGCACCTAGAGACTGGTGAATACAAGCTAAATGTTTCTCATGAATACTGATTTAAGCTTTTGGGGAATTTATTTGGACCATTTTGTGTCCCTCTTGGGTTTGCTTCCCCGAAAACCCCCAGCAAATTAATTTCCTACAGGGAACACTCACAAAATAATTTTTAAAGATTGTGGGCGGAGGGAGGGGGCACCACTAGGACCCAGAGTGTATAAAACTGTTTCTGCTGCTGGTGCATATGTATTCTCTCTGCTCTAGAGATGCACAGAGATGGTGGAGTGCTGTGCTGGAGGAAGGAGGGCACAAGAGACATAAGAGGCAGGCAGGAGAAAAGGTGAGGGGGGAATAACAGAAAGCAGCAGAAGCTGCAGGGAAAGAGAGGAGGCGGAACCTCTTATGTATCTCTCTAGCACCCCCAGAAGCCTGGAATGATTAACACCAGCTTCTCAGGAAACTTCCTGTTTCCTGCTGCTTCCGTGAACCCACCTGAGGAGAACAAGCAGTCAACTGAAGTAGTAGGTGCCAGGTAGGCACTTAAGATGCTGCTATCTTCCCTCACTCCGGCCCTGATAGCCACCCCCGCACCCCAATCTTAGCTGTGCTCTCAGCCTGTCTGGCAGCACCAGCTCCCCTCTATCACTAGCCAGTGAAGATAAACCTCCCCACCAGCGCAACCCACTTTTCAAGACACAGCCATCTCTTACTTTTGCCTCCCTCCTCAAGCCTCCCTCCTCATTCTAGGCCTGTTCCTCCTTTCCCTTGGCCCTGTGTTTTGTACCCACATAAAGTCTCTCACGCAGGCCTGTGTCCAAACTTGTTGAAAAGTAAATATGTGCAAATGTTCAACAGCCTTAAACTTTCCCTTTGATCCAATTTGAGGCATCACTTAACCTGCCCGCGGTTATTGCTTGTGATCTCCCTGATGCATGGTGCGTCAAGTCTCTGAACCAGAGCACAAGCGAGTCAATGCCACACTGCATTCAGCACATTTTGAAAGTAATGGAGACTGACCTGTGGTGTCCAGAAGGGGATTGTAAATTTCATTTTCACATTGGTACTAACTTACTGCACACCGAGTCTCACCAGCACAAATTCAAACCTTAGGCTTTAGCCTCAGTTCTGCCTTGTTTTACAATCGCTCTATTAACCCCTCACAGGAATGAGCCAGGGAAAACCCCTCGATCTGGTTATTCCCTATTCTCCATGGGCCAACAGAAGTTATGGCCATGTGAGATAGGTCAGAATTGGGCTTGTGGTTTCACCAAGTGCCAAATTCTACTGTAGAATGCACCCATGGAACTTTCATTGTCATTTCATGCTATGATAGGGAAGCCAAAGGAATCTAAGTTATAAAGAGATGACAGGGCTTGGGGTTGTCTCAAGACTTCACTCACGATCTGAAAGCCAACACTGAGGACAGCATCACAAGGGGCACAAACTAGGCCAGAGCCTGAAACATCACTGTGCCAGTTTTTAGTGGTTTGAGGTCAATACTCCCTTCAAAAAGTTTCTGAGAGTATTCGCTCATGTTTTTCAGTGGATTCACTTTGGTTGTGTTCAGGCTGCCTTGGTGTTAGCTTGCCATGAATCTACTCGCGAATGAGGTTCCTGGCAGGGATGTCTGCAGGAACTGTGAACAAACACTGCAGATATTCAGAGAGCCAATTCTGAATACGTAATAATGAGTAGTCACTATAGCTGAGATGAGGGGTGTTAAGACTTGGCATGCTGGCTCCGACCAGTGGTCCTGTCTGAGACAGTCAGTAGCAGATGCTTAAAAAAAAATGCGCAAGAAACTTCACAGTGGACATTTTGCAATAACCATCACATAGAGAATTGTTTCCTCCTAACCCCAGGTTGTTGGCTTATGCCATGAGGGTTTTAATGCTTTGTCATTATTTTTAATATTACAACATTTTTAAAGAGTTGCATTCATCAGGAAACATATCATGTGCCCTAATTCATTCAGACAAGCTAATCAGCACAGCTGAAATTTTGCATATTGAATAGTTGCACTGAGTTGCTCATAAACTAAAATATATCTAGAGACCAAGTGGATAGTATTACAGTACTATCAATACTAGTTGATAGTATTCAGGAAATAATTCCAAAGAATTTGAGAAAATCTCAATCTTGTTGTTACAGGCAGGTCACCAATAACAAGAGGTGAAATTCTTCATGCTCAAGTCTTTACCCATCTTTATTATATATGGATCCAATCATCTGATTTCCTTGACAGAATGACCTCTTCAAACAAGACCTTAGGTCCTTGCAATATCCGAGGACACTAGCCATCAGCAGATGATGGAGAACTCTCAGCTACCTTTCCATTTCAGCCATCGTGCTGGCTTGCCCCTAGATTCTCCACCATCAGATGGAGGTGATGGCTATTGTGTTGTCACTTTCCGACTACTACAAATATGGCTCGGTCCGACTCAGGACTTTCTGCTCCAAACCCACAGTCCCCTCCAGAGATGCCATTAGCTGTAGCAATACTAGGGTTTTTAGGCGGTCAGTATGGCAGTCTCTAGGAGGAGTGTCGTATCTGGCTGAAGATCCTAACTTATTCATGCATTTTTTTAAAAAACAAAGCTAGGCATGTTTCCTTTCCTGTCGGAGTGAGTCACTCTGCTCCTACTCAGAGGCTGGTTGATCTTTCAGAAGAATCAGATATATGGCAATAACAAACTCTTAGCCAACTCCCTGGGACTTTGAAATGAGGTTAAAAGAAGAGAGCTTCAAAGTTGTTGTTCTAAACTGACACACCCAATAAACGGTTAATCATCAGGCACTGTGGCACAGGATTTCAGATTTTCAAACTGCAGTAACTGTGTACTAACAACAAGTTGTGCTTTAGTCAAACACAAGTTATTTGGCTGGGTGCAGTTGCAAGTTAAGTGTGCGTGACATACAGGAGGCATGGGATATACTAGATGATCTAATGGTCCTGTCTGGCCTTCAACACTACAAAATTATAAAATTTCCTGGCTGCAAAGGACTCAATTTAACAGTCAGTCGTGTGATGGAATTCAGGACCTTCTGCTCCAAGAGCCTGATCCAATGCCCATTGATGTCAAAGGGTGGTGAAGTAGGTCCCAAAAGCAACAGGCTACTCTCTTAGGACTCTCTTAGGACTTGCAGACTCTGTAGGACAGCTGCTCCAGGGAGATGGTCACACAGGCTGGCCCAGACCTGACATGCTGCCCAAAAGACTGCAAGTCTGCAAATAGAGAATGCCCCTTTGTAGACACACACCATGTTAAATACCAAGGTCACTGGGTAGCTAGTGCAGCCCTTTTACCCCTCTAAACTTTCTCTCAGGACACTCCCCTAGAGTAGCAGGAGATTCTGGCTCCTTTTCTTAACTCCCTTTTAAGGGCTATGCAGATGTCTTCAAAACCAATCTATTGACTACGCTGCTGACTTGTGGGTTTGAAAAACTACAAAGTGAACTTAACAATGACGTTCAGTAACCTTCCACTTTGTACACTCAGAGGGAAAACGTAATCTTAACAAAGGCCTCTGTGCTTCTCTTCCCCATCACAGTCTAGGTCCCTGACTCGCTCTGTGATCCCGCCCCCTCTCTCTTCAGGAGCCAAACAATGACCCATCATATTCAACCCACCTACCCCCCGCCTCCACCGAGTTCCAGTTGAGCAGTCTGGATGGAGTTTCCATCCAGGAGTGCAAGACTCTGTGCACCCTACACCAATCAAATGTCAGAAGCCTGTCTGGATTTTCCAGCTCCCTTCATAGAGCGTGGCCATTCCACAAGCTATCGAATGGCCAATCACAGCTGAGGAGGAGTTAATTTGGGGCTAGATGGTGATTCCGGTTCTTTCACCCAGCAACTCACATCTTACCCCCCAAGTAGTCCCATTGACTACATTGTAAGTGAGGGTGTCACAGGTGGCTTTTTATGCTAGTCACAGAACTCCCAGTGCAGACATGACTCACTGGCCTCGCAGCATAGGTAAGGAAATGCTTCTGGACCTGCGCTAGAGGCGCTCTTCCTTTACAGTTCTTCTCTGCTGTCTAGCGGACTGATTGCAAGGTACTGAACATTGTTGGTGCTGGGAAACTGCAGCTGAGGGAACACTGGTTTCCTCCAGCATGGCCCTTCTAAGGCCCTTCCTCGTCAGGATTCACCAACTTTCTCCAAAAAAATGCCCCCGCTTTGACAAAGCCAGTGCTCAGGATTGCTGATTTTCACCCCAATTTTGGTGGGTTTGGAACCCTGGAATTTTTGGATGGAGACATGCCAAGGGACGGAGGAGAGGAGGAAAGTGGAAGTCTGTACCCTGTGAGCACTGGGCACCCCTCTCTCCCCCACCCACTAAACCTCTTGACCCCTGCCACCCCCCTCTTCCCAGCCCGCTGCAACCATGAGCACTGGGTACACACTGCCCTTTAGTTTTGGTTTTTAATGATTTTTTACCAATTTTTAAAAGTTTTGACTAAATCCCTGTAAATCCCTAGGAAACATGTACAATATTGAAATCGAAAGGAAAGGGGACTTCCTATGCTCCTCTGCCACTCCTTCTCCCCTGCCACCCCATCTTCCCTTCTCGCGTTCTCTTCTGAATCCTGGGCTCCCCTCAGTGTTAAGGGAATGTGAGCCTCTTACAGGTGTATCAGCTCAGGAGGTCCTTTTCCATGAGGCCAGGGTATTCTCTCCTCCATTTATCCTCGCTCACATTTCTAGACAACTCTTCAGAGAAACCCTCCTGCCAGCTTAGGTGACCAGACAGCAAGTGTGAAAAATTGGGACATGGGGTAATAGGAGCCTATATAAGAAAAAGATCCCCAAAATCAGGACTGTCCCTATAATATTGGGACATCTGGTCACCCTATGCCAGCTATAAAGAGAAGACAGCACTTCCAGGGCCCAGCTAGGAGTCACTCAAGAGAAACGGAAGGTAGGGAGCCCAGTGCTTCCACCTCTCCCCAGCACCTAGATCTGGGCTAGAATTGGAAACTGATCTGTGAATGTCCATTACTATGCGTCATGTCATATTGGAATGATGGACAGCAGTGTCTTTGTTTTATAAGGTGAGTTAAATGCATGTGTGACAGTGCTTGCTCCCACATGTGGGTATGCACCCTTGTGTGTGCATGAGAGAGCGAGCGAGCACACATGTATGGGTGCATGAAGTGAAGGTATACTGCAATCTCTGACCGCCTTATTATGCTTCAGACCCAACCTGACAGCTCTGCCTCCCAAGCATGCTCCTAATCCCCTTACTTGTTTCCATGCAGACCTAATTAAAGGGAAGAGACTCTGCCGCTCACTCCCTGGGGACCTTCCAGCAGAAATATTTGACACCAGATCTGAAATTTTCCGTCACCCACACTCTGATCAGTTTTGCTGGGTTTTTGTTTTGTGCACCGTTCCCTGTTCTAGTGGAGCGCGGCTGGGCTCCTCGGCAAATAACTCATGCTGTAGTCCCTGCATGTCACAGACAGAGTGTTTTCACGGGGGTTCGGTGTAATTGCCTGCATTCATCACTTTAATAGCCTAATGAAGGTGAGATGTAATTAGAAAGGGTGTCAACTGGAGTATAGAGTTTGTTTTACAATTATCTATTCAGCGGGTATCTGCTGGCACAGAACAGTGCCTTTTAAAAAGCTAGTAAGACCTGGCATAAATGTTCATCACTGGATGACTTAAATGACCGTGACCCATGTTTCGTAATTGCTGGCTTTCTTCCTAACCCCTTCAAAGCAAACACGCAAAGAAGCTCCCAAAGCAGCTTTACAGTACTGTACTCTAAACTTGGTTCAGACCCATGCATTTGAGCCCGGCTAGGGCCACCTTCTCATCACTCCCACTGGCAGGGACGGTGTCTCAATGACTTTTTGTCTGTGTAAGCAAACTTAAATGATTGGACCAAAAGCAATAAGAACTCCCAGTGGAGTGATTGCTAACCCAAGGCAATCTCCAGATCTGCTTGGACAGCCTCAGCAGTGGCAAAAAGCTGGAGGTTGAAAATTAGAAGAGATTTTTTTTTTAAAGATTTTAAATCATTTTTAGCACCCGGGGTGAAATCAGCTCTAAACAGTCAGCTGGAGAGCTGACTGTTATTTAAGAGATAATGTCAGTGGAATAAAGAACATTGCCACTGGATAATGATCTCCTGCTGCTAGTAAATGCCAAGGTTTATTGCCTGATGGATGTTGTGCAGGAAAGTCATGATTGTTGGCACTGTGGTTATTGGATAGGTGTATGCTGATTGGGCTAGAGGAGACTCAGAAGGAGTGTTTTAGCCAATTGGAAACCAGTTGATCCATAAAAGTACACTTCAAATTAGTCTGTTGAAGGAAATACAGTGGTTTCAGACAGTTGTTTTAAATTCTGAAGTCTCTGAGAGCTCCCCCAGGTCACTAGAAAGTGGATTACTTCAACGTACCCTGTTCATCCTTCTACAGAATGGAAGTGCTGGATCCTTAGAGTATATCTTGGTCCAAAACGTTTCCAGCAGCAGGCTCGTGATGGGGTGACATTATCTAACACGGAGTATAATTCATTGCAAAGACTAACCAGAATGAAATGCAGAGCTCGACAATTTCAATTCACAGAATCAATACAGGAAGAGCTGAGGCCTGAAACCCTAACATCGGGACTAAGTTCAGCCTCGCTGCAGGAAGGTGCAAGTCCATGGAGTTGTGAACGCTTGTGCCAGGGCTAAATTTGGCCCCTCGTGCTGCCATCCCATCAGCTCTCACAAAATAAAGGTCAGATACTGCAGTCCAGTCCGCATGGACCCACTCAGATGGACCTGGTAGCAGGTTCAGAGGTGAGTCAGTGGATGGTAGACTCCCAAAGAACACCTAGATGGCACAGGAATGGTGGTAGCGACTGACTACACGTCCTTCTTTTCTCGGAGCCACTACTCAGCCGGAGTCTCAGCCCATCATCTTAATGGCTAGAACAGCAGTTCTCAAAACTTTTTTTCCCACGTGGAGCACTTGAAAATTGCTGAGGATCTCGGCAGACCACTTAATGATCTTTCCAAACGTTGTTTGTACCATTAGCTAACTAAAAGCGCTATATTAAAAACACGTTAATTATAATTAATGTTTTTTGGTTCTACCAATAAAAGCACACCACTCATATTTTAATATCAGCAGTCTTACCTTTCTAATTCAATGGATGTGTCCTCTCTCCCCCGCCGCAGGAGCCCCCAAGCTTGGGCTGTGAAGAAGGGGGGTCTCTCTCCCACCACAGCAGCCATAGAGATGAGGCTGGGAAGGAGGAGTGTCTCTCCCTGACAGCCGCAATCCTGGAGTTGGGGAAAGTCATCCCTTTCTCTGGCCGCCGCAGCCCTGCACATCCCAAATTCCCCCCATCTCTTCTCACCCCACTGCCCCCTCCCATTTACTCAAGGCCACCATCTCACCTTACATGTGTGTCTTCTCCAGGGTCCAGGCACCTAATTAGTGGAGCCACACCCACACAACTCCACTAATTAGGTGGGTGGCCCTTCATTCTCTTGTGTGCGGCCATCCAGAGAGAACCAAGAGAGAACTATCCGCAGACCACCTGAATGGAGCTTGCAGACCACTGGTGCTCCACGGACCACAGGCTGAGAACCTCTGGGCTAGAATACCAATCCACGTTCCTGATCAACTGTGGTCATTGAAGGTCTTGTTCCTATGAGTAGATGTGCCACGCCTGCTGTCTCTGACAAGTTCGGACTTAAATACACCATATTCAGCCTGCTCCTCCCCCCAGCTATGCCTCACTTCCTGTCCTAAGTGGCTATGCACTCTTGCTGTGTGCTGTTATGATTATATGGTGGATGCAGCGGTTTCTGCGTTACATTTATGCAGCTCTTTGGAATCCTGCAGGATGAAAGGCTCTATATCAGGGGGTCTCAAACTCAATTTACCTTAGGGCCAGGGCCAGTCCTCAAATCCTCCCAGCGGGCACATAATATCACTCATGCCTCCCAGAACCTGCCCCGTAAACTTCTCCCCCCAAAACTCCACACACCCCACCTTCCTATGGCTCTGGGAGTTTGTGTGAGGGAAGAGGTCTCGGGTAGGGGATCAGGGTGCAGGGTCTGGGAGGAAGTTTGGGGGTGTGTTGGAAGGGAGATGGGGTGCAAGATCTGGAAGGAAGTTTGGGGGTGGGAAGGGGGAGGTTCTGATAGAGGGTTGGGGGGGTGCAGGGCTTAGGTAGGGTTCCAAGACAGGGCAGGCGGGGGGGCCTCCATGCGCTGATGCCCCCAGGCACCACCCCTGCAGCATCCCATTGGTCGTAGGGGTGCTTAGAGGGTGGGAGCAGCATGCAGCGGTACAGCTCCGCCCTACCCGTGAGGTGCAGGGAGGGGCCGGTAGCCACTGGAGTGAGCAGGCAGACGCTCGCTCCACTGTGCTGCCAGTGGTGGTTGGGCCCCGGGCCATTGTAAATCACTTGGAGGATGCGGGGGGGGGGGGGGGGGAGGGAGGGAGAGAGGGGAGCACCTGGGGCAGCAGGCAGGGCCAAGGGAGAGGACCCAAAATTGCGGGAGCCCCACGGACCACATTGGGGGAACTTCTCAGGCTGCAGATGGCCCGAGTTTGAGTCTCCTGCTCCATAAACTCAAAATATAAGATCCGGGGACTGAATTCTTCCCCTCCCTGCATCTTGCATAGCCTCTTACATCTGTTCAAAGGAGGAGTAAACTATGACCAGATTAAATGGCAGCATTTCACACCCTCTTCACACGCTCCACTGCACTCCAAGGCCAGATCACCTGACTCCCACAGATGTAAAAAGCGACACAAAATGGAGACTCAAGCCAAGCATTTTCTGTTCTTGTGGTTAATTGAACTCTGCTCCCTTGATAAGGGTACACTACAATGGACAACAGGCTGTGCCCCTTGTTCATGTTACAGGTGTGCATTCCTGTCTGGGGAACGGGCAAACGTTGCCTCTTCTGGGCAGGAAGCTGGTGACATGAGTGATCGTGTTTCTTGAACCAGAAGGCCATGTAATGACAGTGAGGGTTTGAGAGAAAGCAATGGGAATAGTAATTGCAGCAATTAAACTGTAATGATATAATTAATGTAAAGATTATGCATGGCTCAACTCCAAGCTATCAAAGTGTGAGAGGTGTTTATCGTGCCTAGAAGAAAATTATTCCTGTTGAGATCCTATCAGTTCTGCTTTTACGACGTGATCATGGATAACAGTTCACAAGAATTCTCAGAATAGTAACCAGTGGTCATTGGTGATAACAACCAGGCTGCCGGGGACAAGGGAAACACAGCAGGACTGTGAATAGGGATCCACAAGCTGGCCAGTGAAAATGAGAACAGCCTGGAAAACAGTAAAATACCTGCCTTAACCACGCCCGAAGTCCCCAGGAGCTGGCGTACTACCACCTACCAACCGAATCCAGCTTCTCCTCCTTCCTGACATCCATCTGGCAACCTGACCACAAAATTTATGAGGGGAAACTGAGGCCCAGAGCAGTGAACTGAAGTGCTCAAGCTTACACAGCAAGACTGGTGAAGAGATGAGGACAAAGGCCAGATCACCTGACTCCCACTCTGTGTTTTAACCACAATGCAAGCCGCCTTCTCCTCCCCCAGAACTGCTAGGTGAGAAAAATGCATTGAAAAATGACCTGGTCTCAGGATATGGCTGTTCAGGTGACATGGGACAGAAGTCTCCATGTCTTGGAGGGCTCCATATTTTTCAATGGCCAGTGAAGAAGGGCCCCTATTAAATCCTGTTCATTGTGTTTCCGCTGTGTCTGCCCTTGCCCTGAGCCTCTTCTCTCATTTCGCTTCTAAGTTCTCAAAAGCCAGCTTGTCGTATTTCAAACAATTTCCCAGCAGCTCAGTAGTGAAGACAGGTAAAAATGATGGGAAATAAGCCCTCGTAGATCACACAAAGGGACTTGCCAGTGTCAAAAGCCAGCTCTGACCGCCCAGTTTACTACAGTGCTCATGGAGCCAGCCAATCACATGTCAATCAGGCCTCCTAACTGGGGAAATTGTGCACATTGAACAGAGCAAAAGACTAACTTCTTATTCACCAATTTGAACCTGTGATGATGGGGGGAAACGCAAAGGGCTCAGAGCTTTGATTAGGACAAGCATCCAGGAATTGGCTGCTTTTATGAACCAGACAAACATTTGGGGCTGCAATACCCATTTATCTCCCCCACAAGTCAGGCCTGAAATGCTATTAGAGCAGCTGATCTCCTTGGGTTGTGGTATTTCTGCTTCCATACAGGGCATTTGAATGCAGAGATGGGTGAAAACAAAATGGCTACTGCATTCCTCCCTAGAGGCGACTGCCTTTTAGTGGTGGATCTTTGCAAATTCTGGCTTCAGATAGGCAGATGCAGCTACCAGTAATTCATCTATCTGAGGTATTTTTAATGTGCCTGTCATATCTCACTAGGAACGTAGAGTAGTAATATTGGAAATCTCTTAGCTGCCCCCTGTTGCCACATAACTTACAAATATAGCTTCCTTTCAAAGCAAGAGGTCCCACTGATGGTCTCATTCTTCCATTTAGGCAGATCTTCAGAGTCTGTCTCTTACATCCTGTGGGCCAAATTCTTTTCAGATAGGTGCAACAGCTTTCACTGAACGGGGCCTGTGGTTTGCAAAGCTGGTTGGGAACCCATCAGGATTCTATATTAGTTGTTGACCCTCTGAAGGCAGAGTGGGTTGCAAATCTGGGAGGGTCTGAGGCCTGCACAGTTTTGCCACAGGGGAAGGACAGAGTGCTGAGGGCTGCATGGCCAGGGCCCCAGGGACAAGGGAGGGCTCCCGTTTTGAAGGCTCCCTGGGAAGGGGATGCAGTAGCAGGGAACGGGGGGTGGGGGGGGACATTTAAGGTGGTGTTAGTCCACAAGGCCCAGATTCACAAAGGTACTTAGAGGTCCAAGTCTGGGGTTTAGGTGCTTAAGTCCCAGTTATGGCTCCCCTGCGATCCACAAAACTCCCACTGAACCCTATGGGTTCCTAAACTCACTCAGTGCCTAAGTTTACAGGATAAAAGTTCCCTTGATGTCTCTGTTTCTGTCTCTGGGCATGTGCATTGCTGCCCCTTTGTAGGTGTCTGGGTGCCTATCTCCTGCCTAAGCCCCAGAACGATCCACCTCTTCACTTGCCTAATGGCATGTGGGGCACAGTCTGGGGGGCATGCTCAGAGGCTACCTAGCAGATCAGGCCCCATTCAAAATGGGGCTGGGGCATTGCTCGCCTTATAGGCTAAGATTTTGTCACGGATCCTTTTAGTAAAAGCCACGGACAGGTCATGGGCAATAGAGAAAAATTCATGGAAGCCTGACCTGTCCCGGACTTTTACTAAAAATATCCATGATAAAATTTGAAGGCCCTGGGCAGCAACAGGGGCTGATTGGGAGCTCTGGGGGCCCCCCGCCACTCATGGGGGCTCAGGGCTCTAGGATCCCCCTCCACCCATGGCTCAAAGCTGCAGGGTCCCCCTGCTGCCCGCAGCTGGGGAGAGGTGATGGGACCCTGCAGCTGCCAGCCGTGTGAGCTGAAGTCACAGAGGTCTTTGGAAGTCACAGATTCAGTGACTTCCATGACAAAACCATAGCCTTAATGATAGCTTCTAGCCCAGTGGTTACAGCATTTGCATAGGATGGGGGAGACCCAGGTTCCATGGCTCCCACTCTGCCTTTTTACAAAGCAGGGCCCACATGCATTCTCTGCGCTGTACCCAGAATCCTTTGTTCTTTTTCTCATGGAGTCACTGCGGGAATCGGCACAGTGGTTTATGGGTCAGTCATGGGACTAAAATTAATACCTCTGCTGTAGGGTTTTGTTCCCGAATAGCATAATTTTCTGTTTTATTTGCCTCTAGCCAAACACAGAAAGCCCAGAAGTCCTGTAAAATGGACCCTATATTTGCCTTCATGCAAGCAAGCAATATACTGCCGTTCAGCTTTAAAAATGCACCTTATTCAGCACCTAAGGAAGAATAATGGTTTTCTATTTAGACTGTGTAGTGTACTGCTTAATAATAAATACATTCCTGACATTGTTCAATGATAGCCTGCTTCTAATAAACCCCATGCTGATCCATGCATTGGTTCGAGTGGGTAATTCATCTTCCCGGGCTGTTAAAACTTTCGCTGGGATTATAAAGACAACATGAATCAGACGTGCCAGCCTCTAAAATAAGCTCTTCCCCCCTGCTGGTTTGCTCATTTTCACACCATAACAAAATATTGGCCAGTTTACCCTTTGTTTTTTGGTTCCCATTACTAATTTATTTGGTTATTAGTCACTCATAAGGGAGGCAGTTTCAAGGCATATCAATGAGGGACCTATGGGATTTTTTTTGGGGGGAGGGGGGTTAAAAAACACCACCTCTTCCTTTCCCCCTCTCCCAAATCTACCCTGATATCAAGCTGTATCCCATTCACGTTACTTAATAAAGAGCCTGTCGCCAAGCTCGGACTCCACTGGAATGAACTGAGTGCTCTAATTTTTCCCTCGATTTGCTACTGAGTGCAGGGAAAAATCATCTGATCTTCAAATCTAATTATGGCTCTAGTGGCTCCTGAGGAGTTGGCTTTACGAAGTGGCTCAGAAAAGTCTTGCTTGTCATCATGCCCACTAATACCCTTGGGTCTCATAAACCAACCAGAGTCCGAGTCATAGTTGTAGAGGTGTACGGCCAGAATGGACCACCAGACCAGCCAGTGTGTATATCACAGGTCACCAATACCACCCATCCCCTCCAACACTACACCCAAAGTATTCACAGCCCTCGTGAGACTAGACGCCTGCGTGCCCCAGGGAGACGCTAGGAGGAACCAAGGTACACTGGTGCTCAGGGCCCCTGTAGTGGCAGCCATTTCAAATTAGGTGATAAAAAGCCATCAGGTGGGCTGCAGGGTGTTTGAATCTAGTGTGCCCTGCAGCCTGCGACTGAAACATACAACTTCATGGAGCAAAAAATCTAGGGCCTGATGCAGGGCTTTGTGGAACTCCCATTGTTTTCAGTGGCTGTTAGATTAGGTGACTTATTTCTTCACCATTTTGTCCTGGGTATCATGTTACCAGGGGGAACTGGAGAGTGGACTAGGACGCCTTTCACCTCCAGGTCACTGGCTCAGATAGGCCCCAGGCAGCAATGAGTGTGTAACCAAGTTATTTCCTTCTGATAACTTAATCCACTCATTTCGAAATGGATGGCTGTCTAGAAATACACAGAAGTGCCACAAACATGGGTACCTTTGCTGACTGAGGTCAGAGACTGAATGGGTGCTGGAGACAGAACAAACATGGGGGTGGTTCTTCCGAGTAATATTTGAAGCATATTAGCAGAGCAGTGTGGGAAAGCTGGCTGATTAAAAGAGGAGCTCTGTTCCTTGAGCAGTGGCTGTGGCACCTTCCACGTGAACAAATAAATGGATTTAGATACCAACGCTCCCTTGAAAAACTATGGGCCAGATCCCAAAGTCCTTACTCAGGCAAAACTCCCATTTGCCTGCCTAACATTCACACTACGCTCAAAAGCAGCTTGCTGGGGGTAATTCTCTGTATACCCCAGTGCTTTTACAGTTAATGAGTAGAGATCTTTGTGTTTCACTCCTTTCCCTCAGAGGCCAGATTAGGCCTCAGCACGGAGGTTATGAACATAAGAGCAATCTCACACACGACTGGGAGTCTGAAGACTGGGTTTTTAATCCTAGCTTTGCCTCAGACTGACTATGCAAGTTATATAGGGCCCATCTTTTAGCTCCCAGCTTGGGTAGCTAGAGCCATTTACACCCTTCAGAACTGTATTGGCTATTATTTGCCAGTGCAGAAAGAGGTGAGGTTAAGGACCCTCTTTTCATCCAGTTGCTTCCTAACTATGGTCCTTTGAACCACCATAAATGTTTCTTCTCCCTCCTGGACACTAGACCTTTCAGATAGCTGTTGACAACAGCTATTACTTATTAAACATTTATGTGGGTTAGTAAATTTCAATTCAACTCGACAAACAGATATAAAACCACACATTGCTTGCCCTCAAAGACCTTACAGACAAACAAGACAAGATACAAGGCAACAGGGCAGAAGAAAGACTCAGAAGAGGCCATGTGGAGTTGAAATGAACGCAAGGGAGGAAGGCCTACTTGAAGATGAGGGATTCCAGGAGGCGGGTGTGTTCGCTTGGTGGATGAGGAGAGGGATCATTCCATGTGTAGGAGACAGCATGATAGAAGGTACAAAGCTGAGAGGGAAAAGAAGAAAGCTGGAGGAGTGAGATAAGAGAAGGGGACGTGAGAGGTGAGAACAGAGATAGATGGGGCCAGGTTGTGCAGAGACTTGTACAGCTGAAGAGATTAAATCAGATATGTTAAAATCTCGGAGGCCAATGGAGGGATTCAAAAGGCGTGGGAGGAGGAAGATGGCTTAAGCAGCAGCCTTTGGGACAGACTGGAGGAGGGAAAAGGCAAAGGCAGATAGGCGAGGACTGCACAAACGCAAGTGGGAGAAAAGCAGGGTATGCACATGACCCTCCTTAGTTGCTGCTTATCAGAGTCTCTCTCATATGATTTCTAGCAGTTTAGACTGAGCTTTCTGGACCCAGCCTCCGATCACGACAAGAGGTTACAGAGTTGCGCTTGTCTCAGCGGTTTGCTATGGTTAAACCTCCACATCCTCTGGGTTGTGACACCAGACATCGGGAGTCTTTGTAACAAGATCAGGAAATATGACACACAAGTTCTGAATCAGAGCAAATAAATGCATCTCCTTTCAGAGTTGGCTCACGGATGGGTAGAGATCAGATTGGCTGTAAGAAATTCCCTTTATCGTGCAAGTTGTTATTCACGCTAGGGTGAAAACAGTTTCAAAGGTGATCCGGTGCACTCCCAGGGATATCTTCTTATAGCTAATGTACTTTATACAAACCAAATTGGTTTTTGCTTCAAACGTCTCTCCGCAAAGGAAAAATCAATTTCAGGTTACAATGGCTGTGATCTTTCAAGCTAAAGATCCATTGCAAATGCGCTAAGCAGTAGGGATGCAGCACTGCGTTGCACAAATATGTAAAGTGCACGTCCACGCACGTGCTGTGCTCAGATCAAGGTTCAGCATTTAATCCCCACAACGCTGGGGGTTAAAATACACCATTAAAGATACTGGAAACTAAGCTCTGAACAGTCTTGGATCTTTTCTGCAGTGCTGAGATGAGGAGCTGCATTACCGAGCTTCCTCTGCAGAAAGGCACAAAGACACAGGTGGGGGGGCTTTCATTGTCCCAATCAGGTCTGATTGGCCACCGTCTGTTTGTAGCATGCTCAGTCACGCAGTATTAAAGTATGATGCAAACATACTGTACCTTTGAGAATGGAGGCATTGCAATGCAGAGCAAAACCCCAAATCAAGTAGAACTGGAGTTTCATTACAAACCTGGAACTTGGTCCAAGTTCATTTTGACTGGGGGAGGGCTAAATCAGGACTGATTTTTGGCTTCAGGTGGAAGTGATTTCAATCCATAGCTACAGGGACAGATTGCAGCTGACCCTACCTGCCCACTAGGGGACTGAAGCAATCAAGCTACCCCTTACTCCCCTGAAAGTGTTACCTGAAATGCAGATTACAGCTCTGCCCACACAAACCACTGAGTTTCACCCATCTGTAATAAGCTGTCAATCAACTGTGTAAAATGAAAGCCCGTTACAGCCTGACCAGATGAAAAACTTGTGCACGAATAAGTGCAAAAATAACCCTGGCAGGTGAAATGCTACATTTAAAAAGAAAACAAATCTTGATCTGTGCTACTGTCATTGTTTGGATGTGGGTTGTACTTTTTTTGCACATCTCTCAATGTGACCAATGGAAATGAACTAGTCAGTTCTCTTTTGTTTAGAACCAATTTCACTGTTAGGCTTTCCCTAGCTCAAGGCTACGGCACTGGGGCTGCAAAGAGAACAAGAGAAGGTGTGTTTAGCATAATGTAACATCCATTTCCACTGAATTTTATTCCCCAGTAAAAAACACTTGTGTAGGGTTTCAGAAAGCTATTAACTTGGGACCAGGCCTGACTCTGTCCTCCCTTTAAATACATGTTTCATATGAAACTGTGTGTTTGTTTGTTTTTGCACAGCTAGAGTCAGCAGTGATGTATTTACATGAATATTTTCTCCATGACTCTACTACATGGCTGCATATGTGTATTACATAAAGGGGAGACATCAGTTAACATGGCAACATATACAAAGAACAGGTGTGTGTTCCGTGTAGGGGAGTTTTGAAAAGGGGGGGGGGTTGAATAAACATATCCATGAATGTGGACCATAGCGTCTGTCAATCACAAAGCACCAATGTGGATTTCCTTAACAGGGCTAGCTGTTATTAAGCACCAAAGATGTAAAGAAGCTAGAGAGAAAAAGCAGCAGTCTTACCAGCAAACATCCCAGCAACTCAAGAGCACCTCCATCTTCAGCCTAATCCAGATTTTAATTAGGAAGCATGTGCAAACCATCAGCTGTGACAATGTTTTACTCTTAAATGGTTCCTAGGCACTTCTAGCCAAGAACACAGCAGACATGGAAAATCTGACTCCATTAAAGTTGTCCCCTTGGGTTGGGCTTCAGTTTAATCCAGTGATACTCAGACTCCCGGTGCTTCAGGAGCCAAATTAGCAATCAACATTACCCTATAGAGGCACAGTAGTGTCAATTCATTGTTTCATTTACTATTTAGATACGTATAATTCTCACAGCAAAATGACTGACCAACTATTCCACAATTGTCTATTAACATAAAAGCATCCTGACTGATTAATAATGAAATTGAACAGTTTTAATATCATGTGCTGAAAAGAGCCACTTGTGGCTCCCAAGCCTCTGTCAGAGTATCACCGGGTTTAACCTACCTTCACACCTCCCAGTATTAATTAACCCAACAGCTGATGGACTAACCATAGTGTAGAATTCTCTCTATGTAGATAACAGTGAAACCAGAGCTGAGAACATAATTAAGAATAACTCAGCCAGGTGTGAATTGACCCTTACCTTTAGCAGTTCATGATTCTCTTGCATTTGAAATTATAATTTTTTTCTTTATAATGTCCATGAATCATTTTTGGTCTGTAATTTGATGTCTGACTAGTCAATATCCAAAGTATGAACAGGGCAGGTTAAATGTGATAGGACACATAGGTCCTATTGTAACGAGGGTTAGTTCTAGGGGCAGGCAATGAGGGCAGTTGTGCTGGGGGGCAACTTTCAGGGCATGTCCCGTACCACTTGGCTTTTTTTTTTTTTTTTTTTGGCAAAACACCTAGGGCGGCTCCTCACTGTAACCCCTGTGGCCAGTGGTTTATCTGTCTGATCCATAAAGGATGTGAGTGTTACAGCAATAGAGCCTGGCTCCTTAGCTCAAACTATAGAGATAAGCATACTTTAGCTCTGAAGGTTGCTTGTATAGTCTTGAGTGTGCTGGACAAGGGGGTGGCTGCCAACATATAGTATAATAAATAATAACACTTAGCACTCTACCAGTTCCAAGCACTTTACAATCATTAACAAAGTCTCACAAAACCTGTGTGAGATAGCTATGTATTAGTCCTATTTTAGGGGTGGGGGGAACTGAGGCAGCACTGAAACCACTACTGCAATTAGTGGAAGAAGCAGGATTAGAATTCAGCACATTGACACCTCGGCTTTGTCCTCTGGACCACATTCCCACTCCTTTTTAGGTCTGTTCTATGACTGGATCATCATAAGTCTTCAAATCAGAGTTCCTGTGTAGCCCCTTCATTTCTGAGTTATACATTCACTTTCCAGTTACTTTCCCCAACAACTGAGTAAATTTGGTGTCTCACCCACTGCTCTTTGCCTTAAACTCAATTGCTATTCTACTGCCAGAAGGTGAAAGCAAAATGGCCTGAAATCATGGGAACCAAATTATGATTTTGGGGAGGCGGGGGTGTTTGTTTCCCCACTTCACACCATCTTTCAGATTAGCTCTCATTAGGACATCAATATAGTTTATAATTATATTGTTAACACAACTTGTTCACCCTGGGTAGCTCATTTTAAAATTCCTTCTCCGAGTTTCCTACTTTGGATCCAATTTTCCAGACGGCTTCCACTCAGGCACAAGGACAAGAGATTTACCCAAAGGTCACAAGCCCAGCCAGGATTAGAACCTTATCTTCTCTTCCTCAATCAGCGTAAAAAGCTGCCAAATAGCATTGCTGCTGAGAGCACAGAGGTATAAATATTAGAGCCTATTTGGACACCTTATCAAAGGGCTCCCAGCTTCCAGTTTATGGCAGGTGGAATCATACTAAATATTAAGGGGGAAAAACAAACATTAAAAAAGCAAGTTAATCTGTAGCCAGAATATTTTAATGAGGTAATTAAACCTGTGGGGCTGAGTTGCTTTTCTACTGCCACCCAAAGCAAGGCTTTTCGTGAGGGCAGTAAAGAGAATATTTGCAAAGTGCTGGAGAGTTGCATGACTGCTCATATTGAGTTCCATAGGAGTTGTGCTGACACTGCTCTAAATACGTTGCTGATCAGAAGGCTGATCTTGCATGCTGGGCCATGAAACAGGCTTCAGACAAAGGGCTGCTTGGGGGTTGTTGGACTCATCCCTCCAGGCTGTTCTGTGATTGCTTCTGCAGCCTCAGGACTGCAACATACTTTGCAGCTGCACTAGGTGGGTGGAGGGCTGGCTGATGTGTTGTTGGAATTCCACAGCCACCCACCACACCTACATTCAGCTTCTCTGTGCCAAGCCTCCTCACAGGGTGTCACGGTACTGAAATAGTTTGGTACCGTGTAGATCAATGGGTGCACGAAATATTATGTGAAGGGGGTCATAACAGGTGTCTTATGTATGTATCTATTCCATATGTGTGTATCTATTCTGTAACTAAAGTTAAAGGTGCCTGTAATGCAAGCTTAGGCTTGGCTCCTGTGAAGGCTCAGACACACTGGGGTTGCCTGATGGCCCATTAAGGGACATCAACCACACAATGAACTTGTATATGCCTGTCCACACCTGAGCTGCTCTAGGAATGTCACTGCCTGGTCAGAAACTGAATCCTGGAGAAGTCTGGTGATTGGACCTTGTGACTGTAAACCTCCATTTTGAACCAGACTCTGCAGAAGAAGGAGGAGGGTCTTGGCCCAGAAGAGAGAGTCTATAAAAGCTGGAAGAAGCATTCTCCATTTTGTCTTTCACCTCCAGACTTCAGCCTGCCTTGTTTCCAGCTTTGGATGGAACTTTGCTACTCTGGGAACTCTGGACTAAGGTGCTGACCCACCCCTAAATGGGGTGCATCCAAAGATTTTGATTTGAACCTGCAGTTATTCTACCTTTGCTGTAAGCCTGAGCTAAGAGATGTGCCATTACTGCGTGTAATTGATTTCTTTTAACCATTCTTAACCCTTGCCTATACCTTTTTCCTTTTATAATAAACCTTTAGATTTTAGATTCTAAAGGATTGGCTACAGCGTGATTTGTGGTAAGATCTGATTTGTATATTGACCTGGGTCTGGGGCCTGATTCTTTGGAACTGGGGAGAACCATTTTCTTTATTTGGGGTATTGGTTTTCATAACCATTGATCCCCAGGACAGGTGGCTGCTGGTGGTGATACTGGGAATCTGGAGTGTCTAAGGGAATTGCTTGTGCGACTTGTGGTTAGCCAGTGGGGTGAGACCAAAGTCTTTTCTGTTTAGCTGGTTTGGTGCCTTAGTGTGAAGAAACCCCAGCTTTGGGCTGTAGATGCCCTTTTGGAAGCAATCTGTCCTGATCTGACACTCACAGTTAGATACCACTAGGAACAGCACCGTCACACAGGGCATGCAGACCCTACCTAGCCTTATGTTCTCTGTCTCCTGCCCAACCATCTCTCAGCAGCTGTGCTGCAATTAGAGTCTTCTACAAACCTGATTTGGCCCAGAGAATTAGGCCCCTGGAATAGTTCAGATCCACCTCACCATATCAGGGGAGTGAAGTGAATTTGAACCAAAAGCTTCTTCTAACATACATCTATATACCTATACATAAATGCACATGCACATCTATGTACGTGCCAATGCCCATACACTTCACATCTATACACAAATGCAGATGCGTGCACACATATGTACCTCCACATAAATGGACACACGTACACTAACACATGTGCAGTGAGGTAGCGCTTTGATTTTCTGAAACAGGGTTTGTTGTCCAAAACACTGCTTTTGGCCATCAGCAACCTGGATTTTTGAACCCAAGGTGGGAAATGATTTGTTAGACGCACAATCAGGGGCAGTTCTACGTTTTTTCCCTCCCCAAGCGCGTTAGTAAGGCGGCCTTCGGCGGCACGCCTGCAGGAGGTCTGCTGGCCAAGTGGATTTGGCGGCGTGTCACCAAACCCGCCGCTGAAATGCTGCCGAAATCGTGACACCGACGGACCTCCCGCAGGCCAAAGCCCGCCTGACTGCCGCCCCGACAGTGAGTGGCAGGCCGCCCCCTGCGGCTTGCCGCCCCAGGCACATGCTTTCTGCACTGGTGCCTGGAGCTGGCCCTGTGCACAATAGCTTCTTCACTCAGTGCTGGGCGGGAGCAAAGCTGCTAAAGCAGAGAACTCCAGATTTAGAACCCAAAGTCAAGCTGTTAATCGACGGCCCAGAGAACGCTGGAGACCAGCAGCAGGAGTTCTTACCAAAAAAAGGCAAAGGCAGCATTTTGTCTGCTTGCTTTGCAGGGAGCAGAAACGATGCAGCATCAAGGTATCACAGTGCAAACATGACACAGGTGTGTTCAAGGTAAAACTCAAGCATTTGAAAGCTGGTTTATGTCTTGGGCCCTCCCATCACTATTAGCCGGTGAATGATTACAGCCTTCCTGTCATTTGCCATAGGTGAAGCAGTTAGGATAGTCACTGGCTCAATTAAATAAGGTAACCAGTCATTGACTGCTTTGCACATTGGATTTTCTTTTTTCCCATTCTATTTTAAATCGCCCTGTTTCCCTTCGGAAAGCTAAGCAATTACAATGGGGCCATGCGCTGCTGTGAAATGGCGGCTTCCTTGAACCCTTTCACAATTCAAGCCCTGGAAGTTCACCCCATGGTGGTGTATGTGATCAGTAACCTAGTCTGCAGCACACGGAAAGGCATTTGTACCCTGGGACCATTTGTAAATAACAACGGCTCTGCTGGTGCTGTGCTTGATGCCCAGATGATTTACATGCATGACTCCCTCCACGCGCTGATGGGAGAAGCTAGTGCAGAGAAAGCCTATCCCTGGCACTATATCCAAGAAGGTGGGCATAAGGGGGTGCTTCACCTCCAGGTCACAGGTTTGAAACCGGCACCGAGGGTGGAACTTTTGTAGGAGCTTATGTGATTCAGGAGCACAAATCTCATTGACTTACAAGTCACTGGGGCCCTTTTGAAAATCACCAGCTTTTGTATTAAGCAGATTGGAAAACGCAAATATGGCACAATTACCTTCACATAGTAAAATATTACTTGGGTGACGTAGTGTGGACATTTGAGTTAAGCCAGGTGTGAAACCTAAGACATCTCCTGAGGTTAATGGGGAATAGTCAACGATCGTGGCTTGCCTGGGCCATTTGGACAGGAGATGTAACGGTGTTATTGCTCCCCTCACATTGTCAGAAGGGTTTGTAAATTTAGCACACTCAGACATTTGGTCCCTGTGGCATGGTTTGCTGGATTCCATGCCTGAAGAGCAGAGAGTGGTGCAGACCCGCCCCCATCATCTTGATTCTGGTGACACGCACCAGATGACAGTATGGGTTCTCTGTACGCCATGTGTGCAGACTATATACAAATAAGAACGTGCAATAGAGCTTCATTCTAGCTGCCTGCAGAAGACAAGCTCATTCATATCCATGAAAAGTACAAAGATTGCTTGGCATTTTCTGCTCATCCCCCAGCAACCATTTTTTTCTCTCCTTAGCATCTCCTTCCCCCACCCACCAGCCTTCCCACCACCCATGCAGCCAACTAGACACTTGTCTCATTGTGTCCAGGTCTCTACTTTCTCTCCAAGGCTCTTCCACCAAAGCTTCCATCTTTGCAGTAAAGCAATAAATACTGTACACACCGTATTTCAGGAGGGCCGTCCTCAGGCCTCAGCCAGGCCTCAGTGTTATTGAAAGACATTTAGGGATTGCTTGTGTGCGGTTCTTACTCATTGACTCTATAACCCCAACTGGCCACTAACTGCAGATCTCACGGCTGACCTCCCTTCTTCAACCTGGAGCTCCCCGGCCTAACCCTTTTTTCCTCCTGCTCCCACCTCACAATGAACAAGGGTGCCCAATGGTTTTGCTGTTGAGTTCCCAACAGCCTCTGCTGTGTGCCATGGCTGCTTCCGATGAAGCCCTTGTGGCTGGCTTTGCTCGATGGCTGCCATGGGCGATCAGGACATCACCATATCCCAGCGCTGACTCATGGCTGTGCTCTCACATGGGTTGATGATGAGCTCGCTGGTGCTCTCGTTGGTGTCCCCCATCATTTCAGTGTCCAGGCAGAGGCGCGAGGCCATGTGCTCAATATGAGAACCAACTTTACCCCATCGCTGTGCAGGGAGACATTGGAAGAGGGATATGAGCGAGGGCTATGGGGATGCCACTAGCAGTATCAACAGCTGTATAACCATCATCACCCTTTAGATATACTGCTGGCTCAACCCAAGCTGCAGTAAGCACCAGGAGATGGCAGAAGATATTTAAACAAGGAAATCATATTCAGTTCTTCTTGCCCTGATCCTAAGAGGCACTGAGCACCCAAAGCTCCCACGGAAGCCACTGAGGATGCTCCGCAATCAGCTGTAGGCATGTTAGGTGGTGGCCTCTTCCTAGTCTCCTGGCTTCAAAAAATAATACATCAACAAAGGTTTCTCCTCTAGGTCTGTGGTTCAAAGGCCACCCAGGACATTAACTCCTGAGATATGGTAGCATCTGATGGATGGCTGGCAGCCTGTGTGCAAGGAGCTGCTAGTTTCAGCTGGGTTTCTAATGGACAATGTCCTCATGGCCAGTGGCACTAAGAGCCATGCTCACTGCCACACTCAGCTGAGAGGCCCAGGACTGAATGGGTCATAGAGACTCCACTGCTGCGAGCGGCTGTATCTCCAGGACCCAGAACACACTGGTGGGATGATGTGGGGTAAGCGTATACTGCCATCACCAGTGCTGTACCTGCTCTGGGGATAAACAGGACTCCAGCCTCCAGGGCTGGCAAAGACAGCAACAGATCAATTCAAGACTCACCTGTTTGCCGTCACCTTCTTTGCAGGGGGACAGCAGCACTTGGGAACCAGGGAAGAGGGTGTACACTGACAAGCAGAGCTGCTGCTGGCGGACCTGATGGTTATATGTGTATGTCCATTCCTGGGAGGAGATGGGGGAGACACCAGGACAAAATCAAACTCATCATTTTGGCATCCTTTCGCCTTGAAAGGTGGAAACGAACCAGTTCAGCCCAGAGCCTGTTCCCATTTAAATCAAAGGCTAAAATCCAATTGGCATTTGTAGCACCAGTGTAGTCAAGGGTAAATGGAGTTTATCCACTTCTCATTTAGGGACATGGGAGTGTCATTCCAGTTAGTTTATCTACTACTTTGTTACCACCACACCAATGATCAGCAGAGCAGGGTCAGTCCATTTCGATACATGGGGGCACCATAGCTGCAGATTCTTGGCCTCTTGGGAGTGTGCAGTATAAATTTTGGAATTTATGTCTGTATAAGCCAAAGGCAGAGTCTCAAGACCTAGGGAGAGCGGTTGGGAAAAGGGTGTGTGAGGGGAGGGGCTCAAAGAGAATGAGGGGTGAGGGCAATAGTGGTAGAAAAGATGATCCCTTCTCTCCAGTAGGGGAAGAGAGACCGAAATGGTGCCCTCTCCTTTAAGTGGGAGAGAATGCTTCCTCTACAGTGTGGTTGGCAGGCAGAAGACATGACGTGGAGCAGATTTTGCTGGTCACCTGGGCTCTGATCCAGCTCCCATACAGTTCAATGGCCAAACTTCCCCTGCTGCTAATGGTGCAGAGGGAGCCCCAAATGTTTAAAGCCGCCACGCCGATTATTAACTAGTAATGGTGTGTTGCCACATTCATTTGTGCTGATCAGTTTCCCTGTGGTCCCCCCACCTCATCTGTTTGTTGTAGACACCTGGGGTCTCCTAGCGGAGGGGTTGTCTCTTTGTTATGTTGGTACAGCGCCTGCACAGTGGCAACCTGTTTCATGACTGCCAAATAGACAGTAATAGCAATATGAGAGGGAGATGCCTGGGCCGGGCAGTGCTCCTCCTCCTATTCAGGAGGAATTCTTGTTCGCTTCAATGGGACTTACTCCCATTGAAGCCAACAGAGGGGAGAGTGGAGTATGCTAGTAGTTATTGCCCCATTAATGCCCCTTCTGGTTTTGTGGCAAGTTTTCTCCCAGGAACATTTCCCTTTGGGGCAGGGTTCCTTCTATTCATTTCTCATCCATTCCTCGCCTCTCTGTATATGGTACGTCCAAGTGTCCATCCTGCAACGTCTCTCCCACATGCTCAGGGTCGGGAAAGAATTTCCCCCTGTGTCAGACTGGCAGAGACCCTGGGTTTTTTTTACCTTCCTTTGCAGAATGGGGGACTTGCAGGTTTAAACTAGAGTAAATGGTGAATTCTATGTAACTTGAAGTCTTTAAACCATGATTTCAGGACTTCAGTAATTCAGCCAGAGGTTATGGGTGGATTATTAGAGGAGTGGGTGGGTGAGGTTCTGTGATACTGCAATGTGCAGGAGGTCAGAATAGATGACCCCGATGGTCCCTTCTGACCCTAAAGTCTAAGTCTGAAATTGTCCAGGCAAGGGATGGCTTTGTTCCATGCATGTGTGCGTTGATGGGGTGGGCCTGGTGGGAAGTGGTCCACCATCACTGGGTAGAGTAACTCAATGGGCACATTCATTGCTTGTAACTTTACACTAGGCTCAATCCCCAGCTTTTTAAAACATCGAGAGACAAGGAGGGTGAAGAGAAGGGAAATCAGCAGCAACTGGAAGTGGGTTGCGGAGAGGGGTGGGTAGTGGGGGAAGGGTAGTGGGTAGTGGGGGAAGGGGTCTGAAGGGTGCAGTCACCAGCTAGGGGAAGGAGGAGCAGCCAGAAGCTGGAAGATGTGAAGTGGGAGAGCACGGGTCTCAGGAGAAGGGCGAAGCACAGGGAGAAGCTGGAGGATGAGGCAACCATGGTAGTGGGACAGAGTCAGCAGTGGCAGGGGAGGGGCTGACAAACAGAATTAGGAGGCAACTGTAAGCCAGAAGCAATGGGGGGAGGCAAGGAAACCTCTAAGGAGGTAGGCAGGGTAGGAGGGAGCTGATGCTGACTTAGAGAGAAGCAGGGAGGAGCCACAGGACAGCTGTTTATAGATCACCCAGTATATGGGAGTAGCTAGACTGGGGTGGGTAGTGGAGAAGCCTCCAGTGCTTGGAGCAGTGACTTCCAGGCTGGTACTGGAAGATGGAAAGGCTGCTTCACGAAGCCTTGTAAGGCTCTATTAATGCAAAAGGAATTAATGGAGGATGAATGGCCTGATTTTCAGAGGTGCTCAGCACCTGCAGCTCCCATTGACTTTGATTTGTAAAGGTTTCAGGCTGCATTAGTTTGCATTATTAGAGAGAGAGAGAGAGAGAACACCTTCTGCCCTCAATATTGCAACACAATATGGTCAGCAGTTCTAAGCCCTTTGATATGAAGATAGACAGCAACAGGCTTTTAGCTCCTGGGCATATAAATTCTGTTTGATCTCAGCGTTTAGCCACCTAAAAAGGAAAACGTGCATTGTTCAAAAGGCCCAAACCTACAAAGACTTTAAACTTTGTCTCACTTTTCTGCGCTTCTTAGGACCAGCGTCCACTATCTTCTATCGGAAATTAAAGCTGGCTGTTTAAACAGGCTGCCCGCAGGCTTGTCAGAGAGAATTGCCCAGGATTTCAACACAAGCAAGAAGCCTGTGCTCTGGGGACGTATACCGTGCCCAAAGGGCCTATTGGCAGCTCTTTTGTCCTTGTCAGAGTTCGCCTCATGCTACAGCTATTGAATTCCGAACATTCTACCCTACGTGCTGTCAGCCGCTATGCAAGCTACCAGCCTGGGAAATGGTGTGCCAAATTAGTCCTGCATCTGTCAAAAATCAAGGCCCCAGGGGCCAAATCCAACACCTGTTCCTGGCATCTGTACCTCCATAAACTGCTCTGAAAATTGACATCACCCTCTTAACCAATTCTTCTTTTAAATAAAGGTGAGCCCAAGCCCAAACCATGGCTCTGAACATACCTAACTTTGGGGGAAGTTAACGTTGCACTCCCAGCTCATTGCTCTGGGCCTTCACTGATTCACAGGGTATTATCTTATTAAACAAGTGGCACCATTGGCTTCAACTGGACTCCTAGTAAAATGTACTATTCCAGTGAGTCATCAGGAGCTTCTTTCTATACTGCAAGCCCCACTCCATACACACCTTCCCTCTAAATGGGACCATCCTCCCATTTAGCAATATGGAAAGGGAGACACCCCCCCCCCCCCGCGTTGAGACTCTTATCTCATCTACTACCCATTGTAAAGCAGTAGACATGAGCCCTTTATAAGCAGGTTTATACAGCAGCATCACAATAGGGAATCCTCAACTGGTATGAAACTGAGATGGGGGAAGGAGAGTGGCAATAAGAACCAGTTTCAACGTCATCATGACCCAAGTCCCCTTTCTTAAGGATTGGATTGGTAATGGGAGAACATAAGAACGGCCATACTGGATTGGACCAATGTTCCATCTAGCCCAATATCCTATCTTCCAACAGTGGCTAGAGTCAGCTGATTCGGAGGGGATGAACAAAACAGGACAAATACTGAGTGATCCATCCCTTAACATCCAGTCCCAGCTTCTGGCAGTCAGTTGCTTAGGGACACCCAGAGCATGGAGTTGCATCCCCGACCATCTTGGCTAACAGCCATTGATGGACCTATTCTCTATGAACTTAGCTAATTCTTTTTTTGATCCCACATATTCTTTTGGCCTTCACAACATCCTCTGGGAATGAGTGCCAGAGGTTGACACTGTACTGCATGCAGAAGTACTTCCTTATGTTTGTTTTAAACCTGCTTCCTATTAATTTCACTAGGTGACCCCTGGCTCTTGTATTATGTGGAAGAGTAAATAACATTTCCTTATTCACTTTCTCCACACCATTCATGATTTTATGGTATCCCCACTAGTTGTCTCTTTTCCAAGCTGAAAAGTCCCGGGTTTTTTAATCGCTCCTCATATGGAAGCTACCCCTAATCAGTTTGTTGCTCTTTTCCAATTCTAATATATCTTTTTTTGAGATAGGGTTACCAGAACTGCATGCAGTATTCAAGGTGTGGGCATATTATGGATTTGTATATTTGCATTATGATATTTTGTCTTATTATCTATCTTTTTCCTAATGGTTCCTAACATTGTTAGCTTTTTTCATGACTGCTGCACTTTGAGTAGATGATTTCAGAAAACTATCCACAATGCTCCAAGATCTCGTTCTGAAGTGGCAACAGCTAATTTAGATCCCATCATTTTGTATGTATAGTTGGGATTATGTTTTACAGCGTGCATTACTTTGCATTTATCAACATTGGATTTCATCTGCCATTTTGTTGCGTAGTCACACAGTACAGTGAAATACCTTTATAACTCTTTGCAGTCAGCTTTGGACTTAACTATCTTGAGTAATTTTGTATCATTTGCAAAATTTGCCCCTTTTCCCCGCAGATCATTTATGAATATGTTGAATAGAAGTGGTTCCAGTACAAATCCTTGAGGGATCCCACTGTCTACCTCGCTCCACTGTGAAAACTGACTGTTTATTCCTATCCTTTGTTTTCTACCGTTAGCCAAGGACTGATCCATGAGGGGACCTTCCTTCTTAACCCATGACTGCTTATTTTGCTTAAAAGTCTTTGGTGCGGGACCTCGTCAAAGGCTTTCTGAAACTCCAAGTCCACTGTATCCAGTGGATCACCCTTTTCCATGTGTTTGTGGACCCGCCTCCAAGAATTCTAATAGATTGGTGAGGCATGATTTTTCTTTACAAATGCCATGTTGACTCTTCCACAACATATGGTGTTCATCATTTCTGATAATTCTGTTCTTTACTATTGTTTCAACCAGTTTGCCTGGTACTGAAGAGAGGCTTACCAGGCTATAATTGCCCAGATTGCCTCTGGAGCTATTTTTAAAAATCGGCATTGCATTAGCTCAGCTTCAGTCATCTGGTATAGAGGCTGATTTGAGCTCAGAGAAGGGGGTAAATGTTCAAAGGCCCCTCTGAACGATCTGAATATCAGGTGGGAAATATCAAGACAACTCCATGGGCCTGACTTTTTAGAACTGATGATCTCCCACAACCTGAGCTGGAGTCAACAAAATCAAAAACAGACTCTTTGAGAACTCTCTCTCTCTCTCTCTCTCTCTCTCTCTCTCTCTCTCTCTCTCTCTCGGCACGATGGAACTTTCACTTTCAGTCCTAATGCTGAAAAGGTGTAAGAAAAGGAAACTACTGGAAAACTAAAGTGAACTGAACACTTTTGAACCTGCAAGATTCTTTGCTTTGAAATATGGGAGGGGCAAAGGCCATTGAGGGGTTCGTCTTTTATCCCAGCCAGCCCTTGTCTGAATCATTTCAGGTAAGTACACCTACTTCCTCTTCACAACAGACCATTTTATCTCTCCTCAGGTTCTTAATGGAACAGGTGAAGGCAGGTACACAGTAGGGCTGAGTACAAGCTTCAACTCTCATATGATCTAGGGCTGGAGGTGCGCAGAGTATTCTGGGATAGCTCTGAACCAGGGGAGTCCCCATAGAGTGTACTAGATGTAAAGGCAGCAGATTGTCCAGAAAAGGCCACTTTGCAAGCTGAGGGCCTACCACGGATGGGATGTGACAGTAGACATGAGGTGACTGATACAGAGACTACAGTTACAGCTTTTCAAAGACAAGCCAGCCTCTCGTTACAAGGTGGTGTAATTGTGTCTGTTAGTGGAAGGGGGTGGGGGAAGGAGGGAAAGTGGAATGGGGCTGGGTAGAGCAGAGAGAGTCACCAGCTGGTCACAATAAATGGTGATGCAGTCCGTGTGCTAAATGCTTTCCTCTGAAATCCAAGCTCTGCTAACTCCAGCTGAGGCTTGGGACTGTTTTTCAAAGCTTTAACATCATTCAAGGAGGCATCTGTCACTGCTACTCAGCATCGTTATGAATTAACAACATGATTTTAAATCGTCACCTTCGGCTTAGTGTAGACTGGTTGAGATCTAAAAAGAACTCCTCTCAGCCAATCAGAGAGCAGCCAGCTGGAAGCACTAGATAATGTGGGAAGCCTAGCGAGGTTCTACCATTGAGATACAAGAGCGCAGCTGTGCCCTAAGGCTGGAGAATGAGCAGGGTAAGGAAGGGTTAAAGCAAATCGTTCCTGAAGAAGCCTGGGATGATCTCAATTTATTATTAATTATCTTATTAAGATAAATCATTAATAACTCAATGTAACATAATTAACATTCTATAGCCCCGTCCATCTAAGGCTCTCAGCGTGCCACATTGCTATTAGTTGATCAGCTTTCCTCATGGCTTGGTGAGGTAGGTTTTATCTTCTCCATCTTACAAAGAGGGAAGCTGAGGTACAGAGAAGTAATGTGTCTCAACTAACATTACTTAGGGCACCAACACAGGAACAAGGTTGAGAACTCCCAGGGTTGACTGACTTCCAGCCACCTACTCTTAACTATTATATTACAAGAATCAGAGAGGTAGCCGTGTTAGTCTGGAATAGCAGACCAGTCGGGTATTAGCACACAAAAGCTTATGTTTCAATACTTTAGTTAGTCTTTAAGGTGCCACAGGACTCTTTGTTACCTCTATTACATTACACTATCTCCCAGTGCCATGGGCAGCTTGGTTTTTTAATTTGTTTTAAAAAGCTCACATGGCCAGAGCAGGGGTTTTGCAATAGTATACTTAATAAATTGCCTAGGGAGATTGTAGCATCTCCATCATTAAAGATTTTTAAGAGCAGGTTAGACAAACACCTGTCAGGGATGGTCTAGATAATCCTTAGTCCTGCCAGGAGTGCAGGGGACTGGACTAGATGATCTCTCAAGGTCCCTTCCAGGCCTATGATTCTATGAATCCTTTGTATGCTCCCCTCTACCAAGCCCATGTAAGGCCACACCTATAAAGTACTAGCCTTTATTTGTAATCGCCCAGTAAGGCTGATATTAAATGCCAAGAGCCTCACTGGACCCACTTTAGAAGATGTGTTGAACATGCCAGTGCAGTCAAGTAAGGTGAAGGGAGAGCTGCTCTCAACACTTCTGTTAGCAATCCAAGTACCTATTTTGCCACATAAGCCACACTGGCTCCGATTCTGGACTAAGCTGCTGCCTCTCTGCTGTGACTGATCCACCATCAAGTGACAGCTAAGTTGGCCTAACTCTTCCCAATGAACATACTTGTTGTAGGGCACTTCCCTGGGAACTCGGTGACTCTGTTGCAGTGTAGGGGAATGCCAGGGAAGCACCAACAGTGGGAGAGGGCATGCTGGGAAAGAGAGGAGCTTTGAGTAGTGCACTCTGCTCTCAGCTATTCATTGAGATTGCAATAAGTTAGAGCATCCCTTGGGGAACACACTGAGGTCTTAAAGTCACTTTTGCTTCCCCTCCCCCCCGCTTGCACCCTGAGAGCAGAGCTCAGAGTTGTGGCCACTGCATTTAGCAGGATTACGGTAGGATCCTGGGGACCTGGATTCAGTGATCTCAGAAGGTCCTAAGTATGAGGGGGTCTCTGAGAAACCAAGAGTCTATCCAGGAGGAGTCAAATGGGGAAGATCAGAAAGTCTAATGAGGCGAGGTTGGATTGAGCAAGGAGGCAGAGTTCGTTGGGGCTTGGGAGAGGAGAATCAAGGAGCTCATTAAGGAGGGACAGAGAGAGAAAGAGTCTGAGAGGCAGAGCGAGGATTTAGGTGGGAGACAGTGAGGTTCTGGTGTTTTCCAGACCCTGGAAGTTCTGGTGGATTCGCCATTTTTGTAGTGCTCGTCCTCCCCTCAGATGACTAGCAGTGAACTGCAAACTTTGGGACAAAGCTGCCATGTCAGGACACCATCCTGTAGTCCCCTCGCATTAGGGCACAATGATGCAGCATCACAGTGTTCTGTCGGAGAGTGGCAGCTTCTCTCTTCTAACACACAGTCATCTTGCTGCTGCCGCTGACGTGCTCAAGTGTATCGAGGCCTAAGGAGGCTTCTGATTTTTTCTTCTCAAGCATGTCAGGCTGCCGGGAACTGCTAATGATTAATGGGTTTATTAAATGAATCCCAGAGTCAGAAATCTATTCCAAAAAGGTTCCTGCCTAGCCGAATATCAACTGATGCTCAGTTACAACAGAAAACAAATGCATAAGCCAACCCGTGACATCTTCATTAGATGATCCAGGGCAAAATTACGATCAATTATTTACTCCCAAATGCATTTTGCTAGTGAAGAGCTAAATCAATCAATTCCTTTAGTAAATGAGACACAAGATGGAAAAAATGCCAAGCTCCTGGCTGGGAGCACTTTGGAGACAGCGCACTCAGCCCTGGGAAATCAGCATCTAGTCCTGCTCCACAGAACTCCCTCTGCACGGCTGACTTAAGACATGGCATGCTTGGACTCAGCAGGGAGCAATGCTGCACCTTCCTCGCCATAGGGGAGAATGCCACATGACAGGGAGGGAGGGAAGGGACCAGGAGGGAGAGGCCTGGACTCTCCTTGCTCTGCCACTGATTCATGGTGGCAAATCAACACATGGCTATCATTTTCAAAGCGGCTTAATTATCACGTGGCAAATCTGTCCGTGCCTCAGTTTCTCCACCTCTAAAATAGGCATTATACTAAACTACATCAGAAGGGTGTGGTGTGAATGAAGGTCAGATCCCCAGGGGTGTAAATTTGCTTGCTCCTAGATCATTGAAGTGGAGCTTCATCAGTTTATACCAGTCGAGGATCTGGCTCTTAATTCATTAACGTTTTGAAAGGGCTTTGAGAGCATTGTATGGAAGAAGCCACGGAAGTGCAAATAAGTAACCAATATCCTACTACTAATACTCATGGGGAACGTTCTGGGACAGACAGGATCCTTTCAATGTATTTAATGCACATTGAGAAACTCACCCCTTGTTTGGCATAAACCCATTTTCCAAATCAAGCTTTGATTAAACAAGATTGCACTCAACTATGATAGGATGTAATTGACAGGAACTGGACTGTTTTCCGCAGACATAAATGCACATAATGAGGATTTTGAATTACTGCCTAGTCTATATTTTGTGATCTGTTAATGGGAGTCCCAATGGCAATGCATACATTTAGGCTTTGCCTACCCTAGCACTTTTGTTGGTAAAACTTTTGTCGGTCAGGGGCATGAAAAAACACACCGCTGACCGACATAAATTTCACCTACAAAAGTGCTGGTGTAGACAGCACTATGTTGGTGGGAGAGATTCTCCTCCAACATATTCTCCAACATAGCTAACGCTGCTCATTGGGGTGGTTTAATGATGCTGGCAGGAGAGTTCTCTCCTGCTGGCAAAGATGGCTACATGGGAAAACGTATAGCAGCACAATGGCAACAGTACAGCTGTTGCTGCTATCAGGATCTGTACTGTACAGATAGCCTTAAGGGACAGAGTAATTTCCAACATTTTTGTGATAATCTAAACTTTAAAGGAACACTGTCAACTTAAATCATATTTTTGTCTCTACCTACTTTAGGGACAAGTAACACCTAAGATCACTACAACTGCCAGAGACTGGAAATCAGTTTTTTCTATTTTTGTCTGTTTGCTTTGTGCAGTTGTTACTATTTTGTGTATCATCAATTTCATTGCAGAGTTAGTCCTAGAGAAAAACACGGAATTTTCATCCCACAGGAAAATTTGACATTTTGAAATTATGTTTCACCTTGACTCAGGGCGGGAAATCGAAATATCAAAAAATGTTGTGGAACAAAAAATTCTGAAAAGTTTCTAAACAGTTTCTAATCAGAAAACATAACTGCTGCTTCCTTGTGATCAAAAATGTTAATTTGATATGTTGAAATCATCATTTTTCATTCAAAATATCACATTTCAAATGGCATTTCATTTTGAAATGTTGGCTTGAAGCAACGTTTTTCATTCTGATTTTCCCGATTGGAAAAACTTGAAAACGGCGTCAAAATGCATTGAAAATTCCAGTTTTGACTAGACGGCAATTTCGGAGAGAATTTTTTACGCAACATGTTTCAGCCAGCTCTAGTTACACCTTTCCCCTGCTATTTGTGTGGATCTTCTACCCAGGAGCAGACAAGAAAAATATGTTTTAAACCAGGATAATGTGGCTGTTATACTAGAAAAATTGTCACAGTAATTCCAGGGTAACACCTGGAATCCAACTTGCCATGGTCTATTTAACTGTACCAAAAAGTAGGCTTTTTACATGTACTAGAGAGTAGGTAAAATGCATATACAATGGCAGGCCTCATTTGCACATGCAAATTAGGTAATTCTGCAGCAATATAGCCACTTTTGTGCACTTATGTGACTAATTACCCAGTTTACATGTGTAACCCCCACACCCTTAGGCTATGTCTACACTACAAGCTAGAGGTGGGATTCCCCTGCTCATGCAGACATACTCACACTACCTGGCATAAATAGCAGTGTAGCCATGATAGCATGGGTAGTGGCAGGTTGGCTGTGCCTCCACTGCTGCTACCTGTGCTACTGCAGCGACACTGCTACTTATGCTTATGCTAGCCTGAGGAGAGCTAGCATGAGTGTGTGTACACAAGCAGGGGAATACCACTGGATTGGGACAGTGCCCCCTTTGGCCATGTAGAGTGTTACACCAGAGTTCACTCAGACTGGCCAGGACATGTGGTTTTCTCTTTATTCTTGGTGGGGTCAGCTGGTCTTAGTATTCAGGGGTGGAAACTCTCTCAGTTCTTAAGTTTTTGAGGATTAGTAGGGGAATCCAGGACTGCCCACTCCACGAGGTTGCAGCTCAGCACTCT
The DNA here is from genome assembly GCA_032164245.1 of Sternotherus odoratus. Taxonomy (NCBI): domain Eukaryota; kingdom Metazoa; phylum Chordata; order Testudines; family Kinosternidae; genus Sternotherus; species Sternotherus odoratus. The sequence goes on from JAVMKO010000003.1 coordinate 126,583,933, forward strand.
TAAGCCAAAGAGACAGAATCGGGCCTCTATGACTCTTCCTGCTGCACCCTGAGCTCCTTCCCACCTTCTCTGGTTTCTGTGGGCTTTTCAGCCTGTCCGTCCGTTTGTCTCTCTCAGGATGTGGACTCTGCAAGGCTCCTCAGCAGCTTGCTGGAAGGCGTTTCCTTCTCCAGTCTGCTCGCTCCTCTGGCAGAAGCCCTGCCCCTCTGCCTCCCACCTCTTTCATTCTCACAGCTGCTGTGAGGCAGCCAATCAGCCTTGGCCAGCAGTACTTGTATTGGCTGCAGGGTCAGCATGGGGTACATACTCCCCATGACACACCCCAGCTCACAGTGTAGCTATAGCCTTAGGGAGAGTTGCACATGTACAATTATTGCATTTTTGTGCATAAAGTAGGTGTACAGTTGCATAGTATCTATTTTTACATCTCCCATCACTGGAGTATTTGAGCACCTCATAGACCTTAATGAACTTACTTCCATAGCACCTCTGTGAGTAGGGAAGTGTATTATCCCTGTTGAACAGAGCGGGAACTGAGGTTCAAAGAGATTACATGACTTGCCCACGGTCACACAGGAAGATTGTGGCACAGTCAGGATTTAAACCCAGATCTTCGGAGTCCAAAGACCTCAGCAGAAGACCAGTCTCATTGTTCTAATGGGTGTGAGAATCTGGAGCAGAGAACACATGCTGCCTGATGTTGCATATTTCTTCTCTCCGTGAGATTTTGAAAAATAAATGAGGTCACGCTCATTAAGCTCTTGCTAGTTTAATGGGCAATTTAATATTGAATGAATGCAGACTATGAAGTTATAAATACCATCGCAATTTAGTACATTTTGAAATAGAAAGAGGAATAAATAGGTCACAAGGATGAGAGGAAATTACAGTTCTCATTTTCTTCCTCTGATCTCTGCATCTGAATTGCACGTGAAAAGCAGACAGGTCCAGGTGACCTGAGCTGCTGATGAGGAGTGCTTAGTGCAGCTCAGGGAAGGCAGGTTAGGCCAAAAGTGGCCTTAGGCCATCTTTGCATTCTCTTGACTCCAGGGCAGTCTGGATACAGGGCTAGTCATCTGGTGCCTGTGGCAATTGACAGGGGCTGCCAATGGCCACAAGAGATTTTGATTGATTGATTGATTGATTGGCAACTGGGGATGATGAGGGGTCCCTCATCACACCTCCACCTCCTTTTCCCAACCACCAGGAAGGGAAGTGGTAGCAGTTCAGGCCACTCAGAGATTGCCCTGCAGGGGGCAATCTTCCAGTGGCTGACTATGAGGGCAAAGCTGTCCCCATAAACTGTAGGCTCAGAGTCCCTGATGGATCAGCTTTAAGATCCCAGGTGAACTCCTATGTGTATCTCAGCTTTCTTTTCATCTGTATTAGAGGGGCAGGCCCAAAACAGTTACCTGTGCCACTGCTGCCACACCTCTGCTGCTGATGCAGGGATTTAAGCTCAGGATGGGGAACTCCTGATCTTCAGACTTCTGGGATTCCAGACACCTCTGTCTCTGCCGGATCATTCCAGACTGATACAAAGATTCCTCGGGAATCCTGGGGAAATAACCCAAGACGATGTTACAGGACCTGCTGTAGACATGCCCGGCAGCCAGAGAAAGGTGGGGCTGTTCGCCGGGTAGGATGGATTCGTTTCTGAAAGGAAGAACTGGTAGGCCCATCACAGAGATGAGTCGCTATGCGCATTACAGAGGATGGCTATTTACATTGCAGAACAGGTATCTCAAGATGGACTGAGAGCCTTCCTATGTGGCATCACTACAGGAGATAGACTAAGAGCACGGCATCAGGCAAATACAGCAGACAGAAACAAATTGAATGCCTGTTAAAGGTCTGCCTGACTCACAAGTGTGAGGGAACCTCAAATTCAGCTGCCCACCAGTCTCACTCTCAGTGCAATGCCTCTTTGTATGAAGAAAGCGCTATACAGTAAGAGCTCATCTACAGGTGATATCTACAGCGGCACAGCTGCACTGCTTTAACACTTGAGCGTAGACACTACCTAGGCTGATGGGAGGGATTCTCTCATTGGCGTAGGTAATCCACCACCCCAAGAGGTGGTAGCTAGGTCAACAGAAGAATTCTTCCATCAACCTAGTATGTCCTACACCAGGGATTAGGTCGGTTTATCTTCATCACTCCAGGATGTAGAGTTTTCACATCCCTGAGCAACGTAGCTGGGTCAACCTAAGTTTTCAGTGTACACCAGGCCTAACTCTCAGTATTTTTCTCTGACTCCACGTTCCAGAATCCTTTGCACCATTTCCCAAGATGGCTGATGGTAGCCACTGAGGGAATTGCTGCAATGGCTTCTGGGGCACTTCGGGTGCCTCTGGGGGAGCCAGTTGAAAGTAGCTAAGAAAGCACACTTCAGCAGAAAACCGGATATATAGAGTGAGATAGGATCTGGCTCAGCAGCCCTCAGGCATCTGCTATGCCCTCCAGGCAGAGAACAACTTCCAGGAAGAGGTTCTCAATGATGATTTCTGAGCTTTCCTGTCTCCCACAAAATCTGAAAGCACTGGTGGAAATGGAGGTCCGTGTCGTATCAGTCATATACCAATCAGCTGGCACTAAAACTTTATGAATAAGAATAAACAACTGGCCAATACCTAAGTTCTGGATAAACATTTTCCAGGTACCACTTGAAGGTCTGGCATTTCAAGCTCTTTCTCAGTTCCAGTCTGCTCTGGATGCTGTGGGGGAAAAACAGGACATACTTATAATAATTGCAGTGAATTCATAGCTGTTACATTATATGGAGGCAAATCTGAGTCACGAAGATCAGATCCAAGTCACAAGGAAGGAAGAAAAGGTTTGTATATGTACCAAGCCAATAACATGCAGGACTGGGGGCCAAGAGATTTGGCTTCTATTCCCTACTCTGCCACTAATATGTCGTATGTCCTTGGGCAAGTCATTTCATCTCTCTATACCTTGGTTTCCCTGTCTGTAATATGAGACTAACGATACTTCTCCACCTTTGCACTGTGTTCTGTGATTGAAGGAAGAACAGGCTGATAAGAAGAAAATATTTAATATACGCTATTTAAATATACTAAATAAATATTACATTAATATAGGAATTTTACATGAAATTAATATATATTATATGTTAATAAAATAAAATAATAATAATACCAATGTCCTAATTCAGCAAAGCACTTAAATATGTACTTACATCCCTTTGATATCAGTGGGATTTAAGCACATGCTTAAGTACCTAATGAAGTCCGGGAGGCAGACGGACACAAGCCTGCCCGCATCTGAATGTTCCTCCCCCAGCCTAAGCAAAGAGCTACTGGATCCAGGATTCAAATGAGGACAGGGGACTATTCTCCACCCCTCCCCCCCCACCCCGCTTAAGTACTTTGATGAATCAAGGCCAAATTTATCAGCTGGGGGAGCATATTGTACAGATTGGCTGTTCCCTGGTTCCAGCTCACTACCTGGGCAGGCCGTGCCCCCCTTTAACCATCAAGCTGAGCAAGTGTCAAGTTAGCACAGGTGGGAGGTTAGTAACTATAAAGCAGTAGGAAGCATTCCACATAATTTGCTTTCCCAGAACCCTCTGTCCTCTCTGCAGTCCTGTTTGCCCAATGTTACAGAGCTTTTCCTTCCCTCCGTGCTGGTAGCAGAGAAGAGGATATGTCTGACTGTAAACAGATCAAGCTGCCCAGTATTTTAATAATCTGGATTCTCTGAAAATTGAAAAGCAGGAGAGAATCTGCTCCAGCAATTCACCTTTGGACTGAGACCCTGCATGCTCATTCTCAGCTTGAAAGGAGGATCGCTGTGAAAGCAAGGAGCATGTGAAACTAGGGGATTAGAATGCAAGGCTGGCTGTTATCTGAACTCAGGAGTTTGCTGCCTGTGACTACAGAGCTTTTTTTTAATGAGGAGGATATCTGACTAGCCACCATTATAAGGGGAAGAATCCCAAATGTCCTGGTGGAGTATAAAGCAGTAATTCAGCTTCCATAAAGCCATGTCCGTCAAGATGGGGTCTAGAACAGGCAGATTATTTTTCTTCCCTGCTGGTTTCACTTCTAAAGTGCAATGTTAAAGCCCATCTCTAGCACTAGAGCTACTTGAAGTCAAGAGCAGGAATCTGGCCTGAAGGGCTGGCGGGAGAGGGGAGCAGCAGTGGATTCTCCAGCAAGAATTCAGTCCTCTCCTTGGCATGACCTACCAGCTTCTAAATAGGCTGTCAAGTGATTCAAATAATGAAGCATGCACTGTTAAACAATAATAGAATACCATTTATTTCAATAGTTTTGGATGTTTTCTACATTTTCAAATATATTGATTTTAATTACAAGAGTGCTCACTTTATTTTTATTACAAATATTTGCACTGTAAAAAACAAAAGAAATAGTATTTTTTCAATTCACCTAATACAAGTACTGTAATGCAATCTCTTTATTATGAAAGTTGAACTTACAAATGTAGAATTATGTACAAAAAAACCTTCATTCAAAAACAAAACAATGAAAACTTTAGAACATAACATAAGAACATAAGAACATAAGAACGGCCATACTGGGTCAGACCAAAGGTCCATCTAGCCCAGCATCCTGTCTACCGACAGTGGCCAATGCCAGGTGCCCCGGAGTGAGTGAACCTAACAGGTATGATCGAGCGATCTCTCTCCTGCCATCCATCACCCCCCTCTGACAGACAGAGGCTAGGGACACCATTCATTACCCATCCCGGCTAATAGCCATTTATGGACTTAGCCTCCATGAATTTATCCAGCTCTCTTTTAAACCCTGTTATAGTCCTAGCCTTCACAGCCTCCTCAGGAAAGGAGTTCCACAGGTTGACTGTGCGCTGTGTGAAGAAGAACTTCCTTTTATTTGTTTTAAACCTGCTGCACGCCAATTTCATTGAGTGGCCCCTAGTTCTTCTATTTTGGGAACAAGTAAATAACTTTTCCTTATTTACTTCCTCCACACCACTCATAATTTTATATACCTCTATCATATCCCCCCTTAGTCTCCTCTTTTCCAAGCTAAAAAGTCCTAGCCTCTTTAATCTCTCTTCATATGGGACCCGTTCCAAACCCCTAATCATTTTAGTTGCCCTTCTCTGAACCTTTTCTAGTGCCACTATATCCTTTTTGAGATGAGGAGACCACATTTGTACGCAGTATTCAAGATGTGGGCGCACCATGGATTTGTATAAGGGCAATAAGATATTCTCCGACTTATTCTCTATCCCTTTTTTAATGATTCCTAACATCCTGTTTGCTTTTTTGACTGCCGCTGCACACTGCGTGGATGCCTTCAGAGAACTATTCACAATGACTCCCAGGTCTTTTTCCTGATTGGTTGTAGCTAAATTAGCCCCCATCATATTGTATGTATAGTTGGGGTTATTTTTTCCAATGTGCATTACTTTACATTTATCCACATTAAATTTCATTTGCCATTTTGTTGCCCAATCACTTAGTTTAGTGAGATCTTTTTGAAGTTCTTCACAGTCTGCTTTGGTCCTTACTACTTTGAGCAGTTTAGTATCATCTGCAAACTTTGCCACATCACTGTTTACCCCTTCCTCCAAATCATTTATAAATATGTTGAATAGGATCGGTCCCAGGACTGACCCTTGGGGAACACCACTAGTTACCCCTCTCCATTCTGAAAAAGTTCCATTTATTCCTACCCTTTGTTCCCTGTCTTTTAACCAGTTTTCAATCCATGAGAAGATCTTCCCTCTTATCCCATGGCAGCTTAATTTACGTAAGAGCCTTTGGTGAGGGACCTTGTCAAAGGCTTTCTGGAAATCTAAGTACACTATGTCCACCGGATCCCCCTTGTCCACATGTTTGCTGACCCCTTCAAAGAACTCTAATAGATTAGTAAGACACGATTTCCCTTTGCAGAAACCATGTTGACTTTTGCCCAACAATTTATGCTCTTCTATGTGTCTGACAATTTTATTCTTTACTATTGTTTCAACTAATTTTCCCGGTACGGACGTTAGACTGACTGGTCTGTAATTGCCAGGATCACCTCTAGAGCCCTTTTTAAATATTGGCGTTACATTAGCTATCTTCCAGTCACTGGGCACAGTAGCCGATTTAAAGGATAGGTTACAGACCCTCATTAATAGTGCCGCAATTTCACATTTGAGTTCTTTCAGAACTCTTGGGTGAATGCCATCTGGTCCCGGTGACTTGTTACAGTTAAGTTTATCAATGAGTTCCAGAACCTCCTCTACTGATACTACAAGTCCAATCAGTCTTACCTCTTGTTCAGCCAATCACTCAAACAAGTTTGTTTACTTGAGATAATGCTGCCTGCTTCTTGTTTACATCACCATCTGAAAGTGAAAACAGGCGTTTGCATGGCATTGTTGTAACTGGAGTCGCAATATATTTATATGCCAGATGAGCAAAAGATTCATATGTCCCTTCATGCTTCAACCACCATTCCAGATGACATGCACCCATGCTGATGACAAGTTCTGCTTGATAATGACCCAAAGAGAGCAGACTGATGCATGTTCATTTTCACTATCTGAGTCAGATGCCACCTGCAGAAAGTTGATTTTCTTTTTGGTGGTTTGGGTTCTGTAGTTGCTGCATTAGAGCGCTGCTCTTTTAAAACTTTTGAAAGCATGCTCCACACACCATCCCGACCAGATTTTGGAAGGCACTTCAGATTCTTAAACCTTGGTTCCAGTGCTGTAGCTATCGTTAGAAAGCTCACATTGGCACCTTCTTTGCGTTTTGTCAAATTTACCGTGAAAGTGTTCTTAAAATGAATATGTGCTGGGTCATCATCCAAGACTGCTATAACATGAAATATATGGCAGAATGTGGCTAAAACAGAGCAGGAGACATACCATTTTCCCCAAGGAGTTCAGTCACTAAGTAATTAACACATTTTTTTTTAACAAGCATCATCAGCAAGGAAGCATGTCCTCTGGAATGGTGTCCAAAGCATGAAGGGGCCTAAGAATGTTTAGCATATCTGGCATGTAAAAACCTTACAATGCCGGCTACAAAAGTGCCATGTGAATGCCTGTTCTCACTTCCAGGTGACATTGTAAATAAGAAGTGGACAGCATTATCTCCTGTGAATATAAACAAACTTGCTTCTCTTAGTGATTGGCTGAACAAGAAATAGGACTGAGTGGACTTGTAGGCTTTAAAGTTTTACGTTGTTTGTTTTGGAGTGCAATTATGTAACAAAAAAATCTACATTTGTAAATTGCACTTTCATGATAAAGAGATTGTACTACAGTATTTGTATGAAGTGAACTGAAAAATATTATTTCTTTTGTTTATCATTTTACAGTGTGAATATCTGTAATAAAAATAATATAAAGGGAGCTCTGCACACTTTGTATTCTATGTTGTAATTGTAATCAATATATTTCAAATGTAGAAAAGCATCCAAAAATATTTAATACCGTATTCTACTGTTTAACAGTGTGATTAAAACTGTAATTAATCATGATTCATTTTTTAATCAAAATTATTTTTTACTTCAGTTAATTGCATGAGTTAACTGCAATTAATCGACAGCCCTTCTAAACAAACTGGTTATATGTTTTGGAGCCAAGACTGTATCACCTTACATGTAGCATGTGTCTATTATAGTCGAGCCCCGCAATACTATGCCCTGTGATAGCGCAAATCCGCTTATAGCGCAGGGCACTCGTGGCTCCCAACATCGGCAGCGGATGGTGCTCTGACGTAGCGCAAGCCTGCAATACTGTGACCCCGCATTTACCGTGGTCGATAGTTTTGGATCCCGCTCGTCATGGTATTGCAGGGTTCCACTGTATTAGCACTTAACTGTTACCACAGAAACTACATGGTGACGTCTCCACAGCTGCATACAATGCCCCTGTATCACCTTAAGCTTTTCATTGCATCGGGAACATTGGGCAGACCTCTTTGCACTTCCACTGGCCACAAGAACCACCACTTACTCTCCGTAAGGTCTCCCTTGTGCTGCAGGCCGGGCAGCATAGTAGTATTGTTTGAATTCATCCATCCACACTTCGGCTGTGCGCTTGGTATTTCTAGAGAAGCAACAAATGGCTGAGGTGAAAACCTATGAAGCATATAAAGGGATTTCCAACATTCTATCAAGGAAACCCCCTAATGCTGTGACTATACCTCTCTCCCCATCCCATTACCAACATATTTAGGGTGCTACTTTGGCTTCACTCAGGCCACACTTGCCTTAATTCCTGGTTACCACAGAGGTTCTGCTTCCTCCCTGCTCCTGCAATTGCTGTACACAATCTAGGTTTAGGGGAGGAGTTCCTCATCTTGCCTGGTATAATAAGATCACTGGATGCTTTGCACCTGTTGTGCATGGAAGCACAGCTAATTCTCCTCACCATAACATTCCAGACAGGCCTGCTTGGGGAGTGGTCTCACAGATGGGGGAGGTCTCTAAAAGGCTGTATACAGTTCTGCTACTTTGGTTCTTGGGGTTTCAGTCAAATATTTCCTTCATTTCAGGCCATGTGCATTTTCCCTCTTTGCCTCCTTGACTTTCATTTGAATAAACTCAAAGTGAAACTCAACAGAAACCATTGACACCTCCGGCTTCAATGTAAGACCAGAAAATGGCTCAGGCATTCTCCAGGTCGGCTCAGAGGTGTGCAGAAGGCTCCCAGACTTTCAGAAATCTTGTGATGACCCTTACCGGAGTTTAGAGCCAATAACAAACCCCCAAACCAGGCACGTTTCATGCAGCTTCAGATTTCCTTGCAAATATTTTTTGCTGCTCTACATCTAGTCTCTCACTTAGCTGTGTTTCAGGAATACTCTCCCAGCAAGTGATGGCCCTAGGAGCTAAAGACTATCTCGTTAAAAGCCACCAGATTGTAAACTCCCCAGGGCAAGGACTGACTTTAGATTTATGTCCTGTTTAGCACCAAACTCACTCCTGGCAATTAGCAAGCAGCAATCATCATGGGAATTGTGCATGATTCCAGAACCTGAGCAGTCTTTTACTGAGACTGGGGCAGAAAGGAGGGCAAAGAAGCTGCATGGAAGAGATTAATCCCTGGAAAAAACCTAGAGGCCTGGATTTTTATTTTATTTATTTTTGGTAATATCTTTATACTGGGCTTCTTTTGGGAACCCTGAAGGAAGACAGGAGTGTTGGGTTACCAGAGTCCACACTCCAACCAAATTCACATCTTGGAATAGAAGAGGTTAGGGCTACAAGGCAAAACAGGTCCCATCACGCCTCGATGCCTTGCTATCGCCTACACACACGATCCCCCAGAATGTTTTCCAATCCCCTTTTGAATGGTTCTATTGTTACCCCAGCTACCTCTCACAATGGCCATTCCATTTGCCTAATTGCTCCTCTTGCTGGAGATGGACCTACATCATAATGTTCCGACCCAGATCTAAACTCCCCCTAAACTCAAGAGTATTCTGATCACAGAGTTTGGCTTGGCTTAGACTAGAGATGGGGTCCAACAGCAAAGCTGGAATCTGGATTTGGAGCCAGAGCTTCCCGAAGTTCGAGGGTGTCCTTACATGAGCTATCAGGTTGGGCTCCTCTCTTCTTAAATTCATTAAAGATTCTCTTCTTTATTACGAACATTAGAGCCAGAACCTGTTTGAGTTCACCCTGTTCATCCCCAACAGGGACCAGTGCCGGTTTGTTCCCTACAACACCTTCTGAAATACTTTGTCTATTCCAGGTTTAAATGACTCCAGTGATGGATGGGTCTTTTGCCACTTCTCGTCCTCTACCTTAAGGTCCAGACTTCTTGTCATTATTGAAGGCAAGGCCATGCCCTCCATGGTCAGCCTCAAAATTTGTCTCCTTTCTAATTCATATTTACTAAATATCTGTGGACACTGCTCCCTTCTTGAAGCTAGATGATGCATTCATGTCTGGGCACCTATTTGTGAAGGCCCTTTCCTCACCCACTTTGCTGCATCACTGAAAATCAAACCTAACGTGCTATAACTGAGAACAGAAATGAAAACAAAACTGACTTGTAGGTCTCGCCCTCTTCCAATGCCATTAGTCCCAGGGGTTCTCAAACTTTTGTATTGTTGACCCCTTTCAAATAGCAAGCCTCTGAGTGTGACCCCCCCTTATTAAAAACAATTTTTAATATATTTTACAACTATTATAAATGCTGGATGCAAAGCGGGTCTTTGGGTGGAGACTGACAGCTCGCGATCCCCCCATAGTAATAACCTCGTGACCCCCTTAGGGGTCCTGAACCCCTGCATTAGTCCATGATAAGCCCGAATAAGTCGTAGAGTGGACAGGTAAGAGATGGCCATACTGCAGGCAACTGGCCATTCACATTTGTTGTTAGTTATTCTTATAACATCAAAAAATATACACAAAAAAGGAACCCACAAACACAGATTATCTGGGAAACAAACTGGTGATGAGCACAACTCTTCCCATCTGTGGACAATGCTTTGCTGATCAACATATTGATGGAAAGCCCTTTGTGACTCCATTGGCTGTTCAGAGAGAATCATCTGGTTTTTTGCCCCCCTTCTGCACTTTCTCCTTGGCTAACTATTTCCAACACCTTCCCAGATGGGTGAATGGTACCTTCATGGGGTAATAACTTGGCCATCTTAGCCGTGCAATGGACTGCTTATCTTTGCCCACTGCTCTGGAGGCAGCCTCAACTGGGGGGTGGGGGATGGGGGGGGTGTCAAACTGTTTGCACCACATCTCAGTCTGAACGCTGCTCTGGCCCAGTCCCCATTATCGCGATGTTCTTGCATGCATTTGGCCCAGATTTTCTGGTCTGGCGGAGCTGTCCTCAGCCCCAGGCCAGGATCGGTGGGGACAAGGTAGCATTACGACACTTCTATGTTCCCCGGATTTCAGAACCACTAGGTGCCAGTCTGGTGGCATCTCAGAATCAGCTAGGGGCAGGGGCATTCCCCACCACACCCTTGTGTTAGGGGACAGGGAAGGTGGCACAGGAACCACTACCACTCTGGTGAAGGAATCCCCCGCTCTGGGGAAATCCTGAGGGGCCCAAATGCATGGGGCTTATGTCTGCTTTGGGCTGGGAGACTGCTGAAATGTTGACACATCTAATCTTTCCCCCTTCATCCATTACTGATGTGGGCTCCCAGTAACACCCAATTCCTTTTCGCATACCAACACCTCACTCAGCAGCACGTGAAGGCCAGAGCGCAATACCTACTTTATATAGGTGTTGGCATTTCCCTCTGGAAAGACATAGGGGTGCTTCTTCCGGAACACGTGTCCAACCCGGCTGCAGGGGATAATTTCCAGGCTCCCTCCGCACATCCACACATGGAAGGAGATTTCTGCAAGAGAATCAGCTTCAATCTTTTATCCCCTGACTCCTGGAGCAGGGTGGATCCTGGTTTCCTCTCTCACTTCACCCGTTGCCACACCAAAGCCAGGGAAATCCATTATTGGAGGGGCTTTCCTAGGCTCAGCTTTCTTAAAAGTGCATTTCAAAGCGACTTACTCTCTGTTTGAAGTTAGCCCACTTGAAACCAGCCTATAGCATGGCAGGTAATAGCACACTGGGAAGAGCAAGACATGCAGCATGGCTTACATCACAGAAGCAGCTTGCTGTTTGTTCCTCTTCTAATTACTGCATAATTCAGTCATGTCCCCCTCCTCCCTCCCACGGGGGCTCACCAAGAAAGGATATGAATAGGCCCACATTTTTATGAATCAGGGCCTGATCCTGCAAAGCACTGAGCACCCTTCAGCTCCCACTGGAATCAATGGGAGCGGAGGGGGTGCGGCGCATCCCAGGAAGTGCTCAGGATGATGAGGCCCTGGGTGCCTATGCTGCATGAACACGTACCACAAGGTCACTCAGACACACATTTGTCCCTGCAGGATCAAACAGAGCTGCTGGTGTCAGGAAATTTAGTTCAAACTGGATTATACTGGGTGAAATTCTATGGCTGTTGTTATGCAGGAGGTGAGACTAGATGATCTCATGATCCCTTCTGGCCCTAAAAATCTATGAATCTGAAACCCCACTGCCAGAGCATCCCCTTTACGCAGGACAGGGATTCGCACACCCCTTGCGAACCTGAGAGAAAATAAGATGAAAGAAGTGTCGCAGTTTCTGGCATCCTGGATGATGAGGGTGAGTTATGAAATTGCAGTGCAATATTTAGCACTCGTCAAGCTTTACAAACATTGACCTACTCCTCCCCTGGAAGGCAGGAAAGTGCTGTTCCCCCCCCATTTTACTGCCAAATCACAGAAATTGGGCATGAAAGACGTCCATTCGCTCATCCCGTCCATTGCCCTGCCCATGCTGGATTGTTCCTTACACTTCATTTTCCAGTGTTAGCACAAAGGAGCTGCTCCGTTGCTACTTCAATACAAATAACAACGGGGCAGATTTTTAAGGTATAGGCGGTGATTATGTGCCTTGCTCCTGTAGAGCCAATGGGAGTTTGGCACCTATCTGCCATTTGTACCTTTGTCCCCCAACTGGCCTAGTTTTAAAAGTCCTAAGAGACGGCTCTTCTACCCTTTCATTTAGGAGATTATTCCTCAGCTTAATACATCTCACTGCCAGGAGGTCTGACCTGACATTCAGCTTTCTTAATTCCACCCCATTACTCTTAGTTATACCTCATGCATCACGCTAATGATCCTTCGCTCTCCCTGTGAACACCTTCCAAGTATATGTGGAGTGTTATGTCCCCACCCTTTGTTGCGGGGTGATCAAGCTCTCAGAACAATCTTTGGCTTGTAACATTTTCCCTGATAATTTCTGCTGCTCTTCTCAGAATGCTCAGTTTGTTAATTTCTGATGGGGGAAACTGAGGCACAGAGGTTTGGTGACTTCTCCAAGGCCACACAGAAAGTCAGTGACAGAGCCAGCACCAGATCTTGAAATGTTCCTGGTTCTCAAACCATTAGACAAGGCTTTCCCTCTTTCTCTCCCTTTGAGGGATGAGTTCCCTAAAGGGATGGACTCCTCCTGTATGCTCTGTCAATTGGCATTGGGATGGTTACAGTGCAATTTTTGTTCTAATTCATGGAAACGTATCTGTCACTCGGGTTTGGTAAAAGCAGGGGTCTCAAACATGCGGCCCGGGGGCCACATGCGGCCCGCAAAGCCCTTCCCTGCAGCCCGCCAAGCTTCCTGGCGCCCCCCTCCCCCCCCGGCCCCCCCAGGTCCCCCCATAGCAGTTTGCAGGATGGAGGGGCCAGAAGTGGAGGCTTCTCTGCTGCCTGGCTGGGCCGCACATGTTTCTAGCTCTGGACTTCCTATATTGCTCTTGCTTTGTTTGCCAAACAGCTGTTGGTGGTGCCTAGCGCTTTCCAGGAGGGAATGGGGAGCTGCGTGCTCAGAGGAGGAGGTGGGGCAGGGGTGGGACCTCTTGGAAGGGGTGGAGTGGGGGCAGAGCCGGGGCAGCGAGGGCAGGGTGTGTGTCAGTGGTGTGGCCTCGGGCCAGTGCACTAGTCCTTATGGAAGGGGTGGAGTGGGGGCAGAGCTGGGGCAGCGAGGGTGTGTGTGTGTGTCAGTGGTGCGGCCCTCGGGCCAGTGCACTAGTCCTCATGCGGCCCTCATGGTCATTTGAGTTTGAGACCCCTGGGTAAAAGGTATTTTTAAATATATGAAACCCAAATTTGGGGGGAGGGGCGGCAAAATTGAGTGAGTATCCCTTTAAGCACGGTGATATCATCAGGTAAGAAAAAACAGCCAGTCATGATCATAGCACTCATGTTACATAATGAGCCGCACATGCACTGCTTTCGGGGGTGTCCAGGTACAGCTGTTCCCAGCCCTCCCCAAACACCGCAGCTTCTCTCTGGGAAAACACAGGAGAAACCAAGCTAGATGCAAAGCCTTCGTGACTTCGGGATGCTTGACATTTGGATCCAAATTTCCTGGCTTGAGCCCATCTCTAATGACAAGGCCCCAGCAGGAGCTGCTGCCATAGGTCAGGAGAGGAAGCACAGCAGGCGGAACAGATGCGAATGCCTCCTTTCCGAGGTCTCCTCCCTGCTGCCACTCCCCTCCCTTTCCCTTTTGCTGCGGCATTTCTTGAGGAGAAAGCGCCAGTGAGGAGCGGAGCCTCACAACTCACCCAAGGGGGGGGGGGGGTATTAATGGGCCCTTGTGCTGGGTCTTAGTGCTATATTGGGAGCCACCTTATTCGCAACAGAAAGGGAATGAGATTAATGAGGGGTTTGGAGGCCGTAAACTGTTACATTCAGCTCTTCATCTGCCCCGTGCTGCCTGCTGTATGGCCCCTGAGTATCGCTGCAGTCAAAAGGGGGCACTGATGAATGCACAGTTAGCCCAAGCAGCTGGGAACAGGCATGTGGCTGCTGCACCATTCATCCCTCTTCCTTCCCCTTTCTGTTCAGCCCGCCAGGGACCATGGCTCTCTGAAGGGTTTAGAGCAGGGGTGGGGAACCTCCGGCCCGCGGGGGTTATACGGCCCGCCAAATCATTCCATCCGGCCTGCGCGCGTCCCTGGCCGGCAGCTCCCCCAGGCGCTTCCCGGCCCCTTCGCCGAGCGCAGAGCCGCCCCCGCCTGGCGGGACGTGCGCGGACCGCCAGGCGGGGGCGGCTGCGCGCTCGGCGAAGGGGCCGGGAAGTGCCTGGGGGAGCCGCCGGCGCCGCGCGGCCACCATTAGCCGGGATGCGAAAGGAGGAGCCGCGGGGAGCCGACGGTCAAGGGGATGTGGGGGGGAGGCTGGGCTGGGGGGCAGGCCAGGCTGGGCGGGTGGGGAGGGGGGCAGGAGACTAGGCTGGATGGGGTGGGCGAGGCGTGGGTGCAGGAGGGAAGGAGGTTTGGTGGGGGGGAGGCTGGGCTGGGCTGGGCGGGTTAGGCATGGGGGGCAGGAGGCTGGGTTGGGAGTGGGAGGGGGGAGGAAAGGCGGTTAGATGGGGGGAGGCTGGGTGGCGGTAAAGGAAGGTCACCCCCTAAACCCAGGCTGACAGCGGGAGCTGACTGGGGCAGGCGGCAGGACCCCGGCTGGCAAGGGGCCAGCGGGGGAAACCCCAAAGCAGTGAAGGGCTAAGCACTCTGCCTGCCACTGCTTTGGGGTTTCCCCCGCTGGCCCCTTGCCAGCTGGGGTCTCAGCTCCTGTTGCCAGCCTGGGCTTCCTCGGGGGGGGTGGGGGGGGAGCAGCCCGCGAATGACATTATAAATGTCGAAATGGCCCTTGTCAGAAAAAAGGTTCCCCACCCCTGATTTAGAGAGAAGGGGGGCTGTACATTTCAACCTCCTGCTTGCTTGTGTCATCAGGAACAATGAAGAGGAAGGACAATGTGATTTCAATGCACTGAAAATCAGCCCGAAAGCACAGAATTCAAGCTGCAGGAGTGCTCTGTAAACGAGGAGTCATCTTCCAAACATCTAGCAGCCTTGAAGACCCAGGTTCTAATCTCAGCATGGGCAAACCAAAGCCTTTATTTCTTCCCAGCTTACTGGGCATGGAAATAACACTTGGCTCTATCTAGATCATCTTCCCTCCCAGGATCTGAGTGTGCTATTGTAGTAAGTAATCCTCACAACCCCCCAGAGGGAGTGGTTTTATGCTTATTTAACCAATGGGGAAACTGAGGCAGCACACAGTTAAAGCATGTGTCTAAGTCTCACAGAGCTAGGAATAGAAGCCAGATGCCCTGGTGCCTAGACCTGTCCCTTACCCACAAACCATTTCTGGAGTTTGAAGCTAATCCCTGGTGCATTGTTATTTTTGCCTCTGTTGCTACTAAAATCTATCCATGTTCTGTTGAACACGTTTCAGGAAGCTGGTGTGTAACAGAAGTGTCAGACTCAAAAGAATCTCCAGCTCAGCCGTGCGGGGCTCTGTCCTGACAGGGGAACACTCTTCTGCTTGTACCATGACTCCCTCCTATTCTTCCTGTCACCATTTGCCACTCACTTGGCAGGGCTACACCTCTGCACACCTGAGTTACATGGCACATGGAACCAAGGCCTGACAAGGGGAACTCCAATGTCTGCAGAAAGGGAAAGACCGCAGACAAACGGAGACAGCAAGGCAGAGGGTGGACTGGATGGTGGAAGGGATTACTAATGGGCTATCAAGTGGTTCTTTGCTAGGTCTCCAGCCTGAATCCATTCAGGGTTGGTACTCCATGGATGTTACCACTATCCAAAGGGTGTTCAGTAGTCTACATGAAATAAGTTGGTGGGTCTTACTGTAATACCACCAGCTAAGGGTTCACATCCCATATAGCATTTCTGCTGGCACTCTCCGCAAAAACAGCGAATGGCCAGGGGGACTAACCATCCCTGCCACAGTCCTAGCCATGGTGCCTGCAGGTCAGGTTTGAGGAGTCCTGGAGGCTGCCCATGCTGTAGTGGGATGAAGCACGACTGACACTCAGCCTGGCACCAGCAGCAGTCCAGTCACTGAAAAAGAGCTCAAGAATGACATTTTAAACCAGTTTGGGCATTGACAGCATCCCCAGAGCCCCCTCCTAATCTGAATGCAGATTCCAACTTGCTTTTGTTTTCGATGGAGTCTGGGAGTCCCCTGTGGCTGGCAATTGCGCTGGCATACAGCAGTGGAGCTCAGTTGTTAATGTTGGGGGGGGGAAAAACCCGCTGCAGTGCTACATCGTATTCCGAGTGCTCTATCTAATTAGGAAGAAGAGAAAATCACCAAAGGGCTGCAACGTATTTCACGGCAAACATAATGAAAGGAACAGTCAGTCATTCCAGTCCTGCAAAATGCACCACAAGATCCTGATTTCCCCGTCTCTTACCCTGAAGCCAATGGAGTTGCTCTGGTGCAAGTGAGATCAGAATCTGGCCCCATGGGTGCTCAGAGCAGGGGAGATTCTGTTCTGTCACAGCTGGAAGGTGAGCAGCGCTATGACTAGGACGCTGAGGGGCATACGCTGATCCTTCCTCATTGGGGCCGTGCAGAGGTGAGAATAGGAACTAACCTCACTTCGCTGGAGGCACAAGTCCACCACTTTGATGTCACTGCGTTAACCTGTTTGGTCCATTTGGGGTCGTATTGTTTTCCCTTTTACACACAAGTGGTCATCCTGCTTCTCAGCTACCTCGTGTTGGAGTGCGCCCAGCTGGCTCAATGAGCATTCCTTGCCTGCTATGAACCAGCGTTGCTGCAGGGAGAAGCCAACTTTCCCTCCCTGGGCCAGGGAGACTCACTGTGGTCCAGGTAGGGTTTCCACCCCGCCTACCCTCGGGAACTCTGCTGGTGGAGAATACCAAAGGACGAGTATTGCTGCTATTGCACCAGCTGCAGCCGAGATCAGGGCCCCTGTGTGTTAGGCCCTGTATATATACAGTCAGAGACATTCCCTGCCTCAAAGAGCTCATAGGAGGCCCGGCAAGATAAAGTGGCTTGTAGTCCAAGGTCACGCTGTGGGTTAGTGGTAGAACTGGGAATCAAACCCAGGTCTAATGCCAGGCCAGGGCCTCCCACAAAGAGTGTCTCCTCCAGCCTCCGCGATCATAATCCAGGCCTGGCCAATGTCACTCGTGTTTGTACTTGATGGGACCCTTGCAACTCTTGCCTAGCTTAATCTAGCAATGAGACGGGCAAGCCCCATGGCTGGCAAAACTTGGGTCTATTACAGTTTGAACCTTGGTTAAATGCTGCCTAGGACTCGATGACTATGGCTGCCCTCCGATACTGGGAAGGTGAGAACACTATGTGACCAGGGCCAGCCTCAAAGGGAACTTCACTGATCATGAAAACAGCCAGCGACATAACATAGGTTAGAACAATGTATAAGAGATATAAACCCTCATGCTGCAGGGCATAAGCTAACTGATGGGTTGGGAAGAAACTCCTCCTCTGGGCGGCCTATTCCATAATTGTCCATTTTAGTCCCTTCCTGGAACGAGGACATGGGACTAGATAACCACACGTCTGATCCAGCATGGCACGCCCTACATTTGTGTTTAGTTTTCTTTGCAAAGACACGTTTTAGAGGATTAATCCAAGAGGGAGAAAAAGGCTCACAGCAGCTTTTTGTGATGAATGTCTTCAGACAGCCGCGCAAGAAAGAGCAGATGCTGCAGGTCAGACCACTGGCAAGAAATTCTCTCTCTCACACACACACTTTACATGGTAAGAAAGAAATAAAAGACTTTGGAGAAATAGTGTATGGAAGGCAACAATAGACGATGAATGGGACTATTGTAAATCATGAGCATCTGTTCCTATGGGTTCCTGACAGCGTGTCTACATCTGTTAAGACAGGATTTTTTTCCTTGTGAGCTGTACTCCCCAGAGGTGCTGAAGTATTAAAACCACCTTCAGATCTGGCTCCCTATCACCAAGTGCCTCGTTCTTCTTTCATGGCTGCAAGCCTGCCGGGTCCGATCGGCAGCATCATTACAGCTGCAAACAGAAACAAGCCCAGCCCGATCGAGCTGTCTGACATGGTGAACAGGGACGGTATCCCACTTATTTAACCTCTCCATTGAGGCTCACAGCTAGGAGCTCCCCAAAGGACAGGTGTGAACACAGAGGGCAGAGGTGGATTTTGATGACTAGAAGCACAGGGCCTGAAATCCACTTGCCATCAAACTATATAGGGCAGGTGTGCTCGACCTTTTCCTTGCTGGGGCCTCTCTTCCACATAGCCAATGTCTAGCTGGGAACCTCGTACCGACTTAGCAGTTTAAGCCTGGAAGGGTTGTCACAGCCTTGTTTTTTCATAGATTCATGGATTCCAAGACCAGAAGGGACCACTGTGATCATCTAGTCTGACCTCCTGGATAGCACAGGCCACAGAACTTCCCCAAAATAATTCCTAGAGCAGAGCTTATAGAAAAAACATCCAATCTTAATTCAAAAGGTGGCAGTGATGCAGAATCCACCATGATCTTCAGCAAGTTGTTCCACTGACTAGTTTAAAAGAGTATGTCTTATTTCAGTTTGAATTTGTTTAGCTTCAGCCTCCAGAATTGGCTCATGTTTTATCTTTTCTCTGCTGGACTGAAGAGCTCATTATTAAATATTTGTGCCCCAGGTAGACACTGATAGCCTGTAATAAAGCAACCCCTTATCTTTTCTTTCTTAAGGTAAATAGATTGGGATTCTTGAATCTATCACTATACAACATGTTTTCTAATCCTTTCATCATTCTTGTGGCTCTTCTTTGAACCCTCTCCAATTTATTAACATCCTTTTTGAATTGTGGACCCAGAACTGGACACAGTATTCCTGCAGCGGTCATACAAGTGCCAAAGAAAGAGATAAAATAACCTCTCTACTCCTGCTTAAGATTCCCATTTATTCATTCCAGGATCGCATTAGCTGTTTTAGCCATGGCATTACACTGGGAGCTCATGTTCAGTTGATTCTCCACCATGGCCCCTTAATCGTTTTCAGAGTCACTGCTTCTCTGCTTAGAGTCCCTCATCCTGTAAGCATGGCCTAGAATCTTTGTTCCTAGATATACAGATGTACATTTAGCTGTATTAAAACCACATATTCATTGCTTGCGCCCAGTTTCCCAAGTGATCCAGATCACTCTGAATCAGTGACCTGTCCTCTTCAACTTTACCAGTATTTCAAATTTTGTGTCATCGGCAAACTTTAACAGTCAGCATTTAATGTCTTTTTCCAGATCACTAATCAAAATATCAAGTAGTGCTGGGCCTTCAAGAACTGATCCTTGTGGGACCCCACTAGAGAATAATGATTCTCCAGGTACAGTTATGTTTTGAGATCTATCACTTAGCCAGTTTTTAATCCATTTGATGTACGCCATGTTAATTTTTTATTGTTCTAGATTTTTAAATCAAAATGTTGTGGAGTATCAAGTCAATTAGATCAGCACTATTACCACTTTTATCAACCAAACTTGTAATCTCATTTAAAAAAAAAAAAGACAGGATCCACTTTCCATAAACCCATGTTGATTTGCATTAATTATATTACCCTCCTTTAATTCTCTATTAACCAAGTCCTGTGTCAGCTGCTGTATTATCTTGCCTGGGATGGCTGACAGACTTATTACCCAGGTTGTCCCATTTGCCCTTTTAAAAAACTGGCACAATGTTCGCTTTCTTTCAGTCTTCTGAAACTTTCACACTGCTCCAAGACTTCTTGAAAATCAACATTAACAATCCAGCAAGCTTCTTGGCTAGCTCTTTTAAAATTCTTGAATAGAAGTTAACTGGACCTGATAATTTGCAAATGTTTAATTTTAGTAGCTGCTGTTAACATTCTTCAGAGACACTAACAGAATGAAAAAAGTATATGATCATCACCATGTGATGAAACTATATAAATTGTTTTGCTTCAAATACAGAACAGAATTAGTTATTGAATGATTCTGCCTTTTCTGCATTATTATTATTGATAATTCTATCATTTCCATCTATTAGTGGACCAATACCATTGTCAGGATTCTTTTTGTTCCTAATATATTTTAAAATATCTCCTTATTGTCCTTAACTCTGCTGGTCATATATGCCTCCTTGTATCCTTTGGCTTCCCTTATCAGTTTTCTACAATGCTGAATTTCTGATTTATATTCATTATTTCCCCTTTCTTCAATTTGTTATATTTTTATATTTTTACAGATGCCTTCACTTCCCCTCTAAACTGGTTTAGTCTTTTAACCAGTAAAACCTTCTTCCTTAATTGTGACTTTTGGGACCTCTAGTAAGGTGTTCTTAAATGATTCTCAATTATCATTCACCTTTTTCTGATAAATTCTTCATCCCAGCTGATTTGGCTTATAATTGTTTGTGAAACTGGCCTCTTTAAAGCACTCCACATATATTACTGATCTGCACTTTATGCTGCTTGCACATTATAAATGTTATCAAGTCATGATCACTTTGCAACACCCTCCTCCCCCCTTCAAGAATCCCTGAGCTACTATTTCAGACATGCAGAAAATTCAGGCAGATATTTCTGCATCCATTCACATTTTTAAAATTATATCCATGAATGCAAGAGCTAGAAACAGTTGGATGTTTTAAAGAAAACAGTAAGAATGGGAAGGAATGGAAGATTACTAGCAGTTCCTCAGTAATATGTTCACAATCACCAGGTTGAAAATCTTTGGTTTAGAGTATTTAGCAACATTGTATCTATCACCGTGGAGGAGATAGACTACTGTAGACCAATAATGGCAGCCCTTTCAGTGTTGGAGCACTTTGAGACACTGAAAGGCTCCCATGCTTGTCCATGATACAGATGAAAATAACCAGGGGAAACCATTTGGCGTGAACCCAGTATTAGTCAGACACTACTTGAGAGCACGGGTGGCACGTGGAACAGGGAAGCTAAACCCAGGCTCCACCCATTCTGCTCAAGGCCCCACCTCTATCTTGTCCTTTCTGCCCTTCTCCCCCACCAGAGCCCAGAGCCTCCCACCACAGCTGGGGAAGCCCCATCCCAGCTCCAGAGTGGTGGCCCATCCCAGCCTCAGGTGGCTTCAACCCTGGAGCACCACCTGGCCCCAGCCTGGCCAGCTGATCCAAGCACCCACCCCAGCTGCCCCGAGTCTTAGGCCAGCAGCCAGCTCACCCTAGCCCCAGCCCCAGTCCGCTTCAGGGGAGACGTTGAGCAACATCAGGAAGAGGAGCAGACTGGTCTGGGACCATGAGGGAAGCCCAGGATGCAGAAGGGGGCCTCAGGGTGGTGCATGGGTGAGGCCACACCTGACTGTGTGGGGAGGCTTAGCCTCCCCTGGCCTATGATACCCACCGGCCATGCTTGAGAGGAAGAGCCAGCCCCCTCTCTTGGGAAGATGAAGATCCACAGGTCCCTGCAACAACAGAGACTCACCAAAGTTCTCTCCACCCCAGATGTCCATAGCAGTGTCGTACTTCCCCAGGTGATTGAACCAGGCTTTGTCGATCACAAAGAGCCCCCCTGCAATGATCGGAGTTCTGCAGAGATACAAAGGGAAGCGGGGACAAGCTCTTACTCAAACACTGGAGCAGAACCCGAGACGCACAATAAGCCACTTCCTTTCTCTTCCTCTTCTGTTCTCAGAGCGACATGTGTGTGAATCTTCCTATTATCCCAAAACAAGGACACGTCTCAAAGTGGCAGAGCCATTTAACTGGCTGGCTTGGTGTTTTTCTGTCAATCACACTGCCAGACATGACCAAAACAGTTTCCCCCACCTTCGCTGCCTTGCTACTTACTTAATGGGTTCTGTAGGGTCAATTCGTTTGGCTTTCTGCTCTGGAGAAAGCTGTTCCCATTTGAAATGTAGACTCCAGTCAAACCCTACAAACAAAGTAGAGAAGGACCCTGGTGAAACTGGAGATGGACACAAGCTAGGAGACCACCAAACCCATCCCATCTCGTAGGAGATATTTCCAGTGTTTAACACATTTAAATATTACAGACACAAAACTACCTGAAAGGAGAGCTACAGTTGCAATGTCCAGCACCCAACAAGGGTGGCCTGTACTGCTTTGATTCAGCGCCCTTGTGCCTATGCGTGATTAGGATACAGCCTTTAACGACATGAGCACTCACTATGGTTTTCACAGGAGCCCTGCCTCATTCAGTGAACAGAATGGACAGAGCTCAGTTGATGATCAGCAATTTAAATATTTCATTTGACCAGCATGGTTCAACATGTGGGCCCATGGCCTTATTTATTTATTATTAATTTCCTCCTGGGCTTTTCTATGGGGCTCATCACTTTTGTGGTTCAGAAGCATTGGTGAATTTACCTTCACAGCATCTCTATAGGATGAGGGGGTGATACTATCCTCATTTTATGGATGGGGAACTGAGGCATGGAGGCTTAAGGTCCACAATCTACATTAATTCTGGGTGCTCAGTTGGAGAGATGGAGGGCTGATTTTTCAGCGTACTCAGCATTACACAGCATTTTGAATGTTCAAAGCACAGCTCCTATCGACTTCAGTTGCATTTGCGAGTGCTCAACACATCTGTAAATCCAGACAAGCCCCCAAAATCAAGGAACACACAAGTAGTGAGCATCTCTGAAAAGTCTACTTTAAGTCCCGGGTGCAGCATCACACAGGAACTCTGTGGTGAGCATAGAACCCAATTCTTCTAGCAGCATTCAACTGCCTAAACCCCGAGGCTCTCCCCTTTCCTTTCTGCAGTCCCCTACCTCATTCACTACACATCTGTCAACTCTGCAACAAATGAAACAGGGGCCCTCAAACAACAGCCTCCTTCACTGCACCGCCCTAGTTCATTCTCTAAGCATGTAGGAAATGCCACGTGTTCTGGGGCTTCTAGACAGAGAGGTGCAGAGCACAAAGGGGCATAGAGACAGGAATCCCAGAGAACCAGCAAGTTTGCAGTGAGGTGCCAACTAGGGGCTGCCACATCTGCTGAGCCCCCATCTTGAGAAGGGGGATCAAAGATTGTAGCAGAGAGGCAATGAGTCAAGCCTGTCTGAATGTGAGGAATGGCTTTGGTTCTATTTATAGAACTGTATAAACTGCCATACCAGAATACATTCACAATTCATCTAGCCCAGGTACCCCTTTCTGCAGAGGCTATCGAGACTGGACTTCAGTATGGGCCACGTCTCCTCTGGCACAAATCTGTTCATCTGTCATTAGTCTCACCATAGCTTCCACTTGTCTCTGTGCTAAAACCACCAGACAACCAAGCCTGGCTGAGAATCCCTGCTCAGAGCACTGGCTGGCACTTTCTAGAGCAATCCAAGGACATGAGCCAAAAATTCCAGGGGTGTGTGCAACACAAAAACAAGGAGAGGAGTCAGTCACAGTCTCTCTCTCCCTCTCATCAGAGAACAGCATTCTCCAGGGAGGGAAGAAGAGTCATCTTGCCATTTACCAGAGGGAAGTCATATTTCAGGACCTGATTCTTCACTGTGTCACTTTGGTTTGATACTAGCATAGATCTGGAGTGACACAGGGAGGAAATCAGGCAACCAGAAATAGGCAAAGCTCAGAAGGGGACTTCAGCTAAGCAAATTACAGCTATGGAGAGATGCATGACAGTACTATCCCTCTATAAGCCTCCCCTTCGATGACACCTGGTTTTCTCTGCTGCTAGGGGTTAGCTTAGATGGGATACTTCCCCCTCATGGCCACTGCACCCTAATAAAGAACTCCATTCCCTCAAGTCAGTGGTATGAAGGGCCAGTCTAGCCTTGCAAACTGATAGAGGGGGAACCTGGGTATTTTTAGCGTGGCTTGCACAAAATAGCTGTGTATTAATAATCCTTACATTATGGAGTTCCAACTCAGTGCTTCCTTCACACTGAGTCAGCCACCTCCCTCTGCCGGTGTCTGTTGAGCCTAGTACTTGACAGGTCAACATCACCCAGCAGGGAACGAGCAGAATACACACTCACCTCCTCGCAGGTCCGAGGAAGCGGCTACATAGGCAAAAGTATCCAAGTTGATGATGTCAATCACTGGGCTGACCACGCGGGTCGGATCCTGAGAACAAGGAACAAAACAACCCATGACTTTTGACCTGGTGTAGCTTCTCCTCCAAAGCCACCTCAGGAGAAGGGTGGTGGGAAAACCTGTATTATGGGCAAAGATGTGAAGAAGCTGGTTTGCCACTGAGGGCTGGGGACAGATAAGTCAAGGGGAGGGCCAAATTCTTAGCTGTGCTCACTGGCTGGAACTCCTGGTGTCAGTCCAGTTTCTGGTGGACCGGTGTCCATATCACAAAAGCAACCCTTACCCTTGTTGGCTGTCTTATCAGAAAGGCCAAGGGTCGAATGGAAGCATCTGCTCAGACACTCTCATCCCTGGAGAACCGGGTTGAGGGTACACTGCCAGTGTGGTGTGTGGGGAAGCTTATACTTCCCCTATTATGAACAGAGGACTTAGTCCCTAAGGCTGTCAAGCCAGCATGTAAGGGCGTCGGTCACTCACCCGGCGGCGCCCCCGTCTGGTCGTCTGGGAATTAGCTCTTTGGGACCCTGGAGCGCCCTCTGCCGGCCGACGTCCACCTCTCCACACTGGCCCCGTGTCCCTCCTGGACCCCGGAGCCCCTTGCTGAGGGTGCTGCACCCTTGCAGTACCCCCCTGGTCTTAGGGTCTCCCCTCCCTGGGGAACCCAACACCCACTATCCCCAACTTGCCTCAGATACGGCCACTGCCAGTCACCACTGCCTCAGTCTCTCTGCGGCTGACTGCAGTCTCATGGCTACTCATCACCGGCAAGAAGGGGTTGGCCTGCTGCTCTAACCAGCCCAGGGCTGCCCCCTTGCAACCCCCAGTACCCCGTGGGTCGGGCCTTCCCTAGGCTCAGCAAGCTGGGGCCCTCTCACTAGAGCTTAGGCTCCCTGGCTCCCAGCTGCCTTGCCCTCACCCTGTCCCAGTCTGGGTACTCTGCTAAAGGCTCCCAGCAGCCAGGCCTGTCTCCCTCTGCTTGCAGAGGAGCCTGCCCCCTTGCAATCCCCAGTACCCCGTGGGTCGGGCCTTCCCTAGGTTCAGCAAGCTGGGGCCCTCTCCCTAGAGCTCAGGCTCCCTGGCTCCCAGCTGCCTCACCCACGCCCTGTCCCAGTCCAGGTACTTTGCAGCCAGGCCCTGTCTCCTGCTGCCTACAGAGTAGACTGACCTCAGAGTCTTCTCACTCTCCTGCCTCCCAGGCTTTTATACAGCCTGGAATGTTTGGGGCGTGGCCACACAGCTGAGCCTGCTTTCCACTTAAGCCTGCTAGCAGGCTCAGCCAGCTACAAACCCTCTTTCCAGGGCTATTCCAGCCCTGACCGGCAGGGAGCGGGGAGCACCCCGCTACACAGCATCTTTCACTCGCACTAAATTCCCTCACAAAGAAACCTGGACTGCATAGGCTGTGGATGGATTTTATACTGAACTTGGTTCAAGAATCTCTAGCGGAGTACAAAACTCCATCTTTCTTTTACAAATGCATCAATTTATGCCCCCACCACCTCCTTTCAATCCTTTTGATTGAATTTCAAATTTTAAGCCCCAAGCAAGCAGTTTAAAAAAATAGACCGAACAAAGCCAGCCAGGCAGTTAAAACATATAGAAAAACACTATAGATCATAAATCCCAAAATTACGCCATACAGCACTTCTTTTGCAAAAGGAGGGGAATGGGTTAAAAAAAGAATGAAATGATGTTAAATATTTGGTACTAGTGATCTAATTACCATCTTGTTATAGGGAAAGAGATTATACAAACAGTTAGGGACAAAAATATCTACAGGAGGATGAGATTTTGACAGCTTTGACGGGCGTCTTATCTTCCTTTTTCTTTTCAAAAATCCCAAACTTCAATTATAGCCAGACTTCAAGCTTTTCCCCTCACCAGATCAAATCACTTTTCACAGACATGCAGACGAATGTGTCTTAGCACATGCCGGCTTGCTCTCTCACTCTGGGAAAAGATTTTGTTTTTAGAAATCAGTCCTCACAAACAGGAGCGATGTTCTGGTGCAGTCGCAGAACAAAGGAGCTGAGCACTGAAAGTCATGCTGCCAGCTATATTGGGAATTAGATTTTATAAAATCAGAATGATAATTCTTGGCATTTCTATGACAGTCTATCCAAGAATCTCAAAGCACTTGTATGGATATTGATGAATTAAGCATCAAAACACTCATGTCAGGTCAGTAAATATTCCCTATCCCATGCATATTTTTTTGAAGCATTCAACATTTTTCCAATCATAAATGAGGACAAAAAGTCAAAATCTGACAAATACAACCCCCCCAAATTGTTTTTTTCATTTGGGGAAAAATTGTCATATTTCATTGTGATTTCACCTTTTTCTCTTTGTTTAACCCTTTTTTCAGTCTCTGTAGCTTAAATTGCTAAACGAAAAGTTGTTTCGAACCAGAAAACTAGATGTTCTCATTTTGAGAATGTCAAAATGAAACATTTCGATGATTTTGAAACCTTTGGTCTGAACATTTTTCAAGTCAGGAGAGTCACTGAACCTGCCCCCATCTCACGAACCATTTTGGTTTTGATGAATTGAAGTTTTCAACCAAAAAAAAAAGTTAATGGAAAATGTCCCGATCAGCTCTACTCTGCACTATGAAATAAGAGATCTTTGTCCATTTCTCAGTTCTGATTTCTGGACAGCCGAACCAGCAAGAGGCTGAGGAGAGGGAGTCTCAAGCTTGCTTTCCAGTGACCCTGGTTGACCTAAAGAAGGGCACTGACGAGCTTAAACTACAGTCATGCTCACTGGCAAAGGAAGGTCTCCGCAAGATGGGGCAAAAGGATTTAACCCCAGGATGGAGAAGAAATCAGAGGATACCGTGTATGAAACTTATGTTGAGGGGGAATGACTATATCTGGTCATTATGTTACCATTTCACCATGAGTAACTTGCTCATGAACGCATTTAGAGAGCCATAATTCATGCCCAGATTGGATTCTACTCATCCTCATTACAAAGCAAAGATTCTTACAAGAAAATCCTCATGAACATTCTCTGCGCTTCTCAGCTAAGAGAAATATTGCAGGGATTTTAGCATTCAGTGACATACTTAGAATCTCTGTGCCTCAGTGTCCACAGCTGTGCAGTAGGGTTAATGATACTTACCCAGCATGCATAAAGGGCTTTGGGATCTTGAAAAGAAAGCATAGCTACTATTTGATTTATAGTCAACTTTTACTTTAGTCCGTTTCACCTCCTGGCACTCACATGGCCAGCACAATGCTGCACTGTTGGGGTTGCAAAAATTTCAAGAGCACGTTTACCTCTAAACCTCCCGCCCCGCATAGTCCCAGATTCTCAAGTGGAATTTTCAAAAATTCATGAACACATTTCTACGAATCCTGTTGTCACACAAACTAAATGATATCTGCAGGTCAACCATGCATTGTCCTTTTAGAATGTTCTTAATCAAATAAAAGATTTCAATGGAAAAGGAAATGTACCACAGCTATTTGGGACTACAACCACCAGTGTTGACCTCCTATTTGTTCGAATGTTTAGCAGGATGGCAGTGGACATCCTTCTCCCTTTGAGGTGGACTCATGCAAAGTTCTAGCGGAACATCCCACCTTAGAGCTCTCTCCACAGACTGGGAGAACGTGCAAAACTGTCAGGGGCTTCAGATGAAAGCGGAACGTCGTCATCCGCCGGTTCATTATAGTGGCATTAGCAAAAGCCAATTTTCAGGTGAGCTGATTAAGATTGATTCTTGCTGTAAAAATGCCTTAGGCTTGATAATTACATTTTAAGAAAGGTTATTCAGTTGAAATAAGTGGGTAATGGTTTTAGATGTAGCTCTATAAGTAAAAACGAGAGACCGTGCACTTACACGTTTGCAGTCGTAAACACAGTCTTGGAACATGTGCATGCTCATGCTCTCTTTCTCTCTGATACACACACACACACACACACACACACCTCCTTTTATTTTGACATTTGCCGAACACCCAGAAACCTGCCTGAACAGCTGCTTTGCCCCATGAAAAATGGGAAGTGACATGCAGAGTGGAATGGTGCTGGAAGCGAAGTCAGATTCATTTTGGGCCAGTCATTCTTCATTTGCCCGAGACTTACATTTTATTACCACAAAGACCATTCCTGCCAGTAACAAAGCAAGAAAAGCCTTTTTATAGAACTTTAATTCCCACCGTAAAAGAACATGGCAGGAATTGGCCGATCATCTTTCCAGCACCTGCCTGAAGGTGGCAGCAGTAACATTTCATACAGTTCAGTGATCAGTATCTTAACCCCCGAGTAAAGGATGGAGGCAGTGAGCCAGGTAACAAGGATACTAATGGAGAGGGGTCGGGGACCCCATGAACCTTTAACAAATTTCTCTCAGGGGTCACATTTTTAAAAAGAAAAAAATATATTTTCAAAAATACTCTACAATTCTGGCCTGTGGTACTGCCCACCCCTCCACCCCCACCACCCCTTGGTATTCCAGAACTAGGTCCCCACCCAGTTGTGAGGTGCACCTCAAGCCTGAATGAAGCACCACCTACAGTTCCATTTCTCAACACCCCAGATGCCTTTCCTCTAATGCATCTCCCTCTTGACCCACAACACTGCCCGCTGTTCCCACCCCGGGCGCCCCACACACCGCTTGGCCAATGCCCTTCACTCCTGACCTGTCACAACCCCTGCTAGTCCAATCTCCGAGACCGCTGAGTGCATCGACCATGCCTACGTGGTAGCTTAGCAAGCTGGGGAAAATGCCCGCTAGGAAGCAGGATGAACCCACTATGCTGTCTTGGTCCTAAAGTAGGGTTTAAATCCAGGTCTCCACAAGTGGGGACCTGTCAGTGGATCAAGCCGCTGAGCCTTCTTCTATCTCTTTGAAGTCCTACTTCACAGTGACCTCGCTTGGCCCGAAATGTCAGCAACACCCTTCGGCAATGTGCCTGTGAACTTCTAGGGCGTTACTGGACCCAGGCGCTCTGCAGCATGGCCAGTGGGGAAGGCCAACCACAGAGTCAGCTTCTCCTTCAAGCCATGCACATCTTTCAAGAAGAACTACAAATCCAAAGTGAGCCGAGGTGATGTTTGGCTTTAACGTTACATTCAAGCCATGCTCCTGCCGCTCCATTGTAATGAAACTCCTCCGGCATGGCTGCGTCTGCCATCCACATTCATCCATCACATCAACTCTGACCATGAGCTGTGGGCCCCGGCACTACAAGGAAAACGGCCACCCTGCTCACCTTCACTCTTCCCGAGTACATCAGCGGGAAAGATGCTGTTGCTCTTGGGTTGAAATGCAGGGAGGAGTCGGCCGGGGCAGGGAAACGTGTTGGTGGGACGTATGTTACAAGGCCATTCCCAGGGTGAAAAACAACCAGTGAAACAAATGTTAGTGGAAGACCCTGTAACGGGGCGGGTCAGGGCGGAGTCTTCGTAATATGTAAGTGTCATTGAGATTACAGCAGTATTTATTACATGTATTTTAGTGCCACCTTCAGTCAGAGATCGGGGCCCCGTTGGGGTAGGCACTGCACAAACACAGTCAAAAGGCTGGACCCCGAGAGCTCACAGGTTAGGAACTTAACCTGGACCTGTGCCCCCCTCCAAGTCAGCAGGACTTCACATGGAACAGCATAGATTTGTGACAAGGGGCAAGGTAGGTTGGTTTTTG
Organism: Sternotherus odoratus; assembly: GCA_032164245.1. Taxonomy (NCBI): domain Eukaryota; kingdom Metazoa; phylum Chordata; order Testudines; family Kinosternidae; genus Sternotherus; species Sternotherus odoratus. The sequence continues at coordinate 126,613,965 of JAVMKO010000003.1, forward strand.
AGAAGAGGCAGCAGGGTGATGAAAGAGACAAGGGGCAGGATTATGGCAAAACAAGCCCATTTTTACATAATAGAATGACCTTAGACAAGACATTTCACCCCTCTGTGCACCAGTTCCCCAAAGATATGTTCATATATTTCATAATACAATAAATTAATAATGTTTTTAATCATGAATAACCGTAGTTATTGGGAGACACACGTTCCTGATAATAGTAACATTAATGATCTCTCTAATGATCCATAAACACTCATCTTCCAAGCACAGCTCACCACCCAGCTAATTCAAATCTGCATGCGAGGTCCCCGTGAGGTGCATACTTATAATTATCCCCATTTTACAGAGCGGGAAATTGGGGCGCAGTGAGGTCCAAGGTCCAGGAGTCAGTGGGAGAGCTAAGGAGTTCCTTGTTCTCAGACGCTACACTGAACCCCCAAGATCACGCTGCCTTTTATTTGAATGAGAAGATGCTGTCGCGGGCAGGGTGAGGGGAGAGGTGTTTCTCGTGGAAGGAGAATGTCCTTGTCTGCTACAAAATCAGCAGAATTGAAATCTATTAAATCCATTTATTATAGCTTAATTAGCATGAAATTAAATTCAACCCTTATTCAAAGAGACCTAAATCATCAGAATTGGGCATTTTTAATGAGCCTAATTGAAAAGTCCTTTGGAACAATGCCCACTTATTTCCCTTGCACCACTCAGCATTTGCCCCTCCGCAATTGTAACAGGGACTCAGGGGTTCAACTAGTTTGATTTGCACACACGCACTGGCCAGTTCCTTGTCTCCTGTCTCTGCAATATACCCATATCTGCTGGGACTGACTCATTATTGCACACCCAGGGTAATCCTTTTGACTACCGCAGCAGTATATCAGGGATGAACCGGGCCAGCTGGGATCACCAATGGAACAGGAGAGAGAGAGAAAACTCTAAGGTGTATGCTAAAGAAAGGCTAGAAAGAGAAACCCCCGCCGAGGGTCAGCCCTGCACATTCTGACACATGGCCACCACTGGCCACAAAAGAAGCTATTGATGGTTTTGGCCAAGACCTGGGCTAATGGAGTGGCGACCTGGTTTTCTGGGACACTTACCTCCTTGATCCTCTGCAGGAGAGGCAGCAGCCAGTCTTTATTCACCTCACAGTGACTGTCTAGGAAGGTGAAGACTCCTGCCTGGGCCACGTCTGCCCCTCGGATTCGGGACCGGATCAAACCTGTTCAGATACACACAAGTTCAGGTGCAGCACAGAACGCATGCGTCTCTCTGTGCAGGGGAGTGGACTCCCCAGACCCACATTCTACACACACACACACACACACACACAGAGGCCCCTTGAGCCCCGACCCACCTCCAACTCACATGGGCATACCTGGGTTTTGGCATGAGCAAGCCACCTCCCCCATTTCCCAAGGTCATTAAAGTAACCAAAGGGGCCATTTAGATTACTGATGTATGGCATTTACACCAATTCTTAATTCATGCAATTATTTCTGCTGCCACTTTCCTGGGGAAAAAACAAGACTTAAGATGCTTCAGTAACCCCCACAGGTACAATGATTTAATGTGGATTTAATTCAGCTTAGAATGTGTCTGTAACAGCAGTGACAAAGGAGAGGGGAATTTGAAAAAATATTTTATCATACCACCACTACCACCAGCAACAACCCCCATTCATCCTCTGCCACAGAGAAGGAGTGGCTCTCCTTAGTAAGTCTGTGGTTTCAGTCTGTACATTCATTGGATCCACCAGCAACGTTTCCACTTACGTCCATGGAAGCCTGGTGTGGGGATGGACGACTGTCCATAACTATAGAGTCAATCCATGCATAGGTCTTTCTAATCCCTAAAGCTCATCTTGACGTCTCACTGCTGGGTCCATCTACTGACCCACTGATGTCTTGCCCCCTGTGGCATTGAAGGTCATTAACTCAGGATGCTCAGCAGAAGCATCTTTTATCAAGGAGAGGGATATCTCAAGTGCTGGTCCCAATGAGCAACAAGCCTGCTGTGTCTATTATAATGCACGTACCCTACCCGGGTGTTAGTGGATGTAGGAGGTGGATATTTGTGTGTATGAGAAAGAGACAGAGGTAAATGCAGTGGATGTATCTAGCTGTGATGCTACAGTCCATGGGGAACTACCCACACACACAGATTTAGGGCTGGATTGTTTGGTTACATTTCGATCCCTAAAGATGAACACAAAGCCCTCCTTCAACTAGCTACATCTCTCCACTGTCTCTGTATATGTCATATCTACCATCCGTACTACAGTCAAATGGCTCCTCCCCGTTCATTCCTCCAGCACACTACCTGTTTGCCAGTTAGCAGCAGCAGCATTAACTAAATGGGTGGACCCACCACAAATGAAGGACCTGCACCTTGACCAAGGATAGCAGAGAGCATTAAACAGGGACACAAGAGTGGAGGCAGTGCTGGAAAAGCACCATCCGTGGTAGTGGTGGTGGGGTGAAAGGAGACAACAAGGAATGGAGGGATGAGGGGAAATAGAAGATCACAAAGACACAAAGCAGCATTGCAGGGACAGGCAGAAGGAGCCTATTGATAATTATGTTACAAGAACCTGGAGGAAAGGGACTGAGACACACCCCAAGAGTCAGAGCAAGAGCGAGACACAGATAGAAGGCCAAACCCTGGAACCTGGGGCAACCGGAGTGACTATGGTGTTTACTGGAGAATGGAGGATCCCCTCAGCCTGCACTCTACAACCTCTATGGCAGCTCCAGGCTCGGTCATCTAGCTAGGTGCCTATCATCTCCTCCATACCCTTGCCCCAACTACAGGCAGGATGCAAAGAGCCTCAATGGAGTATAACTCTGTGATGTACAAGTGAATGGGACCCCTCTGGGCTGGGTTCCCAAATCCTGAGTCCCTACACACCGACATCTGCAGCAGAACCCACTTCCACTGGGTCAGGGCCCTCTGATGCCATGGGGGAGAGTGTGTGTATGTGGAGTGTGTGTGGTGAGGTGTCAAAGTTTGGCTGGGAGAAGGACAGACAGAAATCCAGATACAGATGTAGAGGGCCAGATTGTGACTCACATACCAGTGTCAATGCAGAGAACTTCTCTGACATCAAAGGAGCCCCTCATGATTCACCCCAGTCTAACCGAGCAAATCCAGCCAAGCAGGAGAATACTCAGATAACCCCCCTCTAGTCCTCATCCTCCCTATCCCCCCACTCCACAATATCTCCATAGCTTATGCCTTTGGCTTGCTGCTAAAAACATTCTTGGATATTTTTTTTAATACTGTAAAGCGGCATTCTAAAATATCCATTCAGATTCTGGGGCTGGGTGGCAAAGTGTCTCCAGGGGTCCCCAGCAATAGCCCTCCAGGGCATACGTTCATCCTCCTTACAGATCTTCTTAATCTTTAAAATATAATTAATTTACATGTTTTTAATTCCCACGGAGGCAGCAGGAGCTGATCTCGTCTGTTTCATTAGAACAAACAGCTTTAAAAAGAAGTCCCGGGGCTTTGTTTTGCCTGTTCTAATTTTCTGGCTAATAAGCTGCAGCTGAGCCTCATTGGATATCTTAATAGGTCCAATCGCTTTGAGTGGGGGAGGGGAGAATCCGTTTTGATTCCTGGCCCTTCTGAACATCTCTTTTTATTAGTGCTCTCACCCCTCGGAGCCAAGAGTCACGGATATTTGCAGAAGTCCGGCAGATCTCCCCGTGACCACATCACCCCAACACAGTCACTCCCCCCAACTCAGCCGAGGTATTCATCTCTCCTCCCACCTCCAGGAACTTCCCTGTCTCTGGCCACCCACCTGTGTCCTGACCAACAGGATCTTACCTTCTCGTTGCCTGTTGCGCAAGCATTTCACCTTGGGTAACTTGCCCAGTAAACGGCAGTCGTCAGCTTTGGAAACACAAACAGAGGCACAGAACACATCAGTGTTGAGGCTGTAACTTGCACCAGATGTGGGCTTCACCAGGTAACTAAGGAGGCAGGCAGGGTTATTTTTTCAAGGGTGGCACGTCAGATAGAAACTGGGCTTGATTTTGATCGCTCACCTGTGTAAATCATGAGTGACTCTGCTGAAGAAAATGGGCCAGCTACCCAGTTGGTGTAAAGCCGTCCATTTATTCCAATATAGTTAGATGGATTTACAAGGGCGATGTAATCCTATGTAATCTTGTCTCTTTCACCAACAGAGGTTGGTTTGATAAAAGAGATTCTCTCACCCGCATTGTCTCTCTGTTCCCTCGTGGAGCAGGAAAACCTGTGGATGGCCTAAAGGGTATGGCCAAGGTGAAAGGGAGGGATGAATGGAGCGCCACTGCACTCTGGCAATCCCAGCTGTAGAATGGCTCCTTGGGGGCTGTTGCATCTGAGTGCAATGTAGAGCAGCCCTGAGGTTGCTGTAAGTTATGCAGGCACCAAACTGACCTCTGATACCTAAAGGACTAAGGGGAGTCCCTCTCCCCATCTTGTCCCATGCAGAGCTCTGAGGCAGATGAAGATCTAGCCCAACAACTTTCTGCTTTTAGGAAGGTGAGTGCCTTATACTTTTTAGCCAAATAACTGTTATTTGTTTATTCTATTCCTCAAACATCACACTCGATACAGAATCTGATCCAAAACTCACTGAATTCAACAGGAGTCTTTCCAGTGACTTCAGTGGGCTTTGGATCAGGCTCTTATGCCAGTGTGAGATCAGAATCAGACCCTTTTTGCTTAATATGCACTTCAACCAGCCCTATTTATAGCCTTTAAGTGTTGGCAGGTAGAGAGTAAATTGCTTGGAAAATGGATTTAAGTGTATTTTATACCCTCCTTTTAAGTTGCTTTTCTGCTATACCCTGCAGCCCCTTGGTGTGCAAGTTAAAGTGATGCAATGAACATTCATTGTATCAATTAAACCTCTTTTCTTATTCATTTCACTCTACAGCCCCGATTCTCCACTCAGTCACACCAGGGTAACATCATTGAGCCCGATCCTCAGCTGGGGTCAATCGGCGTAATTCCACTGAAGTCAATGGAGCAATGTCTATTTACACCAGCTGAGATCTGGCCCACTGCCTTCACTAGAGTGACACTGTGTAAAATGGGTGTAATGGAGGGAGAAACGGGTCCCATGTGTAATTTACAGCATCATTTTATGACACAGCTGTAGCTGGCTCTCTAAGCTACAGTAGTCAATAAACAGATCTGAATCCATTCTCCCTTACACCAGTGAAAATCTGGAGTTACTCCTCTGAAGTGAGATTCTCCTCTTGAGTACAATGGTGCAAATCCAGAAGAGCTCCACTTAAATCAAAAGGTGTTCTGGACTTATTAAAACTGGCAGACTCTCACACAGCTGTATTGATTTTGTATACAAGCTACTTACATACTTTTTGCGCATGGAAAATGAAAACAGACCAATCAGCTTTACTTCTGATTTTAGACAGTGACTTTCAGAGTCTCATGCACCAGTATTGTGCGGCAACATATGGGCTGCAAACTGAAGCTGGATGGGAATTTTGCGATGAAAGGTTTTTGGGTTGGAAAATGCTGATTCTTCAAAACCAGGTTTCAGGGGAAAGATTTATTTATGATGAATTTCCGGTTTCAAATATTTTCTGAATTTTTTTTGAATTGTCCACACATTCCATTTGGAATTGTTTTTTGAAATTTCAAAATTTTTCATAGGCTAGAAAAATGGATGTCCCATCCAGTTCAACTGCAGACTCTGCATGACAATGTTTATTTGTTTAAACGAAAGAAACTATTTCCATTAGACCTTTTTTAAGCCAAAGACAACTTGTGGACATGGCTTTACTGGCCCCTGGGTTTTCTCAGGGCTTCCTAGCACAGAGCCTAAATTTTAGCCAGATTTTCAACCAATGTCCTTGTAGTGAATGGAAACCAGAAAGTGAAACTGACTATAAACAGAAAATTAAGCTGACCAGCCTCCTTGTACTGTCTATCCTGAGTTAAAGCATAAAAATTAAACAGACAGCATAACCAGGCAATGAGATATACAAAGTTCTTCCAGATTAAAGTATCTGTCTCTAGCTCCATGCCCAACCCCACACCCTATAATCCCAAACTCACAGCAAAGGGGGCTATATGGGAAAGGTAATACAGCTCCCATGTACTGCCATCGTCCAACATAGGGCTATGTATTCCCCATCCCTTTGCTTATTCTGTCATCCTAACCCACCACAGCCCCTTGTGTGCAGTCTGTCTCCTGGTGGTTAAGATATGGAGAGTCACTTACGATCATCGCTGAAGTCATCCACTAATATGATTTCATGGACCAGGTGCACAGGGGTGCGGTTTAAAACACTGAGGAATGAAAAGAGAAAGTCCATGATAGTACCTGAGCAGCTAAACAAGTTAGCAGACAGGGAAAGGTGGGAGCTGACCTTTTGCAAGAACCAGAAAAAAGGTCAGTTTTCCAGTACAGAGGTATACTGTACAATGGACGTCCCCGTGAAACAGTGTAAAGGAAATCAGTCCCCATGCATCACATACCTGAAGTCACATCTAATTATTCTAAAGAGAGCAGAGTTCCTATTCCCCTCTCTGTCCCAGCTCTGCAAAGCCTAGAAGAGATTTGCCATTAACCTCAACAGGAAGGGGGGAAATGTATGTTTAACAACATTTATATTTCAAGCTAAGTTTCACACGGGGCTGTACAACCCTCTTAAAATCCCTTCCCCTCCCCCAGAACTAATGTTAGGTTACTGGCAATGAGACCAACACAAAGCAAAATTATCTTTCCAAAACCCCTCTTTTCAAACCTCATAGGCATGGGAGTAAAAGTCCTGTTTTTAATGTGAGCTGATTGTGTTTCAAAGGCTGCAGAGAGGATAACAGCAGGTTTGTATCCTGCCTGTTTAATAAAAGAAAGAAGCCGGAGGTGATAGTTTAAACTCTCCTCCAGGAGTATAGTTACTGTGAAATGGGGATGAAAGCTACAATCTATTCTTAATTATACCATCTACATGTTCTGTCATTAGAAATGCAGAGCCTAATTCTCTTCTCGCTTACAGTAGTATAAATCAGTGAAGTTAATGGAATTCTACTAGTGCAAAAACTGCCTATAGGAAAGGAGTCGGGCTTGACTTTTTGAAAGGGCATTGGCAACTGATGGATTGATTGTACAGAATGGGGTAAGTCAATTCTTTTTTGTCAAGGTTCAAATTTCTTGGCCAAGGTATAGTTAAAGTCCAGATTCAAGAGAAAAGAATATAAAAAACACAATCATAATATGTAAATAAAAAGATTTTGGGGTCCGTTGGATGTTGTAGGGAGGTTACAGTCCTTAATGCACAGGTTTTCCCCTTAAGCCTGGGACCAGTCTCCTCAGTTCAGGTCTTTGTCTTTCCAGCATTCTTGTTGCTTCCACTGTAGGTGGGGGAGGAGAGAGGTAAAAGCCCGGTACCACTGTCCCTTATTTTATACTCTTAGTCCATGTCCCTGGAAAAACAGTAGCACAGGTATGCCTGGTGGGCCTTCCTGAATCACAGGGTTGAGCAATCTCCATCGTGTGGTGCTTCTCTTACGGAACTGTAAATCCCTTGTTTACAACTCCCCTGCGGATTCATGGGGGTTCAATGCCTGCTTGAGTATGGACCACCTCTTTTGTTTTCAGTGGAGAACTAGCAAAGGATGATTCCCCAACTTATAACATATTTCAGTAACAGCCAGACAGCAAAATCCCACAAATGATATCATATAATCATACACACTAATGATATCATATTTTGACAGAACAATGGGTTTCAGCAGTTCATGTTTCCTATGATATCTTACATGGCATGCTCTGTATGAAATATATAATAATTACAAGACAGGTGAAGATGGGTTCCAGGGTGCTGCTTTGAGGAACAGGGTGCCACAGTAGGCTTGGCATAATTTACCTTTTTTATTTTGAGGGGATAAAATGGATATTTATTTGTAAGCATCTTTTTAGACTGTTATCGATTTAAATTTGCAGTTATGCAAAATTATGGGTTTTAAGCATTTTTATTTTTATCTATTTAAATTTTCACAGTTGTGGGAAACTATTGGGGGGCTTAGACAATAATTATTTAACAACAGTAGGTACTGAGATATTCAGGCTTTATAAGCATTAAAACACAAATTATCAACATCACATGTCAACATATGCAAAGTAAACATCTTTAAATGAGAGTGTAATAAGTTGTCAAGCAGCGTTTTCTTCCTTTGCCTAGTTGTAGATTTCAATTATGGATGGGAATATTTTTCTGTGGGTCTGTTTGTGTATGGTGAAATTGACGGTGAGATAAAAATCAGGCCAGCTGTATTCATTACAATCTCCCTCTCACACACCACTCCTTTATTTCACACACTGTATCATTTCTTTACTCTCTGCTCTGCTCCCATCTTGTCTGTACATTACACTTTGCCTCTCTTTCTCTGAGCCCTTTGCTGCAGTCTCGCCAATCTGATAACTGTTTCTGCTGAACGTTCAAACCCACAGTGTTCAAGTGGGTTCAGAAGAAGCTCACCCCCTCCTAGGTGGCACAACGCTGTATGTGGAAGTGATGCTTTACCCCACCTTGTCCCTTATGGAGGGGTCTGATACTGCAGGGTGCTGAATACCCTCAACTCTCATTGAAATCAATGAGAGCTGGGGATACTCATCCCTGCACAGGATCAGGCCTTTGAATTGCACACAGTGAGCTAAATTCTGCAATCATTGATGGTGGTGTAAATCTGAACTAACTCCAGGAAACGCACCACTGCTATGAAACAAGAGGAACTCCATGGGTTTCAAGGGAGCTCGTCTGGATTCACACCAGTGAATGAGAGAGCAGAGCTGGTCTCAATCCTTGTAGGGCCAGGTCTTTGCCTGGTGTAAATCAGTGTAGCTGCACTGACTTCAATGGAAGGAACGCCACAAGCTAAGAACTGAGCCTGAAAATGCAGCATCTGAGTGACACTAAAGCCTTGATCCCAGCCCTTGTGCACTGTAAGGTTATCTGGGGTCTGTCTAGTCCCGCCCACTCGGTTGTGCCAGCTCCTTCAGTAATAGCAAAGCTGGGAGCTGCACTAATGCGGACAGGACTCCCAGGGCTGCTGGCCTTTTTAACGCTAGGGGGCTAGACATCACAACGTTCCAAACGCCTGCCGCTGACACAACCACAGAGTATTAGCAAAAGTGTCTGGCCACACCTCCTCCCTCCAGAGTTTGCACGCAGCAATTGCCACGTGCTGGTCCCACCTGTCGAGGATCTCTATTCAAAATAATTATTAAGAAGAGGTTTGTCCTAAAAATACCCAAAAAGCCCAAAGGCAGGAGCTGAGCTCAGGAAATGACTGCGGCTGAATGTCTGTACAGAGAGACAGGAGAGCAACAGCAGGCTTAGTGGAATAGTGAACAGGCGCTGATCGCCTGGAACCCAGACTTTGGGGAACCGGCAGGAAAAGAAGAACAAGCCAGCAAAATAAAGAAATAGACCACCGAGCGTGTGGGGGCGGGGGGGGGGGGGGTAGTGCAGCGTAGGGCTGGCTAGTCTGGTAGGGGGGAAAACATCAGTGGGACTAGTTCTGCGCTTACTTATACCAGCACAACGTGGGAGTAACTTGACTGAAGTCAACGGAGAGAGTTGTGTTCTCAGATCCGCCCCTCACTACCACTCCACCTGGGAACTGGCTGCAAGCCACCAGCAGAAAATTCCCCACTGATGCTAGAGGGAGGGTGGCCGAGTGGTTAGAGCTCTAGCCGGAGACCAGGGTTCAAGTCCCTTCTTTGCCACAGGCTCCTGGTGTGATCTTGGGCAAATCACTTGACCTCTCTGTGCCTCAGACCCCCCTCCATTAAAATGGGAGTACAGCGCTGCCCTACCGCATGGGGGTGTTGTGAGGATCAATACATTAAAGGAAGTGCTCAGATTCTACGGTAACTAGCAGTGGCCTTAAGCTTGGTGTGTCCTCCCTTCTATGAGTAGGGAGCAGAAGCAGGGGCTAGGGAGGGGTTGGGGAGAGCACCACACCAGTCTCCGTTGGAGTAGGGTCCATTCAAGATCCTGCATAAGTGCTAAAAATTAAAAGCAGCCTGGAAGCTGCCCTGACTGCTGGCTGCAGCTGTTATTTGGGGAATATTCCCACCCACTGCGTTAGGCAGACAGAACAGGGGAGAATCAGGCCCAATGGAGTCCCACTGAAGTAAAACTGGAGGATGTCAGAAGAAAGTTAGGTCCAAACCCCCTGCTCACTGACACCAGTTTTCTCCCGGCATAACTCTGTGGATGTCAAAGGAATTATCTTTCGCCTGGGGGAAGCGGGAAAAGATAGCAAGGTGGCAAACCAAGGGGAAATAAAGAGAGACTGGAGTCCAGATTGTGTCCTGCTCTGGTGCTGGGGGAGGAAAGAGACACAAGCAAGAAGCACCCTCACCACAGACTGGCCTATGCAAGAGCACACGGCAGTCGCATCTAATGTGAGAAGGGGCAGCTTAGACTTTGCTCCATCTGTAAAACAAATGGTGCAGGAAGGGGAGAGGAGAGGTTAGGCCGTGAGCCCAACCCCTCCACACCAGCCCATGGAGAGAGGCCAGCACCTTGGAGAAGTTAATCAGTCTATGCCATGTTAATGGGTAATGATGACCAGTATAACCTCTGTCCCCAACCTACACTTCCACATGCACCAATCAGCTCTGGAAGAGATTGTGGCACAGTTCCCCTAAGTACTGCCTCCTACACCAGCTAACCCTAAGACCAGGGCCGGCGACAGGGGGGTACTACGGGTAGAGCTGTACCGGGCCCCCCGACTTTAGGGGGGCCCCGGTGCAGCTCTACCCGTAGTCATCCGGCGCGGCTCTCCCCCGGACGAGGCTCTCGCTGCTGCCAGCTGGGGGGGGGGAGCGCCGGCTGGGCTGGGGTGGGGGGGCGGCTGGGGTGGGGAGCCCCCAGCCACTGTCAGCTGGGGGGGGAGCGCCAGCTGGGCTGGGGGCCCCCCAGCCGCTGTCAGCTGGGGGGGGCGGGGCTGGTGGGGGTGGCCGGCTGGGCTGGGGGGCCCCCAGCCGCTGTCAGCTGGGGGGGGAGCGCCGGCTGGGCTGGGGGCCCCCCAGCCGCTGTCAGCTGGGGGGGGGGGTGGCGGGGCTGGGGGGGTGGCCGGCTGGGCTGGGGGGCCCCCAGCCGCTGTCAGCTGGGGGGGGGGAAGCGCCGGCTGGGCTGCGGGGGGCCGGCTGGGCTGGGGGGACCCCCGGCCGCTGTCGGCTGGGCTGGGGGGGCCCCGGCTGGGCTGGGGGGGCCCCAAACTATTAGAGTAGGGGGCCCCCAAATTTCTGTTGCCGGCCCTGCCTAAGACAATGACAAGCAGCAAGCAAATCAAATTGATTATTAGACTGAACATACATGGCATAACCAAAAGCCACAGGATATTCTCGGGACTGGTAATGTTTTCATGCCCAGTTGTTTTGGGAGGAGATTGTACTAAACCTTGGAACTCCAGAGGATTACGATGTCACACACACCATACAGGTATGGGCACCACAGATGGAAACATTAACGTTAGAGGGAATTTTTCAACACAACTTTTTTTTTGTTTTTGCTGGAAAATGCCAATTTGTCAAAGCCAACGCTTTTCACTGGAAAAGGTCACTTGAGACAAATTTCCCCAACTTGGAAAAAAAATGTGACCAAGAAATTTTGAAATTTTCCGACAGTCTCCTTGACATTTTTGAAATGAAAAATAAAATAGTGTTTCAACTTTTCATTTCAAAATTAAGCTAATTATAGTAAGAAAAAAAGTTAAATTAAAACAGTCAAAATCAAAACAAAACGTTTCAAAATAATCAAAACAAAAACCATTTTGATTGGCCCAAACTGAATTTTTTTTCTGTGTGTTTTCACAAACATTTTTGAGACTTTGACATTTTGCCCTGATTTGGAATGGGAAATTTCTTCCAAATCTCCAAAAATTTCCACAGGCAAGGAAATCCTCCCCTCCCTCCCACCCCCCAGCTCTAGCTTGACCACCTTGAATGCAATCTGAAGAACCAGGAGGGTCAGGCTTCCAAAAAGGCCGACCCATAGGCCTGCATTAGAATGATCAGGATTTCACCAACCATTTGGCAGTGATTTGCTCTGTGTATTTTTGAATGGGTGTGTGGCGGGAGTTGCACCGAGTCATGCATGAACATGTTACATGCCTCGAATGACATTGCTTGCTACACTCGGAGCTGATCACATTCAACTATGAAGATTTTATGTATATATTTCCAGCCATCATTGAAATGTGGCAGCCGTTCTGCAACAGCATCACTATACGTCTGTTGAGGACAGTGTGTGAAGAAAACCTTCTCCCACTGAAAGCACTTTCAAGAAGCACAATGCAGTCCAGCCAGAATGAGTCTCCTCTTGCCAAACGTGCCCAATATGACCTTCTTTTTAGCTCTCTTATGAAAGAGAGCACTTTCCAGCAGCACGGCATCCCCCTCAGACAAATCCACAGCACTAGTAACTCACAGAACCAGGCGTCTCTACTGAATTACCCACAACAGTTTCTACAACGCCTGGCCCTATCCTTGGAAGTTTCCCATTCAAGTCTCCAAACTGCTTAGCTAAAGACCTACATCACAGCCAGGGTGCTACAGGCCTGATGCTCCATTCACTTGCACGAGTGTAAATCAGGGGAAATTCCTTAAAGTCAGCAGAACTACACTGGTCTAAACTCACTGTGCGTGATGAATAAGAATCATATGCCCGCAGGCCCTAAACGTTACTGCTCTGGAGTTCTTGGCTGCACTGCTAAAAACCTGCCCAGTCACAACCATCTGCCACTGGTATAAAGAGTTGTACAACAAAGGCTGAACGTAATAGAAGAGTAAGTTACTTCCCCGAGAGGCTGAGAGAAAATGCATTCACTTGCCAGCAAGGCCAAATTCACTATTCCTGACAAACCTTTGCAACCTGACTTGTATTAACTGACAATAAGTTTCCGAGACCACTGAAAACACAGCACATTATACACCCCCCTACCCCACCCCTAGCATGACCGTTTGCAGGAATGATTGGAAACAGACACTGAACTCTTTAGCTTTTCAGTGTTACAGGGATTTCATCAGATACTCTATAAGGCACTCTTAAAAACTGAAAGCCAGCTTTTCTATTACTCAGATCTTCACCCAGCTTGCTTGCTTTTTTTTGGTTCTTTTCCCTTTTGCTTTTTACACATAAAAGCACTGGGTGATTTGCCCCCTCTTTGAAGTAACTCTTCTTTATAGACACTTTTCTTTCTGAAATCAAATACAGACAAATATATTGCAATAAAAGTCAAGAAAAATCAAAAACTTTTGGGTCACATCCCAAGGTTTTTATTCATTCCTACCACACAAAAACTCCCATTGCTATCAAAAAGAAAGATCTCAGGATTTATCCTAGTGAATTTACCTAAAGTCAGTTATTGAATAAAGGCTAGATAGTTTTCTGAAATAACTTTGAACTGACACCAATGTAGCTTCCTTGAATTCATCGGGTTTAATCAAGATTCTGCTGGTGTAACCAAGCTGAATTTGACCCTAACTTTTCATCGTAGGGGTAAGTTCCATCTTTCTTTTGCACTTGCATTTTCCATGGATTCTCTTCGTTAAGCCCAGGACAGAAATAAGTGTTTGTAGAATCGGGTCCGTAAATGCCACCAGTAAATAATTATCAGTGCAAAATTAACAGTGATACAGGCAAAAGGTGGATGCAGACAAGAGGGGCCAGTGTTTGCAGACCTGAGTGTAGTATGCAGAAGATGATTGTAACGGCAGTCGCTAGGAGACGGGATTTCGGCCCCTCCCGGAAAGGGCACTTGGCCAAGGTTATTGGTCCAAGGTAACCGGCTTCATGTTATCTTGTGGGAAGACGTGCTGGGAAGACTCTCTCTCTGTCCAGCTGCGTGCTGTTTACCCCGTCTGTGTGAACTAGCTTGTGTAAAACTAGATGTAATGCAAAACAAAGCAGGACAGCGTAATAATCCATAAATAAGTGCTTGCTTGCTATTCATGAGGCATGTCTATGTATGAAATGCAAATGTGTAAGTGTATTTAAGCCCACGTCTGTTTCCCCCCCCCCCCCCCCGTGGGCTTCATCCTGGGCATTGCTCCGGTGTGCCAGGTCCCCTATTTCAAGTGGCAGCACTGTGTCTGTGGGGCTCCCAGCGCGCAGGTGCCATTTACCTTCAATAAACTCACCACTTTTATTCATCTAGCTACTGTGTGTGGCCTCGTCTCTACGGGACTCAGTGTACCTTGCAACACTGAGCCTACATCTTTTGCTGGTGTGTACTTTTGTCACCCCTTAATACTTGCTGGTTTATAAAAATGACTCCGGACCTTGATTTGTTTGTACTTACGAACCCTTAATTCTCTCCATGGCAACATAATGGGGCCTGTGGAATAAAAGCCCAACAACATAATAAAGTACCAGAGTGGTTGGAGGTCATGATTATTGAAATCAGACAGAGCAAGAGAGAAGAGACAATGCCCGTGAAAATGAACTGCTCCAACAATCCAAACTGGCTAATTATGTAGGAGATGGAGAGAGACATTACACCAAGAATAACCATAATGAGCTTTGATTACACTGCAGCTTCCGCATTTCATTCTCTCAAATACCCACCAGCTCTTTGAAATTCACGAGTTCTCTTATGTTAACATCAAAAGGTAAAAGCGCATGCAGAGCTGTATATTTACTCACGATGAGAGATGATTAGCAAATTTATAAAAATGGCCACACTTTTTGAAGAAAAAAAAAAAGAGAGGGGGAAAAAATAGTCAGCACACAGTGCTAATTCTACCGTTTCAGAGTAACACCTGGCTTGTTTTTGCTCTTTGAATCAGAATCAGTTGAGCTCATGGCACAGCCTCTATACAGGACCTACATACTATGCCCAGGGACTGGATGCCTGGCTTCCCCACTCCTTTTTCTCAGCAACTGTAGGCTACACACCAGATTGCATGGCGAGGGGAGGTTGCAGGGCATTAACTGCCCAGACAGAGCCTGCTTCTGCTTGTGGAACATGAATGACACGATAGCATGCCCAGTAATTAATTATCTAAATGTTTGATCTGGGATGTGCAGTGCCCATATCAAGATTTTTGCCCAAGGGGTTTTTTTGGGTTGTCAGTAAGAGGTAAATAGCTAAGTCTCCTGATTCCAAGTCTGAAGACTCGGATGCAGATTTAAAGAATAAATAACAACCACACAGCAGAGTAAAACTGCGCATCTCCCAACACGAAGAGCCTGTGTTTGAGAAGCATTCTCGACAGCCTACCACAGCGGAGGGGAAAGGCTAAGGTAAGGGCAGTTGTGAAATCATTGGAAATCTGGCTCTGGAAATGAAAAAAAGAGAGAGCAAGATGGAACCTAAGCATTTAAATCAAAGAGAAGGAGCTGTGCTATGCAATGAGAAGAGACAGAGCCTAAGCCAAATGTTAATAGTAGGAGGGATTAGAGCCTAGGAAAAAGGTAAGATCCCACATACCACGACTGGGATCTACGTTACAGCATCATTAAAGCCCTGTTCAGACTGACACTCTAACATGGGACTGAGCCCTGTCCTGATTGGGCTACCTCCTTGGATGTTAACAGAGTTATTGCAGTTCATGGACAAGGTTAAAATACAGGGCCAAACCATCAGCTGGTGTAAGCTTAGCTCCATTGATTTCAATGGAGCTGCATCAGTTTACACCACTTGTATAAGATTGTTTGGCTCACTCTTGGTCCAGCATGGCCGGCTGTCTCTCATTCAGGTCCTTCCACAGAAGTAGGAGGTGCTGGTTTCCCTTGTCATCTTAGGTGCCCCTCTCTTAACAGCCCAACTCTTACAGTTCGTTGACCCTTCTTCAAGAAGCAGCAAGTGTTCCCGAGAGTGCAGTCTCTATCCCCTGTTGATAGATGAGTCGTTACTTCTGCCCCTTGCTGGCTTGATGGCTCTTATGTAAATGCCTCTGCCTGATGAGCAGGTTGGTCAGACAAGCACACACATGATCCTTTCTGACATGCTGATTCCCCAATCACCTTGTGAGCTTTGATGGTTCTGTTTACCACATGTGTAAATTGCAATTCCATTGTCACTGGTCACCCCACTTCATTTGTATTGGAGACCCGGGGAGACCTGTTTTCTACTTTGTTCAAATACAGACTTTAAAACATAATAGCAGAAGACACCTGTAATTCCAAAGGCAGCCCTGTCACATATGTTCCGCAATCATATAATTGACCGGTGTGTTATTAGTTATCAAATGATACCTCACAAGGCATATATTGTACAACTATCATTGAAGTAGTGTGTAGGGTGTGAAAGTGGGATGCTTACGGTCACAGCCTCCCAGAACTGTTGGCTGGGACGGTGTCCATCAGCAGCTCCCCCAATGCACACCTGTGTGTTAAAGGCATAACATGAATGGAATAACATTTTCAACAATAACAACGAGGAGTCCTTGTGGCACCTTAGAGACTAACAAATGTAGTTGAGCATAAGCTTTCGTGGGTTAGAACCCACTTCATCAGATGCATGGAGTGGAAAATACAATAGCAGGTGTGTATACATATTATATATGTATACACACCTGCTGTTATGGAAAGATGGGAGTTGCCTTACCAAGTGGGGGGTAAGGCAACTCTCATCTTTCAATGTACTGTGTATATATACACACCTGCTACTGTATTTTCCACTCCATGCATCTGATGAAGTGGGTTCTAGCCCAGTAAAGCTTATGCTCAAATACATTTGTTAGTCTCTAAGGTGCCACAAGGACTCCTCGTTGTTTTTGTTGATACAAATGAACATGGCTACCATTCTGAAACCATTTTCAACCATGTTAGTTTGGACAAATTAAGACTACCCAAAGGAATAGCAATCTTCATGCTTCAAGACTTAAGATGAGTGATCACTTATGGAGGTCAGGAAGAAAATGTCCCTAGTGATAAAATACCACATAAAAGACACTGAGATGAGACACAAGCAGTGCTGATATTTGTCCTGCAACACTGACAAGAATGAGACTGAGGGGGGATTCCTCAGCAGTGGGTGGACAGCTCATCCACTGGCTGGAGAATGCAGCCCAACTAAGAGCATGCTCTGGGAAGGTTAGGACAGGGCAGAACAGGGAGGTGGATGCAGAGATAATACCCCAGCATGCCCCTCCTTTCCCCCCTCACTTCAGGCTCTGGAATAGCCTGCTGCATCTCTGCCTCTTTTCTTGCTCCCCAATTTGCCTTGCCAGCAGCTCTGAGGACAGTCATTCCCCAGCGAGCTTGGGCGCTTTGCCTACAGTATCGTACATTGCAGCAATTCCTCGCCTGGCAGGCAGCCAGTCACTGGCACTTCACAATTCCTGTCCTACTGAGCTCTTACAGAGTCTGGCTGATTCTAACACTTCCCAGACTGCCCCAGCTATCTGTGGGATGAGACATAAAAGAGGCCCTCATCACCTGGGTTCATTAAAAGATGAATGTGGCCCATTTTACAGGCATAGGCCCATCAACCCTGCTGTTCCGGTCAGATTCCAGTCTGGGGAATTCCAGTGTGTCCCCCTAAAATCCTCCTCCTTGTTTCAGGAGGATGCGGGATTTATCTTGATTTTTTTGTCTTGCAAGGTGCTGAGCAGCCACTGACTTTGAGGGATGCTTCTCAGGATCAAGCCCATAAAGCACAGAATGCTCCACTCCAGAGGTGGCTGCACTTCAGTGGGAGATGCAGGAGGTATTTTCGCATGCATGTTATATAGCTTGCAAAGCACCTTGGGGTCCTTCTGGATAGACAGGGTTATATGATGGTAAGATGTTACCAGTGATCACTGTTAAGAGCTTTTACGGTCAATCCAGGCCTTGTTGAGTTCAGCTCATTCACTTCAGTATTGCTTTTTACCCTCCAATAACTGCTGTGCCACTGTGGATGTCCTTCAGCTCTCCCTAGGGAGGAGCAGGGCCGCAGGGGCAGGAAAATGACATGGAGTTTTCTTTTTCAATTCAAGTTTGTAGGAGAGGGAGGGAGAGATCAGAAAGAGAAGAATGTGGGAAAAGAAATAAAGGATGGCAAGCAGGACAGACAGCTGAAAGGGGTTCCAATTTCTTTTCCACTGTCTCTGTTTTCAGGTATTTATATGGCCCCATCACCATAGTTCGTGAATGTCTCACAATCTTTAATGTATTTTATCCTCCTCAAAACTGCCCTGTGAGGTAGGGGAGTTCTATGTTGCAGCTGGGAAACTGAGGCACAGATAGATTAAGTGACTTGCCCAAGGCCACATAGAAAATCTGTGGCAGAGTGAAGAATTGAACCCAGGTCTCCTGAAACCCAGTGGAATACACCTTTAATGGCCAATTTTCTTCCCATCTGCCATTTTTTTCTCCTTTCCCATCCTCCTTCCTTTTTGTTTTGTTTTTTTTTTCCTTTGGCCCTAAGAACCTACTTAGTCCCTCAGATATTCACATATACCAATGCTGATGAAATAATTCCCAGAAAATCATGCATTCAATGATTTTTGCCTTTTTTCCCCCTGTTGGCAAATGGTGGGGGAAACGGACCATGATTTTCTTGAACTGATTGATTATTCAGCATGATCCTCTTAATTTTTGTCAGTGACTAATTCTCAGGATACAGACGGTTCACAAATGGTGTACTGCAGCTGTTCAAAGTGTGACATCCACACATTGTGTCACACGGACTAGTGACGGGAAGTCACACAACATTATTTCCAGTTCCTGACTGAATCACTCGTGCCACTGGGGATTGAGTAGGATGTGCAGGTTTTACAATCCAATTCAACGTTTGCTCATGGTAAATATTAAGTATTCAAGCTAAAACGTCACTTTAGATGAGGATTCAGACTAGTAAGGATCTCAGGTGTCTATGTGAAGGCCACAAACAGGGTCAAATTGACATTTCCTTTTGAGTTCAAAGCATTATTAATGGTAAATTTCCCCCACTGTTTGCTCATCTTCAGTACATACCCGCAACATGCTCCAATGGGCGTGTGTCCAGTTAGGACGCTACAGCCTATCCCCGAAGACGCCATTTCTCTTTCTCATTCTTATTCCTTGTGTTTCTGATGATGATGCCCACCGGTAATAAGGCGGCTGAGATCTCTGTATACCACACCCCGAGACTTGTTTAACACTGTTTAATGTTGGACACTGACTGGATTAAGCTAACAGCTTTGGCCTGTATTTCATCTAAAAGAACACAACAGGCATCAGTACAGAGTGAAGAGAGACGGCACGGTGTGTCTACTAGATTCACCCACACGGAGGGAGGGAGGAGCACTCTATGAGGTGAGACGTGAAGGAGCTGGGATGGGGAGTGATGCCATAAAGGAAAACAGGAATTCAGCTGCAGAATGGTCAAACTTGCTCCAAGCATGAACGTATCTTCCCGAGAAAGGGTTCTGCTCTCAGACAAAAGAAGCCATCAGGAGTTCAAAGGGATGAAGGAGATGTCTAGCAAGCAAAGACGAGTCTGGCCCCCAGGTCAGCAACCTATGTCTGAGGGTAAAGGGCTCTTTAATGTCTGTCGCTCTCACCGGTGCAGGCCACCTCGCTGTCTAGACCTTAATGGAACTCTGCTGATTTACAGCAGCTGGGGATGTGGTTTGAGTTGGAGTGGCCACAGGCATGTGTCATACTCTGGGGAAATTTGTCCATGTCACCAAGCCAGGACAATTAGTCACGTTTGGCAGACTCAGCTCCTGGGAGGCCCCAGACCATGATAGCAGGAGGTGCTGCGGGCCACAATGACCAAGGCACAGACCTATGAGAAGGAAGTTTACACAGCATCGTCATGAACTGCAGGCTCTCTTGCCCCTCAGAGGAGGAACAGGAGTTGCATATGTGCATCGACTATTGCCTGGCTCCAGGCAGTGATATCACTCAATTAATTCCCTGCCATTGCAGGGGTCTGAGACACTGGTGCATTTCGATCCTTCCTGTTCTCTGCCTGGGGCACACAATAGTTTAGTCTCCTGAGGATTGTAATACTTTGGTCTAATTCCAGTTATTGGCTTAGGATGGGGGTGGCCGGATAGCGTTGACCTGTGGTGATATACCGGAGGTCAAACTTGACTCTTTGGTGGTCCCTTCTTGACTTAATCTTAAAGAGTCTAGACCCTTCTCTTACTTACATGAGTGTGAAATCCACCCGCCAAATGTTTATGATAGAAACAGGACTAACACATCTGATCATTGCTATGGGATAAGCCACTGGACAAGGGGCACACATCTAACCCTCAGGGCAGAAGGTGTGGATAGGTTACAAGAAATCTTTCCATTCCACAGCAAAAAGCTATGTAGATTCAAGACACACATTGGAATTCAAAGCTGCTTTCAGAAAACCTGCAGTGAAAATGAAGCATATACTATATCCCTCTACAGTAAATCACAGCCAAGAACAAGCCAACAAATGGAAGAATGACCATGTCCCCAGACCCCTCCCAAGCTCATTTAGAAGAGATCAGAAACTGTCCTTGAACATGCAGCCTCTCTGTGAACCATCCGAGCTTCTCAGTTAACTCTCTTTGCTGGTATCACATGTGGCCTGCAGGTGTCACCAAAAGCAGACCTCTGCCAAGCCATATACAGTAGACTCTCAATTATCCAGGATTGGAATAACCAGGACGTGGATTAACCAGGATGTCAAAATAAAAATATGCGCAACTCGCAGGGCCGGCTCTGGCTTTGCTGCCGCCCCCAGCACACACACAAAAAAACCCTACCAGGGCACAGGGCAGCCAATGAACCAACAGCCCCTCCCCCCGCCACAGGATGGCTGGTGAATCAACCCCCACTCCCCATATTTCCTATCGATGGTGATTATCCAGGATTTTATTAACCAGAATTATCTTTTTCCCTATCATCCTGGATAATCGAGAGTCTACTGTATATCCCTTGCTGATTATAGCAAAATACAGCTCAGCGTTGATAGTCAAATGAATATAAAAACTGCCATCCCAAGATCCATCTAGATTAGTGACCTGCTCCCAACAATGACCATTGTTAGATACAGCAAAGGAAGCCGCTCCATGATGCATCTCCTTGTGCAAAACTACTTAACAGGGGTCAGATCTCATGCTATCCTCAGCTACCGATCGTCTTAGGACCTGGGTTAGTAGCCTTTGTAATTTTACCCTGGTAAGCGTAACTGAAAATGCTATTAGTATTCCCGCAAACATCTAACCTTTCTTGAGATGTGAAGGAGTATTTGTCACACTGTGAGGAGAGTGGCACACGTGTTTGCAGAAAGATCATAAAAACCATGCTGCACTCGCATATTCCTTTGCACGAGTCTGTCTTACCTTCGGATAGTTCTCAACAGGGTGGACCTGGCTTCATTGTGGAAGGTGATGATGATACTTGTTGGTGGCAGATCCGGACGATAGTGCAAAGTAGTACATCTGAGAAGGTGGAAAAGATACAGGAGTCACTAAAGTTCTGGAATGTAAAATGGCAGCTTATTTACTAGACACAAACATTAAAGGCACAGTGCAGAGGTAGATGGTGCTCCTTCAGGGTTCTCCTGGCACTACTACAATAGTGGTGTTCTGAGCTAATCAGTTCTATTTGACCCAGAATCTATATCATCCTATTGTGTGGGATAAAATGCCTGGGAATTCTACAATCCCTCTTTCATTCCGCTTTGTTTCCGGGTGTGGGTAACCCTACATCCCCGCAGAAGTTCAGCTTATACAGAGACAGTGTTTGAGGAACCCAAACAGACTTTTGACGTGCATTCCTGGCCCAAATATTGTTACATCGCAACACCAACAGTATTATGCAGTGGGGCCACCCCAGTAGTTTTCACAACAGCCTGACCAGTCCTGTCTTTCTCCTGCACTTTGGGGATTGGGACCCAGGGCACAGGATTCTTCCCCCATGTAGCTGGCCTCTTCCAGAAGGCTTGGGATGAGCTCCCAGATCTTGGGGCTCTTTTGACCGAGAAGTGATCCCACCACACTGAGAACATTTGCTCATCCAGCCCTGAGTGTTGTATGAATAAATGCATAAAGAATATGTCTCAGATGCAGCTATAGAACAATGGTCACAGTTTCTGCTTCTCTAGCACCTTTCATCTAGGGATCTAAAAGCACTTTACGCAAATTACTTACTTATCCTCACAATACTTTTACAGCTGGTATTATCCCTCCTATTTTACAGAAAAAGTCAATTGAGGCACAGAGAGGTTTCGTGAATTGCTCAAGACTACACACTGAAGTAGTGGCAGAGCTACAATTAGAATCTAGGTATCCTGGCCCCCAATGTTTTGCTCTAACCACTAGACAATACTTTCTAGTTAGTTTACATGCCCTCTTGGAGCTATCAGCACCACATCAATTCCTCCCCCTTTTCCAAGAATTAGAGAACAGAAAACTTTTCCTTTTCCAAGTCCCTCACCAATGCAAACATGTACTTGGTTCAGTTTCTAACATGAGTGAGCCAAATCTACAAACAAGTGCACAGTATGTAGCATTTCACAGAACCAAACAGAGTTAAGGAAATTGGGATTTCAGGCTGACTGAGGAGAAAACTGGTCAGCTGAAACTTTGGGTTCCCAGACTGTGGGGCATGCCCCCCTAGGGGGCACAGAAGAATGTTGTGGGGGGAGTCAGTGGGGGGACAAGCCTGCACAGAGGGCAGGGAGGGAGTGCCACCCAGCCCTCGGCTCTGCTCCAGGCCTGCCCCCAACCAGCCCTGACTCCTGGCCCCGTCACCAGCCTTGACGCGGCTTCACATCCAGCTCCACCCCCAGCCTCAGCCCCCTTACCTCCCACCTCATGGATCCGTGGCCCCACTCCCAGCCCCAGCTGTGGGGGAGGGGAGGGAAAGGGGCACACAACCCTGAAAAGTTTGGGGTCCACTGATCTAATGGCTATAACACTGGACTGGAAATTAGGAGATCTAGGTTCTGTTGCTGCATCTGTCAAGGACCATGGGCAAATCACTTCACCTCCCTGTCCCAGTTTCTCCTCCCACCCGTTCTCTTGTAAGCTCTCCTCCCACCCGTTCTCTTGTAAGCTCTCTGGGGCAGGGACTGCTTCTTTCTTGTTAACGTTTGCACAGTGCTCAGCACAATGGGACCTTGATTTCATCCGGCTAGGGGCTCTGGTGCTTCCATAATGTAATGAACAATTCAGGCCACCTCATTGTTCCCGTACATGAGTATCCCTTCGCCTCTCGGCCTTTTGCGGTAGAAATAACCTGGTGCAGAAGTGGCACATGAAGTACTACATCCATCTACAGCAGTGAGTGGATGAATGGAGAACAATCTCCCAATGTTCATGGTGGATAGGGGGCCAGCCCTCTCCAGCCTCCTGCACCACACCGGGCTCACTCCTCTGGTGTTTCATGAAGCCTGCAGCTTTGTAGTTAAACCCCTAAGACTTTGCCCTGCATCACCATTAAGGGGTTACTCTGTGGAGCCTGAAAACTAATCAGTCTCTTACAACAGAAACAATTTTTAAAAGACTCTGTGACAGGGTGCTAGCAGGAGAACTGCTTAGCAAACTCTCTGTCACCCCAGCTGCACTGAAAGAAGATAAATTGGAGCTGGGGAGGCCACCTGGCCCAGATTGACAAAGCACGAACAGCTGCTGCCTCTTCAGGCTGGGGCTGGATAAAGCCACAGAGGAAGGAAGCTGGGGGCCTGGATAGGAAGGTACCTGCAAAGGAGGAGGTGCTAGGAAGAGGGGAAGCTGCTCTAAGGGAAAACCGGGAGGAATAGCTTGCCCTTCTCTCCTGCTGGGAGAGAAGCAAGAAGGAACTCTCTCTATAGTGTGCTGTGAAGGTGGTGGGAGCATGTCTTGTACAATAAAGCACAGGTGAGCACTGTAAACTAGGTCTCCGGAGTGACTTTCTGGGACAAGCAGGGGCAGGAGCCAGGAGGGCCCTGTAGGAATCCTGTTACAGGCTCCTTTAACATATTTTATTGGATTTTCTGCCACAGAAACTCCGGGACCTGCTGTTGATCTGACTTACGGCAGCGCAGCACCATTGTCTTCCGGGGAATCATTCCCCACTGACACCAGCACCAGTGAGTTCAAGAGCAGGTCCTCAGTGAGGTTGCTGATGCTGACACAAGATCATCTGTGAGATTTTAATTCCATTGGGCCATTTTAGCAGCTTTGTGAGCACCTTGTGGAATTCTCCTTTTGTCTCGGGTGGCTTGCAGCATCACACTGAGATCTTTCTTATCTGAGCCCACCCCTTCTGTCAATATTTACTGCAGCAGGATAGAAGGAATCACTGACAGAGTATAAATCAAACAGAATAAACTATGTGGAGGTGGGCTTTAAAGCATCAGAAAAAGGGAGATGTCTCCGAAGAGATCTCTCTTCTTTTCCTTCATGGGACTGAACTCCAACGCAGTTTTGTCTGTTGACTTTCTAGTCCTGTAAGTGCACAGACTAGCAGGATGATACGGGAGAGCTGGAGAATAGAGTAGACGAGGGTCAAATTTACAAAGCAGAGATCCTAGTTGGATCTGCCCCGAGTCTAGGGGCCCATCCAGCCATGCAGGTTTTGTGCAGACCCATCCCTAGAAAAGGGAAAACACATTACAAACCATGTGATCTGTTTGGCCACCAGTGCTCAAACAGTGCTTGTTCATGATCTTGACTGCTAGGGGGGACACCATATCACCCAATGGGCCTATCTGCCTCAATATCCCATTTCCAGCAATAGCCAACGCCTGATGCTCCAGAGAAAGATGAACACCTGCAAGGCACCTAATCCTTTCTACAATGCTGCATGTACAACTGGGCAAAAAATCCTTCCAGACCTCCACAGACAATCAGCTCATGCCCTGAAATGAACCGTAAGATTCAGTTACTCCTGTGATCTTTGCCTGCATTCCTACAATAGTCACTATCGGTCATAAAACTAGCCAGCCCAGTTTTAAATCCAGCCATGGAATTTGTTTCACCCACTTCCTGAGGCAATGAATTCCGTAGGTTCTGAACTGATTGCTTCTAAATTCACTGTTCTTCAATAACACAACGTGGCCACTGGGACAGGATAGAAGGAGAGACAGTTTTCACTCTGGTCTTTACAATAGGGAACCCAGGATCCAGAACCACAACCCCCCCACCGGTCTCCTCCCCAAACGAAAACATCTTAGATCTTGGAATCAGTGTGATCCTGTTGGTTTCACTGACTTCAATAGAGCTGATTTACACCAGCTGAGTATCCATCTCAATAAATCCAGATAAGCCTCAAACATCTTTGCTGCTGTTTTGGAGTCCTTTTAGCCTTTACTTTAAGGATTAAGTGAAACAGCTGAACTGGAATGCAGAAGGATAGCCAATGTCCAACCTCAGGTCATCTGTGTCTCATGTTCCCTCAGGTTTTCTATCCCACCCAAGCAGCTTGTATGCTCTTTTATAGCTGGCACTGCAGGTTGGCCAGGCACCTATACTGCGTTATCCAAAAGAGACCATAGGTCCCTTCTCCAAGGATTGTGAAAGTGCAGAGCCCATCAGGATAAAGGAGAAGGGCTGATGACATTGGCCCATATGCACCTATAGTGCTGGCAGACCCTGGTTGTCAGTGGGCAGGATTGAACCTGGGAGCTTTGGAGCTTAGTGCATCGGCCTCTACTGCATGAGCTAAAAGCCTCTTAACTTAGGCCATAGTGCAGACTCCTTTAACTCTCTCTAAGTGGTCTCGGTGCCACTAGATGGGACAGAACACCACACCCAGGAGGCGTATGGGTTACACAACCCCTTTTGTTTCTCAAAGTTACATTTCAGGGATGCTGAGAGCAGAGAGTTACCAAACAGCAACTCACCATGCTGTGCCCTAAGTTACAATACCATGTCACTTTGGTCTCCTGTGTCCTACAATAATACACTCACACTCACGGTAGAGTTTTTCCTGTTCGCTTATATGAGAACTAAAACTAAGACCTCCTTATGGTCTGAATGCTGCTTGTTTGTTACAGACTGTAGGATCACTCTCTCCACATTACTTATAAACAATTATCCCCTAACTGCCCCCTGAGATTGTGTCCTTCCACCCATTTTGAACCTGGCACCAGCAAGGAGTTCAGATCCTCAGACAAGGGATGATCTTTTTGGCAACGTAATGAAAGGACACGGAAAGCACTTGTAAAATATATCACCCAGACAGGGGGACAGTTTAGGAGATGCTCAGATGTATCGATTCCACGGAGACATGATGCAGACTCCTTGTATTTGGGTGTCAGACGCTTTTAAAACTCCAGCTGCAGTTACAGTCCAGGCACTCATGTACAGTATCTGATTAGCAAGTAGCCAATGTTTTCTCCAGGCTGGAAGGTGGTAGAACAGCCAAAACGCCAAATCCAAACACTTCCAGGCTCTGCAAACGTGGGTCCTCACTCTGCAGAATGGGCTGAATCAAAACCCCAGAGGCCCGATTCTCTCCTGCCTTGCATCTAGGAGGGGGGGCCTGATTCATTATTAGCCTGCACTTATCCAATGGGTATAAAGTGCCACTGTTCTGACCTGGTTTTACACCCACGTTGCCCAGGTGTATATCACTGCACAAGATGCAGGACACGGAGGGCTTGGCTCGGGGGTCTGACTGCACCATTATGCTGTTAAAGTTCCCTCCTGGCTCTGGACTCTGGGGCTCAGATGTGGCTGTAAATGGGATGGCTCCTGGAAGTAAGGCTTCAAGTCATGCTTTGTGGATCTGACACAGAGCACAACAGTGCCAGTTTTGTACCTGGGTAACTCCAGCGGTGTTATTCCTGATTTACACCAGTCTGAGCAAGCGGAAAAGCAGATGAATGGGGAAATTTGTCAGTCGAATAAAAAGAAATTAAAAAGTTCTAGCAAGGCTCTTCCTCCCAGCCCCCATGCTTGTTTCCACATGTAACAGCAGCTAAACACCCTGGCTCCTGAAGAGGCAGAGCACAGTTAAAGCTGTTGACTACAAGTGGTTTTTTGGCACTTGCTTGGGCGATAAAAACCACAGCTTGGAAAAGCATTAAATTCAGCATGTCCAGGCTTATTCTGCGTGACAATTACATCTGGGGTAATTTCAGTTTAATACCTCCCCGCAAGTGAAAATTGCAGCATGCCGCCCTAAAATTGCTGTAATAATGAAAATAAACCCATTAAGAGCTGCCTGTGCTACCTCGGGCTGTCACTGGATAAATGCTTTCTGCTGCTTATGGTACCTCACAGGTCATCCAATTGCCAACAAGGAAAAAAACCCACAGCATTTTTAGGAGACCAAGATTGTTCCTTTTAAAAAAATCACGGCACTGCTTGTGTTTGCACTACCATGTAGCTCACAGTCTATGAGCTCTGCACACGCTCTGAAATCCTGCAATCGGGCAGAGATGAAGGACAAGGAGAATTATTGCTTATGCCAACCCCATGCTGAGCTTGGTTGACCATAGCCTGGGGTCTGTTCAGCCTCTGAAGTGCATGAAAGCCCACAGCAGCAAGACATGCCTGTGGAGAGTGAGAATTAACAGTCAGTTCTAACCATGGGCCAAAGAGTTCTCCGGGGGATCCCTTGGTGTGCTGATTAGCTTCAAACCAAAAGAACATTAAGATTTTGTGCTGCCATCAGGGCCTTTGCAAGATCGCAGACTCCACATGCAGTCAAAAAAGCTAACAGAAGGTTAGGAACCATTAGGAAAGGGATCGATAATAAGACAGTAAATATCATAACGCCACTATATAAATCCATGGTACGCTCACGCTGCGAATACTGCAAGCAGTTCTGGTCAGCCCATCTCAAAACAGACATATGAGAGTTGGGAAAGATATAGAGAAGGGCAACAAAAATGATTAGGGGCATGAACAGCTTCCAAATGAGGAGAGATTAAAAAGACTGGGACTTTTCAGCATGGAAAAGAGACAAGTAGGGGGGGATATGAAAGAGATCTATTAAACCATGACTGGTGTGGAGAAAATGAATAAGGAAGCGTTAATTACCCCTTCACATAACACAAGAACCAGGGGTAATGCAATGAAATTAATAGGCTTCAGGCTTAAAACACACATAAGGAAGTCTGTCTTCACATAACACACTGTAAACCTATGGAATTCCTTGCGGGGGACGTTATGAAGGCCTAAAGTATAACAGAGCTCAGAAAAGAATTAGCTAAGTTCATAGAGGATAGGTTCATCAATGGCTGCTAGCCAAGGTGGTCAGGGATGCAACTCCATGCTCTGGTGTCTCTAAGCATCTGATTGCCAGAAGCTGGGACTGGATGACAGGGGATGGATCACTCAATTGCCTATTCTGTTCATTCCCTCTGAAGCAACTGGCACCGGCCACTGTCGGAATACAGGATACAGGGCTAGACGGACCATTGGTCTGACCCACTATGGCCGTTCTTATGTTCTTCCTCATTAAGGTAGGCTAACCCCATTTTTCAGCCTGGGAAACTGAGGTAAGGAGCAGTGACAGGCTTAACTCTGCCTTACTCACAATGAACAGTTCATTGCTCTGCAAGAAGTCCCATTTACATCAATGAGCCTCCACAGGTCTTAACCACAGTGGCTCAGAATGTCTGTTTTAGCGGCTGGAATAGAACCCAGGTCTGCTGACACCCAGACCTGCCCTTTAATCATTTGACTCTGCATCCCCTCTTTTGTAAATCCTCATGACAGATATAAAGATTCCTTCCAAGCAGAGCTGGCAGGAACATTTCTGATGGAAGTTTTCCATTAAAACTGCTTTTTCATCAAACTCAAAACGTTTTGCGGGAATATGCTGATTTCTACTGGATTTCATTTTAAAAATCCAAATGAAATGTTCTCATGATGTTGAGACTCTTCTCAAAGTTTTCATTACATGGAACATTTTGGAAATTTGTTGGGTTTTGTTCCTGTAAAATGGACATTCTGGTTCCCAGGCAGATCTACTTCCACGTAAAACGAATCGTTTTGTCAACGCGTGAGAAGAACCATTCTCACATACAATATCTCAGCCCAGGAGAAAGAGACAGAGCTGAACACATCTCCAGCTCTCCACTCACCATTGAATAACAGATCAAATGCCAGGCTCTGGTTTTACTCTTCAAAACCCTCAACGAGTTGGACCCAGGGACCCTTGGGGGACATTTGACTCTTCATGACCAGGCCTATTGGTCTGTCAGCTACATGGGTCAAACCAGAAGACAGCAGTTTCTCTGTGGCTGGCCCACAGCTTGGGGCCTCCCTTCAAGAAGAGATAAGGCTGGGGTTTTCAAAGGACCCTCAGGGTGTTCAGCAACCAACTCCCATTGAATTTCACTGGGAGCTGGGTGGTGTCTCCCATAGGTGCCATTAAACATCCCAGTCTGAAGTGACCACAAATCTTACTGCCTTCAGGACAAAATGCACAACTCATCTCATTAACATGGCTCTGCTGTATTGCCCACAACACTAATAACTAATGGTAAATGATTATGTACCCTTCCCTCCCACATGAGATGAAGGGGAGCAGAGAACCAGAGATCAGCATTGATCCGACCCATGTAGTTCTGTAAAATGCTCGAATATCAGTGATGATCATGGTATAAACTATATGAGGAAGGATGAGGGAGATTTTACATATGTTAATGGGAGCACTTCAATGCTACAAAGCTTTACTAGCCTTCTGTCTCTTCACTATTTTTCTTTTCTTCTCCTCTATGGCATAGTCAAGTGTATAAGCCCATCACGTTCTATGTTTTGAAAGCCACCAGAAACCAGTCAGAGCAGCAGTGTGTATATAATATCAAGAATCAGAGAGGTAGTCATGTTAGTCTGGAATTGCAGAAGTGGCAAAGAGTCCTGTGGCACCTTAAAGACTAACTAAAGTATTGAAGCATAAGCTTTTGTGGGCTAATACCCACTTCGTCGGATGCATGCAGTGGAAGTATCCAGGGGCAAGTATAAATAAGTAGGCAAGAACTAGGTTAGAAATAACAAGGTTAGTCCAATCAGGCTGAACCAGCTTGTTATCTCTAATCAGGAAGGAGGTGGTACTCTTTTAGCAGCTGATCTGGAGGTGTGAACACCGAGAGAGGAGAAACTGCTTTTGTAGTTAACTAGCCACTCATAGTCTTTGTTAAATCCTAAATTGATGGTATCAGATTTGCAAATGAATTGCAGCTCTGCAGTTTCTCTTTGCAGTCTGACTGCAATTTGCAATTCATTTGCAAAAGCCACCCAAGCCTTTGTCCAGCCTAAATAAAATATTTTTGGACTGGCACAGACCTCTGAAAGGCTCCCAGGCTGAACTCAGCCTTTCCAGCCAAACAAGCCTCTGCTCAACGCAAGATCCCGGAGAGACTGACTCTTCCAAAAGCTGGGAGAAGCTTTATAACCCCTGTGCTCCACCCACACTAAACTCTGGGCAATCAGTGATCGGGGTGGATCTCTCTGTCACAGTGAGAACAGCAGCATTCATGTCATTTTGGTTCCTGATTCACAAGGCATGCAGGGGTGGGCGAGAACTTCAATGGACATTTCAGAACTTTATAAAAGAGGCTGGTGCCGATTCAATCCTGGATGAAGGGAGAGGTTGTTTTTTGTGAATCAGTTCATCCCTCTCTAATCTCAATGGCTGAGTCCCAGCTACTGTAGCTGTGTGTCCTCTATTATTTCATTGTAATTCTTCTCTCCGCAGACTTGATTGGCTCACTTTTTCACAGTGTAGTCTCGCTAGCAGGTGGCGTTGAAAATTATTGCTCTGTAGTAATTGTAGAGAAGGTCAGGTGAGTTCACCACCCATTATGGCAAAGCATGCTAGGCACCTGGTGTGTTGGAGAAGAGAAGATTGGATTCCCAGGTCCTTTGCTACAGCAGGTGCTGAACGTGATTGACCTCTCCGTTCCTGCAGGACAGCCATTTTCAACACCACTTGGGATGAGCCCATAGGACACCAATTGTCATAAAGGAAGTCATTTCCCTAGTGATAGACACAGCTCAAATCTCTCAGTGTTGTGTGGCACTGACCCAGCTGGAGCACAAAGACATGTAATGTATATTGGAACACTGTAGATATTGGACTTCAGTGAGACATCACTTAGCAATTCGTTTGCCAACGAGTTCAACAGTTCATAGATTTAAAGTCCATCAAAGGACAATTTGATCATCTAGCCTGACCTCCTGTACATCACAGACTATAGAATTATACCCAATCATTCATGTATTGAATTAATAGCTTGTGTCTCACTAAAACATATCTTCCAGAAAGGCATCCAGTCTTGATTAGAAGACTTCAAGAGAGGGCCAGTTAAGTGGCACTTCTCTTATTACAATCCACATGCACATGTAACACAATACAAATGACATACTATCTACGTAGACACATATGCTTCCCATATGAGGTCATCTAGGCTGTTTTCTTCACACCACTCACTCCTGTGTTGCCAGACTCTGACCCCTAGACTTTCCTCACGGTTATGTCCTCGTTCCTGCAAATCCTCTCAGATTCCTCTCATGCAGCTCTGCCAGACCTTGCCATAATCTTAGATCTGAAACAACTCAACAAAAATAGTTAGCCTCAGTTGACAACCTCCGAAAACTAGTAAACTTAGCATTATAAACAGCCTGTCAGAACGGGTAACGGCTATGCACGATGAGAAAAGTGACATCATTGCCACTTTGTACCGTAGGGAAGCAGTACGTGTGTGCCCACAATGCAGTGCTGGCGTGGGCTATAGCTGTAATGTATGAGAGAACAAGAAGTTAAAATGCAAGTTCAACGACATTTCTCTTTTCTTTATTCATTCATTTTCCAGCAATAGTGTAAAAGAAAAATTGGGGCACCACTTTTTGGCACCCCCAAATCTTGGCGACCTAGGTGGCCACCTAGTTCGCCTAGTGGTTACACCGGCCCTGTTAGTAATGAGGGAACAATGTGATATGACATTAGCTGGTAACAGAGGATTAATACTAGATTGGGAGGAGTTGCAAATTCTAGCAAAGACAGAGAACTAAAGGACCTAGTAAGATCCAAAACAGACAAGTAATTTGAAACAAATTCTTGATGTCACTGAGGAACCTGGAAAGCAGCTGTGCTGAGAGAGATTGATAATGGATAGCTAATCAGACATCAGATTGCAATATAATATGATAGCAAAGAGAGCCAACTCAATTTTGCCCTGCATACCCACAGGCAAAACATTGTGGAGCAGGGAGGTAATCGCCACTTCTCTGCATTGTTATAGTGCAACCACAAGTGGAATATTACACACAATCCTGAGACCACATCACTGGAAGGAGAATGACAAGTCAGAGGGAGTTCAAACAGGAGCAACAGAAACAATCAGAAACTGCAGAAGCTGGAAGGAATGAGGAAAATTAAAACAACTAATTATGCATAGCTAGGCTAACAGATGACTGTGGGAGTGGGAAGGGGCTTGGGTGGGGGCGGGAACACACATGATAAATATTTGGAGGCTGTTAACACCAAGGATGGAGAGGAATTATTTAGCAGCATTTAACTAGAATTAATTGGATGAAACTGAGAAAGGGGGGGAAAAAAGAATAACAGGAAGAA
Source organism: Sternotherus odoratus (assembly GCA_032164245.1). Classification (NCBI taxonomy): domain Eukaryota; kingdom Metazoa; phylum Chordata; order Testudines; family Kinosternidae; genus Sternotherus; species Sternotherus odoratus. The sequence goes on from JAVMKO010000003.1 coordinate 126,646,418, forward strand.
TGCTTGGAGTGCAAGATCTATTTGGCTATGGAATAGACTCCTGAGGGAACTAGTAGAAGCCCCATTGCACGAGATGGGTCAAAATACTAGAAACTGGGATGTAGTAAACAATCCTACAGTGGCAGAGAGTAGGAGCAGATGAGCTAATAACTCTTGGCCATTTCTGAGATTCTATTTAGCAGATGCAGTTCTGAGTGCAGCCAATATGCTACTACAAGAAGCGTACAGTACCGTAAGGGGGTCAGGGTCCCAGAGCTGAGTCACACAGGGAATAAAACCCAGAAGATCATGAAATTGTGAAGTGGGACTTTCTAGCACTTGGCTTGGCCCCAAGGGAAATTTCTGGGCTGAGAGATGTTGGAAGTGGGAGCCGTGCTATATTTAGACAGTGTGTGTGTGTGTGTGTGTGTGTGTGTGTGTGTGTGTGTGTGTGTGTGTGTGTGTGTGTGTGTGTGTGTGTGTGTGTGTGAGAGAGAGAGAGAGAGAGAGAGAGAGAGAGAGAGAGAGAGAGAGAGAGATCTAAAAAAATATTCAAACAGCTAAATTTCAAAAAGAGGGGAAATGCAGAAGAAAACAAAATAACCTTGTGTGTGTGTGTGATGTGCTGCCTATGAACCTTGAGACTTGTCAGATGAGGCATTTATTAAAAATTCACAGGATTTTTGTCTTTGGAAAAGGAAAGAAGGGGGAGAGCTTATTAAAACTGAAGGAGAGAATAGCATGACTGCATTTAAAAACATGATTAACCAGATTGTGTGCCTTGATTTTCAAAGCAGCCTGTGAATAATACAGCCTTCCAGGACCTTCCGCACAGATTCAGGGTTTGTTTTTGCTTGATTCCTTCCCCCCCCCCCCCCCCCCCCCGCTGCGTACTTGTTTTGGAGCTGGGGAAAACTTCTCTGTTTTCAATAGGATCTAGAGACTATTGGCCTGATTCTGATATCAGTTTCACCAGCACATATCTGGAGAAAAAACACTGACTTATGGATTTCATTTTGTGTAATTAAGAAAAGAATGTAGCCTCATGCCTCCACCTGGAAAGCTACTGACCCTTTTATCAGCATTTCAGATGCTAGAAACCCTTTGCAATTCCATTTGGGGTGTTTAAAATCCACCCATGCAAAGACTCAGTAGGGGTGATAGTTTCTACCAAAGCTTTGTGATTCCACCCATTAGGTGGAAGCAGAGGTTCTACATCATCCCTTTTGTTGCAAGCCAATTAAAAACAAACTCAGAAGCACCCACCCCTGACCATTCAAATCCCTAAGCTAAAAGGAAGCGAGGAATACTTGTAGCACCTTAGAGACTAAGTATTCCTCGCTTCCTTTACGGATACAGACTAACACGGCTGCTATTCTTGAACCTAAGCTAAAAGGGTTTCCCATTATACCACTAAAGGCTAAAATTTGTCACACTAGTACAAAAATATTGCCAATGGCTACCCTATCTCTGTAACTGCAGGGTAGATTACAACAGCGCCTAGATACATAGATAGACAGCTGGCCATAGTGTGAAAGGCGATGGTAATAACTATAGCTCAGACAGTCAGATCTTTTTCCTCAAGAAAATGCCAAATGACAGCTTAAGGGAAGAAAGAGTCTGATAGACTCAACTAGTGATAGCAGTGAAGCTCAAGGAATTAGTTCCCCTATTTACTAATACTCCAGTTCGATTTTAATCTAGGCAAACACCACCGGCCAACAGAGACACTGAGACAAAGCTTAAGTTAACAAATTTTATTCCATCAGAATTACTTGAGGCAAGTTATCAAAGTAATCGAAGACTCGCAATACCGGTATGACAAATGATCGATACGTGAAAGTGGTTGGAGGCATAGAGTAATTCGAAGAAAGAGTGATCAATGACACTAAAAGAACTCGACACACAGAGTGATGAAGCAATATGCCTTCTGTGAAATAATCAAAAGGCATCAATACAGTTTAGTTAACAACACTGCCTGTTCTTTTGCTCTTCGTGAAGGGCATCAAGACAATGCTTTGCCTTATCAAAAAAGAGAATCCTCTCTTTCCACTTGAGGGACGAATGGAAAAAGACTTGGCTTGTCTTTGTACACTTTAGCTCAAAGAGGAGGCCTACTTTGCTATTTGTATCACCCCGCTCTGGGATAGTCGAAATAATAAAGGTGCTATAAAATTCAGTGTAACCTTGGTGGGTAATGCAAGGTCAAGCCTGCTTGCCTGCTTTATGCAGATGATCCAGAATGGGTAGGCTTTATGAATGGTATTATGGAAGTTATCTGGATTGTCAGTTGCAAATGCACTGGTATATACACTTAACTTGACTGGGTTTCTCCTAGGAATCTGGCTGTGGTCTCTGTGCAATTGTTTCCCACTGAACTAACTACTCAACAATATTAGCTCATTCTCTCATTTTGTGTGTTTCTATTATGATAGCCACTTTTCTCCCTAGAAGTTCAGTCTTCGTCCTATAGTCAAAGAGTTAATTTAAATTAGCCCCTTGACAAGGATCATCACATTCAGCCTCAATGCCAGACAGTCCATAGAGTTGTCTGGAACATAATCAGAGGATTTCTTTTTCCTTGGAGCTGGTCTCCAGGCTGCTGCTGCACCTTTTGGGAAAGAGGATGGCCCTTTAAGAGATGAGGGGATGGCGCCCTTCCTAGGGGATGGCTGGAAGCTGTCTTTTGACTGGCTGGCTGGTTGCCTGGCATGGATGCTCTCCACTTGTGAGCAATGGCCTTAGGCTTCACTCACTCTTTGTGCCTGTCAGCCCTTTCCATAAGCAACTGTGTCACTGGCTGTGAGTGGTGGCCATTCCAGAGACCCAGATTCCCCTGAGCTGGGGTCTGGGGCATTGATTTCAGGTAGAAGAGTGAAGATATCATGTCAGGGACAACCTACAGGTTCCCCAAAGCTGGGAAGTGGGAAGAGATAACCCACAGCTGTTTGGGAGGGGGGGTTCATACCATTTTTAGAGCCCTCCCGCTCCCCCCAATATTGTTCTTTTGAAACTTTCTGGAACTTCCTGTTATTTTGTCGCCTTAATTTTCCTAAAAGCAGCATGTTTTTCCAAAGGTTATTGACAAACGCCATGACACACCACTTTGCCCCACACCGGTGAGCCAACCCATTGTCAAATCCCCACCCGCCGCAGGGTAGTTTATGACAGGGCAGCTGTCACCTGGCTAATCAGCTTTTTCCCCCAAGCTTCAATCTCCTTCAATGAAGGAAGCAGTGACCATGCCGAACGTCATTCCCCTAGGGATGGATGAACTGCTTCGTTGCACGGTTACAGAAAGTGCCAGGTCACCATCTTCTTTCTTCCCCCTCTCGACAGGGACATGACCAAAGATCACGGTGACTCCAACAGATTTCCAGAGATTAACTTTATTCTCCAAGGGGATGTGTCACCGAAGTGCAGCTAATTAACTAGAGCTCAGCTTCAAAAAATGGTTAATATTTTATCTCATGCCTTCTGTCTTGGGGAATAATTAGCTTTGGCAGCACTAGCTCTGTCGCCTCCCAAGTGCCCGAACGAGACGTTAGAATGAAAAGAGGCGCATGCAGTAATTGATGGAAAGTTGATCAGTGCTTGATCCTGGGGGCTAACTGTATATCCAGCCAGGGGTTGCTTTTTAATTAAAAAAACCCCAAAAAACCAAAAACCTATAGCAGGAAATGACCAGAAGGAAAATTCTGCTCACAGGTCCACCCAGCCAGCTCGGCTCAGATATTCTACTCTGCCTATGTTAGAATCATCAGTTACCGGGGGTACCCAAAAATCAAGGCACTGAGGCAAAACAGGGAGGCACCTACCCATGAGCTTCTTTGTCCTTGTGTACCCCAAATCCTGCCCTAGCATGCAGTGAGGGGAGTATAAAACCTTGGGTGCATCCTCTGGACACAGTCTCTTCCCCAGTTCTTTCAAAGCCTGGGTCTGGACAATAGAAGTGATGACTCACATACCCCTTGTTTACATCCCAGGATCTCCCATTGATACCAAACAGGAGATCTGCACTGATTAGGAGAGCAGACTATGGAAGGAAAAGTTGATGGGGGAGACGAATGTTACCCTAAGTTATTGAGCGGTGATTCTTCAAAGAGCAGATGCAGGATCCACATCCAAGCGTGCGTTAAGAGGTGACTGGCCAGGAAATGCTCTCCTGCCCCTCAGGGAATCGAACCAGAGACTCTTCAGAAGAAAAGGTTACCTATTCTGCACAGAGGGACCCCTCCAACCCATAGAGGGAATGCAGAGCTGGGAGGAGTCAGCATGTTTAAAAAAACTATGGTCCCACTGTTACCTTTTACCAGCTGCAGAATTATCCTAATAGGCAGTAAATTGTCCATCCATCTGCCTCTCATCGCTCAATCTGTTTGGCTTGCTTGTGGCCCATGGAAAAGTCACCAAGAGCTGGCTTTATGTATTAGATGAGCACAACATTGCCTTGGGCCCTCTATCATGCAGTCTCACTGGCCTGTTAAAGGCACAAAATCCACCACAGCACAGTTCTCTCTGGCAGACCTCCATTTGGAGGCCATTCCAGTTCCCACCCCTTTGCTAGCCTCCACTTGCCCACTACTCCTGGATCACTCTGGCCCAGAGTCAGGATCCCTTCCCTCGGCATTCCTGGTCCTTTAAAAGTCACTCTGGCCTGCAGGAAGGGGAGCGTCTGGTTCTTTCTTGTTTGATGGGATCACCGTGTTTTCCAGTAGAATTCACCCGAAGGCCAGGAAATTCACTGCAGACTCAGAATAATGTTAAAAGGCTGAGACCTCATTTTAAACAGCCAGAATTCCCACCGAACATGCAAGTCACTCACCCCAGCTTTACATGGTGATCCCCTTTCTATTATGCAGACCTTGTAAGCTAGCTTGACCCTGGCACACCTACCAAGAACAGAGGCCAGGACATTTTTTTTTCCTGCTGTGCTAGCAGGTGCCATCACAACAAAGCACTTTCCTGCACTTTCAAAGGTGGTAGCTTTGCCCTCCAGGAAGATGAATGTGACTCCACCACTTAACTAATGTGTTTTCATGCAGTCAGAACAATGGCCTATATATTTCCTTCAGATCCCCATCTATGCTGGCTCACACCTCAGACTCCTCACAGAAGTCGCCACCCTCCCTGGATGATGTTTTCTCTTTTACTTGTGTGGGTGTGTGGGGGGGGGGGGGAGATGAGGGGAAGATGGATCATTTTCGTGGTGTTGGGATTTTTTGGAAAGTCAGCTCCGTCCCTGCAGACTCCACACTTCCATCACCATTTCCCTACAATGCCCAGAGGTGAGAGGATCCAGGGACAGCTGATCCTGCCTATGAACGCCATCTCTCCACAGACGGAGGGCTTAGGCCCAGTGCCCTGTGTACAAACCACCTCATCTCTAGAGACTCCCATGTCACTTCATTTCTCTCTCTCCCCTCCCACTTCCCAGACAACATTGTCCCAAGTTACTTTTCAGTCCTGCTCTCTCCTCTCCAGCACTAGAAGCCTCTCATCACGCCCCATGCCAATCTTTTCCCTACAAGGAGCTCTCGGAGATAAAGATGCTGCTGCTGCTGGGGAGGGCCAGATCCTGCTCTCATTTACCTCACTGTAATCCAAAGTCCCCCCTTCCCCCTTGAAACATTGGCTCCGGATCTCAAAACTTCTGTATCCCATCTCAAGGACGAGACTGTAGTGACACACGACACTGCTTGACTAAGAGAACAAGACTGGAAACAGGCTTTGGTGGTGAAGAGAAATTGCTTTTCCCCCAGTTCTCTTGACTCATGCTGCTTTCAGAAGTGCAGTCTGATGCATCACAAGTTTCCCTACTCTACACAAAGTAGGAGAGTAAATCCCCTAGAATCTGCTAAAGAGGAGAAGGGAATTCAGCCACTTCAACTTGGGGGAGTGGTAAATAATGAAGATGACAAGTCACTGATTCAGGGCAATCTAGTTCACTCGGTAAACTGGGCACAAGCAAATAATGTGTGTTTTTACCTGGGTCAATGTAAATATATACCTATCTAAGAACAAAGAGTGTATGGATGGAGGAATCAAGGGAATCTCGAGTAGGAATAGAGAGGTCATTTGACCTCTGTATTTTGGCACTGAAATACTGTGTACAGTTCTGGTGCCCACAATTCAAGAAGGATGTTTGTTTATAAATTGGAGAGAGTTCAGAAAAGAACCACAAGAATGATCAGAGGATTAGAAAACATGTTTTATAGTGATAGACTGAGCTCCATGAGTCTATTTAGCTTAAGAAAGAAGGTTAATGAGTGACTTGATTACAGGCTACAAGTACCTACATGGGAAATAATTATTTAATAATGGGCCCTTTGATCTAGCAGAGAAAGGCATAACACAATCCAATGGCTGGAAGTTGAAGATAGACAATTTCAGACAAGAAATAAGAAAAAAGAATGGAGTGCAGTTATATGATAAAAAAAATCTACAATTGTAAGTTGCACTTTCACAATAAAGAGATTACACTACAGTACTTGTATGAGGTGAATTGAAAAAAATACTAGAATCAGAGAGGTAGCCGTGTTAGTCTGGAATAGCAGAAGTGACAGAGTCCTGTGGCACCTTAAAGACTAACTAAAGCATTGAAGTATAAGCTTTCGTGGGCTAATACCCACTTCGTCGGAATCCCATCTGTAAAATGGCTTGGCTTCCCTTGAGCAAAAAAGACACCAGGCACGTCACATTGGGTAGGGGTGTGTGTGTGTGTGTGTGTGTGTGTGTGTGTGTGTGTGTGTGTGTGTGTGTGTGTGTGTGTGTGTGTGTGTGTGTGTGTGTGTGTGTTTATATAGGGCCACGTTCGACATCAGTCAAAGTTAATGGGACTTCACCTGAGTAAATACTGAGTAAGGGCCTCAAGACTTGGTCCACCTGGCATTGGACATTGAACTAACCCAGCTATACTGCCAACCAAAAGAGAAAAACCAATCGACAAGAGGAAAGGCAGCAACTAAATCATGACAGCTTTAAAATACGGGTCTCCTCTAAAATAAACGGGGATCTATCTATCTGTTAGCTGTGCAAACCTCACCTGGGATCCAAGAGGGCCCCTATTGTATCGCCAGTAATAAAGGTACTGCAGACACATCCACATGCACAATTCTCGTACAGTCTTCAAATCCTGCCCTCCGTTTTACCCAGGCAAGCTCAGTAACGGAGGCTAGAGTTCAGCTCTGCAGCTGGACGTTACCAATTGTCATGAGGATGCGAGAGCCAGGAGAGAGAGAGAGCCAAAGACAGGTGTTGACTCTGAAAGGAGCCATGGGAGCGTTTTTCTGTCACTAATGTAAGCAAGATCTGAGACTCTGAATACACACAGGGCTCAGTGGAGTGAGAAGGGGTCATTTTTACACAGGTCACTCTGCAGACACTAATGATTCCAGGGGATCCTCTGGAGGGATAGCAGGGAACATTACCAAGAGCTCTGAGGATGCTGGGCAAGGAAAAGACATAAAGCCAGATTTCCTTTGGTGGTACAAAATATTGCAGTGTTGAAATTGTTTCTAGTTGTCAGGACAGATTGTTCATTTTGATTCATTTCTAAGCAGGTTTAGTGCAGCAGGCTTCAGGAAGGTAACTAGATTTAGAGAATGACAAGGCAATAAGAGAAATCAGACAGGGACTGGGGAGTCACAGGAAACTTTCAGGCAAGGGAATGTTGTCAAAATCTAATTGTGCCCACTTAGGACTTTTGCTATTGTTGTGATATTATATAATTATCAAGAAGGCTTGAATGCAATCCGGTGCCCAGTCCAAATCTGGAATGCAATGATCCAGCTTTGGAAGGGGAAGGGGCCAGCGGGTAGTGCAAGGCCTGAGAGAAGCACATCTCCCATTTCCACTCCTCCTGCCGCAGGCCCAGCCGGTGACCCATTTGTGGATGACTGGCTGATAATGTTGCTCTGAGAAACCACCTGTGGTTCATCACAGCCAGCAATGCAGCTGGAGGAGTTATAGAGCTGGAAAGGGGGGGGCATTAGCAGGGGCATGGCTGGGGAGGAGCAAAGCACTTTGTCACAGGCAGCAATCCACCACTGGATTACTGGCTGAGGACCTGCACACCTGGGGACGGGGTTTAGTGGGGGGAACATGCAGAAAGGCCCCAAGCAAGGGACAGAAGGGCCACAGCTTTCCGGTGGTAAGGTCTCTCGCCTAAGAGGACAGCAACTCCACCTGAATCAGTGTAATGCTGCCTGAGGGGGGGAAGCAAAAAGGCAACCTGACACTACCCGGAGTCACACTCAGTTGTCGTTCAGCCAGTGCACTATAAATGAAGTAAACAAGTCGCTCCCTCTGTGTGGAACCGGCACCTAGCACAAAGGGCCCCCACTCCTGACAGGAGCCTCCCAGACTAGAACGAACAATAACAATGGTACTGTAATGGGGGGCTCCAGCATAGACTCGCGGGGGTTCACCCTCGATTTGCACCAGCACGGCTGAGAGGAGAATCAGGTCTTGACAGGAGTGGAAAGCTCCGGAGAAAGCCTGTTCCCAAGGGATTCCGAGCCTGATCACTAGAACGAAGTTGTCCTTTGGCTGCTTGTCTGAACGGAGCCTTTTGCAGCTCACCTGCCATGAGTGAGGGCCACTATCGCTCTCTTGTGCTCGTCGGGCAGGAGCTACCCAGCCCTTCATAGGCTCAACCCTTCCTGCCTGTGAGGAGGTACAGTGCCAGTTTCCAAAGCACTCAACCCCAGCCTGACTCTCCTCTACCCTTTCCCTCATGCAGCCCGTCAGCTGCTGAAAATCGCCCTGCTGTGAGAATCTGATATGAGAGTTTCCATTTACCCACCAGGATGTGCTAAGAGATCAAACAAACCCTCCCCGGTGCCTCTAGCCAATGAGACGTAGCAGCAAGGTCTGTTTGCAAGCGCACTTTAGCGCCGGGGCGTATTGCTGCATCTCCCCGAACAGCTGCACCGGGAACAAAACTCGCCTTCCATGGAGGGCTGTTAGCTGGGAGGAGGGGGCTGCGGGGAGCCGGTCTGGCTGGTGCTCTTGAATCTCCAGGCAGCCCCAGTTCCTCAGTGGCTGCTCTAATGCTTGAACAATGCTGCAGATGATGCATCATTAGCCAGACATATTCAATAAATCAGAATCCAATTACCAGGTTAAGGAAATTGGAAGTAAATGTAATTAGCCCAGGCCCCTCCACACGCTGTGCCCTCACTTCCTCCCTTCACGAGAGCCTTTCTTTTCCAAAGCACTTGACACCAGGCCCCGCACCCAGAGGAAAGCTGACACTTGGCCACAGCAGCCAGACCGCAACAGGGCCTGAAGAAAGGGTCAGTCTCGCTGATTTTCCTTTTAAAACGGGGAAGATGGTTAATATCCCCGGCATTCATTCTCTCCAGGAAGAGCAGGCTCTCTGCTCAGCTATAGCACGCGTCTGTCAGGGCTGTCAGCTCCCCTGCAGAGGGAAGAGCATCTGGCCTCAGGGAGAAAAACCTCAACAGAAACTGTATTGCAGAACCGGTGCAATGGTCTCATCTGAGATGGGCTCAGGCCCTGGCCTTTGGAGCTAAACTGGGGAAGTTAATGCTGGAGGTTTGGTTCCCACATTTTGGTTCTCCCCCTTTACACAGAGGCAATTTAGGAATAGACCCAGGATCAGATCCTGACCCAGATTCAGACCATGGGCCCTGGCGCTGGCCCATCTCTACTTAGAGTACTTAGGATTTGGACGGCGGGATGGGAACTACATTAGGAGCTGAAGGTTGGGCCGTGTCCTCGGAAAGCAAGCAGAGCCCCGCTGGAACTCAAACCAAATGAATTGCGGAGAGAGAAGCAGGACTGGGGAACACAAGGGAAAGGAGTTCGAATTCAGCTCTTGGAAGGCAGGGTTCAGATTGCTCCAGCCTCTCCAGGCAGGTCAGATCCCCTCCCAATACACCAAATCCCACCCTAGTGAGACTGGTCCGGAGAAGATGCTGCTTCTTTACTGTGCTGCCAAACCAACAAACTTCTGCCGCCTCTTCTAGTGCGAACCCTTTAAATAATTCTTTGCACCACTTGTCACCGCCCTGCATGAAGCAGCACACAGCTGGGGGCCAGGAAGTCCTGGTTTCTAATCGTGGATCTTCCCAGGCCGTCTAGGCAGCCTTGGGCAAGTCCCTCAGGGCTTGTATTGCCCCATGTGCGAGTAAGGTACTTCACAAGGAGGTGAAGAATCAGTTAGTGGCACTGAGAGGAATACTGCTTAGAAACATAGTCATGGGTCCCGATTGTATCCCCTAGATGCCCACTCATGGAGATCTCAGCTCTCCATGCATGGGCATGGGGACAGGATAGGTCTCCACAGGGCAGCATTCACTCCTTCCGCGGGACAGGTCTGGGGATCCAGGCATGGGGAGTGGGTGGGACGTGCCTCACCCTCCATCAGCAACATGGATATGGGAGAAAGGTATTAGAGCTAGAGGCAGCGGGTAGTGTCACAGGGACTGCTGCTGGCCAAGAGAGGCCTGTGAGTGTGGCCACATTGGAACTGCACTGGCAAGAAGCTGGCTTGGATCACAGAGCCTTAAAAATGGCCTTGGCCTCCTACTCAGTCCTTGAAATCCATGGTGATCCCAGGAGCTCCAAGGGACTGCAGGCGGGCCCCACAGAAAACACTGCCCCCGCCCCATCAGAATGACCAGGGGAAACATGTTGCCAGAAGAACCTCAGAGAGGTTCCCTACCACACGTCTGCCCAGAGGAGGGGACGATAGGGGCTGCTATTGCTACATGCAGCTGACTGACGAAGTAACAAGATATGCCAAGCAAGTAGGACGTGGCCTGTGGCAGCATTTCCCCTTAAGAGCCTCATGGGGAAAATGGGGATTAAGACTGGGTGAGCTCTTGTAAAGGAAAGTGCCGGAATCCCTTGCCTAGATATAGTGAAATCAGGCCCCTCCACATCCTCCCCACCCCCCAGAGCTGAAAGCACACAGCTGCTGCCTGTTAGTTTTCCACTGTCGTTAGGGGAGTCCATCACCACTAAATCAAGCAGCACTGGAATTATGAAAGAAGACAATCCCCCAGATGGTACAAAGCCACCTGCAAAGCACCATTCCAATGGCCCTCCAAAGCCGAGAGCGAGTTTCTTTGAGTGTGCCACTCAGGAGCTCTTTCCTTTGGCTGATGGAGAACTAGCCCGATAAGTTCTTACATGTCCCCTGCTGCAACCCTCCACTGTCACTCTGCAATAATCCTTTCCTCCCTTTATTAACCCCTCACCCTGAACAAAATAGTGAGCAAAGAGCTGCACTTGGTGCCTCATCTGATTGTTTCCTCCACAGCACATGACCTCCGAGGGCCAGAGGGGATCAGTGTCAGTGGTATGTTTACACACACACACACTTACACTAGTCCTGCTCACTCAAAATGCTACCTGCCTTCAAGAATCTGAATGGAATCCAATGGCATTCACCCTGCTGAGCAAGTGAAGTTTTCAGTGGATAGAATGTCAGCATCATACATGAGACTAGACATAGACAAGCACAAGAGGGAAGTCTCTTCCTAAGAAAATACAGACCAAAGCAGACCCCTTCCTCTTAATTTATGGGGTGGATCAGTGAATTTACGGTTCACTCAACACAAGCACCCAAAAACTAATGAAAGGGGCACTCAATAAATTAAGGCCTAATGCTTAGGTTTGTTTTATATTGAATAAAGTGGGAGAGGACCCAAGCATCATAGAAATAGAATAAAAGCACACGGTTGCTAGCTCTTGAGATTTCATTGCGTGTCTCATGATATTTGATGCTGCTCTGAAAGCCCTGGCTTTAGGAGGCACATGATTAGGAGACAATATCTGCTTTCACTTTAAAAAAAAGTAAAATTTCTAACCCTAATGGCTGCAGAGAAAAGCTTGAAAACAGGACTTGAATTCATCCGAAAGGAGCAGAAGCCAGATGGGAAATAAAAATCATTCAAAATGTATTTTAAGCCAGTCTCATGATTTTGTGGACCCACCCACAAAAGCTCAGCATGAAAATCAAGAAATATTCTTTTTAAAAAAATTCCAGTGCAATCAGGGGAGATTTTTGAGGATTTGAACATTCCCTTCCAATGTGGGGAAAAAACTAGAACAGCATCATTGTGTTTGAACAAGAGAACCAGGAGTAAAAACTGACTAGAAACAAAAAGTAAAATTGACCAGTCTAGCTTCTCTGCCCTGGTGAAATGCAAACAAACTATCAAACAGCACAAAAGCTGTTCCAATTAATTGGCAAAGGTGATATTAGTAATGCATGTAATGAAACTATTTTTAAGCCAACATGTCTTATCTCATCAGGTCTCCTTGAAGAGAAAGATATCCCCTAGGTATGGTCCCAATCCAAGAACACAGTCTGCTACGTCTGTGGCCCATTCATTTCCCCCAAGGGTAAGTTTTTGTCTCAAGTGCACACCTTTAAGGAAAGGCCAATCGTGTCCCTTTTTGACTATTGCTGCCTGATCAAGGAAGAGGATGGGAAGGATGCAAGAACCTGTAATGCCTGGTGTCGCGGATGGCACGGTCACTGGGAATCCTCTCGCTCTCCCGCTGGTTAAAGGCATAGAGACGGTACGGGTCCTCTCCACCCTTCCATTTCCGGGCACTCAGGTACCTTCTCTCCTCGAACTGATCCCAGAGGTCATCCCAGTCGACATCTGAGCCCTGTACACACAAACATTGAACCCTGTCAGAACATGGAGGCCTGCACATCACAGGTGTCTCTGGGTAGAGGGCAGTGACACTGCAAATGCTTAGCAGCTCCTCAGCACGTGTGCGCTCTCGCACCCTCTCACAAATAGTAGTGGAAGTCAATGGTGTTGGGCCGATTTACATCAGTGAGGATCCGGCCTGCTACAGATTAAAACAACAGGACCCTGGGGGACCCTTAGCACTGCCCTTTGGCGGCCAGCTCCTGAGGTGAACCATAGGACCATCCCACCGCCGTGACTCGCTTGGTTAAACTACATTGTGTGTTTTACTGTCTTCTTACACCCGTCAGACATTCAACCGCCTGGCAAGGGCACTTGGGCTCAATCTGAACTTCTTTTCAGATGGCTTGGTGCAACATCTGTTCAGAAATGCCACCTGCTCTCCTGGACATAATTCCCCTGCCCCCACGTTATTCCGGACAGGAAGGGGGGTCCTGCAAAGCAAGGCATTTGGGGATGCCTCATCCCCACTCTTTGCTCCAGTATAGAGGAGCCACAGGGCTACTAGGTTGCTCACTCAGCTGTACAAGAGTCAAAGTGTCCTTTCATTAAGCAGCACACAATGACTCTGGGCCAGCTCCAAGGTGCTGGACACAAGGTGCACTTGATAAGATCACATTGTTACAGCAGCACAGGCTCTTTGATCTCAGCCTTCGTGTAACACAGAGCGATTCAAACGTGTACAGTAATTTCAGCACCAAAGAAAATTGTGATCTTATCGAATAATTGATCTTTTTTTTTTGTTACGCCATCTCACAGCCGCTCTCCCCTGCTAATGGCACAAAATGAAGCTTTTGAAACAGGTGATTTTTATCCCATAATTGATTTTATTCACATTGGACAGCACATTCTCCGTGTTAATAGGGAGGGGGAGGGGGAAGTGCAAATGAACAGCCTGTATCCCAGACATGAGTATAAGCAAAAAGGGCTGGATCGAGAGTCCCCTGGAATGTCCCTTCTCATGCTGCAAGGCCACTGGAGTGAAAAGTAAGGGAACACAGGCCACCTCCAAAGGCATGACACTGCTTCTCAGCACAAAGGGGCGCCCAGATCCCTCGAGACCTCTATGGTCTTAACCAAAGGTGGCTTTATTTCTTGTCCTCCCTCCAAAGCACTCCCAATATTTCTTACTGTTGCTCGCCCTGTTGGGCCAAATTTTGATTTCAATTACACCAGTGTAAATCAAAACTAACTCCATGATCCCCAGTGTTATTACTGATCAGTGCCACGGAGATCAGAGTCTGGGCTGTTGAATGTAAACTCTTCAGGGCAGGGACATCAAGGCTCATTCTGACCTTACACTGGTTAACACCATTATTCTCCCTGGAGAATACTCTTTCTGTGTTCCCTGGGGGCCAGAACTGTCACCCTGCTGTAACTCCAGCTGAGATCACCTCCACCAGTGGAATTATCCCAGAAAAAAATGGACCTTTGGATTCCATCTGGTCAATTTACTAAGCAGAGGAAGCGATTCCCCTCTTACACTTCCTGAGTTCATGCAACAACAGAGGCGCAAACACAGTTCTATCCCAACCCCTGATCTAAGCACATTACCAGCCTTGGTCTGATTGCAGAAGCTTTATTACCAGCCATGCTGCAATAGGCAAGAAGACCATGACTTTATTTTCATATCCCAAGGTGAGCATACACTTGCTGAGAGTCATAAAAATCATCTTTTAACTTGCAGACGCAGCACATTCAGCAGAGGAAATAAATATGGTGCACCACAATGTCATTTCTTACAATTGCTTTCCTGCTTATAGCCACTCTACCTGGGCTGGGCTGCCTCTGATGACAATCACCGAACAATCCACCTTTCTGAACATCAGTCCGGCATCCCAGGACACCAAGAACGAAGGAAAGTTATTAAAATGTTAAGGTCACTCCAGTCCATCAGGAGCTTTATGAGCAGACAGCTCTCCATAAAAGTTTGCAGGCTCTTGGTAGAAATGCAGAATATTGTGCCATAAATATAGTTTATGTTTTTTTAAGGCATCTTGTAAAACATGATTTACCAGCATAGTGAAAGATCAGGGAAAACGGAGCTGATTGCATCTCAGAACCACTGAAGCCCTGAAATTTACAAGGGCTGGAGTGGACCCTGAGACTCCAGCTCTGTTGAAGAAACGGTCAGCAGTTTAGATCCCAAGCTGAAGTTGTATTTGTGAAGAAAAGTTTTATGAAACTTAATATGAACAGAAATGTTTCCATTTTAAAATGCCCATAAAAACGGGTCCTTTAAAAAAATGTATATGAAACTGTTATAGAGCTGGACAGGAGACCCAGAAAAGGGAATGGATTATAAACAGGAAGTGAAACTGACTGACCAGCCAAGTGAGGGAAGAGCAAAAATTAAACCATCCACAAAATATCACTAATTTCTTTCAGCTTTATATAGAAGAGGTAAAGAAATTGATCCGTCTATAGTGTGGGCCTAATTCTCCATTGCTCTGCACCTTGTGTTCTAATTTACACCAATGCTCAAGTGGATGTAGGGCAGAACAGTGGAGAATTGGGCCTTGCATTGAGAGATTTATCAGTACAGCATCCCTTTAAACCTTGGCATAATGGCAACTTATCCCTGTACAGCTTGGCTAAGTGACTTGGCCCTTTGATCTTTGAATAATTATGCTGCAAGGGAGTGTGGGTAGTGGGCAAGTCTCTACCAGCTTGAGCTTGCTGCTTGCCAAGTTCACATGGCATAATGGACAGCTGCAGTTCCCAAGACAATGCAATTAGCCAACTGCTGTGACGTCAACCATATGTTCCATGCGCCTCTGTGTGTACTTGCAGCATTACAAGGACACCAGTCATTTACATACGGGGGGAGACTGCAGCGTTAAACGCTGAAGTTCTGAACAGCCTAGCTTGTGAGACAGTACAGTGGTTAGGTGTGCTCCAGCTAGGACTGTTTGCTCCAGCTAGGGCTGTTTGTCTGCCCCTGAGCTGACTTTCTCCTCTTTTAAACTCTTCCTCCACTCCTGGCATACCTTGAAGGAGCTGCCAGGCAGGGCCACCTATGAGCACCAGAGTAACCCCTTAACCCCTTTCTGCACAGTATGGGGCTTGCACATCCTGCCACATGTGGTCACCCTATGCAGAGGGGGACATCAGATGCGGAGCTTCAGCACTTAATTACATTCTGTGTAGAGTTTACCCCAGTGTCCTGGCCAAATTCCTACTGGACAATTACACTCTCTTTACTGTAGCTAAATACATTGGGATGCAGTATTCTTCGCTCTCCTCTCCAAAATTTCCTGTGAGGCTGCATGCAATTGGATGGGAATGTTTAGCACGCACTCACTGCAGACAGAAAATCTTCACTGCATACCAGGAAGGATGCCTTTTGTAAGAAGCGTTCAGGCTTTCCAAGTGTTTTACTGACAGACAGTTTCTCCAACTTGCAGGTAGATGATTTACCTGTTCCTGGACCACTGACAAAGGAAAGGAAAAGCCCTATCACTCAAGTAGGGACCACACATCAGTTCTGGATTATTGGATAAGATCTTCATTATATTTCCACCATGTATTATCACCTCTTCCTCACACTAGAATTCCATCTTGGGAGTTATTTAACTGATGTGCAGAAATCTAAATTTAATTTATTATGATCTAACTCACTTTAGAAGCCAAATTACCCTGCACTAGAGAAAGATCAAGTCAATATTCCACTTGCCTTTCTATTTATCTTCTGTGGGGTGCTTCTCTCTCTGTCTCATTCATTTTCTCTCATGTTATGGTAATAAATTTTAATTTTTTTCCTCACAATTAGGCAATTTCTCTTTCAATGCTGCAGTTTAATGTTTGGTATTAATTATAGGAAACACAGTGACTTCTTTTGGCAGAGAGTTTGAGAGACTGAATAAGTCTACAGCAGAGGGAGAAAAAAACAACATTCTCTGGTTTAAAAAGGGGGGGGAGGGGCAGCCTACCACTTTAATGAAATAGGTTCTTCTCTCTTCCTCTCAATAGCACCAGGCAAACCACTCTGTTAGGAAACTTGCCTGTTAAGATTCACTTACAGTAGTTAATCAGGCTCTCCAGCTGTGAAAAGCAAGCTCTGCTTTCGTGCTTTAGATGGGTGAATGACTCACAGAGCTTGAGATCGGATAGAAGAGCTGCATTTAAAGCCTTCCAGGACTATACAAACTGGCATCAATATTAGCTTGGATATACCATGAAATAGGCATAGTCGTGAGATTTCTAATAATTCCATGGGGCTAGAAACCAGCACGGTGAGCAAACATTTGTCCCTGGTAGCTGCCACCTTGTGCATTAGAACTCACGCTGTTTTTAAGGAAGCCTCCAACCTCTAAGATTGTGGAGAAAGCTTTTGAAATGGGAGGAGGGTCTGAACAGATACCAGTAACTGCCATATATCAATGGAAGGTCAAGTCTGAAACTTACTGATGACAATTTGGATTTCAGGAAAGGTAACTTTCACTGCTGGTCAAAGACAGAAGAACAATCACCATCATGTCAGGCATGAGCCGAAGACTATTGAAGACCATCAGTCTTTAAATGGACTTCAGTGGGCTTTAGACTAGGTTCATTATGAAGATCTGAACAATTGACCTTGAGTGCCAACACTTTGACAGCAGAAGTGAGGGAATCTTGGGCTGTGGGTGGAGCTTCTGACATCACTGGAACCCACACTGGCTGAGTCTGCATCTCTGTCCCCCTTTAGCAGCCGAGCCACCTAAGAGGATAAGAACCTACTACAATTGCCAGCTGCCAATCCCTGTGCTCAGACCACTTGAGCAAAACTGTCCCTCAAAAGTGCCTTACGATCCTTCAGGATTCAAGGTTATAATTTAAAATACCCAGTGCGGTGAGTTCTAATGCTTCGCTACACAGGGACTGAACAGAACCGGATGTGGACAATTTTTAAGGAGACTCTTTCAAGGTTTTGGGACCCCAATATTCCCCTAAAAGTAGCTTTTCCTGTTCAGCTGGGAGGGCAAAGTTCTTTCCCTGCATTGCTTCCGTGAAGGGTGTGCAGCAAGGAGACACTGTTAGGAACAAAGAAGTGTGGCATCTGGTGCATTCCACACAAACAAAAAATGAGACATTAGACCAGTTCTCGCACAGAAGCAACCAGCTGACAAACAACCGGAATGCGCCAGGAATAACACACCTGGAGAAGCCCTTGGGAAGCAATTATAATGCCAAGGGAGCGGGGGGCAGGGAGAGAAATGGTGTGTGCTCTAAAGAGAATTGGCTGAGTTCATCCCTGGTAGAAGTCAACAGCGTTACACCAGGGATGAACAGGGGCTCATCAGCATAGTCTCCCACTCTCTGACCCCCACCTGCTTTCCCCAATCAAACCCCTGAGCTATCACCCCCTTAGCACATTATGAGATGGACAGAAAATGCCACAGGGCAGGCTAGAGACAAAATTCAATTGAAAAGGGATCTACCTTATTACACCAGATATTTGACACTTTCCCAGCTGAGAACACACTCTGAACAGCCTCTTCCTTCTTTACCAGCTTGCTAAGTGGGCTCCTCCAAACCACCTGTAGCCCTATTAAAGCGAGAGAGAGGTCCCTCACTGTGACAGTACATTAAAAATTGAGAGTCTAAGCACAGCGATGTACTTCCTTGTCTGCCTCTTAAATCAAGGCTCAGAAAAGGAAGGGGGGAGGGTGTGCAAAGAGAGTGGGTCATTAGCAGTAAAGACTACAATTTTCCAGAGATTGTTAATGCTTTGTTTATGTGGATTTCTATGAATATGACATTTTAATGGCATAATAATTGTGTGATTACAGTGCAGCAGGGATTGCTGGAGCAGGAACAGAGAGTGAGTAGCTCAGACCAATGCAGCTGTGGGTTCTTCAGCTTCCCTGGGAAAGCTTAGGCTGCAGCCAAGGTATCCACAGCATTTCCAGCCGGGGCGCACGGGTGAGCCAGCCACCACACGGTTGCATCCACACACTCCCACCACGAGGGCAGAAACCGCTTCAGTAACGGGCGCTGTAAGAGGCAGGTGGGAGAAGGCTGCAGTTACAAGGGCATGTGACCCAACGTGGGTCCGTGTGGGGTAATGAACAGAGCTGGTGCAAGATGCCTCGCCTGCCGATGGTCTTTACTCAGTGTGGTGCTGCATGCAATGACCAATGGTGCTGCAGGAGGGTTAGGTTCACGTCACCCAACCTGCGCCCACCCACTGGGTTACTGCAGGCAGTCAGGAAGAGCTCAGTGGCTGAGCTGATGCACGCTGGCCTGCCTGCTCCTCCCAACCCCTTACCGAGAAAGGAGCCGTGTGCCATAAATGAGCCTTGCTGGGCCATTTGGCTTTTCTAATTGGCTCCAGGGCTCTGAGAGCCAGTCTCCTGAGGATTAGTTCCATTCAACAAGCAAGCCCATTGTGTTTGCAATGCGGCCACGCCAACCCAACAGAAACAGGTTGTGAAAAGTATAGACAGAGCTTAGGGGCTGAAACACCAGCACTCCCTGCAGCTCCTTGGAGCTCTGCCATCCAACCTCGCCTACCTTGAACCAAAAAGGACCACAGCCCCAGAGGTGGTATCTGCAAATTGCAACTACATTGAGGGCAACAGTGGATTAATTCAAGGAGAGAAGGGGCATATATTTCACCCTGGGAGTACAGGCCACCCATTGTTTGACATATTTCACAAGGGACATCCAAGACCTTTGTAAAGGCCAGTGAAAATCTTTGCCTCAGCAGATCAGACTAGGTGAAGTGGCAACACTAAAGCAGACAGAGAGATCTGCAGGAGTACAGTCTGGGATGTTTTTCGATCACAGGCCTAAAGACAGCATTTGACGAGACCCAATGCAGGAGAACCACTCCAAATTTTGTTTCCAGAGGGCCACTCCCAACACCTAAGGCCGATGGGCAGCCAACCCAGATCTAACAAACCCAGGAAAATGTGCCCTTATCCCAGGGTGACTCTGACCCAAAGATCTGTCCAAATTCAGAGAGAGAGAAAGCGACTCTCAACTCGCTCCTTTTTATAGTTCCTAAAAGAGCCATAGACCCCAGCTCATCCCCTCCGCATTCCGCCTTGGCTGGGAATCTTGGCAATGCCTGCCATGAGGGCAGCCATCTGCTGTAGATGAAAGGTTTTTAATTCTCTCCCTGCCAACTATGAGGTAGGGCCTCCATTCCCCGCCAGACACCCTCAGACCTCCCAACAGGCCCAGGATTATCCTGCTTTGAACCCCCAAACCTCTTGTCCTGGTCAAACAGCCCAGGTTAGTCCCAGGCCTCTCACTTGGGAGGATCCCCAAATCAAGTGCTGTTACAACCCATTACATGGGATCACAGCGTCACTCAGGTTTGGTTGCTCTGCTCCTCTATCTCAGTCTACATAGGGAGAGATGGGCCTAACTTGGATGGTGTTGTTTCCTGCTCTAGCCACTTGTAATGTTAAAGGTATGCACTGTGGTCGCTTTCCTTCCATTGCCCATCCTGAGACCTCTAATCCTCACAGCATACTAGGGTTCTCACTGCGTTTCTTTCCTATATACCACCCCTAGGGTGTATATACCATCCACACAATTCACTCACTATGCATTTGCCGATCACAGTCACCACACACAGTCCCCACAACCAGCTGAGATCAGAGGCCACAAGAACAAGTGGTCTAAGAAATGCACGGATGAGTGTGGCTGGAGAGGCAGACCTGAACTGGGCAAGAACCAGAGGTTCTGTGAGCCCACAAACCACTGCCCTCTTCAGGAGGGAACGAGACCTGCACAAAGTGCGTGCAATTCAGTGTGGGGTAGTAGCAGTCCTGCAAGGGGTAGACAAAGCGTTCATGGGGATACTTCAGGCGCTTGTGCAACAACAGCCTGTGCTCTGGGAAAAGAGAGTCCCAAGTTCTAATGTATAATTAACTGCTGACTATGTTCCCTACTCGTAGGCAGCCCAGAGACTTATACGGAATGCACAATATGTGCTGCAACAATTATAAAGACCTAGTCTGGGGAAAATGTTCTGAAACTGAAAATTAAAGTTTCCAGAAAGGTGTGAAAGAAATTAAGAAATAAAAAGGAACCCCTCCGTTTGGCACAGCCCGTTCTATTCACCAGTCTTCGACAAGTGTCAACACACTGCCAGCTGCAGCGTGAATGCCAGCTGTCTGCAAAATATGCTGCCTGTCACCTGTAAAGAGGATTAAAATTCAGCTTCTGCGAGGAGTATCCAGGAAAGCAAGCACCTTGTCTTTCCATAGAAAAAGCTAATTATCGGGTAAAAGAAATGCATCA
Organism: Sternotherus odoratus; assembly: GCA_032164245.1. Taxonomy (NCBI): domain Eukaryota; kingdom Metazoa; phylum Chordata; order Testudines; family Kinosternidae; genus Sternotherus; species Sternotherus odoratus. The sequence continues at coordinate 126,667,336 of JAVMKO010000003.1, forward strand.
GATTGTATAACTGTCTGAGACACACGAAAGCAGGTTCTGGTTTCCCATCCCTCTCTCTCCTGCCTCATTTCCTGGGAGACACCCCATCCCCCTTCACCTCCTGCTGCCTTTTCCCAGGGCTCACCTGAAGATGACGATCATATTTACACCTCCCAAGGGTTGTTCATGCCAGTGCCAGGCTCTGGATCAATGTCCTTTATCATCAGGAGAAAAAATGCAGCAGGATTGCGGTGGGCCACGCTGTGCCTCTAACGTTCTCAAACCCCGAGCCACAAACACCCCCTCAAGGTGAAAGGGGAGGGCAGTTTCCATGGCTCACACACTGCTGGCATTGAGGCCACTCACTGACCTGTAATGGCAGTTTGCACAATACAGATATCTGATTAAAATGCTGAACTGAGACCGCTAGGCTCATTGCATGCAAGACACCAGGCAGCTGTTATATAGGAACCAGTTTTAGACACCAAACACAGAGCGCTTGGCTAAGTCTTGTTGCCACCAAGACTTTTTCGCTCATGGTGGCAGAGAGAGTTGATGAATTGTCCGTTATAGGGTAGTAACTGGTGGCCAATCAGTGCCATCCACACTGCAGCATGCCAGCCCCGTACACCACCATTCCCCAGTGTGCTGGCAGAAGAGGAAGAGTCTGAATGAGTTTGGCAGACAGAACCATGCAGGGAGAAGTCCGATGCCCCATCACTCTGGGATGAGGAGTAGAAATGATAGAATGCATGTGGGAGAGACAGAGAAGGACAAGTGGGCTTGCGGGGGCTGGCAGGGGCAGATGGAATGGGGGGAAGAAGGATAAGGACTGGAGAAACTTTGAGGCAGCAGGAATCTGGCCCAGGCCTTCCCAGCCCTCTGCCTCCTGCCCATCACATGTCTCCAGAACAAAGATGGGTATCGAGAACCCAGCTTCCTCTCAGCCTGTCTCTCCTGCCATACATCACCAAAAAAAGCTGCCACACTGCACCATATTGTCCGGGATGCTGAGTCAAGGCCCAGGGCTCCACACAACAGGGGCTGCGGACTTACACTGGAGGTGGAGTATCTGTGTCAGAAAATACCATAGCCTGGTACAGCAAGATGGCACCGTAACAGATGTCTGACAACTGGTCCCAAGATGAAGGGGGAGCAACATGGCAAAGGGTCACAGGCAGATCCCTGCTCAGGAAGCTTTGCCTGCCCTTAGTGTTGGACTCCCAGGGGTTAGAGACTGGGCAGCAGCTTTCGCAGTCAGTCTGAGGATCAATGGACTTTGGAAATGGTCCTGCCCAGAGCCAACATGTTCCTGGAACGGCAACGCTGTATGTTACTCCCCTCCCTAGGAATGAAGCTCACATAGCACAGGGCTCTCCAGTCTCTCAACCTCTAACCACTGAGCTACAGAGTCACATTCTCCCTCACCCCATGACTCTGTAGAGTCTTAAACATTCTTCAGAGACCAGCCCGGGAGAGAGCCAACCAACTGGAACAGAGAACCTTGTCACACTGGTGCAAAAAAACCATAAAAGGAACTAAAACAACAGGCCTGAAAGAATGAGCCAGTGTAGCTGGCAGACATGTTAGTGTAGCTGGATTGTGCCATGCCTTATATAGGTGAGCAAGGGAGTGCGGAGAAGCCCCTGTGCAAAGATTAGCCTGACTCATTCTGGTGCTTCTCTAGTATCTCTATGGGGAGCCAGGTGTCCCTGTAACAGCCCCTGGAGTATACAGTATCCTGTGCTTCTAATACCCGCAAGGGGTGCTGTGTGCCTTTGTAATGCCCCCATGGGGTATTCTACCCTGTGCCTCTGACCTCCTGTCTATTTGCCATGACTGAGGCACTACAGAATGAATATCATAATATACCAACAGCACCACAGCAAACACCCAAGAACTCCTGGCCATCTGGCACAGCCTGCCTCTGGGGACTCGGAGGTGTTTGTGCTCGCTCGCAGTAACTGTCTTCTCTGCTTTTGGATGGCTTGAAGTTGTTTGTTTCCATTCAGGGGTACTGGAGGCGGACAGTAATCTCTCAGCAGGAATTGTAACCAGGCATTATACAAACGAGATTTAAATATCTGCTGCAGCATCGGGGGAGGCTCAATTATAGAGCTGTTACCGTCCGAGGCACTAATGCCAGCTGAAAGGATTATATCACTTCACACAGAGAAAAGCTCATCCCACCTTCTCCTCTGGTGCCAGCGTGTGCTCTTAGGAAGGAGCACAACCCCAGCAGGGGAAGCTGCTGGAAAGCAACAAGCTTGCCATAACAGGTACTTCCCACACACAGCACAGTTAACCCAAGCGGGGCTGGGGGCCATGGGGGCTGGGGAGAGGGGAAATTCAGTGTCATCAAAATGGAACAGCCTCAGCCTGACATCCTCTGTGTGGCTCAGAACAGCTATTGCATGTATTATGTTAGTATCCATAAGCCCCAGTTGAGATCAGGACTCCATGAGTGCTGTGTATACATACTCTTCCCCCCCCCCAAGAGTTTCTATCTAAATAGACACGAGAGCATGGGAGAAAGCATCTGTTCTCCCCATTGAACAGATGGGGAGCCGAGGCAGAGAGAGACAATGCAAATCTCCTGAAGTCACAGAGGGTGTAGAGTGGAACTCAGGTTTCCAGAGAGTCTAGTGCCGTCACCACAATGCCATTCTTTTTCTCTGGAGCCTTTCCATCCCACCCTCGGCAATGTGTGTCCTCCCTAATCTGGATGGCACGAGAGAGTAGTTCTGTCTCCACGGACCATTGAGACCCTGAACCAGCAAAGCAATTAAGCACACACTTAAACTTTAGGCACTTGAAGGGTCCCCTTGAAGTCAGTATTCCCATGTTTTAAGTTAAGCACAGGCTTAAGTGCTTTGCTGGGTCAGCGCCTGGGTTGCTAGCCTCTGTACTGAGACTACCAGCTGTGGTGGTAGCTTTCTGGGGACATCAACAGCGCACCAGGAACTGGACGGTGTCAAGCCATTCACAGAACACAGGCCAGGGTCTGCTCATTTTTAGTGAACTTCTTCTTGTGGCAAAGTTACCACCACAGCTCACCCCTCCAGACTGGCTGTGGTGCCACCTCAGTTCCTTTTGCCTCAGTTCCTCCCCCCACCACAACTGTCTTTTGGCCTCTAATAGCCATAGGCGCATCCTGGCCCTCCAGCCAGATACCGTTGTAGAGTCCTGCCCCTTCCAGTACCACAGAGTCCTTTACTCAAAGTCCTAATGTATATATACAAAATCCAAACCTTCAGCCCGGTGGCAGCCACCTCACCACCACCACACCACTACCTCCCCACTGCCACCTCCATACCTCTGTTGCTCTGGATGGTTCTCCTGTTGAGCCATATGCTTCTATGCCTCAAGAAACCCTACAGCCCAGCAGCTGACGTGCTCCGGGGTTCAGGCCAGCTAGAGCTCCTCAGAGCCCATATTACCAGGCAGGCTTTCAGCTCACAACTGGCATAGCCTGTCTCGTCCGCTCTGCTCACCTTCTTTTAGGGTGCTTCCCAGAGAAAGGGAATTCTCCATCTCCCCAGTCCAACCCAGCTCCCTATGGAAACAAACCCTGCTCTGCCCCAGCTGGGCTTTATTTCTAAATTTCTCCAGGTGCCAGCAGGCTGGTTAACTGGCCTCTCTGGGCCATATTAACCCTTTCACAGCCTGGGTATGATGGACACCCCCATTAGACTTATGTTCTGAAAGAGTTTTTGGCAGCTTCTGTGAGGCGCTGGCTTCAAGTTATCATTCGCCTTTAAAGCAATCAGTCTTTTGACCCTGCTGGGATTTTTAGGGGGGGCTCTGTATTGGTTTTGGGGCTGTGCTGGTCTTCTCTATACATAGCAGGCCTGGATCCCGATAGGACTCACACCCTCGGTTTAGCAAGCGCGATGGAGCAAAAGCACTCAAGCCCACAATCCAGTGGAATGAACAGTGAGCTAGGGCCCGCTGGGGACCTCTCCAACACCTCTGCAGGAGAGCAGCCATCTTTGATGCGAGAGGAGCTGCAAATCAGAAACTGATCTTGCCCCTGACAGTAGGAGGGAAACCCCTGTTAGGATAGAATATTCATACAGATGGCTAATTAAAGCAAGACACTTCCCTGAAAAGTCTGTCCTACAGCCGGGCTCCCCGGGGAACCTCAACGCATTTGCTCTAATGCTTTCATCTTGCCAATGACCACTGCATACTCCCAGAGACGCACACGAGCTGCGCCATTTCCAAAGAAGGTAAATAGAAAGAGTCTCTACATCACCTCCCATTGTATCAGCAGGGCAGTGAGGTTTGGTACTGCTCTTTTTAGGCAAGCTAGCCTGGGGATGCTTACATCTCCTGCAATCACATCTGCTGGTTGCAGTGGAGACCTACTTTTTGAGTTAGCAGCAGGGAGTGAACCTAGGAACTCAGGCACTGAAGTACAGGCCTCTACCACCTGTGCTGAAGTAGTGGGAGGAGCACTGGGAGGAGCCAGGTACATTTGGCTCCCATGCACCCCAACCTGCTTGGAGCTGGAAGCTCTCCTTGCCCCGCTCTCTGCCTAAAGCCAAGGCAATGCAGGCAGAGCACTCTGGACAAGTTTCTCACCAGCCTGGCTAAGCGTTGGGAGCTGCATGAGAAGCAATTTTATATTGTGAGGCATGAGCTCCCCGCGTACAGACCCTCCTAAAACAGGCGCTCATCCACGCCTGAAATGCAAAACTATACCCAGAGAGGAAAGTCCCTGTTGCTGTAATGCCTCCCCCTGCCCACACCACCACAGAACACCCCTGATATTGGGGGAGGGGGGTCACACAGGGCCCAGCTCCATTTAGACTCACTCACGAGTGCCCCACGCCCAGTATCTAATTCCTTAAAACAATAAATTAGCCGAGAGGCTAGCCTGACACATGGAGACAAATCCTGTTTAATTATAAAGAAAAGGAAGGCGATTATATCCTCCTGGAGACCGCTTCTGTCTGCTTCTGTTTTATTTATACATGATACTGTATAATGAGCTGAATATTTAGGAGGTCAGCATAAAGCAAGCTGTTGCCTGGAGAAAAAAATACCCAGCTCTGTATAGATCAACAGCCAGGCTGTTGGTATGGAGGGTGGGTTGCTCATTTCACCGCTGACAAAGACCTCTTCAATATATCATCTCTTCCCCCCCACTCCAATCATACACCGGGGGTTGTTCCCTGTGGTACATTCTCCTGTCTAGCGCCAAAAAACCAGTCTGTTGAGAAACTATTCCACATTCCCCCCCCCCCATCAGAAATGTTTCCTAATATTCAGCATATAGTTTCCTTTTGCTGAATTGAATCTTTCACTCCCTGTTACCCTCCCCTTCCACCTCAATCTACTCCTCACTCCTTGGGGTTCACCCCTTTCAAAGACCCGTGGCCAAGTCTGTACCTGCCTGGTCATTTAATCAAGCTATCAAAGGTTTCACTCCTCCTCTTTCTTTGTATGCCAACCCCTCCTGCCCTCTGATCATTGTTTGACCTTGTTGGTGCTGTGCACAGAGGTCCCTCCAGTTTGTTGATATCTTCCTGGCACTGACGTCCCCAGAGCCGGATACGTTCTGGGCTATGCTGCTATTCCGTGAGAAAGGATGGCTCAGTGGTCAGCCTGTTAGCCTGGGATTTGGGAGACCTGGGTTAAGTCCTTGCTTTGCTACAGGCTTCTCGGGTGTCCTAGGGCAACTCACTCAGGCCCAGATTCTCAGGAGGTATTAAAGTGCCTAACCCCCATTGATTTAGGCAGATCTACACTTAAGTTTTGCCGGAATAGCATTGTCAATTAGAAGCTATGTTAGAAAAAACCCTAGTGCAGACACAGTTATATCGGCAAAGAATCCCTCGAGCAGCAGAGCTTCCTGTGTTTAGAGAAGTGGTTTAAAGTCTCTTGCCAATAGAGCTATACCAGCAATATATCTATACCTTTCTAGTGTAGACAAGGCCTCAGGTTCTCTGTGTCACAGAGTTCCCCATTAAACAGGTGGGAAATACTTCCTGCCTCACAGGTGTTGTTAAGAGGAATACATTAAAAATCGTGCTCGCTGGGGTTATATATTATCAGTATCGTAGATTGCGCCCATGCCTATAAAACTGTGAAGGAAGATCTATAAGACTCATCAGGCCTGCACTTTTGTATGACTCCAAATGCTGGGCACTGAGGAAGAGAGAGGAGCAGATCCTGAACACAGTGGAAATGAAAATGTGAGGATGGATGCCTGGAATTACAATGATGAGCCATGTTCAGAATGAACTAGTTAGGGGAAATGGGAAGATGGTACCAATTATAGAAAGGTTGAAAGAGCCCAGGCTTAGCCGTTCTGGGCATGTGAAGAGAAGATCAAAAGAATATACAGGAAACGGGTCGTTACTGTCCACTTCTCATTGTAAGAGAAGGTTAGAAGACAAAGTGAGAGGGCTGGATAGCACACAAGAGAGTGGTGGAGTTTCCGAAGAATTGGTTCAAGACAGGCTGGAATGGAGGAGGAGGAGGAGGACTCTGCCCCATATAGATGGGACTAAGGCTAGAAGAAAACGACAGCTTACATTGGTATCACGGCCGCTGTGTGTGCCACTGAAAGGTTGCTTCTGAATGCACGAAGCTCTTCTCTCTAACTCAGCAGGAGGAATTCAGTTCAGCATAGGACTGTTGGAACACGATCTCCCCATGCTTCTGCCAATGATGCCCCCATGGCTGATTCATGCTGGCTTTAAAGCAGATGAGGTTTCCCCAGTGACACCTACAGCAGCAGACTGTAGCTGAGCAGCATCTCACAGCCTTCAAGAGTGTCTCGCTGCTGCTAGCAAGGGCTATGTGCAGCAAGCCAGGCGTGATCAGGAGGTGTTTGCCCTGAGTGTGTTTAGAAATCGGGGTGGGATTCAAATGGAAGGGCTAGGACGGGGAGCATTTCATGGAGTTGCCAGAGGCTAACTCTCGGAGGAAATGATTCGGGAGCAAGCGGACTTTGGATTGCATCTCCTGAAATCCATAGTGCGTCTTCATTGCCCCTCTCTGCTCCCTCTGCACTGCCTGAGTCCCCAGTAGGCAGAGAGCATGCACAGCCAGCCTCTATCTCCTCTGCAGCCAGCATCTCAAGTGGCTGGGGCTTTGTTGGGGATGCGGAGCAGCAGGGAGAAAGCAGAGTAGGAGTGTGCTGTGCCCCAGCTGACATTCAGGCCTCTGGAGGTTGCTCTAACCTGTGCCAGAGATGGGAAAAGAATCAAGGAGCTGTTATCAGGTCCCTGACAGACACCCCCACCACACACATACTGGTATATCCAGGAGAACTTGGCTGCAGCAGATAAATTAGCCCCTAATTTTCATAGGTCTGAAATATACATGGCCCGGGATTTGTATTAATAAAATATTATCTCCTTATTGTATAGCACCTCCATCCTACTCGCACTTTGCTACCGGTATGCAGATCGCTATGAAGTGCTCCCAAGCTGGAATTTTCGAATAAAGCAACAAAAATGGATACGGGGCTGGAGAAATTGATGTTTGAGGAAAAATGGAAAGAGTTAAATTATATAGAACCTTGTTAAGAGGGGGCTCATGGGAACAGCTTACAAATACTGCAAGTAGAAGGAATCATTCCCAGAGAGTCATATATGGCTATCACAGACTAATCAAATGACATTCAGAGAGGAAGCATTTAAGCTATTGGAAGAACGAAATGGTTTTGTAAAATACAGTTTTTTCCCAGGGGCTGTATCTCAGAAACCCCTTTCTCAAAGGACTACAAATTTGTATCCATCCACTACCCTCACCCCGCCATAAGGCACCACCAATTTCAAGAGAATCTGTGCAGGGAGCCAGACTTTAGAGCACTTAGAAAAGTCGACCCTTAAACAGAAAGCAATGCAACCCTGGCTACAGCAGAGTGCAGGAGCGTTTCCTAGAAGTATTAGGCTACAGACTAGCCTTCCTGGGGAAGCAGTGGAAACTCCTTGGGATTGCTAATACTGAACGGGACAAAGCACTTGCTATACTAACGAATGTAGGGAACAAGTGTGTATTGGCTGGAGGAGGGGCTGGGTCCTGCATTAGGCCTCTCCTGTCCCCAACTTCTGGGATTCATCTCTGGGGGCTAGGGCACACTCTCCAGCACACAGTGCAGCGGTAGAAGGGAAGTGCTGGTCAAAGACATTAACTTATGTGAGACGCACCATAGGAACTTGAATTCCCCCTCGGAGCAGACAGAGCCTTGGCTTCTATGATCCCCTCGGTGCCATGAGCAATTTTCTACTGGGCTGGGCTGCGTGCTTTACCCTTGCAACCCGTCTACATCTGCCGACTGCCTCTCCCATCTCCTTGACACCCTCCCCTCTCCGCCGTCCTCCCTCCTCCTGAGCCAGCTCCTCGGAACAAAACTCCGGCTCCGCTCGGGCGGGCTCCCCAACGTGTCAGGAGAAGGCAGAGTGCGTCTCAGCTGCTGTCGAGCGCCTCATTAAACAGAGCACCGCGGGCAGCTCCTCCACTGCCTAATGCGAGTGCTTAATGCCATCTTTAACTGGCTTGCTGCACTCCTGCAAGGCAACCAAGCAGCAGGCAGGCAAACCGGAGCCGCGCTCCCCCCGAAGGCTGGCAGCAATTAAGAGGCACAGGAATTGGAAGCAGGAAGGCAGCGCTGTCTCACCCGGGGCAGCCACGCTCGGCTTTACCCTGGGACCTTCCAAGCCCAGACCCCCCTGGGCAGCGGAGGGAGCACAGCACGGTGCAGCAAGACGTGCTACTCTTTGTTTTTGTCATAAGCGTTCCCACCGATTGTGCCTTTTCGGGATCCACTGGCGGCGCTTCACAGCCGTCAAGGTCAAACCACCCTCCCCAACAGCGCGTCGAGAAGAACAGAAGACGCTTTCTATTTCGGAGCCTGGCGCACTCAATCTCCAGCCAGGATTTCCTCCTTCCCTTGCTAAGCCCAAAGCCTCCGAATAAATAAAGGGTCAGTCGTGAGTAGCTCTGAGGTTGGAGCAGGTTAAGCCTGTCCCTGCAGAGAGGCCTGTCCCAGTCGCAGGAGGACAGCGGGAGAGGGACGGGTTTGTAAAGCGACCCTCTTGTCTAGAGAGGGGAGCACTGCCAAGGAAGAGACCCCAAGGAAAACGCACTGCTCAGAGAGGCGTCTGTTGAGAGGAAGCATGGGATCGCCGCGGCACTTCTGGAGCTCTCCAGCCGCAGCTCCGGGAAAGAGAGCTCGAGGTTAATACACTTGTCATCCTCGAGCCGACGTGGCCTTTCCACAGCAGCACATAATGCAGCCGGTAATTGCTTCTGTGGGGATATTTACCTGGCTTCAGAGGTGACTGCTGCTATCATTCCCCAGGAGGGCTCCCCTCCCAACCCAGCCAGGATTGAATGACAACAGCTGGGTATTGACTTGAAACAGCACTCACCAGGCAGCCGGGCGCTTGCTCCTCTTCGCCTCGTCCCCTCGACGGAGAGAACTTTGGTTTTCTTGTTATCAGTCAATATTTTCAAGGCACCTGAATTTCCCCTCAGAAGTGGCTCGTGATAAAAATACTTGACCAACATTACAGGACAATTCTCTTCCGCTCTAGACTGTTCTGAGAAAGGTCCTTTTCCCTAGGCCCTTTGCCAGTGAAGAAGGTTTAAGAAATAGACATTTACAACACTAATGCTAAAACAAGAAGAGCAATGAACACGTCATGGAGAAATAAGAAATACTGAAGGAGGGGATTCAGGATGCCTGGGTTCTATTTGCAGTTCTGCCACTGACCTTGAAGCCAGTCTCCAGACCTCTGTGCCTCAGTTTCCCCATTATTTATGTACAGTAATGCCCACAAGGTGTAAGGCACTCTCCAAACACTGATCCCTGCTCTGAGGAGTTCAGGGTGATAATTTCACCAAGTGTGGTGAGCTAATCAGATGAAAGGTGCTGTTTATAAATGGCAGATTTTACTAACCTGTGCCAGAGAGCTTTGTAGTACCTCTCTGGGGCTCTGCCTACACCATATTCAGATTTTGCAGCGGGCCCTGTTTGGAATAAAGGCACCACTGCTACTGTCCTAACAGCACTTGGGAAAATCTGAGCCCTACTGAAACCCCCAGGAGTTATTTAAAAGCAGTTGCACAAGGCACTGTGTCCTGCATTGACAGAGGGACGTTGACTGGACAGGCTAACTATGACTTTTGCATTTTTAGGGCCAGATTTAGAAAATCTGGTCTCTATTTGCGGGAGCAATTAAGGCCAGGTAGATATAGAAGTCCCAGTGCATCCACCAATAATCTTGGTGCATCGAAGGGGGATGGGAATCCAGTCAGGGACAAGCAGAGTGTTATTCCCTTCGACTCCATTGCATCTTGTAATGATTTAGAAATACAGCTTAAGGACTCCAGCATACAGAACAATGCCGGCTCGACCTGGCTTTGCACAGGGACAGGTGTTTCCATGGCCCGTGTGCTAGAACAACAGACCATGTTAAGGATGGGGCTCAGGTCACAGCTGTAGTATTACAGAGCACAGCTACGGAACAGCCGCCGGCCCACACTCCTGTCAACTCTCCTGGAGAAGGGATTAGACGTGAAATATTTGTGACAGCAGGAACCGATCTAAACCTTTGATCGCTTGGTACCTGCTGCTACAATGTTCACTAGGGGCCAGGTCTGGAAGAAACATGACTGACAGCACAGAAAACAGAGCAGGCATAATTTAGGGAATTGTGTCAGCCTATAGTTTCTCCTATCTCAGCTTGGTAATGGAAAATAAACCAGCCTGTTCCAAAAGAGCCACATAATTCACTCTTGGCCCCATGTAATTCACAGGTAGCTCCTCAATAAGGCACCCTATATAGTGGGGAAGATGAAGAGGCCAATCTGCAACATCTACAGAGCTCTTTTTAGTGCCGGAGTCTGGTGACCTGGGCTCAGAGGCTCACCGCCCCGGGGTTTGTAGACAAGTCTGAGGGGGTGGGGAGGCATGGGCCCTGCTTTTGGCCCATCTCCAAAATTCAAGAGCCACATTTGACATATAAATCTGAGGCAGATGCCTGGGTGGTGTAAATCAGCCTAGTCCCACTTCAATGGAACGGTGCTAATTGACACCAGCTCTGGATCTGGCCCTGCGTTTGGAACCTGAGCCTGAATTCCTAATTCTGCTGAATCCCCTGAGCGGCAAACTTCTCAGGGTCCCCTCTGGAAGGGCTGCTCCCTCTCCATAGGAAGCTCTCACCCGCTGCATCCCTGCCTCTCCAGAGGACATCTCCTTGCTCGCTTTAATCATGCAACTCACTGCAGCAACGTGAGGGAACTTGCCAAGTAAGAGAATGTCACCGGCTGACCTAACGACACTTGGCTGCCTTACAGAATTCTCTACAAGTGTAGAATCATCCCTGCGGGGAGGTAGGAGATCACACTGGGAAAAATAACAGCATCTGCTGTAGCAAAAACCCCCTCCGCCACCATAAGCAACACCTGTTTTCCTAGAGGGACAGAATTACAGAGAGTTTTCTTCCTCAAAAGAACTAGACAGCCCCCCCCCCCCTGCCACCGCCTCCACACTCACTTGAAGGAAGCTCCTAACACAGCTCCCTGCATTTCTAGGAAGCTCGCTGAGATGTGAAAGGAAAACAAGAAAAGCTTTAATTGGCGTTGTAGCAAATGACAATTACAATCCCGACTGCTTCTCGGTGCATTAACAATTTTATCGGAAGAGGAGGTTGGGATCTGGCAGGCCACCAGCTTGGCTCAAATGACTCAGTTCATCAGCACCGCCAATTAAATGATGAATCCAAAGGAAAAAACCAGGCGGCTAAATGGCTTTGCAAGGCCGGTTCAATATTTTCCAGGTCTGGCACACTTGCCCCCTTTTCCCTCTCTTCCTTGTCTGGAGTCTAATAGTTTCATGACATGTGGGTGATGGGTAGAGTCACACTGGTCCTTATTGTGCACTGAGGAGAGCAATGGTTTGTTTTCTTTCTTCCCAGCCATTCTGCTGCTCCTTTGTGGAAGGATTTCCCTGGGCAATAGCAGTGACAGGACACTGAGCCTGGCAGCAGCAAATAGAGGAGTGGAAGAATGGTACACATAGAATATGGAGAGATTGTTGGGCACTGCTCCAGAATAGAGACACAGGAAGCGGTGTATATTTTGGGCCACAGCCACAACTTACTGGTTTTTAAAACCCTCCATTGCCCTAGTGTTCCTCAGACCTTGTCTCACTCTCCTCCCTCCGCTGGTCCACGTGTCCACCTACCACCAGTCTTCCATCTGTCCCTCCTTACAATCTCTCCTCCGCTGGTGAGAAACCTTCTCTTCTGAGAAGCCTCTCCATGTCTCTCCATTTCACTGAGCCCTAGACCCTTCTTAAAATCTAATCTGAAAACATCTCTCCCCAGGACTCTGCTGGCCCTGCTCCCTCCACTGTTCTTGATCATTTACATTGGCCAAGGACTTGTGGAGAGAATTTGCAATAAAGGTGCTACATATGTTGCCTTGCATTAGACAAGGTCCTGGCAGCTGGCTGGTTCCCAAAGGGGCAATGCCCAGAATATATTTCAGGCCAGCACAGGAATCAGCTCGGCTACATTCTCCAACACGAGATCATTATAACTTTGAACAAAGCTGCATTACCATCAAAGGCAAAACACTGGAACTGTCAAATCCTTTTACCCTGACTCAAATTCAGAAAACATTTCAGTGGCAAAGACCACAGCAGCAGCACCCCCTGCAAACACAGACACACACACACACACACACTCACTCTCTGGCATGTCTGGATGGGTTCTATGTCACTGCACATGCCTATAAACTTGGCGCCAAAAATAAACCAATCCAGTCATCTGACACGGCCACGGTGAACAAGCTCCATGAAGCATGCGGCTCTGGATGAAGCTAAAAACTCAGAGGTGAAAGGTTTTAGTTATTGTTAGTAAGTATTTTAATTTTACACTGATTACCCCCACATGCATCATTATCGATGAAGAAAGACGATTTTCCCATTGTCAGTAACAAGAATGCAGCATAGAAATCTTGATGTGCAGTTACTGCTCAGGCATAAACGAGCTCCCTTTGCTGACACAGGAATGAGTTTTCATTATAGCCAAAATATAAGGGCTGCAACATGAGATGCAGCTGGTTTAATAACTCCCTGAATAGTTCTGGTCCATTTCCAGTGCTATTCTAGCCACTTTGATTGACATGGAGCCTTTGCTACAAAGCCTCCTAGAATCATGAAGGCAGGTAGGTTACAGCTTGGAAACTCTGCCAGGTGTCTCTGCTGGCATTCCAGGGAAGCAGGCAAACAGGCACAGCTGGCCTGGTTTTGTTTTTCCCCCCTGTGTAGGTTTTAAACATTGCTTGAAGGTACATTTTTATCATTTGCATTTGGAGCTGGGAGACGCTGGAAACTCAGACAGGCCAGTCAGGACTGTGCAGCAGTTTTGTGAGGTGCCCAAATATGGATGAAGAGGAAACCCAGCAATGCCGTTTTCAATGTATACCTCAGGCCTGACCCCAGAGGGAAGCTGCTGGGATTAGTAATAGTCTGGGATTCAAAGCATAGCAATGCTCACACTCACCCTTAGTAAACAGTGACTGAAAGTTATTATCATTTGATGGATGTTCAGTGGCCTGTGTGAAGTGAATTGGTGGATCTTTGTCAGCTTGCAACTGAACAAGTATCTACATCAACCAATTGGTTCTAATCAGCACTCCTGTAGGTGATCTCAGCAGAGATGCCCAGGACTGGAGTGCATATGCAGATTCAGCTACCATCCCACACCTTGCACTGGGCTCCCTCCTGCCAGTTAGAGCTGAGGCTCACTGGCAGAGCATTGTGGTCTTCGGGTCGTCAGGGCTGCCAATCCAGCATCTTTCTCAAGCAGCAACTTCACAAGAAGTATTTGCTTAGATATTTAAAAAAAACATACACACACAAAAGGTTGATGGTCCCAGAGCTCCCCACGTGAAAGGCTAGCACATCCGTGAAATGCTCAACCACTGCAGGCAACAGGCAGGAAACAGAAGGGTCACATATGCCCATTTAGCTGTAGAAAAGAAAACCATGTAGAGTAAAGAGCAACCTAACAGTGCAGCAAGCTCGGGGCATACCGTGTTTCCCCGAAAATAAGACAGTGTCTTATATTAATTTTTGCTCCCAAAATTACATTACATTATATTACAGCGAGAGGCAAAACTGGAAGTACGTCTTATTTTCGGGGGATGTCTTACTTTCGGGGAAACAGGGTAGCAGGTTCTAACGGCCTGGGTAAGAAGCAGAACTTCTGGGGACTCATCAGAGCCTCGGATTCTGCTTTCCCAAACATATCCATATTTAAAGTACATCTGAATCAAGAAACGCTGCTCACCGGCTTTGAATGCGTTTCTAGTTCCCGGGACCTGACTGGCATTTTCCCCTCCCCATATGCACTTTATCTTGCTAGGAAACTCTGCCAGGTGTCTCTGCTTGGCAGAAGACTCAAGTGTTTGGTTAGTTAATACACCTACTCCCCTCTTTTCCTGCTTCCTTGAATGGCTGCGGAATCATAGTAGAGGCAGACAGCATCCTGGGATACCCAAAAGTCTATCCCAGAATGCTCTCTACTATGCCTGGTCACCCAAGCTGTTTACTCCCTTTCCCTTTGCCTGACTGCCCTGACAGTCTAAAAACCAGTCAACTCCAGGACCCTCAGGCTGTCTTGTGGGCTTTGAAACTCCTGAAGTAGAAAACTATTCATGCTCTCAGTTCTTCTAAACTAGAAGAGTCAGCACCACGGCAGCCTGCTGTTTTCCTTAACTAAGGGTTTTTCCCCCCTCTTTTCTTGCAGAGTAAACATGTTGGCTCCATTAGAAGCTATAAAATATTTACCAAGCACTAAGCACTTTGCTTTCAAACCCACTTTGGGGATGGGAGGAAGAGCCAGGGAGCACAGAGCAAGGCTTGAACTTTGGTTTTAGTGAGTCATTCTGTAAGGTTAATTGATGGCCCTCTGTCCATGCTTGATTCACCTTGGTTCTCAGGCAAAAGGGTTCAAGTTGCTAGGAGTCTAGCATCCAGAAGTGGAGAGGATCAGACACAATACTGCAGACAAGATCAGAGACGGCTACTGGCTGGCTGCAAAGGAAGCCATGAACTTGCCCTCCCAGCCAAAGATAAAGGTGCTACGGAAGCACTGTAAATGGAGGGGGGAAGAGAGAGAGAAAGAGAAAGAGAGAGAGAGAGGGAGAGAGAGAGAGAGGAAAATAGTGCATCTTAGTCTAATAGGATCAAAACAGTGTTTATCTTGTGCTGCATTCTCTGTACAAGCCATATTCCAAAACCACTTACACAGCTAAGGAATGCAATTACAGAGTCAACTACTAAGCAGCAGCAGTGGGCAGGAGAGACAGAAGAAAAGTGACATCTGCAGTTGAAATTTTAAAGGAGGTGGAAAGTAGATGAGGTGAAGAGACGGAGGCTGTTCTGCACAGCTGGAGCTGCAGAGGTGAAGGCTCTCACACCAAGAATGAGAAGGTTGTGAGGAGGTACAGGGAGGAGGCCAGTGTGAGATGAACGGAGGGAGCAGGAAGGGCAGAGAGAGAGAATGAGTGTGCACAGCTGTTGAAGGAGCTTCCCTGTCTGAAAGAAGTCAGCTGGCACAGCAGTTTTACTGAGATCCCAGGATCAGGGCCCCCTTCCTGCTAGGGACCTGTGAGCCGGAAGAACATTTTGAGTACTAGGCAAGAGATGGGCAGCATTACCACTGCCTATATAGATCATTAACACAGCAAATACAGGTGCTAGAAACCAGGGACAGGCTAAATCCTGGATCCAAACACACCCCAAACTTCGCAAGAATTCAGATCTGGCTCCACACTTGGCATCAGCTGTAGCATTGCCAAAATAATATTCTCACATTATTTCTGCCTCTGTTGGAACTAGGTAGCAAAGGAAGTCTCACAAGAAGTAAAGTGCTTTGGATACGACATCATTTTACAGAGGTACAAATTACACCTTTGTATCTTCTGGAGTTTGCCTGTCGCTAGTTATATGGGACCATACTCGGAGGGCCTAATCCTGCAAGCCATCTGCAGTTAATGAAAGTTCTATGCACAGATGCATTGGTTCCTACGTTTGCTTTTTACAGTATATATGACTACCCAGATGAACAGAGATCCAGGGAGACACAAACCTTTCCCCTTTGTCTCCCCAGACTTAAAAATCCAAATCTTTCTCCATTCATAGTGAAAGTAATCCTACATCAGCTGAAAGGGGAAAGATCTCAGAAAATGGTCATGCAAGAACATCAGGAGACAGCAATGCGGTCTACTGATAGTTAGAATGAAGGACTGAGAGTCTGTAGGCTCTGCAATTGACCCCTGTGTGCCAGCTATAAAATGCAGATCATAATGCTCACTTACTCCTGGGGGTCATGGTGAATTAATGCATGTAAAATGTGTTAAGATCCTCAGATGAAAGATACAAAGTAAGTGCAAGGTACTGTCCTCATTAGAAAAAATACCTGAGCGCCTAACGGTTCATACCACACTATATAATCCGGATTAATATCTAACCCTAGCTGATGCCACTTGTGTCAAAGGAAGGGGCGATCCAAGCCTACCTCATCTAAGTGCAGTAAATGAATTCCTTCCAGACCACAGCTGGCAATAGGTCCATGCCCTGAAGACTGAGAATTGACTTGCAGAAGGAGAGACGCCTCAATGCCTCCTCTGCCCCATCAGCCTGACAGTTTTTGCTTCCCCGCCATGTCATCAAAACACATCGCATCTGCTGAGCGCCTGGCATTTTCACGCAGACCCTACTCCAGTTACACACACAGCCTCTGCTGTTTTCCCAGGGCAGCCAATGGCCTCTTTAAAACCACTGAGTCGGGGAACTGAGTGTTCAGAGGGATGGGGAAAAAAATCTCTATTGATGCTAAAGGAAACATATCCAGGTTCTTTTAAAAGCTTCCCTCTCCTCTGCCAATGCCCGCCATCCCTCTGGGCTTTCTGTTTTGTGGTGGGGTGGCATGCCATGGCTTCGGATCTGGGAGGGGGCCGTGGGGAATGGACACAGCAGCTGCTGTCCAAGGGGCTGGTATTCCATTCAGAACAACAACGCACAGACCCAGAGCAAAGGGCCTGAAAGTTTCCACACGTTGCAGAGGGAGATCAGACCAGAGTGGGGGATAAAAAGCAAAACTCAAAGGTTTCTGTCCCAGAAGGTAGTGTCCTCTGGGAGCAGTTTTCTCCCCACCAGACCCCCAATGAAAGAAGCCCTGCAGCCAGCCTACACACAGCACTGTCTCTGTTGCTAACTGTTTATTCCCAGAACTGTCCCTCTTTGGTGATTTACCACTGAATTACATGCCCTTCCACAAGATATCCCTGCAGCCAACATATTTATCTAGTGTCTAATGTTTTCTTAAAGGGACATTATTTTTTTTAATGACAGTTTAATGGTTCTGTTTTTCACTCACTGCGAGCAAGAACCATCTTAGAAAGATGAAAGTGGTTTTCACCCCCTAGTGATTTCTGCCGTTCCCTCACACAGAGACAAACCCTTCCTCAGCCAACTCCTCAGCTATAATATACCCGGAAGGTCTCCCCAGTTGTTTATATTACAGTAGCAGCTAGAGGACTCATTGAAAGATCAGGACCTGACTACGCTCAGTGCTGTACAATTACACAGACAGTCCCTGCTCCAAAGAGCTTCTAAATTCACACAGCAGACAAAGGGCAAGAGGGGAAATAGAAGCGACATACTTTGCCCACAGTCATAAAGCAGAGGAGTCATTAGAACCTAGGTCTCCTGACTTCCAGTCCCATAACCTGTTACATTCACAGTTTCCAGATAGAGAAGTCGGATATAAACAAATACTCTTGCTGGAAAGTTGCAGTGCAGCCAATACTTTATTTCTTAGAATTTAGAGCAACAACACACAAGAACCCAAAAAGAGAGAGGAAGAAAACAGGCTGCTCCCCCTCAGGCAGTGAGGCACAACTCCCCACACCTTGCTGGAGGCTGACTTTTTGCAGAATGACTGATTGCACGCTTCCTTCCTTACAGACATTCCCTTGCCTGCAGGCGGGATCAGGAAACCCCGGTGCATTTAAAGTGTTAGGTCTACAATTTTAATACAGTTTTCTATACATCCCTCTATCCACTAGTCAGCATCGTCTCTATTGAATTGTACCCCCACCCCAAGCCACAGAACAGCCTTCATGATGATCATGCTCCCTCCTACTATGCAGGGAGGGGAGCAGCTAGTGAAGCTGTGAGGTGGCTGATCCACTTGTCCTGCCCCTCTCCTAAATTCTTGCCTTGCCTTGGTACACAGGGAACCACCAAGGAGTTGTGCAGCTTGCCGGGTGCACACCCCACGAGTGGGCTCTGCAAAAGTGCCCCAGCTCCACTCCCAAGGGACCCTCTGCAGGTGCAGTAGAAGGGGGGGACGGAATTTGGCCCTCAATCCACATTGCGTTGTATATCTGTTGGTTTCTGCCTGGGCCTTGTGTCTCTAGCAAGCTGGTAGAAACACATCTGGTTTGCTGCTTGCTTTCTTGCTAGTGTCACCACCTACAACCCTGAGAAGTTTAGTGGTTAGAGCCAGGATGGGGAAGCTCACAGCATGGCTTATTTTTGTTTTCATCACTCCCAATGGCATTTGGTTGTTTGTTAATTTCTTGACAACCCAATGGTGAACCATAAGAGAGGTGCAAGGATGTTCCGAATCCAGACACTCCTCAGCAGCATGTTACATTTCAGACATAACTCAGAAGCTCCTCGATGCTCCTGTCATCTGTCTCAATGGCAGAGAAGGATTTTTCAGGGAAAGTCTCATTATTCAAAAAAACAGGTGCAGGTCACTCGAATCTACCAGAGCTGTTGGAAATAGAGAACAGCAACTAGCTGTTCTGCTGAGCTGAGATCAGGGACAAGTCTGCAAAATGTTCAGCAGGGGAGAGATGATTGATATATTATTCCAGCAGGGCAGAGTTCTTGCAAGCAAATAGGCTTGGCTTGGTTTATCCTGGTCATGCTCAGTAACATGCAGTGAAACCTACTGATCCTGTCACTAGGAGTATGGTGATTTCTTAGCTTTCTGTTTTACGGCTGGGGAAAGGTAGAAAATTGGCAACACTGGAGATTGCTCTGTTTACCCGCACCAAACCAAGGCAATCACTAGTTAAGGCAAGCATTAGTCACATGCTGCAACATCCAAACAGTGTCTGACTCCTCCCCAGCATAGCAAATCCCCTTGCACTTCCACGCATGACCAACCTCAACACAAACTCCACTACATCACCCTCAACCGTCTAACAGCAGCTCGACAGACCCAGGCAGGAAGGTGGTGGTAACATCTCTCATGGCATTTCTATATGAAAAATGTAGCGCAGGGGAGTTAACAATGTGCACATATAACCCTATCCCCACTCAAGCCTCTTGCCCCCCCTAGTTCCCCCAAACTCTCTCAGAGCTCCTCCACCCCCACTGCCCCTCTAGAATTCCCCACCATGACCCCTGCTGCCCAGCATACTCCCAAAGGTCAGAGGATGGCTGTAGCCAGTGGAAGACAGTTCCATTGGCCTTTTCCTGCGGTGAGAAAGGAGGCTGATACAGAAGTATGCGATTAACGCTTGTGTGTTTAAATGTAACATTTCCAAAGTGGCCTGTGTTTGAGGCGGGAATGAACATGTGGGGAAGGCTAGAGCGGGCAGCAACTGTGGTTCTGCAGCAGAAGGAGCCCGAAGAAACGTTACTGTTTTAGATATCTCCCAATGGGCTCATTCTTAAATGTTCACTCTGCCAAGGTGGGTAAATATTTGAGCAAGAAACTCCTACAGGCTCTTGAAGAGCAAGTGCATTAAATGTGGAGAGTAAATTCAGTAATTAAGTGAGGAGTTTTAGTCCTGCTTTAAGCTCAAATCTTACTGTAACCTTAAAGCACAGAGCTACTGGGGCTCCTCTGGAGAGTCCTGAAACCTGACCCAAACCCAGTGGGACCTGACCACAAATGTCAGGTTCGGGTCAGGCCGGAAAACACCCAGACCCGCTCCGGCTCGGGTCAGGTTGTCTCTGCTCACTTCCTCCTGCTCATGAGGTTGGGGTGGCGGTGGCCGGGTGCCCCTCTCTTGACGGCTGCGGCCATGTGACTGCGCGGTGTGCGCTGTGGAGCAAGCACACTGAGGATTTGTGGTGCTTCTCACACACAGCACAACTGGGGCAGCCGCTTGGGCACTCGCAGCTGCTGCTCTGCCAGCTCCAGAGGCAACGGCAGAGGCTGTTACTCAGGTTGAGGGGGAAGGGTTGGGTCAGAAAACAATTCAGTCCTCTTGGGCTCAGGTCCAGTTCCAGCTTGAAAATTAGACCTGGGCAGACTTCTAAACCATGGAGAAGGTCTAACATGGACAGCAGGGCAAAGTGCCCTCAGCCCTGTTGCGGAGGGGCCATGTTCATGACTGGGGCTCCTGGGTGCTACAGCAATACATATTATTATAAATAAATATTGAGTCCTGGGCCTCTCTGCTGAGACTTGTGTGGTGACCTTGTCTCTGCAGCCCTTGTCTACTTAGTAAGTGGACTGATATCCTCCAATTTGTTTCAGGAAGGCCAAGGACCTTCCAGATGGGAATGCCTTTCCAGTAGTATTCACGGCAGACCTCAGGAACAGCTAGATGGGGCTGTGGGTTTGTGTCCATGTGAGCCCATCCTCAGGAAAGTTTGGCACACGTTTCCCAAAAGCCTGGCTGAGGTTTTTTGCCAATGGCCCTTCCCTCAGCGAGCCCACTCGCCAAGACAAACCCGGGTTTACCCTTTCTCCTCGGTACTTAGATGCAGGGCCGGTTCCAGGCACCAGCAGAGGAAGCACGTGCTTGGGGCGGCACATTTTAAGGGGCGGCACTCTGGCCATTCTTGGGGCGGCACATTCCAGCCGCCCTTTCTTGGAGGAGGGGGGGAAGTTGCGCTCTTCGTGCTTAGGGTGGCAAAAAAGCTAGAGCTGGCCCTGCATAGATGAGAAGTGGGGACCTGAGGACTTAATGGGGAGGGAGGCTTCCCCTTGAGTTCATCAAATTCTAACAGCAGCTTTCAGTTTGCCAAAAGGTTCCACACAGACCTAGTCACTACCAACATAAGCCAAATGAGACTGACCAACGGAGAGGAGATGGCAGCGCACTGCCATTCCCCTGAGCCAGCCGGTCCTCTCTGGTCTGTTTCTGCCAGACTGAAGCCAACAAAAGGCAGACGAATAGAACCCTGACTTGCAGACTCAGGGAACACACCGGAAAGGAAGCGGCTCCCTCAAAGACTAGCATGTGAATGCACACATGTGAATCAGGAGGCTGATGATGATGATGAAATGCTTGTAAGAGTTTTAATCAAGGAACCTGTCACCTCCTCTGACTCAGCAAACTAAGGAGAGAGTTGCAAGCAAGGTGATTTTTTTATTTACATAACACAAGTAGCATTGTGAGGAAAAAGTCACAAGCACAGCATGTGAGTCTTTACCATTCTAATAAGCAGTGAGTAGAAAAAAAGAGAGTATCATAAATCAGCTTGGTTTGTATTGTTCGCTCCCCTCCTCCTGAATCGTAATATTTTGAAATTACAAGAAGCTACGGCCTCACCTGTGGGCATTAATCTGTCTATTTGATAGGGGGCCAATTACTAAAGCACAGACACATAGACTTTAAGGTCAGAAGGGACCATTATGATCATCTAGTCTGACCTTCTGCACACACAGGCCACAGAATCTCACCCACCCACTCCTGCAGCTCACCATCTTTCATGCATTCAGTCTCTACACCCTTCTGAGGTAGGGCAGTACAAGAATCCCCATTGTACAGATGGTAACCAAGGGTATGACTACACTTAAAACGCTACAACGGCACAGCTGCAGCAGTGCTTCAGTGTAGACACTACCTATGGCAATGGGAGGGGTTTTCCTATCAATGTCGGTTATCCACCACGCTAAGAGGCAGTAGCTAGGTCAACAGAAGAATTGTAGCACTATGTCTCTCTGGGGTGTGGTGGGTTCCCAGGGTAGACCAACCCCCACTTGGCCAAGCCACACAAGTTTTGGGCAAAGCAGAGACTTGAATCTACATCTCTCAAGTCCTAGGCCACTGGACCCTCCTTCCTTCTGAGTGCAAAAAGCAGTGCTATATAGTGAGACGGTCCTTGCCAAAGGACTCACAAACTAGAAGTGACTCCCAAGTTAAACTCCTAGCTCCAAATACACTCAAAAATTTGAGGTGAGGGTTGTAACCCAAACCTAGGTTAGAATTTTACAGCCCCAGCCTATCATTCTCTGGGGCCAAACCTCCTGACTTGAACATGCTCAAACATTCATGTCCTCCAAACCCATCTCAGGCTCAGGCGCAGAAAATACGGTCCGGTCACATATATTGCACAAGGTGAAGATGCAAACTTGAAGCATCAGCGATGTCAGGGAGAGATCACTATTGATCTGATTTATGAAGGTATGTATTGGTCCCAGTCCAGCCAGGATTGGTAGCCTGGGGACTGTTTGCTGGGCTGCACAAAGTGAGGAGGTACTCTCGGTCCATTCCCTCATGGGAAGGTGCATTTAGGATACTCAGATGTGGAGCTGATCAACCAATTTCCATGGAAAGTTGGATTTTAACACAAGGACAATTTTCCTTGAAAGTGTCTGCTGCTTCCCTTGAAAGTGTGCAATGTTCGCTGAAAAAAAAAAAGTTCAGATTTTTGGCTCTTCCAACAAAAAACTGAAATTTTCAGCAGAAAAATAAAATGTTTCCCAGCCAGCTCCAGTCAGCCGTCCCTTATAACTGCTCACTTATAGCCAAGACCCCTGGGGGGAGGAGGGCAGAGGACATGAGGCAGCAAAGGCTGTAAGCAAGTCTGGGAACTAGAAAGTCAGCAAAAGCTACACTACTAGCTCCACTCAGCAGCCTCAATAAAAAACAATATTGCAGTTGAGTCCTGTCTCTTCTCTATTACAAGGGACACCACAGACTGCATAGGACAAAACCCAATTGGCACCAGCGGACGCACTTGTTGGACAGTCACAGTAGAGCCCAAGAACTGAGCAGGCCAGAGGGCCAGAGCTACCCTTTCATCTCCAGATGTGGTTCCTCCAAGGCCAAGATCAAGCCACATCAGTAGTGTGGGTGGGCTGATGACAGCTTGCCATGCCCATCTGATGCTGTACATGTTCTGAAGCTA
Source organism: Sternotherus odoratus (assembly GCA_032164245.1). Taxonomy (NCBI): domain Eukaryota; kingdom Metazoa; phylum Chordata; order Testudines; family Kinosternidae; genus Sternotherus; species Sternotherus odoratus. The sequence goes on from JAVMKO010000003.1 coordinate 126,690,464, forward strand.
AGCAGAGGTCTCCAAAGTCTAGTGCTTTTCAGCAGTACTCCATTGTCTTTCAAATCAAAACTCCCTCTCTGAGTCAGCACAAGCACAGTAAGCTAGAAAGCTGGGAGGTCATGTTGGTCTATCCAGTACAGAACCGGGAATGAGCATGTCTCTTGTTTTTAAATGATAGAGGGACGTAAGGAACTAGTTTATTTCTCAGAGGCAGGAGAACATATAAATGCTGAAGTGGATTGTTATAGATCAAGTCTGCCAAAAACAGGGCAGAAATTAAGAGCTCTCTCCAGCAGAGTTATACGACAGTCACCTTTGGCGTCGCTGTTTGAAACAAGTTGGGATCTCAGCCTAAGACACATCACAAAAATTACTGCCTTGACTGGCACTAACTGGGCCCAGGGTGACCATCTCAACAGAGAGGCCAAGGATTGAGTGATCACCAAGGAGAATCTTGTTTCTCAGCCTCTGGCGACACCGAGGCACTCTGGCAAGAAGGTCCGTAGGCCATGCGTGCTACCCAGCATTAAGAGAACCCTTCAGGCTCCAGGCGAGCAATCAGGCACAAGCACTACATTCACTTTGTCAAGGTTTTGTAAGAGACAGTCGGTGGGAGAAGACGGCAGTAAGGAGAGTGCCAGAGAAAGAATGGGCTCTGAGCAGCCTTCCTTTAAAGATGCAGCTTCCCCTTACTCAACTCCAAGTCTGACTAACTCTCTCACACACACGCCCCCGCCTTCCCCCCCACTGTCACTAAATGGGAAGAATCTCATCGAGGGCCATATTCAGATCTTGTTTACACTGCTGCAATTCTTGAATCACTCCACTGAGGTCAAGGGACATACGCCATTGCATATCCAGACTAGCAGTGGGTTAGATTCTCGGCAGCAACGAGTGCAGTAGAGGTATGGGAAGAAGAGGTGGATCTAAGCCACCTTTCTGTTCCTCGAACACCGGGGCCTACAACAGCTTTTGGCACAACAGTCAGTAGCCAAAAGCCTGCTCCAAGTTATGCCAGCTGCTATAATTCCATATAGATTGTTCTGCTGGCCAAGAATCCCTGTGTACTCTGGCCCTAACCCTGGCACTCCCACCTCCTGTGCCAGCACTGCCTATCTGAGTCCCCTCTGTGCCACTGGAACAGTGTGAATGGATTTAGGCAGGGCAGAGGATCTGACACAGTACCTGGTGCTAAGGTTGTACCACAGCATAATGGAACTATTTCCTTCCTACTGTAACTCTGACAACATCTCCATGGGCCAACGGGCTGCTTTCATCACCCCAGTGAAACATCACCAATGGTGATGTAGAAGGGCTGACAGAGCAAAAACTAGACCCAGATGTGGGACATACTGTAGAACAGGGGTTCTCAACTGTGTGTGTGAGGGGGGGGGGGTCATGAGCTGTCAGCCTCCACCCCAAGCTCCACTGTGTATTCAGCATTTATAATGGTGTTAAATATATTTAAAAGTGTTTTTAATTTATAAGGGGGGGGATCACACTCAGAGGCTTGCTATGTGAAAGGGGACACCAGTACAAAAGTTTGAGAACCACCTCTGTAGACATTACCAGACTGGAACATACAAATGGTCAGTCTAAATCCAATATCCTGTCTCCAGCAGTGGGCAAGAACAGATACCTCGGAGGAGTGGGTGATGGAAGGAATGCCCCAGTAATGCCTCTTATTGTATACTGGTATTATATAATATGTTCCTGACCACCACTGGTGTTCTAATTTATAAAAGCAGATATTCCCTGCAATTTTAACCTAGTTAATATAAGGAATCAGTGTCTGAATCCCAAAGTTTGCTTCATAATATCCCCCAGCAACAAGTTCCATGGGCTACATTACATGAAAGTGCTTCTGAGAGCTGTGTAAAGAATGGCAATTCTGTTTCACGGAGGATTTTGAGATTTGGCTTTGCTCCAAGTTGGAACAAAACCCGAAAATTTCAAAAATTCTCTGTGAAGGAAAAATTGCAAAGGCGTTTAGTTTCAGGCTGATGGAAACGATTCAACAAAAATCAAACAATCAAAACATCTCATTTAAATTGGCCCTTTAAAATTGTGTATTATCATAATAGACTCACGTCTTCCGAGTCTCAGCACAGCAGCCCTATTACTGGCCCACTTTTCCTCCCATCATTATTCATGGTCTATTATCCCATTCACTCTCCTTTAAGCTTTGTATCGTGCTTGCTACAAGTCCTCCTGTGCCCACACCAATACTCCTGAATATGACAGAGAAGAGATTAAACTGTTACATCACATTAACAGACAGAAATCAGAAATAGTATCAAGCTAAGCATAACATCTAGTTCATTTGATCCCAATATCATTCGTAAGTGGCTGCAACATGGAATTACATGTTTAAGGCTGATGGTCCATAAAAAGTGCAGCAAAAGAGATGAGTATGAACTCAAGTAGCTGCTATTAAGAATCGTTAACAACAGGGCTTCAGTTAATGGTTAACAAATGCTTTATGAACTGGCTAAATTTCTCTCTGTGGAGGCTGATACAACATATTCAGAATTCATTTGCCATCTGCAATTAAGGTCAGAAGTGTGTGATCCATCCCCTCTTTTTACTGATGTCACCGTAAAAGTGAACCCTGTATTTGTGGAAACGTCACATATTGAAGACTGGTGGGATCGCGGTCAGTCTTTAAAAGGGACATTGTCAGGAAGTTTAGGCTTAAAAATTAATACCATGTTCTAAAGTTAGGTACCTAAAAATAACCCATTTTTCAGAGGTGCAGAGCCCCAACCGATGCCACAAAAGAGACTGGAAGATTCAAGTGCGTGGTATTGCTGGAAATCACTCCTCACTTATTGATAGTGCATAATTTTAGGTGCCCAGATGTACATACTTTGTCCTATAAAGCTTTCACAAAACTCAGTGTTCATAGAGATGTTTCATGTTTCTTTCTTTCAATGATTAACATGCTTTTACTTTTACCTCTATCGCAGAGGTGGGCAAACTGCGGCCCGCGGGCCACATGGCCCGCCAGCCATTTTAATCTGGCCCACAGGTGGTCCCGTGCTCCCAGGCCGGCTGAGTGTGGGGATCTCCGTGCCGGGGCGCAACGGGGCTCGCTGAGGGCCCTGCGCCCGCATCCAGGGCACCAGACGAAGTGCCAGGAGCTGCGGGACCCAACACTCCTGGATGGCCGAGCGTAGGGAGCTGTGGAGCTCCTGCTGGAGCGCCCCGCTAAGCCAGGTAAGCAATGGGGGACTGGGGGAGGCTTAGGTAGTGGGGTCGGTGGGTGGTGATGGTTAGGGTCCGGGGTCTAGGGAGGGGTCAGTCAGGGAACAAATAGCAGGGGGACTTAGATAGAGGGTGGCGGGGGGGGGGGTTGGTTAGGGTGAGGGGGTCTCAGGAGGGGGCAGTCAGGGAAGAAAGACCAGGGGGGCCTAGATAGGGGGTAGGTTCCCGGGGGCATTTAGAGTGGGGAGTCTCCAGAGGGGGCGATCAAGGGATGGGGGGGGGTTGGTGGATGGGTCGGGTTTCTGAGGGTGGACAGTCAGGGGGCGGGAAGTGGGTGGGAGTCCAATAGGGGGCGGGGCCAGGATGTTTGGGGAGGCACGGCCTTCCCGACCCAGCCCTCCGTACAATTTTTAGCCCCCATGTGGCCCTTGAGCCAAAAGGTTTGCCCACCCCTGCCCTATCATGTCTGCAACCCAAACAGGCAACCTTAAGATACTACAATCAGACAATAAAATGACATTGCACCTTAGAGACTAACCAGTTTATTTCAGCATAAGCTTTCGCGGGCTATCGCTCACTTCATCGGATGCATCCGATCCGATGAAGTGAGCTATAGCCCACGAAAGCTTATGCTGAAATAAACTGGTTAGTCTCTAAGGTGCTACGAAGTCTTCCTCGTTTTATTTACGGATACAGACTAACACAGCTGCTAATCTTAAACCTAATAGAATCAGACAGTAAAACTGACCATAAGCAGAGGTTGAAACAGACCGAGCCAGTTTCACTGTCCAAGCTGAGGGAACTGCAAAAAGCAACCAGCGCAGTAAATTAGATTAGTTACATACTTTCATTTTTAATAAACTAAGAGTTGACTGGTTGCAACACAAAGAGGGAGACAGCTCAAAGATCCCTGCACACAGATGCAGGGCTATTTGTAAAGCCATCTGGATGTCAGGTGTTTGACCCCTACATGAAGAGGCAGGGTAAATTACTGCTGACTCATAACAACAGATGATCCTGTTAGTTGCAACAAGGTTAGTGTCTCTCTCTGGGCAGAGGGGATTAAGGTCTGAAACAGTTATTCGGGGGAAAGGCTAAGCACTGTTGATGTTAGGGAAAAAACGTAGGATGAAGTTTGTTATTTAGTAGTTTTTATGTATTTAGGAAGTTAACCGATTTATAAATAATTGATCTGCAAATGTCAAACAAAGTGACAATCATTACAACAGTGAGCTTAGTTTTTTGTTTAGAGAAACGTTATTCAGTAATATAATCATCCAATCTCTAACAGGGCGTTTACATAGAATCATGAAGTCATCAAGCCCAGCCCACTGTGCTGTGGCAGAACCAAGTGAACCTAGACCATCCCTCACAGATTTATCTTCCTGTAAAGAGAATTTCAATTGTGGGGACTAATGAGGGTTGATCTGGTCCCAGAAAATGACACACATGCTTCAGGTTGTCAGCTGAGAGGTCAGGAGGATATCTGAATACAATATGTAGCATTGGCCAGCTACATCTGGTGGATTTCTTTCTTTCTTTTCCTTCTCTGAGGGCTCCAGTATTGGTCATGGATGAAGACAGAACACTGTACTAGACTGACCAATGGTCTGATTGACAAGAGCAAGACCTAGAGCGTTTTTCCCCCCACAAGGCCTGAAATCTCCCTCCCTGCAGAGGATTTCCGGGGCTGAAGAGGGAATTATGTTAACTAACCATGAGCTCCTCCCATCCAGCCCACATCTTTGGGTGGGCCAAATCCAGTAATTCTTGCTCAGAACAGTGCCCTACTGAAGTCAGTGGGAGGTTTGTTTGGGTTTTCTATGGTTAGTTTTCGTAAAGACAGCATGATCCTAACTTCCTAAATGAAAAGTTAGACTGAGTAGTCTGAAAGTTCCATAGTACCAGCCTTTCTGCCTTCCCCACATGTGTTTCTGAGGCAGATGACCTTATCGATGTGTGAAAGTTTCTATCAAAACAAGCAACAGGATTGGAACTAGCTTTCTACTCTACTGCTCAAAGTAATGCCTTCCTCCCTCCCCCTGCATCCTCTACAGACCAGCAGAGTCCTAGAGAAGAGTCCACCGTAAACTCAGAAATATGATGGTGCTGGGCTAGGCTGAGGAGAGCACATGCGCACACACAAAGCAAGACAACTTTTAGAAAGGGTAAAGCAGACTGATGTGCTGCCCTTCCAAGTAACCTCATAGTAACTTCCTCAGAGTAACCCTCTACTAACGCAGCAGTCTTGATCGCAGTTTCTAGCTAAAGAACTTATCAGGCCCCCTGTGCTATAACATCTGAGTATTTATCCTGTGAGACAATAGCCCTGCCCTAAGTACAGAAAGACTAAATGAGTTGCCCACGGTCACACAGAAAAATTGTGGCAGAGCAAGGAACGATCTATGTGTCTCATACATCCCAAGCTAACCACTAGACCACTGGCTGGGTCTCTAAGTGCTACCATAATACAAACAACAGCATCTTAAGGTGTGATGAGTCTACCACTGGCTGACTGCCCCCTCTCTGCTGTTCTCCTATACTTTGACCAGGGTAGTTTTAAATCAGGGGTTGGCAAACTATGGCCCGCAGACCGGATCCGGCCCACCAGTCTTTTTTAATCCGGCCCTCGAGCTCCCGCTGAGGGGAGCGGTCTGGGGCTTCTCCATTCGGTTTCTGGAAGCAGCAGCATGGCCCCCCCTCTGGCTCCTATGCACGGGGCAGCCACGGGGCTCTGCTCTGCATGCTGGCCCACCCCAATCGCCATCCCTGCAGCTCCCATTAGCCAGAAACTGTGGACAGGGCAGTGCGCACTGCCACCTGGCCGTGTCGGAGCTGGAGAAGGGGCATGCCACTGCTTCCAGGAGCTGCCTAGAGCTTGCCCCAATGATCCTCCTCCTTCCGTCCAATCCTCTCATCCCCAGTCCTACCCCAGAGCCCTCAGCCATAGCCAGAGCCCTCACCTCCCCATGCCCCAAACCCCATGGCCCCAGCCCTGATCCCCCTCCTGCCCTCCAAACCCCTCAATCTCAGCCCAGAGCACTCTCCTACAGCCCAAACTCCTCATCTCCAGCCCCAACCCAGAGCCCCCAACCGGAGCCCTCACCCACCCCCTGTACCTCCCCCCCCCCCCAGCCTGGAACCCTCTCCCGCACCCTGAACTCCTCATTTCTGGCCCCACCCCACAGCCCGCATCCCCAGACATAGAGACACTTTTCTCATTCAAAATAATTCCTCCCCTTAGTGCTTATGTTGCCCCCTGGTGAGCATGCGCTACAAGACCCCTTCTGCGCCAATCCAGAGAGGATATGAGCAGCACAGCTAGAGAGAATTGCCTCTTTCGCTCAAGCTGCAGCCGCTACACTTACAGCATTTGGATCTCCTGTGTGTTGGCCAAGATGGCAGCTGTCACATTTACATGCTTCAGATACTAGCCCCTAGTTAGCATGCTTCCCTATTAGTCGCTGATTAACGATTTTCCTCTGCCTTTCATTCTTCCGCCTTTGTCACGCTGTAACAAGGTAAACTCCCCCCCCCCCCCCCTCCTCAGGCCACTTCCTCCATTCTGCACTCAGGCTACCACCACCCTGAAGCTTAACTTCATGTGTCTCCACAGGCCATGAAGATTTACAGGGCCACAACCTCCCACTAACCCCCTCACAGGACGCAATGAGGAGCGGGAGGGAAAAGATCCGGGCCATTCTACGAAGGCAAAGCATGGGTAAAAGATGCCCAGACACAGTGCATGCTGGGAAATAAAAACAAGGACCTATTAGTGTCATGCATGTAATAGTGTCATAATGTAATTGATTAAACCATGCCAATGCTGTGCTGTAATAGAATTCTGGAATTTCCAAACAGATGAATGCTTGATTTTGCAACCTTAATAAAGTTCTTTAAATTTAGTCTTTTTTTATATAAATGTAGGTTGTTACTAGAAAAGGTCCTGGACCCAAACTCCCAAACTTTGGAGAATTATATACCCACAGCTTTGTAGCTGGCCCTTGTATCACTACCATATTCAAACACCAACTTGGGAAATTCAGATCTGAATCTGGATCCAGAGATTGGGCCCCATCTCTGACTGTTTTTATTCACAGTGTATTATTTATTTTAATTGCACTTATAGAATTGCCTTAACAAATCGCCACACAAACCAGGACCTGCACTTTGGTGCACAGGTGATGCACGAGAGACATTAAAGCCTCCAATCCAACAATCACGGAACAACAAGGGCCTACTTTGTGCCCTAGTGACAAAGAGTCCTGTGGCACCTTAAAGACTAACCAAAGTATTGAAGCATAAGCTTTCGTGGGCTAATACCCATGTTGTCAGATGCATGCAGTTGAAGTAACCGACGAAGTGGGTATTAGACCACGAAAGCTTATGCTTCAATACTTTAGTTAGTCTTTAAGGTGCCACAGGACTCTTTGTCACTTCTGCAATTCCAGACTAACACGGCTACCTCTCTGATTCTTTGTGCCCTAGCTAGCCAAGGTAAAACAAAGGACCAATGATAATCACAACTCTCCCTTCACTAAAGCTTTGAAAACTGACACAAAATCAACACATGGCCATCACATTTATATACTTCCTCTTGAGTGATCCAAAAGCCCTGGCATAGAAATCACTTTAAGCACAAGTAGAATGCAACCACCTCTGGGGTAGAACCCAGCAACTGTTTAGCAGGGCACAGCAACTCTACATACCAATTTAGCAAAAGGAGTGAAGAATACTGTATCCAACTGAATCTGCAGTGGACAGAATGATCAGCCTAAGTGTCCTGGCCAAATTGTAGTAGAAATAATCATTTCATATAAGCAGAGAATTGTGTATTTGAAACATCTGAGCTCCACTCCATGCTCTGCCACTAATTCAGGGGGAGTTGTGTAATTCAGGGGGAGTTGTGTAATTCAGGGGGAGTTGTGTAATAAGCTGTCCATACGTGAAGTTTCTTCCTAACTCCTGTCAGTGACAGACTGATTTATACTCTGAAGCATGAGGGCATATCCTCTCATATGTAACCATGTATGCGCTTAGCATACAAATGCTTAGTGAGTCTTCTTTTTTTATTTCTACTTAGCTCCTGATCCAAAGGGTATCTTGTGGCAATGAGTTCCACAAGTTAGCTACATAATGGGCATTACGTTCTCCTATCGGTTGAGCACTTGTTGCCGTTCCATTTCATTGTCCCTCCCCTTGTTCTTGTATCACATGCTGATAAACTGGAGCATCCAGATGACTTTCCCTATATATCTGCCATGTACCCTCTATTCATTCCAATTTTAATTCTATCCCTCCTGCAATAGCCGTCTTTCTATTCTCATATCCGTCTCAATCCCTCATTTCACAAGTCCCTTCCAGATGAGGTGCCCAGCACGGAACATGGTGTTCAAGATAAGAGCACACCATCAGTTTCTATAATGGCTTTATAACTATCAGCATTATTTCCTTTGCATCATCCTACCATACTGGTGGCTTTTTGCCCACCCCTGATGTTTTCATCCATCTGTCCACTATAGCGCCCCGTCCCTGAGCAAGTATAGCTAATTTAGAACCCATCCCCATTAACAAACTGTGTCTCAATTTCCCCCATCTGTAAAATAGAGCCAATCCTCATCACTGGTTTGTACCCAGGATGAGAGTGGCTGTAAATCATTGTCAACTGACAGCTATGGTGTGACTAATGAGAAGTGCTGGTTTCCATTCCGTTCTGAATGGATGATTGGACACCGCAAGGAAGCCAGTGACTGAACTCCAAACTCTTTTCCCACCCCCAGAGGTGTGGCAGGTCTGGAGCACACTGGCAGGGTAATGGTGCGGGAGGGGGACTGACACTGTTACTGCCTTTTCTGTAAATAAATACAGGGCTTCAGTCTTACGGGCTGTCAGGCTTTCCCCAGTACTGGATCCACTTAAAGTCATTAAAGAACCCAGCTAAGCCAGGCAGCAAATGGAAAGGTTGCAATCTTCCAAGTTGTAGAGGCGTCTGAACAATGGTATCTCCGATCAAACCTCTCCAGCAGCCACCCGCAGTGAGAGTGTAAATTGGGCCGTGATTTAGCTCCATTTAGTGGCCATTCTTCAATCCCTCATTTCATGACACACTGTGGGCACAGACTCATATCCTTCATCTTTTACAGCTGTTGCCTGGAAATGTAAAGTGAAGAACTTCGGGTGAGGGTGTGTCCAGGTGCTGTCCCATGTATGTGACAGGACACGTGTGTGCATGGGATGAACGTGGGTAGAAGAAGGAATAAAACTGCGTGCCAGTGCACGTATGTGTGCCCAGGCACGTGTCAGCAGAAGCATGTCAGAGAGAGTATGTGTGAGAGAGAGAAAAAGCTGTGTGTGAACAAGCATGCATGAGAGTGACAGTCTAAGCATGAATATTTCCTTCCTGTGGGGCTCCAATCCCAGAACTTCCTGCAAAAAGTCCAGTGCTCTCCTACCCTGGCCTCAATTCCTCCCCATTCTGCTCAGGGCCCTTGATCAAGATGGAGTTTTCTTGGGTATGATCGGGTTTTTATCTGATCCCCCTCGGTTCACATTACAGCTGCTGTCTCCACGGTGCCCGCGTTGATTTGCCGCCTCTCCCGACACAGCTCTGGCACAAGCTGGATGACAAAGGAACGGGTCAAAGCTGGCATGAACCAAGGGTCTGGGCACGTAAGAATGCAGCGAATGGGATGGGGGGGCCGGCACAGGGGGGGAATAGAAAATCATTTCATAAACAAATCAAAAGAGGGCAATTTTATTCCCTATCATGGCCACAAACAACCATGAGCTCATTTTAAGGCCGCCTGGCTAAAAAGAAGAGACAACCCCATCTGAAGGTGCCAGTCCCATATCCAATTGGCAAAAGCAGCAGCAGTTCAAAGAGGATTACTTTATTGAATGGGTTTTTTTTGGTTGTTTTTTTTTGGGGGGGGGGGAAGGGGGTGTGGTATACTGGATTAAGGCTCCTGTGACGTGCGGCATCTAATTCACAGGGACATTTTGTCAGAAAGCAATATGAGCGGGAGTGCTTTTTTGTTGCCCCCCCCCCTTTTTAAAGCCAGAAACTAAAGGATTCAGGAAAAATTAAATCAACTTCAGCTTTTGTGTAGGGAATACATTGGAATAAAGAACCAGGCCTGCTGGAGGAGATAAGGGAACTGACAGTAATAGCGCCAGGGGTCAGGAGGACAGATATCAGGGCAGGCAGCCATTGCAGTAGGGGTGGATTTCTTGTGGCATTAGATCAGTCTGATTAAATCAGGACAATTAAAAAGGAGCACATGTCAACTGCTAGGTTTTGAAATAGTCTGTGATCACTATATTTCCCACACACACACACGCTCCACTGTTTGTGATGATGACAGTTCTGAGAACTTCTTAAAGTGCTTTCTATCCATAGGTCCCAAAGCAGCATACGAACGGTGTGTATGCACTGCCCCGACCCTGCCCCCGCATCTTTCCAATGAGGACACTGACTTGCCCAAAGTCCCATGGCTAGTCAATGGCACAGAACTCCACCCTCTTGACGCCCCTGCTGGATGTCTAGCCACAGGGGATGATTGCCTCCCTCTTAGGGGAAACAAGGGGAATGGGCCAGAACCTGAGCCTGGCAGCCAACTTCCTGGGGGGATAAAATAAACTTCTGGATCTGAGCCGACCTCTGGTTTTGGTTTTACAAACCCAGCTGTGGCTGGCCTGGTAGAGGCCCATGTGGTTACAACAAAGTAGGGTGACCGGACAGCAAGAAAAATCGGGATGGGGTGGGGGGTAATAAGAGCCTATTTAAGAAAAAGACCCCAAAATCGGGACTGTCCTTATAAAATCGGGACATCTGGCCACCCTACAACAAAGAGAAATGCTTTATTGATGGCAAGCTACAGACACAGCAGTCGGCAGCACTACTGCCCAGTTTAGCAGGACCACGTTAACTCCTTCAGTTCCTACCAGTACCCCAACATCAGGCCCTGATTTTACCCTTCTCTCTTGAGTAAGCACGGATTCCACCCGCCTGCCCCTTCCTGTATTTCTAACAAAGCAGAAAGCAACCGGGGAACTCTGGTTAACTTTCTTCCTTTATGGGAAACAGCCCCATAGAAATTAATAGACATTTTTAACTTCCCTAGTTAATAATAACAGAAAATTATATCCCAGCCAATAGAATTCTATTGGACAACTCAAGACAGCTACAGAAAGCATCTCCTTTTATTACATTCTAAAGGTTAAGCATGCCTAGCCCACCTATCTCCCCCACCAGTAGAGGATTGTTCCTTCCAATGCTCTGTCTGATCTAATGTCTACTGACTCAAACTACGAGCTTCTGCCACTTCCCTTAGAACACCCGTCCCACCACCCAATAAATCCCAGCAGGGCCGGTGACGGGGGGGACTAGGGGGACAGGTGTACCGGGCCCCGGACTTAAGGGGGGCCCCCATGTCAGGACTCAGGAGTGCGCAGGCGGGGTGGAAACAGGGGATGCTCTGCAGAGCCCCGGCACGCGCGCGACCGGCCGCGTGCAAATCCCCCACCGGGCGGCCACCCCAGCGCTGTAGCCAAGCGCCCGCACTGCACGGCAGACTCCACAGCGGACCCGGGGAAGCGCGCCCGGCCGCCCTGGTGTGCGGCGCTGACGGTGGCGGAGGCACCGAGAAGGGGAGCCGGCCTCGCCAGGGTAAGGGGGCAGGGGGCCCGGCCCCACTCGGGGGGCGGCTCCGGGGGGGCCTTTGGGCAGGCGGGCTCTGTGGTGAGTTCACCCCCTGTGGGCGCTCGGGAGGTTCATTCATCCGCGTGGCTGGGCTGGGGGGCAGGCAAGGGGGCGGGGGGGGAGGCCAGGCTGGGGGGGCGGGGCTGGAGCCGGGGACACCTGGGGGCCTGGCACCGCTCTGCCCCCCCCCCCAGCCGGGCACAGCCCCCTCCGAGCACCCCGCGCTCCTCGAGTTGGGAGTCCCCCAAACGCTGCCCTTACCTCTGCTCCGAGCGTGCTCCTGCCTCCCCCGTGTACCCCGACCAATAACGGCTGCCCCCAGAGACCTGCACTTCCCCCCCACCCGGCCATGCATGCGCCTGCCCATGCCCCTCACCCCATACCCGCTCCTACCCCCATGCACCCTGAGACCTGCAATTACCCCTAACTCCCTGCCCACCCTGCAGCCCTTCTTACCCCAACCTCCCCCCCCCCCTCGTTCTCCCCATGCCAGGCCTAACACCTACCCCATTGCATCCCACTGACCCTTTACCCCCCACTCTAGACACCCTCCTACCCCAACGTACCCCACCCACCCCTCTTACTCCTAGCCAGTCTAGATTGCCCCACCCCACACTTACCCCCACAGACCCCTAACATCTATAGCTCTGCACCCTCCCATGTCCCCCAACCCCTGTCTCATAAGGCATGCCTGCTTCGACCCCCCTCCCTCATGCCCACTTACAAGCCACTTCTAGCCCCCACAGTACCGATGTACCCCAGACCTTGTTTACCTCTGCTAACCCCAGCAACCTACTTCTACCCCTATCCTTGTCTGCAGAAGGGGAACTGAGGCACAGAGAGACTAAGTGGCTTGCCATAGTGTCCCAGTGGGACAGCTGCAAATAGAACCCAGGATTCATGACTCCCAGTCCTTGTAGTAAGTCCAGAACCTGTTCCCTTGGAATCTGCCATCTTGTTTTTCTCATCCCCATCTCCTAAGGTTGCCACCTGACCACGGGGCAAAGTCTTTATGCTGTGGCAGTGGGAGCTACCCTGTTTTCCTGTTGTGTTGGCGCACAGGGTGGGGAGGGGGGCAGGAGACTAGACTGGATGGGGTGGGCGAGGCGTGGGTGCAGGAGGGAAGGAGGTTTGGTGGGGGGAGGCTGGGCTGGGTGGGTCAGGCATGGGGGGCAGGAGGCTGGGTTGGGAGTGGGAGGGGGGAGGAGGTTAGGTTCGGTGGGATGGGCCGGGCCAGGCAGGGGTGGGGGAGGGAAGGTGGTTAGATGGGGGGAGGCTGGCCGGGGGTAAAGGAAGATCACCCCCAACAGCAGGGTGGGCCAGGCAGGGATGGGTGGGGAGGGGAGGAGGTTAGGCTGGGGGAGGAGATTAGGTTGGGTGGGCCGGGTCAGGCAGGGGGGGAAGGAGAATAGGCTGGGGGGGGGGAGGTGGGCCAGGCAGGGGTGGTGTGCTAGAGCCCGCTCGCACGCGCCGCACGCCTCACGCCACCGTGCTACCGCCGACCCTGCCCGGTACCCCCACGACACGACACCCCCGCTATGCCCAACCGGCAAGGCAGTCCCACGTAGGCCCGGGCAGGGCAGGGTGCGAGCGGCGGGAGACAAACGATCAGAGTACCGGGCCCCAAAATTTCTGTCGCCGTGCCTGAATCCCAGTGGGATAAATGGTGCCTTCCGAACAAGGGGTGATGCATAAGATGAACAACAGCAGCAGTTACCCAGGAGGCCCAGTTCTGAATTACAATTATTCGCCTGCTTCCTATAGCCTATTCCAGCAGGAAGTTACGACCCACTCTCTGCTGAGTCAGCTGCACAGACCTGTGAGGGGGTAGCAGTGGAACCCCTTGTTCCCCACCTGCTCCACCAGCCCTAGCTGCTCTAGGAAGTGAGTAAATAGGCACAAAACCCTGCTTACTCCTGTGTGCCAACATCTAGGTAGCCCTTGCAGGGATATGTGGGTGGGGAGCTTGTTATTCCCTTGCACAGATGCATTACCCAAGTCACCATCTACCCCACTGAGATATTCATCCTAAAGTTTCCTGTGCTCAATTTTATCCCATTATTCAAGGAGCATAGACTCTTTGGGTCACCCTAAGTAATTCCTCTCCCTCCTTATGTTTGCAGCTTTCTTGTGGTCTTAGATGGTTAATACCTCCCCTCTTCAGCCCTGGCTGGACAGCTTCCCTCCCCGATGGATGAGCACTGATATCCCTCCAAGAATGGGGCTGATCAGGTGACTGAGTTGTTGTGGGGGATGTTTGGGGTTTTGATGTGTCAGCAGAGACATTCCTAGTCTGCTGATGAACTTGGTGTACTTTTACTGCCAACGCGATCCAGTCTTAACACACCTCTGAGCAGTGTGACAGAATGACTTGCTCACGATCAATTGAAATTCACTGAACCTTGAGAAGGGCCTTCTGCTGCAGCCTAACTTTATGACTCTCCCACTACCCCCACCTGGGTGTTCTTTCTAAGGGGAACTGACAGGGCAATGATTAGCTGACAAGTTCATTAACATTCACCTCCTTGGAATTCTCTCCCTCAGATCCCTTAGAAGAAAACAAACAGCATTTAAAAACCTGGTTTGAGGAGGTTCTCCTGGCCTCAGAATAGCAGCTAGAGTGGAAAGAGAGAGACGCTGCAGAGGGATATGCTGGCTGTCCCCAGCCCACCCCGCATGGTCATCTCAGGTAGTCACCATCGCTAGGAAACCTGCCGACATTCACTCAAATCTAGGAATTAAGGTTGCTGGGTTTGAGTTCTCTTCCCTGCCACCCAAAGGAGCCTAATGGAGTTAGGTGTCTGAGTCTCACTGAAATTCAACAGGATTTAGGTGCCTAACTCACGTAGCTGCCTTAGAAAATCCCTGACTTAAATCACTACATTCTGGGACAGCAGAGCTAAGCTGAAGCTGGCAGCTGGATGAGATATGCACCCCAGCTGAGATTCCCTTCCACTCTCCCCTTTCCCCCATTTTTTTTTTAAATAAAACTAGAGCAACATCAAGTCAACTCCTCTGCAACAAGCCATTCCTACTGGCCAGAAGGAAGTGATGTTCAGCGACGGTGGACGACCCCACACAGTATGAAGGAATGGAGAAAATATTTTAGCCTGATACAGAGAGGTGTAACTACAAGCAATGGGGCAAAGCTGAGCAAATAAAGGGGCAATTTTCCATTAGGTTCTGTAGAGTGCTTGACACATTTTAGGCCTTGTGCATAGGGATACAAGCTGGGTATTAGGGCCAAGCTCCCCCACAGTGAGATCTGTTAGACTGCTGAGTGTCCCCACAAGGGAAGTGATGGGAAGCTCTTGAGTCAGTTAGATGTAGATGTATACTCTCTAGGGACAGTCCTCCCCTGGCAACTCGTTCTGTTGCCCCGCCCTTTTGAGTCAGTCTGAATTCTCCCTGCTGCAGCTTAAGCCCGTGACTTCTTGTCCTGTCCTTCCTGCCTAATGAAAATAATTGGTCCTTGTACTCTAGATGCAGTAGCATCACTTTTCATATTCATAGACTGTTACCTTCACTGCCCTCCGGGTTCTTTCCCTTACACTGAACATGCCCACTCCTCTTAACCTCTCCTCAAAGGCCCTTCCCACCCCCCAAATCCCTTGTTGTTTTTATTGCTCTCCTCTGAACTCTTTCCAATTTGTCTTTTGAAACCTCCTTGCCCTCACTTAGATGGCCACAGCCCCTGATGATATGTGGTGGGCATCCGGCAGAGCTTTAATTTGACCTCTCCCTCTCCCAGCCAGTGGGGCTTTGCTTGTTACTTCAGTGTAGTAGTTGTGACTTAATCATCAATTTAATGCTATTGCAGACAGCAGCAGACCCTGCAGGAGTAAATAGTCTCTCAAACAGCATGAATATTAAGGGCTCTTAATTGCCCTTGTAATCACATTGTGGCTCCTAAGTAGGAACCTTGCCAGGCAAAGCTACTGCTGGCACTAAACTGAGATGCCAGCTTTTAAATTTTGCAGAACCTGCTATGGCAGCAGAAATCAGCCCCATTTGCAGAAAAATTAAGTGACCTGACAACTGAGATAAACACCATTCTTACTAGTTTCTTATAGACACCATATGAGGCCCTGATTCAGCAAAGCACTTAAGCAGGCGCTTAATTTTGAGCACATGCATAAGTCTATTCTCTTCAGCCAAGTACTTGAGCATATATTTAAGTCCCACTGAAGATCCATACTGCCCATATCTGAGCAGTCCATTCTTTTAGGCTGTCCCAGAATGTGCATAATATAAGATCAGTGGTATTTATGGCAAGTGAGGCTTGTCCATGCAAGAAAGTTGCATGGGTTTAACTTAAATCGGTTTAAATCTGATTTGATTAGATTAATACAAAACCCTGTGTAGACACTCTTATTTTAGTTTAAGAAAGGCTTATTTTGGTCTGCTTTAAGGGTAGTCTACAGGTGTAGCCACTGTAGCCACTTCCTCCAGCAATGGAAGAAATTTCTCCATCACTTTCCAAAAGGCAGTCATTAGGTTGGCAGAAGCTTTCTATCAGCCGAGCTGTATCTAGAATGGAAGTTAGGTTGACTAACTACTTTGCACAGAAGAGGATATTTTTCATAGCCCTGAGCGATATCACTAGGTCAACCTAAGGTTTTAGGTTGAGCGTATGCCTAAATCAGTGAAGAATCAGCTTAGGACTTGTCTACATATTAACTGGCACTGAAACAGCTCTATGGGTTTAAATTCACACCTGTAGTAACTGCAGAGCCAAAGCCATGTGTAGCTATTGTTTCACCAATTAAAAGAGTCATATTTTGATTTAATTTAAATCAGTAATAATTTAGACTGAATTAGGACACTCAACATGAAATAAGTGTCCACACATACTTGTATGGAAATAAAAATCAGGCTTAATTAACACCTTTTGTTGTTATTTTGGTTCCGGTTTGTGTGAAGGCTAAATCCACATATATCACTCAACCTGAAAAAAGAGTGTCTAATGCACAATTCAGCACCAGTTTAACTAAATTAGTCTGTGATCACCCCTTTAGTTAAACTGGTACAAGATTGTGTGTGAACAAGGCCTAGATTTACAGCAAGTAGTAAATATGTTTTACTTCTTTAAGCTGCATATAGCCAACCTGCTAGCTGCTGATTTCACTGCTGCAGAAGAAGGTAACGGAGCGGAGTCAAAAGGCTTAATTTACCACTAGGTTACTCCTTTTTATGATCATGCAGTTCCAGTGGCGAATTAGGCCCCGTGATATCGAATGATTTTTTTATCTCAGTGGGAATTTTTCAATTATGTGCAATGTTTCATTGCAGCAGTGGGATTTGGCCATGGCATGCAGGCACGATACCGACCCTGATGGAATGAGGGTCTGATGAGGTCTGGAAAACAGGATTTCTCTATGTGCCCTAACACCAGCTCTGAGTATTCAGCTATATGGACCCAATTTCATCTTTCAAAAACCAACACTCTTGAGCGCTAATAATTTTTACCCTTTGCTTCTACAAAGCAGCCTGGCATCTGGTCGGAAAAGCCAATTTGGAAGTTCTTTGTTTCTTGGATTCATTGGCTGTATCGTGGAGATCCTTGTTATGGAATTCCTTAATGTATCCATGCATTACAATGGGCAGGGATTGTGGCACTGCCTATTACGTACTTCCCATTATAGGATCTTGTTGTCAGGTGCTTTAATAGTTTTGCCAAACTTTAACTATTGGGCTGAAATTTCCCATGCTGAGTGTCTGCCTCAGGCAGAATTTTGGGGGGAAATTTCAGCCAATACAGTTCAGCAGTTTCCAAGAACAAGGCCGAGGAGAAATAACATTGTTTTGCCGATGTTCTGGTGATCTTTTGTTTGCGAGGCTCTAGCAGGGGCTTGAAATGTGCCAGGAGGATGAGGTGCCTTGTGCTGGTCTTGTGAAAGTCTGCACAAATTTGGCCAAGTTACAAGCCTTTGAAAAAAAATCTCAGTTCTCACATGCCTCAGCAGAAACTTTTTATAGTTTAGCCCCATAGAAAAGCCTATGAGGAAATGAATAATTCCATCTTCAAAGCAGGGCTTGAATAGCGTGCAGTAAATAAGGCCTGGGACCACACATTAAACAACGGGGATAGAAGGAAACATTAAATAGCTGCTCATTCTAGGGCTGCCATCCATCTCGTGCATTGAATGACACAGGGGTCTACTGGAAAAATAGTATGTGATCATGTAATTAAAGACCGTGCTATAATGCATATGCACAAGGGGGTTGAATTAGGTTGCACGGGGAACCTTAATTCTGGCATTTTCTATTTCTGAGTGCTTGACTTTGCAACCTTAATAATGTTCTTTTAATGCAGTTTTGTGTGTGTGTGTAATAAAATTAATCAGTGACTACAAAAAATGACACAGCTAGCTCAGTCATCCTCTGACTTTTGGTAGAGTTCCGTTCAGCTTAGTCATGGAGTGCCTATTAATGCCCCTATACTAGAGACCTGGCTCTCTATGGCTATACTGCCCTGGACCCGCCTGATCCCATCAGATTTTAGAAGCTAAGCAGGGTTGGGCCTGGCTAGTACCTGGATGGGAGACCTCCTGGGAATACTAGGTGCTGTAGACTAACACCTGGCAGTAAGTATAAAACTGCCTCCAACAACAGGTGGTGCAACACATGGGTTGGAGTATACCCCAGTTGTATCACTGGTCCTGAATGGAGGCGGATATGCTGACCAAAGCAGACCCTGCCATAGTGTGGGACTAATGCTAAGAAAAACAACAACTAGAGACCTGGATCATACATTCATTCCCTGCAGAAAGTGCACAGGGAGATTCCTCCTCTTCCCCCCACAGATAACATCCCAGGGAGTGGGGTGAGCAAAGCAGTTGCAAGTTGTGCCAGCACAAGTCACAATTCATAGGAGTTTATATTGTCTACACTAGGGGTTTGCTCCAGCGAAGCTACACTGGTAGTTCGCTACTGTTAGATAAATTATGGAACCACCATGAAATCAATAACTCTTAGTTCAGGGTGTAGGATCACAAATCATTAGAAAATATAAAGCTGTGTGCTGTGTTGTTTAAAAAGCAGAACCACAGAGTGGTGTCAGTGAAAAAGAGGAACTCCGTGCTTATTAAAGCTCCTAGCATTGAGTAAGTATTAGCAATAATTATTAGTGATGGATCAACTTGTTTATGAAGAATATCTACTTCAGTTTAGCAATACTTAGCAAAGAATGTGGTATGTTTAGTAATAGATGGAGTTGTAACATAAAGCAGGTTAGAGAAATCGCCTCTCTGACCCCCCCTGTGGGCTAAGCGATACGCCCCCTGGCAAAATAAGGCAGAACCAGGAATAACAGGATGCAAAGTTCTGAAAAACAATGATTTAGCAAAATGCTGTAACTGCTTTGTGGTTTTTGCCTATAAAAATGCACTTGAATTTCTAATCAGAGAGCCACATGCTTTGAGTGTTAACTCCTGTGGTTCCATTTTGCATGCGAAATAAATCTGTTTCTTTCATACACCTCATACCTGAGTCTCTGCCTCTACTTGTAAGGTGATTGACTGGCCTTTCAGGTAGCTGACCAGCTTGTTTTGGGCAACACTACCAAGAGCTGAAATGGGGCTAAATCCCCAGTGTAGACAAGGCCTAATACTTTAAACAAACCCTTCTGCAGAGTATGACAGAGTTTTACGAACCATTTCACGCGATTGATGCTAGGAATGTGCCATATGCACTCTACATCAGGGGTCTCAAACATGCGGCCCGGGGGCCACATGCGGCCCGCAAAGCCCTTCCCTGCGGCCCGCCAAGCTTCTTGGCGCCCCCCCCCCCCCCCCCCCCCCCCGATAGCAGTTTGCAGGACGGAGGGGCCAGAAGTGGAGGCTTCTCTGCTGCCTGGCTGGGCCGCGTGTGTTTCTAGCTCTGGACTTCCTAGATTGCTCTTGCTTTGTTTGCCAAACAGCTGTTGGTGGTGCCTAGCACTTTCCAGGAGGGAATGGGGAGCTGCGTGCTCAGAGGAGGAGGTGGGCAGGGGTGGGACCTCTTGGAAGGGGTGGAGTGGGGGCGGAGCCGAGGCAGCAAGGGCAGGGTGTGTGTCAGTGGTGCGGCCCTCGGGCCAGTGCACTAGTCCTCATGGAAGGGGTGGAGTGGGGGCACAGCCGGGGCAGCGAGGGTGTGTGTGTGTGTGTGTCAGTGGTGCGGCCCTCGAGCCAGTGCACTAGTCCTCATGCGGCCCTCGTGGTCATTTGAGTTTGAGACCCCTGCTCTACATGCTGTATACGTTTTAAGTCTTGCATTTTACTTGGAAATTCATTCATTCATTTTGATTTTAGCCACAGGAAATCTGATGGCTGGATAATGTGTGTTTCAGGCTTTTTCCCTTATCCTCCCCATGGCTGCATTGCATTAAAACACTGGGAGACCGCTGAGGGCATTAAAATACCACCACTGCCACTCTACTCCCACGCAAAGGCATGCTCCTGAAAAATAACCAGCTCCTTTGGTTGTCTGGCTTCAGAGCCAAAACACCCAGCCAGGCAGCTCTCTTGGATCTCAGCATTGTCCACTCGGCTGAGAGAATACCCTGCTTAGCCAGTATGCAGGGAGAGCACGAATATCTCAACACATGCAGAGCCTAAATCTAGGTCACTGACCAAACTTGAACTCTGGGTTTCAAACTGCAGCTGTCAAAGGCCAAAGCAGACGGGGCTACAGTGCCTTAGCACCATGTCACGGGTGCACCTCATGGTTGCTCTGGGGAGTAGCTCCTTCCAGGTGCTGCACCCTTCTCTGGAGGTCTCTCCATGCACTGTCCTCTCTCACCTTATGGCCCCTCTCACTCCAGGAGCTGCAGCTTCCCCTTGGTGACGTGGCCCTCTGGCTGCCTCACTAGGGTCCTCCCCTTCCGGGGTATCAAAGGATTTCAGGGCAAAGTGTTCCAAGCAGTGCACTCTGCAGCCTGTGCCACTTCCCCAGTGGCCAGTAGAGGGGGACAGACCCACCCTCTACATTGGGTTCTAGATCAGGGTCCTTCTAGTCAGCAGCTAAGGTCTGCACCCTCTTGAACCTTACTCCCTTTTCCCCTGAGCCTTACTTTACCTTCTGGCTCTCCCCCTCTCTAGGTTTACCAGCCCAAACTCCCTCCTCCCGGGGGAAAAATGTAGACTATACCATATAATTCCAAGCATACCTCCCTTCATCCAGAGAATGGCTACACACTGCTTCCCTGCAGTCTCCAGCTGTCCTCAGATACTGGGCTCTCCTGTTCCTGTCCACCTGAGCCTCCTCTCTGATTAATCCCTGCTTCCTCCTCCAGGTGCAGCCTGGGCATTTTATTGGCCTGCCTAGCCACCTTAATCACTTCAGGCCTTGTGTGGGGTGGACAGCGCATCTCATGTCATCACCCACCCCCATAAATATCACCCTTGGGAACTTAAGTGGCAGATCCAAACAGAAATTCTCCACAAGTTGCTGCATTGCCAAAGACCAAGTAGCGCACAAATGAAGTGTGAACAGTACATTTTCCAAAGTTTGGAAGCTGGAAGTACGTGGAACTATAGCTTTGCAAACATCCTCAGGGAGGAGGGACCTGGTTTTCCATCTGGAATTGCAGCGTCTGTTTCCTTGAAAGGAAAGGACAAGGATATTTTGCTTTTTTGCTGCTCGGTGGAAGCTTAGACTCGAATGGCTGAAACTCCAGAAAGATTATGCTCATCGGAAAAAGCTTCCCTCAGCCTGTCCCTGGGAAAAGAAAGGCCCTATTTGATAGCTCGCATTTTATAGAATCATATTTTAAATGAGCTTGCGGTTTATACAGCACCTTCCATCCTATAAGATCCCAAAACAATTTACAAACCATAAACTATGTTCTGACTCCATAGGAAAATATTCCCAAATGGCTGAATTAATATGGTAGTAAAGAAGCTGGGTGCCATCAGAGATTCATCTGCCCTTGGGTTCCCAGCCAGTGACAGCAGCAGTGGAGATTTTGCAAAAACAACCCATCATTCCTGGTATAGACACAGCTTAGAAGAGAATGGGATGAGAAAATGACAAGGCTTCAAAAGGGGCCCCATTATTTTCTTAGTGACACCCATGTAAACCTGAAAGCGCTCCATTAAACTCAGCAGAATCTCTTCAGGTTTTCTTGAGAGAGGAATTTCATAGAATCTCAGGATTGGAAGGGACCTCAGGAGATCATCTAGTCCAACCCCCTGCTCAAAGCAGGACCAATCCCATTTTTGCCCCAGATCCCTAAATGGCCCCCTCAAGGATTGAACTCACAACCCTGGGTTTAGCAGGCCAATGCTCAAACCACTGGCTCAAGGAGTTCAAATGAGCCCGTCGGTATCGAAAATTCTGTTCTCACCTTGATTTTGCTCAATTGTACCCAATTATAATTAAGCAAAGATGAAATGCACACACATAAAAACGACACCTCCATGAAACCCTGCAGTGTGAAGAGGCTGTAACTGCCACTATACACCGTGACCATCCAACATCTTTTCGTCTTATCTGCAAGCCGGGTGTCTCTATAATGTGTTATGAGGTGTGTTTGTAATGGCACTGGTCCTTGAAAAGGAAATGGTGTGTGTCTAAATGCAGACAAAGCTATTTAGGAAGCCGCGACAAAGCAGCTTTCCCCCCCTTGCTTGGGCCAGATTAGAGCCTTTGGACTTACTCCGTCCATGGCTTTAAAAGAAAAGAAAGAATCTATCTCAATTGCCTCAGCTCCAGAAACAAAAGCGAGAGGATAGAAGGTGATTTCAGAGCTCATTTGTTTTTGCAGTGCACAAGCCCCTTTCTCCTCACATCATTTTCTAATAATTTTATTGTCAGCATCTCAAACTATAAAACTCACGAGTAAAAGCTTCAGTTCCACTTGAAATAGTAAATAATAATAATAATGCAGTCCTTCCCTTTTCTTTTAGCCTGATCTTCAAATGAACCAATCTTGTTTCTTCTGACACTGTATTTCCTGCTGTTGCTGCAGTTCTTTTCAAAATGAGATGCAATGATTAGCTCACTTGCTTCCCCAAATAGTATTAGGTTTGGAGCTCCACCTTGTTTGTGGAAATTATCTTCAATCTATCTACAGAAAGAAAGGGAACGAAGGGGATCTAGTGGTCAGAATGTAGGGTTAGGCACACATTCGAGAGTGCTGAGTTCTATTCCAGCCTCTGCTGCTGACTCAGAAAGTAAGGTAGAGCAAATAATCAAACCTCTCTGTACCTCAGTTTGCCCAGCTGTAAAATGGGATGACATCATGACAATGCTGTTGTGTAAGCAGCCCCTTTGATTTCCTCAACAAAACAACAGAAACAGAGTCCAAAGAGTGATTGATCAAAACAGCAGGCTAACAAGATTCCAGACAGCTCTCTGCTTTGAAGCATCCTCCAAGCTGGTGCCCTATACAACTACCTCCGTCTACTTAGAGACAGCTGCCGACTAACACATTGTTGCAGCTAATGTGTCATCAATTTTTGCTGTTCCAAAGATCATTTTTGGTTAAAACACAGTTACTCAGACTTTGAGGGGTCCAATTCTCTCAGCACTGGGCTCAGATCCAGCATATATATGGCCCCAACTTAGATCATATTCATGCACTAAAAGTTAACAGTGAAAAGCACAGAACACTGTAATTACCTTCCTCTCGAGGGCACTGTAAGGGTTCATTAAGGTTTATAAGGAACTTTGATATATTTGGATGAAAGGCAAATGATTAGTATTACAAATAGTGCCTTGATAAATAAACCAGTGGATGCCTGATGAAACTCATCACTGCTCATTTTCTGAATGCAAATGTTAACGATGATGGATCCCTGCTCCCAGCATGTACGCTCAGCACATCCCATATGAAACCAAAGAAAAGAGCTTAATGGATCCACTCTGGAGCCTGGACACACAGATAAATGGAGCTCCAGGGCCATTAGTGGCACAGTCTTTTATTGCCTACAATTGAATAAGCTGTCTAAGGAAGTAGCAACCCCACTGCAATAGTCTGTTATCCACAGCTGATGAGCTGACATGGAGGTCTATCTCCCATTGTTTAATGTGTCCAGATACCGACCGAATGCAGGGCTATCTTCATTAGTCTGGAGACAGGCAGTCTTAGGGTCTGTCTACATTACAATCAGGAGGTTTGATTGAACTATGTGTAGACGTAACTTGATCTAGCTAGCTAGCTAGCTGATCAAACCAGACTTGATCTAGTTAGCTCAAATTACAATGGCAGTGCAGCCACAAGCAAGCTGTTGGGAGTACAGACCCAGGGGGCCAGGCCGCTTGTACTCAAGTGGCTAGCTGGTGTTAGTCAAGCTAGCTAGAGCAAAACTCTCTCAGGTCTGTCCACATGTGCTGCTATCAGCTCCCCATTGCTGTGTAGACATAGCCTGAAACAGCCATTCTGGGAAGAGCAAACAGTCCCACTCAGCTCAGTGGCTATTGACTCTGGAACTTGATGATGCCCATTGGAATTTCAACTTTTTAAGCAGCCTCATGGACAACAGTTCCCAAAAATAGCAAATGAATAAGAAAGCTTATGTGAGATACGCCACCCAGATCACAGCTTGGTCCAAGAATCAGGAAACCTACCCTATGTTGTTAATGTCACCATCTTAGATCATTTGTCCTGAAAGAAGTTATCTTTTGCTTACATTCTGCCCTTCCACTAGATTGGTCAGCTTCACTTATTGTTTCACAATAATATGCTACAGCTGCAAGTGTACTGCTGGCAGAGTGTGCATTGCATCCCCTCCTAGTGGCTGACCTAGTAGTGGATAACAACCCACAATTGCTACTAGCTAATGCAGTAATTCCTTTCATTTAAGTGACAGAGGTCTGTGCGTTGATGTTGAAGGTCCTAAGGAAGGTTTCAAGTCCTACCAATGACCTATGTGGGAGCTCATTAGGCAAGCCACTGGGAAAAAAAAAAGTCAAACTAAGTAGTCTGGTTTGGAAAGGGCAGAAGAAAGGGAGAAATAGATCATTATGAAGAGCTGGGACCTTAACAGCTAATGATGATGTATGTAGTATCTGTTCTGTGTCCCACCTTGAAAAGACTCACCCACCTCTCGTGACTTACATTCACAGTTTGGGGTCTGATCCTTAGTTGCTTGGGGCTATTCAGATCACAGCAGTGGCCGAGAGTCATTCCCAACCACCATCTGCTTATAGCAAGGAGAACGGAATCCATTTTCTCAGACGGGACCTCAGCAGAGTGGCCTCTGCATTTGTTTCCTCTAGACCAGCTCCCCGTAGAAGAACCTCCACTGGCTTCTAGTTAGTTACTGGGTGCAACTCAAAATGGCACATGTGATCTAGGAAGCCATATATCATACCTTGGGATATGCATACCTTACAGACCTGCTTTTCTTCTTGGGTTTTAACCCAGCAGGCATTATGAGCCCGGATGCTCAAGCAAGGTAGGAGACTCAATGGGGAGCTCTCAGCTGCTACCCAACCCAACAGCGCTCGAGCTCGCTTTCAGGGCATGTTAGATCCCTGAGCCAGACCTAAGGGACCCTGCGCTGCAAGCGTTGCTCATGTGAGTAGGCTTTACACACATGCACCGTCCTAGAGAAGTCAACAGGAGTACTCCGGTGAGTAAGAATTCCTCACATGAGCAGGGCTGACAGGATCAGGCCCAGCCCGAGGGGAGGGGCTAAGCAGGCGAGCAGGCCGTACTGCAGGAGGGTCACTAATTTGGATTGCTCAGAGAGACTTTTTTAAATACTGACTTGTGCGAGTGCTTCAAATCTAATGCTAAGTGTCTGGAACACAGCAAAATACATGTAAACAGACAGGCCATCAGCCAGCACACACGCCCCACTGGCAGGGAGACGGCTGCCGTCTCCATCCTTAACCAATGGAATTGGACATAAGTCAGATGTAAAACATTCTCAGCTACATCCCATTCATCTCCCAGAGCAAAGGCTGTTTAGTGGCATCACCACACATGCCCTTCAATGGTGCTGTTCAGAAGAGACCTTATAAATCCCTTTATATAGTAATAAGGGAACAGATTCACAACCAGTGGAATTCAGCACAGCTCCACTAAGGGCAATGGAACAAGGCCAATTTATACCAGCTCAGGATCTGGCCCAAGGGCTCTTTCCCAGCTGATCTTCCTGTTCCGTTGACTCCCGCAGCGGCTTTGGAACCAAGAAGGGGAAGAGGGAGAGAAAAATCAATTTAATTGCCGCTCAGTAAGCAAATGTGCTAAGTGTTGCTGGCAAAATCTGAGCACTTTACTGTGAGCGGGGGAGGGGGTGGCTCTTTCCATTGCATGGGAAAGTGGGGTGATCACAAATCTACCAGGCTGTCATCTGGTTTTCACCCCCTTCCCCTTCTTTAAACAGGAAGAAGCCTCCAAGCGGCACACAGTTAATGGTAGATATTTTGTGGCATTTAATAGTCAATCCACTGCACCCTTTGTTGTTATCCAGCACGTAATTACCCTTTCATGCAAACCGCCTCTCTTTAGCAGATCCCAGTTTTGCTTTCTCCGCAGATACATCCCAGTGATTGGTTTTATTGCACCAAATGCTGGGCTGTCCTCGTGGAAGGGAAATGGCTCTAACTACATTTCACTTGCACAGCTGCAGCACGTTGCTTGTACGTTTTTTATTATTTCTCCCGTTTTCTTTTCCATCAGCACAGAGACTCGAGCTAACAAAAAAGTACCAAATTGGCATCCTCCAGGGGCGCGTGCGCTGCCAACCCTAATACCATCTGCAGAGTTTGCGTATAAAGCAACATGTGTGCTCACAGGGCCGGTGTTTTAAAAAGAGCTTGTTCAGTCATGTGCAAAATCCCGCCCCTGGGATTCTGACATCGAGCTGAGAGGTTGCACCACTTCTAGGGGCTGATCCTGCTGCTGCTGAAGTCACTGTCAAAACTCCCATTACATAACATAAGAACATAAGAACATAAGAACGGCCATACTGGGTCAGACCAAAGGTCCATCTAGCCCAGCATCCTGTCTACCGACAGTGGCCAATGCCAGGTGCCCCGGAGTGAGTGAACCTAACAGGTATGATCGAGCGATCTCTCTCCTGCCATCCATCACCCCCCTCTGACAGACAGAGGCTAGGGACACCATTCCTTACCCATCCCGGCTAATAGCCATTTATGGACTTAGCCTCCATGAATTTATCCAGCTCTCTTTTAAACCCTGTTATAGTCCTAGCCTTCACAGCCTCCTCAGGTAAGGAGTTCCACAGGTTGACTGTGCGCTGTGTGAAGAAGAACTTCCTTTTATTTGTTTTAAACCTGCTGCACGCCAATTTCATTGAATGGCCCCTAGTTCTTCTATTTTGGGAACAAGTAAATAACTTTTCCTTATTCACTTCCTCCACTCCACTCATAATTTTATATACCTCTATCATATCCCCCCTTAGTCTCCTCTTTTCCAAGCTAAAAAGTCCTAGCCTCCTTAATCTCTCTTCATATGGGACCCGTTCCAAACCCCTAATCATTTTAGTTGCCCTTCTCTGAACCTTTTCTAGTGCCAGTATATCCTTTTTGAGATGAGGAGACCACATTTGTACGCAGTATTCAAGATGTGGGCGCACCATGGATTTGTATAAGGGCAATAAGATATTCTCCGACTTATTCTCTATCCCTTTTTTAATGATTCCTAACATCCTGTTTGCTTTTTTGACTGCCGCTGCACACTGCGTGGATGCCTTCAGAGAACTATCCACAATGACTCCCAGGTCTTTTTCCTGATTGGTTGTAGCTAAATTAGCCCCCATCATATTGTATGTATAGTTGGGGTTATTTTTTCCAATGTGCATTACTTTACATTTATCCACATTAAATTTCATTTGCCATTTTGTTGCCCAATCACTTAGTTTAGTGAGATCTTTTTGAAGTTCTTCACAGTCTGCTTTGGTCCTTACTACTTTGAGCAGTTTAGTATCATCTGCAAACTTTGCCACATCACTGTTTACCCCTTCCTCCAAATCATTTATAAATAAGTTGAATAGGATCGGCCCCAGGACTGACCCTTGGGGAACACCACTAGTTACCCCTCTCCATTCTGAAAAAGTTCCATTTATCCCTACCCTTTGTTCCCTGTCTTTTAACCAGTTTTCAATCCATGAGAGGATCTTCCCTCTTATCCCATGGCAGCTTAATTTACATAAGAGCCTTTGGTGAGGGACCTTGTCAAAGGCTTTCTGGAAATCTAAGTACACTATGTCCACCGGATCCCCCTTGTCCACATGTTTGCTGACCCTTCAATTGACTTCAGTGGGCCAGGCTCAGCCCTGCTCACAGGCCTTGGTGCTAGATGAAAGCCGGGCTCTTAGCTCCGGAGCTGAAATCCAATACTCATTACAGCCAGTTGCCTTCTGCCAATCCTTGTGGTTCTTTGGTCACGAAAGCTGCCCAGGCACCTCCTTCCAAGCAGCTGTCCTATATCTGGAAAGTTGTCATTCCCTTATTTATAGCCTGAGTAAACAACGTGCGTCCCTCCCAAAAGAACAACAAGGCTGCACCAAGTCCACCTTTGCTCAGCTACTCGGACTTACCAGGAGAGAACAATAATGTACCAAATACATTGGATATACTTCACTGGATGGTGTGTTATGCAGAACAACACTGCTCCAAGTCTTAGACCTAAAATTTGTATGCTTACCTGTGCCTTATACGTGTATATTTACCTGGGTATTGGCCTGTCAAAATCACTATAAAGCACTGAGAGGTTTTTTAAATGGTTAGACTGTACCTTATATTTTCTGCAAAAGATCTTATTCCTGTGACAAATGACTGTGGTAGGGGAGGAAAACAGGGACTTCAGTTGATGGGGATCACCCTCATTCTCTTTGATATGGAAACGGGTATGACAATCTTCCCACAGAGCTAATGCTAGTGAAAGACAGGAATCCACTGCACCAAATTACAGTGTATACATTGTGTGTGTAATTTACTGCATATTGTGTAGCACGCAAGGTGTGCGAGGCACCCCCCAGCCATGCAGATAGATACAGTCGCTGTCCCAAAGAGTTTATAATCCAAAAGCAGTTTGGGGGCAGATTTTCAGAAGAGCTCACCGAACAGGCTGGGTTCTTCGGAGCTCTTAGGCAATCTGGTCAGAAGGGTCACAATGGGAGCTGCTGAGTGGCAAGCCCTTTAGACAGATTTGGGGCCTAAGTGAGAGCGGAGCCCCAGTTGAGCGCACTGAGCACTTGAAAATCTGGCCCTAAGGGCTTTGGAAACACGGAACAGGCACTTCTCTGGCCACCTCCAAGATGGAAGAGCAGCTGCTTAGCTGCACCCAACATGGCCGTGCAATAGTGTAGGCCAAGAAACGGAGAGTTTCCATCCTGGAACTTTAGAGGGAAGTGTGGTTAGGCAGGATAAAGTTCTTGGAATTTCGCCAGGATACCAGGGCTGTAAAGGGGCCAGGAGATCTTGCCACACAGCACCCTCAAATACACGAGTGAGACACCAGCCTCAGCACTGAATCAAAGAGGACAATGCCTCCTACTAAACTGCCACATCTCGGTCCATGGCGCTCACTGCATCCCTCGTGGCTCTAAAAGAGGAACGTCCAGGGCCGACTGTGTTAAGAAGAAAGTCTGTATTTGAATATGAACCAAATGTGTGTTCCCTGAGCTTCACCCTGTGATTTTTTAGCTAACGTGTCTGCATTCCTCTGAGGAGGAAGTAGAGGGCCCGGCCCCCCTAGCCACCTCCCAAAGCTTCCTCTGCTGCCCTAGTGCTTCCAGCACCGCTGTCCAGCCCCAGCTGCTTACCAGTCCCCCCGTCCCCCCCCCCCCCCCCCCCCCCCCGCTGGCCATCTTCGGCATGGCCGGGGAAGGAGAAGAGTAGCTCTTGCCACGCTATCAGCCACTGGAATATAGAAGCCCCAGGAAGATGAGAATAGGAGCTCTCCTGGCTCTGCTAGAGCTTAGGGGAGTGCCTGACAAAGGTCCTCTCCCCAACACAGCCACACGGGGTACCCTAAAAAGAAGAAACCAAGAACCAACACCAGACAGCTGAAAGGGAGCAGAAACTACCTGCAACTCCACTCCCTGGGTTTCTCCCAGCATTGGGGAGTCCTTAGCAGGCACACAGCCAGCACCTACACCTCTCTCTCTCTCTCTCTCTCTCTCTCCACAGCCCCTCATGCGGGGTGGAGAGGCAGAAGCATGTAGTACTATCCCCAGTTGGCATCTGACCCCTGATGGACTGTTGCCAGCCTCCCAAAATAACAGGGTTCTAGCTGAGTAGCACAAAGAGAGCAGAACAGAACAGACACTCTGCCCCACAGTGCAGACTGTAACCACCTGACCTTTTTGAGAGAACATTTGGCCCCCAGACTGGCCACTACCGATCCAGGTGTTTCGTGAAGGTCTCCCATCCACACACTGCTCTAGTTCAGAGCTACTTAGTTTAAGGAATTCTGACAGGATTAACCCAGGTCAGATAACTTCAAGCTACTTTATTCTACCCTGAGCCAGCTCTGAAGGAATAAAGATAAAAAGCAACACGGGGGTGGGGGTGGGTTATATTAGTCTAACACTCCTGCCACTGAATATATCGAAGTTCTTTTAAATAGTTCAACTGCCTTCTTCCTAAAGAGCAGAACCATGTCCTCAGAGTATCCCTACCAGACAGGGTCCTGACAAGGGCAGTCAGGACTAAGAGTCAGAGAGGGTCAAACCTAAGGCTGAAAGTATCAGGGGAGCTTGCAGTCCAGTTCCAGGCCAGAGTAAATAGCAAGGATCAGAGTCTGATTCAGATTTTAGGGTCCAGGGCTGGAGGCAAGGTCCAAACTGAGCTGAGGTCAAAGCCATGGGTTCAGGATCAAGAATGGTCATGGTAGTTACAGCAGATCCACACCGTTGCCTGAACACTTCTTGGAACGACCCTTAGGTTTGTATAGGGCAGGGAACCCATCAGGAGCAATAAGGCTGTTGCCTGTCAGACCCCTTGAGGTGGGACTTGCCATGGTCTGTGTCCACAGCAACGAATGGGTCGTGAGACACAAGTTCATTACAGCCATTGCTGGGTGGACACCTGGAGGTGTTCACTGGCCGCTCTGAAGGCCTGTGTTTGAGACGTTGAATTTTCTTGGCAGCGCTGGAGACGTCTCAAAATCTTTGTACCTTCTCTCAGGGAAAGAAGAAAATTTTCTCCTCCTCTCTCTAAAATGTCAAACAAAAGGTTGTAACTGCATCCAAGATGTATTGGGCTTCTTCCGAGTAAACAGCCAGCACTTTTTTTGCCCCATTTTGAATTTTTCTTTATTTACAAGCACAAAACAATGAGAGGTTCCTGGATGCCCGGATGCTCATCATTTCAAAAAGCAAACAGGCCTTGTTCAATCAATATTTATGCCCCCATCACTCACATCTGCACCATGAAGCTGTAATGTAATGTAATGGGGGTAAATTCATTCAGTGTAATTACCAGTGAAAAATTAACAAGGTTTTCATTTACTGCCTATTGTTTTTCAGATATCTCAGAGAGACCGCTCATGCGCAGTCAATAGATTAATTAAACAGCACCTATAATATAAGCCTGACACTATTTGTCCATGACAGTTTTATTCTTATTATAGCCAGCTGAGTTTTGCCTGACCAGTTGGATTGCTAAATTCTGATGGAACTTTGTGTCCCGCTCAATGTTCAACAAAGATGCAATTG
Organism: Sternotherus odoratus; assembly: GCA_032164245.1. Taxonomy (NCBI): domain Eukaryota; kingdom Metazoa; phylum Chordata; order Testudines; family Kinosternidae; genus Sternotherus; species Sternotherus odoratus. Next base: position 126,721,982 of record JAVMKO010000003.1, read on the forward strand.
TTAGCAATCCGGGTGGATACTGTGGAAGAAAACTATTTTCAAAGCCTATCTCCAGTTAGGAAAGTGACTGAGAAAACAGCTTCTTCTTATTCAACAGGTCTGCTCCCTGGATCTGCCTGAGTCACACAAACACAAAAATGAGTGTGTTGTTTTTTATCACTGTTAGGCGTGCAGTTGAAATACAGGTATGGGAGAGCAAACTAGATTTGATTGTGGCTCACGCATCACCAATTTGTTAGTGTTCTAGACATGCTGCAAAACCTGTCCTTACTCCTGGACTTTTCAGGGAGGGCATTCATTGACGAGTGTCATTATAGGTCCCATCCTGTGAGCATCAAAGTCAGTGCCAAATCCCCCACTGATTTCAACAGGCACAGGATCAAGGTCTCTATTATGTTAAATTGGCAGGCTTGTGTTCATGTTGGAATAGGCAGTTCAGTTAATTAATGTGTTAAGATCTTAATTTTGGCAGTGTTCATTGTTGTTTTAATCTATGTTAAACACCTCCAGGAGACTGGTGCTGTAAAACCTGGAGAAATTAAAGAAAGAAAGATTATCAGATGAACTCTGGAAGCAGAATATTTCCAGCTGGTGGTTTCTTACCATGACATTAACAAGGCCTTGTTATTTTTGATAGTTGGAGAGTTTTCTGGGATGCCCAGATGCCTCCTTCCTCCAGGGTTCTGCCCCACTCATAAAGGTCCTGCTCTCCTCCAGAATCCATCAACCATGCTTCATCCATACATCAGCAGGAACACTAGGGGGCTTCTTGCCCTTTTAAAGCCCTCCCAAACCCTGCCTGCCCCAGAAAGTGAGACCAACCAAGCTGGAAACCTGACCACTACCAGCACAAGCATTGGGAATTGGGTTTGCCAGCTTAGTGCCGCTAAGCAGAGCCCACGGCATGTATTCCTCACAAACCAATCTGGGAATTTACTTGTAATTAATCCAGCATATCAATTCCTCTCATTATTTTTTAATCAAATTAAGTTATTCATTTCTACGTGCTGTTTTTTTTAAAATGAGAACAAGACAAAACTCCTGCATAAGAAATGGGGAGGCAGTGCTGTCTAGTGGTTAGAACAGGGGCAGGGACTCAGAATTCCTGGATTCTGCTCCAAGCTCTGACACACTAGGCGATTTTAGGCAAGTCACGGACATCCTGATTTTCAAAGGTGTTGAGCCACTCTCTCTCCCTTGAGGGCACTGGACATGCTTAGCGCCTTTGAAGGCCTCAGTTTGCCCCTCTGGAAAACAGAAGTGGCAGGGGGGATTGGCTGGCACTGATTAATGCTTGTGAAGTGCTTGGAGATCCTGAAATGAAAGGCTCTGTAAGTACAGAATATAACTGAACCTCAGCTAACCAGAAACAGAACTGCTCTCCAGTTGCTCCCTCATAACCCATCCAGCAGACAGGATTAATTTGACTAATCCCTTGCTTGCTAACTGGCTCACCTGATTAGGAGCCTGCTGGACAGCAGACACTAGAAGACAGCCACACCATTCCAATGGGGCTTGCCGCACCTTTCTTCACAGCTTGATAAAGAACAGAAGAGAAGCACAAGAACATTTTCCCCAGCCAGGCGAATAAGAGTCAAACTGTCCTTTGCAAAAGCCCACGTGGCAGCAGTAATAACAGCTGGGATGGCAGCAGCAAATGAACTGGGGACTTCATTCCATAGCCAGCTAGGCGAGACACCTCTTATGACTTTCAGTGGGACATACTTTTAATTCCATGCCCCACCGTTACTACGAGGTTATTGCTTAAAATAAAGGCCTCCACAAGAGGTCCCCTGCTTGAATGAAGCACCTCTGGCCTTCCTTGGACAGAGGAAATGTTCCATGGCAACTTCTGAATGTGATAAAGGGCTGGCTTGATGCAGCCATTAGCCAGTGATCCTCTGAATTAGGAAGGAAGGAAGAAAGCGACTAGAAGAAAAGTGGGCAAGGCTAGGAAAGAAGCAGAGAGAGGATCAATAAGGTAATAGCTACGTCTGCACTGCAGCTTGGAGCATGCTTCCCAAATTCTGTGGGGCTAGACAGACCTGCTAGCTCTGCTTGAGCTAGCGCCCTAAAAATATACAGTGTAGCCAGGGGTAGCAAAGGTGGTGGCTCAGACTAGCCAGCCAAGAAAAAAAACACGAGTTTGTACTCGGGTGGCTAGCCCAAGCTGCGGCCCATGCTTTGCCAGCTACACTGCTATTTTTAGCACACTAACTCAGTCGGAGCTAGCGTGTGTCTGGTTACCCATGCTGGGAAGTCGGGTCCCAGCTGCAGTGTAGACGGAGCCTCGGAGAGGGTGGCTCAGGGAGATAAAAGTAAGAAAAAAAGGGGGGGTGAAACCAGGGAAAATAAAACGAGCATGCTCCTAGCCATTCTGCCAATAGAATATCAGCATAGGGAAAGCCTAGCCACTGTGATAATGTCCTGGACATCCCTGTAAGAGACTCAGTTAGATTCCTTAGGCCTAGTGCTCTTCTCACTAGTGTAGATCAGGATGCTTTGCCATGGAGGTTGATGAATGGAGACACCTCATTTCTCCATTAGGAGTTTCACAACCAGTTTATCCCATTACTTTACATATGATGTTTCTGCCATTGCAATATGAGCACCTTCCAGGAAGTTGGAGAGGGTGAGGAGGAACTATCTGCATACTGCAAAAGTATTGCTTAATACTGGGTTAGCAGCTAGCCAATATCCAAAGTACATAACCTCTTGGCCAGAGGATTGCACTGTCCTATGCCCAACTACCTGTTCTCCCTTTATTGCTGCTTCATTGGCTTTGATGCATATATATGAAACCAGATTTGGATCCCTTAAGAGGGGTTAAATGAGGTGACATCATGTTCCTTTTCTCAAAACTAGCTCATATTTCATATTACTCAAAAGTAGTTTCCAAAGCCAAAAATGTAATGCACTAAAAATGAATCTGTACTCTATGAATCTCAGGGGGATGCAACTGTTTTGATGGAAAATTCAGAGGAAATGAAGGAGAGGCAATTTCAGCTGTCAGATTTCTGGAGTTATGGCAACTTGGCAGGTGTAACTTAGAAATGTAGGGCCTGATCCTGTAGCCATGAGGAAAATTACCCTTGACTTCAACAGGAACAGGCTCAGGCAAGTAACAAGGTTAGCAGTCCACAGAGCAGGGGAGAACTAAATTTGTATGTGTTCTGTGGATATTCAAAGGGAGCTGTAAAATGAAGAATCAATTCTACTGCAACGGTTGTAAGTAAAAAGGTTCATTTGAAGGAAAATACAGTACATCACGGCTGACAAGTGAGTTTTTATTTTGCAGTTTTGAAGAGTGCATTTTCAATACAAGCCTATTTACCCAAAGGGATAGTTATGGTTAAGAAAGCACTTTCATTCTAAACCTCTGTTTCCAGTGACTTATTACCTTCCCTCACAAAAATGATCTTTGGACCTGAAATTGCACAAGCTCATTCTCCCATCCTAGAGAGGAGAGATTATGGAAAGCCTGAAAAATCCATTCAGTCATTTTTGTTTGAAAATAGCATGAAAAAACAGTGACTTTTGCCACATTAAAACCAATGTATTTTTACCAATTTAAGAATTTTTCAAACCGTGATTTGGATTTAAAGTTCCAGACTTGGCATATACATAGTCATTTGTGAGGAGCAGCTTAAACAGACACTGCTTATATAAAAATCATGGGCCAGATGCCCATCTCAGTTACACTGGTGTAAATCTGGAGTAAAGACCTGATCCAAAGCCCTTTAAGATTCCCATTAACTTTATTGGTTTTGGATTAGATCCTAAACCCTCAGATTTCAACCAACTCACTCCAGATTTACAGTGGTATAATTAAAATCAGAATCTGGTCCCATGTATTTCAAACAGTCAGTTATTTACCAGTGTTAGTACCACCACCGGTTATTAAAATGGAAGGAATTTTGAAAAAAAGTTCCTGGTTTATGCTGCTTCTATACTTTTTGCATTTCATGCAGTTTGGATTGTGAAACTAAACTGGTCAGTTTCTGTTTCTGTTTCTAGTAAGTTGCAGGTTGCAGTCTCCTGCACTGTACAATGCTGTTCTTTGGACTCAGAACACTACAGGGCAATGCTCAAGTCCAACCAGAAACTGCTTTCACTGAGACAAAAAACAATTTCATTGAAATATTTATATTCCTATTAGGACCTTGACCTTTTTGTTTAACTACATACGTGTAGTGATTTAAACCAGTTGGTGGCATCTGTGGCTCTGCTGTGGATTCACCATGATGGACAAGTCCATTAAATTCTCTCTGTGTGCTTCTCTATCTTTAAAACGGGTATAGTCATGCCTGCCTCAGAGGTGGATTGTGAGGATCATTCACTTATTGTTTATAAAGTGCTCAGAAATCCACAGATGAAAACTGACAGAGTAAACTGCTTTCCTTGTGTGCTACATGTCCCCCCTTATGCCTGATCCACAAAGGACACAGGTCTGCTATAATACCCAGCGAGGGGACCTGGCCAGTATTCAGCAGTCCATCTGTATTTCATATAGCACATACTTAACTTCAGGCATGTGTTTAAGTCCCATTGGGCTTTGCTGAATAGGGGTGGATTTAAGCACATGCTCAAATGCTTCGCTGAATTGGGTCCTTAGCTCTCCATTTCACACTATAGAGACTCATGTTTTAGCCCCGAAGCTCCAGTTATTAGTGATGATGACCATTGCATGTGTGCAAAGTTGTATTCATTACTATGCCGAGTGCATCATTTTCTTACCACGTTAGTTATACACCAAGCACAGAGCTATCCAGAGCATTCAATTCAATTACTATTTTAAATTTGGAATACGACCTAGTGTGCTCACAGCAAGCTAAACAACAAGAAAAGTTGATATACCTCTAACGGGCAAATAGAAAACGAGGCTGATCAAGGGGAAAAGGAGTGGATAGAAACATTAAAACTTTTGCCACAGATTGTATAAGCAGAAAACTAGAGCATGCTAAAACTAGCTGTGGTAAAGACTGGTGAGGTCATAATTTGGAACACGGAGTGCAGTTACAGTCAGCATATAAAAACGAGTAGTATAGGAATGAAGATGACACAGCAGACACAAAACGATACATGGACGTGAGAATCCTAGATCATCGAGACATGGGCTGGTATTGGGAGAGAATACTTTAATTCCCAAGGCCAATAGAGCAGGTCAGGGCTACAAGGCTGAGTGGTATCAGCCGCCTGACAAGGTGGCATGAACTTCAGAGAAGGCAGCCAATCAATAACAGGAATTGAAGCAAGGACGTCTGTACACGGGGCAGGATTCTGATCTGACTCACACGGGTATAAATCCGGAGTAATTCCACTGAGAGCAATGAAGTTACACGGATGTAAAGCTAGCTGGGGCTAGCAAAAGGAGAATCGGGTCCATCCTGAGCAGACAATACACAGATTAAAAACTATCGAGGCAGCAGTAGACGCCAATAATCTGATTCGGAGAAAGGAATTAAGCAAACTGCGAAGAGGAGAGAACATACCTGCTGTATGTACTTTAGACAACTGCTAAACCTCTGGAGAGAGGGCAATAGGCGGGAGGGGCTTTCTGGCGCCCACCCCTCCCAATCATTTCTCCCGGGGTCCTTATCCCAGCTTTCACAAAGGAGGGGAGGCTCAGGTCGGGTCCTATCCTGCGGGGCCGGGTCTCACTCAGGCAAAACTCCCGCTGATTGCAAGGGACGCAGCGAGCTAATCTCCACTCCCACGACTGCAAACGCTGCTCGCCTTTGGGCCATCGCTGGGCTGCCGCGCGATCCCGTTCGCTCCTCCGGCGCTCCATTAAAAAACCCGGGGCGGGGGGGCGGGACGGAGGCGGAAGTTCACCGGACCCAGGCAAGCCCCTGGGGAGGATGCTCAGGGCAGCACGCCCCGGTTGGGCGCCTTCTCTGCGGGGAGTCAGAGCCTAGAGGGCTTCCCTGGGACACTGTTGCGAAGAAGTTGGTACCCGGCTCCCCGAGGCGGGCAGCGAACCGAGCGGTTCCCCCACATGGGACTGTCCTCCGCGCCGCACGTGCGCTCGGGGCATTTCCGCGCCGGGACAGCTGGAGCTCGCCCCCCCCCCCCTGCTCCTGCGAAGCCCCCCCAGCGCGGATCCGGGCGGGACCCCCGAGAGAAGCGGGCGCTCGTTACCTTCGGCGTCTGCCCTTCGGGTCCTGCCGCCTCCAGCCGCCTCCTGGCCCCCAGGAAGAAGAGGAGAGCCGCGATCCACAGGATCCCCACCAGAGACCCCGCCAGCCGGCGACTCGGCCGTCTCATCGCCCCCGAGTCCCGCCGGGCAGAGGGGCTGGCACCCCCGGGCGGGGGGGGAGCGCTACCAGCGGGCGGCTTCCCCGGCGAGGGGCGTGGCTGGAGCGGGGGCGGAGACGGGGCGGGCCCGGGGGTGGAGAGGGCCGGGGAGCGGGGCGGGAGAGGCTGGCTCGGAGCAGCCGCGGCTCGCCAGACGGTGTCAGGCTCTGCGGGAGGCGGCGGCGTGTGTCTGGCTGTGGCACCCCGGCTGGCAGCCCCCCCGGGAGCAGGGGGAGGCGCTGCCGCTGCCAGCCGCGGCTCCTTCCCCCCGCACCGCCGGGATCAACCGCACCGCCTGGCCGGGCCGGGCCTGGGGAGATCGGGAGCCGAGTCGTGGGGAGCTGCTGGCGAGGCGGGGGCACTGCAACTTTCCAGCACTTCCAGCCACGTTGGGCTCAACTCTCCGGGGGCAACCGTGACCTGAGCGGCTGGTGCCAGGCCGCCTGGCCCGTGCTGTGCTCGGCGCTGCTCGGAGCCCGCAACGGCGTGGGGGGGGGGCAGCTTCCAGGGGCAGGAGATAGACGCTGCTGGAGTGTAAATCTGCCCATTACAGTGTGTCCGAGTCTCCGCTCCCAGGGAAGGCGGGGAGCTCCCGAGGCTGGTGTGATGAAGAGGAGAATCAGGTCCTCTGGGTGCGGGTAGCCTTATAGTTCAGGGGCGCTAGGCTGTGTCCCCGCTCCTGCCTAGGGTGAGTTAGGATTTGTCAAGCAGGTGAGGCTTTATTTCCGTGGTGGGGAGGGGGGCGCTAAGGGGGATTATTGCCTGAGATATGACAGCACTGAAGTTAGTCAATAACTTGGGAGAAGCAGAACGTTTCACACACGTTACCAACCTGGAACCAGAGGTTCCTTTCCAGAGCTGTGGGCAGGGCAGGGCAGATCTCCTGATGTTAAACCACCATCCGCATCTGCTACCTGCAAGTGAGCAGCTGAAGGACACCAGGAGCTAGGCTGTGCTCAGGCCCCTTCCCACTGATGGAGCATGTTTCAGACTGGACACACCCCAGGCCCATTGCAGAAATGTAACAACGTGACATGGAAAGGGGCACTGGGGTGAAAGGAGGCACCGACTTAACATTACATACAAGAGCCTAAGCTAAGAGTGGAGATTAATGTACCTCATGGAAACAGCAGGGGGAATGGAGGGAGATAATCTAATTACTGGAGTTGGAAGGGAACATTGAAGGCTCTAGACCTGGTATGAACCCTTAAAAAAGTAAAATCATAATCACCATCCCACAATGGATCTGCTTGAGGTAGGGGGGTGGTAGCTCTGAGCAAAGAAGGCACTGTTTTAATACTAGTATGAGAGCCAGGGGTGAGGAGGGGTAGCTAAGGCCCTGCTCCTACAAGTGGTTCCCTAGTATGGGATTTCTGCTCTCATACAGTCCCAGTGATTTCACTAGGGCTCTGGGTAGATACAGGGGTTTGCCTGCGGTGAACAATTTACAGAGTAAGGGCTTAAGGTAGATATAATATTGTAATTGTAGCTCACTTGGGATCCCACATCCTCCTAGAAAGAATAGTAAACACAACCAAAAGTCCCATTGCAGAACCTGGCTCTGTCCCCTTCCCCAGCTTACCACTTTTCCATTCCTCACCTTAGCCAGAAGTGAATAAATTGACCCTTTCCCTGTTGGGAAGTCTACTCACTGCATATGCTGCAAACTCTCTCCCTCCTGGTCATTTTCCACACAGCTCCCGTTTTTATGATTTCCTTTGTATCACTTATTAATTTACTGTTTGCATTCTCCATCCTTTGTCCACTTTTGAGTTATTCCAAGGCTCACTGACTCCCCTTTTCATGTAATCCATACCTCTAAGGCCTGATGTGCTTAGAAAGATGCCCAGATAAAAATTTCATTAACAACAACAAAGAGACATTTAATGGTTTCTTTGTGTTAAGGTTGTGTGACTTTCATGTCCAGGGGGTTTGTGGAAGGATAAAGTGATGAAATCCATGCCCATATGCAGAAGTTTTTAACAATGACAGAAGCAGTTGGTGCTAGTGTAGAGAAGACAGTCTTTGCAACTAAGCAGGGTTGAGCTCAGGAAAACACAGGTGCTGTGAGAAGACGGGTTAGTAAATGTAATTCTACCACTCTTCCTACTGAGTTATTCTGCTAGCAGTCTCTGTGCAGTTGAAGGGGGACATTTTTTTCCTCAGGAGGCAATACAGAGATTTTTTTTCCCTTATGAAAAATAACTTAATATTCTTCTGCCAGTTAACATGGTTTAAGAGTCCAATGTTCTAGCAAGATTTCAGTTGGGGTGATTCTGTTTACTTATAACCTTTCCCCCTAGTTTCAAACACGTACAGTATTCTCAGGTTCCCATCTTACACTGTTTGGTACTATTTAATGGAGTGGAGAACATGCTTATAAAAGTTGCAGATGACACCAATGAGGGGTATGGGTTACCAGCATGTTGAAGGACTGGATTTGAATTCAAAATGACCTTGACAAATTGGAGAATTGGTCTGAAATCAACAAAAATGAAATTCAGTAAGGAGAAAAAATCAAATGCACAAATACAAAATGGGGAATAACTGGCTAAGTAGTAGTATTGCTGAAAAGCCTTTGGGTGTTGGAGCGGATCACACACTGAATAGGAGTCACTCTGATGCAGCTGCAAAAAAGGCTAATATTCTGGGGTGTCTGAGTAGGAGTGTAGGATGGGAAATAATTGTCCTGGTTTAGGCAGTACTGGTGATTCTTCAGCTGGAGCACTGTGCTCAATTCTGGATGCCACGATTTAGGGAAGATGTAGATAAATTGAAGAGCGTCCAAAGGAGATCAAGAAAGGTTTGGAAAACCTGGCCAATGAAGAAAGGTTAAAAAAGACTGGAGCTGTTTAGTGCTGATAACCAAAGACTGAGGAAGGATCCAATAAGTCTTCAAATATATTAAGGGTTGTTATAAAGTGGATGTGATCAAGTGTTCTCCATGTCCATTGATGGTAGACCAAGTAGTACAGGGCTTAATCTGCAGCAAGGGCTATTTAGGTGAGATATTAGGGGAAAGTTTAACTATAAGGGTTGCTAAACTCTGGAATAGGCTTCCAAGGGAGGTTGTGGAATCACCATCACTACAGCTTTTTAAGAACGGATTAGACAGGCATGTCTAGAGATTGCCTGGGTTTACTGGGTCCTCCCTCAGCAGAGGGTGCTGGACTTTGACTTCTTGAGGCCTCCAGATGTAGGATTCTATTCACATGCATCTCAATTCTCCCCATCTGCTTCTTGTATCCAGTGATTGTCACACACTTAGGTTATAAGCCTTCTAGGGCAAGGACCATCTCTTTATTAGATCAGAGTACAGGGTCTGGCACATTGGAGCTCTGATACAGTAGCACCATACAAGCAACTATTTACTTCAGTACTGGCATAGATCATATGGTGCTGTTAATACAACACAGCTGTTGCAATTTTTAACGGAAGCTAGTAATTTTGTTCTCACCTGGTCAAACATTTTTCTAGAAGACTTCACAGTGGGGCAAAAGGTTAAAAAAAAATGTAGAGAGCACTTGGAGCATGACAACTCACTGGTGGATTAAATTCTTGTCGTTTTTAGAGTGCAAACTTTTCAATAAAAAGTTTAACACGCTATAGAATGGCAAAGGAAATACAGTACAAAGTAGATTACAGGTAAAGGTAATAAATAAGACATGCCTGACAAAAAATGTAGTCAGATGATGCTCTCTCATTACGTTGAGAAACAACTCCCTCTGCTGAGGGAAAGAGTTATTGACAGGAGCGCAGCTAATACAATAAATAAATAGCCAGTGATTTAGGTACGATAAGTAGCTCGGGGCTCATTCTCCAGTGCATTGCACCTCATGTGGTCATTTACACCTACGTAAGATGGATGTAACACCACTACTGAGACTGCAGAATTCCAATCTGATAATGTTCTATAGCTGCTTTGCACAGATGCCAGTGGCTCTGCAAAGTACAAGGAAATCCCTAACAATGGACCCCTGAACCACGCAAGGGTCTTGCATCCATAGACGGAGGCAAATGGCACACACTAATATATTTAGCAAGCGATCATGCAAGCCATAGAAAAACAGTTCAGAGTAGGAGAAGGAGAAAATACATTCATTAGTTGAGAAGTTCTATTTAGAGGTAGGCTGATTTCACACACACAATTCCCCTCCATTACACTGTTGAAACGGCATTGATGCCAAATGAGCTGTAGCAGCAACGAGGAGAATTTGGTCCATTGTATCTAGATGGATCATAGCAATGGGGAAGAGTGGGTCCAGTGAAGCTTGGTGTGTTGCAATAAGAGGGCACCTGCCTACTTCTAAATTTCTTTACCCTGGGACTGTTTCCAACAGGTTGAATATTTTGGACTAACCATCAAGAGCAGTTCTTGGAGGAACATACGGCAGCAGGTGGACATTTCCATTTCCCCAGTGTGCCGCTCTTCTGCTCAGCTTAAAAATGGGCCACTCTGTTAGTTAATTCCTGGGGCAGGCTAAGTATTACCAGGAGCTGATTTTCTGAGTTGAAAGGGGGTGGGGAGGGCATGTCTCAAAGCTCCATCTCCAAGTTGCTAGTGAGTGTCAGAGGGGGGTGGAGAGAAAAGTATAATTGCTTCCCAGCATTTCAGTGTCTGACTGCAGAGCTGGTTAGAATGTTTGAGAAAATTACATTTCTACTGAATATTCTGTGCCATCAAAGGCAAAACATTTCAACTACAGAGTGGTCTTGACAAAGTTGTCCTCCCCAAAAGGTTTGTGAGGTCTAGGGCTCTCTGCTCATTTCTGACTAGAGACACCCCACCCAACCCACATCAAAAGCCTGAGCTTCTTGATTCTCCAAACAGATTTGCATCAATTGCTGTGGCAGAGCTTTCTATGGGTTTGGGGTTTGCTTCAGTGAGGAATGAAAATGAACCCTGAGAAATGGTCATGAAATGGAATAGCCATCCTCCAGGAAGCTGTAGATGTAGAACCTGCTGGAGAGCTCTGGCTGAATATTGCCACTGGCTCTGCCTGTAGCAATTTGAGCAGAGCAAGACTGAAGCACAATTCTTAGGCTATTGGGACCCGAGAACCTGACAGTGAGAAGACAGGGACCAGATGTCACCACTGGCTTAAGGGGGAGGGGGGTGCAGTTCTGCATATCTCAGTGGGGTTTCCCTCTGCTTATGCCAGGACTGAGGTTCCTCCTTCCACATGAATACAGACCTAGCTAGCAAAGACAACAGGGATGGGGAGTACCTCTCCAAGGCTGCTGACATAGCCAAGCAAGGAGATCAAATGGTATTCCTTCATCCCCTAGCTCCTGATAGAAGAGCAGTAGAACCATGATGATCTGAGCCCATGGTGGTGGGAGGAAAAGGTGTGTCGATATTTTCCTCTTCACCCATTTCCCTCCCAACCCCTGGCCAGAAGCATATTGGTTCCACTGTGCACTCAACCTACCTGAGAGGCAGTAGGTGTGGGGGGAGGCAGATGGGGGGGGGGGGAGGGAGAGCGCACACACACATCTCACATTGCTTTTAACCAACCTGTTCTGGCACATGCTCCACGTTAGAGTTCAGAGGAATCCAGCCCTCCTTTGCCAGAGGAAGGATTGGTTATAGGGCCTGCAAAAGAGGAAATCCTGGAAGAGCTCCAAAACAAGCCTATCCAGGTAGAAAACAGTACATTCTGTGCTCCCTCTCCCACCCAAATGCCCTTGCACTGTAACTTTCCTAGGAGAGTCACATTAAATAATCTGTACAACATCATACTCTAGAGATTAGAAAACCCCCCAAGTGGGTCCTCACCTGCAGCTGGAGAAGGAATCCCACAAATTGAGCTAACCGAGTATGCTTACTGGCTTGAAAGGGATTGTAAGTGGGGAATTAACTGCTGTTTGTTTAAAAGATTTCATGGGGCCGGACTAAGACATTCTGCCACAACATTGTGCTCAGATATCAATAAAGACATCACCCATTTAAAACCAAAAGACATAATTTCTTTGTTGAAGTTTAGCTGCCTTTAATTCCTTTGGTGAGGTCATTGGTCAGGCAGAGTTCCCAGCTGTGGGAGTTTGACAAGAGAGATCCCAGAGTACTCTAGCGCTGCCTTCCTTCCAAAGCAATAAAAAAGTGTTCTTTGTGTTAGCCTTTGAGGGGACACCACACATGCAAAAAAAGAAAGAAAGAAAGAAAGAAATCCACACCCTAGAGTGAAGCAGAAATCATGGGTGATTGTAACAGGGGTATTCCTGCTGTCTTCCCTCCTCCAGGGTTCTCCCTGGACCAATAAACCTCCAGGAGGCTTTATATGTGCAGCACCCATGTCTTTATTATTTACAGAGTTGTCCCACCACCAGTGTCCAACTATATGCAGGTTTAACAGCCTGTTTGGCTCCTGGCCAGAGTCAGGCCCCAGTCAGTAGGCAAACCTTCCCCTAATCATTTCCCCCCTGGCCTCCTCAGCCTTTATAGTCCTCAGGCCCACAGGTGCAGCAAATCCTTAGGCCAGGCATCAGGCTTTCCCCAGCCCCAATCCATTTCCCCTGATTGGGGCTGGCTGAGCAGGGGCTGATTAGGTGCCTTCTGCAGCAGCACCCTGCTACAGTGATATTTCCAAAGTAATTTAACCTAAGAGACTTTGGATACATCTGGAGATTTTTCTTTTTAGTGGAAGGTATGTGTCTATCCAAATTCCCCTAGATAGAGACAGACACGGAAAAGCATCTCACACCCGCTCCTAACCACAACCACATTAAAGCTTAAAAGACTCCTGCATCAATGGCTGCAGATGAAGGCACTGAAATCTTCAGCACAGTTGACTAGCTCTGCTGTAGGTATTGCATAGAATGCCACTTCACTTCAGGAAGCCTCAGAGTGGATGCCTAGAAACTCTGCTGATTGGCCCAAAAATACATGCCAGAAAGATAAGCTTCACCTTTTGCAGTGTCTTTGTAATGCAATACAAATGCATTTCTTTGTCCTTCGAAGTTAGCTTGTTGTAGTCCTCCCAGAAGGAAGCTCCTGTGTAGAGCAATGAATTCTCCAAATATGTATCCCCAAGGAGAAATCACACAAAACAATTGCTTCTGCTTATGAGCTAGCAAACAGTGTATAGGAAGTTTTCTGTACCTTTTCCATTGTTAGGCTAACAGAATTCTAGCTTGTTTCACAGCTGCTGCCTGAATTGGAGATTCAAATGTGAGGCTTTAAAGTGCTTTATTTTCCACCAAAGCTGTCATTTCGATATTGCACATCATGTGTTAGCATTAAATGACTCAAAGATGGAAATGGAGGCATTCTCCTGGGATTCTCTTCACTATTATTACGAAGGAATTGCAAATAGATTTTTTCCCCACTAACTATTGAGGATCTTTTTTAATTCAATCACAAACATTCTTCTCTGGCAAACTTTCCTTGATGACATCTCCGGTTAATTAAAAGGTTTAAGCTATGAGGAGATGCTATGCATAAAAGATCAAAGAGGAGAGCTTCTTTAGTATTGATGGTTAATTGAAGATCTCCTCAGACTTCCACAGTAACATGGGCTGTTCCAGGCCTATGGGGTCAGAAGGATTCGGACTCATTCAAGGGTTAACTAACAGAATTCTCTATTAGGCCTGGAAGCTGGACTCTTGCTTTCATTCTAATTCACACTAAACTAATTAAGAACTTAATGTAGGAATTCCTCCACTGTGTAAAGATCATCTGTGATGGAAGTTCTTACATTTACCTTCTAAAGTGTATTAGTGGCACTTAAGTTGCCTGGAGAGCCTTTTATAAATCCTATTTGTATGGACAGAGAGGGGTAAAAAAAACCCACTTGATGATATATTAAAGCTTTCTAATCTTTAGTATCTGTAGTCCAATTACTGAGGTTTCTGAAGTGCTGTTCATTCTCAGACTTCCCGCACCACCCCCCGCTGTAACTCTGGTTAGCCAGAAGTACACCAGACACTGGTATTTTTACCAGTGTCATTTAATTCTGTTCCAAGCAGGTCTCTGTCATGGTGATAGGAATGCTAATGATCAGTCTATTCTCACATTCCCACCTTTGCTGGCACTGATGGAGCTGCACAAGTGCTTTAGAGCAATGGGAGGAGACAAAGGGGAAAAAAACCACCTCACTTTAGAGATCACCCAGCAACCGGGGGATGTTTTAAGAAGTCATGCAGTGGAGAACATCCTCTGCATCGGAGTTAGTCGTACTTGGGTTTAAATTCGTGACTGTCTCTTTAACTGTCTTGCCTGTTGCCTTAGTGCCCCAGGATGTGGTGGAACCAATAACCAGTCCCAGACGCTCAACCTCTTTGGACTGGATACTTTTCCCCACAGTAAGCCAGAGTCCGGTGAAGCCAAGCACAGCGCCTCAATGCGATTTTTTGCCCAGAAGGACAGAGAAAGCAGTTGCTGAGATCAAGGATGGAAAATGCTCAGGGAGGTGCCGGGTTGGGCTACTGGCAGACTTAACTATGAATCAGGCATTAGCCAGAGGATTAAAGCCACTCCAGGCAGCCAGGAAGTCACCAGCTGCTGAGCAGGGGAAAAAGTGAACAGCATCTTTTTTTCCTTTATGTGCCAAGTTACAGCTGTCACGGAGCGCCCGGGCGATGGTCTGGAACCACTCCCTAGGAAGCCAGACCGGACTCCAGGTGAAGGGCCCCTTCTCCGTACACAGCCTGTGTCCCAGGCCAGGAGCTTCAGGGGTACCCACTTCCACCTTCCTGGGTCTGTCCTCGGAGCATTTAGCACCTTTTGCCCCTCCGTGTGCTTCCCCAGCAAGCCCGCCTGGGCGGGGTCCTGGGGGAGCCCATGGGTTCTGCACCCCAAATCCACAGTCAAACGTGACTCTCAGCCAGCCAGCAGAATAGACGGTTTATTTGAGATGTCAGGAACCATCCAACTCACAGCTTCTCAGTCCAAACAGGGTCCATCAGTCAGGCCTTTCTGGGGTGTGCCAGGAGGTGAGACCCAGGTTCTGGGCTCCTGCTTCCTCCCCAGGTTTATTCGATGACTTCCATCTGGTCCAACACAGACCACGCAGCGAAAGAGCGTGAGCCCTCCGCTAGATCCATTTCGAGGCCAGAGAGCGAGTTGGCTTCTCTGCCTCTCTCAGCGTGACCCAGACCCAGACTGCCCACTCCCTCTAGCCACTTCCTGCTCCTTTGTTCCTTTCCCGGGCATCAGGTGTTAAGTGACCTCCCTCCCCAACCTGGGGTCAGGTTACAGCTTCCAGGGATGCACAGAGGGGAGGGCGTTGCCTCCTTGCTTCCAGCATTAGCCCCTATCCCTTCACATAGAGACTTAAGAAATGCATAGGGGAAACTGAGGCACACACACACAGTACTCCCACTTCGTCACAACAGCCATCAATTTACCTGCAGACGAGTGCAGCAGAATTAGCGGCTTATATTAAAACTACTTGCCCAGTGCCTGGTGCTGGTCACCTTGTGCTTTCATGGACTTCAGTGGGGGAGTTCAGCATCACCCAGGAGAGAAGCCTTGTGGCATAATTCCAGGTCAGACCCATGGAAGGATGCAGCAGCATTGGTGGGGCAACAGTGAGGGCGTAATATGCCTCCAGCACAGTGCACAGATCTCCTGGTCAGTCTATCGTGGGGAGCACCCTGCTGACAGCTCCCTACCAATATCGTAGGGAATCCATCACCACTGACATCACAGTTGTCATTAGGCTGCACTCCATGGCCCCTGGCAGTCCTGCCCAGTTCTCAGACCCTCTTGCGCCAAAAGGACACTTGAGCTAAAGGAGTATCTTGTTTACCAGCAGTACAGGGCTTATGATGATGCAGTTGGGCAGTTCTGATTCCATCCAGTAGAGGGCAGTGGCATGCATATAATCCACAACTGCACATAGACAATGATCATTAGAGCGGAGCCACATTTCAGATCAAAGGCTTATCCTGATCTGAAAGCATTTTCTCATCAGCCTCTCATCTGGCTGCCTGATTATCCATTAGCCACATTCAGAACCAGAGTCCCACTTCAGACAGGTGAAATTCAGAGAGGAGAATAAAGAAACCAAGCAAAACATTTTTCATCTTGAATTGGGTGTTGTCCCTTTCTCGCTATCCATGGGCAGATGCTGAGTAGTGTTTAGAACCCAATCTCCAAAGGCATCTCTTTGGCCTGATGCCCCTGAGCCTTCAGACTTCAGTTAGCACAGCTGGCAAGGTGCAGCGGTACGCCTCCTTTTGGCGGCAAGGAGTGTTTTCACAATTGGACATGGGGCTTTGCCCCTCCCTTTCCTCCTGGAAAAGCTTGTGTGTGTGCAGAACCCTGACAAAAAAAGCTTAAGCGATCAGGTGACAAAAGAGGGTTTTTTAAACTTAAGCAAACATAGGAAAAGATTCGTGCTCCCCAAAAAGCAAGAGATGCAGCTTTGAGACAGCTGTCTGCTCGGGAGCAGCTCTCAGCCCTCGCCACACTATGACATGCACTGGAAGTGCAGTTGTTTAATAAGCTTGGCCAGTACTTATTTTGTAATGAAAGGCGCCAGGGCTCAAGAAATTCAGTGCCAGGGCTCAAGCCATTTTTTTTTTTCATTCATAACTGATGCAGCAAGCCCAGGGCTGCCTGGGCTATGAACTGCTAAGCCCAGAAATGTCAGGGCTCAGCCCGTGCACAAATTAAGCACTGTGCTCTGGGAGAAGGGGCGCAGTCATGCCACAAACAGTGCATCTTGCTTGGGAGCAGATGATATTTTCCAGAGCTCACTCGTGGCTTTATAAGCCAGCGATAAGAATTCAGTCCCATCCGCATAGCTTGGACGTTGTCTGGATTAGAACGTGGCCAGGTCTAATACACTAGGTGCAGAGCTGAAATGTATAAACACCTGTCATTTTTTGAGCTCAGGAGCTTCTAGCTGCAAGAAACACACATGACCCCAGTTTAAGCCATCTCCATAAGTGCTGAAAACTAATTATCCCTCTGATCAATGGACTGACACACTGTACACAGCACGGAACCGAAAGCTCATCCAGGCACTTTGTTTCTTAGATGAAAAATTCATGAGACTAACCACTCATCCTCTTGTCTGATACAATCAAAGCTGTGCAAATGCAAAGACTGGGTGACCTGCCATCCGATCACACCACCCTTGCTTTCTCAAAGCATCAGCTCCAAAATGCTAGCAACAGACATCTACAACCCAACTACTCAGCTCCCTGAAACAGACACTACAACCACCTCTTGCTTGTGATCAGAAGAGAGGGATAATCAGGAGGTGTCTGTCCCTGTGAAACTTGGAGTCCCATCCATTTATTTTAGTGGCATAATCAAGTGTTTACCTCAGTACCGCTATGGTAGAACAAGCTGGATTCTATTTGGGCTCATGCATATTCATCAAAACTGCAGCTAAGCTCTGATTGCAGGGCCATTACTACTCATTGTCGAAGAGGCAGGAACAGCTTGATTTTCAGATCCCAGGTTGAGGTGCCAGGGCTGCTGGTTAGGAAACATAAAATAATCTTTCAACTTGCCAATAGTGTGAATTTGATCAGGAGTCACCGAGGACGAATAAAAAAGTTAGGAATCCAACAGTGTAATTTTTAATTAAAACCGAAAACCTCAATCATCCTCAGACACTTCACTAACACACAGAACTGTTGGAACTTGCTAGTCCCAAAGGCTGTTTTTCAAAAAAACAAGAGAATTCAGATACAAACAAAGCAGGTAAAGACAAGCAATCGGTGTTCTAGCAGGTCTGAAATAAAGCCAAGCAGGGCACTGTCATAATCCACTGAATAAGCAATTAAACAAAGAGTGATATGGAATGAGTAGGATTTCCAGGTAGGATCAATCCAAACAGGGTGACACAAGAAAGCAGAAGCCGATTGGACTTAATTGCACTGGGAGGATTTTGCTCTAGCTGGCAAAATACAGTATGTTCTAGCCAGAGTGGGTTGCCCCATTTGGGGGAGGTGGGGGCGGGATGTTTCACAGGATTATTCATTTGAAACATGCAGAGGAACCCATTCCAAAATGTCGGTTTCTGATCTCCTTGCACTAACGAGCACATGGGCCGATAGATGATTCATATGCCTGAGAGTGTAATTAAGAACGGTGAAACCTGGAAGGTTTCCAAACTCCATGGCAATTACCAACTTTAAAAAAAAATTAAAATAACCTTCCTTTGGGTGTCAGGCTGTTATTCAAAGTGTCTTCCCTCATTAGAGTTAGCGCAAGCAGCGGGATAGGGAACAGAGGAGATTTGCCTTCACTTAGCAGCAGATGCAGTCCCTGGGAAGAGGAGGAGAAAATGCTGCCATCCTGCTGCTACTGCATGGACATCACAAATCCCCCCTAGATACTGTATTAGAACAAAAACAAGAGGAGTAGGGAGCACGTAAGTCTCTGCTTGGGCTCCCCTATGCTCCTTGGGCCTCTTTGTCTAAGAATGTTCATGGACAGAGCTACCCTGGGTAAACAGATTCACTAAATAGATGTGGCAATCATACAGAGGATCATTCTCAGTGGAACAACAGTAGGGAAGAAGATTTGCATAAGAAATGTAAATGAATGTGTTATTTGTTTATAAAAACAGATTAAGATTGGTCTAAAGGCCTGGAACTAAACTATATGTAAGGGTTAGCACTTAGTTAATGCCTTACACACTTTTAAGTGCTCAAAGGCATTATCTAATTAATCGGTGGGTGTGTCCACATAGTCATTTCCTTTGGATTTTGCTCATTATGGAGAGGGTAATATTCCCCCTCATTAAGGGGATAGTCACATTTGTAGTAGATGCTTGATTTTGACAGCCCTTAAGAAGGCTTGTTTTAAATATATACATAGTCTTGTCAGCTTCAAGTTTCAGCAAACAGAGGTGGGGGGTCAGGAAAAATCAGAAGAGTTCTTTTGGGATACAGAAATTGGAAATCTGGTATGGAAAAAGGCTGGGCTTTTTAAAGCACACACACAACAATGGTTTGGTTAATAGACTAGCTTCTCCTGTGTCCCGGAACCCTGCTCAACACAGGGAGGTGGCAGGGCAGAGGGAGTCAAGGAGTTGCATACACTTCCTGATTTTCAGGGCTGACCCCAACCCGGAGGCAACTAAGCAGCCCAGCAGCCGCTCTAAGCTGTGCCACAGATGTTGGGACCTCCTGGTGGAGGCACTGACACCATATCCCCTCCCTTTCACCTTCACAGATGCAGGACCCATCCATGGCACACTCATACCAAGAGGGGGTTCTCCTCTGACAACTCAGTTGGGCATTTGCAGCTGGATAACCTGCTTTGTACCATCTTAGCCGTGCTGTGGGCAGTAGCACAATAGAGAATCTGTATAAGAATGAAAGGTTGTAGGAAGGCTGCACGTGTAGCTTTGAGCAGTTTTCACACACTTCAAGCAGGAGACCACCAACCTAGGTCTCATCATGCAGTTACAGTGTTATTTATCCAAGTTTTAAAGACAGACAAAAAGTTTCACAGGACCCATCTTGTTTCCTTGCTGGTTGCTCACGAACACAATTAACTTCAGGCAAATGACTTCAGTGGAGAGATGTTTATAAATATGTATCGTTAAGTCCAACATCCACAACCTGCTCCATTAAGGTCAGACTTTAAAAAAAACCCACAACCCCCTTCTCCCCCAGACACTGGAAGTAGGGAAATGCAGCATTGGGGTAGGCCATGCAACCTTCATTCTGCCCCAAATCCCAGTCACCCTTCCAGTTTCACCCTCTTATATCAGGATTGGTCTTGGCACACTGAGTCTGGTCACCAGAGGGCACTCTTCTTATTGGCTAACATCTTCTTATTGGCTAAATCACAAGTTGTCATATAGCTGTGTTATTTTTCCAGTTCACTCCCATACTCTAAAATACTTAAGCAGGAGCACTACAGATCCTCAGCCTCCCCTCTGAATTACTGCCATGACTCAAAACTATTTCTTCTCTCTCCAGGTTAGTTATTTAACTTTTTTTTTAAAAAAAATCTAGCGGTCCCTGCTGCTCCACTCAGCAGTTTATTCCCTGCAGCACATGAATTTTCTATGTAAATTCAGCCTCTCCACTCTTTACATTCTTAGCTGTTCCTGGGTTTGATAGAAGATCCCTTGCTTCTAGTATTTGATACAACTAGAGCTGTTCAAAACTCAGCAATGTCAGTTGTCAGAGGGCCATGCAAGTGGCAAAATGCTGATCCAGATTACAGAGACAATCCTGTCCAATGTGGCTCAGATCTGGGGGCTTGGTTCAGTCATGTACACAGACGGGGAGGTGGAAATCCAATCAAATCAGTTTTGCCAACCTGAAGTGTTCAAAACTCAGGAGTCCAGCCCCAAAGCTCATGGAGCTTATAGGAGAAAAAAGCTCTTGATTTTTAAACCCAAAAGTTTTAGGTTCTGTGTGTTTGTCATCTGGTCTTTGAGCATTTAGGGCTCAGCCCCCACCCCCCTTCCCCCTACCAGAAGGACTAACGGCTTCCTTTTTAAAACTGAGATGCTCCCATGATCACCTGATGCCAGGAACCGGGCCCTTAAGAGAAGGCCACAGAGATCAGGAGACTTGGGATAAAACTGCAAGATTGGTAACAATGAGGGACTCTCCACGCTGAGGTAATGGTCTATAGCAGTTTGTTGAAAAGAAATGAGCAGTAGGGTGTTTACCTGCCTTTACAATGGGCTTCACTGCTAACACACCCTGAGAGAAACCCACTTTAAAGGTGACCTGCCATGGAGATTTAAAAAATGAGGCTTGTGACTCTTTAGGGATGTCTACAGAAAGCCTGGAAGGTTAAGAAGAGTGGGAAACGGTGGTTTAATTTTATAGTCCTTAATTGAAAAGCATCAGTCACCCCTTACACCCATGGTTTTGCCATGGGGTTTCCTGCAGGGTACCTGAGATGGCACAACAAGAAGTCTCTTACCTGAAGGGTGTGGCAGGTTGAACCCTCTTCCTGGGGTGCTACCTGATGTGCGGGGGTGTCACTGATCCCACCCTGTGCATCAGCCTGGCTTTCCTTCACCCTGTTCTTACTGTGCTAGGCTCTTGTCCAGCACACACGGGTAAGGCCACACCTAGCTGCAGGCACTGGCTGAAATCAGTTCTGTGTGGGAGGACTTAGCTAAGGGAATGGCCAGCACTCACATGCCTCCTTTGGGGTAAAAGTCCAGAATAATATTGTCTTGCATTGTATAAAAGAGATCTGCACAGTGCAAGCTCATAAAAATTCATCCCCTCTCTCGATATGGAGGGGGGATAGGCACAGCTTTTTGGTGCCTCCCCCTCAGCTATTGCATAAACTGGGGTTTGTAATAAACAAAAAAATAAGTTTATTAACTACAAAAGGTACATTTTAAAGGACTCTAAGGGATAGCAAACAGAACAAAGCAGATCACTGAGCAAATAAAACAAAACACAGAAACTAAGCTTAATCCCCTCTTAAAGGTCCAGGTGCAATAGGTTTTCATCAACCACAATCCAAAAGAACAGCACCACCAGCATGTCCTTCAAGCAAAGTGAGAGCAAACTGATCAGAAATTTCTAATCCCCAGTTTCTCACTCATCCGTTTCAACTCCTGCACCAGGTGCTCAGGGCTTCTCAACTTCCTTTCTCCTTCCATACACCAAGAGCAGGTTTATGCCCATAGGTGTCCTACAAGAGGGAGAGAAATTCTGCATCTTCCCAAGAAAGAAAGCTGGGGGGGGGAGGGGGACCCTCTCTTTTGCATCAAGCCTTAACGAGCATCACCTGGAAGCATCTTCCTGTTCCATAACTGGCAGCTCTGCTGGAATGTTTGAAGGATTTCCCCCTTCAAAGCAGGTCTCAGCTAATGCTGCCAAGTAGTTTCAAAAGGAAACCACAATGTATCACATTGATTCCCTAAGATCAGTCCACACTGTACTGAAAGTCAGCCTGGAAGTGTGGAAAGCTTTGCAAAGCTTGGTGAAAAATAGTAGCACTGACTTCTTCTATCACACTTTTCATCAGTAGATCTCAAAACATCTTGCAAAGGAGGATAGTATCATGAACCCCATTTTATAGACTAGCAAACACCAAAATCCATGTCTATTGAAATGAATAGAAGTTAGGAGCCTAAATCTCATGGGGATCACAGAGTGCAGGTCACTGGTAGGATAGAGAATATAATCGAGGGCTCCTGAGTGACATGCTAACACTCTAGCCATTAGGCCACACTGCCTACTTGGTAGGATTCAGCTTCAGAATGATGGCCCCAACCATTTTGTGGCAGGGCCGTCATGCTGCTCTAGCTCCCTGGCCTGTAAACAGCTGACTATTCAGGTAGCGTTAACTTGCACTAGGGAGCAGACCAGCCTCAGGATCACTGCAGTGAAAAGGTGACTTAAACCGACCCTCCACCTGGTGCTGAACACAACTTGGCTGGATCAGAGGCCTGCCTCACTCTCTCTGTGTTATATAATCAGTAGATAAATCAGGGACTTCATTCTCATTCACCTGAGACATTTGATCAGCAGTCAACAAAAATCTACATTACCAAACAGGTAGCTTCTGCCCACCTCAGATAACTACAGCTACTCAAGTGTCAGGCATGGGCAGTCGTAGGCTTTGCTTTGTATTCCAAGTGGCATTAGCCTCTGGTGTTGCCCTGCTGGGACAGTGAGGTTGTATTTTATAGGGTTTTTCCCCCTTCATCTGTGGAATGTCAGCTTCTTTCATTCATTGGAGAAAAACAAAGATTTGCCCGGAAAGGGAGACCTTTGTTTCCCCAGAATAGGCGGTGTAACAAATCAGTCCCGACTGGCTGCTCACCTGAACTTCCAGCTTGGGGAGGCTCTTTTGCAGGTGTAAGACACGGCAGGACGCCGAGCCAAAGAGAAGCATCGTTTTTAGCATCTCATTTCATGGAAAGCGGCTGGCTGGGGAAAACATTTCCCTTCTCCCGCCCCCTTTTGTGTCACAACATCTCAGAAACGTAATGAACTCCCCTTGCTCCTGGGAGCTCTTGTCAGGACACTGTACAGGGGGATACCGGCTTACGTTCACCTCTGTGCTTAGGTGAGTGAAGACACACCTGAACCCTAGTGTATGTGCCCTACACAGCTCTCTACACACCCAAGCTGTGCCTCCCACATCTATACTGCTATTTTTTAGCAGTGTAGCATCCCACTTGCCTTCCTGCTCCTGGAGTCTTTCTCCGCCCCAGGGAAAGGCTCCAGCAGGGGGAAGGCCCTGGCTGCTGGAAAGCAGGGGATAAAGACTCTGGCGGCTCCCCACTGCTGACTTCTTTCCCCACCACAGGGAGCTGCTGGAGACTCACCCCACCACAGAGGCTCTGGCAGGTAGAGGCAGCAGGGAAAGGCTCCGACAGTATCCACATAAGACCAGCATCACCGGAGCCGGCGTCCATTCTCCCCTGCCTCCTCTCTGCCATTGCCTTTCATTGCCATGTAGCTACACAGCAGAGTTTGGATGCACCTGCTTTTCACTTTGGCATGTAGCTAGATGTAGCCTACATGTCCCCCCTCCAGCAGTGTTCAATGTAGCCGAACCTAGAGAGAGAGGTGCTGCCCATGGAAAAACAGGGCTCTTGTATTCCATATCCCATCACCAGGCTTTTGGTCCACCCCACAGCTGACTTTTCTGAAGCTGCAAAAGGAAGAGGATACCTTATACCTGGTTGTTTTAAATGTCCATCCGCCCAGCCGTATTTCCTAAGGAAAAACATTTTTCTCGGGATCTCATACTTCCTTGCTTGTGTTTGCAGAATGGCAATCTCTCCTATAAGGATGGAGCACCACCTAGTGGTACTTTGTGTAATTCATGGAGATATGGTTACTATTAGGTACTAATGAAAAATCTTCTAACGAAAAAAAACTTGTTTCCGGGCCTTAGTGTCTGTTACTGTGTCAATGTGCATGCAAACTGTGATGGTATCATATGTGATAACTGATTTCATGCACACACTGTCTTCCATCGAGGATCTTAAAGTGCTTTTATGACAGGTGGATGAGTTATTACAAATGGAGATATTAAAACTTAGAGAAGTAACTTGCCCAAAGTTACTCAGCAATGCAACAGAAAAAGGACTCATTTCTCCATCTCCCCAATCCCCTACTGTAACCAACAGGCATCAGCCTGAAGGCCACGAATTCATCTTACATATCTGGCCAGAAGCGTTCAGTGTCTGAAGGCTGTTTGGTGGTGTCTTGAATGTATAGAAGGGCAGGGTGGCCACCAGAGTGTGGAGCTCCCTTCAATAGATTGACAGGGACCTGCTAGGGAAGTTGGCCTTCCAGAGTGGGAGCCCTAGAATTAGAATCGAGGGGAAACCTACAGAGGAGATAAGGCAGGGAGCAGCAAGACATTGGTTTTAGTTGCTCAAACAGTGTCCCTGAGTTGGAAACCAGTGGGGGGGGTCCCCCATCCTCTCCAATAGAAGGCATAGTCAGAGAATGCCCTATGCTAAAGCCATGGACCTTCTGACTCTTTATTACCATGAAAGGGCTCGGTATAATCACAGCTCCCTGGGGGAGGCCAGAGCATCCACTGCTGGTGGACCCCAGCTGTGGTGCCAGGGAAGCCGCTGCTCAGTGGCCCCTGGCAGCTAGAGCCGCTGGCCCCACTCCCCAACAGCAGCAGCCCCCCAATAGCAGCCCTGTTTATAGTACGGTCATGGACAGGTCACAGGCCATGACTTTTTGTTTATTGCCCATGACCTGTCCATGACTTTTACTAAAAATACCCAGGACTCAATCGTAGTCTTAGTTATAGCAAGAAATTGATAGAGACAGAACTAAATGACTGATGGTGTGAAGGGGAGAAACGGACTCAGAGTCCGTGTAGTGCCCCACACAACTCCAAGAGGGGGCTAGTGGGTGAAGGCTGTCTCGGACCGGGGGCTTACCACTCTGATTTAGATTTGAATCGATAGCCCAGAAGTAGAAAGGTCGGAATTGCCAGACTGGATCAGACCAGGGGTCCATCTATTCCAGTACCCCGTCTTCAACAGAGACCAGGGATGGTTGCAAGAAACCATGCAGCAATTTGTAATAGGATAGTTTGTCCCCTGGGGAAGTTCCACCAGCTACGTGTGGATGTGTGAAGGTAAACTTGCTCCCTTTCAGTTTCATGTAATGTCTCCTTGCTCTTGTGCTCAGAGAGGGCATTGCTAGTCACCTTATCTACATTATCCATTATTTTCTATACCTGTATCATATCCCTGGTTATTCATCTCCACTCTAGATAAACCATTCCAATCTTTTCATCAAGGGCTCTGTATTCCCACTACTATTCTTCCCAGGCATCCAGTCTGATCTTCTGCTCCTTCCCCTCTATCTGCTATAGCAATACCATCCATTGCAAAGATCAGTGTCTCTGTAAATGCCGGTGGTTACAAATGAATGCATCCTTCAGAAACGTTTTATACCATTTTCCAAGATGCACATTGTAAACGTGGAGTAATAGATCTTCAGAATTACCCAGGAAATGTTACTCTGCTAGCAATATAAAAGCTTTACAACACCCAAGTATGCACCATTGCCAAAACACTTTACTGTGATCCAGATAATGCCATTTGCATTGTACACCTTTTGGTGTAATAATTCCAGTAAAACATTCTTTGCAATTGTGTAAGACCAAATCTCATGGTTTAATGTAGTTTATTGTTACAAATGCTTAGTGATACATGGCACAGATAAATTCTGTTCCTTTTCTGGATCAAATAATCAATAGCAAAATAATCTCCCTGCAATTATGTTGCTCAGCAATAAAGGGTGAGAAAATAAATATGTATAAAATATATTGGATATAGACAACAATCATACCACTGTGTAACATAACAACCTTGGAAATGGTTCCCCTTCCCCCTCCCCCCCCCCCCCCACACAATTCTAAGTATACCATATGCAAGAGGCTATTCAAACTATGCCCAGCACTCCTATTATTTTTGGCAAACTCCCCTGGCTGTAAATGATTCCTGTTCACGCTGATCCCACTTTACATAACAAACCCAGTGACAGGTCTTCCTCGCCTGTCATGCCAGGCCCCAATCTGCAATGAACCGCCTACCGCAGGGAGTGTCTGGGCAAAGCTTATGGCAAGATCAGGGCCCATGTCCACGTGGTTCATATGCTGTTGGTATTACACTCAGAAAACCAGTGAGCTGAGTGCTAGTGAAGTCAGCCTTGTTTAGTTTGCACTGTCCTAATATGTTCATCTGCAAGTCAGGAAGGAGACTGGAGGGTTCCTTGCTTGTGGAAAGCCGCATGCTTTATCACAGGATCTGCTAAGAGGACCTTGGGGTGGGAGGGCTCTGCTGGGTCTGGCATCATCTCTGAAATGATACCTGGAAGCCAGGCCATTATCTATGCACCGGACACATTTCCGCTCACCCAGGGACGGGCCCACGGGAGAGATCTGAACACTGGTATCTAGCTATGTCGCACCAGGCCACGCAGGCAGATACGTTGTCTATTATAAATAAAACCGGATACAAAAAGTACAAAAATAAATATTTGAACAAGAATACTTGCAGTTAGAGTAACTACGTGAGAACAGACCAGCTAGACCTGTGGGAATAGACTGTAACTGCTGGAGGACAAAGCATCGTAACTCCAGAGCTGGGTGGGTGAGCAGGCAACACCTCCTGAGTGCCCCCAGCCCCAGCACTGGGTGGCGTAGCCAGAGTGGCCCCAGCCCCCAGGTGATCCCAGTGCCAGGAGGACAGGTGGCCCGGCAGGGCCCCAGCCTGGGGGTCTTGTGCAACACAGCCCCCAGCCTGCCTGCTCCAGCCCCTCGGCCACAGAAGGGAGCAGCAGACAGGAGGGGGCCTGGTGGAGTGTAGGCGGGGCCATACCAGGCGGTTTGGGGAGGCAGTCTCTCTGTCTATTATACCTGCCACCCCTGGCTATAAAGACCATCTAATCTATAGGGGGTGGCATGTTATTAAGGGCCACTTCTACTCTCATTTCACATGTGCCACTCCATGGACTTTACTGGGCTATTGCACAGGATTCGGTAACCAGGATCCGAATTTGGCTCAGTTTCTTGCATTATCACACACACACACAAACCTACATTAAAAGACCAGTAGTGAGGCTGCCTGTGTAAACTGAATTTGGCCCCTTGCGCTTCTGCATTATGATACAGTCTTTAATTACATGATCCCATACTCTGCTTCACACTGACACACCCCCGCCTCATTCAGTGCACAGGCTGGACTTGCTCCAGGAATGAGTCAGGGTTGTGCAAGGCAGGAGGCTGTTGTCAGTAGAATCCTGCTTCCTTTGTTGCCGACCTGCAAGGTGTGTAATAAAAGAGGCAGGGAACTGCAGGAAGAGTAAGGTTAAGGCAGCTGAATGCCACCCTGGAGAACTGGATTTTGTCCCTGTCTGTGCCACCCAGTGCCTGTGTGATGCTGGGCAAGTCATTGAACCCAAACTTACTCTGAGGTCGTGTGATTGAAAGACTGGCTGATGAGGCAAACACCCAAGGGGGGTGAAGAAAGGCTGTACATGCCATCTTAATTCTGGCATTTCCTAACTTTTGAGTCTTCTTCGGCTAGTGGAGTATCTGAGAGCAGGAGTATGTGCCAACTCTCACTGTGGACCCGCACTAGAGGGGGATGGGACATTCTGCCAGTGGGTATCACAGCTATTTGCTGACAGCAGAGGAATGGGAGACTCAGGAATCTCTGGTTCCATTCCCAGCTCTGGAGGGGAGTGTGCTCTAGAAGGCACAAGCTTGCCCAGAGCATCCCCTTGCCCAGAGCATCCCAGTTCCTCCTTCCTTGTTCCTCCCCCAAACTGACTCTTTCCTTCTGCACCTGGCCTCTAGTCACCCCATGTCTATGTTTCCATCCCCACTGGCTTCCAGTCCCAGGGTCCCTATCCAATCAGTTCCCATCCTGGCTCCTTGCCCAGCCAGTCCAGGCCCCCTCCCCAACTCCGAGTCCCAGATTCCCTCTTCTTCCTACCCCCATCCCGTCTCCACCTATAGTATAGAGGGCCAAATTCTGATCTCAAATCCACACACAATTCCCACTATTTAGACAAAGCAAGTGCAGAATTAGACCTCACCTATGGGTATCTACATCATCTATAACAAAGGTTCAGACTGCTCTGCACATGGATTCTTCTACTAAATTGGAAAATAGTGACATTAATCCTTAGAATGCTGTTATTGCATCAAACCATCATTCACTGTCCTTTGCAGTCTGTCACTGGAAGTCATTACCCACCTTAATTATACAAACAATGATGTCTCGGCCCTAAACAACCAACAAGGGGGCCAGATCATCAACTGGCATAATCAGCATAGCTCCATTGACTTCAATTTCCACCTGAGGATCTGGCCCTAAAGTTTAGACTTCAGCTTCCAAACTTATTGATAGTTTTCAGTGATTCTTTTTATACCTGGAGGGAGGAAGGGACCTGGGCTACATTTGCCCTGGAGGGGTTGTGACATTTTAACCTGTTTGTGTCTTTAGAGCATAAGCCATTTGGGGCAGGGATCGTCTCTTTTCTAGGTTTGTCCATCACCCAGCACACAGTGGCCCCAATCCTAACTGGAGCCTTTGGGTATTACCAAAATATACATATCTATTACTAACTGAAACAGAGTCCCACGACAATCAACCTTAAAACTCTGGGGGGGGCTTACAGATTCAGGGCATCCAATAAAGGGCTTTTCATCCTGGTAGCTTTGCTAGTTATAAGAACTATGGGTCACAGCTTGTAATCCCCTGGTCTCCCAGTGAACCTACAACTCTGTAGACCATCCAGCTGATTCTTAAAAATAACAACCAATCTTCATTTCACCGCATCTCGGGTCTTTAGATCCAATTTGTTCATGAAAGTAGATCCTCATGGGATAAAATCTGTCCATATGGACAGAGCCTGATCCAGCAACCTGTCTTCACTTCAGTTGTCCTAACACGTGGATGGCTCACATGAGTAGGGATTGCAGGATTGGCCCAAAGTATCCAGCATGCAGAACAAGTTGGTAAGGAACAATCCTCCAGGTCTTGGGAGGGGCCAGTGTGTCTAAATCCAGCTCATTCCTCCTCCATTGCTTGCTTTAGGAATAGAGAGTCATCATCATCCACTGTAACATAACAGGGAAAGTGGGTTGAACTAGCACATCCGACTGGAGTTCAGTAACATTCACAATTGAACAGGAGGGTTGTGGGTTCTCTCTCTGTGGCAACACAGTACGAGGACCTCACGTGTGGTCCAATGCTGCTCACATTAGAGTCAATGGGGGCTTCACATTGACTGCAATGGGATCGCAATTAGGCGCACACAGCAGGAACTAAGATCTGTGCTCTTCAGATCCAAAAACACATAACCTGTCCCAAGGGTGCCAGAGAAGCAGCTCCATTGCTATCAGGAACCTATGAACGCTGGAGCATGTGCAGTGTAGATTCCATCCAGCAGCAGATAGTGATGTGACCATATGCACACATCCAAGCCATTCACTACATTTTATACCCCCAATTAGCCCTCCAAGAAAGTATGATCTCTTGCATTTTATTGGTCAGCAGATGATCTCGTGGCTAATGTAAAGGTTTGGGACTCCGGAGTTCTCAGCATTAATTGCTGTGGGACTGTAGTTGCTCCATGACTCAGTTCCCCGCCATGTATAAAATGGGGATAACTAACACTTCCCTACCTCACATGGGTGTTTGTGAGGCCTGGTTAATGATGTAATGACTGGAAGCATTTGACAGTCACAATGCACAGGCAGGCTAAGAGGTCTAAGGCATGGAGCTGTATTTCAGGGAATGGGCCTTACCTCGGATTCCTGGAGATATATCCCTTTGCCGTCTTTAGTTAAGTTCCGAAAGGCCTCTGTGAAGAAACGGAATGAGGAAAATTAATTTGATGACCAACAGGGACAAGGACAACTCAGAGTCACCAGCCCAGGAGTGAACTGAAATGCAGAGCCTCTAGCAGATCTAGGGGGACCCCCACCCCCTCCAGCACCGTTTGAAATGTCTGTGTGGTGTATATGGGACATTCACCACTAATATGTGGGGCAGAGTATGAGCTGCCTCATGCCACTGTGATCATTTGACCCCCGGGGAGATCAGGAGGTTTTCCTCTCTATGGCAGCTCTGGACACATCACAGGTCCTCCTGCTTCCTGCATAATAGGAACGTCTCTTATTCCCTTAACTCCTGGCACCAGCAAAACACTGCAGTGCCAGATACAAGATCTGCTCTCTCCAAAGAGCCAAACCTCTCCAGGTTGCCTGGCCTAGGAGTCTGGGAAAGAGGCTGAGGGCCTGATTCTCCTCTAATTCACTCCATTGACTTCAGTGGGGTAACTCTTGCTCTACACTAGTTTATATGAGAAGAGAACCAGGCCCCATATCTTGGACCTTGCCTCCCCAGAGACTGAGCTGAATGGCTTTGCAAGGGGACCCAGACTTTCTCCAGAGTCCTGCATCCGGGACATGCTGAGTAATGTTCATACCTCCCATGATCTCCACTCGCAGCATGAAGCAGGCGAAGCTCTCAAAGCTGATTTTCAGGTCAGGGTTGCCGTATCTGATTGCCATGAGGTTACAGACTTCATTGCTGAGTGAAATCCCTGTAGAAAGGAAGAAAGGGAACAATAGGGCACCTTGCAGCCATCCAGAGCATCACAGGAGAACTGCAAAACTAACAGGCCTTACCGTTCTCTAACATCTTTCATGTGAGGATCTCAAAGTTCTTCATAGACATTAACGATGCCTCAAACAAGGGATCAACCTAAATCAATCCTGCAGATCCAAATGCCACCCTCAAACTTTGAGTGGTTCAAAATCTGGATCATCTCTACTCACAATATCTATGGGAGTTAGGGCAAGTAATAGAACAGCTCCTGCTACCCGCCACTTTAATGCAGCCACCTCTGGGGTAAGGCACAGAAACTGTTTAGCAGCAATATAACACAAGAATTTAGTAAAAGAGGTGAAGAAGAATATCGGGCTGAAACTAGTGGGGAAAATTATCCCCACCCATTTTCAGGGTCTGGATATCTTTCCAAGTCCATGTGGCTGTTTTTTTTGTCTCACAAATAATTGCAGGTGAATTCATCCCAAGTGTCTTTCAGTCTTTGTGCCTGGAAAGCACAACCTTTATGATTTAATGTAAATAAGGGCAATACCTGGATTTGGAGGTTGTCTTTCATCTCTTCATTATAGTTACACTTTTGAATGTTACCAAGCAAAACGACTTTAAATTAACCAGATGGAGGCAAGCTGCCAATAAATCATGAGCATTTACAAGCTCTGATCCTTAAAAGAACTGAGAGTGAATCCTTTTTCCCCACACAGAGCCTCACTGAAGTCGGTGTGGCTCTACCCAGATGCAGGGGTCCACCTATGTGGTTCTCCTGGCAGGATCGGGGAAAAGATCTTCAAGGAATGAAGTCTGACACTGCTACTGCTTGTGTGCTTGTCTAAGTGAGGGCCAGATCCACAGCCGCTGTAAGTCAGGGTACGTCTTCACTACCTGCCGGATTGGCGGGCAGTGATTGGTCTACAATAGATGTGACAAATCGATCCCTGAGCGCACTCCCTGTCCACTCCGGAACTCCACCACTGCAAGAGGCAGAAGCGGAGTTGACGGTGGAGCGGCAGCAGTTGACTCGGTGCTGTGTGGACAGTCATGTAAGTCGCCCTAGGGTACACCGACTTCAGCTACGCTATTCGCATAGCTGAAGTTGCATATCTTAGGTCGCCCCCCCCCCCCCAGTGTAGCCTGGGCCTCAACATCAGCACCACTGACTTTGATGGAGCTGTGCTGATTTGTACCAGCTCAGGATCTGCCCGCCCACACACACACAACCAGTTGGTTAAGGTGAAATTAGTTATGACTCTGTGGGATCGTATGGTCAAAATAGGACTTATAACGGAGAGTTAACTATGGAGCAGTTGCCTCCCTACCCCAGTACAGAGCTGTCAATGAGACATGGATGTACTGTACATGAAGCTAAAATTAAATGTTGTGCTGCAAATCACTTTACTTCATGCTTCAAATCGCTTTCAGAAGCGAAGGTCTGGGGTCCTTGTGACACTGCTAAAGTCCGCTTCACCTGACTGCTGAGACGGGGTTGGGAGAGACGCTCGAGGGAGTACCAGGAGTAGCTACGATCTGGGGGGGGAGGGGACTGTGTGTTGTTTGCCCCTCTTAATGGCATTTGGTCCAGTCTTCTAGTTCTTTCCCAGTTTGGAGGATTTTCCGGGCTTTTATGAGGATGTGGTTACTTGCCAAACCTTGTGACCTGCTCACCTGTCTCCTGCACAGCTGCATGCAATTCCACCAAGTCCAGATTTCCGGATCTATCAACATCTTTCTTCTGGAAAACTTCCTGTTTTTTTTAAATAAATCAAACAAGAAGCAAAAGTGATTCTGAGCATCTTAGAAGGGGAGATCTGTTGCTCTGCAGCATTGACACACAAACCTCCAACTTTGCTATGTGCGGGGCTCATCAATGCAGGGCCGGCGACAGGGGGGTACTACGGGTACAGCTGTAACGGGCCCCCCGACTTTAGGGGGGCCCCGGTACACCGCTGTACCCGTTGTGTCCCCCCTTGTCACCGGACCCGGGGGGCGGGGAGGCGGCGCGGCTCTCCCCCGGACACGCGAGCCTGGCTCCAGCAGGAGCTGTGAGCCCAGCCGGCAGCAGCAGCGCTGTGGGGGGGGGAGCTCACGCAGCTCTCGCTGCCCGGGGGAGGGGGGGGAGCGCTGGCTGGGCTGGGCTGGGGGGGGCCCAGCCGCTGTCGGCTGAGCTGGGGGGGGGCTGGCTGGGCTGGGGGGGCCCCCATCTGCTGTCGGCTGGGCTGGGGGGAGGGGAGCACTGGCTGGGCTGGGGGGGGGGCAGCCGCTGTCGGCTGGGCTGGGGGGGCCCCCATCCGCTGTCGGCTGGGCTGGGGGGGGGCCCCAGCTGGGCTGGGGGGGGGGCAAATTTCTGTCGCCAGCCCTGCATCAATGTGGAGGTGTCAAAGCAATTCATGACTTGTACTTAGTGGTAGTAAAATGGGGAAGCAGAGGATTTTTCCAGCTGGTGAGAAGCAGGAATCTCTATTAACTTCCTCTGCCAAGCAGCCACAGAGTTGGGAGTTGTATGTGGAGAAGTTACAGGCCAAAAGCCTGTCCTCATTTACAATCTGACTCCAGTGGGATTTCACGGGGGGTAAAGTCAGTGCAGGCTTTGGCCCCAAGGCATCTGTTTGCAATGTGTGGATGAAGCACTATTCAGGGATATGGCATTCTCACACGCAAGAATACGCCCTGACTATAGTTTGCAGGGTCCCGAGTTCTGATCCCCGATGAGCCAGTGGCTCACTATGGAACCTTTCCTTAAATCAGTTGGAGCTACATCCAGGAAGGAACTTATGCATCGCAATGCCTAACTTCTAGTGCTCTGCTGCCCGGTGGAATTCACAGCCCTCAGTTAGATGCCCAGGCTCTCTATATCAATGAACAGAGAGAGTTAGGTGCTGAAGAACGGGATTCTCAGAAGCCAGCAAGCTGAGTGGAGAGCTGCCTAAACTAGCCAACAGAAAATGCTGGGGAGAGGAGTGAGGCCTAAACCCGGCCCCAAGAGTAGTTGGGTGCACAACTCCGGGCCGGAGAGAGGTGCCTATATCTGCTCAAGATTCCCTGCCATCAACGCTCTGTTGGAGTTGGATGCCTCGATCCCTTTGTGGATCCTAGCCCCTGACTTTCTTGTGCATCCGTCACAGACAGCCGGTCAGTTGGGTTTTAAAAGCAGGCACTGCAATGAAAACAGATGCTGCACCAGCACAGCTCTTTCCTGGGTATTCACCTCTTACAAAAGGGTATCTCCATTCCCGCTGGATCCTCCCTCACCTCTGGTGACAGCCCTGCTTAAGAAGATGCATTTCCCTGTGCCTTGACAAGCAGGCAACTTTTCCATCCAGTTCACATCCTCATGAGTCTTCATAGCTACCCAGAGATCAGCCTGATTTCTTGGGATTTAACTGTTTCCTAGCCAACACCAATTGAGAAGTATACAGGGAGGCAAGTAAAATATTTTTGTACCAGATAGAAAAGCAGCCTCTTCCACAGGACTCTGAATTCCTGAATGCTCAGTGTGCCAGTGGCATTAAGCTTAGTGGAGGAGTTAAGGTCAATGATGTCTTGGTAAAGGGGCAGAGACTCCAACATTGGGGGGGGGGAAAGTGAGTCAATATAATTTTATGATGGCGGTGATGCTGATTCTGGGAAGTTCCCCCTTCACTATGGACCGGCTCCTGCTCCCACTGAAATCAATGAGAGTTTTGCTACAGATTTCAATGAGAGCACAATCTGGCCCTTTCCAAAACAAACCCCATTTCTTCCGAACTGAATTCTGGTTACTGAGATTTTGGAAATCAGTGAGCAGGGAAATGCCCCAATGGTGTCCATATCGCAGTGCAGGTCCCTCCCCCGTGGAGAATGAAGCTCGGGTAAGGTATGAGGTGCATCAAAGAAATATACAGCCCAAGCTAAAGGATACGTCCAGCAGTGCCAGGATACCCTGGCAGGCTTCCAGACTAAATCTCAGCGGAAAGCTCTGGAGATCTGGAAAAGAGAGAACTGTTCGGTGAAGCACTGGACGCTGCTCGGAAAAACAGACTCCCAGGGCCTGAGCCTGCTGCCCTCGAAACTCAGTGGCGAAACGGCCATTCATTTCCCTGGGGAGAGGATTGGGGACCCCAAAGCTTCTGTGACACAGTTCTTCTGATTTACAAGTTACGTCACTTGTGATTCAACCGGGGCAAGGGGAAAATGTAAAACCAGTGGGACAGATTCCACTTTCAGCTGCATGGGCGTCAGCCAATGGGAGCTCCTTGTGGCCATGAATATGACCCATTACCTGTAGCTAATACAGGAAATAACAGTTAAAGAGCACCCCAAATGGTAATCCCAAATACGATTTACTGGGTGACCTGGAGAAGTCACTCAATCTCCTTAGGCCTAATTCATCCAGGGTGCAGCTTCACTAGCCACACTGAATTGAAACCCTGGTGCTTAGTGTTTCTCTCTCTGTTTCTTAAGACAGGCAGCTTTCAAACTCACAAGGATCATCAAAACCCTAATTCTGAGCATTCCTGGGCCATACACAAGTTACGTGAAAAGAAACTAATCTTGTTGTAACTCATGATTATAGATTGCCTGCAGACTTCCACGGAGCAGACGCCATAACTCACAGATCCCCACTCTACAGAAAGCGAAGATGCTGTCATCTCATTATAGCCCTGTTTATTACATATGCATCACCCACAGTAAAGTTTTGAAATGAATGTCTTCAAACTGATTGCCTGTGAAGAGTAAAGACACTCCACCTGGTTGGTTAGTTTCCTTACAGATTTCTCAACACCCAATGGGGCACTTAAGAAAGATACTGACATGAAGATAAAAAAAGCAACCTTCATTCATCCTTGAGAAAATTAAAGGAACTTGCAACCCTTCAGAGGTTTTATCTACCCAGACTTTGACTTTTCATTCCCATTTTTGATGGGAAAATTTGTTGAAGTCTCAAAAGTTTGTGGCATGAGAAAGCCATTTCCCACCCAGTTCTACTCATTACAGTCCCGTGCCTACATCACCCTTAATCTGCATAAGTATAAAGGGACTCAGCCAATTTATCGCTCAAAATTGTCAGGTATTATGTTTTGGGGCCACATCCGTAACAAATCCTGAGAACTGATCCTTGCCGGTTTGGAATCCCATTTAGAACCTAAATTATCAGAAAACATTCAGACCCCGGGTTCCAAACCAGCTTCACCACTCCCAGAACTCAGGGAGCAAGTTTGGGAGTTACGGGTCCGCTTCGGGTTCATCTCTAACTAGCACCTAATTAGTGTTATTAAACTATTATCTCCTAGCACTTACTTGTCCAGACCGCATTATTCAGGATCCTCTGGAGTTGTACAGCCTTTATTTCAGGATGCTAGGGGAGACAAATACTATTGGAATCAATTTCCCCTTCTCTGGATTTCCCAGCATGTCCTGTCTTCACTATCTGCCTTTTCAATCCCAGTGCAATTCCCATGGAAAGACACCCACTGACTCTGGGGGTGTTCAGCTAGACCTTGTTAAAAGCACATTCTCATCTGGTATAAAATGGTTGAAACTCCACAGGCATTTAGTTATCTATACCAGCTGAATATCTGGCCCATTATTTTCAAAAGACCCTCTTTATCTTTTGTGTCATCTGTCACATCAAGCACATGGTCAGCAAAAATGGAAAATTTAAAAATATTTCCATTTCAGTTTTCAAAACAGATTTTTTTTTGTTTTATGAATTTTGATGATTTCCAAAAACTGAAATAAAATTTTCTGGAAACACTAGATCCCTGAAAAACTTCAGTGGCTGAGACCAAAAACTGGCCAAACCATAGAGGAACCCCCTGCAAAAGACAGCTGGGATGAGTATAGCAAGTATTTATGTGCACACTCATCCAACCAAGGAGTCAAGAAAACACCCCATGACAACAATAAAAAGTTACACATGAAACAAAAATAATTTTGAAAAACCTGAAAAAAGCCTCTTTTTTCATGAAAAATAAAGCCTCAAATTTTCTAAAATGTTTACAACTGAAAAATTTTGTCGGAACAAAACGTTTTTGTGGAAATTTTCATTTCTGAACATATGCGGTTTTTTATGTGCAAAAAAAAATATTATGTGCAAAATTATGCACCCAAAATTTTGACCAGCTCTAATTCTCAGAGTTAAACAGAGCCTGATCTTCAGAAGAACTGAACAGCTGAAGCTCCAGCTGATATCAATGGGAACTGCCGGCACCTCTGAAAATCAGCTCCATAATAATAATAATTAATAACAATCTGTAAGAATAAATGTTTCTCTACGAGTCAATCCATTGTGGTCATCTAGTCTGATCTCCTATAGAACACAGGCCATAGAACTTCCTCAAAATAATTCCTACAGCAGAGCTTTTGGAAAAACATCCCATCTTGATTTTAAAATTGTCAGCGATGGAGAATCCACCACATTGCCAAATTGTTCCAGCGGTTAATTACTCTCATCATTCAAAATGTATGTCTTAGTTCCAGTCTGAATTTGTCTACCTTCAACTTCTAGCCATTGGATTGTGCTATATCTTTCTTGGTTAGATTGAAGAGCCCACTATTAAATAGTTGTTCCTCATGCCTATGAGATGATGGGAGTGGCTTTGCTAATGCCCATGTTAACATTCTGAGCACACCCAGTGTAAATTAGTGGCTTTGAAAAGCCTAAGGAGACCCAACGTGAGCCGAGTGCTCATGAATTTAATGAAGAGTACTTTTCTCTAACTGCCATGTTTCTTGACTGCTTACATATTGCACAACTCCTTCAGCGATGTTCACGCTGTACCCTCATGCTGATCTCCTACGTTTCCCACCAGTTTCCAGCACACTCCAGCTCCCAACTGCCCTGGTGCATTCTGACTTTTCTTTGCATAATTGCTCTGGCAGCACAAGCAGCTGGCCTTGAAGCATTTCCGTTGGTAGTTAATGTGTTAACCCTTACTTGTTCAAAATGCTTCTTGAAGAAATCCTCCCAAATCTTGCCTTCGTGTTTATCAATTATTTCCTTTGGGGAACAAAAAAGTCAACGTTAACTGAAGAAACAGAAGCAGGAGTTTCCAACATACAATCACATTCTTCCCAAATTTCACTGCATTCTCTGGCCTGCCATCACCACTGCAATTATTTGCCCAGGTCCCATTGTGGTTTCAACTTTGCTAGTACATAAAAGGAGACGTGTGGGGAGGAACACAAGGAAATAAAAGGGAGACCCTCTGCCAGAAGATGGAAAAGAAAGAATGAAGATGAATTGTGATGATCTTGCCAAAAAGACTGGCGTGCACAGCAGTGAAAAAATCTAAGTGTCTCCTGGTTTGTCTGGCTTGTTCTGGACGTCTGTACCATGTTCACCTTCATGGTACAAGAGATTCTGTCTCTAGAACAAGACATGATCTCTCATTCTTAAAGTGCTGTAACATGAGGTCTCACATTCCAACTCAACCCTACCCCATCACTGCCACAGGAGAAAAGCCAAAGTCCTGATCTGAAACACAGCTTCCCACAGTCCATCTCCCTCACTCCAACTAACCTTGGAAAGGATGAAACTTGAATTTCCGCCCATTTCGCTGAAAATGGAAAACAATAGAAATGTTAGACGGTTTCTCCCTTATCTCATGTGATTCTCCACCTGCCCACCAGACTGCCTTCCTCTGCTTCCCAGGCAGGGACCCCAACCTGCTCCCCCCCCCCACCACAACTGCTGTGTCTACAGTAGGAATTTCCCCCACCATTGCACCTCCGTTAGTGGAAGCAGAAGTGTCAATATGGCTCCAGGCAGGTGCTGGCATTTTAAGCCCTATATCAACTAACCCTACATATAAGAGGTCTCCCGGATGTGGTGGAAAGCAAGCCAGTGGCTTCTAGAGCCTTGTCCTCACTAGAGCTTTCACCATTGCTACCAGCACAGTGCTGAACCAGTCGGAGCAATGGTGGAAAATGTAAGGGGAAATACCCTAGTACACACAAGGCCAGTGTCCTGTGTCTCCCCCATACAGTGCGCACGGTGTTCCACTGTGCTCCTAGTTCAGTGAACTTGCCCTGTCGCCTGTCTCTGGAAAGACTAGGACTAATAGCACTGTTTAGGCTATGGAGCTGGTACTTATCCTGAGCTGCATCCAGCCCAGCAGCAGACAGCACTGACTCCACCACTCCTCTGGAAAGGCACATCTATCCCAGGAGCACCAATAAAACACTACAAGCAAGGGACCGGCATCGTCTCACCAAAGGACGTGCTTCCTGGAGAAGACCCGCAGGAGGAACTCGGACTCCTGCTGGGGTTCCGCGGTGGAGGGGACGATGACATAGACCCCAGGCTGCAGCCGGAAATCCTGAGTCACTTCCCGCTCGTTCAGGAAGAGGTGGCTTTGGTTGACGGAGGGGTTCCTGGCAAAGAACTCTGGTGCCAGCCTTTTGTTGCTCTTGTGGTACTGTCCAGGGAAGAAACAAAGGAAATTCCTATTGGTTTCAGGTGAAAGTCATGTGGAGAACCCAGCGGGCATGCTTAAGGAAACCCCCCCATAGCACATCCGGTTTTCATAATCCACAAGCAAAGGAGGCAGACATTAGAGAACTGATCAGAGAGGGCAAACGCAGGCCTCAGTTTTTAACTCCCAGGAGCCCAGCGGGGGTCTCAGAGTCCCAGGAGAAGGGGAAAGGGTTTAAAACATCCTATAAATGTCAGCAAAGCCCAGGTGGCAGAAGACACCTGCAGCCTTTTCTTCAGGAGGTCCCCAGCAATGAGCTAGTGGGAGGGTGAATTGCCCTGAGACTCCTCTAACCAATGCTGGGCACCATCCCAGTCCGTGGCTGATCCCAAGTGTGGGAGGGTGGTGTGCCACCTTTCCCGCCCCGCGCCCCATTGCTGCTCAGCGCACAGCCCAGAGGCAGCCCAGGAGCAGGGCCTTAATGCTGAATTGAGGTCTGCTCCTCCCGCCACAGCCCGAGCCATAGCCCTGTAGTTCTTGTGATGCCTTCTAA
The DNA here is from genome assembly GCA_032164245.1 of Sternotherus odoratus. Taxonomy (NCBI): domain Eukaryota; kingdom Metazoa; phylum Chordata; order Testudines; family Kinosternidae; genus Sternotherus; species Sternotherus odoratus. Next base: position 126,761,758 of record JAVMKO010000003.1, read on the forward strand.
AACTTGTAGTAAGGCGTTCCGAGCTGTGGGTCAAGACACGAAGGCACTCGCGGCTCCGCAGGCGGTTACGTAGCGTCTGCATTGCCCCCATGTGACTCCAAAGGAAGGCAGAGAGGGACTTACCTCTGGGCCCACCTAGAGGGGAAGAAAGAGAGAGCATCCATCAGTCAGGGAGTTCGGAGCCCTTTGGCTCACAGATAACAGCAGATTCAGTCTAACAACTAGAAGCAGCTCAGGGGGTTCAATGGGGCTCCTTAGCTTAACAAGCCCGGATTCCTCCCTTCAGAAACCTTTCCCAGGCCATCCACAGCCCATTCACCCAGCTGGGTCAGTAATGCTGGGGTGGCTGAAACACGTGGTGGCAACATGACTCTCAGCACTTTCCACAGTCAGGAAGGAGGCTCCCTATGGGAGGGGTCCCTTGCTTATGTGGCCCACAGGACTTTGGTGCTGCGGCTGGAGGAGCACAGTGCCCCAGCAGGAAATCGGAGAGGCTTTGTACCTGACTGAGGCTTTGTACCTGACTGAGGCACGGTGACCCTAGTTTTCAGAACAGCTGAGCACTCACAACTCCAGCTGAAGGCCACAGGAGCTGCACATTCCCCCGGAGCTGCTGGGAGCACAGAGGAACTGACCCTATGAGCCACACCCTTTCCAAATGTGAGGGCTGCTGCATCAGGGATTGAGCCGGGGACCTCCAGAGCAAAAAGGAAGATCTGCAACAGCTTGAGCTAAACCTCGCTGCAGGAGCTGTCCTTGACTACAATCCTCTATGGCTAGGGCATAGAGGGGGAACCCATAGCACTCATCACCAGTGCGTAACACACGCCTGCAACCGCACACCCAGGGCCAGATCCCTGTCCCTCCCCACCCTCTGTGGAGTGGTGTTGCCATTATGGATGGTAGCCTGAGTACTCTGTCTCCAGCCTCTTCTCAGGAGGCTCCTAGCCCTTCCCTCAGCCCTGGTACACACACGCATTGCACACACACACACAAACATACACAAACATACACACAACTGGGCACAGTGAAGCCCAGTACACACTGGGGTAGCAGGAGCACCTCTACAGCCTTGCAGTTTGACAAAGACTGTGCAAACACAGATCATGTCCTATGCTTGATGAAAAGCTCAAGGAAAGCAGTGTGTGGAGGGGCCCAACCCTGCCATTCTTGGATGAATGGGAGCCACATGTGGACAGGAAGGTGAGAACACAAAGCCCTTTGGGCTTTGCAGGATATGTAACTCCAAGGATCTACAGAGCTCTCACTTGGTTTGGGGGGTTAGGAAGTTTCTCACGCTGGGCAGGACAACCCAGTTATTCCATCCCAGATCAGATTTCTACCCACCTTGAAGATGGAAAACCCTATGGAGAGGTGAGGTGCCCGGTTGCGGTGTTTGCTGCTGGGTTTCTGGATCAGGGACACCAGTACACTGCAGGAATGCAGGGACCTTTTGCTGCCGTCCCCCTGCAAAACTTCCAGCCAGTACTGGGGATTCATCCAAAATGTGTCTGAGAAGCAAAACAGAAAAAACCTTCTGGCCACGTTTCCCACCACACATTTTGTTGTTGTGTTTCCACATGATACCTAGCTGCAGGCTGAGCGGGGGGAGCAGCTCATTCATAATCCCCAGAGGCCCCAACCATCAGAGCCCTACTGTGCTAGGTAATACACAAACATATAGTAAGAGAGAGGCCCTGCCAAGGAAGATCTCGCAATCTACGCGGACAAGACAAAGGGGGGGGAGGAAGGAAGAGTTATTTCCTCTCATTTTAGTGGGAACTGAATCACACGGTTACCAACTGCTGGAGGTGCTGAGCATCTGCAGTTCCCATTGATTTCAGTTGGACTAGTGGATGCTCTGCCTCCCTGAAAAAATCAAATGTTAAGCGACTTGCCCCGAGTCACAGAGTCAGTTATTGAAACCACCTCTTTTAAGAGCCACAATAGGCCCATAACCACAAGACCATCCTGTCTTTCGTTAGGAAATGACCAGATTTCAGTGGTAACAGAGAATAAGATGCCTCCCTCATCTGTTCATTGCCAGGCTTTCTAACCTTTCTTAAGAGGTGTCGAACTTTGGTTCTGATAGGGTAACACTGGGCTGTGGGTCTTGAGACAAACTTTGCTTTGCTTGAACAAATTCCTTTCCTTACTAGTTACACATAAAAGTCTAAATCCTGATCCCCTAAAGTGCCACCCAAGCACCCTTCACCTTTGTAGGGCCTCATCCTGCCGCCTGCCGTGCTCCCTTTGACCCATCTCCCAATCTGCAGAGAATACATCCACTTCTTCCCATCTTCCTGGCTCATCAGGTCGGGAGTTAATTTACAGATCATCAGATCTACAAAGTGGGTCTTGAAATCTTGCAGAGACATCCTGTGAAAAGACCGGCACAAGATGCTTAGTCAGCAGCCAATCTGTGTGGTTAAAAGTAGAGGCTGGATATCCCCGGCACTGACCCATTCTGTGTTACATATGGTACAATAATCCTTACATATTATTAGCTAGTAAAGAAGTTAAGGCTTGCTCCAATAGTAACATGCAGCAGTGGTGAATTCATAACTAAAGGCCCAACAATGGACAGCAGCCAAGAGATTATTAGGAGAATGCAAGCAAAAGAACAAGTACAGTAACTCCTCACTGAACATTGTAGTTATGTTCCTGAAAAATATGACTTTAAGTGAAACGATGTTAAGTAAATCCAATTTCCCCATAAGAATTAATGTAAATGAGGGGATTCGGTTCCAGGAAAAAATTTTTCACCAGAGAGAGAGAGAGAGAGAGAATAAATTTTAAACAAACAATTGAATACTGATACACAATAAATATGATTGTGAAGTTTGGTTGAGGTAGAGGATTTAGAGGTGGGATATTTTCCAGGGAATGTCTTACTGCTAAATGATGAACTAGCAATTGGCTGAGCCCTCAAGGGTTAACATATTGTTGTTAAGGTAGCCTCACACTCTACAAGGCAGCACAAATGGAGGGAGGGATGACAGCATGGCAAACAGAGACAGAGAGACACCAGATGGCCAAGTAATTTCTCCCTTTGTTTCATTAAAAAACAAAAAGTATTCCAATTGCTATAAAGCATCATGCACATAACCCATCTTAGAGCACAACAGAAAGACAGCAGGTTTGGCTTCAGCATTAGTTGTGGCCTTAGCACTGGATGAAGGAGGAAAGGAGCCTGAGCTATTCACAGTTCCATTACCAGAATTCTCCATCATCTTGGTTTCTCCTCAGCAAAATCTTCTCCTTCGGGCTAAGCAGCTCCCAGTTCCCAGAGCTAGGGAGAGAAACAAGGCAGCTGATTCTGAAGCAATTACTAAATAAATGCTCCAAATCTATCTTCAAGTTCAAGAAGCTCAATCGGACATCTACTAAAAGATCATTTCCTGTTGTAATAAATCTTTGGCCCCAAGCAGTTCACCGTTCGCACTGTGGACACTCAGAATGGCATGGCAGGAGCACGGCTAGAACCTAAATCCCCCTAGACTTAAACCACAGACTTGAGCTGAAGGCGAATCTCCATTAGCTGCCAGCCATATAGGTCCTATGTAAAACAGCTGAGCAGTTCTGATTTTCTCCTGTAGAGAACACTAATGTTGGATAGCATACTGGCCAGCAGAGCTAGGGGTTGTCCCATTCCATGAGAATTTTTGAGATTCTGAATTTTTTTCCTGTCTTAAAAGAATGAAATTTCAAAATCTGAAAAAATGTATCTACATTTTTACTATAAATTCACTTATATTTCTAAGGAAAGTAATTTGGGCCTGAAAAAATGAACTTTTTCATTTTGAAAATATCAAAATGGAACATTTCAATAAATTTCAAAACTTTTTTTTCAGTTTTTTTTTTTAATGGGAAGTTCATCAAAACAGGCCCTCTCCTGAAAACAGTTTTGGTTTCAACTAATCAGCATTTTCCAGAGAAAAAACATATTGGAAAACTCCCAACCAGTTCTACTGGCCAGTTCATTAGATTATACATGCTGCTTCCAAATGTTTAAAATATAGACCTTAGGTTCTATTTTGTTTGTCAATTCTGTGTCAAAGGACACGTAATCGGAAGAATATTCTGCATCAAGTACCAGAGGCAGCTGGAAGTGATTTACAAGTCAGGCCTCCAGTGTGCTCTTCATTCTTTCTTCTATGTGGCCAGCTTTTATGTTGTCACGTGACAGACACAGATCAGAGGAAAGTTACACTCTCTTCATAAAAGGCGAAATCCAGACATGTTCCCAACATCCCCTCGTAAAACCTGAGCAAAGAGGATTCGTGCAGTGAACTAACTGGCTGATCTAGCAAATACCTCCATGACCTCATTGCCTTGAAACCAAAGGGTATCTGAAAGCAGCCCCACCTGTGCCATTAATGCAGAGGTCATCAGCACTAATTTATGCCTCCAGATGGCAGCATCAGTTCTTCCCCCCAAACCTCTCCTCAGCACTAGCCCTTCCCTGTTTCACTCACCTATCGCTCCAGTCTCCTTTCCATTCAGTTTTCCCCCATGGATTTCGCAATCTCACTAAATTTTCTGGTCCATATTTGCAAGTCACCTGCACAAAACAAAGAGCATTGAGTTTACCAGGGTCTCTGCAGCCTTTGTCTGGTTTACATTTGCATAACATGTCATGGCGACTCCTCTCCTTTTACTGATGTCAACCAGAGCGATGATAACGGTGCTCACATTGTTCTTTTCCATTACGCTGCTTGATGTGGAACTCTCACCAAGGCACGGAGCGATTAAGTGTCTTGCCCAAGGTCACGCAGAAAGGCTTAAAAGGGAGTGGATGGCACATGAGGCTCCCCAACACAGCCCACAGCCTGCTCATGGTCTGACTCAAGGCTGCCCCTGGGAATGCTGCTGGCATGAGAGACAAGTTTGGAGCTAGAGAACCAGCGGTGTCCTTACCTTTCTAATACCAGTGACTGTGTAGGCATGGCCAGCCACCAGCCCATTCTCTAGGACCCTCGCTGTCTGCATACAGAGAAGAAAAAGAGAACAAAACCACATGTATTAATAAAGCAACAGCTGAGCCCAATGCTGCCCTCCGTTCTGTGGCGTCCATGGGAGCTATACTTGTGCACATGAAAAAGGAATTTGGCCCAGTGTAACTACAGACTGGCTGCAGCTGCAAAATTCGGGTCTGGGCTCCCAATGCCTCCTCGTCTGCAGGCCATTTAGAACAGGGCGGTTAGTTGAGCCCATTACAAAGACAAGGGCCATTTGCAAATCTCAGATGTAGGCTTGCAGGTCAACTCCACTCCCTGCCCCAAAGCCCAGACACATCTTGGATTGTAAGAAATGTGGAACACCAAGGGCAGTTCAGAAAAGACATGCAACACTTTAAAAAAAATCTGTGATTTTTAAATAAAGAATATGAAATATGCTAATGTGCATCATCTTAGATACCACAGAGATGGCAGCTATAGAAAAATGAGAGAGCGAGAGCTGTATAACAAACTGCTGCTCAGCTTGGTGGAGGGAAATATTCCCAGGAAAGATGTTGCTGGTATTAGCCTATCCATCCATTTGACATCAGACTGGGCCTCACCCCTAAATGTGTCTGGCAACCCATGAGAGATCTGCTGTAGGTTGCTCTTGTCATTATTTCCCATAGATCAGGAGGAGCCTCTGACAGTTTTATGGTCATATTAACTCCGCCTGTAAAATCCACCAGTGCTTCCGACACTTGTCCAATCTGCAGATCTTCATAGGAGCCATAGAGCCTAGCAAGAGAGATATCAGTTTATCTGCTATTAATACATGGTACAAACATAGCTAATAAGAATTGAGTGATACTAGAGAGAGGCAAACACCAGATGAACTTGCAAAACCAAAGTGAAGGTTGAAATCTATGTTTCATTTTATATGAATCCTATGAATTTTATATGAATTCAGGAGGAGAGGAATACAGACAATTGATTTCAGGTTTGGAAAGGACTTCTGGTGTCCTCTATTTCTAGCCTAAGCCCCTTCACTAAGAAGTATTGAAAGGGTCTCCTACACTATTCCTTTCATAATCATATCTTAGCTAGCTTCTTCTGAATATCTACAGCATCTTAAGACTTTAGACCACTGTCTGATTTTCCTCACTATTAACATATTATTTAATATTTAATTTAATATTTCAGAATAGCAAAGCAAAAGGGAATCTTCTCAAATTTTAGCTAGTCTCTCATTGACAGAATGCTAGTGTCCAGTGAAATTAATTATTTTTCTCTCTTTCATATTGTCTCCCTTCTAATATTTATTTAGAATTATCTTCCATTCATGGAGTTATTTTTCAGACCAAATACATTAAGTTCCTTCGGCGTCTCCTTGTAAAATTATGAAGGTCATGTATCACCTAATTTGCTCTTCTCAGTGCTGTGTCTTTCTTAGTGCTGATGAATGGAGCAGGATTAACAGCCATGGAGAGTGGGAATGAAGTGTTCAAACGTGACTCTGTGGAGTGGTTCAATATGAGTCCATTTTTGGGTGCCCAACTGCTCAGCCCTGCCTGAAAATGAGGCCCCTACAAGGTGTCTCAACTTGGATAGCCAAAAATGGAGGCACCCCAAATCAGTCATTTTTTCAAATCTTGGCCTAAAGAACTATACTGAGTCACAGAATAAGTACAACGTTTTCAGTGACAATCTAAACTTCCCCATCCCACCCGCCATTTCAACCCTGCCCTAGAAGAACCTTCTCCCAGGGTGAGAGTGTATTTCTGTCTCCACGACCACTCCTTCCTGGGCTTTTGTACAAGGGTTCTAACTGGTGCTAATTAGCATGGTGGTAGCTTTTCATTTTTAACGTATGGAGATCAGAACCACACACGATATTCCAAATGTGGCAAATTCTACAAGACCTATTTGTTAGAGAAAGAACCGCATATGCAGGAGGCAACAAACTGAAGACAGAGATTGTCTGTATAAAGCACAACGATTCACTTACTTGGCATAGGCCTTTTCCAAAAGGGCCCCCCAGAAGAGATTCTTACAGACGGAGGAGAGAAAAACCAGCTGACCGGCCTCGTTGACTGGCAGTCGGTCATCGACCACCACATCAACCCATTCACCAAAGTGCCAAAACTGCAAGGGGACAGGAACGAGCAAATATTTCACTGGGAAGTAACCACCCCTCCACAATAGAAAAGCACCCATCTATTAGCTGTGGGCTGTAACTGTCTGTCAGAATAACGTATAACCTGTTAGAGGGTGATGACGCTATTTTGGTCAGTGGGCTCTGCTGCCTCACAGGTGCAGCTAGTTTTTATACATGGGTGAGGTAAAGAGAGATGGGAGAAGCTCTCAGGCTAAAAGGGAGACCAAGTGTGTAAAGATTTGGAACAGATGGGTCCAGAGGGAAGCTGTACTGCGGGGTGTAGGAGTGGAGAAGCCTGAGGCTGCAGTAAGGTAACCATAGGGACAGCCAAAGCTGGATAGAAGGATTGAGCATAAGATTTTTATATTCACCAAGAGAGGTGACTTTATTTTGATTCTCTGAGTGTGTCACTTCATTTAAAGAGGGGTTGGGATGACATCCCCTTCCTGACTTGAGTTACCTATCCACAATGCTCACTGAGGGCAACGGGCATTGCACGTGGACTATCTAAAAACACAATCTTAGTCGTGGCACCATCAAGTATAAGGCATGGTTTTGGGGGGATCTCTAGTGCTGGGGGAAGAATGCTCACCCGAAAATGGAAAATGCCAGCGTACTTCCTATCAAAGCTTTGGTTTTGCGGCACGACCACGGCCAAGATGTCTTGGTGGAACGTCAGCGCTTCCAAAGCAGCCAGGAACCAGCAGTTTTCTGTACCAAAAGAATGAACAAATGCACTGGGGTGGAATCAAGACAGAATTATTGCTGTCCCTGACAAATATTTTTGGAGGAGCCAGCCGGTTGGGTGCTTTTAATTATAACTACACCAGAAAAATTGGGGTGAGCTAGATTTGTGGTTTATTAAGTCAAAACAGGTGTAATGTTTTAACTGTCCTCTCACAGCCTTTTCATTTGGAATGGGGTGCAAGTTAATGCGGAATTTCACAGAAAAAAAAGTTTTCAGCAAATTTTTTTAGGTTTTCATTGAAAAAAAATTTTTTTTTTCCTGTTTCAACAACCAGAACTGCCCAAACCCTCAAGCTGTTGGGAGTTTTCTACAAAAACTTGAAATTTTTCACAGGGAAAAAATCATTTCCTGACCAGCTCTAACAGTAATGTTCTGTGTTTATTTCACCTTGTGTCTGAGGCTCTCAAAGCACTTTACAAATGTAATGAAGCCTAAGAACATCTATTACCCTTTTAACCTGGGTAAACTGAAGCACAAATATGTCTTGTCCAACAAATATGTCAGTGGTGGAGTTGAGAAAAGAATGTGGCAGTTATGCTCTAACCACTAGACCACACTCCCATTTAGAAGAGGACAAGTCTTCACACACCTTCACTAATTTACCCACCCTTCCATTCCCAATTCATAACAGATGCAAGTCAAGGTTGACACAAAGCCTGCTTTGTGCCTACATACACACGTATTGCAGTACTCACAGGCCCTTCTGCTGTCTATGTGCTATGAAATACATTACATGCTCTAGTGATTAGGTACAGTGATGAAGCTTCTGTTGTTATAATTTACGTAGTATGCATGGCACTTTATAGACAAGTATGAAGACAAGGTCAGTTCATGTTCCAGCATCAACATTAATAAAAGTCATTTTTATGGCACACAGTGGAGCTTTCAACTAGTTGGGACACTTCTCACCTCTTTGGATCACATCTTAGCCTAGAACATTAGCTTGTTTGTTGAGCATATTACACAATTACCTAATCCATTTTATGTAGAGCTGGAGTGATATTGAAATCAACACCCTTTATATGTCAAGAATCAGAGAGGTAGCCATGTTAGTCTGGAATAGCAGAGGTAACAAAGTCCTGTGGCACCTTAAAGACTAACTATAAAGTTTTGCAGCATAAGCTTTCGTGGGCTAATACCCACTTCATCTTATACAGTTCAAATTAAGTTCAAATTGCTCGGAGAAAGCAGCCGTACCAACTAATCCTTGGCAGAGATCAAGCCGTCTTGTGTTTGCAGTATAAAATATCGGAGTTTTATGCAGTTCCTGGAAGGAGAGAGAGAGAGAGAGAGAGAGAGAGAGAGAGAGAGAGAGAGAGAGAGAGAGAGAGAGAGAGAGAGAGAGAGAGAGAGAGAGAGAGAGAGAGAGAATATAATTATTATATATACCACTCAAATAATTGCAGTGGTCCTGCAAAACCCTGAGGACTGAATAGCTTCTTCTGAAGCCACTTCGCCACTAATGGAGTGAGTTTCTGAGGAGTCAAAGGTCTCTCTGACATTCAGTCTTGCTTCTGGTGGTCTCTATCATGTGTCTAGAAGATGGTGTAGGGAAGTCACCTCACTCCTTCCTGACCAGACCTTGGCAAATCAGGGATTTTTTGCTTTGCTGGCAATTTCAAAAAGTCAGGAAAAAAAATTCATCCTGGGTTGATCAAAACATTCGTCTCACTTTGAACTATTTATAAATGTTTCATTAGTTTTTTTTAACAACATGAGTTGAAACTGCAAAACCAGAAGTCATTTCTAACCAAAAAACGTTTCATTTTGAAAATGTTACAGTGAAACAATGTTTGAAATGAACAGTTTGATGAAATGGTCACAAATTTGCAAAACAACATGATTGCCAAATTGGCATTTGTCACCAAAAAAAGAGTTTGGGCTGAAAAATTTAACCCAGCTCTGTTCCTAACAGGGCTACTCATGCTGCTGAGCAGGTCAGGTATCAGATCCTGTACTGATGCCATGAGATAACTATATGATTATGACTGAGGCATTGTTTGTGCTTCCAGAGTAAGCTGATTTTTAAAGATACATTAGGGATTTTTTCTCCCTTTGTTCCTCTCCTAGTATAAACACACAGCAGAGCTGAGGTTGTTTCAGTGTCATAACTATGCATTTATTACCTTATCATGTTTGGATTTCTTTTAGGTGTATCCTTAACTCTGAATTTCCCAAGTTTTAAATGCCTGATTTGGAGATAATTAAAACAATCCCTATAAGGTTTTTCACTCTTGGGATACTGACATATATTCAAACTTAACTTTGACATAGTTTCTTGTCTTGGAATTCTATAATGCTGCTCATTCTTTTACTCTTAATTCTGAGACTCCAAAGATGTAATTCACAACAGAGACTACCTCCTGTCATGTCTTCAATGGCTATGACTAATAACTGGATTAGACAATGAAGAAAAAAACTGATAGCTGCTGAAGAACTTTCTGTGGCCATAAAAACTCTGAGTAATAGTTCAGAAAGAAGACATATTATTACTCTCCAATGCCTCTCCGGGAAAATTCATAAGATAAATGTCAAACTTCTCTTTCACTTTTATGATCTGCAAATTGCTCAGTTTAATTTTCACACTGTTGTCTTCCCCATCAGTGGTGGCAGAGAAATGCCAAGCACTCAGAAGACACCTAGAGGAATTAAATACTTATCCCAAATGAAACTCCTCAGCCTGTACTTAAGTGAACAGTCACAGAGTATGTCTGTGCTGCAATTAAAAACCCACGGCTGTCAGCAGCATGGGAATTTCAGAGCAAAAGGCCTCAAACCTGTGCAGGTACTTCCGGGGTAGAAATACAAAATTTGGAAGCTTTTCCAGAGCACAGGACCCACTTTGCCCCATCCATTCAATCCTGCTCCAATCTGCCACTATGTTACTTTATTACTGAGCCTATGGTGATGAGCAGAAAGCTTACATTAGACAGATGGATCAACTGTGGTATATTTTTCTCAATGCGCAGACACTCTCTGCATATGTCACTCTCTATTAAATCAAAATGACATTTTACTCAGGGACGTATGAAGATTACACATTCTCCATAGTGTCATGGGCCATAAAATGTCAAATAAATCTAGCAAGTAGTTCTGGGACATGAGAGTATGGGGAAATTATTTTCTACCATAAATCTCCCCACAAATGAGCTCTTTATTAAAAACAAAGGAGAACCATAGCCTGTATTTTGGAGTAATGTCCTATAAAATATAGTCTGAAAATATCCTCTCAGTGGGCCAATAATGTCACTGAAGATGGTGTTCACAACACCTTCCAGCCTGTTTCCCTCACTCCCTTGGCCTCATGCCACCCCGCTGACTCTGCCTCCATGGCTGACTCTGCCCAGCAACTAGTGATGGTATCTCTGTCCCTCTCCCCCAACCAATGGAAGCTGCGGAGGCAAACCACCCTGTTTCAAAGACCTATTAGTAAGTTGTTCCATGCCAACATGGAACATGAATGACTATCCAGCATAAACAATCCCTCACATAAGAACCATTCATTGAACATCACTTACATGTGGTCTCTTCCACTGTAGCTTTGGGGGCAGTTTCTGCAGCAGTGATCCCATTCCAATGGAATGAAGGTCAGCTGGGAAGTTCTCATCCTTGAACAGGCATTTATTCTTCAAGCATGTCTCCAGCAAGGTCTCGTAGTTCTGATGAAGAAGTTTGTTGGGCTTTTGAAAGGCTCCCCTGCATGAAGGCATCCGTGGCTTTGATTTCCCTCGTCTCAGGAACGAGAGAAAGGCCATGATGGTGGTAGAAGAAATTCCTAGCTAATGATACTTTAGGGGGTCTTGTCACTATGCAATGCCGGAGGACTCTCTCGACCTTCCTTGTGCAGAACAGTGTCTCCTTCAGTAGAGTTCCTGGCTGTTAAAGTAATCGTAACAAGCAAGTTTAATCATAACTGGTTTTTGCATTTTTCAAGAATAACGAGCAGGGAGGGATAAATCTCAAAAGCAGACTGGGCTTCTTACCATCTCTCTAGCATTAGTTCTCTCATAATACCCAACACTCTGGTATCTGAGGTTTCAACTCTGTAGACCTGATCCAACGCACATTGAACTCAAAGGAAGGACTCTCATTGACTTCAATGGACATTGAATTGGGCCTTAAATGCAAGACCTCGATAACTAATTTTAAACAATACACAAAGGATATTCGGAGTCTCTCCCCATATTATCTCCCCGGTGCAGTAGACTATTCCAAATCCCTTCTAACACTTCTTCCTATCATGCCACAATCTTAGTAACAGCTTTATTCCAGTCACCTGGAGTCACGTGGATATTACTAACAAAATGCCCATCTCTGCTGGCATAACTAAATGAAGATCTAGAAGTAGGTTGTTCCATGCCAACATACAACATTGCTAGCTATTGATCTTAAACATCCCCTTTCACACGAACCATTCACTGTATGACAACAAATCAAAGAATAATACCAGCTAGAGAAAACAGAAAGCCATTACTCATAATCTGCTTTTGGATTTCCTCTGCTGAGTTCCCCCCCCCCCTCCCTTTCTAACTGTGTTTTGTTGGATGGTAAATCCTCCTATTCTAATAGCTATTCCACCCTGCTGAATGTAACACACCCGCTATAGAAATCACGCTGAGGTTTCTCTTCCGTTTACATTCAAGTCAAGACAAGAATTTCTCCTCTCCTCTTACGTGCTGTGACCCACATCACAAGTGTTAAAAATGTTCTTCCACATATTTTTTGTGCCACATACCTATTGGATTTCCTTTAGCAGCCATGCTAAAAGCTAACAGAACATCATCTTTTAGCTCCAGTGGCAGAGCCCCCTGTGCATGGAGCAAGAGAATCTGAGTTCTATTCCTGCTGTGAGTGGGAATTTCCACACAGCCCAGGTGCACATCTTAGTGATAACCCGGAAGTTCCTAGGGGCCCCTGGTTATGCTAAGACAATGTAGACTGAAAAAAATGAATTTGTCTTGAAAGAAAAGTGGCTCACAGGCAGTAACAAGAGGGTGAGCGTTTCGGAGGCCCTTCTGCAGCAGATACTCTGTGAAATTAAATTCCGTTGCGTCACAGCAACCTCAGAAACTGTCCTCACTAGGAATCAGACATTCCAGGCTCAAATGTGGCTCTCATCAAGAAACTCAGGTTGAGTTGGTTTCCCCATTGACAGCTCCTCAAGATTCAGAAGCCAGCCAAAGTGCTGTATTCTACCTTCATTTCACATACAGAGTTCCCACAGACAATTTAACACAAACAATGGTGGGGGAGAATGTGACCCAGAGGCTGCAGTTTGTGTGGCTGATGCCAAAGGGCCTGAGGTGAAAAGAGAGCCCTCTCTTATGGGGTTTTTTCCTGAGTCATAATTACTAGCCATTGACTTCAGTGGAGTTATGCTGAATTACACCCACTGAGGAGCTGACACTGGACGTCTGAAAAATCAGCCTCCACAAGTACCCACAATGCCAGATTAAGTCATTTACAGCCCTACCCGTCTCAGTGCCTCAGTTTACCAATGTATTACATTTGTCAAATACCCACACTTTACAGGAATGTTTTGACGCTTATTAATTATCAAAGCTAAGACATTCAAAAAAGAGTGCTTAATATTAGACTCCTGGATCCACATTTAGGTGCCTAAATAAATGGCTTAATTTTCAAATGTGCTGATCCAGCAATTCCTAGTGACTCCGGTAGGACCCACTGAAAGTCAATGACATTTGTGTTCCTAAATACCTCGGGTTCCTTTGAAAATTTCCTCCTAGGAATCTAATTGTAAACACCTAATTTTGAACTCGTTGCCAAATTGCTTTGAGATCGTTGGATGACAGATGCCATGTAAGTTACAAGTAATACAACACCTAATTACTTATGTCATGGGCAATTATTACTCAGAGGGATACAGGATACTTTCCCTGCTGGTTTTATTCTTCTTCTTTCCCAACAGTCTCAGAGCCTTAGGTGGAAGGGGCTGAAGATGTGCAAAGTACAGTATATACGGAAGCCTGCATGTATGTCCGTCAGTAATGTTACTGAATGTGGCTTGGAGCATACACTTAGGGTGACCAGAGGTCCCAATTTTATAGGAACGGTCCAGATTTTGGGGTGTTTTTCTTATATAGGCTCCTATTACCCCTCTTCCTCATCCCAATTTTTCATACTTTCACCCTACTACTTATGCCACCTCCTGTACTGGGGGCAGAGTGTGCGGTGTGTCTTCCTTTTCAGTAAACGCAGTGTTGAAGGACAAACAGCTTTGAGTAACAGACAGTGGGTACGTGCTTTAACTGAAAGCTGTGACTGAGAAGTCTGGGTAGATCTGACCCTATTCTCTTTTTGCACCTCCCTCTGGTATCTTTACTGCTGAAAGCAGGGTGTCATCTGACTTACACCTCTGCGCTATACATTAGCAGTATGTGACCTTGCTTGACCTTTCTCACACTGTTAGATGCTCTGAAGCTGCCAGGCACTGGAAATGAGAGTCTCAGCAATCCACAGGCCAATCTTTTGTATGTAGTAAAAGCAGTCAGCATATAAAGTAACACTCGGACAGCCTCTCTCTTCCTCTGTGCCCCGTGAGTGCACTTATGCCAGAAAATCCTGGAGCAGGTTGTTTTCATGGGCCAGAATCTCAGCTGATGTAAACCAGCCAGTCTCCATTGAAGTCAATGAAGCTGCACTGCTTTACACTGGCTGATGATCTTCCCTGAAGTCTGTAGTTGTTAGGGGTGTAATAAACATCTCTGTGCTAAAAGGTGACATTAGTGGACAATGCAACAGTCCTATCTTTTATAGTGGGCCATTCGTTGTAGCAGAATGTTAGCTCTCGAAACAAAACACCAGCGATCAATCTGAAAACCTAACACGGCAGCTGAGTTTCCTAGGCTTTGGTAAAACTTGCTAGCGCACAATAATACAGTGTGGAGACAGCACGGCAGGCACAACATCCAATCTTTGATTAAACAAGTGCATTGATATTTTAGTACCAACACTCTAATGCTGGTTCCCATTATCTTAAATACATTTGATCTGAAAAGAATCACTGCCTTGTGTTTAAGTAAACGAAAGCACTTCAGGGTTAAAGATCTTGCTCCAAATCCTCAGTGCTCAAACCATTGCTCGAAAGGGTTAAGAGTGACATCTGGTGGTGTCGAGATTTTCAAAGCAGTGCCAGGGATTTGGCCATAGATGTCTGTTGAGCTTAATAAAAGATGCCTGCCTGAATTGTTTGCACGACTCTGAAATCTCAGCCTATCCGTCAACACACTGAGATTCACACAGCACCTTTTAAATTTTGGCTGAAATTTTCAAATGACCATTCAGGACCCCAGATGCCACCTGGGCGCCATGGAAATAAGCCATTTACACCTGCCGAAGATCTGGCCTGTAGTGCTCGTAGTTAAGCACCTATATCCATATTTAGACACCTTAATAACTGTCCTGATTATCAGAGGTCCCAAGCACATATAACTCCAATTTAGTCAATGGGCCCTTCCAATCTCCACAGCGTGGATTATGGCCTAATGTAGCCTAAACTGTGCCCCCAAAATGCACAGCTCTTGATCTCAAAATGGAAGTGTGCACAAGGTGTAGTTTAGTCACCACCCTCATCCTCCCATTCCCAGGAGTTTGGTGAGCAAGAGCCTGTGATGTGTGGAACCCAGATCGTGTGATCCAGTCAGTTTAGTTGTTGATCTGTCATTGATCGCACCTGTTCTCCTGTTTGAAATGATCCGATATGAAAATAACCCGACTTCTCTCTTTCCCATCTCCCGTTAGAGAGCAAAGAGCAGCCGTTTCTCTGTTCAGTACAGCTAGTTGCAACATGATGCAAATCCGCCCATTTGAGCTGCTAAAAGAACTTCATCCAAGCACGATAAAAGAAAAGTAAGTGGAGCAGCACCAGCTGCACGCCCCTCCCCCACTTGGAAAATCCTAATCCTCATAAATGAGTGGAGGCCCCAGACAACCTCTGAACTTCAGCACCAAATCACTCTATCACTTACACTTTAAATGTCCTACCTTCTTCCAGAGGGCTTTGCTTCCTCACAAGAAACAGTAATGTTCCACTGTCAGTGAGACTCCAATGGCACCTGTTTCTATATATACACACACCGTATACACACGCATGTGGTATATCCTGTCTATGCAAATCTAACAGTTTCCACCTATCAGGCATAAGAGAGGGGTAAGAAAATAGGTTTCGTGGTATTGAGCAATCATAGGCATTTTCTGGAGACCGGCCCAGGAGGCCAGGTCCTGGTCCCACTGGTGGATGTGAATGAACACGTCAGTCCGTCACCTTTCCCAGAAACTGACACATCCATTGTTTAAATGGAAGGTAGTTTCCTTGTTTGTACTGTTGTTTTTCTACCCAGGCTCAAAGATGAGACAGGTGACCCTGTTCACACCCCGCTGATAAGGTCCGATGAGTGGAGTAATTTGACTCCGTTCACATGCATTTACATTGGATTTCTGCTTTCAGGAAGGGAATCGAGCTCCGAGTGGATTGGGCCTCTACAGTGTGTCGAACTGTGTCACGTCAATGATTCAGACAAGTGCGGTTTCTGAAAAAATGGAAATTCCAGGGATATGATCTTCTTCGTCCACCATCCGAATCGTCAGAATTATTCAAGAGCTATGGTCAAACCCTGTCAGCTTACTAGACAGAAAAGATGGTCTTATGGCTACAGGAGGGTCTGTCTTGTGGAGTGGAGCTCAGGTGATTTGACTCTTCTGCCAACTCACTGTGAGAGACCTTTGGCAAGTAACTCAGTGTCACTGTGCCCCGTCACCCCTGTGTAAAACGGGGTTAATAATACTTTACTTCCTCTATTCAGATTGTAAGATCTTGGAGCAGGGGCTCTCTCACACTTGGGTATGCACAGTGTCAGCACAACGGGGCCTTAGGGCCCATCATAATGTAAATGATACTAGGATGTTAACAAGCAGGAAGAAGACATCTGGCTTTGTTCGCCGACTGCACATCCTTGACATTACCAGTTAACAGAGTTACTTATCCACATGCTGCAGTCCGTGTATCCAGCATATTATGGTAGCCAATGTTCCGACTAGTAATCTAGACAGCGACTCCAATAGAAGTCTCCTGCAAACCAAGCCAGTAGAAGATAGGCTGAGATTATCACATCTACAAATTGTCTCTTTACAAGTATTAAACCATCTTATCTTACCAGTCTTTTTATTGCTCTCTTTAAATTAATGAATTATAATTGAATTATTCATCATATGAATATACCACCAAATGCAATATTCACTCCTAGCCAGACAGGACAATCTTTGCAAGAGAAAATAGGCTGCTCAGGGTTTCCTTGGTGCTTTAGAAATGTGTTGGCTTGACAGATGGGAAGAAGAAGTAGGTACAGCACAGACAGCAGCCGTGCAGTTTCCTCCACACTACCCCACCTGCCAATGTACTACAACAGGAGCCACCTCCAAGACCAAAGGGGAATTCAGATTCCATGGCTCATTGAGACCTTGACCTCCTGCCAGTTAGTGCTCCTTGGACTCTCCCACACCTGGGCCAGGCCCAGACCCCCCTGCTTACACATCCCGCTACCAGCAGAAAGAGACCCCCATAGTCTGGGGAGGGGGCTGCTGGGACTGTCTAGAAACCTCCCCCACCTGAATCAAGGAGAATGCAGGAACATATGGAACAATGGAGTGAGACAATGGAAGGGCAGAGCAGTGGAGAGAGAAAGGGCAGAGGGACATTTGCTATGTGGGATCTAGACATCCCAAAGAGAAACTGTCCCCATCTACACAAACACACACAGACACACACACAGTCTCTCCATTGCAGCTCAAAAATCTCCCTCCCTTCCACCTATTGCCCTCATCTTCTCTTCTCTTCCATTCCACCTCATATATTTTATGTTTCTCCCTCCATTACTCCCAACACTGGGATATTGAGGGGCTTGGTCCATAGGTAAAAATGCAGCAAGGGAAACTCTCCTTCCCATATCAATTAAATTAATGACTGGTTTAATATTGGGGGACCCTATTACCCCTCACCTCCCACCTAGTCCCTTAAGTGCTGGAATGAGGGGTGCAGGGGGTGCTCTCGCACCCCCTGGCTTGAAATGACACTCCTTTATATCCAGGGTTTACAGTTTTGTTCAATGGTTCTCAGCACCCCCACTATACAAATTGTTCCAGCACCCCTGCCTCGCCCCTACTCATTCTGCATCCATTGCTACCTGAACTCTGACCCTTTTTATTAGGCATTAATTCTTAGTAATGAACAGACCTCAATGCCGCTGTGGCTGTCCTAATAGGACCTGGGGTTTTCTCTGAATACATTCCTTACTCAAACCTCCCGGAAAAGAGACAAAAAGCCATGAGTTTATGGGACTGACTGAATCACCATTTGTTTCCAAAGTGAGGTGCCCTGCTCACCTTACCTCGACCTCAGATTACATCAGTGGAAGACACACCTTCCAATACAACAGGGAAGTGAACAAAAATCAAAATCCCAAAACACTGTGTCATCGACACCGTGCATCGACATGCTTTTAAGTGAAACTAGCTGAATCTCGACAATGTTGTGTTTAAATCCAAAAGACTCACCTCCTAATGTACAGGAATGTGGGTGTTATAACATTAAGAAAACTAAGGCCCTGATTCCACCACCCTTCTTTATACAAAGTAGAACTTTACCTAGCAAACCTAGATAGCTGCCACATTTATGTGATGGCCACTATCTTCACAGAAGAGATTGAACCAGGGACCTACAGAGCTAAAAGCGTCAGCTGCTACAGTTTGATCTGAAAAACCAACCTCAGTGGCGGGGCATTGTAATAGACTGACATCCCGTCTGCGTCTGGAACACATAACATGAACTGACTAGTGGGTTACACTAGCTTCTGGCAAGGCAAAGTGATATATATATATATATATATATAATTGTAACCTTTCCACTAGTACTAATCAAACCCTTTTATTGAAAACTGCCCTGTTCTCACTGACATTCTTCATTAAAACTTTTTTTTTAAACTTATCAATTTTAAAATTTTTGTTAAAATAAGGCATTCTCAAAAAAATTTGATACACTTTTTCTCACCATGTGACTAACCTAACCAACATAATCACAGCCGAAAATGTCCTGTTTCAAAAGATTAACAAAAGTAAACAATAAAAACTGGATTAAACTTTTCAATTAATAGGTATGAAAATGAAACAAAAATTATTCTGACATTTTCTCACTTTTTTTCTGCCTTATTTTCCAACCTGCTCTACGTTCCACAAGGTGAGGAGACTTTGAGAGACCATCGAAAGAGACTGTCTGCCCCCTGGAAGGAGGTGGCAAGTAAGCCACTTTTTTTTTTAACCGTTGTAAAGATTTGGGGATAGACACCTCTGAAAAATGTCTGAAAAAATTGTGAGGCTGTGGGGTCATTTTGCTGAAATAAAGACCCCAAACGAGGGGACTTTCTGTTCATAAAAGTTAAGGAAGTGCATTTTGTTTCTTATTGTTTGGTCTGTGACAGCCGTGATTAATGCAGATTGGTGGTTAATATTAAGCTCCTTTTGTATGTATTTGCCTACTTCTCAGCTATAGTGGTTAGTTAGCTTAACTTTCACAACAAAAGTCTTGGCTCACAGACACTGAGAGTTGCAGGATTGGAAACTTCGTTCAGTGTTCAATAAGTACAATTCAGCAAAATCTCCTACCTTGGCTTTCCTAACAAAACTAGCAGATGACATGTTCACATTCTCCCCATTTGGAAAATTATCAGATCTTTTCAGCTATACTAAACATGAACTGCAAAATGCATATTTCATGTCTTGACTCCGGTTCAAGATACTAGTGAAGTGGATCAAACCTCTGACCAGCACTAGGCAGGTAATGTTATCATCTCATGGTTCTATCAATATGTACGTTATGTGTTACGCCTGGATGACTAGTCTCTTGATAGATCACTTTAATTTATTTTGCATGCATTTTTAACTAGACCCTCTCTTGTGGTTAGTTAGGAGTGGGCAGAAAAACAAACAAAATTTAGGAAGCTGTTTTTATTTTTTAAATGTTTAGATGGAACTGTTCTCTTCAGCTATAGTAATGATTAAAAGTTAGCATCAATCCAATAAGTAAAAACACACAAAATAAGTGCTGTGAGCCCGATTCTGTACTGATACATCAGAGTTAAGCCGGTGTGATTCTGTTTCAGACTGCTGACTTCAATATACTTATGCTGGATTTACACCTGTGTAACAGAGCAAAATCTGGCTCCATTGTATTGATCAATTTATACTAATAATTTCTGTAAATACTCTGCAATAACTCTCTCACTATCTCTTCTACTATTTATTTGAGTTCCCTTAACAGTATCGTTTTCATCAACATCACAGCTATTGGGGACAATGTACATTTTAAAAAGAGCATATTATTCATTAGATGCACAGTGCAGAATAGCAAAGCTTCGAGGTACAGCTGGTTGAAAACTTTTCCACTGATTGTTTTTCCATTAGAAAATGCTGTATTGTTGAAACTAATTTTTCTCATGGGAATGTGTCAATTTCCATGAAATTTCATTTTGAAAAAAATGAAAAAAGCATTTTGATAACATTTTAATGTTTCCATTTAACATTTTTAGAATGGAACATCAGTTTATACTAGTCAGCTGGTCGGTGTGATGGCAATGCAAACATAAAACAGATCAGGGAGAGCCAGACTATTGGCTGCTGACACACAAAAATGAAACCCACCACAATACAAGCTTTCTTGCTGGCAGGTTCTGCGGAGACCCCAGAGCCCAAATAGGCACAGGAAACTGAATTACCCTCTCGACCCCAGAGGTCATTCCTATGGGTCAGAATTGACTTCAATTGAGGTACATTTGAGGGGCAGTATGAGACATTACAAGTCTTCTCTCTCACACACATATACATATATAAAGAGCTCTATCATCCTAGATTCTTTGGGACGAAAAAGCACCATAATACACCATGGTCCGGATTGTAACCTGGCCTGCCTCACCATACCACCATTGCAGTCAGTGCAGCTAAGGCAATATATGCCAGATTGAAAAATATACTTCGTTTTTCATGATTAATCAATAAACCGTGTCTGGGTGTCATCTGCTACTCGAGAGCCCCGCGTCTCCCTCGAGAGGGCGCTGTGTCCCGATGCTCTCCCACCCCAGCGATGACTTTGTCCTTGGTTGCAGCGCGCAATCTGACCATGCCCAGCTCCTGCCAGCAAATCCTGAGCAGGAGCAAAGCCAGCTCCTCCTCCAAACATGGTGCTTCCCTGCTCAGCCTCACCGTGCCCGGGAGAACGGCCAGCCCTTGCCAGGAGCTGAAGACTTCCGTGGCTCGTCAGTTTCCTGGAGGGCTGGCATTTAAACGCCAGCTGCGGCAGCAGGGGACGACGCTGGTGTGATTCAGCCGCCTCTTCTCCAGCGCTGCAGCATGCACCCCCCGGGAGCAAAGCAGCGCCTCAGTCCCACCTCTGCGATCTGAAGGGAGAGAGTGAATGAAGTCCAGCCTCGAGCTGCCTCGCAAGCCGGGCGGGGGGTGGGGCGGCATTTTCACTTTGCATTATAATTACAATTCAAGCTGAGGTTTTAATGCAACTGCTTAAGAAAGCCGAGCTCCCTCTTGCAGATTTAAAACGACAAAACAGTCAAAGCTCCAGTGGTGGATAACAAGCGATCCCGGAGGACGTCGGGGAGAGTCCGCTCCTCGTCCGCTGATGCAAGGAAAAGGACGTCGTTTTGCAGCACTGACGGGTATTTCATTCCCCCTCTCCCCTGCATCCCGCCCAAGCCTCTTGCTTTGCAGCACAGAGAATGCGCTTTCCTAGAGGATAACTAACCAGCCACCTCTGGAGATCAACAGACATTTGCTGCTTGAACATACACAAATATACAGTGACTCCATTTAGGAATTGCTGCCTGGAACCCTCCCCAGAAAGAGCCCCGGCCCATCCGGATACCTCTTCTGCTCCGGGTTTTGAAGATCAAGCCTCACTGAAAAGGAGCGAGCACTGAAAGGCCGTCGCCCCTCAGGCCAGTCCATCATGTTCAGCTGGTTGGGTACCGACGACAGGAGGAGGAAAGACCCCGAAGTGTTCCAGACGGTGAGCGAGGGGCTCAAAAAGCTCTACAAAACCAAGCTGCTCCCTTTGGAAGACTACTACAAATTCCACGAGTTTCATTCGCCAGCCCTGGAAGATGCTGACTTTGATAATAAGCCAATGGTGCTGCTGGTGGGGCAGTATTCCACGGGGAAGACCACCTTTATCAGGTAGTAACTTGGCCTATTTACTTGAGGGGTGGCAAGTTTTTCTGGGGTGGAAGAAGCCAGTTTTGCCCTCTGAGACACACATACCAGCCCTGTCAATGGGGGTTGTACATCTCCCGCCCAGGGCAGGTTTTGGCCTAGTGTATTCTTTTGCTCACGTTTAGGGCAGGGCAGCCCTGGTTCTCTTCCATCCGTCTCCTGTGGTGCCAGCCACCAATGACTTACAAAAAGCCTGCTTCATAGGAAATTCTTGGAGCAGTTTCTTTAAAATGATAGGCAAGTCCAACCCTAACATGGCAGAACTGTACTCAGATCAGGGCCAAATGACCCCCAGCAAAAGTGCTGGAGAGTTAGGGCATCACCTGCAAGAAATAAGCTGCATCAACATTTTTATCAGGTACTCCAAATAGTTACACTTCAGGGTCACGCTGACCATACAGCTGCAGGAGCACCAATGTGGCCTTACTATCGAATATCCCCAGGGCTTTTGGAAGGCGGTGGGACAGTGTGGCCCCTGACATGTCCCTCGCAAGGAATTCATTCATTTCCCAGCTGACAAGCCCCGAGTAAAATATATTGTGGGTTCCCTGGGATTTATATTTTTAAAGTTATTTTAGGATTGGGTTTTTTGTTTTGGTTTGGTTTTGGGTTTTCTTTGTACAGTGCGCTGAGGTGCCCCTGTGAAGAAGGGTGAGGGGATGGGTGTGAAAAATTATGGTCAAACTTCAAGGATCTAAAAGCAGCCCCTCCTACCTGTCCATCTAGCACCTATGTACCGACTGTGCTGCTGCAGGGGTCAGGTACAGCCTAAAGGTGAACTGATTTCAGTGGAAGGTTAATGACAGATAGCAGGTCTGGTGGAAGACCAGGAGCGAGAGGGTTAAACATACTCAGAATCTCAGGATGGTCTTGATTGCAGGTCAGTTCAGATACCTCAGCAGTGATACTAACCCCAGGTCAGCTCCCACTACCTGCTCTCCTGGATCATACTTGGGCTACACCTTCTCCATTTCCTCTTTGGATTCACGTGATGAATAGCTTAGAGCCGATTCACCACTGAGTATCTCTAGTTTGACGCTGGGGTAACGGCATTGAAATCAAAGGAGTAACAACAGGATAAAACCGCAGCAAAGCTAGGAAGCTTTACTTTGTACCAACATTTGAACGGGTGTGTGGGCAGAAACTGGCTGTTCCTGAACAACTTTGTGGGATGCAGGCGTTTTTACCTGCTCTAACATTCCTGCCACCTAATGCTGTGACCAAGAGCTAGACACAGAATGAATTTGCAATGCCCAGCCAGCCACCTGACTGGTGCCTGACCCCTGTGTGCTAGAAAGCAGACAGTGCAGAGGTCTTGCTTGGTCTCATGAAGTTATCTTTAAAGAAGGGTTGGGTGAGGGGAGGGAATTGCCCTGCATAGAGCGAAGCTGGGCTGGCGGAGCTAGCTGGGCTGGCGGACCCAGCTCTCCTTTCCCCCCCACACCTGACCTGGATCTTTGTTCTTAAACTCTGCTTCAGACTTCTTGGAAGATCTGAAAGGCGTGGTGGGGTCACATGTTGGATCCCTCCTCGTTTTCATCCTCGGCCGCACGTCAGAGCAGAGCAGACTCCAGATTTGGGGAGGTCATGAATTCTTCCCCTCCAAGCTTGCTGCCTGCACATCTACTCCCTCTCTTTGCCTCTCAGCCCCCATATATACCCAGTGCTTCCTCCCTAGTCTCCACAGCCCCTGCTGACTCCCCCCCCCCCCACACACACACACACTCCCCTACTTCCACCACTAACCCCAGCAGCATGAGACTCACCAACATCTACCCACCTTCCTTCCTAGATCCCCTCTCCCATTCAATCCCTCTCTTCTCTCCAGGCCTGAGTGACACAAGTGTGACTCCACCACCGCTATGGGGTAATTAGTGGCCTAGGGGGGCAGCATTCACTCACCTCTTGGATTGATGCACTTGTTTGGTGAGTCAGTGTCTCTCCCAAAGCAGCAAGTTCTCATTAGTTACCCCGTGCCTGGCTGCTCTGCTTTCCGCGCCTGCTGTGGACACAGATGCGATGAACACGCATGGGAGCCCTGGGCAGAGCAGAAGAGGCCAGCCTGTTTCTTCCTGGAGCAGCTCCACCATGGTGGAGGAGTCAGCTTTTTGCAGTGTGTCTGTCCCGCTGCATGTGCCAGTGGTGGAGGGTGTCATTTGGGGGATGTAGGGGTGCTGGGATTGGAAACAAAGCATTAAAATAACACGAGAGGCCGGTCTCCGGGTAGTTCCAGCCTGCCGGAAGCAGGAAATGTCAGGAAGTTTTTGAGAGGTTCCAGTCCAAGCTTGCAGACCCTGTGGGTGCAGATAGTCTGGAGAAAAGCATCAGAAGCTAAACACAACATCAGAGATGTAAGAAACTCCTCCTCTGCCTCATCATTAGGATGAAGCTAGTGATGGCTCTGACTCATCCTGAGGACATTCCCCTCCAGATTCTTCCCTGGGACTCTGGAACAATGCAAGGACCAGAGAATCCACCTTATCTTTACACTGATGTGCTTCAGGGCAGGACTTGGAGAGATTACTCAGTCCTGTTGTGCAGTGCAGATATGATCAAACTCAGTCATATACCTGACCATTGAGTCTCAGAGCACTGATTTAAGGAGCTCCCAGCAACACAACAGGACCTAAGCCACAAAATCTGGGTTTGGACCGCAGGCCTCCTCCCTGAAAGTTGAAGGGGGGCATCAGGTTTAAATCCCCTATAGCCAAGGTTTAAATCCCGATGAAATTGTTCCGGAGTCTCTCTCTCACACGCGCGGTAAGCAGCAGCATCTTGTGATCAGACTTCTGCTGTATCTGGAAGTGGGGGTGGAAACAAGACAATGAAGGTCACCTGTGAAATATTTCTAGCGGCCCGGCAGGGGGAGGCTTGCTGTGTGTTTGGAAGTCAGTGAAGTGAGACTGAAACGCTCCCTTTAGTTTTGGCGGAACCAGACTGTTCTCTCGTCTGCCTTCAGAGACACAGGGGACTGAGCCTTATTTTGCTAGATGAAAGATGTACTGTCCTGACTTTTGGCTTGTACATTTCAACCCTCCCCTCACTCACTCCTCCCCAGACTGTCTTGGCAGAGTTTCCAGAGTCACAGAAAGGGCATCCGTGCCCAAAGAGATGCAGTGAGCTGGCACTTTTACCTGGGAAGTTAAAAGAGCTTCCTCTTACCACTAGTAGCCCATCCTGATGTTAGCAGGATCCCCCTGGAGTCTGGCTGTGCAACATTATTACCTTTTATGTTTCCTGCTTTGGGAGGGGAGGGCAGGACAGGATGTTACTATTTTGAATTAATTAGTGGGCTGTAGTCTCTGCTAAAAATTGCTCTGGCCTGGGTCCAGCCTCCCTGTTAATAAAATAAACAAGGGGTAGAGCCCTGCTGTCCATCAGCACAGGCTGCTTTTGCTGCAGGCATCTCATCACTCCAGATATTCTCATGTTCTGCTCCCCAAGCTGCTCCTCCAGCCACTGCTCTCCGCATGCTACAACATCATCTCTGCCTCGCCACAGCATCCTGCCTGACTCATCGCTAAAGCAACCCTCCCCCCACCCCTACACCCACACCCTGCAGCATCCTTGCATGAAGATCAGCGCTTCTGTCCTTTCTAGCAGGAGGCAGCAGTGTCTTGGGAAGAACGGAGGAGCCTGCAAGCATGCCCGGGAGAGGCTGCCAAACAGTCTGGACCTGATAGACCATGAGGGCAGTGGAGGGTTGTCTTCCCTTTGATCCCTAGCAGGGGGTCTCACAGCTGAGGGTTAAGGCCGCTCAGTCTCAAGGGGTAAAGAAGGCTGGTCACCTAGCACCTTTTACAAGCCGTGACAGTCACTGGGCCTGTGTATAGGATTTTTTTTACCCTCACAAGCATGCTTTGGTTTTCTTCTTTCAGCGCAGGCCGCTTGCTTCACTGCCCTGAGGCTGTGCCATTGGCCCAGCAGACAAGTGTACACAACACTTCAACAGATTGCCTTGTGTTTGCCCACAGCATAGCAGAACCTTTGTTCGGTAGCTGCCCTGCTGTACAATGCACCCAAATCTCCCGGATAGTTCTCCCTGGGCAGTGTAAATTCTCAAGTATCTTAGAATCTACTCCATCACTTTACTTTCATACCACTTGTTGCACATGAATTAGCTTCAACGTGTAGCTTCTTTTGTATCTGTGTGAGTGCTTGGGTTTTTTAAAAAAGTGTTTTATATAACAGACAGTTGGGAGGGGAAATACTAGATGACTGGGGATAGCTGGCTAGAAGAGGATCATTATTTGCTGCTTCTTTCTTAGAGGTTTTGTCTATAACTGAAAGGTGAAAGCCACAGACTTGTTTTAAGTCTGTATTCACAGAATACTTGCCTGATGTCATAGTGCATGTGCATCATAGAAAGGAGTGTAAAAACCACTTTTATTACGAAGTTAAAGGGCAGGGTGGAGAGCTTCAAAAGGCACCCAACTCCCCTTTTTGCCTTTATCTCCTCTGTGTAGAATATGTATTTTCCCATCGCATTTTAAAGTGGGAATTCTAAAATATCTAACTCCGTGGATTCAACCTAGGTCGGTGTGGGAAGACCTTGTGTGGGTATTGGCTCCGATTAAAAAAAATTGCAAAAAGCTCAGAGGAAAGCCAATAGAAGTGAAAATATCTTCGGGCGCTGCTGTCGGGCTAGAGTTCTGCACTGCCCCGCAGGAAGTCTGGGTTCAGGTTCTAGAATCCATCAGTGCAGCTTCCGAGCTGGCTAATGGGGAGGCTAAAATGAGCTTTCCAGGAAGTGAGCAACCCCTTCCTAATGCAGAAAGATAGGCCCAAGGAATTGAACCCAGCTCACTTGCACAGTGGTCCATGCAGCACTTGGTGATGGAAAGTTGGCTGGTCATCTGGTGCTGCTAAATCCCCTTAGAGACAGTAAAACATACATCCATGTTTTCCAAATATTCTTGTATGTAAGGAGCTGCTGTAACTGCCACAGAGAACCTGTGTGATCATGATCAGGAAGGGAGGTGGCTTATACAATCATAAATGAGAGGGGAGCTGAGCCCATGAGATAATCTCACTCTGGTAAGATGTGGCCCATCTACAGTAGAACTTCAGAGTTAGGAACTGACCAGTCAGCCACACACCTGGAAATATGCAATCAGGCAACAGCAGAGGCACCTCTCCCCCCCGCCCCCCACCCCCCCAAAAGAGCAAATACAGTACAGTACTGTGTTAAATGTAGATTGCTTTTTTTTAAAAGGGAAAGTTTAAAAATTTTTTTGACAGGGTAAGGAAACTTTCTGTGCTTGTTTCATTTAAATTGAGATGGTTAAAAGCACCATTTTTCTTCCGCAGAGTAAAGTTTCAAATCTGGATTAAGGCAATGTTCACCTGTAAACTTTTGAAAGACCAACCTCAATATTTTGTTCAGCGTCATGAACAATCTCCATTCCCGAGGTGTTCGTAACTCTGAGGTTCTACTCTGCTGGAGAAGTTTGAGAACCTCTGCAATAGTCAACTGCTCATGAATTTTAGGTAGCCTAGTCGAGGAGCTATTGGGCTGCTGTATTTTCTTCTCTTCCTGTTCTAAATTAGTTAGTGTTGCTGGGAACTGTTAAGCAGTTTCCACATTTCACCCTAAAGCTCCTTATATTTCAGTGGTAGGTGAAACCTTTCCAGTCTGTACAGTGCTTCGAAAGCAATGGGATGAAAGGCATGTGAGAAAAATGATTGTGACAGGAGAAGCAGGACAAGACCAGCTCCTACTGGAATGTGGAGACTCGCCCGTAGAGTGAATGCTGCTATAGCTGCACTGTTTGTTAATTAATCCCTTACAGGATCAATAGCCATCAATCTTGTGTGCTTCCTTACCACGGGGCCTTTTGATAGGCTTTTAAATCTTAGACGCGTCTGTAGTATAGTTGGTTCCTCCTTGCCCAGGGAGAGTGGAAAATGCAGCTGCAGCCCAGGTCCCGGGAGTACAGTATAGCCGAATAAGCATAAAGGTTGCCATTCCTAAGATGTCTGTATGGTTTTGCTGGGGATCAGAGGACATTCATTAAGGTGAGGAGAAGCTGAGAATTCACCCAAAGGATTGACCCACAGACCCCCACATGGAGGATGGTTATGGGTGACATGCCCAGTATCACCTTCCTTCATAAAACTCATCCCATATTAAAACTACACTAGTTGTGAAAAGCTATAACCTCCCCCCCTTGTCTCTCCACTAGCTGCTAAAGACTGTGATCTCAAAATGCAGCCTATTTTCCCCCCATATTGACTTGCAGAGCTCATACAGTTCTATATGCATTTTCCTCACCTCATGACAAGGTTCAATGATATGCTTTAAGCAGTGGGAAAAACAATGTGCCAGCTACCCAGCTTTAATGATTAATATAATATTAAACTACGGTAATGTGCACAGTCCAGCATTCAATCACCTGTAGCAATCCAGTGCTCACAAACTAGGCAATGCCAAGTCTGTGTGTGCAGCCTTGTATTCACCAGCAGCCTTATAATCAATGCCCCATATACTGTGACAAACGTGCCCTAATTTTTGCAGCATTCCAGCTTTGTCTATATTAAGGAAAGCCCAAGGGTTTTATTAATTGAGGGATGTTCTGTAGCACAGAATTGGTAAGTAAACTGACTTACCTCCCCTCTACATAGGTTACGTAACACTGCCCCCCATCCTTTTAATGTTCAGTGTGCTGTCGTAAAAAGAACTGCATTACAGAAGCTGTCATGGAGGAAGGAAAGAGGGAGATTTTGACAGCGGAGGCTGGGATAGTTGTGGCTTTCAGCATCTGCAAAGCAGTTCTGGATTGTGGGCTGAGCCCGCCAGCTGAACACTTCTCCTAAAATGATCAGCAGTGAAGTAATTAATATTGAACATTGTTAGGTTTCAGAGTCAACAGCCCCACTTGCAATAAATGGGGGCAGGTTGCACTTTTCTTGGATAAAGAAATAGATCAGTTCTAAACTTCCAAGGGGTCGTGACACAGACTTACAGAAGGACTAATCATGAGGAGATTCTCTTTACAGCATCTGACATTCTCTCCGTTTCTTCATCGGATTATGCTGAGGCAACTATAGCTGTGAGATCCCAAGTGAAAAGCTACCATTGCATTTGCAGACCTCCAGTGCTAACGATAGTCTCAAGAGGCTGCACCGTGCACCTCAGCAGCAGCTCGGATAGGAATTCAACAGCTAAGATCTCACACATCATCATTCCCTGTTTTCTCTTTCAAGGTACCTGCTGGAACAAGATTTCCCAGGGATGCGAATTGGACCGGAGCCTACGACTGACTCCTTCATCGCCGTGATGCAGGGGGATGTGGAGGGGATCGTTCCTGGTAATGCACTGGTGGTGGATCCAAAAAAACCCTTCAGGAAACTCAACGCTTTTGGCAATGCTTTTTTGAACAGGTCAGTGTATTGCACTTGTACACCGAGGTAGAGCTGTCCTGCAGTGTCATCACGAGTCCCTGGGGAACGGTACAATGGGTGTTGTGGGGGCAAGACATCACCAAAGCTTCTCCTCACATTGCATTGGCGCAAAGCCATCCCAGCCACACTGGGCAGCATTCTTGCCCTCCGATTCCTTGTCATGGGCCAGAGCACCAGGCATAATGGCCTGGGCTGAGCTGTTTTGTAACATGGACAAGCATTCACTAGAGAGCTGAGGACACCACACTTGCCTTGTGTCCTATTACCTGGAAACTAACAGGGCTTTAGACTCACTGCATTCCACTCTGCTTTCTCCTGCTTGTGTATTCCTGGAGTCCTTTACTCTGCAGTCAGTTCAGTTCCTTGGCCAAATTCGTCTCTGGTGTAACTCCACGGAAGCCAGTGGAAAACGATCAGAAGTGAAACTGGCCCAACATGTTCATGTTTCATTTCTGGATTTCTTCATTGCTGGAGCGTCCCTTGAATCAGCACAGGGATCTCTCCATTCTTTTACACTGGTTTCAGATACAAACCGAGTAGTTGGCTCCAACTTCCCCCGGGACAACCTCGTCAAGGAGGGATAATGCTGTGTCCCAGCTAGACGTGGGCCCCATTCTGTGCTGTTCAGATCTTAACTTCTTCAAAATTCAAGGCCCTTGGTTTGGGCTCATTTTTCCAGGCCCAAGACAGCCAGTGTGAGGGTTAGGTCTAGGCAGCCCCACCAGGCCTTTCCCACTCCAGGGGCCCAGCCATACACAAACCCTAATCCAGACAGAGCACCAGGCCCAGCCTGTCCTGTGGCCTTGTCCGATTCCAGCGCTAGCAGTGGCAGCAGAAACCGAGTTCCCTAACTGCCCTTCCTCACTCTCCCTGAGGGTGCCTGGTATGCAGCAAAGAGGGGGCATGCCAGGCACTCTGCCACGTGTTCTGCAGCGTTGCACTTTGGCTCCACTCCTGGCTTCCAGGCCGTGAAGGTGGGAATGGAAAAGCAGCAGAGCTGCCAATCGGAGAGAAATGAGGGGGTATCGCTGCAGCCAGGCAGGAGATGGTGTGGGCGGGTGAGGAGAGGTGTCCTGTGACACAGAGAGCTAGATGGATTCCTATAGGTGTCAGTTCGCAAAGAGCCTGGCTGTGCCTTTGGTTGACTCTGAAAGTGACATTTGATCACAGCACACACTGACAATGCCAGGGTGACGTGGCACTAATTCAGAGAGATTTCCAGCCGTTTTCAGTACCCCACAGGGCCCAGAACATCTGCATCCAGCCAATGAGAAGCTGGCACAAGTCCTATCTTTTCTTCCAAGATAGGGGGTGGTTTGCACTGTGGAAATAACACATCGCCTGCTTAGGGCACAGAGGCATTCAATCAAAAAAACACCATTAAGAGCCGCTCGGAAAGGAGTTGCAGAAGCTTCCTCACCACAGAAAGACAATGCAGGAGAGCCCTTGCTGCTAAAAACATTCAGGGTGGGGGGACAGGAGCAGTAATAAGGAGGCTAGACAGAGTGTGAAATGCAAAGGAACCTTACTTTGGTTGCCTGACTTATGCTGATGACTTGCTCCTAGTACAAACCGTGAATCTTCATATCGTTGCTAAGAGGCCAGTGAACTAGCTCATCTCATCACACCCTGCTCCGTTATCCTATCTTCCTTCTGTGCTGAAGGAGATGGATGTGGGGGCATTTATCTGCACCAGTGATTCAGCGGCAGGAGGAGAAGCAAAGGTCCTGCTGTTAATTCAGGGAGTAGCCAAGAAATCTGCTTAATCCCCTCTTTACCAACACCTATGCAGTACATAGGAAGGGGCAGCGTTTTCGGAACTGCCAGTTGTAGAGACTTCAAAGGGGGATAATCTGATGCAGTGCACATGGCAAAGTTGGAGGTGCATTTTGCCTAGTGCCTGCAACTACATAACGCAACAGCCAACTGCTTCAGAAGATGAGCACCCAAAAGAATTGTCCTGCTGCTTCATCCGCAAGAGGCTATGGACCAGATCCTCAGTGAAGTGAACAAAGTTATACCAGTATACCCCAAAAGAAGTAGGAAAGTGTATTTTTTAAGTGCGGCAAGTGCTACCATTGAGGAAGGTCCTGCTCTTGGTACGTATCTCTCTTCCAGCGAACACTTGCAGAGGGGCACCGGCTGCTCCATCCCTTTGCATTGTGTTCTGTGGGGCGTTCCAGAGAACGAACGTGCTGCTCAGTCCATTAGCCTTTTGGGATTTCAGTAAACACCCTCCTGGAAAGAACGGATCTTCAATTCTGACCATCAGGCCCTGAATAGTTAAAGCCAGGAACTGAGAGCCAAATACCACCCTGCTTGTGTAATTCTGCCATCCTCGTAACCCCAAGGTGAATATGGCTCAGTATGCCCAAGCTAATGGGAACGGTATGTGGATACAGAGCCTCTTGCCTCTAAGAGTTCATATCCAACCCAGGCTAGTAGGGGCTACCTCCTGTGATTGTTCAGCTGTTATATTGCAGCAGCACCCAAAAGTCCCAGTCAAGATTGGAAAGATTATAGTCTGTCCCATATGTAGTGCTATTGTTGAACCAAATTCCACAGTGCATCCACAGTGTAGAACTCTTGCCCAGTGATACCACAGGGGGGAAAAATTAACATTCCCTAAGCAAATTAAGAGCATCAACCCACCTCTGAAGTAGGTGAAATTTCTAACGGAGACGGGAATCGCGCCAGCCTATTAAAGGAGGTAGCAAATATAACTTGGTCTAGTGAATGAGTCATCGGAGTAGTCAATCATAATTGTCAGCCCATCACCATGAAGATCAGACTACCTGTCCTTCCCTGTCATTTCAGGGCTCTAGCTGTGTAATGTGGTTGGAATTTTTCCTGGATGAAGATCCTGGTACTATTTCACCTTATAGTGCAGTTCTACTCTGCAAAGTGGTATCAGCATGATGTCATGGGGCGGAGGTCCCCAAACTGGGAGGTGCACCCCCTATAAAACCACCAAGGAATGCTTGGGGGGCACAGCTGGGATCCAGGCCAGCCCCCTCAGGGAGGGAGCCTCCCCACCCCAGACCCTGCCTGCCAGTTTTGGGCCCTTTGCACATCCCCTTTCCTCCTCCCACCAAGCCAGAGCCCAGACAGGGATAAGAGGGTGCATGAGGTAAAAAGTTTGGGGGCCACTATCATAGGGCTTCATTTTTGTTGTATTGGGCCAGGTTTTCTCCTGCCTTCAGCTCCCACAGCAGAGATGGAGTAAGCAGGCAACAGCTGTTGCTGTTTCTGTAGAGCACCAGATGCAGGACCCTACACCATCTGGGGATAGGTGGGCCAACATCATGTCCTGGCCACTCCTTTGCCTTCCCATCCTTGACCATGCCCTGCCATGGGGGCCGAGTGAGGGAGATACACATACTTTGTATCAACTGGGGCTCTCAGACTCTTGGAAGTATCCCCAGCGGAGAAGATATAGGCAGGGCCCACTCCTGGGGCAACTTGTATGGCACAAAGTGCATGGAGCAGAACCAAAACTCTGGCCCTTCACTTTCACATCATGTTTGCACCATTGGCCAAACTGGGTCTCCCTGTTTGTGTATTAGCAGCAGTAACAGAGATTCTGGAACAGGGGCGGGCAAACTTTTTGGCCTCAGGGCCACTTCTGGTTTCTGAAATGGTATGAAGGGCTGGGTAGGGGAGGGTGTGGCTCCTCAGACAGACAGGCAGGGCCCAGCCCCCACCCCCTATACAGCCCCTGTGCTTCTAGCTCCCTGATGTCCCCCCCAGGACTCCTGCCACATCCACCCCTCCCTATCCCTTGACCCACCACCCCTGACTGCCACCCAACACCCTATCCAACCCCCCTTCTCCTTCCTGACAGCCCCCCCGGTACCCCTGCCCTATCCAACCACTCCATCTCCTTAACCACCCCTGGAACCTCTGCCTGCAGTCCGCTGCCCCCATTCAACCCCCCTGCTCCCCACCCTCTGATTGCCCCGACTCCTATCTATACCCCCACTCCCTGCCCCCTTACCGCACTGCCTGGAGCACCGGTGGCTGGCGGCACTACAGCCGTGCTGCCCAGGGACAGGCAGATGTGCCACCCATCTGGAGCCAGCCACGCCACTGCACGGCACAGAGCATGGGGGCAAGCCGCAGCTTTACAGCTGCCCTGCCTGGCAAGAGCTCCCCGACCTGCCACCCAAGGCATTGCACCGGCAGTGCAGTGAGCTGAGGCTGCAGGGGAGGGGGAACAGCAAGGGAGGAGCTGGGGGCTAGCCTCCTAGGCCAGGAAGGTCTCACAGGCTGTAGTTTGCCCACTTCTGCTCTGGAAACTAGTCTGTCCGTCCTTCCCCTCCATATGGTACAAATGTGTGATCCCTACTCTCTTCACCTGGGTTTGGCCCTGCAGCTGGAATTTAGCTAACACCACCCAGGCCAGAACAGAATCCAGCTCTCCCGTCCTTCCTCCACCACCAGAGGGGTGCTCTTACTCTCTGGATAGAGATGGGGTGGCAGATGGTGTTGAAATCACCACCCCCCCAAAGGCAGCTCAAAACCCAGCAGAGAAACAGCAAGAGACCCAAAGAAACATTGCAGACTCAGTCCTGAGAAAACAGCCCAGCCCAGGCATGGTTCCCCCTAACCTTAGGTCCAAGGCACGAAACAATTGCAGGGCAGCTGCTTTCCACCTCACTGCTGCATCCAAACAAAACAGAAATAGTCTTGCCATGATAATATGAGCCTCTTGGGTCCCAGCAGGCCTTAACTTCCACAGTTCCTCTCCCCTCAGCCTAGGACAGCCACTGCCTGAGGAGAAACTCCTCTCTCCCCCTCACACCCCACTGCTTCACACCCACCCTAGCACAGCTGTCAGTTGCTCCTCAAAGTCTGACCAGTCACACCTGCCAGCCCTTTCCACCCGATCTAGCAGCCCTGCTTTCCCAGAGAAAGTATTTAACCCCATCCTGGTTTCCACAGCCATGGGTATTCGATTGTAGGCTCTGGGGGGCTGGGGTTATGTCTCACTAAGTGTGTGACGTGCTTAGCACAACTAACCAAGCATTATCTGTGGAGGAAGAAGGTGTCACTTGTATGTGATTCCCTTCCCTGCTAGAATCACATTTCAAACTCTGTTTCATCGACCACTTTAATAGTGGAATCATAGTAACTACACTGTGGAAAATAAGTTGTGACTGCCTCCATATGATGCACAAAACCCTTAATATTTAATAGAAAGGCCTGCTATTTGCTTTTTTTAAAAAATAAAATAATAGAATATCCAGGTTGGAAGGGACCTCAGGAGGTCATCTAGTCCAACCCCCTGCTCAAAACAGGACCACTCCCTAGCTAAATCATCCAATAGATTTTTGCTTCAGATCCCTAAATGGCCCCCTCAAGGATTGAATTCACAAGCCTGGGTTTAGCAGGCCAATGCTCAAACCACTGAACTAGTCCTCCCTCTTCATCTCCTTTTTGGGAAAGCAGTATCTGAGGTGAGGATGCTAGTAAATAAAATTCATTCAGCTCAACCCATCCTTCTCAGCTCCATAACTACTGGGACACAACCATCTCTGTGGTGGAACATATATTGCTGGCACAGAACAGCTGCCCACACAACGTCTTAGTGAGGAATAACTTATCCCACTAGAAACAACGGCAGGATTGCAAGAGAAGCCAGGATGCAATTACGTGTACTGGCATTCTATTAAATCCCTTCCTTCTGGCCTCAGAGCTGATCTCCGCTGTGGAATAGCTTCTGCCAGAAAGTGCTGAAAAGTCCCATTGCATGGGTCATTTAAAACTAGCCCAGACAGAGCACTCAGGCATATACTGCAGGGAACAATCCTGTCTTGGCAGGGGATGGGCTACATGTCCTAATGCAGGGGTGGGCAAACCTTTTGGTCCAAGGGCCACATTGGGGTTGCAAAACTGGGGGGGGGGGGCTGGGTATGGAAGGCTGTGCCTCCCCACACAGCCTGGCCCCCGCTCCCTATCTGCCCCCTCCCACTTCCTGCCCCCCTCAGAACTCCCAACCTATCCAACCCCAGGCTGCTTGTCCCCTGACCACCCCCTCCCGAAACTCCCCCACCCTAACCACTTCCCCGGGACCCCACCCTCTATTTAACCCCTCCGTCCCCCTGTCCCCTTACTGTCCCCCTCAGAATCTCTGACCCATCCAACACCCCCCCCCCATTTCTTGTCCCCTGACTGCTTCCTCCTGACCCTAATGACCCCCCCCCCCCAGGACCCTACCCCTGTCCAATCCCTCTGTTCCTTGTCTTCCCCAACCCCTATCCACACCCCCGCCCCCAATAGGCTCCCCCAGGGCTCCCACACTTATCCAATCCCCCCTTTCCCTGTCCCCTGGGCCTCTCTGCCCCTTATCCAACCCGTCTGTCCCCTTACCACACTGCTCAGAGCAGCATGTCTGGCTCCACAGGTCCTGATCCACAGGAACGCACACACACACACACACACACACACACACACCCCGAATGCTGCCTGCGTGGCACGCTGAGGCTCCGGGGTAAGGGGAAAGGTGGGGGAGGGGGAGGGAGCCTCCCCAGCCGAGAGCTCAGAGGCCAGACAGGACGGACACACAGGACAGATGTGGCCCGTGGGCCGTAGTTTGCCCACCCCTGTCCTGCCCACCCCAATGGGTCTTTCTAGCTCTGACTTCACTGTTGATACATAAGCTCTGCAGTGAGAAAGCCATGCCAGAAATGCTGCTGAATACTCCAGTTTTGTTAACTAACAATCATGCAGTCAGAAATGCCCACTTGCCAAACTGGGGTAGTGTTTGAACTGAACTTCCTAACAGAGTGGGGCAGACATTTGTGGGACCCCCATTGCCAGGTGACTTTCCTTCAATCCTATAAAAACCAGCTGTGTCATACTTCAGCGTGCAAAGGTATTGGAGAAACAGAGGTCAGCAGTGTCGCTAGTTTGTCCAGATGCCATGGTGACTTCAGCAGCACTGTTGAACTGGGTTCCCCCATCCTGACTGCACCCAGCCGTCCGGGGTGCCAAATTTATTTTGGATTAGGCCAGAAGTTCTTCTGGTGCTGCTGCTTCCTCCCATGACAATGCATGGCTGTTACTTTTCATGCCAACTTCCATTACCTTCTGCCTTGCCCCCCACACACAACTCCCCTCCTTCGTGACATGATTGCAAAAGGGGCACCCATGAAATACCCAACCGGGGCCAACAAGATAAATAATTGTTTAAGCGTTTGGTCTTCTTTCGACTATCTCATCAGTGAGGTCAGAATGGTCAGTTTTGCTTTCTGTTTATAGCCAGCTTTGCTCTTGGGTTTCCTGGCATTAGCACTATGCTGTTGCTTTTTCAGATGTGTTGCTCTTTCAGCTCAGTTGAGTCCAGAGCCCTGCAGGGGAATGGTTACAGGATGAAAAACAAAAATCCGTTCTCCCTGCAATCTAAACAACAAAAGAAAATAGTTTTCTCCACAGTGGGATTTGCACTTTGTTTTTCTTTAGCAACCTACATTTGGGGACCACATGGAAAAAGTGCTGCAGGCCAACAGAGTGAACATAAAAGTATTTTCCAGAAGAGCCAAATAAGCATAGAAGGGACTAGATTCTGGATTCATTTCTACCTGTGTAAATCCAGAGGAACTCCATTGATGTCAACAGAGTTCTGGATTTTCCACAGTGTAAATGAGACCAGGACCTGAACCATACATCCTGAGAGATCAGTTTATCACCAGATTTTTTCCCCTTCTTTTTACACAGATTTGTATGTGCCCAGCTGCCCAACCCAGTTCTAGAGAGCATCAGTGTGATCGATACTCCAGGGATCCTTTCAGGAGAAAAGCAAAGAATTAGCCGAGGTAAGGGCTAGGCAATCTTCTGGCTTGGAGACACAACTAGAGACCACTCTTCAGAGTTTCTTTTTAAACTATAAAAACTCGAGAGGTAGGTAACCATAATGGGAGGTTTCAGAGTTACCTCATGGTCGTATTGATCTAATATTGGACTTAGTGCACGGTATCTTTTATGGTACCAGAAATGGTCCCAGAATGGGCTGCCAGCAGGGACTGAATTAGTTGCATCTCACCCAAGCAGAGATGGGAGAACCAATACAAATGGAATAAGCATTACCTAGAACCTAAGCTGAACTTTTCTGAGGTTTCAGAAGGTCTGGTTGCCTGGTAACTTCCCCGCCATTATTATTTTATTTTATTTAATTTTCTGCACTGCAGGTTCTGGCTGGGCATTCAGCAGCAGTGCAAGCTGTACCAGACAGGTGTCTGACCTGACTCAAAGCAGAGAGTGGCAAGAGAGCAATGCGGTTTAGTGGTATTCAGGACTCCTTTGTGTTAACCCCCGCTCTGCCCTTCTTCCCCTTGCTATGTGATCTTGGGGGGAATAATTTAGGATAGAAATGTCAAAAGTGTCCACTCTTTTGGTGTGTCTCCATTTTTGGGAGCCCAGCTTGAGACATGCAGCTGCCTCATTTTAGGCACCCAGAAAGAGTGGATAGCCTTCAATGTTTTGGCCACAACATCTGGGAATCTGTTTCTTCATCTGTCAAGTGGGATTGGTGACACTGGCATTTCCTGAGATTCTGGTGATGCAGCAGTTCATGTCTGCGGAGTGTCTTGATGACAGAAAGCGCTCTGCAGATGCTAGGATGAATAACCCAGTAACTGATACCGCCAACTCCAAACACAGGTCTGAAAAAACAAATGTTGGTGAAAGTCATGTTTTAATGCTTGCTCAATTAAATCTCAATGCAGGCCTTGCAACGCTCTCCCTCACCTTAATGCATGACCTTCCCCTAATGTTTCTGAGGCCCTGAATGCCTTTTCTAGAATTATACTGGTCTCCATCCCATAAATAGAGCTTTTCTTGGTACATTTCACTTTCTCTTGTCATTGAGTAACCAACTCTGCATTGAACAAGGTTTTAATGCTTTTTGCTGACACCCAGTAGCAAGTTCTCAGTTAAAAAACCAACAAAAGTATAAGATGCGCAGACAATATCCTATAACAAAATGGACCAGTGTTTTCTGAAATCTCGGCTGTAAATTTCCCCACTGCTTTTCTACGTGCCTCTGAGGGTGTGTCTCCACTGCAATCAGAGATGTGACTGCAGTATGTGTGGATATTTCCAAACTAGCTTGCATCTAGCTAGCTTGAATAATGACAGCAATGACACCATGGCAGTGCAGGCTGTACAACCCCACCCAGGAGCCTGTGTGTGTACTTGAGTAGCTAGCCCATGCTGCCCGGGGTTATCGGTGCTAGCTAGGGCACAGCTAGCCTGGGTTACTCTGATTGCAGCATTCCTGTGTCCTATCCCCCCATCTTAGGTATGGCAGGCAACATAACGGGAGCTCTATTGCTTGGAGCAGGGGTCTCAAACACACGGCCTGCGGGCCACATGCGGCCCTCAGAGTTATTTCCTGCGGCCCGCCGTAGGTGGTGACTCCACTAGCAGCCAAGATCCAAACATTTCTGAGTGTTTATATTTTATTAAAACCCCTCTTTGCATTACAGTTTTTAAAAAGTTAATACATTGACTTTTAATAGCATACTATATTACTCTTCATTTATTTCATTTTTGACTATACTTCTGTATCATTGTATGAAAAGGTTTCAGTGATGCAGCCCTCAGGCCAATTTACTAGTACTCATGTGGCCCTCATGGTGATTTGAGTTTGAGATCCCTGGCTTGGAGCGTGGTGTGAGTTGGTCACACAGTACTCATTTGCAGGTTACAGGCTGGAGGACTGCTTCAGCACATGGGACCCAGTTCTTCCCTTGAGTCTAGTGACTCTAATGCAGTCAGATGGTGATGGATTGGGCCTGTGATATGAAGTAAAAAAATCAAGGGTACTGCTCCAGTTGCATATTGGAGCACAGAGAACCGCCTGCCACACGTTTTGTGTAAGGAAGAATGTGGCCAGCTGCTGCTGTTTGAGCTGCTAATTGTCCAACACGCCAAATTCCTACAATCAAATTGTAACGAAGTCAAGGGAAGCAGTGACAGTGTGGTTGTCCCCTGACCACCGCCCAATCAAAGGGTACAGTGTAGAGGAGACCTGATGTCCCCATACTGAATTAAAATCCAGGACCATCTGAGGCTTTGGCCAAATTAGGGGTACATGGCTGGGTTGTGTCTACATTGATCTTGTAGCAGGGTGTACAATGACCTAGTTAGGGTTGTAGGCCAGATCCTCCACTAGTGTAAATAAGTGTAGCTCTGTTGCAGTCAATGGCATTGTGGTGACTTGCACCACCGAAGGATCTGCTTTGCAGCACAGAAAGGGTCTAAAGGGTCAGGGTGTGATGCATGAGGGAAGAGGCTGCCCACAGCTCATCTCAAGGAAGCCATCTTTGAAAAGGGAAAGTTTAACTTCCAACTATGATGGAGAAGAAGCTAGAAGAGGTGGGGAGGCTGGCCCCACCCGCCTGGCTAGCCGGTTGCTCTCATTGGCAAGCTGTGTCAGAGGCGGGTGGAGCAGCAGTGTGGTTTCTGGGAAGAGAATGGGAAAGTGCCTGGAATTGCTGACATGGCAAAATGCTTCCCCCCTCCCATATTTTGCCAGCTCACTGAGATTTCACTTGGGCGCCTAATTGAGACAAATGTCTGGCACATGTTTCCCAGTGGAGATCTTGAAGTGTCTTAGCTGAGACATCAAAATAGGTAGTAGTGGGGAAGGAATGGCTTTCTTTTGGGAAGCTTGCTTGTAATGACTGAGAAGCCTTGCTTTCCTCACCCCAGCATACCTGTGGTGTAGTGTCCTAAAGAGGCAGCTTCCACAGATCCGAATATTTGAAACCTTTTTGAAGGGAAAATAAGGCTGATAAGAGGGGTGGTAAAATACAGAGGATGCAGCTGATTTATTTCTGCCCTTGAATGAACTAAACCAGAGTTGTTGTTTTTATTTTTTTAACTCCTTAAAGCTAGGGTTTCTCCTTCCAGCTAGCAGCATCTCGCTGGCATCTATAGACCTCCTTCTCCCACTGATGTGGAGCGGGCATTCTTGGAAAACGGAGACTAGAACTACACTAGGAGACTCCTGCATGCTGGGTTGAAGCCGTTTAACCCACAGGCGCCTGGCCTGTTTCCACTAGTCCTCAGAAAAGAAGCATAGTAATAACCCCTGTCCCAATGGTCCGGAGGTCCTGAGGGCCGCAGGGACATACTGGTTCATGGCAGGTTCAGTACACGTTGGGGACTGCCTGGCCCAGGGGACTGAGAGTGAGGTATGGAGCCTCTCACTATTTTGAATCCAGCAAAGGTGTCACCTGGACCAAAACTCACTGCTGTCTGCTAGGCTAGTGAACAGCCAGTCTCAAATGGGGGGTCACAGTCCATTTCCAGTAGGTGGGTGACCCCTCAGAACACCAGCACACGTTAGCACTAACTGCTCCCTGGCTGACCGTCTCCGTAGAGAGAGCCTGGAGGCGAGACAGCTCACCTACTCCTAGGGGGGGTCCCTCCCAAGCAGGGAAGAGGCATGCCGGAGTACAACGTCATCACAGTTCATGCTGCAGCTCCAGAAAGCTCCAAGCCAATGCTCTTCCTAGGTGCTAACGTTCCCAGTAGTCACTCTGCCGAAAGAAAGTCCTGAGGGCCCTTGAGATTCTGGCTGTAGCAACAGTCAGGGCAGGACTCTGAGGGCTGAAGGCCGCTGCCATCTGTCAGTGCAAAGGTCCAGGGCGTGTACGTGTGCAGTAAGAACTCCGTCGCTCATGGCTGCCAAGGAGAACAGGCCCAGAGTTACGAGGCCGAGCGCCAGAGGGAAATTCCACAGAGGGAGGCAGATGGCTGTGAAATCAGGAAAGCTGCAGAATCTTGCTGATGAGCTGCCCATAGCGATCTGCCCTGTTCCACTCCTGGCGCGTAGCACGTTCCTTGCTTAGAGATCACTAGGGTCAATGCTGCTGTGCTTCAGGGGTAGTGCTAGCTCACTGGGAGGCAAAAGGAGGCTTGATTTAAAGCACCTGAGGGAAGTGTTGCCTGGAAGCCACAGTACTGGGCATCCCTTCACTGCTCTGGACTCTCCTGGGCATGAGAAGAGCGGCCAATTGTTCTCTCTTTCCCTTGCTGAGATGGGTGTGGGTGCACATTTAAAGCATTTGTCACGAGCTAGCTCC
This sequence comes from Sternotherus odoratus, assembly GCA_032164245.1. Taxonomy (NCBI): domain Eukaryota; kingdom Metazoa; phylum Chordata; order Testudines; family Kinosternidae; genus Sternotherus; species Sternotherus odoratus. The sequence continues at coordinate 126,803,389 of JAVMKO010000003.1, forward strand.
GTCTCTCACTCCGTTTCCTTCCCCTCTCTTTTATTTCCTCCAGCTCAAGAGGAGGGCTATAGCAGTCTGCGTAGATGCCCGTTTGGAGGTATTCATACCAAATCGGCGGTCACTTTGTAGTCTTGGCCGCTTTGATCATTTGATAATAATACTGATTGCTTCCTCTCTTCAAAGCATTGTTCCGATATTGCATCACTAATCCTCACCGCGCTCCCGGAAGGGGAGTTTTATGTGCACCTGTAAAATGGGAATAACTGTCACACAAGGGGGGGCAGGTACAGCTTGTGCCATGTCACACAACAACTCGGTAACAGAGTAGGGACCAGGAGTCAGAGGCTTCTGCCTCCTTGTCCCTATGTGCAAATCACTAGGCCACGCTGCCTCTGTTTATTTTGCAGCACTGCCCTGCATGGAGCAGTAAACTGCACCACACTCCTAAATAAGCCAGTAATCCTCTGATAACAATTACTCATCCTCTGCGCTAGCAGTGCGGCACTGGAGGGCTAAGCATTGCAACACTTTGCTAACCAATGATTGACAGCTTCACACTGGCCTAAAGCTGGCCCTCGGCTGAGCAGATGGAATTCCACTGAATGCAGTGGCGTTCTGGCTGGGCTGTATTGTGCTCCTCCTGATTGAGGTAAGGCTTGAATAGACATCCAGAAATCTGGGTGCTTGTTTGAAGTAAATCTTCTCCTAGTGCAAAGTAAACCTTCTCCTTCAAGCCAGTCTGCTTTTCTTCTCCCACGAGCCATTGAGTGTGAGAGCCGGGCCCGGAGCTACAGGATGAGAGCTGGTAAACTGGCTTTAGGTTTCATTTCCAACACACGCATTAGCCACGGCCATTTTGGCTGGCTCAAGTCCACCCTGGGGATCTGCACAGCCAAGGAAACGCATATACTAGCCCAGATGCCTCTCTTATGAAGTAATGAGAAATGCAAGGCAACGTCATTCTCTTTAGAAGCAAGTCTGTCCATGAGAGTCGTGCATTTTCATGGGACAGTGTAAAGTTGAAATCAGTAGCAATCTTATGGGACTACAGAACCCACCGATAGGTTCTGCCTGGAATGAGCAGAAAGGAGAGCAGCCAGAGGGCTTGTCACCTCCTATCCTGCATGAAAATTAAGTTAAATGGCCACTGTCGACATGAAACTAATATTGTGGGTTTTTACCCATATCAATAACAGTGCGCTAGCCCCCACGGATACTGTTTGCTTACCTTTTGCATTTCACTCAGCTCGCAGGATGAAACTACATGGGTCAATTTCAGCTTCCTCATTCTCGTTCGTCAGCACAATGCTGTTACAGTAATGCCAGCTCTTGTAATACTATCACACTATTTGGTGTGTTACCAAATGCCTCTACTCCTGGAGTCGTATGGAAACTCAGGTTTCTTTTTTTTAAAAAAAGCAAGATATAACCATCCTGGTTGCAGACAAAAGCTTGAAAGTGTGACCTGAGCATCACACTAAAGGCTCAGAAACCAGAACAAATAAAAAGAATCCAAGATTTATTTTTAATGTCTCATCATTTTTAAACCAGTCTCAGGCTTTCTTTCACGGCCTTAAACATGAATTTTGAATGCCCAGTGGTGGAGATGCTGCAGTTGTGTCATGTTTCCACCAACAGTAGAGAGGCAAATGTGGCAATTTTGAAATAAAATGACATTTTAATTCCTAATAGGTTTCTGTGAGATATTTTATGTTTATAACCATAATGACATAGATGTTTTCTACGTGTCTCATTTATTAACCAGGGAATGTTCTATCATGTTTGTGACTCAGATTTGATATCAATTCACATTATTTAAGCAGATCACTTTTTCTTTCAATGCACTGAATAATGATTGATGGTGAAGGTATTTCCAAGTGGGCAGTAGCTGTGGCTGGATGAGTAAAAGGTTCTTACTGCAGATGGCCATTAAGGGCTAGCTTTTTCCAAGGGCTTAGCACTGTCATTGGGGCCGGATTTTCAGAAGTTAATATTCATAAATGGGATCAGATTTTCAAAAGAGACCTGACCACACGTGTCACAATAGGAGCTGTTGGGTGCTGAGTGCTTCTGAAAATCTGGACCTTATTTATGTGCCTCAATGGGAAATTCGCTCTTCTGAAAATCTGGTCCAGGTGGGGGGTGTTGAGCACTTAAAAATCTCACCTTGAACTCTTTTTCGGAATGTGGCTCCAAGTACCAAGAAACACCAAGTCTGGCTGGTACAAATGATGAGATATAACCCTTAAAGAACGGAGCAATTATAGTTTGTGTAGAAATAAACAGCCCATTGCCAGGAACATGGGTTCTGGTTAGAAACGTGAGAACTAGCTCGTCTCCCCCAAGTTTTACACCCATTTGACTCAAATGCTGTTGTTGAAATTATTCTTGATTTACCCTGGTGTAAGCGAGAGCAGAATCAGGCCCATGGTCTCTTCTTAGCCCTGAAACCACTAGAATAAACACCAGGAAAGCAGGAGATTGCCCTGTTACAGTCCAAATACTTGTTAATGTAAATGTTGACATTAACACATAGTTCCTGAGGGAGAAAGCAGTGAGATTTGCACTGCAGTGTAGTCACTTATACCTTTGCTTTAGAAATATTTACATATCCAAGATGTGTGTGAGGTTTCCACTAGCCAGTTTCTCTCTCTCTTTCTCATACACACTCACACTCCACCCACCCAGCATTTTTTATGCACTGTTAGTGCTTTAAATTGCTAACTCTGTGTTGGACTATTTCCTTAAGCACAGGCAAGAGTGGAAGTATCATGATGAGTCCTGCTCTGGGAAAGATATACAAATACATCTAGAGAGGGAGAGAGAAGTAGCTTTACCCATCCCTGAAATGCAGCCACCTCTGCAGAGGAACAGGGCAGCTGTTTAAAACAATAGGTTAGGACAAGATGTGAAGAATATAGTATCCATCATGTCTCCTTCTGTTTTCATCTTCCCTTTTGCCCTCCTGTGGCTGCTGCTCCCCCCAGCTCTAACTATACTCCTCACCCAGTCTTCTCCCCAGAAATCCACTTATCCTCACCTTGAGAGGCATTGGCCCAGGCCTTGGCCCTCCTGCCCTCCTTTGTCCCCTCCCTTTCAGACTTCACCCCTATGCCTTCGCCCTTTTTGCCAGCTGGAATAGCCACTCCACATCAAAGAGGATCCTCCCTCTCTCCCTCTCCTGGCTCTGACTGAAACCTAGATTCCCATCTCTCTGCAGCCTTTTTGCACACTCCCGACCTTGATTCATGCACAAAGGGCCATGGCAAGAGCACAGGGCTCTTCCTGTTTCCATCTTTAGGCGCTTTCTCTTCCCCCTTCTCACTCAGTCTTCTCTAAAGAACTCTCCAGTCAGCTCTTCTCCATGTGCCGCTCCACATAACCATCACTTATACCCACCTGATTCCCTACCCACAGCCTCTCCTTCCACTGTCCAGTCTCCTGCCCTCAATCCTGGTGATTTTGGCGCCCAGGTTGATGTCCTGTCTGATCCATTAGATCCTGCCTCCTCACCACCTCATTTGATTTCATCTCTCTGAGAGAGTAGCCACTTTGGTCAATCTTCTCACTAAACTCTGATCTCTTAGTGTGGCTGCTCCCTCTCCTGATCATCATCTCCTCTCCTTCAACATTGTGCATGTGCCCCTCTCTGACTCTGCAACTGATTAACTGTGCTGCCTTGGGCAAGTCACTTAACTTTTCTATGCCTCAGTGTCCACATCTGAAAACTGGGCATGATAAAATGTTTCTCCCTCCCCAGGGTGTTATGAGACTCAGTTCATTAATGTTTGGAAATACATTAAGATCCTTGCTTTAGAGGTGCCAAGTATTATTATTATTATTATTTAGGACTGATCGCTCCTACCTGGTGACATCTGGTGACAGCTGAGGGAGATGCAATGAAGGGATTATTCCAAAGTGGGCTGATGGAAACAATCTTTATGTTGCCTGGTGGAAACTCATTTGGCGTTAGCATGGGAAGTGCCAGCACAGAATGCAAAAGGGCCTAGAATAGTGCTGAAGACTGACGTACAGAGCAATTCCAGGTCCTCCCCAGAGCTGATATACTGTCACAGCAGTTGAGCCTATTAGAAGTCAAGTCATGATACACTCCACTGGTTTGTAGCCCAGTGTAGGATGCTCTTAGGGTATCCAGGAGGAGATTTTTGGACTCAGAACCAATCTCTCCATTCATGGAACATGCAATCTCACTTCCTTCGGGTTCTCTTTGGTATACATTAAGTGGCCAGGCTGAAATTTGCAGGCAACACCAAAATCTGAGGTGGGAAGATATGGGTAGAAGTCACCAAAACACTGGTGAACGGAGCCAAACAGTGCAGGCAGCTGCGCTGTTTAGCACAATGGAGGCTGCTGGCTACGAAAGGCAATTTGGGGTGAATAAATGGCTTGTCTATTTTATCCCCTCTTCATCTTATTTCCCCAAAGCAAGCTGGGGCTGGGCATAAAGGTGTTCACAAGAGGCCTTGTATCTCTTTAAATTTAGTCCACCCTATGAAAAATCCCCCCCCCCCCCCGACTTGCCAGTTTGAAAGCTGGAGCTGTGATAAATCCGTAGACTGCCTCTCAAGTGGGCAGAAGGAAACCTGTCCCATGAAGAAACATCTGATGGAAGCAAATAGTTTTCCTGTTTGTCTTGTCTGCTTCCCCTTCCACGGTCAGGACTCATTTTTCCATTCATGCCCGTGTCTTACACAGCAGCAAGGGAATGTGATTTCAGAGCTAAAGTTAATGCCTGGGGCAGGGCATCTGCTTCTATCTCTTGCTGAGTTTTGCCAGTGAAGTTCCAGCAATCAGCACCATGAGACGCAGTAACTCAAGCAGTCCACAGAAAGCCCAAGGGAATTACATTCTACTCAGATGTGCTGCATTGCATTTGACAGGCAAAGGAATTTATGAGTACAGCTCTTATTTGTGCCAAGCAGTGATAAATAGCCCTCTAGCATGCACCTCTGCTGCATTCCAGTCCTCCCTGTAGAGGTTTGCACTGACAGGCACAGCTAGACTCAGAAGGAAAACAGGCGCAAGTGGGGGAGATTTTTTAAAAACTGACCAAAGGGTTTAGAGAGGAGGAGAAGAGGGGTGTGGGATATTGCACTCTACAGTACGGGCCGATCTGTGAAAAGGAAAAGGGGAGATGGGTATGGCCCCAAGGCTGGCTGCAGAAATAATTGAGTTGATGCTACAGCTACTCCCTTCGCTTGGGTCCTGACAAGGACACATGAATTCTATGGGAAGTGAACCTAATTCTGCTGTCACTTATCAATTTTACAGCAGTAGGAGTCTAGCAACATTGTCCGGGCCAAATTCCAAGTTGAGTAATTGTATTCTATCTATTCCAAAATTCCCCTGGCTGTTTCAAGTGGATGGGGTACTTCACTTCTCTTGTTGTCCTAGACTCTTGTGCCAGGTACCGCCCCAGACATATCTGCACTTCAGTGGACCCAAGATTTCATCCTAGGTGCCTTGCTTAAAGTCACACAAGTCAGTGGCACAGCCAGAAACAGAGCTCTGGAATCCTTCCCTCAAGGTATTGCAAGAGACAAGCTGATAAATTCTCATACATTTATTCAAGGAAGCAAGAAGAAGGGGAGTTTAAAAATTATTTGGCTGAAAATAGCAACGGCTGCTCCCTAACCTCTTTGAGCCCAGCAGCCGGGAAGCTGCATGGTACGTTCGTGGTGGGAAGAACATCTCTGGTTGCTAGAGGAGTGTAGCACTCGGAGGTCCTCAAATAGCCTGTATGCTGATCAGTGCAAAAGGTGATGTCAGGGGAATGTGGGTAGGACACTGGCCTGTCATGTTGTGTGCTGGCTCACCAAGGTGTCAAAGAGAACCGAAAAATCTCATGTAGCCAGAGGGAAAAATACAAATCTAGGTTTTCCATATCCATGTTTCATAAACTCGGATTCAGAGACACACCCAAACCTAGTGCCTGGGTCTGACTATCCTGCACTTTAGTGCATCCTGAACAGCTGATTCAAAGCATCTCTGGGATTATCGATAATGCTGCCTTTAAAAGTGAAGTAAAATGTGAATTATGTGGCTGGCATATTCGGTTAGATGATCTCTCTCATGTAAAACAAATTGTTAGTGTCAATTTTTTAAGCATCATGGGCCAAAGTTAGCCCCATAAAACTAGACAAGACCTAAAAATAGACTATTACTAGGCTTGGAATGATTAGATTTTGATCATAAAATGTCAGTAAAAGTTGTACACACATAAACTGATGAAAAAATATTTCCCCTGGTAATCATTGACCTTTAGAGATAGGCAATGCAAGAAAAATGCTGTTTGAGAACTTTACATTAGAGTTTGATTTAAGGCTTTTTGTATATTTTGACATGTGATATTGACAGTTTTGTTTTACTAGTTAGAAAGCTTTAACTTTTTGAATCTCAACTGCTGCTATTACTAGATAAATTATTGTCTGATACCCTTCCAGAATTTTATGCAACCGTGAACATGGATAAAAATCTAAAAAAAAAAAAAAAATTAAGAAAACATCCATATTATCCCTCAAAATTACAAAAAAATAAAAATAAAAACTAAATTTTGCCAAGGCTAAATATTGTTAATTAGGAGAAAGAAATACACCTCAGAGCAGCCAGCGTACAGGTTAGAATTATCCAAAACCCTGCTGCCTTCGTGGGTTATCTTGATGAAAAGTAATTAAGAGACTAGACCTTCCTGTCATGTGGCTGTATGCAGGGATATACCACTTTGCGTTCTGAACATGGCAGTTTCTTGTGTGTGCAACTTTTAAGACTTGTCTGGGTGCTCCCCTATAGCCGGTCCAGAGGAGAGAACTATTGTGAGTAAAAGAAACTGCGCATCTTAGGTGAAATAGTGTTGGTAAGAATGAGGTGTGGGAAGAAGACATGTTGGGGTCAGGGATAGGGTGGAGGGGAGAGTGATGTCTCCGGTGCCTTTCTTATCTGGCTCCCACAGAGCTCTGCACAACCTGCAGCATGGTGCTTATTCTTTTTCAGCCTGTCGATGAATACGGCACCGCATTGGCTCTCTCGTCTCCCATGTGTCTCTCTGATCTTCCTCCTCCCCCATTAGGTTATGACTTTGCAGCTGTGTTGGAGTGGTTTGCAGAGCGGGTCGACCGCATCATTCTCCTCTTCGATGCCCACAAGCTGGACATCTCCGACGAGTTCTCGGATGTCATCAAGGCGCTGAAGAACCACGAGGACAAGATGAGGGTGGTGCTCAACAAGGCCGACCAAATCGAGACCCAGCAGCTGATGCGCGTATATGGCGCCCTCATGTGGTCCCTGGGGAAGATTGTCAACACGCCCGAGGTGATCAGGGTCTATATCGGCTCCTTCTGGTCCCATCCGCTGCTGATCCCTGACAACCGCAAGCTGTTTGAGGCCGAGGAACAGGACCTGTTCAAGGATATTCAAAGCCTGCCCCGCAATGCAGCCCTGCGGAAGCTGAACGATCTCATCAAGCGGGCACGGCTGGCCAAGGTGGGTCCTGCCAGAGAAACTCAGCCTTGTAGAGTTTACGGGGGCAGAGGATGGAGGACAAGTCTTGGCTATTTCAGCTCGTTGGGTCCTAGCCATTGTCCATCATACTGCACTGGGGGGGGGGGGGGGCGGAAGGGCACCATGTATATGAAAAAACAAAATGTCCAAGCAGCAACTAGCCCCTGTTGCTGTACCCAGAGGTGCTGTTATAACAACATGTGTTGAATTAGGTGAAGCAAAAACAATCCTATCAGGGAGGCTGTCAGCACAAGAAGCGGCAGGTGCTGGACACCATCTCTTACAGTCTCTTTGCTTTAAAATAGCGACTTTAAATTTCACCCCAGATCACCAGACTTAATACTCCACACATCAGCACTTGGGCAGCTCTGGGCCTTGTGCCTCCAATTTTGAATAGTCCTAACAGGGCAAATCTGGCTCAGAGGAGACCCAGGAGAACAATGCACACCGGAGAAGGAGATACAGTGCCATTTACTGAAACTGCTAGATCACACGGTGAGCTTCGTAGCAGCCTGTGGAAATGTCGCTCAAAGCAAGTGGTGGAAACCCCATCACTGGAACTATTTGAACTGGGCTGAATGAAGCTCTTGAGACTATACTGTAGGGCACAGTCCTGCACTGGCTGAAAAGAGGGACCAGGTGATACTTCAGGCTATTGTATCATATCTGGACCAGCATAACATGCCATGCTATTCAGGGAGGAAATAGAAGGATGGCCTCACCCAATACTGTAGGTCAGTTTAGCAATGGAGATGCTGGGACAGATTCTGCCCTTAGTCACATTATTGATGTAAGTTGACATCAGTGGAGTTAGTTCCCCATGGTCTGCAGAATCCTTGCACATAAGATATTCGTTTTATGTATTCATATTAAAATAGATCACATAAAGTATGAATCTTAAGATTAAACTCTAGCTAGATCCAAAATGCATGGTGTTTGCGACCCCAATTGGCATGGTTAGCTGGAAGGATGCTTTGTCCTGAAGGAGGTGTAAAATAAAACAATTCCCTGTGACAGGTGACTTACAAACACATCTCCCAGCATGCACAGTGTTCCTTTGTCAGACCAATCAGAAAGCACAATCCAGAATGTTATGTGTTGTGCAGTAGTGATAACAAGCAAGAGCAGGCAGGGAGAAAGAGCTCAGTGAAGGGGAAGGGAGAGAGGACAGGGTTAACTCTGAAGCCTGGATGCACTAGTACCATCTTCTGGAGATAATGTTCAGATGTACCCATTCATGCTCTTCATCGTCTTCTTTCCCCATCTCTTTTTTATGCTCTTCAGGTCCATGCCTACATCATTATCTCCCTGAAGAAGGAAATGCCATCAGTGTTTGGTAAAGACAATAAGAAGAAGGAGCTTGTGAACAATTTGGGGGAGATTTATAGCCGGATCGAACGGGAGCATCAGATCTCACCAGGAGATTTCCCGAACCTCAGAAAGATGCAGGTAAGCACTGGAATAACCAGGCCGGAGCATTGACCAAGGCAAGAGCATTATAGCAGCTTTAGGGATGGTCGGTCAGAAGCAGTGCTCTAGTGATGTTGTTACAAGTGTGCCAGGACTTTCGCAAGGCAGAAATGAAGCCTGGGTTATGTCCAGGCTATATTTAGACACAGATATTTCAACAATAGCAGGTTAACGCCCTCATGCGAGAGAAGACTCTTTCACTTGAGTCTACGGCACAAACAGCTCTTTCAGTGAGTTACTTAGCTCCTTCTGTCTTTTAGTTCAGACCTTGAGCTTACTGCTTTCAGGACCAGCCTGGCCTCACAAATACTACTAATGCAATATTTATAATATTCTGTATTCAAACAGGGGCTATTTTTTTGCTCTCTGCTCCTTTGCTTGTTTGTTTCTGGCAAAGAGACTCCTGTAGAGAAAGAGGATGTGGCGATAAAAGTATCCCTCTCTGCTTTTAAACCAATAAGGCAGTTTTCTGTACTACACATTTGGGCCAACGGCCATGTAAGTCAATGGGAGCCTTTCAGGGGATGCTGGATCAGGACCTCATATTGTGTATCTCCATGTTGGAGATGTTCAAAACCATTGGCTGGCTTCAATCCAGTGCAGCCTGTTTCCAGCGGTTGCACTGTGAAGATTATTACCTCGTCTTTATGGAGCAGATGGGATCTGCTGTTCATTTAAAGAGAAGGAAAATATTCTTAAGTCCTTGAGAGCCAGCTGGAGGATCTAGTACATTAGTTGTAAAGATGTGAATTTTATACCACTGATAGGAGTAAATGGATGCTGTTTAAGAAGGAAGTAGAGCAGGGCCCGGCAACCTTGGCACGTGGCCCCCCAGGGTAAGCACCCTTGGCGGGCCCGGCCGGTTTGTTTACCTGCTGCGTCCGCGGGTTTGGCCGATCGCAGCTCCCACTGGCCACGGTTCGCCGCTCCGGTCCAATGGGGGCTGTGGGAAGCAGCAGCCAGCACCACGACTCTTTGAGGTCTTGAAATTGTGGTTCATGGCTGCAAAAATCAAAGCCATATAAACGAACCATTCTTATGTCCCTGCGGTGGCCTCCCTCCTCTGAGGAGCATGAGTGTGGGAGCTCTGCCGTGCAGAGCATCGGAGAGACCAGCTGGGATGTAGCAAGCCAGGCAGAAGTGCTCCAAGATGCAGAACCAGATGTGGGCTGAATGGGTCAAGGAGTCACGGTTTGCGGGGAGGGTGCTCTGGGTAGTACTACTGTGCCTGCTTTTGGCAAGAAGGTTCTATTCCCGGTCCTCGGGTACGTCTCTGATCCGCTCTGCACCCTGTCTCTCCCCATCTATAAAACAGGGATAAGAATCTTTATCAAGGGTTCAAGTTGATTGAAGCAGGAGTAGTAACTTTTGCCACGCCGGCCAGGAAGGACGGGGTCCATCTACCTAGTGCACTTGTAGCAGCACTAGCCAAGGGGACAAGAGAGCCCTCCCTTCGCTTTTGGCAGGAGAGGGGGAGCTGTGCTCTCCCCAGGTCCCCCTTACTCAAGTCCCTGATCTTTACCCATCCCGTTTATGAAAGTGCTTTGGGATCCGTGGCAGAAAAGAGGCATACTGAGGGCTGCTGTTGTGTCACCTCCTGCCCGGCGCTGCCAGGCTGCTTCTCACTAATGCTGGCAGCTTACCCTCTCTGTTGTTGTCCTGCTTTAAGGATCAGCTGCAGGGTCAAGATTTCAGCAAGTTCCAGCCCTTGAAGAGTAAACTGCTGGAGACCGTGGACGACATGCTGGCCAATGACATTGCACAGCTCATGGTGCTGGTGCGCCAGGAAGAGTCCCAAAGGCCCATGCAGATGGTGAAGGGAGGTGCCTTTGAGGGCACCCTGCATGGCCCATTCGGACACGGCTACGGCGAAGGAGCGGGAGAAGGAATCGACGATGCAGAGTGGGTGGTGGCCAGGGACAAGCCCATGTACGATGAGATCTTTTACACGCTGTCGCCCGTCGATGGTAAAATCACTGGGGCCAACGCCAAGAGGGAGATGGTGAGATCCAAGCTGCCCAACACCGTGCTGGGCAAGATATGGAAACTGGCTGACATCAACAAGGACGGGATGCTGGATGATGAGGAATTTGCCTTGGCTAATCATCTCATTAAGGTCAAGTTGGAAGGTCACGAGCTCCCAAATGAACTTCCTTCCCATCTCCTCCCTCCATCCAAGAGGAAACTGACAGAGTGAAAGGAAGGTCACCGGAGAGACACAGGGGAGGAGGGGGAAAGAGAGAAGACCCAGAGACACATTTACTTAAATTATACCTTTAGATGTGAGGTCACCTTTGGATTTATAACCATTAATGTACAAAGGAAAACCTAAAGCAAAACAAAAAAGCCCAGCCCTTTCTCATAGTAACATGCAACTAACTCTTCCTATGTAACGTCCTTGCTTCCTAATGTGTAGTCTGTAAAGATGAAAGGAAAGGCTTAGAGGCAGTGGCAGAAGCTGACAGAAGGGGGTGGAGAGAAGAATCAAGTAGGCTGTGTCTTCCAGGGTTGGATTAGACGCAAGTTATCTGAGGATAATCTCCAGGGTCATCCACGTTATTTAGTTGGGTTCAGATGCAGCCCGAGATTTGGGAAATTCCAGGTGGGAAAGGAGAAGCAACACGCAAGTCCCTGAGCCGCAGAGCAAAGTAAAAGAGCACATCACAGTTAGTGATGAGCCCCCACAGAAACCCAGATAAAAGCCCTCATGGACAGGGTCGATAGAGGTGTTGTTTACAATCTGGATCCAGATCTAGTTATGAATTTTCCAAGTGGCCCTGTCATTAGGGTGGGCATAGCCAAAACAGCAGTTCTGAACACAACCAAACTTCAGTGCTTCGGAAATCTGGATCTGATTTGGCAGCTTGAATTCCTTTAACCACAGGGTGTCAGATCCAACAAGCTACTGAGCACCTGTATTTCCCTTTGATGCTAGTGGTAGATTCTGACTCAGGGCATGGCCAACCAAATGATAACCACAACCCAGAGAAAAACAAAGAGAAGGAGGAGACGACGGCATGGAAATAGTTGAATATTTAGAGGCAGAGATCAGCTGGTTTAGAGGGGAGGGATTTCCCCTGATTTAATCCTCAAATAATCCACTGAATGTGTCACATGGAACTGCTCCGTGTTTTCCCCTTCTGAAAGCTTTCTGGACAATGGATGGTATTTATCATTCCTAGAAAGTGATGGGTTTACCTGTTATCACAGAAGTGTGTACAATGAAAACTGCAAGCTCTTGATCTTATTAAAAAAAAAAATCCAACACTGTCAGCCAAATCATCTATTATCAAGAGTTCAGAGGCACCATGTAGCAGTAGGACGGGCTTGCTGTATTTTCTGTGTCCTTGTGAGCAGCAGCCTATATACCGGTAATGAGCCCTTGCTTAGCCCTCAGACAATTACTCTTTAATCCATCCAGAACTTCCATCCTGAGCCAAGAAATGTTCAACTCTTCCTTTCATTCACTATGAAATTTCTGATTTCCTGGGATTTTACTTTGGTAGTATCCATTTTAGATTTGTTTTCCCCCTCACCCCTTTTACTTTTTTTCATTGGGACAGGGTGTGGTTCCACTTCTTGTTGTCACTTGATATATGCTGAGCTCCTACTGTGATGAAAAAAAACAAGACAAGTATAACTTATTTTGTATCTGTGTTGATATTCTATAGAGAAATATATTCTATGTATGTAGGACATGCTTACTCCAGTGCATTTATCTTTTAAAAATTAATGTATTAATCTTTTTGTACCCTGGTCCTAAAACATTAAAAAAGAAAAGAAAAAAAAAAGTCAGAACTGTTTCTTTCTCTTCTCCCTTATACAGTGGAATAAAATATCCGTGGTTTCTTAAAGAGACCCCTGTTCCTGCCTAGAGGCAATAACAGAAGCAAACCATCCCAGGTACAATCTGTATTGCCTGTGTACAGAACAACCTTACTGAGCTTATATTGGCTCATGATTGGTTAATATCTGCATTCAAATTTCCTGCTACTTTCTGGGAATCTAATTGTAATCACTGGGGTAGCTTCACTGGTGCTAGTGAAATTGCACCCAAGATTAATTTAGTTCAATGTATGGGAAGGGTAAAAAGCATTTGTGCTCAGCTCAGATGAAGTTTTACCACTAGTTTCAGTAGCAGCAGAAATGTTCCCAAGTAATTTCTTTCCTGCCAGTGATGGCAGGAGAAGGTGCCAAAGCTTCACTGGGACCTGAAATGAACCAAACCACATAGTCCCAAAGCCCCTCACATATTCTTGTAAGCTTGCATTAATCAACCACTGTGAGGTGGGATTCTTCATTTGAGTGACCTTTATCCCAAGTAATAACACAATGAGGGCCCAACTGAGTGCTGGTTTAATGTTGGTAATGTGTAGAAAATGGGTGTAAAGCAATAACACAGCACAGATTTAGCATTCAGTGAGTCTGTCTAAGGCTGCCGCGACACTATGAGCTAGGGTTATTCCCAGCCTGCATATGTATAGCTGTACTGTCTGTGAGAGCTAGCATGAGTATGAACAGCAGTGTAGCCACAGGAGCACAGGCAACAGCGGCCTGGCTTAGCCAAGCGACGTACAAACCAGCCTGAGCCCTGTCTGTATGTATATGGCCCAGCAAGGCCATGCCTCTGCTGCCGTCACTGCTATTTGTACACCAGATAGCTCTCATCGAGCGAGTGCGAGTATTCCTATGCAAGCTGGGGATCACACCCTTAGCTCATAGCTTAGATGTAGTCTTTGGGGGTGTAGACTGAACAGCAACTAACACAAGGTTATATGCTAAAGTAAGCTGCGTCTGCTTTCCCACTCCATCAGGGTCCAGTAACCCCTGTTTTCTGACTAACTTGCATTGCAACTCACTGTCTGCTACAGGTTGCTAGATTCCTCCGAGGAAGCTGCATGCACCTGACTCCAACCCCTGAGTTTCTGTTAGATTTCAATGGGGGCTGGCGGCTGGCTGGGAAAGTGAGGGAAGCACCATGTGTCACTCCTTAATGACATTCCTACCTCCAGGCTGGGTTCAGAGTTCTGGGGACTGGCTCTAGAGGGGATCTCGAATCTGGGAGGGCTTGTGGTGAAATTGTGTCACGGTTGCTTTTAACATAAAAAAGCTGAGTTTCTTTCAACCTTTCTTCCAGTATAAAGTTCCACTGGCAGGCGTATTGAGGTTAGCGTAAATATGTCAATCTAGTGGGGGTTGGAGGGCTCCAGAGATACAAAGCCTTCCATTCTGGATCAACTCAGACCAACCTTGTATGGACTGAAACGTCATTAGCAGCTTCAGCTGTTGAGCTGTTCATATGACATTAGTCAGTGGTTCCAGTCCACGTTACAAAAACCATCACACCATGTTTGGCCGCTTGATCTTAGCGGTCTCAGAAAGAGAGGCCATGGCTTGAACAGGCTGGCAGCAGACAGCTTTTGTCCCAGTTAAGGACAAGTCAGCAGAGTGACATGAGACATGGCTGCTACCCATCCTGTATCCACACTGTATGGAGATACAGAGGACTTCAGTCTCCACAATAGCCAGTCTGGTAGCTTTCATCAGCTCTCATTTAAAACTGTTAACAGGTCCACAGAAGAGCTCCCCCAACTATTACAAGTGCCCAAAACATAGATTTGTAGGTTGTAACGCAAAAGCCACTTTTCTTGGTTCAAATGTAACTTTTCAGGCAATATTGAGAGGAAAAACTAAACAGAGATAAGTATTTTGTTGCTTAGAGATCTGATTTATTATGCATTCTGGTTTAACAACAAGTCAGAAGAAGTGAAGCACCCTTAGCATTCAGTGAAAATGAGATGGTATGGAAGGGCAGGATGCCAGACAGGAAAGTTACAAATAAAAAGATATCCATGTACAAATAATACTAAATTGCATTTACCTGTTACATTTCATCCTTGTGGGTTCCAAAGTGCTCAGCAAGCTATGAGGAAGAACAAACCCCTTGGAGGGTTAAAAAAAAATGCTTAAACTCCACACGTTTTCATACATAAAGTACATAGCAACTTCTGTGGTAAATAGAGCCAGTCAAAACTAAATAAATAAATATTGAAAACTTTAAAAAGAAAAGTGTTGAAATTTTGGCTATTTGAAAGTCTGGCCAAGCTGTAAATTGGATGGGGGAAAAAAATCCCACCAGGAAAAAGACTCTTCAAAAATAATTCTTGCAAATGTTTTTGACCAGCTGTACCGCTGAGTAGGTGGCATGGCCCCTCCAAACCCATGACTGTCTCAAAATCCACTAGGCAGTCCCATGGATCTCAAGACACTCATGCTAATCCCCCCCCCCCCAACTCCCAGGTCTCCTTGGCAGTTCTTCTGCAACCTGAGCCATGGTGCCATTGCCTCCCTCTCTGTACCCGTCCCCACTTCCTCTTTCCAAGAGATGTTTGAAGTGTGGGGCAAGAAGTCCCCAGGAATTTGTGTGGAGAGCTCAGCATTCATTCATTCGGGTTTGTTGGAAGATGATGCCAAGCAGAGGAATGCTTCTATCAACATACTCAACCACTTTCCTCTCTGATCCTGTCATGCCCTCCTAAATCTGAGGAGCACCAAGAAGACAGAGGAATGTTCCACAGACTCAGCAAGAGGGGATGACAAGATGCCATTTGGCTCAACTCCTATTGCTATCATTTTCAGCCATTGTAATGGGCTTTCCCTCTATTTCCATTCCTCCCTGGACAAATCTCAGAGGAGACTATCTGGCCCTATGGATGATACATGCAGAAACTCTAAAATGCAGCTATCTCTAGGATAAGACAGCCACTTCAGACCAACAACATTACACAACAGGTTGGTCTGGGAGAAGCAAATGTAAATAAATGGAATAACTTGTTCCATTAAAACTTTAGGGTACATTTAGGTTGGTAGAACGCAGTTAGTTAGCCAACCTGGTGCTTTGCCAGGACAGTGAGGGCAACATTCCCTCACTGCAGTGGGATCTTTAATCAAACAAACAGTCAGAACCCGTTTTACATCACATTAACTGGCGTAAACTGGATACAACCAAGAAATTCAGCTTTAAGACTCAAAATTGTCCTCTGGTAACTCCCGTTCTTATGCCTAAACATTTTGTCTTTGAATAGAGCTGTGGGTGACCTGACCTTACATAGATCATTATCTGTACCACCCACAACACACACCGGGACAAATACTTAACAGTGTGTCTGCAGAACTCATCTAGATGAGGGTACCCATTCTGCCGCTTTCCCAGTTGCCGCCTCCACTAGGATTTCATGGTTTCCCTTATTATGGGGCTAGCTGTGGGAAGGAGGATTGTATCGCTATTTATCTGGGCTTTGGCAGGTCAAGAGCAGACCCAGTGCAATCTTTCCCCAGCCTCAGGGTTGCTTGAGTTCGCTAAGTTTGGATTGTCTGTGTTAGGAAAGAATTGTGGCGAGGAGGAGGATACCGAATTGTTACACAGGAACAGCCGGACAGTAACCTTGCGGGTTATTTTTTATGATGCTTTCATAATACAGCATGCATCTGTTATTTTTGGTCTTTCCCTTTCCTTCCTTGTACTTCCAAGCCTCTCCCTCCCTCCTTCCCTTCCCAAGGCTGGACTGGGGATGTTCAGACCAGAGTTTAGTTTGAGAACTCTACACATGGAGAAAGTTCAAGGCTAACGTGGGCAATTCACTCAGCATGTCATTTTCCTATTCCTGCAGGCAGGTCAAATGGAACAATGAATCCGGTATTTCAAGTGAGACGCAGTGTACCTAAAACATCTAATCTCTGCCTCAGGAGGAGGAAATCCCCTGGGAATGTGACCTGTGTGCCCTGGGCTTTGTTATATTGTATTGGTCCCTTGGAAGACATGGGCCTAAGAACACTGCAAAAGTTTCCAGTGTTTAAGATCAGGCCCATTTCCAGCGAAAATTATTATGCTATGTCATGTAAAGAAATGTGAATAAAGGCTCCAGTAATATTTTTTAAATGGTCTTATTGGCACAAACCACAGAAGGTATTTTTAGGAATAGCCCTGGGTGGTTGGGTTTTTTTTGTCAGTCTCTTTCCCCTGTTGTAGTGAACACTGCATTAAATCAGCTGTAGGGTGTGAGTTTAAAATTCCTCTCCTCAGCCTTAGCCCTAAATTGATTGCAACACTAATGCTAAGTGGAGATTTTCTATATATAGCTTTGGACACACTACTTGGCCTATGAAGTTCTGTTCTTACCAGTAGGATAAGAATGAAATAGGTGCCTACAAATATAGCATATGTATGGAAAGAAATTGCAGTCACTCGGAGGGATGGGATTAAGCTATTTCACTAGCTTTCCACTCACTTGGACACTATTATTTCTGAAGTCAGAATTTTAAACTCTTTGGAAATAAATATACTAAACAAGAATAAAAGCCAGATCCACCTGCATCTGTGTTATTTAAAAGATTCACCGATGCAGTGGAAGGAACTGTTCAGATACAAACACCTCAAAAATCAGAGAGGTAGCCGTGTTAGTCTGGAATAGCAGAGGTAACAAAGAGTCTTGTGGCACCTTAAAGACTAACTAGTTAGTTGTTAAGGTGCCACAAAACTCTTAAACACCTCAAAGTTTACATCTCAGGTTTGTGGCTCGGGCACATCTCTAATCTATACCCTACCTACATTGGTGGACTCTCAGATTCCAGATATGCAAGACCACAGGGACTGGAACGAGGGATGCCGTCGTACTCCCGCACTTGAAGTAGTTTCCATCATATCCAGGGTTTACAGTTTGGTTCAATAGCTCTTATTGCCCGCCCCATTATGCAAATTGTTCCAGCCTCCCCCGGTAAGACTCTCAAGAGCCTGTATGTAACTGACCCATAATTCTGACAGAAGGCACCTATAGCCAGGTACAGATTTCCTCAGTACGCTAGTCAATTTTCCTCTTTCTGGTAGGACATTGTTTCTCTGTACACCCTGAAATGCTACAGTAATGTTACATCCAATGCACACGTTATGCATCCATCTAAATCTAGCATAGCAAAAGCATTGGTAAAGTCAGCAAACAGAAGGACAGTGGTGACAGTTCTCTGGCAGTCACAGCTTGTAAATTCAGCAATAAAAACTGTCTAACTCATCTAAGCTTTCTTATTAGCAGGTGCCAGGATCTGCTAGTTGTGGCTCTGGCTTTTCTTTAAAGTCATATGCGTGATCTTTTCTTTTTGACCCACATGACAACTCAACATCTAATTCTTTAAGGGCAATCTCCTGGACACCAAGCAGTGTTAATTTTGATCATTGAGTCTCATGAATAAAATGTCCTTCTTCTGATGCTGACAGAGCACCTGCTACGGAGGACAGCTAGCAATTTAAAACAAAATCTTAGAGACCCACTAATATACGTGAGGGTGGAAAGGTGTATCTATAGAACGACTTCTTGAAATTGATGGACTATTGCCACCAGATGTCAGTGAGCCCTAAATAAAATAATGACATTATGGGCCAAATCCTCCAAACCTTATGCACTCTATGCTAGCAAAATTAGCAATAGTCCTTGAGTATTTGCTTTGAGTGGGCACTCTTTGTGCCGTGTGATTGGACATCTCAGTCACAGGATAATGTTTCTGCTCCCTGACTGGAGGATTCCCAAAACCACAAAACACTCCCAAGATAGCTGCCAGACCCTTATGGTGCAAGTACAACATTTGCATGAGCTCTCAGGATGGGTGCCAGCTGCTTTTTGTTTCTGTGAATATTCTTGTGAACAAAAATGTGCTGAGATGAACATTTGTAGAAAGGGACTAAAGGGGTTGCAGAGACCCTTTGTCACATGCAGCCCAGATCGAGCGCGCCTTGGAAGGATTCTCCCCTGCCTGCTGTGTTTGGGCCTCACATACAACATGACATAAGGTGCTCATATGCTTTTAAGCAACTGTTGGTCTGAGCAGACAGCAGTGTTGTCTCTCCTCTTGGCCTGTGGTAAACTTCCCCAGGCACAGACTCTGTTACCCCTTCACAGAAAACAGGCTCTATAACCTAACTAACCTAGGTCCCCAGGACCAATGCTGCCCCCCCAAGCCGGAAAAAAACCAAAACAAAACCCTCCAGTAGCTTGGGAGCACAGCCTTTCCCAGAACTCGAACTGTAAATCCAGGGTACCCACAAGGTTAATCTCTTCAGGGAAATTAAGGAAGTTGGACAAGATGACCCTTGCGGTCCCTTCTAGCCCTATGATTCTGACATGTGATCATTGAAGCAAATAAATCCAACGGTTTTGCAATCGTTTCTAAACACAATCACTCTTTACCTTCTATAACACAAAATATATAGAGAGCCAGTCAAAAATAATAAACACACCTACAGATGACATTTTCCTACCTCAGTTCCTTCACCACTCTGAGCATTATCTGGGCTTACATCAGAGTCCTCTAGATTGTCCAAGATCTTTGCCCTGGAGTTCATGACTTCTCCCCTGAATCATGGAGTCTCTCTCCCTTCCTACTCCAGATTAGCTTCCTTTGGTCTTGGCTAGTTCCGCCATCAAAAACAGTTCCCCATGATACAAAAGCATACTCTGTTTTGTTCCTATCTTGTGTCAAAGGCTTCCCCTTTCCCTCACCCTGTGAGTCCCTAAAGTTTGTAAATCCTTCCACTAGCACCTGGTTCCTTTGTCTGCTGCTGGGAAATTCCATTGCTCTGTCCAAACCCCCTGCAGGAAAAGTGGAGAAAACTGGCTTCCCCAAGACTTCATTCTTCCTATTGTTTTCTGTGGGCCAGATAAATTCACTAGTTGCTAGCCCTTAACCACTATCTCTTTCAAAGACAGATCTGTAGGCAGCATTCCCCTGTTCTTTAGCACAAGAAACATATGGCAGTACACAGTAAAAGACTCTTGTAAGATATATGAATACAGACAATTCATAAAGTCAAACGTATTCATAGGTGGAACAGAGATTCTCCAAATTGTTACACCATTGAAATGAATCAGTTTTTTATTTGAATAGACTTTTGCATTTCTAATCAAGACCACCAGTGAAATGCAGCACTCTGCCACTGTCTGACAGTGTACAGCAGAACTGTGTGATCATTAGGGGCAGAAAGTAAAGAAGATCACATACAGTTGAAACTGCAGAGGGAATTTCCATAGGCAGAATTACCCAAGATGGAATTCAGCCAGGATACCAAATGTTAATGCCCCTATTCTTAAAGAAAACACCAAGGGATCTTAGAGGTCTACATAAGATCAAGACTTTGGTTTAATGTTTTGTCCTTATAGAAAACAATATAATTTCCTCAAACGTCTCAGAAATCAGCAGTTTGCTCTGAACAGCAGCAGCAAGAAATCAACCAGGACATGCCCTGAAAAAAAAAATCAGTGCATATTTTAGTAAAAGCAAACTTCCAGCCCATTCTGAGATTCTGATTGTCCATCTTTTTGTTTTAATGTACCCCTCCAAGGAAAAAGCTGTCAGGTACTGCAGCACCAGTGATTCAGTAGGAGGTGCTCTTGCTTCTGGGTCAGTTCTGATCCAATGCGCCAGCCTGGTGGCTGGGGGCACACAGATGCATGTTGCAAGTAGTAGATCTGTTGTTTTACAGAGTTGTCTGTGTCTTTTGCCCTGCCAGGTGTAGCCATTTAATATAAAAATGCTAGGCTATGGCACTGTCCAGATACCCTGCACTGCTCTAGTCCAGCAGGTTTCAACCTTTTTTCCTTCACAGACCCTGAAAAAATGTCAAGTGGCGGTGCGGACTTCTTTGGAAATCTTCGACCGCCTGGGGGTCCACAGGCCCCAGGTTGAGGACCACGGCTCTAGTTCTTTATCTGCAGCTGCTTCCCTGACATTGCCACTGGCATCAGCCTCCAGCACCTCTATACAAATGCATTTCTGCCGCAGAGAGAAAAGGCTGTTGGAGCAGGGACAGAGCACCCTGGTGGGACGAGACGTCTCAAATGTGACCATGGACAACTTTTCTTTTTAATTGTCCCTCTATAGTCCCAGGATGAACACCTTCCTGGTCTCTTTTTACCTCTCTCTCTGGTAGAAGTGTAATGAGACACACATCCCCCTCTGCCAGACATGATGAAACAGGAAGGGGTGGACATCCTGTCCCTCAGAAGACCCCTTAGGATTGGCAGAAGCAGTGGTCCACCCAAAGGGGCCCCTCAAAGTGTCTACCTGTGGGAAAGCAGCCAGCCGGCGTGCCCAGAAGGGCTTGGGATGTGACAGAGAGGCAGCTTCTCAGCCCCAAACTCAGAAAGGTCCATGGGGATGTCAAAGGCAGCTAGTGAAGAATGGAGGGGTGGGTAGGGAACACGTGAAAGTTGGCTGAGGCACAGTTCATCAGTGAATCACACACAGACTCAGGCATTTCACACAGCCCTAGAGAGTCTCTGCCAAGACCAGGCCTTTCTGAGTGGCGGCATCCTGTCATAAGAAAAGAGTCAGACCTCCTCACAGGAGAGGAAGTAGTTGGGTTTGGAGTGTGGGAAGAGAAGCACCCAACATGACAGTGAGGATTCTTTGCCCGGGTTCCTATCCATCTTGCCCTAACCCTGTAGCTCCTTTAAATAGCAGGTATATTTCTAGCTGCGTTTCTACAGGTCTTACTGCTAGATTAAAAAGGGGCAGTATTTTTTCCATTGCCTGCTTTTAATGCACTGTTAGTAATAAAACTTTGGGATATTATTCCCTTCCAGGTTTGGATTGCTGTATAATGTCCCACAGGTGAAGGAAGCAAGCACTCTCCACGCAGTCTGCAAAACCCACTGAGATCCCATGCAGCAGAAATGTAGTTTATGTATTTGTTTCTCACTAGAGACAAGCATGAACCTCAGAGTTCAGATCTGTAGACAATGGTCCGGCAAGTCAGAGCATTCAGGGCTCATGTGTTTGGTTTTATTCATTAGAGTTGGGGACATTCAGATCTGGAGTTCCGTCAAGTATGGGCTGTTCAGACTGATCTTTCATGCTCACAGTCAATTCTTAATGTATTCAAATGATGTATGTTGGTTGTTACTACTCTGTGATGACAGTGATCAGAGCACTCCAGATAGTCTTCTAAAAATTCACACATCATCAACAGACGTGTCACTTATCCCCGATAAATTCAAAGCAAATAACCCAGCCCCAGTATAAACATCACCTCCACGCACAACTAGATGCAAGCTACCACTTCATCCAAAATTGAACCTACCCTGCAGAAAAAAGGCCGGTGACATTAGAGGTCAAACAGTTACAAATGGTAACACATCTGATCTTGACAATCTTTCATCAGACCTGCCGAAAAGTGGAGGCTTGGACTTAGTACACTGGCTTCATAGCATTGTCTTAGAAGATTGGAAAGGGGGCTGCATCATCCCTTTTTTTCAAAAAAGGAGCACGCTCAGCTTACTCAAGTTATAGGGGGAAATACATGACTGTCAGTCCGCTCGGGACGGTGTTTATGATCATACTTCTGAACCAACTGAAACCCCATCTCTACCCTAAAATGAGACAACCAGCGTGGTTTCTGTACAGGTTGTTCTACAGTCCGTGCTATATATGCCCTGCGGAATGTTACTGAAAAACGACTAGAGTAAAAAAAGGAAGGTAACGCTGCATTTATAGACTCTGCAGCTACTTTTGACTCAGTACATTGATCAGCACAGTGGATACTGCTAATCCAGGTTGGGGTACCTGACAACTGAGTGGAGGAATTGTGTTGTGGTACATTTAGCTGTGTGAAGGACAATGATTGTCTTACAGACAGACTTTCAGTAGAATCAGGGGTACACCTGAGATGCATACTTTCATCCATGCTATTTAGCATTCTACGAGACTAGCTGACGACAAACAAGAATCATCTTTACAGGATCTTGAGTATGCGGATAATATTGATTTACTTGGAGAGACTATTGACCAACTACAGCTAATGCTGGAAGAGCTGGGGGGGAAAAAAAAGCAGAATCTATGGGCGTTAAGATCAGTGTTGAAAAAAGCAAATTTATGCCTGTCTCCTATAAATTGGAAATGAATGACCTAGATGGCAATGACATTGTATGGGTGAATAGTTTTATCTATCTGGGTATTCGGTTGACAGCAGGCAGTTCTATAATTGCAGGATGTACACGTTAGTTCAGTCTTGCTTCAGTGGCATTGGAGAGTCTTCAAAGGTCTGTGTGGGTGGCAGGATGTCTATGTGACAACTAGGATACAACTGTTCAGCATGATAGTGATGACAACCCTGTTACATGGAGCAGAAGTATGGCTGTTAAAAACGACTGAGGAGACAGTTGTCAGTGTCAAAAGTTGTGCTGTATTCTTAGCATCTGTTGGTTTGATTTTGTCACAAACAAGGAAATATGCAGAAGATCCTGGCACATTGCAGCCTAGCACCAGCTGAGAATAGCACAACTGCAATGGCGGGGTCATGTCCCACATGTAGTAAGAGGTACTCTTTTACAGGAGGTGTATAGAGCGGAGGTTGAAGGAAGCAGAGCACAAGGAGGACCATGAACGAGGTTAGAAGATGCAAATCTGTGGGATTTAAGAATCCCGTATTGTCAAGGGAAGAAGTCTTGCAAGGGACCATTCAACTTAAAAGTTCATTCTACGCACCACTAAAGTTAGATCATAGCCATCTGACTCTGCTGCCACACACAACCTCTACCCAGCCGAACCCAAAATCCTTACCCTCAAGGGCAGGGGAAAAGAGCTAGCTCCAGCTGTGCACCCTGAGGACTAACCTACTCAAGCTATTGTGCACCAGGGAAAGTGAGCTCTGCAGGTCTGGAGCCCAGTAGAGAATGGCCTGCCAGCCAATCCTCTCTCATACCGATAAGGCTCCAGCTCAGACACCAATTCAGACCACATCCATGGTGGTATGTCATTGGGAGAGAGGCCATTTCTCACAGATAGGTCATCACAACCTGTTGTTTTGCATGTTCATATCTGGAGAGCTTCTACTTGAGAAGTTATACCCTTTGAATCATTCCTACTCAATTGTTTACCCAGAAAAACAGCACTTGACACTTGACAGAGGAAAAAGCCCCCAGGCACGGGGAGAGGAAGAGTGATGTTACAGCCCCAGGAAAAAGCTATTTACTTCCTAGATAAGTACAACTGGACACATTTCATCTAATTCAAGGACAAAAAAGCCATTAGCTGAGTTTCCTAACCCGGAGATATGTTTCTTCAAAAAGCCTAGTATAGAGGTAAGCAGATAAAAGGCAAAGAGATGCACATACAGCAATGACAATTCTTATGCTATACATCTTTTTGTATCAACAACCTCTTTTAAAACCACACAGGCCAAGATTCTAAACAACCTTAGACCATAATTAGCTCCAAAATCCATATTTAGGCACCTATATGGGTGGCCTGCATTCAAAAGGGCAGAATCCCCAGGGATGATATTCAAACACCAATGAGAGGAGAGGTATCTGTACATTTTTCAGTGAAAGAGGAGGTATTCACACGACACTCTCCCTATTAGGAGGTGTTCCGCACTAGGACAAAGTTTGCATACGCCTGTATTAAATCATTTCTGCTCAGTAAATTTTCTCTGAGTAAACCATACTATTGGGACAGGAGGAAGTAAGTTTTACTACTTGTCTGGGGAACTCAGCTGGAAAGGTCCCCAGTTAAGATGAGGACAGACACCAACTCCAAAGGGTTCATGTGAGAATCATCAGCACATTGGACGTGAGATGGGCAATGGAAGAGAAATGATATCCCCTGATGGGAATACTGTATTTGAAGGTCATGGTTGCAAGTGGCTAAGTGAATAGGATAAAGCCAAAGTTGCATTGAGTTCACGTGGAGCTGGGGAGGGGGGTTCTGAATATTCACTTTCTGAAAGTGTGGGGAACTGGATCTGGAATACTGCTTTGGGCCCATACAGATAAAAAACCCTTTAAAAACCAAACCACTTAACCAAACCTTTAAAACCTCAAAGGTTCAGCTCCTATTTTTAAACACAAACAGATTTCTCAAGCTTACTGATAATATAAGATGAACAAGGTACAGGCACTTTGATCGCCATTCAGCACTTTGAAAGTGATAACGGAGAAACTGGATACTATTAATAGGTTTTCTTTGTTCTACGCATGCACAATACAGTTTGCAGATCATATAGGATTCCACTGTAAAAATATCCATAATAGGCTTGACCACGGTGGTGAGAACAATCCAAAACAAACAAATACAACAAAAGGTATCTAATATTGGGTAGTGAGCCACTGCTGCCTGTTCAGTCAGAATTAATACGTACACTCCGAACCCAAAAAATACATTGCACTCAGCCTCTAGAAATGAGTCCCCTTTAAGTGGTCTGAGGTTGGACATTTCAAAATTGAGGTGCCCAAAAGTACTAGTCAGTCCTTTATGAAAATCTTAGCCATTATATATTTTGATATATATATTTATTTATACATATACACTGTATATACACACACATATGGGTTTGGAGCACATGGATACACACATTACTGTATTTTATGTAGTAAGATTTTAGCAGTTGCTCTTCCAGATAATGTTATATCTTCCTGCATCCCTCCACATCTCACATTCTATACATATACTGATTTCTACTGAATAACAAAGTCCAAAAAAAGGCAAAGATTGTGTGTTTTTTAAAAGACGCAGATTCCCTGCTTCCTGGATCTGAATATGGAACAAAAACAGGATCGTAATTTACCATAGAGGACAATGAAAATATTATCAATGTGAATGTACATTGTAAGATAATACAAGCTATTTCCCTTGTCA
Source organism: Sternotherus odoratus (assembly GCA_032164245.1). NCBI lineage: Eukaryota > Metazoa > Chordata > Testudines > Kinosternidae > Sternotherus > Sternotherus odoratus. Next base: position 126,829,048 of record JAVMKO010000003.1, read on the forward strand.
TTTCCCCCTTCCTCCACCCCTCTGCCACTACCCCTCCCCGGCAAAGGGCCACTCCTGTTCATGGAAGGCTTGACGCTTATCTTAGACCATAAATTATTCACAAACGGCTCCTTAAAGTAGCACTGACCCTAAAGTAACACTTCCACAAAGCAATAGAACTTCCTGCTGAGCAGATAAGAGTGTCCTGTTTTGAGGTTTTTTTTAAATAATTGACTCCCTCAGACTTCTGAGAGAGGACAGCAAGAGTCACCACTAGGTATTTTTCTCCCCCATGTTCCTTTCTTGCCACATGTACTAATTTGGGTTTGTTAAGTCTCAATTAAGAACGGAGTCTAAGTGCACAGACCACCAGGACAATTCAGGGAAGAGGTAAGATGTTCTCGGTCCATCACACATTCCAGTGAATGGATTTAGAATGTGGATGGCCTGCAGATCCGACCTTTATCACTTACTGATCTCTATTGCCTTAGGAGCCCAATTTTTTATTTCATAGAATCATTGAAATGTGGGCTGGGAAGGGACCTGGAGAGGTCCTCTAGTCCATCTCCAGAACTCAGGCAGGAACTTCTAGGGTGAGATTAAGTCCGCCACTACTATAACCGCAGTGGTAGCTGATACTGTGATTATATTAGTTTTCTGTGCTATACAGGGCACAGTGATGGGGTGTTCACCCCACACCAACCCAGAAGAGGTTAACGTGGCCCAGAAGAGGCCAATTAACCTTCACAATCACACTTGAAGGGAGGACCAGGAATTTACAAATACTCATTGCAGATGAAGCACAGCTGGGTAAGGAATATAAAGAAAGGAAGTTTGTAATAACAAGAGGAGCTGCAGGGGGACAGTCCCCAGTCACTCTCTGAGAGTAGAGAAGTGGAGAGGAGGAAATCCGGGCGGGGGAGAATAAGCCCTGGGATCCTAACCATGGAAGAAGGGTCAGTCTCAGAGGAGTTGTGGAGAACGAAAGCCCGAGAAGGCAGGATAGGAAGAAGCCAGGGAAACAGCAGCAAGGAAGGAGACTGTGTAGCCTTTGCCTGCTGCTTACTGGGTCCCAGGGCTGGAACCCAGTGGGGGAGGGGGGGAGCTGAGTTCCCCTGCCAGCCACTGGGAAGAGGCACCATCCACTTCGAAACCCAGAAGTGGGGACCATGTAGCAACTTAGCCAGAGGGCTGAGTCAGGAAGAAGCAGCACTGTGAATTCCAGGAAGAGAGGACACTTTCGGCGATGGAGTGACCATCAGCAAGGGGAGCCATATAGGAATTATCCACTCTGCTACGCCAGGCCAAGAGGAGACTTCTGGCAGTGAGTGGACCCTGCTACAGGCACTCTCACAGCAATCAAATGGACTGCCAACAAAATGCACAAAGCAAACCAAATGAAAGAAAAAGAAATGAAAATATCTGATATAGGGGTTACTTCTACCCACAGAAGATTTCAAATATTTCAGAGAGAAGCCTGATTTTTCAGTTGCTGTTATCCCCAAGGAAGTCCAAACACTCTTTTGACGAATGCTTCTTTAAATCAGAAGGGGTTAGACTTTGTTCTATTTCTCCTTTAAAATAAGTTGTAAATGTTTGTATAGTGCATGACTAAGCAAGTAACTATTCACATGCAGTAGCGGCATAGCTGGGGCATTTTCATTCGTTTGGTAGCAGACTTTCATTCTTCTCCGTCCACGGCTCAGTGTCACAGGGTCCACGTGGGTCTGCACCCTCCAGTGCCTGCACCCTGCGTTTGGGCTGGTGAAATCAAAAGTTCTCCACACCATTGTGCTATTTCACCCAGGTGTCTTTATTCTTAGTGCTCATGCAGTCTCCTAAATCCCCTAACAGATAGTGACTCCCCAGGCCCTCTCCAGGGTCTCCTGTCCCTTGAGGCTTCCTTACTTGCCAAGGAGGCACCAGCACAGCCCTCCTGCCTCCTTTTGGCCTAGCCTCCCTACTGGGCTTTACCCAGGGCTTTTATTGCCCTCCTGGTGCCTCAGCCTAGCTGCCAGTACTTAGCTCAGTGCCCTGGCCAGAAAGCAGGCCACCGTCAGCATTTTGGCAGGGCTCTAAAGGGGTTTACCCCTGCCCTGCCACGGTCAGGCACATGGACTGAATCTTCCTAGCTTGAGTCAAGTTCTTGCTTGCTCTGGTAACTGAAAGTTGCATATTTATGATGAAGTCACTTGGCACATGCCTAATTCAAAGTATGAGGGGGAAATATGTAAAAAATGAACAAGACCATTAAGTTGCAAAGTTAGCAGCTTAAAAGATCAGATAGTAATAGGGGCCTTTGTATTGTATCATCCACATCATTTGAAAATAGAGATCTCCCCTTTTCTCCCTCAAGTGCGGGCAAAGAAACAGCTAGATGATTGGTAATCACATAATTCCTCTCTCTCTTCCCAAACCCAGTGCTCTGTGCACTAGTGTCTAACTACAGGGAGCTCTCCTTGTGCGTCATAGCCTTCTTACTGCCCAAACCTTTGATAGAGGTTAAAGTGACAAAGAGTCCTGTGGCACCTTAAAGACTAACTAAAGTATTGAAGCATAAGCTTTCGTGGGCTAATACCCACTTCGTCAGATGCATGCAATGGAAGTGTCCACAGGCAGGTATAAATAAGTAGGCAAGAACCAGGTTGGAGATAACAAGGTTAGTCCAATCAGGCTGAACCAGCTTGTTATGTCTAATCAGGGAGGGTGAGGTATTCCTCTAGCAACTGAACCGGAGGTGTGAACTCCGAGAGAGGAGAGGCTGCTTTTGTAATTAGCAAGCCATTCAAAATCTTCGTTCAATCCCGGATTGATGGTATCAAATTTGCAAATGAATTTCAGCTCTGCAGTTTCTCTTTGTAGTCTGGTCTTGAAGTTTTTTTGCTGCAATATACTGACCTTTAAATCTTTGATTGTGTGTGCAGGGAGATTGAAGTGTTCTTCTACAGGTTTTTGTATGCCATTCCGGATATCTGATGTGTCCATTTATCCTTTTTCGTAGGGACTGTCCAGTTTGGCCGATGTACATAGCAGAGGGACATTGCTGGCACATAATGTCATATATTACATTGGTAGATGTGAAGGTGAATGAACCAGTGATGGTGTGGCTGATCTGGTTAGGTCCTGTGATGGTGTTGCTGGTGTAGATATGTGGGCAGAGTTGGATCGAGGTTTGTTGCATGGATTGGTTCCTGAGTTGGAGTTGTTATGGCGTGGTGTGCTGTTGCTGGTGAGAATCTGCTTAAGGTTGGTGGGTTGTCTGTGTGCCAGGACTGGCCTTCCTCCCAAGGCCTGTGAAAGTGAGGGATTATTGTCCAGGATGGGTTGTAGATCACTGATGATGCGTTGGAGAGGTTTTAACTGAGGACTGTAGGTGATGGCCAGTGGTGTTCTGTTTTCTTTCTTGGGCTTGTTTTGCAGCAGCAGGCTTCTGGGTACACGTCTGGCTCTGTTGATCTGTGTCCTTATTTCCTTGTGCGGGTATTGTAGTTTTGAGAAAGCTTGGTGAAGATCTTGTAGGTGTTGGTCTCTGTCTGAGGGGTTGGAGCAAATACGATTGTACCTCAGTGCTTGGCTGTAGAGACAATGGATCGTGTGGTATGTCTGGGATGGAAGCTGGTGGCATGAAGATATGCATAGCTGTCAGTAGGTTTTCGGTATAGGGTGGTGTTGATGTGGCCGTCATTAATTTGCACCGGGGTGTCTAGGAAGTGGATTTCCCGTGTAGACTGGTCCATGCGGAGGTGGAAGCTGTTGAAATCATGGTGGAATTCTTCCAGAGTTTCTGGAAGAATTCAAGAGGAATACCTGACCCTCCCTCCTGATTAGAGATAACAAGCTGGTTCAGCCTGATTGGACTAACCTTGTTATCTCCAACCTGGTTCTTGCCTACTTATTTATACCTTCCCCTGGACACTTCCACTGCTTGCATCTGACGAAGTGGGTATTAGCCCACGAAAGCTTATGCTTCAATACGTTAGTTAGTCTTTAAGGTGCCACAGGACTCTGTCACTTCCGCTATGCCAGACTAACATGGAAATCTCTCGGATTCTTGATAGAGGTTAGCTGACCCAATCCCTCCCCGGGTCATTTTCATTTGTTTCTGCATTTGCCTTTTCTAGTTAAGGCTTCAAATACCCCAATCCAAGGGGAGAGGCTGCTCTTCTGACATTTCTGGCCATCTAGTTCTATGTCCCACCTGAAATCTCACCACAAAACATAGGATTTCCAGTCCAATTTAAGTTAAGGGAACAAGCGAAGCATCAGCCTGTGCAAGATTGTTTAGAAACACATACGGCAAACAGGTGGAACGAACGAGCTTCCAGATGAGAGCATGGAGTCAAGATTTAGTAATGCATTAAAGAACAAAAATAAGCTACGAAGTAGATCTAATAAGGGCAAATCAATCTATAAGGCTTGTCAACATCCCAATCCTCAGCAGACGCGACAATTGAGAAGATAGAAATCAGTATATTCAGGAATGGCTCACTCAAGGAGGCAACTGACCAGCCTGGCAATACTGTCCCTAGGAAGGTCTGATTCCGCTTCTGATTTAAAAAAAAAAAAAAGAAAAAAAAAAAGCAAGGAACCCTGTGAATGGAATGAAAACCAAGTTTGACATCCAAGCTAGCTGCCGAGACCCATGTAAAATTAGTAAAATCAATTAAATGAACCAGTTTTGTTACACCTGCTGCCACAAGGGCAGAGTCAAGACTCCTAGAATCAAGACTACCAATCCTCACAGCTGGGTTATAAACAAGGAGTTGCAGCAAGCAGCCCTGGGAATTCCAGCCACCTGTCCAGAAACCTCAACTTAAAAAATCTCCAAGCGTTAAAAGGAGTTTGATAAAAACTGAGTAACACCTGAAAGTTGAGGCACCCGTGGTCCAACCAAAAAAAAAAAAAAAAAAAAAAGAGTCCACTCAAAACCCAAATCTCACAGCCATCGAAGACAAGCAAAGGCCAGTTGCTTCTAAGGAACAGACTCATCCACAAACAGGCACTGCAGAAACGGTGACTGAAAAGTAACAACTCTGTCAAAAGATCAATGGGACCTTGAGATCTTCCACAACAGTCAAACACTATATACTTTGCCTCTGTCAACAATGTCCACCGCCGAAAAAATTCACAAGAACCTTCTGAACTTTTTTCTGAAAGAGCGGAGGGGGATCCAAAAAAATGCACTGATGCCACAAACAGAGGCAATTCGATTCTTACTAACACCCACACTTGGAAGGAGGGCCTAGGCAAACACCACTTCCACCTTTGCAACCACCCCTTCAATGTTTCTATAATTCCCTCCCAGTTCTGACCCAAATATATCAGCCAGTCCTAGCATAATTCCCAGTGCCCTAAAGCTCCACAGTAGCCCCAGCAAAATCTCTTTTGCGCTCAGTAGGCCGGCAGTGGGGTACACGTGATTTCTCAATAGAACAGGCCGAACTGGGGTCACCTAGCACAGTGAAATGCTGAGCAGCTATTTACTGTCTGAATGATTTTGGGGTGTTCGGAAGGGAAAACATCTTCCAGCTTGTCCTGGAGCATTGAAACCCTAGAGTCTTTGCACTCATAGCCTGCAGCTTTGGACCAGGCCTCAGCCTCCCTTTAAAACCACAGCCTGGCCTCACTAGAAGATCTCCAAGAAGAGCCAGTAGTTGCCAGCTGCCAATTGACAAATACTAAGTTAGGGTGGTCTCGGCCATCTTAGAACATAGGCCTGGGTTCTATTCCCAGCTTGGCCACTGGCTGTCTGGGTGGGCTTAGAAAGTCATCATTGTCTCTACCAACAACAGTGGGATTATGAGGATGATGATACTGCCCCTCCTCACAGGGGCATGGGGTAGTTTAATTAATTCATGCTCATAAAGCACTTTACAAATAGATGCTCAGAGGAAAGGCACTACAGAAAGGCAAACTACCATAGCCGTGTTAATTTACAGTACACTCCTTCTTGCAGTGCAGCACTGGTTGTCCATGGAGGACAGAACCAGGAACAAGCAGAATGGTTTAATTTTAGCACCACACTTACACGAGCATGTGTGTTTGTGTCTTTCTCCTGTATTTTTAATTCAAACATCAAGTAAAAATAGAATTTCCTGTTGCGCCGATAAGAAAATCCTGTTTTTGCTACGTCTGGTTGGGGAGCCGGCAGTTGCAGGGTTATTGATGGACTCTCTGAAGGGTGACAATACTCAGGGGATGGAATCGCATTTGTTACTTGCATTGTTCATAGCCTCCTTAAAATATAACAAGCAGTAGCACCCCCAAAGTAGCTATAATGGGATTACGAATTTCCGGAACAATCTGTGCTTTGGAAAAATCTCTCCCCTTAACTCCCATTGGGTGGAGTATTTTTAGTAGCAGGGTTTGTTTTTACATTCTTCCCAGGTATGTATTTGTGTGGGAAAAGAGAGCACCGCAAGCGGCAAGTGGGCACATTCTGCTTTTCAATGTCAATAATTAATTTGGGGGGAAATATTAACACAGAGGAACATTATCTCTCCCACCCTTTCCACCCCCCGTGCACCACTGCTCCAAGACTCCTCAGTGGATGTGTGAGGCCAGGGCAGTCCCACAAGCTGGGTGCTGCCCCCTCAGTGCTATTCCATGTATCCACTGGAGAGCAATACGTGGCTCCCACTTGTCTCCCATCATCAGGGTTGAGTGTTTCCCTCTGTGCCACACTGCCAGGTTTGTCACGGTGAGGAGCAGAGGATTGAACTTGGTGCCCAAATTCGGACCTTAAGTCTGGATCTCAAAACTTAGATACCTAAAGCCTGTGGACACTGAGGCCCAAATCCACAAGGGTATTTGGGCTTCTAACTTCACTTGAAATGAATGGCAGTAAGGAGCCCAGGCACCTTTGTGGATCTGGGCCTGAGTAACTTCACAGATGTGAGCACCCCCATTGAACTCAATGGAAGGGCTAGAGGGCAAAAAAGTTACTCCAATGTGTTAGCAGAACCAGAGTCCTGCTCAATTTAGATTCAAATCTTAACTCTCAGATTTAGCCTCAGAACTCAGATAGCAAACTTGGATCCAAAATGTGGATAAAATAGGATCCAAAAATTGGGTGCAGAACTTGGATCTTAAATCTGGATGCAGAGATCTGTTCCCAAATTGGGAACCTGAACTTGGGTGTGAGTTGTTGCCCAAACTTTAGTTTCAAAGGGAGCTCCATGAGGAAGTCCACAGATTAATCAGTCCTGTTTCATTTAGTGCCTGGTTATTTATGCAGCTAAACTCACAACTACTGCTGGCATGTATGATTTCATCATTAATCATAAGGGTCTCTTTCTGTCTCCTGCAGTCTCTCCTTGCCCAGATTGTTCAGCCCCAGACTCTCAGTTTCAGGTGTGGGAAACACCACTTGCCATGCCATTCAAAGATCCCTGGAAAAATACCCGACTCTGCTAGGTATGCAAGTACCCGAGTCTGCCATTTGACATGATGTCATGGCATTTGACATCCAATGACTACCATGTTCTAGAACATTCCTAGATGGGTGATGTTCAATTTCCTTAAAGGCACTGTCTCCATTACCACATATGGAAAACAAGGACATAGTAGCTAAGGAACTTTGATGCCTTTGTTTTCGATACACTCCACCTTTAGACTCTAAGCACTCTGCCTGTGCACAGAGAGAGAAGACATTTTGTCCTCCAACTTGCAGCGGCCACTTGCAAAGGAAATCCAAACACTATGCTCTCTCACATGAATATGTTTTTTTAATGCTGTTGTTTAATCTAAAAGAGAGACATTTGGAGGGAAATCAAATGGCTGCCCTTGCCTAAGGAGAAACATAACAAGAATTCTATTGACGGGGATGGGGTGTAAAAGAAGAAAGTGGCTATTGGCTGTGCAAACAGAATTTTTTAAATGCAGGATAGGAAACTAAGATCTCACAATTTCAAAGTTCTAAGTATCACACAATGTAGGTGGTTAGGCTTGGAAAGCTAACTTCTTCAGCAGCCTGGGTGAAATGAGTTAGCTGTTGTCTGTCCAGATCCTTGCTGAACAGGTAACCACATAGAAAAGCCACTAATAACGTCCGTACTAACTATATAAGAACCAAACATTTGCACATGATTGTTTTTATCAAGGATCTTTCACTCACCAGCCTTTGCTCACTACTGGACATTTCTTCTGCTTGAATTTCCCTGCAGTCCCTGATAGCAGTGAGGTAATTGTTATAGCCAAATGAAGAGCTAAAAAGAGGAGCCAGAAAAGCACAGAAAAAGGTCATACATTTCTCAGGTCTCTAACAAGGAAACTTCTCCCAAGCCCTAGTAACCTCCTCACCTGCTCCTGGAGATGAATGGGAAAGAGCTGGTATTTTTGCCTGGGGAAACGGAAGGCATATGTCTATTTTTAAGCAGAAAAAGTTCTTGATTCTTATAGGCTGTAGCTAAACTGTGAATGCTGAAATACATCATATTCAGTGACGGCTCAAACCTGCTCCTGCTGAAGTCAATGAGAGGGCCTGATCCTGCTTGCATTAGTGATCACCTATTCACACAAACACTGATTCTCTTCCAGCTTGCCCTGGTTTCAATCAGGAGCCTGCCCCCTGAAGTCAGTAGTTCTACATTAGTGTCTGTGAGAAGAGAACCAGGTGCAGTGGCTCAGGAATAAACCTGAGCTGAAAGCGGTGTGCTGTATCAATGTCCCTTGAGGGAAGATATGCTTTAAAAATGTCTCCTTAGGACAACACCAGAAATCTTGTTCCTGCGGTTTTGAATGTTGGGAAGAAGGAGAGCGAAGACAGAGATAAGAACAGCCTCCCATTAGCCCACTACCTCTGGGAGAAAATTCTGGGCCTCACAATAGATTGTGGCAAAACAGAAAGACATTTTGTAAAGTTTCATGATGATCCAAACTTACCAATTCTCTGTTAATTGGCCAAAGGAGAACAGACTCCAAAGACCCTAAAAATTGGAGAACATTTGTAGTTAGAAACATTTCCAAGGCTGAGCTTCCCCATCTCTGCTAAATCTATAGTAGCTTTGTGTGTGTGTGTTTCCAGATCCCTTTTACATATCAGTAGCACTTGCCAGCAAAATGAAAAGCTTTTATTCTAGCAATGAGACCAAGTAAATGAAAACTCTGAAGCACCAACGGTGACGTGCTGCTGTCAAAACGGATAGTAAAAAAATAAGACTTTGATCTCCCAAACATGCCAGCACTGTGTTTTAATGTCTGCTCTCGTTATGCCAGTCACAAAAACTAGGCTGGTTTCTATTGTGCATTTTCTAGGCAGATCGCCTGCAATCCCCTAATGCAGTAGCAAGTTATGAACTTGTATTGATAGATCTAGCAAGGACTGACTCATCTACTATGATACCGAAATGGAGCTCAATAAAGATAGGCTGATAGGGACAAGGAAGAAGGGAGTGCTTCCCCTTTTATTTTCAAACCTAAAAATAGGATCAGCCTTCAAAATCTGGGGTACAATTTCCAAAAGCACCTAACTGACAAAATAGGACTTGGGCTCCTAAGTGCCTAAGTCACTTTTGAAAAAGAAATAAACTCCTTGGGCATTTGGGTGCTTTTAGAAATGCTGCCCTTGGTCTGTGCAGGGTGTTAAGATCTAGGGCTTGGATTCAGGCTCATCTCCACTAAGGCTGGAATTTTCAAAGGACTTTCTGGGAGTTATGCACCCACCTCCCTTTGGAATTCAGTGCAATCTCTGTTGGGTATCTCGCTCCCTTAGATGCCTCTTAAGTCCCAGGATAAATAACTACAGAATGTAATAAGGCTAATTATCCCCATCACAAAGTCTGTTCACAGGTTGTATAGGCGGGGCCGCCATGTGTGGGGGGAATGCAGTAATTGTGTCTCTGAATGGATAATGCAATGTATTATTATTGTTTAGCATCATAAATACACACATGTCGCTTTCCAAGGTACACAGTGACATGCCACCTGCCACAAAGGCCTTTGCTGAGGCAAATACAATGCCATGAGATTTCAGTGACAGCATGGGAAAATCCAGGGTCCTTGTGAGTGAGAAGAGTGGCACAGACAAAACCTTCATAGAACATGCAGGATTTGACCGGGGGGGGGGGGGGGGTAAGAGAGGGTGAACATTGGGCATAGGGAAGTGACAGGCTGCTTTAAGTGTAGCCAGCAGCATTGAGAGAAGAGCAATATCATGAATGAGAGAGGACAAAGGCAGTAGTTATATATTCCCCTTACAGTAGTGCACTGTTTACTATGCTAGCAATGCCCTTCTACGCAACAAGGAGCTGGAGGCAGCTTTGTGATGTGAAAATTTGTGATGAGCTGATTCTCGGTCTGTCACCTAAACTGGATAGATAAATGATAGTGACTGATATCTAGATAGTCCTTTACACCCAAAGCTCCCCAAATCATCCTCACTCCTCTTCCTGGTTAATCAGAGTTCAGCACACACAGAGCATATGCACATCACTTCACCCACCTCTGAAATGAACCATCTCTGAGGCTGACTGCAGCAGTAGCTTTTAAATTGCACAATAGCACAGGAGAGGCAGTTAGGGTGGGTTGCGATTTTTCATTCACAACTTTTTTCAGCAAAAAAAAAGGCTTTTGGGGGGTCAATTTCCACAGGAAATGTCTGATTTAAATGAAATGGGGGGGGGGTACATTAACAAAACAAACCAGCTTTTGTTTTCAAGGGAAACTGCAGCGACCTTGTGGCTAAGTTGGAGTGGGGCTTCTGGCCAAGAAAAGGCACATGCAGAAATGCAGCAGGGAAACTCCCTTCCAACCCAGGGGTACCTGTGCCAACCCCCCAGGATCAAATACACACACACACAACATGAATAGTGGGATGAATATATGAAAGGACATATTTATTTACACAGGGATGGATGGAGAAAAACAGGAGGGAAAAGATAGAGGGAACAATAAAACGGGGTTACATCCCACACAAGGACCCATGGGCCAGGTAGTACCACAGTACAGAAGGATAATAGATATGCCAACTAATGTGCAAAGAAAAAGAAAATAAATTGAATCAAACTGAGGGGCACAAAGAATAAGTAACAAGCTGACTTTTCAGACAGTGTTGTTGGCAAGTGTTAAATCTTGCAAATTGTGTGGATTAACTGATCCAAGGCCTAATTCATTAACATAGAGCACTCATCTGATACTTTAATATTGTTATATTAACAACTCTGAACTTTGGAACTCAGTCTGGGTCCAGCTCTAAAATTCACTGCCGGGCCTTATCTCTTTGATGGATCAAACCAAAACCCAAGATCAAAACACCTTTGCGCATTGGGGGAACTCAGTTCTGGATCCGGAAATGAATTTGTCAGGTTAAGCCCATATCTCTTGATGATGTTTAGGTGCTTCGGCGATTCAAGTAAAGTCGATCTTGAGATCCGGAGAGAGCAGAAGACTAGGCATTGCAACCACCTGGTATTAGAGGCATATGATATAAACTTGGGTGGGTCACACTGCCCTGTCTTTCTGCCTGCCTGCTCCATTCTTGCTGGTGATGTTGTCCCTGGAATAGCATGGGAAATGGGTACTGGTTTCTGGTTTACGGTCAGTGTGCTCTGAAACAATGTCCTTTACTGAGAGAAGAGGAAGGGGAAGGGGCTACTTCTTGGCACCACTGAGATTGATGATGGCAGGTTGGGTTACATTGTTTTTTCACTAGACTCAGTGCCTCCAGATTTCCTTGGACGTGTTCAGAGGACTTTCATCCCACAAAAACATGCACTCAGAAGGGGAAAGGAGGTGGAAAGTGGGTGATGTGAATGCTCAGATGATCCTTTTCAGGCTTGTGATCGAACTCTACCTTTCCTGTATGTTTATCCCAATAACCCTAATGCTGCTAATGGGGAAAAACAAGGTTACACGGCTCTCCTCTTATTCGTTGTCATCTCGGGCTTGGCACTTAGTGTCTGGAGCACCCACAGAAAAAAAGTAACCTTCCAGCAGCCAGCTCCTCCCTCTTCCCATGAACGCCTCCCAACCACTGGTGACCCCGTCAATTAACTCCTCCCCCTCCCTTCCAGTGCCTCCCACCCACTGCAATCAGCTGTTTCGCTGCATGCAGGAGGTGCTGTGGGGGGAGAAGTGGGGGTGCGCTCAGAGGAGGGAGTGGGAAGAAGTAGGGTGGGGGCAGAGTTCGGGCGGGACGAGGCAGGGCAGGTTGGGGGCGGTGGCGGAGCTGAGGCAGGAAGAGGCAGGGTGGAGTGCAGGCTTGGGGGGACAGGGAGATGGTGTGGGCGGAGCAGGGGGTTGAGCACCCCCGGGGCCTGGAAGAAGCCTGTGCCTGTGCTGAAATGTACATCCAATCAGATTAATCCCAGGTGTCCCTCCACTGAGATCACCACAGTTACATCAGGGCTGCCTTGGGCCAACTCTGTTTATCTTCCACTTCTCATCCAAACAGAAGTAGATGTGTCATTTTCCTTTCACAGGACACTGTACAGTCGGATCCCAATATAAACAACCTGGGCCTACCTACCAGCTTATTGTCTGAGAAAACAAAGAAAAACAAACAGCCATTAAATCCTCTTCCCCCTTCCATTGCTGGTACGGTGAATGGCAGGATCAAAGACTCTAGTTTTCCCGAAAACATTATTTGTCCAAATTACTCATAACCTGACTGGACATTAGGTGTAGAGAAGGTGCCGGGGCTGGTTACTGACTCTATCTAGTATCTATTTGAGCTGTAAAGTATGCAGTCATCAACCATCTCTGGACATTCACACAACAGTATCACCAAAAAGTGATAAATATCTGCTTAAAAACAACTCCTCTCATTCACACCATTCCTTCAAGACTGACTATGGCCATGTGGTGTGCCCTGAAGGGGAACACCCCCAGCTTGGACAGAACAATTCCACCGCTGAGAGCTGCTTGCTGAGAAAGTCCCCACTGTGTTAAGCACTGTACAGATAATAAGAGAGAGGCCCTGGTCTGGGGAGTTTACAGTCAAAATAGACAAGACAAAGGCAGTAGTATTAGCCCCATTTTTCAAAGGGAAAAGTGAAGCACAGAGGGGTTACGTGAACTACCCCAAGGTCACCCAGGAAGTCTGTGATGTACCCGGAATTAAATGCAGCTATTCTGTGTCCTAGTGCAGAGCCTTCACCGCAAGATCAGCTCTCCTCTCAAGGTTTTGGGGGCAACCCAGAGCCAATTTACAATGGCAGAGAGATTGTGCCATATCTATTGTAGTCAAATTGCATGGTTGTCTTCTTTTGAAAGAGGTTGTAATAATTTAAAAGGCAGCACCTAGGAAAACCCCTGGTCTCCTTCCCATCTACAAATGGAACAATCGCTGCAAAATAATTCTCGTAGATGAAATTATCAGAGCCAAATTTTCCACCAGCCTCAGCTGCAGCCTCCAAGTGCCCACAAAAATGTCAGTGCACAGGGCAGCCAGGAACAAAAAAAGAGCTGATTTACAACAAGGCAATGACAAGTGTGGGTGCACATGCAGTTTTTGCTTGTGCACCCCAGTGGTCCTGGGCAGAGTTGGCCACCTCCACTGCAGCTGGCAGAGTGCGAATGAAAACGCTGATCCAGTGTAGAGTGATTCACCCTCAGCAGAGCTGGAGGCAGGATCGTTAGCAACAGTTAAAATCAATCCCATGCTTCTCTGATTTACTGCAAATGCTGCCTGCATTTGATCTTATGGGGATTAGTTGAAGGCAATGGGAGTCTTTCCACTGACTTCACCAGGCTCTCCATCGGGCCCATAGGGAGACTATGTGCTTTGTGATGTTCCACGAGAATTTTGGCAGAACTGTCCCGGCATTTTTTCCCCTTGTGGTACATTTGTTCAGGATGAGCAGGAGCTCAGCCGGGATGTTCCGACGACAATGTTTCTGAATCCCAGATTCTTTTCACCTTGAAAATGTAACAAATAAAACAAAACTGTGGTTGACACTGAGGTACCTGTGGCTCTTTTTTAGTCCTGATTCCCTTGGGTAAATCTTCGCTACATCGGGGTAAATCTGCAATAACCGCATGAGAGTCAATAACATTACAACAGCTTTAAATCAGTGAATTTAGCTCCTTGCGTAAACTGACCCGCATTCCAATGTGTGCAAATGCCCACCTTTCATGCGATGTTAGAATTCGGGGCATCAGGCTTCCGGTTGCCAATAGTTACTTCCCAGAGTCAAACTGACGAGACAATTGGTGTGATTCAGCGCTCACCCCAGTTTTATACCAGCGTAAGTGGGATCAGAATTGGACTCAGTATCTTGTGGAAATGCAGCCTTTCACTCACTCGTTACTGGAAACAGTGGGCCAAATTCTGCACTCAGTTTACCATGGTGTAAATGGAAAGTACCTCCATAAAGTCAGGGAAGTTGCACCAGATCTGGGCCATTATAATTGAGAGCAGAACTTGACACAGTGGGTTTAATTACCATCTAGTATTTTGAGTCAAAGGGGAGGGGATGCTGCTATACAGGAAAGGGCATCTGTGATTTTATAAATATATTCTAATGGGTGTGAATATAATGTAACTGGAATACTCTTCAAGCAAAAGGTCTCTTGTAAGGTATCATTACAAAGCTTATAATCTACTGAATGTGGTCATCCTATTTGTATAATTTATCGTTCTTGTGTTTGAAACTATAAATATGAAATATAACTCTGAGGTCCTATTGTAATTATGCAAAGTGTGGGCCATTAATGGTGGGTTTTGGAATCTTGATTGCTCCAGTCAACTCAGACAATTGGTTGTAAATGGCTGTTTACTTGCAGGCCTTCCTGTGAGTCAGGACAGGAAGAATGAAGGCTTGGGGGTCTCACGGGACCTGTGACCATGTCACCTGGTCCTGGAATCCATCTAAAACCTGGGACTGTTCTATTTAAAAAGAGGGGTGAAGACCCAGAGAGACAAAAGATTCCCGCCTTGTGCCAAAGCTATATAAGGGGGTGGAACAGAACAAAGGAGGTTCCAGTCATGCAAAATCCCCTAGCTATCACCTGAGCTGGAACAAGGACTGTAGCTTGGGAAAGGATTGGGTTCAGACTAGGAAAGAGTCCAGTCTGTCAAAACACCAAGGAGTACTTATGGCACCTTAGAGACTAACAAATTTATTATTTGTTAGTCTCTATGGTGCCACAAGTACTCCTTGTTCTTTTTGCGGATACAGACTATCAGGGCTACTGCTCTGAAACCTGTCTGTGAAAGAAGCTTATTGGCACATCTCTGAGGGTGAGATTTTATCTGTAATCAGTTTCTTAATGTATTAGGCTTAGACTTGTGCGTTTGTTTTATTTTGCTTGGTAACTTACTTCGTTCTGTCTTATTACTTAAAATCACTTAAATCCCACTTTTTATACTTAATAAAATCACTTTTGTTTATTGATTAACCCAGAGTAAGTGATTAATACCTGAGGGAGCAAATCGATGTGCATATCTCGCTATCAGTGTTATAAAGGGTGGACAATTTATGAGTTTACCTCATATAAGCTTTATACAGAGTAAAATGGATTCATTTGGGGGTTTGGATCCCATTGGGAGCTGGGTGTCTGAGTACTAGAGACAGGAGCACTTGCTAAGCCATTTTCAGTTAAGTCTGCAGCTTTGGGGGCGTGGGTCATACCCTGGGTCTGTGTTGCAGCAGATTAGCGTATCTGGCTCAACAAGGCAGGGTTCTGGAGACCCAAACTGTCAGAGAAAACAGGCTCAGAGGTAGTCTCAGCACATCAGGTGACAGTCCCAAGGGGGTCTCTGTGACCAATCCCATCACAGCATCTACTCAGGGAAAGGCTGATACTGTTAACTAGAAGGCAGAAGGAGGAACACCTATCCAGACTAGAGGGTTGTTACCACTAGCCAAAGAAGGGGCAGTGCTCTTAGCTACAGGATAGGGGACATGACACAGGGTTATCCCCAGCCAGGGAAGGTGGCGAGGGAGGGAAGAGATCACAACACCAGAATTCTGGGAGGCTGAAGACAATCCTGTCCGCCTCCCTCACCTCCTTTCTATGAACACTTGGCAGAGTTATCAGTCAGCTCACTGAACCAGGCCCTTGTGGCCAGAAGCGTGTTTCTCTGAGCTGCGTTCTGATTTACAACAGAGTGCGTCTCGTGAGAGCTGAGAGCCTTTGAACAACTGCCATTCTGAGCCACTCGGCTCTCTCTCTCTCTCTCTCTCTCTCTCTTCCCACTTCATACCCAGTTAGGTACTCTGCCTTTACTTGATTGTGACCAAAGGCCAGGGGAAAGCAATGACAAAGGCAGAACGTGTTGTGTCTTGACCCAGCTCTGCGGTGACAAACACGGGTAACAGCAGCAGTCACAAAGCGCTGACTCAGGTCCTTCAGCACATACTTTCAGCTGCGGCCAAGCACTATCATCGGAAAAACACAACTTTCATTCAAACAGCTGCTCGCTGCCCTGACAGAAAGGTCAGGGCCTGGGAAAAACCAAATGGCGGTGCCATGTAGGGAAAGACTCAGCCATGCATAACAACCCTGTTAGTCTGGTTAACTATACAATTTGTGCTTTTTCTGCTATTCACTGGGCAGCAAAATGCATGTCTACTAATAGAAACTACGTGACAGTAAAAGGGGTGCTTTGCATTTTTCACTGTCACAATTTTGGGATGACTGTTTCACACAAGTGGTGAAAAGATCATTACTATTATTTAACTATTATTTACATGACAGTTGAAAATGACAGCTTTAAATCAGTGAATTTACCAAGATCAAGACCCCATTGTGCTAGGCACATGGTTAAAGACAGGGACAGCCCTGAAGAAGTTACAGTCTAACCAGACAAGGCAGACAAATGTGAGAGGAAGGTTGTGTTGTTATCCCCGTTTCACAGGTGGGACGTTGAAACACAGTGAGAGGGAGGGCTTGTCTAGCACGCTGGAGTATAAATCTATCTCACACTCGCCTGCCGCGCATGAAATATTTGTGTGGACTCTGCTGCCCACAGTTCCCTAGTGCACTTTGATCTACGGCCATTCCAAAGCAATGGAGGTTAATGCACACTACGGAATTTTTAGTCCGTGGTAGCAGGGTCCACACAGACAGTAAGTGTGCAGCAGACTAGTGCAAGGTGGATTTACACTGCAGCTTGCCACAAACTGTCAGTTCATCTAGTCACACCCTAAGGAATTTATCAAAGATCACACAGGGAGCCTGGGGCAGAGCAGAACCACGAAATATGAGGCTGTATGTTCCTGTACCTGTGAGACTCAGTCTGTATAAATGCTGCATCAGTGGTCGTTTAGGGAAGCACATTAACCAGCCTTACACATCTTTGCACAAACCCGAACCTCCCCTTCACTTTGGTGCACAGATCACAAGGGAGAGATCAGCCCCTGCCTCTGCGAGCAGATGCTTTAGGTTTGACTTTTCCTCTCCCTTTACTTCATTTTCACTTTCTTTTCTAGCAAGCTCTGAGAGCTCTTTGATTTAAGCTTTCTCTGAGCTGCAAGAGCCTCAATCCAGCCAGCATTGTCTCAAACAGAGGGCCTGATCCTGCCGTTAGTGTGTATGAAGAATTCCCAGTGACTTCAGTGGGAGTGCCACACGGGGGTGGGGGGAGCGGGGTTACCCATTAATTGGGTCACTCCCTCATACCTTCTCCCCTTCCCCCGCCCCCCCACACTAAAAATATTAGGCTAAGGCAACAAGGTGGGACTCAGACATATTGTGCCATAAATCTGAGTAATATTGCTGATTATTAGGTATAGGAGGTTATTTCATAGACAGCTTCATGGCTCTAGCCTGTAATTATCTAAGTCCAAAATAAGATGGTGGTTTGGAGATGAGCCGAGTCTGAGAGAGAGAAGTGTATGGAGACCGAAACTCATCATTTACCACCTACCCTATTCCAGATCTCCATGGATTCTAAAATGTAAGGTCAGGAGATATCCACAACCTAAAGGAGGAGGAAAACTAATGGCGAGCCCAGGAGCAGA
Organism: Sternotherus odoratus; assembly: GCA_032164245.1. Classification (NCBI taxonomy): domain Eukaryota; kingdom Metazoa; phylum Chordata; order Testudines; family Kinosternidae; genus Sternotherus; species Sternotherus odoratus. The sequence goes on from JAVMKO010000003.1 coordinate 126,846,933, forward strand.
CTTTTCCTTCCTATTAAAAATACATGAGCAAGGAGATGCAGAGAGCTAGATCTTCAGAATTAAGCATGCAGAAATTCACAGCACCTAGTTTGTGTGTGCAAGCACTTGTGGCTTCCTATATGACTGTGCAGTGCTCGCACCTCTGACAAGTAATACAGTAGTACAGTAAACCCACATACATGGCCACACTAATAATCCTCTTTAATAATCACAAGCGGCGGGGAGCTCAGTTTCATGTCTCATAAGAAAGAAAGATGAGCCCCTTCTCGGTGGTGGAAGGTGGCAGCTTTGAAATAGTGCACAGTGACTGTATGCAGCGGGTCTCACAGGAGAACCCAATGGGAAGACGGAAAGTAGTTGGGAAACATTGTCAGGATGGACAAGCGCTCACTTAATGAGCCGTAGTAGGTTGCCATCTTGTATATAAACCAGCATTAGTAGGGGATGAGTCACTCTGCCAGTGGGTTTCACAGATATTTGCTGACATTCCCAGTTCCCTCCACCTGAGCTCCCGCTACCGACTGTCACCAGTTTCCTGGCCCAGGCAATGCTAGTTCCTCTTCTCCGAGCTCCTAATACAATCTATCTCCCCATCCCAGGCCTCCACTCATGCCTCCCGATGCCCATGTTCCCCACCCCCCCCTGTCCCCCAGTTCCCATCTCCCTACCCAGGCTCCTTTTCCAACCTCCGTACCCTCCACCCCAGCTTCCTGTCCCAGTCTCCTTGCCCAGGTGGTCCCAGTTCTTATTCTGCACACCCACCCTTTGTCAGCTCAGTCTCCACTCCCACTGCCCCACTCGGTTCTCATTCCCAGTCTCCTTGTCCAGCCATTCCCAGTTTGACAAAGTTACAAACAGCTGAAGGCAGGGTCTTACAATGGGAAGTATCTGGCAACCTTAATATTAGCTGGCACGAACCAGCTCCAACGATCATTATGGGCCTTATTCTGCTCCAGAGTAAATCAGGATGAAAACTGCTGAAGTGAATGGAGTGACACCAGTGTAAAGGGGAGGTGAACCAGGCCCTAGGTATTGTAACATTCATGCAATAAACCTACGTAGTGCACACTCTGAAGCATTGATATTTTGGACCAATTTCCAACTCCCAACTGACGTCAATGGGAACTGAGAACTCGCACACGAGGCCTGAGTTTAGCAACCATGTCCAATTTATTCCTCTGCTGTTACAGTGCTCCTCACTTACAAGACTTTCATTTCTTTATCTTCCCTGATAGTTGAGGCTGTGAGACAACTGGTTACCAATGAGAATAAGCCTGCCCCAAAGTACCCGGTTGTGTTCTAACATGTCTTGCAGATGCATAGCTCCTAAAATGGGAGATGGGGGCACTTGAACTGAATAAAAATGCAATGGGGGGGGGGGGCTCATGTGGCTGAGTCTCAGCTGATTATGTTTATCACAATTAAGTATTAATGTTAATGTGGTCTATCTGAGTGGATGTGTTTAACGGCTTACATTGTAATTAAGCAAAGCCTTTCAATGCAGCGTCACTAATGGTATGAATCCACATTAAATTACCAATAGTCCCTGGCATCTTGTCAAATCCCTTTATAATACCCTTAGAAAATGACATTCTGAGCTGGCAAGAAGCCAGCCGGCCTGCATGGCAATCGTTAAGAATCTTGAGTGTTTATGGCTGTTTTTAGAAAAGCTTTACTGAACGCTTCCACCGCATCCCACCCACCCTCCCCGACTCCATTCCTGGGAGTATTAAAAGCAGCACCTTGACTCAGTCTGCCATATAAACATCCTGCTGCCCTCATACAACCTGATATTGTCTTCCTCCCAGGATGAGACGCTGAATAAGAAGTGACAATCACAGCTGCTGGCCGGAGGAAAACAGGAAGTGGCTGAGTTGTACAACCCTTTTAAACATTGTCCTACCTGTTTTACTCCGTGAATGAAATGTGAAATGTCTTTCCTTTCCCCTCTTATGTAACCATTTCTGATCCAGGGAGATGATACATCTAGCTCAGGGGTGGGCAAACATTTTGGCCCGAGGGCCACATCGGGGTTACAAAACTGTATGGAAGGCCGGGGAGGGAAGGCAGTGCCTCCCCAAACAGACTGGCCCCATCCCCTTCCCACTTCCTGACTGCCCCCCTCAGAAGTCCCCCATCCAAATACACACCACTCCTTGTCCCCTGACCTCCCCTTCAGGACCCCACCCCCTATCCAACCCCCTGCTCCCGTTCTCAGATTGCCACAATCCCTATCCACACCTCTGCTCCCTGACAGCCCCACCCTGGGATTCCCATGCTTATCCAACCCCCCCCCCCATTCCCCATCTCCTGACTGCCCCCCCCATCCAACCACTCCCTGCCCTTGACCACCACCCCGGGACCCTCTGCCCCTTATCCAACCTCCCTGGCCCTTACCCCCTTACTATGCCACTCAGAGCAGTATGTCTGCCAGCTGTACTGCCCAGCCGAAGCTAGCCACACTGCCGCGCTGCCCCGCAGGAGCGGGCAAGCCCTGCCCCCCAGAGTGCTGCCTGCATGGCGGTGTGGCTGGGGGAAGGGACGGAGGGACAGCGGGGGGGGGGTGGGGAGTGCTAGCCTCCCTGGCTGGGAGCTAAAGGGCTGGCCAGGATGGTCCCACGGGCCGGATGTGGCCCGTGGGCCATAGTTTGCCCACCCCTGATCTAGCTACACTATTGCCTGAGGTTGCCCTGAGATTGCATAAGGCTCTGGGCTTAGGTGGACGACACATTTGTGACATGGACCAACCATGCTGGGTTGTCTCTTAAACACATAATGATATTGTCCCAAAGGCTTTGCCCTCAGACACCTTTCTGATGGCCCCTGGTGAAATGAGCTTGGTGCCATCAGGCCAGATGCTAGTAGACAAATGTCCACATCTCCACCTGCTCCTTTTGGTGCTGGAAATAAGCACAGAGAAAGGAGCTCAAAGAACGGGCTGATTGCTGAGCACTGCAGCCTGGCTAACTCACTCAGACACAAAGTAGCTTCCAAAAGCCCCCTGAGTTTTGCCCACAGTGCCACACTTCCATAAAGAGCTCCACCCATATTAGATGGAGCCAGGCAGTAGAGAACCCAGGAATTGTGGTACCCAGTCCATTGCTTTATGACTGTATCCTTTCTTGATACAGGAAAAAGATTCTTCCCATTTAGAATGCCACTCTTGGAAGAGGGCTATTTATACATTGCCATTTCTTTGGAGTGACTGATGATACAAAGACCTTGGCAGCATTTTCTGCTCTAGAGCATTCAACAATTAGATCTCAAATCCCAGTTTCCAAGTGCTGGCCTCCCAAAGAAAAAATAGGCTTCCGATCTGCTCCTCCTTCAGGCAGTAGGGTAAAAATATCCCTTGATGAATTGGATGGTATTTGCCATCACATAACAAAGTTCATATTCCCATAAACAGACACCAACACACTCTGCCCTCCTCCACCCACCCACAATCCACAAAAGCCATTTTAAGGAGGATTCCAGTGGCCTTTGTCTGTGATACACAGTGTGGAACAATAGCCCAGGATTTGCATATTCTTTGATTAAGGTCACAGTCCCAAACAACAAAGCTTTGTAAAAATCTGGACATGTAGGAGGAACTCTTGGGAACAAAAAAATGAGGGTGATCATTGACACACAAAAATATCTTGGAATGGGGTAAAAGGCCTCTGATCCGAACAGAATCTAGCCCAAATAGTTACCATGGAGTCATCTTTGGGGCCAAATCCTGCAGTCCTCTCTCAAGCGCAGCTGCTGCTGCCTTTTCTTTTGAGGTAGGGAAGCAGTGTTATCACATGCATTTCACTGGGAGTTTTGCCTAAGTCAGGAGTACAGGATGTAGCCCTTAATAAGGTGCATTGTCAGATAAATCCCGGATGCACTCTCCAGTATCTGCCATTGTATGTTTGCAATGAACCACACTCTGTGTGTACATTGTCCTTTTTGGCTGAGCTAAATGCTGGCAATGGATGCTGCATGGACACACTTTACGCCTGAAGTCCTCTAGCCGTCTACTTGGAAGTTTTTGGGGGGGGGAGTAGCTATGTGAGTTTTCCCCCACGCTGCTCTCACAGTGCATCTCCACTGTGTCCTGGAGGGTCCACCTCAAGGGGTGCTGGTGCAGTCTCCATGTCCCACTCAGTCCATGGCCGCCATGCTGAGTCAACAAACCAGGAGGCCTGTTGTGGGAATGATGCTGTTTACATGGACTCCGGCTGACTAGGAGAAAGACTGAGATCATCAGACGCATTTTATACAGGCCACTGAAGAGATTCAGATGGGAACATCCTTCAGGCCCCATTGGCCTGGGTGGGACCCAAGCCCCTGACCTAGGTAGTGACGCCACATTGTCCCGTTAATCACTTTCTGAGGGGGCTTGAAATTCATCCCTGCCCCAGCACTAAGGCCAGTACTGGGATAGAGGGAGGTGACTTGCAGCTCCCCCATTCAGGGGCTTTTCAATGTGGGGGAGGAGCAGTTCTACCCCTGGTGTGGAGCAGAGCTGGCCTAATTTGTACCCTTAGCTGGAATAGCCCCTATGAGCCTTGCATGAGTCGTAAACTGCCATGATGCAGGATTGCCCTGGCCGTGCGACTTCCCTGCCCCAGTCTGCTCCCTACACAACCCCAGCCTATTGTAGAATGCCCCAGGCACCATAGGCTCCTGAGGCAGGCTCTGCACTTGTCCCTGGGTGTTTACTGCCCCTATTTGCACTGGCTACGCTGCTGCATATCAGCTTCAGCACAGAGGTCAACTCCCCCCTCTGCTTCAAACCAGCCAGACTTCAGAAGCATTCATTTCAAACACCATAATCTGAACCCTCACGTGCCAAGAGTTTTCTGTCCCCAGCACGCTTGCTGCCAGAAATCAATGCCATGAAACTGGTACCAGATTTGCAGAATCTGTCTGTGGGCCTCACTGGTAAATCACAGCGCCCAGAGATGGAAAAGACCTACTAGGCCATGTAATCTAGCTCTGCTAGCCAGCATATTCACAAGCCACGAGAGGGGACAGGACTGGAGCTCGTTGGCCTTATAGCTCCTGGGAGGCAGAGCACTGCTAACCAGCAGATACTAGAGCAGCCTTTGGACTGTTCTAACTGTTGGCAGGGGCTAAGTCAGCCCCTGGCCAGACTCAAGAGCAGGGCAGAAAGAAAAGGACTCAAAGTTATCTCTTTGGTGGCTGCTAATTCAGCTCAGGCATGGTTGGGGCTTAAGCCCTATGTCTCCATGTTACTGGTTTATGTGAGGACAGGGCTGTATAGAGCTAAGATCATATTGTTCAATGCCAACTGAGAGGCAGAAGGATCATGTTGGCAGAGTGCTATTTTCCAGCATCTCACTGTCATGCAATAGCTGCTCCTCACAGCCCCAGAGGAGGGCACACAATAACCTGCCATCCGCATTTAGGTTCAACCTATTGGCAACCTCTAGTGGCCATAGTGCAAAACTGCGGGCAGAGTTTAGCTGAATCAAACAGAGCTTTTGATTATTTTATTACCCTAACTAGATTAACAAAGAGGAATCTGAATTTGTGTCATAATCCTTTGGCACCTTAAAGACTAACTAAAGTATTGAAGCATAAGCTTTCGTGGGCTAATACCCACTTCGTCGGATGCAAGCAGGGGAAGTGTCGAGGGGCAGGTATACATAGGTAGGCAAGAACCAGGTTAGAGATAACAGGGTGGGTCCAATGAGGCTGAACCAGCTTGTTATCTCTAATCAGGGAGGATGAGGTATTCCTCTAGCAGCTGAACTGGAGGTGTGAACAGCGAGAGAAGATAAACTGCTCTTGTAGTTAGCAAGTCACTCATAATCCCTATTCAGTCCAGAGATGATTGTATCAAATTTGCAAATGAATTGCAGCTCTGCAACTTCTCTTTGCAGTCTGGTCTTGAAGGTCTTAAGGTGCCACAGGACTCTTTGTAACTTCTGCAATTCCAGACTAACACGGCTACCTCTCTGATTCTTGTCGTAATCCTGTTGATGAGAGCCCAGAGACATTTACTCAGCAGAAACAATAAAGCCGGTCACTGAACTCAGTCAGCTTTTTTGATTCACAGCATAATGCTGCTTATCATCTCTTTGCGGTTTTTTCACTGTACATCAAGCTTTGAATACACAATATATATAGTTTCCTTCTTTCTCGTGTTTAGCTTTAGACTGTCACAGTTTTATAGACTTGACTTTCTGGAAATGAATGTGCAAAAGTGGAATACACTTATTTTTCAGCCAGAGACTGACTCTTCACTTTTAAACTTTACCCTGATCAGCCCCGACAAAAATATATTACCCTGTTTCATAGCAGGAGCTCAGTTGTAAACCTGCTTGGAGTGGAAGAGTTTGTAAAGTATGAGATTTCATTTTTTAAATAAAGGAGGAGGTGCCATCTGGGTTCCAATGACAAGTGAATAATAGAGGGAATTCTCCTCCATCTCTTCTGGCCCATCTATTTATTAAACATTTGCTACTGATTAACAAGATGTGTTATGTAGCCTACTGGATGGCACACTGGGCTGGAACTAAGGAGATCTGGGTTCTATTGCTGGCTCTGACACAGACCTGCTGAGTGACTTTGGCCTCAGTTTCCCCATCTGTAAAATGGGAATAACTACAGTGACCTCACTTGTAAAGCGCTTTGAGCTCTATGGAGGAAATGTGGTTGATATTATTATTTCCCCTTCATTTGGTTCCAGGTATCATCCTCTCCTGCAGCAAGGAGAAAATAGCATGTTTCTGTTACCTCCAGGACTGGATCCCTCTCTTGCACTGCCGTACTGGCTGGGCAGTCCGCTGAAGGTTTTATTCCTTACCATTGTTTTGCAACTGAATGCAAAGTTCCTTGCCTGTCCTCCACTAGAAAGAGAGCAAAGGAGCCCACATCGCTGCCACCTGGGTAATCTAGTCCCTTTGAGGTCCAAACCCAGGCACTATTCAAACTGTGTTTCTGTGGGCAATGGTATAAAATTAGCCCACTACTTCCCTGCATGCCCTGCTGAAAGTTCACCTGTGATTTTGACCTCTTTAGTGCTGTCCTCTGTTGAATTTGCCAGTGCAAGTGTCGGGGGCATGCTCAGGTGTGATGGGTGGTATGGTATGGGCAGGGATGCTCAGTCCTTGCCTTGGAAATGAGGCCCTGACATTGAGGGGTGCTCATGGCCTGGCTTCCTCTGTAGCATCAACATACTGTCACTAAAGAACGTTGCCAATGACATTTCTCAGCAAGTGCCTGAGATTCCCATCTGAACCCCATGAGTTCATTGACCCAGCTGGCTCCTGCACCCCCAGCCATTACTACAATAGGATCTAACCTAAACATTTATTTATATTGCAGCAGGAACAGGGCTGTGTAATAAATAACCACATTCTAGTCTCTGTTCTCCAGAGGCCCACAGAGGAATCTGCAATGATTTCTCATGGCTGGAGCTCCCTCTGGTGGAAATATGGAGCTTAACGGCCTGTAGAAATTCTAAGGAAACGTATAAGATCCAAAATAGGGAAGGTTCGGTGCAGGTTCAGTGCAGCTGGCATGAATGTTCACCGTTCCTTCACAGGAGACCAAGATAAGTAAAATGACTTCTGGGATTTCAGCTTTATATTTCTTGTGGTTCTTGTGTAAAAAAACACTTGTACACACACACACAAAACCCTCCCACAGACTTGCTTACCATGCTGCTAAATTTCATAACAGCCACCCAACCCATGCACACTAATCAATACAAAGGACATTTCGCTATCAGTCGCCCTTCCTTGGCTGTTAGAAAGTAGTCCCTTTTTCCTGCCTTTAAGTAGCATCGGGTACAGAGACCAACTAAGCGAAGCTGCCACCAATTCCTTCCCATGGAAGAGTGCCTCCCTGAGCTGAAAGCTCGCCAGCAATGCTGGGCCTCTCCCAGGAGGTGACATGGCTGCAGGGCTGTATGCCATGGATGGCAGCCCCCGGCAAGGAGCACATCTCAGCATAAAGAGTAGGCTAAAAATATTGATTTTACAGCCTTTGTTAACATAAAGATTCATCAGGGACCATCAAACTTGGCCGGAGTTAATCATAGAATCATAGGACTGGAAGAGACCTCGAGAGGACATCTAGTCCAGTCCCCTGCACTCATGGCAGGACTAGGTATTATCTAGACCATCTCTGACAGGCATTTGTCTAACCTACTCTTAACAATCTCCAATCACAGAGATTCCGCAACCTCCCCCGGTAATTTATTTCAATGCTTAACCACCCTCACAGTTAGGAATTTTCTTAATGTCCGACCTAAACCTCACTTGCTGTAATTTAAGTCCATTGCTTCTTGTCCTACCTGCAGAGCGTAAGGAGAATCCTGGGGACTCCTGGTTGAGAACTGTGGCTCTATATGCCACAACAGGACAAATAATTATAACATCGCTAAGTGCAAAACAAACAAAAAAAGCTATTGAGCAGAGTGCCTCAGAATGATCCCATATGGGCCGCCCCCTGCCAGTCAGAGCCTCAACTTCCCTTAGGAATTATGAGGTCACGTCCTTGGTTTGAAGGCAATACATCTGCTTCTATACGATTATTCATTATTTGTATAACCAGAGTGCTTACGAGCCCTAGTCAGAGACCAGGACCCCAGCAGTGTACAAACAGAGCAAAAAGACTATCCCAGGGGCAAAGAGTTTACAGTCAACGTAGAAGACAAGAGACAGCCAATGACTACAGACGTACACAGGTAGGAGACTTCACTCTGTAACCTTCCTTTGGAAATTGTTTTCCCCCAGAGGATTCTCTGACACTGGGGACGGCTATCCGTGAGCTGTGCTGTTAGACAAACAGTACTTTAACCCTGCTCCTGAGTAAACACGCAGAGAAATAGTCTCTTGCCTTTATGTTGGGCCCAGGCCTGCTCTTTGCTATCGTCGTCAGCTCCTGCTGGGGCAGCTCAGAGATGCCCAGGACACGGTTCCTCCTCCACCTGCTCACCTTGGCTCTGCTCTGCTGCCTTTCCCTCTTGTGGTGGGGGCATCGTCTCAGGAGTCGTCACCCTCCCCAGCAAAAAGGTAACGTCTGCCTGTTTACAGTGATGCAGGATAGGTCAGAAAAGCTTTGAACATTATTTTTTATTGTCCTTTAAACACCTCAGTCTGCCCAGCTTGGTGGTGACTGAAATTCGTTACCACACGGCAGCTCTTTTAAGGTTTATGTGAAATGAAGTGGTGGTTTCCTGTCCAGTTCTCAGTCCACATCATGAAAGACACCCCCACAGCGGGCACTATTGGCCAGGGCCGGCCCACAACATTTTGGAACCTGAGGCGGGGAGTTCAAATGACGCCCCCCCATACCCGCTCGCTTGGGCTAAAACTTTGAAAGGTCTCAGTTCTGCCTTCTTCCTGATCTACTCTTCTCATGTTACTGTTCTGCTACCTACCCCAATAAAGGAGAAGTAACAACTTAAAATGCCTTGTTCCAAAATTTTAAGTAACACTTAACTTTCAAATGCCTAAACAGCAAATGTAATTTTTCTTGTCTGAAGAGTAAACACTGGCATTTTTATCTGTTTGAATAATCAAAGTAGTCCTTTCCGTGCCTTCTTGGTGACAAAGATGTGAACTGCTTCCTGAAGGTCCACAGTCTGGGCCAGCTCATGCTCTATTGAGATGGCTGCAAGGCTGACCAGCCTCTTCTGTTTCATTGTGGAGCGTAGATGTGTTTTTATTAACTTCAGCTGGGAGAAGCTGTGTTCTCCACTGGCAACTGTTACAGGAAGTGTTAGAAGTAGGTGCAGAGCAACAAAAGCATTTGGAAAGAGGGTGATCATCTTATTTGTACACATATATTCCAGAACAGCCTTTGGAGTTGATCCTGCTGAAATGTATCTTGAAAGGGCTTTCTCTTATGGGATTGTCCCGTGCCTGCTAATCAAAATGTCGTCTTCTTTGTTGATTCTTGTATTCTTGACTGTGTGGGAAAATAGCGTGAGTGTGAAGTGCCCCTGTCAATTTCTGTGCACTCTTCAGAACATTTTGAAATCCCTCGTCTGACTGGTAAGACTGTAGGTATGACTTTGCTTTGTGCGGTTGTTCCATTGCTCCAGATATATCAAGGTCAACACCTTGGAGTCTCTTGCTTACAACATTTATTTCAAGCAGTATGTCATGCCACAACACTAAGCCCTGGTTTACACTGGGGTGGGGGGGATCAACCTGAGATATGCAACTTCAACTACAGGAATAGTGTAGCTGAAGTCAGCTTATTTAGGCCAACTTACCACAGTGTCTTCACGGCGCAGAGTCAACTGCTGCCACTGCCGCTGTCGACTCCACCTGCACTTCTCACAGTGGTGGAGTACCAGAGTCGACGGGAGAGTGCTCAGGGATCGATTTATCACCTCTAGACTTAACTAGACTAGACACAATAAATCGACCCTGGAAAGGTCGATCTCTACCTGCTGATCCAACTGGTAGTGTAGACCTGCCCTAAGCCACACAGAAATGTGAAGTTATGTATGCTTCTAGTGATTCCATTTCCCTCTACCACTTTTCTCCCATGGACAGTTCCTGTCATAGCATTATCCTCCATAATGGCAACTATGGCATCATCTATCTTCCCAGTTTGGTGTTTGATGGGCTTTATCGCCTCCACTCAACTTTCCCATCATGTGGCACTCAGTGGTTTCAGTGTCAGAGGATGTTCACAGATGTTGCTTTAAAATTTGCCATTGATGAATTGATGCAGAGAAAAATACATAGATGCTTTGAATTACATTTAAAAATCCGGCAGCCTCACTAGAAGCTGGTGCTGCAACACTGCCCACCAAGTTCAATGAATGAGACCTGCATGGGACAAAGAAGCTCAAGGGTTTAACTCTTGGAGCTGTGTCTGCAGTCCTCTGTTCTTTCTTCTCATGTTGGCAAAATTATCGTAGCCCTGACCTCTCATGTCAGCTATCGCAATTCCCATATCTTCCAGGTTTTTGAGAAGCAAATTTTTCATACCAGCTCCTGTAGTATCATCAATGTCAACTTCTAGAAAATGCTCTCTGACGGTCACCATTGTAGGGACATTTTCCCTAGGTTCTGTTGTTGTTACAAAGTGCACCATTAAAGTCATTTGTTCCATTTGGCTGATGTCAGGGGTGCAGTCCAGAATAAAAGAGTAATATCTTTCTGACTTCAGATCTGCCACAATCTTAAATTTGACTTTTGTTGTCAGTAACTGTGTGATCTCATTTGGAATGTTTTTTCCAAGGTAGTGATGTATGTACATTTATTGGGTGGTGACTCTTCTTAGATGCTCCTGAAATACAGCATCGAACTCAGCCATCAACTCCACAATTTTAAGGAAGTGTCCATTGTTTGGCACATACAGGTGATCTGAAGTGCCACGCAGTGCTAGGTTTTGGGTAGGAAGCATTCTCACAATGGCAATGAGCCTTTTCAGAACATTTTGCCAGTAAAGAGACTGATGCAATCTTCTCTTGATGCTGATCATCTATGATGGCCTCTAACCTTAGTCTCCTCTCAAGCTTTTTCCACCTATGGAATGCTCTCTGGTGATTTGCTGCCGTCTCATGACATGCCAGATTTCTAGCCAGATTTTTCCAGTCCTTTGTTCCTGTAGAACCCAATGTGGCTGGAACATTAGACTGAAAGAGTTTGCAACAAAAGCAGTATGCAGCATTCTGGGTTTCTGAGTACATAAGCCATGGCCTCTCCACTTTGTCACCATTGGGGATTTCACGCCAGTAACGTGTTGGATGGAAACATCTATTTTCACTGTCTTTGGGGAACGCAATGTTTTTCACTTGCTGTGGCCCATGCAGTACAAAGAAGTCCCTCAGGCTACTGCTCACATGGGTCCGCAGTCCTGGATCATCTAGGCTAAAGAAACTAAATTCGGCAGCAGCTGTTTCTTGCGCCTCCACCACACTCTTCTCTGATCTACACTTTTCTTCAGGAATGTGCACGGTTACATCCACTCGAGATGGAGATATGGATGCTGCAGTTGCTGCCAGGTCACCTGCACTGTGACTAACAGGAAGATCAGGCATCCCCTCACCACTCACATCCTCATCATGAATATTTGTGTCTGTGTATCTCCGGAGAGCTCCTTCCTGCTTAGATAGAAAAGCTTCCTTTGCTTTCTTTCTTTTTCTGAATGTTGCCCCCGAGGGGCGTTTTCTTCTTTCACTCATGACTGCTGCTCTGTGCCAGCTCTAGTGGCTCTCAACACTCAGTTGAAGGGGACAAATAAGCAGGCTGGTGTCAGGGCCTGAGTGAGGGAAGATAACCGCATCTTAAGGGCCTACCTGGCGCCTACTACTTCGGTTGACTGCCTGTTCTCCTCAAGGGGGTTCAGGGAAGCAGCAGGAAACAGGAAGCTTTCCGAGAAGCTGGTGTTAATCAGTACAGGCTCTTGGGGTGCTAGAGAGATACATAAGAGGCTCCTACTTCTCTCTCTCCCTGTAGCTCCTGCTGCTTTCTGTTATTCCCCCCTCACCTTTTCTCCTGCCTGCCTGTTATATCTCTTGTGCCCTCCTTCCTTCAGCACAGCACCCACCATCTCCATGCATCTAGAGCAGATAGAATACATATGCACCAGCAGCAGACACAATTTTCTACACTCTGGGTTCTAGTGGCGCCCTCTCCCTCCCCAGCAGTCTGGCACCTCATGGTAAGGCCAGCCCTGCTCTTAGCCCCTTTGTCATCAGCAGAGATGCCAAGGGCTGACCAGGCCACAGAGACTGAACTACCTCCTTTCAGCCTGTACCTCAGAGCCTGATTCTTTGTTGCACTCCTTGCAGTACATGGTGAGAAGAGTGTGGGGATCAAACACTAGCATTCCTTTGTGGTCATATTGAAAGTCCACTTTGCATTGGGGTAGATGACTGCACATTGAGGAGGAAAGTGGAGGATCAGGCTCCATAGCTTCTGGTCAGATGGAGGAATATTGGTGGGACAGTGCAGTAGGGTGAGGGGAAGATTGCACTTCTTCTGTATGTCATACCCGATCGGTGGATGAAGAGATGAATTCTTCCTTCCAGAGGTAACAAAGTCCTGTGGCACCTTAAAGACTAACTATAAAGTTTTGAAGCATAAGCTTTCGTGGGCTAATACCCACTTCATCGGATGCAAGCAGTGGAAGTGTCCAGAGGCAGGTATAGAAAAGTAGGCAAGAACCAGGTGGGAGGTAACAAGGTTAGTCCAATTAGGCTGAACCAGCTTGTTATCTCCAATCAGGAAGGGTGGGTTATTCTTCTAGCAGTTGAATGGGGGGGGGGTGAACATGGAGAGAGGAGAAGCTATTTTTGTAATTAGCAAGCCATTGTAAGTCTTTGTTCAGTCCTAAATTGTTTGTGTTAAATTTGCAAATGAATTGTAGCTCTGCAGTTTCCCTTTGCAGTCTGGACTGGGTATTAGTCCACGAAAGCTTATGCTTCAAAACTTTATAGTTAGTCTTTAAGGTGCCACAGGACTCTTTGTAACCTCTGCTATTCCAGACTAACACGGCTACCTCTCTGATTCCTTCCTTCCAGAGCTGTCACTAAATTCGGTAGACATCATCCATTTGAAATGTAGTCAGTCAAAAGAAGTTACAAATAGTTCCAGACAACAGTCGTGTCTCTGAATCCCTTGTTCCCTGTCTTTCCAATCTCTCTTTCCTAGTTTTAAAGCGTTTTCACTTCCCTGTTGTATGAAAGATTTGCCCAACAACAGCGGAAATGGGCAAACTATCCAACTACCCAGGGGAAACTGACTAGCCCCTAAGAGCTGCCAGAGGGATGTAGGAACAACTGATAAAATAGAGACTAAAGCTTTTTCTTTAATCTCTTTTAGCTAGAATAGACATGTGAGTAGGGCTACTCTTTTGGGGGACAGTTATTAAGGTCATTGTTCAGCCTTTATTTGTAGCAATTTTTGAGTTGTATGTAGCTGTCCAAAAATCAGAGAGGGTTGAGGCTTTCTCTTTGTATATACTGTAATGAGTAATCTCTTTGTAATGTCCCCTAGTGTGCTTTAACATAGTATTGTTACTGTTTCAAACAGCACTATGTCAAACCGCAGTAGGAAACCTTTAGTGCACGACAGCAGAGTCTACATGAGCCAAATAATACACAACATGTTCATGTGCTGTAGAAATTACACCCTTGAGGTTCATATTATTGCTCCGTGTAGATAAACCCTTAGATAAAAGTAACCATTTCTGGTGTTTTTCCAGTGTTTATTGGATAAACACCAATTTCTTCCTTTCTTTCGTTTTTAAAATTAGATGTGTTTTTTTAATGTTTATCGGTTAAAACTGAAAATCAGAAGCCTTCCATATGAGTTACTTGTAACAATAGTAAGGCAAACATACCTAGCACTCCAACATTAGTGTGAGTTTTAATCTGACGGAGGCCCTTGAGTTCTAATTTTAGAACTCAAATTAGAAAAACTTAAGGAGTGAAATTAAAATCTGCCATATTACAAGCAATCATCGAAAAAAAAGGACCGAGCAGTTGCTTTTTTTAAAAAGTGATTGCAGAAATATTTTCAAAGGTTCCTAAGTGACTTTGGAGCTTAATTCATTTTTGGGGGAAGGGAAATTTAGGAGCTTGAGTCCTTTTTTTAAAAAAATTACAAGCTCGTAAGCCACTTCTGGAAATGTTACCCCTAGTCTTTAATTAATATCTCAGGATTTAACATACCTTTGATAGCTCCTGAGTCCATAATGTGTTCTGATGTTATTAATCATCAACTCAAAAGAGGCTATCGGGGGGTGAGTATGTGTTAACTCACAAATCAATTTACCATTCTTATGGGTTGTATAATGTTTCTTACTATTTATGCTAGTTATTAAACCCATCTCAACTAAAACCTGGAATCCTTACACAGGCAAAACTTCTTTAGGCCAACTCTGGATTGTAACTTATGTTGACAGTTAAGATAGGCTAAGAAAGATTTTAAGGCTTGCCTAGGAGCAGGATTCCGATAATACTTTGCAGTAAAGATAAAGAGGTCTAATGAAGTATGGAGTTTTCTTCTTCAAGTTTACATCTACCCAACTCTGTAAGCATCTAAAACATGCAGCCTGCGGGGTTATTTCCTGCGGCCCGCCAAGCTCCCCCTGCCTCCCCCGGACCTATTTCCTGTAGCCCACCAAGCTCCCCTTCCTCTGCTCCCCCTCCCACCAGCACACTGCATCCCCACTCTTCTGCTTAGGCGCTTCCCACCTCCAAACAGCTGTTTGGCAGAGCTTAGCGCTTTCCAGGAGGAACAGGGGAGGAGCAGGGAGCCACACGCTCAGGGGAGGAGGTGGAAGAGGAGGGGAAGGGGTGGGGATTTGGAGAAGGGGTTGGAATGGGGGCGGGGAAGGGGTGGGAAGAGGTGGGGAGGGGGAGGGACCTCATGGAAGGGGTAGAGTGGGGCGAAGGGCAGCGAGGGAGGGTTGTGTGTCAGTGATGCAGCCCTCGGGCCAATATACTAATCTTCATGTGGCCCTCCTGGTGATTCAAGCTTGAGATCCCTGGTCTACACTAAAATGTCTCTTCCGCCAAAGTAAGAGCCCTCTATGCCGATTTAATAACTCCACCTCCCTGAGTGGCATAGTGCTTAAGTCAATGTAGGTTGATTCAGTGACTGCGGAGACACTGTGTTGCTTACATTGCCTGTCCCACACCATGGTGTAGAATCGTTCAGCACTGGTATGGATGGAGAATGTTGCCCTGGGTTTCCTTATTTAGCTGTCTTGTGGGACTAATGCCCCGTATCCAAATGCTGATTTTCAGGTGATCTGGAAGTGGAGATGAAGGATGATTTACCTTTGACGTTGGACACATTCCTTCATGTGCAACAGCTCAGGAAAAAGACACTGAGATCCTTCTGCAGCAAAACGGCTAAAGTCACCAAGCTTCCAGCCAGCCAGCAGCAAGCAGCCGAGGTGCTTTCGAGGATTGCAGTGAGCAGCAAGCTGGATTTCCTGTACTGCCAGGTACCAGCTGTTGGGCTGGAAACCTGGGAATGGCTTTTGGAGGTGCTAGAGGAGAAAGCAGATGTGACACTAGAGGGGCCAGTTCTCCAGCCCCAGCAGCGTGGTCTCCAGAAGCGACTCAGTGAGAACAACCTGACAGCAATGGAGGCTATGCTGAGATCCTACACCAAAGTGCTGTTCGTCAGGGACCCTTTCCAGAGACTCATCTCTGCTTACATGCAGGGACAGGCAGGTGGCCTAACTTTCAAAGAGTTCATCCAGAGCATTTTAAACAGGGGACCCCAGAATGCCAGCATGGAGTGGAAGCCACTGGTCAGCCTATGCCGGCCATGCCTCATCCAGTATGACTATGTGATGATGTTTGGCTTCCTCAACAGGGAGGTAAATCACCTCATGCGTCGCACGGGGTTGCCAATGGAAGATGGCCACCTGCCCGAGTTCACAGACTCCCAGATCCGGAGCACTTATAGCTGGCTATCAGAGCAGTTACTCAGTGAGCTGTCACTCAAAGAAAGGAGGCAGCTGGGGCACTTCTATCGCTGGGACTTTGCTGCCTTCCGGTTTTCTAGCAGTTTGCTTTGGGACCTCCCCAGTACCGAAGGGAGCAGGTAATTACTCTGGCTAGGAGAACAGTTACTGAGAGTAGCCATCCAATGACAGTCCTCAAATATGTTAAGAGCTGTTATAAAGAAGGCGGTGATCAATTGTTCATTTGAACGGTGAGGCCCTCTGAGGGGAAAATGCTGATCGTGTTTCCACACCTGGGATGTCCTGAAGAGCAGGCCTTGCACTAACCATAGTTCTACTATTACCAGTTTCCATTTTCATGGGCTCATATCCCTGCTGCTGCATTGGCCAGCAGTGCTGACTGGCCCAGAGAGACATGCTCCTTAAGTGGTACAGTGGCTGCTCTCCCTAGGAACTCTGGGAAGCATTGTGCATCCTTTCATGGTTCTGGGCTTACTGGGCAAGATCTCAGTGAGTAGGGTGTGTAAGCGCTCACATTTCACTTTGCTAGGTTACAGATATGTTGTGCAGAGGAATTATAGTTAGTGATATATTACTGTATAGTCTGTCTTGTCTCAGCCAGCTTGACATGACATGTTGAGATGAATAAAGTACCAGCGCCTACCTTAATAAATGCTTTTCATAACAACACAGCTAAGTGGCTACTGTAAACCTCTCTCTGCATAATGTGCACTTCTTGATTGAACATTGTAACGATGTCGACCACTCACCCGGCGGCGCCCCGTCTGGTCGTCTTGGGAATTAGCTCTTTTTGACCCCGGAGCACCCTCTGCCGGCCAACGTCCGCTTTTGCACACTGGCCCCGTGTCCCTCCCAGACCCCGGAGCCCCTTACTGAGGGTGCTGCACCCCTGCAGTACCCCCCTGGTCTTAGGGTCTCCCCTCCCTGGGGAACCCAACACCCACTATCCCCAACTTGCCTCAGATCCAGCCACTGCCTGTCATCACTGGCCTCGATTCACTGAGGCTGACTGCAGTCTCATGGCTACTCATCACCGGCAAGAAGGGGCTGGGCCTGCTGCTCCTAACCAGCCCAGGGCTGCCCCTTTGCAACCCCCAGTACTCCGTGGGTCGGGCCTGCCCTAGGCTCAGCAGGCTGGGGCCCTTTAGCTAGAGCTGCGTCGCTCCCTGGCTCCCAGCTGCTTTGCCCTCGCCCTGTCCCAGTCCGGGTACTCTACTAATGGCTCCCTGCAGCCAGGCCCTGTCTCCCTCTGAATACAGAGGAGACTGACTGCTTCTCCTGCCTCTCAGGCTTTTATACAGCCTGAGAGTTTGGGGCCTGGCCACCCAGCTGAGCCTGATTTCCACTCAGCCTGGGAGTTAACAGGCTCCCTGCCACAAACCCCTCCCAGGGCTGCTTTAAACCCCTTCCCGGGCTACTCCAGCCCTTTTAAGGGGGGGGGGGGGAGTGGGTGGTCACCCCACTACAAACATGAAAAAGCAATGGCTCTTAGAGACAGCCTTTAAGAGTGTGACCTCTCTCCAAAAGGCCTGCAGCACATCTTACCGTATGGTGCTAGAGATACATGGATATATATTGGCTCTCCGAGCAAGAACTTGTAACAAGTGTTTGGCTGCCCATATGAAAAATACGATCATCTGCTCAACTACAGCAGTGCAGCGTGGGGAACGTTTTCTGCTTGTGAGGTACCGAGTGCCCTCAACTGCTTCTGAGGTCAATGGGATATTGTGCAGTTTAGTTAGTAAATGTGTGAACCACTGAGCTTTTTAAATGGACGGTGCTATAGAAGCACAAAACATTGAGGCAGTGTGACCTAGTGGATAAGGCCTGACCTTAGACCTGATTGCTATTCCTAGCTCTGCCTCTGACCTGCTGGATGATTGTGCTTCAGTTGCTTATCTGTGAAATGGGGATAATCTTACTGACTCTTTTGTAGAGTGCTTTGAGATCTATTGTTGAAAAGTGCTATATATGAGCTCGGCATTACTGAGATATCATTACAAATCTGTTAAAATGTCCATTATTAATGCACTACCTTCTAGAATAACATTTATAAACGTTTTTTATTTTGTGATAAAGTCCAGTTAATGCAGAATTTCATACACATTCATGTGACAAAGGTACCGACAACAAGAGTGCTAATTAAAAGAATATGCAGTATTGTTGTGGCGGGTCAGTCCCAGAGTATCAGGGCAAATATTTGCAATCCAAAATAATAATATAAAGTGAGCACTGCACACTTTGTATTCTGTGTTGTAGTACGCAGAAGATTAATGTGACGGCAATCGTTAGGGGGCGCAGTTACGCTTCTAAGTCACCTCCAGGGTATGGCATAATTAAGGTTATCAGCTTGGGAATGGCCTTGTGTTCCTGTTATCTCGTGTGTGTGTGTCTGAGAAGAGCTTCTCAGCTGTGTGAGGTGTTTATCCCATCTGTGTGAGAACGAGTGTGTGTGAAACTAGACACAATGTAAAATAAAGCAGGACAGCATGTAACCAATAAGCGCTGGACAGCGTGTAATCCACAGGTGCTTGCCTGCTTGCTATTCATGAGATATGTTTATGTCTGAGATGTAAATGTGTAAGTGTATTTAAGCCCACGTTTGTGTTCCCCCCACTGGCTTCTTCCCTGGGCATTGCTCCGATGTCCCAGGGCCCCCATTCTGCAGTCGCGCTGAGAGGGGCCCCCAGCACTAAAGGGCCGGGACCTTCAATAAACTCACGACTTACCATCTAGCCACTGTGTGTGAGCCTCATTTCTACGGGATTCTTAAGGTACTCTGCAATAGTGTTGTATCAGAAATCAATATATTAGAAAATGTAGAAAAGCACCCAAAAATATTTAATACATTTCAATTGGTATACTGTTGTTTAACAGTGTGATCAATCACAATTCATTTTTTAAATTGTGATTAATTTTTTGAGTTAATCGCATGAGTTAACAGCAATTAATCAACAGCCCTAGTAAATTCCCTTTTTTTCAGACAGTCTATATGATAGCCTGTGACATACCAGGATACGGTCCAGATTAATGTGCAGCTGTGTCACGCCTGCCCTGCAACTTTGGGTGCCTTACCAAAGTGCCTTACTTTGGGTGTCTTGCTGATGTAGCTCCCACTTTGGCCGCTCGTAAACAGCTTTCCCATATGAAAGCTGCACCCTGAGTTTCTCTGTACAACTACAGCCTGGCAGCCCTGCTTGGATTACACTCTGGTTCTCGCCAACCTTGGTTACGGTATATTGCGGGGAGACCCCAATACACCCTCAGTTTTAGATTTCCCCCCAGAAATTTATGTCTTCTACTGGCCAGGCCTCTCCTGCAAGTTATATTAAGTCTGTTATTTCCTTAAAAAGGAATAATATGTCAAGTTATTATTTCAAGAAGTTATTTAGACACTTCAATTTAAACACACTGAATCAGATAAAACACTGAAACAAGTTTATTAACTAGAAAGAGAGATATTTTTAGTGAATAAAATTTTTAAGTGAGACATAAAAGTCAGAAATGGTTACAAGAAAAATAAAGATAAAAATGCAACTTGTGCCTAACTTAACAAACTATATTAAATTCAAAGCAAAGTTCTCTCACCACATGCATTCAACAGTCTTACTTGCAAAACTTCTTACGTCAGGATCCCTCTTCCCAGAGTCCAATGTATGCTTCCTTTGTTGCTTCGAGTGCAATGAATGAGATGAGCAGAGAGAGAGAGAGAGAGATCAGAGTGTTTTGGAGTGTTTGTCCCTTGTTTTTATAGTTTCAGTCCCTCTTAGGAAAAACATTTCCAGCTGGCTACCAGGAGACAAAAAATCTGTGTGGAAGGATGTTCTTGCTGCTTTTTCCTCACCTATTTAAACTGTCTTTGTTTACCTTCCCGCTTACTGTTTATTGCTTAAATGCAAATGAAATAGAGTACACATTCCTTTGTTTAAGACAGGCCTGTCTGCCAATCTCAGCGTAATCTTATAGCTTCACACACAATGTTTCCATACTTATTTTATCAGGATGATACTTATCAGCAAAATATGAGTTTTCAAATAATACTTACGAAACATATTTTGTACAAAAAATATTACCATAGGTGATAGTGTGTGAACACATGGGTATGTTCTTGACACAGCCATAACGTTTTGAGCTGAATTTTAGATATGAATATTTTATAGGAACTTTGTAAACTGGGTGCAAGCTAACAATATGAGTTTTGTTACACTTAAATGTAAATGTATATATCTAGGAACAAAAAATAGAGGATACAGTTACAGAATAGGTGATTCCATTCTGGGAAGCAGTGACCCGGAAAAAGATTTGGGTTCATGGTGGATAATCAGCTAAACACGGGCTCCTAACATGGCACTGTGGTCAAAAAAGCTAATGCCATCCTGGGATTCATAAACAGGAAAATCTCGTGTAGGAATAGAGAGGTTATTTTACCACTCTGACACTGGTGTGATCACTACTAGAATACTGTGTCCAGTTCTGGTGCCCACAGTTCAAAAAAGATTGCTGATAAATAGGAAAGGGTTCAGAGAAGAGCCGCAGGAATGATTTAAAAATAAGCCTTACAGTAATAAACACAATGAACTCAATTTATTTAGCTTAACAAAGAGAAGTTAAGGGTGACTTGATTACAGTCTGTAAGTACCTACATGGGGAACAAATATTTAGTAATGGGCTCTGTAATCTAGCAGAGAAAGGTAAAACACAATCCAACGGCTGGAAATTGAAGCTAGACAAATTCAGACTGGAAATAAGGCATAAATTCTTGACAGAAAGGATAATTAACCATTGGAATGAACAATTTACCAAAGGTCGTGGTGGATTCTCCATCATTGATAATTTTTAAATCGAGATTGGATGTTTTTCTAAAAGCTCTGCTCTAGAAATCATTTTGGGAAAATTCTATGGCCTGTATTATACAAGAAGTCAGACTAGATGATCACAGTGGCCTTTTCTGGTTTTGGAATTTATGAATCAATCAATGCAGCCATTTAAATGTCATAAAACAGAGGCCAAATTCCAAACAGATGTACGTGGGCAACACTCCATTTGAATCAAAGAAATAGTAGTGTACTTACACCAGCTCTCCCCCCCCTCCCCCCAGTTTTACACATCTCGGAGTTTTATAATCATACTTACAAAAAATGCTTTTATCAACAAGTTTCTTGTCAACATTTCTCTGATCCTAGCAGCAAACTTAAATGAACCTTGTAAGATTTTCAATTACACAGACAGCAAAGCCATCAATTTACTCTTCATTTACATTTTCAGACCAGCAATAACCTGCCAGCAATACCCTTTCCTCATGGAAATGATGATTCAACAATTGGATTATAGATCTTCATGAATCAATGGATGAGACACACGAATACAAATTGTTTTCTGCTACAGAGGTTTTCTTTTTGGTCCCCTGAGGTAAAACCAGCTTCATGAGCAGACCTTGTTCCTTAAATATCTCTTTTATACCCTCACAGACCATGGCTTAAAGGTCCCTGGTTTGGCAGATGGACACTGTAAAAAATTAATACAGAAAGTTAAATTGACTCATGGCAGCTACAAATTGGAGGCATACACTGAATTCGCAAACTGACCAGATTGTTACCATTTGTGGTAGGTGGCTTAGTACTGTTAAAGATCTACGCTTAGAATCCCCATCAGACAGAATACAGGGTCTGTACCACATGTAACTAGCAATGAGAGAACTGCAACCATTCTGGTTCAGAGACCGGATGACAAGTATGCTGTGCATAATCCTGATATCCTTACATAGAGCTAGATGCTGTTCATCTCATTCACAAAACAAGTAGCAAGGCAAGAAGGTCTTGGCCGATGGTCTTTGCCCTTAACTACAATGGGGTTTATATCTGAGTAATGACCGATGCCCCAGTCTTGCAACTGACTGCACAGGATAGATGCTTGCACAGAGCCCCATTCAAGACAACTGGGCTCCATTGGGATGCAGAGATCCCTCTACACACACTCATACTGACTGTAATGGAGCACTGCAAGGAAGCAGGGTTGATGCGGGCAGAGACAGATGCAGGATCAGAACCTGTATGAAGACTTCAAGATAGCCCCACAGATGACCAGAAGACTGGAGAGGTCATAATATTCAGGATAGTCATCAAAGCAGAAAGCACAAAGGCAGGCCTTAGCGGTATCCTTCTTTCCAGTATGGAGACCAACAATGTTAACGATAGACTTGCTAGATGCATTAATGTTTGGGAGGCAGTCAGAAGTAAGGGTGAGGAGCACCATGGAGATGCCAGTGAATCATTTAATCTATGCCGTTGCATGACAGTAAACTGGAGTCCCTGGGAGTTGCCCTGTTCGCATTAGTTAGTAGAGCCTGGGAGCAAGCTAAAGTTGAGACACTGTTGCAATTTGTGCAATGTATCCTTCTGAGAAGGAAATCCAAGTGGCTGCTATGATTCTCAGTACACTTCAGTAGAATTTCCTGTAAATCATATAATGCAGATAAATAGAAAGAAGAGTTTATGGGAGCCTTTCCCCCACTCTCCAGGCTCAGCATATGCAATAGAGAGACCAGGTGGGTGAGGTAATATCTTTTACTGGACCACCTTCTGTTGGTGAGAGAGACAAGCTTTCGAATCAGACAGAGCTCTTCTTCAGGTCTGGGAAAGTCTGGGTCCAGTGCGACAGCAAAATGCAAGATGGAAAAGACAGTTCAGCATAAGTAGTTAGCACACATTGTGGCACAAGGTAGAGTGGCCCGCTAACACCTCTTCAGTCATAGGACAAAAAGGGGTTAATGGGTTACAGATCGTTGTAATTAGGGTGCCCAGACAGCAAGTGTGAAAAATCGGGATGGGGAAGGGGGGTAATAGGAGCCTATATAAGAAAAAGACCCCAAAATCAGGACTGTCCCTATAAAATCAGGACATCTGGTCACCCTAATTGTAATAAACCATAAATCCAGTATCTCTGTTCAGTCCATGATTAGAGTAGTTTCTCACTAACAGAAGTTGTTCCAATAAAAGATATTACCTGACCCACATTGGCTCTCTAATATCCTGGGACCAACACGGCTACAACTACACCGCATACAAGATTCTTCAATACCCACTGTATCTTGTGCTCAATACTGAGCCATTACTTAATAGGAAATCCAAACCCTGGTATGAAAGATTGTATATATACACACACACATTACACACACACACACACACACACTTTAAAATTGTACCAATCTTATCATGAATTTCAATTAAAAACAAAAAGATTTCTAAAAAAACTTAATGTACTTTTCATCGTTTATGCTGCATATTTTTCACACTTCACTCCGTACAGCCGAGGTGCAGTGTACTTGTAGCTGTGTTGGTCCCAGGAGACTGGAGAGCAAGGCGGATGAGGGAATACCTTTTATTAGACCAACTTCTGTTTGTGAGGGAGACAAGCTTCTGAGTCTTATGGAGCCGAGGAGGAGCTGTGTGTGTCTCAAAAGCTTGTCTCTCTCACCAACAGAAACTGGCACACTAAAAGGTATTACCTCACCTACCTTGTCTCTTGGTATAGGCGGGTCAGTCTCACTTCCTGCTTAAAGCCAGGGTCAATGCTGAGCTCTGTTGCATTAACACAGTGATGTAGGGGTGGGGCTTCGAGCACAACAGAGAAATGTATAAATTAAGGAAATAAAAACAGCATAAATTGACTAGGCTTCTGTCCATACTAAATTTTGAAGTGTCTGTTCTCTGTCATGACATTTTATTCTGTGGGTGTGGGGTATCCTGAATTAGGCTGATAATGTCCCCTTAACATCCTGAAGTCTCAATACCACAAGGATATGGAGGCCCTTCTTGGTACTCCATAAGCAGCTGATATTTGGATTTGCCTCTTTCAATAGCATCAAACCGTTGGACGAAATAGAAAGTCGCTATCTATATTAAATGTCCTAATCTGATCACATGATCTGCCCCACAATGACTCATCTACAACCTGGGACGGATAGTGTTGTTCAAGTGGATCATGGAACATTATGAAACTGAGAAAGCTTAAATACTGTACCAATTTGGTGAACATGTCGACGCAGGCATTGCGGATCCTCTCCGGGGTGGCTGGGCTGTCTAATCTGAATGGCTGTGTCAGGCCAGATTCTTTCCTGGCAGCGAAGATGGCATCTTTAATGGCATAAAACACAGAGGCAGACAGGAACAGGGGCGGCTCACCCACAGCCTGGAGAGACAGAACACACGAGACAATCAGCCTGACCCCAAACAGACTTGTCCTAGTCTGCTTTGGGGGATTATTGGAGGGAGGAGGGAGACGGAGAGGAGGAGCAGAAGCTAGCAGAGGTAATTAGCTGTTCAGCCTCCTCTTGACTTCCTTCTTTTATAGGGTCTCGACCGCCTTTCCTGCTAACAGCATGAGTACATGATCATGATTAACATTAATAGAAAAAAAAATAGCCTTCTTGATTTGCAGGCGCGTTTCCCTGGGGCCAGGGAAAAGGAGATGAGTGGGGAGACAGACAAGGTATAAACAAATGTTTAGATAATGATGTTCTGGGGTCTCTGTGAGCCCCACTGAACTGACAGTGAACTGGACACTCTTTGAACCTGTGCTAGGGTCATATGTCAAGCTGCATACTGCTCAGTCCTAGCAATATGACCAGGGAAAGAGAACAGAGAGGAATTTCAATGGCAACAGCTGAAAAACAGTTACAATACATCATTAACCCCTTATGGTAAGGGACCCTGCAACCCCGAAGGAAAATCAGCACTCTACAGCCAGTGGGGAAAAAAGATAATGGAATTACAACAAATCTGGGGGAATAACACTTTTGTAAATCTGTAGCTTCAAAGTGGTTTCTATGCTACATACCACAGCTGCTCAGAGCTTTCAGAACAACAGGAGGAACAGAACTCTGAACACCTGCACTAAAAGCACAGGCTGCTTCAACTAAAGAAGAATCTTCATTAGTGTTAGCAGTATAGAGTCTAGGACACAGGTGAGCAGTTCAGATTCTCTCCAATACAGGGCAGCGGTGATAATGTATTAGCCATTTCATCATTAAATCTTTTAACATGGGTATTATCATTCATATTAACGATTACTGGTAGAAGGAATGCAAACAAGCTGATTATAAGACGAACAGCTAATCAAAATGCTCTGATCTCTTCAAAGCCAGATACATTATTAACCTCCTCATTATTGTAAATGCACAACACTGTTATCAAATACAGCTTCCATGGAAATAAGGATTAGTGGAGGGCATGTGGATAGCAGGAGGATACCTTGGATGAATAAATCGCTTTGCTGTTTGGACAGTCCCGGAGAAGAGAGACATGGAACTCTGTCGGGATGTCTCCAAACGCTGGGATCTTGTACATTCCAGGCCCTCGGGTATACAAGTTTCCTTCAGGGGAATAACGCAGCTCCTCCAGGGTAAAGAGCCCAAGGCCTTGGATAAATCCTCCCTCTATCTACAAAAGAAAGAAAGAGTAGGGCACATTCTTCTTTTGCTCCTTCACACAAAAAAAGCAATGACCAATCCAAATGGGACTGTCCTGGCCAAATTCCCATGTGGATAATTACATTCCGTGTCCTTACATTCCACTTTCATTTTTCATTAGATATGGCATTCTCCTCCTGTCCCTGCCCTATTTGTGCTGTGTACTGTGGCTGTGCCCCACCCATTTCAGTGGTGAGAGGAGCAATTCCTCCATATGACAAACTGATACCTGTAAAGTGATTTGGAATCTTTTGGGATAAAAAATACTATGTGCAGGAAATGTAAGATACCATGTTTCTTGTGCAGTAAATAAAAATCAACATCCACAAACGGGAAGCTATGATTTCTTCATAGCAGTTGTTCTTGTAGTCCTACATCCAAATTTAACCTTTCAGTGAATCGAATGGTAATTCAAAGACTTAGTGCAAACAAAAACACCCTAGAAGCTGAAGGTAACAAAAGATTTAATTGAAAACAAATTATTTTACTTATTTTATGTATTTCAAAATAAAACCTCCCACTTGCTACACACTGCATATTCCTGCATCATCAGAGCAAGCAGAGATACTTGTATGTATTTGCCCATTTCTCTGGGTAGCTCTGCGGTGGTTTGCACACAGCAGCAATCAGGTAGGGTTGAAGTTCCCTCAGCCATCGCTTAGACATTATAATGACAGGAGCTATAGAATAAACTAAAGTAGATTGGGTCAATAGAGGACCAATTTTTCACAAGCATCTAAGTCTCACTGAAAGTCAATGGGACTTAGGCTTCTAAATCCCTGAGGAACTTTTGGAAAAATTTGCCCAGAAAGACTAGAGAGATGAGATAGCCAATACTCTAGAAGAACAGGCTCTGAATGCAAAGGGGTAATCATAAAGTCACAACAACTCATTCCAAAGAAAAGGTTGGAAGAAGGGAGAAAAAAAGAGCTGCTTGTAGATACACTAGAATGGTCTTTTAGGGGCAAGTCCCACTCTTTGTGCCAACCCCGAATACCAGTACATGGAGATTTGATGCAGGGGTGTAATAATCCTTGCGTGTCTTTTGCTCCCTTCTTCCCACAGGCTGCTCATATTTGTGGCCCTATCAGCCATCTATCACCTTCCCCTAGCCTGTGCTACCCCCAAATCCTCCTGGGGTGGCAATACAGAAGGAGACACCTTGGAGAAAGCTTCAGTTATCCTGCCTCCTTCTTATGCATTCGAGGCCCAGCATGACTGTGGAGACAGTACCGTATATACTCGAGTATAGGTCGACCCGAATATAAGCCGATGCACCTAATTTTACCACAAAAAGCTGGAAAAGTTATTGACTCGAGTATAAGCCGATATCAAATCCGGACAAAAAAAAAAAAAAAGCGTCTCGCTCTCCCGTCCCCGCTGCGCGGGCGGGCTGCCGAGGTTCCCCCTTCCCCGCCGCGGGCGGGCTGCCGAGGTTCCCCCCTCCCCGCCGGACAAAAAAAAAAATGTGCGCCCCGGTTCCTCCCCTCCCCGCCGGACAAAAAAAAAAAAAAAGCGCCTCGCTCTCCCGTCCCCGCTGCGCGGGCGGGCTGCCGAGGTTCCCCCCTCCCCGCCGGACAAAAAAAAAAAAAAAAAAAAAGCGCCTCGCTCTCCCGTCACCGCTGCGCGGGCGGGCTGCCGAGGTTCCCCCTTCCCCGCCGCGGGCGGGCTGCCGAGGTTCCCCCCTCCCCGCCGGACCAAAAAAAAAATGTGCGCCCCGGTTCCTCCCCTCCCCGCCGGACCAAAAAAAAAAAAAAAAAAAAAAGCGTCCCGGTTCCCCCCTCCCCGCCGCGGGCGGGCTGCTGGGAGCGCTCATTTGGTCCGGGGAGGGGAGGAACCGGGGCGCACATTTTTCACTGACTCGAGTATAAGCCGAGGCGGCTTTTTTCAGCCCAAAAAGTGGGCTGAAAAACTCGGCTTATACTCGAGTATATACGGTAAGTGGGATTTTCCCCACTGGGATTTTTGTTCCACAGACAGACTTCACTCTAAGTAGAGATTTCATTCTAACCGGGCTAGCAACCCGTACCTCGTGATGCACTGGGGTCACCTGAGACTTTCATCCAACTTCATTATAAATGGAGTTTCACTCTATCCCAGTCCACTATTAGTGGGAGAATACCACTGCACTCAGTAGTGCAGCGCATGCAAGCTTCACTCATTCAGCCTCCCGAAAGAGGAGAAGTCCTGAACTTGGTACTAAGGCTAAGATTTTTGTCACAGATATTTTTAGTAAAAGTCACGGACAGGTCACGGGCAATAAAGAAAAAATCACGGACGCCCACGACCTGTGTCTGACTTTTACTAAAAATACTCATCACAAAATGAAGAGGCGCTAGTCGGCTGTGGGGGACTGGCTGAGAACTCTGGGAGCCCTCACCACCCATGGGGGCTTGGTGCTTCAGGATCCCTCCCACCACCCCTAAGGTTCTGAGCTGAGAGGTACCCTCACCACCATAGGCTGAGAGTTACGGGGACCCCCTCACCCACAGCTGCTTGGAGCCCCTGGCGCCCATGGCGGCAAGGAGCTACGGGGGTCCCCCACCTCCCGTGACAGCCAGGAGCTGCAGGATGCCCCCTGCTACCTGTGGAGGGCAGGAGCTGTGGGGTCCCCCACCACCTGGGAATTCTAGGGTCCCCTGGCAGCCGGCAGCTGCAGGGTATGCTACTGCCTGTGGCAGCTGGGAGCTACAGGGTACTCACACCATCTTGGAGCTTGGGGGCTCCACTGCCTTGGGTGGCGGGGGTACCCTGCAGCTCCTGGATGCCCTGGGCAGTGATAGGACTCTGCAGCTCTCAGACACCTGCGGGCTGAAGTCATGGAGGTCTTTGGAAGTCAAAGATTCCATGACTTCCATCATAAAATCACAGCCTTACTCATTACTGCTAGTTACTGAACAGTTTTATGGTACGCTTGTTACTGTGCAGAAGACAGAGGAAAACACAGTCCCTGCCCAGGGAACTCATAAGCTAAACAATTAATGTAGGTTTTAATACAGCTTCCAGCACCACCTGGGTATCTGAGCACCTGGGGATTCATCCTGCAGTGCTTGCCAATGTAAGTACGTTTTACTCACACAAAACACTCCATTGACTTTGACTGGACTACACACGGAGGTAAAAACTGTAGGATTGGGGCTTAAATTAGCCATCATACATTGCAGCCCTAACACATGCCAGATGAGGATCCAATCTTAAAGCAGTGCAAATCTTCTCTCCCCCCAAACTCAGTATGTTCTCTTTCTCCAAATACATTCCTTACTTGGGCTGAGGTATAGAAACAACATCTGTGTGGTAATAACTGAAGGCCAAATAGGAGTCTTAATAAACAATAACGAACAAGAGGATATTCCCTCCCCACAACCCTGTGTCTATTCCTGCTCCAATTCTGGAGGTCGGTTATTTCTCACCAGACAGCCCAATATGCTTCTCTGTTTAAACCTGCAGGGCTATGTTTGCAAAGATATGGCCTATAGGGAGAAAAAGGAGAGGTTGTCTAGAAATGGCCCACAGCAGCATAATTTCCTGACCAAACAAAATGAGGTTGAATCAGAGTCGGTAGCGCTTACCTGTCCTATATCTATGGCTGGGTTCAGGCTGGTGCCAACATCCATTACTATGTGTGTGCGAAGGTTCTGAAAGTTACCGGAAGTAAAGAATAAATAAGTACAGAGAATAACTGAAATTAAGCCACTGCGACTTTATACTTTTTAGTTAATATATCCAACACTATCCACATTTTGGCCAGCTTTCCCGTTTTCACACACATATATGTACGGTACATAAGGACTTCTCACTCCCCATGGATAATATGTTAAACAAAGCTGATTGTTGCCTTTAAACTTAATATTGAGCCTAAAGCCAAATTCAGCCCTGGGGTAACTCAAATGAAGGCAATCGATTTTTCTCAGAGATCTGTTTGACCCATTATCCAGATTGCCAGTGATCAGTGCTTTGTAGCTGAACATAACAAATGAAATCAATGTCATGGTCAGGCAAGCATTTTTTAACAACAAATTTCCAGCCCTATTTTTAAGGAGTAACTCAGCTCTCTAATCTTTCATGGCTGCTTTATGCTTATATAGTGCTGGCACCTTCGATTTAACAACCTCAAATAGGTTTGCAAGGCTCATATTACACTTGTGAGGTAGATCATTATTAATATTTTATACCAGCTTTACATATGGTTACATTGAGGAATGGAAAAGTTAAGAAATTTGCTCAGGGTCACAATGAGTCAAAGGCATAGCTGGAAATAGACTAACTCCCAGTCCTTGATCCAACCACTAGACAAGGCTTTCTTCACCTTAACTACAGAAGGTTTTTTAATTATTTACCCCACTCACCTTGTGGTCACCTGTCAGGCAGTCTATTTCAACCTCAGAGCAAGCAACCCCATAAGAGAAGTAGTTGAAAGGATTTCCTTCATTTTTCTCAAAGTCATACCAGAGGTCAGGAGTACTTAACAGTAAGAAAACAAAACATTTCTGATTGCATGAACAGCTAAAATAAATAAGTTATCACTGAACCATTTAGATTTTCATAAGATTGTATTTTCTTCTACTTCACCCATTTTCCCTTTGTGTAGATAAGATACACAGAAAGTAAAAAAATAAAGAAATCCAAGGCTACCTTGCACTTCATAAACGTGGTAAGACTCCATGAAGGATTTTTATCAATCTTAACTAATCTATCAGTTGTTTCTCTGGAACATAAACATATATAATGCCCATATACAGCCCCAATTCCAAGAATCCGATAGTAAATACTTTATGCTAGGCATACTATTGTGCATGTCCCAGAACTAGTTAAATTCTATGCTGACGTGAAATGGAGCCAGAGAATAAGACTGAGTTGTGGAGCAATTCATTTTTTTGAAGTAGTTCACAGAAAATCCCGTGTTATGCAGCTGGGACTGTTTATGTAGATACTGGTGTTTTGTTAAACACCAAGGAAGCCACTTGGCTCAGAGACAAATGGATTTCAAAGACGCAATGGAAACTGGCTCACATCATATATTTCAGTCCCACAGTATCTATTCTCAATGTCAAGTTTAATGTTTTGTGATGAGTCCTATGCCTTTTATAATGATGGGGTCGGCTGATTGATGGGAGAAATGTTTCATTTTAGAGATACACAAGAACCAGCATAAAAAAAGAAAAAGCGTGTTTTTAAAACGTGAGAATGAAATTGAAACCAATGGGATCAGGAAATGCACCGGAGGCCAGAATGTGTGGCTATATTGAATTGACTGCCCCGAGTGCCATTCTGAAAGCAACAACGATCCCCTTGGAGGTTTTCCTAAGGTGCAAATCGTGACTCCTC
The DNA here is from genome assembly GCA_032164245.1 of Sternotherus odoratus. Classification (NCBI taxonomy): domain Eukaryota; kingdom Metazoa; phylum Chordata; order Testudines; family Kinosternidae; genus Sternotherus; species Sternotherus odoratus. Next base: position 126,878,143 of record JAVMKO010000003.1, read on the forward strand.
CACTGGGCATGGAAAATCTAAAAGGCAGAGAACATCAGCCTTATTCTAATCCTAAGGGAAGGAAGAAAGTGCCATGCAGACTCCTGGGTCGGAATCACTTACATCTCTTTAAATCCGAACTAACTCCACTCCAGGTTTATACTAGTGAAAATGAGATCTGAATGTGGCCCCACACCTGTCTCAGAGCTATGCTCCACCAATGACTCATCTTCCCTAGCTCAGGAGCACATTTGAGAGTAAAGATGTGGCTGATGGATGGGCAGTTACAAGGATCCCTCAGCTGACTCTTGCCATGGAGACCAGGGCTTACAGCTGCTGAGATGAATACTGCAGCCTGCCCAGCCAGAATAACTGCAGAACAGCTTCATGGCCTAAGAGGAGAGTATTTATCCATGCCAGGATCGTCATGGAATACTCCTGCCCATAGACTCTGTAACTAGGCAAAAATATTACTGCACTTCCCCAGTTTTAATACCCACTCACCTATAAAATCCTGTGGCGGAGAGGCTAACACAGTTCATATAGGCTGCTCCCACCTGATAAAATAAGCAAGTTTTTAAAACGTTATTCTTATTCAACTAATTCTTCTACAGTAACCTTCTGAGAATGCATTCTGAAGAAGCCTGTGGCCCACACACTCAATAGGGGATGACAGTCACAGTAGAGCAGAGTGAATCATTGATTTTTCTGGGAGCCAAACATTTTGCAATTTCTTGATTTTCTCACTTTCCTTGAAAGGTCTGCAACATAGTAAAAACATCCCCACGCACAGGAGACTTGGAACTTGGAATCTGGCTGGGAGATTAACATATGGAGGTATTTCAACTTCACTAGTCCTCAACAGTACAATGCAAGGTGTGCCCGCTCGGGCACTATTGTCCCCACTGAGAATGGTTGAAAAGTGTCCTGGAAGTTTCTTACAGAGAAGTCTTCTTTTTTTCACAGAACCACTTTTCTGTGAGCAAAAAATTCATTCTCATCAGGATTTCAATCTGACCACCGAGATACATTGGAACCACTTGGGATTTTTCTCTTAACTTCATTAGAGATCAGACTTCAATACACCCAAATTAGTTATAAGCAGGTTCCAGGGTGGGAAATCTTCCTTGTAAAACCACAAGTGCTGCTATCCTGTCTATCCTAGAGCCTCCTGGAATCTTTCCTACAGGATGAGCGGGGATGGCAGATCTGTCTTCATGCTTGATTTACCAACAAAATAATTCTCTGAACAGTTCATATCAAACCTATGCCAGGTATAAAGACTTACCCAGTCCTTCCAGGATCCTTTGGGGTTTAAACGTTTGAATGTTTCTAGCCTTTCTAAAATAGTCTTACACGCGTTCTAAAAAATAAAACAAAATAAAGAGCAACACTTTTTAAAGTAAGCCTTGGAAATATGAGCTTGTTACGCAATCGTTCACAGTTGCCCTCCGCCTAAATCAATGCTGTCCTTAAGACACTGATGTATCATTAAATGGACACAGTTCAGTAACTAGGAATGCTGATCCTAAAGGCATAGTTTCACTGGGATATAAGAGTCTAAAGCTGATTGGCTATGCTTATGGTAAAGAGATCCCAGTGAGGGCACATAGCTGGGCCATTTCTAAGAGTGGGAAAGCAGGGTGGCCGCCCGGGGCACTGACTTGCAGGGGGCACTGGTACGGCAGTGGCCTGCCATTTTGGCTCAGCTTTGATTGGCTGGCTGTGGTGATTTTGTTTTGTTTTTTGGCGCAGCCGCTGTGGACAGGGGCTCCAAAAATGTTTTCCATCCTGGCAGGCAAACTGGCTACGACCGCTCCTGGTATAGGGTCTTGTCAGTCATGACAAACACTCTTGGATGGCTTCTAGTTTATAGAGAAAATTTTACCTCTTTTAACCCCTTCCAAACCACCTGAAAATATCTAGCAAGGCGAGCTTGTAGCAACATGGAAATAATTCACCCTGCCTTCATCCAATTCCCCATCCCATGCAGCATGCCTGTAGATTTGATACCAATTCCAGCCGTCCCGTCTACATATTATTCTTAAGAGTGCACCAGGCTTGCGGTTAACACCACAGACATTACTAAGAAGCTAGTCATTTAAATGGCTGCTTTTCTTTAGTTTACTAATTGGCAATGGCCTGAATGCGAGAGTTTCATAAAAACCTTGAAATAAATATGGTCATTCATGATTGGCTGCATCCTAATAATTGTGGTCATCACATGGAATTATGTGACGTACTGCGTGCTTATTATTTCCTTTTCAAGGACATTGAGCATCCCGTTTCTTTTTCCAGAAACACGTAGACAGCATGTTTTTTTCTGTTCTGGAGCCCTAACCTATCAGATAGAGGTTTGAGTTACGCAATTGCCTTACACGGACAGCCATCCCATTGAGGTCCGCGCTAGCAGAAGCGGCTGTTGGAGACGTATTCGGGACCGTGTTAGTGCTGGTCTCACTGATGTGAATGCTGGTGGTGGGGATTCCCAGAGTTTTGCTGGCAACCTGCAGAGCAACAAAAAATGACTGTCTAGTGTACATATTTGTGAGGCCTGCCATTCCCCAGCCACACTATCCATGCTGCAACCTTCTCTTCTCTCCCATCCCAAATTTCGCCTCTCTTGGTTATTTGGTTGTTGGAGTTAGCTTTAGGCTTCCCATGGTCAAGCATGAGAACCTGTGTGTTTGTCAAATGTCCTTACAACCATTTCATTATTCAGACTTTTTTTTTCTCCAGCCCAAGATTCAACAACTGCAGAAGAAAGAGGAAAAAGTCCCAGTACACCACCCAGTCCATCTTCTTGCTGATGCAAGAAGTTTTGTCACATCTAGCTTTAAATGCCCCACACACAATGGGGGTATAGGCTACCTGTACATATAAAATATGGAGCAATATATGCACTTTATATATAATACATGTCCTTTAATTGCTATAATATTCATTGCAGTTACTGTCTCTGTAACCTTCCAAAATTTAAGTCCATCCTGGGTCTGGACACTCCTGAGCACTTACTGCAATTTTCCACTGGCACTGCAAATTTCAAACTCAAAAACATTACAATCTTCTTGGCACTCTAATTGTTTAAATGAGCTTAATTGTGCAAAAGCTTCTGATTATCAGATGATGCTTGCTACAGCACTGTCCTGCATGCATACCTCACAATAACTTCCAGACAACTGGCTTTATATATGTCAAGTAGCATCAGAGACTAGGTTATGGGCAATCATGGTAAGAAGGACGGATGGAAGAGCCCAGAAGTTTGGGGTAAAAGGTTTCTAAACATCTCTCTTTGACGTGAAATAAAACCTTAACAAGCTCTATGAGTCTTAGGGTGAAATCTTGGCTCCACTGAAGTCAGTGAGAGTTTTGCCATTGACTTCAATGGAGAGAGGATTTCGCCCACAGAATTCTAGAACCCATTAAGTTCTAAAATGTTCTGAATGATGGGTTTCAGATTCCCCCATCTCTAGCAAAGCCTTTTAAAAATAATTAAGACAGATTCTGATCTTGCTTATCCCAATGTCAATCTAGAGTAACTCCATTAGCATCAGTGGAATTCCTCCAAGTTCACATTGCCATGAAATCAACATCTATCTTCATTAAACGTTTAACAAAATATGTCAAATATAAAAGACAAAGAGAAATATTATCTTAAATATAATGTGGAAATTGCATTGTTATAGGATCAGAAATAAAAAATGTAGCTTCTTTTGGCAATAAAGAGTATAGCCTTATTCATACTCCATAGTCTGCATAACTACATTAAACTGAACATATTAGTGTAAACCAGTGTATACAGATAAGGCAGATTATAATCTTCACTTCCCAATACAACACCGTTTTAGAAATCTAGCATCAGTACTAATGCAATGAGGGTGATCATTAGAGTTTAGGACCGTATATAAACTTTCAAGCCATTACAGCGGCTCCCTTACAGCCTGTTAGAAAGAGTATTAGGGAAGTGAGATTGGAATTTGTTTTAAAAGACGTTTCATGCTGATGTGTCTAAACTCATTAATACCTGAATCATCTTGGTGTGAAGTCCTTGACCCATCTCAGTCCCACCATGTGTAAGCAACACTGAACCATCTGTATACACATGTACCAGAGCCCCAGCCTACAACAGGGATTATTAAAAAGATAAAGGGTCACCATAATTGAGCTAGTAAATTATCTGGCAGATTTCAATTCCAGGGCACACAAATAAAAGCAGACTTTGGGACTAGCCTAAAAAGGGAAATCTGGTGTGGAAGCTACCAGAGACAAACTGAAGGGATCATGCTCCTCTTTGGTATAACTCTCTGAGGCCAATGGTGTTCACACTCACCGTGAATTTGGCCCATGATCATTGGTATAAATAGGTTCAAATTACAGAATCAAAAAACCATCAGCCACAGTTTTCAGCAATGGGAGCTGGATGAGCCAATCTGAACCTGCTGTTAGTTGCTTGTGAAACAGAGGATCACCCTCTCATTCAAACCTGACAGCGTCACCCAAAATCCAGCTAGCCCAAGGTGGTTATGGACAATAATGATTACTGAATTTCAACAAAGCCACATGCTTCATACTTCTATTCTTTTTGAGGAGAGTGGGAGGGGCATGAAACTGGCTGTATCATGGGGTCTCTGAACATATGTAAACCGGTAACGGTGGCATATAATATCTGCATTGGTTTTGAAAGATTCATGTCATTTCTCCACTGGGGACTTTCAGAGAAGGACACTAAACCATTTTGATACAGCAGGAAAACCTGGACTGGTGAGCATAACATCTAGTTAACCTCCTGCAAAGATTAATTAGACTTGCGGACCTGATTCAAAAATGGAAGAGTGTAGCTTATCCCAAACTTCGTAGGAATAATGGCTATCCCTCTCTTCTTCCAGCGATTCTGTCTGGAAGAATAAAAGACCATTAGTACTCCTTCAGCTCTCTTCTGTCAGGCATTCATCCTAAACAGGACACTGCTTTCCTTTAATTCAGTAAAGACAAGTGAAAACTATTACACTTAGGAAGGAAAAAATCAAACGCGCAACTACAAAATGGGAAATAACTGGTGAGGCAATAGCACTGCTGAAAAGGCCCTGGGGATTAGAGTGGGTCACAAATTTCATATGAGTCAACAATGTGATGCCGCCGCTTCTCAGCTCTCTGCAGCTTTAGACTTTCCCCGCAGGCTCCTGTCAACAGGGGTCTCAGCTCCCACTGCCAGCCTGGGCTTCCTACACCCAGGCTGGCAGCGGGAGCTGACTGGGGCAGGCAGCAGGACCCCGGCTGGCAGGAGCCTGGGGAGAGAGCCCAAAGTGGCAGCGGTCTGAGCAGTCAGTCTGCTGCCGCTTTGGGGTTTCCCCCGGTGGATCCCTTGCCAGCCAGGGTCTCAACTTGCTGCCAGCCTGGCTGTAGGAAGCCCAGGCTGGCAGCGGGCTGAGACCCCGGCTGGCAGGAGCCTGGGGGGAATCCCAAAGTGGCGGTAGGTTGAGTGCTCAGCCCGCCGCCTCTTTGGGCTCTCTCCCCAGGCTCCTGCCGCCTGCCCCAGTCAGCTCCCGCTGCCAGCCTGGGTGTAGGGAACCCAGGCTGGCAGCGGGAGCTGAGACCCCGGCTGGCAGGAGCCTGGGGGGAAAACCCCAAAGCGGCGGCAGGTCGAGCGCTCAGCCGGCTGCCGCTTTAGAGTTTCCCCGCAGGCTGCTGCTAGCTGGGGTCTGAGCTCCCGCTGCCAGCCTGGGTTCCCTACACCCAGGCTGGCAGCGGGAGCTGACTGGGGCAGGTGGTGGGACCACTACCTCCCCCGCCGGCACCGCAGGGCGGCGGTGAAACCTCCCCACCCCCCCCCAGTAGACGCTTGATTATCCGGGATTTTATTAACCGGGATTAAGGTTTTCCCGATCATCCTGGATAATCGAGAGTCTACTGTATGTTCATGTAATAAAACTTTTTTTTATCGTCTTACTTTTTCATGAGTACAGAATATTACATAACCCCGTCCCGTTTTTGCTATCCCAATGTCCCGTTTTTGTCTCAAGGAAATATGGTCAGCCTACTGAGGGGGGACCTCATAACAGTCTTCAAATATGTTAAAGGCTGTTTATACAGAGAACAGGGACCAATTGTTCTCCATGTTCACCAAGGGTAGGACAAAAACCAATCTGCTTAATTGGCAGTGAGGGAGATTTAGTTTAGAGCAGCAGTTCTCAAACCATGGGGCGGGCGCTAAGACTGCTGTGAAAAGTGATGACAAATATCACTTTTCATATTGCTTTCCTTACTTCTGTGCTGCTGCACCCTTCTTCTAAGTCTGCCATGAAAGTAATATTGACAAATCCATATTGCCACCCTTACTTCTATATAGCTGCTCTGTGCAGCACAGCCTTCAGAGCTGAGCACCCAGCCAGCAGCTGCTGCTGCTCGCCACTCTGCCTTTCAAGCTGGGTTGCTGTATATGTCCTTAGCCGGGGGGACTCCAGACACAAAGAAGGGGGGACCAATCAATTAAGATTGAGAACGCTTGGTTTAGAAATTAAGAAAAGCTTTTTAACTCTAAGGATACTTAAGTACTAGAACAGGTTACCTAGGGAGCTTGTGAAATCCCCATCATGGGAGGTTTTTAAGAACAGGTTAGACAAATATCTGTCAGAGATACCTTACAAGATGTTCTTTGTATTTGGCTCTGCGACGGAGCATCCGCCACACACTGGTTGGAAGGGTTTAAAAGCGGCCCTCGGGAGGCTGAACAGAAGCTGCCAATTATAGAAGGACTGAAGGGAGCAGCAAATCAGGGCAAAGCAGGCCCATATAAAAAGGGAGCTACAGGGCAGAGGAGGGCAGTTCTCTGTTGGGAGCCCAGGGAGGAAGGACTGGATCCCTAAAGAGCTGAGGGAACTGCCAGAACCCTGGAAAGAACAATGCTGTCAGCAGGGGCCGAGAGTACAAGAGACAGCTCCTGGCTGGCTGCTGGAGGTTGCCGACTGAGGCCTGGACGCAAGGGCAAGGAGGGTGCTGGAGCCACGTGGGAAGTGGCTAGACTGTGGACTGCAGTTTGCCACTAAAGGGAGAGGCTGGACAGTAGACTGCAGGTTCCCCCAGAAAGGGGGGGGGGGGACATAGAGTGTGGCACAGCCAGAGGGCAGTGTCACTGAAGAGGACGCCATGGTCTTTGGAGGAGCACGGGTCCAGGAACAGAAGGGACAGCAGGCAAGACACCGCCAGAAGAGGACAAAGCGCTAATTCCCCAGACAGCCAGCAGGAGATGCCACAGTGGTGAGTCGCGCCCCGTCAGATTCCAATGAAAGGAGGTCTGATTTGAAGTTTTCCCCCCTCAAATGTTCAAGGAAATGATCGTCTACATTGATGAGCATTTGGCAATGAATATAAGCCAAATAAAGGCAAAAAGGCAGCGTGAAATCCAGCAAAAATTGCTTTTATATGCAGCTGAAATACTATACGAAGTATAGGTCTGATATACCCCTCCCTCTACCTCCTGATCCCTACAAAACTGTAAAGCATTAGGCCAAATTAATCCCTGGTGCAAGTCAATAGGATGACCTTGACCCACTATTGTACTAAGGAGCCTTCCACCAATGGGACTGAAGAGACGTCAAGAAAAGAAAAGGAAAAAAAGTCACATCTTTACCACATGACTTTGACTCTAAATCTCCCAGGTTACTGACTGGACTTTAGTGCCTGGTATCTGGCAGAGTAAAACACCTACCTATTGAATTCATCAATGAGTTTCCTTCTCACATAATACTCTGAGATCACTAGACACTCTTCCCAGCATCTCCGCAAAGTGAATCCTTCAAGCTTTTGGTTAAAATGGGTCAGGTCTCCTTCATAGTAAAGATTCAGCTTTTGCACCTTCCCAAAGAAAGAAACATTGATAGGGCCCATTAAGAATAATGAAATCAGTGCTTTCATCCAAGTCTTTGTATTGAACAATATCAAGAACAAATTAGACTTTAGTCGGTCCTCCTCCTTTTCTGGATCCACTGAACAATATGTTGAAAGTCCAAGATTCATTCATGAGAAAACCTGGTGACAAGAATTTAAAGTGGGATTTTCAAGAAAGCCTAAGGGATATAGGAACTCAAATTCCTTTTGGTGGGATATCGGTACCTAATTGCCTTAGGTCCCTTGAAAATCCAAGCCTTACAGCTGATGTTACAGAATGAGACACAACTGAAATGACAAAGGCAATTCAGTGAGGCAAAAGATAATGATCCAGATCACAATTTGGTTTATTGACTTCAATGGGCACAGAATTTGGACCCTGATTAGGTCTGGCAAAAACAAACAGAGATTTCCTGTGGTTAATATCTAGTTGCAGTTGTGTGTCAAATTCCCAAGACTTAACTAATATGCTGTGCTGTACTGTTTCATTTGATTTGTACCTGCTCTGCTGGCAGTCCACACGTCAGGATAACATCATTCATCCAGCATTCAGCAACCATCATTCCCTGGGGACCTCCAAAGCCACGAAATGCTGTGTTGGAGGACAAGTTAGTCTTGCAAACTGTACCTATGCCTTTGATGTTGGGGATGTGGTAAGAGTTATCCATGTGAAACAAAGCTCTGTCCATAACCTGATGAAAAACAATTACAAAACAGAGGGGGGGGGGGGTGAAGGGGGAAAGAATCACTTATTAACATAAATCCCACGTCAGATTTTACATTTCTTGATAAAGCAAGAATGTGATGCAAGAAGGCAGCAAGGGGAGGACTGCTTTCTGTGTGAGCCCCTGGGATGTAAATCACCCCAAAGGAAGGCAGTGAAGGAGGCAAGGCCAGGCTCCAACCTGGACTGCATTGGCACATGGTGTTGGCTGGCCCCAGAAGTAGGAACTTGCTGCAGCTTTCCAAAGAATATTGCAGCGTGTGTGCACACCTTGTGACTCCTGGAGCAAAGTCCTTCTGAAAGTTCCTCCTGGGATGGCGCTGCCACACATTGGTCCCTACGCTGGACTGCAGCTAAATGCCTTGATCCAGCCCTTAAATAGGCACTATTTCTGAGCCTGACTTTGCCACTGTTACGCAGGTTGAGTAGTATGTTACTGCGCAAGTAGCCCTCCTGGATTCAATGTGAGTAAGGAAGCAGAATCTGAGCCCATGAGAGTGAGAATGACTACATAAGTAAGGGTAGTCAAGGGGACTATACACAGTAGTGTTTGCAGGATCAAGCCCCTTCCTTTCTGTTTTGTACAGCACCAAGCACCCTGCCAGCACTAGGGTCAGGTTTTCAAAAGCACTCAGCATAGGACCAACTCAGCTCCCACTCAAATCCAAGGACCTCATTGACCTCATTGACTACCATTGACTTCAACAGGAATAGAGTGACACCAATGCTGAGCATTTTAAAAATCCCACCCTAATTTAATAGCAAAAGACCCTTAATGGGCAATGAGCTAATCTCTATGCTCCCGTACAGCATGCCCACCCAGCTCACAATGAGCACAATGAGAATGACACTGATATAATCCAGGGCAAAATGGGTCCCAAAATATAAAATGCAGGTCACTGTAAGAACCTGACTCCAAAATTGTATTTAAAATTTTGAAAAGCTACTGTAGCTCTAAAATTCCATTACTGTACATTTTTACATTTCATATCCTCTAATGTGTTTAAACTGAGTGTATAGAACGAGTGAATCGGGGGGGTTTGCAATATGTTTGTAAAGTATTTGTAATTATTGACAGATAAAATCATATCCAAATGTCAGTCTGTGGTTGCAGAGTGCTGTGAAAATATAAAGCATGGTATAAGCGCTAAGTATTACTATCAATATCAAATAAAGACATGCAATGGTCATTTATTTCATTTATATAGTAACTATGACTTACTACATTGCTATACTGATGAAATAACATCCATATTGCACTGTGCAACAAATCTACTGCCACCATTTGTGTTCGTCTGTCTTATAAGGTAAACTTTCCTGAAGTCTCTTGCACAGTCTGAATTCTTACAGAATTCAGTGAGGACTGTGTATCATGTGCCATGGCAGTCTCTGCTGGAGCTGGCTCAGTTACTGATACTGAAGAATGGGCACATTCAGACTTCAGTTACAATGGAGAACAAAATGAGTGAGTGTTGCTCGGTAAAGCTGAATTCAACTCTGAAATGAAATGTGGCAGGCCTCAGTCTCTAACATGTAGAAACACAGACAAGCTTCTTTCCCAACACTTCTGTCATGTCAGTTTCTCTAGTTAACAGCCGGGACATTTTTTCCTACTTACAGCCAGAGAAAGATCTTCAGAGTGGCCCCCGTTGCTGTAGAATGACACCTCCAAACTATTGATCTTACCATTCTTCATGAATCCAACCTGTGGAAAAACATTCCCTTCAGGTTCATCTTCACTAGTTGCTTAAGACCATACAACCCCTTCCTACTGATAGCTTGACAAGAAGATCTCACTCCTCAGGTAGAGAAGACAAAATGTCATAGAAACAACTTTGTTCCAAAAAAAGCCCCCAACCCTGAATTGATCAGCCCTGGTAGGTGATGTCTTCTGCTTAGTCACAGAACTATTACATCATGGGCAGTCCCAGTGGAGGCGTCTCTCATAAGAGGTCCCATCAATGAGCCTCAACCTTCTCTGAAAAGGAACACCTCTTGAGTGAGTGTCGTCCATTCATGGGGGCCAAACCCTCTCTCCTCTCCCCCCCACAGAAAAGTCAAATATAAAGAGAAGCTTGGTGAGGTTTTGAGAAGACATGAGGTAACAACTTTACCTAGTGAACACTAACAGATTCATGGCCATCTAAAGAGTGTTACATTTGTGAATATGTCACACACTGTGGTTGCAGTGGAGACAGAACTTAGATACTTCTGCTCCAGAAGCTGAGACTCCTCCTTCTTGAGCTAAAGGAGAATCTCAGTTATGCATCAGCAGTTTAGGGAATATGACCCAGGTGAGCCTCTTTGATTCTATCCTCTACAGGTCAGTGAAATACACATTAGCTAATTCATTACATTACAGTACCTCACTACTCAATTACATTTGTTAACATGACATTATCTAGATAATACATATATCTTTTCACATCTGTGTACCTTATAGCGTCCCAAAAAGGGGTGTCTCCCACCAGTAATCAGCATATCCTCATCTCGATCCAGCATGCATCGTACGGGGTGACCAGTCCTGTTAAAGGATACATTGACCATGCTGAGATCATGTTGAGTCTGAAACCTGCTACCTTCTTGGCACAGGAAAAGACTTCCCTCTTTTTGTAAGATTTTTCATGAGAACTAAACTGCAGATTGGCAGTGGCTGCATAAGATAGGAAGTAAATCACCTGGAATATTCTCTTTCCTCTCAAGTTATTACATTATTGATGGGCAGAAAAGGCTAAGATCTTTCTTCTTATAGAGACGGATCTGGTGTTTTATATTTTTGCAACAGTGCCTAAATATCAGGGCTTCTTAGAAACATGGGTACTAATCATTAAGTAATTCATCATTAATTAACATCCTCTAACCAGCGTTATTATGTAATGGTGCTGAGAGTAACTAGCCTTCTGTTTGATAGCCTGGCTTTAGTTGTTCAGTTATTTAAGTGAGTTTACATTTCATCCCTTAGGAGGAAGAGTTGTTCTTCCTTATCTAACGAGCCATCTGCCTTTCCACTGCTTTTTCTGAGGTTTCAGAGCAGAAATGTCCAGAGATATGAAATAGTTTATGTGGCTTACAGAGGGCAGAGGAAGAACAAAAATTGTTTTACTGATTTCAGAAAAGGCAAGAGACGTTTCCCCATCACAGCGACTGACCCCAGTGGACTCCATCAAAGTTACTGTTGCTGCACAGTATCCAGGCAGAATCCTTGGCAGAGAGCATCCCAACTTTATGATGGGTTACACACACAACTCTCACTTCAAAGTATATATTCAGTTACAAAAATGGAAACTACAGTAAGAGATGGGCCCCCATCAAAGCTCCAAAAACAAAAACCTTAAAATTGGGGTTTGTTTGAAATCCTGATCCAAATTTCACAAATGGCCACGCTCTTTAGGATGGGCTGACCCAAAACCCGAGATCCAAACACCCCTGAATTTTGGGGCTTTTGACATTCAGGTTCAGTATTCTGTAGATTGGGCCCATCTCTAGGTTCAATCAAAAGGTCAGAGGGTACACAGAAAGAGCAGACAGGTACAAGAGGTGCTGTGGGGTCAATAATAACAGCAAGAATCAGGGTGAGGAACTGATTGTCATATCCCTGAGGTGAGGTTTGTGCTGGGTTTTGAAAGTGGTTGGGGAATCAATGAAGTAAAAGAAGGGAATCAAACATTTCAGATATAGTAACTATATGGAAACACAGAAAGATCAACAATGTGGCTTTATTTCCTTCAGGTTCCCTCAGTGGATGTTAGAGATGGCTGTCACCCTGCTGCTCTGCCCAGCCTATTCACAGGTATTAACAAACCTTTTGAGGGCTGCATCTGCTTGAAAGCCATTTAAACTTCCCTTTCCAGCTGATGATCTCATCAGTGACCTACCCTAGGGATTCTCAACCCAGTTAAAAGCCTTTGAGAGTAAGAAGCTGAGAAAAATTCTGGTCCAGGAAGTAAAAGTTTCAGCACCAGTCCTGAATCAAAAGCACTCCAACCTCCCTCTTCTTGTTAAAAAGGACAATGGTATGTGACTCCTGGGTCTATGCCATAGGTGACAAAGGAGCCCACCTCTCAACAGCAAAACTTACTTGAATGCAGCCACAGCTACTGCTGTTGACAAAAGAATATTTCTGGACTCCTTGCCTCCAAAACCCCCTCCCATTCTCTTCACTCGAACTAAAATTCGATTCACTGGAACCCCTAATGCATTGGCAACATATTCCTAAAGGGAAAGGGAAATAGGTTAGTCATGCAGGCAGCAGTGAGGGCACTGGGAGCTAGAAACAAAAACAGCCTCAGTCTTTACTTTTTCTCTCCTATGTCTATAGCATCCACATAGGTGCTCAGACACTGTAGTCAGGTGAGGAGGGTCATACAAAGAGACTGATGGAGAGAGAGATAAGAAAAAGCCTCTAGACAAGTTTGCGCATCATCTCCACCTGCAGCAAAGGTTACCTGACCCAGGCTCTCTGTTCTTCAGGCAGGAAGCTTATAATCAAGGAACTGGAATTTAAAGTCATCTGCTTGCTAGGTTCCTTACCTATCAACAGAGTCTTTTTACCAACTTAAGAAGGAACAGAAGAATTGTCATGTTGGATCAGACCAGCAAGTCCACCTAGCCCGGTATCCTGTCTCCAACAGCGGCCAGCATCAGAAGCTTCTGAGGAAGGGATAAGACCCCTGCATGAGGCAGATGTGGGATAATCTACCCCCCACGTAGAGACCAAGATGAGACCTAATAGTTACAGATAGGCCCAAGATAATTGACAACTATGGATATTCCCAATAGGCATATAAAAGTCCAGTCTCTCTTTGGAGTGATTGTAGAGCTCACTGGAGGCACCTTATTGACCTTCAGTCTTCAAGGTTTTAATTGATCCACAAGAATACAAAAGCACGGGCAGAGCCAGTGCAAGCTCACCCACATTTCCCTGCTTGGTCTGAAGTAGGGTGGCCAGATGTCCCAATTTTGGGTCAGTCCCAATATTTGGGACTTTGTCTTATACAGCTGCCTGTTACGCCTCATCCCCTGCCCCCATTTTTCACACTTGCTGGCTGGTCACACTACTCTTAAGGGATCGCCCCTACAGAGGAAAGGATTGTTCCAGTTAATTGGGTTTTATACTTCCCCACCACCACCACACACACACGCATCTCTGTAGTGCAATTCAGCGTCTGTGTCCATTCAACCCTGGGCCTCTCTACAGAGACAGCCAACAACTAATGCAGGAGTGGGCAAAAGTTTTGGCCTGAAGGCCACATCGTGGTATGGAAATTGTATGGCGAGCCATGAATGCTCACAGAATTGGGGGTAGGGTGAGCGAGGGGCTCCAGCTGGGGGTGCAGGCTCTGGGATAGGGCTGGAATGAGGCATTTGGGGGTGCAGGAAGAGGTTCTAGGCATGGGTTCAGAGGGGGGAGGGGGATCAGGGATGGGACAAGCTGTTGGGGCATGAGGGTGTGAGGGCTCTGGCTGGGGGGATGGGCTCTGGGATGGGGATGAGGAGCTTGGGGTACAAGAGGTGGCTCTGGGCTGGGATCAAGGGGTTCAGAGGTCAGGAAGGGGGATCAGGGCTGTGGCAGGGGATTGGTGTGCAGGGGGAGGATCAGGGGTGCAGGCTCCGGGCAGCCCTTACCATAAGCAGATCCTGGAAGCATGTCCTCCCTCTGGCTCTGAGACAGGACAAACCCCTGACTCTGCTCCCCAGCAGGAGCTGGGGGCCATACCAAAAGGTCTGAGGGGCCGGATGTGGCCTGCGGGCAGTAGTTTGCCTGACTCTGGACTAGTGCAAGCTACATTTGCAACATGAACACTTGCCACCAGGAACTGGATTGCCACTGGTGACCTCAATGTAAAAGACTTAATAGCCTAGTCCCATCTCTCTCAGCCAGCTTTCTATTTTCGCACAAGAGAAATCTAGCATCTATTGCAGATGAATAGTTTATGTCAGTCTAATAGGAGTGATCTCCACAGCACCAAATTCACCATGGACTGCTGGGTCAATAAAAGAAATCACCTGTGTCTTCATTGGATTCTGGGTGGACACAAACAGTTCCATCTCTCCATCCTCACCTTTTGGCACGGCAATGGCACAGTGAGTCTCCAGGTAAAAGTGTTCCTGCCCACCAATGTACATTTCCCCTACAGAACCAATGAAAAGGTGTGAAGAAACGTGCAGGCCTGTTTGCAGCTCTGTCCCCTTGCTGGTCTCTCTGAGTGCATCCCCTCAGATGGTAGGCCTCATGTCTATCTGGTTTTTGGGGGGAATGTCACAAATCTCACACTGTTGGACCAGGATTTGGGTACAACAACCCATCTATGACAACTTATTACCCTGCAGCTTCAACCGGACACCTGTGGTTCTTTCCTTCAGGAGCCAGTGACCAGTGACATATAGTGACCAAACAGCCTTCTTAAAACCAAAGTTTTTATTTAGCAGTAGGAACAAAGCATTAGAGAAATGGAATTTTAAAACAACAAGCAAGTCTACACACATGGCTACCTTTTCTAAGGTCCTGTCATCCTATGATGGCTACCCTAGGCAGACACCAGACAGTGGGTTCCTCTATCTGATTCTCTCTTCATCTTTGGGAAAATGTCCTTTTCAAACCCTGCCAGAGTTCTTTGTTCTCCTGTGTTTGGTACGTCGTGGCTATTCCAGCTCAAACTAGGCATTCTAGCTAACACTTCTGGCACTGTCCCAGAACAGCTCTTAAGTGTTTGCTGATAAGTGGCTAGTCTTCTCCTTCCTGCCTATATTCCAGAGAGGCCCCTTTTGAGTTAAATCAAGATATTCATACAGACCCCAATAACTGGGTGTGATGGGGTGTCCACCCCACACATGACTTGAAGGGGTTAAGGTGACCAGGTGGGCCAATTAACTCCCCAGGCTGCACCTGGAGGAGGACTCAGGACGAGGGATTGATTAAATGAGACTCAGCTGTACAGGAACATTAGGGGAATGTATAAAGCCCAGGAACTGAGAGCAGAATGGGGCTGCAGGAAAGTAATCTGCATTCACCCCTTGGGAGAAGGGAGGTGTGGGTGGGGGTGGGGGGCAGAGATAGGTAGCCTACAGTTCCTCCCTGGTAGTAGGGAGTTTGGCCTGCCAAACCCAGAGAAGGGGAGAGCCAGAAAGGTAGGAGAGGCTCAGGGGAAAGGCAGTAAGGTATAGGATATCAGCACCCAACCTCTGCCCTGCGGGGGCCCCAGAGCTGGAACCGGGAGTAGACAACAGGCCCGGGCCCCCCTGTCAGTCACCGAGGAAGTGGCACACACCAGACGGCGGGGAGCGGACTGCCTGGGACAGTTTGCCTTGAAAGACTTTGATACACCAGAAGGGGAGGATCATAGTGACCTGACCAGAAGGCCAAGTCACAAACAGGAAGCTGCAGCTCCTGGAATGAGACAGGCTGCAGGAAGAGAGAAGAAGAAGGGTGGAAAGGCAGCCAGAGGAGGGTGCAGCACCTGAATGGAGCTAATCTCCAGAGGAGCCAAGAGAAGGTGCCCTAATGGTGAGTACACCCTATGACACCAGGCAACTATACAATAGTAATAAAATTACTACAGGACAGCTTCATATTTGTCACAAGACCTAAAGCCAAAAGTCATTGGGGAAAACTTTCAAAAGGGACTCTGTCCCCATTTTCAAAAGGGATTTAGGCACTTAGAATCCTAAACCCATTGATTTTCAAGGAGACACAGGCTTCTGAGGCCTTATCTACATGGAGAAACAGACTATTCCGGAATACCTCCCTATTTGATTCAGAAATAACTCTATTTCTGAATAAAAGTCACTTGTTCACATAGGGATGTATTCCACTCAATTTCTCCATGTGGATGAAGCCAATGTTTCTAAGTCACTTTAAAAAAATTGACATAGGAACTTTTTGAAAGTTTTAGCCAGTGCCTACCGGTATTTATCTCCAATAAAATGAAACCTTGCGCCCAGTCTAAGAAACCTTGTTCATCTGATAAATCTTATTCATGCAATTGTTTCTCTTGATTTCAATGGGATTTTTCATGTGAAGGTTGCAGGCTAAGGAGCTTTATATCTGTTCGAAAAATAGAGTTGATATCTTTGTGCTCACCTTCCACAACATGATCGGATTCTTCAAATCCTTTCTGGACATTTCCTTTCTCAATCTTCTTTGGAGACTTATAAAAGGATTGTTTCTCGATAGCTTCCTGGGAAAACATAGTTACACATTAAGGTTTCCTGGAAAGATAGTAAATCAAAATATCTTAACTAGAGTGGCATCAGCACTTTTCTCTGATTCAAGAGGAAGTATGTGGGACAAAACCAAGAAAACTGGCTTGAGACTAAGTTTTTAAATTGCAAAGGCCTGTTGACATCTGAATTTGGACTGGTTAAAAAAAATCCATCTAAATTGTCTTGACAGAAAATTGGGGTTACAACAAGAAAAATTGTGAAGTGTCTGCTTTCTGTGGGGGGAAAAATTGTTAGTGTTTTGGCCAAAAATAGGAATTGTCATTTGCTCCTCATGTTCCCATTATTCTCAGTGGACTGAGATCCCCAACTGAACAACCTTCCCTATAATACACCACAGACAGGGACCCTGTGATGCATATCTTTCCCTCAGCAAGAGAAGGGAGATAGTGATGCATTATGGGAGCTTTAGTCCCATGAGGGATCCCATCTCATGAAGAAAATAGAGTCACAAGAAGCAAATTACAACTCCCATTTTCAACTTAAATATTTTGGTTTTTTTATTTCAGTGAAAAATTTAAAGCAAAATGAAAATGCTTTCATTTTTGTCAAATTTCCATTAGGAAAAAAAATTGTTTAGATTATCTCTAATCTGGGCCTTCCATGATCTGACATTTTTATACCAAAGGCCACATCAATTATTTGATAGCCTCCAAAAATGAACAACTTTCAAATATAGTTTGTGAATTCACAAGGAAACTTCCTCATAAAATACTCCAAAACATGAAAAGTTCCATTCAAGCTCTGTCAATGAAAGATATCTATATATCTATCTGCTTTATACCTTTACAGTCAGATAAATCCATTTCATGTTACAAGTCACATGGACATGCAGTACTGACCATTGCAAAATTCACTAGAATCCCATAGTAACTTTAAATCCTTAGAATTCTTATTTAAGTCTTATAAGTACTGTTAACAACAGTACTTATAAGTTTGTTTCTCCTATCCAGTGGTGATTTGTGATTCAATATTGCCATTTGCTTGTATCACCAGAAACACATGCAATGGTCACAAAGTGTTTATACACAGATTTCTTCTGTTTTGGAAACTAGCTAACTGATTGTATTTTCATGGGTTTCTTCTCAATGTGTCAATGGAAATCTATAAAGTAAGTTTCAAGGGCTATTTCCTTAATTTCATTAGTCTTAGAAAAGAGGCAAAATGTTTTGCAAAGTCTCACATAGAGTTAATACGGTAATGTAGGGGGCTCAATTTTCCTCTCATACCACGGCAAATTAGGAGCAACTCCAATGATGTCTCACCAAGTGTGCAATCTGAATCAAGCCAAGAATACTCAAAAAGAGCCAAATTCTGTGTTGATATATACCTAGTGTAAACCCATTGACTTAACACTGACTGTGATATTTCACAGAACTTGAACCAGTGGCTTCATATTAGACAACGTGGTATGTATTGGAGTATTCCTAGAATACTCAAGGAGCTGACTGAGGAGGTGTCTGAGCCATTAGTAATTATCTTGGAAAAATCATGGAAGATGAGATAGACTCCAGAGGGGCAAATATAGTGCCAATCTATAAAATGGAAAATAAGGGCAACCTGGGGAATTACAGATGAGTCAGCTTAACTTCTGTAGCCGGAAAGATAATGGAGCGAATAATTAAGCAATCAATTTGGAAACACCTAAAAGATAAAAAGGTGATAAATAACAGCATGGATTTTTCAAGAGCAAATCATGTCAAACCAAGCTAATAGCTTTCTTTGACAAGGTAACAAGCCTTGTGGATTGGTGGGGGGAGGAGAGGGAAGCAATAGATGTGGTAGATCTTGACTTTAGTAAGGCTTTTGATACTGTCTCACATGATCATCTCATAAACAAACTAGGGAAATACAAAGTGGGTGATAACTGGCTGGAAAACTGTTCCCAGAAAGAAGCTATCAGTGTTTGACAGTCATGCTGAAAGGGCATAACAAGTGGGGTCCCACGGGGCTCATTTCTGGGTCCCGTTCTGGTCAATATCTTCATCGATGATTTAGATTAGGGCAGAGAGAGTACACTTAAAAAGCTTGCAGATGATCCCAAGGTGGGAGGGTTTGCAAACACTTTGGAGGATACAATTAAAATTCAAAATGATGTGGACAAACTGGAGAAATGCTCTGAAGTAAACAGAATAAAATTCAATAAGGACAGATACAAAGTACTTCACTTAAGAAGGAACAATCCGTTGCACACATACAAAATCGGAAACAACTGCCTAGGAAGGGGTACTGTGGAAAGAGATCTGGAGTCACAGTGGATCACAAGCTACACATGAGTCAATAGTGTAACTCCGTTGCAAAAAAAGCAAACCATCATTCTGGGATGTATTAGCAGGAATGTTGTAAGCAAGGCACAAGAAGTAATTATTCCACTTAACGGTATGCTCATAAGGCCTTAACTGGAGTGCTTTCTTCAGTTCTGGGTGCCACATTTCAGGAAAAATGTAGACCAATTGGAGAAAGTCCAGAGAAGAGCAACAAAATTATTAAAGGTCAAGAAAACATGACCTATTAGGAAAGATTTTAAAAAGTGGGTTTGTTTAGTCTGGAGAAGAGAAGACTGAAGGGGGATATAACCATTTTCAAGTACATAAAAAGGCTGCTACAAGGAAAAGGGAGGAAAATTGTTCTTGTTAACCTTTGAGGATAGGACAAGAAGCAATGTGCTTAAATTGCAGCAAGAGAGGTTTAGGTTAGACATTAGGAAAAACTTCCTAACTGTCAGGGTAGTTAAGCATGGGAATAAATTCCCTAGGGATGGTTCTGGAATCTCCCATTATTGAAGATTTTTAAGAGTAGGTTACAAACACCTGTCAGGGACGGTCTGGATAATACTTAGTTCTGCCATTAGTGCAGGAGGCTAGACTAGATGACCTCTTGAGTCCTATGACCTTCGAGTCCTATGATTCCATTCCCAACCAATATAATATCCGAGATTGATTTTGTTTTATTTAGGCTCTTCTACCACACCCATCAGGATAGAGCTATGTCACAAATCTTAAAAACATGAGTGACTTAATACACAAGAACAACCCAATTAGCCATATTCAGGAAAACAGGACTGATGCAGGCATTACGGGGTCTTAGGCTGTCTAACCATGTGATGAAATCTGTGTCATCCTACCTGAAGTGTGATAATAGGTGTGAGGTCTTCGTATTTGATCTTTACAGCGTTAGCCGCTCTTCGGGAATGTTCATGTGTGTCTGCAACCACTCCACCAATGATGTGGCCAATACAAGTGACCTATGCATAAAAAGAGATTCCAATAGTCACCACAATAAATCACTGAAAGGCTCACATAGGTTTCTTTCTGTGCAACATATTTTTTTGAGCAAATCAATTAAAACCAGCTTCAAGTATAGTGAGAAATATTCTGATTTTATCTACACTGGTGTAAATCCATCTTAATGATTTGTTGCCACCAACCTGGGGCTTAAGAGTCACCCAGACAGATGGAAGTCAATAAATACTCATATCCTGTTGTGTGAAAACATGGCACCTTCTATCATTAGTAACAGGACTGGGCAAGTTTGTTGCAGGTGTCTGAAGTTTAAAGAAGAAAATTCAGGGGCAGAAATCCTGGCCCCACCAAAGTTAATGTCAAAACTACCACTGACATCAACAGAATCAAGATTTCACTCCACATAGTGCAGAGAACTTCCCCAGAAGTAATTAACCCCACAATCTTCTGGCCTTTTGTACTCCATACAAACAACTTTTTTTAAAAAGGATAAGAAACTACATACTGTGTTTTCAGCAAAAACAAGTTCATCATTAGCAAACCCAGTGACATTACTCCCAGGAATATCCTTAGCAGAGACGAAACACACAAAACCGGGGACATTCTGCGCTTCAGTTGTATCTATAGAACTAAAGAAGAGAGGAACACAAACACGGAGAATTATTATTTTTCTTGTACGGGGCACTATACAATTACATGCATATTAAAGAGTCTACAGGGCCTGATTTTCTGCCCTAACTTTCGTGCCCTCTGTGTAGTCATTCACACATGTGCAGAACAGGTATAGAATGATGCCAGATCAGAATGCTAACACTTTGTACTCCTTTAGCAGGTGTAAATGGCTACACAAGGGGCAGGGCAGTGAAGAATCATGCCAAGGGAATCCAGGGGTCAGGATAGTCAAACACTCTGGGACTGGCTGGTTGTTATCAGCATTAAGAAATTAGTAGTCCATAAAGAAATATCTTTAGATCCTTCTACAATATGCTAAGCTGAGAGACAAGCATCTCGTGCACATGAATTCTTAAGCAATAAGAGAATGCACAAACAAAATATCTTAGTAAGTTAGATAAACTGATATACACACAGAGAGCTCCTTGTAATGGGTTGGTTGAGGCCATTTTTCAGCTTGCCTCTACACCATTTACACTTGCCTGCAAGTGTGGTTACAATTGAAAATCCTGTAAATGGACAGTCTGATAAAATGGTTGCTTCAGTGACCACGTACAATGACATTTAGCTAAAACCTTCTTCTGTAGACTTCTATTTTCAGCTACAGCAATCAAAGGTGCTTTAGTCATCAATGAACTCTTAGAACACCAACATTTTCCAGACTGCCAGAGAAATGCATGCTGAAGACGATGGATGGGAATATCTATTATTACGGTTAATACAGGAAATAACTATTAAATACTCATGTAGTGGTTTTAATATATCGATTTCAAAGTTCTTTCTAAAAGGTAAGTACACACTATTATCTCTGTTTACGGAGGGGAACTGAAGCCCAGAGAGGTGGAATGATTTGCCTAAGTTCATACAAGGAACAGAATCCAGGTTTCTTGACTTCCAGTCTGATGCCCAACAACTGAATTAATCTGTTTCCCCAGACAATACTGTAATATACATCTTGCAGATAAGACAGAAATATGGCTAAACCACCCTGACCATGCCCGATCCCATCTGATCTCAGAAGCTAAGCAGGGTTGGGCCTGGCTAGTACTTGGATGGGAGACCTCCTGTGGGAATACCAGGTGCTGTAGGCTTAACATGGGCGTGGGGCTAGCAACTCCACCCCATAAGGGAGCCAATTGCTACTGAAACACCAACACCAGCTGGTGGCCCATACCCCGGCTGGGGGGTGACAGGCAAAGAGAGATAAGACAGAACACTGAGTTTCAGCCTTCTGATCACTGTGGTTGTTAAAGATCCCATGGCACTTTTTGCAGGAGATGGTTTGTGGTTTGATGTGATGGCCTACTAACCAGTTATATTCTGCCTACCTAAATTCCCCTCCCAGCTCCTACTTCACACTCCAGGTATGACTAATAATACCAGGTTTGATCTCTGTGTATAGTTTGTGAAACCTGGGATTCCTCTGGAACAAAAGGTACAACATAAACATAATAAACAGATCTATTTAACAACCACTGAAATGCAACCACCTCTGCTGAGAACAGGACTGGTGGTCTGGACGATCCTTAAGTTCTAAGAGTTCATTTATGATTGACGTGCATTTGACTGGATATGAAGAAAAGGAAAATCCAAAGCCAAAAAATTTCATTAAATGTCTTCACTGGTCACCAAATGCGTTATTTAGCCAAGCATTTGTCTTCAGAAGTGTATACAGACATACCATTAAATGTTTTTAAGTGATGGATGGAACAATGACCAAAAAACCCGTAGAAGAGTTGATTTTTATATAAAGCTCTTCATAAAAACATATTGCAAGAGACATTAGAGCTCACTCTGCAGCATTTTGTGATGTCAATGTGTAATTGGCTGGATTAACAATGGGACCATTTGACATAGAAGGGGCTGTGGTTTGTTTACCCCAACTGAATGATGAATTGTCTTCCACAAAATAGCTCCAGTATTATCACAGTCTGTTGGTTTAGGTTTCTAAAACTTCCACACAAATTGTGCCATAAAGGAGTAGTTTGTGAAAAGCCAGTGGCTCATCAGGATGCATAAAAAGAACATCTTACATTGTAAACTGGGGAGTCTGAACGGTCACACATGAACTCTTACACAATCAGGAGCTGAAGGCCATGCCAATTTCACTGACCAGTTCATTTTCCTCTATTCAGATATGACCTACAAATGATCTCCAAGCCAATAATATACAGGTGCACGCAGACACACACTTTGGGTAGTTTTGCTAAATGATTATTGCTTGAGATACAGGTCTTCACTACCTGCCGGATCGGCGGGTAGCGATCGATCACCAATGGAGCCCCCATCGACTCCGGAACTCCAGCTTGCCGCGAGGCACAAGCTGGAGTCGATGGGGGAGCGCACCGCCGCCCGCCGCCACCATGAGGACGGCAGGTAAGTCGGCTGAAGATATGCCTACTTCAGCTACATTAGTCACGTAGCTGAAGTTGCGTATCTTCGGTCGACCCCTCAATCTAGTGTAGACCAGTCCACAGAGGGTGAAATCCTATCCCTGTTGAAGTAAATAGGAGTTCACCCAGTGACTCTATAGGCTGACATGCTTCCCTCAAGATCTGGGTAACTATTCTCCTGGTTTCTCTATAACTTGGAATAACTTTACTGTTGGCAATGCAAACACAATACGCACAAGAAGAGCAGGCTACATCCATGCTATAAGTACAAATGTGTTTTGTAATCAGTTCATGACATTCTTTGACTAAGTTACAACATCAGCAGTTGAGTTATCACCACACAGGAACTTCTTTCCCAACCAGTGAGTCAACTGAGTTTGTGCAGCCGTGATTTACCACATTGCAAGGCATGTATTAGTGCATTCTGGGGAAAATCTGAGGAGCTATCCCATAATGCCTCAGGAAGGGGCAGAATGCCTAAAGGAAGTTCACACAGCAGCAAAGGGGGCAATGCACTCTGGGGTGTCCTGCCCCATAGAGAACTAGGAGAAAGAAGAACCAACCAACTCAGTTACACAGTTAGTTAGGGGGCCCAGTTAACATTGTAAAATAAATGTTCTGATACAGAAGACATCATGTGCCAGGCTAGGACACAGGAAGCTGGTCATGTGTCAATTTTGCCATAGTTATAACCTACGCATTAGCCATGCTATGTCTGGACAAAACATGTCTAGAGCCAACGGTCTTTCTAATTAGTAAGGGATGCATATAATTTGTATAGTGTATAAAGAGCTTTTTCCTATCATTAGAAACTCATTCATCCATTCAGTTATCAGTCCACTGAGGCTTCAGCCTGTCTGGATCAGGTGTGCAGCATTATGTAGTAAGGTAAAAGAATGAAGAACGGGACAGGGGCACAAAGGAACTCAATCCTGCATTACCATATGAGTGCTGATGTGGGGATACCACTTGCTCCTGCCTAAAAGGTCGGTATGTAGCTAAGCAGCTCCCAACTGCCAGGGAGGATAGTATTTAAACCCATGTACCTTCAGACACACCCATTCAGTGCCCATCCCTCTCCCCATTTTTACCATGAACTCTTGAGAAGAAAAAGGTGCAAGTACAAAGGGCAAGAGATTTCCCTCTACTTACTGCAGAGGACTTTGCCTAGAACTAAACTCACATCCATGCTGGAGCAAAGCAATAACCTCACACTCACTGCTGTACACCATGCATGCACGAGCAGAAATGGTTTGGGGGTTTTGGTGCTTTTTTTTAAAGAATATTTTCTTTAGGGCACAAAACAGCGGCAACTTCCAACTTCAACAGTTCATCCTCAGCTAACAATACTCAGTTAGCTAGAGCTTCCTTGGAGAACATTCTCCAGCCCAACAGCAATGTTGGATATGCATTACAAATGCCAGTGCATACAAAGGGCACTTACATAATTTTGGCATGGGCTTTCGTGCTGGTGACCAGTGCTAAGTAACGTTCATTTTCATAGCAAGGTATGTCATCACAATAGACAGCCTCTCCACATGCCTGTTTGGCTGCTGAAAGGTGCGCCACGGGCCGTCCCACCATATCTCGCACAGACTGTCCTGCAGGCACTTCCTGTAACAAAACACACACTAAGTATCCTTGCGCCTACCACAGCATACCCAGGTGTTGAGACTGGGGACCTGTGGGAAGGGATCTCCAGTGACAGTGATGAGAGAGGTAGGAAGTAGTTGGAGTGGAAAGGGGGAAAGTAAATATGGGTAAGTGAGTATGAGAGATGAACAGGACAATGCTGTGGTAGAGAAAGAAGTGGGGGGGGGGGGGAGATTCACCTTAACTAAGCTAAGAAGAAGAAAAGGGTTTGAAGTGTTCTTTGACATGACCCAAAAGCTTGAAGGGAGGGCTAGCATGGGAGAATACAAATTTAAAAGCATCTTCCCCTCTCTCTGCAGAGAAGAACTGGTCATGAGTGGTGGGTTAAAGTTAGCAGGCAGGGGGTGTTTGTGGATATGAAGAGAGAGGTAGAAAGGAGCCAACTATTGAGCTCTGGGAAGCAGAAGGGGGGAACGATGTAGCTGAATGGAAAGCAACTGCAGCCTGCTGGGAGTTATACACTTTTAGACAATCAGGTTTCTGGGAACCTAAGAAAAAAACATCATAGTACTCCAGTACATAAGTGCTTAAAGCCTCAATAAAGATCTCAACTGTGACAGACTCCAGGCAAGGACAAATGCTGGCCATGCTCAGGTGAAATAGAATACGGTGAGTCTGGACTCACAGAGGAGGCAAGTCTGGACCATGTGCATATCGCTACTTACTTGGAAGAGTTGGACGTTGGCAACAGGCTCTTTATGAAACACCTCAGTGGCACTCATGTATTTGGAGGGGACCAACTCATCAAGGTTATTCTGCCAAAGACATGTTAAAAAATAACCATCCTTTTTATCTGTTTCCCTTTTCTCATGTCTCCCAGGTAGTCTCTGGCCTCTTCCTCTTTTTCACCCAACTTTCACCCCAGACTGTGCAATTTCCCATCTAATATGGTTCAGTCTGCCAATGTAACCCATCAGTTCAGTGGTGTGGTGTGTTCCCTTTCCAGGTTGGTCCACATAAAGAAGTTAGACAACAGCTACTTTAGCTCAGGCAGAGGTTTTTAAGCTCAGGCTAGAAAAAGCCCTGCCTGGCATGATTTAGTTGGGGACTGGTCCGGCTTTGAGCAGGGGGCTGGACTACATGACCTCCTGTGGTCCCTTCCAACCCTGATATTCTATGAGAAGGTCCAGAGTTCAATCCCCAGTGGGCTCATCCATCTTTGTACAAGAGGCAATGTTGTCAAGGGCCCCAATGGACAGCAACAGCCCTGACAACAGTAGGTGGAGAGAGCAGATCCCTCGGACTCTGCTTGCCCACTACAGAGCAGAGCCCACTGAAAGAGAAGTGAGGGTGGGTGGGCCAGGGCTGAGCTAGTGGATCTGCTACGCGGATGATCTGATCTCTACCATACACCAAAGAAGCATTGCAGCCACAGCAGCTATTCCAACACAGAGTGGCTTGGGCATCCTCTTCCCAGCACAGGGGCTCTGCGTTGAAAACAGCACTTTTCACTATGTGTTGAGAAGCTGCCCACTCTGTCTGGGTTCAGTTCCATTGTGGAGTATTTTATTTAACCCTCTCTATTCCAATCCCAGCAAGGGGAGAGCTGCACTCACATTCCCACTGGGTGGCTTGTTTAATTTCTGAAGCACTATCAGATAAAATTTAAAGAAGAAACTGAGCGTGAGCGTGCGTCGGAAATCCACCATCCCACCGGGAGCTGAAGGAGACAGGTCCATCTCATCTGCCAACAAGCGGCAGGCTTCCTGCAGCAGATTTTCATTCCACTCTCTGCACAGGAACAATAAATAAATAATAATCATAATATTAAGGCACACTTTCCTAGCACTCAGCATTGTCAAAACACTTGCCGGACATTCACTAACGAGTCCTTCCAATACCTCAGCATGACATCCTCACAAACAATGACAAATCTCTGTCTCATTTCTCATGCCTTACCCCTAGCAGAACTCCCACTGACTTCAGTGGGAGTTCTGCTGTAGTACGGAGAAAGTAAGAGCTGATGCAACTATGAAGTGCTCTGCAACTGCATAACTGAGACCATTTCTCTATAGTACCTACTCTGCATCTGCTCACTAAAATACTCCACTGATAGCCACCGTAGCAGTAGTATAATCAACAACAATAACCTTCCAACATAATATTTTTCCATCAGATGCCGGGTCAATGAAATTAAAAAGTTCCTCCCAGGGAATGTAATGATTTCATCAACATTTAGGAATTATCAAAATGTTTCATTTCAACTTTGTTTTGATTATACATGATATAAAGTACAAATGAGAAATTGAAAAAGGAATTTTTGGAATATTTTGTTTCTCTAAAAATTCTGAAATTTCTGCTTTTCGTTATGATTCGGGACTAAATAAAATTTGAAAGTCTCGGAATTTCTCATAGGACAAGAATTCTATTTTTGAGCAGCTCAATCAATATATTCAAACAAAGAGTGGCAGATCTAAAACATGGCTATGGCTTAATGAAATAGCATCAGTGACAGATTCCACAGTTCTTTGAAGGTGCTTTAATCCTTACAAGGAGTACTGGAAATCACATAACTCTAAGATCAGATAAGCCCACAGATCTATGCAGGGTTTTATCCAAACTTCTCACTCTTCCGTCCCTTGTTTTTCATGGCCTCTTACACATACCATAAGTGAGGATTCAGAAAATGTGGTCTGCTACTATAAAAATAACCCTTTAAAATGAACACTGTTGCACTAAGAGGCCGTTCTATGCTATAAAGATCAGATTATGATTCTCCTACCTGCCGATAAGATCCTGGCAAGTTTTTTTTGCCAGTACGGTTGTGGGAGCCATCCCTCCGTAGTTCAGCTTAATCTCCTGGACTTGGTTGCTACCTTCTTGAAACAGGACTCTCATTCCACAGGTCACTATCGCAATGTCATCCTCCCGACGGGAAGCCTGCTTGAAGGCTGAGAAATATTCACCCTAGAGGAAGAGAAAGAATTTGTTCTCAACCTGGGTCACAAGCAAGGGCAGCAGAATGTGGATAGCCTAGTAATCCATCCCTGTGACCAAGAGAATCCCAGATGGAGAGCTGACTTTGCATTCTGAATGAGGAATCACGCTTCAGACAAGACCGTTTTTCACATTGTTGAAAGCTAGGTGTGCTGAGCCAGCTAAGCAAGGTCCAGTCCATCAGGTGCTGTTATAAAGTCACTCACTCTTTCTGGAAAGATTTGAAAACTGTTGGGGAATATTCTTTTGCTACATGTCCTCTCTCTTCTCTAGCTTCGGAAAAGAAATGAATGACTATGGATTTTCACACTACAGCCATATGAGTAACTGATTTTTTTGATTCACTGGCCAAACCAAAACAATATTTTAAAAAAATTGTTTTAATTTTTTGGAAAACCAATAAGTTGAACAAATGTTATGTGTCCAAAACAAAGTGTTTCATGCAAAACTAAACATTTCGTTTTGTTTTTGAGGATTTTGACCTTTTAAAAACATGAACTAAAAGTAAAGTAGATTTCTAAATGAAAAGTCATTTCTATTCAAAACAATCCAACCATTTCAATAGAAAATGCCAATACTTTGAGTTTTTTGTGACATTTTTAAATTATTTTTTGAGCAAAACAATTTGGCAATTTCAACATGAATTCACTAAACGTTTGGGTCGCCGCCTCTGCATTTTTTGGAGAAAAAATGTTTTGGAGGAAAAATTTCACATAGCTCTATTTCCCTCACTCAACAATTTTCATCTTTTTCTCATGTTAACTAAATAAAGGCCTGATTTAGAAAAAAAAAAAACTAGATCCAAATAACCTCAGATCTGGGGAGTCCTTGAAATTTTAACTCCAATACAGAACTAAATTTCACACCTAGCTCCCAGCTCTAAAATGGGTCAGACTAAGAGCATGGATCCAAACACCTCTTAACTTGTTTGTTCTCCAGTGGGGCTTTATCCAATCTAGTTTATGTCTGCAGCAATGGGGCTTCCACTATTCCTTTTACTTTTTATTTTAAAAAATCTGGCAGTTCTCTTCAGCAGATGCTAGTATCTGGCATAGACTCCCAGTATCTCTCCAACTTATTGGCTCTTTGCCTCACTCCAAAATATTCCTCTTCTTTTCTCTCTTGCATCCATCTCCCAATTTCTGTCTACTCCTTATAACTAAGTGCTCAATGTTTTTCACCAGCCCAATTTTGAGCCAGGCTCCATTAATGAATTTACAAAAGCTGCAGGTGGATCAAAATGTGCACTCAAAGCCAACATGAATACGTGTTAAACAGGTAATTACATGTGCAATTGCTGAGCTAAACACAGATTAAGGGAAATCCACTAAACACGTGGGGCCAGAACCTAAAGCTATGTCTATAGTTTATTGGCAAAAGTTCTCTCTCTCATTACTGGAAGTGCACAGCTGAAGCTTCTGTGTCACATCCTGCCGCATCTTTCCACACATGGCCCTAATTAGTGGGCAGCCCGCGGATAATATGAGAGCAGCACGTACTGGTGCCCGCCTTGCCAGCGCATCTCATTCTGCCCTTTTGCTTGTTACGCTAATTAACTATCAAAGAAGAAGAAATGCAGTCTCCACCCTCACTTTGCATTTCAATGGAGCTTTCCAGTAATGAAATGACAGGGAGAGGTTGACACTCAGCCAAACTCCTGCAGACTCCATATCTGAAGCCAGGTCTTCACTGCCCAAAAGGTATGGGTTTCACAGTGAGATAACTAACACAAGCCAAACAAGGCACCTGCAGTTTACCCCACCACGCATCCACACAAGGTCGCACTATGCTCTCCCAACACACGGCTGACCTTGGCTAGCTAATCTATGGTAAAACTACCATGCCTGGTCTCCACTAGGATTTTACAGTGGATTAGCTCACTTGCATTAGACACATCTCAGTAAAAACACATCCTTTTGACTCCCAGCAGTGAAGACAAAAGAAGAAGGGGTTTTCCTGGTAGCAGCAGGAGTTAAAGATACAAATCAAATTACCCTGTTCTTTCCCCTCCCAGACGTGTGTCAGACAGCAGCATCCTCAGCTTACATCACATTAGCAATGCCAACTCAATAAGACAAAGTGTAATAGCCAATGTTCACGTTTTCAGGGATATCACTGGCACGCAAGTGTCTTCTCCCACCCCACCCCCTGTCAATCATCACAAAAGAGGGAGGCCAGTGGAGACGTTCAATACAGTGACATTACAAGTAGAGGACACTAATGTGAGAAATGAAGGAGGGATTAGTTATCACCCTTTGAATTTTCTCCTGCTGGGTAAACCCATTTATATCGTGAAGCTGAGGATACAGAACAAGGATCAAGATGAAAAGATCCCAAAGTGCAGGTATACAAACTAGAGGGATCAGCATTCACCATTGAAATGCCATCTCCAGGAGATAAAACAACAGTGTAACAAAACTACAGCAACACTGAGCAACATTGAAGATTGCAGGACATGGGGCTTGAAATCTCTATTTTGTTATAACAGCGTTACATGGATGTGACACCAGAGAAATCAACAGAATTACACCAGTATAAAACTGGTGTGACACAATGGAAAATCAGACCCTTCATACTGGTACTGTGTTGAACCAGCCTCTCTTTAACTTGGTTTACCAACTGCTGAAAATGGTGATCCCAGAAAATGTTGATTGTAGGTCCTCCTACCGTATAGATTTGTGCATCCATTGAAAAATTTCAGTCTTGCTAAGCTGATCTCCATAAACCAAAGATTAGTCAAGAGCTCACGATATGCCAAATAGCTTTGGTTTTTCAAGGTCAGGTGGTGACCATGTAGCATGACCTACAGGTCATGTCAATTAAGAACATAAGAACGGCCATACTGGGTCAGACCAAAGGTCCATCTAGCCCAGTATCCTGTCTACCGACAGTGGCCAATGCCAGGTGCCCCAGAGAGAATGAACAGAACAAGTAACCATCAAGTGATCCATCCACTCTCTCTCATTTCCAGCTTCTGGCAAACAGAGGCTAGGGACACCATCCCTGCCTATCCTAGCTAATAGCCATTGATGGACCTATTCTCCATGAACTTATTTAGTTCTTTTTTGATCCCTGTTATAGCCTTGGCCTCTGGCAAAGAGTTCCACAGACTGACTGTGCATTGTGTGAAGAAATACTCCCTTTTGTTTGTTTTAAACCTGCTGCCTATTCATTTCATTTGGTGAGCCCTAATTCTTGTTATGAGAAGGAGTAAATAACACTTCCTTATTTATTTTATCCACACTGGTCATGATGGTCCGTATGAAAAAATTCAGGTTCTAAAAAGGACAACTGTATGGCTCATTATTGATAAAGCTATATAGAGCTTTTTACCTCCGTGTGACTTGCTAAAATTCAAATCAGGCCAGTAGTGAACAGATCTGATCATTGTTGAGTCTAAAGTGAGTTTCATGGTTTCAGTCCAGGTCCCAGCAGAATAAAGTCCACATTGCAAAAACCACCACCCTAATCAACCCCTTTGTTTACAGTCTCAGCAAATAGGCCAAGGATCATTTGGACACAGAGACTGCACTATCTTCTTATCCCTAGAGCTAACTTTTCAGCACACAGTCAAGAAACTGATCCATTATTCCATGGCCAGAAGTGATCACGGTGATCAACTAGTCTGACCTCTTGTACAGCATAGACCATAGAGCTTCCCCAAAACAATTTCTATAGCTTCTAGAAAAGCATCCAATCTTGATTTAAAAATTGTCATTGATGGAGAATCCATCGCAATCCTTGGTAAATTGTTCCAACGGTTAATTACATTAGAACTGCCTGGGGAAGTTTGCAGTGCCACCAACTTCACTGTGATCAATAGGGAACTTGAGTCTGCAGGAATGTTAAACGAGCACCTTCTGACAAATCTAAACTCACTTGGGGGTGGGGGGAAGCCTCAAAACACTCAGGTGAAATGTTCTGCTGATCTGTTTACTTCCTGTACTGGTTAAATGCCTGCATTTGGTGGGTTCCTCTCTCTGTTTTCACTTATGTATAGCTGTGCGTTTCTCCATAATGCCTCCTTCCCCATGTCAGTCCTACTCTTGTTATAGAGGAGTTATAGAGGAGTGGCTCCCTTAAAGAGGAGTGGCTCAGTCATAGAGGAGTTATAGAGGAGTGGCTCACTGGTCAACCGATCAATGCTTTTGTACTTTACCTCTCAAGTTGTCATCCTGCTCCTTATGGAGAAGGAACTGAACCACAGCTAGGGTGACCAGACAACAAGTGTGAAAAATCAGGACAGGGGATGGGGGGGTGTAATAGGAGCCTATATAAGAAAAAGACCCCCAAAATCACCGCTGTCCCTATAAAATCGGGACATCTGGTCACCCTAATCACAGCACCCCATCACAGTGCAAGCAGAATTGTTTTTGACAATTAACTAGCAGTGAAGAGTCCAAAAAAAAGCTGTAGTGGGGAACTGGCTGAGGATAACAAGTCCAGTTTGGGACTTTCTGAGGAACTATCTTGTTAGAGTAGCCAAAACACTGGGCAGAAAAGCCTTTCAGCTTCTCCCACTCGCATCTTTATCCACCTCCTAGAAAATCACCCAGAAGGAAGTAGAGATGTTCATAACACTTAAAACACATTTTAAAAAATTGTATTGTCAGATAGCTTCAGAGCAAAATAGTCTCAACTGTTGCAGTTAAAAATATTCCATTAATTTCCATTGGCTTGTTTTTATCTTCTGTGGAACCATCCACATTTCTTGATCGCCTAAAAAGTTAAGTACGTGGAGAAGGTATATATGTCTGGTGGACAGACACTTGAAGAGACTTAAATAATGTTTGGAGTCCCTCATCTGGTGACATATTACCATAGCCAAAACAAATATGAAACACTTGTGATCCAGAGGGGGGCAGCCATTCCAAAAATGACCTTCCTTCCAGCTGATCCAGGAGGGGGCACATCTCTGCTGGAAGTCAGTATTCAAGAAAGGTTAGTTCAGATTAGAAGCATTAGGCATTTTGGGTCCCCTATAGAGTAACACCAGCTTGGCTTTACACAGCCATTAGACTATTAACACCAGCATCTCACCTTCCTAGAGTAAGGCATCTCAATGGAGAGCAATAGCTCCTTAGGCTTTAGTACTGTCTTTCTGTAACCAGTAAAGAACTTCTCATCCATCCTTATAGTCCTTCGGCCCTCTGTAGAACAAGGAGAAGAGAAAGAAACAAATGGTTGGGCAAGTATATCAGGCAATAGTCTCCCATTTCATCCAGGCAAAGAATTATTGCCAGGCATGTAGAGAGGACTTTGCAGTTACATAAACTAAATTTCATCTGATCTCAGAAAGAACAAGGAGTACTTGCGGCACCTTAAAGACCAACAAGTGAATTTGGGCATAAGCTTTCGTTGGCTAAACCTGACTTTATCAGATGTATAGAGTGGAACATACAATAGGAAGATATTATAAATAGATATTGATAGATATAGATATATACAGAGAACATGAAAAGATGGAGGTTGCCATACCAACTCTGAGAGGCCAATTAATTAATTCATTTCTCCTCTTATCAGCAGGAGGAAAAAAAACTTTTTGTAGTGATAATCAGGATGGCCCATTTCAAACAGCTGACAAGAAGGTGTGAGTAACAATAGGGGAAAATTAACATGGGGAAATAGATTTCAGTTTATGTAATGACCCAGCCACTCCCAGTTTTTATTCAAGCCTAATTTAATGGTATCCAGCTTGCAAATTGATTCCAGTTCAGCAGATTCTCATTAGAGTCTGTTTTTGAAGGGTTTTTGTTGAAAAATTGCCACTTTCAGATCGGTTACTGAGTGACCAGAGATTGAAGTGTTCTCCTACTGGCTTTTGAATGTTATGTTTCCTGATGTCAGATTTGTGTCCATTTATTCTTTTGCGTAGAAACTGTCCAGTGTGGCCAATGTACATTGCTGGCACATGATGGCATATATCACATTGGTAGATGTGCAGGTGAATGAGCCCCTGATGGCATGGCTGATGTGATTAGATCCTATGATGTGTGGACAGAGTTGGCACTGGACTTTGTTGCAAGGACAGGTTCCTGAGTTGGTGTTTTTGTTGTGTACGATCCCTCACTCTCACAGATTTTGAGAGACAGGCCAGTCCTTGCTTACAGACAGCCCCTAACCTGAAGCAAATACTCACCAGCAACCACACACCGCACAACAAAAACACCATCCCAGGAACCTATCATTGCAACAAAACCCAGTGACAACTCTGTCCTGGGAGAACGAGTCATAGAATCGTAGGACTGGAAGGGACCTCGAGAGGTCATCTACTCCAGTCCCCTGTCCAGTCCATAGAACTATGGTGACAGAAACACGGACTTCACTCCCACAGTCACCATAATCCCTTTACCTCTTCCTCAGGAATGGACCTTTGCAGTTAATTTTCTCTGTGTGGTGGGGGAGGAGGAAGGGGTGTTAGTGGGATTCCTTTAAACATCTGCTATAACAAAGACAAAAGAGATTCTTTATCGAGACTGTTGACCATAGATAGGCCTTGTGGTTCTCCCTGGCTCTTTAACGCCCAGAAAGCCTATAACAGAATCCCTAATGTTGCATGCAGGGTTTTCCCCCCTACGTTCTGGCCTGAACTAAGCAGTCATGGGAAAGGACTACTGATTACCCTATATCCCACACTGTCATTTAGAACTCTGAATAAACTTACCATTTGACGCCAAAGTCAATTTGCTGCCACATGCCATAAAGACAGGGTTGAGATCAGAAATTGGACTAGCAGTCATTATGTTTCCCCCAAGAGCCTGAAATAAAGTAAACCGAACACATGGATTAGAAGACAGCTGGGAAGGTATGGCTAGTGCTACTTTACTATCACTGATTCACATGTAACCCTTATTTTGATACAGGTTTGTTTTGCAACCGTGACAATTTTAGGGCCTTAATTTAGTTCCAGTGATGAACACGCAAAACCCGCAGGGCCAGTGTCAATCCTAACCAATCCTAAGGCATTTCACTGAAATGGTTTTCAAGGATGGTCCTTATCTGTACATAAAAAATGCCTCATGCGCTAATCATTCATGATAATGGTTCCAAAATTGAAATATTGGAGCCATGATGGAGGACCTAATCCTGCAAAGTGCAGAGCACCCCCTGAGAAATGCTCAATGGCTCAGTTACCATTGGCTGTGCTGGGAATTGAGGCTGTGCAGGGAATTATAACCTTGAAGCCTCATGTCACGTTTTTCAGCCTGCTTTAAAAGTGATTTTCTTATTCAACAACTCTCTGGGCCTTGAAAAACATAACTTGCAAAGCACAAGGAAGATATCTGGTAGGATCAATAGGTGCTCACGTTCTTGGCTAGCCCTAAAAGCAGGGCTTGGACTGGGGTCTGCAGAGGACAGGGAAGATGCACCCTCTAAGCACCAAGGCAGTATCAGCTTCCACACTCATCACTGAGCAGGATGACCACGTTAGTGTCGCATTGAGGTATGACAGGCCTTTCCAACCCACCTCTGCCCATCTCTCATCTTCCTTACAGAGTCAAAACACTCTGGGCATAGGTAGACTCAGACCAGGAAAAAGTCACGTCAGCTCTGCTTTTCAGCTCCCAAGTAACACCTGGGCCCAGGTATGGCCTGTGTCATTCAGGCAGCCCTGCCGTAACACCACTCCAAATAAGCCCCTGTTGAGGGCTGCCTTCTGAAGCAGTAGCAGAGACTGTAGAAGATGGAGTCTCTTTTGCTTACAGAAGAATTATGGGGTCAATGCTTTGAGGTTTCCTGGTCAGGCTTTCATTTCAGTGACCCTTTGCAGTTTTGGATCCACCATTAATGCTTCTTTGTTAAATGACTCCTCGTCTCCAGGCTGCTCTAGAGTTTTCCAATTTGTCTGGTAATAGTAATGAATGTAGCAGACTCCTTCCACTTTTCCACGGTGAGCTTCCCCTGTCATTTATCAGTGGCTCTCAACCTATCCAGACTACTGTACCCCTTTCAGGAGTCTGATTTCTCTCGCATACCCCCAAGTTTCACCTCACGTAAAAAGTACTTGCTTACAAAATCAGACCTAGAAATACAGAAGTGTCACAGCATGCTACTGATGAAAAATTGCTTACTTTCTGATTTTACCATATAATTATAAAATAAATCAATTGGCATGTAAAGATAGTGTACTTACATTTCAGTGTATAATACATTGAGCAGTACAGTAAAACCTCCATTTAACGGACTAATTCGGGCGAGGGGGTGTCCGTTAAATCAAAAAGTCCATTATTTAATAATAATAAAAAAATGAGCTGTCGGAGCAGCAGCCCGCCTGCCATAGGGTCGGGGCGGCAGCTCCGCAGCCCGCCCACTGCCGGGACCCGGCGGCAGCCAGAAGCTGTCAGCCAGCCTGCCCGCTGCCGTGACCTGGGCGGCAGCCGGGAGCCGGCAGCCAGCCCGCCAGAAATGGAGCAGGAATGCATCAGACTTGCTCAGAAATTTTGTCCGTTGCATCTGAAGTCCGTTAAATCAAGGTCCGTTAAATCGAGGGTTTACTGTACAAACAAGTTGTTGTCTGTATGAAATTTTAATTTGTACTGACTTCACTACTGCTTTTTATGTACCCTGTTGTAAAACTAGGCAAATATCTAGATGAGTTGATGTACCCCCGGAAGACTTCTGAGTACCCCAAGGGGAATGTGTACCCCTTATTGAGAACCACCGTTATACAGCAACCTAAGATGACATAAGACAAAATAGTCTACAGCCTACATGGGCCTGTAGTAGAATTTTATTGGAAAAGAATCCATGAGAAAGGGACAAAATGTCTCTCAAACAGGGGCACAATGTCTTTCAGATGTCCCAGAGTAATAAGAGGAGCATGTGATACTGGCGGGGTCAATTATTCAATCTGAGTTTTCTTCATTTAAGTTTCTTGCCCCTCCCTCCAGCAATAGCACACTAGCTTTCCCCAGCCACTTACTGCAACATTTTTGATCTGTGGGCCTGCAAACCACCGCAGCTGTTCTAGGATAGCCTGGAACAATTCCGTTTTGTAGGAAGGAAGCTCAGCCACAGCTGTTTTCAGCACCACTTCTACTAGGCTCAGGGTGCACGCAGCACCAAAGATAATACCTACAACGGAGAACAGCAGAATTTTTACCAACAGCCACAGTCTATGTTTCCCAGGAAGACAGTTCCACCAGGGCACTTGCACAGGAAGGTGAATGAGGCACTGCATTTTCCCCATAAAATTATTTTTTTCCATTCATTCGTTTCAACCACTTCTCCTGACCAAACGTGCACTAAAACACACAGTCCACCAACAACAGGCACACGCACAACCTGCACCCACCAATTAGACACCACCTACAAGTATACCAACCAACACTTATGCCAGCAGTTATTGAGAGACTAAACACATCTGGGAATTGCTAATGAGTTATAGAACCTTTCACTCGTAGGTTGTCAGTGTGACATACAGGTTCCTATCTAATGGGAGCCCCTGTCTGAGATGAGTCTGGTGAATTTAAATTCCAACTCTCACGTAATAAACTGAACACTATGCTTTATCTGAGTTGGTAGGCTCAACAAAGAGGTGAAGAACTGCACTGGACCCTGGATACTGAATTACTTCTAGGGTAAGTCTGCACTGCAACGTAAGCCAAGCTGCAATGAGCCTAACCCCCTTGCGACTACACTGCAGTTGTATTAACTCAGGGCTCAGACCCAGGGTCTCAGGACCCTGCAGGGCTGGAGGATCCATGCTCAAGTTATGTCGGGACTCACGGGCCAATCCCTATTTCCTTGCTTGACTCAGGTCCTGGGAGTCAGCCAGAAGTATACCACAATTCCATGGGACAACTTCCTTACTTCTCTTTATACCAAAAAATCTGCCATCCACTCTGTTGGAAACGGAAGCCACCCCACCTTTGCAAGATCAGCATTAACCTATCCTGTTCTGATCACCAATCTGCAAGCACACTACCAGAGAGCCTCCTGGGTTTGCAAAGGAGCACAAACTGATCATGCCTTTTGCAAAGCGAGCTGCTTCCTCCTAGTGGGCAGGGTGGGCAGTAAAGTTTTTCCACAATGCACCATTGTCCTAGGACTAGAGCGGCCATATTTGGTGATGGGGGGGGGGAGAAGAGGGAGTGCTAGGGACTCTGAGATATGGTTATTCTGACTTGGGTCTGCACCCTGTAGTACAGATGCCAGAGCCTTAGAAAAGTCTTAAAATAGGATTAATATACAATGCAGATGCTCAAGCCCAAGGTTCCCTAACATGGGTCATCTGACTCAAGTCCCACTAACCCTGCGCTTGCATTGCAGCGTAGACATATCCCTAGAAGTTGAGTCATACTGGCAGGACAAAGTGTATGGGAACTTTGCCCTGCTTCTGCCAGCCAGATAAGCTCAGGACTTCATACACACGGGCTATCAAACCACTGCCTTATAAGCACAATTTTGTAAAACGAACGATTATGGTCACTTGCAAATTATTTGCTAATATGCAAATTAGCCCATTAATTTCCATAAATCACTTCACATGGAACTGCTATGAAATTTCTAATATTTTTCCCAGTAACGACCATTCCTGGCCCTTGCTACTATGTGTTTCCAGGTCTTTACAACATCTGGGCGCTGTGAAATCTTTGTATTGAAATTTAACTCAGAACTGCCTTCCCCCTCATCTACTCACACTAAAGGGTAAACAGTTCAACTAGTTAACCTCAGAATAATGATGAGCAGCTAATCCGTGTTTACCTTACTCATGCAACTTGTCCTATTGATTTCAGTGGGACTCTTAGCATGAATAATCTCAACAGATCTGGCCTCAGAAAAGGTGATGGGAATAAAAGAAGGGGGCCCTTCATCCTAATCAAAGCAGTTCTAGTTTTTCTGTTTTTGTGGGGGGTGTACTTTCCCTTGTACCTTTCCCAAAGACCACACTGACTGCATAGCGTTCTGAATACTCATTACCTACCCTCCTCTGTGTGCTGAACAAAGGTCATTTCAGGGATCCAAGCTGGTGCTATTATCACTGGATACAGCATGTTCTTTAACCTCATCTCAATACCTCAAGGAAAAACAAGACTCCCTGAGTTAAATGCTTCTCAGGGAAAAGGCAACATTATTGTGTTACAAAGATCAGTGAGCGTCAGTAACCACATCTTATACCGGTTATACAATAGCGTCAAGAGTTCCTGAAGTTCACTGGACAATGGAGGCATTTGTGTAATGAAATTTTAGGGCTATAATCCATGAGATGTCTCTTCAATCTGCAATACCCACCAACCTCTTCCCCTGTGAAGGAGCTCTCAGACTGCATGTGAACATTATTGACTCATTGATATCATCATGTTAGGCTGAACAGCATTTAAGGGGGAAAATAGGATTAGATAACAGGAGGGGAATTGTTCTTGAAATCAGACTGACTTTGCAAATCTCTCTATCTCTCCACCCCCTGCAAAAAAGAAAAAAAAAGTCTGAGAGCACTGCAAACCCTCACATCCTAAGAGGTTCGCCCAGTCCCTGGACAACTTCAGGCAAATGGCTGAAAGTTCCAGGACTGGATTCATCTAAGTACATTTTTAGTGTCTCTCTTCCCTTCCTGCAAAAACCAAAACAGTCTGTTATGTATCTGTGTGCTTCTTCTTGTCAATAACCCATTAATAACTGGCACCAAGTTAGAACAAAAGGCCCACCGATCTGAATTGGCTCTTATTTAGCTTGCTTCCACAAACAGGACACAAGGATGTTTGTGAGACTGATCTATTGGGAAGAAGGAAAATCCTCCTTGCCATGCCCTCCAGAAACCACTCCCATATGGGGTTAACTCGGACTGTTTTAAGGAAGTCCAAACTGGTTTTGCATTATGCTTGGGAAAACCTTTCTGTGGATAACTTTAGCAACTGCTCAAACTAAGCCTCAGCAATTCCTCTTACCGACTTCTGTGTTCCCTACGACCAACTTAGCATCGGGGTACTGGGCCTTGAGCACCAGCAGCCCCTCAAGTGTTGTGGGCCGTATCCACATCACACGCTCGCCTTTGAAGCACAGCTGTTCCTGGGGTTCGTCTTTCTGCGTCTGAGAAAATAAAATGGGACGGACTCAGATCGGGAAATGCTTCCATCAAGGATTCCTGCCCCGGCTTTGTTTTTGCCAATTCTCCTCCTCGCGTGACTGCTGCTTATTAGGAAGAGGAAACCAGATCGGAGTCAGCCCAGAGTCGCTGCCCTCCAGTAACACGGGAACTTCTTGCAAATGAAACAGAGGGAGCTGGTGTTGGCATTAACAAACTCAGTGTGACCCTCACGAAGGGAGCACCAGCGCACTGGTGAATGTTGGGTTGGGTCGGGATAGCTACCAGCAGCCATGGAACCAATAACTGAGTGTAAAGGGTGATTTGTTAAATGTATAGGAGGTGGAGAACACACCCACCTGGTGGACCCAAACCTGGACTATGATGGTGCAATCAGTGTGCAGGGCATAGAAAGGGCCCAGCATGGCATTGCAGGGACACCAGCCTCCATAAGGAAGGTGGGGGACGATTGGAGAGGAAGCCAGAGCAGCTTTGAAAGTGAGTAGTGCTGGGCAGCTAGGGGATGCACTGATTCAGCTTATCCTGTGTATCCCGTGGAAAGCCTCTTCTGGCAGGGCTCTTATGTTAAAGACTGGAATGCTAATGCCTGCTCTGGGTCAGCAAGTGTCTTATTTTATTGGTAGCTGCCTGTTCCACTGTCAGCTCGTTCGGGCAAGAGCCACATGGGTCACTCAAACCCCATGTCAGAGAAACAGGCCAATGAGCGGCATTCACTGCTGCCCGACTGCACCTACCAGCAACTCTGGAGGGAAGATAGGCTCCTGGGTGGGATCCAAAGGCTGGAACTCAGCTGGATTGAACAAGATGGAGGACACCATTGCCTGTTAAACAAAGCAAACAAGAGAAATTTCTTTTCTCAAAACAAGAGGACTTAATTCCATCTACATGTAGCTCTGGTTCATTTTTCCTTTCTGATACAATGCTTTTCATTATTTTGTTAAATGATGAACAGTACAACTAATAGAGTGGAATGACACAGACTGATGAATTAAACAATCGCCCAGATCTTGAGCTCCTGCTTACATTTATCTGTCCTTAGCCGGAGTTTGCCTGACTAAATACACAAGGTTTTATTCCAGTCTCACTTATAGCAATGTGAGACTGAAGTAACTGAATAGAATCAATGGTAGATTTGCCTCAACACAGACCAAATAAAAACAAAGTGAGGCCTGGTCAGTTTAACTAAATCGGTCAGGGTGTGAAACATCCACACTCTGAGCAGTGTTGTTAAGATGACCTGAGTCCCTATATAGACAGCGCTAGGTCGACAGAAAAATTCTTCCATCAGCCTAGCTACCATCTCTCAGGGAGATGGATTACATACGCTGAAGGGAGAGCCCTTCCACTGGTGTGGGTAGTATCTACACTGAAGTACTACCACAGTGCAGCTATAGCATTTTAATTATAGACAAACCCTCAGTCTGAGGTGATTTGCCTGAATAAGATCAAAGTAGAGATTCAGGCTTTGGCACGTACAAAATAAAAGTTGAATTACAAAACACTAACAAAGGATAGTGAAAAGAAAGAAGAGGAGAAAAAATAAAGGTGTGGCGAGGCCTTACTGCATTGTCTTCTTTCTTGTTCATGTAGCAACCCAGGTCATTGACTTTTCCACCACAACAGCCTCCAGCCTTCCCAGTCATACAGCAGCCTGGGCCCTTCATTCCTTTCCCACAGCAACTCCAGTCCTACGTGGGCAAAAAACTGCTTAAAGAAAAACCTGTAGATTCCAAGCAAGCTACACAGGTTTCATCCACTTGCAAAAGCAATTGTTCCCCCATTTATAATTTCTATCATAGATACAGAGAAATTGGAGGTGGAAGATGCCAAATAATTAGGTCTCTCCCTTTCAGTGGGTTCATTGCAGTGATTCCATTCCATTTGGTCCCTTACAATGCATTTATTCTATGCCGTTTAGTTTTAAATAACTCAAGTAGCAGAGCTTCCACCATCTCCTTTTGGAGATTGCTCCAGTGTCTGAGTTTCACAACTACCTATTATTTTCCTCTCTTTCATTTCATCCATTAAACAGAATAATATACACGTGCACCATCCTAAATCATTGCTTTACATCTTGGTGTTCGCTACTCATATGAGGTACGTCCATAAAACCAATCAATGTAGTATCTAGGTGCTCCATTTCTCCGTACAACCCCCAGAGGAGACTTTAAAAAATGGTAAGTAAAAGGTGCTTAATGCCACCCCACACGCACATTTGAGAAGTGGGTGTGGAGGGAGGGATATATTCAGCACTGACATTTCAGCTTAACTCCATTGTCATTTTAGTTTTGCAGTCCAACTCTCATAAAAGTAATTGCCCAGTTAGGCTCTGCAGCTGTATGTCCCTAGCCATGGACCGTAGTTAGGCATCTTTCTATGCCTGCACATACCCAGGTGATCTGGGAGCTGTTTTGTTTTGTGGGATGCTGTGTTTTTAAGAGCTTTAGCAAAAGCACTGTAAAAAGAGACCTACTTACTCGTGACCTGATCTGATGCCGTACTGAGCACTCTAGTTATTAAAGGGAGCTAACCTGAGCAACTGCCATTAAAGAGTAAGTCTTGTCATGTTATCAATATGTAACACAGGTACTGACGGGATCCAGGGCTGTGTTTAGGATTTGGCTGGGGATTGGGAGTGGGAGGCTGGTTGGCAAATGTATCCCTTTTTCTTTCAGTCCAACAGTGTATTTTATCAACAGTTGAGCAACTCAGCCTGCTGACTGCCTTCCAGAAATCTGTAATGTTATCTGAGGCCACTTACTTTAGTAAATGTCCTGTACCCCTCCAGAATGGGTCTGTATCCTGTACAGCGACACAAGTTTCCTGCATGGCCAATCAAAGGGATAAAGGTTCAGAGTCATTCAGTCACAAATTTCTGGGCGCACAAATGGGTGGCTGATTTTGTGAGGTGTTTTCCCCCACATAATAACCAGCTCGGCATTAGACAGAGTCGATCAAAAATGGGGGGAAGTGAAATTTTGGGAGTATTTTTGCACAAAATCCGCCACCTTTCTTTTTCATGTAGAAATTCAAAATCGCAATGAAAATTTTCACGGACATTTCAACTCTCTCATTTAAACACACGCAGCCAAGGCAGCTGAATGCTAATCTCAGCCCACCAGCTATCTAATGTCTGAAGCAACACAGAGCTCACTTCTCTCCTGTGGCTGACCTCTCCTCAGCAGAGGTGGCCACTGTAGTGCCGGCCACAACGCCATGATTCAGCACGAGCCCAGTCCCGGCCCCAGAATTAGTGAAAGCAGCCGAGAGGTTGCTCTAACCTACGCAAGAGCAGAACTGGCATAACCGAATTTTGCTCCTGCACATCCCCAACCCAGGGCAAACCCCTGTATGTGGGGCTGGTGGTTGGTGCAGAAGCTAGCTCTGTGATCTCCATTGGCTCTATGCCAGCAAAGAGTCCCCGTCCCCCCCCCACACACACACACCATCAGGTGATTTATTTAGTTTGTAAACTCTTTAGGGTGGAGACCACCCTTTTGTTCTGTGTTTGCACAGCACCTAGCACAATGGGGCTCTTGTATATGATTGGAGCTTCTGTGCACTATGGCAATGCAGAGAATTCACAACAACAATGGGATTTCTCCATCTATTTCCAGCCAGAATCTGTTCACTTCACACCCCTGAGCAACATAATGTGAACAGCTCATTCTGGACAATCCGGGTCCTACTTTAATAGTAACTGTTTTAAAGCAATCAGGTGAGGTGCACCCTGTCCCACTTGGGGAGGGAAATGCAGCCCCCCAAAAAACATAAGATGCGTGCCTGCAGGTCGGTGCTGGAATAGGCATTACCTTGGAAATTCTCTTCTATCTCCTCCATGGTTGGGTGAGGTCTGTTGCGAAGCAATGCATACATGGACATGACAATGCCAGGAGTGCAAAAGCCACATTGGGATCCATGGCTTTTTGCTATTCTCTCCTGAGAGGAAAAAGTGACCAAAACACAAACAGCTCTTGTTAGCAGCACTGCGCTGATTTCCTGACTTCACTAGTCCTCACATCTCTGGGCAGACCCAACCCAACGATTTAGAGCTTGTCTACACTAACTGGGAACCAACATGCAGCGATCGATGCATCAGCAGTCGATTTAGTGCTAAATCGACCGCAGATCGCTCTCCCATCGATTCCTGTGCTCCACTGGATCAAGGAGAGTAAGGAGAGCGTCTCCTGTCGACATCATGCAGAGTGGACCCTGCGGTAAGTAGACCCTGCAGGCATCATCTACATCGCCTTGAGTTACGCTATTCCCGTAACTCAAATTGTGTAGCTTAGACTGACTTTTGCCTGTGGTGTAGACAAGGCCTTAGGCCACTCAGATGGGTTTCAAA
Source organism: Sternotherus odoratus (assembly GCA_032164245.1). Lineage (NCBI taxonomy): Eukaryota > Metazoa > Chordata > Testudines > Kinosternidae > Sternotherus > Sternotherus odoratus. Next base: position 126,922,241 of record JAVMKO010000003.1, read on the forward strand.
CAGACTCACGAGATGAACTCATACTGCAAAATTGGGGTCTGCATTTCAAAAAAATCCCTAAATCCTGACCTCCTGAAATTGATGGGAGTTTTGCTATAGAATTCTTTGGAGCCAGCATTTCACCCCAGTGGTATTTGAGTTCCATTTGCTCCATCATAAAGATAGGGGCTCTTGGTCAGAATCAGAAGTGCCTTTGGATTTCAAACCCTTTCCCCTCAAAGCTTATATGTTTGGATCCTGGGATGTGGGGAGGTGGTAGGGAAAGGAACAAGCTCTATCCAGTTGGACCCACCCAATCTCAAATTAGGTCTAAGTGTTCTCTCTTTGTGGCTTACCATCACGGAAAGAATCTACACAAACTGCTAGATATGTGCAGAGGAAAACTTAATTTCCATCTCAAGGACAGCATCTCTGGCAAAGATGAAACAACTAGTGACTCCAAACACTGCAATGTAGTATCACCAGTGTAAAATAGTAACACGTTGCATTTCTCTCACAACTTCCAGAACCCTTTGGAAACATTCCTGAATTAATCCTCAGCAATGTCCCCGTGAGGGAGGTAAATAATATCCCAATGTTATAGGCAGAGAAACTGAGGCACACTAAGCTCCTGACTAAGGTCACCCAGGAAGGCCAATGCAAAGCCAAGAATAGAACTTAGATTTCCTGACTCCCAGTCAGGGCCACACAGAGGTTTTCGGGAGCCTGGGAAGGACAAAATCTGAAACGGAGGCCCCCAGCCCTTCCAAAATATTACCATGGAGATGAAAGAGGTTAAAGAAGACGAGAGGGGTTGGCAGGTAAGAGAGGGCCCAGGCCTGTAGGGTAGCTGCCTACCCCCATGAGCATGGTGGGGGTTCTGCCTGTATGCAGCCAAGGAGCCGCTTCCAGGCCTGCCTCTCCCTTAGCTCTGGCCCCACGGCCAGTTGAAGTGGTAATCCTAAGCCCCGACTCTACTCCTACCTCTAGGTTGCCTCTGGTCTGGTTCAATGATGCCAACACCAGCAACAGTAGGATGTAGGCCCAGCAGGGGCAAGTGAGTTGCTCTTCACACTATTGATGGCGGGCACCAAGCAGGAGTAGCACTGCGATCCCATGCGCCAGGTCACAAATGCCTCTCACTCAAATTTGCCGCAGCCATCCACCATTTTGGGGACCCTCGAGCAAACTGCACTTTTTGTTCTACCTAGGCCCTGCACTGCCCTGCTCCCAGTCCTGTGCTTTAGCCACAAGATCACTCCTGGTATAGGACTTGGATCAATACAACAGTGCAGGGCCAAAGCAAGAACACCAGCGGTGTAGCTGGAATGACAGCTAATATCATGTTTGCTTATAACAGAGAGTTTCAGAGATGTATGTAGGTGCCATTCCCACTACCAGCAAAGTCTGTGTACGTGGTCTAAAGTGAAATCTACACCCTCCGGGCTTTGACTTTATTAACATGGAAAGTGAGAACAACACAAGCTAAACCTCAGCCCAAGTATTCCTCCCAGGGTAGGCTGTTCCAAGACTTCCTCCAGGAGAAGTGGTCTGTCCCAGGCCTGTGGTTCCACTTCCCAAGGAGCTGTTCCCACCTCCCTTATATCCATGGCATAGAAAAACAAGCCATGCATGCCCCCAACGGGTCAGCAGAAAGCATCCAGCATACCCGGTGTTAGAACCCTGCACTAACAGGGTGAACCCACAAAAGAGGCCTGCCACAGGTCACATTATCTTAAGACATAACAATAGAGACAGCTCACCTGGACGGGATGCAACCTTGTCTTTGTGCTCCCAATGCCTTCAACAGTAGTCACTGCTACGCGATGCAATGCACAGATGGGGAACAGACAAGCATTTACAGAGTAGTGGCTAGAACCATAAGTTAAGGTCACTTCATTTGTAAACTTGTTTGCCAGCCGTGCTCATCAAAGGAAACAGGGAATCATGACGCTTGCCTGCTTTGCAGCCTCTGATATGTACAGCTGCAATTCCAGGCAGCCTGGTTATGACAAACAAATGGACTAAAGAAAGGCCAGGTTGTCTGTGCCAGAACAGTGGAGGCATGACAGCTCTACTCAGGCAAAGCAGAATCCTTGTGAAGTCTGAAACTCTCAGGGGCATATCTAGACTTTCTTTGATGGGAAGGGCCACATGTCAATTTCCAAATGCACCCTTTGTTGCTTAATGCACCTCTAAAAGAAACTCAGCTGCCATGGTGAGGGGTGTAGTGCACAAACCTAAAAAAGATAGAACAGACTGGACATATTTATTAACAACCAGCTAAATCCTGTCGAAACTGAAGCACTTATAAACATTAAACTAACTAATTAGTCCTCACAACATTTCTGTAGGCAGTTTAAATGAGTATACAGCAAATAGGGAAACAGAGGCAGAGATGTCAAATGACTTTCCCAGCCCACATGTGAGAGCTGGGAATAATAACTTCGGAGTTCCTGGTTTCCAGCCCTGTACTCAGATGGCTCAGATACACCTGTCATAGATGGTGAACAAAGGGAAAATGTCTCTGATCATATTAAACAATGTAGCCAGAACTTTCCTCATAATTAGCTATTTGAATCCCTGCAGCCTGCATAGCCCTAAAAAAAAAGTTAAATAAATAAATATTCTGGCTGCTAGAGGACAGAATGATTGAAGGGATTTATTAATGAGACACTATACTTTTTCTTTTCTTGGTCACCCTTTGGCCTCGTTAGAGGTGTTCACCAACTCATGGTAAAATACCCATGGCATTTTAATAATCAGTGTTTTACTTCTTCTTGGTTTGATTTCATTGCTTAGCTCCACAAATGAACAAGAACTGAGAATGCCATAATTCCATGTGCCTAACAGTAAGAATTGTTTTGCAGATTAAATGGCTATCTGCGGATACAGTGGATATCGACAGAAGCACAGAAGCCAGGCGATTCCAGCTTCCAGATAATAAAGCTTCTAGCAGGATAACTGTTATTTTATTCTTGCCAGGGCAAAAGTGGGGCTGCATTGCAACAGGAGAATGGTTCATAAGGGTTATAAAGGTCACCATATCAGGAAAGACCAAGCTAACATCTGGTCTGTCACAAGAGCCTATGCACATACTTCAAGGCAAGATGTAAAATCTTCCTAAGCATTGTACAATACTGTTGGAGGAAATAACTTCTTGTAACGGCCAATTTATGTCCTGAATTGTGGATTGAGGCTTTGGCAGAAACATAACATTATATAACAACATTTCTTTAATCATAAATAATGTTGCACCCCAAAAGGAAAAACCTGGATTCGTGACTGTTTTAATTCCCATCTCAGTTTACAGGTTCAGCTTGCAAAGGATACACAATTTTCTTCTGGGAGTTGTCAAACTTGGATATCATAACAGTGCAAGCACCACATCCACCTTCTCCACAGCCTAGCTTGGTTCCAGGTAGCCCCACTGAGAGAACAAGGTTAAGGAAAATACAGAAGGATAGCAACAGCCCTGGCAAATGTACAGCCCACAACCCTTTTACAGCCAACGTGTTTTCCAAAGGTTCTGGGTGAGGAATGTTGGAAGACAAACTTTTGAAAGCCTTTAGGATGAGAGGTGCTGTGCCAAAATCATATATTATTATTTATAATTGTTTATAGTGAACTGGACTAGGCACTGCAGAGGAAGCCAGAACTGATTTTCAAGGAGAAACCACCTTTGGTCGCAGTAAATATATGGCCATGCTGAGATAATCAGTTTAGGCTTACGCCTCTACTGTTAAAGTCCATGGCAAATTGACTTCAATGAGAGCAGGCTTTGGCCCTTTCATACTAATGTCATTGAGGTTCCCACTGGAGTTGACATGAAACTAATTATCTCTGCACAACCATGTGTCTACTATAGCGGAACACAGCTTGTTCATGGAAACCAATCAAGGCATAAGCTAAGGATTTTCTCTGCCAATGTTACAGTCAGTTTTATTAAGATGTGGGTGAAAAGCTCCCCAAAGAGCAAGAATTCACCATGTAGCCTTTCCATAAATTCTGGATTTTTAAGAAAACAACAGAATCAGGGGTTTTCCCCCACCGAATATAAGCATCCCAAATATTAAAGTATTTGAATTAGACATTAACAAGCTCAAACACCTAGGATCAAATGGCAATTCTTCAGGAACAGGAGTGCATGGAGATAGAGAGAGGACACAGCAGCCTCCGTCCCTACTCCTCTGTGCACCCATGCTACATCCAGACAGAACACTGCTGCTACCTCTCCCTAAGCACAAGCGGGTTGGTGCACCACACGCAAAAACGAACATGGCTAACGTCCTCCTACCTCCTCCAAACAGTGTGCACCTGCCAGAACGTGGCAGCAAGCCTGGGGTAAGTGTGAACTACACCTTTGTAAAGGAACACAGAGCCTAAGCTGGCAATCTCTTTGCACCAATGGCTTTGATGTATTGAAACAGAAATGGAAACAGCCTTAATTTGTCAGGGAGGAAACTGCTATGCAATTTACATGTGACTAGAAATGAACTGTTCTCTCAATTTTATGGGCCTCTTTTTTGTACAATTCTCTCTTCCCATCATATCTTGAATCACTAGCAACTATCGGAGGCCTCCCTTCCAAGTACTAGCTAGATTTGATGCTGCTTAACTTAGATGAGCTGTTGAACTCCCAGTGCAAAATAATATCAACCTGCATACAGCTCTCATCCCCAAACATGCTGTCTGGTTATGCTGCAACATGCTGCAACAGTTAATAATGGTAAAATGCCATAACCATTTGAAACCTTATACAGTTCTTCCTGACATTGGATACATTTTCTCCGCAGGTAGGTCAGCAAAGTTGTTTCTGGGTCCACATTTTTTTCCAACACCTGAATGAAAAGAAAAGTATTGTAAACCATATCGTCAAGATTTATATATCTAAAGAGATAGACATGCAGACTCTGAAGATGAACTTCAGTCCTGGTGCAACTCTGTTCACATCAACGGCATTAAACCAGTGAACTTTGTCCCTTCTCCCACTGCCTGTCACTTTTAAAATCTGCTTATACAGCAGACTCTCGATTATCCAGGATGATAGGAAAAAAATTAATCCTGGTTAATAAAATTCTGGATAATCACCATCCATAGGAAATATGGGAGGGGGGGATGGTTCATCAGCCACCCTGCGCCGGGGGGAGGGGGTGTTGGTTCACTGGCTGCCTTGCCCCGATGGGGTTTTTTTGTGTGTGTGCTTGGGGCAGGAACAAAGCCAGACCCGGCCCTGCGAGTTGCGCATATTTTTTTTGTCATCCTGGTTAATCCAATTCTGGATAATCGAGAGTCTACTGTATAGAGCAAGAGAAGTCAGGAAAGTGAAGTGTTCCAGAAACAGGGTTAGCAGCAGATTAAGGCCTTGTCTAAACTACACAGTTTTATCAACCAAAGGCAGCTTTTGTCAATGAAACAGTGGAGGTGCACGCACTGATTTAACTCTCCTGCTCCGCTGAGAGGCATAGAGCTTTTTACAACATAGTTAGAGGGACACAGTGTCAATGTAGACACTGCATTCCTTATGTCACCGTAACCGGGCTCCAGGAGATATCCTGCAATGCCCACCCTGACTTCTCTGATCGCTGTTTTGAACTTCACGGCCCTACACAGACACGTGCCCTTCCCCTTTCAAAGCCCCAGGGGGGTTTGAAATTTCTCAGGGTGGAGAGCTCACAGCTCCTGCCCAGCCGAGCATGCCAGCTCCCTGGCAGCAAACACTCTCCTGTCTGGACTGCAGGGGAGGGGGTGGATCTCTTGGGTCTGTGGGAAGAGGAAGCTGTGGGAGAACTCGCAGAGAATCACAGATTCAAAACATTAACATGGAATCCTGCTCTCTCTGGCAGTAGAACCACAGCAGCAGGAAGACAGGGTGGGCTGATGCTGGGGGTGGGAGCAGGGCCGGCGACAGAAATGTGGGGGGCCCCCTACTCTAATAGTTTGGGACCCCCCAGCCCAGCCGGGGCCCCCCAGCCCAGCCCAGCCGACAGCGGCTGGGGGCCCCCCAGCCCAGCCCCCCCCCCCACCAACCCAGCCGGCGCTCCCCCCCCCCAGCTGACAGCGGCTGGGGGCTCCCCAGCCCAGCCGCCCCCCCTCCCCAGCCCAGCCCAGCCGACGCTCCCCTCCCCCCCCCCCCCCCCCACCCAGCTGGCAGCAGCGAGAGCCGGGGAGCAGCGTGAGCCTCCCTTGCTGCTCCCTCCCTCCCTCCCCCCCTTTCTTCCCCGGACTGAGCCGCTGCCGCTGGCCGGGCTCTCTGCTCCGGCCGGGGACAGGCGCTTGTCCGGGGGAGAGCCGCGCCGGATGACTACGGGTAGAGCTGTACCGGGCCCCCCCTAAAGTCGGGGGGGCCGGTACAGCTCTACCCGTAGTACCCCCCTGTCGCCGGCCCTGGGTGGGAGGAGAGACTGCTGTGCTGTACAGAGCTGAGGAGGGAGACAGGGGCTGGTGTCGGGGTGTCCCCCTCCCTCCTGCTGGTGTACTGGTCACCACTGAGCTGGGGGTGGGAGTTCAGGGGGGTGCCAGTTTATGTACCAGCTTCTGCCTCACTCGCCCAACACACGCACTCTCTCTCTTTCACACACACACACACACACGTCTGTGTGCTTCTTGAGTTAGTGTTCAGCAATGTCAGTTGGTCATATTACCCACTGCTACTTTAAGAAGTGATTTAAAATGTGTTATTTTTCATGCACACACAACACTCATTACAAGGTTCATAGCACAGTGCAAACAAACAATGCCAGGCTCAGCACACTACAGCAACACACATTACTATGGTTCTGTGTTAACATGCTCCTTTGAGGCATCCCTCAGCCGAACAATCCCTCATTGAGCTCCTCTTATAGACTTGTGTTCAGAACGCACAACACAATACTGACCAGCAGTGCCGGATCCATGTGTTCTGACAGAGATGGCTGGGTTGTAGGTTACCAGGGAAGCTGAAAAGCAGCTGGCAATCTAGTAGGATGTCCATGGTACAATGGGATTGAGAAACCATCATGTGACTCTGCACTTGCCCCCATGAGGCATTGAAATCCCTTCCCAAAACAGTTTGTGGCCAGTTGCACAGTGGGATAGCTACCCACGGTGCACTGTTCTCTGTGTTTAACTTAAACCTTCTCCCTATGGTCAGAAATCAAAACTCTTTATTTGTTTTCTTCTAGCCTGCAGGGCTTGTTTTGCTCCATCGGTATTAATAGAGTATCAAGGCACATTTCCAGTAAAATTGCATAATAGGATGTGACCATGTGTACTTGACTCTTACAATGAAGGAGTCCTAAGTACAGTCATTGCAGTTTATTTAAGATAATCTTTCTCAGTTTTGAAAGGCTGATGGAAGCAAAGGGCACTTTTATAACCTTTTCTTGCCCCCTTCAATATAAGGTCATTTACACCCCCACCCCGCACTTTGAGCTTTTATTCCCAGAAGACCCACATTTTTAGAATTGGCTGATTAAAGTGCTGCTGCAAACTGTAACTGGGCAGTAGTGTACAGCTCCTATACTGGGAGAGTAAAACAGATAATTTGCCAGGCAAATGGACTCTGCCACCCATCACTATTCAAATCCTTGCAAATTTAATCTTTTCAAGTGACTGGCATTGCAGAGGTATTTGCAGCACTCCCTTGAAAGTATTTTAAGTGTGGGGATTACCATCAGATGTGAAAGGAAGTCAGGACGGTGTGATGCAGCACACCAGTAAGAAAGTGGCTACTAGTATACAGCTGACTGTACCAGCAGCGCCGCTGGGGAGGCTTAAGGGGCAGTAGTCCTGGGGCCCGGGGCTCCCAGCAGCAGCAGGAGACCCTGGCCCTTTAAATCACCCCCCGAGCCCTGGGCAGCGCAGGCCGGGCAGCGCTAAAGGGCTGGCTGGGGGAGTCTGGCCACACACACACACACACACACACACACACACACACACACACACACTGCCCTTCGTACCGGTAAGTCCATTAAGTTACTTTCACCCCGGTTACCATACATATCTCAGTAACGTTGGCAACTTTCAAGGACAAAGTTGCAAAGATTGTAATCGCATCAGTGTGAAAGTGCACAGCAATCTGTTTTCTGCACGCGATCTGGGAAAGTAGAGAAACATACTTGTGAAGTCAGGTTTTCGTTAACATGCTGCTGCACCTTTCCGGTAGGGTGACCTGATGTCCCGATTTTATCGGGACAGTCCCGATTTTTGTCTCTCTGTCCCGAGTCCGACGAGACTCTCGTCCCGATTTTTGAGAGTTTGCAGATGAGCCCTGCGCGCGCAGGGCTCATGAAGGCAACATGGCCCCGCCCACTGCCCCAGGCAGCCATTTGCTGCCTCCAAGAGCTCTGTGCAGGCAGGGCTCATCTGTAAAGTCCCGAATTCGGGACGGAGTGCTGCAGCTAGAGTAGTAGCTTCCTGCCCTCAGAGACAGATCGCAGCCCGCTCCCGTCCTTTCCCCCCCACCTCTCCGGCTGGCAGAGACTGGGGAGGACCCTCCCACACAACCAGCTCCCGGCCGGCCCCGCAGGGGGGGGGGGTAAGGGGGGCAGCCCAGTCCACTGCTCCCCCCCTCAGCACCTGCCGCCCCCCCTCAGAGACAGCACAGCATTTCAGGGGTAGCGATAGATGGGCTGGCAGCAGCAATGGCCAGCCCAGGAGAGCTCTCTCTCTGCCCTGCCTCAGAAGCATGCTGCTTGCTGCCTGTAAGGAAGGAGGGGGAGGGGAGAGCCCACTCCCCCCCCCCCCACGCCGAAACAGAGAGCCTCCATCTACCACGGCCCGCTCCTGCGCCCCTCCCCCCCTGCTGAGTCCCACACCCCAGGAGGTGATGATGGCCAGGAGGACAGGTCTCTCACCTTCCTGCTGCCTGCGGGGCATGCATGGTGCAGCCGCCAGCAGAAGAGGGTGGGGGAAGAGACCCCCCCCCACCTCCCCAACCTGGATCCAGCCACCGTGCTGGATACTTCCTGGCTGGCCCCAACCACCCCACACACACACACACCTCACTGGATCCCAGGAGCAGCTACAGGAGAGGAGCAGACGAATGAACCTGTCTGCTTGCCAGATACTCCCCAGGACAGGACAGCCACCCCAGGTAAGCACCCCCAGCCTGGGACTCCCTTGGCCCCTGGCAGGTGACAGGTCCCTCTGGCGTTTGGGGGAGGGGAGCCTTGTTGCATGATGCAGCAGTGATTACCTGCAAGCCCCCCTGCTCCAGCTCCCAATGGGAGCCATGGAGGTAGTGCTTTTGGCTGGAGAGTCCCCCCTCCAGAGCTGGTGAGTGTGGCCAGGGAAGGGGGGCAGGGTCAAGTGTAGATGAGTGTTTGGGAGGTGTGTGGGGTGCTGGTCTGTGAGGGTTGGTGTGGAGGATGTCTGGTGGAGGGCTCAAAATAAAAATAACAACAATATCAAGACTATCAAATTATTCATTTATTTTCATTAAATATATAAACTACCGTATTTTTCGCTGTATAAGACGCACTTTTTCTTCCCCAAAACGGGGGGGGGAGAAGTTGGTGCGTCTTATACGGCGAATTTGCCCTTTGCGCGGGGGGGGGGGGAGGGCGAGGCGAATGACACCAGGGACACAGAGGGGAGCGCCTGGCTAGTCCCGGCTGTACGTGAGGCGCCCGCAGCCCGGCCGGGGCGCGGCGCAGCGACCCACGCGGCTCCGCCAATTTTTTGAGCCTCGTGAGTCCGGTAACTGCCCCCGCGGCGCCCCCCTCACCCGGCCGCCCCGGCTCCCCTCGTCACCCAATGTCCCTTGGCCCGCGGCTCCCCCGCGCTGCCTTTCACCGGCTCCCCTCGCTTCCCTGTCACCAGACCCCACTGTGTGCCCCCCCCGTCAGCACCGCTCCCCCCGCCCCCCCTCACCCGGCCGCCCCGGCGCCCCTCGTCACCAAATGTCCCTCGGGCTGCGGCTCCCCCGCGCTGCCTTTCACCGGCTCCCCTCGCTTCCCCCGCGCTGCCTTTCACCGGCTCCCCTCGCTTCCCCCGCGCTGCCTTTCACCGGCTCCCCTTGCTTCCCTGTCACCAGACCCCGCTGTGTGCCCCCCCCCCCCGTCAGCACCGCTCCCCCCGTCCCCCCTCACCGGCTCTCTGGTCCCCCTCCCGGTCCTCCCCCCTCCGCTCCCACTCAGAAAATCTCCCTCCCCCGGGCTTCACCTCGCCAGGTCCCGCCCTCCGGCTCCCTCCCTCTGCTCCAGAGCCCCTACTCCTCGTTTTCTGCTCCCCCGTCACCAGACCCAACCCCCTCAGTTCCCCAGCCCACGCTCACCAGAGCCCGTCACTCGAGTGCCGTCCGGGGCTTCCCCTTCTTCACTCCACAGTCTGTAGTTCCCCCATCCTCTGCCCCCCCCGGGGTGCTCTCCCCTCCCCCAATACTCTGTGTCCTCCCATGGGATTCCCCCCCCACACTCACCACAGCCTCTGTGTTCCCCCCAGGACTCTGTCGCTCCTCCCCAACAGACCCTCTGTGTCCTCCCCTCCACCCAACCCTCTGTGCCCCTTCTTGGGGCTTCCCCCTCCACTTGACCCTCTGTACCTCACCCCTCCCCTGTCCTCCCAACCTGATCCTCTGTGACTCCCCTAGGGCACTGTCCCCTCCCCCATACCCAATCCTCTGTGCATCTGTGCCTTCCCCTGGGACTCTTTCCTCCTCCCACCAGACCCTCTGCACCCCTCTTGGGGTGCTCTTCCCCCCCCCCGACTCTCCTTCCCACCCCAATCCTCTTCCCACCCCCCAGGCTCTCCTGTTCCCCTCACCGATCCTCTCTGCCAACCCCCTCCACTCCACCCGGACTCTCCCTTCCCCCTCATCCGATTCTCTGTGTCATCCCCCTTCGCCCCACTCTGTGACTTCCTTGCGCTCTGCCCCCCCCAACCCTTTGTGCCCCGCAGTGCAAGAGGAATTCTTGGGGTTCGAATAATAACATTACAGCCTTATTTTTGTTACTTTCACTGTTTACTGACTTTACTGACTGTTAATGAGAGTAAAGATAGTTCTTAATATGTTACATGGTTGACATAAAATTGTTCTTAAACTGCTGTTAACTTTATACAGTTGATATAAAATATTTTACTACAGTATTTGGTTCAGAATCTTTTTTTTCTAGATTTTCCTCCTTTAAAATTAGGTGCGTCTTATATGCCGGAGCGTCTTATATGGCGAAAAATACGGTAAATGAAATTAATAAAATTTCAAACCAAACATATATTCATTCTACTATACAATGCTACCTTATGCAATATTCATTTTAAAAAGTTTTAAAATAAGCAGTGCTCCATGAAAAGGGAATGGGGGGCGGGGCGGAGGCGCAAGGTAAAATTTTTGGCAAGTTCACTATCCTTGCCCCAGGAAGGAAGGGGTCCGTCCTCTGCAAGACACCTCACTTTTATAGCAGCTTCCCTCTCCTGCAAATCTGGGTCTGTGTCCATTGCTCATTTTTGCTGCTTCTCTCTGGTCTGGTGTTGCTGTTAACCCCTGAGGGTTATGTCTGCTCTTAGTCAGCCCACTTGACAAGTTTGATTGTCCTTGATCTGTCTCTCTTCCCCTCTCCAACCCTTGCACTGTCTGGAGGTGCCTGCCTTCCATGCCTCCTCATTCACACCTCATTCATTCAACAGGGCACTTGATTATAAAGTGGAGGGGAAGATCTTATTCTACTCCTAGCAGAGACATTTTTCTTTTACCTTAATTATACTACCTTAGGGGCTATAACATATTACCAAAGTTCAATACAGAGTTTGTAAAACAAGGTTATATGAAAAGGCATAACACAAAAGTCATATAAAAGTTAAAAATGCATAATGCAGAGATTTATCTACAGGCGGGGGAGCGTAGGAGGGGTAGTGTGAACAACACTGTGCATGTATTGGGGGGAAGTCTCTGGGCATAGGTAAGTGTCAGAGGCTGCATCCTCCTCCCCAGCAGAGTGTGTGCAGACCAGTCCACCTTGCTCATGGCAGAGCCAAGGAAAGGAGGCACCTGCTCTGCACATGCTGGTTCTACCCAGAGCAGGCTGTGGCTGAGCACTGCTAAGCTGCTGCCCAGTTCACTCACCCACATTGTCAAGCAGGGATTGCACCTAGCCATGTACATCTGTTTGAGGTACTAATTGGGACACCATTTGTCCCATATTCAGGTAAAATGTAAAAATTGGTAGTACCATAGAAAATTAGTTGATTGGGAATGTCCCATTAAACCTGATTGTGATCTATTGGGAATTTTGGTTTTTCAGGTTGTTTTCCAGTGTAATGCAAATTTACCAGAGGGATATATAGTTTACAGTTCTGAACCACATTGCATATGATAGGACAAACTACCATGGGCACGAAATAACATTTGAGACTACGTGGTTCTTTTCAGTGGCTAGCTATCTAGCTAACAGTCTTGGCTCCGATCATGGCTAACAGTCTTGGCTCAGATCAGGGCTCCGATCAGGGCTCTGCACTTTTGCCTATCATGCCCCGCCCCCGTGCTTGTGCCCCCCCTCCCCTCCCCCGCTCGCGGAGTGTGTCCTGATATTTCACTCTTCCCATATGGTCACCCTACTTTCCGGTTATGCTGGGACCAAATTTAAACACTAAGACGCACAACGTTGGTTCATATTGTAACATACTCGTTCTATAATTTTTAAAAAACTACAGTGGTGCAAAATTAAGTTATAATCACACAATAGTCCAGAATTTTAGAGTTCGGGTTCCTACAGCTAATCAGGTCCCTCAGGACTATTTTTTCACACAACACTATTTATAATAGCTGGATGTAGCCAATATACCTGATTCTGAATTTCCTGACTTTTGTGCGATTCTAATTCTAGAGCAGGGGTCAACAACCTTTCAGAAGTGGGGTGCCGAGTCTTCATTTATTCACTCTAATTTACGATTCCGCATGCCAGTGATACATTTTAATATTTTTAGAAGGTCTCTTTTTATAAGTCTTTCATATAGAACTAAACTGTTGTCTGTAAAGTAAATAAGGTATTTAAAATGTTTAAGAAGCGTCATTTAAAATTAAATTAAATGCAGAGCCCCCCCTGGAACCAGTGGCTAGGACCTGGGCAGTGTGAGTGCCACTGAAAATCAGCTTGTGTGCCACTTTCGGCACGTGTGCCATAGGTTGCCTACCCCTGTTCTAGAGTCTTCACTGCAACAATCTGAAGGAAGGGACTGGCATCTCACGACCTCGGTTTGTTTTTAATAAGCGTTCAGTCAAAAAGGCACCTACATTCCAGCGTGCTTTATCCCACACTGCCGCTAAGCAACTGCTGAAAATGATGGGTGAAATTCACTCTCTTCTCCCCCGCCACACACACACACACACCAAGTAAACAGGCTGCAAGTCTTTGTGTGAGAACTGCTCTGGTGAGAACCTGGGGGGCAGTATTCATGGCCACAGTGCATCCCCCTGCATGTCTGCCATTCTCACCTCCCGTGGCTAGTGGCCTGCATTCCACCTCATTATGTGTTTATTTCAGCAGTGAGAAGCAGTTCCCCATAAAGATCCTTCTGAGAATTACTATTTTTGTCAAGCACAGCAAAATCCACATCCCTTTCAGTGTTCTATGCATGTGCCTGGCCTGGCCCTTTCAAGCAAAGCTCTTTTTGAGTTATCCGGGCATAAAAAATAAGCCACTCAACAATTTTCTTAATGAATAAACCCAAAGTAGCCAAATAGGTTTTCTTGGGACTTTCCTAAGAATATGCAATTGTGGACCAAGAATAAACACAAGAAGTCTCATCCCCAGATGGCCATTACTTAAGCAGATGCGTAAGTTCCACAAAAGTTACATCTTTGCTAAGTTGGGCCTTGGAATGGAAGCGTCTCCTCATCACTGGCGCAAATACGTAACATGCTGGGCACCCTCACCGCCCCTCCTTTTCATGTCAATAGGCCAGATTCACCTCTGATTCCTATCATCGTAAAGCACCATGAACACCACTGGAGTAAAGGGTGTTGCCTAAATGTAAGACTTGTGTAAGCAGGAGGAGTACCAGGCCTAATGGGAGTTATGAGTGCTCAGTACCACTCGGGATCAAACCCAGGGCTTGAATCAGACCCCACACCTGTGTAAGTCAGGAGTGACTACACTGCATTCAATAGAGTCCCCCGGGGTAAAACTACTATGAGATCAGAACAAGGCCTCTCTTGTTGGCCCTGCCTTATGACACTAGTGCCGTGAAGAATGTTAATCTATGTAACTATATGAATTTATTTTTGTCCTCCCTCGGGTCTTCACTCCAACTGTTTGATAGGCTCATTTGTATTGTCTCTAATGGCCTTTTAAACTCTTAGGGTGGAAATAATGTCTACTTATGTGTCGCAGAGTATATAGCAGTATAGGACCCCAATACTCATTCTGTCTGTCTGCTTAGGTACTCAACCCTTCAAATGGGATCTGAGTACCTCACACCCAGACTCCTGCACAGTGCAAAATGAAATAATCCCCATGGATTTCAGGACAGTCCCCTTACAATTACAGTTCCTATAGGCAATGGAAGAGGAGTGCCACAACCAAGTTCTCTGCTGACTCAGTCCTTCTGCTGCATTTGGTCTTGACACACTTGCATAAGCAGCCTCGTGATCAGCCCCCATTTCCAACCAGAGAACTAAAAAATGGCCAGAACACTCTACACTAAACCTCTGCTCTCCTCGCCTGTTGGGTGGGCTCAGATCCAAACGTCATGGCTCAGCGCACTCTTTGTAAGAGGTACAAACCAGAGCTCTTGACGTCAAACGTCCCCGAAATCTTAGGAAAGTTTGCATCTAAATCCAGATTGGGAATCAAACTCACAATTTAGCCCCATCTCTAGCTGGGATAGGGTCATATCCTGCCCTCATGCACAGTACGGCCAAGCTGATTAACTCCACAGCGCACAGCCTTGTTAGGTGAAAACTGGGATGGTAGAAATCCTGCCCTCAGAATGCAGAACGGCAACACAGTCACTACTGCAGCCTCTGAACCAACCATAGAGCATGTTATCCTCCATGAGGAAGAAAGGCCAGTGAAAGGCCAGTGAATCAGTGTACTGATTCTCTGGCCCAGGCCCAACTCCTTCTCTACTCCTGCAAGGAATCTCCATAGATCTGTGCTCCACAAGGCACATTTGGGGGGGGGGGGGGGGGGGGACTCAACGTGGCTTCCCACCATGCTAGTCTCTGGGAAGTAGCACTGCACTGGTCTTATTGTATCAACGGCCATAAAAAAGAGGGGTAGGGTTTACCCCACATTGAACACGGACATAGGTGAATTCTATTGAGAGTGCAATAGAGTGGCAGTCCTGTCTTGTTTCAGGATGCAGACCACAATCGTGGTTAGAGTTACACCTCTTCAGAGTGAGGGGAGCTGTGAAAAACAGAATTCACCGTTCAAAGGCTTCCACTGTGTGCAGGAATCACACCCCCACTTCTGAAAGGCGGCCACCTCTAGAGTGACCATTGGTATCTGATCGGTGCAATGTATGCGTTTTTATTAGTGCAAAACCCGTTTGATTGTAAACTGTATTCCAGCTGTTTAAATGCAGATGAGATGAATGTTTGACTGGAATTCAATTTCTTATTGTCTACTCTGAAGCACAGTCATCTTGAATACACACACACACACACACACACACATATCTTCAACAGCCTTTTTCAGATCTGCTTTGGCTATTGACATGGTTTCAAGTAATTACATAAAATTAGAGTACATCTTTACTTTTATGGTAAAGTAACTTTCTAAGAAATGCTATAAAAGTGCAGTGATGTCTTCGAACAAGGACCAGTGCTTCAGAGGGAATGAACAGAATGGGTAATTATCAAGTGATCCCTCGCCCATTGCCCAGACTCAGATTCTGGCAGGAAGAGGTTTAGGGACATCCAGAGCATGGGTTTGCATCCCTGACCATCTTGTCCAATAGTCTATCTTCCATGAACAAATCTAATTCTTCTTTGAACTCTGTTATACTTTCGACTTTCACAACATCCCCTCACAGCCAGGGCCAGCGACGGGGGTACCACGGGTACAGCTGTACCGGGGCCCCCGACTTTAGGGGGGCCCCGGTACACCACTGTACCCGTTGTCGCCCCCCTTGTCGCCGGACCTGAAGAGCGGGGAAGGGGCGGGGAGGCGGCGCGACTCTCCCCCGGACACGCACGTCTGGCCCTGGCAGGAGCTGTGAGCCCGGCCGGCGGCAGCAGTGCTGTCCGGGGGAGGTGAGGGGGAGAAAGGGCGGCTCTCGCTCCCGCTGCCACCAGCTGTCAGCTGGCGGGGGGGGGAGCGCCGGCTGGGCTGGGGGGGCCCCCAGCCGCTGTCGGCTGGGCTGGGGAGGGCGCCGGCTAGGCTGGGGGGGCCCCCAAACTATCAGAGTAGGGGACCCCCAAATTTCTGTCGCCAGCCCTGCTCACAGCAACTTCCTCGGGTTGCCTGTTCATCCTGTAAAGAAGTGCTCCCTTACCTTTCTTTCAAAACTGCTGCATATTAGTTTCATCAGCTGACCCCAACTCCTCATATTATGTAAAGGGGTAAATAACACTTCCCTTCTCACTTCCTCTATATCATTATGATTTGAAAGACCTCTAAAATCATCTCTTCTCTTAGATGGACTGTCCCAGTATTCCTAATCTCTCCTCATGTGGAGGCTGTTCCCCACTCCTAATCACTTTTGTTCCCCTTCTCTGTATCTCTTCCAATTCTAATGTATCTTTGCTGAGATGGGGCGACCAGAATTCAAAATGTGGGCATGCCATGGATTTATATAGTGTCATTATGATATTGTCTCTCTTATAATCTATCCCATTCCTAATGGTTCCTAACATTCTGTTAGCTTTTATGATTGCTGCGGCCCACTGAGCAGATGCTTTCAGAGAACTAACCACAATGTCTCCAAAATCTCTTTCTTGAGTGACAGGAGCAATTTAGACCCCATCATTTCATCTGTATAGTTAGGATTATTGTTTTCCAATGTGTATTAGTTGTTTGCACTTATCATCACTGAATTGCATCTACCATTCTGCTACCCAGTCACCTGTTTTGTGAGATCCCTTTGTAACTCTTCAGTCTACTTTGGACTTAACTATCTTGAGTAATTTTGTATCATCTGTAAACTTTGCCACTTCACTGTTTACCCCCTTTTACAGATCATTTATGAATATGTTGAACAGCACTGGTCCCAGTGCAGATCCTTGAGGGACCCTACCATTTTCCTCTTTCCATTGTGAAAACTTTCCATTTATTTCTACCGTTTCCTATCTTTTACGCAGTTACTGATCCATGAGAGGACCTTCCCTCTTACCCTGTCTGAGGTGATATGTAACCAGTCAATATAGGGATAGTTGAAACCCCCATTATTATTGGTTTTTCTGTTTTTGTAACCTCTCTAATCTCCCTGAGCATTTCACAATCACAGTCACCATCCTAGTCAGGTGGTCTATAGTATACTCTTACTGCAATGCTTTTATTATTCAAGCGTGGAATTTCTATCCATAGAGTTATTATTCATCCCTAACTTTAAAGGTTGCTGTGGCTACTACTGCTGCTCTGTTAGAAAACTTCAGTGGAAGAGAATATGATAAAATGGCAATTAACACAGCCAGGATCCAAGAGCAAAGAGAACAAAAAGTTGGAATCTCCCTTACCTTTTTGCCGTTCACAAAGAAAACCAGTTGATCGGTTGTCTTTTCTGGAGCCATCCTGTGCACTCGACCAAATTCACTCTAGAGGTCACAGAGCAGGCCTACGTATCATGAGAAAGTAAGCACTCAAGGTCTGTCAGACTTAGGAATGTTTCACTGTATAGCCAACTGCACGTTAATAAAGAATCTATCTGGAGGCGTGCCAGCTGCACGGGGCTAGTGATGCTGCAGCAGTAATGACAGAACAAGAGAAGTTGAAAGAACAAAGTGACCTGCCCCCCAGTATAGCAATAGATTAATTTGAAAAACAACTTAATTGCATTTCCATTCAGAAAAACACTGCCGTGTTTGGTGCACCCAAAAATCTGGCTCCATTAGAGCTTACAGAATTAACAGCATTTTGCTTTTGAGCTCCAGGTAGTTTTTCCAACCATTTACCACTGCACTGAACCAAAAACACTTGTGATTTTTTATACTTGCCCTTTCAACAGCAACCAGCCCCAGCATCAATAACTTTATAAGATACTAGCATAAGTGCCCGGCGCTGCTCGGGTCAGTCGGAGGTGGGGAGCTGGCAGACAGCTGACACCCCCTGACCAACCCCAACACCCACCCCTCACCCCTCACTCACCCCCCCAAGCAAACCCAACACCCCCACCTCACCCCCCGACCAAACCCGACACCCCCACCTCACTTACCGTCCCACCAAACCCAACTCAGATCCGTCACAGGCGGGGAGGGGGCCCAGAGCCGAGGGATTCCGGGGACCTTCGCAGGTGGGGGGCGGCACAGAGATGATGGATTCTGGGGTTCCGTTTGGAGGGGGGAGGGGCAGAGAACTGAGGGATCTCCGGGGTTCCGTTTGGAGGGGGGAGGGGCAGTGAGCTGAGTGATCTCCGGGGTTCCGTTGGAGGAGGGAGGGGCAGTGAGCTGAGTGATCTCCAGGGTTCCGTTGGAGGAGGGAGGGGCAGTGAGCTGAGTGATCTCCGGGGTTCCGTTGGGAGGGGGGAGGGGCAGTGAGCTGAGTGATCTCCGGGGTTCCGTTGGAGGAGGGAGGGGCAGTGAGCTGAGTGATCTCCGGGGTTCCGTTGGAGGAGGGGGGGCAGTGAGCTGAGTGATCTCCGGGGTTCTGTTGGGAGGGGGGAGGGGCAGTGAGCTGAGTGATCTCCGGGGTTCCGTTGGGAGGGGGGAGGGGCAGTGAGCTGAGTGATCTCCGGGGTTCCGTTGGAGGAGGGAGGGGCAGTGAGCTGAGTGATCTCCGGGGTTCCGTTGGAGGAGGGAGGGGCAGTGAGCTGAGTGATCTCCGGGGTTCCGTTGGGAGGGGGGAGGGGCAGTGAGCTGAGTGATCTCCGGGGTTCCGTTGGAGG
Source organism: Sternotherus odoratus (assembly GCA_032164245.1). Lineage (NCBI taxonomy): Eukaryota > Metazoa > Chordata > Testudines > Kinosternidae > Sternotherus > Sternotherus odoratus. The sequence goes on from JAVMKO010000003.1 coordinate 126,941,183, forward strand.
AGGGAGGGGCAGTGAGCTGAGTGATCTCCGGGGTTCCGTTGGAGGGGGGAGGGGCAGTGAGCTGAGTGATCTCCGGGGTTCCGTTGGGAGGGGGGAGGGGCAGTGAGCTGAGTGATCTCCGGGGTTCCGTTGGAGGAGGGAGGGGCAGTGAGCTGAGTGATCTCCGGGGTTCCGTTGGAGGAGGGAGGGGCAGTGAGCTGAGTGATCTCCGGGGTTCCGTTGGAGGAGGGAGGGGCAGTGAGCTGAGTGATCTCCGGCGTTCCGTTGGAGGGGGGAGGGGCAGTGAGCTGAGTGATCTCCGGGGTTCCGTTGGAGGAGGGAGGGGCAGTGAGCTGAGTGATCTCCGGGGTTCCGTTGGGAGGGGGGAGGGGCAGAGAACTGAGGGATCTCCGGGGTTCCGTTGGAGGAGGGAGGGGCAGTGAGCTGAGGGATCTCCGGGGTTCCGTTGGAGGAGGGAGGGGTGAGCTGAGCGAGTGAGGTGTCTGTTGGAGGGGGGTATTATGACATCATCACCACCTAACCGCCCAGCCGATGTGATTGGCCCTGAAAGACTTTCACCCCTGGGGGGCGTCAGAGGTGAGATCCGAAAATTTTTCGACCCTTACCAGCATCTAGACCCCAAAACCCCTCACTGTACCAAATTTCAAGTCTCTGGCTCAAACAGTGCGGGAGGACTTTGCAGTCATACGTACATACATACATACACCACTTGACTTTTATATAGATAGATTTTCCCATCAAAACAGTGAGAACTTTCTCTCTTAATTTTCACTTGATTATACAGAGATCAGTTAGCAGAGTCACTGTGAGATTATTTCATCATTCTTCTATTTACAATTTGTAACACGCCAATACTTTTCATATGAAAGTAAATAAACATTTAAAAATACCACACTTTCTGCACACTTGTAAAGAACTACAGATAACTAGGTCCTTATACCCCAAATCCAGCAGTGCATTTAAGCACCTGTGACTTTAAGCTGGTGGTTCCCAACGTGGGGCACACGCCCCACAGGGGGGCAATTTGATTTTTAAGGGGGGCAATTCAAGAATGAGTTAACAGTGAATTTTTTGCATTTCTTATGGTTCTAGGGGCCTCATATACTTTGTTATTTTGCTATTTGCTTTATTTGCTATTTTTTCATATCACTTCATATTATTTTATTTTTTTTAACAATTTCTTAGTGAGTTCTTCCTCAGTACTTCAACTGTCCTTTCGTTCTTTTATTTTTCTCTTTCATGGATGCCATGCTCTTTGGAAGCTTGTTTATGTTAAAATAACATCCTCCTTGTAGTTGCTTTGGCCTTTATTATTCATATAGATACTGGCATGTATCATGCACTTTGCAAATGTCAAGATAACTTCCTCTTTGTAGTTGCTTTGGCCTCCATTATTCATATAGATACTGGCATGTATCATGCACTTTGCAAATGTTAAAATAACTTCCTCTTTGTAGTTGCTTTGACCTTTATAATTTGAGTTGCTGTCAGCACAAATCACACACCCTATATTTTAGCGTGTAGTTTTAGCAAACCCCCCACCCCACCCCGGAAAAGAAAAGACACGTACCCCAGTAGCATAAGAAAAAAACAAACTTTTGCCTTGTACCCTAATAAGGACACAAAATTTGTTGTCCTACCTTGTTACGCCTCGTGCCAAGTCGCGTCATCTCAAGTATAATTGTCCTGCCCGCGCTTATTGCGGATGGAGAGAGAGATCAACGCACTGGTCCCTGGAGGCGGATCACCTCTAGGTCTCTCCCAGCTCTCGTGTCCCAGTGGAACTTACGTGTTGCCGGCCGTGACGTGTCGAGTTTGGTTTGTATTTGTGAGTATAAATTGATACATGTGTACATATTGTGTGTAATTTTACAGTATTGCTAGCTAGTCATTAATGTATCCTGAAGTTAATTCTACTGCATCTACCAATCTGTAGCATATATTAGATAATTATTATATGTTAGAGAAGCCTCAGGGCGCCCTCCTCTTTGTAATCGGAGTTTTTTGCTTTGTCATTTTAATCATAGTGTGTAAGCCTAGATTGTAACTTGTAATTAAGAACCTTTTGTTCCCAGAACAATAAATCAGTGTCTTAATTTTCCCAAGACCTAATATCTTATTTATCGCCGCAAGTAAAAAGTTCCCCCTAAAATTAGCCAGACAGACCCCCTCCTCCGTATAGTGTCACCCACCTAGCGGGCGTATCCGTAACAGTTTAGACCAAGTTAATGGTCTTTTAGGCGTCCTCCACGTGAATAGGAGTTCACTTTTTGAATAATAAGAATTATATGTCACGGGGGGGGGGGGGGGGGGCAATCAGGATTTTAGAGATGCTTAGGTGGGGCATGGCCAAAAAAAGGTTGGGAACCACTGTTCTAGTCTCTGTTCTCCAGAGGCCCACAGAGGAATCTGCAATGATTTCTCATGGCTGGAGCTCCCTCTGGTGGAAATATGGAGCTTAACAGCCTGTAGAAATTATAAGGAAACGTATAAGATCCAAAATAGGGAAGGTTCGGTGCAGGTTCAGTGCAGCTGGCATGAATGTTCACCGTTCCTTCACAGGAGACCAAGATAAGTAAAATGACCTCTGGGCTTTCAGCTTTATATTTCTTGTGGTTCTTGTGTAAAAAAAAACACTTGTACACACACCCAAAACCCTCCCACAGACTTGCTTACCATGCTGCTAAATTTCATAACAGCCACCCAACCCATGCACACTAATCAATACAAAGGACATTTTGCTATGAGTCGCCCTTCCTTGGCTGTTAGAAAGTAGTCCCTTTTTCCTGCCTTTAAGTAGCATCGGGTACAGAGACCAACTTAGGCTGACCATACGTCCCGTGTTGAACGGGACAGTCCCGTTTTTTACATATTTGGGGACCATCCCATCTTTTTAATACAAATATCAATTTTGTCCCATTTTTTGTAAAAAAACGGAACGCGGCTTTACTCGCCTTTATTCTTTCCAGAGACAAACGCGTAGGGACCCATCCTGCCCTCACTGCGATCAGTAGCAACACTTCAGTGGGAGCAGGGCCCTTGAACTAACCAGACTGGGGCCGCTCTGTGGACACTACCCTCCCTCCCTGTTCGGTAGCTCTTGAGCCAGCAGCCTGCGGAGCGAGAGCCGAGATCTGGCCCCACGCGGCTGCCCCATGCTCCGGGGCTCAAAAATGCACCTGCAAAGGATCTGTCTTTGCAGAGGACACAAGGGGTCGCACCTCCCCCGGTATTGGAGCTCAGCAGAAGTGCCTGAAAACGCAGGCAAGGTGCAGGGAGCAGAGAGAGGGAGAAAGGGAAAGAGATCAAAATCGCCGATGAGCAAACTGCATCTCACCAGCCCAGCACCAGTGTCCCACCGCTGGACGGGTGATGGAAAAAGATGCCCGAGAACGATTTATTTCTCATAACTTCTGGCCGGCAGCTCTCCCGTCGGCACACCCATCCCCACCTCGGCCCCCGGCTGCAGCTACGGACAGCTCTGCTCCGCCATCAGCTTCAGCCTGCTGCCTCCTCTTCTCTCTATCCCTCCTTCTTCCCTCCTTCTCTCCATCCCTCCCTTCCTCCCTTCGCTCTCTCCCTCTGTCCACTGCCTCCTCTTCTCTCGCTCCCTCCATCCCTTCTCTCTATCCCCCTTCTCCATCCCTCCATCCCTTCCTTCTTCCCTTCTCTCTCTCCTTCCGTCCGCTCCCTCCTATCTCCATCCCTCCCTTCCTGCCTTCTCTCTATTCCTCCATCCCTCTCTTCCTTCTCTCTCCCTTCTACATCCCTCCCTTCCTCCCTTCTCTCTCTCCCTCCATCCGCTGCCTCTTATCTCCATCCCTCCTTTCCTGCCTTCTCTCTATCCCTCCATCCCTCTCTCCCTTCCTCCCTTCTCTCTCTCCCTCCGTCCACTGCCTCCTCTTCCATCTCCCTTCTCTCCATCCCTCCTTCTCTCTGTCCCTTGCCTCCTCCATCCTCCATCCTCCCTGTTCCCTACCCCATCTCTTCTCCCATCCATCCATCCTCTCCCTTCTCACCTTCGTGCCTTCTCTCCCTCCGTCCCCTCCATCCTCTTCATCCCTCATCCCCCCTTATCTCTCTCCCTTCATCCTCTTCATTCCCCCATCTCTCTCTCCCCCATCTCTGTTCTGTTTATTCCTCCATCCCCCCCCCAGTCCTCCCTCTGCCTCCCCCCAGCCCGGCGCTGGGGGGCCAGGTGGGGCCATGGCGCTGGTCACCTTGCCCACCGAGCTGGAGTGCCTGGCTAAGCCGCTGTTCTGCCGCAAGGGGGCGCTGTGCCAGAAGGTGCTCCACGAGGTCAAGAGCCACAAATTCACGGCATGCTTCTTCAAGCAGCCCATGTTCTGCAGCCACTGCACCAACTTCATCTGGTGAGACCTCCCTAGAGCCCCCCCAGAGTCCCCTTAGAGCCCCCTGACGTCCCCCACTGCCCCTCAACCCACGTTCTGCAGCCACTGCACCGACTTCATCTGGTGAGACCCCCCTAGAGCCCACCCAGAGCCCCCCCCAGACCGCCCCTAGGCCCCCCCCAGCCCCCAACCACCCCCCGTGTGCCCCTCAGCCCACGTTCTGCAGCCACTGCACCAACTTCATCTGGTGAGACCCCCCAACATCGTCCCGTTTTTGCCGGCCCAATGTCCCGTTTTTGTCTCAAGGAAATATGGTCAGCCTAGACTAACTAAGCAAAGCTGCAACCAATTCCTTCCCATGGAAGAGTGCCTCCCTGAGCTGAAAGCTCGCCAGCAATGCTGGGCCTCTCCCAGGAGGTGACATGGCTGCAGGGCTGTATGCCATGGATGGCAGCCCCCGGCAAGGAGCACATCTCAGCATAAAGAGTAGGCTAAAAATATTGATTTTACAGCCTTTGTTAACATAAAGATTCATCAGGGACCATCAAACTTGGCCGGAGTTAATCATAGAATCATAGGACTGGAAGAGACCTCGAGAGGACATCTAGTCCAGTCCCCTGCACTCATGGCAGGACTAGGTATTATCTAGACCATCTCTGACAGGCATTTGTCTAACCTACTCTTAAGAATCTCCAATCACAGAGATTCCGCAACCTCCCTCGGTAATTTATTTCAGTGCTTAACCACCCTCACAGTTAGGAATTTTCTTAATGTCCGACCTAAACCTCACTTGCTGTAATTTAAGTCCATCGCTTCTTGTCCTACCTGCAGAGTGTAAGGAGAATCCTGGGGACTCCTGGTTGAGAACTGTGGCTCTATATGCCACAACAGGACAAATAATTATAACATTGCTAAGTGCAAAACAAACAAAAAAAGCTATTGAGCAGAGTGCCTCAGAATGATCCCATATGGGCCGCCCCCTGCCAGTCAGAGCCTCAACTTCCCTTAGGAATTATGAGGTCACGTCCTTGGTTTGAAGGCAATACATCTGCTTGTATACGATTATTCATTATTTGTATAACCAGAGTGCTTACGAGCCCTAGTCAGAGACCAGGACCCCAGCAGTGTACAAACAGAGCAAAAAGACTATCCCAGGGGGAAAAGAGTTTACAGTCAACGTAGAAGACAAGAGACAGCCAATGACTACAGACGTACACAGGTAGGAGACTTCACTCTGTAACCTTCCTTTGGAAATTGTTTTCCCCCAGAGGATTCTCTGACACTGGGGACGGCTATCCATGAGCTGCGCTGTTAGACAAACAGTACTTTAACCCTGCTCCTGAGTAAACACGCAGAGAAATAGTCTCTTGCCTTTATGTTGGGCCCAGGCCTGCTCTTTGCTATCGTCGTCAGCTCCTGCTGGGGCAGCTCAGAGATGCCCAGGACACGGTTCCTCCTCCACCTGCTCACCTTGGCTCTGCTCTGCTGCCTTTCCCTCTTGTGGTGGGGGCATCGTCTCAGGAGTCGTCACCCTCCCCAGCGAAAAGGTAACGTCTGCCTGTTTACAGTGATGCAGGATAGGTCAGAAAAGCTTTGAACATTATTTTTTATTGTCCTTTAAACACCTCAGTCTGCCCAGCTTGGTGGTGACTGAAATTCGTTACCACACGGCAGCTCTTTTAAGGTTTATGTGAAATGAAGTGGTGGTTTCCTGTCCAGTTCTCAGTCCACATCATGAAAGACACCCCCACAGCGGGCACTATTGGCCAGGGCCGGCCCACAACATTTTGGAACCTGAGGCCGGGAGTTCAAATGACGCCCCCCCATACCCGCTCGCTTGGGCTAAAACTTTGAAAGGTCTCAGTTCTGCCTTCTTCCTGATCTACTCTTCTCATGTTACTGTTCTGCTACCTACCCCAATAAAGGAGAAGTAACAACTTAAAATGCCTTGTTCCAAAATTTTAAGTAACACTTAACTTTCAAATGTTGTATGAAAGATTTGCCCAACAACAGCGGAAATGGGCAAACTATCCAACTACCCAGGGGAAACTGACTAGCCCCTAAGAGCTGCCAGAGGGATGTAGGAACAACTGATAAAATAGAGACTAAAGCTTTTTCTTTAATCTCTTTTAGCTAGAATAGACATGTGAGTAGGGCTACTCTTTTGGGGGACAGTTATTAAGGTCATTGTTCAGCCTTTATTTGTAGCAATTTTTGAGTTGTATGTAGCTGTCCAAAAATCAGAGAGGGTTGAGGCTTTCTCTTTGTATATACTATAATGAGTAATGTATATTGTAGACATTATGTGTAGTATATACTGTAATGAGTAATCTCTTTGTAATGTCCCCTAGTGTGCTTTAACATAGTATTGTTACTGTTTCAAACAGCACTATGTCAAACCGCAGTAGGAAACCTTTAGTGCACGACAGCAGAGTCTACATGAGCCAAATAATACACAACATGTTCATGTGCTGTAGAAATTACACCCTTGAGGTTCATATTATTGCTCCGTGTAGATAAACCCTTAGATAAAAGTAACCATTTCTGGTGTTTTTCCAGTGTTTATTGGATAAACACCAATTTCTTCCTTTCTTTCGTTTTTAAAATTAGATGTGTTTTTTTAATGTTTATCGGTTAAAACTGAAAATCAGAAGCCTTCCATATGAGTTACTTGTAACAATAGTAAGGCAAACATACCTAGCACTCCAACATTAGTGTGAGTTTTAATCTGACGGAGGCCCTTGAGTTCTAATTTTAGAACTCAAAATAGAAAAACTTAAGGAGTGAAATTAAAATCTGCCATATTACAAGCAATCATCGAAAAAAAAGGACCGAGCAGTTGCTTTTTTAAAAAAGTGATTGCAGAAATATTTTCAAAGGTTCCTAAGTGACTTTGGAGCTTAAATCATTTTTGGGGGAAGGGAAATTTAGGAGCTTGAGTCCTTTTTTAAAAAAAATTACAAGCTCGTAAGCCACTTCTGGAAATGTTACCCCTAGTCTTTAATTAATATCTCAGGATTTAACATACCTTTGATAGCTCCTGAGTCCATAATGTGTTCTGATGTTATTAATCATCAACTCAAAAGAGGCTATCGGGGGGTGAGTATGTGTTAACTCACAAATCAATTTACCATTCTTATGGGTTGTATAATGTTTCTTACTATTTATGCTAGTTATTAAACCCATCTCAACTAAAACCTGGAATCCTTACACAGGCAAAACTTCTTTAGGCCAACTCTGGATTGTAACTTATGTTGACAGTTAAGATAGGCTAAGAAAGATTTTAAGGCTTGCCTAGGAGCAGGATTCCGATAATACTTTGCAGCAAAGATAAAGAGGTCTAATGAAGTATGGAGTTTTCTTCTTCAAGTTTACATCTACCCAACTCTGTAAGCATCTAAAACATGCAGCCTGCGGGGTTATTTCCTGCGGCCCGCCAAGCTCCCCCTGCCTCCCCCGGACCTATTTCCTATAGCCCACCAAGCTCCCCTTCCTCTGCTCCCCCTCCCACCAGCACACTGCATCCCCACTCTTCTGCTTACCGTGAGGCGCTTCCCACCTCCAAACAGCTGTTTGGCAGAGCTTAGCGCTTTCCAGGAGGAACAGGGGAGGAGCAGGGAGCCACACGCTCAGGGGAGGAGGTGGAAGAGGAGGGGAAGGGGTGGGGATTTGGAGAAGAGGTTGGAATGGGGGCGGGGAAGGGGTGGGAAGAGGTGGGGAGGGGGAGGGACCTCATGGAAGGGGTAGAGTGGGGCGAAGGGCAGCGAGGGAGGGTTGTGTGTCAGTGATGCAGCCCTCGGGCTAATATACTAATCTTCATGTGGCCCTCCTGGTGATTCAAGCTTGAGATCCCTGGTCTACACTAAAATGTCTCTTCCGCCAAAGTAAGAGCCCTCTATGCCGATTTAATAACTCCACCTCCCTGAGTGGCATAGTGCTTAAGTCAATGTAGGTTGATTCAGTGACTGCGGAGACACTGTGTTGCTTACATTGCCTGTCCCACACCGTGGTGTAGAATCGTTCAGCACTGGTATGGATGGAGAATGTTGCCCTGGGTTTCCTTATTTAGCTGTCTTGTGGGACTAATGCCCCGTATCCAAATGCTGATTTTCAGGTGATCTGGAAGTGGAGATGAAGGATGATTTACCTTTGACGTTGGACACATTCCTTCATGTGCAACAGCTCAGGAAAAAGACACTGAGATCCTTCTGCAGCAAAACGGCTAAAGTCACCAAGCTTCCAGCCAGCCAGCAGCAAGCAGCCGAGGTGCTTTCGAGGATTGCAGTGAGCAGCAAGCTGGATTTCCTGTACTGCCAGGTACCAGCTGTTGGGCTGGAAACCTGGGAATGGCTTTTGGAGGTGCTAGAGGAGAAAGCAGATGTGACACTAGAGGGTCCAGTTCTCCAGCCCCAGCACCGTGGTCTCCAGAAGCGACTCAGTGAGAACAACCTGACAGCAATGGAGGCTATGCTGAGATCCTACACCAAAGTGCTGTTCGTCAGGGACCCTTTCCAGAGACTCATCTCTGCTTACATGCAGGGACAGGCAGGTGGCCTAACTTTCAAAGAGTTCATCCAGAGCATTTTAAACAGGGGACCCCAGAATGCCAGCATGGAGTGGAAGCCACTGGTCAGCCTGTGCCGGCCATGCCTCATCCAGTATGACTATGTGATGCTGTTTGGCTTCCTCAACAGGGAGGTAAATCACCTCATGCGTCGCACGGGGTTGCCAATGGAAGATGGCCACCTGCCCGAGTTCACAGACTCCCAGATCCGGAGCACTTATAGCTGGCTATCAGAGCAGTTACTCAGTGAGCTGTCACTCAAAGAAAGGAGGCAGCTGGGGCACTTCTATCGCTGGGACTTTGCTGCCTTCCGGTTTTCTAGCAGTTTGCTTTGGGACCTCCCCAGTACCGAAGGGAGCAGGTAATTACTCTGGCTAGGAGAACAGTTACTGAGAGTAGCCATCCAATGACAGTCCTCAAATATGTTAAGAGCTGTTATAAAGAAGGCGGTGATCAATTGTTCATTTGAACGGTGAGGCCCTCTGAGGGGAAAATGCTGATCGTGTTTCCACACCTGGGATGTCCTGAAGAGCAGGCCTTGCACTAACCATAGTTCTACTATTACCAGTTTCCATTTTCATGGGCTCATATCCCTGCTGCTGCATTGGCCAGCAGTGCTGACTGGCCCAGAGAGACATGCTCCTTAAGTGGTACAGTGGCTGCTCTCCCTAGGAACTCTGGGAAGCATTGTGCATCCTTTCATGGTTCTGGGCTTACTGGGCAAAATCTCAGTGAGTAGGGTGTGTAAGCGCTCACATTTCACTTTGCTAGGTTACAGATATGTTGTGCAGAGGAATTATAGTTAGTGATATATTACTGCATAGTCTGTCTTGTCTCAGCCAGCTTGACATGACATGTTGAGATGAATAAAGTACCAGCGCCTACCTTAATAAATGCTTTTCATAACAACACAGCTAAGTGGCTACTGTAAACCTCTCTCTGCATAATGTGCACTTCTTGATAGAACATTGTAACGATGTGACGGCAATCGTTAGGGGGCGCAGTTACGCTTCTAAGTCACCTCCAGGGTATGGCATAATTAAGGTTATCAGCTTGGGAATGGCCTTGTGTTCCTGTTATCTCGTGTGTGTGTGTCTGAGAAGAGCTTCTCAGCTGTGTGAGCTGTTTACCCCATCTGTGTGAGAACGAGTGTGTGTGAAACTAGACACAATGTAAAATAAAGCAGGACAGCATGTAACCAATAAGCGCTGGACAGCGTGTGATCCACAGGTGCTTGCCTGCTTGCTATTCATGAGATATGTTTATGTATGAGATGTAAATGTGTAAGTGTATTTAAGCCCACGTTTGTGTTCCCCCCGCGGGCTTCTTCCCTGGGCATTGCTCCGATGTCCCAGGGCCCCCATTCTGCAGTCGCGCTGAGAGGGGCCCCCAGCACTAAAGGGCCGGGACCTTCAATAAACTCACGACTTTCCATCTAGCCACTGTGTGTGAGCCTCATTTCTACAGGATTCTTAAGGTACTCTGCAATAGTGTTGTATCAGAAATCAATATATTAGAAAATGTAGAAAAGCACCCAAAAATATTTAATACATTTCAATTGGTATACTGTTGTTTAACAGTGTGATCAATCACAATTCATTTTTTTAATTGTGATTAATTTTTTGAGTTAATCGCATGAGTTAACTGCAATTAATCAACAGCCCTAGTAAATTCCCTTTTTTTTCCAGACAGTCTATATGACAGCCTGTGACATACCAGGATACGGTCCAGATTAACGTGTAGCTGTGTCACACCTGCCCTGCAACTTTGGGTGCCTTACCAAAGTGCCTTATTTTGGGTGTCTTGCTGATGTAGCTCCCACTTTGGCCGCTCGTAAACAGCCTTCCCACATGAAAGCTTCACCCTGAGTTTCTCTGTGCAACTACAGCCTGGCAGCCCTGCTTGGATTACACTCTGGTTCTTGCCAACCTTGGTTATATTGTGGGGTGACCCCAATACACCCTCAGTTTTAGATTTCCCCCCAGAAATTTATGTCTTCTACTGGCCAGGCCTCTCCTGCAAGTTATATTAAGTCTGTTATTTCCTTAAAAAGGAATAATATGTCAAGTTATTATTTCAAGAAGTTATTTAGACACTTCAATTTAAACACACTGAGTCAGATAAAACACTGAAACAAGTTTATTAACTAGAAAGAGAGATATTTTTAGTGAATAAAATTTTTAAGTGAGACATAAGTCAGAAATGGTTACAAGAAAAATAAAGATAAAAATGCAACTTGTGCCTAACTTAACAAACTATATTAAATTCAAAGCAAAGTTTTCTCACCACATGCATTCAACAGTCTTACTTGCAAAACTTCCTAGGTCAGGATCCCTCTTCCCAGAGACCAATGAATGCTTCCTTTGTTGCTTCGAGTGCAATGAATGAGATGAGCAGAGAGAGAGAGAGAGAGAGAGAGATCAGAGTGTTTTGGAGTGTTTGTCCCTTGTTTTTATAGTTTCAGTCCCTCTTAGGAAAAACATTTCCAGCTGGCTACCAGGAGACAAAAAATCTGTGTGGAAGGATGTTCTTGCTGCTTTTTCCTCACCTATTGAAACTGTCTTTGTTTACCTTCCCGCTTACTGTTTATTGCTTAAATGCAAATGAAATAGAGTACACATTCCTTTGTTTAAGACAGGCCTGTCTGCCAATCTCAGCATAATCTTATAGCTTCACACATGATGTTTCCATACTTATTTTATCAGGATGATACTTATCAGCAAAATATGAGTTTTCAAATAATACTTACAAAACATATTTTGTACAAAAAATATTACCATAGGTGATAGCGTGTGAACACATGGGTATGTTCTTGACACAGCCATAACATTTTGAGCTGAATTTTAGATATGAATATTTTATAGGAACTTTGTAAACTGGGTGCAAGCTAACAATATGAGTTTTGTTACACTTAAATGTAAATGTATATATCTAGGAACAAAAAATAGAGGATACAGTTACAGAATAGGTGATTCCATTCTGGGAAGCAGTGACCCGGAAAAAGATTTGGGGTTCATGGTGGATAATCAGCTAAACACGGGCTCCTAACATGGCACTGTGGTCAAAAAAGCTAATGCCATCCTGGGATTCATAAACAGGAAAATCTTGTGTAGGAATAGAGAGGTTATTTTACCTCTCTGACACTGGTGTGATCACTACTAGAATACTGTGTCCAGTTCTGGTGCCCACAGTTCAAAAAAGATGCTGATAAATAGGAAAGGGTTCAGAGAAGAGCAGCAGGAATGATTTAAAAATAAGCCTTATAGTAATAAACGCAATGAACTCAATTTATTTAGCTTAACAAAGAGAAGTTAAGGGTGACTTGATTACAGTCTGTAAGTACCTACATGGGGAACAAATATTTAGTAATGGGCTCTGCAATCTAGCAGAGAAAGGTAAAACACAATCCAACGGCTGGAAATTGAAGCTAGACAAATTCAGACTGGAAATAAGGCATAAATTCTTGACAGAAAGGATAATTAACCATTGGAATGAACAATTTACCAAAGGTCGTGGTGGATTCTCCATCATTGATAATTTTTAAATCGAGATTGGATGTTTTTCTAAAAGCTCTGCTCTAGAAATCATTTTGGGAAAATTCTATGGCCTGTATTATACAAGAAGTCAGACTAGATGATCACAGTGGCCTTTTCTGGTTTTGGAATTTATGAATCAATCAATGCAGCCATTTAAATGTCATAAAACAGAGGCCAAATTCCAAACAGATGTACGTGGGCAACACTCCATTTGAATCAAAGAAATAGTAGTGTACTTACACCAGCTCTGGTTAGCAACGTCAAAGTGCAAAAAGGCCATTTTGATTTGCTTTAGTACATCCTCCCCCGCCACCCCCAGTTTTACACATCTCGGAGTTTTATAATCATACTTACAAAAAATGCTTTTATCAACAAGTTTCTTGTCAACATTTCTCTGATCCTAGCAGCAAACTTAAATGAACCTTGTAAGATTTTCAATTACACAGACAGCAAAGCCATCAATTTACTCTTCATTTACATTTTCAGACCAGCAATAACCTGCCAGCAATACCCTTTCCTCATGGAAATGATGATTCAACAATTGGATTATAGAGCTTCATGAATCAATGGATGAGACACACAAATACAAATTGTTTTCTGCTACAGAGGTTTTCTTTTTGGTCCCCTGAGGTAAAACCAGCTTCATGAGCAGACCTTGTTCCTTAAATATCTCTTTTATACCCTCACAGACCATGGCTTAAAGGTCCCTGGTTTGGCAGACGGACACTGTAAAAAATGAATACAGAAAGTTAAATTGACTCATGGCAGCTACAAATTGGACGCATACACTGAATTCGCAAACTGACCAGATTGTTACCATTTGTGGTAGGTGGGCTTAGTACTGTTAAAGATCTAAGCTTAGAATCCCTATCAGACAGAATACAGGGTCTGTACCACATGTAACTAGCAATGAGAGAACTGCAACCATTCTGGTTCAGAGACCGGATGACAAGTATGCTGTGCATAATCCTGATATCCTTACATAGAGCTAGATGCTGTTCATCTCATTCACAAGACAAGTAGCAAGGCAAGAAGGTCTTGGCCGATGGTCTTTGCCCTTAACTACAATGGGGTTTATATTTGAGTAATGACCGCTGCCCCAGTCTTGCAACTGACTGCACAGGATAGATACTGGCACAGAGCCCCATTCAAGACAACTGGGCTCCATTGGGATGCAGAGGTCCCTCTGCACACACTCATACTGACTGTAATGGAGCACTGCAAGGAAGCAGGGTTGACGCGGGCAGAGACAGATGCAGGATCAGAACCTGTATGAAGACTTCAAGATAGCCCCACAGATGACCAGAAGACTGAAGAGGTCATAATATTCAGGATAGTCATCAAAGCAGAAAGCACAAAGGCAGGCTTTAGCGGTATCCTTCTTTCCAGTATGGAGACCAACAATGTTAACGATAGACTTGCTAGATGCATTAATGTTTGGAAGGCAGTCAGAAGTAAGGGTGAGGAGCACCATGGAGATGCCAGTGAATCATTTAATCTATGCCGTTGCATTACAGCAGGGGTGGGGAACCTCCGGCCCGCGGGCCTTATACGGCCCGCCAAATCATTTTATCCAGCCCGCGGCCACCAGCCGGGGGCAGCTCCGCGCTGGGGCCGGGAAGCGCCACGCAGGCCGCCGCCGCCAGCCAGAGGCGGCTCCGCGATGGGGCCGGGACGCGCCGCGTGGGCCGCTGCCGCCGCCAGCCAGGGGCAGCTCCACGCAGGGGCCGGGAAGCGCCGCACGGCCACCCTCTGCCGGGCGGCGAAACAAGGAGCTGCGGGGAGCCGACGGGAGGGGGGGGGAGAGACCGGGCTGGGTGGGTCAGTTGGGGGGGGGAGGAGGTTTGGGGGGGAGAAAAGGAGGTTTGGGGGGGAGAGACCGGGCTGGGCGGGTCAGTTGGGGGAGGGACGGAAGGAGGTTTGAGGGGGGAGGGGAGAGACCGGGCTGGGCGGGTCAGGCAGGCGGCAGGACCCTGGCTGGCAAGGGGCCAGCGGGGGAAACCCCAAAGCAGTGCAGGGCTAAGGACTCCACCTGCCACTGCTTTGGGATTTCCTCTGCTGGCCCCTTGCCAGCTGGGGTCTCAGCTCCTGTTGCCAGCCTGGGCTTCGGGGGGGGGGGGGGGAAGAGCGGCCCGCGAATGACTTTATAAGGGTCAAAATGGCCCTTGGCGGAAAAAAGGTTCCCCACCCCTGCATTACAGTAAACTGGAGTTCCTGGGAGTTGCCCTGTTCGCATTGGTTAGTAGAGCCTGGGAGCAAGCTAAAGTTGAGACACTGTTGCAATTTGTTCTAGCCTGAATCCCTATTTTATTAATTAGACTGGAAGGAGAGCTGGCTTCTAAGTCTGTTAGATTGCGGTTTTGAGCTCTGTTACTGTAAGGAAACTTTATCTCTGTTTAATAAAAGCAATGTATCCTTCAGAGAAGGAAATCCAAGTGGCTGCTATGATTCTCAGTACACTTCAGTAGAATTTCCTGTAAATCATATAATGCAGATAAATAGAAAGAAGAGTTTATGGGAGCCTTTCCCCCACTCTCCAGGCTCAGCATATGCAATAGAGAGACCAGGTGGGTGAGGTAATATCTTTTACTGGACCACCACCTGTTGGTGAGAGAGACAAGCTTTCGAATCACACAGAGCAAGTCTTCTTCAGGTCTGGGAAAGTCTGGGTCCAGTGCCACAGCAAAATGCAAGATGGAAAAGACAGTTCAGCATAAGTAGTTAGCACACATTGTGGCACAAGGTAGAGTGGCCCGCTAACACCTCTTCAGTCATAGGACAAAAAGGGGTTAATGGGTTACAGATCATTGTAATTAGGGTGCCCAGACAGCAAGTGTGAAAAATCGGGATGGGGAAGGGGGCTAATAGGAGCCTATATAAGAAAAAGACCCAAAAATCAGGACTGTCCCTATAAAATCAGGACATCTGGTCACCCTAATTTTAATAAACCATAAATCCAGTATCTCTGTTCAGTCCATGATTAGAGTAGTTACTCACTAACTAGAAGTTGTTCCAATAAAAGCTATTACCTGACCCACATTGGCTGTCTAATATCCTGGGACCAACACGGCTACAACTACACCGCATACAAGATTCTCCAATACCCACTGTATCTTGTGCTCAATACTGAGCCGTTACTTAATAGGAAATCCAAACCCTGGTATGAAAGATTGTATATATACACACACATTACACACACACACACACACTTTAAAATTGTACCAATCTTATCATGACTTTCAATTAAAAACAAAAAGATTTCTAAAAAACTTAATGTACTTTTCATCGTTTATGCTGCATATTTTTCACACTTCACTCCGTACAGCCGAGGTGCAGTGTACTTGTAGCTGTGTTGGTCCCAGGAGACTGGAGAGCAAGGCGGATGAGGGAATACCTTTTATTAGACCAACTTCTGTTTGTGAGGGAGACAAGCTTCTGAGCCTTATGGAGCCGAGGAGGAGCTGTGTGTGTCTCAAAAGCTTGTCTCTCTCACCAACAGAAACTGGCACACTAAAAGGTATTAACTCACCCACCTTGTCTCTTGGTATAGGCGGGTGAGTCTCACTTCCTGCTTAAAGCCAGGGTCAATGCTGAGCTCTGTTGCATTAACACAGTGATGTAGGGGTTGGGCTTCGAGCACAACAGAGAAATGTATAAATTAAGGAAATAAAAACAGCATAAATTGACTAGGCTTCTGTCCATACTAAATTTTGCAGTGTCTGTTCTCTGTCATGACATTTTATTCTGTGGGTGAGGGGTATTCTGAATTAGGCTGATAATGTCCCCTTAACATACTGAAGTCACAATACCACATGGTATGGAGGCCCTTCTTGTAACTCCATAAGCAGCTGATATTTGGATTTGCCTCTCTTTCAATAGCATCAAACCGTTGGACGAAATAGAAAGTCGCTATCTATATTAAATGTCCTAATCTGATCACATGATCTGCCCCACAATGACTCATCTACAACCTGGGACGGATAGTGTTGTTCAAGTGGATCATGGAACATTATGAAACTGAGAAAGCTTAAATACTGTACCAATTTGGTGAACATGTCGACGCAGGCATTGCGGATCCTCTCCGGGGTGGCTGGGCTGTCTAGTCTGAATGGCTGTGTCAGGCCAGATTCTTTCCTGGCAGCGAAGATGGCATCTTTAATGGCATAAAACACAGAGGCAGACAGGAACAGGGGCGGCTCACCCACAGCCTGGAGAGACAGAACACACGAGACAATCAGCCTGACCCCAAACAGACTTGTCCTAGTCTGCTTTGGGGGATTATTGGAGGGAGGAGGGAGACGGAGAGGAGGAGCAGAAGCTAGCAGAGGTAATTAGCTGTTCAGCCTCCTCTTGACTTCCTTCTTTTATAGGGTCTCGACCGCCTTTCCTGCTAACAGCATGAGTACATGATCATGATTAACATTAATAGAAAAAAAATAGCCTTCTTGATTTGCAGGCGTGTTTCCCTGGGGCCAGGGAAAAGGAGATGAGTGGGGAGACAGACAAGGTATAAACAAATGTTTAGATAATGATGGTCTGGGGTCTCTGTGAGCCCCACTGAACTGACAGTAAACTGGACACTCTTTGAACCTGTGCTAGGGTCATATGTCAAGCTGCATACTGCTCAGTCCTAGCAATATGACCAGGGAAAGAGAACAGAGACGAACTGCAATGGCAACAGCTGAAAAACAGTTACAATACATCATTAACCCCTTATGGTAAGGGACCCTGCAACCCCGAAGGAAAATCAGCACTCTACAGCCAGTGGGGAAAAAAGATAATGGAATTACAACAAATCTGGGGGAATAACACTTTTGTAAATCTGTAGCTTCAAAGTGGTTTCTATGCTACATACCACAGCTGCTCAGAGCTTTCAGAACAACAGGAGGAACAGAACTCTGAACACCTGCACTAAAAGCACAGGCTGCTTCAACTAAAGAAGAATCTTCATTAGTGTTAGCAGTATAGAGTCTAGGACACAGGTGAGCAGTTCAGATTCTCTCCAATACAGGGCAGCGGTGATAATGTATTAGCCATTTCATCATTAAATCTTTTAACATGGGTATTATCATTCATATTAACGATTACTGGTAGAAGGAATGCAAACAAGCTGATTATAAGACGAACAGCTAATCAAAATGCTCTGATCTCTTCAAAGCCAGATACATTATTAACCTCCTCATTATTGTAAATGCACAACACTGTTATCAAATACAGCTTCCATGGAAATAAGGATTAGTGGAGGGCATGTGGATAGCAGGAGGATACCTTGGATGAATAAATCGCTTTGCTGTTTGGACAGTCCCGGAGAAGAGAGACATGGAACTCTGTCGGGATGTCTCCAAACGCTGGGATCTTGTACATTCCAGGCCCTCGGGTATACAAGTTTCCTTCAGGGGAATAACGCAGCTCCTCCAGGGTAAAGAGCCCAAGGCCTTGGATAAATCCTCCCTCTATCTACAAAAGAAAGAAAGAGTAGGGCACATTCTTCTTTTGCTCCTTCACACAAAAAAAGCAATGACCATTCCAAATGGGACTGTCCTGGCCAAATTCCCATATGGATAATTACATTCCGTGTCCTTACATTCCACTTTCATTTTTCATTGGATATGGCATTCTCCTCCTGTCCCTGCCCTATTTGTGCTGTGTACTGTGGCTGTGCCCCACCCATTTCAGTGGTGAGAGGAGCAATTCCTCCATATGACAAACTGATACCTGTAAAGTGATTTGGAATCTTTTGGGATAAAAAATACTATGTGCAGGAAATGTAAGATACCATGTTTCTTGTGCAGTAAATAAAAATCAACATCCACAAACGGGAAGCTATGATTTCTTCATAGCAGTTGTTCTTGTAGTCCTACATCCAAATTTAACCTTTCAGTGAATCGAATGGTAATTCAAAGACTTAGTGCAAACAAAAACACCCTAGAAGCTGAAGGTGACAAAAGATTTAATTGAAAACAAATTATTTTACTTATTTTATGTATTTCAAAATAAAACCTCCCACTTGCTACACACTGCATATTCCTGCATCATCAGAGCAAGCAGAGATACTTGTATATATTTGCCCATTTCTCTGGGTAGCTCTGCGGTGGTTTGCACACAGCAGCAATCAGGTAGGGTTGAAGTTCCCTCAGCCATCGCTTAGACATTATAATGACGGGAGCTATAGAATAAACTAAAGTAGATTGGGTCAATAGAGGACCAATTTTTCACAAGCATCTAAGTCTCACTGAAAGTCAATGGGACTTAGGCTTCTAAATCCCTGAGGAACTTTTGGAAAAATTTGCCCAGAAAGACTAGAGAGATGAGATAGCCAATACTCTAGAAGAACAGGCTCTGAATGCAAAGGGGTAATCATAAAGTCACAACAACTCATTCCAAAGAAAAGGTTGGAAGAAGGGAGAAAAAAAGAGCTGCTTGTAGATACACTAGAATGGTCTTTTAGGGGCAAGTCCCACTCTTTGTGCCAACCCCGAATACCAGTACATGGAGATTTGATGCAGGGGTGTAATAATCCTTGCGTGTCTTTTGCTCCCTTCTTCCCACAGGCTGCTCATATTTGTGGATCTATCAGCCATCTATCACCTTCCCCTAGCCTGTGCTACCCCCAAATCCTCCTGGGGTGGCAATACAGAAGGAGACACCTTGGAGAAAGCTTCAGTTATCCTGCCCCCTTCTTATGCATTCGAGGCCCAGCATGACTGTGGAGACAGTAAGTGGGATTTTCCCCACTGGGATTTTTGTTCCACAGACAGACTTCACTCTAAGTAGAGATTTCATTCTAACTGGGCTAGCAACCCGTACCTCGTGATGCACTGGGGTCACCTGAGACTTTCATCCAACTTCATTATAAATGGAGTTTCACTCTATCCCAGTCCACTATTAGTGGGAGGATACCACTGCACTCAGTAGTGCAGCGCATGCAAGCTTCACTCATTCAGCCTCCCGAAAGAGGAGAAGTCCTGAACTTGGTACTAAGGCTAAGATTTTTGTCACAGATATTTTTAGTAAAAGTCACGGACAGGTCACGGGCAATAAAGAAAAAATCACGGACGCCCACGACCTGTGTCTGACTTTTACTAAAAATACTCATCACAAAATGAAGAGGCGCTAGTCGGCTGCGGGGGACTGGCTGAGAACTCTGGGAGCCCTCACCACCCATGGGGGCTTGGTACTTCAGGATCCCTCCCCCCACCCCTAAGGTTCTGAGCTGAGAGGTACCCTCACCACCATAGGCTGAGAGTTACGGGGACCCCCTCACCCACAGCTGCTTGGAGCCCCTGGCGCCCATGGCGGCAAGGAGCTACGGGGGTCCCCCACCTCCCGTGACAGCCAGGAGCTGCAAGGTGCCCCCTGCTACCTGTGGAGGGCAGGAGCTGTGGGGTCCCCCACCACCTGGGAATTCTAGGGTCCCCTGGCAGCCGGCAGCTGCAGGGTATGCTACTGCCTGTGGCAGCTGGGAGCTACAGGGTACTCACACCATCTTGGAGCTTGGGGGCTCCACTGCCTTGGGTGGCGGGGGTACCCTGCAGCTCCTGGATGCCCTGGGCAGTGATAGGACTCTGCAGCTCTCAGACACCTGCGGGCTGAAGTCATGGAGGTCTTTGGAAGTCAAAGATTCCATGACTTCCATCATAAAATCACAGCCTTACTCATTACTGCTAGTTACTGAACAGTTTTATGGTACGCTTGTTACTGTGCAGAAGACAGAGGAAAACACAGTCCCTGCCCAGGGAACTCATAAGCTAAACAATTAATGTAGGTTTTAATACAGCTTCCAGCACCACCTGGGTATCTGAGCACCTGGGGATTCATCCTGCAGTGCTTGCCAATGTAAGTACGTTTTACTCACACAAAACACTCCATTGACTTTGACTGGACTACACACGGAGGTAAAAACTGTAGGATTGGGGCTTAAATTAGCCATCATACATTGCAGCCCTAACACATGCCAGATGAGGATCCAATCTTAAAGCAGTGCAAATCTTCTCTCCCCCCAAACTCAGTATGTTCTCTTTCTCCGAATACATTCCTTACTTGGGCTGAGGTATAGAAACAACATCTGTGTGGTAATAACTGAAGGCCACATAGGAGTCTTAATAAACAATAACGAACAAGAGGATATTCCCTCCCCACAACCCTGTGTCTATTCCTGCTGCAATTCTGGAGGTCGGTTATTTCTCACCAGACAGCCCAATATGCTTCTCTGTTTAAACCTGCAGGGCTATGTTTGCAAAGATATGGCCTATAGGGAGAAAAAGGAGAGGTTGTCTAGAAATGGCCCACAGCAGCATAATTTCCTGACCAAACGAAATGAGGTTGAATCAGAGTCGGTAGCGCTTACCTGTCCTATATCTATGGCTGGGTTCAGGCTGGTGCCAACATCCATTACTATGTGTGTGCGAAGGTTCTGAAAGTTACCGGAAGTAAAGAATAAATAAGTACAGAGAATAACTGAAATTAAGCCACTGCGACTTTATACTTTTTAGTTAATATATCCAACACTATCCACATTTTGGCCAGCTTTCCCGTTTTCACACACATATATGTACGGTACATAAGGACTTCTCACTCCCCATGGATAATATGTTAAACAAAGCTGATTGTTGCCTTTAAACTTAATATTGAGCCTAAAGCCAAATTCAGCCCTGGGGTAACTCAAATGAAGGCAATCGATTTTTCTCAGAGATCTGTTTGACCCATTATCCAGATTGCCAGTGATCAGTGCTTTGTAGCTGAACATAACAAATGAAATCAATGTCATGGTCAGGCAAGCATTTTTTAACAACAAATTTCCAGCCCTGTTTTTAATGAGTAACTCAGCTCTCTAATCTTTCATGGCTGCTTTATGCTTATATAGTGCTGGCACCTTCGATTTAACAACCTCAAATAGGTTTGCAAGGCTCATATTACACTTGTGAGGTAGATCATTATTAATATTTTATACCAGCTTTACATATGGTTACATTGAGGAATGGAAAAGTTAAGAAATTTGCTCAGGGTCACAGTGAGTCAAAGGCATAGCTGGAAATAGACTAACTCCCAGTCCTTGATCCAACCACTAGACAAGGCTTTCTTCACCTTAACTACAGAAGGTTTTTTAATTATTTACCCCACTCACCTTGTGGTCACCTGTCAGGCAGTCTATTTCAACCTCAGAGCAAGCAACCCCATAAGAGAAGTAGTTGTAAGGATTTCCTTCATTTTTCTCAAAGTCATACCAAAGGTCAGGAGTACTTAACAGAAAGAAAACAAAACTTTTCTGATTGCATAAACAGCTAAAATAAATAAGTTATCACTGAACCATTTAGATTTTCATAAGATTGTATTTTCTTCTACTTCACCCATATTTCCTTTGTGTAGATAAGACACACAGAAAGTAAAAAAATAAAGAAATCCAAGGCTACCTTGCACTTCATAAACGTGGTAAGACTCCATGAAGGATTTTTATCAATTTTAACTAATCTATCAGTTGTTTCTCTGGAACATAAACATATATAATGCCCATATACAGCCCCAATTCCAAGAATCCGATAGTAAATACTTTATGCTAGGCATACTATTGTGCATGTCCCAGAACTAGTTAAATTCTATGCTGACGTGAAATGGAGACAGAGAATAAGACTGAGTTGTGGAGCAATTCATTTTTTTGAAGTAGTTCACAGAAAATGCCGTGTTATGCAGCTGGGACTGTTTATGTAGATACTGGTGTTTTGTTAAACACCAAGGAAGCCACTTGGCTCATAGACAAATGCATTTCGAAGACGCAATGGAAACTGGATCACATCATATATTTCAGTCCCACAGTATCTATTCTCAATGTCAAGTTTAATGTTTTGTGATGAGTCCTATGCCTTTTATAATGATGGGGTCGGCTGATTGATGGGAGAAATGTTTCATTTTAGAGATACACAAGAACCAGCATAAAAAAGAAAAAGCGTGTTTTTAAAATGTGAGAATGAAATTGAAACCAATGGGATCAGGAAATGCACCGGAGGCCAGAATGTGTGGCTATATTGAATTGACTGCCCCGAGTGCCATTCTGAAAGCAACAACGATCCCCTTGGAGGTTTTCCTAAGGGGCAAATCGTGACTCCTCCACTGGGCATGGAAAATCTAAAAGGCAGAGAACATCAGCCTTATTCTAATCCTAAGGGAAGGAAGAAAGTGCCATGCAGACTCCTGGGTCGGAATCACTTACATCTCTTTAAATCTGAACTAACTCCACTCCAGGTTTATACTAGTGAAAATGAGATCTGAATGTGGCCCCACACTTGTCTCAGAGCTATGCTCCACCAATGACTCATCTTCCCTAGCTCAGGAGCACGTTTGAGAGTAAAGGTGTGGCTGATGGATGGGCAGTTACAAGGATCCCTCAGCTGACTCTTGCCATGGAGACCAGGGCTTACAGCTGCTGAGATGAATACTGCAGCCTGCACCAGCCAGAATAACTGCAGAACAGCTTCATGGCCTGAGAGGAGAGTATTTATCCATGCCAGGATCGTCATGGAATACTCCTGCCCATAGACTCTGTAACTAGGCAAAGATATTACTGCACTTCCCCAGTTTTAATACCCACTCACCTATAAAATCCTGTGGCGGAGAGGCTAACACAGTTCATATAGGCTGCTCCCACCTGATAAAATAAGCAAGTTTTTAAAACGTTATTCTTATTCAACTAATTATTCTACAGTAACCTTCTGAGAATGCATTCTGAAGAAGCCTGTGGCCCACACACTTAATAGGGGATGACAGTCACAGTAGAGCAGAGTGAATCATTGATTTTTCTGGGAGCCAAACATTTTGCAATTTCTTGATTTTCTCACTTTCCTTGAAAGGTCTGCAACATAGTAAAAACATCCCCACGCACAGGAGACTTGGAACTTGGAATCTGGCTGGGAGATTAACATATGGAGGTATTTCAACTTCACTAGTCCTCAACAGTACAATGCAAGGTGTGCCCGCTCGGGCACTATTGTCCCCACTGAGAATGGTTGAAAAGTGTCCTGGAAGTTTCTTACAGAGAAGTCTTCTTTTTTTCACAGAACCACTTTTCTGTGAGCAAAAAATTCATTCTCATCAGGATTTCAATCTGACCACCGAGATACATTGGAACCACTTGGGATTTTTCTCTTAACTTCATTAGAGATCAGACTTCAATACACCCAAATTAGTTATAAGCAGGTTCCAGGGTGGGAAATCTTCCTTGTAAAACCACAAGTGGAAGCTAGATGTCACCCCTTTGGAGTTTACCCCCCTCAAGTATCCTCTTCCTCCCAAGCTAAGTTGCTGCTATCCTGTCTATCCTAGAGCCTCCTGGAATCTTTCCTACAGGATGAGCGGGGATGGCAGATCTGTCTTCATGCTTGATTTACCAACAAAATAATTCTCTGAACAGTTCATATCAAACCTATGCCAGGTATAAAGACTTACCCAGTCCTTCCAGGATCCTTTGGGGTTTAAACGTTTGAATGTTTCTAGCCTTTCTAAAATAGTCTTACACGCGTTCTAAAAAATAAAACAAAATAAAGAGCAACACTTTTTAAAGTAAGCCTTGGAAATATGAGCTTGTTACGCAATCGTTCACAGTTGCCCTCCGCCTAAATCAATGCTGTCCTTAAGACACTGATGTATCATTAAATGGACACAGTTCAGTAACTAGGAATGCTGATCCTAAAGGCATAGTTTCACTGGGATATAAGAGTCTAAAGCTGATTGGCTATGCTTATGGTAAAGAGATCCCAGTGAGGGCACATAGCTGGGCCATTTCTAAGAGTGGGAAAGCAGGGTGGCCGCCCGGGGCACTGACTTGCAGGGGGCACTGGTACTGCAGTGGCCTGCCATTTTGGCTCAGCTTTGATTGGCTGGCTGTGGTGATTTTGTTTTGTTTTTTGGCTCAGCCGCTGTGGACAGGGGCTCCAAAAATGTTTTCCATCCTGGCAGGCTAACTGGCTACGACCGCTCCTGGTATAGGGTCTTGTCAGTCATGACAAACACTCTTGGATGGCTTCTAGTTTATAAAGAAAAATTTGCCTATTTTAACCCCTTCCAGACCACATGAAAATAGGCGAGCTTGTAGCAACATGGAAATAATTCACCCTGCCTTCATCCAATTCCCCATCCCATGCAGCATGCCTGTAGATTTGATACCAATTCCAGCCGTCCCATCTGCATATTATTCTTAAGAGTGCACCAGGCTTGCGGTTAACACCACAGACATTACTAAGAAGCTAGTCATTTAAATGGCTGCTTTTCTTTAGTTTACTAATTGGCAATGGCCTGAATGCGAGAGTTTCATAAAAAGCTTGAAATAAATATGGTCATCCATGATCGGCTGCATCCTAATAATTGTGGCCATCACATGGAATTATGTGACGTACTGCGTGCTTATTATTTCCTTTTCAAGGACATTGAGCATCCAGTTTCTTTTTCCAGAAACACGTAGACAGCATGTTTTTTCTGTTCTGGAGCCTTAACATATCAGATAGAGGTTTGAGTTATGCAATTGCCTTACACGGACAGCCATCCCATTGAGGTCCGTGCTAACAGAAGCGGCTGTTGAAGACGTATTCGGGACCGTGTTAGTGCTGGTCTCACTGATGTGAATGCTGGTGGTGGGGATTCCCAGAGTTTTGCTGGCAACCTGCAGAGCAACAAAAAATGACTGTCTAGTGTACATATTTGTGAGGCCTGCCATTACCCAGCCACACTATCCATGCTGCAACCTTCTCTTCTCTCCCATCCCAAATTTCGCCTCTCTTGGTTATTTGGTTGTTGGAGTTAGCTTTAGGCTTCCCATGGTCAAGCATGAGAACCTGTGTGTTTGTCAAATGTCCTTACAACCATTTCATTATTCAGACTTTTTTTCCTCCAGCCCAAGATTCAACAACTGTAGAAGAAAGAGGAAAAAGTCCCAGTACACCACCCAGTCCATCTTCTTGCTGATGCAAGAAGTTTTGTCACATCTAGCTTTAAATGCCCCCCACACAATGGGGGTATAGGCTACCTGTACATATAAAATATGGAGCAATATATGCACCAAATGCCCTTTAATTGCTATAAAATTCATTGCAGTTACTGTCTCTGTAACCTTCCAAAATTTAAGTCCATCCTGGGTCTGGACACTCCTGAGCACTTACTGCAATTTTCCATTGGCACTGCAAATTTCAAACTCAAAAACATTACAATCTACTTGGCACTCTAATTGTTTAAATGAGCCATTGTGCAAAAGCTTCTGATTATCAGATGATGCTTGCTGCAGCACTGTCCTGCATGCATACCTCACAATAACTTCCAGACAACTGGCTTTATATATGTCAAGTAGCATCACAGACTAGGTTATGGGCAATCATGGTAAGAAGGACGGATGGAACAGCCCAGAAGTTTGGGGTAAAAGGTTTCTAAACATCTCTCTTTGACGTGAAATAAAATCTTAACAAGCTCTATGAGTCTTAGGGTGAAATCTTGGCTCCACTGAAGTCAGTGAGAGTTTTGCCATTGACTTCAATGGAGAGAGGATTTCGCCCACAGAATTCTAGAACCCATTAAGTTCTAAAATGTTCTGAATGATGGGTTTCAGATTCCCCCATCTCTAGCAAAGCCTTTTAAAAATAATTAAGACAGATTCTGATCTTGCTTATCCCAATGTCAATCTAGAGTAACTCCATTAGCATCAGTGGAATTCCTCCAAGTTCACATTGCCATGAAATCAACATCTATCTTCATTAAACGTTTAACAAAATATGTCAAATATAAAAGACAAAGAGAAATATTATCTTAAATATAATGTGGAAATTGCATTGTTATAGGATCAGAAATAAAAAATGTAGCTTCTTTTGGCAATAAAGAGTATTGCCTTATTCATACTCCATAGTCTGCATAACTACATTAAACTGAACATATTAGTGTAAACCAGTGTATACAGATAAGGCAGATTATAATCTTCACTTCCCAATACAACACCATTTTAGAAATCTAGCATCGGTACTAATGCAATGAGGGTGATCATTAGAGTTTAGGACCGTATATAAACTTTCAAGCCATTACAGCGGCTCCCTTACAGCCTGTAAGAAAGAGTATTAGGGAAGTGACATTGGCATTTGTTTTAAAAGACATTTCATGCTGATGTGTCGAAACTCATTATTACCTGAATCATCTTGGTGTGAAGTCCTTGACCCATCTCAGTCCCACCATGTGTAAGCAACACTGAACCATCTGTATACACATGTACCAGAGCCCCAGCCTACAACAGGGATTATTAAAAAGATAAAGGGTCACCATAATTGAGCTAGTAAATTATCTGGCAGATTTCAATTCCAGGGCACACAAATAAAAGCAGACTTTGGGACTAGCCTAAAAAGGGAAATCTGGTGTGGAAGCTACCAGAGACAAACTGAGGGGATCATGCTCCTCTTTGGTATAACTCTCTGAGGCCAATGGTGTTCATACTCACCGTGAATTTGGCCCATGATCATTGGTATAAATAGGTTCAAATTACAGAATCAAAAAACCATCAGCCACAGTTTTCAGCAATGGGAGCTGGATGAGCCAATCTGAACCTGCTGTTAGTTGCTTGTGAAACAGAGGATCACCCTCTCATTCAAACCTGACAGCGTCACTGTAGCGGGGTGCTCCCCGCTCCCTGCTGGCCAGGGCTGGGATAGCCCTAGGAAAGGGGGTTGTGGCTGGGAGCCTGCCAGCTCCCAGACTGATTGGGAGCTAGGCTCAGCTGTGTGGCCACGCCCCAAACACACAGGACGGTATAAAAGCCTGGGAGGCAGTAGAAGCAGAAAGTCTTCTCTGCAAGTAAGCAGAGGGAGACAGGCCTGCTGCAGGAAACCTGAAGGAAGGTACTGAGCTGGGTGCAGGGCTGGGGCTAGGCGGAAGGAGCTGGGGAAAGCGCTAGTCTGAGAGCCCCAGGCTGCAAGTGCAGGCAAGGGCCTAAAGTCAGTCTCCTCTGTAATCAGAGGGAGACAGGGCCTGGCTGCACGGAGCCTGTACCGGGGTACCCAGACTGGGACAGCGTGAGGGCAAGGCAGCTGGGAGCCGGGGAGCTTTAGCTCTAGTGAGAAGGCCCCAGCTTACTGAGCCTAGAGGAGGCCCGACCCCACGGGGTACTAAGGGTTGCCAGGGGGCGGCCCAGGGCTGGTGATAGCTGCAGTAGGCCAACCCCTTCTTGCCGGTGATGAGTAGCCATGATACTGCAGTCCGCCCCAGTGAGCGGGGGCAAGTAGTGACTGACAGTGGCACAGTCTGAGGCGAGTTGGGGATAGTGGGTGGTGGGTTCCCCGGGGGGAGGGGAGACCCTAAGACTAGGGGGTACTGCAGGGGTGCAGCACCCTCAGCAAGAGGCTCCGGGGTCCGGGAAGGGCCCGGGGCCAGAGTGGAGAGGCGGACATCGGCCGGCAGAGGGCGCTCTGGGGTCAAAAAGAGCTAATTCCTGTGATGACCAGACGGGGGCGCCGCCGGGTGAGTGACCGACGCCGTTAGTCACCCCAAATTCAGCTAGCCCAAGGTGTGTATGGACAATAATGATTACTGAATTTCAACAAAGCCACATGCTTCATGCTTCTATTCTTTTTGAGGAGAGTGGGAGGGGCATGAAACTGGCTGTGTCATGGGGTCTCTGAACATATATGTAAACCGGTAACGGTAGCATATAATATCTGCACTGGTTTTGAAAGATTCATGTCATTTCTCCACTGGGGACTTTCAGAGAAGGACACTAAACCATTTTGATACAGCAGGAGAACCTGGACTGGTGAGCATAACATCTAGTTAACCTCCTGCAAAGATTAATTAGACTTGCGGACCTGATTCAAAAACCGAAGAGTGAAGCTGATCCCAAACTTCGTAGGAATAATGGCTATCCCTCTCTTCTTCCAGCGATTCTGTCTGGAAGAATAAAAGATCGTTAGTACTCCTTCAGCTCTCTTCTGTCAGGCATTCATCCTAAACAGGACACTGCTTTCCTTTCATTCAGTAAAGACAAGTGAAAACTATTACACTTAGGAAGGAAAAAATCAAACGCGCAACTACAAAATGGGAAATAACTGGTGAGGCGATAGCACTGCTGAAAAGGCTCTGGGGATTAGAGTGGGTCACAAATTTCATATGAGTCAACAATGTGATGCAAATGGGAAGAAGGCTGATATTCTGGGATGTATTAACAGGAGTGTTGTACATAGGGTTGCCAGGCATCCAGTTTTGGACCGGAACACCTGGTCAAAAAAGGATCCTGGCGGTTCCAGTCAGCACCAGTGACTGGACCATTAAAAGTCTGGTTGGCGATACAGTGGGGCTAAGGAGGCTCTCTGCCTGCCCTGGTTCTGCACAGCTCCCAGAAATGGCTGGCATGTCCCTACAGCCCCTAGGCAGAGGGGCGATCTGGGAAGCTCCACGCATTGCCCCTGGCGCCAGCTCCGCAGCTCCCACTGGCTAGGAACCGCGACCAATGGGAGCTGCGGGGATGGCATTTGCCGGTGCGGGCAGTGCACAGAGCCCCTTAACGGCTCAGCCCACGGGCCGCAGGGACATGACAGACACTTCTGGGAGCCATGTGGAGCCAGAGCAGGCAGGGAGCCTGCCTTAACCTTACTGTGCCACTGACTGGGAGCTGTCTGAGGTAAGCACCACCTGGGTGGAGTTCATGCTCCGATCCCCCTCCCGCACCCCAACCCCGTGCTCCAGCCCTGAGCCTCCTCCAGCAACCCAGCCCTTTTCCCAGCCCTGAGCCCCCTCCTACAGCCCAAACCCCTCATCCATGGCTCCACCGCAGAGCTCACCCCCCTAGACAGAGCCCTGACCCCCACCCCTGCATCACAACCCCCTGCCTCAGCCCAGAGCCCCCTCCTGCACCCTGAACCCCTCATTTTTGGCCCCACCCCGGAGCCCTCACCCCCTCCTACACCCCAAAGTCCTGCCCCAGCCCAGTGAAAGTGAGTGAGGGTGGGAGAGAGCCAATGATGGGGGGGAGGAGTGAAAGGGGGCATGGCCTCTGAGAAGAAGCGGAGCAGGGCCAAGGCCTCAAAGAAGGGGTAGGACAAGGGTGTTCGGTTCTGTACAATTTGAAAGTTGGCAACCCTAGCTGTACATAAGTCCCATTCTAGGAAGCTCTGGTAAGGCCTCATCCTGGAGTATTATGTCCAGTTTGGGGCACCAACACTTTAAGAAAGATGTGGGCAAACTGGAGAGAGTCCAGAGGACAGCTACAGAAATAATAAGATTTCAAAACCATGACCTGTGAGGAAAGGCTGAAAGAATTCGGCATGTTTAACTTAAAGACGAGAAGGCTGAGGGGGGACCTCATAACAGTCTTCAGATATGTTAAAGGCTGTTTATACAGAGAACAGTGACCAGTTGTTCTCCATGTTCACCAAGGGTAGGACAAAAACCAATCTGCTTAATTGGCAGTGAGGGAGATTAGAGCAGCAGTTCTCAAACCATGGGGCGGGCGCTAAGACTGCTGTGAAAAGTGATGACAAATATCACTTTTCATATTGCTTTCCTTACTTCTGTGCTGCTGCACCCTTCTTCTAAGTCTGCCATGAAAGTAATATTGACAAATCCATATTGCCACCCTTACTTCTATATAGCTGCTCTGTGCAGCACAGCCTTCAGAGCTGAGCACCCAGCCAGCAGCTGCTGCTGCTCTCCACTCTGCCTTTCAAGCTGGGTTGCTGTATATGTCCTTAGCCGGGGGGACTCCAGACACAAAGAAGGGGGGACCAATCAATTAAGATTGAGAACGCTTGGTTTAGATATTGTGACAAGGTGGCTCCTCTGCTCCCCCTGGTTCAAGTCCTTTGGGGTGCTGGTGCGGCCCTGGCGCCCTGACCAGACTGCACCAGACCCATTTTTTCCTGCTGCTCCTTAGCAGCTTGCTCCCTCTCTTTCTCTCTCAGGGTCAGGCTCCTGCAGGCTAGGAAAGCTAGGTCCCCCCTGGGAGGGACCCTTAGTTCTCTCCTCCTGCTTGCCAGCAGCCTCTCTGTCCCTGCTTCTTCCAACTCGCCCCTCACACCCCTCTACTTTCGCCAAACTCGCTCCTCTATCTCCTACTGCCTCCAAACTCACTCCTCAAACTCCCACAAGCCTCTCTGGGGAGGAGTCTCTTTTCAAGGGCTCTGACAGCCTCCTTAATTGGCCTCAGCTGGCCCTGCTTCTGGCTGTGGCAGCCCTGCTCAGCTGGACCCGATTCCCTTGTGGTAAGCCTTCTAATTGCAGGCCTTACTGGCAGCTGTCTGCCCTGGGTCTGCCACAATATTAAGAAAAGCTTTTTAACTCTAAGGATAGTTAAGTACTGGAACAGGTTACCTAGGGAGGTTGTGAAATTCCCATCATGGGAGGTTTTCAAGAACAGGTTAGACCGGTGGTTCCCAACGTGGGGCACACGCCCCACAGGGGGGCAATTTGATTTTTAAGGGGGGCAATTCAAGAATGAGTTAACAGTGAATTTTTTGCATTTCTTATGGTTCTAGGGGCCTCATATACTTTATTTGCTATTTGTTATTGTTATTTTGCTATTTGCTTTATTTGCTATTTTTTCATATCACTTCATATTATTTTTTTTTTAAACAATTTATTAGTGATTTCTTCCTCAGTACTTCAACTGTCCTTTCGTTCTTTTATTTTTCTCTTTCATGGATGCCATGCTCTTTGGAAGCTTGTTTATGTTAAAATAACATCCTCCTTGTAGTTGCTTTGGCTTCCATTATTCATATAGATACTGGCATGTATCATGCACTTTGCAAATGTTAAAATAACTTCCTCTTTGTAGTTGCTTTGACCTTTATCATTCGAGTTGCTGTCAGCACAAATCACACACCCTATATTTTAGCGTGTAGTTTTAGCAACCCCCCACCCCACCCCGGAAAAGAAAAGACACGTACCCCAGTAGCATAAGAAAAAAAACAAACTTTTGCCTTGTACCCTAATAGGGACACAAAATTTGTTGTCCTACCTTGTTACGCCCCGTGCCAAGTCACGTCATCTCAAGTATAATTGTCCTGCCCGCGCTTATTGCGGATGGAGAGAGAGATCAACGCACTGCTCCCTGGAGGCTGATCACCCCTAGGTCTCTCCCAGCTCTCGTGTCCCAGTGGAGCTTACGTGTTGCCGGCCGTGACGTGTCGAGTTTGGTTTGTATTTGTGAGTATAAATTGATACATGTGTACATATTGTGTGTAATTTTACAGTATTGCTAGCTAGTCATTAATGTATCCTGAAGTTAATTCTACTGCATCTACCAATCCGTAGCATATATTAGATAATTATTACCGTATTTTTCGCCCTATAAGACGCACTTTTTCTTCCCCAAAACGGGGGGGAAAAAGTTGGTGCGTCTTATAGGGCGAATGCAAAAAAAAAAAAAAAAAAAAAAAAAAGCGCCTCGCTCTCCCGTCCCCGCCGCGTGGGCGGGCTGCCGAGGTTCCCCCCTCCCCGCCGCGGGCGGGCTGCCGAGGTTCCCCCCTCCCCGCTGGACGACAAAAAAAAAAAAAAAAAAAAAAAAAAAAAAAAAGCGCCTCGCTCTCCCGTCCCCGCCGCGCGGGCGGGCTGCCGGGAGCGTCCCGGTTCCCCCCTCCCCGCCGCGGGCGCGCTCCCGGCAGCCCGCCCGCGGCGGGGAGGGGGGAACCGGGACGCTCCCGGCAGCCCGCCCGCGCGGCGGGGACGCGGGAGAGCGAGGCGCTTTTTTTATTTTTTTTTATTTTTTTTTTCGTCCGGCGGGGAGGGGGGAACCCCGGCAGCCCGCCCGCGCGGCGGGGACGGGAGAGCGAGGCGCTTTTTTTTTTTTTTTTCCGGATTTTTTATTTAAAAATGAGGGGGCGTCTTATAGGACGGAGCGTCCTATAAGACGAAAAATACGGTATATGTTAGAGAAGCCTCAGGGCGCCCTCCTCTTTGTAATCGGAGTTTTTTGCTTTGTCATTTTAATCATAGTGTGTAAGCCTAGATTGTAACTTGTAATTAAGAACCTTTTGTTCCCAGAACAATAAATCAGTGTCTTAATTTTCCCAAGACCTAATATCTTATTTATCGCCGCAAGTAAAAAGTTCCCCCTAAAATTAGCCAGACAGACCCCCTCCTCCGTATAGTGTCACCCACCTAGCGGGCGTATCCGTAACAGTTTAGACCAAGTTAATGGTCTTTTAGGCTTCCTCCACGTGAATAGGAGTTCACTTTTTGAATAATAAGAATTATATGTCACGGGGGGGGGGGGGGGGCATCAGGATTTTAGAGATAGTTAGGTGGGGCATGGCCAAAAAAAGGTTGGGAACCACTGGGTTAGACAAATATCTGTCAGAGATACCTTACAAGATGTTCTTTGTATTTGGCTCTGCGACGGAGCATCCGCCACACACTGGTCGGAAGGGTTTAAAAGCGGCCCTCGGGAGGCTGAACAGAAGCTGCCAATTATAGAAGGACTGAAGGGAGCAGCAAATCAGGGCAAAGCAGGCCCATATAAAAAGGGAGCTACAGGGCAGAGGAGGGCAGTTCTCTGTTGGGAGCCCAGGGAGGAAGGACTGGATCCCTAAAGAGCTGAGGGAACTGCCAGAACCCTGGAAAGAACAATGCTGTCAGCAGGGGCCGAGAGTACAAGAGACAGCTCCTGGCTGGCTGCTGGAGGTTGCCGACTGAGGCCTGGACGCAAGGGCAAGGAGGGTGCTGGAGCCACGTGGGAAGTGGCTAGACTGTGGACTGCAGTTTGCCACTAAAGGGAGAGGCTGGACAGTAGACTTTAGGTTCCCCCAGAAAGGGGGGGGGGACATAGAGTGTGGCACAGCCAGAGGGCAGTGTCACTGAAGAGGACGCCATGGTCTTTGGAGGAGCACGGGTCCAGGAACAGAAGGGACAGCAGGCAAGACACCGCCAGAAGAGGACAAAGCGCTAATTCCCCAGACAGCCAGCAGGAGATGCCACAGTGCTGAGTCGCGCCCCGTCAGATTCCAATGAAAGGAGGTCTGATTTGAAGTTTTCCCCCCTCAAATGTTCAAGGAAATGATCGTCTACATTGATGAGGATTTGGCGATGAATATAAGCCAAATAAAGGCAAAAAGGGAGCGTGAAATCCAGCAAAAATTTTTATATGCAGCTGAAATACTATACGAAGTATAGGTCTGATATACCCCTCCCTCTACCTCCTGATCCCTACAAAACTGTAAAGCATTAGGCCAAATTAATCCCTGGTGCAAGTCAATAGGATGACCTTGACCCACTATTGTACTAAGGAGCCTTCCACCAAGACTGAAGAGACGTCAAGAAAAGAAAAGGAAAAAAAGTCACATCTTTACCACATGACTTTGACTCTAAATCACCCAGGTTACTGACTGGACTTTAGTGCCTGGTATCTGGCAGAGTAAAACACCTACCTATTGAATTCATCAATGAGTTTCCTTCTCACGTAATACTCTGAGATCACTAGACACTCTTCCCAGCATCTCCGCAAAGTGAATCCTTCAAGCTTTTGGTTAAAATGGGTCAGGTCTCCTTCATAGTAAAGATTCAGCTTTTGCACCTTCCCAAAGAAAGAAACATTGATAGGGCCCATTAAGAATAATGAAATCAGTGCTTTCATCCAAGTCTTTGTATTGAACAATATCAAGAACAAATTAGACTTTAGTCGGTCCTCCTCCTTTTCTGGATCCACTGAACAATATGTTGAAAGTCCAAGATTCATTCATGAGAAAACCTGGTGACAAGAATTTAAAGTGGGATTTTCAAGAAAGCCTAAGGGATATAGGAACTCAAATTCCTTTTGGTGGGATATCGGTACCTAATTGCCTTAGGTCCCTTTGAAAATCCAAGCCTTACAGCTGATGTTACAGAATGAGACACAACTGAAATGACAAAGGCAATTCAGTGAGGCAAAAGATAATGATCCAGATCACAATTTGGTTTATTGACTTCAATGGGCACAGAATTTGGACCCTGATTAGGTCTGGCAAAAACAAACAGAGATTTCCTGTGGTTAATATCTAGTTGCAGTTGTGTGTCAAATTCCCAAGACTTAACTAATATGCTGTGCTGTACTGTTTCATTTGATTTGTACCTGCTCTGCTGGCAGTCCACACGTCAGGATAACATCATTCATCCAGCATTCAGCAACCATCATTCCCTGGGGACCTCCAAAGCCACGAAATGCTGTGTTGGAGGACAAGTTAGTCTTGCAAACTGTACCTATGCCTTTGATGTTGGGGATGTGGTAAGAGTTATCCATGTGAAACAAAGCTCTGTCCATAACCTGATGAAAAACAATTACAAAACAGAGGGGGAGTGAAGGGGGAAAGAATCACTTATTAACATAAATCCCACGTCAGATTTTACATTTCTTGATAAAGCAACAATGTGATGCAATAAGGCAGCGAGGGCTAATTTACAAAAGGAGGACTGCTTTCTGTGTGAGCGCCTGGGATGTAAATCACCCCAAAGGAAGGCAGTGAAGGAGGCAAGGCCAGGCTCCAACCTGGACTGCATTGGCACATGGTGTTGGCTGGCCCCAGAAGTAGGAACTTGCTGCAGCTTTCCAAAGAATATTGCAGCGTGTGTGCACACCTTGTGACTCCTGGAGCAAAGTCCTTCTGAAAGTTCCTCCTGGGATGGCGCTGCCACACATTGGTCCCTACGCTGGACTGCAGCTAAATGCCTTGATCCAGCCCTTAAATAGGCACTATTTCTGAGCCTGACTTTGCCACTGTTACGCAGGTTGAGTAGTATGTTACTGCGCAAGTAGCCCTCCTGGATTCAATGTGAGTAAGGAAGCAGAATCTGAGCCCATGAGAGTGAGAATGACTACATAAGTAAGGGTAGTCAAGGGGACTATACACAGTAGTGTTTGCAGGATCAAGCCCCTTCCTTTCTGTTTTGTACAGCACCAAGCACACTGCCAGCACTAGGGTCAGGTTTTCAAAAGCACTCAGCATAGGACCAACTCAGCTCCCACTCAAATCCAAGGACCTCATTGACCTCATTGACTACCATTGACTTCAACAGGAATAGAGTGACACCAATGCTGAGCATTTTAAAAATCCCACCCTAATTTAATAGCAAAAGACCCTTAATGGGCAATGAGCTAATCTCTGTGCTCCCATACAGCATGCCCACCCAGCTCACAATGAGAATGACACTGATGTAATCCAGGGCAAAATGGGTCCCAAAATATAAAATGTAGGTCACTGTAAGAACCTGACTCCAAAATTGTGTTTAAAATTTTGAAAAGCTACTGTAGCTCTAAAATTCCATTACTGTACGTTTTTATATTTCATATCCTCTAATGTGTTTAAACTAAGTGTATAGAACGAGTGAATCGGGGTTTTTTGCAATATGTTTGTAAAGTATTTGTAATTATTGACAGATAAAATCATATCCAAATGTCAGTCTGTGGTTGCAGAGTGCTGTGAAAATATAAAGCACGGTATAAGCGCTAAGTATTACTATCAATATCAAATAAAGACATGCAATGGTCATTTATTTCATTTATATAGTAACTATGACTTACTACATTGCTATACTGATGAAATAACATCCATATTGCACTGTGCAACAAATCTACTGCCACCATTTGTGTTCGTCTGTCTTATAAGGTAAACTTTCCTGAAGTCTCTTGCACAGAGGACTGTGTATCATGTGCCATGGCAGTCTCTGCTGGAGCTGGCTCAGTTACTGATACTGAAGAATGGGCACATTCAGACTTCAGTTACAATGGAGAACAAAATGAGTGAGTGTTGCTCGGTAAAGCTGAATTCAACTCTGAAATGAAATGTGGCAGGCCTCAGTCTCTAACATGTAGAAACACATAGACAAGCTCCTTTCCCAACTCTTCTGTCATGTCAGTTTCTCTAGTTAACAGCCGGGACATTTTTTCCTACTTACAGCCAGAGAAGCATCTTCAGAGTGGCCCCCGTTGCTGTAGAATGACACCTCCAAACTATTGATCTTACCATTCTTCATGAATCCAACCTGTGGAAAAACATTCCCTTCAGGTTCATCTTCACTAGTTGCTTAAGACCATACAACCCCTTCCTACTGATAGCTTGACAAGAAGATCTCACTCCTCAGGTAGAGAAGACAAAATGTCATAGAAACAACTTTGTTCCAAAAAAAGCCCCCAACCCTGAATGGCCCTCATGTTGATAAGCACATTCATCAGCCCAGGTAGGTGATGTCTTCTGCTTAGTCACAGAACTATTACATCATGGGCAGTCCCAGTGGAGGTGTCTCTCATAAGAGGTCCCATCAATGAGCCTCAACCTTCTCTGAAAAGGAACACCTCTTGAGTGAGTGTCGTTCATTCATGGGGGCCAAACCCTCTTTCTCCTCTCCCCCCACAGAAAAGTCAAATATAAAGAGAAGCTTGGTGAGGTTTTGAGAAGACATGAGGTAACAACTTTACCTAGTGAACACTAACAGATTCATGGCCATCTAAAGAGTGTTACATTTGTGAATATGTCACACACTGTGGTTGCAGTGGAGACAGAACTTAGATACTTCTACTCCAGAAGCTGAGACTCCTCCTTCTTGAGCTAAAGGAGAATCTCAGTTATGCATCAGCAGTTTAGGGAATATGACCCAGGTGAGCCTCTTTGATTCTATCCTCTACAGGTCAGTGAAATACACATTAGCTAATTCATTACAGTACAGTACCTCACTACTCAATTACATTTGTTAACATGACATTATCTAGATAATACATATATCTTTTCACATCTGTGTACCTTATAGCGTCCCAAAAAGGGGTGTCTCCCACCAGTAATCAGCATATCCTCATCTCGATCCAGCATGCATCGTACGGGGTGACCAGTCCTGTTAAAGGATACATTGACCATGCTGAGATCATGTTGAGTCTGAAACCTGCTACCTTCTTGGCACAGGAAAAGACTTCCCTCTTTTTGTAAGATTTTTCATGAGAACTAAACTGCAGATTGGCAGTGGCTGCATAAGATAGGAAGTAAATCACCTGGAATATTCTCTTTCCTCTCAAGTTATTACATTATTGATGGGCAGAAAAGGCTAAGATCTTTCTTCTTATAGAGACGGATCTGGTGTTTTATATTTTTGCAACAGTGCCTAAATATCAGGGCTTCTTAGAAACATGGGTACTAATCATTAAGTAATTCATCATTAATTAACATCCTCTAACCAGCGTTATTATGTAATGGTGCTGAGAGTAACTAGCCTGTCTGATAGCTTGGCTTTAGTTGTTCAGTTATTTAAGTGAGTTTACATTTCATCCCTTAGGAAGAAGAGTTGTTCTTCCTTATCTAACGAGCCATCTGCCTTTCCACTGCTTTTTCTGAGGTTTCAGAGCAGAAATGTCCAGAGATATGAAATACTTTATGTGGCTTACAGAGGGCAGAGGAAGAACAAAAATTGTTTTCCTGATTTCAGAAAAGGCAAGAGACGTTTCCCCATCACAGCGACTGACCCCAGTGGACTCCATCAAAGTTACTGTTGCTGCACAGTATCCAGGCAGAATCCTTGGCAGAGAGCATCCCAACTTTATGATGGGTTACACACACAACTCTCACTTCAAAGTATATATTTAGTTACAAAAATGGAAAGTACAGTAAGAGATGGGCCCCCATCAAAGCTCCAAAAACAAAAACCTTAAAATTGGGGTTTGTTTGAAATCCTGATCCAAATTTCACAAATGGCCGCGCTCTTTAGGATGGGCTGGCCCAAAACCCGAGATCCAAACACCCCTGAATTTTGGGGCTTTTGACATTCAGGTTCAGTATTCTGTAGATTGGGCCCATCTCTAGGTTCAATCAAAAGGTCAGAGGGTACACAGAAAAAGCAGACAGGTACAAGAGGTGCTGTGGGGTCAATAATAACAGCAAGAATCAGGGTGAGGAACTGATTGTCATATCCCTGAGGTGAGGTTTGTGCTGGGTTTTGAAAGTGGTTGGGGAATCAATGAAGTAAAAGAAGGGAATCAAACATTTCAGATATAGTAACTATATGGAAACACAGAAAGATCAACAATGTGGCTTTATTTCCTTCAGGTTCCCTCAGTGGATGTTAGAGATGGCTGTCACCCTGCTGCTCTGCCCAGCCTATTCACAGGTATTAACAAACCTTTTGAGGGCTGCATCTGCTTGAAAGCCATTTAAACTTCCCTTTCCAGCTGATGATCTCATCAGTGACCTACCCTAGGGATTCTCAACCCAGTTAAAAGCTTTTGAGAGTAAGAAGCTGAGAAAAATTCTGGTCCAGGAAGTAAGAGTTTCAGCACCAGTCCTGAATCAAAAGCACTCCAACCTCCCTCTTCTTGTTAAAAAGGACAATGGTATGTGACTCCTGGGTCTATGCCATAGGTGACAAAGGAGCCCACCTCTCAACAGCAAAACTTACTTGAATGCAGCCACAGCTACTGCTGTTGACAAAAGAATATTTCTGGACTCCTTGCCTCCAAAACCCCCTCCCATTCTCTTCACTCGAACTAAAATTCGATTCACTGGAACCCCTAATGCATTGGCAACATGTTCCTAAAGGGAAAGGGAAATAGGTTAGTCATGCAGGCAGCAGTGAGGGCACTGGGAGCTAGAAAC
Source organism: Sternotherus odoratus (assembly GCA_032164245.1). Lineage (NCBI taxonomy): Eukaryota > Metazoa > Chordata > Testudines > Kinosternidae > Sternotherus > Sternotherus odoratus. The sequence goes on from JAVMKO010000003.1 coordinate 126,980,181, forward strand.
AAAAACAGCCTCAGTCTTTACTTTTTCTCTCCTATGTCTATAGCATCCACATAGGTGCTCAGACACTGTAGTCAGGTGAGGAGGGTCATACAAAGAGACTGATGGAGAGAGAGATAAGAAAAAGCCTCTAGACAAGTTTGCGCATCATCTCCACCTGCAGCAAAGGTTACCTGACCCAGGCTCTCTGTTCTTCAGGCAGGAAGCTTATAATCAAGGAACTGGAATTTAAAGTCATCTGCTTGCTAGGTTCCTTACCTATCAACAGAGTCTTTTTACCAACTTAAGAAGGAACAGAAGAATTGTCATGTTGGATCAGACCAGCAAGTCCACCTAGCCCGGTATCCTGTCTCCAACAGCGGCCAGCATCAGAAGCTTCTGAGGAAGGGATAAGACCCCTGCATGAGGCAGATGTGGGATAATCTACCCCCCACGTAGAGACCAAGATGAGACCTAATAGTTACAGATAGGCCCAAGATAATTGACAACTATGGATATTCCCAATAGGCATATAAAAGTCCAGTCTCTCTTTGGAGTGATTGTAGAGCTCACTGGAGGCACCTTATTGACCTTCAGTCTTCAAGGTTTTAATTGATCCACAAGAATACAAAAGCACGGGCAGAGCCAGTGCAAGCTCACCCACATTTCCCTGCTTGGTCTGAAGTAGGGTGGCCAGATGTCCCAATTTTGGGTCAGTCCCAATATTTGGGACTTTGTCTTATACAGCTGCCTGTTACGCCTCATCCCCTGCCCCCATTTTTCACACTTGCTGGCTGGTCACACTACTCTTAAGGGATCGCCCCTACAGAGGAAAGGATTGTTCCAGTTAATTGGGTTTTATACTTCCCCACCACCACCACACACACACGCATCTCTGTAGTGCAATTCAGCGTCTGTGTCCATTCAACCCTGGGCCTCTCTACAGAGACAGCCAACAACTAATGCAGGAGTGGGCAAAAGTTTTGGCCTGAAGGCCACATCGTGGTATGGAAATTGTATGGCGAGCCATGAATGCTCACAGAATTGGGGGTAGGGTGAGCGAGGGGCTCCAGCTGGGGGTGCAGGCTCTGGGATAGGGCTGGAATGAGGCATTTGGGGGTGCAGGAAGAGGTTCTAGGCATGGGTTCAGAGGGGGGAGGGGGATCAGGGATGGGACAAGCTGTTGGGGCATGAGGGTGTGAGGGCTCTGGCTGGGGGGATGGGCTCTGGGATGGGGATGAGGAGCTTGGGGTACAAGAGGTGGCTCTGGGCTGGGATCAAGGGGTTCAGAGGTCAGGAAGGGGGATCAGGGCTGTGGCAGGGGATTGGTGTGCAGGGGGAGGATCAGGGGTGCAGGCTCCGGGCAGCCCTTAACATAAGCAGATCCTGGAAGCATGTCCTCCCTCTGGCTCTGAGACAGGACAAACCCCTGACTCTGCTCCCCAGCAGGAGCTGGGGGCCATACCAAAAGGTCTGAGGGGCCGGATGTGGCCTGCGGGCAGTAGTTTGCCTGACTCTGGACTAGTGCAAGCTACATTTGCAACATGAACACTTGCCACCAGGAACTGGATTGCCACTGGTGACCTCAATGTAAAAGACTTAATAGCCTAGTCCCATCTCTCTCAGCCAGCTTTCTATTTTCGCACAAGAGAAATCTAGCATCTATTGCAGATGAATAGTTTATGTCAGTCTAATAGGAGTGATCTCCACAGCACCAAATTCACCATGGACTGCTGGGTCAATAAAAGAAATCACCTGTGTCTTCATTGGATTCTGGGTGGACACAAACAGTTCCATCTCTCCATCCTCACCTTTTGGCACGGCAATGGCACAGTGAGTCTCCAGGTAAAAGTGTTCCTGCCCACCAATGTACATTTCCCCTACAGAACCAATGAAAAGGTGTGAAGAAACGTGCAGGCCTGTTTGCAGCTCTGTCCCCTTGCTGGTCTCTCTGAGTGCATCCCCTCAGATGGTAGGCCTCATGTCTATCTGGTTTTTGGGGGGAATGTCACAAATCTCACACTGTTGGACCAGGATTTGGGTACAACAACCCATCTATGACAACTTATTACCCTGCAACTTCAACCGGACACCTGTGGTTCTTTCCTTCAGGAGCCAGTGACCAGTGACATATAGTGACCAAACAGCCTTCTTAAAACCAAAGTTTTTATTTAGCAGTAGGAACAAAGCATTAGAGAAATGGAATTTTAAAACAACAAGCAAGTCTACACACATGGCTACCTTTTCTAAGGTCCTGTCATCCTATGATGGCTACCCTAGGCAGACACCAGACAGTGGGTTCCTCTATCTGATTCTCTCTTCATCTTTGGGAAAATGTCCTTTTCAAACCCTGCCAGAGTTCTTTGTTCTCCTGTGTTTGGTACGTCGTGGCTATTCCAGCTCAAACTAGGCATTCTAGCTAACACTTCTGGCACTGTCCCAGAACAGCTCTTAAGTGTTTGCTGATAAGTGGCTAGTCTTCTCCTTCCTGCCTATATTCCAGAGAGGCCCCTTTTGAGTTAAATCAAGATATTCATACAGACCCCAATAACTGGGTGTGATGGGGTGTCCACCCCACACATGACTTGAAGGGGTTAAGGTGACCAGGTGGGCCAATTAACTCCCCAGGCTGCACCTGGAGGAGGACTCAGGACGAGGGATTGATTAAATGAGACTCAGCTGTACAGGAACATTAGGGGAATGTATAAAGCCCAGGAACTGAGAGCAGAATGGGGCTGCAGGAAAGTAATCTGCATTCACCCCTTGGGAGAAGGGAGGTGTGGGTGGGGGTGGGGGGCAGAGATAGGTAGCCTACAGTTCCTCCCTGGTAGTAGGGAGTTTGGCCTGCCAAACCCAGAGAAGGGGAGAGCCAGAAAGGTAGGAGAGGCTCAGGGGAAAGGCAGTAAGGTATAGGATATCAGCACCCAACCTCTGCCCTGCGGGGGCCCCAGAGCTGGAACCGGGAGTAGACAACAGGCCCGGGCCCCCCTGTCAGTCACCGAGGAAGTGGCACACACCAGACAGCGGGGAGCGGACTGCCTGGGACAGTTTGCCTTGAAAGACTTTGATACACCAGAAGGGGAGGATCATAGTGACCTGACCAGAAGGCCAAGTCACAAACAGGAAGCTGCAGCTCCTGGAATGAGACAGGCTGCAGGAAGAGAGAAGAAGAAGGGTGGAAAGGCAGCCAGAGGAGGGTGCAGCACCTGAATGGAGCTAATCTCCAGAGGAGCCAAGAGAAGGTGCCCTAATGGTGAGTACACCCTATGACACCAGGCAACTATACAATAGTAATAAAATTACTACAGGACAGCTTCATATTTGTCACAAGACCTAAAGCCAAAAGTCATTGGGGAAAACTTTCAAAAGGGACTCTGTCCCCATTTTCAAAAGGGATTTAGGCACTTAGAATCCTAAACCCATTGATTTTCAAGGAGACACAGGCTTCTGAGGCCTTATCTACATGGAGAAACAGACTATTCCGGAATACCTCCCTATTTGATTCAGAAATAACTCTATTTCTGAATAAAAGTCACTTGTTCACATAGGGATGTATTCCACTCAATTTCTCCATGTGGATGAAGCCAATGTTTCTAAGTCACTTTAAAAAAATTGACATAGGAACTTTTTGAAAGTTTTAGCCAGTGCCTACCGGTATTTATCTCCAATAAAATGAAACCTTGCGCCCAGTCTAAGAAACCTTGTTCATCTGATAAATCTTATTCATGCAATTGTTTCTCTTGATTTCAATGGGATTTTTCATGTGAAGGTTGCAGGCTAAGGAGCTTTATATCTGTTCGAAAAATAGAGTTGATATCTTTGTGCTCACCTTCCACAACATGATCGGATTCTTCAAATCCTTTCTGGACATTTCCTTTCTCAATCTTCTTTGGAGACTTATAAAAGGATTGTTTCTCGATAGCTTCCTGGGAAAACATAGTTACACATTAAGGTTTCCTGGAAAGATAGTAAATCAAAATATCTTAACTAGAGTGGCATCAGCACTTTTCTCTGATTCAAGAGGAAGTATGTGGGACAAAACCAAGAAAACTGGCTTGAGACTAAGTTTTTAAATTGCAAAGGCCTGTTGACATCTGAATTTGGACTGGTTAAAAAAAATCCATCTAAATTGTCTTGACAGAAAATTGGGGTTACAACAAGAAAAATTGTGAAGTGTCTGCTTTCTGTGGGGGGAAAAATTGTTAGTGTTTTGGCCAAAAATAGGAATTGTCATTTGCTCCTCATGTTCCCATTATTCTCAGTGGACTGAGATCCCCAACTGAACAACCTTCCCTATAATACACCACAGACAGGGACCCTGTGATGCATATCTTTCCCTCAGCAAGAGAAGGGAGATAGTGATGCATTATGGGAGCTTTAGTCCCATGAGGGATCCCATCTCATGAAGAAAATAGAGTCACAAGAAGCAAATTACAACTCCCATTTTCAACTTAAATATTTTGGTTTTTTTATTTCAGTGAAAAATTTAAAGCAAAATGAAAATGCTTTCATTTTTGTCAAATTTCCATTAGGAAAAAAAATTGTTTAGATTATCTCTAATCTGGGCCTTCCATGATCTGACATTTTTATACCAAAGGCCACATCAATTATTTGATAGCCTCCAAAAATGAACAACTTTCAAATATAGTTTGTGAATTCACAAGGAAACTTCCTCATAAAATACTCCAAAACATGAAAAGTTCCATTCAAGCTCTGTCAATGAAAGATATCTATATATCTATCTGCTTTATACCTTTACAGTCAGATAAATCCATTTCATGTTACAAGTCACATGGACATGCAGTACTGACCATTGCAAAATTCACTAGAATCCCATAGTAACTTTAAATCCTTAGAATTCTTATTTAAGTCTTATAAGTACTGTTAACAACAGTACTTATAAGTTTGTTTCTCCTATCCAGTGGTGATTTGTGATTCAATATTGCCATTTGCTTGTATCACCAGAAACACATGCAATGGTCACAAAGTGTTTATACACAGATTTCTTCTGTTTTGGAAACTAGCTAACTGATTGTATTTTCATGGGTTTCTTCTCAATGTGTCAATGGAAATCTATAAAGTAAGTTTCAAGGGCTATTTCCTTAATTTCATTAGTCTTAGAAAAGAGGCAAAATGTTTTGCAAAGTCTCACATAGAGTTAATACGGTAATGTAGGGGGCTCAATTTTCCTCTCATACCACGGCAAATTAGGAGCAACTCCAATGATGTCTCACCAAGTGTGCAATCTGAATCAAGCCAAGAATACTCAAAAAGAGCCAAATTCTGTGTTGATATATACCTAGTGTAAACCCATTGACTTAACACTGACTGTGATATTTCACAGAACTTGAACCAGTGGCTTCATATTAGACAACGTGGTATGTATTGGAGTATTCCTAGAATACTCAAGGAGCTGACTGAGGAGGTGTCTGAGCCATTAGTAATTATCTTGGAAAAATCATGGAAGATGAGATAGACTCCAGAGGGGCAAATATAGTGCCAATCTATAAAATGGAAAATAAGGGCAACCTGGGGAATTACAGATGAGTCAGCTTAACTTCTGTAGCCGGAAAGATAATGGAGCGAATAATTAAGCAATCAATTTGGAAACACCTAAAAGATAAAAAGGTGATAAATAACAGCATGGATTTTTCAAGAGCAAATCATGTCAAACCAAGCTAATAGCTTTCTTTGACAAGGTAACAAGCCTTGTGGATTGGTGGGGGGAGGAGAGGGAAGCAATAGATGTGGTAGATCTTGACTTTAGTAAGGCTTTTGATACTGTCTCACATGATCATCTCATAAACAAACTAGGGAAATACAAAGTGGGTGATAACTGGCTGGAAAACTGTTCCCAGAAAGAAGCTATCAGTGTTTGACAGTCATGCTGAAAGGGCATAACAAGTGGGGTCCCACGGGGCTCATTTCTGGGTCCCGTTCTGGTCAATATCTTCATCGATGATTTAGATTAGGGCAGAGAGAGTACACTTAAAAAGCTTGCAGATGATCCCAAGGTGGGAGGGTTTGCAAACACTTTGGAGGATACAATTAAAATTCAAAATGATGTGGACAAACTGGAGAAATGCTCTGAAGTAAACAGAATAAAATTCAATAAGGACAGATACAAAGTACTTCACTTAAGAAGGAACAATCCGTTGCACACATACAAAATCGGAAACAACTGCCTAGGAAGGGGTACTGTGGAAAGAGATCTGGAGTCACAGTGGATCACAAGCTACACATGAGTCAATAGTGTAACTCCGTTGCAAAAAAAGCAAACCATCATTCTGGGATGTATTAGCAGGAATGTTGTAAGCAAGGCACAAGAAGTAATTATTCCACTTAACGGTATGCTCATAAGGCCTTAACTGGAGTGCTTTCTTCAGTTCTGGGTGCCACATTTCAGGAAAAATGTAGACCAATTGGAGAAAGTCCAGAGAAGAGCAACAAAATTATTAAAGGTCAAGAAAACATGACCTATTAGGAAAGATTTTAAAAAGTGGGTTTGTTTAGTCTGGAGAAGAGAAGACTGAAGGGGGATATAACCATTTTCAAGTACATAAAAAGGCTGCTACAAGGAAAAGGGAGGAAAATTGTTCTTGTTAACCTTTGAGGATAGGACAAGAAGCAATGTGCTTAAATTGCAGCAAGAGAGGTTTAGGTTAGACATTAGGAAAAACTTCCTAACTGTCAGGGTAGTTAAGCATGGGAATAAATTCCCTAGGGATGGTTCTGGAATCTCCCATTATTGAAGATTTTTAAGAGTAGGTTACAAACACCTGTCAGGGACGGTCTGGATAATACTTAGTTCTGCCATTAGTGCAGGAGGCTAGACTAGATGACCTCTTGAGTCCTATGACCTTCGAGTCCTATGATTCCATTCCCAACCAATATAATATCCGAGATTGATTTTGTTTTATTTAGGCTCTTCTACCACACCCATCAGGATAGAGCTATGTCACAAATCTTAAAAACATGAGTGACTTAATACACAAGAACAACCCAATTAGCCATATTCAGGAAAACAGGACTGATGCAGGCATTACGGGGTCTTAGGCTGTCTAACCATGTGATGAAATCTGTGTCATCCTACCTGAAGTGTGATAATAGGTGTGAGGTCTTCGTATTTGATCTTTACAGCGTTAGCCGCTCTTCGGGAATGTTCATGTGTGTCTGCAACCACTCCACCAATGATGTGGCCAACACAAGTGACCTATGCATAAAAAGAGATTCCAATAGTCACCACAATAAATCACTGAAAGGCTCACATAGGTTTCTTTCTGTGCAACATATTTTTTTGAGCAAATCAATTAAAACCAGCTTCAAGTATAGTGAGAAATATTCTGATTTTATCTACACTGGTGTAAATCCATCTTAATGATTTGTTGCCACCAACCTGGGGCTTAAGAGTCACCCAGACAGATGGAAGTCAATAAATACTCATATCCTGTTGTGTGAAAACATGGCACCTTCTATCATTAGTAACAGGACTGGGCAAGTTTGTTGCAGGTGTCTGAAGTTTAAAGAAGAAAATTCAGGGGCAGAAATCCTGGCCCCACCAAAGTTAATGTCAAAACTACCACTGACATCAACAGAATCAAGATTTCACTCCACATAGTGCAGAGAACTTCCCCAGAAGTAATTAACCCCACAATCTTCTGGCCTTTTGTACTCCATACAAACAACTTTTTTTAAAAAGGATAAGAAACTACATACTGTGTTTTCAGCAAAAACAAGTTCATCATTAGCAAACCCAGTGACATTACTCCCAGGAATATCCTTAGCAGAGACGAAACACACAAAACCGGGGACATTCTGCGCTTCAGTTGTATCTATAGAACTAAAGAAGAGAGGAACACAAACACGGAGAATTATTATTTTTCTTGTACGGGGCACTATACAATTACATGCATATTAAAGAGTCTACAGGGCCTGATTTTCTGCCCTAACTTTCGTGCCCTCTGTGTAGTCATTCACACATGTGCAGAACAGGTATAGAATGATGCCAGATCAGAATGCTAACACTTTGTACTCCTTTAGCAGGTGTAAATGGCTACACAAGGGGCAGGGCAGTGAAGAATCATGCCAAGGGAATCCAGGGGTCAGGATAGTCAAACACTCTGGGACTGGCTGGTTGTTATCAGCATTAAGAAATTAGTAGTCCATAAAGAAATATCTTTAGATCCTTCTACAATATGCTAAGCTGAGAGACAAGCATCTCGTGCACATGAATTCTTAAGCAATAAGAGAATGCACAAACAAAATATCTTAGTAAGTTAGATAAACTGATATACACACAGAGAGCTCCTTGTAATGGGTTGGTTGAGGCCATTTTTCAGCTTGCCTCTACACCATTTACACTTGCCTGCAAGTGTGGTTACAATTGAAAATCCTGTAAATGGACAGTCTGATAAAATGGTTGCTTCAGTGACCACGTACAATGACATTTAGCTAAAACCTTCTTCTGTAGACTTCTATTTTCAGCTACAGCAATCAAAGGTGCTTTAGTCATCAATGAACTCTTAGAACACCAACATTTTCCAGACTGCCAGAGAAATGCATGCTGAAGACGATGGATGGGAATATCTATTATTACGGTTAATACAGGAAATAACTATTAAATACTCATGTAGTGGTTTTAATATATCGATTTCAAAGTTCTTTCTAAAAGGTAAGTACACACTATTATCTCTGTTTACGGAGGGGAACTGAAGCCCAGAGAGGTGGAATGATTTGCCTAAGTTCATACAAGGAACAGAATCCAGGTTTCTTGACTTCCAGTCTGATGCCCAACAACTGAATTAATCTGTTTCCCCAGACAATACTGTAATATACATCTTGCAGATAAGACAGAAATATGGCTAAACCACCCTGACCATGCCCGATCCCATCTGATCTCAGAAGCTAAGCAGGGTTGGGCCTGGCTAGTACTTGGATGGGAGACCTCCTGTGGGAATACCAGGTGCTGTAGGCTTAACATGGGCGTGGGGCTAGCAACTCCACCCCATAAGGGAGCCAATTGCTACTGAAACACCAACACCAGCTGGTGGCCCATACCCCGGCTGGGGGGTGACAGGCAAAGAGAGATAAGACAGAACACTGAGTTTCAGCCTTCTGATCACTGTGGTTGTTAAAGATCCCATGGCACTTTTTGCAGGAGATGGTTTGTGGTTTGATGTGATGGCCTACTAACCAGTTATATTCTGCCTACCTAAATTCCCCTCCCAGCTCCTACTTCACACTCCAGGTATGACTAATAATACCAGGTTTGATCTCTGTGTATAGTTTGTGAAACCTGGGATTCCTCTGGAACAAAAGGTACAACATAAACATAATAAACAGATCTATTTAACAACCACTGAAATGCAACCACCTCTGCTGAGAACAGGACTGGTGGTCTGGACGATCCTTAAGTTCTAAGAGTTCATTTATGATTGACGTGCATTTGACTGGATATGAAGAAAAGGAAAATCCAAAGCCAAAAAATTTCATTAAATGTCTTCACTGGTCACCAAATGCGTTATTTAGCCAAGCATTTGTCTTCAGAAGTGTATACAGACATACCATTAAATGTTTTTAAGTGATGGATGGAACAATGACCAAAAAACCCGTAGAAGAGTTGATTTTTATATAAAGCTCTTCATAAAAACATATTGCAAGAGACATTAGAGCTCACTCTGCAGCATTTTGTGATGTCAATGTGTAATTGGCTGGATTAACAATGGGACCATTTGACATAGAAGGGGCTGTGGTTTGTTTACCCCAACTGAATGATGAATTGTCTTCCACAAAATAGCTCCAGTATTATCACAGTCTGTTGGTTTAGGTTTCTAAAACTTCCACACAAATTGTGCCATAAAGGAGTAGTTTGTGAAAAGCCAGTGGCTCATCAGGATGCATAAAAAGAACATCTTACATTGTAAACTGGGGAGTCTGAACGGTCACACATGAACTCTTACACAATCAGGAGCTGAAGGCCATGCCAATTTCACTGACCAGTTCATTTTCCTCTATTCAGATATGACCTACAAATGATCTCCAAGCCAATAATATACAGGTGCACGCAGACACACACTTTGGGTAGTTTTGCTAAATGATTATTGCTTGAGATACAGGTCTTCACTACCTGCCGGATCGGCGGGTAGCGATCGATCACCAATGGAGCCCCCATCGACTCCGGAACTCCAGCTTGCCGCGAGGCACAAGCTGGAGTCGATGGGGGAGCGCACCGCCGCCCGCCGCCACCATGAGGACGGCAGGTAAGTCGGCTGAAGATATGCCTACTTCAGCTACATTAGTCACGTAGCTGAAGTTGCGTATCTTCGGTCGACCCCTCAATCTAGTGTAGACCAGTCCACAGAGGGTGAAATCCTATCCCTGTTGAAGTAAATAGGAGTTCACCCAGTGACTCTATAGGCTGACATGCTTCCCTCAAGATCTGGGTAACTATTCTCCTGGTTTCTCTATAACTTGGAATAACTTTACTGTTGGCAATGCAAACACAATACGCACAAGAAGAGCAGGCTACATCCATGCTATAAGTACAAATGTGTTTTGTAATCAGTTCATGACATTCTTTGACTAAGTTACAACATCAGCAGTTGAGTTATCACCACACAGGAACTTCTTTCCCAACCAGTGAGTCAACTGAGTTTGTGCAGCCGTGATTTACCACATTGCAAGGCATGTATTAGTGCATTCTGGGGAAAATCTGAGGAGCTATCCCATAATGCCTCAGGAAGGGGCAGAATGCCTAAAGGAAGTTCACACAGCAGCAAAGGGGGCAATGCACTCTGGGGTGTCCTGCCCCATAGAGAACTAGGAGAAAGAAGAACCAACCAACTCAGTTACACAGTTAGTTAGGGGGCCCAGTTAACATTGTAAAATAAATGTTCTGATACAGAAGACATCATGTGCCAGGCTAGGACACAGGAAGCTGGTCATGTGTCAATTTTGCCATAGTTATAACCTACGCATTAGCCATGCTATGTCTGGACAAAACATGTCTAGAGCCAACGGTCTTTCTAATTAGTAAGGGATGCATATAATTTGTATAGTGTATAAAGAGCTTTTTCCTATCATTAGAAACTCATTCATCCATTCAGTTATCAGTCCACTGAGGCTTCAGCCTGTCTGGATCAGGTGTGCAGCATTATGTAGTAAGGTAAAAGAATGAAGAACGGGACAGGGGCACAAAGGAACTCAATCCTGCATTACCATATGAGTGCTGATGTGGGGATACCACTTGCTCCTGCCTAAAAGGTCGGTATGTAGCTAAGCAGCTCCCAACTGCCAGGGAGGATAGTATTTAAACCCATGTACCTTCAGACACACCCATTCAGTGCCCATCCCTCTCCCCATTTTTACCATGAACTCTTGAGAAGAAAAAGGTGCAAGTACAAAGGGCAAGAGATTTCCCTCTACTTACTGCAGAGGACTTTGCCTAGAACTAAACTCACATCCATGCTGGAGCAAAGCAATAACCTCACACTCACTGCTGTACACCATGCATGCACGAGCAGAAATGGTTTGGGGGTTTTGGTGCTTTTTTTTAAAGAATATTTTCTTTAGGGCACAAAACAGCGGCAACTTCCAACTTCAACAGTTCATCCTCAGCTAACAATACTCAGTTAGCTAGAGCTTCCTTGGAGAACATTCTCCAGCCCAACAGCAATGTTGGATATGCATTACAAATGCCAGTGCATACAAAGGGCACTTACATAATTTTGGCATGGGCTTTCGTGCTGGTGACCAGTGCTAAGTAACGTTCATTTTCATAGCAAGGTATGTCATCACAATAGACAGCCTCTCCACATGCCTGTTTGGCTGCTGAAAGGTGCGCCACGGGCCGTCCCACCATATCTCGCACAGACTGTCCTGCAGGCACTTCCTGTAACAAAACACACACTAAGTATCCTTGCGCCTACCACAGCATACCCAGGTGTTGAGACTGGGGACCTGTGGGAAGGGATCTCCAGTGACAGTGATGAGAGAGGTAGGAAGTAGTTGGAGTGGAAAGGGGGAAAGTAAATATGGGTAAGTGAGTATGAGAGATGAACAGGACAATGCTGTGGTAGAGAAAGAAGTGGGGGGGGGGGGGAGATTCACCTTAACTAAGCTAAGAAGAAGAAAAGGGTTTGAAGTGTTCTTTGACATGACCCAAAAGCTTGAAGGGAGGGCTAGCATGGGAGAATACAAATTTAAAAGCATCTTCCCCTCTCTCTGCAGAGAAGAACTGGTCATGAGTGGTGGGTTAAAGTTAGCAGGCAGGGGGTGTTTGTGGATATGAAGAGAGAGTTAGAAAGGAGCCAACCCAAGAGCTCTGAGAAGCAGAAGCAGAGTTCTGAATTGAATTTTGAACTGGGTGGGTAGCCAGTGAATTTGACAAGGATGGGGGGGGGGAACGATGTAGCTGAATGGAAAGCAACTGCAGCCTGCTGGGAGTTATACACTTTTAGACAATCAGGTTTCTGGGAACCTAAGAAAAAAACATCATAGTACTCCAGTACATAAGTGCTTAAAGCCTCAATAAAGATCTCAACTGTGACAGACTCCAGGCAAGGACAAATGCTGGCCATGCTCAGGTGAAATAGAATACGGTGAGTCTGGACTCACAGAGGAGGCAAGTCTGGACCATGTGCATATCGCTACTTACTTGGAAGAGTTGGACGTTGGCAACAGGCTCTTTATGAAACACCTCAGTGGCACTCATGTATTTGGAGGGGACCAACTCATCAAGGTTATTCTGCCAAAGACATGTTAAAAAATAACCATCCTTTTTATCTGTTTCCCTTTTCTCATGTCTCCCAGGTAGTCTCTGGCCTCTTCCTCTTTTTCACCCAACTTTCACCCCAGACTGTGCAATTTCCCATCTAATATGGTTCAGTCTGCCAATGTAACCCATCAGTTCAGTGGTGTGGTGTGTTCCCTTTCCAGGTTGGTCCACATAAAGAAGTTAGACAACAGCTACTTTAGCTCAGGCAGAGGTTTTTAAGCTCAGGCTAGAAAAAGCCCTGCCTGGCATGATTTAGTTGGGGACTGGTCCGGCTTTGAGCAGGGGGCTGGACTACATGACCTCCTGTGGTCCCTTCCAACCCTGATATTCTATGAGAAGGTCCAGAGTTCAATCCCCAGTAGGCTCATCCATCTTTGTACAAGAGGCAATGTTGTCAAGGGCCCCAATGGACAGCAACAGCCCTGACAACAGTAGGTGGAGAGAGCAGATCCCTCGGACTCTGCTTGCCCACTACAGAGCAGAGCCCACTGAAAGAGAAGTGAGGGTGGGTGGGCCAGGGCTGAGCTAGTGGATCTGCTACGCGGATGATCTGATCTCTACCATACACCAAAGAAGCATTGCAGCCACAGCAGCTATTCCAACACAGAGTGGCTTGGGCATCCTCTTCCCAGCACAGGGGCTCTGCGTTGAAAACAGCACTTTTCACTATGTGTTGAGAAGCTGCCCACTCTGTCTGGGTTCAGTTCCATTGTGGAGTATTTTATTTAACCCTCTCTATTCCAATCCCAGCAAGGGGAGAGCTGCACTCACATTCCCACTGGGTGGCTTGTTTAATTTCTGAAGCACTATCAGATAAAATTTAAAGAAGAAACTGAGCGTGAGCGTGCGTCGGAAATCCACCATCCCACCGGGAGCTGAAGGAGACAGGTCCATCTCATCTGCCAACAAGCGGCAGGCTTCCTGCAGCAGATTTTCATTCCACTCTCTGCACAGGAACAATAAATAAATAATAATCATAATATTAAGGCACACTTTCCTAGCACTCAGCATTGTCAAAACACTTGCCGGACATTCACTAACGAGTCCTTCCAATACCTCAGCATGACATCCTCACAAACAATGACAAATCTCTGTCTCATTTCTCATGCCTTACCCCTAGCAGAACTCCCACTGACTTCAGTGGGAGTTCTGCTGTAGTACGGAGAAAGTAAGAGCTGATGCAACTATGAAGTGCTCTGCAACTGCATAACTGAGACCATTTCTCTATAGTACCTACTCTGCATCTGCTCACTAAAATACTCCACTGATAGCCACCGTAGCAGTAGTATAATCAACAACAATAACCTTCCAACATAATATTTTTCCATCAGATGCCGGGTCAATGAAATTAAAAAGTTCCTCCCAGGGAATGTAATGATTTCATCAACATTTAGGAATTATCAAAATGTTTCATTTCAACTTTGTTTTGATTATACATGATATAAAGTACAAATGAGAAATTGAAAAAGGAATTTTTGGAATATTTTGTTTCTCTAAAAATTCTGAAATTTCTGCTTTTCGTTATGATTCGGGACTAAATAAAATTTGAAAGTCTCGGAATTTCTCATAGGACAAGAATTCTATTTTTGAGCAGCTCAATCAATATATTCAAACAAAGAGTGGCAGATCTAAAACATGGCTATGGCTTAATGAAATAGCATCAGTGACAGATTCCACAGTTCTTTGAAGGTGCTTTAATCCTTACAAGGAGTACTGGAAATCACATAACTCTAAGATCAGATAAGCCCACAGATCTATGCAGGGTTTTATCCAAACTTCTCACTCTTCCGTCCCTTGTTTTTCATGGCCTCTTACACATACCATAAGTGAGGATTCAGAAAATGTGGTCTGCTACTATAAAAATAACCCTTTAAAATGAACACTGTTGCACTAAGAGGCCGTTCTATGCTATAAAGATCAGATTATGATTCTCCTACCTGCCGATAAGATCCTGGCAAGTTTTTTTTGCCAGTACGGTTGTGGGAGCCATCCCTCCGTAGTTCAGCTTAATCTCCTGGACTTGGTTGCTACCTTCTTGAAACAGGACTCTCATTCCACAGGTCACTATCGCAATGTCATCCTCCCGACGGGAAGCCTGCTTGAAGGCTGAGAAATATTCACCCTAGAGGAAGAGAAAGAATTTGTTCTCAACCTGGGTCACAAGCAAGGGCAGCAGAATGTGGATAGCCTAGTAATCCATCCCTGTGACCAAGAGAATCCCAGATGGAGAGCTGACTTTGCATTCTGAATGAGGAATCACGCTTCAGACAAGACCGTTTTTCACATTGTTGAAAGCTAGGTGTGCTGAGCCAGCTAAGCAAGGTCCAGTCCATCAGGTGCTGTTATAAAGTCACTCACTCTTTCTGGAAAGATTTGAAAACTGTTGGGGAATATTCTTTTGCTACATGTCCTCTCTCTTCTCTAGCTTCGGAAAAGAAATGAATGACTATGGATTTTCACACTACAGCCATATGAGTAACTGATTTTTTTGATTCACTGGCCAAACCAAAACAATATTTTAAAAAAATTGTTTTAATTTTTTGGAAAACCAATAAGTTGAACAAATGTTATGTGTCCAAAACAAAGTGTTTCATGCAAAACTAAACATTTCGTTTTGTTTTTGAGGATTTTGACCTTTTAAAAACATGAACTAAAAGTAAAGTAGATTTCTAAATGAAAAGTCATTTCTATTCAAAACAATCCAACCATTTCAATAGAAAATGCCAATACTTTGAGTTTTTTGTGACATTTTTAAATTATTTTTTGAGCAAAACAATTTGGCAATTTCAACATGAATTCACTAAACGTTTGGGTCGCCGCCTCTGCATTTTTTGGAGAAAAAATGTTTTGGAGGAAAAATTTCACATAGCTCTATTTCCCTCACTCAACAATTTTCATCTTTTTCTCATGTTAACTAAATAAAGGCCTGATTTAGAAAAAAAAAAAAACTAGATCCAAATAACCTCAGATCTGGGGAGTCCTTGAAATTTTAACTCCAATACAGAACTAAATTTCACACCTAGCTCCCAGCTCTAAAATGGGTCAGACTAAGAGCATGGATCCAAACACCTCTTAACTTGTTTGTTCTCCAGTGGGGCTTTATCCAATCTAGTTTATGTCTGCAGCAATGGGGCTTCCACTATTCCTTTTACTTTTTATTTTAAAAAATCTGGCAGTTCTCTTCAGCAGATGCTAGTATCTGGCATAGACTCCCAGTATCTCTCCAACTTATTGGCTCTTTGCCTCACTCCAAAATATTCCTCTTCTTTTCTCTCTTGCATCCATCTCCCAATTTCTGTCTACTCCTTATAACTAAGTGCTCAATGTTTTTCACCAGCCCAATTTTGAGCCAGGCTCCATTAATGAATTTACAAAAGCTGCAGGTGGATCAAAATGTGCACTCAAAGCCAACATGAATACGTGTTAAACAGGTAATTACATGTGCAATTGCTGAGCTAAACACAGATTAAGGGAAATCCACTAAACACGTGGGGCCAGAACCTAAAGCTATGTCTATAGTTTATTGGCAAAAGTTCTCTCTCTCATTACTGGAAGTGCACAGCTGAAGCTTCTGTGTCACATCCTGCCGCATCTTTCCACACATGGCCCTAATTAGTGGGCAGCCCGCGGATAATATGAGAGCAGCACGTACTGGTGCCCGCCTTGCCAGCGCATCTCATTCTGCCCTTTTGCTTGTTACGCTAATTAACTATCAAAGAAGAAGAAATGCAGTCTCCACCCTCACTTTGCATTTCAATGGAGCTTTCCAGTAATGAAATGACAGGGAGAGGTTGACACTCAGCCAAACTCCTGCAGACTCCATATCTGAAGCCAGGTCTTCACTGCCCAAAAGGTATGGGTTTCACAGTGAGATAACTAACACAAGCCAAACAAGGCACCTGCAGTTTACCCCACCACGCATCCACACAAGGTCGCACTATGCTCTCCCAACACACGGCTGACCTTGGCTAGCTAATCTATGGTAAAACTACCATGCCTGGTCTCCACTAGGATTTTACAGTGGATTAGCTCACTTGCATTAGACACATCTCAGTAAAAACACATCCTTTTGACTCCCAGCAGTGAAGACAAAAGAAGAAGGGGTTTTCCTGGTAGCAGCAGGAGTTAAAGATACAAATCAAATTACCCTGTTCTTTCCCCTCCCAGACGTGTGTCAGACAGCAGCATCCTCAGCTTACATCACATTAGCAATGCCAACTCAATAAGACAAAGTGTAATAGCCAATGTTCACGTTTTCAGGGATATCACTGGCACGCAAGTGTCTTCTCCCACCCCACCCCCTGTCAATCATCACAAAAGAGGGAGGCCAGTGGAGACGTTCAATACAGTGACATTACAAGTAGAGGACACTAATGTGAGAAATGAAGGAGGGATTAGTTATCACCCTTTGAATTTTCTCCTGCTGGGTAAACCCATTTATATCGTGAAGCTGAGGATACAGAACAAGGATCAAGATGAAAAGATCCCAAAGTGCAGGTATACAAACTAGAGGGATCAGCATTCACCATTGAAATGCCATCTCCAGGAGATAAAACAACAGTGTAACAAAACTACAGCAACACTGAGCAACATTGAAGATTGCAGGACATGGGGCTTGAAATCTCTATTTTGTTATAACAGCGTTACATGGATGTGACACCAGAGAAATCAACAGAATTACACCAGTATAAAACTGGTGTGACACAATGGAAAATCAGACCCTTCATACTGGTACTGTGTTGAACCAGCCTCTCTTTAACTTGGTTTACCAACTGCTGAAAATGGTGATCCCAGAAAATGTTGATTGTAGGTCCTCCTACCGTATAGATTTGTGCATCCATTGAAAAATTTCAGTCTTGCTAAGCTGATCTCCATAAACCAAAGATTAGTCAAGAGCTCACGATATGCCAAATAGCTTTGGTTTTTCAAGGTCAGGTGGTGACCATGTAGCATGACCTACAGGTCATGTCAATTAAGAACATAAGAACGGCCATACTGGGTCAGACCAAAGGTCCATCTAGCCCAGTATCCTGTCTACCGACAGTGGCCAATGCCAGGTGCCCCAGAGAGAATGAACAGAACAAGTAACCATCAAGTGATCCATCCACTCTCTCTCATTTCCAGCTTCTGGCAAACAGAGGCTAGGGACACCATCCCTGCCTATCCTAGCTAATAGCCATTGATGGACCTATTCTCCATGAACTTATTTAGTTCTTTTTTGATCCCTGTTATAGCCTTGGCCTCTGGCAAAGAGTTCCACAGACTGACTGTGCATTGTGTGAAGAAATACTCCCTTTTGTTTGTTTTAAACCTGCTGCCTATTCATTTCATTTGGTGAGCCCTAATTCTTGTTATGAGAAGGAGTAAATAACACTTCCTTATTTATTTTATCCACACTGGTCATGATGGTCCGTATGAAAAAATTCAGGTTCTAAAAAGGACAACTGTATGGCTCATTATTGATAAAGCTATATAGAGCTTTTTACCTCCGTGTGACTTGCTAAAATTCAAATCAGGCCAGTAGTGAACAGATCTGATCATTGTTGAGTCTAAAGTGAGTTTCATGGTTTCAGTCCAGGTCCCAGCAGAATAAAGTCCACATTGCAAAAACCACCACCCTAATCAACCCCTTTGTTTACAGTCTCAGCAAATAGGCCAAGGATCATTTGGACACAGAGACTGCACTATCTTCTTATCCCTAGAGCTAACTTTTCAGCACACAGTCAAGAAACTGATCCATTATTCCATGGCCAGAAGTGATCACGGTGATCAACTAGTCTGACCTCTTGTACAGCATAGACCATAGAGCTTCCCCAAAACAATTTCTATAGCTTCTAGAAAAGCATCCAATCTTGATTTAAAAATTGTCATTGATGGAGAATCCATCGCAATCCTTGGTAAATTGTTCCAACGGTTAATTACATTAGAACTGCCTGGGGAAGTTTGCAGTGCCACCAACTTCACTGTGATCAATAGGGAACTTGAGTCTGCAGGAATGTTAAACGAGCACCTTCTGACAAATCTAAACTCACTTGGGGGTGGGGGGAAGCCTCAAAACACTCAGGTGAAATGTTCTGCTGATCTGTTTACTTCCTGTACTGGTTAAATGCCTGCATTTGGTGGGTTCCTCTCTCTGTTTTCACTTATGTATAGCTGTGCGTTTCTCCATAATGCCTCCTTCCCCATGTCAGTCCTACTCTTGTTATAGAGGAGTTATAGAGGAGTGGCTCCCTTAAAGAGGAGTGGCTCAGTCATAGAGGAGTTATAGAGGAGTGGCTCACTGGTCAACCGATCAATGCTTTTGTACTTTACCTCTCAAGTTGTCATCCTGCTCCTTATGGAGAAGGAACTGAACCACAGCTAGGGTGACCAGACAACAAGTGTGAAAAATCAGGACAGGGGATGGGGGGGGGTGTAATAGGAGCCTATATAAGAAAAAGACCCCCAAAATCACCGCTGTCCCTATAAAATCGGGACATCTGGTCACCCTAATCACAGCACCCCATCACAGTGCAAGCAGAATTGTTTTTGACAATTAACTAGCAGTGAAGAGTCCAAAAAAAAGCTGTAGTGGGGAACTGGCTGAGGATAACAAGTCCAGTTTGGGACTTTCTGAGGAACTATCTTGTTAGAGTAGCCAAAACACTGGGCAGAAAAGCCTTTCAGCTTCTCCCACTCGCATCTTTATCCACCTCCTAGAAAATCACCCAGAAGGAAGTAGAGATGTTCATAACACTTAAAACACATTTTAAAAAATTGTATTGTCAGATAGCTTCAGAGCAAAATAGTCTCAACTGTTGCAGTTAAAAATATTCCATTAATTTCCATTGGCTTGTTTTTATCTTCTGTGGAACCATCCACATTTCTTGATCGCCTAAAAAGTTAAGTACGTGGAGAAGGTATATATGTCTGGTGGACAGACACTTGAAGAGACTTAAATAATGTTTGGAGTCCCTCATCTGGTGACATATTACCATAGCCAAAACAAATATGAAACACTTGTGATCCAGAGGGGGGCAGCCATTCCAAAAATGACCTTCCTTCCAGCTGATCCAGGAGGGGGCACATCTCTGCTGGAAGTCAGTATTCAAGAAAGGTTAGTTCAGATTAGAAGCATTAGGCATTTTGGGTCCCCTATAGAGTAACACCAGCTTGGCTTTACACAGCCATTAGACTATTAACACCAGCATCTCACCTTCCTAGAGTAAGGCATCTCAATGGAGAGCAATAGCTCCTTAGGCTTTAGTACTGTCTTTCTGTAACCAGTAAAGAACTTCTCATCCATCCTTATAGTCCTTCGGCCCTCTGTAGAACAAGGAGAAGAGAAAGAAACAAATGGTTGGGCAAGTATATCAGGCAATAGTCTCCCATTTCATCCAGGCAAAGAATTATTGCCAGGCATGTAGAGAGGACTTTGCAGTTACATAAACTAAATTTCATCTGATCTCAGAAAGAACAAGGAGTACTTGCGGCACCTTAAAGACCAACAAGTGAATTTGGGCATAAGCTTTCGTTGGCTAAACCTGACTTTATCAGATGTATAGAGTGGAACATACAATAGGAAGATATTATAAATAGATATTGATAGATATAGATATATACAGAGAACATGAAAAGATGGAGGTTGCCATACCAACTCTGAGAGGCCAATTAATTAATTCATTTCTCCTCTTATCAGCAGGAGGAAAAAAAACTTTTTGTAGTGATAATCAGGATGGCCCATTTCAAACAGCTGACAAGAAGGTGTGAGTAACAATAGGGGAAAATTAACATGGGGAAATAGATTTCAGTTTATGTAATGACCCAGCCACTCCCAGTTTTTATTCAAGCCTAATTTAATGGTATCCAGCTTGCAAATTGATTCCAGTTCAGCAGATTCTCATTAGAGTCTGTTTTTGAAGGGTTTTTGTTGAAAAATTGCCACTTTCAGATCGGTTACTGAGTGACCAGAGATTGAAGTGTTCTCCTACTGGCTTTTGAATGTTATGTTTCCTGATGTCAGATTTGTGTCCATTTATTCTTTTGCGTAGAAACTGTCCAGTGTGGCCAATGTACATTGCTGGCACATGATGGCATATATCACATTGGTAGATGTGCAGGTGAATGAGCCCCTGATGGCATGGCTGATGTGATTAGATCCTATGATGTGTGGACAGAGTTGGCACTGGACTTTGTTGCAAGGACAGGTTCCTGAGTTGGTGTTTTTGTTGTGTACGATCCCTCACTCTCACAGATTTTGAGAGACAGGCCAGTCCTTGCTTACAGACAGCCCCTAACCTGAAGCAAATACTCACCAGCAACCACACACCGCACAACAAAAACACCATCCCAGGAACCTATCATTGCAACAAAACCCAGTGACAACTCTGTCCTGGGAGAACGAGTCATAGAATCGTAGGACTGGAAGGGACCTCGAGAGGTCATCTACTCCAGTCCCCTGTCCAGTCCATAGAACTATGGTGACAGAAACACGGACTTCACTCCCACAGTCACCATAATCCCTTTACCTCTTCCTCAGGAATGGACCTTTGCAGTTAATTTTCTCTGTGTGGTGGGGGAGGAGGAAGGGGTGTTAGTGGGATTCCTTTAAACATCTGCTATAACAAAGACAAAAGAGATTCTTTATCGAGACTGTTGACCATAGATAGGCCTTGTGGTTCTCCCTGGCTCTTTAACGCCCAGAAAGCCTATAACAGAATCCCTAATGTTGCATGCAGGGTTTTCCCCCCTACGTTCTGGCCTGAACTAAGCAGTCATGGGAAAGGACTACTGATTACCCTATATCCCACACTGTCATTTAGAACTCTGAATAAACTTACCATTTGACGCCAAAGTCAATTTGCTGCCACATGCCATAAAGACAGGGTTGAGATCAGAAATTGGACTAGCAGTCATTATGTTTCCCCCAAGAGCCTGAAATAAAGTAAACCGAACACATGGATTAGAAGACAGCTGGGAAGGTATGGCTAGTGCTACTTTACTATCACTGATTCACATGTAACCCTTATTTTGATACAGGTTTGTTTTGCAACCGTGACAATTTTAGGGCCTTAATTTAGTTCCAGTGATGAACACGCAAAACCCGCAGGGCCAGTGTCAATCCTAACCAATCCTAAGGCATTTCACTGAAATGGTTTTCAAGGATGGTCCTTATCTGTACATAAAAAATGCCTCATGCGCTAATCATTCATGATAATGGTTCCAAAATTGAAATATTGGAGCCATGATGGAGGACCTAATCCTGCAAAGTGCAGAGCACCCCCTGAGAAATGCTCAATGGCTCAGTTACCATTGGCTGTGCTGGGAATTGAGGCTGTGCAGGGAATTATAACCTTGAAGCCTCATGTCACGTTTTTCAGCCTGCTTTAAAAGTGATTTTCTTATTCAACAACTCTCTGGGCCTTGAAAAACATAACTTGCAAAGCACAAGGAAGATATCTGGTAGGATCAATAGGTGCTCACGTTCTTGGCTAGCCCTAAAAGCAGGGCTTGGACTGGGGTCTGCAGAGGACAGGGAAGATGCACCCTCTAAGCACCAAGGCAGTATCAGCTTCCACACTCATCACTGAGCAGGATGACCACATTAGTGTCGCATTGAGGTATGACAGGCCTTTCCAACCCACCTCTGCCCATCTCTCATCTTCCTTACAGAGTCAAAACACTCTGGGCATAGGTAGACTCAGACCAGGAAAAAGTCACGTCAGCTCTGCTTTTCAGCTCCCAAGTAACACCTGGGCCCAGGTATGGCCTGTGTCATTCAGGCAGCCCTGCCGTAACACCACTCCAAATAAGCCCCTGTTGAGGGCTGCCTTCTGAAGCAGTAGCAGAGACTGTAGAAGATGGAGTCTCTTTTGCTTACAGAAGAATTATGGGGTCAATGCTTTGAGGTTTCCTGGTCAGGCTTTCATTTCAGTGACCCTTTGCAGTTTTGGATCCACCATTAATGCTTCTTTGTTAAATGACTCCTCGTCTCCAGGCTGCTCTAGAGTTTTCCAATTTGTCTGGTAATAGTAATGAATGTAGCAGACTCCTTCCACTTTTCCACGGTGAGCTTCCCCTGTCATTTATCAGTGGCTCTCAACCTATCCAGACTACTGTACCCCTTTCAGGAGTCTGATTTCTCTCGCATACCCCCAAGTTTCACCTCACGTAAAAAGTACTTGCTTACAAAATCAGACCTAGAAATACAGAAGTGTCACAGCATGCTACTGATGAAAAATTGCTTACTTTCTGATTTTACCATATAATTATAAAATAAATCAATTGGCATGTAAAGATAGTGTACTTACATTTCAGTGTATAATACATTGAGCAGTACAGTAAAACCTCCATTTAACGGACTAATTCGGGCGAGGGGGTGTCCGTTAAATCAAAAAGTCCATTATTTAATAATAATAATAAAAAAAAATGAGCTGTCGGAGCAGCAGCCCGCCTGCCATAGGGTCGGGGCGGCAGCTCCGCAGCCCGCCCACTGCCGGGACCCGGCGGCAGCCAGAAGCTGTCAGCCAGCCTGCCCGCTGCCGTGACCTGGGCGGCAGCCGGGAGCCGGCAGCCAGCCCGCCAGAAATGGAGCAGGAATGCATCAGACTTGCTCAGAAATTTTGTCCGTTGCACCTGAAGTCCGTTAAATCAAGGTCCGTTAAATCGAGGGTTTACTGTACAAACAAGTTGTTGTCTGTATGAAATTTTAATTTGTACTGACTTCACTACTGCTTTTTATGTACCCTGTTGTAAAACTAGGCAAATATCTAGATGAGTTGATGTACCCCCGGAAGACTTCTGAGTACCCCAAGGGGAATGTGTACCCCTTATTGAGAACCACCGTTATACAGCAACCTAAGATGACATAAGACAAAATAGTCTACAGCCTACATGGGCCTGTAGTAGAATTTTATTGGAAAAGAATCCATGAGAAAGGGACAAAATGTCTCTCAAACAGGGGCACAATGTCTTTCAGATGTCCCAGAGTAATAAGAGGAGCATGTGATACTGGCGGGGTCAATTATTCAATCTGAGTTTTCTTCATTTAAGTTTCTTGCCCCTCCCTCCAGCAATAGCACACTAGCTTTCCCCAGCCACTTACTGCAACATTTTTGATCTGTGGGCCTGCAAACCACCGCAGCTGTTCTAGGATAGCCTGGAACAATTCCGTTTTGTAGGAAGGAAGCTCAGCCACAGCTGTTTTCAGCACCACTTCTACTAGGCTCAGGGTGCACGCAGCACCAAAGATAATACCTACAACGGAGAACAGCAGAATTTTTACCAACAGCCACAGTCTATGTTTCCCAGGAAGACAGTTCCACCAGGGCACTTGCACAGGAAGGTGAATGAGGCACTGCATTTTCCCCATAAAATTATTTTTTTCCATTCATTCGTTTCAACCACTTCTCCTGACCAAACGTGCACTAAAACACACAGTCCACCAACAACAGGCACACGCACAACCTGCACCCACCAATTAGACACCACCTACAAGTATACCAACCAACACTTGTGCCAGCAGTTATTGAGAGACTAAACACATCTGGGAATTGCTAATGAGTTATAGAACCTTTCACTCGTAGGTTGTCAGTGTGACATACAGGTTCCTATCTAATGGGAGCCCCTGTCTGAGATGAGTCTGGTGAATTTAAATTCCAACTCTCACGTAATAAACTGAACACTATGCTTTATCTGAGTTGGTAGGCTCAACAAAGAGGTGAAGAACTGCACTGGACCCTGGATACTGAATTACTTCTAGGGTAAGTCTGCACTGCAACGTAAGCCAAGCTGCAATGAGCCTAACCCCCTTGCGACTACACTGCAGTTGTATTAACTCAGGGCTCAGACCCAGGGTCTCAGGACCCTGCAGGGCTGGAGGATCCATGCTCAAGTTATGTCGGGACTCACGGGCCAATC
Organism: Sternotherus odoratus; assembly: GCA_032164245.1. NCBI lineage: Eukaryota > Metazoa > Chordata > Testudines > Kinosternidae > Sternotherus > Sternotherus odoratus. Next base: position 127,004,830 of record JAVMKO010000003.1, read on the forward strand.
CCTATTTCCTTGCTTGACTCAGGTCCTGGGAGTCAGCCAGAAGTATACCACAATTCCATGGGACAACTTCCTTACTTCTCTTTATACCAAAAAATCTGCCATCCACTCTGTTGGAAACGGAAGCCACCCCACCTTTGCAAGATCAGCATTAACCTATCCTGTTCTGATCACCAATCTGCAAGCACACTACCAGAGAGCCTCCTGGGTTTGCAAAGGAGCACAAACTGATCATGCCTTTTGCAAAGCGAGCTGCTTCCTCCTAGTGGGCAGGGTGGGCAGTAAAGTTTTTCCACAATGCACCATTGTCCTAGGGCTAGAGCGGCCATATTTGGTGATGGGGGGGGGGGGAGAAGAGGGAGTGCTAGGGACTCTGAGATATGGTTATTCTGACTTGGGTCTGCACCCTGTAGTACAGATGCCAGAGCCTTAGAAAAGTCTTAAAATAGGATTAATATACAATGCAGATGCTCAAGCCCAAGGTTCCCTAACATGGGTCATCTGACTCAAGTCCCACTAACCCTGCGCTTGCATTGCAGCGTAGACATATCCCTAGAAGTTGAGTCATACTGGCAGGACAAAGTGTATGGGAACTTTGCCCTGCTTCTGCCAGCCAGATAAGCTCAGGACTTCATACACACGGGCTATCAAACCACTGCCTTATAAGCACAATTTTGTAAAACGAACGATTATGGTCACTTGCAAATTATTTGCTAATATGCAAATTAGCCCATTAATTTCCATAAATCACTTCACATGGAACTGCTATGAAATTTCTAATATTTTTCCCAGTAACGACCATTCCTGGCCCTTGCTACTATGTGTTTCCAGGTCTTTACAACATCTGGGCGCTGTGAAATCTTTGTATTGAAATTTAACTCAGAACTGCCTTCCCCCTCATCTACTCACACTAAAGGGTAAACAGTTCAACTAGTTAACCTCAGAATAATGATGAGCAGCTAATCCGTGTTTACCTTACTCATGCAACTTGTCCTATTGATTTCAGTGGGACTCTTAGCATGAATAATCTCAACAGATCTGGCCTCAGAAAAGGTGATGGGAATAAAAGAAGGGGGCCCTTCATCCTAATCAAAGCAGTTCTAGTTTTTCTGTTTTTGTGGGGGGTGTACTTTCCCTTGTACCTTTCCCAAAGACCACACTGACTGCATAGCGTTCTGAATACTCATTACCTACCCTCCTCTGTGTGCTGAACAAAGGTCATTTCAGGGATCCAAGCTGGTGCTATTATCACTGGATACAGCATGTTCTTTAACCTCATCTCAATACCTCAAGGAAAAACAAGACTCCCTGAGTTAAATGCTTCTCAGGGAAAAGGCAACATTATTGTGTTACAAAGATCAGTGAGCGTCAGTAACCACATCTTATACCGGTTATACAATAGCGTCAAGAGTTCCTGAAGTTCACTGGACAATGGAGGCATTTGTGTAATGAAATTTTAGGGCTATAATCCATGAGATGTCTCTTCAATCTGCAATACCCACCAACCTCTTCCCCTGTGAAGGAGCTCTCAGACTGCATGTGAACATTATTGACTCATTGATATCATCATGTTAGGCTGAACAGCATTTAAGGGGGAAAATAGGATTAGATAACAGGAGGGGAATTGTTCTTGAAATCAGACTGACTTTGCAAATCTCTCTATCTCTCCACCCCCTGCAAAAAAGAAAAAAAAAGTCTGAGAGCACTGCAAACCCTCACATCCTAAGAGGTTCGCCCAGTCCCTGGACAACTTCAGGCAAATGGCTGAAAGTTCCAGGACTGGATTCATCTAAGTACATTTTTAGTGTCTCTCTTCCCTTCCTGCAAAAACCAAAACAGTCTGTTGTGTATCTGTGTGCTTCTTCTTGTCAATAACCCATTAATAACTGGCACCAAGTTAGAACAAAAGGCCCACCGATCTGAATTGGCTCTTATTTAGCTTGCTTCCACAAACAGGACACAAGGATGTTTGTGAGACTGATCTATTGGGAAGAAGTAAAATCCCCCTTGCCATGCCCTCCAGAAACCACTCCCATATGGGGTTAACTCGGACTGTTTTAAGGAAGTCCAAACTGGTTTTGCATTATGCTTGGGAAAACCTTTCTGTGGATAACTTTAGCAACTGCTCAAACTAAGCCTCAGCAATTCCTCTTACCGACTTCTGTGTTCCCTACAACCAACTTAGCATCGGGGTACTGGGCCTTGAGCACCAGCAGCCCCTCAAGTGTTGTGGGCCGTATCCACATCACACGCTCGCCTTTGAAGCACAGCTGTTCCTGGGGTTCATCTTTCTGCGTCTGAGAAAATAAAATGGGACGGACTCAGATCGGGAAATGCTTCCATCAAGGATTCCTGCCCCGGCTTTGTTTTTGCCAATTCTCCTCCTCGCGTGACTGCTGCTTATTAGGAAGAGGAAACCAGATCGGAGTCAGCCCAGAGTCGCTGCCCTCCAGTAACACGGGAACTTCTTGCAAATGAAACAGAGGGAGCTGGTGTTGGCATTAACAAACTCAGTGTGACCCTCACGAAGGGAGCACCAGCGCACTGGTGAATGTTGGGTTGGGTCGGGATAGCTGCCAGCAGCCATGGAACCAATAACTGAGTGTAAAGGGTGATTTGTTAAATGTATAGGAGGTGGAGAACACACCCACCTGGTGGACCCAAACCGGGACTATGATGGTGCAATCAGTGTGCAGGGCGTAGAAAGGGCCCAGCATGGCATTGCAGGGACACCAGCCTCCATAAGGGAGGTGGGGGACGATTGGAGAGGAAGCCAGAGCAGCTTTGAAAGTGAGTAGTGCTGGGCAGCTAGGGGATGCACTGATTCAGCTTATCCTGTGTATCCCGTGGAAAGCCTCTTCTGGCAGGGCTCTTATGTGAAAGACTGGAATGCTAATGCCTGCTCTGGGTCAGCAAGTGTCTTATTTTATTGGTAGCTGCCTGTTCCACTGTCAGCTCGTTCGGGCAAGAGCCACATGGGTCACTCAAACCCCATGTCAGAGAAACAGGCCAATGAGCGGCATTCACTGCTGCCCGACTGCACCTACCAGCAACTCTGGAGGGAAGATAGGCTCCTGGGTGGGATCCAAAGGCTGGAACTCAGCTGGATTGAACAAGATGGAGGACACCATTGCCTGTTAAACAAAGCAAACAAGAGAAATTTCTTTTCTCAAAACAAGAGGACTTAATTCCATCTACATGTAGCTCTGGTTCATTTTTCCTTTCTGATACAATGCTTTTCATTATTTTGTTAAATGATGAACAGTACAACTAATAGAGTGGAATGACACAGACTGATGAATTAAACAATCGCCCAGATCTTGAGCTCCTGCTTACATTTATCTGTCCTTAGCCGGAGTTTGCCTGACTAAATACACAAGGTTTTATTCCAGTCTCACTTATAGCAATGTGAGACTGAAGTAACTGAATAGAATCAATGGTAGATTTGCCTCAACACAGACCAAATAAAAACAAAGTGAGGCCTGGTCAGTTTAACTAAATCGGTCAGGGTGTGAAACATCCACACTCTGAGCAGTGTTGTTAAGATGACCTGAGTCCCTATATAGACAGCGCTAGGTCGACAGAAAAATTCTTCCATCAGCCTAGCTACCATCTCTCAGGGAGATGGATTACATACGCTGAAGGGAGAGCCCTTCCACTGGTGTGGGTAGTATCTACACTGAAGTACTACCACAGTGCAGCTATAGCATTTTAATTATAGACAAACCCTCAGTCTGAGGTGATTTGCCTGAATAAGATCAAAGTAGAGATTCAGGCTTTGGCACGTACAAAATAAAAGTTGAATTACAAAACACTAACAAAGGATAGTGAAAAGAAAGAAGAGGAGAAAAAATAAAGGTGTGGCGAGGCCTTACTGCATTGTCTTCTTTCTTGTTCATGTAGCAACCCAGGTCATTGACTTTTCCACCACAACAGCCTCCAGCCTTCCCAGTCATACAGCAGCCTGGGCCCTTCATTCCTTTCCCACAGCAACTCCAGTCCTACGTGGGCAAAAAACTGCTTAAAGAAAAACCTGTAGATTCCAAGCAAGCTACACAGGTTTCATCCACTTGCAAAAGCAATTGTTCCCCCATTTATAATTTCTATCATAGATACAGAGAAATTGGAGGTGGAAGATGCCAAATAATTAGGTCTCTCCCTTTCAGTGGGTTCATTGCAGTGATTCCATTCCATTTGGTCCCTTACAATGCATTTATTCTATGCCGTTTAGTTTTAAATAACTCAAGTAGCAGAGCTTCCACCATCTCCTTTTGGAGATTGCTCCAGTGTCTGAGTTTCACAACTACCTATTATTTTCCTCTCTTTCATTTCATCCATTAAACAGAATAATATACACGTGCACCATCCTAAATCATTGCTTTACATCTTGGTGTTCGCTACTCATATGAGGTACGTCCATAAAACCAATCAATGTAGTATCTAGGTGCTCCATTTCTCCGTACAACCCCCAGAGGAGACTTTAAAAAATGGTAAGTAAAAGGTGCTTAATGCCACCCCACACGCACATTTGAGAAGTGGGTGTGGAGGGAGGGATATATTCAGCACTGACATTTCAGCTTAACTCCATTGTCATTTTAGTTTTGCAGTCCAACTCTCATAAAAGTAATTGCCCAGTTAGGCTCTGCAGCTGTATGTCCCTAGCCATGGACCGTAGTTAGGCATCTTTCTATGCCTGCACATACCCAGGTGATCTGGGAGCTGTTTTGTTTTGTGGGATGCTGTGTTTTTAAGAGCTTTAGCAAAAGCACTGTAAAAAGAGACCTACTTACTCGTGACCTGATCTGATGCCGTACTGAGCACTCTAGTTATTAAAGGGAGCTAACCTGAGCAACTGCCATTAAAGAGTAAGTCTTGTCATGTTATCAATATGTAACACAGGTACTGACGGGATCCAGGGCTGTGTTTAGGATTTGGCTGGGGATTGGGAGTGGGAGGCTGGTTGGCAAATGTATCCCTTTTTCTTTCAGTCCAACAGTGTATTTTATCAACAGTTGAGCAACTCAGCCTGCTGACTGCCTTCCAGAAATCTGTAATGTTATCTGAGGCCACTTACTTTAGTAAATGTCCTGTACCCCTCCAGAATGGGTCTGTATCCTGTACAGCGACACAAGTTTCCTGCATGGCCAATCAAAGGGATAAAGGTTCAGAGTCATTCAGTCACAAATTTCTGGGCGCACAAATGGGTGGCTGATTTTGTGAGGTGTTTTCCCCCACATAATAACCAGCTCGGCATTAGACAGAGTCGATCAAAAATGGGGGGAAGTGAAATTTTGGGAGTATTTTTGCACAAAATCCGCCACCTTTCTTTTTCATGTAGAAATTCAAAATCGCAATGAAAATTTTCACGGACATTTCAACTCTCTCATTTAAACACACGCAGCCAAGGCAGCTGAATGCTAATCTCAGCCCACCAGCTATCTAATGTCTGAAGCAACACAGAGCTCACTTCTCTCCTGTGGCTGACCTCTCCTCAGCAGAGGTGGCCACTGTAGTGCCGGCCACAACGCCATGATTCAGCACGAGCCCAGTCCCGGCCCCAGAATTAGTGAAAGCAGCCGAGAGGTTGCTCTAACCTACGCAAGAGCAGAACTGGCATAACCGAATTTTGCTCCTGCACATCCCCAACCCAGGGCAAACCCCTGTATGTGGGGCTGGTGGTTGGTGCAGAAGCTAGCTCTGTGATCTCCATTGGCTCTATGCCAGCAAAGAGTCCCCGTCCCCCCCCCACACACACACACCATCAGGTGATTTATTTAGTTTGTAAACTCTTTAGGGTGGAGACCACCCTTTTGTTCTGTGTTTGCACAGCACCTAGCACAATGGGGCTCTTGTATATGATTGGAGCTTCTGTGCACTATGGCAATGCAGAGAATTCACAACAACAATGGGATTTCTCCATCTATTTCCAGCCAGAATCTGTTCACTTCACACCCCTGAGCAACATAATGTGAACAGCTCATTCTGGACAATCCGGGTCCTACTTTAATAGTAACTGTTTTAAAGCAATCAGGTGAGGTGCACCCTGTCCCACTTGGGGAGGGAAATGCAGCCCCCCAAAAAACATAAGATGCGTGCCTGCAGGTCGGTGCTGGAATAGGCATTACCTTGGAAATTCTCTTCTATCTCCTCCATGGTTGGGTGAGGTCTGTTGCGAAGCAATGCATACATGGACATGACAATGCCAGGAGTGCAAAAGCCACATTGGGATCCATGGCTTTTTGCTATTCTCTCCTGAGAGGAAAAAGTGACCAAAACACAAACAGCTCTTGTTAGCAGCACTGCGCTGATTTCCTGACTTCACTAGTCCTCACATCTCTGGGCAGACCCAACCCAACGATTTAGAGCTTGTCTACACTAACTGGGAACCAACATGCAGCGATCGATGCATCAGCAGTCGATTTAGTGCTAAATCGACCGCAGATCGCTCTCCCATCGATTCCTGTGCTCCACTGGATCAAGGAGAGTAAGGAGAGCGTCTCCTGTCGACATCATGCAGAGTGGACCCTGCGGTAAGTAGACCCTGCAGGCATCATCTACATCGCCTTGAGTTACGCTATTCCCGTAACTCAAATTGTGTAGCTTAGACTGACTTTTGCCTGTGGTGTAGACAAGGCCTTAGGCCACTCAGATGGGTTTCAAACAGACTCACGAGATGAACTCATACTGCAAAATTGGGGTCTGCATTTCAAAAAAATCCCTAAATCCTGACCTCCTGAAATTGATGGGAGTTTTGCTATAGAATTCTTTGGAGCCAGCATTTCACCCCAGTGGTATTTGAGTTCCATTTGCTCCATCATAAAGATAGGGGCTCTTGGTCAGAATCAGAAGTGCCTTTGGATTTCAAACCCTTTCCCCTCAAAGCTTATATGTTTGGATCCTGGGATGTGGGGAGGTGGTAGGGAAAGGAACAAGCTCTATCCAGTTGGACCCACCCAATCTCAAATTAGGTCTAAGTGTTCTCTCTTTGTGGCTTACCATCACGGAAAGAATCTACACAAACTGCTAGATATGTGCAGAGGAAAACTTAATTTCCATCTCAAGGACAGCATCTCTGGCAAAGATGAAACAACTAGTGACTCCAAACACTGCAATGTAGTATCACCAGTGTAAAATAGTAACACGTTGCATTTCTCTCACAACTTCCAGAACCCTTTGGAAACATTCCTGAATTAATCCTCAGCAATGTCCCCGTGAGGGAGGTAAATAATATCCCAATGTTATAGGCAGAGAAACTGAGGCACACTAAGCTCCTGACTAAGGTCACCCAGGAAGGCCAATGCAAAGCCAAGAATAGAACTTAGATTTCCTGACTCCCAGTCAGGGCCACACAGAGGTTTTCGGGAGCCTGGGAAGGACAAAATCTGAAACGGAGGCCCCCAGCCCTTCCAAAATATTACCATGGAGATGAAAGAGGTTAAAGAAGACGAGAGGGGTTGGCAGGTAAGAGAGGGCCCAGGCCTGTAGGGTAGCTGCCTACCCCCATGAGCATGGTGGGGGTTCTGCCTGTATGCAGCCAAGGAGCCGCTTCCAGGCCTGCCTCTCCCTTAGCTCTGGCCCCACGGCCAGTTGAAGTGGTAATCCTAAGCCCCGACTCTACTCCTACCTCTAGGTTGCCTCTGGTCTGGTTCAATGATGCCAACACCAGCAACAGTAGGATGTAGGCCCAGCAGGGGCAAGTGAGTTGCTCTTCACACTATTGATGGCGGGCACCAAGCAGGAGTAGCACTGCGATCCCATGCGCCAGGTCACAAATGCCTCTCACTCAAATTTGCCGCAGCCATCCACCATTTTGGGGACCCTCGAGCAAACTGCACTTTTTGTTCTACCTAGGCCCTGCACTGCCCTGCTCCCAGTCCTGTGCTTTAGCCACAAGATCACTCCTGGTATAGGACTTGGATCAATACAACAGTGCAGGGCCAAAGCAAGAACACCAGCGGTGTAGCTGGAATGACAGCTAATATCATGTTTGCTTATAACAGAGAGTTTCAGAGATGTATGTAGGTGCCATTCCCACTACCAGCAAAGTCTGTGTACGTGGTCTAAAGTGAAATCTACACCCTCCGGGCTTTGACTTTATTAACATGGAAAGTGAGAACAACACAAGCTAAACCTCAGCCCAAGTATTCCTCCCAGGGTAGGCTGTTCCAAGACTTCCTCCAGGAGAAGTGGTCTGTCCCAGGCCTGTGGTTCCACTTCCCAAGGAGCTGTTCCCACCTCCCTTATATCCATGGCATAGAAAAACAAGCCATGCATGCCCCCAACGGGTCAGCAGAAAGCATCCAGCATACCCGGTGTTAGAACCCTGCACTAACAGGGTGAACCCACAAAAGAGGCCTGCCACAGGTCACATTATCTTAAGACATAACAATAGAGACAGCTCACCTGGACGGGATGCAACCTTGTCTTTGTGCTCCCAATGCCTTCAACAGTAGTCACTGCTACGCGATGCAATGCACAGATGGGGAACAGACAAGCATTTACAGAGTAGTGGCTAGAACCATAAGTTAAGGTCACTTCATTTGTAAACTTGTTTGCCAGCCGTGCTCATCAAAGGAAACAGGGAATCATGACGCTTGCCTGCTTTGCAGCCTCTGATATGTACAGCTGCAATTCCAGGCAGCCTGGTTATGACAAACAAATGGACTAAAGAAAGGCCAGGTTGTCTGTGCCAGAACAGTGGAGGCATGACAGCTCTACTCAGGCAAAGCAGAATCCTTGTGAAGTCTGAAACTCTCAGGGGCATATCTAGACTTTCTTTGATGGGAAGGGCCACATGTCAATTTCCAAATGCACCCTTTGTTGCTTAATGCACCTCTAAAAGAAACTCAGCTGCCATGGTGAGGGGTGTAGTGCACAAACCTAAAAAAGATAGAACAGACTGGACATATTTATTAACAACCAGCTAAATCCTGTCGAAACTGAAGCACTTATAAACATTAAACTAACTAATTAGTCCTCACAACATTTCTGTAGGCAGTTTAAATGAGTATACAGCAAATAGGGAAACAGAGGCAGAGATGTCAAATGACTTTCCCAGCCCACATGTGAGAGCTGGGAATAATAACTTCGGAGTTCCTGGTTTCCAGCCCTGTACTCAGATGGCTCAGATACACCTGTCATAGATGGTGAACAAAGGGAAAATGTCTCTGATCATATTAAACAATGTAGCCAGAACTTTCCTCATAATTAGCTATTTGAATCCCTGCAGCCTGCGTAGCCCTAAAAAAAAAGTTAAATAAATAAATATTCTGGCTGCTAGAGGACAGAATGATTGAAGGGATTTATTAATGAGACACTATACTTTTTCTTTTCTTGGTCACCCTTTGGCCTCGTTAGAGGTGTTCACCAACTCATGGTAAAATACCCATGGCATTTTAATAATCAGTGTTTTACTTCTTCTTGGTTTGATTTCATTGCTTAGCTCCACAAATGAACAAGAACTGAGAATGCCATAATTCCATGTGCCTAACAGTAAGAATTGTTTTGCAGATTAAATGGCTATCTGCGGATACAGTGGATATCGACAGAAGCACAGAAGCCAGGCGATTCCAGCTTCCAGATAATAAAGCTTCTAGCAGGATAACTGTTATTTTATTCTTGCCAGGGCAAAAGTGGGGCTGCATTGCAACAGGAGAATGGTTCATAAGGGTTATAAAGGTCACCATATCAGGAAAGACCAAGCTAACATCTGGTCTGTCACAAGAGCCTATGCACATACTTCAAGGCAAGATGTAAAATCTTCCTAAGCATTGTACAATACTGTTGGAGGAAATAACTTCTTGTAACGGCCAATTTATGTCCTGAATTGTGGATTGAGGCTTTGGCAGAAACATAACATTATATAACAACATTTCTTTAATCATAAATAATGTTGCACCCCGAAAGGAAAAACCTGGATTCGTGACTGTTTTAATTCCCATCTCAGTTTACAGGTTCAGCTTGCAAAGGATACACAATTTTCTTCTGGGAGTTGTCAAACTTGGATATCATAACAGTGCAAGCACCACATCCACCTTCTCCACAGCCTAGCTTGGTTCCAGGTAGCCCCACTGAGAGAACAAGGTTAAGGAAAATACAGAAGGATAGCAACAGCCCTGGCAAATGTACAGCCCACAACCCTTTTACAGCCAACGTGTTTTCCAAAGGTTCTGGGTGAGGAATGTTGGAAGACAAACTTTTGAAAGCCTTTAGGATGAGAGGTGCTGTGCCAAAATCATATATTATTATTTATAATTGTTTATAGTGAACTGGACTAGGCACTGCAGAGGAAGCCAGAACTGATTTTCAAGGAGAAACCACCTTTGGTCGCAGTAAATATATGGCCATGCTGAGATAATCAGTTTAGGCTTACGCCTCCACTGTTAAAGTCCATGGCAAATTGACTTCAATGAGAGCAGGCTTTGGCCCTTTCATACTAATGTCATTGAGGTTCCCACTGGAGTTGACATGAAACTAATTATCTCTGCACAACCATGTGTCTACTATAGCGGAACACAGCTTGTTCATGGAAACCAATCAAGGCATAAGCTAAGGATTTTCTCTGCCAATGTTACAGTCAGTTTTATTAAGATGTGGGTGAAAAGCTCCCCAAAGAGCAAGAATTCACCATGTAGCCTTTCCATAAATTCTGGATTTTTAAGAAAACAACAGAATCAGGGGTTTTCCCCCACCGAATATAAGCATCCCAAATATTAAAGTATTTGAATTAGACATTAACAAGCTCAAACACCTAGGATCAAATGGCAATTCTTCAGGAACAGGAGTGCATGGAGATAGAGAGAGGACACAGCAGCCTCCGTCCCTACTCCTCTGTGCACCCATGCTACATCCAGACAGAACACTGCTGCTACCTCTCCCTAAGCACAAGCGGGTTGGTGCACCACACGCAAAAACGAACATGGCTAACGTCCTCCTACCTCCTCCAAACAGTGTGCACCTGCCAGAACGTGGCAGCAAGCCTGGGGTAAGTGTGAACTACACCTTTGTAAAGGAACACAGAGCCTAAGCTGGCAATCTCTTTGCACCGATGGCTTTGATGTATTGAAACAGAAATGGAAACAGCCTTAATTTGTCAGGGAGGAAACTGCTATGCAATTTACATGTGACTAGAAATGAACTGTTCTCTCAATTTTATGGGCCTCTTTTTTGTACAATTCTCTCTTCCCATCATATCTTGAATCACTAGCAACTATCGGAGGCCTCCCTTCCAAGTACTAGCTAGATTTGATGCTGCTTAACTTAGATGAGCTGTTGAACTCCCAGTGCAAAATAATATCAACCTGCATACAGCTCTCATCCCCAAACATGCTGTCTGGTTATGCTGCAACATGCTGCAACAGTTAATAATGGTAAAATGCCATAACCATTTGAAACCTTATACAGTTCTTCCTGACATTGGATACATTTTCTCCGCAGGTAGGTCAGCAAAGTTGTTTCTGGGTCCACATTTTTTTCCAACACCTGAATGAAAAGAAAAGTATTGTAAACCATATCGTCAAGATTTATATATCTAAAGAGATAGACATGCAGACTCTGAAGATGAACTTCAGTCCTGGTGCAACTCTGTTCACATCAACGGCATTAAACCAGTGAACTTTGTCCCTTCTCCCACTGCCTGTCACTTTTAAAATCTGCTTATACAGCAGACTCTCGATTATCCAGGATGATAGGAAAAAAATTAATCCTGGTTAATAAAATTCTGGATAATCACCATCCATAGGAAATATGGGAGGGGGGGATGGTTCATCAGCCACCCTGCGCCGGGGGGAGGGGGTGTTGGTTCACTGGCTGCCTTGCCCCGATGGGGTTTTTTTGTGTGTGTGCTTGGGGCAGGAACAAAGCCAGACCCGGCCCTGCGAGTTGCGCATATTTTTTTTGTCATCCTGGTTAATCCAATTCTGGATAATCGAGAGTCTACTGTATAGAGCAAGAGAAGTCAGGAAAGTGAAGTGTTCCAGAAACAGGGTTAGCAGCAGATTAAGGCCTTGTCTAAACTACACAGTTTTATCAACCAAAGGCAGCTTTTGTCAATGAAACAGTGGAGGTGCACGCACTGATTTAACTCTCCTGCTCCGCTGAGAGGCATAGAGCTTTTTACAACATAGTTAGAGGGACACAGTGTCAATGTAGACACTGCATTCCTTATGTCACCGTAACCGGGCTCCAGGAGATATCCTGCAATGCCCACCCTGACTTCTCTGATCGCTGTTTTGAACTTCACGGCCCTACACAGACACGTGCCCTTCCCCTTTCAAAGCCCCAGGGGGGTTTGAAATTTCTCAGGGTGGAGAGCTCACAGCTCCTGCCCAGCCGAGCATGCCAGCTCCCTGGCAGCAAACACTCTCCTGTCTGGACTGCAGGGGAGGGGGTGGATCTCTTGGGTCTGTGGGAAGAGGAAGCTGTGGGAGAACTCGGAGGGAATCACAGATTCAAAACATTAACATGGAATCCTGCTCTCTCTGGCAGTAGAACCGCAGCAGCAGGAAGACAGGGTGGGCTGATGCTGGGGGTGGGAGCAGGGCCGGCGACAGAAATGTGGGGGGCCCCCTACTCTAATAGTTTGGGACCCCCCAGCCCAGCCGGGGCCCCCCAGCCCAGCCCAGCCGACAGCGGCTGGGGGCCCCCCAGCCCAGCCCCCCCCCCACCAACCCAGCCGGCGCTCCCCCCCCCCCCCAGCTGACAGCGGCTGGGGGCTCCCCAGCCCAGCCGCCCCCCCTCCCCAGCCCAGCCCAGCCGACGCTCCCCTCCCCCCCCCCCCCCCCCAGCTGGCAGCAGCGAGAGCCGGGGAGCAGCGTGAGCCTCCCTTGCTGCTCCCTCCCTCCCTCCCCCCCTTTCTTCCCCGGACTGAGCCGCTGCCGCTGGCCGGGCTCTCTGCTCCGGCCGGGGACAGGCGCTTGTCCGGGGGAGAGCCGCGCCGGATGACTACGGGTAGAGCTGTACCGGGCCCCCCCTAAAGTCGGGGGGGCCGGTACAGCTCTACCCGTAGTACCCCCCTGTCGCCGGCCCTGGGTGGGAGGAGAGACTGCTGTGCTGTACAGAGCTGAGGAGGGAGACAGGGGCTGGTGTCGGGGTGTCCCCCTCCCTCCTGCTGGTGTACTGGTCACCACTGAGCTGGGGGTGGGAGTTCAGGGGGGTGCCAGTTTATGTACCAGCTTCTGCCTCACTCGCCCAACACACGCACTCTCTCTCTTTCACACACACACACACACACGTCTGTGTGCTTCTTGAGTTAGTGTTCAGCAATGTCAGTTGGTCATATTACCCACTGCTACTTTAAGAAGTGATTTAAAATGTGTTATTTTTCATGCACACACAACACTCATTACAAGGTTCATAGCACAGTGCAAACAAACAATGCCAGGCTCAGCACACTACAGCAACACACATTACTATGGTTCTGTGTTAACATGCTCCTTTGAGGCATCCCTCAGCCGAACAATCCCTCATTGAGCTCCTCTTATAGACTTGTGTTCAGAACGCACAACACAATACTGACCAGCAGTGCCGGATCCATGTGTTCTGACAGAGATGGCTGGGTTGTAGGTTACCAGGGAAGCTGAAAAGCAGCTGGCAATCTAGTAGGATGTCCATGGTACAATGGGATTGAGAAACCATCATGTGACTCTGCACTTGCCCCCATGAGGCATTGAAATCCCTTCCCAAAACAGTTTGTGGCCAGTTGCACAGTGGGATAGCTACCCACGGTGCACTGTTCTCTGTGTTTAACTTAAACCTTCTCCCTATGGTCAGAAATCAAAACTCTTTATTTGTTTTCTTCTAGCCTGCAGGGCTTGTTTTGCTCCATCGGTATTAATAGAGTATCAAGGCACATTTCCAGTAAAATTGCATAATAGGATGTGACCATGTGTACTTGACTCTTACAATGAAGGAGTCCTAAGTACAGTCATTGCAGTTTATTTAAGATAATCTTTCTCAGTTTTGAAAGGCTGATGGAAGCAAAGGGCACTTTTATAACCTTTTCTTGCCCCCTTCAATATAAGGTCATTTACACCCCCACCCCGCACTTTGAGCTTTTATTCCCAGAAGACCCACATTTTTAGAATTGGCTGATTAAAGTGCTGCTGCAAACTGTAGCTGGGCAGTAGTGTACAGCTCCTATACTGGGAGAGTAAAACAGATAATTTGCCAGGCAAATGGACTCTGCCACCCATCACTATTCAAATCCTTGCAAATTTAATCTTTTCAAGTGACTGGCATTGCAGAGGTATTTGCAGCACTCCCTTGAAAGTATTTTAAGTGTGGGGATTACCATCAGAGGTGAAAGGAAGTCAGGACGGTGTGATGCAGCACACCAGTAAGAAAGTGGCTACTAGTATACAGCTGACTGTACCAGCAGCGCCGCTGGGGAGGCTTAAGGGGCAGTAGTCCTGGGGCCCGGGGCTCCCAGCAGCAGCAGGAGACCCTGGCCCTTTAAATCACCCCCCGAGGCCTGGGCAGCGCAGGCCGGGCAGCGCTAAAGGGCTGGCTGGGGGAGTCTGGCCACACACACACACACACACACACACACACACACACACACACACACTGCCCTTCGTACCGGTAAGTCCATTAAGTTACTTTCACCCCGGTTACCATACATATCTCAGTAACGTTGGCAACTTTCAAGGACAAAGTTGCAAAGATTGTAATCGCATCAGTGTGAAAGTGCACGGCAATCTGTTTTCTGCACGCGATCTGGGAAAGTAGAGAAACATACTTGTGAAGTCAGGTTTTCGTTAACATGCTGCTGCACCTTTCCGGTAGGGTGACCTGATGTCCCGATTTTATCGGGACAGTCCCGATTTTTGTCTCTCTGTCCCGAGTCCGACGAGACTCTCGTCCCGATTTTTGAGAGTTTGCAGATGAGCCCTGCGCGCGCAGGGCTCATGAAGGCAACATGGCCCCGCCCACTGCCCCAGGCAGCCATTTGCTGCCTCCAAGAGCTCTGTGCAGGCAGGGCTCATCTGTAAAGTCCCGAATTCGGGACGGAGTGCTGCAGCTAGAGTAGTAGCTTCCTGCCCTCAGAGACAGATCGCAGCCCGCTCCCGTCCTTTCCCCCCCACCTCTCCGGCTGGCAGAGACTGGGGAGGACCCTCCCACACAACCAGCTCCCGGCCGGCCCCGCAGGGGGGGGGGGTAAGGGGGGCAGCCCAGTCCACTGCTCCCCCCCTCAGCACCTGCCGCCCCCCCTCAGAGACAGCACAGCATTTCAGGGGTAGCGATAGATGGGCTGGCAGCAGCAATGGCCAGCCCAGGAGAGCTCTCTCTCTGCCCTGCCTCAGAAGCATGCTGCTTGCTGCCTGTAAGGAAGGAGGGGGAGGGGAGAGCCCACTCCCCCCCCCCCACGCCGAAACAGAGAGCCTCCATCTACCACGGCCCGCTCCTGCGCCCCTCCCCCCCTGCTGAGTCCCACACCCCAGGAGGTGATGATGGCCAGGAGGACAGGTCTCTCACCTTCCTGCTGCCTGCGGGGCATGCATGGTGCAGCCGCCAGCAGAAGAGGGTGGGGGAAGAGACCCCCCCCCACCTCCCCAACCTGGATCCAGCCACCGTGCTGGATACTTCCTGGCTGGCCCCAACCACCCCACACACACACACACCTCACTGGATCCCAGGAGCAGCTACAGGAGAGGAGCAGACGAATGAACCTGTCTGCTTGCCAGATACTCCCCAGGACAGGACAGCCACCCCAGGTAAGCACCCCCAGCCTGGGACTCCCTTGGCCCCTGGCAGGTGACAGGTCCCTCTGGCGTTTGGGGGAGGGGAGCCTTGTTGCATGATGCAGCAGTGATTACCTGCAAGCCCCCCTGCTCCAGCTCCCAATGGGAGCCATGGAGGTAGTGCTTTTGGCTGGAGAGTCCCCCCTCCAGAGCTGGTGAGTGTGGCCAGGGAAGGGGGGCAGGGTCAAGTGTAGATGAGTGTTTGGGAGGTGTGTGGGGTGCTGGTCTGTGAGGGTTGGTGTGGAGGATGTCTGGTGGAGGGCTCAAAATAAAAATAACAACAATATCAAGACTATCAAATTATTCATTTATTTTCATTAAATATATAAACTACCGTATTTTTCGCTGTATAAGACGCACTTTTTCTTCCCCAAAACGGGGGGGGGAGAAGTTGGTGCGTCTTATACGGCGAATTTGCCCTTTGCGCGGGGGGGGGGGGGAGGGCGAGGCGAATGACACCAGGGACACAGAGGGGAGCGCCTGGCTAGTCCCGGCTGTACGTGAGGCGCCCGCAGCCCGGCCGGGGCGCGGCGCAGCGACCCACGCGGCTCCGCCAATTTTTTGAGCCTCGTGAGTCCGGTAACTGCCCCCGCGGCGCCCCCCTCACCCGGCCGCCCCGGCTCCCCTCGTCACCCAATGTCCCTTGGCCCGCGGCTCCCCCGCGCTGCCTTTCACCGGCTCCCCTCGCTTCCCTGTCACCAGACCCCACTGTGTGCCCCCCCCGTCAGCACCGCTCCCCCCGCCCCCCCTCACCCGGCCGCCCCGGCGCCCCTCGTCACCAAATGTCCCTCGGGCTGCGGCTCCCCCGCGCTGCCTTTCACCGGCTCCCCTCGCTTCCCCCGCGCTGCCTTTCACCGGCTCCCCTCGCTTCCCCCGCGCTGCCTTTCACCGGCTCCCCTTGCTTCCCTGTCACCAGACCCCGCTGTGTGCCCCCCCCCCGTCAGCACCGCTCCCCCCGTCCCCCCTCACCGGCTCTCTGGTCCCCCTCCCGGTCCTCCCCCCTCCGCTCCCACTCAGAAAATCTCCCTCCCCCGGGCTTCACCTCGCCAGGTCCCGCCCTCCGGCTCCCTCCCTCTGCTCCAGAGCCCCTACTCCTCGTTTTCTGCTCCCCCGTCACCAGACCCAACCCCCTCAGTTCCCCAGCCCACGCTCACCAGAGCCCGTCACTCGAGTGCCGTCCGGGGCTTCCCCTTCTTCACTCCACAGTCTGTAGTTCCCCCATCCTCTGCCCCCCCCCGGGGTGCTCTCCCCTCCCCCAATACTCTGTGTCCTCCCATGGGATTCCCCCCCCACACTCACCACAGCCTCTGTGTTCCCCCCAGGACTCTGTCGCTCCTCCCCAACAGACCCTCTGTGTCCTCCCCTCCACCCAACCCTCTGTGCCCCTTCTTGGGGCTTCCCCCTCCACTTGACCCTCTGTACCTCACCCCTCCCCTGTCCTCCCAACCTGATCCTCTGTGACTCCCCTAGGGCACTGTCCCCTCCCCCATACCCAATCCTCTGTGCATCTGTGCCTTCCCCTGGGACTCTTTCCTCCTCCCACCAGACCCTCTGCACCCCTCTTGGGGTGCTCTTCCCCCCCCCCCCCGACTCTCCTTCCCACCCCAATCCTCTTCCCACCCCCCAGGCTCTCCTGTTCCCCTCACCGATCCTCTCTGCCAACCCCCTCCACTCCACCCGGACTCTCCCTTCCCCCTCATCCGATTCTCTGTGTCATCCCCCTTCGCCCCACTCTGTGACTTCCTTGCGCTCTGCCCCCCCCAACCCTTTGTGCCCCGCAGTGCAAGAGGAATTCTTGGGGTTCGAATAATAACATTACAGCCTTATTTTTGTTACTTTCACTGTTTACTGACTTTACTGACTGTTAATGAGAGTAAAGATAGTTCTTAATATGTTACATGGTTGACATAAAATTGTTCTTAAACTGCTGTTAACTTTATACAGTTGATATAAAATATTTTACTACAGTATTTGGTTCAGAATCTTTTTTTTCTAGATTTTCCTCCTTTAAAATTAGGTGCGTCTTATATGCCGGAGCGTCTTATATGGCGAAAAATACGGTAAATGAAATTAATAAAATTTCAAACCAAACATATATTCATTCTACTATACAATGCTACCTTATGCAATATTCATTTTAAAAAGTTTTAAAATAAGCAGTGCTCCATGAAAAGGGAATGGGGGGCGGGGCGGAGGCGCAAGGTAAAATTTTTGGCAAGTTCACTATCCTTGCCCCAGGAAGGAAGGGGTCCGTCCTCTGCAAGACACCTCACTTTTATAGCAGCTTCCCTCTCCTGCAAATCTGGGTCTGTGTCCATTGCTCATTTTTGCTGCTTCTCTCTGGTCTGGTGTTGCTGTTAACCCCTGAGGGTTATGTCTGCTCTTAGTCAGCCCACTTGACAAGTTTGATTGTCCTTGATCTGTCTCTCTTCCCCTCTCCAACCCTTGCACTGTCTGGAGGTGCCTGCCTTCCATGCCTCCTCATTCACACCTCATTCATTCAACAGGGCACTTGATTATAAAGTGGAGGGGAAGATCTTATTCTACTCCTAGCAGAGACATTTTTCTTTTACCTTAATTATACTACCTTAGGGGCTATAACATATTACCAAAGTTCAATACAGAGTTTGTAAAACAAGGTTATATGAAAAGGCATAACACAAAAGTCATATAAAAGTTAAAAATGCATAATGCAGAGATTTATCTACAGGCGGGGGAGCGTAGGAGGGGTAGTGTGAACAACACTGTGCATGTATTGGGGGGAAGTCTCTGGGCATAGGTAAGTGTCAGAGGCTGCATCCTCCTCCCCAGCAGAGTGTGTGCAGACCAGTCCACCTTGCTCATGGCAGAGCCAAGGAAAGGAGGCACCTGCTCTGCACATGCTGGTTCTACCCAGAGCAGGCTGTGGCTGAGCACTGCTAAGCTGCTGCCCAGTTCACTCACCCACATTGTCAAGCAGGGATTGCACCTAGCCATGTACATCTGTTTGAGGTACTAATTGGGACACCATTTGTCCCATATTCAGGTAAAATGTAAAAATTGGTAGTACCATAGAAAATTAGTTGATTGGGAATGTCCCATTAAACCTGATTGTGATCTATTGGGAATTTTGGTTTTTCAGGTTGTTTTCCAGTGTAATGCAAATTTACCAGAGGGATATATAGTTTACAGTTCTGAACCACATTGCATATGATAGGACAAACTACCATGGGCACGAAATAACATTTGAGACTACGTGGTTCTTTTCAGTGGCTAGCTATCTAGCTAACAGTCTTGGCTCCGATCATGGCTAACAGTCTTGGCTCAGATCAGGGCTCCGATCAGGGCTCTGCACTTTTGCCTATCATGCCCCGCCCCCGTGCTTGTGCCCCCCCTCCCCTCCCCCGCTCGCGGAGTGTGTCCTGATATTTCACTCTTCCCATATGGTCACCCTACTTTCCGGTTATGCTGGGACCAAATTTAAACACTAAGACGCACAACGTTGGTTCATATTGTAACATACTCGTTCTATAATTTTTAAAAAACTACAGTGGTGCAAAATTAAGTTATAATCACACAATAGTCCAGAATTTTAGAGTTCGGGTTCCTACAGCTAATCAGGTCCCTCAGGACTATTTTTTCACACAACACTATTTATAATAGCTGGATGTAGCCAATATACCTGATTCTGAATTTCCTGACTTTTGTGCGATTCTAATTCTAGAGCAGGGGTCAACAACCTTTCAGAAGTGGGGTGCCGAGTCTTCATTTATTCACTCTAATTTACGATTCCGCATGCCAGTGATACATTTTAATATTTTTAGAAGGTCTCTTTTTATAAGTCTTTCATATAGAACTAAACTGTTGTCTGTAAAGTAAATAAGGTATTTAAAATGTTTAAGAAGCGTCATTTAAAATTAAATTAAATGCAGAGCCCCCCCTGGAACCAGTGGCTAGGACCTGGGCAGTGTGAGTGCCACTGAAAATCAGCTTGTGTGCCACTTTCGGCACGTGTGCCATAGGTTGCCTACCCCTGTTCTAGAGTCTTCACTGCAACAATCTGAAGGAAGGGACTGGCATCTCACGACCTCGGTTTGTTTTTAATAAGCGTTCAGTCAAAAAGGCACCTACATTCCAGCGTGCTTTATCCCACACTGCCGCTAAGCAACTGCTGAAAATGATGGGTGAAATTCACTCTCTTCTCCCCCGCCACACACACACACACACCAAGTAAACAGGCTGCAAGTCTTTGTGTGAGAACTGCTCTGGTGAGAACCTGGGGGGCAGTATTCATGGCCACAGTGCATCCCCCTGCATGTCTGCCATTCTCACCTCCCGTGGCTAGTGGCCTGCATTCCACCTCATTATGTGTTTATTTCAGCAGTGAGAAGCAGTTCCCCATAAAGATCCTTCTGAGAATTACTATTTTTGTCAAGCACAGCAAAATCCACATCCCTTTCAGTGTTCTATGCATGTGCCTGGCCTGGCCCTTTCAAGCAAAGCTCTTTTTGAGTTATCTGGGCATAAAAAATAAGCCACTCAACAATTTTCTTAATGAATAAACCCAAAGTAGCCAAATAGGTTTTCTTGGGACTTTCCTAAGAATATGCAATTGTGGACCAAGAATAAACACAAGAAGTCTCATCCCCAGATGGCCATTACTTAAGCAGATGCGTAAGTTCCACAAAAGTTACATCTTTGCTAAGTTGGGCCTTGGAATGGAAGCGTCTCCTCATCACTGGCGCAAATACGTAACATGCTGGGCACCCTCACCGCCCCTCCTTTTCATGTCAATAGGCCAGATTCACCTCTGATTCCTATCATCGTAAAGCACCATGAACACCACTGGAGTAAAGGGTGTTGCCTAAATGTAAGACTTGTGTAAGCAGGAGGAGTACCAGGCCTAATGGGAGTTATGAGTGCTCAGTACCACTCGGGATCAAACCCAGGGCTTGAATCAGACCCCACACCTGTGTAAGTCAGGAGTGACTACACTGCATTCAATAGAGTCCCCCGGGGTAAAACTACTATGAGATCAGAACAAGGCCTCTCTTGTTGGCCCTGCCTTATGACACTAGTGCCGTGAAGAATGTTAATCTATGTAACTATATGAATTTATTTTTGTCCTCCCTCGGGTCTTCACTCCAACTGTTTGATAGGCTCATTTGTATTGTCTCTAATGGCCTTTTAAACTCTTAGGGTGGAAATAATGTCTACTTATGTGTCGCAGAGTATATAGCAGTATAGGACCCCAATACTCATTCTGTCTGTCTGCTTAGGTACTCAACCCTTCAAATGGGATCTGAGTACCTCACACCCAGACTCCTGCACAGTGCAAAATGAAATAATCCCCATGGATTTCAGGACAGTCCCCTTACAATTACAGTTCCTATAGGCAATGGAAGAGGAGTGCCACAACCAAGTTCTCTGCTGACTCAGTCCTTCTGCTGCATTTGGTCTTGACACACTTGCATAAGCAGCCTCGTGATCAGCCCCCATTTCCAACCAGAGAACTAAAAAATGGCCAGAACACTCTACACTAAACCTCTGCTCTCCTCGCCTGTTGGGTGGGCTCAGATCCAAACGTCATGGCTCAGCGCACTCTTTGTAAGAGGTACAAACCAGAGCTCTTGACGTCAAACGTCCCCGAAATCTTAGGAAAGTTTGCATCTAAATCCAGATTGGGAATCAAACTCACAATTTAGCCCCATCTCTAGCTGGGATAGGGTCATATCCTGCCCTCATGCACAGTACGGCCAAGCTGATTAACTCCACAGCGCACAGCCTTGTTAGGTGAAAACTGGGATGGTAGAAATCCTGCCCTCAGAATGCAGAACGGCAACACAGTCACTACTGCAGCCTCTGAACCAACCATAGAGCATGTTATCCTCCATGAGGAAGAAAGGCCAGTGAAAGGCCAGTGAATCAGTGTACTGATTCTCTGGCCCAGGCCCAACTCCTTCTCTACTCCTGCAAGGAATCTCCATAGATCTGTGCTCCACAAGGCACATTTGGGGGGGGGGGGGGGACTCAACGTGGCTTCCCACCATGCTAGTCTCTGGGAAGTAGCACTGCACTGGTCTTATTGTATCAACGGCCATAAAAAAGAGGGGTAGGGTTTACCCCACATTGAACACGGACATAGGTGAATTCTATTGAGAGTGCAATAGAGTGGCAGTCCTGTCTTGTTTCAGGATGCAGACCACAATCGTGGTTAGAGTTACACCTCTTCAGAGTGAGGGGAGCTGTGAAAAACAGAATTCACCGTTCAAAGGCTTCCACTGTGTGCAGGAATCACACCCCCACTTCTGAAAGGCGGCCACCTCTAGAGTGACCATTGGTATCTGATCGGTGCAATGTATGCGTTTTTATTAGTGCAAAACCCGTTTGATTGTAAACTGTATTCCAGCTGTTTAAATGCAGATGAGATGAATGTTTGACTGGAATTCAATTTCTTATTGTCTACTCTGAAGCACAGTCATCTTGAATACACACACACACACACATATCTTCAACAGCCTTTTTCAGATCTGCTTTGGCTATTGACATGGTTTCAAGTAATTACATAAAATTAGAGTACATCTTTACTTTTATGGTAAAGTAACTTTCTAAGAAATGCTATAAAAGTGCAGTGATGTCTTCGAACAAGGACCAGTGCTTCAGAGGGAATGAACAGAATGGGTAATTATCAAGTGATCCCTCGCCCATTGCCCAGACTCAGATTCTGGCAGGAAGAGGTTTAGGGACATCCAGAGCATGGGTTTGCATCCCTGACCATCTTGTCCAATAGTCTATCTTCCATGAACAAATCTAATTCTTCTTTGAACTCTGTTATACTTTCGACTTTCACAACATCCCCTCACAGCCAGGGCCAGCGACGGGGGTACCACGGGTACAGCTGTACCGGGGCCCCCGACTTTAGGGGGGCCCCGGTACACCACTGTACCCGTTGTCGCCCCCCTTGTCGCCGGACCTGAAGAGCGGGGAAGGGGCGGGGAGGCGGCGCGACTCTCCCCCGGACACGCACGTCTGGCCCTGGCAGGAGCTGTGAGCCCGGCCGGCGGCAGCAGTGCTGTCCGGGGGAGGTGAGGGGGAGAAAGGGCGGCTCTCGCTCCCGCTGCCACCAGCTGTCAGCTGGCGGGGGGGGGAGCGCCGGCTGGGCTGGGGGGGCCCCCAGCCGCTGTCGGCTGGGCTGGGGAGGGCGCCGGCTAGGCTGGGGGGGCCCCCAAACTATCAGAGTAGGGGACCCCCAAATTTCTGTCGCCAGCCCTGCTCACAGCAACTTCCTCGGGTTGCCTGTTCATCCTGTAAAGAAGTGCTCCCTTACCTTTCTTTCAAAACTGCTGCATATTAGTTTCATCAGCTGACCCCAACTCCTCATATTATGTAAAGGGGTAAATAACACTTCCCTTCTCACTTCCTCTATATCATTATGATTTGAAAGACCTCTAAAATCATCTCTTCTCTTAGATGGACTGTCCCAGTATTCCTAATCTCTCCTCATGTGGAGGCTGTTCCCCACTCCTAATCACTTTTGTTCCCCTTCTCTGTATCTCTTCCAATTCTAATGTATCTTTGCTGAGATGGGGCGACCAGAATTCAAAATGTGGGCATGCCATGGATTTATATAGTGTCATTATGATATTGTCTCTCTTATAATCTATCCCATTCCTAATGGTTCCTAACATTCTGTTAGCTTTTATGATTGCTGCGGCCCACTGAGCAGATGCTTTCAGAGAACTAACCACAATGTCTCCAAAATCTCTTTCTTGAGTGACAGGAGCAATTTAGACCCCATCATTTCATCTGTATAGTTAGGATTATTGTTTTCCAATGTGTATTAGTTGTTTGCACTTATCATCACTGAATTGCATCTACCATTCTGCTACCCAGTCACCTGTTTTGTGAGATCCCTTTGTAACTCTTCAGTCTACTTTGGACTTAACTATCTTGAGTAATTTTGTATCATCTGTAAACTTTGCCACTTCACTGTTTACCCCCTTTTACAGATCATTTATGAATATGTTGAACAGCACTGGTCCCAGTGCAGATCCTTGAGGGACCCTACCATTTTCCTCTTTCCATTGTGAAAACTTTCCATTTATTTCTACCGTTTCCTATCTTTTACGCAGTTACTGATCCATGAGAGGACCTTCCCTCTTACCCTGTCTGAGGTGATATGTAACCAGTCAATATAGGGATAGTTGAAACCCCCATTATTATTGGTTTTTCTGTTTTTGTAACCTCTCTAATCTCCCTGAGCATTTCACAATCACAGTCACCATCCTAGTCAGGTGGTCTATAGTATACTCTTACTGCAATGCTTTTATTATTCAAGCGTGGAATTTCTATCCATAGAGTTATTATTCATCCCTAACTTTAAAGGTTGCTGTGGCTACTACTGCTGCTCTGTTAGAAAACTTCAGTGGAAGAGAATATGATAAAATGGCAATTAACACAGCCAGGATCCAAGAGCAAAGAGAACAAAAAGTTGGAATCTCCCTTACCTTTTTGCCGTTCACAAAGAAAACCAGTTGATCGGTTGTCTTTTCTGGAGCCATCCTGTGCACTCGACCAAATTCACTCTAGAGGTCACAGAGCAGGCCTACGTATCATGAGAAAGTAAGCACTCAAGGTCTGTCAGACTTAGGAATGTTTCACTGTATAGCCAACTGCACGTTAATAAAGAATCTATCTGGAGGCGTGCCAGCTGCACGGGGCTAGTGATGCTGCAGCAGTAATGACAGAACAAGAGAAGTTGAAAGAACAAAGTGACCTGCCCCCCAGTATAGCAATAGATTAATTTGAAAAACAACTTAATTGCATTTCCATTCAGAAAAACACTGCCGTGTTTGGTGCACCCAAAAATCTGGCTCCATTAGAGCTTACAGAATTAACAGCATTTTGCTTTTGAGCTCCAGGTAGTTTTTCCAACCATTTACCACTGCACTGAACCAAAAACACTTGTGATTTTTTATACTTGCCCTTTCAACAGCAACCAGCCCCAGCATCAATAACTTTATAAGATACTAGCATAAGTGCCCGGCGCTGCTCGGGTCAGTCGGAGGTGGGGAGCTGGCAGACAGCTGACACCCCCTGACCAACCCCAACACCCACCCCTCACCCCTCACTCACCCCCCCAAGCAAACCCAACACCCCCACCTCACCCCCCGACCAAACCCGACACCCCCACCTCACTTACCGTCCCACCAAACCCAACTCAGATCCGTCGCAGGCGGGGAGGGGGCCCAGAGCCGAGGGATTCCGGGGACCTTCGCAGGTGGGGGGCGGCACAGAGATGATGGATTCTGGGGTTCCGTTTGGAGGGGGGAGGGGCAGAGAACTGAGGGATCTCCGGGGTTCCGTTTGGAGGGGGGAGGGGCAGTGAGCTGAGTGATCTCCGGGGTTCCGTTGGAGGAGGGAGGGGCAGTGAGCTGAGTGATCTCCAGGGTTCCGTTGGAGGAGGGAGGGGCAGTGAGCTGAGTGATCTCCGGGGTTCCGTTGGGAGGGGGGAGGGGCAGTGAGCTGAGTGATCTCCGGGGTTCCGTTGGAGGAGGGAGGGGCAGTGAGCTGAGTGATCTCCGGGGTTCCGTTGGAGGAGGGAGGGGCAGTGAGCTGAGTGATCTCCGGGGTTCTGTTGGGAGGGGGGAGGGGCAGTGAGCTGAGTGATCTCCGGGGTTCCGTTGGGAGGGGGGAGGGGCAGTGAGCTGAGTGATCTCCGGGGTTCCGTTGGAGGAGGGAGGGGCAGTGAGCTGAGTGATCTCCGGGGTTCCGTTGGAGGAGGGAGGGGCAGTGAGCTGAGTGATCTCCGGGGTTCCGTTGGGAGGGGGGAGGGGCAGTGAGCTGAGTGATCTCCGGGGTTCCGTTGGAGGAGGGAGGGGCAGTGAGCTGAGTGATCTCCGGGGTTCCGTTGGAGGGGGGAGGGGCAGTGAGCTGAGTGATCTCCGGGGTTCCGTTGGGAGGGGGGAGGGGCAGTGAGCTGAGTGATCTCCGGGGTTCCGTTGGAGGAGGGAGGGGCAGTGAGCTGAGTGATCTCCGGGGTTCCGTTGGAGGAGGGAGGGGCAGTGAGCTGAGTGATCTCCGGGGTTCCGTTGGAGGAGGGAGGGGCAGTGAGCTGAGTGATCTCCGGGGTTCCGTTGGGAGGGGGGAGGGGCAGTGAGCTGAGTGATCTCCGGGGTTCCGTTGGAGGAGGGAGGGGCAGTGAGCTGAGTGATCTCCGGGGTTCCGTTGGAGGAGGGAGGGGCAGTGAGCTGAGTGATCTCCGGCGTTCCGTTGGAGGGGGGAGGGGCAGTGAGCTGAGTGATCTCCGGGGTTCCGTTGGAGGAGGGAGGGGCAGTGAGCTGAGTGATCTCCGGGGTTCCGTTGGGAGGGGGGAGGGGCAGAGAACTGAGGGATCTCCGGGGTTCCGTTGGAGGAGGGAGGGGCAGTGAGCTGAGGGATCTCCGGGGTTCCGTTGGAGGAGGGAGGGGTGAGCTGAGCGAGTGAGGTGTCTGTTGGAGGGGGGTATTATGACATCATCACCACCTAACCGCCCAGCCGATGTGATTGGCCCTGAAAGACTTTCACCCCTGGGGGGCGTCAGAGGTGAGATCCGAAAATTTTTCGACCCTTACCAGCATCTAGACCCCAAAACCCCTCACTGTACCAAATTTCAAGTCTCTGGCTCAAACAGTGCGGGAGGACTTTGCAGTCATACGTACATACATACATACACCACTTGACTTTTATATAGATAGATTTTCCCATCAAAACAGTGAGAACTTTCTCTCTTAATTTTCACTTGATTATACAGAGATCAGTTAGCAGAGTCACTGTGAGATTATTTCATCATTCTTCTATTTACAATTTGTAACACGCCAATACTTTTCATATGAAAGTAAATAAACATTTAAAAATACCACACTTTCTGCACACTTGTAAAGAACTACAGATAACTAGGTCCTTATACCCCAAATCCAGCAGTGCATTTAAGCACCTGTGACTTTAAGCTGGTGGTTCCCAACGTGGGGCACACGCCCCACAGGGGGGCAATTTGATTTTTAAGGGGGGCAATTCAAGAATGAGTTAACAGTGAATTTTTTGCATTTCTTATGGTTCTAGGGGCCTCATATACTTTGTTATTTTGCTATTTGCTTTATTTGCTATTTTTTCATATCACTTCATATTATTTTATTTTTTTTAACAATTTCTTAGTGAGTTCTTCCTCAGTACTTCAACTGTCCTTTCGTTCTTTTATTTTTCTCTTTCATGGATGCCATGCTCTTTGGAAGCTTGTTTATGTTAAAATAACATCCTCCTTGTAGTTGCTTTGGCCTTTATTATTCATATAGATACTGGCATGTATCATGCACTTTGCAAATGTCAAGATAACTTCCTCTTTGTAGTTGCTTTGGCCTCCATTATTCATATAGATACTGGCATGTATCATGCACTTTGCAAATGTTAAAATAACTTCCTCTTTGTAGTTGCTTTGACCTTTATAATTTGAGTTGCTGTCAGCACAAATCACACACCCTATATTTTAGCGTGTAGTTTTAGCAAACCCCCCACCCCACCCCGGAAAAGAAAAGACACGTACCCCAGTAGCATAAGAAAAAAACAAACTTTTGCCTTGTACCCTAATAAGGACACAAAATTTGTTGTCCTACCTTGTTACGCCTCGTGCCAAGTCGCGTCATCTCAAGTATAATTGTCCTGCCCGCGCTTATTGCGGATGGAGAGAGAGATCAACGCACTGGTCCCTGGAGGCGGATCACCTCTAGGTCTCTCCCAGCTCTCGTGTCCCAGTGGAACTTACGTGTTGCCGGCCGTGACGTGTCGAGTTTGGTTTGTATTTGTGAGTATAAATTGATACATGTGTACATATTGTGTGTAATTTTACAGTATTGCTAGCTAGTCATTAATGTATCCTGAAGTTAATTCTACTGCATCTACCAATCTGTAGCATATATTAGATAATTATTATATGTTAGAGAAGCCTCAGGGCGCCCTCCTCTTTGTAATCGGAGTTTTTTGCTTTGTCATTTTAATCATAGTGTGTAAGCCTAGATTGTAACTTGTAATTAAGAACCTTTTGTTCCCAGAACAATAAATCAGTGTCTTAATTTTCCCAAGACCTAATATCTTATTTATCGCCGCAAGTAAAAAGTTCCCCCTAAAATTAGCCAGACAGACCCCCTCCTCCGTATAGTGTCACCCACCTAGCGGGCGTATCCGTAACAGTTTAGACCAAGTTAATGGTCTTTTAGGCGTCCTCCACGTGAATAGGAGTTCACTTTTTGAATAATAAGAATTATATGTCACGGGGGGGGGGGGGGCAATCAGGATTTTAGAGATGCTTAGGTGGGGCATGGCCAAAAAAAGGTTGGGAACCACTGTTCTAGTCTCTGTTCTCCAGAGGCCCACAGAGGAATCTGCAATGATTTCTCATGGCTGGAGCTCCCTCTGGTGGAAATATGGAGCTTAACAGCCTGTAGAAATTATAAGGAAACGTATAAGATCCAAAATAGGGAAGGTTCGGTGCAGGTTCAGTGCAGCTGGCATGAATGTTCACCGTTCCTTCACAGGAGACCAAGATAAGTAAAATGACCTCTGGGCTTTCAGCTTTATATTTCTTGTGGTTCTTGTGTAAAAAAAAACACTTGTACACACACCCAAAACCCTCCCACAGACTTGCTTACCATGCTGCTAAATTTCATAACAGCCACCCAACCCATGCACACTAATCAATACAAAGGACATTTTGCTATGAGTCGCCCTTCCTTGGCTGTTAGAAAGTAGTCCCTTTTTCCTGCCTTTAAGTAGCATCGGGTACAGAGACCAACTTAGGCTGACCATACGTCCCGTGTTGAACGGGACAGTCCCGTTTTTTACATATTTGGGGACCATCCCATCTTTTTAATACAAATATCAATTTTGTCCCATTTTTTGTAAAAAAACGGAACGCGGCTTTACTCGCCTTTATTCTTTCCAGAGACAAACGCGTAGGGACCCATCCTGCCCTCACTGCGATCAGTAGCAACACTTCAGTGGGAGCAGGGCCCTTGAACTAACCAGACTGGGGCCGCTCTGTGGACACTACCCTCCCTCCCTGTTCGGTAGCTCTTGAGCCAGCAGCCTGCGGAGCGAGAGCCGAGATCTGGCCCCACGCGGCTGCCCCATGCTCCGGGGCTCAAAAATGCACCTGCAAAGGATCTGTCTTTGCAGAGGACACAAGGGGTCGCACCTCCCCCGGTATTGGAGCTCAGCAGAAGTGCCTGAAAACGCAGGCAAGGTGCAGGGAGCAGAGAGAGGGAGAAAGGGAAAGAGATCAAAATCGCCGATGAGCAAACTGCATCTCACCAGCCCAGCACCAGTGTCCCACCGCTGGACGGGTGATGGAAAAAGATGCCCGAGAACGATTTATTTCTCATAACTTCTGGCCGGCAGCTCTCCCGTCGGCACACCCATCCCCACCTCGGCCCCCGGCTGCAGCTACGGACAGCTCTGCTCCGCCATCAGCTTCAGCCTGCTGCCTCCTCTTCTCTCTATCCCTCCTTCTTCCCTCCTTCTCTCCATCCCTCCCTTCCTCCCTTCGCTCTCTCCCTCTGTCCACTGCCTCCTCTTCTCTCGCTCCCTCCATCCCTTCTCTCTATCCCCCTTCTCCATCCCTCCATCCCTTCCTTCTTCCCTTCTCTCTCTCCTTCCGTCCGCTCCCTCCTATCTCCATCCCTCCCTTCCTGCCTTCTCTCTATTCCTCCATCCCTCTCTTCCTTCTCTCTCCCTTCTACATCCCTCCCTTCCTCCCTTCTCTCTCTCCCTCCATCCGCTGCCTCTTATCTCCATCCCTCCTTTCCTGCCTTCTCTCTATCCCTCCATCCCTCTCTCCCTTCCTCCCTTCTCTCTCTCCCTCCGTCCACTGCCTCCTCTTCCATCTCCCTTCTCTCCATCCCTCCTTCTCTCTGTCCCTTGCCTCCTCCATCCTCCATCCTCCCTGTTCCCTACCCCATCTCTTCTCCCATCCATCCATCCTCTCCCTTCTCACCTTCGTGCCTTCTCTCCCTCCGTCCCCTCCATCCTCTTCATCCCTCATCCCCCCTTATCTCTCTCCCTTCATCCTCTTCATTCCCCCATCTCTCTCTCCCCCATCTCTGTTCTGTTTATTCCTCCATCCCCCCCCAGTCCTCCCTCTGCCTCCCCCCAGCCCGGCGCTGGGGGGCCAGGTGGGGCCATGGCGCTGGTCACCTTGCCCACCGAGCTGGAGTGCCTGGCTAAGCCGCTGTTCTGCCGCAAGGGGGCGCTGCGCCAGAAGGTGCTCCACGAGGTCAAGAGCCACAAATTCACGGCATGCTTCTTCAAGCAGCCCATGTTCTGCAGCCACTGCACCAACTTCATCTGGTGAGACCTCCCTAGAGCCCCCCCAGAGTCCCCTTAGAGCCCCCTGACGTCCCCCACTGCCCCTCAACCCACGTTCTGCAGCCACTGCACCGACTTCATCTGGTGAGACCCCCCTAGAGCCCACCCAGAGCCCCCCCAGACCGCCCCTAGGCCCCCCCCAGCCCCCAACCACCCCCCGTGTGCCCCTCAGCCCACGTTCTGCAGCCACTGCACCAACTTCATCTGGTGAGACCCCCCAACATCGTCCCGTTTTTGCCGGCCCAATGTCCCGTTTTTGTCTCAAGGAAATATGGTCAGCCTAGACTAACTAAGCAAAGCTGCAACCAATTCCTTCCCATGGAAGAGTGCCTCCCTGAGCTGAAAGCTCGCCAGCAATGCTGGGCCTCTCCCAGGAGGTGACATGGCTGCAGGGCTGTATGCCATGGATGGCAGCCCCCGGCAAGGAGCACATCTCAGCATAAAGAGTAGGCTAAAAATATTGATTTTACAGCCTTTGTTAACATAAAGATTCATCAGGGACCATCAAACTTGGCCGGAGTTAATCATAGAATCATAGGACTGGAAGAGACCTCGAGAGGACATCTAGTCCAGTCCCCTGCACTCATGGCAGGACTAGGTATTATCTAGACCATCTCTGACAGGCATTTGTCTAACCTACTCTTAAGAATCTCCAATCACAGAGATTCCGCAACCTCCCTCGGTAATTTATTTCAGTGCTTAACCACCCTCACAGTTAGGAATTTTCTTAATGTCCGACCTAAACCTCACTTGCTGTAATTTAAGTCCATCGCTTCTTGTCCTACCTGCAGAGTGTAAGGAGAATCCTGGGGACTCCTGGTTGAGAACTGTGGCTCTATATGCCACAACAGGACAAATAATTATAACATTGCTAAGTGCAAAACAAACAAAAAAAGCTATTGAGCAGAGTGCCTCAGAATGATCCCATATGGGCCGCCCCCTGCCAGTCAGAGCCTCAACTTCCCTTAGGAATTATGAGGTCACGTCCTTGGTTTGAAGGCAATACATCTGCTTGTATACGATTATTCATTATTTGTATAACCAGAGTGCTTACGAGCCCTAGTCAGAGACCAGGACCCCAGCAGTGTACAAACAGAGCAAAAAGACTATCCCAGGGGGAAAAGAGTTTACAGTCAACGTAGAAGACAAGAGACAGCCAATGACTACAGACGTACACAGGTAGGAGACTTCACTCTGTAACCTTCCTTTGGAAATTGTTTTCCCCCAGAGGATTCTCTGACACTGGGGACGGCTATCCATGAGCTGCGCTGTTAGACAAACAGTACTTTAACCCTGCTCCTGAGTAAACACGCAGAGAAATAGTCTCTTGCCTTTATGTTGGGCCCAGGCCTGCTCTTTGCTATCGTCGTCAGCTCCTGCTGGGGCAGCTCAGAGATGCCCAGGACACGGTTCCTCCTCCACCTGCTCACCTTGGCTCTGCTCTGCTGCCTTTCCCTCTTGTGGTGGGGGCATCGTCTCAGGAGTCGTCACCCTCCCCAGCGAAAAGGTAACGTCTGCCTGTTTACAGTGATGCAGGATAGGTCAGAAAAGCTTTGAACATTATTTTTTATTGTCCTTTAAACACCTCAGTCTGCCCAGCTTGGTGGTGACTGAAATTCGTTACCACACGGCAGCTCTTTTAAGGTTTATGTGAAATGAAGTGGTGGTTTCCTGTCCAGTTCTCAGTCCACATCATGAAAGACACCCCCACAGCGGGCACTATTGGCCAGGGCCGGCCCACAACATTTTGGAACCTGAGGCCGGGAGTTCAAATGACGCCCCCCCATACCCGCTCGCTTGAGCTAAAACTTTGAAAGGTCTCAGTTCTGCCTTCTTCCTGATCTACTCTTCTCATGTTACTGTTCTGCTACCTACCCCAATAAAGGAGAAGTAACAACTTAAAATGCCTTGTTCCAAAATTTTAAGTAACACTTAACTTTCAAATGTTGTATGAAAGATTTGCCCAACAACAGCGGAAATGGGCAAACTATCCAACTACCCAGGGGAAACTGACTAGCCCCTAAGAGCTGCCAGAGGGATGTAGGAACAACTGATAAAATAGAGACTAAAGCTTTTTCTTTAATCTCTTTTAGCTAGAATAGACATGTGAGTAGGGCTACTCTTTTGGGGGACAGTTATTAAGGTCATTGTTCAGCCTTTATTTGTAGCAATTTTTGAGTTGTATGTAGCTGTCCAAAAATCAGAGAGGGTTGAGGCTTTCTCTTTGTATATACTATAATGAGTAATGTATATTGTAGACATTATGTGTAGTATATACTGTAATGAGTAATCTCTTTGTAATGTCCCCTAGTGTGCTTTAACATAGTATTGTTACTGTTTCAAACAGCACTATGTCAAACCGCAGTAGGAAACCTTTAGTGCACGACAGCAGAGTCTACATGAGCCAAATAATACACAACATGTTCATGTGCTGTAGAAATTACACCCTTGAGGTTCATATTATTGCTCCGTGTAGATAAACCCTTAGATAAAAGTAACCATTTCTGGTGTTTTTCCAGTGTTTATTGGATAAACACCAATTTCTTCCTTTCTTTCGTTTTTAAAATTAGATGTGTTTTTTTAATGTTTATCGGTTAAAACTGAAAATCAGAAGCCTTCCATATGAGTTACTTGTAACAATAGTAAGGCAAACATACCTAGCACTCCAACATTAGTGTGAGTTTTAATCTGACGGAGGCCCTTGAGTTCTAATTTTAGAACTCAAAATAGAAAAACTTAAGGAGTGAAATTAAAATCTGCCATATTACAAGCAATCATCGAAAAAAAAGGACCGAGCAGTTGCTTTTTTAAAAAAGTGATTGCAGAAATATTTTCAAAGGTTCCTAAGTGACTTTGGAGCTTAAATCATTTTTGGGGGAAGGGAAATTTAGGAGCTTGAGTCCTTTTTTAAAAAAAATTACAAGCTCGTAAGCCACTTCTGGAAATGTTACCCCTAGTCTTTAATTAATATCTCAGGATTTAACATACCTTTGATAGCTCCTGAGTCCATAATGTGTTCTGATGTTATTAATCATCAACTCAAAAGAGGCTATCGGGGGGTGAGTATGTGTTAACTCACAAATCAATTTACCATTCTTATGGGTTGTATAATGTTTCTTACTATTTATGCTAGTTATTAAACCCATCTCAACTAAAACCTGGAATCCTTACACAGGCAAAACTTCTTTAGGCCAACTCTGGATTGTAACTTATGTTGACAGTTAAGATAGGCTAAGAAAGATTTTAAGGCTTGCCTAGGAGCAGGATTCCGATAATACTTTGCAGCAAAGATAAAGAGGTCTAATGAAGTATGGAGTTTTCTTCTTCAAGTTTACATCTACCCAACTCTGTAAGCATCTAAAACATGCAGCCTGCGGGGTTATTTCCTGCGGCCCGCCAAGCTCCCCCTGCCTCCCCCGGACCTATTTCCTATAGCCCACCAAGCTCCCCTTCCTCTGCTCCCCCTCCCACCAGCACACTGCATCCCCACTCTTCTGCTTACCGTGAGGCGCTTCCCACCTCCAAACAGCTGTTTGGCAGACCTTAGCGCTTTCCAGGAGGAACAGGGGAGGAGCAGGGAGCCACACGCTCAGGGGAGGAGGTGGAAGAGGAGGGGAAGGGGTGGGGATTTGGAGAAGAGGTTGGAATGGGGGCGGGGAAGGGGTGGGAAGAGGTGGGGAGGGGGAGGGACCTCATGGAAGGGGTAGAGTGGGGCGAAGGGCAGCGAGGGAGGGTTGTGTGTCAGTGATGCAGCCCTCGGGCTAATATACTAATCTTCATGTGGCCCTCCTGGTGATTCAAGCTTGAGATCCCTGGTCTACACTAAAATGTCTCTTCCGCCAAAGTAAGAGCCCTCTATGCCGATTTAATAACTCCACCTCCCTGAGTGGCATAGTGCTTAAGTCAATGTAGGTTGATTCAGTGACTGCGGAGACACTGTGTTGCTTACATTGCCTGTCCCACACCGTGGTGTAGAATCGTTCAGCACTGGTATGGATGGAGAATGTTGCCCTGGGTTTCCTTATTTAGCTGTCTTGTGGGACTAATGCCCCGTATCCAAATGCTGATTTTCAGGTGATCTGGAAGTGGAGATGAAGGATGATTTACCTTTGACGTTGGACACATTCCTTCATGTGCAACAGCTCAGGAAAAAGACACTGAGATCCTTCTGCAGCAAAACGGCTAAAGTCACCAAGCTTCCAGCCAGCCAGCAGCAAGCAGCCGAGGTGCTTTCGAGGATTGCAGTGAGCAGCAAGCTGGATTTCCTGTACTGCCAGGTACCAGCTGTTGGGCTGGAAACCTGGGAATGGCTTTTGGAGGTGCTAGAGGAGAAAGCAGATGTGACACTAGAGGGTCCAGTTCTCCAGCCCCAGCACCGTGGTCTCCAGAAGCGACTCAGTGAGAACAACCTGACAGCAATGGAGGCTATGCTGAGATCCTACACCAAAGTGCTGTTCGTCAGGGACCCTTTCCAGAGACTCATCTCTGCTTACATGCAGGGACAGGCAGGTGGCCTAACTTTCAAAGAGTTCATCCAGAGCATTTTAAACAGGGGACCCCAGAATGCCAGCATGGAGTGGAAGCCACTGGTCAGCCTGTGCCGGCCATGCCTCATCCAGTATGACTATGTGATGATGTTTGGCTTCCTCAACAGGGAGGTAAATCACCTCATGCGTCGCACGGGGTTGCCAATGGAAGATGGCCACCTGCCCGAGTTCACAGACTCCCAGATCCGGAGCACTTATAGCTGGCTATCAGAGCAGTTACTCAGTGAGCTGTCACTCAAAGAAAGGAGGCAGCTGGGGCACTTCTATCGCTGGGACTTTGCTGCCTTCCGGTTTTCTAGCAGTTTGCTTTGGGACCTCCCCAGTACCCAAGGGAGCAGGTAATTACTCTGGCTAGGAGAACAGTTACTGAGAGTAGCCATCCAATGACAGTCCTCAAATATGTTAAGAGCTGTTATAAAGAAGGCGGTGATCAATTGTTCATTTGAACGGTGAGGCCCTCTGAGGGGAAAATGCTGATCGTGTTTCCACACCTGGGATGTCCTGAAGAGCAGGCCTTGCACTAACCATAGTTCTACTATTACCAGTTTCCATTTTCATGGGCTCATATCCCTGCTGCTGCATTGGCCAGCAGTGCTGACTGGCCCAGAGAGACATGCTCCTTAAGTGGTACAGTGGCTGCTCTCCCTAGGAACTCTGGGAAGCATTGCGCATCCTTTCATGGTTCTGGGCTTACTGGGCAAGATCTCAGTGAGTAGGGTGTGTAAGCGCTCACATTTCACTTTGCTAGGTTACAGATATGTTGTGCAGAGGAATTATAGTTAGTGATATATTACTGTATAGTCTGTCTTGTCTCAGCCAGCTTGACATGACATGTTGAGATGAATAAAGTACCAGCGCCTACCTTAATAAATGCTTTTCATAACAACACAGCTAAGTGGCTACTGTAAACCTCTCTCTGCATAATGTGCACTTCTTGATTGAACATTGTAACGATGTCGACCACTCACCCGGCGGCGCCCCCGTCTGGTCGTCTTGGGAATTAGCTCTTTTTGACCCCGGAGCACCTTCTGCCGGCCAACGTCCGCTTTTGCACACTGGCCCCGTGTCCCTCCCGGACCCCGGAGCCCCTTACTGAGGGTGCTGCACCCCTGCAGTACCCCCCTGGTCTTAGGGTCTCCCCTCCCTGGGGAACCCAACACCCACTATCCCCAACTTGCCTCAGATCCAGCCACTGCCTGTCATCACTGGCCTCGATTCACTGAGGCTGACTGCAGTCTCATGGCTACTCATCACCGGCAAGAAGGGGCTGGGCCTGCTGCTCCTAACCAGCCCAGGGCTGCCCCTTTGCAACCCCCAGTACCCCGTGGGTCGGGCCTGCCCTAGGCTCAGCAGGCTGGGGCCCTTTAGCTAGAGCTGCGTCGCTCCCTGGCTCCCAGCTGCTTTGCCCTCGCCCTGTCCCAGTCCGGGTACTCTACTAATGGCTCCCTGCAGCCAGGCCCTGTCTCCCTCTGAATACAGAGGAGACTGACTGCTTCTCCTGCCTCTCAGGCTTTTATACAGCCTGAGAGTTTGGGGCCTGGCCACCCAGCTGAGCCTGATTTCCACTCAGCCTGGGAGTTAACAGGCTCCCTGCCACAAACCCCTCCCAGGGCTGCTTTAAACCCCTTCCCGGGCTACTCCAGCCCTTTTAAGGGGGGGGGGGAGTGGGTGGTCACCCCACTACAAACATGAAAAAGCAATGGCTCTTAGAGACAGCCTTTAAGAGTGTGACCTCTCTCCAAAAGGCCTGCAGCACATCTTACCGTATGGTGCTAGAGATACATGGATATATATTGGCTCTCAGAGGAAGAACTTGTAACAAGTGTTTGGCTGCCCATATGAAAAATACGATCATCTGCTCAACTACAGCAGTGCAGCGTGGGGAACGTTTTCTGCTTGTGAGGTACCGAGTGCCCTCAACTGCTTCTGAGGTCAATGGGATATTGTGCAGTTTAGTTAGTAAATGTGTGAACCACTGAGCTTTTTAAATGGACGGTGCTATAGAAGCACAAAACATTGAGGCAGTGTGACCTAGTGGATAAGGCACAGGCTTGGTACTCAGGAGACCTGATTGCTATTCCTAGCTCTGCCTCTGACCTGCTGGATGATTGTGCTTCAGTTTCTCATCTGTGAAATGGGGATAATCTTACTGACTCTTTTGTAGAGTGCTTTGAGATCTATTGTTGAAAAGTGCTATATATGAGCTCGGCATTACTGAGATATCATTACAAATCTGTTAAAATGTCCATTATTAATGCACTAACTTCTAGAATAACATTTATAAACGTTTTTTATTTTGTGATAAAGTCCAGTTAATGCAGAATTTCATACACATTCATGTGACAAAGGTACCGACAACAAGAGTGCTAATTAAAAGAATATGCAGTATTGTTGTGGCGGGTCAGTCCCAGAGTATCAGGGCAAATATTTGCAATCCAAAATAATAATATAAAGTGAGCACTGCACACTTTGTATTCTGTGTTGTAGTACGCAGAAGATTAATGTGACGGCAATCGTTAGGGGGCGCAGTTACGCTTCTAAGTCACCTCCAGGGTATGGCATAATTAAGGTTATCAGCTTGGGAATGGCCTTGTGTTCCTGTTATCTCGTGTGTGTGTGTCTGAGAAGAGCTTCTCAGCTGTGTGAGCTGTTTACCCCATCTGTGTGAGAACGAGTGTGTGTGAAACTAGACACAATGTAAAATAAAGCAGGACAGCATGTAACCAATAAGCGCTGGACAGCGTGTAATCCACAGGTGCTTGCCTGCTTGCTATTCATGAGATATGTTTATGTATGAGATGTAAATGTGTAAGTGTATTTAAGCCCACGTTTGTGTTCCCCCCACGGGCTTCTTCCCTGGGCATTGCTCCGATGTCCCAGGGCCCCCATTCTGCAGTCACGCTGAGAGGGGCCCCCAGCACTAAAGGGCCGGGACCTTCAATAAACTCACGACTTACCATCTAGCCACTGTGTGTGAGCCTCATTTCTACGGGATTCTTAAGGTACTCTGCAATAGTGTTGTATCAGAAATCAATATATTAGAAAATGTAGAAAAGCACCCAAAAATATTTAATACATTTCAATTGGTATACTGTTGTTTAACAGTGTGATCAATCACAATTCATTTTTTAAACTGTGATTAATTTTTTGAGTTAATCGCATGAGTTAACAGCAATTAATCAACAGCCCTAGTAAATTCCCTTTTTTTCAGACAGTCTATATGATAGCCTGTGACATACCAGGATACGGTCCAGATTAATGTGCAGCTGTGTCACGCCTGCCCTGCAACTTTGGGTGCCTTACCAAAGTGCCTTACTTTGGGTGTCTTGCTGATGTAGCTCCCACTTTGGCCGCTTGTAAACAGCTTTCCCATATGAAAGCTGCACCCTGAGTTTCTCTGTGCAACTACAGCCTGGCAGCCCTGCTTGGATTACACTCTGGTTCTCGCCAACCTTGGTTATATTGCGGGGAGACCCCAATACACCCTCAGTTTTAGATTTCCCCCCAGAAATTTATGTCTTCTACTGGCCAGGCCTCTCCTGCAAGTTATATTAAGTCTGTTATTTCCTTAAAAAGGAATAATATGTCAAGTTATTATTTCAAGAAGTTATTTAGACACTTCAATTTAAACACACTGAATCAGATAAAACACTGAAACAAGTTTATTAACTAGAAAGAGAGATATTTTTAGTGAATAAAATTTTTAAGTGAGACATAAAAGTCAGAAATGGTTACAAGAAAAATAAAGATAAAATGCAACTTGTGCCTAACTTAACAAACTATATTAAATTCAAAGCAAAGTTCTCTCACCACATGCATTCAACAGTCTTACTTGCAAAACTTCTTAGGTCAGGATCCCTCTTCCCAGAGTCCAATGTATGCTTCCTTTGTTGCTTCGAGTGCAATGAATGAGATGAGCAGAGAGAGAGAGAGAGATCAGAGTGTTTTGGAGTGTTTGTCCCTTGTTTTTATAGTTTCAGTCCCTCTTAGGAAAAACATTTCCAGCTGGCTGCCAGGAGACAAAAAATCTGTGTGGAAGGATGTTCTTGCTGCTTTTTCCTCACCTATTTAAACTGTCTTTGTTTACCTTCCCGCTTACTGTTTATTGCTTAAATGCAAATGAAATAGAGTACACATTCCTTTGTTTAAGACAGGCCTGTCTGCCAATCTCAGCGTAATCTTATAGCTTCACACACAATGTTTCCATACTTATTTTATCAGGATGATACTTATCAGCAAAATATGAGTTTTCAAATAATACTTACGAAACATATTTTGTACAAAAAATATTACCATAGGTGATAGTGTGTGAACACATGGGTATGTTCTTGACACAGCCATAACGTTTTGAGCTGAATTTTAGATATGAATATTTTATAGGAACTTTGTAAACTGGGTGCAAGCTAACAATATGAGTTTTGTTACACTTAAATGTAAATGTATATATCTAGGAACAAAAAATAGAGGATACAGTTACAGAATAGGTGATTCCATTCTGGGAAGCAGTGACCCGGAAAAAGATTTGGGGTTCATGGTGGATAATCAGCTAAACACGGGCTCCTAACATGGCACTGTGGTCAAAAAAGCTAATGCCATCCTGGGATTCATAAACAGGAAAATCTCGTGTAGGAATAGAGAGGTTATTTTACCACTCTGACACTGGTGTGATCACTACTAGAATACTGTGTCCAGTTCTGGTGCCCACAGTTCAAAAAAGATTGCTGATAAATAGGAAAGGGTTCAGAGAAGAGCCGCAGGAATGATTTAAAAATAAGCCTTACAGTAATAAACGCAATGAACTCAATTTATTTAGCTTAACAAAGAGAAGTTAAGGGTGACTTGATTACAGTCTGTAAGTACCTACATGGGGAACAAATATTTAGTAATGGGCTCTGTAATCTAGCAGAGAAAGGTAAAACACAATCCAACGGCTGGAAATTGAAGCTAGACAAATTCAGACTGGAAATAAGGCATAAATTCTTGACAGAAAGGATAATTAACCATTGGAATGAACAATTTACCAAAGGTCGTGGTGGATTCTCCATCATTGATAATTTTTAAATCGAGATTGGATGTTTTTCTAAAAGCTCTGCTCTAGAAATCATTTTGGGAAAATTCTATGGCCTGTATTATACAAGAAGTCAGACTAGATGATCACAGTGGCCTTTTCTGGTTTTGGAATTTATGAATCAATCAATGCAGCCATTTAAATGTCATAAAACAGAGGCCAAATTCCAAACAGATGTACGTGGGCAACACTCCATTTGAATCAAAGAAATAGTATGTACTTACACCAGCTCTGGTTAGCAACGTCAAAGTGCAAAAAGGCCATTCTTGTCAACATTTCTCTGATCCTAGCAGCAAACTTAAATGAACCTTGTAAGATTTTCAATTACACAGACAGCAAAGCCATCAATTTACTCTTCATTTACATTTTCAGACCAGCAATAACCTGCCAGCAATACCCTTTCCTCATGGAAATGATGATTCAACAATTGGATTATAGAGCTTCATGAATCAATGGATGAGACACACAAATACAAATTGTTTTCTTCTACAGAGGTTTTCTTTTTGGTCCCCTGAGGTAAAACCAGCTTCATGAGCAGACCTTGTTCCTTAAATATCTCTTTTATACCCTCACAGACCATGGCTTAAAGGTCCCTGGTTTGGCAGATGGACACTGTAAAAAATGAATACAGAAAGTTAAATTGACTCATGGCAGCTACAAATTGGAGGCATACACTGAATTCGCAAACTGACCAGATTGTTACCATTTGTGGTAGGTGGGCTTAGTACTGTTAAAGATCTACACTTAGAATCCCCATCAGACAGAATACAGGGTCTGTACCACATGTAACTAGCAATGAGAGAACTGCAACCATTCTGGTTCAGAGACCGGATGACAAGTATGCTGTGCATAATCCTGATATCCTTACATAGAGCTAGATGCTGTTCATCTCATTCACAAGACAAGTAGCAAGGCAAGAAGGTCTTGGCCGATGGTCTTTGCCCTTAACTACAATGGGGTTTATATTTGAGTAATGACCGATGCCCCAGTCTTGCAACTGACTGCACAGGATAGATGCTTGCACAGAGCCCCATTCAAGACAACTGGGCTCCATTGGGATGCAGAGATCCCTCTGCACACACTCATACTGACTGTAATGGAGCACTGCAAGGAAGCAGGGTTGACGCGGGCAGAGACAGATGCAGGATCAGAACCTGTATGAAGACTTCAAGATAGCCCCACCGATGACCAGAAGACTGGAGAGGTCATAATATTCAGGATAGTCATCAAAGCAGAAAGCACAAAGGCAGGCCTTAGCGGTATCCTTCTTTCCAGTATGGAGACCAACAATGTTAACGATAGACTTGCTAGATGCATTAATGTTTGGGAGGCAGTCAGAAGTAAGGGTGAGGAGCACCATGGAGATGCCAGTGAATCATTTAATCTATGCCGTTGCATGACAGTAAACTGGAGTCCCTGGGAGTTGCCCTGTTCGCATTAGTTAGTAGAGCCTGGGAGCAAGCTAAAGTTGAGACACTGTTGCAATTTGTGCAATGTATCCTTCTGAGAAGGAAATCCAAGTGGCTGCTATGATTCTCAGTACACTTCAGTAGAATTTCCTGTAAATCATATAATGCAGATAAATAGAAAGAAGAGTTTATGGGAGCCTTTCCCCCACTCTCCAGGCTCAGCATATGCAATAGAGAGACCAGGTGGGTGAG
This sequence comes from Sternotherus odoratus, assembly GCA_032164245.1. Lineage (NCBI taxonomy): Eukaryota > Metazoa > Chordata > Testudines > Kinosternidae > Sternotherus > Sternotherus odoratus. Next base: position 127,046,216 of record JAVMKO010000003.1, read on the forward strand.
GTAATATCTTTTACTGGACCACCTTCTGTTGGTGAGAGAGACAAGCTTTCGAATCACACAGAGCAAGTCTTCTTCAGGTCTGGGAAAGTCTGGGTCCAGTGCGACAGCAAAATGCAAGATGGAAAAGACAGTTCAGCATAAGTAGTTAGCGCACATTGTGGCACAAGGTAGAGTGGCCCGCTAACACCTCTTCAGTCATAGGACAAAAAGGGGTTAATGGGTTACAGATCGTTGTAATTAGGGTGCCCAGACAGCAAGTGTGAAAAATCGGGATGGGGAAGGGGGGTAATAGGAGCCTATATAAGAAAAAGACCCCAAAATCAGGACTGTCCCTATAAAATCAGGACATCTGGTCACCCTAATTGTAATAAACCATAAATCCAGTATCTCTGTTCAGTCCATGATTAGAGTAGTTTCTCACTAACAGAAGTTGTTCCAATAAAAGCTATTACCTGACCCACATTGGCTCTCTAATATCCTGGGACCAACACGGCTACAACTACACCGCATACAAGATTCTTCAATACCCACTGTATCTTGTGCTCAATACTGAGCCATTACTTAATAGGAAATCCAAACCCTGGTATGAAAGATTGTATATATACACACACACATTACACACACACACACACACACACACACTTTAAAATTGTACCAATCTTATCATGACTTTCAATTAAAAACAAAAAGATTTCTAAAAAAACTTAATGTACTTTTCATTGTTTATGCTGCATATTTTTCACACTTCACTCTGTACAGCCGAGGTGCAGTGTACTTGTAGCTGTGTTGGTCCCAGGAGACTGGAGAGCAAGGCGGATGAGGGAATACCTTTTATTAGACCAACTTCTGTTTGTGAGGGAGACAAGCTTCTGAGCCTTATGGAGCCGAGGAGGAGCTGTGTGTGTCTCAAAAGCTTGTCTCTCTCACCAACAGAAACTGGCGCACTAAAAGGTATTAACTCACCCACCTTGTCTCTTGGTATAGGCGGGTCAGTCTCACTTCCTGCTTAAAGCCAGGGTCAATGCTGAGCTCTGTTGCATTAACACAGTGATGTAGGGGTGGGGCTTCGAGCACAACAGAGAAATGTATAAATTAAGGAAATAAAAACAGCATAAATTGACTAGGCTTCTGTCCATACTAAATTTTGCAGTGTCTGTTCTCTGTCATGACATTTTATTCTGTGAGTGTGGGGTATCCTGAATTAGGCTGATAATGTCCCCTTAACATCCTGAAGTCTCAATACCACAAGGATATGGAGGCACTTCTTGTAACTCCATAAGCAGCTGATATTTGGATTTGCCTCTTTCAATAGCATCAAACCGTTGGACGAAATAGAAAGTCGCTATCTATATTAAATGTCCTAATCTGATCACATGATCTGCCCCACAATGACTCATCTACAACCTGGGACGGATAGTGTTGTTCAAGTGGATCATGGAACATTATGAAACTGAGAAAGCTTAAATACTGTACCAATTTGGTGAACATGTCGACGCAGGCATTGCGGATCCTCTCCGGAGTGGCTGGGCTGTCTAGTCTGAATGGCTGTGTCAGGCCAGATTCTTTCCTGGCAGCGAAGATGGCATATTTAATGCCATAAAACACAGAGGCAGACAGGAACAGGGGCGGCTCACCCACAGCCTGGAGAGACAGAACACACGAGACAATCAGCCTGACCCCAAACAGACTTGTCCTAGTCTGCTTTGGGGGATTATTGGAGGGAGGAGGGAGACGGAGAGGAGGAGCAGAAGCTAGCAGAGGTAATTAGCTGTTCAGCCTCCTCTTGACTTCCTTCTTTTATAGGGTCTCGACCGCCTTTCCTGCTAACAGCATGAGTACATGATCATGATTAACATTAATAGAAAAAAAATAGCCTTCTTGATTTGCAGGCGCGTTTCCCTGGGGCCAGGGAAAAGGAGATGAGTGGGGAGACAGACAAGGTATAAACAAATGTTTAGATAATGATGTTCTGGGGTCTCTGTGAGCCCCACTGAACTGACAGTAAACTGGACACTCTTTGAACCTGTGCTAGGGTCATATGTCAAGCTGCATACTGCTCAGTCCTAGCAATATGACCAGGGAAAGAGAACAGAGACAAACTGCAATGGCAACAGCTGAAAAACAGTTACAATACATCATTAACCCCTTATGGTAAGGGACCCTGCAACCCCGAAGGAAAACCAGCACTCTACAGCCAGTGGGGAAAAAAGATAATGGAATTACAACAAATCTGGGGGAATAACACTTTTGTAAATCTGTAGCTTCAAAGTGGTTTCTTTGCTACATACCACAGCTGCTCAGAGCTTTCAGAACAACAGGAGGAACAGAACTCTGAACACCTGCACTAAAAGCACAGGCTGCTTCAACTAAAGAAGAATCTTCATTAGTGTTAGCAGTATAGAGTCTAGGACACAGGTGAGCAGTTCAGATTCTCTCCAATACAGGGCAGCGGTGATAATGTATTAGCCATTTCATCATTAAATCTTTTAACATGGGTATTATCATTCATATTAACGATTACTGGTAGAAGGAATGCAAACAAGCTGATTATAAGACGAACAGCTAATCAAAATGCTCTGATCTCTTCAAAGCCAGATACATTATTAACCTCCTCATTATTGTAAATGCACAACACTGTTATCAAATACAGCTTCCATGGAAATAAGGATTAGTGGAGGGCATGTGGATAGCAGGAGGATACCTTGGATGAATAAATCGCTTTGCTGTTTGGACAGTCCCGGAGAAGAGAGACATGGAACTCTGTCGGGATGTCTCCAAACGCTGGGATCTTGTACATTCCAGGCCCTCGGGTATACAAGTTTCCTTCAGGGGAATAACGCAGCTCCTCCAGGGTAAAGAGCCCAAGGCCTTGGATAAATCCTCCCTCTATCTACAAAAGAAAGAAGAGTAGGGCACATTCTTCTTTTGCTCCTTCACACAAAAAAAGCAATGACCATTCCAAATGGGACTGTCCTGGCCAAATTCCCATATGGATAATTACATTCCGTGTCCTTACATTCCACTTTCATTTTTCATTGGATATGGCATTCTCCTCCTGTCCCTGCCCTATTTGTGCTGTGTACTGTGGCTGTGCCCCACCCATTTCAGTGGTGAGAGGAGCAATTCCTCCATATGACAAACTGATACCTGTAAAGTGATTTGGAATCTTTTGGGATAAAAAATACTATGTGCAGGAAATGTAAGATACCATGTTTCTTGTGCAGTAAATAAAAATCAACATCCACAAACGGGAAGCTATGATTTCTTCATAGCAGTTGTTCTTGTAGTCCTACATCCAAATTTAACCTTTCAGTGAATCGAATGGTAATTCAAAGACTTAGTGCAAACAAAAACACCCTAGAAGCTGAAGGTGACAAAAGATTTAATTGAAAACAAATTATTTTACTTATTTTATGTATTTCAAAATAAAACCTCCCACTTGCTACACACTGCATATTCCTGCATCATCAGAGCAAGCAGAGATACTTGTATATATTTGCCCATTTCTCTGGGTAGCTCTGCGGTGGTTTGCACACAGCAGCAATCAGGTAGGGTTGAAGTTCCCTCAGCCATCGCTTAGACATTATAATGACAGGAGCTATAGAATAAACTAAAGTAGATTGGGTCAATAGAGGACCAATTTTTCACAAGCATCTAAGTCTCACTGAAAGTCAATGGGACTTAGGCTTCTAAATCCCTGAGGAACTTTTGGAAAAATTTGCCCAGAAAGACTAGAGAGATGAGATAGCCAATACTCTAGAAGAACAGGCTCTGAATGCAAAGGGGTAATCATAAAGTCACAACAACTCATTCCAAAGAAAAGGTTGGAAGAAGGGAGAAAAAAAGAGCTGCTTGTAGATACACTAGAATGGTCTTTTAGGGGCAAGTCCCACTCTTTGTGCCAACCCCGAATACCAGTACATGGAGATTTGATGCAGGGGTGTAATAATCCTTGCGTGTCTTTTGCTCTCTTCTGTCACGGAGTGTGGGGAGTCCGGTCCCTGCACCCCCGCTTCCTTAGATTCACAGAGATTCTCAGCCAGCCAGTAGATCAGAAGGTTTATTGAGATGACAGGAACACAATCCAACTCAGAGCTTCCCAGTCTAGACAGGACCCCTCAGTCAGGCCCTTCTGGGGGACCGGGAGATGAGGCCCAGGGTTTTGGGGCTCCCGGCCTTCTTCCCCGACTTCTTTCTCTCTCCTACCCTGAGCACAACCCAGCCAAAAACTGTTTCCCTGCCTACTTCCTGTCCCCTCCCCCCAAGCCTTTGTTAGCAACACACAGACATCCAGCTTCCCATCACCTGGCTGGGGTCAGGTTACATCCCAGCATCACCTTTTACCGTCACATCACCTCTTCCCACAGGCTGCTCATATTTGTGGACCTATCAGCCATCTATCACCTTCCCCTAGCCTGTGCTACCCCCAAATCCTCCTGGTGTGGCAATACAGAAGGAGACACCTTGGAGAAAGCTTCTGTTATCCTGCCCCCTTCTTATGCATTCGAGGCCCAGCATGACTGTGGAGACAGTAAGTGGGATTTTCCCCACTGGGATTTTTGTTCCACAGACAGACTTCACTCTTCATTCTAACCGGGCTAGCAACCCATACCTCGTGATGCACTGGGGTCACCTGAGACTTTCATCCACTGCACTCAGTAGTGCAGCGCATGCAAGCTTCACTCATTCAGCCTCCCGAAAGAGGAGAAGTCCTGAACTTGGTACTAAGGCTAAGATTTTTGTCACAGATATTTTTAGTAAAAGTCACGGACAGGTCACGGGCAATAAAGAAAAAATCACGGACGCCCACGACCTGTGTCTAACTTTTACTAAAAATACTCATCACAAAATGAAGAGGCGCTAGTCGGCTGTGGGGGACTGGCTGAGAACTCTGGGAGCCCTCACCACCCCTGGGGGCTTGGTGCTTCGGGATCCCTCCCACCACCCCTAAGGTTCTGAGCTGAGAGGTACCCTCACCACCATAGGCTGAGAGTTACGGGGACCCCCTCACCCACAGCTGCTTGGAGCCCCTGGCGCCCATGGCGGCAAGGAGCTACGGGGGTCCCCCACCTCCTGTGACAGCCAGGAGCTGCAGGATGCCCCCTGCTACCTGTGGAGGGCAGGAGCTGTGGGGTCCCCCACCACCTGGGAATTCTAGGGTCCCCTGCCAGCACTGGCAGCCGGCAGCTGCAGGGTATGCTACTGCCTGTGGCAGCTGGGAGCTACAGGGTACTCACACCATCTTGGAGCTTGGGGGCTCCACTGCCTTGGGTGGCGGGGGTACCCTGCAGCTCCTGGATGCCCTGGGCAGTGATGGGACTCTGCAGCTCTCAGACACCTGCGGGCTGAAGTCATGGAGGTCTTTGGAAGTCAAAGATTCCATGACTTCCATCATAAAATCACAGCCTTACTCATTACTGCTAGTTACTGAACAGTTTTATGGTATGCTTGTTACTGTGCAGAAGACAGAGGAAAACACAGTCCCTGCCCAGGGAACTCATAAGCTAAACAATTAATGTAGGTTTTAATACAGCTTCCAGCACCACCTGGGTATCTGAGCACCTGGGGATTCATCCTGCAGTGCTTGCCAATGTAAGTACGTTTTACTCACACAAAACACTCCATTGACTTTGACTGGACTACACACGGAGGTAAAAGCTGTAGGATTGGGGCTTAAATTAGCCATCTTACATTGCTGCCCTAACACATGCCAGATGAGGATCCAATCTTAAAGCAGTGCAAATCTTCTCTCCCCCCAAACTCAGTATGTTCTCTTTCTCCGAATACATTCCTTACTTGGGCTGAGGTATAGAAACAACATCTGTGTGGTAATAACTGAAGGCCACATAGGAGTCTTAATAAACAATAACGAACAAGAGGATATTCCCTCCCCACAACCCTGTGTCTATTCCTGCTGCAATTCTGGAGGTCGGTTATTTCTCACCAGACAGCCCAATATGCTTCTCTGTTTAAACCTGCAGGGCTATGTTTGCAAAGATATGGCCTATAGGGAGAAAAAGGAGAGGTTGTCTAGAAATGGCCCACAGCAGCATAATTTCCTGACCAAACGAAATGAGGTTGAATCAGAGTCGGTAGCGCTTACCTGTCCTATATCTATGGCTGGGTTCAGGCTGGTGCCAACATCCATTACTATGTGTGTGCGAAGATTCTGAAAGTTACCGGAAGTAAAGAATAAATAAGTACAGAGAATAACTGAAATTAAGCCACTGCGACTTTATACTTTTTAGTTAATATATCCAACACTATCCACATTTTGGCCAGCTTTCCCGTTTTCACACACATATATGTACGGTACATAAGGACTTCTCACTCCCCATGGATAATATGTTAAACAAAGCTGATTGTTGCCTTTAAACTTAATATTGAGCCTAAAGCCAAATTCAGCCCTGGGGTAACTCAAATGAAGGCAATCGATTTTTCTCAGAGATCTGTTTGACCCATTATCCAGATTGCCAGTGATCAGTGCTTTGTAGCTGAACATAACAAATGAAATCAATGTCATGGTCAGGCAAGCATTTTTTAACAACAAATTTCCAGCCCTGTTTTTAATGAGTAACTCAGCTCTCTAATCTTTCATGGCTGCTTTATGCTTATATAGTGCTGGCACCTTCGATTTAACAACCTCAAATAGGTTTGCAAGGCTCATATTACACTTGTGAGGTAGATCATTATTAATATTTTATACCAGCTTTACATATGGTTACATTGAGGAATGGAAAAGTTAAGAAATTTGCTCAGGGTCACAATGAGTCAAAGGCATAGCTGGAAATAGACTAACTCCCAGTCCTTGATCCAACCACTAGACAAGGCTTTCTTCACCTTAACTACAGAAGGTTTTTTAATTATCTACCCCACTCACCTTGTGGTCACCTGTCAGGCAGTCTATTTCAACCTCAGAGCAAGCAACCCCATAAGAGAAGTAGTTGAAAGGATTTCCTTCATTTTTCTCAAAGTCATACCAGAGGTCAGGAGTACTTAACAGAAAGAAAACAAAACTTTTCTGATTGCATGAACAGCTAAAATAAATAAGTTATCACTGAACCATTTAGATTTTCATAAGATTGTATTTTCTTCTACTTCACCCATTTTCCCTTTGTGTAGATAAGATACACAGAAAGTAAAAAAATAAAGAAATCCAAGGCTACCTTGCACTTCATAAATGTGGTAAGACTCCATGAAGGATTTTTATCAATTTTAACTAATCTATCAGTTGTTTCTCTGGAACATAAACATATATAATGCCCATATACAGCCCCAATTCCAAGAATCCGATAGTAAATACTTTATGCTAGGCATACTATTGTGCATGTCCCAGAACTAGTTAAATTCTATGCTGACGTGAAATGGAGCCAGAGAATAAGACTGAGTTGTGGAGCAATTCATTTTTTTGAAGTAGTTCACAGAAAATCCCGTGTTATGCAGCTGGGACTGTTTATGTAGATACTGGTGTTTTGTTAAACACCAAGGAAGCCACTTGGCTCAGAGACAAATGGATTTCAAAGACGCAATGGAAACTGGCTCACATCACATATTTCAGTCCCACAGTATCTATTCTCAATGTCAAGTTTAATGTTTTGTGATGAGTCCTATGCCTTTTATAATGATGGGGTCGGCTGATTGATGGGAGAAATGTTTCATTTTAGAGATACACAAGAACCAGCATAAAAAAAGAAAAAGCGTGTTTTTAAAACGTGAGAATGAAATTGAAACCAATGGGATCAGGAAATGCACCGGAGGCCAGAATGTGTGGCTATATTGAATTGACTGCCCCGAGTGCCATTCTGAAAGCAACAACGATCCCCTTGGAGGTTTTCCTAAGGTGCAAATCGTGACTCCTCCACTGGGCATGGAAAATCTAAAAAGCAGAGAACATCAGTCTTATTCTAATCCTAAGGGAAGGAAGAAAGTGCCATGCAGACTCCTGGGTCGGAATCACTTACATCCCTTTAAATCCGAACTAACTCCACTCCAGGTTTATACTAGTGAAAATGAGATCTGAATGTGGCCCCACACCTGTCTCAGAGCTATGCTCCACCAATGACTCATCTTCCCTAGCTCAGGAGCACGTTTGAGAGTAAAGATGTGGCTGATGGATGGGCAGTTACAAGGATCCCTCAGCTGACTCTTGCCATGGAGACCAGGGCTTACAGCTGCTGAGATGAATACTGCAGCCTGCCCAGCCAGAATAACTGCAGAACAGCTTCATGGCCTGAGAGGAGAGTATTTATCCATGCCAGGATCGTCATGGAATACTCCTGCCCATAGACTCTGTAACTAGGCAAAGATATTACTGCACTTCCCCAGTTTTAATACCCACTCACCTATAAAATCCTGTGGCGGAGAGGCTAACACAGTTCATATAGGCTGCTCCCACCTGATAAAATAAGCAAGTTTTTAAAACGTTATTCTTATTCAACTAATTCTTCTACAGTAACCTTCTGAGAATGCATTCTGAAGAAGCCTGTGGCCCACACACTTAATAGGGGATGACAGTCACAGTAGAGCAGAGTGAATCATTGATTTTTCTGGGAGCCAAACATTTTGCAATTTCTTGATTTTCTCACTTTCCTTGAAAGGTCTGCAACATAGTAAAAACATCCCCACGCACAGGAGACTTGGAACTTGGAATCTGGCTGGGAGATTAACATATGGAGGTATTTCAACTTCACTAGTCCTCAACAGTACAATGCAAGGTGTGCCCGCTCGGGCACTATTGTCCCCACTGAGAATGGTTGAAAAGTGTCCTGGAAGTTTCTTACAGAGAAGTCTTCTTTTTTTCACAGAACCACTTTTCTGTGAGCAAAAAATTCATTCTCATCAGGATTTCAATCTGACCACCGAGATACATTGGAACCACTTGGGATTTTTCTCTTAACTTCATTAGAGATCAGACTTCAATACACCCAAATTAGTTATAAGCAGGTTCCAGGGTGGGAAATCTTCCTTGTAAAACCACAAGTGCTGCTATCCTGTCTATCCTAGAGCCTCCTGGAATCTTTCCTACAGGATGAGCGGGGATGGCAGATCTGTCTTCATGCTTGATTTACCAACAAAATAATTCTCTGAACAGTTCATATCAAACCTATGCCAGGTATAAAGACTTACCCAGTCCTTCCAGGATCCTTTGGGGTTTAAACGTTTGAATGTTTCTAGCCTTTCTAAAATAGTCTTACACGCGTTCTAAAAAATAAAACAAAATAAAGAGCAACACTTTCTAAAGTAAGCCTTGGAAATATGAGCTTGCTACACAATTGTTCACAGTTACCCTCCGCCTAAATCAATGCTGTCCTTAAGACACTGATGTATCATTAAATGGACACAGTTCAGTAACTAGGAATGCTGATCCTAAAGGCATAGTTTCACTGGGATATAAGAGTCTAAAGCTGATTGGCTATGCTTATGGTAAAGAGATCCCAGTGAGGGCACATAGCTGGGCCATTTCTAAGAGTGGGAAAGCAGGGTGGCCGCCCGGGGCACTGACTTGCAGGGGGCACTGGTACTGCAGTGGCCTGCCATTTTGGCTCAGCTTTGATTGGCTGGCTGTGGTGATTTTGTTTTGTTTTTTGGCGCAGCCGCTGTGGACAGGGGCTCCAAAAATGTTTTCCATCCTGGCAGGCAAACTGGCTACGACCGCTCCTGGTATAGGGTCTTGTCAGTCATGACAAACACTCTTGGATGGCTTCTAGTTTATAGAGAAAATTTTACCTCTTTTAACCCCTTCCAAACGACCTGAAAATATCTAGCAAGGCGAGCTTGTAGCAACATGGAAATAATTCACCCTGCCTTCATCCAATTCCCCATCTCATGCAGCATGCCTGTAGATTTGATACCAATTCCAGCCGTCCCGTCTACATATTATTCTTAAGAGTGCACCAGGCTTGCGGTTAACACCACAGACGTTACTAAGAAGCTAGTCATTTAAATGGCTGCTTTTCTTTAGTTTACTAATTGGCAATGGCCTGAATGCGAGAGTTTCATAAAAACCTTGAAATAAATATGGTCATCCATGATTGGCTGCATCCTAATAATTGTGGTCATCACATGGAATTATGTGACGTACTGCGTGCTTATTATTTCCTTTTCAAGGACATTGAGCATCCCGTTTCTTTTTCCAGAAACACGTAGACAGCATGTTTTTTTCTGTTCTGGAGCCCTAACCTATCAGATAGAGGTTTGAGTTACGCAATTGCCTTACACGGACAGCCATCCCATTGAGGTCCGCGCTAGCAGAAGCGGCTGTTGGAGACGTATTCGGGACCGTGTTAGTGCTGGTCTCACTGATGTGAATGCTGGTGGTGGGGATTCCCAGAGTTTTGCTGGCAACCTGCAGAGCAACAAAAAATGACTGTCTAGTGTACATATTTGTGAGGCCTGCCATTCCCCAGCCACACTATCCATGCTGCAACCTTCTCTTCTCTCCCATCCCAAATTTCGCCTCTCTTGGTTATTTGGTTGTTGGAGTTAGCTTTAGGCTTCCCATGGTCAAGCATGAGAATTTGTGTGTTTGTCAAATGTCCTTACAACCATTTCATTATTCAGACTTTTTTTTTCTCCAGCCCAAGATTCAACAACTGCAGAAGAAAGAGGAAAAAGTCCCAGTACACCACCCAGTCCATCTTCTTGCTGATGCAAGAAGTTTTGTCACATCTAGCTTTAAATGCCCCCCAAACAATGGGGGTATAGGCTACCTGTACATATAAAATATGGAGCAATATATGCACTTTATATATAATACATGTCCTTTAATTGCTATAATATTCATTGCAGTTACTGTCTCTGTAACCTTCCAAAATTTAAGTCCATCCTGGGTCTGGACACTCCTGAGCACTTACTGCAATTTTCCACTGGCACTGCAAATTTCAAACTCAAAAACATTACAATCTTCTTGGCACTCTAATTGTTTAAATGAGCTTAATTGTGCAAAAGCTTCTGATTATCAGATGATGCTTGCTGCAGCACTGTCCTGCATGCATACCTCACAATAACTTCCAGACAACTGGCTTTATATATGTCAAGTAGCATCAGAGACTAGGTTATGGGCAATCATGGTAAGAAGGACGGATGGAAGAGCCCAGAAGTTTGGGGTAAAAGGTTTCTAAACATCTCTCTTTGACGTGAAATAAAATCTTAACAAGCTCTATGAGTCTTAGGGTGAAATCTTGGCTCCACTGAAGTCAGTGAGAGTTTTGCAATTGACTTCAATGGAGAGAGGATTTCGCCCACAGAATTCTAGAACCCATTAAGTTCTAAAATGTTCTGAATGATGGGTTTCAGATTCCCCCATCTCTAGCAAAGCCTTTTAAAAATAATTAAGACAGATTCTGATCTTGCTTATCCCAATGTCAATCTAGAGTAACTCCATTAGCATCAGTGGAATTCCTCCAAGTTCACATTGCCATGAAATCAACATCTATCTTCATTAAACGTTTAACAAAATATGTCAAATATAAAAGACAAAGAGAAATATTATCTTAAATATAATGTGGAAATTGCATTGTTATAGGATCAGAAATAAAAAATGTAGCTTCTTTTGGCAATAAAGAGTATAGCCTTATTCATACTCCATAGTCTGCATAACTACATTAAACTGAACATATTAGTGTAAACCAGTGTATACAGATAAGGCAGATTATAATCTTCACTTCCCAATACAACACCGTTTTAGAAATCTAGCATCAGTACTAATGCAATGAGGGTGATCATTAGAGTTTAGGACCGTATATAAACTTTCAAGCCATTACAGCGGCTCCCTTACAGCCTGTTAGAAAGAGTATTAGGGAAGTGACATTGGAATTTGTTTTAAAAGACGTTTCATGCTGATGTGTCTAAACTCATTAATACCTGAATCATCTTGGTGTGAAGTCCTTGACCCATCTCAGTCCCACCATGTGTAAGCAACACTGAACCATCTGTATACACATGTACCAGAGCCCCAGCCTACAACAGGGATTATTAAAAAGATAAAGGGTCACCATAATTGAGCTAGTAAATTATCTGGCAGATTTCAATTCCAGGGCACACAAATAAAAGCAGACTTTGGGACTAGCCTAAAAAGGGAAATCTGGTGTGGAAGCTACCAGAGACAAACTGAGGGGATCATGCTCCTCTTTGGTATAACTCTCTGAGGCCAATGGTGTTCACACTCACCGTGAATTTGGCCCATGATCATTGGTATAAATAGGTTCAAATTACAGAATCAAAAAACCATCAGCCACAGTTTTCAGCAATGGGAGCTGGATGAGCCAATCTGAACCTGCTGTTAGTTGCTTGTGAAACAGAGGATCACCCTCTCATTCAAACCTGACAGCGTCACCCAAAATCCAGCTAGCCCAAGGTGGTTATGGACAATAATGATTACTGAATTTCAACAAAGCCACATGCTTCATACTTCTATTCTTTTTGAGGAGAGTGGGAGGGGCATGAAACTGGCTGTGTCATGGGGTCTCTGAACATATGTAAACCGGTAACGGTGGCATATAATATCTGCATTGGTTTTGAAAGATTCATGTCATTTCTCCACTGGGGACTTTCAGAGAAGGACACTAAACCATTTTGATACAGCAGGAAAACCTGGACTGGTGAGCATAACATCTAGTTAACCTCCTGCAAAGATTAATTAGACTTGCGGACCTGATTCAAAAATGGAAGAGTGTAGCTGATCCCAAACTTCGTAGGAATAATGGCTATCCCTCTCTTCTTCCAGCGATTCTGTCTGGAAGAATAAAAGACCATTAGTACTCCTTCAGCTCTCTTCTGTCAGGCATTCATCCTAAACAGGACACTGCTTTCCTTTAATTCAGTAAAGACAAGTGAAAACTATTACACTTAGGAAGGAAAAAATCAAACGCGCAACTACAAAATGGGAAATAACTGGTGAGGCAATAGCACTGCTGAAAAGGCCCTGGGGATTAGAGTGGGTCACAAATTTAATATGAGTCAACAATGTGATGCCGCCGCTTCTCAGCTCTCTGCAGCTTTATACTTTCCCCGCAGGCTCCTGTCAACAGGGGTCTCAGCTCCCACTGCCAGCCTGGGCTTCCTACACCCAGGCTGGCAGCGGGAGCTGACTGGGGCAGGCAGCAGGACCCCGGCTGGCAGGAGCCTGGGGAGAGAGCCCAAAGTGGCAGCGGTCTGAGCAGTCAGCCTGCTGCCGCTTTGGGGTTTCCCCCAGTGGATCCCTTGCCAGCCAGGGTCTCAACTTGCTGCCAGCCTGGCTGTAGGAAGCCCAGGCTGGCAGCGGGCTGAGACCCCGGCTGGCAGGAGCCTGGGGGGAATCCCAAAGTGGCGGTAGGTTGAGTGCTCAGCCCGCCGCCTCTTTGGGCTCTCTCCCCAGGCTCCTGCCGCCTGCCCCAGTCAGCTCCCGCTGCCAGCCTGGGTGTAGGGAACCCAGGCTGGCAGCGGGAGCTGAGACCCCGGCTGGCAGGAGCCTGGGGGGAAAACCCCAAAGCGGCGGCAGGTCGAGCGCTCAGCCAGCTGCCGCTTTAGAGTTTCCCCGCAGGCTGCTGCTAGCTGGGGTCTGAGCTCCCGCTGCCAGCCTGGGTTCCCTACACCCAGGCTGGCAGCGGGAGCTGACTGGGGCAGGTGGTGGGACCACTACCTCCCCCGCCGGCACCGCAGGGCGGCGGTGAAACCTCCCCCCCCCCAGTAGACGCTTGATTATCCGGGATTTTATTAACCGGGATTAAGGTTTTCCCGATCATCCTGGATAATCGAGAGTCTACTGTATGTTCATGTAATAAAACTTTTTTTTATCGTCTTACTTTTTCATGAGTACAGAATATTACATAACCCCGTCCCGTTTTTGCTATCCCAATGTCCCGTTTTTGTCTCAAGGAAATATGGTCAGCCTACTGAGGGGGGACCTCATAACAGTCTTCAAATATGTAAAAGGCTGTTTATACAGAGAACAGGGACCAATTGTTCTCCATGTTCACCAAGGGTAGGACAAAAACCAATCTGCTTAATTGGCAGTGAGGGAGATTTAGTTTAGAGCAGCAGTTCTCAAACCATGGGGCGGGCGCTAAGACTGCTGTGAAAAGTGATGACAAATATCACTTTTCATATTGCTTTCCTTACTTCTGTGCTGCTGCACCCTTCTTCTAAGTCTGCCATGAAAGTAATATTGACAAATCCATATTGCCACCCTTACTTCTATATAGCTGCTCTGTGCAGCAAAGCCTTCAGAGCTGAGCACCCAGTCAGCAGCTGCTGCTGCTCGCCACTCTGCCTTTCAAGCTGGGTTGCTGTATATGTCCTTAGCCGGGGGGACTCCAGACACAAAGAAGGGGGGACCAATCAATTAAGATTGAGAACGCTTGGTATAGAAATTAAGAAAAGCTTTTTAACTCTAAGGATACTTAAGTACTAGAACAGGTTACCTAGGGAGCTTGTGAAATCCCCATCATGGGAGGTTTTTAAGAACAGGTTAGACAAATATCTGTCAGAGATACCTTACAAGATGTTCTTTGTATTTGGCTCTGCGACGGAGCATCCGCCACACACTGATTGGAAGGGTTTAAAAGCGGCCCTCGGGAGGCTGAACAGAAGCTGCCAATTATAGAAGGACTGAAGGGAGCAGCAAATCAGGGCAAAGCAGGCCCATATAAAAAGGGAGCTACAGGGCAGAGGAGGGCAGTTCTCTGTTGGGAGCCCAGGGAGGAAGGACTGGATCCCTAAAGAGCTGAGGGAACTGCCAGAACCCTGGAAAGAACAATGCTGTCAGCAGGGGCCGAGAGTACAAGAGACAGCTCCTGGCTGGCTGCTGGAGGTTGCCGACTGAGGCCTGGACGCAAGGGCAAGGAGGGTGCTGGAGCCACGTGGGAAGTGGCTAGACTGTGGACTGCAGTTTGCCACTAAAGGGAGAGGCTGGACAGTAGACTGCAGGTTCCCCCAGAAAGGGGGGGGGGGGACATAGAGTGTGGCACAGCCAGAGGGCAGTGTCACTGAAGAGGACGCCATGGTCTTTGGAGGAGCACGGGTCCAGGAACAGAAGGGACAGCAGGCAAGACACCGCCAGAAGAGGACAAAGCGCTAATTCCCCAGACAGCCAGCAGGAGATGCCACAGTGCTGAGTCGCGCCCCGTCAGATTCTAATGAAAGGAGGTCTGATTTGAAGTTTTCCCCCCTCAAATGTTCAAGGAAATGATTGTCTACATTGATGAGCATTTGGCGATGAATATAGCCAAATAAAGGCAAAAAGGCAGCGTGAAATCCAGCAAAAATTGCTTTTATATGCAGCTGAAATACTATACGAAGTATAGGTCTGATATACCCCTCCCTCTACCTCCTGATCCCTACAAAACTGTAAAGCATTAGGCCAAATTAATCCCTGGTGCAAGTCAATAGGATGACCTTGACCCACTATTGTACTAAGGATCCTACCACCAATGGGACTGAAGAGACGTCAAGAAAAGAAAAGGAAAAAAAGTCACATCTTTACCACATGACTTTGACTCTAAATCTCCCAGGTTACTGACTGGACTTTAGTGCCTGGTATCTGGCAGAGTAAAACACCTACCTATTGAATTCATCAATGAGTTTCCTTCTCACATAATACTCTGAGATCACTAGACACTCTTCCCAGCATCTCCGCAAAGTGAATCCTTCAAGCTTTTGGTTAAAATGGGTCAGGTCTCCTTCATAGTAAAGATTCAGCTTTTGCACCTTCCCAAAGAAAGAAACATTGATAGGGCCCATTAAGAATAATGAAATCAGTGCTTTCATCCAAGTCTTTGTATTGAACAATATCAAGAACAAATTAGACTTTAGTCGGTCCTCCTCCTTTTCTGGATCCACTGAACAATATGTTGAAAGTCCAAGATTCATTCATGAGAAAACCTGGTGACAAGAATTTAAAGTGGGATTTTCAAGAAAGCCTAAGGGATATAGGAACTCAAATTCCTTTTGGTGGGATATCGGTACCTAATTGCCTTAGGTCCCTTTGAAAATCCGAGCCTTACAGCTAATGTTACAGAATGAGACACAACTGAAATGACAAAGGCAATTCAGTGAGGCAAAAGATAATGATCCAGATCACAATTTGGTTTATTGACTTCAATGGGCACAGAATTTGGACCCTGATTAGGTCTGGCAAAAACAAACAGAGATTTCCTGTGGTTAATATCTAGTTGCAGTTGTGTGTCAAATTCCCAAGACTTAACTAATATGCTGTGCTGTACTGTTTCATTTGATTTGTACCTGCTCTGCTGGCAGTCCACACGTCAGGATAACATCATTCATCCAGCATTCAGCAACCATCATTCCCTGGGGACCTCCAAAGCCACGAAATGCTGTGTTGGAGGACAAGTTAGTCTTGCAAACTGTACCTATGCCTTTGATGTTGGGGATGTGGTAAGAGTTATCCATGTGAAACAAAGCTCTGTCCATAACCTGATGAAAAACAATTACAAAACAGAGGGGGAGTGAAGGGGGAAAGAATCACTTATTAACATAAATCCCACGTCAGATTTTACATTTCTTGATAAAGCAACAATGTGATGCAATAAGGCAGCGAGGGCTAATTTACAAAAGGAGGACTGCTTTCTGTGTGAGCGCCTGGGATGTAAATCACCCCAAAGGAAGGCAGTGAAGGAGGCAAGGCCAGGCTCCAACCTGGACTGCATTGGCACATGGTGTTGGCTGGCCCCAGAAGTAGGAACTTGCTGCAGCTTTCCAAAGAATATTGCAGCGTGTGTGCACACCTTGTGACTCCTGGAGCAAAGTCCTTCTGAAAGTTCCTCCTGGGATGGCGCTGCCACACATTGGTCCCTACGCTGGACTGCAGCTAAATGCCTTGATCCAGCCCTTAAATAGGCACTATTTCTGAGCCTGACTTTGCCACTGTTACGCAGGTTGAGTAGTATGTTACTGCGCAAGTAGCCCTCCTGGATTCAATGTGAGTAAGGAAGCAGAATCTGAGCCCATGAGAGTGAGAATGACTACATAAGTAAGGGTAGTCAAGGGGACTATACACAGTAGTGTTTGCAGGATCAAGCCCCTTCCTTTCTGTTTTGTACAGCACCAAGCACCCTGCCAGCACTAGGGTCAGGTTTTCAAAAGCACTCAGCATAGGACCAACTCAGCTCCCACTCAAATCCAAGGACCTCATTGACCTCATTGACTACCATTGACTTCAACAGAAATAGAGTGACACCAATGCTGAGCATTTTAAAAATCCCACCCTAATTTAATAGCAAAAGACCCTTAATGGGCAATGAGCTAATCTCTATGCTTCCGTACAGCATGCCCACCCAGCTCACAATGAGCACAATGAGAATGACACTGATGTAATCCAGGGCAAAATGGGTCCCAAAATATAAAATGCAGGTCACTGTAAGAACCTGACTCCAAAATTGTGTTTAAAATTTTGAAAAGCTACTGTAGCTCTAAAATTCCATTACTGTACATTTTTACATTTCATATCCTCTAATGTGTTTAAACTGAGTGTATAGAACGAGTGAATCGGGGGGGTTTGCAATATGTTTGTAAAGTATTTGTAATTATTGACAGATAAAATCATATCCAAATGTCAGTCTGTGGTTGCAGAGTGCTGTGAAAATATAAAGCATGGTATAAGCGCTAAGTATTACTATCAATATCAAATAAAGACATGCAATGGTCATTTATTTCATTTATATAGTAACTATGACTTACTACATTGCTATACTGATGAAATAACATCCATATTGCACTGTGCAACAAATCTACTGCCACCATTTGTGTTCGTCTGTCTTATAAGGTAAACTTTCCTGAAGTCTCTTGCACAGTCTGAATTCTTACAGAATTCAGTGAGGACTGTGTATCATGTGCCATGGCAGTCTCTGCTGGAGCTGGCTCAGTTACTGATACTGAAGAATGGGCACATTCAGACTTCAGTTAC
Organism: Sternotherus odoratus; assembly: GCA_032164245.1. Classification (NCBI taxonomy): domain Eukaryota; kingdom Metazoa; phylum Chordata; order Testudines; family Kinosternidae; genus Sternotherus; species Sternotherus odoratus. The sequence continues at coordinate 127,064,115 of JAVMKO010000003.1, forward strand.
AATGGAGAACAAAATGAGTGAGTGTTGCTCGGTAAAGCTGAATTCAACTCTGAAATGAAATGTGGCAGGCCTCAGTCTCTAACATGTAGAAACACAGACAAGCTTCTTTCCCAACACTTCTGTCATGTCAGTTTCTCTAGTTAACAGCCGGGACATTTTTTCCTACTTACAGCCAGAGAAAGATCTTCAGAGTGGCCCCCGTTGCTGTAGAATGACACCTCCAAACTATTGATCTTACCATTCTTCATGAATCCAACCTGTGGAAAAACATTCCCTTCAGGTTCATCTTCACTAGTTGCTTAAGACCATACAACCCCTTCCTACTGATAGCTTGACAAGAAGATCTCACTCCTCAGGTAGAGAAGACAAAATGTCATAGAAACAACTTTGTTCCAAAAAAAGCCCCCAACCCTGAATTGATCAGCCCTGGTAGGTGATGTCTTCTGCTTAGTCACAGAACTATTACATCATGGGCAGTCCCAGTGGAGGTGTCTCTCATAAGAGGTCCCATCAATGAGCCTCAACCTTCTCTGAAAAGGAACACCTCTTGAGTGAGTGTCGTTCATTCATGGGGGCCAAACCCTCTCTCCTCTCCCCCCACAGAAAAGTCAAATATAAAGAGAAGCTTGGTGAGGTTTTGAGAAGACATGAGGTAACAACTTTACCTAGTGAACACTAACAGATTCATGGCCATCTAAAGAGTGTTACATTTGTGAATATGTCACACACTGTGGTTGCAGTGGAGACAGAACTTAGATACTTCTGCTCCAGAAGCTGAGACTCCTCCTTCTTGAGCTAAAGGAGAATCTCAGTTATGCATCAGCAGTTTAGGGAATATGACCCAGGTGAGCCTCTTTGATTCTATCCTCTACAGGTCAGTGAAATACACATTAGCTAATTCATTACATTACAGTACCTCACTACTCAATTACATTTGTTAACATGACATTATCTAGATAATACATATATCTTTTCACATCTGTGTACCTTATAGCGTCCCAAAAAGGGGTGTCTCCCACCAGTAATCAGCATATCCTCATCTCGATCCAGCATGCATCGTACGGGGTGACCAGTCCTGTTAAAGGATACATTGACCATGCTGAGATCATGTTGAGTCTGAAACCTGCTACCTTCTTGGCACAGGAAAAGACTTCCCTCTTTTTGTAAGATTTTTCATGAGAACTAAACTGCAGATTGGCAGTGGCTGCATAAGATAGGAAGTAAATCACCTGGAATATTCTCTTTCCTCTCAAGTTATTACATTATTGATGGGCAGAAAAGGCTAAGATCTTTCTTCTTATAGAGACGGATCTGGTGTTTTATATTTTTGCAACAGTGCCTAAATATCAGGGCTTCTTAGAAACATGGGTACTAATCATTAAGTAATTCATCATTAATTAACATCCTCTAACCAGCGTTATTATGTAATGGTGCTGAGAGTAACTAGCCTTCTGTTTGATAGCCTGGCTTTAGTTGTTCAGTTATTTAAGTGAGTTTACATTTCATCCCTTAGGAGGAAGAGTTGTTCTTCCTTATCTAACGAGCCATCTGCCTTTCCACTGCTTTTTCTGAGGTTTCAGAGCAGAAATGTCCAGAGATATGAAATACTTTATGTGGCTTACAGAGGGCAGAGGAAGAACAAAAATTGTTTTACTGATTTCAGAAAAGGTAAGAGACGTTTCCCCATCACAGCGACTGACCCCAGTGGACTCCATCAAAGTTACTGTTGCTGCACAGTATCCAGGCAGAATCCTTGGCAGAGAGCATCCCAACTTTATGATGGGTTACACACACAACTCTCACTTCAAAGTATATATTTAGTTACAAAAATGGAAACTACAGTAAGAGATGGGCCCCCATCAAAGCTCCAAAAACAAAAACCTTAAAATTGGGGTTTGTTTGAAATCCTGATCCAAATTTCACAAATGGCCACGCTCTTTAGGATGGGCTGACCCAAAACCCGAGATCCAAACACCCCTGAATTTTGGGGCTTTTGACATTCAGGTTCAGTATTCTGTAGATTGGGCCCATCTCTAGGTTCAATCAAAAGGTCAGAGGGTACACAGAAAGAGCAGACAGGTACAAGAGGTGCTGTGGGGTCAATAATAACAGCAAGAATCAGGGTGAGGAACTGATTGTCATATCCCTGAGGTGAGGTTTGTGCTGGGTTTTGAAAGTGGTTGGGGAATCAATGAAGTAAAAGAAGGGAATCAAACATTTCAGATATAGTAACTATATGGAAACACAGAAAGATCAACAATGTGGCTTTATTTCCTTCAGGTTCCCTCAGTGGATGTTAGAGATGGCTGTCACCCTGCTGCTCTGCCCAGCCTATTCACATGTATTAACAAACCTTTTGAGGGCTGCATCTGCTTGAAAGCCATTTAAACTTCCCTTTCCAGCTGATGATCTCATCAGTGACCTACCCTAGGGATTCTCAACCCAGTTAAAAGCCTTTGAGAGTAAGAAGCTGAGAAAAATTCTGGTCCAGGAAGTAAAAGTTTCAGCACCAGTCCTGAATCAAAAGCACTCCAACCTCCCTCTTCTTGTTAAAAAGGACAATGGTATGTGACTCCTGGGTCTATGCCATAGGTGACAAAGGAGCCCACCTCTCAACAGCAAAACTTACTTGAATGCAGCCACAGCTACTGCTGTTGACAAAAGAATATTTCTGGACTCCTTGCCTCCAAAACCCCCTCCCATTCTCTTCACTCGAACTAAAATTCGATTCACTGGAACCCCTAATGCATTGGCAACATGTTCCTAAAGGGAAAGGGAAATAGGTTAGTCATGCAGGCAGCAGTGAGGGCACTGGGAGCTAGAAACAAAAACAGCCTCAGTCTTTACTTTTTCTCTCCTATGTCTATAGCATCCACATAGGTGCTCAGACACTGTGGTCAGGTGAGGAGGGTCATACAAAGAGACTGATGGATAGAGAGCTCCAGCTGGGGGTGCAGGCTCTGGGATAGGGCTGGGAATGAGGCATTTGTGGGGTGCAGGAAGAGGTTCAAGGCATGGGTTCAGAGGGGGGGAGGGGGATCAGGGATGGGACAAGCTGTTGGGGCATGAGGGTGTGAGGGCTCTGGCTGGGGGGATGGGCTCTGGGATGGGGATGAGGAGCTTGGGGTACAAGAGGTGGGTCTGGGCTGGGATCAAGGGGTTCAGAGGTCAGGAAGGGGGATCAGGGCTGTGGCAGGGGATTGGTGTGCAGGGGGAGGATCAGGGGTGCAGGCTCCGGGCAGTCCTTACCATAAGCAGATCCTGGAAGCATGTCCTCCCTCTGGCTCTGAGACAGGGCAAACCCCTGACTCTGCTCCCCGGCAGGAGCTGGGGGCCATACCAAAAGGTCTGAGGGGCCGGATGTGGCCTGCGGGCAGTAGTTTGCCTGACTCTGGACTAGTGCAAGCTACATTTGCAACATGAACACTTGCCACCAGGAACTGGATTGCCACTGGTGACCTCAATGTAAAAGACTTAATAGCCTAGTCCCATCTCTCTCAGCCAGCTTTCTATTTTCGCACAAGAGAAATCTAGCATCTATTGCAGATGAATAGTTTATGTCAGTCTAATAGGAGTGATCTCCACAGCACCAAATTCACCATGGACTGCTGGGTCAATAAAAGAAATCACCTGTGTCTTCGTTGGATTCTGGGTGGACACAAACAGTTCCATCTCTCCATCCTCACCTTTTGGCACGGCAATGGCACAGTGAGTCTCCAGGTAAAAGTGTTCCTGCCCACCAATGTACATTTCCCCTACAGAACCAATGAAAAGGTGTGAAGAAATGTGCAGGCCTGTTTGCAGCTCTGTCCCCTTGCTGGTCTCTCTGAGTGCATCCCCTCAGATGGTAGGCCTCATGTCTATCTGTTTTTTGGGGGGAATGTCACAAATCTCACACTGTTGGACCAGGATTTGGGTACAACAACCCATCTATGACAACTTGTTACCCTGCAGCTTCAACCGGACACCTGTGGTTCTTTCCTTCAGGAGCCAGTGACCAGTGACATATAGTGACCAAACAGCCTTCTTAAAACCAAAGTTTTTATTTAGCAGTAGGAACAAAGCATTAGAGAAATGGAATTTTAAAAGAACAAGCAAGTCTACACACATGGCTACCTTTTCTAAGGTCCTGTCATCCTACGATGGCTACCCTAGGCAGACACCAGACAGTGGGTTCCTCTATCTGATTCTCCCTTCATCTTTGGGAAAATGTCCTTTTCAAACCCTGCCAGAGTTCTTTGTTCTCCTGTGTTTGGTAGGTCGTGGCTATTCCAGCTCAAACAAGGCATTCTAGCTAACACTTCTGGCACTGTCCCTGAACAGCTCTTAAGTGTTTGCTGATAAGTGGCTAGTCTTCTCCTTCCTGCCTATATTCCAGAGAGGCCCCTTTTGAGTTAAATCAAGATATTCATACAGACCCCAATAACTGGGTGTGATGGGGTGTCCACCCCACACATGACTTGAAGGGGTTAAGGTGACCAGGTGGGCCAATTAACTCCCCAGGCTGCACCTGGAGGAGGACTCAGGACGAGGGATTGATTAAATGAGACTCAGCTGTACAGGAACATATGGGGAATGTATAAAGCCCAGGAACTGAGAGCAGAATGGGGCTGCAGGAAAGTAATCTGCATTCACCCCCTGGGAGAAGGGAGGTGTGGGTGTGGGTGGGGGGCAGAGATAGGTAGCCTACAGTTCCTCCCTGGTAGTAGGGAGTTTGGCCTGCCAAACCCACAGAAGGGGGGAGCCAGAAAGGTAGGAGAGGCTCAGGGGAAAGGCAGTAAGGTATAGGATATCAGCACCCAACCTCTGCCCTGCGGGGGCCCCAGAGCTGGAACCTGGAGTAGACAACAGGCCCGGCCCCCCCTGTCAGTCACCGAGGAAGTGGCACACACCAGACAGCGGGGAGCGGACTGCCTGGGACAGTTTGCCTTGAAAGACTTTGATACACCAGAAGGGGAGGATCATAGTGACCTGACCAGAAGGCCAAGTCACAAACAGGAAGCTGCAGCTCCTGGAATGAGACAGGCTGCAGGAAGAGAGAAGAAGAAGGGTGGAAAGGCAGCCAGAGGAGGGTGCAGCACCTGAATGGAGCTAATCTCCAGAGGAGCCAAGAGAAGGTGCCCTAGTGGTGAGTACACCCTATGACACCAGGCAACTATACAATAGTAATAAAATTACTACAGGACAGCTTCATATTTGTCACAAGACCTAAAGCCAAAAGTCATTGGGGAAAACTTTCAAAAGAGACTCTGTCCCCATTTTCAAAAGGGATTTAGGCACTTAGAATCCTAAACCCATTGATTTTCAAGGAGACACAGGCTTCTGAGGCCTTATCTACATGGAGAAACAGACTGTTCCGGAATACCTCCCTATTTGATTCAGAAATAACTCTATTTCTGAATAAAAGTCACTATGTGGAGTAATTAATTAGCCCCTAATTGATTTTTATTCCAGAATAGTGTTCACATAGGGATGTATTCCACTCAATTTCTCCATGTGGATGAAGCCAATGTTTCTAAGTCATTTTAAAAAATTTGACATAGGAACTTTTTGAAAGTTTTAGCCAGTGCCTATTTATCTCCAATAAAATGAAACCTTGCGCCCAGTCTAACAAACCTTGTTCATGTGATAAATCTTATTCATGCAATTGTTTCTCTTGATTTCAATGGGATTTCTCATGTGAAGGTTGCAGGCTAAGGAGCTTTATATCTGTTCGAAAAATAGAGTTGATATCTTTGTGCTCACCTTCCACAACATGATCGGATTCTTCAAATCCTTTCTGGACATTTCCTTTCTCAATCTTCTTTGGAGACTTATAAAAGGATTGTTTCTCGATAGCTTCCTGGGAAAACATAGTTACAAATTAAGGTTTCTTGGAAAGATAGTAAATCAAAATATTTTAACTAGAGTGGCATCAGCACTTTTCTCTGATTCAAGAGGAAGTATGTGGGACAAAACCAAGAAAACTGGCTTGAGACTAAGTTTTTAAATTGCAAAGGCCTGTTGATATCTGAATTTGGACTGGTTAAAAAAAAATTTCCATCTAAATTGTCTTGACAGAAAATTGGGGTTACAACAAGAAAAATTGTGAAGTGTCTGCTTTCTGTGGGGGAAAAAAATTGGTAGTGTTTTGGCCAAAAATAGGAATTGTCATTTGCTCCTCATGTTCCCTTTATTCTCAGTGGACTGTGATCCCCAAATGAACAACCTTCCCTATAATACACCACAGACAGGGACCCTGTGATGCATATCTTTCCCTCAGCAAGAGAAGGGAGATAGTGATACATTATGGGAGCTTTAGTCCCATGAGGGATCCCAACTCATGAAGAAAATAGAGTCACAAGAAGCAAATTACAACTCCCATTTTCAACTTAAATATTTTGTTTTTTTATTTCAGTGAAAAATTTTAAGCAAAATGAAAATGCTTTCATTTTTGTCAAATTTCCATTAGGAAAAAAAATTGTTTAGATTAGCTCTAATCTGGGCCTTCCATGATCTGACATTTTTATACCAAAGGCCACATCAATTATTTGATAGCCTCCAAAAATGAACAACTTTCAAATATAGTTTGTGAATTCACAAGGAAACTTCGTCATAAAATACTCCAAAACATGAAAAGTTCCATTCAAGCTCGGTCAATGAAAGATATCTATATATCTATCTGCTTTATACCTTTAAGTCAGATAAATCCATTTCATGTTACAAGTCACATGGACATGCAGTACTGACCATTGCAAAATTAATTAGAATCCCATAGTAACTTTAAATCCTTAGAATTCTTATTTAAGTCTTATAAGTACTGTTAACAACGGTACTTATAAGTTTGTTTCTCCTATCCAGTGGTGATTTGTGATTCAATATCGCCGCTTGTATCACCAGAAACACATGCAATGGTCACAAAGTGTTTATACACAGATTTCTTCTGTTTTGGAAACTAGCTAACTGATTGTATTTTCATGGGTTTCTTCTCAATGTTTCAATGGAAATCTATAAAGTAAGTTTCAAGGGCTATTTCCTTAATTTCATTAGTCTTAGAAAAGAGGCAAAATGTTCTGCAAAGTCTCACATAGAGTTAATACGGTAATGTAGGGGGCTCAATTTTCCTCTCATACCACGGCAAATTAGGAGCAACTCCAATGATGTCTCACCAGGTGTGCAATCTGAATCAAGACAAGAATACTCAAAAAGAGCCAAATTCTGTGTTAATATATACCTAGTGTAAACCCATTGACTTCACACTGACTGTGATATTTCACAGAACTTGAACCAGTGGCTTCATATTAGACAACGTGGTATGTATTGGAGTATTCCTAGAATACTCAAGGAGCTGACTGAGGAGGTGTCTGAGCCATTAGTAATTAACTTGGAAAAATCATGGAAGATGGGATAGACTCCAGAGGACTAGAAAGGGACAAATATAGTGCCAATCTATAAAATGGAAAATAAGGGCAACCTGGGGAATTACAGATGAGTCAGCTTAACTTCTGTAGCCGGAAAGATAATGGAGCGAATAATTAAGCAATCAATTTGCAAACACCTAAAAGATAATAAGGTGATAAATAACAGCATGGATTTTTCAAGAGCAAATCATGTCAAACCAAGCTAATAGCTTTCTTTGACAAGGTAACAAGCCTTGTGGATTGGTGGGGGGAGGAGAGGGAAGCAGTAGATGTGGTAGATCTTGACTTTAGTAAGGCTTTTGATACTGTCTCACATGATCATCTCATAAACAAACTAGAGAAATACAAAGTGGGTGATAACTGGCTGGAAAACTGTTCCCAGAAAGAAGCTATCAGTGGTTGACAGTCATGCTGAAAGGGCATAACAAGTGGAGTCCCATGGAGCTCATTTCTGGGTCCCGTTCTGGTCAATATCTTCATCGATGATTTAGATTAGGGCAGAGAGAGTACACTTAAAAAGCTTGCAGATGATCCCAAGGTGGGAGGGTTTGCAAACACTTTGGAGGATACAATTAAAATTCAAAATGATGTGGACAAACTGGAGAAATGCTCTGAAGTAAACAGAATAAAATTCAATAAGGACAGATACAAAGTACTTCACTTAAGAAGGAACAATCCGTTGCACACATACAAAATCGGAAACAACTGCCTAGGAAGGGGTACTGTGGAAAGAGATCTGGAGTCACAGTGGATCACAAGCTACACATGAGTCAATAGTGTAACTCCGTTGCAAAAAAAGCAAACCATCATTCTGGGATGTATTAGCAGGAATGTTGTAAGCAAGGCACAAGAAGTAATTATTCCACTTAACGGTATGCTCATAAGGCCTTAACTGGAGTGCTTTCTTCAGTTCTGGGTGCCACATTTCAGGAAAAATGTAGACCAATTGGAGAACGTCCAGAGAAGAGCAACAAAATTATTAAAGGTCAAGAAAACATGACCTATTAGGAAAGATTTTAAAAAGTGGGTTTGTTTAGTCTGGAGAAGAGAAGACTGAAGGGGGATATAACCATTTTCAAGTACATAAAAAGGCTGCTACAAGGAAAAGGGAGGAAAATTGTTCTTGTTAACCTTTGAGGATAGGACAAGAAGCAATGTGCTTAAATTGCAGCAAGAGAGGTTTAGGTTAGACATTAGGAAAAACTTCCTAACTGTCAGGGTAGTTAAGCATGGGAATAAATTCCCTAGGGATGGTTCTGGAATCTCCCATTATTAAAGATTTTTAAGAGTAGGTTACAAACACCTGTCAGGGATGGTCTAGATAATACTTAGTTCTGCCATTAGTGCAGGGGGCTAGACTAGATGACCTCTTGAGTCCTATGACCTTCGAGTCCTATGATTCCATTCCCAACCAATATAATATCCGAGATTGATTTTGTTTTATTTAAGCTCTCTACCACACCCATCAGGATAGAGCTATGTCACAAATCTTAAAAACATGAGTGACTTAATACACAAGAACAACCCAATTAGCCATATTCAGGAAAACAGGACTGATGCAGGCATTACGGGGTCTTAGGCTGTCTAACCATGTAATGAAATCTGTGTCATCCTACCTGAAGTGTGATAATAGGTGTGAGGTCTTCGTATTTGATCTTGACAGCGTTAGCCGCTCTTCGGGAATGTTCATGTGTGTCTGCAACCACTCCACCAATGATGTGGCCAATACAAGTGACCTATGCATAAAAAGAGATTCCAATAGTCACCACAATAAATCACTGAAAGGCTCACATAGGTTTCTTTCTGTGCAACATATTTTTTTGAGCAAATCAATTAAAACCAGCTTCAAGTATAGTGAGAAATATTCTGATTTTATCTACACTGGTGTAAATCCATCTTAATGATTTGTTGCCACCAACCTGGGGCTTAAGAGTCACCCAGACAGATGGAAGTCAATAAATACTCATATCCTGTTGTGTGAAAACATGGCACCTTCTATCATTAGTAACAGGACTGGGCAAGTTTGTTGCAGGTGTCTGAAGTTTAAAGAAGAAAATTCAGGGGCAGAAATCCTGGCCCCACCAAAGTTAATGTCAAAACTACCACTGACATCAACAGAATCAAGATTTCACTCCACATAGTGCAGAGAACTTCCCCAGAAGTAATTAACCCCACAATCTTCTGGCCTTTTGTACTCCATACAAACAACTTTTTTAAAAAAGGATAAGAAACTACATACTGTGTTTTCAGCAAAAACAAGTTCATCATTAGCAAACCCAGTGACATTACTCCCAGGAATATCCTTAGCAGAGACGAAACACACAAAACCGGGGACATTCTGCGCTTCAGTTGTATCTATAGAACTAAAGAAGAGAGGAACACAAACACGGAGAATTATTATTTTTCTTGTACGGGGCACTATACAATTACATGGCATATTAAAGAGTCTACAGGGCCTGATTTTCTGCCCTAACTTTCGTGCCCTCTGTGTAGTCATTCACACATGTGCAGAACAGGTATAGAATGATGCCAGATCAGAATGCTAACACTTTGTACTCCTTTAGCAGGTGTAAATGGCTACACAAGGGGCGGGACAGTGAAGAATCATGCCAAGGGAATCCAGGGGTCAGGATAGTCAAACACTCTGGGACTGGCTGGTTGTTATCAGCATTAAGAAATTAGTAGTCCATAAAGAAATATCTTTAGATCCTTCTACAATATGCTAAGCTGAGAGACAAGCATCTCGTGCACATGAATTCTTAAGCAATAAGAGAATGCACAAACAAAATATCTTAGTAAGTTAGATAAACTGATATACACACAGAGAGCTCCTTGTAATGGGTTGGTTGAGGCCATTTTTCAGCTTGCCTCTACACCATTTACACTTGCCTGCAAGTGTGGTTACAATTGAAAATCCTGTAAATGGACAGTCTGATAAAATGGTTGCTTCAGTGACCACCTACAATGACATTTAGCTAAAACCTTCTTCTGTAGACTTCTGTTTTCAGCTACAGCAATCAAAGGTGCTTTAGTCATCAATGAACTCTTAGAACACCAACATTTTCCAGACTGCCAGAGAAATGCATGCTGAAGACGATGGATGGGAATATCTATTATTACGGTTAATACAGGAAATAACCATTAAATACTCATGTAGTGGTTTTAATATATCGATTTCAAAGTTCTTTCTAAAGGTAAGTACACACTATTATCTCTGTTTACGGAGGGGAACTGAAGCCCAGAGAGGTGGAATGATTTGCCTAAGTTCATACAAGGAACAGAATCCAGGTTTCTTGACTTCCAGTCTGATGCCCAACAACTGAATTAATCTGTTTCCCCAGACAATACTGTAATATACATCTTGCAGATAAGACAGAAATATGGCTAAACCACCCTGACCATGCCCGATCCCATCTGATCTCAGAAGCTAAGCAGGGTTGGGCCTGGCTAGTACTTGGATGGGAGACCTCCTGTGGGAATACCAGGTGCTGTAGGCTTAACATGGGCGTGGGGCTAGCAACTCCACCCCGTAAGGGAGCCAATTGCTACTGAAACACCAACACCAGCTGGTGGCCCATACCCCGGCTGGGGGGTGACAGGCAAAGAGAGATAAGACAGAACACTGAGTTTCAGCCTTCTGATCACTGTGGTTGTTAAAGATCCCATGGCACTTTTTGCAGGAGATGGTTTGTGGTTTGATGTGATGGCCTACTAACCAGTTATATTCTGCCTACCTAAATTCCCCTCCCAGCTCCTACTTCACACTCCAGGTATGACTAATAATACCAGGTTTGATCTCTGTGTATAGTTTGTGAAACCTGGGATTCCTCTGGAACAAAAGGTACAACATAAACATAATAAACAGATCTATTTAACAACCACTGAAATGCAACCACCTCTGCTGAGAACAGGACTGGTGGTCTGGACGATCCTTAAGTTCTAAGAGTTCATTTATGATTGACGTGCATTTGACTGGATATGAAGAAAAGGAAAATCCAAAGCCAAAAAATTTCATTAAATGTCTTCACTGGTCACCAAATGCGTTATTTAGCCAAGCATTTGTCTTCAGAAGTGTATACAGACATACCATTAAATGTTTTTAAGTGATGGATGGAACAATGACCAAAAAACCCGTAGAAGAGTTGATTTTTATATAAAGCTCTTCATAAAAACATATTGCAAGAGACATTAGAGCTCACTCTGCAGCATTTTGTGATGTCAATGTGTAATTGGCTGGATTAACAATGGAACCATTTAACATAGAAGGGGCTGTGGTTTGTTTACCCCAACTGAATGATGTATTGTCTTCCACAAAATAGCTCCAGTATTATCACAGTCTGTTGGTTTAGGTTTCTAAAACTTCCACACAAATTGTGCCATAAAGGAGTAGTTTGTGAAAAGCCAGTGGCTCATCAGGATGCATAAAAAGAACATCCTACATTGTAAACTGGGGAGTCTGAACGGTCACACATGAACTCTTACACAATCAGGAGCTGAAGGCCATGCCAATTTCACTGACCAGTTCATTTTCCTCTATTCAGATATGACCTACAAATGATCTCCAAGCCAATAATATACAGGTGCGCGCAGACACACACTTTGGGTAGTTTTGCTAAATGATTATTGCTTGAGATACAGGTCTTCACTACCTGCCGGATCGGCGGGTAGCGATCGATCACCAATGGAGCCCCCATCGACTCCGGAACTCCAGCTTGCCGCGAGGCACAAGCTGGAGTCGATGGGGGAGTGCACCGCCGCCCGCCGCCACCGTGAGGACGGCAGGTAAGTCGGCTGAAGATATGCCTACTTCAGCTACATTAGTCACGTAGCTGAAGTTGCGTATCTTCGGTCGACCCCTCAATCTAGTGTAGACCAGTCCACAGAGGGTGAAATCCTATCCCTGTTGAAGTAAATAGGAGTTCACCCAGTGAATCTATAGGCTGACATGCTTCCCTCAAGATCTGGGTAACTATTCTCCTGGTTTCTCTATAACTTGGAATAACTTTACTGTTGGCAATGCAAACACAATACGCACAAGAAGAGCAGGCTACATCCATGCTATAAGTACAAATGTGTTTTGTAATCAGTTCATTACATTCTTTGACTAAGTTACAACATCAGCAGTTGAGTTATCACCACACAGGAACTTCTTTCCCAACCAGTGAGTCAACTGAGTTTGTGCAGCCGTGATTTACCACATTGCAAGGCATGTATTAGTGCATTCTGGGGAAAATCTGAGGAGCTATCCCATAATGCCTCAGGAAGGGGCAGAATGCCTAAAGGAAGTTCACACAGCAGCAAAGGGGGCAATGCACTCTGGGGTGTCCTGCCCCATAGAGAACTAGGAGAAAGAAGAACCAACCAACTCAGTTACACAGTTAGTTAGGGGGCCCAGTTAACACTGTAAAATAAATGTTCTGATACAGAAGACATCATGTGCCAGGCTAGGACACAGGAAACTGGTCATGTGTCAATTTTGCCATAGTTATAACCTACGCATTAGCCATGCTGTCTCTGGACAAAACATGTCTAGAGCCAACGGTCTTTCTAATTAGTAAGGGATGTATATAATTTGTACAGTGTATAAAGAGCTTTATTCCTATCATTAGAAACTCATTCATCCATTCAGTTATCAGTCCACTGAGGCTTGAGCCTGTCTGGATCAGGTGTGCAGCATTATGTAGTTAAGGTAAAAGAATGAAGAACGGGACAGGGGCACAAAGGAACTCAATCCTGCATTACCATATGAGTGCTGATGTGGGGCTACCACTTGCTCCTGCCTAAAAGGTCGGCACGTAGCTAAGCAGCTCCCAACTGCCAGGGAGGATAGTATTTAAACCCATGTACCTTCAGACACACCCATTCAGTGCCCATCCCTCTCCCCATTTTTACCATGAACTCTTGAGAAGAAAAAGGTGCAAGTACAAAGGGCAAGAGATTTCCCTCTACTTACTGCAGAGGACTTTGCCTAGAACTAAACTCACATCCATGCTGGAGCAAAGCAATAACCTCACACTCACTGCTGTACACCATGCATGCACGAGCAGAAATGGTTTGGGGGTTTTGGTGCTTTTTTTTAAAGAATATTTTCTTTAGGGCACAAAACAGCGGCAACTTCCAACTTCAACAGTTCATCCTCAGCTAACAATACTCAGTTAGCTAGAGCTTCCTTGGAGAACATTCTCCAGCCCAACAGCAATGTTGGATATGCATTACAAATGCCAGTGCATACAAAGGGCACTTACATAATTTTGGCATGGGCTTTCGTGCTGGTGACCAGTGCTAAGTAACGTTCATTTTCATAGCAAGGTATGTCATCACAATAGACAGCCTCTCCACATGCCTGTTTGGCTGCTGAAAGGTGCGCCACGGGCCGTCCCACCATATCTCGCACAGACTGTCCTGCAGGCACTTCCTGTAACAAAACACACACTAAGTATCCTTGCGCCTACCACAGCATACCCAGGTGTTGACACTGGGGACCTGGGGGAAGGGATCTCCAGTGACAGTGATGAGGGAGGTAGGAAGTAGTTGGAGTGGAAAGGGGGAAAGTAAATATGGGTAAGTGAGTATGAGAGATGAACAGGACAATGCTGTGGTAGAGAAAGAAGTGGGGGGGGGGGAGATTCACCTTAACTAAGCTAAGAAGAAGAAAAGGGTTTGAAGTGTTCTTTGACATGACCCAAAAGCTTGAAGGGAGGGCTAGCATGGGAGAATACAAATTTAAAAGCATCTTCCCCTCTCTCTGCAGAGAAGAACTGGTCATGAGTGGTGGGTTAAAGTTAGCAGGCAGGGGGTGTTTGTGGATATGAAGAGAGAGGTAGAAAGGAGCCAACTATTGAGCTCTGGGAAGCAGAAGGGGGGAACGATGTAGCTGAATGGAAAGCAACTGCAGCCTGCTGGGAGTTATACACTTTTAGACAATCAGGTTTCTGGGAACCTAAGAAAAAAACATCATAGTACTCCAGTACATAAGTGCTTAAAGCCTCAATAAAGATCTCAACTGTGACAGACTCCAGGCAAGGACAAATGCTGGCCATGCTCAGGTGAAATAGAATACGGTGAGTCTGGACTCACAGAGGAGGCAAGTCTGGACCATGTGCATATCGCTACTTACTTGGAAGAGTTGGACGTTGGCAACAGGCTCTTTATGAAACACCTCAGTGGCACTCATGTATTTGGAGGGGACCAACTCATCAAGGTTATTCTGCCAAAGACATGTTAAAAAATAACCATCCTTTTTATCTGTTTCCCTTTTCTCATGTCTCCCAGGTAGTCTCTGGCCTCTTCCTCTTTTTCACCCAACTTTCACCCCAGACTGTGCAATTTCCCATCTAATATGGTTCAGTCTGCCAATGTAACCCATCAGTTCAGTGGTGTGGTGTGTTCCCTTTCCAGGTTGGTCCACATAAAGAAGTTAGACAACAGCTACTTTAGCTCAGGCAGAGGTTTTTAAGCTCAGGCTAGAAAAAGCCCTGCCTGGCATGATTTAGTTGGGGACTGGTCCGGCTTTGAGCAGGGGGCTGGACTACATGACCTCCTGTGGTCCCTTCCAACCCTGATATTCTATGAGAAGGTCCAGAGTTCAATCCCCAGTGGGCTCATCCATCTTTGTACAAGAGGCAATGTTGTCAAGGGCCCCAATGGACAGCAACAGCCCTGACAACAGTAGGTGGAGAGAGCAGATCCCTCGGACTCTGCTTGCCCACTACAGAGCAGAGCCCACTGAAAGAGAAGTGAGGGTGGGTGGGCCAGGGCTGAGCTAGTGGATCTGCTACGCGGATGATCTGATCTCTACCATACACCAAAGAAGCATTGCAGCCACAGCAGCTATTCCAACACAGAGTGGCTTGGGCATCCTCTTCCCAGCACAGGGGCTCTGCGTTGAAAACAGCACTTTTCACTATGTGTTGAGAAGCTGCCCACTCTGTCTGGGTTCAGTTCCATTGTGGAGTATTTTATTTAACCCTCTCTATTCCAATCCCAGCAAGGGGAGAGCTGCACTCACATTCCCACTGGGTGGCTTGTTTAATTTCTGAAGCACTATCAGATAAAATTTAAAGAAGAAACTGAGCGTGAGCGTGCGTCGGAAATCCACCATCCCACCGGGAGCTGAAGGAGACAGGTCCATCTCATCTGCCAACAAGCGGCAGGCTTCCTGCAGCAGATTTTCATTCCACTCTCTGCACAGGAACAATAAATAAATAATAATCATAATATTAAGGCACACTTTCCTAGCACTCAGCATTGTCAAAACACTTGCCGGACATTCACTAACGAGTCCTTCCAATACCTCAGCATGACATCCTCACAAACAATGACAAATCTCTGTCTCATTTCTCATGCCTTACCCCTAGCAGAACTCCCACTGACTTCAGTGGGAGTTCTGCTGTAGTACGGAGAAAGTAAGAGCTGATGCAACTATGAAGTGCTCTGCAACTGCATAACTGAGACCATTTCTCTATAGTACCTACTCTGCATCTGCTCACTAAAATACTCCACTGATAGCCACCGTAGCAGTAGTATAATCAACAACAATAACCTTCCAACATAATATTTTTCCATCAGATGCCGGGTCAATGAAATTAAAAAGTTCCTCCCAGGGAATGTAATGATTTCATCAACATTTAGGAATTATCAAAATGTTTCATTTCAACTTTGTTTTGATTATACATGATATAAAGTACAAATGAGAAATTGAAAAAGGAATTTTTGGAATATTTTGTTTCTCTAAAAATTCTGAAATTTCTGCTTTTCGTTATGATTCGGGACTAAATAAAATTTGAAAGTCTCGGAATTTCTCATAGGACAAGAATTCTATTTTTGAGCAGCTCAATCAATATATTCAAACAAAGAGTGGCAGATCTAAAACATGGCTATGGCTTAATGAAATAGCATCAGTGACAGATTCCACAGTTCTTTGAAGGTGCTTTAATCCTTACAAGGAGTACTGGAAATCACATAACTCTAAGATCAGATAAGCCCACAGATCTATGCAGGGTTTTATCCAAACTTCTCACTCTTCCGTCCCTTGTTTTTCATGGCCTCTTACACATACCATAAGTGAGGATTCAGAAAATGTGGTCTGCTACTATAAAAATAACCCTTTAAAATGAACACTGTTGCACTAAGAGGCCGTTCTATGCTATAAAGATCAGATTATGATTCTCCTACCTGCCGATAAGATCCTGGCAAGTTTTTTTTGCCAGTACGGTTGTGGGAGCCATCCCTCCGTAGTTCAGCTTAATCTCCTGGACTTGGTTGCTACCTTCTTGAAACAGGACTCTCATTCCACAGGTCACTATCGCAATGTCATCCTCCCGACGGGAAGCCTGCTTGAAGGCTGAGAAATATTCACCCTAGAGGAAGAGAAAGAATTTGTTCTCAACCTGGGTCACAAGCAAGGGCAGCAGAATGTGGATAGCCTAGTAATCCATCCCTGTGACCAAGAGAATCCCAGATGGAGAGCTGACTTTGCATTCTGAATGAGGAATCACGCTTCAGACAAGACCGTTTTTCACATTGTTGAAAGCTAGGTGTGCTGAGCCAGCTAAGCAAGGTCCAGTCCATCAGGTGCTGTTATAAAGTCACTCACTCTTTCTGGAAAGATTTGAAAACTGTTGGGGAATATTCTTTTGCTACATGTCCTCTCTCTTCTCTAGCTTCGGAAAAGAAATGAATGACTATGGATTTTCACACTACAGCCATATGAGTAACTGATTTTTTTGATTCACTGGCCAAACCAAAACAATATTTTAAAAAAATTGTTTTAATTTTTTGGAAAACCAATAAGTTGAACAAATGTTATGTGTCCAAAACAAAGTGTTTCATGCAAAACTAAACATTTCGTTTTGTTTTTGAGGATTTTGACCTTTTAAAAACATGAACTAAAAGTAAAGTAGATTTCTAAATGAAAAGTCATTTCTATTCAAAACAATCCAACCATTTCAATAGAAAATGCCAATACTTTGAGTTTTTTGTGACATTTTAAAATTATTTTTTGAGCAAAACAATTTGGCAATTTCAACATGAATTCACTAAACGTTTGGGTCGCCGCCTCTGCATTTTTTGGAGAAAAAATGTTTTGGAGGAAAAATTTCACATAGCTCTATTTCCCTCACTCAACAATTTTCATCTTTTTCTCATGTTAACTAAATAAAGGCCTGATTTAGAAAAAAAAAAAAAAACTAGATCCAAATAACCTCAGATCTGGGGAGTCCTTGAAATTTTAACTCCAATACAGAACTAAATTTCACACCTAGCTCCCAGCTCTAAAATGGGTCAGACTAAGAGCATGGATCCAAACACCTCTTAACTTGTTTGTTCTCCAGTGGGGCTTTATCCAATCTAGTTTATGTCTGCAGCAATGGGGCTTCCACTATTCCTTTTACTTTTTATTTTAAAAAATCTGGCAGTTCTCTTCAGCAGATGCTAGTATCTGGCATAGACTCCCAGTATCTCTCCAACTTATTGGCTCTTTGCCTCACTCCAAAATATTCCTCTTCTTTTCTCTCTTGCATCCATCTCCCAATTTCTGTCTACTCCTTATAACTAAGTGCTCAATGTTTTTCACCAGCCCAATTTTGAGCCAGGCTCCATTAATGAATTTACAAAAGCTGCAGGTGGATCAAAATGTGCACTCAAAGCCAACATGAATACGTGTTAAACAGGTAATTACATGTGCAATTGCTGAGCTAAACACAGATTAAGGGAAATCCACTAAACACGTGGGGCCAGAACCTAAAGCTATGTCTATAGTTTATTGGCAAAAGTTCTCTCTCTCATTACTGGAAGTGCACAGCTGAAGCTTCTGTGTCACATCCTGCCGCATCTTTCCACACATGGCCCTAATTAGTGGGCAGCCCGCGGATAATATGAGAGCAGCACGTACTGGTGCCCGCCTTGCCAGCGCATCTCATTCTGCCCTTTTGCTTGTTACGCTAATTAACTATCAAAGAAGAAGAAATGCAGTCTCCACCCTCACTTTGCATTTCAATGGAGCTTTCCAGTAATGAAATGACAGGGAGAGGTTGACACTCAGCCAAACTCCTGCAGACTCCATATCTGAAGCCAGGTCTTCACTGCCCAAAAGGTATGGGTTTCACAGTGAGATAACTAACACAAGCCAAACAAGGCACCTGCAGTTTACCCCACCACGCATCCACACAAGGTCGCACTATGCTCTCCCAACACACGGCTGACCTTGGCTAGCTAATCTATGGTAAAACTACCATGCCTGGTCTCCACTAGGATTTTACAGTGGATTAGCTCACTTGCATTAGACACATCTCAGTAAAAACACATCCTTTTGACTCCCAGCAGTGAAGACAAAAGAAGAAGGGGTTTTCCTGGTAGCAGCAGGAGTTAAAGATACAAATCAAATTACCCTGTTCTTTCCCCTCCCAGACGTGTGTCAGACAGCAGCATCCTCAGCTTACATCACATTAGCAATGCCAACTCAATAAGACAAAGTGTAATAGCCAATGTTCACGTTTTCAGGGATATCACTGGCACGCAAGTGTCTTCTCCCACCCCACCCCCTGTCAATCATCACAAAAGAGGGAGGCCAGTGGAGACGTTCAATACAGTGACATTACAAGTAGAGGACACTAATGTGAGAAATGAAGGAGGGATTAGTTATCACCCTTTGAATTTTCTCCTGCTGGGTAAACCCATTTATATCGTGAAGCTGAGGATACAGAACAAGGATCAAGATGAAAAGATCCCAAAGTGCAGGTATACAAACTAGAGGGATCAGCATTCACCATTGAAATGCCATCTCCAGGAGATAAAACAACAGTGTAACAAAACTACAGCAACACTGAGCAACATTGAAGATTGCAGGACATGGGGCTTGAAATCTCTATTTTGTTATAACAGCGTTACATGGATGTGACACCAGAGAAATCAACAGAATTACACCAGTATAAAACTGGTGTGACACAATGGAAAATCAGACCCTTCATACTGGTACTGTGTTGAACCAGCCTCTCTTTAACTTGGTTTACCAACTGCTGAAAATGGTGATCCCAGAAAATGTTGATTGTAGGTCCTCCTACCGTATAGATTTGTGCATCCATTGAAAAATTTCAGTCTTGCTAAGCTGATCTCCATAAACCAAAGATTAGTCAAGAGCTCACGATATGCCAAATAGCTTTGGTTTTTCAAGGTCAGGTGGTGACCATGTAGCATGACCTACAGGTCATGTCAATTAAGAACATAAGAACGGCCATACTGGGTCAGACCAAAGGTCCATCTAGCCCAGTATCCTGTCTACCGACAGTGGCCAATGCCAGGTGCCCCAGAGAGAATGAACAGAACAAGTAACCATCAAGTGATCCATCCACTCTCTCTCATTTCCAGCTTCTGGCAAACAGAGGCTAGGGACACCATCCCTGCCTATCCTAGCTAATAGCCATTGATGGACCTATTCTCCATGAACTTATTTAGTTCTTTTTTGATCCCTGTTATAGCCTTGGCCTCTGGCAAAGAGTTCCACAGACTGACTGTGCATTGTGTGAAGAAATACTCCCTTTTGTTTGTTTTAAACCTGCTGCCTATTCATTTCATTTGGTGAGCCCTAATTCTTGTTATGAGAAGGAGTAAATAACACTTCCTTATTTATTTTATCCACACTGGTCATGATGGTCCGTATGAAAAAATTCAGGTTCTAAAAAGGACAACTGTATGGCTCATTATTGATAAAGCTATATAGAGCTTTTTACCTCCGTGTGACTTGCTAAAATTCAAATCAGGCCAGTAGTGAACAGATCTGATCATTGTTGAGTCTAAAGTGAGTTTCATGGTTTCAGTCCAGGTCCCAGCAGAATAAAGTCCACATTGCAAAAACCACCACCCTAATCAACCCCTTTGTTTACAGTCTCAGCAAATAGGCCAAGGATCATTTGGACACAGAGACTGCACTATCTTCTTATCCCTAGAGCTAACTTTTCAGCACACAGTCAAGAAACTGATCCATTATTCCATGGCCAGAAGTGATCACGGTGATCAACTAGTCTGACCTCTTGTACAGCATAGACCATAGAGCTTCCCCAAAACAATTTCTATAGCTTCTAGAAAAGCATCCAATCTTGATTTAAAAATTGTCATTGATGGAGAATCCATCGCAATCCTTGGTAAATTGTTCCAACGGTTAATTACATTAGAACTGCCTGGGGAAGTTTGCAGTGCCACCAACTTCACTGTGATCAATAGGGAACTTGAGTCTGCAGGAATGTTAAACGAGCACCTTCTGACAAATCTAAACTCACTTGGGGGTGGGGGGAAGCCTCAAAACACTCAGGTGAAATGTTCTGCTGATCTGTTTACTTCCTGTACTGGTTAAATGCCTGCATTTGGTGGGTTCCTCTCTCTGTTTTCACTTATGTATAGCTGTGCGTTTCTCCATAATGCCTCCTTCCCCATGTCAGTCCTACTCTTGTTATAGAGGAGTTATAGAGGAGTGGCTCCCTTAAAGAGGAGTGGCTCAGTCATAGAGGAGTTATAGAGGAGTGGCTCACTGGTCAACCGATCAATGCTTTTGTACTTTACCTCTCAAGTTGTCATCCTGCTCCTTATGGAGAAGGAACTGAACCACAGCTAGGGTGACCAGACAACAAGTGTGAAAAATCAGGACAGGGGATGGGGGGGGGGGGTGTAATAGGAGCCTATATAAGAAAAAGACCCCCAAAATCACCGCTGTCCCTATAAAATCGGGACATCTGGTCACCCTAATCACAGCACCCCATCACAGTGCAAGCAGAATTGTTTTTGACAATTAACTAGCAGTGAAGAGTCCAAAAAAAAGCTGTAGTGGGGAACTGGCTGAGGATAACAAGTCCAGTTTGGGACTTTCTGAGGAACTATCTTGTTAGAGTAGCCAAAACACTGGGCAGAAAAGCCTTTCAGCTTCTCCCACTCGCATCTTTATCCACCTCCTAGAAAATCACCCAGAAGGAAGTAGAGATGTTCATAACACTTAAAACACATTTTAAAAAATTGTATTGTCAGATAGCTTCAGAGCAAAATAGTCTCAACTGTTGCAGTTAAAAATATTCCATTAATTTCCATTGGCTTGTTTTTATCTTCTGTGGAACCATCCACATTTCTTGATCGCCTAAAAAGTTAAGTACGTGGAGAAGGTATATATGTCTGGTGGACAGACACTTGAAGAGACTTAAATAATGTTTGGAGTCCCTCATCTGGTGACATATTACCATAGCCAAAACAAATATGAAACACTTGTGATCCAGAGGGGGGCAGCCATTCCAAAAATGACCTTCCTTCCAGCTGATCCAGGAGGGGGCACATCTCTGCTGGAAGTCAGTATTCAAGAAAGGTTAGTTCAGATTAGAAGCATTAGGCATTTTGGGTCCCCTATAGAGTAACACCAGCTTGGCTTTACACAGCCATTAGACTATTAACACCAGCATCTCACCTTCCTAGAGTAAGGCATCTCAATGGAGAGCAATAGCTCCTTAGGCTTTAGTACTGTCTTTCTGTAACCAGTAAAGAACTTCTCATCCATCCTTATAGTCCTTCGGCCCTCTGTAGAACAAGGAGAAGAGAAAGAAACAAATGGTTGGGCAAGTATATCAGGCAATAGTCTCCCATTTCATCCAGGCAAAGAATTATTGCCAGGCATGTAGAGAGGACTTTGCAGTTACATAAACTAAATTTCATCTGATCTCAGAAAGAACAAGGAGTACTTGCGGCACCTTAAAGACCAACAAGTGAATTTGGGCATAAGCTTTCGTTGGCTAAACCTGACTTTATCAGATGTATAGAGTGGAACATACAATAGGAAGATATTATAAATAGATATTGATAGATATAGATATATACAGAGAACATGAAAAGATGGAGGTTGCCATACCAACTCTGAGAGGCCAATTAATTAATTCATTTCTCCTCTTATCAGCAGGAGGAAAAAAAACTTTTTGTAGTGATAATCAGGATGGCCCATTTCAAACAGTTGACAAGAAGGTGTGAGTAACAATAGGGGAAAATTAATATGGGGAAATAGATTTCAGTTTATGTAATGACCCAGCCACTCCCAGTTTTTATTCAAGCCTAATTTAATGGTATCCAGCTTGCAAATTGATTCCAGTTCAGCAGATTCTCATTAGAGTCTGTTTTTGAAGGGTTTTTGTTGAAAAATTGCCACTTTCAGATCGGTTACTGAGTGACCAGAGATTGAAGTGTTCTCCTACTGGCTTTTGAATGTTATGTTTCCTGATGTCAGATTTGTGTCCATTTATTCTTTTGCGTAGAAACTGTCCAGTGTGGCCAATGTACATTGCTGGCACATGATGGCATATATCACATTGGTAGATGTGCAGGTGAATGAGCCCCTGATGGCATGGCTGATGTGATTAGATCCTATGATGTGTGGACAGAGTTGGCACTGGACTTTGTTGCAAGGACAGGTTCCTGAGTTGGTGTTTTTGTTGTGTACGATCCCTCACTCTCACAGATTTTGAGAGACAGGCCAGTCCTTGCTTACAGACAGCCCCTAACCTGAAGCAAATACTCACCAGCAACCACACACCGCACAACAAAAACACCATCCCAGGAACCTATCATTGCAACAAAACCCAGTGACAACTCTGTCCTGGGAGAACGAGTCATAGAATCGTAGGACTGGAAGGGACCTCGAGAGGTCATCTACTCCAGTCCCCTGTCCAGTCCATAGAACTATGGTGACAGAAACACGGACTTCACTCGCACAGTCACCATAATCCCTTTACCTCTTCCTCAGGAATGGACCTTTGCAGTTAATTTTTTCGGTGTGGTGGGGGAGGAGGAAGGGGTGTTAGTGGGATTCCTTTAAACATCTGCTATAACAAAGACAAAAGAGATTCTTTATCAAGACTGTTGACCATAGATAGGCCTTGTGGTTCTCCCTGGCTCTTTAACGCCCAGAAAGCCTATAACAGAATCCCTAATGTTACATGCAGGGTTTTCCCCCCTACGTTCTGGCCTGAACTAAGCAGTCATGGGAAAGGACTACTGATTACCCTATATCCCACACTGTCATTTAGAACTCTGAATAAACTTACCATTTGACGCCAAAGTCAATTTGCTGCCACATGCCATAAAGACAGGGTTGAGATCAGAAATTGGACTAGCAGTCATTATGTTTCCCCCAAGAGCCTGAAATAAAGTAAACCGAACACATGGATTAGAAAACGGCTGGGAAGGTATGGCTAGTGCTACTTTACTATCACTGATTCACATGTAACCCTTATTTTGATACAGGTTTGTTTTGCTACCGTGACAATTTTAGGGCCTTAATTTAATTCCAGTGATGAACACGCAAAACTCGCAGGGCCAGTGTCAATCCTAACCAATCCTAAGGCATTTCACTGAAATGGTTTTCAAGGATGGTCCTTATCTGTACATAAAAAATGCCTCATGCGCTAATCATTCATGATAATGGTTCCAAAATTGAAATATTGGAGCCATGATGGAGGACCTAATCCTGCAAAGTGCAGAGCACCCCCTGAGAAATGCTCAATGGCTCAGTTACCATTGGCTGTGCTGGGAATTGAGGCTGTGCAGGGAATTATAACCTTGAAGCCTCATGTCAGGTTTTTCAGCCTGCTTTAAAAGTGATTTTCTTATTCAACAACTCTCTGGGCCTTGAAAAACATAACTTGCAAAGCACAAGGAAGATATCTGGTAGGATCAATAGGTGCTCACGTTCTTGGCTAGTCCTAAAAGCAGGGCTTGGACTGGGGTCTGCAGAGGACAGGGAAGATGCACCCTCTAAGCACCAAGGCAGTATCAGCTTCCACACTCATCACTGAGCAGGATGACCACGTTAGTGTCGCATTGAGGTATGACAGGCCTTTCCAACCCACCTCTGCCCATCTCTCATCTTCCTTACAGAGTCAAAACACTCTGGGCATAGGTAGACTCAGACCAGGAAAAAGTCACGTCAGCTCTGCTTTTCAGCTCCCAAGTAACACCTGGGCCCAGGTATGGCCTGTGTCATTCAGGCAGCCCTGCCGTAACACCACTCCAAATAAGCCCCTGTTGAGGGCTGCCTTCTGAAGCAGTAGCAGAGACTGTAGAAGATGGAGTCTCTTTTGCTTACAGAAGAATTATGGGGTCAATGCTTTGAGGTTTCCTGGTCAGGCTTTCATTTCAGTGACCCTTTGCAGTTTTGGATCCACCATTAATGCTTCTTTGTTAAATGACTCCTCGTCTCCAGGCTGCTCTAGAGTTTTCCAATTTGTCTGGTAATAGTAATGAATGTAGCAGACTCCTTCCACTTTTCCACGGTGAGCTTCCCCTGTCATTTATCAGTGGCTCTCAACCTATCCAGACTACTGTACCCCTTTCAGGAGTCTGATTTCTCTCGCATACCCCCAAGTTTCACCTCACGTAAAAAGTACTTGCTTACAAAATCAGACCTAAAAATACAGAAGTGTCACAGCATGCTACTGATGAAAAATTGCTTACTTTCTGATTTTACCATATAATTATAAAATAAATCAATTGGCATGTAAAGATAGTGTACTTACATTTCAGTGTATAATACATTGAGCAGTACAGTAAAACCTCCATTTAACGGACTAATTCGGGTGAGGGGGTGTCCGTTAAATCAAAAAGTCCATTATTTAATAATAATAAAAAAATGAGCTGTCGGAGCAGCAGCCCGCCTGCCATAGGGTCGGGGCGGCAGCTCCACAGCCCGCCCACTGCCGGGACCCGGCGGCAGCCGGAAGCTGTCAGCCAGCACGCCAGAAATGGAGCAGGAATGCATCAGACTTGCTCAGAAATTTTGTCCGTTGCATCCGAAGTCCGTTAAATCGAGGTCCGTTAAATCGAGGGTTTACTGTACAAACAAGTTGTTGTCTGTATGAAATTTTAATTTGTACTGACTTCACTACTGCTTTTTATGTACCCTGTTGTAAAACTAGGCAAATATCTAGATGAGTTGATGTACCCCCGGAAGACTTCTGAGTACCCCAAGGGGAATGTGTACCCCTTATTGAGAACCACCGTCATACAGCAACCTAAGATGACATAAGACAAAATAGTCTACAGCCTACATGGGCCTGTAGTAGAATTTTATTGGAAAAGAATCCATGAGAAAGGGACAAAATGTCTCTCAAACAGGGGCACAATGTCTTTCAGATGTCCCAGAGTAATAAGAGGAGCATGTCTCTCAAACAGGGGCACAATGTCTTTCAGATGTCCCAGAGTAATAAGAGGAGCATGTGATACTGGCGGGGTCAATTATTCAATCTGAGTTTTCTTCATTTAAGTTTCTTGCCCCTCCCTCCAGCAGTAGCACACTAGCTTTCCCCAGCCACTTACTGCAACATTTTTGATCTGTGGGCCTGCAAACCACCGCAGCTGTTCTAGGATAGCCTGGAACAATTCCGTTTTGTAGGAAGGAAGCTCAGCCACAGCTGTTTTCAGCACCACTTCTACTAGGCTCAGGGTGCACGCAGCACCAAAGATAATACCTACAACGGAGAACAGCAGAATTTTTACCAACAGCCACAGTCTATGTTTCCCAGGAAGACAGTTCCACCAGGGCACTTGCACAGGAAGGTGAATGAGGCACTGCATTTTCCCCATAAAATTATTTTTTTCCATTCATTCGTTTCAACCACTTCTCCTGACCAAACGTGCACTAAAACACACAGTCCACCAACAACAGGCACACGCACAACCTGCACCCACCAATTAGACACCACCTACAAGTATACCAACCAACACTTATGCCAGCAGTTATTGAGAGACTAAACACATCTGGGAATTGCTAATGAGTTATAGAACC
The DNA here is from genome assembly GCA_032164245.1 of Sternotherus odoratus. Lineage (NCBI taxonomy): Eukaryota > Metazoa > Chordata > Testudines > Kinosternidae > Sternotherus > Sternotherus odoratus. The sequence continues at coordinate 127,090,314 of JAVMKO010000003.1, forward strand.
TTTCACTCGTAGGTTGTCAGTGTGACATACAGGTTCCTATCTAATGGGAGCCCCTATCTGAGATGAGTCTGGTGAATTTAAATTCCAACTCTCACGTAATAAACTGAACACTATGCTTTATATGAGTTGGTAGGCTCAACAAAGAGGTGAAGAACTGCACTGGACCCTGGATACTGAATTACTTCTAGGGTAAGTCTGCACTGCAACGTAAGCCAAGCTGCAATGAGCCTAACCCCCTTGCGACTACACTGCAGTTGTATTAACTCAGGGCTCAGACCCAGGGTCTCAGGACCCTGCAGGGCTGGAGGATCCATGCTCAAGTTATGTCGGGACTCACGGGCCAATCCCTATTTCCTTGCTTGACTCAGGTCCTGGGAGTCAGCCAGAAGTATACCACAATTCCATGGGACAACTTCCTTACTCCTCTTTATACCAAAAAATCTGCCATCCACTCTGTTGGAAATGGAAGCCACCCCGCCTTTGCAAGATCAGCATTAACCTATTCTGTTCTGATCACCAATCTGCAAGCACACTACCAGAGAGCCTCCTGGGTTTGCAAAGGAGCACAAACTGATCATGCCTTTTGCAAAGCGAGCTGCTTCCTCCTAGTGTGCAGGGTGGGCAGTAAAGTTTTTCCACAATGCACCATTGTCCTAGGGCTAGAGCGGCCATATTTGGTGATGGGGGGGGGGAGAAGAGGGAGTGCTAGGGACTCTGAGATATGGTTATTCTGACTTGGGTCTGCACCCTGTAGTACAGATGCCAGAGCCTTAGAAAAGTCTTAAAATAGGATTAATATACAATGCAGATGCTCAAGCCCAAGGTTCCCTAACATGGGTCATCTGACTCAAGTCCCACTAACCCTGCGCTTGCATTGCAGCGTAGACATATCCCTAGAAGTTGAGTCATACTGGCAGGACAAAGTGTATGGGAACTTTGCCCTGCTTCTGCCAGCCAGATAAGCTCAGGACTTCATACACACGGGCTATCAAACCACTGCCTTATAAGCACAATTTTGTAAAACGAACGATTATGGTCACTTGCAAATTATTTGCTAATATGCAAATTAGCCCATTAATTTCCATAAATCACTTCACATGGAACTGCTATGAAATTTCTAATATTTTTCCCAGTAACGACCATTCCTGGCCCTTGCTACTATGTGTTTCCAGGTCTTTACAACATCTGGGCGCTGTGAAATCTTTGTATTGAAATTTAACTCAGAACTGCCTTCCCCCTCATCTACTCACACTAAAGGGTAAACAGTTCAACTAGTTAACCTCAGAATAATGATGAGCAGCTAATCCGTGCTTACCTTACTCATGCAACTTGTCCTATTGATTTCAGTGGGACTCTTAGCATGAATAATCTCAACAGATCTGGCCTCAGAAAAGGTGATGGGAATAAAAGAAGGGGGCCCTTCATCCTAATCAAAGCAGTTCTAGTTTTTCTGTTTTTGTGGGGAGTGTACTTTCCCTTGTACCTTTCCCAAAGACCACACTGACTGTGTAGCATTCTGAATACTCATTACCTACCCTCCTCTGTGTGCTGAACAAAGGTCATTTCAGGGATCCAAGCTGGTGCTATTATCACTGGATACAGCATGTTCTTTAACCTCATCTCAATACCTCAAGGAAAAACAAGACTCCCCGAGTTAAATGCTTCTCAGGGAAAAGGCAACATTATTATGTTACAAAGATCAGTGAGCTTCAGTAATCACATCTTATACCGGTTATATAACAGCGTCAAAAGTTCCTGAAGTTCACTGGCCAATGGAGGCATTTGTGTAATGAAATTTTAGGGCTATAATCCATGAGATGTCTCTCCCACCAACCTCTTCCCCTGTGAAGGAGCTCTCAGACTGCATGTGAACATTATTGACTCACTGATATCATCATGTTAAGCTGAATAGCACTTGAGGGGGAAAATAGGATTAGATATCAGGAGGAGAATTATTCAAAAAAGAAAGGAAAAAAAAAAGTCTGAGAGCACTGCAAACCCTCACATCCTAAGAGGTTCGCCCAGTCCCTGGACAACTTCAGGCAAATGGCTGAAAGTTTCAGGACTGGATTCACCTAAGTACATTTTTAGTGTCTCTCTTCCATTCCTGCAAAAACCAAAACAGTCTGTTATGTATCTGTGTGCTTCTTCTTGTCAATAACCCATTAATAACTGGCACCAAGTTAGAACAAAAGGCCCACCGATCTGAATTAGCTCTTATTTAGCTTGCTTCCACAAACAGGACACAAGGATGTTTGTGAGACTGATCTATTGGGAAGAAGTAAAATCCCCCTTGCCATGCCCTCCAGAAACCACTCCCATATGGGGTTAACTCGGACTGTTTTAAGGAAGTCCAAACTGGTTTTGCATTATGCTTGGGAAAACCTTTCTGTGGATAACTTTAGCAACTGCTCAAACTAAGCCTCAGCAATTCCTCTTACCGATTTCTGTGTTCCCTACAACCAACTTAGCATCGGGGTACTGGGCCTTGAGCACCAGCAGCCCCTCAAGTGTTGTGGGCCGTATCCACATCACACGCTCGCCTTTGAAGCACAGCTGTTCCTGGGGTTCGTCTTTCTGCGTCTGAGAAAATAAAATGGGACGGACTCAGATCGGGAAATGCTTCCATCAAGGATTCCTGCCCCGGCTTTGTTTTTGCCAATTCTCCTCCTCGCGTGACTGCTGCTTATTAGGAAGAGGAAACCAGATCGGAGTCAGCCCAGAGTCGCTGCCCTCCAGTAACACGGGAACTTCTTGCAAATGAAACAGAGGGAGCTGGTGTTGGCATTAACAAACTCAGTGTGACCCTCACGAAGGGAGCACCAGCGCACTGGTGAATGTTGGGTTGGGTCGGGATAGCTGCCAGCAGCCATGGAACCAATAACTGAGTGTACAGGGTGATTTGTTAAATGTATAGGAGGTGGAGAACACACCCACCTGGTGGACCCAAACCGGGACTATGATGGTGCAATCAGTGTGCAGGGCGTAGAAAGGGCCCAGCATGGCATTGCAGGGACACCAGCCTCCATAAGGGAGGTGGGGGACGATTGGAGAGGAAGCCAGAGCAGCTTTGAAAGTGAGTAGTGCTGGGCAGCTAGGGGATGCACTGATTCAGCTTATCCTGTGTATCCCGTGGAAAGCCTCTTCTGGCAGGGCTCTTATGTGAAAGACTGGAATGCTAATGCCTGCTCTGGGTCAGCAAGTGTGTCTTATTTTATTGGTAGCTGCCTGTTCCACTGTCAGCTCGTTCGGGCAAGAGCCACATGGGTCACTCAAACCCCATGTCAGAGAAACAGGCCAATGAGCGGCATTCACTGCTGCCCGACTGCACCTACCAGCAACTCTGGAGGGAAGATAGGCTCCTGGGTGGGATCCAAAGGCTGGAACTCAGCTGGATTGAACAAGATGGAGGACACCATTGCCTGTTAAACAAAGCAAACAAGAGAAATTTCTTTTCTCAAAACAAGAGGACTTAATTCCATCTACATGTAGCTCTGGTTCATTTTTCCTTTCTGATACAATGCTTTTCATTATTTTGTTAAATGATGAACAGTACAACTAATAGAGTGGAATGACACAGACTGATGAATTAAACAATCGCCCAGATCTTGAGCTCCTGCTTACATTTATCTGTCCTTAGCCGGAGTTTGCCTGACTAAATACACAGGGTTTTATTCCAGTCTCACTTATAGCAATGTGAGACTGAAGTAACTGAATAGAATCAATGGTAGATTTGCCTCAACACAGACCAAATAAAAACAAAGTGAGGCCTGGTCAGTTTAACTAAATCGGTCAGGGTGTGAAACATCCACACTCTGAGCAGTGTTGTTAAGATGACCTGAGTCCCCATATAGACAGCGCTAGGTCGACAGAAAAATTCTTCCATCAGCCTAGCTACCATCTCTCAGGGAGATGGATTACATACGCTGAAGGGAGAGCCCTTCCACTGGTGTGGGTAGTATCTACACTGAAGTACTACCACAGTGCAGCTATAGCATTTTAATTATAGACAAGCCCTCAGTCTGAGGTGATTTGCCTGAATAAGATCAGAGTAGAGATTCAGGCTTTGGCACGTACAAAATAAAAGTTGAATTACAAAACACTAACAAAGGATAGTGAAAAGAAAGAAGAGGAGAAAAAATAAAGGTGTGGCGAGGCCTTACTGCATTGTCTTCTTTCTCGTTCATGTAGCAACCCAGGTCATTGACTTTTCCACCACAACAGCCTCCAGCCTTCCCAGTCATACAGCAGCCTGGGCCCTTCATTCCTTTCCCACAGCAACTCCAGTCCTACGTGGGCAAATAACTGCTTAAAGAAAAACCTGTAGATTCCAAGCAAGCTACACAGGTTTCATCCACTTGCAAAAGCAATTGTTCCCCCATTTATAATTTCTATCATAGATACAGAGAAATTGGAGGTGGAAGATGCCAAATAATTAGGTCTCTCCCTTTCAGTGGGTTCATTGCAGTGATTCCATTCCATTTGGTCCCTTACAATGCATTTATTCTATGCCGTTTAGTTTTAAATAACTCAAGTAGCAGAGCTTCCACCATCTCCTTTCGGAGATTGCTTCAGTGTCTGATGAGTTTCACAACTACCTATATTTTCCTCTCTTTCATTTCATCCATTAAACAGAATAATATACATGTGCACCATGCTAAATCATTGCTTTACATCTTGGTGTTCGCTACCCATATGAGGTACATCCATAAAACCAATCAATGTAGTATCTAGGTGCTCCATTTCTCCATACAACCCCCAGAGGAGACTTTAAAAAATGGTAAGTAAAAGGTGCTTAATGCAACCCCACATGCACATTTGAGTAGTGGGTGTGGAGGGAGGGATATATTCAGCACTGACATTTCAGCTTAACTCCATTGTCATTTTAGTTTTGCAGTCCAACTCTCATAAAAGTAATTGCCCAGTTAGGCTCTGCAGCCGTATGTCCTTAGTCATGGACCGTAGTTAGGCATCTTTCTATACCTGCACATACCCAGGTGATCTGGGAGCGGTTTTGTTTTGTGGGATGCTGTGTTTTTAAGAGCTTTAGCAAAAGCACTGTAAAAAGAGACCTACTTACTGGTGACCTGATCTGATGCCGTACTGAGCACTCTAGTTATTAAAGGGAGCTAACCTGAGCAACTGCCATTAAAGAGTAAGTTTTGTCATGTTATCAATATGTAACACAGGTACTGACAGGATCCAGGGCTGTGTTTAGGATTTGGCTGGGGATTGGGAGTGGGAGGCTGGTTGGCAAATGTATCCCTTTTTCTTTCAGTCCAACAGTGTATTTTATCAACAGTTGAGCAACTCAGCCTGCTGACTGCCTTCCAGAAATCTGTAATGTTATCTGAGGCCACTTACTTTAGCAAATGTCCTGTACCCCTCCAGAATGGGTCTGTATCCTGTACAGCGACACAAGTTTCCTGCATGGCCAATCAAAGGGATAAAGGTTCAGAGTCATTCAGTCACAAATTTCTGGGCGCACACATGGGTGGCTGATTTTGTGAGGTGTTTTTCCCCCCACATAATAACCAGCTCGGCATTAGACAGAGTCGATCAAAAATGGGGGGAAGTGAAATTTTGGGAGTATTTTTGCACAAAATCCGCCACCTTTCTTTTTCATGTAGAAATTCAAAATCGCAATGAAAATTTTCACGGACATTTCAACTCTCTCTATTTAAACACACGCAGCCAAGGCAGCTGAATGCTAATCTCAGCCCACCAGCTATCTAATGTCTGAAGCAACACAGAGCTCACTTCTCTCCTGTGGCTGACCTCTCCTCAGCAGAGGTGGCCACTGTAGTGCCGGCCACAACGCCATGATTCAGCACAAGCCCAGTCCCGGCCCCAGAATTAGTGAAAGCAGCCGAGAGGTTGCTCTACCTACGCAAGAGCAGAACTGGCATAACCGAATTTTGCTCCTGCACATCCCCAACCCAAGGCAAACCCCTGTATGTGGGGCTGGTGGTTGGTGCAGAAGCTAGCTCTGTGATCTCCATTGGCTCTATGCCAGCAAAGAGTCCCCCCCCCCCCCGTTTCCCCCCCCCCCACACCCACCATCAGGTGATTTATTTAGTTTGTAAACTCTTTAGGGTGGAGACCACCCTTTTGTTCTGTGTTTGCACAGCACCTAGCACAATGGGGCTCTTGTATATGATTGGAGCTTCTGTGCACTATGGCAATGCAGAGAATTCACAACAACAATGGGATTTCTCCATCTATTTCCAGCCAGAATCTGTTCACTTCACACCCCTGAGCAACATAATGTGAACAGCTCATTCTGGACAATCCGGGTCCTACTTTAATAGTAACTGTTTTAAAGCAATCAGGTGAGGTGCACCCTGTCCCACTTGGGGAGGGAAATGCAGCCCCCCCAAAAAACATAAGATGCGTGCCTGCAGGTCGGTGCTGGAATAGGCATTACCTTGGAAATTCTCTTCTATCTCCTCCATGGTTGGGTGAGGTCTGTTGCGAAGCAATGCATACATGGACATGACAATGCCAGGAGTGCAAAAGCCACATTGGGATCCATGGCTTTTTGCTATTCTCTCCTGAGAGGAAAAAGTGACCAAAACACAAACAGCTCTTGTTAGCAGCACTGCGCTGATTTCCTGACTTCACTAGTCAGTGTTTCCTCACATCTCTGGGCAGACCCAACCCAACGATTTAGAGCTTGTCTACACTAACTGGGAACCAACATGCAGCGATCGATGCATCAGCAGTCGATTTAGTGCTAAATCGACCGCAGATCGCTCTCCCATCGATTCCTGTGCTCCACTGGATCAAGGAGAGTAAGGAGAGCGTCTCCTGTCGACATCATGCAGAGTGGACCCTGCGGTAAGTAGACCCTGCAGGCATGCATTTACATCGACTTGAGTTAGCTATTCCTGTAACTCAAATTGTGTAGCTTAGACTGACTTTTGCCTGTGGTGTAGACAAGGCCTTAGGCCACTCAGATGGGTTTCAAACAGACTCATGAGATGAACTCATACTGCAAAATTGGGGTCTGCATTTCAAAAAAATCCCTAAATCCTGACCTCCTGAAATTGATGGGAGTTTTGCTATAGAATTCTTTGGAGCCAGCATTTCACCCCAGCGGTATTTGAGTTCCATTTGCTCCATCATAAAGATAGGGGCTCTTGGTCAGAATCAGAAGTGCCTTTGGATTTCAAACCCTTTCCCCTCAAAGCTTATATGTTTGGATCCTGGGATGTGGGGAGGTGGTAGGGAAAGGAACAAGCTCTATCCAGTTGGACCCACCCAATCTCAAATTAGGTCTAAGTGTTCTCTCTTTGTGGCTTACCATCACGGAAAGAATCTACACAAACTGCTAGATATGTGCAGAGGAAAACTTAATTTCCATCTCAAGGACAGCATCTCTGGCAAAGATGAAACAACTAGTGACTCCAAACACTGCAATGTAGTATCACCAGTGTAAAATAGTAACACGTTGCATTTCTCTCACAACTTCCAGAACCCTTTGGAAACATTCCTGAATTAATCCTCAGCAATGTCCCCGTGAGGGAGGTAAATAATATCCCAATGTTATAGGCAGAGAAACTGAGGCACACTAAGCTCCTGACTAAGGTCACCCAGGAAGGCAAAGGCAAAGCCAAGAATAGAACTCTACTCCTACCTCTAGGTTGCCTCTGGTCTGGTTCAATGATGCCAACACCAGCAACAGTAGGATGTAGGCCCAGCAGGGGCAAGTGAGTTGCTCTTCACACTATTGATGGCGGGCACCAAGCAGGAGTAGCACTGCGATCCCATGCGCCAGGTCACAAATGCCTCTCACTCAAATTTGCCGCAGCCATCCACCATTTTGGGGACCCTCGAGCAAACTGCTCTTTTTGTTCTACCTAGGCCCTGCACTGCCCTGCTCCCAGTCCTGTGCTTTAGCCACAAGATCACTCCTGGTATAGGACTTGGATCAATACAACAGTGCAGGGCCAAAGCAAGAACACCAGCGGTGTAGCTGGAATGACAGCTAATATCATGTTTGCTTATAACAGAGAGTTTCAATCCAGAGATGTATGTAGGTGCCATTCCCACTACCAGCAAAGTCTGTGTACGTGGTCTAAAGTGAAATCTACACCCTCTGGGCTTTGGCTTTATTAACATGGAAAGTGAGAACAACACAAGCTAAACCTCAGCCCAAGTATTCGTCCCAGGGTAGGCTGTTCCAAGAGTTCCTCCAGGAGAAGTGGTCTGTCCCAGGCCTGTGGTCCCACTTCCCAAGGAGCTGTTCCCACCTCCCTTATATCCATGGCATAGAAAAACAAGCCATTCATGCCACCAACGGGTCAGCAGAAAGCATCCAGCATACCAGGTGTTAGAACCCTGCACTAACAGGGTGAACCCACAAAAGAGGCCTGCCACAGGTCACATTGTCTTAAGACTTAACAACAGAGACAGCTCACCTGGATGGGATGCAACCTTGTCTTTGTACTCCCTATGCCTTCAACAGTAGTCACTGCTACGCGATGCAATGCACAGATGGGGAACAGACAAGCATTTACAGAGTAGTGGCTAGAACCATAAGTTAAGGTCACTTCATTTGTAAACTTGTTTGCCAGCCGTGCTCATCAAAGGAAACAGGGAATCATGATGCTTGCCTGCTTTGCAGCCTCTGATATGTACAGCTGCAATTCCAGGCAGCCTGGTTATGACAAACAAATGGACTAAAGAAAGGCCAGGTTGTCTGTGCCAGAACAGTGGAGGCATGACAGCTCTACTCAGGCAAAGCAGAATCCTTGTGAAGTCTGAAACTCTCAGGGGCATATCTAGACTTTCTTTGATGGGAAGGGCTACATGTCAATTTCCAAATGCACCCTTTGTTGCTTAATGCACCTCTAAAAGAAACTCAGCTGCCATGGTGAGGGGTGTAGTGCACAAACCTAAAAAAGATAGAACAGACTGGACATATTTATTAACAACCAGCTAAATCCTGTCGAAACTGAAGCACTTATAAACATTAAACTAACTAATTAGTCCTCACAACATCTCTGTAGGCAGTTTAAATGAGTATACAGCAAATAGGGAAACAGAGGCAGAGATGTCAAATGACTTTCCCAGCCCACATGTGAGACCTGGGAATAATAACTTCGGAGTTCTTGGTTTCCAGCCCTGTACTCAGATGGCTCAGATACACCTGTCATAGATGGTGAACAAAGGGAAAATGTCTCTGATCATATTAAACAATGTAGCCAGAACTTTCCTCATAATTAGCTCTTTGGATCCCTGCAGTCTGCGTAGCCCTCAAAAAAAAGTTAAATAAATAAATATTCTGGCTGCTAGAGGACAGAATGATTGAAGGGATTTATTAATGAGACACTATACTTTTTCTTTTCTTGGTCACCCTTTGGCCTCGTTAGAGGTGTTCACCAACTCATGGTAAAATACCCATGGCATTTTAATAATCAGTGTTTTACTTCTTCTTGGTTTGATTTCATTGCTTAGCTCCACAAATGAACAAGAACTGAGAATGCCAAAATTCCATGTGCCTAACAGTAAGAATTGTTTTGCAGATTAAATGGCTATCTGCGGATACAGTGGATATCGACAGAAGCACAGAAGCCAGGCGATTCCAGCTTCCAGATAATAAAGCTTCTAGCAGGATAACTGTTATTTTATTCTTGCCAGGGCAAACGTGGGGCTGCATTGCAACAGGAGAATGGTTCATAAGGGTTATGAAGGTCACCATATCAGGAAAGACCAAGCTAACATCTGGTCTGTCACAAGAGCCTATGCACATACTTCAAGGCAAGATGTAAAATCTTCCTAAGCATTGTACAATACTGTTGGAGGAAATAACTTCTTGTAACGGCCAAGTTTATGTCCTGAATTGTGGATTGAGGCTTTGGCAGAAACATAACATTATATAACAACATTTCTTTAATCATAAATAATGTTGCACCCCGAAAGGAAAAACCTGGATTCATGACTGTTTTAATTCCCATCTCAGTTTACAGGTTCAGCTTGCAAAGGATACACAATTTTCTTCTGGGAGTTGTCAAACTTGGATATCATAACAGTGCAAGCACCACATCCACCTTCTCCACAGCCTAGCTTGGTTCCAGGTAGCCCCACTGAGAGAACAAGGTTAAGGAAAATACAGAAGGATAGCAACAGCCCTGGCAAATGTACAGCCCACAACCCTTTTACAGCCAACGTGTTTTCCAAAGGTTCTGGGTGAGGAATGTTGGAAGACAAACTTTTGAAAGCCTTTAGGATGAGAGGTGCTGTGCCAAAATCATATATTATTATTTATAATTGTTTATAGTGAACTGGACTAGGCACTGCAGAGGAAGCCAGAACTGATTTTCAAGGAGAAACCACCTTTGGTCGCAGTAAATATATGGCCATGCTGAGATAATCAGTTTAGGCTTACGCCTCCACTGTTAAAGTCCATGGCAAATTGACTTCAATGAGAGCAGGCTTTGGCCCTTTCATACTAATGTCATTGAGGTTCCCACTGGAGTTGACATGAAACTAATTATCTCTGCACAACCATGTGTCTACTATAGCAGAACACAGCTTGTTCATGGAAACCAATCAAGGCATAAGCTAAGGATTTTCTCCGCCAATGTTACAGTCAGTTTTATTAAGATGTGGGTGAAAAGCTCCCCAAAGAGCAAGAATTCACCATGTAGCCTTTCCATAAATTCTGGATTTTTAAGAAAACAACAGAATCAGGGGGTTTCCCCACAGAATATAAGCATCCCAAATATTAAAGTATTTGAATTAGACATTAACAAGCTCAAACACCTAGGATCAAATGGCAATTCTTCAGGAACAGGAGTGCGTGGAGATAGAGAGAGGACACAGCAGCCTCCGTCCCTACTCCTTTGTGCACCCATGCTACATCCAGACAGAACACTGCTGCTACCTCTCCCTGAGCACAAGCGGGTTGGTGCACCACACGCAAAAACGAACATGGCTAACGTCCTCCTTCCTCCTCCAAACAGTGTGCACCTGCCAGAACGTGGCAGCAAGCCTGGGGTAAGTGTGAACTACACCTTTGTAAAGGAACACAGAGCCTAAGCTGGCAATCTCTTTGCACCAATGGCTTTGATGTATTGAAACAGAAATGGAAACAGCCTTAATTTGTCAGGGAGGAAACTGCTATGCAGTTTACATGTGACTGGAAATGAACTGTTCTCTCAATTTTATGGGCCTCTTTTTTGTACAATTCTCTCTTCCCATCATATCTTGAATCACTAGCAACTATCGGAGGCCTCCCTTCCAAGTACTAGCTAGATTTGATGCTGCTTAACTTAGATGAGCTGTTGAACTCCCAGTGCAAAATAATATCAACCTGCATACAGCTCTCATCCCCAAACATGCTGTCTGGTTATGCTGCAACATGCTGCAATAGTTAATAATGGTAAAATGCCATAACCATTTGAAACCTTATACAGTTCTTCCTGACATTGGATACATTTTCTCCGCAGGTAGGTCAGTAAAGTTGTTTCTGGATCCACATTTTTTTCCAACACCTGAATGAAAAGAAAAGTATTGTAAACCATATCGTCAAGATTTATATATCTAAAGAGATAGACATGCAGACTCTGAAGATGAACTTCAGTCCTGGTGCAACTCTGTTCACATCAACGGCATTAAACCAGTGAACTTTGTCCCTTCTCCCACTGCCTGTCACTTTTAAAATCTGCTTATACAGCAGACTCTCGATTATCCAGGATGATAGGAAAAAAATTAATCCTTGTTAATAAAATCCTGGATAATCACCATCCATAGGAAATATGGGGGGGGGGTTGGTTCACCAGCCACCCTGCGCCAGGGGGAGGGGGTGTTGGTTCACTGGCTGCCTTGCCCCGATGGGGTTTTTTTGTGTGTGTGCTTGGGGCGGGAACAAAGCCAGACCCGGCCCTGCGAGTTACGCATATTTTTTTGTCATCCTGGTTAATCCACATCCTGGTTAATCCAATTCTGGATAATCGAGAGTCTACTGTATAGAGCAAGAGAAGTGAGGAAAGTGAAGTGTTCCAGAAACAGGGTTAGCAGCAGATTAAGGCCTTGTCTAAACTACACAGTTTTATCAACCAAAGGCAGCTTTTGTCAATGAAACAGTGGAGGTGCACGCACTGATTTAACTCTCCTGCTCCGCTGAGAGGCATATAGCTTTTTACAACATAGTTAGAGGGACACAGTGTCAATGTAGACACTGCGTTCCTTATGTCACCATAACCGGGCTCCAGGAGATATCCTGCAATGCCCACCCTGACTTCTCTGATCGCTGTTTTGAACTTCACGGCCCTACACAGACACGTGCCCTTCCCCTTTCAAAGCCCCAGGAGGTTTTGAAATTTCTCAGGGTGGAGAGCTCACAGCTCCTGCCCAGCCGAGCATGCCAGCTCCCTGGCAGCAAACACTCTCCTGTCTGGACTGCAGGGGAGGGGGTGGATCTCTTGGGTCTGTGAGAAGAGGAAGCTGTGGGAGAACTCGCAGAGAATCACAGATTCAAAACATTAACATGGAATCCTGCTCTCTCTAGCAGTAGAACCGCAGCAGCAGGAAGACAGGGTGGGCTGATGCTGGGGGTGGGAGGAGACACTGCTGTGCTGTACAGAGCTGAGGAGGGAGACGGGGGCTGGTGTCGGGGTGTCCCTCCCTCCTGCTGGTGTACTGGTCACCACTGAGCTGGGGGTGGGAGTTCAGGGGGGTGCCAGTCTGTGTACCAGCTTCTGCCTCACTCGCCCAACACACGCACTCTCTCTCTTTCACACACCCACACTTCTGTGTGCTTCTTGAGTTAGTGTTCAGCAATGTCAGTTGGTCATATTACCGACTGCTACTTTAAGAAGTGATTTAAAATGTGTTATTTTTCGTGCACACACAACACTCATTACAAGGTTCATAGCACAGTGCAAACAAACAATGCCAGGCTCAGCACACTACAGCAACACACATTACTATGGTTCTGTGTTAACATGCTCCTTTGAGGCATCCCTCAGCCGAACAATCCCTCATTGAGCTCCTCTTATAGACTTGTGTTCAGAACGCACAACACAATACTGACCAGCAGTGCCGGATCCATGTGTTCTGACAGAGATGGCTGGGTTGTAGGTTACCAGGGAAGCTGAAAAGCAGCTGGCAATCTAGTAGGATGTCCATGGTACAATGGGATTGAGAAACCATCATGTGACTCTGCACTTGCCCCCATGAGGCATTGAAATCCCCTCCCAAAACAGCTTGTGGCCAGTTGCACAGTGGGATAGCTACCCACGGTGCACTGTTCTCTGTGTTTAACTTAAACCTTCTCCCTATGGTCAGAAATCAAAACTCTTTATTTGTTTTCTTCTAGCCTGCAGGGCTTGTTTTGCTCCATCGGTATTAATAGAGTATCAAGGCACATTTCCAGTAAAATTGCATAATAGGATGTGACCATGTGTACTTGACTCTTACAATGAAGGAGTCCTAAGTACAGTCATTGCAGTTTATTTAAGATAATCTTTCTCAGTTTTGAAAGGCTGATGGAAGCAAAGGGCACTTTTATAACCTTTTCTTGCCCCCTTCAATATAAGGTCATTTACACCCCCACCCCGCACTTTGAGCTTTTATTCCCAGAAGACCCACATTTTTAGAATTGGCTGATTAAAGTGCTGCTGCAAACTGTAGCTGGGCAGCAGTGTACAGCTCCTATACTGGGAGAGTAAAACAGATAATTTGCCAGGCAAATGGACTCTGCCACCCATCACTATTCAAATCCTTACAAATATAATCTTTTCAAGTGACTGGCATTGCAGAGGTATTTTCAGCATTCCCTTGAAAGTATTTTAAGTGTGGGGATTACCATCAGAGATGAAAGGAAGTCAGGACGGTGTGATGCAGCACACCAGTAAGGAAGTGGCTACTAGTATACAGCTGACTATACCAGCAGCAGCGCCACTGATGCGGGGGGAGGCTTAAGGGGCAGTAGTCCTGGGGCCCGGCGCTCCCAGCAGCAGCAGGAGACCCTGGCCCTTTAAATCACCCCCCGAGCCCTGGGTAGCGCAGGCCGGGCAGCGCTAAAGGGCTGGCTGGGGGAGTCTGGCCCCAGCCCTGCCCCTTCTGGAGTCCCAGAGCCACCTTTCCCACACACACACACCCTGCCCAAGACCCTGGTTGCCCTTCGTACCGGTAAGTCCATTAAGTTACTTTCACCCCGGTTACCATACATATCTCAGTAACGTTGGCAATTTTCAAGGACAAAGTTGCAAAGATTGTAATGGCATCAGTGTGAAAGTGCACGGCAATCTGTTTTGTGCACACGATCTGGGAAAGTAGAGAAACATACTTGTGAAGTCAGATTTTCGTTAACATGCTGCTGCACCTTTCCGGTTATGCTGGGACCAAATTTAAACACTAAGACGCACAACGTTGGTTCATATTGTAACATACTCGTTCTATAATTTAAAAAAAACTACAGTGTGCAAAATTAAATTATAATCACACAATAGTCCAGAATTTTAGAGTTCAGGTTCCCACAGCTAATCAGGCCCCTCAGGACTATTTTTTCACACAACACTACTTATAATAGCTGGATGTAGCCAATATACCTGATTCTGAACTTCCTGACTTTTGTGCGATTCTAATTCTAGAGCAGGGGTCGGCAACCTGTCAGAAGTGGGGTGCCGAGTCTTCATTTATTCACTCTAATTTAAGATTCCACGTGCCAGTAATACATTCTAATATTTTTAGAAGGTCTCTTTCTATAAGTCTTTCATATAGAACTAGGCTGACCATATTTCCTTGAGACAAAAACGGGACATTGGGATAGCAAAAACAGGACGGGGTTATGTAATATTCTGTATTCATGAAAAAGTAAGACGATAAAAAAAGTTTTATTACATGAACATACAGTAGACTCTCGATTATCCGGGATGATCGGGAAAACCTTAATCCCGGTTAATAAAATCCCGGATAATCAAGCGTCTACTGGGGTGGGGGGGGTTCACCGCCGCCCTGCGGTGCGGGGGCGGGGGGGAGGTGGTGGTCCCACCACCTGCCCCAGTCAGCTCCCGCTGCCAGCCTGGGTGTAGGGAACCCAGGCTGGCAGCGGGAGCTCAGACCCCAGCTAGCAGAAGCCTGCGGGGAAACTCTAAAGCGGCAGCCAGCTGAGCGCTCGACCTGCCGCCGCTTTGGGGTTTTCCCCCCAGGCTCCTGCCAGCCGGGGTCTCAGCTCCCGCTGCCAGCCTGGGTTCCCTATACCCAGGCTGGCAGCGGGAGCTGACTGGGGCAGGCGGCAGGAGCCTGGGGAGAGAGCCCAAAGAGACGGCGGGCTGAGCACTCAACCTGCCGCCACTTTGGGATTCCCCCCAGGCTCCTGCCAGCCGGGGTCTCAGCCCGCTGCCAGCCTGGGCTTCCTACAGCCAGGCTGGCAGCAAGTTGAGACCCTGGCTGGCAAGGGATCCACCGGGGGAAACCCCAAAGCGGCGGCAGGCTGACTGCTCAGACCGCTGCCGCTTTGGGCTCTCTCCCCAGGCTCCTGCCAGCCAGGGTCCTGCTGCCTGCCCCAGTCAGCTCCCGCTGCCAGCCTGGGTGTAGGAAGCCCAGGCTGGCAGTGGGAGCTGAGACCCCCGCTGACAGGAGCCTGCGGGGAAAGTATAAAGCGGCAGAGAGCTGAGAAGCGGCGGCAGCAGCCGAGCTCTCAACCCGCTGCTGCTTTAGAGTTTCCCCGCAGGCTCCTGCTAGCTGAGGTCTCAGCTCCCGCTGCCAGCCTGGACTTCCTACACCCAGGCTGGCTGCAGGCTGAGACCCCAGCTGGCAAGGGGCCAGCGGGGGAACCCCAAAGCAGCAGCAGACAGAGCGCTCAGCCCCCCACTTTGGAGTTTCCCCCCGCTGGCCCCTTGCCAGCCGGGGTCCTGCCTCCTGACCCAGTCTGCTCCCGCTGGCAGCCCGGGTTCCCTGCACCCAGGCTGTCAGCGGGAGCTGAGTGGGGCAGGTGGCAGGAGCCTGGGGAGACAGCCCAAAGCGGCGACGGACTCAGCACCCAGCCTGCTGCCGCTTTGGGCTTTCCCCCCAGGCTCCTGCCAGCCAGGGTCTCAGCCCGCTGCTAGTCTGGGTTTCCTACACCCAGGCTGGAAGCAGGCTGAGACCTCAGCTCGTAAGGGGCCAGTGGGAGAAGCCCCAAAGCAGCGTCAGGCTAAGGCTGAGCCCGCCGCCGCTTTGGGGCTTCCCCTACTGACCCGTTTAGACATCCCGGTTAATCCGCAGCCCGGTTAACCCGCGCCCGGATAATTGGGAGTCTACTGTATTGACTTGAGCTAACAATTATTCTTTAGTGACAGAACTCATACAAAAATTTAGGTAGACGTAAAGGGGGACTGTATTTCACCACGATCGTACCATGAATATTTCTCCGATTAAGTAATCTTACGCAGCAAATTTCGGTCTTTCAATACCTTATCATAGAACTTCTCACACTCCATGATTCTCTTCAGACACCTCAAATGACCCTATTTGCCTTCCCCAACCACATCAGCTTGTGGCTATGGCTCAGTTCCCTGCGTAGCATCTCACAGGCAGAAGCTTGTGCAACAAGAGCTTCCCCCAGGCCAGCCACTCTGCCTTCCTCCTCCGGGCAGGCCCCCAACCGCCTCCACTATCAGTAACCCCTCTGACTGACCAAGTCCTCTCCCTACATCTCCTGCAGCAGAAACGCGGCTTCTCACCAACCCCACCACATCGCCCACGCATGCCACAGCCACCTGCCCAGGCCTTAGCTGTGCCTTGAAGACTGACGCCCCGAATGGGCTCTGAGGCTTGGCCCAACCCCCGCATCCATGTGTTCAGTGAGGGGGTTAACCATGGTACCCCTACCCACCTGCCATCTCCCCTACCCACCCCCTGCCCCTCTTCACATCCAGCCCTGGACTCCCCAGTACCTCCCTTCACAGACAACCCTGTGCCCCCCGCTTCCCCCCACCCCCTTCACTCACAGCCCTGGACCCCCCCCAGTACCTCCCTTCGCAGACAACCCTGTGCCCCCACTTCCCCCCCACACCCTTCACTCACAGCTCTGGACCCCCCCAGTACCCTCCTTCACACACAACCCTGTGCCCCCCATTCCATGCCCCCCACTCTCCCAGTAACCCCTTCACACACAGCCTCGTGCCCACCCCCTACCACCCCCTTCACAAGCAGCCATGGCCCCCCCACTTCCCCTGTGCCCCTCTTCACATGCAGCCCCAGCCAGTACCTCCCTTCACACACAACCCTGTGCCCCCCACTTCCACCCACTTTCACACATGGCCCCTACGCACTCCTCTTTCCCCCTGCCCCCCTCACACGCAGCCATGGCCCCCCACCCCATACTCCCTCCCCCCTTGCCTCCCCGCCCGGTCCCCCCACCACCACCTTTGCGCGCCTTGAGCAAAGGGACGATGTTCTCCAGCTCCATGGGGCCTGGGGCGGCGCTGCCTCCTCCCCGCCCGGGCTCACGCTGCCTCCGGCTCCGCTTGGCGCCTGCCCTCGCTGCCGGCCTCGCCCCCTGGCTCGCTGAGCTCGCAATCCCCACGCTCGCGCCTCCCGCCCCGCCCCCTCATTGGGCCGCACATGCTGTTTCCTCCACATGGGGGGGCAGGGGGATCGAGGCGCCAGGCAGCCCCTGCCCGACCAGTAGCTCCACTCCACCCCATGTGGGGGCGGCCCAGCCAATCGTGCCGCGCGGGCTCTGCGGCGGCGGAGGGGAGGGGGGTGCAGGCCGGGGGGGGACCCGAGGCCGTGAGGGGAAGGGACTGAAGGGCTGCGAGAGGGGGTGGGAGGAGGCAGGACCCGGCCATGGGTCCCTGCAAAAAGCAAAAACGGGACAAATTTGATATTTATGTTAAAAAGACGGGACAGTCCAAAAATATGTAAAAAACGGGACGTATGGTCAGCCTATATAGAACTAAACTGTTGTATGTAAAGTAAATAAGGTATTTAAAATGTTTAAGAAGCGTCATTTAAAATTAAATTAAATGCAGAGCCCCCCCTGGAACCGGTGGCTAGGACCTGGGCAGTGTGAGTGTCACTGAAAATCAGCTTGTGTGTCACTTTCGGCACGTATGCCATAGGTTGCCTACCCCTGTTCTAGAGTCTTCACTGCAACAATCTGAAGGAAGGGACTGGCATCTCACGACCTCGGTTTGTTTTTAATAAGCGTTCAGTCAAAAAGGCACCTACATTCCAGCGTGCTTTATCCCACACTGCCGCTAAGCAACTGCTGAAAATGATGGGTGAAATTCACTCTCTTCTCCCCCGCCACACACACACACACACACCAAGTAAGCAGGCTGCAAGTCTTTGTGTGAGAACTGCTCTGGTGAGAACCTGGGGGGCAGTATTCATGGCCACAGTGCATCCCCCTGCATGTCTGCCATTCTCACCTCCCGTGGCTAGTGGCCTGCATTCCACCTCATTATGTGTTTATTTCAGCACTGAGAAGCAGTTCCCCATAAAAATCCTTCTGAGAATTACTATTTTTGAATCACATTATTGTCAAGCACAGCAAAATCCACATCCCTTTCAGTGTTCTATGCATGTGCCTGGCCTGGCCCTTTCAAGCAAAGCTTTTTGAGTTATCCGGGCATAAAAAATAAGCCACTCAACAATTTTCTTAATGCGTCAATAAACCCAAAATAGCCAAATAGGTTTTCTTGGGACTTTCCTAAGAATATGCAATTGTGGACCAAGAATAAACACAAGAAGTCTCATCCCCAGATGGCCATTACTTGGGAAGTCATAAATGACTGAAAATAGGGGCCGAGGCCCTGATTCAGCAAAGCCTTTAGACACCAGCTATTCAACAAAGCACTTAAGCAGATGCGTAAGTTCCACAAAAGTTACATCTTTGCTAAGTTGGGCCTTGGAATGGAAGCGTCTCCTCATCACTGGCGCAAATACATAACATGCTGGGCACCCTCACCGCCCCTCCTTTTCATGTCAATAGGCCAGATTCACCTCTGATTCCTATCAAGGTAAAGCACCATGAACACCACTGGAGTAAAGGGTGTTGCCTAAATGTAAGACTTGTGTAAGCAGGAGGAGTACCAGGCCTAATGGGAGTTATGAGTGCTCAGTACCACTCGGGATCAAACCCAGGGCTTGAATCAGACCCCACACCTGTGTAAATCAGGAGTGACTACACTGGATTCAATAGAGTCCCCCGGGGTAAAACTACTGTGAGATCAGAACAAGGCCCCTCTTGTTGGCCCTGCCTTATGACACTAGTGCCGTGAAGAATGTTAATCTATGTAACTATATGAATTTATTTTTGTCCTCCCTCGGGTCTTCCCTCCAACTGTTTGATAGGCTCATTTGTATTGTCTCTAATGGCCTTTTAAACTCTTAGGGTGGAAATAATGTCTACTTATGTGTCGCAGAGTATATAGCAGTATAGGACCCCAATACTCATTCTGTCTGTCTGCTTAGGTACTCAACCCTTCAAATGGGATCTGAGTACCTCACACCCAGACTCCTGCACCGTGCAAAATGAAATAATCCCCATGGATTTCAGGACAGTCCCCTTACAATTACAGTTCCTATAGGCAATGGAAGAGGAGTGCCACAACCAAGTTCTCTGCTGACTCAGTCCTTCTGCTGCATTTGGTCTTGACACACTTGCATAAGCAGCCTCGTGATCAGCCCCCATTTCCAACCAGAGAACTAAAAAATGGCCAGAACACTCTACACTAAACCTCTGCTCTCCTCGCCTGTTGGGTGGGCTCAGATCCAAATGTCATGGCTCAGCGCACTCTTTGTAAGAGGTACAAACCAGAGCTCTTGACGTCAAACATCCCCAAAATCTTAGGAAAGTTTGCATCTAAATCCAGATTGGGAATCAAACTCACAATTTAGCCCCATCTCTAGCTGGGATAGGGTCATATCCTGCCCTCATGCACAGCACGGCCAAGCTGATTAACTCCACAGCGCACAGCCTTGTTAGGTGAAAACTGGGATGGTAGAAATCCTGCCCTCAGAATGCAGAACGGCAACACAGTCACTACTGCAGCCTCTGAACCAACCATAGAGCATGTTATCCTCCATGAGGAAGAAAGGCCAGTGAATCAGTGTACTGATTCTCTGGCCCAGGCCCAACTCCTTCTCTACTCCTGAGTAGTGTGCAAGGAATCTCCATAGATCTGTGCTCCACAAGGCACATTTGGGGGGGAGGGGGACCTCAACATGGCTTCCCACCATGCTAGTCTCTGGGAAATAGCACTGCACTGGTCTTATTGTATCAACGGCCATAAAAAAGAAGGGCAGGGTTTACCCCACATTGAACACGGACATAGGTGAATTCTATTGAGAGTGCAATAGAGTGGTAGTCCTGTCTTGTTTCAGGATGCAGACCACAATCGTGGTTAGAGTTACACCTCTTCAGAGTGAGGGGAGCTGTGAAAAACAGAATTCACCGTTCAAAGGCTTCCACTGTGTGCAGGAATCACACCCCCACTTCTGAAAGGCGGCCACCTCTAGAGTGACCATTGGTATCTGATCGGTGCAATGTATGCGTTTTTATTAGTGCAAAACCAGTTTGATTGTAAACTGTATTCCAGCTGTTTAAATGCAGATGAGATGAATGTTTGACTGGAATTCAATTTCTTATTGTCTACTCTGAAGCACAGTCATCTTGAATACACACACACACACACACACACATCTTCAACAGCCTTTTTCAGATCTGCTTTGGCTATTGACATGGTTTCAAGTAATTACATAAAATTTGAGTACATCTTTACTTTTATGGTAAAGTAACTTTCTAAGAAATGCTATAAAAGTGCAGTGATGTCTTCCAACAATGACCAGTGCTTCAGAGGGAATGAACAGAATGGGTAATTATCAAGTGATCCCTCGCCCATTGCCCAGACTCAGATTCTGGCAGGAAGAGGTTTAGGGACATCCAGAGCATGGGTTTGCATCCCTGACCATCTTGTCCAATAGTCTATCTTCCATGAACAAATCTAATTCTTCTTTGAACTCTGTTATACTTTCGACTTTCACAACATCCCCTCACAGCCAGGGCTAGTGATGGGGGTACCACGGGTACAGCTGTACCGGGCCCCCCGACTTTAGGGGGGTCCCGGTACACCACTGTACCCATTGTCGCCCCCCTTGTCGCCGGACCTGGAGAGCGGGGAAGGGGCGGGGAGGCGGCGCGACTCTCCCCCGGACACGCACGTCTGGCCCTTGCAGGAGCTGTGAGCCCGGCCGGCGGCAGCAGTGCTGTCCGGGGGAGGTGAGGGGGAGAAACGGCGGCTCTCGCTCCCGCTGCCGCCAGCTGTCAGCTGGCGGGGGGGGAGCGCCGGCTGGGCTGGGGGGGCCCCCAGCCGCTGTCGTCTGGGCTGGGGAGGGCGCCGGCTAGGCTGGGGGGGCCCCCAAACTATCAGAGTAGGGGGCCCCCAAATTTCTGTCGCCAGCCCTGCTCACAGCAACTTCCTCGGGTTGCCTGTTCATCCTGTAAAGAAGTGCTCCCTTACCTTTCTTTCAAAACTGCTGCATATTAGTTTCATCAGCTGACCCCAACTCCTCATATTATGTAAAGGGGTAAATAACACTTCCCTACTCACTTCCTCTATATCATTATGATTTGAAAGACCTCTAAAATCATCTCTTCTCTTAGATGGACTGTCCCAGTATTCCTAATCTCTCCTCATGTGGAGGCTGTTCCCCACTCCTAATCACTTTTGTTCCCCTTCTCTGTATCTCTTCCAATTCTAATGTATCTTTGCTGAGATGGGGCGACCAGAATTCAAAATGTGGGCATGCCATGGATTTATATAGTGTCATTATGATATTGTCTCTCTTATAATCTATCCCATTCCTAATGGTTCCTAACATTCTGTTAGTTTTTATGATTGCTGCAGCCCACTGAGCAGATGCTTTCAGAGAACTAACCACAATGTCTCCAAAATCTCTTTTTGAGTGACAGGAGCAATTTAGACCCCATCATTTCATCTGTATAGTTAGGATTATTGTTTTCCAATGTGTATTAGTTGTTTGCACTTATCATCACTGAATTGCATCTACCATTCTGCTACCCAGTCACCTGTTTTGTGAGATCCCTTTGTAACTCTTCAGTCTACTTTGGACTTAACTATCTTGAGTAATTTTGTATCATCTGTAAACTTTGCCACTTCACTGTTTACCCCCTTTTACAGATCATTTATGAATATGTTGAACAGCACTGGTCCCAGTGCAGATCCTTGAGGGACCCTACCATTTTCCTCTTTCCATTGTGAAAACTTTCCATTTATTTCTACCGTTTCCTATCTTTTACGCAGTTACTGATCCATGAGAGGACCTTCCCTCTTACCCTGTCTGAGGTGATATGTAACCAGTCAATATAGGGATAGTTGAAACCCCCATTATTATTGGTTTTTCTGTTTTTGTAACCTCTCTAATCTCCCAGAGCATTTCACAATCACAGTCACCATCTTAGTCAGGTGGTCTATAGTATACTCTTACTGCAATGCTTTTATTATTCAAGCGTGGAATTTCTATCCATAGAGTTATTATTCATCCCTAACTTTAAAGGTTGCTGTGGCTACTACTGCTGCTCTGTTAGAAAACTTCAGTGGAAGAGAATATGATAAAATGGCAATTAACACAGCCAGGATCCAAGAGCAAAGAGAACAAAAAGTTGGAATCTCCCTTACCTTTTTGCCGTTCACAAAGAAAACCAGTTGATCGGTTGTCTTTTCTGGAGCCATCCTGTGCACTCGTCCAAATTCACTCTAGAGGTCACAGAGCAGGCCTACGTATCATGAGAAAGTAAGCACTCAAGGTCTGTCAGACTTAGGAATGTTTCACTGTATAGCCAACTGCACGTTAATAAAGAATCGATCTGGAGGCGTGCCAGCTGCACGGGGCTAGTGATGCTGCAGCAGTAATGACAGAACAAGAGAAGTTGAAAGAACAAAGTGACCTGCCCCCCAGTATAGCAATAGATTAATTTGAAAAACAACTTAATTGCATTTCCATTCAGAAAAATACTGCCGTGTTTGGTGCACCCAAAAATCTGGCTCTATTGGAGCTTACAGAATTAACAGCATTTTGCTTTTGAGCTCCAGGTAGTTTTTCCAACCATTTACCACTGCACTGAACCAAAAACACTTGTGATGTTTTATACTTGCCCTTTCAACAGCAACCAGCCCCAGCATCAATAACTTTATAAGATATTTTCCCATCAAAACAGTGAGAACTTTCTCTCTCTTAATTTTCACTTGATTATACAGAGATCAGTTAGCAGAGTCACTGTGAGATTATTTCATCATTTTTCTATTTACAATTTGTAACACTCTGATACTTTTCATATGAAAGTAAATAAACATTTAAAAATACCATACTTTCTGCACACTTGTAAAGAACTACAGATAAGTAGGTCCTTATGCCCCAATCCAGCAGTGCATTTAAGCACCTGTGACTTTAAGCATGTAAGTAGCCACCCATAGGACAATGAGACAATTCACATTCTTAAAATCATAAGTGTTTAAACGTTTTGTGGGATCAAGGGCTAGGCATAATGTTATCATTTGGGCTCCGAGTGATTGGCCCTGCTAGTCTGTTGTATCCTTACCTTATGTGGATCTGGCATGTGGCATGACAGAAAAAGACAAGGAAATAGTCGATTCTCTGGGAGTGTTCAACTTTCTTGTTTTTGTTTTTTCCCCAGTTTCTCTGTTATGCAACTTTCAATTCTGGTTGGCTTTAATCCTGGCTTCTAAGTGCCTGTTCCAGAGCATTCCACAAAGCCCTCCACCAAGGCATGGCAAACTTGTGCTGCTGCAATTTCTTTACCTATTGCATCACCATCTTAATTTCCAGCTCCATGTGAATTACCATGTAGGTTCCCACACAGTTCCAAAAATCAAAGAACAGAAAAATGGTCACAGTGTAGTGGCTAATCTTCTTTGCTCTGCTCTGCTTTCTGCAACTTTTCCTTTGTTCAGTTCCTTTCTTTATAGGCAGTCACTTCCCAAGCACTGGTTTTACTAGTATTAACTGCCTTTAGCATCTTTTAAATACTCGGGAAAGAGCCACTTTTCGTTCTGTTTTCCACAACTGCTCTGACCAGCTCAAGCAATTTTAAAAGTGAAACCAAGAAACTGAAACCAACTGCTGCACCCAGAAGCAGCCTCATTTTGTGTGTTCTGGCAGACTGTAAGGACAGCCCTCACCAGGGCATGCATTATTTTACTAGCACTTGTTTGTTTGGTTGTTTTATGCACTCTAGTAGGAAAGGTAAGGACAATATGTTGAGGACTCAGCAGTACGTTGTGTAAGCACCAGTGTAGCCCAGGGCAAACAGCGTTCAGCCCCATTTCAGAGAACTTTGAAAACTTGCGTAAGCAGGTTTTGTGAAATAGACTCAGTTAAATAAGTGATTTCTGAGCAGAGATTTGAAGGAAAGTGAGGGAGATTGGTGCCCTAGAAGAAGGAAGCTGTGAAAAAAAGGCATGAAGGCACTGACTAATGAAAGGGAGGGGAGAAGAGGAAAAACAGCATTTCCTAGAAGCAGTCAGACTTTGGAATAGTCCAATCTCTTTGGAAATCGATTCCACAACTGGACATCCTTGATGGGGAATGCCTTCTTTTCAGGTCTCAATGCTTCCATGTTAACCTAAGATACATCCAGAATGGTGACTGAGCATGGGACCAAGCACATGGTTGTACCAGAATCCCCCTACCTTCTACAACTCAGCCTCAGAAACATGGGTTCCAAGGCAAGTACAGGACAAGAACTCTAGAATGGCTGAGAGGTCAACCCCTCCCAGCGGGAGCCCTGTGACCATGCAGGAGGGGAACGATGAGCCCAAGACTGTGCCTGAAGTCCAGCATGTGTCTGGCCCCAACCCCCACACAGGAGGTATCCCCGTTTGTCCCCCAGAATGTTTTCCACAGCCGTTCTTCCCCCCTTGTCCTGGGAAGGGGAAGATCAAGACCAAGGAGACGGAGTTGCTACATGTAGCCATTTCAACAGTAGTTTTGTTTAGGCTGCAGTGACAAGGAATGGTTTTTTCCCTCTTTGGCGTTGGTCCCACCAATTAGTGCCTTGAGTTGCGTAATGCTCCAGGGCAGAGAACTGAACTCTCTGTCTCCCCAGAACCCAGCACTCCAAATACTTCTGTCAAGGTATATGTGAATATACATAAGACAGAGACATGCTGGAAGTGCAATGTGGACCGATAATAACGGATATGTTTATAACTGGCGGGGCGAGGGGAAAAGAAAGAGTGGATACACTTCCCTATGGGTCTGACAAAACAGAGAACAGGAAAAGCAAAGTAAACTAACTGCTTTCTTATGCTGAACAATCACAAAAACAGAGGGTGCCAATTACCCTTAATGAGTCATTACTTAATTACCCGTTAATGACCATCAAACAAAACTGTGAGTTCAGACATTAAGGAGGGCTGTTTTCTCTTCTATTTTACTGCCTCTGCAGGAGGTGTGGTGCTTTGTTTGGGACCAGGCTGAAATCATCCCTTGCCTACCCTCATTCCAAAATGTAGGCACAAATTACATCCTTGATTTCCCTGGCCTGCTGCGATCCAGAGCCTGTCTGAATGTTCATTGAATCAGGCTGCCTGGAAAAGGCTTCGCAAGCCAGTCCTGTCCTGTGCCCACTCTGTCCTGAAATCCTCACCTTTAGTCTCAGAAACGTTAGGAAGGGCACAGCATAATAATGCAGATAGCATTGACCACACTGGCATCCAATTGGCTGTGTAGCCATCACCAATGAGCCTTCTGCTGTCCAAAGGTACACTCCACTACCATCAGCCAGCTGCTTAGTCTGTAGTTGAATTCCCATTTGTTGGGTCGTTGATATGAGGATAGGGTTTCATTAGCCAGGGTAGGAGTGGGTATGCAGAGTCCTTCAGCACACCAGCAACACCATCACAGGACCTAACCAGATCAACCATACCATCACTGGTTCATTCACCTGCACATCAACCAATGTCATATATGCCATTATATGCCACCAGTGTCCCTCTGCTATGTACATCGGCCAAACTGGACAGTCCCTACAAAAAAGGATAAATGCACACAAATCAGATATTAGGAATGGCAATATACAAAAACCTGTAGGGGAACACTTCAACCTGCCTGGACACACACTTACAGATTTAAAAGTCACCATACTGCAGCAAAAAAACTTCAAGTCCAGACTGCAAAGGGAAACTGCAGAGCTACAATTCATTTGCAAATTCAACACAAACAATCTCGGATTGAACAAAGACCTACAATGGCTCGCTAATTACAGAAATAGTTTCTCCTCTCTCCATGTTCACACCCCCCATTCAAATGCTAGAAGAATAACCCACCCTCCCTGATCGGAGATAACAAGCTGGTTCAGCCTAATTGGACTAACCTTTTTACCTCCCACCTGGTTCTTGCCTACTTTTCTATACCTGCCTCTGGACACTTCCACTGCTTGCATCCGACGAAGTGGGTATTAGCCCACGAAAGCTTATGCTTCAAAACTTTATAGTTAGTCTTTAAGGTGCCACAGGACTTTGTTACCTCTGCTATATAGAACCATGTAGTTTCTGGGAAATAAAATCGCTTCCTCTCCATTAAGTACAGCCCCTATCTCCTCAGCACCCTGGTGTCATGAACTTTTCCTGAGTGCCTGGCATTGATGTTCATAAACCTCCCTTTGTGGTCCACTATACCTTGAAGAATAAGTGAGTAGTAGCTTTTTTGATTGACATACTAGGTCTCTGTGGTAGGCAAAGTATGGGGATGTGGGTACCATCAATGGTTCCCATGCAGTTCAGAAACCTCTCTCTGGAACTCAGCTATCCTTTCCAGAGTTTTGATGATGGCAGCCACTATGGTAAGATAAGAGTGTTGATAGCTTCACACACTTGCACCACCACAACCCTGACAGTAGATTTCCTCAGGACCCCATCCCACAGTGGTTTCCAACAGATTGTTAGCTGTCCAGCATTGCCAGCTTCCAGAAGGCAATAGCCAGTCACTCATGGTTCTACAGAAATGAGTGTTCTGCTGATTGAGTGCTCCAGACAGTTCCTCACGGAGTTTCCGGAACACTGGCTTCCTCATTCTGAAGTTCTGCAGCTACTGGTTATCTTTCCAGGTTTCCAAGAAAGTTTTCTTTCAACAGAATTAACAAAGTAGCAGACAGTTTTTATCAGACTTGCAAAAAATTCAGATATTTTCCCTTTCTATTTGGTTTCTTAGATTAAAATTTAAAAATTTGGGGGTAGGCAAATAACATCCTTATATTTACCAGTTCACCAGATAGTGTAGAGAACATGAGTTATTACAAACTGTAAACAGCCTTTTGATCATCAGCTCTATCATTTGCCTAAAAATATTGCTCAAGTCTCTGAGTATATGTTGTGAAATCTTCCTCTTTTTCATTAAATTAGACACTGTCCATATGGCTAAGTGCAGAGAAGTTAGACTATTTTATGTTTTTATCTTTCTGGAAGATTGCTGTGTCACACTACTTTATTTCTCAGAATATCACACCTAAGCCAAAACAAAGAGAGTGAGAGAAGGCAGCTGCTCCTTAAGCCTTTCACAGCACAATCCTTGACTTCCGAGCCAGTCTTTCCATACAGGCAATGGGACAATTGCACATTGCTCACTGCTTCGAGCTATTTCTTCTACCATCACCAAGATCATTTTGTTTAATTTCTAAAGTGAATGTTTAAAGAGGCATCACTGTTATGATGATGATGTTATTATTATCATCACAGAAAGCCCACGGGAAGGCACTAGTTTCTCTTGATTCCTGCTTTGTCTTGACATATACTTTCCCTCCCAAGGAGAATGGTGGCCAAAGTGGTTTCCTCAGTACAGAGGGTCTCAAACTGTGGTCCATGGACCACCAGTGGTCCGCGAGCTCCAGTCAGGTGGTCCACAGATGGTTCCCTCTAAGGTGCATGCCTGGGCAGCCACTGCACAGACATGGTTCCACTAATTAGGTGCCTGAACCCTGGAAAAGATGCACATGTAAGGTGAGGTGGTGTAATAGGGAGCAGGTGAGAGGTGAGTAGATGAGAGGGGGCAGTGGGGTGAGAAGCGGGGATTGGGGGGAATTTGGGATGTGCAGGGCTGCGGCAGCCAGAGAAAGGGATGACTGCTGGGGAGAGATGGCCTTTCTTCCCAGCCTCAGCTCTGCTGTAGCTGTGGCAGGGGAGAGACACCCCCCCCCTTCCTTCCCATCCCAACCTCATGGGCTGCCATGGTGGGGGAGGCAGGATAAGGCCTCCCCCTCCCTGCCTTCCCAGTCCCACATCGGGGGCTGCCACAGTGGAGGAGAGTGGGCACATCCATCATATTAGAAAGGTAAGACTACTGATAGTAAAATATTAGTTGTGTGCTTTTATTTGTAGAACAAAAAACTTTATTATTAAGTTTTTTTATATAGCGCTTTACAAAAGTTAGCTAAGCGTTAGATTACACTTACAGGATTATAGCGCTTTTGGTTATAGCGATACCCATATACCGCAATAGGTATAGCGTTATAGCATGTCCTGGCGTGGCCACATTTGCGGCAACTGCCACGGCAGAGGGAGTGGTGCATTATGGGCAGCTATCCCAGCATTCAGCTGGGTGCAACGTGCTTTCCAAAGGAGGGGGGCTAGGGGGAAGTGTTGTGTTTATGCGGCGGAGAACCTGCAGGGGGTCCAGGAAACCCAGGAGAGACTATGGGAGGGGCAGACCGCCCTCCATGAACTGTTGGGGCGAATGGTGAGGGAGCAGCGGGCCTTAGTGAAGCTCCTAAGGCAAGGGTTTCAGAGGAGGCCCGAGAAGCTGGGCGCTAGGGCCAGGAGGCCCGTGACTAGGCCAAAGACATGTTACGCCTGTGGAGGGCCAGGACATTTGCGCAAGGACTGTCCCTACGGGACTGGGGGCAGGAAGGTGTACCCCGGATGGGGGTGCAGCCCTCACATACGCTGCTGGGTGAGGGAACCCAGGCGGCGGGGACCGTGTTGGGCCTGTGGCCAGGGGGGGCACCTGAAGAAGGACTGCCCCACCCGCAGGAGCCCGAACCAGGGCAGCCCAAGGGGGGCTGGCCCTGAGAGGAATGGGACAGCAAGGACTAGGCCCAGTGCAGCCAAGAGCCCGGGAGCCTGTTGGGGCTGCCAAGAGCCAGGCCACATCAGGAGGCACTGCCCCCTTAGGGAAACTAAGGTGGGGCTCAGAGAGGTGCCTGAGGGCCCAGAAGGGCCAAAATTGAAGGCGAGAGTGGAGGCAGCGACCGGGACCCTGAGGGAGGTTGGGACCCAGACTGTCGCGGTAAACGCCGTCCACCAGGGAACCCAGATGGAGTGGGCCCAGCAGGAGGCTGGGGCTCAGGTGGCGCAAGAGTTGGCCACCAAGTGGACCCAGACCTTAGATGGGGAAGGTCAGGGGGCGGCGGACTTGAGGGCGAGGCTGGAGAGGGCTGAGGAGGCCCAGTCAAGGGCTCAGGGCCTCGCCGAAAAATGTAAAAATATGGTGGACAGTGAGACCCACCTAAAGAGGCAGCTGGAGGCCTCAGAAAAGAAGCGTGTGACGCTGGAGGCGCATGTCCGGCACCTCCAGGGGTGGGCATCTTAAGGGGGGGGGGATGTGTAGCGGGGTGACCACCCGCTCCCCCCCCTGAAAAGGGGCTGGGGTAGCCCCAGGAAGGGGTTTGAAACAGCCCAGGACAGGGGCTGAGGCTCTGAGCCTGTAAACTCCCAGGCTGATTGGGAGTTAGGCTCAGCTGGGTGGCCATGCCCCAAACTCTCAGGCTGCATAAAAGCCTGGGAGGCAGGACAGGTCAGTCAGTCTCCCTCTGTATCCAGAGGGAGACAGGGCCTGGCTGCAGGGAGCCATTAGCAGAGTACCCGGACTGGGACAGGGTGAGGGCAAAGCAGCTGGGAGCCAGGGAGCGATTAGCTCTAGAGAGAGGGCCCCAGCCTGCTAAGCCTAGGGAAGGCCCGACCCACGCGGTACGGGGGGTTGCAAGGGGGTGGCCCTGGGCTGGATAGAAGCAGCAGGCCCAGCCCCTTCTTGCCGGTGATGAGTAGCCATGAGACTGCAGTCAGCCTCAGTGAATCGAGGCAAGTGATGACAGGCAGTGGCTGGATCTGAGGCGAGTTGGGGATAGTGGGTGGTGGGTTCCCCAGGGAGGGGAGACCCTAAGACCAGGGGGGTACTGCAGGGGTGCAGCACCCTCAGTAAGGGGCTCCGCGGTCCGGGAGGGACACGGGGCCAGAGTGAAGAAGCGGACGTTGGCCGGCAGAGGGCACTTCGGGGTCAAAAAGAGCTAATTCCCAAGACGACCAGTTGGGGGTGCCGCCGGGGTGAGTGACGACTACGTTACAACGCTACAGGGAATACGCAAAAGCTTTTATTCCTCTGGAAAAGGTGGTTTACATTTCCAGGTTGGTCGCAATCAACATTGGGTCAAAGCTATTATAATGATAATGTGGTTGGCCTCATACAAGATGCAAAGATAATGTCAGTTCTTGCCCTACACAGCTTGCAATTTAAAATAAAATCATCAGAAGACAAAATGCACTGGGAGACACAGAAGAGGCACAACCTTCTGTTTTGTCAAGTCAAATGGGTTAAAATAAAATTGTAAAAAATATTTAAAAAATACAGGCTAGTATTTTCCCTGACTAAGCTGAGGGATACGAGGAAAAAAACCAAACACCATAAATCATGAAGATAAAATTTATTTGAAAAAAAAGTATTTTCAGGCATAAGAGTATCCAGACATGGACTTATACTGAACTATTGTGTAAATAATTATTCTGGAATAGCTATTTTGGCACATTTCCATGCTCAGAGACTCTTACTACCGTGTTTCCCCGAAAATAAGTCAGTGTCTTATATTAATTTTTGCTCCCAAAATTACATTACATTATATTACAGCGAGAGGCAAAACTGGAAGTACGTCTTATTTTCGGGGGATGTCTTACTTTCGGGGAAATAGGGTAGCATGTCTGTGTGTCCCATCTTTACATGTGGTGATGAAGAGTTGCAATTAACACAGACACTGCAATCAAAAGGAGCTGCTATACCTAGAGACAAATAAGTGTTCTGGCTAAAAATACAGCTCTTTGCATTTCTGTGAACGATTTCAAGAGTCTCTCTTTGCTTGTTGTGCAAGAGACTGTCTCCATCAAAGTACTAGTAAAAAAAAATTACTGAAACTTCACAATTATCTAGGATGAGGAATGATTTTAACATCACCTGTTTGGGCTTTTTCCATCACATTTCATAGTTTATGCAACCGGGGTGTGGCTACACTTGCAAGTCAGAGTGCATTAAAGCAGCCCTTGGGTGCCCTAACTCCTGAGGTATCCACACTGGCAAGACACATAGAATGCCTGGACTCTGCAGCTGGAGCGCTCCTGGTAATCCATGTCTACGAGAAGCATACCGCTTGCTGCACCCTGGCTGAAACCCCCAGACATCAGTGTGGATGAGGTGTTGCATTACTGCATCATGATTGGCCCCTGGAAACATCCCATAATCCCCTTAAGTCAGTCTTGTCATTGTTTTGAAATTGGCTGCAGGCATGTGGATATCCCCTTCCAAAGCTCCGTTTTGACAGCTCCGGGACAAAGCAACCATTGATGCGGAAAGCTGCTGTTGTGAGTGTGTGAGAGAGGCGGGGGGGGGGGGAGTGTCTGTTGTGTGAACTTACAAGACAGCATGCTGACACGCGCTCAGCCCCTCAAAACACACTGTCTCTCCCCGCACATACACACAAAACACTCCCTGTCCACTCCCCTCCCCCCTCCCACTTGAAAAGCATGTTGCCTCCACTTGCAGCTGGGATAGCTACCACAATGCACTGCTCTTTGTGGTGTTGCAAGAGCTGCTAAGGTGGCCAGGCCAGTGTGCTTGTAGCTGACAGTGTAAACACAAGGCCGGGTTTTCCCTCCTGCAGTCTCCGAAGGCTGGTTTAACTCCCAGCGCTCTACATCGGCAAGTGTAGCCAGGCCCTCAGACCAATGTTCATCCCAGTGCTAGTTTCTAAGTTCTGATAAGAAATCAGGGCTTCTCTGTTACAAAACGCAAAATCCTCCCTGATCCCTTATCCACGGGGGCATCAGCGGGAGTTTGCATGGGAAAAGGCAGCGGAACATTCAGGGTCAATTAAAGCATGATCCTTGAGGTAACATGAGGGAGAATGACTCAGCAGTGACTTTACAAGAAACCGAAACTCAATCAGTCGTGGGGGGAGAAGCAAGCTGAGAAAGGGACTAGAGAGAAGATCAAAGTGTCTATCAGTGTGGGAGAGAAACAAGATACAAGAGTCGTTCATGGGTAGAGTTCTTGCAAGAAAGGTCAAGGCACCAAATGGGCGGTGCCTGAGATGAAGAATCTTGGCAGCGGGACTTGTTTTTCTTTTTGGAGGGTTGGGTCAGGCAAGCCAAGCGTGTGTGTAGCTGTGCACTCCTCTCCTAAGCCTTACTGCAGTAGACAGGGC
This sequence comes from Sternotherus odoratus, assembly GCA_032164245.1. Lineage (NCBI taxonomy): Eukaryota > Metazoa > Chordata > Testudines > Kinosternidae > Sternotherus > Sternotherus odoratus. The sequence continues at coordinate 127,122,757 of JAVMKO010000003.1, forward strand.
TCAGGAGTAATAATTGGAGAGCTGTGTAGCAGCACCCTCATTAATGTAGCATTAGCATCCTGTCTGGCTCATCAGTTGCTATCTGCGGGTATTCATACAACACTCGCCACCTGAACTATGCAGGATCAAGTTCACAGTCAGAAAATCATCCACTAAAACTGTAGAAAAGGAGGTGTAGAAAAGGTCTTGGAGAAATCAGGCATGGTCTGAAGGGATAGAGTGGGAAAAAATAATAAGCTTCTTTCTGGGAAAACATGAGAAGGATGCCATATATTTGTACATTCTGTCTTAATCAGTTGAGATTAATCTGCAACTAACCACCTAACGCAATTTGCATGCTTCAATCAGATAACGGTCTGCCAACTTCTTTTGCTCTTGGACTGAAACTGTAGTTTCACTAGCTATAAAAATTAACTTGAGAATCCATATTGTGCAATCAACAGGCTAATAATATTGCACAAGCTGTTTGTGCAGCTAAAAAACAGTACAGTAAAACCCCGATTTAACGGACCCCGATTTAATGGACTTCGGATGCAACGGACAAAATTTATGAGCAAGTCCGATGCATCCAAAATCTGTTTTTCGGGGGCTGACTGCCGGCTCCCCGCTACCGCCCGGGTCCGCCGCCCGGGTCCAGGCAGCCGGCGGGCTGACTGCCGGCTCCCCGCTGCCGCCCGGGTCCAGGCAGCGGGCGGGCTGACTGCCGGCTCCCCGCTGCCGCCCCCGCAGCCCGCCCGGGTCCCGGCTGCTGGGACTCGGGCGGGCTGGCTGACGGCTCCCGCCCGGGTTCCAGCAGCCGGGACCCGGGCGGGCGGGCTGGCTGACGGCTCCCGCCCGGGTCCCAGCAGCCGGACCCGGGCGGGCTGACTCAAGGCTCCTGCCTGCCGTGATAGTTTATTATACAGTAAAACCTCGATATAACAGACTAATTTGGGCGGGCTGCTCGGGTTATTTTTATTATTAAATAACGGACTTTTGGCTTTAACAGACACCCCCTCGCCCAAATTAGTCCATTATATTGAGGTTTTACTGTACATCAGAACACTTTTAAAACATCTTCAATATGTGTTTGGGTGTGTTCATTAACTTATCATTTTATACATATTACATACCACAGAGATAGGAGTTACCTTATGCTAAATTTTATTTAAATGTTTCCCTTTTTTCAACTCTGTGTTTTCAAAATATTTCCAGAAAGAGACGCCATTAGCTAACTAAAAAAACAGCAACTTTATTGACACTAAATCTCAATTTAAAAAACAAAACAAAAGGAGACTTTGCCCAAAGCTCTAGTCATTCTATTATAAAAGCCGGTCAGGTTCTGACTTTCAGCTGACTTAGACCATAAGTGATATCTACAGATTGTACACACGTCAGCCACTGCCAGCTGGAGCTGAAAGAATAATTCATAACAAATAATTCACTCAAAAAATTGGCTTTTTTCTGTTTGCAATTTTCTTGAATTACCATGTTGTTTGAAATTACTCATCAGATCGTTTCAGTCAATGACTCTTGGTCTGTAGATAAACCGGTTGTTGCAAATATTTGCTATTCATAATTCAAATGGTTTTTGGTAGTTGTGATTGGTCTCAAAGGTCACATGATATTGTGTTCCTTGACTGGAGGTGTTTAGCCAGTGGAGGGTTAGCCACTGAGCTAATGGGGCCTGTGCCCAGGGGCCCCAGCAAAACTGGATGCCCCCCACTCTTCCACCTGCTCCGCCTGCCTGCCCGGCACTCCTGCTGGGGAGCAGGGATGGATGGGGGGGCTTGCCTCCCTCTGCCCACCGAGAGCACCAGCCAGGGAGTGGGGGAAGCCCCCGTGCCTCAATCCCATTTCCGTGACAGCAGCATGGAGGGTGCAAGCTGGGAACTGCAGACAGAACAGGTGGTGAGAGGACCCCACTTGCTCTGTCCCAAAGCTCCACAAAAGCTTAATATTGCCTTTCCATCTAACCCTTATCATCAGTTCCCAGTGTGACTTCTCCTCTCCTTTCCCTGGCTCCCAGCTGAATGCCAGTTCAAATGCAAAATGCTCACTCCCTCCGGCCCAGGCAATATCAGGAACTGCCTCTCTTTCCACAGCCAGGAACTCATGACCAGGGCCGGTGATAGAAATTTGGGGGCCCCTACTCTGATAGTTTGGGGCCCCCCAGCCCAGTCGGGCCCCCCCCCAGCCCAGCCGGCGCTCCCCCCCCCCAGCTGACAGCGCCTGGGGGAGGAAGCCCAGCCGTCCGTCCCCCCCCCGCCCAGCCGGTGCTCCCCCCCCAGCTGACAGCTGTCCGCAGCGGGAGCGAGAGCCTGGGAGCGGCCTTGCTGCTCCCCCCTCCTCCCCGCCCTTTCTCCCCCCAGACTGCGTCGCTGCCGCCGGCCGGGCTCACTGCTCCTGCTGGGGACACGCGTGCTCGTCCGGAGGAGAGCCGCACCAGATGACTACGGGTAGAGCTGTACTGGGGCCCCCCTAAAGTGCAGGGCCCGGTACAGCTCTACCCGTAGTACCCCCCTGTCGCCGGCCCTGCTCATGACTTATGTATGCCACAGGAACAGCTGGAACTGCCTATCTGATTATGTAGGTGCCTCTACTACACCCACCATTTTATCTAAACATCTTTCAGCTCTGGGAGTGAGACTTGGGAGAATAGAAAGCAGAGCATTCTTAGTTGCTTGGCTTTGGAACTCCCTTCCACAAGAGACTAAAATGACTCCTCCTTCTGGAGAAAGAAAGTAGCAAACCATTGATTAACATGGATAAGATTGCATGGCGGACTCATGTCATTTTCTAAGGGGCTCAGGTACCATGGTGCAGACCCTTTATAGTGATTTCCATCGCTGTGGTATCGGTGTATTTATTGTGACTTATATTAAGGTTTTTTTTAAAAAAAAAGCACCAATCTGCTACTAGTTAAAAATAACTGCACAGCAAAAACAAACCCAAAAGCAAACACCCTCACCCTCTGGCTGCAGTCCCTACCAGAAAACAAGAGCAAAACTCTACCCCTAACACCACCCAACAGGAAGAATTTTTCCAACTCAGTCTCCATAAACAATCACTCTTATCAGGCCTTAACCTCTTCAGTCACCCTGAAGGTCAACTGTCTTTATCTAATTTGGTCCAAAGATGGATGCTTGTTCCATAGCTGACGGTCCCCCACAATGAATGTTATACAGCTAGTTCGCCCTGTGTTTAATCGAGGGGGAGCCATTCATCCATGTTAGCCTGGAAATTCCCTCCTTTGATCTTTATTATTCTTGACAGCTATTGCAAGGCAGATAAAAACTAGTTACACACCAACTAGCACCTCCCTGGATTGCTGCTGTAGCAGTATGGTGCAGAGAGAGAGAGAGGGGGGGGCAGTCTTTCAAGCCACTTAGAGCTTTACAGGTTCCAAGCCACTTAGAGCTTTACAGGTTCCAAGCCACTTAGAGCTTTACAGGGCCAAACCCACATCTGAAATGCTTCCTGGAAACCCATAAGCAGCAAGTGTAAATCATGGAGAACCTGTGTCATCACCCATGCAGTAGCAGTGTGAAAGAGGATCACACAGCTTTCATTAATTACCAAGCATATGGAACATTTTGCCCCTTTTCTCCAAATGTTCCCCATTCTTTCTGTTCAAAGGGTCTGCCAACATCATTTTCCTCTCTTGCTTGAAACATGGTTTTCCCTCAAAATAGATGAAAAGTAATGACTCCTATATACTAAACAGAGCTCCACTGAAACCTAGAGGGTAAATTCAGAGAGAAGTCTCAATGAGTCTAAGATAATATAATTTATATCTTCTCAGACTTTTCAGCACATAAGCTATAGCAGCCTAGAGTCTCTCACGCCCACATAGAGCTTACACTTTCTTATGCATCGATTCTGAAAATGGCCCTAGGTCTCCCTTTGGTCTACATTCTATAAAGGAAATGGCTTTCCACTGCTTTCTCTCTCAAAAGATTCATGGCCTAATGCCTGTTTTTCATATACTGTTCCAAATTCTCCTCCACTAGAGAGCCATCAGTGCGACTGGGAGCAGAATTTGACCCACTAATGATAGATTGGGTGGGCTGAGCTATGAGATTTTTCGTCCAAGTCTTCAAGCATTTTGTACATTTTCTTTTATTAAAGAACTAGGAAAAATACCCGGCATTGCTCGGGTCTGTCAGAGGGGGGGGAGGGGCAGAGAGCTGAGCAAGTGCGGGGTCTGTTGGAGGGGGGAGGGGAGAGAGAGCTGATCAAGTGGGGGGGCCATTGGAGGGGCAGGGGGAGAGAGCTGAGCGAGTGGGGGGGGGCATTGGAGGGGGGAAGGGGGGGAGATTTTAAAAATTTTCAATTCTTATCTGAGGGGGGAGAGAGCTGAGCGAGTGGGGGGGAGCATTGGAGGGGGGGAGGGGGAGAGAGCTGAGCAAGTGGGGGGGCAGTTGGAGGGGGGGGGGATTTAAAAAATTTTCAATTCTTACCTGAGAGGTGAGAGAGCTGAGCGAGTGTTAACCTGCTGAGCGAGTGTTAACCTGCTGCCCAGCTGATGTTAATGGGCTTTAAAGAATTTCACCCCTAGGGGGCATCAGAGGTGAGATGTGAAAAATTTTCGACTCTTACCTTGATTAGGACCCTAAGGCCTATAACTGTACCAAATTTCAAGTCTCTAGCTCAAACGGTGTGGAAGGAGTAAGGGAACGTACATACACGCACGCACGCATACACGCACACACCATTTGACTTTTATATATAGAGATTAGCCTCATATCCTTGGCTCAAAATCTCCTAATATATTAAGATTAAAATCCTTATTCTTTCCTATGTAGGTCATGAGCAGAGGGAAACATGGTTCTACCTGATACTGCCTCCCATGTCTGTAACGAGATCTCTTTAAACATATGAAGATTATATGCACGGCTTGGTCTAAAGTTCTAAACAGTATATACCACAGGATAACTGTGGGAATGTAATGTATTTGTATGTTAACATTTTATCTTCACCTTCCTTTCCAGTCTGTGGAGCATTTTTCACTCACTGGGGTGTTCCCCTGCTTGGGTATCCTACTTCCCAACAGTAATGTATCACTCTTCAGGTGGTGGGTTGTTGGTTTTTTGTTTGGTTTTTTTTTTTTTTTTGAGGAATTAAAAGCATAACACTGCATGAAAACCTCTGTGAAAGTGACTTATGCATCCGACGAAGTGAGCCCATGAAAGTTTATGCTGAAATAAACTGGTTAGTCTCTAAGGTGCTACAAAGTCTTCCTCGTCTGACTTAATAAAGAAACTTAATCCTACTCACTTTACACATTCTCTCCCCTCCCCCACCCCACTTTTTTTTTTACTGTATTTTTTTAACATCAGACTCAATCCATCTTGGCAAATCTGGTACTTCCCAATTGTATTTAAAGTGCGTAAGTGTAACAAATCATGGGTGTTCTCCATAAGTTAGGCATATAGTAGACTTAAGATGCAAGTCTACCAGCAGTCTTACTGAAATGACCATGTATGGAAAAATCATGGCCCAGTGTTTGTTAATGAACTGTAAACACCACACATGTAGAGGGCTTAAATCTCAATGGACAAATCCATGTAATAGCAGAAGCTGACCTTCCTAATACTGCTCTCCTGAAAAATAGTCTCCTTAATATTATCTCCCAGCTAAAGCAGCTGACTGGAAGATGTGTGTCTATACAAGGTGGCAGAATGGTATGATTAGAAGAGCTGTCTCACCAAACACAGAACAAGATCAGTTACTTCTAAAAATTCCTTTTTTACACTAAAGGACAAAATTGGCAAATTAATCAGGAAAGTTCATAGAAAAGGTCTATTCCATACAGAGGTATCCCATACAATGGTATCTTTATAGTATAGTGCTCTGTACAGTAAACGTCTGTAGAAAAGGATACGGTAGATACCAATTAGAAGTTTACATTTCCTGTAAAGTTTTCATTCCAAATCAAGTTAAAAAGATCAGAGTTAAGGGTGTAATTTCAATTTTTCAGTTTGATTTGCATATTAAAAAGGTATTGCAATTAGTGAATAGGGAATGTAGAAAATTCTCTGAATTCTTCATTTCCTTTGTTTTTAATATTTGGTTCGACTGTAACTATAAAAAACCTTAACTTTAAGCTAATTACTGTTTATACATCACGTTGGACTTCTAGATTGTAAAAAGGCAAAATATCTTTATTATTTTTCATGTCATACTGTGCATGCCTATAGCTCTCAGGATCTGCAATCATTTTACAAACACTAATTAAGATTTACCCAAGCCCCTAGGACAGGGGTGGGCAGAATACGGCCTGGGGACCACATCCAGCCCTACAGATGTTTTAATCCAGCCCACAAGCTCCCGCCGGGGAGCAGGGTCCAGGGCTTGCCTGCTTCAGCTGGGGAGTGGGACCAGGACTTGCCTCATTCTGTGTGGCTCTCAGAAGCAGCAGCATGTCCCCACTACTGTTCCTATGCATAGGGGCATCCAGGGGTCTCCACACACAGCCCCCATCTCAAGCATTGCCCCTGCAGCTCCCATTGGCTGGGACACAGCCAATGGGAGCTGCAAGTGTGGCACCTGCGGACAAAGCAGCGTGCAGAGCCACCTGGCTGTGCCTCCATGTAGGAGCTGGAGTGGGGTACATGCTGCTGCTTCTGGGAACTGCTTGAGGTAAGCATCCCTGGTACCCATCCCACTCTCCAAGTCCCTCAGTCCCAGCCTGGAGCACCTTCCTGCATTCCCAACCCCTCACCCCACCCCAGAACCTGCATCCCCTGCCGGAGCCCTCACCCCACACCCCAGCATCCTGTCCCAGCCCAGAGCCCCCTCCCACATCCTGAACGTCTCATTTCTGGCCCCACCCTAGCGCCCACATTCCCAGCCAGAGCCCTCACCCCCTCCCGCACTCCAACCCCCAATTTCATGTGCATTCATGGCCTGCCATACAATTTCCATATCCAGATGTGGCCAAAAAGTTTGCCCACCCCTGCCCTAGGAGGTAGCTGTCCCCATTTTACACATGAGAAAAAGCAAGGGACCTAAAGTGACTCTCTGATCATATAGTGAATCAGAGGCATCACTGAGACTAGACCCCAGAAATGGTGACTCCCAGTTCTGTAACAAGAAGTCTATACTCATTCCTGGTTCAGTTTTAGTGGCTACAGTGTACTATCAAATTCTCCAATCCTTTCAGAATTTTTTAAAACTAACCTCTGGATTTAGATTCGCTGGAATCGTCATTGAAATTCCTCAGCCAAAACCAGTGCACTTTCACATGAGACCAGCCTCCTGGCATGAGAAGAATCGGGGCTCCTTTTTGAAATATTGGAGATCAGCTGCTGCATAGTACCAACAATGAATACAGTTCAAAGGAAGTTCCCAGGATTTCACCTGCTGATGCTAGTCATCACTGTCTTTGTGGCAAAACCAACAGCGGTAACTCTTGCACTTCCCTTTTGTCTGCAAGAAATCTTTTTCTCTTCCTGTTGACTTTGTCTTGCTTCAACACATTCTGCCCCAGATGTTATTTTGGTTTTGCCAAGCTCACTAATTTTCAGCTGTAGCTTCCCACATATCAATAGCTATATAAAAATGAGTAATAACTTAGCTTTTTATAGGCATTGGTACAGCAATGATTGTTGCAACCTTTGCCAAATGTGATCTTACCTTGCCCCTTGGGTCTGCACAATAGCTTGAAGGTGCTGCTGATTAATTTTTTCCAGAAAATTGCTGTGCCAGTGGTAACATGTCTGTGGTTCACAGCCCAGCCATAGAAAAAAGTGAAACATCAAAACAATTTGTTCAAGTAGATTTGGAGCCTGACGTGTGATAAAATTGTTCAGGTTCATTCTGCCATATTCCTTTTTAATTTAGGTAATTATTTCTTGGCCACTATTTGGAAAATTCCTTCCCAGTAAATAAATCCCATAACGACAGTGAAGCTGGCACCATTAATGCAATGCAAGATCCTATATTTACTTCTCCAAATCTTTTCTTTCCTGTCTCTTGAAGTTTGCTCCTTACATATAGCAAAGATGCTTGGCTCAAAGACTTTGAGGTCCAGGTTGCATTGATAATTTATCCCAGTTATAGCCACCAGAGTAAATGCATTGGTACAAATCACTGGTGGAGACAACCGAAGCCATCAGTTGCACCAGTGGAATTTATCTCTGCTTGAAACTGGTAAACTCCATTGATGCAAATCTTAGCTTATAGTGAACTAGCATAAGTGCCCGGCGCTGCTCGGGTCAGTCGGAGGTGGGGAGGTGGCAGACAGCTGACACCCCCTGACCAACCCCAACACCCACCCCTCACCCCTCACCCACCCGACACCTTCCTACCCCCCGAAGCAAACCCAAAACCCCCACCTCACCCCCCCGACCGAATCCGACACCCCCACCTCACTTACCGTCCCACCAAACCCAACTCAGATCCGTCGCAGGAGGGGAGGGGGCCCAGAGCCGAGGGATTCCGGGGACCTTCGCAGGTGGGGGGGGCACAGAGCTGATGTAGTCCGGGGTTCCGTTGGGGAGGTGGGAGGGGCAGAGAACTGAGGGATCTCCGGGGTTCCGTTGGAGGAGGGAGGGGCAGAGAACTGAGGGATCTCCGGGGTTCCGTTGGAGGAGGGAGGGGTGAGCTGAGCGAGTGAGGTGTCTGTTGGAGGGGGGTATTATGACATCATCACCACCTAACCGCCAAGCCGATGTGATTGGCCCTGAAAGACTTTCACCCCTGGGGGGCGTCAGAGGTGAGATCCGAAAATTTTTCGACCCTTACCAGCATCTAGACCCCAAGACCCCTCACTGTACCAAATTTCAAGTCTCTGGCTCAAACGGTGCGGGAGGAGTTCGCAGTCATACGTACATACATACACCACTTGACTTTTATATATATAGATTACTCTGTTTATGTTTGGAGCGAGTCTAGTAGCTTTATTTAATTCACTCAGGCTGTTCCTTTGCCTTGTTGCCATTCGTTGTAGTGGCGAGTAACTGTAGTGACTAATCCCGATACAGTGCCTTTCTCCTTGAATTCACAACATTTGGGTTCCAAGATGTTCACCTGTTCCCTTAGGTAAGCTGTGACTCTTCATGAGAGCCTATCAGCTCGCAAAGCCCTAAAATGGAATACATAATTATTAATAATCCTAGCACTTTAATAAGGGTTTACTTGAGAAAATGTTTCTACGCGTCTAGCTTCTTCTTCTTGTTTGTCACATTAAAGAGAGGCGTATCCCACATCGACTCCAATGAAGTGAGCCTCCACCACAAGTCTAGTGTCACTATTAGAGATATATTTACAGTATGTGGTACCATGCTAGCTCTCTCTAGCAATCAGTTAAGAGAGAACTGATCTGAAGTATCCTGGGGTTGCTTATCAGTTCCTTGATCCTTATTTGTATCTATCTACAGGGCCGGCGACAGGGGGGTACAACGGGTACAGCTGTACCGGGCCCCGGACTTAAGGGGGGGCCCCCTTAAATCTGGGGCGGGCCCGGCACGCTGCTGTACCCCCTTGTCGCCGGCCGGGGGGGGGCGCGGGAGACCGGCGGGGGGGCCCCCCCGCGGGCGCGGGAGACGGGGGGGGGGTCCGTGGGCGGCAGGAGACCGGCCGGGGGTGGGGGGCCCCGCACGATCTGCGTACGGGGCCCCCAAATTCCTGTCGCCGGCCCTGACTATCTAGATGACTTATCAGCAGTGGAATGCTGACCTGATTAAAGGAAGCAGAATTTGTGACATCTTACCCTCTTCCCTACTTAGGTTGAGTGATATAAGCCTAAATAGAGCCACCAAATCTTCCAGGGTGTACCAAACACTGTTGGTACTTCCAATTCGAACAGTAAGTAACTAATTTAAGATTTCTCGGTGACTGGAAATTTCCATATCATGAGTCCCCTTGGCTAATGGAATACAAAACGGTCAGGATGGAACTGCCAAATTGGAGATATTTGAAGGAAAGTGATGTAGCTTGGTGACCTGGAAGAGAAAGTCTATAGAAAAATAATAATAAAAATAAAAAGCATGAAGGCACTGGGAGGAGGAACAGAGAAAAAAAGTATTTTATAAAATTGATCAGGCTTTGCAATGGTCTAATCTCCTTGGGAAATTGGTTTTACACAGAGTATGCCTTCTTTCCAGGTCTCAGTGTGTCCACAAAACCTAGTATGGCTCTTTGTCCCCTTCTAGTGTCTGAACCAGGTATTATTAGTTTATGAAATGCCTGCTGCTTCCATACTAGTGAATGTGAAATAGAGCATCACTCCTTTAGATCCAGGGATTCCTTGGTTCGATTTGAGCAGATAAAATTTATCTCTGTGGATAAGGCATTGCATTAGCCGTCATTTTTAAAATGTGAGCTTCATGCCTTTCCTCTGTAAAGATTCTCTTTCAGAATGTAAATTTGAGTGGTAGGCCTGAAAGTTTTTCATAGTTTAAAATTATTTTTGTTCCAAAGTAATGCTAGAAATGGAAGGAAGTTCATGCACTCTGGTAACATATTGACTATTTGTTAACTTTTTTCATTAACTTTACAATCAGCAGGTTACTTATTTCCTGTAGAAACCCAGCTTTGAAAGAAATTCATGATTACAACAAACAGATTGTGGATCCTCACTTAAGGTTATCAGTGAATATTGCATTATTATTATTGAATGAATGACAGTGTTCTGAGCTGCAGTATTACAGTATGTTGTAATTCTATGGATATTACAGTGTTTTGTGGATTATACATTGCTGAAAGACATAATCTCCTCAACAGCATCTTGAAAACGGGTAGAGTTTAATTACAGGCTTTATTCTGGCATTACCAGGTGGCTTTCCCTAACAGAATAAGAGAGGGATACAAAAAAGATTAGCACATCATGCCTTTTGATGAAAAGCCTGACTTGTTACCACCAGCCTCCAGAAGTTTCAGTAGTTGGCAGAATGTCAAGATCTCTGAGTTCCTTCCTTCTTCTTCTTCCATAATCTAGCTCCAAATTATGATGAGGTGGCAGTTTCAAACTTCTGTCCTTCTGTAAAACTTCAGCCAGATACCTTAATTCTTCCTCTTTGTCTATCTGACTATTTAATTATTGTGGCACTTATCTGTCTTCTTTACTGAGTACAGCCTCTAGGCTACATTATGGATGGTCCAGTGTGGATGCATTAGAAGGGGCCAAGTATGATCAGTTTTCCCCAACTTGCATCCCTTGTAGAGGTCAGCCATGATCTTTGTCAGGTGTAGAGCTACTCTTCCAACTAGTTGTGCTAGCCCCCTGGAAAGGGGAAGGTGTTATGTTCATGGCATACAATCAGAGAAGTTAGTTTAAGAACATAAAATACTCTTGGTGGAAGGTTGCAATGTAAAGTCCAGAACTCTAACACTCTAACACACGAGAACCAAAACAGAGATAGACAAAACAGGCTGCTCCCTAAGGTAGCAAGGGACAACTCACCACACCTTGCTCTAGGCCGGCTTTTTGCAGACTGACAACTGCTAAAATCAAACTGCATGCTTTCCTCCCGAGGCCCCCAGCCTCCAATCAGGACCATGACAACAAAATGTTAGCTCACCATTTTAATGTGATTTTCAATACACCACGCTCCTCATCCATAAATTCCTCAACACTTAACCCAAAAAAATTACAAGTTTAACTTGGGGGAGATCTGTGATTTTGCTGAAGCTGGTGGTGCCTGCCAGGGAGAGAACGTGACAACTGACCTTTGTCCTGTTCCTTTATTGATGCTGTTTGGGTCAGCCCCAACAGGGGCACTCTCATTCTGCCTCTCGTCGCTGCCTTCTTCCCACTCTGACTCCTCTTCCTTCTCCAGTCAAGAACACCCACAACGATTTCTACTAACTTCAGGGGCTGGATCCTGTAACCACACAGAACTTTTATTTGGTAACAGTTGATCAATGTGCCTCTTCACTAGCTCCCCTTTTGCCTCTAACAAATATGTCACTGGTCCTACTATTGGTTTTACTGTACCTTTCCTCCACAGAAGGCACTAGTTTCTCTTCATTTCTGCTTTGTCCTGATATAGGCCTTGTGTCCCAAAGAGAAGGTGGCCAAAGTGGTTTCCGCAGTACCTGGCCAGCTGCCTTTGGTTTCCTCTCTCAAATGCGACGGCTTGTCATAGAAAGATTTGTGCTTTATTCCTTTCCAAGCTCTCCTCAACCATCTCTCTCTCTTTCTTGCATTTCAACAGCCTCCCTGTCACACAAGCTTGTAACCTGCCTCTTGTCCCTCTGGAAATTTCCAAGAACCAGCTTTTTCTGTCATTAAAAACACTTGACCAGGTACTCACCAGCCCAGGTCTTGACTATCGCAATTTCTGCCTTCCTGAAATTCACGCTGATCCCATCTAACTATCAATTCCCTGGCCTCCTGTCCCCCTAGCCTGTATGTCCCCAATCAAGTGTCCTTCATTTTTTAGGATAACCCCCACAGACCACACTTCTCCACTTTACATGGGGGCAAGGGCCTACTGCTTGGGGTTTCCCTCCTGCACGGCAATACTACACTGGTTCTGCTAGCTACATGGTCTTCCTCACATTTCTTTGTTTTACTGCTAGGGAGGGCTGGTGGTATCAGAGCTAGAAATTATAGCATATCCTGGACTCTGATGTTAAAGCACAGGCACTCCCTGAAACATTTCATTGTCATATGTTGTTCTATGGAGTGTCTACCACAAGCTAGACTGGAGAAGATTAAAGAAGCTGTGGGAACAGGATACCTTAGCACATATGTTGGAATAAATGGTAGGTTTTTGTAACCCTGTTGAACAATTGACTCCCTTGTTGCTATAGATTCCTCTGAAATGCAGTTCAGGTGTTTATTCTATCCTACTGTATTACTGCTGCTGTGGTTATGTCTGCAGCACCAGATGTACATAGAATCATAGAATCACAGAACTAGAAGGGACCTCAAGAGGTCATCTAGTCCAGTCTCCTGCACTCGTGGCAGGACTAAGTATTATCTCAGCATGATACTTTACAGACAAAACAGGATTTATTATCTGAATTGGATTTTACACAGCAAGGTATGATAGTGAATAAATAGTGGGTGAGGACGTTTGAGAGGATGAGGGTTGCAAGAGGGCAAGATCATGGGAGGTGCGTATTGTTAGTGTGGTTGCAATGTTATCCTAATTCATACCCACTTTCTTTGGATTGCAGGCCCCTTTTATAGCCTTATGGAGAAAGGGGGTGTCAGGAATTTACTCAGGAATAAAGCTGAGAGAGTACTTAGGGGGGTTTTTTTAGTTCAGTGGTCAAATCGAAAAGTTTGGGGAAAATATTAGTTCATTTTTTTAACCAAAAGTAAATGTTTTTAGTTTTTCCCTCAAGGAAATGAAAAACCTAAAAAGTTTTGTTGAGGTTCAGTGCAATGTTTCAGCGATGACATTTTGAAATTAAACAGCTCGTGTCCTAGCAGAATGTTGAAACAAAATGTCAATTCAAAAAGACATTTCATAACAAAAACAAAAAGAAGTGTTGGCACAGCTTGTTTTGAAATGTCAAAACTAATTTGACTTTCCCCAGAAAGTTTCCCTTCATTTTAACTCATTCAAATTCAAGCCACATTCACAAATAGCTTGGGTTGTTCCAAAACTCCATTTTCCACCAAATTTACCTTTTGAGTGAAAAATATTCACCCAGCTCTACTCAGAAATAATTACAACAGGCAGATACGGTCCAAGAATAGTATCAGCCAGTGAGAGCATTAAACAATTAGTATAGAGGGATAATTAAGGAACCATTAGTGAAATCACACATACACCTAGTTAACCACAGCAATATCGCCATGGCATACATGTAATCTCAAGACACTTGACTAACATAACTCAATCTAAGCCAATGTACAGTCCAAACTATCCCTCCAGCCTTGGTCCCTGGGCCAGATGAAGGACACCTCCTCTCTGCAAGGATGACACCTGATTCAGGCTTACATGTGGTCACGCACCCAAGCTTCTCCTCAGCCTGCCTCTCAGCAGTCAACTCTGCCTGGGTTTGGGCCTATTGTATCCCTGCAGCCAACACCATATAGTCATCACACAGCTCTGCTCTGCATGCCCTCTCAAAGCCATCTGATTGGCCCAGAGCTGACCAGGTGGTGGCCCATAACCAAGTACCCGTCCCCACTTAGGAAGGTGTTAGGGCAGACTCAGTTTCCCTTGCTCCTTCTCCCCGTGTATTCTTCCTCACCAGCAATCACATAGTTAAACCCCCAAGAGTGGCACAGCATTCGCTTGAAGCTTTAGACATTCAGTGTAATAGTGCTGAACAACAAGTTGTTTCTGTATTGTTATCTATACCGAGAATGTGACCTTGCCTAGACAATCACGGGCTGTAGGCCTCACGAGATGAGCTAATGTGTTATATCGCCAGATTGCATTATATGTATGTAACGATTTCGCTAGGGAATGAATAGACACCTATTCATAAGCTTGTTGGCATCATGTAAGCGTTCTCAAGGTCTACACACCAGGTGCCTCAAGAGGGCAATGACCTAGGCATGATGTAAGGGTTTGCTGATGCGCATGCTTCAAGTAGGTCCTCCACCCATTCCCCCTCCCCTTTGAATATACTCTATAAAAGTCTGCTTGGTACTGATAATAAACGAAGCTGCTACCAACCCCCTTTCTTGACCGAGAGGAAGGTGCCTCAGTTTCCCCTTTGATCAAAGTTAACTTGTGTGTTTCTTCAATGGTCTCTGACAGCTTGTGAGCTCCTTGCCTCAACGCCGCCACTACTATCTGGAGTGTATGGTAAGGGGGAGAGACGTGCCATTAATTTTCCCCTGACAATCCGATATGTTCCTCATCTAGAGTGGCATTCCCACTGGAAGTGGAACCCAGGGTAGGATTTTCCTGTCAACCCTCTAACCAATGATGACTCACAACAGTGGAAAGGCCAGATGCCCAGAGCCAAACAGGACTCTGGAGTAAGGAGCAACTCCTTCCGAGCATGCTTCCAAGCCATGCAGCAGGTCTCCACATTGTGCAGACATGGGGCTCATTTCTGCAAGGTTCTCATTCCTATTGCCTTCGTTGAGTGCCTTCACTGCAGACTTACCCGAAAGAAGCTTAAGAAGTGTTCCTGTCATTAACACTCAGATACCCAACTCCCAATGGGTTCAAACCCCAAATAAATATATTTTACTCTGTATAAATCTTATACAAGGTAAACTCAAATTGTTCACCCTCATAAACACTGATAGAGAGATACGCACAGCTGTCTCCCCCCCCCCCCCAAGTATTAATACATACTCTGGGTTAAATAGTAAGTAAAAAGTGATTTTATTAAATACTGGATGTAGGATTTAAGTGTTTCCAAGTAGTAACAGACAGAACAAAGTGAATTACCAAGAAAAATAAAATAAAACACACAAGTGTATGCCTAATACAGTAATAAAACTGAATACAGATAAAACCTCACCCTCAGAGGTATTCCAGTAAGCTTCCTTTTACAGTCTCCTAGTCTGAGAATCACACACACACACACACACCACCTTCCTGTAGTTACTGTCCTTTGTTCCAGTTTTTTCCAGATATCGTTGGGGATGGAGAGACTATCTCGTGAGTCAGCTGAAGACAAAATGGAGGGGTGTCCCAGGGGTTTAAATAGACTTTCTCTTGTAGTTGGACACTCTTCCCTCCCCCTGTGTAGAATTCCAGCTACAAGATGGAGTTTTGGAGTCACATGTCCATGGATGATTCAGAACTTACAGGTAGCAGCCATGGTTCACATGCTACCTTGAAAGTCCTCATGTAGGCTTGCTATGTGGCTTGGAGCCTTCCAAGATCCATTGTCCATTAAGTGCTTCTTGATTGGGCACTTAACTTGCAAATTGCTTTCTAAAGAAGCTGACCTAATGCCTTACTAAGGCTATTTAAAATCAAACAAATATACAGCCAATATTCATAACTTCGAATACAGGAATGACACATGCATACAAATAGAATGAATAGATTCAGTAGATCGTAACCTTTACAGAAATATGTTACATGGCATATGTAGCATAAAACATATTCCAGTTATGTCATCGATACTGTAGTGGGGTGGCTGCCCCACTCTGGGGGAAAAGGGCTTAAAACAGCCCAAGAAAGGGTTGTGGCTGGGAGCAAGCAAGCTCCAGCCTGATTGGGCTGAGCATCCACAGCTGTGGCTGGTTCAATTAAGGCCCAGCTGGCCCTGATAAAAGGGCTCAGTTTGGTGCAGAGAGAGAGTCTCCTCTGTTCACAGAGGTAGACTGGCCAGGCTGCTAGGAGCTTGACAGGGTACCTAGAGGGAAGCTGGGCTGGGGCAAGGCAGGAGGAGCTGGGGAAGCTCTAGCCTGGAAACCCCCAGGCTGCAGGGCCTAGGAGAAGGCTCCACAAAGGGTACTGCGGTTGCAGGGGGCAGCCCAGGGTTATAGAGACAGAAGCAGCAGGCCAGCTCCTCTTGCCAGTGATGAGAGGCAATGCTACTGCAGTCTGCCCCAGAGAACGGGGGCAAGTGCTGACTGGACGTTGCCTAGACTGAGGCAAGGTGGGGATAGTGGGAGGAGGGATCCCTGGGAGGGGAGACCCTAAGACCTGAGAGGGTACTGCAGGGGTGCAGCACCCAAGGGAAGAGGGCACTGGGGTCCAGGGAGGGACTCTGGGCCAGAGCAGCAAGCGGGACATCAGCCTGCAGAGGGCGCTCTGGACGCTGGCGAGCTAATTCCCTGGACAAACCAGCAGGAGGCACCGCAGGGGTGAGTCGCTGCCCTGCTACAGATACATTCATAAACATATTTCCAAAAAGCCTTATGGGATGCAACATCACAGATGCATCAAGTCCTGATCTGAGGCATATTGAATGTAAAAGCATTTAACACAACAATTCACCCTGTACTGCTGACTTATATCCCCAGGAATCCAAGGACCATGACAGGAAGCTGTTGTATTCTTACTGTCATTCCGCATTTCAGTGCCAATTATTTTGGTGTTATGTTCCCCATTTATACGCTCCCTACTTGTTGTCCTAGGCATTCATTTTTCTGTCTTGTTTTTCTAGGTGTGGCAGCCTCCTTCAAACTCAAGACCTCATAACCTCGTGCTTAATCTTGGGTGAGAGAAGGAAACCAGCCCCAGGCAATAGATGTTGTCTCAACTGCCAGGCATGGAGGTAAAGATCTCCCAACAGAGCAGGAAAAGTTTGGAACAATTGATGCCCAGGAACAGTGCCCAGTCTTATTTCCTTTGAAACCAATAGGAGTTTGGCTAATGACTTCAATGAGAGCAGGCTCAAACTCATAAAAGGGAAAATGATCATGTCCTGTGTCTCTTTGTGGTTGTTTAGCTTCCATTCGGAGAAGAAGGTATTGATTGTTCCCCCCCCCCCCCCCCGAGGAGAGGGAACGGGTTTTCTTTTTCTGAAGAGAAGAGGGACTTGTCCAGTGTAAATCCTCAACTAAAAGGTCTTTAAACCCTAGCCTGGCTTGTGCTGTTCACAAAACTGGCTAAATGCCTGACGGATCCCACAACCAGTCACCAGCCTGTTTCAATGCTCTTTAAAGATCACTGATGTGGGCACTGACATTTTTATCTACAGAGCTTCATTTCCGGGATTTGAGTCAAACTTATAAATGCCACCTTCCTGCTGTAATTGGGAGCTGCAGAAAAATCAATATGGATGTATGTTGACAGCTCCTCTTGCTGGAAAGTATAAAGGGCTTCAAGTTCAGATCAAAAGATTACACCCTTTAGCTCCATACATGCCCTGCACAGCTCATTCTCTGAATTTAGTTGGAACTTGCAAACTGAGTTTTGCATGGAAGCCATAAACTTTGTCAGTTTTGTTTTGTCTTGCCTTTTTGGCAGTACCATCCAAGTGAGGACAGATTCTGTGCAATAATCTCACCAAGAATAAACAAGGAACTTCTCTTGTCCTAAAAACCTTGTCAGGTACAAACTAGTCCTGTCACGATGACTCATATAAAACAATTGTAATGAACTATGAGGACAGTCCATATAGTTTGAAAGAAATAACAATGTCAAGGAAAATGGTGAAACTCAAAGGGAAGCATGATCATTGTACAAGGAAGTGTGCCGCTTGGAAACTGTATTTATGAATATCTTATGAAATGTGATACCAGAAAGGTTTGCCAAAATTACTGTAAAGCTTTAAAAGCTAGGTCTGGATTTTAGAGAGACAAGGTGGAGGAGGTAATATCTTTTATTGGGCCAACTTCTGTTGGTGAAAGAGACGAGATTTTGAACCACCCAAGCTCTTCTTCAGGTCTGGGAAAGACACTCCCAGCATCAGAGCAAAATGCAAGGTGGAACAGATTGTTTAGCAAAAGTAGTTCGCACATATTGTAAGGGACCATTCAAAGTACAGTGGCCCATTAACACTTCTGCAATCATAGGTAAGGCTACAATTTTGGCACGGGTATTTTTATTAAAAGTCATGGACAGAACATGGGCAAAGAACAATAAATCATGGATTTATTGAAGTCCACGTCCTAGCCCCACCACCTGGGGCAGAAGCCCTAGTCCTGTCACCAGGGATTGAATTATTGGAATTTTCAAGAAGTCACAGAAATCTCATAAAATCATGGAATCCATGCAAGAGTTTACCACATGCTTACAGCTTAGTCTTGGTTTGACAATTTTGAGGAGCAAGCAAAGGAAATTGCTGTAAAGCAAAAAAAATAAATAAATAAAATCAGATAGCAAAAATGACACTATGGGGAAAAAGAAAATTTGAGATTGAAAGCTTTTATGCTGTTGTGGCGGGGTGACCACCCGCCCCCTGCAGAAAGGGGGTTGGAAAAGCCCAGGAAGGGGGTTTGAAGCTGGGAGCCAGCAGGCTTTTCAGGCCTGATTGGGCATTAGGCCCAGCTGGGTGGCCACGCCCCAAACACAGGCCGGTATAAAGGCTGGGAGGCAGGGGCCTAAAGAGAGGACTCTCCTCTGTATTCAGAGGGAGACAGGCCTGATTACAGGAGCTGAAGCCAGGTACCTGGCTTAGGGCAGAGCTGGGGCAGGGCAGAGGGAGCTGGGCAGGCTCTAGCCGAGAGCCCCAGGCCTCCGGGCCTGACACAAGGCCTGACCCAGGAGTACCAGGGTTGCAGGGGGCAGCCCAGGGCTGGAGATAGCAACAGCAGGACAACCCTCCTTGCCTGTGATGAGAAGCCATGATACTGCAGTCCGCCCCAGTGAGCGGGGGCAAGTGGTGACTGACAGTGGCACGCTCTGAGGCGAGGTGGGGATAGGGGGTAGAGGGTTCCCCCGGGAAGGGGAGACCCTCACACCAAAGGGGGTACTGCAGGGGTGCAGCACCCACAGTTGGAGGGCACCGGGGTCCGGGAGGGACACGGGGCCAGCAAAAGGAGTGGGGCATCAACCTGCGGAGGGCGCTCTGGATGCTAAACGAGCTGATTCCCCAGACGACCAGCGGGACGTGCCACAGGGGTGAGTGAGGACCCCATTACAGCTGTCCTCAACAAAACAAGGAACTAAAAAGAAGTGAATGTTAGCTGAACTATTCACAAGGTTGGCTTTATGTCTCTTGATCAAGTACAAAGTGAAGAAGAAATGAAAATACGTCATTTTCATGTGAAATGTTTTCAACAGTTATAAGATATTGTAACCTGGGCCTTGGCTACACTTACATTTTATAGTGCTCAGGAGGGTGAAAAATCCCCCCGCTGAGTGCAGCAAATCTGAGCGCTTTAAAACACTAGTGTAGACAGGCTCCGAGCGCGGGGAGTCGAGCTCCCTGCGCTTAAAGATAATCCCCTCGTGGAGGTGGATTACCAGGAGCGCTGGGAGAACTCTTTCCCAGCACTCCTGTGCGACCCCACTCACACTTCAAAGCGGTGCCGTGGGAGCCCTTTGAAGTTTCAAGTGTAGCCATGTTCATGGATAACAGTGCTACTGGAATCATCAAATTTATGCATGACAGACAGCTGAGTAACATCTTCCGAAATACTTTCCTGGTGTTGAGACTGTATTTGACTGTACCCATTACCAGTTGTGAAGCAGAGCGAGTGTTCTTTAAGCTTGCCTAAAAAAATAGTCTTTGGTTAACTATGGTAGAAATGAAGCTGAATGCTCTTGGTATCGTGTCAGTTGAATGGGATTTACTTCACACACTGCACTGAGGATACAATAACTGAATTTGCACCATTTAAAGTTTGCAGTATGCTAGTTTAATCATGCAGCATTTCATTTGACTCTTAATGTTTCCTGTTGACCCAGGCAGCATATAACCTGTTCACAGTCTTCGATTAAGTTCCTTCAGTAATATGTATGACTTGTTGATTGTCATAAGCTGGTACAGTACTTTTTTGTTTCATTAATACCAAGTTCATGAAAAGGAGGCCTCCAAAAAACGTTAGCCCTGGGCCTCTGATCTCACAGACTCTCAGACTTTAAGGACACAAAGGACCATCATGATCATATTCTAGTCTGACCTCCTGCACATCACAAGCCACGTAACCTCACCCACCCTCTCCTGTAATAGACCCATAACCTGCAGCTGAGTTACTGAGGTCCTCAAATCAGGTTTAAAGACTTCAAGTTACAGAGAATTCACCATTTACACTAGTTTAAACCTGCAGTGACCCAGGCCCTATGTTGCAGAGGAAGACGAAATGCCCCCCAGGGTCTCAGC
This sequence comes from Sternotherus odoratus, assembly GCA_032164245.1. Taxonomy (NCBI): domain Eukaryota; kingdom Metazoa; phylum Chordata; order Testudines; family Kinosternidae; genus Sternotherus; species Sternotherus odoratus. The sequence goes on from JAVMKO010000003.1 coordinate 127,143,340, forward strand.
CAATCTAACCCAAGGAAAAAATCCTTTCCAACCCCAAATATGGTGATCAGTTAGATCATGAGCATGTGGGCAAGACCTGCCAGGAAGATACCTGGGAAAGAATTTTCTATAGTATCTCAGAGCCCTCCCCATCTAGTGTCCTGTTTCCAGCAATTGGGGATTTTTGCTACTGGCAATCACCAATGGCATTAATCCAGCCCTATCCATTAGACCATAACTTCTCTCTGATAACTCTGTTCGGTTCTAGCCCATGAAAGCTTATGCCCAGATAAACACCTTAGTCTCTAAGGTACCACAAGTACTCCTCGTTCTTTTTGCAGATACAGACTAACACGGCTACTATTCTGAAATCTGATGGATATGAATCCTATGCTGCCTAATGTACTGACCCGATAGAGATGAAGATTCTTCAAACATCATATACCAAGGAGATCAATAAAAATACAGTATTTACATATTCTGATCCCTTTCTACCAATAGCATCTAGATAAGTAATATATAATTGCCCAGACTATTCTCAACTGCACTAGTATAAAAACAGAGCAGCTTCACTGAAGTCAGTGGATTTACCACAGGTTTATACTGGGGTACTAGAGAGAAGAATATGGCTCAGTATATCTTTCTAGCATTAATTGGCCGGTATGAATCATACATAAAATCAAACTGCAGCAAGGAAAACTAGAATGTCAAGTATCAGTAAAGCTGCAGTTCTCCTAAATCCCACAAGATGGCAAGAGCCGCTCAAGAAATCATCTTAAATCAACTCTGAAGGCCTGAATGTTTTTCTCGTTCTCTTCTGGCAATAATTGCTTCATAAGGAGTTAAACGAAGCCACATTTTTTAATAAGATAGAAGACCCCTGACAAAGGCATATCAGTAATTGCTCACGGATTTCTCTGGGGGCAATGGGATGTTATGGCAGTGATTCAGCAGCAGTGACAAAAGATTTGGGGGAATGTTTCATGTGGGAACAATCTCCAGTATTTGCTGTCGGGTAAAGAAAAAAGGACAAAAAGTGGCCATAGAAAACAGTTATTGGCTTACGCAAAGATTTTATTTTTTAATATCCCAGCTCGCAGAAATGCTGCCTGGAGCATTCCTTACATTGCTCGCAGCATGCAGACACGAGAAATCCAGAAGAATGCAGGCCGCCTGTCAAGGCAGAGAGATTTTATTTACCCCTTTTTGTTTACAGCCTACTGATCCGGGTACCATCCATCTCTTTCCACAAGGACCTAGCTTCAACAAGCTTGTCCATTCGATCACATTCCACACCAAGAATACTTGTTTTCAGCTGTGGATATTGTATTGTTGAATCTTAATGGATGAATTGTCAATTATGAATGCAGGTCAGTTGATGGGCTCCATAAATAGTCCTGGTACTTCACAAATCAAAGATGAAGACCATTTTTAAAAAAAATTGAAAACAGACTGAAACAACACCTGGAGCGACAGTTCAGACGTGGGAGGCACTTCCGGCTAACCTTGGCGTGGCCAGTCTAAGAAGGGTTTGCATAAGGAGGAGAGGGAGGCTACTTAGGGAGAGAAAAATTTCAAATGAATTTAGTGCTGGTGAATGGTGTGAGAACAGCTGCTTCAAAGACAGAACTTCTTTGCCGATCCACAGACTCCCTCTAGCATGGGCACTAGCAAGGCAAGCGTTCCCAACTCAACCTACCATCATGTCTCAGCAGGACCCGATAAGACACTTGTATGAGGAGACATTTCAGGTTTCCTGGCCCATTCAGCTCTTGGCCTCTCTGGTGATAGAGCCAGTAGAGGTGCCCATTAGTAACAGGAGGTGGACAACAGTCCACTGGACCTCAGTTCTTTTTTGATGGGCCACCAAACAGCCCTCAGAGGGCAATAACAGTTCGCTATCAAGTTTGCCTGAATGTGAATCTATGAATTTGAGAAATGAAAGGGTCTGCAGCACGTTATTAATCCTCCGAACCATCCGCTATCTCTTCTTGTGCCTTCTTTTACTTTTTTTTAAATAATGGAACTAGAGCCTCTGGCAGACATTCTGCACTATTTCATATTTTGCTTACTTAGATCTCAGGTTGGGTTTTTTCCTCCCCTTAGCTATAAATGTTTAAAAATGTATTGGGTTGTTTTTCTACACTGCCATGGAATGTACATGCTTTAAATTCATCAATCTTCCCTATGCTGTGTGGTTTTATGTTTGGCTGTTACTGACCGGTATTTGTGTTCTTGTCAGGTTTGCTGGAACTAACTCATAGCTGTTACATGAACTATTCCTGATTCATATGTAATGGAGAGTTTTCTATTTGCTTGGAATTTTCCCCCCTAGTGTCCAGACACTATGTGTGTGTGTGTGTGTGTGTGTGTGTGTGTGTGTGTGTGTGTGTGTGTGTGTGTGTGTGTGTGTGTGTGCACGCGCACACACACACACACTCTGCACATTGCCACACCAAAGATGTTAACTGGGACCCCAATGCTTCAGAAGTGACATTTCTCTCTAGAAGGGCACTTTCCTTCCAGTGGCACCAGGACGAGTCTTGCTATCTCCTCTCTCTCTTTATAACTGGTGAGGCCAGGGTTGGCAATATATCCTCAGTAAGCCCACAGCAAGGTAGGATGCTCATCTTTTCTTCTCTCACTGCTGCCTGCCCTGAGCACTTCCTGTACATATCAGCACACACTGGAGGGCAGCTTTTGTGGCGGCCTCTATCACTGTATGGCAAAGCAGAAGGGCAAAGGCAGGTTTTCCCATCTCCCTGAAGTCCTTCCCTGCTACACAGATCTCATATGTTTAGCAAGAAGGATATATCTGGAGCCCTGTCTGGTGGTCTGAAACATATCATTCCAGTGTGAGTAACAGAGCATCTTCTTATATGTGTTTTGCTGGAGGGCAGCAGCTCTTGGATCAAGTCTTAGCCAAAGGAAAACTAGAATCTCGGATGCATCTGACTTTATTATAAAGGGTGGTCTCAAGCCTCAACATTCAGATTGGATTTTGAATATCCCCAAATTCAAGCGTGTTCATACCAGGACTGTTTTATGCAAAAACTGAATCCAAGGTTGAATTTCTGGGGGCAAACAACCCTCTATAAAGCTAGAGACAACTTGAAAATTTGTGGCTACAGATACGGGTTCAGATTTCCAACAAATCATCCAAATGTGGGGAGTATTTGGATCCATTGGTTTTGACCAAGTCCAGCTCTAACCATACTAGTAATATTTTATTAACAATAGTAATGATAGCATTTATCATTCATTATATGAGAGCTAAAAATAATCTATGGTCTTTGACCCTTCAACTTGAGATCCAACTTCTGCAAATGCTTAAACACATACTTTACTCGCATGAATAGTATTAATCACTTTGAAAAGTGATAAAAGGATAGAAGCCTTAGTATTTAACTTGGACAAAAAACAGAAGATGGGGTACCAGTTCAGGTCTGGAAAGCACTAGGGACATCCTGAAAGAAGAGATTATCAGCAGAAGGGTACCTTGAAGAAGTGGGCTTGAAGGAGGGACCATAGGGAGGGGAGGGGCACTTGGCAGAAAGGAACTGTAAATTCACTGCAAGTTTGAGGCAGAATTAAAGAAATTGCACAGCTGAGAGTCAGGATTAGAAATGAAGGGTGCTGTGCAGGGTGAGGTTTGACAGGGGACTCCACAGCCTGCGGGAGAGGGAGTTCAGTTCTTATTCAATTTATAATCTGGGCTCCGTGAGGGTCATTTGGCAAACTTCCTATTCTGTTTGTTTTCTTCCTCTGTATTCTTTAACTATATAAAACCAACAAAAGGACAGTTTTCAAAAGTAAAGCCATCTCATGTTATGGAGGTTTCATACATGCAAAGGCTTACTCCCTCCTGATGTGTTTCCTGAAAGCGGCTCCTGGCTATATTGACACTAATCTATTTCAGTGATAGTGTTTCATGAAGCACCAAGTATACTCTTGGCAGCCGGGCTGTTTGTGCATCTGGTTGTAATAAAGAGTTAGGCTCCAGCTGATGCAGTGGCTCAGCACACTGAACCGCCAGGCGCTGGCTGGTCAGTTTTTTTTTTCCCTCAGCAACTTGAGTTCAAATCCCAGCAGCAAGTTGGAAGCTGAATACAGAACAAGGCTCTCAGTCAAGAGAGCCAGGCCGTGGGGACGGGGCACTGCCAGGAGCTGACTGGAGGCTCGTTCTTCTGTAGGAGACTCTCAAAGGAATTAAGTGACCACCTGAAGGAGGGGGAGACACCCACAGAATGGAGTAAGAGAGTGTCCCCGCAAGGGATGGGGCAGGTAGGACAAGAGAGGAAAAACAATTCTGAAGCAATGTGGGGAAAAAGAAAGAGAGACCCTTGTGGTCTCCTTGGGACTGTCACCTGATGTGCTGAAACTACCTCTGAGCCCATTTTCTTTTCCAGCTTGGGACTCCAGAACCCTTCCTTGTTGAGCCAGACACACCAGTGCACTGCAACACAGACCCAGGTCTGGTCCACGCCCCCAAAGTTGCAGACTTTAACCAAAAACTGCTCAGCAAGTACTCCTGTCTCCAGCACCCAGACCCCAATGGGATCCAAACCCCAAATAAATCTGTTTTACTCTGTAAATCCTATACAGGGTGAACTCATAAATTGTCCACCCTCTATAACACTGATAGAGAGATATGTACAGCTGTTTGCTCCCCCAGGTATTAATCACTTACTCTGGGTTAATTAATAAACAAAAGGGAATTTTTAAAGTATAAAAAGTAGGATTTAAGTGGTTTCAAGTGATAACAGACAGAACAAAGTAAGTTACCAAGAAAAATAAAACACAAGTCTAAGGCTAATACATTAAGAAACTGAATACAGGTAAATCTCAACCTCAGAGATGTTCCAATAAGCTTCTTTCACAGACTAGACTCCTTTCTAGACTCTGGACCCAATCCGTTCCCCTGGTACAGTTCTTGTTAGTTCCAGCTCAGGTACTAACTAGGGGATTTCTCATGACTGGAAGCTCCTTTGTTCTGTTTCACCCCCTTTTATAACTTTGGCACAAGGCAGGAATCTTTTGTCTCTCTGGGTCCCCACTCCTCCTCCTAAAGGGAAAGGCACCAGGTTTAAGATGGATTCCAGTTCAGGTGACATGATCATATGTCACTGTAAGACCTCCTTCTGGTAGACACATACATAGGAAGACTTTCAGGTAAACAAACCCATTCACAGTTCATTGATTCTGAAGCGCCATTTATGGCTTCCACTTAACATGTTTACATCAGTAACAAAGTTTATTCTCCTAACTCCAGACATAGAAATAATACAGACAAACAAATAGGATAAACACACTCAGTGGATCATAAGCTTTGTAATGATACCTTACAAGAGACCTTTTGCATGAAGCAGATTCCAGTTGCATCCTATTCACACTTATAAACATATTTCCATAAAACATATGGAGTTCAACATCACAGCCCTCATGAGAGGGAAAGAAGAGAGTGAGAAAGACATCCAGAGCAGCATGGGGGCAGAGGAATGAATGGACACAGAGCTTCAGGGCTGGGAGCGCAGTATGGATTATTTATTAAATATAAGGTGGAATTCACCCTGGATAGAGGGCCAGTACAGGCCTCTTGACCACTTCAGCCTTTATCTTAAGACCCAGCTGTGAAAGAGGGCCATAAAGCTGCCTTCAGTGGACAGGTGAGGAATCCACCACCAGAGGCAGAAATTCCTAGCTGATGTAGAGCTGGTGTAGTGCAAGCTACACCCCCATAGGGGACATGTCGGAAGTGTGCTGTGGAGGTGACAAGAATTCATTGCACTCCAGCAGTCCCCAGCTGACAGAACAGCCCCTAGGCCAGGGGACAGTATCAGGTGGAGGAAGTTAGAGCATCACAAGGACTGCTCTAACTTCCCCTGGAGATCAAGTCAGCCCAGGGCAGCCTCGGGGATTGAGAAAGCACAGAGATGGCTTAGAGCCACTTCCCCCCCCCCCCAATCAGATCATGTACTAAACACAGCTTGTCCCGACCCAAGTATTGTTCCATTGACCCATTGTCTGCATTGGGTTTGTATTGAAGTTAGGGCAGAAATTGGCTCTTAATTAATGCTCACAGAATCCAGCTCACTTTCTTACAGGCGTATTGGCTTTCCAGGAATCACAGATGTAAAACGTAGTAAAAAGCTTCATTTAACTACTAGCGAAAATACCCAGCGTTGCTCGGGTCCGTCGGAGGTGGGGAGGGGGCAGAGAGCTGAGCTAGTGCGGGGTCCGTTGGAGGGGGGAGGGGGCAGAGAACAAACCTGACACCCCCACCTCACCCCCCCGACCAAACCCGACTCACATTTTCACCCCCACCCAAACCCAACACCCCCACGTCACCCCCCTACCAACACCCCCTGACCAACACCCACACCTCACCCCCTGTAGACCAAACCTGACACACCCACCTCACTTTCCCCCCCAACCAAACCCAACACCCCTACCTTACCCCCCCACCAAACCCAACACCCCCTGACCAACCCCAACACCCACACCTCACCCCTTACCCACCCAGACGCCTTCCCACCCCCCCAGACCAAACCCAACACCCCGGCTCACTTTAGGGTGACCAGATGGGAAGAGTGAAATATCAGGACACACTCCGTGAGCGGGGGGGGGGGGGGGATGGAGGGGGGGGGCACCAGCAGGGGGCGGGGCATGAGCGGGGGGGCGGGGCACCACAGGCAAAGGTGCAGAGCCCTGATCGGAGCCATGAGAGGGGGCACACAGCCCTAGGAAGCTCAAAAAGCCTGTAGAAAGCATGGGGTCAGGGGCACAGGGCTCCGGCTCCAACCCCCGGCCAAAGCTGCAGGACAGACATGGGCGCAGGATCCTGGTTGCAAAGTCAGACCCAGCCTGCTCTGGGTAGAATCAGCATGTGCAGAGCAGGTGCCTCCTTTCCTTGGCTCTGCCATGAGCAAGGTGGTCTGCACACACTCTGCTGGGGAGGAGGATGCAACCTCTGACACTTACCTATTATGCCCAGAGACTTCCCCCCAATACATGCACAGTGTGTTGTTCACACTACCCCTCCTACGCTCCCCCGCCTGTAGATAAATCTCTGCATTATGCATTTTTGTTTAACTTTTATATGACTTTTGTATTATGCCTTTTCATATAATCTTGTTTTAGAAACTCTGTATTGAACTTTGGTAATATGTTATAGCCCCTAAGGTAGTATAATTAAGGTAAAAGAAAAATGTCTCTGCTAGGAGTAGAATAAGATCTTCCCCTCCACTTTATAATCATATAGTGATTACCTGCAAGCAACGGGGGGCTTGCAGGTAATCACTGCTGCATCATGCAACAAGGCTCCCCTCCCCCAAACGCCAGAGGGACCTGTCACCTGCCAGGGGCCAAGGGAGTCCCAGGCTGGGGGTGCTTACCTGGGGTGGCTGTCCTGTCCTGGGGAGTATCTGGCAAGCAGGCAGGTTCATTCGTCTGCTCCTCTCCTGTAGCTGCTCCTGGGATCCAGTGAGGTGGGGGGATGCCTGGGGCTGGGGCCAGCCAGGAAGTATCCAGCAGGGTGGCTGGCTGGATCCAGGTTTGGGAGGTGGGGCGGGGGGGGGGTCTCTTCCCCCACCCTCTTCTGCTGGCGCCTGCACTATGCATGCCCCACAGGCAGCAAGAAGGTGAGAGACCTGTCCTCCTGGCCATCATCACCTCCTGGGGTGTGGGGCCAATTATGGACTCAGCAGGGGGGGAGGGGCGCAGGAGCAGGCCACGGTAGATGGAGGCTCTCTGTTTGGGTGTGGGGGGGGAGTGGGCTCCCCCCCCCTCCTTACAGGCAGCAAGCAGCATGCTTCTGAGGCAGGCAGGGGGGCAGAGACAGAGCTCTCCTGACCTGGGCTGGCCATTGCTTGCTGCTGCCAGCCCACCTCCTGCTACCCCCCTGAAATGCTGTGCTGTCTCCCCTCACCCCCCCCCCCCCTTCCTGCTGGGCCGGCCGGGCGCTGCCTGATTGTGTGGGAGGGTCCTCCCCAGTCTCTGTCAGCCAGAGAGGTGGGGGGGAAAGGACAGGAGCAGGCTGCGATCTGTCTCGGGGCAGGAAGTTAGCTGCAGCACTCTCCCGACCGAAACTTTAGAGATGAGCCCTGCCTGGGCAGGGCTCACGCAGGCAGCACATGGCTGCCTGGGGCAGTGGGCGGGGCCATGTTGCCTTCATGAGCCCTGCGCGCCAGGGATCATCTGCAAAAATCGGGACAACAGGAGTCCCGACGGGAGTCTGATCGGGACTCGGGACAGACACACAAAAATCGGGACTGTCCCGATAAAATCGGGACATCTGGTCACCCTAGCTCACTTACCCCCCGACCAAACCCGACACCCCTACTTCACTTACCCTCCGACCAAACCCAACTCGGGTCCGTCGGAGGTGGGGAGGGGGCAGAGAACTGAGCGAGTGTGGGGTCCATTGGAGGGGGTATTATGACATCATAACTATGTCACAGAGAACAGCAGCTGCCCAGCTGATGTGAATGGGCTTTAAAGAATTTCACCCCTGGGGGGCGTCAGAGGTGAGATTTGAAAAATTTTCGACTCTTACCCTGATTAGGACCCTAAGACCTATAACTGTACCAAATTTCAAGTCTCTAGCTCAAACGGTGTGGAAGGAGTAAGTGCACATACATACATACACGCATACACCATTTGACTTTTATATATATAGATTATTTGAGCAGGACACATGCAGGAAATGGATGCATTGAGTAGAATAATGCCATTTTTACATTGCTACTCTTCAGTGTTGAGCCAAACAGATCAGATTGAGCCTGACCTACTTAGTTACACCATGTAATATTTACAACACAAGTCTGTGGACAAGTCTTCTTTATCAACCTCAGCACAAGGTGGCAGTGTATCAACACAAATAGGCTATTAAACCATTTTGCCCTATATCTCCCTGCTGATCCACACTTACTCCATCTTAGAGTCACATTTGCCTTACTACAACTCCACAAGTCAAGGGTTATGTCTCCTTTAATCCTTTAATCCTTTACATTGGGATGCTAGATTAGCACACAGAGATTATAGTAAGGTTGTTTATTATGCAGAAATGAAGTCCATACTAATTTAAACCTCTTGGCACTATTCCACATTTTTCTCTAAGACTCTGTCCCGTATTTGGGGTTTGTCAAGCTGATAATAACAGTCTTTATTTAAACTGATAGTTTAATACCAAAATGTAAGATTTTAAGAACAAAGCCAAAAAAAAGTTGGCTAATATCCTCTATTCACTTCTTCATAACTTTCCAAAACGTTCTCTTTTGGGCTGAAATTTTCCATGTTTGGTCTTTGTCCAAATGTGAATTTTTGGACACTTTCAGCCAGTTGTGTTCAGTCAATTTTTAATTACATGAGGATAAAACATAGCTTTAGTCCTAAAAATAGGAAAGAATGTCTATATTTTCTCACAAATAACTCAGAACTATCTGAAGGCCAAAAGTTCTAGGTGTAAAACTGGAACCTTCTTCCCTCACATACTTGCTGCCTGTGTATACTCAGAGTTATGTCTGCTTATTAACAGACACAAATCAGTTATTTGTGATTCCTGTTAGCCCTGCAGAGCCAACACAGCTATAGGAAAGTGAGCTGGCTTCTATTCTGTCTCAGACAAAGTTATCAACAAGGCTGGGACTTTCAAGAGCATTTAATGGAGATGAGCAGCTAACTCCCCTTGACTTGCAATGAACATGGAGTGGTTAACTATGTCAGGCACTTTTTAAAATCCCACCCTAAATTCCTTCCAGCTGCTTATTATATGGTTAGTGATGCACAATCCAGAAAAATCCCGTTTGAATGAAAGGTTGCAAGTAGAGCTCCCCACACAGATAGTTAATTAAAACTGAGCAGATTGAATCTGGAAATCATGTCAAGACCAATGAGGAATGCCAAGGTACCATTTTGACAAATCGCTTTTCAGAGCAAAGTCCTCACCTAACGTTGTGACTCTTTGAGAATGCAGTTTGGAGCACAAACAGAGTCACTATAGAATCTGATGAGAGTTTTGCTGGTATAGGGACAAAACTCTTCCGTCTGCAAGTATGAATACACAAGAGGGAGATTGACAGCTCCCAATGTAGGTCCATGGATGGAAGAGTGTGCAAGGGGCCAGATTCACAGAGGGATGTAGATGCTGTGATGCTCACCATTGTAATATCTAACTGTTAGGCACCTAGAAACACATAGGGATTCATAGAGCCTGAGCTAGGAACTCAGGCTTCCTACAGAATGAGTATAGGGAGATAGGTGCCTAAGAAAGGGATTTGCGACAGCCAGCATGCTAGGCAGCACCCTGCCTAAACTAACCAATAGGAGATATCAAGGCGAGGCATGCACTAAGCCCCTCAGGGAGTTTTGCGCCTCTCTCAGCTTGGAATTCTCGTTGGACTCAGGCACTGAAGGTCTTTCTTGCAAGAAGCCAGGGGAGGGAGTGGGAAGGACAGCTCCCTGAAAACTTATAGCCCAGTTGTTCGGGTACTCACCTGGGATGCAGGAGACTCACCCCCCACCACGACTAGAAGGGATTTACACAGGGATCTGAAACTTCTCAAGTGAGTGCCCTGACTTCTGAGCTATGGGATGTGAAACTCCCCCAATCTCTGTTGAAACCATTCACATTGGATTAAAACAAGTAGAGTGACTAGGCCAGCTAGAGATAGACAGCAAGCATGAGAATGACTCTGTAACCTGGTTGTTCAAGCACTCAGCCAGGGTGTGGGAGGCCCAGGATCCAGTCTCCGTATTCCAATAACTGTTTGTTTATCTAAGTGGACCAGCTTCAACAGGAGAGATTGAGGGACCCTCACCCCAGGATATCCCATATACCAGTGATTATGGCACCTCAGTAGAGAGATGGCAGATCCCTGTTCAAGTCTCTTCTCATCATGCAGATGAAAGAGTTGAACCAGGGGTCTCCAACATCCCAGATGAGTACCTGAACACCACTAGGCTAGAAGTCATCAGGCAGCTCCTGGCCTCTTTTGTGAGGAGTTAGGCATAGGAAAGTTAGGCAGAGGATCATCTCTTTTCCCTTGGTTTGTGAATGGCACTAGGGATTTGGTGTCCGGATACCTAGAATAAGGCAGCAGCACCCGGGCCCACAAGTAGAAACATAGGTGCCTAGGGAATCGTTACTGCGAAAATGTAAGTCCTGAGTGAGTTTAGGCACCTATGAGGTTAGGTGGCAGCCAAGCAGGGGTTTTGTTAATACTAGTGGTGCCTAAATCTGGAACTTAAGCATCTAAAATGGCAGGCCCCTAAGTCTCATCATCAGGGCCGGCGACAGGGGGGTACTACAGGTACAGCTATACCGGGCCCCCCGACTTTAGGGGGGCCCCGGTACACAGCTGTACCCGTTGTCGTCCCCTCTTGTCGCCGGACCTGGAGAGCGGGGAAGGGGCGGGGAGGCGGCGCGGCTCTCCCCCGGACAAGCGCGCCTGGCCCTGGCAGGAGCTGTGAGCCCGGCCGGCGGCAGCAGCGCTGTCTGGGGGGGGGGAGGGAGGAGAAAGGGCGGCTCACGCAGCTCTCGCTGCCCGGGGGAGGGGGGCAGGGAGCGCCGGCTGGGCTGGGCTGGGGGGGTGCCCAGCCGCTGTCAGCTGAGCTGGGGGGGGCAGCTAGGCTGGGGGGGGCCCCCAGCCACTGTCGGCTGGGCTGGGGGGAGGGGAGCACCGGCTGGGCTGGGCTGGGGGGGGGCCCAGCCGCTGTCGGCTGGGCTGGGGGGGGCGGCTGGGCTGGGGGGCCCCCATCCGCTGTCGGCTGGGCTGGGGGGCCCCCGGCTGGGCTGGGGGGGCCCAAACTATCAAAGTAGGGGGCCCCCAAATTTCTGTCGCCAGCCCTGCTCATCATGTATCTAGCCCACAGAGCCTCCCTGCCCCTGGGAAAGCAAACACATGGAAGGACTCACTGCTGGTGCATTCCCTCATTGATTGGGGTAGCAGAAAACCTCTTTCCCCTCTACAGCCCCCGACAACAGCTGTTCTGGCCCTTTGATGGTTACTCTTCTCAACTTGGACCTCCCAAAAGATCCTATTTTAGTCTCATCTCTTCCAGAGTAACAAACCTATTATCCCTGCATCTGGTCCTAAGCCCCTTGGTCCTCCCACCTTTCTCTCAGGGTTTTAAATCATCCATCTCCCCCAATGTCAGGGGCTTCATGTCACCTTCCCAGTAGCTGATAGAGGAACCCAGGGCCACCTTCAAGATCAGTATCCAGTCCAGGGACCCAAAGACAAGCACCTAGAGTCTGCCCTGTGTGGCGGAGTGACCACCCGCCCCCTACCGGAAGGGGCTGGAAATAGCCCAGGAAGGGGTTAAGGCCAGGAGCTAGCAGGCTTCCAGGCCTGATTGGGGAGTAGGCCCAGCTGAGAGGCCACGCCCCAAACACTCCCAAGCCAGGATATAAAGGCTGGGAGATTGAGAGAAAAGGAAAGTCTCCTCTGTACTCAGAGGGAGACAGGCCTCGCTGCTGGAGCTTAAGTCAGGTACCTGGGTTAGGGCAAGGCTGGGGCAGGGCAGAGGGAGCTGGGCAGGCTCTAGCCAGAGAGCCCCAGGCCACCGGGCCTGACAGAAGGCCCTACCCAGGAGTACCAGGGTTGCAGGAGGCAGCCCAGGGCTAGAGATAGCGGCAGCAGGCCAACCCCCCTTGCCGGTGATGAGAGGCCATGATACTGCAGTCTGCCCCAGTGAGCGGGGGCAAGTGGTGACTGGCAGTGGCACATTCTGAGGTGAGGTGGGGATAGGGGGTAGAGGGGTCCCCCAGGGAGGGGAGACCCTCACACCAAAGTGGATACTGCAGGGGTGCAGAACCCGCAGTTAGAGGGCACCGGAGTCCGGGAGGGACACGGGGCCAGGAAAGAAGCGGGGCATCAACCTGCGGAGGACCCTCTGGATGCTGGAGGAGCTGATTCCCCAATCAACCTGCGGGAGGCGCCGCAGGGCTGAGTGTTGATCTTGTTACACCCTGCCAGACATTTTGACACTACATTCATGGACTTCTTCCCATCATTAGCCTTTCTTCAGTCCTTTCCCCCAGCTGTTTCCTGGCATAATGCTAATCAGCAACACCTCTTCGGGCTTCTCCCAGGAGGTCCAGTTCCTATCCTTGTGACAGGATCAGCCATAAGTAGGGCTGCCAATCTGGGTTGGTTGCATTCCTGGAGATTTCATCACAACATAATCTTTAATGAAAGGTTCATCTTTCATTCCTGGAGGGTTGGCAACCCTAGCCACAGGTGCTTGCTCCAGTCCTACAGATTCCAGGTATCTCCTCTCCTCTTCACCCTGCAGGAGCCTTCCTGCCTCTCTTCCCCCCCACCCCCTCCCAATTTCTCTACTGCCTAGAGAGCAACTGCATAGTCCTTCAATCTCTCCCTGAAGCTCTTTTCTGCTCCAGACTGCATTGCCTCATAGCACCACCAGTCTTCCCTTGCTGGGCTTCATCTTAAATTAGACCTGACCTGCCTTCCAGGTGTGACCAGGGGTGGGTTGAGAGGCCAGCTTAGACATTAACCCTTTCACCACCTGGAGGGGTAGACACCCCATCACAGCCTCTCAAAATTGCAGTCCCCCTAGCTAGGGGAGCACAGGGTCTCCTTCCTTGTGGCTTTTGACACTCATTAATGTACATCCAGTAAGACTATTTCTGGACTATTCAATGTGAGTGAACATGACAAACTTTGGATCTTTTGTGTAAATATGTTTTTATCAAAATCTAAGACAACTGAAATGTTTCCAAGAACTAATTTATTTATTTTTTTAAAGAATCCAATGAAAAGGTTTTTGTTTTTAACCGGTGAGCATTCCCCTACAGTGTTTGCAACCCAAATACTGCAGCAGTGTTCAATTAGAGCATGCAAGGGAACATTGATTATAACCAAATGAAACCAATTCTTGTCTGCCCTGAAACCCCCCCAGCAAAAAGTAAATAAACACTGGAGCAAATCTTTAAGTCCTTAGATTTTTACTGGAGGCACATCTACACTTGCAAAGTTACAGCGCCGGCAGTTACAACACTGCTCAGAGAGCACCGAAGGAAAACTGCTGTTCTGTGTTCACACTGATAGCTGCCTGCACAATAGTGTGTTCACACTTGTGGCACTATTCGGAGCAGTGCACTCTGGGCAGCTATCCCACAGAGCACCTCTTTCTCCTTTTGCCACTAAGACTTGTGGGAAGATGGAAGGGATCCTGACCCAATTCCCTGTGATGCATTGCTTCTCAGCCCAGCAATCCCTGTGCTTCTGTCAGCATTTGGTGCCATCTTTCAATGGTTTGTGCACTGTCTCCCCTACCCTGCCTCTGTCAGGTTGCAGGAATGGATCCCGAGCTGTTGACCAATATGCTGCTCACTCTGACCAACACATCACGAGTGGCAATGTAATTATTCCTTAAACTACAAAGGCAAGAGGAGTGTGACATGGATCTCTCCACACATACTAGCTACGACACAAGATTGCTTGTGGCATTCACGGAGGTGCTGACCACAGTGCAACACCACTTCTGGGCTCGGGAAACAAGCACTGAGTTGTGGGATCACGTCGTGGTGCACACCTGGGATGACTAACAGGGGCTGCAGAACTTTTGCATGAGGAAAGCCACATTCAAGGAACTGTGTGATGAGCTCGCCCCAGCCGCGTGACATGAGGACACAAAAATGAGAGTTGTCCTGTTACTGGAGATGCACGTGGAGATTACACGGTGGAAGCTGGCTACTCCAGACTGCTACCAATCGGTTGCTAACCAGTTCGGAGTGGGAAAGTTGACTGTTGAAGTCATGTTGATGGAAGTGTGCAGGGCCATTAATCGCATCCTGTTCCGGTTCTTTTTAAGTGCTGTATCTCTGCAGTTTCTGCGCACTAAGTGGCTTGGCAGGGTGTACACCTTGGGAGTTACAGCACTCAAAGCTGCTTTACTGAGCAGAAACTTGTCAGCGTAGATGGGGCCTTAGAGACTGATCCTGCTGAATACTACCTCACACCATGATTTCATTAACGTCACTTATGGGAACAAGCTGCTATTCAGCATGACCAAGGCAACCAGAATCTGTCCCAGAGCCCATATTCTTACTGATTTTCAATAGGACTTTTCCTGAAAAAGGACCAAATAAAAGCATATTAAGGATTTGGCCAAAGGAATATTGTGTGAACAGCTTTTGGGGAGAATAATCCTGTATAGAGAAAGAATGAAGATTCAGAGAGAGAGATAGGAATGGACAAAAATAATGAAGTGGAAAGGAGACTCCATCTGATATAGGCAGAACTAGTATTGGCCCATTGTTCCATGACACAAGCACTGGTGAGATGACAATCAATGGGACTCTCAGCACAAATATATACATAACAATTTAGCCCATCGCAATGGAGTGTGTGTATGTGTAAGAGTGAGTGGTTTTGTCTGATAAGGAAAAGTCACAAAATTGGAGATAATGAAGACAACAGGCCAGGATTATTGGACACAGTCTGGCCTTTTCTTACACCTCAAACTTCTTATGTTCTCCCATGAAAATTCTCATAAAGTGTTTGACCATAAAAATTCCAAACTTTACTGTTGGCATAATTGATCTCAGAAATGTCACCACAGAAGGAGACAGAGGAGTATTCATGTGAGACATACTAATCTTGGAGGGGAGCCAAATGTAATATATAGTCTTTACTTCACAGAAAGTGTTTTTGGAATGGGCTTAAGCTCTTAACTTGCTATCCAACATCCAATACATTTAAGGTAAAAAGCTTTCAAGCACATAGTAAAAATGCAACTGAATTTGTTGGAATTTTATCTGTCTGGTTTTCAAAAGTTAATTGGTTTATGATGCTGTCTTATTTAATGAAAGAGGAAAACCAAGGAAATTCTTTTTAAAAATTAAACTCGTCAAATGATTCTGTAAGATTGAAAATCATGGATCAAATTCCCAGCTGGCATAGATGTAGCAGTGCCCACTTAAGTAAGTTATTTGGGGCTTACAGAAGTATTTTGCCCTATTTGAGTTATTGCTAATACCTTAGATTATTACAACTGTAAGAATTTTTTTAACCAATTTACCTTTTACAATTTATGCTGTTTATTTTTTACATTTTACTCCTCTTGGACAGTGGGGACAAATAAATTTCTAATCAACTTTCTCCATTGTGGCCTCCTGGCATCCTTACTTACTCCACCCACCCCCCACCCCGTCTAAACGCTCATGCCAACTACTTCATTTCCCCTCTTTTTTGAATTCCGTTGCTAGCTACCTTTCTTTTGCCACATGAAGTTCCTCATTCTTTCTTTGAAGGCCTTACTTCACTTCAAATTATTGCTATTATTATACTTTGTAGTAGAGAAGGTCCCAGAGGCCAGAACCAAGATGAGAGCCCCATTGCGTTACAATGTAACACATAGGTGGGTGAGGCAATATTTTTGGACCAACTTTTGACAGTGAAAGAGACACACTTTCACACTTACCTTGTCTCTCTAATAATCTGAGACCAACATGGCTCTAACACTGCAAAATGTAACATGCAGTAAGAGGTCAAAGTAAACAGTCAATACAAAGAAAATATGTTAAAAGGAAGCAATATAATTCCCGTTACAGAGAAGGGAAAGCCGGCACAAATGTCTATTGAGATTGAGTGACTTGCCCAAAGGCATATGGTAGGACCAGAAACTGAACCCGCAGTTCCTTCTATACCCAGAACTCATTCCCCGTGCTTCTCACAACTCCCTTCATCACCTTTCACACTTGGTTTCACACCACAACTTTCACACAGTATTCTAACCACTTTTCAACTATCCAGATATTTCTTTCTTCATGCTTGTTCTGTGAAACTTCACTATTTTGCAAAGAATGATCTCATCAACTAACTAGGTTTGTGCTCTTTCCCAATTGCTATTTGTTGTATCTTGTGTGTATAGTAAATCCAAAAAATTACATTAAAAGAATATCAAGGTTGAAAAATCAAGCACTTGAAAATTAGGAAATGCAAGAATTAAGATTGCCCAGGCAAGCTTAATTTGGCTTCCTGGTGAATATGCATGACAAAAATCTTTAATTACATAATCAGATACATTTTTCCCACAACACCCCTGCCTCACTGAGTGAAAGGGTAGTTGTTCAATATATACTTTTTTATCCTTCTTATTTAATGAATGGTCCTATGTTATTTATTACATGCCATCCAAACCTTGCACTGAATACAGAATTATTAATTTCCTCCAGGGCTTTTCTATGAGCCAATCATCAGACTTTCTTAGTTTTTGCAGGGGTGTCATGGAGTGAAATATATTTGTAAAGCTGAAGTTGTGTTATTGCTCCCTTTTTACACATTGGGAACTGAGGCACAAAAATCAAAGTCAGAATTGTCAGAAATGTTGGGTAGTTTTGAGTGCCCAATCTGATAGGCGGAGAGGCCTGATTTTTCAGAATACTTGGTATTTTACAGCACTTCATACATTCAGACTACAGCTCCCCTGCAGCTGGGAATGCTCAGCACTTCTGCAAATCAGACTCCAAGTTTCTCAGACTGAGTAGAGAGAAAATGAGGAACTCACAGTGGCCACCTATGAAAACGTTTATATGTTTGCTTTGTCCATCACCACATAGTGACCTGCATTACTTATACTGCATGAGCTAGACTAAACTGTTTGTGGTTTGAGCCTCATCTGTCATGTACTTGAAAATGCCTGTGTATCCTTACATTTACACGTCATACACATCAAGATGCTATTATGTCTGGATTGACAACATCAAAGAGGAATGTTTAAATGATACTATTGAGTTAAAAATCATATTTAAAAAACCCCCAAACTTATGTACTGATATTATACAAGCACTTTAGATTATTAAAATAAAAATCTTAATTTGACTTTCACCATAGCTGCTATTTGCTTGCTTTTCATATTTTTCTCCGCTTCGGCAGCAATTAACTATGTAGCTAGCTTCTCTGCCCTGTCCATCCTCTTCTGCCATTTCATGCTCTAGTATCTGCTCTGCAAAATGATACAGACCCAAGAAGGACATATGGCCAGACACTAAGGGCCTGATCCTACTTAAGTCAATAGAAAGCTACCCATTGACTTCAATGGGTTTTGGATCAGATCCTAACAGTAACAATCCAGATCTCCACCTGTGAATCAAGGAAAGGCTTGTTGAAGGAGAACAAAGAATGTTGTCCTCAGGAAATATTCACTGCCTACACGCAAGCTTCTCACAAGGTTAAAGGTGTAATTGTTTGCCTAAATTGTGTGTGACATCTCACATGAGCATCTTCAGATGGGCTGCAGCTGGTGCCTGCCAATTGTTTAGTGGCCATGACTCACTGAGTGACAAGCAGCCTGGACATCATGCTTCATTGTCCTTTCTTCCTCTGCAGCTTCCCATCTGGAGTCTCAAGAACAATGATTCTGATGGGAGAAATCCCTTGATTCCTGAGCAGTGCAGAACCAGGCACCTCTTGACCAAACACCTTGAGATGCAAGCACCAAGTGTATGTGCTGTTGGACTGCTGAGCACTTCAAGAGCAAGACTGAGGGCTGAGTGTGAATGTATGAGGTAGCATACAGTGTAGTATGAGCTTCAGGAAAATGAAGAGTTCATAGCAAAGTATTTAGGAAAGTGTCTGCACTAGGCTCAGGAAAAAAACTATCTTGCACAATATAAAATATAGAGAGGCACATGCAGGTTGCTGGGTATTGTAAACAGAAGAGGAAAAGAAAGACAAAGATACCCCAAAAAGAAAGTGTCACAGTGTGGTTTTCTATCAAACAGATACTCATTTCAACAGAATCTTGAAGGTGAAGAGAAAAAAGGGGGTAGTGAAGAAGAACGTCAGACATTGTGCACCAATCTCCGCATAGGAAGTTGAGAGGAGCCAGTAACCTTGATCCACACTGGAGTCAATGAGTTACCGGGAAAGAAAAACAAACTGGAAAACTTACAAACCAGGGCCCATATTCTGTAAACAGTTGAGCATCTCCTGAGAAGTGGTACTTCCCCCATAACTTTGTTATCTTTACTGGGAGTTGGGAGTGCTCTGGACCTTTACCAGAGATGTTCAGTACCTTACTGGTTCCGCTATCTGATTTGGGGATATTAGGAAACCAACTGACTAGAGAAATAGTTCCTAGAAATGCTAGCAGTGCATAGCTCATTGCCAAAGATATGGTAGCAAACAGATCCTGAACGAGAGGCTGAAAAGTGGGTACAAACAGGAATTGTTTAGGATGGTGGGACCCTTAAGGCTCCTTTTAGAACAAATGCAAGACACACACAGTCCCCAAACACAACTGTACAGAACTATGAAGTGGGCAATATTGTGTCAAGAACGGTATAGGATAGTGGTCTCCAAACTGTGGGGTATGCCCTTCCCAGGGGGTGCGGAGGAACATTTGGGGGGCAGGGGAGGGTGGCAGGGCCCAGAGGGGGGAGCACCACACTTCCAGCCCTGCTCCACCCCAGCCTCACTCCTCCCCAACTCCACTCAGCCCCCATTCCTGCTCTGTCTCCAGACCTGGGCCAGTCCCCATTGGGATCAGAGAGGGAGAGCCACACTTTTAGACCTGCTCCACCCCAAGACCAGCTCCACCCCCAGCCTCAGTCTTCCCTCAACCCTGTTCAGCCCCCAGTCCTGCTCTGCCTTCAGGCCTGGGTCAGCCCCTATTGGGGGTAGGGAGGGAGTACCATGCTTCCAGCCCTGCTCTGCCTCCAGACCAGCTCTGCCCCAACCCCATTCAGCCTCCAGGCCCAGCTCTGCCTCCAGGCCTGTTTCACCCCAACCCTAGCCTTGCCTTTGTTCCCTCTCTGCTCCCAGGCCAGCTCCACCCAAGCCCCAGCTCTTCCACCATCCCTAGTTTCACCCCAGCTCCGCTGCTAAGAAAGCCTTGTTTGTGCAGTAATGGAAGGAGGTTGTGGACAGATTCCATTAATGGTAAGGGTGGGGGAGTGGAAAAGTTTACCCACCACTGGTATAAAAGCTGAACTACTGTACTGTTATTTTGTTTTCTCTAGACTTCCATCCTGTAATTTTAGGTGTAGATTTGCCCCTGTTCGTGAAGCATAGTGCGTTATCTTGAGGGGATCTTTTAGGGAGCTGTCTGGGCTGATATATTGTAATTACTGAGCCAAATGTAAATCTCTGGGACTGTATCAGTGGGGTTGTACATGTATAACTGAAGTAGAGTTTGTGTGACTGTCGGTGACTGTTAATAACTGTTTATTTCACAGTAGTGCCCAAAGTTGTCCTAGCTAGATCTATTGAGTGAGTACATGTGGAAAGCTCCCAGAGGAAGGAAGAAGCTGCTAAAACAAGCAAATGAGTGAACAGATGGAAAATAAACAGTAAAAAGAGACATAAGGCACAGCGAGAAAAAGGAAGAATGTTCACAGAGACAAAAATAGAGTATAGGAATTAAAACAGAAAGCAATAAAATGGCTGCCATGTGGACCTTTCCAGGTTGTATCTGTGTAAATACAAGTCTGATAAAAATACAAGATCTAGAAACTTATGCCTATGGAGGATTTTCAGTCATCATGGGTTCAAGAAACATAACTGAAAAAACAAATCTGTGGATACTAATGTCTTGGTCCTGCAGTCTTTACTGGATGAGTAGTCCTATTGGTTTCAATATGAAGGATAGGGGCCTGAGTATTGAGGTATATAGGTGGTTTAGAAGGCACGTGAGTGAACAGAAGAAGGAAGCCTTAAATGTACAGGAAGATCTAATAATGAGATGGAGACTTGGGAAAGCTACAAGCAGATTCCAGGTCAACCTGGAGTCCATTAATAGTGGAACCTACCTAACAGTTCAGAAGGAATATGAGGCAGACTTTAAAAAAAAAAAAAAATCTATGAACAGAGCCAGGTAATGGCAGTAATGAGGTATTTCAGCTACAGGTTTTCCTCTGTGAGAATCTAAAACACAGCAATATGTAAAGCTACTGGTAGCTAATCATAATGGCATATAATTATTCAATTATATAGCATGCCTCATGCAAAGACTTCAAATCAATGAAGCATCATTGCATCCTTGTGAGGCAGGAGAACCTATTTCACAGAGTAAATCAACAACAGATTCAGAAACAGAACCAAGCAATCTCAGCTCCCAGTTCCCTACACTAATCACTAGACCAGAGGAAAAGAATCTGCACATGCACAGTGGTCCATGTTAATGGTTTAGGAATATTTATCTTACATACCAGAAGAGCAGACCTAAGTCCTTAATAAGGATTGTCAGATAGCATTCTTTCAAGCGACTATTAGGAGTTCTTTAAATACATAAAAGCATCTTAAATCATTAGAACCAAACTATGGCCTTACTTTCATGGATGGAATCTGTTACTAGCATAACAGAGGACAGAATTTAACTTTAGGTCCCTTTTCTCTCACCACTTGCTGTTAGATGCTGTCATGGATTCATTAATCTAAGATGTTCTAGTCTTCATGGACTGGGACCACTGTGATGTGAACACTTTAAAGCACTGTAGTATATAAAACATTGTGTTGGAGAAATACTCACAAAGACTGCTATCACAAACTATGCTCTGCTTTCTCCTTGACTCCGTGTTATGGCTGATGCCTGCCTTGATAGTCCACCAGAGAATGAGAAGTTTCTCATTAGAATAGAGGATTCCATTATTACATTAGCCAGTCCATAGAATGTACCTAATTTTGCAACACTGTACATTTTAAAATCTAGCTAATAATGTGTAGAGAACAAGTGGTATTTTAAAGGAGGGAAATGGTGCATTTGATTCTGAGCTGAGTAATTACATTGAATCCTTTTGCATTCTAGATGTTACACAGAAATAATTTTGAATGTCACACACAATGTATTTAATAACTCAGTTATATTTCTAGAGATAGGTTGAGGAAAGTGAATTTGTGTTTTGCTAAGCTTTATCAGTGGGAAGTTGAGTGTCCATGTTGGTTTATTGCTTGGTATCTCTGCAGAGATTAATTAGGTGTGAATTCTGGTGGTGCTTTTTGTGAGATGGGACACTTGTTCATAGGGAACAAGAAGGAAACCATCAAACTCATTTCACCAAGACCACCACATATCCTTTAGGTAGCAACAATTTATTTCACTACTTAGACATGGGCGGGATTTGAACTGGAAAACCAGAGGTGAAAAGTTCTACAGCCCCTTATCAACCCATAGAAATACATTCCCCCCAAGCCTTCACTTTCATCAGCACTAAATTTACTTCTAAAAAAATGCAGACTTGGGAGGAAACACATAAATGCCCCGAATGTTTGTTCAGGGAAATGACACACCATCCTTTTTCCAGCATCTGGTTATCCATGAATGACTGACAAACCTTTAGTAGCTTTGTTGACTCATGGAAAGCCAAGATATCTACACTGTGGGGAACCTATAATAAAAAGACAAGTTTGTACTTCAGGGCAGTTTGAATAAAAGTCTGGTACAAAACAAGAGAGAGGAGGGGAGAGGGGTATTTGCATTTGTTGTTTGGTGGCCCCAAAGTATTGACTACCTTCCTATCCAGACTTCTATTTGTAGCCGACCTCCTGAGCTTTAGTCCCTATGTATAAATGGGAAGAAGTCAAAGTATCTGCCCTTTTTATAGACGAGTACTCTCTGTGGCAGGGTGTAGCAGGGTGGACTCACGACAGGCTCACCCCTCGCAGCTGGGTTTGGCATAGCAGCTCTTTCCTCATCTAGCACTTCTGTCAACAACTGCTCTGGTCTTACGGTGGTCTGCCTCTGGACAGGTCACCCTTAAGTCCCACCCCTTTCAGCGTAACAAAGAGCCCAACAAATAACAGTCCTGTGTCCTTACAAATGGTCTTCAGCTCCCATGCTGGGCACTGTGGTTCCCAGGCTCTTCTCTCAGAGATCTCAGTTTTCCTTATGCTTTTCTTATGAGCCTCACACCACCTTCCCCAGTGGCTTTTAGGGGAACTCAGGCTCAGTCTCATCCCTAGATTGGAACCTAGTGTAGAGCAGCCAAGGTCTGCTCTGTCAGACTCCTTCCTGCTGTCTCCTGGGACTTCTCCCTACCCCTAGACTAACATCTGACATCTCCCACAGCTTCACTAGGTTCATCCTTCTCTCAGGGCCAAGAATCATGGGACTTTCCCCCTAGAATTCCCCAACAAAATGCCAAACTAAAGTAGACCAACATTTCCCTCCTCCAGTTTGATCTTTCATCCCTCTTTATTCCTCATTTGGACACCTCCCAGGGCTCTCCCCCTGGAAGCTCAGATCCTGCCCTTTTAGCATGGTTCCTCACCACCAGAGTCTGTTTGGAGTATACACCCCATCCAATGGGGCCATGCCTTTCAAATTCAATTCTCCAGATATTTGCCTGAATCGGGCCAAAACCAGAGCAAGATGCAAGAGACATCTCTTTGGTCAGGCTTTCCACTGATGGCAGGCCTGGTAACCTTCTAACACTTATGGCTGGATTCTTATCTATATGACATTGATGCAAACCCAGTGTACTTCTGTTGACCTCAGCAGAGTTACCCTAGATCTGACTCAGTCTACCAGCTGCTCACCACCTCCTCCACAACAGATCTCTTCAGGGAACCTACCATAAGTTATCACCCTTGGACAGTATCAAAATATAGGCCTCCTATTTTTTCAGAATATGTTGTTTGGTATCATTCTAATTTATGTAAAATCGAGTCCAATATCACAGTACTGCACACCTGATAAATATTTATATTATTAATCTGGCAGAGAGCATGACAAAGTAAACTTAGACAGAGCATGCAGATTGCCAAGGGTAAATCTGGCACAAATTCTATAGACTATTTATGGGTTTAAGTGAAGCACAGGACTTACACTGTCCTGATGCACAAGGGGGAATTTCACCCTAAAAGCCTGTGAACTAAATCTGGCAGCCTAGAGCTCTGTAAGCTTAACGTAAAGCTGTTGGTGTTATGGGACCTGGTAAGATGTGACTGCATCTGCAGGGGAGCATAATAAAATGTGGAGGAGGGGCTGGGGAATTAAATGGGAGGGGATTTGCATTACTGCTTCCCCAGAGTTAATCAGCTTTGTCCCTAGAATCTGGCTGCAGCTTGTGGGATGGACATCGTTCTGGTTTCCTGCTCTGGTCAACAGAAACCCAAGGGCTGCGACTTATAAAATGCCCTGCGGAAATACAGGAAGAAAGGAAGCAATTGTTCCAGTTAAGCTAGCTAAGTGCCTACGGAAACAACTCCCTATTTTAAGAATATATTGGCATGCCCAGCCTAGTGACATTGGGTTTTTTTTCAAAGCAAGCACATTCTAATGAATCCATGTATGGCATCAAGTTAAAAAAAGGAAATCCACTTTTAAAGGGTATTTTTGTGGGCTATACATTTAATTTTTCTTTGTGTGGAAACCCAAATGATCTAGATGATCTTGAAAGTCTTATTTATGTAATCTCATACAAAATCAAAGGTGGAAAAGTCCAGTTGCTCCAGGTTTCATAATGGAATTCAGCATTCAGTACAGCATGTATAAAACCTCAACCTCCTACATTGTACAAGTTACTAGCCATTTCTCTATGGCAAACAAATGTCAACGCTTACAGCAACCCTCATCTTTTCATGTACTCTGTATATATATCTTCCTACTGTATTTTCTACTCCATGCATCTGATGAAGTGGGTTTTAGCCCACAAAAGCTTATGCCCAAATAAATGTGTTAGTCTCTAAGGTGCTACAAGGACTCCTAGTTGTTTTTGCTGATACACAGCTGCCACTCTGAAAAATGTCAATGCATTTCTGTAGTGGGGAGTAGCAACCTCATTTTTGAACCCTATTTTCTAATGCCAGCTCACTCTGAAATGTTGCTAAACTTATATTCATACGAACATAATAATTGCCATATTGGGTGAGACCAGTAGTTGGTTCCGATAGTCCAGTGTCCTTTCTTCAATAGTAGCCAGTACCAGCCACTGCAAAGGAAGATGCAAGAAAACCTAAAGAGGATAGCTATGGAATAATACCCCATCAAGAGGTTGGCTTAACTTGTACTCTGAAGAATGAGATATCCCTTCCAATCATAGTCTATCTTTTCTAATGTAACTGTGGAGGTGACATTCTCCATATAAATGTCAGATTGTTTTTTAGATCCTGCTAAGCTCTTAGTAGAGGTGGCTGGAGATAAAAGAAGAGATAGAGGAGCTCAGAAAATAAGACCATCCAAAATGTAGGATGTAGACAAAGCTGAGACTGGGCAGAGAGAAAGCAAATACAGAGTCTGAAACAGGGGAAGAATGAAAAACCCTACTGAAAAGTTAAACACGGTACTATTTCAAGGCACTCACTTGTACAAGCCTAGCTTTTTCTGTTGGAGGCAGAGGTATGAGGTGGATAGGGTCTCTCCCTTAAAAATAACACAAGCTTGCCTTGTAGCTCACAAAACACATGGGGTGACATTATAGGGGGAAATGGTTTGTGAACTCGGAACACTGCAGTTTTGGGAACCCCAAAAATAGGCCAGGAAAGAGGTCACCAAAAAGAGACGAGGAAAATCTCAGACTCCATGAGGTTTGCCCATTTCTGTGCAAATCTGCTAAGCAAAGGTTTGCCTAGGGAGGACCATGCAGCAGCCACTGGGGTTAACATAGCCCTGATGAGCCAGTATGTGACCATGAAACGCCTGCAGGTCAGGTGCTCAACACTTCTACCGAATCCATCCACACAAAGCCATGTTAATGGCTTGACATGGAAACAGGATTTGACTTTTATCAAGTACATAGATCAGTATGGTAAGAGGAAAATAAGAGTCAATTGACAAAAATGGAAATCGAGAGTTGCAATTGCACTGAAGTCATCTAGAGTTCAGGGTGCTCTAGACTTGGCAAGCTCACACCCTTAATTACTTGTGCCTTAAAAAGATGCCTCAACTTCTTTTCACTTTTTTGTGATGCCAGTAATGTGGGATTGGTAGGAGGATTATTTCTGGAGACCATATGTGAAGAAAACCTCATGGATCACTGGGAACCCACAGTAAATGACTGGCAGTGGCCTAAGGAAAGCAATGCAGCTGAAATATAAAGCTACCCACAAATATGGGTCCCAAATCTTTTTTGTATCTTCTTCCTGTAAGAAAGGCAACTGAAATGGTGAATGTCATCTCTTAGGAGAAATGGGTAATTATATTACCAGCAGGAGCATGATTCCATAAACAAGGCAAGAGAGAAAAGGACTCATAAAATCAGGATTAGATTACCAAGTAGTAAAAATGTCATAAAAGAGTTTGCAGAATAAATGGTAGATGGAACATGGTGTGCACTGTAACAGACACAAGCCAGTGCTTCACATTGGCATTATGAAATTTCTACAAATTTGAGGGTCTGTGTATCACTAAGGGCTCTGTGGCCAGATCTATTGGAAGAGTTTAAGAGAATGTGTAATGATATTTTTAAAGAATCTTGGTTCTGACAGATGTTAACACTGACATTTTACATTTCTTATCTCCAGTTGTTCAGTACTTGTGAAAACAATATGTGACTGCATTTTAAAACCATGCCGGTAATTTGACATTCGCAAATTTATCATCACCTGGAAAAATCTGCTAAAATGTTACAGGCAATTATATTAATCTTGCTGAAAATTAATCTTACTTTATAATATCAGTTCTGGAAATAAACTCAATGTTAATACTGACAAATTACTGTTGCTGATGCTTCATTATGTAGAGGAAACATTTTGTTTAACTGTAGTTGGTCTTGGAGAGCAGAATGCCACTCTTAAAAATATCAATAGTTTGTTCTACATTTAAGTGCTGCAAAAAGGTGGAAAGAAATTCTGTCCTTTTGGGGGGAAAAGAGAAAGAACAATTATAGATTTTGGGAGGGATGTGTTTATGGAGCTTTTAGAATACAAGAAACCACATCTTCAGATGTAGACAACATGCACAGAGCACAGGGCTGAGACGCTGTGCAATGGTGATACAAAGCTCTCCCTTGATCCTGGTGTTTCTCTGTATATGACCTTATACCAACCATAATAGCCACAATGGACCAAAAATGCAGGCCACGTCCCTTTTCCTCAGTGACACCTGCTTTTCCTGCTATTCTCGCAATGAGGAAATAAGTATGTGACATAAGAAAACCCGTTGTCAGCTCTATTTTAACTCCTCCCCAAACTGCTTAGCTCATATTTATGGGCAGATTATGCTGGATGAGTGAGGCAAAGTGGCCACATCACACTGGAGGATCTGGTCTAAGGGTTCTATAGCTTTATTCTGGGGGCTATCTCTGCAAGGTGGTGGGCATCCTCAACTCTGGAATCATTTGGCATTGAGAGCACCAGTATTCTGCAACAGGCCCAACACACCTCACTGAATTGGGTCCCTGGTAAGCATGATCTATGATCCATTCATATCTATGCCCATTCATAACACCTGCAAGTCAGCGATTGAACACAATAGCAAAGTACTCTAGTGAAGCTTACATTTCTGCTGTACTAGCTCTGTGAACAGAAGACATGAGCATGTCAGCCTGTGAATCAAATACTTTTCATGAGTGTAACTTCACTAGTGTATTTAATTTATGTGTGTGTGCTTATCAGTTCATATCCGTCTTTTAGCTTAGACTAGGTGCTCAGATCCTCGGATCTCAGATCTAGTGTGGTATCTGTACTTATCAGTTTAATTTCTTTTGATGGACACTTGCAACACCTGCTCTGGAGATGGATTCTCCTGCTGCCATTTTTGAAAAAAATCAATGCTGCTTTGAAGATGTATTCTGCTGCTGCTACTTTGGAAGAAAGTCCTCTCTCTGCTCCCGAGACATCCTCAGCTGCACTCTCAGCAGCTGCTGCTGCTCCTGCATCCGCTACCTCTCAGAAAGCTCAGCGGAAGCCCATCTCGAAGACACCGTTGGTGCCTCAAGGAAGACATGGACAACCAGCAAGGATGAAAAAATCAGCACCTGGCTGAAGAAAACTCCTGGGGATACCTCTGCAGGGAGACCTAGCACCATGAGGACGGCTCTTCAGGACCTCGCATCCAGGTGCTACATCATCTCGCCAGCTCTTCAGGAGGAGGACCCCCGGAGAACCTCTCCCACTGCCCAGGACCAGAATGTTGACCATTGCCCTGCTGCTCCTGAGAAGGCTGCTACCAGAGGAGCCCCCCCACACACACACCCCCGATAGCCCAGGACCAGGATGCTGATCACTGCCCCACTGCTCCAGTGAGGGATGCTCCCGAAGGAACTACCTCCTCAACCCAGGACCCCGAAACTACTTATTACTCTGGTGCCCGGAGGAAAGCCACTCCAAGGGGAATGCACTCCACAGTCCAGGATCTTGATGCCACACGCTGTCCTTCCAGGCAAAGAGATATGGTGGCCAGCGAGTCCAGCCCCTCCGCCCCCAGGAGTGACTTCACCTCCTCAAGCTTCTCTGCCAGACTGAGAGGAACCACTTGGTGAGTCTGCAGGCACAACAGTGGTCTGCCCCACATAGAGTGAGGCAGGGGAAGTTGATTGCATCTACCTCCAGTACCCAATCCCTACAGGCCTCCCCTTCTGCTTCCCCTTCCGGGGAGTCCAGACCCTCGGGGTCCTCAGTAAACATGTTTGGAAGGCCCACAACAAACAAATCACCTTCCATTGCAGCCACTGCAACCTACCCTTCAACACTCAAAAGAAAGGTACCATCAACCCACATGCAGGGGACCCCTCATGATGGGAAAGGTCAATCCCACTGACAACCTGCAGGTTCCAAAACCCTGATCCCCACCAACACTCCAGCTTCAGCACCCCATCCAGAGTTCCCAGAGCCACAGCACGTTAGGGGGGACCAACCACCAACCGAGGGAAATGTGACCCCGCCTCGAGGACAAATCAACAAGACAATGCCACCAAAAGAACCAGACCTGCCTCCAGAACCCCCATGCTGGACTCTGCCATCTAGCAAGTCGGCAACCTCACTAGACACCTCAGCGACCGCATAGAAACCATCCAGCTCAACACGGATACGAGACAGGGCAGCACTTCCCCACAGGTGACCTCATCCCACCCTGCCATAGGAGCAACTAGCACCACTCCCCAGGCTGCTTGGAGAGATCCAGCCAATGGAAGAGCCTCCCGCAGCTCCCAGATCCCACAGTCAGACCCCGTCCTGGGAGACCCAACACCTCCCCCAAAGTTGCCCAGCAAGACTCTGTCCACTAAAAATCCCATGCCTCACTGATGGACCCCAGCCAGATACCACCTGCAGGAGAACCAGAACTGTCCCCAGAACTTGCAGACGTGACCACGTCCCCCTCAAAGTCCAACGCCAGTGCTTCCAGAACCCCATTCCTTCCTGGAAGATCCAGTGCTGCCTCAGAGACACCGAGAGCTGACCCCCCTGCACCGCATCAGGACCCCCACCTCGAGATTCATGTGAACATCATTCCCCAGTCCGAGAGACAACGAGGCCACAGACTGCCTCTAGCGGCACGACAACTCACTCCTACAGCGCCTCCTGATGGTCATCTGGGAATTAGCTCTTTCCAACACGGAGCTGGCCCCATGTCTCTCCTGGACCCGGGTGCCTTTTTGCCTGGTGTGTTGCCCCTTGGCAATACCCCCACACGCTGCCTCTGGGCTTCTCCTCCCTGGGGAACCCCCAACTTTCTAATCCCCACCTTGCCTCGGTCTAGGCTACTGCCAGTCATCATTAAGCCCCTGGGTTTGAATGTCTGGGGCTTCATTCAAAGCCCCAGACATCTACACAGAACACATCACAGAACACCACCAGAATCTCGAGTAACTGAGATTGCCGACCAGGGAAATAATCCACTTCCTTCCCCGACGATCCAAGGGATGCACCCCACCCATGTACTTATTTTCTACACCGCTACTGACTCGGATTCTTAATACATTCCATGGCGTAGCTGAGCCCACTTATCCACTGCTGCTTTAAAAATTCCCACACCCCAGTCTGAATCTATGCTAGTGATGTGATATGTATGTACCTCGTGAACCTTGTAATCGATACTTGCAATCCCCTATAACCCAAGCCCGATCCCAAATGTACAGAACCTTCCTTCTTAACTTGTGTAGATTTGATTTTAAACATTAACTTTAATAAAAAATTTAAATCTCATTCCTTCATGCAAAAAATGTAGGAGATGTCAGGAAAGAACATTCTGAGAGTTTCTTCCAGATTCTTTCGTCTTGGTGTTGGGGAGGAGGAGTTATTAAACTTTATTGAAGCAGAAATTAACATCAACCATAAAATGGCATAGAGAAAGTCTCCGTTCAGACATCTCCGAGCAGACAATTAGCCCCCCAAACCCCCTCAGACACCAGTATTGTGGGATTTCCTGGAGGCACTGTTCATTTGCACAGAGTGGCCCTTTACCTCTGCACTGGCTCTAGGGCCCCCTACAACTCTCCCATGAATCCCTCTTCACCACAGGTATGGTGTACTGAGAGGCTAGGTTTTTACCATACTAATTCAGTCCTTGGCTTATGCATCAAGACTGCCAACAATGAACCTAACATGATGGTGCAGTGTTATTTGGTCTCGTGGTTTGTGGGATGTGGACACTGGAAACTGGACTAAGAACACCAACTTTTTCCACGTAGGCCACCAAACAGCCATCAGCTGGTAACCACTCCGGCTATTACTGATCTGAGCTAGATTCATCCTATGCATAGAGGTTAAAGATTCTGTGTTCCATTACCTGAGCCAACATTCTGTTTTCTCGCGTGGCTTAAATCATTCCTATGTTTCTTTATGATGTTAGAAAACAACAAACAGCACTTCATTCTGTATAGCTAAATCTAATAAAGGCACAAGTAAAACAGTGGGCTGTGAGTGAGTGTGGGTATGGGGTGGGGGTGGGGGTGAAGAGGGCAGGAAGGAATTATTATCCAAAATTATGTGTTAATCTTTGGCTTCCACCCACAGCTTGGGTGAGGGTTAAAGGATTAGTGAGAAAAAAATAACTTTGTTTTCTAATGGCTGACTATGAAAATAGACATACTGGTAACTGTGGATAAAATAGAAAAATGAAATTGGATCCATGAAATACAGTGGCAGCAAAAAAAATGTTCTCAAAGAAAATATTCAGAAACTGTATTATATTCTCTGCAGGTTTAAACAGCCAAGTTGTTGTTTTTTTGGAAAATTTCCTTTGCATCTGGATCCCCATCAGACTTGGAAGAATGAGATGTTTAGGAAGGCTGTGGTTTGGAATGTTCAGACATTGAATCACACATTGCTCCATCATCTTTGTAATAATAGTAAACCTCTTGTGTCTAATATATGTATTCGGATCTTTGCTAGTCTTACCTGGGTTGTTTGTCACAGTCCAGAGGCTAAGGAAATTAATCTACAGTGGAAGATGAAAGTGGATAATTATCCACAAGTAAGAATCTATCAGACAAGGCATATAGACGCTAACTATCCTTGAGGTTGAAGGGACACCAACAGTCTCAGTCTACTGCATTTGCTATACCCTAAGACTTTAGCATTGCTCCTATACCTGCTATTCTGCCCCAGGTGTGAACAAAGTATCATTGGCAAGAGATCATCTTATTAATTCACTTTCATGCTCTGCTCAAACATGGAATGGAGAAGGATCTAGAATAAAAAAAGTCCATATGCCATGCCAACATATACTAGTCTGATTCAATTCCTGATTAAAGTATATTACGGCATATCACAATAACTTCATTGTGTTCAAAAGACATCTTGACATTCAGATTTAGTCAGGGAGTTCATGTCACTATGTCATTTAGCCCACACATATGAATGGTGAACTTTAGTGTAAGCAAATATAACTAATTCAGTATATTTTTATATAAAACACCAGGCTAAACATCTGCCCTTTTTAATATCAACTATAACTATGCTAAGATATCATTAGATATAATTACTGAGATATGTAATCTTAAAACTGTAAACTAGGAATGGCCATACATTTTCATTAATTTCCAAAAAATTATTGTAGAATATGCGGGTGTGTACACACAAATAATTTGAATAAATGACTTGTATACGCTAACTTGTATTTTTTCTCTTCTTCCGATGATTTGTTTGAATGTGACCAAGTCATGTGGTCTTTCTTGACCTTGCTAGGAGTAACTTCTGCACATAGTGAAAAGATATTACAAAACAGAAATCCCTTTAATTATAACTGCCTCAGAACACCATGATCCCCATGAACCGCTCAACAATTTTGGTTTTTAAGGGAGGGGCAAGAGAGAAAATCATATAGTGTGGGAATTATTACGGAGATCAGTCTGAGGTTTAAAGGGGAAAAACACACACAGAGCTTTTCATCTCCAGGTCACTAATTCAACTGCAGTCCAGTAATAAGAAAATATAAACAATTTTCATCTAATACTGTTTACTGGTCTATGTATAATGTGTTTTGTGGTCTCAATCCTGTTCCTAGTGGACAAATGTCCACGAAACCAAGCCAAGACTACTGACATATTCTGGCATCTCTGAAGGGAGTCTCAATAGAGAGGTAAAAAAATGAATGGGCCATAGAAATCAGATCCCTCCCCTAGAGGTGGTCTAACTGCAATAGGATAATGGCTCTCAACCTTTCCAGACTACTCTGCCCCTTTCAGGAGTCTGATTTGTCTTGTGTATCCCCAAGTTTGACCTCACTTAAAAACTACTAGCTTACAAAATCAATCATAAAAATACAAAAGTGTCACAGCACACTATTACTGCAAAATTGCTTCCTGTCTCATGTTTACCCTATAATTATAAAATAAATCAATTTGAATATAAATAATCTACTTACATTTCAGCGTACAGTATATACAGCAGTATAAACATGTCATTGTGTGTATGAAATTTTAGTTTGTACTGATTTCACTAATGCTTTTATGTAGCCCGTTGTAAAATTAGGCAAATATCTAGACGAGTTGATGAACTCTCTGGAAGACCTCTGCATACCCTACTGGTATGCCTACCCCTGGTCAAGAAGCACTTGAATAAGACATATTGATGTGTGTGTAAATTTACTTCCCAAGTTGTCCTAGGTAATGAATCTATATGGTCCAGGGAACAGATACAATTCCTATGTGTCTCTCTCCTCTCTGTCGTATGTACAAAATGCTGGATCCAAACCCCTGGTCCCTTAGTTTTCAAAACACAGGATTCCCACAACTGAACTAAAGAAGATCTGGTGAATGTGTCACAAGAAGACGGTACATTATCCTTTCTGTGAACTTGATACCAGAGGACAATGTAATCACACACATAAACCCAGCATATTACAATAATACCTACTTTGGTGATAAAGGAGCTCAGTTTCCAATGTTATTAATATGGCCCCTTTCATTATTACTACATAAATGTTTACATTTAAAAAATTGTTTAAGATGACCTGCTTTACCATCGCTGAAATTAAAAGCAACACATTGCCTCATTTTGGCAGCTAATTTTATCTCTTTTTAAAATAATTAAACTCATCAAAGACCCTGGAACTGAAGAAAAATAAATGTTTCATATTAGTGACTTTCCCTGGCCAGCAAATCGGTAACCTTCAGCACTCTGATTCAGGTCATTTGAAAGTGAATGTGATGTGTATACATGATAGAGCTTTTCTATTATTGGAAAGTCTAGCAAATTCCAAGAAAGACTATAGGCTTGCAAAGCACATTCTAGCTGCTCATGAATAGTTGCTAAGAACTCATTCTCTCTCTGAAATTGATGGGCTCCAAAGAGCAGGTATTTTTACTAAGGCCAGAGGGTGTCAATGTTTTTTATGTTGTCAGAAGTGGGAGTACAATTCCCACAAATTGTGTCCAAATCAATTATTCTCTCTCCAACATAGCCTTCAGTTACACTGTCTCTGTGCTCCACGTTATAAGAAATGCTTTTATAAAAGGCAAAACTATATGTACAGTAAACATGCAACAGCTATCAGATCCATATTTCTATGGATTGCCCTTGTTTAAAACACTCAAAAAACTGTACCAATCCACACAAAGATAAACAGTAATAGGCCTCTCTTAAGTATTCTTAGTTATATTCTTAGCACGCTGCTGGGGCCACACTTAAAACAAATAATAAAACAGTAATAATACAGAAGGTGAATCCTGAAGAGCAGTGGCTGTCAAACATTTTATCATCATGACCCACTGCTAGCAAAACAAATTAGCTCAGGCTGTATCTGATGGTGTGCTACAGAAAGTGGGTTAGATTACATACATATTCATATATGTATCAACTAGTAATGAAACACTAGAATACTAAAGTATCTAAAATAGATCAACCCTGTTCAGCATTCATGATTTCTATCACTGCCACTTTTCTATGTGCAACCCGAGAAAGCCAGAAGTGCTCTGTATTTCTTCCCCTCTCATCCACTGAACCCCACAGCTGCCACGTTTTGTGCAACTCCATGCATGACATTTCTTACCACATGAAAACTGCCTCTGATCTGATTTACCTGTGGGGGCAGAGGTTTGATCTGTGGGTGCTATCCCTCACACCCCACAGACACATGGAGGTGCGTGTTGGGTGGGACCTGAGGGAGTCACGGGCAGCCTGCATGGGGAAGGGAGAGCCTGGGAGGGTTGTTGAGGAACAGAAGGACCTTAGAGCTTTGGGGTGGTGCTTGGGTGGGAGCCTGGAGCAGCCTCTCCCATTCTGTCGCTGCTTTACATTACACCCCGCTCCTGAGCGACCTGTTCCACATCTCATCTCTCCAGCTTGCTTCCCCTTCGGCCCCTGTCCCTTGGTTCGGCCCCTCTTACCTGGCTGGACACCAGCAGAGGAGCGTGGAGAACAGAGGAAGAGACACTTTCCCTTCTCTCCAGACTGGTGCTACACCTGGCCCCAGGGTCCTATGAGTAATCACTGCAGGGGAAATGCTGATCAAGTCCCAGCAGCCTTGCTGATTTCATGAGAGAGAGACTCAAGCTGGGGTGTAATCGGGGCTGTGCTGCCATCAATAGGAATTTGGCCATTTGCTTAGCTGGGACCCAGGATTTCACCAAAGGGAATGTGAAAGAAAATCCCCTGCAGCCATTTGCATTCTCCTTTTTCAAATAGGGGGACATGGAATTTAAGTCCCGCTTCAGATGGTGCCCATGTCCCCCACTGGGGCCTGTCTCCAAAGCTTGAGGAAACTTGCTGCATCGTATTGGCCAGACTTTCAGTTTGCTGAGCACCTTGATTTCCCATTACTTTAGTGGGAGATAAAGCATTAATCACTGTGAAAATGAGACCCCTGGGTGTATATGACGTAGCATATATATTTAATCTCATTTTATTTACTGATGTGCTGATGTGATTAACACTCTTCGAGATTGAAAGGATCTCAACAAGCATAAATGACCTAAGCCTTCTCTCATAACATCCCTGGGAGTCGCTAAATGCTATTAGCTCCATTTCACAAATGGGGAAATTGAGGCACAGATATTGAGTGGCTTGCCCTAAACTACACAGCATGTCCCTGGCAGAGTCAGGAGTGGAATCCAGGAGTCCTAGATTAATCCCCTGCTCTAATCATCAGACAACACTCTCTTCCTCTAAAATAGGATATTTTGATTGAAAACAGATGGTGCACATTTTTGGCACAGTATTTTAACCATATTAAAATCCCCTGAATGAACATGTGCTTATATCATACCTATCTATGTGTGTATAGATATGCATACACATTTTGTCTACGCATACAGAAATAGGCATGATATAAGGATATATTAATTTACATATCATATATAAATTAGTGGGTATGCTGACAGATACTTAACTACAGCTGCACAGCTGGAAAATATCTATATACATATACTATATTCTTAATTGGTATTGTAATTACACACTACGTACTCTTCTCTAGCTCTGTTCTTTAGGAAGGGACACTACCCTGATGTAATTCATGTCTTGATGGTTTTTATCTTTTCAAGTGAAACTTTGGACTGGTTTCAAGGAGGAATGAATCACACCTTTTTTCTCTGGATCCAAGCTCTATCCCCATCCCAGCTTGAATAATGTGGTTATTGTCTCCTCCTATCCTTGAAGCTTATTTTTTTCCAACTCAATCTCTACATGTTATTCAATCATTTTTGCTTTAAATATCAGCCTTTTCACCTCTCTGCAGTTTATTCCTTATCTAACAAGATCTACCTACCTGGCAAGCCCTCCCATGGGTTATTCACACCCATGGACCAGGGAAACATTGAGTTCGGATTCACTGAGCCATTCTCTATTGTGGCAAAGGTGTTGGGGAGCAGTCGAGGAGCAAATGTATAACTTCTTGATCTTCTGCCTGGCTTGGCCCGAGCCCTGGCACAAGTTTGGATGGCCTCCAGGCTGCTGTAACCCATGCTAATCAGTAAAGGACCAACAAAGTCTGTCCACAAGTTGAGAACTGCCATATTGCAGTAACCCTTCAGGCATGCCTCCTCCTATCCCCTGCATGTTTCCAGATATGAGTAAGAGGCAGTGAAACAAGGGGTTAACCACACCAGGAGACTTCTCAGCTGGCTAGATAAAGCTCAATTCTGAGCCATTTGCTTGAAGGATAAGGGAGAGAATTTGGCCCTCTGAATTTTGAAAAGACAGGGATCTAGAAGCCAGTGCCACTCAAGTGCAGATTCAGAAACTGTGCCTGCAGATTACTTCTAGCTATCTCTTGCCCAAGATAATAAAGGACAGCCATAGCATCAGAGATGAAATTAGAACTCAGGAGTTCCTGTCTGTCTCCCAGTATTGTACCCACAGAAACGGAACCTGAGCAAGGTTTTTATGGTTAGTTT
This sequence comes from Sternotherus odoratus, assembly GCA_032164245.1. Classification (NCBI taxonomy): domain Eukaryota; kingdom Metazoa; phylum Chordata; order Testudines; family Kinosternidae; genus Sternotherus; species Sternotherus odoratus. Next base: position 127,180,001 of record JAVMKO010000003.1, read on the forward strand.
GCATTAACTCATACTATTGTCCCATGGATTATGTAGTAAGGAGAGTAACAGCAATACAGCTACTGGCCACCCCCTAAATCCATTTCCATATAGAGGCCAAGACCTGGGGAGCACCTGCAAAGGGCTTTTATAGGGTCAAAGGACAACATGCCATAATCCTTGCTCACCTATGACCAGACAGAATATGGGTAGATGTTAATTTGCTGTAAGAGGAATAGGTTGCTCTCCCGTCCTAGGAAGAGGTGCAGAAAAATCCATAAAAATCCAATGAATATATTACTTCGATAAGAAGAATAAATTGTTCACCATATTGTTTTCTAGTTTAATTGCTGATGTAATATTTAAAAAAATCTGTATCCTGCTTGCAATTTTGCTTATGAGACATGACTGTCAGTAGGCAACAGTTAATCAGGGGAGTAATTTTAGCTATTTTGATGTGGTATATATTAGATAAAGACCAAACAGAAGAGACTATCACTCTAAAGGCACAAACATATCTGTCAACTAAACATTAGCAGATTCTGTATTTCATTTTGCATAGGATGGATTATAATTTTAGTTTCTTTTTTTAAAGCCACAAAACTCATATCCAATTACAGTTACAATCTATTTTTACTACACAGTTGTCATGCTAATTTCCATAGGCATAATAAATGTGTTTTCAATTTACTGGAAAAAAATTAGTAAGCATATGTATTCCGGTCAGCATTCTTGTGAGGCAGAACAGTAAATTGTAACCTTGCAATATTCAGTGTAAAGATCAAAACGGAAGAAATTAGGGCCTGATCCTGCAAATACTTTGGTGAAGTCCAGGCCCCACTGAAGTCAATGGCAAAACTCCTAAAGTGAGGCCCTCCAAACTGCTTTGGCCCCTTTAGGTCTGGTAAAGCCCCATATCTGGTCAGTGGAGGCATTGTAGGGACAGTGTTAAGGCTGTCTTGTGAGGACACCTTACAAGCCCTGATATGGGGGCATGTTGGGGTAGAAGTGGGCATAAAAGGGTCATATCAAGGCAAAACTGCAGATAATTTATCCTTGGCCCCAGTTCAGCAAAGCACTTAAGAACACACTTAACTTTAAGCATGTGCTTAAGTGCTTTTCTGAATGAGCAACCTGCTACTATTATTATTACTTTAGGTTAAGGTTAGTATGGGGAAATACCTCCAGAGCAGGAAATGAATGGGAGTAATAAATTAAAACATTGTTGGCGTCATTGTCCTTAGGGCTGTCAGAGAAACTCTGACCAAAGGGAAAAGTGGGTTCTAGAACTATGAGCTAGAATCCTTCAGTCTTGATTCAGGAGAATTCCCACTGCCACAAATAAATAAAGGACTATAAGATTTGTCACTATGTTTAACTAGACAGGGGAGGAGTGTCTCATGAATGCATAATGCAGTAGCTAATTTTAAATCATCAACTATTTTCCTCATTATTCAGTCACATTTGTACAGCTTCATGCTGCTGGAAAGGCTGAACAAATATTTTTCAAAGCCATCATTGTCTTTTTTGATAATGAATATGTACTAGCTAACTACCATTCCATATTATAAACAACCGTTTTCCTTCCTCTGGGATATGATTTTAAAGATAATTTTATTGCTTCAATAGAAAATCAGTCTTTATAGTATTTGAAATGAAAGATTCTTCTTCAGAAGACAGTCAAGAACTGATCATTGAGTCTCCAGCTAGCACTGGAATTCACTCCTCTCTTGAGCCATCCACAACCTCCATTTGTTAATCTTTCAGGCACACTGGGAATTTCAGATTTTGTCTTGGTATTTGGGGAAAGATGGTCTGAGATGTTGATCTATTATGTTTAATATTTTTGAGGCAAATAAATAGAATATTATACTAAGTTTTACAAGCATACCTTTATAAGCAGTGGTTTTATTTTATTTGTTGCATGCTTTGGAAAGACGTTAGGATGTCATGGAAGGGCAGTAGCTTATCCATAGTTAAGACTGAAACCAGCTTCCATGATAACACCATATTTTTCTGCCCACCTCATAACCTTGATTTGGAAAATGGTTTAGTCTGAAAATTGCCACATAATTGTAAAGACATAGGAAACCGCAGCTGCAAAAACTGAAGAAAATCAGCCAATCAACTATTGAGTTACAGGTTATTAAACTGCACCTTGACTTGAAATTTTTCTTTTGACCCAAGTTCCCTCTAAGGCTTCAGCTGCAGGCTATTAAAGGCCATGCAGTGCACAGCAGGAAGATGCACCTCTGCCCCTCCCTTGGCCCCGCTGGAGCCTGCGGCAAGAGAGGGCTGAGGGGAGTCTGCACCCAAATCCTTCATCCCTGGCCTGACCCCGCATCCCCAGCCAGACCCCTCACCCTCCTGCACCCAAACACTCTGCACTGAGCCCCCTCCTACACACCAAACCCCTCATTCCCAGCCTCACCCCAGAGCCCACAACCCCAAACAGAACCCTAACACCACCCCCACATCCCAACCCTCTATCCCAGTCCTGAGCCCCCCTCACACTCCGAACCCCTCAGCCCCACCCTCGCCACACATTACCTCCATGTTGGTGCACATAACAAAATTAATTCTGCATATGGATGTAAAATGTTAGAGGGAACATTGCTTCACGCCCTCCAGTTGTAGGAGTCTATCTCAGCATTATTTGTTTTTGTAGGTCTTATTTCATTGGGAGGCACCATGGTCTACCTGTTTTGCTGTATGACCTTTGCCAAACCTCTCTGATTGTTTCCCTACTTGCAAAACAGGGATGTTAATACTTTTTATCTCATAGAGGTTTTGTGAGCATTAAACAGTTAGCATATGGACAATGCTGTGAAGATGAAAAATGCCATTGTATAAATATTAAGTATTACTCCTTATTCATTTGTTACAGGGGGATTGCATTCCTCATGGTTTGTGTGATAGAAATGGTAACTAAAGATAGTCTTCAGGTGATGTAATGGGTTGTAATGGAAATCACCTGTATACTTTTGCATGTAGGAATTCTAGAATAAGCAATTGACTGGAAAGTGGAAAGTAATTGCTAGGGTTGTAATAGAGCCACCTGTGAACCAGAGAAAGACATGCTTTACCTTCAGCTGAGCTCTAAAGAGGGAGAATTTGGCTGAAGCACTTGAAGAAGACTTGGTGTGATGTGTAACCTTCTGCCAGGTGTTGCTAGCAGCAACAAGGGCTGGGTTCAGATGTCATACATGCCCTCTTAAAATTAACAAACACTATCAGCTCAAGTACCCACTCAGAAACCTGGGAAAAACTAGATACCTTCACTACTCACCCTTACCAGGCAATAATTTCCCACTTGCAAGCACAAGTCTCAGTATAAAATTAGGAAATATTTTATTGGGAAGAAGGGAACACAGTATTAATGTAGCAACAATATATATAAATGAATAATAAGTGAAACACCCACACCCCCAGGGTATATTTAGCAGTACTCCATTAAATCAATTCTCCACTCATCAGCATAAATATCTCACATGCAAATGTCTCTTAAATATGTCACTGTCCCCCCCTTCCTCGACTGCTACATCCCACTCACAGTTTGGCATCAGTCCCGGAGACTGAGTGCAGTGAGGCAGATCTGTCTCCGGGCCCTTGGGGAAGTATTTGCCTGATTTACACCTGAAGCTCTACCACTTAATACAGTTGTTAGTGGTGGTGGATGGGAGACCTTTCAGCAGAGTTTACTTGGCTCCATTGCTGCCCTCCGCAGCTTCAACATAGGGTGACCTCAGTACTCTCCCCTCTATGTGCGCTCTTCCATTATAGGACCCATGAACGGAGTCCATGCCATGATGGATGTATTCCCTACCACAAACTGGAACCCGTTGTTCTCTCTTTTTCAGTTCAGTTCTATTATGCTGTTGGTGAGTTCTCAAAGTGTAAAGAAGATTTCTGGATAGGAAGCTTCTGCAAATGAATTCTCTCTGTAATTGTACTTTCCCCTGTTCACCAATAGTTGGGAGAAGAGAACTCCTTCCTTAGAGAACTACCTGGAATTCTGGATAAACAGCTATAAAGCAGCTCTGTTCACCAACAGATGGTGGCAGAGAGCTTCTTCTCCAATGGAGCTTATTCTATCTGCTCTTTCTCCTGTTCACCAGCTAATGATAGTAGGGACTAGGGTGCTTGCAGGCCGCAGAATTTACAGATAAGATGCTGCCTTGAGTAGCTCAAGGCTACTGAAAAGACTCATACCTTTCTGTAAATGTAGGAAAAATGCTTTGGGGTTCTCTTTATGAATCTTGATTGTGTAATGATTAATCTTTATCTCTGTTTTTTTGTTCTTTTGCACATATTGGTACAAATAAAACTCAGTGTTTTATGTTAGTTGGTAAGAAGGCTAAAGTAGAAAATACCAGTATTGTATTGACCATAGTTGTGGCCAAGACCAGCTGAAGCACTTTTGCTGACAGTCCAACCCCAGACATGCACTCCTAAGGACAGGAGGAAGGGCATTGTCGTCACTGGACGGATCTTACCTGTGGAACTTGCTCTCTCTGGAGCTCCAACAGAGCGACTTAGTTAGCCTTCAGATAATAGTACAAGTTCACTTTTTCTGCTAAGCCTTTGTGGATGGGTCTAAAGGCAGAGAGTTTTTTCTTTTCCTTGCTCTTCTGACTTCTGGTGGAAAGGTGGTTAGCTTAAGCACTAATGTTTCTTGGAGATGACATTTATTTAAATTCCCCTGGAGTGTCAATTAGATACTGCATTCTTCACATGACATCTTTACACTGAATGGCATTGCCATGTGCTATTAAACAGCTGCCATTTTCCACCCCAAAGAGGGCTGAATTTCAGTGCTGAGGAAAGTGATCCCTGGTGTGTATGCAGAGCTTGCATTGCACTGTGCGATCCTTTGGGATGGAAGGTGTTGTGTATAAGTTCTTACCATGAATGATCAGGTATATTTTAAGAGACTAAATTTGAAGTTTTTTGAATGTAACTGGTTAGTATTAGCACTTAAAGCATTTCTGATAACGAGGCATGGCTTCTAGTTAAGGACAAGTAACATACCTCGCACCGCCTTAGGGTCCCTCGGGTGAAATAGGGCATCATTTTATTTAACGAGGAAGGGTGTCATTAAAGAAATGACAAAACGCTGCCACCAAGAGGACAATGAAAGAGCCTAGGCAGCAACAAAGGGCAGGGACCGGCATACAGAGAGAAGTTGGGGAGTCACTCGCCCAGCTGGGACCGGCATACAGAGAGAAGTTGGGGAGTCACTCGCCCAGCTGGGACCGGCATACAGAGAGAAGTTGGGGAGTCACTCGCCCAGCTGGGACCGGCATACAGAAATTGGGGAGTCACTCGCCCGGCCGGGACCGGCAGACAGAGAGAAGTTGTGGAGTCACTCGCCCAGCTGGGACCGGCAGAGAGAAGTTGGGGAGTCACTCGCCCAGCTGGGACCGGCAGAGAGAAGTTGGGGAGTCACTCGCCCAGCTGGGACCGGCAGAGAGAAGTTGGGGAGTCACTCGCCCAGCTGGGACCGGCAGAGAGAAGTTGGGGAGTCACTCGCCCGGCCGGGACCGGCAGACAGAGAGAAGTTGGGGAGTCACTCGCCCGGCCGGGACCGGCAGACAGAGAGAAGTTGGGGAGTCACTCGCCCAGCTGGGACCGGCAGAGAGAAGTTGGGGAGTCACTCACCCAGCTGGGACCGGCAGAGAGAAGTTGGGGAGTCACTCACCCAGCTGGGACCGGCAGAGAGAAGTTGGGGAGTCACTCGCCCAGCTGGGACCGGCAGAGAGAAGTTGGGGAGTCACTCGCCCGGCCGGGACCGGCAGACAGAGAGAAGTTGGGGAGTCACTCGCCCGGCCGGGACCGGCAGACAGAGAGAAGTTGGGGAGTCACTCGCCCGGCCGGGACCGGCAGACAGAGAGAAGTTGGGGAGTCACTCGCCCGGCCGGGACCGGCAGACAGAGAGAAGTTGGGGAGTCACTCGCCCGGCCGGGACCGGCAGACAGAGAGAAGTTGGGGAGTCACTCGCCCGGCTGGGGCTAGTTGGGTCCGACGCCCGGAGCTTTTTTGGGGGGGGGAGAGGCGGGGACTAAGAGGAGGGGATATAGCAAAGAAGTGACACAGCTGCAAGCGTGTGTGGGGAGGGGAGTCCATGATGTGGGGGTGAGCGTGGGAAGCCATCCAGCTCCACCAAGGAGAGGCTAGGAACTCCCAGCTCCTCCAGTAGCCCTCGGGGCGTTGCATCCCGCTCTCCCCTCCTCCCCCCCCTCCAGTCCGCCTGTATCCCTGCATTCCCTGCTGCAGCAACGGCTGCCCCCCTCCCTGAATCCCATCAGTAGCAGCAGCAGCTCCCAGGCTCGGCGCCGCTCTCTGCAGCTGTGATCCGCGGCTGCTCCGTCCGCTAGGGCTGGCGAGGCCGCCATGTTGGATCCTGAGAGCCCAGCAGCAGCCGCGGCCGCCGCCGCCGCCTGTGGGTGTGAGTGAGGGGGAGACCCGGGAGCCGGGCCGGCGAAAGGGGCGGGGGGCGCGTGGAGGAGCCGGAGGCGGCGGAGCGGAAAGCGGGGCGCAGGCTGGGAGCCGACCCTGCCCCCCCCGCCGGAGGAAGATGCCCTTAGCCCGGTGGGGCGAAGCCGGGGCAGCATCTCTCCATCCCCTGGATTGAAAACACCAGCAGCACCGGCATTTACCAGCACCTGGGGGCCTTACATGTCCAGTCTCTGCTGATCTCCTCCCAGGGAACGGGGGCGCCCCGCTCCCCAGGGCTGACACCCGGCAGCAGGGCACGCACAGGCATGGGAAGGATTTGACAGGGCATTAGCCTGCCCCCCACCTTCCCTGGGTGGTGCTGGTATTCCGGGGGTGTTCGCGCCCCACTCCACACACGGCGGAGGAGAAGGTGGGGGGATGAAGCCTTTTATTTTTGGGGATCATTGAAAAGCCTTAAAAGGAGACTCGTTGAGGGGAGGAGGAGAAAGGAAAAGCCTTCCTCAGACAGGACTTGACTGAGCCCTGGGGAGGGGCTGCTTCCAGCGACCTGTTCCCCCCACCCTTCTGAAGAAACTGCCCCTGATGCATTTACCGAGTGGTGCTGGAGGAGGAGGTGGAGGTGGTGGGTATTTTGGAGCCCTTTCCCTCCCCTCCTCTATGCATTTAATTTTCTTCTTCCTTTTATATATTTTTCCTTCTGCTGCTCCTTCCTGGAAAGTGAATTGCTGATGCAAACTGGATGGGGCTTTTTACACTTTAATGAGGCAGTGGGATTCTTTTCAGGATTATGTTGCATGATTTGAATTTTGAATGACGGAGAAGACCTTCTTAAATATATGAAAATATCTATTGCTCTATATATGATAAATTGGTGTTAGTCTTCGTTGAATTTCATTTTAATTATTATTATTTAAATGTCAAGAGTGACTATATATTTTTCTTTTTAAAAGTATTAAAATATTTTTTTAGGATAATTTTTCTTTCAAATGTGTATATACTGTATATGTGTGTGTATGTGAGTGAAACTGACCGGAGATTCAGTTTCCAGACTAGGAACACTGAGGTGGATTGTAAATTCAGCACCACCTTTGCTACGTTGACATTTGTTTAAAAACATACATTGTTGATTTTCTTTTTTAACAATCCATTTAAAAGTTAGGCTTTTTAAAAAATAATAATAATTAAAAAAGAAACCCCAATACAAAGTGAAACAACCATGTCTGGAGAGGTGCGTTTGAGGCAGTTGGAACAGTTTATTTTGGATGGGCCAACTCGGACTAATGGGCAGTGCTTCAGTGTGGAAACCTTGCTGGATATACTCATCTGCCTTTATGATGAATGTAATAATTCCCCCCTGAGGAGAGAGAAGAATATTCTTGAGTATCTAGAATGGGGTAAGTCTGAACATATTTATTTTGTTTGCATCCTTACATGTTCACATGTGCTTTGTAGTGTGTTACTATCGTATACACGTATAGCTGGGATCTGTTTCTAGCCCATGTTTTATTCAGGAGTCTTATAATATCTATGTTACTGTTTTAATTGTATTTATTACAAATTACACATCAGTTATTGCAAGTGAAGGTTTCACTAAAGATGAGAATCCATCTTTTGACACCATCAAATTCTGGCATGCGGAGTTTCTTAAATTTTGTTTTTTAGGTCTCCCTAATGTAATTTTCTGCATTTGAAGCTTTTTAGGTAGGGTAGATCCTTCTGATAGGGAAAAAGACAAGTGCACAGTTCTCTAACTTTTCTGTACAATCAAATTTATGGTGTATTAAAGTAAAAAGCATGGGGGGGGGAACCAAACCTCTTAAATGATATATGCATTTGAAATGTCTGTTAAAATAGAGAAAATGTCATTTGTTACCTAAGGTCATTGCTGACCTGAATCTAATGCCTGGTTTCTGTTGGGGAAAATAAAGTTAGAAAGCAGAGTCAAGCTGTCTTTTTTTCTTGCTATTTTGAGATTTAGCACATAATAGACTGCTTAGAATTTTTAATGAAATAGATTAATGATGATAATTAGTGGCTGAACTTTCCTGAATTCATGATAGGACAGGTTGTCCTGTTTTTTCTTCTTCTAAATATAGATGTAGCACAGAAGATACAGACTCACATAAGAATCCTGATGAGGACAGTTACTATATGTGACCTTCAAGCTTCAAAGTCATGCTGTTCTTTTAAATTTAAATCTTTCTATCATCTATATTGACAAAATGTACATAAGCAGACTGCTGTCTTTAAGAACACCTTTCCAATCATCATAATTGGCATTATATACATTAAACAGCTAGCTGGAGTCTTCATATTAAAGTCACTGAAGGAAGATTATTGTTGGGTCAGTTATCAAAACATACTAAGCAGTTCTGTACTGTTTGCTAATTTTGTGTGCTCTTTCCTATATTCATACTGACATCTAAAGAATATCTGACTCAATAATTGAAATGAATTGAAATTCACTCTTCATAATTGGCCTTGTGATTTTTATTAACCTGAACAGCAAAATATAACACACTTTGACAAACTGAAAAGGTAATTTTTTTATACTTTAAGAATTCATACTCTCAAATTAGTACCATGGCAGATGTTTGCCATATTCTCTGACAAGGAATTTTTTTTAAATTTAGTGACTCCAAAGAAATCCTACATTGGAGAATTTATTGTGCTAACAAGGGTTTATTGGTTCTGCAAGTTGCTAACCTATTTACAGGATAAACATATGAATGGTAGTGGGATAATTGAGTGTTTAGAACTTTCCACATTCATTGCTGGTACTTGCATCATGCAGTGATAGTCATTTGATAACTGACCCTGGCATCCTAAGATTCTGACGGTGATTGCAGATTTTTACATTGTGAGGGATCTACTAGATTACTTTATAATAGTGCAAACAGAAATCAAATGCTATTTTGGAAAGACTGCAATAAGCACTCTTGCATGTCTGTTACTGCAACTATTTTTCTACTTCACCACCCTTTTCTCCTCCTCTTGCAAGAATTCCACACACAGACTCTCTCCACTTGAGACTGAATTTCTATATTGTTTATAGGCCAGGGTCTGCCATAGCACTTGCCATTCTGATTTTCAACTTTGTAAATTTTCAAATGGATTTGTCAAGGGTTGGTCAAGAGTGAAAAGTTGCAGCAGTGTCTTCTGATACTGAGGAACAAGGGAGGTGACTTATCGAATACTCATGTGAGTAGTATTTTCTCAAGCAAGTATTCCCACTAAGTACTCACATGAATAAGGGTTTGCAGGGTTGGGTTGTTTATTGAGATGTCTCATTATATTTAGGTATTAGAATGTGTAATAAAGAGTTACCTGGTTCTCTCTTGTAAGGTAGTTACACTCACACACTTATCAGTTCAGAAAAGGGACAGTGATAGTGGCTGGAGGTGGGGGTAGTTACTAATCTGCTTAATGTCAGAGGTACCATTGGGATAGAGGTCTGAGCATGGGACTGGCAGCCAGGAAATCTCCTTCCTGCTCTGTCGGTGAGACATGCAGGTCATTTCACATCTCTGTCTCACCTTTCCTATTTTGTGGATTGAGAATATATCCTCTATTTTTCTTCTGGGCAGTTGAGAGAGCCACAATTTGTAAATCACTTAGAGCTTCCAGATGAAAAGTGCTATACAAATGCAAAGCATTTGAATCTGTTTTTCATCAGTGGACTACAATTGATATGGGGCCAGATCCTGCTTCCATTGGAAGCCCACGACGTGCTCTGTGAGTGAAGAAATCCACTACCAAAGAGCATTTTGCAAGATCAGGCCCTAAGGCCCTGTGACTCATTCTATCAAAATTAGTTGGGCTACTCATGATTATAAAGTTAAGTGCATGTGTATTGCAGAATCGAGGCTTTCTGTATATTTTTAGCCTATTATTGAGCACAAGCTTATGAACATTTAAAAAAAAAAGTAAAAAGCCTCCTCCAAGTTGTACTATCATGTTTGAAGGTTTCAGTAATGTCTTTCATATTTCATTTAAACAAATCTTAGTATATAAAGTTGTAGACTGTGTGTGTTGAGGGGGAAATAGTCAACTTCTAGTTTTTATGGACTTCTGTAAGTTAAAAATGTGAATAGATTTGGAGTGGTTTTTTTGGAGAGGATGGGGAGAAGAGTTGGGATTTTGGGTTAAAAAATTGCTTCAGGAATGAGGCTTTGTATTTTAAATTTCATGCCAGGTTGAATATTTATAGTGGAGTGTTTAAACTCTTGGAAAAGGGTTAGGAGGAGGTTTAGAATGGAAAAGTTGACATAATCTTAGCAATAGTAGTATTACTACAGCTATATTTAGTTAAGAATGTTGATATTCTTGTATTTAGATAATCATTGGACTTTTAGTTCTTTGAAATATGTTATCTGTTCTTATTCAATACTATGATTATTACATTGCTTCACTTTGTAAGTAGTGATGGACATCTTAACCAGGTTTTTTAGCTTTCATTTGGGATTGCTGTGGTGAATGTGACTTGCTAAACTTGGGGAGAGGGGGAGCTAATATAAGTAGAACTAGCATGTTTTAATTTTTATTTGACTTTCCATCTTTTTTTTTTCATTCTGGTAAGAGTCATTAGAGGAACCTGAAGTATCAGGCAAATTATTTTGTGATTTAAGAATCTGTTTTTGTTTTAAATCCTAGGTTGGACTTAAAATAAAACTTCTTTTCCTCATATATTCATATTATCAATGGTATGACATACAATGTAGTATGGCTTGATTATTACCTGACAGAAATCAGTGAGAAATATAAAGACATGACGTAACTCATTGATAGAACTCATTCACACTGACTGTTTCCGAGAGTTAATCAGTATGAATCTTGGAAATAAATGATATAGCCAGACTTAGTCGCACTCTGTGTACTGTGTGTGCAAACTGGTGTTAGTTTTGATGGTCAATTGTGTTTCTGATTCAGAATAGAGAGATTCTCTAGTTGCAGCAACTGGAGCTTGCCAGCAGGAGAGACTGAGAATGCCAGGCATGTTGTTCTTTTCTACAATAGCATTGGTTTTCATTGATGCTTACAAGCCTGTGGGGTACAGACCAGAATGCAGAGGAGTTGGAGAAGAGAAATAGTAGTAAAAAGGGTGGTTTTTGTTTTGTTTTGTGTTTTTTGTTTTTTTTTTAAAATAAACTTCAGGTTTATAAATGGTTGCTCTTTATTTTAAATACCATGTTATTGTGATATTGATTTGGAATAGTCTCTTAAGAAAAGTGAAGAGTCACATTGCTTGGGATACTTTAAATCTAGATCAAAGAAAGTCTTCCAAAATCTATAGGAGGAGGAAAAAAGCACTGACAGAGGAATGAAGTAGATGACTGTGTAAAACTCTTTTCATCTCTAACTTTGTATGAGTAATATAAAATGACTTTCACTACCTTTTTTTTCTTCCTGTTTCTGATAGGTGAAGTTTACTTTACTCACTCTTATTTTTAATGGCATGAAATGATTATGGATGTTGTGTGTGTGCGCAGGCATCGGCATCCTTGATGATGGCAGCCCAGTTTTTGGAATGTGCCTGTTGCCATTGAAACTGGCAGAAGGATGTGTATCTTTTTTTTTATTATTATTATTTTTTAGTCCTGTAAAAATAACAGTTCTGTAATTTTAAAATTGTTTGCTAAGACAATTGTAAAGGTTTAAATTTTTGAGCAGTTTAAGATAAATGCATATAGAAATATGAGAGAATGTATGGTTTGGTTTTTGTTTTAGTTTTTTAGATCATTTTGTTTTTCAAAAACACTACTTTCTGTGTCTCAGATGAGTTGTTCAGTCCTTTGTAGGTCATGGGGAAAATAGCAGGAGTTGTCAGGTACAGTTTAGTCATGTTTATGTTGTATGTATAAGCAAAATGGATAATTCAAACAAAACCCCCACAACACCACCACAACTGAAAAACCAAACAAACCCCTTAGTCAGACCTCACTTGTCTGCAAAGACTGATTAGTTCAGCATTTGAGTTAGGTCTTCTGTTACTAAGATTGTTTTTATAAAATATTCTCCAATATAATTGATAGTACATAAGGTATTAGAAATAATTAAAAATTATACTTTTCAAAATAAATTACATTCTCTCAGGAATTGTCCTATGTGTGCATGTTTATTCACTTAGGACCCTATCTTTAGTCTAACTGAAATTAATAAAAATATTGCTGTTAGCTTCAGTGAGAGTGGGATTAGCTAAAGAGAGTTAAGGCTTCAGTTAAGCAAGATAGTTTAAACAGGTGAGGTGCCTATTTTTAATCACGAGTAGTTACATTGAGTGGGTGGTAGGAGGTAAGTAGGGGGCTATTTGTGTGGAGCCCTTGCAGGATTGGAGCCTAATTCACAAATTTCTGGAGCATAATTCATAATAGGTCCCCTCACCAGTCATTCATATGAATAATCAAGGTCCAGTTGTATTTGTTATACATTTGGAATTTCAGATGTCTCTTGTATTGCCAAATAGAGGTTTCTGTCTTGCGTTGTATCTTTTATCAGAGTAATTTGTGAATTTGGTATAGAAATTATTTTTATAAAGTCTAAGTGAATTTAGCGTACATGAAAATGAGAACAATAATAGCAGCTTGAGCCATCTTATATTATAAATCATGTAAGCATCTACACACCTTTTTCTGTCTTCAGTATAGATTAACAATTATGGTAAACAAGGCAATAATTACTGTGTGGTCAAATGAACTGTGAGACTGCCAAACTCATTTTACTTACCTTAGTTTAGGATTTGAAGTCAAACTGCCAAAGAGTAATGTATTAACTCACAGAGCAGTTAGCCAGTTTCTTAAATATGCAAGTTCAAGGTATCCTGAGACTTTTATTTCTAGATCTAGACAATTGTATTTGTTTAAAAAAATCCCTCAATTTATGAGCAGGCCATCTACATTTGCAGCTATTCATGGACTGCATGGTGGGCTCTTTTTGGAGCTTTTGTGTAGTGGGGGAGTGTAGATTGATTTGAAGGGAGTACAGCTCTGTTTGATAAATGCTAGTGTGCTGTTCTCATTCAACACATCATCTTCAGGAATTAGGAATTCTTTTATTCCATATGGAAATTCTTAGTAAGATTTGGCTTAACAGAAATGAAAGAAGAAATATAATCTGAGATATTATGCTAACTGTGTCTTAATCCTCATGACATGATTAATAAACTAATCGGGAAAAACATTTTTCAGGTTTAAAGTGTTAATCCATTATTTTATTTGTGGTATAAAATCATGATTTGATTTTTAAATATTCTGCTTGGACTGTTTAAATATAGCTGTACAAATCCTTACCCTCAGTATGAGGGAGGTGCAGTTTAATTTTGATACATACACTGCATTGTAAATTAACCCTCCCCCCCCCACACACACTATAAATTATACTAAATTACATCTTTTATATTTTATGGTACATAAATAATTCACAAAGATATAGTGCTAGAAGGTTAATGGTCTTATTTGGCTCAATAATAATTTGGGCAGAATGAGAGGCCCTGCCTCTTTCCTGTTTGCGGATCCAATTCGCACTGGCGTATTGGCCCTTGCAATATGAACTGCAGCTGCAGAATGAATAATTTCACGTCTAACCATTTGACTTTCACACACTGTTGGGTAATAATAGGTAGTAATAGGTGCAACTGTTCAGATTTGCTACTGCTGTTCAGATGGAGATGCAAAACTCTGAGCACAAAATAGATGGAGGCCCTTCTGCAAATTACCCTTGTCTTGGCTTATCTATTGATTGATTTAGAATCCCCAAGTACCATTCTGAAATTTAGTAGTTCTTGACCTAAGATCAGGCCCAGTATTATCCGTAGCACTGCTTTGGGAACACCGTAGGGGCATGGCAGTGATACTGATACTCACACTCAGGGAAAACCTTCTGTAACTGTAAAATTTTTATTAAAATTATTAGTCCAATAAGTTAATCAATCCAGACAAATAAAGTGATGTAATACAACGCTGTTAAGGCAGCCAGTACCATTATAGGTATATACTCACTCTATCCTTGGGAAGAGTTCTAGAAGTTAAGACAGCTCATAGTCTGACTTGGGCATGCCAGTGAAGAACTCCCAATGGCCGTACCTGAGACATGGGTGTTTTAGAGACCTTGATGGTTCTCAGGCATATGTATACATAGCTCATCTCTCCATTACCATATTTTAACTTCCTCACTCACTTAATGTTATCCTGTAGGTTAGTATATTAATGAAGATAAACTCATGAACATGTATATCAGTTGTAATTACAGTGGTTACCTGCGATTAAGCATTTGCTAATGTTCCCTACCAAAATTCTCTAAAACTGGTACATGTTGCCTTCTTGCAACACTTGAGACTGTTACAAAACAGTAAACAAAGTCTTATGCCATCTTGTAACTTAAGGTCACTGTTAGTTTGCTTACTGATGCCAGTGTACAGTATTGAGCAACTACTCTTACTCAGGCTGTAAGGCCTTATACTTATGCTAACTGCTTAAGCTATTCTTATAGGTTTAGGCCTATAGGTCTCTTGAGTTCTGCTGTCACTTTCTTATCCCTTTGTTTTATTACTGCTATAATTACTGGATGGCTGTGCTTGTTTGGGTGTGGTTTTTTCTTTTGATTTTTTTTTTAAGAGGATGATCTGTACATTAATGTGTTTGCCTTCAGGCTAGTTCTTATTTTTAACATCGTGAATTATATTTGAAAACAGCAGTAATCTATTTTGCCATAACTACGATCAATCTGTATAGAAAACATCCAGAAATAATTGGTTGCTGTTGCCAAGCAGCAGAATGTAGATAGTGAATGCACTATTTCAGTGCTGGATAGAGTAGGCAGTTGAGACTGTGGGTTAGAAATTTTATGATATTCTGAAGATTGTAATGTTAGAACACTGCCTTGGTTTTGTCTTTAGGGGAGGAAACTTCCATGAGTATATTATTTACATATTTCCTTTTTCTGACTGAACATTTGGAATATTTTGTTCCTTGACCAAGTTACCTCCAGATATTTGTTTTCTTAAAATCCTAATTAAGCTTGGGAATGCTACTGATGTGGACAAAAATCTTTAAAAACTGCAACTGATTTAGGTCAGTTTGTGCAGCCTCTTTCTAACTGCAGGATTTTTATTTCAAATAGTTTAAACATGACATTAGGCTTAAGTGCAAAAAACCTCTATTCAAACAGGTCCGTTTACTTTATTCCTAGTAATACAGTCTAATAAGGTTTACTAGCAGTTACCATGGATAAAATCCACATGAGTTGCACCCAGACTCTTAAGACTTTGTTTCACATATCTTCCTTATCCATATCCTGATTTGCAGTTTCATTTAAGTTAGTTTGTTACACAACTTAATTAGACCTCTTTTATTCTCGGGGATTAACTTTTTGATAGGTAGAAGGTACACAGTTCTTCGCAGCTCTTAGCACCTATTTAAAAGGTTTTGAATTGCAGCCCTACTTATATTGAAAATGTATTTTTTAGGCCATATTTAAACTAAAACCTTACATGAAAAAGTATTTTTTGCATTACAGATGTAATTTGATCATAACTTTATCATTAGAATTTTATGGCAACTGTTCACATAATGTATTACTGGTTGTTGAGAGAGGAGCACATGTTATATTATTGAAGAAAAATTAAGTGTTTGAAAAATGTTGCGCAACCATTTTTGTTTCTTATTTTGAATTTCAGATTTTTTTCTATAGTAGTGGTTATGCTTAATGTGCTTCTGATTATTGTGTGAAATCCTAAGCAGTTTGAGGGCCCTGGTTAGAATCAGTGTCTGGTTAGGTCAGTATCTGAGAAGTACACTTTAGTTACTGGACCTGGTCAATGACAGTTTCTCTAGTATTTCTGATATAAAGTTAATCCCCATTGATAGGGCCTCTCCTCACCATGGCTACCATCACCTCCTTTTCCACTGTCACTGAGGCTAAACTTTCTTATAACCCATATATATCAGCAACCTCACCCAGTCATTTGATCTTGCTTGCCCTACTCTTACTTCATCCCTCACCTCTCTCCATAATATGTCCCTCTTCTTTGGTTCATTCTCTTCATAATACAAGCATGTTTTAGTCTCTGTGAAAACAAAAATCACCTTTGACATCACTTGTTTCTCCAACTGTTGTCCCATTTTCTCCTCTTCTTCATCTCTAAGCTCACTAAATGTGCTGTTTGCAGTTGCTGTATCAAGTTCCTTTCCTCCAGCTCCATTTTAGATCCTTTCCAGCCAGGCTTCCTTGCGTTACACTCCACTGAAATGACTCTCACCAAACTTTCTCATAACACCTTCCTTGCCAAAGCTCAGAGCCAGTACTTCATGCTCATCCTTCTTGACCTCTAAGTTACCTTTGGCACAGTCAGCCATGCTCTTCATTTTGAAATTCTGCCTTCCCTCAGGCTCTGTGACTGTCTTATAACTATTGGTTATTCTCTTGCCTCTCTGATTGCTGCTTTAGTGTTTCATTCAGTGGGAGGTCCTCTTCCTTGTGCAAACTTTTTTGGGGGGAGGGGCACTTGGCTTCATTCTTGGCCCCTTCTCAATGCCCGCTACTTACCCTCTAGGTAATTTTCATTCATAAACATAGCTTAAGCTATCATGTATAGGGTGATAGCTCACAGATATACCTATCCACTCTTCTATCCAAACCAAAATCTCAGCCTGTCGTCCTGATCTCTGATGGATGTGCAACTGTCAACTCCTTCTCAGTGTGCCTGAAACCAAGCTCTTGATCTTCCTGTTCCCTCTCCCCATAACTTCTCTACTTTCTCAGTCACCATGGACAGCTTCCTCCTTGTCACTCAGACTTGTAACTTGGTCATCATTGTTGACTTGGCACTTTCCTTAGGCCCACACAACCAAGCCATGTCTAAATCTTCTTGCCCCTTCTTGCACAGTGAAGACCATTGTAAGGAGAAGTACATGGCAATTGTGGCAGGAGATACTGATGGGTGTCTATGCATCAAAACACTATCTGTATTTACTGTTGAATTAAATTATAATGCATAACTCTCTTTATGTTTATACAAATACATAAGTATTGCAGATATCATGAGTGATAAAATTGTCACTCTTTAGATGTCCTGGTGATAGAGGTCTTTAAAAATAACTAATGTAAAGATAAGAATTTCAGAATGTTCTTATGTGCCAGGAAACATCTGTTCTGTTTTTGTAAAAGGGAAGAAAATGGTCTCTTGGAATATAATGGATAAGAACAATTAGTTTCCTAGCATGTAGGAGAGATACCTCAGTCTTTTGTAGTCTTTTGTTCAGGCAAAACATTGACTTTTTCAGTCTGCTTATGCTGATTTAGAATGTTGTCATTTCTGAATCTGTGAATGCTTCTCCCATTAGGTTTTTATTTTTAGCTGATACTTCACTAAATATACTACTAATAATACCAGATTTGGTATGGGCCAGTGCACACCTAGTTGGTATTTCCAGTTTTGAGTCCCTAACTCACTGAACAAGCCTCCATCTCTCCTGTGCTGATTGCCAATACATTTGCTGCTATATTGCTCCATTTGTCTTTTTTGACTTCAGGTTTTGCCTTTTTTTTTTTTAGTGTTTCCAGAGGTATTTGAAAAGTAACTTCTGCTGGTTAACTCATAATCTGAAATCTTTGGTTGTCTCTTGCCAGGTCTAGATGCTTCTGCTTAGCTTCCTTATAGCGTTTAAAACTCTGCTTCAAAATCCCATACTTACTTTTGGAGAGCTCTTAGTGTTAGATAGGGAGCATCTCTAAATAGCTGCTGCATAATCTCTATAGTTTCCTACAGAATTCAGGTGTTTTAAGAACTGAGCACTGATTGAAGTGTCTTCATTAATCAAAACTGATTTTAGGGTTTGTAGATGTGGCCATCATTATCCAAATGTTAAGATTTTTAGAGACCAGAGAGAATGGTAATTAAAAATCCTATTAGTTAAAGAAATCATCATTCTAATGAGGAAGGAGGTGGCTGAACACTTTTGTGATCTGGGTTGCACAATAGTTACAGATAATAATATTAGTACTTTTGGGACACCACTGTCTCATGGTACTTGCAACTCTTCCTTATTGTAGCTCTTTCCCCATTTACCACGTTCCTTTTTGTAGTGGAATGCTCTGTTGGTACAGTATTTATACAAGTCACATTCATGGCAACAAGTGAGACAAATAGAAACTGGCATTATTCTAGCTTGCTAGTGCGGTGTTGGCTTAGCTGCTTTTTCTGCCTTTGTGAGAACTATATCGGGCTACATATGGTTTTTGAGTCGCATTTTTTTGCCTTGTCCATCTTGTACTGAGTGAGTTAACACTCAGGGGTTTTTTTCAGCTTCCCATAGGAATAGCTGGACCCTCTGTTCCATAAATGGTATACTTTGCAAGAATGGATTGAATTCCAAAGAAGGATTATTTCATGTCAATAATATATATATTTATTTCAAATAACTCTGTGTATTCATGTGTTCTTTAGCCCAAAGGCAGTTACCTAGAATAGTTCTTGAACACACCAGAAAATCTGAGTTTTAGCATTTCAGATGGAAAGTGCCATAAGGCAGTTAGTTGTGCAGAGATAAGACCATTTTGTTAGCCTGTTTGCCTTAGATATAGCTCATTTGAAAGACATTGATTCTTGTCTTAGCAGACTTGGAGCAGCTGTGTTGTTTTCCCCCAGCTGATGAAAAGCACTTGGGATAATTTGAAAGTGTCTTTTATAATCTCAGCAGTGTCTGACACAAGACATTTTTGTTATTCTTGTCATGATTTGATCTGTTAGAGGCAAGTTGTGGAAGCAGCTTTCTTATACAAGTAGCGGGAAGTTTATGGAGAAATGTAACTTCATTCTAGCTACACTTTTTTATTGTCATTTTAGGCATCATATTTCAATTTTTTTTTCCTGTGCATTTGTTTTTTCCCCCATGCTTAGAAAACCACCTTTGACTAGAGAAATAGTAGATCTGTTTTAAACTTCAGTGACATCTGCCACAGTTATTTATTAACACTTTATGAAAAAGATAATTTGGCCATTTTTTAAAAACTTGCCTAGTGGGTTTTAATTTGTTTTGGGTACCTTACCTGCTTTCTTGTATTACACCTGTCATCTGTAAAACTGAGGAATGATGGAAATCTTGTCAGGAATGAAAATTCAGGCTCAGATATTTAAAAACAAGCTAACAATCCCCTATATGAAATCATGGCTGCTAAGAAATAACAGTGTATAGTACATGTTATGAAGTTAACTTTTTTGTTTGTGGTGTTTTTCATTGTCTTGCAATAATTTTTATGTGCAGTTTAACTACATGATAAATTAATGTTTGTGTATGGATCATGCACTACCTTAGGCAATCACTGTAGAGCTTTTCTTATGAAGTAGGTGAGGAGATGAGTAAAAAATATCTCCTTTTTATGTGTTTAGCTGAAATGCTTGTTTAAACACCTAGAAAGGGAGCATTAATTCAGGGGGAAATAACATTGTGTACATAAAACTTTAAATAAATGCTTTTTGCAATTTTTTTCCCAGTAATTTCTGAAAGGATATGGCTTTTGGTTGGTGGTCATTAGTAATTCCAGTTACCTGGCAATGAAGAAAAATTCTGCTTCCTATTGGTGTTGACACCCTACTTACAGTCAAGAGTTAATAATAATTATGCTGGTTCACATTAGCTGTATATACTTGTAATGTGTTGTGTTGGAGGGGGGTGGAAGCTGGGGACCAGCTGCTCTCTGCAGGATCATCTCTTGCTTCCCCCATGAATATCTGCATAGATATCCCATTGAGAATTACTTCTGCCTGAGCCAGCCTTAACCATTGCAAAATCCCTTCCATGCAGGGGCAGCCTTAGGGAAAATGGTGCCATGGGCATGCTTTCTTTTGGTTCCCTTTATATACTACTCACCCAGCAATGAGTGACCACTCAGTAGGCAAAGCGGCAGCAGGTTGAGCGGTAGCGGAGTTACAGGTGTCCTGTTACTTGGCTCCTGCCCCCCAGGTAGGCACGGACCTTCTGTAGTCTCTTGACCATGTTGCTCTGCCCCTGTCCACAGCACCCTGGGCAGTCGCCCATGTCTCCGGCCCTCCTTCCATGACTCCTACAGTAAAGCTATCTGACTGATTTAGCCAAGAGCAGCATCTTTTTGCTGTACCATCTGGGGAAAGGAGGGAAGGACCATATAGAAGCATGGAGGTGTTGAACCTTCGTGTTTCCCCATCCTGCCCTGTGCATGTCAGGATCTCCTCTTGTGAGATGCCTGGGGAGCCACAGAGTTGGGTGACTATATTTCCATCTATTTTGTGCTCCCTAAAATTCCCACTTGAGAGGACACCTCTTCAGGAAATACCTTGAGATTAATCCTTAGATAGAACTTTGTTCACCTCCCCATTAGGTTTTCCCTAAAAGAGAGTGATACAGCCCCAGGGTCTTTAGCCCTGTTATTGCTGCAGAATCATGTATCCTTAGGCTTGACTACTGTTGATCACATGGTTGTTGCCATGGACTCTGACAGGGTTAGTTGGTTTAAATCCAAAACTATTGGCGAGAAACAGGCAGTTGTGCAAAATTGTTTTAAATTGCATGTCCTTAGTTCTGGCCAGTTAGCCTATTTTGTCAAGAGTGTAAAGAAGACATTTATCCATGTAAACAGTCATGATATTAATCACAAATGTTTCTGTTTCTGCAACTATTGCATAAGCTGTAAACTATGGAGTAAATTGCACCAATATCTCACAAGCAGGATGCATTAGATTCTAAAGCACAAAACTTGAGTATTGCAGTACTGAACTGTCAATAAAAAATTCATATCACGTACACAAAAATCACATTACAGTTTAACTTGCCTAACTTATTTGTATATTATTTAAGAAATAAGATTGTTAGATGTTTATAGTATCATTTTTAACACACTCATCTACAGTAAAAATCAAATATTCGCTCTCACAATCTAAAAGTTATTTAAGCTATTCTCTTTTAATAAATGAAAATGTTGATAAAACACCGCTAAAGTCTTTAACAACTTGGCTCATTTGTGAGGTATGGTACAGTTTCTTGGTTCTCTCTTCCACTCCCAAGTTTAAGGAAATAATTTCTTGTGACAGAACTTTTATGTACCTATCAAAGGTAGACTAGGTCACTTGCATGGGGCAAGTAATTTTTTTTTATGAGAAAGTAAAATAGTTTTTGCATCATTTTAACCATTCTAGTACAGACAGTTGAGTAACCTGAGCTGGTAAAGTTTCATGGAAGTTTTCTAATGTGTTCAACTACCAGCTGTGTTTTGTTTTAATTTGGTTTTTCAGTTTTGTGCTCTTAAACTTGTCTTGTCCAGTTCTCTTTCTCTCTGTCTCCCTCTGTCAGAGAACAGCAGTGCTGTGAAAAAAATACTGTGGCAGGGTGGGGAGGTCAGTCTGTACTGCTATCATAGCCTCAAGGGTACAAAATCATTTCCTGTAGGACAGGGCAGAGGAAAACCGCACCAGGGAGAATATGGTGAATGAAGTAATTCTGGCAAAGCTACAAGGATTTCTTCATGGTGTGCTGACCATTGTTTTTGATGATCCTTTAGGGGGCCTGTCTTTGCTCCCATGGAAGTCGGTGCAGAACTCCCATGGGTATCAATGGGAGGTCAGGCACAGCAAACTACAATAATGTTGCTTGTATTAAACAAGATTCCCTATTGGTAATTGCAAATTTTTGGTTTTTAAAAATTTAAATTGTAAATGTACCGCATTGAGTAATAACTGCTTGTGTCTTCTACCCCCTTTGATCAATACTATAGTGTAGCCAGGCTCACTAGTGGATCTTGGAGGCATTTCATTTACTTTATAGGAAAGATGGACCGTGTGAAAATGTATGCTAGTAATTGAGACAGTTTTTTCATGTTTATAGTTTAAATAGCATAAGATGACTTATTGTGGTAGAGTCAAAATCGTGACTCATTGGTAAGAAGAGGGCAATATATGTGAGCCAAATTCTGTTCTCCATTACACAGATGTAAATGTGAAGTTACGTCACTGATTTCACAGAAATTACTCTGGATTTAAACTGATACAGACACAAGCAGAATTTGGCCTTGGTCTGTAGCATTACATCACAAAAATTCTTGTACATGATAATTTTGGTATCTTTTCAGACAGAATTTTTTGAAAGGGATATTATCAATCCTTAAATTTAAATTGCTTGTTAAAATAGAAAAAAGGGGAATAAAGTGGAGGGTTACAAAACCAAACAGGAATAGAAATGTCATTACATTTGGAGGAAAAAAAAGTCAGTTTTTTGGGAGGAGTTTTAAACATTCATTTGTAAATGTTCTGAACTGAAACTGCAATAATATTGGAAACAGAAGGTGAAAATGACTAGTTTCCAAGCAAAGTGCTAAGGTATAAACAAACATAACTAACACAGAAAATAAATCAGATTGTTAAAACAGAATTTACTTTAAATCTAAGGTAGTATTAGTATCCCGTAAAGAAGTTTTTTTTTAAATCTACTTTCACCTACTTGTGTCCTTTTCAAATCTTTTAAACCAAATAAGCAAAAACAGAGGAGTCACTTATGAACCAAGCTATTTTGATATTAATTAACATCCTTATGTGAGTTGTGTATACATTCTTGAACTCTCTGTAGCTAGAGAATTTGCCAGGGAGAAAGTTGTGGACAGATAATGCTTTACACTTGAGTATAGTATCTTTTTGTCTAAATATCAAAAAGTACTTTATAAAGGGGTTATATGATTTGCTAAAATACAGCAATCCAGTGGCAGAATAGTGCCTAGGATTAGATTCATTCATCGAATGTATCTTCACATGTGTTAAAGTTTGTACAGGGTTATTTATTATGGGACTACCTAAAAGTGTGTGTGTGTGTGTGTGTGTGTAACTAGTAATCTTCTTTTAAAACAAAAAAACCCCTTCAATTTACAATTTGGGAACTACATGATGTTCCTCCTCTCAGTGTAATAAAGTTTACTAGAAGGGAAATCTGCCTAATACATTTGGAGCCATCATTTTGTGATCTTGCTTCTGTGATGTCCTCTTTGCAGTCTCTCTCTACTTCAGCATACAGTTTACAGTGGTGATGCTTATGTTTTTCTTAATCAGTGGGGTACTTTGAAAAAATGTCTTTCAGAAGTCAGGAGGATGTTCGCAACAATTATACTCAGAGTAGCTGTAGATGTGCGTTGAATTGGGCCTCCTTTTAACTTTTACAATAGTTTCCTCTTTACCTTTGAAAATATTTCATCCAATCTCCCAAGGAGCTAATAATAAGCTAGTGCTATTACCAAGAAAAGCTATTTCAGAAGATCTGTGAACACTAATTATAAAAACACTTTAGGCCTGATCTAAAACCCATTGAAGTCAATGGAAGGACTTCTGTTGACTTCAATGGTTTTTGGACCAGATTCTTGGCGATATTCACAAAATCATGTTATTGAACTAGCTGAAATCTAAATCATGTAACCTGTTTTTTGTGCTGGGGAGCTAACTGCTGTAGAGAAGGAAAGGGGAAATATTTAGCGCTACACCATAATACAATCCCCCCTGGGATTTTCTGGAAGCCCTTCCCTTGAAGCTGTGGGGCAAAGGGGGAGTTTGAGGAAGGCAATTCTGATGATGGAAGAGTAAGATAGAAACTTTTTCTTGGTATAGTTTTCAGCTAACCCAGTGAATTACCCACTGGAAATCCTTGTGGGAATTAGTACAGTCTTGATAACACAGCTCTTCAAGGAGTCTTGCTGCGAGTGGCGAATGAAGGCAGTAGGACAGCACAGAGGAGCAGTTGCTCTATATGGGTATGGTTAGACTGGAGCTTTGCAGCGCAAAACCCCTCCATTAGCGCTACAATTACACTGACCGAACACACTTCAAAGGCACATTTTGCGCATTTACTGACTGTTTAAAGCGCTACTGTTAAACCTCATAAACGAGAGGCATAAAGCTTTTAGCGCTAGCGTTGTAGCGCAAGGTTGGGAATGTGTACACCCCTTGCGTGATAATGAGCCTCCAGCACCCTGGCCCAGAATTCCCATTACATCCTCTCTGGCCAACATTTAAAACTCTTCTGTCCGTCCTCAGGTGACCCCACGTCAGACCCTCCCCCACATTCCCTGGGAAATTTGAAACACTGGCCCCGATCCCGCCATTGCGGGCAGGTGGGCTGCCGGGTCCCCGCCATTGCGGGCGGCAGGGCTGCCGGTCCCCGCCACTGTCCCGGGTCCCCATCGCTGCGGGCAAGGCTGTGGGCGGGCTGCCGGGTCCCCGCCGGTGGCGGCAGGGCTGCCGGGTCCGCCCCGCCCCGATCCCCGCTGCTGTGGGCTGGCTGCCGTGTCCCCTGCCGCTGTGGGCGGCAGGGCGGGCTCTCGGGACGCTGCGGGCGGCAGGGCTGTCGGGTCCCCCGCCGCTGCGGGCGGCAGGGCTGTCGGGTTGGCTGTCAGAATGGCCGCAAAAAACGCCCCCTTCCCCACAAGGCACTGTGCCAGAAGAAGGGAAGGTATCCCACAGAGCACCATCTCGGTACTCTCACTGCCGCCAGAAGCGCTGCAAATGTGTTCATTGTTTGGTGCTAGAGGGCTTCAATGTGCACAGCCTCTAGCGCAACACCTGTTGCGCTAAATACGGAAGCGCTATAAAAAAACGCGCTACAATCTGTAGTCTAATCATAGCCTATGTGATTGCCTCTGTCAACTAGGAAGCCGCTTTCCTTGCTTCTCCTCAGGAGTCTGTGCTGCTTGCTCATTCTCAAAACCTCTGAAATATCTCACCTTTTAGGAAATGATTCTACAGAAACTCTACATGGTGAATTCAAGTTGTTTCCTGGCCTCTGTGCCTTCTTCCCATGGATCTTCTGCATAGGAATGGTTACACAACTAGACCTTAGTTAATTTTGTAATTTATCATGTTTAAGGATTTTTAAATACGTGTATATGGTCCCCTGAGGTATGTCTGTGCATATTTATAGTGTCTCACTCATAATGTGTCCAGGATAAAAACACTGAATTTTGTTCTATAGTCCTGTTAAAAACAAGAATTATTCATGAGACTGTACAACACAAGTAACATTTATTTCCAGACACCACATAATGTATATAATACAAATTATAATACACAATGTCTTGAATCAGTGACTTGTTTTGTCTGAAAAATAAAATGATTATCTCTTTAATAGGGAGATGGATTTATTTTTCATTTAAGATTTTTTTTAAAAAATAGATTTTTGGTTTTATTGTTATGAAAACTTGCAGTCATTTCAGATTTTAGTTTGATGGGAAATTCATATCTCCACAATTTATTATAATTTCTTTCTGATCAATCTTCCTAGTTCTAATTTAAAAAGCTGTGTTCATAAATACATACTCTGTGATGGCTTGGACATTTCTGGCCCTTACGCATCTGAGTTAGTTCACAGGTTTCCTTTGAGGATTTCACCAAATTCTTCTAGGGGAAGTGGGAGGTTGGCATTTACCTCCCTGATCTTGCTATCAGCCTGTTCCTCACATCTTCTCTCTTCTGTTCCCAAATCCCACATGGATATTTTCCAGAACCGTGCAGAAAGTCCTTTTGGGTGATGGAGAATGCTGCCGTAGAGGTGACTATTCCCTCATTTATTTGTATTACAGTAGTGCTGAAGGGCCTTGGTCTCTGGTTGGGAATAGGACTTAGGAATCTTCTCTCTCTCCCCATTTGCAGTGGGATATAGCACTTGTACCTGACTCTGAAAACTCTTGAGAGAGATTGGATTTTAAATTAATAAGTGACTAAAATTATTTTTTTCTCCTTTCTTTATAGTTGAACCCATGATACTAATTCAACCTGGCTTTATAAGTGGATGGATACAGAAAATTGTTACAATAAAAACATGAAAGCTTAATTAAAAAAATATAAGATAAGTCTCTTGAAAGTATGATGTAAACAAAATACATGAAGTGGTGTAAAGATTTTCAGTCTGATTCTTTAGTACCATAAACATTTTATAGTCCTTTACCTGTGTGTAAAATATCAGATCAGAAGGACGGTATTTTATATTCACATTGCACAGAAGTTAATGACTGCACATGATACATTTATTCATAACAGGCATTATCAAGGTAGTCATCAAGGTAGTCATCCCTATCTCATGCTGACGAAACCATTGTACAACACTATCACGATTTCTTTGGTCTATTCTTTCTACACACACATCTATATTAAATTAATATATTCTCTCCTTTGGTGATTCCCTTGAGCTAAACTTCAATACTAGCTGACTTGTCTTTTCCTAGTAACAGCAGAGACTTCCTTCCATATCGTGTGTTGGATCTAATGTTTTTTCCCACCCCACTTGTGAGGTCAGCTCTGGATTAAGTAAAGAGTAATAGCTTTATATTCTTGCCCTTCAAATCCACTTCCTGCACCACTTGGTTAGTTCGCCTGTTACTGATTGATGTGCGAAGTGAATGTCGCAATGCCTCAAAAATGCTATAAACTTATTAGCAATAACAACAACCCACAGTTTCCACTTTCAGCAACCTCACAATAAACATTGTTACAGCACTACTGAGTGGCCCTGTAGCTAGTTGGTGGTAGCACATCAGTTCATGTGGTAGGTTATTTTTACAATCCTGAATAGAGCCCTACCAAATTCACGGCCATAAAAATGCACCATGAAATCTGGTCTCCCCCCCGTGAATTCTGGTCTTTTGTGTGCTTTTACCTTATAGTACACAGATCTAACAGGGGAGACCAGCATTTCTCAAATTGGGGGTTCTGACTCAAAAGGGAGTTGCAGGGAAGTTGCAGGGTTATTTTAGGGGGGTTGCATATTGCCACCCTTCTGCACCGTCTTCAGAGCTGGGTGGCTGGAGTGCAGCGGCTCTTGGCTAGGCACCTGAAGGCAGCCCCACCAGCAGCAGCCCAGAAGTAAGAATGGCAATACCATACCATCTCACCCTTACTTCTGTGCTGCTGCCTTCAGAGCTGGGAGAGTGGTGGCTGGTGATTGAAAGGCCAGCTCTGCAGGCAGCAGTGCAAAAATAAGTGGCCATCCCATGCCATCCTTTACTTCTGCACTGCTGCCGGCAGTGACTTTGCCTTCAGAGCTGGGCTTCTGGCCAGCAGCCACCGCGCTCTAGCTGCCTGGCTCTGAAGGCAGCTGCTGCAAGCAGCAGCACATAAGTAAGAGTGGTAGTAGAACTGCAACCCCCCACCTCCAACCACACACACACACACACAATAACCTTGCGACACCCCCTGCCCCCAACTCCTTTTTGGGTAAGAACCCTTACAATTACAACATGGTAAAATTTCAGATTTAAATAACGGAAATCATAACATTTACGATTTTTTAAATGCAGTAACTGTGAAATTGACCAAAATGGACTGTGAATTTGGTAGGGCCCTAGTCATGAAGGTTAGCAACTTTTAAAGGAGATCTTAAACTGATGATGTCTGATGGTGTCTGAGTTGCAAGTGAATATTTTCACATGCTACTGATGAGTGGCAAATAGATTTTGTAGGTACAAAATGTACTAGTTTTCCATAGGTTGAAAAAAGGCAGAGCTTTGAATAGTCCTCTCTAAATATTGTATGCAGCTTCTGTTGCTGCAGCTAAGAAATTTTCTGACCATGTAAGAGCTTGAAAAAAAATGAATTTTTCCATAAAGGAGCTATAAAAATATACAGATAGGATTTTGGATATTTAGTATGTATTTCTTGAAATGCTTTAAAAATCTTATTAAAGCAGGACACTAAGGAGCTTTATAATTTAATGTTCCATACATTTTCCGTAATGTGACCCCATGTTACAAGTGAAAAAACTTTCAGGGAATCCCATAAAGAAAGTAAGGGTGGTCACAACTCTCTTGGACTTGTTTGCAATCTCCCCCATCCTTCCAGTTTATAATCCATATTTTATATTAAAAATGGCATTCAAAATGCACATTTAAGTCTCCTACATAACTTTCAGTGGGTCTTGTACTCCTAAGTCACTTACCGTAGATGCTTTGAAAAGGCCCCTTTTGCAATATAATTTTCTTTTTATACTGAACATTTCTTTAATATGTGGATTGTTGTATAATATAAAAATATCTATAAATATGTTGCAAAGTCAAGCACTGAAAAGTTAGAAAATGACACAGGGTTGCTTGTGTAACCTTAATTCATATTCATTGTGCATATCTATCTATCTATATATATATAAAAGTCAAATGGTGTATGCGTGTATGTATGTATGTATGTGCACTTCTTCCACACCGTTTGAGCTAGAGACTTGAAATTTGGTACAGTTATAGGCCTTAGGGTCTATTCAAATTTTTCAAATCTCACCTCTGACGCCCCCCAGGGGTGAAATTCTTTAAAGCCCATTCACATCAGCTGGGCAGCAGGTTAACACCTGCTGTTCTCTGTGACATAGTTATGATGTAATAATACCCCCCTCCAATGGACCCCCACTCGCTCAGCTCTCTGCCCCCGCCCCTCCTCCAACGGCCCTGGCACTCGCTCAGCTCTCTCCCCCCTCCAACGGACCCCACACTCGCTCAGCTCTCTTCGAGCAACGCTGGGTCCCCTTCCCCCCCTCCGACGGACCTGAGCAACGCCGGGTATTTCTGCTAGTGTATTATAATACAGCCTTTAATTATATGATTGCATACTGTTCTTTTCCCACAAAATGAACATGTTCTCAGGGTGGAACAGGGTTGTGCAGTGAAGGAGGCTGTTGTCTGTAAGACCCCTGCTTTGCTAGTGGGTTTCAGATACATTTGCTTATAGCAGAGGAATGGTGAATCTTGGGACTCCTGGGTTCTGTTCCAGGCTCTGGAGGGGAGTTTGCTCCAGTGGGCACAGTCTTGTGTCTGTTACCTTTCCACCTCCATTTTCTGCAACTGTCCCTGTCCAAGTCCTGTCTCTTCTTCATCCCTGGCCCGCAGCAGGCCAGAGATGCGATCTCAGAGCCTCATGTGGATGGAGTTTTCAAGAAGGTTAGCTGTCAATCTCTAGCAAGGCTCTGAGCATGTGTGAACTGTATTTGTGTTTCTCAAAGGCTTATTACCTGGCCAGATTTGGGCAGATTTTCACAAGAACCACAATAAATAAATAAAATTCATGTCATAAAGGCCACTTTCATTCCAAATTTCAAGTCCCTGCTCCAAAGCATTGGTATACTAACATTCTTAAAATGAGCAAAACAAAATGTCTTCCTTTTTAGCCTCATTCTCAGAAATGGATGAACCATTTCAGCGGGGGTGGGCAGGGGGTCAGCCTCAGGTAGACATCCAGGGTGGAAAGTTTCAGCCCAAAGAGTTAAAGTTGTTGATCAAGCTCTAAGCAAGTGAAAACAGGGTTTTATGATGATAAGTGTTGGGCAATCTTCATATTTAGTGCTACCAGCCCTGCATATAATAAAACTATGTGTACAATAT
Organism: Sternotherus odoratus; assembly: GCA_032164245.1. Taxonomy (NCBI): domain Eukaryota; kingdom Metazoa; phylum Chordata; order Testudines; family Kinosternidae; genus Sternotherus; species Sternotherus odoratus. The sequence continues at coordinate 127,209,791 of JAVMKO010000003.1, forward strand.
TTTTCAAGTGATTTGGTTTGATACTAAGAGAAATTATCAATCTTAAATTAATTTGTCTATATTTAGTAATAGATTTTAGAACTATTTCATTTTAACTGTTGTCATAAATTCCTTTTTAAAATTCAGTTCTAAGTTACATGATTCTTGGTTTATTTAACCAAACTAAATCATCTGCCTGAACTGTGCACTGCATGAGATTCATGCAGACTATTTATGCATGATTGCCATGTTACAATCCGTTCATCATTCTTTCATGTAAAATAGATCTGAACAGCTAGTTTCTCAGAACTATTTCTTTGGGGAAAACGTTTCTTATTTGGAAGAGATTAAATATCACCCAGGTTTTCCCCGGTCACCTTCTTGAAGATAAAGAATCAGTCATTTGGCACTGAAATCAAGTGAGCAGATAGAGGGGAACCAACTATTTGATTGTCTGGAGTCCGCCTATAAAAATAAAATGAAACAGGGATTCTGGGTTTTATTTCTTCCTCCTTGATTTCAGAATTTACCAGTGAACCCTTAGAACTCTTCACATAAGCACTTCTTCCGTATAGATATGTTACAATCTATAGATGAGCATATTCTACTTCTTGCAAGGATGTCTGCCAATCTACTTTGATGCTTCACAGCTTTTGTCTTTCATTCTGTAAGATCATAATTCAGGGCTAGTGATGCAGTTCAAAATGTTGTCCTTGATCATTGACTTCTAAGTTACTTTTGATGGGGGAGCCTGGGGAAACCACAGTTGCTTCAGCAGGCACGATGTTTGACCATTTAAAGTAACATGCTTCAGAGCCTATAGGGAAAAACAGCCATATCTCAGTTTCAGCTCCAACCACTTACTCTGAACTGTAGTGTTTCAACTGTTGTGGCCAAAAGATAATATTCAGCTCCAGTAATACTGGAAGTTCTATATGCATTCTGTTTAACCATTTTCAGGGCCAGAGCACTATGTTGTTCCTGTGCAAGTGGCAGGGTCGTGTATATTGGAAATGCTCTTCTTCTTAAGATCTGGAGAGAGAGGTTTAACATCAACTTTGTTGCCAAAGTTCAAGGCATTTCTGTATCATAGTAAGGGCTCAATATTTGTAACAGTGGCTCCTTAGCCTTCTTGCATATTTGGTGGCAGAAGTAGAACTGTCAATTACTGGCCAGAAGGAGTTCAGCCAGAACTTCAGGGAGGCAACTCCAGTTTTCACTATTCTAGGACAGATATTGAAATCAAAAAGAGAGGTTCTTCATGCAGCCCCAGAATATTTGGAGTTCTGCTGCAAGAAGGGAGATCCCTCCTTTCTATTGAACTGAGCTCCTCTTTATCTTCCAGGCTGAACTACATGAAGAACCTCAAATCCTGTTAGTATCCCTGCTTACCTTTAGAGTACAGCATAGCAGATGAACCTAGAAAGAAAACCAAGCTTCCACTGTTCTGACCCCTTTGCCTCCCATAGAATATGTGAGTGTAAATTTTTGTCTTGTGCAGTTGGAAACTGGTTCCCTCACTTATGGATCCTACTGTGGAAGGGTCTGCCTCAGTCCTTCTCCCTGTTTGTGTCTCCTCACCAGAGTTTATGCTGACTTCCCTCATTCTTCAGGGAGATGAGTGCCTAAATTCACTTTTGATGAGCCAGAAGAAGTCAAACTCTAGGATGTTTGAGCCAATGCTCATGATCCTAATTTTACTGCGTGCAGAGCAGATTTCCTGTTTCTCTTTCTTCATTAAGATGACCGTGGCGATTGGGTGACCCTGAAGAGCCAATGATCCAGACCAATGCAGTAAGGGACCACGACGTCCAACGCTTTGCATTGTTTTAGAGCTGCGTCAATCCTTAAGCCTATTCCCTCTAGCAGAGTACTCCCTGTAGTTTTACATGGTGGAAATTTGGTCCCCTGGTAGGTTCAGATCCCTTTACTCTCCTCAGAACTTTGGTTCTGTGTAAGGGTAGAATAGTGTGATGCTACTGGTTGGGCTCTGTCTTCCTTAGGGCTGTGTTCACAAATATAGTGATTGGCAGGAAGCCAGCTCCTAGGGCCCAACAACATCAGGGTCCTGTTGTGCTATGGTGCTGTACAAAGATGTGTTAGTCCTGGCCCCAGATAACTTTTGTCTTAAAGACATGACACAGTGAGTATGTGAGAAATCAGTGAGGCATAGTGGCTGCTGTGGGAAACAAGATAATAAAAAAGATAGGATGTTCCCAATATTGAGTCAGCCCTATTGGAGGCACATTCTAATGTCAGGGAAGTAAAAGTAATTAGCATCCAGTGGTGCTCCACTCCCCAAAATTCTTAAGGAAGAACTATCATCAACCTCTTTCCAAGGGAAAGACTATGACCAAAACACTGGAGCCTGCACCCACAACCTCTGCCCATTGATTGCAGTGCAACCACATAATCTCCCTTATTGCCTCAATAAAACAGAGGAGGATATTGATCTCTGCTCGGATACTAGGGAACAGGGAGAACCCAATAAGGGACCTTTGGATCCATTCACTGCTACCCTACAACCCTTTCTGCTCCTGTATTGGGGTTCTCCCAGTTGATAGAGCAGCCCAAATGGGTTGCTCTCTGTAGTGGTCTATTTCAAGGTACATGTGAGATTTGTAGAGCTGGAGACACCGGTTCCTCACTGGATAGAGGTGTGACGGTGCTGTTCCTGGTGGGGTCCACCTGTGAGTGTCAGATCAGGACAGATTGCTTCCAAAGGGGCAACTACAGCCCAAAGCTGGGGTTTTTCCACACTAAGGCAAACCAATCCAGCCAAACAGAAAAGACTTTGGTTTCGCCCCACTGGCTAACCACAAGTCACACAAGCAATCCCCTTAGACACTCCAGATTCCCAGTATCACCACCAGCAGCCACCTGTCCTGGGGACCAATGGTTATGAAAACCAATACCCCAAATAAAGAAAACGGTTCTCCCCAATTCCAAAGAATCAAGCCCCAGACCCAGGTCAATATACAAATCAGATCTTCCCACAAATCACGCTGTTGCCAATCCTTTAGAATCTAAAATCTAAAGGTTTATTATGCAAGGAAAAAGGTATAGGTGAGGGTTAGGAATGGTTAAAAGAAATCAATTACATGCAGTAATGGCACATCTCTTGGTTCAGGCTTGCAGCAAAGGTAGAATAACTGCAGGTTTAAATCAAAGTCTTTAGAAAGCATCCCATTCAGGGATGGGTCAGCACCTTAGTCCAGAGTTCACCTGTGTAGCAAAGTCCATTCAGAGCTGGAAGCAAGGCAGGCTGCAGGCTGGAGGTAGAAGACAAAATGGAGGGCGTTCTTCCAGGCTTTATAGACTTCCTCCTGTGGGCGAAGACCCTCCTCCTCCTTATGCAGAGTCTGGTTGCAAACTGAAGGTTCACAGCCACATGGTCCAATTACCAGACTCTCAATGATTCAGTTTTTGCCCAGGCATGTCCCATTCCTGGGGAAGCTCCTCTCCTCGGGTGTGGACAAAGTTCATTGTGCAGTTGATGATCCTTTAATGGGCTCGAGTTAGCACCAGCCTGTCTGAGATTTCACCCAGGAGCCAAGCCTACAAAGTACAGGCACCTTTTATCCAATATCCATAACTCCAGTTCCAAAATAGATACACACATATGGTCATAGACACCTTTTATGACCCCCTCCACCTAATATTCGGTACCCCAATGATCTATATGGTAACAAATTATTCCAGTAACGTGACAAGAGGTAACAAAACTTTCAGTTGTAGCACCTGCTAGGTTATCTTCCCTTAAAGAGTAGAGCCATGGGATCTTCTTCAGTGGGCTCACTTCATGCCCACCACCCCCATGAGAAATCTCATGCCTTCTTCCTGCAGGCCCACTAAAGCAGTGGTTCTCAAACATTTTGTATTGTTGACCACTTTAAGACACCAAGCCTCTGAGTGCGACCCTTAGCAGTCGGGGTTGGAGCCAGCAGCCCCCGGGGCCAGGCTTGGGGACACTGCCGGCAACCCACGGTGGTAGGGGCTGGGCTCAGGGGCACTGCTGTCAGCAGGGGCTTGTGACCCCCACAGAACTGGGTTGCAACCCCCACTTTGAGAACCAATGCACTCAAGGAATCTTGCTTGGCGACCTGCAGTGTAAGAGGACAGTCTCTGGAAGAAACTAACACACAGCCATAGGAGGAGCAAACAGTGCTCCCCGCTCCTCCTTCCAATCTAAAGATTCCTTGAGGGAGTTCGAGTGAATTCCTTCACTGAAGTGAATGGGAAGGAGAGGAAAGGAAAGGGCGCTACAAAAAGAGGTCCTGTCATTACAGGCAGCCCAAGAAAAGCGTTAATACCCCATTGGAAGTGGCTGTCTGAAGGAAGAAAAACCATCTCTAATTCAGAGCAAGGAGGCTGGAACAAAATAGAGCAGTGGTTCTCAAACTTACTTGATTGCACACCCCTTTGTGTCTGTAGTCACGCCAACTGCCTTCTCCTCAAGTACATATACCACCACCCAGTTCTGAAGGCAGAAACTGAGAACAGCGACTACTGGCCAGGCACCCAACTCTGAAGGCTGCACTGTGCCAGCAGCAGCACTGAAGTAAGGGTGGCAATGTAAAAAGTGATATTCCCTTAAGAGGCCCACCACCGCTGATCTAGAGAATATCTTAGTCCCCCAAAGGGGAAAAGTCAGACTCAGCAGTCCTTCTTTTCCTGTGTGTTTAGCTTAGATAGGAGGCCTAAGGCTTGGATGCTTTTCTCCACCCCATCTAACTGAAGATTTCTCTAGCTACAGTCTTTGTCCGCAGTGCCCCTGATGCATTTCAGAATTCAGGCATTATAATGGACTTCAGTACTGTGACTCACTAGCATAGGTGTTTGTGCACTGGGAATTGGATGTGCAGACTCAACTACTTCTGGCAGCCTCTGTGAATCCAGGTGGGAAAGTATTGGGTTACCCAAAGAACAAGGTGGTGGTGGAATTACCAGTTAAGGCTGTGAAGTTACTGATCCTTGATGGACACTATAGAAGTGCCAGTTTTTTGGCAGAACCAGGCAGGAAAATTCAAGATCAGAAAGAGAAGCTTCTTCAGTGGAAGATGAAGGCTATTTTCCAAGAAGATCCACATGTTCGTTAAGTTCCTTGCAGCCTAATCTAGACTGAAACCCTGAGAAGGTGGTAATCTTTTTCAGTTTGTGGATTGTTTCTGGCAAAAATGTGAGAAGTGGCACAGTTCCAGGATCCAACAGAAACTTGAAATAGATCTGCTGCTGAAATCTCTGGCATTTCTATCTTATAGCCTCATTATTACTATCTTTTAAAAGATGCACACAGTTGCTCTGCATGATTTATTCATATATTGATGGATACAGTTTGAGTTTTTTCCTTTTGACGCAGTGAGTTATCACTTTGTTTCCTAATGGGGAAATAAAAACAGTGCAATCTGTACAAGAGACCACCCTTATAAGACGACATTTGTCTTAAAAGACAACGTCAAAGTATCCTCAAGACTACCTCTCTTAAGCAACTACATTTTGGTTTGCTCCATGAACAGCCAGTGAAGGGGAAGGATGTTGCTGTACACAACATGTCAAGTTTTTGTTGAAAATCTCATGCAACCATAATGAATCATAACTATAGTGTAAAAGGCATCTTATAATAACCATATTGGTGCTGGTCATATATAAGCAGACTATTTGTTTTCTGTACCATCTGCGAACCAATATGCAATTGGTTAGGGTTCAGTCCTAAAGGGGTCAAGATTATAAAGTAATGCCAATTTACGTGAGGCTTCTTGTATTGTAATATGGAAGTGCTATCATTTTTAATGCTTCTCACACCAACTCATTTCTTCACATCAGAAAGCAACTTAACCAGGCAGCTAAGGTAATATCTTGAGTCCTGATAAGCAGTGGACTGTTGCCCTTAGTCTTGAATTCCCTGACTCTTGTGATTTTTTTTTTCTTCAATTGGATCCACTGTAGGTTCTCAGATACAACTGTGGAGAGCACAACAGAAAGTCTATAAATAAAATAATGGCCATGTTTTTAATATATGTTTAGTGGTCTTTAAGATACCAGCTATTAAATAGGAATTTAAGACAGAAAGATGCATGAAAATTGATTTCATTGACAGTAACGAACAAAAGGAAATTGCACATGTACTGAAAATGGAATTGAGATGTATTGTTCAAGTTCACCTGATAACCATTGTTGGATTTACCTGATTCCACACTGAGGAGAATTGAGTCCTATAGACTGATCCTTGGGAGAGAATGAAGCATAGAAGGTCAATACAGGATACAGAAAAATAAAGGAGAATCAAGCATTCTCTAATACATTTCACTCTATTAAAAATAAAAAATCAATTAATTTAATTACAGTATTTCTGAGTGACATTCCTATTGTCCATTCAAACATAGTGGAAAATGACAATACCTTTATATATGCATCGAAGCTATTGAGATTTGGAATTTATCTGAAATTGTAAGCCAGAGACGTGCCTTTCAGCTGTTTGGCTTTGATTTTTTTGGAGTGGGTTTTCAGTCATTTTTTGTTATTTCTGAAGTCTGCCATCCAAAAATAGCACAAGGAAATTTAAGAACTTTACAACATTTTTTAAAAAAATGAACCAAGTTCAACCTTGTGGAAAGTAAGTGCAATTTTGTTGGCTTCAGTGGAGTTATTGCTGCAATGCTAGTGATGAATTTGGACCTTTTATTCCTGTTGGCCACATATTCCTAATAAACTTTATATCAGAACACTTTGAGACCCTAAAGGTCACTGTTTCTGGATTTAGATGTGTAGTCTGGAAAATCTATCTTAATAGTCAACATGTGGAGCCAGAATAAACAAAATTTGTGAAGGAGATCAATACAAATAGTGGGGTTAGAATCCATAAACTTAGTAATGTCTATGGCCCACTGCATGTTCCCATCATTCAGGTTTTATTACTGTGGCATCTGTAACCTGTGAGAATCCAGGGGCTGTTGCCTTTCCATTATTAGACCTGCCCAGCAACCACCACCTCTACACTCTGAAAAAATCCATTTCAGAATTCCCCACCTTCCCCACTTTGTTGCACCACTGGATAGCAGAACCATAGTGGGTCTGTTGTGTTTTGGCCTCTTGCGGCTGTAGAGGGGTCAGAAAGATTTCACTCATCTACTACAGTGGGCTTAAAGGTAAATGGAATTGTTGTAGAAAATATATTGATTTTTAAATCAAAAACTATAATGTAGCCAAATAATATAATCCAGTACATGTCACATGCTCTGTCTTTATTTATTTTTTCCTTTTCAGGACAGGCATAGAGTAACTTGTATGTAAGAAGGTGACTGTTTAGTTGTGCTGCTGAAATGATTTATCTCTCATCAGTTACAGATACAGTATAGACACAGTTTCAGTAGATTAATTTTAATTGTGTTTATGCTGACTTTGAGTGCATGTGTGGAGAGGGTAAAAGTGTTAAATCAGCGGTGTCCAATACGTTCGCCACTAGCCATATGTGGCAAATAAGCTACTGAATTGTGGCTAATGCATGATCAACTATTATGGATGAAAATCTGGAGGCTGAGTTAAGATGCGTGGTCAGCATGAATTATCTACCAGCTTTCAGGGCTATGGTACAAGAAAAAGAATGCAAAGTGTCACACTGAAGTAATTTTGTGTAAGTAGTACCTATTCATATTTTTTGTAATATCTACTTATTTTTTATATTAAATAATTGTAAGTGTTTGTAGTATGTTTTAAATCCTTTTTTATGAGGTGATTTTGAATTTTTCCCCTTCGCCACAAGTGTTGCTAGCATCGAATTTCTATTGGACACCGCTGGGTTAAATAATTAAACACTTGAGATTTGATTTATTTGGACTCTTTATAAATACTTTAATGGCCTTTTTTGGTTATGGAAGTAGAGGGTTGACAGTGGATTGATATCGGGTAAGTATATTACTAAAGATTTAAGGTGTTTTTTGTTACAGACATTAAATTTGAAGAACCTACGGTAATGGAAAGTAAAATTACTTCCCAGTGACATTATCTGCTACATCAATGTTGACACTGACACTTTTCATGGTGAAGTGAAGGCTTGAATGAGTCACAGTGGCTGGAGCTTTCCTCTCTTCCCTAGAGATGCTGCCTACATGTCATGGTAGGGGCATATTTAATATTGCAGTGTGGGGAATCCCTTACTGTGAGTCTTGTACCTATTCTGTGGATTAAAAAACAAACTTTTTTGTAGTATATTTTTTGGTTTTTCTCTTTTTTTCCCACAAATTCATTTAATTTGTACTTGCTTTCTGAATCTGTAGGTAAAAATAGCATGAGGTGTCCTAGAAGCAAAGTGAAACTTAGATTAAGTCTATACTGCCCTGTGGTTTGGACTATGGGGGCATGAATAACAGTGTGCAGCAGAGTGCAGTGATGTAACTCCTCTGTGTGGATGCTGCAGGCGCAAACTGAAAGCTGAGTATGGTAATGCAAACTAGAAACCTTTTTAATTCACGCCTTCAGTGCCCACTTGGGGAAGTTACAGCACAGCGTTTTGGTACATACTGCTGTTCACTCCCTCGTTGTCCAAACTGCAAGGCTGCGTAGACATGCCCTTAGTTGTAGTTTTATGATTTTAAGACCGTGGTCAATATATGGAGTTATCGTTGTGAAAGTAGAACATTATGGGTTAAAAACTCATTAGTTCAGAAGTTAAGCTTTTTACATAGTAGTAGTAGTGAAGTTAATTTACCTACACATTGAACATATATGTGCAAATTATGCCCTAAAATGCATCTGTGCAACTCCCATTGAAGTCATGGAATTTGTGGGACTATCTGAGGGCAGGTTTTGTCCATAATATATTGGGTTTACATCAAAGAGTATAACTAATAAATTTTAAGAGACTCCATATGCACAGCTTAGTTAAGGTTACTGAGAGACTGTTTAGAATAATGAAATACATTAATTTTCATTCTCCTATATGTCACTTTATGTATTTCAGCATTACATCATGTATTGCTGGATGATAACAGGGATTAGCAGATGAAATATTAAGCAAATACCTTAATTTTAGAGCTAAACGTTCTGTTGTTTTCTCAGATTATGCCTATCTGACTTTTACATTATATCAGTGGACAGGAAGGAGTCTTTGTATTTGGAAATTACTAGAGTCTTTGGTTCACAGTTTACTTATGTAATTCCAGCACAGTGCATTTGGGTGGATTCTTGAGGAAGATTAGCCATCTATCTAATCTAGATATTTTTAAGGGATAACAAACTTTTCATTTGAGATTTCAGATGAAAAGCAGTGAAGATCTTCTCCTACAGCAAAGATTTATAGGGTTAATTTAAAAGTTGCTGCTCTTACAGCATTTAAAAAAAAATTAAATCCCTGTTCAGAACATTACTTTAAATTTGAAATGTGAGTCAAGAATTTGAGCTCAAATTAGCCTTACTAGAAGTCAAGACGTCTATATTGGGAACAAAATAATTAGTATCTTAAATGCATATTTTTGTCCAATCTCTTTGTTAAATACTGCAACTCCTCTACCCCCAATATTTAGTTTAAGTAATGAAACACTAGAAATTAGAAATGATTATAGTTATGTATTAGTTAAAACTATTAGGTTATTAATACACTTTATTCAAGCATGGATTTGAACTGTTAAATGCTTTGAAAACCACATTATGTCAGTTGCAATGTAGAATAGGGCTAATTAAGATATTTTAACATTGTGAATTTTAAAAACTTTTCTATTGACTAGAATCATTGGTATTTTTAAAATATGTACTCACCTCTCCCACCCACTATAATCCACTTCTCCATTATCTTAATTTGTACCAGCTGTGGGAAAAACATTACCTATAATAAAAGAAAGAAAAAGGCAAAATAAATGAAACTCTTCTTCTATCAGTTGATTACAGGTTTGGAAACCTTACTGGAAAAAAACTAAGGCTTCAAGTTTTCCATTACTAATTAGGAAAGACGGACTTGTCTGTAATTTTCAGAATATAGCAGTGGTACTATTAAATCAAGTTTTCTAGGTGTTTTTCAATTTGTATTCCCTGCTTCTGATTTTAGCACCTCTTGTTAATTTGCCACCACTTGAAGATGTTAAATTCATAGTGATGTAATCTAACTGTGGGAAGCATGGGAGATCAAGAACAGTACAAAACAACAAAGAGATAGTATGTGAAATTGTAAAGGAGTGGCAACAATTTAATTACAATGTACACTGCCATTTTTTCCCCTTAAACACTGCACTTTCAGATCCACAGATCCAGTTCACTGGGTTGCCATTTTTGTTCACACAAGATTGGGCAGCAGCATTAATGAATTTGCTGTCCAAAAGAATCATTTTGATCTGAGATCCCAAATCATGAGCAGAATGTATGTATGAATTTAACATTCCAGGTATATCAGTTGCATATGTGAATAGGACACTGTCAAAACCCAAGTTCATGGTTCTATCTCCCACAGAATGGCTGATGGCCTCAGTAACAGTTAAAATAATGTAAAAAAACCTGCATCCCTTAAATAGCTTTTATTATGGTGATGGTATCTACTTTTGCGGGAAATACAGAATCCCAAATGTAATTTAGCAGGTAAGTAAAAGGGGAACTGATTTTTATCTATAATATTTTGTTCACGAGGGCTTATAACTTTATACACAATTTTCATATGCTACTACAGTTACAGTCCTCTCCACACTCAGCATCTAGACTTTTTGTTACTAACACATTTGTACTGAGTAGAATACACCACAGTTTTTGTAGCACAGTTGTCTTAAGTAATCCCTGTCAACACAAACCATTGAAACTGTTTGCTACTCCCATGTTCTTAAACAGCTGTCAAACATGGTTCCGGCAGACATCCACCTTCAAACATAGCTAACACAGAAGTGCTTCCAATCTAGAGAGTGACAAAAAATAGTCTTTTCATGAGGGACCGCAATCTAACCAATCAGATGAGGATATATCAAGGAGAGGTCCTGTGTTACTGAGATGCAAAGATACTCTTTTCAAAAAAAGTGCCAATGAGACCTAAGCATATGAAATTAGGTACATGCTTAAATCCATCCTTATTTAGGAAAGCACTTATGTGCTTTCTTGCATCTAGGTCGAAGATCCTATTTATGATTGTCACTCAATTAAGATAACACATACACACAATATTAGCTGTAACCATGCTATAAGATCTTTTCCAGAAACCAATATCGAAAGCTTATGCTATTTTCATAGAGTCATTCTTATTGTCAACAGCAAAAAGAGATTGCCAACCCCTGTTGCAAAACATAAACTTGAGTTATAAAATAAATGGGCTTTGCATAATTTTTTTATATATAATTTGGACTGATAGTAGTATGTATTTTTAAACTTCTTTTTAGATTATCAATTTACATTTACCGATTTTTCCAACAACTGTGAAATGTCAGACAATAATTATTTAATAAGACATTGAGATTCGATAATTTAAAACTTTATAACTGTTAAAACACAAATTGTCAGCATCACATGTCAAAATATAGAAAATAAATATCCTTTAAATCGAATGCTAATAAATCTCAAGCAGCATTTTCTCACTTTGCCTATCCATAAAAGTCTATTATCATTGATGGAAATATTTGTTGTTGGTTTGTATGTGAATGGTGAAATTGACATTTACTGATAAAAATCTAATCTTTGCAAGCCTAAAAATTAAATCAGCACGATATAAGAAACTATTGTGGAGAGATCTTGAATGGGAAGGTATTCCACTAAAGCCTATAATTTCTTCTCAGGAATTCTAGTTTGACAGGATAGGAACTCTACTCAAATTCTGATGGCAAAAAGTGCAAACTGTAATTTTTCTATGTCCACATTAGTGTGAAGATAAGTGTTTCAAGTATTGCTTAAAAAATCCACAGCAGTATTTAGTCTGTGTTTAATTCTTCCTCTTCCCCAATCACTGTGCAGGTTTTGCTCATCCTTGACAGAGCCCTTTCATTTTCCTAGAACCATCAAAATTAAAAATGGGGAAAGTCCTAGATTGGGGTCATCTAGTGCATTCCCCCATTCCCCCCCCCCCCCCCCGCCAATGAAAGATTTTTCACCAGATTGTCTACCCTTGATTTCCTGAAGTTACTCATTGTAATCATCAGCTTTTTGTCAGAGGAAAACTGGATTTGGAGTCTGTTAATGAAGTTTATTTGGCTAGAGCACTGTCACTTGGCTGCTAGCTTCCGTCTCAGTTCTGATGTGGGGCCTTGTATTGAATACATAACAGTACATAAAAAGAATGATTAACAAGGAGCATTTGGCAGGTATGTTGTTTTCTGTTGCCCTTGCATATTTAATATAGTGTCAGTCTACTCTAAATGTCTACTTAAAGGTAATGATAACATGTTATGTTCTCTTAGCTGATCAGTTTCCACTATTTCATATGGATAATTGTAAAACCACATGCGTCTCCTCCTAATGGCTTTTTCTCATGTAACAATTATGGTAGAATTTAAATGAATTGCAGGGATTCACCACACTGAAAAGATTGTACACCAATTATGTGAATTTTAAATCAGTTTTAATAGTTGTATTTTTTTTAACTAAATTTTGGTGCAGCATTGCCCTGTAGTAAGTGCATCTGGTGGGGGTTCAAGCCAGCTGATAGACAGCTATCCTAGGTAATGAACTGTGAAATTGGATTGGAATTCTACAGGCTGATTATACTTTGTGGTAACAGACACTTATTCGCCCCTCCCATTTTTAAAAAACTTCATCTGTGGTGATGAAAATAGACTTGACATTTATATGGCTTTGTTTGCTACATATTTCATAATGTGTGCTTCTTTGGAAGACTGTTAATGTAACACGTCTAGTAGTAGTGCTGACCTTTTCTAATTTATCTCACAGTAAAATTAAAGTGGTTTGTCTCCCCTGGGTCTTTTATGGTGAGAAAGCTCGTGTCTGTTAGTTACCCCCATTATAAAAATGCACCTTTTTTTAACCACTGAAGACAAAGCCCAAAATTGCATTGACTATTTTTTCCCCATTCGCTTTGGATTTGCGACAGAGTCCTGTGGCACCTTAAAGACTAACAAATGTATTGGAGCATAAGCTTTTTTGGATAATACCCACTTCGCCCACAAAAACTTATGCTCTAATACATTTGTTAGTCTTTAAGGTGCCACAGGACTGTATTGCTTTTGCAGATCCGGACTAACATGGCTACCCCTCTGACTTTGGATTTGAAATGTCAATTTTCAGGGACATAATCCCTTCTCAATCTCTTTCAGGGTTGCTGCTTCACTGCTCCCTCCCATTTAGTATAATTTGAGGAATATTTTCACTTTGTGTTTTTTTGGGTTTTTTTAAATTTTTTCAGAGTCAATCTCGTTTTGTTGTTTTCTGCCATTTGTGTTACTCTCCTGTCCAAAATTCCTTCCAATTTAATATACTCTGAATTTCATTTCTGTTGATGTAACAGCTTGTCTACACAAACATTGTCTGCAGCAAGTGAATCTACCCCTTATTAGCTTGCCGTGCACTAGCTGTCCATGTGAACTCTGTAAATTAACAGTTAGTTACTGTGCTTTGATTTAGTCCTCTTTGCACGATTAGATCAAAGTGAATTAATGAACCATTATTGCGTATCATAGTCCATACAAATCAGACCCCAGCTTGTGTAGACAAGGCCTTAGATAAGACCTGTCCTAATGCTGGTCCTGTGATACCCTGCTGTTCGTCTCACCCCAGCTGTAAACAAAGTTCTTCCTTCCATTCTGCTCTGTTGATTTGCTATGGATACAATGCGGATTTCTACTGTACATTCCTCAATTAAAAATTTCACTATTGCTAGTTGAAGTTCTTAATGTGCAGAATATGCACTAGAGATCCACTGTGTGGATCAGAGAGAACTTTGCCCTGTCTATCTATTTACTTTTTAAAAATACGCTTCATCTCCAAAAGCATCTTTCTTAAAATTTCTTATTGTTGTACTATTACCGGTGCAGCTTCATTTGTGGTAGCAACAGTTGGAGCTCAGAGCAGGTCTAGAGATGTGATTAAAATGCTAGTGAGTTAGTCTATACCAGCACTCCCAGCATTGCTGTGTGTGTGGTGGACCTTCACTGGTGCCAGTACAACTTTGGGATATATCAAGAAAAATAGTTATATTATACATACTCCTAATCTGAATCTGCTGTCAATACTGACGAGCAATACTGTTTGTTTGTTTTTAAAAAGGGCATAGAATGAATCAACAGGACATCCTTATGTTACAATTACATAATTAGAACAGACCTCATCTAATAGACTGAGATATGAAAGTACTTTATTTAGAATAAACAAATTTCTTAATGTTTTTATATCTTATTTCTTGACTTGTAGCCATTGTTTCCTCAGTAGTTGGTTGTGTATTGCATTTTGATGAACACACAAAACTGAATCTCTATAAATATTCTACAGTTCAAAAGTATTTTTTTAAATCTGTGCTATCATTGAAAGATAATATTCTTTCTTCAGGCAATGCTTGTCAAATGAGTAAGTTCCTTCTGGTTTCCTCCTGGTTTGTCATAGGAAGTCACATTTAATTGATTATGTGACTGTGGTAAATAAGACAACCTCAGGAAATCCTGTGGCTAAAAGACTGGATATGTGCCTTTTAATTTTTATTATAAAAATACAGTGATTGAAAAATATTGCATTTGACTTAGGACTGCAGGCATTCTGGGTTTTTTTTTAAAAAGCACTATATAATATCAATAAAGCACACATTGAATAGATTAAGAGTTGTCTAACTGATCTCAAAAAGTAGTTGCCAGTGGGACATCCTTACTGAATGGGGTGTTTCTAGGGAGGTTTCTCTGGAATTGGTACTAGACTTGATGCTGTTCATCATTTTCAGTAATCATCTGGAAATAAATATAAAATCACAACTGATAAATTCTGTAGGTGACCCAAAGATTGACTGAGTGGTAACTAATGAGAAGGACAGAGCAGTCACGCAAAGCAATCTGGATCACTTGATATTCTTGGATCATTCTGAGAAAATGCATTTTAATACAGTCAGATGCAAAGTTTTATATCCAGGAACAAGAAATGCAGTTGATGCCCACGGAATGGGGAACTTGTACAGCAGTGACCTAGGCCCTCAGCGCTGGGGCAGTCTATGTCTTTGACTCAAAGTAGGAAACTGGGATCATACTTTAAATTTAATAACTACACATACTAAATTGTCTGTTCTTCATTATTGTGCATATTGAAATAACATCAAAGAAATTAACTAGTATACTTGGGGAACATAAAGTAGAACTGTCTCTTGCAAGATGGACAAAACTCAGTCTATTGGTTGGTTGCCTCAGCTTCTGTAATTTGACTGGATGGTTTCTCTTGCTTAGCCATAAGGAAAATCCTGGCTTCCTCAAGTGACTGAAAGAAATGAGTATTATCTGCAGAATCCAAATGTGATCTTGGTGGATTCAGAACTACCACAGTGACCCCTAATAGATGGCTAATTTTCTTGACCTCTGCAAAACTCTTTCTTCTTTTTAGCAGTGAGAGAAAGTAATCTGTGTGTATCCCAATTGGGCCCTTCATGTTCAAGTTTGTTAGTCTGATTGCTCTTAAACATTTATATATTTAATTACGGTTTGTGCATACATAATTAGAATTGTTCTAGTCAATTGGAAGTAGACCCTTTACCTTAAAGACACTCCAACTAGTTTAACTGTTGCTAAAATACATGGGCTAATAAATCACTTGTCTTAGGGTATGGCTACATTACCCTCCGGATCGGCAGGTAATGCTCGATGTATCAGATCGATTTATCGTGTCTCATCTAGAAAGCGTTCCCTGTCAACTCCAGGACTCCATCTTGGTGAGAGGAATAAGTGGAGTTGGCGGGGGAGCGGCCGCGGTCGACTCGCGCTGTGGGGATGGTCAGGTAAGTCAACCTAAGGTACTGCAACTTCAGCTACGCTAGTGGCGTAGTTGAAGTCGCGTATCTTAGGTCGACACCTCCCCACCCCCAGTGTAGCTCAGACCTTAGTCATATTTCATACTTTACAGCACAAACATTTGTAGTGTTCCCAGGAACACGGACCAGTCAAAAGTTAATGACTCATACTATTCTCTTCAATGTCCTTATTTGTATGCCATGAAACTTGTAAAGATTACATTTTGCCTGGAAGCCTTGCTTTCAAGATATGTTACAGAAGTTTCCATTTCTAGTAGTTTAAATATTTTCCATTTTGCTTTAATAGTATTTAGAGAATCCGTTTCCCATTCAGTCATTTAGACATTTTGTTAAACTCCTGATGCTTGTAGTTTTCAGATCCCACAATTCTACTTCCCACTCAGGGTCCACTTTCCTGCTGCTTTGGTGGACACTACCACCATTTTTGGGCTTCAATCCCTGTTGTCTAAAGAAGTTTTCCATAGGAATTGAAGGATTTTTTTTGTTTGTATGTTTGTTTATACTTTCAGCTGCTTCAGTACAAGTTCTGTTGAAAAGCCCTTTTGCTAAGATAAACAAACCAATGAATAGATACAGACTGATGGAGTTCAACAGAATTCATTTGCCTTCTTTCCTGCACATGCCTGTACTCATGCTTTATGTGGTGTTTGCTTTTTTAAACAAGGCATATTTTTAATGAAGGATAAAATAGTTTTAAGTATGTTGTTCCTAGCATTGTAATGTGCTTATATATTTTTACTCTTCCTTCATTGCTGCTGTTAAAAGAAATTATTGTGATGATTGGAAGTGGGCTAAAGAAATTTTGCTGCAGGATCAGGAAAAGCATCAGTTAAAATAAAGGCTAACAAGTGGTACAATTGTACCTGTCTTATCTGTCATTTAGTATATAAAGTCTCTCTCTTTCTCTCCTCCATTTAAACCTCTTCAAAATAAAATTCTTGTGCAGATGAGGAGGCTGACACATGGTGAGGGGTATCTTAAATTCTTCTCTCCTAGTAATAAAGTGAATGGTACAAAATACCATAAAATAAAGTATACACAGCCTTAAAAAAATGCTGTAGCAATATGTAAGGGCAGAATAACTTCTTTATTCAAATTACAAACAAAATAATATTCCTTTAACTTTAATACTAATAGTACTTGCAATCTTCTGCGGCTGTAAGTTCCATAGCTCTGCTTCTGAAGGGCTGCATCTTGTCTGTAAGATAGCCAGGATGTTTGTTTCTTGTCTCCATCTCCTCAGTGCTCTTATTTAGCCCTCCATAATTTCTGCACTTCTGAAAGAGATGATTTTGACAATGTATGTGCATCCTTCATGTGTTAAGAACGAGCACAGCCTCCCACTTCAGGGACTGAAATCCACCCAGAGACATGGACTATCTTGTGCTCAGTCTTCTCTGAGTTCCTTTGAAGCAGATGAGGTTCCTGTAATGTCAGAATTACACAGAGTATAGATACTGGAGGTAAGGGAGACTTTTTTTTCTCCTTTCTTCTGCTTGCATTTCCTGCTCCACACTGGCACAATGTAGGACTACAAGGTAGTTAACCTTGATCAAAGGATGTCTCTGATCCAAATGGGGGCAGTGGGTGAAGAAAACAAACATATTAGAGAGGTGCTAATGGGAATTTATAGAATCATAGAAATAGAAGACTGGAAGTGGCCTTGAGAGATCAGCGAGTCCAGTCCCCAGTACTGAAAAAGGACTAAGTATTATCTAGCCCAGGCCTGCAAACATGCGGCCTGCACGGTCTCACTGTGCGGCCTGCGGGAGGTGAGTAGGGGCGGGGTAAGCCAAGTGGGGTGGTGTGTGGGGGAAGCGGATGGGGGCGGAGCGAGGGCCGGGCTTTTCGGCCCGCAGCTGTTTTTTTTTTTTTGCAGTAATGTGGACCTCGCTGCTTTCCAAGTTGTTGTGCAGGCCTGATCTAGCCTGTCCCTGACTTGTTTTTAAAAACCTACAACGATGGTGGTTTGACAACTTTTTTAGGTAATTTGTTCAAGTACTTAGGAAAACCATCTTAAGTGTAAGAGTAGTTAATGTCTACCATAAATCTCCTTTGCTGCAATTTAAGCCCCTTCTTGTCCTTTTCTGAATGGATAAGGAAAACAATTTATCCTCCTCCTCTTTATAACAACCTTTTACATACTTGAAGACAGTTATCATGTTCCCGGTCAGTCTTCTCTTCTCCAGACTTAAACCCAGTTTTTTCAATATCTACTCATAAGGTTATGTCTTCTAGGCTTTTAATCATTTTTGTTGCTCTCCTCTTCACTTTCTACAATTTGTTCTCATCGGGTGATACCCAGAACTGGATTCCAGTTAAGCCCTTGTCTGTGCTGAGTAGAGTGGAAGAACTTCATGTCCTGCTTACAAGAATTTTCTCATGTCCTGTATTACTCTTGCTAATACATCCTAGAATGCTGTTTGCTTTTTTTGTAACAATTTTACATTGTTGACTCATAGTTAGTCTGTGATCCACTATAGTCCCCCAGGTCCTTTTCTTCTGTACTCCTTCTTAGGCAGTCATTTCCTACTTTATATTTGTGCAATTGATTATTTCTTCCTAAGTGTAGGTCTTTGCATTTGTCTTTATTGAATTTCATCCTGTTTTTCAGACCATTTCTCCAGTTCAAGATTATTTTGAGTTCTAATCCTGTCCTCCAAAATGCATGCGGTCCCTCTACTTGGTATTGTCCACAAACTTCACAAATGTACTTCGTATGCAATTATCCAAATCATTTATGGAAATATTGACTAGAATTGAACCAAAGACAGTTATCTGCAGGACCCCACTGTGAACTATTAACAACTACTTTGAGTATGGTTTTCTAGCCAGTTGTGCACCTACAGTATAGTGGGTTTGTCTTTTTGCTAGTTTGCTTATGAGATCATGTGAAACATTATAAAAATTACAAAAGTGCTTAATCTGGAGTTGCTTATTTCTCTTCCCATACAGGGGTAAACTGTATCGGTATAAGCACTTTTACACCAGCATAACTGCATCCATTCTACAGTGTTTGTACAGCTTTAACTATACCTGTACAGTTAAAGCAGTACAACTTGTGTGTACAGTCAAGGGAAAAGTCACTTACACAAAGTTTATTGCCAGAAAAAGATTTTCTCTCCTGTTTCACTACATGTAGATCATGTTATCTAATCGCAAGTTTGTCTGTTTTAGCATAAAGGAGAACAGATTAAGCATATGTCCTAAACATTGATGACAGGAGCAGAGGGACTATAGGTCGTCTTAGGTCTCTGATAGAAACTAATACCATTATTAAAGGCCAAAAAAATCAAAATCAATGCGTGTTTGATTGAATGTTAATAAAACAGTTAAAGTAAATATACAGCTGCAGCCTCCTAATTAAAAAGAGTAAATTATACTAACATTCCAAGATCTGTTAATCCTAAAATGCAGCTCTGTATAAAATTTCTCTTTGTGCTTTCAGAGATCACTTGTTTATGCTTTTTCCTCTCAGTGCACTTAGTCTAGTTGCATAGTAGGTGGGAGTAATACATTTGTTTTCTGAATGTTTGGATGTAATCTCCAAGACACTTACTAGCAAAATATATTGGCACTGGTTTGTAATTCTGTATTAGGAATACTTCTGAAAGTAGAACTGCATTCTCATCCCATGTATAGTCAAGAACTGTACTGCTAACTCGCCCTACCCTCCAGCCATCTCTACCCTACAGTTTGTCAGACACATGGAAGACCGATATCTTCCACATCAAAGCAGAACAGTGCTACAAATAGGAATATAATCTTTCCAAACTAGGATTTCTTGTTTCTTCTGCTGGGGTTGTGCCCCATTTACTGACATTTGCTTGGCCTTATAACCACAATTACAGACTGAGAGGTTTTTCTCTTTCTCCATGCACGTTCTTAAGTGCTTCAACAAAACTCAGCTTTGAGATTTTTATTTTTATTTTTTTGATGATGGAAATGGGGGGAAGAAGAGGCACAACACCTTCCACAACAAACAACCATATGTTTTCCTACAACCTTAAAAATGGACAGTCGCATAAGGTGAAACTGAAAAAGAAAAAGATATTTATGAACACAAGATGTATTATTTATGTTTCTGGTTGTTTTTCATATCTCCACTTCTGTACCCAATACTAATGTAAACCATTTGGGTTTCAATAAAAACTTCCTCCTAACCATCCAGTGTTAAATTCTACTGTATCCTACACTGATCTCATTATCCTTTGTTTTGGACAACCCTGGCACTCTGGGCTTGGTTAGACTGGCAATTTAAAGTGTTAAAAAGCCTCCAGGAGCGCTGGCACATTTTGCGCTAAAAGTCTGATGTTATCGCGCTATTTGTAAACCACCTTTTCCAAAGGAATAAAAGCTTTTGCGTATTCCCTGTAGTGTTTAGTGGCAAGTCTAATCAGTCACTGCTCTATAAGGGATCTCTGGCACGCCTCCGAGCCATTTAAGGCAGTTAACAAGCCATTTAAAGCATTTGACGTCTGTGTTGTTTTGCAAAGGGGAGGAATGCGGAAGTTCCTTTACAGAACTCCGCTCTTAACTCAAGCAATTAAGCAGTGAAACTTCTTACCAATGGAGCTGTGTTGAGTGAAATTCAGAGCCTGCTACTTCTCCGTAGAGAGAAATCAGTGACAGCATGAAATTCTCTCCCTGCGTACACATTTCCCGTTCCCCCCTCAGCCCCCTCCTTTGGAAAGCACGTTGCACCCAGCTGAATGCTGGGATAGCTGCCCATAATGCACCACTCCCTGTGCCGCAGCAGCTGCAATAAATGTGGCCACGACAGACATCCTATAGCGCTATGGTTATAGCGCGTCCCATATAGCGCAGTAGGCAAACACGCTATAATCCTTGTAGTGTAACCTTAGCCTCTGTCCCCCCCTCTGTATAAGAGGAGGACTTGGGCAAAGAGAAAATTTATTTTAAAAAAAATAATAAACATTTATTGTTTATATAACTTTAAAGGTGAAAAAAGTGCCAAAAAATTGACACCATTTTTCTGTCAACTCTAGCAAAAACAGGATTATTTGGGAGGCTGGTTTTTTAAAAAATACTTTCAACTTTTCTACATCTGTAGATTCCTCTGAGCTTATTCTATGGAACAGAATATTATCAGATTCTTTTTTTCTTTTTCTTTTTTAATAATCATTGGAGGGGAGGCACTGAAAGTAAAATGATTTTAGATAGATTTCAGTTTACTAAGCCAGAGGCACCTCACTTCCCCCCTTCCCCAAGCCAATATAAACTGGCAGCTTCAGATATTTCAGTAGAGTTATGCCAATACACACCCACCGAGGATGTGGCCCATTTTTAAAAAATATTCAAGTAAATGTACTTGTGCTTAAACTAACTTAGGTTTCTTTTAGGCTGCAGTCATCCTAAAGTTTTGTCTAAGTTAGAGAAATGTAGAATACTAACAGCTGTAGGGACAAAATTAGAAAGGCCCAGGCACAAGATTAAACTAGCTAGGGACGTAAAAGGTAACAAGCAAACATTTGACACATGCATTAGAAGCAAGTATATGCCCATTGCTCAACAAGGAGGAAAAGAAAACAGAAAATGCAGCAATAGACAAATGTTAAATGCCTTTTTTATTTCAGTTTTCACTTTAAAGATTAGTAGTGGTGATTGGACGATTAATATAGTGAACATCAGTGTAAATGAGGTAGGATCTGAGGCTAAAATAGGGAAAGAAAAAGTTAAGAATTAAGCTCTTTACACTACAAAGTTAAATTGATGTAAGTTACGTCGGTGTACAATGGTCGCTGTAATTAAACTGCTACTGCATGTGCATAATGTGATCCTTATGTCAGCAGTAGCAGCTCTCGTGTTGATTCAGAGCACTGCACTGTGGATAGTTATCCCATTGTACAACTGGCCAGAGGGTGTTTTGGGAAGGGTTTGCAGTGCCTCATGGTTCAGTGTCTCATGATGCAGGTTCCTCAATCCAATCATTCTATGGGCATCCTACTAGATTTCCAACTGCTTGTCTACTGCACTCGTAACGTGCAAGCCGCCAGTCTGTGTCGAAGCATGGATCCTCCACTGCTCTTTAATGTTGTGCTGTGTTGAAGACAAGGCTATCAGCGGAGCTGAAAGGGGGAGATATTAACCATCCTGACCCCAGACACCTCCTTGTAGAAGCGGCACATCTGCAGTTCAGCACCAGAGGCAACTATTTGCTTCCCTTGCCTTCTGCTATGCCTGCTGCTGCTTTGAATTTTATACAGCACTTCTGTGTGTCCCTATTATAGTCCTTCCACTCCATGCCCCGAGCAAGTTCCTGCAGGTAGATTGGAGCTATGCCTGCACAGCCTCCTCCTCTCCACAGGCCCAAGAGATCCACCACTGCCTGTATGATAGAGTCAGGAGTGCATTTGCTGTGTCCCCGGCATGCTCAGCTGGGCAGTTGCTATGTTAGCTGTCCACACTGAGCAAACAGGAAGAGCAACTTTAGAACTTCCCAGGGCATTAACAGGGGAGTGTGTACACTTCCACCATTAGATTGAAGTAAACTGGCTTATGTCAACAAAACTATGTAGCATAGACATGTTAGATGTCTTCAAGTCACTAGGGCCTGGTGAAACATATCCTAGACTACTTAAGGAACTGGCTAAAGAGATCTCTGAGCCATTAGCGTTTATCTTTTGAGAACTTGTGGAGGATGAGAGAGATCCCAGAGGACTGGAAAAGGACAAATATAGTAACTATTTATTAAAAAGGGGGGCGGGGTAGAACAGTCCAGGGAATTATAGACCAGCCAGCTTAACTTTGGTACCCAGAAAGGTAACAGACTAAACAGTCAAATACCTAGAAAATAAGGGGATAAGTAACAATCACAAACAAATGATGTCAAACCAACCTAATATCTTTTTTCAACAAGGTAACAAGCTTTATGGATGGGGGATAAGCAGCAGATGTGATATATCTCGACTTCAGTCAACCCACGCTATGGGTTGTACCATTTTAGCTATTTCAGTTTTAAACCCCTCGCCCCCCTGAAATAGTTATACTGGTACAAAAACTGAGATTAGACCAGGATTTAGGGGTTTTTTTTAAACAAATCATTGGAGAAAAAATATCAAAGTGCAAGTACGATGATGAGTAACTTGTCTTTTGAAATTAGTTTGTTTTAAAGCTATACATGTGGACAACTACGCTCTTGGTTTTTTGGAGAAGCTGACCCTAAGAATCAATCTTCCTTGTAGTATGATGTGCAACAGAGTCTGTTAGTAGTGTAAAAAGCAGCAAAGCACAGGTACTGGAAATATATGCATACTACTTTAATAAGAAAGCTGTTCACTTACTTGGGAGAAATGGACCATGCTAAATTGAAGGTTAATCTTCAGCTAATTTGCTACTCTCAACTTTCTTCAAGATATTTTTTTCTGGAAATTGTTTTCTGGGTATGTCATTTTAATGAGTAAATTGAATAACAGAAGCTTCCTATAGAGAGATTAGCATATCATAATATATGGTATTAGGAATTTGGTTCAAATAGACTAATTCCCACTCCTCAGCCCTATTGAGTAACTAGAAATTTGTGAGCTATGTTCAAGAAACACCACTTAACTGCAAGATATGAAGATGTTTCTGTTTTAACAAAGCTGACATTTTTTAGGAGATGAGGGTTTGAACTCCTAATTCCTCATCCCATTAGTTCTTCACTTTTGCCCCAATATTTGCCGCTAACTCACTCTGCCATTGCATTAGTTCCAGAATTGCATATTCTGCTCTGTCTCTGGGGGCTGGTGATTCACGTAGCTGAAGTTGCATATCTGCCGTCGATTCCTTCCCTCTCCCCCGCCCCCCGTCAGTGAGGACCAACCCTGGGACTTACTAGTGAGAGGGTCTATCGTCTCTGGAGGTTGGAGAGAGTGATGGGAGTTATTGGAGCAGCTTGTTCATGTGAAGGATATTAACTCAAGGACAAACTAGTTCTCATAAAAACTGTTTTTTGGGAGCCATCCAAGATTTCTCTACAGCTGTGAGGCCTTTTACAGTATTATATAAGATTTCTATAGCTATAAAAGATTTTAAAACAAATGAAATACCAAGATTATTAGTATAACTATAAAACATGGTTTTCCAAATTCTAAATGGGCTCCTAAACCCACCCATATTTAGTCACCTAAGAGTGGGTTTTCCAAAACACCCATGTGACGTGGGAGCATAGGTCCCACTAAGTTCAAAATGGAAATTCTGATGGAGGAGTTTAGCCTGGTTAAAAAATGTCAGCTATCTTGATTTTTGGAATTTCAACACGTTGGAAGGTTAATTGCAGATCTGTTGGTTAATTGCAGATTTCATGAGCTATTTGCTTTTCAATTGTGTGTTTTAGTTTGTGGTGTTATTACGGTAAGAGTGATGATGAGACCTGGGACTTGTTTCAGACCATTATCATAAACTGTCATACTTGGAGGCAGAATTAATTTACAGATTAGAATCCTCATTGATATGAGAAGAAAGTCACTCCATCAAAAGAAATATTTGCTGAAGGCTTACTAGGGAGTGGATAGTAAATAGAGCATCATAAATAGAAAAATACAATGGAAAATATTTTGTTGTAAAAATGTACAAAAACTTAATTCAGGTTCTAAGATGAGAACTCAAATAAAAAAAGACATTCTAAATCTAAGTCACAGCATTTATAACACAATTACAGGGCTTGTGGGTATTATGTTTTTAAGAGGCAGTTATATTGTTAGAAAATTTTCAGCTGTGTTGTGACATCTGATATTATAACAAATTAGTTGTCACCATAATGCTTTTTCAAACTTAGTGTATATATAATAATTGTGAAGTTAGGGTTGCAATTAGCAACAAACAGATATATTTACTACTGAACTATTTAATAGTTCAGCATGGCAGCTTTGATTTCTGTGGAAACTCTTGCTTTGATCTTTGATATTTTTAGCTCTTAATTTTTACTCAAAATTTCCTGTATTTGAGAGGTACTGCAGGGTAATGCCCATTGTGGCCTGCAGGAGAAGCAGTTTGTTTCCAATTTGGGACTGTATGACTTTCTCAAAGGATTCTGCCGCTGTTATTTACCTAGAGTGTAACTAATTTCATTTTGGCTGCTCTGGAACTAATGAATCCTTATTATTCATTATTGAACACCATATATGTACGTAATGTTGTACAAAAATTACATTGCTCTGTGTCTTTGGGGGAATATGTTTCTGTGGTACTAATGTATCCTGTTTCAGCCATTCTGCATTTTTATTTTGTTTTTTAATTACCGTATAAGTTGTAATGAGAAACAGTAATCAAAAGCGTACTGATAGTTATGAGCAACTCATATACAGTGGAACATTACTTAGATACCATAAAACGCCCTGGAGAACCATAAAGAGGCCCAAATGCTGGGAATCGGTGCACATCCTGAGTAATGGACTGTGTGTTTATGATCTTCCAAGCTATGGGGCAGCTCTGCAGCAGATGCTGCTGTGACTGCAGCCAGTCTTTCCAAGCTCTGTGGGAAGCAGTGGTGGCAGATCCACTTAATGGTGGCATCACTGAGTTGCCCTGCTACGTAGTAGAGCTTGTGATGTGGTGCTTTAGTCACTTTTAAGATGGCGCCTTCTCCTGGTTGTTCTAAGGAATAGCTCACAAGGTTGACACCGCTGCTTGTGGTTGCACACCATCTCTCTGCTTCTCTGGGTCTGCAGCCCCTCTCTCACTCCACAAGCTGCTGCTGCCTCTTTATGACTTGGCCCTCTGGTCAGGTCACTGGATGTTTTCCTCTTCCAGGGTACCAAAGTCCCCTTCAACAATTCTGGGCAGTTTTCCCGTTTTCTGCCTCGTAGTGCCACTGCCTCTGTAGCTGGCAGGGGAACCTAGATCGACCTCTACTCTGGGTTCCTGCTCAGAAACCCTCTAGCCAGCAGTCAAGGTCTGTTCCCTTTTAGACCTTGCTGCCTTTCCCTGAGCTCTCTCCTACCATCCGCCATTTCCCCCTCTCTGGGGTTTGCCAGTCTCCCTTCCCGCCCCCGAGTAACTGTGGGCTACCTGTTCCTATAGCCTCCAAACACTCCTTTCTTCTACCAGGGAGTGACTGCACACTTTCCCAGCAGCCCCATCAGCTGACAATTTCCTGTCTTTCCTCTCTGGGTTCCCTCCCTCAGTCAGGGAATTGCTTAGCCATCTGATTCTTCTCAGCTGTGTCTTGTAGGTTTAAATAGTCTCTGGCTTATTCTTCATAAACCCCACACATGTGGGGTGAAGATCCCATCAGAGGACTTATTAATTCTTCATTGTCAGCCAAGTAGGCAAGTGAAAGGGGATTCCTGATGGCTATGCAGAGGGCAAAAATCAATTTCAAAGAGAATACAAAAAACATAGGAAACTGGGTGAGAGGGATAGCTCAGTGGGTTGAACATTGGTTGTGAGTTCAATCCTTGAGGGGCAAAAATCTGTTGGATGATTTAATTGGGGATTAGTCCTGCTTTGAGCAGGGGGTTGGACTAGATAATCTCCTGAGGTCCCTTCCAACCCTGATATTCTATGATAACATTCATGGGGAAAGAATGGAACCCTTTCTACCATTAATATTTTTGTAAAACTCTCATTAAATCTTATTTTCGTCCACATCTGGAATTAATATAACTCCAAAAAGAACTCGTTCAACTTTGTGTTCTTCTTTGTGTTTTTTTAATACATTTCTTCCTAGAAAGTCTTTACAAAGTGTATTTTTAAAGGCATAATTGTTGAATTTGTCTGTCACAGGGTCCTTTCAGTAAATTTAAACCTATTATAGTAATTTATTATTTGAGACAAGGTAAATTGTGCTAGGTAGCTATTTACTGCTCTTATTTAACTGGCATCCCAAGCTTTCTTTCCCCTTTTGATTCTTAACAGTTCACAAGGATAATAGTTGTTCGTGGATTAGCTTTAACCAGCTCCATGGGAAGATCAATTGTGACCCTTATGATGATGATAGTATAGTAATTTCTGCACAATTGCTATTTAGTACCTTAACTCCAGTGTTACTTTGTACTATGCCATAAATATCATAGACATGAGCCAGTGGAGGATTAGGCTTCTGTGTAGGGGACAGGAGAGTGGCAATATTTTATGAAGATAAAGTCTAAACAAAATCCAGTTGTGATCAATGTTCTCTCTAATTTTTGACAGGTCGTGTGCAAAGAAAAATTCTTCTGTGTACATTTCTGTGCAAATTTTTGTACGTGCGGTGTTTCGTCGTGTAGCAGGGTTTAGGATCTGTGTGTGCGCGCACAGTGGGAACAGCGGTTGTGATAGTACTATGGATGTCAGAAGTAGTACCAGTATCTCTTAGCAATTCGCTTATTTGAAAAATTGTTATTGGTACAAGATAAAAATATGCAGACTGTTAGTTAGAAGATTCCAAAATGAGTGGTCTTATCAGTGTGATGTTGTGTATATGTGAGTGTGGGGAAAGAGCGATCTCTCAGTATATATCTGACTGCTCTTTGTCTATAAAACAGTCTTGTGTTGTGGATTGCTAACTTCAATTAAATCTGAGACCATTGTCGACACTACTTTAAGCTCTAGGGTATCTCAGAGTCATACAGATATTAGTAAAGTGGTCAGAATTGGAGTCAAACTCCCACTGAGCTAGACTCATAACTAGACTTTATTTGTAGGAGAGAAATATTTCTTCAAATGTTGCTTAGTTTGTGGATACAAATTTAGGGATTTTAGTAGATAGATTTTCTTTTAACTATTTATCCTGCACACAGAGATAATCAACTTCAGTATATCAAACTGGAATGACAAAAAGTGGAATCCTATTTTACAGAACCTAATATTTGGACTTAAACACCTGACAGTGATACTTTAACCCTAAATTGCCGAACAATATGACACTGTCCTTGTGGCAATATTGAATGGCTTTGCTGTTAACACTCACTAAATTAATTAATTTGTTGCTGTTCTATAAAGAATACTAAATGTATTCTTCTTTCTAGTTTATAATTGTGTAAATGTTTTCACTGTTATGCTGCCGCCAGTATGTCTAGTATTTGTTTATTGTGGCTGAATATACCCAGTTGGTCCTTATGTTTCATTCATTTAAATAAGTGTCCCATAGGAAACTGATGCCAGAATACTTTCCACTTTCTAGTGGTAGTGAATGGGGTTCAACAACAAACTGGGGAACCTGGATCCTGTTTTCGTTTTGATTTGTGAAGACCCAAGGCATTGGGAGAATAGGGAAGAGGAAGTCGATACCAGTTCAGTGAATTCAAATTGTGGGGGGGATCTGTCCCCATCTTTCTCTGAATTTCAACTATTAATACAAGTAGTAAAGCCTATTCAGAGAGATTTTTTTTCTCTCCTTACCCCTTACCCCCACTTTTAGTGTGTATGGCCATTGTATCTGAAGAGAAATCTAACTTCTCAGATGATGCGGAATTTTCCAGGTCAGACACCCATTTAATCATGAGATCTCCTGGGGTGCAGGAAGCAAGCTAAGAAGTTCTCACAATAACTAAGGAATAACATCCTAGTGGAGAAGCTCCTTCATGGAGTCGCTTCACAGCATGAAAAAGGGGCCCAAGAAGGAAATGGGTATAAAATCCTTTGCAGTCTTGAACCTACGGCAATCTTTTAAGGAGCAGTTTAACTGTTTGACTCCCACAGTTGTAATTAAAATATTTTCCTCCTTTTTCTGGCAAAATAGAAGCCCTTTCTTTATCCTGTATATCGGTGGTTTTCAGCCTATGTTCTGCAGACCCATGGGGGTTCACAGACTATGTCTAACATTTCAAAAGGGATCCGCACTTCCATTCAAATTTTTTTAGGGGTCCGCAAATGAAAAAAGGTTGAAAACCACTGCTTTATAAGATGTTCAATTCTGACTATGCTTCAGATCATTATAGGTAGGTGAAGTTGTTATATTGAAAAGGATACTCATATGAATTTGTTCAAAGTGGTGTTGATCTGACATCTATTCTAGGAAGAGCTGACAGTGACATCTATAGTTAAGGTTGCCTAATGCTTTCCATTATGATAGCCTGTTTTAACTTGCTTATAAATTTTGAAAAACTTCATCCCACATGGCTAAAATTGGCCGTGTTAGTGTCTGCTTCTCACTTAATATTTTTTTTAATATAATTTTTGAAACTTCAGCTAAAACAGCTCTCACTGTTTCCTGTGGTTGCATGAGATTGGAGAAGAGCAGGGGAAATGCATTTGTTTTACCTATGTTAAAAAAATTCTTACAAGTGTTTCAGTGGGAAGAGCTCGTACTCCAAAGCAGGGAGACAGGAACTTGAAATTTGACAAGATGAAGACCCAGGACCGGAGGGATGCTTTTTTGCTGTCCCTGTGAAAATCTACCCACATTTGGCTTGATAGTACGCTTCTGAAAATCACTCAGAAAAGGTTTGTCAGCAGCTGGCAACAAAATTCTCTGAACATTCCATCTCTAATGAATATGCTTTACCCCCACAGAGCTCACTGAGCAGGTTCCAGACCAGGGTTGAGCAGGATTTTTGCTGCAATTGCTCCTCACTGCTGCTGAAGGCCACTTTGGCACAGGTGCTAGAATTGAGAGCAGAGAGGAGACTCTCTTCCCTATGCTCTCAGTGCTCGCTCAGCCTGTACCTAGGCAGTTTGGGGAAGAATGAAGCAGCCTGAGTGGTATGCAGCTGGTGGGAAGTAAAGCTAGGAAGGAAACAGTTTTCCTGTCCAGTGAAACTTTTTGAGATTTCAAAAACTTTTCCCACTCCACAGGTGAAGCTGAGCCCTTTCAAAGTTTTTTGCAAAGAGAGAGAGAGAGAGAGAGAGAGAGAGAGAGACACCAGCTACCCCCTGTTAAACTGTTTCATTACTAGACAAACAAGAGACCCTTTGATCTAGAAGATAAGGTATTTCAACCAGAACTAAGTAACGGTTGTCCTAAATTATTTTAAAAATAAAATAAAAGCAATAGAATATTTCAACCATGATGTTGTATTATGATATATGAGTAGTAGTAGTGCACTGGTATCATGAAGTAATGTTTAAATTTAAAAAACCCATAAAATAAAATTGTATAACATTTGAAATTACATTTTTAAAATTCTGAAACAAATTTTCTTAAATGAATTTTTTTCAGATATTTCGTTTCATGGGAAATGTTTGCATTTGTTTTGAGTCCAATGTAGAATGAAAATACATTTCAAATTTTCCTGCAAAACAAAAGTTCCATGTTTTGACCAACTGACATTGCAACCTTAATATTTCTTTAATATAATTATTGTAATGTTACTACATATACATGTAACATGTATAAGTAACCATAGCTTTTCCTTTCTGTATACTCCTTCTATTGTTGACTTATTTTCTATCTGAACTGAACTAACTGGATTTCCAAAGGAAATATAAATCAATTCAGGAGGACGTATGGAGAGAAGAGGTGATTTATCTTTGGAGTGGCATAGCGGAAGTTGATGTACTTGGATTGACTTTTGATCTAAATTGACGATTTAGATGGCAGCGTTTTCATTGTGATGAGTCGACTTCTGCCACTCCCCTGTCAACTCTACCTGCGCCTCTTGCAGCGGTGGAGTACAGGAGTCGATAGAGTGTTCAGGGATCGATTTAACGCATCTAGACTAGACATGATTGATCGATTCCTGATAGATTGATCGCTACCCAGTGTAGTGTAGACATACCCTTAACAATCTATCCTAAAGGAGCAGCAGAGTGAGAAGTAAGGAGAAGGCAGGAGTTACCTGCAGTGTCATAATTCCATTGATCCAATAATTTGTTGTACGTATGAGCATTAAAGTTAATAAAGTCACATCATGAAAATTGTAGTCAGAAAAGGAAAAGTACGCCAAAGGTGGACGAGATCATATGATCTCTAGAGACATGAGCATGGAGAAGTGGAGACGGGATCTCTTGCATTATCATCATACCTCTTCCTTTGATGTGTCTGTGAGCTGAGGACCAGTGCGGCAAGCAAGGCACTAGAGAAATATGTTCAGTGACCTGTGTTGGTAGGCAAAAGGGCTCCTACATTTTGAACTAATGGAGTTGTGCTATGGTTATAATTTCTAGATATGAGTTGCAGTAATCCAAGCAGGAGATCATGAATGTGGGATCACTGTGGCTAGATTTGTGTCTGAAGTCTGTGATTCAAATCTTCTGGCCTTTCACAAATTAAAGTGGGTATATTTGCTCTTGTAACTATTTGAGCATCCTATAACACTGAACCCAAAGGATTGCAGGGCAGTGATTTGACTGATTTGACAATTGCAGGGCAGATGTCCTCAGATTTTACACAGGAGGGAAGCACTTCAAAGTGCTCTTTCCACAAGCATAATCTCAGTCTGGTCTGGGTTCAGTTTTATCCACTTGATCTTTATCCTCTTTATTAAATGAAGGTAGTAATACCCCTCCCTCCCTTCCCTTCCATGGGGAGCAGTCAGTTTTTGTTGCAGTAATCCAAGCAGGAGATAGCTGTTTGAACATGAAAAACTCTATATAAGTACTAAATACTATAATTTGCCCCAGAAGTAGTAGTATTCTTTCAGGCCTGAATTAGAATGTATGTGTAGACTACTTAAAAACTTGTTGGTGAAAGAGCATTTTAAAATCTTTGGTTCTTATGTGATGTGGTGTTGCATGCCTTTTCAAATGATTATTCTGCATCACTATTACAACTGTTATAAAGGGTAGTCTTTCTGTTTGTGCCTCATCATTTTTTTGGTGGGGTTAGAGAAATGTATAGTGTGTACTAATATGAGTGTCCTTTCTCATAAATTCCTTAGTTTGTGCAGGCAGATTAAAAATAAAGGACATAAAATGCACTTCTTCTTGCCTCTAAGCAACTTGTAGCTATAAGACTAAGTGCATATTAATGTGTTCAATTTTCAGACGATCCTTAGTGGGAAAGAAACCTTCTGGGCATTTTCATGATGGCTTTGGCAGTGCAGCATAACAGCTAGCGGGATACCAGACTACCATCTCCTTGAGTAGAGCTTATTTGACAGCCACTCTCCTGCCTTTTGTCAATATTGTAAGGGAAAGTTGAATAATTGGTTACTTCTCTCCAGAGAAGAATTCTGTGGGTTGCTCCTGACCCTCTGTAAATCTTTCCTTTTATTAGTTTTTGTGCCCTTTTTAAATTCTCCCTTTCTTGTGTGATGCATTATCGATTATGGTGTTCTAATTGTTAGCCCCTAAGAAAGTGATGAAAAGGAAAGAGGGAGTATTTTTACTTTGTTTTAGTTTCAGCTCCCTAATCTAGCATCATGACAGTTCCTGCATTTCTAAGGCCTCCTTCTGATTTTCAGAATATTATGAGTGGGTGGCTTGAAAATATTTGTACTATAGTTGTACCAAAAAGACATTAACAGAAGCAGGGTCTCGTGCTAGGCAATGTACAAACACACACTTATTTCAGTGGTTTTCTTAAATATGTGTACTTCTAAACTTGTAGTAAAGTTTCATGCTTATTACTTCCTGCATTGGTTGATTAATTGTATTTTTAATTTGTTGAATGTACAGTCCTTCTTCACTTCTCCTTTCTCCCCAGTTGGAAGTTGATTCTAAATGTTCCTTGGAAATATGCCCTTAGCAGGGAAATGACTTTCTGATACTCAGTAACTGTTGCCCTAGACCAGGGGTCCGCAACCTTTCAGAAGTGGTGTGCTGAGTCTTCATTTATTCACTCTAATTTAAGGTTTATGTGCCAGTAATACATTTTAATGTTTTTAGAAGGTCTCTTTCTATAAGTCTAGAATATATGACTAAACTGTTGTTGTATGTAAAGTAAATATAGTTTTTAAAATGTTAAAGAAGCTTCATTTAAAATTAAATTACAATGCAGAGCCCCACAGACCAGTGGCCAGGACCCGGGCAGTGTGAGTGCCACTGAAAATCAGCTCATGTGCCATAGGTTGCCTACCCCTGCCTTAGACAATATGCTTTGGTACATAGTGAAAACTTCATTTTTAGCAACAGAGGTAAATTGAACACTGAGTAGATTTTCTGTGGAAGGAGGATAGTTCTGAAGGAGCCAGACAGAAAGCTAGGACTGTGCAGTAGGGGGCCAGACCAGATAACCTCTTAGATCTCAGTCAAGACAGTGTTTCCAGCTTACTTTGTCCTCCTCCAAAGTCGTCTTCAGCTCTTAGGCTTCTCAGGTCTTAAGTTTTAGAGTGCCCGAGGGCACCCATTAGATTTTACTGGGCTGGAGGCCGATTCCCCTGTGAAGTTCAGACCCTTTTGCTTCTCTTGGATCACTGCTCCTGCAGAAGGATGGGATAGCAGTGGGTTTACTCTCCAATGGGTCTTTTCTCATTAATATAATGAGGAGCCAGCTCCACCATCAAAGGTTTAAAAGGGAAGTAGAGGGATTAACTGACAGCCATGACATTTCCCTATGCACCTTTCTGTGGGGAGCACTGTTAGGAGTCCCTTCATGGTACATGGATAGGTGGTGCCCAAATACCAGTCTCAGCCACTGATTACCGGGCGGCGATGACCATACAAAGGGAGGCTGGTGATTGCAGCTCAGATGCTGAGGAATGGGGAGAATGTAGACCCACTCCTCCAGCTTCTTGGTTCCCTTCCTGCTCTTGTAGCAGTACCTCTCCGTCTTGGTTTTCAATAAACTGAGCCCAAATAGGATTTGCCTGCAGTGGTGTGCTCCATGCTATCCATTGTATATTCTGGGTTAAATCTGGATTTCCATCAGTGGGGATAATCTTTGGTTTGTTAGCAACAACTAGGTTGTCTTCTCCAGGCAGATGGAGACTTGGACCCTTCCTTTGAGACTGTCTCATCACCCTGAGACGCAGTGACTTTAAGTACCTTTCCCACAGCCCCCAAAAGGAACCTCACGTGCGGAGATGGCTACAGGAGAAGAGGAGGCTGACTCTGAAAGATAGCTGGATCAACTACATGAGGAGCAAACATTGCTCTCACCCCTCCTGCTGGTGCTTCTTTCAAGGAGTTCAAGAGAGTTGTTCTTCTCCCTGTAGTCAAGTGATGCTGTGAAATCAAGTAAAATGGGTTACAAAAAGAGATGCTGCCAGAGATGGCCACCCCAAAAAAGGGCAAGCATCCCATAAGCTTCCTTTTCATAGCCCCTTCCCTTTCTTCTCTGTTACAGGGCAAAGGGATTTGGACAATCCCAGTCCTCAAAAGGGAAAGAGGAGACAGGCGAAGGAGTTCTCCTTCCCTCCCTGAGAGATTCTGAATCTAAGTTCACTTATTTATTTCTTTTCCCCCATAGTTTATTCATAAATTCAGAAGGGACCATTAGATCATTTATTCTGATTTCCTGTATATCACAAGCCATTAATTAAATGTCACCAAATTGCTTTGTATTCAGCCAAGTAACTTGTGTTTGACCTGAAGCATGTCATCAGAAAGACAATCAGTCTTGATTTGAAGACATCAAGAAATAGAGAATCTATCACTTCCCTTTGTATTTTATTCCTGTGGTTAATCACCCTCACTGTTAGAAATTTGTGTTTAATATGCAGTTTGAATTTGTCAGGCTTCAGCTTTCAGCCTTTGTTTGCTAGATTAAAGAACCCTTTAGCATTCTATGTTTCTCCCTAAGAAAATACACTGTAATCAAGTCACCTCTCAATTTTTTCTTTTGGAGAAGCTAAACAGATTGAACTCTTTACGTCTTTCTTTTTTTTTTCTCTGGCACTTTAATAATGTTGGTACCAGAACTGGATGCAATATTCTAGTATTGGTGTCACCAATTCTGTTCTCTCTCTCTCTCTCTCTCTCTCTCTCTCTCTCTCTCTCTCTCTCTCTCTCTCTGCCCGTCACCCCCCAGCTGGGGTATTGGCCACCAACTGGTGTTGGTGTTTCAGTAGCAATTGGTTCCCTTACGGGGTGGAGTTGCTAGCCCCACGCCCATGTTAAGCCTACAGCACCTGGTATTCCCAGGAGGTCTCCCATCCAAGTACTAGCCAGGCCCGAACCAATTCTGTTTACATGGAGGAAATTCACCTCCCTACACCTGCTCACTACTCCCTGTTTATACGTGAAAGGATCACAATAGTAGCTCTTTTTGCTACAGCACTGCACTAGGAGCTCATTGCAGTTTCTTGTTCAGTATGGACCCTAATTCGTCTCCAGAGTCATTGCTGCCCAGGATACAACCTTCCAATCTGTAGATATGAGTTTCATTCCTTGTTCCTGGACGTATAGTTTTTGCATTTGGCTGTGTATCAAAACACATTTTGTTTGTTTGAATGTGCCCAGTTTATACCAAGTAATCCAGATGGCTTTGTATGATTACCCTGTACTCATTATTTACTCCTCTACCAATATTTGTGCCGCCATCTGCAAACTTAATCAGCAGTAATTTTATATTTGCTTCCAGATGATTGCTGCAAATGTTGAATAGCATGGGGCCGAGTATCAGTCCCCATGGAAGTCCCCATAGAGACACTCCCATTAAGTGATTTTTCCCATTTACAATGACTTTTTTTCAGTTCTGTGAGTTAGCCAATTTTTAATGTGTGCTTTATTGATATTGTCTAGTGCCAGTTTTTAAATCAAAATGCCATACAGATTTAAGTAAAATTAAAAGTTACAGGTAACAGAGTTAGGGTTGCCAGGTGTCCGGTTTTCAACCAGAACACCTGGTCAAAAAGGGACCCAGCAGCTCCAGTCAGCACCACTGACTGGGCTGTTAAAAGTCTAGTTGGGGTGGGGCTGGCAGGCTCCCTACCTGGTTCCATGTAGCTAGTGAAAGCAGCTGGTGTGTCTCTCTGGCTTCTAGACATGGAGTGGCCATGGGGGCTCCGCACGCTGACCCAGCCCAAATGCCAGCTCTGCAGCTCCCATTGGCTGGAACTGTGGCCAGTGGGAGTTGTGGGGGCAGCACCTGTGGGTGGGGCCAGTGCATGGAGCCCCCATGGCCACCCCATGCCTAGGAGCTGGAGAGAGATGCCAGCCACTTTCTGGGCACCACCTGAGGTAAGTGCCACCCAGAGCCTGCACTCCTTACCCTCTCCTGCACCCCAACCCAGCCCTGAGTCCCCTTCCACACCCAAACTCCCTCATGAAGCCCAACCCCTGCCCCACCCTGGAGCCCCTCCACACACGCACTCGGAACCCCTTGCCGCCTCCTGCATCCCAAATGTCTCATCTCTGGTTCCACCCCAGCTGGTGCCTCAGCACCCTCCCCCAAAATCCCAATCTAAAGCTGCCTCTTGTACCCTGAAATCCTCATATCTGGCCCCATCCCAGAGTCTGCACCCCCAGCCAGGCCCTCACCCCCTCCTGCACCCCAACCCCCTGTACCAGCCTGGTCAAAATGAGTGAGTGAGGGTGACAGAGAGCAAGTGATGGAGGAGTGGGGAATGGAGGACTGGGACCAGGGCAAGGCTGTTTAGTTTTGTGCAATTAGAAAGTTGGCAACCCTAAACTGAGTAGGTGTAATATATCTAACCAAGTTGTAATCTCATCAGAGAATAAAATGTTTGGTTGACAGAAGTATTTTCCATAAAACTATGTTGACTGGCATTCATTGTATTCCTGTCCATTAATCGTTTATTAAATGAATTGCATTTCAGCTTTTCCATTATTTTGCCCTGAATTTATATCAAGCTACCGGGTCTGTAGTTTCGGAGGTCATTCCACTTGCCCTTTTTGGATATTGGCACAACACTGACACTCTTCCAATCTTCTGAAATCCTCCTGGTATTCCAGGCTTTATTAAAAATTAACATCTGTGGGCCAGAGATCTCCTGAGACGGCTCTTTTGGGACATATGGGTGTATGTTTATCTGGGTCTGCTGATTTTAAAAATATATAACCCTAATAAAAGTTATTTAATAACCTGCTTAGTTACCAATGATCAGGTAAGAACAGCCATCCACACGTGATACGAGTACCTCATTCTGTTTCTTCGCAAATGCAGAATAAAACTATGTATTGAAAGCTTTTAACTCTTCTGTAGTAATTATTAACAGTGTTACCATTTCTGTCTAGTAATGGTCCTATACCATTGCTATAATTCTCTTGTTGCTAATATATTTTAAAATATACTTTTCCTATGTGTTGTTCCTTAGATAGTTTGCTAGGCATCATTCTCAAAACTAAAAAGGATCATGGCCTAGGATGTGCCTAAAAATACCTTTACAGTAGATTAGCAGCATAGGTATTTGCATGACTTGGAGATGGATGAACAGGCTAAACTGGTCCTGTCAGCCTTGAAGTGTGGAGGCTAGTGTGGTTTGTGGAAGAAAAGTCCAAGAAGTCACTGGCCCCTGGAAGAAAACACTGTAGCAAGGCCAAGCAGTCTTCTGGTGTCTTCTAGAGAGAAGAACTCAACATCAGAGAGAACAGTTCTTCAGACCCCAGAGAAAGAAACATCAGTACTGCTCAGAGGAGTTGAACATTTGCTGCTTAGAAAAGACATAACAGGTTATGAAAAAGACAAAAAGAAGTTCTGGAGGGAGCTCTTGGAAGCTTGGGGGCCCACTGGAGAAAATCTGTACATAACCTCATAATTCCCAGAAGTAAAATGAGGGACTGGAAGGTTGTAATTATTGCTCATATGCAAGCCGGAGAGCAGTAATTATAGCTGACAATATAGAAGATCCCAGTATCAATCCACTCAGCAGTGGTCCTGTTTGCTTCTCTTCAGTCTCAGGGCACTCAGTTTTTTCTCATCTGTGGAACTTGAGGCCTAAAGTAAGTGGCAGCCTCTTTCATTTCTGGTCAAGAGCTTTATTATGCCTTTTCTATCAAGCACAATTCAGAAGATCAAGAGAGAGATAAAAATGTTAATAAACTTATTGGCACTGCACTGGAGTCGGTGTTGTCTAAATTTACTTATTTCTGGTGTCACCCCCCGTAATTCAGAAAGACCTTTTAGTTTCAAGGCCCAAACTAGATAGACAAAATTTTGCTTAAGTGGTGTGTCACTTGAGAAAGAGGCTGGTCTGAAAAGGTCATCTCCACCCTGCTAGATTTAAGAAAAGAATCTTTCTACACTAAGTATGTGCAAACATGGCTGACATTAAGAGCTAATGACATTAAGACCACAACAGTTCTCCGGCATCAGCCATGTTTGGAATTCCTCCAGAAGGGCCTTACTGAGGCATTAGTGTTTCCACTGAAGGACAAGTTGTCACTTGGTCTTAGTACAAAGCCTCTTTTTGCCTACTGTTCTATCATCTCTCCTAGTCATTAAACATATTCTCGGCTCCCCTTCCTCTCCCCGACATGTTTAGATTCAGAGACCCCTCTCTAGGACCCAAATCTGATTCTCAGCGTTCTCACAAAACACCCATTTGAGCCCCCTGAAGAAAATGTCTGAATAGCTCATCTTTCAGTCTATTGACCAGGTAGTTGTCCTCTTCTATGGAAATTATTTCAAGCTGGCTGTGTCTTCAGAGACAGGATTATCATGCTTCCTGCCAGTGATAAAGTCTGGTTCTTCCCCCAGAGCTGCAGATAGACTGATGCTGATCTATAAATCTTATACTTGGAGAAAGGAAATTTTCAGCTAAACATGGATAAATTTGGCCATACTACAGCAAACGCAGCAAGTCAATGGGAGTTGTGCTTACTTGTCAGAGGCAGAATCATTCTCAAAACATATTAAACAAACATTAATATGTCTGACGTGTTTCCAAATGTTTTGTAACATGATGGTGTTGGTATTCAGCATACAACATGCATTTGCTAATAACTGCTAGGAACTGTTCCTTATTTTGACAAAACAGGATCAGATTATGTTCCCAAGTGTACATGTGTCTTATTGTGTCTAAATTAGAGAACATATAGGCCTTAATTTTGGGTAAATCAGAATAATTTCCTTTGAGGTCTTTGGAGTTATGTTAGTGTAAAATCAGTATTATAGAGGAGAATTAGGTTCATAGAATGTTTCACCTTTGCTTTTGTCATTTTTGTTAACAGCCTCATAAACATTAGTATGTGTGTTTCTTTGTATTTATTAACAGGATTGCGTTCACCTCATCCCTGTTTGAAAGAACAGACTGTAGTTTTAAATTTTCTACATTGGGGTGGGCAAACTTTTTTTGGCCCCAGGGCCATATTGTTTAAAATGGTGCATCAGAAACGTGATTTTTTTTTTTTTTAAAAAAAGTCACACTTGCCATGTTAAGCTGGTAGACAAGTTGCACCAATTATTGCAGTACTTGGAGTGTACATTAAGAAATTTGAGTGGGCGATGGATTGCTCAGGAGCTTAGTAATTGGTATAGAGAGAGAGTTTTGTGACTTCACGTTTGAAACTAGCCCAGGATTGTCAGTGAGTTAAATTGTTCAAGATTTGGTGGCCTATGTGAAAGGATGTCAGTGGTCTAGGTCCAATTCCCAGTGAGCAAGAGTCACATCACAAAAAATACCCTAACTATTGGAACGAATTCAAAGCCAGATGAATTGGAAATCAGTGACATCCAGTTATAGGGTTCTGTGTTCTGACCTGTCTTTTGGTGTAGTTGGCACTGTTCAGGGTCGTGAATGATCTCCTGTTAGCTTTATATCTGTGTCAGCTGGCAGGCTGGTTATGCTGAATCTCATTCATGTGAATGAACAGAAGTTGTTGCTTCAATGACTAGGTGTATTGTGATGGAGCCATATCCACGAGAATCAGTGGTGCTGGGGCAATTGTGTGGTCATCACTGAAGGATCTGAAACATCATACAGCTGTATATTGCTTGCCCCAGGACTCTGCCAATTCTATCTCTAATATAGAGGAATGTTTGAATGCTATTTCCCTTTGGGTATTTCTAAACTTCTTTGTCCTCCTGCCTGGGAAAACAAATGCTACTACTGACAAAAGTAATCAATAAGAGCAAGGTCCTTCTCTTTTGTGCCTCCATTTGTTGAGGTGATTTACATGGAGATAGTGAATTTGGCTGAGAAACTTGTCATTAACTTCAGGCAAACCCTTCCCACGAAAGCTCCAGATACTGGATGTGCTATAAAAATGTTTGTCTTAATAGCTGAGTTTACACAGGCTACACCTATGTTTATCCCATGACAACCTTGCAAAAGCAACATCCACCCACGTGATCGGGAGGCTTGATTATTGTAACTTCGTCTTTGTGGGATTTACAGCATGGTTTCTCCATCTCTTCTGGTTCGTTCAGAGTGAAGCAGTTTGTTTGCTCTTTGGGACTGAGCCAACTGTGAGCACATTATGTCCACTTTGTAGTGTTTACGTTGCCTGACTAGAAATTGGTGGATTGACTTTTGGCTGGCAGTGTTTACTTTTTAAAGCCCTTGTGATGAAGACCCTGCTATGTTCAAGAACTTCTCCGTAAGCTTCATCCTGACCATGGCCCGCGGAAGGATATTTTGTGCCCTAGGCAAAACTTCCACCTTGCACCCTCCCTCCCCCTGGAGCATCGCTTATTATAAACTTTCAAAAATGAATACTGCATAATGTGGCATTGTTCATTAGGATTAATACATGCTCCGCTTTAAAATGTATTAATTTCATTATTTAGTCTACATATTTAATGGAAATAAATGAATAAGCTGACAGGGTATGGGGCTGGCAGGCTCTGGGCAGATTAGGTAGGGGGTGCAGAGCTGGCTAGAAATGGGGCATGGGGTTGGCTGGAGACAGTGGGTGTGAGGCTGGCTTCAGGCAGGGCAGGGGGTGCGGCGAGGCAGGGGCTGGCAGTGGGCAGGGTGGCAGCAAGTCTCAGGGAGAGTGGCCCAGAGCAGCAGGACATAACCCAGGACCAGCAGAGCAGCTGGGGACCCGCCAGGCAGCAGCGGGAGCCCCAGGGCCAGGGGAGCAGGAGCAGCAAGA